>CM056579.1:94950646-99950646 GCA_029721435.1 Gymnothorax reevesii | reverse complement strand
CAGCACAGGGCTATAAGAGAGGCAGCGCAGGGCAATAGAAAAGACAGCACAAGGCTATTGGGGAGACAGCACAGAACTACAGGAGAGAGCACAGAACAGCATTAACAGCACAGACCTACAGGGCAGACAGGGTAGAGCCACTGGAGCAAAAGCACAGAGCAACAGGAGAGACTGCACAGAGCGACAGAAAATACAGCACAGGCCTAAAGGAGTGACAACAAAAAACTACAGGAAAAACGGGACAGAACTACCAGAGAGACGGCACAGGGCTGCAAGAGAGGGAGTACAGAACAACAGGAGAGACCGCACAAACTGCAGGAGAGACAGCACAGTGATATAGGAGAGACAAAACAGAGCTACAGGACCGACAGCACAGAGATACAGTGGGAACAGTGCAGAGCTTTCTGTGTGGGCGTGTCCCTCACCTTTTGGTGTGTCTCCAGTGCTGGATGAGGACACAGTTCGGCTGCGATCTGAGGTGGGACTGTACGAGGGTGGGGCTTGGGAGTCAGAGGCAAGACCTGGGTTGCCAGGCGAAGGGTCGAGTGGTAAATCGGGATAGTGGGGGGAGGTGGCTCGATGGCGCCCCCCATTGATCAATGTGGGCGTTTCCCCGTTGACAAGGTCACATGAGCTGATGGAGCCCTCTCTGTCTGTGGTGCTGATCTCAGATTCCACCAGGGGACACAACATGGCCGCCCGCAGACCTCTGTCCCGATCCTCCCCTCCCGCCAGCACCGCGTGCCCGTTCGATTTACAGCACTGTTTCCCCTGCACTTCATCACCATCATCCTCCTCCTCCTCCTCTTCTCCACTACTCCTCTTTTCCTCTGCTCTCGTCTCCTCCTCTCCTCCACTACTCCTCCTTTCTTCTGCTCTTGTCTCCTCCTCCCCTCCACTACTCCTCCTCTCTTCTTCTCTAGTCTCCTCCTCTCCTCCACTGCTCCTCCTCTCCTCTTGTCTCGTCTCCTCCTCTCCTCTGCTGCACCTCCTCTCCTCCGTTCTCGTCTCCTCCTCTCCTAACCCCTCCTGCTGCGGCTCTCTCGTCTCCTCCTTAAGTGCTGGAGGTTCCTGCTGTTCTTCGTCATCTTCATCATCATAATCGTCATCATCATCCTCATCATCATCATCTTCCCCATCTGAGTCCTGTTCCTGCTCCTCATTCTCATCTTTTACCTCCTTCCCTCTCTCCTGTTCCTCCTCTCCCTCTATCCTCCCCCGATCCTTGGCTGTGAGTGGGGCCTCCATCTCTGTTTTGGGGCTTCCATCCTGCTCAGCAAGTTCTGTGGAGGAAGAGACGCCTTCTGAACCTATACAAACACACACACACACACACAAAGCACATACGAATATATTTAGGATGTGGTCAAAACAGGCAATCTCTACTAATGAGCACACCCAAGCACTGAGCTTATGAGTGCAATCAAAGAGAGTACTACTGAGTACACTCCAATACAGTGTGAATGAGCGCATGCAAAAATACTATACTCCAAAGCACGCTCAAACACTGTGATAATGAGGTCAATTAAGCCCTGTGCTAATGAGACCACTCAAACACTGAGCAGATGAGTACACTTATGTAAACACTGTCCAATGAGTACAGAAACACTGCATAATTAAGCAGTCAAACACTAATGAGTACACTCAAACACTAAGAAAATGAGCACACTCAAATACTGTGCTTATGAGCATACTCAAACAGTGAGCTAATGAGCACTCAAACGCCGTGCCAATGAGTGCACTTAAACACTATGGTAATGAGTACACTCAAATAATGTTCCACAGAGATCACTCAAACACTTGCCAGATCACCATTGAAAAAGAGACTTTGGTCTCAACTGGTTTTACCTGGTTAAATAAAGGATTTGATTGATTGATTGATTGATTGATTGATTGACTGATTGATTGATTGAACTACTGAGCACACTCAAACGTTGAGCTGAGGAGCACTCAAACATTGTACCAATGAGTACAATCAAACAGTGAGCTAATGAGCCTACTCAAACAGTGAGCGAAAGAGCACTCAAACGCTGTGCTAATGAGTACGCTCAAACACTGCTAAGGAGCATATGCAAATACTGTGCTAATGAGTATATTTAAACACTATGCTAATGAGTACACCCAAATACTGTTCTATAGAGGACATTCAGACACTATGCCAATGAGCATGCTCAAATTGTGAGCTAACGAGCGTCGAAGACTGTGCTAATAAGTACAATCAAACCCTGAGCAAAGAAATACACTCAAACACTGTGATAATGAGTAGACTTTAGCACTATACTAAAGAACATAATGAAACACTATGCTGATGAGTACACTCAACCAGTGTGATAATAAGTACATTCAAACCCTGCACAACAGAGCACACTCAAACACTGAGCTCATGCACACACATAAAGCACCAACTGTCATTATTCAGTGGAGTCTCTCACCTGTGTGGTTACTGAGTCTCTGTGGACACCGTTCTCTCTCTCCCTCTTCCTCCCTCTCTCTCTCTCTCTCCGCCCTCTCCCCTTCCCCTTCCCCCTCTCCCTCTCCCTCCTCCTCACGCTCTTCCCCCTCCCCCTCCTCTTCCTCTTCATTGTCATCGTCACTCTCGGGAGGAACCAGGCCAGTGTGGGTGGGGCTCTGTAGCTCCGCCTCTCGCTCCAGGGCCTCAATCTCCAGCATGCGCCTCTCCAGCAGCTCCGCCTGCCGTCTCTGCTTCTTCCGTAACTTCTTCTTCTTATTCTTTGAAATCTTCCCCACCTGGGACAGACGAATACACAGACGGTGAGAGAGGGAGACAATCAAAGACACTCATAGATGGAGAGACGGGCAAACAAACACACATTTAGGCGTCACACTGATTTTTGTCACCACAGGCATTTTTGACAGTTGTACTAGTAAATTTGACAGTATTACATTAATGGTCTGGTTTTTGTGTTGCTAATAGCAGTGAGGACGGCTGGACTGAATAAAATCTTCTGAATAAAAGTCAGACGGCAGGAGCCAATCACAGCAAAGAACCAAAAAGTGTGATGGGATTAGGGGATGGAGCCAGCAGGGCAAACCGCAGACACTGTGTGAGTGTGTATGAATGTTCTTGCACTTGCTACAAAGTGAGGACAAAAAAAAGTTTTTTTTTCCCCGACAGACTGGGGACATTTATGGGAATTGTGGACATTTTCATGTGTCCTCACGGCTACAAAGGCTACTCTGACTTATTAGTTAAGGTTAGTAAGGTTAGAATTAGGGAAAGGTTAAGGTTAGGGTTAGGGTTTGGGTTGGGCATGTGTTACTTCTTGTGAAGATTAAGGAAAGGCTGTAGAGACACACAAAAAATGAATGGAAGTCAATGTCATGTCCTTGCAAGGATAAACTAGGCTTATGCCGTCGGAGGCAAAGGCTTGGGGTATATCCCCGTACACCCCCAATCCTCCAATTCCCCAATCCTTGAATATACCTTGAATAGACTTTCAATTAAACTTAATTTCAGGTCAATCGGACAAATGGTTCTGAAGATATGGCCAAAATGGTAATTTTCCATCACAAAGCGCCACCTGGTGGCAAAATATTGAACCATTCAGGGATGATGTCATAATGCGACACGTTGTGAGGTCATGACCTTGCAGTTGCACATAGTTTCATGTCAATTGGACAAATGGTTCCAAAGATACGGCAAAAATGGTGAATTTTATGCGACAAAGCTCCACCTTGTGTCAAAATTTTGTACCAAACAGGTATAATGTCATCGTATGACACATCCTCAGGTCATGACCTTTCATTTGCACTTGATTTGAGGTCAATCGGACAAATATTTCCAGAGATATGATAAAAACTGTGATTTTTCAGTTTTTGGCCCCTGGTGGCCAATGTAGAAATTGTAAATTTTCCAAAATCGAATCAGTTCTTTATGATACTTACATGCAAAACATGAAATTTCTAATTGAAATATTACTGAAGTTATTGCGTTAACACGTAGGGTGGACAAAAAACATAATATCCCCAAAACGCCGTTTGGCGTTCAGGGAGGGAAAGAATGTTGTACAAGGACGTGTGTGTGTCTGTGTGCGCGTGTGAAAATGTGACTCACCGGTTTAAGCTGTGGTGCGGTGCTGACTGCAAGAGAATTAGAGGCAGATTCACCATCATCATCATCATCAATATGAAAAAATGATCTGTATATCGATATCATACAGTAATCATCCTTTCACTTCATGTTTCCTGTGTATAATGTGCGCTGATCATGGGTTTATATCCAAGTGGTTAACACACACCAGACTGCCCTATGTCCACACCATAAACGCACACCAGGCTGCAACTGCCCAATACCCACAGGAGTAACACACACCAGGCAGCTCTATACGCAGATGACTAACACACATCAGGCGGCTCAATGGCAACAGGATTAACACTCGACGGGCTGCCCTATACCCACTGGACTAAAACCCACCACGTTGCCCTATACCCACAAGATTAATGGACACCAGGCGGCCCTATTCCCACAGAATTAACATAAACCCTGCCACACTATATCCACGGGATACACAAACCCTGCAGTGTGTTTTTCAGACAAGGAGTAGATGTGGGGTTTTTGGGGGTACCTGCGGATCCGGACGGAGGGGGGGCTCCAGCTTTCTGCCACTCTGTCGCCTCAACCGCCATCCTGCGCACAAAGGCGTCATCCACGCACATCAGGATATTCTCTGGCTTTATATCTGTATGGATGATCTTACATTTACTGTGCAGATAGTCCAGGCCTTGCAGAACCTGCCGGAATAGAGACAGAACTTCAGCCCACCATTCAGCATGAGATATACAGCAGACCATCATCAGCTAAGGGCTGAAAACCACATCAATTGGTCATTTCACTATGAAGGATTACAGAGTTCACTTGATTACCAAGCTGTGCAAAACATAGAGAAAATCTTGTCACTTCAGTCCACATTCCAGATTTGAGAAAGTTCCAGGATTTACACAGTGCAGTATACCAGCTACATCGGTAATCCAGCGGGGTGAAACAGGAATCATAAAGTTTATGAGGGGTCATTTAGGGTGGTCCTCACAGAGTATTACTGAGGATTATGGCTGAATGGTTTCAGTTAGGATTACGAGCTATAGATAGGTTTAAGCATAACTTGGTCATGGTTAGGGTTTGGGAAAGGCTGTACAGAATGGATGTAAGTCAATAAAATGCCCTCACAAGTATTAGTTATATAAACATGCATGTGTGTCTTACCTGTCGAATAATACTCTTCACACATGGCAGAGGTAGGCCCTGGTAATTTGATTTGATGATCCATTTAAGTAGATGGTGCCCAAGGACTTCAAATACCATGCACACATCTAACCGCATGAGTCAGGGAAAGGTCAAAGGTCAAAGAATCACAAGCCACTCCCTCATGACATCACATCCTGTTTCTACCTGGCAGCGGTGGATTAATGCTGACAGGCCCGACACACGGCAGAACCAAACACGACATTCCAATTCCAGGGTTTACTTAGTGCAATTAACTTGCGCTTTATTCAGTGCAGTTATCAGGCTAACTCAGTAAGCCTGCTTAAATCAGTGCAGTTACCCAGCTAATGATAGTATTCCTACTCTACTCATTGTAGTAATACCGCTAACCCAGTAATCCTGCTTAAATCAGTGTGGTTAACCACCTAACCCAGTAATCCCGCTTTTCTTACGGCATTTCTCCAGCAAACTCAGTCATCCTGCTTTACTAAGTGCAGTTATCCTCCTATCTCAGTGATCTTGCTTTATTCTGTGCAGTTATACAGTTAATTCGGTCATCCTGTTTGACTAAGTGCAATTATCCAGCTAACTCAGAGATCCTGCTTTATTAAGTGCAGTTATCTAGCTAACTCAGGAAACCTGCTTTACTCAGCATAGTTACCCAGCTAACTCTGTAATCCTGCTTAGTCAGCGCAGTTATCCAGCTAACTCAGTAATCCTGGTCTATGAAACAATCGCAGCTCTGCCGAATGGACGTGCACAATAAGAGCATCAGCAACAAGCCTAACTCGATTCTGTCCTTCGATTGTTTATTTAGTCAGGATACGAGTCCCGTTGATCCCCGAGATTTTGAAGTCATCTATGAGGTGCACCACCATGTCCTTATTGGGGTCAGCGGGGTCACTCTCTCGAACCTAAGAGCACAGCGAGGGGAGAGAGATTTTATACCCCATATGTCACGTATTTAAGAGGAACACATTATAAGAACAAATTAAACACTGATGTTAAAGATATAGTGCGTGAAGGGAAAAAAACAAGGTCCTTGAATATTTGAGTACAGCTAACAGAAGTTTAAATTCCAGCATTGTCCACATTATATGGATGTAGATACATTCAAATATAAGTTGGCTGTCTCTACTTTAACATCATATTACGGTAATCAAGTGGAAGGAGCCAGAATACGATGCCAAAAAGCAAAAAAAAAAAAAAAAGGCCACCATCCAAATAATTATGCTCCTTACTGAAGGGGACTGATAAGGGGGGAGAAATAGAGAAATCTGGGAGGAATTACAAACAGACACTCACACATCTGAGTAGTTTGATTTCGTCAAGGGCCGTCTCAGTGTAGTGCTGGGCGCTCTTCACCACCTTCATCGCCACAAAGCGCTTCCCCCTGAGAGGGCACAGGGAAACAGCTCTGTGATACAGCAGCACTGTGATACGGAGAACAGCACTGTGATATGGAAAGCAGCACACTGATACAACAGCAGGGTGATACAGCTGGACTGTGATACAGAAAACAGTGCAGTGTTACAACAGCACTGTCATACAAAAACCAGCGCAGTGTTACAACAGCACTGTGATACAAAAACCAGCGCAGTGTTACAACAGCACTGTGATACAAAAACCAGCGCAGTGTTACATCCGCACTGTGATACAAAAACCAGCGCAGTGTTACAACAGCACTGTGATACAAAAACCAGCGCAGTGTTACAACAGCACTGTGATACAAAAACCAGCGCAGTGTTACAACAGCACTGTGATACAAAAACCAGCGCAGTGTTACCACAGCACTGTGATACAAGAACCAGCACAGTGTTACAACAGCACTGTGATACAAAAACCAGTGCAGTGTTACAACAGCACTGTGATACAAAAACCAGCGCAGTATAACAACAGCCCTGTGATACAAAAACCAGCGCAGTGTTACAACAGCACTGTGATACAGCTGGACTGTGATACAGAAAACATCACTGTGATAGAGGATACAGGACCACAGTGCAACAAAGCAATACAAAGTTACCACTCCCCAACAGCACCATGATACAGCACAGTAATGCAGACGAGCTTCGTCAAAACTGAATGGTGCAACGTGACCGACAAGGCAGCTAATACGTTCACAGACTTATGTGCGAGAGTCACCCATCCACAAATACCACTCACTTCCTGGTTGCGAGAAACGTCACTTCCGTTAAAACCCAAATTCAATGTAGATCCACTTCTAGACAGCGAAGTATAAACAAGAATAGTGGATGGTGCAGCTGCAATAAAGCTGGAGGCATTGAAAGCCTATGATTGATGAAAGATTTTGAAACAGAGAGGAGTTCTGTGGCTGGTGTCAATAGTAATAAGCAATTAATTGTCCCAAACTGTTCATAGACACTGAACTATGACATATCGATTTTTGGTGGCTATCGAGGTGTGCGGCTCAGCAGTTCCAGCATGTGCAGACCCATAATCTTGGGACTGTTTCTACACACGTATCTTATATCTCATCAAAGTTCTAAAAAAAAAAATGATAGATTTTTTTATATTGCCCCTTTCAACATGTAAGCATATTAATGCTTGCATGTACGTTGTACATGCTGATTTTGCTGGAAAATGTAACTGATAGACTTTGAATGATTGTGGCATGCAGCATGTCACCTTTAAATAAATGCCGCCAGCTCATTATACGTGCATGTTGTGACAAGCAAACAAACATAAGAAAATGCTAGTGCTGGCTGATTCATATTCTAATATCAAGGCGAAAACAAAGACTGCCGTCATTTTGAGTAGCGGAAGCATTTTCTGACAAGGCAGTATAATTTGTCAGAATGCCAGCCAGCATGGGGTGTCGAAATTCAGTCCCATCATGCATTGGTAAAACTACCATGACACCACCAAGCGTGAACATGTGAAGTATTTGTGGATGGGTCAATTGAACCAACTAAGCAAGTTCTTATGAAATTCCCTTTCTGTATACAAAGCAGTAAGGTCTAGTATTATTACAAGTGTAGGAGTCAGAGATTGTGGATTTGAGAGAGCTGAAGTTTGGGCAGAACAGGTGTCAGTGACTCACTGAATGTCCCAGCACAGCCAAACGGTGGAGAAATGGCCCCACCCCAGCTTTCGGATGACATGGTATCTCCCATTAAACAGGTCCCCAATCTTCACGGGGTGGTATCCTCCTGCATGGCCAGAGAACACAGATCAGTTTTATCAGGAGATTAGCTGCTATACCACCGTGCGCCTGTAGGGGGCTCAGTTAAAGAAGTAAAATGAGGATCCTGTGCAAAATGAGGGTCATTTGGGGAGCCTCAAGGTTTCCAGACAAATCAGCTGTTAAAGAAAAGCTAAAATCCACATACAATCTCAGAGTTCAGAGGTCAGGCGAGCACTGCTCCTCCCATCAGCCAGATCAGGCAACAAAATAACCTCTTTATTTTAGCAGGATCCCCAAATCAGCTCTTCAAAAATCTCTGGACAGCTCAGGTTAATGTTATTTAAATACTTTTAACAATTAGATATTCTGCACACAAAATGTTTGAGTAAAGAGCTGAGAAATAAATCTCTTGACAGTTCACTCATAAGCAGATGCTTTTATCCAAAGTGATGTCACGTGAGTGCATACCATAGGTCACAAAAGTACCTAAATATCTCTGCTGAGATGAGGGAAAAATTTTGATTAAGCATCAGCAATTCACAGTCATGAACACATCTACACCTGGTTTGCACAGGAAGAAAATGTTAAGCGAGGAAATACTGCAATGTGAGACCACAGAAGGGTTCCCCCAGCATCAGCAATTTGGTCACAGAAGCCCAAAAATAATCAGCCCAGTTTCTCAACTGGAACCAGCCATTTCCAGCCTGTAAACAGTGCATTCAGACCCTGCTCTGAGACAAACCCTGCCGTTGCATCGCACATTTTTCATCGCATTCACAAACACAAACCCAGCACTAACACCAACCTGGTGCTGACAAAAAAAACCCTGCAAAAATGCAAGCCATACACAAACACATATTCTGCACAAACACAAGCCCGGCGTCAACACTGACCCCTCGTGAACACAAACCCTGTGAAAGCACAAACCCTCGCTAACACAATCCCAGCATAAACACAAACCCTCGCTAACACAATTCCAGCGTAAACACAAACCATGAATAGTACAAACTCTCACTAGCACAAACCCTGAATAAACACAAACCCCGCAATAACACAAACTCTGCAAAAACACAAACTCGGTACTCACACAAACCCAGCGCAAACACAAACTACCAATAATACAAACTCTCACGAGTACATCCCCTGCATGAACACAAACTCTCGCCAACACAAACCCTGCACAAACACAAACCCTCGCTAACACAATTCCAGCGTAAACACAAACCATCAATAGTACAAACTCTCACTAGCACAAACCCTGAATAAACACAAACCCCGCAATAACACAAACTCTGCAAAAACACAAACTCGGTACTCACACAAACCCAGCGCAAACACAAATTATCAATAATAAAAACTCTCACGAGCACATCCCCTGCATGAACACAAACCCTCGCTAACACAATCCCAGCACAAACACAAACCATTGATAACACAAACTCTCAAGAGCACATCCCCTGCATAAACACAAACCCTCGCTAACACAATCCCAGCACAAACACAAACCATCAATAACACAAACTCTCACTGGCACAAACCCTGCACAAACACAATGCAATAACGCAAACTCTCCACAGACAAAAACCCGGTGCTAACACAAACCCCGCACGAGCAAAAACACTGCAAAAAAAAAAACACACACTCTGCACAATTCAAGCCCTGCGCAAATACAAAGCTAATACAAACCGTACACAAACACAAACCCTGTGCTAACATAAACCTTGAGCAAAGACAAACCCTGCATAAACACTAATCCTGCTGTCTCATCTTGCATTTTCATCTTATTCTTCCTCTCCTTGAGCCTGACTCAGAAGTCTATTGAGAACTGGCATCTTTAAATGTGCCATTAAACATGGCTTTGAAGAGATCCGAAACAGGACTAAAGTGTTTTCCAGAAACATTTTGTGCGTAAAAATGCAGGAGCGAGGACAGTCCTTTCAGCAAATCATCGTTTCCTCAATCCCCCCCATCATCAATTCCGTTATCCGAACCGTTTCCTTGCCTCCCCTGATGGGTGAAGCTGAGCAAAATACAGGAAGCAAGGAAAGGAAGGAAGGAAGTGAGGGACAGATCCTGTGGAGACAGAAGAGAGAGAGCAGGGAGAAGGCAGAGACTATGACCTCTGACCTTTGCAGTAGTCATTGGGGTCCTCCTGCTCCTCGTCATCAGAGCCCAAGATCTCTTCATCTCTCTCAGCAGGGGGGGCCGGCTCTGGGACAGGGGGCGGAGCTGGAGGGGGCGTGGCTAATGGGGCTTTCTGCTGCGTCTCAGGCCTGAGAGAGAGAGGATTATTATTATCATTATTGTTGTTGTTGTTGTTGTTACTGCTATTAATCAATATTATATGTAAGCATATACTGAAAAGCATATGGCCAGGGTTGCGATATTAGAATGCTCTGAATTAATTTCTGCTTTAAAGAGAGGAGACACCGAGCAGACAAACAGAGGCATGTGATTCTCCCTTACTGCAGGTTTAAGCAATCATCCAGAGGGGTAATTTATGTAAGACACACTGCAACACAGCTCTTCTGTATGCACAAAATAAACCTCAAGTGTCAGGTCATACAGACATGCATTACAAATGCAAAATTTGCTACCTTTGCTTGCACAAAAAGCAAACCACACTCTCTCTTGCTAAATGCGCATACATCTGTCAGTGCATGAGCGCACGAGAGAGTGAACATGTGCGAGTAAGAGAGTGTGTGTATCTGTGTGTGCAGAAGAAAGTGTACAGAGAGAAAAATTATTTTCCACATTACACCTACATTAAAAGTCATATTTTATGCACACCACCTCCTTTGGTGAGGCGCACTGAGCATGCTCAAATACTGGGTGATGATGCAGAGACAAAGATTCCACAGCTCTGCCAAAATCACATTCAATACATTTCAGCCTTATTGGTACTGTAACTTTTACACAAAGACACTGTCAAGGATTTGAGGGAAAAGAGCAAGATACAGAAATATCGCGAAAGCCTGAACCTGGATTATATGCCTGCTTTGTGGCACTGGTCCTGACCTTATGATCAAGTTTCTCACAAAATGAAGATGATTTTAACTGGAGATAAAACCAGACAGAGGTGAAAAAAGAGGTCAGGAGAGGGGAAAATTCTTCACACATTGAACAGGCATTTAGAGAGAGAGCGCCATATTCCCATTCTGACCCAACCCTACTAAACACACACACACACACACACACATACACACAAAAAGATACACACGCATGTACAAGACACATACATGCACAAATAATTCACATACACAAAATTCATGCGCACACACATGCACTACACGCGCGCAGACACACACGTATACACACATACACACACACGTATACACACACACACATACACACAAACAGATACACATGCACGCACAAGAAACATACATGCACAAATAATTCACATACACACAAATTCATGCACACACACATACACTACACGCACAAACACACACACACACACATACACACACAAGCGGGCGCGCACACACAGAGCATAGCAACCCTAAGCAGTCCTATCCACAACATAAAATCCCACTTTCCTAGTACTCAACAAGAAGTCAGAAAAAGCAAGCTTTTACATGTGTGTGGGATATTCAATACAGACAACCTCATTCTCCCTCTCTCTCTCGCTCTCTTCCTCCCGCTCCCTCTCTCTGCAGTGATTACAGCCGTGGGTCCCCACCCTTACCCCGGGGCAGGGGAGGTGCAGGTGCCCCGCCAAAAACCACACCCCCGCCCCCACACAGCCTGTAGTCCTGAGCCGCACCCTCACTCCTACAACATCCACAAGAACAGATAACAGAGCTCACCACAAAGCAGTGAGACTGCACCCTACCCCAAAAAACTCATATACACAGGGTCTGGACTCCTCAAATCCCAGCCCCGAAACTCAGGCATACAGCACCCCGTTATCAGAACAGTCAGCTACACAGGATCCCATCACCTCAAAACGCAGGATCACGGACAGCTACCCCCCATGGAACTCAGCCAGACAGCGCAGGCACCCCAGAACCCCATCAGACGCTGCTCCGCCATCGCTTCATGCGCAGACAAAAGAGAGGAGGGAAATGAGGTCAAATGAAACCCCATGGGCTGCACCGCTGTGTGAGAGGGAGGAGCGGAGACCAGCCGTCAATCACGCCACAGAAGAATGCGCCTCTGTCTTACCGTTAAAGAGTAAGGCTTATTTATAAAACTGTCAGGTTTCACACACAGGAATTTCACCAAACTATAAAATCTCAACACAAACCCACCTACAGCCTGGCAAAAGATTTTAGTCCCCTGGAGGGGGGGGGGGGATCTTCAGTCTTCATTATAAGAACCACATACTCCCTCACACTGAAACCGCTGGTACACGAGCTATGAAATAACAATATAATCGCCACCATATATGAATTTGATTTAATTTCCTGTATGTTCATTCCATCCAAAACAACTGTATTTAGTGAAAGAAAAAAATTGGTCCTTCCAGATCTGTATCAGGAAACTAAGCCATCTCTCATTATTATGAACACATAAAACAAGAGTCGCGCCACCCTATAAAAAGTAACGTTACTTACTGACTAAGAGATAAAATTAGTGCAGCAGAATTTTATTTTATTTTATTTATTTTAACCAATAGTGGCGTGCACTAGAACACTTCCAGGCGGAAGTCAACATAATCTTGGTTGGGGACTGTAACAATGAGACTGATAGCACAATGAGTGAAAATATACAAAAAAAAAAAAAAATAACAGGATCGTAAAATTTACACAATAATAACGTCAGTAAATCTGGTGACCCAGGGAATGCTCAAGAGGTATTCCCATACATCCATCCTGGAAATGCTACGATAGACTCTACTGCATTTGTTTCAAAACGTTTCAGTAACTGGTGCATTAAAACCATTTTATCACGGCATACTGCTGAAAATAAATTCATAAGTATAAGGGGTCAAGTAACTACTGGTTGTCCTCATCAGTCTTGTAAGGTACCCGGTGATGCCCTGTTGAACCAAAGATGAAAAAAAACATGACCAAAAGCAAAGATGCACCATCTCCATTTATAGCAATGGAATTAATGAATCAATATCGGTTAAACATTTTCTCGATATAAATTTTAACCTCGTTAGCAAATGGTGCAGTGTTCTGGGCAGACAGAGTATTCTGCTCAACATCCAAGGAGCGCAGTATGAACAAATGGATACATGCGTGATAGAGTAAAAAGCTGAAAGCGTACAGCACAAGTGGCAATAGAAAAGGGTAATTCTAAAAAAAAATTTTGTCCTCAAGGATATCGCACTGTAACTGACGAGCTTCTTCACTGGAGATGATCTGATTGCAGTAGCAGAAGCAACCCCAATATGAAGGGGAGTTAGTTATTGTCGCAGAAGTAACATTTAAGAACCAGATCACTTAACCCCTTTCTGCAGATGTAGACGCCGGCGTCCGTAAATTCCAAAATTTAATTCCGAAACAATTCTGTAATTGAATTTCCAAATGTCTAGCTTCACTTGAATAATTTTCAAAAATCTCTGTGTCACAAATCCTGAGTTCTAAAGCTTAAATAGGCTCATGTACAACAGGAAAAATTGGCAAAATTTTGTATTCCGCGCAAAGGGGTTTTAAAATAGTGTTGCCATGAATGACCGTTATCAAAACGTGTTTACAAAAATGATTATAGAGGGCGAGAGAATAAGATTTGTGCTGTTTATGTAATGCATTGTCATATTGCTCATATGACAGTCATCATCATCAGGTATCTTCGATAGATTTCATGAGACAATATTTTGGCCAAAACACCCTGATACTGTCAGTTTCCTGTCAAAGGCTACAGCTTACTTCCTCGCCCATATGTAGGCCCGACCAAGAAACTCCAAAATCAGCTCAGGCTGACTGCATCCTAAAAACAGAGATTAACATTCATTTCCTCTGATGAAAGCAAATTGTGTCAAAAAATTTGTAGTGCATATCCAGTTTTGGCAACTTTTGTCCACGTAAACTAGGCTTGCCTGATTTTCTTGTTTGAATTTTAGTGGTGTTGGAGATCTGTGTTTTAAAACGGCTCCGATTTTTCATTTGAATTTTATTGGGGCATTAAGTCTGTATTGTCAAGCAGTCCTGATAATTTATTGAATTTTATTGGCGTATGAGATCTGTATTTTAACAATTATTTATTGAACATTTTATTGGGGCATAAAGTCTGTATTTAAACTTGCTCTGACGATTATATGACCCGGGGCTGATGCGTGCTCTGTTAAGCATCATCTTTAATGTGCTGTGTGCAGAGTCCGGGTTAACGCGGGGTTAAAACGGGATATGTAACGCGAGGTGCGTCAGTTAGGGCGTCACTACTATTTACTTTCTCTCAGCAGCTTTGGCGTGACGTCATTTTTCCCCGGGGCCTCCGGACCGGCCCAGAAACGCAGCGCTGCAGCGGGTTCAAGTTTACATTACACAGCAAAAACCAGCGGAGAAACGCTGCCGGGATGATTTATTTTAAAGGCTGTTTTTCTTTTTCTTTTTTTTTTCTTTGAAACAGCACTTTTCCCTTTAAGCCATAAAAGCATTATGAGTGTCTGACGAGTGCCAGGCCGATAATGGGACTAAAAGAACAGGAGACATAGAGATGATCCTCATCGTTTTATAATTAATGCAACCTGTGTTCTGTTAAACTCCTTCCAAGACCTGTTTCAACTCATTGCCACACACTCTTAAAGTTTTCCATGACACCTGAAATAGTGATAAAGAGCTAAATACTCTTGCGAACACAATTAAGAAACAAACTTAAATGCATGCATTCCTCACACATTTCACATTGATAAGCCTTTGTCATGAACCATGCTTAGTCGCACGTGATGAAAGTTAGCAGTTGGGTTCTGATAACTTAGGATACTGTAGGTTTCATCTTAGTCAGATATTGCTTCAGTTTCCTTCAATTAAACTTCTGACTTCAGGGGGGAGTTTTTTGGTATACACTGGTCTCCCTGCCATGTTTGAAGGACAGTGGGACCATACTTCTCACAGCATTTAATGAGCAGAAAGCATACCCATCCTTTAGAAGTTGATAAAGTCAGAAAAAAAGAAGGTCAAATTCTTTTAAAGCTGATTTCTTATGCTAGGAAAGGCATTTCCAAGCCATATTTCCAAGAAATGGGATGTTTTTACTGCCACTAATTTAGTCCTTTAGTGAAGTGGAACATGTTTTAAGAATTGGGAGGGGCTTGACTTTTGCTCGGGTACATACACCAATCAGCCCTAACATTATGACCTCCTGGCTTATATTACAGCGCCCTCAATATTTATTGGCACCCCTGGTTAAGATGTGTTAAAAGCCTTAAAATAAATTCAATTTTTATTGCAGAAGCATACTCTCACACTGAAAATTGTAGAAAAATGTAACCTTCAACTCAAGTGAATTTTAAGGGGGAAAAAAATCCCTAAGAAATAATTATTTTTCATAAAATCACCCGTTCCACAATTATTGCCACCCCAAACAATTCATCACTTCCTGTTTCCCTGGGGTATAAATATGACTTGACACAGAGGCAATTTCTCTTATCCTCTCTTTAACATGGGAAAGGCAAAGGAACACGCCATTCAAGTAAGGCAGATGGGTGTCGACCTTCACAAGTCAGGCAATGGCTATAAGAAAATAGCCACTCACCTGCACCTGCCCATATCTACTGTCAGAGGAATCATTAAGAAGTTTAAAACAACTGGAAAAGTGATAAACAAGCCTAGATGAGGACACAAGGTTATATTGCCACCACGCACAGTGAGGAGGATGGTAAGACAAATAAAAAGTTCTCCAAAGCTCACTGTTAAAGAATTGCAACAAATGGTAACATCTTGGGGTCACAAAGTCTCCAAAACAAGCATCAGGCGCTATCTACATGCCAACAAGCTGTTTGGGAGGTACGCGCGGAAAAAACCTTTTCTCACTCACAATCATAAACGCAAACGTCTAGAGTTCGCTAAGCGGTACTGGGGCTTCAACTGGGACCGTCTGCTTTGGTCAGATGAGACCAAGATAGAGCTTTTTGGCAACAAACACTCTAAGTGGGTCTGGCGGAACACAAAAGATGAGTATGCAGAAAAGCACCTCATGCCCACTGTGAAGTATGGGGGAGAATCGGTGATGCTGTGGGCCTGTTTCTCATCCAGAGGCCCTGGGAGCCTTGTTTGGGTGCATGGCAATTACCAGGACATTTTTGAAAATACCAGGACATTTTAAATCAAAATCTGGTGGCCTCTGCCCGAAAGCTGAAGATGGGTCGTCACTGGGTCTTTCAGCAAGATAATGACCCTAAACATGTGGCCAAATCTACACAGAATTGATTCACCAGACACAGAATCGAGCTCCTCCCATGGCCATCTCAGTCCCCAGACGTCAACCCCATTGAAAACCTGTGGAGTGAGCTGAAGAGGAGAGTGCAGAGGAGAGGACCCAGGTCGCTGGATGATTTAGAGAGATTGTGCAAAGAGCAATGGTCGAAGATCCCCCTTTCTGTATTCTACCATCTTGTGAAATATTATAGGAGATGATTAGGTGCTGTTTTGTTGGCAAAAGTGGGTTAATATCAGGAGTGCTAATAATTGTGGCACACATGATTTGATGTAAAAGAATCTTAATCTGGTATTTTTTTCCCACTGAATAAATGCACTTGAACTAAAGGTCGGATTTTCCTCTTTTTTTCATTGTGGTCCTATATTATTTAGAAAAAAACTGAATTTATTAGAAGCTAAAGAACACATCTTAACCAGGGGTGCCAATAATTATTGAGGGCGCTGTATGAAGGTCCCCGTTGTGCCACAAAAACACCTCTGACCTGCGGAGGCATGAACACCACTAGACCTCTGAAGGTGTGCTGTGGTATCTGGCACCAAGACGTTGGCATTAGATCCTCTAACTCATTCCCTACGCCAAGCCACTGCCAACGGTGGAGCGAATTCCACCATTCCCTACGGTAAGCCGGTGCCAGCAGAGTGGATGACCATTCGCAGTCCGATGAAAACACGAAATCAGTTGACGATCGCAGTGATGGCCCACCTGTACTTCAATACTTTATATTGTGTAATTTTCTGGAAAAGTATTACATACAAAAGCAACAATTTTACATAAAAGTATTCCGTAGGGAATGAGTTAAGTCACGTAAGTTGCATGGCGAAGCCTCCATGGATTGAACTTGTTCGTCCAGCACATCCCACTGATGCTCAGTTACATTGAGATCTCTGGAATATGGAGGCCAAGTCAACTCCTTGAACTAATTCTTCTGTTCCCAAAACCATTCCTGAGCCACTTTTGTAGTGTGGCAGTGTGCACTATCTTGCTGAAAGAGGCCACAGCAACCATTTCCATGAGGTGGTGTACTTGGTCTGCGACAATGTTTTGGTAGGTGGTACGTGTCAAAGTAGCATCCACATGAATGACAGGGCCAAAAATTTCCCAGCAGAACATTGCATCACATTGCCTCCGCCGGCTTGCCTTCTTCCCATAATGCATCCTGGTGCCGTGTCTTTCCCAGGTAAGCAATGTACACACACCTGACCATCCAGATGATATTAAAAAAATGTGATCCATCTGACCAGGTCACCCTCTTTCATTACTCCACGGTCCAGCTCTGATGCTCATGTACCCATTGTAGGCACTTCCAACATTGGTCAGCATAGGCACTGCAACTGGTCTGTGGTTAAGCAACCCCATAAGCAACAAACTGGAATGTGCCATGTGTTCTGACATCTTTTTATCAGAACCAGCAAGATGTTTTCCAGCAATCTCACCTACAGTAGCTCTTCAGTCAGATTGGATCACATGGGCCAGCCTTCGCTCCCTATGCTCATTAGTGAGCCTTGGCCGCCCATGAACCCGTCACCTGTTCACTGGTTTTCCTTCCTTCGACCAACTTTCGGTAAGCACTATCCACTGCAGCCCGGGAGCACCCCAACAGAGCTGCAGGATTGGAGATGCTTAACCCAGTCGTCAAGTCATCACAATTTGGCCCTGGTTAAAGTCACTCACATCCTCACGCTTGCCCTTTTTTTTTTCCTGCTTCCAAAACATCAGCTTTGAGGATAAAAAATTCACTTGCAGCCTGATACAGTATATCCAACTCAACAGCAGGTGGTATTGTAATGAAATAATGTTATTCACTTCACCCGTCTGTGGTCATAATGTTATGGCCGATATTTGAACTCATTTATTCTACACTTCTAGTCTCGATCCTTCAGCAGTGCTTCACAACACAACTCACGCCATAAGGTCCCATTTAAAACCATTCAATGTGAAAGTGGCCAAGGAAGAAGGTGAGAACTTGAAAAAGTGACGAGAGAGAGAGAGACAGTGTGAAGGGGTTGGATTTCAGGTAAGGGTTAGTTAAAGGTGTGCAGAACAGAAGAAGCACTACAGCTGATTGTTTTTTCACACATTTGGGGGGGTTGCTTGCAGAATAAAGGGTCCCCATTTCAAGCTTTGCTGCAACAGGCAAGGGCACTGATAGGGTGTATGTGTGTGTGTGTGTGTGTGTGTGTGTGTGCGCGCATTTGTGTGGAGGGAGGGAATATATGTGTACACAGGTGAATAAATATCCTTGAGTATAGATACAAGACTTCGTTAGCATATGAACATGAGAGTATATTATACCGGTGTGATCATATGCATGTTGATGTTCAGTGCAGGTGATTTCATGAGGACGACACATGCAGCAGATCCAGTGCTATGGACGCTGCACTACACCCGGGCGCATAAACACAGGACTGTTAAAACAGCCCGGGCTGACCTCTCTCACGACAGAATCCCATATAACCCCACACACATCCCTGTAACGCTGAAGATCCATGAATTCACCACACAATGCAGCCCTAGATCCAGAGTCTCTCAGTAACAGTGGACACCCACCGATCCCATTCATACAACATCCCACTCCTGTGACTCATACTTCAATCTCTCCCTCTCCTCTCTCCCTCTCCTCTCTCTCTCTCTCTCTCTCTCTCTCTCTCCCCTTCTCCTGCCCCCTCTCTCTCTCCCTCTGTTGCTCTCTCTCTCAGATGGACGGCCGACTCATTCAGTCCTCAGGTCTGCAAAGAAGAAAGATCTCAATGGTGTCACAATATATTTCTTGTATTACTCTCTCTCTTCCTCTCTCATTCTACCACTGTAACTGCCACTCCAACTGTCACTCTAACGGTCACTCTCACTCACTCACTCATACACACTTACACACACACACACACACACACACACACATCTCCAGCGGTGCAGCAAGTGATTGTATCTACAAATTGCCTCACACAGACTCTCTCCTTTTAACAGACACACCAAACTCTGCAGTGTCTGCTTCTCCAGTTTTGTTCAGCTCCTAAGTACCCAATCAAGTCATTCATCATCTCAGAAGTCGAGTCATGTCTCGTTTCCGAAGCCTAAACTGGCCATTGGACTGGAAAAAAAAAAAAAAGACAAAATTCTATAGAATCCGCAACCTTCCAGGACTGGAGTCAAACCCGTAGACACCATGGCCCTCCAAGACTTCTGCCCGAAAATTCTGCCATCTCAGGCCAGAGCTCGCCCATTTCACACAACCCCGCAAATGCACACTGCAAACATACCGCACACGCAGCACAGAGCACAGCCTACCACCACTCAATCGTGATACAGAGCAGCGAGAGGCTAACGCTAAGACCCTGCCATAAGAATAAAAGATGGGGAGAGGGGAGGGAGAAGAGGGAAACAGTGTTCAGTGCACTGATCGGCCTGCTAATTAGCAAAATTCACTCAAATAAGACTAGTTTGCCACTGACAGACCACCATCTTATATTCAGAGTAAAACTAAAATTAAAACGTAAACACGCGGACACCCATATTCAGTATGTGCAGATAGAACACAGGCAGCTAACTGGATGAGAGCACAGCCAATCACAAGCTGCTGTATGACATGGTCATAGTTAGGATTCAGAGCACATGTATCGGGCAGATCAGCACACAGGGAAGCTGAAACACACAAATACATGCGTACATGTACACACACACACACACACACACACACACACACGTGCAGCTGAAACACACAAATACATGCGTACATGTACACACACAAACACACACGTGCAGCTGAAACACACAAATACATGCGTACATGTACACACACACACACACACACACAAACACGCACACGAGGTACATCGACACACAAACAGAGCTACAATATACAATCACACAAACACAAAATTATACACACATACAAATCCCTATACACGTAACCACACGAGGGCGCATACACACAAACTGATGCACACAATGTACATCCACAATTATAATTGCATAAACACATATATATACAAACAAATACCTTCATACGAACTCACAACTCTGCACCAACAAGTACAGACACATTAACACACAGGAATTAACACACAAATCTAAACACACACAAAGCTAAAAAAAAATACTCATTAAATAAACAAAGAAACCTGTGTGCACATGCATGCACGCACGCACACACACACACACACACCTTTCCTCTTCCTGATCCCTGGTTACCTGCTGTACTGCTGCCTCAGAGCTCTGTGTCGGTGCAGTCGGAGCGCGCTCAGTGCCAGGCGCAATGACTTCTGGGAAAGTTTGTGTTCCATATGGACAGAATAATCCACCAGCAGTCAAACAGATGAACAGGTAGGTAGATGGACCACTCTCTAAGCAATAAGCAGATTGACAGACAAGAAAGCTGGCCTCTGTCGTTGTGACAGACAGACAGGTATCAAGCTTCTCTTTCTGTCACTGACAAACAGACTGGAGGTCTGCTCTTTTTGTGATGGACAGATGGACAAACAGGCAAACGGGCTGCTCTCTCTTTGACCCGCAGACAAAAAAAAAAGATCTTTTGCGAATCTGTCCAAGACGTGACGTACAGATGAATGGACAAGTAAACAGCCTGCTCTGTCAATGACGGATAGACGGACAGACAGACTGGTCTACATGAGCTGCTCTCTCACTGACAGTCCAGCTGAAATAAAGCCCCTCTCCACACACCGGAGTCTTATGGGTGGGGCCGGGCTTCCAGAGAATTCTCCCACCCAGTCACATGGTGTCCTTTGCACCCAACTGCCAACCACTCACAGTGCCTGCCTGACCACACACTGCAACACACGCACGCTCACACACATTCATTCGCACACACACATAGTACAGTGGTTACAAATATATATGAGTGTGTATACACATGTGAGTGTGGCAGAGGACTGTGTGTGTGTTACGTGGCATGCATGTTTTGTGTGTTTATGATCATGTGTGTGTATATGTGTGAGTGTGGGTGTGTGTGAGTGCGCACATGCACACGTGAGAGAGCATGCGTGTATGAATATGAACGTGTCTTGCTTGTTACAGTGTGTGTTTATCTGTTCATTTCAGTTGAGCAGCGCAGACAGGCTAGAACCAGATCCCAGTCAGTCCCAGTCTCTGCACATCTCTGAAGACCAAACGAATTTGAAACTGCGTGTGATTGGGCCATCAGTAACCTGCAGTGATCCCAACTTCCCCTCACATATCCCAAAATTACACCCTAGATAAATCATCTCCGAAGGGACAACACTTGTCCACAATCTCTACGGCTCCACATTCCTCTCCTTAACTACCCCTTTCCGGTCTCTCAGCTAATTTAGCGTTCTTCCTGTTCTTACTTGTGAGGTAGAACTGTGCAGTGCAGCACAGCAGAGCAAAGCATGGCTCCGCTTAGCATAGCATAGTTTACCATAACTTATCATGGCTTAGCTAGACATAGTGTTACATGACGTAGCGCAGCTTAGCATAGTCGGGCTTACTAAAACAGAACATGGCGTCGCTTACAAGATGGAGGCCTTGCATAGAATAATGTCAAATATATATAAAGCACATAAAACAAAGAACAAAACAACCTATAGGCAAGAATGGTATGACATGGTAGAACATTAGCAAAGCAAAGAGTTGTATGGATTAGAATGGTGTGAAATAGAACATTAGCATTGCTTAGCAAAGACTGGTATAGAAATCAATGGCGTGGCAAAGCACAGCATTAGTAAACCATAGCATAGCAAAGAGCGCTATAAGCTAGAATGGTGCCACATAGCAGAGTATCAGTATAGCACTGAGTGATATAGACTGGAATGTCATAGCAAATTGCAGCATTAGCATGGCTTTGCAAAGAGTAGCATAGATTACAATGGAGTCGAATGGTGTAACATTAGCAGAGCATAGCATGGCAAAGAATGATACAGAATAGAATGGGCTGGCACTGCAGGGCATTAGCATAGCATGGTGTGGAATTGATGAGGATGGTGTAGCTTAGCATAGCAGGACTTTCCCATATAGAAGCTAATGCATTACTGAATGCAGGACTTGTATGAGAGAACCAGAGTGAGAAACAGAGGTCTTACAGCACAGGAGGACACAGATGGATTCTATGGCACAGGGTAAACATTTAGATCCTACAGCACAGGGGGCTCGGTTAAGGTGCTGCATACATCTCTCTCACTCTCTATACTTTCCTGCTTATTCTGCAATCTTTCTTGCATGCTCTCCACACGCACACACACACACACACACACACACACACACAGGTACCACTCACTCACAGACGGCTCTAAAACACGTGCACACAACCACTCACATACACTCAAAATCTAATCTCAAATTATAACAGCTTTTATTTCACCTTTGCACATCACAGAAATACTGCTTGTCATGAATTAATAAAGAGAAATGCAATAACATTACAAAACTGAAGAGGCCAGATTAAAACAAATTCCAGTTACTTTGGTAGGGCAAGTCTTTCCCTCTTTTGCATGTGTAAAAGCGGAGGGAGATACCAAACCAATAATGCAGGCAGGTTTGTTTAAAAAATATATATATATATTTTTTATTATTAATAATAATAATAATAATAATAATAATTGCATAGAAAAAAAAAACTCATCCACACAAGTACAGCCACTATTTCTGCTTTCCACTGACAGACAGGTCCTTCTCGATCGCATAGCGGCAGAAGTAAAACAGTTAGCTTTGCTTGCCTGTGTCATTAAATACAAGGATTCAGAGGCAGCAGGCCAAACACAGTTGTCTAGCCTTACAGCAGGATGGATGGCCAGGTAACCCGAGACTCTCTGCCACCTGAGCAGGTTTGCATAGCTGTGCATGGGCAGACACATAAAGCAGGCCTTTTATTACCGACAAACAACCCTGCCCAGAGCACCAATCTAGACGCAGCAAAACAAACAACGATCTTGCTCCATTCATTTGATGTTCAGGCAAAAACCATAACATTTTATTTGGGAAACGGATTACTGCAGGGAGTAACTTGTGCTACCAGCTTTTCTACTGCTAAAATAAAGCAGAGAAGCTTTGAGGATTCTTATTCTGCATTTCATTATGAAAGGAAGTCAAATTGAGGGAATTATTAATTTATCCAAAAAAACATATCAGGAACCTCTGTGCGTAACATTACAGTTGCGTTCATTGTTACATGTAATGAGTTCATCAATTAATCAAGAGTCAGTGTTCGATATACAATTATTCATGAAAAACACAGCAGTTTCTCTTCCTTCATAATTCAACTCCAGGAAACGGCATTCAGGAAAGATCATACAACCCAATCTAAATATGACGCAATTCCAAAAATGAATTAAAGAAATAAAAATAATTTTTAAAAAAAGCGCCCATATGCCAAAATAAATTGACCTATTCTTGGATTAAGAGCACAACACCATTCTGGTTCATTGAAAGGAGCGCTAATCTGTTTGAGGGACAAGACTACAGCATCAGTGTCCGTCTCCTCAGACACTGTACACATAACACCGAGTGACTTCCGTGCTCAGTGACCCAGCATCCTGTCCCATTCGGTCAGTTAGCTTTCACTCCCATGTAAAGAATGACCCAATGACACAGGTCCAGAAATAACTGCAGAAGCTACAGAGAGACAAACTTAATGTAAACAAGCATGACATATTCAGATCCCCCCGCCGCAGGATGGCTGATATCTGAACTGGAATGTACACACAGGGGAGGGACAGACGGACAGACAGGAGGATGAAGGGGAGTATAAAAAGGCACATTGTCACAACGAGATGTATCTGTAAAATTTTTTGAAAAAAAAAATCGAACAGTTTTGGAGTTCTGGCTCGGAAAAGAAGCATGCCGGACAGAGCTTGCAGACGGATGCACAGATGGGCATTCAGAAGGATAGCACTCATTCTTGTATCCCCGTCCATGGGGGGGGGGGGGGGGGGGGGGTGTAATAAGAACAGGGCCTCCAGCTTTTTTCAAGCATTGTGTCAGTCTGTATTAAACCCTAGGGTCTGTGGCTTTATAATCAAACATGCGCCCACACATACATACACACACACATGTACAAATATACACACACACACACACAGTGTTTTACAGTGAAGCTGAAGGCTAAAATGCATTTGAAATACTCTCTCAGACTTGATGAAGATAGCACACCTGTTTAATACACCTGTACATCGCAGTTACAGCCTTTTGTATTGTATATGGAAAACATATGGACTCGTCCACATTTACACAGCAACAATATAAAACCAAACTAAAACTAAGGAGATTCCCTCCTCAGATTGCATTTTACTTCAAATCAGTGCCACACTTGTGAGCCAAACTTACATCAAATGAGACATTTCATTTTTCTATCATCCTTTGACAGGCCTGCAAAACGTAAATGTTTCCAACGGCACAAATTCCCTCTCAATTTTAATCACAACATCATTCTCTACTTGTAATCATTGCGCTGGGGATGGCAAAATGCAGTGTAGTGTTCGGGATAAATTCATATTTATATTAATCTGGCTATGCACAGCAAAATTATACTTTTGCAATGAAATAATGCATGTGCTAAAAATGTATGCACTCTATTATCTGCATCCAGTGTTCAGCCTCTGATGCATCTGTGATACCGCAACTGTGTCTGTGATTACTTCCCTTGTTGGGATGTGTCAGTGACAACGCAGCTGTGTCTGTGATTTCTTCCCTTGCTGTGATGTGTCACTGATAACACAGCTGTGACTGTGATTACTTCCCTTGTTGTGATGTGTCAGTGCTAAAGCAGCCGTGTCTGTGACTTCTTCCCTTACTGTGATGTGCCAGTGAGAATGCGGCTGTGTCTGATTTCTTCCCTTGTTGGGATGTTTCAGTGACAGCGCAGCTGTGTCTGTGATTTCAGCCCTTGCTGTGATGTATCAGTGATAACACAGTTGTGCCTGTGATTTCAGCCCTTGCTGTGATGCATCAGCGATAATGCAGTTGTGTCTGTGATTTCAGCCCTTGCTGTGATGCATCAGTGATAATGCAGCAGGGTCTGTGATTTCTGTCCTGGTAGTGATGTGCCAGTGATAACGTAGCACTGTCTGTGA
Source organism: Gymnothorax reevesii (assembly GCA_029721435.1). Taxonomy (NCBI): domain Eukaryota; kingdom Metazoa; phylum Chordata; class Actinopteri; order Anguilliformes; family Muraenidae; genus Gymnothorax; species Gymnothorax reevesii. The sequence continues at coordinate 99,924,911 of CM056579.1, read as the reverse complement.
TTTCTGCCCTTGGTGTGATGTATCAGTGATAACGCGGCAGGGTCTGTGATTTCTGTCCTGGTAGTGATGTCAGTGATAACACAGTTGTGTCTTTGATTTCTGCCCTTGCTGTGATGTGTCAGTGATAATGCAGGTGCCTGTGATTTGTCCTTGTAGTGATGTCAGTGATAACACAGTTGTGTCTTTGATTTCTGCCCTTGCTGTGATGTGTCAGTGATAATGCATTTCTTCGCTTACTATGATGCATCAGCGATAAAGCAGCAGGGTCTGTGATTTGTCCTAGCAGTGATGTGTCAGTGATAATGAAGTTGTGTCTGTCATTTCTGCCCTTGCTGTGATGTGTCAGTGAGAACACAGCAGTGTCTGTGATTTCCGTCCCTGCTATGATGTGCCAGTAATAACGCAGTTGTGACTGTGATTTCTTCCCTTACTGTGATGCATCAGTGATAACGCAGCCGTGTCTGTGATTTCTTCCCTTACTGTGAGGTGTCAGTGATAACGCAGTTGCGTCTGTAGTTTCTTCCCTTGCTGTGATGCATCAGTGATAACACAGCGGTGTCTGTGATTTTTGCTCTTTCCGAGATGTGTCTGTGACTCAGCTATGCCCCCTGCTGGGCTACGTAGAATACAGTCAGTGCTGGGTGACTCACCCTGTAGGTGTGCGATCAGCTGATCTCCTGTGAGTTACATTTAAATACCTCTGCAGCGCTCTGTGGCACACACCCAGGGAGTCCATCTTCTGCTCTCTGCAGTGATCGTGAGTGTGTGAGACTGTGTGTGTGAGTATAAATGTGTGTGTGTGTGTGTGTGTGTGAGTGAGAGAGAGAGAGAGAGAGAGACTGCATGTGAGAGTGTGAGTATAAATCTGTGCAGGTGTGCAGGTGTGTGCATGTGTGTGAGTAAGTGAGAGTATAAATGCGTATGTGTGACCGTGTGGGAGTGTGTGAGTATGCTTGTATACATGCATCTGTGTGCACTTTCTGAGCATGCATGTCCGCATGAGTGCGAGTGTGTTTACGTGTGTGTATGCCTGTGTGCACATCCGTTTGAGCGCTTGTGTCTAAGTCAGCATGTTTCTGTACTCTAGTAAACATGTGAGTGAGTATGTCTGAGAGTGTGTGCGTCAGTGTATGAATGTATGAAAGAGTGTGAGTGTATGGTGGAGGTTTGAGCAGGTGTGTCTGTGTGTGCCTGTGTGAACATGCATATGTGCAAGTGCGCATGAACTGTGCGTGTGTGTGTGTGCATGTACGTGTGAATATGTGTCTGAGTGTGTGAGTATGGGTGAGAGTGTAAGTATATGTGTCCAAGTATATGGCAGGGGTGTGTACGTGTGTGAGAGTGTCTGTGCGTGTGTATTTTAAAATTCAGGTATTTATATAGGAGTGTGCAAGTATTCCCATATATGAGGGTGTGTGTGTGGGTGTGTGTGTGTGTGCGTGTGTGTGTGTGTGTGTAAGTGCAGATTTTGCGGAGACATTTCATGGGTGGCAATTTCATATGGTTGTATCATGGACCAGCAATGCGCTGAAAACAGTGGCTGAGTGATGTGAGATACAGTGTTTGTGTGCACGGTTTGAGCTCGGGTCTGTGAGTGTGTGTTTGTTTGTGTGCGTGTGTGTGATCTGTGTATCAAACAGCTTTCCCTGTCGTAAATGTGCCACTGAAATGATGCCAAACGGTGAATTATGCATCTGACCGCAGGACAAAGCAGCAAACACAACATGGAGCTCCGACCAACAAGAATTTTTCCACAAAGGCCCTCCGCTTGTGTGTGTGTGTCTCTCTTTATATGCGTGTTTGTGTACGCGTATATACATCGGTTTGAGCGTGCGCTTCTGTATAAATGAGTCCATCGACGCCATTGAATTATGCAGACAATGAACAATAAGAGCGAAACCTGTTAGAGAAAAGGATGGCGCCAGACATGCACAGGGAACAGAGATGGGGGTGGGCAGACAGACAGGTAGATGAACGGACAGACAGACAGACACGTCGGTACCTTTCGGAGGAGGTGGATTTCTCCGAAATCTCGGACATGAGCAGAGCCAGGGCCAGTCGCCCGTCCAGCAACAAGCAGCAGTAAGAATAAGGATCCCTCTCTCTCTCTTTCACTCTCTCTCTCCCTTCCTCCCTCCGTTCTGCTCCTCTCCCTCTCTCTCAGCAGAGGGGACACAGGCAGGCAGAGTGGCTGCTCGATACAGTAAATCTTGTCGTGCGCGTCAGCCCACACATCCCTCCATATAGTCTCCTCCTCGTCCTCTGCTTATGCACTCCCTCTCTCCTTGTCTCACCGTCGCTCTCTCTCTCTCTCTCTCTCGTTCAGTCAGTCCTTTTCTTCGGCTGTATCCAGTTCTCCTCTCCACAAGAGCAGTAAATGTGCACACAGAATATGCTCTGCTTACGGTCTTCTCTCTCCTTCTGCCTCAATCTCTCGCTCTCTCTCCCTTCATCCCTCCCTCCCTCGCTCTCTCACCCCCCTTTCTCTTTCGCTCTCCCCCTCCTCTCTCTCCTCGCTCTCCCTGTCTCTGTCGCCCTCTCTCCCTCCCTCCAATCTCCTGCACAACAACAGTCATGATTCTCGGACTGTACCACTGCAGAATGACAGGGGGGACAGGGGCACAGCCACAGAGAGATGGGGAGAGGAGGGCAGGAGCGAAGAGGAAACCGACACCAGCTCTCAGCACTGCTCCAGAAAACCTGCCCTCCCTCCATATATCCCTCCCTCTCTCCCCTCTCCCTTCATCTTTCCCTCCATCTCTCCATTCTCCCCCAATCTCTTCCTCCCTCCATCTCTACTCTCTCCTTTCATCTATCCATCTCTCCCTTAAACCATCCACTCCATCTATTCCTCCATCTCTCTCCTCTCTCTACACCTCTCCATCTATTCCTTCATCTCTCCTCTCCTCTATCTTCACCTCCCTCCCTCTATCCCCCCCCTCTCCCTCTACCTCTCCTTCCCCCCTCTCTCCTCGCTCCCCCCATCTCTCCCCCATCTCTCCTCTCTCCCTCCATCTCTCCTCCTCTCCCTCCTCCTCAACCATTTCAATGGAATTCTCCCCTAACACTCTTTCTCTCTCCTAACTCGTCATTATAGACTGTCTCTTAGAGCTTAGAGACAGTTCAACAGTCTTTTTCTCTCTCTCTCTCTCCTCAGTGTGACCTCAATTCTGTGCCCTCAGGTCATTCTCTTTTTTAACCTCTCGCTCTCTCTTTCTCTGTGTCTCTCTGTCTCTCTCACAAACACATGCACACGCATGTCAGAACACATCAATGCTACAATACGCCAACATGCACATAGAAATCTCTACTGACTCACACCTGTGCTACCACATATCCTCACACACAAAAAAGACAGCTCTCCTACACTGCACACATCTGAGTGAGCGTGCTTGTGGGTGTGTGCGCGCGTCCGAGTAGATGTGCGCAAATGTTTGCATCTCTGTGCGTTGGAGTTCATTTGGAGGCGTGCTGGTGCATACACCTGTGTGCGTGAGAAAGTGTGTTTTGGTATGTGTGTGTATGTGTCAGTGGGTGCGTTTGTGTTTCTATGTGCATCCCTGAGTGCATGCATACAGCCACAGAATACAGAGAGACCCATCAAACAAAACGAAGGCCAGGCAATCACCCACAATCACATACATACCCACAGATATGCACATGTACACATACGCACACAAGTACACTGAAACACACACTCACATAATATACGCTCATATGCTGCACACAAAGACACAGACTTTCTCTCGCTCCATGCACACACACACATTCACACACAAACACACAACAGAGTCAGACACATCCTGTAGCTCTGGGAGTTGGGCCAGAATAACCAAGCCCTGGGGGGGGGTAAGCACCTGGATCGCAGAGCATCACGCCATATTAATACTGCTGCAGGTCCTGGCCCTCCTCCTGGTGCAGCACGGATGGTACAGTCCTGATGTCATACCTCCACAGAGATTCTTTATACTCAGGAGAGGGCCTGACTGCATTACATGCAGAGCAGCAGGCTAACCGGTTAGCATCTTTGTGTTCACTAACCAGGAGCTAGCTGGTAAGCATTCAAGTCTGCATTCACATTACAGACAACAGGCTGTATCTCTGTATTCATACACAAAACAGGCAGACATTTCTGTGTCCATTCAGATTCTATACATCTGGCCAACTGAATAGCATCTACAAATTCAAAGCCAGCTACTTAACAGACAACAGACAAACTAGTAGGTATCTGCCAGTGTATAGATGACAGACTGCAGGCTGAGGCCCGTTAGCATTTCTGTGTTCATACACATTTTAAAACAGCAGGCCAAAAGTTAGTATCTCTGTTCATACACAAAATAAACAGCAGGTTAAAGCCAGTTAGCATCTCTCTGGTCATAAACAATAAACAGCAGGCTAAAAGATAGTATCTCAGTTTTTGTACACATTACAAACAGCAAGTTCAAGTGAGTTAGCTTCTCTGTGTTCATACACATTGTGAACAGCAGTATTAAAGTTAGAATCTCTATGTTCATACACATTTTATATGGCAGGCTAAAGCCAGTTAGCGTTTCTGTGTTCATACACTTAGTAAGCACCTGGCCAAAGCCAGTTAGCACCATTGTGTTCATACTCATTATAGCCACCAGGCTAAAGCCAGTAAGTATCTCTGTGTTCACACATTATAAACAGCAGGCTAAAGCCAATTAGTATCTGCATGTTCATACACATTTTAAACTGCAGGCTAAAGCCAGTTAGCATTTCAGTGTCCATACACAGTATAAATAGCAGGCCAAAAGTTAGCATCTATGTGTTAATTCACATTTTAAACAGCAGACTAAAAGTTAGTAAATCTGTGTTCATACAGATCATAAACAGCAGGCTGAAGCCAGTTAGCATCTGTGTTTGTACACATTATAAACAGAAAGCTAAAGACAGCAAGCATCTCTGTGTTTATGCACATTAAATAAGCAAGGCCTTCCCTGAAAAAAGATGTCAGAATATGTTGCTCAAAAAACATAGATATATAATTAAGAATGAATGGTGTCTTCACAGGTGTGCAAGTTACCCATGCCATGTGCACAAATGCACCCCCATATTTATCATGGATGCCAGCTTTTGAACTGTGCACTGATAAGAAGCCGAATAGTCCCTCTCCTTTTTAGCCTGGAGGACCCAGTGCCCATGATTTCCAAAAAGAATTTCACATTTTGTTTGATCAGACCTCAGGACAGTTTCCCACTTTGCTACAGTCAATCCTAAATGAGCTTGGGTCCAGAGAGAGCAGCATTACTGGATCTTGTTTATATATGGTTTTGTCTTCACATAATAGAGTTATAACTTGCATTTATGGATGCAGGAACAAACAGTCTTCACTAATAATGGCATTCAGGAGCATTCAGAATGGTTTTCCTGACCCCATGCAGTGATTTCCACAGCTAAATCTTGGTCAGTTTTTAATGCAGTGACACCTGAGGGCCTGAAGATCACGGCCATTCAGTATTGGTTTTTGGGCTTTTCGATTGCATTTCGAGGTTTCTCTCGATTGTCTGAAACTTTTGATGATATTACATACCGTAGAAGATAAAATCCCTGAATTGTTTACAATTTAACATTGAGAAATGCAATTCTTAAATAGTTGAACTATTTGCCCACATAGTCTTTTACAAAGCTGTGAAGCACTCACCATCTTTACTTCGGAAAGACTGAGCCACTCGGGGATGTTCTTCTAATACCCTGACCTGTTGCTGTCAGATGTTCCACCAGGTGTATTTTCTTAATATCCTTTCAAAATTTTCCAGCCTTTCATTGCCCCCTTGCCGCATCTTTTTAAAAATGTGTCACTGGCATCAAATTCAGAATGAGCTCATATTTTTCAAAAAACAATGAAATTTCTGTTTCAGCATTTTACATAATGTCTTCGTACATATTTAAATTAAATCTCGGCTTTGAATGATTTGAAAATCATTGCATTCTGTTTTTATTTACATTGTGGTCAGCTAACCAGCTTTTTTGGACATGGGGTTGCATGATCATCCTCATCGTCATTGTAATTATTATTATACTACATCAAGAGCTACAATATGCAGGTATACTCAGCAGACAGTACACATTTTGAGTAGTTATGAGGCTGCTTCAGACACTGAAATAGATTCTGCTCCCATATCTGAGCACATAGCTAATCAGAGAGGTCGAAGGTCAGTAGGCTAAGTCACAGTACAAAGATAAGCACAATGAAACAAAATGCAGCAATATGAAGGCAGCAATAACAGGACAACCCCCCCCCAACTGACTCATTTGCTGACCTCTGACATCTCCCACCTCCCACACAGTCCCCGGGGTCAGTATAAGAATCTCAGAGCACTTACATTATGGATCATCTCCCACAACAACAGACCTAAGCCCAGCTGTCAAGTCAAAAAATGTACATGTGAGCGTACATGAACATGTGTGTGCACATGAGCATGTGCATGTATGAATGTTTTTGCGTATGTACATGAACATGTATGTGAACATACATAAACATGTGTGTGTGTGTGCGCGCGTGTGTGTACATGAAAGGGTGTGTACGTGTATGGGCATGTATACATGAATGTGTGTGTGTGTGTGTGTGTGTGTGTGTGTGTGTGTGTGCGTGCCTGTGCATGAGCATATGTACAAGTTGAACGTGTGTTTATGCAAGCATATGTCTAGCGCACAATCAAACAGGATCATTTATCTTTAAGACACAGTGCATGATGGAGCCAATTAAAACTCCTAAGAGTGCACTGTGTAATGCAGCCCCCTGCAGGCTGTAATGAGCAGACGTACAACATGGTCACAGGCTCTGTGATGAGTCTGTGAGTAACATTCTTTTGCACTGTAACTGCTCCATGCGCTGCAAGAGGCGCATGGATGCAAATGCACGTTCTAATGCCACGGACATGGACAAGGAATGTGCTTTTTAAGGTGACGCGCACCGTCGCAGGATTGAGCTGTAAAGCAGGAGATGGCGTCTCCGTGGAGACCAGGGCGTGAGGGTGAGAATGCGTAACTCAGCAGAGTTCAGTAGCGTTTTGAACCCTCTCTCTCTCGCTCTCTCACACACACATACACACACACGCACACACACACAGTCTCTTTTCTTGGAAAAGTCAAGGAGAAAGCAGAGGCAGCGGTGTGTGTGTGTGTGTGTGAGTGTGCGCGCACGTCTGTGTGTGTGCGCACGTCTGTGTGTGTGTTTATGTGCACCCTGGGCATGGAATGAGCTGCAAAATACCATTATCTAAGGTGCACTCCCCTCTTTAAATTCTTTTACAAATCCTTTAAAAACTGCCCTGAAGGAATCACGTAGCTGTTTCACATAATCTGTGATATTGAGATGGAGTATGTTGCAGATATCTTGGTTAGAGCCTGTATGTCTCACCTTTTCCGATTACCTCTGTGCTGCTTTTGTGCATTCTCTGTACTTAAATGTGATTTTTTTTTCTTTTTTATGTCTATATGTGAAACCATTTATGCTGCCATCTTGACCAGGACTCCCTAGAAGAAGAGATTTTGTATGAGACCTTCCAAGCAAAATAAAGGATACATAAAATAAAATGGCAGCATACATATGAGTAGTTGTATAGATGCGTGAAGTGCACAAGCTTATTAGCGTACATACATGCAGGCACTGTATGTAGCATATGTCCCGATTTGTATTTTGGGTGACTCTGTGAATGGATATGAGTGTGCTGCCCCCCAGTGGAATTAATGGGAACCATTTCTCTGCACTGCCGTACAGTATCATGACAGCTGTGTTTGTACCATGTCATCTTCTTACCTACTGATTTACTCAGATAATATCAGAGGTGACACCAAGCCAACAATCCAACTGGATTTCCTTTACAATATCATAACCTATTAATCAATTTATGTCACCGACTAATTAAACATCTGCTGCCTGCTGTCAGTCCCCACTTCACGGGCTAGAAAAAACACTGCAAGATTTTGGTATCCCTGCACAATCTTCACAAATCTCATACAGAGACCTTTGAAGAGCTGGGCTTTGGATTTTTTTAAAGTTCGAAGTCTGTGCTCTAGAATTCTTTTTCTTGTTCTCAGTCACCGGTGAAGATTGCTGTCTCAGCATTAGAATGTTAAGTACGTTCTAATCATACATTCCTGACCTCACTGGATAAATTTGTAAAGAACAACACCCTCAGTATTATGCGCCATCTTTATGGCCACAAAACCACTCAGGGTACCACCAGCTGTGAGGGGTGGTTTAGAGATTTGGAGGGTGGAGTTACTAATAGCCCCTCAACAAATGTACACCCAAAGCTCAGAGGCCTTTCTAATCAAAATAAAAGAGATTACAGCACGCTTTCCCCATATAGTTCCGCATATTGTAATCATTGTTTCTTTGTCTTTGCTTATCCTACACAAGGATGCTCACAGGCTGTGAGTTCATTGCCATGACAACAATCACATTCCATCAGCTGTATGGGTAACACCATGGATTACAGCCAAAGCTGGTAAAAGGGGGAAGAAGGATTTATGACAAGGGGGTGAGTGAGGACGGAAAAGAAGATTTCAGATGAGCTGGTGTGTGCAAACGAGGTCAATCCCCAAAGAAATGGCCTATTTAGATTCGCACGGGAGAGTAAGATGACTGACGGAGTGTGGTACGACATCGCAGCCAGCAGAGGGCAGAGTTTGACACCATCTCCGTGATGTTCATCATCTGAGACAAGAACTTTTTCGACTCTTCTCCATCGGGGATCTCGTTGTAGATAACTGAACCCTCCATCATAGACGTGAAAGCGATGTGAAGCCATGGAATTAGCTCACTGAAGATGCATCCATTAAGAATTGGTTTTGTTTCTGGGCTGATGCACGTCCAAACAGGGAATAAGTGATGCAGGAAGTCTGGGAGTTGTAGGCATTAGCAGTCCTGCTCGCTACACCAGAAAGACTAAATATACATAATTATATGAAAAATATACTCCCGTCAGTCCATTCGTAAACATGCTCTGTTAGTCCATCTTGATATAAACTAATTTGCATTTGTTGGCTCTGATTGGTCAGAATCTAAAAGAAAGAGGAGTGATGACCCAAGGGTTAGTCTATCGCTTAGTCTATCAACAATCCTCATGTGACCTGGACATCAGTCATCATCTGTAAGGATATTCCAAACCGCTCAACATCTGCAGCCTCAAACTTGATTCTTCTCTCTCAATTAGTTTCCTTACGCCTCTTCATGCATTCCCAGTGGGAGGGACTAAGACACAAGAAATAGACATACTGCGAGAAATGAGGATACAATTTAAAACAACTGAGATGTGTCAAAGGTTTTTCAGTCTAATGTTCCCAGGTGAAAGCAGAGATGTTCTCTATTCAAGTCAACGGTAAGTTTAAAGTAAAAAAAATATAAGTACACTTTTTTAACCACAAGCAAGCATGTGCTAAATATGTGTGTTTTGATAGTCTGATAGTCTTTCTGTGTATTGAATAGCTGAGTGACAGTGCTATTTAGGTAGTAGAGAAATGTCTTGAAGTCAGATCAGACTAATGTTATGTCACAGCCTCTAATATGCTCAGGTACTGACTCTGACTCAGGGGGCTGGACTGCACAGACTCAGGTCATGTCACTGCCTCTAACATGCTCAGGTAATGACTCCAACTCGGGGGCTGGACTGTGCAGACTCAGGTCATGTCACTGCCTCTAACATGCTCAGGTAATGACTCCAACTCGGGGGCTGGACTGTGCAGACTCGGGTTATGTCACTGCCTCTAACAGGCTCAGGTAATGATTCCGACACAGAGGCTAGACTGCACAGACTCAGGTTATGTCACTGCCTCTAACATGCTCAGGTAATGACTCTGACTCAGGGGCTGGACAGCACAGACTCAGGCACTGAACTGCTCTACGCAGCAGAGACTAAAAACTGCACTTCCATGTTCCCAAGTGCTTTTCCCCAAAGAAAGTCAACAGCTGACATCACATGACTCGGTCCATAGATTTTAGACAGTCCATGCTGCCAACCAAAGCATGAAAGAGGAAGTAAAATCTAGTGGTGCACGTGTGTGTGTGTGTGTGTGTGTGTGTGTGTGTGTGTGTGCGTGCGTGCGTGCGTATGTGTGTGCGAATGTATGTTTCAGTGTTTGACTTTCTATTTTTGTTTCCACAATTGCATGCAATTGTTTGGGCACACAACTAAAACACCTGCAGCACAACCATTTTCCTCTAACATTCAGTGAACATTAGCCTAATATTCCACTCTTCTGGCACATGGTCTTCATTAGCCAGTCTGATTATGCTAGCATTACCCAACTGATGCTGAAACACGAGCACAGGTGCACAAACTAACCTTGGAGCGATTCCCATCACACATCTACAGGTTTTTATTACATTTAAATTTTTTCACATCTCACAACCTTGTCCTGCTAAATATAGACCTCCAGCTGTAAACCAGCAGAAATCCACCCTGAGAACAGAGATCTGCAGCTCCAGCACCTGCGTCTGTGGCATTAATGCACTGGATATTGTGACCATACAGGTTTGTCCAGTTATGGAAACAGCATTTTAAGGGTGACAAACAGCTACTGGGAAGCATCCCTTTTTGGTGGTTCTGACTGGAATATGCAGCCAGGTTATACTGGTTTGAAATGTGCTGTTCTCAGAGAAGACATTTCTGGTCCCATTTTTTTTACCATTATGTTGCTTCCTCGAAGGAGAGACACTGAGGATAAATCTAAGCAATAAATAGCTCTGTACTATGGTAATACACTTTATACCACAGAAATGCCACCAACCACGCACACGTACAAGCACACGCACACACACACACACTCACACGCACACGCACACACACACACACATTCACTAGCAAATAAGAAATGAGGCAGAGGTTAGTGTAAGCAGTCTGGCAGGTATTCCTCCGCACTCTGATTGCATAAGGTCTCACACTTTGAACAGTTTACCGACACATAGTCTTACGATGTGGAAAAGTTCAGGTCTGTTTCACTCTTGTTGTTGCAGTTAGAAGCACAGAGATTTGGATTTTTCACCAGTGTTAGGGAACATTTTCTGGCTTCCTGCGTGTGGAGTGCCCGCGAGGTTAACCATCAAAACCGCGAATGGGGCAGTTATGCTATAATGCTACAAAGATCAACCTATGTGCGTGGGTATTCAACGTCTTTATTAGTGGTTGCTTGGTCACGACACAACACAAAACAAAGAGGACAAACACTGCTCAGCTCTGAACAGCAGCATTGTCATATTACAGTGATCCAAGCAAACCAAGACTTCACTGGGGGCTTCTGAGTCAGTGGTTCAAAAAACTCGGGAGTCGAGACGACAAGGTGCTGAATCAACCCTTGAACGCACACATGCGTGCACAAATACAAAAGAACAAAAAAGAGAAAGTCACAGATGGTAGTTTGGGAAAAAACAGGCCATTAATACTGAGCTTCAAACACTCCAGGAACCACCTACAGGAGGTTTTGTGAGCTATTGAAGCAAGCCCTTTTTAAGAGAATGTCTTTGAAGCCACCTCCTGCAGCATTCTTTGTTCTTTTGATGCAGTGTTCTCATATTTCTAGAGGTGAATATTGCTATCAAATTGTTTGAATCACTGAATTCATTTTTGAATATTTCAGAAAATTCTTAGTCAGTGTTCTAGAACTCTGTTGTTTCCACTAGTCCGCGGTTGTGATTGTGATGTCATCATTATAATGTTCAGTCAATGACATTCTAATCAACTTCTCACACTTTAAAGTTTAAATAAAAAAAAAACCCTATATTTGGGGAATATCTCAGTGTTCATAACAATTCTGTAGAGGGGTGAACTACAAAACAAATTTGTGGGTTAGTGAAGTATGTTGAGCCTAAAGCCAGGCTTTTCAATGTCAGGAAGGTTGCCATCTTGTAACCTGCCAATGTGACGTGTGGTATCCTTAATTACGAGTTTGGGATTTGTCGAGCCAGCTCACGCAAAGAAAGAGTGTCTCGTGATGAACTTGCTTCGCAGTTCATCCCTCACACAGAGCACATGCAAAAAAAAAGCAACAACAGCTGTACCTTTGAGCTCAACAGCAATAGAAAGGAGAAGCGCATCTGCAGACCCCTGTGGTCACATGGGGAGATGCAGGAGAAACACAGCTCAAAGTTCAGTCCAGCTGGTTACAGTAATGCTAGAAATTAACTACATGGCCATGGAAGTGAAATATAGATGGAGACAGAGGAAGTTTATCAGTATTCAGCACTTATAATGGAAGAAAACCCCAACAGGGAACAAAGTTGGCAGATTCTATCATCACCGAGCCCCTGTCATTATGGTAATTATGCAAACTGTCTTACTGAAGGTTATTAACACTAACGCACAAATGTATTCACAAACACACCCAAACAAGCACTCAGACAAACACATACCACAAAAAAATAAATTTTACTTTTTAAACTAAAAGCTTTTGAATTTCAGTATGTACAAAAGATTTTTCAGTTTCGATCAAAGGTCTTTCACTTTTGCTCTGGCGTGAGAAAAATATTTCTTTCCACTTTCATTGAAATAAATGTGGGAAGTTTGATGCGACACCCTTTCTTTCTGTCGTGAATAAGATTACTGCCATTGGATGTGCACCGTAAACTATTACATTTTTTAAAGCGTGCTGTGAATTTTTTATCCCCCGCAGCAACGTTGTTGCAGGAGATAAAAAAATTGGGGTTCGTCCGTCCGTCCGTCCGTCAGTCCGTCCGACACGTTTGTTGTTCGGGCTATAACTTTGAAACTAACCATCCGATTCTGATCGTATTTGGCATCGAGATGTAAAATCACATAAAGGTGGGTCATGAAAAACAACTTTGAAAATAACCTTGTAATTTTTCACGTTCTGGGGCAAAAAGCGAGAAATTTGTGGGAAATCTGTAATGTGTTGTGTCCGGGCTATAACTTTGAAAATAATCATCCGATTGTGATCATATTTGGCATCAAGGTGTAAAAACACATAAAGGTGTGTCATGAAAAACAATTTTGAAAATATCTTTACGATTGTTTGCGTTTTGGGTCAAAAAGTGTCAGATTTGTGGGAAATCTGTAATGTGTCCTGTCTTGGCTATAAATTTGAAACTAACCATCCGATCGAGATCATATTTCGCATCAAGGTGACATAACGGTGCGTCATGACAACAATTTGGTGTAATTTTCCGGGTTTTCTGATGCATACTCTCCGGACTATTGTTTTGCAAGGAAATTAACAGCTTTGCGATTAGTACATTTCTTTAGAAATCTAAATGCATATAAATATTCTCTATTTGAAAATGCAATGCCAGCTGCGGGGGATATTGCTTGAAAATGTCAGCAACTTGTTGTATTTTCTTTGAGCCACTTGGCGGGGTTGTCCTTTACATGTACTTGCTGATTTGCCACCATCCTTGCATGTTTTTAACATCAACGTAAATCCTATTGCAGCCTCTTAGCCTCTGTGGGCAATTAGGTAAATGTTTGCCTTTTTGTACTCAGAATTTCAATTTTTTAAAGGCAAAAAGAGGTAGGTACTGATGTCTATATTTCTTTTAGTTGCATGTGCACATATTTGTATTAGCGTAAGTATAACTTTTAACACGTATTACTGCATCACATTTGAGTTGTGAATCATTTACAATTTGCTGCAATGGAAGATGCAAGGCTCTAATGCTTACCATACGGGCAGCTTTTTTTTGACAATTTAATCAGTAATTGTTGCTATTAGAGTTTCATTAATGTGATGCATAAGCACTTGGAGAGCGCAGACCTCCACCAAGCACAACATTTTCCTCCATATTGCGACCTCCACCATAGATATTAGTCTTACATTTATTTTATCTTCATTTTTTGATTCTTTGACCATGAAAACATGGCAATTTGATTCATAATGCTATATCAATATTAGTTCCACAGCGTCTTGGCTGTTTAAAGAGGTCTGTTGCATGTTTCTAGCTTCATTTGTTTTTTTTTTCTTAAGATGCAACATTTCCCCTCATGTTGTGATTTACACATAAATATTAGTCCTACATTTATTTCATCAATTTTTTCAGATTCCCTGACCAAGAAAACATAGCATTAGCAACTGAATTCATAATGATATCAATATTAGTTCAGTAGTTATTCACGAAAATCAAATTTTCCGTAATGGTGGTTTTCTTCTGGATCTAGTTCCCTGGCTTTTGAAGATACAGTAAATCCGGTGACACCGTCCTAATTCTGCAATATCTTGGCTATATAATGGTGTTTGTCGCATGTTTGTAGCTTCATTTGTTCTCTTCTTATAATGAAAGTTCCGAAGGTCCCCTACTTTCGTATTCTGGATCATAGTATCCGGAATTATTCCATTTTCAGGATCAGTCTTTGATATATTGTAGAACATGTTTGAAACTTGTCCCGTATTTCCCCCCCCCCCCCCCCCCAAGTGCCCTGAGCATTTTTGGTGGAGTTATATGCATAAATGTCAAAAATGGCCCTCTCTCCTAATGTTAAAGAATCCTTTAAAAAATCCCTGGATCCAGACGGAGATCCGGATCAATTCCAAAATCTAATCATTTCTTCCTTATACCAATCTGAACAATCCCCGAAAATTTCATCAAAATCTGTCCATAACTTTTTGAGTTATTTTGGAAACCAACAGACAAACAAACAAACAAACAAACCCAGGCAAAAACATAACCTCCTTGGCGGAGGTAATTAATTTTAGAGCGAATGCGAAGCCAGATCTACGGCAACAGCCCAGGGCTCCGAGGGCAGAACGGATAGGCAGGAATGCTGCGGTTCCTGTCCTGTCATTTATTTGAAAGGCAGGCAAACTCAGCACAACCGAACCTTTCTGAAGCAACAGCAGGTTAGACAGAGAGGAAACCATCATCCAGCTCTTTTGTCACAGGACAGCAATGCCATCCAGCCAGCTGAAAGCACTGGAACACAGCGAGAAAGTACACAGACGCCCTCTCCGGCCAAAACCGCTTTCTCATTCTAATAAACGCTTGATACCGAGTGACAAATTGCCCATTAGAGCTAAAGGGCAATTACGACTGAAGAGGAAAGCAGCAGCGTATTCTAGGACTGTTGGAGCGTTCCGGCACATTCCATGACATTGCCCTGGCATGGGCTGCAACGTAAGAACCCCCCACCACCTCTGATGACTGAGTGACGTCAATCGAATAGTATCATTTGCTGGAGTTCCCTCGCGTGGGCACAGAGCGCCGGGATCCACCAAGCGATTCCGTGGCAACACTGCAGCGCCGGTTGAGAAGCTGCACTTTCCATCCTGAACCAACGCACAGGTTCAGCGATGTAATCAGACACTCGCAGGAGTACTCCCCCGTCACGTCACACCTACTTTCACACAGCATGTAACGACCGTTCACAAAGCAAATATTCACTACGCACTCCGGCAATAATGTGAAAAGCAATAAGGATCAATGATAAACCCATTAACTAATAATGAAGTCATAACAACAGAGACAGCGGTAACACAAAGAAAGCCACATTTGCCGGCCACTGGTTGTGTGTTAACACCCCAGCACTGTGCTGGGCACAAAACCGTTGGTGGCTCAATCACTGTCGACAGCCTTCCTCGTTGACAGGAGGGCGACCAGAAAGGATTGCAAGGTATACCCACGTACAAAAAGCACTCTTCCGCCGACATAAGAACCCTCACTATCTGTTGAAAACGTGGGCATCGCAAGGTTGCCAACAGCAACTTCCAACAGCACAATTCTGTCGGTGAAGGAAATCCAATTGCCAAGATGTTGCATGTTTTGTGTAGTTACTACGAAAGAGGCCATTTGCTGGGCAGTTCCGCTCCATTTAGCTCCCTCACACTTCAAGACTGCTTGTTGTGTCAGCGCCCCGAAGCTGAAGTCGTAAAGAAGTGTCGCTCGTCCGTCGTCGGACAGTCATCTGTATCAACGTGTGATCGCCAGTCATGAGAAGCGGCGCAATGAACGGCCAGATATCCGGCTCGGCTCCTGTCAGACAACTACTTACCTTCGGTGATGGGCTGCTTTGTCTTTCTTTACTTTCGGCCGTCTCTTCCTGGCTTGAATGGCCATGACTACGAAAGAGATGATTTGCCGACAGCAAAATTCACGTGCCGATTGTTGGAGCGAGAGAACAGAGGGAATGGAAAGAGGGGAAAAAAACATCAGTTCCGTATTTTCAGTTCAGTTCGATGGAATAAAACGTCACCCTTCCCCTTAGCAGCTTACCCAGAAACCCTCGACAGGTGCTCACCCAGTCCATTCTATTCCCGTAAAAAAATGAAAACGTGGGTCCTGCACAACTGTCTTGAAGTCTTACTCACCTTTCCTGGAGCTCATCTTTAACCGTCTTCGCCCAAGCTAAGCGGGGCCCCAGGAGCAGCAGCAGCAACGACCAAGAGGGTATCTCTCTTTCAACCAGCGATCATCTCTCTCTCTCTCTCTCTCTCTCTGGGAGCGCGCAGATGCATGTGCGTGATCCCGCACTGCTGACAGGGAATAATAGCATGACTTATAGTTGCTCCTGCTTCACCTGTGCAGGTACGATCATTTCGCAGACGATATTCCTAGCCCAGAGTATTGTAGAGTGAAAGGCAGCGGCTTGAGTCAATTCACTCTGAACAAGTCAAATGTGGCAGAAGGGGACAATCCTGTAAGTTGGCTTTTGTTCCGACCACCGACAATTGCAATCCAATAATTTTATCAAGTTGCTAATTTCTTAAAAATTGCACCATTCTTGTTTATAGGAACTGTGCAGCTTTTAGAAAGTACATTGAGTCGTATGCGTGGGCTGTGTAAACACAATATTCAAAGTTGGGCCCTCCTTCCCGGCTCAACCTCAGAAGCGTTAGGGCCGGTTCATACCTTCATACTCGGCGCAAGGTACACGAGCAAACGCGAGCACTAGTGCGTTCCATTCCGATTACAGAGAAGCCTGAACGCGCGTCCCGCGCTGCGCTGTGCCTCGTTAAAAAGCAGTACACTGCTCGTGCAATAGGGAGTAGCAATGTCTTCTCCTTCTCCCCCTCCTTCTTTTTTATTAACTCCGCCAAGGAAATTATGCGATCGAGTCGGTTTATTTATTTATTTATTTATTCATTTATTTATTTGTCTGTCTGTCTGTGGACAGGATTTCTCGGAAACTACTGGGCGGATCTTCATGAAATTTTCACCAGAGGTAGATCTTGGTCCAGGGACGACTCCATTATATTTTGGTGATGATCAGGATCCGGATCTTGATTCTGGATCCGGATCGGGATCTGGATCTACAAATTTAGTGACATTTCTCGGAAACTACCGAAGGGATCTTCATGAAATTTTCACCAGAGATAGATCTTGGTCCAGGGACGACTCCGTTAAATTTTGGTGATGATCCGAATCCAGATCTGGATTCTGGATCCGGATCGGGATCGAAATTTACAAATTTAGTGACATTTCTCGGAAACTACTAAACGTATCTTCATGAAATTTTCACCAGAGATAGATCTTGGTCCAGGGATTACTCCATTAAATTTTGGTGATGATCCTGATCTGGCTCTGGATTCTGGATTCTGGATCCGGTCCTAAAATCTTCCAGATCTTGAATTTGTATCAATGTCATCCTTGGGCGAAGATCAGAAATCTCGGATTGCTCTTGTTTTTGGTGTGTTGAACACAGCGTATGGTGCATTACTTGCTTTATCTCCCCTATTGGAATCTCACGGAAAAACACGCGTCGATGCGTCGCATTACAAAAATCTGGACGACACACTTTGCTACGCAAGGCTGTAAGATGGCTACCTTGCGTTGCTCGATGCGTTGCCTTGCGTTTGCGTATCTTGTGTAGAGTATGAACCGGCCCTTATATCCAGCCCTTACACCTTGCACGCTTTTATTGGCTGGGGGCGAAACAGCCACTGCCCAATAGACCGTTAGTTGGCTAATTTTATTTATGTAAAAAGGGTTAAAAGGTGTGACCCCTACAAGTCAAGCTATTCTATGTGATGTATATAAATCACATATCACACATATAACACTAGATTGCTGATGTCGTCATATTTACTTTATCCAAAGTGAAGCATCCTGCCGCCATATTGATACACCCAACTTCTTCATAAATATGAATGGTTTCCTATGAGACCAATTTCAAATAAGTCGATACAAGCATGAAAATGCCAAGATGTGCGGCTGCCTTTTGCAGCAATATTTATTTGAAGAGCTGTAATAAAACGTTTCATGCGTAAGTTAACGTATAAACACAAAAAAAAATCGCATTTCGTGCTAGCTAGCTAATTAGCGGTCCCATTGACTTGAACAGACTGCTGACTGAAAGCGAACGCTAGCGATTGATAACGGTCACCAGCAAGCTACCTTGGCTCCCTTACCATCGCGGGGACTGCATTGACTTAGTAGTAAATAAAATTAAAAAGGTGGCTAACAAGCTAGCTAGCTACTTGTAATTGACATTCAACGACAATACTTCTTACCCGCATAATATTTAAAATAGTGGACAAGTTGCTTTGTCTCTTTTATACAGAGTTCCAAAAGAAAAGGAGAATAAGTTCCAAAAGAAAAGAAAAATAATGTGCTGTTGCATTTTTTTCTTTTTCAAAGAAAAACAACCTAAAGACAATATGCAAATCACTGCTTTCAGTTTGAATTTTAGTTAAAAATGCCATCTGAACTTTTTCTGATTGGGGATAGTACAATGTTTAATGTAAACATTTTGAGGGTATTGTCTCAGATGGAGCACAGCATATATTACACTACACAAAAAAGTGACTGGTGAGAATATTGTCACAAATTCCTTGAGCAATGTCCACCACTAAGCCTTGCTGTTTGGGTGTCCACCGTCTTGTGAAAATTCCTGCCAGTGGCTGAATTTAACCTCCTTTTACTTAGCCGATGCATACAGTTAGAGTGAAAAACTACTTTGACATAACCAAAATAAAATCAAAGAATTACCCACATGGAGTCCAGATATTATGACTTGGATTTTTTACATTTTTTGTTAATGTGTGCAGCCCTTCAAATAATAGGATTGTGACTGAACAATAAAAAAAAAGTCGCCATCTTTTAATCCCTCAAAATGGTTTAGCCAATGAGAGGCTGAGGGACATCTGTGTAGAATGTTGTTGATAGTGAATTTTCATGCGGACGATGTTCAACAATAGTTACTACATTTTTCAGTATAAACACTCAACATACTTTTTTGCACTACAAAATGGTGTCAAATAGTGCATAAAATTGTGAATTATGATACAGCTTGACAATTTCCCTTTGAAGCAGCACCTATTTATTTTGCCCGATTTGTTCCAGTCGGCACAAGATGGTGTTATAACAGGCATTTGGTGGACTTAGAGTTATGTCTTTATGTTACTCAATTGATTGTGAGTTTGGGACAGTGGTAATGCAAGCTTGAGTCCACAAATTCCTGATGGTCATGGTTTCCATTTCCTGTTTCACAAATAATTTATCTGCCTCTTCAATTCTCTCCTCCTTCAGCGTGATCAGTGCCCCTGAGGCGTTGCTGGGCTGTCCTTGCAGCAGCAAAACTGACATGTGGTCTTTAGGCAGCATGGCTGCTAAAATGGCCCTCGGACAGGGTCTCTCCCAAGCCGAGTATGACTTGGAGCTGGTCCACCAAATCTTTGGGACCAGAGGGCTGCCGCCAGCTGCAATGCTGGACTCGGGCATCAAGACCAAACAGCAGTTTGACAGGATTGCTTGTGAAAATGGCACCAATGGCTAGCAACTGAAGCCTTGGAGGAATAATCTCATCCCAGCCAAGCTGAAGGATCTGGAGGCCAAAAACCAGCTGGAACGTGGTTCAAAAAGGCAGAAATTGGCAGAGCTTAAAGACCGAAGATGCCTAGGCCACCTACTCAACAGCCCGCTTGCTGTGGATCCAGAGCAAAGACTCGACCCCGACCGAGCACTGCACCACCCATTCTTCACGCTTCACCACTTGAGAGATCCAGCATATAAGACATATTACCAACTCTCGCTGCAGGCGTACCAGGACGCGGATGTGTCTGCACCGCAGGACCTCCCACCTGGATCCTGGGATTCGTTTGAGGTCATTCCCCAGGGGAGGAGGCCCTCGCTGAGACGGAGGCTGCGCTCCTTTATAGCTCGCATTTTTATCTGCGGATGCAGGGAGTGGCCAGCAGCGGCTCCAGGTGACGAGGGCCCCCTGGAAGCTCCCTCAAGCACCACTGTGTCAGCCAGCGCAACCGACCAGGCACCACAAAGCACTGACAGGGATGAGGTAAGGTCTGCAGTAACCACTATTTCTGAAGGATCACTGAGTTTCTCATGTCATGTAAACTTGGCTACAGTATTGACTGCAGGCTGGGCATTTTATCCTCAAGTGAGTAATGGTTTGAATCTATTCATTGCAGCAGGAAAGAGCAGATGAAGGCCAGTGCAGTTCCGTGGAGGAGCCACAGACAACCTCCAACAGCAGCACTGGGGAGGTTCTTGTGGAGCCCCCACTGAGGAGAGCTGGATTCCTGAGGAGGTGGATCCAGAGGTTCTGGGGCAGAAGTTCAGCAGCGACTCAACATCAACGGCCAGTGGACCTTTGAGAGGAATGAGACGATATGGGACTGAGTGTGAGAGCACAGACAGAATACGCATAAACTGCTCCAGAAACAGAAAACAAACTTTGCAAGCAGAACTAAGTGTGAAATTTAGCTTTTATCAGACTTTGAATCACTAATAATTTTATTTACATGTCAGCTAGCTAGGTCAGCAAGCTAACTGATAGAAACAACATGCAGTCATATTAGATTGTATAGGACCTTCGCATGGAAAATTCAAAGTTGTCACGGGTCAGATCCAAAACCAGCCAACCTCCAGGCTTAAATTTAAATGATTACTTTCATTAAATAAGAAAGTTGCATCGCATCAAATGACAATTTCAGCTTTGTTGGCAAAAAAAAGTTAAATTAGTATGTTTCTTAACAACTTTCTGCAGACGTAGATACCTGCGGACATAGAGAAGCTCTTTTAATGGAAGCAGTTGCATTACTCTATCACTATACGGCACCCCCGGACCAATTATTGAATATTCACAAGCCAGCAGAGCTGGAACACAGTCTAGAATATTGACGAGTTCACTCCTATCCCTGTTTTTCAGGAGTTGAATGAATTAAACTCCTCAGCTAAGCCTGATGTGCAAATTGCCCCACTTCAGGTACAGTGACTCGATGGTATTCCAAGTAGTTAAAAAAAAAAAAAATCAGTTTCCTGAGGCAAAGATTCGCCACGATTGCCGAATTGACACTTTGTCCTTCTACTATCAATTTCAATCATCACATACTAAAAACGCGCAATTTCCTTTCATGGATTAACGCGTAGATATGTCAATGGAAGAATTTAACTGTCTTTTAGAGCCTCATACAAGATCTCACTGAAATCCAATCACTTTAATTGTGATTCAGTGGTATCTGCGTGAAAGCCCAGCTGTAGTTCACGCCCACCTGAAATTCTCCTGATAAGTACCAGTTCGTTGACATGATTTTTATCCAATTGTAGACAATAAGCTTTCCTCAGTTAGTGAAAGACATTGATTGGACCTTAAGAAACATATTAAAATACTTGCGTAATAGGGTTACGTTGTATTCAATACACTTCACGCAGCTCAGACTGACGTGGTTGCATGGGAACAAAAAACCTCCAGAACTGAGCTGGATAGCTGTTTATTTGTGGGATGGAAATGTGATTCTGAGATGGAAAATAGCAGTTCTTCTGAATGGAACAGACTGGAGGGCTGACAGCATTGATACTTTTGACGAGCAGCTCAATAATTCTTTTGAAAAGTGAGTAAAGCTGTCTTTCTATGGTGTAGCTCTATCTTACTTTTAGCCTGCAAGCTAACTAGCCAGCTATTTCTTATTTTTGGTTTACCACAGTGATCACAGAGCTAGTTTGTCACATTGGGTAATACAAGAGTAGTCAATACTGCAGTGTGCTGGCATTTTTCTTAACTAGATGATCAGTTTTGAATACCAAATTCAATGAAACGGAGTGCCTTGCGTTTTTGCTCTTTTAAAGGGTCAGTGGTGACCATTGATGTCCAGCTGCCCCTGTATTGATAAACTCATGCCAAATTCCACCAGAAAATCATCCATTCATATTGAACTTCATGAGTACTAAGTTGATTTGCGTTAAAAATATTATTTTATTATTTGAAAGTGCGCCATTTTCAAGGCTCTGGGAGTTTGGGGAGCCACCTGAATAGCTATCATATTTGGCCTATAAAAAGTGGATTATGTAATATTTCATGTTCAGATGAGGAGTACCTGTGGTCTCGGTGTTTATCCCAGAAATGTATTGTTTTAACTCCCAGCCATTTTTCAATCCTCAGAATTATTTTTTTTAACAGTTTCAATGGTGAATTCTCTTGAAGATTTTTTATATTTGCAGCCTATTTTCTCTACCAAAATATTGAAAATAAACTGAAATAAGATGTGGTTCTAAATGCTGTGTCTTTTCTGAGTTGAGCCTTGTTTGTCCTCTTTATGAAGCTTAAATCTTGAATTATAAAAGCATCGAATTGGGTAACCCATAAATAGCCGAATTTGGCTTCTGTTAATGAGCAGTGCCAAATTTTTCCCTCCATTTTTTTGCATTTCTGTATTTACTATACACAACCTTAATTAGAGCTACCCCAACTTGTATCTGTGATGATACGCTCAGGAACCAGACGCGAGAACCAGGCAGTGCAGTAGATGAGAATTTATTAAGCGAGGGGGGAAACCCCCGCAGGGCAGAAGGCAAAGGTACAAAGTCCACAATCCAAAAATCACAATCCAGTTGGGCAAAATCCGAGTCGAAAAAACCAGGGCAGCAATCACAGTACTCGTGCTCAGACAGAAAGGGGTTCAAAAACACCAATGCAACAGTAATCCAAAACAGAGCCAAAAATCCAATTCAGGGACAGTCCAGTCAGAATACAATCACTGAGAGTACAAGGCAACGACAAGCATGGCACAGGCAAACTAAGAGAAATGTTCTGACGAGAAAATGCTGTGAGAAGACTCTTAATATACACATACGGGAAGTCACATGCTTAATAGAACTCAGGTGCAGGAAGTAAGACTAATTACAAAGGGGGAACATGAGGGAGAACCTAATCACATGAAATAGGCAAAAGCCAAAATGCGGACAGGGATCACGAGACAATCCTATAGACATAAATACGGCTCCGGTTAAGGAATTCTAACATGCATAGATAATGAGAGGAAGGACAGCGTGAGCAGGTGTGGATGATCCACTGAAACACAGCAAAGATTAGGTAAAGACAAGAGGCGAAGACTAGAACAGGGTGAGTGCTGAGAGCTTGTTAATCAATTAGTAAGGTGCAGCTATACAATCCCTAGTGCTCGTTAGTAAGTTAGTATTATATACAATGTTAGTCAAGGTTAGTAGATTTAACAAAACAACAAACTGTTAGTATTGGTTAGTAATTTAGAAAAGCAAGGCGAAGGAAGTAAATGAGATTGGAAGGAATGGTTGAAATCCAAAAACCATTAAATCACCCGAAAGAGTGGCACACAATACTGGGGCTGTGATCAATGGCAAGACAAGAGACCAAACAGGGGGAGACAAAGTGCAATGCATGGCAAAAACAAAAACATGGACCGGAATGAACCTGCAGGAATGGAAAATGGAAAAATGCAAAACATGGCAAAACTAAACTAGACAGAACATGAACATAATCAAGCATCCAAATCACAATACATAATTCAAGACATGGTCAGGCAATGCAGAGATCGAAATTCAAACAAGACAGAATGGCAGACAGATCAGAATCACAAGAGTATCAATCATACCCAACCTAATTTTTACTCTCGCACCATTTTTAATGAGAGTTCATTTTAATGAATTCTGTTCATTATGCTAGCAGAGGTTTTGTATTTCACCCTAAATAGAATATTAAATTAAATAACAATGAAGAAAGTGAAATTCACAATGTAAGAGCTAAAATGTAAATATTCGAACTGAAAATATGAAATTGAAAATGAATATGGAATGGAAATAGGAAAGGGGAAATATCGAATGTGAGCCTCTGAATGGGAAATAGAAGAACTTAAATGGAAATGAAGACTTTCATCGCAAAATACTTTTAACGCCACTTAAATAATTTTTGAAGCACCATTGGAAGAAGATTATTACTGGGGGGGCCTGTAGTCATGTCAGCTTCAGCCTTTAGCAACACGCTATAAATCGCAAAGTTTAGCTTGCTTGATCACAAAGGCATAGATTCACGTAGGGATGTTCAGGATATGTCCAGACCAACTTTCTGAGGAAGCAAAAATGTCCCGGCCAACTTTTGCTCAGTGGGGAAATAGAAAGAAACGTATAATCGTAAAGCGAAGGTGAACCAATCAATGTAATGTTCAGTTTGCGGCTTTGCCTTTGTCCAACCCGGAGTGTTTGTCTCAGCTGTCATCGTGTTACAGCACATATAGATGCTTCTTTAATAGGATAGCGAACTGGCTTGCTAACGTAACAATATATCCACTCACTTGACTCACTTACTTTGTGAGTGCACTGTGATGGATTGCAGTGGTTTGTGAAGGTTTTGATGAGTGAAAGAAATTTAAACAATAGTCGCTATTCAAGAATGAGAAGACCAGGGGCTGAAACACCAGAATGTACAATTGCACCAAAGTCCACATGTGATGGGCATCTGTAGACTCTGTAACAATTTGTTGGCTGTGGCACTCATAAAGGTAAAGTGCACATACAGTAAGCGAATAGTAAGTGTACTTGTAAGGGACATTTTGTATTTCTTGCATAAGGATATTGGGAATGTTTTAGAATAATAAATGTGAGTAAATCTCACATTTAAGTAAGAGTGATAAGTAAATCTCAGTCGTGGGAAGTAACATATCTTAAGATTTCAATATGTTAATGTTTAAAAATTGTGCAAATATTAAGGGGCAGACATTAGATAATTGAATTGTTTATTGGAATCAATAGCGAAGTGGCTGCATATTTCCTGTTTATATTTATTGGAAAATATCATTTAATTTTTGGAGATTTACAGGAAATTTAAAGACCAATGAAATTCGATGAAAATGCAGTCATCCAAGAAGAAACACAAAAATGGGAGAAAAAAAGAAAGTAAAGAAGATGAGGCGAGGATAATACTGCTTAAAGTGAATTCCTATTTTTGTCTCCTAATGCAATGTGCAGCAATAGAACACCCAAGGAAAATCAAATGGCATTACCTTTGCTAGCCACAGCGCTATCTGGCTGGCCAGCTAATTAACCCAATCCTGTCCTTTTGTGTGGGACACTATTTGACATGCAGCTGGCGAATTTATTTCAGTGTAACCATTTGACCTATGTAAGAAATTTTAAAACTGTGCGTGACAACAGAGCAAGCACTCAAATGTCGAAGTTTCAAATGGACACTGAATTGGCGTTATAAGAACTACGCTCCAAGGATGCATCTCATAAAGGGAAATTTGAGATTCATGCCTCAAAAAATTGGGTTGTGATGATTTGAGAAAGCCAATTTATGGTTCCCCAAAAAGATTCTCGATGTTGAAGCTGTTATCTAACTAAAGTGCAGCGATTTAGGATTTTAGGCAACACAGAAAGTGAGATAAGCATTTCTAATTCTGATTTGTACAGCCGTTAATTGTGTGGCTGGCCTCACAATGAAACTAACGTTAGATCACTTGCAAGCCAGCTAGCTACAATTCAACGACGCTTGTGTTTGGTTACGGGCTTTTCAGCCTGCCATCATAATGGTGCTGGCTCAATATTTTCCATTCCTTAGTTATCATGATGCCATTGGCTATGGTGCCGGAGGCCTTCCTGATGACACTCTGCGCAACCACTTATTTCAGTATTTTTGCATGACCTTCTAACTAATGCTGTTCTCTCTGTCCATACTCCCTCACTGTACCGGAGCACCACGAACATGAGGCTGTGCCAGTCTGCCTTCTGTGGTGAGGCATCACGATCAGCACGACCGCCGCACTATGATGATACGATGATGTCATGCAGACCTCTGGACTGCCCTAACCCTGCCTACCCCTGGACTCTCTACCACAGTCAGCCTCATCTGAACTTGGACTCATCTTGGACTATTTATGCTTTCAGCCCCACTGACCCTCAATTCTATGTGAACCACTGTTGCCCCCTGCCCCTTTTGTCCCAGCCATCTAAACCTTTGCTCTAGTTTGCATTGTTCCTCATTTTGAATTTTTAACTTTAAACTTAATTAAACTATCTTACATTTAGGCCATGTTATGCAATGGATAGCTCACCTTCTCCCCTTCCCTGTGAAATGTTGCCCTATTTCCTCTTGCCCTGTCTGCATTTGTCCTTTCAAGTCCCCAATCTTCTCCTTCCCCCTTCTCTGCTCTTTTCGTCGGGGCCGACCTCAGGCAGTTGGGTTCCCCCATTTTTGGAGCCTGGTTCTGCTGAAGGTTTCTTCCTACAGGGGAGTTTTTCCTTGCCACAGTCGCCTTTTGGCTTTTGCTCCATGGGGGTTCAGTCCCTGTTCTGTGTGAAGTACTTTGGGTCAGTCTCAATTCTGAAAAGTGCTAAACAAATAAAATTGAACAGAATTGAATTGAGTATGACTCAAATTTATAGTTTTAAGTAATTTTTGGGGATATGTATTTTTAACAAAATTCAATAACTTTCCATCTGCTGTGATGACAGCCCAAAAAACAAATTCCACACAAGAGAGGGCTATGCACTGGTCATACTACAGCTGTCAGAACTCAAATGTACAACCCCAATTCTCAAATAGTTGGGACGAAGTGTAAATTATGAATAAAATCAAAATGCAATGACTTTCAGATCACATGAGCCAGCGTGTTATTGACAGTAGAACATAGATAACATTTCAAATGTCGAAACTGAGACATTTTCCTAGTGTTGGTGAGATGAAACTTCTTGAAGCGTTGAAGCTTTCCAGCCAGATGTGTTGAAGGGTGGTTCATTTCTTGAGGTTTCAAATGCACTCTAGAGACCCCCCGAATTCAGCTTAATTTCCTGCTTCGTCAGAAATGATAGGCAAGCATAAGCCTACAGCCTGAAAATCAATAAATGCAAAATAAAATCAAGTATTTTGATTACATGTTATGTCATAACGAAACTGAAATATACTTTAGGGGACTGGACAGAGGGCAGTGAATGTGCTTGTGAAACGAAGAGCATTGTATTTTTGTTCAAAAATAATAAGCATTTCCGCTAATAATAAAATGGAAAAACAATCAAAATAAGGGAATTTTTTTTATATTGGAAATTCTTTGCAATGGCTTGACAATATGACATCGCATAGTAATCTAACTATTAGCCACACTAAACGGCCTTATTCGGTGAAATCAAATCAAAGTATTCCTGAACGGATGAAAGTTTCTCTTTCTTGCTGGCTCCATCGCACGCAATGACAAACTCGCACACCGCACCGAAAAACTTAAACTAGTGACAACAACCCATGAGCAGCAGAAGAGAAATTGGACATTTTATAGTCAAATTGCATGCCGAAAATGAACCCCCTTCTCGAAGCAGCATCCCAAATGAGGCTTCGACGTCATTTAGCCAAGATGATACAAGTCTCGACACGGAGCTCCACAAGGAAGCGCTTCACATTTTTGATGCATGGTCCGAAGTTTTGGTATCGAGGGTAACATCACTACATTTTTATCCACAAAATTAGCTCATTTCAAATTTTCTGTCTGCAACAGGTCTCAAAAAAGTTGGGACACAGGCAAATAAGGCCAGAAAAAGCAAATAATATGTAAGAGAATCAGCTGAAAGAACATTCAGCAAGTAATTACATTAACTGGCATCAGGTCTGCAACATGATTGGCTATTAAAGGGAAGTCATAGAGAGGCTGAGTCTCTCAGAAGTGAAGATGGCCAGAGGCTCTCCAACCTATGAAGGCTTGCGTAAAAAAAATTATGGAATACTTTGAAAACAATGTTCCTCAACGTCAAATTGCAAAGGCTTTGAAGGTCTCATCATCAACAGTGCATAACAGCATCAAAAGATTCAGAGAAACTGGAAATTTCTCTGTACGTAAGGGACAAGGCTGAAAAACTTTGTTGGATGCCAGTCATCTTCGGGCCCTCAGACGCCACTGCATCACTAACCAGCATGATTCTGTCATTAACATTATTAAATGGGCCCAGGAATACTTCAAGAAACCACTGCCTGTAAACACAGTCTGCCGTGCCATCCACAGATGCCACCTAAAACTCTATCATGCAAAAAGGAAGCCATTGTTGAGCCCCGCCATGTTCTGTGGGTCAAGATTAATTTAAAATTGACTGCAGCAAAGTGTCCTGTGGTCAGACAAGACAAAAATTGACACTCGTGTTGGAAATCATGGGCGTTGTGTCCTCCAGGTTAAAGAGGAGAAAGACCGCCCCACCTGTTATCAGTGTTCATTCAAAAGCCAGCAATTCGGATGGTATGGGCATGCATTAGTACATATGGTGTGGGACACTTGCATGTTTTAAAAAGCACCATGAATGCTGAAAGGTATATAAAGGTTTTAGAGCAACATATGCTCCCCTCCAGGCAACATCTATTCCAAGGAAGGCCTTGTGTATTTCAGCAGAATAATGCAAAACCACATACTGCAGTTATTACAACAGCATGGCTTCATAGTAGAAGAGTCCGTGTGCTGAACTGGCCTGCCTGCAGTCCTGATCTTTCACCGATTGAGAATATTTGGTGCATAAAGAAAAGTCTGTAACGGAGACCCAAACTCTCCAGCAGCTGGAAGCCTGCATTAAGCAAGATTGGGATCAAATTCCAATAGCTAAACTCCAGAAACTTGCCTTCTCAACGTCCAGTCGCCTTCACTCTGTGCTAAAAAGAAGAGGGGATGCTACACCATGGTAAACAGGCCCCTGTCCCAACTTTTTTGAGACCTGTGGCAGCCATCAAATTTTATATGAGCTGAATTTGTGGATAAAATTGTAAAATTTCTCAGTTTCAATATTTGCTATGTTATCTCTTTTTTATTGTGAATAAAATACTGGCTGGTGTGATTTCAGTCATTGTGTTTTGATTTTATTCACAATCTACACTTTGTCCCAACTATTTCAGAATTGGGGTTGTATAATTCAGTCTAATTTTGGTAAATATTTATTTACAGGGATTTTATTTCAGGTGTTGGACTTTATAGACTGTCCCGACCCTGACCTGGTGTAAAGCAGCTTGATCAATGAACAAATAAATAACTACAAAAGCACCCAGAGAGCGCACACCTCCGCCAGGGGGCAGCAAAACCCAGAAGCACGTCGATTGGAACTCCGGCCCATTGGAAAGACTTGAAATCTTGCACTTAGGCGTATATCTCAGCAGTACTTTGGCCTAGATATGCCGAAATTTAATCACCTGTTCTTTGACTTAATATCCACCTTCTCTGAAAATGTCATCAAAACTCAAAAAGTAATGGACAGATTATGTTGTACACAAACAAACCAACACACAAACGCCACCAAAAACATAACCTTCTTGGCGGAGGTAATGAATGAACAATCATGGGATCATTCTTCATCACACATCAGACACGAATTTCATTTCACCGATTCTTGACCGTTTTCTAGGTCGAACAGCGTAAATGCTGCCCATCTTTAAATTCAACGACGTTACTGCTGTAGCGCCTACAGGTTTGCTTCTAGGTTTCTCATTTTTGGATGGCTGGTACATCTACGCATGTTTCACAAACTTATCGAATTCCGGCCCTTTTCGACTCTGTTTGGCCACCAGGGCCAATGATAAATGAAAAATTGCCACAATTTCCTTATTATTTCAGCTAAGACGCTCAAATTTCTACTGAAGGTACATGGGATCACATTTCATCACATATTGGACGCGTTTTTGATTTGACCCAATACTTCTCTTTTTACTGTTTTCTAAGTGAAATACCATGAATGTCGCCTATCTTTAATTTCAACATCATTATTGCTCTAGCAATTTCAAACTTGCTTCTTTGTTCCTCCTTTTTGGGTGGGTCGTAACGTTACATCTATGGATCCTTCATTTACCTGTCGAATTCCTGCCAATATCAACTCTTACTTTGCCCACCATTATGGGCTTCTGGTCTAAACAGGGGCGCGTTTCCCAAAAGCGTAGTAACTTACATAGTTCGTCCATTCTCATTCAATGGGTCGAACCTTGTAAGTTAGCATCTGTGACTTCGGGAAACGCACCCCAGTACGGTTATTTACGTCCTGCGCGACAGAAAGTCGCCGGCATTGCACGTCACTTTTAGCCTAGCCTGTTGCCATGGGCTAAAAATGCTTACTACAAGACCATAATGTTACACATGAAGTAAAGACGTCTGCTACAAAATGTAGTTTCTCTGTAGAAAATATTATCGCTGACAGGAAGATTCATAATGGTTTTTAGTGTAAAGTTATTTGATGTCAAACGTCAGACAAAATGAATGGGGGTGAATTGGAGAAGCTACCACTAGTTGATCATCTGCTATCTACTTTGAGCGTTCAATTGAGCTTCAACTTCCGGGTGTATTCCTACTGCCTCGCTTGGGCGCCCCTCGCCACCAAGGATGTTTATGAGCTCGCCTCCCCAACTGATTCCGGGGTGAGGCATACACGTGCTTCCTGGACCGGACTGGCGTCAAATGCGCTGCTAAATCTCTGTAGACTCGGCGGACGCAGGTGAGATATTTATGGGAATGTCTACGCTGTCATTCGCTAATTTTCGTGTTAATTCAGCTTATGTTTACTGTTTTAAGCTGTCGTGAACATTTCATTTTGTTGCCTGTTCGGTAACTCAGGTGGGCGATTGTCATAGCATGCGGTCATCTGGGCTGCAGCTTGCTCCCCCCTTGCCATATCGACTAACGAGCCTGCCCAAAGGCATCCCAGCTTATTAGCACAGCATTGGAGTGATTATTTAGCTGCTATGAGAAAGTGGTTGCTGGGCAATAGCGGGTTCATGTCAAGTTTGTGTTGATCGGCAGAACAACCAATAAATTGTGTTTTCCTTGAGATTGATATCAAAATAAATACAGTATATGGGTTTGCCTGACGTACATTGGTACAAATGCATGATTTTTCGCTTTCCAGGTCTGTAACCGGACAAATAAAGTGTGAACGTGCAAGAATGCGAGATTGTAATGTTGCAGCCGAGGGAAATCCATTGGAAGAATTTTAAAACATGTCTTGTGAGCTGGCTGAGAAGTTAGGTCGATGGAACCATGATTGCAATAACATGACCAGACCGAGCCGTGGCTGGGGTATCTTTGGCCCTCCCCCGGGCAACACACTTATTTTTCAGCGCCAAAGATTAATACACACTACCTAATATTTTTAAGCCATCTATGATCATTTTCACAATGATCTAAATGTTGTCTCTTGCAATTGGCCTTACGTTTAGGTCTAATGATATTATATATGAATGAATTCCGTTAATCATGCATATATCTTGCATTGTAGTGTTTGATTAGATTTGACCATTGTTTCAATCGTAATCGTAAAAGGTTACGCAGCCATGGATGTTGTTACATTCGCAGAAGTGTGACGTGTAGTCACCTCAATAGTTTTACAACACTTGTAGGTAATTCAGTCTCCAACCTTATCTTGGAATGATCTGCAGCTAACATCTGTATTGTTGCAAAGGTTAGTCAGCAGTTTATTTCCTGCACTGGCCATTCCATTAAAGACGGACTGAATTCGATTGAAAATGGTCACCCATTCTATCAGCGTGTCTCGTACATTGCCACTGACTGAACTAGCAATGGTTTCTTGACTCACCAACAATTTAGTAGCTAGCCAGGCCACTAGGTAGCTCGTAAAGTTAACCATGCAATGATTATTAAATGGTGATGCGTGGATCCTAGCTAAGTAAGTTAGTTTTGAGAGTAGCCCTAGGCTTGTTAGTTAGATCAGCGACCAAACCATACACATTTATCAAAGCTTACACTTGAAATTCAGTTTGGATTGTCACAAATTGGAAACACGTACCTCACGAGTTGGCTACAGATTCTCCTCGAAAATTCTCCAGACCACAGCGTCTTTGTACCTTCCAAAAAGCATAACGTGTCCGCTCAAATATTAATTTTGTGGCCTGTCCTGTGTTGTACCTTTCAGGTTAGTTGTATAAAGCAGTTAGATTAAATGGGGAAAGCACACAGGCTATGGCTAGTTGCGGGGTTGGTTGAAGCTAGAATGTTGCCATTAAAAAAATCAGCCATGGGTGGAGATATTCAGATGAGGGTTGGAACAATTCTCTGCAGTTTGCGTGTGACGGTAGGAAGTGGAGCCAAATATGCCGAATATGCCATGTCTTATGAAAAAGTCAGCCCTCAAAAAATGACTGGGTCGTTTCACTTCACATTACGTGGGTTGCAAGCACTGCAGATACTGAAATGTATGTGTACAAGAACTGAAAAAGTTAGTTTTTCTTATGTCCCCTTTAAAATGATTCTGAATAAATCTACATTTTTTTTGCCCACTCCTCCAGATGGGATTGTTTTGCAATCACCCCAGTCCGTTTATCGGTCCATCCACGGTTTATTTTTCTCACTCTACAGACTACGATTTTTGTTGGATTCTTTTCATTTTTGTTTTGTGGTTCAACGGTGATATAAAAAGGACCCCTATTGTTTTTAGTGATGATTGGAAAATTTGTAGTCAAATAATATGCCATTGATAAGGTTGCCTCTTGGGATTATTGCCATGGTTTGCATGGCTGTCTTTCCGCTCATGACAGAATCAGAAGAGCTGAGACTAATTTGTAATTGCCAATGATGCATCAGTGTAGTAACAGCATTCACTTCCTGTTGCTTTCAGCAAAACATGGACCATACTATGTGCCAAACTGTCCTGCAAGAGGGAGGGTTTTCCTCTGAAAATGTAAATATTGTTAAAATATTGCATAAATTCTTGACTTAATTCCTACTCTGATGCATTAATATGAATTTACACTATTTATGTGAAATAAGGGGATCATCGAAAGGAGCCTACATCACACCTTTCTAAATGTACTATAGTTACTGTTCCTCTGATGAACAATTGAATTGAGTAATCCACTATACATTGAACATGCATGCTGTCCAAAGACAAGTTTCCTGATGTGATGTTTGAAGGAAAATGGAAGGGCAAGAATGGGAAGGAATTAAATCAATCAAAGAAGCATTTAAATGTTCAATAATAAGAAAGCCATAAATGCTGATAATTAACCCCGGACAATTCCTTGTCATTAAATTAGAATTTTGTAGGAACTGAACATGACTCTCAATTTAGTGTGGTGATGGACAGCTGAACGACTCATCATAACTGTGAGTCAGTATAGCTAGCTCAGTCATGTGCAAATTTGAACGAGAAACTGGTTTGGCATTTTATGTGACTAGCCAGTTTTATTAAAGGCTTTTTAACTCATTCCATCTCCGGTCGACACTTCTGAGTGCCTTGGGCTCCTTTTTCTGTTTCGAAAAACTGGTTTACTTTCCATTATTTCAGACGTAAAAAAAAATACAGTCCATATATAGATGCATAACAATAAAAGTGAACAAAAAAAAATTAAAAGTATGCATTAAACCATCTTGATCTTGGTGCTGACTGACAATCTGACAGCATATGTATTTTGGATGTCCATGAGTACATCAGTTTAGATTTGACATATACCTCAGAATTGATGATACACTTAATAATTGCATTCTTTGAACACTTTAATCGCAGCATAAAACAGTCGATATCACTGCAGTATGATTCTTGGTAAGATTTTACCTGGTTACTGACAAACGCATTACTAGCACTACATCTGTAGTGAAGATTTAGGAGAGATCGTAAAACCCTATAAGCAACACATAGAATGGTTTTCACAACAGCACAATAATTTACCCATAGGGTACAGAGAGAGATATTGCAACAGTAAGCAATGAATAATTTACATTTCACATCTGAGGACCAAAGAGAAAATAACACCGGCACACTGTCAATACTTGCAAAAATGTATATATACTTTAATGAGCTACAACGTTTCCATCACAGACCTTCATCAGGTAGATGGTGACAAGGTGCACCTTGTCACCATCTACCTTATGAAGGTCTGTGACCGAAAGAAAAATTTCCGGTAAAAAACAGTTTTTTTTTCGTCATAACGTCACCAAATGACGTCAGAGCGCTAAAATTTTGACTGATCTGGAAAGCAGTCATCAATGGCTTTCATGTGAGGTATTACTCGACATAGTTCCTGCAAGTTCAAAATTTGACCTTGGGGTCAAAAATTTTCGACCTTCAGCGAGAACCATGAAGGTCAAGGTCGATCGCCACCAAAAACTAATCAGCTGAGCGCCTGACCATATACTACTTTCACACCAAGTTTGAAGTCGATCCGATCAAAGCTACTCAAAAAATAAGGGTTTCGTCAATCCCTCAAATTCACCAAAAATTGACCTTGACCTTTGACCTTGACCTTGATGGAGTCCCCTGAATGATGGGAATCGTGATGAATCATTGGTAAGCAACTGCACAAGAGATGACACGGAGCAGGCAACGCGCACAGCAGAGAAAAGTGTTCAAGAAAAATGATTACAGACAAAAAAACAAACGATAAACAAACATTCCGACCGCTTTTGGCAAGATAAAAAAAAAATAATAAAAAATGATGCATTGTGCAACAGTTGACTAGGAAGCCCTTGGACATCGCCATAGTCTACTTTTGAGGGCAGTTCTGGCATATTTGGCCCCTAATCGGAGATTGTTCATCTTGGACGCAGCTCAGCCTAACTCTTCGACCTTCGAGTAGTCCTGGAAATGCAAGTCTGCGCAGCATTTTTCCACGCGGCAGGCCAAAAGTGCCAAAGTAAAAGTGCTAGTGGACTACTGAGGCTTTTGCTGGCCCTAAGGGGTCGTGGAATAATTATTGTCTCCCCTGCTAAATGATGGCCTTGGACTTTATGAATTGTGGACATATCCATTAGTGATTCAGGTTGCAGGAAAGGCCTTCGTCCTTTTGCAGATGGCCAAACTGTTGATTGCATTCAATCAATTGGTCCTACTGTCCACGTCAGAGGGTTTTCAGTTAGTTTTACTGACATTTCTTGTTTTCTTAGAGCTTTGAGTGCAGCACTGAGGTACCGCGACTTCTGCTGCACAAACACTGGGGCTCAAGACCAGCGTAGCTTCCCAACATACAGTCTGAGGTTCTGCCACAAACTGTAAGTACCCATCTGTAGTGTGTCTGCTTCAGGCTGAGGTCACTGGTTGGCATAGTGAAAGGGTGTATTTGGCCTTATGAGGGGAGAATGAGACTTGCAATATTGGGCTGAATATGCTTTCCACAACCACAGGATTTAAGCCAATCTTCATTTTGTTTTGGGGGGGGAAAATCACCTCATTGGTTAAACCAAGTCTTTGATTGGTAGTTAATTGGACAGACAGACGGTTTATTTTAGTAACAGATCACTGGTCCAAAATACAACTGAAAACATGTTAAAAGGAAGGTTTACATTTACAATTTATGCATACATGACAACATTAATGTATTATGCTTTTATATTCTTATTTTTGTCTACATTAGGAAAAGACATACTTTTGAGTACTTCATTGCAATTACTTTGCATCATACTGACAAAATTGTTAATATCTGGATGATTCAAGTACTTTAGAATACATTTCTGTCTAATGTCTGAATCAGAATTGCAGACATAAGACATGCTATTTATTCTCAACAATACAATGAACTTTAGATTTGCATAATAAAGTACAATATCATAACAATTATCTTTATATCTGCCAGTTTTAGGAGGTACCTTAGTTGCAGCATCAAAATCAGAAGTAAACTCAAATTAGTCAAATTAGTTGAATGAGTCAAACATAAATACCTTTCAGCATTTAGAAATGGTTTAAACTGACTGTAATGGGTACATTTATTATTTAGATGACTATGCTTTCCAGTTTTATTTAGGATTGTCATATAACTTTTGTTTAAAATGTATTATGAAGATATGTAACCAACAATGGTCTGTACTCCTGCAATACTCGTACATCTAGCCAAAACCCAAATGGTACAATATATTCTTTATTTTCGTTGTCCATGTATTACCATCAACTTCATCCAGTGACTTTGCTGTAACAATTTGTTCCAGTATATTATTGCCCTTGATATGTACATACTCTGTAGTTCTTTGAAGCCCCACCTATTTTAAGGCAGGCTTATGAAATGTCAAATTAGAAGTGCTGTGTAGTCTGTATTAAATCTCACAGGACTCTGGTCCTCCTGTATTAAGTCAAACTTTACCTGATTGAATGTAATTTAGACACAGAAGTTTTGGGTGATGCGCTTCTGCCTTACGAGGTGCAGAAACCTGTTTGCACGCTTTAGTTGGTATGATCCGCAGCTGCCAACCCAATGCCAAGCTACAGAAGCTTCTAGAACACACATCCTCCTTCCTTCTGTCCTCTCCTCTCCTATTTGGAAATATAGGAGGATCAGACGAGCGAAGGATGGGAGGGTCTGTTTTCCCGGTGTTATGTTACACACTGTCGTCCTCTGCCCGCAAGACTTGAGTTAAAATGGCATTTACTGTGCATTCATGACAGTTCTCTGTGCTCTGCTGATCGTGCCTGTTGCTCATGGGCTTACAGAGAGAAGCAAGTCTGTGGCATTTATAAACTTTTGGGATCATTTCATTTTCTCTGGTACTTCAGGCGAGAATAGCCAAATGCAGAGGACTGAACGGTTTGTTACCATGAAAGAGCTGTATTCTGGTGTGTAATCTCCACCATAGCCTTGTGTGACATCTCTCCCTGCACCCTGGTCGATGTGTACCTCCAGCTCTAGCTTCTTGAAGATGGAGGATGCTGAGGTCGCACCAGCGCCCTCTGGAGGAGAGAAGCGGACATGCTCAGAGGAGGAGCCAGACCATGCCGCTAAAAGGCCTCGTCTGCAGGGGGTGGAGTCAGAGAACGGGAGTCTCAGGGCCAAGTCTGTGCCAGAGGGCGAGGATGAGGAGGTCTGTGAGGAAGAGGAGGAGGGGGTGGAACTTGGGGAGGAAGAGGAAGAGGGGGAGACCTTTGCTGACATGATGAAGCATGGCCTGACCGAGCGGGACGTGGGTATTCTGGAGTTTGTTAGCAAACATGAGGGCTTCTCCGGCATCCTGAAAGAGAGGTGAGGGGGGGAGGTGTGTTTGTGTGTAGTTGCATCTTTGTGTGTATGTATATGTATGGCAATGTTAGTGTGGGTGTGTGTGTATGTATATGTATGGCAATGTTAGTGTGTGTGTGTATGTATATATATGGCGATGTTAGTGTGTGTGTGTGTGTGTGTGTGTGTGGGGAGTCAAGTTTCTATGATGAATGTATGGTCATGTTTGTATGAGTGTGTCTGTGTGAGCGCGCGTGTGTGCTTTTCTGTGTGTGTGTTTATGGTCCAATGTGTGTATGTAATGTCATGCTTGTATGAGTGTATGTCAATGGCTGTGCATGAGTGGTCTACTGGTCTTATTGTAAAATATGCCCTTTGCCTCGTCTAGGTATTCGGACTTTGTGGTGAATGAGATTAACAGAGACGGGAAGATAGTACGGCTGGATGACCTCACTATACCTGCAGACCCTGAGGTGTGTTGGGGGAGGGTCATCAGAGTAATATTACTGTAATAAGACAGACTTGATGGAGTCCTGATGCCTTCAAATTGCATTAACCATGGAGAAGGAACATTGCAGGGTTTATTCATGAGGGATTTTTAACTTGCCTTTTGCTCAGATCGGTCTCTGTTGACAGTTTTAAGTAATTTTTGGCTTTTGAAAAGATGAGGTCAGCAGTGTAGACTTCAGGTTATAAAAGTCAAATTCCTCCCAGTATTTGTTGTGGATTCTCCCTCTTTTACATCATTCTTCCACCAGCAGGTAGAACTGATGATTGAAATCAGCTGGATGAGGTCATGCGTGGAAGAGACTCATAGCAAGACCTTTGCTTTCTGATCTCTGGACTTATACTCTTTTTGCTGAGGGCAGAGTGTGGTGTGTACCCTCAGGAGCCCCCTCGTGGTCAGCCGGAGGAAGTGCAGGTGCTTACAGAGGAGCAGAAACGGCAGCTGGAGGAGCTGCAACTGATGAAGAATAAAGAAGGAAATGTAGCAATAGAGGTGAGTGAGAGAAAGAGTGTTTCTGCGTGTATGTGTGGTAGTGGTTGGGCCCGTATGCAAATTCTTTTTTTCCCATGAGACGTTGCGGAACTCATTTGCTTACAGCCAATCGGCAATCTCGTTCTGGACCACTGAAGGAGTGTCTTGAGACAGTGAAATTGTTCTGTCTTTACTGGCCTTGAACTGAGGTATGGTCTCAGAACCACTGATTCGCTTGCACCGTCCATGCCCAGAATACTGCGATTACATTGTAGACGCCTACCTTACTCTCAGCCTAGCTGTTGGCCAAATCATTCGTCCAGCCTGCCATTTGGATAAATGAATTGTTATAAATATAGTTGTTCAAATATGTGAAGCTGGTAAAATGAGCCTGGTTACAATCAATGTAGTCTAGCGATACCCAACTCGCCGCTTTTTACCCTCGGCCGAAGGGTATTGTCATCAGTTTGTCGTCTGTCTGTCCGTGTGTGCACCTGTAAAGTCAGCATCAATAAATTAGTTACCCATGCCAAAACATTTGCGGTAATGTAGGGAATCCAGGTCAGGAAAGACTTTTTCAGATTGGACCATTTTTTGGGGGAAAAATGGCATTTTTGAAAAAAACTTTGTTGTGGACTGATTTTGATGAAACATTTGAGCGAGGGGGTTTATACCTGGGGGAACGATCATATATATGCGGGGCTCTAGATTAGTGAAAAAAATTTGAATTTTCCAACATTTTTGTGGGACTTTGGGCATTTTTGTATTTATAAATGTATGCTCTGTGGATTTTGACATTGTTTATTGTGTAAATGTTCTGGGACACTTCATAAGTCAGGCCGAGGGTGTTCAAACGCGGGCGTTTCTTGTTAATCCTGCACTGATCTGGTGTATTAATAATTAACTAGTTGGTGACAATGAACAAAATCCGATGAACATGTTGTAGAAATAACCGACATTGCATCAGCTTATTTTCGAAAATATGAATGTCCTGTAGGCCTACAGATTATTGTATCCCCCGAACGAGTTCAGAGGATACTATGGATTTGGCCTCGTCACGTGTCCGCGTCCGCAGAGATTTTCTTGTGAACGCTCTACAGCCCACATAAGTGCACCGATTCTTTTCAAATTTTGCAGGGACATGTATTATGGTAAGTTCACGACACCTATTGATTTTTGGTACTCTGGGCCCAACTGGGGGGCCTTCGGGGGATACATGTACTCGTTTGCCGAGTGCTCTAGTTGTTATTTAGCCGCGCTACTGAACGTAATAAACGTATCGGCAGGTTTGGCAAGTGCTATTAATGAATTGTACTCGCACTTTGCTGTTGGCTGTTAATATAGGTTGATTATGATGCTTTCTTTCTGCATCATAGAAACATAATTTTAAGTAGACGGCCATAGCTATACTCAGGCAGAGGGATGTGATACAGTCAAATTTTCTAATTAAAAAGAGGCTTTAAATCATTAAATCTTTGTGTCCTTCATTTGAAAATGCAATGACCGTTTCCAAACCTGCCAATCATTATCCTCCGCCGCGCGATTAGCGCGAAGCGCTATATAGCATTGGGCTTCGTTCGTACATCCATACGGAAGCATAAAATGGAGGCGGCGGGTGATATTGCCATGTTAGGGGCAAACTCTTGTTTTAAATGTTTCCAGCTAGGCTAGATAAAAATCATCTGTTCAGAGCATTCATATTTTCTGGAATAAGCTGACGCAATCTCGGTTATTCTTACCTTATAAGCGCAAGGCCTGTGAAAAGAGAAATTTCACTGTCTCAAGACACTCCTTCAGAGGTCCGCCGCAAGGTCGCTGATTGGCTGTATGCAAATGAGTTTCTGTTGGTGTCCAAAACTCTAGCGGGGGGGAAAAAAGATTTTGCGGCCCGTACAGCAGTGCGATAGGCGTGTTTGGGGTCAGTGCGTTTGGGTTCGTACAGTGGTTGGTGAGTTTTGGTCTGTACAGCGGTCTTTCTCGCGGGACAGGTTCTGGACGACTCTAAGGAGCAGCGCACTCTCCTACACAAGGCCATTAAGACCTGGTACCCAGGACTGGAGACAAAGACTGAGGAGAGGGATGGCCGAAAGTTTATCGTTGCGTACCATACCGCAGGGAAGAAGGCGCTGGCAGGTAAAGGGGAAGATTGGATGGAGGGAAGACTGGGATAGATGAGTGCCAACCCCCTGGTGATAAATACGACATGGTTTATTGGCGGATTGTTTTTTTTCTTGGCGTTGATTCCCCAAAAAAATGCATTTGTTTTCGTTCCTTTGTGGTGCCGTCGCGATTTCTTATGAATGTTTGAAATTTGCGGCTGGAGCATCTGGCAATGGCTTCTTGGATACACATGTACAATGGCCATTCCCTACATCTTCAGTCCATACACAGTAAGAACCGTTAATATTATCCGAGCATACATTTGCCTGATGCTCTGTGTAAAAATGTACTTGTAAAATCCATATTCTTCACGTTACTTAATTAAAACACGTTCCAAATGTAAATCTTCGAAATTTAATCTTTTGCTGCTCTTGACCGCCTGTTTGCAAGATGATACCTTTTACCTTGTCTTATTTTGTACCAAATGAAGCATGTGAATTGGTCTACTATGAAGCTGATCTTTAAAACTGATTTTATACAGTAAGAGTCAGTATCTGACATGTTGAGTAAACTGGTTTACAATATTGGCCTGTTAGCTCATGACAGAAAGATTTAACTTCTTTAAAGCGACTGGTCAGGTCCTGGAATTCAGATTCGTCTGTTGCATGTCCATTTCTCTCCATAGATTAACTGAACTTCCAGTCTTGGACTGCATGGGTCCTGCCATTTGCTAGGGCCAGGGTCATTGGGTTAAATTTGGGGTGTATTAACACTGCATGTCTGTTGCATGTCACAGGATCAGCACATCTGCATGCCAATGGTGGGAAAGATCCAGATTCAGTCTCATGAATTTCATTTTTATTTTGTTATTTTAATCTAATGTCCATTGATTTTTGATCATCTTCTCTGGATCTTAACCTTTCTGTAAAGCACCTAGATTTTTTTTAGAGAAGTGAAACTCTTGCTCGGCGAAACGGGGATGTTTTGTCTGGTGTGTCGCTGGAGGTGTTTTAGAGACATTTGGGTCCGGTTTCAGAGACCAAGATTAAGCTTAATCAAAGAAGAAATTTAATTTTCAACTGAAAATCTCTATACAAAACTCTGCTTAGTCCAGGACCACACTTAAGCCATGTCTGTGAAACTGCCCCTTGGGGCTAGTTTCACTGCAATGGATTAAGCTTAGTCCTGGACTAAATTCAGTTTTACATGGAGAATTTCCATTTAGTCTTGGATTAAGCTTATCTCTCTGTAACTGACCCTGGAAGTCACATCAGCGGATTAATTGACTGCAGGGAATTGCTGCTTAACATTGAATTTATGGGGTATTCTTTGTAATGAGTTTGCAAGTTGAGTTAATTTCAGTTCAGTCAGTTCACATATGAAATGCATAATGAACAATACCATTGTCTTGGGAAAATATTTTTCTATGAATTAAGTGAATTTACATCTAATGAATTGATGGATTGCAGACCCTGAATTATCTATTAGCCTGCATGTATGGTACAATTGCAGATTGGAAGGCATGGAAATTAACTTCACATTTTCCCTTTGTTTTGAATTATAAAATATTTAACTTTTTCTGAGGGTCTGTGTATAATGTTAATCCTCTGACTAAATGCATTTCCCAATCTACTTTAAGGTGATTGGTTCAACCCTTCAGTTATAAACCCTTCGTAGTTGGCTTGCATCTTGTATCCAAATCGTTCTTCTTCTGTAGAATTTTTCTATTCATTCATGCAGGCGACTATACCAATTAGGGCTGGGCGATAAGACTATTTCGTGAAGGCAAATAATTTTTTCTACCATCACACATTTTCAGATCTTGATGTACAAATGTGTTGTTATATTTCATCTCTGATCGGCACAAAGGTGAAAAAGGCTTTACCATAGTTCATCGGTATTGCCTTGCAGCTTTGGTCACATATAGGAGTTGTATAGGACCTTCATATGACCTCTTTGTATACTAAAGTGGGTTAATGAAACAAAGAAAGCCATGGACTAAAATGCAGTCTAGTTAGGTTTTCTGGCATGTTCAGTTCTTTTAAAATAATTTTCATACATTCATGGCATCTCATGAAGAATAAGAGATTTGTGTGTAAAGTTTATTTATTTTGATACACACAGCGCAGTACGCATACTCAACTCTCATGCATTGTGTCGCGAACTGAAATGAAGTTATTCAGTGTGTAGCCACTATTGTCTGTGCAGCACAAAACGCTACACTTGGCTAGCTCAGTGTTTATGTGGCCTGCAAGGATATTCCTTGTTAAACGAAATATCCTTATTATTATCCTTATTATTATCCTTGTCACTGGCGAGTGTAACTTTAGGCAATGCTCAACGATTATGATGTAGCCTTTAGCTATGGATGAGTATTCACTGGCTATAATCTGTATAACTTCATCGAGATAAACTGCTTGAAAGCCTTTAATGTTAATTTTGATATCGCAGATAATTGGTTCTAACATCCGTGCATAAATTAATTGCATCGCTTGGTAGGAGGCTGAAGTATGTTTAACTGGTAGCGTATTATTCACAATTGCTGGTTTGCCTTAAATTTTTTGTCACCACAATTTTCTTGGCCAATTCAAAACAATTATAAAAGGCTAAATTCATCCTGGGAATCAAGTCTTGCAATACACAAATTATATTGACAAAAGCTCAATACAGACACCATGCGAAGAAGCGAATGAAAACCCAACTTTCCAAGTGTACCTGCATGTCAAAAGACAACCTCTTATTGGAAAAGTGGCCCTGCCCTTTTCGGTCACATTTTTGCCTGGTCCTAAGTATTACATTTTTATTTATTTACTTGCGCATATTTAACAAATGGTATATGTTTCAATATGTATTTGGGTTAAGAATAATGAGTCTTTAAATGCATCATTTCAGTGTAATTTAGCTTACACTGGTTTTGAGTTCCACTAATGCACAGGAAAGTGGGTCACAAAAAATTTTTAAGGAGCAACATGATATTTATTGGCATTATTCAAAAAAGTTATATTGTGCTTTACAGTGGTGCTTGAAAGTTTGTGAACCCTTTAGAATTTTCTATATTTCTGCATAAATCTGACTTGAAACATCATCAGATTTTCACACAAGTCCTAAAAGTAAATGGAGAGAACCCAGTTAAACAAATGAGACAAAAATATAATATTTGGTAATTTATTTATTGAGGAAAATTATCCAATATTACATATCTGTGAGTGGCAAAAGTCTGTGAACCTATGCTTTCAG
Organism: Gymnothorax reevesii; assembly: GCA_029721435.1. Lineage (NCBI taxonomy): Eukaryota > Metazoa > Chordata > Actinopteri > Anguilliformes > Muraenidae > Gymnothorax > Gymnothorax reevesii. The sequence goes on along the minus strand of CM056579.1, from coordinate 99,881,546 downwards.
TATCTGGTGTGACCCCCTTGTGCAGCTATAACTGCAACTAAACATTTCCTGTAACTATTGATCAGTCAGATGAACTGCTTGCTTCAGGTCCTTCCACAACATTTTGATTGGATTAAGGTCAGGACTTTGTCTTGGCCATTCCGAAACATTAACTTTATTCTTCTTTAACCATTCTTTGGTTAGAAAGACTTGTGTGCTTAGGGTCATTGTCTTGCTGGATGACCCACCTTCTCTTGAGATTCAGTTCATGGACAGATGTCTTGACATTTTCCTTTAGAATTCGCTGGTATAATTCAGAATTCATTGTTCCATCAATGATGGCAAGCCGTCTTATGCTGGAAAGCAATGTTTTCCTTTCTCCAAACATAACGCTTCTCATTTAAACCAAAAAGTTCTATATTGGTCTCATCCGTCCTCAAAACATTTTTCCAATCGCTTTCTGGCTTTTCCATGTGATCTTAAGCAAACTGCAGACGAGCAGCAATGTTCTTTTTGGAGAGCAGTAGCTTTTTCCTCGCAACCCTGCCATGCATACCATTGTTGTTCAGTGTTCTGCTGATGGTGGACTCATGAACATTAACATCAGCCAGTGTGAGAGAGGCATTCAGTTGCTTGTAAGTTACCTTGGGGTCCTTTGTGACCTTGCCGACTATTAAACGCCTTGCTCTTGGAGTGATCTTTGTTGGTCAACCACTCCTGGGGATGGTAACAATGGTCTTGAATTTCTTCCATTTGTACACAATCTGCCTGACTGTGCGCTGGTGGAGTCCAAACTCTTTAGAGATGGTTTTGTAACCTTTTACAGCCTGATGAGCATCAACAACCCTTTTTCTGAGGTCCTCAGAAATCTCCTTTGTTCGTGCCACGATACACTTCCACAAACGTGTTGCGAAGATCAGACTTTTTTTCAGACAGTTCTTTAAATAAAACAAGGTGCCCACTCACACCTGATTGACATCCCATTGATTGAAAATGCCTGACTCTAGTTTCACCTTCAAATTAAATGCTAATCCTAGAGGTTCACATACTTATGCTACTCACAGATATGTAATATTGGATAATTTTTCTCGATAAATAAATGACCAAGTATAATATTTTTGTCTCATTTGTTTAACTGGGTTCTCTTAATCTAATTTTAGGACTTGTGTGAAAATCTGATGTTTTAGGTCATATTTTTTGTAGAAATATAGATGATTCTAAAGAGTTCACAAACTTTCAAGCAACACTGTATATTGTTAGATATTCTTTATTGTGATGTAAAATTTTGGCCATATCGCCCAGCCCTGATACGAATATTTATTGCAGAATTTTTTCTTTCCTGGATTATATTGCGTTTTTGGGTGGTAGATTGGTATCTTGAATTTTTCTTCTAGTTTAATTCTTCATGCAAAAAGATTTGTATTGGTAAATACTTTGTTGACATTAATGGAGATTATTAAAACTTCTTATTTTTCCCTGTTTGTAAAACACTGTAATTGGGTGAACATGCTTGTATATCTGTTGCTGCATGGTGAAAGAAAAGCAAATATCCAGACCCACGACTGTGCAGACAGATGCACTGGCTGCTGGCAATAGTGGAGACCTGTTTCGCTGCTTAGATGAGGTGACAAAATTTATATGCAGTCACGGCTGATCGTGTAGGGGTGCAAATGAATACAATTTGCTGTGTATCTCAGGCGCATTAGAAGCACTTTATCCCTTTGGAAATCAGTAAATGTCCTTTTCCATTTTTAAGTGGCATCAACTTGGCGTAAGCTACAGCCAGATATTTCCCTGTATTCCTGACATAAAGTTCTGCTGCATGTTACCAGGATGTGTATGCGGGAAAATTTCCAGATGGTGTAAAAACATTTCCCACCATTACTGGTGTCCAAATTATAATGAAGTCCAAAACATTCTTTTGCAAGACGTGCAGATTTGGTCTGTCTTGGGGTGGGGGGTGTATGTGTAGGGGATCAGGGGCCAAACGCTGTCATGCGCACCTTTACCTCAACTGCTGCACAGAAAAGTTCCGGAAACATCTTTTCCCCCTCCCCTCCCGCTCTTCCTCCTGATACCCTTGCATGCAGACCTGATCTCTCTCCTCCCTCTGCACTCTTTCTCTCTTTCTTTACTCCCTTGGCACTCCTCCTCGCTTTCTTTCTCGCCGACCGTTCTTAGTAACGTGACTCTCTTATCCCTCTTCTGCTCTTCTCTGATTGGACAGTGGTCAGAACAGCAGCAGGTAAGTAAGAGCATCTTGTACAATCAGCTTTGAGGGTGTCTTATGTGGCAAAGCTGAAGCTTTCTTAGGTTTGACTCTCCACTCCAAAAGGTGATCTCCAGATTTTTGCGGAGATTTTTCTTGCTTAACTTTGCTGTCTGTAGTCTTGGCATTTTTAATTACACCTGGTTGAGTTGAAATTCATATTGTGATAAATAAATGTGTAGGGTTTATCTCGGCGATCAGTCTCTAGCTGGATAAAGAGTGGTCATTTCCATGATATTGAATTATCCTCGCTGAATTGTCACCCTTTTTAAATGCACTTGGATGTTGAAATGCCATACATGTTCATAATGCTTTTAGTTACTTAATTTGCCTCTTTTGGCTTAGAGAGTTTGAAACTTCAGCCAAAGAATATGTAGGCACGGTGTAATGGGCGAGATGCTAGTAGTATTGGTGGCATTTTTTGTTTGGCCTGTCAAAATATGGTTCTTCAGAGGACGACATTTGAGCAGATGCTTGGTTGCAGTTTGTCTACATTTGTGGAACTCTGCCCTTAATGATTATTATTGGCTGTCTTGGCCCATGTGGACGAAATGGATGCACATTTCAGAGCTTCATTAGTGATGTCAGGCCTTTGTAAAGGAGAACTGAGAGCAGGACTCTGATACTTTGTCCATTTTCTTCTCCTGGTGTATCCAACATGATTTCCCTCTAAATTGGCCTTGGAATTTTGCAAGCTCTGAGCTAAGTCCCTCTGTTTCATTTTCCCCAGAAAGGTGCCTCCTGTGCTTCTAAAGTTAAGGCTTTGTTCTGGGCATAACTATGGTAACTTGTTTTCTTGAATGAAGGGCCTTAATGTTTTTCCCCATCTTTCATATAGAAATCTCATCTGTGAGACAGTGGGGTGGGGTTTTGAATGTGACCACCTTGATATCGGGAGTTCGATCAAACTCCTCCTTCAGACCTGTAACCATGGCGATAGAGGGTTGGGCTCACAGATGTGGCTCAGGGTGTGTGTTTGGAAAGTATCTCATCAGCTCACCCCTCCCCGTCTCTCCTGTACCCCCCACCTCACTCTGGAAGCGCCCCGGAAACACTCCTGGCCCAAATGTAGAGGCAGCTTCTGCCATTGTGTACTCTACAAGGAGAACAAGGACACCATGGATGCCATCAACGTGCTGTCCAAGTTCCTCAGGTCTGAGCGAGCACCATACTCCCACTGCCTCTCTTAACCTGTACCTGCATACAGTGCATATATACATACACACACGCACACACACACACACACACACACACACACACACACACACATACACACACACACACACACACACACACATACACCCACACACACACGCACACACGCTTAACTCTCTTCCTCTCGCACACACCCACAAAGTCAGAAACTTTATTTGGACTATATTTTTGTACTGGGCTCACTCTATCTGAATGTAATACAGACTGTTGGCTTTCTTTTTATTTATTTATTTATTTATTCATTTATGTTTTGAGCATCTGCTTCTCATTTGATTGTACGAATCTCAGCCCGTTAACATGAAGACACTATGGATGTCATTGGTCACTTGTTGGTCAGCCTATTTTTTAAATATTTACACTGAATTCCTCATACTTGCTTTCTGCTGAATTAACTGAGTTTAGCCTGAGGCAAAGATGGTGATTTCTGTATAGTTACAGATAAAATGGGTGCCTGTTTTTATAGGAATGTGGTCCATTTTTAATGGAGTAGTGCAGCTATTCTAAATAAATTCAATGTTAACTAAAGGTTCGTACTATACAGATACTAACCGTGGATCATTCATAATTCCAAGTGTAGTTAAACTTTTATGGTGATTTTATGTTGCGTTTCTGTGTTAATGTAATGACTATCATCGCCCAGCTTGCGGATGTTACCTTTCCATACTCGTGTGGCTAGTGTAAAAGTTAACCTGCTTGGCAGCTGGGTACTGATTCAATCATTTGCATTTGGAGACTTGCTGGTAGCTGGTGGATTTTGACAGTGTCACTCTTCGTGCGCAAGGTTCTCTGTTCTCTGGCTGATCAGAATAGAGCTTGTTTCACAGGGGGAACGTCCATTCAGAACAGCCCGTTTTTCAGAGGTTTAGACGTGATGGCGAATCAAATTGCCTGGAAATCATGGAGATCATTTTATTTATTTATTTTTTTGGATAAAATTTTAGAAACTTCAATTTTGGACATCCAAAAATGTTATAATTTCAAAATAATAACATAATGGGTCCCCTTTTAGCTTTCGGAACGAAACGTGCACAGATTCCACCATTTTCGCATTAATGGCGAGCTTTAGTGAAGACAGAAGACCTATAGCTCTTCAACGACAGGAGGTTAAAAAAGCTCTTGCTGAAGACTACAAATTTTTGCTTTTCAGTGAGTGTTCTGACACCCAAGAGCCCAAGCATGCTGACATGGTAACGATCTGTGAAGAATCATATCCACCAAAATCACACAAAATCCATGTCATGTCTGGATGTCATGGTGGAAAGTCTTATGTGATGTTGATTTTGTGTTTGAAGTGCAGGTTCTCTTTCACGAAAATGGCTGCTCGCAGCTCAGTGCTTGAACATTATTGGTTGATAGAATATATTTAGTTGCTCATGCTCTCCATTCAGTGCTGCAGTGATATTGGTGCATACGGCTCAGTGGTTGAATGTTGTTGAATGCCCAGTCCTCAATGTTTGGATGTTAATGGTTATTCATGGCTCGGTGCTTTGATGTTTTTTGTTTCTCGTAGCTAATCTTTGAATGTTAGTGGTTGCTCAGTGTTCAGTGATTGAATGATATTCGTTGCTTACAGAGTGAGGCCCAACGTTTTCTCCTACATGGGGACCAAAGACAAGCGAGCAATCACTGTGCAGGAGATTGCCGTGCTCAAGTAAGTGGCGCAACCTTGTGACCCTGCGTCCTTGTTCTGCTTGTGTGTGTGTGCGCGCGTGCGTGCTCATAAGGTCATGTGATGTGTGTTTGGTGCAGGATCAGTGCGGAGAGGCTCGCTCATCTAAATAAGTGCCTGATGAACTTCCGGCTGGGGAACTTCAGCTACAAAAAGCACCCTCTGAAACTTGGTGAACTGCAGGGGAACCACTTCACTGTCGTGCTCAGGTGGGAGTGTGTGTCTGTGTTTGTGTGTGTCTCTGTGTGTGTGAGCATGAGCCTGTGTATATTTCTTGGAATTTCTTGGAGATGAAGGTGTGCGTTTTTGGTGTGTGTGTCCATCCTCAGTACTCTCGTGTGTACTTACAGGAATATCTCTGGTACAGACGAGCAGGTCACTCAGGCCTTGACGTCTCTCAGGGACATTGGCTTCATTAATTATTACGGAATGCAGCGATTCGGCACTACTGCTGTGCCAACGTATCAGGTCGGCAGGTGAGCTACTGTTACCGTGGTGTTTCTGTGCTGGGGCGGTCATTCAGAGTCCTTCAATGACCGCTCTATGGTTGAACACTGTCTGACACTCTGACACTGTTTAAATCTGCTAGTGCCATCTGAGCAGACAGAGCCAAATGAGCTCTATCACGCTTTTACATGGACATGTGTGATAGCAGATTTTATCTCATTATTTTGGCTGAGGCTTGTAGACCTTCGCTTGTTTGCACAATGTTAATATTGTATCACTATAATTATGACTATCAGAAATTACTCCACTAAGTAAGGTTTGTTATTTTATCATTCTTCATGTTTACAGATATCCAACAAGTAGCTTTGGGCTGCAGTTTCTGTGGTTCATGGGAATGGTTGATTGAGAGTAATGTCTGGTGTGTGTGTGTCTCTCAGGGCCATCCTGCAAAACAAGTGGGACGAGGTGATGGATCTGATCCTAAAACCACGACCTGGAGGTAAAATACACACCCTGAACAGCGTCCTACTACAAACACACACCCTGTACGGCATCCTGCTTTAGGCTAACCTGCCCCACCTCTCCCTTGCGCCGTCTCCAGCGGAGAAGGGTTATCTGGTTCGCTGTCGGGAGGAGTGGGCAGAGTCTCAGGACCCAGAGGCGGCGCTGAAGAAGCTTCCGGTAAAACGCTGTGTGGAGGGACAGCTGCTACGCGGCCTGTCCAAATACGGCAAGAACAACATCATCACTGCTTTCAGCCTGGTGAGTGTCTGTCTGTCTGTCTGTCTGTGTCTGTCTGTCTGTCTGTGTCTGTCTCTGTGTCTGTCTCTGTGTCTGTCTCTGTGTCTGTCTCTGTGTCTGTCTCTGTGTCTGTCTCTGTCTCTGTCTCTGTGTCTCTGTCTCTGTCTCTGTCTCTGTCTCTGTCTGTCTGTCTGTAATGGTGGTTGTTTATCGGTCTCTCTCCTCAGATCCCCAGGAACAATCGGCTGATGTACATCCACAGTTACCAGAGTCTGGTGTGGAACAGCATGGTGAGCCGGCGTGTGCAGGCCTTTGGGCTGACGCCAGTACCAGGGGATCTTGTGCTGAGAGGAGGTTAGACCCATGCACGCTGCATACACAACCATATTGCGATATTCATTGTCATAATTGTACATGCGCAGTTTGGCGGGTGGCAGAAAGCCTCATAACTAAAAGAAACTTGGCAAGTAACCTCTGGTTCTTCACTTCTCAAAAACCTGATTCCTGAACCCTTAGCGAGCCTGTTGGTGCAACAACTGACTGGCATGGCTATTTTCGATCTCTTATTAAGTACTTATAAAGACTGAGATCTACTAGTAAACTTGGTGTATGTTGAGCCTTTTTGCCAACCGCGTGATGAAACTTGACGTCATCGTGAATATCTCTATACACACTCACAAATTCACTCTCATAAGTGCATATGCAAACTACTATGCTGTGTGTGCATTGCTCGTCCCTAAAGTCATATAGTCACGTTGACGCTTTGACCCTTTTGTTCTTTAAAATGCCTGCGTGTGGACTAGTCCCTGACTAACTTCTCTTGGCTGAACCCCTTAATGCGGTGCTTGCGCATAATAAATACAGCATGTTTCCAAATCGTAACATTGTCATGTGGCATATCCACATTTCGCATAGAAACTAGGCAAAAAGCTCACGTTCACCATTTTTACCTTAACTGAACACAATTCAAGCACTAAGCAAGGAAATAAGCATGTAGCAAAACATTGGCACAGATAATGGTGAGATTCTGTGCCGTAAATTTTTTGACTCCTACTAATTAAGTTTACAAGGGATCAAAATAGAACTTTGTTTGGTGCAAAATGAGGACTTTGATTTATACTGTGTTCCATCTTCATTTACTCTGACTCAGTGACACCTACACTGATTTTTACACTATGGCAGAAATCCCAAATGGTTTTACATTCATTATGATAGCAAGATTATTCAAATGGACCAAATGGTCCCAGAGAGATACTTGTTTCATTTTGAGCCTGCCATTTTCGAAAAAGAGGCTCAGGGCTTAAGGGGTTAAGGCCTAGTATTCATTTCAGTGGGAGAGTTTTATCCTGTGGTACTGGTGTTGCTATGGTTACAATTATGCATCTCTGCCTCCCCCCCCTCCCCAAAGGCACGGCGCATGTGCTCAGTGAGGATGAGGTGGAGGGCCACTCGATTCATGACGTGGTGATGCCCCTGCCGGGTTTCGATGTAATTTACCCCACACACCATGGTAAGAATGACCCCTCTACCTCTGTACTCGTACTACACACCACAGTGAGTTTTACCCCCACTTTGTTACGCCACACCCTCCTGTAATTCCCCACATGGAGGTAATTCATCCCTCTCTTACAGTGGGCGACGGTTACAGTGAGATGTTGAAGGCCGATGGCCTGGACATCGATAACATGAGGCACAAAGTGCGGGATTACTCGCTGGCCGGAGCCTACCGACGCATCATCATACGACCCAAAGACGTCAGCTGGTCAGTATGACAGTATTGCCCTGTATTCGCACACAAACATAGCCCGCAAGAATGTCAGTACCATTGTCCAGTACCAATCCTGCAATATTGCGCTGCAATAGCATGTGTGCGTGTTCTGTTCTGAGTACTGCTCAGCTACACTAGTTCAACCTCAAATGTTTTACTTGGTGGTGGAAACTTGGGCTGTTGTTGAGTTTATGGTACTTAGCTGACGGAATTCATTGAAATAAATTAGTACTATTAACCCCCCCCCCCCCTCCCAGGGAGCTTATTAACTATGATGACCCCCGAATACCTCTGGTTCACACCGATCTGGAGAAGCTGGAGAATAAGCCTGCTCCAGTCTTCCTTAAAGGTGGGTTTCACAGCTCTGCGTGTCCTACATGCAACGTGTTCAGATGCAGAATAATTTGGACATGAAATGGTAAGGGTATCAGTCAATATGTGCAGTGTATGTCTTTATAAAATATCAGTACAGTTATTCATTAAGTGAGCCATACTAATTAAGTTTGGCAATTGCTGTGGTTTTCTGCTCTGATCTTTGCACCTGATTTTTTTTTTTTTTCTCTGATGCCTTGTTCTGCTGTGGTTCTGCTGTGGTTCTCAGAGGGGCGGTACCGTGCCCTGAAGATGGAGTTCTCCCTGCCCTCCTCTACCTACGCCACCATGGCCATCAGAGAGGTGCTCAAAATGGACACCAGCATCAAGAACCAGACCCAGCTCAACACCACCTGGCTGAACTGAGTCTCACACACACACACACACACACACCGCACACCGCACAACACACAACACACACACAGCCACACACATGTCTGCGTATCTCACACTGTATGCTATGCCATGCAAGCAGTCGGGAGCGTGTGTATCTTTACAGGCTCTGAGCTCTAACCCTCCGTAGACGAGATCCCCCAGGTACTGACCTATAGCACAGTGTCACAGCAACCGAGGTCTGTCAGTGTTTGGAAAGTGACACGGGTTTAAAGGGCTGCAATTCCTATAAGGTTCATGTGAAATGGATCAAAAGCCTTTGAGTTAAAGCTCGCAATCTGCACTTTGGGTTGAGCATATGTACGTCGCAAGTGATAGGAACCGTATAAGAAATTTGTCCATTTAAAGGATGGCCTTGTCTCTGTCCAAAATAATTATGGACCTCAGTGTATGTACGTTTTTTTTTTTTTAAATATCAAATTATTTTTATTGTATTTAAGCTTTACCACTGTAGAGCATTTGATAAGTCTTTGCAGACATTTAGATTTTTTTACGGTGAGTTTTCCGTAAATGCTTTCTCAGTATGGAGAGTTTATGCTTTTAGAGCTGAACACCTTATGGCCTCACCTCTGGAAGAATTAAGTCATTCGCAGAGACCAGTGGAATTTACGATGCTGGTTTTTAAGAGGCATACATAATATTAACTTGTTGCTGAATGACCTCTCTGACTGAATAAAAAATGCCACATTTGAAAATGTTGTTGAGTTGTGTTTATTTTGTGTTAGTCTGGGTACGGCTGGGTGTGCTTAGATTTGTGTGTTTCTTGAGATTTGGGTGCCCCATGAGCTGAACCTTTTAACTGCTTTTTATTAACATAGTCTTTCTTTGGGGGAGCTTGTTGATCGCTATAAGCTTAGAAGCTTTCTTGAAGTCCACGAACACATGGAAAAGATCATGTTGGTGTTGTCGGTGCCTCTCACAGAGTATCTTTGGGTTTAATATCTGTTCAGTTGTACTGCGCCCTTCTCTGAAACCTGCTTGTTCCTCAGCTATGATCTTTTCTGCTTGAGGCTTCAGCCTGTTTAGTTAGATTTTCAGCATGACTTTGCTTGGGTGGCTTATAAGGCTGATTGTACGATAGTTCTGACATTCTTGCAGGTTACCTCTCTATGGGAGAGTGATGACCAGTGACTGAGTCCAAGGAGAGGGCCATTCTCCGGTCTGCCAGATCTTGTTGAAGTTGATGAGCAAGTCATCCATCATGGCTCTCCTCCTGCCTGAACCAGCTCAGCTGGGATGTTGTCCAATCCAGCAGCCTTCCCTCTTATGAGTGATTTCACCGCTACCTCTGCTTCTTCCAGTAGGATGGGATAGTTGTTTGTGTTTGTGACTGAGGAGTGTTTCAATACTTCTGAGTCTCCTTTGGCTCTGTGGGTGTACAGTTCTGAGCAGTATTCTGTCCATCTGTTTAGAATTTTGTGGTCTTCTGTGAGACAGTTCCCATTTTTATCCTGTACGGTGGTGTTACAACCTTACTTTTAACTAGTCAGATCTTTAACCAGATGATAGGCTTTTTGGCTGTTGTTGCTGTTGAGGTTGTCATCTACTTCTTGGCACCGTTCTTTTATCCATGTCTCCTTTGCTTTCCTCGTGTTTTTCTTGATTTCCTGGTTCACTACCTTGTACTGCTTTGCTCCTTCTGTTGAGAACTTAGTCTATGCATTTGTCACAGAAGTCCTGGATGTCAGATGTAAGCCAAAGTCTTTTACTCGGTCTGTGCAAAGCGTCCGTGTCAGTATCATCCGCATCAAGCGAGGTCAGTGGAGCGAACATCCCTCCAATTATTGCTTTGAATGTTCTGCTACCTCACGATCATTCAGCTTCTCAAGATCAAACCTAATCGTGTGACCCTGCTTGCTGACCTTCTTGAGATGGAGTTGAAGGTCGTCACCTCTAACTTGTGGTCACTCCCAATATCTGCACCTGGAAAACTTCTTATCTTGGCAATATTTCCACTGGACTGAAAGCGCTTCTTCACCATAATGTAATCAATTTGGTTGTGATGTTCTCCACTCGGGCTGTGCTAAGTCCATCTTTTGGATGCTTTGTGTGGGCCAATTGCGTTAACAAGCTTCAGATCATTGTGGCTTGCAAATTCCAGGAGTCTTAAGCCTCTCATTAGTCTTTTTGTTACAGTATTGACTGCAGGTGTTTTTCCAGTTCTTGCACACAACCTCTCCTACTTTGGCATTCCAATCGCCTTGCACTATCAGAATATCTTTCTTTGGGGTCTGATCCACAACTTCCTGGAGTTGTTCAAAGAAATCTTCTATTTCCTCCTCATCATGGTCTGTTGTTGGAGCACAGGCCTGCACAATGGTGATGTTAAACGAGGTTGCCCTGAGGCAGATGGTGATGAGCCTACTGGAAACTGGTCGGCAACCCATTACTGTGTTCATGGTGTTCTCGTGAACAAGAAATCCAACTCCCTCTTCATGTTTGTACTCTCTGCCGCTTAAGTACAGTTTGTGGTTATCCAGAGTTACGGTTTCTCCAAAGTTCTTCCATCGTACCTTGCAGAGGCCTAGGATGTTCCAGCGGCATCTACTCATCTCATGTGCAAGCTGTAAGCATTGATGTTCGCAAGAACATCCATGTTCAAAACATCCCCGAATCTGTCTTTTTAGCCTGCAAAAAGACAGATGCAAAAACTGCAGTACACTCAGGAATGGATTTAGAAAGCAGAGGCCCCTGGGCACAAAATCTTAACGTGACCATGATATCTTTAAAAAATGCAAAACATGTCCTATGACCCAGACTCTCCTGCAAGTGTGAAATGGCATATTATGAGAGAGACATTTTATTCCACTGATCCCTTAAGAAAGATCAGGCAGTTCAGACAGCTCAAACTCCAAAGCCTAAAAATATAACAAGCCAGAACGAAAGTTACGAATGTAACTACGGTTCTATGAATCCCGAATGACCGCCAGAGGGCGGTGCTTAAAGCACTGAATATTCCCCTTCGCGCATGCGTAGTGCGAGTATGTATACCAACAATGTCACCTGTGACCTGCAGGTGACCCAAAGAAGATTATATCTTCCGGTGTCACCTGAGGATCGTTTCTTACAGAATCTTCTCGCGAGCACACGAGGATTCTGAGTGACAGAGAGCTCTGGCGGTCATTCGGGATTCATAGAACCGTAGTTACATTCGTAACTTTCGTTCTATTTCATCCCTGCTGACCGCCAGAGGGCGGTGCTTAAAGCACTGAATGACTTATACCAACAAGGTCACGAAGAATCCGAATCACGGACCTTCAGTGTGCAAAAAGTCAGAAGACCCCGGCCGCAGAACCACGGCTAAGGGGTGGGGTGTGGCGACGTTCACCCTGTAGAACCTGGAGAACGTGTCCGGTGACAACCATGAAGCTGCGGCACAAATGTCCTCCAAGGACACTCCCCTCAGGGCAGCCCATGAAGTAGCAACACTCCTGGTAGAGTGGCACCTCACGCCAGGTGGAAGGGGACGGTTACTCGTCCGATAGGCATGGGTGATGACATTAATAATCCAGTGGGACACACGCTGCTTGGAAATGGCGCAACTCCTGTTAGGGCCACCGTAGCAGAGAAAAAGTTGTTCAGACCTTCGAATGCATACAGTAGCTGCAGTGTAGGCCTTCAGAGCCCGCACTGGACATAACAGTTCAGGCTCATCCCCACTCTCCCTTGGAGAAGGGTCAAACCGAGCCAGCCGAATAGGCTGGTTGCGGTGAGCGTGAGCCAACACTTTAGGGAGAAACGCTGTGTTCGGCCACAGAGTGACCCCTGAGCCATCAGAGTTCCACCTCAAACACGAGTCACTGACAGACAGGGCATGCAGCTCGCTGACACGCTTTGCAGAGCAAATGGCCAGAAGGAACGCAGTCTTACAAGACACCACTTCAGCTCCGCTTGTGTCAAGGGTTCAAATGGGGGCCGGCTTAGTGCATCCAGTACCAGGGGAGATCCCATGCTGGAGCTCTTGGGGCACTCAGAGGATGTAATCTCTGAGCCCCCTTCAAGAAGAGGAACACCAAACTATGGCTCCCCACAGTGCCATTGTCAATCCTCACATGACCACAAGATATTGCCGCTACGTACACTTTCAACGTCGAATGAGACCGACCTTCATCCAGAAGAGACTGAAGAGGTCAAAAATAGTTGGCACAGAGCAGCGCACAGGGTCCTCATCCCGACTTGTACACCAGTCGGAAAACAGTTTCCATCTATTCTCATATTGAAGACGAGTGGACGGCGCTCTAGCATTCAATATGGTGTATTCGACAGGGTCCGCACAGGAGCTAAACAGCAACTCGGGCCCTCCAGCAGCCAAACAGACAGTTGGAGGCATCGTGGATTGGGGTGCCAGATCCGCCCCGCCAGCTGGGACAGGAGATCCCTCCTGTCGGGAAGGCGCCACGGTACACCGCGACAGAGTCCGTGCAGCAGTGGGAACCAGCTCCTCCCTGGCCAGAAGGGAGCCACAAGGAGGACACTGCGACCCCCCTGAAGGATCCTCTGAAGTACCGACCGAATCAGAGGAAGCGGGGGTAAGGCATACAGGAGGCCGTCCGGCCAAGGGTGGGCCAATGCGTCCTGGCCCGAGGGACTGGTTGTCTCGGCTAAGGAGAACCACAGAGGACAGTGGGTAGAGACTTCTGAAGCGAAGAGGTCCACGTCCACTCTGCCGAAGAGGCTCCAAATAGTGCTGACCATTTCCGGGTGGAGGCGCCACACTCCTGACGGAGTTTTTGACGGGAGAGGGAGTCTGTCAGGTTGCTCCGCTCTCCCGATAGATACATTGCCCGAAGGCTGATCAGACGGGGGGGCCGCCCACATGAGGAGCTCTTCTGTCAGTCGCAGCGACCGCGCAGACTTGGTCCTGCCCTGATGATTTATATGATATACGGTTGATGTGTCTGACCTTACGAGGACATGCTTGCCCCTCAGGTGTGGCAGAAAGTGCCTGAGTGCCGGGTGAGCCAAGGCAAGGAGACACCTTTGTGACACCCTGAGCTTCCTGTGCCAGTGTCGCTTGGCATCCAAGTGGAAGCTGTTCAGCCACCTCAGCAGGGGGCGTAGTGCCAGCAAGCTCAGCGGAACCACAGCTGAAATGGACGTTTGTTCGCCCACGAGGCGAGGAAATGCAAGGAAGGTCAGCCAATGGCCCTCTTGGAACAGGGCAAGAAGGTGAAGGATGTCGCCCACACAGCGGGGGGCGGTCTGGCTATCATGGCTACACTGTCCAATGCAATCCCAATGAAAGTTGTAGCCTGAGATGGCACCAGGCAACTCTTTCCCATATTCACCTCGAGTCCGAGGCAGGCCACGTGGGACAGGAGACATGCTGTATCACTGGACACCTGAGCATGGGATGGTGGACAGACCAGCCAGTCATCCAGGTATGGGAGAATTTTCAAGCCTTGAGACTGTAGAGGCGCAAAGGCTGCGGCAACACACCTCGTGAAGACCCTTGGAGAGAGGGAGAGCCCAAAGGGTAGCAACCTGAACTGCCAGTGGCGGTCTCGGTAGGCAAAGCGGAGAAACCGCCGATGTTTTTGAGTGATGGGGACATGGAAGTAAGCGTCCTTGAGGTCAATGGACGTAAACCATTCTCCCTGTGCCACAGTTTGCAGGACATCTGCAGTGGTCAACATTTGGAAAGGGATGACCTTCATAAATATGTTCAGCCCTCTGAGGTCCAAGATTGGGCGAAATCCGCCAGTCTGTTTCGTCACTAGGAAGTATGTTGAATAGTACCCCCGGGGACGCGACAGAGGGTCCACGGGCTCGATGGCGCCTTTGGCCAGGAGGGTGGATAACTCCTGGCCCAACACGCGAGCCTTTGCCGAGTCGCTGATAGAGGCCATTTTGACCCGGCCAGAAGTGAGGGGCCGGCGGCGGAATTGAAGCTTGTACCCGTGGGTCAAGGTGGCAACCACCCACGGGTCTGAAGTATGAGCAGCCCACTGTTGGAGCTGATGTGAAAAATATCCGACCGCCGGCCCCATGGCCTCAATGTCTGGCCCCCCGGCCCCTAAGGGGGGGGGGGGGTGGACAGGCGGGCAGGGCCACGAAAGTCCCAAGCTGGTCTCCGCATGGGACGCTGGGCAACACGACGGCCAGTGGAGTGGGTCGGCCGTGGTAAGCGGGTGTGAGAAGCAGCCGAGGAACCCCTCGTTCTGCTGGCAGGAGGCCTATCAAGAAGAGGCATCCGCCTAAGGCCCGCAAGCCGCTGCCTGGTTTGCACAGCCTGGATGGTCCTTTCCAGTGCTTCCTGGGCTGCAGGACCAAATATCTCTCCTGGTTCCATGGGGAGACTGCGAAGGAGTCTCCTGGATGCCTCTGTCAAGTTTGACTGAGATAGCCAAACCTGGCGACGAGCCTGAACCAGGATGGACATCATCCGTCCAAGTTCCCTGGACAGAAGGCCGAATGCCTCCAGTGAGGCATCACAAAAAGTGACAGAATCAGCAGCCACGTTGCCCTCCTGCAGTGAAGCTGAGAGCGCCAACGTGAGATTCGACAAAGAGCTCCCCATGCGGCAAGCACGTGCTCCAGCATCATAAGGCCTTGTGAGAAGGTCTCCAACAGGCCTGCAGCTCCTTCAGATAGTCCTTAGAGTGGGGAATAACGAAGGTAGTGGGGGCTGGCCTGCGCCTGAAGAGGGCACTAGCAGGTGCAGCTTCTGCCTGCTGTGGTACATGCATGTGCAGTCGATCTAAAGCCATGCGCATGATTGCCCGCATGGAGCCATCCCCCAACTCAGCCACTGAACTCGGAGCCGAGGAGTGGGCGCCCCGCTCAGATGCCTGGGAACCCCCATTTTACGAATCTCTCCCATAACCATGGAAGTAGGTAGCCGAAGCTGCCAGGGAAAATGTATCCTCCTCAGGTACCAGCACTGGCATTGGAGGAGAGGGTGTCAAATCACCTTGCAATGGGGCATCAGGCTGGCAGTCTCTGAGCATGGGCCTGACCTGGGCCAGCTCAGCAGACAGCTGATCGACTTTAGATGAGAGCCTGCTTTCTTGTCTCTTTTTGAGCAGATTTCGCCCTCTTCCTGGAGGGTGCGACTGCTGTAGCCGCAGCCCGCCGCTTAGAGCGTCTCTAACAGGCCGGGGGAGACTGGCCTGATGGGGGGAGGTCACTTTCATCCCCTTGATGTTCCACCTGCGCCCGACTGGCAGCCCTCACCGCCCAAGGCAAGTAACTGCAGTTCATGCAGGGGTTGTCTGACGGCGCCTCCCGCAGGTGCTCAGGACCGAGGCATGCGGGGCATAGGTCATGGCCGTCCTCTGGCTGTAGAGGAGCCTCACATGACGTACAGAAATGGGAGTCATCCATTGTGGTGGCGCTGGAGGCTTACACGACACTCACCTGTCCAAATAAGCCCAGACGCTCCCGCTAGTATGCTACAGGGGCTTGCACTGGAGGGAGGGAGCGCGTACGCTGCCTATACCGAGTAAGGAACCCAGCTGGTATTTAATGAATATTTCTCGGATAACCTGAGCGCGAACGCTAAGGACAAACCGAGTATGGACACCGTAAGCCGGAGGGAGGGAGCGCGTACGCTGCCTATACCGAGTAAGGAACCCAGCTGGTATTTAATGAATACTCCTCGGGTAACCTGGAATACTCCTCGGATAACCTGAGCGCGAACGCTATGGACAAACCGAGTATGGACGCCGTAAGCTGGAGGGAGGGAGCGCGTACGCTGCCTATACCAGCAGGGGCTCAGTAACAAATCCAAATCGGGACACAGCACAAAGCAAAACACAAACCATATGCTGGGAGGAGGCAGCGCGCACGCAGCCTCTACCAACAGAGGTTAGTGCAAACTCACCAGCAGGTGCAGCTATGCAAGCGTTACCGCTAATAATTACTCACGCTGGACACCGGGAAAACGCTTACGCAACCCGCCAGCCAGCAAACAAAGTCAGCTTGACCGACTAATTAAACGTCGGGACACAGCACAAACACAAAAACAGACCATATGCTGGGGGGAGGCAGCGTGCACGCAGCCTGTACCAACAGAGGTTAATGCAAACTCACCAGCAGGTGTAGCTATGCAAGCGTTACCGCTAATAATTAGTCACGCTGGACACCGGGAAACGCTCACGCAACCCGCCAGCCAGCAACAAAGTCAGCTCGACCGACTAAATTAAACGTCGGGGCGCAGCACAAACATATAAACAAATCATATGCTGGGGGGAAGCAGCGCGCACGCAGCCTGTACCAACAGACGTTAATGCAAACTCACCAGCAGGTGTAGCTATGCAAGCGTTACTGATAATAATTATTCACACTGGACACCGGGAAACGCTCACGCAACCCGCCAGCCAGCAACAAAGTCAGCTTGACCGACTAAATTAAACGTCGGCACACAGCACAAACACAAAAACAGACCATATGCTGGGGGGAGGCAGCGCCCACGCAGCCTGAACCAGCAGAGGCTAATGCAAACTCACCTGAAGGTGTAGCCATGCAAGCGTTACTGCTAATAATTATTCACGCTGGACACCGGGAAACGCTCACGCAACCCGCCAGCCAGCAAACAAAGTCAGCTCGACCGACTAAATTAAACGTCGGGGCGCAGCACAAACACATAAACAAACCATATGCTGGGGGGAGGCAGCGCCCACGCAGCCTGAACCAGCAGAGGCTAATGCAAACTCACCTGAAGGTGTAGCTATGCAAGCGCTACCGCTAATAATTATCCGCTGGACACCGGGAAACGCTCACGCAACCCGCCAGCCAGCAAACGATGTCAGCTCGACCGACTAAATTAAGCGTCGGGACACAGCACAAACACAAAAACAGACCATATGCTGGGGGGAGGCAGCGCCTACGCAGCCTGTCCCAACAGAGGCTAATGCAACTCACTTGAAGGTGTAGCTATGCAAGCGCTACCGCTAATAATTATCCACGCTGGACACCGGGAAACGCTGACGCAACCCGCCAGCCAGCAAACAAAGTCAGCTCGACAGACTACATTAAAACGTCGGGATAAGGATGCGCGAACGCAACCGTCACCGATAAGTAA
Organism: Gymnothorax reevesii; assembly: GCA_029721435.1. Lineage (NCBI taxonomy): Eukaryota > Metazoa > Chordata > Actinopteri > Anguilliformes > Muraenidae > Gymnothorax > Gymnothorax reevesii. Next base: position 99,863,668 of record CM056579.1, on the reverse strand, counting down.
TTAACAAACGCAGCAAAGTAACGTTAAGTCTCTCTCAACCAGAGAAAGATCGCCGTCGCAGTTCCTGGAGGGCGAACAATCGCTGCTCCGACCGACAATGGTCGCGGAACTACTAGCAACGGAATTTAGTAGTAAAGCAATAGACTCATTGCTTTCCAAGCAAGCAAACTACGCGCGAGAAGAAAATAAGAAACGATCCTCAGGTGACACCGGAAGATATAATCTTCTTTGGGTCACCTGCAGGTCACAGGTGACATTGTTGGTATACATACTCGCACTACGCATGCGCGAAGGGGAATATTCAGTGCTTTAAGCACCGCCCTCTGGCGGTCAGCAGGGATGAAATAGAACAGCCCTTTCCTATGTGAAAAGGCTTATTCATTTGTGTTACTCAGAAAAAGCCAGGCCAGTCACATTAAAAAAAACATTACTTTAAAAGAAAAGCACTGACAGTGTATTTGCATTGCAAAAGAGAGATTATGAAGATTCAGCAACAACTTCCATTTCAGGGAATATTGGGAATTAATTATGCAAATCATCACTGCCCTTGTATCTAAGTATTTGCTAATTTGTAGATTGTCAATTTTACATATAGGTTCGTGAGCATGAGTGACTTGATTACTCAGACTGTTAACTGGACTCTTTTTGACAATTCAATTAAATAAATCCATTCAAACCTGCTTTTTCCTTCACTAAAAGTGCCTAGAACATTCTTGAGATAAGTCTAGTTAAAAACCTATTCTGTATATAATTCTTTGAAAGTCTGTAAAAATACTTCAATTATAATTTGAATGGAAGGACTTCCATTCAAGAGTTTTATATTCTTTGAATTAAAGCCTTTTGACAGAATAATTTGTGAAATGAGTTTATAATCCATTTTTAAGGGTAATTCTGAGGTACATTTTGAAAGAATCCAAGGTTAAAAAAAAAAAAAAACTGGAGAGAAGTTCAAGGCCTTTGCCTTTTCTATGATATTGACGCTCAATCAGTTGACTAATTCAGTTCATAGGTAGTTTATTGCACAATACTTAAGCAAGATGGTGAACTAGCAGTATTCACATAATCTTGCTACTGGCAGTGCTATTGGCTATCTGGACCTGCCAGGCTATACAGGGATTGGAGGATTCCACGGGACAAGTGAGGAAACGTGCACCAACCCTGATGAAAAATTACCATAGTTCCAAGCTATAGTTTTCCGATAGTAAATGCATGGTACTTTCACCACCATAGTGTAGCATTATCATAGTGATACTGTATTTTTCAAACTACAGCAATACAGTTATGTGGACTATAATAATATCATGGTACTGCTGACTGTGGTAATACTATAGTTTTAATGTGATGGCTATAGTACTACTCTGCAAACTATAGTGATACTATACTTATTCAAAAAATCCAATAGTATACAAAGAAATGACAATAGGATATTACTATAAGGGAAGGTTTGTCTAATAAAATTCAGTTTTTGTACCATAAATGCACAGTCACTAATTCATATTGCATGGGTATACATGGCATTAAAATAATTTACAAATGCTTTTACACAAAGCAGTGTACAAAAAATGCACACCTACAGTCACACACGCAATAAAAACTGCCTACCTTGCAGGAATAGTAAAAAAACCAAAAAAAAAAAACAACAGTTCTAAAATGGGGATGGGCGGTGTTATCCATGGCTCTTCTTAGAATTAAGTAGAATGGCTGTGGGTACAAAAGAGTGTTTATCTGTTGGTTCTGGATTGTGGAAGTTTAAAGTGTGAACCAGACTGCAATATTTGAAATTCAGCCTGCAAGGGGTGAGAACTATCTGACAGGATAGATTCAACCCTTTTTAACATCTGCTTTTGATACAGTTCCTCCAAGCCTTTCTACTTAGAACCTGTAATGCAACTGCTCTCCTTAATGACCTTGGAAAGGGAGTTATTTTATTTCACAGTGATAGAACCATACCAACAAATTAAGGAAAAGGTGACAACTGACTGAACAAAGGATCTATAAAAAAGGGTCATCAGGGTCTTGTCCACATTAAACTTGGCGCGCTTCCTAAGGCAGTACAGGCGCTGCTGGCCTTTCGTGCATAGTATTGGACTCAAAACAGGACGTGTCATCAATGATGAATCCTAAATACTTGTACTCTTTTACAATTTCTATTTCCTGACCCATTATGCTGGATTTGACTTTATTAGAAACATTATGCCTCATGTCAATACACATGCCCTTAGTCTTTGAAGAATTGAGTTAAAGAAAAGCATTCTGACACCATGTTATGAAGGTGGTCAATGACCGGACCATGGAAGGTTTCCTTGTTGCTCAGTAAGCTGACAATGACCGTATCATCAGCAAACATCACAAAGTGCCAGTTTTCAGTCACAGAGCGATAATCATCGGTGTATAAGATACAGAGGAGGGGGAGAGAACACACCCCTGCAGTGAGCCAGTTAATGTGAGGGCCAGATCAGCGATGACCATTGACTCTCACTCGCTGGGATCTATTAGTGAGGAACAAGATTGGCCTCCAGTTGGAAAGGATGCTAGAGCTTCTCACCCAGCAGGTGGGGCTGAATTGTGTTAAAGATTGACAAAAAGTCCACAAACAGCAATCTGGCATGGGTTTCCTTGCCCTCAAGATGTTTGAGGATGAGGTTGAGTACGGTTACAGTTGCATCTTGGACCCCTCTGTTGAGTCAGTATGTGAACAGCAGTGGGTCGAGGAGATTGTTTTGTCCTGAGTGTCAGCTCTCTTAATTAACTTTTCAAAGGACTTCATCACAAGCAATGTAAGGACTATGGGTCTATATTCATTTAAAGTCTTGGGGTGGCTATTCTTAGCTACAGGGAGGATTATGGTTGACTGTTTCCATAAGTCAGACACCTTCAGTTGGCGCATTGACTGATTAAAAATATAATTAAAAATGGGGCCTAGCTGTTCTGCACAACAAGGGAGAGCACGGCTGCCAATGTTGTCTGGGCCAGGACTTGCCTTGGCTTTGCAGTGTTTGAAGGTGTTCACAACACTTTGCACAGAGAAACAGACAGCTGATTGGGACCGGGACAGTAAAGACTGTTTCATTGCTAAAATCATGTATATCTAATCTTGAATAAAACTGACTTATTTCTTGGGCCAGGACTATGTTTGACGTAAAGCCTTCGATGTGAGGCCATGATTGGGATCCTTTTGTCTTTCTGAATCAAAAGTTTTCATACTTTCGAGGTCCCCTTGTCTGTGAATTATTGGAGAGAGACAAAATCTCAGAAGTTATCAAATTTTATTCCAGCCTTAAACTGGACAATAATCCAAACCCGTTGAGTAGTCCTTGCGCAAGGAGTACTGCCCCAGTGTTCCCACATAGCCATATTTATGGAAAAACCCCATCAAACTTTGTTCCAATCACAATACACGGGTTATCTCGTAGGTTTTTTGTTTCTCCTATTGGTTGGCAGCTCTCTATGGGATTCTTTGGAAAATATTGATGGCACACAGAAGTATTGGTCTCATGAAAAAAGAAAGAAAATGCAATTAAATGGAGAGGACAAATACAGTCAAAAGAATTGTATACAAAGAGATACATGAATGATTGAACTGATTGTGTTTTCAGTAACAACTAATGATTTCACTGAACAAATATTGATCGAGGCTATTATTTAAATATCTTACCTGAATATCTTACAGAAGCCCGCGCCTTATGTGTGTGTGAACTGCTCATGTGTGTGTGTGAACTGCTTGTGTGTTTGTGTGTTGCCTGTGTGCAAATGTGTGTGCTACTGCTGCTTACATAATATGGTTACTGATTATGATTATAGATCATAATCTTCATCTGAGATTCTGACAAAATGCTGCCCTCCACTGTTCATTACAAGACATTATTCAAATCTTACCATTCACTCGCACGCTCTTACCTATGGGCAACATGCATGTCTTTGGACTGTGGGAGGAAACCAGAGTACCCAGAGAAAACCAACAAGAACACGGGGAGAACATGCAAACTCCACACAGAAAGGCCCCAGGCCGGAAACAAACCCTCAACCTTCTTGCTGTGAAGCAACAGTGCTAAGCTCTATGCCACCATGGTCAATAATTTACTGATGAATATGATGAGAAATATTGAAATATAATCCTCAACACCGTCAAGTGTCACCTTCTTCTTTGTTTTGTCATTTACACTCGCCATTGTTCTGATACTGTCCCACGCTGAGCCTACGAGGTTATTGCTCAGTTTGTGTTCCACTTTGAGTTTATAGTCCAGTTTAGCCATGGCCTTTGAGTTTATTTTATTCAGTAAATGTAGGCTTAAGCATGACCATATTCAAATGGAGACAACCTACAACATAAAAATGGAGAAATGTGCGCAACATGAGGCAATATGCTGTGAATGAAAGACCCTAAAAAAATACCCAACTTATATTCTTTAATAGGGCAGTGAAGTGTGCAGGTGTTTGAAGAAGCCATTTTGTCAAGGCTGAAGCAGTACCAGTTGAAGGAGACCTTTGCTCTAGAATAAATCGCACAGTTCATTCACCATTGCGCCAAAGATTATTTCAAAGACCATATGGGTGTGAATGTCAATTCAGTCTAACCACACTTAACAAATATCACCTGATGTCAGACGTTGATTGTGAATGGACGGAATTTTCCTGATGTGCCACTCCTGAAACCAGCAAAACATTTGTTTCACTGTGGAGGAAATGACCTGGCAAAACTGATAAAATGACACCATAGTGGTCAGGACAGAATGTTTCCTCCTTGGCCATAGCTTTTTTTTTTTGGCGCAGTTGAATACATTTTATTATGATTAGTTAGCCTTGGAAGCGTGATGCACATTGGTTGATCATTGGCTGCATGCCACTCAAATACAAACTCTAAATCCTTCAATGATGCAAAAAACATCAATAACAAGGTCAGGCCTTATCCTAATGGCTAATTTATTTTCAATTCACAATATGCTAATTATTCACAAAAAAAAAACTGTTTTTCTCATTTCATTGTCGGACTCTGTGCATTCTATTCTATTACAACATAGAATTTGAGAAGAGATTTGATTTTCATTTCAAGTTTTGGTTCTAACATGTATGTAGAAAACCAGATACACTGTAATGCTGTTTATTTATTTCTATTCACTGTGCAGTCATGGATGTTAAATACTTCAACCAGGGTTCAACATGCTAAGTCATTGGTCAGCGCTCATCCGCTAGGGGGAGCGCTAGAGCTGTTGACGTGGACTGCGGAGAGAAAACATGGCGGCGTCCATGACCGAGCTGGTCGATAGCAGTGATGTTCTGCTCTCTCCAGTGCTATCGCACAGTGATTCCGAACCGGTATCAGAAGATGGGAGACTGCCGGAGTACGTGGTTGAGCTGGTGGACCAGGAGATCGGCGGCGACCTCAAATCTCTCAAGAAAGTCGGCGCACTTTTAGAGAAACTGACGGCGGAAAATAAGCTGCTGGAGGAGCAGGTATCGGAGCGAGCTTGCTAACTTTCTTTAGATGCTAGTCCATGGTATTGGGTTGACAGCTGTTTATCCGCATCTGATGGACTGCCCCTCGGCAGCTAGCCTTTGTACTTTGGATAACTGGATTTGCACGGTGTCAGCTAAGTTTGCCAGATACTCTGGGCTAATGTGATGAAATTAAGTACGTGTGGTAGACCTCTTATTTTTTCGCTACTGCATTCTTCGACAATGCGATTTCAATATTGGGTACCATGTTGACTTCCACACAAGACGAGGAGAGGATCTTTCATTGTGGGAACCTTATATTAGAACCGAGTCTTGCTTTCATGCTTCTTATTTTATCAGAATACCTAAACTGTGGAATAATGTGCCCAATGAATTTTGTGTAAGCTTATGTAGATGTCGCTCTTGCAGGCCGTCGTAAGTCTTTTTAAAATCATTAATGTGTGATTTGTTTTTTTTTTTTTTTTTTTAACTGACTTTGTATATACAGTCGCGCCCAAAATTATTCATACCCCTACCTATTTTTGTCTTTTTTTTCGATTTTTTTTTTTTTTTTTGACAAATCAAATCTATTCTGCACAAATGCCACAGTAAGTTGACGTAAGGCTGTAAGTACAGTAAACAGTTTTTCAAGAAATACAATACTTTTTGTATTTTATTTGACAGATTTACAAAAATGCCATGTCCAGAGTTATTCATACCCTTTTCTCAGTAATTGATGGCAAAGCCTTTATTCACGATTACAGCCTCCAAATGCTTCCTGTGGTTGATCACAAGTTTCCTACACGTTTCCACTCCTCTTTGGCAAACTTTTTCCAGATCCTTAAAGTTTAAGGGTTTCCTTGCCAAGACCTTGGTCTTAAGTTCCCTCCACAGATTTTTGATAGGATTGAGGTCGATGCTCTGGCTTGGCCACTCCTAAACGTTCACTTTGTAGTCCACTAACCACTTCTTGATGGATGTGTTAAGGATCATTATCCTGTTGGAAGATCCATTTCGGCCTGAGACCAATTTTTTTGGCGTATTGCTTAATGTTTTCACTTAGGACCTGGATATCCTGGTCCTGTTTCATAATTCCATTAACTTTAAAAAGGTTTCCAGGCCCATTCGCTGAAAAGCAACCCCAGAGCATGATACTCCCGCCACCTTATTTGACCGTTAGGATCGTGATTCTCAGGTTGTACATTTTACCTTTCTTACGCCTCTTAGACTTCCCCTACCCAGACACACAAGAACTAGTCTAGCTTTCGCAAAAGCTCACCTGGATGAATATATAAGCTTATGGCTGCAATGTTATGGACGGATGAAACAAAGATGGAGCTGTTAAGGCACAGAGATGGGGCTTTTGTTTGGCGAAGAAAGGTGAAGCATTCAACCTGAAAAACATGGCCCCAATGGTCAAACATGGTGGCGGGAGTGTCCTGCTCTGGGGTTGCTTTTCAGTGAATGGGCCCAGAAACCTTGTTAAAATTAATGACATTATGAAACAGGACCTGGATAAGCAGTTCCTCAGTGAAAACATTAAGCAATCTGGCGAATAACTTTGTCTTGGGCAGGAATGGATCTTCCAGCTGGATAATGATCCATGAAACACATGGCCAAATACGTCAAGAAATGGTCAGTAGTCAACAAAGGATGGCCAAGGTAGAGCACCGTCCTCAATCCTATTAAGAATCTGTGGAGGGAACTGAAGACCAAGACCATGGCAAGGAAACCCTCAAACCATGAGGACCTGGAGAAGTTGGCCAAAGAGGAGTGGGCCAAAAACCCCATGCAGACGTGCAAAAACCTTGTGATAAACCACAGGACGCATTTGGAGGCTGTATTCGTGAATAAAGACTTTGCCATCAATTGCTGAGGAAAGGGTATGAATAAATCTGGACATGACAGATTTACAAAAAGTGCCTAATAAAATACCAAAAAGGTATTGTATTTCTTGGGGAGAAAAAAAAAAGCTGCAGTTACTGGTTTCACAGCGTCCAAATTCATCTCTTGACAGACTCATTGTGCTTTCACCCATTTATCATGTTCTCCATACTTTCCAAAGATGATGATAATTAAGCCATAATAGAAAACTGAAACATGCTGTTTGTCTCTCTCTCAGTTTTGGTCTCTCTCTCTCTCCCCCTGTCAGGTGCTGACGGTCTCGAGCTCAGTGCCTCTTCGCGTGTCAGCGGCGCTTTCAGAGGCAGAGCATTGCAAGCAGGAGGCGGAGTCGGTCCTGGAAAAAGAGCGGCTGCTGTCCAATAAGCTGCAGCAGCACCTGCAGACAGCCCAATCATGGGCGGACGGCCTCGGGCAGGTGTTAGGGCAGCTGGACACTGTGGAGAGACATCTGAAATATCTGCAGTGCTTGTCCCGCATCGAAGACCTCAGGTAGATCAAAGTTATTGGGCCAGTTTGAGTTAAGTCTTAGAATAACTGTGTTCTGGAGAGCTTGTATGCCAGCCCTTCAGGGTCAGAGTGATTTTTTTTTTTGTGCTCTTAAAGGTCCCATACTATGCTGTTTTGTTATTTTTCCCCAATTTATAATAACCTTGTATTTCCAAAATGGAGGACCATTGAGAATTGGTCTTTAATCCAGCCACCGTCAGTAAAATGCCTGCCATTGAGGGTATGGGAGCATATGGGAAGTGGTGCTTACGTAAGTGCAGTCAGACTGTCAACACACTCCATTGAAATGGAGAGAGAAGTGAGACAGATTCTGCAGGCCTGGCACATCAGCTCTGATGGGAGCTGCTGACTGTCCCTAAAAAATAGGGCGTACATGGGTAGCGTTTTGGTGCAGTTTGTATGTGTGTCATCTGTAGTGACATTATGTGAAATTATGTGAGTATTTTGTGCATGCATGTGTGTGCATGTGTGTGTTTCTCTTCCTTAGTGATAGTATCCAGCAGTATCTAATGACAAACAGTGTGTGGGAGGCGGTGGGGGCTGTGGGGAAAATGGCCGACCTGGATGTGAAGCTACACGAGTCGGGCTGCGCGCACCTGCAAGCTTTTCTGAGGGAAACGCTGGGCTTCTGGCACAAGATCCTGAAGGACCGGCTCGCTGGGTGAGTGGAGAACCAGGCTGACCCGGGCTGGACAGAACTGGACTGGACTGAGTCGGGCTGAAATCTGGGATTCTCTCCTGAACATGAATTAATGTCACGTAATGATTTTTGAGTATTGTGGGTCATTTAATTTGTGTGTGTCTCTCTCTCTCTCTCTCTCTCAGAGATTTACAGGAAGTGCTCACACAGCTGCAGTGGCCCTTCCTGTCTCCACCAGTTGACTCTCTGTCGCCCCCTGCCAATGCTCAGGAGCTTTACAGCCAGCTGGAGCTGCTGGTGCCTCAATTACTGTCACTGCAGCCCTCGTATCCTTTTCACGCGCGCACACACACACACACACACTCACAATGCTCTGTATGTACACAAACTGCTGAGCTTCAGACTCCGTCGCTCATACCTTTTATACACTCGTACGCAAGCCTGAGTTCTCCTTGACCCTCTCAGTGATGACCTCATTTCAGAGAAAAAGCCGCAACCTTCCAGAGCGGTGCTGCCTCAAGACACGCCCATTTCCCTACCAATCCAGATCATGATTCTCCCTCTCAGCAAGAGATTCCGATATCACTTCACGGGCAATCGCCAAACCAACTCCCTCAACAAGGTACCGCACCCTTACCGCCAAACCAACTGCCTCAACAACGCAGCACACCCTTACCGCCAAAACAACTCCCTCAACAAGGCAGCACACCCTTATTGCCAAACACACCCTCAACAAAGTTACGCTTTCTTACTGCCATATTAACACGCCTCAACAAAGTTACTCACCCTCCCTGCCAAATGCACTCCCTTACTGCCAAACGTGGGTGTGTGTTCTGTCCTGCAGCCGGAGTGGTACCTCACTCAAGTGCTCATGTGGATGGGCAACAACTCAAAGTTCATGGAGGAGAAGATTCAGCCAATTCTTGACCGGGCCGAAGCCAAAATAGACGCAAAGGTACCGTCAATGTGGCAGGATTCCCCTTACCTGGTGAATCGTGGTGCACCGATCACTGCTGATTCTGAGCGCCAGTAGGAATACTGAGAACCTTACATGGACATAAACATTTTAAACATGCATATTCCTGACAGTCTGTATGTACTGGGCGAAATTGTCAGTCCTGGTATGTTGTTAAAATATAATATTGTGCTCTACGGTGTATTTGGTAAAACTGTCTCTTGGGTACCTGCAAGAAAATATTAGAAATTTTTCAGTCCAGGTCTTGCGAGCTTAAGCAAGTTGGCTGCCTCACATACTTTAAAATGGGTGAAATGTAAGTGGCTGCATAGTCATTGCTTGCATAGTCAACAAACGGATGCTGAAAGCAGTGTCATCTCTAAAGAATGTTCCGGATTGTGTTGACGATTGCTCCAGTTTTGTCAGTTCTAGCCCCATCCTCAGTTTGGTAGAGCAGAGATTTCCCCCTCCCCTCTTGTAACTACCTTTGCCGTTCTGTTTCTTTCCTGTAGGTGGAGCTGTGTCGCGGGCTCCTCTCGCTAGCGCAGGAGAAGCTGGCTCACGATGCACCGCGGCTGCTGTACGACGACGCTCTCTTCTGCCACCTGGTGGACGAGGTGCTGCAGTTCGAGCGCGAGCTGCGGTCCTCCCACGCCTATCCTAGCACTCTGCCCGGCGCCCTGCACATCCTGCTGGAGGAGAGTGTGTTTCAGAAGTGGCTGAGCGTGGAGCGCAAGAGTGAGTGTGGGGCACCTCAAACACCGTACCCTCGAGCTGAGAGCTCCTGCTTTCTCGCCCTCACATTACCTGGGTGCCACGTGTGAGGACAAACTACAGTAGCTTTACTATAAATCACCTGAGTAAATGAAGACTAGTGTTACAAATATAATAATTGATTAGAAATTACGCAAATCTCAGAGAGCAATCATATGTAGTAGAGATGGGCAGATAAGACTCTAGTGGGCTGCAACTATCAATGAAAGCAATTGACCACATTTAACTGTTGTCACGTATTAAATTGGGTGTAAAGTGAATGTAGAAAACAAAAGCCACTGGACATTGGAGACATTATTCAAGGTTGGTTTCCCTTCTGCTACAGAGAAACTGTTGCATTTCTGGCATTGTCTTAAGAACTTGTTTATTATATAGAGTGCCTATTTGAGACTGTGAAGAGAAATGGCTTTGATGAAACAGATTAGTTGCCGAAAGCTATGCCTGTATCATATCCCAAAACATTTTTTCCTCAGTACTTGGCTGTTAATGGGAGATTAATATTTGTTCTGATTTGTAATCTTGACTTTTTATGAGAACGACTTTGAAACCTAGTCTGTGGACAGCTGCTGGAATAAACTCTTGTGAAAAAATGTGCCCCAGGACTCAGTGGAGTATCCTGAGAACTTACTTTGGCAGTTTTCTGTTCTGAATGTTGAAACGGAAATGTTACCATTTTGAGTAGTGTCTGATGTGGAGTGTGTTTTTTGGCTCGCTCTAGTGGCGGTGGAGAAGGTTGACGCAATGTTGTCTGCTGAGGGGGCCTGGAGCTCTCAATACAAGGACATCAGTGATATGGATGAGCTGAAGGCACCGGAGTGCGCAGAGACCTTTATGACCCTGCTGCTGGTTATTACAGGTGAGGCAGCCTGCGGAAAATGCACACCACCTATTTCTGAGGAACACACACCACCACAGGGGGACTTCTGAAAAACACTCACCTCCACAGTGGGACTCTTTTTGAGAAATTAGGCTTTTTTACTACCCTCATTCCCACTGATCCCTCCTCCTGCAGCTCAGTACAAACTAATATTACCAGGAAAAGATTATGTAATTTGAATGTAATATTAAGGTATGTTGTATTGAAAATAGACTTCCATTTTCATCTTTCATTACACCCCCCCCAGACCGCTATCGCTCGCTGCCCTGCTCACGGGCCCAGCTCAGCTTCCTGGCACTCCAGAGGGAGCTGGTGGATGATTTCAGGCTCCGTCTGACGCAGGTGATGAAGGAAGACTCCCGCTGCCCGCTGGGAAGCCGGTATTGTGCCGTCCTCAACGCCGCTAACTACATCTCCACTGTGCTGAGCGACTGGGCCGACAATGTGGTGAGCGCTGCACCTGAGATATCAGTGCCCTGAAGCGACACGGCCCAGATAACCACATTCTGAAGCACTTCACTACTATTCTCTCCGTAGTTCCTCCCAGAGTGTCCTATTAAAAGTAACATGTTCACAATGGAACTTCCCAGATTAAATGATAAGAGCTGAAACACTCCTGTATCTCACATTCACATGAACAGAAGAGCTGTAACTCTCCTGTGTCTCACATTCACACGAACACAAGACCTGTAACTCTCCTGTGTCTCATGTTCACACGAACACAAGAGCTGTAACTCTCCTGTTTCTCACGTAACTCTCCTGTGTCTCACGTTCACACGAACACTAGAGCTGTAACTCTCCTGTGTCTCACGTTCACACGAACACTAGAGCTGTAACTCTCCTGTGTCTCTCGTTCACACGAACACAAGAGCTGTAACTCTCCTGTGTCTCACGTTCACACGAACACAAGAGCTGTAACTCTCCTGTGTCTCACGTTCACACGAACACTAGAGCTGTAACTCTCCTGTGTCTCTCGTTCACACGAACACAAGAGCTGTAACTCTCCTGTGTCTCACGTTCACACGAACACAAGAGCTGTAACTCTCCTGTGTCTCACGTTCACACGAACACAAGAGCTGTAACTCTCCTGTGTCTCACGTTCACACGAACACAAGAGCTGTAACTCTCCTGTGTCTCACGTTCACACGAACACAAGAGCTGTAACTCTCCTGTGTCTCACGTTCACACGAACACAAGAGCTGTAACTCTCCTGTGTCTCACGTTCACACGAACACTAGAGCTGTAACTCTCCTGTGTCTCACGTTCACACGAACACTAGAGCTGTAACTCTCCTGTGTCTCACGTTCACACGAACACAAGACCGGTAACTCCTGTACCTCTGCCCCTCAGTTCTTCCTGCAGCTGCAGCAGGCGGCAGTCTCTGTGGGGGAGGAGATGTGGGGGCCCCTGGGAGTTGCAGAGGCGGGGCGTCTGGCCTCGCTGGAAGGCTCGCTGTTCGAGGGGCTGCTGGCGCTGCTGGAGAGGCTGAAGACGGAAATGCTGGGGCGCCTCCTAGAGGCCGTGATGAGAGAGGTGCGGGAGAAAGCGCAGCTCTACTGCCGAGAAAGGTAACACTATACCATACAGTTCCTTGCTTTACACCGTGATAACAGGTAACACTATACCATACATTATATCTGCTTCACATTGCAATAACAGGTGACACTGTACCATACAGTACTCTGCTCTACTCTGAGGTAACATGTGACACTCTACCATACAGTACTGTTGTTTACAGTGTGGTAACGGGTGACACTGTACCATACAGTACTCAGCTTTCCCCTGCTGTACTGGGTAACACCTTACCGTACAATACTCTGCTTTACACTGCAGTAACATGTATCACAAATTATGCAGTACCCTGCTTTACACTGCGTTTGGAGATAATACTGTACCATGCAATACTCAGCCTTATACTGGAGGAACAGGTAATGCTGGACATTTCAGCACTTGGCTTTTCACTGCAGCAACAAGCACACCGCTTTACAAGGCAGTAATGGATGATGATTCACCTTACAGTACTCAGTCTTGCATGGTAATAACAGGCAATACTGTTCCATGCAGTATTTGGCTTTACACCCCAGTAATGGGTAAGATTTTGCTATACAGCACTCAGCTTTACACTGCAGTGGTGGGTAATACTGTACCATGTAGTACACAGGTTTAGATGCAGTAACTGGTAATACTGCACAATACAATATTGAGGTTTACAGTGCATTATTGGTTAACACTGTACCATGCAGCATGTGGCTTTACACTGCTGCAACGAGTAATACTGTACCACAGCATATTGGCTTTACACTGCTGCAAATCAGCATTACATGATATCTGTGTTATGATGTGCTGTAGCTTTTCACCAATATTCTTACTACTCATATGCTAATTTTGGTAACCAGATAATTGTGTTCGTAGCCGTGTCTTAGTTTTGACGTGTATATGTGTGCGTGCACGTTTGTGACTTTGAATGTTCGTTTGCATGTGTATGTATGTTGTGTAGATGTGTAACTGTGTATCTGTGTGTCTCTCTCTCTCTCTATCCATCTCTTTCTCTCTCTCTCTCCCCCTCTCTGCAGGTGGCTCTCCCTCCCCTCTCAGATGGACCAGGCAGCCATGTCTCTCTCCAGCTCAGCATGTCCCATGATGCTTTGCCTGCGGGACCGGCTGCTTCAGCTGCAGCAATTGCTTTGCATGCCGCTGTTCCAGAGCTGCTGGCAAGGCCTGGCGGAGCGGCTCGATCACTTCCTTTACCAGGATGTCAGTTTAACCCCCCCGCCGCTATGCTGTAAACACTCCCGCTTATTGTACCACAATTTGAGTTTCGCCCACTGTGTTCTGAACACTAACACTTACTGTATCAGGATATCATGTCAACCCCACTCAGGCATGCCCATAAAAAGATAGATGAAGCAACCGTGACGTCACTGATTGGTTTCAGCATACCATGTAGGAAGCCTCGAATTTGGCTATTTGAACAGCGTCAATTTGAAACCGAATGTGATTCCTATTGGATGAGAATGTGAATTGAAGGTCCAGGGAGGAGCGAGGGGTGGATTTATGGGTGGATCTGACTGTATCAGACAAGGACCGAAGGGTAGCCCCGAAAGCGTATTCTGGCTTTATCCTTTATTCTAGTCTATTCTGGAACATTATTTACAAAAATTAACATCATGATATATCAAAGGGGACTTCGAACTTGCGATAGATGCCATAAAATAATTTGGAAATCATTATTGAAATAATATATCCGGTGGAAAAGTAGGGTCATTTTCTCATAGACTTCTATAGCATTGAACTTCTCTCTGCAACCTCCAACACCGCCCTCTGCTGGCCATTAAATAGAATGCAAATTTTTGAGATTTCCACGTTGGCCTCACTTTTCAGACCTGGGCGAAGCATCCATCTTTTTATACAGTCTATGGGCATTCCCCACCACAGCCATTGCAATGAAGTGCAGGAAAAAAAAAATGTTTTATTTTTCACGGGGCAATTGTTTTTTTTTGTTTTTTTTTTAAGTATTGATTGCTTATTAAATTGTTTGTGCAATATGCCAGTGACGATACTGAAAGTTCTCGTGTCCCCCTCCTCAGGTGATCCTGTATAACCACTTTAACGAGGGCGGGGCAGCCCAGCTGCAGTTTGACATGACCAGGAACCTCTTCCCCCTATTCGGCCATCACTGCAAGCGGCCCGAGAACTACTTCAAGCAGTGCGTCTCAGAAGCCAATCACAACACTCAAACAAATGACATCATCTATTAATGTAGCGACACACAGCTTCTCCACACTGTGTGTTATGTCTCTTTGTTGGTTTTTTTTTTTATGGTCGCTATATCCGCTCCCGTGCTGGGAGGTGAGCCTGTAACTCGATGTGTTGCAATCATTGGAAGAACTCATTTCGGGGCGGAAAAGTTTTTATGCTTGTTTCTTACAATATCTGTACATACTTCCTGCCAAAATGATTGTATGTATGTCCAGCCTCTGGTGATATCTGTAAATCAGATTTCTGGCAGTCGTTAAATAGAAAGAATTTGGAACTAGTGAAATGTGTAATGCCTTGATGTCGGATTAATTTAATTAGTTCAGTTGGCTTTGGTTGTCGAACATCATGGTCTGTATTTATTACAGTGCAGAACTTTCACGATCAGTATATCACTGGCCCATAATTTTCACTGGCTGAGTAAATTCTGAGTAAATTGGTTAAATTATTGATTAACTATCCTGAATTCCCTCCATATTGATTAACCCTGTGCTCTCATTGGCTGCTCACAGTGTGAAAGAGGCCTGCATCATCCTGTCACTCAACATTGGCTCAGCCCTGCTCCTGCGGGAGGTCCTGCAGCAGGAGGTGGAGGAAGAGGAGGAGTCTGTGGTGACCTCTGACCCCCAGCGCCCCGCCGCCCAGGCTGCGCTGAATGAGTTGGGGGTCTACCGCCTTGCCCCCGCCGATGTGCGGCTCCTGCTGGGGTTAAGGGCCTCCTGGCCTGGGCAGTGAGCCCCCCCCCCCCGACTAAAAAATTGAACACGCTTACCTTGGACTGTGAGGGAAATACTGCTTTAGAGGGTGATGTGATCAAGGACAGTGGGTCACATGACCAAGTAGTATGAGCTGTCCACCCAATTAAATGCCGTCAGGCCTGCGTTCTATCAATGCACTAATTTTCTTCTCTGCATTTTACTATTGCCTGGCATAGAACAGTTAATGAAGTGATCCAGAAAAAATATAAATCACACCCCTGCATCTCTAAGGAGGCTCAAATGTGCCAGGCTAGATCAGCAGAGCAGAGTTGTCCGATTCCAAAACAATTACTACTTGAACCCAGGTTTGGTGTGTAAGTGAGACGTTAGTCTTAAGAATGAACTGGTGTGTTTGATTGGCACTTTCTGGACTGGTGGGAGCAAACTGGGAAAGGAAATGACACTAATGGAGCTGGAAACGTCATCATCATCCAACCCTTAAAGTGAGAAATGGGAACTTTGTCAGGGCACTTATTACGTGCTGTCCTCTGTCCCACAATGCAGCAGTGCTTCATGTGGGCTACATGCAGATGGACCTAGACTCATTGTATGTTGTATCACAATGGAAGTGAAAATATATATACAGTAAATCTGTGTTCGCGGCTGTGGTGTGCCTTTATGTGGGTGTGTAGATTCTGTCTGTGTGTTCCTGTTTCTCATCCCCTCAAAATACAGGCAGCTCTTATCTCAGTTCCTTTTGAGCCCGGCGATTTAAAATTCCAAAGGGGGATTTCACACTTACGGTGGGAGAGCTGGCATGCATCAGCCTCTGATTGTATAAAATGGTTCCCTCGGGTGCCCATTGCATCCTCTTAACACAGGCAGGCTGAAAGTAACTACCCTAACTAGGAGGGGCGCTGTTATATGTACAATGACAATGTGAGCAGGTTTCATAATGGCGTTCATTCAGTAGTCCTGAGTTGGCTGGTCTAGAAAGGATGAAATGTTCCATCCTGTTGACATCATGAGCTTGTATGATCCTTATGTCAGCCTCTGAGGGGAACTGTGTGGCCTATACAGTTTCCATGCCTGTGCTATGTAGTCTTCGCTTTTGTCCCTCCTACCCTGCTGGGCTGGAGAATGAAGAAAACCCATGGTCTGAGTTTGTAACCAGACCATCATGTCATCCAGTGAGCTTGGTCTCGCACCACTAAATGCCTTTGTATATTTGGGTATGTTATCTGGTAGGTTACCTTACCGGTCATTTTAATATTGGCTGTTTTAATTGGAGCGGAATGGATTAGCTATTCTGCAATCTGATTTCTAGTGAGGTCAAAAAAGCGTTTTTAGCTGTGGATTGTGGGGCCAAATGCAAAAACTTGTCCTCAAAAGATCCAAATAAACCTAATGTCGTCAGTCTATTTTATTTGAGTTCTTAACAAAGTTTTGGCGGACTAAATGTGTTTCCGTCGTTACTACTCTTTAAAATACCTGCAAGATGGTTTTACCTTAACAACCATTAGGGCATTTGAGACGGCGGTTTGATATGCTGCTCCCGGCCAGAGCTAGTAAAGTTTATCAGCCTCGAGGGCTTTCTGCTCGCAGTCTGCGGGCACTGATAGGATTATCATACCGCCTCCTGTCTAAGTGACTTGGCATTATAACCGTCGTAATTGGTACAGTTGCAGTAACATGTAATTAAAAGATTTGCCCGAGAGCGGTGGCCTATGTATTGAGTCTTGAGCTAAGATTTAAACCATGCTTTTCGGGAAGTGAGAATGGTCGGGTTTGGGCCAAAATCGTTTGTCTACGAAACAAAGACCTACAGTTGACCATGATGTGGGTAGATGTTAGCTGGCCAGGCTTTATTATGCTCGCGGTTGATCATGAAAGGCAGTTAACTGTTTATCGCCCAGAATTACTTAAAATTCACGATCTTGCTCGCTGATGGATGAGGACACGTGTACCCTCTGCGCCGCTACAGACCGTAATGACCTTCCCTCGCGGTCACAGCCAGCCAATGACGGGCCCTGTAAGGAAGAGGGTGGCTCTGTGTCCTGCTTAATGACACCCCCTCACGTCCCATTGATTCTAAATCAGTCCTCCCCCCTCCTCTTGTTTGCATTGTTCCCACCCGGCTGCCGTTTTGATTGTTTTGCCTGTGCGCCCACCACATCCTTTTCCTGTTTAGAGGCCACCAGGTGTTTCTTTTGAAAATCCTGGAAGAGATTTTATATGAAACAAATCCCGTTTTTCCATTGAAGCAGAAGAGCGGGGCTAAGATGTCTGTGCCTCCGCTCAGATCGTCCACGCCGCAGTCCGGAAAAATGAAGAAGGACGAGTCTTTCCTCGGTAAACTGGGGGGCACTCTGGCTCGGAAGAAGAGATCAAAAGAAGGTAAAGCCTGTACGCGATATCATGCATAGTCAGATGTAAGATACAGCTTCTGCACTGAATATTCTCTATTTACAGCGGCTGAACTCCAATTTATTGTATGAACCGCTACTGTCCATGGTCCTGCAGTTCCCTCAGCTACACACGTTTTACATGTCTCCTCGATAATGTCTGTGTGTTGTCGGTCCACATGGATGTTGACTAGTTGGCATACTCACTGCGCACACAAGCAGTACATTTATTGAGGCTAAGACGATGCTTGATGCAACGGATACGGCACGGGGTTTGCTTACGCATTTTATTCTATCGAAACCTGAAACCCACTCACTTCAGTGCTGGTCTACGCCTTTCTGTGAATCATGGTGATGTAGGCTTGGCATAGTATAGCGAATTTATTGTTCATCGTAGCCGATAATCTGTCTAAGTTCTTTTTGGGGAACTGCTGCTTTGTGGATTCTCAGCCGGCCTAGTAAAACGCATATTGAAACTTTTTGTTTGTTGTGGATGGGGCTACATTTTAGGGAGATGCCTTTAACGTGATGTACGAAATTGACAAGGTCATGAGTTTCTGTTAAGAGGTTCTTCAGATTAAATTTAGTCGGAAAATCGCTTATCTTTGGTTTCAGATCTTGAATTTAAACTTACAGAAAACTGTCAGTGGGTAAATACGTGAATTTAAACTCTGTATTACTTATTTATTATTGACTTCACTACCCACTTGTTTGTCTATTTCAAAGGCTGCCCTCATCTTGCTGCCTTGTGTTGTGTGAACAGCTGTGGAATCTCCGGCATGAGAGCGTGTGTCTGTGAATGCGTGATTCGGAACGCAATGCATTCTTATCACTGACACGCGTAATGTGTCCATTTAAGGACCTTTAAAGGGCAGTAGAAGGCGGAACCTTTTCAATGGCTGCGGGAGCGGGGGAACTCTTGTGTACTCCTATCCACGGAGGCGCCAGGTTGTGCTGTGACCCTGCGTATTTATTGGTTGTGCCGTGATTGTGTCTCCATGTGTATTGGGTCTCCTCATTTAGTGATTGATGATACAATGCCTGATTCTTCCTTAATGGCTTTTTATAACTGTGCAGCCATTCTCTGTAGTAAGACTGAATCGGTGGCTCTTATGTTAACAGTGTTTGTATCCCGTACTTACTGTTGGATATAGAGGAAAGGCAAACATTTGAAATATGCTGATCTACACTAACACGATGAATAGCCGACATATCAATATCAAGGCAATACATAACCACTTCTTCAATTAAATAATTATACAAAATGCCGACACCTCGATTAATTTTGTATATTTGGGTCTTTTATGATTAAATTAAAATTAAATACTTGTTGGATATTAGATGGCAGATCTTACTGTCTTTGAAGAGCACTAATTAAAGTCCTTTATAGGAAGAAAAATGTTCCATTTACGTGTGCTTTGGGTCCAACTATATTTTGTGGACTCAAAATGACCTCATTTTGGCAGAAAATGAATTCATCAGTGACATGCTTGAGTGGCAATGCTGAGATTGCACTGAATTGATTTTTGGGGAGATTGATAAAGGTGACACAGCAGTAAAAGTTCATTTTGTTGATGTTATTTCAGTTTTTAAATCCTTGAAAGGTTAAAAGAAAATAAAAAATGGTTAAACTCCCAGATTATGGCAAAGTACATAGCAAACATCCCAGTGTTCATTGAACTCCAGCAGAGTTTATATGAGACCAACTGGTCTCATATAAACTCTACTGGAGGTAGTTCAACTAACACTGGGTTTTTTGCTGTGTAGCAACATAACCATTTGATTATATAAACAGTTATCTATACTGGATTAGGAATCAAGTGTGGATGCAGAGTAAAATCCAGTATAAGTGTTTTTTGTTTGGTAAACAGGGGGATGGAGCCCAGAGGAGAAAAGCACAGTTAACCCTTTGTTGCATGTTGTCCAATATTATGGACGTAAACCCCATTTAAATTATTTTGTCTAGGCTCATTGATACCCTTAAAACACAAAGTGTACATTTTACTGGACATTGGTGGATAATTTCCTCAATAGATGCCTCTCTGATTAGTCACATGATTTACTACCAACAATCACAATGGCTGCATCCACAAGTAAGAGGTAAGTTGATGAAAGTCAGAAATAGTCTTATATTGTTCAAGTTTTCAGCAGACTTTTATCTGTTTTGGGATGGAAATACATTATACAGCACAAACTGAAAACACATAACCTATGTAATGCATATCTGTTTGTTGGAATACATCTGAGTCTATGCTCTATCAAAAATATTGGACATTATGCATACCGAGTAAATGGCTCCAATAAGCAATGTCCAGAATACAGATAGATCATATTGCATATCAATGACCAGGTTTCTTCAACTTCACATTATTTCTGTCACTCTGCATGCATAACGTCCAAAATACTGGATGGCAGTGTGCATCCTACAAGCATAATGTCCAAAATAACGGACAGACATCGCCCTCTGATGGTAAAATAAGGAACATGCAATGTATAATGAAGTCCAAAAGCCTGTGACCCTCATTGAAGGAACCGCAAATTCAACATGGGTTGCCTCATTTTGATTAAGTAAATTCGAACAGTGTGCATATCATTTTGGCATATTTGCATCCTTGTGGATTGAAACATGTCTGAACTAGAGGCATTTGGAGAGTGCAAACCTCCACCTAGGCAGCACAGTCAAAATCTTGCAGCGTGAACATGGCTCATAAGAAATTTAAGGTATCTGCAACATAGAGTTCGGTTGCTGTGGTGGCTATATTGTTTGACCGATTGCAGTCAAAATTGATAGGGTCCATTCTTGATGTAATAGGAACCCACCCACATACTTAGGTATCCGATCATCACTTTTTCAGTTATCTTGTACACAAGCAGACAGACCGACAAACCAACGCCGGCAAAAACATAACTTCTTTGGCAGAGGTAATTACAGCCCTATAAAACTGCTTTACTGTTCAAATATTTACAGACTGCTCTGTAATATGACTGTCTGTCTGCTGAGCTAGCCTGACGATGACATGTCTCTGTATCGGAGACCTGCTGTTTTTTTTTAAATTTTTTAATTTTTGTTTTGTTGTTGTTTTGAAATTGTTCTGAATTAACAGCATCAATGACTATTTCTGTATTTTGGTACATTTAGTTACTGTCCCTTTTAAGAGGCAGTTTTTCTAAGGTTTAGGCAGCTAATCATTAGGGTGTGATACACCATGTCTCAGATTCTGCCCACATTTTTTTTTTTTTTTTTTTTTTTTTTACAGATAGGTATGCGATCCCAAGTGAGAGAATTCACATTTTTAGTGCCCAATACTCTGTTGGTAATTTTTGATGGGCCTCTGAGGGGGCAGGGGTGAAAAGTGCAATAAAATGCAAATATTTCAGTGCGCCCCAAGTTGCCCAAAGTATTATTCCTATGCCCGATGCTATGGGGCGAAGACTTTCACTTGACATAATTTTTTTTGGTGGGCAACATAGGGGGCAGGATATAGGGGGTGGTCAATGTCGCTACTTTTGGCTATGAAATGGTATTTATCCAGGGGTATTAGGCCTTGTGCCTAGGGTGGGGTCCTTAGATCGTCTCCTAAATGTTTAGACATAAATCTGGGTGGGTGACTTGGGGCGCATGCCTATGGAGGGCGTTTTTGACAGTATTAAAGTGAAAAAGCCCAATCCTGGGAGCCCACTCCCTCAGTGCGCCCTGAGTGAAATTTTTTGTAATTAACCAGTTTATGTACCTAGTCATGTCTATTTTACTATGCTGTGGTAATCAGATCTAAAGGGACAGTACCTAAATAAGATGATCTTTGCTGTTAACAATGTAATAAAGTTTTAAAACTCCAATTGCCAATTTTTACTAAAGCATCCCAGAAAAAAGGTGCTTTTCAGGATGCGTATCACACCGGTGGCACAGTAAAATGAATTACCACAATGCGCACTGGATGGAAGCAGATTAAAGCCGTCCAGGACTCCATGGGATATATTTGGGGAAATGTTTGTGGATTTTTTTTTGGTGGGTTTTGCTGCAGTGCTCCTGCTGTTATTGGCTCTCTGTCTCATTAGCCTGCTTCAGTAATAGACTCTGCACAGAAGTGGTTTTATATCAAACAAGAGTCACGCGCAAGAGCCCAGCTTTCAGTTGATCCATCGCAGGCCAGATTTGGAACTGAGCAACTGTAATTACACTAAAAGGACCAAAACACTCTGGGGATCAATTTATCAGTTTGTGCTGCAGAGTGAATTAGGGGCCATGTGATTTACTCCATGGAGTAAATCAGGGGCTGGGTGAGCTGCTCTCTGTGGAGTGAATTAGTGGCTGCAAGACTCGTCTCTGTCCATGGAATTTAGTTAGAGGTCGCGTGAGCTGGGGCTTTCTAGATGATTTTATTTGTCCAATGTAATATTTTTTATCATCATACGATGCAGGATTTATTTCCATCATATTTTTAAAATGAGATGGAATAATTTGCATCTCTCTGTCCCACTCTGGATAGGCTGATGTCCCTTCCTCAGCCTAATCTGACTGATTGTGAGACGATGTGTCACATGACTCTCTGCCAGTCACTGATTGGCTCTTTTCAGTCACCCTTGGGACCTTTTGCCTTCCTATCCCCTCCCCTCTTCAACCGTGCCGGGAGTCTAGATCCAAATCTTGGATCAGGCTGCATTTTCCGACTGCACACCTATCCCAAAACACACTGGTTATGGCTGCCCTGCTCTGCGCTGCCAAATGCAAGAAGCAACAAGGTATCCCATTGGGGGAGAAGGGAGGGGGGTGTTTTGCAGCCATTATCCAGAGGCAGGATGGTTTACTGGCTTATTTTGAGGAATCAGCCATTTTGCCTCGTAAATGCTCACTTGGCTCCCATGCTAGCATTTTTCTTAATGCTTCCCCTGGACTCTGCAGATGGTAGGCTGTTACATGGAAGGTAAATCAAGCTGATGTTCAATGAGCATTTCTCTTGCAGTCTCCTAGAGTGATCTTTTGCCATTTCAAATGTTATTCATGCTAGTAATTGTGTAAAATTTTTCAATAAGTGCTTGAAGAGACCTCTGCTTTTCATTTGTGATGAATGGGGGTTGAATGAATTGAATTTGTGAGGTGCAGTGATATTCTTTGCATGTCCATTAGCTCATACTATTACTCCACAGGACTGGCTCTGTGTGTCATTACTTCGCCGTATTGATCATTACCAGCTGAAGCCCAGTATTAGACTGGGTTTAAACTTGTTGCAGGACACTGTGGACGGTGCTGATATTCCGGGCAGAGAAAGAGGTGCTCTTCAGTGTACTGTGGAACAGTTTGTGCTAGTCTTGGTCTTCGGTTATGACTTGGTGGAAGTGAAATTGATGCAGGTAACCAACATGACTGTATTCGGCACAACGGCATATGTTTATGCTTAGAAGTGAAAAAAACGGAAAGGAATTCAGTCTTGGTTCAAAGATACTGTGTATTGAGAAAAATAATGCTTCCAAATTTTCCGGTGATGTTGGTTTTTTTTTTGCAAGATTATTGGTATTTGAAGTACGATTGTTGGTTTAATGCTATGGTGTTACACTAATGGTACGCTACGATGTGTGTGTTTGAAATATTTTTAAATGCTTTGAATTTTAAATGCAAACACAATGTTTTAATCATGCTGTGAAACCAGTTTGTTGATCAATATGTAATAATTTATGCGTTGTATGGTACATATGTGCGCAAAGTGGTACCTATGTGGGACGGGGGTTGGGGGGTGGGGTGGGGGATGACTGTGTGTCACATACATACACTTTATAAAAAGATGGACGAAGCAACCCTGATGTCACCCATTGGTTTCAGCATACCATTTAGGAAGCCCTGATTTTGGCAATTTGAATTGCGCCATTTTGTTATTTTGAAACCGGATTTGATTCCTATTGGACGAGAGTTTGAATTGAATATCCAGAGGAGCGAGGGGTGGATCTACGGGTGGATCTGACTGCATCAGACGAGGATTAGAGGATAGCTACACCCATAAAGCATATTCTGGCTTTATCCTTTATTCTAGTCTAGTTGGGACCATAATTTACAAAAATGAACATCATGATATAATGAAGGAGACTTGAAACTTGCAATAGATACAATAAAGTAATGTGGAAAATCATTATTGAAATAATAAATCAGGTGGGAAAGTAGGATCATTTTCTCATAGACTACTATGGGATTGAAGTTCTTTCTGCAACCACCGACGTCGCCATCTTACTCCATTAAATAGAATGCGAATTTTAGAGATTTCCACATTGGCCGCGGCTTTCAGATCCGGGCGCTGCGTCCATCTTTTTATACAGCCTATGGTTACAGAAAGCCTGGATTGGTGAGAGCTCTAGCTCTGTTTTGGGGGATATACTCCATGGGGGACTGAGTGGAGTTTTCTAACTGCCCAATCTGGGTGATGTCATAGAGAGAGCCTGGAGACTCAATACTTATCGCTTGTTTCATCCAAACATATGTCTCATTCTGGCAAATTTTACTCCAGTTCTCTTGACCAGAACTGGGCAGGGAACCACTGAGGAGAAGAAATACCTGTCACACTTAAAAACATCAGGGCTGCTCTTTAATGTTAAAGCTTTTTCCTCATTGGCTGAAATGGGATCTATAACTTGGTTTTTGATTGGTAATCACAGTGTCATGTGACACACTGAGTGAACAATGGGCAGTTGATCAGAGAGAACACATGAATTCTACATGTTATGTAGTTGGCTCTTTTGTCTAAAGCTACGTACAGTTGACTAACATTAGGCTATGCAGGGGCCAATCCCTCCTGATGGTATCTGGAGTTTGTTTAGAAAGGGATTTGCTCAAGGGCCCGGCAGCTGCACTGATATTATTGTGATAAAGTGGGGTTTGAACCAACAACATTCTAATTCCCAGTTTAGCAGGTGAGCCACTGCAGGCCGTTTAACACAAACTCTTTGTTTTCCTGGGCAGTGAACGATCTCCATGAGGAGGGGAGGAACGCCATCAACTCCCCCTTACTGCCCTCCAGTCTGAGCCTGCTGCCTGAGGACGCGCTGCTCGGTAACTCCTCGATTGACCCCCCCCCCCCCCCCCCTCCGCTTCTCCACCTGCTCTTCCTTTTCTTCTCTTCTCTGCGCAGTTCCCCATCTGTCCACTAGAGGCCATTTTAACTTCAAATTCAATGGAGCTTTGTCTGCCTCTTTTTAGAATCTCTGAGCTTCATCCATGTAAAAACACGAAACCCCATACCAAGATGGAGGAGAAATCCTTGCAAGAGTTCAGATGCACTCACACGCACACACAAATCCAGTTCAAAGCATATACTTAAAGTAACTATGTGAGAAATATGTTCCGAAAAAGGATCATACAGTGTACTTACGTTCAGTCCTAGCACTTCCTTAATCTATGTCTGGAAAAGACGCGTGCTTAGTTTGAGGCGTTCTCTTCTGAAAAATTAAATTTATTTAGCTGGGATTGTATCCTGGTCCCTTCAGCGCAGTACCCTTTCTTTCCAACAGAGGGTGATATTCCTCTCTACTCGGCGCAGTCCTTTCTTCCTCTGACAGAGGAACACTAATCATGTCTTACCAGCAGAGGACAATATTTTTCCCCTCGTTAGCACACTGTCGTCTTTCAGTAGCAAAGGGCCATTTAGAGAATGAGTCACGGGCTCACAGCTACGGCTTCTCAGGGGAAGTAAAGCAGAAAGGTCCTGCTCACCCACGTCATGAGTTTTAAAACTCATAGAAACGCCTTAAAGTGACAACTCATTACTGACAGAAACAGAATGTTTTGCTTTACAACTTCTCATTATTACTTTATTCTTCAGAGAGGTGCCAGTTTACATACTTGTATTCAGGAGTGGTAATAATGGATTATGCATTCACACCCTGCCTAACATATGCAACAGCTTAGCTTAAAATGATTTATGACGTGATGCATATTTTTGCAGACTCAGACTTCTCAGATCTATATATGGTGCACCACACTGCATGAACCTGACACGGTTTGAATGCGGCTGTGAAACGTGGTTTTTGTCGCATTATTTATGAAATGAGGAAACAAACTGAAAGCAAAATTTAAGATGGTTACCAAAAGAGTGGCTATCCAGACAACACTTTGTGCTACAGTTGTGGACTGACCTTTGAACTCTGTGTGACCCCGTTTGCTGTGAGATTACTCTGACTGCGCTGCGGTCACTTCGACCCTCTGACTCCCAATGAATGAGGCAGGGGATGGGCACGGCCCTTCCGCCCCCCGAAATTTAAAAATATTAGGGAAAAAAAAAAGGAGTGAATTCAATAAGGCCCCCTACCCCCCACCCCCCATAGCACTGAAGTGTGTCCCCAATTTCTAAATCCATCCAGTGCCCTGCCCGTCAGCGTGGGCCGGTGGAAACTGCAGCTGGAGTTGGGTGGGAACATCTGAATCACTGTCTTTACAGGGTACAGCGTTGAGGCGAAATGGGGAACTGTGCACATGTGATGGTGGAGTGTGTGTTTGTGTAAAGGAGGGGACCTGAGAGACAGACAGAGAGAGAGAGAAGAGAGTGAGTTTATCAGTGTATGTGTGAGGCAGCAGGGCAGCTGTCTGTATGAACTGGAGTTAGTCCACTTTCAGTTTGTAGTATTTGGCTGTGAGAAGCTTGTCTGTGTCCAGTGTGTCTCTGACCGCATACTGAAGTAATGAGCCTCTCGGCAGAGGAGAACGGGGAGCGCAGCATGCTGGACCCCTTGTCCCGGGACTGTCCCAAATTTAAAGAGCTGCAGAGGGTGAGATCCTGTACCTTACTGTGAGTGTCTGAGCATGTGTGTGTTTGTGTGTCTGTGTACATGTGTGTCTTGTGTCAGTGCATGTGTCTACATGTGTGTTCTCTGTCTATTTCAATGTATGAGTTTGAGCGTGCTCTGAGCTCTTGTTTGTTGACTACCGGTTAAAAGTATTTGCACACCCCAAGATTTTCTGTAATTATTACACAAGAATAAAATACAAAAATTGTTATAGTCTGATATTGGTTGTATAACAGAAAGGTAGGAAAACTGAAGCCCAGTGTATAAACCCTGCATATAACAAACAAATGAAGAAAAACCATTTTGACAATATTTAAGCAGATCAGTAATGATGGTCTAATCCAGTGCTTCTCAACCCTCTCCTGGAGGACCACCTGTCCCGCATGTTTTAGATCTCTCCCTGCTCCAGTGCAGGTGATTCAAATGATCTCATTATCAAGCAGCTTCAGGGGGTTGGTGGCAAACTGATCATTTCAATCACCTGCGCTGGATTCCCTGTGGATGTTTCCTGGAAATTTATTATTTGTAATAAACAGGTATTGAGTTCCAGTGATTTCTTTCTTGTCAATTCTTTATCTTACATGTTTACAAGATAATAGGCTGTGCAAAAACCTATGACTGGTAGTGTGTGTGTGTGTGTGTGTGTGTTATTTAATTTTTAAAAATAATTAATATTGTGTGTTAACTGAGCATGCGTTAATGCTTGTGTAGCACATGCTTTTGCTTTCCCTCAGCATGTGCCTATATAAGGTCAAGCGTGTAAACTGAGCGCGCTCTGCTCATATTTAGGTTCTGATCGACTGGATCAATAATGAGCTGGAGGAGGACCGCATCATTGTTAAGGACCTGGAGGAGGATCTGTATGACGGACAGGTGCTGCAAAAGCTGTTCGGTGAGCTTCATATGAGCAATTGTCCTGGTGGCTATTTATAAGCGCATGGAATAATTATCCCTGCTACAAGGGCTGTTGCAGACAGTGCTCACATTAAATCTGTCTGATCGACTTTGTCTGCCATGTTCTTGACCTTTTGGCTAAATAACACGCTAATATTTACCCACTTAATTGTTTGCACTCCATATGAATGTGCGCGTCACAGCATAAAGCTAAAGCTTCTATTCATTATGTGTATCTTTGTGCAGAAAAGCTCTTGGGCCGGAAGCTGAATGTAGCTGAAGTGTATATGTGTGTATCTCTGTGTAGAGAAGCTCTCTGGGCGGAAGCTGAATGTAGCTGAAGTGTACATGTGTGTATCTCTGTGTAGAGAAGCTCTCTGGGCAGAAGCTGAATGTAGCTGAAGTGTATATGTGTGTATCTCTGTGTAGAGAAGCTCTTGGGACGGAAGCTGAATGTGGCTGAAATGCAGATGTGTGTATCTCTGTGTAGAGAAGCTCTCTGGGTGGAAGCTGAACGTAGCTGAAGTGTATATGTGTGCATCTCTGTGTAGAGAAGCTCTTGGGACGGAAGCTGAATCTGGCTGAAATGCAGATGTGTGTATCTCTGTGTAGAGAAGCTCTCTGGGTGGAAGCTGAATGTTGCTGAAGTGTATATTTGTGTATCTCTGTGCAGAGAAGCTCTCGGAGTGGAAGCTGAATCTGGCTGAAATGTATATGTGTGTATCTCTGTGTAGAGAAGCTCTTGGAACGGAAGCTGAACGTAGCTGAAGTGTATATGTGTGCATCTCTGTGTAGAGAAGCTCTTGGGACGGAAGCTGAATGTGGCTGAAATGCAGATGTGTGTATCTCTGTGTAGAGAAGCTCTCTGGGTGGAAGCTGAATGTTGCTGAAGTGTATATTTGTGTATCTCTGTGCAGAGAAGCTCTCGGAGTGGAAGCTGAATCTGGCTGAAATGTATATGTGTGTATCTCTGTGTAGAGAAGCTCTTGGAACGGAAGCTGAACGTAGCTGAAGTGTATATGTGTGCATCTCTGTGTAGAGAAGCTCTCTGGGTGGAAGCTGAATGTGGCTGAATTGCAGATGTGTGTACCTCTGTGTAGAGAAGCTCTCTGGGTGGAAGCTGAATGTTGCTGAAATGTATATGTGTGTATCTCTGTGTAGAGAAGCTCTTGGAATGGAAACTGAACGTAGCTGAAGTGTATAAGTGTGTATCTCTGTGTAGAGAAGCTCTCTGGGTGGAAGCTGAATGTGGCTGAATTGCAGATGTGTGTATCTCTGTGTAGAGAAGCTCTCTGGGTGGAAGCTGAATGTTGCTGAAGTGTATATGTGTGTATCTCTGTGTAGAGAAGCTCTCTGGGCGGAAGCTTAATGTAGCTGAAGTGTATATGTGTGTATCTCTGTGTAGAGAAGCTCTCTGGGTGGAAGCTGAATGTTGCTGAAGTGTATATTTGTGTATTTCTGTGTAGAGAAGCTCTCTGGGTGGAAGCTGAATGTTGCTGAAGTGTATATTTGTGTATCTCTATGCGGAGAAGCTCTCGGGGCGGAAGCTGAATGTAGCTGAAGTGTGTATTTGTGTATCTCTGTGTAGAGAAGCTCTCTGGGTGGAAGCTGAATGTGGCTGAATTGCAGATGTGTGTATCTCTGTGTAGAGAAGCTCTCTGGGTGGAAGCTGAATGTTGCTGAAGTGTATATGTGTGTATCTCTGTGTAGAGAAGCTCTTGGAACGGAAGCTGAACGTAGCTGAAGTGTATATGTGTGTATCTCTGTGTAGAGAAGCTCTTGGAACGGAAGCTGAACGTAGCTGAAGTGTATATGTGTGTATCTCTGTGTAGAGAAGCTCTCTGGGTGGAAGCTGAATGTGGCTGAATTGCAGATGTGTGTATCTCTGTGTAGAGAAGCTCTCTGGGTGGAAGGTGAATGTTGCTGAAGTGTATATTTGTGTATCTCTGTGTAGAGAAGCTCTCTGGGTGGAAGCTGAATGTTGCTGAAGTGTATATTTGTGTATCTATGCGGAGAAGCTCTCGGGGCGGAAGCTGAATGTAGCTGAAGTGTGTATTTGTGTATCTCTGTGTAGAGAAGCTCTCTGGGTGGAAGCTGAATGTGGCTGAATTGCAGATGTGTGTATCTCTGTGTAGAGAAGCTCTCTGGGTGGAAGCTGAATGTTGCTGAAGTGTATATTTGTGTATCTCTATGCGGAGAAGCTCTCGGGGCGGAAGCTGAATGTAGCTGAAGTGTGTATTTGTGTATCTCTGTGTAGAGAAGCTCTCGGGGCAGAAGCTGAATGTAGCTGAAGTGACTCAGTCAGAGATCGGGCAGAAGCAAAAGCTGCAGACGGTGCTGGAAGCTGTGAGCCACCTGCTGCTGCTGCCCCATAACCCTAACAGCTACAGCATGGAGTGGAGCGTCGACTGTGAGTGCAGTGCTACACGCTACACACACACACACTTCATACATGTGTGCACCCACAGCTTGGCATTTTAACACGTCTTGGCTCTCCAAGTGCTTTTTTTTTTTTAACATTTCTCCCAGGGTCTTTTTATCGCTGGCTTTTTATGTCTGTTCCTTTGTGCTCTGAGTATTGATCTTATCCATTACCCCTTTGCAAGGGTGTGTTTCGGGATCGACTCCTAAAACGGCATTGAAATGGGGGTAAGGACCAGATCAATATTTCTGCCGCTCAGGATCTATCGATTACAGATGACCTTCGTGAGTACAAAAAACCAAACAAATAAAACCATGTCAAACATGAGTACATTGTATTCAATCCCGATCTGTTTTGTTTAGTATGTACTGAATGAAAACTTGGAGCATGGACTGAAGTTAAAAGCACTGTTCCTAGGTTTTACTCTGTATTTTATTGTCTGAAGTTCCTCACTGAATACAAATGCAGAACCTGACCTCAGATCAGTACTCCAAATCGAATACACTTGAGTTCTGGCTCTGCTTATCATCCTGAGCGATGAGTTCCTTTAGTCCATTCTGTTCGTGTTTATTTTAGCCCCATTTCTACACTCCTGATTCTACAAATGAAAGGCTCTCCAGCTGTTAAATGAGATGTAATTTGTTGGAGTGAAACCTACAGCATGGTAGATCTGCAGGAACAGGGCAAGAACTAGTTCTGCTGTTCATGAGATAATATGATGGAATTATAACTTTTTTAGATATTAATATCTTGAATTTTTTATGGTATTGTTATCAAGGATATGTACATATGTGCAGAATGGGGAAAAAAATCTGTTGTGAACCCTCTTTCCACTAGTTAGTATTCTGACTATTGACACTGAAGGCTGGTAAATCGATCAGTTTGGTTTTACACGGCCATATGCCTTTAACATTGACATTGCCACAGATCTGCTTGTACAGATTTTTCCACTTACAGTAACAGGATGCAAACTCAGTCTTTCACTGTTTCAGAGTCTCCACATCTCGTCAGCTGTTTGGCTTATTGACTTTTTTTTTTTTGCAAAGTAAGAAGAAAAAATTGCCAATGAATTGAGTGTTCTATCCCTTTCACAATTTGCAAACGGCTTCAGAAAATCTGTAGGGCATGCAAATAGTTGCTTTAAAAAAGCCCAGATTTAGATTTTCAACTTCTGAAAAAATCAGTTGATGTTTACATCAGAACAGAAGACTAAAATGCTGTTTTTTGTTTTTTTTTTTAATACTAGGGGAATGTACTATGAAATATTTTCAACAATGGCTGGGCTCTCTTGGCGTGAGCTGGCTTGAATGACCCTAAACTCATAATCAAATATACCTTTACAAGAGCCTCCTCTGTGACACTGAAGACCCCAGCTTTAAGCTCAACATACCACTCTATCCCTCTGATTTCACTTTGTAGGACTCCCCTGCATCTGTTTGAGTGTTTGTTGATATTTGTTTTATTTAATCCTCTACACAGCCATCCACACGAAGAGTTTGGTGGCCATCGTCTCCCTGTTGGTGGCGCTAGCGATGCACTTCCAGGCTCCGATCCGCCTGCCTGAGCACGTCTCCGTGCAGGTTGTGGTCGTCAAGGTGAGTGCAGTTATTCAGCGAATTCAGTGATTCTGCTTTGTGAAATATGACCGAAGTAACCACTGCAGCTTGGCTTTTGCTTCTTTTTCTTTTCTTTTTTTGCAGAAAAAAGAGGGTGTCTTACAGACATCCCATGTGACCAAGGAACTGACCACAACCACAGAGTGAGTGTTGATGCTATTTTCAGGGACTCTTCAAGACGATTTTAGAGATGCTGCAGAGCTGCATTTGGCTCCGAGATAAACACCGTTTCCGGACGCTACTGAGTGTTCTGAGCTAGTGTCCTGGCACTGTCCTTTACTTTGTCATCTTGTAAGAGTGATGGCACATTGTGGATTCGTGATTTACACCACATTACCTCCAGCCATCTATCGATCAAGCGAAGGATGACTGGATGTGACACAATTGCAGGGAAAATTCCAATACTCCTCTGCTCCACTCTTCACTTCTTGCTGTACTTACAGTTGGGTGAAGAGTAGAGTATGGTGTACATTTTAGGACATCCTCAGGTCTCAGAGTGAGGTGTCAGACAAAGCGGCCTTATTTGTCAAACCAAGCGGCGTCATGTCTCAGACAAACCTCCGTCAAACCAAACGGCCTCAGGCCTCAAAATAAACGCCATCAGATGAGACGGCCTCAGATTAAACGGCTTCAGCCAAAACGGCCTCAGATTAAACGGCTTAAAAATGAAAGTCATCATACAAAACGGTGCCAAAAAACGGCCTCAGGTCGTAAATCACGACATAACATTTTATTTTGAAGGAAGCGGAAGTATACGGTGGCAACCTAGCTAATGTTAGTTTGATTGCTTAGCTACCAAGTTTGGTGCACGGCTGTCAATAGAAAACAAATTAATAAATACACATTATTCTGCTATCTCACTCAGCTAGAGTTGAACCGCGAGCATTTGTTTTTATACCAAATATAGCTACTCCTTAGCCTTAATTCGCTTGTTCAGCTTGCTAGATCGCTAGCCTAGCTAGCCAACAGTTTGGTCCGTTATACTTAATATCACTGTCAGCTAGCTAGGCTAGCGAACTAACGTTAGCGAGCTAGCTAGCGAACAGTTATATTTGGTATAGCATAAATGATAGCAGTTCATCTCTAGCTAAGTGAGATGGCGAAATAATGGATTTTTTTTATTGATATATTTTCTATTGACTTCCGTGCACCAAACTGTTGGCCAGCTAGGCTAGCAAACTTGCTAGCTAAACAAGCGATCTAACGTTAGCCAGCAGTTATATTTGATATAACAGAAATGATCGCGGTTCAATCCTAGCTAAGTGAGATGGAGAAATAATTGATTTTTTTTTTTCCTTAAAAATTTGCCATCTCCAATCCCACCCAAATTTGGAATGCCCAATTGGTGAACTATGTACAAAGCTTGCTCGTATGCGACCCCTTTCTGCCAACTCAGGATAGTGAGGACAGTTCACGGCTCTCCTCCGAACCACGTGCCTGCCAACCACTGATTCTTATACACTCATTGGTTGAATCCTCGTAAGTTCAGAACGAGGGCGGAGGATACCCGGACGTGAACAAACCCAGAGTCTCCCTGACAAGCCCCCGTCTGGCCAACAGGAGGCGCTGGAGCAACGAACAAAGCTATTATTTTATCCCTAAATCCAGCAGTCCCTTC
The DNA here is from genome assembly GCA_029721435.1 of Gymnothorax reevesii. Taxonomy (NCBI): domain Eukaryota; kingdom Metazoa; phylum Chordata; class Actinopteri; order Anguilliformes; family Muraenidae; genus Gymnothorax; species Gymnothorax reevesii. The sequence continues at coordinate 99,830,405 of CM056579.1, read as the reverse complement.
CCAATTTGGAACCCTGTAGTGTGATGGCCAATTTTGCGCTATTCTGAAAAGGCAGCCGACCCTGCCGGTGGGTACGCCGGGGTTCGAACCTGTGACGTGATGGTCACCTCTGCATTGCAGTGCAGTGCCTTAACCGAGTGAGCTATCCGACAGCTGAAATAAATGATTTTTTAATTCATTTATTTTCTACTGGCAAATATAACTGCTCGCAGGCTAGCTTGCTAACGCCAGTTTGCTTGTTTAGCTTGCAAGTTTGGTAGCCTAGCTAGCTGACAGTTATATTTAGTATAACGTAAATGCTCGCGGTTTAACTCTAGCTAAGTGCGATGGCAAAATAACATTTCTTTAATTCATTTCTTTTTTTATTTACTTCCATGCACCATACTGTAGGCCAGCTAGGCTAGCAATCTTGCTAGCTAAACAAGTGAATTGACGTTACCTATCGAGCTAGCCTGCGAGCAGTTATATTTGCCAGTAGAAAATAAATGAGTAAAAAAAATAAATTATTTTTCTTTCTCACTTAGCTAGGATTGAGCCGTGATCATTTCTGTTATACCAAATATAACTGCTCGCTAACGTTAGTTCGCTTGCTTAGCTAGCAAGTTTGCTAGCCTAGCTGGCCAACAGTTTGGTGCACAGAAGTCAATAGAAAATACATCATCTCAGTTAGCTAGAGGTGAACTGCTATCATTTATGCTATACCAAATGTATAACTGTTCGCTAGCTAGCTCGCTAACGTTAGTTCGCTAGCCTTGCTAGCTGACACTAGCGAACTAGAAAGCTGAGCAAGGGAATTAAGGCTAAGGAGTAGCTATATTTGGTATAAAAACAAATGCTCGCGGTTCAGCTCTAGCTGAGTGAGATAGAAGAATAATGTTTATTGATTAATTTATTTTCTATTGACAGCCGTGCACCAAACTGTTGGCTAGCTAGGCTAGCGAACTTGGCAGCTAAGCAATCAAACTAACATTAGCTAGGTAGCCACCGTATACTTCCGCTTCCTTCAAAATTAAATGTTATGTCGTGATTTACGACCTCAGGCCGTTTTTTGACACCGTTTTGTATGATGACTTTCATTTTTAAGCCGATTAATCTGAGGCCATTTCGGTTGAAGCCGTTTTAGATGACGCCGTTTCATCTGATGGCGTTTATTTTGAGGCCTGAGGCAGTTTGGTTTGACGGAGGTTTGTCTGAGACATGACGCCGCTTGGTTTGACAAATGATGCCGTTTTGTCTGACAGCTGATACCTCACTCTGAGACCTGAGGATGTCCTAAAATGTACACCGTAGTAGAGGGGAAAAAGAGGATTTTATCTCTGTTTTAAACTGATCATCTGCCACGGCGATTAACTACAGTGACCCCCAGAGGCTCATTGAGGGAAGTACAGTTTAGTTTTTCCATACATTGTGCTGTGGATTTGTGGCTCCCTGGTTAAATCATCATGCAAAGTTTTTTCTGTTTATTTTGTAGGATCATGATGGGAAGATTTGGTGAGTGAATTTCTGTAACTTCTGTCTTATATAAATATGCACTTCAGAACTTTTTTTTCGAAATGGAATAAATGTCTGTTTCAGAAAGAGACGCCTTTGACACTTTGCTGGATCATGCGCCTGATAAACTCAACGTTGTCAAGAAGGTAATGTGTGTGTGGCTGTGCATTTGTGTCCGTTTGTGGAAAATGACTTCTTACTAACTCCTCTCTCTGCCTCCATTTCTCTCTCTTCCTCTCTCTGTGACAGTCTCTCATCACCTTCGTAAACAAACATCTAAATAAGTTGAACCTGGAGGTGACGGAGCTGGAGTCACAGGTATTGTGAAATATGGTGCGCCATTCTGCACACTGCAGCTCACACAGATGTACAGTAAAGTGCTGCCTTGTGCTGGCCAATTGACAAGTGTGTAGTGGCCACTTGTCAACACCTGGTGTTGGTCAGAACTACAAACCAAATGGTGTGCCATTGGTCAAAACTAAATCACCTGCTATGCCATTGGTCAGAACTAAAGCACCTGGTATGCAGTATGGCCTGCCAGACTGTGCTGAGCTCTTCTGAAGCTTTGTTTTGACTTGCTAGCTCATCTCTTTCATTATAATCATGCTTGAGGTGTCAATGCTAAGAATTAAATGCCTTTGCTTTCTTACTTTTTGCAGTATAACAGTAAGTGAACAGTGAATGAACCTGTTTAAACTTAAAAAAGTTAGTGTTCCTGCTGTCTTGGAAGTTCAACAAAATTGAGCTTAAAAATATGTTTTTTTTTTTTTGTTTGCTTTTTTGCCCCAAATTACACAAGATCACCTAAAGTTAAACTTGCTGTTTTCAGGCTGCGTTGACACCAAATTTTTATTAGCTGAGGCACATTTTTTTCGGGTGCTGTTCAGGATGGTGTGTGTTGGTTTCCTCACAGTTTGCAGACGGGGTGTATCTAGTGCTGCTGATGGGGCTTCTGGAGAATTACTTTGTCCCACTCTACAACTTCTACCTCACACCTGAGACCTTCGAGCAGAAGGTGGGTGTGTGTGTGTGTGTGTGTGTGTATAGTGTGTGCATATGACCCTGTATAATAGGTGTGAGCGTGTATGTTGTGTCTTTTGTGTATGATGACCTTGTTAACCCCTTTGTACGTTGAGTTTTATAACAGAAGCTTGTTCAAGTGTTTATGGTGCAACCATTGTTCACCTGATGTATGGCTGCGCTTCAAGTCTCTAAGAAGCATTGTGATTCTCGAAAACGTGGTATTAGAACTAAATGAAGGACACAGAGGGGATTTTTCTCCTTCAAATCAGAGCTACAGTGGCAGTTCCTGATCGGGCAGTGCATGGCACTCAAAAACACTCGGCGCAAATTGGATCAGTTGTGTCCTAACCAGGATCAGGTAGAACCTAAGTGACCACAACAGTAGAATACATCAATACATTAAGGCTTTTTCAGCGGTCGTTGTTGTGACCTACGCTCAGTCCTAATGAGGCAAAACATAATTTCTTACGCCCTGGATAAGGTTAGGGGTCAGGTGTGAACTTGGGTTTAGGCATGATTTTGTTACGGCCAGTTATGTTCCTGTTATGGTTAATCTGTCTGCAGTAAATGGAAGTCCATAACTGCAATGTCCAAATAAGGACAGCAGTGCAAACTACTCTGTGTACGTGTGTGTGTATGTGTGTGTGTGTGTGTGTGTGTGTGTGTGTGTGTGTGTGTGTGTGTGTGTGTGTGTGTGTGTGTGTGTGTGTGTGTGTGTGTGTGTGTGTGTGTGTGTGTGTGTGTGTGTGTGTGTGTGTGTGTGTGTGTGTGTGTGTGTGTGTGTGTGTGTATGTGTGTGCAGGCGTGTGCGTAAGGACACTCATTTTCACTTCTTCCTCCCTAGGTTCACAACGTGTCCTTTGCATTTGAGTTGATGCAGGATGGTGGGCTGCGGAAGCCTAAAGCCCGGCCAGAAGGTACTGAACACACAGACACGTGTGCCCATGCAAGGATGAGCACTCACACTTAACTTCTACTCATGCGTGCACAAGTGCACACACACAAACAACAAATAAAACTCGGTGCTCACTCCAACAAAGTGAGTGACTTCTGCTTTGAGTATGTGTATTCTGTATATTAGGAAGCAATACCACATTGAGCCAGTGGGTGTAGCTGTTGCCCTATTAATGTCAACGCTCAATGATGGCTTTTCAGACCCAAGTTGAGATGTTAACTGTGGTTGTGCTTTGAAATACTAAAGAACAAATAGGCAACAGTATATGGTCTTGGTATTGTAGTTCCATAGGAAATTTTTGATATGGAATTTTTCAGGGGTGGTACTGCTCTCCTGTAATCTGGGAAAACGAAAACGTAGTGAGTTTCAGTGGCAAGGGTCTCGTGATTGAACAAAAACTTTTGGCTTCTGGACTTTTCCCAACTATGAAAAAAAAAAAAAAATTGAAACTTGATTTTGACACTTAAAACACAAGCAATTAGCATTATTTGAAGACTTTAACCACTCTTAATCACTGCAAATGAGGATCAAACTCAGTTTTTTACAAAAAGTGACATAAGTGCTAGGTTTTTACAGATCATAGGAGCGCTGCCTCACACCAAGAAGTTCTTGGGTTCGAATATGGCCTGGGACATTCCTGAATGGAGTTACTCCCCGTGTCCCTATGAGTTTTCTCTGGGTACTCCAGTTACCTCCCACAGTCGAAAGACATGCGCATCAGGCTAATTGGAGAAGCTTAATAGCCCATAGGAATGAGTGAGAGAGTGAATGGCTCATGAATGGTGCGTGCGCCCTGCGATGGATTGGCGAGCTGTCCAGGATGAGTCCCTGCCTTTCACCCAGAGTGTTCTGGAATAGGCTTCAGCTCCCCTACAACAAGAGTCAGGAAGAAGCGGTATAGAGAATGGATGGATGGAATTTTTCCAGCAATTATCAACCTGCTTTTTTGGATATTGAGGGATTTCTTTTTACTGATTTGCAGATGTTGTGAATCTGAACCTGAAGTCAACACTGCGGGTCCTGTACAACCTGTTCACCAACTACAAAAATGCAGAGTGAACTACGAGATTCCTAAAACACAGACTGAGCTGCACACCCTCAGTGACTGCCGCCAAACATGGAGCCTGAGTGCGAAGTGTCACAACACACTGGAGCTACTGTAATGCCCCAACCACATTTTTAATGTTTCTTAATACTCCTGTTAATCTTATTAACTGAATTTTACATTTTTTTTTTTGGTCTCTTTGCCATCTATGTTTGTATGACTAAGTCTCAAATGGGGTTGGGTGATGCGCTTGCATGTGTTTATTCATTTAAATTTTTTATTATTTATTTTTTTTTATTTTCTTTGAAAGCTTAAGTGTCACCAGAAGTATTCACCAAAAATTGTATGATTGGCTGGGCTGGGGAGGCGGCTGCGGCTGTGATCTATGATCACTTTAATTTACAGGCCCCTATGAGCGAAGAGCATGATGATTAATGGGCTCCTTCCCCCCCATCACTGTGGACTTTGTCTGGTTCTGAAAGTGTGTCAGGATGTTCGCTGTATCAGTACAGCTTACAAATTACTACCAGGAGTGAACTCCTTGCAACTAAATGTGTGTCACCTGCTTATTTGAATTCTGATGTAGCTGTGAGACAGTGCCTTTGGTAATTTTATAAAGTAATATTCACGCCTTAAAATAATTTCAAGTCATGCGATGCAACTGATATTTTATTCCACTAAATATGCTGCTATGTGCTTTAAGTTCTGCAAAAAGAAATTGTGCCATATTGGTGCTCCAAGATGTCATTGACAACTAATTCTCAACCATATCTGCCTGTACTGACTGGCACATGATCTTGGAGATACAATGGCAGGACTGATATTGAAATAATATGGGGTGCAAATCACATTATTGACAAGCTTTTTGAATGTTTTATAAAGCCATATGAACAGAAGTTGCCTTTGGATGTTTGCCTAAGATCCCTGTAAACTGCATTGCAGATTTGTCATCTCGGTGAAAATGTATGTGAAAAATATCAAATGTAATTTACTTGTTTTCAGTTTTTGCATAATTAAATAAAGGCTGGTAACTTGCCGCCTATGAAGCCCCTGTTGTAGGCTACATTAGCTCGGGTGTTTGTCTATTCCGATACTATGACCTTTCTAGTATTACCACGAGGGATTTCAGGCCCTATTGGGGCCCCTGAATATCCTTACAGGGAATATTTTTGCAAGGTCCTTGTTGGACACACTATCCCCCCTCACAGCACACAAATGTGTGAATATTGTATAATTTTAAGCACTGACAGAAAAAGGGGGAAAAAGAAACACTATTGGGAGTTGACATAGCCATGCTATACCTATAATCCAGTGTCAAACAACAGGCTCCTGCTTTCTTATACATTGTTCTTAACTTGTAATGCCTGAAAGGCAAAGAATATTTTCCCCTCTCCTCTTTGTCCTATATACACATTCCGTTCCAGCGTATGTTCCTCGCAGTTTCCATGGTTACCCCGTTTCGCCCAAGCTCATCTCTTGTCTCCGGGTGTGACAGCGTGGTATACCCCTCCCCGCGCTCAAAATTCTGAGAATGAAAGCGAGAGACGACGCGCTGTCGATGCGATGGATTCGGGAAGGTGATGGAGGCCGATAAATAAATAACTCGACTGCTGCGAAAGCTTTTAGCGCCGCATGACGCAACGGTCCTTTCTCGCGAGTGATGATGAATCAATGCTCCTCCTCGAGGCACAATGGAGGGAAGGACAGCCGCTGAACGGCTGTCGGGGCTTTTTTTTTCTCTGCGTGCAAACCTGTCTGGTCTGGTCACCAGAAGCATGGCCAAATGGCACCCACTTCTCCACAGAACTGACGTGATGTAATTTTCCCATTGCAGAAGATGTTTACGGCTCCAAGTTTTATACATTGTTTTTTAATGAAAGTGCTAGAAAAACCCTGTGCAATGCTGTCATCCAGTATAATATAAGGCTAGTCTTCTGTCAAGTGTTGTATGTTTTTTTTTTTTTTAAATGTCCACATCCCAAATACAGTGTTAAACATCCAGTGAGTCATCAGGCACAAGCATTCATATTGCCTTATGCATCCATGCGTACGTCACACCACAAACATATAATATGTAGCTTGTTTAAAGTATATATTTCGATTAAGTTTTTAAAACGAGCCATCAGGAGATGGCATATCCACCCGGCCCGACGTCATCAACTTCGGATTAGCAAAAGGCACCACACCAGGTCATGATTAATGTGCACACCAAGTTTTGTGGAAAAATTTTGAAAGGTTTGGAAGTCATGCTTTGGAAACTCAACGTTCACAGATGGACGGACAGACAGCGGCACCTATGGCTATATCCCCCCCGTATTATATGCCGGGGGGATGAAAATGATTGGCAGACACAATTTAGGTGTGCAATCAAGTAGTAGACCCTGTGTTTAACAAAAGCTAAAAATGTTTGCGGTACACTCTGGCTCCAATGCAAAAACATGTCATTGCTATCTACCAATGTTTGGGCAACATTTCGGCCCTTCAGAGAACTCCTGAGGAAGACGTGTTTATGCCAAGAGTGAGCTGAAATTTTTTTTTGCTTTTGTTTAAGTCCTATCTTGATTACACACACACACGCACGCACGCACGCACGCACACACATACACTCACACTACAATCATTGATCGGTTGACAGGAAAGTGCTCCTGTAAGTTATGCGCACCAGGGATTTGCTTTGGGAGGATGAGAATTGGCCACTGATGCTGACACTGCAGCTGACCTTTAACAAACTAATGTCCGGTTCCCGAGCCTCTGAGGAAAGAAGACCGATGAGGACCACGCTCTATTGTGTGAAGTAACTGAAGTTTAGCAGTAGCTATATCATGACTCACATTTTTAGTCATTTCATGAAATGACTGGTCTCACAATCTAACTGTAACATTAACACACATACAGTGGACTCCAAAATTCCAAAATTACTGGAAACCCTGACTGGCAATGCGCAAACAATACTGTTTATCAAAATCTGTTTATAGAGAAACTCTCAATGACAACATGGGAGAAATACTGAATGATGTTAATGTTCCAGTGGAAACAATCAAAATCATTTACTGATTTAATTAAAAATCAATTTCCCTCCAAATTGAGGTTTCACAAGTAATGGCACCCTTGTCATTTACGTTGAACAATAATTTATATCTACCAGAATTAAACCAGGTATGAAATTCCACTTATTTAAGTTTTATTTAAGAGTTAAGGGACTATATTGAACCATAATCTCACTTCCTGTTTTACTAGGGTGGAACAAAGAGATAAAACACATGCAATATGTGTCTCTGTCATCCAACACCATCAAGAAAACAACACAACTGCCAGTATAAAAGAGGCTGATAGGCATAAACCTGGTAAAGCCTTCAAGAAGATTCACAAAGAATTGAATATGCCACTGAGCACTGTCAGGGAAATCATTAAAAAAAATTCCAAAGATATGGAACTGTTGAAAACTACAAGGGTAGAGAACACAACTGCATTTTGCCCCCCAGGATACTGAGGAGGATGGTGAGAGAAGCCAGACAATCCCCAATTGCAGGCCTTAGTGGCATCTTGGGGTCACCAGGTTTCAAAAAGTACCATCAGGCACCACCTCCACAACCTCAGGCTCATTGGAAGGGCTGCTAGAAGAAAGCCTGTCTGAACAGCAGACAGACGCAAGCATTTGGAGTTTGCTAAACGTCGTTTAATTTATGACTGGAACAAGTTGCTTTGGTCAGATGAGAACAAAATTGCATTTCCAGTCAGATACAGCATCGGCATGTTTGGTGTTTAACAGAGATGCATACAAGGAGCAGCACCTCATGCCCATGGTGAAATATGATGGTGGGTCTGTCATGTTTTAGGGCTGTGTTAATTAAAGTGGTCCAGGTCATTTGTTAAGATTAATGGCATAATGAATTCCGCCAAGTATCAGGATATTTAGATGAAAATATGATTGCCCTCGCCAGAAGGCTGGGACTTGGCCATATGTGGACCTTCCAACAATACAATGACGCAAAGCATACCTCAAGATGGGCGTAGACAGCATGAAGCCACGACGCACGTGCGTACTTTTTTTCCGAGGGAAAAATTAAATTAACCGTAAAACGTCATAACGTGCGAAATAAAAGTATAGGCCAATATGATCATCAATGGCGTGTGGTATGGAATTGCGTGCGTTACAGTACATTAGAACAGACTGGCACCTGCACACTTTAATGTTGGTCAGAATACGCACGTCACATTTCAGGGTAGGCAAATTGGAAAGAGGGAAGAGTTTCCTCCGCTAGCTTGATTCATCGCGAATCAACAGTGGCAAAATATGAGTAGCTAGTCCGGTATTCCTCTCTCCCTTTAAAAAAGAAATAAGAAGAAAGCAACCCTACCTCTCTTTTCGTGGTTCTCACACTGAAGACGACTTAAGGAGGAGATGGATTTTGCCTATAAGAAGAGATGATGGAGCATAATCTACTATTATGAGATCTAGCTTGCTAGTACATGTGTCTGCAATGCATTTTGAGGACTGCGACATTCTTGTGTGCAAAGAATCTGGTGGGAAGGCCCTCAGGGACCAAGCTCTCCCTTTCAGATCCACATGCAATAATTGAGGTAGGAAAGAATACAAGAGACCTCTACGATGATGATGAATGGTTGGCGATGGAGCAGGACGGGAAAAAATGATGATAAAATCTGGCGCTGAACCATTGGGAGCATCGACTTCCATTATCACCCTCCTCCAGATATGTGCAATTCACGTAGTTAACTTTAACCTTGCCATTAAAATTTTTGGTGCTATGATATGAATGGGGTCTGCAAAGTAAGTTAGCTGGACCATAAGTAAATTAATTGATGAGCTCTTGGCCAGTGAACACATTAAAAAGATGTCAACAATTAACAGTAACTAAAGAACGTAAGAATACTAGCATAAGCTGGCCTCATGGGTCATGCTGTGATCTGTGGCTTGCTAGCTAGCTAGTCTCTGCTGTTTTCGCTCAAACAAGGCTAAAATCAAGGATGTCTTGTGCAGAGAAGCTAGCGAACATACTTTAATCAATTTCATTGCGGTAAGAATACTGTAACCGACGACCTATTTTCGGCTTTTTATTTGATAGAATGATTTTAAAACGGGGCGCCAGTGTATTAAGAGTTTTACTGTCGGCAAAGGGTTTTAAATTTTTTTATTAACATTTAATATCATGAATACATATGCTGGTGCATGCCCTAGCAACCTGATGTGTCATCAGTAACATTTCTGCTGCTGTTATTCGTGTGCACGTGACATCACGTATACAAATCGGAAGTCTGCCATCTTGGATGATAACAACAACTAAGATGGCGGTGCTTTATGTGTGAGCTCCCGCAACGCCTCGTGATTTTCTTTGGATTTGCGCTTCCTTTAATAATAAAACAATGCCTACTTTGTGTGCGGTTTATTACTGCGGCAATAATGCTACCCGTGATAAAGCCAAGAATTTCTTCAGAATCCCAAAAGTAATTTAAAATGGCGACAAGAGAGAATGCCGTGCGCTGTGGTTATATATCATCCAACATGGCTGTGTGTGCTTAGTGATGCTATTAATTACGTGGTTGCACACAAAGAATATGCTATTATTACCACCAGTGGAAGCATTTATATATATATACACCCCAAGACTGTGGATCATTCAATTAGCTCACTTGCATTACTGTTTTAAATATGTGCATACACCTTTTTTTTCCAAATTCTGGCTATGCCCCCTGTCTTAAGATCCAAGCAGAAATAGTTCTGTGACAACAAAATCAATGTTCCGCATCGGCCATGTAGTTGCCAGACCTCAATCTAATTGAAAACCTTTGGGCTGAGTTGAAGAGGGCAGTTGATAAATGCAAATCCAAGAATGTGACGGATCTCGAAAGGATATGTTCAGAGGAATGGTCCGAAATCCTCCCAAGTATGTGCCTTAACCTTGTCAAAAATTACAAAAAAAAAAGACTCCACCAGTTATCCTTGCCAGAGGTTTATGAAATAATAATGAAACTTTGATTTTGTTGAATTTTTTTGTATGAAATGATTAGTATGATTTGATATGAGTAAAGTATTTCACATGTTAGCATAATCTGTTTTTCTGAATTGTTTATATTTGTATTGTGCATTGCCAGTCAGGGGTGCCAGTCATTTTTGAGCCAACTGTATTTACAGTAGTGTGCTGTAATGATTATACACCACCACTTATGGGGCCCTGATATATTACTTCTCTATAGTTTTTTTTGGTGAACATGTATTTAAAATGATTATTGTTGGCAATGAGAACAAAAAAATCATCCCCACAAGTACATTTTGTGAAAAATATGGGTAATGAACAAAAACACTGAAAAATAAATTTTTTTAATACTAATGGAAAGGTGTCACAAATTTTATTTATTTGACACTTTTGTATATCCTGATTATTGATGCTAAAAAATAGTTTAAACTGGTTTGAGACAACATTATTCTGCAAAATGACCTCTGATGTTCAGATGTTCCAGCTTATAAAGTGACATTAACTTTGAGCAGAGTCACAGGGTTAAACATGGTGGCACAACGGAAGGAGCTCTATGAGATTGTTCGTAGCTGCATTGTGGCCTTACAGGATGCTGAGGACATTAGACCATCAAGTGTTTCAATGAGACTGGTTCGTCATTTGTGTATGATGTAAAAAAAAAAAAAAAAAAATCAGCGGTTGACGGCATGACAACTCCGTGATATTTATTGTGCCAGACACGAAGAAATGAAAATATCAAGAAATCCAAGGATTGAAGCCTTGGACACCAATGGACTGGGAACAAGTCCTTTTGACCGAGGAATCAAAATTTGAAATTTTCTTGCCCAAACACAGAACTTCAGTAAAATATAAAGGTGGAATTATTACGGTTTGGGGTTCAGTCTGCTTGAAAGGAGCCGGTGATCTCATAAAAATCATGGATCAAAAGAATTATCACTGCATCCTTCAGAGGCAGCATTGCCATCTGGAAAGAGACGGATTGGTCAGGGATTTTATTTTCAACAAGATAATGACCTTAAACACGTATCTAAGTTGCGCAAGAATTATCTCAGTTGGAAAGAAACATCTGGTGACATTAAAGTTATGAGTTGGCATTCTCAAAATCCGGACCATAATCCGATTGACCAAATCTGTTGGAACGTCGAAAGCATCTCTTTGGAATGAACTTCAAACCATATGGAATGGTTTAGCGAGTGAGGGAATAAAAAAATGTGAAAACAATGCCTGAAATATTAAATTGGGTAGGAAAAGCAAAGGGCCTCACTAGATATTGACTTTTTCTCTCAAAAAAGGCAGCATTATTTTTGTTATTACTACATGTCATCTGTTTACTTATTATCTATCTTATCTATTATCTATATCATGCAGTACATGAAATAAATACTTGAATTGTGCTTGGTTTCTGATTTATCTTCATTTTATTAAGTGTATAACCTTCACTGCACGCACACACTATATATATATACATATATATATATATATATAAATTTTTATATATTTTTTTTAACGGAGGATGACCAGTGGCGCGCTCAAGGCAACCGCGAATATTGTCTTATCAGCTATGCCAAGAGCCGGCCCTACGGTTATGTCACTGTGGGGGATCTGATTATTTCAAGCTCATTCCTTTCTGTGGCTTTTTATTGCAGAAAGGGAAGTTTTAGCATCCCCGCTGGCCAGAGATGAGGTTTGCTTGTTTTCCGCAACCTGAGTTCTCTAAAAGAGCAGAATAATAGTATGCATGTAAACATTCATGTTTCCCGACACTGGGGTAAAATGGGTGTAAGCGTTTAGATGGTGTGTTCTGACTTATTTTTTCTTTCACAGAATTAGAAGCTGCGACCCTGTGTGGAGGGACATTCTAAGCATGCTGTGTGCCTGTGCCCGGCTTTGCTGTGTGTAATATTGATCCAGACCAGAGTAAATCATAATGACAGTGTTCTTATAATGGGAGGCAACATATTTCATTTTTTAATTTAATGCTCAGGATGTCTCCCATTAAACGTGTGGGACTGAGGAACTAATTTAACCTTCGGGCAATTTGCTAATTGAATTCATTTATGGCTTCCCTTGAATAACAAAGCAATCTTTCTTTAATTTGGAAGTTTTAATTAGAAGTCCCACTGTTTGAGATCAAAGAGCATGTGGCTTTTATTAATTGGGGTGACGGCATTGGCGTTAGAGCGTTTGATATTAGCGGATGTTGTTAAAAATGCACAGACCCGGAGAGTGATTGCGATGTTGTCGGGCTGTGATTGAACTGACTTGAGTTAAATCACCACCTGCAATTTGAATGCAGCACAGGCAAAAATAAACCTGCTGCGCCATCCATCTGGGGGAGTGGACCTCAAATGAAGTGTGGAAATGCGGATTAAATACAAAAAATTGCGTTCTCATATTCAGTGCCACTCCTTCTGCTTGTCTGGAAGCGCACCCCCACACCCAAATACTTGGCAGTTAATTGATTAGTTAAAGTGATAATACTTAATTTCTACCCCCTGGGTGAATCCCTGTGGACACATATACTTGAGCCCTGCAGTGTCCATGTCTCTTTTTGCTTGTAAAAGTTATTAAATTAGTGCCCAAATAGACATCATCACACTTTGTGGGTACATTTGCTGAAATGTTTTCCTTACAAAACAAACATTAACTTGTCCACCGTGTTTTTATTTCAGAGATTATAATGAGCTTTGGATGATATCTTTGCCTGTCATGTTGCAAATTCCAACTTTTTGATTCATTTTCTTAAAGCATAATATTTCATAATTTTTTGGAAGTATTTTTTTCAGAAAATGCCCCTTTAATTTTGAGCTGGCAACAACAGACAATAAATCCATCGCAAAAACAATCAATGATCTCAAAATGGTGTGCTCAGGCATCATCTTTGACCCAGTTATCCTATTTTCTTTCCTTTCAAATGTTTTATTTCATATTGCTTCTCCACTTTCCTACTGCTGGGATAATAACTGTCTCTCGCCCACACACACACACACACACACACATGCTCACCTCTCCTTTTTTCTTTTTCTTTAACTCTAATCACCAGTGTTCTGAAGCAAGGCCAGATTGTTTGGCTAAATCTGTGTTGGTCATTTCACGCCCGAAGGTTGAAAATTGCTTTGCACCTGCAGGTGTTGGAAATGTAGAGATTAGGAGGATGTTGCCGTTTGGCAGTTTGATTGCAGAATGATTGCTGAGGCATGTCGTTATCTCTGCGACCCCCACAGAGGGGAATAGTCTTGTATTTTATTTGGCAGCCCCGGTTAGTGTTTGTCCAGGGAGCCTCTGACGTGTGGCGGCAGGCCGGGTGAGAATAGAGACATCCGCTTTTTAATTTCCAGCCTGTCTTGTAGCTGCGAGGATGAGAAGTGATTGAATCGTGAAATGAAGCACAAAACCAGCACGAATAATTGCTCCGGCTGCATTCCGGTCTTATTTGCTTCATCGACAAATTGTTCTTGTAAAATTTATCTCAATTTTTTAGCCGGTGGGTAAAGGACAGTATTCAGCACTATCATTGTGGTTTGAGAAGGCGAATTGGGACTTTAAAGGGAAAATCAACAAAATCATTAAGACTGTTGTGATCATACCAGTCTAATTGTAGACAACAGGGTTAGAATTTGTAGGGGTGACCAGAGGTCTACATGGACAAAGCAACAACTGGTGCAGCTTCACCAGAGACAGTCGAGCTTAAGGCGGTTAAAATACAGCAGTTCATCACTCTGTTACGACCACTTCAGGTCAGCCTGGCGTATGTAGCAGTATGCACTAACTACATGATCCTCCGACGGCATAGGCAGTGTGTAATTGGTGGTGCAACTGCATACTGTGAAGAAGCGAAGGCTTGTCATCATGGAAGTCAGGGGAATCACGTGCCATGGCATTTTCTTCCTGAGTCAATGGGAGCAGTGTGCTTTGTGGAGGTCTAAACATTTCAGATGTATTCAAGGTGGGAAAAAAGAGGCTCAGGCGATACAAAAAATGTATTAAAAAACAAATTTGCAGGGATGAAGTGCACAGATAGATGCTGGGGGTCTGTCCAAAGAACCACAGGACCAGAGTGCCACAAACCTGCATGCCACACTTGTAGACTGACTCTACAGTTCCCCAGCACCCAGATGGAGGTATGAACCAAGCAGTACTGATGTCTTTCTGTTTGGGATGTGTGAGAGCTTCACTAGCTGCAAAACTGTTCACAGGGTCATCTGCAATCTTCTCTTCCCTGTGTTTCCGCCAAATATGATATAAAATTGTCCCATTAGGGTCTTGCTCGCGGACAAATCTGTCAGAGGGGTACAATGCTTCTGTGAAATGGGCTCCTGCTGAGATGATGATGATGATGCAGGGCTGGGTAAAAGTGGAATTGCGATAATTTTCGGCGTAATAAGAATAACTGCTGCCATGGGGAGAGCAGGCAAGCTTGCTCGACTTGTTTGAATCATACCGGGTGCGCTCTTGAACAATGATGATGATGATGATGATGATGATGAGGTGTGGAGAGAAAGGTACAGTAATGAACGCTTTCTGTGGTAGAGCTGGCTGGTTCGCTGCTGGCCTTTCTCTGTAGGGGCTGTTCATGGGGAGAAATGTGGGAGTGGGTCAGGGGTCAGGTGAGGGAGCAGGTGTGGGGGCGGAGGTGGGAGTGGTGACGAGGGGGTGGGGGAGGGGGGCAGGTCGGGGTAGTTGAGGATCCTCAAAAGCAGTTTGGGCATTAGCAGGATAACCTCAGATCCATGTCTGAGCAAAATCACTGTTCATTAACACCAAATTTGATTCTTTTAAAGAAATTGTATGTTTTAAAGGCAACCACTGGGGCTTACGTACATTGAAAAAACTAAATGTTGCCTCTTACTAAATTAAGAAAAACCATTACCACAATTTGAAGCTATGGGGTCATTTCTCACCATATCACCCAGAAGTGCACATTCTGGGTGACAAACCCCCATATTTCAGAAATCCATTGAAAATGTAAGGAATTGAGAAGAATATATGAAAGCTTGTACAGAGTTAGATCAAATGTGTATCTATTTGTGGGAGAAATTTCGCCAAGTCAATAACTGTCTATTTTGATTTCCACTCAGTTGAAGAGGGGCATGAAAATGATCATTTGTCCCAGAAGGCCAACTTTAGACACTTGTCAAATATTTATCTACACTCTTATCAAGCCATCATTGCAGGGATATGTAATTCCTATCCCCAATAATGAGGAATAAGCACTTTTGGGACCTGGTGGCAACTGTTGTGGGTGGCGGGGAGAGCCTGAAAGCCTGGGAAGAAATCTCCTGGAGCACTGATTTTCCGGTCTGTGCCTTTATGAGGAACATATGGCCTCTAAAGAACATTTGAAAATTTTGCGTGCCTTGCGAATGCTGAAAACGGGGATAACAGCCTTTTTTTAAGTGCCGTAAATCCAACAGTATTGGGTTCTGGGGCCTATATCTTTGGATTTTGCCATGAAAGACTTCAAGAAATTTTTACTGAAAAATCCAACAGGCACACCTTTCAGAATATTGGGTGATTTGGCATTGAATAATTCAATGTATATTGCGCTTTAACTCTCCCAGCCAACAGAAATTCACCCAGAGATAACATTGAGGTGATTGGTCAGTTGACTGAATCTCATTTAAGTGATGAATCAAGGAGTAAACTGTGCTATGCCCTATCTGCATGTACGCATGACAGTACAGGTGGCATCTTTGCTTATCGTTTCTCTCTGGTAAATGTGGTGGGACAGCATGTAAAAGAAGCCTGGTCTGATGCTAATGTATTGTGACAGGTTTGTGCATGGCGGACTATACTTACTGGGTTACTATGGCTCCTCCTTACTTGTATGGCAGCTGAAAAGGTACCATCTGTTTTGAGAGAATACTTTGAGTGCTTCTTTGTTGAGCAATGTTTTTTTTTTAAGTTTGACATAATACTGTGGCTATTATATCCTTTGCAGGAGTGGCAGAATGTTGTCGCAGAGCATTGTGAGGGTAATTTTCAACACTTGCTTTTGCAGCACAAAATGTACTACACATCAGATGCTCATTTTTGACAGTGTCACTGTGTAATTGTGTTTTCTGTAGAGAAATGGACCGGAAAAACAAACAGGACAGAGGGTAATAAAGGGAGAATGAGGAATAACAACTGATTGAGTGAAGACATGAGTTCTCTTCTGTCCGCTTCCCTTTGCTGAGAGAAATGTTGTTTGATTTTTTTGTGTAAAGTGAAAAGTCTTGTGCGTCACAGCTTGCATTTTTAGGATTTACTGTGGGCTGCTTCCCTGTCCTGTTCTCACTTAATGTTATTATAAGGAGCTGTAATATCTATGGCTTTACCCCAATGCAGTCAGGGAGGAAGTGAGTGCGAATGCGACGATCCCATTGGAGAGTGCGCCTGGAGGGGGCGGAGCTTGAACAGGTTTTAATGAACTAATTGGTGTGGGGTATCTGAAGGGATGGACCTTTATCCTTTGTCATTCATTTTTATCCCCCAGCATAAAATGCGAGGATTATAGCCGTCAGTACAGTCGTCTGTCCGTCCGTCCAACTGTTTGTCCATCCGTGGACATTCAGTTTCTGGCACAGAACTCAAATACGGTTCAATTTTTTTTTTGTGAAACTTGCTGTGCATATAAAACAGGTCCTAGACTGGTGCCTTTTGATTTTTCGTAATTTCTGAGATTAGATTGCGGGGGCTGGGGGATATGTCATCATCTGATGACTTATTTGCGATAAAATTTTTGGTACAGTCAAAGAAATGACAGTTTAAAGATAAATGTATACCAATGGTGGAGAGTAGTTCAAAGAGATGGATTATGCATCCTAAAAGCCTCCACCACCCATGACCCCCCATGATGATGACAAAAGTATAAAGATATTTTACCTGTGCATGCATATTAAGTTAAAATAGAGTCAATAAACAAATGAAAATTAAAAATTTGTTCATTGGTATAAAAATAAAAAAATATATGGAAATAATATCAAGAATAATTAGCTATAAGCATTAAAGTAATTTTATTCAAATGCCCTGGATGATTATTAGATGGATTTCACCATTATAAAAGCTTTGTTCCAAGCTTCAATTGTGCTACTTTTAGCACTATAAATCTGAGCTATTCCATGGTTATAATATCTAATAGAGAAAAAAAATCCATTCATTTAGATGTCAAACATGGAGTAGATTCCGGTGATTAACCTTTAGAGCACTGCAAGAATTTTTTTAAATTTAATACAAATTTAATTTTCCTGTGCTGTTGAAAACCTATCATGTGTTAACATGTTGAAAAGGGCTCTCCTGCAGGAACAAGTTGCCAGATGATGCGCTTTCAACAGCTTTGATTTTGATATTTCACATCATTGAACAACAAAAGCTGCTTTTAGCACTCTTAGGGTTAACAATTCATTTACTGGCTATAGTTAAAATTCCTAGAAGCAGCCGTTTATTCTAGAAAGTCATTGAGAGAGGGAATAGAAATATTGGAGCTATTCTTGGTATATCTTTCTGCAAAATTAAAGAAAGATCAATTCCAACCTGGCGCCTGTCGTTAGAGAATTGTAGACAGTCCCATAATGTGTAAAGGTGCCTGGAGGGGTGGATCTTAAGCGATTAAAGGAGAAAGGGTGATTTGTTACTGCTGTTACTCCTAGAAAGTGAGGGAGTACATCAACACCATGATAAATGGGGGGAAATAGCTTACACTATTATTTTCTCTCTCTCACTCTCTTAATCTCTTCCTCTCTCTCTCCTTGTATGTGGTGAGTGCAGTGACAGACGGCGCGTAGTGTCCTTAAGCAGCAGAATTGTGGAAAATGAGCGCAGCTGTGATTTTGTAGAGGAAGGAGAGAAGCGTTTTCAGCTGAAACCCTTTTTGGTGCCACAGACAGCGGAGGCTGTTCTTTCATTTGGCCCCCTGAGTGCCCAGGTTTCCTGCGGCTGTTTCTCTTTCCTTCCCTGGATCTTTAGGCTGTGAGGGATCTTTGGAAGCACCAGTCAGCCAGGGACATGTCAGCGTCGCATTCCCTTTAGTGGTTTTTTTTTTTTTTGCGGTACAATTACAAATCCTGTCAGCCGTCAAGGTGCAAGATTCAAAATTATAATGCTGGTGGTAACAAGCGCTGCTGATTAAAAGAATGAGGTTCCAGAACACTGATGTAAAATTCTGTTGAAAGGAATAAGAACATTCTAGTGCATTTCAGCTTTTCAGGGTCCTATTCAGATGCACGCGACACTTGGTGTCATCGTGGCTGAATTACACTGGCACTGATAACAAATAAATATGGCACAAACGAAACTATTTTATCTAAACCCATTATGCTGCAACAGGCATGTTAATCTTCAGGATGATCCATCTCAAAGGGTAAAATCTTTCTCGGGTATTTGCTGTCTGCATTGTTTCCAGATTAATGCTCGTGCTTTTGGTGTTTTTTTCTACAGCATGACTTGTTTGGTCTGTGTCGCATCTCTCGGTGTGTCCTTAATCTTTTCTGGCGGGAGACATGCCTCCGGCGCTGGGTGTTGTGGGAAATATCTGGTACGTTAGCGACACGCTGTCTGTGCTGTCAGTTGAACCAGCTCCGGTAACATGCTGAGCGCAGGCGATGCTAATTACTAAAGTACACTCTGTCACACACTCTGTCACACACACTCTAGGCTGGAGAGGGTGGGAGATGGGTGAGATGCTGCCCTGATACACTGCAAAAAAGAAAAACGAGTCCATCTCAACAAGCATTTATGCTTTTGGACTCATGGAATTGTTATCGTTTAGTCGCTCTAATATTTTATTGCATTTCTTCTGCATTTTATGCTCAATTATGGAATAAAATGGCCAGTAGGGGAACAAAATTTCCTTTTTTACCGTGAGATGAAATTTTCTACTGATGAAATGGACACATTTTCAGTTTGTCTGCTTCTATAGGCGTCTTAGTAGATGTATGATATCATTGAAACACTCAGCTGAACCAATCACTATGTGTTGCCGCGGGTCGGGGGGTGGGGGGGGAGGGCACTTTCATCTCCCTCACTTTATTAGAAATACCATGCTGATACTGGGTAGGGCTTCTCTTTGTTCTCAAAAGGGCCTCAGTTCTTCAAGGCATGATCTTCACAGGATGTTGGATTCACTATTTGGGATTCTGGTCAATGTTGACGTGATGGTCAGCAGTGCAGTCATGCTGTAGCTAAATATCCCATTCTACCACATCCCAAACCTGCCCAACTGGATTGGCAGCTGATGAATGGAGAGGTCATTGAAGTTCAGTGAACTGTTGTTGACACCAAATTGTGACCTTACCCATTGTCTGTTGCAGCAGAGATCAGGATTCATCAGACCAGGCAAAGTTTCTCCTGTCTTCCAGGGGTGCGTTTCCAGAGAGCACAGATGCTAACTTACACAGTTTGAACCATTTACTTTGAATGGACAAACTATGTAAGTTGCTTTCTTGGAAATGCACCCCAGTTTTAGTGAGCCTGTGCCCAATGTGGCCTAAGATTTCTGTTCTTCGTTGACATTAGTGCCATGGGACGTGGTCTCCTGCTGTTACAGTCCATCTGCCTGCAGGTTCGACATGTACAGTCTGAGATCCTTTTCTGCTCCCTCCATTTGTAAAGAGTGGCCTTTCTGTCATCTTGTACCAGTCTGCCCATTCTCCTCTGACCTCTCTCATTGTCAAGGTGTTTCCATCCACACCACTTTCCTGTCACTGGATGTTTTTTTTTTTTAATTTTTGCACCGTTCTGTTTGAACGCTAATGACTGTGGGGAAACTGTGAATGAAAATCCCAAGAGATAGGCTGCTTTCATATTTCTGAAAGTGACAATCAAGTACCAACAAGCATGCCAGGGTCAGAGACAATGAGACTGCATTGTCTTAAGGATCGCCTTGCTGCTCTGTGATTGGCTGATTGGATAACCACTTCAATAAGCAGGAGAGCAGGCATTCCTAATAAGGTGTTTGGGTGGTATAAATCCCTTTGAAAGCTTCAGACACATGGATAATTGACAGATGGTTGTAGCTCCAAAAGGAGCCCATGACTTCTCGCATGGTGACTGGCTGTGAGTCTTACTCACCTGTCTTAAGCTGTAGGTGAGGATCTTCAGTCTTTAACTGATGGCTAGAATGTGATAGTACTCAGAACAGCCACTTTATTAGATAGAACTGCCACTTTATCGGACTATAGTATTGTGTGAGCAGGTTTCTTTGTAAAAAATTCTTGCACGTGACGTAATGACAGCGGTCATAAGCAGTAATATGTGGTCCCAGCTTGTCATGATGGCTGCAGTATCGTGTTTATAACAATGGCGTACAGACATGCTCGACATGTAATCCACAGTCAGTGAAAACAGACAGACCCTCAGACTCTTAAACACACTGGAAAAGATAAAGCTTTATTTCTGACAGTAGTAACAATACAAAGTTTAACAAGTGCAATTACAGTTCAACTCCAACTCTACATTCTATGAAGTAGTAAAACGTAGATAGCTCCCACCCCCTTTGAGTTAGGTGTCTCACTGACACTCCTTACGCAGGTGGGGGGCAGTACAGTCAGGACAAAGCTATTGGGGTGGGGGAGGGGGCAGGGATTAGGGTGTAAAATTCACTGTAAGGCATTTGTTACCATGGTAACCTCGTGAGAAAAATGGCGGATGCTCCCTGGCTTTAAAGAGTGATTTCTTTCTCCTTATTTTTTGAGACCATTCCCTCCCTCGGAGAGAGTGGGGGACTGTATGTATGAAAGGGAAATAGAAAAGGTAGACCTTTCTTTTTGTCTGAGAAACATGGATATTTGTGGTGCCGATAGTCTGTGATGGGTGAAGCAGAATCTATATGTGCAGGCAATAAATGTTTGTTTTGTACGTGATCCGTAAGGGCTTATAACATACTGCACCAATCCTTTTCCATTCACCGCAGTATTCAGTACTGATCTTACAGTACTGACTTGATACATTCTGAGGCCATTTTCCCTGGGGCATGACAGCCACTGTAATAATAGCTGTTAAATAATTTAAAAGGCTCCCAATGAAATCTATGAAAGAGTCCCGAGTGCTGCCATAACTATAAAGAGCTGTAACTATTGCCGGAATGATAATGGTGAGCATTATCTTGATCACTGAGCTGTTAGCAGAGCGCCTCTTTGATCATAAAACAATTGTTAACGATCACTGGTGCATGTGTGTATGTGTATGAATTTCTGTGTGTGTATGCTTGTTTATATATGTGTTGGGGTGTGTGTATGTGTGTGTGTGTGCGTGTACACTTTTGTGTGTGTGGATATGTTTATAAATGTGGTTTTGTGCGAGAATGTGTGTTTATGTATTAGTTTGCCCTGTATCCGTGTGTGTGTGTGTGTGTGTGTGTGTGTATGCCTGCATCTGCATGCGTGCATGTTCTTTTGTGTCCCAGCCTTATATAGGCCCTCTGTGCTTTGGTGATACTGCTCAGTGGTGTTTCTGAAACAGGCTCTGTCACTCTCTAGCTCTATCTGTGTAAGAGTTGGCTAATTGAGTCATATGTAATGTTTGTCATAGTGATTGAAAGCTCTGCATAATAAATGTGACTCAGAGTGGGCGTTAGCGCGTCATGTACAGTCTCTTATAGTTGTTATTATTATTATTATTATTATTATTATTATCAATGAGCTGCTTTCCTCATTCTATGGACAGATCTAGCACAGGCCCAGTTGTGAGCTGAAGCTGCATTGGAGGCTGAGGGTTTTACTGTTGGAGTAGTGTGGTTTCAAGCCCCTGTTAATGTCTATTAGTGATATGGGGAGAGGACGGTGTACAGATATAGTCTGTGTTGAGGTATCCAGTTGCAACGAAGATTGAATGGTTGCTTCATTCTTCCTTCTCGAGTCTAACATACTTGAGGTATTTTGTGTGTGTACTTTTCTGTTTCTGAGACTGTATGTGTGTGTGTGCAGTTGCATGTATTTGGGAGTATATTTGCATGTGAGTGTGAGCTGGCATCTGTGTTTGTGTGTATCTTAGTTTGTGTGTGTGTGTGTGTGTGTGTGTGTGCGTGCGCGTGTGAATATATAAAACCCTAATTCCAATGAAGTTGGGATGTTGTGATTTGCAAATCCTTTTTTACCAATGGAAATATTCACCTGCAAGAAGTTCCAAAAAAGCAGGGACAGGGGCAACAAAAGACTGGAAAAGTTGAGGAATGCTCAAAAAACACCTGTTTGGAACATTCCACAGGTGAACAGGTTAATTGAAAAGGTGAGTGTCAAGATTCGGTATAGAAGTAGCATCCCCGAAAGTCTCAGTCGTTCACAAGCAAAAATGGGACGAGGTTCACCACTTTGTGAACAACTGCGTGAGCAAATAGCCCCACAGTTCAAGAACAACGTTTCTTAACGTGCAATTGCTAGGAATTTAGGGATTTCTAAAGTCTATAGTATCATCAAAAAATTCAGAGAATCCAGAGAAATCTCTACACGGAAGTGATGAGGCTGAAAACCAACATTGAATGCGTGTGACCGTTGGTCCTTCAGGCGGCACTGCTTTGAAAACCGATATCATTCTGTAAAGGATATTACCATGTGGGCTCAGGAACACTTTGGAAAACCATTGTCGGTTAACACAGTACGTCGGTACATCTACAAGTGCAAGTTAAAACTCTACCATGCAAAGATAAAACCATATCAACAACACCCAGAAATGCTGCTGGCTTCCCTGGGCCTGAGCTCATCTGAGATGGACTGACGCAAAATGAAAAAGTGTGCTGTGGTCTGACAAGTCCACGTTTCAAATAGTTTTTGGAAATCATGGACACTGTGTTCTCGGGGCTAAAGAGGAAAAGGGCCTTCAAGATTGTTATCAGCACAAAGTTCAAAAGCCAGCATCTGTGGTGGTCTGGAGATGTGTTAGTGCCCATAGCATGGGCAACTTGCACATCTGTGAAGGCACCATTATTGCTGAAAGGTAAATACAGGTTTTTGAGCAACATTTGCTGCCTTCCAAGTGATATCTTTTTCAGGGACGTCTCTGCTTATTTCAGCAAGACGATACGAAGCCACATTCTGCATGTGTTACAACAGTGTGGCTTCGCTGTGAAAGTGTGCAGGTGATAGACTGGCCTGCCAGCAGTCCAGACCTGTTTCCGATGGAAAATGTGTGGCGCATTATGAAGCGCAAAATATGACAACGGAGACCCTGGACTGTTGAGCAGCTGAAGTCGTAAATCACGCAAGAATGGGAAAGAATTCCACCTACAAAGCTTCTACAATTAGTGTCCTCAGTTCCCAAATGCTTATTGAGTGTTGTTAAAAGGAAAGGTGATGTAACACAGTGGTAAACATGCCCCTGTCCCAGCTTTTTGGGACGTATTGCAGGCATCAAATTCAAAATGAGTGAATATTTCCAAAAAACAATAAAGTTTATCAGTTTGAACTTAAAATATCTTGTCTTTATAGTGTACTCAGTTGAATATTGGTTGAAAATCATTTGCAAATCATTGTTTTCTGCTTTTATTTACGTTTTCCAGAATAACCCAACTACATTGGAGCTGGGGTTTGTGGGTATATATATATATGTATATATACTGTGTGTATCTGAGTGTGTTTTTGAGCATTTATCTGAGCGTGAGTGTGTGTGTCTGAATGAAATGACTGCTCCCCAACAGCTCTTGTTCCTCATCATGTCTGATCTCTGTTAGCTCCTGTCGGCTTTGAGGTCCAATTAAATCTCCTTTGTTGCAGCTGTCAGAAACTACCTGACCCCAACCCCCCAGACTCTGACCACATGTGTTGAAAAAGAATTGCACACCTTCTCTCTCTCTCTCCCCCCCTCCCTCCCTCCCCCAAAGGCAGTTTTAGTATCGTCCTTCTGACTGAATTGGTCGGCTCTGTCCTGTATTCAGAACTTTTAATTGGACCTATGCGATCTCCCTGGCTTCTGTTAAAAGAGTATTGTCTCCATTGTTGTCATTATTACTGATAACTGAGTGTCCACTGCACAGTGATACTGCAGTGGGTCCGCTGAGCTGGCAATCGTTCCCTGGCAGGGGCTCTGCTGCAATTTTCCAGACGCGCCTAGCTTATTCAGAACGCTCTCACAATATTGCTGCAGTGTTTTGTAAAAGTAAATCATTGCCATTACGTGCAACATGGTGAGAACGTTGAGTCACTTGGTCTACTCTTTGATCCAATCGGGCTTGTGTTTGGGGAAACAATTATTCCGTCATTGTTTTTCCTTTCAAACTGTCTGAAGATAGATTTTTTTTCTCTCTTGCGAATGAGCTACAAATATTGACCGAGTGTTTAAACAGGATGACTTGACCGAGACCTGCAGAGTCAATACTGCAAATTTTAACAAACAACAAATCAAATGAACTGGTATGCCTTCACCTCAGTGATTACCTAAAATATAATTGTAATCAACAATGATGTTGCCAGCATTTGTTTGGACCTCTTAGAATGATCATCAGAACTTTTCTCCCAAAGCTGAACCTGCCTGAGCCAATCACAACTCTGAACTGTCTGTAAGTTGTGTTGACAAGTCTGTACAGTGATCCGTTCTCTGATGTGGATGTGGCGAGTGAAGTCTGACTAATTAATCTCATTATCCTCCTCAGGATAATGAGACAAATTAGTTACGGTATCTTTTCTCCTCAGATTTAAAAACACATTGAGCTCTGTTTTTAGAAAAGCCCATCTAACGTGAATGGACAGATTTAGCCAACCGCCTGTGCTTTGCTACAATAATGTTTGGTAGTTTGTCATCTTTCCAGACATTTACAAATTCAGCTACTGCAGACAGCGAGATTTAGCAGCACACTGCACATTATTGCTGATGCGGTCGTTACGACAGCCTTTCTCTCCAGTCTGTTCGACTCTCCCGTGTAGCGCAATATGTGGTTTTATTTAGTAAGTCTTCACTTGCCACTTTTGTGGTTTGTGAACGTAGAAATATAACAAATTAAATCGTCAGCGCTCACAGGGTAACACTCCATAGCTTACTTCTGATGCGGGTAATTACTTGAGACGATATGATGGCACTAATGCACGTTATTAAGCAACAGTGTTCAAGTCGTGTTTCATGTGATTGCCCCCCCCCCCCAACCTGCTGTAGCTTTTTGTGAAGGCCTCATAAAATGGCTACGGAAGATAATGGAGGTCACGATTACCTCTCCTGAAAGCATCTTACTCTCTGCTGCTATAAACCACTTTGCTGTTTATTTTTGTGAAACCAATTGTCGCCTTGCTCGCGCAATGTATTTGTAATTCAAAAGGCTGCAAATATAAACATAAACATACATAATTTAAATACTCTCGGGGTAGAAGCACAAATTGGCCTCCACCTGAAGAGTAATGGTAACATTATTACTGTTGTGCAATCAGAGGGGAGACAAGAAATGCGATGTTTAGAGTTTTGAGAGAAAGTGATGATGATTGATAGGTTAAAGTGGCTAAGTCAGCAGCAGCCCAACCGCAGGTGAACTTTCTGAAGTTGATTGACAGTTGCGCAGTAAATGCTCCACTGCGCTTTGAAAAGCTAACTGAGGAGCTTTCTGTTCTATCTATTACTGACCCACTGATGAGTGCTTTGGACAGTTAGCTCATTTCACTCTGTGTTCCAATGAATCTGAGCGAACATCATTAACACCAGGTTTGGTTGTGTAGGTGGGTATTGTTTTGCGTGAAACTCGAACAGAAAAAGAATTGGCACTTTCCTGTGTTACTGAAAACTCAGCCTGGCAGCCAGCTCTCCACTTTTCTTGATTTTCTATTCTGTCGATTTTGCTTGCCAGAGCAGCAGCCTGAGCAGACTGGTCACGAGAGTGGGAATCCGGCTCAAGTTCAGGCTGCTGCCCTGGCAGATAAAATCAAAACAGCCTCTGGCATTTTTTAAAACTTGTTTTAATAGACATGATAAACACCCACCAAGTAAACGAAGAACTGTGCCTGTAAATATGGTTTGTAATGCCACTCATTTGCTTAGAATTCCAGAATCATGTTTTTAAAGCCAAACGTGACAACCTGGCTACTGGAGTCCATCTGGTTGCAAAATAAAAGCTGCTAACAGGCTTACACAGCAACCTACAATGACTCCAGATAGAAAGAAAGGTTTGCGAAAGTCCGGAGGGGTTTATTTACTTAAAAAAAAAAACTGAGCTTAAATTATGTTTGGAGATGAGTTCTCCTTTAAGCTGCTGTGAGATTATTATTTTTCCCTCGCAATAATGATAATGGTGCACCGAATTCAGTCTAGTTGTGTTAATTTTGCAAGACCAGAAAAACCAGGCAATCACCTAAAATATAGGGCTACTTCAAAGATGGGCCCGCAGTACATCTGATAAAAGAAAACAGAAGAATTGGAGGGTCAGAAGAAGCGAAGGGTGAGTATGAGGTTTGAATGCTTTCTAATGAGGAAAGTAAAATGGGCTCGCTTAATCTAAATCCCTGTCGACACAGCCCACGTAATTCATTACCACGAGATTCCCTGACTAGTTCACATTTATAAAAGACCAATAAATTACCTTAGCTATTGCTAGCTCTACACACCGCTGAATCTAGACCCGGCTAAATAGCAGTGCGATCTACACACACGTACACCCAGAGTGTGCGGGCGAGACTCTCTCTTACCACATGGGTCTACAGGAGAACACCACAAACGACTCTAGAGAGGGCGGAGGGGTGTGGATTGAGTCTGTGAGAAGGGGTTCAGGCTCCTGTAGGTGGGAAACAACAGGACTTGGTGTCCTGTTTAAATCCTGCACTGCTGTCTGGTGGAAGTGGGTTCTTTTCCAAAGTTCCTGGGCGAGTCTGGATGTCCCATAGACGAGCCTCTCAGGCAGAATGTGGGGCGTTTCTGGGGTTAGAATGATTGGGGACTTTGTGTGCACTGGTGTTTGTGGGTGTGGGATTGACTGCGCGTGTCATAGGGCCGGTGCTATTGTAGGACAGGACAGTGCCAAGGAAATCCATTGGAACCTGGTCCACTTCCTGCTGTTTGTACTCTGAACCACATTCCCTTCCGGATGTGTCCTTTTGTCCTGGCCACGCCCACTTTATTTTGTCTTTGTCGTCAAGACCGGCTCACTCCCTGTTGTATTTGTAGTCCAGGTCATGTCAACTTCCTGTTGGGCATGTTCTTTAGACCACACCCACGTCCTGATGTATTTGTAGTTTATACCACACCCCGCCTACTCCCTGTTGTTTTTGTAGTCCAGGCCACGTCTACATCCTGTTGTGTTCGATTTGCCGCTTATGTCCACTTCCTGTTTCATCTGCATTGCTTCATAGTTCTGGTGAGGAAGTAAAAGACAAAATTAGTGAATTGCAAGTGATTTTTTTGATTCATGTTTTGTCTACTGATGTGGACATTAAAATCCAATCCATACTTTCTTTCACAATTTGAGAGAATTCCCTGTTGTCTTTGAAACAGGGTTTTGAAGCTCATAGCAAGAAAAACAAAAAAAAAACATAACACATTTTGTTGTACAAATTCAGCATTTGCAGCTGGTTCCTCATTTTCCCTGTCATGCTATTTAGAGTGGGTGGTCAGTCCATGACAAATAAGATCCCTCTGATTGCCTGTCTTATTACAGTACAAAATAAACAATGGCTACCAGAAACATCACATGTCTAATGTAGCTAGCCTCTGAAGGTAATGTGTAAATTATTCCTACCCAGCCAGCATATTGACGTCTACAGTTGCCAGCTAGGTTGCTACAGAGCTTCATCAAAAACGGTCTGCTCAATGCCACGGCTTTCATGAAGGTCTGTAGCCAGCTAGCTGGTTAATGTAGAGTGAAATGAAAGAATACGCAAGTAATGTAAGTGAAGTACACTTTCACTGAGCCAGACACACAAAAAAAACCTTGTTAGCATAACTATCGGTGAAATCGAATCTTTATTAGGCTTTGCCTACAACCCCAATTCCGAAATAATTGGGAAGAAGTGTAAATTGTGAATAAAATCAAAATGCAATGACTTTCAGATCACAGGAGCCAATATGTTATTTACAATAGAACATAGATAACATTTCAGTTGTTGGACCTGAGACATTTTACATTTTTATCCACAAAATGAACCTATTTCAAATTTTATGGCTGCAACAGGTCTCAAGAAAGTTGGGACACAGGCAAAAAAGGGTTGAAAGGGCAATAAATATATAGAAGAATCAGCAGAAAGAACATTTAGCAAGCAATTAAGTTTACTGGCATTAGGTATGTAAGATAATTGGCTATAAAAGGGATGTCTTAGAGAGGCTGAGTCTCTCAGAAGTAAAGATGGCCTGAGGCTCTCCAACCTGTGAAGGTTTGCGTAAAAAATTGTGGAATACTTTAAAAACAATGTTCCTCAATGTCAAATTGCTAAGGCTTTGAAGGACTCATCATCGACAGTGCATTACATCATCAAAAGATTCAGAGAAATTGGAAAAATCTCTGTGCGTAAGGGACAAGGCCGAAGACCTTTAATGGATGCCCGTGATCTTCGGGCCCTCAGATACCACTGCTTCACTCACCGGCATAATTCTGTCATTGACATTACTAAATGCTCCCTGGAATACTTCAAGAAACCACAGTCTGTAAGCACAGTCTGCCGTGCCATCCATAGATGCCACCTAAAACTCAATCATGCAAGAAGGAAGCCATTTTTGAGCATGATCCAGAAGTGCCGTTGTATTCTGTGGGCCAAGTGACAAAGTGTCCTGAGGTCTGACGAATGAAAATTTAACATTCTTGATGGAAATCATGGGCGTCATGTCATCCGGGCAAAAGAGAAAAAAGACCACCCCTCCTGTTATCAGCGTTCAGTTCTAAAGCCAGCCATTTTGATGGAATGGAGATGCATTAGTGCATATGGTGAGGGACAGTTGCATGTTTTAAAAAGCACCATGAATGCTGAAAGGTATATAAAGGTTTTAGAGCAACATATGCTCCCCTCCAGATGACATCTATTCCAGGGAAGGCCTTGTGTATTTCAGCAGGACAATGCAAAACCACATACTGCCGCTATTACAACAGCATGGCTTCATAGTAGAAGAGTCCGTGTGCTGAAATGGCCTGCCTGCAGTCCTGATCTTTCACCGATTGAGAACATTTGGGGCATCATTTAGCGAAAAGTCTGTCAAACGAGACCCAAAACTCTCCAGCAGCTGGAAACCTGTATTAAACAAGAGTGGGATCAAATTTCAATGGATAAACTCAAGAAACTTGAGTTTCTTGCCCAGATGCCTCCACTCTGTGTTAAAAAGAAAAGGGGATGCTACACCATGGTAAACAGGCCCCTGTCCCAACTTTTTTGAGACCTGGAGCAGCCATCAAATTTGAAAGGAGCTTATTTTGTTGATGAAATTGTAAAATTTCTCAGTTTCAACGTTTGCTATGTTATCTCTGTTCTATTGTGAATAAAATACTGGCTGGTGTGATTTGAAAGTCATTGCATTTTGATTTTATTCTCAATTTACACTTTGTCTCAACTATTTCGGAATTGGGGTTGTGAATCACAAATAATGTTATTGATGTGCTAGCCAGCTTTGTTAGCAAGCTAACTGATTGAAGCAACGTGTAGTCCTACTGGATTGTACAAGACTGTGTGATGCGGTGCGTTTTTCATTATTAGTGAAGAACGAACTTCAGAGTCTACCAAATTTTAATCAGCCCATCTGCTATAGTATATCTGTTAATGTGAGAAGCTAGAAGGTTATGACTCCTACCATTCTAGAAATTGAGAATGAAAGGATCAAGACTCATTCATTCACTTGCTTCCATTATGGCCATATTGGCCTGTTATCACAGGGAAAAAGTTTAATTGAAACTGGAACAGTATAAGAATATTTCTGACTTTTGTCAACTTGCCGCTTGCTCGTGGATTCAACCATTGTGAATGTTTGTGGTAAATCATGCGTCTAATCAAAGAAACACCTATTGGGGAAATCCTGAACTGGAAATGTCCAATAAAATATACATTATGTGTTTTCAGGATATCTATGAGCCTAGACAACATGAAGGCCGCTTAAAATATGTCTAACGTGTTGGATAACATGCAACACAGGGTTAATAATATGGGACTTTTCAACAAAGTCTGTCAGTCTACTGAACTGTGGAATGGTCTTTAGTGAACGAATGTAAACTGAATGTTTATTGAAATATATTCATGATGCAGTGCTCCCGGGTCAGTTCTGATAATTTTTTGTTTTATTTCTTTTCTTTTTGGGTAAATAGCCTGTTTCACTGCCCACTCAGCTGTTATGTAAAATAGACTGTAAATGCCTGCACTTCCTGGGGAAAATAGATGAATAAATAGCAGTAGGTGAAGGATGCATCAGTGCTGGGAGTTGGGCTTTAGGGACAGAATGAACGGTGGCTGCTTGAGTTAATAAATTTCTTGAGCCGTCACCTCCGTCTGATCAAGCGGGAAATGGGTCGGAAGTTTCACCCCCCCCAGCCTACCGGTCCTCTAATTATCTGTACATATGGAGCTGCTTTCCCTCTAATTAGACTCCGCCACTGAGAGGGAGTCGGAATGTGTTCGATTCATCTTTCAGCCTCCTCAGCCACACCGTTTAGACAAGAAGCTACTGAACCCACCGCCACGCATGCATTATCTCCACCATACCAGTATATTTATGAGTGCTTTGCCAAGCCAGCACTAGTCAAGTAAAATCTTTTATATGACATGTGCTCATAAATGAGCTTTCCTTAGAAAATTCAGCGCAGTTTAATTATATTGGTACAGTGCACAATTCAGATGTCTGATTACTGAAGTAAACCAAGGAAGGGAATTATTGTGGGGGTAAAACACTGGAATTTGAAGCAGCTCAATGTTTGATTCGCATCAGCACCTGTGTTTAGTGCTAAACATGCAAGCGTTTTGCTCATCTATTGGTCCTTCACTACCCCCTCACTATATACCAGTGATGGTGCACAATTGTGGCTCCCCCTTAGCTGTGGGAGGAGTAATCATGAACTAACATCAAGCATGAAACCTCCACACAAACATGCACAGTACTTTATCACTATTTACCAACCAGGCCATTTTCCAAAATAAGATAGAGTAGTAATATTTGGGCTTATTTTAAGTAATGGGTTGTAGAATACAAAGTGACATGGATCTCTACAAAGCCATTAAAGCAAGGGCTGCCCTTTCACTTCTCGCATTTATCAAAACTTATAAAGCCCAGATTTGGCCAATGAAGCTGTCTTCAGTGTCCTGATAATTCCAGCGATTATAACTTTTAATTGAATTGGTAGCAGCGGGGTTTACTTGAGCAAAATTAAAGCAGCCACCACTGAAATATTAATTGGAGTTTCCAATGTAAGTATTGGTATAAGAGTTATTGCATATTCATTACTTAATTTACATTTTAAGCTTTTTAACTCAAGATATTCAACAGAATCCTGTTTTGGCCAAATATCCCGCTGGTTTTTTTGACATGCTCTCAGTGTTATAATGAAAAATACTCATCTTTCTGGTTGCAATAGATTTTTTTCTTCTGTTTTTGTCATAATACAGGCCTGTGGCTCAGGATTAAGGCAGTCATCTTCGCTCTTCTAGCAGGTGCTGCATGATCACAGTTATCCATTTTCAAATGAAAATGAAAACTTTCTCCGTGTGGTGTACCTGTATGAGTGTATTATACTCCGGGCAACATCATACTTCATTTGGCAGTTCTGATTGATGACCCAGATTATTGAATAGCACTGTCATAGACACCGTTTATTAGCTTACTGGCCCTGTGGCCCTAAAATATACATAACAGAATGCAATGATTTGCAAATCATATAAACTTAATATTTAAGTGAAAGTGGTACAAAGACGACATATCTGATTTTGAAACTGAGAAATGTTGTTTTTGAAACATGAATGCTCATTTTAAATTTGATGGCAGCAACACTTTTCGAAAAAGCTGGGATAGGGGCATATGTATTGCTGTGTTAAATCACCTGTTTTCTTCGCAACACTAGATAAGCGGTTGAAAGAGGCAGGAACACCCTGGATCATTTCTGGTGGTGTTTCTGTCCTTAAGTTCGAACCATAAGACTGATTTCACCCAGCAGTAATATAGTGATTCAGGTTCACCTGCGGGTGACAGCATTGAAGCCAGAGGGAAACAGAAGGGTTCTGTGGCCACAATATGAGCTGGTGCGGGTGTGTCTAGTAGCCATGGGTACTCTTTGACATTCTGGCTTAAATCGTCAGCCAATCGTAACACATACTCTGGGGCCTGTCTCCGCGGCAGCTGCCACTATGATGACAGGCTCCCCTCTGCCCCAACCCCACCTCCAATGACCTTGCATGCCCCCTCACCATGGCAACATGTTTTTGCCCAAACTTCTAAAGGAGATGTCAGTCTCTGCTGCGAAGTATTTTGCTAATAGTTCATATTCGACTTTCTTCACTGGTGATTGCAATAATGAATATTTCACAAACCACGATTACTGCGTGAAGGTTTTGGTACATTCCAGGTTTTTCTTGGCACAGTTATTCTGAAAACTCTGATGCTGTAATCCTGCTTTGTGAAATGGGGCCTTGTGTATTTGCCATCTTGCTCTGCAGCTATTCCCACATTTACTACGGTGGATATGCGCTGAGCAGCAAACACTGCATTCTGTAAGCTCGCCCATTACATCTTCTACATTCAAATCCAGCTATGAATGTTAAGCACATACTGTGTTTTTCCATTAGGTCGTTCACTGCATAATTCTGCGGCCCAACTCCTCTAATGTTCCTTCAGACTGCAAAACTGCCTCTGTGCTTTTCTTTAAATGTCTAGAGCCTGGACTACAGCCAGCCAATCCAGGAGAGTTACTGATCAGAGAGTGCAGTGAGATTGTATTGTGCAATTTATGCTTGGTTTATCAGTTGCTGCACCATCTTTATGGGCTGGCATTAATGTAACATCAGTAAAGATTGTATCGTCAGTTCATGACAGTTCGATTCTCCTGATGAAGGTCAATAATTGTTAGGATTCAGTGCAATGAAGGTGCACAGTTTGTTGAGGTTTGTTTGTGTTTTACGATCATAGAGATTGTTGTAGTCATCTCGATGACCACACCGTGACCTTACTGTAACCGCACACATCCTTTTTTAATTTAGCAAATTAGCGTCATCTCGTAAATCAGACCCTGCATGAGCTCGGTCCTCCATGAAATAAATACAGAGGCAGTCGGGAGGCTGTGATTCAGGTCGTAATGCACAGCAGGAAGGAGAGCTCTTTGAGTCATCACGCTTGTGTCCCATCCTCCTTTATTAATCCCGCTTTTTGCCCGGATCTCATTTCTCACTTTCAATTTCAGAATTCCCATACCAGCACAGGAGATTCAGTCTAGGAAATTGAGTTCAATTATTCCAGAAATGACTTTCACTTTGTATCTTGAGTCTTGGATTTTATACTTGTCACCACTATTTAATACAGTTGAAATGTATTTAAAACATCAGCGTTTTGTCCAACCTCAATCATCAAAGTACAATCCCAATTTCAAAATAGTTGGGACGAAGTGTAAATTGTGAATAAAATCAAAATACAATGACTTTCAGACCACATTAGCCGGTATGTTATTTACAATAGAACATAGATACCATTTCAAATATTGAAACTGAGACATTTAACATTTTTTACTCACAAAATAAGCTTATCTCAAATTTTCTGGTTGCAACAGGTTTCAAAAAGTTGGGACAGGAAAAAAAGGCCTGAAAAAGCCATTAATATACTGTATAAGAGAATTAGCTGAAAGAACATTTGGCAAGTAATTAAGTTAACTGGCAACAGGTGTGTAACATAATTGGCTATTAAAGGGATGTCTTAGAGAGGCTGAGTCTCTCAGAAGTAAAGATTGCCAGAGGCTCTCCAACCTGTGAAGGCTTGCGTAAAAAATTGTGGAATACTATAAAAACAATGTTCCTCAATGTGAAATTGCAAAGGCTTTGAGGGTGTCATCATTGACAGTGCACAACATCATCACAAGTTTCAGAGAAGCTGGAAAAATCTCTGTGCGTAAGGGACAAGGCCGAAGACCTTTACTGGATGCCTGTGATCTTCTGGCCCTCAGACGCCTCTGCATCACTCACTGGCATGATTCTGTCATTGACATTACTAAATGGACCCAGGAATACTTCAAGAAACCACTGTCTGTAAATACAGTCTGCAATGCCATCCACAGATGCCACCTAAAACTCTATCATGCAAAAAGGAAGCCATTGTTGAGCATGATGTAGAAGCGCCACTGTGTTCAGTGGGCCAAAGCTCATTTAAAATGGACTGTAGCAAAGTGTCCTGTGGTCAGACAAGTGCAAACTTGACATTCTTGTTGGAAATCATGGGCGTTGTGTCCTCCGAGCTTAAGAGGAGAAAGACCATCCCTCCTGTTATCAGCGTTCAGTTCAAAAGCCAGCATCTCTGATGGAATGGGGATACATTAGTGCATATGGTGTGGGACACTTGTGTGTTTTAAAAAGCACCATGAATGTTGAAAGGTATATAAAGGTTTCAGAGCAACATGTGCTCCCCTCCAGATAACATTTACTCCAAGGAAGGCCTTGTGTATTTCAGCAGGACAATGCAAAACCACATACTGCAGCTATTACAACAGCATGGCTTTGTAGTAGAAGAGTCTGTGTGCTGAACTGGCTGCAGTCCTGATCTTTCACCGATTGAGAACATTTGGGGCATAATTAAACGAAAAGTCGGTCAAAGGAGACCCAAAACTCTCCAGCAGCTGGAAGCCTGTATTAAACAAGAGTGGGATCAAATTCCAGTGGCTAAAGTCAAGAAACTTGTCTCCTCAATGCCCAGACGCCTCCACTCTATGTTAAAAAGGAGAGGGGATGCTACCATTGTAAACAGGCCCCTGTCCCAACTTTTTTGAGACCAGTAGTAGCCATCAAATTTAAAATGAGA
The DNA here is from genome assembly GCA_029721435.1 of Gymnothorax reevesii. NCBI lineage: Eukaryota > Metazoa > Chordata > Actinopteri > Anguilliformes > Muraenidae > Gymnothorax > Gymnothorax reevesii. The sequence goes on along the minus strand of CM056579.1, from coordinate 99,795,064 downwards.
TCATTTTGTGTATATAATTATAAAATTTCTCAGTTTTAACATTTGCTATGTTATCTCTGTTCTAATGTGAATAAAATACTGGCTGTGATTTACAAGTCATTGCATTTTGATTTTATTCACAATTTACACTTTGTCCCAACTATTTCGGAATTGGAGTTGTACTTATAGTGGAAACACATGACTGAGGGTAAAAAAATAAAATGTTGGTAAAAGCATGACATGCTTGTGATGGTTCTGCCCTCCAGTCCCTCCCCCTCCTGCTTCAGCTGCACCTGTTGCTCGTTGAAGTGGAGGTGAAGAGTAGAGTATTTCAGAGCTGCACTGCCACATTGGCAGCTGCGGCTGCATTCTAGTTTCAACCCCGGTGTTTTTTGTTGCTGTTGCTCCCTCGTGCTTTTGTGGAAGGTTTGTTTATTTTTTATCTTTTTTTTTCCAGCCGTTGCTAGTCGGTCCTTTTTCCGGCCTTTGGGCCCATGGTCCCAGTGCCCGCCGTCTTGTTTTTGTAAGCCGGCGGAGCCAATCATTGACAATGCGAGCGAAAATTAATTGATAATTTAACTGATGGGATGGTTATCGTCAACAGTTACTGGCTGGCTAACAGTTTGCATTAAGGCTCTACACTGGTCTTCTAGCAACAGGATCCTCTATTGCTACTTTACTGTCTCTGAATCGTTTTCAAACATCTGATCTCATCTCCCCCGCCTCGCACTAACCATCAGGCTGTGAGCAGACTGATCGGTTGTGTTTTTCTGAGAAGTTGGCGGTCCAGCAGAGGAGGCACGTGTTCCTGTCAGGACTGTAAGCTGCGCTCTCACAGACGAGGGTCAGAAGAGTCAGTTCTCTGCCGCCTGGGTGAACAGACTGCACACGTTTTGAAGCTGCACCCTCAGAATAGGCAGATTTGTTTACTTTGGCGAAACTTGGGAAATGGATTACTTTTCTTTGGAGAAAGAAAATGAGTCCTTTAAAGTGCATGTCTGTACTGTAGGAAAAGAAAAATAAACTCTTGTGAAGGGATAACACCAGCGCTCTTCCTCTCACCCTACTTCTGGTGCCCTTTTGAGAAACACACCCACACTTGAAAATCGGCCTCACTTTGATCTCACCTGCATTCTGAGAAGTTCTGAGACTGTATCTTGCAGACAGACATAAACACCTGGAAAAGTGTTCAAAATCAGCTCTGTGGTGGTTCCCGATACAATAGATGTCTCCAGGACCAAATCTTGCCACGATGACACACACACACACACACGCACACACATAACCATGCGCGTGCATTCAGGCTCATCAGTTGTTGGAGCCTGTAATTAATTAATTTCATTAAAAAGCACTCGGCGTTTTAGCAGCTGTTTCGCTATGAGCAAAAGGTACAAAAAAAAAGCAAAGGACGAAGTGCAGTAAAGGCGATCCATTAATTTTTTTAAAATATTTTTTTTAATAAAAATTGACAAAATTACATTCTTATGATGTCCAGTCTAAATGCATGAGTTTTCAGATTGGATTTAAAAGCAGAGGCTGATTTGGAAGATCTAATTTAAGACTGAAGTCTGTTCCTCAGTACCTTTCTGCAGTGAGAGAGACCAGCAGTTCAGTAATAGAGAGGGACAACGGCTCACGCAGTAATACATTACTGGGTGCGATACGAATTTTAAACTCTATTCATAACTTCCCTGGGAGCCAGTGAAAGGAGGACAGCACTGATGTGTTATGGGGAGCACAATTTGTTTTTGCTGTGATCCTGGTGGCAGAATTTTGTTTGGTGTTTTGTAAAGCCGCCCAGACATTTTTTGTTTTTATCAGAAAAGAAGGCCCTCAGTTGGCACGACTGATCATTTTCTTTAGATGTCTCTAAGCTGACAGGAACATGACTGGGCTTGCGTCTTAACGCGTTGAACAAAATTTTAATTTGGGTCAAATGCCACTCTTCTCTTAATATTCTGTGGTAGTGAGCCGAGGCTTGCCTGAATATGAAATGAATACATTACAGGGTTCATGACAAGGACTTCAGAATTGTCTGTGTTTAGCTGGGGGAAAATCCTCAGCATTCAGTTCTTTCTATCAGTGATACAATCCTGTGATGCTACTTTATTGAAATAATTTAGGGCAACTCATAAATAAAGGCACGAATGGGGACCAGTTGTTGCACTGGCCTCTTTAAGAAACGTGAGAGGTATTATATGATACCTGTGGGACTGGAGGACGTTTGTTTGTGAGACATTATACTAGTTAGGTCCACAAGTGAATTGGGCTTTAAACTCTTAAAAAATTTAGGGTGAGGGTTATGAGCTCCACTGTAATGTGCAGATGGAGACATAGGGATCTAATGTCAGCGACCTCCTCCAGGGAAAGGATAAAAAAACGTTGCATACAATGCTAAAACTCTGAAAGGCATCCAGTTGCTCTAATATTGACTTGTTAATGGGAGTGCATTAAAAGCTTAATTCCCATGCATCATTTTGACTCAGTCTTTCCCCTGAAGGATTGATATTTACAGCTCTGTGCTCACAGAAGACCAGAATTCTGACCCTCAGTCTTAACCCTTTGTCCATCTTCAGATTTTCTGAGGGCTTGCACAGAGCTTTATCTCTGGTTAAAAGGGCAGTTTTTGTTTATTTCCCATAATGCACTCCTGCTTCATCCCCACCGTAGTTTGTTTTTGCAGGCGAAAGTTTGTTGGCATGTCTTCCCCCAGTGCATGTTGGGATATGTTTCTGTGCTCCATGAGATCCTGACCAGAAGGAAGTAGATCATATAATCAAATTGACGGAAAGTTTGCGGGTGTAAACAAGATAAGGACACAACAAAAGCATAATTGGTCTGAAATAAAATCGTTGCTCCCAGCTGGGGGGCTGGGACACTACTGCTGTGTGGAATGTTGTGCGGTTTAACACGGACTCTCGCGTGTGTGTTGTGCGGCTCAAAGTTAATTTATCTCACCGTAGGGGGCCAGTATGCTTGCCCAATTCATTTATAATGGTTGCCTTGGTTCCTTCTAGTAGAACTGCATGGTGAAGTTTATTTATAAATGCCCATTAATATTGTCAGATTTTATCCATTTTATGTTCTGTAATGGGAATAGTGGCTGATAGTGGTTTTGTGTTCTGTTCCCAGAGACAGAGGTTAATTTCGCCTCACTTTTCAGAACCTGAAAGATTCTCTCAAACTGAAGGTCTGCACAAGTGACAGAACTCTAATTACATTCCTAATTTTCTGAGATTGACTATCAAATTATTCATGCGCAAACATGGGGGGTTTCAGGAACTCTTGTGCACCTGGTCTCTCTCTGATGTAGAGATCACTGCTGTGTTTGTTCTGGCTCGAAAACCATTTTCTGCCCTACACCAGCACGCCATGAGTCAGGAGAGACAGGTGCTGCAGTTGGAGACATGTGCTCCTCTGTTATATGTAAATATCAGCCAAACTGACCCATAAAACCAGGATTCCTCCACTCTAGAGCTGTTTTAATCATGACCAAAAACAGGAAAAAAATGTCCTTGCAGTGCCAAAGCTTGTGTGTGTGAGAAAATAATGACCATATAAGCGACTCACTCGTGCTCTGTTTCCTGAGGTTATGTCAATTATAGATATTAAAACACTGGGATGAATGGAATCATTCAGTCTTTCTTCTGAATAAAAAGTGGCACTTGGAAGATAGAGGTTTTAAGGAAGTTAATCTCTCGGTTTCTCAGCAAAATCGAACAAGTCATTCTGGGCGATGAATTTACTGTAGTACTCTGGCATATTACTGCTGCTCCCTTCCTTGCTGGCACAAGATGATGATAATTAAAGGAATTTAGCCTCTTTTTAAGCAATTTTTTGTCAATAGCGAAGCACGGGTGCAGCCATAAGTTGACATTGACTAATGGAAAGGCAAGTCACTTTGGTAGAAAATCCTGCAGGACTGAGTTGTATGTCAGCATAGAATGCTACTTGATTCTGCTGTAAAACTAGGCTTATGCCGTCGGAGGCGACGGCTGGGGGTATATCCCCAAACGCCCCCAATCCTCCAATTCCCCAATCCTTGAATAGACCTTGAATAGACTTGCATTTGAACTTAATTTCAGGTCAATCGGACAAATGGTTCTGAAGATATGGCCAAAATGGTAATTTTACATCACAAAGCGCCACCTGGTGGCAAAATATTGAACCATACAGGTATGATGTTATCATGTGACACATTGTGAGGTCATGGCCTTGCAGTTGCACATAGTTTCATGTCATTTGGAGAAATAGTTCCAAAGATATAGCAAAAATGGTGAATTTTACGTGACAAAGCTCCACCTTGTGTCAAAATTTTGAACCAAACAGGTATAATGTCATCGTGGAACACATCCTCAGGTCATGACCTTTCATTTGCACTTGATTTGAGGTCAATCGGACAAATACTTCCAGAGATATGATAAAAACAGTGATTTTTTTCAGTTTTTGGCCCCTGGTGGCCAATCTAGAAATTGTAAATTGTCCAAAATTGAATCAGTTCTTCTTATTTATGATACTTACTTATATGCAAAACTTTGAATTTCTAATTAAAATATTACTGCAGTTATCGCGTTAACACGTAAATCAGTTTTTGGCCCCTGGTGGCCAATCTAGAGATCGTAAATTGTCCAAAATCGAATCAGTTCTTCCTCTTTATGATTCTTACTTATGTGCAAAACTTGAAATTTGTAATTGAAATATTACTGAAGTTATCATGGAACAATGATTATTTTCAGTTTTTGGCCCCTGATGGCCAATCTAAAAATTGTAAATTGTCCAAAATCGAATCAGTTATTCCTCTTTGGGATACTTACTTATATGCAAAACTTGGAATTTCTAATTGAAATATTACTGCAGTTATCGCGTTAACACCTAAATCAATTTTTGGCCCCTGGTGGCCAATCTAGACAACGTAAATTGTCCAAAATCGAATCAATTCTTCCTCTTTATGATACTTACTTATGTACAAAATTTGAAATTTGTAATTGAAATATTACTGAAGTTATCGCGTTAACACGTAGTGCGACGGCAGCAGTCGGACCAAAAACATAATATCCCTGGAACATATAATTAGCTTGGCATGCCGTAGGAAGGAGCAGTATTTTGGCATTTCAAATGCAACAGGTTTGAGGTGTAATTGGTACAGTATCCTATAGTATTGAGCTTTGTTACCATAGACTGCTACAGCATTGAGCCATAAGTTGGCTCAGCACACTGCAGGATTGAGCTGTATGCATGGGATTGATCCACACTGGCAGAACAGAAGGATATCTTAAGTGCCCAAAGGTACAGACTGATTGAGTGTGTGTGTACAGAATATTGCAGAGCCTGGCAGCGCATCAGACGAACTTGGTACCAGGGTACTTTAAAGGAAATTGTAGCAAAAAGTGTCCCATTCTGAAGAAATTTTGCCAATGGCCAATTTGCCTTGTCACCTCCCCAGTCCAATGCAGTCCCTATGCTGCAAATTTGTTAGTTCTTGCTGCTCATGGTCCTCCCCGCCCCCCCTTTGATGGGATGTGGTACTGCACCTGCGGATGCGCCTCTTAGAGTTAGAGGTTAAATGCATGGTCCCAGTCTGCCTGACAGATGGCAGTCCAATTAACTGTAGCCTTAGTTCACGCATTTGCAAATTTCTGACCACTAACGAGTCATTAAAATGGTAATGCCAGAGCACCAGCTGACTTTAGCAGCTCTACATTTATCACCCCCGCCTCCCCCAATGCTGTCGCAGGTATACACAAATGGACACAGGTGAGCCTGCACGGGTATGTGTGTACTTCTGCTTTTAAATGTCTGGATGTACACCACGTCTGTGTACCGCAGCCCATTAGCTCCTCAGATGGCCAAACAGAATAAACAGTCTGATAGAGCCATTGCTCTATGTTCTTGTGATGAATGAAATTAACAGCACAAGGAAACGCCATAATTGTGTGCCTTCACATAATTTTGAATGTAAGAGGGAAAGTTTGACTTGTATTGATTGCATGTCTGACTGTGTTTTGGGGAAAAGGTGCAGTTGAATCACTATTTCCTGCCATCCATTGCCCTGCGAAAGGCTGTCTAATCCAATTTTTGAAGACTGACCATCATGTAGCTTTTAATTGCAACCCTCCAGGATCTGATCAGCAGTTTTCAAGTCTGTACCATAGTATTGAGAATACTACTTGCATCCTCAGTAGTAGGTATGATTCTTAGATGGTTTTGTAGTTTTATGGCTTTTGATATTGTTAGTATTTCGAGTGGTGCCTTCTACATTTCAGGCAGACACTGCTGGTGAGTCGTTATCAGTTCCTCAGTTTGCGATTCTCCGCAGAGTATACATGCTGCTATTCCTAATTTTTAACACAATTAATTTGCCTATTGGGATGTTTTTCATTAATTTTTTTTGTAAGGAATAAATGGCAGAAAAAACTAATCTCAAGACAGAGCAATTGGACCGTGCTGTCGGGCAGATCTCCAAACTTTGATTCTCATTGAAAGCTATCAAAACAGAATTAACGAGTTATTACGAACAGATGGAGCCTTTATTCTGTAATTCCACATAGAATTTATGATATGATTCAGATTAAGCATGTTCAGTGCGAGGCCCAGGATACCAAAGCAATTTACGTTGCCAGCGTGCAGTTTACACCTACCAGTTGGCCAGCAATAAAAATCCTTAGTGTTCTCGCGATGCAGTATACACCTGCCTGTTAGCCTGTTATACAAGTAATAACACGTACTGGTTTGTAAGACAGAGAAATAAGTACACAAATTTCAGTAAATGGCTGTGTATGGCATGTTTAAAAGAAAATGGCTGTGTATTTTGAACTTCTACTTAAATGTTAATGTGGTTTTCCGTTTTATGTTCACTATGTTTGAGGTAACTCTCCAGATTTTTCTTGCAATCGTATTAAATCCAGGACTGAGTGAAAGTTAGCGAAAATATAGTTTGAAACCCTGTCCAGATATTGCTTTTACCAACCAATTTAACATCTTGGAGGAAAAACTAAAAAACCAGACGATATGAGCTGTATAATAATTCATAAAAAGTGAAACTCCAGACGGATTCTCACCTCTTTTATCTGCCTCTTTCTTCTTTAGTATGTGATAACATCAACTGAGCAGAGCTCTTCCATGACACCATTCATCTATGGTGTCATATATTAAGTGTATATAGTTGCAAGAGAGAGTAGTGGAAATAGAGGAATTCATTGGTGGGGGTGTGGGTATTGCGTTTGTGTGATTGCGATTGCTTAGCAGCAATATGGAAAGCAGCAGCTTGCTGGCATAGCAATTGCGTATTGCCCAGGTTGTAGAGGTATATTTGTATGTGTATAGGTGTACGTGTATGTGTATGTATGCGTGTGTGTGTGTGTGTGTGTGGCGGTGTGTTGTGTGTTCGTGTGTTACTCACAGGCTGTAGAGGTGTGGAAGGACGTAAGAGATGGGCTGTGTGTGTGTGTATGTGTGTGTCGAGGAGGTATGAGTGTGTGCCGCATGTATGTGTGTGTATGTGTATGAGTGTGTGTTGCTCACCAGGCTGTAGAGGAGTGGAAGGACATAAGCGATGGGCTTTGGGCATCTCCTCTCAGGCTGTGGCGGGGGTGGTGCGCCAGGACGATGGGGTGTAGGGGAGGCTCCTCCTCCTCCGCAGGGGGGTTGTTCCATTGGCTCCGGGCCTGTTTCAGCCAGCGGCCGCCCAGCCCCCACCTCTCCAGGTACTCCCGGCACACCTCGTAGTTCATTGCCGAATAGTACAGGAAGTCCAGAGCCAACAGCACCATGACAAAGAAACCGTAGATCCACACGCCAACGAGAGCGGTGTAGTTACTGGAACATAAAGGGAATAGTGGTGATATTAATATATAGAGGGAATAGTGGTGATATAAATACATAAAGGGAATAGTGATGTTACCTCATGGGCATGAATACTGAAATATACCAGATAGTTCAGAGCCATCTGGACTGTAATGAAGGAGTTTATGAGTAAAAAAATGGATTACCAGAGCAATTTCAGAATAACCCATAAACTTTGCATCAGTTCATAGCTGACCCAAATAATAGGATCAGCAGTCTCGGAATTAGCCAAAAACTTAGGATCAGTAGTCTTAGAAGTAGCCAAAAACTTAGGATTGGCAGTCTCAGAATTATCCATGAATTTAGGATCAGCAGTTTGAGAATTAGCAATAAACTTTGGATCAGCCAAAGATTAGATTGGTTACACTGGACTCTCAGGCTGTGCCGTGGGCATTGCTTTGTTTTCATGGATTCTGCTGAATTACAGTGAACCTTGTTACCTGTGCGTCATTATGGAGATCCCGTCAAATCAACCCTGGGTATCGTCAGTGACTGGAATAAACCTCTGAACCCTCTAAACCCCTTATGGAGCGATACAGCACGCTTTGGTGAGAGGTGTTCATTCTTCTTTTTTCCTCTTTCCCTGTATGTGCATGTGTTTGTGTGTGTGTGTGTGTGTGTGTGTGTGTGTGTGTGTGTGTGTGTGTGTGTGTGTGTGTGTGTGTGTGTGTGTTTTGAGAGGGACAGACTAACTGAACTAAATCTTCTGATGACTGATGAAATGTACAAGAAATTAAATGTCATCCCCCTTCTCTAGCACATACCTCATAGGCTGAATTTAATGACTGTTACTGCTGGAGGTGTGGCCTAGAATTGTAGAAAGACTTGTGGAAAACTCGTCATTCAGAAACCATGCAGGTAAGTGACCAGCGCCACCTATTCACATAAATATGATAACTAATCATTAAGTTGAAGCAGCAGTATCAACAGGATGGGCTGGATCCCAGCAATGATCCACACTGAATCAAAGCAGACGGGCTCGCACAAGCGTGTAACTTGCTTTTAAATGTTCTTGAGCAATAAAATAGAGTAATATTGTACAGAGGGTATGTCTGCTCTCACTGAAATGTTGCGTGTTGGTTCTTCCAGTGCTCGCGGGTGGAAACTGCACTAGAGGGAAAGGTAGCAGAGGTGTGGTGTGTGAACTCTCAGCCAGACACCCGGAGTTCAGTCCGTGTTTTTGGAAATTCGAGCAGAGTGCTGCAGTGGGAATGCGTTCCTAAGAGGTTCGGACAATGTCTCAAGTGTGAAATTGTGTTTTTAACGCCTCCCGTGAGCCTTGAATGGCGTCTGGGCTAACCTCAGCCCACTAAACGCCGACAGGCAGTAATTACACAACAAACGCGTCCTCCTACAGAATTATGTATATTCCGCTGATACAGCCGTGAAGATCCATTTCACTCTCGTCAGTAGCGGATGAGCGCCTGACCGTGATATGTCAGGGTTGTATCGGCTTGTGGAAACTTGGAAGTGATTGTAGATTTTTCTGGGGGAGGCATCCAATAATATTAGTGTGGCAGAAATGTTGTGACTGCGAAAGATAGCAGAAGATCGAGGAGTAGATAAGTGTTTGTGTGCAAGAACTGAAATTGATGAGGAAGGCTTTACTGCAGTGATCCACACGCATATATGTTAAATTGAAATACCAGAGGGGCAGAACGGTCGGCGCTAACTTAATGCATCGATGAAACTCGTCCGGCTACTTTCTTTCAGCTTTCAGCCAGTCTTTACCTGTGCAGAGGTGTGTGTACAGAGATCTCTAGAGCACACAGCCAGTCTTTACCTGTGCTGAGATATGTGTACAGAGATCTCTAGAGCCCACTGCCAGTCTTTACCTGTGCAGAGGTGCGTTTACAGAGATCTCAAGAGCGCACTGCCAGTCTTAACCTGTGCAGAGGTGTGTGCACAGAGATGTCTAGAGCACACTGCCAGTCTTTACCTGTGCAGAGGTGCGTGTACAGAGATCTCTAGAGCACACTGCCAGTCTTTACCTGTGCAGAGGTGTGTACAGAGATCTCTAGAGCATACTGCTAGTCTTTACCTGTGCAGAGGTGTGTACAGAGATCTCTAGAGCATACTGCTAGTCTTTACCTGTGAAGAGGTGTGGGTTCCGAGATCTCTAGGCGAGAGCACACTGCTAGTCTTTACCTGTGCAGAGGTGTGTGTACAGACTAGATCTCTAGAGCACACTGCGAGTCTTTACCTGTGCAGAGGTGTGTGTACAGAGATCTCTAGAGCTCACTGCCAGTCTTTACCTGTGCAAAAGTGTGTGTACAGAGATCTCTACAGCGCACTGCCAGTCTTAACCTGTGCAGAGGTGTGTGTACAGAGATGTCTAGAACTCACTGCCCATCTTTACCTGTGCAGAGGTGTGTGTTCAGGGACCTCTAGAGCACACTGTCAGTCTTTTCCTGTGCAGAGGTGTGTGTTAAGAGATCTCTAGAGCACACTGACAGTCTTTACCTGTGCAGAGGTATGTTTACAGAGATCTCTAGAACACACTGCTAGTCTTTACCTGTGCACAGGTGTGTGTACAGAGATCTCTAGAGCCCACTGCCAGTCTTAACCTGTGCAATGGTATATTCACAGAGATGTCTAGAACACACTGCCCATCTTAACCTGTGCAGAGGTGTGTGTACAGAGATGTCTAGAGCACACTGCCAGTCTTTACCTGTGCAGAGGTGTGTGTTCAGGGACCTCTAGAGCACACTGTCAGTCTTTTCCTGTGCAGAGGTGTGTGTTCAGAGATCTCTAGAGCACACTGCCAGTCTTTACCTGTGCAGAGGTGTGTGTTCAGGGACCTCTAGAGCACACTGTCAGTCTTTTCCTGTGCAGAGGTGTGTGTTCAGAGATCTCTAGAGCACACTACCAGTCTTTACCTGTGCAGAGGTATGTTTACAGAGATCTCTAGAGCACACTGCCGGTCTTTACCTGTGCATAGGTGTGTGTACAGAGATCTCCAGAGCACACTGCTGGTCCTTACCTGCGCAGAGCTGTGTGTACAGTGATCTCTAGAGCACACTGCCAGTCTTTACCTGTGTACAAGTGAGACAGTTGATGGGTCCTGTCACAGGAAGTGTCTCCTAATAAGTACATGCCCTGGCTACCTTGCCAATGAGCCTGGCTCTTTGGCGATTGGTCAGCGCGCATGACCCTTACCCGGGGGTCTGGAGGTTCAAGTCCCCGCCCGGGCCCTCCTTCGGCCTGCTACATTCTGGCGTAATCGGCAGGATTAGGGGCATCCTAATGGATGGCAACATGCGTAAAGCATGGAGCGTGAGGACACGCTCACGAAAGAGGGGGAGAGATGTGACAGTTGATGGGTCCTGTCACAGGAAGTGTCTCCTAATAAGTACATGCCCTGGCTACCTTGCCAATGAGCCTGGCTCTTTGGCGATGTGGTCAGCGCGCATGACTCTTACCCGGGGGTCTGGAGGCTCAAGTCCCCGTCCGGGCCCTCCTTCGGCCTGCTACACAAGTGTGTTTACAGAGATCTCTAGAGCACACTGCCAGTCTTTACCTTTGCAGAGGTGTGTGTAGAGATGTCTTGGATGATCTTGGATGATCTTAGAACTGCAAGAGAAAGTTTACACCACTGTCTCCTCTGCGTGTACCTTTAATGTGCAGCACTCGCTGAAGAAACTCCTTAAAACACGCAATCTTTTTAATGACTTCCTTTTCTGTCTGAGTACGCACATGTCCTCTTACTTTTCGGTGGGTTTGCTGAGTAAACTCATTTTGGGACTCATAAATTTGCTGCCCAGCCTTTTGTCAGGCAAAGAAAACAGTAAAAAAAAGAAGTACTAGAATTCTGGAAGTATGTGAAATCTAGAAAGCTGAGCAATAACATTTCCTGACACCTGACTCTCTGTGTGTTCTTCTCTCCACACATGCATGTTCTGTTTTGGTGAACGTGTGAAGGATTCTGTCTCTGTCGTTTCCATTCCGGCTCTGTCTGATTGACAGGTAGTTGTGATTTTTCTTGACTGCCATTTCCCAGTGTCAGCCCCTCTTCGAATGAAATGACCGCCAGCGAGGAGGTAACAGGATGTGTCTAGTGATACTGAGCCAATCTGCCAAACGATTTAAATCCGCTACGGAAATGGCAAATGTGTTGTTGTATCCTGAAATAAAATATAATGCTGAATATATTGCAATACGTGAGCTAATATGCAATCATTTCCTCTGTTACACTACTTGAAATATTTACCTTTCCTTGACCTGGTGAGTCTACTGGAAATGGTTTTCTTTCTCAATAACAAACTGGGGAATGACAAATGAGAGGTAGATATATTGCAGTGTTTTATAAACTGATGCTGTGGTACTTTAAATATATTATGTACAAGTATATACTTCAATATGTTTTTGCATCTTTTACCAATAGTCTGCACATTTGTAATAAATTGTGAATACTTTGTAATAAACTGTGTATTGTCAGTGTGACACTTTTTACCTTGTCCGCGACAGAGTCAGCGGGGCGAGGAATTGCAATTGGTGGATTTTTTGTTTGTTTGTTTGCTCCCCTGTTTGTTTGTATGTCCATGTGTTAACAATCTAGCGTCTACACGATTGCACTGATTGACTTAAACCTCTAACAGTAGGTGGGCAATGGTCCATAGATTACCTGATTAAATTTTGGGGGTTTGAGTCAAAGTCACAGTCGTCGAATGTGTCAAAATGTTTTTTTGCGATAACCTCCCACAAGTTCACCACATTGACTTCGAACCAAAACCAAAATGTGCATCTTTCAATCCTGATCTTTCAATCCAACCACATGCCACATGATGAGGCTTTAATAGTCTCTGTAGGGGTTGGGGGTTAAATGTCAGGGGGGTCAAGGTCATCGGTGAAAATAATATATATATTATTATAACTTAAAATTGGTTGCAAATAGAAAGATGTTTACCATTATGACCATATCAGAACTTTTATATGGGCTTTTATTTGACACCATGACCATCGACCTCCAGTGACCTTGAAAGGTCAAGCTGAAGGTCACAGATTTTCAGAGGATTATAAGTTGCAAACGGTTGAGGTCACACTTCTAAAGTTGAGTTAGTTTGAAAAGCACTAAAATAAGTGCTCGCGGGCGAGGTTTGTTTTGCTTGGCAGCACTTGTTTTAAAGGAATTCAATTCTTACACGGTTCACCGAATGTGTTTGTAGATACCCTCCAATTACAACTGACAGTCTGCTCTGTAATTTTAGGGTGCCCATATGGAGTGAACCATGTGGAGAATTACAGCCCTTTAACACTTTCCCTGCTTTAAAGTTTCCTGCCACGGCCAGTATTTTTTGATAATATTCAATGATCTTCAAACACTTTCTGAATATTCAGTTTTATTAATTTGTCAACAGAAAGAATGGAGCCTTTAGTTTTATGCTCTAGAAGCTATTTCACTCCTGATTAATTCATTCTTTTTTACAAAAACTTGAACATTAGTCATTAGCTCACTTAGACGAATGTCCTCGGAGAGCTATTGCCATACCTTCTGCATCGGCGTTGGCGTCCATGGACAGCAAAGTCAAAGTTTTCCGGCGCACTGTGTTGTGGTCTGACAACTCGTTTTAATTCAAAAAACCCACATTTTGGACAAGAAGTTGCGAAAAGGGTATGGATGTCATGTAACGTTCACCTGCTTTTTTGTTTTCAAGTTGTCCGCATGTATCAAGGAGATTCGTAACAGCTTGTGAAAAAGTTTGAGATCATGGAACTGCCTGACAAAAAAAGTAATTTCCATCTTTACATGTTTGCGGGGTGCCCCAGAATGCACCATTTTCTTATTCATTTGACCTTTATTTGTTAAAAGATCCGTAACGACTCCCACCACTATATTACAGTGAAAATGATGATCAGAGTTGAGTTCAAGTACTTTCAAGAATTGGATGAAAGTTTTTTTTTTTTTAAGTACCGAAGTGCTTGCACTTGTATGGGAGTACTTCCTATTAATGCCTAAAGTACTTGTACTTGTATTCAATAACTTTTCAAAGTTCTTGACCAATCTGTCTCCTTAGTGCTGACAGAGATCATCGGTCAAGTACATATACTCATTATTAGGTATTATTAGGCATTAGGCTTAATAATATTATTTGGCCTAATGCATAATATTAGGCATTATTAGGTAGTTCTCAGATACAAATACGAGTACAATATGTAAAGAAAAAAAAAATGCTGGCATACAATTTTTTACTTGAAAGTACTTGGACCCAACTCTGATGTTGATTGACAGAAAATTTTGCCTTTGGCTGGGGAAGCGTTAAATTTGTGTCACTGTCCAGATGCTTCTACACCTCTCTGTATGGTGGGTATACATGCCTGAAGGTAGAGTGCAGAGTTATGCTGGGAGATGTTGACGATGGTTATAAGGTTGTGTTGGTGAGCTCTATATGGAGCGTGAAACGAACTCTAAGTCAGAGCGGAGGTAGCTGTAGCTCCTAATCTTCAGCACTCCAAGTTAAAGTCCAGAATAAAAAAATAATTGCAGGTAAATTAGGCGACACATAGTGATTAGCCGAGAGGTTCGCGAGGTAAATGCTAAGCCCTGATATGCACTGAATAGCAGCAGCCGGAGCGTTGATTAAGTACACAGGGGCATCTCTTTCCTTCACTGGAGTTTATGGTGTGCTTTTCTTTCCCTTTTGCCAGGAGTTTGCTCAGGTATGAGAACTAAATTGGCTTATTTTTAAAATTGAGGGAAACTGCTCTTGTCGGCACATTAATTTTATGGCAGTGGATGGTGGAAGATGTCAGTGGTGTAAACTCTGTGACCAGAAAGGAACAGCTGTGAATTCAGGCTTTTATCCTCGTGGGGGTCAGTTAATACAAAGAATTGTTTGGTTTTACGTTGTAATGATAGGTTACACTGTAATTGGATCTGGATGCATACTGTCAATGTAACATCCTGCCAATTATTATCACATTATAACAGTACTCTGAAGGAAACGGTTTGTGCTATGAGTTATTGTGGCTGCATGTTATGCTGCATTCAACTGAGCAACTTCAACAAGATGTCCATTTTGTTCACACTGTCGCAGCGTGCAGTCATTTATACAGCCGATAGTTTTATCCAGTCTGGCATACAGTTAATTAAACTCAGCTGAGGCCAAACCCTCCTGGAAAAAAAAGCTGCTGTGATCTTATCTTGAGTTCTCTAGAACTCGAACAGCCAACACTGCTGGGGCGTGTGTCATCGCATTAAGAGGACGTTTAGGACTGCGGTACTCACTTGTGCTGCAAGCCGTCTGTTTGGCTGGTGAGGTTGAGCTGCATGACGGTCTGGAACTCAGTCTCATTGCAGCAGTACTTAAAAGCCGTGTTGTTATGGAAACAGCAGAACATGTAGGTCTTGTTGTCTGAGAGGCGGGGGCAGTGGAAGCCGAAGTGATAGCGCCCCTTGTGGTCGGAGTAGGGCTCACACACGCGGAAGTGTGCGGACAGGGCTGTGGGAGAGAAGACATGCCAGAGAGTTTCTAATGGGGAGAACTCCACCTCCAGAACAGACATAGTAAGAAATCCACTTTTAGATTTCTTTTTCTGGATTTTCAATTATAGTGAAATATGGTTTTGTAAGTCTTAGTGATGTCAAGCACCACAAGCCACTTTAAGGCATTCGCCCAGCCACTTGAAGGCAGTAGACCACAAAGCATATGCATTTTTTTTTTTTAATTTTCTTATTTAACTGCATGCCTAATGTCTGTTGTACCAGCACAAGCACCAAAAATTACATTCATATAACCACAGTAACAAAAATTTCAGCAATTTCACCATTCCGGCTCTGGCAGTGCTATAATAAACGATGTAGCTTTTACATGAAAGAACATGTTATGTATTGGTCAGTGCTCCATCACGACGTCTTTTCATAGAAACAACTGCAGTGGAAAGATGTCAAAGGAATCAGTTTGGGTGCATTTTAAGAATGCTCATGATGATTCCTAAGGGTGCAATTATTTGGCCTTCATTATTGTATGCTTTTTATTGGATTAGCCTGCTGTCTGTATGTTTTCATGATGAGGAAACTCAGGCTACATTCATGAACGAATGTCGATTTAATTGAAAAGTAAATAATTTTATGCCATGAATCACTTCATTCAAATTGAGGATTTTGTCAGAGATGGTTTTTTTTTTTCAATATTTTGGGGCCGATGACGTCCTATAGCTCATTAAATGGTGCACAATTGCTAGGTTTATAAGTGATGCCATTCTATGCCAATGTTTCATAGGGTTCAACATAAAGCTATTTCCATTTTTAATATAAAAGTGCTGAAATGGGAGATGGAATTCAGAGAAAGTTTTGGATTAAGTAATTAACAATGTGCATAATTGTCATCCTTACAATATCATGTGTATTATCCTTCATCTCTGGACCCCCGACCTACACATTCATCAGCCATTTTAATAATGTGTGACATACTGCCTCACCGTTTTATGAATTTGTCAGAATTTTTGTCTTAATTAAAACACTAAAGCACCGGAAGATCAGCTTTTTGCATTGCGAAGGTATAATGAATTTGTTACTGGGGTCCAACCGGACCTCAGAGTAAAACGTATTCGTGTTTTATTTTATAATTGAATAGCAGCCTGAAAGTTGACTTCTTTTTGGTTGTGTCAGATTCATAATGGCCAACGGACAAAGACAAGCTAGATACACAGCAGCAGAGGCCTTAAGGCCTACACTACAAAACAAAAGCCCTAAATTATTTCACAATTACTTTTTGTTTTAAATTCTGTAAGAAAATGAGCTGCAAAAATCATGTACTGATTGTATAAAATGGCAAAATATCTTTTGTTTTGCTATAATTTGCTTAGTACATGCTAGTTATTGCGATATTATTGCAATGTTATAGCGTTTATAATACATCATGGATATTCTGCAGTAGTGGATTTTGTTCTTCAATAAAGTTATGTGTGTTTGCTGCATTGAATTTGTTTTGACTGCATTGATTTCAAGATATTCCCTCCTGGGACCCCACCTGGTTGTTTGTGTAAGTAAAATTGGCCGGTAGGATGAGGGTTAAACACATATTTTCACTGTAGCCTGTTAGTTGTCTCTTAGTCATTTCTGAATCAATAATTTCTGTCATTATACCCTTATGTATTGGCTTTGTAATTCAATAAATAATTTGTGTAATTGCGATCTCAAATGGGTACGGGTCATTATCCATCATGTGTAAAAGGTAAATGGCTTCTGTCAGCAGTCAGCTAAAAATCCTGTTGCACCAGCAAAACCAGGAGTTGGGGTAGAAAAGGTTGAAAAAAAAAAATAAATAAAGCAACCAGCATGATTGGTCTTTAAATAACACATACGATATAGGCCTACATAACACAGGGAATTACCGAGACAAAGACATAGGACTATAAACGATTATCAAGTATCATTTTTTTTGTGACTGGTTATGATTTATACGGCAAGTAATTGTTTATTCGAATACTCGTTTGCATGCCTATCTGATATGGATATTCAATACTCGGCTATATTTTCCAAAACTAAAATATAATGTCAGATTTTTTTTTGTTCAGGAGCAGGAGTAAATAACTATTTTAGCCATTTAGGTCCATTCACTCCCATTCGTTGAGGATTATCTTGTGAGCACCCTTTCGATGAATTCTGGCCAGCCTCGGTACGATGACATTAATAGGGAGTGAATAGGCTCTCTGTAGAAGGTTCTGGACATGCTAACCAGTGAGTAGAACACAGAGCTGGGGCTTGTCATTCACTTTTTTCATACTTCGGTCTTCTCCGTTATGTGACTGACTGATGTCTGCCATTTTTAACCCTTTATTTTTTGCCCCCTGGCAGCTAGGACACAGACAACCTAAAGATATCATCAATTATTTTGCAGGGGTATTCGACGTGAACTAATTTTTGTTTCTTCACTGCTGCTTGGAGCAAGAGGAGTTCTGAGCATCTGGCAAAAAAACTGACACCTGACACAGGCTCTCTAACATTTTACCTGCTCCATGAGCTGATGCATTTTACGAAATAGATGAGATATTTCTAAATATTTTTTGTTAATGTGCAGAAATGTATTGCACGTTTTGTCTAATGTCCCCTGTAGTATTGATTTCTGACTTAAAGGCCATGTTTGTAGAGGAAGATCAGAGGGAATTAATGAAATTTCTGGGTTTAAAGGGTCTAACCTCTTACATGCTCCATGAAGGACGATGGTCTTAGTAGCAAGGAGACCCCTGAGGAATTCTTCAGTGTGGAAACATGAGGGTGTACCTTATAGGAATGTTTTTTCACATGCTTCAAATCAGCTGTGAATCCGCCTCTCCTTGTGTGCCGCATCTGTCGATGATGCAGATCTAAACCGAAGCTTTAAAGAGCCGAGGCCCTCTGTTTGGCCCCTAATCATTTCCTCAGATATCCCTGCATCGTCTGAGCTGGGAATAATGCAAGGGTGGCTCTCTACTTTGATTTCCAGTCAAGTGCCTTATTTTTTCCCTTACAGACACAGCCTGGAATCACCTGAGCTGAACTGTGTGCATGCAGG
Organism: Gymnothorax reevesii; assembly: GCA_029721435.1. NCBI lineage: Eukaryota > Metazoa > Chordata > Actinopteri > Anguilliformes > Muraenidae > Gymnothorax > Gymnothorax reevesii. The sequence goes on along the minus strand of CM056579.1, from coordinate 99,776,750 downwards.
AATAACACTTTCAGCTCAGACTGTGGGAAGTGAGAGGGAGAGAGACGGAGAACAGCGGATGTGTTAGAAGTAAATACTCACTGTAGCCCACTCTTTTCCAAATCTGTGATCTGTTTTTAGGGCTTTTCATATTCTTGTTTTCACCAATACGCAAAAAATACCTGTAAGTGGCTTTTTTGTTGAAATTTCTTACGCTTCCAGGACTGCCACGCTTCCAGTGCGCAGCTTGGCCAGCGGCATGCTTTTTTGCACTGGCGCTTAGGCCTATTGCATGCGCGTAACATTGAACGGTAGCTATCTTACCATCTACATCAGTGCTTCTCAAACCTCTCCCGGAGTACCACTTACCACTTACACTATCCCTCCCTGCTCCAGCACAGGTGAGTCAGATGATCAGCTCGTTATAAACTCTTGAAGATGCTTGATAATGAGTGAATCATTAGAATCATCTGTGCAAATGAGGAGAGATCTAAAACACGCAGGAAAGGTGGGCCTTCAGGAGAGGTTTTACAAGCACTGATTTACATCATCTGTAATTCTTGATGGCAGAGTCAAAAATTATACCAGAAATTATATCAATCACCTAAATATCGTGATGGTAGGCCCTTCTGGAAACTTGGAGAAAATGACCTTTCCCCATCAGAAAGCTTTATTGATGGAAAAAGGGATTCCTTGACAGGGAGCTGTATGAGACCGGAAGCGACTTGGCTACCAAACTATCCCATAATGCACCAGAAATGGCGCTTGATTGCAACATCCGGGTATTTTTTTCATATTGGCGATACGTAGCAAGAATAATCTTAAACCTGCTCTCTGCATTTTTCATTTTAAACTTGCAGCTCAGGCAGACGGTAGTGAAGAGTCTGTCTTTAAATAAGGTTTTTTTTTGTCACGTTACACTGGCTAATGAGCAGGGCATGCATCCTGACCACGTTGCACCGATTTCATTTCAGTTATTTGGCAGCTGTGGTTCGTGTATTTTAATCGGGGACACCGTGTCTTGAGGCTGGCGGTAAGAGTTTGTGATTTGGGTCTGTTAGAGAGTGATTGCTTTATTGACTTCCCTGTTTACTCCTTTTAGAGTGAAGAAGCTATGATCACTGGCTCTGCTGCTGAGATGCATTATTGATCTGAGTTTATCAGCCTGTCTGTGAAGTGAACCATGGCGACCACAGGTAAGCTGAATGTCCCTGACTGTTTCTGATACACCAACTCTTATTAATTTATAATACACACATATCTTAATGTTATTAGCGCTTCATTTGTTAGAAAAAATCCTTTTCCCCCTGCTCAATAAGTAACACTGAGTCAGAGAGAGGGAGAAAAGAGGGATAAGGGGAGAGGCGAGAGAAAATGAGGGAGAGAAATGGAGTGAGAGAGAGATTGCTGATGTCATAGGGCCATATGTCTTAATTCAATAATCTTTTTATTCCCTGAAGCCAATGGCGCCATTAAGGCAGAACACATTTCCAGTAGGATATTGAGCCGGAGAAAATCAGACCTGCTGTTTTCAGGAACAGTCTGGCTCAACCCCGGGCAAAGCCACGTTTACACACATCCTGATTCTCCTGGTAGGTCCAGAATCTTGAGTGTGTGCCTTTTGGCTTTAGGGGTCTGCTCCCTTACGGTCCCTAGTCCCCAGCCAATCAGCATTTGGGAGTAGAGGTTAGTGATCTATGCTTTTCTGTCTCCAAGTGACTGACAGACCAGCTGTGAAGTCGCAAAGCCTGGAGCGGATCTTGACTCACAATATTCGCAATCCCCTCTCCCCCATCATGGGGGCCGAGTCCTAATTCAGTCTATCTGCTGCTATAGGATCACTCAGGTTTCTGCGAAATTCTGAAATATGATCCGTTTTTGAGGAGTCGTACGACGCAGCAGGAGTCGAGTCTGTTAAACATCGCAGGAGAGATTTGATTCATTGTTGGATGTCAATTGTAATTAATATTTTGGCTCCTTGGAGCAGATTAATTTCAGATTTTTTCCTTGGGTTAGGTTGGGGGTTTTAGACGGATGTAATTAGTCAGTATCTGCAGTACAGGCAGCCTGTGGTGGCTTAATGACCGAGACTCCCACTGTGCTGATATAAATTTTTACAATGAATGATGGTGCTGTAACTGCAGTAAAGCTACCAAACACACACATGCACAGACACGGGCATGCACAAACACACACATCGGCAGATATGTTCATCATGGGAAACAATTGCAACAGAGCACACACCCGCATACGCGCAAGCAGACACAGGTGCACATAAGCATACATGGCTAATTACTTTGTTGACTTTTTTCAAGTAAAGTTGACAAACAGAGGCAGACTATGTGCTGCACCTATTCCAACACGTCTAAGCTAATAAGCAATGAAGTAATGAGGGGTAAGAATCGTACATTTGTATTCCAAAGTGTCGATTAAAATACAGATTTAGTTACAGGACAGGTAAAGGTGGGACTTATGTCAAGTCTACCTATCAAGGGTGTTTCTCTGTTGCGAGGCAATGACCTAGCTGGGGGTAATATAGTTCCCCCTGTTCATCTTACTTCACAGCCGAGCACTGAAGATGGCGATGAAGACCCATCTCTGTATCCTTCCTATGCAGTGACTCGTGCTATGGCCAAGAAGGCTAAAGAAGAAGATGATGTGGTGCCGTCCAGCACATTGAATAGTCAGGACTCAGGTGGTTCACCTCATGACTGTATTCGGCCTACTATGGTTTCTCCATTTGAGGATTTATCAGATACTTTTATCAGTCCTCTGTTCAGCCTGCCAGATGGGTCTGGTGATTCTGATGTGTTTGGGGACTTGTCTCTGTCCAGAAAGCAGTTGATTCAGGAGCAAACTAATGATCCTGAAATTTGTGTACTAAAGAGGAGAGCCCTTCCTGATAAAGAAATAGACGCAGTTCCAGTTGGGTATTATCTCAAGGATGGTGTGTTGATGCGGAAGTGGCGCCCTCCTGATATCCCTGCCAATGCAGATTGGGCAGAGGTTAGGCAAATTGTTGTTCTGAAGGTCTACAGGAATGAGATGTTAACAATGGCTCATAGTTTACCTTTAGGAGGTCATCTTGGTGTTAACAAGACTGTTGATAAGATCATGAAACACTTCTGGCCTGGGTTTCGGAAAGACGTGTCCAACTTTTGAAAAACCTGTCACACTTGTCAGGTAGTTGGAAAACACCAGTTAGACCCACCTGTAGCTCCATTGCATCCCAGCATTTGGGGAGCCCTTATCCAAGGTCATTGTTGATTGTGTTAGTCCATTACCTAAGACTAGATCTGGAAATCAATACTTGTTGACAATCATGTGTGCATCTACTCGATTCCCTGAAGCCATACCTCTACGCAACATCAAGGCCACTGCAATCTCAAAGGCTTTGATAAAGTTCTTCACGTTGTTTGGCCTTTCCAGGGAAATTCAGTCAGACTAAGGTAGCAATTTCACTTCCAGATTGTTTCAGCAGGTAGTGTATGAACTAGGTGCGAAGCAGATTCTTTCTAGTGCCTATCATCCAGAGAGTAAGGGTGCCTTAGAGCGGTTTCATTCCACTCTCAAGACAATGATGAGGACTTATTGTTATGATCATGAGAAAGACTGGGATGAAGGTGTTCATTTGCTGTTGTTTGCAGCTAGAGAAACAGTGCAGGAGTCTACTGGATTTAGTCTGTTTGAGCTAGTGTTTGGCCATGAAGTGAGAGGACCGTTGCTATTTTTGAGTGAACAATGGCAAGAGAAAGAGCCGCATATCAGTCTGTTAGACTATGTTAGCAAGTTCAAGGAAAGACTGCGTGCAGCTTGTGACCTAGCCAAAGAGAACTTGAAATCCAGTAAGGGAAAAATGAAAACTTGGTATGATCATAAGGCTAGAAGCCGTGAGTTTAAACCAGGAGACAAGGTTCTTGTTAGTGTTGTTTCCCTTGCAGTCCAATCCATTGCAGGCTAGATTTCATGGTCCGTATGAAATTCTGACAAAACTCAATTATCTCAATTACATTTTGAAGACTCCAGATAGGAGAAAGCCAAAACAGTTGTGTCACATTAACATGCTAAAGCCTTATCATGATAGGAATGCTAGGGTTGCAGCTGTCACTTCAGATCCTCCTATGGCCGAGACTTGTGAAGATGAGGGGGTGTTTCAAGATGATGAACCTAGAATTAAAGCTGAAGTTCTTTCATGTAAATTGTCAAATTCTGAAGTGTTGCAGAATCTCGATGTAAAACTCCAGCACTTAGAACCCTCACAGAAAGATCAGTTTGAGAGTTTGATCAAGAAATATAAAGATCTATTTCCTGATGTTCCAAACAGAGTTTCAATAGCCTCTCATGATGTAGATGTTAGTGATGCCAAACCAATAAAACAGCATCCGTAACGGATGAATCCTGAAAAGAGAAAGATTGCTGAGAAAGAGGTTGAGTACATGTTAGAACATGATAATATCAGACCCTCCAACTCAAATTGGAGTTCGCCCTGTGTGCTAGTTCCAAAACCTGATGGAAGTACTAGATTCTGTACAGATGCTGTAACTAGAACTGATGTTTTTCCTATACCTAGGATTGATGATTGAATTGATAGAGTAGGGCAAGCAAAGTTTCTGACTAAGATTGATTTATTGAAGGGTTATTGGTGTGTGCCTTTAACTGAGAGGGCCAAGAGCATCTCTGCTTTTTCCCCTCAATCTGGGTTGTACCAGAATGAAGTCCTACCCTTTTGAATGAAAAATGTCCCAGCCACTTTCCAAAGGATGATACAGTCCACAATAGCTGGATTGCCACACAGAGGTGCGTATATCGACGACCTGATCACATGGAGTGACTCCTAGGAAGAACATCTGAAAGATGTAGAGACGTTGTTCCAGTGCCTGACCCAGGCTAACCTGACTGTTAACCTGAACAAGAGTGACTTTGGTTGTGCTACTGTCACATATCTTGGCTACGTCATAGGCCAGGGTAAGGTGGCACCCATAAATGCTAAAGTCCAAGCCATCATGGACTTTCCAGTTCCTGACAACAAAAGGCTTCCTTGGAGTGATCAGGTACTACCGCAAGTTCTGCAAGAACTTTGCTTAGATTGCTCTCAGTCTCACTAACCAATTGAAGAAAGGCGTAAAGTTCACTTGGGATGAAGCATGCCAAAGAGCCTTTGATCGCCTGAAGTCTCTGCTGTGTCACTTCCCTGTGCTCAAATCTCCTGACTTCAACAAACCGTTCTCCATTGCGGTCGATGCCAGCGACCAAGCTTGTGGATCTGTGCTCCTACAGAGAAGTGACTCTGATGACATTGAGCATCCCGTGGCATACTTCTCCAGGAAGTTCAATCGCCACCAAAGGAACTATTCCACAATAGAGAAGGAGCTGTTGGCTCTGATTCTATCTTTACAACACTTTGAGGTTTATGTTTTTACAGGGCAAAAGCCAATGATTGTGTACCCTGACCACAATCCGTTAATGTTTTTGAGTAAGATGAAAAACAAGAATCGGAGATTGTTGAATTGGAGTTTGATTTTACAGGAGTTTGACTTGAAAATTAAGCACGTAAAGGGCACTGACAATGTAATTGCTGATTGCTTATCCCGTGTTTGAGTATGTGTATATATCATGTTTATTAGCATATTGTGTTATATATATATATATATATATATATATATATATATAAGTGTCTACTTAACCATTTTTGTATTGAAAAGAAAAATTTTTCCTTTGAGTCATAATTTTTCCCCTTTGAAATGGAGGTGTAATGCGAATAGAAGCCACTAGATGGCAGTGTTGACCTTTCTTATGTTAAGCCCAGACTGGAGCTAGGTTTGGGCATGTCTTGGGCATGTCTGGGACAAGTCCCAGAGAATTAAAAAAAAGTCTAAAAGGTGGGAGGGGTCTGCAAAAGACTATATAAAGAGGAAAATTGAGAGAGTAAAGTAATAGGAGAAATTGCAAGGAGAAGGATACATTTGACCAGACCTGTCACTCTTTTCAAGACCTGTGAAGCTTTTTGTGGATTTTTGCCAGTGTTGGAGCATTTTCCTCACCCGGAACATCACCAAGCAACCCAACCAAAGGGACTGTAAATATATATTTTTTCTTGTATATATGAATCTTTGTTTAATTAAATGTGTTTAAGTTTTAAAATTGTGTCTGTCATCCCTTGCTGTCGTAAATGTCATAACAAATTGGGGCCATAACACCACAAAGACATACACCTGAGTTTCTGCAAGAAACAAAGTGTTTTTTAATGCTGTTCATAACCAATAATACCAGGAAGGCTGGCAATGGTGATATTAAGCTAGCCCATCCAAAAACCAATTTTCTGAAAAGAACAGTGCTTTATAGAGCTTGCACAATTTGGAATGAGTTACCACTTGATATTCGCCAAGCAAAAAGCAAAAAATGTTTAAGAAGAGACTAAAAATGCGCTTGTTAAGTAGCTGATGACAAGTTGTTGTTTGATTTTATACCTTGTTTATGTTTTGGTTGATTCAACACTCTTTTTGCATAAGGATAGGCTCTTCAATGATTCTGTGCTAAACTGTATTTGTTCTCATTTTCTATTGAATTAAGAATTGTTAGCCCTTTTGCTAAATTCATCTATTTTTGTTGTGTTGTTGTATTTAAGTACAATGTATTATGTCTTGTAATGTTGATTACATTTGGACCCCAGGAAGATTAGTAAACTGCTATGGCATAAGCTAATGGGGATCCTTTTTTTAAATAAATTGAATAAATAAACATACACAAAAACTCTCATACACAGACACCCAGACACCCCCATTCACACACAGGCATTGGCGGACAAACTGTTTACACACACATATGCTTGTGCGCTCACCCACATACGCACACACACTTATGCGCACACTAACACACACATACGCAGAATAATTGCCCCCCTCCCTCTCTCTTACTCTCTTCCTTGTCTTTGCAGGTTTTTCACCGTGACGCAGAGGGCAAACGGAGTTCGGGAACACGGCGAGGTCATAAACCCAATATATACGAATCATTTACATAATTCAATTACACCGAAGGGAAGATCAGGAGACTGATAGTGAAAATGATTGGACAAGCCCTTTAGAAATAATGTGTTTTCCTTTTCAAAGCATGGAGGTCAGGTTCTCTCTGCCAGCCATTACTGCAGTAAGAGATCATATTCCACTGCAGATAAAGCATAATCTTATTTCTTGTACCCTGTTTGTTGGTGAAATATGCAGAACACAGAATTTCCATTAGTCTTCATTGCACTGGAAGAAAAAATTGTTTTATTAATGCATTTATGTATGGACTATTTTCATTTCTATTTAAATGAAGTTGCATATTGAAAGAAATCTTGCATGCGGCTCGAGAGAAATCCTCGTGATTCGCTGCTGTCTCAGCCTGAGGCTCCGCTGGCGTTTTGTTGTTGCTCAGCTGACGACTGCCGCTTGGGCTCCAGAAGCGAAGCGCCAACGTGTGGCCTGACCTTCTGGGAAGTTTATTTGGGGAATAAGGCGTGTGAGGTTTATTTTAATTTTTCTCTGCTGCGCAGCTGTGTGTCTTTAACGGGAGTGCAGGGGCTCACAGGCTAATGAGGAACAGTGAGAGCTCATGAAGATGCAGAGCAGCTGTTAGCTGATTAGCCTAAGCAGGGCCGAGCCCCATAGGAGCTGTGAGGGGATCAGGACCCTACAGCTGCACTGATCTTACTGTTTTTACACTGGGGGAAGAACCACCGATCAGCCAATCATAGCCACCTGGATATGGGCTGATTGTGTGGGAGCTGCTCTGTCCTGCACTGAGATTTATATGCTCCTATCTTTCATCATGCGCTCACTCAGTCACAACCACGCGCATTCAGTCATGCTCACACACACATGCACGCGCACGCAAACAGACTCACACTTGAACACACACATGCACACGCGCACACACGCACATGCACACACACACACACACACACACTCAAATTCATGCAAACACGCATATACACACATCCGCGCACACACACACACACAGACACACACACATTCAAACTCATGCACACACGCATCCGCACACACACAAATGCACACACACACACACACACACACACAGGTAGCGGCCTAAACACGCACCTACGCCATTAGCATATAGATGAAAAGTGTCTGGAAACACGGAGCTATATAAGGAGATTGATAGGAGTAGAAGCCTCTTTGTCCATTTTTTGGTGATATTACAGGCGGCAGGTTTCAGCGCATCAGAGTTTTTAAAAAACAGACGAGGGGTGGGGGGGGTGGGCAGGGGCTGTGGGGAGGATCTCCACTAAATAATATCTGCACATTGACCATATTGTTGAGGCAGAGACTTTTCAAGAACAGACTTGATTTAAAGCTAGATACCGTTGAGTCATTGAGTATCTGAAGGGACATATTCACAATAGTATAAAGAAACTGGCGAGCGTAGTTGGGCTGAACAGCCTGTTCTTGCCATTCATGTTATGTTATGTTATGTTATGTTATGTTAGTGCAGTGCTGTATTGGAGAGGGGTACAGTTTGGTTCAGTTAAATCATCTTGAAGGATTGGAGCTGGTCGGTTCATTCCGCTAAAATTAATTTTGCTGTGTGGGTTTTTGAAGCCATGAGGAGAAATTGGAGAACTTGTGATTGCTATTTTTGAAAAGCAGCATGGATTTAAATCAGCAGTGGGTCCTGTAGTATTATTTAGATCAAGAGCACTGAGAATGGCAGTAAAATCACATCTATAGCACGTCTCTGAGGGGTCAGAGGTCAGCGCTACCATGTTTACACTGGGAAAAGATATTACTGCTGAACTTATGTTAAAGGAGAGACACAAAGTTCAGATGCCAAGCTTCCATCTGCTGTTAATGATCGCTAAAAATAATAACATCTGTTCACAATGTAAACCAATATGGCAGTTAAAAAAACCTTTAGATTTTGTAAGAGATTTGAAATGGAAGGCATTTACGGAAGGTTCCAAACACATACTATATATCAGTCTCTCTCTCACTCTCCCTCCCGCTCTCTTACTCATGCTTTCCTGGTGACTGGCTCAATCTGCTCATCTTGAATAAATGCCGCGTGGTTCTGCTCTAGGCTTCTGTCTGGCCAGAGAGACAATCTGCCCAATTAATCATACACTAAACCAGCACCCAGCCCCCGTATCTATGGAGGCCCGTTTGGGCCATAATTCAGCTGTGTAGCACAGAGCCGCAGTTAAACTCCTCTCCCAGCTGAACACCTGTTTGTACTTGTGTTCTTTCACCTTTAGACCTTCTCCCCTCTGTTTTGCTGTTTTTTTTTTTATAAAATTTTTTTTTGTGAGCTGCCAGTGTCACACCAGAGCCCTGATTGGTCTGTGCTCTGAGCCTGAGTGTTTTTAATTGGCAGAGAGCAGGGTGATGCCTGGTGTGAAGTACAGGCAGGTGAACAGGTGTCTGACGCCTATTACTGGCTCCAGGTGAGCGTGCGGCTGACACCCAGCACTGCACCGACGTCTGGACTGACGTTTCCAATTCATTTACTGAGGGAAATCTGGAGATGTCAGTGAGGTGCTGGGGTGTGAGTTTTATGGGCAAATATTTTTCCCTCTGCTGTGTCGCAGCTGTGTCTTTAGCAGAAGTGCACTGGCTCACAGGCTAATTAGGAACACCATTAGCTCTTGAGGGTGGAACGCTGCTATCTTGCGATGTCGTAAAACGTTGTATTTGTGTTTCAGGCATGATAGGAGTCATCACAGGTATTATATGGGCCTCTTGGAGGCAAGCGCACAATGGCAGCCATGTGCTGGTGCAGGCAACCTGCCGTTTGGGGAAGAGGGTAAAAGCCCTGCCCTGCTTTTCTGCTGCCAGCAGGCCAATCAAACTCATTAGTTCTACCTCCTTGCTGAAGTGGCATGGCTGTTATTAATTTGAGTCAGATTGGAACAAAAATATTAGTGACAACGATTAACTTCTGTTCGCGGATATGTTCCAGAATTCTATCTCCCTTCGATCTCTATGTTGTCCTCGAAGCATATCAGATGTGGCGATGTGGCCTTGCTCTTGCTGACTCTACAGAATATCTCTCGACTGTCTTTGACTATAGCTGAAAAAAATAATCTCACAAGCTAACAGTAGACTACGGCATGAGCACTTTTTTACGGAAAAAGATTACTGACATTATTTTTTCCACCCCCCCTTTAGTGAAGGAGAAGACTTATGGTTTCTTGCTCCGTTGCTTTTGGCGTCAGCATTTCCAAAGTGTTCTTGAATCATAACTCACAGAAACCGCTCAATATTTCTTAACCAAATTTGGTAGGTGCATTGATTGACTAGCACATTGGTGCCTTTTGGTATTAATGGGTTTCTGGGGGTAGAGGGAGGAGACATCTGGCTTTACGAGTAGAAACACACTGTAGTTTATCCACGTTTTACCTCACTGTCACCATTGACTTGCATTGACAGTAGTGGCTGACCTGCCTATACTGAAGCCAGCTGCTGTGGTGCTACCGCAGGGTATCTCTCAAGTCCCTGAAGGAGACTGTCATGCGGAGCGTGCTCAGGGCTGCCTGGGCTCACCTGCAGAAGTGAGCAGGAGGAAGACCACGGTCAGGATGTTGAAGGCCGGCCGCCCCGAGATGCTCATGATCCCAGCCGGGTCGGTCCCGCTGCTGCAGAGAGAGAGCGCTGTGGCCCCCCGCTGGCCGAACGGTGGAACTGCGTCAGTCCCCCTCTGCCCTGTGCCTCAGCCTCTCATACCTGCTGTTCCTCTGTCAGCCTGCAGAGGGAGTAAACAGCAGTTCCGTTATTAGACACTCATTCTACACATTCTTACATAGTAACCTACGCTTGATGAGACTAAGCGGGGGCCAGTCCCTCCCCAACCAACATTGTGCATTAAAGGGCGTCGCTCAGGAGCCTACTACGCAACTACACAATAACAATGACAGTTCCACTGGGCTTTGACTGGGAAAACCAGCTAGTTCCCTATGAAGCTTGTTGGCCAATAGGTTTCAGGTAGCTTAGAGTAGAGAAGTAGCATGGGTCACAAACCAATTGGAATATTTTTCTGCAAGAGCATGCCCACCACTGAGATTAAATGCGCCATTACAGGTTGTGTAGGGAAAACCTGGAATGCTTTTCATGCCAAAGATAAGACAGATTGCGGGCAGAGAGCGTAAATGAGGTGATTATCCATGACAGTAAGCACGGGTGAGAGGAGTACCACATGGGTGTAGAGTTTGAGAGCTACTGCTTCATCAAGCCTTTATAAAACAGGAGCCGCGGGTGACCGCATCAGCTGACACACACTGCCTCCTCATCGGCAGGTAATTAGAGCCAGGTGCATGTCAAGTGCACACAAGTCATTGATCATCAGTAAGTGCAACTGCGGGCTTATTTTTGGCTGAATGAACAATGTCAAGTCGAAGATTTTGTGTGTTACACTCCAAAGAAAGGGTGTACGAAGGAACAAAGTGTTCCTGCCCGTCTCACTTAGCTGGTGAGTAAATAGAATTGGTGGCATGCCAGATTCTAATGGGCACACGTGGACACCCACACTTTCAGAGGGGATGTTTAAACAGCCTTGGACCATTGGTGTTGATACCCCACCATTACTTGCCGTTGTATGCATCTATCTTCTCGACAAAATGATTTGAACTGGCAGCTCCATTTTAGGCAACACAGGGTGGCTTGAGGCTCTGACAATGTGAAAAAAATTAAGGGTGAAACCATTATTTGTGTGCAATATAGTTTTTATTTCGCTGCTCAGCTAATGGGGCTCAGGCCAGGAAATGGCATCTTGCATTTGCCCGGCATGATTGTATGTTCCAACTGTCAGCTTAGATATGTGTGCTACTGGTCCATTAACGTCTAACCTGCGATTGCATTTAAATATTTAGTGCTGTAGTACTCGTATCCTATGTTGTGAATGGGCAAAAAATACTCACTCATATACGCATTGTTTCTGACTGGTACTAAACTACGAAGGGTCATAACCACAGTATTAATATGACCTTTTAGAACTATGGAAGATCATTGCCTCGCTGTTTATGCCACCCAGTAGAACTATGTAGGGTCATAGCCTCGGTGTTTATATCACCCTGTAAAACTATGTAGGGTCATAGCCTCAGTATTTATATTATCCTTTAGAAACATGGAGGATTATATTATGAGTGCCTATACCACTCCATAGAACTATTGAGGTTCGTACAGTGCCATGAAAAAGTACTTGCTCCCTTCCTGATTTCTTGTATTTTTGCTTGTTTGTCATATTTAAATGTTTCAGATGATTCAACTAATTTCAATATAAGACAAGGACGATGTGAGTAGTCATAAAATGCAGCTTTTAAATGATCATGTAATTCATTGAATGTAAAGAGTCATTCAAAACCTACATCACCCATGAAAAAAAAAGAATTGCCCCCTCACACCTAATCACTGGTTGTGCCACCCTTGGCAGCAACAACTGCAATCAAGTATTTTCAATTATTGGCAATGAGTCATTTACATCACTGTGGATAAATTTTGGCCCACTCGTCTTTGTATATTTGTTTAATTTCAGCCACATTTGAGGACTATGGAGCATGAACTGCCCGTTTAAGATTGTGTCATAAGTCAAGATTGATGTTGGGGGGACAAGTTATACCTTTTTTGCTATAACCTTTGGAAGAATAATGCTAGAGACTTATATAACATATCATAATGTCAGTACTGAAGAATACTAGATTTAATTTAATTTGACCAAATCTCTAAAATTATTTTTTGAATAATAATTGTCCAAAAATTATTTATGTTGGGAGGACAGAAAAGGCTCACCTATTTTCTTACATCAAAATCTCAATAGCTAAACCTGCTGTTCCTTACTTTGAAATTGTTTCAAGAATGAACAACATGATTAAAAAATACTTCTCTTGTCAAAGGAAAGAGTTTGGGATCAAAAAAAATTTTTTTAAGGACTTTATGGCAAGAAATGTAAGCAAAGAATTTATGTTGGGGAGACTTATGTCAGGAGAACATGATGTTTATATAGCATTTGACTGGTATAACAACAAAAGAAATGCATTTTTAACTGAATATTTTTTAATTTCATGATAAATAACCAATAGCAATTGTAAAATTATAACATAATGTAGATCTTTACATATTTACAATTTTTGTTTCTCAAGTACAGAGTTCTTGACTCCAGTATGACACAGGTAGAGAGTTGCTTCCCAGCCCGATAGGACTTACGCCTAGAACCATTTTCAGTGGCCATAGTTAACTGTAGTAGTGCAGTGTTTGAGAAACAACTGGTGAATGACCTGAGACCTGAGCAGGACCGGTATGTAAACCCACCCTGAGGGAGGATCAAAGTGACACCTGCCTCAGAGCGTGAAAATCTGTTCCTTAAGGGGTGGCTTCCAGAAAAACGTCCTTATTTTCCCTAAGTTGAACTGTGAAGTTAATCTGCCAGATGCAAGAAATATTCCTTTAGGGGGTGATTCACACCAGCCTGTTTGATGTGCCTTTGAGGGGTGGCTTTATACATCTGAAGCTCAAAATAATAATTTTTAGTCATGTTCCTCATCACAATACTTAGTCAATGAACTAAATAATGAACTAATATGTTCCTTATATTCTAGGTTATAATTAATTAAAAACACTGGATTAATGTCAGGATATATAGTACACTTCCATTTATACTGGACCTGACTGAATCCAAGATGGCCGAAATTATGTCGGGGGGACTTTCAGCCAATATTACTTTAAAACTATTAATTTTTTTAATCTTTCAAAATTACAGTCTTTTTACTCATCCTTAAATGCTTACTTTAATGAAATTTCATTTTAATAAATGAATTTTAACTTTTATAAAAGAATAAAAACATTTATTTTATTATGTCGGGGGGACACCAGCATCTTCCAGAATTATACAATATTCATATTGCATTTAAGGTTATTAAATGAGCATTTTTATAAAAATATTTTAAAAGGTATTGAAAGCAGGGGTATTACCAAAGTGTAACTAGGCTTATGCCGTTGGAGGCGACAGCTGGTGGTATATCCCCGAACGCCCCCAATCCTCCTATTCCCCAATCCTTGAATAGACCTTGAATAGACTTTCATTTGAACTTAATTTCAGGTCAATCGGTCAAATGGTTTTGAAGATATGGCCAAAGTGGTATTTTCCCATCACAAAGTGCCACCTGGTGGCAAATTTTGAATCATTCAGGTATGATGTCGTCATGTGATATGTTGTGAGGTCATGACTTTGCAGTTGCACATAGTTTCATGTCAATTGGAGAAATAGTTCCAAAGATATAGCAAAAATGGTGAATTTAATGTGATAAAGCTTTACCTTGTGTCAAACTTTTGTACCAAACAGGTATAATGTCATCGTGTGACACATCCTCAGGTCATGAACTTTCATTTGCACTTAATTTGAGGTCAATCGGACAAATATTTCCAGAGATATATTAAAAACAGTGATTTTTCAGTTTTTGGCCCCTGGTGGCCAATCAAGAAATTGTTAATTGTCCAAAATCGAATCAGTTCTTCCTCTTTATGATACTAACTTATATGCAAAACTTGGAATTCCTAATTGCAATATTACTGCAGTTATCGCGTTAACATATAATTCAGTTTTTGGCCCCCGGTGGCCAATCTTGAGATCTTAAATTGTCCAAAATCGAATCAGTTCTTCCTCTTTATGATACTTACTTATGTGCAAAACTTGAAATTTGTAATTGAAATATGACTGAAGTTATCGCGGAACAGTGATTTTTTTCAGTTTTTGGCCCCTGGTGGCCAATTTAGAAATTGTAAATTGTCCAAAATCGAATCAGTTCTTCCTCTTTATGATAATTACTTATATGCAAAAGTTGGAATTTCTAATTGAAATATTGCTGCAGTTATCGCGTTAACACGTAGTGCGGCGGCGGTCGGACCAAAAACAGAGTATCCCCCGGAACGCCATTCGGTGTTCGGGGATATAATTAGTCAAAAAAATATTATTATCCTAAAGGAACACCAAATAGCAGAGAATCAAAAATCTGGGTCAGAAATGAGCAAAATTGTTCCGAGCCGAGTTTTGGCAATACCCTGAAGTCTAATGCTCATAAAATCCTTAATTCTCTACATATTTTCAAAATTTTGCCAGTTTTAGAAACTTGAGTATATCCTCTCCACTGATGTAACCATTTAATCAATTTGATGATATTTAAAAATTAACCCCCCTGTTCAATTTTGTTTGATCCTAACCCATAGTATCTCAGATTCAAGTCAGGATTTCGACTATGCCACTCCAAAACTGTCATTTTGTTTCTATTGAACCATTCAGACATGGACTTGCTTGTCTACTGCAGATCATTGCCCTGCTGCATAACCCAACTGTGCTTTACCTCTAGGTTATGAACTAATGGCTGGACATTCTCCTTCAGGATTTTCTGGTAGAGAGCAGAATTCATGGGTCAAGCAATTATGACATGTCTACCAGGTCCTGAAGCAGCAAAGCAGCACCAGACCGTCACGCTGTCAGTTTGACTGTTCCTATGATATTCTTATGGGGCAATACTGTGGTAGCATTACGCCAGATTTAAGGAGACCAAATGTCTTCCAGAAAGTTCTGCTCTTGACTCATCAGTCTACAGAAAATTATCCCAAAAGTCATGGGGATCATCAAGATGTATTCAGGCGATTGTGAGGTAAGCCTTTGTGTTCTTCTTGGTCAGCAGTGGTTTTCACCTAGCAGGTCCCCTATGGATGTCATTTTTGACCAGTCTCTTTTTTTATTGTGAAATTGAGAACATTGAACTTAACTAGGGCAAGTGAGTCCTGAGGTTCTTCAAATTTGTTGTTTTTTGACCTCCTGGATGAGTCAATGATGCGCTCTGAGAGGAGTTCTCGTAGGAAGGCCATTCCTGGGAAGATTCACCACTGTTCCAAGTTTTGTCCATTTGTAGATAATAGCTCTCACCATTGTTTGCTGGAGTCCCAAAGCCTTAAAAATGGCTTTGTGACCCTTTCTGGACTGAAAGATTTTTGTCTACTTTACATTGCCAGACATGTTCTATGTGACTAATGTTTAAATTCAACAGGGCTAGCGTTATCATGCCTGGGTGTGCCTTGTGAAATTGAACTGAATGATCAATTAAATTTGTTTAATTACTCATTCACAAAGGGCCAGGTATGCTTGGATAAATTTTCCCCTCCAATAAATGAAAATGTTATTTCAAAAACACATTTTCTGTTCACTCGGGTTATCTTTGTCTCATTTTTTAATTAGTTTGATGATCTAAAACATTCAAATGTGACAAATACGCTAAAATAGAAGAAATCTGGAGGAAGGCAAATATTTTTTTCAGAACACTGTTGACTCAGTAAATTACAAAGGTCAGTATATCTTTAGGTCCTGAAACCCTCAGTTCTGTTCAGGGTTGACAGTCAAGAATAAGGTCAGAGATCACATACAGATCATTCACCATCATGGTGTGGCAATTTTTCTTTCTTCATTTGGTGGTAAAAACTAAGGACGACATTGCCTGCTCTGCCTTAAGGGTCTGAGAGTGGATAGATTCAACTGAAATTCATTAGAACTCCTTTAAAATATTCAGTTAGCTTCTCTCTCATTCTCGACCACTTGGCATTTCGGCACACTCAAGAACTCCTCAGCTCTTCCCAGGGTGCATTTGTGTTGCTCACTAATGCAGATCTGACACTCTCTCCTGCCTCAGATCAGATGCAGATGTAATCCTGAGTAATTTATGATAATGGAAAAACGGTACAGCAGTAATGAGCCAGTGGAGCTCAGGCCTTGGGTGTTCCAATGGCTGGAGTTTGTTCCCATATCTGCAATATACAGGAGTGTTTTACTCAAGGTGGTTATCCAGCTAATTCAGTAGTCCTGCTTTGTGAAACTGGACCCTGGAGATGATCATTTATTCATTTCAGTCCAACCTTTTACTGACAAGGCGACAAGGGATTTATTATTCTCTCACTGCAGTCCACGATAATCTGATAGATTGAGAGGGGAGTCACGCCCCATTCGTGCGACAAAGGCTACCACAATTACTTTTTTCTGATGCTCACTCATATTTTATTTTGACCGTGCTTCGAGGCTGACCTGATAAAGTCCGACCAGAATAGAAAGTCAAATGAATCGGCAAAAAACACATTGGCTGCAGCTTTCACTACGCATTACCTCTTTATATCCATTATACCTGTGTTACTCTGCTACCTTTGACATTATTAGTATATGAAGACCACAATGGAAAAATGATCGGAGTGACATTTTCACGTTATGGAGAAATGATGAATTAAAAATTCAAAATGATCTTAGAAACAAAGCACTGAAAAAATATGCAAAAAATATAAAATATATACAATATTATTATAAAAAATATATTATTATTATTAATATTATAATATATACAAAAATGCTAAATTGGTAATTGTTTTTCCTTTGTGGTCTTCATATTAGTTATTAGTTGTGATCATAGAGGTAGTAGTTGTTGTTGCACTAGCAGTCGTAGCAGTAGCTGTTGTAGCAGCTGTTGCTGTAATAGTAAAAATAGTGGTATTATTGTCTGAAATAGTTACAGAGTCTGGAAGCTGACACATTGTGTTTTAATCAGAATAAAAGAGGAAACAGAATTATTCCAGCAGAGATGTGTGGCCAGCCCAGCGTCCCTGCACTCCTTTTATCTACACAGCAGTGTGTGAGTAACCCTCTTCCCCACGCAGGAAGAATCTGCAATTCAGGAGGGGGGGAATCACCTTGTAGCCAAGGCAACCCGCTAACTCTGTAGCCAGGGAAGTATAAACTAGAAATTCTGGAGCCTTAACATCTGGCAACCCTTTTATCACACTGTAAATGTATGCCTTAGATCAATGGGAATAACACACCATTTGAGAACCAGATGAACAGAGAACAGCAATATGGAGGGTCAGGCAGATCCCTCGGCCATCTTCTGTTCTTATGAAGAGCTAAGAATTCCATAGCAGAGCAGAGATTTTTTGAGATCTCTAGTTAGAAATTACAGGTCCTGCCCATACCTGAACATGGTTTCTCTACCAGTGAATTCTGCCAGCTGATTTCACTCGTTGCTCATTATTAAATAGGAAAATTGTGTGAAGTAACAAATCTGAAAAACACTCTGAGAAGAACTTATGAAATACTGACTCTCTGAAGCTGGCCTTCACAACCCTGTGTAGAGCTCTCACTTATCAGAGGGTCTCTGTACGGGTCAGAATGAGGGATATAGATTTATTGATGCAGTTGCTTTGTGTCTTAGTGGACTGATGGGGGGTTAGTAACCCTGGTAACCTCTGACTTGTTTTGTGAGGACCTCTGGTCAGAGCACTGACTCTGGATCAGCTGATCTATTCTCTCCTTATGGTCATCTGAGAGAGGTTGGGTAGGATTGCCAAGAAACACAAGAACGGATCAATGTTTCCATTGTTCTGGTTTCATTATCTGCACATTAAGGATACGGGATTCATTTTTGTGGGAAATATGATCGTTAGATGTGGTGTAAGTTATTCTGGAGATATTTAATCACATTTCCAATGTTCTGTTCCACAATATTTTATTCATGAATAATTCCGTGGCTCTTTGTCTTTTAACGGCTGCCAGCAGACGTAATATAAAGCGGTTTCTGCTTTTTACTGGAGACTCTTTTTTCCGATGACATTACTGTTGGTGTTTGTGTTCTTCTGAGCGCTGGGGTGTTGGTTTTTCAGGATCAGACGGTGTGCTAGTAATATTAATAATAATAATAATTTTAAAATGCAAATTCCGTCCCCATATTGTCAGGGGTGTCAGCGGGCAGTCCTGAATCTAGAATGCAAATATAGACATGGCAGTTTGTAATGAGGCTGCCCGTCCAGCACAGGATATGCAGATTTATGCTAATAATTCCTAACGCATGACAGATAAAGCTGCTGTCTGGGCGAAGTTGTGGGCTCTTTGCTCTGAGTCGTGCATGTGGCCCTTTGGCAGACGTCTAGAAAACAAAGACACGTTCACTGACTGCCTGTTGCAAAACACAGATGGAGAATTCATTTCACTGAGAGAAACTGGCTCAGATTAACACAACAGAATACAATAGTTGTTTTTGCGCCTTTATGTGCGTTACTCGTAACTTGTAGTGCTTTACATAAAGCTACAATTAATTTAATTTGCCTACTTTCTGCGCACCTCTGGATTCTGTTTAAACCCAATAGGATTACCTCAGTAGAATTCAGAATCCTGGCCAAAAACTGAAGCTGCATAACGTTTGCAAGCCTGACGGATGTACCTTTAAGGCTCAGCTCGAATATTCTGATCGGCGAGTGAAGAGCAAGATGGTCAGGGGGGATACAGAGAAAAATCTGGCAACCTTATATGTCACCAGTAACTCTCTGGGTAAACTCCATAAACACAGTCTTCAGACCGTCCTGTAGTGGTAAATAGGCCATTCAGCCGTCAAAGGTCTGACCCTTAGTGTTGTGTAGTGTGAGGTCTTCTCCACCTGTCAGTGAGTGTGGGATCATACCGCAACAGAGGCTCCGTGATGAAGTATTATACTTGAGCCACAATACTATTCTGCTGCAATTTTAATTATTGTAATTAATTATGGTTATGTGATTCTATGTTCTGAACATTGTGACACAACATAGTATGGTATGGTGTGATTTTTTTTGCAGTATACTATTTTCTATGCAAAAACTTCTTTGATAATTTTCTGATAAAGTAAAGTTTTTCTGTTTCTCACTTCGGTCTTTATCAGGGCAAAATGGAACTGTCAGAGAAGCTGACAAACAGATGTGGCAACCCTGTCATAATCACTGTGCTTTTGAAAAATACTTGGCACCCCTGTATTGATGCAAATTTTATCTTGCAAAATGTTGCTGTATCATACAGCACCCACCCCCAGATAACAGCTGTACTGCTTTTCTGAAACATCCTCAGTAGAAATCCCAGCTCGCTGCCATTCCTGTGCGTCTGTACGTGTTCGCCGTCTGTCGCAAACAGCCGGAAGGGAATGGGAGGGGTTTTTTTTCCATGACATTTTTGCTCAGTCCCTTTATATTCTTTTACATTACCTAACAATGGCGACAGCGCTTGGAAATTGTCAGCAGTCTGACTCTTCTTTGGTTATGTGGCTGTTTTTTCTGTGCGTTCAGTACAGGCTGTGTTGTGAACGGTACACGCCCAAACGCCAAATTCTTACTTAAGGAAGATGAAAAAGGAAATTAGTCACTTGGGGGACAAATGACGGATCCCAATGTTCCTGTCACACAGGACAGATTACACAGACCCCTCCCCCCCGCAGTCAGGTGATCAGAGAGGATGGAGAAGGAAGCGATGCTCATTATCTGATCTTCATTATCTGCTGTAAACTGTGCAGCTTATCAGTAGGGACTGAATGGAAATGTTTCTCTAGCAGCAGGGAAGGTTTGTACAGAGTCATTCTGCACATTGGGCTCACCCGCAAAATTACCTTTGTTTGCCTTGCTTGGTCACCTGGGAGACCAATTATCATTAGTGGATTTGACCTGGTGAATGGGATTGAGTGGGTTAGGGTCAGAGGTTTTGCCACTAATCAGAGAAGAGTGCAGGCGGGGAGGGTTGATTAGGTGGCCTACCCACACACTCACATGTATACACACGCACACACACACAGACACACACACACTGGCACATCTGCTCACACACATTAACACACATACATACACGTGCACACACATATGGACGCACACACACGCATGCAGGCACACACACGCGCGCAGGCACATCCGCTCACACCCATTCACACGCATGCATACATGGGCACACGCATACGCGCGGACACACATGCACACGCACACACACATGCGCGCACTCAGGCACCCGCCCTGTGTTCCAGTACAGCTGACACCCATTATGAAAAATTACCACAAAATACTACAGTAAAAATATTATAGTTTTTATAGATATACTATAGATATGCTATAGTCACTATGTAGTTTTCTATAGTGATGCTAAAGTAAATCACAAAAGTCAAACTCTTCCATAGTAAACTATAGCAATGATATTTAATTACTACAGTACATTTGCAACAAACTATAGTTTACTGTTGTAAAGTGTAGTTTACTATAGTTTACACCAATTTTACTGTAGTAAACTATGGTTAACTATAGTAAATTTTTATAAGGGACAACAGGTGACCTGCTGTAATTGACACCCACCCCCCTTAAAGAGACATCGTTCTCTTCTGCTTCAAAGACTGCATACAGTATCCATACAACCCTAGTGTGAAAATACTCTCTTAATATCGCATATCGAGGGCTGACTGCAATAAACAGTCATGTCCAGATGTTCTACAGTGGACATAACTGATTATTGCAGTCAGCCCTCGATATGCAGTGTATATATTGCACTGTACATATTTTACCAGTAACCTGGATTTCAGAGCTTTATAAAAACCTGCTCTATTTGCTGTATGTCAATGTAAATGTGACTTTAAGTCCACTCATAGAGCGAATCCATATGGAGTGAATGGAGTCGTTTAAAGTGATGTGTCTGTCCAAATATGAACATGGTGTATTTTGTGTTTGGCTCCTTTGAACGTTGGCGCGTGGAGCTCTCAGTGCTGTATGCAACTGAATTTTAAACTAAAAAAAAAAAAATCTCCGGAAATGCATTCTTTCCTCTGATACCCAAGTTTAAAAGGGCAGTCTGGCCTTGGATTACATTTGTGATTAATGTACTCCTGCTGAGTGGTTAAACTCCACAACCGTTATGGGAAATTGGATCATTTATGCTTTCCTCTATCTGGCCATCATTTACCAGGCTTTAAAGCAGCGCTGTCCTTGTTGGCTCTAGCTCAGGGAATATCGCAATCAAAATACCAGCGACACAGAGAAGTCAAAGGTCATTCTATTCCAAGGTTTTTTTTTAAAGCTCTGATTCTGTAAAGCTTGTCAATTCTGTATGAGACTGTCCCACCGTTCTTGTGTAGAAGAACATTTTTAATGTCAAGTTGACACTTTTTCTGTGATTTCAAGGCATAAAGTCTTTATTGTTCCATTCTTATGCTTGACATCAGGGTCACCCTTATGACTGTAGTTTCTCTGGGGGAGATCATACTCTTAGGTAGACAGTTTTTGCACAGAAATATAAATTCACACCCAGCAGCAGGGTTTATGCCTGACTCTTATACCCGAGTTTCATTTAAAAAAAAAGACTATGTAGGTGGCATGAGAACCTAATGTCCGGCTCCTTGACTGGAAGCTGGGTTGAGCCCCAGGTGGGGCTGCGGATTTTGACTTTTTGGATTCTGACATAAAGTTTGAAAGAACTCTGCCGTTGGGCCCTTGAGCAAGGCCCTTAACCCCAAAACTGCAACATCAGCTAAGGCTTTATCCCTGGTTCTCTATATACCTCCCAACTCTCCTTTCAATCTGCCATCTCTCGCAGAGCATCCTTGAAAAAGAGAAGCATGTTCACAATGGAACTTCTCTGGTTAACTGAAAGGTTTTCTCTCCTTTTTTCTTTTGGA
The DNA here is from genome assembly GCA_029721435.1 of Gymnothorax reevesii. NCBI lineage: Eukaryota > Metazoa > Chordata > Actinopteri > Anguilliformes > Muraenidae > Gymnothorax > Gymnothorax reevesii. The sequence continues at coordinate 99,754,309 of CM056579.1, read as the reverse complement.
AAAAAGGGATAAAGTGGAGTGCGTTAGAAGATCTTTGAGCTGGGACTCGGAGTGGAACAGCCATGGCGGTTAATCACTGTGCTTTAGAGAGGCGGGTGTGCGGCTCCTTTTAGGAGCTCTGGTTGCTGGAGGGTGAGTTCCTCATTACTGCTCAGTCTGTACCTCAGGCCCGGAGCAGCTCTAAGGAGCACCTCCGCCCTCCCCTGCACACACCGCTGAGAAAAAGCCATTAAAGAAATGCCACCCGAGCCCGAAGAGGCCTGACATTTTTCCTCCCAGTGGCTGGACTATAATAATAATAAAATAAACATTCAAGTACGGCTTTATTAAAGAGCACTGACCCTGGCTTTTGGACATCCCGCCCCTCTAGCCAGTCCTGTGTTCAGCAGGATTCTCATGTCCTGAAATTTAGGTGGTTTTAGAGTGATATTTGCCTTTAGAAATTGCTGCATATTGCTCTTTAGACGAAATATAGTGATTAAAAATGCTGTCCATGTACAGAGCAGATATATCATATAATTGGCTAGAGACTCTCCATTTTATGTATTCCAGTCAGGGGAACCTCTGACACCTGAAAGCTGAATTACTTACAGCCCCTGTTTTGTGCAATAAAAAGTAATTCTTATTTTATAGGCATTCCATCTTTTGAATTGCTACAGATGTAACAACAGGGAGATACACACAAGCGACTCCAGTAACTGCATGAATAATCGAGTACCGCACAGCTAGCGAATAGGCAGCTGTGATAGATTTTCTGGCATTCAAATGCAGCTGTGTAAACGGTTTGTCTCAACAGAATTAAATTTGATGGATTGATTGGATTTGGCTGTTTTTGCATGGTCCATACAGCTAATTTGGTGATAATTTATGAAATGGAATGTTACCAAAAAAAAAAGTCCTCCTCATAAACTTATGCTAATGACTAGCAGTAAGCCAATATGTGTTTAAAGAGTATGCATTAGTTACACTGGGAATTTCATGTGACTTTTTTCCATGTGATTTTTATGCAGTAAGTCTTTGAATAGCTCCATACTTGGCATCATACAACTTCTACAGTCTTAAGCTGACATTTTTCAAAAAAATATAAACTTTCTTATTTCGAACATCTGAAATGTCTTTGTACCATTTTCAATAATACTTAAAATGATTTTCAAATAATTGCATTTTGTTTTTATTTAAATGTTGCACGACATCCAAACATTTTGGACAAGGGGTTGTAGCATACTGAGGTGACTACGTCACTGCTACTTTAGATCTGGTGTTAGACGTAAAATCAATATCGGATGCAGTTTTAATTTATAAATTATGAGTAGCCCAGCACATGGAGCTGTACTGTAATTTATATGGTATGACAGTAGCTCAGCACATGGAGCTGTACTGTAATTTATATGGTATGACAGTAGCTCAGCACATGGAGCTGTACTGTAATTTATACAGTATGAGAGTAGCTCAGCAATGGAGCTGTACTGTATTTTATACGGTATGAGAGTTGTCCAGTACATGGAGCTGTATGGTAATTTACATGGTATGAGAGTAGCCCAGTACATGGAGCTGTGCGGTAATTTATACAGTATGAGAGCAGCTCTGCACATGGAGCTGTACTGTCATTTATACAGTATGAGAGTAGCCCAGCATATGGAGCTGTAATGTAATGTATACGGTATGAGAGTTGTGAAGTACATGGAGCTGTAATGTAATTCATATGGTATGAGAGTTGCCCAGTACATTGACCTGTACTGCAATTTATGCGGTATGAGAGTAGCCCAGCACATGGAGCTGTACTGTAATTTATACGGTATGAGAGTAGCCCAGCAAATGGAGCTGTACTGTAATTCATACGCCATGAGAGTACCCCTGCACATCGATCTGTACTGTAATTTATACGGTATGAGAGTAGCCCAGCAAATGGAGCTGTACTGTAATTTATACGGTATGAGAGTAGCCCAGCAAATGGAGCTGTACTGTAATTCATACGCCATGAGAGTACCCCTGCACATGGAGCTGTACTGTAATTTATATGGTATGAGAGTGGCCCAGCACATGGAGCTCTACTGTAATTTATACCCAATCAGAGTAGCCCAGTACATGGAGCTGTACTGTAATTTATACGGTATGAGAGTAGCCCAGCACATGGAGCTGTACTGTAATTTATACGGTATGAGAGTAGCCCAGCACATGGAGCTGTACTGTAATTTATATCCAATCAGAGTAGTCGAGCTCAGGTTGATTTTCACCTACTGCTGTCCTGTTGTGTCCTGTGGCTCTGCTGCTGCTCTGCATTTTCACAATAAACTGCACTATTTTCTCTTTCTCACTAACGCCTCCTAATCACAGTCAGGTTGTCACATGGGCCTCATAAAGAGATTACTCCCGGCCCAAGTTACTGCAGTCATCAGATGATCTTTTTTAAAGAATATACAATTTCTGTTGCTATGAGGGGATTACTTTTGTGTCTTCCTTGAATATGAAATATCTACTGATGCTAAACAGTATCAGTACAAATGCAAGGGAGGGCACACCCTGATTGGTGGGATTTTACATGATGTCACCTCCATTTAATCTCTATTTTATTACCTCTATGAAGAACCTCTGTTATTCCCTGTGTTCTAGTAAATTTAATAAAAGGGGCATTATAATATTGACTAAAATTCATATTCATATGCTGCCATGGGAACTCCTGCCTACCAAAACAAACATTGTGCTGGTTTCAATCACTGTCTCTGCGTGAAGCGCTATACTGCAGATACTGAGTGTTGTTATTGTGCTTGTCCTGTTAATGTGGGAATAGCCAAGCAAAGCTGAGTTTGCCACAACCAATCAAAAATAAGTGTCAATTTATCAAAGTTCCAATCCTTTATGTGACCCTTAAGGTTGGGCTGTAATATTACCGAGCAGAGCAACACTTTGGTCTGTGCTATGCAAGAACACGGAAAGTGGCGCTTTTCATTTTTTGATATTTGAGTCTGTGATGAAGCAGTTTTGGATTTGAAACAAAGAATATAAAGAAGATATTGTCAGCATTATTGTCTGACTTCATCTGTTGAAATTTACACCCATATTCCGTGGGCTATGCTGAAGTCATGGAACCGAGTGATCAAAGCCCAGTCTTTCTTATCATATTTATCGAGATGATGAAATTATGAGCAAATATGTTATGAACAACAACCAACTGCTGAAGTCTATGGCCCTTTGGTACTGGGAAATAGACACTTAGAATGGGGTCTAAGAGATTTATACCAGAAGAAAGCGGGTTCTACTTTATTGAAGAGGTCCTATTGATTTGGCACAGGAAATAAATGCAGGGGAAAACCGGTGAATGACCTAGAGGGGTTTTGGAGGGAAATTCAAAAGATAACGATGAGAAGGAGGAAGTGGGGAGGGGTTGTGAGAAATGTTTCCTTCCTTCGCATAGGAATTGCAACTCTTTTTAATGCAGTTTAAATTTCCTAACACTTTCAGACCTTGTTTTGTAAACACCGCCAGTTGACGTCCTGTGTGGATTATTTACATTTATCTGGAATGTGTTCATCTGTCTCTCATAATTGGGCCAGGGGGTGGGCAGTTTGTGGCAGGAAGGCTTTTAAAATTAATGTTTTACCTCATTTGAGCAGTTTTGTGTGATGACTTTTTTATGATGTATTTGTACTTGGGTTAATTTCCTGAGTCTTAGTGAATTGAGCATGATGCTGGCTTTACTCGTGGGGATGGAGCAAAGTTAATTTTTGGCTTGTTAATTTCACAGGTGGTGGTTTTGGAGCAGCGACAGAGCTAGCACATTTTTTAGAGAATTGTGTGCCGGCTCCTGATTGGTAGATTTTCTTCTTCTTCTTGTGAAGCGGAGAAAGAGGTGGGCTGGTGATCATCATTACGTAAAAAATTCCCCAAACTTTAGAATAAAAGTTCATTTTCTTAAGACAGAAGTCAGTTAGATCTCTCTGCTGGGGAGATGCAGGACGGGCTAGTTTAATTTTGGAGTGATTACTTGTAGCACTAATGTTGACCGAACCTAATCAGAACTGGATAGGTCACAGAAAGGTTAGTTTGTATCAGACCTGGGTTCAAATTTCACTTGTTTTTGCCCAAAATGGTTCTCAGTATTTGATTAAGTTAGCCTGGTGCACTGGAACAAATGAAATATTCCCATAAGTGTAAACGCTGCCCACCTGCTCCATCTTACAGGCTCACATGTACCGGGCAAGACCAGCAGAGCTCAGAAAAGTGTTTGAATCCTAAACAAACGTAAGCTATTTGAACGCGGATCCCGTTTAAATACAGCAACAGCTCTGGTCAGAAAATACTCTCTGATCCACCTGTATGTGCTCTGCAGCTGTGTCCACAAGTAACATGTCTGACCCACACGCAGTCCAGCACCTCATCAAACACACTCAGTCTGGTAGCGCATCAAACACACACACAGTCCGGGAACACATCAAACGCACAGTCAGGTGACACAAATCATTGTTGCTCAAAATGTCTGTTTCTTAGTAAATATTTGCATGCTGTATTCTCCTGCCAGAGGTCGATGGTACTGAATAATAAAACTTGAAATATGACAGAAATATTACTTTTCCTTGATGCCTGCATTTTTTTCCCCTTTCTAACTCTTTATTTTCTTGGCATCGGTTTCCAAACATCATTTCGTAAATCAGTAAGAATCAGAAGGAGGCCAAATAACCTTCAATAAAACATAATCCCGTACCAAGTGTGATCTCACTGTATAATTTGTCTTATTGCCAGTCTAAAAAGCAAATGTTGAACTCAAAATGATTCCATTTATTTTGTATTTTTTTATTTGAGAATGATGTATTGGCTCGTTTGGAATGTGAACATCAGAAATGTTTGTTTTATTGGCATGGTTATCAGGCAGGTACTTCTGGACACCTTGATTAGGCTCTTTGATAAAAGTCTACATATGAATCAGTCAGTGTCTCCTCCACGCTGTGTCAGCTGGGCCTCCAGACATCAGTCCATAAATATTTGGCCAGTGATGCTCTGTATAATACCTGCAATTCTTACATGCTATTGGATGAAAATACTTGCAAAATATGTTTGCCTGTAGAGGTTTGATAAAGACAGCAGTGCTTGATGACAGCGATTTGGTAGAGATGGTGGCGACAGCAGTGCTTGATTACAGCGATTTGGTGGAGATGGTGGCGTCAGGTTGTAGCAGGTTCCTGGCGTGTGAATTATTTAATCCTCAGAAGCCGCTGCTGTCTCTGTGCGGAGCGTCACTGTGATCAGCACCCACGCTACAGAGCCCCCACGGAGTGGCATCGTTTTAATTAGACGTCACACTGACTGCCACACCCATGGGAGGGGGGACTGTGGCTCTTCCTGTATAGGGAGGGGTCCCCAAAATTCATGAAGCCCCTAAACCTGCCTTGGGCCCCCTCCTATCGCCTGCTGATCTTTCACTTCTGATACAGTCACATGACCAAAACCGTACCGATGGCGGAGACAAAATGAGAGAACACAGATGCCATTTTTCCAGCACTAAAAAATTTTGTCACAACCCAAATTACAGTGACCCAAAAATCAAAAAGCATAGCTTTTTAACCTCAACAATCCATATCAGAGCGCAGGCATTTCTTTTCTGGGAGTGAGAGATTTCGTGAAAAATTAATGAGTTTGGGGATTCCTTCCCAAGGCTGATTATAACGATGAGATTGACCATGGAGCAAGGAACCGTGTCTGCATCATAAAGCCGAACTCTCCACTCTCCAGGAACCGCGGTTCTGAGATGTTATTGGGTTGTGAATCATTCAGCTGTTTACGAGAGTAATTAAACCACGTATGTGTCCTCAGAGGGAAAGGTAAAGCGCGTGTGTGAGTTCCCTCTGCGGGAAACTGGATTTTCATACAGATCGGTCTGTACATTATGATCCTCGAGTGCCACTATTTTATTTTTACCGCGTAAATCGATTGTAGAACATTTATGGGAATGCATGTTTCCATGTAGTCTATGCTGAGGAGGACAGAGTAATCCCTGAGAAATTGATTTTTTATTTGCACCGTAAATAAAACGATATGCCTCGAAAAATAACCAGGGGAGCGATGTAGAAGAGGCTCGGGAAGGATTATGATTTCTTTGTGTCTCCATGCAGTTTGGCACATTCATCCCTGCTATGTATTTATGCGAGACGGCTAGTGCCTTTGTGCCTGGCGATAAAGCGTAATGATCATGGAGTGTGTGACTGTTTCTTATTTTAAAATGCGTCGGTTGGATGTAATGAGGAGCGTTTCTGTCTCTGGGAAACTGATTTGATGCGTCACAAATTAGCTTTGAGTGCATGGCTGCACCGCTTCTTCACTGCATCAATCACCGTGCGTGTGCAGGTCTCTGTGTGTGTGCTAGTGTGAGTGTAGTTCTGTGTGTGTGTGTATACAGTAGGCTCCAAAATTACTGGTGCCCCTGACTGGCAATGCACAAACAATACTTTTGAGAAATTAAACAAAACATATTTGCGTGGAAACTCTAAATGGCAACATGTCAGAAATACTGTACGATATTAATTTTCCAATGGAACCAGCCAGTCATTTACTGATTTAAACAAAAATCATTTTCCTCGAAATCAAGGTTTCATAATCAATGGCCTTCAAGATTATTGTAAATAACATCTATGAAGAATAAACCAGGACTTAAATTCCACTTTGTATGAGTTTTATCTAAATGCTAAGGAACAATATTGAGCTATTACATCACTGCCTGTTTCACTAAGATATAAAAATGAGTTAACACACATGCAATATCCCTTTGTCATCCAACACTATGAAAAAAATGAAACAGCTGCCAGTTCAAAAGAGGCAGATTGTAGTTGACCTTCACAAATCTGGTAACGGCTACAAGAAGATTCACAAACAATTGATTATACCACTGAGCACTGTAAGGGCAATCATTAAAAAATTCCAAACATATGGAACTGTTGAAAACCACAAGGGTAGAGAACACAACTGCGTTTTGCCTCCCAGGATACTGAGGAGGATGGTGAGAGAAGCAACAAAAATCCTCGAGAATCACTGTGAAGGAATTGCTGGCCTTGGTGGCATCTTGGGGTCACCAGGTTTTAAAAAGCACGATCAGGCGCCACCCCCACAACCACAGGCTCTTTGGAAGGGTCGCCAGACGGACTGCCTGTCTGACCAGTAGACTCAGCAGCAAGCACTTGGAGTTTGACAAACGTCGTTTCAATTATCACTGGAACAAGGTGCTTTGGTCAGATGAGACCAAAATTGCATGTTTTGATCAGATTCAGCATTGGCATGTTTGGCGTTGAAACAGAGATGCATACAAGCAAAAGCACCTCATACCTTCGGTGAAATACGATGGTGGGTCAGCCATGTTTTGGGGCTGTTTTAATTCAAGAGGTCCAGAGGGACTGGTTAAAACTGGTGGAATTCATTCTGCCATTAAGTATCAGGATATTTTGGCTGACAATCTGGTTGCCTCTGCCAGAAGGCTGGGACTTGGCCAACAAGACAATGACCCAAGGCATACCTCAAGATCCACACATTTTGTGAAAACAAAATCAACATTCTGCATTGGCCTTTTCAGTTGCTAAACCTTAATCCAATTGAACACAACTGAGTTAAAGAGGGCAGTTGATAAATGCAAATCCAACAATGTGAAGGATATTGAAAGGATTTGCTCAGAGGAGTGTTCCAAAATCCCCTCAAATGTGTGCCCTAACCCCGTAAAAAATCACAGGAAAAGACTCCATGCTGTTGCCTTTGCCAGAGGTGGTTACATTATGAACTAAATTAAGGGTGCCAATAATTATGAAACTTTGATCTTTGTTGAAATTTATCTTGTATTTAATGATTGTTATGATTTTGGCCGTTTCCATGAAGATTTAAACAAAGTTTTATGATTTTGGCCGTTTCCATGAAAACATTAATGAAGTATCTCACACATATTGGTATATTCCGTCTCCCTATTATCATGTTGTTCGTATTTTTTTGGTAGTGTTTTTACATTGCCAGTCAGGGGTGCCAGAAATTTTGGAGCGCATTGTATGCGTGCGTAAATGTGTAGGTCTGTGTGTGTCTGTCTCTGTGTCTGAGTGCGTCTCAGTGTGTGAGTGTGTGTGCGTGCGCGCGTGTATGTGTGTGTGTGTGTGTGTGTGTGTGTGTTATTGCTTGCTCTGAGCCATCCCCCGCCCCTTGTGGAGACTCGCTGTAATCTCACTATTTCCTGAGCCGGGCAAGTTTACCTCAGGGTGAAAAGTTGATGTGGCCGTTCTATGACCCAGCTATTGGAACAGAGATTTCTCACTGGGACCCCCCAGGTCGACTGTCTCTGTTCCAGCAATCGGCATAATCATTAAAGGTACCTGAGAATGTGCGATTCAAGTGCTTCAGCGGTTACTGTTGCACTTAGCTTCCAGCATAAAGATCTGCGTTTGACTCGAGGAGCTCTTAAAGCAGTACATGCTGTTGCTTTTATTCAGCACTGCAGGTCACTGAAGAGTTCATGTGTAATTGGAATTGGACATCTCTGCCTGACACAATAATAATAACTACCCAGAATTCAGTGGGGCTGTGTGGCTGAAGCAGAGGTCATCTCTTAGACTCTGCTCAAATAGAGTCGTTCTCAAGAAAGATTTCAATCTTATAATTAAATCTTGAAAATCTTAAATCTGTTGTTTATTAGCTAAAGAGTACCATAAACAATTGTTGCCAGTGAGGTGAGAGAGTTGACTAATATTAGAATTTGGCCGTGGGGCGAAAAAAATTTCATTTGTGAAGCAAAACTCTATCTTAAAACAAGCTGATAGTTCTTACTTGGGCAGAGAAAAACACCCACTTCTCTGATAATTGGAGCTTTGGGGAGATAACGGAGGCCTACATTAGGCTGTGTGCAGCGGTGTGGTGATCTTGTAGCTCGGTACTGTAGCTGATAACCTGTTAGGTGTGATGTGATACGGGGGGCATGTTAAAGGCTGACGTTCTGCGGTTTGCCGTGAGTCTGGCTCCCAGCCGGGATGGAGTGCGCACACTCATTTCTGTCTCTAAGTGAAACTTAAGTCCGGAGATCCCCCTGTCTGAAGCAGTCAGCTGTCAGCGGGTTAGACAAAGTCGACAGGAAACACGAGCTCGACTCTGGAGTCTTGCGGGTTCCGCCATCTTCTGGATTTTTCTATGGAATTATATGGTCACCCTGGGTCAGTGTAATAAAGTAACACTGAGCGAAGCTGTGAGTTTGCCTGCGCTGATCCAGACCTGCTTTCAAATCTTATTTATCTCACACTCAAATACTCCTCTGGTTTTGACTGAGAATGCCTGGGGTGTTGGAATGAATGGAATAATCCTATAAGGCCTTGAACCCTGTCCATATATACTGTGCTCAAATGCAGTAGGCATGAGCAAAAGAGCACAGAAAAGAATTTGAATACAAAACACATTGAGCTCAAACCCAGGTCTGTATGCTGCGTCATTAGAACCTTCAGCCTGAGTTTTTCTCACTGCCTCTCTCTAGCTTTTATTTATAAAAAAAAAAAAAAAAATGTCTTATTTGGCGGTTTAATAGCAGATATTGTTTTGCTTTCTCCTCTCGCGTTCGCCCGTCCCGGCGCCCATTACAGATTTATGGGCTGAGACTCGACCATTAGGCAAATGGAGCCGGCAATGTCCCTGCTGATAAGGCCCCCCCTCCCCCCGCCTATGTCTCCATGGCTTCACAAGAAAATGTCAACATCGAGTTTAAATGGGTCCATCTCAGGGCGGCGGTGAGGACTTTTCATCTGACGTGTGTACAAAAAGAATTAAAGCTTAATTTCAGACTCAGTTTGATCAAATATTGGACATTTCTCGCCAATAACTCTTGCACATTCACACAGGGAGAAATGGGCTTTTGCTCCCTTTGAAGCTGAGTGTAGGACCCGACGGGGTTTATTTAATTACAAGTCTCAGTTACTCTAAGTGTTGATTGACTCTAGGTCTTGGGGTCAGATAAAGTAATTTTGCTATTGATCAAATATTTAAAAATCTGTTCTATTATTCGCAGAGCTTGGGCTCTCCTACTTCCTTTGTGTTGCTGTAAAAGTCCATTATCGTGGGCACAAAGGGACCAATTTCCTTTCTCGGTTGTTTCGGCGGAGTCTTTCGTAAAGCGTGCATATATAATCCCAGCAGATAAGTGTGATAATGTGGAAGCGGAAGCATGAGCGCTTTATCTCCGCGCTGACCCCTGTACAGAGGGAGCCACCATTGCTTTGTTCACCTGTTTCAATCGCTCAGAGATCACGCCAGGCAACGACTCCGTTTCATGCCATCAGAGTCAGCTGAGCTGTCTCAGCTCACGCTGTTTCACACACCGAGTTTCTCACTTAATGACGATAAAAGCCGCGGCCTAAATTTAGGCTTGGCTTTGAGGCGAATTTTGACAGCATGATAACAGCCGAGAAGAACAGAGGAGGTGTTTCCGAACAAGTCCAAGAAATGCGGGAAACTGCGTGTGCCTGGAGCCGGAATGGCTCCTAGTGTCACAGAGCGCTTTGTAGTTCACAAGCGACAAACCCACCGCTTCCATCAAAAAAGCACCACTTTTTGAGTGGTGCGCGGCGGCCATTTTGTGTCAGAACTCTCACCACAGGACATCTGAGAGAGGCAGGGGTTTATTAAGCCCTTTGTGAGGGGGTTTTATTGGACAGCTATAATTAGACATCTGGCTTGGGAGCGTTCCCGAGTCAGCAGGGTAACCCTCTGACCTATATGGACAAGAGACGTCCTCTGTGCCCGCAGTCTGGCTGCATCTGTTAACAACCACATCCTGAGGATGGCACCTCTGGCAGCACAGTGTCCCCATCACAAAGGCTCTGGGACCCCAGACTTGTCCACATTCCTGGAAGAATTCTGGGCCCCTTGTCTTCTGTACGGCTAAACTAGTCACCATAGAAACAAATACAGTCCAAACCACAAAGGCCCTTCTGTCTCCACAACACTCCGCTGCCATTGTGACATACAGTTCCCAACAGATCACATCACCTTTAATTTGTCTTCCACATAAAGTGAATAAGTATTTTATCAGTCACTGGGAAACTGGCAGTTTTTCCTTGATATCACTCAGTGGTAATGTGAATATTCCCAAAAGCTGGGAATCTTTGATTGATCACATATTCATACTAATCTTGTTTTATTCCATTTTAATGGAGCATAGAATGAAAACAAATCATGGTGCTCGTGTCCAAATACGTATGGTCTGCTCTTTATCGCAGGTACATGGTTCATGTTCTTTAGACACGAAGAGGTGGAGGTCCTTTGTTTTCTGTCTGGTAAATCTCCCAGAATGCTCAGTGCCACCAAAGTGGCTGCTGTACCATCGCCCTTCCTCTGTTGCTAAGGTAAAGAACTCAAAAATCACAAAGGTTTTATACTCCTTGTGAAAGGCTCCAGAGTGGATCCATTGAACTGTTTACATCCTCTCATTTAGCCTGATATTAACAGTGGATCACTGTCTAATTATTTTTTTCAGATGTTACATATAGATATCTATTACCATTTTAATTGAAAAATGGAAAAGCAGTGAAAAGGTGATTCTCAGGGGAAAGACCGTCCATTTATTTTATGGTGTGTGATTGTGCCTCACAAACAGATGGGCTTTGCCTCTCTGCTGCTGCTGGAAGTCGTTCGAATTTGCTGGGCCTGAGAGTCGGCATGGCCGTAGGAAGTAGCATAAGCCTTGGGAGCACATCAAAACACATGGACCATCTTCATTAGTGCATTGGTATAGCGGCTTCCATTAGCAATGCTCTGGAACAACGGAGTCATCAGCTCATAGATTAACTTATGTGCATTGCTGCATTGGCATAGAACTCATTGGTAACAAAGGCCATTAGCACGTTAGCGTAGTGCTGCAGAAGCAACAAGCTGCATCAGGAACATACAGATACATAATGATTTATATTGAGGATCTGACTCAGAACACTGGGATTCCCTCTCGCGCTCCACGCCAATCCCATCCCGCTTTTGATCCGTGAAAACCGGCCCACCGTGGCGTGAAATGTGCCATCGCTCAAACGCTCGCCCGGCGGTGCACTTAACACCTGCCGGCTCGTCCCCGCGACTTGCTACGCTCCCGCTCTAATTCCATTTGATCCGCTCTGGAGTTACGACCGCAGACACGAACTCTCAGGGCGCATCCCTCCTCAGTTGCAGCTTCCCAGCTCATCGAGTCGCACCCTAATCCACCTCGGAGAGTACAGAAATATAGTCACGACGATGTGAAAACAAAAAACAGAAGTAAACCGTGTCATTCGTCAGGCTGTGTTTTGATATTCTGTTAACTCTTAGTAAACTGGATGATGTTTGTCACAGTCCACTGGGCATTATACCCCCTGTGGAGGTTCACGCTGAACACGCACGGTGACCAACACAACTCACACACACACACGTGCACACACACACTGCACACAGGCTTTACTGAGGATCAATCACCTGTCAATCTCCTACTTTGCCGAAGGCTATACAGTAGAAAAACACGACAATACACTCATTCTACAACACAAAGCTGACAAGCTAACATCTACAGCAGGAGTACTCAGTCCTGCCCAAAAAAAAAGGTCTGTATAGATGTTCATTTCAGCTCACTGCACTAAGACGCCTGACTATTTTCCTAGTTCAGGTAATGTTCAGAATCAGGTGTCTCTCTGCTGTAGATAGAGTTACGCCTACAGTGGTCGTTTTAGCCCTGACTGTCCTCCCCTACCTGTGATGTGCTTTAGTGAAGAGTGTTTCTGACAGTTAGCGGGTGTTGACTGCAGAAAGCACCGAGCTGCCCCCCTGCAGTGTGAAGAATTAAATCTCCCCATGAGGATGAGGGGGAGAGGGGGTGTCATTATTGAATTTCAGCATCCCCCCATCGACCCTCCCATCACCATGTGCTGCTCGCTGTGCTCTGAGCTCTCGGCTATTTTTCGGAGTTGGAGGTGGACGCACCTGCCATTCTTGCATAGTTAGAGCACAATCGAGAGATTCAGGGATACCGACGCTCCCTCCCAAATCATGGGAAGAAGAACACTACTGTCTGGTAAAGGGAGTCACCCAGCGCGGCACGCGCACCGCTGTCAAAACCGCCAACGCACCCTCCAGCCCCCGCCGTCTGCGATCTGTCAATCACAAGTTTCATTTCCCAGAAACCCCTCCCCTCAACTCTGCTCCTCCCAGGATAAAAACATTAAAAACTTTTTTTACTGCACAGACGGATTCATCCCATTGACCCCAGGAAGGAAGCGCTGGAGTGGAGGCGCTGGGGTTTGGAGATGAATTTGAAATAAAGAGCGAACGTTGTGAACTCACCCCTGTACTGTGTGCTGCGTGCTGCTCGCTGGGTGGGAGGGGGGGGGGGGTCTGTCTGTTTTTGGTCAGTGTGTCCAATCCTTCTTCATGTTTCTCCCTCTTCTCCCCTCATCCAGAGCTGGAACACAACACATCCTGCTCACGTCCAACGGAGAGAGTGACACCAGTGCCTCCCAAACGACAGAAAGAGAGAGAGAAGAACAGAGCGCAGAGGAGAGGAAGGTACTTATGAGGGCTTCTCTTTGTATGAGAGTGCTTCACTACTGAGGGAGAGAGAGAGGGAGAGAGAGAGTGTGTGCACAGGCGAGGGAGGGGAAGGGAGGGGAAAGAGCCGAAGACGAGTGAAGGTGGGTGCGCGCAATTGGGTGAGTTTTTTTCTTTTCTTTTTTGTCTGTGTTTGTGTGTATGTGTATGTGCGTGTGTGAGAGAGAGAGTGTGCCTCTCTTTTTGGATAATATGCAGTAGCACACACACATACACACGCACACACGCGAACACGCGCATACTCCGTCAGTACTCCAGGGATGACACTTCTTCAGCTTCCCTGACCTTTAACCCTGTATCGGGGGTGGGGTTTGGTAGCGGCACACAGTGACCAGCTCCATGAGGTCACAGTGGGTGGGCAGGGGATCACCACGGTTATGTTATCCACATCATCTTCATACAGCGCGGAGTGTATGATGCCGTTGCCGAGGGTAACGAGGCTACTACGCTCATCGCAAACGTCCAACCAGGAGCCAGTTTCATAACCGCAAACTCTGTCGGGGATGTATTACTGGAAAGGTCATATTGATGTTATGGCAACAGATGACGCGTTCGGTAAATCGGATTTCCTTTTCCAACGGAGGCTTAAGGGTGATTGATATTATAAAACTGTGCCGCTGACTTTGTTTTCACTATACGTAAGGTTGTTGTGACTAATTTTCCCTTGATTGATTTTAAATTGAGTGAGTTTAAGTGCCCCATGGTCCTCTGGTCTTTCAATGGGGTTGACTGAATTGTTAGTTGAAACAGACAGTGTGTCGAAAGTTGACGCTCAAATGAACTGCACTGAGATCTTTTCACTGGTGCATTACAGACCTTGGGAAGTGTTTTTGAGATGCGCTCAACTGTTTTTTTTCTCCTATATTTCATAATTGGCAGAATATATACAATGGGAGTCTGGAGGAGAAATAATTGGCGGCGAGTCCAGCTCATTACAGCGCTGTATGTGGGAAGGAGGAGGCCTCCAGAGGAGAATAGAGAGAGGGCGGATGGTGATGGCGTTTTCGTACACCATTAAAGCAGCAAACTCGGGTGCAAGACACTCGCGGGTGTGGCCATTGAGGCGGGGGCGAGAAATAGAGCTGTATTGGAGGATTGCACACCAGGATGCTCAGAGGAACGAGAGGAGAGAGCGAGCAACAGAGTGATGCGTGTGATCTAGTTATGCCAAGGATTATGTTTGTATTTTTTTTTGGTTGTTTTATTCCTCAGTGCTGATTGGTTTGTTGTGGTGAGACAGGGTGGGGACAGGGATTGAGGTAAAATATTTCAGAATTTTAGCAGGCAGCCAGGGAATACTATGTATTATATATGTGCTGAGAAATTTTTGACTGATAAAGCGTTGATCTGAGAGTTACACAGTGTGTTTTTAGACTCAACCAGTCTTTATGATACCTCCTCTACACTCCAGAACATGAAGTACAGCTCTCTGTGGTGAGTACTCTCCGCACTGTATCATTCAGCTCAACACTTTATGGTGTGCACTCCTTTCACTTTATCATTTGGCCCTGGTTTCTATGGTGTGTCCTCCATACACTTCATCATTTGGCCCCGTTTCTATGGTATCCACCTACTTTATCATTCGGCCCTGGTTTCTATGGTGTTTAATCTACACACATTATCATTCGGCTCTGGTTTCTATGGTGTGTAATCTACACACATTATCATTCGGCTCTGGTTTCTATGGGGTGCACCCTACGCACTTTATCATTTGACCCTGGGGTTCAGGATGAAAAATCCACTCATTTTATCATTCCCTCGTTACTGTGGCGCGTACTTTACACACTTTATCATACGACCATGGTTTCTGTGGTTTGTACCCCAGACACTTAATCATTTGGCCCTGATTTCCATGGTATGTACTCCACACACTATAATTTGGCCCTGGTATTTATGGTGTGTACTCCACACACTATCATTTGGCCCTCGTTTCCATGTTGTGTACTCCACACACAATCATTCGGCTCTGATTCCTTTGATGTCTACTCCATTGCTGTTTCTCTTTGGAAGTTAAAGGCAGACTCTGGTTTTCATCACAGGTGAGAGCACAGACTGTAGCCCAAGTTTTCGAGACTTTGTCCAATACAGCCAGTTAAATACAAGACTTATCACTAACGGAGGCTGTTGCTGTGTATACAGACACACATCATATTACTTATTGGAGCGGAATATGTGTAATATGTTTCACCACTTCTAAAAGCAGTCTCATCCTCATGTTTTTTTTGAGGATACACTGGTGTGATAGCCAATGCGAAACTAACTTTGGCTTGGATTGCCACAGCTTTGATTGACAAGCTCACAATACACGCCAGCTTTTTGTCTTTGCAGTTTCCATAGCAACGTGGAAAACACCAGCAGCTACAGTTTTTTTGTTCCCAAACTTTTGTGGTAATCTTTGATGTCATTTCCATTCTGTTCTCTATTCTATAGCCGTAATTGACTGTGGCTTTCTGAAGAGTCCAAACAAATCTTCAAGGCAACGAGAGAGTCCGTTTTCTGCAGTCCATTTGTCAATTTTCATCCCCTCGGCATATAATGCAGGAGGATTTAGTCGTTAGGGTGGTTGTCTGTCCGTCCATCTGTCCATCCATGGACATTTTGTTTCCCAGGCAGAACTCTAATACCGTTCAATTTTTTTCAACCAAACTGCTGTGTGTATTAATCAGGTCCTAGGCTGGTGCCTTTTGATATTTTGGAATTTCTGAGATTGAATAGTGGGGGCTGGGGGGATATGTGTGAGGTACAATTCAGGAACCACTCGACAGAGACAGAAATCCAAAAAAGTATGCTTTTAATGGGGTCCAAGTCAAAGCCAAAAAACACAGGAATAGCCAAGCCACAAAACGAAATCCAAAAACAGTGTTGACTGGACAGGCAAGGGGTCAGAACCAGTAAGACAGATGAGCAGAGGTACAAAAATGATAGGCAAAAAGTGGTAGTCGATGTACAAAGCCAAGGGTCATACACAGGGCATTCAAACACAGAAATCGTGGTCATACAAAAATGGGTTGGAATCCAGAAAGACAAAAATAATACAAAAAGGGCAATGGCAAGAATCAAGGTCGGACAATCCAGTAGAAGAGAAACAATACTCAATGGCATACAAGGTGCTCTGCACAAAGAAATATTGATCAACGTTCTGACAAGAGCTGTGAGTGAAATGACTGTTTAAATACACACAGGAAAGGTAATATGCTATACAGGAATCAGGAGTAGAGAATCAGACTAATTACAATGGGAGAATCACATGAGAGAAGCCCTAACCATGAAAATTGGCGAAAGGCAAAACATGAACGGGAATCACACACACAGCCTATGACATTTAATCAGCTGCGGTCCAGGAGTTCTACGTGCACAGAAAACGAGTGCAGGAGAGTGATTAAGCACATGCAAGAGTTTCTCGCTGAAGCTCAGGAGAGGACAGAAACAGCTGAGCGAGAGGCGGAGACTAGAACAGGGCGATTGCTGAGAGGGAATTACTCTAAATTAGTAGCGGTGCAACTTTACATATTAAACAAGGCAATCAGAGATAGCAGACCTGGCCCCAGCCACGGGCTGACAGACAGACAGACTGACAGACACACACACACACACACACACACACACACACACACACACACACACAGGGGAGGGGCCAGGTAACTAGAGTGCTCGTTAGTAAGTTAGTAATCTTATATAGATGGATTAGTTGTGTTAGAAGACTATGATACAAAATGCAAATGTTAGTCTTGCTAGTAATCAGAACAGAAAGACGAAGGAAGAAATCGAGAATCGAAGAAATGTTTTATACACCGGAATTCATTTAAATCACCCAAAGTTAGTGGGCACGCAGACAGGGAAAACGGACTGAACAAACTAGATCACAAGACAGGGGAGACAAGTGCAATGGAACTGAGAACTGGAATGAACTAAAAACCTGAGTATTACAATAACCAGAAAGAATAAATAAAAGACAAAATCATGAACACAGAACATGACCAAAAACCAGAATCATGACAATATGTCATCTTTTGATGACTTTATTTTTCTTTATGATTCCTGTTATTATTACTGTGCTTTTCTTCTCAGTCTTGTTTTTTTTTACTTGATGTTCTTCACCTTACCAATTGCTTTGAGTTTCATGTTCAGAAAGCTAAAATGTACAGTTTATAATAATCACTATTTACAATGGCCAATTAGTGCAAATACAGATCAACTGCGCACACGAAGTGCAGTCAGCTAATGGTCCCTCACATTTTTCATTTGAATTCTTCAATTTCAAACCTTCTTCAAAATATTCATATTTTATATGTAATTAATTATTAATTTTTTCAGATGGTTTTTACGTTGAGCAGTAGGGAAATCTACTTTGCTGTAGCTTTTCTCTCCAAGCTTACCTAGGCTTATGCCGTCGGAGGCGACGGCTTGGGGTCTATCCCCGAACGCCCCCAATCCTCCAATTCCCCAATCTTTGAATAGACCCAATAGAATATAAAGCCCCTCAGGTCATGACCTTTCATTTGAACTTAATTTCAGGTCAATCGGACAAATGGTTCTGAAGATATGGCCAAAATGGTAATTTTCCATCACAAATATTGAACCATACAGGTATGATGTCATCATGTGACACATTGTGAGCTCATGACCTTGCAGTTGCACATAGTTTCATGTCAATTGGAGAAATATTTCCAAAAATATAGCAAAACTGGTGAATTTTATGTGACAAAGCTCCACCTTGTGTTAAAATTTTGAACCAAACAGGTATAATGTCATCGTGGAACACATCCTCAGGTCATGACCTTTCATTTGCACTTGATTTGATGTCAATCTGACAAATATTTCCAGAGATATGATAAAAACAGAGATTTTTTTTCAGTTTTTGGCCCCTGGTGGCCAATGTAGAAATTTTACATTGTCCAAAATCGAATCAGTTCTTCCTCTTTATGATACTTACTTATATGCAAAACTTGGAATTTCTAATTGAAATATTACTGCAGTTATCATGTTAACACGTAAATCAGTTTTTGGCCCCTGGTGGCAAATCTAGAGATCGTAAATTGCTCAAAGTCAAATCAGCTCTTCCTCTTTATGATACTTACTTATGTGCAAAACTTGAAATTTGCAATTGAAATATTACTGAAGTTATCACGGAACAGTAATTTTTTTCAGTTTTTGGCCCCTGGTGGCCAATCTAGAAATTGTACATTGTCCAAAATCAAATCAGTTCTTCCTCTTTATGATAATTACTTATATGTAAAACTTGGAATTACTAATTGAAATATTACTGCAGTTATCGCGTTAACACGTAAATCAGTTTTTGGCATCTGTTGGCCTATCTAGAAATCGTAAATTGTCCAAAATTGATACAGTTTTTCCTCTTTACGATACTTATGTGCAAAATTTGAAATTTGTAATTGAAATATTACTGAAGTTATCGCGTTAACACGTAGTGCGGCGGTGGCGACGGCGGTCGGACCAAAAACATAATATCCCCCGGAACGCCGTTCGGCGTCCGGGGATATAATCAAGCACTCCTCATTCAACAGCAAGAGCTGGGCTGCCCAACCTTGCTCCTGGAGATCTTCCTTCCTATAGGTTAACACTTCAACCCTAATGAAGCTCAAGATTATTTAGCGGAAATTGAAGTTCGGGATAACGAAGTATTAGACAAGTTGCATAAACTAAAAGCAGATAAGGCGGCGGGTCCTGATGGCTTATATCCTAGAGTGCTCAGGGAAGCTGGTGAATTCATCTTTAAGCCGCTATTCGCCATCTTCAGACGGTCTTTAGAAACTGGAGAAATACCAAATGATTGGAAACAGGGCAATATAATACCAATATATAAGAAAGGGGACCGTACCGAGCCAGGAAACTACAGGCCAGTGAGTTTAACTTGCATTTCGTGCAAAATATTGGAATCTATCATAAAAGATGAGCTGGACTTATTTCTTGAACGTAACAGTATCTTGAGGGATAGCCAACATGGTTTTCGGAAGGAAAGGTCACGCCTAACAAACGCTCTGAAATTTTTTGAAGAGGCCACCAGGACTTACGACCAGTGCAGGGCTTATGACATCATATACTTGGATTTTCAGAAAGCATTCGATACAGTAACGCATAAGAGACTAATTTTTAAAATGAGCTCCATTGGAGTTACAGGAGGTATTCTGAAGTGGATTCAAAACTGGTCACAGGACAGAACACAAAGAGTAGTGGTCAGTGATATCTCATCTGAGCTGGGTATGGTGGGGAGTGGCGTCCCCCAGGGATCAGTGTTGGGACCCCTGCTATTCCTCATTTACATTAATGACCTTGATAGGAATATTGAGAGCAGATTGGTTAAATTTGCAGATGATACTAAATTGGGGGGTTTGGCAAATAGTCTAGGGTCCACTAAAGTGATTCAGGATGATTTGTATAGAATCCAGAATTGGGCAGAAATGTGGCAAATGAAATTTAATCTAGCAAAATGTAAAGTTGTACATGTAGGTAATAAAACATTAGACGAGATTACTTCATGGGAGGTTTAAATCTGGAATGTGCTGCACAAGAGAAAGTTCTGGGAGTGATGGTTAACCAAACCCTCACAGGTTCTAGCCATTGTGCTGTAGCAGTTAAAAAAGCTAATCGGATGCTAGGATACATTGCCAAAAGTATTGAGTACAAATCTAAGGAGGTGATGCTTCTTCTGTACAACACTTTTGTTAGACCACATCTGGAGTATTGTGTACAGTTCTGGGGACCATACTTTAAGAGAGATATAGAGGCTCTAGAGAAAGTTCAGAGAAGAGCCACCAAGCTTATTCCAGGTATAAAAGATGAAAGCTATGAGAAGATCCTTAATCTCTTTAGTCTTAAGAAAAGGAGACTCAGGGGTGATTTGATTGAGGTCTTTAAATATGTTAAAGGGATTAACAAAGTGAATCATGTAGGATTCCTTCGACCAAGTGTTGTGAGTAGAACTCAGGGTCACAAATGGAAGTTGACCAAAGGTAAATTTAGCACTGATATTCGGAAATATTTCTTCACCCAAAGAGTAATTTCAATGTGGAATAGCTTACCTGACCATATTGTTGAGGCAGAGACCTTGGGGGTTTTCAAGAGCAGGCTTGACCTAAAGCTAGATACCATTGAGTCATTTAGTATCTGAAGGGATATATTCACAATATTATAAAGAAACTTAGTTTCTTAGCAAGCTTAGTTGGGCTGAAAGGCCTGTTCTTGCCATTCATGTTATGTTACGTTATGTTCATGTCATGTCAGCTGATAATTATTAAACTCTGTGCTTTTCCCTCCAATGTAGAGTGATAAAGTGCTTACATTTTTGTTGCATGATTTGCAACATCTATTGCTCGAGGTCAGGAAATGCCCTGGCTGGCTTTTCACTGTGTTTTCCTGAAATAAAGACAGTATTCCACACGGAGGAGGCTGTGGAAATAAATGCTCAGCTCCTGAGCTCTCCAGGAAAGCCAGAGTGTGTAAAGGAATCTCATTTTTTTCTGGAGAGGTGCTCTAGTTTGGGCTGAGAGCACACAGACTGCGGCCGACCCCGCTTTTATCTCTCTTTTCCTGGTTGGTCTTCCTGTTGCGCGGTTTCTGTTGTTTATAATTTGATCTTTTTCTCTTGGCTTTGAAGAGGAACCTATGAATCATTCAGGTCTAACTCTTCTCCGTATCGCAGGGAGACGTATATCCTCACCATGACAACCCATCTCTGGGGGGTCAAGCGGGGTGGGGGGGTATAGTCAGAGAGAGAGAGAGGGAGAGAGGAGATGAAAGAGAGAGGATGAGGGGAATGGAGAGAGGGAGAGAGGAGATGGGGGGAGGAGAGAAAGTGAGGTGTTGGGGCAGCTGGGAGGGTTAACTGGGAGAGCAGTGGTGCAGGGGGCGAGCGCCTGGATTGATGTGTACGGGGTGAATTTTTGCATGTGGGTGGGGGGTTAGTAAAGCATAGGTCTGTCTGATCATTTCTACTGAGACTCCTCTCACAGACTCACATTCTCACACACACACACACACACACACACACACACACACACACACACTAACCTTCTTTAGCTTTACATCTCTCCCTGGGCTTATGTGCGCACTTTGGTGGGACTCTGTACTGTATTGTTGTGCGACTCTTTGGTGCAGCATTTCAGGGATCCTGAAACTTTTGGTGTTTGATTTTCTTTCTTTTTTTTCCATTTGTACCATTAGCCTGTTTGTATATTGGTATCTATAAAAAAAAATCCTCATTAAAAAGGAAATATAATCAGATCAAATTGCACAGGATACAATAGTTCCCCTGCGGACTCTTGTAAACTTAGTTTAGGAGTAATGTTGCATTAAACACTGAGCTTATATTGTTGTTTCTTTCTTATCTATTGTCCTCAGTGGTTTTGTACTCCATATTTGGTGATGATTTCATAATATCATCTAACGAAGTTCTACAGGAGTTTGGTCTAACCACAGATGGTACTAATTTACCCTCTAAAGGAAAACCACAGTCGTATTTGTGTCGCCAGGACCTGAAAAATTCAATTTTATGCAATACATAGCCTGTATGATGGATTTATTTTTTAATGCCACAATCTGCAAAGCTAATCAACAACACGCAATGTTCATGCCTGCATTTCTCAAGCAGGTTTATCAGTGATTAGTAGTGTTTATTAACGTGCATTAGCGTTTATTACTGTTTAATAATGGTTGTTTGTATTCATTAGTGAAATTTCTGTTTCTAACTGCTGTGTAGACTGACTCTTTCTGGTAATATCATGGATGAGGTAAACCATTACGTTATTATACATGGTTTGATCTGTTTTTATTTCACAATGTTAGATTTAGAACTATGAATGTAATCCTGTAATGTCGGAAATGAAGTTCTGAAGGCCCTGGCCGGCACCACTTGGCTGAAGGCCCCTGATTAGCCGTAGAGAGCCCAATGAATTTACTGCTTGAGGCATCTCTCTGCCTGTCCCTTCATCCCACCCTGTAGTTTACTACAACGTATATAAAATGGGAGTTTTGGCCCTTTGTATCTCTGTGCTTAACAGCACAAGCTGGCACTATGTGTCTAACTAAACATTCAGCAACCAGTGATTCCCAAGAGATACCACCAATATGAGAGCATTATGAAACTAATATGAGGGCATTATGAGCTTCTTTAGAAAAAACTTTCTGAAATGCAGAGATTGATTTAGCGATTACGATACTCCATGAAATATATGATTAAACTCATTTTGATCATCTGGAATTGATTTTTAGTTCTTTAATCTTGTCTAATGAAAGCCTAATAATTTAATTTAACCAATTTTCATCTGCCAAGAGTCTTTCCTGAATTATTCGGAATTACCACTGGATCAATTTGCACCTGTAGTTGGTTTACAGCAAGGGTTCCTGCTGCTTTTTTTCTTGCGTTGGGAGTGTTAGAATCCAACCTTCTCTGTACACCTGTCAGCCTATTGCATTGAGGTCTGTTCACCACGAGAAGCATCCAGGCTGAAAATGCGTTGCCACAGCTATAGAGGTATGGTTCAGGGGGACATGTTTGTTGGAGGAGATGTAATAGTAGGTAGTGAGAGTCAGAGAGGAGAGTGCGGGAGTGGGGCTGGGGGCTGTGATCTCAGATATACAGACCTGGAGATATACTTAATCTTAATCTTAAAACTTAATCTTTCTACTTTAGTTTTGCTCAATGAGTAGCAGCTCGATAATATGTCTAAAGCTGTTTAAGGAGGTGTGTCTTGTTAAGGTTGGAGCGAAAACGTGCAGGATGGTAGAACTCCAGGAACAGGGTTGGGCTGCCGTGCTCTAGCTATTGAATCAGATGTGCTTTGTTAGGCTTGGAGTCAAAACCTACAGCAGGGGTAGGGAACCCTCTCCAGAAAGAGCCACTGTGGGTGCAGGCTTTTATACCAACTAAGATGCACACACCTGATTCTACAAATCAACCTCTGGGTTGTTTGTTAAGGGCCTTGATTCATAGAATCAGGTGTGTAGCAGCTTGGTTGGTATGAAAGCCTGCGCCCACAGTGGCTCTTTCTGGAGAGGGTTCCCTACCCCTGACCAACAGGATGGTAGATCTGCTGCAACAGGGTTGGGCTGCCGTGCTCTAACTGTTGAATCAGATGTGCTTTGTTAGGCTTGGAGTGAAAACCTATTGGACAGTAGATCTCCAGGAACAGGGCTGGGCAGCCCTGCTTGAGCTTGTGTTTCAAAATGTATCTGATGACTGGGCTTGTTTGATGCCACCACGATTTACACCGTGTTCCTGCCTCTGAGCTGTCTCTCTTTGTCAGCCATGTTGGTGAATTTCCTCTGTGTTCATAGAGGAGTTTGACGAGCTGTTATTTGTGTACAGCCATCTCCTGGCGAGTCGGCGCCGGGGTGGGGATGTAGTGTTCAGTGTGTACTGATTGGAGGATTGATTCTGGACTGGCCTCCCTGAGAGGGCTTCTGCTGCCAGAATCGAAGTCCCTCTTTGATGGTTGATGGCTTTCTCCTCCCTGTATCCTTCCACTTACTGCACACAAACATAGCGAGCAATCTGCACAGTGGGAAGACAGCTTGTTTTGTCGCTTTTGCCGGGCTTTGCTCTGAATACCCCCCCAACCCCGCCCGTGCACTAGAATCATACAGCGGCATATCCCTAGATGACAGAAAAAGTCCTCTCTTTTTGTTCTCGGTATTTCTCCATTCCTCGGAGGGTACCGACAAGCTCCAGGTACACAGAGCTGCGAGGAAAATGCAGTCGGCTACGCCTTATTTCACAGGCTGGTGATTGAAGTGTTTCCTGGTTAAATACCTGTCGCATATGTTATTATTATTGGGTAATTATAGGATTTCAGTCGCAAGTGCTGTGACACAAAGTCAGCTAGTACCATGAAATATTCTTATGCATTGTTAAATTACATTTTACACCCTCCTCTCTCCCCCCGGCATCAAAATAGTCTCCTCATAACTGTATACGTGTAGGTAGTATTTATTCAGTAAAGATGCTAATCACTGTGCAGTAAAATAAAGTCTTTCCATCAGTCAGTCGGTTGGTCCATGGCTGCAGTTGATAGGTGCTTCTCCTTTGCTCTCGATGTTGACATATGTGTCCAGGGAACATGCGGAAAGTGTCGGACAAAGGGAGGCAGGGGGTCTATTAAATATTTACCAGCTCCAGGGTTTACACCTGCCCACCTTATTCTGACAGGGACAAAGTACACCTTGGGTCTGTACGCTGTCATTCATATTTCATCAGCAGCGCCCCGGGGCTGGAGTCTATGGAGTTACGGCGTATCCTGAGTTTAATTTAACTCGCTGTGTTAGCACAGTCCCTAAGTGTTTGGATGGAAACACAATGTTTTCTTTTTGGCACTTTGAATTTAAAAACTGAATGAATATTAGACTAAAGTACAGTTTTTGAAATAGAGGCTGCCAGCTCTAATTTGTGAATATTTGAATCCAAATCATGTGACTGAAATCATACAGCCCTTCCTACTCAAGGTCACTGCGCAAGAACTTGCAGGCGGCTCTATATTTGTGATACGATTCCTTGTACCACCTCAATGCTTGTTTTGTGCTGGGTATGTGGATATGATACCAGGGTGCATGGATGGGAGGGTTCAAGGCAAGGCCAGTTGTGAAATCATCGATTTTTTGCATTGTCCCTCTGTGGCTAATTTGAGAGTTGAAGCCATTTGGGCTGGTCAGGATGAAGTGCACATAGGCTGCTATTAAACTGTTAAATTTGGGCCTGTTTGTTTGTTTCTGTAACTGCAGTGAAAGTAGGCTTTCTTTTTAAAATGGTGAAACCAGTAAAGCTGAACTGAGCCCTGCACTGTAGATACTGTGCTTTATTTAATCCCTGTGGGGGAGAGTTTTGTGCTGGCTGCCTGAATACTGGTTGCAGCTATAGGGGCGGTGATTTATAGGCAGCTGTGCGGAGGGTAATTGGGCACCAGCCTGTGCAATGCAGATAGATGTGGGTCAAGAGGGATGTCTTCAGTTTGAGTTTCTCATTTTCCCTGTCTCTCATTTCATTGCTTTTATTATGATGCTGAACTTTATGAGCAGTTGAGCCAGTGAGGCACCAGGACACCAAAACTGAGCTGTGCTTCTACAAACCATCAACAATCATGTGTTCCGCTGTCAAGGGCAGATCTGTTTTGATTGGCTTGGACAGTGTCACCCATGTTGACTGCTCATCAGCTTTGGCCTCTGTGGATTTTCATTGATTCAGCCTTGTTGCTCATCATGTCCATCCTCATTTTCCTGGTGCTTGAATGACTCAGAAATTTATTGACATTCCAGTCACTTACATGTCCTCCGAATGACCCTAGAGGCTTCCAAAAAAGTGGATCCTTAGCAGAAACCTTTCCCACATCACGTGACATATGAGTGGTTGACCTGTCGGGTCACCTCTTTCTCTCTGACACCCATTTAATCTGCATCGTTCGAAACTCTTTCTTGGATGAGGCGAGGGGCGGGGATGGTTCATTTGCCTGATGCATGTTGCATCACTTCCTCGGTCCTCAAAGCCTTTCCATGCCTGTGATTTCTGAGGCCTCTTCCTGTTAGGTGGAGCGAAGCACCATATAAAGGAGGTGAAGGTGAAATGTGTGGTATTGCATGATTGGAGTGAGTCCAATGAGCCCTCCCTCCACCTGTCACTGGAGCCCGTTATCCTCATTTTTATGGGCTGTGTCAGGTTAGGAACTCGCCCTCAGGAATTTGCTCCTTTTCTCGGTTCCTGAGGGCCATTAGTGGCCCTATTTTTTTCATAACGAGGGTTTGGAAATAGAACTGCAATACACAGCGGGACTGAGCCCAACCCCATTCTCCACACCTCCCTGAATGACTGACGTGTGCTGCGATTTGAACTGAAATGTGCGGCTGTAAGGTTAGCTGGTTTCCTTCTTCGCCAAAAAATCAACAGAGTCCCACAGATTGCAACACCTGTATTTTTGCGTATAAATTTTGCATGATATTTTTTGCGGTCATGTCCAATTTATGGGTATTTAAGCATCGGAGAAAAATGATTCTAAAATGTCTATCAGGGTCCTGCTTAAGAAAATGGAGGCACAGTGTGTGACGGAATATTACTTAAATCTGTTTGGTGCTGATCAATTTTACAATTCTTTCCAAGGATATTTGATCTCAGCCGGAGCTTCTTGTGTGACAGCTGTAAGTGTTTGCTGGTTCATTCAGATCCCTTATTCTGTGTCCTTTATTATTCAGCAGAGTCTTATGTTCAAAGCTGTTTCCAGCAGCCTCTGTGTTCTATGTCTACCAGAACGGACTCCATGCTGCCACACACAATTTTGTCAATTTTGAAAATCAAGGTGAAAATACACTGGAAGTGTTTGTGGGCAAGTTCTTTGCAACCTTCCAGAATTTTCCCAAGGATAATATAGGCCTGACTGTAATGACCTAACTTTATTCCTTTATTAAATCTGGGAGACCCTACATTAGACATTGAGAAAGTCACCCGCTGTCTAGAGTAAAACTCCAACAGAGGATATTTTCCTGTGGGACCTCAGTGAAATCTGTGTCCCCCTGCCATTGTGATGTCACAATGCCAATTTTCTACCAGCATTTTCTCTTACGTTTCAGAATCAGTTTTCCAATGGCATTATGATGAAAAGTTTTCACTGGTATTGTGATGTCACCCTCCCACCCCCAATAAAGGACATTGTGTCGGGAAGCCATTTTAATGAAGTTGTTGTATTGATGGCTGCAGTCTCTAAGGATGTGCCCTTGAATTGTGTTATAGCGTGATCTGTATTCGCGGCACGGTGCTGAAGTTTGTCACGCTTGCACTCCTGCGCTCTAAGAGGCATCAGGAGCGATATTCGCTAACGGTGTGTGAATCAGCCATTAACCGCCTTCGGTCGTCCTCAACCGACACCAAGCGCTCTTCAGCAATCACACTTTTGTTTCTTTTCCCTGTCATGGTTTATATCCATATGCCCGTTTAACTTTGGCTATTCAATATACATTATACGCTACAATATACTGAAACATTTTTGGGCGAGTTTGTGGCTGAGCAGCACAACCCACACCACGGATTACTCTTAATGAAACGAGCCATCTACTCCTCCACAATGTAAACACTGAAATTAATTATCCCCTTAGACGCAGTGACAATTATTTTTTTTTCAGAGTTAAATTAAAAGAACTAAATCACCTAGTTATGGTCATAACTGCCCATGGGGTTTGTTTTGAGAATCTGTACACCTGTTCCTGTCACACTCTCAAACATCTTGGAAAGTATGACAGTGCTACAGGTCATGACTCTGTCTGTAGGGTTATAACCTGCCCTGTCTTTTATTTATACTGAGCTCTGATGCGCAGAGGAAGTTATGGCTTTTTCACAGGAAGCTTCTCTGTGCTACGGTTTGATGAAGTCACCCTCAGGCTTGCCCGTTACTCAACAGTGATCGGTGTTGCAGCAGTGCCTGACTGTCCAGTCAGGTGCTGCTAAATTGATTACCTTGAAACAGATGCAGAGCCATTCCATTTCGGCCCAAAAACATGCATAGCTCTTATTAAAAGTCCACTTTTGGATGGTGTGATGTTATCTTTATAGTAACTGAATGATAACGATGTATTGAAAGTTGTTCAGAATTCTGTTACATATGGATGGCTGAAGTAATCAATCTATAACACATCTGCTGCTAAGATACTGAACACACATATGTAATGTGTAAGCTTTGAGAGTTTTGTGCATAAGATTATGTCCGTGAAAAATCATCTGCTCGGTCTTATAAATGAGGCCCCTAATCTTTTACAAAAGCCTGATTTTTAACTTCAGCGTAATGATGGTAAATTAATTGCAATTCGCCTTACGGTGCCAAACAATCTTACAGTGATGAAGCGCCACATCTCAGCTGCTCTTTGCTTGCTGCTATTAAAAGACTTTTAATCCTAACAAGGATAATGCTCTCTCACATTGGCTTTTTTACCTATTTTAAATTGGCAATGAAGGACCAGATTAAACGAAATGCACAAAAAAGTGTTAACATCGATACTTTAGCTAAGACATGAAAGACATTTCTTTATTGGATTCATTACGTATTAGTTTACCAAGCATGGCTATGAAAAAGTTGTATTATTGTTTGCCTCAAATCTATCACTTCAAATAACAATAAAAATAAAATGAAATGGTTATCATTATAATTATTATTATTATTAAAGGACAGGCTTATTGTTTTCTTTAGGAATCATTACACACATTATTATTCTTCCATTTGTTTTTGTACATGTTGACATGGTAAAAGAGTAGCTCTCTCATCCAGAGTCTACCCTCTCGAAAACAACCCTCACCTGCTTAATCTCGGCCTGATCCTCGCGGCTCCACAAAGACCTGCCGAGTCTCTGCACACGTCCAAACATTGTCAAACAAGAGGGAGAATCTGCAGAGGAGCCGGCGATGTCCTGCTATTACTCAAACCGCCTGTGCCAGAATAACGTTTTTGTCTGGCGCAATCGGTGAGCCGGTGAATGAGGGGCTCCTTTTGTTCACCTTCCGGCTCTTTCCAGTACGTTCACTGTTTATCGAGCCTCAGCAGCTGTCCTCTGTCTCCTCAGGGAGGCTGGGCTCGGGAGACAATGTCGTGACGGTCATGACGGATGTGCGGAAACGTCCCGCTGTTTCCTCTCGGCGGCTCTCGGCGAGGCCTTCCTTCCGTTTGTCAGCGGGGATAGAGCGGTGTTCACAAACACATCCTCTTCCTGCGCGTGCGTGTGTGTAAGTGTCTTCTAACTTCCTCGCCCCAGTCGCTTACACCTGAAATGGGGAGTTTTTCCAGCACCAGATGCGTAGTATCCAAGTTCAGAAAGTAAACACCCTCACCAGTGTTTTTCTCCTCAAGCCTGGAGCCACTAATTAGCCCCATTCTCCAGTCTAAAGGCTCACTGCAAAAACAAAATCTTACCAAGCATGTCAAGCTTGTGTTTACACTTAAAACACTTATTTTTATTACTTTTTTCTGGGGAAAAAATATTCTGCCACTGGTGTGAGATAATTTTGACTCATTTCTTTACTTGTCCGTGGGCCACAGACAAATCTAGAACTGAGTTAAAAATAACACTCAGCAGTGGGCACAATTTAAGAAATAAGTGTTTTAAGTGTAAATGCAAGCTTAAAGTGTTTGGTAAGATTTTGTTTTGGCAATAAATCTGTGAAACCAGCAGAGTGTACGGGTCGATGAGACGCACTGCAGGACTCTCTGACCCCTGGACTTCACATCTTGACTAACAGCCACAAATTCAGTTATATTTGGTGAGGCTTTGAAAGCATCAGAGGGAAGACTGTGTCCTTCATAAATATGTGATTATTTACTGTCAGGAAAAACTTTACGTGTGAAACTGCATTCCTGTTTAACACTTGTGCAGACCATGGTCCTTCTCTCATCCCTGCTCCCTTGTCTCCCCCACCATTCCCATTTGATATATAATTTACTGCTTTACTGAAAAGGCTGTGTAAATATTTTATCTGCTTGCCGGCTCTCTATGGTTGAAAGTCCATTGAAAATAATGTGTCCTTAACTTGGCAAATGTGTTTCACTGAATATTCCAACAGGCTCCAGATAGGTGGGCCCCCAGATAGCAAAATTCTTCTGGTCCATATCCGGCCCACACCTGACACAATCATCCGGCCCACATACCACATGGAATGATGGCACTTGGACGTTCCGCTCCCATTTGCCAGACTTTGGCCACAACCAAGCCATCACGATGCCAGATGTCAGCCAAGAAGATATGATGCAGCAAATGTGGGCCAGTTTTGGTTCACTTTCAGACTGACTATTGTCACTGCCAAATATTTGCCAATTGTGGGCCATATTTGTTTTGTGATATGCGGGCCAAATTCAGCATTTACCATATGGGCCACTTTAGGCTCACATCTGTTTTGTCCGGGCCAAAAGAATGCCAAAAGTGCCGGATTGTTGCCTGATGTGGACCACATCCGTATGCTATCTGGGCCGGTCTTCCATTAATGGCTTGGACAGAACAGAGAGATCCGATCAGATGAATGCGCTTCTGGTGAGTCCGGGATATGGATCTGTACAAGGATTCTGGCGCTTTCCACAGGGTGAGTGTTATTATCAATGGAGCCTTGTTTGGAACCATAGAGCACTTAGTGATTGGAGAGCTTTTAAAAGCCTTGTTATGTGAGCCTAAGTTACTAATGACGTCCCTGTGGAGACGTTGTGAGGGAAATGGGATCTTCAGGCAGTAAGATGCCCTGCTAGGCCTTTCGGATTGAAATATGGATAGACTGCAAAGAAAAATGAGCAAAATCTGAGATCTGAAACACAAGACACTGGGGACGTGGCTTTATTGCAGATTTAGGAACAAAGCGATGACATCATCCTCCTGATAGTGCATCGGACAGAAGCTGATTTTCAAAATGACACAGGGTTGAATATTTATCATCATTACCCACCCCCCACCCCCACCCCCACCCCCACTGCCACCAAAGCTGTGTGATGGAATCGCTGCTAGGAGTTAAACAGAGCACGTTTTTGTGAGGTTAACGAGAGAGCAAGTGCTACAGTTTAAGTACTACAGTTCACAGCACAATTTAAGAATATCTGCACCTCTGAGGGCTAATCCAAGTAGAGACCACAGCCTGGCCTGTACAGAACCTCCTCATGCTGGCTGCCACTATGTTTGACTTTCTCATATTGAAAAGACGCTCCTCAGAGCAATGGAAGTCTGGCACAAGTCTGGCCAAATCAGCGTCCAGCTCGACAAAGAGGCCTTTCCCCCCTCAGTGTTGCTAATTATGCGTTAGGGCTGTGACATGTTCCTCACTGGAGCACTTGGGCATCTGTCCATAGGGATTAAGGGACCAGACAGACTGGCGGGCCAAAGTGATGCAGTTGTCATAGCAATGGTACTTAGGGTTCAGTGGTGATTGACAGTGGGTGGGGGGGTGATTAGAGAGCGAGATAGGGGTGACCCAGAGAGAGTGAGAGGGAGGGATGGAGACAGAGAGAGACATGCTTAAAGGTGACCCTGAGGCGGACAGTGCCCACTCATCTCTACCCGTCACTCCCAATACGCATCAGGCTCGGAGCCCCTGTAAGCCTGACTGAGTATTACTGGATACCCGGAGCACTTGGCTGAATTGACTGGCTCTGTGTCTGTAAATGTTCCATTTCAGGACATTTTTAAAGTTATTTCCTAAAATCATCCATTTTCAAATTTTTAATGGGCCTTGGTGACATGTTGAACATAATGAGCAATTATCTGTCCATGATTTCTCTTAATGAATTTAAAGTGCACGAATTTCATGAAAACGCACACATGCATATTCATCATGATATGCGTGCACACACACATACACACACACACACAAAATTATAAATAATTTGTTTGAATGGCATGCCTCTCTTTGCTCTAGGAGCGCTTGCTGAGTGACAGAATTGAATGCTTTTTAAGAAACCACATGCTCTGATGCGTCCTGAGAATTAACAGTGTTCACTTCAAAGGCTCATGTATTCTTGTATATAAAATTTTGCAGCTCTGTAATTTGCTAAATGCACATATGCTTACCTGGTCTGAAGCCTGTAACTATAAATGGTATAGTTATACTGCACATTTCATAGAGCCGCGTGCGCAGGCCAGTGATCCTATCAATACTTGCTCCTCTGTTTTTTACTCCAGAGTGTGGCATGTCCCCTGGGAAATGTACTGCTCTTCTTTTCAGTAAAAGGCCCCCGTGCTTCAGTAAGGATGCATGGAGCGTCTTGACACCCTAAAGCAGAATTGTAATCTCCAAACTCAAATATTCTACCTGATGTTTTGTTCTGACCTCATGGATTTGATGATGAGTACAATCCCTCAGCCAGCTGACAAAACTAAGCTGTGAAATTGACTGAGTTCCTGTGCGGGAGGAGTTTTACTGGCTCTGGGATTTTTCACCCCAGTCCTAAATTTAGCCCCATATTCTAGAGACTCCTGTGGCATTTAAAGCCGAAAGAAAGGCCTCCTAAAATGTCACTCCTCTCTTGTCATGTTCACATCATTGGAGGCCAAACAATCTGAAAGGTCAAATCTTTAAATCATATTGTGTATCTCAATGTGATTCCAGACCTTGCACCTGCTAAATAAAATATCCAGTGTTCTTTTGACTCTGACAAAGTACATGGTGCAGTTGGGATTTTACTGTCTGCTGCTTCACTTGCAGAGGAATAATAAAAAATTAAAAACCTATTTTTTGCAGTTCTGTTATCTGTGTAAGTTATTTCACGTTCATGGCTGCATTGCCTGGGACTTTTATTTTGGATTTCTTCCAAAAGGAGAGCGCTTAGCCGTGTACCTGTCTTATTAATTGATCTCAGTGCGAAGATAGCAGTTTGTGTCAATCCGAGTAGCTTCCTTTAATCTCTCCCGGTGGTTTTTGTTTCCTGTCCCAGGATGCGTCTGCTTGCCTCAGGTTGCTCTCTAAGAGTCGAGTCGCGTTCCTCACGCGTTCCGGGTGATTGACAGTTCTTCAGGAGACCCGCAGGACGGCTGGACAGGAACGCAGCAGCTGTGTGGCTGTGTGAGTGACTTCGTTTGCCATCCGAGTCTCGTAAACGCACAGCTGCTCGGGCGCGAGAGCGGGGGGACGTGAAGGGGAGAGTGCGGAGGAAGAATGAGTCGAGGCCTGTAGCTGCAGGATTGTGTGATTTATGACACATTAAGATGGATGGGGCCACTTTCAGATCCATCATCTGTGCAGTGAGGCTGGCACAGCGCGGA
This sequence comes from Gymnothorax reevesii, assembly GCA_029721435.1. NCBI lineage: Eukaryota > Metazoa > Chordata > Actinopteri > Anguilliformes > Muraenidae > Gymnothorax > Gymnothorax reevesii. Next base: position 99,721,042 of record CM056579.1, on the reverse strand, counting down.
ATTACACCTTCAATTTGTTTCTCTATAGTTTTGTCACAATTGGAACAAGAAAATCGCGTACGTGCATGAAAAATCAACTTTTCTGAAAACAAGAAAAAGATGTATTATCATCCCACTGCTTTGCGGTAGACTCACATTTAAGACCCAATGCAGTGGTTCTCAGCCTTTTCCAGAAAGATGTGCTCTGAGTGCAGGCTTTTATTCCAACCAGATGCACACCTGATTCTACTAATTATGCTGTTTAGCAAAAACTCAAGGGGGCTTTTTGTAGAATCAGGTGTGCAACTGATTTGTTGAATTAAAAGCCTTCGCATGTGCACGCGCACAACTTTAACACAGGCTAGCATAACAGCGCAACCAACAATTGCAGCTGAACATATGCAGTACTGTGCAAAAGTTTTAGGCACCCTGAACTTTTAAAAATTTTAATCTGTATTAAATGTTTACTTTTGTTTCCACATTAGAGTTCGTGAAGATAAAAAGTAAATTATAAATTCCAAATGCTAATTTTAAAAAAAGTTTCTAAAATAATTGTATGTATTCCATTAAAAGTAGTCGTTAGTTTTGACAGAGCCTTAATGTCAACATCATCATAGCTGCTTGTAATTTCTTGGAGGGACAGACGCAAGTGAGACAGTCATTCTGCAGAAATATGGTGGCAAGTTCTCCATTTTATTCAACCAAATATTGGTTTTATTTAGTTTTTAACAGCTTATAGCTCTGTATAGTACATTTCTCAGTTATTAGAAACTTTTAATTTCATCATTTTTGCAAGCATATTTGCCCAAAGAGATTGCTTTAAATGTGTCTAAGACTTTTGCACAGTACTGTACTTTTACCCCTCATTGGTCATGGTGTTGCTCGTGTTTGTTGAAAGGTTGTGCATGTGTTAAAGCTCTCAGCGGATCATGCCTGTAGTGCTGTAGTGTGCATATTGACAATATCAGTTACTGTTGAGTAAATATTCATAACTATACATCCTGCACAGAAGGGACTGGGCGCATTAATAGGAACAGAGTGTAAACAGCAGTGGGGTTTTCTCATTACTGTGGCATTAACAGAGGCGTTCGGGCCAGGATAACAGAACGCAATTATAAACACAGCAGAACTTACCTTGGGGGGGGGGCTTAGGAAGGCGGCAGGGTGATATGTTGTCAGCCGGGCTTCGTTGCCATGACGATAGCATGACGCAGCACAGGGTACAGAAAGGCCTGATGTTATTTTGAGCTCTGGGGTCTGTGGGGTATGGTTTAATTGGGCGATCTTGGCTCTCCCCTGCAGCTCTGGGATAATGGTGAGGGGAGATGAGGAGCAGAGTGTGAGGTCAGAGGTGAGGGGGGTATAGGTGTGCAGGTCAGGTGGGAGGGGGGGTGTTTGAGCGGACCAAAACAGGGCTGATACAGACTCAGAACTGCTCCCCCCCCATCAGCCCTGGGACCCAGCTGGGATAACAGTCATCAGTGTTTTAGGGTGCTGCAGGACAGCTGTGGTACCCCTAAATGAGGCAGAGATCTCAGCTGAGTGTGTGAAGTAGTGTAGCTGTTGAGAAACTACTCCATTTTCAACTTTCTGTCTCGCGGCATCAGAGAAATCCTGTGTGATTAGAGTGTTCTTATAACCATCTGTATGTGTGATTAGAATTTTCTTGTAACCCTCTAAGGTGTGGGATTACAGAGACCACATGTGATTAGTGTGTCGAAACCGCCCTCTGTGGTGTGAGATCATGGATACTTGTGCGATCAGTGTGTGTTCATACAACCCTGTGTCGTGACAGAGAGACTGGGTGTGATTTATATGACCCCTTTGTGGTGGAACATCTCAGATACCTGGCGCCATTAGAGAGTGCTTATCTGTGCATTCCGAGGATTTGCAAAAAAGGAGGATTTGCAATTGCAAAAATGTCAAGAACACTAACATTTATTAAAACCTGCTGTCTTTTGGGTTATCGCTCCCATTCCAATGTGTCAAAATGTGCTCACTGCATCATAATATTCTTTCATTTTCTCATCAACTGATTTTGTTTTTTTTTCACATACCAAGAATGATGGTGATAGATGTTTTTGGTAAACTCTTGCATTTGTTGAGATTTCGTAAAAATAAGACTACAGTGCTGTGAAAAAGTGTTTGCCCCCTTCCTGATTTCTTACTTTTTTCTTATTTTTTACACTTGAATGTTTCAGATCATCAAATTTCAGTATTAGACAAAGATAATCCAAGTAAATACACAATGCAGGTTTTAAATGATGATTTCATTTATTACGGGGAAAAAGCTATCCAAACCGTCCTGGCCCTCTGTGAAAATGTAATTTCCCCCAAAATCCGAATAACTGTGTGCCATTCTCAGCGACAACAACTATTTGCGATAACAAGCAAGGAGTCTTTCACATTGAAGAATTTTAGCCCACTCTTCTTCGCAAAATGGTTTTAATTTGGCCACATTGGAGGGGTTTTGAGCATGAACGGCCTTACATTTGTTTGATGACCTAAAACATTTAAGAGTAAAAAATATGGAAAAAAGTAAGAAATCAGGAAGGGGGCAAATACTTTTTCACAGCACTGTAGATTTGTCAATCAGCCATAGACAAAGTCTTTATTGGATTTTGGCCTGTCTAAACGACAAAGTTTTTATCACTTATTCCCATAAAACTTATGGACCCATGCGTGAGTACATAAAATGCAGTTGATGTATTCAAACCTGTGGAACTTCAGGCCTATTTTAAATTCAAGTGAAGATTCCAAGGTTTCTTACGACCCTAAATATGCTCGGCTGAATTACAGTGAAATGTGTGGAAAATGATGTACTAGACCTTGAAATTTTCCATTTGATGTCATATTGTGGCTATAAAAACATGACGTTCTGGGTTTGAATATTCCTCTCTATTTAAGTGCAATGTAGCTTCAGAGAACCACTGCAACCAGCAGATACAAAATATGTGTGTAATTTTCCAACAATATGAAAAAATGCCTTTTCTGACTTTGAATCCCCGAAAAGGGAAACTTAAGAAAAGTTACAGTTTAAGGGGTTAATATTCTTAATGTCCTCTGTGTACACTCATTAAACTTCAGAACAATAGTGCAGAGATGTTTGTGACAGAAAAGCGTACCAGCAGGAGTCGGGTCAAATAGGGTCGTAACTGTCAGACTTATTTTTCTGCTCTGTCACATTATCTCTCCTCCTGCCTTGCGGGACAGGTCGTAAGATGTGCCTGGGTCTCGACGGAGCTGCTGCCTCATCTCGCTCATGAGTAAGCGGCCTCATACACGCGAGCGTGTGCCCCCTCTTTGTGGAAGAGCGTTTGGTCCCCTGTAAATACTGCTGTAGATACACACTGTTCTTTTCCTCTCTCCTTGGACAAAATTTCAGATGAACGTGTGCGTTACGAGCCTTAAGACTTGCAGCACTGACTGTGTTCATTTGATTCTGAGGCAGAGGACCTTGCATTCACATGTTACATGCGTAACGTTAGCTTCCTGAAATTTCCAGCTTTGAACATTGAGAGTTTGTAGGTCATAATGCTGCGTTGTCACTTGCCTGATCTCAATTACTGCAGAAGACAGGGTAATTAAGCTTACGTTCTCTGGCCATGTGCTGGGATGGCTGCCCAGCTGCTATTATAACGATGCTAACTTCTGTGCCGTGCTCCACTGCCACTGCTAGCACAGGTGTGTATACCCCTGGAGACCTGAGTTTGAGCCAGATCTTGCAGTTGCAATACTGCTGTCTTTCTCTAAATGAGTGTGTGGATGGTGTTTGTCTGTGAGGCGACAGTCTGCAGAAATACGACTATGATGAAACTGAATTTAGGTCTTAGCCGAGTGTTGGGTAGGGAGTGCAATGCTGTACCAGCGCACCTGTGGCTACAGACTTTCTGCCGCAGGAAGCAGGTTGGGTGGTGGGGGGATGCTACAGGCAGGAATTAGCAATTAGCATAAAAATAGCCTTAATTACAGAGCTGCATCAGTCGTCAAGTCTGCAGTGATGGGCACCTGCATTGTCTTTCCCTCCGCCCCTCTAACCCTGTCTGTCACTTCCTCTTTCTCTCTCTCCCTTTCTTTATCTGTCATTCTCTCTGATTGTGTGTGGAGCACATGCATAAGAATGTGTTTGCGGGGCCAGGCACACATTTGTATGAGTGTTTTTGTCCGTGCGCATGTGCATGTGTGTATGTGTGTGCGTGTGTATTTGTGTGTGTGTGTGTATTTGAGTGTGAGGCGTCAGTGGCCCTCTGGGTACAGTGAGTGAAGGCACTGAAGACTGAAGTGTTTGTTCTGGTGGACCAATAAGCAGTGACTAAATATAGAAGCCCTCTCAGAGCTAATTATAGCTCCATTCTCTTCCTGTTCAATACAGTATATCTGCCTCGGCAGAGTCCTCATGATCACTGAACAAACACAGATTCCGCTTCCTCTCCGTGGAGCAGTCTGTGGTATTTACATGCTCACAATCGTAATTAAGTGGAATGGTGTTTAAAAACACGCTTCTTAGGATATTCAAATTAATTTGATATCCCACAGAGTTTTGGGTGGCTGTAATTTGCATATCATCTTTCAGTGTTATCTGCAGCCTTTTATTATCTCTATACTACCTTCAGTAATTTTATTTGGAGCCATAATACTGTGCTTTTTAGACAGAATAAGTGCATCCTCATTTGCATGATTTTATTATAATGTTACCTCTGTAACTTTTCATTTTATTACCAACAGGTAATCGGATGCTGGAGTAACTGGATAATCTCTGGATAAGTTCACACACTGGGAAATACTGAGCAGTGCTTATAAAATTTCACTGCACAATACCTCCAGATCATGCTCTCTGATTAATCTCCATAACATATTTTTTTGTGTACACTGTTAATTTTTTATGAAAAGTTTCACCATGTTGGCTCAGAATTTCAGACACAAAAAGATCTCTCAGTGCTCTAAGAAAAGACATTTTGATGGGCTTCAGTAAAAAATTCTGTGATACTGAAAGGTGTCGGGTGGGCTTTGCAGAACACAGCCTTCATGGTTACTGAAGCAGCATAGTGGGTCATACTCAGAGCAGGCCTGCTGTACAGGCTCCAGTGCCGAATATGGAACAGCTGAATTCTGCTCAGGCTGCGCAGGTTTTAATTAGAGACACTGACTCAATCAGACCATATAGCGACCTTTAAATTGAAGTATGTTTCTGGGGCCTAATAGATTCTTTGCAATTTTTCAAAAAGCATTAAGGGATTAAGTTTGGCGTAATTTTTGCATTTTCTTTTTTTTTATGTTTTTAATTTGAGGGCTCAGTTGACTGGCTTGCCATTGGTTTTCCAAGTTCTGACTGCTCTCATAAACTCAGGAGCAGTTCTGAGGGGGGGTTTGCTCTCACAGTCTTTCAAGGCATGGGTGTCCAGTCCAATAAGAAAGTGTGGAAAGGGCTAGTGTGGGTATGTGGGTACAGCTGAAATGAGTAATTTATTAAAGAATCATAGTCTGCAGTCATAAGTTAGATGAGGTTAGGGCGTGGGTTTGGGTTAATCAGGTGTCCTGGAGCTGGTGTGGTCAGATAGTCATGCCATTCTCAGGTAAGATTTGACACCCTGGCTTTTTAATTCCGCTTTTTTAAGTCTAGAAAGCTATTTTCCTTACGACCACTTCCTTGATTACTGGTGATGGAATTTAAAATGACACCCAGTGTTACGACCCAGTACGTTTATGCTGCCCCTAGTGGCTGGAGGACCTTTGTCTGTCTTAAGTGTTTAATTGCAGGATTGGTGGCACCTGGCTACACCCTATAAGAAGAGTTTGGTGTTGTGCAAAGGGGCTCTCAATTGCCAGTCTGTTCTCTAGCAGCCACTCGTTGCCCTGATCAGCTCGCTTCATTTTTGGGCAAGATGTTTCTTCAGATGAAGTGTTTTTAGAAATTAAATCTTTTTTTTTACAACCATGTTGTTCTCCCATTTCATGTTGCGATTAGTCAGTGGGCTGGTCGTAACAGATTGGGTGCTCGTCTGGGAGATGCAGTCCAGTTAAATTAAACCCTAGACAGTTTTGCTTCTTTGCTCTGGTAAATACGTGGTGAGTTGGTCAATGTGGACATTGTTTTGAGCATTACAGTGCCTTTCCCCAGTTAGTCAGTCGTCGGGCAGGTCCTGTGGGGCTTGTCAATTTGTTATTTTGCCTTTTTTGTTTTTGGTGGAAATTCTGGGTGGGGGTACGCTTCGGAGCACAGTTAGTTGACTTCTCAATTGGTTTTCTAACCATGCTCACGAGTTCAGCGTTCAAAGTTGCCTCGAGCCCGGAAGGAACACTGAAGACTAGCACAGGTCATAGTTAAGTAGATGGAACTGTGCAGTTAGTCAGGATCTGGGGAAGCCTCTGATTGCTTGTTGAACATTCCAGAGCAGTGTAATGACTATAACCTGTTTTGGAGTTAGCTGATTGGGTTGATTTGAGGAAGATAACTCTGGTTTGTTGTTGCTTATTACTAATTTGTATTTTGTTTGTTGGTTGTTTGCACAAAGGAATGTTCCAGCTCCCTCGGTGGTCGATTGCATATTGGTTTACGGCCCCTTTTTATCTGTTTTGTCATCAAATTAATTGATTGTACCTGAAGTTTCCTGTTGGAGGGGAGTGGCTTTGCTAACTTGCTTGTGTCATGGGAGAATTTGAGCATTGATGTTCTTGTGGCATTTGCCTTGAGCCTATTTGGAACAGACCGGTGTTACATTTTTGGAGTTTCTTGTTGGTTTCATTAACTGACACTTTATCTGGCTGTGTTTTGAAGTAATTTTTGGCATGTGATTTTGCGAGGTTTGCTTGAGTGGACTGGCTGTGTGGTTATCAGATGTTTGGCAATATTTACTGGTGCTAACTTCCTGCGTATATGTCCTGTTGTGTGATATAGCAAATGTCTTTGGTGTTGGACTCAGCAGGGCTGTCTTTGGTGTATGGTGCTGCCCAGGAGGGTCCTTTGTGTACCTTTGTTATCTGGGACCCAGAATTCTTTTGTAAGCCACGTGGGCTAGCTTTGTGTGTCCGGGGATCCGAAATTCGTTCACTAGCCACGTGGGCTAGCTTTGTGTGTCCGGGGATCCGAAATTCGTTCACTAGCCACGTGGGCTAGCTTTGTGTGTCCGGGGATCCGGAATTCGTTCACTAGCCACGTGGGCTAGCTTTGTGTGTCCGGGGATCCGGAATTCGTTCACTAGCCACGTGGGCTAGCTTTGTGTGTCCGGGGATCCGGAATTCGTTCACTAGCCACGTGGGCTAGCTTTGTGTGTCCGGGGATCCGGAATTCGTTCACTAGCCACGTGGGCTAGCTTTGTGTGTCCGGGGATCCGGAATTCGTTCACTAGCCACGTGGGCTAGCTTTGTGTGTCCGGGGATCCGGAATTCGTTCACTAGCCACGTGGGCTAGCTTTGTGTGTCCGGGGATCCGGAATTCGTTCACTAGCCACGTGGGCTAGCTTTGTGTGTCTGGGGATCCGGAATTCGTTCACTAGCCACGTGGGCTAGCTTTGTGTGTCCGGGGATCCGGAATTCGTTCACTAGCCACGTGGGCTAGCTTTGTGTGTCCGGGGATCCGGAATTCGTTCACTAGCCACGTGGGCTAGCTTTGTGTGTCCGGGGATCCGGAATTCGTTCACTAGCCACGTGGGCTAGCTTTGTGTGTCCGGGGATCCGGAATTCGTTCACTAGCCACGTGGGCTAGCTTTGTGTGTCCGGGGATCCGGAATTCGTTCACTAGCCACGTGGGCTAGCTATGTATTGTTAAATCTGGAGCTTTAAGTTTATTTTGTTGTTTGGCATATTTCACACTTTTGGTTAATTTTTCTTGTCCTGTCTGCCCGGGAGCACCCAGTGTCCCTCTCCGGTCCCCTTGGACTATAGTTTGGTGACTGGAGTCACCATTTAAGGGAGGGGGTGTTACGACCCAGTACGTTTATGCTGCCCCTAGTGGCTGGAGGACCTTTGTCTGTCTTAAGTGTTTAATTGCAGGATTGGTGGCACCTGGCTACACCCTATAAGAAGAGTTTGGTGTTGTGCAAAGGGGCTCTCAATTGCCAGTCTGTTCTCTAGCAGCCACTCGTTGCCCTGATCAGCTCGCTTCATTTTTGGGCAAGATGTTTCTTCAGATGAAGTGTTTTTAGAAATTAAATCTTTTTTTTACAACCATGTTGTTCTCCCATTTCATGTTGCGATTAGTCAGTGGGCTGGTCGTAACACCCAGTTACTTGTTGAGATAGTTCTACAAAGCTCTTTATTGAGGCTACAGAAGGCCAACATAATATGAAATGGCGAAGAAACAGTAGGTAGCCTTTTCATGAGACTCCAATAAAGGATTTTTCTTTTCAAAGCCACAGGTAGGTTATGAATAAAAGGTCAGTGGCTTTTAAAGTTTGTTTTTCTTGGCTGTAAAAATCTGTGAAGGAAATTGACCCCACAGCAATTCAATGCCTCTGTAATACGCTGTGTTGTGTTTAGCGCCAGGTGCACCTTTTAAGTCCAAAGGTTATCTTTAAAGACATCATCGAGGATGACTGTGGGAACTTTAACTGGAAGGTCAGTTATGTGCATTGAAGGGACATGCATGGAGAATGTTGACAATTGCGGACAAGACACGTTTTTTCTTAGCTAGCTAAGTGAAGCGACCTTTATTATTATAATACTCAAATGATGGTCTTTGCAGAATAAAAGTCACCATAGAATGGAAAGCTAGGAAACCAGTGCCAGCTGCTCAGGCCCAATGCTCACGCATTTTACCTGCTTTTCTTGTATCTTATTAGGTTTGTATTTTTATTCTGACTGTGTTTTGTGAGTATTTTTATTGTCATATGTGTATTTTGTGTGTATTTTTATTCTTAATAATTTGTTCGGTGTGTTTTTAAATCTTGCTTTGTGACTTGGCTCCGTTGATCTGGTTGGGAAACACCGCTTGTGAAATGAGCTCAGGGTTCCAGTAAAAAGAAGATGAGCATGAGATCATTTTCACTTTGCCAAGTGTGGCAAGATGGTGGCAGTTTCCCTGGCAACTCTACTGGCGTTAGTGTCCACCCAAGAAAGAGTCATGAAAGTAGCAAGAAGCTCTTTTATTGGCTGTTTCTTGTAACACTGTCCAACCAGCCAGGAGGCATTTGCCATAAAACTAGCAGTAACACAGACAAAATTTTCATGGCCAGAACTGAAGTGATGTTAAACCCTGTGCTCAAGCTGTTACAGTGTCATTTAATTCCTGGGACTTCTCCCATTGTACTTTGAAAGCTCTTAACATGGTGAGGAGGGATACAAAATCATCTTTGATGGAGAGTGAGTGGGTGATTATTACTCTTTCAATAAATTTATTTTTTAGCAACTGTGACATTGATTTAGCGACTGTGATTATAGACACGGAGGACGTGGATACACTGCCTTGAGTGAACGTGAGGCAAGAGGCTCGTAATCAAACAGCTGAAGTGACCCTTTTGATTTAGCAAGGCCACTTCTCAAAAGGCTACTGGACATTAATTAAATAATCTTTGCATGAGCACAAACCCAATTCTGAAGAAGTAATTATATACTTTTATATTAACACCCTTTGCAATTTAAGACATCAAATAATGTGTTGCTATTGTGTTTTCAATATAGTAGAGGGTCAATAGACTTTTCAAATCACTCCTTTTTCATTTTATTTGCATTTTCCGCAATCTGCCAACTGTTTTGGAACTGGGGGCTGCAAATCAGTATGGTTACAACTCTGAGCCAAGACAAAGCCGTAATAACCAGTCCAGTTTGTGGATATTCAATGTCCACCAAAATTTCACCCTGACCTAAACTAAATGCATTATTCAACAGATAGTACAGGGCGGCCCAACCCTGTTAATGAAGATCTACCATCCAGTAGTAGGTTTTGTCTCCAACCCTAATGAAGCATATCTCATTCAATGGCTTGAGATCTTATTGAGATGCTAATTAGGAGAACCAGGGGTACTTAATTAGTGGTGGAAAAGAAACAGTGCATGATGTTATATCCAGGACCAGCATTGGTCACTTCAGTTTTAAAGGTCATGGTAAAGCCTGATTTGGTGTATTGATCCAAACTGACCCAGTGGGGATGTTTAATTTTGAGGCTGTTTAAGAATGTATTTAATTCTTAACCAAGCGAAGCCCAGTCAATCATTCATTGACGGCTGTCAACATATTACTGCTGTCCGCCTACCTACTGTGAAATGGGCCGATGTTACTTGCATTGTTCTATCATAATACTTTTTCCTCAGTGTGAAACATGCGTAAAAGCAAAAAAAAAAAAAAAAAAAAATTCTACCTTAATCTGTTTCATTTCATTTCATTTGGACAGTGCTGTCGCATTAGTCATCCCTGTAATTAAGGTGTTTCCTCTTGTTGTGACCAGTGTTATGTCAGTTTGTTATGTAGGGTATAGTAGATAGACTAAGTTCAGGTAGACAACTTCAAACCCACCCTCATGTTTATAAACACTCCTATTCACCTCTGCCACCACCCTGCCAATCTGTAAGGCAGCTGTTTAAGGTGCTGTCTTATTCTGCCCCTGCTGCAAAAACGTACCTCTGCCTACTGCTGTGCTGCATCACCTTTTGCTGCTCAAATTTAGCATCCCTCCTCCACCCCAGTATCCACTTGTGGACTCCTAGGGGTGTGGTGTCCTGATGATACATGTTCTCATCTCTCTGTGTTCAGCAGGCTTGAGGTAAGAGTCTAGAGTCCAAACCATCATGTGGCTATTATTAATGCTGCAGTGAAATGTGTAATGTATGAGTGAGCCGAATGAAGTCCAACTACGGCACTTTAATGTAGGCTTTAAGGCATAGACTTGCAGTGATCTACCATTGCCTGTTTGCTCTTCAGGCTTTTGTGAATCTCACCTACACTGCAGAATCATGTATAAAAACCTCCATTACAAACTTTCAAACCATTCAAACCATTTCTATTAAGAATGAATTTTTTAGGACATTAAAATGTTGGTGGCGCAAAACAGTTTTATCAGAGAGAGAAGAGGCAATAGATAGAAACAAACAACCATCATTCATGTTCCGCTGTCATTATGGAAACATATACTTTCTGCAAATGGTGTTTAATGAATCTTACTGTGCAAATTGTCACCAGAAAAAAAGAAATTGATTTTTTAAAAACCCACAAAGTACGTTGTGCAATAAAACGATTGCGCGTTAGTTTCCAGAAAATTCCTGCTGGATCATCCACCCACTAACCCATTTAAGGCCGCAAATTGGTTTTATGTAGTGCTAATTAATGATTGATTAATCCTCTGCCAGTGGTTTACAGATGAAAATGGCACACAGATCTGTGGGAAAAATTTTGAGTGGCACATTCATGAATGCAAGCAAGCAGGGGGTGTGTTTGTTAGGGTGTCCTCAATTCACTTAGGGAGAGAGCGAGGAAGAGAGTGGGTCCATATGGTGGTGAGTCACTGCAAATATGGCTGCCTGGTTCTGGACGACTGCAGAATAACAGGCCTCTATTACCGGATTTGCCAGATAATAATGGAATAATATTACAGGAGGCATTATAAGTATGACAGGTTATGAGTTGTGCATGAACAAACTTGGTGGTTGAGATCCCTCTCTGATCCTGGTCTGAAGGATCAAGTGAGTTGTCACCATGGTGCAGCGTCTGTTGCCCGTCCATTTCTTCTTTGAATGACTTCACAAATTTTTGCCTGGCATATTTGGATCAGACTTGGCATGAATGTTCCTCTCCTGGCCCTGACCAAGTGTTATTTTTTGGCTCCATTCAGAATCCAATCTGGCTGTCCAAGTCTCTGATTGGTAGACTCATTTTCGACTTTTTCTCCAGTTTTGCTGGTCACATTTGGATGAGATGTGGTGTTTTTTCTTTTTTTGTCTTATGACCTTGACCAAGGCTGTATTCCAAAGGCGAGGGTTGTTCACTTCGAAGTGTGCATAATGAGGGCCACGCCACTGAAGCCATATTGGAGGGCATTCCAGTCGAAATTGCGTAAAACTCATCTCTTGAAAGAGCTCTACAAAACGACCATTTCCGAAGTTGAGCAGGGGACGGTCACTTTGCTCCCACAATGCCATGCGACAAGCCTTGTGACATGTATGATTCAACATCATTCAAGAAAATTAAAAAATGGTGGCTAATAGCTAGCTAGCACTCAGAATGCTGACAAACCTAGCTTGATGGATTACTACAGTTGACTGGCAAAAGCTAGTCATGTCGTTTTTTGTTTTTTTTTTTAATCCCACCTGAATCTGGAATACCCAATCCGAAAACTATGTACAAGACTTGCTCGTATGCGACCCCCTGTTGCCAGGTCAGGAGAGAGACAAGAGTTTGAGGCTGTCGGCTCCTGCATCACACTCATTGGTCGAAACTATCGCAAGTTCAAAACGAGGGCGAAGGATACCTGAACATGAGCAAGCGTAGAATCTCATTAACAAGCACCCGACTGGCCAACAGGAGGTGCTTGAGCAATGAAAAAGGCAATCATTTTTAATTTCCCATTCCCAGCAGTCCCTTCCCGATTTCTATCCCTACAGCGCTTAAGCCAATTGTGCGCTGTTCTGGAAAAGCTGCCGACCACTGGCTCGACCTTGGCTCGAACCTCCGCTGTAGTGGTCATTACTGCACCGCATTTGCGGCCCCTTAACCGAGTGAGCTAACCCGGCAGCAATATGTAATTTTAAAAATTAATTTTCACTTGTGGTTATTTGTCGCAGTATGAAAGCTATGCGGTTGGTTATGAAGCTACAGCGAAACCGATAACTGGCCAGTGAAAGCAGTTCTCCCGCGAACTGGCTGTGTTTGTCTACACTTGTTTGAGCAGAAAGCGGCAGCAGCAAAATATGTCGAATGACATTCCAAACGACCGTAACTTGGAAGCCCTAATCCCTTCTGCGCAGATTTTTCACTACGAAGGGAAGTGACTTCACCGGATGTAGGGGTTAGCCCTATGGAATGAAATACAGTCCAAGTGTTATTTTTTGGCTTGTTTCAAAATCTAATATGGCTGCCCTGGTTTCTGATTGGCTGATGCTTTTTTGACTTTTTCTCTAGTTCCACTGGTCAGATTTTGATTAGACTTGGTGCACATATTTACTCATGGCCCTGACCAAGTGTTACTTTCTGACTCAATTCAGAATCTAATAAGTTTGTCTTTGCCTCTTATTGGCTGACACATTTTCAACAAATTTTATAGGCAGATTTGAACCAGGAGAATTCATACTTGCAGTTAGTTACTATCTCAAGCATCAAGGTCGGCATGGCTTAGACACGTGGAAATCTAGCCTCGCTAGCCAAGCCATTCGTTTGGACAACGTGCTTTCTTATCAATAATGGCAGCTACCACAACAGAGCAGAACAGATCCCGCAACCACCAGAAAATCAAAAAACTACATAAGAGCCATGAGACAGATATTTGCACCAAATTTGATCAAAATGTGACCACTGGAGCTGCAGATGATGTTGAAAATGCATCATGCAATCATTGGATTTTGAATCCAACCAAAATAAATAACACTTGGTCGGGGCCATACAATGAACATTTGCGCAAAATCTGATTACACGATTTAGTATGGAACTCTCGAGACAGACTCGCTAACCCTACTTTTCTTATATTACAGTGCGTTCATTCAAAATTAAAGGAGCATTTAGTGCTACAACTGTTTGTTTATGATTTAACTTCACTTATACCCCTTTTCCATCAATCTGGTGCTGGGGCTGGTTCAGAGCCAGAGCCTGACTTAGCACCGGTTCTTTCGTTTTCCACAGCCTATGCACCAGCTCCTGGCTCTTAAAACCGGTGCTAGAGTAAGCACCAACTTTTTGCTGGTCCAGAGCAAGCACCGATTATGTGGGGCGGAGTTTACCAACACGACCAGTGCAGTCGCTGAAGTATTTTGCAGCAAACATTTGGATGTATAAGCATATGTCTTCTATCTGCATGATCGGCTTATGTCAATAATAAGCATTGTAAATATGAATTAGCTGGCCAGATAAGGCATTCGCAAATTACTGTAATTGCCATTAGCGAGCTTGAATGTCATTTCAAAAATGAAACTACATTAAGTCATTCAAACTTACGAAGCTGGAATGAAATACGACAGTTGCTCGTTTATTTATTACCTGCATTGGGAAAAGTAAAGATGGAGAGCGTGTTCCTTATTATTACACCCTATTTCTGCTCAGGGTTTCGATATTTTTAACATGCACGGACAACAATGCAAGATGCGCCTTATATTGCTGCTTTTTAAATATCTGATCATAATCCAGTACAAGATCATAACAATCTAATCGGCTATATTCCTTTTCTCCTCTAAAAACAATAAAACCTCAATGACAAAAATAGTATTACTGAATATAGAAACACAAGAATTATTTCAGTTATACATTTTTACTTGTGGTTTCCCGCAGTCCATACTGTAGTTATGTATTGCCAGATGTTACGTTCGGCTGCTGAGGGAGACGCAGATCTTGAACAACGTTAATTTTCTCCTGATCTGCTGGTCTTAAAGTACTGTGACGTAAATGCGTGGCTTTGATTTGGCTCCTCAGCGATGGAAAACCAAACAGGTTCTTAGGAGGTGCGTGGGTTGAACCAACTATGCACTGGCACTAGCACCACCACGGCACCAGGTTCTTTTTGGTGGAAAAGTGGTATTAACTAGTAGTCTCTTATTGCATACAATAAAAGTGGTGCAGGAGTGTGGAATATTAATTGAAGAGATAAAAATATAACTGAAATGAACAAGCAAGAAGAAAATTTCAAATATTTGACGACGGCAGTAAAAACTGCAATATAGAGAAGAAGAAAAAAATCTCTTTGCTAGAAACAAAGAGCAGACAAGAGCGAATTATTTTTGCCTAATCAATTCAAATTCATTAAACTGAAAAACAACTTCACTAGACGTTTTATCGCCACACTGTCTTGCAGCGAATCTTTCGTCTTTGCACGTATAGTCGCTATGCTTCAAATATGGCCAAAGGACATTTCATAATCCTTATGGTTTCAACCTTGAAATTGTTTGTCCCAACCATAAAAGACACCTGCTTTGCACCTCTTTGTCCCACTGTCAGTGCAGTACATGATTTTCTTGGATGGATCATATACCAGCTATTCTCCACCTGACTTTCACTTTTCGTTGAACCATCATTTCTTCTTTTTCAGTTTCATCGTCAGGTTTTCTCCTATGCGCTGTCTGCTCTCCTGGGTTTGTAACACCTTTTATGTGCTGCTGCATAGTTCCTCCAGTTCACCATAGTCTTCACAGGGACTACAGGGTCATCGGTCACTTGCGTGCAAGTGCAATGCAATTGTCTTCACAAATGGACCAATGAGCAGACACTGTGTGGGTAGTGTTCATGGGAGCTGTAGTGTTGTAATGTCACATTGCAATTGTTTATTTCAGATGCCTTTTGTAAAGACTGAATTTAAAAAATATATAATTCAGCCCGCTGAAGTGACGAGTGGGAGTGACTGTGCTGCACAGCACTGCTGAAATCCGCCTGGATTTGGTGGGTTGTCAGGTGTCAATGTCAAGCCCTGGCTGAAAGAGGTAAAATGAGTATGCTGACATGTCGTACAGTTACTGTTTACTTTATAGTACTGCATGAATGAAAAGAATTGTCACCGTGTCAAACCAGGTGAGCAATACTGGCCCCATGGGCCTCTTGTTCTGAAAGTTTCGTGAGGCAAATTCTGAAAGGCTGGTGCAGACGTTTGTCTGTGTGAGGGCTGGAATACTGGCTTCGGTCGTTCTGGGAGCATACATTCTGATGCACCCACACACACACTCACACGTGAACTCCCCCACACACGCACGCACACACACACACACTCACACGTGAACTCCCCCACACACGCACGCACACACACACACACACTCACACGTGAACTCCCCCACACACACAAACACACACACACAAACACACACACACTCACATGTGAACTCCCCCACACACGTACACACACACACACTCACACGTGAACTCCCACACACACACACACACTCACACGTGAACTCCCCCCCACACACACACACACACACTCACATGTGAACTCCCCCACACACGCACGCACACACACACACACACTCACTCACACGTGAACTCCCTCACACATGCACGCACACACACACACACACACTCACACGTGAACTCCCCCATACACACACACACACACACACAAACACACACACACTCACATGTGAACTCCCCCACACACGTACACACACACACACTCACACGTGAACTCCCACACACACACACACACTCACACGTGAACTCCCCCCCACACACACACACACACACTCACATGTGAACTCCCCCACACACGCACGCACACACACACACACACTCACTCACACGTGAACTCCCTCACACATGCACGCACACACACACACACACACACTCAAGCGTGAACTCCTCCAATGCGCACACACATGCACACAAACTCAACCGTGAACTCCCCCACACGAGCACACACACTCACGCGTAAACTCCCCTGCACGCGTGCACACACACAAACTCACACACACATTCACATGTGAACTCCCAAACATGCGCAAACACCACACACACACACACACGCGCGCGCAAACACCACAGCACACACACACACACTCACACACATACAAACACACACACACACAGACACACACACACACACTTACACACACACACACGCACACACACACTCACACACATACAAACACACACACACACACACACACACTCACACACTTACACACACACACACACACACACACACACACACTTTTTCTCGCACACCAAAATACATCCACACATTTTCTCGTTGCTAATAACTGATCATATCCTCAAGCCAGGACTGTATTTAAAGAGCTGGACAAAATCTTGCAAAACTAGACAAAACCCCAAATTCAATAAAAATTCCTGATTGTGAGGAGTCATCACACCTGGGTCCAAGGGAAACTCATGCCTCCCATTAGCATGCACATATTGAAATATCAGCACCTCCTCACAGCTTGTTGAAAAAAGTTTGGTGAAGAAATACAGATCTCTCTGGAATTCTGAGGCGACACCAAGCCCTTTAAAATCAGGTCTTGGCGTTTATAACTGTGTTTAAATTCATATTCCTTTGAGCTCAGTCTTTCTGATTTTAATTAAAATGCGTAGGTAAAGGGCAATGCTCTCTTAGGGCTAAGCACGCAGTGGAGAAAAACTTTAATTTCATAAGAACTGATTTCTCAGATGTACCCAAGAGGTACAATCAGTGGACGTTATCATGGACCTTTTATTAGCACAAATTAATCATGTATTGCTCTCGATTGGGTCCTTATTTACCTGGAATATGTGCTTGTTATTGTGAGCGTGTAGCACAGGTTTGCTCGTAACAGTAAAACAGAAGAGTAGAATGTAGCACTGGTTTGCTCATAACTGTAAAACAGAAGAGCCGAGTGGAGCACAAATTTGCTCATAACTGTGAAACAGAAGGGCAGAGTGGAGCACAGGTTTGCTCATAATTGTGAAACAGAAGAGTAGAGTGCAGCACAGGTTTGCTCATAATTGTGAAACAAGAAGAGCAGAATGGAGCACAAGTTTGCTCAAAACTGTAAAACAGAAGAGCATAGCACAGGTTTGCTCATGACTGTAAAACAGAAGAGCAAAGTGCAGACCAAGGTTGCTCTTAACTGTAAAACAGAAGAGCAGAGTGTAGTACAGGTTTGCTCATAACTGTAAAACAGAAGAGCATAGTGTAGCACAAGTTTGCTCTTAACTGTAAAACAGAAGAGCAGAGTGTAGTACAGGTTTGCTCATAACTGTAAAACAGAAGAGCATAGTGTAGCACAAGTTTGCTCTTAACTGTAAAACAGAAGAGCAGAGTGTAGTACAGGTTTGCTCATAACTGTAAAACAGAAGAGCAGTGTGCAGCACAAGTTTGCTCATAACTGTAAAACAGAAGAGCAGAGTGCAGCTCAAGTTTGATCATAACTGTAAAACAGAAGAGCAGAGTGCAGTACAAGTTTGCTCATAACTGTAAAACAGAAGAGCAGAGTGTAGAACAAGTTTGCTCTTAACTGTAAAACAGAAGAGCAAAGTGCAGACCAGGGTTGCTCTTAACTGTAAAACAGAAGAGCAGAGTGTAGTACAGGTTTGCTCATAACTGTAAAACAGAAGAGCAGAGTGTAGCACAAGTTTGCTCTTAACTGTAAAACAGAAGAGCAGAGTGTAGTACAGGTTTGCTCATAACTGTAAAACAGAAGAGCAGTGTGCAGCACAAGTTTGCTCATAACTGTAAAACAGAAGAGCAGAGTGCAGCACAGGTTTGCTCATAACTGTAAAACAGAAGAGCAGAGTGCAGCTCAAGTTTGATCATAACTGTAAAACAGAAGAGCAGAGTGCAGTACAAGTTTGCTCATAACTGTAAAACAGAAGAGCAGAGTGTAGAACAAGTTTGCTCTTAACTGTAAAACAGAAGAGCAGAGTGTAGCACAAGTTTGCTCTTAACTGTAAAACAGAAGAGCAGAGTGTAGTACAGGTTTGCTCATAACTGTAAAACAGAAGAGCAGTGTGCAGCACAAGTTTGCTCATAACTGTAAAACAGAAGAGTAGAGTGCAGCTCAAGTTTGCTCATAACTGTAAAACAGAAGAGCAGAGTGCGGCACAGGTTTGCTCATAACTGTAAAACAGAAGAGCAGAGTGCAGCACAGGTTTGCTCATAACTGTAAAACAGAAGAGCAGTGTGCAGCAGAGGTTTGCTCATGTGACGGCCCTCTGTGCATTACACGCATTCTCCTGGACCTGTCTTGTAATTCTTGTGTTCCCTGCAGGTCACGAGAGGCAATCAGCAATATCAGGCACACCGGCGTGTGCCTGAGGCCTTTTAACCTGCTCTCTCTCTAGCTCTGCCCTGTTAGACTTGGGAGCTGCGGAACTCGCGGAAGGCTACCTTTATTCGTCATCATTGCTAATCCTTATTACCCTTTTGCCTGGCATTGGTGGCTTGCATCATATTTTTGTTGCCTTAAAAAATAAATTAAATTTGGTGGAAACTTAACTTTGTTTTTTCCCTTGTTGTCTTGTTGCTGTCACTTCTGAGCGTGACGGCTCATAACGGGAAAACAGAAGAGTTAAGTGTAGCTCAGGGTTGCTCATAACAGTAAAACAGAAGAGTTAAAGGTGTAGCCAGCGATGTGGGAGTAAACGATAGGGAGGCTGTTGATATTTGAAGTGAAAACGAATACAGACGGACCCCTCCCTTCATACTCTACCCTTGGGTTCACCCCTGAAGTTCATGGACGCGCATAGTCATGTAAGCAGCCGTTTGCGTCCACGAACAGACTACGGCCAGGAATGAATTAAAAAATCGTTCTTGCTAATTACAAGCTGAAAAAGTGGAAACTGGATTCTGAATTTATCCCGGTACAAGTTATCGATTCGTGAGCTCCTCACAAGCAACGACCATTTGCGTGTTTCTGCTATGAGCACATTCAGTAGCTTGCTGTCAGAATGGTTTCGTTTTGAAAGAAACGGTTATCAGGAGCTTATTACAAATTTCTTCCAGAACAGCGGGTATATAGCAGTACAGCTACAACTGCATGCATGCAAAGTGAGACAGTACAAGCAAAACAATATGCTGAGACGAAGACGGTTCATTTCATTCTATCTAGTCGCACACATGTTCAGTGTTTGATTGCGCAATTCCCCGTTGATTCCTTACATAAGATATCAGACATTCACAAGAACTCGTAGCAACAAGTTCAATTTACAAAGCTAAGGTTAGCTGCCCCCTCAGACAATTGTACCCACTACTCAACTGCTGTTATCGATGGATAACATCACAACATCGGAACATTTTGGCAGATTAGACAATATGATGAATGCCTGACGGCTGTTACTGTTGTGTGAAGCACCACAAAGCTAATGTTGTTCACCTGTCCAGCAGAAAGACGGCAATCTCCGCGTCCGTTTTTACACTCTTGAATTTGCGGAGTTCCCTCCACCGTCGGAAAGCCACACCAATGTTGACCCGAGTCTTCGCCCTTTCATGGTCGTAGCCCTTCTTCTTTATTTTACGTTCCTCAGACCATTTTCTCTCGGGCTATGTTTCGGCCATCGCAAATGCTGCAATGCTGTGTCTCTTTCTCTCTCTCTACTCTAACTGTGCACGCTATGCGACCTGCTCCTGCCTCTCCCCCGTGTCTGACCTGTGCACGAGTACGAACCTGCCCCTGGGCGTGGGGGGTGGACCCATGTTTTGTGGCTCGGTCCGAGCCACAGATTTCCCTGTTGAAATTCAGAGCCTTTCCTATGTATTGAAACCGGATTTTTTTTCTGCTTGGTCTCAGAAGTGACAGCTTGCAGACAGTGAGGAGAAATACGGTGATTTTGACAAAAACTGCGTGGATTATGATCGCTTACCATACCTTTAAGTGTAGCACAGGTTTACTCATTTCTTTTGGCCATATGATTCATTCTCCTTTGTTTGGCGTTTCCCCTAATTTTAATCTAAATTATTTTAATCCAAATTACACGTGATTGTAAATTACACGTGATTGTAATGACCCTTTTTCCTTTGTCACTGGTGACTCTGACTGACATGAACATGCAGGCAGGACCTTAGGGTTCTGTGATTGCATTATGAATGTGCCCGAGACGTTGGAGTTGCAGGGTTGTGTGATGTACCGTATGGTAATACCACCTTTCCTCTCACATTGAGACCATTATCATGAGTGTATAAGGCTATTCATTCATACAGTGTTTACATTGATTTCCTCTCCATGCAAAAAATATATGCATTTTTCCCTCCATTCTCTTTGGTAAGTTTCCATGACAACGAATAAGGAGCATTGATTTTTCATTGCCGGGCTGGCGCTCATGATGACTCTCTCTCCGTCTCTCTGTGGAGTTTCCAGCTGGTGCTTTTTTAAAGAATTTTGCAGTTTTTTTATGTTAGGAGCTTTGCGCTCCCAGGCTGTGCCCCCAACCCCCAGGGACTCTAAATCCTGTTCAGTACTTTTACCTCTGTGTGCACTGCCAGCCTATTGCTCCAAAGCACCAGGGACAGGGCACAAGTCCCAGACGTCTCTCCAGGAGGAGGCGTTAGCATTTATGTTTTAAAAACTCCTCAAGTGTTACATCAATTCTAACACTGTTATTGTGACGTATTTTTCTAATATTGTGTTGGTTTGTTTGTAAAGGTCATCGCTGATTAATAACTTTTCTGTTAAAGCACCAGCGTTAGCCCGGAAGGCTAATGCGCATCAGTTGACTTTGGGTGGTATGTTTTGGCTGTTGGAGGAAACCGGAGCACCTATGGGAAAGCCCACACAGGGATAGTATGCTAACGCTAATGCAGCACAGCCTGAGTTTGCATTCCTAACCCAAGCACTTGAGTTCGTGTGGATGTGGGAGTCTCTCTCATGCCTGCTGTTAATGTAATGATTCCTGCCAGGCTTTATGACCCTTCACCTGTGTTTCTTAACTGGAAAAAGAGATAGAAGCACAAATTTAATCAGTGTTTGTCCTTCCCTTTCACTTATCAAGTTCAGTGAGATCAGCCATCAGTAAAATTATCTGTGTTTTGTAAGGAAGAGTAAAGCCAACACCAGCATTTATCTGTAGGTCAGAGTTAAGGTTGTGTATTGATCCAGACTCCTGTGTTTGTCCTGATGAAGTGAGTACAAGAAGCCATAAACCCAGCTCTACAGATGAATGATCGCCTGTCCTTACTGCTGCTTTTGTTGTTAGTCTCCTGTCCTGACTTTGAAATGGTAATTGAAGTGTTCTTTATCTATTTTGACTTGGATATATGCAGGATGCAGCAAATATATATTATATTGGCCTGTAATATATATATATGTAATATATATATATATTACAGGCCAAAAATGTGGAAACAAGCTCAAATTTGTACAAAAAAAGATCATAGTTTCATTCGCATATTTTGCAACAAAGTAAACAAGATTATTGTGTCGCCTGCGAAGCATAGCGGCACATAGGGATCACTTTGTCCGACGTCTGTCTGTCCATCTGTCTGTCTGTCCGGTAGTCACTCTTTCAGTTGGTAGTCACACTTTCACATAAGTGCTTCGCAGGCGACACGTGTTCACCTGAACACTCTAGTTATACATAGAGTCACTTATCAGAATACATTTTTACTCGAATTATCAGGCCTATATTACCAGGCCCATGGTCCTAGTGCCCGCCGGATTGCCATTGGCATCTGGTGTCCTGTGAACCATGAGATAAAGTGAATAATGCAAACTGTGATTTGGTTTTTTTTTTACTTTTTCATCAAAGTTGCGACTCTTGCAAATCTTCTCAACCCAAAAACTAAGCCCCTCCTTTCTTTTGTTAACATTTATTCAGCAATGGTCTGGCAACATCAAAGTATAGTATACTGTATGCAGTGCCTGAAGGTAAATGGAGGAAATAGTGCATATCAATGAAAGAAAAATCTATTTATGCGGTAAATACATCCCAAAATAGAATCTATAGATTTAATACTGGTTTTTAATAAAGGCATCGTGAACAGAAACTGGAAGTTGCTTCCAAATTTTTGATCTGTATTGGCCTTGCTTCTAAACTTTTGGCCTGTAGTGTATATTTTATTGAATTTTTCTGAAAACAACGTTTGATGAATTTGCTGATCACCAAAATTATCAGTAAAAAGGAACTAGTGCTTTAACAGGCATTATTAGAAAGTGAACACAGTAAGAGTTCCTGCAGTTCAGTTATTTCACACTGAGGGGACAAAGTGACCAATAAGGATTCTGTGAGCTGTATTGCAGCTAAAAACTCTACTTTGTTTGAAGGTCCTATGTCCTGTGCAGTAGGTGTAGTTGATGGAAGGTTATTTGAGCCTGCTGACCTTTGTCCCTCGTGGTGCGGGCTGCAGTTGTGTCGCATTGCACCTTGAAGATTCAGCGAACTTGTGTCCCTGCAGGAGTGCTTGGTGGAAAGATTTATTCTGCCATCACTTGTTTTATCTCCTGTTTGAAGCCAGCATCACTGGGTAAAAGAGAGGTTTCTGGTTTTACTGTTTTAAAACCTCTTCTGCCAGCGGCTTTCACCAGGTGATGGAATTTTGATGTTATTCATAAAATTCAAGTTTCTAATCATTCTCGGTAAAAAAAAGTTTGTTCACTTGTGAGTGCATGTGTGTGCATCTGCAGGACTCATGCTTGTGACTGTGTGTGTGTGTGTGTGTGTGTGTGTGTGTGTGTGTGTGTGTGTGTGTGTGAGTGTGTGTGTGTGTTAAAAGTTCTGCTGAGTGGGCCCTTCCCTGTTGCAGCCTCTCAAAAATAACTTGCATGGCTCAGGAGGTAGAGCGGGTGGCCCAGGAATCAGAAGGCTCCTGGTTCGATCCCCGGCTCCTCCAGAGTACGTGCCGAAGTGCCCTTGAGCAAGACACTGAACCCCGCACTGCTCCTGATGTGCAAGGTGGCGCCTTGCATGGCAGCCTCCGACATCAGGGTGAATGTGAGGCAAAAGTTGTAAAGCGCTTTGGGGTCATATCATGTGACTAGAAAGCGCTATATAAATGCAGTCCATAAGCACTCTGCTATTCATTTTTGTTGTTGCTGTTTTTGACGTTAAGCATCTGATGTCATTATTCTTGCTGCAGTTCCATCTGCCACCGTAAATAGTTTTGCTGTTTTTATGACCGACACATCTGTAGTTTTCAGCACCATCTATTTGTTCCCCTTGGAACTGATTTGTAATGCTGGTCTGGCACCTTACAGGCAGAAATACGCTGCTCAGTGTCATTCAAATGAGCATGACAAGTGTAGATGCTTCTGTCATTGCGGTGTGGAGATTTCAAGGTTAAAGCAAAGTTAAAGAAGGTACTTATATCCCTAATATTTTATGTTTTCATTCCAATAAACATACCGTTGATTAGACTCAGCTTTGTGGACTAGCGTGGGGTTAAGGGCCTTGGTCAAGGGCCCAGCTGCTGTGCTGATGATATTGTTGCTACTTTGGGCATAGAACTACCAGAATTCTGAATTATTCTCTAAGCTCTAAGCTACAAGGTTATCACCAGTGGCGGTCCCAGACTGAAAAATTGGGAAGGCACAGAACATCACTTTACAAAAGTCATTACTGCTGACTTGTTCTTGGTCATTGTCCTTTATTAACAGTATTTCCAGTGGAAAGACTTCTTCTTTTTTAGTGCAATCTAAGGGCGATTAAATAATTGGCTAAATTCAATTCAGAAAAATAATTTACTCATTAGTAGGCCGATGCTTTGCAAAAGGTAAACTGGTCTGGAGCTTCTGAACTACCTGTTTGGCACATCGGGTGATCTAACCTGCATTTAATGATTGTTTAAATGAAAAAAATGAAGATTAGAAACACCTTCACACAATTTTGAATAAGGCTGATTTAAATGTGCCAAATTGTGCATCCAAATGAATGATTGTCCTCTTACCTTAACGAGGAGAGATGGCGACACTGAATAGAGTGTGTTTTCGGAGTGAATGTAGTGTTGCTCAGGAGAAAATGATTGAGGAAGAAGTCAGGACTAATTGTTTTAAAGGGATGCTTTGTGCCCATCCAATTTTCCTGTTTGGGATCGCCACTGGTCATCAATCACTTCACCAGACACAACACAGCTCTCTTGGAGCAGCCCTGGGTTCAGATAGCACACGTTCTGTACTCAAGTACTATTCTGGATTTGAATAACCATACCTGGTGTGTGGCAATGAATGAAATTATTCCAAAAATCATAAACTCTGCCCTTAAAGCTGGCTCACATGCACCAGGCAAGCTCGACAGGGTGCAGAAAAGCATTTGAATCCAAAACAGACTCTCAAACGTTGGTCCACTGTGGGAACGTCCTCGCCAAACACTGCACTGCTCTGTAGGGACTCAAACACTGTTGGTAATGGAGCCATAAAACCCAGCCTGAGAGGATATGTTCCTGGTGTTTATTTCACACTCACTTCAGGAATCAGTAAAATTCCTGCTGACGGTTCGTAATGAAACAACCGAGATTCAGAAACACACTTTTCATTCTTTATACGCCACGTTTCACTTGTAACATATTGTTTTGTGTTGTTTTGCTTCATCGTGTGTAAAATGTTCAGGGCACTTCAGGAGGGCTCTGACTCCCAAAGTAAAGAAAAAAAAAAAAAACTATAAGGAAAGCTTTTGTGAATAACGTACGTGTGTGCTGCGGGCTGTGTTCTGAGATAACCCCTCTATGGATTAGCAGTCAAACAACAGCTAACAAATGACATCATAAACCTCCAGCATCCCAGCCCCCCATACAGGGCCAGCGACGTGGCAACCAGGGAGGACTGAGCCTCATCCACTTTGAAGCATGGCCCTCAGATGGTTTCCCAGGAGACAGCCCCTGTGCAGACTTCAAAGGGGCCTGTAGCTGGAGACCGCGCCGGCCCCAGTGGTGGCAGTACGGGGTGCGGGATGTGTGACTGAGGGTTACAGCTGAGCCTAAAGGAGGTCCGAGCTGCCTGTGATTCTCAGGGCAGCACAGGCATCTGGATGGTCTTGCGCAGGCACGTTCACCAGGCAGAGAGGTTGTCACAGGTGGACCTGCCATTCCTCCCCATTCCCATGATGCAACGGGAAGCTCAAACTGACGGGCAGTGGTCAGAGAATGATATTCAGGCCTAATTTCAATCAATACTCCCTTCCTAAAATTTGATTTACAGACAACATACATTTTAGTGATGTATTTCTCTGAGCAACATATTTAATGTAAACTGTTAATTAATACTATAAAAGTCTGTTCATTCATTCAAAGGTTATGATAAATGTGGGCGTCATTGTGTATCTTAGAATGTATTTATTATTGCAACGCTGAATCAGTTCAGCCTACTGGCTGGTATTTAAGTGTTTGAAATGATCTCTATCTATCTATCTATCTATCTATCGAGAGGTGGGAAAAATGGGAGAATCAAAGCTAAGTAGGAGAAGCTTTTGCGCTGTGCAGATTACACTCTCCACTGTTGTGGATTTTAAGTTCATACGGTCGGCCGCTCAATCAGGTCAACGGCACTGTTGCACGCCAACCTGGCACAAAATTTGTTTCGCGTTACATAACAAAACAACAACAACTCGCCAGAAGGCCTTAGAATGAACATTTTCCATTCCGAAACGGTGCCCTGTTGTCTTACGGTCGGTGTTAATCTGGTCATGCAGAAATGTGTCAGGATCCTGTGGGAAATTAACAGCGTGGTTGGTGTCAGCGAGAGAGGGGCGGAGTAGAGTCAGAAACTGTGCTGATTTTGCTCGATGGACTGGGGCTCTGGTTTCCACCTGGATGCCGAATTTCCGGAGATATTGATTTGTTTCTCTTGAGCATCAGTGCACCTCACAGTAAAGTGGGCCGCACCAGTTCAAACTGTTTCCCTCTCTCGACCTCTACGGGCAGTTTGTGCTTCGACAGTCTCTGCTGTGAAAGGTTCTCTAGGAATGAACAGCGAGAGAGAAAAAAAGTGGGAATGAGAGAGCAAGGGATTATAAGAACAGGAGGAATGAGAGAGGAATGCCCTACATATTCACTGTAAATTACATCACCCCTGACAGAAATCTTTTAAGCCCTTTTATTGATGCCAGGCACAATTGGCTCTGAAAAATATAAGCGCTAATATTACCTGTCAGCCTCCGGAACCTGAAAGCTTCAGAGTCGTGCTGGCGGCTCGCTGGGTCTGTCTGAAGAGCGCCAGTCAGCTGCTTTTATCTCCGGGCGTCCCATCTCCTTCAACTGGGTAGCTGCATTGCTAGGTGGGTTTTTCATTTAACCATTAGTTGTCTACACTCGGTGCTGCACACGTCTCAACTTTGTGCAGACTTGCTCGTAAACATGTTACATTCGCCTCTTAACATTGTAAATTTTGAGAAAATTGGCTTTGTCATTCACTGCCTATGCTCAAGGTCCATGTGCAGTTTCAGATTGATCGTCCAACTCAGTGAGGAGAAGAATGGATCCAGACAGACAGATAGACAGACAGACGGAGAGGGCATTCCTTATTTTATTAAAGGATTTAATCAGATAAAGCCCTAGTGCAGCCCAGACGTACTGCCAGGGGGACTTAACATGATGAAACAAGATGTCCAACAACATTGACAAATAACCGTCTGATCTGAATGGTGAATTAGACAAAGCTGCAATAATAGTTAAAAAGGGTGGCTGTGGCTGAAAGCAGGAATTAAAAAGTGAACGTTGGATTTGCGTAAAAATGTTGTCCACTGTTTCCCTACAGTTGTGTTGCATTACTTCTCAGTAACTTCTGAGACCCTCAGCACAGTTGATAGATGAAGTTTCATGAATTTATTTAACACAGTTATGTAGCTTCTTTCTTCAGAAAATCCGTTTTTGTTGCTGGAGACTTGAGAAAGCTCTGCAGTCAGCTCTTCCTGTTCGCTCTTGTGAGAGCGGGCTTGAGCAGCATCATCTATCAACATTCATCTTCATCATCCATCCATCTCCATCCATCTCTCTGTCTCCTTCAATCCATTTATTTTCCGTCTTCAGATCCGCTGGCAGAATCAACCTGCAGCAGTGTGTTGAAAAATTGTTATATTTGGGCAGTGAAGATACTGCGACGCTTATGTAAAACACGTATACACGGCAACTCGTTATGCTCAGGTGTACCGCTTCTGCAAGTGAATTCACTGATGTGCTCACAATGCTGGTTTGCTCTTTGCAGCCAAGGCCGACTGGTGTAATTGGATACATAAAACACCCGGTTTGTGAATTAATGCGAGTTTACTTTGTTTTAGGCGAGTCAGTCGATGTTAGTCAGGAGGTCATTTGAGGATTCAAGGTGGTGTATTTTCCTGTCCGCTGTTTGGAGAGCATCTTTCTAGTGACTGATAGAAGTCGGCAATTAGACGTGCTTTTGTTAAATTTGACACGCTTTGCTTCATTAGGCGACAAGGAGAGGGTCACTGCTTTCTTTCAAGCTTTTCTTTAAATTAAGCAACAGCATTTGTTAGTTTCAGGCAAATTGGATTTTCGAGAGTTTCAAGAAGTTTTCTTGCATTTATCTCCAAGCTTTGAAAACAGTCACACTGTAGCCTTATGCCCTATCATATCATCAGGTGGACAGCCAATTAGCCACTACACACCATTTCAAAATCTACTCTTTTAGACATCACAAGGGGAGAGACCAACCAGAGTAATGAAGGAACTGAAGTTGATCACTCCATCTTGCCTCTGGGCAGTCGCTTCCCTGTGTGATGTCACAAAGGAATATATTTTGAAACCGCTTGTTAAGGGTAATTTGCCATGCGTCTCGTGGTATTATTGGGGACCTTTATCTCTTGATGTGGTTACTGCCATTTTCAGGTGCAGAGAGTCTGTACTTCATAATTCCTTGATTTTCTGTACGATCAGACAGATAAAGGCTTTGTTTGTGAAGCCGGGTTCGGTGAGGAAATGACAGGCCGTCAGAGTGATGGATGGGGCAGGGTTGGCTGTTTGATCTGAAGGTCAGTGAGCATCACATGGTCCAGGTAGCCAGAGTTTGTGCTAGATGCCGCACTCTCCGCAATCGCTTTCACTAGAGAGGCATGTGATGGATAAATAAATTAAGGACAGGAAATGCAATCAGTGGGCCTGTTCTACTCCTATTAAGAAGCAAAGGGGAAATGCTACATACAGCACAGTCCATCAGCAATTCGATGGCTTCTGTCTAAAATGGCTGCAATGTATGGGAAGACCGTATATAGATTTAAATGCTTTCCGTGCTATCAAATTACCTACTATCAACAGTGTATCCCACTTGAAAATGATTTCTATTCAATAAACAAAATTTTTTACTATATTTAACTGAAAAAGTATTCAGGTCATTTTAATATTATATCGCAGAAACATTTTATGTAAAATAAATTAAAAGTGATTTTCAGTCTCGTAGAGTACATAAGGTTTGCTTCCTGCTGAACTGGCATTAATTCTGTTTCTTCTGCTCTGATTCCGTAATTCGTTTCTCCCAAACACCAGTGTTCACCAAAGCGAGCTCCATGCCCTCATCTCTCTCTGTTCCCATCGTAATTCCCCCTCGTGCCCAAATCTATGCGGTCTGTGCTGGTTTTCCCGTGGCGTTAGTGTACCCTGTGCTGTTCAGGTACTCGGAAAAGTTTGGTCGTTGTACCGTGAGCGTACCGCCTGTACTGGCCAACTGCTTGTTCCTCATTTTATTCAGCCAATGATTTGATTTCCTGTCAATTGGGTATGAAGCAGGAAGTGATGTCATCTAAAAACTCTTTCCCCCCCTGCCTGCAGTTGCTTCAAATTCATTTAGGCCTTGGGTCGTTATTTCAACTTGGCTCGTTATTGAAAAAATCTCTACTTGGAAATTGTCATTGTTTTGGACATAAGAGATAAAAATCATCTTTATGGTACCAACAATATGTATTTTATTGGGTCTGTTCCTTGACATTTTGATTGATGGCATTATTTACAGTGTCCCGGCTGTCTCTGGTGAAGAACAATGTTGCTACAACAGGATGATTTTATGGCTATATGATGGCAAAATATGCTCTCTCTCTCTCTCTCTCGCTCTCTGCTCTCCCACTGTCTCTGTTTCTCTCATGTGGTGGTCACCTGATAGATGGACAGGAAAAATTAATATTTTTTTTTTCCCACAAATGTTGTTGCATAATTTTGCATATCTGTGTATACCACTATAGTGATTTGACAGTAATGGACGAGTAGCCCGCAGCAATTTTGGCAGCAGTCCATCAATGGTGATAGTGCTTTCCATGTTTCTGTGTTTTGCAAAGTAAATCGAGGACATCTGCCACATTAATCATTCTGAACAGGATGTGAGAGAGATCAAACTGAGGCATGAGGCACTCACATCATGGGACATTCAGGGCCCGGAACTTTCCATGGGATAGCTGGAACACAAACTCGTGGCTACTGTGGCTACAGTCAGCCACAAAAATACTGTTCGCCTTTTTTTCTCTTTATGGTGCTGTCCTCTGAAACCTGTCATCAGTTCTGGTGCAGCACTGCGCGGCAAAACTCTGTGCTTGTGGCCTAATAGCTACAGTGTTTTATCCCAAGCTTTCTGGTTCAAGCCCCAGTTTAGGCACGATTAGATGACTGCAGCTGTTGGGCCCTTGAGGAAGGCCCTAAGCCCCTGCGCAATCTAATCATTTTAAAGTCGCTCTGCGTTAAACTGACAGCTAAATAATTGTTACTTCAGTTGAAAAGGAGTGATTTTTTTTTAAATTCAGGTAGAAAATATGAGCTTTTTTAAAAAAAAAAAACATTTTGCTTGTCGTGAATTTGTGAGGCCCATTGTCAGATTTTTAAGTCAGCAGTTTTCTCATCTTCCAGGCAATTTTTTGGCCTAATTGTTAAAAAAAAATAATAATAATAAAAAATAAAGTTTGAACATAAGACTAAAATTCTTTATGACTTTGAATTTTTTTCTTTTTTTCCCCTAGTTAAACCAGCCACAATCTACTTCTAATGTTTGGTGAGAGTAAAGTTGGGGGTTTTGGGATGGACTGAAGCGTTGCCCTGATGTGGCTCAGTAACTGTTCTGAATATGAGTCTCCCTGATGTAGCTCAGTGACTCTTTTCTGAAAAAGAATCACTCTAATTCGGATCAGTGACTATGCACCGAAAAAGAGTCACCTTAATGCGGCTCTGTGACACTTCACCGAAGATGAGTCCCCCAATGCGGCTCAGTGACTCTTTACTGAAGAAGAATCACGCTAATGCGGCTCAGTGACTCTTTACTGAAGAAGAATCACCCTAATGCGGCTCAGTGACTCTCTGTACTTAAATGCCCAGGGCTCCCGTTTTTCGTCAGCATATGGCAGGATTTACATTTCGCTCTGTTTCTCCGAAAGTTTATCAGTTCGGCTTTCTCACTCGTGTCCCGCTACTGGCCGCCAAGCCTCAAATTTCCCATGAAAAGAAATGCGATCTCACGTTATTGTTGTTGCTATTATTCAGTGAGCTGGTTGTTATTTATATTTTACAGAGTCGTTTTTGTGATTACCATCTTCAAAGCAGTTTCATTTTTTTGGCCTCTCATGGGAAATGACTCACATTTTATCTTCTCATGCTGCGTTCTCATGGATTACGGCAGAGGGCAAACCGGAAGTCATTACTGTTGATAAAAGCAAATGCAAAATTTTGTCGAGCTGGCAAAGAATTTGGTCAGTGGCAGCAATAGATGTAACTTACTACAGAAGTTTAAAATATTGAACTTAATACTCATATATTACATAGGATTTAACTCTTTTCCCCATAGCCCCCCACCCCCCCTTCTCTATAATGAGCACAAATAACAACCCAAGAGGAGGCTGGGGAAAATGTCCATTGATATACATATAGGCATCATATGTAGTCATTATGGGGAAAGGAGTCAAAGCTGCTTTTGAAGCAAAACTGAAATAACACAATAGTACTATTGAAGTCAAAAATGACGTGCACTTAGGCATCATATATAGTTTTATTGGGGAAAAGAGTGAAAACTGAATATACCGTAACTCAACAGGATACGACAGCACAACATAGAAATGGAAACGATAAGTGAATTTTCCTTCCAGTGTTGATAGAGCCATACCAGGCGTAGCCATGTTGGAGATGGACTGTATTGTTGGACGCTGACACAGAGAAATATCTCCATGGCAGCATCTTTATTTGCAGTAGTGCCGCATTGCTTCCAGATTCTTCACCAAATTGGCAATTTGCCATGTTATTTTGACCCACGTGAACACAATATCACTACTTTACACTTTGGCCCAATGTAATGCTGCGAAAGGGATCATTTGAGCTTGGTCCATTTACATGTAAACGAGGCATTGAATTTACAGCGGTCTGTAACTCTGAACTTAATTAGGTGTTGGACCCTTTCTTAATGAACCCAGTTTGATGAGTTCACATCATTGATCGTTAGTGAAGGAAAAATAATGATCGTTTTTAATTGTTTGTCACTGAAGTGATCTAAGGTCATCTCTTTATTGAGGTCCAAAAGAAATTACAGTGGATTTGACGTCATGCTTGTTGCTCTAAGAGCTATTGCTCTTTAAACCAACATGTTTTACGGAAATGAAAGAGTGCTTTGCAACTAGTTCTTTGCAGTTTGCTCAGTATTTGATAGTTTATTCAAACCAAAAATTGTTACTAAGGGAAAAATTTCTTATTATTTTCGGCAGAACTAATGAATAAATGAAAGAGCTAACAGTTTTTGTGGACATTATAGCATTCACCTGTTTCATGAGCAGCAGGACCACACCAGCGAGTAATGTGACATCACCACAGCATCAAAAAGAGCAGTTAGCCCAAAGTACAAATGCTGACTCTCTAAAGCTGACCCAGAAAGAATAAGCATTGTCCTACCGCCCCATAGAGTGGTGTCTGTGCATTGAATTGTTAGAATTGTTTGTGTTCTGACTGTGCTTGATTTCAGACATAGAGGTTTTAGTTCTGTTGCATTAGTGTAGAGCTGCTTGCTGTGAGGAACATGCAGTGGAGTTCATAAGTATTTGGACAGTGGGGGCCCTAATTCAAACATGGTTCCCACGCTACGGATGTAACTGCCCGATGATTAAAGCTGACAGTCTTTCCTTTAAGTTCATGTTTGTATTGTTTTCAAATCCAACGTGCTGAGCTGCAGAACTGATCGGCAAACACTATTTCTGTCAAAATACTCAAGGACTGCCCTGTATAGTCTGGGCTGTATGTTCCGCAGGTCCCATACAGAGGTGGCATTTGTCTCAAAAGGTCAAAGCCATTGAAGAGAAGGGGTCCCATAATGGACAGACGGGCATCAGTGTTAGCTTGTGCCTGCGGATAATTCTGTCGCTCATTATTTCCTTGCTCCTAATAAAGCTAGCTCTAAGCTTGTTTTAAAACTCATATAAAATGTCTTTCACACTTAATTTTTCCTAAAAGGGGCTTTAAACCCATCAGAAGCCTCCTGGGCCTGGATATAATCATGTAAATGCATAATGTATATAGGCGTATAATTATAATGAATGAGAAGGATTTCATGGCCGGTTAGTAATGAAGGGCTTGTTGAGCAGAATTGATTTCAATTTTTTTAATACTCAATCACGCGCCACCCACTCAGACCGCATCATATCCCTGACTGACGTCACGAGTAGACATTTAAAGTGCTGGTTTCATGCAAATAGTGGCTTCCCTGTTTGATGTGCTCAATTGCGGTGAGGCAATAATGTAGTTGGATAGTGAAGCCATTTTTAAGGGCTGGATTTTATCTTTGTTAAATGCCTGTGGATGCAAATAAATTAAAGCCATCAGCCTGCCTTTTAGTTTGAGTAAAATTAATTGAAGTATTTGTTTTTTACATATGGCGTGAGCTTTGTGGAAATGGCAACTTTTTACAGTTGAATCGGTAAATTCAATATGGACCCTACCCCACACATTTAATGCATGGAGTTTGGCCCTTATTGAATTCATCGATTCAATTGTGGCGCTATCCAAATATTTATGTATGGGCCTCGTGCTTTGTAATACCCTCTCATTTGGAGACAGGTAAGCTGACCAATCCCAGCATGCTCCTCTGTGCTCCTCCCTCTGCCATTGTGGGGTTTTATGTTTTTGCGGAGTGGAGACCGCCTGCGACTGACCTTTTTGCCCGCCGCAGAAATGAATTCCCCGTCGAGCCTCTTTAGAGAAAATGGAGAGGCTTTATTATTATGTTAATCTCCACCCGCCCGTCACAGGGATCCACCGCAGTGTGGAATTAGCTGACCTTGGAATGCAGTCTGTTAGTTAAGTTGGCCTTGAGGACCCCTCTGTTTAGCAGAGCTGATTCGACTTCAGTCGCTCTTGATGTCGTCTGCGAATTGCCTTAGAACTGCGCGCTGTTTTTACGCTACCTTGGTATCAGGTCTCCCCTGCTCATGTCTTAACCTTTTCCATTATTGGTTGTGAGACACAGCTGATCTTGGATCAGCAGTCCTACTTTGAGATATTCCACGGATTCCCAACCTCTCACGTGGTATAAAGGAAGTAATGAACTGTGTGCA
Source organism: Gymnothorax reevesii (assembly GCA_029721435.1). NCBI lineage: Eukaryota > Metazoa > Chordata > Actinopteri > Anguilliformes > Muraenidae > Gymnothorax > Gymnothorax reevesii. The sequence continues at coordinate 99,687,100 of CM056579.1, read as the reverse complement.
GCAAGATGGAATATCAATGGAATGAAGCCTGAAATGTCTACAGGCTGAATGAATAGATATCAGAAGCACTTTATTGAGCTCCATGTGATAATCTGTATTTGACCTTTCTAAGCTATAAACAGTTACAGTGCAGCGCCCGGGCACCACCTCTGTGTAAGGTGCAGGCAGCCGTGTGCCCAGCTGGGCATCATGCGTGTCTGTCCTCCCGGGAGCAACTGTAGTATCTGGAATAAACCCCAGTGAACACAGGAAGAACATACAGTAATGCTAACTAACCTGAAACCTGAGACCCAACTGCCAGCTAACTGCTCTGCAGTCTGTCAGTAATTTTTTGCCATGTTCATGATTCTTGGAGGCTGAGGCCTGCTTAGCACTATTGCCACATGAGCCATGGCTCCAATGAGACAGACTGGCAGGTGCTCAGATTTTGGCTATGGCACTTACAGGCTGAATGGAGCTCATTGATTGGTGTAGCAAGCATGAGGGAGTTTGGATTTAAGTTTTAACCCTTTATCGGGAGAGGAACCATATTTGATCATTTCAGTCGGCATCCAAAGTGGCGCCCCCATGCCTATCCGTGAGGCTGTAAATTAGCGGCGAATTCTCCCAGCCAATGAGAGAAAATCAGGCTATATCACAGGCGGTGACATCAGGGTGCTCGACCAATCAGCAGGGGCCTAGAGCATCTCAAACTTCTTTTCTTCTCCAGACCTCTGACAGTGCGGTTGTGAGCCCGTACCCAGTCCCACTCACAAGGACCTGACATCATTACTCATGAGAGAAAACTGATGAATACTCACGCATTAAAAAGTTGGAAAGGTTTGTGAAAAGTTGACATAGGTCTTGTTTGCTTAGGATTTCTAGAAATTAGTGAGATTTTGCCTGAAAAACAAAAAAAAAGGCAGTGAGACCTGATTTGATCATGCGCCCTTTTCAGCTAAACCATGAGCAAGTGATAGTTAGACTGTTTATGGACATGCGCCCAACATGCAGTACTTCTCTACAGTCAGCTTCTTAGGGTATTTTTTAGTGCCTTATAAAGGTTTAAGACTTAGTTGAAGTCCAGAGATTGCATGATATTTGTAGGGCGATTCCTGTGTCCAAGGTGATAATGGTCAACCCATCTCCATAGCGACTGATGGTTTACCTGAGTTACTGTTGAGAGGCTCTTTTTTTTTTTTGAGCTCCGCCTCATCTCTGTCCATTCATTTAATCATTTGTCCATGATTAATTTCTTATATTTGCTTTTAAACTGTGTAATATTATTGCTTTGCTTAAAGTCATCATCAAGCCTGTTCCACAGGATCACCCCTCAAACTGATATGCACATGCTTTTTTGTGTCGTGCGGACACAAGCTTGTTTCAGATTTAATTTCCCTCTTAGCTCAAATCTCGCCCTTCTGTCACTGAATGATTTTTGAATGTTTCTTGGTAGTAGATTGTGTTCTGCTTTAAATATGATTTGTAGAGTTTTAAATTTTATTAGATCCATGAATTTCAGAATGTTTGATTTTAAAAACAGTGAATTTGTGTGTTCTCCGTAACCCACATGATGCATTAACCTTACTGCTCTTTTTTGCAGTTTGCATATTTTTTGTAAGTTGCTCCTGTAAGTATTACCCAAAACATCCACACAGTAGCTGAGATATGGTTGAATTAGTGTGTTATACAGCATTTACAGTGTTTTTTGGTTCAGCATATGTCTAGTTTTCCACAATATCCAAACACTTTTACAGATCTTGGAGCACAGACAGTTAACATGAGATTTCCAACAGAGCTTATGGTCTAATACAACACCCAGAAACTTATATTCATAAACCCTTTCTATCATTTCCTTATTAAGTTAGCGAGTATAAAAACATAGTTCGTCTCAAAATGGCAGACGCACAAACACACAAATGCACAGCCTAATGACAGATCTAGTTTATATATTTCCTGTGTCCGTGTGATGCAGATCTATATTTGGCTGCAAGTTCAGGCCCTCTAAACCTCACTCATTTCTAAAGTGTGCAGTCCCTGATGGTGTGAGGCTGGTACAGTGTTAGCTTGTGCTGCTGATCCATTCTCACATACAGAAAGTGTGAGATTCACTTCCCGCTCTCCATCTCCCCTGGACTCCACCTGTCGGGGGCAATCGTGGGACAGCAAGGTCACGCAATTTTCTGTCTCGTAGATGCTGCCTATTGTGTGAAAATAAATGGCCTTCGAACCAGCTCAAAACGTCCTCTCTCTGTAGTTACTGAAAATCCATACAGGTGTTAGTTTGAAATATCATGGTGCTCTGGGCCCTGCTGCTGTTTATGCAGGTGGAAAATGATCACTGTAGGAGAACTGTAGGGATGACTTTAAAGAACTGGGTGATATATGTGGGCTTTGCTGGCTCTCTGTTTTACTTTATACAGTATTCACACAAACCTAAATAGACTCCCTGCTCTCATTCAGGCCTCAGTGCCACACAAATATAAATAAGTACTGCCTCCGTGTGAGCCATTTCACAAAAGGCTCCTTTAATCCAGAACTTACTTTTATAATACATGCTTTTATTTTGACAAAAACCGGGGAATGTCTTGGCTGATTAGTTCTCAAACACTTAAGAATTTTTACATGACTAAATCCTCTGCGTGGAAATGAATGACTGATTGAATGTGTTTCACATAGGGTCAGTTACTTTGAAGTGAAGTGGTCTGGACACATCGGCCCAATTTGAGTTGAGTTTTTATTTCCCATGTAGTTGACGAGTTTGGTTGTCTGATCTATACTGCCCTTACATAAGTGGGCATGCAGGTTTTTTTGGAGTGTTGGATTTTTGCTAAGATACAGAACAGGTTGGATTCACATAAGCTTTTTCATATGATATACATGCTATGATAACCTATTTAAATCTCTTTGGGAAGTTTTCCCTATTTGGACGAAAATGCTTGCCAACTGAAGCACAAAGTCAATACTAAAGTCTGCCAGTGTCAATTATTGTACTCATATGGCACAAACCCAGTGGGAGTCACAGCCCTTTCTGTTTGTGACACTGGCCAAATGCTGACTGTCCTTGCCATACATGGCACAGAAGATGAAAGCCATTTCCGTGATTGATTCCTAATTAATATCTCTGCAGGGATCCAGGGAAGCAGTTTGCATCACAATTTGAGTAAATTCACAGTCCCAGCTGACCGGCAGCTTGTTTTACTAAATTGGACTCGAGGGAAACATTATTAGATCCTCTTTGCATTGAATAACATCCAGAATTAGCTAAAAGCCTCTTTGGAGTGGGATGCCTGCTTGAAGGAAGGTTGACGGCAAAATATGATGCTCAGGGTCCATGGTGGTGAAATCAACAGATTCTGTTCTAGACTTCCCCATCTGTTATGACTTATACAGGAACCGGTCAATAAGCAAACACACGGCATATCCTATGGTCACCTGAGTAATATCATTTCACATTGTAATCAAGTTTTTCAGGAGTGGATTTTATATTGTTAAAAAGGTGAAATCAGTAGAGTAAGAATATTAACCAGCCCTGAGCATGGTTCTCTGGGAAGGGAAGTCCTCCAGGAGTCACAGTTGGGATCTCTGATTCAAATATTTAAATATGGGCTCTGCACATTTGGCTTAGAAGCTCAGTAAATATTTCCTGCTGGTTTTGAGTGCTGTTCTAAACTGTGCGGATTAAACCAAATGTGAGACATGACCAAATGTAAATTCAGTATCAATGTTTTTGAATTTAAACCCAAAATCAGAAATTTCTGATTGGCTGGGATGGTATTCCAAATCAGCATGCTCCTCTGGGCCCCAGTTCTGCAAATAGTGGGCACATGGGGCGCAACTGGGCTGGGCTCTAACTGCGTTTGGCACTGGGCTGTATGTAAGCCCCACATGGGCTGCCCAGATCTCATGAAGTGTCGTGAGGTTTAACCACACGGGAGGCATATGTGCGCTGCATGCAGCTGACTCCCCAAAGTCACAGAAGCGCAGAATGTTTTGCATTTTAGCAACACTAAGCTGAGTAAAACTAAAATATTTGGTAATTATTATTATAGAGAATCTTTAGAATTGAGAGATTAAAGAATTTACCCTGATGGAGCAGTAAAGACATGGACTGGGTTTGTTCTATGTGATTGGCACACTGTAGTATTTCACTTGCCAAGTTTGCTGACATCTCCATTAATAAAGGTGAAATATACTGCAGGTTTGCCCATGAGGAGCCTATGGACAAAAATGGCTGGGCCCCATTAAGCGGCCCACACAAAGCCCAACTGGGGCCCAGTCAGGGTTGTTAACTGGGTTTGTTAAATAAAGGTAGAAAGCAGTGGTTTGTAAATGATCTTTGACTGCTGAAACCAATACAGCTGCACATTCTTCTATAATTTTCCACATTTAATTAATTGATTTGTCAAAATAAACATTTTCATTTTGATTCCTGCAATGTGTATTTAAAAAACTGAGACCGTAAATTGTTAACCATTTTGCAATGTTGCCATTCGTTTTCACAACATCTACCAAACATTCAGGGACTGAAGACACCAAGTGGTTATGGGCTCTCTGCAAACAAATGAAGAGCACGGTCTGAAGTGAATTTCACTGGTGAATTTAGGGCTTGTCCAAACCCACTTTTGCTAATTTAATGGAAGGTAGCCTGAGCACAAAGTATGGTGCATATTTGAAGGGGTTGTGCTTTGTCTCTTAATTAATAATGGGTGTGTTCTGGGTACAACAAGAAATAAATCAGAGTCTCATTTCTCATTCCTTATGAATCCAGATGCTCTTGCTCCTTGACTCCTATTATAATGGTGGATTTGCCAAATAGTGTGAAATGAAATTAAGCTGTCCAGGCAAGACATTAACTATCTTGTCTTTATATTGTCTGCAATGATGAAGTGCTAGTCAAAGTTAATTTGGAAATCACTTTCAGTTTTTATGCGTAACTTTCAAACTGTTCAAACTTTTTCTGAGTTGGGGTTGTAAATTAAATTTCTTCTAAAACTTTGGAAATGACAAATCTTGAAATATTTAATTTCTGAAACTTATAATGAAGGAATGTGCCCCACGACCTTGATTGCTGCTTGTTTCCCTGTGTAATTCAGACAGAACAGTTTGTCTGAGCTTAAAATAGATGCCCAAACTCTCGTGCTCTTGTGGGCCTGACTTGAAACTATGCTTGATCTTCTCTCGATAGCATAAAGTTACCCAAGATGGGCTCAATGGTCTGTTCACACTGAGAAAGCTTATTTCTTAGATTTTAACACTCTTTGTAATGTAAAGATGTTTTAAATATCTACCAAATTCAGGTAGATACGCGGCCTATTAGAATTTAGACTCTCTAAGACCCACTTTACACTTGATTGTGATCATGTTGGGTTCCAACCCATGATTTCAGTAACCCTGTTTTAAACCAAAGCTGACAAACATAACTAACTGCATGCTTGTGGAAGCAGAGGACATGCATTCCCACTGATGTTAGTTTATTCAGATTTGCAGTGAAGTTCTCGTTGTTGAGCAGAACCACAATGCCCCGTATCACTGACGTGCTTTGTGAAACATCTGTTGCCAGAATTAATGTTATTCTTGTTTCCAGGTAACGGCATCACTCCTGACTGTGTTTGAAAGACGTCTCTCCCGTCAGCTCGCAATTTATGAATTCACAAGCCAGGAACAGCTAATGTTTGCATTCAGTGAGATTTGTACTCTAAATACAATTCTTGTTCTTATGCCGCTTGTTAGGAATTATTCTGTTTTATGGAGTATATAATGCGCCCAAATCCATGTATGGACGTGGAGCTCAGCGGGGCTTTCTGGTAAATTCCAGGGCCACAACTAATGATATAACAGATGGCCATGGCTGCTAGTGGATTCACAAACTTCAGAAGCACAGAAGCCCATAATTATCTCTGTGTGGCAGAGCGTCTGTATTTCTTATGTTTGATGTCAGGTTGGCTGTTTTCGTCATGTGAGGGAGAGCGTGGGGAGGGGGAGGGGGCGGGGGCGGGGAGGCGGTGAAACGCTCTCTGAAGTTGTAATGTGTGTCTCATGTACAGTCTGTTTTAGTAATGAGGTGCTCTGCATTACTGCTCATAATCACGTGCTGCGCTGCTCCTGACAGCTAAGTCCGCAAACCCAGAGATTCTGGGCACTCACAAGAAAAAACAATCCACCAGTGTGTGTTTTTATGTGTGTGTGTGTGTGTGTGTGATGGACATTTTTGAATTGTAAATATTATCATGGGTTTTAACTGTGTTTTGTTTAGCAAAGGGATTTTTGTGCCAGTGTAGTGTTAAGCACATGCTCATAATACTGCATTTTCATTAGTGGTCCAAGTGCCAATGTCCCCAAATTAACATCAGTGCAGCTGTTTGGCTCTTGCGCGAGGCCCTAAACCCCACATTGACACAGTCAGGTTATGCCCCTGTTTGGTAAAATCAACTTTAGGTCACACTAGATGAAAGCCTAAACTACCTAACATTTTCATAATGGAGACTGGAGCTTGTGGCCTGCTGTCAGAACGGACGAGCATTTTTGGCCTAGAATGACTTTTTGTGAGATCTCAGGCTAGCTTCATTAGCTGTGGCTGGGTATTGCAGCATGATGGGTTTGATGCAAGCTGTCAGGCTCCCGAGACACACACACACTAACACGCACAGGCTGCCACACACACCTGGCTGAGCTCGTTAGAACCCTGACACTCTTCGCACCCGGCCTGTAATTAGTCAGCATGTACAAACTTATCAAAGACGCCCCGTAATTGGTTCATCAGCGCACGCACGGCTTGTTCCTTTAGAGTGGCTTGTTCTGTGATTAAATGATTTTCTGAGACAGTCTGTTTGGGCAGATGTGAGTGTGAAAGCAGGAGAATATTGGGGGGAGAGAGATGCAAGTACTTCATGGGGAAAATCCAAAATTGCTTTTCTCTGTTGAAGGGCTGAAGTAATGAGTCAATTATATTATAAATGTGAAAAAGATGTCTGCTTTTATTGAAGAAAATCACAAAGCGTGAGGTTCCCTATCCCCCAAAAAAGGAGCCCTCTATATCCTCTGTCCGTAATGGCATGAACTCAGAGGGTGGATCGACTCCTCTTCAATTTCCTGGGACAAAAGGACCCTGTCCACGCTCTAAAGGAGCCGGACACGACTTTGGACAATATGTTTTTTTTCTGCAGCTCGTTAAAAACAGAAAAAAATAATTATTCACATTGTTTCTTATGGCCTCGACAGTGCAGAGAAAGTTTTAATTGGATTCTTTCAGTTCTGAGTTAAAGGGTGTTGAACTGTAGTTGCGTCCGGAGACACTTCATGTCCTTCAAATTCTGCTTCTTCGTGGTAGCACTCTGGTATTCACTTTCAACCCCCTGTTTTTGTTCCTCACTATTATGGGATGGTTCCCTGTGGACATATCTATCATCAGATGTAACATCTGATGCTCCCCGGTGGCTGCAGGATAAGGTAACGACCTGGAACCTAGATGGTGGACTGTACTTTTCTGGAGAGGCTACTGCGAGCTGCAGCACACTGACTCCTGGTGGTAGGTGAGTGGTAGTGCGTGCATTGGGAATGGCAGTGTACGCTTGGGGTAGAATTTTGCCGTGGAAATCACTGAGGTACACTTTGAGGTACTTACTCCTTCGGCACTTTGAAAAAGTATTGGCCTCCTTCCTGATTTCTTCCATTTTGGCTTATTTGTCTTACTTACATGTTTCAGATCATTCAACTAATTTTAATACAAGTTGAAGGCAACGTGTATAAAAACAAAATGTAGATTTTAAATGATCATTTCAACAATTAAAGGTAAAGAGCAAATCAACACTTGTATCACCCATGTGCATAAATAATTGCACCCCATAGACCTAATAACTAGTCGTGCCACCCGTTGTGACCACGACTCCGATCAAAGATTTCCACCTAGACAGTCGGTTATCCGCACATTGACGTGTATCCCCAGACGCCATAAAACCATCACTACCAAAATCGATAGGCTTTGCGATCTTATCATACACTAGGTCTATGACCAATATGAAATGAATCCATGAAGAACTGCGAACTGTAGAGCATGAAACGGAGGCAGCGGACACGGCGTAACAATTGCTGATCCATAGTATCCCCGACTAGCTGTCATGGGATAAATTATCTGCAACAAGTTTTTTACTTTGCTGTAGAGGTGTTTTGACCTACTTTTCTTGCACAATTGCTTGAAGTCAGCTGCTCTTACTGCCTGTTTAAGGTTATGCCACAACATTTCAATTGGATTATTGACAGACCTTTGACCAGACCTCTGAAAAATCTTCACTTTGTTTCTCTTGAGCCATTCAGAGGTGGACCTGCTTGTGTTCATTGGATCACTGTCCTGCAGCGCAACCCAACTGTGCTTGAGCTTTAGGTCACAAAGTGATGGCTGGGAATTACTCTTCAGGATTTTGTGGTAGAGAGCGGAATTCATGGTTCTATGAATTATGGCAAGTCGCCCAGGTCCTGAAGCAGCAAAGCAAGATTCCATGCCTTGTTTTGTTTTTGTTTTGTCTGTATGTTTTCCATATTCCATTCCTGCAGTTAGATTCCAATTCTTGTTTTGTTTCATGCCATGCATTGCACTTTGTCTCCCCCTGTCTGGTCTCATGTCATGTAATTGGACACTGCCCCAGTGTTACGTGCCACACTTTCAGGTGATTTTATGGTTTCTGGGATTTCAGTCATTACTTCTCATCTCGTTTGCTTCCTTCGCCTTGCTTTTCTATAATTACTTACAGTACTAACAGTTTTTTATTTTAGTTAAAGTTACTAACCCAAACTAACACTGTTTATAGTACTAACTTACTAACGAGCACTAAGGGATTGTATAGCTGCACTTACTAATCGACTAACGAGCTCTCAGCAGTCACCCTATTCTAGTCTCCACCCCTTGTCTTTACTCAATCTACCTTGCTGTGTTTCAGTGGATCCACCTCACTTGTTAAACTCTGTTCTGCCTCCTTATCTGGGCACGTTTGAACTCCCTAACCGGAGCCGTATGTTTGTCAATAGGCTGTCTTCGTGATCCCTGTCCGCGTTTTGGCTTTTGCCAATTTCATGTAGTCAGGAACTTCCTCTGGTTCATTCCTTTGCAATTAGTCTGATCCAGCTCACTCATTTCCTATTGTTGCATGTCACTTCACGACCAGCCCTGTGTCAGAACGTTTCCCTTGGTTTGTCTGTGCTACGATTGTTTATACTGTTTATATTGTTAATATGTTGTACTCTTTGTAATTCTCTTCTGACTGGACCGTCCCCAATTGTGATTTTGGCTTTGACTTGGATTTGTTTGCATCTGTGTATCGAAGCTTTTTTGCCCAACCAAGGGATCTGTGTTTGCTGCCCTATTTACAACTTGGATTGCGTCCCTGGGATTCTGATTTTTGGATTGTGGACTTTGTACTGTTGCTTCCTGCTCTGCGGGGGTTCACCCCCATTCTTAAGAAAACACTAGTTTTCTTGAATTGCTTAGTTCTTGCATCTGGTTCCTGAGCGTAACCTCACATTTAGTAACAAATTGGGTAATTACATTTTCATATAGGGCCAGGTCGGGTTAGATAATTTTTTTCCTTCAAAAAATGAAATCATGATTCTAAAGCTGCATTTTATCTTTACTTTGGTTACTTTTGCCTAATATTAAAATGACTGGTGATCTGAAACCTTTAAGTGTGACAAAGATGCAAAAATGAAAGAAACTGAGAAGAAGCAAATACCTTTACTGTGAGCTCCCATATCTTGTTTATTATGGGATTCGTTACCATCTCACAGGGACAGAGCTGAGAGCAGTGAGATTTGTGTTGAATACTGGAGATTGTAAAGGGTAAGAACCAAACCTCCCACTGCAGTGGGGTTTGCTATTTTATGAGAGATTTGTGACCGCTGGGAACCCAAGTGCCACAGGTTTCAGGAGACTTGGGGTGTTTGCATTTCTTGCTCTGTGGTAGAACGCTGCTCAGACAGAGGACAGTACATCAATGAAACTCCAGATAAATTTCTTGCACTTCATGTTCTTTTTTGGCATTTTTTCACCTGGGAACAACCCAGGCCCCCCCAAACCTCGCCACTCCATCGATGTTTCGCATCTCTTCCCCCCAGAGCTTGAGCGTGATTGGTTGTACAGGGTAGTGCTCTTCCCCTCACTAATAGACTCCTGCTTGCAGGTAATTTTCGATTTGGGAGGAGGAGAACAAAGCCCTCGTGGCTCCTTGACATTTCCATAAGTGTATTGCTGATGGAGACTGTCAGTGATTTGAACCGCAGTAAACATATTTCCAGTTATTATTAGAACAGCAGAAGATTCTGGGAAGGTAGTTAAATGTTAAATTATGGCTCCAGTGTTGTGGGGATTGTTAGAGGGCCGGTGAAGGAAGGCTCATTTCCTCCCGTCTTCCAGAGTACAGGAGGAGCTTTTCTGATGGCAGTGATGGTGATTGTTCCTCTGGAAGGAACATGGTGTTCCAACACAACCGCAAATTCTTCAAACTCTGATTTACAAAATCTTTATAGAACCCACTTATGTGTGTTTGTGTGTGAGGGTGTCTATGTGTGTGTATGTGCGCTGTCATGGTTTTCATATCCCTCTGCCCTGCAGGTGTGCACGGTTGCCATAATGGCCCTTTTCCATCTTTACTGTTGAGTATTTAGTTCTATGGCTCTTCTAACCAAGCAGGAAGGTTAGGGTAGGGTTCACGTTAGGGTGCATTTGTGCTCGATTCTGTTACCATGCATGAGTCTTCACAGCGCAAACTATTTAGTTCTGTTGAGTGCTGGTGCTGTATTTGACTCAGTTCTTAACAGGAAGGGAAACATTTCATATTAATTGCCAAAAAAATTAAACAATGCTATATATCCATCCATTATTTGACCCACTTCTCTGGGGGCACTGGGGTTTAAAGGCATGAACTGGTCGCAAATCAGGTTTATATCACACCCTGGATTAGCCAGACACACACAAACATACACACGCGCTCGCTCGTACAATTTAATTACACACTCATACCTGTGGGCAATTTGATTACCCTGAGATGAATGTTTTTGGAGTGTGGGAGTGTAATGGGAGGAAATGGGCAGAAACGTGGAGAACAAGCAAACTCCGCACAGCGAGATTACAGGCCCTGACTCAAACGCAGGACCGAGTGCCCGGCGTAGTTTTTTAAAGGTCACATGCGGTGCTGTTTTCTCCTTAGTTCATATATGTTTGGATGTCCAAAAGGGGGGTTAACAAACTTTTTAGGGAAAAGCCCCATGAAAATACATCATTTCTAGGTCATTCGCTGCCTGTCATCCACTCCCCTCCGAAGAACAGGCCGTTTTGAGCGGGCGTCTCCTCTTATGGTGAGCTCTGTTCTCATTGGCTGGCAAGCTCAGCCACTGGCCCTTCACACCGTTTGTCAACCGCCAGAGAATAATGCATAACAGGCATGAAATACTCAGATCCCCTGCCAGGGGATGGCTGATATCTGGCCTGGAGACAAGACATACTGGAGCGATGGACAGCTGGAGAGGAGGACAAAAGTATGTCAGGGCACTTCTACACAATAAGACATATCCATGTATAAAATTTTGATGAGAAATATTAACCGGTTTAGGAGTTCTGGCCCCCCAAAAAAAAGGATGGCTGATATCTGGCTGGGAAACAAAATGCAGTGGAGGGACGAACAGATGGGCAGACAGATGGAAGTAATTAAAGGCACATCTACACAATAATATACATCCATACTGTATATTAGATTTTGTTGAGAAATAATGAATAGTTTTGGAGTTCTGGCCCGGAAAAGAAGACTAACAGAGGGACAGATGGACACGCGGAAGGACAACACTCATTCCTAGATCCCCATCCACAGCGTGGCAGGGGATAAAATCCCCAGGCTAAACAAGCAGCAGTCTGTAATAACACATGAACTCATTTAATGTACTATGAGGTGGAAAAGGGGGTCTAATGACTAAAGTGGGAGGTTTTTTCTGAGTCTGCCTTTTCTGCGCTGCTGCATGCAGTGAAGACCACTGTTCAGGTGGCCAGACCTCGCAAGCCAGCACATTCTCATCCCAAATCGTCGTATAGTGACCCTACCTGACTAAACATCGATATACAACAAAAAACGGAGCTTTTGGTGTCCTAATTTGATGTTAAGGGTTAGGGTTTGGGTTAAGGGTCAGGGGTCAGGGGCTAATTTTAAACTGGCATCAAATAAGGATGCCAAAAGCCTCCTTTGTCGTAGTATATGAACACTTGGTTAAGTATTGTCACCGCATGAGGAGTCGGGCTGAGACTGGTCTCTGCAAACACGTGGCTCTGCAGTAGCTCTCTTCATCTCTCTGTGATGCTGTAACCCCAGTTTGAATCCTCTGTCTAAGTGGTGCTATTTTAACACTGTTTCTCAGACTCAGAGCTCACTCAGCTGCAAAGAGATTTCCTGTTTGGTGCCACACTGTCAAACACCCGTCATGGACCCAACCTCACATCGATTTTCCACATCCTGCTTCAGAGCTCTGATTCGGATGTAAACTGCAAACAATAGCAGCTAAATATAGAGACATCCTGTGATCCACTGGGTAATTTTTGGTAACACATGCTTTGATTGGCCCTTCATGAATGCAGACAAACCAACTTATGGCTGTAGTCATTTTTCAAAGAATGTTCTACCCCGTTGAGATCATTATATTAACATTTGAGAAGAACATTATCATCCGCTCCTCATTAATAATGCAGAAACCACAAACCCAGGGCCTGGAGGCCCAGCTCATTAGCCGAAGGGCTGATTTGCACATTCACAGAGCAAATGGCATTGCCAGAGGAAGCAGGAAGTCAGGTCCTGTTTGCTCATTTCAAAGAGCTTATCTCACTGGACATTCTCACTGACAGGTCAGCCCAGCAAAGCCCAACGATGGTGTTTTTAATTAGATCGGCTACTTCATTCTTATCATTCCGAAGATGAACCAGAGTATTGTAACTATGAATTAATCATGCATTTCCTGAAAGTAATTCTCAGGGGGAAAAAAATAAAAATTTGCTTACCCAGCTAATGCTGCTCTTGTTTGACTTGCCCCTTGTTTAGACTGGCTACTTTGCTATTTCATACAAATTGCAGTCAACTTCAAGGTACACTGAGTGGGGTTTCTCTCTTTACGCTTGTAAACGCAACACTCAAAGTTTGCCCTTCCTCTGCAGCTGAACCTCACGCACCCTCACCGTAATTCGAGCTGTGCTTTGAGCTAGATACACACTATCGTCTTATACAAACCTTAAGTAGCTCATGCAAACACAATTTGGGCTAGTTAGCTCAAGATTACTAAATATTATGACCCTAGACAAATTCTGCTCAAGGCGACTTCGCTATCCCAGCTCTGCAACATTGTAAAAAATGTACCGCCAGCAATAATGTTGGCTGTCGTCAGCTAGCCTGTGTGCTGTAAGTTACCAGCTCGTTACCATCACTTAGCCCTGAGCTTGCCGCGATCTTCTAGCCAGTTACATTTGTTTGAAATTGCTACAACTGGCCTGTTTACGACAGAAAATGATTCTAAGATGAAGCTAGCACTGTGTACCACACAGGTTATTTTCTCAACTTACAAAGTTATTTGCATTGGGTAATCGTGGTAGTAGTATGGTATAGTAGGTATAGTATGCCGTTTGTATGTAAATTTAGACAGCTAGCAAGCAATCACTGTATTTTTGGAATGTTACATTTGTTGTTAAGGAAAAGCAAACACCTTAGTCCCACCCTGACGCCCTTTGTGATGTCATTGGGTGGGGGCTGTACACCCGCTGCCCGAAAGCTGACATCCAGGAACGTCCCGCAAAAAGACTAAAATTAAAAATACAGGCAAAATGCAGGGTCTCTGGGGATGCAGACACAGCTGCATAATTTTTGTGGGTCATAAGTGATGGTTGAGTTTTGAGTTTTGGGAAAGTTCTGCTCAGTATACCTTTGAAGTTTATTCAGGTGTTTATTCCCTCATTAATTTTACTATACTGCAGCCATTTATATTGTTTTGCAAGTGAAGTTCTCTTGATTGTGAGCTGTCCTGCATATCAGCTGTAGTTATGTTGTTCCCTGTGGCGATATACAGTAAGTCTAATGGACATTTAGATATTCTTGTTCTAGTGGAATACCAGCTCCTCCCGTGCTATCAAAATACTCATTTTTAAATGGGGTTATTTTAGATGTATAAGTGTTTCTAAAGACCAGTGCTCTCCCTCTGTCAGACTCTGGTATCTGGATAAATATTAGAATTTACTCATTTATGCCAAGAGCTAAATAATGAGTGTCAAACTTTACAACCAATTTAAAATCCATTTGACACATTTTGCTGGTATAAACTACAGTCATTCGAGAGGTTTTAAATGATTCAATTTAATTCCTATTTTGCTAGCTCTAACTTATTCATATTATCTGAATCTTTTCCCTTGACTGAATGAACTTAAAACTCAATGTTGTCTCAGAACAGTCTGGCAATATTTGCCTATCATTATTGAACCATATTCATAGAGAGTATTATGACTGCCTTAAGGAACACACAGTTCTTGAATCACTAATATGTTTTTTGTTGGAAACAAAACAGCGGATATGAGAGTTTTTCACTTCACTGAGTGAGGCCAGAAGTACTTGAACACTGGTACTGTTTAAAAGTGCTGTAATTCCCTCAAGATTGTCTCCATACCTAGATGTATTTGTCGTCATATATAGCAAATTTATCTTCAGCTGAAGGTATTTATGTACATATCAATTGAACTTTGCGAGAATTGTCATCCTTCATAATTGCTTCACTGTGCTGATATTTTTGAACCTCACGCTGCATTCAAGCTGATTTACATGACTGAAAGTGCACAATGTAGTTGCCTCTCAACATCCAGTTGCTGTAGTTTTCATGAAATTCAAAATAATGGAAGATTCTGCCTGGAAGATTCTGAGGCCCCTTGAAGCTGTGCACGTGTATGTTGTGTGATGTCACGCTGTGCACCGTGTAAAAGTGAGTCCTGTTATAATAGTGGAAATGAATGGCTGTAAGTTCTTTGTTTCCCATTGGTCAAGGAACCACGGCAACCCACCCGTAACCACGGCAACCCAACTGTATCCACGGTGCCTGCATTGATGCCTGGCAGCAGAAGTCCTGGCAGTTTTGAGGTAATTGTTTTAACATTTGAGCAGGTAAAAAAAGACCCTGCTGAACACTCAGGTGTAATGACAGCTTAATCCCACTGATGCTAATGACCAGAGAGGGCTAATCAAATACAAGAGTATGAAGCACAAAGTATTTAAAGAGAGAACTATTAATATCCCATAGTGCTGTGTCTGTACCCATTGATTCATACATTAATTTAGATGAGACCTTCTGTCCCTGTCACCTGTGACCAAATGTTATCTCGGGCTGAAGGTAAGGTCTCAAACTCACTGAAGTGCATAAAAACTTAATGATGTTTTTTACCCCGACTGCAGCAGATGTTTTTAAATGGGAACCCACTGTTTAATCGCCTCAAATTTAATGAGTTATTAATTGTTCTTAATTGGCGCTTTAATGTCTGTTTAAGTATTTGCCCTCTTATGGCCACACTATGTCATAAACTGCTTTGTGCTTTATTAATACATGCCCCATAATGTCCCAGGATTTAAATTACTCGCACTTAATAAGGGCTTATGCCTCCTCAATGCGCAGTATGGGAAATGACTCCATTAGGAAGAGGTTACTCTGTTAATTTCTGAAGTAAGAGAGAGAAGTGATAAATCCCTGCACTCGTGATTGATGAAGGCATGGATGTCTTGATGATGATACCTAACTATTTTTGTAGATTTGTAGGATTAGCTCAGAGATAAAGCATACTGAGCCAAGATAACCAGGCTAACTGTTAGAATAAGTGGTTGGGTGTGTGTTTGAATGCAGTTCTGGGGTAAAAAAAAAAAAATTCAGAGTTGACAGCTGGGTGGAATACATGAAAAATTTACAGCAGAGATGCAGTGCACATTCTGTACTGTCTTCAGGCTGGGATAGTTAATTAACAATTTGTAACTAATTAATTACTCTAGCGAGCAAAATTTATGGAGAGACAGTGACATTCTTTGAAGTGTACATCTGGAGTGTCATGTGAATAATTTAGCTTCAGTTTGTTCTTTAAAAAGCTTTTTAAAAGTCATCTGCCATGCGATAGCGTTTCTGATGCACATCCTATTTGAGTTTGATGAGTCCTGTTAGATTCTGTATATCAGTCACCTCCCCCTGCGTTGGGTCATGAATTCTTTATTTGGTCATCTTCAGCTAGCACCTGCCGAGAAGTGACACAATGGAATGATGCCATTGGTTGGGAAGTGGGCTGCGTTCCAAAGCAGACCAATCAAACAGACTGTTCTCGCATTCCATGTGTAAATTATGCATAGAGAGAGATGCATACTGAGAGAGTGTGTGGCGCTCTCCAGGATTAAAGAAGGCTTCTTAATTGCTCTGAACTTGGGGAAAACAGGACGACTTGTTCTTGGGTGCTTGATTACTTAGGCTGATAGGGTCACTCTCGACCAGGGTACCATCGAAATCTATCAAAGGTACAATTATTTCTGCAATGGTATTGTTTTGTACCCAGCCAGATCTCGTGGTGCGAAGCAAGAGTATATTCTGGGTACATATCAATGCAGGCTAGGTGCAAAATGATATCATGACAGAAATGTGGGTACATTTCGCTTTATCTAATTGTACCTTACATGAAACTGAGGTCCTGACTTACTGTGGTCATTGAAGAGTAGAGGATTCTCTGATGACCTCGCTAAATTCCCAACCTGGCTTTTTCAACCTGTCACCTAATCATCCCCTGGTTTAAATGGGCTATACCCTGTTATAACCTGGCACCTTTTTTTGCACTGTAATTTTACAATCACTTCATAACGGGGGTTTCGTGTTAACTGTAAACCACAATTAAATGTGCGCAGGACTCTACTTACAGTTAAAACAACAAGTCAAGCAGTGTAGTAATCATGCTCTCCACCTCAGCTGATGTGTGGTGAGCGTTTTGGCACAAACTGGCTGCCGTGCATCACCCAGGTGAATGCTGGGAAAGTTGAAAGGATGTGATTCCACATCACTTCAGCGTCTCCACCTCACCCCATACTTCATGTGGTTAAAATGGGAAACAGGAATGCAGGAGACAGCGGTGCGGATCAGGTCCTCCCTGACTGGGGCGGAGGCAGGAGGGCTGGAGCGGCTCATTACCCGCGCTGATCAGAGCAGGTGCAGATTATTATCATTCCTCCGCCTCCATCCGCAACACCTCATCATTCCCAACCTGGAACACTGCCACAAAATTCATTTAAAAACCGCAGCCCAAAGTAACTGTCAAATCCCATCTGAAATGTGACAGTGTAACAGAGACAAGACGTGAGATTTGTATTGCTCTACGCTCCACAGCATCGAGGAAGACAGACAGAATATCGAAATCAGGTGGAAAGCAGCTGTGCTGAGCCCATCGCAAGCCATTAAAGCAGTAACTCTCATCCGAGTGTGTATGCGTTTGTGAGTGTGTGTGTTTGTTTGTTTGTGTGTGTGTGTGTGTGTGTGTGTACATGATAGCAGGCTTGTAAAACAATATTTGCGAGACCAACTTTTTAGAAACCAAAGGTATTCTAAGGACATTTGGGATTCCAAGGACATTTTGGGTGGTTTTCACAAAGGATCATGGAAGATTACGGCTAATTGGTCAAAGGTAGGGTTATGGTTAGCGTGCAGAAATTCAAAATTTAATCTAACCAAATACTCATCATATAGTTTGAGAAAGTACTGGAATAACCGCTGTTTGTTTTTTTTTTTTTTGCAGTCCAGTACAGAAGTTGTGCATTGGAATTAATGTAGGCAGCGTTGTTTACTGAGTTATTAATTTATTTTGGACTGTACCACATTGTTCGAAGCTTCATGCTTAATGTTCATGCAATCAAATCCTACATTAACGTTGGAATGCAGCAACATTTTTTGTTTTAAAAACAAAACTTTCATACTATTTCAACCCCCTATTTGTGGTTAAACCTGATATTTCTGTATAATTGCAGAATAAGCTTAAACTCCTCTAATATTATTTGTATTATACTTCCAGTAGTATAGTGAAGTATGTACAGTAGTGGCTGCATAAGACTGTTTTCGGCTCTCGTGGTCCAATAACTCCAGAGCGTTGTGGCCAAAAGCCAAATATTCCAAAAGTAAAGATTTACTGGAAAAGGATAGATGTAATCATTTCCAAAATTCACAACATGTTTTTATTTACCTAAGTATTCTGCTTCAACCCATTTTTAATGGTGATGACGTCTCAAAGCCAAATTGTTTGCAGTGGTTCAAACTGCTCTCCCACTTGCTTCACGTTCACAAAGGTATTAACAGGGCAATCTAGCACTACTATTATAAAATACTTAAGTCCTTCCAAAAAAAAATTATGTATCTGCATTCGCTCAGTGCTTCATCATGATAACACTTTCATATCAGCTACCACTGTCACAGATATTGGCAGCTTGGAAGCATTTTTAGAATGCCTACTTCAATGTCTTGTCCAGTGCAATATACTTATTATATAGCGCTGTGAATGCCCTTGCGCTGTTTTGTATGTGCTCTGAGTTAATTGTTCCAATCCTAATGAATGCCTAGCCTGCATGATGTAATGCTTAATGTTGTCCAGATGATGATTTAACTCTAATGCGCTAATGCACTGCTTATTGCTTTATTCATGCCCTGTATGTTACAGGTGCTTTGATGCCTGCATGTGTGGACTGCTGCCCACATGTGTTAACCGCTTATTGTCTTGCTTGAATGTAATAATTGCTTTTTTTGATCACGTTTTAAATGTCATTTGTCATGCTTTTGTTGTCTACTTGTTTTGCACCTGTTTTAGGGTTGTCTTATTTTGTCATTTAAAAAGTGTTGTCATCCTTTTCCTCCATAGCATGTCAATTTTAACAATATGTTATCATTAATTGTTGTTTATACGGTAACCAATTTTAACTAATTGTAGCCCATTGATTAGTGTTGTTAGACAGATAGATTGTTGTTTTTCTTCATAATTTTGTGATTCATTTTTGAGAGCCTTGTAACACCTGGCCAGGGACAACTGATGAAAACTAGCCTTTTGGCTAAATCTGGCATATTTGCAGAAGTATCGATTAATATGCTTTGTCCCTGTCAATTAAACTAGTAAATAATTAAAATGTTAAATCAATACAAGTCTACAATAAAGCCTCACAAGTATGGCTATACAAATGTGCGAGCGCGCGCATGTGTGTGTGTGAGTGTATATGTGTACGTGAGCGCGCACGTGGGCGAGTGTGAGTGTATGCGTGTGTATGTCTGCACATGCATGTGTTTACCAAAGATCCAGTCAGCTGCATGACATGAAATCCCATCATCTAAGATTAGCTGCAGGGCACACCTGCACTGGCCTCATCTACTAAACCAGCCCTCTGTGCCGAAACTTTATCTAACATGCCATGGTTATTCATGCTTAATAAAGTATTCATAACTTCATTATATCATCCTCGGAATGCTGAAAATTGGGCTAAAGTCAATCTATGTTTGTCCATAATTTTGATTAAAAACTTTCCTCATGTAACATTCTTGTGAAATGTGAAACTTTGATTTGCCGTTTCATTCTGAACACAAGCTTAGGAGGAATGTTTAAAGTACAGCTTCTTTGTTCTAATATGAAAAAAAAAACATTTGGGTTTATATTGCAGTAATGAGGAGATCAGACTTTATGCCCAGTAAAATTCCCCACCTGGATTCACTCGGTTACTGCAGCTGCAGTGTTCCAAAGATCCAGGCAAACACAGTGCCCATGAAGTCCAGCGTTTTCAGAGGGGGATGTCAGATTTTTGAGCCAAATTTTTCTCTCTCAATGTCAATTGCAGTAGTAAAGTCATAAACAAAGGATGATTAATTACGGCTCTTACCCTTTGCTTACTTGGTTTCTCACTCAAGACGCTCAGAATGTGTCCGCGTGTTAGCCTAGGTGAGCCAGAGATCTGCATGAGCTCCTGAACACTGCCCCCAACTGACTGTCTGTGGGAAGTGTTGCTGGAATACAGGCTCAGACAGTCCCAGGTGGTGGTTGCAGAAATCTGTTGAGGTTTGAATTAAACTGCGGAGTAATTTCAGTTTTTAGCAGACACCCCCATCAGCGAACGCTGGCTGAATAATTCCACCTCGGTGGATGAGGAGTGGATCATGAGCCAACCAATCTGGCTGTCACAGCCTGCCCGAGTTACTGAAGGCTGGAGGCATTTCAATATGAGTCCATGCCTCCCTCTCTACACACAAACACACAAATACACTCGCACATATGTGCACATATGCGCTCATACTCACAAACACAAATGCACATACGTGCATGCACCCACAAGTTTACACACTCTCACTCACACATGTGCCCACACGCATGCTCTTTCGTACATGCACAAACACTCATGTGCACATATGGTCACACACACGCTTACACACATTTACACATACACACGCACACGCGCGCGCACATTCATACACACACTGAAAAAAATGTTTTGTTGAATGAACGTAAGAATTTTTTTAAGGTAAGTGGTTGCACAAAATATTTTTATCTGAAGCTAGATATTTTTATTATGTTGACTATTTGAAATTACTTATATTTTTTAAGTGGAGTTAAATAACACAACTATTTCTATTAAAATATGCTTAATTAATATATGGAACATTTACTAGGGGTCAAAATCACTTTTTTCAGTGCACAAAGACACAAAATGCAGATAATGTCCTGTACTTGTGCTGAATTTCTGGTATCCCGTGCATTTGTGTGGAATTTTGTGGCTTGTATCAATTTTATTGGAGAGCCTGGCGCTATTTTTCAGGAAAGGGAGATGAGGAAAATTCCCTGTCCCTAAATGCATTTCTCCAGTCAGTGATTCACACCAAGCACTTGTCATCAGAGCTGTCGCTGCAGCTGATAATATTACTCTGGCTTTGTAATAACACTTTGGCTGGCAGGCAGATTTTGCGAAAACTAAAAGCAGACATTCAGCTCTGCTCTGTTTGATGTGCTGCCAGTGCTGTTTCAGCCTTTCTGATTGCCACTTATACTCTGCCAGTTATATTCTGAGTTGTTGATTAGAGGTTAATACGTGATGTGCCTCTCAGTAAAAATGCAATGATGGGTGGTTGGAAATGAACATTTTTCTTTTTAAACAAAAACACATTATGTATATCATTTTGGAAATGCATTTTGTACCACAGGGAAAATAATCAACATAATATCTCTATCAGCAAACACTGTCTCAGACTTACGTGTATGTTTATTTTTATCTTTCTTCACAAACAGGATTTGGCAGGTTAAATTCAGCAATGGTTGCACTTGCCAATTCTGTATGTGAAGGAGAAAAAGTTATATTTGCGTTTATTAGTAATACACGAAGGAAAGACTGCCAGGGACAGGAGATGAATAATGAACCCAATTCATAGTGCATTTTATTTTCAGTAACTGACTTGTTTTATTAATCAGAATGCGAGGAAGCAACTGCCCCTGTAGGGTTTTGAGAGGGAGGTAAATATCAGCCATCCATGATTCTGACGGAGACATATTCTATCAAAAGGGTAAAGACACTGACAGGATTCTGAATCGGTAATAAAGTTCCGCAATTTCCCTCTCACCAGTCATTACATTTACTTGAAGGGGAACTGTACCAGTCAGACATTTGCACTTAATCAGCGAGATATTAATTAAAATTTTCGTGTAGAATCATTTTTAATCGTGGTTGTCCCTCACCAACTCTGAAAACCGTATTTCAACAGCACTTTAAATAATTCACAGGTTGCGCCATTAAACTTTTGGTTTTCTGGTGGGAAACCCTGTTTGTGGCCTCAGATCGTTGATATGCACAGTTGCAGTTTTCGAAGGAACTGTTCAGCACGGGGTAAATTACAGGGGAAATGTTAGGTATCGATTCAAAGTGAAAAAGAGACTTTGGATTAAATGTATGCAGAATTGTTATGCCCTCAACCACAACTTTGATCGCAAGACAGCAAAGGTAAGACATAATTTACACTGTCATAAACTGGCTCCTTTTTTGCCAGTCATTTTAACTGTAATTTTATTATCAGTTTATAACAGAGTGCAAATGGCGATTCAACTCCTTGCGCTCCTGCGGATCAGTTGTGCGACTTGAGAGGGGTCAAAACTGCATACATGCCCTGCGGGCAAGCCTGGTGCAGCCGTCCCCCATCAACCCCAGCTGTGAGCAAAGCCTGGACCACTGCGATGACACGTGCCAATTTGTGGTTTCATGTTTGTTAACTTTCTACTCACAGTTTAAATAACAATGAAACACTGCGTTAATTTAACAGTTAAAGTCCGTCAATTTATAACAGTGTATAGTTATGGCTGCTCAAAGTACAGTTTGCTTTCGCTCTTTTTCAGCTGTTCATTCAGCTCGTTTTCGTTGCATAGCAATAAACCTTCTATAGTAAGAATCTGTTGAGCCTGTGCTTTTATATGATTTATTGCTTATGCGGTAGAATGAAGTCACAAATTTGCTAGCACCGCATTTGCACCATTTGCGTGTTTTCGCTAGGAGCTCATTTACTGTAGTAGCTTAGTGTTTGAATTTTGATCTATTTTGGCAAAAATAGTAACGATAGCTAGTAATAGTAGTTAGAGGTAATTATAATCATTATCAAAAAGCTGTTTTAGGCAAGTCTCTTCTTGTTAAGTGGGTATATAATACGACTGTTGCTCCACAATTATCCTGTCTTGTATGATGTATGTTGTTGGATGTGCTGCAACTTTCAGTACCGGGGGCATTCAGGTTTAAGAGGCTAAAACATACTTCATATCCAAGTAATAAAGTGCGGAGGGGTTTGTGATAGAACAGCCAAATGAGTTAAATTTTTTGTAGTTAGATAAAGGTAACAAAACCATACACAAGTGTTGTCAAACTATCATGGTGACTGCATGTTGTACTTCTGTGGACCAAACATCTATGCTGGCTCAGCCTGCTGACGTTATCTTTCCATACTCATTGTGTCGTTATTGGCTGTCTCGCTAAGTTAGCTACTTATTCAGTCATCAGTTTTTTAAATACTCGCCAGTAGCTGGGGAATTATGACATTGTCATCCTTCATTGACATGGTTGCTCTGTTCGCTGGTCAATCAGAACATAGCTCTAGTTAGCTTCAGAGCATAGGGGGTGCCCTCTCAAAACAGCCAATTTTTCAGAGGATTAGGAACGACAGGAATCAACCTGCCTAGAAATCATGGAATTAATTTTTTTCTTAGTGAAAAGTTAGTTAACCTCCCTTTTGAACGTCTAAGAATATTATAATTTGGGGAAAAATTTTCAATATAGGTCCCCTTTAAAATAAAAATTTGAGTCCTGCGCTATTTTAATAAATGAACACAAAATTGAGACTCCCCCTGGCTGGAAATGATATCAGTTTCAGGAGGGGACAGGGGTATGCTGTCGTTAGCAATGGGCCAGCTCCTAGAGAAATATAATCCTCAGGGATTACACTTCTACCCTGTTAAAAAAAAAAAAAATTTCTCTCAACTGAAAAAGTTAGTGTCCAGGCTGCCTTAAAATTTTAAGATCATTGAAATTGAGATGATGAGTTGAGGTAATATTCAACTTATAATCTTAAATTCAGTTAACTTAAAATTTTAAGGCAACCATGTTCCTGGAGATGTACCATCTTGTAGATATTCACTCAAGCCCTACTAAAGCACTCTTCTGCCAACAGCTATAGCAGGGCTGCCCAAGGCTGAGGGGTGGTAGTGGCATGAAATTTGGGGTGGCAGGTTTTTTTCATGGACGGCTGCTTGACTGGCAACAGTAGAGTTGCTGGTTTTAGCCCCTGGATGAGCTCTGGATATAGACTTGAATCAGGAGAATCAGGAGGGAAGAACTCTGCTGTTGGACTGTAGAGGGAGATCCTTAAACCCAAACCCGTATAGCGTCCTTAACCCTCTTTATCTAGATCGCTCCTCAATTCCAATTGTTCTGTCAGGCATTTTCCCAGGACATCCTTGGGGGGGGAAATGATGTTCTCAGTAGAACTTGTCTGGTTAAATAAAGGCTAAAAAATGGAGCCCTCTTGTTTATCAGTTATCCTGCCTTCAAAGGGTTTTAGCACGTAGCGATAAAAGATCTGCTCTCATTCTGTGTCGTTTGCTGATATAGGACTCGGCCTGTGTGTAAATCAGCCCTTTTAAAGAGGGGCATTAGTTTGATGCTGAGACTCTTGTGTTTCATAACAAAAGGGGATCAGGCGCCCACCTGGGATTCAAAATCTGATTTATTTCATTGGCTCTTTTTGAGCTGCTTGAACAGGTCCTCAATGTTCACTGCGGCTAACGCGGCTTCGGCTTCATTAATATGTGTCTGAGGACATCAAAGAGAGTGCAGGAGAGTGCCCTGATCACAGGGTTTTGCCCAGATTCAGGCTCTAATTAACATATTAAAGAGGAGTCAGAGGAGAGGTGACTGCACACACCTGTGACTGAACCATGGAGATGTATGAAGAACTGATGACTACTTCTGCTTACTGCTACTATAGATTCCCACAGGGGCAGGTAAAGAGGCACACGGCAAGTTCAAGGAGAGTGCCTGGTTGAGTATGGGGCTCTTTGGCACCAGATCAAACGCATAAGTACCTATGCTGTGCATTCATCAAGAGGATTAGACACTGAATCTGAATCTTCTGTGTCACTCAGAACAAAAAATATAAATTAAAAATCATTCCATGGAGAGTAATAAGTTCGGAGCCCAAAATATTAGAATTTAAACATACTATTCAACACAGAATGATTTAGCCTCAGTAGTCATAGTTTTGAATGGACTCAAATAGATATTTGCTATTTGGCACCAGAAGCTTCATTGGCTTTACGCCACACTGGAGTTTGTCAGCTATTGAGGGAAGGTCAGCCCCAGAGCTCAGAACTGATGACACCTGATGACAGCCAGAGCAGTGATATTTTATCCCCACAAACACAGCCTTTATATAAGGCTATAATAGACGGCAGACAGGTAATGATTTTTTTTAACAGTATTTTAAAAAGCACAGCATTGTTAGTCTGGCGAAAGTGCATAACCATTTTATAATCGAATCTATTTATGATTAAAAAAATATATATATCTTGAAAAGCCTCACCATATTTAGCACTGTAGTTTCAGAAATGTAATTCTTCCTATTTAAGCCTTTTGCTGCCGCTCCTATGATGGGTTGAGCCGACATCATGACTGCAGTGTCAGTTCCTGCCAATCAGTGGCCATCTCGAGCAATAACATAGGTCATGTCCACGGATCCGTCTTCTGAGTTGTCAGTGCTGATCCTTAATGACATATATTTAACTGGAAGGCTGACAGAACACCCAGTGCTTGCAGCTCATGGCTATCAGGCCTGGTCTTTGAATATTTTAAAAATTCAGACTGTGAAAAAATGCAGAGGAAATTAAGTATGATTTAGCAGTCAATTTGAGTGTATAAACATTCACATTCACAGTCTACATATTACCATAAGTATAAAAATAAAACTAAATGCATGAGTCTACATGGCAAACCCATTGATATACGAGGCAAATTTATTATTTATTTTTTAAAATGATCAGAGTTTACGCGTGACAGGCATTTCAATGTATGTCCCCATTTCAACTTGGAGCATTGCCTAGGGACTTTTCATACTAAGCTGTAAAGCAGTCATCGGATGTGTCTGAGATCGCAACATTTCTGCCTCTAATCGTGAATCTATCATCTCCACTCCTGCTGGAAACCGAAGGCCGTGCTTACATATAAGTGGCGAGATCACACGTGACAGCTTTGACGTTCAAATGAGCTCCGCCGATCAGTGCAGTAAGCATGCAGTCCATCAGATTCCGCTATGGCGTTGCCTCGTTGTTTCTGTAAATCGCTGTCGCAAATATGCAGAAAGATACCTTCAGTTGCCATGGCAATTGCTCCTTCCTCCAATTGGCACGTAAACTAGGATTGAAATCCAATTAGAGTCTGCGGGCTACAGAAGATACAGTTTAATTGCCCTGCGGTGTTATTTTTCAACCCCAAGTGTGCAAACCGGTGTCTGGGGTAAAGACCTGAATTCTCTTCAAGTTTGTTAGTTTATTTCACTTTATATAGCTGCAGGTTGTTTCCCCTTTTACCTGAGTTTGACTTTGTTCCATGATAGTTCATGATCGTATGCGCTGCGTAAATTGGTATTTTGCCTGCGGTGCCAGTCGTTTTTGCCTTCAGAAGAACAGTATGACATCGACAAAAACCAATGAGAAGTCAATATTTTATAAGTCATGGTTATTTGATTGCAAAAACTGACAGTGCCGCCTCAGTCAGATCTCACCCATTTCCCAAGTGAGAATGTGGCTCGATTCTGTTATAGTCAATGATATGCTCAACTGCGCAGTGGCGCAGATAGACCTGGGAACTGGGGGGACACAGACCTTTATGACAATTAGTCCTGGCTAGTTCTCAATTTTCCTTTATTGACACATTTTCCAATTATCGTAACTGGCAACTGAAGACGGTTTCTCTCCATCTACCAGCAATGAAATCATGGGCTAAATTCAGTACAGAAATGGGCTACTTGTGTGAGGGTCGACAGGTTTGCAATTTTGAATAACGTTGATTTAAATACAGCAAATACGCGCCCAGATGAATGATTGCCGTCTTACTTAATCGGAGAGAACAAGCAGCACCTGTTAAGTGTTGAGTGCTCTCGGAACGAACCTTCTCAGTTCTCAATCATTTTCATAATTAACAAAAGGTTCACTCCGAGAGCACTGTATCCTGTATCCTTATTATAACATCACAAACAGCTACAGCAAAGTAAATATGTGAAAAAGTAATTAATATTCCACTATGGCTCTTCTTTCACCCTTCCATCAGGGAGGGAGGGAGGGGGAATGCATGGCAGCTTTGGTGTGGTCAGAGAGGAATAAGTAGTCAGGTGATATACCAGCTGGAGGCAGCTGGGGGGGGGCATGTTGAATGCCCTGTCTCTTAGTACTGCCCCATTCTGGGTGGGGCCCTTGCAGGCAATGGGCACCCCATAGCCTTGTGACTCAGGTGCTGAACTGGAACTCAGCAGACTGCTCGTTCATGGAAAGGCGCAGCCACAATAGCTGTTGGGCCCTGCCTCATGTAAACTACTGTTAGCCTCTTTTGATAAGTGTCTGCTACAAAGCATGCAATGAATTTTCTTCAGTTATCAAAGCCTTATGTTTATTTCTAAACAGCTTTACACTGCCTTTTTGTTCTCTCTGTCTGCTGGTCTCTGCCAATATTTTCATTTTTTTAACGCCAGCACCCTACCAACAAGGCCACTCTCCCTTGTTTTTTATTCTGCAATATAAATGAAAAGCTTTTGTTTTCTTCCCATCCAGGAATTCCCTGATCATTTTCCTGTAGCCTCTTTCAACTCCCTGACCACCCACAGCAGAATGCAAAATCTTGAGATCTGCAGCTGCACATCAAACCTGGTCCACATACTTCTAGGGGGGAGTAATTGAAAGCCTTCATATTTCGCCATAATGTGCTCTCTCAGTGTTAAAAGAGAAATTTTATGAAAGAGACCACTGCTATTTTTTTTTTAAAGGCAGTGCAATCAATTAAGGCCTTTTTTCAGCTTTTAGTGGGTGCTTATGGTCATGTCTTGTGTGTTTTAACCACGGATAACACAGCATTGCGAAAATTCGGCTCTGTTTGCTATGTATCATCAAAGTGGGCTGTGATTCTCCCAGTTGTAAAAAACTTCTCTTAGGCTGTGATATCACTGGGCTGGCACTTTCTGAGAATGCCTTTCCCCCCTTCTTCGACCGTCAGAGGTAAAGATTGCCAACCAATAAAATAAGACCAGGCCACTCCCACCTCCAACTCTGGACGCACTTCTCAACTCTTAAGTTACCCCACCAAGAAAAAAACTTGTATTTTTTTTTCATTTGGAAGTATGTCAAATACAGGAGGCACTATGCTCAGCTAACTTCCATTTTACCATGCCTTTGAATGGTTTGTAATTGCCAGGAAGTGACTGCGATTTAGCTCTGTGGTTGCAACTTTCAGTGTTTGAGATTAATAGCCTACTGCAGATCATAACCATGTGTTCCTCATGTTACCTGGGTCCACTGTCTCCTGTAGGCTACATTTTCTTAAATAAACTCAAGCTGAATACAAATAATCCCATATCGAGTCACTGTAGTTAATTTGTTGATGCGTTAGACGTGTGAAATCAGCCTCTGCTTAGTGTGAAGTGAGGATCCTGAAAATGAGCGTAGCTACAATTAACCAATCAGAGCCGTCAGTATGCGGTACAGAAAGAAACTCAGTGACTGTGGACACCAAATCTTATGTCTCCAAGACCAGACTCTGTCTGTATGTAAATAAGTCTGGACTGTTTCCAGGGAGTCATTTAAATCCTAACTGACAGCTAAACAAGGCAGTTAGACGGCAGTAAATTGTCAGGCTACTCCATTTGTGGTAAATCAAGCTTGAGTTACACTATAAATACCATAACTGTGATTTACTGCCAAAAAATAAGTATGAAGGAAAATTCAGAAATGGTTTTTTTTGGCAATATCAGCATATCTTAATTAGTTTCACAGCTAACATTCAAATGGTATTAGCAAAGAGTAGGATTTAAGATCATCAGGCTATTTGGGGCACAGAGCCAAGCTCATGGTGAGCTGAAGCCAGTGTTCGGTCAGGACTCAACAGTTAGCCTTAGCAGCTGTTAAAATTCACATGAATGTACACATGGAAGTCTGCAAGTACGTGGGCAGTGACACTGTACGAAAAGGGCCGTAGTTCTGACTTGGTTCAGTCAGTGCAGATATAAATACAGGACTATGAAAGCTGATACTCAAGCTCCTGATTCCCACTGACGTGTAGAGCCAAAATACAAAAATTGCAGCTTCGTCATACAAATTTCATTTACACATAATTTATAAATACTATGCATGATTTTCCCCACTGGTATTCACCCCAGAAAGCTTAGAAACGTCATTTTGTCGGCAGCAGGCTAGTGTACGCACAGCTGCTGTGACATGCTTAAATAAAATCAAACATATCCACACACACAATGCATTGGGTGACATCGTAATGAGGGTGCAGCCGCAGGAAATATGTTTAGTCGTTAAGTGGGTTGGGCGTGGGAGCAGGAGGTTGTGTAACGAAGAGGAAATATGAGCTGCCACTCCAACTGGCTTCTGAGCGGGGGTCATTTGGCTCTTCTTTCCTCCGGGCGTGTATTGATAGATTTCCCACTTGCCTTCTATTGACCGCTTCTTTATCCCTCTCGTGAAATTTCTTTGTGCTTTGGCCATTTCCCATCGACCAGGCGAAATTTCCCAGCGCTTTGTCTCGTCACAGATCCTGCTGACGTGTTAAGTGCTGCTGCATGCATTAGAAAGCTCGTTTGAGCCAACACTATTTTCTCAGACTGATCAGAGGTTTCGATCAACACTCAATTATTAACCAGGTTTAGATTTTTTGTTTCACAAAAGGCAGCACGGCAATTTTCGCAGCCATCCCAACAAGTAATATATTCATGCCTGAATAAAAATGGCTCCATCTGTAATTGTGCCAGCCAATCTCACCAGGGGATTCATGAGGCCAAATTTTGTTTACATCACCACACCACAGATGTAATCATGGGTGAAATGGTAATGATGCAGGCATGTAAAATACTTACCCATGGATACTTGCTCCTGTGTATGTGCATGTATCTGTGTATGCGGCTCAGCTTAATTGCGTGCGTGCGTGTGTGTTTCAAAATATGTGCATTTAGAGTGTGTGTGTGTGTGTGTGTGTGGTCGTGTTAGCATTTCTGTGTTTGTACACATGCCGTGAAGTTTTTCTCAGTGGCCCCAGCTGTGCCTCTGTAACAGAGCAATAAATATGAACACAGAACACAGACACACACACACGCGCGCGCACTCACACATCTCCAACATCATGAACAATTTGCGGTCAGATGGGATCTTCACACTCAACTGCAGAGCAATGATTCTACAACGGTTTTCACTGCAGGTGGAAGTGTTACGTGTGTGTGTGCGCCTCTGTGTCTGAACACCTGCATGCTCAGCTCTATCGGACACGCACTTTCCCCTTAGTGTTTACTGGTCTGTACAAACAGCCATCTGGGTGCCCTTGGATTGGAGAGGAAATCCATCAGAATGCCAGAACTTTTGTCGAGTGCAGGTAAATCTTTCCTCGCCTGACAGCGCCATGACGACCAGAGGAGCAGGACAGAATTTACTCTTCCCTGTGAGGGGGAGATCTCCCCAGATCTCACTAGAGCATCTGAGATCGCTGCTGTCAGATTGACCTCCTAACTACCAGTCCAGACCGTGAAACACTTGCTGCATCTCAGGTCCAGAGTAATGGGTTATTTGAGAGATGGAAGATGTTCTCTTGGTGTCGCTGAGTCCATTTCAAAGTAACCTGCTTCATCAATGCAGGATGGCCTGGTTTGTTGACATGTTTTTGTGGCACAGTGTGTTCTTTCAAATTGCGAACTGCAAGATGCTACATTTGTTCGGTCACAGGGGCATATCGAGTGGGAGCAGACAGATTTTGTTGCATTTGTTTAGGAGGGACAACTGTTATGGATTTTTTATTTTTAATGCTTGGTTTGCGAATCTTATCATGCAATAAATGTCCGACGTAACCGCGACCAGTTCAAACCCCATTTCACAAAATTTTACTGACAATACATCAATCTTGGATTGAAATTCATTTCTATTTCATTTTAGAGGCTTACAATCAAATACATAAAACACAATAATACAAAACTAAATTATACATCAGAAGGCTATTGCGGATTTTGTTTTCCACGGGCTTTAAATGTACAAAAAAACCAAGCAAAGAGCCACATCCTCAGAGAAACTGTGTGATTGGACTGATTTGATTTGCAGGGGAATGTGAGTAAATGCATTTTAAGCTGTCCTGTGATGCGTAGTTTAATTTCATATATTAATGGCTGATTTAAAAACTGCTTTGACAAGAAACAAAAAAGATTTGAAAACACGTTTTACTTTGAAATGACAGGCTGGACAAGATCAGGTCGATGGTGTCAAATCTCTCTCACCAAACAAGTACGAAATCAAAGTTTTACAAGATTAGTAGAAGTGGCCTCTGTGCTAACACCCAATCATCTAATAATGCTGTGCTTTGTTGCGCTGTGGTTTCATCATGAATTGAGACTGTATTTGCACTGGAGATTTCTGCTATAGCTTCACCTGTGAAAGAGCTCTCTCTCTGCGCCATGTACAGATGTGGGGCGCTCTGACTGATATCAATATGTTACGGGAAAAATGTTTTCTGTTCTGATTAGACTGAGATACATACACATGTAACCTTCTGATGGTCCATTTGTCCTACTTGTGTGGATATGTATTCTGTGTCTTTCTCGCACACATACGCAGTGAAAGAGAGATGTGCACACACAAACACACAATACACACATGGCATGGGCTCACCATTAAACCAGTACATATTCTTGGTGTATTAATGGCCGATAGCATTATCTGACTGTGGTCTTTTAGCAACTAGAACAGCTTCCCTGTCTGAGGATTAAAGGTAACTTGTCTCCGTTTACTGTGCGGACCACTGAGTATGAGGCTCTGATGATGAAAACCTCTTTCATTCTCCTTCCCTCCTACTCTGTCTTAACGGCGCTCTGCGTACAGACAATTACTTACTTGAGAAACTCTCTTCAGCGCAAAACCAATAGCCAAAAAATCCTTCCGAACTTTCTTTTTGTGGAAAAGCTTACACTGTTGGATCCTCATTTCTTTTGGCGCTCTTTAACTGATTGCAGTGTTAATTGGACACTTAGCTGGTTCATTAAAAAATAGCTGCACTCCAACCCGAAGGCTATTTAAGAAAAAACTGAGAAATTATGGAAACAACACAAAAACTGTGCAAATTAACATGCTAGGCTTTATCTAAAGGTATCATGCAAACCTTAAAAGTTTTAATTAGTTTATATGCGTCTCCCCTGTAATAATAGGCATGGATGAAAGGACAGTTTTTTTCTTTGTTCAGCAATGATGATCCATTAAATAGCATAACGTAACAAACTTCAGTGAAAATATTCCATTTTCAATTTTTTTACATTCAGAGTATTCATCAGAATAAGTAAAATTTTTGAATTATCAAACTTTACGTCTCCCTCCCAATCACTGTTCTTTCTTGACTTTGTGATCTGAGGTTTGAGTTACATCAGAATTTAAGTTTTACATACCATTCATATAAAAATTATAAATGTATGATAGAAAAGGATTATAAAAGTGCAAACGGATCGATGACGTTCATCTGTCGAGCGTTTTCTCCTGTGATCTGCGGAGTTTCCGTTTCGGGTAGTTTTGATCCTTGACTCTGAAGCAGAGATCAGATCATTAAGGTTAAATCCTGCTGAGATGCAGCAAACCTTCATTCAGAAATCTCACTCCTTATCCAAGAGCGGCTTATTATGGAGAGACTCTATAGCCCTGCAGACAGAAGTGAACATGTGCATGTTATTATAGAGGAACATGAGCAATGTGTGCAGCAAAACTACTCTAACAACGCTCAATCAAGTGCAAATTTCACTGAAGATATTGCCAGGCACGTGTAGGATAGCACTCATATTTTATGACACAGACTACACATCAGTTAGGTTTGTAGGGGAGTGGTTTTCTTGTATTAGTAGGCCGTTTGCCGCATGTGGCTCATACACAGTTTAATGTGTTTGGTCATCACTAGCACTCCGTGATCTGTGCCTGGAGGGATGATGTTGTCAAGATCGTTTGTACAGATGACTGTCTTCTACGTTCTGCCGGCTGTTTACAGCTGCTATTACCGTCAAGGCTATGTGATGGTGGTGACGTGATTGTAGATTTTAATTAAAATAGGCACTTATTGACTTCAGCAGAGGATCGGCCTTGGTTTGTGCATACAGAGTGAACACACGTTTGTCACCGATGCTCCAATCAGTGGAGGCGTTCCTGGGGGCGAGAGGGAGACTAACGCACTTCCTGTTTCAGATCCTAGACAGATGTTGGACTGTTTCCAGTGCATGGAGAGATGTCCAGAGCTAGTGACTCACTGAAAAGGGTAAAAAATTTTCGGGGTTTTCCAAATTTTTTTCTATATTTCCCGCTCTCTCGTGGCTGTATGATTTGGCAGATGTGTTTATTGGCACGGAAAGGTTTCAAAAGGCAAGCATAACAATTCCAAATATTTGACCATTTTTCCTTGGTTTCCTTGGCATGCTGTGTGTAAGGTGACAGCAATCAGGTTGTGGTGAATAATGTAATCTAATAACTTTATTTCGGATGCATATTATTCTTGTTTTCATGGTGTTCTTCCATTATTCTTGCAAATGTCATAAATCAGGAGTTGTGTGTGTGTGAGTGTGTGTTTGTGTACGTGCGTGAGTGTTTGTGCGTGAATTACACAAGGAAATTTAATTTTGTGATCTGCCCAAGAAGCATTGGGAAACATTCAAACTTCAAAGTCAATTTTAGAACCTTCTTACTAAAATTAATCAAACTAGTATTCTTCCGATACTCAAAACTTTCAGATCTATGGGCTCATTCCCAAAGAATTATTTTTATTAATTTTCCATTGTTATGATATCACTCAGGTCGTGCAATTAATATGGAGTCGGAGAAATCGCAATCTGGTTATCTTTACCAAATTGATAACTCAATTCTGCTTAATGCTGAGTGCTATTCATCCATAGCTGAAGAACAAAGGAAAACAAAATGACATTCAGATTTTGAAAGGTCACCAAGTGATGGCTTTATTTTCAGCGGGTTGAACACTGGGAGTGAAATGTCAGCTCTAAAGTGAGTGGGAAATAGCAGGCGCTGTGAGAGCACGCCAGTGCGAAGCCGTAGAGACGGCACTTTGTGTTCTCTTTTTCCGGCTCATGTCACAGGCCACGGAAGGAGCTGAATTCATTAAAGTGCATCTGCAGGACTGATACGGTTTCTGTTCAGCACAGATCATTTTATTTTTCAATGACGTCTCGCTCATAAAACATGACCGCACTGTATGTCAGCGGAAAATAGTACATTATTTTAGAAGAAGTCAAGTTTTCCTGCTGTCCTTTCATTCTCACTTACACAACTATATTCCAAGTACATCCTGTGTGCTGCCAACACCACCCGCTTGCGAGACTGACCAGGGACAGACTTTTTTTGTGGTTCTGTTTGGTGATGCCTGGGTAAATGTAAACCCTTTCATGGACTTCAAGCAGCAGCCTTAACACCTTTTCCATCTCAGTTGATGCAACCATTTTGATGGCTTCGATCAGGCTTTTTGCACTTTGGTCGTTCAACAGCTGCGCCATGCTTTGAATTGAGGTCCCTTGTCTTCATGCAAGCAATGGACACCCCTTTTTCTTTGACTGAACAGTTTGTTTGGATGTTTGGTGCACTCTGACTGGACGCTTCACGGCTGAGAGTGTGTTGATTGGCTGCAGACATTCAGAGGTGAATATTCTCCCGCCATCTCATCACACTGTCACTCCTCCAAATCATTAAACACTTTTAAAAATGGCTTTCTCTCAAAAAAAAGAAAACTTTTTGGTCTGAGTTCACAGGAATGTCTATTTATATTTTTCCCCAGTAAATAAATAGCTTTACTTGTTATTAAATGCAATTATCTGACTGGCTCCCAGTGTCCCCCCTTGCCTTCCAGTGAGGACGGCAATGATGCAATGATGGTGAACAAAAGGCCCACTGATGTGGCTCATTGCTTATCCCTTGGGGGATTGTCAGGGGGATTTCAGTATGTAACAGCTAGCTGTCACAACCGTAAGAGACTGTAACAACTATTCATTTATGATATTGAGATGTACTGAAACTAGACAAAAGTTTTCACAAAAATAAAACATTTATTCAAAAAAAGTATTTACTGCACTCAGTGACTGAGTGACCGTGTAAAATTTGAACAATAAAAAATACAAGTTACAGCTGCCATTGACTATAATCAGATAATATTACGCAACAGAACAGTATGCTTTAGAACAGGACTGAGCTTGACTAGATTCTCTAGCCAACAAACAAACCTGCAAAGACAAAAAATAGCAGTGCTTTCGCTAAGCAGCGCGATTCTCGGTCACTACGTATATCTGCATGGAACCTCTACGTGAATAACGAAATTGACAAGAACAGAAGGCGACACTTTGGAAACCGTTATCGTACACCCATAAATTAAAGACTGGCATTGACAGCATGAAAAAAAAATCATTAACGTACAATCTCACCCATTATAAAATTTATTCACTTCATTTGATGCGAGTCCAGTGAATAAATATTTTAATGAATAGACGACAGGTGCAGACGGCGCAAACCTTGTCCCCAAGGCGAAAATATGTACAGCGCTGGGCAGGCTAGTGATTACCATGTTTGAAATTAGGGCCGACGTTGGCCAATAAGATGTATAGCCACTGCCCTGATTGCGGTGCTGCGCAACGAAAGGGAAGATTCGAGATCATTTGCAGCCAGCAGCAAGGCAGAAAACGTACCCAGTGATTGGCTAGTTATGCTCTGAATGTCCAGTCTGTTCAGATTTTGTGGGCGTGAATGAACGTTCGAGTCCAGCAGTACTTGTATAGGTACATGGATGGCATGGATGATCTATCATTGCTCCCTCTCATCTACTCCAAATTAGCCGGAACAAACCAAATGATCAAGAATGGGGTTTCGGGACAATGTCGCGTTGGATCAAGAGCGGCATTTGAATCTAAGTTATATGAACACTAACCTAATTGCTAATCTATAATTTTCATGATATCCATAAATTTCACGATCTTACTTTCTGACGTATAAAACGTAGCGCACATGGACATTAGCTCTGCTGTGATTTATAATCCTTATGATATCTTAACCATAATCAAACTGTTTTTCTGGAAGCTGGGGGCGGGACTCTGATAAGCGATTTCGCTTCCCCCCTGACCCTTTCGGTCATGATACATGTTGGGTTGTGTTGAAATTGTCATTAAATGATTCTACAATCATGCCGAAATAAAAAGGAAAAAAAAAAAAGCCGCTTGCACTTTGGACTCGAAACAAATTTTTTGCACGACAGATTACATTGACTTTGAACGTAATCTGTGGTGCGAAAAATTTGTGTCGCGTCCAGTGTGCAAGCAGCTTAATTCACTGAAAACATGCGGGAATGGCCCGCTCTGACTATTTTCTTTCTTGCGGGCGCTAGGTCAGTTTTTGCGGGAATCCCGCAATCGCGCTGCTTGGCAGAAGCCCTGGGTAGTGTGTTGCTGGGGACTGGAAAGGCAGGTAGCTCAAACCCGAGTGTAGCTACAGTAAGATGTGAGCCACAGCTGTTTGGCCCTCAAGCAAGTCCTTAACCACGCAATTCTCTAGAGTTTGGCCTCGGCTTCATCTAATCAACTGTAAGTAGCTTTGGATAAAAGTTTCAGCTAAATTATTATACACAATATTCATAGCGGTACAGGTTTCTTAACTCATTCCCTTAGGAATACTTTTATGGTGGAGGTATAGATGTGACTCTGTGAATGGATAGGTCTTTGAAGCACAACTTTAGTCGGGTTAAAACTCTGTGCACTCCTGACCTTTTTATAAGAACAGTCTTATCCTCCATATTTTAATCCATTAATGCCTACATTTATTTACAGAGTTACAGTTACATATTATTATTGGATACGGTGTACAATGAACCCGTAACGCTTAAATTCTGGTGAAAAATAATGATTTTGTCATCGAGGACCTCAAGTATGTATGTCCCATTGCAAACATACACTGACCACTGATAGCATTAAAAAAAATCATAATTCTGAGAAATACATATTTGGAGAATGTTATATCTCCAATTTTTGTTCTTAGAGTCTTATAAAAATGCATCACAGCAAAAAATTGGCTTTCATATTTTAAAGTGCCACACAGTGTGGTTACTGATTCAAGAAATTCATGCAAATGGCGGCCCCCACCACTACTGTAAATGGAGACCACTCTTTTTCCTGGACGCGACATACCACCCTTGATTAACCTGCAGTAGCTTAATCACAGTAATACATTCACCTGGGTAACAGAGGTTAAAATGGGCTGCATTCCAAAAATGGAAGAGTGGTCATAAATGGGTAAATTAAATTTGCAATTTAGTCAGCTCTATTCGAGAAGTGCTGCTGCTTTCATTTCAAGTACCTAACCCCCAACCCAAAGGGCAAGCCCGCGCGCACACAGACACACACTCAAACATACAACCCCAATTCCAAAATAGTTGAGACAAAGTGTAAATTGTGAATAAAATCAAAACGCAACGACTTTCAAATCACACCAGCCAATATTTTATTCACAATAATACAGAGATAACAAAGAAAATGTTGAAACTGAGAAATTTTACAATTTTACCCAAAAAATGAGCTCATTTCAAATTTGATGGCTGCTGCAGGTCTCAAAAAAGTTGGGACAGGGGCCTGTTTATCATGGTGTAGCTTCCCCTCTTCTTTTTAACACAGAGTGGAGGCATCTAGGCATTGAGGAGGCAAGTTTCTTATGTTCAGCCATTGGAATTTGATCCCACTCTTTTTTAATACAGGCCAGCTGCTGGAGAGTTTTGGATCTCCTTTGACGGACTTCTGTTTAATTATGCGCCAAATGTTCTCAATTGGTGAAAGATCAGGACTGCAGGCAGGCCAGTTCAGCACACGGACTCTTCTACTACGATGCCATGCTGTTGTAAGAGCTGCAGTATGTGGTTTTGGATTGTCCTGTTGAAATGTATAAGGCCTTCCCTGGAATAAATGTTGTCTGGAGGGGAGCATATGTTGCTCTAAAACTTTTATACCTTTCAGCAAAACATGCAGGTGTCCCACACCATGTGCACGAATGCATCCCCATACCATTAGAGATGCTGGCTTTTGAACTGAACGCTGATGACAGGAGGGGTGGTCTTTCTCCTCTTTAGCTCGGGGGGACACAACGCCCATGATTTCCAAGAAGATTGTCAAATTTGGACTTGTCTGACCACAGGACTCTTTAACACTTTGCTACAGTCCATTTTAAATGAGCCTTGGCTCACAGAGCACAGCGGCACTTCTGGATCATGCTCAACAATGGCTTCCTTTTTGAATGATAGAGCTTTAGGTGGCATCTGTGGATGGCATGCCAGACTGTGTTTACAGACAGTGGTTTCTTGAAGTATTCTTGGGCCCATTTAGTAATGTCAATGACAGAATCATGCCGGTGAGTGAAGCAGTGGCGTCTGAGGGCCCTAAGATCACAGGCATCCAGTAAAGGTCTTTGGCCATGTCCTTTATGCACAGAGATTTTTCCAGTTTCTCTGAATCTTTTGATGATGTTATGCACTGTAGATGATGAGACCTTCAAAGACTTTGCAATTTAACGTT
This sequence comes from Gymnothorax reevesii, assembly GCA_029721435.1. Taxonomy (NCBI): domain Eukaryota; kingdom Metazoa; phylum Chordata; class Actinopteri; order Anguilliformes; family Muraenidae; genus Gymnothorax; species Gymnothorax reevesii. Next base: position 99,648,751 of record CM056579.1, on the reverse strand, counting down.
GAGGAACATAGTTTTTAAAGCATTCCACAATTTTTTTTACGCAAGCCTTCACAGGTTGGAGAACCTCTGGCCATCTTTACTCCTGAGAGACTCAGCCTCTCTAAGACATCCCTTTTACAGCCAATGATAATACACACCTGATGCCAGTTAACTTAATTACTTGCTAAATGTTCTTTCCACTGATTCTCTTGTATATTAATCGTTTGCAATGTTATCTATATTCTATTGTAAGTAACATATTGGCTCATGTGATCTGAAAGTCATTGCATTTTGATTTTTTCCACAATTTACACTTTGTCCCAACTATTTCGGAATCGGGGATGTTTATACACGTTAAATGACCCTGATCTTCCCCCCCCCCCCCTTTAACGCATCCTCTGGAAACACTAATTAACTGATGCAAAAGAATGGCCCGAATTATCTTTTACTGATAAGGGCAAAGCCTGCTTGCAAAGTCTTAATTGTTTTGACCCCCAAAGCTCATCAAGTCAAGGACCGATAAGGATTAGAGAACAGAGCATTTTCTAGCACTGACCTTCCAGAAACAATCAAACAAGAGAGTATAGAGATAAATTTGTTACATCGTTATGCCTTTAATATTATGAATGCAAAAGATACTTTGTATTTGGATTGTCAATAAAGACAGTGATTAACCCTGGTCATGAAGGTCGACTTCACAGTAGATTTTTACCCCAGACCTAATGAAGAACAGTAAAGAACTAGCAAAATAGTAAAGACCAGATTGACGGATCAGAGTAGAAAAGAAAACCTAAAGGATAGTAGGTCTCCATGAACAGCATGTTAACCAATAATATTTTAACAACCTAAAGTACAGTAGACTGTAAGTATATAATATATACTGATAGAGTAATAAAGTAGTCTCAGAGGTTGCACATTGTCTTTTCCAGTGATTTCGTTCGTTTGATTTTGCTTTTCTCACCTTGCTTTTAAGCCCTCTCTCTTGGTCAGTGTAATTTAGCCTAAGTTTTTTAAAGTTTTCCCCAAGAAAATAAATGCAAATGTTCCCCCTTGAGCTTAAGGCACCAGCCCGTTCCTCTTTCCATATCTTCGCAGCGCTCCAGCCTCTCTACTGTGAAGGCTGACGGGTGTTCAGGCAACTTATCTTCAGAGAACAGGGAGCCGCTGCGGTGAGGAGGTGCTCTAATAAGTGCAGTAACTCGGTGGGTAGTTTGAGAGTGATGGTCAGCAAAGAGGCAGGGTTTTCCTTAAAATGTGAGAAACCTGGGGTGTGGGGGGATAGACTGCAGCTCTATCACTGGCTTACGCTGTTTATGATGAATGTTTATTGAAATCAGATACTTTTAAATAGAAGCAAAGCGTGGTTTCCTCCCACGTTAAAGCCAGGACTCCTGTACTTAGAAACCATAAGACTGAGGGGAGTCATGGTTGTTATTGAGGAAAATAATTCTCAGTTTGTAATGAACTGAATATTAATATCTTTTGCAGTCCGGCACTGTGACCATCCAGATGGAAAAAGTAATTAAATTTTAATTAGTAGTGTATTGTATAATTAAATGGCTCTGTTAAGCAGTCATGGAAGCACTCATGGAATCTAATTTTCCCAAATTGAAAATGTGCTTGCAGCATACATCCAATCACCTGATCCGGAACAAATGGAGTGTTTAAAACAGATTTTCCCTGACCAATTCTGTGGGCGCTTTGAATCCGTTACTGGCTGAATCAAATTTTCAGATGGACTATTGACAAATGGGAGCTGCAATAGATTCTCAAGTCCAATCAGCCTTTGATGGATCCAAGACTCATAGGCTGTTTAATCCATGATGAACAAACTCTTCTGTCATACAGTCCAGGCCTGACCAGGAGTGACCAAGAGAATCAGGGTTTATATTTGCAGTAACAGTTCAGCGCTTGAATGCCATGACAAAGCACTGAACTGAAAAGGGTAGGCCACTCCACATATTATAAGCACCATTTCTCAGCAACCTAGGCCAAGTTTGAAACTTTGAAACTTATATTTCATGAAATATAAATCTGAGAAAGTTAAATATACAATGCAGTACCTCAATAGAAAGTAAAAAAAAATAATTATGGTCAGATGTATTAACACTGAATGTGTCGGAGTGGACTTGTTTGGATGCGAAGTTTGATTCTTCTGGAATTAACAGTGAATAAAAATGAGTTGCCTTTCTTCTGATAAATCTTATGGTATATTGTCTATACATGTAAACTGATGGGTTTCTATGAATTTCCGTTTATCACATCCCATACAATGTGTCCGAGTGGACACTGGATTGAAAAAAATGAGGAAGGTTTATAGTGACATTGCCCATGCCCATCATGTGACTGAGCTTACATCTGCACAATCCATACCTTGTAACCACCATGTGACTGGTAAAATTACATCTGGCAATTTTAAAACGCCGACTTTTCTGATTGGGTGGATATTGCACACGCCGCTGTCCGTCTGTCAGTTCATTCTTCATTCCACTCACACTTACTCTTGCCTTACAGACCATTTTTGCTGGATTCCTCTAAATTTTGTTTTGTGGGTCAGTAGTGATACAAGGTGGATCCCTATAGGTTTGGGTGATGATTGGAGAAATTTGAGTCAAATAACATGTAATCAACAAGGCTGCCATGTGGCTTTATTACCATGCTTTACATAGCTATCTTCAATTATTGCAATAAGCTATTTTAGATTCCAGAATGGCAGGATGTATTAAAGGAATAAATCCCAAGAAGCAGTGGGTAACTGTGAATTTATTACGGCAGAGGGGGATTCTAATGTACGACGCGCAGCCCATTAAATAAACACACAAGAAAAAAAATCAACAATTTATTGGTAGGCCTAATAATGCAACCATAAAATTGAGAACTACTCGTTCTTCCACCAAGCAAGATGGAGTAGACAGAATGGTTGGTAAGCAACACAGATGCTAAGATTGCTTTTTCATCTAGCGCCATTATCATGTCACATGGGGCTATTTGGGCTGGTTAATGTTGATATACTATGAAAGCAGGCTATTTGGAATGTCTCCTTTGGTCTCCCGAAGGCCCCGTTAAATAATTTTACGTTCGTTTCGGATTAGGTTTTCGAGTTTCCTTGTTCTCAACTCACGCTGATCGGCCAAATCATTACAACCAGCAGCAAGAGTAGGGTACAAGATTGACTTTCGTCCTCCACACTTGCCGGTGTCCATGAAAATATGTTGAATTGTGCATTAGTTTGCTAGCCAGCTTGTCAACTAGCTAGAGTTCACTACGATGGATGTGGTTACCCTACACATAGCCCATAACGTAAACACAAGAAAAAAATCAACAATTTATCTCTGATACTGAAATAGCGAGCTAGTTAGCAACATAGCTAGCAAGCTAATGTGATATCAAACTCTATAATGCCACAGCTAGCTAGGTAGATAGCCAACTGGTTAGCAGGTTAAAAGGCTAAACTTCGCTAACACTGAAATAGCGAGCTAAAAGTCTTGATATAAACCAGGGGTCCCCGATCTTTCCCAGAAATGGCCAGTGTGGGTGCAGGCTTTCATTCTTCCCAAGCAATTACACACCTGATACTACTAATCAACCCCTGGACTCTTTGCTAATAAGCTTGATTAGTAGCATCAGGTGTGCAGCTGCTTAGCTGCAATGAAAGCCTGCACCCACACTGGCCCTTTCTGGGAAAGATTGGAGACCCCTGATATAAACGTAACGGAACGAGTCAGTTGAGCGCAGAGTAGTTGGTTGCTAGGCCAGGTGCGCAGGGATATTTGATGCTGCGGTCTGCCTCAGAATACAGTGGGTTAAACTGATTTTATACCGGCTTGGAACGCGGCTCAGCCAATCACATTTAAGGATAGGAAGCACCCATTTTATAATAAACTGATAACAACCTCCCAAACATAATGGCTAACATCAGTAACATTACCAAGCTGTTATGTAAGCCAGAATTGCATGCGCACACCGATAAGCTAAAATATTAAAACCACACAGATGCAGAAAATAATATTTATTATCTCATAACAATGGCCCACATGTCTGCTGACAGATCTTAGATGGTAACCGAACAGCCAGTTCTGATATTCAACATGTTGGATGTAGGAGAAATGGGAACTGAGCAACTTTGACAAGGGCAAAATATTATGGGCTGAAGAGTATGGTGTGGGCTGGAGCATCTCTGAAGTGGCAAGACTTCTGGAGGTGCTTCCTGTCAGCAGATTCGAGTACCTACTGACTGTGGTCCAAGGAGGGAAAAACCATGAATCGGCAACAGGAATTTGGGAGACTAAGGCTCATTGATACACTAGAGCTATAAAGGCTATCCTGTCTAGTCCAAACTGACAGAAAGGCCACTGTGGCACAAGTAATTGAAAATTTCCATATTTTTTACTTCCAGACACAGTACATCATACCCTGCTCTGTACTGCACTTCTTGACTAACAGACTAGTAAAAGTGCCCACTCGAACCCCAGTCCACCTTTATAAGTGCCCCACAATGGACACCTGAGCTTCAGAACCAGACCCTAGAGCAGTTGAGTAAAGCTGCTAGTCTCATTTTCTTTTATAGCATGTCCTTGGCTGGGAACATGGACACCTTTTACCTGGGAAGAGATGGCATCAGGCTGCACAGTGGGAGGAGGACAAGCTAGCGGAGGGAGTCTTATACTCTAGCAGGTTCTGCTGGGAAACTCTGAATTTAGGAATTCAAGTGACGTCAGTTTGATGGAGCTATTTCAGCAGCACAAGAGGGACCTTCACATTATTAGGCAGGTGGTTTTAATCTTGTGGCCAATCAGCGTACTGTGCAACATATGACGCCGAGAAGAGTGTACACACTGTTTACAACAATGCAGTTTCTACGAAATGAACCAAATCGCGAAAACCAGTAGAATACAAAAAGGAGGCTATTTCTGGAGGGGGAAACCCCCCAACAGAGCTGGCAACAGTACAATGTCCGCAATCGAAAATCAGTGTCAAATGCGCGAAATCCAGACTCTTACACAGGTCACCAATCACAAAATCGAAGTCACACAAAAAGAGGTCGAAAAACAAGAATGCAGCAAAAGTACAGGGAATCGGCAAAACTGAGGTATCGATCTGGAACCAGACGCGAGAAAACAGGATTGCAAAAAAAAAGGATTTTATTGAGCGAGGGGGGTAACCCCCGCAGAGCAGAAGGCAAAAGTACAGAGTCTGCAATCCAAAAGTCAAAAGCCAGTGGGGCAGAAACAGAGTCGTAACCAGGGCAGCAAACGCAAATCGTAGTCGGGCAAAACAGATTCAGTACACAGGCAGAGGTTTGTAGAAGCAAACTCATCAACCAAAGGGCAATCCGAACCGTAAACAGGGCAGCAATCCACAAAATCGAAGTCGGTCAAAAAAAACAGATGCAACAATAATCCAAAAAGGGGAAAACCAAAATTCAGTAGTCGGGCAATCGAGTCAGAAAGATAAACACTGAGTAATCAAGGCGAATGAAGCGTGGCACAAGAAGACTGAGGAAAATGATCTGACACAGAATGGCGGTGAGAAGACACCTAATATACACTTCCGGGGAGATCACATGGGGAGAAACACAGGTGCAGGTAGTCAGACTGATTACAAGGGAGAGGCATGAGGGAGAACCTAATCACATGAAATTTGGCAAAAGCCAAAACGTGGACAGGGAACACGGGACTAACCTATACAAAGATAAACAGCTCCAGTTACGGAGTTTCTAACGTGCATAGATAATTAGAGAAAGGACAGCGTGATCAGATGTGGAGTTTTCCACAGAAATGCAGCACAGGAGATCAGGAAAGAAAAGAGGCGGAGACTAGAACAGGGCGAGTGCCGAGAGCCTGTAAATCAATTAGTAAGTCAAAATATACAGTCCCTTAGTGCTTGTTAGTTAGTATTATATACACAAGGTTAGTCATTCTGTGATGTGAATATAGGCCACTAGATGGCAGTATTTACCTTTTTTTGTTAAGCTCAGACTGGAGCTATGTTTGGACATGTTTTAGACATGTCTAGGGCAAGTCCCAGAAAATAAAAAAAAGAGGTCTAGATGTGGGTGGGGTCTGCAAAAGAGTATATAAGGAGTAGAATTGTGACAGTGAAGGAGTAGGAGAAATTGCAAGGAGAAGGATACATGTGACCAGACCTGTCATTCTGTTCAAGACCTGTGAAGTTTCTTTTGTGGATTTTTGCCTGTGTTAGAGCATTTTCCTCACCCAGGACATCACCAAGGGACCCAACCAAAAAGGGACTGTAAATATTTCTGTTTTTGTTGTAAATCAATCTTGGTCTGTAGATTAGTTTAGTCATTATTGTCTTTGTTAAAAATTAAATGTGTTTAAGTTTTAAAACTGTGTCTGTCATCCCTTGCTGTTGCTGTTGTGTTGTAAATGTAATAACAAATTGGGGCCATAACAATTGTTAGTAGCTTCTAGAGAAAAATAAAACTGTTTGTAAGATAGAAAAGAAAGGTGAAGTAAGCAAACGAGATCAGAAGGAAGACTGAAATCCAGAATCCAATAAATCACCCGAAGAGTGACACACAGGACTGGGGCTGTGAACCATGATCAGACTGGAGACCAGACGGGGGAGACAAAGTGCAATGCAAAACTAAAAACATGAACCGGAATATTACTATGGTAAAAGGTAAACTATGGAAGAGTACAATAAACAAAATACATAATTAAACTATGGCAAACAGCACACAAAACATCCATCCATCAATCTTCTATACCCGCTTATTCCTCACTAGGGTCACGGGGCGAGCTGGAGCCTATCCCAGCTGACTACGGGCAAAAAAAAGGGGACCCACCCTGAACAGCTTGCCAATCCATCCCAGGGCGTACACACCATTCACACACCTATGGGCAATTTGGTGTCTCCAATTAGCCTGATATGCATGTCTTTGGACTGTGGGAGGAAACCGGAGTACTCGGCGAAAACCCACGCAACACGGGGAGAACATGCAAACTCCACACAGAAAGGCCCCAGGCCAGATTTGAACCCACAACCTTCTTGCTGTGAGGCAGCAATGTTAACCACTGTGCCACCGTGCCACCCCACACAAAAGATGATCCTATGAATAGTCTGACAGAGCAAGATAAACAGGGAAGCATGGACAGGGCAGAGCAGAATCATAACAAAAACTCGGTGTCTAGGGCGGTCCAGTCAGAAAGATAAATCACTATGAATCAAGGCGAGAGAAGCGTAGCACAGGAAACAAGGAAGAACAATCTGACAAGGAAGTGTCACAAACAGGCATCTAATATACAGGTGCTGGTTAACGAGTTAGAATAATTTGAAATAGTGCAATCTTTACATTTTTTAATGCATTTTTTGTGCAGAAAGCAAATCAGGTGTTCACCGCGCCTGTACTACTTGTTAGAGTAATCACAGAACTCGCTACCTGTAAAAAATTTGCTTAGCTGAGCTTTCCAAAAGGCCCATTTAGGCCATTTAACTGTGACACTGTTGTTTCATTGAATTAGAATAATTCATAAGTCATTTCATTGAATTAGAATAAGTGCTTGAATTTTTGTTTTCTGTGAAGAGTGTTCACTGTGCAGTATAAAGTCAGGGTTGAGTAGAATCTCTAAGTTGTAAAATCAATCATGGGTCAGCAGCGCGACCTCTCAACCGGAATAGTGGCTCAAATTCAACCCTTCGCCAACAAGGCTTGACCCAAACTAAAATTGCTGAGCAGCTCAGCATCAGCCAGTCTTCCGTCTGCAAAGCTCTCAAGAGAGACTGGAGCAAGCACACCAACTGTTCCGGCGTTCAAAAAACTTCTGCTTGGGACAACAAGCAGCTGAGAAAGATCGCAGTCAGCAACTGGTTCAAGTCCACTTCCGAGCTCAGCGACTTGTGGAATGAGCAGACCAGCGCTAACATCTCGAGATCAACCACTTACCGTCGTCTGCGCAAACTCGGCGTCAAATCTTGCGTTCCAGCAGTAAAACCAATGCTGAACAAGAAACAAATGGAGAAACGGCTGAAGTGGGCCAAAGAACACGGCGAATGGACTGCTGAAGACTGACAGAAAGTGGTCTTCAGTGACGAATTACGCTTTTGCATCTCCTTCGGTGACCAAGGTCCTCGTGTCTGGCGTCGTGGTGGCAAAACCCTTCAACCACAAGGCCGTGAAAAGATCCGTCAAGTTTCCCCAGAGCGTAATGGTCTGGGTATGCATGTCCGCTCGGGGTGTAAGGAAACTCTGCTTCCTCAAGAAGACTGTCAATGCTGCCGTATACCAACATGTTCTGGAAACGTTCCTGATTCCGATTGTTGAGGAACAGTTCTGCGAAGAAGACCTCATATTTCAACAGGATCTTGCACCGGCTCATGCGCCAAAGTCGACCAAAGATTGGTTCGCCGAAAAACAGCTTGAAGTTTTGGCATGGCCGGCCAACTAGCCTGACCTCAATGTCATTGAAAACCTTTGGGCCATCGTCAAGCGGAAAATTCGCGAAAGAGGGCTGACTACGCTGGACCAACTGAAGCAGAACATCGCCACAGCCTGGGAAGCATTGAGTGCAGAAACTTGCGACAAGCTGGTCAAATCGGAGACTTCAGGCAGTCATACAAGCCAAGGGGGCAGCCACAAAATACTGAGAAAGTGATGATTCTAATTATAATAAAAATTATTCTAATTCAGTGGAACGGTTTCTCCATTATACTAGTTCAATAAAACAACAGTGTCACAGTCAAATGGCCTAAATGGGCCTTTTGGAAAGCTCAGCTGAGCAAATTTTTTACAGGTAGCGAGTTCTGTGATTACTCCAACAAGTAGGACAGGCGCGGTGAACACCTGATTTGCTTTCTACACAAAAAATGCATTTAAAAATTTTACGATTGCACCATTTCAAATTATTCTAATTCGTTGACCAGCACCTGTACATTTCCGGGTAACCACATGACTAGGGAACACAGGTGCAATCAATGGAAACAATAATCATGGAGAGACACATTAGGAACAAACTAATTACATGAATTTGGCTGTAGCCAAAACGCAGACAGGGATCACAAGACAAACCTATGGACAGACTAACAGCTCCAGTCACGGAGTACTAAAGTATTAGAGAAAGGAAAGCACGAAGCAGTTTGTGGAGACCCACAGAAAGTGCAGCAGAGATAATTAGGGAAAGGCAAGAGGTGGAGACTAGAATAGGGCGACTGCTGAGAGATCGTAAGTCAATTAGTAAGTGCAGCTTTGTAAGTAAGTTAGTCAAAATATACAAGGTTAGCGATGGTTAGTAATTATCAAAATAACAAACTGTTAGTATGAGTTAGTAAGATAGCAAAAGTAAGAGGAAGGAAGAACACAAGATAATGAAAGAAGATACCCAGAAACCAATAAATCACCCGAATGAGTGGCACGCTAGACTAGGGACTGTGAGCAAAGACAACACTCATGACAAGACTGGGAAACATGGCTATGAATATACAGGACTAAAACATGGCAAATAAAACATGAAATCCAAATTACCAAGACACAATACATAATCAAAGAATGGTCAGACATGAGCAGAGGTCACTAAACACATGGGTCAATAAAAACATGACACTAGCTCAGGCACAGAACTTGATCATGGGCATAAAACATGGGACATGGCATGGCAAAGACAGAAAATGCAGGATCACAACAAGTACACTGTGTTTTTAAAGCTGTAGTCATCACGTGAAAGGAGATAAACAGATTTGTATTACTGAAGCAGAGGATTCAAAGAAGTGCTGCTGCCTTCATTTATCCAATCTAACCCAATAATCTGCGCTCATTCGATCCTCAAATCAGATTTCAACACAAGCAGTTTCACTCCCTTAAATTTGTTTGGCAAATATCAGAAGAGATAAGACAGGCGTTTATTTTGTCAAGAGCAAACATTTGCATAGGATATGTAGCTGACGCAGGTCAGTCAGGCAATGGCCTTGATGTTGCAATTGTTATATGGTTTAAATTTCTTAAATGTGTTTATATATGTATTGTAATTTGTTTTTTTTTTTTTGTTTTTGTTGCCAGTGTTGTATAATGGTACAAAAGTATTTAAATTTAAGTATTATTGCTGTTTGCGCATCAAATTACCTTTGCCTATTTGACCCGGAAGTAATGGAAACTTTTAATCTTATGGTTTATGAAATTTTTATATGCGGTTTGCTTAGACGTTTGCGGTAATTAATTTGTTTGGGTTGCTGTTTGTTTGTCCATTGTCTAGTTTTCACGTAGTGCCAAAAAATAACAACTTGGATTTTGGACATCAGTATGAATGTGGAGTCATCGTAGAGCCAGCAGATAGTTACAGGATATAAGCCAGTTCCTTGAAGACCTGATTGATTAAAACGGAGAGTAGCATCACGGGAGTGACAACGATAAACTCTTCTGAAAAAGTTATTTGGGTCATGACAGAGGCAAATGCCATCTGCAATTTTTTCTCCTTTGTTCAATAAATTAAAACACTTATCAAGATACAATCTTCAAAAAATTTTCTTCCTAATTCCTCTCCATGCGTTTCATGGTCTTTCAAACTGAGTTCAGATTTTTTGACAAGGGAATTTGTTGGGATCAAATTCACAGGTCACATTTTTTGCAGGATCTTGTTCCAATATGCAATCAAGCGAAATGTGCATTCAGGGAGTGGAGAGGGATACAGAATTACATTCTGTGAGTTTTATTAATAGCCGTTCAACAATACCAGGGCTATAAACAGCCCACTGACTCAGAGCACAGCTGTAGTGAGTGGGTTCATGTGCAATTTTGAACTGAGGGCTGTATTCAGTGTATCTTTTATCTGTTATTTGTACATTTGCAGTTGGCAAACAATATCATGGACAAACAAACACACACAAACATCAGAAAACTAGCGCACACAGCTGCAACCTCCTGAGAATGAAATGTTCACAATCCTCCCAAATAAACTGTTTAAACTAGAGAGAAATACAGCATTGTGCACAAGTTTTAGGCACCCTACATACTTTTTATTTAAATTTTGTCTTAAATTTCATTTTTTATTTTCTGCATTACCATTTCCGTAGATGAAAATCAGAGACAACAAATGTGTATTTTTAAAACAATTTTCAAAAAATGTTTGCAATTTCACTGATGACAGCTGATGCTTGGATTACCTGGAGAGATGCATGCAAATGAGACTGGGAGCCCGTGGAAGAATTGCAGCAAGCTCACCACTGCTTGAAACAGTCAAGCAGCCAATTGTCTAATACAGGGGTGTCAAACTGACCCGTAAATGGGCCAAGAGGCTGCAGGTCTTCAATCTTACCAAGCAGAAGCTCACCTGAAAGCACTGATTTACTCAACTGATCTAGGCCTGCACAACTACTTAGTTGTATCAGGTGCGCTTCTGCATTGTTGGAGTGAAAACCTGCAGACTCTTGGCCCGTTTACGGGTCAGTTTGACATCCCTGATCTAATAGAACTATGAAACAGATAGGCAGTGTTCCTAATATTTTGGCCAAGGGTAGTCACCATGAATGTATTTATATTTTTGAATTTATATTATGTTTTTGGTCCGAACGCCACCGCCGCGCTGCCCTACATGTTAACGCGATACCGTCAATAATATTTCAGTTAGAAATTTCAAGTTTTGCATATAAGTAAGTATCATATAGAGGAAGAACTGATTCAATTATGGACAATTTACAAATTATAGATTGGCCACCAGGGGCCAAAAACTGATTTACGTGTTAACGCGATAACTTCAGTAATATTTCAATTAGAAATTCCAACTTCTGCATATAAGTACGTATCATAAAGAGGAAGAACTGATTCGATTTTGGGCAATTTACAATTTCTAGATTGGCCAACAGGGGCCAAAAATCACAGTTTTTACGGGATCATATCTCTGAAAATGTTTGTCCGATTGACCTCAAATCAAGTGCAAATGAAATGTCATGACCAGAGGATGTGTTCCACGATGACATTATACCTGTTGGGTTCAAAATTTTGACACAAGGTGGAGCTTTGTCACATAAATTTCACCATTTTTGACATATCTTTGGAACTATTTGTCCAATTGACATGAAGCTTTGTGAAACTGCAAGGTCATGACCTCACAACGTGTCACATGATGACATCATACCTGTATGGTTCAAAACTTTGCCACCAGGTGGCACTTTGTGATGGAAAATTACCATTTTGGCCATATCTTCAGAACCATTTGTTTGATTGACCTGAAATTCAGTTCAAATGAAAGTCTATTCAAGGTCTATTCAAGGATTGGGGAATTGGGGAATTGGAGGATTGGGGGCGTTCGGGGATATACCCCCAGCCGCCGCCTCTGACAGCATAAGCCTACTTTTGATTTAGTTTTGAACAGTTTGCAGATCTCTGTGGTACAGTCTTCCAAATTCAGAAACCTTTCTTTCATGATTTTTGGAAGCACCATCACATTATTTTGCAACAAATGTGTCTTCAACTAACAGACAGGATTGAACGAGTAAACAAGCCTGTCCATCACCCATGGAAAGGGAAATTAATTTTCATAGCGACAGTATATGTAGCGACAGAGCCAAACATTTTTTTTCTCTTGATAGATACTTTTTCCAACTTTTGGTCTCAGAAGGTATATTGTGAGTCTGTAACATAGCATATTGTGACACCGCCCAGCTCAGTGGCCTCCCTTTATTCAGGGCCCCTGTGTAATGTTTAAATACCACCCCCCAGTTGTCTCACCATCCAGTTGCCAGAGTGCCAGCTGACATTTCATGCCCCAAGCCTGGGGCAGCGAAACCCCGCATCACCTTTCATGGAAACAGGGCCGGTGCATGACAATGAAGCCATCTTTATTTAACAAGTTTTACAAAGCCATGCCCTCATGTACCAGGCCTGGCTCTCAGTGCCACAAAGGAACAGGTCTCAGGCAAATGAGGGAAATAAAATTTCTGGATTTAATTTCTGCGCTTAGAGTGATCGACAGATCAATACACAATAACAATGTTGTGCAGTATCTTTTCATTTTCAGAATAAATAATAAAATATCATCACCCAGATACACTCCACATTTCCAAATACGTTTGCATGCTGTGTAATGGTACAAAGGCAAAATAACAGATGGTGAAACTGAAAAAATGTAGTTGTTTTTGGAAAACATATTTTCATTTTGAATTTGATGCTAGCAATATGTTTCTAAAAAGTTGGAACAGGGGCATGTTCACCACTATGTTGCATCACCTTCAAAAAAACACTCAGGAGACATTCGGGAACTGCTAAGTTTTGAAAGCAAAATGTTTTCCAATTCCTGTTTGATGTTGGATTTCAGGTGCTGAACACTTAGTGGCCTCCTTTGTCATATTTTCTGTTTCATAATCAAATATTTTCCGTAGGAGACAGGTCTGGACTCCAGGCAGGCCAGTTCAGGACCCAGACTCTTTTACAATAGAGCTCTGTACATGCAAAGTGTAGTGTTTAGCATTGTCTCGCTGAAATATGCAAGGTCTGGATGGCAGTAGATGTGCCTAAAAAATCTGTATATATCACTGAGCATTAATGGTGTTTTCACAGATGTGCAAGCTACCCATGCCATGCGAACGAATGCACCCCCATACCAGCAGGGATGTAGGCTTTTGAACTGTGCGCTGACGACACGGCGGATGGTACCTCCCCTCTTCAGCCCGGGGGATGTGACGTCCATGAGTTCCAAAGATAATTTATCATTCTTATCGGTCAAACCACATGATAGTTCTCCACTTAGCCTCAGTCAAACTTAAATGAGCTGAGGCCCAGAGGAAGCTACAGCGTTCCTGGATCTTCTTTCTGTATGGTTTTGTCTTCTTCTCACTAATGACTCGAAATATAGCAAGCTTAGAATGAGGGCGGAGGAAACCCAAACGTTCAAGTGTCACAGTCACATTTGTCTAGGGATATGATTTCACTTATAAAAGAAGGCAGGCTGGCCTGGACTGGTGAATCTGGAAGGAAAACCGGGATTTACCTCCCCTCGCGACGGCACCATAGCATTCCAGGGCAAGCTCAAGCCGCTGCTCCACCAAAAATACCTCCGCGCCATTCAGTTCTTGGGTTCAGTGTAGTGAGGTATTTAATAAAAGCACGGCAGCAATAGGTGACAAGTTAAAATGATAAGGCGCATACGCGTGGTTGAAAGCGAACGTTTAGGGAAAATATCTCCACTTCAGGGCTCTGGCACATCGCACCCGAAACCTTTGATTTTGGCCCATTTAAAAGGGACACCCCTCTCATGACCATCCACTGCCCAATCAGGACACAAGGCATCGTCAGGATTTCTCCTACTAGTCACCAATCACAGAGCCCAGCAGCCATACCACTAAATGTGATACCTATGTCTACATTTTACGACAAAAAAAGAGGAGCTGCTTGTGTTTCTATTATCATGCCTCGTTCTCGGATCCGAAGGCATAACAGCAAGCTTATAATTTTACCAACGACCGCTCAGCTGGTCAGAAGAAAGTCCTTGAGCAATGAACAGGGATATAACCCAGGCCAGTTGTACCCCACCAATGTCCCAGCAGCACTGAGCCAATTGCGCGCTGCTCTGAAAAGGCCAATGGCCACAGTAGTCCTGGAGCTGAGGGTGGTCCTGTGTGCTAACATATGTCCCCCTAATTTTGACTCTTGATCCTAGTACTACACCCCTAGGGGAGTGAGAAAAACTTGGGTAGACATCGTGGATCCCGGGCAGGAGGTGTGAAATTCAAGATGGCGTCCAAGATGGCCGCCATATCCTAAAATCATGAATAACTCCCAAAGTAAATGAGCTAGGACATTGAATTTGGTGTCTAAACCTATGTTTTCAGGGCCAATGAATCCTTTGGGAGCACTGTCAGCTTTAGACCTCATTTGGTTATGCTGGAATCCAATATGGCTGCCACATTATCTAATTATCAGTAACTTTCTAAGGGATTAAACCATTTGATTGAATGTAGTGTCCAATTATAGGTTTTCAATGCCAGGGAATCCATTGAGAGCACTTTCAGCTTCCTAACGTATTTGGTTTCTTTCAGAGGAAATCTGATATGCCTGCCAAAGGATCAATGTACTGTAGAGCCTATTCATGTTCCTGTGACTAGTTTTGACTATTCAATGGCTCATATCACTGCAAATGGTAATTGTATGGATATCCTTGAGCCGATTCAGAGTTATTTTTAAATTCAAGCTCATGAAATCAACTTATTACTATATGTTGTTTTATTTTCCAGGAAGTGCTGCCATCTATTGACTTGATAGGCAGAATCCCGACTGGGTAATCTCCGGGAAACCCATGAATACAATGGTCCATAAAAGCTTTTAAAAGCCTTTGAAGGCATCCTGATAAAAAAAAACCATCTACATACAGTAGTAGTAGTAGTAGTAGAAGTCTAGCAATAGTAAGTATATAATTTCAGCAACAGAGGTGATTTATTCATACTTAGAAAATCTGTGTACTGTAAATCAGGTATAAATCAAAACAAGCATTGAAGAGTCTTACAATAGCTGGTCCTCCACAGTTTGCTCATCCAGTATTCATACAAATAAGGCTCAGAAGGCCTCAAAATTTGATCTCAGGGCATGATGAAATCTAAAAACAGAACCCTGTATAAGAAACCTAATTGCCAGTGTTTTCATCGATGGCCAATTGGACATGACACCATGACGCTCATGACATGTAAGCTTATCACACCCTTGCCCTCTGTTGGAGTTGGAGACAGTACAAGGTACATTCCCCTACATATCCTTGCTGACAGAGTGGGAGAGCCCATATGTGAAGTTCTACCTGCAGTCCATACCCTGACAGGGAATGATGTGACCAGTAAATTTGGAACTAAAGCAGCTGGTATGAAAGCTAATCCAACAGCCTACCTCAGCCACTTTGGAATGAACACTGATCGTGATATCAAAGATATTGTGTCCAATGCTGAGAAATATGTGGTTCAGGTGGTAAATCATGGAAATCATGGAATAGAGACCATGGATCAGTTACGATACAAAATGTATCACCAATGTGCTGGAACTACCATTCAAGGCCTTCCACCAACAAGCAATGCGACACCGGGCCATATTCTGAGGGCGTTCTATGTGACTCACACATAAATCAACTGTCTGCAAAATAGTACTCTTAATCCACTTGAATATGGGTTTGAGTTGCAAGATGGGATTTTTGTGCCAACAAAGAACTACCAACCTCTGCCAGATAGCATGGCAAAAAAGTGTAACTGTCAAAAGTGTGCCACAAGTGCATGCTCTTGTCGGGAGCATGAACTCCCTCGCTGCATTTTCTGCAAGTGCAAAGCCTATGAGAAAAAAACTTGTAAAAATCCAAAGGGCATAATTGGTGGAAAGTAATCCTCCAATGGCTATGAAGGACATAATCAGTTGATGCGGTTAGGTGAAGACTCTTAGTCAACTGTGATGTCATGTATTTTGCAACTTCTTTTGCATGTTTTGTTTGTCTGTAGCAATTTATTGTTGTCTGTTGATATCTGAGGTATGCTGGTGGTTTTATCTACATGTCTTTTTGCGACCAGGGCACACTATCCAGAAAATTAATGAAAACACTATTATTGGTACAGGTGCCACTCAGATAGCCATCTTAGATTTCCCCAAATGCCATTTTAGTTAGGAAGCTGAATGTGCTCTAAATGGATTCCCTGGCATTGAAAACCTACAATTGGACACTACATTCAATCAAATGGTTTCATCCCTTAGAAAGTTACTGATAATTAGATAATACGGTGGCCATATTGGCAGCCAAATTGGATTCCAGCATAACATAATAAGGTACAAAGCTGACAGTGCACCCAAAGGATTCCTTGGCCCTGAAAACAGGTTTAGAAACCAAATTCAATGTCCTAGCTCATTTACTTTGGGAGTTATTCATGATTTTAGGATATGGCGGCCATCTTGGACGCCATCATGAATTTCATACCTCCTGCCCGGGATCCACGATGTCTACCCAAGTTTTTTTTACTCCCCTAGGGGTGTACTACTAGGATCAAGAGTCAAAATTAGGGGACATATGTTAGCACACAGGACCACCCTCAGCTCCTGGACTATCAGGACAGTCTCCAATGTCGTGCCGTATAAAATTTCGAGGAAATGGACTCATAATGCCACCTGCTGTTGATGAGAGCAAATACAAAACCCAAAACCAGTGAAGTTGGAACGTCGTGTAAATCGTAAATAAAAATAGAATACAATGATTTGCAAATCCTTTTCAACCTATACTCAATTGAATACACTCTGCAAAAACAAGTTACTTAATGTTCGGACAGGTAAACTTTGTAATTTTTTGCAAATATTAGCTCATTTGGAATTTGATGCCTGCAACATGTTTCAAAAAAGCTGGCACAAGTGGCAAAATGACAGAGAGTTGAGCAATGCTCATCAAACACTTATTTGGAACATCCCACAGGTGAACCGGCTAATTGGGAACAGGTGGGTGCCATGACTGGGTATAAAAGCAGCTTCCCTGAAATGCTCAGTCATTCACAGACAAGGATGGGGCGAGGGTCACCACTTAGTGAACAAATGCGTGAGCTGATTGTCGAACATTCCTCAACGAGCTATTGCAAGAAATTTAGGGATTTCATCATCTACGGTCCATAATATCGTCAAAAGGTTCAGAGAATCTGGAGAAATCACTGCACGCAAGCGACAAGGCCGAAAACCAACATTGAATACCCGCGACCTTCGATCCCTCAGGCGGTACTGCATAAAAAACTGACATCAGTGTGTAAAGGACATCACCACATGGGCTCAGGAACACTTCAGAAAACCACTGTCAGTAACTACAGTTCGTCGCTACATCTGCAAGAGCAAGTTAAAACTCTACAATGCAAAGTGAAAGCCATTTATCAACAGCACCCAGAAACTCCGCCGGCTTCGCTGGGCCCAAGCTCATCTAAGATTGACTGATGCAAAGTGGAAAAGTGTTCTGTGGTCTGACGAGTCCACATTTCAAATTGTTTTTGGAAACTGTGGATGTCGTGTCCTCCGGACCAAAGAGGAAAAGAACCATCCTGACTGTTATAGGCGCAAAGTTCAAAAGCCAGCATCTGTGATGGTATGGGGGTGTATTAGTGGCCAAGGCATGGGCAACTTACACATATGTGAAGGCAACATTAATGCTGAAAGGTACATACAGGTTTTGGAGCAACATATGTTGCCATCCAAGCAATGTCTTTTTCATGAACGCCCGTGCTTATTTCAGCAAGACAATGCCAAGCCACATTCTGCGCGTGTTACAACAGCATGGCTCCGTAGTAAAAGAGTGCGGGTACTAGACTGGCCTGCCGGTAGTTCAGACCTGTATCCCATTGAAAATATGTGGCGCATTATGAAGCGTAAAATACGACAACGGAGACCCCGGACTGTTGAACAACTTAAGCTGTGCATCAAGCAAGAATGGGAAAGAGTTCCACCTGAAAAGCTTCAAAAATTGGTCTCCTCAGTTCCCAAACGTTTACTGAGTGTCGTTAAAAGGAAAGGCGATGTAACACAGTGGTAAAAAGGCCCCTGTGCCAACTTTTTTGCAATGTGTTGCTGCCTTTTAATTCTAAGTTAATGATTATTTGCAAAAAAAAAAAAGTTTCTCAGTTTGAACATTAAACATCTTGTCTTTGCAGTGTATTCAATTGAATAAAAGTTGAAAAGGATTTGCAAATCATTGTATTTTGTTTTTATCTACGATTTACATAACGTGCCAACTTCACTGGTTTTGGGTTTTGTAACTTAGTTAGGACATTAGTTCGCAAATCCTAAGGACACAAGTGAGAAAATCGACACCACCATTTCACCGGTAGAAAGCTGCCAAAAGTCACGAGGTTGTGGAAAGTATTTTCTCATACGAATTGAAGCGCCGGGTATTTGCGATAGGTACGGTTTGTATTTGTAAAACAGAATATATTAGTTTGTTAATGGTGTTTTGTATTTGCAAACCACACTTTGTTTGTACCTGAATCATTTTTATATTTGCAAGCCATGCTGTGTTTGTTAGCAAATCTTTCTTCATATTTCCAAACCACACTTAGTTTGCACGTGAATCAGTTTTGCATTTGCAAATCACGATGTAAGTGAAACATTGTGCATTTGTAAAACATGTTCTGTTTGTATATTAGGTTTTGGCAGTAATTTAACTCCATAACGAAGCACCATTAAGTGGCCGCCTGACAGGTTTTAAGAGATGTTTAGATTCAACAGGGCTGGCAGTAGTTTTTTCAATGCGTGTCTAGTGAGACTGAACCCAATTAAATTTGTTTAATTGATTGATTTAGCAATTAGGGAGACAAGTACTTTTTCAAAGCCAGGCAGGGTAGGATAGTTTTTTTTTCAAATCACTGAAATCATCATTTATAAACTGCATTTTGTGCTTACTTGGGTTATCCCTGTCCATTTTTAAACTATTTTGATGATCTGAAATACTCAAGTGCAACAAATAACTAAAAATAGTTATATCTAAAAGAAGGAGAAATACTTTTTCTTAGCAGGTTGTTTTCAGCTCTGACACAGGAAAGCAAGTTGTTGCCGTTCTTGAATAAACATGGTTTTTGAAGTTTATTTTGGTTGCATGCATTTAGGGACAAATTGGCATATGCTTCCTGTTTTTTTTTCCAGTATCAGTCTCAAGGTTTAACCCAGGAGCCAGTGTCAGCATCAACACATTGTACCTTGAGTAAATACAGATATGTGAAGTACATCTTCCTCACGACAGGGATTAGTCCTGGTATATATATAATTAAATGCACTTTCAATCCTTCATTGTGTGAAGTGTGGCCCAGTTTCCTCGGGGACATGGCCTGCACCGAGTGAAAGCTACTCACTTGTGTAATTGCCACAGCTCGCATCAGTAGCAGTGAGAAAATGTTTATTAAATCTGGACCAAGCGCCCTTAAACATTCCCTGAAATTCAGTCAACGGTAATACCATGGTGTTACGCTCAATTTTCAGTAGTTCAGGCAAGTTTCTGGGCAAGCTGTCAACTGAAATAAGATCTGCCCAGGCCATCACGTAGATGCCAATTTACAGGGTATTTAACAGTAGGTATTTCATGGGAAACCGTCCCTAATCATATTGTAGCATTATATAATCATAAACTGGCGATAAATAAAACATTACGATCATTTGCAAATGTCATTAGCATTAATTATGACTGCACTGAGAATGCCTTAGAGTTAACATGAGTCACCTCAGTAAATGACTCAGGAATCCAAACTTGCTGTGAAGTAATGCTATAAAGCCTGTGACTAGACTTTCTGACCCAAAGGCATTAATAAGCCGTGTGGGATGTCTCTGGCAGACCGCTTGGCAATAAATGATCATCTTGTATTGATAAAATATGAATTTGTGGGTAATTCACTGCACATTTTTCCTTCATGTCCAGACAAACAGTACATGAATAAACTAGGTGAAATACACAAAGGATGTCATTTAAATCGGGGAAACAGATCATCATCTGCAAAGAATAACACAAACTGGAACAGCTAGTACTGGTCCAGTCAGCTAGGAACAATGTGCGTTGTCGTGCAACGGTGACCCCTGCTGGTTATTCAGGAGGCTGCAAGTCAGTCTGAGCACTTGAGCATTAAAAATCCCCCTCAAACTCAGGTCAAAAAATAACTCAGTAACTTGGAAAAATAAGCTGTATTTAGACATATGAGAATATTTTTATTTCTTTGCAGCTAACTGAGAACATTCTACTTCCAATGAGGTGAGATATTTTCACTCAAAACAAGATTTGCAAATGGTGTAAAAAAAAAAAATAAATTCTCTCATCAAACAAACTGTCACTAAAACAAGCTGAGATTCTGTACTTCTGAGAGGGTATAACCTGTAACTTGAAACACTTAAAACTTGTAAAAATGAAACTTGTTGAGACCCTGTTTTCAAAGTGTGAACAAGACTCGGAAACCGCAGAGTGCTAAGATGACATCACCTGCTTTGGAGGACAGCTTTCGCTTTCTGAATGCGCCCTCATTTATAACACAGGACTGCATCAGTGAAAATCAGATGAATAGGACAGGGCATTCAAAATTAGAATGGGAGTATTACATACAATACAAAAAACTGAAACATTTGTGTGAATGAAAATTATATTTTCAACCCTTGTTAACCCTTATTTTTTTTTAACCAGGGAAGTCCCGTTGAAATTGAAATCTCTTTTTCAAGGGAGCCCTGGGGGTTGAGGGGGGGAGGGGGGATGGAGAGGGCAATTTGCACAGCCAATTAGATCAGGGGATGATTAGGTGGCAGGTCGAAAGAGCCAGGTTGGGACTTTAGCAATGACACTGGGGAACCCCCCTACTCTTATCGAAGTGTGTCATAGGATCTTTAATGACCACAGTGAGTCAGGACATCGGTTTAACGTCTAATCCGAAAGACGGGTAGAACACAGAGACTTGTTATTAGATTGACCAGCAATTAGCAAGAAATTACATATGTCTATACAGACTGAATTGTCAATTCAGCCAGGAATTTAGAAGATATAATGACCAGGTGCACAGTATTATTATTCTCTGGGAGCAGTCTAAATGCATTTAGAAAGTTTGTCACCTTAGCAGATGTCCATGTTTGTGCAAGATGAATGATGGGTACATAAGCATGTGGGTCTTTTTAAAACCCTCCAGAAGGTGGAGTGGGTGGGGGGTGGGGGGTAGAGAAATCTGCCAGCATTCAAAATGCAAGCTATTCATTACCAGCAAACAAGAAAGCTAGAATTTCCCTGCTGTTTCTCATTTCATCGCGCATATTTCTTGTCTTTTTTGCACCCAGACAGTACACTGAAGTTTGAATTGGTCTGTATGAAACTTGAGGTATGAATACCTTTTCTGAACGCAGTAACGTTCCCAATGAAGGGACAGTAACTACCAATAATGTAAAACCTAACAATATCCTTCCTCTTTTGTCTTCCAATACAGAAGTTTGTAAAAAAAAAATAAAAAGAAAAATCCTGACGTTCTTAAAAAAAAACAGATTTTATAATATCAAAATTTGCATTTGTATTACAGTAACTACTCAGCGAAAGACTCACTATTTTGATGGGATCCCAGCCTCTGTCCACAGGTGAGAGAGCATAGGTAGTTTTATGAACAGAAACTACTTTTCAGTGAGTCTTTGGTCGCTGTCTTATTAAAACAGCAAATCAACCATGAATGTCTGCATTCTATGCGAGTGGAACTGAGCAACTCAGAAGAACTGCCCTCTCAATAGAATAGGGCAGAATTTAAAAGGCCAACTACTGGACCAAAACTATTTAATTAACAGGGTGAACTTGAGAGGTCCACCCGCTATTTAAAACCTTAGTCAATTAGTTTAGCCTTAGAGTTGTGCTCCAACAGAGTCATTTAACAGTAACCAGGCAGTGAAGGTGGGTAATCTCATCTGCTGATTCGCCACAAATCTTCAGAACCCCGGAATGCAAAAGCACAGGAAACACTGATGTTTTTAACGGCCATTTCAACTGTCTGCACTCAGGCTGCCTGGCTTTGTCTGCTCAAAGGACGGATTTCTGGAGCAAGTGAAGCCGACTCATCGAGTTGAGATATGAGAGTAAGCAACACCAGGAGTCAGAATGTTGCTGATCTTTAACTATCAAATTGAGAGCGGCCGCTCTATTCCAGAACTGCACTAAAGGCACTTTTTTGGGGGGAATTTAATACTCTGCATGAAATGGCACCAATGCTGAAACTATTCCCTTTATCTCTGCCAACTAGAACCAGCACAAGGGCGATTTTATTGCATTTTCACAAGGGGAAACTTCACTGTACAAACAAAAGGTTAATAATAAAAAAAATTGTCAGTACACAGTAGCTGAAAAAAAATCATACAAATTTTTATGGACAGCGTAATTATTTCTGTGCATCTTCCTCGGACCTTTACTATAAATTCTATGGCAATTTCTGTCGGTAGTGTAGTACTGTAGCATAATTTTGTCCTCATGAAATTCTAAAACAGTTCCATCACATGAAAATGTAAAAAAGCTTCTGAATCATGCAAACCTGTAGACAAATCAACAATTTTTTGCTCCATACTTTTGAAAATCACAGAGGCAATTACCGAGAAAGCATTTCAAGGAGTATAATTAGACAAAATCTATGCAGAATTACAGACAAGAGCACTTCATTCAAGCAGCCAGAGAAAAAAATTAGTAATCACCTCAGAGAGGAGCTTTATTTTAACCAGCACAAGGCGATCAGAATGCATATAAGAACACCCACAGTGAAACATCCACTACATTAGATAAAATATAAGCAGCAGTCTTTTACAAATAATAAATAACTAATTAATAATAAATTTAACCGAATAACTAAATAAACTAAAATAAATAATGTAATAATATTAATAATAAAAATTATACAATAATCTTATTTCTATTACATTTTTCCAGTCTACGGCAAACACACTGTCAGTAAGTTGAGACAGTTTCACTCATTTCAAGACAAGGTTGGGTCTAAATAGGGTAAGAATTTCTCACATTAAGCAAACTGTAAAATGAATGCAACATTCATGCAACATTAAGTCAAGATGTTTTTTACTGTGCACCATTTGTAAAAATCTGGAGATTGTGCATAAGCAGAAGTACAGAATTTGCAGGGCTGACAGGATTTGCAGCCTGGAATGGACTGAACTCAGCTTCTGACGAATCTCCAGCCAGGCTTCCTTCTTCCTGCTACCTGAGGGTAAGAGCTGGAGCAGGGGGCTGGCGATTTATAGTCCGCCCCGGTCCGGGCACCATCCTAAAATACTTAGGCGGATTAAGAGATAGGGCCCCTTTGGAAATGAGCTGAGAATGCGCATAGATCAGAAATGTTAATTAAGGTCTGCGGTTGTCAGGAAGACTTATGGCTCCTTTCTGCTGATATCACAGCTGTTTCCTGGGATTTAGACGGGAGTGGGGCACCATGGGGTACTTCAGTCAAACTGCACCCAATATTTATGCTCTCGGCCAGTAACAATGAGCGTTGGGTATGTAAAGCGGATGACTGTGCAGGGCTATGGAGTCACCCACTGAGAATAGCCTTACTCAACTTCCTGTAACACAGGCTTCCACTTGCCGTAATTTCATCACTTAGACAATAACTAAAGCAGAGGGCAGAGTGGCAATCCGCAGGGCAGAATTATTATCATCATCAGGTTTTTGTTGTTTTTTGTCTTTTCTAGAGATTCATGTTCAATGTTTCTAGATCTACAAACACAAGATCATTAATGAAAACTCCAGGGGTTGATTAGTAGTATCAGGAGTGAATCTGCATGGCTGGAATGAAAGCTATAAGGCACGCCAGCCCTTTCTGGATAAGGTTAGATAAGTCTACTTCGAAGCAATCAAGTGCGCTTTTTGCTCTTTCAATTTACTGCCATTTTGTCAGGAATATTGCAACTTATAGGTTGAACGAACAACATACAAAGCGGAAATGACAAAAGGAATCACAATTTTTACAGTACATGCTTATTGAAAGTGGCGAAATTTAATACATATGCAGCTTCCATTACACGTCAGCACTGCTAAAACTTGGGTCCTGTGCTTCAGGGGTAAATGCATCTCTATTTATATGGATGTGCTAATGGTTTTTAAGTACCCTTCCTGAGTAGTATGGATTACAGAACTTCCTGCTCAATAGCCATCTCCCACTGCACTCTGGGAAAATGGCCAGCACTAAAGTGCCTCCGGTACATTTTGATGGTGAATTAGTGTCAGTAATATCATCCTGAGGACAAATGAGTTGCGGGCTGAAAGCACAGCCACGTGCTGAAGAGCTCTTAAAAGCAGCAGGGGAAATCCCGCCGCCATTGCTTAAGGGAAGTGCCTGATCTCAGTCACTGATCTGGAGGAGTTGAAGGTTTTAGCAGCTTCTGGCTGTCCAGGAGGCTTTCCATCGCCTCCCTCATCCTTTTTCAATGTTGCCCTGCTCCCTTTATTCACTGAGTGAGCAACACTCCAGTACCTCCATCCTCACTTACAACAACCCCACATCTTTCAGGTGTTCTGAGCTAAATTACTCAACAATGACTAAAACTACAATAACCTCAATGACTCAAACAGACTGCAGGAAGCCTATCTCTCGCCTCTCAAACGGACGTTGGAATTGAGATTTCGTTCCAGCTTTTTCAGACCTTTTGAGAGCTGCAGGGCACAACTGACATTTAAACTCATAATTGTGTCCAGCTAAGAGGCAAAAGCCTGGCTTTGCCAGAGTGCTAATGAAGTGCGTAATGCGGTCTGTGCTTAAGCCGGGTTTGGCCTCTGTGCAGAACAAAAAATTGCTAAAATACAACTTTTATCCATTGGAACTCCCACAGGGGCGTGGAGACCTGGTCCGCTTCTCCAAAATCATGAGCTCGCAAAGTTCCCTCCGAAAATTTGAGAACGGACCTTCTGACAAATCCCTCCTATTTCTCCCAGAGATATACCTCCCAGGAAAAATCAGAAATAAACCTGTGGAGTGCGATGAGATTGATTTCCCAAGGGTGCTCGCAAGGAGGTGCTCAATCACCTCTCCAACACTGCTGTGATTTCACTCTCCTTTTCATACACACCCTTCAAAAATAACTGCCCTGTTGGCCTATAGCAAGGAGGCCACAGGTAAACCCCTTCGCAACAGCTTCTAATTTCTCTCTCCCACCCCACCTCAGCTGATGTGTAGTTAACATTCTGATGCAAAATGGCTGCCATATACCGTCTAAGTGCTGGTAGTTTATGCCAGCCCTGGTGCCCCTAGTGAGTGAGATGCGCATGATGGATCCACAAGTGAAGAAAATCTAGAACTTCGGCAGATTTAGAACTTGAGAAAATGCAAAACTCTACAAACCGGTCACCAAAAAAGCAGGGACGCAACGTGAATGTAAATAAAACAATACAATGATTTGCACATCTTTTTAACCCCATATTTCAGGGAAAAAAGTAGAAAGACAAAGTATAAAATCGGTAAACTGTGAAAATTTATTGATTTTCATAAAATATTAGCGCACTTTGAATTTGATGCCAGCAAAAGGCTTCAAAAAGTTAGTCCAGGGGCAACACAACCCTTGGAAAGTGGCGTGATGTTAAATACACCTGGTGCAATATCACACAGCTAATTAGGTTCAATGGCAATATGTCAGCACCATTATTGGGTATAAAAGAGCACCCCTCAGGTGCTGAATCTTTCAGTGGCAAAGGTGGGGAGGGCCTAATCACATTGTGAAAGACTGCATGGGCAAATAGTTCATTTTAGGATGTTTCTGAAGGTAAAATTGTAAAGAATTTGGGGATTTCATCATCCATGGTACATTATGTCATTAAAAGATTTACTGAAACCAGAGAATTTTCTGTGAGCGAGAATGGTCGCGATCTTGAGGCCCGGAGCCAGTTCTGCATTAGAAAGAGACAGGGTTCTTACATGAAAAATCACTGCACAGACTCAGGAGCACTTCAGAAAACCACAGTCAGTAAACAAAGTTCATTGCTGCATCCACAAATGCAAGTTAACTCTACCGTGTAAAGATTAAACTATTTATAAACAAGTGTTCCCAGGCACAACAGACTCCACCCCTTGCAAATATTTTGTCTGTTCAATGTCCTTGACTTTGACCTAATCCAAAAATTAATGGGACCTATTCTGGGTCTTTGCAAATATTTGGCCAAATTTGGTATGAATTGAACTATTGGATTTCTCTCAATCTTGCACACAAACAGATAAATAAACTAATACACAAACCAAGACAATTCCAATACTCTCCCCCGACACCTTTTTTTTGGGGGGGGGTAACAAGGTCCAGATACTAGGCCTGAGCTCATTTAAGACGGAGTAATGCAAAGGGAAACTGTCCTGTGGTCTGACCAATCAAAATGTGAAATCTTCAGGGAAATCATGGACGCCGGACCATCTGGGGTAAAGAGATGGGGGACCATCCAGTTTGCTATCAGTGCACAGTTCAAAATCCGGCATCTCTGAGGGTACCGGGGTGAAGTAATTCCTGCAGGCAAATTCTTTAACAGGTGATGCTGTGGCAGTTTTTTGGCTCTTCTGTAAAATTAGTAAAATTTCACTTCCACCCTTCTTGCATGAGGCCATCGATATGTGCAAGTTACCCATGTCATGTGCACTAGTGCACCCCTGTACCATCACATCGATATGACACCATAGATGATGAACAGTATAAACAGATTCTAGATAAACATGCGCTGCCATCCAGATAACATCTTTTTCAGAGTAATCGTTGAAAAAGCCTCTCATTTCAGCAATGTTGAACCACAGTCTGCACGTATTACGACATGGCTTCATAGTACAAGAGTCCAGGTGCCCAGGGAAAACATGTAGTGCATTATGAACTAGAGTGCCAAGGGCCCTGAAGGTTGCCGGCAGGCCCCAACAGGGGAAAAGTAGCATCAGTCTGCGGATTCAACAGCGAGCCAAAAGGAATTCTTGCAAAAGCAACATGTTGCCTACACAATACTGGCGTTAAAAAGCTCCAGCTTGGACATCTGCGAAAAAATTAAACCTGTTGAATAATTTGGCAGTGATGGAGAATGGCCCCATACCACTGCAAATCAATTCACGGTTATTCAAATCAATTCTTCTCTGTGAAAGAAGAGAACTAGTTCATCCACACACTTCTGCGGGCCACTGCAGCTCAGTAAGAAAGAGATTTTAGTTACCATTATCGGGCAACTCAACTGAGCAGTCTCACTTTTTCATGAGTGACAGACAGCAACATTTTTACGTCACCTTTCTGCCATTTAGCAAAAATATAATCTTTAAGAAGTCTACATCATGAAATTTGATAAGATTTTTTTCTATCCTGAACTTTCACTGTCGTCTGTTGCCAATTTGTAAAGTGCGCCATCTTCTCAATTCACTCCTGGATCTTGCTCTGCTTTCAGACAATGATTTTTTTTACATAACACTGTCACCCAGTGGGTTTAGTTAGTATTATTCTTTCAATTCCATGATGCAAATAGGAACCAGTGCTGGAGGACTCGAGACCAGTCTCGAGTCCCAATTTCCAAGGATTTGAACTCGGACTCAGAGCTCAAAGACTTGGACTCGAACTCGGCTCCGTGGACTCAAGGACTCGGTCCGAGACCGGGCACGAGTCCTTTAAAAAAACACAAATTTTGGTATAATTTGAATGTAAAAAAATACTGTAAAAAATTTTTTAAGTTGCGATTTACCTCAAACTTAGCCATGTACCGTAGGACTGTGCACTCGTGCAGTTACAGTTACGTACATTATATAAATATAAGCTTCCACGCATGCAGGCAAGACTGTCGGAGTGTCGGTCACGTAGGTAATTCTGGTCAATTACCACAATCTTGAAGTTAGCACAGGATTGACTGGGAAACAGCATGTTATTGAAAAGCCATTGATTTGTAGTTGACCGGGAAATATGATCGAAAAGTAGTATGCATAATTGACCGGGAGATCATCGTGTGGTTGACCTACTATTGCATCCAATGTATCTCACTTTTGAGCTCAAGCACCCAGGTAAGCACACAATCTAATATGAATTGTTCAAAAACAGGTATTCCTGTTTGATATTCCAGGCCTAGGTTATTAACAGTAACTAACTGCATCCGAGGTATTGGAGACTCGATCACAAATTATAGGCTGTTTGTATATATTAACTTCTAGCTTCCTATCGAACATGGTAGACAAGCTCGAATACCCCCGACCAGAATAGATGGCTCACCTCTGGTTAATTTTCTAGTATCGTTAACAAAATGGCAAAGTAAGCAGATGTAGGAGAAGATGCATGAATGTCATCAATGGAGAGAGGGAGTGATAGCCACTGTATTTTTAAGAAGCACCTTCAACATGCCAAGACTTTTTACCACTAGCTTTGCATTAGCTAGCACTGTGACAGGAGGCTACAACTGGGATATTCCGCTTAGCAGCTAATCGGAAAACAGCATTATCGCGGTAAATTCAGCGTAGGCAGGCTACAACTCTCCGTTAAACCGCTGTGGCTAGCGACGATATTGTACTCATTTCTTTGAAATTAGCCATTCCACAGCCTGGCTCCAGTCAAACTGTACTTGTAAGTGGCTAAGTTTACATGGCGCAAAGCAACATACGCTGCTGAAGTGGTTATTGCAACAAAAAGGCAACGTTGTCATGCTTGAATGAAAAATTACCACGGAATGATTGCTCAAGATAGCGTATTTTACCTAGCTACGATGAGCACGAGCCATGTAAGGCAACGCAAGCTATTGTTATCCTGTCTGAAATAAATAAAAAATGGATCACTGAACAATAGTTTCTTAAAAATAAAATTAATTCAAAATAGCTGATGCATCGGAATCAGAAAACTGTTGACCCGTGGGGGAAACAGAGTGTCAATACTGCTGCTCTCATACATTCATATGTGTGTTACCATCTCTCTGATGGTAAAAGTGGTGTAATTAGTAAAAAATGGAATTCCAAAAAATTAAAATGGAAAAAAACGGAATTTGGAAAAAAATAAAAATTTCATGAGGCCCTAGTTGTAGTTGATGCAGAACACCGTACAACAGATTACGGCGAACTCTAGTTGAAGTGAATCTCTGGTAAACGTAGAGCTGTAGAAAATTTGGAACTCTAGTAAGTATAGAATTGTAGTCGCCGTAGAACTTCTGAAAGTCTTGAACTTCAGACGATGCTTCAGAGCCTTAGGGGCCAAATGAAACCATTACATTCCACCTCCAAACAAGGAAACCGGAACATGATGAAATGAGCCTTTTTCTGCATTAAAAGTAGAATACTGACCTGATGGATCCACCTGTAGAACTATTCATCAACAGTAATGACTCCGTGGAGAACTGCAGAAAAGATGAAGTGAGTGAGTCGAGTGGGTAAAGGAAGTAAGTCCAGCTTCTCAGGCTACGATCCATCTCTGCAGATATTAGTGTCTCGTCCAGCACCACAGAATTAAATGGATTCCACATAGATTAAGAGATGTAAGACTTCACAAAGAACTTTCCAGTTCAAAATGCAGCAATGTACATTTCTCACCTTCAGTACGAAAATTAAGTAGCCTGCATATTAGCCATGCCAGACTGTCATTAAGCCAATTTCTACACTGCCTTGAATCAGTATTCTGGATTAATGCTAATTTGTCCATTTCTAGATGGCACAGAACTACACTGCCCTCTCAGTGGCCTATTTTAACGCTTCAGTGCCAATATACTGGCCCAAGAGTTTATTTCACCTCTTGGGTCCATTTCCCACGCCAAGTTCACATTTCTCCATGGACCATCCAAAAATATGACCTCAACCTGGGGCAATATGATGTCGAATATTACGTTGTGCATTCTGAACTAATATTTTTACAGTGGAATGCATTTTTTCCATGCCTCACCGATTCAAATTTCATCCCCCCTCCTTCAATGGACATAACGAATTACCAAGGAGCCCCGGAGTTCAACATGGCAGCCGATACGGAATAACATCTTCCACGATCGAACAGGAAAATGGTGAGCACAAGCAGTCTTCATTGATGGTCTGTAATGCACTCAACAGCGTCAGGCCTCATGCTATTGGATCGTCCTCATCAACAATGTGAGGCCCTGAGGTTGTGAAAGCCACACATATTAGATTTGGAGTCTGTTTGCTTTGTACTACTGCGTTTTATTACCCCTTAGCCCTCAGGGCTGATTGGGTATTGCATTCCTTCGTGCAGTTGGGCGGGCGGGCAGGCGGTCGGGCGGGCGTCACCAAAAACTTCGACATCGGGCTGAGGTGTATTCCGTGCATTGCACGCCTATTTTTTCTTCTTCTTGAGGGCAGTCATTTCCCCTCAGGCTGCTGTTGTCGTGTTTCTGTGGACAATCACACCGGGGATGTCATGGCTACACATCGTAATCACTTCACCACAGCCTGTTTAGAACCACTGGTGACACGGGTCACTCTTCTGCTTCAGTCACGTGGCTGTTGACAGATGTTCACGTTGCAACCCTCGGCACACATACGTACATAAACAAGCGCAAAAACACATATACACACGTGCGCGCACACATGCAGTGAATGACACTCCCCACAAACACATCCACACAAAGGTGGGTGCACACACTCTCATCCAGACAAACAAGCACACACAGGGAATAACATATCAACACGCACACGTGCATCCACATTTACACACATATACGCAAAATCACACAAAGGAGAGAATGCAGATCTCCATGGAGTTACGTTAAAGTCAATACGGAAAATTTTACATAAATGCATTTTTAGCAAACAAATACAATTCGCTTTGCGTTTTAAAACGCAACTGTCCAACAAAAAGATCATTCTGCGAATGCATGGCTATTTGTGAGGAAGTGCAGGATAACTATATTATATGTTCGAGTAATATAATATCACTTTGGTCCATTTGTGAGAAAATCTGCACTGGCACACATCGTTCAGCTTGTGAGAAGAACACATTGATCTCAAGACAATCTCATTCCATCTGCAAGAAGATCAGAAATGTGCCAAAACTACAACTTCCAGAACAGAAGATGGCGTTACAGCTATACATCCCACTCTCAGTAGAACAGAATCGACTCCACAGTGGAGTTACCAGCTTGGTTGTTTAATTGGGTTGTGTTTCATGACATAAATGTGAAATAAAAAACATCCTTAGTGTGGACTGATTTAGTGAAATCAACAATAACAGACAACTTGCATTCAACATTTGAATACTCTTCTCCGATGGTCTAAAACAGGGGCGTCCAATCTTATCCGTGAAGGGCCAGTGTGGGTGCAGCTCTTTGTTACAACCCAGGGCGACAGCACCTGAGTCAACAGACTAAGGGTGCGTTCGAGCGCATCTGCAAGTAAGCCGGCTGCGATGATCGCAGGGCTTGGAGGGCTTGTCGCGCAACTTCGGCAAGATTCTAGCGTAAGTCTTCGGGAATCTCGCGCAGCCGGCTTACTTGCAGATGCGCTCAAACGCACCCAAAGTGATCTGGGGGTTCATTCAAGAGCTTGATAAGAAGAATCAGGTTAGTTAGTGTGGGGCTGAAACAAAAACCAGCACCCACACCGGCCTTATGCGGATAAGATTTGACACCCCTGGAAATAATAATTGTCGTTTGTGTGTCTCGCCATTTAACTCCCTTTATTAGAGCTACTCCAGGGCACTGTTTTACTAACCTGGATTAACAAGTCAGCCGTATGACTGCACAGAGTAAAACCTGGAACCCCACCAAATCTGGAACATGGACTTGAAGTCAAGAAAAACAGACTCGAGTCAGATCTTACTTGGCAGTTGTCCATCAAAATTGGTATCTCCTAAAATTATGCACTACATCACCATATTTCACCAATAATTTTTCCTACTTAGGTAAAGTAGGCTGATTGATGGAATAAAGCAGAGTACGTATGGCCTGAGCCAACACCTGCAGACACGGTGGCTTGCCCGAGCTCAGTCGCCATGTCTTCAACAATGCTGAATCTCAAAAATATACATCAGAAACGAAACACAAATGAAAAATGCCTCAACTTCCTTAGAGGGGAAAAAAATTATGGACTAGAAGTGTTCGTCGTCGAACACAGCAAATTGGATGCAATATTGAGCATGACACGCATGCTGAATGAAACTCGCCAGTGGAGGGCTTGAAGGAGAAAGGGGAGATAGACTGTTTGAGAAATGAAGTGTGGGGACAGATTGGCTGGAGTCCAGAGCTGCTGGAGAGGGGAGAGATGAATACAGAAACAGGCAGCAGACAAGCAGAAGAGCCTCGGCACAGCCTGCTACAGGATGGAAACTGATCGCAGTCCGAGAGAAATCCTTCCAGTCTGCCAGCTTCATGACATCCACCAAGCAGCCATAAAATGGTGTGCATCTGAAACAGCGAGTGCGTTCCAAGACAACTCCGCTCAACACCATAGAGTTATGAGCTGAATTAGGAGTTTATGAATTATGATGGAAGAAGACTGAAGGTAATTTTCTAAAGTATAAGCCTTCAGATTCTAAACATAAATGCAACCAACTTAAGTGATCAGAGACGGATCTTTTACCTGAATTATCCTCCTTAGGTTCACATCATTTAAAGAGCGCAGAAATACAAAATTATGCATGTTTGGTATCAAGCTATAACCCTCATTAAGGCTTTGTAATCAGTCTTGTTTGACAGTTTATCTCCAAGAAAGAAAAACTGAGGCACAAAGGTTAACCAAGGTCTGTACTTAATTAATTTGGCTACTTATTTTTTTCTTAGCCAAATTAAATGTAATGGTTTACACATCATTAATGGCGCATTACATTAGTCACGTTTTCTGCAATTTAACAGGTGTTTTCTCACTCGTTAATCGACGCGCTAATTACACTTTCATTATGCTCCCGGTAACAGCTGACTGACTGCTGTGTATCAGTATAAATCAGGATGATCTGGCATATGCCTGTTTTCGCAGATGCAAACTCTCTGATTATATATTAGACACACTCAGGTTCATAACCTGAGGAATGCTAATCTGATTCATTCAACGCCTCAGAGCAAGCGGTTGTTACTGATTATATGAGCTGGTGATTACATTTCTTGCTGAAGCATGTCGCTGGTGACATGGCTGACTGGCAAAAGAAGATGTGCATGTGCATTGCTTGGATTGTATGGCAAAAAAGTATAGGCAGCTATAAGCTGCACCGCTTCAGCCTACACCTTTTTGACTGGCAACAAAAGAATAATAATCATAATAATAATAATAATAATAATAATAATAATAATGATTTTGAATATTTAATGTAACATCACATTCTGTTGATCGAAATAAACTTGATTGATTGATTGATGTTTTAAATGACAAGAGAAGCATGTGGAAAGAGATTCAACATTTATTTACGTAAAAGGAGCACTGTGTCCACAGATATTAGGCCTGTCCTCATTACATGACATTGGTTGTTTTGTAGGCCAGTCCTGGGCAACATCATTGCCACAAAAAAATAGTACCCACTAAACCAGAGGTGCCCCATCATGTGTCACGGACAGCCAAGAGCAGGGGTCCTCATTCTTACCCAGAAGGGGCTGCTGAGGGTGCAGGCTTTCATCACAACCAAATAGATAGCTGATTCTACTAATCAACGGGTGCCTCTCAAAGCGTTTGATGAAGCCTTCGAAGGCTGCATTTTTCAGTGTTCACTTAACACACTTAACGTGTGTTTTAATCACACCCTATGAAACACAGACAGCTGATTAGTTATCCGTGTCTACCGATGCCCTTCTAACCTTGATGACCTCAGTTCAATCTGTTAAATGGGATTTGAGTGGCTGCTACAAGTTAGTGATTTGCTAACCTTTGAATTGGGATTTTTCCTGAGGGATTCTGTTCATCCATAAAAACCTTCTTGTAAACTATTTCACCCACCTTTACGTGCTGGAAATTAGTTAGGTATTATTAATTGACAAGTATTTGTAACTGAAAGTGAATTGAATGCGCTTGTGATATATATAAGGCATGAAGAAAAGCCAAATTCAGAAATGTTCTTTGCAGACAGGTGACATCAACCGTTAGATAACAATGGCTGAGGGAAAGCAGAAACGCGATGACAACTTCACAAGTGATGGAAAAAGCAAGCCTTCTCCAAATCCCAAAGGCTTTCTCGATACAATTCCTTGTCCTGCTGAGTGCAGTGTTAGGCGGCCTCTCCGTATCATTTCTCTCCTGTCGGACTGGAGTAAGCAGGAATGCCTGGCATGTTTTGACCCAGGGGCGGTCCTAGACCTAAAAAAATTGGAGGCAAATATCCATCCCTTTACTGACAACAAGTAGTCCTGGCTAGTTCTAGATGGTTTTCCTTTATTAACACGTTTTTCAATCTAAGAATAATCAAGTTGCAATTGAAGACACGACTTCTCTCCCCCATGCGATCCAACAGCGACAAAATAATGGGCTAATAATGGCACAAGTTGATTGCCTGATTTAGAGAAAAAATTATCCCGCAGTTTCTGAGAAATTATTTTTTTTAATTTCTCAGTCCTATCTTTGACAAATGAGCCAAAACTTCAAGGGCCCATAAAACGGACAAAAATGATTCAATCAAAAATCCAAGAAAACGCCTGGAGATATGGTCTAATACTATGTTATTGCAAATTTAGACGAAAATTCATCAGGCCAAAAGAAAAGATAAACAAGAGCCATTGGGAGATGGCATATCCCCCTGACCCTCAGCAAAATCATGGAACAGTAATTGAAGCATTGATTACTAAAACCCCACAAGTCAAGTGTGACTTATGGGGTTTTAGTAATAGGTGCTTCAATTTGTGAAGAATATGCCTCAGAAAACATGATATTTTATGAACTATGAATATCTATTCCAGACACGATCACTATATGCATCATCTTTCCATGGAAAACCTCAGAAAAAGAGCATAAACAAGAGTCATCTGGAGATGACAAATCCCGACCCCCACAAATCGTATCTCAGCTTTCATGATGAAGATATTAGAATGCAGAGTTTGCATGTGTGAGAAGAGATGTCATGATCACTAGTGGTCACGTAAACGGATTCTGTATTCATGAAAATATCTTGACATAGTGGATAATGTGTGTGTGAATTAAGTTTAATGAACCTAGATCATATGGTTTGGGAGATATGCCCCAAGCAAGACACCCACCGTCAAAGCCAATCTAAGTTCCCAGTCTCCATAGAAACTTCGAAAGAAAAATGAATCAATAAACTCCAAAATGGAAAAAGGCAGATCTACTCTTAGTGGGTAATATATCTGTGAAGGTAGGTGAACCTAGAACACACAGTTTAGGAGATATACTCCAGACAAGGTAGCCACCCTCAAAGTCAATTTAAGTTCAATGCTTCCATGGAAACCTGAGAAATTAAATAATCTAGAAGCTTCGAAATAGCAAGAGGCACATCTACTTATACTGGTTAATATATCTGTGAAGTGTGGTGAACCTAGGACATACGGTTTATGAGATATGCTCCAGACAAGGTAGACACCTTCAATAAACTCCAAAATAGAAAAAGGCAGATCTACTTGTAGTGGGTAATATATCTGTGAAGGTAGGTGAACCTAGAACACACAGCTTAGGAGATATGCTCCAGTCAAGGTAGCCACTCTCAAAGTCAATTTAAGTTCAATATTTCCATGGAAACCTGAGAAATTAAATAATCTAGAAGCTTCGAAATAGCAAGAGGCACATCTACTCATACTGGTTAATATATCTGTGAAGTGTGGTGAACCTAGGACATATGGTTTATGAGATATACTCCAGACAAGGTAGACACCTTCAAAGTCAATCTAAGTTCACCGTTTCCATGGAAACCTCAAATATCAGATAATGTAGAAGCTTCAAAATAGCAAAAGGCACATCTACTCATAGTGGTTAATATATCTGTGACGTTTGGTGAACCCAGGCCATACGGTTTATGAGATATGCTCCGGACAAGGTGGCCACCTTCAAAGTCAATCCAAGTTCCACGTTTCCATGGAAACTGCAAAAAAGAAGAACTCAAGAAACCTCAAAATAGTAAAAGGCACATCTGCCCATACTGGTTAAAATATCTGTGAAGTTTGGTGAACCTAAGATGCATAGTTATGAAGATATGTTCCCAACAAGAAAATGATTACAAACGGACAGACGGACATACTGATGACTATATCCCCCTGTCATTTGTATGTCGGGGGGATAAAAATGTTCCGGTTGACGGACGCCACACCACAACAATAGATAATCAGCCCATAGGGCCGGCAAGCTAATAAAAATGGAGAAGCAGAAGGAAAAACGCGCAAAAACCTTACCGTGACTAACTCAAAGATGCCAGGTCTAACTCAAAGATGCCAGGTCTAACTCAAATATGCTATGTAAGAATTTTAGTCATTGGCTAAGGGTTTACACGCGTGTAACAGCTTAAGCTGGATTTATGTTCTGTGTCAAACCAACGCCATCGCTACGCAGAGCCTCTGCGGAGACGTGAACCCCCACTGCAGAGCCTCTGTGTCGCCTGCCTTGCACCTCGAAAATTTTTGAACTGCACGTCAAAGCGACACAGACCACAAGTGGATTGGTCCACTCTACTCGAGTCTCACGTGATTTCACGACAGGTCCTCCAGAAACCTGACGCCACCTAGCGGTCTGTCGGTGAATTGTTTCACGGCACAGTACGACGCAAACGACCTCAACGCAGAACTTTGAAAGGTCCATGACAAGGGGATATTAAAAGTTAACCTTCTCTTGGCTGTTTGACACAGAGGATAACACTGCACAGGGGGATTTAACTGGGGAAAACCTTTCTCCATAAAACAGGACCCTTATGGAACACATTTAACAAATATACACAGCAAGTGCAATCCTGTTCTAATTCAGTGCTAATAACCACCAGACAATAAGTAAAGTCATCTCGCAGGCCCATCCCTGAGCTGGGAGCAAACGTTCATGAAGGGTACCGCTCCAGTGACAGCCTTTCTGTGCTATTCAGGCAGGTTTTCTTCCCTTTTCTTTTCCTGAAATGTGTGGAGGCAATAACATCAACACATAAAAAACTAACCCCACATTGTTCAATTTAGTCTGTATTTTTATTACTACTGCAAATCCCACAACATCAAGGACCACCCAACGTTTACAACATTATTCCAGTGAACCTACTGACTACTGCCAATTGTGACTATTTGTTCAACTAAAAATAAATATCTGCATTCTTGCGGCCACTCAACATGAACACAAAAGGCTCAGAGAGGACCCAACATAAAGAAGAACGCCAAAACCGAAAATACCATTTAACAAAAGCTTCTTATAATGCTAAACCACATTAGAAATTAGTACCAAAAGAAACTCTATCCATGAATATGACAAGTTTATTTGTTTTAATGTCTCCCATACTCACGCCCACATTGGATTCAGCCTGGTTGAAACGCTAAGCATTTGTTGGCTATTAAAAGGCATGAAAGCTACTAAGAACCACGGCAAACTAAACATTTTCACTTCTTCGAAAGCCAGAGATTAAGGGCAAAAAATGAAGCATTTGAAGCCAAAATTTTGTCCTATCCCAGCCAGGCATGAGCATGAGCTGGAGGCTAACAGTTTTCTTCCATAAGATCAGTAACTAGTTTGTACATGAGTGAGCTGCGCTCGGTTAGCTCCCAGGAAGAGAATTCCTGTACCTTATGGATGACTAGTATGGACAAGCCTCAGGCCATACCCAAATCCCCAAGTTTAAGAAACTATTTGCCCATTGTGTGTTATAGATGAAACTAAGCTGCCCTACCGAACAGTCCACACATTACTTTCCTTTTTACCATTTCCTAAACCTGAGAGCTCCTCATGACAACAGCGATGCATTGAAAATAAACATTAGTATTATTCATCTGAATAAGTCACCTCAAGGAAAAATGTATATTGTTCAAACCTTAAACATATACTAGTCTGGAAATAATTCTAGATTACTTCTGTTGCACAAGACGGATGATTATTTAGAGGGATCAATATTTTTATAATGACTGTTTGGGTTTTTCTAATGGATAAAATGAAAATTTCTTTGCACCACAAAAATGCTCCCAGTGATGGATAGAACAATGTCCACATTAAAATGCATGCAAACTTCATTTAGAGGAGTCAGACTGCCCCCTGGTGGAACATTTAGCGAAAGTATACAAGTCAGAGAAGGGTGCCCTCTGATGTTCGACAACTTTCGCCGTGTATTCAGCAGGAGGTTTCGTTTTCAGATTTGGCCGGCACTTTCCAACCATTTCCCATGCTTAAAACATGGCCAATTTGTGATGTTTATAACTGTTTAAAGAATATATTTCTACTTCGATGTCAACCCCAATACTAATCCAGATGATCATCTCTGTGATGGGACAATAGTAAGGACTAGTGTCACAGTTAAATGCTGTTAACTTCATGTGACACCCAACAGACTGACCTGGCTGGCAGGAAAGAGTCTGTTGGCAGAAAAAGCATGAAAATATATGTGAAGTATAGATGCTGGATTTAGTTTTTCCACTGTCAAAAACTAACATCTTGCAAAAAATAAGGTAAAACTGGTGTTAAACTGTGACCTTTTTTTAACAATATGGACTACTTCATAGCTTAGCAACATAAGCAACATCATAGCTTACTGTTCCCTCTTACAATTACACAGGATGGCTGAATGAACATCAACATGCAAAAACAGGGCGTTCGTTCACGTGAAAATACGCACTACTCAAAATCAAACCTATTGGGTGAAATCAGGTAATCTGAGATGAGTTTTGGTAGATTGCCAAAACTACCTTAAGTGTAACTTTTAGAACTTGTTATGGATCTCAGCAATATTTCTGTCAAGAACATATGTTGCCAAGTAAAATACTTCACAAACCTTTAGGTCTCGCAATATATTAAGAACTCTGAACTCCCTCCGATGAGATTCTCATGTAAAATAGGACATTCAATGATGGTTCAACAGGATGCCGTAGGATTAAGCTGAATTGAAGAACACTTGTATTTCACAATTACTGTTTATTAAATGGTTAAATCCATTTATCAGTTCAGCAATATCCTAACTATAATGTATAATCTGACTCTTTCCCAGCTGCCCACAGTAGGTAGCCACTCCTACCAGACACATGATTGGTCACTCACCTCCCCCTCCACTCACTTGGCTAATGTTGACTTTGGCACAGTTCATGCCCTTGCTAAAATCTAAGTTTTGCCACTATCCTGTCTCCAGCATCTTCTTATATTCATTTATCACATACTCCGTTATCTCTCCTCCGTCCACTAATTATATTTTCTTCCAACTGTTCTGTCTTGCTTTGCCAATTCTTTCGCTGCCTATCTTTAGTGCCATAATGTCGACAATGGCTAATGAACATCCGGACATTCCCTTTCAAACTATACTTCATTTTGCATTTTACAACCCCATTCCGAAATAGTTGGGACAAAATGTAAATTGTGAATAAAATCAAAGTGCAATGACTTTCAGATCACATGAGCCAATATGTTATTTACAATAAAACAGATAACATTTCAAATGTCTGAACTGAGACATTTTACATTTTCAACGACAAAATAAGCTTATTTCAAATTTTCAGGCGGCAACAGGTCTCAAAAAAGTTGGGACACAGACAAAAAAAAAAGGGGGGGGGGCTGAAAAAGCAATTAATATATCTGAGAATCAGCTGAAAGAACATTTAGCAAGTAGTTAAGTTAACTGGCATCAGGTGTGTAACATGATTAGCTTTAAAAGAGATGTCTTAGAGAGGCTGAGTCTCTCAGAAGTAAAGATGGCCAGAGGCTCTTCAACCTGTGAAGGCTTCCATAAAAAAATTGTGGAATATTTTAAAAACAAAGTTCCTCAATGTCAAATTTTGCAAAGGCTTTGAAGGTCTCATCATTGACAGTGCATAACATCATCAAAAGATTCAGAGAAACTGGAAAAATCTCTGTGCGTAAGGGACAAGGCCGAAAACCTTTACTGGATGCCAGTGATCTTTGTGCCCTCAAGACGCCACTGCATCACTCACCGGCATGATTCTGTCATTGACATTACTAAATGGGCCCAGGAATACTTCAAGAAACCACTGTCTGTAAACGCAGTCCATCGTGCCATCAACAGATACCACCTAAAACGCAGCACGCTATCATGCAAAAAGGAAGCCATTGTTGAGCATGATCCAGAAGCGCCACCGTGTTCTGTGGGCCAAGGCTCATTTAAAAAGGACTGCAGCAAAGTGATGAAGTGTCCTGTGGTCAGACATGTCCAAATTTGACATTCTAGTTGGAGGTCATGGGCGTTGTGTCCTCCGGGCTTAAGAGGAGAAAGGCCACTGTTATCAGCGTTGAGTTCAAAAGCCAGCATCTCTGATGGTATCGGCATGCATTAGTGCATATGGTGTGGGACACTTGCACGTTTTAAAAAATGCCATGAATGCTGAAAGGTATATAAAGGTTTTAGAGCAGCATATGCTCCCCTCCAGATGACATCTATTCTAGGGAAGGCCTTGTGTAATTCAGCAGGACAATGCAAAACCACATACTGCAGCTATGACAACAGCATTGCTTCATAATAGAGGAGTCTGTGTGCTGAACTGGCCTGCTTGCCGTCCTGATCTTTCACTAATCGAGAGCACTTGGCGAATAATTAAATGAAAAGTCCGTCAAATGAGACCCAAAACTCTCCAGCAGCTGGAAGCCTGTATTAAACAAGAATGGGATCAAATACCAATGGCTAAACTAAGGAAACTTGTCTCCTCAATGCCCAGACGCCTCCACTCAGTGTTAAAAAGAAGACAGGATGCTACACAATGGTAAACAGGCCCCTGTCCCAACTTTTTTGAGACCTGTAGCAGCCATCAAATTTAGAATGAGTTCATTTAGTTGATGAAATTGTAAAATTTCTCAGTTTCAACATCTGCTTTGTTATCTCTGTTCTATTGTGAATAACATACTGGCTGGTGTGATTTGAAAGTCATTGATTTCATTCACAATTTACACTTTGTCCCAACTATTTTGGAATCAGGGCTGTAGTTGAACGATTGAATATATTATATAAGCTAATTTAAGATTCAATTTAAACACTGAACATCTTCAAAGGCCATAGCCAACTGTTCCTTCCTCTATATGTTTAGAGTAAACAGAAAGCAAAGTTGTCTGCCTTCCTTACTTGTGGGTGTGCAAGGCATTGAAACAAGTTATTGCGGGGGCTCAGATACGCAAATCACTCACCTACTCACTCACTCATTCACACACTCAAATGTTAGCAGATCAAAAGCTACATCCGATTTCTCTTAAATTGGCAGCCATTTTTTTCTTTTCTCTCCACTTATCTTTGACCTCGCAAGAAAACGTCACATTGGGAAAGGGAAAGTTGCGGGGAGATTATATGGGCATTTAATGCATGTTTAGGATAAACTGGATGTTCTCTCCATCAATACGTCATGCGCTCGACTGCAAGGATAGCCTTCGCAATGTAGCAGAATACTTTGGGACCAAATGACGTTTCCAGTCGCGATGGCGACGAACGACTGCAGTCCGTATTACGTTTTTCTTGACTTACAAGCTTGGTCCTGTGTTTCCTAGCTGAAAGGAAGGGACTAAGGGGCTAACTGCCTCCTTTCCTTCATGAAATAGACAATCTAACATTCCTGGTCATGGCCAAGAGCCAAACTATATCCAGTTCACGTCAGTTTGCGATGAACGTTCCTTGATCTTTAGAGAAGTTGGATGCAGCTGATATCTAACACTTTATTTTGCATGGTACCACACCTGAGTTCAAAGTAGCTATGACAAGGCCATTTTGGTTTTCACGAAATCCACCCACTGCCCGTAGGGAACCTTGATTTTATTTTGCAGATCCGAAAAACAAACAGTTCTGTGAGTTTTGGGATCCGTTGCACCCCGAATGCCAGCGTCTGTCATACGCTGATCACGTTGTGGTATTAGGAAGAAAGTGTTCCAAGAAGACTGTTCATATGCACCCTCGCTTTATTACTCAGACCTCCCACCTCTCTCCTTGCAGATGTAACAAGGCAATCAGAGATACCAGACCTGGCCCCAGCCACGGGCTGACAGACAGACTGACAGAAACACACACACACACACACACACACACACAGACATGATCATTGCTTAACCTGGCCCCCAAGGGTGGGGCCAGGTAATAAGAGCCTTGGGACAGCCAGCAAGTCGTCAGATACAGATTAACTTCCTATTCAGGCGAGGATATAAGTGTGAAAAAATACAAATACAAACATTTAGAAGTACCCCTGGAGGTGCACTTAAGAGATTGGGAGACCCTCCATGATGCTGAAGTATTAACTATTTCTGGGTCACGAAAGGAGAGAGGATGCGAGGGAGCGCACATTAGCATGACAAAACCTACTGAGTCATTACCCTTTGTTGCATGTTATCTAATATTCTGGACTTACTTTAAATGGGGTCTATGTTGTCTAAGCTCATAAGTACCCTGAAAACACATAATGAACGCTTTATCGCACATTTCCAGTTCAGAACTTCCCCAATAGGTGGCTCTCTGATCAGACACGATCAACCGCGAACAATCAAAACAGCAGCATCCAGGATTAAGAGGAAAGTCTACTGAGGTCAGAAATATTCTTCCATTACTAAGGTTTTGATCAAACTTCTTCTTGTTGGAGGAATGAGATATATTATGTAGCACCCACTGAAACACATAAGCTTTGAAATGTATATGTATTTATTGGAATACACCTGATTTTATGCACTGTCAAAAATATTGGACATTACGCGTGCCAGGCAAACGGCTCATTCAGCCATGTCCAGAATGCTGAACATCATGCATATCAATGACCAGGCTTCTTCAACTTCACATTATTTCTGTCACCCCATGTGCATTATGTCCAAAATACTGAACAGCAGTGTGCATCCCACAAGCATAATGTTCAAAATAATGGACAAACCGACCACCCTCTAGTACCCACCCCAAAAACAAAATTGCACCATATCACATCAAATGGTCCCAAAAGAACATTGGATATCCAATTTTAACATATTGAAGGCATTTGTTCATACACTATACAAAGGGTTAATCTGATTCGCAAAATTTTCCCCCCTTCTTTTTATGCAGTTGT
Organism: Gymnothorax reevesii; assembly: GCA_029721435.1. Taxonomy (NCBI): domain Eukaryota; kingdom Metazoa; phylum Chordata; class Actinopteri; order Anguilliformes; family Muraenidae; genus Gymnothorax; species Gymnothorax reevesii. The sequence goes on along the minus strand of CM056579.1, from coordinate 99,605,336 downwards.
TATGTATCACAATAAGAATAAAGAATTTGTATGTGTGGTATGCATGGATAACACAGTCAAAATATTGCATTGAAGGATAAATAATTGCACTCAAAATGAAATGAATCTAATTATGGCAAATTAATAGCTTGCTAAAATCCTGCGTTTGCAATTGTAGTTGAAATAAAAACAAGAGGCTCTAGAGAGCCTGAATCACTCACCAGGATCCGTTTGAAAATTAAGTAATTCTTAAAATTACAGAACAATAATCTACTGCAGCATACAAGTAATAATTTCTTAATGAAATACCAAAAAACATGACTATGATTCTGACCTTGTCCCATAATTTCGCGAAATCGGAATTTCCATAGAAAATAAATGAATTAATCAATTTGATTCAAACGGAAATTCCAGGGGATTCTGATGATCATTTCAAGAATCTAAGGAGCAAATTGAATGTGTTGGTTTATTCGGATACTAAGTGATCTACGACAAAAATCATCAAATTTGATGTTTTAAGGAGAGTAACTCCTACAGGGAGCCATTGTACAATTTCAGTGTAATGAAAACTTTTGAAGAGCTTTATTTGCTGATCATTTTGCATTTGGAAGGTTTACTCCATCACTAATAGTTTTCATTATATGGGCCAAAAAAAGCAAAATTTTCAAATTTGACATTTCAAGGCCAATAACTCCTACAAGGAGGCACTGTATCAATCCTATGGAGACTTATGTGGAGTTTCATCTGCTGATCATTTTGAGATTACGGTTTTTTTCTTTAGCTGCTTTAGATCCTGAGATATAGCTGAAAATAGGTGGTTTTACCCCTATGTTCTATTTTTAGTAACAGTGGCCATGTTACTCAGACAGCGGGCATAATTAACAGAATTTTTAAAGTAGACATCCTAGGGATGCTTGTGGCTAATTTTGGTCTGGATCTGTCCTGTAGTTTCAGAAAAGATTTTTGAAAAATGTTAACGACAGACGACGACGGACTCCAAGTGATGGCAATAGCTCAAATGGACCTTTGGTCCAGGTTAGCTTATAAAAGCCAGAAGCCTACACACAAGGGGGCTCCAGGACCAAGTCTGGGAACTACAGACATAGGGTACACATTGTTCAGCCATAACATTCCGACCATGTTCACCTAATGCCACGAAAACAGCCCTGAACTGTCAAGGCATGGACTCCACTACACCTCTGAAGGTGTGCTGTGTTATCTGGGACCAAGATGTCAGCAGCAGATCCTTTGAGTCCTGCAAGTTGTACTGTGGGGGCCTTCATGCATCAGACTTGTTTGTCTGGGACAGATGCTCCATTAATTGGAAGTGTGGGGAACTGGGGACTGAATCAACACCTTGTACTCGTTGTATTGTCCCTCAAACCATTTTTTCAGTGTGGCAGGGTGCATTATCCTACTGAGAGAGACTAACATTTCCATAATGGGGCGTACTTGGCCTGCAGCAATCTTTAGGTAGACAGCACTAGTCAAAGTAACATCCACATGAATGTCAGGACCCAAGGTTTCCCACAGGACATTGCCCAAAGTATCATACCGACTCTGCTGACTGGCCTTCTTCCCATTGTCCATCCTGGTGCCATGTCTTCCACATGTAAGCGATGCATACACACCACACCATTTGCATGATGTACAAGAAAATCCAATTCCTCGAACCAGGCCACCCTCCTCCATTGCTCCGTGGTCCAGTTCTGATGCTCATGAGGTCCACTTTGGCATTGCACAGGGGTCAATATGAGCACCCTGAATGGTCTGCTGCCACATAGCCCTTTACCCAACAAACTACAATGTTCTCAAACCATTCTGTCAGAACCAGCATGAACTTTTCCAGCAATGTGAGCTACAGTAGCTTTTGTGTTGGATCGGACCACGAGTCAACCTTTGCTCCGCGCATGCATCAATGAACCACCCATAAATCAGTAGCCAGTTCGCCAATTTTCCTTCTGGACTACTTTTAGTAGGTACTAACTACTACAGACTGGGAACACCCAAAAAGAGCTGCAGTTTTGGAGATGCTCTGACCCAGTCATCGAATCATCACAGCTTGGCCCTTGTCAAAGTCGCTCACATCCCTACGCTTGCCCATTCTGTTACTGCTAGCAACACATCAACTTATAGATCATAATAGTCACTTGCTGCCTAATATATCCCATCCACAAAAAGGTCCCATTGTAACGAGATAATCGGTGGTACTCAGTTCACCTGTTGGAGGTCATAATGTTATGGCTGATCGGGGTATATCGCTTAGCTGTCAATACAAAAGTCAAGACATGTTTTAAGTCCATTCAAAGAGGGCCATGACCATTAGCATTAACAGAGGGAATAGTGCGCAAGGGATGCAGGAGACATGACGTGGCCTATTTTTGCCAATCCAATGATAACCATTTTAATGTTAAAAAATTGACAAAGTATTGGCGGCAAAAACCAATCCATAATGACTGACGACAGGAAAAACAAACCAGAAAATTCCGTGTTTGTTGACGGAACCCAAAAAAAGACAAAATTTTGAATCTGACCCAAGTCCCAGGAATGTTTAAAAAATGATGCCCAGAACCCCCAGCTAACAACATGAACCATCAAATTTGGTGAATTTTCCCAAGATCTGATGTATACATTAATTACTTTCAAAACAACAGCATTCTATTTTTTTCATCAGTAAATTAGTCTCTGAACAGAATACCACAAATTGCCAATAGCAATACCAAATTGTCTAGGCGAGATATAAGACAAAAATTTTAATTAGTGATGACAACATCAGGGACGAAGCCCATGAGCTGTAGCGCTTAGTACTAAATAGGACTACTACCATTATACCAAGGGACAAACAGTGGTTGTATAAAAATAGCACGTCACGTCCATGGTGTAGGCTATACCAACTCACATCATACTTTTTTCCTTGGTACATGCGTTACCTCATGGCTCTCGCACACATTGAGCATGCCTCGCCTTCGACAAGCAGGGTTAAGGAGCTAGTGGGAAAATATTTGACGAGATTAAAATAAAATGCTTACAGCTTCTATAACTGAAATAACTTAACAAAGGTAAGAAAAATTCAATTTGCAATTAAGTTCAACATACTTCATGACGACATACATGACAACACTTCCACACACCATTATTTCATTAATACAGACATGCTTTCATTTTCACCGTTATATCAGCCTCCAAAGATATTTCTGCATGCACAATGGATTTACATCGACAAACCAACAACTTCAGCGAAAGTAAAGTTTGTACCATCTATTTCAATCCTACTGATAGCACTGTCTGAGTTTTATACGGTCAAACTCTTTATCTGAAGTAATTTCCTTGCAATTAGTTTGTGCCACGTACAAATAGTTGAAGTCAAAGAACATCTAACACGCATCTCTCGAATACAGACATTACAGCACGCATATGATGCCTCGGCCAACACACAACTCACAAAACACGTGCTTCTGAAGATGTGCACATCGACTACCCTATAATCTTCACATTTTACAAATATATCAGCCTCCTTAGAGACCGTCAAAAATTGCCATAGCCGACTATATTTCAAGTCGTCCAGGCGGGGTATTGGGTAAAGTTTTCAACTAGCAATAATCGCGCCTCGGATAAACCTCATAGGCTACGATACTGCCACTGCGCAAAGCTAACGAGGAATGAGTCGGCGACAGAGAGGGGACACAGAAAACATATGTCACATCCATGGTACCCGCCCATTTACATCACACTCTAATTATTCGTGAATGTGTCACCTTAAACTACATGTCTTCGTTGGCAGCTGCGCGATTTTGCAAATAAATTCAACAAGCATACTATTCCACACACTGTTATTTCATTATAACAAACACAATTTCATTTTAACCACATAATCAGCCTCCAAAGAGACTATCAAAAATTGCCAGGGCCGACTTTATTTCAAGTCGACCAGGCGAGGTATTAGGTAAAGTTTTCAACTAGCAATAATCGCGCCTTGAATAAACCTCATAGGCTACGATACTGCCACTGCGCAAAGATAATGATTTAATGACCAGCGACCAAAGATGGTTTATATTTCACTTATTTTCCCTATAGGTCCGTGCCAGCGACAGAGAGGGGACAGAGAAAACATGTCATATCCACGTATCTGCCCGACTACGTCACACCACAGTTTACTGCTTCAAACTACGTCTTCGTTGGCGGCTGAGTGTATTACACATAGCAATGTATGGCGGGATTTAAAACAAAAACTGAGAACAGCAAGTAAAACTACTTTACTACCAGAAAAGACTGTCTTTATTTGCATCCAAATGGTGAACTTACAGTAGCTTATCTACACACAGACAAAGTCATCAACAAAAACTCCACAGATGATGAAGAAACTTATAACAAAAATCCAATCTCTGACTTCAAACAAGGCAAAATGACATCTCAAATCAAAAACACGCCATTGCAATATAAATTCACCATTTCGCGCGTTAACATGAATTAAGCATACAATCTTCACTGATTCTAAAACATGCCCAAGGTACCGCGTTTCCTCGTCAGCAGTTAAGAAGGGTTTGCCAAGTATGACAGCATTACGTTTCTCTTTAATTTTAATTTAGCCAAAGAACGAACATTTGGTCAGGTCTCCCGTGTAGTGTTTGTGCTTTGCGCAAGTCTTTCGTAAAAACTCGTCGTGTTCTGTGATTTATACATGAAACGACCACAAACTAATCTAAGAAGTGAAATACTGTCGAATTATTCCGTGATGAAATGAGCCACATTGTTGTATTACTTATGACAGCTGCTTAGCAACGCAAACCGGAACGAAAATGGGCTCCATGCGGTCCTTTTCGTGTGCAGCATTCGGTTCAGTGGAGTTTCTCAATGCACCCTTCTTTCAAACATCACTACAAACATTGACGTCTTGCATTTTTATTCCATGTAATGTTCGCAAACATTATTATTATTATTCTATAACAGATGTGTAAATTTCTAAACGAATAGTGCCACTAGAAACGACTGAAATAAACAGTCATTTTTTCTAGTCTACATACCCACCGCTTCTCAACTCACTCCACCCAGAAAAAAAAAAACTCGACTATGCCCTTTCAGGAAAAGTAACACAGAATGGATAAAATGACATTATTTATCTAGTTTTGAAGGCCTATATGCGGAATAAGCCATTTTTTCTTTAATTCCATAAAACCGATAGCTGTGCGAATACCGTGACTTATCGTTTGACCATTTGCTCCCACTTCATTAAACTTCTCCCGAAACAAAATCTCTCAGTTGACACTGCCATGTTTGTTCCACCCAGATGCACGTAATCCGTCATGACGGCATTACATCACGCATTGAACATGCGCAGATGCTTCTAAATGCACAATGAATTTCGACCGAGTGTTTACATGGCAAACCAATAATATCATTAGTAACACGTAATGCTTGCACCACCTACTTAAACCCTATGGAGACCACCGCCAGTTTTTTCCCCTAACCATAGATATATTAGAAATTATCGCTATCAATACTTTGTGCAATATATGCACATTATTCTTGTAAAATAATTTTTACGGTGTCCAAATAAAGTTTTATTCCAACATTAAATGATCAGTCTCCTTAGAGACCGTCAAAAATTGCCATAGCCGACTATATTTCAAGTCGTCCAGGCGGGGTATTGGGTAAAGTTTTCAACTAGCAATAATCGCGCCTCGGATAATCCTCATAGGCTACGATACTGCCACTGCGCAAAGCTACCTTACAATTTTATGAAAAACCGGACCGGGTCTACACTTAAAACGTCACATCCACGGTGCGTCTATTTTTTTCGTACTATCTAGATCCTACAATGATTTACTCCACACTGACCAAATACCCTACCTATTGACCTCACTTTACTATGTTTTTCATGTGCATAGGTGAGTAACTTTGAAGTATAACCGCGAACAGTACGCGGTGAAATGCATTGTGGGATACACAAACGTGTTAAATACATGAAAAACTCAAGTTAACCAATTCCACGCCGCGAACATTCCGTTTCAACACTGACCCTACCTCATTCAAATAGTCATAGTACACAAACATATATTTGAAACGATTACTTATATGACAGGGCAAAACTATAAAACTCTGATATACGGTGTTTGTGGAGTCATGAAAATGAGCAGCTGAATTGTTTGGGGTGGAATCCACCCCACGTGATATGCCTGTGCTCAGCGGTTCCGCAGAGACATATAACATCTGGATCATATACAACCCGAAAAACAGCCAATCGCAAACACGACAGGTCAATCGATAAGAATCCGAGTCGAAGACCAAGATAAAAATTAAACACTCAATTCCATTAGGATATCCCGCTTTCCGATTTTCTGGTTTTACATTTTTGATAAAAAAGAAAAACACGTGATCGCAGTGAAATCGAAGATGCCCAGTTTCGACAAGAGGCTGATGTTCAACGAAGATGGAGAACGCCTACCTAAAGGCTGCGCAAAAATTGGAAATAGGAATAGATAAGCTCGATCAGGTATCAACATTGTAGGTAGAAAACGCAGTCAATCTTGCCTGATATACTGGTTGACCTAATAAACCTGTGGTAAGAGCACGAACATGTGATTCTGATGTTCTTACGCAATGCACTCGTGTGATCGATATAACAATCGCTGAGAAGTAATAGCAGGGAAGTTCAAGAGCACATGCTTAGCATTTTTAAAATATATTCGTATTTAATAAAACACGCTTAGCAGCATAGTCGGTGTTCAATCAGCAACAGGCTACGCGAAGTCGAATATCGGACATTATTTAACGCGATACAATGATAAACAAAACTGGCCTTGATGCTCTCGTTTGAAACATCTAATACCTTTAGTCTTTTTATTACTTTTCTGTCCGTATAACAGCAGCTTCTGTATTTCCTGCAGAGCCTGTATGTTACAGTGTTAGCAACAGTGGCCTCCCTGCTTCTGTACAAGAATGCACTCTGGGTCGAGGAAAGCCACAGAAAATTCAGAGATTATAATCCAGAGATAATTCATTTTAACAAAGATAAACAGGCTGCATTCAGTCCATTTTAAATGTTAAATAGCAAATACAATGAAATAATTATGAACGAGCAATTACTTTGGGAATATTCAGCACAGAGAGGGTCAATTAATTTTATGTTATTCAGGAAAATGAAAATACCACCCAGCTTGTTTAAAATTGAACTGAATGAATTTCAACTGAGCTTGCAAAACCGTGCGCCACAATATTCATCATCCAAGCAACATTTTTAAAAGGTATCAGTTTTCTGAGGTACATAATGGAACTCTATTTGAGGCCAAACCATTTTTCCTTTAGGTCAAAGGTACTTACACATTCAGGGATGCAAGCTTTATAACACAGATCTGACGAACAGTCATCAGTTCTTCAGCAGCTTTATAATGGCTTTGTTTTGCAGTTAATCCTCGAAAGCATAATAAAAACAATCATAATGGAGGACCTTAAAACGAGTGAATCAACTCATTTTTACTGCTAGATAAGCAAATTTAAGGACGGAGTGTTGTGATGAGACTCGAGCGTCACGCACTAATCAATTAATCAACTTGCCGTTCGCATGACCGCGGGCGGCAGTATTCACACACAGCTTATCCAGGAGTTAACCATAGTGTCACGTTGATAATTTTGGACCACGACAGCACTAGGAACTTAATGCGTTCTTGGGAGTGTGGAACATATGCTCCACCCATTGTTAAGTACTGGAACTACACGGAGTTAGTCCACACATGAAACAGATTAAAACCATTTATGAATCAATATAAGTAGTATTTTAAAAAGACAAAAACAGAGCAAGACCACTTTTGCTATCAGGGGCTCAATTAATCATCCACGTGATTCGCAAGTGAACAGTGTCCTTTTCATGAATTTAAGTTGCATCGATTGCCTGACGTCTTCCTGCAATATAACAAATTTTCATCATTGCTGCGTTGCCTATAAGAAATAGTTTGAGAGTGATATCCTGTTTTTGAGCAAATGTATAATTTCAGTATTAGTTGCGTGTTTTCTTATCAATAGTGACAAACTGGAATAACCTATTGAACCGACATAAGTGGCTTTCTAGGCAGAGATTCTCTGAACTTGGTTTCCTTCCTAGCTACAGTCATGGCTCTGTATTACTTTACATTTCACTATTGTCTGATGTTATTCTGACAAATGGCCCAGTACCATGACCTTAAGTGCACAGTATTGTTTTTTCAGGTTCAGAGTGCAGCTTTGGCAGGTAGACTATGTCTCTACTGTGGTGGTTATGCCTCAAACTAGGCCTCAGTCGAACCAAAAAAAATGACATATAAGACCTTTACCCCACACGATGCAAAACTGTGTGTTCTAAGACATTTAGGTAATGGTTTGAGTCCTAAATAGCGGTCGACCAGTATGGCATTTTCACAGATTCAGAAATATGCATTATATGACTTATGATCAATGATGATGATGATGATTATTATTATAATAAGTCAAATTTGCTGAAATTTAAATTACACAAGACAGTGGTGTAGCCAGAACTGATAACTGTGTGAGCACAAAAAAATCCCTTAAAAACAATTATTAGTCCTGGAGTGTTCTCAATCATTTTTACCTCCGCAAAGGAGGTTATGTTTTTGACAGCGTTGGTTTGTTTATTCGTCTGTTAGCAAATTTACTTAAATGTTATGGACAGATTTTCATGAAATCTTTCTGGAGAGGTTGGATATGGCCCAAGGAACAAATGATTACATTTAGATGGTGATCCAGATCATCATCTGGATCCAGGAATTTCTTAAAGGGGACCTAATATGCTGATCCTTCTTTTAATACACATTAGTAATGTTATAATGTTGGTTGTCCATGCACAACCTCTGAAAAGTTTCTAAAACATAAGATACAGGGGTTTTGCCCTAATCCAAGAATGTGATTTTGTGAGCGTGATTTCCTCTCTGAACAGCTCCTGCCGAGATCTTCACGAGATCTGAGCAAAATCTGACGTCAGGTTGTGCCGTCCAATAAGTACAGACCTAGCCAGAGCCAACCACTGCGCTGGACCTGCCCTCACGGGAAACTATTCTAGCAGGCACTAATAATGGCAGATCAAACTATGCCTTAGTAGCCTCAACACTATTGGAAATATGAAAGAAGAACCGCAGATCATTTGAGGTGCAATTTTGTCAGTATCTCTCCCAAAGCTACTTGTCCGTTTACTTTTGGACGCAAAGAAAAACAAATATTTCTCTTCCAAAAGACGATGTCACCAGAAATCGGTGGGTAGCTAGCAAACAGCCATGGCCAAAGGGAACATTAGTTGTTTGTGCTCAGCATTTCACCAAAGACAGCATTGTCAATAAAGAATAATTCGACACAGGATAAGCGTTTCAGCTGCTTCTCAGACCTGAAGCAGTTGCATCGACCAACCGCTCGGAGCCACAAGCTGTAAGTAACCATATAACAGCAAATAAAGTAAGTGAAGCTAATGTGTTGCGGGTGGCTAGCAGGACCGCTATCGATAGTTAGCACTAACAACTGGCCTCAAATGCAAGCTTTATAAAATATCTGAAGATAAAGCCTGTATCGGTCTCGTGACTGTCTGTGACTCACAGGCACAGAAGCTGCCAGTTGCTTTTACTACATAAGCCAACCTGACGTGTTAGCCAGTTGATAGTGGCTGCAGCAGAGCAACTGTTGCTAATGTTTGTGTCCTAAATATGCAAGAGTGATATCACGGGAAATTCTACAGAAGGCGTGTGAACATAAAACCTCATTTGATGCTAACTTTTAATACTTGTTTGTAATTTGGATGCTTGGTACAACGGTTCACAGTAACAGAACTTGCTGTCTGTAAAACCTGTATTGCAAGGGTTTGTCTCTGTGGTTATGTCCGCTCGGTTACCAGCTACTGCATGTTAGCTTGCATGTCGTGCTAATTAAAAATTCTCCTGGTTAACTTATATGCAGTAATTCTGATCGGTATGCTTGTGTTACTTCGGTAAGCATCAATGTGGCAGTTTCATCATAACGTTGCCCGATTGTAACCACTATAGTTAGTGACCGCTTCACTTATCCATGACCAGGATCAGCCGGAAACTTCACAAATGCCTGAGCAAGCTCTCTGGTGCTACTGTGAAAGCAATGCGAAAAGCAGAAGCCCTACCAGTTTACAAATGATTTCTCTGCACTATCTTGACAAAATTTCATCCCCCTGTAAAAATTGTTGTGGCTAATAAAAAGCCGAAAAAGGCGGAAATTAAATAGGTAATTCTTTCCTGTAGAAGTGATCAATTTGCTAGCTCCACATAAGCAACCTGTCCGCGCAAATACGGTCTGCAGAACCTGTATTATGTTCACAACATAACCGAGCTCTCTCTAGCTGTCGCATACTATCCATTAAGCTGCTTTCACATCGGACACAAAACTAATTTTTCGCAGGACAGATTAGCCTACATTCAAAGTCAATGCAAAGACGCAAATACACGTCATGGGCACGTCAAGTCACTTTCACATCGAAGCAAATTTTTCGCACAACAGATTAGCTACATTCAAAGACAATGCAAAGACACGAATACAGGCGTTATGGGCGCGTTAAGCAGCTTTCACACCGGACGCAAAACAAATTGTTTGTGCTACAGATTAGCTACATTCAAAGTCAATGCAAAGACGTGAATATGGGCGTGTTAAGCAGCTTTCACACCGGACGCGAAACGAATTTTTCGCGCGGCAGATTACATTCAAAGTCATGACCACTTATCAGCTACTGCATGTTAGTTTGCGTGCTCTGCAAATTAAAAATGCTTCTGGTTAACTTATAGGCAGCAATTATGATCAGTACGCTTGTGTTACTTCGGTAAGCATCAATGTGACAGTTTCATCATAAACTGACTGTAGCCACTACAGTTGAAGCTAAATGGAGAGGTGCTGTAAGTGCCTGCCGAGTTGGGATGCACTTAGACCAGACATAGATTTTGCAGAGCTTGGGGTGCGTTTTTGGGTGCTTATGAAATGATTGCTTCACTTATGCATGACCGGGGTCAGCCTGATGCATCTCAAATGTCTGGGCAAGCTCTCTGATACTACTGGTGAAAGCAATAGGGAAGCGCACAGGTTATAACGGTCCGGTATAACAAACGTTGCATTGCCATCGATTGAATATTAAATTCTGTCCTGTAAAAGAGATCGATTCGCTAGCTCCACATAAGCAACAGTTCACGCAGACAGAACTTACGGTCTGTAAAACCTGTATTATGTTAATGACATAACCAGAGCTCTGTCTAGCTCTTGCACGCTATCCATAATGCGCCCATTCTCTGCGAGGAAAAGCTGGTCATTCCAAAGCAATAAGTAAACCATTATCATTACCACGGGCAATTTCCGAAAAGGCCGTTTAGCTAGGAGCTTTCGCCCCTCCGTCATATACCAGCACGGAAGATATTTGTTTCTCCACGCTAACAACACACCATAGCTATGCACATGAACCAGCAGGTCCTAATACACACCGAAGCAGTCCATAAGCTGTTGGTCCACTTTTAGCTGCTCCTGACTGTCCATGTTTCCCTCTAACCTCAGACCCACCGGATTTCTACGGTCTCCGGTCTACACTTCGGCATGTCGACCCGTTCTACAATGTGTCTATATGGGGTGGATTCTAGCTTTCCCTGCATCCAAGCTACGGAGTAGTAAAACCACTGTACTCACCAACTGTTGCCGTAGCCAACTGTAGCCGATGGCAAATTCGTGCTTGAGCTGCCAGACTTTCGCACTGCGTCCTCCACTTTCGCCATTGCGTTTATTAGAACAAGTTAATTTCATTAGATCTATACACATGTACCGCGTTAGATAGCAGAATATGCCCGTCGATTCCCGTCAGTTTCACTCTTTTTACCGGACCAGGAAAACAGCGTTCTGCTGCCTCGTCCGCCCTCCACAGAGCTGGCCAGTCAGAAGAAAGTGGGCGCACAGGGAGTGAGGGCCATAGCGGAAGAGCCACCCCAATGAGGCGTTTCAGGCAGAGACTACTATGGACTACAAATGGGGTTTTTTGAGGAAGGCAGTGTGAGCGAAATAAGAACCCTTTTTTTACTTTGCACGATCAGGAGTACTCTAGGGGAGTCAAAGACCAAAATATAAACTTGGAAAAATAGCATATTAGGTCCCCTTTAAAGGTTTCTGTATCACTGTGAGATAGGGAAAATTTCAACATTTCGGCTTGTTACTAGTAAGACTGTAATCTCGTTTTTCTCAACTAACTTTTTAAGTATCAATGATGTTGATGTGATAGGTGTATTGACATTACGTGAGGAAACAGGTGGAGTTTCGCTCTCTCCGAGTGCTGTCCAGTCCCTTATTAAAACATTTTCCAAATGGAAAAATAATCCATTGACGATAACAGACAAAGCATTTTTATTTAATGTGGTCAAAGGGCAACCAAATAATAGTCTACATTCAGTTCAGTACGATGATTAACTCACAAGTAAGCCTAAACTTCACGAAAGCTTAACTGCTCTAGAACGTTGGCGCTACATTTTCGGCACATCAGGGGATCTAAACTGCACTTCAGGATTGTCTAAATTGTATAAATTAATTCATATATGAAGATATGAAACACCTTAACAAAAATTTGAATAAGGTTGATTAAAATGCATCTCATTGCGCATCCAAATGAATGACTGTTGTCTTACCCAAGCAAGGAGAACGAGCGACACCTGATAGTGAATGCACGGAAAAAATTGAGACTTTGGATCAAAGTAAAAAAAATTGCGTCAACTTGCTCCAGCTAATTTTTTTATTTTTTTCTCAATGGAAAAAAATTACCTTTGTAAAATTTTTTTCAATTGAGAAAAACTAAAAAAATTATCTGTTACAAGTTGAGGCATTTTTTTTTTTTACTTTGCTCCGAGGTCTCAGTTTTTTCAGTGTGTATAGTTAACTAGAAAAAATTACTGAGGATAAGGCAGGGTAAATAATTGGTTTTGAAGGTTTTGTTCAGCGCCCAATTGAATTTCAGTTCTGGCCACACCACCGACATGAGAAAATACGAGAAATTAACACAGTAAGTCTCGGATCTGAGGGACATTGTGGTACAGTAGGGAGACCAGCGCTACCTCATCATTATTTTGTATTTGGCTCCATAAGTCTTTGTTGCTAAAACTTAGAGAAATGCCTTTGCATTATATGTGTAGTGCAGAATGTTGCCTACAAAACTCGTATTGATACAGTCTCAATATAACGTATATTTACGTCACAATATTCAATTTTCGATATATCACAAACATGCCGAAATAACCCCATACCAGGGTTTACTTCATCAGATGGGTAGGGTAAAATCGTCATGCTTGGCAATCAGCTAAAGTTTATAATAATTATAATAATAATAGTAATTATTATTGTTATTATTATTAGTAGTGGTAGTAGAAGTAGTAGTAGTCAAAATTATTATTAGTCTCGGTAGTAGTAATTATAATTAGCTATTATCATTATTGCGTCCCCAAGTTATGAGTTTCGGGGATATCATGGTTTCACCCCAGCTGCTGCCGCCGCATCCGCAGATTTGGCTTCTCGTTTTTAGCATATCGGAAGATATGTTAGAGGAGATGAACTGATTAGATTTTGGGCAAATATGCACTCCTAGGTTTGCCACCCGGTGACGCTATATATTGAAAAAATCAGCTTTTTAACCATATCTCTGGAACAACTACTTAAGCTGGGGACACACTACAAGATTTTCACAGACTTTGCAGATTTTGAAAGGACCTGGAGCACACACTACACGACTGGCTTCAGCAGTTTCTTGTAAAGACTGGGGATCACACATTTAAGGACTGCAGCAGATGAGGGATCACACACTACACAACTGCGTCCAGAGTCAGCTCAAAACATTCAATGTTTGAATTTCGGCGACTGAAGTTGGGCGGAGTCTGTTCACCTCACACACTCGCTGATTCCAGTCCGTGCCACATCACACACTAACAGATTCTGCGCTGACTTGTCATGACGACTGTCCCCAACTAGAGCTGATTGGCGCAGACTAGCCCCAACTGCAAATCATGGGTACAGGGCTCCTACCGAGTATGGGCAAGTCTGTAAAAGTATGGAATTTGATTTCGGCATTTTCCAGGTCTTGAAAAGTCTGGAAAAAAGATAAGAAAATATGGAAAAGCAATTGTTTTTCCAGACTCGGCGCTACTTCGGATTCTTCAAATATATAATTCTGCAAAAATGTTCACGGTTGTCACAAGTTAATAAAGTAAGATATGGAGAGCAACAGCGCGAGTTTGTTCGGCGTCGAATCACCAGGGGACTGGTGTATTTGCGTCGCTCTGACCTCGCGCAAAAGTCCCGCCCCTTAGTTACAGTTGCCACATCTGTCCAACTTTTCAGACCCTTCTTGTCTTTTTAGCTGGTAGGAACGGGCTACACGAAAGCTGGCGGAGTCAGGCTAACTAGCCACCAACTAAACACCAAAATAGTTGTGCGTTATCAGTGAAAACAAATGCAAAAACCGTTGCATTTGGTGCAAAAAATTGAGAAATAGACTGTCGATTGCGGTGTTCAAATATATTATTTGTTTGTTTGGCCTTTTATCACACTAGTCGACACTGTTTAAACTGATAAGCCCCTGTTATTGAAACAAAAAAGTAACAAGAGCCATCTGGCAATGGCGGATCCCCCCGGCTGTAGGTTGTGTAACCTACAGGTTGTGTGGACAGACGGACGGACCGAAACCCCCAAAAGGCACAACTAGACCATAAGTAGAAGCTCCATACCAAATTTGGTGTTTGTAAGTGGTATAGTTTTCGAGTTGTGGTCCGGAGACGATTTTATTACAGACGGACGGACACACTGATCGCCAGAGGTGGACATTCCAGGGGTCAGAAAGTAAAAGTCCGGCCATGTTTTACCTCCAGCCATGAGCTCAGGCAGCTCATTTTCCTAATTAGTTCAACCTGTGGGCTGAAGAGTTGCTGCGATTCGTAGATCCAGGCAGTGGCAGCAAAATACTGGGATGGACTTTTACTTTCTGGAGCTGGATTGTCCACCTCTGCTATCCCCCCGCATTATATGCTTGTTAACCGAAAGTATAAAGACTGGTTGGGCAAAGATCCCATATGCCGTTAGAGAGCTAAATGCAAGCTTTGCATGAAATCAATTTTCATCGCTAATCACTAAGTCTGCAATTTAAAGGAACAGTCCACCGTACTTTCATAATGAAATATGTTTTTCTATGAAATGAGACGAGATGATACGAACCTCTCCGAGCTTTGAGCGACCACCCAGTCAGCCAGACGCGCTGCCACTCCTGTTAGCATTTGCAGCTAGACTCATTGTGGTCATCGGTATTTTTCGGGGCTGTAGTTAGATGCGACCAAAGTCTTCCACGTTTTTCCTGTTTACATAGGTTTATATGACCAGTGACATGAGTTCGGGTTCGGGTACGCAAATCCAAACGTGGCTTTTTCTATCCTGTGGGAAGTGCGTACTATAATGACAGGCGTAGTAACACCTTCTGCGCGCTTCAACAGCGCATTGATACCTTCACTTCTGATTTTTTTTCTCTCCCACGACCCCCCCCTACTTCTGTAAATACAACCAACGTGACTGCACTGCACTACTTGGTACACAGTCAGGAAGCCAGAGCTGGCAGAAAATTATAAAAGAAAATAATCAAGTGTGCTACTATGGAAGATTTTCAAATGGAGGACATACTGTAGATGCCGACGACTGGCTTGTGGCGGAGCCGGAGCCATATCTATTTGAACCGGAATATACCGAGGAGGAGCTAGCCGAAATAGACCGTGAGAGGGAAGAAGAAATGGACGAAGATGAATCGTATGTGAAGAAGTGAAGTGAAGGTATCAATGCGCTGTCGAAGCGCGCAGAAGGTGTTACGACGCCTGTCATTATAGTACGCACTTCCCACAGCATAGAAAAAGCCACGTTTGGATTTGCGTACCTGAACCAGAACTCATGTCACTGGTCATATAAACCTATGTAAACAGGAAAAACTTGGAAGACTTTGGTTGCATCTAACTACAGCCCCGAAAAAAACCGATGACCACAATGAGTCTAGCTACAAATGCTAACAGGAGTGGCAGCGCGTCTGGCTGACTGGCTCAAAGCTCGGAGAGGTACGTATCATCTCGTCTCATTTCATAAAAAAAAATATTTCATTATGAAAGTACGGTGGACTGTTCCTTTAAAGTCGTATGCAAGGGCAAAAACACACCATGCTCTCGTGACAGCAGCTTCTGCATTTGGAGTCTCAACATGTTTCAGTCAACCGACCGTGAGACCAAGAAACACAACAAGCTACGAACCTGCCATCACATCTTATAATGAAAGGTGAGAATTGGAGCCATAGTAAAGTCACAGTATTCCAAACGTTAGGGCTATTATCTCTGGTTATCTTAAACAATTTGGTAAGATACACATTCTGGTATATTGAACATCTTAACTGGGACTGCTGGTGTAAATTTAAGTTGTTTAGTCACTTTCAGTGTCAGGGGTGTTTGATGGGCCTGGCTGGCTTTTGGGTCACAGCCCCGGGCCACTTTTCTGCAGTCCCCAGGTCTATTTTCACCGCCAAAGTACTAAAAGTGAATGTGAATTTTGAGCACTTTGAACCAGCCAATCTCTAGATTTTATAGTAACGTTAATTTATTCCCTTACATTCTAGAGAGACCCTTAGTTAACCCCTTTGTGCAGAAGCCAAATTTGGCTATTTATGGGTTACCCACTTTAATGCTGTATAATTCAAGATTTAAGCTTCACAAAGAGGAAAAATGTGGCTCAATTCAGGAAGGAAACTTACAGCATTTAGAATTACATTGTATTTCAGTTTATTTTCATGATTTTGGTAGAGAAAATGAGCAGCAAACATAAAAAATCTTCATGAGAATTCACCATTGAAATTGCAAAAAAAATAATTCTGACGATTGAAAAACTGCTGGGGCTGAAAACTATACATTTCTGGTATCATAAACTCCTTGAGCACAAGTAGAATTCATCTTCAACATTACATTCTAGATTACCTACATGCTATTAGCCAAATTATACAGCTACCCAAGTGTCTCCCCAAAGTCTCAAAATGATTTGCTGTCAAATCATTAAAAAAATCACGTATTTAACACAATAAAAGCTTTAAGGCATGAAATTTAATATGAACGAATGATTTTCTGGTTGAGTTTAGTATGAATTTATCAATATCAGTGCAGTTGAATATCAGTGGTCACAAGCAACCTCTCCAAATATGAAACATGCCTTTTCTCCATAATAAAGTTTAGAGTTTTGGCCATTTTTCTTCAAAGCCAGCACAAACACGCATTAAATAAACTGCTAATTAAACGGTCAGAACATTCACCCTGTAATGAAAGCTACCAATCCCCTCTTCAAAGCTCACGAACCCATTTCAACACTTATAAGGAGCAAGTACACCACACTAACACAGTAATATCTGAATTCTGAAATATACCTTATTTTAACTGAACAGACACTCCACTTTCAGGGAATATCAAATCCATTGTGTCTCCCGATTCAAAAGAAACGTGCATTGAACGTACCGGGGGTCCACACCAAAATGCACGGGCAGTTCGCGTTTTAAACAGGAAAAAAACCTCGACATTCGACTTTGTTGAGTACATATACATTCCGAAACAGAAAAAAAAAAATAGCAGCCTGACCTTTTTCGTGAATCCCTCCTCCAGAGACATTGACTGTATAAAATAGAGACCGATGTATCCAGTTGCAAGGACCCTCCGGTCCTGTTTCATTCGAAATAATGCCAAGAGAGCATATCGTTCTCATTTAAATCCTGTAATGTAACTGAACACTTCAAGGCCAGTTTTGCGAACCGATTTTCTATAAATCCCGTCTATTTTAGCTGCGTAATGTGCATAACGTAGACAAGATACAACCGAGCCTGCTGATACGCATTGGTTTGTATGCTCTGTGTTTGTCCAATCAATGTGTTTCACTTACTCTAAAATGTTTAAACACTCGGGAATTGGATAAGAAACGAGCCAATCAATACATTGTTATCAGGGAAACTTCACCGAGGCCATGAAGTGTAACTCTACAATTACGCAGAAGAGCTTGAGTGTATGGTTGAGTGATTGGCTATCAACGCCAGTACTCGGGTGGATATAAGGAAGCGCTGGATTTGGCAATGAAGGAATCTACGCGTAAATCCACGGTAGGGAACTACAATTTTTTTTGTATGGGACAACTGTAATAGGCAATAGAATGTGAGAGAATCAATACCATGTCGATTTTTTTGCTTCAGAAAACTGATTTTTATGAACTACTAATTGGAATACTGTTAGCTCACTGTGGCTAAACTGGTTGCTACTAAGGATAACGATTTTTTCTGTGTCAAGATATCGTTTTTTCAAACTGCTGAATCGACACTATGGGCCAGGATACTGACCAGTTTGCACATCAGGCTTAGCTGAGGAGTTTAATTCATGCAGCTCTCAAAAAACAGGGAGTGGAGTGAACTTCACCGTATTCAGAACCGCGTTCGAGGTCTGCTTGCTTGTGAACATTCAATAACTGATCCGGGGGTGCCATCTAGTGATCGAGTACAGTAACAGCGTACTTCCAATGTGCAGGTCTATAGACGCGGGCATCTATATCTGCAGAAAGGGGTTAATCATCACGGCACATACGATGACGTTCTAACGGCGACCTCTCCAGACTCGCTGGTCTGTTAATCTCTTTCAGTCTAACCATGCTGCCATCTGCTTAATACCATTGTGCTCGTTTAACTCAGGTGTTTTTTCAAAATGCAACATGTTTGACATATATTTAGAGAAATGTGGTCGTTTATTTATCCATTTTTAATGAATATAGTACTGATGGAGGCATGAATTGAACTACCCTTACAAAAAAGAAGAATATTTCAAGTTCATTTTAAAATCAAACTTCAAGTATATTTGAACTTGTAAGTATACTACGTAGTACTTCAGTATCTTGGGCCTAATTTGGCTGACTTCAAGTTTATAAGTATACTTCTAGTGTAAGAGCACTAAACTGAGCATACCATAACTTCATTTAATTCAAAAGTTTTAGTTCATGATAGTATACTTTGAAGTATACTGCAACTAAACTCAGATCTGCATCATAAAAAGATCATAATTAATAACACTTTTAGCCCAGTATTGTATGAGGATCACTTTCCCATTATTTTCTTCTAAATACACATTGGAATTACATAATACAATATTTATAATTACTGTACTCCTATTTTAGATACTCACATGAATTATTAACTCCACAAAGGAATGCTATAGAATGGATTTGATACCTGAGTCTTCTGGTTAGGTGGCAGCTACTTAATCCACTGCACTGATAGTACTACCTGAAAATAGTGTGCTGTTTTCTTTTCTATTCTGAGATGTAAAGTATGCTTTCATAAACTAAAAGTGGACAGGTACTAAGTAACCAAACAACTTTCTCAAAATGTGCTTTGGTGTTGTGGGTAAAACTGCAGCCTTATAGCTGTATCAAAATCCTGCCTGGAGTGGTTTCCCTTCATTTGAATATTTAAGTGGATATTGTGTCAATTAATTCCTATGTGTGATTAGAAAAGAACAATGGACATGATTTGGTCGTAAATACTGAGCAAAATGTATTACTGTGATACTTGAAGTTTACATTTAAAATTAATTTGAAGTATACTTCTTTTTTGCGAGGCTACAATCTTCTACATTCTGCAGCCGTGTCAGTCTCTCCACCTCAGCAGTGGCCGACAAGTGAGAAAACTTAAGATGCAACCAAAATAAATGACCTGGGGATCCTGTGTGTTATGTGAGAAGAGGGGGAAACTGATGACACAAATAACAAGAGTTCGTCACTAAAGTGACTATATCTATCCCCCGCCGTTAGGTCACCAAAACCGACTGGTGCACAGTCATGACGCAAAAATACAAGATAACGGTTGGATTTAAAATTATGATCCGAAAAGAGACTTGTAGCTGCTAGTACTGTGGCGTCAAATATGGTCCGAAGAATCTGTCTCCATGTCTGAAAATTTAAGTCTGGAAAAGTCTGGAATTTTGAAGAGGGAAATGTGTAGGAACCCTGCGGGTAAAATCAGGACGAAAATCTTTTAGTGTGTCCCCAGCTTTACAGAGACCATATTGTAGGTCTAGTAAAGGGAAATCTAATAAAGGGGGCTTCAAGGATTGGGGAATTTTGGCAATATACCCCTTGCTGTTAGCCGCCGACAGCTTAGGCCTAGTTATTATGATCTTGTGCATGGTTAACATTTTTATATTAAAGTTTATTCACAAGGTTACGTACCCAGGCTGCTGTACCGTTGTTACACCGGTTTCATCTGTCACCCAAATATCTTTGAGTTCAAATTTGTGCTTGTCATACAGCTCACCCAACTTCACGAACTGAGTGTTCGTTGAAGGCCATTGCTCGGGCAAGAGAGGCTGGTTGAGTCTTCCTAACAGCTAAGTGGTGTACAACCGGGGCAACTTTGACATACCTAGGTGTAGGCCTACACCGGCACCTCGACGAACTAACCCCATGCTGCTTGGCCAGTGTAGCCCCGTGCGGCTGTTTTGGAAATCAGGCCGCAACTCTCATCTCATGATCGCAGCAGACCTTTATCATATGTGTTGGTAATAGTGACATACGTTTATGAAACAGTAAAAAACACCGTGGAGATCTTTGTCTTCAAAGAAGCTAAACGCATTTCTTTCAGAAACAAAGTTAGCCCATACAATATGCCTCATTACTCGATTTACGCGTGAGTTTAAACGGTGAGAAGTTACTCGCAACCGCAAGTAACTGGCGAACAATTTGAGCACCGAGCGTTCGTTCGTAAAAAAGCTAGTCGATTTGGCGTAACCAATTTGTAAAAAAAATATATGTATACTCTGCTTATCTCCCCACCGATAGCACAATTAATACACGATGGAGGCCTGAGCTGAACGGCTGGAAGCGACCAAGCTAGCTCGGTGTCCAAGTTACGCAAAAAAGACTAGGGACCTCATTTAAAACGCAGTGTCTAGAGACACGGCAGTTTTTATTGGTACGGCAGTAGATTTCAAGGGATTAGGATAAAGATTCGGGATTATAGTTAGGGGAAGGGTTAGAGTTAAGGGTTAGGGCAGGGCAGGACAGGGTTTGAAATGGGGCTGCCGTACCTCTCCACTATGGTACTCTACATTGAAATGCATTGAAAAACTGCCGTACCCCTAGCAACTGCCTATTTATAAAAAAAATTGCGTGGATTTCATACCTAAATAAAAGTACGCACAAAAAAACGCATTTTGTGGAAAATAACCTATTTTATAAACCTACGGGTAAAATAAACGGCATGGAATTTCCCTTTATTTATGTCAAGTTTGTTTTTAGAAATCAGAGATCTGCAACAACAAAAAAGGTGACGTGCGTACCTTTTTTGTGCCTATATGCACCGTTTATAAATCTGGCCCCTGAAGACCACACATTACATAACGCTGTCTTGATGATTTTAATCTCTTCAAATGGCCAGCGGCAATAACTTCAGCTACTGAACTGCCAAAACTCTTAGAATTGTCTACAGTGAATTCTGTACCGTTAATGCAGAGCTTATCTACATATTATAAAGAAGTTGGTGATTTGAGTAATTTCACACATCTCCTCCGAAACCACCGTGAATAATGAGTCTGTTTTCCGCATTCACCGGTTTTACTGTGGGACAAAGACGATGCGTTTCGAACTCAATCATGAAGGGAAAACTGCATTTTGAAGGCGTTTGCGCAAGTAAAACCGGCTAATTCAATCAGCTGTTATCGTGCCTGCGCATATAGCCCGTGCATAGCACAGTTATTATAAATGCTTAATAGGTAACACGTCGATCGATTATGGCTGAAACATTACCGAACTATGAGCCTATAGTGAATCAGCAATTCGCTTGGCGACGACAACTAATTTTGCTCTGGACATATCCCAGATGACAATTAGCGAGGAAATGTGTTTTCTTCATGAATGATTGGACTCTACTGAATTAGCTGGAACACAATACGATAAGAATTGCCAATTATCAAATATATAAATATATGCTTCGAAAGTTGGGAGTTCAGCCTTACCGTTCTCTTGCGCACAGCCAGTGATGAAAAAATCATGGAGGGGCGGACCGATACTGAAATATCGTTGCTAACGATCTTGAAGTTTCGCTTTTAGGATCGATCCGAGGGTTAAATAATGGCACCTAGTGTTTTTAACGGTCCTTTGGACAAACTTTATTTAAATTTTTATGCTAGTATTTTTATGCTAGTATTTTTATATGTTTATGAAATAAGATGGTTCTGAAATGATGAAAAACCGAATGAAAAAATTATTTTGTAGGAACTACTTCTCCTTCCGCCGTCACCCTACTCTTTATGTCGGCTGGATTTTTAGTACGCTTGAAACCAGTGGAGTACCGATGCAAGTTCGTCACTGTAGCTTAACTTCTGATTGGCTTTTATTGGTTTTGCATGACGACTAAACTTCGAAAGATAATCACAATATAAAAATATTACATTACAAAATATAAGAAAATAAAATTCATTAAATTAAATTTCATAAGAAAAAAACTGAATAATTAAATACAATCAATACCACTACGACCCCATTTCCGAAACAGTTGGGACAAAGTGTAAATTGTGAATAAAATCACAATCTAGTGACTTTCAAATCACAACAACTAGTATTTCAATTATACTAGAACAAAGATAACATAGTAAATGTTGAAACTGGCTAATTTAGCAAAGTTATCCACAAAGTGGGCTCATTATAATTTGATGGCTGCTACAGGTCTCAAAAAAGCTGGGACAGGGGTCTGTATAACATGGTGTAGTATTCCCCCTTCTATTTAACACAGAGTGGAGGCGTCTGGGCATTGAGAAGACAAGTTTCATGAGTTTAGCCATTGGAATTTGATCCCACTCTTGTTTAATACAGGCTTCCAGCTGCTGGAGAGTTTTGGGTCTCCTTTGACGGATTTTTCATTTAATTATGCGCCAAATTTTCTCTTTCAGTGAAAGATCAGGACTGCAGGCAGGCCACTTCAGCACACAGACTCTTCTGCTATGAAGCCATGCTGTTGCAACAGCTGCAGTATGTGGTTTTGCCTTGTCCTGCTGAAAATACACAAGGCCTTCCCTGGAATAGATGTCATCTGTAGGGGAGCATATGTTGCTCTAAAACCTTTATATAGCTTTCAGCATTCATGGTGCTTTTTGAAACATGCAAGTGTCCCATGCCATATGCATCAATGCATCCACGTACCATCAGAGATGCTGGCTTTTGAACTGATTGCTGATAACAGGAGGGGTGTTCTTTCTTCTCTTTAGCCCAGAGGGCACGACGTCCATGATTTCCAGCAAGAATGTCAAATTTGGACCCATCTGACCACAGGAAACTTTGCCACTTTCCTACAGTCCATTTTAAATGAGGCTAGGCCCACAGAACACGGCGGCGCTTCCGGATAATGCTCAAATATGGCTTCCTTTTTGCATGATAGAGTTTTCTGTGGCATCTGTGGATGGCCCGGTGGACTGTGTTTACAGACAGTGGTTTCTTGAAGTATTCCTGGGCCCATTTAGTAATGTCAATGACAGAATCATGCCGGTGAGTGATGCAGTGGCGTCTGAGGGCCCGAAGATCAGGGGCATCCAGTAAAGGTCTTCGGCCTTGTCCCTTATGCACACAGATTTTTCCAGATTCTCTGAATCTTTTGATGATGTTATGCCTTGTTGATGATGAGACCTTCAAAGCCTTTGCAATGTGATGCTGAGGAACATTGAGTTTAAAGTATTCCACAATTTTTTTACACAAGCCTTCACAGGTTGGAGAGCCTCTTGCCATCTTTACTTCTGAGAGACTCAGCCTGTCTAAGACATTCCTTTTATAGCCAATATGTTCTTTCAGCTGATTCTCATATATATTAATTGCTTTTTGTGCCTTTTTTTGCCTGTGTTCCAACTTTTTTGAGACCTGTTGCAGCCAGAAATTTTGAAATAAGCTCACTTTGTGGATAAAAATGTAAAATTTTTATCCACATTTGAAATGTTATCTGTTTTCTATTGTAAATAACATATTGGCTAATGTGATCTGAAAGTCATTGCATTTTGATTTTATTCGCAATTTACACTTTGTCCCAACTATTTCGGAATTGGGGTTGTAAAATGAATACAAAAAACAGGAGACATGTCCAACTATCCCATCAAAATATTAACACAGTATTTAGCATAAGAAAAAGGAAAAGAAAAGCTGTAATACAAACATAACTAAATCAAGTCTTATCCAAAAATACACATCGTCAAGGAAAAACTCTAAATAACCTAATTCAAACAATTCAATACCAAAGGAAAATACAAAAAAAGGAAACCACAGAAAATTGTAATCATGGCCTGTGAAAATGTGCTTGGGTTTGACTCAAACACATGTCTCTCTGAGGGGAGGGGGAATCAGTTCTTTCCTGTGGTCAACCCCTAATTTCTCTTGAGCAAGGGTCATGCTTACAATGTAATATGCCAAAATGCCGTCCTGGAGGAGACTTCAAATCCTTCTTTGGAGAGTGACCAGGTCTTCGGATGTTTTTTGATAGACCTTGATGTTCCTCGTTTCCCATAGGGCCTGTTTGATGACATTGATGATCTGGCTTTCAGATGTTTTGCATCCCTCCAGTAGCCCGTGCAGGACATGCTCAGGGGGGACCTCGGTAGCAACCTCTTGAGAGAGACAGAGGAAACAACAAGGCCCCAGACTCGGCTGGCCACAGAGCACCCCTCGGAGAGATGGTGTACATAGGTCAGTGCATCTGTTTAGGCCAGAGCTTAGTCTGGGCTAAGTGCTGGTGATACATCAAGAATTTGGAGACACCAACGAGCAATCATCCAGGGAATGTCCTTCTGTTTGTTCATCAAACATTTCTGAGTGACATTTGCCCAGACCGACGAACGAGTCCCGAGCCAGTCCACCCCGTAAGAGTTCAGCGGTTTGGCTAGGTCTTAAATAAGATATCATGATCTTACGTTGTACAACTCAACAAGTTTAGGCCAGCCTGAGACAGTCTCATCTTATAGGGAAAGTCCTTTAAGGCTTGATATACTGGAGAGGGATCCCAACAATATGTTTTTGTAAGGTCCAGCACATCCAAGGCCATTGCCCTAAGAAAGGGGGCAGTATAATACCTGGCAAAGTTACCAACCACGTTCCCCACCTTTCCAATGTTCTGAACAAGGGCAGCCGGACCCTGTACCATAATTGCGACATATCTGGCAGCACCCAGCTCCCATTCTTTTCCCAATTTGCTCCCCCAGACAAAATGAAAAGCCATCCTAGTGATCTTTACACTAGTGGCTTTGTCCGCCACCTGCCTAGAAAGTCACCCCCAAGAGCGTGATGGTGTCTCTGCACACAGGGAAGGAAATAATCAATCTACAAAACCCAAAACCAGTGAAGTTGGCACGTTATGTAAATCGTAGATAAAAACAGAATACAATGATTTGCAAATCCTTTTCAACTTATATTCAATTGAATACACTGCAAAGACAAGATGTTTAATGTTCAAACTGAGAAACTTTATTTATTTTTGCAAATAATCATTAACTTAGAATTCAAAGGCAGCAACACATTGCAAAAAAGTTGGCACAGGGGCCTTTTTACCACTGTGTTACATCGCCTTTCCTTTTAACGACACTCAGTAAACGTTTTGGAACCGAGGAGACCAATTTTTGAAGCTTTTCAGGTGGAACTCTTTCCCATTCTTGCTTGATTTACAGCTTAAGTTGCTCAACAGTCCGGGGTCTCCGTTGTCGTATTTTACGCTTCATAATGCGCCACACATTTTCAATGGGAAACAGGTCTGGACTACAGGCAGGCCAGTCTAGTACCCGCACTCTTTTACTACGGAGCCATGCTGTTGTAACACACGCAGAATGTGGCCTGGCATTGTCTTGCTGAAATAAGCAGGGGCGTCCATGAAAAACGACACAACGTCCACAGTTTCCAAAAACAATTTGAAATGTGGACTCATCAGACCACAGAACACTTTTCCACTTTGCATCAGTCCATCTTAGATGAGCTTGGGTCCTGCGAAGCCGGCGGCGTTTCTGGGTGCTGTCAATAAATGGCTTTCGCTTTGCATTGTAGAGTTTTAACTTGCACTTGCAGATGTAGTGACGATCTGTAGTTACTGACAGTGGTTTTCTGAAGTGTTCCTGAGCCCATGTGGTGATGTCCTTTACGCACTGATGTCTGTTTTTGATGCAGTACCGCCTGAGGGATCGAAGATCACAGGCATTCAATGTTGGTTGGCCTTGCCGCTTATGTGCAGTGATTTCTCCAGATTCTCTGAACCTTTTGACGATTTTACGGACCATAGATGATGAAATCCCTAAATTTCTTGCAATAGCTCATTGAGGAATGTTGTTTTTAAACTGTTCGACAATCAGCTCACGCATTTGTTCACTAAGTGGTGACCCTCGCCCCATCCTCGTTTGTGAATGACTGAGCATTTCAGGGAAGCTGCTTTTATACCCAATCATGGCACCCACCTGTTCCCAATTAGCCCGTTAACCTGTGGGATGTTCCATATAAGTGTTTGATGAGCATTCCTCAACTCTCTCAGTCTTTTTATGCCACTTGTGCCAGCTTCTTTGAAACGTGTTGCAGGCATCAAATTCCAAATTAGCTAATATTTGCATAAAATTACAAAGTTTACCTGTTCGAACATTAAGTAACTTGTCTTTGCAATGTATTCAATTGAATATAGGTTGAAAAGGATTTGCAAATCATTGTATTCTGTTTTTATTCACGATTTACACAACGTGCCAACTTCACTGGTTTGGGTTTTGTAAAAGGAAGCCAGAAACAGTTGTCCCAGTTGATCAGGGCACCAGTAGGTGCATATACGTCATCCAGCACCTAAGAAGCAAACGTGATGGATTAACGATCTGTTGCAGCGATGGTGATGTCATCCATGAATGCCACCTTAAGCTGCTCACCTCAAGCCTCCAGGAGTGAGTAGCCCATTACTACAGAGGTGGACTGCAGGAATGGTTTGAGGAACCTGAAAGCAGCCTCACACCCTCTACCATCTCCCAACACTCCACTGGGGAGCCAATGAGGTGTTTCAGACTCTCTCACTTCAGGAATCTTCTCCAGAAGGAGAGACACACCTGGGGTTATTGGAGATAGCTAATGTTCATCCGCCAGAGGCCCTTACCCATAATAATAGACTAGTCACAGGCACGTTCATGACTACCATGTGATGGTCTAAGCAGTGCACAGCCTAGATGGAATAAGCTTGCACTCTCAGCCCTGGGGAGAGCAGAAACATGTCAAAGCATGCTGAGGAGCTACCAGAATAGCTGATGTATTATACCCATGTATTTTGGGGTGGAGAGATGCCCGGAGAGTCATGAAGGGAGAAATGGACCACAGCTCCTCACTAGATCTATCTGTTCTGGGATGGCTGTGGTCCTAATCCCTAAGAGCAGAGTTTAAGTCTCCCCTCACAACGGCAGCATTTTGTGTGTTGTGGTGGTGGGAGTTTAGAGAAGAGGGAGACCCTCTCGGCCACGCTGGTGGGGCCGTACACATTGACCACCCAGAGTAAGGAACCCCCGCCTCCGAATTGGTGACGAGGTCCCGCCCACTCTCCATTCCTGGTCTGGATCATAACAGATTGTGGATTGAAAATAACGAGAAATACTTCAAAAGTGAATTATTAAGAAAGTCTCTTGGTAAAATGAATAGGAACTTTTACTTTTGACACCAGGGTGATGTGGTCATGGTGCTGGGCTGTTCTATAGGAATGAAGCAGCTTATTCTTAACTTAGGCGTCATTTAGTTGCTACTTCTCTCCACTATGCCGTAGTGAAGTGAAATGTGATAAGTTTCAATTTTTTGTTTGATATGGTGGTAATATCACATATCTGCTTAAAGCCCTGGCTTTTTATAAAGCAGTTCTGTAACTGAGACAGTGGACTCTCAGGGGAGTAGCCATTGTCCAGGTATGGCCCAAATTGAACACAGGCTACCATATTCACTTGAACTGAGTGAATGATAATTTGTATATATGAAATATATTTCTTATGGAAAATTGCCTCAGTTGGGGATAGGCCTAAAGCCTTTTTCAGATTTTCTGGACTCCGTCCTTGTATATCTAATGAAATGTCGCAGTTTGAAATTCATAGTGGGGAAAGAGTGAAGGTAGGGAGGTTGTATGCTCACAGTATGTCCAAAGAAGATTTTCAACAGAATCATCTTGCCTGGTTTGATACGAGATCAGGTAGACACCAGGAGCGAGGTGAAGGGGAATAAGGAATTTATACAAACAAAACAAAACAGGCACGAGGGCCAACGAAAAACTTGGCCCAAAGGGTTGCAAAGACAAACTAAGGTAAGCTACACAGAGCTATAAACAAAAGAATACAAAGACGACAAAAAACAAAAGGCACTGGAAACTCCAGGCAAGATGACCAAGAAAAATAAATAACAAGGCCGGACACGGACGGACGGACGGACGGACTATGAACAAGGCTTGGAAACTTGGCAACAAAACTTGGGAACATGAACCAGGAACAAGCTTGCAAACATGGACAAGAACTTGAGACACTGTCTGCCAGCCAACTTCCACCGCATCCAGATAAAGGCGAGGAAATCAAGACATGAAGGGCAACACCTGGAGGAGGAGAAACAAGAGGCAGGGCAAGATCATGACATGGACAAGATTGGTGGACAAGACTTGCTCATTAAGAGAATGAGCGTGCTCAGCTTAAGTACCAATTAAGTATGCAGTTTGGAAGCAAGCATGAATGTTAAGAACAGAAAAGCACAGCAAGATCTTGAAATAGCAAAGCAGGAATCATGACAATAAACTCCCTGTCTAAATTAGTAGTATTAGTAATGTGCCTATCTAAGAATTACACCACCCAGTTAATGTTAGTAAATGTTAGTAACTTAAAAACAGTTAATTGCCAATTAAGCTTAGACAGCCCCGAATCAGCACAGCACTGAAGGAAGGGGGAAACACCAAAGCCAACCAGAGCTCTGAAATGTGCAACAACGAAGGCATTGGGCGGAACGCAGACAAGCGGTGGAGTGGCATGGCAGACCTGGCAAAAACATGGAAAAGTAAAAGCATGGACAAGGAATGAAACTTGAAATGTAAAATCCTGAAACAAGAAACTGTTAAAACTGTGACATGAACATGAACTATGAACTCTTGAACATGAAACTGTTAAAACCATAAATGCTGTCCTGGCCAAAGGCCAGGACCCCAGAACACAACATGGTTCACTGTAAGAGGTTTTTTGGCTACATTTTTGAGTCTTTTAGAAGAGGAGCCGCTGTTTTAATTTTTCGCTTTCTGTTATTTTAAAGAAAACATTTTTTTATGTTGTCAGTGTGAGCAGTTTTATTTTTAATTTCTAATATAAAACGCAAATGGAAGCCTGCTCTTTTGGTAGCTTGATGTCAATGCACATCCTTGCAGATTTAATTTGGTTGATGTTCACAATTTCTTTGCACAAATGGGACTTCCCCTTCTCATGAACATAAAACTGTTGGTTTCAGCATCCGGATGCATGTTTTAGCATTGGACGAAAGGGAAGACCATCGGTATTGCCCCGCCCAGGCCAAATTCTTATCTTTTCGTCTGCCGATGGTAGAATTTGCCGCAAGGGGGAGCACTAACATCTGGTAATGGGCAATGTGGGTGCAGTCTGCAGCCGATGCTGACCCTGAATTCTAGGCCTGTGACTGGTTAAAATTGATGGGACGACCTGAATTCATGAAGCAGAAAAAAACATGCATCAGAATGCTCATAAGTCAGGAATTTAGTCTGCATTTTGACCCCTGAAACCTTTCACTTAAGTTCTCCCTTAAGTTGGTTCAAAGTAAGAAAAGAATGCCTCGTCAAAAGGGGTTCGTATTGCATGTGTTTCTTTTTTTTACCCAGCAGGTGGCACAAATTCATAAAATATAACAAGCTGCTCAATTTCACATCTCACCCTCTCTCAATCATTCATCTGGATGCCCTTTAATGGAGCTTAGAGGATCTTCTCCAGACCTGGACCATCGGTCCGAGTACTGGGAGTTCTGGAAGTTCCTCATAGAGACTCTGCCTAGATTGGGTAGATTTGTGAAAATATTTACAATTTATCCGTTTTTGTACATAAAAAATCACCCCATAGATATAAAATGGGGGGCCCTTGAATGCTGCTAATTCTGATCGGAGGTCTAAGGAGTGAAAATTCCCATTGTAAAGTGTCTCGCAAACTCTCCTAGCAGCATATATTTTTGTTCTAGCCCTTCTGCGAGAGCCTCTGACTATGAGAGTATGCCCCCATGGTGTAATGACCTTGTTTCGACTTCTTGCTGTAGATTATAAAGGCAGTGCACAAGTAAATCCAGTGATAAGACCAGGCCATTCTGGATTCTCATCATTATCAAAAATTTTCCTGGCCATTCCGAGTATCTCACCTGTAACCGTGCCTCTACTACAGGACAAAACAAATTGCCTCTTGATTGATAGGTCAATCGATTTTGGAGCTCAGAGAAATGAGAAATGCTTCATTGATTATTTTGTGTCTGCCCTGAGATTCTACCTCGTAAGTTCCTTCTTCCAGTGAGGCAAATCTTGCGTATTATTCATCCTGTAAGACGTGACTGCCCTTAATACAAGTAATACATGCCAAGATCTGTTACGTAACTTTTCTCAGCTGAGAGCTGGCTAATTAGTTTGATCCAAATAATCCCCTTTTATCTCCTACATAAATTTGAAACGGGATACTCTAACGTATGCACTTACGAAAATGGAATCTGTAAGTCTGGCAAATTTTGCAATTAAATTCTAATAGGGTGCGATTTAAGCTGAGAGATCAGCATTGGGATTTATCCGTTCAATTTCCTTTCCTTTGGCTGAAATAAGGGAGAAGTTCAACTTTTAATTAATGAATAAATTCATTTAAAGGTATTGCTGAATTTAATTTTAGTGAACTATTTTTCTTCCAATTAAGGTTTGTTTGATTATTGAAAAAGGCTAACCCTAAATATCAACTTGATTCAAACAGCGGATTGAGCATAATCGTCTTGAGAAAGTTGATTTCCCGAGAGTTGGTGAAAACGAAAATGATTTTCCAGCTTCGCAGGAAGTGACGTCATCTCAGGACCCATGCATGTACTGCATTGAATTTCATCAATGGAAGATTCCTACGATTCTTCAAGTTCAACTAGCGATTTTAGTTATTCTTAATCAAACCTCCCCAAATAATATTATAAGTGGAGATTTTGTATGGTACTCTTGCCCCATGCTGAAAAAGTCTGATATTAGCGAAGATGTATCTGTTTTTCCAAATGTCGAGCGTCCGGACATTCTAAATTACCTGGTGCTTAAGACCTCGTAGAAGTAATAAAATATGAGAACAGATTCCGAGCAGAGTAATTTGTTTGCAATAAAGCAGGCGCGATAGGACAAAACAATAATAAGTGCCAGAGTCTGCTGAAGGACTTAACACTGAACAGCGGAACAACCTCCTCATTTTGTTGTATATGGCCTCGTCAATAGCTCTGCGTAAAAGTGGTCAAAGCTGTTTCGTTGATTTTGTCTTTTTCAGTTTCTGGCTTCAGAGAAAGAATTTCGTTCAATCAAGACTGATTCGATATATACTCAGCAACAAAAGTTTCTGTGACACCAATATTGTTAATTATTTTTCATAACGCAATAATGAAATTGTCATACATGGCGATATCAGACTGAAACAGTACACGTAAACACAACATTGAAATGGAAATCATGAAAATGCGAGAAAATGACTTTGCACGTGAAAATGTGGGTAAATCATGCTTGTGGATGGCAATAAAAGAGGAGAATTTTTGGAATGTTCACATTGTGCCTGATGAACGACGGAAGCATCACTTATCGAAAACACAGCCATTTCGGATCAGGAACTCTACCCTCTAAATGCCAAGACTGTCTGAAAATGATCGGTGGAGGGCCATTGGGATGATTGAATCCGGAACCTCGCAGAGGGAAGTTGCTCATCGCCTGAATGTCCACCGAAACACCATTTAGAACTTATGGCAGCGTCATCAGCAGACAAGACATGTCAGAGACCGTCCTCGCAGCGGCCGTCCACGAGTAACCACTCCCAGACAGGACAACTGGATTCGAACAACCCATCTCCGAAATCGATTCCAACCTGCAACCATAACTGCAAGAACGATACCTGGTTTGAGGCGACTGTCTGCACAGACAATCCGTCGCCGTCTCCGTCATTTTGGCATTGTCCCACGTCGGCCAGCAAAACGTCCAATACTCACAGTACAACACCGACGACTGCGTCTACAGTGGGCACAACAACATCGACGGTGGATCCAACGTCAGTGGGATCTTGTACTCTTCACTGATGAATCAAGATTCATGCTTAACCGATGTGATGGTCCTTTACGTGTATACCGTCGACGTGGAGAACGTTATGCCAACAACTGTGTTCAGGAATTTGATCGTTTTGGAGGTGGTAGTGTCATGATTTGGGGAGGGATCACGGCTAGAAACAGAACAGATTTGCTTGTTATTGATGGAAATCTGACAGGTCAAAGATATCGCGATGAAGTGCTACGGCCATTGGTGGTACCGTTTTTGATGCAACATGGTCCCGGAATAACGCTGCAACATGATAACGCCAGACCACACGTTGCAAGGATTGTACAGCAGTATCTGATGCAACAACATGTCAATGTCCTGCCATGGCCAGCCAGATCCCCAGACATGTCCCCAATCGAGCATCTTTGGGACGAGATGGATCGACGTTTGCGGCGGTTGGATAACCCGCCAGCTACACTCCAGGAATTGCGACAACGTCTACGTCAGATTTGGAATGACATCCCACAGCAATTTCTGGCACATCTGATTCTGTCCATGCGCCGGAGATGCGTTGCTTGCATCATGGCACGAGGAAGTCACACCCGGTATTGAAGTGTGAAGGTCACAATTGGTTAGATGTCAGACAAGTGCTTCATGACGCATGAAAATGACATTTTTCGTTTTGAGTGACGTTGGCACTGAAAAGTCAGTGTTTCTCCTGTTAAATAAACATATTGATTGCATTGAGATCTTTGCGTGTCATTTATAACATACACATAAATGGTGTCACAGAAATTTTTGTTGCTGAGTATATTTCCATGACCGAGGTGTAAAGTTGGTGCCCAGTCAGGATTCATCGTGTCAGCTGGTTTCCCTGCATGTAAAAATACCTCCAGAGCTGGCTTAACAATATTATTTTTCAAATTAAAATTGCGCTAGTTCTTGCTAATATTTATAAGTCTGAAGTAGGACCATGACAAAATTTTATTGTAGACGTGTCAGCAAGGGCAATCGATCCACTGATTATCTTAAAGCGGAGCGGTCATCAGTTAGAATTGCAGGTAGTAGCAGGCACCTCCACTCCGGATCTGCGGAGGCTCTGTGCCGGATCAGCTGGAGTCGGCACAGACCCGACGCAGATCCGGAGAGGAGGTGCTTGCTATTGTGCTGCATCTTCATGAGTAGCCTAGCCATCAAATCACGTTCCGAACGAAAGCAAAAGAATCATTTTAAAGGTTTGACATTAGCTTGTTCGTGGTGAGCAGACCATTTATTTAAGCCTTGAAATCACAGTTTTAATGACTTATTCATGAAAACGAAAATACTGTTAAAGACCAAATGATCAGCTACTCCTGATTTATTACCTCTTTGTGTACTGTAATAGGAACTGTTTTGGCCATCTGCGTAGGCCTGAATAGTGTAATCGGCCTTTCTGCCGTCTAGCCCCTTTCAGTATGTATTCTGTCACCGTCTTTGACGATATTCACTCAGCCGGCGAACTTTCTCTCCTCTGTTTGTTATTACCCCTGGAATTCGATGGAATATAAAATACCCCTTTGTTTTCTGTACGGAATTACTACATCTCTTTACTGCACAAATACATTGCAATTCAGGTAAAAAAAGCAAAGAAATGTAGTAAGCCGAGACTGAATTCCCCATTGAACTGTATTGTGAGTACACCAGCAACTTATGTTTATACCAGTCAGTGGCGATTCGTCGGCTGTAACAAAAGGACGCCAAAACCTTGCCCTTCTGAGCTTAATGACTTTAACCTTTCGCAGTTCACATTTCTTGATCAGCAGTTGCTCATACAAATTGGTGGAGGGACAGTCAAATTTACTATCGATAGCATTGTTATACATTGTACCACGAAATTATGAGGGGGTTTCTTTCACACATAAATTACGATGTTCTGATGTAATGGGTGTGGCTGGGATAGAAAATTCTTAATAAAAATAGTCCATTGCGTAAAGTCACTATTTTTCTATTTATTTATTCAATTCAGACA
The DNA here is from genome assembly GCA_029721435.1 of Gymnothorax reevesii. NCBI lineage: Eukaryota > Metazoa > Chordata > Actinopteri > Anguilliformes > Muraenidae > Gymnothorax > Gymnothorax reevesii. Next base: position 99,571,029 of record CM056579.1, on the reverse strand, counting down.
ATAATACACTTTCTCAACCCCAATGTTGACAACATTCAGATATACCTTTAATTGCACGATTGAAGGGGGATGAAGCTGGACACATGCTCCAGAATTTCTGCAGGTCAAACAAACCCAACTGAGAGAAAACAGATTTAAAGGAAGATTTTGATGGGATGAGGGTGGAGGGGTCGATACATCCATGACGATGAATTCCATTTTGTAGTGCCTTAATCTGAATCTTCCACAGATATCTGCGACTGCATGAGAAATGTTAGCGTGAGCTGTGCATTCGGTCTGCTGAAAATCTGTGCTAATTTCTCATTATCTCTGGACCAGCAGGACACGAGGCCCAAATCCAGGAGTATTCTAGAACAATTTGTGAGACTCTGGTGGTCTGCGCTGGGGACTGAGTTCTGTACATTTTCCTGAGCAAGTCAGTGGCCCCGTGCACACAGGGTACAAGATGCATTTTGGGTGAATGGATCTCAGGTGGTCAGCGTAAAATACAATTGTAAACATTGTCTGTATAAAAGTACACGGGCTCCAAGACACATTTACATCCGATCACTCAAAGCACATGGAGGTGGTCTAGGCATCAGACTACGTATCTTCCGTAGTGTAAACGCTGATCTGTCCTGATGCGTCCCCATTAAGGGAAAAACATCATCTATGAAGGCTGCGGTGAAAGAGACTATTTCCAATAAAATTTCCTCTTCTATGCAGTCCTGCGTGCTCTCGTAAGATTCAAATGCACCTGTCTTGCTAATTTCAATAACTGAGACAACCCGAACATGTAAGCTATTGGCAGAAATATGTTAGAAAAAAAAAAGTGATTCGGGGTCAAAATCTTTGCTTCGTCTGCCAGGAATGGCTGCTGTTGTTGTTATAAAATGTTTTAACTGTGCACTGGGTCTTAGCAGAAGCTATGTAGTAAGCAACAAAATCTACTTGTGAGAGGTCAGCTTAAAACCAAGAGTAAACAGCAATATGAGTCCCTGACCTCTTGTGATCCGATCACCCAAAATGCATGTGAAAACCACGTGTAAATGCGCCCGGTGAGTCAGATCTGTGACTGTTAACTGGTGTTTGCAAATCCTGTCATTCCAATCACCTGAATTTGCTCATCAACATTCATGTACTTCAGCCAGGACTTTGAGCTAATGAGTGAGATCCGCTGGCTGGCCAGATGGGCTGTCGAAGCACACTGCAGGACTCCAACTTTCTGAGTTCTGGACTTCACACCTCTGCTTCCAGAAAGAGAAGCTGAATAAACACCAGTACATTCTGAGGGCTTAATTACTCACGGTAGTCACTCACAGCAAGGGACACACAGGGCCTTGTTTTGCTCACAGTTCAGGCATTAGTGAAAGGAGCGGGATGTTGGCCGAGCAGTTCCTTTTTACTGCTGAACACATGTTTGAGATTCTGGTCACAATTTACACCCTGCCAGAACAGATGCATCCTTTCCAGAATCATCTGCTGTTTTGTTTGTCGGTTGTTTGTTGTTGATGTTTTTTCTCCCCCTCTCCAGAGATGGTACTGCTGTGTTTTTCCGAGAGGGTCGGGCTCTCTGTGCCAGCCGAATGTGCCAGCTCGTTACCGACTGGGGAGACCGCGATAAACAATTATACCCCGATACAGGGTGACGTATACACAGGCGCGTACACACTGCTGTGCTCCGTGTGTTTTACCCTGTGAAAGCGAAGTGGGGAGACTGGCACTGGCGACCCTTTGGTGAGTGTTCCCGGCAGATAAAAGTGTTGCAGAAAGTCGGGCTCCTGTCGGACTCCTTCAGGCTGGTCCCGCCTGCTGCCCTGTGCAGCTGGGATGCGCGCAGGCAAAGCTTAAGCAAACTTCACTTTTTGGATTTGACTTGCTCCTATCCAGATTTAATGGAGGATAATAAATCATTCTGTCACTTATAAATCTTGATTAAACTGACAATTATTATTATTATTATTTTTATTATTTTTATTTGAGTGCAGACAGCCTGGTGGTCCTCTTGCTCCAAACAGGGCAAACTCTAGCAGTAAGATTAGTGCACCAGTTGGCCCTTGACCAAGGCCCTTTAGCCCTCATTGCTGATGGGGGCTAGGCCCCTGCTTAATCTAATCAACTGCAAGCCACTGTGGATAAATGCATCAGCTAGAGTAATATAAACTCCAAACATGCTGTTCTCCTTTTTTACCCATTTCTGCGCAACAGGGCTCTGGGACTTCAGGAGAGGGATGGTGATTCTCTGTTTGTAACATTTTTCTGCGCTTTGGCAATATGAAGATACACGCTATGTGTCAGTAAAGCTCATTCGAATGTAAGGGCGAGAGAGGTGTTTGTATTCTGCTTCTGTGCCCATTCTGTGTTGTATTTCTTCATTCTTTGGCTCGATGTATGTCTGGCATGCCAATAAATCTCATTTGTATTTGAGAGAGGAAAGAGGAGAGAGCTGTGAACCTGAGATGGGAGAGCAGATGTTGAGTGGGGATGTTAATAGAGAGCAGATTTCTACAGGAGCACCGCTCTCTCCCTGCCCGGTTGAAAATGAGATCTCATGCGCCCTTCGCAGACGGTCTCTTACAGGAGGACATATTGACTCAGATTGAGACAGACTGTCCTACAGGAGGACATTTTGAGTCAGACAGAGTCTCTAACAGGAGGACATTCTGGGTCAGACAGACAGTGTGTCTTTCAGGAAGACATTTTGGTTCAGTCAAAGATAAAGACAGAGTCTCTAACAGGAGGACATTCTGGGTCAGAAAGGCAGACACTCTTACAGGAGGACATTCTGGTTCAGACAAACAGAGTTGCTTATGGGGGGCATTCTCATGCACCGCTGACATTTGAGTAGAACAGCCACCCCCGCCCCCGCCCATTCGCACAGTCTCAGGGGTGAGTACTGGGACTCAGATCTGCATATTTATGCCTCTACTCCCCCCCCCCATCACCCCTCTCTACCCCACTCTCTTCTCCTCCTCTCTCCCGAAGAATCAGTGGATCATCTCCAGAGAGAGTGAGATGAGGAGATAAGGATGGGGGAGAGGCAGAGAGATGGAATGTGAGAGATGCAGAAAAAAAGGAGCCGAAATAAATGGATAGTATGAGAGAAGAGGGCTGCAAAATGTACTTTTCCTTGTCCTCAGAACTACAAAATAAGAAATACAACCATCCAAACAAACCTCCCAAATTTCATCATCCTCTTTTGATAAATGTTACTTTGGTGCAAAAGGAAAATATGTTAAATAAATAGAGATGCTAAAGCAATAGGGGTTTACCACTTAAGGACCTCAATAGAACATTCCAGTCGATAGTGATTAGAGACAAATTTGGTCCTGTAATGATAAGACTTGGAAGACTAGCTTTGCACACAAAGATTAAGCATAAATCCAGGACAAAATTTCATTTTTAATGAGTATTCTTGGTACAAATCTCCGGTTCATCCGGGGTTACGCTTAATCTGCGCCAATTGTGTGTGTGCGTGCGTGCGTGTGTTTGTGTGCTAATGCATGTGTGATCAGGTGTAAGTGTGCATGCGTGAGTGCGCTCGACGCTCGTACTAGAGTGCGTGAGGTGTGTGCATGCATGAGATTGCACGTTCATGTGCATATGCGTACATTACTGCCTGTGTATCTGCATGGCCTTCGCTTCCCACTTGAAGGTTGCATTTGATTGGAGAGCATGAGTGACACAGGCTCCGCTTGAGTTTGAATAGAACACTCAGTCATGTAACTAGGTCATGAGACTCTACTCCCCAGATTCGGCTGGGTTTGTTGTTTCCAAAATGATGGAAGTATGGTGTAGTTCGGTAAGCTTTCAACCATTTTTTCCGGAATTATAGGAAACCTAATGATTTAGTCGTCATATTTTGTGTGTGTGAATGAAAAGACCCCCAATGAAAAACTTCATTTCATCTTAAGTTTAATGTTAATGTTTGTTATGACAAAATTCTCTTCACTTTCATCAAATTCTTCATTGATGAACTCATACCTGTATTGACAACAGATGGCATCTTGCTCATGTTGGTACTGACCCTGCCTGTAACATTCATTTTGCTACCACACATGCTCCGTGACCTATTTCCTCGACCCCATCAGTGTTCCGGATGGCCAAGCTGGGATGGTGCTCCACCTGGGAAATGTAGTTTATTTCTTGCTCAGTTTTTTTTAACTACATTGATACAGAAAATGAGATTCATCTTCCTCATTCTGAGCTGGGCGTTTGGGTGCAGTTGTACGCTAAATGGGTTTCAGCTCCTGTCTGATTTGAAATTTGATTGTTTACTTGATAGTGAATATACTCTTCAGAGTCAAATTTGGGGCATTTCAACTGTCTGTTTACTACGAGTGTGTGTGTGTGTGTGTGTGTGTGTGTCTGTGTGATAGATCCCTCGCTTGATTCAGAATTGTTTGTTTACTTTGTTTGACTGCTTTAGTTTTTCCCTTGCCTCAAGAGCTCAGGCCTCACATGAATTGTACTGGGGTTCTGGAGTTTGTCATTTCACTGCTCTAAATGGAGGATGGATTTCCTGATTATCCTGGGAGACGAACTACAGAGTGAAGTCTGTAAATAAACACTTTGTAAAAATGACATACAGAGCCAATCTGATAGAGGCAGGGTACTTCAAGCTTGAACATCTTGTTCAGGGAACAGTTTTAATGAGGGCCTGTGGATAAAAATTGTGTGTGTGTGTGTGTGTGTGTGTGTGTGTGTGTGTGTATGCGCGTGTGGCTGTGTGTATGTGAGAGAATGTGTTTGTCTGTATGGATGATAAAGAATGCACGTGTTTGAGTGTGTGTGTCTGTGTGTGTGTGGGTGTGTGTGTGTGTTTGGATGATGGTTGCTACAACCCAGTCTAGGTCAGGTGACAACCAGTAAATGAAAGAACAAGGGAAGCACAGGAGGGGGGGAACTGCAATAGAAACTGGCTGCACCGAAAAGTAACCGGTCCCTCACGCAGCCGAAACCGAAACTAAACTAATCCTACTGCCAGTCTTTAAAGGTTTGCCAGGCAGGGAGTGGCTTTAAACACCTAACATCCAAATGCTCAATCCACAAGTGAAGATTGAGAGAACGAATAATCTACCCCCAGCAGAAACAATTTTCCACCCAGAATCGCCTTCAAAAAATTAATAAGGTAAAATAACGAAGCAAAGTAACAAAAGAAGTGTCTTAGTGGAAGGATTTGATGATCCAGCTGAGGAAACTCTAGCTAACCAGGGTTAACAAGCAGCGTTCAGAAGGGCGAGACGAGAGAGGAAGTCAGATCCACAAAACAAGGATTAGCACAGAGTGTTCAACCAGCAGCCAGACCACAAGGCAAAGGCAAGGACTGAAGTCAAATAGGACAAGCCAAGGGTCAACCTGTAAGAGCTGGCACGGAGGCCAGGAAAATGTGGGCTGGACTCAAGTGCAAGGATGGATTTAGTTGTATGTCTTATTATGCCGACCGCGCAAGCAGGAGGCAGACACAAAATACGCAAACAGAACAGGAATTGCAGTACCAAAAACAAACTATTAGTAATACAAACAATACGTTCAACCACAACAGAACTTGTATCACAGTAATATACTGAGTACAAATGAAAACGCACCACTCACGAAATCTGGAATAGCTTCACGGATTGATATGTGAAGTATATACGTATGATGCATTTGAGATAATGAATGATTTAAGAAGACATGTAAACATCATTCAATTTCATTCACGATAATGTTAATGCGAGAGAGAGGTTTAACTGGTGTAGGGGTCAAACAGGAAAGTTAATAATGGGTGTGACCGCCATTTGCATTGACACATGCAGTGCATCGTCGTCGCATGGAGTTGATCAGTCTCTGGATAGTGTTCTGAGGGATAGCATTCCACTCCTGAACAAGGGCAACCTCAAGTTCTCGGATGTTGTCCATCTGGCGTCGACGTGAAAGATGTCGTCCAATTTCATCCCATAAGTGCTCGATAGGGGAGAGGTCGGGTGACAGAGCTGGCCACTGAAGCACGGGGATGTTCTGCTGTGCAAGGTACTGCTTGGACCTCTTGCAGTGTGTGCCCTAGCGTTGTCCTGTTGGAACGTGTGGACATCGTGGTGTTGGTTGAAGAACGGCACAACATGGTTCTGCAGCACCTGGTCCCGGTAGTAGATGCCGTTCACCCTTCCTCTGCAGATATGGAGAGGGGTTCTGTGACGGTAGCTTATTCCACCCCACACCATAACGCTGCCACCACCCCAACGGTCCGTTTGAACGACACAATCGGCGTTATAACGTTCACCACGTCTCCGCCAAACACGTATACGGCCATCTGCGTTCCTTAAGTGATATTGTGACTCGTCAGAAAAGATGACACCGTGCCATTGTCGTAGTCCTCCAATTCTGGTGCCTGTTTGCCCACTGTAGACGCTGGTTTCGGTGACGATCCGTCAATATGGGGCCGAAATAAGGACGTCGTGCATGCAGGCCTATTGTGCGCAGACGGTTCCGTACGGTGTTGGGGTGAATGAATCCACGTCGTCCTTGGACTTGAGCAGCCGTTCTTGTCGCTGGTAGTGTTCGGTCTTGGACATGATCCCGTACGATCTGACGGTCCTGACGTGCCATTGTCACACATTGTTGACCCGGTCGAGGACGGTCCCGAGTGCTCCCCGTTTGCAGAAACCTTTGATGGAGTCTTGCGATCGTTGTTTGTGCGCAGTGCAGTCGTCTGGCAATTTCCCTGGTGCTGGCGCCAATTTGAAGCATGCCTATGGCACGTTCCCATTCAGGGGCTGTAAGTCGCGGCATAGTGTCGACGTTTCACAAGTGTGAAGAAGAAGTGAAGAAGTGAAATTTTATTCGGATTTACATTCTTTTAAAGGCAATGTGTGCACAAATTCAGAGTGAAATTCATTTTTCCCGTGGTCTGCAGCAAGATGTTGCGTTTTTGCAAAAAATTGCCTAGCGTTACAGTTAACTTGAAATTCTCGCATTTCTTGCACCTGGCATGTCGGGTGACGTCACTGTAGTGTTGTTGTTGTATAAAAATTATATTGAGGTTCATTTGAACTTAAATATTGACTTTTTTCAAGTGGTGCATTTTCATTTGTACTCAGTATAGTTAAAGAAAAAATGAAACGAGGTTCCGTAAATATATAAAGTGCTGGCACTTCACAGAACTTATATCAGTTGTTTGGTTTAGCAGTACACGAAACGGAGCTCTAAGCTATACAAGCGTATGGCTCACGAGAAGTTGCGAGGAACAATGGGAAACAAATGGTATTTATACATGCTGCCACTGTTCAGCGGTAATCGCACACAGATGATCCTTGTTTATGGCTGAGTGTGGTTGCGCTCCAGGTCTTAATTGGCCAGCGCGCTGGACCGAAAAGGGCGAGACCTGACACAACCACAAAAATCCAATCAAATAAAGAAAATGTCAAGGTGAAAATAGTCAGTTAAAAGGAAGCCAGTCTATCACCAAGAGTACCGAAATACTCACAAACCACATCTGCTAAGCGGGAGATCGATGAGCTAAACTCCAACTGGGAATTGTTAGAGGCGACCTTAAAAAACCACCGAACCCAGAAAAGGAGGCATTCAATTAAGCAAACGGCAGAAGCTCTCCAAAATTCCCCTACCCGAAGTTCAAGTGGAAGCCATACCTCGACGCGTTATGGCTGCACAAAATTGGACAGGTGGTCATAATGTTATGGCTAATCAGTTTATGTGCCTCTGTTTGTTTGCCTTATTGTGCATGTGCTTGCATGTATGTGGCACGCTTGTGCGTGTGTGCATAAAAAGTATGCATTTCTGTTAGTGCATCAAAGCCCCAGTGCTAAGGCTAATAAATTTGGTGTTGTGACCTTCAATCCTTCCCCCTGACCGTGACACTGGTGAGCAGGGACTGCCGGGGTCAGCAGGGGCCACTTCCTGTGTTCATTTGGCTGGGAATGCCTGTGAGAAAGTAGCCATCTTGGACCAGAATCTGCATCTTATTAAAGAGCAGACTCTGTCCTGTCCCCCAAAATATGCTAGTCCTGGCGCGCATAAACCTTCTTTTGATGACTTGATTGTATAATGCCCTCTTCACTGACTTATCCTCTATATGCATAATGTGAACTATGTATGATTTTCTTGAAATTGATAGCTGTGGCTTTTTTTAAATGTTAAAATTGTCTGTAAAAGTCTATGATGCCCACCTCTTTGCCCCTCCCCCTATCAAGTGTGCCACTGGATAGAATTGTCTCTCAAATGAAAGCAATACAGTTCCTCATCTGTAATGAGTTTGGAACTGAAAGCCAAAGAAAGTGTTTTTCATTGTAGCTGAGCAATCGCTCTCTCCCCAGGGTGTCTGTGCCCTCATAACTGCCTGCTGGGGTGGTCTCAGCTACACAGACTGGTTAAAGCAGAGAGGGAGTTCTCACTATACTTTCAGTACAGTCCTTGCTTATTCTAATTATTCTAATTAAGATCGTTTGTTTTCAAGGGTGGGGGGGTGTCGAACGTCTCTGTGATAATGGCCTGGGGCGATATCCCCCAGTGATTAGTGAGGCGTTTCCCATTTTCACTCCCGTGGAATTCTTCGATTTTATTTTTTGGTTTTTCAGTTTCAGGGAAAATTTCACCTCTGAAAATCTGTACTTTGTTTGCTCTTAATGGTCACTCAACAGGGATTATTATTATTATTATTATCATTATTGTAAGTGGTATTTTGAGATTGCCCACAGCAGATGTGACTGCTGTTTAAGAGAGAAAGAAAGAGAGAGAGACTGTGTGAATGTGTGTGTGTGTGTGTGTGTGTGTGGACATGTGTGTGTGAGTGTGTGTGTCGGGGGTGGGTGCTTGTCATTACTCTGGCTTTTTTCAGTTACATCGTCATTTCAGGCCAATTAAACAAAGTGAGTAAGAAAGTGTTGGAACAACAAGAGGCCGGGGTACAAGAGGAGCGGGCTTCGTTTCACAGCGCAGACGAACTGAGAATGGCGAATCGAACACGTGTGCGCCTGGTGTAAGTCACATCGTCAAAAGAGAGAGGGACAAGAGAAGAGAAGATGATACAAAAAGCTACTGTGTGCTTTTAATCTACTGAAATATTTCCTTCAATGTTACAATTACACTTCCACAGATTGGTGTAAGATATCCATCCTATTTAAAGCGAAATGTGTATGTGTGAATGTTCTCAGGTACTGTCGACGATTTTGGGAGAATTGGGGAACATCTCACAAAGGTAAATTGTCACATTGTTTATACCTCCAACAGAGGAGGTGCTATTTCAAAAATCAAATGGCTACCTTGGGTGCCAACATGTTCTAGGGTCAACATCCTGTTCACCTGTGACCAGTCACTCCATTCAGAGGTGAGCTAAATTTTCTTATTTTTTACCTTCAAAAACAAAACTTCACATTTTATGTTGGAAAACTCTGTTAGGAGGGAAGGGACATTAAAGTGACCGCTGCAAAACAATGTTGAGCTTTCCTTGAGATTTAGCCAACATTAGCAGACATGTTTGGGGTAAGTTGTTTCAATGACTTTGGGGCAAGTTGTCACATTTCCCCAGAATGAATAGAAACATAAAACATACCAGTACTCAAAAAACAGTGATGTGGTGATATTTTCAAGGATTAAAGGAAAGAGTTGAGGCAAGGAAGGAAGTGAGGAATAGAAAAATATTACAAATAATGTTTATTAATCCCCTGAAAGAAAAACTTTGGAAGGAAGAAAAAATAAAAGATGGAAATGATGACAGAAAGACAGCACGGCAGCACAGCACCAGATGTAACGTTACAGGCAGTGAGGCAGGTCACTATGTGATGGCTGGTGAGTTAAAGACGCCAAACGCAGTGGCCAGAATAAAAGGGAAAACAGCAGTTGAGAAAGAGACGCAAATAAAATAAAGCGATACTCGCGCTTCCATCGGACCTAAGTGTCGTCTGACGCAAGGAAGCAAGGCGAGCTCGAGAGGATGAAAAGAAAGGGAAAAGAACAGAAAGCCTCCGTTGCTGACCAAAACTTGTCCTCAAATATGCTACTAAACCCTAGCAACTCCCTTACTAGAGACCTTACCGGCCAAAGTGCAAACATGACACTGACACTCTAACAACTGGAGTGAGGCGGAACTAGAGCTTAAATAGTATCTGGGCCACGCCCCAAATTAATGCCAACTGGCCCAGGAATCTGATTGGGAGCAAAACAATATCGTCCCGGACGAGAGCAACAAAGAAAGAAAAAGTTTATTAGGTTTGTAGGCCATTGGCTCGTGTAAAGGATTGGTTTACAGATATACAGTTAATTGGAGCAAAATACGGTAATACAATAATGTTACAAACAAGTATTCACACAGATAGATTATGACATAGATGTGTTCCTTAACTGGATAGCCTCCTTAACAAACTCAGCACAGTTAATAAGTAGTTTTCGGTTTGCAGCAGATTCTGTAGGTTTGTAATATCTGACAGGTGGTTGTCATGTACTGGTAAATATTTATCTCTTGAGAGACTGTATGTTGCACAATAAAACAAAAAGGGAAACTCATTTTCATCAGCACCAGTACTGCAAAGTTGACATGTTTTGCTAACATCAGCATTTTGTCGTCGTATATTTGACAATAAAGGCAACTCCTGGAGTCTCAACAAGCACAGATATCGACGATATTCCCTCATATTCAAATTGAATACATAATACTCAGCATTCATATTTATTTTGTCTGTTTTATAATTTGTCATACGGAGTGAAATGTTAAGATTACCAAACATATCTTGTCTATTACAGTCAATTAAACGAGTCTTGAAATCGGCTAAAAATTTGTTCACATTTCCAATTTCTTGTTGGAGCCATACATATCCAGAACCATAGTTAAATAGAATTGATCTGATGTGAGTGGCACACTATGACACACTATGCAAAAGAAATCAGGAGTGCTGCAAGGATTTTGGCAGCTTGAATTACTACTCTGACTCGGTTCCCACAGAAAAAGTAAAAAGTTGTCACAAGTTTTTCAGTAATGTTGAGTTTGGTTTTGAATTTGAAATAAAGAACTCAATATTCCCAATTAAGCAGTTCTATTTTTATGTGTTGATTATCCAATATGGCAACTTGCCCGACATAATATTACAACTTACCCACTGATGGAGCAAGTAGTCAGAAGTGGACACCGTATTTAATAAATTGCAACAACTTTGTTCTGAAATGAGATACGAAGATACAATGAATATCCAAGACTTCTGCCTTAATTTGGTATGACACTGAGACCAGTCTGAAGTATTATGCCTAGTCAGCGTAAGAAAGACAGAAAAGCATGCCACCATACCCTGCTCTCAACTACCCCCTTTTTACACCCAGCTGAACAAGCCACACATTAAAGACGTGACATCAGCTCGAAGACCGAGTGCTTGGTGTGAGATTGTCACGGTTCAGAAGTGCAAACGCATTGTTCACGGTACTATTGTGTTCAAAAAATGCGATGATTCGCCGTTAAACGAACCGTAATATCCCCCCTTAACTCCGCGTAAATAAAAACCAGCGAGGCCATTGTTGACTCAGGCGACGTTGTCATTTGGATAATAGCCTCCTGAGGATGTAATACTCTAGTGCTAAGACAGAAGGCGCTATATCACACCTATAACGCGCTGTCGCTGGCAAACAGAAATGCGCAAATATCATCTCCTCGCTTCTAGTTCTTCCCCTCCTCTGTCTCTCTTGGTTACCAGTGCGAACATGTCTGTTAGCTTTCAGTGCTGTTTGTGGTCCATTAAACGCTGGAGTATGCGATGGAAACCATATGCGTTATTGAATGAGGACTTGTTTAAGAGGGCCCGAATCACTAAAGTTGAGAGAGTTTTTTGAGGGGGGTGGTACAGCAAATTAAAAATTGAATGAAAGATCACGAGCATGGAGAGAAAAAAGAAACACATTTATCAAGTCTCTAAATTAGCCAAATAACTGTAACCCATTGCTGAAATTTAAGATGAAATTAGTTAAAGTTAAAGAGCTTAGGACATGATATTCAGCTCTGTTTTTATGTGATAGAATGCTACGAAATACCTATCTTGAACAATTAGTTACGGTTTTAATAGTGTACTTTACGCAATGTTTAAAAAAAGCACATTTTATCTGCTAAATTATCCACTTGAGGGAACGCCCCCTTTGCCTCAATCGAGAACATATGCGCTGGGCCAGCTCATCTATGTGACGTCATAAGTTGTACACGGATTGTGTCTAGGTGGATAGCCGTAGTTCACGACTCTGGTCTGGGCGGAGAATATCTTAAAGAATGAACCAAGAAAAGTCACCAAGAGTGAACGGAAAGCGATGTGTAGTGTGGGGATGCAGTGCAACGCATGCATATGGCGATGGAATGTTTCTGTGGCCGAAAGATGCAGAGATATCAAGAATATGGACAAAACAAGTTCAATGTACTAGTGCCGACTTTGCTGGCACAGGCAAGCCCGGGTCACTGAAACCTACGATATGCGGCCAACATTTCGGGAAATCATGTCTTTATATGTCATTATTATTATTTGCGGAACCAAAACAGTTTCTCTGCACTGCATGTTCAATTGCCAGCCAACTCGCTGTTCAGTGTGATCTAGACAGCTAATTTGTGAAATGATACTATTCACGGCGCTCTATTTATTTCTGTGCTCTGTGTGCTCGCTAGCTTACTACCTAATAATAGCAAGCTGCAAGATATGGTTTACACATGTTGTGATATCATTCACGACTCTATATTTCTGTGCACTGTTCGCTCGCTAACTAGCTAATCATAGCAAGTTGCGAGGTACGGCTTACATGCATTGTTTCGAGAGCTCATGAAACAGTGCACAGAAATGGAAAGAGCCGCGAATATTATCATTTCACTACTGGCTAGATCAGGGGTGAGTTCAACCACCACTACTGCTATTCTTCACCTAATATATTATATATGGTCTTGTTAGGTAAGGTAACCAAACATCAGGTCTATTGTACTCACTTAAGGTTGAAAAGTGAGTAGGCTGGTTATCCAACTCGCCGTGCACAGAAACAATTGTAGAACTGGAATAATAATCATTCCGCTACTTGGCTGGTAAGTGTTGTACAGTTCGGGACAGACAGAGACACTGACAATTGGCTGTTTTCATTGCTCAAGTACTCTGAGGCTGGAATCTGTATGGTTCTGAATCCTGTGTTAAGTTGCTTTCACACCGGACGCAAACAAAATTTTTCGCACGACAGATTACATTCAAAGTCAATGCAAAGACGCGAATATAGGCCAAACGTATTAGCGTCTATGCATTGACATTGAATTTAATCTGTCGTGCAAAAAAATTGTTTCGCGTCTGGTGTGAAAGCAGCTTTATGTTGAGTTTCCTTATATTCCATAAAGTCGTCGTCTTCATCAAAATGGACAGATTCAATTGAAAATTCTGAGGAACTATCAGAATCTGACTCGGATACCATCGTTGTTGGAGGCACAATCGCCCACCGTGTACAACTTATGACGTGACCACACAGGGGAGTGCCAGAATCACTTTTCTGTGTTGCTCAGAATGTTTGATAATGAGGGAGGCAGGGCAGCCAAGTAACAAAAAATAGTGATTTTTGTTAAAAATTATTTTTTTATTTACATTTATTTTTAAGCAGATGATGGGAATTCTTTTATTTGTACCCTTCTATATTCATAAACCTGCTCAGTGCATGTCCTAAGCTCTTTCAAAACATCCTGCATTACCAGTGAACTAAAACCACAGACAGTCCTTGGTGATTAATATTCTCACTTCGCTGCTCACGCTGCAGGAGAAGCTGTGCAGCACTCTGTTTCACGGCCAGGTAAGGGCGCTCTTACAAAATGGAATCATATTTTGTGAAAATATTCTGTTCTTATAAGCTGCTTTTTTCATTCCATTGTTATTCACTGGTTCCCAATGTAAGGGTACTAACTCTGCCATTTGGGCAGACACATTTTGGATTGAGCTGAGCCCAAAACTCCCTGCTGTTGTTTTAAATTAGAATTAAATCACAGTTGTTTATATACTCAAACTCAGATCCAGGTTGGCAGCTGTGGCTGCTGGTTTTTGGATTGTTCCTGAACTTAATGCTTAATTTGAGTGATTGATTGTCTAAGTAGTCCTCACCTCTTGTTTATGAGGCCTGAATCTGCTGCTAATATAATTTAAGCCCCTAAAACATGTTGGCACGCCAACCCTCAAGGACTGGAATTTGAGACTTCTGGTTTAATGATATTTTCATGCATTAATATGTTCTGTGCATGATCGAAAACAGTTTTTGTGCAGCTGTTCAGTTTCAGGGGCTTGTGTGCCAGTGCAGCATTGGCAGCCTTAGCTGCGTTTCACACATTTCAATTGACACAGGCCCCTGCACTCAAAAAGGGCCTCGAGTGGAATTTAATTAATGGAATAATAATTCATACACTTTTTTTAAAATACATGTTGAGGCGACAGGCGAGCATTCAAAGATGACACTCAGGACATCGCTTAAAGCACAACTTATAGGCGTTCAGCTGACATCTGAGAGATGAGGAAAAACTAAACCTGTAAAATACAGCTGCTAGCAAAGATTCCCTGCCTACTTCAGAGGGGATAATGAAAAGTACCCATTCTAGGGGTGCTGAAAAATGGAAAATGTCAGACAAAAGAGAAAAGAACTAGTCTCTCAAGAGTGATCTCTTTTTTTTTTTGGACGGCATCTATTAAATGCTGGCCAATGACTGCACTTTGACCTCTGTCATGGCCATCGGCGTCTGAACCATAGAGCATGAGAAGCTAATGCTCCAAAATAAGAGTTGGGGGAGCAAAGTAATGGGTTTTGATCCCCAGTCTTCCCTCATTAAATGTGGAATTTATCATCACTGTAGCATATTTTCATTGGGAGCTTGGCGATCATTTTCTTATTTTCATCAAACAGTAAAAAATAATCATCAAAACATCCTGTTTGATAATACTTAATCACAGCAAAGCCACCTCGCTTAATAGCGTGTAACAGCAGTTTGTTTACTACGCCAAGGGTTAAGCAATTGTCAAACAGTCAAATTGTCAAACAGCCGTATGAGCAAAATGAAGAGAGACATGCAGCGATATTAAGTTGCGGGAAAAGTAAAAGAATGAAGGTATGATAATATGCACATAAAAATGCACATAATGCACTTGAGTATTTAAGTTGTAGTCTGAAAATGTGCTGTTATTGATGCAAAGCAGCATGAATCTATGAATCTTTGATCTGTCTTTATTTTTAGGGCTCCATGTTTGCTTTTGAAACCAGCCCTCAGATGCTTCAGGGCACCACTGCAATGCAGAATCACTGAATTGGCTAGATAACTGCACTGAGTCAGAACTGGAGATCCCCCAAATCTGGAGGATGGACAAAAATAGGTCAAAACCTCTACTCCTGGAGATCTACCATCCGGTAGAATTACAGTCCATCCTCACAAAAAAGCAGATCCCATTCAACAGCTTGAGCAGTGCTGCCCAACTCTGTTCATGGAGGTCTACCATCCTGCTGGTTTTCACTCCTACCCTAACAAAGCACATCTCATCCAACAGCTAGAGCTGGACTGCCCTGCCTTGTTCCAGGAGATCTATCATCCTGTAAGTTTTCACTCCAACAATAAAACAGAGCACGCCTCACTCAACAGCAAGAGCTGGGCATTTCGCAGTGCTGTCCCAGAGTTAATTCAGTAATCCAACCCCATCAGACAGGCCTTGGGGTTCTATAGCCCTGGTTTTTTACTTTTCCTGTGAAAAAAAAATCATACACAGTAAAATGATCTGAGTAAATTTGACTCTTATGGAGTGGAATTTACTCTTACAGAGTCTATGAGAGTCCAGTCTTGCCAAAGTGGGACCAAATAGACTCTTTAGGAGTTAATTTTACTCTGAACATTTTGCTGTGTACGCTGACTGCATGATATGGAGAATCAAAACAGCTTTGCAGGTTTAGCGCTAAAAAATAAAAAAAATAAATATAAAGGAGGGAGGGAGGAATTTATACCAGGCATGATGAAAATCCTCTCCTGGAGAGCTAGCCTTTAAGCTAGCGCTTATTCTGAGCCATTTATGCAGATTTAATGCCAGTAACAGCTGTGAGTGATGGTGCTGATTCACTTCTGTTCGTCTTTTCCGTCGCTTGAGCAGTCTCCAGCTGTAGATTGTCATTCAACAAAGAAATGTCAAATCTACTTGATGACCGGGTTAATTGGGAAATTAAGAGCTGGAGTTTGCATGAAATCATGGAATATTATAGTTAGCGCTTGGCTAGCCCCTGGTTACACCATCAGAATGACTTTCATGCTTTTTGGTTTTCCTCCAGGGCTTCTCCCCCATTGGACGGGGCAGTTGTAATATCCTCAGTCAATATTAAGCCTCCGTTTTCTAGAATCTGACAGTGACAATAAATACTCATAATGGCGGCTCCCGGGGACTCTGACTGAAAATGGCTCTGCATGAGGCGGGATCTTTTTTCAGATGAAGGTTAAGTGCTGTGATGCGAAGGCTAAGTGCTATGCCATGTCCTGCATTGTGGTCAGGAGGACGTATCCACCTCCACGCTCCTGCCGGCTCTGACTATCACTCATTCCTCATTTACACCACACTCATTTTCATGGCTAAAAATAACCACGTAGTCCTACACGCACATTGGCATACACACAAAATGCATATAATGTAGGCAACACGCAGCTTCCAACAAGGACATATGCATGTTAACGTATGAATACAGCCACACACACATACATATGAAGACCACAATGGACGAATGATCAGAGTCACATTTTCACGTTGTGGAGAAGTGAGGAATTAAAAATTCAAAACTATCTAAGAAACAAAGCACTGAAAAAATATGTAAAAATATAAAATATACATTGCCCGGCCAAAAAAAAAAGTCACTGTTTGGAAATTAATGAACAAATTCAATAATTGGATAATTACTGCAGTTATTAATATGTTTCAGCCGGCAATAATCATTTTTACCCTGACTGATGAAGCTCATCGCTACTCATTTCTTAAAAAATCATGTCGGAAGACACATCCCTTGATGGTGGAAAAGATGTTACAATATTCCAGAACGGGCAAGTTATTGGCCTGTATTTAGCAAAGAAAACCTTGAATGACAAAAACAAGTATGAGGAATCATTTTCACAAACAAACTTGCCACCACGAAGTCCTGACCTTAAACACATTAAAAGTAATTGGGATGCGCTCAAGAAAGACCACCGAGTGGTTCAACCATTAAGGCGAGAAGACAAGATCTCGGCCAAAAATTATGGCATTTCTGACCGAAAATAAATGTTCTGGCATTGCATATAGTTGTCAAAACAATGACAAGACGAATATGCACTGTAATCAAAGCTACAGGGGTTCCAACTAAATATTTGATTGTGAGACTTTTTTTTTGTTGGCCGGGCAGTGTATAAAATATTATAATAATATATGATATATAAAATATACAAAAATGCTAAATTTGGACTCTGATTGTTTTTACTTTGTGGTCTTCATATACATGCACAAGCATGTATGATGATGTACATGAACAAATATATACACAAGCAAGCGCATACACTTAAGCACTCATGGCATACACACAAACTAGGGCACACATGTATGAGCACAGATTCAAACATACAGACAGACATGAGCACACACAGATCAGAAATATGAAAGCAGTAAGGGACCCATCTCAAGGTTAAGGTTAAGTTCAATCACTGAGGTTGACAGTATGTAGTTTATAAATGTGGAGGCAGAATGCATAAGTGTAGTACAACCCCCGGACTGTGCCGCCTGAAGGTTGTGTGAAAGACGCGGTAAATCCACGGTGTTCAAATGCGGCTCGTCGCGCGGGATTGCGCCGCCGCTGCTTGGCAGCCATTATTTACCGCCACTCATCCGTGTTGCCGCCGTAATGGAGAGAGATTTCCATGAAAGCGCGCTGTGATTAAGAAGATTATGATAATTACGCGGGAAACTTATGCTCATAAAACAAATAACTCATTTTTGCCTGAGAGGAACCTGCTTTGCATTGGTGGATTATTGTTTTAGAACAGAGGACTCGGGGGTGGGGGGCGATAAATGTTTTAATGGAAGCCAGACTTTGCATAATTTATCAAAATACAATTAATTGTCACCTAATGGGATAAATTAATAATTATATTTGCTACCTTTAATATGACATACCTCGAGTTTTGAGTGATTGCCCTAGGGGACTATGAAGATAACATTAATTAGAATATGACTGATTTTCAGGGTTGATGGGAGATAATTGAATTTTGATGAGGCCATATTGATGCGCTGAATTAATTCTGTAATTTGTATTAAAAAAAAATCTCATCATTTGCATTTTGACTTTTTCATTTCTGTATTTCATGATCACAGTGTGAAGCTGGATAGTTTGAAACTTTTAAAGGTCATTGACATGCTAGTTTATACAATTATTAGCTGCTTAGCGAGTCACGTAAATGGAAATAGTTTGTGCTCCTACCTGCCCATGGAGACAAAATAGGAAGTTAATTAAAAATTGTTAGCATTTAGCGTTTTAAGAGGACACTATCATCTGGCTGATGTCTGGTGCTGTTTTGTCTGAAAGCTGGATTTCAATGAGAGATGAGCGTTAGCTCATTACCCATAATGCAGTGGTGTCAATGTACCTCCAGGGCCAAGAACATGCATGTTTTCATTCCAACCAATCGCCCCTCTTGCTGATTTCACTAATTAACACCCCTTCAACTAGAGAGGGAGGCCAGGAGGGAACTAATTAGTGTAATCAGCAGGTGAGGTGATTGGTTGGCATGAAATTGTGAATTCCCTAAGTCCTCGCTTGCTATGTGATTGGATACCACTGGTCTTATGTGCTAAGCTCATCTGGGCGTCCTGTATTAGATGAATCTAGTCTTTGCCAAAAAGGCCAGTAGGTTTTTGCAGGTTTTAATGCAGGTTTTGGCATTAGCCCAGTGCTACTGCACCTGATCAAGTTCATTCTAAACCTCGCAATAGAATCTGGTACTTCAGTGTTGGGCTACAACTAATATCTGCACCCGCAGTGACTTTTTTCAGAAAACAAAAATGATCGCTAAATTACATATTAATAACGATTATTACAATTATCATTGCATAACACCTCTTATATCCCCTTTGCGCAGATATTGGCGCCAGTGTCTGTAAATTCCGAAATTTAATTCAGAAATAATTCTGTAATTGAATTTCTAAATGTCTTGCTTCACTGGAACCATTTTCCAGAGTCTTTGTGACACAAATACTGAGTTATAAAGCCTAAATAGGCAAATGTATAACAGGAAAAATTGGCAATATTTGTATTCTGTGCAAAGTGGCTGTGGTACACTTCAGGAAAGGATGCAATGCATAAGCTTTGAAAAGTCAAGTCACAATATAAAGGCCAGGAAAAGAGCAAAGTCAGTGAAGAGTGAGATAATGTATTTTATCCTGCCTGGCCAAATAATAAGTTTCACACTTTAATATTTTGTTGGACCACTATGAGCTTTGATCGCAGTATGCATTCATTTGGGCATTTTTTTGCAGATATTATGTAATATTAAAAGATTTTTTTTTTTACAACCGGAGTTGCATTAATTTTTGACTGCAAGCTTGCAATCAGGATGAGAGAGTCAAACCACTCCGATAAGCCTTCTCCAACACTTTCCAAAGACTTTCAGTTGGTTAAGGTCAGGACTCTGTGGTGGCTAATTCATGTCTGAAAATGGGTCCTCATGCTCAGTGAACCTCTCTTTCACAATTTGAGCCCAATCAATCTTGCCTTTCTCATCCTGGAATATGCCTGTGCTGTCAGGGTTTAAAAAAATCCATTGATGGGATGACCTGGTCATTATATCCCCGAATGCCGAATGAAACGTGATAATTTCAGTTATATTTCGAATAGAAATTTCAAGTTTTGCATATAAGCAAGTATCATAACTGATTCGATTTTGTTCAATGAGAAATTTCAAGTTTTGCATATAAGTCAGTATCATAAAGAGGAAGAACTGATTCGATTTTGGACAATTTACAATTTCTAGATTGGCCACCAGGGGCCAAAAACTGAAAAAATCACAGTTTTTATCTTATCTCTGGAAATATTTGTCCGATTGACCTCAAATCAAGTGCAAATGAAAGGTCATGACCTGAGGATTTGTCCCACAATGACATTATACCTGTATGGTTCAAAATTTTGACACGAGGTGGAGCTTTGTCACATAAAATTCGCCATTTTTGCTATATCTTTGGAACTATTTGTCCAACTGACATGAAACTATGTGCAACTGCCATGTCATGACCTCACAACGTGTCACATGATGACATTATACCTGTATTGTTCAATATTTTGCCACTGGGTGGCGCTTTGTGATGGAAAATTACCATTTTGGCCATATCTGCAGAACCATTTGTCCGATTGACCTGAAATTAAGTTCAAATGAAAGGTAATGACCTGAGGGGCTTTATATTCTATTGGGTCTATTCAAGGATTGGGGAATTGGAGGATTGGGGGCGTTCGAGGATATACCCCAAGCCGTCGCCTCGGACGGCATAAGCCTAGTTTAGTAAATTCAGGTAGTCAGATGACTTCATTATGTCGCTGCATAACACTGCTGAGCTGAGACCTGACCAAGTGGAACAACCCCAAATCATAGCACTGCCTCTGGGGATTTGTACAGTGGACACTATGCAAGATGGGTGCATGTCTTCATAGGCCTCCTTTCTTACCCTGACATGACCATCGCTCTGAAGGGTAAATCTGGACTCTGCAGACCAAATGAACTTTTTCCATCGCTCCACTGTCCAATCTTTATGTTCCCCCATAAAGTTGCCTTTTCCTCAATTAGTCTTACTGACAAGTGGCTTATCCTGTGAGATCATTTTGTACTGTGCATGTGAAAATGCTCTTATTTCCACCAAGATAGTTTACCAAGCATTTTAGTGATCTCTGATCATGATCACTCATGACTTTTTCCAACCCATTTCTTCTGCTAAGTATATGATTCGTCACAATCCTTCCAGATTTTAATGCTTTCGACAGGTCTGGGCCAAATTCCAGTGATTTTAGTAATCTCCTTTGTTTTTTTTTTTTTTACTTGATAAAGGCCAATAATTTGAGCCTCTTGAAATACAGTAACATCTTTTTCATGACCATGAGATGCGACAAGGTTGTTTAAGAAATGAGAAGATATGCACTGCATCATTCGGGATTAAAATAATTGTTGTTTGCTGAAACATATTAATTGCTGCAGTCATGATTCAATCATAGGCTCTGTTTGCTCATATAAATTCAAATGATGCCCTTTTTTCTGGCTTAGCCATGTACGTCTCTGTGCAAGCATAAGATCACCAAGGTCTTGATTGGTCCACAAGTGAGCTTTTCTATTGAAGAATAAGATCTTATTTGCTGTTAACTGAGATTTGAGTTGTTTGCCCGAGCTCTCTGTTTTGTAGAAAGGATAAATATTTGACTTTTGCCGTTCAGAACTTCTCATTTCACTGATAAAAACTGGAACAAATCTGGCTTTGGGTCAAAATGGGTTTAAGTAGATTTCCAGACAGTGAAAGAAAATGACTGGCATACAGACTTACACATGACAGTGCTCTGACAGTGTCTGGGATGAGCATTTTGCATGCCATTACTGGGGTTCTGCCTGCTGATTGTGGAAAATGCCATGAGCTTAATGTCCAACATTTTGAAAGGCGTGGAAATGCGTTTTTACGTGAGCGGGGCTAGGGTGGGGTCGGGGGAGTTACAGCGAGAAGGGCTCCCGCTCTGATGAGTTACGAACGGATTTTCCCTTGTCAGAGAGGCGCAGGTCGAGTCTCACGGCTTAGCGTTGTGAGTGGAATTCCTGAAAGCCAGGGACAGGTACGCCGATAAGTGGATTACATGGAGTTTGTGCGCTAATCTCAGCTGAATTCAATCGCTAATGGCACTGTGGTCGGGCATCACATACTACCTTTCACAATATCCCTGAACACAGCTACAAAACTGATTTAGCTGGGAGAATGTTTGGGCTTTCGAGCGCGGGCGTGCTTGTGCATGTGTATGTGTGTGCGTGTGCACACGCGCATGTGTGTATGTGTGTGTATGCATGCGTGCGCGCGTGCATATGTGAGAGTGTGTGTGTGTGTGTGTGTGTGTCCTGCCAAACACATTCTGGACATTAATGGTTGAGTTCAGTAGTGTTATGCCTGAAGGGAACAGTTAACCCCTGGGGTAGATACAATGCACAAACATAATAAACAGTTTGTGAATAACCTGCTGTACAACTACTCCCCCTGGCCAGGAACTCCATACCACGCTTCGTGTTTTTTAAACGAACTATTTCCCCTGTATTTAAAGACACAGCAGAGCTGAGCACTCAATTTCCTTTGGAAAGGAGAACCCGGGGACTGAGGTCTTGATGGTGAGCCTTGTTGGGCTAAATGGCCGGTTCTCGCTAGTTTGTTATCTTATGAACGAGGACTCGGAAGGGAGAACCCAGGGAATAAGGGTGAGAAGTAAAAAGGATTTTTCTTCCTTTTACAACCACCGTGGGGTATTTACCAAATACAGGCCAGTGCATTGGGGCATTGTATTCTAGGGAAGCTCAACCCTTAATGGTCCATCAACACCATTTACAGCACCAATTTCCTGGGATGCTAAAAAATCTACATCTGCTCAGCTTCAGCAGTGCGTGGGCCCGGCATTGCTCAAACACTGTTATGGCTCTTGTAGCCTGAGGGGGCAGTATTGCCTAACATCAGATATCGACTGATAGTGACTCAACACCCAACGAGAAACAAAAGACCTCTTTCAGCAGCAGTGAAAATGTTAAGAGGTGAAGGCAGCCTGATTCATGGCACAGAGAATCAAAAACTGCCCCAATTTGTCCACTATGTTTGTGTGTCTTCAGTATGATACACTTCAGCAGAAGAGCCATGTAGTGGAGATTGTAGCCCTATGAGAGAGCCGTGCTGCGCTTATGCTGTTACTGTGATCACTAACAAAATTGATTAAGTGACTCTCAGCTCACTTATCTCCACTCTGCTACCTCTGTGACTCTGACCTGGGCTCTGAGTGTAAAGGGAGCACTCAGCCCAACAGACTCTTCCTCTATCATAAATCACAGGCCCCTGGGCCAGCATTCTGGCCTATGGATCAGAATTTTGGCCTGAGGATTAGCATTCTGACCAATCCTTACGAGACGGAGCCCGTTGTGTGTTATGCTGTGGCGTTGGTATGAAGGCCTCTGACTTCCTGTTAGACTGACAATGTCGCTTAACGATTTCATAGCTGTAGCCTCTGTGCAAAGCTGCATGGCTTCATTCAGGAAGGTTAGTAATTCAAGCTCCAGATAAAGTGCAATGTGATCAGTGTGGCTGTTGGGCTCTTAAGCAAGGCCGTTAACCCCTAATTACTCCAGGAAGGATTGGCCTCGGCTTAGTTTGATCTACTGCAAGTGGAAGGTGGATGGAAGGTTACGTGTTTATTCATTATGCACATTGTATAAAGGCCCCTGACAACACAGTGTAATAAGAGCCCTTGACTGCACAGGTGCCAGTGTGATAAGGATCCCTAACTGTGCAGGAGCCAGTGTAATAATGACCCCGGACTGCCTGTTATACATAAGAGCCAGAAAATAAAGGCCCGTGAATCCCTGTTTAACACAGGAGCTGGTGTAATAAAGGCCTCTGAATCCCTGTTTTACACAGGAGCCAGTTTAATAGAGGCCCCTGAATCCCTGTTTTACAGAGGAGCCAGTATAATAAAGGCCTGTGAATCCCTGTTTTACAAAGGAGCTGGTATAATAAAGGCCCCTGAATCCCTGTTTTACACAGGAGCCAGTTTAATAAAGGTTCCTGAACCCCTGTTTTACACAGGTGCCCGTGTAATGATGGCCCGTGAACCTCTGTTTTACACTGGAGTCAGTGTAGTAAACCCTCCCAAATCCCTGTTTAACATAGGAGCCAGTGTAATAAATGCCCCTGACTCCTGGTTTTACACAGGAGACCGTGTAATAAAGGCCCCTAAATCCTTGTTTTACACAGGAGCCACTATAATAAACGCCCCGGAATCCCTGTTTTACACAAGAGCCAGTGTAATAAATGCCCCTGACTCCCTGTTTTACACAGGAGACCGTGTAATAAAGGCCCCTAAATCCTTGTTTTACACAGGAGCCACTGTAATAAGCGCCCCTGAATCCCTGTTTTACACAAGAGGCAGTGTAATAAATGCCCCTGAATCCCTATTTTACATAAGAGCCAGTGTAATAAAAATTCCTGAATCTCTGTTTTACACAAGAGCCAGTGTAATAAATGCCCCTGAATCCCTGTTTTACACAGGTGCCGGAGTAATAAACGCTCCTCAATCTCTGTTTTACACAAGAGCCAGTGTAATAAATGCCCCTGAATCCCTGTTTTACACAAGAGCCAGTGTAATAAACACTCCTGAATCTCTGTTTTAAGAGAGCAAATCTCTGTTTTTAATAAGCGAATATAAACTTTGTACTAAAATGAACACCAATAACTGCAATTAATTAAGGTAGCTAAATGAACAAATGACGTGGTTACGCTAGATCGTTATGAACTGTTCACGTCACCTACTTTAACCTTAATACGAATTTAACAGGTTGTTATCTGACGATCAATATAAACTAAAGCTGGGTACAGAAAATGACGCTAACAACAAAATTCATTGGGGTCAGCTAATGCGACAAATTTCCCAAAAATGCAGTCATTTGATAAATTTACCTGCAAGAGTGTTCCAATGAAAATGCATTCATTGTTTGGAACAATTGCTTTCCCCATGACACGCATTACTTCCGCATTCCTTCATTCCTATTGGAGTCTATGGAAGTGTCAAATAGTGCTATAAGTGGAAAATAAAGCTCTATCTCAAAAATCTGGCTAATTTGAATCCAAGATATCATGGCAGTTAACCCATAGAGCCATAGTCTAGGACTTATTGTTGACCGGCATAGGGACTATCCCGGTAACAGACAGAATGACTGACTGACTGACACACAAACAAACTACCGTATGCCCCGCTTGCGCATGCGCACCGAGGCATAATAAGCGCCCCTGAATCCTTGTTTTACACAGGAGCTTGTGTAATAAATGCCCCTGAATCCCTGTTGTGTAATAAATGCCACTGAATCCTTGTTTCAAACAGGAGCTGGTGTAATAAAGGCCCTAGAATCCCTGTTTTACACAAGAGCCAGTGTAATAAAGGCCCCTGAATCCCTGTTTTACACAAGTGCCGGTTTAATTAAGGCCTGTGAATCCCTGTTTTACACAATAGCCAGTATAATAAATGCCCCTGAATCCCTGTTTTACACAAGAGCCAGTGTAATAAACACTCCTGAATCTCTGTTTTACACAAGAGCCAGTGTAATAAATGCCCCTGAATCCCTGTTTTACACAAGAGCCAGTGTAATAAACACTCCTGAATCTCTGTTTTACACAAGAGCCAGTGTAATAAATGCCCCTGAATCCCTGTATTACACAGGAGCCGGTTTAATAAAGGCCCCTGAACCCCTGTTTTACACAGGTGTCCGTGTAATGAAGGCCTGTGAATCTCTGTTTTACACAAGAGGCAGTGTAGCAAATGCTCCTGAATCTCTGTTTTACACAAGAGCCAGTGTAATAAACGCCCCTGAATCCCTGTTTTACACAAGAGCCAGTGTAATAAACGCCCCTGAATCCTTGTTTTACACAGGAGCTGGTGTAATAAATGCCCCTGAATCCCTGTTTTACACAGGAGTCAGTGTAATAAACGCCCCTGAATTCCTGTTTTACACAGGTGGCGGTGTAATAAATGCCCCTGAATCACTGTTTAACACAAGAGCAGGTGTAAACTATCTGGTTCCGAAAGCTGTGCACCGGAGATTAAAAATAAAGAGAGTGGCAGATGGAGGACTGATGGCAGTAGTTCAAATCGGAATTCAGTCCAGAACCAGATTATGTTGAGACCATCCGGGCCAAAGCACACGCGTCTTTCCGGATCTCAGCTGGTGCCGACATTCCCTGCTTCTGTCAGCACTCTCAACCAAATGGCCGGTCAGGATTTCATACTGGTCTCACCAGTGTGCGTGTGTCTGTCTGTGTGTGTCTATGTGTGTGCACTATACATAACAGTGCTGTCCATGGGCCTCCATTAACATTCACTGCTAACACAGCTTATAACACCTTTATGTGAAAACCTATTCACAGTGCTTACTTGCATTGACAACATGAACCACTGACAACGAAAACAGCTAGCATGCCAATAACAAACTTGGCACCAACACAGGCCACAGCCGACACTTACCTCTTGCTCACACCACATGCACTGCAATCGTGTATCGTGAGCAGACACTGTTAACACACCCTGTTTACGTTGTACACATACGGCCCAAACATACACACTGCTCACTTAACACCAGTGTTTACTTTGTAAACAGTGTATAGCAACGCATACTATAAACTGGCACTGCTAATTTGGATGCCACAGCCACATATAGGCTAAAGTATTGTATTAGAGTACCAATCTCAGAACTGTTCCC
This sequence comes from Gymnothorax reevesii, assembly GCA_029721435.1. NCBI lineage: Eukaryota > Metazoa > Chordata > Actinopteri > Anguilliformes > Muraenidae > Gymnothorax > Gymnothorax reevesii. The sequence continues at coordinate 99,544,583 of CM056579.1, read as the reverse complement.
CATTTCTGCTTCCTAGAATCATTTATTATAAGCTGCAATTCAAAACTGGTCCCATACTGACATTCCTATTCTAAGACATATTTGTGAACCCGAGGTAACTTCACTAAAATTTAAATATTGACAATACTAGCCATTATCAAGCACGTTTATTCCTGGTCAGGGTCATTGAGGGATAGGCCATCTTCCTTCTTTAAGTGAGCTGGCTTGCATGCCAATAAACTCTCTTTTCTTCAGTAAGTAAGAAACCAAGCAACTTGAAAACCTACGCCCCATCGTTACTGTTTGACATATTGCAGGCAGCATATCAGATAAAGACCATAATTTATTGTAAATGATGTTACTATTCATTTTTCAAAGGAAATTAACTTACAGATCATTAACAGATCATCTCGGCACATTAAAGTGGTCCCAAGCACTCCGCTGAATTTCAATTAAATTCAACGAAAAGATGCATTACAGCAAGGGGACGTGTGTGCGTGTGTGAGTGTGTGTGCGCGTGCGCGCGCGTGTGTGTGCGTGTGTGCGCGCGTGTGTGTGTGTGTGTGCCTGGGTTTGTGCTTTTGTGTGCACATGCATGTCTTTGTTTGTGCCAATGTACATGTTTGTGTGTGCTTGAGTGTATTATAGCTGCTCACACAGAGTTATATATTACACCTAAGTGCGGCAACCAAGTTGATTATGAGCAGATGTTTTAAAACCAATTGCATAATGCATTCTGGGGACTGTAGTTTACTGTGATTGACATACAGCTTGACAATGGTCAACATGAACACATGGCTGACAGTGGACAGACTACTGATTGAAGCTGGGTTACTAAAAATAATCGGGCCCTGTTTTTAATGAAGCACACACGTACACCCATACACACACATTCCACCTTTTTATCACTCACTTTACAGGCTCTGCTCTAATTGCTGATGTAATTGATAAATGACAGTCTCTCTCTCTCTCTCTGTCTGTCTCTCTCTCTCTCTCTCACACACACACACACGTTCAAACTCTCTATATCTCTTTCTCTGGCTCTCTCTCTTCCCCCCACACACACTCGCACATGCACACACACTCACTCTCTCTCACACACACACACAAACATACACACATTCACTTTCTTGCTCTCTCTCTCTCTCTCTCTCTCTCTCTCTCACACACACACACACACACACACACACACACACACACACACACACACACACACACCCTATACATCTGGTAGTCCTGTTCCCTGTGGTTCTGTCGGTGTGAGCTGGGGAGGTCACCAGCTGGTCTGCAGTGCAGCAGATGTCCTGCTCACAGTGAGGCGCCTGTGTCTGGTTCCTTCAGTACTGAGTCACACGCTATAATAATAATCATAATAATACTGTGATAACAGGCCCAAATGTACCTCGCTTTTATATTAAGAGACTAGCTTACTTGGTCCATCTCAAGGAAAAAGGCTATTTGCTTTAATAATAATAATAATAATAATAATAATAATAATAATGAGTCAGTAGTGTCATCACTATTCCCTGCCACGATCAAGGGCCACAACTCTGCAATAAATATGTTTTGATATTCATTTTCAATCTCAACTTAGATGAGTAGCTAATGAGTATCTATTTTAGCATACATAATTTCACGCATCTAGATACAATACTTTGAGAGAAGTCTTGTCACCATTGTGGTCCGAACAGACAGACGGATGGACAGACGGTCCCCAAGCCAATATTCCCCATTGCACTCCATAGCGGGGGATAATAATACTTTTAGTAAATGTAACTTCTCTGTATTCAGGAAGGAACTGCTTTAAAGACAAGCTCATTTGGACTTTATGTAGAGAATAATGGAGAATAGCGGATGTTATTGTTGTGGTTATTAACAGTTGTAAATCTAGTTCCTTTTTTTTTGTGTGGGAAGAGCTTCCCTGGAGTTGAGCTATCGTGGTACGTTTCCTGTGAGTGAATGTGCGCACGTGCTCCTGTTCGCTTTTGGTCCTGTCTGTCTGCTCTTCTTCCTCATACCAAAATATTACATCCTGTGCTTTGAGACAGGGAACTTGTTTAGACAAAGTGTTTCAGTGCCAGTTACAGATGTTTTCTCAAAATGGAACAGTTTAAAGCGACAGTTCACTTTTATTAAAAGGTGCCCAACTGGACTTTTATCCTTTAAACAAGTCATGTCTGTCTTATTTCTGTCATGAGAAATTTGAGAATGGCTCAAATGGGATATACTTTGGATTATATGGTCCTGATCAGATGGTGGTAGGGGGGCATAAAAATTCAATGCAGTTCATTGGCTTATCATCCTATAGGTCAACTTCAAGGAACAGATTACCTACTTACATGATATGTGAAAACAAAATCAGATTTGAATCAACTGTCCAGCTTCACCAGATTATTAACAGTACGTTTGCCAACCTGGGCCCGGTTGTTCAAAGCTCCATCAATTTAACGGCTGGTTAGCGCTAAACACCTGACACTATCACCACTCTCTAAATAAGATTCTCGTGAATGCTCTTCACAACTTAAACTAATCAGGGGAAACCTACAAAATGCATAAAAAATACAGACATATGTGTCTTCATTCAGGGATATAGATACTGTGGTTTAACTTAATCACCGGTTAAAGTTAACAAAGCTTTGAACAACCGGGCCCAGAAGTTTACATGATTTCTGTTATCCACAATGGAGTGCTGACCATAAATCCAGATAATATCTATAATATCTATCCACATGTTTGTTTGACTCCACATAACTTATCAAAAGTGTTTTGAACAATGGTGAAATACGCATTCAGTACTAAAATTCACTGTAAAGTTTACAGCGAGAAGCCGTACTTCATTTTTACAACAGCAGAGGGCGCTCTGCATACACATTGACAGCCAGTTGACCGCTCTGGATTTCAGCGATATACGCATGACCTTTTGTAAACTTGTAGAAAAGCCATTCGTCTGCGAACTAAATTATTTATGTTTTCATTGAAAGAATGTTAGGAGAATGTTAGGCAGCAGAGTCTTTCCATATTCCCATACTATCTAAATGCAGTACAATACAATCACTTAGCAGAACTAGATTGTTTTTTTAAATAATAAGTTCTAAAATTGTTTGGGGATTGAGGGCACTGCATTTACGCAGAGAGGGGATTACCGACAGAACCAGCCACAAGGATTTAATTTGAAATATTAAAATTGAGGATAATTTTACCCTTTTTTTGGGGGCGGGATTTGAATGTTGGTCAAGAGACGCTTTAAGAGGTAAGATGGAACACCAAAGTCAATAATAAAAATAAATCATTTAAATGACTTTGTTTTGATTCCCACTCTATAACATGCCACTGAGTCTGAAGCGGTATTTCCGGTACTTTCTCGAGCGTTCCCAAAATTGCATTACAGTTAGTCCGTGCACCTGGTTAAGGACTCAAACAGGGTTTTGTTCAGCACTGGTGCTGCATCTTAAACTTTGAGCTTTTCACTGGGAATGTCAAAATATTAGTCTTATATCATGCCATGGGATTATCTCCCTCTCTTTGGGTCTCTTGCGATAGATATTTAGGATAGTCTCATTTAGTCTGAAATGGGTATTTGGGATAGCTTCAGATCAGCGTCTTGGGTGGCCTAAATCTTTGGGTCTAACATCGATATTTCGAATAGTCTCTTTTTGGTGTTTGGAATGATCTCCTTTAGTATGGCTCTTGTGGAGCCTCTTGGCTGAGGGGGCTAACCATCCCTTGTTATTTTATTTTAGGAAGTAATGCAGAGGCAGAGTACAATCCAATAGGTAGGTTTATTAATGGCAGTACGATTTAATTGAGGGATGGAACCCCAAAGGTAGAGGTGGGGATGGTGACACCCCTGAGTAAGGGAGCACAGTTCAACTCAGATGTAGCAGGCAAAGCTGAGCTGTCCATTGCCGACCAGTAGTAACCAGAATAACAGCCGGGAGGGCTGCACACTTCGCCAGAGCTGAACTGCCCCATAGGAGGATGGAGTAACGCAATGGGAACTTGGTTCCAATCCTGATGACTGCGGAAGGACTGGGAGCATGTTCCTAACAATCTGGACAGAGGAAGAGGCTTGAAAGTGTCCATAAGAGTGCAGTCCTAACCCTGGACCCCGGTTAGGTTTGGGGAGCTTGTTCCTTTTACAGAGTAACACATTTGGAAGAGTTAACAAGAGTGTGATCCCATTCTTGGACCCTGCTTTGGCAAGGGGCCTTGTTCCTCTTAAACAGGGCTGAGGAACTGACTAGAGCTGAGTTAACTTGAATGCAATCCCAATCCTGACTCTGAGTTGGTTAGGGAGCTTATTCGAATTAACTGAATTAAGAGGAGAGTTTCCGCGAAATACTGTCATTAAAGACTAAGGTGCACTTATAGGAGCTGTGTCACGATTACTGCGTATGGTCACAACTTTGAACGAAGCGAATCTGTTGGATTGCAAGTCATAATCTTTGTCCATCCTTGCAAATACGTCATCATTTTGAATTTATTTGTTCATTTTAGTTTCTAAAAATAAACTTACTATTAAGGAGTTTTCAATGGAAATTTGAGGATTCAAAGCGTGATTTTCTCTCTTTAGCGGAAGGATACAAAGGATTGAAGCTGGTTCTCCAACCACCAGTAATCATATCGGAAGAAGGTCTTCCTTCCTCTTCTTCGATTATTGGCAATGGCAAACAGCTTACAGTCTTTGTATTCCTCAGCTAAAGGAAGAAAATAACGCTTTGAATCCTCAACTTACCGTAGAAAACTCCTTAATGTAAAAAGCAAAGTGTCTTAGTCACTAAAATATATAAATGCAGTAAAAAAATGAAACTGGATTGGCAAGGATGGAATCAGAGTCAGACTTGCAGTCAAGCAGATTCCATTACTCGGGATGTAAGTTCTGAGCAAGCAGTAATCTTGAAACAGCTCCTTTTTGACAGGTTAAAGGTTATGTTACACATATTAAAGAGGAAGAATAACAATTGGAAATACTCACTGGTTTGAACCACGAACAGCAAATTACAATCCAGCAATTTGCAACTCAAAGGAAGGGGCTTTAAAAAAACATCACATAGTTATTATGGCCAGCAGCCATACCACTATTCGATCAGCTTCCGCTGCGTGGCTGAAGCTAAGCAGGTGTGGGCTTGGCCAGTACTTGGATGGGAGACCACTGAGGAAAACCAGGTTGCTGCTGGAAGAGGTGTTGGTTGGCGAACTTCCCTCTGGCGGGATAATCCCCAATGCCCCAGTGCAGTGACGGGGACACTGTACTGAAGGAGATGCTGTCTTTCGGATGAGACGTTAAACCGAGGTCCTGACTCACTGTGGTCATTAAAAATCCTATGACACTCTTCGATAAGAGTAGGGGGTTCCCCGGTGTCATGTCTAAAGTCCCAACCTGGCTCATTTAATCTGCCACCTAATCATCCCCTGATCTAATTGGCTGTGCAATTCCTCTGTCCCTCCCCACCTCTTCCCCCAGGGCTCCCTTGAAAAAGAGATTTCAATCTCAACGGTACCTCCCTGGTTAAATAAGGGTAAAATAAATAAATAAATAAAATTAGGAAATAACTATGAAACGAGACACAGCCAGGAAGGTGCAAATGCGCAAGATGTAAACCTTTCAAAGGAGATATGCTTCTATTAGACACGTAAGTTGCTGAATAGGAAGAAAAACAAAAGGCACTCGCTGGAGTGTTGAGACAATTTTGGGTTAAACCCTGCGTAAAATGTCCTGAATAGCTGTCTACTCTTTAGATATCCCTCTCAGCACAACTTTAGTATCGTGATACAGGGGCGGATCTAGGAATTTTGGAAGAGGGGGGGCGCAGCCCCCATATGAGGCGCGAAGCCTGGAGGGGAGTCTGGGGGCCCTCCCCCAGAAAAATTTGAAAATGAAAATACCATATACGCGTTTTCCTTGCATCTAGAAACAAAATTCAAGGTCTTATAGTTACCTGAAAAAAGCATTTTTTTCACGAACAATTATCTCTATTTAAGGTATAAGTTTGCACTTGACACTGCAAAGACAATCAAAACAAAGAGACTTAGGTCCTATTATGATAGAAATGAACGAACTGTGAAAATGGTCAAAGCTTCCATCATGGATCAGGGGTTCCCAACTCGGTCCTGGGGCCTCCCTGTGAATGCTGATTTTTTCTCCACCCTGGTTTGCAATCATAGGGTTTTAACAAGCTGTTAATTTGTCTTAATTAGGTGCATTTTTGCTCGGAGCAGCAATTTATCCTCTCTTGACAAACAGTATTTCGACAGATATGCATGCAAACAGTGAGGAATAAATTTTGCATCCACATTGCAATACATGAGTAACAACTGCATAAAAAAGGGAAAAAATGTTCCCAATCAAAGGAAAAAAATCAATGGATTCGTATTGGTGAAACTGTGGGCACAGGTTGCAAAAACTAACTATTTACGAAACAAACAAATGACAGAGTCAAACCTGTTTTATGTTATGCTATTGTTATTGAGGGCAAGCAAATTATTTTGAAAGAATTCTAATCAACTGTGTTCAGCAACCTGATTTGGAGGTTCTTGATTTTCTCAGTACCTGAGTTGATCTGTTTACAAATGTTATCGCCTGAAATTTCTTGCCACACAGAAAAAAAAAAAAAAAAAAAAACTTCATGCAAGGGTCTTTTATTCGATGTTTTATTCTTCATGGCACAAATTGATATTTCTATTAAAATTTGGCTTAAAACAGCAAATAACAAATTTAAACACAAAATGTACCCAATTTAGACAAATTAACAGCTTGTTAAAGTCCTATGATGGCAATTATGGTTGATACAAAAACCAGCATACACAGAGAGGCCCCACGACCGAGTTTGGGAACCCCTGTCATAGATTAAACATTTAAAACACAACACTAAAGTTGTTTTCTTTCATGGAGAATGGTATTTTTATTCACTCTGAAGTGAATTTCCCACTTGCACATTAGGCATATTCAGTAGGCATGCAGAGCTACAAAATCATCTTCTTGAAATGTTTAATTCTCACTGAACGGGTTGATGAAGAGCATTCTTCGGGGGTTTCTACGGGTGTACATATCAATCACTTTGTCATAATCAAGTTTAAGATCCAGTTGCACTGGCACAAACGTTACTCTTAGATATTGCGCTGTTATCACTATCAAACAAACGTTTTAGCTCGTCTTATAGTTAATCCATATGGGACTGCATACAACCGACAGTGTACAGTTGTCAGAGTTGAATCGTCACTTGCTATTTTATACATTCAGCTACGGAAATCATTAGCATTGAAGAGGCCTAGTTGTCCCGTGTTAAAATATAGGATTTAAACTGTAGTGCAATAAATACTCAGAGGATTAACTTAACTAAAAGTGTCAATATCACAATGTACATGCTTTAATAAAAGTAAAAATCCTGCATTTAAAGTAGGAGTGAACTCATCCATAAAACCGTGTTTCAGCTTGGCTTACTAGTGAATATTCAATAACTGATCCTGGTGTGCTATCTAGTGATAGAATATTGTAACTGCGTGCATAAATTTGCAGCTTCATGTCCGCTGGCATCAACATCCGGATACAGATAACCCTGCTGAGCACCGTTGTTCTTGAACGCGCCAAATCCATACAATCCTTATGATGAATTGCATTCATATTTTTATTTCTAACGAGTAACGAAGTGGCCAGTGTCAACGTAATGAAGTGAAAGTATCTTTTAAATGTAGTAGAGTTGAAGTCAAAACTCAAGTAAAGTACAAATCCTCAAAAAAAAAAAAAAAAAAAAAAAACTTAAGTAGGCTACTGCTCGTTACTATACACCTCTGACCATCACAAAGTGTGTTAGGACGCAACTCATTTTTTTGGATTTTTCATTTTTCCGGAAAGGCAATTTTTTGAGCTTTAAGCCCTGTGTGCAGTGTGCGAAAAAGGCTGTCTTCGAAAAGTCAGTCAGCAGAAATAAGGCCCCCAAACCCCCCCACCTCCTCCGCTTTTGACAGGTCTGTCTGCCTGGTGTACATGAATGAAGATAAAAATTAAAAGCTAAAAGCCATCAAACATTGAGGGAGCTCTTCTCTGTCTCCTGAAGCAGCCTGGTGAAATGATTGAGTGTCTGATCTTATGGCCCGAGCTGGGTTGGAATAATTTTGCCAATGAAAGAAAACAGTATCTAGTCAAGTAGGCTAATAGTTTTAGAATTTGACTTGAGGAAGAAACCTAGTGAAATTCCAGAGAGCGATTTGAGTGCAAATGAATGTCAGATAAATGGAAATTAGAAGGGCGTGGGTGAGCCCGGATCAAAAATGGGGTGAAGTCTGTGCTGTACCGTAGCCAGACAAACTGGATCAAAGGTCAAATTTCCCAGGCAGCCCCGCAGCATGAAACAGGACAAAGGTTCAGCCGCGCCAGCGTACGCGGAACTCCGATAATGAATTATAAATAAGAAGGTCAGATCTTGGGGAAATGAAAAATTTCGCAGTCATTAATGTCCCCAGTCCAGATAATTGTGTTTATAATAGCGTTCTCGCTCTTGTCTGGCCGCTTGACAATCTGTTTCCAAAATAAAGATTTTGTTAGCGCCATCAACGTTCACTATTGGGTCATCCTGATGCAGAGAAACTGTAATTACACCACCAACCTCTGGGCCCGTTTAGCGCTGGGAATAGCTTCAAAAAAAGGGCCCGGTTTGGGCAGCACGACAAAGTACCAGATGTGCGGTTTCCAGCTCAGAGTGTAAGAGGTTACTGGAGATTTTCCCTGGGTTTTCACGGGGATTAAGCGGCCCATTCAGTTCGCTGCCATTAAATGCACGGTGCCCAAATTAAGCTATTATGCGGTGCTGGCGTGGATCTCCATATTTATTTAAAACATAATTACAATACAATAGGCACATAGTACGCTATAGCAATCATATTTTATTCATGAGCACGGGTACACATTCTGAATAACGATGTATCATTAAAAGTCAACGCACTGTATTGGTTGCTGTTTCAAAGATTAGTTCACAACCGCATGAAAAATGCCACTGGAACCCCGGTCCCCTTCAAAATAGACTGTTTGCCATAAAATTGGCAACATAAAATATAGGCCTGTATCTATTATTTTCAAAGGACTATCACAACTTCCAAGTCCACAAGACGGAGTACAAAACTTCCGTGGTGTTTAACCACCTGAGGGTACATTGCATATGAGTAGAAAGCTCAGACTCGCCTAATATATTCATAATGCACGTTTCATCTTGTTTCCCTTGTAGCTGTCGACTAACGGTTTTGCGCTTGGCGCGACGATTTCTGGATCACATTTTTATCGTGAGCCATGCCCACCGACATATGGCAGCGATTACGGTGTCATCTTAGAACACAATGTAGACATTATTTCCACTCGTTGCATCATAACATTTGAAGTAATTCCAGTCCTGTGAATGACCACAGGTATTTCAAAGAGAGCGTTTGGACACAATGCATCTGACCGTATAACAGACTACTATTTTTCCTTCTTCGAAAATTGGTAAGACGAAAACATTGTCTGAAGCAAACTGAGGATAGAAATTTTCCGGTAAATTGAACAGCCCTAATCTTCCCCGCGACTTATCTGGAGGGGATTAAACTGAAATCACCAAGATAGCAGCAAATAAGCAACGCGGAGACGGTAAATTTGTCCTGGTGGAAGGTAATAGTGTAGAAAAAGAGATTCCCTGGTCTCATTAATTTTTCGGGGTGGGGGATGGGGGGGGCATCGAGTCGTCGATAGATCTTTCGTGTTTTACCCGTGTTCGAGTAAACTGATCCACTCGGAAAACACGCTTTTTAGGACAGAGGGGGAGGAGAGAGAGCATATGCGCGCTCGCCGTTTCGGTCAGTGCCACTCGCTCGCTCGCCGTCTTTTTTTCAATTTCCTGTTTCAAATGTTGGTCAGAACGGATGTTCAAGGATCTCACAGGTGTGTCCCCCGCAGAAACGCATGTTGAAGCCAACCACACCTGGCCCCGTCATGTGACCTGCTACCTGGGCGTGGAGAAGGTCTTCTGTTTTATTGTTGGATTCTTTCGTTTCGCCCCCGTTGCCTTGTTTTCAGGATTGTGCGCCCAGTCTCCAGCAGTCCCTGGGAGGGATTTGCGTGCGCGCTGGCGAGCTTCCTAGTTATTTCGCCGAGAGTAAGATGTGAACTTTTCTCCCCGTGTGGTGTTTGTGGTTACATTTTCTTTTCGAAGGGGCATTAAAAATCTGGACCGCGCCAGCTTGTTCAACCACTGCTTTTTTTCAAGGTAAGTCAAATGATCATTTTAAATCGTTCACGCAAAACCGTGACAAACGTGATACGTCTGGTCGGGTGAGGTAAAATAAAAATCAAAACGCCAGTGATTGACCCTGGAGTCGATAAATACAAACAGTGATACTATGTTTGCGAGGAGTGAATGTAATCCTTGGCTACAGACGGCAAAGAGCAGTCATTTGCTTCCATGCAATACTGGCTGCAGCGAGTCGGTGAAACTGGGGATGCTGGATCGCCTGTCCTCGACACGCTGTGGCACTTTTCACAAAACTTTGTGCTTTATAAGAACGCGAGTGTTGTCATGAAAAGCCGGCTTGTGTGAAGCTGTAGGGTTGTCTCGTTTCTGGTCGATCGTAGGTCCGAGGAGGTTTCCAGTCTCCATAAATTCTAACGGTTAACGTTTTCACTATAACCGCTGACCCGACACTTGGAATTTTTACTCAAAAGGAGAGGCAAGGAAAGCAGTGAGTCGTGCACGAATGTTTTGTGGTGTGTCGTCTCAATGGATTGCTGTGAGAAAATGCTATTTCTAATCGACTGCAAACATGTTATTGGAATATTAGTTGGCATAAGTTATCGGGCGTAGGCTGGTCCCACTCTGAAACATGCATTCATCTCTCGAGCATAACGGAATAATGTTGCATGTTTGGCTTTGCAACATGAACTGGAACACTTGCGTCTTCACCACAGAGCTTGCAGCTATTACTCTTGTGTTGTTGTGACCGGAATGGGCGATTGACAGCTGTATTGTCTTTATTGTTTTACCCTATGCTGCTCATAATTTCAGAAATGTTCGTATATCCCCACTGAATTCCATGCAATTTGTGTTTAGTGGGGAGCCCGCGGTGTAATTGCGTACGGCATATTGGCACCGTTGGTTAAATGAGTGTGAATCATGGTGCTTGCACTCAAGGGCGCGTAACGCAACGGTATGCGAATTAGATCCATTATGGTCCATTGCTGTGGTTCGGGCAATTCAGCCGTCGTCGTGCAGAGACCTAAATCTCATGGCTTGAGCGTTCGGAGTACACGAATTCTGACTCCGAGTATTCGAGGTAACGTGTCGGAGACACACCACACAGACAACATATCTGTTTTGCGTCACGAGTTGCCTGCTGGTCAGTAGCCCTGTTTCACGTGTTGCTGGTAGTCTCGTAAACATGAGGAACACTGTCTTGATTCATGCAAGTCCACTACTTCTTGATCGGCTCAGTCAATCCGTACCGGGCTGTCCCGGCTTCGGCGCCGAGGTATAAACGCGGCTGTTCAGCCTATACTCTTCTGCCGTCCTTTACAACTGTTTACAGACAGCACCCCCTACGTAGACGCAACATGCTGTAAATGAGACGCTGGGACGCCTCATCCGGGAGGAGAGTGGGCTATAATCCTCTTTAAATAACAAACGATTCCCCTGCCGGCAGTGGCAGCGTGCGCTGTTAAAGAAAAGCCTTGTTCTCGTTCGGTGGTGGGCACGCGCGGGGTCGATAGGTGTCTGGCCGGCTACGGGCGTCTGTGCGTCCCGCGGCCACTACTTGGGAGCACGTGCCCGAGGAAGAGCCATCTGTTCACAGGGCAGTCACGGGACGCGAGTTATCACTGACCTCACGCGCCATTCGGAAACAGTCTTCTCTTTCTCTTTCTTTCTCTCTCTCTCTCTCTTTCTCTCTCTCTCACACACACACACACACACACACACACCCGCGCATTCAAAATCAAGTAGGGAAGAATAATTTTCAGGGAAGAAATTCTGGTTAACAGGTGTACAGTATATGACATGATTAGCCCTAGCAGTCCACCTCTTGCTTGTTGCACCCCCGCGATGCCACAGTTATGGTCTGTCAACAGCGACACTAACTAACAAAATGTATAGTATTAAAAAAAAATACAACCTTGTTTATTGTGCTCACTGACAGGAAGTGTTGCCTATTTTTTTTTTCGCGTTTCATAGATGTTATTTTGTGATTTTTTTTTTTTTTTTTTGAAAGGTGATATTTCCGGCTCAGTGATATTGCCATCGGCCCACTGCCTAAGCAGGATAATAAACCCTGAAATGTTTCTGGTGTTAGCTCTGTGTAATGTGGGTGCACGTGCTTCAGCTCTTGCTGAGGCATGAATGGAGAAGGACAGAGCTCTTATTATCTTTCAGATTACAACTTAGCGCTGAGATTTTGCCCTGCAGTCTTCGAGACCCACGCGTCCTTGTCTGGCATGTCAAATACATGAGTCTGTATCTGGAAGTGCAACTTGCTAACTGTCCCTGAAATCTGTTGTGCAAGACTGTGATACTTCCTTCTGGGGTTTCCAATCTTAAAAAATTGTTCTCAAAACGTTCCCCTCCCCCACGCGCTCTACCCCCTCTGTCTCTCTTCTTGCAGTCAGTTCTCGTCTCTTGTTGCACAGATAAGGATGCAGAGAGATGGTGCACATAGTGGTCAGAACTTGCCCAGGCAAATTCCTCGCTAATGAACAGTATTTCCGCCGGGACGCCTCTTGCTTCTCAGCTTTCTGTCGGGCTTTAGGCACAAGGACGAGATCTGGCCCCCTCATCAAAGGTGGTTTTTAAAAGTGAGGTGTTGCTCAAGTCTGGCAGAGATTCAATGTTAAAGAACTCTGGCTCCAAATGTTCCCCATCACGCATTTCTGAAACAGTGGGGTCATATTTCCTGGTCAAATTGGTCCTGGTCAAATTTCTCGGTCAAATTGGTCCTGGTCAAATTTCCCCCAAAAATTACTTGTCTGCTTCTGGCTGTCCAGTCACACCCAGTGGCATTTGAGTGGATACTCGTTCCCCCATTTAAATCCTCACTACGAGATAATTGCTTTCTTTGCTAACCTATACTGTCTGAGTGTTGATCTTTGGTCCCTTTTCATGGTAAACTATCCAGTGTCCAATCAACTCACTGTCCCTATCGGAGCACATAAGAGTTGAACCAACACTGGATTTTTTACTCATTTTAAACCGCTTGTAGAGTCAGTCTTGCAGAATGACTTTTTTCCCTTGAAGACGGCGTGCACCAAGGCTCCGTTGGATGCAGTTACCAGCAGTGATTGTGACATCAGCATAAGAATTCTCGCTGAAGTATAACACTGTAATCATACATTTGTGACCTCACATCTTAAAGGTTTGAAAGCAGCCCTGTGGAGCTGCATTGTTCCTTCTCTTTTCTGCTCTGTGCTTGCAGAAGGTTCCCCTCATTTCTGTATCTAATCCTCTCCACCGCGGGAGAGCTGGGCTTTGTGCATACCCGGGTCAGGGGTTGAGCCCCTGTGGTTTTTTTCAGGGTAGAGGTGGATTTGTGGGCCATGGGGGGGATGGGCTAGAGAAAGTTTCTTTCTGGGTTTTGGTGGAATCTGGTCTCTGCTGAGCCAGCCCCTAAAGCAACATGTGACCTGGTTTTTCGGGAAGTGGGAGTCGGCGCTTGAATGTCTGGTGGTAGCATGTTGGGCTTGGTGCTGGTGTTTCGGGGGAAATTGTCCTCCGTTTCCTCCCCAGGGGGCTTTTGTTTGTTCTCGTTCCATTGCTTCGCCGACAGTGGCAGGGAAGCGGATACTCCCGACTCTAGTTTGAGTATCTGTGCCAGTCTCCTGTCCCGAGGGCGCATGTTTTGGCTTTTTTTTTTTTTTTTTAAGGTTACTGTGATTGCTTGGGTATCACTGTCCACGCCCACTTTTTCCATTGCTGTTGTAGTGGTATTAAATACAGGTTCGGGAATCAAAAATTCTCTTCAGTACTTCGTTCTCACTGCCTGGATTTACTCAGTAATACAATCCTTCAGTCAAGAGGGATAATCAGTTGGAGAACCCATAGTTCATGGAGGGAAGAATCACAAAATGGGACCTCCATCTCCTCCTGGCCTCTGATTCGGTGATGACTGTGTAGGAGGGGCTAGTAAGAGGTGCAGGCGCTGTGTCAGTCTGAGATCTCTGCTCTTACCGCAGTGCCCTCCTGCTTCTCGGAGCTCGTTTGGGCGTGCTAACGAAGCCGCGGGGGACAGCCGCTAGGTTGAGAGGTGAGATCGCATTCATTTTCGTTGCCGCTAACGAGCAGCTGTCAGGGTGTGCGGTACGTCCCAATAGAGCCTTGCCCCCAACCGACCGCAAACGCTAACTTCCCCTTGCCCACAGTGTTGTGCCAGCTCCACCCTTCCCGAGAATGCGCTAATGCCAACGTCCTCTATTCCACAATACTGTGTGAAGCTCAACGATGCGCTAACGCTAACCTCACTTGTCCCACCATACTGTTTAAACCCCAATTGCACTTTGACGCTAACCTCCGCTATTCTTCAATGCTGTGCCAGTTCCACCCTTTCCAACCACATGCTAATGCTAATCTCCACATGCGTTAACACTAACCTCCTCTATCCCACACTGTTGGCTCCAATCCCCTCACCCTGTATCAGTCCAGCTGCCCTCAGACCTGCTTTGGTAAACGCTCCCCTACTCATTACATCCTCTGTTCTGTCCCACCCAGAGTGACACATTTGCTGTCTATGAGAGAACAGGAGGAAACACTGCTTCTGATTTCTGTCTGGGCGAACTGAAGTGCTCAGTGTTAAAGTCAATCCAGACAGTCTCTATTGCTTGTTCCTGGTCCTGGTCCTGGGCTCATAAGTATTTGAGCCGGACTGAAATACCTCTTGAAATACTTTACTTAATGCCTGAAGTACTGCAGCCTGCCAGGGGATGCAGCTGTGCAGAGTTTACAGGTTTACTCTTTTGGGTGTACTTTATTTATTCCAATACACCAGACATGCTCGGTCAAATGCGGAAAAGTATTTGAATCCGTTAAAAATAAGATATTATGAACCCTGGTCTAAAGTGCTCTACCAAAGAGCTGCCTGCCATGTGAACTTATGTACAGCCTGAGGTCTATACTGTGTCCCTGTGTTTGTAGTTTTGTGTGTGGTTGTGGTTGTGTGTGTGTGTGTGTGGCTGTGGTTGCGTGTGGTTGTGCACGTGTGCACCCGTTCAGTCTGGAGCGGATGCGCACTTCTGCTAAGTAAGACACACATCACATTTTATTTGGCTTATTTCTGGAAGAGGAAATTACTGAATTTATTCTTAAAGCTGTCGCTTAAAGGCAGAGCCTGGTGGGGAGCTGTTTTGGGCCCCGGTAATGCCAGTCAAGCTCTCGGAATTTACGCTCTTCCTCGCGCACCAGAGGGCTATTGCGTCTTCATGTCGCTCTTTCATTACATAAATGCCGTGCAATACTGCGGTTCAGCCTCCCCAGTGAAGGGAAATTAATGCGCTAATAGATGGTTAATAGATGGTTGATGTCGTTCTCAAAACTGAATCTTCAGTGTTCAGTGTCCTGAAAATCCGGAGGCACGGGATGATTAAAAACTTTGCCAGGTGTGGTGTTATGCCTCTGAGGAACTCTTTATTGTCAGTATTTTACTTCATGTTCTTTGTTAATTAACTTTTTTTTTGAAGTGGTAGTCAGGACACTGCTCATCCTAAAAATGGTTTAAACAAATCTACTGATGTTTGTTGAATGGATCAGTTCCATCGTAGCAGAATTATTTTAATGGCTTTTCCACTGGTATTGCTGATCTTTCATTTGTGGAGTGTGTGTGTGTGTGTTTGACTCCTGCTGCATGGTATTAGTGCATTACTGGGGCTTTCTCCTCTGTGTGTGCATGTGTGTTTTAGGTTATTAATTTGGCAGTGGTAAAATTGGGCTTCAGCCAGGCTGTGGGTGGGATAGGTGAGGTGTGACATGCCAGAGGGCCTGTTGTCGCTATGGCAACTGGTAGAGATGAAGGTCATTGGCTCCAGAAGAATTTGGGGGGCACCAAAATAAGGGGCCATTGTAGAGAGGGACTGGGGGGGGGAAAGCTAAGTACAAAAGGTAACAGACTATGAAATGCCATTGAGTTCCTTTTTCCAATTTTTCTTCAAGGAGGATTCCTTATTAAATTGGTGTCTCAGTCTGTGTGAGACCCTGGGCGTATATCAGAGCAGACTTTGGAGTGTGTTTGACAATGTACATTTTGTATGTATGTGCTTCTGCAAGAGTGCACGCACTGGCCCTTGGCTTCGTTTAACCCTTACAGCGCTGAATAACTTTTCAAGGAATTAAAAATGTAATTACCTTGAGCTGTTGAAAATCTATCATGTGGCAACTTGATTAAAAGAGCTGCCCTTCCTGCCACAGGATGGGTTTTCAACAGCATCTGATTTTGATCTCTTGCATCATTGGGCAACTATATCTCTAAGGGTTAAGAAAACAGGTCTGCTTGTCTTGGCGCATGTGCCAGTGTTGGTTCGGTTATGTGTATTTTGTGTGTGTATATATTTGCGTGCGACTTTGCAAGCGCATTGAACTGCAGAACAAATTCTTTCGGAGTTGGAGGTCAGTTGGAAAGGGCGATGAGAGGATAAGGCTGAATCTCTGCCTTCACTACGCTTTGATTTATGGCTTTTCCGCTTTAATCTACTCGAGCAGTAGCATCAGGCGTTTTCGCGAGATAGGGCCCGTGTCGGCTCCCTGCCATCGCCGAGAGAACACCTTTTCACCATGTCTGTTTGGTCATTGTGAAAATGACGCTCTTTTCTTTTTTTTTTTTTTTCTTTTTTTTTTCCTGCCGGTTGGGAGAGCAGTGTCTAATCAGGGCCCAGAGAGCTGTTAGCGGGTTGTTATTATTGGTCTCTCACGCGCACAGTTTACACGGGAGTCTGCGGCAGCATTCCCAAGCGAGCCGGCGTTCCGAAGTCGGAATTCCAGGGGCCCAAACGGCACACTTCACTCCGGGTCCTGTTTTTCTTCGACGCGGGGGGAAATGGTTTTTCTCACGGAATGTCGGATCAGAGGTTGCGTGGGGGTCAGGACCTGGGGAGTCCCCAGAGAGCATCATGGTTCAAAAAAAAAAAAGGCAAGAGGGGGTGGAGGAAGGAGTTCAGGAAACAGAGGGAGAAGGGAGTGAGACTTTTAATTAGACTACACTTTTTATCATGTTCTATAAACTCACTGATTCACATTCCACTATAAACTGCTTGTTTGGGTAAAAAATGCTAGGCTATCCCACTAGCAGGCTCTGCGTAATGAAGCGTTTACAACCTGTTCTAGTTTCCAGTGAACTCCTCCAGAAGGAGGCAGTAGTGTTGTGATGGGGTTAAACTGAGAGAGGGGCAAAGGAGTGAGATGTGGAGGCAGAGAATAAGGTGTGAAAGAGAAGGTGTTGGTGAAAGCGAAAGAGAGGGAGTGTGAAAATGAACGCGAGAGAGCGATACGAGCAATTTTTTTTTTTTTGCCTGCTGGAGGGAGTTATCGCCTCGGGTTAAAACGAGGGAGAGAGGAGGCGAGAGGAGGATTGCGAGAGATTCAGAGTTGGGGGAGTGAAAGTCTGAGGAGGGGAATTGATGATTATTTAGAGGCCAGCAGGAAGGGTCTCTGTGGCGATGGCTCGACTGAGGTTTCTGTGCGAGGTGCATTAAGTTGTGGATCTCCAGAAAGTTCTGAGAATTTCAGGCATTCCCTTCACGACGGTGACTGGTGTGCACTCGAGGTTCAGAGAGAACCCTCTTCTTCAGCTGTCAGCACCCCTCTGTGGAGAATTTACCCACAATGCACCACTGCTGGGTTTGAGTGTGATTAATAATTAAATAAATGTGTCCTTTGTCTTTTTATTCAAGAGCAAGACTTCATCTTGGTTTAACAGAAAATGGTCCCACAGTTTAGCTGGCATATAGTGAGAATGTCGCAACACAGGCAAACCCTCGCAGTAACTCTGTGAGACCATTCTGTGATACACAGAGGATGTTCATTTGCTTCGTTTACATTTGATTACTTGAGTGAATGAATGACTGTTCCAGTGGTTTATTGTCTGTATACCTCTGCTGGCCCTTGTTTCCTGGTTTGGGTTCTGTGTGCCCTGTTGTCTCCCTGATTGGGGTCTGTGTGCCTCGGTGTGTCTGGTTTCTGGTTCAGTGTCCATGTACCCTGGTGTCTGTTGTCTGCTGGTTTGGTGTCCGTGTACCCTGGTGTCTGTTGTCTCCTGGTTCGGTGTCTGTGTACTTTGGTGTCTGTTGTCTCCTGGTTTGGGTTCTGGGTGCCCTGTTGTCTCCCTGATTGGGGTCTGTGTGCCGCGGTTTCTCTGGTTTCCTGGTTCTGTGTCCATGTACCCTGGTGTCTGTTGTCTCCTGTTTTGGTGTCTATGTACTCTGGTGTCTGTTGTCTCCTGTTTCAGTGTCTGTGTACCCCAGTGTCTGTTGTCTCCTGTTTTGGTGTCTGTGTATCCTGGTGTCTGTTGTCTCCTGTTTAGCTGTCCGTGTACCCCGGTGTCTGTTGTCTCCTGGTTTGGTGTCTGTGCACCCTTTTTTGGTTTGTTGTCTTTTTGGTTTGGTGTTTGTTGTTTCTTGGTTGTATCCACTGTTATCTCTTGTTTTGGTATTTGTGAGCCCTGGTGTCTGTTTTGTTTTGATTTGATGTCTGTTCTCTTTCTTTAAGGATGGGAGAGATATCAGGCAGTCACAGTGACTCACCCGTTAACCACCAAAAAGCACTTGGATGAGTGCAGATGTCCTGCTGTTCATCAGTAGCTTTTGTTAAGTGTGTGTGTCTCCATGTAGGCGATGGTGTTTAGCTCTGGTTTATATACTCATGCTCGTAATATGTGAAATGTGACACAACCACCCCTCCAGATACTGTGCTCTGTTAGCAGTATGCTGGCTTATTGCCGGCATTGCTCCCTCTTTAAATTGTGATATTTGGCCTGATCTATTTCTCCCTGTGCCCCCGATTCAAACTCCGGCCAAGTCATTTTCCCAGAATTCCTGCTGTTTACATCAACATCCAATAAGACGGGTGACTTTAATCTAAACCAAATGTCGTGCTGCTCTTTTTTTTTTCTTCATTTTTATAAAAAGGACTGACATCAGGCTGACCCATGCTGCTGAAAGCACAGAAGTCTGTGTGTGTGTGTGTGTGCGCGCGCGTGTGTGTGGGTATATGTGTGTGCGCAAAAAGAGGATGTTCATTCTGCCGTCAGTCTGCTTTGTAGTTGGTGTTTTTTTCCATGGCTTGGTGGCATTGATCTTCGTGCTGTGCGAACCTTTAATTACTGTGATTAGCTGGAAAAGGGCAACAGTGGGGGTCAGGGAACTTTATTACAGGAGTCTTGTAGCGCACGCGCGTGCAGACACACACACACACACACACACGCACACACGCACACACGCACACGCACACGCACACACACGCACACACACGCACAAGCACACGCACACGCACACGCACACGCACACGCACACGCACACACACACACACACACACACACACACACACACACACAAATGCTCAGCCCACTTTAAGGGGAAAAAAACTGCCATATGCACCCGCAGTCGCAGTGCTTACGGCTGCCAAATTGGACCTCTGCATCACTTTGCTCTCCAAATGTTTTTTTTTTTTTTTGTCCCTTCCCTGTGTCGATTTGGACGGGTGGTTTAAGAGACGAGCTGCCCGGGCTGTTCGATTTGCAGCCATATGAGGCGCCTCACAGTGGCAGCACGTCTGGTGCCCTCGTTCGCCATCTTGATGACTGATGAAGAGCAAATGCAGTATGAAGACGAAAAGCTGCAAGCTCCCGTGTATGTTACTCTGGAAGCTGTAGCGTTGGATGTGGGTGGGCGCGGCAGGGCCAGGGTCCTCCGACTCAACTATGTGTGTGCGCACACGTGTGTGCGTGTGTGTCTTGTGTGTTTTGTGTGCGTGTGTACAAGCCCTCTACCCGCGATCCTGCTCTCCAGTCTCTGAAACTGCTGCTCCTTATCGTTTCACTTCCTGGTATTTGCATGTTGAGTTTTACTGTGACTTCACCATTGGTTAGGCACACAGAACCACAGGCACACAATGGGAAGGAGAATCTGTACTTGGGGGACGGACTTTCTCTCCACAGATTGGCTCCTCCTCACATGTTGCCCCATAAGGAAGATTATTTCTCGCCACTGTTTCTGGGCATTTCCCTCGTAGCCCTGGTGAGTTGTGTTAACCCTTCGTTTTCGGTTTGGGGTTCAGGCCTGGTGTTTGGGGGGGGGGGGGGGGCGGCGGCATAGGCACAGATTTTTTTGTGTATGCTGGTGGGTGCTCAAAACCTAAAATAACTTGCTACTATCAAAAAAATTAAGAATAAATAAATAAATGAGCAGTAAAATGGCAGTGTTTTTGCAAGCCTTGACCGACATGAACACCGTGCCCGCCCGCACTCACGCGCACTCATGACACCGATAGAAATAGTCAGTACTACCCAATCAGTTCGAGAGGACTGCCTGAACAAACAACGTCGACCAAATCCACAATCCGACACGGACACTAGTAATACAATATGCCTTGCCAGAGACTATGCAAACGCAGGGCTCCCCGTTGTGCTGGAAGTAATTGAACAATGACGTACTTTTCAGCACCTTACCAGCTCCATTCGTTCATTAATCACTCCCTGATATTCTGCTGTCAACGATCAGCAGTGCTACCAACCTTAGATGAGACAGACATGATTATCAATTAAAAGTTCAACGACACACGCCTACAAAGTAATTACCATAAGTTAGTCACCAAGATTGCATTTGTAAAAAGACTCACATGAGCAGAAATCATATAATGTTAGCAAATCCTCCGTCCGAAATAAATCCGACATCACCTCATTTGCACAGTGCAACTGTACACCCACCAAAAAACTGTGTAACTGTAATGGTTAAGAGACCAAAATATTAACACGTAAAAGAATTATTGCGTGGTAGGCTATTTAACAAACGTACATCACAGCACATGCAATCAAATGCATTTGATTGATAATCAATGCTTAGGCCCACACAGCTACTACATGTTAAAAAAACCTTTTTTTGTTCGCTCACCGTTGATGTTACTTCTTGATGAGGAAAGTGTTGTCCCCAGTAACGTGTGCTTCATGAAACTTTGCGATGTCATCCAAACGTTGGCCAACGTTAGTTAGAGCAAAAACTCCGTAGCTAGCGAACGAGCTAACCAGCTTCACTAGTGTTTTAACTGATTCGGCTATGTGCCTAATTCATGACCACTTGCTAATGCGTGAAATAATCGCGATTCACTGTTTTATTGGTTTATATGTACCGAAATTAGCGAGCTGAGCAGGCGAGCTAGCTAGCTAGCCTAGCGTGTGAGCTAGTTATTTGATTTCTTGAGTCAACGTTGGCTGGCAAATTTTATTTTTGATGTCTATTAGTGTCAACCAGCAAGCTAAATGCCCGTGGTTCAATTCTAACAACGTTAGTCAGCGAAATAATGGCTATTCATTCATGTTCTCTTGCATTAAAAGCACAAAATATGACTGTTACCGAGCTTGGCTTGCGAACTAGCTACCTAGCTAAGCAAGCAATCTTATGTCTGCTCGCTTGCTGGCTAAAAAATTTGCAGCACTTCAATTGTCCTGACGTGATACACAGCATTTTTGTTTTTACAGCGCGTTTCTCCAATTGGAGGTGCTTTGGCGGTTCCGTTGCGCTTTCCCAGTTGGCGATGTTCTGGGCTTGTTGCAGTGCGTTTGCCCCCTGTCAACCACCATAAATCAGTGATTATTTGGGGCCTGTTCAGGGCAGCCCTGTTGGAAAACGCACAAGAACACAGGAGTCGTTCAAAACTTCTGAGTCTTCCCTCGCGAGAGAGAGAGAGAGAGAGAGAGAGAGAGAGAGAGAGAGAGAGAGAGAGAGACTACGCCGTAACGTGTACATGCACAGAGCTGTGATGATTTTAATTGGATAATACGATTCATTTCAATTCATAGTTCATTTCAAAGGTTTAGTTTTCCCACGAGTTTTATTCATTCTCTCTTTGTTTTCTTTTTTGAACGGCCATCCCGATTGGCCAGTGGGTGCTCAACCTTGTCAGCGGGTGCTCGAGTCCCGGAGCACCCACGGGATCGGAACCTATGGGGGGAGGGGAGGGGGTGGGGGTCACCCCTGAAAACCAGAAGTCCCCCCAGCACTGTGATAGGCACTCGTTATTCTTAAATTTTCCGAAATCAAAATTAGCTTGCACTACTAGAAGAATTCCTCTGTGTAATGAACTTGAAAGTGCATTTGGTGGATTTCGCAAAACAGACATGGGCAGAAACGGACATCGCACTTTCCCAGAATTTTCTCGTGCTGAGAGGCTGGTGGAGGAGGAGGTGGGGGGCGGTGGTTGAGAGGAAGTGGTGGTGTGGCGCGAAACGCTCTCTGTCAGCTAATCAGCTCCGTCTCTCAGCCACTTCAGATACGGCGAGCCGTCCATGTGTCAGAACGAGCGCGTGATGTCTGAGTGCCCGCGAAACACTCCGATTAAAGAGGCCAGTTAAAAATAACCCCGCTCGTCTGGGGTCAGTTGATTTTTTTTTTTTTTTTTGCATGGAAAAACTGCTTCCACTGATGATGTGTTTGGCACTGTGATGGATCTGTGGCGTAATATAGGGGACAGGATTTTTATGGGTGACAGGAGTCAAAATGTGATGCTTTTCCTTTTAAGGCTGTTGAGCCATTTGCAGTGTTTTTGCTGTGAATCTGTGTGTGCGTGTTTGTGTGTGTGTGTGTGTGTGTGGGTCTAGTGATTACTTTTAGTTAGCGATTGGTTTCAGTTTGAAAGAGAAAGTCGGGTTTGTTTGTCTCTCTGTGTTAAGGAGATTGACCAATCATCTCTGTCTCTCTATTTACTCTACAGTGATTCTTCTGAATTTTTTATCCACTGTGGCTGACAGTTGATTAGACTAAGCAGGGCCTGATCCCCTTTGGAGTTATATGCCAGAGTTAATGGCCAAACTCAAGGGCCTAACAGCTGCTTTGATCTTACTGAGGCTACACTATTTTCCCCCCTCTGTCCTGAGACACACACACACACACACACACTTCTATGAGTTTCCTCCACACCCCCTCCCTTGCCCTCTCCTGGGCCCATTGGCTGGCAGCAGGCTGGATCAGACTGATTCTCGCAGCACAATCTGTCGCCTGATCAATAATGTAATTGAATCTGTGAGCAAGCATGTGTACAGCCAACCTCACCTCGCACTCCTCTGCCCGCCTCTCGCTCACCTTATACAGCCAGAGCTCTGCCCTTGGGCTCAGCTGTGTGGATTTGTGTGTGTGTGAGTGTGTGTGCGTACAGTATATGTGAGACTATGCGTGTGTGTGTGTGTGCTGTGTATGAGTATCTGTGTGAGTGTTTGTGTGTGTGCCGTGTGTGTCTGTGCGCGATTGTGTGCTCTTGCGCGCCTGCATACATGTGTGTGCAGGTTTGTGAGTGTGTGTAGATGCATATCTTAGTGTTGGGCTCCTGTAGTGACACATGACTGGGGGGTGAGTGTCTGTGGTGATTATCTTCGGTAATGATTTGGGGGAGAACTCCCTCAGTGTGGAGACTGCCTCTCTACCCGAGCCTGCACTAACACCCGAGTACACCCACCCACAGGCACACGCAGACGCACACGCGCGCGCGCACACACGCGCACACACGCACACACGCGCACACACACACACACACACACACACACACACACACACACACACATAAACTAGCAATGGGGTTACGATCATGTGACAAGCGTGGGCACACCTGCTGCCAGATCAAACCCCTCCCCCTCGGGCGCCTTTAAGTCCATACTCAAACAAACTGGAATTCACATTCAGCCTTTGCTTCGGAATTGAAAGAGGAGGGATTTGATCTTCATTTCATTTGCATGTATATTTCATATGTATATACAGTGGTGATTTTTTTTGGAAATTGTTTTCCTGAACACCATTGTTTTCAGACACCACTTGTGATTGTGATGTTCTCATTAGAGCTCAGGTAAGACGCCTCTCATCATGTGGATTCTTGGACATTTTAGAAGATTAAAGATTGTCTGGCAGCAGTGCCTCATTATCGTGCCCAGTCCAATTGTCCTGCTAATGTGAAGGGGCGTTTTTATGTTTTGAGTAAAACACTTGCAGAAACGGAGACACTGAAGGGTTTTGTATGTAAAGAAGCCTTATTTTCCGTCTCCAGGATTGAGGACAGGAGTTGCGTTTAATCGGCAGCACTGTGTGTTTCTCTCCTGTCACAGAGGGGGATTGTGGGAGAGTTGGCGCGCCTCTGCTGAGTGTCGGTTCCATTATGCGGCCGACTGTCTGCGGAGGATGCCGACCAACACCCCCTCCCCCCACGGGCTGAGTCTACTACTCATTTTTCTTTAGTTGATCTTTATTTATTGTGCCAAATGTTCACAGATAATAGCTGTAGTCACTACGGAAAGGAAATGGTAGGCTTGAAAAGTAAACTGAAAATGAATAAATAAGATCTATAAACTATTGCATAATAATGCTAGACAGAGGAGGCCTAGGATGGAATGTTGTTTTCCGGATCCTTCCCCAGGCCTTTTGAATGTGCATCTCACTTCTGGAACTGGGAGGGGGAGGGGGGGTGGGGGTCCGTTTTTCCTCAGCTAAGCGCAGTTGATGAGCGTGACGTGATTTATCCAGAATCCAACTCGCCACTCGCAGATTTCTCCTCGGCGTAAATCAGTATGACCAGCGCTTGAAAAACCTGGATGCAAGAAACAGGACGACACCGCGTTCACAGACAAAGAGGCTCATGGGAACTCTGGCCCTTCTCCTGTGTGCATACCCCCCCCGTCAACCACCCACTCATCTTTCCCTTGCGAGCGCTTCCGAGCCTCTTTGGATCCGCTTCAGAAGCCATGTAATTGTCTGTAAGGTTTGTTTTTTAATAGACACTTCCACACATAATAAATTGGATGCCTGAACAATAGCCCATTTCGTCTTTTGCACAGAGTGAAACTGGCACTTTTATGCCAGTCTCGGCACAATAACCAATCAGGGACCTAATTAATGATGCCAGTTTTGGAATGTCTATCAGACTGCTCCATCTGTGACAGTTTGCCAGAGAGTGCGGGAGAGAGGCCTGTAGAATTGATTGAGGAGTGATTTGTATTGCGCAGTTGTAATTATTTGTTGCGTTTTGACATTTAATTTCGGGGAGCTGTTTTATTTATTTATGACATTTCTTCCTGCCTCATCAAAATTCTGCTCATTTTTTGTGGTGGTTTATTAACAGCAGTAAGTGTAAGTCATTTTGTTGGGAACGGGACTGGCTTCTTTCACGCTGCTGAAGAATGCGATGTGACCAGGAAGTGGACATCTACAGGAAAACTCCTGCTCTTTTCTCTGTACCATGGTCCCCGGGCCTTGGAAGACCTCCCTGGAGCCCTGCCCCTTCTCAATCACTGACCAAACTGGACTTTGCTTTTGACGCTCATAACTTGGTCTTGCAGTGAGGTGTTGCTGACTGTACAGCCAGATCAGCCATCAGTTTAAGTGAGAGTTATAAAATAAAGATATGAAGTAAAGGATTCTTCCTGACTTGAAATGAAGATGCATGCTTGTGTTTAGTCTAATGTCTCCCTGTTCGTTAAGCTATTGCTCTATTTGGATGATGGATAAATATTTTGTGTGTAAATTATACAGCCGATGCAGAGTACCTTGCTGCAGTGAGTGAGGCATTATGGGAGCTCTCTTTGCAGCTGGTAACCTTGGCCTCCATGCCTGAGAGGAATTTGCGTTGTCTACTGGTGTGTGTGTGTGTGTGTGTGTGTGTGTGCGTGCGTGCGTGCGTGCGTGCGTGCATGCGTGTGTGGAGAATGTAAGTACACTCTCTATATGCTAGCAGGTGTATGTTCTGCTGAATTTAAGCGAAAATGGTTGTGTATTGCACCCAGAAAACACTTCCTCTGATGTTAGTTCTTCCATTCCTTGTTGTCATTTTGCTGTTTCGTGCTTTTGTTTACCAATATTTTTCCATCAACTTTTTTTTTTGAGGAGCAGAAACACAAAAGCAGAATCTTTTCAAGTCTGAATATTTTCTCTTCTACTTTTACAAAATCACAGGATTCTGAATACACTTTCGTGTGAAGGAGCCAATTAGAAATGAGCTTATTCCTATAGTGAGACGATTTATTGAGAGGGGAAGTGCTTTTATTGCGCTCTGATTCGCAGGCTCCCATGCAAGAGCTTGGTTGCACATTTTCACCTTTACGTGGAGGAGGGGTTCGAGAAGTCAAGTCGGCATTCATTTAAAGTGCACTTCAGAGGTGCCAACGAACTACACATTTGCAAAACGGTGTGAAAGATCATTATGAGTTGCTTTCTTGTGATTGGTTACAGAAAGTATTTAGTCATTTTCCTTCTCCAGCTTGTGGTTCTGTTGTAGTGAAAATGTATTCTTTTTGCTATACTGGGGGTCCTCAAAAGCCTTCATTTTAAAACCATGATTATTATTTCTACCCAGGGTTGAAAAACTTGCGAGATAAGAGAGGATAGATGACTGTTGCGGAGACGTGTAATAATAGGAGATATTGTCTCAGAAGTAGAATCACATTTTTTTCTATCATATTAGCTAATAGACGAGCTATATAATCGCATAGCCTTTTAGCACAAAACATAAGCTACATTGGTAGTTTGGAGTGAGAATGTTTATCGTTAACCTGCAACAAAAACAAATGGCATAGCCAACCTTTTTCTGTTGGGAGTCTAGACCCCAGTTCCAGACTGAGATGAAGCAAAAAACCGTGCAAGTTGAGGCGAGCCTAAGGAAACAACTGTAGCTAGCTATTTATTAAATGTTGTAGGGCCAGTTTTTTGCATTGTGTCGCGAAAATGAAAGCAAAGTAGTCTTTATTCAAAACTGCCTGGTGTTCTTTCTTTGCCAGTAGTGGTGAACCTGGCTCCAAAGAGAGATTAAGCTAGAAACCGTGTGAGATAGGCCTAGCCTCATAAAAGAACTATGTCACTATCTGTTGCATATTGTGTGACCAATTTTTTGTGTGGTGTTGCGAAAATCAAACTCAGCTAGTCTTTATCTGAAACTGCTCAGCGCTAAAATGCTGTCAAAAGCCGAAGGACAAATGCTATAGCAAATAAGTTGCTGTCTATATTTGCTGTTGTATTTCAGCACCAGTGCTATCATATTGGATTGTACAGGATCCTGTGATGTGGTGTGTGTTTTTTAAATATTAATTATGGTGCTACACTGCAACTTCACAGGTTCATATATTTACTGTGAATTAAATTGATAATTGTGGTGGTCATTTAAAAAGGACTACCAAAAAGCCAACGTTTCAGCCTACTGTCAGTCTGCTAGTACCGCTTGTGAACTTGGGACCTGTTTAGGTAATGTATTTACCTAGCAAACATAAAGGCTCATGTTATTCATTCCCAGCCAGCATCTTCACTGTCTCAACCAAGTTTTAATCATCTCATCTGTTACACTATATCTGTTAAATTACAAAGTTAAAAGGTTATGGGTAGTGCCATTCTTGAGATATGAAAGGACTGTGACTCACTGGCTCACTCACTCACTTCCATTATGGTCATATCAGCTCACCATCGCAAGGAACATTGCTTGGTATTGCACTGGTACGGGGGAATAGGAAATAAAAATGGTGGCGCCTTGTGCATTGTGAGAAAGTACACATAAATCTGTGATGTCTGTGAACACAACCTCTGGATACAATTGAAATGGGTGGCCGGGTGAACCTGAGAGGCTAGGCAAGGCTAGGCCATTCCAGCTTTTCCTGTGCCAATTACAGTTGGTATTCCAGCTCACCAAATTCCCATGAACCATGAACAGGCACCATCCTGGTGTCACCAGTTGTTTTCTTGTTGGGAAACGGAGCTTGACAGCGTGAGATCGCAAGTTCAAGTCTGCTAGTGGGAGCGATGCCATTGTACCTCAAGGAAAGTGTAACCTGAATATCCATCTTCCCCATATGTAATCTTAAAGAAGGTTCCACCAGGTAATGGGATATGTTAAGCGAATACGTTGAAAAGAAGGGGAAAAATAATTTTCCCGTCTTGGCAGGCTGCCTGTCAGAAAAG
The DNA here is from genome assembly GCA_029721435.1 of Gymnothorax reevesii. Classification (NCBI taxonomy): domain Eukaryota; kingdom Metazoa; phylum Chordata; class Actinopteri; order Anguilliformes; family Muraenidae; genus Gymnothorax; species Gymnothorax reevesii. The sequence goes on along the minus strand of CM056579.1, from coordinate 99,516,493 downwards.
AATGTAGGCTATTAACAGAAAGAAGTTAAATAAATAAATTGTCTGAATGTCTGGTATTAAAGGCGTAGAAATAATAATTTTTTTGGGAAAACATTTTCGGCGGTGTTTTGCCATTAGTCGAGCTAGCTCCGAGTTAAACTGACACAGCCTGACTGATCTCGGGTTGCGGGAATCAGGATATGCGCGCTCGGAAGCGCGAAAGGGAGACTTCGCCATGGTTGCGCTGATGGGAAAGTCAGGCCCGTCTAGTCTCAGCAAGCCCGTTCTCTAAAGAATTTAAACTGTGTGGTGGGGAATCTGTGCTCTTGCTGTGCTTGGTTCCTCATATTTGCTGTAAGACTTTACGGTTGATCGAGTCCTGGGTGGGTGCGGTACGTTTTATCCCGAGGAACCACTTTCCTGGGTAGTTTCAGCCGTTGGCCTGATATCCGTTTCCCCTCCGACAGCAGATCCAGCTCGTAACGATTTAATCACCATTTGGCCTGAACCATTTGTATAATTTGATATTCAACTGCATGTAATGACTGGCTCAGGAAGAAGTGTTTTTTTATCTGTGTGCAGAAAACATCGCAGTCTAATCACATAGTGAACCAACATTGTCCTATGTTTAGTTACTTAGTGCTATTGACGCTGCCTGTTATCAATCCGGTCAGCAACTACTTAACTCGTCGCGGCGACACATAGCCGGAAAACACAGGCCTAACCTGCATTATCTCTGTGAAAATGCAGCCCAGCTGTTTAAATAAGATAATGTTTGTGTTCCCTTACCTCCCTTTTCATGGCCAAGTCACTCTTCATTTTAAGTTCTTTGAGGCTTATCCTCATACCGTCCGGTAAAATCCTGAAGTTTACGGGTGATTTTCTGTTTTTATGTTTAGACCATGATGTTTAGACCATGATAGTTGTTCTGTGTTACTTTATTTTTCTTTGCTAAGATCCTCAGTTGAAAGTGTTTAGAAAGACTCATTTTCCAGCGTCTGAAGAGGCCCCCCACTCTCCCAACCCCTCTCTCTCTCTCTCTCTCTGTCCATCTCTCTCCTCTCAATTGCGCTCTTTATTTTTCTCCGACTCCCCTCCTATCTCTCTCGACTCCCTTGAATCGTAGAATAAATATAGGATACACAATCCCTGCCAAAAATGTGAACGTGCTAGATGTGTCACATGAGCTTGCGTCAGATGCTAATGACCTGGTTTCCATGGTGTCTGGAGACTTGACCTGGTGGTTAATTGCAGGCCTCAGTTGGTTCTTTCCTAGGGAACTGGCCCATATGTTTACATTCTTCCACAAACGCGCAAATTACTGTTGATGTTGGGGTCGCATTCGATTGTGACAAGGCGTACCACTCGCCAGACGTGCATAACACGGTTTGCGAGTGTTGCTATGGCTACTCTGTCAGTTTCCCTCCAATCAGTAGGTGCTTAATAGTCTTGTTCTAAGACTCTTAATAAGCCTGATTAGTATTGTTATGGAACGGTGGGAACGACTCCAGTCTTGTGCTACTGTGTGTATTGGCCTGTATTTGGAGATGCTTTTCTGGTGTCCTCACTCAGTTCTCACGATTTGTCAGGAACAAGCTTTTCAGAGTCATGCTGGCTGACTGTGGCTAAATTTATTCATCCATCCATCCACCCAGTAATTATCTAACTCACTTATGCTTGATCATGGTCACAAGGGGGGGAGGGGGGGGGGTTATAGCATATCCCAGCATGCAGTGGGCACTAGACTGGATTAAACCTTGGACTATTGAGCAATCCATCGCAGGACTCACAGACTTCACTCACACGCTTTGGGCAACTTAATGTATCCAATTTGCTGAACAAGCATGTCTTTGGACTGTGGGAGGAAATTGGAAGTCCATCGTACTGCCCTAAATGAATTAATTTGAAAAAAATAGTCTTGTCAACGCCTTCATTGTGCACCTGTGGATTTGATGACGGGGCTTCAAGCCCCTGAGTAGCTGGACTGGCCAAACGGCTGGTGCGGTCTTTGAGTGGGTGGACACAAGCTTAAGTTTAGTTTTGAACTGAGTGGGTATAGTTGGAGAATACAGCTGCATCTGAAAATTCATTGGGATGCCAGTGTGGTAAGTGCAGCGCCACCCTAATGTGGGCCCCGCAGTACGGCCCCAGTGTGAGCCCAGCAGCGTGGGGTCCCTGTGTGATCCCTGCTGCACAGTCCCCCACCGCGTGTGGAGTTTCACGCTCGAATGAGAACAGTCTGTTTACTCCATGTGGCCTCGGTAAGCTGCTGCTTTCCCGTCAGATCACGGCTGGAAACGGCCTCCGCTGGCCTCATCTGCAAGGAAAGAGCAGGTGTGTGTTGTCTGTGTCATCCAAGTTTGTGTGTTTGTGTGTGTGCGCGTATATTGTTCGCGTCAATCGTTTTCAAATGAGATTGCCTGCCCTTGATACGGAGCAATTTATTTAAAAAATTGATCATTTGTATTCGCATATTGTTGACTGGGAATTGCAGTAGTTAGTTAGATTTTGTGTGGCCAGCCAATAATAATGCTCAGAAGTGTAATGGGGAGAGCAGGCTGCTTGGCCTCTACAAACCCATCATCCATCAGAGCAGCCTGCCAGGTCTGGACCTGAACTCCCCGCGGGTCTGTGTTTGTGCGGCTGGAGCAGGCGGAGCTGTTCCGCACACGACAGCTCCCCTCGTGAGGAATTACCTGCTGTGTTAGTACTTACCTTTCAGTGCAACCCCACCTGCGCCCCTTCAATCCACCGACGCCACTCAGCCTGAAAAATCTATCGCTCTTCGCTTTGTGGGCAGCTTGGTTTATTTTGATTTATTGCCGCTCATAAGCGAGGGGAGATGGTTTGTTCATTGTAGTTTCACTACCCCACATTCATGGGTTAAGTCTTGGAGCAAAGGGTGAAAGATGGTTTTCAAGAGAGCTCATTAAAAGATTGTTTTCATTTTCTCTCTCTGAGAGAACAAGACATCACGTTCTTTCTTTCTCTGCTCCTCTCGGCCCAAACTTTGACGTGTTCCAGAACAGCACGTATATTTCATCACTGTCTGAATCCCTCCCTCTCGATCAGTCTTTCTCTCACTCCCTCTCTCTCGCCGTATTGAATGACATTTTGAGTCCCTTGGTCTGATTAACCAACCAGCAGCGATGGGCCTAAGATGTAAGCTGCGGAATATTGATCTAATCTCTTTTTGGAAGGGTGCTCGCATGCGTGGGTGTGTGTTTTGCCTGGAAAGGCCAGAAGGCAGCAAGAATGTCTGTTCTCGGAGAACTCCTGAAATGGAAGTCAGTCGTGTTTTCATTTCTAAAATGGGGAGAAATTGTCTGTTTCCACTGTTCAGGGATCTGTGGGGTATTTATTTGCTTTTTTAATGGTACCTTTAATGGGCTCCCTGTGAAAACAAACATGGGAAAGTGTTTTGTTGGCCAGGAGTGGGCAGTAAGGAAGATATGCTGTGTCCAAATAAAAACTTTCCTTGGGTTTGTTGCCTGCTGGGAACTAACTGCCGAGACGCCCTTTATGCAGCTGACTGAAGTATTTCACTGGGGTTGGTGTTCAAATTCACAGTTCCCTTCTAAGGCCCTTCAAATGAAGTTGAATAATTAGTTTGAGAGGGTATTTATTCAGTTGAGGGTGTGCATTGTGAAAATATAAAGAGGTTCATCTCTTTGCTGTGCAGGATATAGCTCCCGGGTTAACACTAGCGTTCGCTGTGAGTGATGACGGTGCTACATTTTTCCAGTCTCTGGAAAAAACTGCTTTTTTTTGCCATAAACATCGCTCAAAACGCCACAATAACGGCGCTCTAACTGGTCGCCTGTGGTGACACATCTGTTGTGGCCTCCACTCTTGCCGCACACGAGGTGATGTCGCTTCCACTTTTCTTTAGCTGTTGCACGCCTGTTCGGTTTATTAACCACACGGGCAGGATATCTCTGCTGTCTGCACTAGATTCCATTAGAACATTCAGATATTAACCAGCCTTCAGGCGCTCTCTGTGGAAATGTTGAAAATTTAGTTTATCTTTTTTTATGTTGCACTTCATTTTGTGCCTGTCACCCTAAGAGTTCCAGTGTTTATTTGTCTGCGTATTGCACCTTTGATACCATGGTCTCCCTGTGTTTATATTTGTTATAGTGCCTTCCACATCTAGGTTGTCCCAGGTCTTTGAACCCCTAAAATCTAAGAAAAACCACCTTAGTCTGGCGCTTCGTCCTGTCGCACACACGCAGATTCATAAACTCACTTCCTGCTCCAGTCCTGGGGGTCATGTGGGCTGTTTTATGGTGTCAGCAATTATTGTACTTTTTATTCTGGTCTTCCTTGGATGCCTAAGTGCGATGCTCCCCTGAACCCCCAAAGTTCAGGAGCCCAGTTTTAACCAGCTTTTGCATCAATGCCACTATTTAGACCCCTTCAATAAAAGCCCATAGTGGACAATATTCAAATGAAAATTTAATCCCACTATTAAAATTTTCCACTTATGAATGAGTTATTTTAGACAGTAATAAATAGAAAATGCATTAATCCAATTATCACTTTCATTTTCACTTACACATATGGGAAATCTATGACTATATCCAAATGATAATGAAAAGCTGTTTGACATTTCATTTTCAAAGTCATGCTCCACAATATAGCGGACAATATTCAAATGCAATAAGCAAAAAAGCACCCTCAACGTATTGCATTTACATTTGCATGTCAACACGCTCTTTTAGGGTCAACATGAAAATGCAAATGCTATTTTCTGGCTATTTGAAAATGATATTGAAAATGGCATTCAACATTTAATTTTCAAAGACTTGACTTGGTCTACTGAGGACAGTATTCGAATGCAATAGGATAAATGGCTCTTCCAGTCTATTGCATTTACATATACATGTCATCACGCTCTTTTAGGGCCAACATGATAGTGAAAATGCTGTTTTCTTATCACTTGGAAATAATGAAAGCACTGAAGGTGCTGATGCCTCGGTGCTTACAGCAGTGACAAGTATGTCCCTTAATGAAGCTATAAAATTTTGTGTGGACATGTCAGACTACCCTAGCTGTGCATCTATGCTTAACATAAGCTATGTTTCCATCCACTTATTAATCGAATTATCTGAAATTTGCCAAAAATATTCATGCGAATGACGGCGGTGAAAATGCATTTCCACCCAACAGCATTAAAGTGAATAAAAACTTGTGCGTAATGATGTCACTTGCAGCTATGCGATCAAATCTGTGTATCGACATTTGAAGCCGTTTCCATTCATTTTTGCACTTAATCGCAGTACCTTCGAGTGAACAGAAGTAGTTTGGTTGGGAACAAAATTCACTAGTTGGCAATAATGGACTGCATCTCCCAACAAATGCTGGTAATTGCATAAGTTGTAATAGTGCTTATGTGCCAGCTATTAGCAGCATGCAGACCATTATCAGAAGGCAACGACGGCATCAAAACACCGTCACGATGCAGTCGCTGATTTATTCGGCAAATAACGTTTCCATCAGCAGTAATCGCATAAACCTTTTACCGATCAAGAAGAAAATCCAATGAGATCAACTGTATAAACTTAATGTCAATATCTTGAAAATCAAGTCAAATTTCACCCTTTCCATAAAGCATCTTTAATTCGATATGACTTAATTTGCAAAATAATGATATAATAATGATGACGACAATTGACATTTCATGTTCAAAGACTTATTCTGCAATACATGGGACAATATTCAAATGCAGTAAGGGAAAAGGCGTCTTCCAGCACATTGCATTTTGAAATGCACGTCACCACGCTCTTTTTGGGACACAATGGAAAATTAAAATGCAATCTGTTAGCGTCTCATCAAGGCGGGACTTCCGCTAGGACGTCACTCATTAGGGCAGCGGTGTCAAACTGACCCGTAAACAGGCCAAGAGGCTGCAGGTTTTCACTCCAACAATGCAGAAGCGCACCTGATACAACTAATTAGTTGTGCAGGCCTAGATCAGTTGATTAAATCAGTGCTTTCAGGTGAGCTTCTGCTTGGTAGGATTGAAGACCTGCAGCCTCTTGGCCCCTTTACGGGTCAGTTTGACACCCCTGCATTAGGGGGTGAACGGAAACCATGTCCTTATTTGCATACCAACCAATCAGCTTTGTGTTTTGAAAACATTCTACTTATGCCCGCAGATAATGCAGTCATAAGTATCCAGTGACTTGTATGCTCGTAGTTCCTCCCTAGTGTACACAGTAGGTTTCTCAATCAAATGAGTATTTATATCAGGCCACGGAATACTAGGCCACTAACTAACGTCATCTACCTACTCACTGATACCATACGGATCTGGAAATTGGTTGCCATTTGTCAAAGTTAATTTGTTTAGGTAGAATTTGCGATCTTTGATGGCTAATGCCCTCGCATAGCTTGACAAGCTATTATGGTTCGCCATACTTCCGTTGCCAAGATACGCGCGCAGCCTGTTTTGTTTGCAAATAGTAAATGGGTCTATATGAAAATGCAATGGACTGGGAGGCGCTGTTTCCCTTACTGCATTTTGAATATTGTTCCATGTATCGCAGGATAAGTCTTCGAAAATGAAGTGTCAGATGTCGTCATCATTATTACATCATAATTATTTCCAAGTCATTAGAAAACAGCATTTTCATGATCATGTTCACCTTAAAAGAGCGTGATGACATGTATATGTAAATGCAATAGCCTGGGAGAGCTGTTTATCGTATTGCATTTGAATATTGTCCTCAGTAGAGCAAGTTAAGTCTTTGCAAATGAAATGTTGAATGCCGTTTTCAATATCATTTTCAAATTTGAATATTATTCACTGTATTGCAGTGGATGACTGAAAATGAAATGTCAAACAGCTTTTCATTATCATTTCAATATAGTCATAGATTTCCCATATGTGTAAGTGAAAATGAAAGTGATAATTGGATTAATGCATTTTCAATTTATTACTGTCTCAAATAACTCATTCACAAGTGGAAAATTATAATAGTGGGGTTACATTTTCATTTGAATATTGTCCACTATGGGCTTCCATACCCTACACTTTAATATTGTTTTCATAACCCCCCCCCCCCCCCCCTTTTTTTTTTTTTTTTTTACCCGGGGTGCATGAGTACAGCACAGATTCACTTATCTCTTTCGTCAGACCTCTCAGGGTGGGGGCACCAAATACAATCTCCTCCTCTACCCATCGACGGTAAATCTCCAGAAATTACAAAAGTATAATCAGGGGATTTTCTTAAATGAAAATGAAACACGACTTTCAGAAGCTTGATTTTTTTTTTTTTTTTTGGTTATAGTTAATTGCCCATTTACTTTTATATCATCACAGCTTTACTAGGCAAAGTCGTATATGTCTGGTACTACATTTATGCAGAAGAATCAGTCGCCATGTTTCCTGGGAAATATGGATTTATTTTTTTTTAACAGAAAAGTAATAGAAAATGAGAATTTCATGAATACTTTGATAAATATTTATTACATTGGTGAAGGCTAAGAGCTACTAAGCTACACCCTCTCACCTCCCACTCATCGACAATTTCGGTCTCCCCCATCCCAGTGAAGGTAATCAGTATCCCAGGTGCTGGTTGCTTTATTTCCTGTATGTGTCTGGGTGTGTAGAATGCAGTTGGAGAGCTTCTTGCCTTTGTTTGGTCCTCTGTACCCCATCTCCTGCTGCTTTGATATAGATAGGGGTCCCCCAAACATGTCTGTGCTCTGCAGTGCTGGGTGATGCAGCAGTGGTCGGCTGGAACAGATTGTGGGGCCGTGCTGAATTTGGGCTGTGCCATCACCTGTTACCTGTGAGAGTAGGAGGGGCTCTGTGTGTAAGGCTGGCTGCAATTTGTGTGTGTGCGCGTGTGTGCGTGCGCGTGTGTGCGTGCGTGCTTGAGAGAGGGAGAGCGAGACTAGTGATGGAGAGAGCATGACTGTGTGTGTGTGTGTGCGTGCTTGAGAGAGGGAGAGCGAGACTAGTGATGGAGAGAGCATGACTGTTTGTGTGTGTGTGTGTGTTTGTGTGGGTGTTTTGTGTGTCTTTTTGTAGATTTTGGAGGCTCAACCGCATCAAGGAGCAAAGGGCCCTGATCAAAGCAGTAATGATCAGCCATCTTGCCATTGTTGCCTGCCATCCGAGAGGAGCTTTTTTGTGTAAGTGTGTGTGCATTTGTGTGTTTTGTGTGTGGATTTGTGTGCCGAGTGCGTCTTGTGGGGACCGGATAAGCCGAGTATCCCTGCCGAGGGTTGGCGCCTGTAAAACCAGAGCAGCTGAGGGACAGAGCTGTTAGCTGCGCTTGCCCCCGCTTTTCCAGAACATTCTGTACAGGAAGTACCTGCTTCCAGACTCAGTGTCTGCTTCATTGGCCTCAAATACTTCAGTAACAGCATTACCGTTGGGCTACAGAAATGGCGCTATGAATCTATGTAACTACAGCACATTAAAAGTGATATACGCACGTAATATTTATTACCGTGTTAATTGAGCTCTCTCTCTCTTGTTCTCTTGTTCCGTTGGGCGCATGTGCAAGTGTTGGGGTTACTGATCTACAAGCATGGTGATTTGCAAAGTCCAGGCGTATGTGAGGATTAGCTGTGCAGTGCAGCTCTTCTCCTGGCGATGCGATGGCAGGCGGGCGGTGATCAAAATCTCGGCTAAACAAAATCTTCAGGCTGAGTCTGAAGAGTCCAGCGCAAACATTTCTTCAGCGGCTAAGACGAGCGAAATCATACACGGTCTATCAGCCTCTCTGTCAGCTCTGTTACACACACACACGCACACCCGCCCACCCGCCCACACACACACACACACACACACACACCCACACACACACACACGTGCACGCGCGACACGCAGCAATGGCTTCCCCTGAAATACACGCTTTAGGCGATCAAAACATATCCTCCACTGCCGGAGTGTTTCTGGAGTACGTTTAACTCCACCAGGACCCCTGTTTCACAAAGCAGGATTACTGCATGAGCTGGGTAACAGGACTGTGTGAAAATCCTGGGTCCTCTCAGATCTGGAATATGGACTGCAGTAAGACTAGCCGTTTTAGGTTTTATTTGGCGCTAGTTGTACCTCCCAGCTCGTGCTGAGAGACCACAGTTACAATGGAATTTTAGGTTTGGCTCAGACGGGACAAGTAGATGTGCATTTCTCCCAGTTCTCAAGCTTTCACGATGACGAAAGAGAAGTTCGCCCGTCTGTCTGTGTGGTCTGGATTTCACATGCTCTGTTGATTAAATTACAGACTTTGTGCCTGTCGTGTTGCCCGTGGAGTTCTCTCGGGTTTGATGAGGAGAGTTCTGAACCCCAGAAGTGCAGTTTCAAGGTGGTACCATGTTGTTCAATTTGGATCCAGAGTCATGCTGCACAGTCACTGATTTGAAATGTTTGCTTTAGTGGTCTAACCTGCGGTGGATTCATCCTCTAAATGTGTCATGTCCCTGTAGCACACTAGCTGAGCAAATCAGGGCACTGCAGCTATTAAACAAAGAAAAATATATGGTGAACACCCCTGCCTACATTACGTAGTGGCAAAAAAAGATTTCAAATTCAAATACACAATGGGCCGTATTGGCATGATGAAATTGTAGTAGTAGTTACGTGGTTTATTTCTAGAGGACATGATGCTTACAAAGAATAAGTTACTTCAAGGCATGTGAGAACAGTTATTGTTTACTGTACTCCAGTTGTTCATAGAAAAGACAGTGTCTTTACCTACACCTATTACATAATATCTGGTTATAACTGTTGAAGATAGGATGTAGAACCAAGAAACAAAAATTTATCCGACAGAAATATGCTTTAGAATTTGGTATACATTTCATGTTGCCAAAGCTGAACCATTTTTAACAAAAGACTAAAGAACATGTGGATCTACTATAACAGAAGACATTAGTATTTACTGTGCATTTTCATCATATAGTTATCATTTACAAACATGCACACTGTTTCTGAGGAACCGTTACTGGAACTAACCTGCCAAGCGATGCCTCTCCCCGAGGCCTGGAGCGGAGCAGGGGAAGTGTGGCCCAGTCTTGGCCGCTGGGTAGTTGTGTGGTGGTGGTAGCGCCTCTGGTGTCGCGGGGGAGCTGGAGTGAGAGGAAACGGGGAGGCCAGGGTTTGAGTGATTTACCCTCCGCGGCTCTGGCGGGAGAGCGAGGCCTCGGCACAGATGAAAGGACGGGGAGAGGGAAATGTGCGCCGGCTCGGTTGGCATCCGTCTGTTTATTTTTCTGCGCTGCAGCGAGCCCCACCGAGGGAGCGCGGGAGAGAGCAGGGCGAGAACAGTGTTTTAGAAATGGCGGTTTGTTCTCCTCCGCGACCTGCGGTCCCACAGCGCTGTGGAGAGCTCGGCGGACCAATGGAGGAGGTGTGTCTGCTGTAACGTAAGGGCGGGAGGTGAGCGGGAAATGATTATAGATCAGTCACATTAAGGGAATTGGCAAAAATGGATCGTGGAATCTTTGGGGAAGGTATTTTTATTTATTTAATTTATTTAACCCCTCTATAACCGGGGAAGTAACCAGGGTATGCGAGAGTGTGTATGTGTGTGTTTGTTTGTTTGTGTGTGTGTGTGTGTGTGTGTGTGTGTGTGTGCGCGTTTGTGTACGTAACTGCGTGTGCTCATGTGTAAAAAGCTTTGGTTTAGGAGAAATCTGCTCAGTTGTGTTCAGAGCCAGTTGCTGTGTTTGTGCTTAGCGCCAGTCCTGGGCAGGGTATGCGTGTTTGTGTGTGCAGAAGTGTGTGTGTGCATGTGTGTGCATGCATGTGTGCGCGTGTGTGTATTATAGGGATTATATATTGTGTGCAGGTCATTTTCAGATGTCCTTATAAATACAAAGGAAAATTGTGATTTATTAGTTAAGGTTACGGGTAAGGTTAGAATTGGGGATAGGTTAAGGTTAGGGTAAGGGTTTGGGTTTGGTGTATATTGCTTATCGTTAAGATTTGGGAAAGGCTGTAGAGATGCAGGAAGAATGGCTGAAGTTAATATGGCTTCATAAAGATATAAGTCCAAGGATGTGGATGTGTGTGTGTGTGTGTGTGTGTGTGTGTGTGTGCGTGTGTGCGTGTGTGCGTGCGTGCGTGCGTGCGTGTGTGCGTGTGTGCGTGTGTGCGTGTGTGCGTGTGCGTGTGCGTGTGCGTGTGCGTGTGCGTGTGCGTGTGCGTGCGTGTGCGTGTGCGTGCGCGTGCGTGTGCGCGTGTGTGTGTGTGTGTGTGTGTGTGTGTGTGGGGCTGTCACCATGGACCCCTCCACAGAGAAACTGCTTTTCTTTGCCTGACTGACATCCCCTCCATCTCCATCTCTCTCCGTCACTATCAGTCTCTCCTCTTTCCGTCATCCCTCCTCTGCTTTAATTTCTCTATCACTCATTCACTCTCTCCCTTCTGTCTCATCTCTCCATCTGCCCCTCCTCTCATTACCATCACTTTCTTATCTCCATTGTCTTCCGCTCTAGTTGGTCTTTCTCAGCTACCTCTCATCTCTCTCTCTCTCTCTCTCTCTCTCTCTCTCTCTACATTCATATCTCTCCTCCAGCATCCTTCCTCAATCCAAATTTGAGCTCTCGTTTGTGTGACAAATAAAACGCTGTTGCCAAAGTAAGCGAGTTCACATACGGTAAAAGATAATTTATCCCCTCTCTTTTGCAGAATTTCTCTGTACCTCTCTCTGTCTCTCTCTCTCCCTTACATTGGCTTCTTGAAGTCCTTGCATTTTTATCCCTCTGTCTTTCTCCCGACTCTCTCGTCTCTGCTGAGATCTGTCCGAGTCGCGACTGGATTTCTGGAACTTTGTAGTTTAACAGTGCAGTCAGTAATATTTTCAGTGACTCCTAAATAAGAAGGAGACTTTTCCTACAGAACTTGCACAATGTGACTGTAAGTACTTGAGTATTAAAACAGACTCTCTGTACTTGGACCTCGTGATAATGGTCTCTGAATCTGCCGTGGTGCACATCGAGAGAGTGAAAATCTTTAGATCGTTTGCCCGTGTGGGAATGTTGTTCCCTGGTGTGTTTAAACCACCCTGCCATTTTTGATGTTTAGAGAGCGTGCAGACTGAAGTCTGGATTTTAGGTTCTTCATGAGGGAACAGTTTGGTTCTCAGGATGGTGTTACGGAGCGCTCACACGAGAAAAAGGCCCTATTAATAGTTGAGCTGAGCGAAGGAAGCCATCTGTCTCTTTGGAGGTTCGGGATGTTCTTGTATAAATCCTATGTCCCCAGAAATACATATGTGCCGACATATGAATTTGGCAATTTCATCAATAGTGGTTGCGAGGGATTTGAATTATGTCTCCCCCTTCCTGGAGGGGGGAGACACATTGTTTTTGCCTGAATTCCCGTTGGCGTTGGCGTCGGCGTTCCCATTTGTTTTCGGAGCATAACTCTAAAACTGTTCAACCGATTCTCACCAAATTTCATATAGTGTCTCTCCGTAGCATGTAGATGTGCATTTTGAGGGTTTGAACTGCTTTTGAATTTTATTTTTTCTGTTTCTATGGCAACAATTTGGACTTAGGCATATTGAAGGGTGGGACTCGTTTCCGGACCATAAGTCTAAAATGTGAAATGGGGGAAGGGGGAAACATCTGTTTTTACGTGTGAAAACCATTTCTAGTTCTATGTTGGGTTTTAATTTCAGTCAGAAACTAGGAATTAACAGTGAGAGCCTCCAGGCCTAGGGACACTGCGTTTGGTTCAGAGCGGATGTCATGTTCCCAATTGTGCTTGCACCCTCTGTCTTATCTGATTCTTTTTTTATTTTGAAAGCATACCCTGTTGAAAGAGGAAAAATACTTAAATGATAAATGTATTCCGGTAAATGTGTGGCAATATCGCCCAGTCATGCTGTTTGTTTGTTGTGTTTTGATTTCTGCGTGCAAGGCTGTAGCCTGTGACTTGGGCCAAAGGTCAAAGGTCATAAGATGTTATTTGTGCTGAAACCAGAGGGGTCCTTCTGGGCTGTGCGCAGATGCCCCGGAAATCGGGGGGGGGTTTGGCTGCTTTTCTCCTCGGCTGGGGACATTTCTGTGGTCACGTTATGCCTACAACCCCCTCCATCGCACCCAGTACCGAAAACCTCTGGCTCTCTGTCTGGAAAACACTTGTGTTTTTCCTTCTAGGTGTTTTGTCAAATGATTCCCCATTTAAGCTCATTAAATGTTTCCAGCAGAATTGGAAATCAATGGGGCTTGCTAGTGCGAAATAACTTCTTTTTTTCCCGGCTTCTTCTTCATTCTAATTTTCTCTTTATCTGTTACTGCATCTCTTCTCTCTGCTTGGCAGGGGAACGAGGGACGATGGAGAGATGAACTGAGACGCTTACCTCTCTGATTTCCGGAATAATCTGAAGGTTCAAACGCAGATGGCAGGCCGAGGCCTGATTTCTAGCACCGTTGGCTGAAAGTTCTTTTCTTTTTGAATTCGCCGCTTTTGCGTTGCTCAGTTCTTTAGCGCATAGCATTCATTCTTTCCCTCGACCTTGGTGGGTTTTTTAAAACATACCAGGTGTCTGTTGAGTGAGTGGAGAAAGCAAAAGAATGAGAGGGGAGGCAGGGAGAGGGGGAGGGAGGGAGAGAGGTGGTGTTTTTTAAAGTTCCTGTTTTTCAGTTGGGGACATAAAGGGAGAAGGAAGGAGAAACTGGCACCAAAAGAACCTGGAAACTTTAGTGTGAAGAACTGTGGATGTGTCACAGTACTCCTTAACAATGCATCCCCTCTTCAAATACACCTCTGCTCCCCTACAGGTCTGGGTAGGAGGAGAGGTGGTAATGGAGAAAAGTAGATTAAGTGGTAGTGGAGGAAAGGAGAGGAGGAACTTTCAGAGGAAAGGAGGTGAGGAGGTTGTGGAGTGAATTGGGTGAGGAGCTGTGGAGGAAAGGAGGTGAGGAAGTTGTGGAGGAAATTACATGTGGTGGTATTGAAGGAATGGAGGTATGGAGGTTGTGGAGGAACGTGGGCAAGGTGGCATTGGATGAAAGGAGATGAGGTGGTAGTGGAGGAAAGGAGATGAGGTGGTATTGGAGGAAAGGAGATGAGGTGGTAGTGGAAGAAAGGAGATGAGGTGGTGTTGGAGGAACAGGGGATTGGAGGTAGTGGAGGAACAATGGTAGGGTGGTATTGGAGGAAAGGAGATAAGGTAGTAGTGGAGGAAAGGAGGTGAGGTAGGAGTGGAGGAAAGGAAGGAGGGTTTTTTTTTGAGCCCTGGGCACAACCCTCTCTCCTGCTGCTTATGTGTTTGCGGTCCCTGTTTGATGATGTCAGCTGTGCAGAGACCGGCTTGTTTATTGGGATCTGATCAGCAGCAGCTTCTAATTACAGATAAGTGCCCTGCCGGGGGCCGTTATCATGCTTCATTTCTGCGTATATGGCCCCCTGTATCACTCCCTGCCCTTTATCTGTTCCTCTCCATCCCTCTCTAATTCTCCCTCCATCTCTCCATCTCGCTCTGTTTACTGCAACATAATTCTGATTTCTGAAGGGCTATAATTTTACCACTGTATGGATGTAAATGAATGCAGATTGTATGTAATATGAGGGCATTTATGCACTTGTGTGAAGCATGTAGGAATATGGACCCTTTAAACCCCGCGGTTACAGCATCTGGTACTCTATTTTCCTGCTGTCACGGTGAAACCTCGTCTGGACGTTTGCGGGGGCTGCAACTGGCAGCTGTGACATCACCTACCCCCCCACGCTCCTTCCCCCCTGCACTTCGTTATCGCGCCGGGCCGGTCCGCAGGTCCATTGTTTGGGATAATGGATGTGGTCAGGAGGACGCGCTGCGATGGGAACTATCGGCGGCGTAATCTGAGGACCCGAGAGGTCTGTGATGAATTACCGCCTGCTGCCCCATTCCCGCAATCAATAAACCTGCCTGCCGTCCAAATGAGCCGCAAGAGATTCTCTCTCTCTCTCTCTCTCTCTCTCTCTCCCTCTCTCTCTCTCCCCCCCCTTCCTTACCTCCTGTGGAGCCCTTCTGTCATTTCCAACTTACTCTCTGCTCCACTTCTCCTCTTGGGGATTAAATAATGGTCAGTCAGTCTGTATGTGTGGCAGGCCCTGGTCAGTCAGTCTGTATGTGTGGCAGGCCCTGGTCAGTCAGTCTGTATGTGTGGCAGGCCCTGGTCAGTCAGTCTGTATGTGTGGCAGGCCCTGGTCAGTCAGTCAGTCTGTATGTGTGGCAGGTGCTGGTCAGTCAGTCTGTATGTGTGGCAGGCACTGGTCAGTCAGTCTATGTGTTGCAGGCGCTGGTCGGTCAGTCTGTATGTGTTGCAGGCGCTGGTCAGTCAGTCTGTATGTGTGGCAGGCACTGGTCGGTCAGTCTGTATGTGTGGCAGGCACTGGTCAGTCAGTCTATCTGTTGCAGGCGCTGGTCGGTCAGTCTGTATGCGTTGCAGGCGCTGGTCAGTCTGTCTGTATGTGTGGCAGGCACTGGTCGGTCAGTCTGTATGTGTGGCAGGCACTGGTCGGTCAGTCTGTATGTGTTGCAGGCGCTGGTCAGTCTGTATGTGTGGCAGGCGCTGGTCAGTCGGACTGTGTGTGTTTGTCTTTTGGGGCTGACTATGTCACTGCTGCCCGGTTTTACACTGATGGCTCTGAATGGTGTGAAAACAAATTCACAGGCACGCACACAATTTATGTTCCAACCCTCACCTGTGGTCACAAACTTTGGGTAGTGACCGAAAGAGCAAGATCGCCAAGACAAGCCGCAGAAATGAGCTTTCGCCACAGGGGGGCTGGGCTGCCCGTTAGGAAAAGGGTGAGGAGCTCGGACATCCGGGAGAGGCTCAGAGTAGAACTGCTGCTCCTCCATGTTGAGAGGCGTCAGTAGAGGTGGTTCGGACATCGGCCTCCTGGACGCCTCCCTTTAGAGGTGTTCTGGGCACATCCATCTGGGAGGAGGCCCCGAGGCAGACCCAGGATATGCTGGAGGGATTATATCTCCTGGCTGACCTGGGAGCAGTTTAGGATTCCCCAGGAAGAGTTGGGCCAGGTCACGCGGTAACGGATTTACAAAATTGGTGTATTTCGTATCATGGCTCCAAAACTAAGTAAGATAGACTTACAAATTTGTATCTCCTTTACTGACCAGTTTTTTGCCGTTTTCACCCAAGGTACATCAAATGAACAAAATTTACTATTTTCTTTTTTTTGAAGTATGAGGCAAGACCTACACAAAGCCATTTAAATTGTTACTCTACCTTGAGTACTCTACCTCTACCTATGATCCAAAATACACCAATTTTGTAACGCAGTTACCGCAAGACCTGGCCCAGTTGGAGGAAGTACGTAGGAAGGGGGATGTCTGGACCCTCTGCTTATTCTGCTGCCCCACTCACCTGGACCCGGATAAACAGAAGAAAATAGATGATGAATGGACACACACAAGCTCTTAGACGCTCATTTGTACGCATGTATGTGCTTCTGCACATGCTCATTCTCCAAACTGCGCACGCACACGTTTCCTCTCTGCAAACCTCAGTCCTCGGGAAGTGTAATCGGATTCTGTGTACTTTTCTCCTGTAATTTAAGAGCAGACTTGTGCGCTGATTAATTAAGTCCCCGCCACACTTCTCCCAGACCGTGTTTCCCGGGGAGCGCAAACTGAGGTCGCGGCCTTGTCATCGCGCAATCGTTCTCATGGCCGCGCCGATGAGCGATGTTCTCTTCCAGGCCCCGAACCTGTTTCGGCTTCTGATGCAGCCAATTCAGAAACTCTGCGGCGGATAAAAACTCGTAAAAGGAAGAGAAAGTAAGCATTGGATTGGTCTTTTTTTCCTCTGTTTTAGTATGTGGCTGATGTAATTAGCGTGGATAGCCCCGCTGGCTTGTCTTCAGTTGTGAATTTCCTGCTCATTGCAGATGCCAAAGATGCTCTGTACTCCCCAGATACTCTACATCAGAGCCTCTTTTGTCTTGCCCATCTCAGATTTGCCTCGGAGTTCTCTGAGTTGCGGGCTGAGTTGTTTGTTCTTGTAGCGGTTCGCTCGGCCACTCCTTTGAAGGCAGTTTGAGAAGATTCGAGGGGCTTTATAACAATGTGTGGTTTTCTTTGCCCGTGTTCTCAGCTGAATCTCCCAGATGTTGGAGTGGGACCCCTGGTCAGCCTGCAGCCAGCTCTTAATCTTCTCTGTAGGAGGCCGGAGAGTGGAGCTTAGCAGTTAGAGCTGCGCTAATAACCTCAGGGGTGCAGGCGTAGTGCTGCTGTACCCATACAAGGCACTTGAATTTGAGTTTCAGTTCATCTTCCTTGCTTTTTTAAAAAAAAGGTATTGTTTAAGCTCAAGATAATTGTCTGCTGAATGCCTGGAAATGTAATTCATTTGAATTTAGTGAAATTGTAATGCTGGCACTGTTTCTGAAGAGCAGGCTTTGTTTCAGGTTACTCTAGTTCAGCACCTGTTGAATGTAAGATTGCCTTCATTTTTATATAGAGATTTAAAAACGTGACCATGTAAATCGCTGGCGGTGGCGGGAGCGAGCTAGCGCTAAGTGCCTGTGATTATGTGCAGTGTGTTCATGCAGGGGGCAGGACGGGGTGCACAGCGTTCTCGCTGGTGATGATGATGCGGGAAAAGGTCACTGGTTTTTTTTCCGTCGCACAGACTGGGACAAACGGTCTCTCTCTCGTACTCTGGATAAAGTCACTTTGCTCTCAGTGTCACACAGTTTATCAATCTGTTGGGTGCCGGGGCTTTAAGCGGTAGCCGCAGGTCATAAAAAAACTGCCGCTCGTCACTCCTGCAGTGACATAATTCTCATTCCTCATTCAAATTTTCCTGCTCGCTCGCCTGGTGTGCATTTTTAGCCGGGCTATGAAACTTTTTTTTTTTTTTTTTTTTTTTTAAGTGCAGGCTGTGGGTAGAAGCGTTCGAAGGGGAAAACGTTCAATAAAGACTGAGAACCTGCGGCTCTCGCTCACTCACTGAGGGAGTTATGAATTATGTGTCGATATTAAACTTGAGAGCCGATTTAATATCCTGTACCAAGCTGCGGCCCGGAGGAAAACAGGAGGGAACCAGAGAGACACCATTTAAGAAGCGACGTCTGGGGTTAGAGATCTAGAACAGGAGTCATAAAGTTCATCACCCACAGTGAGGGTTTGAGATCTAGAACTGGGGTTCCCAAAGCTCAGTACCTACTGGGGCAGGACCCTGAGATCTGCAGCAGGGGTTGTTAAGCAGTGGATCAACTGACATGGGAATGCAGTGATCTAGGAAAGCGGTTTTTGAATTGTGAGTCACTAATACCCAGTGGTTGAGGAAGAGATCTAGAACATGGGCTATTATATCATGGACGGTAACTGACTGAGAGGTTTTGGGAAACCGTAGGATGGGTCGGGGAGTAATATGAATAAAAATTCACTTTCAACTGACCATCAGACAAGTGATTTAATGCCTGAAAGTGGGTGGATTATTTTTTTAAGAGGTTTAAATGTGGTTTGTTGATATTTTGTTAATTATATCCCCGAACACTGAATGGCGTTTCGGGGATATTATGTTTTTGGTCCGACCGCCGCCGCCGTGCCGCCCTACGTGTTAACAAGATAACTTCAGTAATATTTCAATTAGAAATTTCATGTTTTGCTCATATGTAAGCATCATAGAAGAAGAACTGATTCGATTTTGGAGAATTTACAATTTCTAGATTGGCCACCAGGGGCCAAAAACTGAAAAGTCACTGTTTTTATCATATCTCTGGAAATATTTGTCCGATTGACCTCAAATTAAGTGCAAATGAAAGGTCATGACCTGAAGATGTGTCCCACGATGACATTATACCTGTTTGGTTCAAAATTTTGACACAAGGTGGAGCTTTGTCACATAAAATTCACCATTTTTGCCATGTCTTTGGAACCATTTGTCCAATTGACATGAAACTATGTGCAACTGCGAGGTCATGACCTCACAACGTGTGACATGATGACATCATACCTGTATGGTTCAATACTTTGCCACCAGGTGGCGCTTTGTGATGGAGAATTACCATTTTGGCGATATCTTCAGAACCATTTGTCCGATTGACCTGAAATTAAGTTCAAATGAAAGTCTATTCAAGGATTGGTGAATTGGAGGATTGGGGGCGTTCGGGCATATACCCCAAGCTGTCGCCTCTGATGGCATAAGCCTACTTAAATAATAATTGTAGCCCACAGACAAAGTCGGGGCTACTGTGGATTTGGCCTCGTCGTCACACGTCCTCCGCTATAGATTTTTTTTTGTGGACGCTCTGCAGGCCAAAAATGTAAAGTTATTAATTTTATATTTGGTAGGTGTATTGGCGGTGGTTAGGACACTGTGTCTATCGATTTTGGTTGCCAGGGTAACATAATTCACTAAATAATAGACTATTTTGTTTCAAAAATATGCCAAAATGAAAAATGTGGGTGATCGGGGGCTAAATCAGTTGGTCGCAGGCGACTGACCTGTCTAAATAGAGAGGTGGTTCAGTGGGCAGCGCAGGTGTCTAACAGTAAGAAGATTTGATTGTGGCCTTGCAATACGGAGTTTGTATGTTCTCCATATTTCGCTTGGATTTTTTTTTATGGGAATTCAGTTTGCTCCCACAGTCCTAATACTTGGAATACACTTCAGGCTAGATAATCCAAAGTACTCATTGCCATCCCTGCCCTGGATTGGCGATATTTAGCTACTACGCTTTCGGGGAACGCACCCCAGGGCGTTTTTGCCTCTCGCCCATTCATTCCACTGACCCCGGCCCTTCACGGTTGTGAACACGGTGTGTTAGCACGGATCATCTGTGAAATCTTGCAATGTCAGTTCCACAGCTGTGTACAGGGTGTTTGTCCTGTTCGACCACATCTGCCACAGGGCCTGATTCACCGAGATGCACAGTGTGTGCAAAACCTTTTAACACGATCAATGACTTGTATGACACATGTTATCTCCACTCATTTGGTGGTGTTATTGGCTTTGGATGTGTTGAAAGCTTTCAGGAAATCAGGCCCAGGGCGCTAGTTTTTCAGATGTGGACTAATCCTGGTCTGAGACTAAATTCATTTTTCAATGATCGCTCTCTGTTAACCACAGATGTTAGGACATATGGATTTGTGAGAAAATTCTGTGCGGTCGTCACGGAGGATTGCTGCTAATTGGTTAATGTTAAGGTTATGGTTACAGTTAGGGTTAGGGTTAAGGTTAGGGTGAGGCTTAATTTAGTCTCGGTTAGGGGTGGGAAAGGCTGTACAGAATGAATAGAAGTCTATTCAACGTTCTCACAAGTATAACTATACAAAAATGTGAGCGTGCATGTGTGTGTGAAAGTGCGTTTGTTTCCTATCGTTAACACCAGTATTTAACAGAAAGATTGGAGTAAGCAGCTTGTGATCTGGCTGTAATTGAAAGCGAAAGGGTGCTGGAATGTAAACACAGACGTGCGGAGCTCCTGTTCTTGAGCTCAACAGTCTGTCGGTCTGTTTGTGCGGTTATGTTTCATCTGTGTGCACTGACAGAGGTCTGTACCCTGGCCTTGATCTGACCCTGTGTGTTCAGTCTTGTGTAACTAGCAGAACATCTCTGCACGCTACATTCATTCATTAATAAATAGATGGCCAGTCTTTCGAAGTATTAATTGATACAGATCGGGATTTTGGAGATGAGGTTGGGTTGTCTGCTTTTGTTGTGCCCTTGAGCATGGCCTTTCACCCCAAAGGTTTCCCAAAGGCCCCCCTTTTTCTCTCATCACAATATTTTGAATAACACTCAGTTCTTATGTGAACTGCCTTGTTAAATATATGTTTATAAAAGCAGTCCGTCAGTCCGGAAGCTTCATTGCTCTAGGCACTGCGGAGGAGGGTCTTTGACCGTTTTCCGCAGAGTGGGGGGAGGAGGGTCCGCCGAAGGGAAAGAGGGGGGGGGGGGGGCTCTTGCTCAGCTGTGGCAGGATTAGGCAGACGGTGAGTGAAGGCCGGCCCCCGCTGCCGTGGGAACGCTCCATAATCCCCGCCCACTCATGCTCCATTGCTGTAATCTCCTGCTTGCCTGGGTGTGTGTGGTGGTGGTGCTGGTGGTGGTGGTGTGGCGGGGGGGATTAGAATGCAAATTCACACACACACACACCCATACACACACATACACATACACACACACACGCACACACACGCGCACACACACACACACCTCTGTTCCAAATTCCATTACCCTGGAGGTTTACATGGGGATAGAATATGGATTAGCCAGAATGTAGTGGGGTGGGGAGATTGGGAGTTGTAGTTCGGGGGTGGAGGGGGGTAGTCGTTTGGGGAAATTAGGGCTCCCCCTCTCATGGGAAGCTCCCCGCCTCTGAGATGTAATTCTTCTTCCTGTTTCGGAGGCACCATTTCCTCCTCCTCCTCCTCACCCCCCCCCCCCCCCCCCTTCTTACAGCTGTGGGTGTTCTTTTACGTTCCTGGGAATTTTCCAGATTGTGGGTGGAGTCAGTTGATTTTGCTCCTGAAGAAATTCTCACAGAAGCGTCCGATGCGAACAGCAGCAGAACCAGAGGCCCCGAAAGTAACGCTGTCGGATCTGTACCGACCTCCATGGAGCGCCGCGCTGGAGCTCGCTGTTTGTTGCACTGCTTTTATGACACAGTCCTCCAGGCTGAAAATAATCACCCAGAAACATGATCCGGAACAATCCGCTCCCAACAATGAGCCAAGAAATTAGCCTACTTTTTCCTGCCTCTGTTATTTATTTATTTACTTTTCCTCCCCTCTCTCTGAATATGGAATGGCCTGATCATCTGATTAGCATGTTAGCCTGTCTCGGTCTTGCAGTGAGCACTAAGGCTAACCTGTACTGCAGGGGAAAAAGTTAAAAATCTGCTTTTTATGCAGAAAAAAATAACATTCAGCATGATCAAGAGAAACCACAAATACAAAAGACAGGAACGTTGATTTATTCATTCATTCATTTGTTCATGGATATGAAATTGGATTTTTAGGCATGAGGTTACATGGAAATATTGATATGCGAATTGATGGATCGATGGATGGATGATTGTCAGAAAGAGGGACTGATAGACGGACAGATTAATCTTTTTCTGCCACATATTTTTGTCTTGCTCCACTGAGAATGGCCTGATCATGCACGTATGCATGCTGGCATGTTGGCATGTCTTTAGCCTGCTGGGGATGGGCACACTGGATGTAGCATTAGGGTTAGCATTTATAAAGCACTTCAGCCAGACACATTACATTTTATTACCTTCCTGGCATTTTGCAGATGCAATTATCCAGGGCGATGTGCACAACATTTGCATTTATAGTGTGGATATGTATAGCCGGATATATCCTGGTACTTTGCTAAGTACCTCAGGTTAAGTACCCTGCGAGAAGGTTACACAGTTCTGTCCCACTAAACCCTTTATGTTCCGAGCCCAGTTCACCACTCGACCTGCAGCTGTGCGACCTGACCAGCTAGTCTTCCATTTGACTGCTCGTGAAACCTCCAAGAACACTATTTTACTAGTGCATTAAGTTCATAAATCTCATCTCAGTCTTCATAACTTCAGTTTCTGAAAAGAAGAGTGAATGCCCTTTTCTTGTTGCTCGTACTCAAGTATGCACTTTGTATGCTGTGAGCCTCTCCGTTAGGCTTTCCATGGATTTATTTCTCCACAAGTGTGCTTCTGTTTTGATCTCACTGTCCTGAAGGCATACCCGACCTCCTCTGACCTTCTCCTTTTGAAGACACAGGAAACCTCCCTGCAATGTTTGACTTTTCCCTGACAACAGAACCATCTTGTTTTATAGGCCTGACACGACTGGGTGGTTAAAGGTTTCTGATACCGACCCGTCACGAGGAGTGTGTTGTATATCAGTGAAAAAGATCGATCAGGGGAAATGCGTGACATGATATGAGTCTGTGCTGGCAGAGAATGGATTGTGAGGTACACTTTAGGCCGTACATTTTGGCCAGACAGCAGGGCTTGACAATGAGGAGTGCCCATTAACCCGAGGTTACTCAAACTGGTTCAGGTAAGTTGATTAATTTGTCACTCGCTCAACTGGGGCAGGACACCATGTCTTATTTGATGATGTCCGGTATTTGCTTAAAATCAGGCATGTCTCCTGACATTTGGAGGCAAAAATATGTAATTTGCACTGTAAAATTACCAACCAAAATTTGCAATTCATCGTGATATAAATTTGAGGCCGCATTTCCGACGCTGCCCGGCTCTACAGCGCGAATAAAGCCTTGAGTGGTTTCTTCATCTGCCTTCGGAACACCTGTCACCAAAGAACAAACTCTGAAATGGAGAAAGGGTTACGTAACTATTGAATTATGGAGGCGCACTGAAGATGAAGGTAAATTTCGGCAGAAATAAAAACTCCTCTCTGTGAGGGGGACAGCAAATGGGGAACGCGAGGTAAATTTTGAAATCCATTTTTGAGAGAGAAGTGCCAGTGCGGGCGAGTCGGCTCTGGGTACAGTGACATACTGGTGCGGGTTAATCAACTGAACAAAAGCCAACCTGCAATCAGTTTCAAGATCAAATCAAACCATAACACACGCATCTGTCAGTGATTCATCGGTCACTCGCGGCACGTGACTCTCTTCAGTGATTCATTTTCTAGAGGAAAAAAAAACCTGCTTGAACACCCTGTTCCTGCTCTCAATCTAATTCATTTTATTTGCGCGTAGGACGATTACGAAGCGAGGAGACGGTGTTTTTTAATTTCACAAATTAATAATGTAATCCCATCCTAAACATTGAATCTCGCGGAGCACCCAAGCTGTTCTATTTTCAGCAATCCCGACTTGTATTTATGAATGTGCAGTCGCACATTAGTTTTCATCAGCATTTAGAAGGATTTAATACTAGTTTGTGTAAAGGAGACGAGGGCAGAAGTGGCTCTGGTTAATGTGTTTTTCTCTCCGAATGCATACATCGACTCTTCGCTTTCCTCCCGGGGTCGCTGTGTATATTTAACTCCCGAATATCAATAAAGTGTCATAATGGCGGGTTGTGAACGGAGAATTAGCATAACGCATTTTCAATCCTGTCAAGCATTCAGAAATACTTATGTGCCTGTAGGGGGAAGTGCCTGTCGATTTGTAACCAGAGAGTGAGAGAGAGAGCGATACAAGGGGGAGAGAGAGAGAGAGGGAGAGGGAGGGAGAGAGGGAGATGAAATGGGTGAGAGAGGTGGAGGGAATTGGAAAGATGGAGAAAATGAAATGAGGGAGTTTGAAAAGAGAGAAATGTTCAGAGGGAGAAGAGAAGGATGGTGAGAGAGGGAGGATTGGGGGAAGGAAGAGTGATAGAGAGTGGGAGGGAGAGAAGGTGAGAGCGTGGAGCTGCGATATGGCGGGTGAACGTGGGGGGGATTTGATTTGGCGCCAAGTTCCTTGGAGAGCCGCCATGATGGCGACACCCCCCGCACCCCCCTTCCCATCACCCCCTGCAAGTTTCCAAGCTGCTCCGCCCCCAAACTCCTCCAGCCCTAAACCAAACCCCCCGAACCCCCCCATGGCCCATATGAAGCAGCCCCGGGCACCATGTACAGTGCACAGCTCTGCCCACAGACGGGGGTCCAGACGGCACAAGTGTCGTCTAAATGCAAAGTGCTCCCCATCGCCACACCTCGGGACCCTCAGCGCCCTGAGGCTCGGGTGTCGGTGGTGAAACGGTCGTATCTCATTACAGTTACCATTATTTATCTGACCCCTTAATTCCAACTGCAAATGGAAAATGATTTTACTGCTGAACCTGTCCCTTTCCTGTGGCAGTGAAGGGTAACGGGCCTCGTTCAAGGGCCCAACAGCTGTATTAGGACTTAAACCACCGACCCCCCCCAGACCCATGCCCGTCACATCGGCCTCTTGGCTCGCCCGCACTGGGCCAAAGTGACCGGGCCCCACAGAGGCAGGGTTGTGATCCGTGAGCCCCTCAAATAGAGGGACTATAGAGGAGGGAGAGAAGCGAACAGAACCGGTGTATGGAGCACCGTTCGTGCGCCAAACCGAGCCTCTGCAGCATTCTGCTCAGAACCTTCCAGATTTCTCACTTGGGATGAATCATCCTTCCACAGATGGATGCAGAGCACATTTCCACAGCTCGAGGAGCTCGGTGAGAACAGGGGCGGATGTAAGGAGAACAGCGCGCATTACTAACACGGAGGAACGAGGCGCGTCAACACTCAGGTGTGCGGCTCAGACGCCGAAGAATCCCATCACAAAGTGAGCTGTCACACATCTGTGGTGGTGCTGTAATTGTGTGTGTGTGTGTGTGTGTGTGTGTGTGTGTGTGAGAGAGTGCGTGTATATGTGCTTTTGTAGTACAGGTGGGGACTCGACTCATTTAAACAGGCTCCTCTCCTTTTCCATTAAAAGACAAAACCCGACTCCAATGTATCTCCACTCTTTCCTTGAGGCATTAAATTCATACTAGACACTGGCCACACATTTGTTCACATGCGCACACACACGCGCGCGCGCGCACACATTAATTTACGTACAGAGTACAGTATTGGTTGTTGCTGATTAAAGGATGGTGTCTGTGCATGTGCATGTGCATGTGCACACCAGTGTCTCTCCTTGATTGCTTGTGGCTCTGGGTCACATGACGCTCCATCACTCAGAGCTGATTACCTGCCCCAACTTCATCTGGCCCCGCCCATGGCTACGCTGACCCCCTGATTACAGCACAGGGAAGTGTGTGTGTCTGTGTGTGTATTTGTATTTTCTGATTACGTATCTGCGAGCATGCATGCATGCGTACTGCGTGTGACTGAGCGCACGCGCATGTGCATGCTGCATCTGTGTGTGTGTGTGTGTGTGTGTGTGTGTGTGTGTGTGCGCGTGTGTGTGTTTTTGATTTGGCGACATACTGAGCGGTGTCTCTCCCTCTGTCCTGATTATGTGCCATCTGCAGTGTCTGAATGGAGCTCAGCTGATTTTAGCGGTTAGTTTTGGGAAACATTCGCTGAAGGGCAACGTGATCTCTATACAGACCATGAGAAACTAGCTCTGGATTACAACAGCAGTCTCTCTCAGCTGCACTGCACAGGCACACATGCATGTACACAGACACAGACACACACACACACACACACACTGTGTGAAAGGTGATGTGCCAAAGAGAAAGCGAGGGGATTGGATGCGAGTTTGTGTTTACAGTGAGTGACCGTATATAACAGGATATTCCCCTTATTTACTCTGATGCAATGATGGAGCCGAGCTCCCTGTGGGACTGAGGTGCCCTCCTTCAATTCCCCATGGACACTTAAAACTCATTAAACAAGCACTATCTGCCCGAGTGACAGAGAAACGTCCTACCAGAGAGTCTGTTTCAACAAGATTGCCTGGCTCACTTGATTTTTTTCGCCCTACACTTTCTGCTTGGCTTGCCGATGAAACGTATAAACCAGCGTCCCGTAAGTGCGCGAGATAAGGCATGCAGCATACTCGCACTAAGGATCCGCATCGGAGCAGGCGGTGGCGAAAAATAAGCTCAAGTGGAACGGTTTATCGTGGCGTGGCAGTCGTAGGAAGTTGTTGAGCCGAACAGGAAGCCGGGGGTCCTCCCGTGTGTGCACCCTTGACCCGTTGATTGGGAGAGTGGGAACGTGGGAGTCGTGAGCGAAATGACCTTCTTTAACTTTGAAGGATCAGGCTATCCTGGGACGACATCTGGAATATTGTTGGAAAGCGCAGGGATTAGGAAGAGGGATGAGCGAGCTGATTGTTACTGAATCTCTCCGCGGGAGTGGCCTGCACAATCGTTATAGGCAGCCAATGCCAGCAAATGTTATCAGTCATTGGAAAGAACAAAATGAATAAGACGGATCAAGCTGAACGAACAGATTGATGAGTTAGCCATACCCTGAGGTCCCTGATGTATGTGGACAGTATGTAACTTAACGTGCAGAATGTCAGGTTGACTGCTGTCCAGTCAACCAAGCATTAATACAGCCCTTTGAGTGAGTCACTGTCCAAATACTTACGGACATCGCGGTTATTGGTCACGTACACTGACCTCACGTCAAAGCAGTTGCTTTAGTCGTCCACTGTGGTATAAAGCCGAAGAGAGGCCTTAATAAGCCTTACTAATTTTGCTGCGAATGTATAAAATTTGCCAGCTAACCTGGTCTTTCAGCACTCTTGGTCATTCTGACAGCCCTGTTTAATTACCCTGGCCACTGCAGAGTTTTGGGGTAGTTATCGTGTCACTGCAGAGACGTAAATACGTACGTTTCCGCCAGTCTCACAATCCATAATCCCCTCATTCCGCGAATATCTTGCGCTGCTCGGGGGGTTATTTGAGGACCGGTGCAGGATGTTTCGCGTCTCTGTCCGTTTTTGACTTTGGTTGGCAGTTGCTAGTTACGTCTCTTTAATGCTGGCTGGAAAAACCTCTGTTTTAGCCGGCGTTGGCTTTGAAAACGCGGGCCGGACTCTGCAGGGGTCCTCATCCGTTTTTCCGTTTCACACCGTTTGACTTGAGGAGCCGGGCACGAATTTCCTCGCCTTTAAAATAAATATGAGGCGGCGCTTCGCTTCAGGGGACGTGCGACACCTGACTGCGCTGCAATTCGGACAAAAAATTACTTTCTAATATACGGCATTCTTGGCAACACAGAGTCTTTTCAATAATGAAGGATCAATTATTTTTCGATACGTGAGCCATCACAGCTTGTCACAGTTGACTAAGATTGTGTCTTCACTTTCAGTGATGAGAGAAGATTACTTTATTATTATTTTATTTCTCTCGAAAAATACATTTTTATTGTTTTGCAGAACGTAATTATGTTTGTACGGAGAGTGAATATTGAGGGCAATAAAAAGTCTGGCTTCCGAAATTTTGTTTCCCAACTTTCCAAAACCACTGTGCTCTTCGTGATTGAATGTGTTTGTGTGACCCGCATCTTATTGAAATTTAGTTTACAATGTTCAGTATGGATTTCGGATGTAATTTCAAAGTTCCAGTGCAACTGCCTGCATGTCAAAGCAGTTGGGTGTTTCATATGACTTGGGGGGGGGGGGGGGGGGGGATTTAATAGCTCTCTGCTGTACATGGTTGTACTCTTATCTCGAACTTTAACCACAGTCAATACAACAGTAGCTCCCAGTATGGTCAGTCTTTTCTGGAGTGTTCTTTGTCAGGCATGTGAATTTGTTTGCCTGTCTGTTGTAGTTGCTACTGCTGCTCTTGCTTTTCTGTTTGTCATTAAACTTTGAAAAGCATCACACTCATTCCCGGTACTTTGGAGTTTGGACTGGCCAGTACTGGTCAAAGTCTGACATTTATCAGTTCAAGCTTTATTCACCTGTGACTCAGCTGTTGTGCTGTTGTTCGCCTCTCTCTCCCTTATTAAAATGTCACTTAACATGAAGATGTGCCCTCCAGATATTGGGATCAAATCAAGTCATGGTCTGTTTTGTTCAAGCTTTCTGAAGTTGGTAAAATGGAAAGGCTTACTCATGATCTTGTTCATTGGGGGGCAGTATATCAGTCTGAGATGAGATCTGACCCCTTGGGGTGGGGAGTTTGTCTGTCTGAAGGTAAGGGAGGTGGGAAGTAGGTGAGCCCTGGATACTTGAGGTTTTTGAAAGGCTTGTGGCGGTGGGGGGGTACGGTATTTTAAGGCTTTGTTTCGGGTCGCTGTGCCCGAATTTGGTAACCTGAACCAGGAAATGCAGGAATGCCTTGGGAAACTGCCGTCCACCCCACCCTCCTTTTAAACCAGGCAAAATAAGGGCTGCATTGTGCTCGGCGCTTCGTTTTTAGTTTCTCTTTTGGGGTGGGTGCTCAGATGATGGGAGTAATTTGAAACAGCCCAGCCAGGAATCCGAGGCATTCTGAAGGGAACCAGATGTGTTAATCGGTTCATGTTTTTGTGGATGTCTGTGCATGATAATTGCTGCCTCTGCTGTTGGAGCTTCGGGTGTGTGTGTGTGTGTGTGTGTGTGTGTGTGTGTGTGTGTGTGTGTGTGTGTGTGTGAGACTCCGTGTGTGTGTTTGGGTTGTGCACGCGTGTGTACTCTCCTCCCAAATGGGCGTCTGAGTGCGTGAACTTCTCTCCAGTACAGGGCCATGTGTTCTTTTACCCTTTTATAAAATGGGGCTCTGTGTGTGATGTTGATGATGATGATTATTATTATTACTGCTGTAATTATCTTCATGAATATTATTGTGACCATGTTCCCCTATGACCCACCCTCCCTCTTAATCCCTCCTTCACCCTCTCGTTCTCTCTCTCTTTCTCTCTGCAAGAGAGTGTGTGAACTCCCACTCAGGCCTCGCTGTTTACCTCTTGTGTGCAGGGCTGGTCGGGGCTCTGCTGTGATTGGCTCTGAGGACCACAAATGAGATTCTGGCGGAGCTGAGAGACTTTGGGGGACCAGAACAGAGCAGCGTCTTACTGACCAGTGAGTAGTGAGTATATTCTGCAGAAGTGTATCTTACTGACCAGTGAGAAAATATACTGGAGCAATTCTCTACTGACCAGTTAGCAAATATACTGTAGCTGTGTCATTTACTTATCAGTATGTAAATATATTGGAGCTGTATCTTACTGACCAGTGAGTAAATGTACTGTAGCTGTGTGTTTGACTGTCCACTGAATAAATGTATTGGAGCAGTGTGTCTTACTGACTGGTCAGTAAATATGCTGGAGCAGTTTCTTACTGACAAGTGAGTAAATGTACTGTGCCTTTGTGTTTTACTGACCACTGAATAAATATATTGGAGTAGTAAGTCTTCTTGACTGTTCTGTAAATATACTAGAGGAGCGTGTCTTACTGACCGGCGAGGAAATGTACTGGAGCATAATGTCTTAATGACCCATTAGTAAATGTATTGGAGCAGTGTGTCCTACTGATCAGTCAGTAAATATACTGGAGCAGCATGTCTTACTGACCAGTGAGGAAATGTACTGGAGCAGAGTGTCTTACTGACCCGTCGGGAAATATACTGGAGCAGAGTGTCTTACCGACCTGTCAGTAAATGTACTGGAGCAGTGTGTCATACTGATCAGTGAGTCAATGTACTGGAGCTGTTTGTCAGTTTGTCGTGCTGAGAAGGAAGGAAATATGTCACGCAAACACAAATTCTCACACACACCGACATGCACACACGTGTCCAAATGCACCTTTTCTCACACACACACACACCGTAATGCACACGGATCAGAAACTTTTTATCTTGTCATATCTTGAAATGTACCTAGAATTTTGGCTGAAAATGCTCCATTTTCTACCTTATGATTTTGCGAAGCGCGGCACTTCACCTGCTGTCGCCTCTAGAGTGATGGGAGCCTGCGTTTGGACAGCCCCACGCCCACGCTGTGAGCAGCTTTTTGACGCTGAGTGGAAAATGCTTGTTAGCTTTAATGTGCGGCGTGCGATACTGCGAGTGGCTACATAATTACCTGCCCATCAAATCCAGGTTGAGTTCTCCCCCTTCGCAGAGATAACATGAATGAAAGAGGTTTTTAGAAGATCAGTTTTTGTATAATTACTCAGCCATTCTGATGTTAAGAGCAAGCACAGGGAGGAGAGGTATTTACAGAGGGACAAGTGCGGCTGGACTCTCTGTAAGGGGGGGAGGGGGGGGGGGGGTGTTTCTGTAAAGAGTAGCGATCAGGACACAACGCGAAATTGCTGCTGCTTGCAGTCCTGCTTTTTGGAGCGATGCCAGCTGTCCTCAGACCCCTCCCCCCACCCCACACCTCACCCTCTCACCCAATGTCATGTTATCCTGGGGGGGGGGTGGGGGGGGAGGAGAGTGTGCAAAAGCACTGGGAGATTACAGGAGAGAATGGACAAGACAGAGGGGGTGATTTTTGTGACTTAAAATCCAATGTGTTGGGACAGCACTCATATGTTTCAGAACTTCAAACAAACCATACAACAGAAAAGCAAACTCAGACGTCTGACAAAAATGGACTAAGATGGAGAGGGACAGGGAGAGGGCATGAGAGAGGGAGTTAGAGAGAGAGAGAGAGCGAGAGAGCGTATGAGAGAGCGAGATGGAGCGAAAGAGCAGCCGGCAGGCATGCAGCTATTGTTATTCTCCTCTTTCATGAGAGAAAGAGTAGTACCGAGCTGTCATAGCCAGGTGCAGGTAATTGCATTCCCTTCATACAGAGAGGAAAAAAAGTCAATTTTATGATACTCTCTGTTAGAAGTGTTTTTTTATACTTTTATTCCTTGGTCTCTCCTTTTCATTTCTTTTCTCTCTCTCTCTCTCTCTCTCTCTCTCTCTCCATCGAGACTCTTTCATGTCTGTAGCCCCAGTGTGAAGCCCGTATTAATTGGGTCACAGTTTAATTGGGCGAGCGTCAACCGTCGTGGTTGTTTTCCGGAGTCTGTGATGGAAACGCAGGAGACGGCGACGGCGTTTCGGCTTCCTGCTTCACGCCTGTCACTGCGGATGAATTGGCGCCGAGCTGCACGCACCTCGCTATGCGTTGAGGATGTTGGCTCACTGTAGAGGCTGTCGCATCTGGCCTGTGCTTCGGTTAGTGTACCAGAACAGTGCCAATCTCCGTGTAACAGGGGCACGCTTGACCTGTCCAAGCTAGCCCAAGCTTATCCTAGCGTACCTGGCCTAAACCTATCTTGGCGCAGCAGACGCACAGCTATCCTAGCATGCTAGGTGTCCACAATGCTGGTCAGGCATAAGCCTTGGCTTGTATACCAGGAATACAAATAACCCAGCATAAAAAGCCTTTACTGAGCCTAATGATATTTGCACTGTACAATGCTAAGTGTCCAAGACTGTTTCCTTTTCTAGCATACCAGATTTTAACCATGCCACGAGCACTGTTAGCCTAGTCAAAAGCGCTCCAGCAAGAAAATTTCTCCTTATCCCTGACATGGCAAACGAGTGCTGAGAGGCTGAGGAGGACCTGGGTGATGGGTGCAGGGAAGGTACAGCACAGCTGAAACACTTGCGTTCGTTTGTACATGATCACTTCTCCACCAGCCATACACTGTGCTGGGGAGGCTGTGCTAATGACCCAGAGCAGTGAGAGAGAGAGCGGTTCTGTCTGTGGTCTCTGAGCACTGCTCTCCATCTCTCCTCGGTGGTGTGGAGTTCGGGGGGGTCGTCTTGACCTCGGCCTTCGCCTGTTCATCTGATCGTACCGTCCACAGCCCCACGAATTCATCTTCATCCTCCTCCCTCAGTCCTGCCTCCATCTATCTTCATCCCGGCATCAGACCGTGGCCTGACCTTCAGGTGCCGTGACTGTCCTCTGTGTGCGGTGAGCGAGGTGTGGTATCCTCACGCCACTGCTCCATTAATGACCTGAGGGCGCAGAGAGATTATATCCCATCTATTCTGACTGTCCCCTGCTCTCCTGCTCTTATCCTTCTCTCTCTCTCTTTTACTCATCCCTCTCATTCTCTCTCTTCTCCCTCTCTCAGAACTGTACTCCAGACTCTGCTTTGCTTTGTTGACTCTGTGTGTCTGTGTCTCTGTGTTCGCGTATGTGTTTGTGCATGTATGGGCTTGGGTGTATGTTTGGCTCTATGTGTGTGTGTGTGTGTGTGTGTGTGTGTGTGTGTATGAATGTGATTGTGGGCGTCTGTGTGCGTGCGTGTGTGTGCCTTTGTGTGTATTTGTGTGGGGGCGTGAGTATGTGTGCGCGCGCGTGTGTGTGTTCGCGCGTGTGTGTGGGCGTGTGTGTGTGTGTGTGTGTGTGTGGGGGAGTGTGTATGAATGTGATTGTGGGTGTCTGTGTGCGTGCGTGTGTGTGCCTTTGTGTGTATTTGTGTGGGGGCGTGAGTATGTGTGTGTGTGTTCGCGTGTGCGTGTGCGTGCGTTTGTGTGCGCGCGCGTGTGTGTGTGTGTGTGTGTGTGTGTGTGTGTTGGCATGTGCGGGCACAAGCTGTATATGTGTATGCGCGCGCTCACGCGCGTGTGTGTGGAGTGTGTGAATGTGGGCATGTATGGGCGGGTGCATGTGCGGAGAGTTTGTATGTGTATATGTGCGTGTGTGTGTGTGTGTGTACGCTTGTGTGAGTGGAGAGTACGTGTGTGTGTGTGTGTGTGTGGAGACTGTCTGCGCCAGCTGTCACTGTCTGCTGTGGCTCGGTGCCAGGTGCTGCTATCGGTGCAGATTTGTTTCTCTGCTCTGATCCGCTCCCTCATTAATCTATTTCTGAAATGTTTATTTCCTTTCGTCTTGCGCGAGGTGCGTGGTAAGTTAGGGTGTTGGGGCTCGTTCTTGCGCTTGTTTGTTGCGGGTGTTTGTGACGCTTCGGCATACTTTCTGAAGAGGCTGGGTGTTAGTTGTGCGCGAGTAGTCCTGTTTAGAGAAGTACTGGTAGCAGAGAGGATTCTAGTTGCAACTGCTGCAGTTTTTCAAGTTAATTAGAGTGCTAATTGGCTCATAATAATTTACTAGTTAACTCTAAGGTGTCATTAGCCGCTTGCCAAGATGTTTGTGATGCCTCATACGGGTGCACCCTGATGGCCGTTGCCATGGCGCAGCTTGGCGTGAGTGTTCACCCGAACTCCTTGCCTCCTGCAGGGGGCACCGAGGTCAAGCAGCGCGGGCCGTGTCCAATCTGTGCCCGTGGGCTCTGCGCCCGAGAAGCGCCACTCAGGCCAGGTTTCACACCGTCCTGCTGCCGCTGATGGCGCCGTGAGAATCGCTTGGACAGGAAGCAGGTTTAAAATGAACATGGGCCAGATACAACACGGCTCCTATGTATTTGGACACTGAGAGAATTATAAAGACAATTATTCCTACACCATTCACTCTGTTTAGATGTAAACGCCCTCTAAATTTTAGACAGATGGCTTCAATTTGAGGGTTTTGGAGGAAGAGGGCAATCTTCATCCCTACCTCCCCCGCGCACCTGCGCCTCTTTCCCCACTACCCCTCTTTCCATTCTTATCACTTGAATTTCCCTCCCAAAAACCCTCTGTTGATCATTCATTGGTTTCCCCCTCCATTGATTTTTTTTTTCTCCTAATCCCATGTCCAATGAACACAGACTCTCTACTGTACAGAAGAGCCCAATCTTTTCAGGTGTAAATTCATAAGTTCCCATTTTGGGAGCCCTAATTCTGGTACCAGGAAGTCAACAGACATCCGTGGTCTCTTTGTAACTGTTGCTGAATTATTTACTCACAAATTTACTGCCAAAATAAATTTGATGAAAGATTATTGGCTTCATTATTTGTTTCCACGACAGGGCGTTTATCAAGCACAATTTTTGCCCTTTAAAATTTTGTCACTATCCAAATATTTTCTCACCTTAGCTCTCTGTTTGTGTGCCAAGAAAGGTCTGCATGGTGCTGTATGGTCTATAAACAAGTCATGTATTAAAGTCTTGTAGACACTAATTATAATTTATTTTTTTAGCGCATACAGTAGTGTACGGGCTTTCCTTGTGGTCAGACTCTGTTCTTATCTCCTGCTCGTGTGTGTGTGTGTGTGTGTGTCTGTGTGTGTGTGCGCCCTCTCCGTCTTCTCTTGCCTCACACTCAAAGCGTCTCGTTTGATACAGGCTGTCAGGCTCTCAGTCATGTTTTGTACCTCTGTGCCTCCAGCAGGGGTCCCAACACCCTGTTCATGGCGAGGGCACCAGGTGGGTTTGTTTTGGGGTTTATGGAGGGTTGTTTTGCGTCTTTGTGTTTCTTTCCCATCAGCCTGAGCAGATGGTGCGAGAAGCAGAACGCAGCGCCACTCCATGAAAAACCTTTCTCTCTGACCTTTCCGCTCCGGGACGGAATCATTTCCCCGACTCAGCGGGAACGGCGATCCGCACCGGAGTCACCTTTCCTCGGCGCTTTCGCTTCAGCGCCGTAATAAAAGCCCCTGTCCTGAGAAATCCGACTCGGACAAAGACCCGCCTCTTCCGAAGGCGTTCGCCTTTTAACTCGCCCCTTTCACAGCTGTCCCGCTGCCCGAGGGCCCCGACGGCTCTTCAGCGCAAAGCATGCTGGGAAGTTCAGAAATGTCATCCTCGCGCTCTCTGGCTGACCTGCGGCCTTTTGTGTGTTTATTTTATAACACCGGCAGTCGTCCCCAGCTGTGGTAAAGAGACTGCGTATAAAGATGTGATATTTGCCTGCCACAGAAGTAATAACAGAAAATGCTGCTCTCAGTTAAACACTGGAGTATTTTCCCCCCAGTAAACGTGGCCCCAGCTCCCCCCTGTGGGTCGGCCCCTCCGTGTGGCCACGAGTCCCTAATAGTAAGCAGCTCCACACTGCGGAAAGAGAGGTGCTTCATCATTAGTCACAAAATCTGACATTAAAGAACTGCGGCTGCTGCAGTAGCACCTCTCTGCCCGGCCTTGGTGTTACCTCCAGCCTATAAGCACTTCAGTCACGTTCTGTCAGAACGGTAAAAACGGGGCTCGGAAGAAGTGCAGAATAAATTGGCGGAGCTTTGCGCTTGCAGCGGCCCCCCGCTTCAGCTGTCGGGAGTGGAGGGGCATCGTTAGAGCAGTCTGTTTTCCCATTGCTCTGCCTTTACTCCGCTGAGATTCGTGAGGTTCGCAATACCGAGCTGTCTTCCTCACTGCTGAAACTCCAGCGACTTAGCAAAGGTTTTTGTTTCAGCGATGGCTCTGCTCTGTTCACAGCACTATGGCTTCCGCTTTGGCCTGAGCGAGTCTGAGGAATAGGACTCCAGTTCCTTTACATTTGGGGTTGCCTGTGTAAACTGTGCCTTGTGTCTCAGTGTGTGTATATAAATAGCTGGCGCATATGGGCATGTAGGTGTGTTAATGCCGTTTTCTATGAGGGTTGTGTGAATAGTACTTTGCATTATGTGTACGTTTGTGAATGGACCTTTACGGCCGAGTGTGCTTGTGGCTGCGATTGGGCCGCAATTGCGTAGATGAACAGACAGCTGTAATGAAGAAAAGTTTGTGATGAACTAGTTCTAGCTCATTGGGTTGGGTTAATCTGGCTGACTTGGGCTGTAAAGCTCTCAATTGCAGACTGTATTATTTGTTTCTCTCACTGCAATCCCTCGCAGCTGCAAATCCAGTATTTGTCAGGCCCAATCTTGGGCTGTTACTGTGCCTGCTGGGATTTGTGGTTTTTCCTTTTCATCAGCAGCTAATTTAGGCCTCTGAACATGAGAACACAAAAGCGCAAAGTGATCATGACAGGGCATTCTGCTTATCCAGGCCTTTCGTTTAGAGAACAGCACCTGAACCCCTCTAATAGAGCCGGACATACCGAGGAGTGCTCTTCACCTCAGGAGCCGCAAATACCTCCAGGAAGTACTCTGTGTTGATGCTTGAACCAATCACTGACCATGATTAAGTACTGGAAGACGCTGAAAGTGCTGGAGCCGCACTCCATTATCCTCAGGAACGAGTATCAGACACCACAAAATATTTTAAAGTAACTCATTTATATGCATTGTCTTTACGCTAGACATGTACGCAACTATGGCTATTATTATTACTATTATTATTATTATGAACAGTAATAATAAGGGTATCTAAATGTGAAGGAACTATGAATTTGGTTAATTTTTTTCAAGGGATATTTAAAAAAACGTTCGCAAAATGCATGGATTACTTTTTGCATGACGTTTTCTCGCGAGAGATCCTGAATAAGGCGACCGAAACACAAGGAACGCTTTATTTGCAACCTATATGCTCCAGAGAGGAACAGGAAGGCGCGCACTCTTTCTTCGTTAATGCTCTGTAATCAGATGCTGAAAGTGGGCCGTCCTTGGACCGGCTCGGCTGGCTACTTCTGGGAAACATTTATTTCATGTTGTTTATGTTGTTTTTTTTGGCCAGGCGGTGATTTGTTGACGGAACGCGCAGTGTAAACGCGTACGGCAGACGCCGTAAATCCCGGCTCATAATTTTTATAAGATGGACTGGAATCAAAAAGCAGAGACGTGGAACGGAAGCAGCACTTGCGTTTCTTGGGCAAATGAGCATCCCCAGCTGCTGTTCGTCTTTTTTCTGCTGAAGTGGCCGTAAAGTCGGTAATCTGTCATCGCCGGAACAGCTTGGACTAGTGAGGAGAAAAAAATGAATATGCGCTTAACCAGATTTAGAATATTTTAACGGAAAACCGTTTGGACCGATTTACCCGGCTTGGCCGTCTCTGCCTGAACAGAACGGCGGACACATTCGCTGGCCCGTTCTCTTCTGTTTCGGTCTTGCTTTTGTTTTCAAACTACTTGTGCTATAAGCGGCTCTTTTCTTTTTTGGATGCGACTGCCTGGCACATCTCCTCCCCCTTTCTCTCTTTTTCTCTTTCTGTCGCTTTCTCGCTCTCTCGGGCGCTCTCATCGTCCCGTAGTATTTTGTGCTTCAATTGAGGCACAGGAAATTGCATTCCAAGGGTTGGCTATCGAAACTCTAGAGTCCCGAGTTAGAAAATGATTGTGAAAGAAATGTGAACTTTTCAATTTTTTTCCCTTCAAATCACCTTTTCAGCTTTAATTTTAGGCTCTTTCCCTCGCGTATCTTCTTTTTTTTCAGCGGGCAATTTAATTTGGGCGACTTGTCGCTTTGCGTTAAAGCGTGAAGTGGCGAGCAAGAAAGCGGGAGAATCCTGCCTGCGCGTTGCCATGGGAGCGGAGCTTAGTGTTGACATGAGCACCAGCTGTAGCTCCTTCGCCAAATTCCGCCGCCTGCTTATTTCCTGTTACTGCCTCGAGACCGCCGAAGAGCGCCCTTCGTTAAATTCGCCCTTCAGGCCGCCCTTTGCCTTACGCTTTGTGCGTGTTGGTTTTTTTTATTTTTTTTATTTTGGATGTGCGTGTTAAAGACGGCGATTTTCTAAATTCTCGGTACGTCCTTTAGCGAAGCCTCATCCACTGACACTCATTGGCTGTTTTAGTGGAAAACGCTCATCGTAAGTAACCCTCATGTTTCCCCGTGTGGGAAAAACTCCTGTAGAAACATCGCTTGATGGACGTGTTCGAGGAGTAAAGGCTTTTTTATTTGGTTTGTTTAAAATAAAAACACTACCCTTTTCACCACTCCATTAAACACCTCTTCAGCTCTTCACTTCAAAAATCACAACTTCTACCATCATCTGTCAAAATAAAATAAAGAGAGCCCCTCGGTTGGCGGACGGTGCAGATCGCGGGGGTAGCGGCGACGCCGTCTGCCATTTCCCGCGTTAGCCTCCCGCTTTAATCACACTCCGAGAGCGCACCTGTGAAAACAGATGTCTGCCGGAGTCGCCATCCTGTTTTTCCGCTCGGAGCCGGCAGTGTGCTGCGCGTATCCACGGCCCCCCCCCCACCCCCCCATCCCCAGTGTTTTGGGGCAGAAGGACAGGAGTTGGGCCTCCCTTGTCCCGTGTGTGAGGACAGGCTGGGCCTGTGCGCCTGGGTCTCTGTGGCTGTGGAACCTGCTTAGTCATGGATCTGCAGCCTGGCAGTGGAGACAAGTCCACAGATGGTACATTGTGTGTCGTCTCTTGTGCTCACATGCGGAACCACATGCGCGCGCGTGCACACACACATGCACACACACACACACACACGCACACACACACACACACACACACACACACATACATATGCACGCACCCATGTAAGCACAGACACACACGCACACACGTGCACACACGTATATATGCACAAACATCAATCTCTGTGTGGAGGAACTGATTACCCCTGGTTCTGTGTGATGATGGTTAGGTTGGGGTGGTCAAGTCTTATGTGTGACAGACACACACACACACACACACACACAATCACGCGCACCCTCAGATGCACAGGATCAATCTCACGCTCGTGTACCCCAGCTGTAGAATCTCTTGCATTTCAGGAACAGCTATCCTGTTCAGTTTTCTGCTTTATGGAGCATGAGTTCAGTATCAATTTTAACTGGATCTTTTTTCATTTGAAAATGTCCTGTTTCTGAGCAATCTGTGCCATCTGACTAACCCCACTGGGCAGCGCTTGGCTGTGAGTTTTGACTGGTGCAGAGAATTCATGTAATCTCTTGCATCAGTATTTTGAAGTACAGTTCCCAGAATGCCAATTTATCGTGGCCCAAGATTCAGACAGAGCCTGTCTGATTCTCCTTATTGAAATGTGTTCAAATATATTCATTCTGCTGTCTGCATTATGTTTTGAGAGGGCAAGGCTTAAAATTCAAGCTGCCTGCCCAAACCTTGTAGAATCTGTGGACTTGAACACTACCCAGAATTCCAGATTGTGATGGCATTGGTGGCATTCAAAGTGTCAGTCTTAGCCAGTGGACATTGGTAAACGTCGCAGCTGATTGAAACGCTGTTCACTAGAGAGGATTGGCAGGCACTCTTATTAAGAGTGGATTTGAGATTCTTGCATTGCCTGCTGATGCACAGCAGGTAAAGCAAATCTGAAAGGTGATGCTGACTGTGTCCCCTGATGATGGAGCACGGTCTCAGGACTAAAGCCTGGTTCAGTAGCAGTTGTGTATTCCTGTGGCAGTGTGCAGTTCGTTAGCAGTAATATTTCCCTTTGGCAGTGTTCAATTCTGTAGCAGTTGTGTTGCCGTGTGGCGGTGTGCAGGTCTGTACCAGTTGTTATCCTGTGGCAGTGCGTGCCTCTGCAGTGGCGGTGTGCGGACCTGTAGCCATTGAGCTCTCAGGCTAATCTTGCCAAGGTTTGTAATTTTCTGCGTCTGCTTTATCAGACAGTTTCCAGCTCCACATCTATTGGCTGCCGAGCCGTGACCTTGTTAGCCTCTACAGAGAAGATCCCGGATTGGCACAGCCCCACGTTGCCTTGTACTCTGTTTTCTAAAAGCATTTTGAGCTGAAGCCCTAAGTCTCGAAGCCTCCAGTGGCTCTCAAGACTTTCTCTTGCCTGGAGCGATAAGGACACGGGACCTTCCTCTGTTTCCCTGCTCTATGTGCCCTACACCCCAATCAGGCTGGCAGGTAACTTCTTCAAAGAACTATGTTTTAGGGGCACCCCATTATGTCCATGACCTTTAGGGACCCTGTGACCTATCGTGAGTCTTCTGCTCCGGGCCCTTCTTTCTCTGATTGGTCGATCTCTAATCCCTGCTCTGCAGTCTCTGAGCCCAGGCTCTCTCTTTATCCATCTATTGATTCACTGTTATCTCCTGTTTTCTACGATGTCAAAGCAGCTTCCCAATCGTGGTTTAAATCCAAGGTTTTTCAGATTTGTTTTGAGCATGTTAAACTGATTATAAAGCCTTTTAGAAATGGGATATTTGCCCTATTTTATCTGAGACTATGGGAAATGCATTTCTTTTTCTGAACATGCTAGGGTTTTGGGGTGCCACAGAGAGTAGCAATGCCGCCTCGCAGTGAGAAGGTCGTGGGTTCTAATCTGGCCTAGGGCTTTTCTTAGTGGAGTTTGCATATTTTCCCTGTGGGTTTCCTCTGGGTCCTATGGTTTCCTCTTATAGTCCAATGACAAGTATGTCAGATTAATGGAAGACTCTGTGTTGGCCATTGGTATGAGTGAATTGTAGGTCGACATGCAATGGCTGAAAAATTGCAGAAAGTGTTGTGGAGCAATAAAGAATCAATTATTACTAAACATACCATTATTGATGTTCTAATTGTGACTATAGTTGAACAGTGCAATTGAAATACTTTTGAATTCTGGAACAGTGATTTCAGGAAGTTTTCAGGAAGCGTTCTGTTAAACCTACTCGTCACTGGTTAACATCACGATGCAGCCATAAGTCGGTGTACCTGGATGACGGATTCAATTCATGATACAAAACCGACAACGTTGGTTGAAGATCTCTTACCATTGCAGCTAGTTGGAAAATGTTTGTGGGCGTACACCACGCTCTGATGGCTATGAAACGTTCTGTTCCCTGGCGCAGTCTATTAGTGTATCTGCCAGCATTCTTAATATGAAAACTCACTGACTGTAAGTAAGTGGTTTTGATAGCCGAGAAGCACATCTGCGTGTGAACTGATGTATCGACTGATGTGGATCGCCGTGGAGTGGCCCATTTGCATCGCCTGGTTCGGTGAACGTTACGGATACCGAGCTGCTGCATTTTTTGCCGACGATGGAGGAAGGCTTGTGCAAGAACCTAAATTATTTTTAATCTTCGGCGCTCTACTGAATTGGCGGCCACCGACCCACTCCAGCTCATGCACCCGCCGGTTCCGCGGTCCGTGGTTTCAAGCACCACTAAATGCGTTTGCTAACTCGCTGGCGCTGAGGCGGAATGGTTATTTAATCAAGACCCTTGTGGCTGAGAGGTTGCGCATTTAAATCCCAGGTGTGCGCACCGGCCATCGCGGGAGTATTTAAGCAGAAATGGCTCGGTATGGAATGGGTGAATTATGAGTGCGCGCGTTTGAGAGTGATCCCTGTAAAGTCACGTAAGGTGAGACCATCTCCCAAACAAATTAATCCTTTTGTGAATAACGTCCTCGGAACCGAAGCTCCGCTTTGATTAAATGCTGTAATTAATGTCGAGCGCCCGGCGAATAAACGTGGCCTTTCACGAGAGCCGTTCGGCGCGACAGAGCGGAGAGGTCTTCCCGTTTATTTTCGCCGGGTTATGAATATTCATCTTGTTTTTCTTTCAAGTTCCGCTCGCGCATTAGTTTGCGGCTGCGTCAGCATCTGCATTTATTACAATGACGGACGGGGAAAAGGAAAAGGGAGGGCTGGGACCCGCGAAAATACTTATCAATTCGCACTTTACTGCTGCGGTCTACTCCTGTCGCAACATTCCAGTCAGGTGAGAAAGAGACGGTGCTCGGCGGCCGATAAACTGCGATTGGCGGCTGATCATTCAGTGTGACAGTGATGCGCTCAGACGCGACCTGTCCCGCGGTGTGTGGGGGGCTTATCTGTCGGCTTCCTGTCTCAGCGCATTTTAAAAATCGGATACAGCTGCATGAAACCCCTACTGCCACACCGAGTTACTCCATATGATTGATATCAAACGGTTACCGCTGATGGCCTGTGCTCTTTCCTGATATCGGTAAAGTGCGAATTCAGGTGGATAGGGAATTTATGGTTGGAATATAAATAGACATAGTTGGAAAAGTCGTGGATGTGCGATAATGGCTTGGTATTACATGGATACATCAATAATAAATTACTTTAAGTTACAGTGAAATCTATAAGTATTTGGACAGTGTTACAATTTATTGCAAGTTAATCTGTATGTAAGCAAATACTCCGTAATGAAGTACAGATTTGCTTTAATTTGATTACATTTGACATGCGTCTGTATGGAATGACCGGTGTTGGAATTGCAGGAATTTATAATTGTGTAATTGTCCAAATACTTATGGACCCCTGCATTTGGCCAACAATGAAATCTTAAGCCTGCAGAAATTGCTTGATACTGATTGGGGCAGGTATTTTGATGCCCCAGGGTGGGGATTTGGACCCCTTCAGCAGGAAGGTCATGAGTTTAGTGTGTCCCTGGTAAGTTGTGAGTTTGTGGGCCGATGCAAGCAGGATTTGGTGGATCGTGCCTGGGCTGAGAAATCTCCAGTGACCTGAGTTTACCTCTCTCTCTCTCTCTCTCTCTCTCTCTCTCTCTGTACTGAAGTCTTTGAGAGTTGTGAGCCTCTATGTGTTTACTGGTGGATGATGAGGGGAAAGATGGAGGAACAGATAAGATGATGGATGTTTCTTTTTTTATCTTTATTTGACCTGCCAGCTAAGCCGAGAGCTCAGTTTTCAGTTGCTGGAGGGAAGTACGGTTCGGCAGCAGAGTCTGACAAATGGATAGAAAATTAGATGGATTGATGGATAGATTGATACATGAACTGAAGGAGAGATGCAGTTGATACTTTAAAATTGCAGATTTTCTTTCCATGATCGGCTCTGCTGCCTCGATCAAAATGGTGAGCTCCATAATACTTCAGTGTATTAATTTTTGAATTGCTCATAATTTAATAATAAAGTTCAGATTTTCAGTGTCTGTCAAAGGAAATTTTATTTGCTTTTCTTTCACCATGTAACAAATGAAGCACTTTTTTTTTTAAACCCCCCCCCCCAAATTTTGTGTTTCCCAAACATTATGGAGCTGTCTGTATAGTACTCTGTAAACGTTTGGCACCCTACTTTTTTAGCTCACCTGACGACGAAGTCAGATGAGCTTATGTCATGGCCTGTTTGTCCGTCGTTCGTTGTCGTCGTCGTTTGTCATCATCGTCGTCCGTAAATATCTTCTCCTCCGAAACCACTGGGCCTATGAAGCTGAAACTTGACAGGTACCTTCCTTCCCATGAGGACACCAAAGTTTGTTCAAGGCGTTTCGCTCCGATTTCAAACATGGCCATATTGTAAATCACATAATTAGCCATCTGAAAGCTATTTATGCACATATTCAGCTGAAATTTGCAATGTAGTCAGTACGTGGCAAGATACATCACATATCATACGGCTTTTTCCGTATTTCGAATTTTTACCTAGCTTTCACCTTCAACTTTATACAACCCCTGTGAGTTACATTGAAATCTTTCAAAATCATCTTCTCACGAATTTACTTAGCCAATGAAGGTGAAACTTTACAGGTACATTCCTGCCTATGAGGACAATAAGTTTTGTTCAAGGCGTTCCGATCCGATTTCAAACATGGCCACCACGGCGGCCATATTGAAAAGCACATAATTGGCCATCTGAAAGCTATTATTGCACATATTCAGCTGAAATTTTCAATGTAGGTAGTAAGTAGCAAGATACATCACATATAAATCGAGTTTTTCCGTATTTTGAATTTTGACCTTGCTTTGATCTTCAACTTTGTACGGCCCCTCTAAGTTGCACTGAAACCTTTAAAACTCTTCTTCTCTAAAACTACTTGACCAATGTAGCTGAAACTTGACAAGTATCTTCCCACCCATGAGGACACTAAATTTGTTCAAGGCGTTTCCCTTGAGTGGTCAGGTGAGCTACTGGGCCCGTGGCACTATTTTTTAATTTTTTTTTAAATTTAGTCTGAGATGTTACTTTTCTGTATTCCTTAGTAGTACTGCTGATAATGAAAAGCACATTTGAGGTACTAAATGTTAATTAAAAAAAATAAATTTGCAGATATAAGTTTGCATTTAATAATAGGCAGTTGATAAAGATGATAGTCATGAAGGAGTCCTGATCTTCACATCATTAAGGCTGTCTGGGATTACATGGAGAGACGGAAGTCAGTAAGACTATCTGCAGGTGAACTGTGGCAACTTCTCGAATATGCATGTAACAAGCGAAAACTCAGCCATCTTATGAAACTACAGAACTAGTGGACACTGTGCCTAATTTTCAGGTAAAGGGAAAATCTTGATTTTAGTTTTTAACAATGCATGGCTGTTCGTTGCACATTGTTCAATATAGGGAAACCTTTGATAATTTCTGGAAGCGTCTTTGCCATACTCAGTGGTT
The DNA here is from genome assembly GCA_029721435.1 of Gymnothorax reevesii. Classification (NCBI taxonomy): domain Eukaryota; kingdom Metazoa; phylum Chordata; class Actinopteri; order Anguilliformes; family Muraenidae; genus Gymnothorax; species Gymnothorax reevesii. The sequence continues at coordinate 99,472,214 of CM056579.1, read as the reverse complement.
TTAAATGTGCCTAAAACTTTAGCACAATACTGTATTGAAATGGCGTCAACAAATGCATGTGTGATGTGGGCTGGTTAACCGCACTGAGTCAAAACCAAACACTGCAGTGATCCTGCTTTGTGAAATGGGGCCCTGGTTTGCCGAATCAATGCTCTGTCTCTGTTAGTTGGGTTACCCAGTGATTTTATCATCCAGACCTTCATGGATTTACGCTCTCCATAGTGCTGCTGGAGTTTGGAACTGAGGGGAGGTTTCAAAACTCGATGAAGGAAGGAGAAAGACAATGAGTCAGCTCCCTCCCTCCCTCCCTTCTTTTCTCTTCTCCTCTCCTACCTGCTTTCTCATTTCTTTATCCTCTCATCCTCTCTTTATAATTTTTACTCTCTCTCACAGTGTGATTTTAGAGTTCCCTGACTGAGCTGCAGTAAAATCTTTTGAAAGCTGTAACGGAAAGCTCTGCTGCCAGAGAGAGAGTTTTATTCCTCCTTTTTCACCTTTATGTCACACACAGCCTTAAGAATCAGCCACCTCTCAAACCCGTAAATCTCTCACCGCGACTATCTGAAGCTGCCGGGGCTGAACCAAAGCACTGGGGTTCCACAGGGATCAGCTCTGTACCTTATCAATTCTGCTTTCAGCAAATGCTCACTGAAGTTTTTTTTTTTTTTTTTTTTAATAAATTTGGCATCTCCAATGCCACCCTGAATATGGAAGGTCCATTCAGCAAATTCAAGCATGACTGTACATGACTGAGGCTGCGGACAGTTTGCGTTTGTACTTTTAACTGGCTCCTTTCAGCAGCCGCTTATTTTCACTCGCAGTTTCAAACCTCATGAGCACAGCACTAAGGCGGAGATAACCAAAACATATACTTGTCCAGAAAGCTCATGACTAGCCAGTTGGTGGCATTTAACCAACTATCAATGCTAACCCAACCAACTACTTGCCTCCAATAACTCTGAGCAGCGCGGAGCCAATTTTGCTATGCTCTCATAAAGTTGCTGGCCACGGTTAGCACTGGAATGATAGGATTTGATCCAATGGTTTAATGGTCACTGGAGCCAACTCAGCTGCCCTCCTCTCTGGAATTTGATTGGCTGATTTTGGAAGGAGCTCTGAAAGCTCTGTGGCCGCTTTTTTTAGGCTGCAGCTTTGTGACTGATGATTGGCTGTGGTTCTGTTCGATGTGATTGACCGTTTTTGTAAGCAGCTCTCCAGGCTACTGTTGCCTCCTTTTGGGCCCAACTCTGTGGTATGTGATTGGCTGCTGTTCGCAGCGGCTCCCCTGCCTGTTATTGGCTGCCTTTGTTTGCTGGTTTCTTGATCCCGTTGACTGGAGAGTTAGACGGGTTAGTAGCTTTACTGGGTTTGTGGAGATTTTGTGGTACATCTGCATCTGATTGGAAGGAAATATTCAGGGAGCTGGCTATGGACATGCAAAATAAGGCAGGCATTTTCTTGCACACGCGAGCGCAAGCGCATATGCGCGCACACACACACAAGCACACTCTCCCATGCACTTACATTCACACTATCTCTCATGCACTCACACACTCACACTACCTCTCATACACTCACACGCTCATACTATCTCTCATACACTCACATAACCACACTATCTCTCACACACTCACATTATCTCTCATACAGTCACACACTCAGTGTGAGTCACTCACACTATCACTCATACGCTCACAACCTCACACTATCACTCATACACTCACACACCAACATTATCTCTCATGCACTCTCACACTCTCATACACTCACATAATGACATGCACACGTGCAAACACACACATTGACACATACTTTAATACAGTGTGGTGCATATTTACTGTACGCAGGACAGAGTGGCACTATTTTGGGATATGATTTGGGTGCGTGGGTGGCTGGGTGGGGGGGGATAGTTTTAGTCAGCGTGTGGAGGGAAGACCAGGTGTGTGATTCTTCGTAGGAAGCCGTAGTCGCTTTTGTTCTTCACAGTAATGTATGTGTGAAATGCCACCGTGGAGAGGTGCTGAATATTTAAAAAGGTTTGTGCAAAAACAGCCTAAAAATCTGTTGTCTGCAGTGCAGATTTGAAACAAAAAAAGCATTCCACCCCCTGCTTTTCTGTACATTTTTCAGCCAGGTAGCTCCACTGGGAGCACGATTCTCTTTGTCAAGGATGCCGTGGGAGAAATGGCAGATGGAACTGGTGCTGGTAGCAAGTGAGGGAGAGAGAGAGAGAGAGAGACAGAGAGGGAGAGAGAGAGAGACAGAGCGAGAGTCGCAGGATCATAGTGATTTTTGGGGGTTAAGGGCTCGAAGCCCCAACAGCAGAGCCCCTCCCAACTTCATCCCTTCAGAGGCAAGTCAAAATTCTGATATGTTCGTCAAGGGCTTTAACTCACAACTGTCCAGCTGTCATTTACCGCTGGACTACCCTGTTGCCCACCTGCGTATGACGTGAAGTGTGTCTCTTATTTTGTGAGGCGCCGTTGTAATGCCTCCTGTGAAATAGGGGGCGATGTATGCTGCTAGACAATATTTCCCCTCCATTAATTGTCTTTATATTATACCTCTGCACCAGTTTGTGACACTTTAAATTCATAAATTAAAGGAGAATTCCGGTGTGAAATTGATTTTGGGTGTATTGAAACATGATTATGAGTACTAACTTTTGTCAAATACCCCACCCCCGTACGCACGCAACATTTTGAAATAAATTGCTTTTTAGCCAAAGCTCCCAACAGGCTTCCAATCGTAGTGAATCGGGCATAGCGTTGCCATGCAAAGAAATTGCTATTTTTTCATCACGAACAACGCTCAAAGTAGCTCCACACTTCATCGATAGAATTCCGAGGGCCCTGACATTTAAAACGAGGCACTGAGAACTTTGAAAATGCACAGGTAGTTGATTAAAAAAAAGGCTATTTATACAAACAGTACCTTGAGGTAGCTTCCAATCGCGTCCATCTTGAAAGTCAGAATAAGTCGATTGATGAGCACAAATGAATAGATTGCTATCTGTTCCCCCATCCTTCCTATTCGTTTGTGCTCGTCAATCGACTTATTGTGACTTTCAAGATGGAGGCGACTGGAAGCTACCTCAAGGTACTGTTTGCATAAATAGTCTTTTTTAATAAACTACCGGTGCATTTTCGAAGTTCTCAGTGCCTCGTTTTAAATGTCAGTATCATTAGGGTGTATCATGTTTCAATACGCCCCAAGTCAATTTCACACCGGAATTCTCCTTTAATTCAGTGATATGACCCAGACCTTCATCCTGTGCCATCCCCGGTATAATCTCAACTTTGTTTGTTTATATACCTCAATTACTAAAGCTAAGATTTGCATTTAGCAAGCAGTCGGAGTTCTGTTAGACTTTACCACCCTGGTGGTCGCTTGAATGCGTGTATACCTGTGTGTCTGCCTGTATGCTTGTCTGTGTCCGAGTGTTTGTCTTTGCGTAGCAGCGAGTGTGACAATGCTGTAGTTTGAATAGAATCTCATCTAAAGGTGATAGAAATGTCGGAGAAAAAAAATGATGGTTGCGGTTTCCCTGCTGCATTAGATACTAAATGTTTTGTGTAATTGCTTTCCTATTGATTTGGTCATGTTCTGTGAAATTTACTGAGATGTTAAACTTGACTGCGGGCAAAGTGATTAACACGAAGTTACCAACTGCTGACTGAGAGACAGCATTACTGCGGCAGGCTCATTGACTGATATAGACTTGGACTATTATTGCACTGAGACAGACTGACTAAGACATAACTGAGACAGACATACTGACTCGTATAAACACAGTGTCACTGAGACAGACAGATGGACAGACTGAGACAGTCTACGAAGACAGACTTTCTGGGACATGGTGTAACTGAGACAGACTTACTGAGGCATAGTGGAACGGAGACAGACGGGCAGACGGACAGACTGATACATAATTTAATGGAGACCGACTTCCTGAGACATTGTGTAAATGAGACAGACAGACAGTCGAAGAGACTGAGACATAGTTTAATGCAGACATACTTCCTGAGATGGCGTGAATGAGACAGACAGATTTACTGAGACATAGTGCCAGTACAAGACAGACACTGACTGAGACCTTGTAGCTGAGACAGACACTGACTGAGACCTTGTAACTGAGACTGACACTGACTGAGACGGTGTGTAACTGAGACAGACTTGCTGAAACTGTGCAAGTGAGACAGACTTGCTGAGACACTATTTAAGTGAGACACTCTGACTGAGACATGGTGTAAGTGAGACAGACACTGAATCAGACTCTGTGTCACTGAGACAGATTTACTGAAACTGTGCGAGACAGACCGACTTGCTGAGACATTATGTAAGTGAGACACACTGATTGAGACATCGTGTAAGTGAGACAGACACTGACAGAACCGTAGTGTAACTGAGACAGACTGTCTTTCTGAGATAGACACACTGAGAGAAAAGGCAGACAGAGAGAGCGAGAGGGGGAAGGAGGCTGAAGACGGGAGGAGAGGGGGGTAATCTCTCCTGGGATCTCCCTGCTCCGTGTCTCTCTCGCTCTGTCTGACGAACTCTCTCTCTCCCCCCTCCCCCCCTCTTGCTCTCTCTCAAACTTTAAAGTTTTGCTCACAAACTCTCTCTCTACCTCTCCACACTGAAGTGTCCGTCACACTCCCTGTTCACTTAAATATGTTTCATTGCCATGACATCGATCAAGAAAATATTGCTCCAGCATAACATGCAGCGTGTGTGTTTAGTTTAATTTACCATGAGACATCACGCTCTCTCTCCCTCTCTCTCTCCCTCTCTCTCTCTCTTTCTCTCTCTCTCTGGATCTTTCAAATGTAAACCTAATCAAATCAGTTTATTTCACATTATTGGCATGACTGAACCCTGCAAGTTCTTTGCCAAAGCATGAAGTGCAAAAAACGACACGTATTCAACACTGAATAGCACTTAAGGAGCAGAGTGACGTAAAGGTCCATTAGCATCACAAAAACTACTCTCTCTTTCTTTCTCTCTCTCTATCTGTCTCTCTCTCTCTTTCTCTCTCTATCTGTCTCTCTCTCTCTCTGTCTCTATCTCTTGCTCTCTGCACTTAAACTCCCACTCCCCCCAAACAGACCCTGTCTGTGAAATTGAGTTTGACCTGGCGTCAGTTAATGCCTGTGGATGTCAAATTACTTCTCTTAAACTCAATAAGCCAGGATGGGTCTGGATGCATGATGAGTGACGGCGTGTTTGAAAGGCACGCTCCTGATGGTTTGACTGGACTCCCTGTGGACAGGCGGGGGGCCGCTGCGGGCTGCTGTCAGGTCCTTGGTTCAGAAGCTCGCTGGACAGCGAGACGGAGCGAGACATGGCCGCTCGCTCTGTGCTGAGCGCAACGCTTTCCGCCCCCATAAGAAATGGGCAGATTAGAGACCGAACGACACACATAAATATTTACCTTCCATCTGCGTCTCTAAGGCTCTGCTGGGAGGCTGGCAGGGCCTCAGGTTTGTGTGCCACGCCACTGTGGGGCTTATTTTCTTACATCTCAGGGGGGTGGGGGGTTTCATAAGTTATTTATTTTTTGTCAGTCTGTCGTTTGGCTGGAGATTATTTTGTGTGGTTTTTTTTTTTTTTAGTTTGCCATGTTTTTTGTGGGCGAGATAAATTTGTCCGTGTGACGGCGCAGACGCAGGACGGAGCAGCGGTACGCATTCTCTAAACGTCGCCAGAGGAACTCGGAGCATTTCCCTTCCCTTGGCCCCCCGACGAGGTTTAAACAAATGCAAAAAATTATTATTGGAGGGGAAACTGAGAAACGGAAGCTGCCTGCCAAATAATCTTCTGTGTTTACTGTAAGAGAAAGCCTCCTGTTTTAATTATTCAGGCTTCCTTTGAAAGTCGCGCACAGCTCCCCTGGTTCCAGGGGGCAAAAGAAATATCACAGAAGAAGAATAAAGGGGAGGGTGGGAGAGGGATATGAAAAGGTTTTTGGGCGCCCCTGGCTTTTTGGGAAGCCGGTTGGTGGTGTAGGGCGTTAGGGAGTGTGTGTACATATTCAGGGGCCCGGATAATGCTCAGGGACTGCGGCAGTCTCACCCCCCCCCGGTTCGTGCCGCAAACGTCCCGTAGTGAGGTGTTAAAATATAACACTGCAGCTGTTTAGCCGCCAGGCCGCGGTTTAAAAGCCGCCATTGGGGTGAGCTGGTGAGTGGCCCCTGTGGAGCCAGTTAGGCGTTAGCATTCTGGCGCAGAGATGCTGGGTTTGTCCATAGAGGGGCGGTCGTTAAGGGACCAGAGACAAAGCGCAAGTCCGCAGGCTCTTCCGTTTATGGCAGTAGTTCAGCATCTCTTGCATTAATCGGCGCATAAAACTTGCTGCGTAACGGCTAGTGGCATAGCTCACTAGAGACTAAAGAGGGACCTTTCTAATCTGGTGCAAGGATAGTCAGATCTGATCCTCGAATTAAAATCCCACCCTGGTTTTCAGATTGGCCAGGACTGTCTTCACACCTGACTCCCAGGTAAAGGGAGGGTGGAAAACCAGCAGTTCTCTGCCCTCGAGGACCACGATTGGAGGAACAGTGGTGTCATGCTTTAAGTAGCCTGCAGATTCAAAGGCATTTACACAGTCGTATGTCCTTCCTTGCAAATGGAAGCTTGTTCGGAGCTAACCCAGTTAACATAGTAGCCGTTTCAGGCACCTGTCCTCCTGTTGCAATCTCTTACTGGCCACACGCTTTTCTGGTAGAACCCGGAAATGTGTTAAACTTAGTCTTAGATCAAACGATACAGGTACACAAGCTAAGTAGGTGTTGGTCAGAAGTGAACACAGCACCGATTCCCGCAGTTATAACAGAACATGGCTGATTTCTTGTATCTTTGCGGAGAAAATCCTGCATAATATTGTCTTGATGGTGCAGTGTCTTAGATGTAGGTAAGGTTAGTAAGCCTTTAGTAAATGCGACTTTTTTGTTTTGCTCGTCAGACCCAGCATACCCCCTGCCCTTCGGCTTATTTTGAGTTGGGGGTGATCTTTTATCTGTCTCCCTGGTGAAAGTACGCATCGCAGGAGGGCGTGACAGAATCCCCACTGGCCCCGCCTCCTCCCAGCGCATCACATTACCATATTTGAATATCATCTTGCATATGTGAATATGATCAGCATATTTCGGTGTTTCTGATCCCTGCCGGGAATGGGCTCAGCCCCAAGCCCTTGCTGCGGCCCCCGGGAGACCCCGCACATTGGACCCCATTTCAATTATGATGACTGGCAGCGGGAGGCTGGGGGTCAGGTCTTGTCTCCGGGGTTCAGTGACAGCAACAACAACAATGGGGTAAAAAAAGTTTTGTTTTTTTCTAGCAGACATGACAGCTGATGCTGAATGGCAGTTTTACAGGAGAAAGATGCTTGTGTTGGGGAGGGTGTAATATCCAGTGATTTCTGTCACAGGAAATCCTGTGGTGTTGTCTGTCAATTTCTCCGGTCTGAGGAGTGGCAAATGTATGTACCTGGGACTGTTGCATTCAGTGAAATGAGGGCGAGAGGGAGGGGAAGAACGAGTGGGAGGTGAGGAGAGGTAGAAAGGTAGAGTGGGTGAAAGAGGGAGTGCGAGAGAGGAGGGAGAGGTGGAGAGAGAGTAATCTTAACACCGTAATCCTGCATTGTTAAACAGGGTTCTGGTCTCTTGAAGTGTATGTCCGCGTCAGCCAGTTTAATGGGAAACTTCTGGAATACCTCAGATATTTCTTCTGGGAGCATATAAGGGCAATGGGTGGTTAGCTGGTTGTATTAGTGGTTTGAATTTGATCCAAGACTTTCTGTCTACTTCTCTGTGGGTGTAGGCTACTGAACTAGAATTCAGACTAATGTGGTCTTTTATTTATTCATTGATTACTTTATTTATTGATCAACTTTGTGCTTATGTTGCAAGAATTGTGACTCGTACGTTTCTCATAGCCTATGGCTACGGAAAGTTTAATGCCTGGTGTCAGTTTAACTTTCATAGAGTTCATTTGAGTTCTCATCGGCGCACACGCATAAACTCCTGATCAAAACGGAAACTGGAGGCAACTGCCGCTACCTGCCGGGAGTGTCTGATCGACACCTTGTTTTTTCTGAAACGCTGCATCTTCAAAGCTGACTGTCCAATCAGAGCAAGGATATGTGGGCGTCGCTGGAGTTGACTGTTGGTGTGATCACAGGTGTCCAGTTGACGGTGAATAAAACTCTTGTCACGTTTTTTCCTTCCATGAGCTCAGCCAGTTAATTTCACTCATTAGCTTTACCTGCGAGCTCCGCAGCGAATCCAGGTGGAACTAAATACCAGGGTGGATTTTTACTGTCTGAACCTGGAGTTCAGGCCTCTGGAGATGGCGTATGTGCATCAGCTGCAGGGGAGACATTGCGTATTAATGTTTTGTGTTTAGTCTGGTGTTGTCTTTGATCAAAGGAAATCCACGGCTTCCTATTTGGCTCCCGGTGTGGATTCTGTGTACTTGAAATGGAAAATAGGATTTTACCCGAGTGTGAGGGAGGCTGCCCCCCCCCACCCCCCATGCTTTGTTGTGCTGCAGAGCAGAGTTGTGTGTGTGTGTGTGTGTGTGTGTGTGTGTGTGTGTGTGTGTGTGTGTGTGTGTGTGTGTGTGTGTGTGTGTGTGTGTGTGTGTGTGCGCGCGCGCGCGTTCCCAGTCTCCTCAGAACCTGGGGAAACAAAGTTTTTTTTTTTTAACAGTTCCGGAGTCTATTACACAGTTCAAAGACGCTGCAGTCGCTTAAAGATCCAAAAGCCCTGGGAAAGAATAACTTTGGGTCACAGGAAGTAAGCGCCTAATCTCAGCCTCTTCTCGCGAATATCAAATCACTGTAAAGAAGAATAATGGGTCGCTTTTTTTTGTCTCCTGCCCTCTCTCTCTCTCTCTCTCTCTCCCCCCTCCTTCCTGTTCCCGGTACTCCACTGTTCGTATTTTTTCTGCAGTTGTATTGAAAGTGTTTAGCTTGGTTGGAGAGCTTGGCTTTCTGTGCCAAGGTGGTCGGGATTCGATTACGGAGCTGCTGGAGTAGGTTAAGAAAATGCCAGCATTTCCTCATGCTCTCGCCTCGCAAAAAGAAGCCAATTCTCCTGACCAGCGCGGTCAGTTTGAGCCGAGCAGACTGGGAGAGAACCTGATTTGTTCTGGCGCTTAAGATCCGGGACCTGAGCCCTCAGAAACTCGCTCACAATTGGTTGGAGGAACAGACTCATTTATGTTTATTTCCAGACTTGTAATTTTGTTGCTACATTTCATATGTTGCATTTTGGTGCTGTGGGCAGCACCGTCGCCTCTGAGGTCATAACCAAAGGCTTGTGGGTTTGAATCTCAGCCTTTCTCTCTGTATGGGTTTACTTTGGCTACTGCGGTTTCCTCTCTCTCTGTGTGTGTGTGTGTGTGTGTGTTTCCTGCGATGGATTGTAGACCTGTCCAAGGTCCATTGCTGCCTTTTACCTAAGGCATGCTGGGATATTCTCACTTGACCCAGAAGGGGAATGAGTCACTTAGCTAATGGATGGAAGCTTTTCTGTGCATTTATGTCATCCTGAGAACTGTTCAAATTCTCGTTGATATGAAAAAGTGAAGATGTGAAATTAACAGCCTTGAGTCTCTGGAAATGCAAACATGTTAATGCGGTTAAGACAGAAGTTGGCGGGGCTAGCGTTTGGTCCTCAAATGCCAGCGCTCTATGTGAAGTTGAATGCCAGCATTGCATAAGTCACAATGTCAGTTACGGTGGGCTATAACCTGCCGCAGAATGTTCTGGGCATACAGTGGTTTTGGCTGATCGGAATACAACTGGGAATTTCTGGAATGCTACTGATCTCAAAATAGGAATGATGAGCCAGCTGTGACTCACAGGCTCCATTACTCCACACAGACACGCATGCAGTTATTCCTCACTGACACACGGACAGTTACTTCAGACAGACACACTGACAGTTATGCCACACAGACTCACTGATAGTTATTTTACAAAGACATGCTGACAGTTATTCTCCAAGGTCAGTTATTCCAGACAGACTCACAGACGGTTATTCTACACAGACACACAGACACTTATTTTTACAAAGACACACGGACAGTTATTCTACACAGACAGTTATTCTTCATTGACAGTTATTCCTCACAGACATTCAGACGGTTATTCCAAACAAACATAGGGATGTTAGGGATGTAAGTAATGAAAACCAGATGCCAGCTGGTTGTTTTTGCTCTATTCCAAATATCTGCTTTTCTTCTTAATCTATGAAATTGGTGAATTAGTGGATATGCCAGTTGCTGTGGTGAGAGGACCGTAAAGTTGATTTAATTCCTGAGCTGCCACAGAGGCACGCGGGGGTAGTGCTGTGGTGCTGCGGACTCGTGGGCTTGGTGAAGCTGTGAGGGGCCAGGAGTGATGTGGGAGTGACAGAACATGGAGAAGAATTTTACCCTCCTGTAACCAGGAGAGGGCCAGTAAGATCAGCTCTCTCTCTTTTCAGCGACCCCCTGGGAACATTGCCAGAGAGAACAACTGCAAGTAAAGAGAGTCTGAGAAACGGGCTGAAGCCCCTGGAGTGATTGCGGGGTTAAGGGCTTCGCTCGAGGGTCCGACTGCACAACTCTTCCTGAATCAACTCAGAATCTCAAACCCCACTGGAGGCTCGAACCGGCTTCTGTGCAGTCTCCCAGCAACCTACCTCAAGACTAGCTGGTTGCTATCATGTACAACCCCAGTTCTGAAATAGTTGGGACAAAGTGTAAATTGTGAATAAAATCAAAATGCAATGACTTTCAGATCACGAGCCAATCTGTCATTTACAGTAGAACATAGATAACATTTGAAATGTTGAAACTGAGACATTTTACATTTTTATCCACAAAATGAGCTTATTTCAAATTTTCTGGCTGCAACAGGTCTCAAAATAGTTGGGACACATGCAAAAAAAAAAAAAAAAAAAGGGCTGAAAAAGAAATTAATATGTAAGAGAATCGGCTGAAAGAACATTTGGCAAGTAATTAAGTTAACTGGCGACAGGTGTGTAACATTATTGGCTATGAAAGGGATGTCTTAGAGAGGCTGAGTCTCTCAGAAGTAAAGATGGCCAGAGACTCTCCAACCTGTGAAGGCTTGAGTAAAAAAATTTTGGAATACTTTAAAAACAATGCGTTTCAACGTCAAATTGCAAAGGATTTGACGGTCGCATCGTAACTGAGAAAAATCTCAGTGCACAAGGGACAAGGCCAAAGACCTTTACTGGATGCCCGTGATCTTCGGGCCCTTAGACGCCACTGCATCACTCACCAGCATGATTCTGTCATTGACATTACTAATTGGGCCCAGGAATACTTCAAGAAACCACCTAGAACTCTATCATGCAAAAAGGAAGCCATTGTTGAGCATGATCCAGAAATGCCGCCGTGTTCTGTGGGCCAAGGCTTATTTAAAATGGACTGTAGCTAAGTGGCAAAGTGTCCTGTAGTCAGGCGAGTCCAAATTTGACATTCTTGCTGAAAATCATGGGCGTCGTGTCCTCTGGGCTAAAGAGGAGAAAGATCACCCCTCCTGTTATCAGCGTTCAGTTCAAAAGCCAGCATCTCTGATGGTATGGGGATGCATTAGTGCAAATGGTGTGGAACACTGGCATTTTTTAAAAAGCACCATGAATGCTGAAAGGTATATAAAGGTTTCAGAGCAACACATGCTCCCCTCCAGATGACATCTATTCCAGGGGAGGCCTTTTGTATTTCAGCAGGACAATGCAAAACTACATATTGCCGCTATTACAAAAGCATGGTTTCATAGTAGAAGAGTCCGTGCGCTGAACTGGCCTGCCTGCAGTCCTGATCTTTCACCGATTGAGAACATTTGGGGCATAATTAAACAGAAGTTCGTCAAAGGAGACCCAAAACTCTCCAGCAGCTGCAGGCCTGTATTAAACAAGAGTGGGATCAAATTCCAATGGCTAAACTCAAGAAACTTGTCTCCTCAATGTCCAGACGCCTCCACCTTGTGTTAAAAAGAAGAGGGGATGCTATGCCATGATAAACAGGCCCCTGTCCCAACTTTTTTGAGACCCGTAGCAGCCATCAAATTTGAAATGAGCTGATATTGGGGATTAAATTCTTATATTTCTCAGTTTCAACATTTGCTGTTATCTCTGTTCTATTGTGAATAAAATACTGGCTGGAGTGATTTGATAGTCATTGTGTTTTGATTTAATTCACAATTTACACTTTGTCCCAACTATTTTGGAATTGGGGTTGTGGTACATATTGATCTAAATGGTAAAGCACTCTGTATATAGTGGATAAAAAACTGAATACACACCATGACTTCTGAGTATATTGAGTATTATGTGGAAATGTATTGTCCCTTGTTTCCCATTAGCCATCCAAAAAAATGCCATTCGTTTCTGAGGTTCATCTTCAAGTCTCGTCTCAGAGTTGCAGTCTGAGTTGTTATTATTTATTCATGCTTTCTCTCATTAATTGGGATTGATTAGAAGGCTGAAGTGCTGATTTAGTTTTTTGATAACACAACAGTTATCAGCTTTAAGTTGCCAGTGTGCCTTATTAGAGATCTGCATGTACGGCCAGACAGATTAAATTAATGGAATTCATTCCAGACATTTTAATATCGGGCTCCGAGTCCGACTCTGGCGTGCGCATTAATCTCAGTTTGCTGTTTACGCGGCCGTGCGTGGGCCCCTAAAATGTGATTAATTAAACCTGTAATTAATTGGACCAAAGTTTGAAAGCGGATTGCGTTGCCTGGACAAAAATACACCGCTTCGGTTATGTTGATGCACTCGGTCTGTTCACAGACGCACCGAACATACTGCCCTTAGTCTGGCTGCAAAGTCCCAGCTGTATCTGTTTGCCGATGCCAAACTGCGATCCGAATACAGTCAGCAAAACCATGAAAATGAAGCAGTCACTTTAGTTTGATTATAAGTGAGTATGCAGTGTGTGTTCACAGGGGCATCGATCGTATATCTCAATGATCTTGATGCAAACATGTGTATCTCTGGTATCTCCATTTCAATCGTAAGGTGTTTTATAATGTCTTGGTGAAGCTATGTAAAAGCTGATCTCCTTGAACTTCCTGTCGTTGTATTTATTATTGATCCATATCAGTATCCATTAATGTGAGGGCTGGCTTAAGATATTAATAAAGAACGAGGCCTCGTTAGCCCCTCTCCTGCACAACATTATCCACCCTGAATCCAAATGAGACAAACTGACCCTAGATCGGGGCCTGGTGTTTATGAAGTATTATTAGGTATTGCAAACAGAAATGATCTCAGGCCAGTGATCCCGGACATGGGCAGAGAACATGCAGGCCCCTCATGGAGCTCTGCTGCAGAGGCTTCCTGGACTCTAAAAAGGGCATCTGTAAGATTTTTTTAAAAATTCCCAGAGGCCTTTGCCGTAAATTGTGCAGTAGGGGCATGTTGAGAGCCTGTGACCTCATGTACTCCATAGGTTGCTTTATTACCCATGTGTCTTGTTGTCGCAGAAGCTCAGGTCGTACCTCACCTTCCCTGATTAATGCCAGAAAAATCTTGGGGTTGTGTACGCCGTTGTGAGTTTCGCCATGTCGGACGATTTTTTGTGTCAGGTGTTGCATTGTTTTCTGGATCTGACAGCGAGCTGCTGTTTTTGACATGACTGTGCGTTGATTGACCATCGCTGTAGAGCAGTTTCTGACACCTCGCGCGGGTGCACACACACACACGCACACAAGCTCTCTGTCAGGGCAGAGATCCGCACCCCACAGACAGAGACCATCTCCTCACTGTCAGCTGTCGACCTCTCCCGCGGAATGATCCGGAAGGGTCGGAGTATTGGGGCCGTGAGGTGAGGGGGTGAGAAATGAAGCCATGTCAGATGGACAGGGGGAAGGGGCGATGAACTTTGCTGAGAAACTTCCATCATCAAAAAGTATCTGTCATAGTGCAGAGGATTGGTTTGGCTTTTTTTTACATTTGGACAGGAGTGGACGGATGTGACGGGATTGAGCAGGTGACAGAACCTGAAGATTTGGCGTCAGGGAGGCTACGACACATGCTGGAGGTCAGGCTGGAGATGTGGAGGGAGGAGAAAGTGCGGAGAATGAGATGGACTCCATCATCGGAGAATGTCTGTAATTGGCTGGTGTTCAATGTGCTCACTGCTACTAGACTGTGTATAAGTGTTGTGACAGCATTGGCTCAACATGGCAGCATCATCTTGTGATCTCATCTTAATTTTGTTTCTCTTTTAAATGGATGGAGGGGATGTAAGGGGTTTGCGAGTATGGGCCGCAGCCAGCCTGAAGCTTGTTTATTTGTGTTGTTTTGAGTAGACAGGCGGAGCGAACAGGCTGCACGCTAGAGCTCCGTAAAAACAGAAGTTTGGCTGCTCCATTTTGTGCTCTCTGGACAGACAGTGGATTGCCCACTTATATTGGGAGGAGTGTGGACTGTAATCAAGGGGACTTCTTGTAGGCGTTGCTTCAAAAGGGTAGCGACTGGTATGGAATATTAACTGGCTCACAGTGCTGTACAGATGGGATGCTGTTTGTCTGCGCCCTCTTTTTCTCTGTCTCTCCTTATTTCTCTCTCTGTAATTTCAAATAAGATTTTAAGCTGCTTTTTTGGCAGGAAATGTATACAGTATGGATATTGCTGAAGCAAAATGCATATGTTCTGTAAAATTATGATCATAAAAAGTACTAGAAGATGATTATCTCCTTCTCTTTTTGTCTCGTCAAGCATATTTTTGGTGAATGATTTCCTCCGGCCGTTATATCTAATAACGTGATCTAGACCTGATGCAGCGAATGAAGCGTGCATGTGCGAAATGGGATACTTTGCACGATGACCTTTATTTCCAGTGACCTCAATAAAAAACCTGAATAAGAGGATTCTATATTACAGTGGAGAATAGGAATAAAACGCTCCGATTTCCAGCTTTCTGCAACCATAAAAATAAGTAATGTAGACGAAGCGCTAAGCCGCTTTCATATTCCGGACGTTAGTTTGTGAGTGATAGTTCTGCTTCGTAGGGGCTTTGTTCCGGAACTCTGAAAATGCTGATGATTTGATTTTTGTTATTTATTGTGTTTATAGTTTTATTTATTTATTACTTTCTTTGTTTTGCTGTTAAGCTTGTGCCAGGAAGTGTATGCGAGACAGTTTGTCAGTCTTGTGTCTCCTGTCAAGAAGAGCCGAAGTTCAGAGACGGGCCATTATTAACAATTTTGCTTCCACTCCTATCAAATACCTGCCGCAACAAAAACGTCGCGTGCGCACATCTGCCCGGCAAATCACTCCGGCGCTCTTTCGCCCCGTGTTGCATTTACGGTTTCTCTCCGCCGTAAACCATAAACCACAAACACCGGCTCCGCTGCGATTCATTCCTCCTGTCAATCCGACACTGGATCTGAGCAGGGTAGCTTGCTAACGCCTGCAGGACCGAAAAATATATCTGTGTTCGGGACGCTGGTGGTGGATGGTCTTAATGACATATTTTGATGTTAAGTGTCAGATCTGCCTGGGGTGTCGGGTCATTACTCCAGCAATTGACTGCGGTGGGCTATATTTGTGTTTCCTGGGAGATAATGAAGGCGCGCGTTTCAGAAACGCTGATTTGCAGTGGAACCCAGGACAAAGATAATTATCATGGTGATGACTGTAATAACTATAAGGAGAATGACTGCTCAGTTTGGAAGGATATAATTACTCCCTGCGATTTTTGTGACTGTAATGGTAATTTTTGTTAAACTATATTTTAGTTGGCTATGTTAAGTAGTCCCCGTGACCCTAGTGAGGAATAAGCGGGTATAGAAAATGGATGGATGGATGTTAAGTAGTTGAATGATTTTTATTTTTTTGGAGACTTGAATCTTGGACTTGCATTAACCCTCTATTAACCACCATAGCATATCTGCTACAGAAAGTGAAAGGGTTAACAGCCTGGACTCCCTGTTGGTTTTGTTTCTTATGACCAAATAAACATTTGAGAATAACTTGAATGGTCCGTCAAGTTAAAAAAAAAAAAAAAATACACTGCCCGGCCAAAAAAAAAGTCGCTCACTCAAATATTTAGTTGGAACCCCTGTAGCTTTGATTACAGTGCATATTCGTCTCGTCATCGTTTTGACAACTATATGCAATGCCAGAACATTTATCTTCTATCAGAAATGCCATAATTTTTGGCCGAGATCTTGTCTTCTCGACATAATGGTTGAACCACTCCGTGGTCTTTTTTGAGCACATCCCAGTAACTTTTAATGTGTTTAAGGTCAGGACTTTGTGGTGGCAAATTTGTTTGTGAAAATGATTCCTCATACTTGTTTTTGTCATTCATGGTTTTCTTTGCTAAATACAGGCCAATAACTTGCCCGTTCTGAAATACTGTAACATCTTTTCCACCAGCAAGGGATGTGTCTTCCAACATGATTTTTTAAGAAATGAGTAGCAACGCGCTTCATCAGTCAGGGTTAGAATGATTATTTCCTGCTGAAATATATTAATAACCGTAATAATGATCCAATTATAGAATTTGTTCATTAGTTTCCAAACGGTGACTTTTTTTTTGGCCAGGCAGTGTATGTGTATATATATATAATATATATATATATATATATATATATATATATATACACACATTTTTTTAAAAACTATTTTTCCAAATATTGGCCCATAATCGACATATTTGCCTAGGGAAATTATTTTTACACAATTGGAAATGGGTTTGGTTATTAGAGGGTTAAAATGTGTTTTCCTTCAATGGAGATCTATTGGTTAAAATGATCCCTTGAGTAAATTTTTGTTGAAGAGTCACGTGACTCTGGCCAGTATTTGTTTCTGAGCGCTCTGAAGCCAGAGCGTCTGTATTATGTCTGCATGGCATCTCAGTGACAGGATATTTTGGCTCTGAGAACTGCAGGCTGTTTAAATACTGGCAGCTGTTTTGTTGTTATCGATTTTTGTCTAATTTTCTTATCTAGGTTATTGAAGGAAGTGCTCTTCTCGGTCTTATTTTGTTGATGTTTTTGTGTCCCCCGTGACGGGGAGTGGCTGGTACTGTAGCATCCTGTACGGTGTATAATTCCTGTTTTCCACACATGCTGTAGGGAAGTACTGTCTTATGTCTGTGCGAAATTATTTCTTTACGCTCCTGAGACAGGAAATTGTAATAAACTTTGATCCTCTTGTCATTATTATTTTATTTCTGTGGCTTGATGAGCAGTGTTTTAGCGCTCAACAAACTCCCTCAGAGCAAGTTCTATGACCCCCCCCTTAGAACTTGACTATATTTGTGGGTCGAAGTTAAGGACCAAAGTTTGATCGAATCCAGGCCTAACTCCAATTTCCTGCCCATGTCTCCTCTGAATTCTGAACAACGGTCACTCGTAAAAGCGCTTTCCTTTGCAGTCTTTTAATTCTGCCGACACTTCCTTCCTTCCTCGAACAGAGCAGTGTAATCAGCACTATTTGTCGTGATAGAGATTAACACTCCCAGAATTTTCCTGCTCACTCACACCCCCCTTCCAAAAAATAGTCCTGGATGGTAATTTTCATGCATTCTTAGCATCACTTGAGCAAATCCACAGATTTACACTTCCACACATGCCACTGAACACTTATAAAAAGCGGACTGAGAAAATCTCTTTTTTCTGTCTGAACAATCACAGTAATGGATTTATATGAAAAAAAAAAAAAAAACATTTTTTTTTTTTTTTTTTTTTACAACCACTGCTTTTGCATTGTTTTCACTATTAAATTATGTTTTCTGTAAAGATTTTTGGCGCAAAACCAATATAAAATACTAAAAAATAATGAAGAAAAATGAAAACACGCAGGTTGACTGCTGGAATATATAAGCTGATTTGTGGAATTACTTGCCTCTCATCTGCGAGGACTTTGCTCATGACAGCTTAAGTCCCTAGTTCTGAGAGCCTATCTGTGAGATGGAGAGAGAGAGAAGGCGAGATTGAGTGAGAGTGAAGGGGGGTGAAAGAGAGTACTGCTCAGAGGAGCCCTAACAGAGGAGCGATTGGGTTACAGAATTTTTTTGCTCACGACTCATTTGTTTTTTTCCCCGTCAGGAATGGCACTCCGATAACAGCCTCCTGTGCTCCCTGATTGCATCTCCAGCAGTGGCAAAAACCAGTGTGTACTCCATGCATTATTTAAAGGCACTATTCGATTTCTGGAGTTTTAAAATATTGCCGAGTCTGTGTGCTTGGTTGCCGCTGCTTTTCGTGTGCGGCGAGGTATTTCAAATACTTGTAAGACGTCTCTGTCTCCCGCTGGCTCGACTATGACATGCATTAGGACATTCAGAGGTGCGCTCCTCCAAATCTACTTATGTTATAGCTCAAGTAGTATGCGCATAAATTGCGCTGCTGTTGTAAATGAAATTTAATATTGTTTTGGAACTGGTTGGAACCATTTCCCATGGCCCTCTTACATGCGCAGTGGGAAATTGCGGCACAGTTTTAGTGAATAAACATTTCTACTGGGGACTTGGGGAGGCAGGCTCTTGGGGAACAGAAGAACTGAGAAAATAGGAAGTACCTGCATGTTATAAATATGTATGTTATTTAAAGATGCACAAACTTTTTTTTTTTTTTTGTTTTTACCGTGGTGAATAATACTTGCAATTGAGGTATAAGTGCATGTTTACTGCTTCTGCAGAACATGGCGTCATTGTCGAACCTGTTCTCCGCTGACATAAAGAGCACCTCTCTGGGTTAGAGCGCGTAAGTCTGAACACCCAGGCTCCTACCTTTTGAGAGCTATCAGATGAGAATAGAATGTACTCTTGCACACAGAAAAAAGACTGCCCGGGCCTATTGAATTTCAACACCAAAACTGTGATGATATCTAAAAAGTTGAAAGCTTGAACGATCTGTTAAAGCTAGCTGTCATGAGAAGTAGTTCCAGAGTTGGGGAACTTTAGAAAGGCTGACTAACAGTGTGCGTTCTAATTGTGGTTTTTGAAATAATGGGCCCATAGACCAAGACAAATGGACGCACAAAAACAGTCAGTCTTTTTATGTTCATGCAGAATGGGTTTAAGGTTGATGGACGTTTGCTTGCCAGCCTTCTACTGCTGTGACCATAAAAAGGAACCCTATTGTCTCGGGAGAAAGAATGTCTCTTGTCTGGAGTCTGATGGTGAAACAATAGGCGGTTGCCGAAGCCTTTATTCGGCGAAGGCGAGACGCAGAGGCGCTTTAATTTCTCAATAGCACCGTTGCTTGCGGGAGCTGTTAATTGTGGCCTTGTTGCAGAGGAAAAACCTTGAGGCGCACTCCTTCGCACGTTGACGGAGGTCGTCTGAGCAGAAAGTCAGCGGGAACCTTTCGCGTTTAATGGAAAACCTACCTCAGGGAAACGCATTGAGTCTTTACGTCATCTCTGCGATGCTGCCATGACCGATTTCTCATCCACGAAAAACAAGATTTCATAACTGGTTTCAGTCAGCCAGCTGCGATCCTGAAACAGTTGACCATCAGGATGACAAGGTTTGTGGTGGTAAAATATTGTTAAATATTCTAAAACCAAGTAGTACAATAACCATAGTTCAACAGAGAGAACTGAGCCAGGATCATATGGCCTGTCAAAATTGACAGTGACAGAGACAGTGTGGAGCTGTGAAAACATAACATAATTTTTTAACATAAATCTTTTACAAAAAAAAACCCCAGATAACAAAACCCTAGCAGGCCGTTCAAGGTTGGCTATATGAGCAAGTCTTCAGGAATGACCTGATTGGTTGTCTACCAATAAAAGGCCTCATTATATAAGCCAGCGTACTAGTCGATTGACGAGCACGAACGAATAGATTGCAATCTGTTCCCCTATCCTTCCTATTTGTTCGTGCTCGTCAATATACTGATCGTGACTTTCAAGATGGAGGCGACTGGAAACCACTTCAAGGTACTGTTTGCATAAATAGTCTTTTTTAATAAACTTCCGGTGCATTTTCAAAGTTCTCAGTGCCTCGTTTTAAATGTCAGGGCCCTCAGAATTCTACCGATGAAGTGTGGAGCTAGTTTGAGCCTTATTAGTGATGAAAAAAACAGCGAATTCTATGCATGGCAATGCTATGCTCGACTCACTACCATTGTAAGCCTGTTGGGAGCTTCGGCTAAAAAGCCATCTATTTCGAAATGTTGCGTGGGTACGGAGGTGGGGTATTCGACAAAGGTTAGTACTCGTTATCATGTTTCAATACACCTCAAGTCAATTTCACACTGGAATTCTTTAAGTTTATGGAGAAGAGGTGCAGTGCAAGATGAAGTGGCCTAGTGGCCTAAAATGAATTCACACTTCTATATAAAAGGCATTTCAGGCAAATTAAGGATGTAAAATTACAATTATGACAATGTACCAATCAGAAATGAATACTGTTTCATAAGGTCAAAAGTGTCAGGTTTATCCATGCCCTAGGAAAAGTCCGAAAAACAAATAAAACAGGAGTTCGGACATTCGGTGTTCAGGCTGTGTTGGGTGATTGTTGAAGAATGAATGCTACTTGATTTGTGCCGACCAGCCTGGGTTTTGGTATTTCTCTTTCAGCTGCTTACAATAAACCCAATTGCATCAGATTCTGAAGAATTTGTCCATACCTTGAGAATAGATTTACATATGTGAGAGGAACACTTAGTCCACTGGCCTGGACTGAGGATATTTCTCTCCCACAGGTTGTTATTGAGAAAACATTCAGTCGGCTGCACACAAACCCACCCGAACACCTGCTGCATGAGTCGCGTGGGATGCGACTGTCTGTTGTTTTTTTTTTTATTATTAGTAATGAATGAGTGTCACGACAGTCGTAGCGAGAATTCCATATTTTTTAGGCCTAATTGAAAATGGAAAAATGGCAAAAAAAAAAAAAAAGTTCACTAGCTGGTTTTGCGGCCTTTGTATCAGTTCCCTTTGCGGTGTCTGAATGCAGTTTGCGTGCCCATGTTGCCCGTTCGGCGGTGTAGCAGATGTGCCGCAGTCGGCTGTGTTGTTGTTGCCCATTGAAAAAAAAACAGTTCTATATGGGAGAAATGCTCTGATCGGCCACATCAGATCCATTGCCTCTGCAACGCGCATGTCGTGACATCCAGTCCATAAATTTACGCCAGATAAGACTGAAACCGCACAGCTACTCATGTGTATGCGTTATTGGACTAATAGCTACAAAGCTGTGAATGCGTGGGCTTGTGAAGTGATTGTTTCCAGCTAGTTTGCTGTATTCTCGATCAGCTGGATTTAATTAATCTTGTGGAATCGATTAGTCTTCTGTACCCAAACTTCAGCCATGTAAAATAATTACTTAACAAAGTAGAGCGCACCACATGATAAATGTGCCTCTACCGAATTTTGGAGCTTTGTATATGATTATGTCTTCCCTGAGTTGCCCAATGATCTTTGGAAGATAAGATTGTGTAAGATATGAAATATGACAGAATGAATTTCAATAAATTTTGTGGCAGATTGATTGATGTCTTTATTAGATGCATCGCAGTTTAACATTCACAGATAACCCCTCCCTCTGAATAAAGACACAGATGATTTAGTGGGCTCTCTGTCTGCAAATTGTTTTGTCTCTGCATGCTCCTATTTAAAGTCAGGTCGAGTTTGTGAGTTTGATAAACAACGGGATTCTACCTGCTATTGTCATTATGCAAAGACCAAACAGCCAACAAGTGATTAATTAGAACCAAACATTAATTAAGCTTCAATTAAACATGCTCGGTTCCAGTGAAAACAGCTTTTTCTTCGAGATATCACATTTTATCTGGCTGACGGAAGTCTTGGCTATGGTTACTAAAGCAAGTTACTAAACTCCTTTCTTCTCAATCAGAGTTCGCCAGTGTGGCCTCAGTTCTAATGCTGCGTTCCTCTGGTAGATTTGAGCTCTGGTCCCTGGGTGATGTGGAGTTCTCCCGTATGGCTTCAGTTTTATTGCGGTTCTTTGATGAATTTGAGCTCTGGTTCCTGGGTGATGTGGAGTGTTGCAGTATATCTTCAGTTCTAATGCTGCGCTTGTCTGGTGGATGTGAGCTCTGGGCCCTGGGTGATGTAGAGTTCTCCGGTATGGAGTCCGTTCTAATGCAGTTCTCTGTTGAATATGAGCTCTGGTCCCCTGGTGATGTGGAGGGCTCCAGTATGGCTTCAGATCTAACGCTGTGCTCTGGTGGATGTGAGCTCTGGTCCCCGGGTGACTCGGAGGACACAGCGAATGCTCATTAACTGATGGGGAATCAGAACGCCCCTCCCTCCCCCCTGCCTTCGCCAAATATAGGTCTGCTTCTGTGCCTCGGAGAAAGCAGGGGAAGTGCTGTAGTGGTGTTTCACTGGGTCGCTGTAAGTGGCTTTGATTAGGGCTTAATCAGCTGCATGCGGGCCCCCACTCCAGTGGACACATCCAATTAAACTTCAACACCAGTGATTACAATGATGCACTGCGGATGCATCCTTAATGAAGGCAATTAGGGAAGCTATCACCTGGAGGACTATTGATCTACATCTCGACGTGCTGGCCACGGGTGTATCATTTGTTTGCTTAATAGTTTAAGAGTCTGTAGATTTCTTTCAGATGTGGTGGTGTAAATGTGGTTACTTGATAGCCTTGGCTCTTGCTTACTTTTCTGGTTTTATTTATTTTTTGTAAGGAGCGGTGTGAGATGCTAACCGCTAACTGATCCCTGCGGAGTGCTCTTGTCTGCCGTGGTGCGAGTGTTTGAGCTCATGCTGCACTCTGCACCGATTGCACGGACTTACAGTAAGACAGGATTTTATTCAGGAGCCCGATTGGTTGTTCTGAAGAAGGATCTCGTGAGTTGGTCCAGTAATCTGGTGTGGAATGAGGGGAGGTTGGTTTATATCCTTGCCTTTGTTGGTGACCACAGTCTGTCTTGTGAGAAGCAGTGTTGCTGCTGTCGCTCAGTCACTGGGCTTAGCTGCATCTCAAGCGTGTGAAGCTTTCTGTACATCTCTCTGTTTCTCTGTTCATCTCACTGTTCATCTGTCTCTCTCTCTCTTTTTCTTTTCATCTCACTGTTTCTCTCTGTTCATCTCAGCATCTCTCTGTTCATCTCACTGTTTCTCACTCTGTTTATCTCTTTGTTCTCTCTTTGTTCATCTCACTGTTTTTCTGTTCATCTCAGTGTGTCTCTCTGTTCATCTCGCCGTTTCTCGCTCAGTTCATCTCTGTTCATCTTAGCATCTCTCTGTTCATCTCACTGTTTCTCGCTCAGTTCATCTCTGTTCATCTTAGCATCTCTCTCTGTTCATCTCACTGTTTCTCACTCTTTATCTCTGTTCTCTCTCTGTTTCTGTTCATCTCTCTGTTCATCTGTTTCTTCATTCTTCCCTTTCTCTCTGTTCATCTGTTTCTCTGTTCATCTCTTTTCATCATAATGTTCATCTTTGTTTCTCTGTTCATCTCGCTGTTTCTCAGTTCATCTTCATTTCTCTCTCTGTTCATCTCAGTGTGTTTCTGTTCATCTCACTGTTTCTCACTCTGTTCATCTCTGTTCATCTTGGCATCTCTTTCTGTTCATCTCACTGTTTCTCACTCTGTTTATCTCTCTGTTCTCTCTCTCTCTTTCTATGTTCATCTCTCTGTTCATCTGTTTCTCTGTTCATCTCTCTGTTTCTCTCACTGTTGATCTGTTTCTCTGTTCATCTCAATGTTCATCTTTGTTTCTCTGTTTATCTCCGTTTCTCTCTCTGTTCATCTGTTTCTCTCTATTTCTCTGTTCATCACTCTTCATCTCAGTTTTTCTGTTTCTCTCTGTTCATCTTGCAGTCTCCCTCTCTGTTTCTCTCTCTCCTGCTCACCTGTGATCTTGCTCTATCTCACTTTTGCTGTCACTCAATCTTCCAAGTTCTTTTCAGCTCTTCGTCTCCCTCATTCCCTCTCTCTCCCTCTATCTGTTTCTAACAGGTTTATGTAATCATTTGATTTCTGATTTATTACACTCTAGCGTGGGCTTGATCTCGCCAGCATCCAGAAAGAGCGGATGCTGAAAACCACAACACGCTGCTATTAAAAGCCTTCAGGCGTAAGCCGAATTAACCGCAGAATACAATTAAAAATTAGTTTAATTTACTGCCTTCTGTGCCGCTCTTTTGTCGCCTGGAATATTATGAGTTGAGGGCTTCCCCTCTGGTGTTTAAGTAATTATTTAGGGCAAACAAATATGATAATCCCATCCCTGTAGCCAGCCTTTCCTTAGCGGTGGGATTGGGGGAGACTTCCGTTTATAATCACTTTTGCTCAGGAGGGAGGGAAATGATTGGTGATGGAATGATTGCTGGTGAAATTACTTCCTACTCGGCACGGCTATGAAAACTGATCATGGCACTGAAGCAGGAACAGGAATCTTTCAGATTAATGGGCTTGTTGCAATCTTCGTAAATTTCTGCCCTTGTGAAATGTGTGAAGTTTAGTGGGCTGCTTTCTTGAAAGGTGGCAGGCCAACTGGGAACATCGCCCCCTGGTGGACTAAAAGCCTTCTGTGTTTAAGTTCGGAAGGTTGGTCTGTCACAGGACAGCTATTGCGTGTCCCTGCTGCTAGGCTCTTCATTTAAATACAGCTCGATGCTGGAAGCAAATTTACAAAGCACTTTTGATTGGGACCGAATGACATAGCTGCATTAACTTGTAGTTTTTAAAAGGATTTTCATTTTGTTGTTGATTGATTCGCTTGTGCTTTTATCCAGAGGTATAATTGATTAGACTTGGCAGTTTAGGGGCTCGCTTAAGACCCAAACAGCTGCACTGATCTTACTGCTGGAGTCAGCTGTCAGGCTTCAGCCAATAGCCTTCCAGTTCCTGGATATGCAGCTTAGCCATCAGGCTGTAAGCCTCCTGAAAATAATTAGAAGGATTATCTGAATAAATCAATCGATCAGATCAAATCAATAGGTGAGACAGACACATAGGGTCCTGGTCCATTCTTAGGGCTGAATCTGGGCCTCTCAGCGCAGTGGAAAACAGAAGATGGCCTTGCATACATGAGGAGTAGCGCTGCGAACCGGCTGCTTGTGGATTTCGGTCAGGTTTGGAGGATAGCAGCTGACCTCTGGGTTCTGCTTGATACTGAGTGTGGGGGTGAGGCGCGTGGGGTTGTGGGGTGGGGGGTAATTATCAGCAGAAGGCCAGAGAGATAAGACGGCGGAGAGAGACTGTGATTGGCAGGCCTGCTGTGGCACTATCGAGCCCTCAGACGGCGGACAGGGCCAGAGATGCTAATAAACAGCAGGTAACAAAAGCAGCCCTTTGATGTGCTGCTAGCTGCTAGCCAGGCTCACACGCTGACGGACTGTCTCGAAGAAGAATGGGGGCGATCGTATCCAGATCTGCGTCTCCTCGGGCAATGCTACCGCTATCGCATCGCTCCCTCTCAACCGGATTTAACCGGTTTGCGTGTCTCAGGGAAAGAGGGCAGTAAGCAATGCACGTCTCTGGAAGGCCTTTTCAGTATATAAATGAGTCCAGAGTCGTTCCTAACTGGGTTTAAACTGGGGACAGAGGGTGGCAGTGCTGTAAGCCCTCGTGGGTATACAGTGCCGTGAATATGTGTTTGTCCCCTTCCGGATATCTTATTTTTTTGCATATTTGTCACACTTAAATGTTTCAGATATATATAAATTAATATTAGACAAAGACGACCCAAGTTAATACAAAATGCAGTTTTTAAATGATGATTTTATCTATTAAGGGGAAAAAGCTATCCAAACCAACCTGATTGTGCTACCCTCGGTAACAACAACTGCAATCAAACATTGTGGTAACTAGCAAGGAGTCTTTCACATCGCTGTGGAGGAATTTTAGCCCACTCTTATTTGCAGAATTGTTTTAATTTAGCTACATTGGAGGGCTTTTGGACTTGAACGGCCTGTTTAAGGTCATGCTACTGCAGACTTTGACTAGGCCTCTCCAAAATCTTCATTTTCTATTATCTGTTTTTTAAGCCATTCGGAAGTGGACTTGCTGGTGTGTTTCAGATCATTGTCCTGCTGCATAACCCAAGTGTGCTTGAGGTCGAGATCACAATCTGAGGGTTGGACATTCTCCTTCCGAATTTTCCCGTAGAGAGTAGAATTCGTAGTTCCATCAATTTTGACAAGTTGTCCAGGTTCTGAAGTAGCAAAGCAGCCCCAAACCATCACACTACCACCACTATGTTTGACTTTGGTATGATGTCATTTTATGAAATGCTGTGTTAGTTTTACGCCTGATGTAACAGGCACACCTTCCAAAAAATTCACCTTTTGTCTCGTCAGTCCACAGAATATTTTCTCAAAAGTCTTAGGAATTATCAAGATGCATTTTACCAAATGTGAGATGAGCCTTTGTGTTCTTTTTGGTCAGCCACGGTTTTCGCCTTGGAACTCTCCCATGGATGCCATTTTTGCCCAGTCTCTTTCTTATTGTTGAATCATGAACACTGACTTTAACTGAGGCAAGTGAGGCCTGCACTTCTTTAGATGTTGCTATGGTTTTTTTTGTGACCTCCTGGATGAGTCTTCAGTGCGCTCTTGGAGTAATTTTGGTAGGCCGGCCACTCCTGGGAAGGTTCATCACTGTTCCAAGTTTCCTCCATTTGTGGATAATTGCTCTCACCATGATTCGCCGGTGTCCCAAAGCCTTAGAAATGGCTTTGCAACCCTTTCCAGACTGATAGATGTCAATTTCTTTGTTTCTCATCTGTTCTTGAATTTCTTTAGTTCGCGGCATAACATGTTGCTTTTTGAGACCTTTTAGCCTACTTCACTTTGTCAAACTGGTTCTATTGAAGTGATTTCTAGATTCAACAGGTCAGGCAGTAATCAGGCCTAGGTGTGGCTAGTGAAATTGGACTCAAAAAATTTGGTTCATCACAATTAATTCATGATTTGAGAATGGGGGGCAATTACTTTCTCACATCAGGCCAGGTAGGTTTGGATGGCTCTTTCCTCTTAAAAAATGAAATCATCATTTAAAAACTGCATTTTGTATTTACTCTGGTTATCTGTTTTATATCAAAATTTGTTTGATGATCTGAGACATTTATGTTTGACAAATATACAAAAAAAAAGAAATCAGGAAGGGGGCAAATAATTTTTCACGGCACTGTAGCTGTTGTATGTCATATGTCCTCTGTAATGTGCTCTTATCTTTTCGGCGATACAGCAGCCCACTTTTCGGAAGCTGTGGTGAGATATGGATGTTAACCCCCTCTGGGTAAACCGACATGGTCTACTTTATCCTCGTCATCATTATAGTGAATAATACGGCAGAGGTAATGAAATTTAGCCCCGATTTTCTTTTCTTTCTTGGTAACAAACTGAATGATGAGTGCTGCTGATTGGCCAGACCTTTGTAGTTAAGCCCCACCCAGTGCGGAGGAGACTCACCTATGCTTATTGGAGCGCGAGCCTCTGACCGATCTGTCAATCATTTCCCACTTCTCAGACTTCACTCACCTGCTGTTTCCACATCTGCCGCTTTCCAGCTCTGCGGCGTTCTGTCTCCACGGCGTTGCGTTTTCACGCCGTTCGGACTCTGTGGCACTCCTACTCCGCGAAGTTCCGACTCCGCGGCTACCAGCTGCACAGACTCCGGGCCTCATTATTGAAGGCCAAACTGTCCCTGTGGGAGAGACATGCTGCACTGAGGGAGGAAGGGAGGGAGAGAGAGAGAGAAAGAGAAAGAGAGAGAGAGAGAGAGAGAGAGAGAGAGAGAGAGAGAGAGAGAGAGAGAGAGAGAGAGAGAGCAGTGCGAGAGATCGATGGGAAATGAGAGGGAATAATGTTTTAATGTGGCTTGTTAGTAACGGCAGCACACGGCGCACTGGGGGCGGCAGGGGTGAGAATCACCCGTCATCTCTCAGACTGCTGTATGAAGAGCCTGGGCGCCTGATGGCTCAGCCATGTTCTCATGAACAGAGTAACGTAGATAACAGAGTAACATAGCTACGCTAGCTATATGCATCTAATTGAACATGGAAACCTTCTCATTGAAATAGCTCAAGGTGAACCTGAATCCTTACGGAATATTAAGTATTAAGAGCTATTGTTCCTCTAACGTGCAGGAAAGAATTATAGTATATTTAAACTGCACTCTCTGGCCTGTAGAAATCGCAGGAAAATTTACGTATTTTATTATAAATGTTTCTGAATTTTTGCCATCTTGGCTCTCCCATCAGTTGGGACCGTGGCTTAAGAATGTGGAAAGTCAGATGGTTAAAGTGTAAATTATACATTTCTTTCGGCCTCGACGGTTGGCCTCAAAACGGTGACGACTGTCTGTTCCCCCGGTGCGGGGTGAGGGGCACTTGGAGCACAGGTGTGTTTTCAGAGGGCCTCGCTGGTGATCCTGCACCAGGGCGCCCAAACTCTCCTCCTCTACCCCCACAGGCTTAATCTGTGAGTTTTCACTCCGTCCCTTACCCCTCCTGTCAGGAGAGAGGGATGAAATGGGGAGGGCGAGGGAGCGAGAGGGAGGGGAGAGTGAGAGGACAGGGCGCAGCGAGCGAGTGAGCAGCGGTTGGATATAACCCAAAAGTATATGTTCTTAACTATTGCCGACAAATGAATTCTCATGTTACTTTTCTCCCTTTAAGAAAGTTTGACAGAATCATTTTTACATTTGCTGAACTTGCCGAATCATTGAAAAGGCGAGTGAGGGAGAGGGAGGGGGAGAGCGAGAGATGAAATGAGAAGGCGAAGAGGAAGGGGAACATGAAGAGGAGCCCCCTGAATTTAAGGTCCCCCTCCAGGTCTGCCGCCGGGGGCCTTGGTGTGTTTCTGTTCGAGGACTCTTCAGCGTGTTCAGAAACAGCTGTGATTAACGCGGCTGCACAAGCCAGCCCTCGGGCACCCAGGGCCCACATAAACATGATGGTGTTTGTTCAGTGATTAGGCCGGCCCTGTCGAATTTAGGGCCCCAGGGCGTTTGGAGTGCGGAGAGAATTGATAAAAAGGAGCAACTGCTGCACACCCTGAATTCGCATCGTAGCATCCAACTGAGTTGCATGAGCTACTTTGAAAAAAATAAATAAATAAATCACGCACTAAAAAGGGCAATTTGGGTTATAGGCGTGCGGCCTCAGACTATCGAGAACCCCCTAAACGCAGAGGGGTATTCAAATTAATTTTCCACATCCCTCAGTATCCGCTGCCAAGTCCTGCCATGATGGCTACTGCGGCGGTAATAAATAGATAGATGGATGGCTGAGAGTTCCGTATCTGCGGTTCGTTCGGATGCTCGAGTCAGACGCGCTGGCTCAGCAAACCGGAGGGATGTTGTCTGCGACTAAGATGCTCCATGCCAGAGCACTTCCTCTTCAGTTAGTTTAGTTTCTAAAATCGGCCTCTTGCGTAAATCTCTGTGTAATCCAGCGCAAGCTTTTTTCGAGCCGTGTGTCATTCGCGCTGTCAAGAAAAATGATAATATATATTCTTAGGTGCGCACGAGGCGTGTCAAATCAGCTGACTGCTGCCTTTCATACGTCTGCAGGGAGGCCTAAGCGCGAGATCGACAGCGGTGCATGCAGACGTTCTGTCATCATGTTTACATCGCCGTTAGTCATCAGCACGAAGCGTGTGACGGGCAAGTCATCACAACCCGCGAAAGTGTTGTGCGGCTCTCGGTATAAACACAGCGCTGACCTCTTAATCCGCATTTTCGAGTCTGGACAAAGCAGGTTTTTTTAATCCGCCCACAATGGACGGGTCCTCGTGCGTACAGCGCTGGGACTTATGAAACACCACGCTGTTCTGGGAGTGAATACAATCGCTGCCTTCACGGGGCAGTCCAACAGTAGAGCGGGTTAAGGGAAACCGCGTGAATGGGTCATGACCCGCTGAAAAAGCATTGGCCGGTTTTTATTTTCATAGCGCCGTGCCATTTGGCAACTGTAGGATCAAGGTCTTTGTTTGGACAGGATGGCTTTGAGCCAATGTGTGTTTTTTTTTTTTTTTATATAAATGTGTCTGTCCTTTCCCTCTTTGAAATGAGAGTGGAACTTAACAACATTGCAAATGTATTCAGGGCTCATTGACTTTAATAAAATCTGAAGTTTATTCATTATGACCAATAAGGTGTGTAATGAACTTATTTATTTTTCCTTCTCATGAATTATTAATTGCATGCGCTGTGTGGCTGTGTTTACCGATGAAAGCATCAGTCTGTCATGGGGTTCTGTGGAAACCAGTTTCTGCTGCTTGGCCTTTTCACCCAAGAAACATTTGGGCCCCTAGTCCTCAAATCACGGTCCTTGAGGTCCAAGAGCTGCTTCTTCTCCGACCTCCCTTTGTTCCCTTTATCTGCGAGTCAAGGGTGAAGACAGCCTGGCCAGTCAGAGGTACTGAATGTTCATTTACTTACCTGGGATGAAAGAAAACCTGGGCTAGAGAGCAAGATGTGAGGACCTCTGGTTCCAGGCTGTTTAAGTCGTTATCGCCAGAATACAAAAATATCTCGCTTTAATCAACTCGGAGGACCCTATTCACAAAAAGATATTCCGTCAAAACTCGAGTCCCCATGCGAGTCCCCATTAACACTGAACCTGACCACGCAAAGGAAACGGGGGGGCTATTTATTTAGAAATTGAGAGCTCAGTTGAGCCAATTCTGTAGCCGCCAGCCGGCTTAAGGTTGTCCTGGTTACGCCCCTCTAGTCGACCAGCCCCTGCTCATCCCTCGTCATCACTGGTTCAACCACGGCAATGGAGCGTGTGACGTTTGGTGAGGCCGGCCGCGGAAGACGGCCAGATTGTTATAAATGAAGTGCCACTCCGGTCGGCAGGGGCGATCAGTCACACGGAAATTGGATCACCGTGGTTACTGCTGCGTGAGTGTGCGAGCTAGCTTTCCTAAGCACTTCTAAAGTGTACCGTTCAGGTGGGTCAGTCAATTGGGTCAGGGTTTAGGGTGACGGGGATCAATTTCTGTGATTTATCTTTTACTTTCGTCAAGACCCCCACCCGCTCCACACCTCACCCATGTCATATGCATTCTGAGGTAACACACTGGGCAGAATCGCTCGCCCCAGAGTTTTAGGGCCTTTTTCTTTTCATCTGTGTGCTGTACATCCGCAGCGTTGTTAAACTTCGACAGGGACATGCTGCGATGTAACCTGCGTCCGAATTGCACATAAAGCACAAGCGACATCATCCAAAGAATGAAATGGCTCAGCAACCTGGCATTTGGGGAGGCCTACGGCAGGGAAGAAAAGCTACTCTTGAGTGTACATTTTATTACAGGGAAAAATAATTTATTTCATGTTTCTGAGTAACGGGCGCCATTCAAATCGCATTGAAATTCCTGTAGTGTAGCTAGCCGCAGTGTTGCTGGTGAGCAACGTCTCCACCAGGCTAGGAAATGAGCACGAGATATTAAGCCTGGTCTAAATGTGGGGGATGTCGGTGGGATTTCAGGAGCTGTAACAGTGGCTGTGTCAATCCAGCCTGCCTTGCCGCTAGTTATACGGCATCTCGGAGTCGCGTAAACGACAGCTGTTAGCTTTAGCGTTAGCCTCCGTTCTCGTCCACATCCTGGTCCCCAAAACGCGAGCTGACTCGCAGCGCTAATGAAACGGTTTTGGTGAGGCGCCGCTGCAGATTGCGGGCAGATCATTTGGGGACCAGCGGTGGTCCGCGTGCGGCAGGTGTGGGGCTCGGATGGAGGGAACGCTGCGCTTGGCGCAATGTGTTATATTTAGTTGGTGTATTGCTCAGACAAAGCTCCTCTCCTCCGCGCCAAGATGTGAGTCACAGTTCTGTGCCTGTCAATCTCAGCCGCACGCTTCCTCCTGCAGAGTGTGTGTGTGTGTTTGTGTTGCCACACAGGATTAGAAAATATATTTTTCCCTACAGTGTAGGGACATTTTTGCGAAGTGAGGACATTATTGCCTGTCCTTACAACTTCAAAGCAAATTGAGACTTATGAGTCATTGGTTAAGATTAGGGTAAGGATTTGAGTTGGGCATACGTTGCTTATTGTTAAGATTAGGGAAAGGCTGTACAGACGCATGAAGAATGAATGGAAGTCAATGTAATGTCCTCACAAGGGCAGAAGTAGATGGATGTGTGTCCGTGTGTGCGTGTGTTTATGCATGTTTCACTGTACTTCTGGGGACAAAAAAAAAAGCATTGTGAGGACATAAAAGCCTAATGAGTCAACTGTGAGAAAACTGAGGCTTTTTTCTCCCCATGATGCAAAAGCTTCTCTGGACCGAGGGCTTGGTTTTGGTGCAGGATTATAATTGGACTTAGAGTAAGGACTAGGTCTTAATTTAATTTTTAATGTAACAATTAGGCTCAGGTGATAAATTAAGGCGAGAATGTGTTTTTCTTTTTTTCTTTTTTGTCAAGAAGTGGTCAAGATTAGGGTTGATTTTTGAGTTTAGGCGAAGAAAATTGGATTCTGGTTCAAAAATAAATTTTTTGCTCCCCACAAAAATAAAGATGTATGTGTGTATGCTTGTGCTTTTGTAGATGTTTTGCATGTGTATATTTGTAATAATTATCATATGCGTTCAGGAGTGTGTTTGAGTGCATTGGAGTGCTTTTGTGTGTAAATGTGTGTCTGTGTTTGACTGTACGCGTTCTCTGTGCCTAATGAATTATAACACCCTTCTTGTACAGACATGCCCAGGCTTGTTCACCGGGTGTGTGTGTGTGTGTGTGTGTGTGTGTGTGCGTGTGTGTGTGTGTGTGTGTGTGTGTGTGTGTGTGTGTGTGTGTGTGTGTGTGTGTGTGCGCATCTGTGTGTGCGCATCTGTGTGTGTATATGAGTGCCAGTCTGGGGACCTGGCCAATTATAGCCGGAGTTATAAACGCAATACTCGGGTCACGCCCTGCATTAGGGTCCTGTTTAGGTGTGTGTGTGTGTGCGTGCGCACATATGATTGCTCACCGGGGTCCTCTCGTGGGATAAAGCATGGAGAAACCCTTCATGGGTACTGCGTTCGCTCTTCCTGAGCGATGTTTCATGAGCTCTACATCATTACTGGGGCTCAGGCTCGTGTCCGTCAGGTAGGAGAGGCAGCTCAGCGAGACGTGGTGCGTCATTCTTGGGGGTGAGGAGGTGGGCATCGTGTGTGCGGTTGTGGGTGGGGTTGTGTGTGCGTTTGTGTGTGCGTTTGTGTGTGTGTGTGTGTGTGTGTGTGTGTGTGTGTGTGTGTGTGTGTGTGTGTGTGTGTGGAAAGTTTTGGAGGCTCTGGTATTGGTCGGTGCGGTGCTCCCCTGGGGTGCATTATTTGTGCATGGGAAGAATTAGTCAGTAATATAATGTTCTGTCTCTGTCTATCTCTCTATCTCTCCTCATCTCCCTCTGTCTCTTACGGTTCCCTCCCTCCCTCCCTCCCTCTCTTTGTCTGTCTGTTTCTCTCTCTCTCTCCACTCGCTCCCTCTCTAACCTTCTCTCTTCCTCTCTCTCTGTCTCTCTTTGCCTCTCCTCTCTTTTTCTACCTCTTTTCCTCTCTCACTTGGTTCCTCCCTCTCAGTCTGTCTTGTGATTGTTTGTTTGTAGTCATTAGGGGCTTAATTAGTGGCAAAACACAGCGACTAAATTTAGCGGTATTAATTCACTGAAGCAAGTGTGGCTCCTTGATGGAGTTGCTTTCGGGATGGGAGGGGGATTTCCGCGCCCCCCTGCCCCTCCCCCGGCTGTGTCAGGAGACCCTTTGAAGTTGGTGACCGAAAAGCAACCAATTAAAGGTGTTAAAACGTGGGATCAAAGTCAGCTGCGGCCTCTGCGATTTTAACTTTTTTCATTCTTAATTCTTTATTTATTACGCTTTCGTAAATGAGCTGACCCACAGCCCTGCCGTACTGGCAGAATCCATAAAAACCCTTATTATTTTAATAGAATGTAATAACTATAATGCGTAATTCGCATACTGGCTCTTCATCAGAGGCAAAGTGCTTGAATAATACAGCGCTTTGAAAAGGCATTTTATTAAAATGGTTCATGGGAGGGAGAAAAACAAACCATTGTGATCAAAAGAAAATAAAAGGTCACACCATTAAGCGGCAGAGCAAATTAGATACAATATATGAGAAATTGCTGTTTGTTCTTGTTGCCATCTCATAATGGAGGGACTGGGTTTGGGGGGGGGGGACGGGGGGCTAGAAAAAGGGGACTTCCTGCGACTTCCTCTTGTTCAGAATTACAACAGATTCTGCAGAAAGAAGAAGAATCAAAAATGGTGATCTTGGTGCCTGGTGGGGAGGGGGTGTGAGCTTGACTACGGCACACTGCACTGATGGGGTCACAGAAGAGAGGGGGCGTGTTTAAAAATGTGATTACTGATGCTGGGATTGGCTAGTGGACAGACTGAAGCATGCTTGAGGGTCTAGAGCTCAGGGATTGGCTGCAAGTGAGGGAGATGTAGGATCTGAATTTAGTAGGATAGGGGAGAGGCTGGATGTTTTCATGAAGAACATGTGCTGGTATTGGTGTTGTTCGTGTGTGTTCGTGTGTGTGTGTGTTTGCGTGTTTGTTTGTTTGTTTGTTTGTGTACTTTAGGTGGTTTTCCTCATCACACAGTTCTGTGTTGAATGCCTGGCTGCGACAGCCTCTCTTTAATAACACAAGTGAGGAAGCGGCACATCTGTCAATCCTGTGAGACGTTCCTGATTGGATTCAATTCATTTTCAACAGATGGGTCTTAATTGAAACATTCCTCCTTGAACTTTGAAGGGTACATGTATGCAGTACAAACAAGACTCATCTCTCTCTCTCTCCCTCCCCCCCTCCCCTCTCTCTCTCTCTCTCTCTCTCTCTCTCTCTCCCCCTCAGAAATGGCAAGGTGGTGCCCCACCTTCGTCCTGCTCTCCCTCGTCTCCCTCGCCCACTCCTCTTCTGCTCAGGACACCGCGCGGGCGTTCTCCACGGACACCCTCATCAACAACGTACTGCAGGACCCGCAGACGGGGCGCGTGTACGTGGGCGCAGTCAACGCCATCTTCCAGCTGGACGCGTCCCTGCGGATGGAGCACCGGGCGGTGACGGGCCCGCTCCGGGACAGCAGGGGCTGCACCCCCCCGATCCCCGCATCCTGCAAAGACGCCAAGCTGACGGACAACATCAACAAGCTCCTCCTGCAACACCCCACCAACGGCTCTCTCGTCGTTTGCGGAAGCCTTTTCAAGGGAATCTGTTCTCTGTTCAACCTGAGCAACATCGAGGAGATGTTGTACTACAGCGACTCCAAAGGCGAGAAGACCTATGTGGCCAGCATCGAAGAGACTGTGTCCGTCGTGGGCGTCATGTCCACTTTCGTTAAAGACGGGGAGCGACTGAGCGTGTTCCTGGTGGGAAAGGGCTATGGCAGCCAGGACAGCGCTAAGCTAATTAGCACCCGCATCTTGCAGGACTTCCGGGACTGGGTGGTGTTCGAGAACGTCGTAGACGCCTCCACCGTTCAGGCTAACGCCTTCGTGCTCAAGTACATGCACGACTTCCGCCACGCCTTTAAGGACGATAAGTCCATCTACTTCCTGTTCTCGCGGACGCGCGGCACAGCCGATAACAGGAACTACACATTTGTGGCTCGGCTGTGTGAGAACGATACCCAGTACTTCTCGTACACCGAGCTGCAGCTCAGCTGCGGGCCGAACAACGTCTACAACAAGGTCCGCGCGGCGTACGTCGGGCAGCCCGGGGAGGAGCTGGCACGTAACATGACCGCCACGGGCCTCTATGGGACTGTGAGCCCCTCGGATAAGGTTCTGTTCGCCGTGTTCTGGGCGGAGGAGGAGCTGGGCAGCTCGGCGCTGTGCATGTACTCCATGAAGGCCATCCATGCGCGGCTGATGCAGATCATCGGGGCCTGCTACACCAACGCCGGCATGATTGGCGCGGAGAAGGCCGTGGATCCCCCGTACTCCTCCGCCTCTCAGTTCTGTCCTGTGCTCGGCGGGGTGAGCACTGACCGCCTCGCCTGCATTCAGTGACACACCGAATTCACAATGATTCAGGAAGGTTCTTGCCTGCCTTCTGATGCATTTATTTTGCTAATGAGTTTCGTCTCTGTAAGCGTGCTGATCTAGGATCATTTTAACGTTTCAGGTTAATTAATAGGCTGTGTTAGGACACACATATGAGAGACCAGCTGGGTACGAGGTGATTCAGGATTACCTGGATAACTGCGCAGAGTAAACCAGGATGCGGAGTTAGCTGGATAACTGCACTGATTAAAGCTGGATTACTGAGTTAGCTGGATAACTGCGCCCGGTAAATCAGGATTACTAAGTTATCTGAATAGCTACTCTGAGTAAAACAGTGGTCCCCAATGCAATGCCATGGATGACTGAGGGTGAGCCGGTTTTCATTCCAACCAATCATTACACCTGCTGATTTTATTGATTAGCACATGTTCATGCAGAGAGAAGGGAACTAACTGGGGTAATCAGCTGGTGTCAAGATCGGTTGGAATAAAAACCAGTGTCCTCAGTTTGCGGCACCAGTGGAGTGATACCTGGGACAGCTGTTTTTGCTTTAGTTGATGTTCCAGATTTGGGAAGGTTCCTGATTTTTTTTTTGCAGTGTTGCTATCCAGCTAACACCTTTGTTTTTCCTTTTTGAATACTCAGATCTCTTGTTGCTGGTCCTTGTCTGGTGATTGCTCATTAATACTCATTTATTGAAAGTTGCCCCACCTGCAGCCAGGGGGCGCTTATGAAGAGAACAGGTGGTGCTGTTGGTTTAGAGTCTCTGAATGACACATTAGCTGAATGGTTATTTAGGTGGTATATTTTATGTGTATGAATATAAATGTCTCCTGATATTGAATGTCTGGGCATTTAATGGATTTTGTTTCGAATTGGACAAAGGACCCTGATCCTGGATCAGCTACTCCCCCTAATGTCACTTATGAATGCAGGCTTTGTTGTCATACTTTACAATTGTTTTTTTTTTTTCTGGGTAATGAATGACAGTATTCATTTGCGGATATGAAGCCAGATTGCTTTTTCATTCCCAGATGTTTTTATATTTTTAGTGCCGGAGTAGATGGGAACATATGCTGCCTCTTCTGTGGTTTTTAAGTAAAGGAAAGCGCCAGGTGTTTTTAAATGAACGTCTAGTGCTTTCCATGCCAAGTATATGCCTGCAGTGCATAAAACACTCTATTTGTTGCGCATAGAAATTTTTAGGCAGTGAGTAGAATGAGCTTGAATATTCTGGACAGATTTTTTTTTTGTTACTCAGGAGAATATTTACTTTTTGTTTCATTTTCTCTTGTTAAATTTACTATCTAAAATTAAACGTTGGTGTTCTAGAGTTACGTTAATTTCAGTTATATGTTATTTCAGTATTCCTCCAGTTAAGAATATTCTGATCATATGTAGCACCTTAAAGCCTTAATGACATTGTATCATTGGTAGTTACTGGTCTCAGATTCATTATAATAATATAATATAATACTCTTCATTATAATTGCGTTTCAAATGCATGACTTTTTTTTTTTTTTAATACTGAATTTTGTGACGCTGGTGTCACTGGTATGGAGTTTTAGAAAATGCACATGCAATTTTGGCAACGTGAAACAATCCTGCTCATGAAAGAAATATCTGAGATTCGCTTTGGTGCTTTGTGGAGTTTCCAAGTGCGGCTGGTGTCTTGCATTAAATCAGCTCTGAGAGGGCTAACGGTACCTGCAGGACTCCTCTGTACTCGATCAGAGTTATAGTAACTCGAAATATTTGGCTGCAAAGAGGAAAAGGCCGGATCCTTTGAATTTTTTTCCCCTCTGCTCGGGAGATTGTACGATTGGTCGTGTTTGTTTGTTAGTAAGCAGGATTATGTAAAAACTAATGTAATTTGCATGAGAATTTTACCTTAAGGTGGACCTTGGCCTGAGTCAGAGGTGATTAGATTTTGGGAATGATCTGGATCTGGATTCAAGTAAAATTTGATATTTTGAGTCAAATGTTCACAAACGCAGAACAATTTGATGTGAGAAAAATTGGGGGTATTATCTCAATGATGTCAAAAAAATACCTCAAACTGACCTTCGTCTGGATTTCTATTTGGATCCAGGGACTTGAGCTGAATTGAGCTGCGTGGACATATCGCTACTGTTGAGTAACCATTGGAGGCAGAGACTTCCAACCACCGCTCAGTTGTTGCGGAGATAATGGAGATTCCTGCTCATAAAAAGAACAAACGTATTCAGAATCTTTTGCAGGGATGTTGACGAATGGGCGGTTGTTTAGCCTCGGAGGAGGTTTACGAACATGGATTGCTCATTTGTTTACTTTTTGGATTTCTCTGGTCCCGTAGGAGATCCGCGTGGAGAACTACAGCTGTGGAGCGGACTTCCTCACTTATCCTCTGGCGAGCACACAGAAGTTCGCCCTCACTGCCCATCCAGTGTATGAGAGGAAGGGGAAGGGTTTGCTGACCGCAGTTGCCGTTTCCGTGGAGAATGAGCACACGGTCGCATTCCTGGGGACCAGCTCAGGGGAAGTGTGCAAGGTGAGGAGGGGGGGGGGGTATTGGGGTGTCATTATGGGGGAGTTGGGTATATATTTTGGGGAAATTGTGTTAGGCAAGAGAGGGGATACTGGGGTGTCAGTACTGGGTGCTGCTTTGGAGAGGTGTGTAAGGTGGGAAGACTTAATGTTGGGGCGTCATTGTGGACACAAGAAGTTCTGCGTAGGTGGGGAGACTGAGAAAACAGGGAAGTGAGTGATTTTTTTCAGTGTGTCTTCCTGAAGGAAAAGTTTTCAAGTCCAGCTTTTTTGCGGTGCGAGGTAAGAAGACGCGACTATAATTTTGGGATGTGGTAATAGTACTGCGGAAGGGGGGTGTAGTTTTGGGGAGTTAATGCCCACCGTCGGAAATTTATAGTACAACGCAGTAATTTGAAGGCCTGAACTGTATTTGGATTTCCTGTTCAAATGATAGTACATGTGTCTTTGACAGATCATATTTCATTATTTGCGGTGATGTTAAGCTCCAGTCGTGGGTGGCCACAATCCCTGTTCTTATTCAGATTTCCCACCAACAGGCAACCAGTTTAGGCTTTAGAAACATGGTTATTGAAGACTTAAATGAAACACGTGTGCTGGAGCTCATGAAAAGCCATGATGCACAACATCCCGCCCCTGCAATGGAGTTTAAAATCATTGAACTCGCCATGTTCACTGTTCTATAATGCATATTGTTATTTGTTACCATTGCGCACTTACTGATGATAGCTGGTCCATTCAGATTTTGCATATTCCATGATTCCATAGTTTAATTATTTTTTTACTTTTAATTCTCTGGTATTTATATTTCAAAATGGAAAGTCCGAGTTCACGCTGAAAAGGTCCTCCACAAGATTTACTTCTGACGACTTGGGTTTGACCATTAGCGCAATGCTTCTTCCAGGAGATGGGCCTGATTGGTGAAATGAGATCACTGAATTCACTGGTGGAACAAACAGATGGCAGGGCGTTAACTTTCTCACTGCCGAATTTGGGCCAAGTCTAAACCTAGGTTTGGGATGTTTAGTGTGAGATTTTTGGACTTTATCCCCCCCCCCAGGTGCACCTGTCCGGCACCCCAAAGATGTACCACCGGGGACCAGGCGATGGCTCGGGACACGCTGTCAACAAAAACCTCTTCTTCGACTCCAGCCGGACGCATCTGTACATCGCCACCGACAAGCGGGTTAGCACTTACCACCAAGCACTGACACTACTGCCATTTCACACATCTTTTTCAAAACGCAAGTGCAAAACATATGCTTGCGAAATGCGTATATATAGTGCATTTGGTATTTACTATATGTGAGCTGCGGCTCAAGTTGGTTTTTCTTTTGGCTGTGTACTCCAGCTCAGTGAAATTAGGCAATCTAGCCTGTTAGCCTTTAATGCAGAGATGAATGTTTAACACTTAGCCCTTGTCTCCCACGTGGCAGATCTCCAAGGTACCAGTGCAGGCGTGTCACCTGAAAACAGACTGCCTGTCCTGCATGGCCCAGGAGGACCCCTACTGTGGCTGGTGTGTGCTGGAGGGAAGGTGGGTTCCCGAAATAACGCATCCCTCCCACTGTCCTGGTGTGTCTGCTGGTTGAGCTACACTCCAGTAGGGCTGAAGTGTCTGAAGGTTTAAATCCAGTCCTGGAGGTCCTCAGTGTCTAAAGGTTTAAATCCAGTCCTGGAGGTCCTCAGTGTCTGCAGGTTTGAATCTAGTCCTGTAGGCCCGCAGTGTCTGCAGGTTTAAATCCAGTCCTGGAGGTCTGCAGTGTCTGGTTTAACTCCAGTCCAGCAGGGCCACAGCATCAGTGGATTGTCAGTGTAAATCAACTCGTGTGCTTAATTTAAGCCGCAGGCTGGCAAGTGTCCACGTACTTTGCCTCTGAGGCATAATAAGTTAATGATTGAAAAGAGAGCGCGGAAGCCTGCAGACTCTTTGGCCCTCCTGGACTGTAATGAAAGCCCCCTTCTGTGCAGCGTTTAATTACACAGCGTAACGTTACTGGAAATTTGGCACAGCTGCTCACAATTTCCCTCCCTGTTTTCTTTTCCTATTTTTTGTTCAAATAAGTACCAAATAGTTTAACCCCTGCAGCGTGAGAGCGCAGCTTCTCCACAGATGTGCACCAAGGGCTCTGAAACTAACACAATTCGGCTCAAGTTAGTCAGGATGTGATGCAGACAGATGGAGTTTGCGCAGAGAGGCTCATGGGTAATGTAGTTCCTCTGTGCTTGCAGATGCACCAGGAAGGTGGAGTGTGGGAGGGCGGAGGAGGGGAACGGCTGGCTGTGGAGCCCCAGACAGGAGTGTGTGAAGATTGAGTCATTTGAGCCACCCAACCTCAGCTGCAGGAAGCCTCAGCCTGTAAGAACGACCTCACTTCCTGTTACAACTTTATTGAGCATTTTATTCCATACTTTCTCTCTCTCGCTCTCTCTCCCTGTCCCTCTTTCTCTGCGAGTGCTTAAGTAGCGATGTGATACCCATCGGTTCACGCTAATTAGTCAATTGCGCGCTGATTACCTCTCGTTTCTGAAGTAACGAACCAAGCTCCATGAATATTAATTGCGTCTATTTAGAACTGACCCCCCAATTCTCCAGTGGAACTCGGGACTTAATTTCCAGTCACAGCTTTTAATTACAGAGACACACGTAGACCGGAGGAGCGCGGGGTTCTGGGATACTCCAGAGCTGACTTATACTCTCTCTCTCTCTCTCTCCGCTCTGCATTCCTCAGATCAGAGTCAGCGTCCCAGCGCTGCCCAGCATCCGAGACACTGACCGGCTGCAGTGCAAATTCGGCTCTTCCATGTATGTGGCCTGGATGGACGGCCCGCTGATCACCTGCGATCTGCCCGAACAGGTCCAGATCCCCCTGACGCCTGGCAAGCAAGGCGAGTCTCCCCTGCAGACCTCTGAACTTCCGATGCACTGCGGTCCGTCAGCATTTTGGCCATGACCCTGTAAAAACGTCCTGCTTTCAAATCCAGTACACCTCAGTTCAGAGCCAAGGATTCTTTCACTGTCTGAATATTTATGGGGCTGACTGCGCTGGGAAGTCTTTAATCTCGGACGGCTCAGTGAAACTCCACTGTGGGAGAAGTGTTGTGCGTTTATGAAAACGTTGAGAGCAACAGACAATTATCCAGCTCTCTGGAGCAATTACAGAAGATCTGCTTTGCTGGAGTGGCTGTTTTGTTTGGAAGCTGAAATATAGAACCCTTTCCATTAGGGAAAGTACTGTTTGGGTAATAGTTGTCCCAGAATGATAGTACCCATCAGTTCCTGCTCCTGTGGCTGAATCCCAGGGTTTCCCAAAGCGGTTCACATCCAGATCCTGGAGCCTTGAGCTCATGCCTGTTTGAACACGCTCCGTGTTTGAGACTTGGGAGGTCTGCCATGGTAACCGGCGCTGATTGTCATTGTCTTTTTGGGAGGATAATACCCAAAACTGCTCGTGTTCGTTTTCCTGTCTGTTTCAACACGTTTCTCTCTGCGCGGGGTCAGATTTCGTGGCCGTGCCGGTGGAGATCCTGGTGAACAAGACGGTGGAGGTGGCTGTGGAGGACTTCAAATTCTACAACTGCAGCGCGGCCATGAGGAAGCTGGAGAATGCACCGTGAGCCAGGCGGTTTTACTCCTTTGGTTGTCTGTCTGTCTGCCTGTTTAGCTGTCTGTCTGCTATAACAAGATTTTTAGTCTTGCAATTTGACGCATTTTTTTCCCCAAGTTTAAAAAATGTTCTTGTTTGAAGATAGATGACGTGAAATTTTCAAGTTTGCGAGTCTTCAGACGAGTCACGCTGTCTCGCCTCGTAGGCCAGGGGTGTCCGATCTTATCCGTAAAGGGTCAGTGTGGGTGCAGGTTTTTGTCCCTGTCAGCAGTGCTACTGCACCTGATTCCACTAATTAACTAATCAGGAGTTTCAATCAGGACCTTGGTGGGTAGAATCAGGTGTGTTAGTTTTGGGCTCTAACAAAAACCAGTCCCCACACCGGCTCTTTCTGGATTAGATTGGACACCCCAATCTTGGGCAGATGCTTAATGCCAAAGTTGGCGGAAAAGTGATTGTGTTCAGCGTGGATTAGTTTGAGACTGAACTTTTTGTTCATTCATTCTCCAGTGTTCTTTTCTTTGCAAACTACATGCTGTGAGAGGAGTTTTCTTTTGTCTTTCTCTCTGCCAGCTGTTTTACTAACATCTGCCAGTGAAATTTTCCCAGAACCATTTTACAAAGTTGAGCATTGTCAGGAATTCTCGGAGTGCCGCAGTAATCCAGCCGCTGTAAAACAGGAAGTAGTGCGGCATAGTTGTGAGCAGAGAGGCTTATGGGTAATGGGTCCCACAGGAAGTTGCATGCTGGCCAGGTCTGAGCTTGAGCATCTCAGGAGGCCCCCACCTCAGTCACATGACCTGGCCTCATTGCATTGATAAACTATTAAAGTCACTCTGAAAAATAATTTGGGGGCCCCATAAGAATGAGGAGTCATATG
This sequence comes from Gymnothorax reevesii, assembly GCA_029721435.1. Classification (NCBI taxonomy): domain Eukaryota; kingdom Metazoa; phylum Chordata; class Actinopteri; order Anguilliformes; family Muraenidae; genus Gymnothorax; species Gymnothorax reevesii. The sequence goes on along the minus strand of CM056579.1, from coordinate 99,429,259 downwards.
GAAATTTTTTAAATGGATCTGTCGAGGGGAGAAGAGAATTTGGGTCGGGTTTGCCAGTAGGTGGAACAGCACTGAATATTCAAATCGATAAAACAAAAATGGATGCTGCCGAAGCTAGGCTTTCTTGTTGGCCGGCTTTTTTAAACCACTTCACTCATTAATTCTTCACGCAAAAGACTTGAGCATAAAAAAACATCTTGCCCAATGAAAATGAAAAAGTGCAATTGTAAGTGTAAACTGAGATGCGTGATGTGCATTGTAATTGGGTGTGTACTTAAACAATGCGCGGGCCTTCTCTTTTTTTTTTTCTTCTTTTTAATAAACCGAGCTCAGGAAATTGCTTCTGCGTCCTGTTCATTAATCAAAAGGAAACGTCGTCTTTCATGTGCGGTATTTTCCACTGTTCTAACGAGCCCGGGAAGTGTCTGACGAATGGAGTGCATTCAACAGACGTTCCAGAGGCATAATTCACTCTCGGAAATTATTTTGCCTCTGTCACGATTTTATCCCGCCGTTTAAAGTTTTATTTTTTATTTTTTTTGTGTGTCATGGTGTGGTACAATTACCCAGAATGCTTTGAAACTCCTCATTTGCGTGCTTGCAGGTGTTTGTCCTGTGTAACCAGTGACTGGGGCTGTCAGTGGAACACTCAAGATCACACTTGCAGTGACAACGACGATACTTCTGAGGGCGCTCACATCATTAAACACAACGAGGTGAGGGAGTTTCTCGTTCACTTTTTGTTGTCGGAACATGGTATTCAGGACCGTCCGTACGTCCCGAATCCTTGTCAGCAAGATATCTCAAAAACGAATTGACGGATTCTCTTCAAATTTGATGTCAACATGTATTAGGGTGATACCCCGGCGCCAGTCGATTTTGGTGACCTTCGCGTCACTCTCAAGGTCGCACTAAGAGATTGCTCATTTTGGCACGATTTCACATTTTGTGGCGGGGGACAAAGGCACGTTAGTGGCAAATACTTGTTATTTTTTTTAATCCGTTGTTGTTTCTTTTATGTAAAAACGCGCGCATGCAGACTCGCACATAAGGATAAACATGCAGAAGCACACAAAATCTAGAGTATGATAAATAAAGAGGAAAACTTAAAATAAAAATACTTCTAGTTTAATTTTTGCAACCTCTGAAGAAGGTGCCTGATCATGCATGAAGACTCCAATCTGATTGGTTGGTTTGTTGATTGGCACTTCATTAGTTTCTCTCTTCCAGGGAATAAGATGTCCACGTTTTGAGAACCAAGATCCGAACCTCATTCCAGTCGGATTCAAAACGCCCATCCGATTTGAGGGAATAAATCTGGAGGTGTTAAAGGTAAAGGCCTTTTAGCGTTCACATTAGATATTCACATTATAATGCTCTATAAATGAAGGAAGCAATCTACATTCAGTCATTATAATGCTTTATGAATGTGTGAAACCAGTTTCGTTAAATCATTTAAATGCTTTAGAGTTTTATGGAGCATTTGGCATTAAATCTTTATAATGCTTCATTAATGTTTTAAACAATTTATACTTAATCATGATTTTGCTTTATAACCGTGTAGAAAATAAATAATAAAAATGTGTGAAACAATGTACCTTAAACTGATATTTTTACTTTTATGTGAACCATTGTTAATTAAATCTGTAAGTAATGTGTAAAACAATGTACCTTAAATCAGTGTAGTGTTTTATTAACGTGTGAAACCTTGTCAGTATGGTTGACATGTAAGTGTGTGGAGTGGTGTAAATGAAACGTGTACTCTGCTTCGGTGAACTGCGCTGGCTGCCGCAGTGTGATGCCTCTGACTCGGTGTCTCTGGTTTCTGATTGGCCGATCTCTCAGGGTCGGGAGTTTAAGATGGGTACGGAGCTGATGAAGCAGGTGGAGGAGGCGGTCACGCCCGTGGGGGGGTCGCACTTCAGCTTCCAGGGGTACGAGGTGAGCGTCGACTGCGCCGCCGTCCAAAGAGAGTTTTATGTCTTTAATTCCGTTTCCGTCTCGTTTAATTAAACGCCGAGGGCCCACTGGGGACGCGGGCGGCGAGGTTATGTCCTGAGCGGAGCCTGGGTCCTGAGTGTGGTTTACTATCAGGCTGGGAGGGGCCTAGAGTGTGCCCTTTCTCGTACCTGATTAAAAATACTGTTGTAAAATACGTACCCTCTGTGTGCCCTTTCTAATGCTGGATTTTAATGCCTGCGTAAAATCTGTGTATACCTACTTACGGTGTGCCTGGTGTCTTGCCTGCCTTTAAATACACTTCCTGCCAAAATATCACGAACACCCTGCATTTTTCAGAATTTGGTTTGTTTTTGTCATCTTGAAGTTAATCTTTAGCAACAAAGGCACACGAAATGCCAAAGGCACACTTGAATTGTTGCTTGCTAACAACTGTACTTTTTGAAATTCAACTTGAGTCGCTGAGGGATGACCTTGTCCGGGCAGTCAGAGAAGTGCGCCCATCAAGTTCAAAGGAGCTCATGGGGGATCTCTTGAAAGCCCGGAATGAGTTACCAGGAAGTTCTCTCCTTAAACTGCTGGAAAGAATGCCTAGGATATGTCAGACTGTAATCAAGGCTACGGAGGGTACTTGGTAGAAAGTCAAATTTGAATATGTATATCTCTTAGCAAATAATTTTGCACATTTCTTATTAAGATATCTGTTGCTATGTTATCCTGTTGTTTGTTGTTGCTGAAAATATACTTTAAGCTAAGAAAAATCTGCCAAATTATGAAAAATGCAGGGTGTTCATAATATTTTGGCCAGTAGTGTACCTGTGTACCTACCTAACCAGTGTGGCGTAGGGCCCTCTTAACAGCTCCAGAGTCCAGACTGAGTGTTTGTAGGTCTGGCTCCTGTGTTTTTGAACTGCACAGCCTGGAGATGTTGTATGATGTGAAGAGCTGCCTTCTTCAGAATCACTTCTTAATGTGCTATGTGATCTGACATCATTCTTTAGTTTGGTATGAGTTTAATTTCTACTTGTTTAATGCTGCTTTTCTCTTGATTTACATTCTCTCTGTTCTTAATTATTCTTTTATTTAAATGTTCTCATTTTATTTCTGCTCAAAGCACATTATTTGTCTTTTCGAAAAGTCCTGCAAAAATGAAGATTTTTTATTTTTTTTTATAAAAGTTAATGTAATCAGTATCGTTTTTGGATAATCTGCCCTTGCGTACTGCTGACCCCTCCCACTTTGCCTGCATTTATAGCAGTGGTCATGTGACAGATTACCGCACCAACCAGGCAGCTGTGGTTCCCCAAACCCTTTTCACTCAGGACTTTAGTTGCATAGAATGTGTCATTTTTATGTTTTGGCACAAATAATGTATTTTTTAGGATTTGAACTGGCCATAATTTTAAGAAATGGCTATTTGATGCCATAGCTCCCCCTCATGGTCAGATTGGTTGTGCTTTTTAAAAAAAGAAAAAAAAAACTTTTCTGACAAAATGAGAGAGTAATGAGTTCCCACTGAGAGTTCAGAGAAAAGTTTGAGTCTGGTGCCAGTGGCCAGTTCTGGGAGATTTTCCTTTAATGTTTAGACTTGTGTTCTCACTGTGTCTGAGCGTGTGCCAGGAAGTGCTGCGGCTCCGTTCTGTTCAGCGCCTGTGATCTGAAATGCGCAATTCTTCTGGTCTGCGGCTGTAATCTAAAACACACAGGTTTTAGGGTGCATGACAAACGGCAATACTTTCCCATTCCCTTTGTGTGTGTGTGTGTGTGTGTGTGTGTGTGTGTGTGTGTGTGTGTGTGTGTGTGTGTGCGCGTGTGTGTGCGTGCACGTGAGTATATGTGCTTGCATTTGTGTATGTTTGCGTGGGCTTTTATACCTATACTCATGAGCACCAACTCATGAGAAATAACAATGTTCTGAGGACATTTTGGGTGGTCTTCCTAGAGGATTATAGCTAATTGACTGAATTAGGGTTTCGGTTAGAGTTAGAGTTAGGTTAAGATCAGGATTAGGCATAATTTGGTTATAGTTAGGGTCTAAGAAAATCTGTGCAGAATGACTGTAACTCAGAAAGATGTATTGTATTGCAAGACAAACGTGTGTGCGTGCATGTGCCTGTGTGTGTTGATGTGCATGTGCCTGTGTGTGTTGATGCGCATGTGCCTGTGTGTGTTGATGCGCATGTGCCTGTGTGTGTTGATGCGCATGTGCCTGTGTGTGTTGATGCGCATGTGCCAGTGTGTGTTGATGTGCATGTGCTTGTGTGTGTTGATGTGCATGTGCTTGTGTGCCAGTAATCAATTTGATTGGTGTTGTAGAGTATATCTGTGTATGTGCATGTTGTGCTTGTGAATGTTGTCTCTTTTGTTCATAATTCTCTTGGTGTTTGAAGAGGGTAATGAATTCAGTGTGTAATCTGTTTGTGTGAATTGCAGCCTGTGTGTGTGTGTGTGTGTGTGTGTGTGTGTGTGTGTGTGTGCGCGCGCGCGTGTGTGTGTGTGTGTGTGTGTGTGTGCGCGCGTGTGCGTGTGCGTGTTGCGCGTGTGCGTATTTGTGTTTGTCAGTTGTATATTACAGTCGATGTGTGACATATGCTTGTTTGTCATATTTGGGGCTCCAGTTTTCCTACAGTAAAACGCCGACGGTAGACGTGCTCTTCCATGTGAAGGACGCTGGCACCGAGAAGAAGATCGACAGTACGCTGAACGGTACGACTAGACGGGACTGTGCCAGTTTTCCTGCGACCTCTTCGTGACCCCGATCGAACCGAGGTGTAGGGGTAAAGGGCATCTCATGTGCACGTATGATCAGAAACGTGCCCTCCAGACCCTGTTTTCCATTGGCAGTCTTCTTGCCTCTTTTTTGATCCAGTACTCTTCATGTGTGCTTTGTGGGGGGGGAAAAAAACGGGCACCGCCATTTTCATTCAGATATTTAACCCTTAGAGCGCTAAAATACAAATAGCGTTGCTCAATGATATAAGATATCAAATTCTAAGCTTTTGAAAACTTATCATGTGACGACTTGTATATACAAGTCGCCACATGATAGGTCACAAAGGCACCATATAATTTAATTCATAATTTTTTTAAAAGTTATTTCAGCACTCTGAGGGTTAATATTTTGAAAATGTAATACATGCAATGCATTTTCTCAGCTGAGGAGACTGTATGAATTGTGAGGAGTGTGTTATTAAGTTCGCAGTGGGCTCTCTGTGGGTTCGAGACAGCAGTCTGGGCTGTGTGTAACGCCATAAAATAGTGTGGACTTGTGAGGAGACTGTGAAGTACCAGACTGGTCTGGTCTGGTCTGGTGTTTCTGTTGTTTTCCGAGGGATATTTTTTTATTTAAAAAATGTCCACTGTGTTTTATCTGTCCCTGCTGGAGAGATTTTATGAACAGTGCAAGGACTGTAAAAGTGTTGCTGGGTTTTTAGGCAGTTTTAGAGGAGATGTTAAGGATCGAACGGGGCGGCGTACACTGCACAGACAGTGTGTAATGAGGAGATGTTGGAGCGTCAGACAGTATAGGCTGTGTAAAGTCAGTCCGCAGTGAAGTTTTCAAGCTGTTTTAGCTCCAGGCTCTTATTTATGAAGGCAGGAAACTGCGGCGGTGTAAAGGGGCGGGGTTTATGAAGCGGAACTTCCTGTCCTGATGTGGCTCCCCTCCTCTTGACCTCAGTGACCCTGTACAACTGCTCTGTGGGCCGGGAGGACTGCAGCCTGTGTAAGGACGCCGACCCGCAGTATGAGTGTGTGTGGTGCTCTCGAACCCGCTCCTGCGTCTACAGCCAGCTCTGTCTGGGCAACGAGCAGCAGGAGTGTCCCAGCCCCAGAATCACAGCGGTGAGGTTCCTGCTGTATGTGTGTGTGTGTGTGTGTGTGTGTGTGTGTGTGTGTGTGTGTGTGTGTGTGTGTGTGTGTGTGTGTGTGTGTGTGTGTGTGTATGCTGGTGTGTGTATTTGTGTGTGTGCATGCGCGTGCATGTCTGAACCGTGGGTGAAATGGAATGTCCCCACAAAACATGAAAACCCAACATGTGGCAAGTTTCTTTGTGAGTGTGTGTGTGCATGTTTGTGTGTTTGGATATGAGAAATATATGTGAAATGAGTGTGCACTCGTTTTCCTGCATCTGCATGAGGGCACAAGAGCACATGTGTTCCACGATCCTGAGGAGCTTTCCTATTGACTGACATCACGTGATTGTATCTTTGGGCTCATGCCCCCCCTTCTTTGCAGATCCACCCCCAGTTTGGGCCTCTGCAGGGGGGCATATCTGTCACCATCCGGGGGTCCAACCTGGGCATTAAGAAGGAGGACATACAGACCATCAACGTGGCCGGAGTGCCCTGTGTCCACCAGCAGGACAAGTACTCCGTCTCCACCAGGTAATCCAGCATCACTCCCCTGTCACATGACCCTGCTCCCCCGTCACATGACTTCCCATAATGGCCTCTGCTCTTCCGGTTCCAGCGTCGTTTGTGAGATCGGCCCGATTGACCCGCTGGCGCCTCACGCTGGAGAGGTGGAGGTGGAGGTGGTTGGAGGCAAGAGAGGAAGATCCACCGTCCTCTTCACCTATCGGGTACCCCTTCTCCCCCTCTTCTGCACGACTAGGCATGTTACAGAACCGAAGGATTAGTTAGGTTGAGTTCTGACCGCTCTTACAGTGACTCTCTCGCTCAGAGAAGCATTAAAATTCGAGACGCAGGGCTTTGACCAACCGGATTGGCTTGTATCAGACTACCGCCAGCCAATGGGGATAGACATCCTGGCCGTGTCTGATTTGAGCTCCTCGTTTCAGTGTGAGCTCAGCAGCCTGCCAGCATCTCGTGTTTCGTAAGCGAATGCTCGCTCATCCTCCGTGTCCCGAGTTGACATTTGGCTGTTTTAAACTCTGGAGAAAATCCAGCTGGATTGTTAAAATTGGCCTGGCTGCTTGAGCGCAGAGCCGAGAGCTGCTAACACCTGTGACTCCTGAGTGGATTCTGATTCATCTTCACGCCGTTCAGCGGTGTTACATTTTCCGCTCCGGATGAACGGCGGAGGCGGTTGAATACGGGGTTAGCGGGCTCTGTGTCTCGCTTGAAATGAGTGCCTAAAGCGCTCCCTCGAATATAGTGGTTTCTGCGCAGCCTGGCTGTATTGTGAGGCCACAGAAATATTTACTGCCTGCTCCTCCTCTGTAGCTGCGGGAGTCTCTCTGCAGAGGACTGTGCTGCTTTGCAACTTTAGCTAAACCCTGCCGCAGGGCCCTGTTTCATGAAGCTGGATTACAGAGTAAGTGGGATCAAACCCTTTCAAATCCGGAACATGGACTGAAGTTGGAAGAGCTTTTTTAGGTATTACTCAGCGCAGTTGTCTAGATAACTCGGTAATCCTGGGATTCTGGGTGCAGTTATCTGGATAACTGAGTAATCCTGCTTTACTCAGCACAGTTACCCAGATAACTCTGTAATTCTGCTTTTGTTAGCACAGTTATCTAGTTAACTTGGTAATCCTGCTGAGCTCAGTGCAGTTATCCAACTAATTCAAAAATCCTGCTTTATTTGGCGAGGTTATCTAGCTAACTCTGTAATTTTGCTGCACTCAGCACAGGTATCTAGATATCTCTGTAATCCTGCTTTGTCAAACGCTCTCCAGACAGTTCGCTCTCTCATCACAGGAGTGTAAGCCATACTCACAAAGTTTATTTGGGACCCACCCCCCCACCCCCCCTCCACAGAACCCTCAACCCACTAAAGTGGAGCCTGCACGGGGCCCCAAAGCAGGAGGGACGGTGATTACAATCACGGGTGAGGACCTGCACACCGCCACCAAGGAGGACCTCAACATCACCGTGGGAGGAGTGTCCTGTGCTGTGTGAGTATGGGCTGCCTGTACAGTCAGTGATGGTAGCGGAGGCCTCGATCTAAAGCCACTTACGGTTCATTAGATTAAGCATGGGTCAGCCCCCCTGGAGCAGTATGGGGTAAAGGGCCTCGCTCCAGGGCCCGACAGCTGTGCCAGTCTCATCGGTACTACGCTGGGGTGGGAACCATCTCCCCCAGTCGAACACGGGAGCCCCCAGGAACTGACCAGCACTGGGCTCTTCCTGTGTTGAGTCGCGGTGATGGTGTGTTTGTGAGCTGAAATGATTTGGGCAGCTGTCAGATCAACTCCTTCACTTCTCTTCTCTCCGTCCTGGTGCTCAGGGAGACCTTCGGCCAGGAGATCACCTGTAAGACCGGCGAGTACAGATCTGCAAGGCTGCCGTCTGACTTGCTGCCCGTCACGGTGAAGTACGGGAAGAACGCCCCCATGGAAGTGCTCCGGGCCTTTCAGTTCTGGGAGAATCCCAAAGTGGAGAGCCACTATCCTGATGGCAGCTTCATCTGGTCAGTACCAACACTCAGCCTGTTACAGTCACATGACCGTAACATGACCTTATTATTGTCATCCATGAGACCTTCATTATTATATCCCTTTCAATTAAAAATAAACCTAGAATAGAGAAACTGTTGATTCTCACGAATATTTAGAACAAAAATAGCCTGGTGTGAAAAAATCTGGAGAAATACCATGTTTTGGGTGAGAATGTGTCTGCTTCTCCAGCGTTTTTAATTGTGAAGTGTCTTAGTTACCTGTCAGGTACAGGTTTGATGTGTGATTTTACTGGTGTTTTTGCAATGTGCTATGCTGATTGTGTGTGTGATTGATGTTCCGCTGTTGGAGCGCTTTTGCTCTGTTAATCCTTGGCTTGAAGTGCATACGTATTTGGACAGTGACGAGATCTGCCTTGGCTCTGCTCTTAGGTGAAGGGCCGGCTCTACTTAAGTCTGACTTAGGAAACACCTTAGGAATTTCAGCGACTGTTCAAATACTTATGTCCTGCACTGTGCATGTGTTATTGCAGGGGAATCACACTGCTATGATTTCACTCATGACCTTTTGAAGGGACTGTTTTGGTAGACAGCTTGAGAGTAGGCATTTGAAACACACTACATATTTTGTTTCAGTGGGGGCAGAAACATTGTAGTGACCGGCACCGGGTTCGACCTCATCCAGAAGGCTGTCATGAAAGTGAGGGTCTCGGCAGAGGATTGGTCCGAGGTTCCCAGCCCTGCTCCAGAGGTTTGTGTTCACCTTTGACCCCCGACATTGCAGCCCCTTCCTCCTTCACCGTTAACCAGCCGAATTGGACCCTGGAGAGCTGCTCGGTGTAATGGGGTCACCAGCTCTGGTCCTGGAGGTCTAATGAAACCATCATTGGCTTGAAACTGAATGACTGCAGATGTCGGTTTGATTTGGCCCAAAATCATAGCCTGAAATGTGCTTGATTCCTGAGTCGCTTGATGGGAAGATGGATGAGGAGTATTAATCCCTCTGTGTCTTACCAGATCTCTCTTTCTCTTCCAGTTTGAGCAGGAATTCTGGGAAAAAAATGACACTGTGCTGCAGTTTCTGTCCCCGACGATCAACAAGATGTACGAGAACCGCTCCTTCAGGACGTTTGTGTATCTGGATAATGCTCGGGCCGAGCTGAAGCCCTTTGACTACCACCCAAACCCCATCTTCGACGAACTGACCAAGAAGGTCATCACCGAGAGCAGCATAATCTCTGTAACGGTGAGCATCGTTCCAGAACAATCCATTGGAATGTAGCCCTCACAGGAATGCGGAATGTCCTCAGGCTACTGGTAAATAACGATGATAGTGATCCATTTGAAACATTCCTCGTGCGAAACTCTACTCATCACGTGTAAATCTTCCCGCTGTCCTTCCCCCACGGTGAAGGACTACTTCTGTGCTAAATGTTGGTTTGTGAGATTATCGATTGCGTAAACGAATGCTCCTCGCCTCGTCGATAATCCGGCGGTGTTAAACGGGGTGACCCGTTTAATGGAACGAACACATGTGCAGAGCTGTGCTTGCTGTGAGCCTTGTTTCTGAAAAACAGAACCAGAAAACAGTTCTCCGCTGGGTTTTTTTCTGATGTAAAAAAATGACATGGCGATTATGGGTAAAAAGCTGTTATGCTGCGGTTGAATCGGTGATCGAACATTCGCCTCCCGGAGGTGCATGTGGGAAATGAATTAGAGGTTTGAGGAAGAGTTTGTCTGTACACAGCGGAGTCCAGAGACATTTTATCTCTCTTTATTACTCTGATTTATTAGGGTGCGCTTGGGGAGCGAGGGGGGTTACATATAACCGCTTTAAAAGAAGCGTCCTGTCTGAACGTTTAGGGGAAAACGCTCCAGCTATTGCATGCAACCAATAAAACAATATCTTTTATTTGTTTTGCTTAAGAGCCAGGCACAAATGTGGCCCGACACGCTGCTTATTTCTCATGTGTGGGTAGTTGGGCTGCGTCACTATCTTGTTTGCTTGCTGTGGGGTTGTGATTGTATCCACAAGGACCCGTTCTATTACAACTGGCTCCCAGTTTAATTATCGCCAGGTTTATCAGTGTCACAAATATGTGGGCTTTTTGTGTCAGGCGTGTCAGGAAGCAGAACCCGTCCGCCGTCACACGCATAACACCTCTGCAGTGTGTGCCGCAGGGGAAATCTCACACTTGTTAAATGGCCCAGTCTGGCTCCCAACGGCGATGTCCCTGGTCGCTGCCCGTCTCTCCTCATTGGGGCTTTTGTACTCAGACTCTTAACACACCACAGCCGGCCAGCTTTCAGAGGTCCTCTTGGCGCTCTGTGTGGTGTGTCCGTCTCGGCCATTGTAGATTGTACTCTGTTCCCATAAGATATGTCTTCGTTGTGCGGTCCCGCCAGCGGGGCGGGAGAATTCTGACGCCGTACACTCTCGCTCTGCAGGGCCGCGGCTTCGCTAAAGCGATGACAGCGAAGGAGGCCCAGGCGTTTGTGGGGGACGTGCCCTGCCTGGTCACGACCCTGCAGGATGACCGGCTGTTCCTGGACCCGCCTTCCACACAGCCCCGGGCCAGATCCCGCCGCCAGAGGCGCGACACCGGCTCCGAGCCGCTCGACCTCACGGTGAGGAGAGTCCTGCTGTGAAGTCTGGTTCCGTAACTGTGGTTACAGCACACAGCTGTTTGTTGGAGTGCATGCTCTCTCTGGGTTTTATTTGAGATTATAATCCTTGTGCTCTGCTCTCTCTTTGGATGTAAATGTGTTGAAGAGGGGTTGTTGTTTGTCTGCTGCATGAAAATGTTTTCCCCCTCATGTTCTTCAAAGAGCATGTGCTCTATGAAAATAATAATGCAATGAATGAATGAAACCAGGTCATCTTGACCAAAACATTCCAGGAGGACAAGTTTGGTCTGAAGTTTGAAGTTCAAAGTTATACTTTGGGGACGTTATGTTTGTTCCTAACTCGTGAAGTTGGTCTCTTGTCTCCAGATTCAGTTTGGAAAGGGGGAGTGGGTGGTGGGCTCGGTGCGCTACGAGAGGAAGTACGAGGTCCCCCTTCCCATCATCATCCCGGCCGTCATTTTCCCAATGCTGCTCATCATTGTAGTCTCGGTCTACTGCTACAGGTAAAAGACTACACTACCCATAATGCAGGGCTTGCCTCTGTCTTGTCAATCTCCTAGGGCTGCTCATGTCTACTGCTAAGGTCTAAAAAAAGAAGAAAAAACAAGACTGCAGTACTTATCATGCTCTACTCAACTGCTTCTTGTAATTCCCATCACTGCTCATCATTCTAGCCTCTGTTTACTGCTGCATGTTTATTAAAAAAATACACTACCCATCTTGCCATGCCTGTTGGGGTTCATCTTGTGCTGCCATGTGCCCGTGTGTTCTGTGCAGGAGGAAGAGTCAGCAGGCGGAGAGGGAGTATGAGAAGGTGAAGCACCAGCTGGAGAATCTGGAGGAGAGCGTGCGCGACCGCTGCAAGAAGGAGTTCACAGGTCTGTCTGTGCGCTTATATGCCCAGCACTTATCTGTACCCAACTGTTCAGCCCTGTCCCACAGCTCCCTGTCCAGCCCTGTCCCACCGCTACCTGTCCAATAATATTTCACGGCTCCCTGTCCAACACTATTTCACAGTTCCCTGTTCCACAGCTCCCTGTCTAATCCTGTCCCACAGCTCCCCGTCCAACACTGTCCCACAGCTCCCCGTCCAGCCCTGTCCCACAGCTCCCTGTCCAACCCTGTCCCACAGCTCCCCGTCCAACACTGTCCCACAGCTCCCTGTCCAGCCCTGTCCCACAGCTCCCTGTCTCCAACCCTGTCCCACAGCTCTCTGTCCAACCCTGTCCCACAGCTCTCTGTCCAACACTGTCCCACAGCTCTCTGTCCAACCCTGTCCCACTGCTCTCTGTCCAACACTGTCCCACAGCTCTCTGTCCAACACTGTCCCACAGCTCTCTGTCTAACCCTGTCCCACAGCTCTCTGTCTAACCCTGTCCCACAGCTCTCAGTCCAACCCTGTCCCACAGCTCCCCGTCCAGCCCTGTCCCACAGCTCCCCTTCCAGCCCTGTCCCACAGCTCCTCGTCCAGCCCTGTCCCACAGCTCCCCGTCCAACACTGTCCCACAACTCTCTGTCCAACACTGTCCCACAGCTCCCTGTCCAACACTATTTCACAGCTCCCCGTCCAACACTGTCCCACAGCTCCCCGTCCAACACTGTCCCACGGCTCTCTGTCCAACACTGTCCCACAGCTCCCTGTCCAACACTATTTCACAGCTCCCTGTCCAACCCTGTCCCGCAGCTCCCTGTCCAACCCTGTCCCACAGCTCCCTGTCCAACACTATTTCACAGCTCCCTGTCCAGCCCTGTCCCACAGCTCCCCGTCCAACCCTGACCCACAGCTCCCTGTCCAACACTGTCCCACAGCTCCCCGTCCAACCCTGTCCAACACTATTTCACAGCTCCCTGTCCAACCCTGTCCCACAGCTCCCTGTCCAACACTGTCCCACAGCTCCCTGTCCAACCCTGTCCCACAGCTCCCTGTCCAACCCTGTCCCACAACTCCCAGTCCAGCCCTGTCCCACAGCTCCCCGTCCAGCCCTGTCCCACAGCTCCCCGTCCAATACTGTCCCACAGCTCCCTGTCCAACACTGTCCCACAGCTCCCTTTCCTACGGCTCAACTTCTGCATTCTCTTCCAGTGGAGTGTTAATTTTGTGTTAATTTTCTCATTGTAATATCAACTGCTAACTAACTTTGCTAACTTATTTAATTTATTAGCAGAATCAGAATCAGAATTTACTGAACACAGTTTGATAGAACCCAGTAATGGGACTTTTTTTCGGTGTGCTTCAGGCTTCCACTGAATGGAGAACCTTTGCTTCAGTGGTGAATGTGTTTACAGAATGCTCAGATTGGGAGATAGTACTGTGAACATATCAGGATGTGTTTGATATTATAGTAAGTGGGTGCTCTCCACAAAAAATGACCTGAAAATCTCCATGCTCCATACATTACCTCCACAGATCTGATGATTGAGATGGAAGACCACACCAGTGACCTCAGCGAGGCCAGAATTCCCTTCCTGGATTACAAGACCTACACGGACCGGGTCTTCTTCCTGCCGTCAAAGGACGGTGCCAACGACGTGATGATCACGGGAAAGCTGGACATTCCCGAGTCTCGCCGCGCCATCGTCACTCAAGCGCTCAACCAGTTTTCCAACCTCCTCAATAGCAAGACCTTCCTAATCAATGTGAGACCAGTGCCCCTGGCCTGCCTGCCAGTCAACATGCCCCACCCCTGTCTGCGCATGTCCCGCCCACTGTGTTTTTGCTGTATTTTAAACTGCTAATCTCACCCCTCCTTGCTCACCTTGTGCCTGGCTTCTAATTTGTATGAGCTCTTTAATTTCTTCCTCTGTTGTTTTGATCCATTTTTTTTCATTAATAAATTGAAGTTGGAAAACTTCTTTTCTGAGTCCTTTGTCTTTTAGCCAACAATCAGAAGTGACAGTGTAGTTCCACACTTCGCTTGTAGCCTTGTTGTTAAAAACACCCATTCCCTCCCTCCCTCTCCCACCCACTCACTTTTGTTTGGTGTGCGTCTCCCGTTTGATTGCTCATCTGGTTGCGCTAACAGTGTGCAGATGTCTTTAGGTTAATTTATAAAATGTTCTCAACAGAAGCAATTAAGTCTGAAGAACCCTAGGCTTGTGTTTGCACCATTCCTGTTAGGGTAATCAATCACATGCTCATTTGGTCTGCCTTGTTCTATTCAGTGAAAGTAATTTGTGTGTGTGTGTTTCTCTCTTTCTGTGTGTGTGTTTGTATTTGTGTGTGTGTGTGTGCGTGCAAAGTTTATTCGTACCCTGGAGGGGCGCCCAGACTTTAACGCGCGGGCGAAGGTTTACTTCGCCTCGCTTCTGACGGTGGCTCTGCACGGGAAGCTGGAGTACTACACCGACATCATGAGAACCCTGCTACTGGAGCTCATGGAGCAGTACGTCCACAGCAAGAACCCCAAACTCATGCTCCGCAGGTCAGCACCGCACACTCCCCCAAACTACTACTCCACAGGTCTCTACCACACACAACCCCAAACTCAATTCTCCATAGGTCAGTACCACACACTTCCCCAAACTCATGTTCCACAGTTGAGTGCCACACGCAACCCTAAACTCACCGGTCATTTACTAACCCTAAATTGGCACCACTGACCCTGCTTTACCCCACCTCACTCAACTTGAACTGTTTCGATCTGTGGAAGCACCTAAAAGGCTGTTCTGTTGTCTGCAGGTCTGAGACTGTGGTGGAGAGAATGTTGTGCAACTGGATGTCCATTTGCCTCTACCAGTTTCTCAAGGTAACATCTCTGCACTCTCTGTTGCCAGTCCAGTTGGAGACTGCTATTAAAGATCGTTAGTTTATTGAGTAATAGCTGCTCGGTTGTGACATAACGGAGAATGATAGTGCAGTGTCATTTTGCCTGCAGGACTCAGCTGGTGAGCCCCTGTACCGCCTCTTTAAGGCCATAAAGCACCAGGTGGAGAAAGGTCCAGTGGACGCCGTGGCGAAAAAGGCCAAGTACACGCTCAACGACACAGGGCTGCTGGGAGATGACGTGGAGTACTCAGTCCTGGTGAGTCACATGGATGAATGCTGCTTACCCATAATGCGCCAGCAGGCTCTCTGTGTTCATACCGTTCCATATCCAGCCGTCAGGAACCCTGCGTACCCACAATGCATCTGCCAGTGCTCCGCAACCATCTCCCATCAGCTCCCTCCAAGCGTAACAGGATATTGGGGCGTCGTGCTCCTACAGTCACCTGTATTGCATTAGCGGCGTGTGTGTATCATTATCCCTCTTCATTTGCTGTGCGCTAATGCGCTGCGTTCGGGACTGTAGAGTGGGCGGGAGGGGCGAAATGAACGATGATGTATGCAGCGTTTCCCGCACTCTGACAGGTGATAAGATTATCTCCGAGGGGAAAGTTTTTTTGAAGCGCCCCAAAAATAGAAAGCTCAACCGTGCAGATAATGCCGCCATTACGGGCCGACAATGATGCAACTTCGGCCGAGCGATGCCCTAATGGGATTCTGCGTAATTGAATACCGTTGGCGATTGAGTGTCATCGTCCGGTTGAGGAACTGCTTCCCGATTCCCTAATTAACCCTCCCCGCGGGCGCCGCCCGGGAAAGTGCCCTTCGGCGGTACACGGCCCGTGCATTTCGGAATTGCAAACTGGATTTAGTCCATGTCTTTTGCTTGCATCCCAAGTCAAGAGGGCACAGGATATTAGGTTGGCAGTGCGTGTGCATCCATCAGGATGTCTCAGGCGGGGGTCGGAGTGATGTCGCGGGCGGAGAGTGCCACCTGATACTCTATCTGTCCTGTTACGAGCGACATTGTAGACCGGTTGCATGAACTCAGATTGAGTTTGGTTTTAAGAGTCTCCAGTCTAATTTAATTCAGTCTTAGACTCGGCCTTGTCTTTGTCTGATAAACTGACCTATTATGCAATGCCATATGAAGACATCGAGCTTGTAGCCAAACAATTCTGATGGTATGATTGAGAGAGGTGAAAGTTGACTTTATAATCAGGGTTACTGTGGTATCAGGTGATTTGAGTAACGGTCACAGAAGTTTCGGACCCTGTTTTACGAAGCAGGAAGCCCGAAATCGGAAACATTGCGCTGATGTAAAAAGCTGCTCTTAGTTTTATTCAATGAAGTTATCCAGCTAACTCAGTAATCCTTCCAAGTACAGCTGTGCCTCCACAGTGCAATAAACAGGTATCAGGTATTTATTGATACAGCAGGCTACAAATTGATAAAAACCTGTTCAGGAACCTCAGCTAGCATGTGTCAGGTGTGTTCAGAACAGAGGTCTTGCACTTCAGTCCTGGAGGGTTGATATGTGGCTGCTGATTAACCCAATAAAACCTACGAACCCACATATGGGTTCATCAAATACTGCTGTTGTACTCAGACTAGTGGAACTTTCAGACTCATGGTAAATTCTTGTGAACATCTCAAGGTTTCCAACAGTTCCAAATATGGCTTGCCGAATCACAGTGAAATGCGTATAAAATGATGTACAAGATCTTGGTATTTTCTATGTAATGTAATGCTTCAGCCATGAAAACATGGCATTCTGGGTTTGAGTGTTTCTCTCTGTAGGAATGTGATATAGCTTCAGTGAAGCACTGCAACCAGCTGATGCAGAGTATGTACGCTACGTTGTCCTACAGTCCGAAAAAAAATGCCTTTTCTTACTTTGAGCCTACTTAAGGGAAATCTTAGGGGGAAAAGTCAGAGTTTGTGGGGCTAGAGAGGAAATCCCAAAAATCAGCAAAGGTTTCAGAGCTGTGCAGCTGCTGTTGGAGAGACCTGGCTCAAAATCTGTGGCAGAATTCCAAGTGACAGGTTTGCTCTCTCTCTCTCTCTGTCTCTCTCTCTCTCTCTCTCTCTCTCTCTCTCTCTCTCTGTCTCTCTCTCTCTCTCCCCCTCCCCCTCCCCCCTTGGTGTCTGTCTCTTCCGCACAGACCCTGCAGGTGTTAGTTCTCGGCGAAGGTCCGGATGTCACACCTGTGAAGGTGCTAAACTGTGACACCATCTCTCAAGTGAAGGAGAAGATCATCGAGCAGGTGTACAGGAACCTGTCCTACTCGCAGCGACCCAAGGTCGACAGCGTCACGCTTGGTGAGCCGCAGTCCACGAGTCGGCCACAAGAAATGAAGAGTTTGTTTCCAAAAGGCAATATATCCATTTTCCTCAATTTGAGAAAATCAGCTCTTTCTATGTTGGCACCTATTGCATTTTATAGAAAAACACAAACTTTGACCATGAAAAAAATACACCTTATAGAATGAATTTCGAAAAACTGACTTTTGCCCCAAGCGCAAGAAGCTCAGGGCTATCGCTCTATGGTATTATCTCAATTTTTTTGTAATTTTGGCACTTATTGGGTTTTGGAAACAAACTCTTCAAATGTTCCTGTATTATTTTTACAAGCATGCCAATTGCATTCAGTCCTTGGTTCCAGCTGACCCTGGCCTTTGTTTACCACCAACTGTGCGCTCACTGTTCGTGGTTCTGAATTAACTGATATTTTATCTGAATTTTACAGTATCTGACTGTGTTCTATAGCTGCTGTGAAGACCCGCAGAATGCTCTTATTGTGCGTCTCTTTGGCTTCGGATCAAAGCCAAAGTAAATCTAACCTAATTGCTGCGGCTATCATGCCCTTGAGAATAAAGAAGTTTCCACAGCACTGTTTGGCATTGTGTTCTAGCTCGACGTACAACGATTATCATTAAAGCTTTGCTTGTATTCTTCAGTCGACCACTTTTATTTTACGAGCCCCTGTACTGTCACATCTGAGACTCAATTAAAATTCAATTTAGAGAATGAAAAATTCCCTTTGATGTTCTCTGAGGTTCTATGAATTAATTGTTTTGGCTCTTTTCCTGCATTGAATGAGGTTGAAATGGATTTGACCATTTTACTAATTTTGCCGGTGAATATAAATCAGTCTTGTTGGAAAAATAACTATTGGCGTAATGTCACAGTTCTAACGGAACTGTTGATTCCGGAAGTTCTTAATACGCGGATAATGATCTCCATTGAAAATGAGGTTAGAAAACTCAATGAGAGCTACCTATTAAAAATAAAAATTATAATTAAATAGTTTCTGGCACATTGACATCACATTACTGTTACTTAGCTAATGCTTTTATCCAAAGTGAATAATAGTTAATTAGACTCGGTGGGGGCCGACCTCCCCATGGGGTTAAGGGCCTCGCTCAGGGACGCTACATCTGCACTGATTGTTACTGTGGCTACACTGGGGCCTGAGCCACAAACGGTCTGATTTTCAGACAACTACCCAACCCTCCAGACTACAGGCTGCCTTTAGTAAATGTTTGTTTATGTTGAAAGGGTATGAGTGGTGGAGTGACGCCCTAAAAAGTGTACGTGTTTTTGAGCTGCTGTTCCTGTCCCCGCCACAGAGTGGCGCCCTGGTTCTACAGGGCAGATCCTGTCAGATCTGGACCTGACGTCGCAGAAAGAGGGGAGGTGGAAACGCATGAACACGCTGGCGCATTATAACGTGAGAACGACCTGCCCCCCCCCCCTCCGCCTTTCCTCACTGAAACACGGGTCTCTGCTCACTGTGGCTTATAAATACAATCAGTCTCTGCAGGAAAATCGGTTTAGTGCTAAAAGCTTTCAGAGTCTAAAAGTGCTGTTAAGAACGGTATAATTCAGCCAGGGTAAATTCACCGCTTTGAATTGACTCCAGTGTGGAAATTAGCCTTTTGACTTTGTTGGTGCCTGCGGTCTAATGGAGTTATTGCCCACAGAGTGGGAAAAGGTGGAATAGCTGTCGAATTAGCTAATTAAGTTGCGAAGGCTGGTAGCACTGTTGGTGCTCCGTAACAGGGTCTTGAGTCTGTATCCTGCCTCACCCCTCCTGTGTGGAATTAGAGTTTTCTCTTTGTGTTATTGTGGGTTTCGTTCCGCAATCCAGACATGCAGTTTAGACAAATTTGTGATTAAATTGCTCCTATATACTTGTATTTGTGTATGCGTGTGTGTGCGCGCGTGCATGCGCATGTGTGTTTGTGTGCGAGTTGGATTGGCAACCTATCCAGGGTGTGTTTGTGCTTCTTGTCTAGTGCATGCTGGGATATGCTCCAGCTGTCTAGCAACCCTGAGTGGGAATGAAGGATTTGGATAATGAATGAACACACGGACATCATACTGATTTACAGAAAAGTGAACGGAATTTTAACACACATCTGAGTCCAGTGTTTTGTGGACCCAAACGCGCTGACCATAGAGTGCGGTTTTATTGGCAGTTGGTTGAATGCTGAGAAACACTCCCACCAATCACTGCTCTTTCTGCTGATAAAGCAAAGAAGCAGCCCTCGTTTGTTTTAAGCCCTGCCAGTACTGAGATCTCTGTGTGCGTTTCAGGTCCGAGACAACGCCACGCTGGTTCTGTCCAAAGTTCTGCACCCCCACCAGTCCTACGACCAAAACCAGGACAATCATGAAGAAAGTGAGCCTCTGATCCTATAACATAAACAGTTGATATAAGTACTAGGTCTTACAGTGGTCTTATAGGACCATCGTTCTGCGTGTCCCTCAGTGCAACTGGTCTGAATGACTTGAACACCTCGTGAAAAACCAACACCTAGACTTTTTTTTTAATACCTGTATCATTCTTCCATTTTTTTTTCATTTAACATCCTCTTGTCATATTCAGTGTAGGGTTCTTCATTTGGATTGTTTTTTTTTTTTTTTAATTTTATTCATTTTTTTAATAAATTTTTTTATTTTTTTTTTATTTTGTAGCAGCATCTCAAATGTTCCAGAAATTTGCATGCAAATGTATCAAGATGAACAGTGTATCTTGCACTAATGTGCACCAAAATCTGGTGTAAATGTCTGGTATGACCCAGAACTGATAAAGGATTGACTAGGGTCTAACCCAGGCCTGCTGTGTGTTCAGTCCCGCTGACCTCTGACTTTTGGTGGACCCCGCTTAGGAAACGCCCTGCTGGAGGATGATAAGGTTTTCCATCTGGTCCGGCCAGCCGAAGAGCTCGATGAGATCAAGTCCAAGAGAGGGAGCATGAAGGACAAGTCCATGACCAAAGCCATCACTGAGATCTACCTAACACGACTACTGTCAGTAAAGGTAAATCCATCACTGAGATCTACCTAACACGACTACTGTCAGTAAAGGTAAATCCATCACTGAGATCTACCTAACACGACTACTGTCAGTAAAGGTAAATCCATCACTGAGATCTACCTAACACGACTACTGTCAGTAAAGGTAAATCCATCACTGAGATCTACCTAACACGACTACTGTCAGTAAAGGTAAATCCATCACTGAGATCTACCTAACACGACTACTGTCAGTAAAGGTAAATCCATCACTGAGATCTACCTAACACGACTACTGTCAGTAAAGGTAAATCCATCACTGAGATCTACCTAACACGACTACTGTCAGTAAACGTAAATCCATCACTGAGATCTACCTTAACACGACTACTGTCAGTAAAGGTAAATCCATCACTGAGATCTACCTAACACGACTACTGTCAGTAAAGGTAAATCCATCACTGAGATCTACCTAACACGACTACTGTCAGTAAAGGTAAATCCATCACTGAGATCTACCTAACACGACTACTGTCAGTAAAGGTAAATCCATCGCTGAGATCTACCTAACACGACTACTGTCAGTAAAGGTAAATCCATCGCTGAGATCTACCTAACACGACTACTGTCAGTAAAGGTAAATCCATCACTGAGATCTACCTAACACGACTACTGTCAGTAAAGGTAAATCCATCACTGAGATCTACCTAACACGACTACTGTCAGTAAAGGTAAATCCATCACTGAGATCTACCTAACACGACTACTGTCAGTAAAGGTAAATCCATCACTGAGATCTACCTAACACGACTACTGACAGTAAAGGTAAATCCATCACTGAGATCTACCTAACACGACTACTGACCGTAAAGGTAAATCCATCACTGAGATCTACCTAACACGACTACTGTCAGTAAAGGTAAATCCATCACTGAGATCTACCTAACACGACTACTGTCAGTAAAGGTAAATCCATCACTGAGATCTACCTAACACGACTACTGTCAGTAAAGGTAAATCCATCACTGAGATCTACCTAACACGACTACTGACAGTAAAGGTAAATCCATCACTGAGATCTACCTAACATGACTACTGACCGTAAAGGTAAATCCATCACTGAGATCTACCGAACACGACTACTGTCAGTAAAGGTAAATCCATCACTGAGATCTACCTAACACGACTACTGACAGTAAAGCCATTACTGAGATCTACCTAACACAACTACTGACAGTAAAGGTAAATCCATCACTGAGATCTACCTAACACGACTACTGATAGTAAAGCCATCATTGAGATCTACCTAATGCGACTACTGTCAGTAAAGAGAAAGCCACCACTGATATGTATCTGACATGACTACTGTCAGTGAAGGTGAAGGCATCACGTCGGTCAACTTAACACAATTACTATGCGTAAAATTAAAGCCTTCTCTGATGTCTACCTTACCTGACTACTGTGCGTGAAATTAAAGCCATCACTGAGGTCTACCAAACATGGCTACTGTCAGTTAAGATAAAGCCATTATTGCTGATGTATTTCAGATTGAAGGTACAATCCTGTATAGACTAGCTCAGTTTGGTCCTTCTTTATTTTTTGTCCTTCTGCTCTGCAAATTTTGATGCTAAACAGCTGCTGTCCTTGCTGTGTAAATATTTCACTTAAAAGCAAAGAAAAACATTCGTTATGTGTCTGAAGATGACTATCAAATCGAAACAAACATTTGTCAACTGACGCTTTTCTCTCCGGCACATGTTAACACTGTGGGGTCAGGTGGCTGCAAAAACATCAGCGCTCCTCAGCCAAGTGATGCGTGACAGCTCTCTCCCTTGTTGTCTTTATATTTTTATGTTTTATTTTTCAGAAACCATAATTAGTTTGCTTTTCGTGCCTCAGGAATGAAAAAGAATCCTTGTGGTTTGTGGGTTTATTGTGACTCTTATTTTGCACAAATAAGGCGGCGCATTTGCATTGTTATTTTATGAGATACTGGATGAGTAAAACAGGATTCTAGTCACTGTCCCCATCTCCCCTCCCTCCTCTCTGGCCAGTCCTCTCACTGGGCTAAGCCGTGTGTCCTTTTAGAAGGGAGATGAAATTTCCCTCTAAATCATGTTGCCATGGAGCTAAAAAGAAATGGAAGATGATTTGTCCCAGATCTGAAAACCTTGGTCAATCCAGCAGCGATAAGACTTTGTCCATCTCTGGATTCTATTATAGGGTTCCGGATTTTATCACTTTACAGTCGACCATTAAAGGAGGAGAAAATTGCAGGTCTAAACCTGGTGTCGAAATATTGGAGAGAGAGAAGGCAGAAGATCGTTATCGGAGTGACCTGATGCATTACACCCCATCAGCGATTCAGCCCTGAGTGGCTTTTTCAGTGCAGAAGTTCCGCACAGAATGTTACCCATTACTTCTCAGACTGAATCGTTCAGTTCGCTCCTGCTCTGAAGATGAGTAATTTAAAGGAAATGAAAGAGCGGTGGATTGTGCGTTTAACTGCCTGTGATTTAAGGCTTTTCTCATTCTGTTACCAAGCTGTGGTTTGTGAGTTCTGGCGGAACATGTGGGAATAAAATAAGTGCGTAATATAACGTAAATTACTCACTTAATATAACTGAAATGACACACCTCCATAGATATTCACTCCAGCCATACGGAGCACGGTGCACTTCAGTGAATACGTTGTTTTTAAATATGCTCTACATATACAATGACGTGACTGTGTGCTTTACAGTGCATTTGCGGTATTATGACATATTGAAAATATATTTCTTTATTGTATTGTGTGAGGTTGTGTTTTTGTTCTTGCATAAATAAGTCTGTCTCGGCCCTTGCTAATGGTTTTGTTTTGGGCAAATCTCAGAAGTCCCTTGGGTACACTTAAGTGTGTTGTTGTGTTTTGGGATACCCCATGTGATTTCCCTGCCTGGGATTGTTGTATTTTGGGTACACCCGTGTGATTTCCCTATTCGTTTCTTTGTCGTATTTTAGGGCTCCTGTGTGGTTTCCCTGCTTGTAATTGTTGTATTTTAGATAGTGCCCCTGTGTGATTTCCCTGCCTGTAATCGTTGTGTTTTAGGGTACCCTGCAGCAGTTTGTGGATAACTTCTTCCGGAGTGTTCTCTGTTCGGGGGCTGTGGTACCTCCAGCGGTGAAGTACTTTTTTGACTTCCTGGACGAGCAGGCGCTGAAACAAGACAACGTGGATGAGGAGACCGTCCACATCTGGAAGACCAACAGGTGCGCTGATCGCTGCAACTGTGCTGCACCATCTCGCCTTTTAGGACATTTACTAATGGAAACACATCACACATTTTGACCACGGATTTTCTCATAAGAATATTTAAGTGGACTGGGTATTGAACGAGGACTTTGTGAGCTGTTGGAAAAAGTGTCACGATGGCAGTAAGCCCTTGTCGTGATTGGGTTTCATTCTTTGTGATTATTTTAGGTATATGGGGAATCTCTGTACAGACGGGCCTAATGGATTTTAAATTGGCGAAGAATTTCAATCAGGATTTGAGTAAATCAAACAAATGAAAGGGGAAATGGGGACTGCACCCGGAAAAAATTAAACTGACCACGGTTACTGTCTCCAAGTAGATATTTTATTATAGAGATGTTCTGATAAATATGAAGATGCTGCCTGTGAGAAGCATGGTTGATGATCCATGTGTAAAGCTCAAACGTATGAAGATGTATATAAATATGAACTGCATTTCCATATCATATAGACAGTGCATATACACTAGGCTACACATTTAAGCTCTTGTTTTCGTTTGTTTTCTAATGAAGTAACGTCTTTTTTCTCTGAAAATCATGGGAGTTTAAATTATTGGCTCTCCTGGCCATCTTGGCAGTGAAATAAAACCATTTAAATTCGAAATTTGTTCAAGTACTCTCCTAGTCCGTCACTTCCTGTTTCACGAGGGTGTGAAGTTATTTAAAAGCACGCAGAATGCCCTTGTCATGCATCATTACGAAAAAGAAATTGGTCCAAAAGAGAATATGGTTAAAAAATTCAGTTTGCTCTATAAGGGCAACTTGAGGAAAGATGAAAACACAGTGGAATGGAAACAGACTAGCCAGAGCCAGAGAGGGAAAGAAAAAGCAAGCAGGTGCATGGGCAGGGAGGAAGATGGTAAGGGAGGCAATAAAAACCCAAAGATCATGATTCAACAACTGCAGTATTTCGTTACATCTCAGAGTCACACATCTAATAACAAACATGCCAAGCTACCTCCACGGCAATATTTTTTGTACGATGCACAGAGAAAGCAAGCCCTGACCGCAAGAAACGAAATCCATTGTCTGGAATTTACCAAATATCACTTGAACTCTAACATGAAGAGAGTGCTGCAGTCAGATGATGCTGTGATGATATGTGTTAGACAGAAGTACCTCATACCCATAATCTTTTATAGAGGACAAAAGTACCTCATACCTACAGCCCTGTGTTGTAGAGAGAAGTACCTCATACCTACAGTGTCATGTAGAGGACAGAAGTATGTTGTACCTCATACCTATTGCCCTGTGTTGCACAGGAGTACCTCATACCTACAGTGCTTTGTCGAGAACAGAAGTACCTCATCCCACTGAGTTCCACCTAGTACTGGGAAGTTTAGGTGTAAAATCTGGTTGTCTTCACGTAGAGGCTAACTGTTGTTCATTGATAGATTTTCTGCACGCAAAAAGACTGCAAGGATGCATGAATACCCTCACAGAAATAGTTAAGTGAAAAAAAGCCATGTTCTGCTGTGGTTGTTTCAGTCTCCGCAATTAAATCTCACTGAAATCGAGGTCTGAACTGGAGAGCATCTTGAAGTACAAACCCAAGTATTTGAATCAGTAGCAAACTATGTGATGATGGGCGCAGGTGCAAGAATTATTCCCCCCCAGCCCACTCAGTCACAAAGTGCTCACCTGATTGAAGCTTGTTAGCAATATACAGGCAGAGTATAAAGGCATTCCATCAGTTTATATTTTAGAAAAGACCCAATGTACAAAAGTCTGTGATTCTGTTTCTCCATCTTAGTTACCATAAATAGTCCAATGTAAAATGACTTCCTTACATCTTATACTGCAGATTTGCTGGCCAGCCATTGCCATATGATAGGAATGGACGCAAGTTGCTAATATTATTAACATTTAATATGAACCTTAACCATTTTGAACAATGTATAAAACTTTTCACAATTTATTTGCAATTTAATTGCATGATGGAATGTGGAATTGTTAGCTAACGTTACTTTCATTTTAATTTATTACCAAGCTAGCTGAGGTCTGATGCGCTCCCACGAGCCACACAATAACGGCCATGGTTGGGTTCAATTACTTTTTTCAATTACAATTACAGTAATTGTAATCAATTACTTTCTTAATTGCAATGAATTTTTAATAAATTTTTTTTTATTGAAAAGTGATTGTAATTGAACATTCTGTCCAGAAAGTAATTGTAATTGAAAAAAGTAAATGAACCCAACCCTGATAACGGCTGTACAAATCACAGGCCTAAAAATGCTTTAGCTAGCTAGCACGGTTTCTGTATAGCCCCACATATGGTTTTCATATACACTGACGGATTTTAAAAACTTTTAACCAGAATTGTAGCCAAACTTGGATTCAAATTTGAAACCATTTATTGACTTTACTCAGAACAACAACTTCGAAAAAATGCCAAATAACTTTTGCAAAAAAAGAATTACAAAAGAATCAACAATGACAAGTTTGACAAAAAAATCAACAACAAAGATCAACTCCAATCTCAGTACTGAGTGTGACCGCCACATCCCTACAACAAAGCCAACACTTCTTGGAGCTCCGCCCTCGTCCTGGGCGCTGGAGTGTGTTGCTGAACCCGCCGATCCAACAGGTCCCACACATGCTCAATGCTCTTCATGTCAGGGCTGAAAGGTGCCCATTCCATGACACGCACACCATTGTGGGCTAGGAACTGCTGGGTCACATGTGCTGAGTGAGGTCATGCATTGTCTTGCATGAACATGACCTCAGGATGATCTGTGATGTAAGGTACGACGTGCGGTCTGACGTCAAGATCGCAATAGCGGGCTGCATTAAGATTTCCATTGATTATGACCAGGTCAGACCTCTAGCTGCATCGAATGGTACCCCAGTCCATCACCGAGCCTCCTCCAAAGCGATCTGTCTCAGCAATGCAGGGGGCCGCGCATCTCTCACCACGTCTTCTGTAGACCCTCTGTCTTCCATCTTGTCGGTACAGACAAAATCTGGACTCATTGCTGAAGACAACATTCCTCCAGAATCGGTTGGGGACTCGTCTCTGACCATATTATTCAGCCCAGCGAAGCCTGGTAGCCCTGCGCCATGCAGCAAGCTGCATTCCAGCACATGCCCTGTGAGCCCTGATCCCCACTCGAGTCGACGACTCACTGTTCTTCTGCTGATCCTTGGTCTGTGGTTTCCTGGGGTCTCCTGAGCCGTCCTAGTGCAGGTTCAAAACCAATCTCTCTGGTGAATGAGGCAAATCTGATTGTCCTGGGCTGGGGTCATGACCCTAGGCTGACCAGGTCAGGGTGGAACATTGATGCTTCCAGTCTCCTGGTAACGAGCCATAAGGTTAGAGATTGTGGGTTGGCTTACCCCAAAACACTGGGCAATGAAATTTTGGGATGTTCCAGCCATCCACAGCCCGATGGCTTAATCACATTGGGGTCTGCAAAGGCGAGGCATGGCGCACGTAGTGTCTTTGAACAAATTCTCTCAGGCTCTGGCCTTAATGACCTCAAGGATTGTTTTAAGGCATTTGACAGCATTGTACAACAGTAATTCCTCAAATCCTGCTTTACAGACACAAACAAGGACATGACCTCACGCATAGTTGGGTCTCCTTACTCAAAGACAACTACATATCAATTATGTATCATCCAATTAAAGTTCACCTAACCCAACTATACTATTTCTGTCTAGTCAGAAATAAGTTTTTAAAGTCCATCAGAATAGTTAAGTGTTTAACGCTTTTTTGAAGAAGAAGAAGATCCCAGATTTGGCATTTTCAGACCCATAAAATTTTAATGAGTAAAAGTCTGATTTTTTTTTTTCCATCATTCAATGTATTTTTGTAAATACAAGACCTCCAATTCAGTGTCCTCTTGAACTTTGAACAAAACTGGGTGCTGGATTACTTTTGGTAGCTAGTTGCCTACATACTGTTCTTGGCTGTCTTAATCATAGAGCTGGGATTGATAAACCAGCAACATCTAAAAAAATAAGTCCAATACCAGGGTAGAAGTCAGTCTTGGCAGCCAGATAATTGGCTCTCTAGCTAGCAAGATGGCACAGTGACTAGCTAAGATAACGGTTAATTAATGGTTAATAAATGTCAGTTTACCAACTGAGCTCAGCATCTGCTGTTCTACTGCTGCAAAATTGCACGAGGTGACAAAAATAAGAATTCAATTCAGGCAGTTGTACCCTTGCCTTTTCCTCCTCTCTCTTTTTTTTTTTTTTTTTTTGCTCTCATTCTTGTTTTTATTCTATCCTGCTTGCATTTTCAGTGAAATCACTGAGAAAGGCTAACTAAAATTGCCTACTTGGACAGTTGATTGCTTAACATACTTCCCAGAAATCTTCACAAAAGGAAGGCAGGAGGAAGGATATTTTCCATAATATTAACAGAAAATATTCAGTCTAATCACCATCAGTTTCAATCAAAAACATTTCATTATCTTGGTCTTACGTAGGTCTGAACATATTCACATGAATATTAAACACGGACTGATTAAAAACTTCCAAAATGTAGATTTGTTTGGCTCTAGTGCTGTTTATAATGCAAGACAGGCTGCAAGGTGCCATTTAATGTAAAACAATCTGTCGCTTTATAATTCTAATGATGACACTGCAAATGGGAAGACCGCATTGACTTTGGGCTGGAACGGTGACATCTCCCCCGCTGTGCCAGCGGGCCCCCATCACCCGAAGACCCGGGTGAGACTGTTGTCCGCTGCACCCCTGGTGTCTCCGCCGCTGATTCGAATCATCTTGAAAATGTCAGCTTGGAGGAATGGTAGAAAATTCCCCTAATCACATATTCTGACCTCATCACAAATTAGCGGAAAGGAATCACTGCTGTCACCTTTCCCAGGGGGCGTTTGCATATTTAAGCTAGGCCTGCCTAGATCTTTTTTACACCTGGCTTTCATTCTCAATGAGAACGCTTCATCTAAATATGACCAGTATAGTTTTTAAATTTGTTTGAAGTTAATACGTGGATTATTAACTACACGACTTTTTTTTTTTTCTTTTATTTATACGTGGCATTTTTTATTTATTGCTTTAGGGGCGCCTTAACTCTGCACTTCACGGTCCGCCCGTGTTTGAGATTCATGGTGTGATGGCGAGTCAGGCTCTGTTTTAATAATGAGCATGGAGTCGGTGCGAACATCTCGTCTCGTTAGGCAGGCCGTGAGCTCGGAGATCGTGTAAATCCCCGCAGTCCTTAGGGCATCGCCATGCCTCACCTGATAATGAAACACCTGCACGCTCCTCTTACACTTTCTTACCCCCCCCCCCCGAATTCACAAATCGTCTGGCATGCCTCGACTCGATGGCTTCCTGGATCTTTCTGGAGTGTTCGGAGGTTTTTTTTTTTTTTTTTTTGAAGCCTGCTTGTGCAGCGAGTGACTGACAGAGTAAAAGAGAGGAGATGAAGAACTCAAATTGCTGCAGTGATGAGAGGGCGCAGATTGACAGCACAATTATATCTGTTTTGTCTTTCGCGATTATGCAGCCTTTTATAGTCGGACTCTTGCACAGCCCCTACATTTTAAATAGAGATGATTTGTGCTTTTAGTCAGTTGAAAATAGTGGTGTTTTGTGGGTTGAAAGGTTGCCTTTTATACTGTCACTGCCTTTGTCAGTCACTTGGAGTGCGCCTGAGTGTGTATTTCCCTCCTGTAATACCGCGGATAGCGCCTTGTGCATGTTGTACTGTGTGTCGCAGACATTGTACAGTATGTTCTACTATACTTCTGCCACAATACTTTGTATATTTAGAGCATGGTAGTGTGCTTTGTGTGGAGAGTGGTGCATGATTCGTATTGCAACGTGTACAATGCAGTGCATATGTGTGCTTGCTTACTGTATAATGAAGTGGGGAACATTGTTTTGAACAGAGTGTATAGTGTGGCGAGAGCAGAGCTGCATATTTTACTCCACAGAGGTTATTGGCGCGTGACCTGCCTGGTTAACCTCCGCCGAGGAGGTATATGTTTTCGGTGCCGTTTGTTTGTTGGTTTGTTTGTGTACAACATAACTCAAAAACTTATGGCCGGATTTTGACGAAATTTTCAGGGTAGGTGGGTATTAACTCAAGGAAGAGGTGATTAAATTTTGGCATATCTGCTGAGATACACGCCAAAGTTCAAGATTTCAAGTCTTTCCAATGGGCCGGAGTTCCAATCGCTGTGCTTTTGGCTTTGCTGCCCTTTGGCGGGGGTTCTGCGCTCTCTGAGTGCTTTTCTAGTTAATAAAAGGCGTGGAATGATATTAACACTGAAACTACTGGACGGCGCATGCAGTGTGTGCTGTGCTGTGTTTTTGTGAATGGGACCGACTTCTCTCTCTCTGCAGCCTGCCTCTGAGGTTTTGGGTGAACATTCTGAAAAACCCTCACTTTATCTTCGACGTGCACGTGACCGAGGTGGTGGACGCGTCGCTCTCAGTCATCGCTCAGACCTTCATGGATGCCTGCACTAAAACCGAACACAAGCTGAGCCGGGTGAGACAACGGCCTCTGGTCCGCGGAGTCCTCACAATGCATACTCTCTTCTGAGCTTGCTGCCTCCCTAAATGTAGACTGTGTCTAAAGCAGTCTCCTATCTACTGAGTCCTCACAATATGTACACTGCAATGTGCAAACTGCCTACCCAAATGCAGACTATGTTTAAAACAATATCCTCTCTACTGAGTCCTCACAATATGTACTCTGTACTATGCAAACTGCCTACCCAAATGCAGACTATGTCTAAAACAATATCCTCTCTACTGAGTCCTCACAATATGTACTCTGTACTATGCAATCTGCGTACCCAAATGCAGACTGTGTCGAAAACGGTCTCCTAAGTCCTCGGAGTGCATACTCTCGACTGAGCATACCCAAATACAGAGCATGTGTGAAACGGCTGCCTCACTGCTGCATCCTCAAAAATATGTACTGCCTTATTAATTTGCCTCCTCCTGTTTAATGGATTCTCAAGTGGAGCGGAGGGTGAGAATGCTTCAGACCTGCGGCCCCGCAGGATGACATGCAGTTGGCTGTAACATTAACTTAAATAGAATGTAGAAGAGTCTGAAATTGAATTAAAGGAGGAATAAGGAAGCTGAGGTTGTTAAAGGCCCTGGAGAAACGGAGACTGAATCTTTATTTTTATTTTCTTGCCTCCCCTCTGCCTCTCAGGACTCGCCCAGCAACAAACTGCTCTATGCAAAGGAGATCTCTACCTACAAGAAGATGGTGGATGAGTGAGTCCTGCCCCTGCTCATTTCATCGGTCAATTTTTGGGAAGAGGCTACTACCTCAACCACTGGGAGAATTAGGGTGCTCAAGAACCGTTATTTCCCCAACCATGTGTGATACTGTGAAGATGTCAAACTAAGCCTGTTGTTTGCATTTTCCATGGCTAAATGACACTTTTCTTCTCAGTATATAGTGAAAGCGTTGCTTGAAATTCTAAAAAGTTCTCAAATTGCGTCATTTCGAAGCGCCTGAATTTTCCCCTGC
The DNA here is from genome assembly GCA_029721435.1 of Gymnothorax reevesii. Lineage (NCBI taxonomy): Eukaryota > Metazoa > Chordata > Actinopteri > Anguilliformes > Muraenidae > Gymnothorax > Gymnothorax reevesii. The sequence goes on along the minus strand of CM056579.1, from coordinate 99,398,478 downwards.
TGTCACTGATCAGGGCAGGATAAAATGACTGTGTGAAGATGTTTTGCCGAAAGAGTTCGCTCACAAAATATTGCATGCATTTCATTTAAAGTGGCTCAGAGAATAACACAGGCCAGGAGACACATACTATTTATTTACCCAATGTTTTGGGAAATAGCTACTGTTATTTTTATTTGTTCAATTTCTAAAATGTATATCCATGAAATTAACACTTTAATTTACTTATGCAGTCTTTTTATCTACCCCCCCAGTGCGTGCGTACACACACACACACACACACACACACACACACACACCCCCATATTCATGATTTAGCATGTATGTACTGTCACGCACATCTCGTGACATTGAACGTTAAAAACGTCAAACATCCTGATGACATCACCTGTCTCCATAGTTACTACAAGGGGATCAGACAGATGGTGCCGGTGAGCGATCAGGACATGAACACACACTTGGCGGAGGTGTCCCGGGTAAGAGGATTCATCATCTGTTCTTGTTTAAAGCTTCTCAGTAGTTTTTCTCTCCTAGTGGATTCAGTGCCATCCCATCCATGGTGATCGTTAGTCTCCTTAATTTACTCTGTTAATCACTGAATTTCAATCAAAGCTATTTGAAAGGTGGTTAGAGCTGACATTTGTAGTACGAAGCCTGCCCGTAAAACATAGCTCTCCAGCAGAATTTTCACTGAGGGTCTGCAGTTTGAAGCAGAGTTCAGTAATATAATCACATCATCTTTCTTGAAGGATAAACCAGCAGTTATGTACCTGGAGAAATCAAACTCCCTATAGACACTGCCACTCGACGCAGTAATATTGAGCAATATGATGTGGGGAGAGCTTTTTGGATTTTAGAAGCTTGATCTCTCAATATTCCTCTTGTAGCGCAGGAGCTGTGCGACAGACCTCACCTCATCGCTAACTCCCTTGCTTGATACACATGAAATATTTATTCAATAATTGGTGGTGGGTACATTGTGTCCAACCTGATGTGTGCAGCATATATAGAAAACTATAGCTGCGCTCGCGAGAGCCCATACCTTCGCCCACATAGCTGGATTTGAACTTTGGCCTTTGTCTCAGCTGTACTTTGGCCTAGATATGCCAAAATTTAAGACTTGTTATTATCTCCGCTCTTCCGAAAAAGCGAGAAGATCTTGTAATGTAGTTTGGCGTCTGTCCGTCCGAAACAGTAACTCCTCCTAGGCCGTTTGACCAATCAACCTGAAGCTTTGGTGTGTAAGGTAGTGACCCAGAGGGGTGCACAACACGTTTAGAATTTAAATTCATTTCCTCTTCTGGCCACCAGGGGCCTTTTTTTGAAAATTGAAAAATGGCCGTAAGTTCCTTATGCATTGAGTTAGGACGCTCAAATTTTTATGGGAGATGCATGGGATGACCCTTCATCACATATCAGACGGGTTTCTGATTTGACTTCATTTTGAACATTTTCTAGGTCAAATGCCGTCAGGTGTGCCAATCGTTGAAAAGGATGGCATTGCTTTCAGTACCAGTGCTTTGTCACTGCAACGAGCAGATTATCGTTTGTACAGCCGAATGCCAGTTCAGTGAATTGCCCTCTGCCACATTACTACTACTCCCATAACATTTGTTGCGGAGCGCGGAGATTTGTGATGGCGCGTCATCAACATACGTCTAGTTCCTCTTGGGCTACTTTAACATCCTGCAAAGTTTGGTTGAAATCTATGCAATGCAATCGTTTTTGAGATTCCCTGCTAACAGACTGACAAACAAATGACTCCCGCCTAGCGGGACCCTTGTCAAAATCGTCTGGTGTCTGACTCTAGACTTCAAATCTCCGCTAGCTTTGCTGGATTTGTACTTTGGCCTATATCTCAGCTGTACTTTATCTCTGCCAGCATAGCGGGATTTGTACATTGGCCGATATTTCGGCTGTACTTTGCCCTAGATATGCCTAAATTTAATCACTTCTTCCTCTTGTGCTACTGTAAAATCCAGCAAAGTTTGGTTGAAATCTATGCAGCCGTTTTTGAGATATCCTGCTAACAGACAGACAGACGGACAGACAGACGACTAATGGAACGAAGTGACATGGTTGTCGATTTCAACAACCAATAAATTAACAATCCCAAGCAAAAACATAACCTCCTTGGCGGAGGTAAAAATGTTATTCAGGCAAAGGTTTTGAACTGCTATTGGCACAAAAACACCATTCTCAGAATATATCAGACTTTATCTGCTCTAAAGGTGGAGAAATTACTGATTGGCTCATTATTACTTCCTGTGTCCCTTTATTTCATCCCTATTTTTGTTTTTCAGTCTCACACCGACAAGCTGAACACACAGGTGGCACTGCATCAGCTCTATCAGTATGCAAGCAAATACTACGATGGGGTATGTATCTGAGACCTGTACTGTACACTCACTGTGTCTTACAACTGTGCTCTACGTACTGTATACACCAGACATGAGCGCCTGCATTTGAAATGTATTAAGGAAAGACTATAATTCAGTGGGACATTGAAAAGAAATTTTTAGCAGTGAACTCTGCCCTTTGAACTCCTGGACCTTTTTGTATGTAAAGTTATTCTACTAAAACTGATATTTCATTCAGACATAAGATGAACAAAAACTGGATACTTATACTCGTTGAACAGCAGCAGCTGTTCATGGCCTGTCCAGCTGGAATTGTTGTAGTTTTTGGGAGTACCACAGGGGGGTGCCAGTTGAATCAAGGGTGCTGATGATTATAGGGGCCCCAATTGATTGTCTGCAGCTCAGGATTCCCCGCCGCGGCGCTGCGGTTTGGGTTCTGATGCAGTCTTTGTCTTATGTACTCCCTGGTTCTCTTTCTCTATCTGATGTTTCCGCTGGTTCTTTGTGACATTTTATTTTTGAAATGAACCTCTCCTGACATTGTCTCTGGGTCTGCGGTTCTCTCCCGGGTCTGACATTCTCCTCAGATCTTTCTAATGTTCTCTCCAGTTCTCACTCTTACTGGCCCTGATTCTCTCTGATGTTCGGTGTGGTTCCCTGTTTCTCTTTCGGTCTTTCTTTCTTGTTCTCCTATGTGCTCATAATTTTTGTGATGATCTGTTTGGTTTTCTCTCTCTCTCTCTCTCTCTCTCTCTTGCATGCTCTTTATTATTCTGGAGTTCTCTCCGGTTATCTATGACATTCTTTCCGGTTCTTATGTTATGTCCCTGCTCTCCAATGGTCTTCCTGGTTCTCTCTGACTGATGTTGCTGTTTTGCGTGTAGATCATCTCCTCTCTGGATGAGGACCCTGCAGCTCAGAGTAAACAACTGACCCTGCGGCTGCAGCAGATCGCCGCAGCGCTGGAGAACAAAGTGACTGACCTTTAGCCCCCAGCAGGAGGGGGAGGGGGGGCGGGGTTCAGGTTATGGGGGGATTATCTCCACAAGCCTGGAAGGGGGGAGCATAAGCGATGGGGGGGGGGGGCAGTGGATGTTTCATGAACTGGGACAAATCGCCGTTTAGCTCTTTTCCTGAATCACGCTAATAATCATTGATGAGGCCTTCAACTGCCACCAAGTATTCTCTTCAACCCCTTCCCCGAGAGACCATTATGAACTCTGAGAGGGAGAGGCTGGGACGAGGGGGGGTTCCGGAAATAACACTTGTGTCCGAGTACGCTGACTTTGCTGCGTCGGAGGGCCTTTCTATTTACCTGTTCATCTGGCGATGGCAGAACAACTGCTCACGGCGCGCGGTCCGACTCCAGAGCACCCTTACCTTTAAGATGTTCTCATCGGTGACTAGCTCCGGTCCACTGCCCGACCGGCCGCTTTGCCACTTTGCGCAGCAGCAAGTTTCATCAACAACCCCCGCATCAATCACTGGCTTAATTTAAAATGGAAGAATTCACTTTTTTCCTGCGCAGAGATGTATCATAATTTTTTATTGTCTGGTCTTTTTTGGGAAGTCTTAGTTAGCAGAAATCTACTTTTTTGAATAGGCTGACAGCCATTCATTTTACGAAATCTGAAAAAGGCAAAGTATACCTGTTTTCAGGGTTACCGGGATGCGCATCAGCTGCCTTTGGCTCACTTGCCAAACTCACGTCCATCTGCCAGATATTGGCTGAAAAGTGGTTATTTCCATTGTTTTAATTATTTTTTAAAGTAAATGCTTTATTGTGTCTGCAGTTTTTGTTCTTCCTTGATCACGCGGTACGGTCATGTACGGTGAAAAGTTTCGTACGGAATTGATGAGAATAAATTCATAGTTTAGCTCGGGAGAAAGTCCCTCCCCTTGTGGGACCAAAGCTGAAGCCAAGGACCTGTATGTTAGTGTTTTCAGTTAATTGCACTTGCGTGGCCTACTTTAAACATGCGCAGACCATGTTTCACTTCAAACGGTATTGTGGTATGGTCAGTGAGGTGCGTCAAATGACCGGAGCATTCTGGCGCCTCAGCCTCAAGTATAAAATGAGACGGATTTTTGAGTCTTCTCATGTCCTGCGCTTTGGCCCGCTGTGAACTTCAAGTCTACGCCTTTTTTGTGGGATTTTATCCAGACTTTATACTTTTATCTTGATTGGTTGTATTTTGCGACGACTACTCAGAAAGCTTTGAGTCTCCGCAATCTATTTCACAAGGAAGGCACTGATGTTTAAAATCCGCTCTGAGACTGAGGCACAAGCTGAACATAACAGGGTATGCTAGGCTGGAATGTAGGAGGATTGTGTTGTTCAGGCCACTTAGTCTCATTATTCTTTTTGTGCTCTTGATGCACACTTGAAGCACACCTGACCCTCTAATGTGTGTGAAATGAGTGAGATTCAGATTCCTTTGTAATAAAATTCCTACACACATAAATCTCTTTATCATAAATACACCATTACACCTACATTTTTTCACAAATATAATAGCCTAGCTACTGCTTTCGCCAGCTATCAGTACCTAGGGTTGGACTTTTTTGCAGAAATAAATCACCTGCCTTGCTGAATTGTTGGCCTATAAACATTCTGCAACCGATCGTGATTTGTGTTGCCCGCAATATATTCTTGTGACATCGCCGTTAGTTCTAAATTGCAGAGGCATGCATAACTTTCGCGTTTGATTTATAAGAAATGGTACGCCTTAAGAATATTCATACAAAATATTCTACTACTGATACTGGACTTCGAAGTGTGCATTCTTTACGTCGCGGTACATATCGTTTTTTTTAACAGTGTGCTCTTGGTGAAACTGGCAGTCTTCTGCCAGCTAATGTTCATCATATCTGATTGTTCATGTGTCAGAATACATTCTGGGTTTTTCTTTAATCTCCAGTGACAAATGCCGGCTTTCGTAGCTGTAAATAATTACTTTGAGTTTCTTCGACCTGATTTTTTCCCTCCAATTTCATTTCCATTCCCGTACTTTAGAGATTGAGGTCACTGAGCTGGTTTGCCGCCGCGAGGCAGGCAGCTCCTTGGCACGAGCCACGCTAGGCAGAATGGAAGCGGCGGGGATTCTTCTGATCTTAATTAAATCCCAGATTGCGCACTTCTTATTTTCCCCGCTCGCTTCCGTCTTTAATCTTAAATTCAAGTGCTGAGAGCGGAGAGAAAAGCTTTTGTTTGCCTTCCTTTTAACCAAAAAGTGCCTTGATAATAATGTATAGTAATTGTTTTTTAATCATTATATTATTATATAGTAATATGAATTCTGCCGTGTTTTAGCAATCTTGTGATACCATGTGCCGTCGGATAATACGAGTGTGCTACAAGTAATCACGTGCCAACGTGTGTGTGCGTGTGCGTGTGTGCGCGTCTGAGCGTGAGGACACTATAGGACTTTCCCCACTGTTTGAAGTGTGTGTTTTGTGCTTGGTGTCTGTGGAGTGATCTTAGTCTGGTCTGAAGGCCAGTATCAACTGCTCGGATGAAGGCGAGACAAGCTCACGAAAAAGTGTCTCACGTAAGTCACTCCAAGAGTCAGTGAGCATCAACAGTAGAAAACCGAATATCGTGAATAGTCTCGGTATGTGTTTTTCCTTTACAAAAAGTTTGGAAAACATTTTTTTGACTCTATGAAATGGGCTTTAGTTTTCAAAGTGGTCCACTGTGTGTATGAACAGCTGTGTAGTGTGCTCGACAAGGACTTTTTACTGCTGTGCAGTTAGCCTACACATTTTCACTTTCTTAGATGACATATTACGATTGTAAAAACATGTTGATATACTGTATTCCCAATGGCGTATTCCTATGCATCGGGAGTCCCAGCGGCTCTGTTGGTTGTTGTTGAGATTTCTTTCCTTTTTTTGTGAATGTGAAATAGGCCTAGAAAAAGAAATGGATCAAAATGAACAATACAATAGGCCCTATATCAGCAAAATCAATCTTCTGCTTACCAGCCAACACAATTTGCACCGAATGTGCGTTGCTGGTAACCTGGTAACCAAGCTTGGAGTTGAGCTGCTTGCACCAATCATTCCAATGTAATTTCTTGGGTTCTGTTTCTGAAAACTGCTCTTGTGACCCGGCGAGTGTTCCACGATTCTGTGTGAGGCCTTGTATCATCAGCTTGCGCCTGGAGTCCCAAGACCGGGGAAGGTTGGACATACACCTCGGCTTGCTTTGTGGTCCATGCCAGCCCGTCCTTCACGCCCACTGGTGCACGATGCAGTCGATGGCCCCAAGTGATTGCTGAGCCTTTGACTGAGGAGCCTATTTTGTATTGTGTTGAGTGATTGTGAAACAATTGGGAGCATTTGGGAAATGTATCTGTACACTATTTTCATGTAAAATATGGAAAATTATTGTAAGATCTTCAGCAATAGCCCAAAAAGCTATAAAGAAATATTACTATTAAACCACTAACAGTAAATAAAGAAAAAAAGATGAAAGAACTTGCCTCTGGTCTAATTACTTTTGAAACATCAAAGAGATCTTGGCTCCCCACAGAGGAAAGGTTGGATAATGCATTTTGATTAACATTACACGGGCAGAGCAAGATAATGGAGGGTCATAACAGCCTCGTACAATGTAAAACGGATACTTCTTACTAAATATCATGGCGTTTTGTCCTATGATAGGTATGTTTATCTGCTCTGCAAGGGATTAGAAACAAAAATAATTGTGGTTTGCTTTCCAGCAACGAATCTGAAAGCTTTCAGCAGAAATCTAATGAAAATAATTTCCTTTGTGTAAATTTTACAATTGATTTGGTGATTAATCAAGATTAAAAATCAAAAATATTTCCAGACGATCAATTCCATTTTCTTTTGATTTCAAATTATTTATTTTCTTCCTTGAGTTTAGATATTCCCGTTTGCACTGTACTGTCCATGTCCCTTGAAGACTATCCAATAAAGAATATCATTAGGATTTCAATTTCACTTGAGATGAGTAATCATGATGCCCGGCAGTTAGCTCTGTCAGAGGCACGGTAATAGAGGACACGAACAAAAGGCAATAAATCTTTAGTTTAACCCTTCAAGTCCCAACTCAGGAGTGACTGCATTAAAATCCAAGGAGTGCCATATCACACTTACAACCTTGTGTAATTCACATGAATCATAATCATTGTTATATTCATGCTATTGCCTTCTATTGTACTTTAGCCACTAGGAGAGGACCTAAGGTTTGTTTTGACTCTAAAAGCATGCCATGCACCCATACAACTTTATTCAGTATTCAACAATTGAAATCACGTATCGTGTACCACATCTGAGACCTTGCGTAATTGGTAAACTGTCGTGGTGGTGCAAAATTTGCTATTTGAAATATGGAGCAGTCAAATTTGTTACCGCTCAATACGGCACGGAAAAGTAGGTGAGGTCTGCAAAGCAGGGAAGGGGTTAATTAGGGAATAGGGAACTGCTTTCCCTATTCCCAGCCTCAAACTCAATAATTATGAAGTATGAAGAGATTTTGAGATGGTGAGTCGGCCACTTTTGCCAGTATTGGGCTGATCTTAGAAAAAGGCACTCAAATATTTTATTAATCACTGATTTATCTATCAAAATGTTTCATGTTAGGCAAACAACTTTTCTTTATGTTTCAAGATTTTACTCTATATCTCTTTATTTAGACAATATAAATTATTAACCATACATAATTCATCTTGTTCTCATCTTTCACCTTTATCCAGCCCATGGGATTTGGGTGTAGTACCATGGCATTACCCCCGGGACTTAAGGGGTTAAAGGATATAAGGCACATGGTTTTTGGCCGCTCGCCGTTGTTTGCCCAAAGAACGATGCAACCAAAAGAGAGAAGTTGTAAATGATTCTAGGTCAGACGGTGCCCAAAAGTGATCTGAAATCTGGATGTGGTGGTCTGAATTAAGCACAGTAATTTCCCAGATATCAAAAGCTACAACATTAAGCTTTTCCTGGTATGATACTTCTTTCCCCTTTTAGTGAGGCATGACATTTTCAAACAATACATGAAAGAAAACAAATTGATGTCATTCTGGGATTTAAAAGGATAAAAGCTCTGGCATTAAGTCACTGCTTGTCTTTGGCGATCTGAAAAGGGCACCATTTTACAATTTTGCTGGTAAACAGCTCAGAGGGCCTTCCTGAAACTGCTTTAATGATCATAAATGATTACATTGAACATATGCTGTCCTGTGTGGCAACTCGTGAAGATGATCAACAACAAAGCACAGCCAAAAAAAACCCCAACGACAAAGAAAAACAAATGAAAAATGTAAGTTGGTATATACACAAGAAAATAGCACACAGGAACTCTAATATGCAAAATCTGGGCATTCTTCAGGGAGTGAGAACTGTGATCATTTCGGACTACGGGAGTACTCAATATACAAGTGCGAGCCGTTACAGGTGGACACAGGTGGAAGCCCCCTGCTGGTGGATCTTAGTCACTGCAACATGCTGCTTTTAGTGAAAACGAGCGCTGCTCTGAAATGACCAACTTGAAAACACGAGATCTATTGTCTGTAGGTTTTTAATTTCAACTTATTTTGGGTCAGACAACTCTGCTAGTTATCAGGTCCAAGGTTTTATTCGACGTGTGATTACTTAGGGCTGGAGTGTAAGTCCGCAGGATAGTAGCTCTCCAGAAATGTGGTTGCTCCCAATTCAGGTCACTATTATGATTACTGGGCAGTGTGTATGACATTTCCACCACAACCCCTGCTTGCTATTTGGGATCATCAAAATAGTTCATTTTTACCCCTCTTCCTCTATTGATCCTGAAATTCACAAGAACTCCCATGGGCTCAAATTTGCCTATTTCAGTTTTTCAAATGTACATTATTCTGTTATGTTTAATAAATTCAGTTTAACTTATCTTAAGGTGAGGAAGTGATGCAGCAAAAGAGAAGACTGTTATGAGCATTTATATTCATTCTTCCCACAGGGTAAAACTGACCCATTAGTCCAAACAGAATGTTTTTCCACTGTTTTTAATGGACCACTGCAGATGCTAAGCAACATATGTTGTCATTTGAATTTGTTGCTTTGAGCTCCATGACAGCGTTTGTAGAATACTGTCCTTCATGTCAGGCATTCTGGATGCTGCAATCAGAGCCCAGATCTTGCACGGGCGCTGCACTTCAGTCTCAAAGCCCAGTAAAGAATTCATGCTGCAGATGGCTAAAGAGCTAAACACTAAGCTCATGGCTTGAAAGCAGATGCCACATCTGGATCTGGCCATGAAGCAGCCAGAGGTCAGCTGCAGTACTACGACTTGCGATGAAAAAGACGAGTGCAAACAAAATAAAGCGATAAACAGGAGTGCCAAAGGCAATCAAGCTATACTATTAGCGCTCTGAGTGTGCACTAAATGTGAGTACGCTAAGAGGGATTACTGCAGACTGTCAATGTTGAATGTGTTGCTGCTACAAATCTTGTAAAAAGAGTCCGTTGTTGTTGCTTCTTTAAAACTTTATTCTTGTTTTACTCCATACATCAATTTAAAGTGTAATAGAAAGAATTTGGCGTATTTCATTCTGTGACCTTTTTGAATTCTTACAATTCATGTTTTAATCATATCAATGAAATTCACCCTCCAAGCCCTAATATCAGCAGTGAAAGAAAAATACCTTCTTCTTGGTCATTTGAAGTTTTTGTAATTGTTTGAGTCATTCAAATCCACATTTTCTCCGGCTAAACAAATACTTCACAAAGAAACAAAAGGAGAAATCAGCATTTTTAAGTATATACCCTCAAGTTATAGCTTATTTAACTAGTAAATTCTAATGACCTGAATTAGCAATTATTGTCCGCCTAACAGCATGAATTTCACACATGATAAACCATTCATAAACTAAGTGATTGCAGAATTGCCCAAACTGTAAAAATTTTTACTTCAATCATGTTTTGTTTTTTTAATATTTAATATGACTTATTTTTTAGATAAGCCGATAAAATTGACCTGCCAGCAGTGTTCAGTATTTACATAATCCTGCCCACTACACAAGCCCAAGGGGAGGGGGAGGGGGAGGGGTGGTGAAGCCCCAAGGTATCTTAGGCGGGCAACAGCGCCACCATCATCTATCATCTGTGGATATATTTTATCCAGAATGTGTTGATGTGAACATGAATTTTCTCCTACTGCTGCACATCTGACATCCATGTAACCGTCAGTAACCTGCTTGACGTGGGTATCGATCACTCGAAACCGCCCCCCCTTTACATCCCTCTCTTAATTTTCAGTCTAGCCTTCCTGAGGGAACCAAGCAGGAACAGTTTGGAAGATAAGGTAGGAAACCTGTGGGAATCTCAGCGACAGGAATGTGTTCTGATAGTCTGTGTTCACAAAAAGCCCCACTGAAGCACAGCGCCCCCTGGGAGAAGACTGCAGAAATGCAGGTAAGCCCATTCAGTGCAAACTCCATCCAAAGCTAGTAAGGCTGTCTGATCTGAGCGTAAATGGGCTGTGGCTGTTGCATAGTGAACCACAAAACCTCACATCGCCACTCTAGGCCTCTAATAGGGCAGCCCTTAGAGGTACAGCCTTAAGAGCAAAGTGCAGGCACCTTAAAACCAGACAAATTATCAAGCAGAAATACTCTGGAACCAAGTGAGCAGCGCAGAGTTTAGTGTGCTACAGATGATTAGACAACAAGGCTGTTTTCTCAGCCTAATTTTCCTTTTGTCATCTCTTGCTGTGTCATGGTTGCACAGCTTCGGATATGAGCTGCACAGATTGCCTTTTTCCAAGTGTCAGATTTCATTACATGGGGTTGTGCACCAAATTACTGACTCAGCTTTCTCCCTTCATAGTGCGATAACCATGGAGCGCAGTACACGGTTTTTTTTTAAAAAAACACATTATATCAGAGTGATGCTTTTCTGGCTTTTCCCTGTTTCATCTCCAGTGATGAAATGATGACACCGCAGAGATGCACAAACTCCATTTTTGGAGGCATCGCTTGTCTCGCCTGAAGCATCAGTCGCGCCAGGAACCCATTCATCCAGGCAGCACTGAAGGTAAATTGCACTGGCTCGACAGTCTGTGACTACTACACCATCTACAGGCCACAAATGGCACTTACATGAGACCAAGTGACAATTTACACCCTACAGGCTGCACACACTACTACAGGAGAGCCAGAAACTGTTTCGCTCCCTGCAGGACACTCACAGTACTACAGTAGAACCAGAGATGATTTTACTCCCTCTCTAGACTACACAAAGTACTATAGGACAGCTAGAGATTCTTTTACACCCAATTGGTCACTTGGGGTACTACAATAGGGCCCAATATGGCACTTCCTATCAAGAAAAGTCGCCATTTGGATTTAAGTTTGCAAATTTTTGGAGGCACAGTACTGTGCAAAAGTTTTAAGCACATTCAAAACGAGGAGGAGATGGCATATCCCCCAACGTCGTCAATCAAGGCACCACGCTAGGTCATGGTTAATGCGCACACCAAGTTTTGTGGGAAAATACTGAATGGTTTTCAAGTTATGCTTCGGAAACAAAATGTTCGCAGATGGACGGACGGACAGACAACCGCACCCATGACTATATCCCCCCGCATTATATGCCAGGGGAATAACAATTCAGAAATTTAAAGATCCTCCCAAAAATTGAGAAAAGGAAGGTTTCCTAAGTTTGAAACGTACTATTAAGATCTGTGAATTGTTAAAAACTAAATCTGATCAATATTTGATGTGAATACCATTTGCCTCAAAATTAGTTACACAGTCCAGCAGTTTTATATGAGAATTGGCTATTTGACCGCTCGAAGCCTGTTGGAAAACTTGCAACAGTTTTTCTGTAGTTTCTCAATCTCATTGTTTGTCCTTCTCTCTGAATAATACCAGACAGCCTTAATGACGTTTAGATCAGATTGCTTTCAAGGCTATTTTGTCAATTTCAACTGTCTTCAGTAAAATGCAAGCATTTTTTGAAAGATTTTATTTAAATTAACATTTGATGTCTGGAATGCGCTTTAAATCTTCAGAATCATTAATGAGGAAAACAAAAAGTAAACATCTATGGCAAAATTCAAAAGTTTAAAAAAATGTATGGTGCCTAAAACATTTTCATAGTAGCCTACAGTATTCTGAGCAGGATTAAACAAAAAGAAAAATGAATTGACTCATACAAAAATGATTCTTGGCAATCATTTATAACCCACTAGAAAAGTGTGGGCGTGTCTGTATCTCCAGAGAATGCAGTCTGCCCACATTTTGTTTTTTATTTTACATAGACGGGACGTTTCCGAGTGTCGACCTACAGGCAGTGGGTGTGTTGCATCCAGCCAATAACAGTGCACCAGCTTATGAGAAGAGGCTATGAAAATAACGTACACCACATAGTAAAAAAGGAAAAGAGAAAAGGCTAAAATGCCAAGTGAAATAAGAAGCAGATAAAGCAAATTCCAAAAAGAGCGTAAATTTAAAGTTTGCTTCAATCCGCCAACTAACACTAATGGAGATAGCGGGGATTAAGAGAAACTACTTTTTACTGCACAGGAAAGTGCTGGAAGTTAGATTGCAAAATTATTTGGGGTGTTAAATGTTATAAAATTAGATAAGATTTTCAAAACTAATGTTCTAAAATTGCATAAGATTGTCGAAACAATGATCACCATGGTCAAAGCTAAAGATGGCGCAACAAAATATTAGAGAGCAGTTTTTTTTGTCCAGGCAGTGAATTTTACATAGTGAATGAGCTTAGCTCAACTTCTTTTGATGCAGATGTGCACGGACAGTCTCTTGATGTCAAAAAAAATAACGTTTAAAATAAAGTACCATTGCATTATTATTTTCAAAGTACATATATTTGTAACCCTTGAAAGTCTGTTTAAAAAAATTAATACAGACCGATGGGAAGAAATAAGAAAATCATGGTTTATGATCGGTTATAATTTTCTGTGAAATTCTACCCAAGATGTTAGGTAAACGAAACAGATTTTTTTATGTCTCTTTCACACACAAACTAGCAACTGCATCTACGCCTCTCCCCTGTGCATTTACAGGGATGAATTCTCAAGCTAACAGTCACGCTTATGCTTTTTACACTCCTCTAAATCCTGGGAAAAACACGGCAACATTTTCAGATGCTTTCTTGTCAAGTACCAATAAATTGGGAGGGCAGATGAGAATTAGCTTTAACGACAACTCTTCAAGACTCAGGTCTGAAGGCTAAGCACCATCTGTCTGCAAGATTCAGGGGAATCCATCTGCTTGAGAGGATAGTTTACCATGTGTAGGCAGTGTATACAAGACAATTCCCAAACACCACCACAAAAATACACTAGAGCTAAAGGCTGAAGTGATGGGGAATGTCATTTGGGGAATAAACAGGAATCAAAGACTAGAGATGGGGAATGTGTCATAAGGGGAATAAACAGGAGTCGCAGGTTAAAGTGATGGGGAATGTGTCATAAGGGGAATAAACAGAAATCACAGGCTAAAGTGATGGGGAATGTGTCATTCGGGGAATAAACAGGAGTCACAGAATGACGTGATGTGGAATGTCATTAGGGGAATAAACAGGAGTCACAGGCTAGAGATGGGGAATGTGTCATTAGGGGAATAAACAGGAGTCGCAGGTTACAGTGACGGGGAATGTGTCATTAGGGGAATAAACAGGAGTCACAGGCTAAAGTGATGGGGAATGTGTCATTAGGGGAATAAACAGAAATCACAGGCTAGTGATAGGGAATGTGTCATTAGGGGAATAAACAGAAATCACAGGCTAAAGTGATGGGGAATGTGTCATTAGGGGAATAAACAGGAGTCACAGGCTAAAGTGATGGGGAATGTGTCATTAGGGGAATAAACAGGAGTCACAGAATGATGTGATGGGGGATGTGTCATTAGGGGAATAAACAGGAGTCACAGGCTAAAGTGATGGGGAATGTGTCATTAGGGGAATAAACAGGAGTCACAGGCTAAAGTGATGGGGAATGTGTCATTAGGGGAATAAACAGGAGTCACAGGCTAAAGTGATGGGGAATGTCTCATTAGGGGAATAAACAGGAGTCACAGGCTAAAGTGATGGGGAATGTGTCATTAGGGGAATAAACAGGAGTCACAGGCTAAAGTGATGGGGAATGTGTCATTAGGGGAATAAACAGGAGTCGCAGGCTAAAGTGATGGGGAATGTGTCATTAGGGGAATAAACAGGAATCACAGGCTAAAGTGATGAGGAATGTGTCATTAGGGGAATAAACAGGAGTCACAGGCTAAAGTGATGGGGGATGTGTCATTAGGGGAATAAACAGGAGTCACAGGCTAAAGTAACGGGGAATGTGTCATTAGGGGAATAAACAGGAGTCACAGGCTAAAGTGATGGGGAATGTGTCATTAGGGGAATAAACAGAAATCACAGGCTAGTGATAGGGAATGTGTCATTAGGGGAATAAACAGAAATCACAGGCTAAAGTGATGGGGAATGTGTCATTAGGGGAATAAACAGGAATCACAGGCTAAAGTGATGGGGAATGTGTCATTAGGGGAATAAACAGGAATCACAGGCTAGTGATGGGGAATGTGTCATTAGGGGAATAAACAGGAATCACAGGCTAGTGATGGGGAATGTGTCATTAGGGGAATAAACAGGAGTCACAGGCTAAAGTGATGGGGAATGTGTCATTAGGGGAATAAACAGGAATCACAGGCTAGTGATGGGGAATGTGTCATTAGGGGAATAAACAGGAATCACAGGCTAAAGTGATGGGGAATGTGTCATTAGGGGAATAAACAGGAATCACAGGCTAAAGTGATGGGGAATGTGTCATTAGGGGAATAAACAGGAATCACAGGCTAGTGATGGGGAATGTGTCATTAGGGGAATAAACAGGAATCACAGGCTAAAGTGATGGGGAATGTGTCATTAGGGGAATAAACAGGAATCACAGGCTAGTGATGGGGAATGTGTCATTAGGGGAATAAACAGGAGTCGCAGGCTAAAGTGATGGGGAATGTGTCATTAGGGGAATAAACAGGAGTCACAGGCTAAAGTGATGGGGAATGTGTCATTAAGGGAATAAACAGGAGTCACAGGCTACAGTGATGAAAGTGTCACTTGTAAACAAGTTTTTCCTTGAATCTTAGACCATTTGCTAGTTGAGGGTGGTAAGAGAGCATTTACTCTTGCAGCTGCTGTGGTGCAGATGGATCCAGTCCAGTCTGGTCGGATCCAGTTAAGGCAGGTTAGGCCTCTGACTCCTCCTCCTCCGTACTCTTGTCTTTGTTCTCTGCCTCCAGTAGGAGGAATTTTCCATCATTGGTCAGAGGCATGGTCTTCATCAGCTCTGCCAAAGCTGTCGGGTCCTAGATGCAGGTGTGTGATTTGTTGAAAACAGATGTCATATGATGTACAGTGCTGTTTAATGACAAGGCAAAACACACTGCAAAAAACCCTAGAATCATGTTTTTAATAAGCTGTGGTTTACAGTTATGTTGGTTACTATTACATTACTGTTTATAGAATTTTTATTTTGCTATATAAAACTTTAAAGTGAAAAAACCTATTATTCAACAAAAGATGCAGAGAGAAGTAGATCAAAATTCACCTGAAAATTGAATTATTTTAAAATTTGTTCATACCAAAAAAAAAGCCAACAACTTTCCACATAGCAATAAATTAAAACACAACAAGCAGTAGTTGATCATTAACTTAACCAAAGTCTACAGTATGCCAATCATTCACTGGTGAAGTGTTTTTGGCTTTTAAAGTGTATCACTATCAATGAGTTCTTTAATTAACACGACAAAGGTTGATATCATGTTTTACCTTTTTCGCTTCCATAATCTCCTTTGCGAGACCGATGGTGTAACAGATCTGTGGAAGAAAATAATTTGGAGGATAACGCTGGCGCTGCTGAAGCTCTCCCATACCCTTCAGACTAATTTGTTTGATCACCCTTTTCAGAACAAGTACATGGTACACATACATTCTGCAATTTATCAGCTGATTGGTTTATGAAAATACCTGAGGTAATCTGCATAAAATAAAAGTATAGCCACCTAATAAAAGAAAAGTAAAATAAAAATCCATAGTTGAGAAATGGTAGTTTGAATAATTAAAATTATTTTTCGAATACACTGAAGTATATTGACATCATACAAGATCATGTCCAGAACCTGATCAAAATTCTTCCATAACTTCTAAAGCAAGAAAATTTGAGGGTTAGGCAGTCACTAAAAGCAACTCGCCAACAAAAGTAAGGGAAGAGGAGGTCGTAAGCAAGAGTCTTGTTAGTAGGTCAGAGTAAAACACTAAAACCATTTGTAATTGGGGGCGTGTCTAGCAGAGGCCACACCTTCTCTCCGTCCGTGTCACTCTCAAAGATGAAGGCTCTGAGAGAGCGATCGCCGTACTCCTCCTCTTCGCCCGAATCTGGGTTCCCCACCACAAAACCCATCAGTCTACCATTCTCCTGGTGGGCTGAGAACTGGGTCACATCCTGCAGCTGAAACTATAGGGGGGTTTGGGGAGGGTCATGGGGGAAGCATCATTTCAAAGAGAAATCCAGAATTCACAGATCATTACAGAGGGACAGCAGCAAAGATCTAACTCAGAGGACTCTCAGATCCTCTTTATGAGCAGATGTGTTCTGGTTCACCAGCCTTTTCACCCTCTCATACCCTCCTGAGTGTCCCGCAAGCACATTTTCAAATGCAGAGCACATTTCAGTGAAAAGTGATGAAACACAGCAGGGTTCAGCAAATCTAACACCTATAGGGCTTAAAATTCCCATCTCATTTACATTCTGAATATTTAAATACACGGGTTTCACAGCTTACATTATTTTTATATGGAATCATATTCACAAAGCAGAATATTTCACTGATGACATTGAAGTTCAGTACCACGCAAAACCGTGAGACAACAGCGCCCCCTGATGGGGAATGAAGTTATTTCCTCGGAGTAAAAAGCCCTGTTCCTAAAAATCGGACTGTTGAGACAGTAACACACTATGCAGTCTCTAAATACTGGGACAGTAATGATGAATAAGAATGGCTGTCATTCAAAATATCACTAGATATAAAAGTGAATTATCTCTTATTAAAACCGACTGTCGGCACTTAGAGCACAAATTCACCGTTTCATTTCAATTTGTTGGATTATAGAGCATAACAACTGTCCAAATACTTAAGTATTTCAGTGCGTCTCTGCCAGCTTCAGCTAAACATTATGGCATGCTTGAGGGGATGTAATCACTGCATGAAGCAGGGCACTTACACTTATTCTGGTAACCTGAGTCTGAGGATCAATCAGTCTGTAGAAGAAAAGATGATTAAGGTTAGGCTACTGTGCCTTTAAATTTTATGGCCACAGTATTTGGTCTGTGTGCAAGAAGCCTAGAAAATGCACAAATATATAACCTGAATAAATGCATGTAGGTCAATTATCCACACGACATGAAATATTCATTAGTTCTCTGTAGTTTTATGTGGTCTATAGAGTCTAAAATAGTCACCCTCTCCCCAGTGGTACTATGATTGGCCTGTAGGGTTTAAAACAATGGCTCCCTCTTCTGTAATAATGTTTATGGCCTGTCCACTCTCAGTCTCTATCTGTTTTGTAGTACTGCGTGTGGTCTGTAGGGTCTAAAATAGTCATTGGCTCTTGGGTAAGTCCTGTATGGGGCCAGCCAATAGAGCACCGTTAGCTGATGTCACGCAATCAAAAACCGCAACACTGGCAGGTAACTGCATGGACAAAAACACTGACAGGGAAGTGGCTAACTTTGTCAATTGTATTTATGAAAAGTGAGCAGGTTATTGTGTGAGGTGATGCCTTTAGACATTCATTCAAACTGTGACAACGTGGTGACCCAAGCTAGTTAACATACACGTTAAGCACAGCGAATAGCTAATTACATTATTCTGCCCTGCCTGTTGCTAATGCTAAAGTAACTGTGATGAAGAGACTCTAAATACCAGTGTCCACTGGCAGCCCTTTCAGAACTGGAAGCACCCGTCATCACACTTCGAGCACAAAGTTACAAAAACCATTTTAGTATTTCCACTATGCATCACTGTAAATGTCAAGATTTGCTAATTCAATAAAAAGAAATCGCGAATGATCGTAGAAACTAAGCTAATGAATGTTCATTTCCCAAAAGCGAAACTGGAACCAAATAATGCCAATGGTTCAAACCACAGAGATATAAGAAAACTAGAGTGGACAATCACGTGGTTTCCGTGGCAGCACGCCGCCGCCATCTTGAGTATGTATATCGAGACAGACGTTCAATGGAAAATGCAGTATAACTGGCCTAAACCGTGCTCGAAAATAACGAAAACTCGCTCATACGGGACAACAGCTGAAGTTCCGATATCTCTGTAATGTCTTCCGATTAAATAAACATCGAATACACCGGATTTAAAAAAATCTACATTTTTTAAATAAATTTTGTTGTTTAATTATAATTCCTTATTTGAGTCCATTTTAGGTGAGAAAAGATTAAAAGAACACGGAAAACACGTGTCTAAGTTGTCGACACCCATGTTTAGCCTACTGTTTACATATAACTCACCGGACATTTATACAAACCCAAGATTGCGTAGCTATTCTTCCATTTCCGCTTTGGTCCAGCCCACACATCGTCCACTCTAGTTTTCTTATATCTCTGTGGTTCAAACCATGTATGTAGCCAAGTTGCTTATGTAGCTCGCAACCATGCTTTGGGAGATGTAGCTACCCTAATTAAAATAAATGGGTACCTAAGAAATTACAGAGTACATAGCTACTCTGCCGCTGCTGGGCTCTACAGTTGCTGTAAACATTAACACTGATTAACTTCTCAGCAAACCTAAACTGTTGCTGGCTAATTGATTAAAAGCATGACTGGTAGCAGGAAAAGTTTCTCTGATTGCTGTTGATATTGAAAGTCCCTCCCAATTTTCGATTTTGATTCGTCGGCGAGAGAGAGGAGACATTGATAAGCCCGGCTGCGTTCCAGCCAAGAGCATCGTGGGGAAAAGCTGTGTGCCGAGGGCGTTTTGTGTGCCGAGGACGTTAAGTGCTGTCAAAGCCAAACTTCATAGTATTGGCATTAAAAATGGATGCTGCCAGCGCAAAAAAAAGTGTTTCCTGTTGACACAGGCTCTATTCCTCACAAAGCCATTTGTATCCCCCAGGCTTTTGTACACTTTGAGAGACTCTCCAGAGTAGGACGAGGGAAAGTTGATCAGGTAATTGCAGTTGTCTGGATACTGCAGGTCTGGAACATTGTCTGATACGGCTGACTCTGTACATGTGAAAAGCACGCAAACCTGAGGCATTATATAAGGGACAATAAAGTTCAAACCATTAAGTTTTGAATTTTATAGCTCAATTTCTTTGAATGTAAAGTGAGCTGTGAACTCTGATGGCTTGAAATCGGCGGTAGCGCCTTTCATTTTCACTCCGGCCTTTCCTGCCACAATGGTGGCGTAAACGCAAGGAGTCGCGTGATGTCCAGAGCTCTATAGGGTGCAAAATAGTCAGTGTTTCTCTTGCAGTACTGTGTGTGGCCAGTAGGAAGAGTGTCTCACCTCAGGCAGCTGCTGGTCACCATCAGGTGCGCCTCTGTTGTGCGGAAGATGTTGTGAATAGCTCGTGCAGCCAGGACCTGCCGCGCTGCCTCGAAGATGACGTCCGGCGTCTGCCCCGACAACACCGCCATGGAGCCCAGGAACCGAACGTCAAACACCTGCTGTAGCAGCGAGTCTGTGGTAGACGTGCGCACACCGTGTGAATACACACACATGCACGCACACACACCCACATGCAGAAAACGCACACAAAATACCCTAAGGAATTCTAAGGGTTTCTGCAGGTGTTTTATTGAAGAATAGGACCTGAATGAACTTCGAAGAGTACATTTTTTTCCCCAGATGAAGTCACTTACCATCTGTGTTTGGAGGGCAGTCATCTTCAGTTTCTCCAAAAGGATTAGTGCGCCTTAGAGAAGGAGAGCAGAGCGCATTCATTGGTTTTAGAGAAAAGCACTAAACCACCACCTGAGCTGTGTTTGAGTGCTACCATCACCCTTAGCTGTGCTTAGACCACAACAAGCTGCACACAGATTTACAGCAGGGCCACAGTCCCATTCCTCTCTGGATTCCAGAGAAAGGAATGCTGATTCTGTTTGAGTCGCCCAAATTATTCACATCAGGGATGTCCAGACTTCTAAGAAAAAAATGTACTGGTGTGAGTGTAGGTTTTCCTTTCAGCTTGGCGAAATAATACCGGCTCAAACAAACTAATCCAGGTCTTTAATCAAGACACTGATGTTTACAATCAGGTGCCTTAATGCTGAGCTACACCAAATAACCAGCACCCAAGCTGACATTAATTTAATAATTTTTTGGGCAAAACAAAACACAACAGATGTACATGACACTCTTGGTGAGTGAGACTGTTCCTCTAATGTCTAACTGAACTGCCAGTCATGTATAAAGCAGTATGATGTAATTACATTATCAAACACTTAATTACAAGCTGAAAAGATAACAGCATTGCAATTATGTGTGCTAACAGGAAATTAAATAATTCCTTTGTATGCACGCAGCTGCATTTTGCAATTATATTTAATAAGAGAAAAAAGCAAAAATGTATCTGGTGTCACTACGTATTAATTAATTGTAGTGCTTTCCTGGAATGTTTTTGATGAGGGTGTCACCATGCCATAAATTCAGTATTGCATACAGAGATGATCTCAGACTTCTGTAAATATAACAGCTGGACATACAGACATGTATGCCTGGTAAATTTTAGAATGAGACACTGTCCCTCATAGGAACCCTGAGTGTAATTTTACCACAAAACCTGCCAACATATATCAGCACCTTACCAGTGTAGGGTTTACGCTCCAGTTCCAACTATCACGGAGGCCATGAAAAACGCTTTGAGAATCAACTCAATGAAGGAGTTTGATGGGAATTGTACTTAATTTACACACTTGTGTGTCATATTATCAGGGGCCCAAAAACTGGATTTTCTGACCGTTAAAACATTTGCCAGAACAATCTGTCAATATGTGCTATTATTTAAAATATACAGTATTTGTGTCACATCTAATACTTGTGCTTTTTTATTTTCCAAATTTTCCTTGACATAGAGGTCGAAAATATTTTTACTTTCCCTCCAAGCAAAAACGAATTGGCCTATTACACCGCATAAATTCAAAAGTTCTAATGGCTAACCCCTGCCCTCCTCTTGTGAGTGTGAGCTGTCAAAATGGCCAGCTGCCAAAATACACTCAGGAGCACAGAAGAAACAGGAGAAAAGAAAGAGAAAATGAATAGCAAGGGATTTCATTTTTAAAAAGATAAGAAGTGGACATAATGATTACAAAGTGACTAACGAGGATTATCTACTGCATGGCTAGACCGATGTCTTATGAATCTTCTGATTTGCCGTAGCTCACTAAACAATATCAATATATTTTTGTCCCCGCCGAGAAGAATTTCAGAAGGCGACTATGAAATGAGCAGCGTGTGTATCCGTTCGTCCATCCACCAAAATGTTGACCCAGTACATAATTGATCACTCTATCCAAATACTTCGCGGCATTTTCATGAAACTTGGATGCAATGATCCTGGGTCAAGTCACCCATGTTCCCCCTACAGGTTGGGGGGTCAAATATCATGTATTGATCCAAAATCTACATCATTGGTCACTGTATATTTCAGTGGACTTTCATGAAACTTGGTTGAAATGACCCTTGGATCAAGTCACACATATGCCCTCTAAAGGTGGGGGGTCAAAGGTCATCCACCATGTTCGGCGGGGGGCATATTGTACGCACTATGTAAATCTGAGTTCCTTGTTTTTTCTGCGTCAATGTCGGATCAGCTTGGATATACCTAAGAAACTTCTTTTGAGCTGCCATATCCCACTATCACCCGCGCTCTGTCTACTTGGAGACATATCGGACATCAACCTGAACACCACATCCAGCAGAATACTCTCCGTTGCCCTAACCATCGCCAAGGAAACTATCCTCATGAACTGGAAATCAAGAAAAAAAATCAACATCGCACTTTGGAATAACCTGCTGACAGAATACATATCAATGGAAAAATTATCTGCCGCCCTTAGAAAACAACCCACTGAACCTGACATTTGGAATTCAATTTTACATAACATTAATTCTTGAGGTCTTGAACATTCACACCCATTGACTCTTTCTGCCTGTGTACCAATCAAGATGCCCACACACATAAACCATTACGCACTCTTACGCACACACACGCGCACACACACTTGCGCGCACACACACACACACATACGCGCACACACACACACACACACACACACACACTTTACATACTCCACAATAAATAAACACACCATATCAAGTTCTTCTTTGTTTTTCCCTTCTTTTCTTTCGTTGAATCTACAGTTTCTTTCAATATTTTTCATGTGGCTGTTTGAATTGTATTGATGATGATGATGATGATGATCATTATTATTGTTGTTATTGCTGCTGTTATTTCATTGTATTGTTATTTTTCCCACCTCTTCCTTTGTTTCCCTTTTCTTTTTTTATTTGACCTGCTTTTTTTTTTTTTTTTTTTTTTTTTTTAAAATTTATAAATAAGTAAAGCTAACCTCCCCTCGAGGGACTCTGCTCTCCCTCCATCTCACCTCCCCAGTTATCTTCTGCTCTTTTCCCCTCCGCCTCCATCTCTCCATTCATCGCCATTATCCTCACAACTCTTCTATATTACATGTCTTTGATTCTCATTTTGTTTCTTTTACCTTATTTATTGTATTTGCCATCTATTTATTTATTTATTTATATAAGTACACAACAAGAGCACATTTACCACACACACACGCGCGCAAACACACGCACACGCACGCACACACTCACACGCACACACACACCATGCTTTAACCCCTCCCTCGGACCCCCACCCTCTGCCTAACCCCTGATCCCCCACAGCAGTGTCAGGCAGCAGTGCTGGGCTACAGTATATCAGCCTCTTCCCTGGAGTCAGCTGGTGGCATCAATGTTCTGGATATCAGTCCTGCTCACCACAGAGCAGCTGAAGTACTGCAGAATATGGGAATAAGGCCCCTCCTGAGGGTGGTGCTGCTGCCCATTACAGTCTGGCATAATGGTTGAGCCCGAGTGGTGAACCTAAACCCTGAGAGGGAAGAAACACCCAGAGAGGGCGAGAGGCGAGATTCTGGCCGCGCTGTGGTGGTAGAGAGAACCACCCACTCACTGCAACACCCCCCCCACCCACCTTCAGCCTCCCCCTCCCTTTGATACACTCACTCTTTCGCACACACGCGCTCACACGCTCACACGCACGCTCACACACACACACGCTCACACGCACACACACACGCACACACACACACACTCACACACACTCATTCGTACACACACACACACACACACACACACACACACACCTCTAATACCATGACTGTCTTTTTTTTTCTTCTCTCTCTTCACTAAAAATAATTTTTCAGTTTTTTTTGTTATTTTCTGTTTTTTGTTGTTTTTGAATCATTATCACTTTTCTTTGTTTATTTGTACATTTATTTTCTCCCCCCCCCACCCAGCCCTAGTCATCCGCCTCCTTATTTACCCACCTACCAAAAGACCCTTTAAGAATAAGAATAAGGGGAGCAGAAGGGAATTCTTGTTTCTTTTTTTTGTGCTTTTTTTTCTTTTTTTAAGTCATTTTACCCTTTGTCTTTCATGATCATCTCCATTTCTCGTCGTATCATTCCATTACTATCTGCAATTATCTTCACCTTTCACTATATCAATGCCTGTTTATGTGTTGTTCTTGACTTAATGCTGTTAAAATGTCTTTTTTATTTATGTTTTTTTCTCTCTCTCTCCCTCATCACTGCCTTCACATCCATACGTGTATGCACGGCACACACACACATACAGACCTACTCTTTTTTTCTCTCTTTTTTTTTATTTCTTTTCAGCATCATGTTCATTAGTGACCCTGATGCCGAATCCCGTTTGTGTCCAGTTTGTGCTTAATTATGTACCTGTTTTGTCCACTTAGTGTGTAACTGGTTGTTTGTATGTTATTCTGTTTACTTTTTAAGGCTGGCTGTTTTGTATGTTTTCTGCTTGTTTCTTTTTGTAATAAAAAAATAAATAAATTTAAAAAAAAAAAAGGATATACCTAAGAAAACACATTTTAAAATGTGGTTTCACTGACTCAGGTCCTTGTGTTAAATTTGCTCTAAGTAAAAATTAAACTTAATATACAACCAGTGATATTACCATAATGCAGGTCAGCTCTAAACCAGTTCCCGATAAAGAATCGGACAATTACTTGAATTAATTTACTGTTAACAGTTACCTACATTCCCAATACTGATTACGACATTTAACCTTGCGTGAAAGAGGAAGGCTACAATGTGAGATTGCATCGACGGCCATTAACTGAAATTAACTTGAAGCAGAATGTTATATAGTAAATGCTGCAGAAGATGATATTTAGATAAGGTTTAGATTTCATTTCTAACTAGCACTCTAACTAGCGGAGTCTAGGACTGATTGGCCGTACACAGTCGCCTGCAAGATGGAGCCAAACAGCGTCGCTCCCGCTATGATGCAGATACTTGCCCAGTGGAATCTAGCATCGAGTGGCTGGACACACACACGCACGCAGACAGGGGCCATTCGGCTATTATAATATAGATTACGAAATCAGATAATTGCCATCCATACAATCACATTGTGGCCTTCCAGCAACTTTCTCAGAAACTGGATTTTAAAGAGCTCATCCATGATAGTGCTACCATTAATGTTTGACACATGGCATGCATTAAGACTTCAAACCTACAAATGCAAAAAACATTTAAACTGTTGGGACATGGTTCTGATGGCTACTTGTAACACTGAAATTTCACGAACGCAATGACATTATGCTGCATTACATTTGTTAATCACATTAACGTGCCCATTTTGCTCAATACTGCTGTGTGTAAGTCTCTGGGCATGGCGCATGTAACGCAGCCAGTATCTTTTTTACATACTTACATTTGCAAGATAAACTACCTTTGTTTTTGTAGTCAATGAGCAGTGATTCATGTAATGTAAGATAATGTCACGCAATGTGACCTGTAACTTGTTTCGCTCACTTGCTATTTCTGTTGATGCTCAAATGACCTTCCGTATACACGTATTGTATGTTGCATCGGATAAAGGCACTGGATGAATAAATAATCTGTTTCAAAGCAGAGTCGCATTACAAAATGAGAAACTTTAACTATCTGCTCAGGGAGTAAATGGGGCCCTTTTTCATGAATATAAGTTGGCATAACTTTTTGGAAACTTTAAGGACTTTTAATAAGCATACAGTATAGCCGGATTTTTCAGGATTTTCCTCAAATCCCCGAAACTTGAGGAGGCTCATCTTACCGTCCCCCCGTCCTGTTCTGATCCAGGAACTCTGTGGCGGGGAGGACCATGTCGAACTGGATAGGGGTCCCAGGAACTATCAGAGTCTCGGGCTCAGGAACCCTGGGGGGCTTTGGTGGGGGGTCAGCAGAGGGGACGAGGGTGGCTCCCGGTTTCGCTCTGCCAACAGATGGAGTCAGAGAGAGGGAGAGAGAGAGAGAGATAAACAGACAGACAAACAGTTGGTCATACAAAACATCACACAGACTATGCCTCATCTATATACACACAGAGAGACAGACAGCGAATCATGCTGAGCATGATAGACACTAATGGACAGACAGTCATGCAGAGCATCATACGGACACAGACAGTCATGTATGGTGTCATACAGACACAGAGACAGACAGAGACACAGAGTCATGCAGACTGTCATACAGACAAACAGAGACAGACAGTCATGCAGAGCGTCATACAGACACTCAGTCAGACTATCTGTAAGTGACACTTAAGCTGGATAATTTAAGGTAATTTCTTAGATTGTCTGTATGTGTTGGGTGTGTGCGTGCGTGCGTGCGTGCGTGCGTGCGTGCGCGTGTGTGTGTATTACCTGTCTGGGTGGGCAGGTCCCTCTATTCTCCTCTCTAAGCTGCTGATAGGTGTCACTGCATCCATTGCTGTCTGGTTTAGCTTGATGGCCACGGCCTGGACAAAGGATACACACCATCATCATTATCCCTGCCATCATCGTCAAATCATCAAAGAAAGAGGATTTATTCAGCATTAACTTTGATCTTCAGAGCCGTTACCATGGCAGCATCCTCTCCCCCGCCCCCTGCACCTGTACACTAATTAGCCAAGCTTAATAAGGAAGCGTAATATAGATAGACATATAAAATTTTTATTTGCAATTATCAAAATACAGCAAAAAGCTCTAAAAAATGGTTGTTTGCCAAAAAAATTAAAATAGAAATTACCCTTAATAAACTCAACAAAGTTTTTGGGGGCACGTGGCACAGAATGGTAAGTGTGAGGAGACCTTAAACTGCAGTGTTTTAACCCCATAGAACACCCTGACTTATACGGGTCTTTCAAATGCAGCTGTTGTATTCTAACCTGTGGAGGTTTTGGCCCATTTTAAATTCTAGTGGAAATCCCAAGGTTTCAAGTGATCTCAAATATGTCCCGCTGAATTATAAGGGAATGTGTAAAAAATGTTGCACAAGATCCAGATATTTTCCATTTGATGTAATGCAGCTGCCATAAAAACATGGCATCTTGGGTTTGAATATTTCTCTCTATAAAAGTGTGATGTACCTTTAGTGAAACGCCCCAACCAGCAGATACAGAATGTGTATGACACTTACAGACTGAAAAAAAAATGCTTTTTCAGACTTTGAACAAACTTGAAGGAAAACTCGAGTGAAAATTAGAGTTTAAAGGCTTAAAAAAATGATATTTCCTTCACACCTTCCTCCTTCTGTTAAGGCGAGATACTGCTCTCCTGCCAACAATATCGCAGTCTGCTAAATATATTTTTCATTGTAATTGCGCGTCCACACCACTAGATGGAGTCCTCTCCAAGTTTGGAAGCACTAAACCGAAGAAAAATGTTATGACCTTTAATTATATACATCGGTTGACCAGTCACCGATCAGAACTGAAGTTTATCACAACTTGCCCTCCAGAGCAAACAAATGGGCTGAGTCCAAAATGGATGTGTGCGAAAAGTATGAGGATTGGTCATAACAATAAATCATTGATAAGGAATTTCAGAAAAAAACTGAACCATTTTTGCCCATGAGTGAATGTGAACTAAAGGTTTAGACCTTCATGCTGCTCACCATGGGATAAAAGGAGAGAAGTCATTCAACTCAATCCAGCTGTTAAACATATTGCATCTTTATACCATATTTATTATGTATTTGTGTGTGTGTGTGTGTGTGTGTGTGCGTCCGTGTGCGTGCGCTTCACAATAATATTGGGATTGGCTGTAGCCAAGAGTTTTAATTCAGGTAATTTAGGAGTATTAATTATGAGTGTCATTAGAATTACTTTCATGTATATTTGGGTCATTTCGTTATGTTTTCAGGCCTGTCAATCAACTGGCGCTTCGCACAAGAGGGAAACGCCCGGCTATTTCCTCCTCCCTCTCAAACAGCAGACATGAGACGCGAGAGAATTCACACAGACCTGACGATCAAACCGCTTTACAGCATAATTACTCCACAGATGAATAATGCTGTGTAAATACTCTTTATCTGAACAGGTGGTGACTGCAAGATGCTGTGATAAAAAAACAAATTTAGCAGGGATAAAAACCAGCCTTCATCTCATATGTTAGATGGAATATGTATCAGGAAACAGAAAACGCATAATGCTGCCAAAGCAGCTTGAGCGCTGTGCCAGAAGAGACTATCCCGGAATTACTCCCTTAAATTTTTATTCTGGATGGGAACAGTCATTTTAACAAAGCAGCTGACGGGGAATATGATGCAAATCTGTTACAAACTAGTGCTAATGCCCTAATGGAAACTGGAAAGTACATCTCATAACACTCAGTATGGGAATGTAATAGAAAATGTGAACAAATATATTTCACAGCTAAGCAATGTCATTGTATTTTTTTAAATATGGCATTTACTGCATGGGATTTGTTGTATTGTTTCTTGTCCAATTTCTTAGCGGCTATTTTTCCCACCTTTTCATGTGCAAAACTAAAACGCCAATCATTGCTTCACTTAAGGCCAAAGATCTGGGAAATGGCTGCATTCTCGAGTTTCTGAAAGAAGACGCCCTCCCAACTGGTATTGATCTGTCCTGTGTGACAAACTGACTGAGAGATGTTTGAAACGAGAGTCGTCTTTCGGCGTGAAGTGGTGAGAGCCTCTTCACGGCATGCTTCGAGGGCAGTTAAACATGGCGTCACTTCAATCGAAAAGAAAATGGCTTCAGAGACATTATCATCTGTCGTGCACTTTCTCAGAGTATGAGCCAATATGAGTACTCTTCACCATGGAACCAATAGCGTACAGATGGGATGTTGTTTTGCTTTTTACATGCCGCATATTGAAATCGTACATTACGCAGAAAGCATAAGCATTTGGTCTTTAATGCCATTAAAAAAGCCGCAACCTCTATGTTCCTTGCTGTGGAGCGACACATGGCAAAATTGAAAAAAAGCTGAAAATTTGAGCAGATTTACATTGATATGAAGTCTACCGAGTAGACAATGCAGCCCATTAGAACAGTTGCAAGAATACTTTGAGCTCAGCCTGTATCTCCCTGGAATGTATTCACACACACTCAGAGAGCGGGGAGAATGAAACTGTTTGTACAACTGTGCAGTGTTTTGAGGCCTGTGTGTTGTGTTGAGGATGATATGTGAGCCCAGAGCAGCTGCCTCAGTTTGTCCTTGCAGTGGTGCTCAGAGATGACTTACGGTCTGATAACCACAGTACCTCAGGATTATCTGTCAGGTAGATCTGCCGGGAGACGTTGTTAATGGTGCTGATCCACTGCACAGAAAACAGAATTCAATCACAATCTGCTATCAAACACAAACCTACAGATTAAACAGCACACCGAACGCCTCGCTAAATGGACAAGTGACCGGGACTGCAGCAAAGGCCAAAATGTGCCATTTCCATCGACTGCTCACAAGGAATAAAACAACCATATAGTTACTATCCAAATTCCTGTACTAGTTAGGGTTGGGCTCAAAATTGAAGTGGAAAACTGTCCTAGCTCTAGATGAAGAATTTTCAATGAAATACCAGTTTCAATTTATATTTGAATTCATTAAACTGACATGCAGCAACCCCAAAACTCTTAACAACACAAAGAAAAATGTACAAAGCGGTGTAGAGCCCCAAGACAGGGCGTCTGAAGTGTTAACTGCAGGCTCAGAAGTTCACCAGAAGGGCTCACTACTCCTTGGTGGTCATTTCTGGAGGATTTGCAAATTGAAAGTAGGATCAGATGACAGAATTTCCACAAGGGTGTGAGAAAGGCATGCCAAGACTTGTTTCTTTGCACCCCTGCTGGGGAGAATATTGTCTATCATGAGGATTCCATTTATTAACATTAATTTAGAGCTTGAGCAGTTCTGTTGCATCAATCTGATTTTTACCTCCCCTAAGGAAATGGCATGGGAGGCTTTTTTGCTGTGTCTGTTTGTCTGTCTGTCTGTCATGAAGATATCCCAAACAGTTCTGAGCAGGCTTACATGAAACGTTGGGAAAAGTTTGGTCATAAGCGAAGGAGGAGCTGAATAAATTAACACCTGTCGTCTTCAAGATAAATTAACTTTTAAAACCTGCATCTGCATCCTTGGCAATGGTCGGCAATTTACAGACTGCATTTTCTAATCAATCTATGTATTCACATCCATACCTCTTCATATTCTTTTTTGCTCTCGGCTTGAAGAATAATTGACCTAGAAAGGAGACAAAAACATAATATAAAATGCATAACTCCCGTATTGCACAAAGTAGTTCAAATGTTTTGAATGTTTTCTGCTGTTTAAAAAAAAAAAAAAAACTGAAAATAAATCAGCCATTTGTGTGAACCTGGACTGAAAGCTTGTTTTGAGTTTTTTCCCGGAGATTAATCGGGTTGGGTGAAAGTAGGGCAGCGTTAGCGCAGCAGGCCGACTGATTGCCCACTGCCATTAAAAGCAGCTGAGTCTGAGGTCACACAGAGGAACTGGGGCAGTATACATCTGCACTCCGCCACCAACAGGATGTTTTCAAGTTTTTTTTTTTTTTTTAATAAGCTGGTACTTGGCACTAATGACATGGAATGTTTGTGAAAATATTGTATATTTCCATCCCTCACTATCACTCTCTTTCTCACTCTCCTCCACTCTCTCCATCTCTCCCTCTCACCCCCGTCTCAGTAAGTACATAGTGAGCTCGAGATATAAAATTTATGAAACTCGTGGTAATTTTTGTTTATTCTGAGCCATCGGTGAAGAATAAAGGAAAACTGCCACTCAACTTTCATAAATTTGATATGTCTGGCTCACAAATTTGAGATCCTATTTATACAATAAATGTGTTGGCTTCTTTTTGGCGGTCTATTCAAGTCAATAGGATGAATAATTAGGCAGCTAGCATGTTCACGCTTTTCGCCATTAAATTAATAGATTCAAGTTTCCACGATAACAGCAACTCGTATAACATTACTTTAATGGCAAAAAGCACTAGCATGCTAGCTAGTGAATTATTCATGCCATTAACTTGAATAAACCACAAAAGAGAAACAAACACCAGCGATGATAAATGGTTACCAGCAGGAGGAGTGGTAGCGTTACCGTGTTTGCCAGTGAACAGAATATGACCAACGCGAGAAAGCTCTCTTACACGTGTAGTACCAAACCTGTATCTCACGGTTTGTATCACACAGATTTTTCATCGTTTATGGGACAAATGGACGTATGCGATCAGCTTGTTTGTAAGCTCCAGGAGAAAAACATCAGTGCTCTATGCGCAGTGAACAAAAATATCCTGGCAGATAAAATCTAGCAGACAAGGTCGAGGAGAGGAATAAACCACACAGCCAGAATGGGCTTTGTTCATGTCTGTTCCAGCTGCATTTACTGGTCATGAGGAGGGTTGCAGCTCACACACAGCACTTGTGGTTCTGCTCCAGTCTGTGCCTATGAGGCCGTACTCTCACACAATTCTGAGGTAAAAATACAGACTCTATCATTTTTTCCCCCCTCAAGAAAATGTTTACAATGTAAGTGTTGTTTAATCCAGTTGCCTCCCCATGTGCCCATTTGTTAAGGTTGTCCTCAATTTGGACAATAGAGAGAGACTTTTCGACGAACCAGAAACAGGTCATGTCAATATAAAGCTTAGTGCGCTCAATGAGTCAGACACTGCAGCTGTAGTTTGCAGATTCTGGCTCCACATTAGCCGACATGTCTTCGCCCAAAAACTGCACGTCCGTGTGCCGAAATGCTTTACACAGTGACTTTGCCCATTGTTTTTCTACAGGCTACCATAGGAGCAGAGGTAGAGTGGAGTGTCTGCAGAGAGAAAGGGCATCTGGGAACACTCGCCTCTCCTCTGCCTGCACCTCGGCTGCTCTGATGAATTCAGCAAGCATGAGGCATGATTAGTCTCAGGAATGTGTACATAATGAAATTAAACAACAGCAGCTGAGTCGTCCTGATTTTTATGAGGTCTGATAATTCTAAGAATAATGCAGTATGTTTAATAACCTGAGCACCATACATGGTAAGAGTCCATTACGGGACTTCACACTTGTGGGCTCTCCAAAGACACTCTGTCTCCTGCTTTCCTGCGTCGCGCAGTGATATTAATTGCAACCTGATTACGCAGGTACCTGGCCACTCCTGGCTTCTTTTGTTCCGAATCAGCTGCAGAATAAAAATTGAAGCCAACAGGACCTGTGGCTCTCTGGAACCACGACTCCTGCTCCTGAGACATACGATCGCCGATTAAGGATTGGATTTTTACTCTTGTATTCACTCTAACAGTATGATTACCTATCTAGGATTGGATTTGTTCTCTTGTAATCATTCTCAGAATATAATCACCGATCAAGGACGAGATTTGTTCTCTTGTAATCACTCTCAGAGTACGATTACCAATTAAGGATTAGATTTGTTCTCCTGTAATCACTCTCAAGAGTATAATTACCAATCAAGGATTAGAATTGTTCTCTTGCAATCACTCTCAAGAGTATAATTACCTTTCTAGAACTGGATTTATGCTCTTGTAATCACTCTCAAGAGTGTAATTACCAATCAAGGATTAGACTTGTTCTCCTGTAATCACTCTCAAGAGTATAATTACCAATCAAGGATTAGATTTGTTCTCTTGTAATCACTCTCAAGAGTATAATTACCATTCTAGGACGGGATTTGTGCTCTTGTAATCACTCTCAGAGTATGATTACCAATCTAGGACTGGATTTGCACTGATCGCAATCAGGGATCAGTGTTAAGATTGGATTTGGAAACTGGCATCTGATAAGCTTTCTGCATAAAAGGCTCATGCAGGAGGATCACTGCTTTGATTCGTACTAAACAAATGAAACTATGAATGGATCGGTGAGCATGTGCAAGCAAGCGTGCTTTGGTGTGTGTTCGCATTTGTGCATTTGAAAAAACGGATGCCGTCTCCAACAGTGCACAACGTACGTTTTGCCCGTAGAGGATGTGATCTGGAAACAGTATCGCCGATCCTCACAGTCAACTGCCATCACTGAGCTGTTGTCCAGGTCCAAGATCATACCCCCAGCCACGGCCCCGCGAGGCTGGCACATCAGATTCCCACCCTGGGTAAAGAAGTAAAGCCGGTCCCAGGCTGTGGTCACTAGGCCCGTTTTGCTGGAAGAAGAACAAATAAAGAATCGTTGAGTTGCACGGCACAAGATTCAAAAAAGGTATTTCTCCCAAGTATGTCTTGGCTCAGTTTATTATATCATCTTACATGACATTAAATACTCTTTACATGTTCATGGCATTCCCATCAACAAAAAATATAATGCATTTTAGAGGTGTATTTCCATTCTTGAGCTTTTCTTCTGATAATGCAGATGACTCAGAAGCTGAACTGTTGCCCTAAAAACACCCCATCCAGACAAAACATCAGTCTGCAGGAGATGACAAATGCAAAATTGGAAAAACACTTTGCGCTAGAATTAGTGTGTCAGTCTGACACTCAAGAGGACAAAAAGGGCTATTGTACTGCACTTAAGATCCGGTGCACTTAAGTCCCATTTTGTCACAGTAATGAGAGGCCAAGGATTGATTCTGCAAAAATGAAGCTTTTCTCTTTCAAAACATAAAATAAATGAAATACCAAATCTTGTAGAGCAAGCAGAAATTTTCCAGCCAGTATTGTGCTGTGCTTTATTCATTTCTTTTTTTCATAATACCATACTGCAGCAAATGTAATATCTGAAAAAAGCAAGGATTTTACAGCCACATGCTTGAAAAGTCATGAGTAATGTCTTGCACGAATATAATACGATGCAGGGCACTGATATTCGGCTTTGATCAGGTCGGTTTGCTCATAACATGAGTCAGGGGGGGGGAGCCACAGGCTAAATGTGTTTTTTTTTTTTTTTTTTTACAACCAGGGCTGTCATCCTGTGCAAATAAAAAAAGCAGATTAGCTGAGAAAAGCAGATTAGCAGGAAGACATCTGTCCACCTCACAGTTCAAATTGCAGGATATAAGGAACAAAGATCATTAACATCTTTAAGGATACTTGAAAACTGTCATCATGCACACGGGGCACAGGGAATGGACAAAATATGTTTATTTTCCAAAATAATCTTGGTTGTCCACATAAACGGGGCATGCATGTGACCCGGTGCACCATTGGCAGGGTAATAATAAATCATATTTACATACGATGGAGGGGTGTAAATATCTAGGCAGTCACAATGCATAAAAGAGTCATCTGTTCTCAAAAAAATTGTACAATATGAATGTATAGACCTTCACATTAAAGGAAACCAGTGATCACTTTAACCTCATATTCATTGTTGCAGGTCAATCTGCGGGACGCCAGACCCAAAACAAAGACAAATCTCAGCACTGTTCAAGTATTTAAGGACACCTCTGTATATCAGTGGTTCCCAACGTAGTCCTCCAGGACCCCCTGTCCTACAGGTCTTTGCTGCAACTTTATTTTTTCCACACCTTATCCATTTAAGGCCCAAAGCACCTTCATGCACACCTTGTTCCGGTAGATCTTTTTCATCCAATCAGCATGAAGCCCTTAAATGGATCAGGTGTGAAAGAGTAAAAAGAGAGCAAAAACCTGCAGGGCAGGGGGTCCTTGAGGACTGCGTTGGGAACCACGGCTGTATATGTTTGCACTTGTGCAGTGCAGTGGGGCCTTACTTCCTGATGTTGAGGTAGCCAGCCATCTGTAAAAGTGTGCGGTTGACTGGATCGCTGTCCAGGTCAGGAGTGTAAACCGTGTCCTCCACCGAGAGCAGCTCCCTCTGGGCTGATCGCATCGCCTCCGTCTCCAACTCCAGCTGCGCCTGGATGCTGCGAGACCAGCAGAGAGCTTAATATAACAACAGACAAATATACACACGGACACTGATATTATCTCACAGAGATATCAGCCCATGGACAAAGACTTAAGCACACAGACAGAAAGATTAGCACATGGACAGGAAGATTTTCACATGGACTGAGAAATTAGCACATAATAAGAGTGGAGCATGCAGACCCAGAGTCTAGCACACAAACCTAGGGATTAGAGCACAGAGAGAGGTTAGCACAGGGACAGAAACATTAGCTCAAGGACAGAGGGATCAGCGCACAGTTGAAGAGTCCAGCACACAGATGGAGAGATTAAAGCGTAGACTTTAACTCATACATGGACAGATCCAGCTGCATGCAGGCAGATAAACAGTGAGATTATTGCAAGTTCAGAGAAATTAGTAGATTATCACACGGTTAGAGTTTAGCATGCAGATGGAAAGAGTAACACATGGACAGAGCAATTTGCACATGAATAGAGAGATTAGCACAGGAACAAAGAATAACACACGATTAAAGAGATTAGCACACGGACAGAAAGATTTTCACACGAATTTTCGAACGCAGATGGGGAGATTAGCGCACAGACAGGGAGATTAGCACATGAACAAAGAGATTAGCGCGTAGCCTGAGATATCAGCACAGAGAGATTGTCACATGGCTGGAGTTTAGCACGCAGATGGAGAGATTAGCACACAGGCAGGGATAATGGCAGATGGACAGAGGGGATGAGAGATTAACAGACAGACTAAGACAGAGAAGGACAGACAGACGGGCAGAGTAACAGGCAGAGACAATGGGACAGAAAGGCAGGGACAGGCTGAGGGATGGATAGAGAGAGAAACAGCCAAATATATGGACACGCAGACAGAAACACAGACAGAGAAATGGGCTGAGAGACAGACAGACCTGCAGGCTGATTGACAGACACAGATAACCTTCCTCTGGTGAAATAATGCTCCTGTAGCACCATTGAAAAACCGAACAGATGCCATTATTGACCCAGTGCCCATCATATACTAAACAGTCCGCAGTATATATTCTAAGGCCTCGAGATTTAGGAGCCAGTTTTGCATCTGCGTGAATTAAGAGGCTGTTTAAGTTCTTAAATCCAGCAATACATTTCTGTCTGCTGACCTGAGATACTAGTCTTCATCTGCAGAATCATACTTTCTATAAATTGACAAAATAAATTCAGCATTCTTATCTTATTAGTCTTATTCTTTTGGTGTAATTTTACCCACTAAAATACTAAAAACTAACAAGCAGAGAGAGAGAGATGTGCCTGTTGGAGTACAGGCTGTGTGGAAAATGATGATATCCTGCGGGCATGGCTGATGTAGTTATTTTGCAGTGATTGTGCTCATACAATAAGCAGGAAGTATTGCATCTCAGCAGTGAGAATAATCAGAACAGAGGCACAATGACAACCCTTTGCTCATGGAAGGACGTCCGTGGTCTGGACAGCAGGACAGAAATTTGAGCCTTACCTTTGTGTTGTGGTTGCAGCTTGAGTCAGAAAGACATCCATCTTCTTGGAAATGAGATCCGCTCCTTTCTTGTAAAAGTTCATCTAAGTCAGAAAAACTCGTGAAAACCAGCATTTCTGAGGAATGGGTGCTAATAGTGATTTAAAGTTTACTGAACTGGATTTAACTCAAGGAGTCACAGAAAATGTATTTATGTGGAAGAACAAGTTTCTTTTGTGCTCATATATCCTTTGCAGTTGATTTATTTCCTCTTTAGCAGGTCAAGATGATCATTTATCAGCCATCTGCAGTTATAAACTCCAAACAGCAGGTGGCAGTATGAATACCGCATTTCATTATTGCTGTCCAATTAACTCACAGAAGAAACAAGAACATAGAGCAGCACGAGAAAATGATTGCATCTGAATTCTCCTGAGTGCAAAGAACCTTCCTTAAGAACAGACATTAACTAGAAATAGTTGGTCCCGCAACCATGACAAGGAGTGTCGGAATTATTTATTTAATGAGAGAAAGGAGGAAATTGGCCACTTTGTTGTTTCCTTCCAAGGAGGAAATGAGGGACCAACCTAAGAAGAAAGGAATGATTGATCACAGACTACAATCCTTGGCAGCTACTGCAAATATGTCATTTGTGGTAGTGTTACTGTCAGAGTAGAGTATCATTATCAATTGTCAAGTTCATGACGTATTGAGGGAAAGGACAGACACTTTTTCTCAAACATATCCCAAAGCACCTCAAACTCGCTTTTACTTTCTCTTGATTTGTGTGATGTTTTTTTTTTTCAAAGTGAAAAAGGAAAAGTGAAGAGGAAAGCAGACAGACAGCACAATGAGGAGAACTCAGATGCACCCAGAGTGAACACACTCATGATGATGATGATGATGATGATGAGAGGAAACGGAAGAGGCTAAAGTGAAAGGTGAGCAAAAGAAAGAGTGAAAAGACAGAGGGCTCATTTTTCACCTCCGTCTTCCAATCTTTGCATCACTTCCTTGAAAAGAAAGTGAGAAAAGCACATTAATATGGGAGAATAAATCAAATAAGCTTTCCTTCCCCAGCTCAAGAACTCTCTGGGAATCCCCCCATCTCCTGCGTCTTGGCTCCCACTCAAAATGCGTAAAAGACCGGAAAGTCTTTACTGGCGGACCTCTGTGGATTTCTTTTCAGGCGAGGAATAAGGAGACATGCACAGATGCAATAGGAGTAAGCACAGAGAAGTGTGGAGAGCTGAAAAAACAAGATGGCGGGTGAGGATCCCACAGATTAAAAGCAATATGGCGGGTGAGGAGAGGAGATTTTAATGGGGTACAGCAGGTAAGAGGTGGTGAGCACCCCAATGATAAGACTGAGTAGGAGAGGGTATAGTGGGTGTAGTGGGTGTGGTACCTGTGCCTGTGAGTATCCCAGCAGAGGCTCTAAAATGGCGGCTCTCTTGCGGAGCTGCAGGGCATTCAGCGCGCAGTAATACTGCAGCGAGGCCTGGTGCTGTTTCCTCCTGCTGTACGTCACCTCCGCCACCACCTCTGCTTTTACCTGAAAGAAGCATGTGCGCAAACGCACACACACACGTTTACAGACAACGCACTGCTTTGTTACCTCCTCTTTCGGCCTCTTTACCAACAATGCGCTGCTGTATGTCACCTCTGCTTTTAACAGAGAAAAACACGGGCACACACATACGTCTTTGCAGACAACGAACTGCAATATTTTACCTCTGTTACCACCTGTACTTTTATCTGACAAATACACACACGCACACACACGCACGCACGCGCGCGCTGGATCCAGCAATGCACAGCAATATGCCACCTCTGCTTTTTCCAGAGACATATTCACAGACGCAGCATCTTTACCAACAACGTACTGCTATATATCGCCTCTCCTACCACCTCTGCTTTAACTTGTGACAGACACACAAACACTCATATTTTTTGCCATCAACATGCAGCTATTTGTCACATCCGCAACCACCCCCACTTCTTACTAACACACACACACACACACACACACACACACACACACACACACACACCTTTACCAACAGCATACTGCTATATGTCACCTCCACTTTTCCTGAGAAAGAGACACAAACACATGCACTTAAAGGACCAGTGTGTAAATGGGGGGGAAACAGTGACATACAGTGTTCAGATTCTAGACTGCAGCACTCACTCACACTCATCCCTCTCGTCGACAAAAAGACGGTGGCCTCCAAGGACCAAAAAGTGCAGAAATGGCGTCTTCCACAACTGGGATTTATACACGCAAAATGCGTTCTCTAGCTGACTGGATTGTCCAGTCGGGCTGCCGTACCAACGCAAGATGGCGATGTCTCCAAAGCAAGGCCCTTGCTATATGTATATATAAATGCATAATTATAAGGCTACGAAAACCAAACGAATTTTGTTTTATAGCGATTATACACTTATATAAACATATTTATGGGTAGAATATTTAGATTTTGCCAATAAACCATAGCAAATATTACACACTGGTCCTTTAATTTTACCCAAACTGAGAAACTAAACTCTCATCACCTCAAGCCCATAACAGTAACTGCCTTCCTTTGGCAACAGTGTGACATCCATCTTGGGACTTCCACAGCTAGGATTCAGAACTAAGGAGAGCAGAGAAGTCACCCCTACACTATCCGACTACCATGTTAGCAAGACGAGCAGCCAATCCGCATCACTCAGTCTACCAGCAGCCAATCAGCTGTCTGATTTGCACTCCTACCTTGTCGTTTTCTTTCTTCTTGGGCAGTCGGCTATATTTCACCATAGATGCCTCATGCTCTGCAGGGAGAAGCGTCATTAAGTCCAATCAACCCTCTGATCCTTAAACAAGCTAATCAATCAACCAATAGGAAAATAAATAGGCCAATCAATAATGCAGCCAATAAGTGAAAGAGCCATCTGAATACTTAATCTATCAAC
The DNA here is from genome assembly GCA_029721435.1 of Gymnothorax reevesii. Taxonomy (NCBI): domain Eukaryota; kingdom Metazoa; phylum Chordata; class Actinopteri; order Anguilliformes; family Muraenidae; genus Gymnothorax; species Gymnothorax reevesii. The sequence continues at coordinate 99,359,252 of CM056579.1, read as the reverse complement.
CAGGAAATAACCCAGTCAGTCAGCTCACTCAGTGTTACGCTGAACTCCAGCATTGATGCTGAAAATGTTTGTAAATGATCCTTGCTCATGACTCGGCTGCTGTGTTGCTCATATGTTCTCTGTCTCTGATCTCATTGTGCTCTGGACACTGAAAACAGGTTTCATGTTTTTCAAACCTTCATTTTAGCTGGAAAAACTAACTATGAAACAAAATATCTCGTATGAGAGTGACCAGGCCAAGAGGGCAGGGTGTTTAATTGAGTTATCATTTAAAAATAAAAGAAACTCCAATGTGTCTTCACGTGCCAAAAATTCTTGAAGGTAGAGCCACCGTTGATAATGGATGCAATCAAAATAAGATCTGATAGAATTACACTTGTTGCACTTACCATCACTGGCGATGCTAAATATATCCTTCAGTGTGCTAATTTCTGCAAAACAAGAGTCATAACATGTTTGAATCACACATACACACCAATCTCAGGACAGCAAAACTTGTGAAAGGGCTGGGAGCATCAGGCAGCTAATTGGGTGCATAGCAGGTGGTTGGAGTGTTTTTAACAGTCTTGGAAAACAGGTGAGAAATAAAGGACTGCTTGGCTTGGTCTCATAGCTAAAATAAGCCACAGATTCCAATTTACTTGCTTTAAATCCAGCTACAAAATTTGAGGGAACATCCTTCCATATGGAGTGACTCGTGTAGGCTTTATAGCTCTGAGGGCGATTCACTTCTGGACTGCATTTGCATGCAAAGATGTGCTATACCGATGTTTATGCTATACTAGCCTATGCCATGCCACTATTGCCATTGCAAAGCGATTGTTATGCAATGCCGCGCCTTTATACAGTGCTTTTTCATATAATTTTAATTAATGCTTTGCTACGTGATGCTATGCGAAGCTATGCAGTGTTAAGGTATGTGAAAACTGTACCTGTGAGGTCTTTTTCTCTGAAGGTAATCATGGGGAACACCATGCCATCAGCTAGCATGGTGGTTAACTGGGAGTGTAGCACATTCAGCTAAGAAAAGAGAGAAGGGAGATTCCAGCCCCTGAGTTAATGTAATATACTGTAATGTGCAACAGTATACAGTCTGTACCATGAAAAACAATTCCAGAAGTTCAGAAATATGGCTAATGGCAAAACCAGTACTTACTAATTAACACAAATCTTCAGCGAGTATGTAGAAATGTAGAAAAAAACACCTGTCGGGACACTTACTTTCTAACTCTGAGACCTAACACCCAAGTGCGTTGAGCAGTTACTCTGTTTTTTTTAAAAGGGACACTTGCAAAATGCAGACCTCCGCACTGGCTAATATTATGACCTCTTCTAAACTGGCCATGTTTATCTTTACAAACATCTACTAGATTTTTATGATGTATGGCTCTTATTCCACCGAGGCCAAATGCAATATCTCACAATGTAAGCAAAAGTGAAAAATAATTTGTGTGTCCGCCCAGTGATTCGCATCCTCTCCAACTCTTAATGGATCCTTCTTTTGTCACGAATTCAGGACGCAGGCGCCACACGCAGACACACAGACAAGCCGCTTGGGCGTCTTTATTTAACGGAAGTTAGGAGTTGCAATGTATAACAAAGAAGAGGATGGTCAGAAGACGGTCCGTGGTCAGGTAGGAGCAAACAAAAATTTAACGAGCCAAAATTAACAAGCTTAAATATCTGGATAATAAATCATTAACTTTAAGTGATGACAGGGCAGTACAGCACCATGTAGAATGACCAGACGTCCTGATAAAATCAGGTCAGTATCGATTTTGAGAGCCATGTCCCGCTCGGTTCAAATATGAATTCGACAATAATCAAACCATTTTAAGTAGCCTAATGACATTGTTGTGATTCCTCCTTTTCTATCATAATGGGCCTTTGCTAATGGATGTAGGCTTTAAAATCGTTTCGCTTTTTTGTGAAAAACATAACTGACAATGAAAGTTTGCCACAAGAACATTTATCCATAACCTACACCAAATGGCAGAGCCTACCTACAGTATTTCTGCTGGGAGTCAGAACTTGGTTCCAGAACGGGAAACCTGTATAAGCTTGGGCTAGCTCCATCCAAGAACTACATCTTCAATACTGTCTGACCAATTTTTATTAGTTATTATTATTATTAGGTCTTCAAGACGAATGTCTGAAGACCTATTGTTATTAGGTCTTCAAGACGAATGTCTGAAGACCTATTGTTATTTGGTTTTAGATTTTGGATTATTATTATTTTGCTACCTCGTTTTTGTCCGGACGATTCTGAAGTAACCACTGGACCGATTTGTATGAAACTTTCTGAAATGATAGCTTTTATGATGTAGTTGTGCATAACAGGGCCCGATTTTTGAATTTTTGCCCCAAAAAGGGGAGATAAAATTCCTCAGGTAGGTCTCATCATGTTCTACAACTTTTATCATATGACCAACTTCAGCCGGTATGCTCATTTTTCCGTAAAAAAATAAAAACTGAAATTCCGAGTGAACTTCCCGGTTTTGACCCCACCCGTCTTTAAAAATCTTCTTCTCCATAACCGCAATACATACAGCTTTCTATTATATATCATTTTAACCTACATTGAGTGGACTTTAAAAATTGTGTAAGGCATTTCGAAAATCCAAATAGTTTTTGAGTTATCTCCCCTTGAACTTGACCCACGGGAAAAATTCGAATTTTCGGCTATATCTTCAAAGGGGCATAACTCGGACATTTTTCAACCGATTTTGAAACTGATTCTTTCTTTGTGTTTAAGATGTCCTGTTTAACAATCTGCTGAAGAACATTATCATATAAAAATTTATAAGTTTTTTAATAAATAATTTTATACTCAAAAGTTCATTTTTTTCACGAATTTCACAATTCGTGAATTTTAGCGTCACAATTATGCATCGGACAACTTTATGTTCAACATAACATCTGTAGGGAATTCAATTTTACATTTCATGTACTTTTTTCAGAACGATATCTCTTATAGTTTTTGAGTTATCTGACATTGAAGTTGGCAACTGTAAGGAGAGCACACGTTCAAAGAGTCATATCTCAGCCAAAATACACCCGATTTCAAATCCGTTTGTTGCAAACTGTTCAGTATGGAGAGATCTACAATCCCCTTAAGAACCATATGATATAAAAGTTGATAGTTAAGTCGCAAAATGCGATGCGTACCCTACTTGCGACAGGAAAACTCTTAAAATGGGACAGAGTTAGACTGGGAGGCAGTCCCATGCAAGTGCAAGGCAGCACAGAGAGACTCCCAGTCAGAGATAGTTGAATTCAATTTTACACATGATTATTGTTTAAAATTGTTAACAATATTGTTGAAAATTTTTTAAACCCATAGTCAATTTGGCTTGTTATTTTTAAATAAATATATTTAATACAAGATCATGTTTCACCGTTTTTGTACATTCTACTTCACCGAAAAAGGGAATATGTTTACTGTTCTTTTGATTGAAGAATTTTACATGATAAGATTTGGGGTCTGAGTCAAAGCGGAAGTCTTGAAGACCTAAGTACTGCCGCGGCAGTCCTAGTTATTATTATTATTAGCATTATGTCATGGCCTGTTTGTCCGTCGTTCGTCGTCTTTCGTAAACATCTTCTCCTCCGAAACCACTGGGCCTACGAAGCTGAAACTTGACAGGTACCTTCCTACCCATGAGGACACCAAAGTTTGTTCAAGGCGTTCTGATCCGATTTCAAACATGGCCGCCATATTGAAAATCACATAATTGGCCATCTGAAAGCTATTTATGCACATATTCAGCTGAATTTTGCTATGTAGTTAGTACGTGGCAAGATACATCACATATCATACGGCTTTTTCCGTATTTTTTTTTTTTTGACCTTGCTTTGACCTTCAACTTCATACAACCCCTGTGAGTTACATTGAAATCTTTCAAAATCATCTTCTCCGAAACTGCCTGGACAATGAAGCTAAAACTTGGCAGGTATCTTCCTTCCCATGAGGACACTAAAGTTTGTTCAAGGCGTTTCGATCCGATTTCAAATATGGCTGCTTCGGTGGCCATTTTTAAAATGACATTAATCACCATCTGAAAGCTATTTATGCATATATTCAGCTCAATTTTGCTATGTAGGTAGTAGGTAGCAAGATACATGACACATAATTCAGGTTTTAAATGTCAAGGTCACTGGAGGTAATAAACAAATTGAAATCTTGCCTTTGACTACTGGTCAAAAGTGGGCATGCAAGAAAGTCCCTGGGTTTTTGATGACTAGTTTGAGTTAAACTGCTTCTTACACACCTTACTAGTTTGAATTAAACTGCTTCTTACACACCCTTGAGTGGTCAGATGAGCTACAGGGCCCGTGGCACTATTTCTTTTTTTGTATGACCTCTCGAAAAGTAAAGTAGGAAAGTCCGTATTTGTTTGTATTTCGGCTTCCATGCAGTCTGAAGCAAAAGTTTAAACATGATGAAATAATTTGTATTTGTGTGAATATTTGCTTTTGCAGTTTAGCTACATTGTTTGGTCCAGCAGTAGCACCAGAGTGTTGGGAAACAAAATGGTTGTGCAATGTATTGAGGGAAAGTACATGACAGGGATGACGTCAGTGAATGCAACCCATACCACAAATGCCATTTTGTATTCAGTTCAAATCGCCAACATACAAAACGCATTACCTGGCAAACTGACCTTATTTCCTGCCAAATGCCTCCATGAATCACTACATTAAAGTGTGGTTCTCAGAGACTGAATGGACTGTAGTAACGCAAGTTAGGTGCTTGTTCTTCACCAAATAAAATTGCCAGTTCGCTATGGCTTCAATGCACTGACTTTAAAGGGAATGATAGCCCTCAATCTGATTAGTCTCAATGGAACCTAACCTCCACCACACCCACAGGTAATTGATTCTTCTTAATCAACAGCACTACAGCCTTACTAGCAGCACCTGTTACGAAATTACCGAAAAGGAGTAAGACGCACAATTATGATATGCAATACTGTCAGCACTTGCGTTGGCCGACTGCGTTTAGGTCACCAAAATATGACCCTGAATGTGGATGTAAATACAGTGTAATAAATTCAGCAACAATATCACAAGTCACAAATGTAGAGAACACCAACAGAAGTGCACTAGCTTACAGAAACAAGCTAACTCCTTTCTTCCTGATAAATGTTCTGCCTGTTTTTGAGTCCTGATAAAACAAAATAACATAGGACTTTCTCACACACTCATTCTCTCACTCTCTCTTTCTCTATAAATACAATTCAAGGAAGCTCCCTTGGCATGACTGTGATAACAACATTGCCAAAGCTGAGAACAGAAAAAACAATCTCCATTGCACTCTCTTGCTTTTTCTCTCCACCTGCCTCTAAACTCTGTCATCCTGACTTGATATTTGTTCCAAGCACACAGACACTCCTCAAAGGCACACACACTCCAGGAGTCACTCTTTATTGGAACAAGAGCACAGGTCCACCGGCTAATCCGACGAGAGTGAACGTGGACAACACTCATGATGGCTCAAATAAGAAAACAAATCAAAAAAATAAAGGTCCTAAATATTCTGATAATCAATCGTAATAAATCATTAACCTACGTGTGGACTAACCAAAGGTTACCATTCAGATGTAATACATGCAGTTTGTACAAGTCCGTGAATAATTTCGAATAAAATTATACAGAGCAGGAGATGACAGAAGCTCAGTGCTGGTGGTGGTGGTGTTGGCAGGGGAAAGGGTCTGTACTATATTTATTAGGGTGGGGGGTTACTGCACTGTGTTCTCCTGTGAGGAATATTAATCCTCCATTAACCCTGATTTCCAAACAGGATTTACCTGTTCTGGAGAGCCCACAGGACACCCAGCTTAACAGCAATGAGTTTCAACTCAAAGGAACAGGGCCACTTGCAGGGAAATTAAATCTGGCTCTCAAGTCCAAATCTGGGTTCTGTTTTCCTTCCCTCCCGGGTAATTAACGGAACGTGCAGTGCGAATGATTGGCCAGACTGATTTTATGCTTGACTCCCCTAAAGGAAGGAGGAAAAAGCAGAAGCTCTTTAACGTTGGAGCTGTAATGTCCTGCTTCATTCCACTGTCACGCCACCATCCTTATTCACAGCCCATAACAAATCGCACATCTCTTCATGTGGCAAACAACTTCAGTGGCTATACGGTTGGATATTTCAGAAATTCAACTGAAGCATCGTTCTTATGGATGTAGCTGCTGTGCTGCTCATTTAAAGGATTTGAACTTGTAAACTCTAATAACACCATTTCCATAACCGGTACGCTACAGTAGCTCTTAAGTTTTGACAGTGGAGGATACGCTCACACGCCGGTTAATGCGCGCAGCATCACTGGCCTTCATCTCACAGGGAATTACAGAGTTCTAATTTCATGCCCAGATTATCACGCTCGGTATTTCAACACCTGGTTATTCAATGGGCCGCTGCTATTCCACTGACCTTTACATCCCCTTTAAAATCCTTTTTTTTTTAAGTAATTGAGCGCTTCACTTCAGCTGATGTAGAGGGTAACCTTCTGTCCAGAGTAATAAAGAGGTATCTGTATGACTGTATACTCATATATATCTTATATTGTACCTATATCTGTATGCTCTGTAATACAGAGGCAATACAGAGTAATACAGGTATCTCATTGCCATAACAATCTTTTAACATTTTACCTGTTCTTTGAGGTACGTACACTGCGTACTAGTCCGTACCATTATTTAAGTCTAAGGTATTTTATTTATATTCTTTTCAATAGAACATTTTGGCTGAGCAGGCCTCACCTTTTCTAGACTGTGTTCTAGGCCCTGGATTCACATGGGACTAACTTTTCTGCCACGAGACTCACCTCCTCTGCAATTTTGGAAAACTCCTGCAGGATGGTCATCACCTCCGCGTCTCCCTGGCTCAGGGTGAAATTCTGCACCCAGAAAGAAACGGGTAACTATTATATACCTGCATGCGTGTGTGGTAACTATCACATCAACTTAAGTGTTTGTGTGTGTTCACTGCTTCAGTGATAAAAGGCACTGTAATCTTTTTTTCCTAAGAAAACAATTACAATTTTTTCTGCCCTTAAAAAAGATTCAAGGTTTTAGCCCAAATATTCATCTCAGAGCCTGTTTTCTCCTTGTGTTAGAGCATTCTCCTGAGTGACACCTGCCCTGTTCCCATTGTCTCACCTGTTTCTCATACTCCAGCAGATGCTTCGACAGCTGCTCGGTCGCCAGGGCCATCTCGCTCTGGAAAGTTCCGGAGACAAAACGCAACGCTGAGGTCAACAACAACTGTCACCGTCAGCCAGCAGACCCAGGTATGCCAAACCATTCCCGCTGTTGCTACCAAACATAGAGACATGAAGCCCTTAAAATCATAAAATGCGTGAAGTTGTCTCAGACCCCAAATGATACGCAGAATCCACGAAAGACCGGGCGGGTGTTATTTTATAAATTCAGTTCCATAAGCATTGGGACAATGGGTAAAATGAACATAAAAACAGTACGCAGTAATTTGCAAATCCTTTCTTCAGTCCTGCATTCAATTTTTTTTCAAAGGAAGAATAAGTAATGCTTTTAGTCATCAACTGAAATTAAAAAAAAAATTGATAGCAATTTCAAAATGTGATAACTGCAACACGGGACAGGTGCATGCTTACCACTGTGACATCACATCTTTTAACCCTATAATTCCCCCTGTATCATGTATGATACACCAAATTTGAAGGACCATGTCCACCTAGTTAGATGCAACACAACCACGAATGCTCACTGCATCATATCTGATACACAGTGCTGCCACCTAGAAGAAAGAAGTGAGTTTACAGGAGTCGTCTCTCCCCTAGTCACTCACTTCAAGGTAGTAGCTCCCATGTGAATGGGAATTCATGAATTTCCTTGGACTTTGCCAGTGAAGTTTGGCATTCCAAGGTAAATATTACACAAAAACTTATTCTTATACATGTTAAGGGATAGCTATACATAGTAGAGAGCATATAAATAATTTGAAATTTCGAGTGTTGAGTTCTGGAGGGGTGCTGATTTTTGGTTGTATCAGATATGATACTCCTGGTATTAGAAGTTCTGTTCAGCAATGTATATTTGCTGTCACAAAACCTAATGATGAACAGTGGATCTGAATACTATCCTTCAATACTTCAAAAATATTACTGGGTCATATTGTTCCTATAATGATGTCTGCGTCTGGGCATTATAGGGTCAATAACACTCCGTAGTCATTTTGGAACTGAAGATACCAATTGTTAGAGTTTCCAAAGCTGAACTTGCTCTTTCTTGCATGATACAGGATTTCAGTTCATCAACAGTCAGAGGTCTCTCTCATCATATTTTGGGCATCAAAATTCACCACACATTTTCAAAGGAAGACCGGTCCTAGCAGCAGCCAGTGCCCACAGACTGAGACTATAAAGCCAAGCTGGTCTATTATATGCAGTGTTGTTTGGTGTTAACCTGCTGGAACGAGCAGGGGTGTCACTGAAACGGATGACATCCGGAAGGTGGCATATGTTGCTCCGCATGTACCTTTCTGCATCAATTGTGCCTTCAGAGATGTGCAGGAATCAGACTACAAGAGCATTAATGCAGCCCTAGACCATTACAGACACTGGCTTCTGAACATGTCACTGATGACAGTTGAGATGGTACTTCTGTTTTTTGGCCCTGAGAACACCACGTACATTATTTACTCACACAATCTGAAAGATGGATTTGTCAGACCACAGCACTCCTTTCCACTGCGTGTCAATCTATAGTATTTCAGAAGAGCTCGAGCCCACAGAAGGTGGTGGTACTTCTCAACCTCGATATATAACTCCCTCTTTACATAACTGAGTCTTAAAGGGACCCTAAACAACTGCAAAAATGCCATATTTAACCCAGGAGTATTGAATATATGAAACCAATTAACAGTCCAGAGAAGTTGATCAGTCTGGAGAAAGAACATCCCCTGTAACATAATTCATCATGTACAATTTCACCATCGCTGCCAGTATGGCCATTACCTGGCTGACAGAGTAACTGTTATACTGACTGAATTGAACTGAATTAATTTTTGCAGAATTAACAAATAATCTCTACGACACAAAGTCCTTACAAAACTCATATCCATTATCAAATCTGCTTATCCCTGGGCAGAGTTGTCGGGGAGCTGAAGCCTATCCCAGCATACAACGGGCGAGTTGTTGGACACACTCCATTCACACACCAAATCATACCTTAAGGTCCGTAAGTTAGGGGCAATTTGGAGTCAACAGCTGGCTTAATTTACTACTCCTGGGACAAGGGGAAGATAAGTCGACTGGACCAGGAAACACAAACCACTCAGAAATGCCCCAAGCCAGATACATGCCCACAACCTCCTTGCTCTGGGGAAGGCACACTACCCACTGCGCCAAGCACAGGCGCCCTGCTCGACTGGTCCACCCGTTTCCGTTTCCAGCTCTTCCAACAGTGCCACTTGCCTGAATTATAATTGTGAAATACTGATAATCAACGCTGCTTGCCTCACTCGGCTCCATGACTATGAGAGTGGAGTGTAGACAGCAACAATGCACTAATGTGGTAATTACACACTAATGCAGGAAGGAGAAGTGAACAGGGGTCATTAATTATCATTAATGACCGATCATCATCATGACCGAGCAGGAGGAGGAGTCTTTTTTTGGGCAGTGGGATGAAGGGCAGGGCACACCCCCCAATCTTCAGCAAATCACTGTTTCAAACATAAAGCCCAAATCTGTGCGTTACTATGCCTTTGTATTAATAATCAATGTGATGGGCTTCACAGTGTTGCAGTGGGAAACATTGCCATCTCACAGCAAGAATGTTTTGGCTTTGAAACCAGCCTGGGGCCTTTCTGTGTGGAGTTCACATGTCCTTCCCATGTTAGTGTCGTTTTCCATGTATTCTGGTTACCTCCTGCAATCTAAACACCAGCATGTCAGCCTAATAAGAGACTGAATATTGCCCACAGGAATGAGGGTGAGAGTGAGACGTGTCAGATAGTTGTAATGGATTGAGAAACTGTTTAAGTGCGCTTTAACTCTTGCTCATTGCAAGCTGGATTTAGGCCCCGGCTCCCAGTAATAATGAGCAGAAATGAGCGGGTTTGATCGAGGATGCATAGTGAGTGTTGGGGGAAGTGTGTGAATTTCACAGCAGTAGGAATCAGGAGAGGTTGCTCTGCGCTGGCGCCCCCTACCTGCGCTCCATACACTCTCTGCATGGACTGCAGCAGCTGATTGGTGTAGTCAGTGAGTGCGGCAGTGTCCTCCTCAAACACACTGAGCAAGGAGCGAGTCTGCAGGAAATACAAACACATGCAAACACGCATGAATGTACGCGCGGTTGCACGCGCACACACACAACTGCAGTATGTACACACATATAAGCATGCACACACAGTTGCATACACATGCACGCATGCACACATGGTTGCACCCACACAAATGCATGTACACATGCAGAAATGCATGCTTACATAGGGGCACACGCACAAACACACACACACATACACACACAAACACACACCCAGAATTGTGACGGGGCGTGAAAACCAGTCATACAAGAGTCAAATACAATAGAGACTAAATATGGGTGTGGTTGGAAAATACAATAGGAGAATGCAAACACACCTACATTTGCATGAGATCAATCGGATAAACTTTGCACTGGGCTGCCGTTTGGTGGAATCAGTGACAATTCATTCACAAATAGAAATACAAATGTCACAGCCTGTCTCTTTGTGTCTGAAGATAACACAGATAACATTTCCTTTTTTTCCCCTGTCTTGATCAAATAATGCATGAGTCTGATATTGCGCACAGGTCAGTTAATTTTTATGTTGATAACACATAGCCAGCTAGCTACAGTGTGTCCTAGGAGCACAAGATGGCCACTGCCTAAGCCTAGTTCAGATACAGTTTCCTGGCTTAATCATTCTGGCTTTGTACAGTCCTCTACCACTGACTGGCAGAACTTCTCTGTGAAATGCAATACAAAATGTGTTGATGATATACACATTTAAACTTTTTTTCTATAATTTCCTTCCTAATTCATGTCAATTCATAAACCATATCATTTTACTGTGTATTTGAATTGCAAAGTGAGACATTTGCATTCTCATTTCAAAGTGATTCTAAAAACACTCCCAAGCCAATTGACACACCAATGAATGCGTGAGTCAATCTCTGAACAGGAATTTCCTTTTAGTGCCTCAATAATGCAGTTCAGAATAATGACCATTGAAACATAGAAATGATCATTTATTTTCATTTTTCACTAGGAGATTGACTGTCTCATTCCCTCATACTGGAGCAACAGACTCAGCCCACTCCTTTTTAACCATCAAATGGGTTGAAATGTCTTTAGCAGTGAGTGCATGGAATTATCTCTTGCCGTGACGTCTCATATCTCGTCTTGATAACCAAGTTTAGACTCTGCTTCCCAACAATCCGCTTCGTTCAGTCAAGTCTATGTAATGCCACTGGTAATTGGCAAATTTTACCTAATTATCTGAGGGAAACTGAACCCCTGCCTACACAAGGGTACAATTCACTAGAGCAAGCAACGGTGTGTTTATTTTTCAAAAGCTTTCCCGGTAACTAGCCAGACTTATCTCTTACTGGGATACAGACCTGTGGTCAAACTCATTGACTGCCATAAACTTATCAGACTGGCATGCGGAACCACTATGAGTGGTGACACTTAAAAATAAACGGGCTACAGCAACCGCTAGAACCTTGAGACGTGCTAGATAACCCATTTTTCCATTAATATAATAAGAAAATTATATTAGAGAAACCAGGTGAGATTAATTCATTGGGTAGAGATTAGTACGTACACTGCTTAGGATGTGCGGACATATCCTAAATGAGCCATCAGCACACAAATAAAAAATGTTATAAATGTGAGATGCACGCCGTTTTTAAGTGTGCAGTACCGTTAACTTCTCCGGTCTGGGGAAATTGCACAATATCGCGGACTTCATAAAAAATGAAACCGTTAACCAAAGAGACGGCGTTTGATAACCAGTAAAATAATAGTCACTAAAGAATCAATCCTTTACCCCTCAAGAATCGGATGGATTTTTGGAAGTTGTGAGGATGAAGGCTGGTGTGTTGGCTGAAATTCCCAAATTCCATCACATCAGAGGAATTAACGCCAGCCCCCCCGCCCCCGTAGCGCACAATACTGGCCGAGCGCACTGTTATTTCAAATGGCAGCCCAAGCAGGACGAAGTAGGAAAACAGCCAAACGTCATCTTTTTACCCGAAAGTAGAATTGTTTAAGGATACGTGAATATGCATAGATCGTATAAACTGAAATCAACCACATTCGCATATCGGACAAAACTACAAGGCGCATCTTACTAAAGTATCCTGTCGCTATTTTAGCTCATCTGTAACTGGTAGCAACACGTCACGGACATGCGGGGGGAAAAATCCTTTTCAACGCAACGTGAAGACATAAGCGGGACCATTTAGCATAATGACGCGTAAAACTGTAATTTGTGACCAACACTTCGCAAACATTCCTTTAACGACTACTAAAGCGTACTTAGTAATAAGATATTTTCATCGTGGCCAATGTAAGGACTTAGGTGTGGTAGCAAGTTAGAGGAGCTCGCTGCCTTCAAGTTTTCACTGAGTCTGTTGAGTTTCGAAGGATCTTTGCCATTTGCAGTATAAAAAAGCCGCATAAAAGAAAAGACTGAGGAGTAATTACCTGCGGGCTGTCTTGCAGAGCCTCCTCGAGAAGTAGTTTGTGAACGGCCGGCATCTTGTTCGCGGAGCGGAGAAAGTCCTGAATTATTTAGGAATTGGACTCTGTTTCCCAGGGAGCTGTGTGAGTGGCAGTGGACGAAACGCGAATCGAAGCGGACGGCCAGTGTGACTACGGAAGAATTACAAGCAGATGGGGAAAGCGAGTATTTAGCAAGGAAAGCTCTCTGTGTCAATGTTAACCTTAATGCTGTATCAATAAAAGCTTCCACCACAATGAAAGACTTTCCACGCCAGACTTCTTTGAAAATTTCCCTAGGAATTTAATGAAAGAAAATATCTTTGAAGGTTAGGGGAAAAAAACCTTTTCGTAGGGAATCATGTTCAACATTCTCGGACTACAGAACGTGTCGATGCGGGCAGAAATATTACAGATCATCATTTATCTCCAAAAAGCCTAATTTGATTAAATTTCCGTGCCAAATCGGCAAGGCTTTGCCGAATTCTGTCTTTGTGCCTACATGCACATTGTGTAACAATAGCCCCCTCTGTTGGGGATTCAGATAACTGCATTAATTTTTGATATTACAGGTTTATTACAGGTATTTTGATCAAAAGCAGCGTGTCATCGCATTTCAAAATTACCACTTGCTCGCTTTCGTCGTGATATTTCAGGCAGGCTATTTGAATCGCAAGTCGCAGTCTTTGGGTCTTATTTTCTTTCGTAAAACCCGGTCATATCTAGGGAGAGCCCCTCTGAGTCCCTTCTGCATTCAGCAGTTTGTTAATAAATACTGAACTGAGCAGAGGAGACGGGCTTTGGCTAAACATCGAATACGTGCGTCTGAAATTCATTGACTTTGTTTCCTGCTGGCGGTGTGTGAACCTGCGGTGGTAAAAATAATAATAATAACTATTATACAGCTTTAACATTTTCTTCTTCTTCTTAGAATTATTACCGGTATTATTAAGAAGAAAAAGCAAAAATATAACTAACATTATTATTATTATTATTATTATTATTATTATTATTATTAAGAAGAGGAAGAAGTTCAGATTTATAATAGAGCCCAACAACAATTGACCAAAGTTCTGTACAATCCAAATAAATAAGGTAAAAAGTTATACAAAGCCTAAAAACAGATCAGGGACGCAGATATGGATGCACACTACACAAAGAAAACACTGATACAGAGGCAAAAGCCAGGGAGAAGAAATGGTTTTTCAGGAGGGATTTGAATGTAGACCCTGAAGGAGAAATCCTTACATGCAAAGGGAGTTCATTCCACAGTTTTGGACCGATGACTGCAAAGGCACGATCCCGCCTGCTCTTAAACCATCCCGCCCTCTAGGTTAAATAAGCCTGAAAGCTTACACATAGTGGATGGAGAGAGACCTCACATGCGCTTATTTCCAAACGATTTTCAATGAGCTGCTGGTAAATTAGTCTCTGCCTTGCATTTAGACAAATTCTTTATGAAAATGGGCATCTGAGCATTTCATACTTCTTATTTATTCGACCTCCTATTGGGCGGAATATTGATTTGTTTGCACTTTATTTTGTTTTCGGGTTTTATTTTCTTCTTTGTCGAATTCTCAGTTTCACCTCTGTCCAAAAGTTTCAATAAAACTTTGAGCTTTTTTTAATACCGATTTGTTTTTCTTTGTCAGAGCCCTCAGTACAGCTGGAGGTGGAGATGAGAAATATATCTGTTCTCTAGTTTCTTTTGTCGCGATTGAAGTGTAGGAAATGGCAGTGCGAATAACAGTTAGACTCTATCTGTTGTTGATCCACGTACCTAAAAGCATTTCCTTAGCCCTTAATATTGCGTCCCCGGTGGGGAATTCAAAATGGAATTAAAATTTTGAAAAGCGCCACAAGTACGCAATTTTGACACGCCCTATAAATCACCTTAATTCTGTTACCAAAATGGAGGCCTGTGATTGGTCAAGACTCAAATCATCCTCCCACACCACCCCTCCTAACTCCCTCTGTTGCCTGGGCAACGCTGACAAAGTGGAGGGAAAAGCATTTAAGGGCAGGGAATCCCCCTCCCTATCCCCGAACCTCCATCTCTGTCTTTATCTATCCTTCTCCATCTCTCTCCCCCTCCAGCCCACTCTTCACCTCCATCTCTCCCTGTTTCTCCCACCCTCCATCTTTTTATCCCCTCTCCATCTCCCTCCCATGCCTCATCTCTCCCTCTTTTTCCCACCTCCATCCTCTTCTCTCATTCCTCTCCATCTTTCCCTTTCTGCTCCTCTTCCTCTCCATCTCTCTCTCCCACCCCCCATCTCTCTATTTATCGCACCCTACATTTCTCCACCCCTCCATCTCTCCATTTCTCCCACCCTACATCTCTCCACCCTCCTTTCTCAATCCTTTTCCATCTCTTTCCTCTCCATCTATCACCCTCCTTCTCTCCATCTTTCTTCCATTCTCCATTTTTCTCCCTCTCTCTATCACTCTCGCTCTCTCAATTTCTATCTCCACCCCCTCTCTCTCTCTCTCCCTCTCTCTCTCTCAACTCTTTACCTTTCTCTCTCAGATCTGCTTCTCTCTCCCTCCCTCTATCCATCTCCTGCTCTCTCCTCTTTCCTCTGTCTCTCCTTCCAACTCCCTACACGCCCTCCATCTCCTCTCTCTCTCTCTCTCTCTCTCTCTCTCCCCCTGTATCTCTCCCTCCCCCTCCTTCTATGTGTTCCTGCCTCCATTCTCTGAAAGCACATTGAAAGAGGAGAGAGAGAGAGAAAGAGAGGTATTGCCATTGAAGAGAGGGACCACTGGGCTAACCAGCGGAAGAGAGCGAACATTCCCCATCACCTCAATCTATTCATCTTCCATCTTTACGTCCCCATTCATCATCCCTTCCTCTTTTCTTCTCATCTCCGGGTTTTCCTCTCTCCGTTTTGTCCAGTTCTGCGCCAAGTGAGAGGGAGATCTGTGAGATATGGGCTGTGGGAATTCCTCCGCTGCCAGCACCTCAGGAAGAGGTGAGCGTGTGTGTCTGTGAGTGAGTGCATGTGTGCCTTTGTGTGGGTCAGTGTGCATTTACGTGCGTGTGTGTCTGTAGATATGGATGTGTTTGTATATTTGTGTGCGATTGCGTGAATGTATGTGTGTGAGACTGTGTAAATATATGTGTTTGTTTATGTGTGTGTGTATATATGCGTGTTTGTTTGTATGTGTGTGAGAGTGTGAATATATGTGCATACTTCTATTTTTTGTGTGTGTGTGTGTGTGCGCGCGCGCGTGCGTGCGTGCGTGTGTGTGTGTTTCTCACCTTTGATGGCTGCTTTACCTGGTTAATAATGACCCAAGATCAGCTAAGTCTGGGTCTGCTTTACATTGTTTATGCTGACCCAAGATCAGCTAAGTGTAGCTCTTCGGCTCATACTTTTCAGCTGTTAACTCATACCGATTTTGACTTGATGAGGTCGTTCATGTGTGTGAGCAGAATGCATGCATTGAGTGTGAGCATTTTCCCAGTGATGTTGTGATATATTGTGATATATAGTGAAGTCTGTGAGACAGTAAGTTCCCTCGCTGAGTGGCGTGATATTTTGTCATACCCCTACTTCTGTAAGTTTTCTTAAGGACTGATGTTGTGATATGTTGTGAAATCCCTTTTTTCTGCTCTCCTTCTCATTGAATGAGAATGTTTTTTATGCAGTATGGCGTCACACACAGTGCTGTGGGTTTTCCTTATGTCTGATGTTGTGATTTACACTATCGGCCGACTTCCACTGAAGTGCTAGGTGTCAACTTTAACAATCATATCACTGTCTGTGTCGAAAAAATATGATGAATACGCTTGGTAGTTCTGGCAAAATATGGCCATTCTAATGAATCTAAGATTTAGACATTTTCTTTTAAACAAAACACATTCCTTTCTTCGTATTTGAAAATCCCTGTAATGTTTGGATGTTCAAAACTGCTGACAGGCAGTGATCAGTGCTGCAAAAAGTATGTGCCTCCTTCCAGATTCCTTTTATTTTCACTCATAAGTCATTTTTAAATGTTTCAGATTGTCCAACAAATTTTAATATGAGAGAAAGTCAATGCAAGTAAACACAAAACGCAGCTTTTACTTGATCCTTTCATTTATTGAAGCTGAAGAGTTCCTGAAAGCATATATCACCCATGTGGAAAAAAAAATCCCCCCCCCCCCCCAAAAAAAAACAAAACTGGAAACAACTGCAAACATTTGCAATAATTGGCAATGAATCGTTTACATCGCTGCTGAGGAAATTTGGCCCTCTTTTGTTTTCAGAATTGTTTCAATTTAGTGGCATTTGAGAGTTTTCAGGCATGAACTGCGTGTTTGAGGTGATGCTTCTGCATCTCAGTTGGATTCCAGTCCTCCAGGCTAAAGAGGAGAGGGACCATTATTATCAGCGCTCAGTTCAAAAGCCAGTATCCGTGGTGACCTGGGGGTGGATTAGAGCGCATTGCCTGGGTAACTTGTACTTCTGTTATATAACCATTTATTCAGAACGATATGCATAGATTTTGTAGCGACATATGCTTCCATTTAGACAAAGTCTTTTTCAGGTGCTTTTTAGCAAGACGATGCCAAATCACATTCTGCACATATTACAACAACATGGCCCTGCAGTAAAAGAGTCCAGGTCCTAAACTGGCCTGCCTGCAGACTAGACCTGTCACTCAGTGAAAACATTTGACACATTATGAAATGACAAATAAAACATAGGAGGCCACGAATTGCAGACCAGCTAAAATATGACGCCAAGGAAGAATGGGAAAACTTTATACTCTCAAATCTACAGTAGTTGATCTCAGTTCCCAAATGCTTACAGTGTCACTAAAAGAAGAGATGATGCAAGGTAAACATGTCCTTGTCCCAACTTGTTTTTGATACGAGTTCTTGGCATTAAATACAAACTGAGCAGTTATATTAAAAAATAAATAAAAATTCACATTTCTCAATGTCAACATATGACATGTTGTCCTTATGCTATTTTTGATCACATTTAGGGTTTAAATGATGAACAAGTCATTGCATTTCTTTCTATTTACATTTTACGCGGCTTCCTCACTTTTCTGTTAGCGAGGTTGTAAAATTAGTTAGTCCCAAACCATTTACGTAAGTGTGACAACTATGTAAAAATAGAGGAAACCGGTAAGGGGGCAAATATTTCCTCACATCACTGTTGGCATGATAACCCATGTTTTCAGTTTTTTCTGTACCATATTAGGTGATATATTTCCATGTCAATGCTGTGTATTTTCCAGAATGTTGATGTTGTAATATCTGCAATGATATGTGTTTCCCTTGTGACAGAAGAATTGGCATATTGTGATATTAATTTGCTGTGTTATGTTCACAAATATGTCATATGTTCCATCTGTGAAGCCACAGAGCGGCAAAATCACAATTATTTACCAGAGTTTATCAGCTGTTTACTCTCTAGAGCCTCACGTTACTCATCAGCCAGTAACTGATACTCCCCTGCAGTCTCCTGGGAACGCCAGTTTTCCAAACCTCTGTTGAACTGTGGTTATGTGGAGCCAGTCACTAGGGAGTCTGTTTCAGGATTTTGTGCCAATATCTGCCTTAAATCACTTAATTACCTCCGCATTATCCATCATAGACCTGACATTTGCTCTAATAAGGAAGTCCAGCAGTGTGGTTTGTGAGTCAAAGGTAATTGGTTGGAACAAAAGCCAACTCATCGACCAGCCCTCTCCAAGTCCAGATCTGTTCTTGTATTAATGGGTGTGTTAGCGTGTGAATGGTATCAGTGCAGGATGTCTGTGTATGTCTTATTTGTGCTTTTGTGCATGTGTTTGTGTGTGTGCATATGTACATTAAACGCTGGGGGGGGGGGTTGTAAGCCCGTAGATAAGCCTCAGTCAGTGACATCAGACTTGAGAGTATGTGAGACATGAGACAGGCAAGTGATCAAAAAACACTGCAGTGATCACAGTTGTTGCTAATAATCATAACACACAGCAGTGATCAGATCACACTGGAATGATCATTACACACAGCATTGATCATGGCATATGCTGTAATCATAGCATATGCAAATAGTCATAACACACAGCAGTGATCATAACTCATGCCCATGATTATGACCCATTGCAGTAATCATAATTCATTGCAGTGATCATTGTATATGCTAAAAATTATAACACATAGCACTGTTCATAGCATATGCTAATAGTCATAACACGCAACAGTAATCATAACATGTCATGTCAGCAGTTATGGCTCATAGCAGTAATCATAACGCACAGCAGTGATCATAAAACGTCAGTGATTATAACTCATGGCAGTAATCATAACACACAGCAGTGATCATAGCATATGCTAATCATCATAACACACCACAGTGATCATAGCATATGCCAATCATCATAACACACGGCAGTGATAATAACACAAGTCAGCAATCACAACATACAGCAGGGGTCAAGACGCATGCCAGTGATCAAAACAAACAGCGGGGATCATGACACATGCAGTGACCATAATGCAGGCTAGTGATTTTAGACTACAACGCAGATCAGTGGTCATTTATCGTAATTCAAAAGTATGACTCAGACTAATGGAAAAGTGGGCGGGGAGCTAAGCAGCGTTAGCGACAGCGCTGCTTGATGATAATTCTTCAGAGTCCGTTATGAGCTGCTGCACAGGCTGATTAGCCTGCTTCTTATTTTCGGCTGGAGTTTGTGTGAGCAGGGGGGAGTATATGGGAGGGACGGGGGAGGGAGAAAAGGAGGTAAGTGGAGAGAGATGTAGAGGGAGCGATAAATGCAAAGAGGGAGGGAGGCCTATATGGAATGAGAGGGACAAAGAAAGAAAAAACGAAAGAATAGGAGCAAGAAGGAAAAGACGGGGAGAGAGAAAAAGGAAAGTAAAGAAATAAATGGAGAACAGGGGGAAACAAAGAAAGACTGGTGAGAGAATAATTGTCAGAATGTTCCTGTTGAATGTTTTATGGAGCAGGTTAGGCAGTTTTGATTGGTTGTGTGCTCTCCTTCTCTGATTGGCTGTATGTGGATGACCTTTACTGACCCCATGATGCTGGTCTAACTGCCACGCGGCACCTGCTCCCAATGGACAACTAAAAATGAGCCGAGCCTTGTTTCACAAAGCAGGATGACAGCATTATCTGGGCGCTGTTTTTTATAGCAGTAGCTAATACTTTGTTAGGTTTGCCCTGTTTCACAAAGTAGGATTACTGACCTAGCAGGCCCTGTTTCAAAAACCAATACTAAGGAGTTGGCTGAGCACTATGTCAGAAAGCAGGATTTTTGAGTTTGCCGTGTCCTGTTTCTCAAAACAAAATTATTGATTTAACCTGGCCATGTTTCAGAAAGCAATAACACTGGTGGACTCTTGTTTCACAAAGCAGGATTATGGAGTCAGCAGGGCCATGTTGCATAAGGCAGGATTTTTGCGTCAGCCGAGTCCTGTGTTACATCTCAGAATTACTCAGTTAGCTCTGTCTTGTTTCACAAAGCAGGATTACAAAATTAGCTAGCCCATGTTTCAAATAGTAGAATTATGGAGTTAGCTAGGTCTTGTTTCATAAAGCAAGATTACTAAGATAGCTGGACAACTTTACTGAGTAATCCCCAGTTGTTTTTACTTCAGTTTAGCAGGTCCTAGATTTTGGAGGAGGTTGGGGTTTTACTCTGGCATATTCACTCAGAGCTGTTATATGGCTAATATAGTAATCTGCTTGATTATACACCCCCCTAGTGTGGCTTCAGCTCTCTCTAAGAGGTCTGCCTTATGAAAGAACAGTTCCCGAACTTATGAACTCTTCATGGTGAATACATCGAGGATCTCTAATGAGTGAGCCCAAGATATCAAATTTATGAAACAAGAGTAGTAATTTTCATTTAAATTCATTGGGCTCGGAATAAATGAAAATTACCACTTAAGTTTCATAAATTTGATATCTCAGACTCACAAATTTGAGTTCCTTTTTATCCCATAAATGTCATTGTTGCATTATTTGGAAAATTTGAAAGAAGTGTTTGCTTCTAGGTGGTGGTCTATTCAAGTCAGTAGGGTGAATAATTAACGAGCAAGCATGCCAATGCTTCTATGATAACAGTGACTCCTATAATTTATTTGATGGCAAAAAGTGCTAGCATGCTAGCTAGCAAATAATTCATCCCATTGGCTTGAATAAACCACAAACTAGCATCTAACGCCAGAGATGGGTAACGGTTACGAGCAGGAGAATTGGTAACTTTACTGTGTTTGCCAATGAATGGAATCTGACCAATTGCAAAGCAAGAAAGCTGTAGTTGACGTGTGAAATACCAAATTTGTATCTCATGGGTTGCATTCCTCATCATTTATGGGACAAGATATATTATGCTGTATATTTTTAAAATGGATGCACTGTTCATGCAATGTTTTTAGTCCTACATGAAAGCAGAGGAATTGATATACAGCAGTGTGGAGCTTTTTGGGAACAGTTTTTCTTGCCTTTGTTCATAACTGAATTATTTATACATCAGCAATATATAGGTAGAGTACAGCCAGAAGGTATATTGTAGGTTGAGCAGTATATCAATATTATATTGATTTCATGATATAAGATATCTTCATGGATTTTGGATACTGTAACTTTAAGATACGACCTAAGTGTTGACTTTTCTGGTTTTAAAGGCTGAATTACAGCAAACGGATGCAGTTTTCTGCTCTTATTAGACTGTTGTAGCTGTTGTCTGGCCCCGTTTGGTCATCACATCAAAATTTCTTCAGACTAACAAAAATAGGCGTGCAATGCACGGAATACCCCTCAGCCTGATGTCAAAGTTTTTGGAGACGCCCGCCCACCTGCCCAACCGCACGAAGGATAGCAATACATCGTCAGCCTTGAGAGCTGAGGGGAAAAATCATATTGCGATAATATTTTGTGAAACCACCAACAGTAATCCCTTCAATATCAGCACAGATTTAATATCTAAGTATTTGGTCAAAAATATTGCGATTTTTGATTTTGTCCATTTCGCCCCGCCGGAGTATATAGGCGGTGACCTTAGCATAAAAAGGTACATGTTTCAAATAATATGGATTTTAATACCTGCAAAATAACTACCACAGTCTCACATGCATCAGTTTTTATTGTTTTCAAACCCAAAGTGTAAGAGCTCACTGCTAGAAATGCGATGTGTCCTTGGGGTTCTTGAGCTCCTGCTGATAGTAATGCTGTTCATGACCACACTGAACACACACTCCACTGGGCTTCTCTATTCTCAACTCAACTGTTAAGCACCTCATCAAAAATATTTGCCAATTAAATATCATTCCCTAGACAGCGGTAACAGACCAGAATGTTCTCTTGTATTTGTTGTGTTGTGCCTTCGCGGTCCATACAGAAATTTCCATCAGCAGACTGAACTGTGCGTGCTGAAATGAAGGTGAAGATCAGGGTTTGCAATTCTCTGAGGGCAGCGCTGAGCTTCATGCACTCAAAGGGTTAATGCCGTTTCATCCTTTTGATCTGTCAGTAATTAATTATTTACTGGGCACATGCCAGAATTCTGCAATGTCGTGATTTCACACCCTGTTGGCTAAAAGATGATCTCTCTCCCCCTCTCTCTTTCAATCTCTTTCTTTTTCTCTACCCATCTCCCTCTCATTTTCTTTGCATTTTTCTCACTCTCTTCCTCCTTTCCATTTCTTTCTTTTGCACTGTTATTTCTCTCTCATTGCCTCCCTTTTCCCTTCTCACTCTTTGCTTTTGTCCAGCCCTTTCTCTCTCTATATTTTTTTTCTCCCTCTTCCCTCTTTCTCTTTTCCTGTCTGCGTCTCTCCTAATCTCTCTTTCTCAACCTCCCCCATTCTATCCCCCTCTCTCACACATGCAGTCATACCATGTGTCATTAACAGCAGTGGATTTCTATTAAACACAATTATACTGACTCTAACATGTGCTGAGGACCGCACTCTGCTGGTCTTGCAGATTGATTGGTTTTTTGGCCAATGTTTCCCCAATCTTGGGTCTATCGCTCCCCCTCTCTGGATGAGGGGTTTAGCAAATACTGATGTCTGCGTGAGCCACAGTGTGCTACTCAGGCGCTGATTACGGCAGGAAACTGGCACTCGAGAACCCTGGAGACTGTGCTCGCTTTGTACAAAGAGGCACGGCGAGTTTCTCATTAAGCCTTATGCTCAAATGCAGCCATTTTTTTTATGGTTTTAAAACTTCATATCCATTCACACTGCTGGAGGTCTGCCTTTGGCCTTCCCAAGTCTCTGCCTGATTAACCCGAAAGGGCTAGATTTAGATGGACGAAGAATGAAGCACTCCAATTATGTTATAGAACGCACTACTGATTTAGCTGGATAACTACAGTGACATATACCAGAGCCAATCACACACACACACACAGGAAAAAAAATCTGGAGCAAAGTGAAAAGACAGAAAAGCTATAATTACCCACGTAACTTTCCTTGCTGTATGAGACACTCATGAATAATAGTTCAGTTCAATTAAAGACATGGCACTTAGAAGGTTATTCTACTCAGTGTTTTTTTTTTTATTTTTATTAAACTCTCAGTATCAGCTAGGTCACCAATGTAAAAGTCATTAAAGGGGACCTAACATGCTGATCCTTCTTTTGATAAATATTAGTAATGTTATAATGTTGGTTGTCCATGCTCAACCTCTGAAAGGTTTCTAAACATAAAATACAGTGATTTCGCCGGAATACAAGAATGTGATTTCGTGAGCGTGATTTCCTCTCTGAACAGCTCCACTCTAGATCCTCACGAGATCTGGGCAAAACCTGATGTCAGGTTGTGCCGTCCAATTAGCACAGACCTAGCCAGAGCCAACCACTCCGCTGGACCTGCCCACACCGGAAACTATTCTAGCAGGCACTAACAATGGCAGATCATACTATGCCTTAGTAGCGTCTACACTTTTGGAAATACAAAAGAATTGCAGACCATTTGAGGTGCAATTTTGTCAGTATCTCTCCCAAAGCTACTTGTCCGTTTACTTTTGGATGAGAAGAAAAACAAATATTTCTCTTCCAAAAGAGAATGCCATCAGAAATTAGCGGGTAGCTTTTTTTGTTTCCTGGCAGCAAACAGCCACGGCCAAAGGGAACGTTAGCTGCTTGTGCTCAGCATTTCAGCAAAGACAGCTTTGTCAATAAATGATAATTCGACACAGGATAAGCGTTTCAGCTGCTTCTCAAACCTGAAGCAGTTGCATCGATCAAGCGCTCAGAGCCACAAGCTGTAAGTAAACATATAGCAGCAAATAATGTAAGTGAGGCTAACGTGTTACGGGTGGCTAGCAGGACTGCTAGCGATAGTTAGCACTAACAACTGGCCTCAAACACAGGCTTTGTAAAATATCTAAAGATAAAGCCTGTATCAGTCGCGAGCTGTAAGTTGCTTTTACTGCATAAGCCAACCTGACGTGATAGCCAGTTGATTGCAACTGTTGTACAGCGGCTAACGTAGCCAAGTTACTGTTGCTAATGTTTGTGTCCTAAATATGCAAGAGTGATATCAGGGGAAATTCTACAGAAGGTGTGTGAACATAAACCTCATTTAAAGCTAACTTTTAATACTTGTTTGTCATTTGGATGCTTGGTACAACTGTGAACAATAACAGAACTTGCTGTCTGTAAAACCTGTATTGCAAGGGTTTGTCTCTGTGGTTATGACCGATCGGTTACCAGCTACTCCATGTTAATATGCGTGCTCTGCTAATTAAAAATGCTCCTGGTTAACTTATATCAGTAATTCTGATTGGTATGCTTGTGTTACTTCGGGAAACATCAATGTGGCAGTTTCATCATAAAGTTGCCCAATTGTAACCACTACAGTTAGTGATCGCTTCACTTATCCATGACTGGATCAGCCGGATACCTCACAAATGTCTGAGCAAGCTTTCTGGTGCTACTATGAAAGCAATGCGAAACGCAGAAGCTCTTTCAGTTTGCAAATGATTTCTCTGCACTACCTTGACATAATTTCATTTCCCTTTAGAAATTGTAGTGGCTAATAAAAAGCCGAAAAAGGCAGAGATTGAATTGGTAATTCTTTCCAGTAGAAGTGATGAAGTTGCTAGCTCCACATAAGCAATTTGTCCGCGCTAACGGAACTTATGGTCTGCAAAACCTGTATTATGTTCATAACAAAATTGAGCTCTCTCTAGCTGTTGCGTACTATCCATAAAGCTGCTTTCACATCCAACACTAAACTAATTTTTCGCGAGACAGATTAGCTACATTCAAGTCAATGCAAAGACGCGAATACCCGTTATGGGCACGTTAAGCAGCTTTCACACCGGGCGTGAAACAAATTTTTCACGCGACAGATTAGCTACATTAAAAGTCAATGCAAAGACGCGAATTTGCGTGTTAAGCAGCCATAAGCTGTTTGTCCACTTTTAGCTGCTCCTCACTGTCCATGTTTCCCTCTAAACTCAGACCCATTGGATTTCTACAGTCTCCGGTCTACACTTGGGCATGTCGACCCGTTCTACAAATGTGTCTATATGGGGTGGATTCTAGCTTTGCCTGCATCCTAGCTAGGAAGTAGAAAAACCGCTGTACTCACCAACTGTTGCTGTGGCAAACTGTAGCTGATAGCAAATTCGAGCTTGAGCTGCCAGACTTTCGCACTGCGTCCTCTACTTTCGCCGTTACATTTATTAGAACAAGTTAATTTCATTAGATCTATACACATGTACTGCGTTAGACTGCAGAAAATTCCCATCGATTCCCGTCAGTTTCACTCTGGAGCCGGACCAGGAAAACTGCGTTCTGCTGCACTGTCCCGCTTAGATCTGCCCTCCACAGAGCTGGCCAGTCAGAAGAAAGTGGGCCCACAGGGAGTGAGGGCCATAGCGGAGGAGCCCCCCCAATGAGGCGTTTCAGGCAGAGACTACTATGGACTACAAATGGGTTTTTTTTAAGATGGCAGTATGAGCAAAATAAGTACCCTTTTTTTACTTTGCGCGATCAAGAGTACTCTAGGGGAGTCAAAGACCAAAATATAATCTTGGAAAAATAGCATATTAGGTCCCCTTTAAGGTGAACTAGGGACTATAAATTGAATTAAAGCATAGCATCTATTGTTGTGACACAGAAGAGGACATAGCATGTTCTGGTGCTGATTGTACATCCAATCATCAGCACAAAAGGCCATTGTTGAGACAAATGTTCCATCCAAATCCATTGTCCTTGATATTGGAATATCACAAGTCTCAAACAAACATGGCCACCTGCTCTCCCACAGAAAACCATGACTGTGACCTTTTCAGCAAGTTCTAAACGGCTGTATATCTGTTCTGTTTCTGAACTCAAGAAGAACACATGAACATATGGACGTAAAATCCTGACACTGCGGCATGCGTACTTAAACCTTAAAGCATACATCTCTGTAGCCACGCACACACACACACGCACACTGACACACATTGGCAGTGGACAAAAGAGGTCTCTGGAGTGGTTTATTCAGGCAGGCTTTGGGCATGCAGACTGGGTGCTGGCTGTCTGCTCATGAGTTTCTGTCCATGTGGAAGGGCTTTATTTTCTCCTGAGAGGAATTCAGCCTGCTCTCCCCCCCACTGAGTCAGCATGCTTTTAAGAGCCAGGATAAAGGATCCTGAACATTCACAAACACCAGCTTGTGGAAATAACAGAATATTTTTGGTTATTTTTCTCCACTTTCTTAAAATCTCAACTCTTCGAGCGCTAAATGCAGCTATTGTTGCTCAAAGATGCAAACTATCAGAATCAAAGCTGTTGAAAACTATCACGTGACAAATTGTTTAAAAGAGGTTCAGCTGGGGAGCTCTTTTATACAAGTTGCCACATGATAGGTTTCAAAAGCACAAGATAATAAAATTTATTTTAAAAATGTATTTCTGCACTCTAAGGGTTAAATTATACAGTCAATTATATTTATTAATGCTAGGTTGACATTATGTTCCCGGCGGCCGCGGCAATCACCTTTCAAGCCACCGTGGACAAAACGGGATGGACGTGAGACAGCGCGGGGGCACTGGATGGGCAGACGTGACAGGCCGCGAGTGCCCTGGATGCCAGGCCAGATTTTTAAACTCAAAAAATTTGCCACGGCAGTCACGGTGCGGAGAAACCTAGTAGGCCGTAGCAAAACAGGGTGAACGCAACAAAACGTGACAGTTTGTAATAGGCCGTAACAAAACTTGCGGGCAGTCCGTGGTGGGACGGGAAGCATGTGTATTTCCCGGAATCTCACCATCCTTTCTGGTTTTGTCACGATCTGCTGCCACATTTAGTGCATGTTTTGTCACGGTTGCTTCACGGTTGCTGCGCGTTTTGTCCTATTTTGCCACAGTTCTCACGGCAAGCTAGGGTGTATGGTCGCCGTTTCATTGCATTCAATCACGGCGCGTCCCAGCGTGTCACGGTTTGCTGCCTGCTCGCTATGACACATTGCATTCTTCCGCAGTCTGGCAGGGGAGCTTCTTCCGAGACTGAGCGTTCGCGACACAACATCTTTGATAGATTACCGCAGATTGCTGTATATTACTGTATTATATTACCGCACTCTGGCCTTCCCTCTCTGCGACTGCTGCTTGCCGCCTTCTTACTGACGCAAAAACTGGATGTATGCACCAAGGCGAGCAAACGTACAAACACAAAATCTTCATCTCGGGCATTCATGATGTTGTCACCTCGAAGTCTCAGGATACAGTGATTGCGGAGGTGTATAAAGTACTGGAAAAAATAACTAAATAAAAGTAGAAGTACCATAACTTAAAGCTACTTTGGTAAAAATTGAAGTCACCCATAAGAAAATAGAGTAAAAGTCTAAAAGTAGCTCACATTCAATGTACCAAAAGCATCTTGTGAAAAAATATACTTAAGCATCAAAAGTGCAAGTACAAGTCCAAAGTATTTTTCATAGTATGCATAGAAGGAAGCAAAGCAACCATGCATTGTTCTCTCCTCGTGCTCTTTAGTCAATTGTCATGTGAATGAAAGATGCAGCATTCAAAAACAAACAGGCATTCTCTCCTTTATATAATTTTTCTTCCTCTTCTTCAAGTTTACTGGCAGTAAAAAAAATCACTATAATTGACTATAATTGATAGTAGAATTACTTAGTATCAATACCATGTCGAATTTTTGCTTCAGAACACTGATTTTTCTTAACTACTAATCGGGATGCCATTGGCTCACTGTAGCTGAAGTGGTTGCTGCAAAGGACAACAATTTTTTCTGTTGCAAGAGATAATTTTTTTTGAACTGCCGGATAGATACTATAGGCAAGTATATTGACCAGTTTGCACATCAAGCTTAGGTGAGGAGTTTAATTCAGGCAACTCCTAAAAAACAGGGATTGGAGGGAAGTCGTCCATATTATAAACCATGTTCGAGCTCGGTTTGCTTGTGAATATTCAATAACTGATCTGGATGTGCCATCTAGTGATAGAATATTATAACTGCGTGCATAAATTTGCAGCTCCATGTCCGCTGGCGGACACAACTGCACAAAGCCCTTATGCTACCCTGCCCAGCACCGTTGTTCTTCTCGAATACACCACATCCAGATAATCCTTAAATGATGAATTACATTCATATTTTATTTGTAACGAGGAACAAAGTGGCCAGTGTCAAAGTAACAAAGTTAAAGTATACTTTTTTATCTTTTAAATGTAGTAGAGTAAAAGTAAAAGTCCCAGTTTAAAAAAAAAAAAAAAACTCAAGTAAAGTACAAATCCTCAGAAAAACTACTTAAGTACAGTAACGAAGTACATGTACTTTGTTACTATACTCCTCTGAATTATTGCTATTGCTCGGGAGGCCTTCTTTTTATACTGTGGGCACAAGCGTGCTCCAAAGCTGCTCGGCGTCCATGTTTCATCCGTAGAACGCCTCGACAGAATGTGAAAAATGTGTCAGCCTTGATCAGAACGTGAGAAACGTGTCAGACCGTGATAAACGTGTGGGACCCCATCAGAAAGTGATGAGCCGGGTGGGAACGTCCTGGCATCCGTGGTAGACCGCGGGTAGACTGTAGAGCGCCTTGGAGCCTCCGGGACTCAGCAGCCCCTTTCCCCCCACTGCCCGTCACGGATACTGGACCATGATAAACCATGAGAAAACTCGCCAAGACTTGACTATGGAGGAAAAATCCCACGGCGCACTACGTTTCGGGCAAACAGAGCTGCTGAGGCCCCCGGGAACATAACATCAACGTAGCATTAGAAACTGAGTCATATGGTTTTATGCAGGCAAAACTGAAATGCAATCTGAAGGTACTTTTTATGGCTATGTGTGGCGACAAATTGAAATTCAAATTGAAACTAACATTGTGCCATTTAAGTGGCAGTTTAAATTTGAGAGCATAAACATGCATGATGTGATCCTTGCAATTACAGCATTTTCGCTTTTTTTCAGGTCCTGCAGAGGCCGCCAAAGACGTGTGAGTGTCTGCAATCTTTTTAAATAACTTGATTGGTCCTTACCTGACTGATTAGGGTAACCGATGAATGCTTTGTGTATGTTAGGAGCCGATTGAATTCGCGTTAAGTATTGAGACGTGCTGGTGGATTTAGACGCACCAAATCAGAACAAAATTTGCCACAGAAGAAGAACCAGTGGACAAAATTTGCAGGAAAAGTCCTGCAGTCATGAGCTCAGCGTGATCACTTCAAGAATCAAAACTGAGCTAGTATTGGAGAATTTTGCTTACTACCAGGCCTTGACGACCATACAGTGACTAACAACCAATCAATAACTTGAGTGAGAGGGTCGTTATGCATCTCGCTGGGCCACTTTCTTCTTTAACGGCAGCCTGTGGTTTGCGTCCACCTAGGCTCTAAACCCCGCTTTGTGATGTGCGGTGGAGTATGGGGCTGGGACTATGAAAGACCTTTAAATGCCCTCATCACTCCTGCCTTGTATTCATTCTTCCCCCGCATTGTGACTACAAGGAATTCGATTCGCCTTTATGGAGCTTGACTTATGTGCAGTGCATTGTATGTTTGCTAAAGTTTTTTTTTTTTGCTTCTTTCATACATTCAACCAAGAGTATGTCTACGCGCTCAATCCTGCTTTCATCTTTTGACCCTTTGTATCGACTTTGCTGTGCTACCGACCAGCTGAAGCGTATTCTCTATTTAACGGGCAGCGTGCATAATTGATCCATAATTATTCTATAACATTGAA
The DNA here is from genome assembly GCA_029721435.1 of Gymnothorax reevesii. Taxonomy (NCBI): domain Eukaryota; kingdom Metazoa; phylum Chordata; class Actinopteri; order Anguilliformes; family Muraenidae; genus Gymnothorax; species Gymnothorax reevesii. The sequence goes on along the minus strand of CM056579.1, from coordinate 99,329,345 downwards.
CATGAAATTAAATGTAGCATATTGGTGCCCTCCTGCTGCTGAATCTCATTTTGAAAGCCACGTTTCGCTGCATTAAAGAGAAATTTATACTTCAAATCCACTACCAGCTGAGGACGTCGAAGAACCAACGTTAAACGTATTTACAGAACGCTTTTGATGTTTTCACAGAAAAGAAAAGAAATCAGTGACACTGTCGTTAACTCCTGGACAAGCTGTTTGTGAATCTTACCGCCCGTGGTCATGCTAATGGCAAATTGAGTTATTTATTGATTGATTAGCTCTCATCACAAGTCTCATCACAACACTCCTTCCTGAGCTTTGTTTATCTAGGAGTAAAAACAATTTAAGGTCTGACAAGGACTTAGTTTAGTTCCTTTTCATTGAGATAAGGATGGATACGTCCATTTTTAAAAAGGTTTTTTTTTTTTTTTTTTTTTGCTCCAGAAGCAAATAGCTCTTCTTTTTGTTTTCAACTTTTTTCAAGATAGAAACTAATTATTATTGTAATCAATCTTCATTCCCCATTTGAACCTTAAGTTCTTTGTTATGATTAAAGTCAAACTGTCAAATATAGCCTCCAGTCAAATTATTATAGGCTACCCATGCATACAGTATATACAAATAATCATTTATATACACTTGAGTAAAATAGATGTTGTCTATTGAGACGTAATCCTTAAAAATAAAATGATGAACTTTAATATAACGTTCAGGCTTTAGAATAGTTTTTTTGGACTTTTATCAGCCGGCGCCATGTACTGTATGTTGTACAGAGACGCAGCATGGTGAATATTGCCGGCCCACCCTCTTGTAGCTGTGGAGCTGCCATTGCAACTGACTGTCCCAGTGCAATAGGTTGTTTTCAAGGACTTAAGACTTACCTTTCCTGTCCCCCAGAACTTCCCCCCTCTGCCAGTAGGCTACATAATGCATCCTCATTAAGCACATCACAGTTTCATTACACCAGAACATCTCAGTCCTGTAACTCGGGATCAGAAGCAATCTGTCATTCGGTTAATGAGCGAATCTATCAGTCAGTGCATCAATCAGTCTGTCACGTAATCGATCGGCCCAAAAATAATTAATTGAGCAATAAATCATTCAGTCAATAAACTCATCAATATTTGGGACAGAAAAATGCTGTACGAAAGTTTTGTTATGGTTGCTGTAATATCCTGTGACATTGTGTGGACAGGCTTGTAGTGGCAGTCGTGAAGTGATTTGTTTTTTGTTTTTTTTTTTCGTGCAGGGCAGATGAAGCTTCACCAGATGAAAAACGGAAGTAAGTGAGATTTTTATGATAAAAGCCTCGGGCTGCACAATAATATTTGAGCTTGATTGGATTGCATGGTCTTCTTTATTAAACTGTGCTTGTCATTCAAGCCTCTATCATTTCTTTCCTAATCATATTTATCAGGAAAATCTGGCAAGCTGAAATATGACAACTTCTTCAGGCCTATGCATAATAATCTAAGCAAGTGGGAATATTTTGTGATGTGTAAAAATCATCATGAAGTCAAATTTTTCATTCCCTTTTGGCGTGTTGTTGTCTACTTTTGCCATGAATGCACGATAGAATTTTGTCGCCGTGTGTGTGGTGTGTGTTTGTGCTTTTTTCTGTTTCCCTTGTGTTTGCATGTTTGCCTTTGTGCATGTTTGCGTATGCACGTGTTTGTGTGCAAGCATGATCCAACGTTTACTTCTTCGCCCTGTCTCAGAAACTACGGGGGAGTGTATGTGGGCCTGCCGGCTGACCTGAGCACCATCGCCAGCAGCCAATCAAAGTTCACTCGCAAAGGTGAGGACCTCCCCCCTGCTGGGCCAGGGAATCCACTTGGGCAGATTAGAAAGGTCGCACAGTCGGAAAATTATTGGATTGGAAGCCACTGCTTGCCTTGCTTTTCATGAGCGGTAGAAAGGAAAGAGAGTTGTTAACCTGTGTAAAGATGTGATCAGTATCGAACATTCTGCTTTGAATTTTATCATAAAAAAATTGTTTTTTTGTATTTGTAATGTGTCAGATATTGTTATTACAATCTGCCCTCATATTTCACCTCAAAATGAGAAAACAACTTTATGCTAATGCATTCTCTCGCTCAAATACACCACACATCAATGTGTATTGCAATTTATTTCGCAACTACTGATGGGAATCATGAAACAAAGCTGAGAGTTAATGAACTGTTGGCCAACCATTCAAATAATTAGCACAATTACATTATTCAAAACTGCAGCCTTTTGTTGGTGCGCAAGAGCAATTATCCAAGTTCAGAGAGTTCAGCCATCAGCTGAGGGAACAGGGTGATGGTAAACCCAGGAGCTGGGTATATGAGAAATGTGCAGGGGAGAGGACGTGCGGCAGATGATGTGGTGCTGGTGGTATTCGTTTGCAAGTAAACGAAAAGCCCTGAGTGTCGTGTCAATCTAGAGCTGATGAGAATGTGGTGTGGTGGGCCAACCCAGTCCACAGACACACATACACACACGCGCGCACGCACACTCACACAGGTCTCTGCTCTCTAGGTGAGTGGAGAACAGCATAATTGCTGTCACTGCTAGATGATATAGACATTAAAAGAACCCTCAGTGCATTAAACTCCCAGAAACCCCCACTCTGCTCCCCTTGCCACTTCATTAAGATCCCCCCACAACCTCAGCACTTCTCTCTGCACTCAGCAATTAGCAGTTACCTGCTGCTACAACGTTTGCCACCACAGCGTTACCCGCGCAAACCTGCCACACTATGTGTGTGCGTGTGTGTGCGAGAGAGAGTGTACTGGTGTATGCGTGCGAATGCGCACGATAAAGCATGCTCTTGAGTGTGTTTTGTGTGTGCGTGTGTGTGTGTGTGTGAGTCTGTTATCCATGTAGCCTCTCTATGGGTGAAGCCAGCCTTGTTTGTGCTCGGTTTTGTTTTTACATTTATTGGTCCTGACATCTACTCTCTGCGAACGGCTGCCATTTCCTTTCACGTTTTAATTAGAAAAAATCCAGAAACATTGTGGGGACATAATTATGCTTTTATTTTGATACCTATAAACTCATTTCAAGAAGCTTGAGAGGGGCATTGTGAAAATTTTAAAAATGCTAAATAAGGGCATGATCTAAAATGGATGGTTTTGAACAGTACAAAGATCACCACTCAAAAACAGAACACTACAGTTCCTGAAAAAAAGGTTTCTCAGAACATATTTCAAGTGCATTTTCTTTTGGAGGCTTCAATAAGCACTGGTTTCTTTGCTTTAAAATTTGGATGTGCCAGTTAATTTTTTTTAATATCATGGTCAATCTGAATTTTTGCTCAACAGATTAAGGAAAAATGGCAACATGCAAGGATCTAAGGTGCATGAGGAAATGGTATGACATCACTCTTTTTCATCAAATCTGCTCCCCGCATGCATGAATGAATCAATGAATAAATGAGTGAAATTTCTTGCTCCCAGCTTGCCTAGAAGTGCTGCATGTTGGCTAGATCAGGTACGGATTTTCTGTCAGATCTTCAGTTGAACTCAGTAGAGATTCAGGCAGGTCATGAAGCAAACCAATCATGGTAGTCATCCTGCCAGTTTGTCTGAGTCAGTGCAGTTTTGTGAGGAGTGGGCTAAATTACCTCCAAGGACATAATGAATTATAGGAGCAATTCAGTTACTATCACTGCAGCCAAAGGCAGCCAATTATTGTGTTCAAGGGACAGGTCACTTTTTCACTAGGGTGATTTGGTAGTTTGAAAGCTTTTTCATCAGTTAACCCCTTAACTGTCACTGGGCCCTAATTAGGGCCGGGCCAAATGTGAGAAAATGCAGGAGACAGTTAAGGGGTTTGAGACTTCTAAAAACAAGTTTGTATTTTCTCGGGTTCTCTTTAACTAATATTTTGCATGAAGACCTGAAACTATTCAATGTGAGATATATGCAGTGAGAGAAGGAATCTGTTTCGGGGAAAATACTTTTTCATGGTTTTGAGTTCAATTCTGCCAAACATATAATTTTTCCTGGGGACATCCTAGTAATCTATATTCGACATAGTCAAGCCTATCATGTATATTGTTGCAAAAGAGATGTATGTCTACCTTTTGGAAAGTTTATGAACAGGTTTCAACGTACAACCCAAAACCAGTGAAGTTGCCATGTTATGTAAATCGTAGTTAAAAATAGAATACAATGATTTGCAAATCCTTTTCAACTAATATTCAGTTGAATACACTGCAAAGACAAGATGTTTAATGTTCAAACTGAGAAACTTTATTTTTTTTCTGTTGCAAATAATCATTAACTTAGAATTTAAAGGCAGCAACACATTACAAAAAAGTTGGCACAGGGGCCTTTTTACCAGTGTGTTACATCGCCTTTCCTTTTAAAGACACTCAGTAAACATTTGGGAACTGAGGAGACCAATTTTTGAAGGTTTTCAGGTGGAACTCTTTCCCATTCTTGCTTGATGTACAACTTAAGTTGTTCAACAGTCCAGGGTCTCCGTTGTGGTATTTTACGCTTCATAATGCGCCACACATTTTCAATGGGAGACAGGTCTGGACTACAGGCAGGCCAGTTTAGTACCCGCACTCTTCTACTACGGAGCCATGCTGTTGTAACACGTGCAGAATATGGCTTGGCATTGCCTTGCTGAAATAAGCAGGGGCGTCCATGAAAAAGACGTTGCTTGGATGGCAACATATGTTGCTCCAAAACCTGTATGTACCTTTCAGCATTAATGCTGCCTTCACATATGTGTAAGTTGCCCATGCCTTGGGCACTAATACACCCCCATGCCATCACAAATGCTGGCTTTTGAACTTTGCGCCTATAACAGTCCGGATGGTTCTTTTCCTCTTTGGTCCGGAGGACACGACGTCCACAGTTTCCAAAAATAATTTGAAATGTGGACTCGTCAGACCACAGAACACTTTTCCACTTTGCATCAGTTCATCTTAGATGAGCTTGGGCCCAGCAAAGCCGGCGGCGTTTCTGGGTGCTGTTGATAAATGGCTTTCGCTTTGCATTGTAGAGTTTTAACTTGCACTTGCAGATGTAGTGACAAACTGTAGTTACTGACAGTGGTTTTCAGAAGTGTTCCTCAGCCCATGTGGTGATGTCCTTTACACACTGATGTCGGTTTTTGATGCAGTACCGCCTGAGGGACTGAAGGTCACGGGCATTCAATGTTGGTTATCGGCTTTGTCGCTTACGTGCAGTGATTTTTCCAGATTCTCTGAACCTTTTGACAATATTTCGGACCGTAGATGATGAAATCCCTAAATTTCTTGCAATAGCTCGTTGAGGAATATTGTTTTCATACTGTTCGACAATCAGCTCACGCATTTGTTCACTAAGTGGCGACCCTCGCCCCATCCTTGTTTGTGAATGACTGAGCATATCAGGGAAGCTGCTTTTATACCCAATCATGACACCCACCTGTTCCCAATTAGCTTGTCTTTGCAGTGTATTCAATTGAATATAGGTTGGAAAGGATTTGCAAATCATTGTATTCTGTTTTTATTTACGATTTACACAACGTGCCACCTTCACTGGTTTTGGGTTTTGTAAATATTACACACAATAATTGTATGGTCTACACAGTTCAGAGTGAGGGAACTGAAAATGATCGGGGAAAAATTATATCCTGGGGAGAATTGGGCAGAATTGTGTCACTGCCAAACACTGTTTCATTGTTATGTTTTCATTTGTCAGCTCTCACTAATGAGACTGTGTGATTGGGAGATCCACAAGGAGTACCTCACCTTCTGAGACCAGGAAATGACTGCAGTCAGGCTGTAGTGAAATGGGCAAGAAAGACATGGACCGTGGACCTTCAACATCCAGCCAAGAATTCTTCTTCACACCTCTCTGTGGCAATGTCAGATATCCACACAACTAACGCAGCCCTGTGCTGTTCAAACCTCTGAGGAAGCAGAAGTAAAAAATTTTTCTGTGTGTGTGTGTGTGTGTGTGTGCGCGTGTGTGTGTGTGTGTGCATGTGTGTCCATGTTTCTGCTCGCCCACACAGGTGTGTGTGTGCATGTGTGCGAGCAGGTGTGTGTGTAATGTTGACAGGGATTTCCAGAATGTCGTTGAGATCTCGAGAACATTGTGTGCACACAGAAGACGGCCCTCCGCAACAGCAGAACTGAAACAGCAGATGGGAGGGAGAGGAAAAGGTTCCCTGCCGGGGTCAAATTCGGGGTCATGGGCGCTGTGCGCTCATAGTTCGAGGATGAAAGGCGGGCTTGCAGATGCGCCGGCGAAATGATGTAACGACGAGGCCCGACACAAAGGAGGTGTCAGGGGTGAGAGTTGGCCTGGCAGGAGGTCACAAGAGGGGCTTTGTTTGTTGAGGAGCCATCACTAGCTTTCAGCGCGGAGTGAAACCGTCTCCGTGGCGAACTAGATGCAGGGTGGAGCGGCCCTCTGGCCTGTCATGGCAGCCACACAACTGGGGGATATATGGACAACAGCCAGGCATTGATTGACCATGAGGAGTCTGGACAGCTGGAAACAAAGACTTTCTATTTTCACCCAGTGAAGCCACAGGAGGTGACATTGCTCCTAGGTATGCACTGCTGTGCAATTTCCTTTCTTAATGAAGATACACACACACATGCATATACACAAACACACACGCACACACACACACATGCAAACGTGCACGCGCACACACTCACACAGACACACGCACACACACACACACACACTCACACTCACACCGATGACGCATGGCTCCCAGATATGCTGTGTTTTTCAATTTCCTTTGTTTATATGCACACACTCATCCACGCACAGCCCTACAGGGAGTGTGTTTGTTCCAACAGCAGTTGCTGCCTCTGGCCCATTAGCGTCCTGCTGAGTTAGCCACCATTCTGCTGTGCTGGGCCTGTTTACGCAGATGCTATATCCCCAGCAGGAGACGAACTGCCATTCATCTGAGAGCTCAGCATCACATCCTCAGTGTGATAACTCAGTGCGAGAATAAAGCTAGCCCCTCCGACTGAATACCATCTACTCTCTAATAAATCTAGCCCCAACCCAGACAATACTAGCCACTCTCGCATTAAGCTAGCCCCTCCCATATAATACTCTCCACTCGTGTGAAGCTAGCCATTTCCATGGAATACTATCCACTCTCTAATGAAACTAGTCCCTTCCAGTACAGTGCTGTCCATTCACTGAGAAAGCTAGTCCATCCCATACAAAACTATCCGCTCTCTCATAAAGCTAGTCTCTTCCACGAAAATGCTATCTTCTCTTTCATAAAGCTATCCCCTCACATAAAATACAGTACTATCCACTTTCTCATAAAGCTGGCCCACTCCACAGAATTCAGTCCACCAGTGGCTGTCCATCGGCAGTAACAACGGCCTCCGGTAACCTCACCCTTCAGTGCTTGATCACCTAATCCCCTCGCATTTTATAATGCCTGATTAGTAACAGTTGCTAAGACTAATTGGTAGAATGACTGTCAAATTAATTTTATTCAATAATATTGTTTTACATTGCATTACAAACTTATGAGGCATTTTCTTCTGCTCATGAATGTAAAATGTCAATATGTTTTTGTCTATTTTGATCTCATTTGGCTCATAAAACTGCATGTCCTTGCAAAAATTAGTTTGTGAGGCTCAGCAATCAATAAGGTATGACAATCCATTTTATACTCTGGATGGTTAAAGGGCATTGTATGGCACAAAGCAGTCACATGGTAAGGATGGCAATAATTCGAATAAATGAAAAAAAATCAAAGAGAGATGGAAATCAGTGAAAGTTGGATTTTTTGCACTTATTTGGATTAACCTCCTTTGTGCAATGTCAGGTCAGTTATATAAATGTAGCCAATAGACAATCACACTGTCATTATCATTTCTTGATAATTACTAGTCATGTATTGGTCTTGGTTGTGCAATGAATTTGCATACTTCGCATACTATCCACTCACAGATAAAGCTACCCTCTCCCAGAGAATACTATTCACTCGCTCATAAAGTTGGCCCCTCCCATAGAATACTATCCACTCCCTCATAAATCTAGCCCCTCCCATTCAATACTGTCTGTTCCCTGATAAAGCTAGGCTTTTCCATACCGCACTTTCCATTCTCTCATAAAGCTTCACCCTAGACAATATCATCCACTGTGTCATAAAGCTATCTTTTCCTATAGAATACTATCCACTGTCATAAAGCAAGCCCATTCCATCCACTCTCAAATGAAACTAGCCCCTCCCATACAATACTGTGTGCTCCCTCCATCACATTCCCATCCCATCTCATCATATACTGATGCTACCTGGCCAAGCATTGACATAGAATGAAAAGGGAGGCTTTTAGCATAGCATCCTTATTTGATGTTTAGGGTTAGGGTTCGGGTTAAAGGTTAGGGGTTCGTGGGCGGGTTTGTTTTGAACTGGGATCAAATAATGACGCCAAAAGCCTTCTTTTTTTTTCATATATTGTCGTTTGGTCAGGTAGCATCTCTATGTGACAAGTCGGGATGAGACGGGGTTTCTTCCTCAGAAAGCTAGCCTCTTCCATGCAATACTATCCATTGTCTCATGAAGCTAACTTCTCCAATAGAATGAAAGTCATGTTTTAGGTTAGCCTCTCCCATTGAATACTTGCCATTCACTCAAAAAGCTAGCGCCTTCCATGTAGCACTATCCACTATCTCATAAACCTAGCCCCTGCCAAAGAATACTATCCACTCTCCTATAAAGTTACTACCATAAAGAATACTACCCACTTTCTCATAGAGCTAGCCTCTCCCATAGAATATCAGTCACTCACTCATAAAGGAGCTTCTCCTATAAATTGCTTATTGGATAATTCCTATATCGCCCACTCAGAATTAAAATTTGGAAATGGACTTCAAAGGATTCTTCCATTTGGGAACTGGAGATTTTTTCTGACTCAAATTCGGCGCAAAGCCGATGTTAGCCTGCCAAGTCCCAACTCCCCCTCTCCAAACCTTGGAATCTGTTTCATTGCATTCAGATTCATTGAGAACTTTTTCCCAATTGCTCATTCAAAGAACTCTTCAGCATAAATAAATAAATAAATAAATGACCTTTAAAGAAAAAAAAAAATCAAAATTCCTTGTGAATTTATAGCTATATTTATTTATAATTTATAGCTTTATAGCTACACGATCAGAATAGTTCACAGTGCTGTGAAAAAGTATTTGCCCCCTTTCCAATTTCTAAAATTTCTGCTTATTTGTCATTTTTAAAAGTTTATTTTATTTAACCTCATTTGAACCAGAGAAGTCTCATTGACAATGAAATCTCTTTTTCAAGAGAGACCTGGGGGTTGAGGAGGAGGGGGAGGGGACAAGTTGCACAGTCAGTTAGATCAGGGGATGATTAGGTGGCAGATTGAAAGAGCCAGGTTGGTAATCTAGCAATGACACCCTACTCTTATCAAAGTCATAGGATCTTTCATGATCACAGTGAGTCAGGACCCTCAGTTTAACATCTCCTCCGAAAGACGGCGTCTCCTTCAGTGTCCCCATCACTGGACTGGGGCTTATTCCACCAGAGGGAGATCAAAACCTACTGGCCCAGCAGCAACTGGGTTTTCCCAGGTGGTCTCCCATCCAAGTACCAACCAAGCCCACACCTGCTTAGCATCAGCCACATGGAGTAGTGGATTGAGTAGTGATATGGTTGCTTAAGATCATTGAACTAATTTTAATATAAGACAAAGACAACATGATTAAACGATTAAATGGTCGCTTTATTTATTCAAGGTTAGAAGTTATTCAAAACCTATATCACCCATGTGCAAAAAAATTTCCTCCAAACCTAATAACTGGCTGTGCCACCCATAGAGGCAACAACTGCAGTCAAACATTCACAATAACTGGTAATGAGTCTTTTACACTGCTGAGAAGGAATTTTGACCCACTCTTGGTCTTTAATTGTCATTTTGGCGGGTTTCGTGCACAAAATGCCTTTTTAAAGGACACGACACAGCATTTCAATTGGATTAAAGACAGGACTTTGACTAGACTACTCCAAAACCTTCATTTTGTTTCTTTTCAGCCATTCAGAGGTGGACTTGCTCATGTGCATCAAATCATTGTCCTGTTGCATGATTCTACTGCACCTGAGTTTTTGGTCTCAAGCTTTATTTTTGGTCAGCAGTGGTTTCCACCATGCAGCTCTCCCATAGATGCCATTTTTGCCCAGTCTCTTTGTCGTTGTAGAAACATGATTACTGACTTTTTTGGAGCTAAGTGAGGCCTGAAGTTGTTTAGATGGTGGTCTGGTTTCTTTTGTAACCTCCTGGATGGGTCATCAATGCTCTCTTGGAGAAGTTACAGTAGGCCTGCCACTCCCAAGAAGGTTCAACACTGTTCCAAGCTTCCTTAATTTGTAGATAATGGCTCTCACCACGCTTTGCAGGAGTCCCGGAGCTTTAGAAATGGGTTTGTAACCCTTTCCAGACGGATATATGTCAATGACTTTGTTTCTCATCTGTTCTTAAATTTCTTTTGATCGTGGCATCATGTGTTGCTTTTCACCTACTTCAGTTTGCTAAACAGGTTCTATTTAAGAGCTGTTTAAATTCAGCATAGCAGGCAGTGATCATGCCTGGGTGTGTCTGTTGAATTTGAAACCAGTTATCAATTAAATTTTTCGAATTGGTTGATTTTGTTATCATGGAGCCAATTACTTTTTCACATAGAGCCAGGTAGTGTTGGATAGCTATTTTTTTCCAATAAATGAAATCATAAACAAAACAGCATTTTGTGCTCACTCGGGTTATCTTTGTCTGATTTCAGTTTGATGATTTGAAGCATTTTAGTGTGACAAATATGCAAAAGTAGAAGAAATTGGGAATACTTTTTCAAGGCGCTGTATTTACTCACATTTTTTATGTCTTTGCAACTTTTAATGTACTGTATTATTCCATATGGTTTTGTTCCGAATCAGAGAAAATGAACTTGACTCTATTGATGTAATGTTAGAGACTTATTGGACTGTAATGCTCAAAAATCAACCAAGTAAAAGGGGGAAGTGCACTTGATTTCATAATATATTTATACTGTAGTTCTATAATAGCATCACTAATATCTCTTGTTTCATGCCATTGTTAAATATTTCAAACTGAAAATGAGGTTGAAAGCTGTATTTTCTCATATTAGGTTACACTTATGCCAATGGCCAGGTTACTAAATTAGACTCAAATACTGATCACAAAGGAAGGAATTGTCATTTAATGTGCTTTAAAATCTAGAGCAGAGGCAGTCAAACCTGATCCCTGAGGGCCTGTTTTCATCTGAAATACAAGAGACAAGTTAAACCCAGGAAATGATGTGAGGTTTAATTTATTAAACTTAAGTGCTAAATAAAAGACGCCTGATTGAGAGTAAGAAGTAACTTATTTTGATTGGGAATTAGTCATGATTGCACAGCAATGATTGAACTGTTTCATAATTTTGCGGTAACTTCTGGTCATAATTATGTAATTCATTAAATTGTGTCTTAAGCCAGGCTCACATCAAAGAATGATTCAGGCAATTTTTGGCCTGATTTCCCCCTTCTAACAATCTCAAGCAAAACCCAATTTTTAATGGCCCTACAGATTATCTTTCCCAATTCTTCTGAGGCGTGAGGTGTGTTAAAAGTGTATTGGACATCACCAGATCTGCTCAGAGCCCTTTGGGGCAATATCGATTTCAACTAACCCAGTATGGGGTGGTGTGGGGTCCAATTCGTTACATGAGTGTGCTTTACATGGCAGAGGTCCAAAGAAACCATGATATGTAAGATTTTATGTTGTTGTATGTGGGGTCTTTCACATCGGAACACTGGCCAAGATTTCAAAAATCTTGTTGTGGACCACACTGCGAAAAATGAAAGATGAAAATACTAGGTGAGATGAATTTACTTATTTTAAGCCTTAAAACGTTTATTGCATATCACCATTTTTCTTAGTAAGACAAAAAACATTTTCCTTGATTTGAGGTAATTTTGACAAGCTTGCCAATGGAATAAGAAAATTTTCACTTGTTAAGCAAATAATAACTTAAAATAAGTTACTATTTGCTTGACAAGTGACATTTCACTTATTCCATTGGCAAGCTAATCAAAATACCTCAAATCAAGGACAAATTTTTTGTCTTATAATGAAAATTGATTATAGAAATAAGTGTTTTTAGTCTTAAAATAAATAATTCATCATACCTAGTGTTTTCATCTTTCATTTTTTGCAGTGCAGGCTTTAATTATGCCTGACAATCTTTGCATACTCACCAATTACATTGCAAGTGCATCCTAAAGATTTTACCATGCTTTTGTGCATGGACAAAAAGTACTTAGACAAGCACAGCTTGTGGAACTTTTAAATAAAATAACAAATTAAGGTAATTTGGCAGGAAAAAAAGCCTGCACACAGGGGCAGAATGTGCACTCTCGGAATTGGCCACTTCAAGAGGCCTGATTAAAGTGGCAATTTATCAGCTTAACGGTAGCTGTGTCCTTCATCATCATGTAAGTCATTGGGCAGCATTGTCTGTGGTAGTGAGGGTTGTCCCACTGTCTGTCTCTCCAGCTGCTGTTGATGGTGTCTGTATCATTATTATATTCGATGCTTTACTTGGAGAATTTATTGTGCACAATTCTCAGTAACCTTTTTTTAACAGCAATGTATTGAGGTGACTAGTCAGTGGCTACCATTTTCTGGGTCCTAATATACACTATTTTACAGTGTTTTGCCACAGAAAGCTCTTTTTTTCCCAATCAAATGCAAAGACGACTTGCCATGATTTGAGAAAAGCTCCTAGGCAATGATTTGTCAAATGGAGGATGGGCGTCAGTGCTCTGAGCCCATGCAAATGGGATGTTCTGTCTTGGTCAATCATGTTTTTAAATTTATTTTATATTTCAAACTTGCGTAAAATAAACTAACACTTTGATATGCACTTGTTGGAGCCATTTCTAAGATTATTTTCTATGAATATTGTTTCTTATTTTTGGGTTTGTGAGTGCGCTCTCTCAGATGGAGAGGGCTCCAAGCATAAAGGATGGTGGCCATGGCGTACTCGGGCGAGAGAGCGGGTGATAGCACATATGTCATTGACCTCAGCCTCGGCCTGCTGCAGCCTCAGCCTCTAGCCACGTCAGCCTCAGCCACAGAGCCGGCCCAAGCCTCCATGGGGCCCTAACCAAAATTTGATTTTAGGACCCTGTATTTCTGCCAACAATATTGATTATTGGTCATTAATACCCCTATTATGAACTAATTAACACTGCTGCAACTATGCAGCTCTGGCAGTGTTGTTTACATAGTCCTATTGTCAACCTGACACGTCTTCACCCATGTCTGGTTTTTAAACTCAAAAAAGGGAGCACATTCAGCTACAAGAGCAGACTGGGGTTGATTTACACAACATTGCAATTGAAAAAGCACTAAGTAGGATTCTGAGTATCATCTAGGCCTACTAAAAGTAGCAAAAATAAAGCAGTAGACAATGCATTCACTGTAAAAGTGTCTTCTGGTTTATTATTTTTGGTTTCAAAAAACTGCGACAGCAATGTGCAAAAATAATTTGTAGTGCAACAACAAATAAAATCACTAAGATATATAAAAATAACTTCAAATGAACAAAAACAATATTAAATAAGCTCGGCTTGCTTATGAATATTCAATAACTGATCCGAGAGTGCCATTTAGTGATAGAATATTTTAACTGCTTGCATAAATTTGCAGCTCCATGTCTGCTTGTGGACAGATCCAGAGCCATGTCTACATGGCTCTGGACAGATCTGAACAAAGCGCCTAAGCACTGTTGTTCTTCTCGAACACACCAAATCCAGATAATCCTTAAAGCAATTCTTACCTTTCTGGCATGTGGCACAGCACTTTGAAAAATTTGAACATGAACAACTCCGCCTCCATCCAAAGTCCCACCCTCTTCCCCTGGATTGCCAGACTTGTCCTACGAAAAAAAAAAAAAGTTCGCACTGCAAAAAGTGATTTTCAAAAAAGGGAAATTTACTTATTTGAAGACTTAAAACACTTATTTCTATCACCATTTTCTTGGTAAGACAAGACATTTTTCCTTGATTTGAGTTATTTTGACTATCTTGCCAATGGGGTTAGTAAATTTCACTTGACAAGTAAAATTTACTTACCCCATTGGCAAGGTAGTCAAAAGTACCTAAAATCAAGGACAGATTTCTTGTCTTACTAAGAAAATGGTGATAGAAATAAGTGTTTTAAGTCTTAAGTAAATTCCCCTTTCTTGAAAATCACTTTTTGCAGTGTACAAAGGTAACTAAACGTTAAGAGGGCATTTTATTTTATATCACATATAGAATTGAATATTATTTAATTACTGTCGGTTAGTTTTCACTTACTGGTGCTTCTGAATCTGACTCCATTGACCCGATGACCACTTCCTCGCGCTGCACACAATATTTTTTTCGTAGGAGACTGAAACCGATCAATGGAGTCAGATTCAGAGGCACCGGTAAGTGAAAACTAACCAACAGTAATTACATAATATTCCATTCTATATGTGGTATAGAATAAAATGCACTCGTAACGTTTAGTTACCTTTGTAGTCTGACGAACTACCAAAAACGTTATTATCGTAATTATAGCATTTCAGTACCCGTTTGTTCATAGTCAAATGCGTCACTTTTTTTTCTGCCAGAGAGGCGCCTGACTCGCATGCGGTGACAGCTGTAGGCAACTGGAAAGGGCGCTGCGACAGATGACAGACAGGAAGCTCGGCAAATCATTTTATTCGGACCGAAGAAAATGATTGGTCAGACTTTTATCAGAAGAATTGAATATTGAAGAGTTTCAACACCTGGTGGATTTCTTTTACATTTTAGTGTGCCATACGCTTATTAGGAGTATTTTAAGATTACAAAACAAAAGTGTAAAAATGCCAGAAAGGAAAGAATTGCTTTAAATGATGAATTACATTCATATTATAATTTGTAACAAGTAACTAAGTTGCCAGTGTCAACGTAACAAAGTAAAAGTATACTTTTTATCTTTTTAATGTAGTAGAGTGAAAGTAAAAGTCCCGGTTAAAAAAAAATCACTCAAGTAAAGTACAAATCCTCAAAATAAAAAATGACTTAAGTACTGTAATGAAGTACATGTACTTCGTAACTATACTACTCTGCCTGCCAGTTAAAAGAGAAATGTCTCTAGTTTTTAACTAGCTAGCTAATTTGCTATTAACGGCTACACGGATATTTAGGCACTTTCCTAACTTGAGGAAACTTACATTACCAAGACCTGCAAGCATACCTTTATCATGGAATTTTTTCTCCTCTTCCTCTTTCTTTTCTCCGCACCTGAAGGATATGTATTTTTTGTGACATTGTTGAGCTTTCACCCAGCTGCTCCTTGGATGCGGAGTGCGGACTGCACAGCAGGATGCACAAATAACCGGTGCACCGGAACTTTGACATTTAAAGAGAGCCAGTAGGAATCACTAGGCCCACATCAGCAGTACTCTGTTAACATGAAATTTTGTTTTGGTACGATAAAATACCTTTGATCATAAAGGAATCATCACTCACACATGCAAAAATAAATAAATAAATAAATAAAGCAAAAAATATTTTTGTTAATTGCTCTTGGGGGCCCCCTAGTGGTCGTGGGGCCCTATGCAGTCGCTTAGTTGGCGTATGCCTTGGGCCGGTTCTGCTCAGCCACCTCAGAGTTTTGCAGACTACTGGGATCTGCAGCAGCTATAATTTATATTTCAAGAATGAACTGCTTGTTTGTTTTGCACAGTTTAAGTTTTTTTAATAAATTGCAGTAAATGCTGATGGGAAACGTTGCCAGTGAATTGTATGATGAAAATGAGGCTGCGAGTCAAACACGTAGTAAGAACAATTGGAAAGGAGGGGGAAAGAATGGAATTCTAGGACCCCAAACAAAGTTCTTTTTGCCACTACAGCACTCTTAATGTTGGCATTTATTTCAGCAAATGCTTTGGAAATCTGTTGTGGGGAAAAATGTGCTTTTGCTGAATATCTGAATATAAACTATGTGGTGGCATTTTAATTTGCATTGTGCCCAAGTTTATTTACTGATGACGATCACACACACACACACGCACGCACTCTACGCACGCACGCACGCACGCACACACAAACACTGTTATGGCCCCAATTTGTTATGACATATAAGACAGTTAGGGACGACAGACAAAATTTTAAAACTTAAACAGATTTAGTTAAACAAAGACTGACAACAAACCTACAATTTATACTACTGACTAAGATTGACATTTTCAAGAAAAAAAAAAGATATTTACTGTCCCTTTTGTGGGGTTGCTTGGTGATGTCCTGAGACAGGGAAATGCTCCAACGCAGGCAAAAATCCACAAAAAACTTCACAGGTCCTGAAAAGAGTGACAGGTCTGGTCAAATGTATCCTTCCACAATTTCTCCTTGCAATTTCTCCTACTACTTTACTCTCTCAATTTTTCTCCTACTTTTTTCTCCCCTCCCACCATCCAGACTTTTTTCAATTCTCTGGGACTTTCCCCTCTCAGACATGCCCAGGACATACCCAAAACCTAGCTCCAGACTGGGCTTAACAACAAAAAAGGTCAGTACTGCCATCTAGTAGCATTTTTTCACATTACACACACACACACACACACACACACTCAGGGTCTTATTCATGAAACGTTAGTAAATTTGTGCGCAGATTTGCACATGAAAGCCTACGCTACTAAAAACCTACTCCGGATTCATGAACACTGCGGGAAACTCAGATCTGATCGTAAACTTGTGTGTGTGATCATGAATGCCAATTCATCGTAAGGTGACAGCGTGCTTCTGGTAATCAGCTATTAGCATAAATCCCTGCCCATAAATTGCCAATAACCACCATATAAGGAGGTGTAGATGAATCCAGTCGACCCGTCAGTCATGGCGCAAACAAAGAAAGAGAGAGAAAGAAAAAAGAATTATTCCAATGCGGAGATGGAAATAATTTTGTGTGAAGTGGTGTTAAGAAAAAAACATTTTTACTTTCATCTGTTAGCAGTGGTGTGACAGGGACAGGCAAAGCGAAGGCCTGGAGGGAGTTATCCGATGTTTGACGTCTGAAGGATGATGTTAGACATGAAGCTGCAGGCAAAGTTTCTACAGTTCCAAGAGGACTTGTTGGGAACTTGAAACAAAGCATAAAAACATTTATTCAGAGTGGTACGACCTATGATGCTTTGCTGTCATAATTATTTTAATTGCATGCTGTGTAAAATGTATAGCGCGGCATACAATATTCTTGCTCAGATTTTCTGCATCACCATCTGAATGTTGTCGGTTCACGTGGCAAAAAAAAATAACGCAACATTATGCAAAGCCTACTGTTTGTACAATTGTAAGTGCCTCTCTTTGCTACATAGCCAATATATGGTTCCAGTAGATCACATAAATAACGAATTCCCTCAGCTGAGAATCTGTAGCGTTCATATAGAATATCGTCAGAAAAAGCAAACAGGTCATGCCAGTCTCCCTCCGAAGAGAACCGCGTACGATTCGGGCACCAAAATCCTCAGGATTGTCCATGAAAGGTGATGCCAACTTCAAAGGAGGCACTTAGTAATAAGACAGCACATGTATAGCCGATTTAAGCCGAAACTCGGCGCATAACCTGCTCCCAACAAGGTTAAGTTTGCAGCATGAGTTACCATGGTAATCTAGCCACGTTGAAAGAGAAGCACCTTTGTGACATTGAAAAGCCTAGGTTTAGGCTTGACATACAGCAACCTCCATAATTATTGGCACCTCTAGTTAAGATGTGTTAAAAGCCTTAAAATGAATTCAATTTTTATTGCAGAAGCATGGTCTCACATTGAAAATTGTAGAAAAATGTAACCTTCAACTCAAGTGAATTTTAAGGGGAAAAAAATCCCTGACTAAAAATAATTATTTTTCATAAAATCACCTTTTACACAATTATTTCCTATTCCTAGGAAATTAAATGTAATTGAAGTTTTTCTGTCATTTCTCCAGTAGTTTACAGAGTGGATCAGAGTATCTAGGAACATTCAAGTAGTAATTCATTACTTCCTGTTTCCCTGGGATATAAATATGACCTGACACAGAGGCCATTTCTCGTTATCTTTCTCATTTCAACATGGGAAAGACAAAGGAACACACCATTCAAGAAAGGCAGGTGTGCGTCGACCTTCACAAGTCAGGCAATGGCTACAAGAAAATAGCCACTTGCCTGCACCTGCTAATATCTACTGTCAGAAGAAGCATTAAGAAGTTTAAATAACTGCAACAGTGGTAAACAAGCCTGAATGAGGATGCAAGGTTATTTTGCCACCACGCACAGTGAGGAGGATGGTAAGAGAAATAAAAAGTTCTCCAAAGCTCACTGTTAAAGAATAACAACAAATGGTAGCATCTTGGGTTCACAAAGTCTCCAAAACAACCATCAGGCGCTATCTACATGCCAATAAGCTGTTTGGGAGGCATGCACGGAAAAAACCTTTTCTCACTCACAATCATAAACGCAAACGTCTGGAGTTCGCTAAGCGGTACAGGGACTTCAACTGGGACCGTGTGCTTTGGTCAGATGAGACCAAGATAGAGCTTTATGGCAACAAACACTCTAAGTGGGTCTGGCGGAACACAAAAGATGAATATGCAGAAAAGCACCTCATGCCCACTGTGAAGTATGGGGGAGGATCGGTGATGCTGTGGGCCTGTTTCTCTTCCAGTGGCCCTGGAAACCTTGTTAGGGTGCATGGCATCATGAACGCTTTGAAATACCAGGACATTTTAAATCAAAATCTGGTGGCCCCTGCCCGAAAGCTGAAAATGGGTCGTCACTGGGTCTTTCAGCAAGATAATGACTGTAAACATGTGGCCAAATCTACTCAGAAATGGTTCACCAGACACAGAATCAAGCTCCTCCCATAGCCATCTCAGTCCCCAGACCTCAACCCCATTGAAAACCTGCGGAGTGAGCTGAAGAGGAGAGTGCAGAGGAGAGGACCCAGGTCGCTGGATGATTTAGAGAGATTGTGCAAAGAGGAATGGTCGAAGATCCCTCTTTCTGTATTCTCCCATCTTGTGAAACATTTTAGGAGAAGTTTACTGTTTACTGCTGTTTTGTTGGCAAAAGGGGGTTGTACAAAGTATTAAGATCAATTAACTAATAAGTTTGGCACACATGATTTGATGTAAAAGAATTATTTGTTAATGTGGGTTTTTTTTTTCCTGCTGAATAAATGCACTTGAATTAAAAGTTGGATTTTCCTATTTTTTCATTGTGGTCCTATATTATTTAGAAAAAAGCTGAATTTATTAGAAGCTAAAGAACAAATCTTAACCAGGGGTGCCAATAATTATGGAGGGAACTGTACCTCACTAACCCACTTACCTTGCTTCGTAGTATACCCCCAGGTTTGATTTGCCAAAATGCCAGATAGTTAGCAAACGTAACAACATTGTTACGCATTTAATTGCACAGTTGGGCCAGTAAGAGATTTAATTTTAAAATCCGCCCGCTCTCTGATCTTTCGCGCTGAACCGCCGCAGGGCAAATAGCCTCTTCCTTTATTTTTTTTTATTATTATCATCATTCAACATGTAGAAAGAACATGTAATCCATTGAGTCGATTCACATAGATCATTCACAATCATGAACCTAATCTGGATCTTAAACCTGCCAATTGCCAACTAATTTAACTAAATGTGTTAAATGTGTGTCGTTTGTTATGTTTCGGCTATATCACGTGTTTCAAAGCATCTGCGTATTGTGTACATAACAGAACGCAATATGAATTATAATTGTAATTTCCAATAGTGACAAGCATTATTTATGTGCATTCTTAAATTTACACAAGCACTACGTGTGGTCAGCAGCATGTGTAGATATTGTTAGTAGCTACAAAAAGATCGGAGCTACTAAAATATTGATGAATGTGGAGATGCACATAAATTTCCGTCTGCGAACAGTTTACACACAAATTTGTTCTGCTTTTCATGAATGAGACCCACTGTACGTGCACTGTTAAATGACTGGACTGTGGATAGATGACTGCAGACGGCTTGGGAGGTGTTCCTAATAAACAGGGCAGTGGAACAGACTTGAGGAACGATTCGCTGGAGTGCGGTCCCAATGCTCGACACCGAGAGATAGGCTTGGGAGATTGCTCCTATTAATTAGGCTGGGAAGAGATCTTCCGCATTTATCTAGGCAAGGAAAACGGTCATTTCTGCTGACGATAACTCTAGACTGATGAAATACTGACTGGTTGTTAAAAGGGTATCTAGTAAGTGACAATCCAGCAACTTGCACCCTCAAAGCAAAAGGTATTTATGTCTATGCTACAGACATGCCATGGAATGGGAATCACCCCTGTTGGGATAGGCATGCGGAACATCAAACCAATGTAATTACAGAATACATCTAAAAGACATGCAAGCTGCTGGACAGGAGGAGACAGGAGAGAAATTCACAGGATGGTCGCGACATTGTCAGTCTCAGTCCTGGTCTTCGTCATTTCCTCTCTAATCTAATTTAAACCAGAAATACTGGGTGAGTTAAGTCCCTGTGTCGTCAGTGACATTAATAACTCAGTTAACCAATAGGCAGATGAGACTGTTGTAGCACCATTGGCCCAGATGAATAAATTTGTGTGGCCCAACTGTGCGGTGAATAAGTCAGTTCTTTAGTCCTTCAGATCAGTCAGGACCGCAGCTGTTGAGGGAGATTCTTATTTACCTGCTCTGCAGAGCCATATCTTAATGCCTGACATGTTCCATCAAGACAATCCATTGCTGTGTGAGCCAGAGCTCTCATACTTCTGTTATGGTGTGCATTGGAAATACGGAGTGCAGATTCACCAGTCCCTGACTTAAAATCTGTGCACAGTGTGCATGAGAACATCAAAAACAGCAGACCCGAGACTTCGAGAACCCAGCAGGCCGGTCAATTATGGGCTCCCAATTTGCTAATAGGCGTAACTTCTGTCTTATATCAGTGTAATCTATGGTGAATGAAACCAGAGCACGCATCTCAGTTCTCTAATTTGATTTCCTCTCTCCTTGATCCTAGCTTGAAGCATAAGTTGTCCTGAATCTGCCATTTTGCCAGTCATCTCAAAGCACTTATTTCTGGTGTGAGGAGCAAGTATCGAGGACTGAGGAAGTAGCTCTGAGGAGCAATGAGCCAGGAAACATGAGAGCAGCCTTCCTACAGCACTGTCAGCTGAAGGCCGTCATGTCAATCGCTAACCAACCGCAGATGCTGCCAGTAGGGGTGCGATAGATCACATGACTCACGGAGCAGGTCATGTCAGGGCTTTGACTTGAGTAACGAATCGGATCAGAAAAATAAATAGATAAGGGGAGGCAATTATCACTTTGCTTTCCATTTACTCTGTAAAACGCAGAAAAGCAAGGAACTTTTGCTCACGGTCTTAACCGAAAACTGTGATGGTCCTGCTCTGCAGACCCCCCCCATGCTCCCTGCACTCCACTTCAACGAGCCACACCAGTTGCCTATTTGGCAGAGCAGTTGCATTCTGATTCTTGGTGCCCTGTCAAGGTTTGCCGCTGCTCTACTGTTCTTAAAAGCTTTTTATTAAAGTTTTTATTATATTTTTGTACTCAGCCTGTTTGTGTGGGTCCCTTTCCCCTCAGGGTTCATGGTCCCCGTGCCCGCCGGCTTCTTGCCTTCTGCCGGCGGGACCAAACCATTACAGAAAACAACATTCAAGAATTACATTTTTTTTTTTTTTAAATCTTAAAACAGCCTATATAAAATACTCGGTATTCAATTGTTAAATTAAGGTGCACTAAGAGGCATGATACCTTCTTCCTTTTAACATACTAGAGTGGGAAAAAATAGCTTGTGTCCACTTTATCAAAAAAAAACTGAAAGCAAAGCAGATCTGATCTTATTATACCTTAACTCTTTTTCAAAATAACGAGGATGTCTACATTGTCAGGGTAGAGGGTTGACTTTTTTGCAGTAAGCCTAAAACAATTAATAGTAATGTCAAAAAAAATTTTTTTTTAAATTAATTATTCATTTTACACTCAATGAAAGTTTGTGAGAGGGCTAAATTTGAAATTTGAATATGCAATTTATATGTCCCTTCAACACACTCTTAACTGGCATTCAGAGAGTGCATTTCCAACAAACTGCTTTCCAGCACTTGAGACCCATGTCGATGGTTTGATTTTGTTTCCATTGTGATCTGAAAAACTCGATCAAGTTGTTTGTAAGCCCTTACAGTTGACGAGTTAAAGATTTGTGAATGCTGTGTGAAAATAAATACATTTTTATTTAAGGGTATATTTTACCTGCTGGTGGTCATCGGCGGTTTATAGCCTAAATGTCAGTGTTTTAAATGTACATTTTTCTTGACTGTAGTTACAATCTCTGTTGTAAAAAAAAAACATCATATTTGATGGTGTCAATGACTGGAGTACTTCAATATTACATGAAAACATAGCCTGATGCACAATAAAAAAAACAACACAGTTGTATTTCCTTTCTTTCCTCTCCTTGCGTGGTTTATTTGCATCTCTCCCTGCACCATCAGTGGGACAGATAAAGACACAAGGAAAGGATGACAGTGAGGGAGATATGGATGCAGTGTAAGAGGATTGAGATGCACCTGGGGGTAATTCAGAACACTTACCTGCATGAGTCATACTGCACACGGCCACTAACCACAGCGAAACACCCACAGACCCTAGGACTGAAGGAAACTTTGTTAGAGGATCATGACTACTCAAAATATTTTCTTCAAACTGGAGAAAAATCAAGGTAAAACATAAAAACTGGTCAAGTATTGGGGTGTTGACGGATAATGTTAAATTTACACAAAAATCACACTGTAGTAACAATCAACCTAGTACTGTTTTAGAGAGCCGTTTGACACAGCCATTTATTCTTAATGACTGAAATGTGCTGAACATGGCAGCGATTTTTGGCAGTTATAAGCGTGACTTGGGTCACAAATTAGTTGCTTTGCCTTGAATAAATGCATTAAATTTAAAAAAATATGCATGATCTGTATGTGTATGGCCAGCTTTCTCAGCCATAAAAAGAAGTTCTGATTTGTTCATACCGTTAAGCAGTCATTTCCAACCTCAGACCTGGAGCCCCCATGTGTGCTGGTTCTGCTCTTGTCATCACACTATTTCAAACAGCTGTTAATCTTGCTTAAGTGTGTTTCATGCTAAGGGGAAGTTTTTCTTTCTGAAGCGGCATTATCAGAAATCCATAACAAATGAGTACAAAAAATAAGGGGCTCCATTTGAACAAACAAATTAAAAATGAGCGAATAAATCGGCTACTGAACATGTGATGTATCATTTTATTTAATCTCTCACAAAGCCGCTTCGGCTCATTAACATTTGAATTTGCCAATGTGTACCAAATAGCGTAGTGTCATTGTGTACCAAATAGCGTAGTTGTAGTGGCCGTGTGTCCACATTTTCACCCCCGACGAGCCTACTCATCTACTTCTTTATTAAATGTGATCTCTCAGTCAGTTGTTATTAAATTATTTGCAGTGTATTACAGTGTGAACATCTGAGGTTTATGCTATTGGAAATTCATAAATATCTCTGTCATAATATGGCATAAGGCGGCCAGTAATCCCTCTCTGCATTAAAACTGCCTGATTAAGTGAAATTGGAGTTTAGTCAATATACTAGTTGCGAATGTGGTTGTAATAATAACCAGCATACCCTGGGGGCTTCGGGGATAGAAGAGAAGAACCTTTGCTGTAAAAGGGTTGAGGTAATTTCTGAGACAGCTGAGAGAGTTTGTTGATTCTGCTTATTTAAGTGCATATTGCACATACCATTCAATGAGCAAAGAGACATTTGGCTGGATTGCAAGCTATTTTGGCAAGAATCATGAGCTAGAACATAACCCATAAAACACTGCAAGAAAAACACTGTCATATCACAACATTTTGGAGTATTTTCTAGACAAAGACTGGAGTGCTTTGGGATGTGGAGAAGCCATAGGTGACTGGTAATTTCAGAATTTCATACATTGACATTATCTTCCCATTTTTAAAGGGTCTGTGCCATATTTTTCACCAAACTGTGTCATGAATGATTTGAAATTCAATCTCCTTCTATGACTCATTCTGAACAGAAGGGGGTCGAATAGGGTCATAAGTATTCCTTCAGAGAGGCCATTTAATTTGAGCAAAATACACAGGCCGGAAGACAGAAAACAAGACTCATAAATCCTCTGATTGCTATCTCTGCAAAGTTGTTTATCATATTTATGTTCTGTTTCAGTGTCCTTATGCTGCAAAAGACCTTGTTGAGATTGGACAATGCCATTCAATCATCAGTTTATGTATTGCTGAAAGTTGAAGTGGCCCTATTTGAGCATGTGACTTTCATGCAACTGAAATTGAGAATGAAATGGAAATGTTTAGCTGTAATACATGGTGCTTACCAGTTCAGATGGAGGAGAATAGGGGGAAATGCTGAGAATGACAGCAGAAAAGCAAATTTGGAACCTCTGATTTGAAGAATGGCACATGAGAAATAATCACAGTTCTTGCTTCTACATCCCCAATTCCTAAATAGCTGGGACGAAGTGTAAATTTTGAATAAAATCAAAATGCAATGACTTTCAGATCACATTAGCCAATATGTTATTTACAATGGAACAAAGATAACATTTCAAATGTTGAAACTGAGACATTTTACATTTTCATCCACAAAATGAACTTATTTCAAATTTTCTGGCTGCAACAGGTCCCAAAAAAGTTGGGACACAGGCAAAAAAGGGCTGAAAAAGCAAATAATATATAAGAGAGTCAGCTGAAAGAACATTTAGCAAGTAATTAGGTTAACTGGCATCAGGTGTGTAACATAATTGGCTATTAAAGGGATGTCCTAGAGAGGCGGAGTCTCTCAGAAGTAAAGATGGCCAGAGGCTTTCCAACCTGTGAAGGCTTGAGTAAAAAAAATGTGGAATACTATAAAAACAATGTTCCTCAACATGAAATTGCAAAGGCTTTGAAGGTCTCATCATTGACAGTGCATAACATCATCAAAAGATTCAGAGAAACTGGAAAAATCTCTGTGCGTAAGGGACAAGGCCAAAGACCTTTACTGGATGCCCGTGATCTTCGGGCCCTCAGATGCCACTGCATCACTCACCGGCATGATTCTGTCATTGACATTACTAAATAGGCACAGGAATACCTCAAGAAACCACTGCCTGTAAACACAGGTCGCCGTGCCGTCCACAGACGCCGCCTAAGACTCTATCATGCAAAAAGAAGCCATTGTTGAGCACGATCCAGAAGTGCCGCCGTGTTCTGTGGGCCAAGGCTCATTTAAAATGGACTGTAGCAAAGTGGTAAAGTGTCCTGAGGTTAGACGAGGTTATGACTGGTGAGGTCTTGTTTTGTTTGAGATTTTCTGACTGGATGTTCCAGGGCTGACTAGTGAGGTCAGGTTTTGTTTGAGTTTTTTTCGATAAATCTTCCAGGACTAGTTTAAGTTTCATAATGCATGTTGTTAACATAACATTTCATGTGAAGAATTATTCACTTTCAAGTGAAAAATAACCACAACAGTAATTTTGTCCTTGTTTTATTAGTTGCGAAATCCAGTGCGACATCTTACCCCATATAGTGAGACAACTTACTTACTTGGTGGGGAAACTTGTCACATGATGAAAATCTCTATTTGATTGCTTATAACTCTACACTGACATAAGATATGAAAATGACATGAATACAAAATATATACCTAAGACTTTGGTCTTTCATCTGGTACAAAGTTTTTTTTATATGTGATGTATTGATTCCAAGAAATATATAAGAGTGTAAAAAGTGTGACAACAAGCCTCAGTCTCCCCAATGCAATTTTGAATAACGCTGATTTAAAAGCACCAAATTACGCATCTAAATGAATGATTGTTGTTTTACCAAAACGGGGTGAACTAGCAACATTTGATAGTGTGGAGTGCTCTCGGAGTGAATCTACTGTTAATTATGATAATAAGTGAGAACAAGTCAGGACGAAGAATTGTTTTGAAGATTGAAAAGACTGGCAGTCTTGCAGTTACAAATACGGCCACTAAATGTCAGTGTTGTACTATAAAAGAAGTGCCATTCCTTCAGCGTTGGAGAGGTTGATGATACTCCGTGATTCTGTGAGGATGTTGGTGGTTCTAAAAGAAATAAAAAAGCATCCTATATACTGCACTGCAGTTGCCGCATGATGTTAAACAACAGGCAAAGACAGTTTTGTACAGGACCCATATGATGGAATGACTTTTTCTGAGTTTAGTCCACTTGTTCAATAGTCACCTCTGTATTTAACAGTCCAACGAAGGTTGACTTTGAAGACCTCAAAAGTTTATTTGTTCTACTCCCCTTCTTCTCCAGTTAAGTGTCTGAAATGCAGTTTGAAATTCATGTGGTTTCTATGACACTAACAGACCTGCTCTGAATAGTGCATTCCTTCCAGCGCTCTCTGTGTGCCACGCCCCCTCCCACAGCCTCCCTACCTCTATCTTCACTGTAGCTCTAAGGTTACTTTTTGCGTCAGCGCAGAGCTTATTATCATAGGGGTGACACCCACTCAACAGTCTGGTCTGCAGAGGTACTGACACGCGATGAATCACCAGGAAAGTAGGCATTTTTATCAGTTTTTAATTTAAAAAATTAATTAACGAAGAAAATGGTGAATAATAAAATGGGACGCTTATATGCCATCTTGTAGGCATGAATCTAAGACTGTGGAGTATGATTCACCGGCAGAGCTCTGAGCGAGTCACAGCGCTGCTTAATAACTGTTAAAGTGTTTATTCTGTAATCATGCAGGTTATCAGAGCGAGTTTACCCCCAGCAGGCTGCAGTGCAGGGAGGTCCTGCCTTCTCTGTAGGTCTAATTAAGTCTGAATCAGTGGAAATAATTGGGTTGTTGAGAGAAGTTACAGTATTTACAGTGTGAAACTTTCATTTTGTCTTCAGTAACTGAAACTCAGCTTATAGTTGGAGAGAGAGGGATGGAGGCACAAAAATGGGAGAGTGGTGGAGAGAGATTGAGGGTTAGAGAGATGGGGAGAGAGGGACAGAGAATAACCCACATAAATTTTACCCTACATGTAGAGGTTGACGGGAGATAGTGTGGCTCTACGCTTAGATCTGCGGTCAAATTTAGTTTTCAGGTTACCTTTTCCTCCAGAGAGTAAATCTGTGCTAATTCGGTAGGGAAGTCACTATTCAGGGTAGGCATGAGTGACCCATTAACCTGATTCTGTACTGATAAACACGTGCCTTGACTTTGATCCAGTTACACACATGCATGCAATATCAGAACCCATAGCCATTTGCCCTAAATTTCCAAACCTTAAAAGATGATATGTTGGCAGTGTGTTGGAGCAGGAACAAGGTAATAATTCATGTCTTTGACATTAATTGATTACTCACAGTTCAACCCTGAGTCTTATTATTTTTAATGCAGCTACTAGAAGATTCTGGCACTGTACCAGGGGTCAGAGGGCACAGATGTTATTCTTTACAGGGAGTGGCCATTTCTGTGTGAACCCTGTATTTAAGTTCCAAGCTCTCTGTGCTATGCAATTGTAGCAGCGACCCCGCCCACCCATAACTTGACGTACAGCCTGCTCGCCAGCCGAGCAGTATGCTGTACTAATGTGGCACATAAATATTCAAATGTCACTTAGATTTCCTGGCATGAATTGCTTTTTAAAATCCTCCTTGTGAAAATGGACCAACCTGTAAATAAGTGGACTTATAATAAACATAATGATGAGGGGATTTCACTGCGGCATATTTCAAGTGCAGTGAGGCTTGTAAGTATTTAGACAGTGACACTATTTTAAAAGGCTGTAATTCCAACGCAGTCCACTCTGTATGGACACCCTTAAATTAAAGTGTAGACTGTCAGCTGTAACCTGAGGGTAGGGACGACCATATTCAGTGAACCATGTGAGAATTACAGCCCTTTACATCTGTGTAACTGTCCAAGAACTCACAGCCCTTACTGTATTTAGCAATACGCAAAAGCGCTATAATTTGTACTAGTCAGAAATCTTTGATGCCTGCATTATAGTAAATTTACTGCACATTTTCAATAGGTGCAGTTTCTGTAAGCAGGGGCTCTTTATGTTTGTGCCGGCTCGTCAATCCTTAGGGAAGTTTTGGAGTTCGTAGGTTCAGAGGTTCATCTTTCACATACCTCACTTTAAAAAGCCCTGCCATGGTCATTGAGGAATTCTTAGTATCTGTACCTATTATCGCCATTCTTATAGTGACTGCTTCTCCCCCATTGCAGGGGAGTGGGTATAACTTCTAAGGGCTCCCTGTTAAGTCACGTTCATCACAAAAGCTCATTAAAAATGACAACCGTCAAACCCAAAGCATGACGCAATCAATGAATAGAGAACATTCTAAAGGGGGTGATAAATAATAGTGGGAAAAAATAATAACAATTCAGAAATAAAACAAAATATGACCTGCTCGTAACAGATGAAGAGTAAAATAAAACATAGGGGAATGGGGGGGGGTTGGGACATTTTGGAAGGCTGTGTCTCGGCTTAGCCCTGGTGTTTCTGCTTAAAAACATCTGAGCAAACACACTGCAGGGTAGTAGGGGTGGTAGCTTGGAAACTGAACCGAGGAACAGCTCTTTCCATACCAGCTCATTTTCCAGAATTGAGCTGGTTCCGGGTTGTACTCAGTAGGCTTATAGTTTCCCAGCAAACTGTATCCCAATATATGGAAGTAATCATTCTTGTTATGCTCACGAGAACAAGCACCTAAGCTTTCTCATGGTCTCAGGGATTGGGACTACTCTCCTGTTAATTCACACTCAGTACATTCCTTTGTCCAGTTCATTATGAACAAGCTCCCAAGCCTTCCACAGTCATCAGGATAGGAACCGCAATCCTATCAGGCTTCTCCATCCTGCCATAGGACAGTTTGGCTCTGATGATGCATGCGCTCCATCTGGCAGTCATACCGGAAATCCACTGGCTGGGCATTGGCAACACCCACACTTCATCACTTGCAACATCTGAGCAGGACTGTGCTATTCTCCTCTGCTCGCCTTCCCACTATCTACTGTATTACTATCAATGAATCATCCTATTGAATTGTACTCTGTCTTTGCACTTCATTCCTGGTGTGGATCATAACAGTATAATCCAGTCTTGAAGGGGGGAATCAGCAGAGATGCCCAGCCTGGTAAATGCCCTGAGGAATCAGGGGTGGATCTTGGCCAGCATGAAGAGATGCTTCACCAGCTGCACCAAAATATTGGTGCCTTTCTCAGTAAACCTGAAGCTGTAACTGATGTGTCATGGGACTCTGTCTCCGCCCCTCAAGCAGCCAGCTGTATTCTGCAGAAAATCCTTCCCTGGCGCTTGCCCATTAGGAGTCAACATGTTCTGGGTTCCTTTGATGGTGACCCCACCACCTGTTGCAGTTTCCTGGCCAAGAGTTTGATGGTCTTCAAACTACGGCCATTGTCATTCCCCTCTGAACACTCCAGGGTGGCATTTGTTATCACTCGTCTCTCTGGATATGCAAGGAACTTGACAACCCCATGTTGGGAGGAAGGAGATCCTGCGATGTCTATGTTCATTCCTTTCGCTGAGGAGATGTGGAAGGATTTTGATTGGTCTTGCTCCAGCCTCAGCCACTGCTCAGAAGTTGCTCTAGCTGCACCAAAGGAAGCTGTCAGTGTCAGATTAAACCGCTGACTTCCGAACTCTGGCTGTCTCCATATGCTGAAATTCCTGGGTGCTATTTGACACCTATTTATTCAGCTTCGCTGAATGGATCCAGGGCAAATTAACTGCTAGTGTCTTTCCTTCACATCTAGAGAACCTCATTGACTTAGTGCTCAGAATTGATGTCCTGCTGCAACAGAGGAGGCTGGATTGGTGAGAGAGGTTTCCGGTACCTACCCTGTTTGCATCCCAGGATACTTCTTTCCACATAGCTGCTCCAGTACCCAAGGCTGTCAACTGGGCTCGGTTTCTCAAACTACCCCCTGAAGAATGGCAGCACCGAATAAAGTTGTAACTATGCCTGTACTGTGAGAGTGCTGTCCATGCCATGTTTAGTGGATGCAAGTGACATTGGATCGCTGTTCCAGGCTGCACCTCTCTATCTCAGCAACTCATCCACTCCAACCTGTTCCTCTGACCTAGCAGGGTCATGTTATTAGCACCTGAGCTTTAGTCCACTCAGGGGCAGACGGTAACCTTATCCATCCTGGTCATGTTCACCAGCTATTCACTGGTAATTCAGCCAGTACCCATGCTGATCTCAGGGAACCTTACTGTAGAGTTGGCATTTCTCATCATGGAGTCACAGCATGCCTTAAGGGTAATGGGAAGGCCCTGATATGAACAATATAATCCTTGTTTGGACTGGATATTGGGGTCCATTTTGGAGTGGAGTTTATCATATTCACAGATCTGTCATTGTGCAGCCTTCAGTCCCACTGTACTTCCATCCTACAACCACCTGGAGGTGCAACCGGACCTGAAGGAGGTTCCCCATCTATTACAACCTTTGCCTGGCATTCAGCCAGGCCAGAGGGACGTCATTCCCTCACACAGACCCCATTGACTTATTTCCCAGAACATCAACCCCCACAGATCAGCAGTGCACCATAACCACCTAGGGGGCCCAGTGGAACATAAATCAATCCTTGGCTTTCGACCACAGTCCCAAATTTGCCATTCACTTCTGGAAGGCCCTCTGCCTTCTCAAAAATTAATCCTGTGTCCTTGTCCCCCTGCATTTATCCCTCCAACTCCCATCCCCAGGCTTGTCGATGGTGGCCCTGTAAACACTGTAGGCCGGATCCTGGATGTCTGGCGTTGGGGATGTGAATGGTAGCTCTTAATGTGGGAGGGATATGTGCCAGAGAAGCATTCCTAGAGCTCCAAGTGGAACAACTTAGACCCTTCACTGGTATGTGATTTCCGGCGGAAATGTCCAGGCCGGCAGGTGGCACCCTGGCGGGAGGGGGAGGGGTTGCAGTCATCTGGCGGTCATCCTGGAAAGCCACTGCCCGGGAATTTAGCAGTATCTTCACTGCTTTGCCTGCTACATCTGAACTGAACTGTGCTATTCTCCTCTAGGCTCTGTCCCACTGTCTACGGTATCACTATCAATGATCCCTAGTATTAGATTGTACTCTGCCTCCACACTTGATTCCTGATCTGGATCATAACACAGGGTATTTGTTTTGCACCAGTCATTGGCCATGTTATTGGTTTTGCATGTGCCATAGGGTAGAGGTCCAGGATAGAGAGAGTCATTACAACTCAAGAATAAGAGCCATTCTGGGCACCATGGCGCAGTCCAGGCAGTGGTAATTTCATCTGGTGCAGCTCGCGCAGTGGTAATTTTGTGCGGTGCAACACCTTGCACAGCCACTTTGGCAATTTGGTAGATGGACATGCGCCGAGATGGGTGTGGTGGCGTAGTAGGGGGAGGTGTCACATATTCATCAAGACGCGGTGACAATTTTTTTAGCAAAAGTCTCCGCTGAAGTTGCGTAGAAAGCTCGCCAGCTCCAACCTGGTTTACTTTTTGTGCAGTGGTAATTTGGCTGACCTTCGCACAGTGCGCACACGTCACCAAAACCTCACAGGCAGGTTTCCAGAATGTCAGGCACATTTCAATGCAATAAATAATTACAGCAACCACTATTCAATGTAACTATCTGAATCAGCACATAAATGATAGTATCTATATTGATTGTCCTGATGTCAGATCAAAGAGAGAGAGAGAGAGATGTGTACATGTGGGCGCATGAGTGCGTGTGTAGGCTGTGTGGGCATGTGCCCTTCAGCTGCTTTCACACTGGACCTGAAACAAATATTTTGCACGACTGATTACATTCACAGTCAATGCCAAGACACAAATACACGCGTGTATTCACGTCTTTGCATTGACTTTGAATGTAATCTGTTATGCAAAAAATTTGTTTTGCGTCTAGTGTGCAAGCAGCTTAATACTATTATTGTCACTTAGGTTTTATCGTTTTTAGTGGGGGAAAGGAATGCAGCCTGATTGCTATGATCTCGTACTGCGTTAAGATCACATATTGAAAATAAATGTGTAACGTATCTTGCATTGTTGTCCATGCATGTTAATCCCAAAATTTTAAGCAGCAACAAGGTGTAATAATAGGAACACGCTATCCATCGTTTCTCCTCCCAATGATGCAGGCAGAAGAATTAAATGAGCAACCGTCGTATTTCATTCCAACTTCATAAGTTTGAATGATCTGACGTAGTTTTGTTTTGAAATTCCATTCAAGTTCGCTAATGGTAATAATTTGCGAATGCCCTAGCTAGCCAGGTAACTCATATTCGTAATGCTTAATACAGATGTACGCGGAGCAGAAAACATGCCAGAAGCAGCAAAGTAAAATGCAACATTAACGCATCATACAGATATAGGACAGAGGCTTCTTTATTCCAATCTTAAAGGTGAAGATTGGTGAAGAGTTGACTCAGCTATGTTAAACCCACTTACGCTTTATCTCCTCCCTCTTTGCCACTTGTGCCAGCAGGAGGG
This sequence comes from Gymnothorax reevesii, assembly GCA_029721435.1. NCBI lineage: Eukaryota > Metazoa > Chordata > Actinopteri > Anguilliformes > Muraenidae > Gymnothorax > Gymnothorax reevesii. The sequence goes on along the minus strand of CM056579.1, from coordinate 99,296,778 downwards.
ACAGAGGCTGGACAGAGGAGTACTTGTGCTGGGCTGCACCGGGCACGAAATTGCAATATTTGCCTGGATACACCCCGTTGGCACAGTGCTCCCCCCATTCGCCGCGGCTGCGGCTGGTCTATGAATTTAGAGCCTATTACGTCCATCGAAAAAAACTGAGTTGTTTTGCGCAATGGAAATTGTTGAATTTTTTTTTTTTTTCTCGGAAGGGAAACGTATCAATTTCAGGGGACATTTGTTTCGACAAGCACAAGAGGGAAAATGTTTAAACATGAGAAAGGAGAGAATGGAAAAAAACTCATTCATGTGGAGATGCAACCCAATAATCCGATGGAAACAAAATGGCTCCAAGAGCAGATTTTCTGTAACCCGCATGTGGCAACTCTCTCAGTCTAGGAACTCTACTAAAGGTTTTGAATATGAAAAAAATTTTAGTGAATCTGAATGGGTTCAATGCTCATTGCATAGGCTACCTGAAGTTATGAGGGGAGGGAGGGATAGTGATGGAGAGAGGGACAGCTGCATTGACTGTACTAAAGAATGTGCACTACTATAACAGATTTAAACATTCCTCGACGACCATAGAGACACGACTGGGAAAGCCTGCCCTGGATTATAAAAACATAGGCTTTCCAAAATAAGGTCAAGGGGAATCCATTCACAAGGCCTGTCAAGTAAAAGCTGAAGATAAAAGAGTGGAACTTTCCATTTTATTCTTTCATTATTTCTTACAAGGAGAGCCAAAGTTTGAGAATAATTCATCTGGCATATCTGTCATAACTCTCTTTCGGTTCCTGGCATTGGCTTCCCATCATGCTCTGTGGTTTTCCTTGGACGCAGCTGAAAGTCAGTGATGCGTTACATTACATTCCACTCAGCAGATTTTTCTTTATCAGGGATGAATTGGTGCAAGAGAATCTGGAACCATTCCCCTGATGGGAGCATTAGAACCTCAGCTCACAGTTAACTGCACCATGAAAAGTTCATTTAAAAAAAAAAACTTCATGTTTTTCACTGATTTTACAAACAACCTGCATATTTCAGAATTTGACTGGCTTTTGCCATTTTAAAGTTAATATTGAGCAACAAAGCCAACAAAATGCCAAAGGGACACTTGTATTGACTAAAAATGTTGCTGTCTGACAACTGTACATCTTGAAATTCAACTTGAGTCGCTGAGGGATGACCTTGTCTGGGCAGTCGGAGAAGTGCGCCCATCAAGTTCAAAGGAGCTCATGGGGGATCTCTTGAAAGCCCAGAATGAGTTACCAGGAAGTTCTTTCCGTAAACTGCTGGAAAGAATGCCTTGGACATGTCAGACTGTAATCAGGGTTACGGGAGGGTACTTTTTTGCAAGTCGAATGTGATTATCATTGCAAATAATTCTGCACATTTCGAGTTAAGATATGTTTTTCTGTGTCATTCTGTTTTCTGTTGTTGCTCATAATATACTTTAAGAAAAAACAGCCAAATTCTAAACAATGCAGGGTTCTCGTAATATTACAGCCTGTAGTGTAAAGGTTGAGGACCTTTGAGAGGGCAACACTTTGGTGCTACGGGTGCCAATAATACTGGCATGTTGCTGCTGTGTGCAGGGTGAAGACCTTTAGATGTAGACGATGTGGTAAAAAGTCGAAAAGGGTTAAGTTAGCAAAGAACAGCGCACTGCAGGGACTGGGACAAAAGAACCAAAACATTACAATGAATATATTAGTACGGACATTAGTATGGATGTTTATATCAATGGTATTTGTACAAATGAAATTGAAACAAAGACAGAAAGGATAAGGATGGTGGTTCATGCAGCTAGGAAGTTTCTTGGAATTACTGATGTGAAGGGTGAAGAAATTCAGGAAATTGTTGAGAAAGGCTTTGGTTGGAATCAAATGATAACTAATTAGATGCATGTAGCTATAAATTGAATCTTGATGGTACATTAGGAACAACAGGAGAAGGGTAAAGGACACATTGAACGCTCCAGTGGAATAATCGAAGGAGATAATGTTATATCACAGGAGTTAGTACCTAAAATATGATTGGTTTTTATGAGGTAAAGTAGCTTCAGTAGCTCATACAGCATACTCCTATACAGTTGGTGGCAGTATGCACTTCTATAAGATCTGATTGTAATCCGCCATAAAATCAAAAGAAGAAGAAGACAAAGACCTTCTTACTATACCTGCTTCTCTTATTTTTGAAGCTGCTGCTAGCATTCATCTGTAAGATGTGAAACAATATTCATTTTCTTTGTTGAATGAGAGAGAACCTTTTGTGGTAATACTTGTTTTAACGTGACAGTCGAATAGTCGAAATGTCACATAACAGTCCACTTAGGTGTTTAGGTACAGTTGCTTTCACATTGGGAATGAGTCCGCATGAACCGTACTCAAGACCCCCCTTTTGAAGTGGTCTCGTGAGCTGTGCCCAAGTACAGTACAATTGTTTTCACGTTCGGAACAGTGTGTACTCGGATCCAGGCCCGGGTGTGAGAGCAGCCTTTAGGACTCTGGCCTGGTCCATCCTTAAAAAAAAAATAAAAAATACATGAGGGTGATTCTGTTTTCTATATTTCCCTCCATTTATTTTTATTGGCTCTCCTCAAAACATCCCAATCTGTGATTGGTTCATTCTAATCACCAATCCTGAGGCCTCCTGTTGTTTTCATTATAATATAAAATAAAGAACAGATGTCAGTCAGTCAGAAAATAGGATATCAACTGAGAAGTGCTCTTTAGAAAATAATGCATTTTCAAAGATTGCTGTGTTATGATTTGTTGGCTGATTGCAGTTAATCTCAGGAAACCAAGGATTATAGGCTGTTAGAGACTCGCTCCAAGGTTGATTAAAGCATTCCCCCATCTTTTCCTTGCTTTTCAGGCTGTGTATACTTACAGGCTGCATCCTAAACTTTCTCCCATCGCTGACCGGATAAAGTGCAGTGCTTGAAAGGTATAGTGCTTTTAATTGTGGCGTGATTGTAAAACATAAAATTCCACTCTGGAGAATTGTTCCTTAACACCTTTGTGCAGAATACAAATGCATGCCAGTTTTTCCTGTTATGCATGAGCCAATTTAGGCTTCATAACTCAGTATTTGCATCACAGAGACAATCGAACATCATTCCAGTGAAGCAAAACATTTGGAAATTTAATTACAGAATTATTTAGGAATTAATTTTTAGAACTTCTGGATGCCAGCATCTATATCTACGCAAAGGGGTTAAAGAAGGATGAATAATGCTTCTCTTCTGCACTTTTATTTTTGTGGGTTTGCACATTGGATGCAGGAGGTCACTTAGTCTGTCACGAGTTTCACTTCGACTGCTGTTCATTGTTTTTCTGTGATTTCACTTCCTCTCTTTGCCAACGTGAGCTTTAGTCATGTGCCATTTTGTCTACTGCACAATTACCGAACAGCAGCCCAGTTTTGGTTAGTCATTCGTGCCCCATAGAGGCCTGGCTTTTCATACACCTACTCTATTTTTGTAGCGTCCATCACACTTTTGTAATTCTGCAATGGCAGGTAAAATTCACAACTCCCTGGAAGACGAGCAATGCAGTATGGGAAGGTACTTTTTGGGGGTGAAATCTGGTACATCCTGGCTGCAAGAGACTTGCAGGAATGGTGAGGGAAGAGGTGGCATGCCATAGCCCTATCAGAAGGGAGTGAATCACACCCTGGAGCCTCCCTGGTTTTTGACCCATCACCTTTGACTTCCCTGAATAGGAAGTTGCCTCCCTAAGGAGGAAATGGGACTACTGCATTGCTCGAGACGTGTCAGGTTTAATTAGCATACCTCTCGCCACCCTTGCTCCCATGAAGCAAATCCAAACCCACATGAAACAAATTTGAGTTTGCATTTTAAAAGGAATAGAAAAACAGCATTTCTCTCCCTCTCCACCTCAGCTGATGTGTGGGGAGTGTTTTGGCACAAAATGGCTGCCGTGCATTACCCAGGTGGGAACTACACATTGGTAATTGTGGTGGTCCTTGATGTGAGTTTCCCTCTCAGCTCCGTAAAGGTATGCTCCCCGGTGAGAGAAATATTATATAATTGTGTCGTGAATGGATTCATTACTCCAGGCCTCATTGAACACCCAGTGTCCACAAGTGAAACCTACAAGTAAAAATAATTCACAGCAGCTTACTCATTATAGATTTGATGTGCCACCCAAGATAACACTGAAACATACCCCACTGTAAATAGAATTAAAAAAAAAAAAAAAAAACCACCTATCTGTGTATGAGTGTCTATGTTGCTGCAGGAAAAGTTCAGAAGTTTCAAATGCTTCATAGCATAAAATTTAGCACTATCAATAGCAATATCTCAACACTCTGCAATAACCAAGAAAAAACAACCCATGAGTTAATGGCGTTGGGGGATTCACTTCCTGATAAACAGTCCCCTTCATGACCATGAACATGTGCTTCTGCAGAAAGCGAGGCCTCGTTTGTCATTCCACGCGCTTCACCGGAGACAATACAAGCCTTGGTGCAAAGCATCAGCAGGAACTATTCTTTTCTACTTGCACTGGATGGACACTGCAGAGCCTCTGTATCAAGCTTAGCACCACTACGATGAGTCAATACAGGTGCATTTCCCCCTTTGATTCATGACTGATTTGCATTTGCCTTGAAAAATGAATGTAATTCAGCAACCTGACTTTGAATATCTATGAGCCAGTCTCAGGAACACAGATTAAGTCCTAAATTAATTCTGTTTTGAGCGGCGCTTCACCAACCTGGCCAGCTAAGTTAAACATGCTGCTTTCATGCTTAAGCAGTCAGTGTCGACGAGGGTCAATCTGATCCTGGATCAGCACTTTGACTGGCAATGCAGTCTGCCAGTATTTTAACAGTGGCTTGGTTTTTATATTGGCTCTGTATTGCAGCAAACTGGAATTGAAAGCCATGAATTTAAGGTGACTGTAGGGATTGTCTGCTGTGCCCTGCAAGTTAGTGAATCCATATCTTGTGAAACCTGCAGAAATCATGGATATTTTTGTATATTTGATAAATAGGTTACAGACACTGCAGAAGAACACTGACTCTGGTCTTGGCACAGGGAAGCCTGGTTGGGTGAAAGTTCTGCCTGTGCTTAGTGCATAATCCTTCAGCAGTGAAAGATTGCACTCATTCATATCCACACTCACTGTGCTGTAATTAAACGATTAGAAATAATCGAGCCGTTACATTACCGGTACCAGCACATCTGAATTAATCTTATTCTGGACTGTGTGGTGTCAGTAGAACATTCAGCTTCAAATCCCCGCTTTGTATGAAGAGCTTAGTTATCAACACAAAGCGAGAGTTTTTATGAAGCTTGTAAAACTTGTTCAGCAATAAAAATATTCATAAATGTGTTCATTTAAGTGCGAGTTTCTAGGGAGGATTTCAATAAAATTCAGTCCCCCATTAAAAAAAAAACAAAAACAAACAAACAAAAAATAAAAAACACTGAACCTACTTATTATATTTACTCACAATTTTTCAGAAATTTCTGGCTCCTTGCCAGCTCCCATTAGAATATAATATTTTCCATTTTTTGACTCATTTGAACGATGCCATGGAATTGTTTGCGTGCAGATTTTGAAAATTAAAATAGTCTCTAAGATTCTCTAAGTTCCTTCCCTGTTGCAAGCTGTGATTTAGTCTAATTTAATTTCCTCTTAAAAGCAATATTGAATCATATGTATTCCATTTTCTCGTGGTCTTTGTTTGTGACCAGTGTGACCTCAGCAACTTTCATAGAAGCATCCCTGAGGCTTTCCAGCATCTCACTTCCTCAGTCCTCCAAGTGAAACACTGAAAATAAGGAGTCTAGAAGAAATAACCTGACATAACTGTCAATTCGAGCATCAAAATGATCCTGACCAGCGACAGGAAAAAAAAAAAAAAAAGACAGTATATTCATAAACAGGGACATAGTCCGAACCACATGGTATGTAATTATTCTATTTTGGGGACTGTAATGCTAACTTTCTCCTCCTTCAAGGAAAAGGAGACTGAATATGAAGGCAGTCTGCCAGCAGGATGTTTCTGGCTTGCGGTGGGCCACACCCCACAAATGGACAAACTGAACCCCACAAACGAGAGCGCTAAACCGCACAATCTGTGGGCCTCCTACTGTAGCAGAGCGTGAGTGTACCTACACCTGCGATCATTCAATCAATTAAATCAGTCCTCGGATGAACACATGAGAATTGTCTGTGTGTGTGTGTGCGTGTGTGTGTGTGTGTGTGTGTGTGTGTGTGTGTGTGTGTGTATATGTGTGTGTGTGTGTGTGTGTGTGTGTTGTGAATTGTAGGTGTGAGCATTCAGTGAGACTTCAGTCTTGTTCCTGACTTGGCGGAGGGGAGCGATTGCTGAAAGAGGTGAAGAGTGAGCTTATGCACTGCTTCTGACTGAGTGTGGAAGACAACATGGAGGCAGTGGAACAGAAGAAATGGTGCCTGCACTACTTCTATGAGCTGACAGAGCGGGGCCCCACTCCTGACCAGCCACCTTGCAGCACTATGAACAGCAAATTTTAGATCGAACTCATCTCAGCACGCCTTGTCTGTAACCCTCTCAAAATTCACCAGAGAAGGTGGGGTAAGAGAGGGGCACAGCCTTCCACTCAGGACACCCCGTGGGAGTAAACATTAGAGCGACTCAGACTCTGTCTCTCAGGCAGGCTGTTAGGGACAATGACCTTATCACGGGCATGTTAAGGACTGTTTGTGGTTGCTGAGATTTTTGGTTTGCTGCCAGCTGGGGTTGTTATAGTTCTGTCTCAGGTTCAGCTCTGTTCTTTTCTGCGTGGTGACTTTATTCAGGGCAGTAAAACCCAAACACGATCGGACAGACGAGGAAAAATAACCTAGAGCGGCATGTTGCACATTGATGCTGACATTGCCAACCAAACAGATTTATTTTTCCTCCGTTTCATGACGCCACTTGGATTCTGACATTGGTTTGATGTAGCGAAAAATGCATTCCAGTGCAGTTCTGTTTTGGTGTACGGCTAACAGCATTTGGCATGTTTGAGAGTATGTCACGGTAATGCGCATGCATTCTGGTGTAGCTGTCATGGCACAGACGGGCTCTGCTCCGTGTTACCCTCCTTTGGGCGACGTGCTCCGTCGGCAGTCCTCCATTAATAACGCACCACTTAAACCTGGAACGACTGAAAAACCCTGCACTCCTTGTTCTAAATAAACATCATTTAAGCATTTGTGGACTGTTGCACTGTTGCAACATTCCTGAACCTGGCACTCAGTGATTTTATTCAGTTCAGGGAGTAGAGATTTACTGCTTTATGAGCATTTGCTGTGGTTTGGTTTTACTTGGAGTCTACTTTTTTTAATAATAACTAAACTGTTGAAGAACTCCATTTAGCTATCACTGATTTTGTTGTCACATGGGGGAGGGGGGGCCTTGATATTTCATGACGCAGGATCGTTAAGTTTGCCAGATAAGTGTACTGTGTACGGACATCTTTGTGGACGGGTTCAAAATTCAGTTTTTGAAGAACATTGAACCATTTGGAGTATGGAATCGAGAAACCTTTTTATCTTGCTGCGAGTCCCACACAGTTTGACATTACATTTGTGTTGAGTAAACCTCATTGGGATATCAGACCTTCAAAATTTCACTGTCCACATCATTGAAGACTTTCTCGATTGTTTCTGTTCGTGACATGTACTTCAGACAGCAAGTCTGTCTTGTGCTGGCTGGAGTGTCTAATGTCTCCTGAGCAGAGAGGCTGGATTGCCTGTCTGAACTGGTCGTCTGTGTTCCTGCGAGTCATACAGGATGTCTGATAAGCATCTTTATGCCTTGCTCCTGACTGATGCTCATGTAAAAAATGTGTTCTGCACTTGTCAGGTCCTGCTTCTGGTAGGACGAGTGTGGTTTTTTTTGAAGAGGGGTGTTTGTGTGAGTTCCTTGACTTGTGTAATGATTTTTGAAAAACACCGCTGGGCACATCTCTCAAGATGACACACAGAACTAGGATGGATTAGGCGAACACAGGAGAACTTACAGCAGTGTGCACGGATGATTATTCATAAAACAAAATGAAGAAAAATCAGAAACTAAGTACTGTTCAAGTATTTATTTCATGCAATATTGGATCATATAGATGAAAATAAATGAATAGATAACAATATGTTGTAAAAACAAAAATATTAATGCTTTTTTGAGAGAAAAAGTGTATTTAGTGTGGTCACCCTTTGCTTAGACAACACAATTTAATCTTTCAGGCATAGTTTTCACATTACTGAATTCCCTCACTTGTTAAACCATTCCATATGTTTGAAGTTCATTCTAGAGAGATTCTTTCGATGTTACAACATATTTGGTCAATCGGATAAAAGTCTGGGCCCGTATTCACAAAGCATCTTAACAATAAAAGTAGGTCCTAACTGCCGGATTTAGGAGAAACTCCTAAAAAAAAGACGTGTCAGTCGTAAATTTAGGATTCCTAATTATTTTTACTAAGTGTTATTCACAAAGCAATTTAGGCCTAAAGGTAGCTCCTCAGTCTGGGAGAGCTTAAAAGTATTCAAGAGGACTCCTAACTCACTAAAACCTATTCACAAAGAATCGGAAAATGGCTGCTGCTGTTGAAAGACGGAATGACTTGGAAATTTTGAATGATGAGCAGTTCTTGAAAAGATATCGGATTGACCATGAAGGGATTTTATTTGTTGTTGACTTGGTGAGGGAGAGAATTACGTCTCCAACCATGAGAGACAAACCAATAAGCGCCTAAATAAAATGTTTGACAACAGAAAATTGCAACTTTGCAACGCGGACAATTTCGGGATTTCACAGTCATCTGTCAGTCGCTCAATTCAACAAACAATCAATGCGCTCCGTGAACCCGTATCATCCGACAGTTTATCCGGTTTCCAATGGACATTTGCCAACAACAAAGAATCAAACTTGAATTCTTGCACATCTCAGGTCTGCCCGGTATCATCGGTGCTAATGACGGGACCCATATTCGAATTATTTCTCCGTCCCAAGATGAAGAGGTATTTGTAAACAGAAAAAAATGTTAATTCCATCAACACCCCAAGTAGTATTTGATGCAGAATACAATATTTTGGACATTATTGCAAAGTGGCCAGGATCCACACACGACTCTCGCATTTTAATGGAAAGCAGCTTATGCCAATTATTTGACAGGCATTATGTGCCTGCGGGATGCCACTTGCTAGGGGACAGTGGCTACCCCTGCAAACGTTGGCTCTTACCCCCTTACCTGAATCCACAACAGGGACCACAACAAGATTATATCAGGTAGGTCATTGTTGCTATAGCCTACATTGGCATAGCCTATTACATGTGAAGATGGCATAATAGTGAAAATTACAAATATTTAGTCTACTGATGTCTTTTTCATGGTGCATGTTCGAGCACACGAGACGACACGCAGTGCGGTGGAGCGCGTGTGGTGTTGGGCTGCTGAAGGGCCGGTTTCATGTGCTGCATGGGGAGGTGCGTCTCAGCCCAGAGCCAGCAAACTAATTACAGCATGTGCCATCCTTCACAATTTATGCCAACAAAGGAATATACCACAACTGGATGAAGATGGTGCTGGCGACAGGGGGAATGATGATGATGATGATGATGTCGAAGAGGATGATGATATTTGCTATGTTGCTGAGCAAAGTGGGCTGGCAGACAGAGGCCACTACGTCAATTCGCACTGGTAAAAAAAAACAAAAAAAACCGCCAATCGATTACGTTATAATGTTTATTTTTCATTTTTTCCATCAATACTGTATATTATTCATTCTTTAATTTTAACAGTTTCTCCTTTTGTTTCAGAGCCTCGCTTTGTCTTTTTAAAACCCAAATTTACATTTTCACTTTTTTTTTTTTTATTGGGGTGAGCAGCAGGCAGCAGCAGGAGGGAGAGGAGAGGAGCAGCAAGAGGTGCGCTGGGGGGAGGAGCCGCTGGAGCCGAAGCAGAAAGAGGAGCTGCAGAAGGAGGTGCCAGAGGAGCAGGGAGGGGAAGAGGAGCTGCCAGAGGAGCAGGGAGGAAAAGAGGAGCAGCCAGAGGAGCAGGGAGGGGAAGAGGAGCTGCCAGAGGAGCGGGGAGGGGAAGAGGAGCTGCCAGAGGAGCAGGGAGGGGAAGAGGAGCTGCCAGAGGAGCAGGGAGGAAAAGAGGAGCAGCCAGAGGAGCAGGGAGGGGAAGAGGAGCTGCCAGAAGAGCAGGGAGGAAAAGAGGAGCAGCCAGAGGAGCAGGGAGGGGAAGAGGAGCTGCCAGAGGAGCAGGGAGGAAAAGAGGAGCAGCCAGAGGAGCAGGGAGGGGAAGAGGAGCAGCCAGAGGGGTGGGGAGGGGAAGAGGAGCTGCCAGAGGAGCAGGGAGGGGAAGAGGAGCTGCCAGAGGAGCAGGGAGGAAAAGAGGAGCAGCCAGAGGAGCAGGGAGGGGAAGAGGAGCATCCAGAGGAGTGGGGAGGGGAAGAGGAGCTGCCAGAGGAGCAGGGAGGGGAAGAGGAGCTGCCAGAGGAGTGGGGAGGGGAAGAGGAGCTGCCAGAGGAGCAGGGAGGGGAAGAGGAGCTGCCAGAGGAGTGGGGAGGGGAAGAGGAGCTGCCAGAGGAGGAGGGAGGGGAAGAGGAGCTGCCAGAGGAGCAGGGAGGGGAAGAGGAGCTGCCAGAGGAGTGGGGAGGGGAAGAGGAGCTGCCAGAAGAGCAGGGAGGGGAAGAGGAGCAGCCAGAGGAGTGGGGAGGGGAAGAGGAGCTGCCAGAGGAGCAGGGAGGGGAAGAGGAGCTGCCAGAGGAGCAGGGAGGGGAAGAGGAGCTGCCAGAGGAGCAGGGAGGGGAAGAGGAGCTGCCAGAGGAGCAGGGAGGGGAAGAGGAGGGCGTGGGAGAGCAAGAGGAAGATGGGCTTCATACTCTTGAGTCTCATGTGCCCTATAGGGGAGAAAGATATATGAAGGACAGCTCATTTATGTGCACATTTTGGGTTTGTCAGAATGTTAACGTCTCTCTTTAAATAGGCATAAAGCCATAAAAATGTGTGTTGGAATTATTATATAGGTATATTACCCCTCCATCTCCATTATTAATTGCATTGCTGGGTCAGTTGCACTTTGCAGGCCAGTGATGCTTGCGTCAGATCCCAGGACACTGTACACCACTGACGCTATGGGGGACAGTGGCTGTACCTCCTCTTGCTATCCATGCATTATGTTACTAGGCTATTGAGAGATGGTCACTTTTTAAATATCATCATAATAATGCCAGCCTATGTCATATTTTGTACACATATTTAAATTGTAGTCTATAAATTACAAACCTACCTGTTTGAACGATAGCCTGTTTATAGGCTGCCATCTCGGACCGCCCCGGTGATTGCAGCCCATACCACCGCTTCTCGCAGTCGTCTGCTGTCCGAGACACCGAAGAGAATGCTGCAATTATCTGTAGGCTGATACTATCCCACTTGGACTTGCTGTTCACCCCCAGGCCAGGTCATAACTTTTATGTCACCAGATATTTTTTTCTGGTTGAGATCATTCGTGCACGACTGAGAAGTGTGTTTACGGTCATTATCTTGATGAAAATAAAATCCTGACTTATCAGTCTCTTTCCAAATAGCAATGTATGCCTCACAAGGATGCTGTGATACTACTTTTGATCCATGATTCCATGGATTTTTATGAGATCGCCGGTTTTCTTCCAGCAGACTGAACCCCAAACCCTATGTTTGGATGTGGAAATTTTGAATTTTGATCCATCGGTCCTAAGGACATTTTCCCTGTCCATTGTGTCCAATCCTTGAATTTTTTGGCAAACTCAAGGCTTTTTTACAATGTTGCCAGCTCTTGGCAGCTACACAACCAATCAGACCATTTTCACACAGATGTCCAGAAATACTGGATCTTGATACTTTCATCTCTTCACTTCTGGCACTATTAATATAATCACAGAGTTGTCCCATCCATTTTTTATTCATTTATTTTTTTTTGCTTTTTCAAACACAGATAACGAACATTAAAGGCTGTTAACTTCCATTTTACACCTCTATTGGCACTAGTTTTCAGTGAACAGGTCTCTTTAAATGCTTGATGGTGTTTCTTACAGTGCCATGGCAGCATTTAATGTCCTCAGCATCGCGTAAGGCCACAATGCGGCCATGAACAAATTCAGAGTGCTCCTCCGTCGTGCCATTGTGATTAACACTGAGACACTGCTCAAAGTTCAAGTCACCTTATGTACTGGAACAACAACGACCATCAGAGGTAATATCACAGAATAAAGTTGCCTCAAATACATTTCCACCAAAATATTATAGAGAAATAATACATATATTAGGACCCCTTTTAGACAAAAGTAGTAGTGTATAATCATTACTTCACACCACTGTACATGTCAACTTCCTTGCTATTCCGCACATTTCATAGTCATCCTCAGATTTCATTGACAGTTAGTTGTGAGATTGTTTTTCAAGTCAAAGATCTCAAACTCATGTCCTGACCAAAGAATCTGAATGCTTTTGTGTTTTTTTTCCAGCGAACATCCAGTTCAGCCACAGAAGTGAGGTTTGCGGGCGTTTCATTTAACTCCATCTACTTTAAATAGTTGCTAAAGTACTGGAGCACACTTACGACCTGCAGTGCCAAGGTGCCCTTGAGGTGACTGTAAGACTGATGCCTTGGCTGGCTGGAGTCCCAGCTCTCGCTGTCTCTGAGGTGAAAACCTGTTCAAATTGTCCTTCAATGAGCAGCTGGGACTTAAAGCTGCACTTCTGATGCAAGATGGTCAGAATTAGTTTATAATTGGAACATGGCTAGTCTGTAGCTGATCAAAGGTGCTCTGGAGCTTGTCATAGCTGATCAGTAGCTCATTGAAAGTGATTTGTCACTGGTCATAGATTACCTGTAGGGGGTTAAAAGTGGTCAGTTGCTGATGAAGTGGGTTGAGTGAGTTCATTGCCAAACTGCTGAACAAGACTTATAGGATGCTCGGCTGGTGAACAACCCGATCAATCGGCTAAATTCTACCAGAAATATCAAAAGCACGGGTTGGAGTGGCTTGACCTTTTTTGGACAGACTAGAATTTCTGCGGGGCTCTGCATAAAACTCAGGTTCTCCCCAGTGTGTGACGTCACGGCGGTCTTGCGGATGCGTGTGTATGTTACAGAGCCTCCTAACATCGTGCTGGAGCCAGACAGGATTTCTGTTGACTTAATTTCATGGGTGGTGTTGTTAAATTCCTCACCCAGGTGTGGGCGCTCCCCGTGACGTCTCTGCAGAAAGCTATGACGGAAATATCGGCTAATTTAGAGCCAAAATGGCCCTGTACAGGGATAAGCCTCCTTTATATGAAACTTAATCTTCCTATTTTAGTAAGCTGTGGATTTCACTCTTCTATGTAAAAAATTTGAGTTTGGAAGGTTCCGGACAGCCCGTGGCCTAGTGACTGAGCAGCCTGACTAGAAATTTTACGGTTTGGTGACTCAAACCCTTCTGTAGTCACAGTAAGGTCACTGCAGCTGTTTGGCCCTTGAGTAAGGTCCTTGACCCCACATTGCTCCTGACGGTTGCCTCTGCCTAGTCTAAAGAAACATTGCCTTAGAAGTATCAGCAAAATAATTTTCCTGAATTCCAACTGGACCTCATTCACAGGACCCCTCAGGATTGTACTGGTTTTGTCCACCTAAGATGGAGAGAGCAACAGAATGAGAGAGGAGGGATAGAAAGAGAGAACCCGGTCGGGGAAGGTATGACAACTAATGATGGAGAAATTGATATGCAGACAAAAAAAAAGAAAGCACAATCAACTTAAAGTAAGGGGTCATAGCCATAGAGACTGAGTTACATGTATTATGTTGAGTGCAAAGTAAGAGATTGTGAATAAAGAACCGATGTCATTTGTAATAAGCTATGTGGAATGTAAAGGATTGAGGATGAAGATTGTTAAAAAAAGAGGTAAAGCTGTTTGTAATAATTGGTGTGGAAAGTAAGGGGTAGCAAATTAAGAGGATGATGTTTGTAATATGTTGTGTGGAAAGTAGGGGATTATGGATAGCGAGGTAATGGTTTTGGTACTGTGTAGAAACAAAGTAAATGTTGCAAATAAAGAGGCGGTGTGTTGTTGGTAATATGTAGAGTGGAAAGGAAAGGATCTTTTGAGAAAAAGCAATGCTGTATGAATATGGTTTGCCGAAAGTAAGGGATTGTGTACAAAGATCCTATGCAATTTGTAATATGTGGACGGGAATATAAGGGATCATTAATAAAGAGGCTATGCTGTCTGTAAAATGGAGAGCAGAAAGTAGGGAGTCATAAATGAAGAGGCAATGCTATCTGTAATATGTAGAGTGGAAAGTAAAGGGTCATGGATTAGTCGGCAATGCTGTCTGTAATAAATAGAGTAGAAAGTATGGGGATGTAGAATCAGAAGCTATGGTGTTTGTAATATGTAAAGTTAAATATAAGGGATCATGGCCGAAGACTCTATGTAGTTTGTAATATGCATTATAAAATGTAAGGGATTTTGGCCAAAGAGGCTATACTGTTTGTAATATGCTGTGTGGACAGTAAGAGGTCATGGATAAAGAGGTGATGCTGTCTACAATATTAAGCACAGAAAGTAAGGGGTATAAGATAAAGAGGCCATGGTGTTTGCCGTATGTAGAGCGGAAAGTAAGGGGTCATGGATTAAGTGGCAATGTTGCCTGTAATATGTGGAGTGCAAAGTAAGCGATCGTAGAAAAAGAGGCTATGTTGATTGTAATATGTTGAGTGGAATGTAACGGGTCATAGATAAAGAAATTTTTCTGTTTGTGGTATTTTGAGAGGAAAGTAAGCAATCGTGGACAAAGAGGTGATGCTGTCTGTGATATGTTGAGTGGAAAGTTTGAGGTCCGGTTCTAGTACCCTGGCAGTGGCCTCCTCATTCATTACCCAAGTGGCACTGAAAAGTAGGTCAGTAAACCCCACTCTTAGGAATGTCGTTTGCATTCCTTTAGCCCACGACTGGAATGGACTCTGCTCAGATTTCTACGGCTCGACTGTACTCTGTCCCGTGTGGTGGTGGGGGTCAGGGGGATGGCATCATGTCTGGGAGACCATAATGCGACAGGGTGTCACGTGCTTGCGATTTCCGAAGATCAGATGCCTAGAAAAGAGAGGAATGAGGAGGAAAAAAGAGAAATATTGGTGGTGGGGGGGGGGGTTGAAAACTCAGCTGATGTATGAGAGGCAGAGCTGTGTGTGACTTTGTGTACTTGCACGTGTGTTTATGAGAGCGTGCATGTGTGTGATGGTACGTGCATGCTTGTGTATAAGTGAGTTGGTTTGTTTGTGTGTGTGTGTGTGTGTGTGTGTATGCGAGTACGAGTATGAGTGAGCATGGGGACATTCCGCTTTATCATGGTCTAATGGTCGAGGCATTAGAGAGACTGCTCTTCCCTTGTTTGTGGAGAGAAATACCATCTATCTACAGATGAAACATCATTCATTCTTTCTTTTGAGCACAGAGAGAGTATCTTTTTTTTTTTTTGCAGTGATAAATGTGTGTTTCTTTTTGAGAGAGACCATCCATCTGTTGTGTGCTGTCTTACAGACCTCCCATGCCCACTGGGCAGAAAAAACACCACCTGTCATTAGTCAGGAGGATGAAAAACTGTGTTTTGAACATGAAGTGAAACTGCCTGTCCTTTCATTTCTCCTTTAGAGAAAGCCTTCCACCCCCTCCGGGCTGATGGAGATATTTCCCCTTACGTGTAAAGCGAGAACCAGCATATCCTTTTGGTGTTCACAAAGAGAAAATGGCTGCTCTCTCTTAAGGAAAGAGAACCCGCAGTTAATCATCCCTCTCTCCTCCCATCCCCAACACAAACTAGTCCATCACCTTCTCTGTCCAGCAGGGAGAATTCCACTGGGATAGAAATCTTCCCATGCCTCCCCCAGCACCTCAAAAAGAAAAAAGATTTGTGCTGGAAGGATTGATTTAGGGGGTGAGAGGGAGTGAATTATGGGCCCATATTTCATGCATTACCTTGGGTGATCATTTTCCACCATAGAATTTCAGGAAGCTAGTGCGCGGCACGCCTCCTGCCCTATCTCTTTCAGGAAGGGTGTTTTTACTGATAAATTCTCTGTCTTATCCAGTATTTCATGAGCCATATGACTGAATAAAGGTGGGTAGATGAGTGGGCAGGAAAGATATACAGTGCTGTTCCATGAGTATTTGGAGACCTGCGTGCAAGAAATACTTAAGTCACTAAACAGTTTTGTGACTTTGGCGGTCAAAGTTTTAAAAATATGTTGCAGTGAGACATGTTCTCCAGCAAACTGGATTTTTGAACTGGAAATATATGCTCAGGGTAGAGAATCTAAGCTTTCTTGGTACTCACACATTAATACCGTGAAAACCACAAAGTAATTTGAGCGCTTTCTAAACAGTGTCATTGTCCAAATACTTGTGGACTTTGCTGCTCTTTTTTGTATGTGCAGCCTTCATATTTCATATTCCAAACTACATTGTTTTCATTGTACAGTATAATTTTGTGTGAAATGTCACTTACACCTATGCAATTCTAAGCAATGAATAGAGATTTTTGCATAATTCACAGTGTGAAGTAACCAGTGTGGCACAGTTTAATCAGAACTGTTCATTTTATGTTGGGGGGTTCAGAGCGAGAAACCGGCGTGGTCTTCGACTCTCGGCTGGGTCCCCACTGGAAGCTGTTTTTCTTATCGTCTGACCACTCCAAGAAGCGGCTTTGTGGGGATGGGGAGTGTTTCAGTGTTTGTGGGCCCACGGATAACTCCAGGAGTCAACTCTGAAAGCCGGGGGGCCCCTCCTAGCGCCTGACATTTCTGCAAATTTGGTTGGGCCTGATTTACCCGGCAGGAAAGGGGGAAGAGGGGTGCTGCTGGGGGAGTTTTGTTTTTGGTTGGATTAAAGCCTGAAAGCGCCGTTCCTGATGTGGCGGCTGGTTTATTGATGTAAGAGAGGGGAGAAGATTGATGGCAGCAGGAATTTGTAATGAGCACCGCCGGTCTGGAGCGAATTATACTGCTGCCATCTCGCTATTACTGGTCGCTCACTCACTGACAAAATACAGTACCTGCAGGAGTATAATGATGTCACGGTGCTCCTACAGACAAGTGAAGTGTTTCACCAATCGCTCAACATTTGTTAGCAACCAATTGTAGCATCACAGATCGTGATTGGTGGAGATAGTATTTTCTGATTTCTTCATGGTCACTGCCTTACGTCAGAAACCAAAGCAAAGAGACAAACCGCTTAATACACTTTGAACAGAGAAGTCTGTGATGCCAGAGATGGCATGACAGATATGATACCCAGCCTCTTTGTCTCCAAGAGCTATTCGTCGGCTATATTACAGGCAACCCAGGAAATCATGTTTTTTCATTGACACAAGAACACAGTTCAGATTCACAATGTTTCAATTGATTTGGTGGGAAGAGTCCATTGAGTGTATAGAGCACTGAGGTGACTATGTCACTGCCAGTTAGCTTTTGGTGTCAGAAGTAAAAATCCCTCAAGAAATTTATAATGGGGTTTGTAGTTTGTTGTTGAAAATGTATTGCATCTGAATTCCCGTTAGTAGTCCACTTTTGCAAACTACTCGTGCACTTTACAAATTCGCGAGTGGCTTGTGATTTGTTCCCAGCCAATGAGGTACCTCAGTTCCAGCAAACGTTTACAATATGACTTGACAGAAACCGATCAGTGACCGTAATTGCTGTTGGCCATCCTCTAAAATTTACAAATCTGTAACAAAGTGAAGTTATTACACGATGGGTTACTATTAGCTAGCTAGCTACATGTCATGCCCAGAAATCAATGGATAACAGTGAATTGCTATTAATTTATCATTTTGCTTGCTAGCTAGCATTTATATGCACCAAATATGACTAGCTAAGCCAGTGAACTACCAAACTAGCCAGCTAATTACATTTGGTGCGCATAAATGAATAGTAAACAGTAAATAGCTAGCTAGCTAGCATTTATATGCACTAAATGTAACTAGCTACGCTAGTGAAATAGCTAGCCAGCTATATTCGGTGGATAGAATTTAACTCAATAGAAAACATGGAATAGCCATTATTTTGTGGCTTAGTTAGTGTTGAACCACCAGCATTTAGCTAGCTTGCTGGAATTTTCATGCACCAAATATAACATTAGCTAACTACCAAAGCCTGCAAACTAGCTTCCTGACTAAGCTAGCTTGCAAACCGTTAGTTTGCTAGGTTGGCCAGCTATATTTGGTGCATATAGCTAAATCACTAAAAACAGTGAATAGCAACCATTTTGCGACTTAACTAGTGTTTGATGAACAAGTAGTCATGAATTGGCTTTGTAACTAGGTCAGTTTTGCAGTGAAGAGCCTGATGCTTAATTGTTTTTGTAAATTAGCGCTTATTACAAAACTTGATATCTAGCTAGTTAAGCATATCTAAGTAGACCTTTGAGTCGCTGACTAATCAGCATAGTCGCCCCAGGCTAAGCAAACAAATCTTTTATGATATGAGCATATAAAATTCATCATAAATGAAGATATTGATCAGCACATTTTCTGATATAAGCCAACTTACGTTGTTTACTGTTTCACCTGGGTCGTTCGTGCCACGAGTATACGTTTGCTGGAAGCCCAAGCCTGGATTGACAAGCGCGGCCCAGTGTTGCCAGATCGGGCAGTTTTCAATTGGATTTTATGGGCAGGTTGACACATTCAATTAATTAGAAGCCTAGTCTCATTAGCCCAACATAACTGCCGGGAATATTGCCAAGATGGCCGCTGAGTTGCGATATTTGACTATAACGACTTTTCATACGTTGATGGTCAGCAGTTCATTTGCGAGGACTGTAGCCTATAGCATAATAAAGACAATAAAGTGAAGCTACAATCACTAAGAAAGAAAATCCGCTAGATTTTGAGGTGTTTTGTCGTATTTGTCCCATGTGTGATACAGTAATATGTAATGCAGCAGCTCCTTTCTTTGCTGCATACAGACAGCAGAAGACAAACATTTTTTTGGCTTCAGTATAAAGAACAAAATTATTCTGTCAAAAGATTACACGTAGTATTTTTAATGAAATAATACTCCATTTATAATGCAGCAGAGTTTGCTGGGTTTTTTTTTTTAATCTTAAATAGAATATGAAGAGAGCATATTTCACATTCATATTTGACCCAGATCTGTGCTGCATTTAAGACCTCTGCTTAACTAGACAGCTAATTTCATAATGTTGAGAACTGGAGGAGTGTTCATTATTTGTTGAGGGGTGAAGATAAGGGGGCTCATCATCATTCTTGATATGAGCCTTTTGGGAGTTTCTGGAAGCTTCTACAGCCACCTCTCCCTCACTGCCGTGCCTTTCAGTTTTTTGGCCTCGTTCTGAACCCAAAAGTCTGCAGCAACATTTCTGCTCCCCTCCCCCATTTAGCATCTGCTTAAAAACAGCCTCTGACTTTGATCATGTTCCAATTATTTCTGGTCGGTTAAGGCCAGAACTGACTCGACCAACGTGGTCTCAAAGCCGTAACCCCCCCCACCAATCAGCATGTCTCGGTCATGGCTGGACAGACACCTCCCTCACTGTTTTTTCTTTGATTTCCAACACCTGTGCTTGTGGGGGAGGGGGGCATCTTTCACGTGATGGCTTGATTACTGGAAATGTCTGTGCTGGTGAGGTCAGAAGGAAATCATTAAGCAATAACATACGCCACAAAACTGGAAGAATGTGCAAAACTGCTCATCCAACGTCTTGTTCCAAATTCTTGCATATAAATATGGAGTTGGTCCTCCCTTTGGTATAACAGCCTCCACTCTGCTGAGAAGGCTTTTTCCACAAGATGTTTGAACATTGCTGCAGAGCTTGGCCAGAAAAGCATTAGTTGTGTCAGAAAGTGATGTTGTGCGACTAAGCCTGGCTTAAATTCAGCCTTCCAGTTGACCCCCCAGCGTTTGATATGGATAAGGTCTAGGCTCTGAGTTAGCCTGTCAAGTTCTTCTAAACTGATATCAACAAACCACACATAAACCTCACTTTGTGCAGAGGGCATTGTGGAAGGTGCAAATTGTGGAAAGCACAGAGCCACCTGAGCTGTTATTGTGTGCCATAGCCCCAAGAGTTTCCTTCAATGAAGCTAAAAGGCCTGGCCTGAACTGCTGAAAACTATTATGACCCTTATATAACCCTGAGCTGGTGTAATTATTCAGACCAGGAAACAAGTGGAGAGGCAGAATATAATCCAATGGTAAGGATTATTGATCGTGATTTGGTTACAAAAGAGGATACAGTTCAGTTCATATGCTGTAGGAGAGGCCGTGTAGGCGTTACCCATCTCCAGCCAATGGCTTTCCAGGTTGACTGCGAGGTGGAGAGAACACTTTGCCAGAGCAGAGCTATCCAAAGGCGCAAAGGAGTTGCTTGGGAGGATTCCGGTTTCAATCCTGATGACATTATGTTGAAGGATTGGGAACTTGTTCCCAATAAACTGGACAAATTGGGGCAGGATCATCAAGAACACAGTCCAAATCCTGGACCCTGAGAAAAGCTTGGGAGCTTGTTCTTTTTAACTGAACAAGGAAGGAAGTTTCTGTAAACTACCATCATTGAAGGTTATGTTTTACTTTCAAAAGACAAAGGGTCATACTAGTGAATACTGACTGGTTCTAAGCATACATAGTAAATTACAATCCAGCAACTTGCAACTCAGAGGAGGGGCTGTATTTTACTCACAGATACAAGGGGTGAGAGCTATGAAATGAGACACAGCTGGGGATTAGGCAGCACGCAAGACACGAACCAATCACAGGAGACATAACTACTAATAGGTAGACAAGTTGATGAATGGGAGGAGATCCAGGGGGTATTCACACAAGGGTTATGATTGGCTGGCCTCTCTGGATATGGTAAATGAAATGTGGCATGGGGTTTGAAGACTGTAGCACTAGTTAGTGCACCTGTGAGTCAGCTGCAATGCGTGTGTTTAAGTTGCTATTACTGAAAATGGAGTCCATTGAGGTTTGTTTCCCTTACACGTTCCCATGAAGCATACCATTAAATGTTATTAAGCAATGTTCCCCTTGGTTCAGTACTCAGTAGCCATGGCGTGCTAATAGCACACAGTCGGGGAACGCAATTATTAATCATTATTTTCCGCTTTTATCTCTTTGTATCAGCTTTCTGGGCTAATTGCTGTAGAAATGTCAGGCTCGAGACTGTTGGCATCGATGGAAGCGGTCTCACGTGTCAGCACCCCGTCAGATGGTGAATGCCTGATCCAAACGCAACTCCCTAATACTCGTATTTCTACCCATAATGCACTATGTCACTTTTAACACCTTTTGCGTGAAACAGGGGAGTTATTTCAATCACACGCCTGTGTGCGCGAGGCACTGCTTTTCAAATGAAATTGGATCTAATTTTATCTTTGAGCAGATGGATGGCACATGTGCCGGTATATGTGGGAAATGAGTTAATTTTGTTGAAAGCCCTGAGTGCAGATGCCGGGAGATGGGAGAACTCCTGGGTCAAGAAAATGGGACATTCGTCAGGGTCCTCTGCTTAAGGTCCGCTCGCAGGATCATAGTCCCCGGGCCATAGTCCCCCACTGGTTTCATTCTATTTGTTTTTATGCAAGAGATCCAACTTTGCTCCAAATCAGAATCTGCAATATCAGCTGGTATTTGGTTTTGCCTGGTTATGTAACTTTTCGGTCCACCATCTATTGCGGTGCAATCTTGTGACAGAGTAAAGGCAATGTTTGTTTGTCATGCGACTTCTCTGTGTGCAATGATCAGAGGTGACTGGGCCTTATTGGAGTCATAAGTGGCACACAATCCTTGTTTTCTTGTTCTTGGTTTGCTTGCTTTCCCAGTGCATCTCCAAACATGAGAGTCACCATGATTTTCTATATTAGGTTTGTGGCAGGTTACAGACTTAATACGGGGAGCCGCACCATCACTATTAGTCAGATAACCTATTTTAGATGGAAAAATATGGGTGGTGTCTAAAGTGGCCAAACAAATTCCAGTGGTGCCCAGTGCCACCCAATGAGACACACCTTGATTCCAAATTGGTCTTGTTTTCTACGCTTTTCTCATTCAGTTCTGATAGGACCACTTCGTAAAAAAAAGCAAATATTTATTGACAATTTTCAGGCATACAATCATACATTAAGTTTGGCGACATGGCTCTTTTATGTGAGATCCCTGCCCGTCCGAACGAGGAACCGAAGGCGGGGAGCTGCTAGTAACCCCCCTCCAAGGAAACAGAGCCAAAGCAACAATGACCTCACGAAAGAGACATTGCTATAGAACGGAATTTAGACAAAGAGAGCCGGGTTTAATGAATGCAATAGATCGGCGGAGCTGGGGTGGAGGAGGGTTGTTGAGCTAGCGCACGGAGGAGCAGCTTCCTGAAGGCGAGCTTAAGTAGAATAGTATATTACCGGCCAAGCAATCATCAGGCAGCTAGATCAGATGACAGTCATGCATTTCCCTAGCACGTAGCTGCTCCTCTGATAGTAGGCTTGACTCCATGGCCTATCCGAGCTTACGTGAAGTCTTCATTTTACTGATTCCGATTCTGGGGCTCCTGGTTTTCCTTTCATCTGTCTGCTCTCTCGGTTTTTCAATTTCTAGTTTCGTTTTGATTATTTGTTTTTCTGTTATATAATACAGTTATCAACGGAAGGAGTCCTGGAGCACACAGTTATATTAGGGGATTTAATATGGTGCAGGTGACTGACATTTCGACACAAGGTCTTCTTTTGACTCTGAAGAAGACCTTGTGTCGAAACATCAGTCACCTGCACCATGATAAATCGCCTAATATAACTATGTGCTCCAGGACTCCTTCCTTTGATATTTGCATTTACTGTATATCCCCCTCTTTCTGAGAGGCACCAGTTTTTGACCATAGTCTGCCAGCTGATGCATGTATTTTCATCAGTTTTGGACACATAATTCAGTTAGTCAGCAGATCCAAAGTTTCTTTCATGAGATTAGATCAACTCGCCAGTTCCCGAATCCCCCCAGTGCGTTGTGGGGTCAAAGACTTGAGCCAACAACTTTCTGAAAACTTGTCAAACACAAAGCCCTTGTTCTGTAATTCAGTTCATTCATTGAGTCTGTTTGTTTCATCCCCCAGTACAAGGTTGTTGTTCTGTCCTGTCCAATTCAGCTTTGTCCTTATTTGTTTCTGTCAGTTCTGCTCTCTCTCGCCCATCTAATCCAGGCAGCAGTCCTGCAGGTTCACGGCCCTGAAGGGTTTAATTCCAGGCCAGGCAGTGGATAGTGGGGGGTAGAGTTATAGCGTAATGGTTCGGAGTGGGAGTAATTTGCTTTAGCCGTAATTTGCCCCGTAGGTAGAATAATGAACCAGGGGGTATCATTTTGGAAAAACATGCAGCGCTAAAAACCACTGGAGTCGGTTTCAATTAGCATAAGTGGACCGTGCCTGGGCAGTTTTCTGTTACCGCTCTGTAATATTATTCAGCTTGTAATGCAAACACATTGACTCCATTTGTGTGTGATTCATGGGTACAAGGTGGACGTTCACTGCGATTTCGGTAACTGGTAGACACAATGGACTCATTAGCTGCTGTTTTTACATTTATTGTCGTGCTAGAACCTCACAGCGCTTTGTCATAATTTCTGAATTTGAGTATTTCATTACTTAGATGGAATGGAATTAGCTCCTAATGAGCATCAGAACTGGTCTGAATATGAATGGAACATTTGGACAATTTTAATGATCGAATGAAACATGAAGTCAAAAAGCAAACGAAAAGAGCTGTATTAACTTGAATTGAAATTTTTGGCTGAAACACCCAAACTAAAGCCAAATGTACTGCGGCTGGTGGATAACGTCTCTCTGCAAGACCAGAAATGGGGTATCAGTATTGAAGCCTGGTTTTTGCCACTTGGTTATCCCTGTAATCTAAACTAGGGCAGTTGGTTAAGTCAGTGAGTATTTATCCGTGACTCAGAGATGGGGACAGAAATTTCTTTCTCTACAAACACAAGCTGTTGAGGCCAATACAACTCGCTGAGTTGCGCCTGGGAGAAACAGCACCTGCGTTTACAAAGGAGGGGGGAAAAAAAGAAGTTTTTTTTTAATGAAATTGAAGGGAAAATGTCTCTGGAGACCAGGCCTTTGTTTGTGTGAGTTTTACTAAGCTACTGCACCTTCACAATTTGACTTTTCTATAATGACCGGGCCCATTTAATCTGGTGTTTTTAAAAGGCATGCGATGCCGGCTTTACAGGCCAAATCTGCAGTTTGATCTGCAGAACTGATGAGTCTGTAATTCATCAATAAAAGAGCTATTTTAGCGTAGTTACCACAACAGTTGAATGTTTTCAAAAGAAGACCTTTTTGCCTAAACTCCCCTGCAAGCGTTTATACTCAGTGGATCATTAAAAAAAAAATCTGTCGTAAAAATTATGCTAGAATTGAAATAAGGATCAAAATCTTCTCCACCTGTTCAATAAAAAAATCTTTTCTTGTTTTCAGTTGCTGTTTACTTACCTCCTTTGCAATGTTTTTGTCTTTTTTAGCAAGAGATCAAAGGAATTGTGAGATAGTCACTGTGACACGGCATGAACCTTGTCCAAGACTAAATAACATTTTTAATGCAAATTCCTCACATAAAACTGAATTAAGCCTAGGACTAAGCTTAATTTTTGCCTGAGATAAACTAGATCAAGTGTTTGGTAAAACAAGGGGCATTACTGCCATATTTAGAATTTTACAAGAGCCACGATGAAATGATTGCTCACATATACATAATTTGTTAGTGTTCGGTAGTTTTGGATGTTGTTGGACTAATGCTGCATCACTGAATACGCAGAGGGGTTTAGTGCACTCAGAATTTTTACAATTAATTAAAGCTATTTTAAGGATATGTCTTTAGGTTCTTGCCATTTACTACAGTGAAAATGGCACTTGGGTCTTGCTGCCACTCGATAGATCTCATGAACCCTTTCAGGAGAACAATCACAAACACGTGATAAGAATATGAGAATCTCTTCTGCTAACTCCCAAACAACTGAGGTTTACAACATTTTCTCCGAATGTTGACAAAACATTAAAAAAAAAGCTCTTAAAACAATGAGGAATTTAGGAAAAAAGATTTTCAAAGCATGTAAACCTGAAAAGGGTGAAGAAATTTTTCTTGATATACAATACCAGTTTGGGCTGAAAATGTTACTTTTAAGTCCCATTTCGATCAATAATACCCGGCTAAAGCACAGGATGAGTCAGCATTTTTTTTGTTGTTGTTTTTGTTGTGATATTTTGGCCATAGGAAAAATGGTGATCTGGGCTTATGCGCCCGTGGGTGTAGTGACAGATTTTTGGCCAGGAAGGGGTGGAGCTGGGGCCTCGCGAGTGAGTGTTTCCTGCAGACGGCTGTGTCAGCGACTCATCCAGATGGGGAGTTTGGTGTGATCTTTGTGTGATTATCACACTGGTCCCGCAAGGCCACATTTCCACATGCCATAATCTCACCACATCCCCCCCCCCCTCAATTCAATTCTATTCAATTCAATAAGCTTTATTGGCATGACTGTATTATATACAATATTGCCAAAGCATTTTTGGACAGACAGGTAACAAAACAGAAAGTGATGACATACATAAAATAATCCAAATAATACGTCATTAATAAGTAAATAAGTAAATAAAATGGATTTCATAATGACAAAATTCATATCATCTAATATTTTCACAAGCATTTATATATTCTTTCTCTCTCTCTCTCACTCATTCTGTCATTTACTCTCTTGCTCCCTTCCTCTCACACTTTCTTTCTGTCTTTCTTGTTCTCCTCATTTGCTCTCTCTCTCTCTCTCTCCCTCTCTCTCTCAAACACACACGTCATGCACACCCAAATTTTCACTAAGCACAAGCTGAAATGAGAATGAAGGATTAGGCCGACATTAAAATGAACAATTTTTAATTCTATTTTTTTCTCTTTCTCCCTCTCTGAATCCCCCCTCACTCTTTCTCTCATCAAGTCACATGTGACGCGAATGCATATTTTCGCAAAAAGTTCACTCTGAAATAAGATTGACTTATTAAACTGACCAAGAGAAAACTCAGATTATAAAGGTAGAGCAGGACGTTATTATTATTTGGAGGGCTACGCTGTACAAGGACGAGCACGGCCTTCTTCCTGGAGACTGTTTTCAGCTTTAGCGAGCTCGAGTTAAGAGCCAAAACCCAGAAACTGTTGTCAAAATTATATGTGGGTTGCTCTGTAGTTTATTAAAATATCTCTCTTTCTCAAAAATGCATCATTGGCTTGAGGGAGAAGCAATTAAATCTTGACAAAGCATAGACTGCAGAACATAAAGTCATAATATAAAAACATTTCCCTGCTCTCACGATACGGATTGACTTGACTGCCAAGACTGGATGGAAGAAAGTTCTGATAAACCATATAATTAGCACAAATTACAGAACTACAATGCAATAGCAAGGATAATTAATTTAACAGTGGAAAGAAAAACCACCAAGTTTACCATCCTAGCGTGATCTTATTTGTGATACACCACCAACACACACATACTCACATGTGGAGACTCGCTACATACGGGAGGTCTGAGATGAACTTTAAGCTGATTGTGAAACTCATTCTCAGTCCACACACACACACACACACACACACACACGCACACACACTCACACATACACACACAGTTTCCTCTCTCTTTACCCACAGGTGCGCGTATTTCATGTCTGTTGCATTCCTTTGAATGTGCGTATTATGAAAGTGTTTCTCAGATTCTAACAAGATTCCCTTCTTGAAACAAACAGAAGCCCTGCTGCGCTCAGATTACAGTCATTTTGAAGAAATGTTCTCTGTCTCAAAGTATTTGAACAAAATTGCTTATCTTAAACAGAAATACATGGTAATTTCATCCGAATTTGTGCACAAGCTGATGAAATTGTGAACAGGTCACTGTAAGTGACTGACCGAGAGCGCCTTTAGCATGTGTACATTTCCGCACATACCTCTCACTCTCCCACTTGTGATGGGACGTCACTGATTTGTCCTTGAAATGGTTTTTCGGGAAGGTGTGTGGACGCGTGTGTTTGTGTGTGTGCGTGCACGTGTGCTTGTGTGTGTGTGTGTGTGTGTGTGTGTAGGGGAGGGGGGTTGGGAGTGCGGGGCTCATACAGGCCCAGTAAGCGTGATCTGAACCTATTCTTAGCAAAGCTGGAAAGGTCCGGTCTGGGTGGAGTGCTTAAAAAAAGTCATAAAAACATTGCTGTGATGCTGATATATGCAGAAACCTCACACAACCTTACAACAACCTTGTGTTTAAAAAGAAAAAAAAAAACATCAGAGCGATGATTATGCTGCACGCCAGGACTGGTGATGTCAGCCGTTAAAAGGCAGACAGAGATATGAGTCTGTGCTCTCGGTGAAGTCCATAACGTTAGGATGTTTGATAGTGAGAATGGACAGCGGTGCCGGGCGGAGTCCACTGGGCTGCAGCGGGGGAGGGTATGTGAACAATGAGGCGTCATCGGCTTTCCTCTACTGTCTGACTGACGGGGGGTGGGAGTTCAGGCGGTGACTCATCAGAAACGTTGCGGAGCTGACTCTTAGGCCAGACGTGTTTTCACGTTCCTCTGTGCTGTGCTGTGCTGAGAACTCTTCAACTGAAGTGCAGGGCGACTGTACCATCACGCAGAGCTGTTTTTGGGGGGTGGGGGGTCCCTTACTAGCTCGTCGGGATGAATAACGTCCGGAGAGCTATTGTCGTACCCCCGGCGTCCGCGTGCAGAAAAACTTAAACCTTGCCCCAGCGAGCTTTGTTGTCTTTCTAACAACTCTTGTTTTTAGGACATGCAGTCAACTTCTCTGAAGAAGTGTAAATTCAGATCTCCTGAGTAGTAGATGGACATCCACACAAATGCATAAACAAGGGATTTTGGCTCCATATAAAAGTTTCAAAATTCCAAAAAAAAAAAAAAAGAAGAAAAACCTGCTGGGAACCAAAAAGGCCTCTGCCCAAGGTAATGAAATGAGACTTATCAATGTTCAGAACTTCCCTTGATGGCAGAGAACTGCCTTTTCTGTGCCCTTTAAGTCTTTTCCTGATGGACTCCCCCCTCCGTTTCCCCATAATAATTACAAATGACGACTCCGGCCATATCAGTGAAGACGACATTTGACGCCTTGGGTATACCTCCATTTGTCAATCAGTGGGAAAAAGGTCCACTGATATACATATAGGCGTCATATGTAGTCATTTTGGGGAAAAGAGTTACAGATAAGGAAGTTAAATTAAAATTAGCTGCGTGCCAAGACGGACTCATCTTGCTCTGCTCCAGATAACAAGCTAATTAACACGACCGGTACAGGGTTTCCTTCCAAAAGAAATTCCAGTGGAGCTGCCAAACCAAATTCGGGCTTGGATATGAAATGTCCAGTGTTCCAAAACGTCGGCACACCTTACATTTTACAGACGCAGCAGCAGTCCAGACGGCCGATGTTGAAGAAGCAGTCTTGAGGGTAAACGTGAGGGCAGGATTTGGGCTCATACCCAAAGTTAATATTGTCAAATTGGCTCTGCTGTTCTCGCCACATCGCGGCCATTTCTCTCCACCGTGTTTCTGTTGGCAGCGCGCACTCCTTGACTTCCTTGCCTCCGACCTGGCTCACGCCTCATGGGCGTGTTTACACTGCAAAGCCAATACGGAGCTGTCCGATTCAGGCTCCCTGCTGCTTTAACAAGAAATAGCGATTAGCACCGGCAAGCTCTGGCCTTGAATTAGGCGGCTAAATTATGGCTCCCACAGAGGGAAAAAAAAAGAAACTGTCACCAAAACCATTGAACGAGCGCCTCAGCCTTCGCTCTGCGAAAGCGGCAATACCGCAAGAAAATTTCGCACACTCCTGTGAATGTTACGTGCGTCATTATTGATGATTGTAGAGTGTTCTTGGGATTTATCTTTAATGCTTTGGAGAAACAACTTTGTTAAAATTTGAAATGACAAGTAGAGGGGAGAGGTCCAGATTGAGATACTGCATGGAATAAAATACCACATCAGAATGTCCGCGGCGCTCTGAGCCGGTGCTCCAACGTCACAGAACATTCCTTTAGCTGGCCAATAATTAATGGTTTTCCTTTGGCAAGAAATATGCACAGCCACATTTATGCATTAAATCCCTCATGAAATCAGCGTTTCAATGAATCTGGCAGATAAAGCATGTGAACCATGAAATCTGACGAAGACGTGAGGAAATGGAGTGCGGGCTCTCAACTCCAAAGCTGTGGATTCAACTCCTAGTGTGGGCGAGGTATTCAACCTTCATTTTTTTATTTATACGTTTTTTTAAATCCCACCTCATGTTAAAGGGAAGTGGCTACATGTTCTCTCTGAATATCATTTTCTTCTGAATGCCTATTTTTATGTCAGTTGAACGCCTAATTTGTACATGAGTAAAGGTGAGCTTAAATGCTGTTTTACCTCCATATATAAGCATGTTGCCTTCGGCACCACTGTAGGGTGTGATTTCCCAGCTGCCGTAGGGCCCGCTGAGTATCCTTCACCATGTATGGCACTGTGTGTTGGGGAACACTGGTGGCACAACTCACATGAGAGCTATGTGTCATCTCAGGGAAAGGCATTTCCCTGCTTTTGTTTTGGTTCTGACCCCATGAGACCCCTGCAGTAAATGCTTGTTCAAGTCCTCCTTGGCCAGGTTTTCCGGAATGTATCCCCCCTCCCCTCCCCCCCGACTTCATCTATGTCAGCATTGTCAAGCTTTGTTAGCTGAAGTGACTGTGACGTCCATATTAGAATGAGCAGCTAAGAACAGGACTCGCTGTGTTCGTCTGAATGAGGCCCTTGTGGATAAATATGGCGTGACTGTAAAGTATGTTTTAAATTATGACACAAGCGAAGGCTACTGTCGTTAGCATTTTGTGTTTTCATGTTGACACTGTGTAGCTCCAAAGAGGTTTATTCATTTCAGATATAAGTGACCTCCATTTTAATACTGACCCGATGTGCTTTAGCCTTATATCTATTGTTTCATTACCATTCAATGGAGTCCAGTGCGAAAACAAAGAAAAGTCTGAGTGCTCACTGACTATGCTGTGCATTTTTTTTCCAGTCTCTAGCTTTTTGAACCTGAATGAAAAAAGAATATCAAAATAGAGTTTAAAATAGTGACTTAATTGGAAGGCTCTTTGTTGTGTAGTCGGTGCTCTCCTGTTCATACATGCAGCCGGTCTGCTGCTCTCCGTGTCGCAGACCCCGGTTGAGGGCGGTCAGTACTGCGTCTGTGCCTTACCTGGCCTGCTGCCGCACTCCCCGCTCTGGCCTGCCTGCGCCCTGGAGTCTGCCTCACTTACAGTTTCTGCCAAAGGCAGGCATAATGGAGCACTTAGAGCAAGTTGGTGCCACGGTATCTAATAACAGGCTTCGCTAATTCCCCTGACAGCGGCGGTGGCTTTGCCTGGAGAGCTGCGGGACGGTGCCAGCAACTCTTTTTCTCTTTTTTTTTGGAAAGCAGTAGGGGTTGTGTGAGGACACCGGGAGTGAATGAAGGCTGTCCATTTTAACCCAGAGATTGCAGTTCATCGATGACCCAGTCAGACCTCTGAACTTGCATGCAGTTTAGCTGCAGTGGGCTGGATAGAAGCGGGTGATATGGCCTAAAATATACACCCTGATAGATTAAAATGTTTGTTGGTTGCCATATGTATGATAATGCATATATATATTTTAATATTCAGGAACTCTTCTCATTGGCCCGCACTTAATCTTTGTACTATTGCTCAAATTTCACGTAAAAATTGTTCATGCACTGGTATCGATAATATAACTAATTGTAACGGTCCACTGCAGGAATCAAGAGCGGAGTTCGACGCACAATCCAACTGGTAGTTTATTAATAGAGATTTGGCAGAGATTGGAGGTGGAACCCCAAGATAGGATAGCAGGGATGGAACCCTGAGGAGGACTGGTCACCTGATTACTGGAGCAGAAGAGCAGTAACAGACTTGAGTTGAGTTAACTTGAACTCGGTCCCAATCCTGGACCCTGATTCGGATCAGAAGCTTGACTGAATCAACTAAATGATTATAATGACTTTGAGAAAAAAGGCTGTCACTGAAGTACTAGTTGCATTAAATGATGATGAAAGAGTTTTAGAACTAAAAATTGACTATTAACTTTTTAACTTAAATTAACTTGCATGAAAGCTAGTTTACAATACAGCAACTTGCACATGAACGCGAGGGCTTAAATGCTCGTTATGCCGTCATTAAGGTCGCAACCGCATAATGGATTCCGCTGAGGAAGAGAAACACGTAAGACACAAACCAGTCACAGCTCACAAACACTTAATAGACACACAAGCTGCTGAATAGCGAAGAAACACACAAGGGATTCGCATGAGGGTTGTGACAACAATTTCATCTCATGGTACATGTTTTGTAGAATCATTTTTGTAAAAACACTTCCCCATGACTAAGATGCAGTAGGTTTTGTGCATGATAAGGAGAGAAAGCTGGTGTCGTTGTTATTGATTATTTGCTAAAAAATACTTTTAATATGAATTTTAAGAACTCTAAATGAAAGCTGTCTGCAGTCAGTAAATGATGTGGCACAGTGGTTGGTTCCTCAGATAAGCTTGCCAGCCTCTTGTGTTGAACTTTGGATGGCCTGAACTTGGTTTGCTGAGCTGACCAATCAAACAGCAGAATCCAAGATAGAGACTGTACATGGCTATTGGTCATGGCAGACACTGTAAAATTTGAGTCATAAATTATAGTGAGAGTTTTACTGGGCTTCCAAGTGTAAAATATTCTTTTCATAGTAGGATTTGGGTTATTGGCAGAATATGGGGATGATTCCTGGAGGTCTCAGGCCTGCCCAGTCCTACTAAAAACTGCTGCCATAAAAAGTTCAAATACAGAGCTTTTACTCGTTCAGTAGTATACGAAACATTGTCAGTCATGTCCAAACAATGTGTTGTGTTCTTTTTTTGTGTGTGTGCATGAGAGATTGCCTGTGTGTGTGTGTGTGTATGAGTGTGCCTGTGTATTTGTGCGTTTGTACGTGTGAGCGTGTGCATGCCTTTGTATTCGTGTGTGTGAGCATGCGCGTGCTTGTGTTTGTTTGTGTGTGTACATGTGCTTGTGTGTGTGTATGTGTGCGTGTGTCCCTGTGAGTGTTTGTATGCGAGTGTGCCTGTGTATTTGTGTGTGAGCGTGCGCGTACATGTGTGTGTCTGTGTGTATGTTTGCGTGTGTGCATGCGCTTGTGCCTGAATTAGTGTTTGTGTGTGTGTGTGTGTGTGTGTGTGTCTCTCCGCGCGGGTGAGTGTGTGTGCGTGTGTGTATAAGAGTGTGCCTGTGTATTCATGAGTGTGTGTGTGTGCGTGTGCACGTGTGCATGCGCCTGAATGTGTGTGTTTGAGAGTGCGCCTGTGCGTGTGTGTGTGCATGTGCCTGTGCCTGTGTTTACTCTGATGTTTGTTCAGTGGCTTATGGCTATTCCAACAATGCCCAACTTGAGCCAGGACTGGAATAATCAGGATGCCTCAGAATAAAGGGCTCTGGATCACTGCGTTCACACGTGACACTTGGGGGCGACGCAAGGCAGTGAAGCGAAAACAAAACTTCTGACACACCGGTTAGAGCAGAGCTCATCATGGGCTGCGTGCTGTTTAATTGAAATCAGAGTTATGGGTTACCGTGGGGAACAGGACGGTAGGAACATTGCCGCCCACAACAAAGGCACAGGTGTGTCTGTGGGTAGATAGGAATGCTGAGTGGAGAAGGGACAGATTTTTACCTCCGGGTATTTTTGGGGGAGTTGGGGGTGTGACAACTTTGCCAGGAATTTATCGCTATCTCCTCTCTATTTGGTAATATATGGTTTCATCCTCTTGATGGATATTTGGGGGGTGGGGGTGAGGTAGCTCCAAAATGTGATTGTACCAAAACTTGTCTTTGCTTCGATATGCTGGTCTGTACCCAACCTCGTCTCAGGTACTTTGCAGTATGGATTGTGATGCTTTTCTACATTTGAGTGCGCTTTCCTGGTGTAGTATAGGAAATGAAATGATCAAAACAGGGTGAGCCTCACTCAAGTCATTTGCTCCTACTATAGAGGGCTCAAACGCACCAGTCGAATCAATTTAGTGCAGAAAAATGTTTGAATCCAAATAAGATGCTTTTTCAACTCAGGTCTGGTCTGCACAGGTGCCAGGTGGTAACGAGGAGACATCTGCCCTCGCTCCCCCAAATCTGAAACCCCGCCCCCCTCCCACCTGTACCTGTGGGTGCGGTGACTCACCTGCATACCTATCGTTCCTGAACGGCAGTACTCCCACCCTGAGTGTGGGACAAATCTCTGATCTGATGAGTGATTCCAGAGCAGATGTAACTGGATACCAGCGGGGCCGTTGCTAGCGCTCGTCTTATTTTTGTTTATTTTCCCCTCTCTAACAGGAACGGAATGAAATCACCTGAGGTGACTTCAGCCCTTTTCTGTCAGCAGCCTTTTTTGGTGGAAAATATGCCCTGGGATGCATTTGAAAGATTGTATTTTAGGCTCTGAGTTGTTTGCAGGTTGTAAAGTAAAATCCCTGCCGAGTGTTTCTTCCACCCATTAATTTTCACTAATTAGTATCTTCTGGCTGATGATTATTGCCAGTTTACAAATCCCAGTCACTGGAATAAAATCCTGAGGAGGACTTTTACTTTCAAAATCTGGATTTTAGAAAGTGTTCAGGAGGGAACCAGATCGGGAACAAAATCAAAAACTGGTAAAGAACATTATGAAAAAGTAACCGAGCACTGGAGTAATATTAACGTTCCGGAACATACTGTTTTTCCCTGATACAAGGAACCAGTTAATAGCATTACTTTTTATTCAGAGTGAGCAGTTCCCTTCTTTGATTTAAAAATGCTCACTACTGTTTTTGCAGCTGGCCATGAAATCCGTGGCCCACAGACGGTGAATTGTAACCAAGGCCCATCATTGTTTCAGCCTGTGACGTCATCACTGCAGGCTAATAGTTCCACAATGAGCTCTGGGATAAGTCCTGCACGATGTATTTATTTAAAGTCTCATCTCATGACTTTCAGTCACACATTAATCCACAGGACAGCACTACGATCATCCTTGTCTGCTGCTTCGCAAAGTCTTTCTCTGGCAGTATTTATGTGGCCTCCTCTTCCAACTTAGCATTTTGCCGCTTTTGCCTCTAACATTAGATGTAGAGGGTTGATGTTGTCTCCCCAGGATTACTGAATGTATTACTCTGGTACCTGAACACTACTCTGCAAAAACTGAGAAAAGTTTGAGAGTGATTTTTTTCTGTTAGCAGTTTTATTAAGCTCATCCGAATCCAAGATAAATTTGCTTTCATGTCTTGTGCTTTTTTGTTTGTTTGTTTGTTTGCTTCATTTTTACAGTAGACCTGTTATGTCTTTGTGTGCAGTGAATTGGTATCTCCAAGTCAAAAATTTAAATATTTCACTGGTTGGAACTTGGAATGGTATTTTGAGTCAGTTTAAACTGATTCGGAACTTCAGAGTTGAGACATTTGAACTAAGACAAAAAAAGTCAGTAAAAGTAAAGTTTGGACCAAACCAAAAGCAAAATTGTTTTGGTTCCCTTCCATTATGTGTAGCCTTGTGCGCATTTATGAAAAAAAAAATTCCCGATTGCACCAACCCAGTGCAATCGGCTCAAGCAAAGTGTGAGCTTAAGTGCTGACGGGAGATGGGAATGCCTCTTCAAACTCGGCTCGCTGGTCTCCGTCAGACAGAGAGAGGTTAAAGAGCTCTCCCACCCTTTCTGCAGCAGTGTGAGGTGCTGCTTCTCTCCCAGACGTCCTCTCACTCAGACTGAAACTGCTTTTTCCCTAAGGAGATTCCAGCCTTGCGCACGGTATTTTAATTCTGCACGTTATTCCATTCCCCGGGCAGCTTTAGCGGTACACGGCCAATGAAAAGCTGGAATTCCTCTTTCCACCATCTGCTGGGTGCTGTGGAATTCCCGGGCTCCATGTGTCTGCCGCAATAAACCTGCTTCTGTTCCTGTGGCCACTGGCCTCAAAGCAAGAAGCAGCTGCTATGTGCCTAGTGGCTCATGCTAGAATATACAGTAAAGCTCAGAAGTGCTCACAATCTGAAATACAAATGGAAAAATTTTAATGGAAGTATAGTTCATTACACTGTCCAAACATTCCATTGCTTCCAGAATGGAGTCTACTGGAATTTGGTATCTGTTCCCTGATACCTTCAAGAGGTCATATAAATGTCCTGCAAGCCACCACCAAGTGTCATTTAAAAGCAGGGGGAAATTTGGGAGCCTTCATGAATCTGAGTGAGAGGGGTAAATTGCTACAGTGGGCAGTATTATCACCTCAGTTACTGGGTCATTTCTGTGTGGAGTTTGCATATCCTCCCTGTGTTTGCATTGGTTTCCTCTGGGCATTCTAGTTTCTTGCTGAAGTCCACAGACCTGTATACCAGGTTAATTGGACTGCGTAATTTCCCATAGATATGACTGTATGAATGAACGGTGTGTGATCGACATGATGGATTTGCAGACTGTCCAGGGCTCAGGTGTCAAACTGACCCGTAAACGGGCTAAGAGGCTGCAGGTTTTCTCTCCAACAGTGCAGAAACACACCTGATACAACTAATCAGTTGTGCAGGCCTAGATCAGTTGATTAAATAAGTGGTTTCAGATGTGCTTCTGCTTGGTAGGATTGAAAGCATGCAGACTCTTGGCCCTTTTACGGGTCAGTTTGACACCCCTGGTCTAGGGGGTGTTCCCACTTCTCAACAGTGGATGCTCTAAGTGCCCCCACCCCCAACAATTCTGACCAGTAATAAGAAGATTAGATGAGGGATATATGGATGGATGGATGATGGAAGGATGGTCGGGATTTGGTGAGTACACTGGTCTCTTAATGAGCATGTGCTGTGCCCATCCTGCATGGGAACCCTGTTCCCAACATTATATGATATAAAATCACATATTTATCTTTACAGCCTGAAACGGAATCTAGTTTAATCATATTTTCTGCTGCTCATTGTGGAATTGCCAAGTATTTATGAGAATATCTCCAGGTAAAAGCCCTGTTCTGTTCGGTCACCAGGGGCTGGTCCTGAACAAACCTGATGAGGTTGTCACTGGGGTTCATTCTGTATTATCACATGATGGAGAATGAACTTGAGGAGCAGGCTTTGGCAGCCTGAATGGTCATTTTCACTACTGGATTAGTGCATGTATTGATGCTGTATTTATATGTTCAATGTAATTGGGTTGTGGGTCATGTAAAGGTGATTCCTCCTGAAGCTGCCATCTGCCACTCTATTACATGAACTGGTATCTTTGTGCTTTTACAAGAACACTGGCCTCACACCACAAGCACCATAGAAGGAGAGCACAGTCTAGACCAGGGATCCTCAAATCTGGACCTCAAATCCAAACCCATCCCAGGTTTTCTGTTATCTCAGGCAAGTAAATGAACAGTTAGTGCCTCTAATTGGCCAGACTGTGTTAACACCTGACTCCCAGGTAAAGGGAGAGTGGAAAACCAGCAGTTCTCGGACCTCGTAGCACCAGGGGTCTTGACATTGCAGTCCTTCAGTATGTGTACAGCTACATGCGATGAGTGATTTTTGGCTCTTTATTTGAGCAGGGTGAATTGGAAAACGGCAGAAATTGCCAGCAGTAATTTGAAGATCTTTCCATTTACATCCAGGTAATGAGATGTCCTGTAATACCTGCGGCCCTTTCATATAAAGTCATTGTATGCATACTCACAGACTGCAGTGTGCGTATAATAGGAGTGGTGCACTGCTCTCTAGGTCTCTGCAAATTTTACTTTGTGGTAAAATCTAATTCCATGCAATAACAGCATTCCTGTGCTTAATTTGATTATTTACGTCACCGCGAGATTAAATGCGCATTTTGCGTTTGTCTTGTTGCGTAAGAATGGAAAAATATATGAAATAACCTTAATAAACAGGACAGAACACTAAGTGAGGGCAGGCAGTGGGACACTGAACTCATGCAGAGTTTGGACTGCGCTGGCATTTCCCCTCTCATCGCACAACAGAGGCCCATGGTACATTTGAGGAGGGGGGGGGGGTGTGTGTGCTTGTGCTGGCATTAGACCCCATGACCCCCCACCCCCCCCCCCCCCCCCGCCCCCCAATAAATAGATGTTTCATGTTGATGGCGTAAAAGAGACAGAGATATGGCATATCTACCCATGCTTTCTGCTCCTCCAACTCTGTAAAACTAGTTTTATACCTCTGGAAACACATGTAGTGCCAGAGAGATCATCCAGTTTAATGAAGAGCAACTGAAAATAACTTCTTTGCTGACCCTGCAGATCCTGTAACCCACATCTCTCTCTGGCCGGTCGTAAAATATAAAATATAAAAGTAACGGAATATAAAATATGAAAATTGTAGGAACTAAAGTACATAAAAATCTCTGGAAAACTTGATTATCATTGATGTATGGGTGTTTTTTCCAAATGTGAAACTCTTTGAGCCGCTGAGTTTTGCTGAATGTTTGTCCAGCTGGCATGGTGAAGCAGGGAATATGCGCTGCCCACTCTTTCCTTGGGAGTTTCTTTGCAAGCGATGTAGGACATAATATATATTTAAAAAAGAATTGTAGGCCACTGAAAATCTCTGTTACCAAGCCAACTAATTTCAGACTTTGATTCTTCAGTGCACCTGCTGAGCGGTTTACTTTTTAATACGACTTCCACAGATTCCTAAAAGTAATTAGCAAAAGTGTTAGCAACACTTTCTTTAAATGTCTAGTTGAAAATCATCTGTATTTCAGCCCAATGAGACATGGATTTCTGCAGCTGATTTATGATGCAGTGCGTACATATGGGTTTCGCCTGTTGTCGACGTGCACGATTGATTCCAATGTCGGCTAAAGCAGAAAAGCCGCTGCACGCTTAAGCAAGTCTGACGCGAATGAATGACTCCGACATCAAGATTTTCTCTGTAATGTAACTGCCGACAGGGCACGTGCGACTCTACAAAGATCAAAGCTCTGAGACTTAAAGGCCCCGGCTACTTTTGAGACATATGGCTCATGTGTTCAATTCAGAGGTCAAAGTTTTTCCTAACGACAGACGCGTGGAGTCAGGATGTGATAAAGAGGTGACCTGGCTCGTAAAATTGCAGTGAGTGGCGATAGCTGACCAGTGCACCTGGCCCACAGCTGTATTCCGTGCACTGGCACATGTATTCACCATGGCCTTTTAGTGAAATTCCTGCATATGTCCAGTTAGCCTATGTATTTGCATGTGCTGATTATGTGTGCGCAAATGCATGTGTGCTGTATGTACTTGAGCGAACCTGTACACACATTCTCTGGACCAATACTTGTGTAGGGTCTACATATAAAAAATAAGAGAGAGGTGTCCATTCGTAATAAAAACTGATCTTTCATGAGATCAAGCGAGACTTAAGGTGTCTACCTTATTCAGTTCTATTCCGTAGTTCCTGAGAACCTGAGAAGACGTAACACCCTGGAAAATTGACAGAACTGGTGACAAAAAAGATTAAACATGCCTTGTGATTGAATGTGGGAGCGTTCTTGTGCATTATACCTGTCTGGAGACCTGCCTCTGTGTGTGGGGTCAGGAAGAAGAGGGGCGGAGACCCCGTTGGGAGCCTCTGAACAAAGTGTCAGAAGTTTTGTTTTTGCTTTACTGCCTTGCGTCGCCCCCAAGTGTCACGTGTGAACGCAATGATCCAGAGCCCTTTATTCTGAGGCATCCTGATTATTCCAGTCCTGGCTCAAGTTGGGCATTGTTGGAATAGCCATAAGCCACTGAACAAACATTAGAGAACACACAGGCACAGGCACAAGCGCACTCATACACGCACAAGCACACACACACACACCCACACACACACGCACACACACACGCACACACACATACACACACACACACGCACACACACACACACACACACACCCAAATAAACAGGCACACTCTCACACAAACATACAAACAGGCACACAAACAGACACACGCAAACACACACACACACACACACACACACACACACGCACACGCACACACACACACACATTCATACACTCACGTTTTGAACGACTCCAAAGCCCCACCTCTAATTATCAGGGCTCGAGATGCAAGGGTGTCAGAGCAGAGCAAGAGGAGGTGGGGGATGGGGGATGGGGGATGGGGGAGACGAGTTCTGATCTCTGGAATTCAGGACGGACCCAGGTGGGCTTTTACATAATCCAAGATGAGCCCAGTTGGGATTTCACTGGTGACTCTGCCGGAACGCCTCAGTATGCCCACATGGAGAGAGGAACTCTGGGTAATTACTCCCCAGTATCACCTCGAGCCTGCCAGAGATTCCAGTGATTATCAGCAATGTTTGCTTTTCTCCCAGTTGCGTGACATAGGTGCCCTCCGCTGGGGGATTGCAGCGGAGGGAGAGGTAATAGCTGACACCCCTGTTGGGGAAATTGTTATTAGATGGACCGTGTGGTGTAACTGGGTGGAAAAATATCCAGTGGAAAGAACCATTCCTGAGGGTGAGAGGAACCAGATCTGATCAGATCTGATGAGAAGATTAGTTTTTCAGATGAGGGTAAAGCAGAAATAATTTTAGAATTATGGAAAACTGGTCAGTGAGAGCAAAACTTCTCCTGAAGATTTAAAACTTATAGTATATCTTTGTGTGATCAAATGGTGCTGGCTGTTCTAAATAAAACCTTAATTTTATGAACATTTTCTCAAAAACTATGTCAGTACTTTTTGTTTGTCATTGCTGACTATAGCATTGCACTAATATTGAAAAAGTTACTGAATTGGCCAAAAACCATGATTGGTTTGCTCAAAGTATGTGTTTGGTAAATAAATGCTGTGTTGGAGCATGTCTAAATACCCATTTCTATGTCTCAGCATGCTTATTAAGAGTAATGAAAGCCCACTCGCACAACGCCTAACTATAGAATTATATGGTGCTTTGCCGATTTTATCTGTATCAAGTTTGGAAGCACAAATGCCCTTTTGGCTAAAATGTTTCAGCCAGTTTTTAAAATAGGTTTTTATAATATTCCTCTCCAGGAGCTCAGCTTGATTGTTGTTGTTTTTTTTTGTTTTTTTTTTTTTAAGGCCAGAGAGTAGAATTGCAGTTTTTACAAATTGGACGGATTTGGATTTTTCTCTCTGGTTTTTTGAATTCGTCCATTGGACATGGATTGTTAGCCTCTGCGGTAACCTACTTATGAAATTGAGCTGTACTAAAAATAAAGGATTGATTATTTGTTTTTAGTTGTGCAATCAGTGCCAGATGAAGTCAGTCATTTTATTAAATTGAATTAAAATTTAATTTATGATTTACAATCTGGACCTCTTGTTCCACTTGGATTTTTACTTTCAAATCCTCTTACAGAGCCCAACCATGAATAGTCGCTGAAATATAAAGTTTACTAGCATTTTTGTTTACAAAATGGGTTCTGTGGCCCCTGGAATATATTGTGATGGAGAAAAGCTCACACCAAAAACTTTTGAAAGTTGCTGGGTCTTGAGGGTGAGAGCATTTTTGCTTTTTTGTTCTTCTGGGAAAAATTAACCATGAAATACTGTGCAATAATTATAGTTTTGAAAACTTAAGATTCAGGATTGATTTATTGATTCATATGATTGTGGAACACATAGGTGTAAATTTTGCTGATATATCGTTGACCTCAGCAGAAACTTTGGAGTGGAGAAGAAAGAAGCTTTCTTCCTAGGTGACTAATGGGACTTTTCGCAATATTAGTTCCTCCAGGGCCAGTGCTCGGGCCCATAACACAAGGCTGTAATTTTCACCTGACTTACTGTAGGCCTCACAACAGCTGCCAGCTCAGGCATGCCAGACCAATAAAAATACATTCCTCTTCTACCCTTGAGGTGCAACCTCTGCCCACCCCCTCCGCCCCATCATGACGTTACCTCCTTCTGCATTAGTAGCATTATAATCTGTGTTCTGATTTTAGAGGTGGGGGAGAGTATGCCCGATGTTACATAGGCTAATGGTTATGAAAAGGTCCTGTGTGCACACTGGCTAACCAGCAAAGTAACGTTAACATAGTTAGCTAGCTTGCTACTGTGCATAGCCATACCGATTTAACCAACATTAAACTTGGAATTCAGTTTGGCTAAAAATTAACAGCATGATGACACGCGGAGAGCCAACAACGTATATGGCTGTTTAAGCTGTAGGTTAATCTAACAGCTCCAATAACTGGAGAAGATGCATGGAAGTATATGGCTCACAATATTAATATGGAAATGCATTCTCAGGAATACTTTTTATTGTTTAAGAAGCAAATGCATTATTTGTATCATAATGAAAATAATGAATAATCATTCTTTGCTTTCTCATTTTCAAGTCCATGTATTTGGTAACAAATTAAAAATTGCATTTCCCATATGTTATTTAATTTTTTTTTTTAAAGTGCCAGTCATTTCATCAAAAAAATGAGTCATATAAGGAGACGTTTTTTTATTAATCTGATAGGTTAATAATTGTTTATCTGCCAGTAAGCACACTAGATAAGTACAACCCCAATTCTGAAATAGTTGGGACAAAGTGTAAATTGTGAATAAAATCAAAATGCAATGACTTTCAGATCACCTGAGCCAATATGCTATTTACAATAGAACATAGATAATATTTCAAATGTTGAAACTGAGACATTTTACATTTTTATCCACAAAATGAGCTTATTTCAAATTTTTTGGCTGCAACAGGTCTCAAAAAAGTTGGGACACAGGCAAAAAAGTAATTAATAGTAATTAATATATAAGAGAATCAGCTGAAAGAACATTTAGCAAGTAATTACGTTAACTGACATCAGGTGTGTAACATGATTGGCTATTAAAGGGATGTCTTAGGCTGAGTCTCTCAGAAGTAAAGATGGCCAGAGGCTCTCCAATTGTGAAGGCTTGCGTAAATAAAATTGTGGAATACTTTCAAAACAATGTTCCTCAACGTCAAATTGCAAAGGCTTTTAAGGTCTCATCATCGACAGTGCATAACATCATCAAAAGATTCAGAGAAACTGAAAAAATCTCTGTTCGTAAGGGTCAAGGCCAAAGACCTTTACTGGATGCCCGTGATCTTCGGGCCCTCAGACACCACTGCATCACTCACCGGCATGATTCTGTCATTAACATTACAAAATGGGCCCAGGAATACTTCAAGAAACCACTGTCTGGAAACACAGTCTGCCATGCCATCCACAGATGCCACCTAAATCTCTATCATGCAAAAAGGAAGCCGTCGTTGAGCATGATCCAGAAGCGCTGCCATGTTCTGTGGGCCAAGGCTCATTTAAAATGGACTGTAGCAAAGTGGCAAAGGGTCCTGTGGTCAGACAGTCCAAATTTGACATTCTAGTTGGAAATGGGCGTTGTGTCCTCCCGTGCTAAAGAGGAGAACACCCCTCCTGTAATTAGCATTCAGTTCAAAAGCCAGCATCTCTGATGGTGCATATTAGTGCATATGGTGTGGGACACTTGCATGTTTTAAAAAGCACCATGAATGCTGAAAGGTATATTAAGGTTTCAGAGCAACATATGCTCCCCGCAGACGACATCTATTCCAGGGAAGGCCTTGTGTATTTCAGCAGGACAATACAAAACCACATACTGCAGCTATTACAACAGCATGGCTTCGTAGTAGAAAAGTTTATGTGCTGAACTGGCCAGCCTGCAGTCCTGATCTTTCACCGATTGAGAACATTTGGCGCAAAATTAAACGAAAAGTCCTTCATCAGAGACCCAAAATTCTCCAGCAGCTGGAAGCCTGTATTAAACAAGAGTGGGATCAAATTCCAATGGCTAAATTCAAGAAACTTGTCTCCTCAATGCCCAGACGGCGCCACTCTGTGTTAAAAGGAAGAGGGGATGCTTGACCATGGTAAACAGGGCCCTTTCCCAACTTTTTTGAGACACATAGCAGCCATCAAATTTAAAATGAGCTCATTTGTGGATAAAATTTTTAAATTTCTCAGTTTCAACATTTGCTTGTTATCTCTGTTCTATTTTGAATAAAATACTGGCTGGTGTGATTTGAAAGTCATTGCGTTTTTATTATATTCACAATTTACACTTTGTCGCAATTATTTCAGAGTTGTACTTTTCATTCATTTTCTTTCCTAATTATATTTTTAGAGGTGGGGGAGCGCTGTTCTATTGGGTTCCCCCTCAACTACATTCCTGGTTATAACTCAATGTAGATTATGTGAGAAAGGTCATGTGTTCCGGTATGTTTAGGAAACGTCAAACTTCCGTTGCTCTTGGGTTTATGAGCGCATGTTACTTTCATTCCTTAAACATGCAAATTACTTTTTTCATTGGTTACATATTTCATATTTAAGGGATTATGGGGTCGTCGGTCTTGATTTTTTTTTTTTTTTGTGCATATTCCAAGAAGTTGGAACCTGAGAGGGTGGGTTGAGAAGGGGCCACAACTGATAAAGTGCAATGGCGAGAGTCACTTACGGAGAGTCGTCCACTCAATGATCAGCACTGCACATCTCTCCTGTTTTTTAAAGTCTGCGCTTTTAAGTGCTTTAGAGATAATGGACCAAAATGTGGGAGCAGTTTGACCATCTATTCACTGTATCTATTGTTGGGTCTCTTTGCTTTGTGCTGTGTTGTTGGCTC
The DNA here is from genome assembly GCA_029721435.1 of Gymnothorax reevesii. NCBI lineage: Eukaryota > Metazoa > Chordata > Actinopteri > Anguilliformes > Muraenidae > Gymnothorax > Gymnothorax reevesii. The sequence continues at coordinate 99,253,052 of CM056579.1, read as the reverse complement.
AGTATCCAAGTGCAAACACACTGTGTTTAATGCGCACACGTGCACACTCACGTGGACACACAGAAACAGGCTGACAGACGGCTGGGGAAGCACATGAATAAATTGCACGTTGGCATTATTACTACAGAGACAACATAAACACTAAGTTATTCCCAGGGACTGTTACGGCCAGGATTTATTTCTTTGAGGAAACTCAGCTCTGCTCCCACTCTAGAGAGGCCAAACTAAACCAGGTCTTGTTGGGTGGCAGCGGTATGTCACGACCTTTCGTCCTGCAAACAGTTTCATAATGCGTACGCTTTTAAAATCTCTGTGAATGCTCAAGCGTTATATTTTTTAATGTAATAATAAATTAGTCAAGACCTATAAATGTAATTAATTGTATATATATGATTATATTATTAATAAAATTAATAACATATATTTCATATAAAATTGCTTTTAATGTATCACAATTGTGAACTCCACCTGAAATCTGGTCTGGGTTTTTTTTGGGTATGATCTGTCTGTAACCAAACCCTTAAACACCTGTCATCATACTGAACTGTTGAGGGTGCAGCAGAGTAACAGTGGGGTGAAAGTTGTCTGTAGATGTTTGCACCACACATAGGGTGACATACAGGTTTGTAGTGTTCCGTGGGTCTGTGTGTTTTGGTTAGTTAATTTTAGGTTTTTATTTTTGTGATGTTGGTTTTTAGTCCATGTCTTAGTGTTCACATTTCATTCCTCTCCCGTGTTATTCCAGTCCACGTTTTACCCATGCACGGTCTTTGCTTTCTCCCCGGTCGCGTCATTGTTTGTAGCAGTGTTCTGTCTTAATTGATTGTGACACTATTTCGGATGATTTAATGGATTCTGGGTTTCAACCTTCCTTCCTTTCTTGTTTACTAATTTCCCCTTGCTTTTCTATATTACTAACCCCCAATAACAGTTTGTTATTTTCTAGAATTTACTAACCAAACTAACATTGTATATTAGACTAGCCTACTAACGAGCACCCGGGAATTTATAGCTGCACTTACTAATTGTAAGCGTCTCCAGCCTCCGTTGTCCCGAGGTCCCCTACTCCCGAGATCCCCTGTCTCGCCCGAGTTGCCCCTATCCCATCCGAGTTGCCCCGGATCTGCCCCCTAGTGTTTCCCATAGTTTTGATTCCTGAGTTCTTCCCCTTTCAGTGCAGTAGCACGGTGGCTCTGTTGGCCTGAGTGCCCCGTTTTTCCCCCTTTCTAGTTTTTTAGTTTATTTAATAAATTCTTTTGGATCTCTGCATTTGGCGTCTCTCCCTCTTGTCTCATTGTTCCAGTGTTTCCCGAGTCCAGTTCCGTGTTTTCAGAGTTCCCAGTGTTTTCCCTTCTAATGCATAACACAGGTTACCCTATGATTGACCACTTCACTGGGCCATGTGTGTCTGGGGTTTTTGATTGGTTGGGCTTTCGCTCTGAAACCCTCCTGGTGTTTCTTTGGCTTCTTGAGACCAATTTGGTTTAAAATAGACACATTTACGGCGCTCTTTGAACTGACTATACATGGATCTCATCTCATGCCAAAAACTGTATTGTTCTTGTAATCAGTTAGGAATCCAAGAGCCAGGGCAGAAAACCTGTACAGAGAAAATCTAACTGTAAAATACTTTCCTACGGTATATCGTGTGGGCGTCTAAGTCACAGTCGAGCATTATAGCCACTAGGCAATCGGCTGGCCTTGGATACGGGTATGGGCAGGTAAAATTTCAGTTTGCGTGCCCCTGTTGTTGATGTTAGCGGTACTCTCCCGGTGATGTTCTGCATGACTGTTTTCACTGTCTGAGAAATACCGTTTTGTTTGTCAGCACTTGAGTGGGCGGGGGGGCGGCTCCAGGTTTAAAGATTACATCGCTGGAGGCCTGTTACCTGGAGAGGTAACGACAGACCCACCCCCAGGAATACACCTCTCAGCTAGTAACCCCCCCCCTTTTCAGGTAGAGCTGGGAAGTACAGGAGAACTTCGGGCTCATACCTATGTATTAGTAATGCCTGAAAATACCTGACAATTGCACTTTGATGATTTCAAGTGCTCGTGCAGCTATTTTTAACCCTTCACGTCCTAGCTTTACTGTATATTCTAGCATGAGCCACTAGGCACATAGCAGCTGCTTCTTGCTTTGAGGCCAGTGGCCACAGGAACAGAAGCAGGTTTATTGCGGCAGACACATGGAGCCCGGGAATTCCGCAGCACCCAGCAGATGGTGGAAAGAGGAATTCCAGCTTTTCATTGGCCGTGTACCGCTAAAGCTGCCCGGGGAATGGAATAACGTGCAGAATTTAAATACCGTGTGCAAGGCTGGAATCTCCTTAGGGAAAAAGCAGCTTGAGTCTGCGTGAGAGGACGTCTGGGAGAGAAGCAGCACCTCACACTGCTGCAGAAAGGGTGGGGAGAGCTCTTTAATTTTACAGCCACTCTCACTGCTAATTTACCCTCTTAAATATTACAGCCACTCTCACTGCAAATGTACCCTCTGAAATATAACCGCCACTCTCACTGCGAATGTACCCTCTTAAATATTTCAGCCGCTCTCACTGTGGATGTACCCGCTGAAATATAACCGCCACTCTCACTGCTAATGTACCTTCTTAGATATTTCAGCTGCAGCTGCCGGATAGCTCCCTCGGTTAAGGCACTGCGTTACAGTGCAGAGCCCTGGTCGTACCAACCGGCGGTGGTCGGCAGCTTTTTCAGAGTAGCGCACAATTGGCCATCGCGCTACAGGGTTTCAAATTGGAAAGGAAATTGCCGGGAAAGGCTTTGTTCATTGCTCAAGCGCCTCCTGTTGGCCAGACGGGCACTCGTCAGGAGGATTCTAAGCCTGTTCATGTCCAGGTATCCTCCGCCCTCGTTCTGAACTTGAGAAGATTCAACCAATAAGTGTTTAAGAAGCAGTGGCTGACAAGCACGTGCTTTGGAGGAGAGCCGTGAACTGTCTTCACTCTCCTGAGTTTGCAGTAAGGGGTCGTAAACGAGTAAGCCTGTACATAGTTAACCAATTGGGCATTCCAGATTCGGGTGGGATTGGAGATGCCAAATTTATGTGTGTGTGTGTGTGTGTGTGTGTGTGTCTTTTTGCATGTATGCATGTGTGCTTTCTGACCCTGTTCTGAGTCATGGATGAGAAGTCAGGGCTTGGACGCTAAGGGATTAATCATTACCTCCTTGGGGGAGCTAGGTTTAGCCCTTTATTTTGTGGATACTGATGAAGCTATCACCTGAGAAGCGCTAGGACAGAAATCAGAGGGTCACCTTGGATTACAGCGACATTACTCTTAAACCGGGGAAAGGGATCAGGGGCGGATCCAGGAATTTCTGAAGGGGGGGGGGCAGCAAGGAGGGGTCTGCAGACCCTGCCCCAGAAAATTTTGAAAAATTAATGTGCTGAAAACACGTTATCCTGGTATCTCGGGAGAAAAATCAGGCCTATCTGTTCAATGATTTTTCATCCCAAGGTTCCAAAAATTAAGCTAAAAAAACTTTCAAAGCGCTGTTATAACACAGTTTTACATTAACTGGCAACTTTTACCTTTACCTAAGACTTTCACTTTACTGTCAAAGTTTGTGACCTTAACCCTTTCACTGCTGTTGGTGACTTGGTCAAGATTTCAAAGACGAGAAAATCTTTCGAATTCGTCAAAATCCTACAGTGTTGGTATTCATTGGAATGTGCTTGATGAGAGCTTTCCAGTGAAGACCAATGTGCTACAGTTCCAGCGACGTTCAAAGGTTTTGATGTTTCAGAAATGTTGACAAAATCACCACTAGCAGTGAAAGGGTTTGACAATATTTCCCACAAAACATCGATATTATTAGTTTTTGAGTTTATAGAACACCAAAAAGCCTCCACCAAAACAATTCTAGTTTATATCTAACGTGCAAACCCAGTGGCTACATGCATCTGTGATTTTAGCAGATTTTAACAGATCACCAAATCTCCACTCCCCCAAGTCCCTAAACCAGGTTTGGTAAAAGATATCACCCTCAAAAGCTTGTAAAAAGTTATTACACTGCTGTGATTGCCTTTTTTCTCAATGGTTCTAAAAGATGAGCTTTTAATGCTTCAAAAACATTCCCAAGTGTTGTGAGAGTAAGAAGTGTTGTCTTACACATAATTCGAGTCACCCATTAAGTAACATTTCTGTACGTGAGTGAATTTACTAATCTTAAGGCAGTGGTTAGGTGGATAATGTCCAAAATAAATTTTATTTATTTTAAAAATCCTATTTATCCAAAAGATGTCCTGAAATAAATTTAATATAATGATGCTGTCCTATTTTAAAACATAACATAGTCAATATATAAACTATTTTTTATGGAAATCTTATTACATTTACACAAATGAATGTGAAAAAGAAATGTGACTTTAGGGCCATTTAGATTTTTTTCAATAAGACCATTGAACTATTTGGATTGACTCATATAAAACCTTTTTAAAACAAGTCACCATGGTTTACAACATCCCCCGCCAATCAAGTGCTTCTTATTTTCAAACTCCATAAAGACCTTTATGGTCTGAAGCTACACACCAAATTTGGTTGTCCTATCTGTAATAGTTTCTGAGAAATGTTGTCCCCTTTCTCTCGGACAGACGGACGCACACATGCACGGACGCACGGAGATCAAACCTATATCCCCCTCCCACTTCATGTTGGCGGGGATAATAATGTTACATATCTTACTTATAGGCCCTGAAGGGCGTAGATAGCTCACTAGCTTCAGAACCGTTGCACTCACTGGTTACAAGTTTAATGACGGGTGATTCTGAACGTGAAGACGGGGTTGTGGAAGGGAAAATTTGGAAAGCCTTCCGGTATCCCAGGACTAATTTTATTTGGCACTGTAAAACAATGAATCAATATAGGCCTACATTAAATAGTAGGCTATGAACAACTGTTCCATCAGTGTGGTCCTTTTGTAAGCTCATGCAAATTTTCACCGAACGCATACTTGCGATAGCCTATTAATTTAACATCAGTCTTACCGCTTCCATGTCCCCCTGCAAATGAAAACTGCTTGCTTTGAGGGTCATCATGGCCAGACAGCCGGTCATTTTTTTTTTTTTGCATTTCAGAGGCTTAGTCTCAAATGTCTTTTACTTTATTCTGTAAGCTTTTCCGCCTTTCCATTCTTTTCTGACATTTTCGTCTGTAGGCGTTGAAACGTGTTTTAACCAAGAATGTTTAGGGGACGTGCAAGGCCATTGGTCGAATAAATTTGCAGGAAAAGAGTTTCTCCGTCATTGCTATTGCATAAAGCAAATGTATACAATTGGATCCAAGTAAATTTACCTTGATGCAAGACAACCGGAATAGTGAAGTTAAACCAACAAAAGTGCTATATAAACTATGAGGACTCAGCTAATGGTGTAGTTGGTTGTGGTTAGAGCTCATAGCTATTAATTAGTTCCACTAAATATGGTGTAATAGGGCATGGTTAATGAATAAATTCCGCATAGCTTTTTCGTTTTTCTGCGAAAAAAAGGATCCGCCGCTGGGAATGAATCTAAGACTTATTGATAGCCTAGCGCATTTAGCGATCGTCTTATCTGATCTAACTCAATGGTTCAGAAGATGAACCTCCTTGTAGTTCAGAAGCAGGACATGTACCATGAGGTCCATAAGTATTTGAATGTAAAAGGCCATACATAATATGCTTTTTGCACCATATTGATGTGATCACCCTCAAATCAAAGCTCTGATTCACTCACCCTCTTGTTTTCCAGGTACGCACATTCATATCAAGTGAACTGAGTAGACATTGCAATCCTTTAATATTGTGTTACTGTCCAAATACTTGAGGAACATAAGCTCAATATTCAGGGAAGTGTCGACCCAGCTGTAAATGATGTGTTTTTAAAACTGTAGGTCACTTTGTTTTGCTGGAGACTGAGCACCAATAAACCAGGCCTTTATAGGCCTGCAGTTCACAGAGTGCGTGGCAGTTTGTAGTGCTTTGCTGACGAGGAAGTTCCGCTAGAGGATATAAGAGGCAAAGGTAATGTTGATGTTGCACAAAATGATTGCAGTTATTATGCTATGCAGGTCTGTGGTGGTGTGTCTGCACAGGTATGAATACAAGTGAGTGTGAGAGTGACAGTGGAATCTTTTTGCCAGTGTTGTGCTGTAATTATGTGGGTTAAAGCATGTGGCTAATCGGTAATGGGATATGCTTAATCGTGATGGAAGTCACATCAGACAAAAAGGCTGCCGCCGCATAAATAAAACATGAATGTAAATTTTAATGGCCGACAGATGTGGGGATTAGGGAAGCACGCGACTGCCCCCCCCCACCCAAAAAAAAAACTTGGAAAAATCCCTCAAACCACATTCCCTTATTCTGAGCCACACCTACTGATAGCCAGATTTCCTAAATCCCAGGGTGCACGTTGATCGTTGACCACGTGTGGTCAGGCTGACCTGCCTAATCGGGGGCAGGAGGGGGGAAGAATGTGAAGAATTCGGAGGTGACTGATTCACGGGGTCAGCCTGGTGTTTCGGGTCAGCCCTCACTGGGGTCCTTAGAACATGGAGGTTTGGAATGTCTGTAATTAGTGAATTCTGTTCAATCAAGTTCACAAATGCTTTATTGGCATGGCTTTTTATAAATAATATCATAAAAACAATTAATTACAAAGTAGTGAAAAATGACTCATCAGGAATATGACTACACTGTAAAAATATACATTTTTAATTAATTAATAACCAAAGCGAAACCTCCATAAATTATTAAATGATTACTTGCTCTAATAATGTTTGTAATTATAGCCAATAATGCGTTACTGGTAGGGGCTATGGACGGTTGCAGTCCTGCCGTACAAAAACTTTTATTTGGTCTATCCCAGAACGCTGGGCCATTGTTCTAATTCCTGCTTGATGATGTCAAAGTCAGGATGAATAGCCGATACTGTTTGTCTTTGCTGTTCACAGTGGTGGAGGATTGCCCAAGCTGTCTGATAAACCCAGATGGGAACACTTGAGTCAGTTTTATATACTTTTTTCTTCTTCTATGGAATATTTGTGCTGACATGGTGGGGAAAAAGGTCCTGGCTAAAGCTGTGAGTCTCATCTTACCAGGATACACTCAGTGCTGTCAATCAAAAAGGTGTATCTGAGACTTTATTAATTACCGAAGTGGTGTTAATGTCATATGTCATGTGTCTGGTGTTCAGGGTGTTCTGTGATATGGGGATCTGTGTGTGCGCATGCGTGTATGTGTATGTGTGTGTGTTTGAGCACAATTATGTACGTTTTTATGCGTGCTCACTTGTATACATACGTTTACGTGTGTGTGTGTTTGCTCTTGCATCTGTTTGGATGTGTGCATGCCTGCTCAGACTTGTATATGCATGTATGTGTGTGTCCACTTGTACTCGTGCATATATGTGCATGCACTAGTATACATGCATGTGTGAGTAAGTGCGTGTTTGCATATATATTAGGGAGAGAGGAGGAGTCAATTGCGCTGTTATTGTATCTACCCAGGAAATTAAAAAAAGATCATGTCACCGAGTGTTAAACAGCTGTTTTGTTTTTTGGGTGAATTTCGGTCCATTTCCTGAACTGACTTTACAGAGATGAAATTAAAGGAGCTGTCTCACGATTACTGCGCACACACAGAACTTGCATCCCAAGAAAGTGTATCTGCCAGACTGCATGTCATAATCTGATTCCATCCTTGCCAATCCGTCTTCGTTTTGTGTTGTGTTTATATATTTTAGTTGGCTTTGGAATTATGCGTTTTATATTAAGGAGCTTTCTATGGAAATTCGAGGATCTAAAGCGCTATTTTAAGCTTTAGCCAAGGGATACAAAGAATGTAAACTGGTTGCCGTCGCTAACAATCACAGACGATGAAAAATACCTTCTAGATTGTTTGACTTGCAGTTGAGCGGATTGTCTTTGTTCCAAGTTATGAGCATGCGCCGTAATTGTGACACAGCTCCTTTAAGTTCAGGGCACATCTCTCAGCATGAATTGTTATTTACGCAATCCAGTTTTAACCGCACAAAAAATGGGTAAGCCCACTGAGAAAAGACATTTGTCCACAGGGTATAATGACCTGGCGTTTCTGGTCGAGGGAATTTGGCTCGCTGGGTCTGTCCTGAAAGATGGACTGATTATCTAGCGAGTTTGGAGTGGAGTCGAGATTTTGTGGTTTGCCTTGAGTTCCGGGCTTAGACACGTTTCGGTGAACTGTATCTTTGTTCATTTTGAGAGTATTTCGGGCTGCGGGCTGCTGTGCTCGAGGTGAGAAGTCCAGGAGTCAGACAGTGAAGTCCTGCCATGATGCGAATTAGTGAACATTAAGTGCACATTTTATTAGCTCCATCGCTCACACAGAATGAAAGTGAACAGGAGACAAATATTTATCCATTTTAATTTCCTATGTGTGACCGTGCCCTTAGCTCTACCACCTGGCTGAAAAATTGGGCAAACAAAGATTAGCAATGCAGGTGGTCGGACTAAGATACTGTGGTAGTCTTTACTCTCAGAACTTGGATTTTGAAACTTTTCCATTGAGACGATGGCAGCACTAAGCGAAAGTTGGAGCGATCTTATTTCTCCTGATAAGCAGGGGCGCGTTGGTGCCTGCCTGTGTATCTGATGTTGTGGTCTTTGCCAGGCTTTGACTCCAACCTGATTAATGGCTCTGGCTGAGTTAACAGAGCGATCCAGGTGTTTCTGCAGCTAGCACAGTCCTGCAAAATGTGGCCGGACTTCACAGATCAATCCAACCAATGCACGGAACGCAACCGTTTATTTTTGTTTTATTCAGGCGTCTCACATTTAAACACGACTCTGACTCTCAGAACTCTCATATAAAACAAACTAAAAAAAAAAAAAAAATCAGAACGTGACCGCTGTGGAAATTCGATAACGACACTCACTGCGCTATATTAGCTCAGGAATTTCCGAATAATACTGGAATATTGTTTTATCATTGTGGTTGAGACATAGTTGCTACTGTTGTCGAAATACTGTGACTTCCATAATGTTTGGGACACAGACCTGTCCTTTTTCTTTATTTGGCTTTGTTCTCCACAGTTTGTGATTTAGAATCAAACTGCAAATATACACTTTAAGCACAGATTCTCAATGCTTAATCAAGGGTAATTTTGTATCATTTGATTTGATATTATCATGTAGAAATGCTATCATAGTCCATCTATTGCAAGGAATTATGTCATTTGGGATATGGTAGGCATCTCTGCAGTAGGCTTATGCGGTTGGTTTTAGTTGTGGGTACAGATGAGTTTAAACGTTCTTTGTTATTTGGTGTGACCCAGGAGTCTGGTCCCTGGTGAAGCAGAGGTTTGCGTGAGAATCTTGGGGTGACCCCGACTTGACCGTGAACCCCAACTCTACTTCCCCCCGACTCTCTGTAACCCGAGAGACGGTCTCCCTTCCCTCCCACCGACAATGCACTGCTCCCCCCTCCACACACACTTCCATAGCCAGTGGCATTTAAAGTGTTTGAAGCCCTTAATGCCTTTCATCTGTACGGACCCAAGATGACCTCCCCTACTGCTGTAACCCACCTGTCTTCTGTTTACCACCCCTATTGTCTTTGTGTTGTTTCTCGTGAAATCTGCTCCAACTCTAACAGTAGTTGAAATTACGTTCATATGAGGTAAATGGGGAAAATGTGTGCTCTATCAGCGTTAAAAGCAGGTCTGTCAGACTTGATTTTACACAGTTCAACTATTTAGCGGTGTATTCCTGAAGAGCCTTTTGATCATATTCACTGAATTATTGAACATTGTAATTTGATAAAATATCGGGGAATCGAACCAGATGAGTGAGAGTAACCGGATCAAGGCCGTAATTCAGAGTAAGTAAATACCGTCACATTGAAGCTTTGAGACTAAACTTTTGTATGAGGGTGTGTGCATCCATGTGGAGCAAACTATGTAGGGTCCTAAACCCCTAAAATTCATAAGTATGCAAATACTTACAACCTCAATGTATGAAAGAGGGCTTCACAGAGAGAAAAACTGTATTAGTTCATATGAAGTCTCCGAAGTCTTCACGTTAAACTTTGTTTTACTGTTTTTGCGCAGTTACAGGACCAGTTTGGCTGAAATCTCTGCACCTCGTCCCTCAACCCATCCTTTCTTTCAACTTCTCATTTTGCTCCTTAACTGGAACAAATTTGTGCTCGAGTCTAATTTTAATTTTAATTTAAGGCTCACAGTCTTATTTTTTCTTTTTCAAGTAATAGTATTAGCTTCTTTGAAATCACTGTGCTCTTGACAAGAAAAAAAATTCTCTTGCTGCCATTACGAATCTCGAAATAAGTCAAATTATCTCACCGTGGTGGTCAGATCTTTTGAGCAAAAGAGTAATAGAAATCTCTTGTTGAGTGTGTATGCAGGACTGAAATACTTGTGGAGAATGACTTATGCGTTTGGTCTTCGCTGCATGGATGGGATACTCTGCGCGCCCCATTGTGGGGGGGGGGGGCACGGGTTTCGTGAGTTGTCAGACGGGAGGATCTGTTTTCAAAGGCCAGTTTCCTCATTTATTTATTTTTCCTTCAACTTTTCAGTGCTAGAATCGGAGAGTCCAAAAAAAAAAAAAAATATTGCATATGCCCAACCGCCCCCATCATAAAAGCAAATATTCAGCGGGAGGGGGGTGATGGGGAATGTACTTGTTGACATTTAGAGATGACTTTCTCTATACTCCCCCTCGTTAAGATATTATCTGTAAAAGTTAGGCGCTCTTTGTCGGCTGTCAGTTTGGGTGCGTTTGAAAATGGAGATTGAAGGAAGCCGAGGTAATGCCTGCTAACGTTTGAAACTCTAGTCCCCACCCCCCCACCCCCACTGGAGAGACATGCGGGATACCCGATATCTGTCGGCGAAGACTGTCTCTTATTTAAATTAAAATAATAAATACACTGATCCCTTCTTTCCACAGCAGACCCGGTAATCCTCCCTGCTCTCTCGGGAGTGACAAATTACCCACAGGTCTTTTGTTCTGCTTTGTTTACCTGCTCGGTCTGGTTTTCGGCCAAAGCCGCATTCTTGTCTAATTTTGTGGAATCTGATGTCATCCTGCTCACAGTCAGGCGAGCGGGCGGTCAGGGTGAAAGGCTCGCCGGGGTGAGGGAGTAACTGTGAGAGCCAGGGATAAGGGGCGCAGGGTGGGAGGTTTGACTCGGTCGTTAACGCTCCATTAGCTTAGCGTGACACGCTGTTTCACTATGACTTTACGGGCTCTGGTTTCTGCGACGGTAACGTAATGCTACTCACTGCTAGCATGCGAGGACCACCCCTGAGACTTCCTCTCCCTCCGACCTCCCCTCTTCTTCCCTCGTACCACCAGGCAGATTCACAGCGCAGATTCATCCCACATTCAGTTAAAAATTTCGCCGCAGACTATTTGGAGGAGCATTTTTCCTTCGTGGACGCCGTACGACAAGTGATTTCAGCGATCTCTGGTCAACTGCCACGGCGAAAGTTCAGCTGAAGCGGTGACAGTTGCATCAATATTCTCACTCTACAGTTACTCTTTTCCCACACGCTCCCACTATAATCACTAACCATTTCCCTTTGTCCTAAACTCAGCTCTGTCAGTCTTAGGTGCTGGAGGATAAGACTGGACCTTTGTCTTAACCTCACAGGTGAAAGGGTGTCCCCTCCTCACTAACCTCACTCCCACCCTCTGGGCCATAAATCCATGTGATGTCACTTTGGACACTCAATACCCATCACCCTCCCCGCCATGCGTAGACGGTGGCAGTGAGCATGTTAGTGAAATTACAGAGCGTGAAAAAGTGAGAGAGAGAGAGAGACAGAGAGAGGGAAGGATGTGACTGGAGTACAGAATGTACTGCAATCCATATCTCCAGAATTTGCATGCACTGTCACACTCCTCGGATGGTGGATAATGCTCATGAATTGTGAGAAGGTGAGTGTTTGTGTGTGTGTATGTGTTTGTGTTGGTATTTACACTATTTGTTTGCATGTACATGTGTATGTGTGTATGTTTGCGGGCGCATATGTGCGTGTTTGTATGTACATTGTGTGTGTGTGTGCTTGTAACGTATGTATGTATGTGAGTGTGTTTGTGCGTGTTTGTATGTCCGGTATGTGTGTGTATGTACTTGTGCAAATGTGCGTGCTTGTTCAAGTTTTTTGTGGATGTTCCTGTAATTGTGCATGTGTTTGTGTGTGTGTGTGTGTGTGTGTGTGTGTGTGTGTGTGTGTGTGTGTCTGGGTGTTTGTGTTTGTGTGTGTGTATATGTTCATGTGAGTGTGTGCATATTTGTGTGTGTTTGTGTGTGTATACATGTATGGGAATCAGAGCAAAGTAAATTGCCTTCACATCTTGTGCCCCGTTAAGTTTCAACTTCATTTAAACAATGAGCTGCTCTCTGCGTGCCCAGAATCCATCAACTGACCACATCATTTCATTCATCTGAAGGCCTTGAGTAAATGTTTTCTTCCTTACTTCTGAAGTTGGGCTTTAGTGTGAATGGGGGGAGCATCAGAGAGGAATGAAAGGGAGGGAGGGGCGGATGGAAGGATGGAGGGGAGGGAGGCCTTTGATCTCTGAGAAAGAGACATTGCGAGGCAGTAGAGGAGAAGGGAGACGCGAGCCAGCTCAGCCGAGCGAACGCCGGATTTTCACTCCCATTCTGCTGAAAAGGAGAAAAAAGAAAACAAAGAAAACAGAACTAAACTGAGAGACGAGTAAGACCAGCATCCTAAGCTCTGTGGCCGGAGAACTGCGGCTGGGATCGAGTCCCAGCACTCTCTCACTCTCTGTCTCTCTTTTCTTTCTCTCTCTTTCCCTTTCTTTTTCACTCTTTGTCTTTCTTTTTTACTCTGTGCCTCTCTCACTCTCACTCTCTCTTTTCTTTCTCTCGTTCTCTCTCCGACTCTCTCACCCCCCCGTAGTCTTGGCTGAATATACATGTTTACACACACAGCACACATAAGCACTCACCCACGTGCAGTGCACACTAACAGAGCATGCATACTCATACAAACACAATACAAGTGCACCCACGTATGCACACGAAAACACGTAGCACACTCACATACACAATATAGTGGTGATAAATTTTAGCAATGAGCGTGTTTGATCTCAGTGATGTGCCCATATGCTTTGGCTTTCTAGGCGTTATTCTCAAACCAAATATCCTCAAATACTGCGCAAACTGTGTTATGAACTTCTGAGAAGGAACCAGGAGTGGATCCTCAGAAAGCCTCTCTGAACTTTTATTAAAGATTATAGCAGGCACTTTTAGCACAAACTGAAGCATAAACACACAAAAGAGGCCAGAGTAGAGGAATGATCTTCCACCTATTTGAGTCAGGTGAGGGGCCAATAGGGCCAATCGATGTGTTGATGCAAGCCGTGGTAAGTAACTGTTTCAAGGTCAGTATCGGAAAGACAATCCGAGGGTAAAGAGTGCGCGGGATTGAGCACTTTCTTAAACTCCAAAGCTGGGAGAACCTGGTGAGTAGCCACTCTGTAAGCCTCAGAAACAGGGAGAACAATCCCACGGAGGCAGGAAAGAAAAATGAGACGATACCTCTTCAATCAAGGAAGACAGCATTGGATTGACACGGACAGCCAGACTGGGGAAAACAAGGAAACAGTCAGGATGTGATCATAATCTTCCCTCCCACAGGGTTGTCACTTGACGGCCCTGTGTCGACCCCAGAGCCTGACGCAGGAAGTCCCAGCTCTGGGAGGGGTCTAAGATGTTCCTTTGAGGCATCAAGGAATGCTCCTCAGGGCTGTACTCCTCCCAGGTCACTTGGAAATGGTGTCTGCTTCGGATTTCTGGGATGCCACGTACAATGTTGGCGGGGTCACCACTAATGTGCCAAGGAAAAGTGGGAGCCCACAAGATTGCAAGACCTAGGAGACAGTGAAGGGATCGATTAAGTGAGCAGCAAGCTTCTTGGATGCCACCCTCAGGGGGATGTCCCAGGTTTCCACCCCCGCCTTCTGTCTGACCCGGCAACTGGGGGTTGGGTAACTTTGGTGGTTGTTCTGCTTCTGGTAGACAGAGATATGCTTTAATAGCACAGTGCGGGCTCTTCTCCACCCCTAGCATGCAGCAGGAACTGTGCCGAAAAGACTGCCAACTCTCCCTCTTCAGCCTGAAAAAAGGGGGATTGTTAGCTCAGACAGCACTCAAAGGGATACATTCCCAAGATCTGCCTTTGGGAGAAAATTGTGAGCAAGTTTGACCCAAGAAAGAAGGTAAGATCACTTTGAGGTCCAGGTGGAAGCCATATGAGGGGCGAGCAGTGGCACTAGGATGCAGGAGACCTACCAGAAGCAGCTCATGAACTGTGGACCCCGATCAGAGACAAGATTCCGAGGGATGCCATGGAGTCACAACATGTGCAGCAGAGAGAGCTCCCCACCACCATGACACTGTCAAACTCTGGCAGTCTGGTTGCAAAGCCTATAGAGATGCAAGCCCAGTGCTAATGGGGGACCTCCAGAGGCTGGAGGAGACCACTATGAGGTTGGGTACTAGATTTAGCCTGGGCAGAGATTTTCCTGGTGATGACATACTTCCTGGTGTCTCACCAGATGATAGGCTATCAGAGACATCGGCAAAGCTGGGACAGGGTGCAGGAGGTTTCAGGATAGTATGTCAAGGGAGAGGCATGGATTCTGGCTCTCATTCCTTTCAAGATGAAGAACTGATCAGTGGGGCACCCTTAAGGAGTAGCACAGGAGCGAATAGCCACCTCGTGGACATTCTCCACCTCTAGCTTTGTGGCTGTCAGAAGGTAACTGTCAAGAACCACAGTTGCTGGCTCCCCCTCGGGAATGGGAGAACTTAGGCGGGACAAGGCAGGGCGTCAGGCTTCAGATTCTTGGAAAAGTCAGGGTACAGAAGCTAGAGAGACCACACGGCCTGCCTGGGTTTTAGTCTTTTTCCTAAGTGGAGGTATTGAAGGTTGTGATTGTCCTTCCACAAGAGGAAGGCAACGCTTGCCCCCTCCAACCAGTACCTCCACTTACCAAATGCCAGCTTCTTAGCCTGGAGCTTGTGATTCCTGATGTTGTAATTTCTATCCACAGAAGACAGTTAAAAAGAGAAGGCATAAGGTGGACTTTGTTGTCTACCACTTTGCACCTTCCTTCATGCTGATTTAAATTATAAGTATCGCACAAGTCTAGCTTAGTGATGTACTGGCACCCTTGGAGGTTGGAAACTGCTAAATCCATTAATAGAGGAGGGTAGCGATTATTGACTCTGATAAAGTTAAGGTCCCTGTATTCGATGCTAGAGCGGAGAGATCAGTCCTTGACATGAAAGAGAAACTAATTCCAGTGGGCAAAGATTAAGGTTGGATGATGCCAATGACTGTGAGATAAATAAAGCCTGGGCAGCAGCTGTGGAGCCCTGGGAAATGTCAGTAATGACTGGTAGCTGATTGGAGATGGGCCTAATAGACAGGTGAAGCTCTGCCTCTTGTTGTCTCAGGTGATCCCTTGGAACGGGATGGCATCAGCTGGGTGACGGTGATCTGCTGATTCCATGAGTAAATGGATTGTTCTTTTATGAACTTCAGAGAAGAAACCAGATGCTCGTCCTCAAAACATTCACGTGGTACTTTTAATAATGATTTTAACTGGCACAAACTGAAGCAAAAAAAGTCAAAAGTGTGCTCAGGAGAAAAGTGGTATTTGGACAGTCTGAGTCAGGTGAGGGCAAAACAGTATTAAGGCAATGAGGCAAGCTGTGGTAAGTAACTGGTCCAAGGTCAGTAACAAGAAGACAATCTGAGTGTGCAGGACATGCAGGATTGTGTGCTCTCTCAAACCCTGAAGCTAGGAGGAACTGGTGAGTAGCCACTTTGTAAGCCTCAAATAAGGGGAGAACAATCCATAATAGTTGCTGGTTTCGAAGTTACCTAAAATAACACTGAAGACAAAAGATATACGAGTGCTTAACGATCATTAGTTTAAAATCCAATGAAGAGAACTAGACAATACAGAAAAGAGGATATGTCACACAGGAACTTAAATATACACCACACCAATAAACAACGATGGGACAGGGAGCATGCAAGCAAGCAGAGACACATGGAGGGACAGGAGAGAAATGGGACAATAATCAATTTGGGAGAACTGCTTTGAAACCTACAATGATGCCTTAATTGACGGGAAAACAACCAAAATCCTGAGGAAGTGACACAGTGAATCATCAGTAAGACATTCAGTCAGCCAGCCAGTCAGTCAGTCAGTTAGTCCATTAGTCAGTCACTTAGTCATTCAATCGGCTATTTAGTCAGTCAGTTAGACATTCAATCAAACAGTCTGTCAGCTAGAGAGTCAGTCAGGTATTCAATCAGCCAGGCTGTCAGTTATTCAGTTAAAGAGTCAGTCAGTTGGACTGTTATTCAATCAGCCAGTAAGTCAGTCAGTTAGGCTTTCAATCTGTTAGTCATTCAGTCAGTCATTCTGATAGAATGGAGCAGAATTCCAGAATAGTAGCTCAGGGTCTAAAAATAGCGCATTTTTCCGGGTGGGGAGGGAGGGTTTGGCGTGAGGAGTGACTTGCTTTGGGCTCATTCCTAGTATTTGTACAGCATTTGGGTGGGGAGAGACACCTATGGCAATATCCTTGCCTGTTTTAGCGTTAGTGACCCATTTTAAGCAGTGTAGGTCTGCTTCGCACATCTCCAATGCACACAAGTGCACTCAATGCATGCACACACACGTGCACTCTCTCTCAAACACACGCATGCACACGTGTACACACGTTAATGCAACGCTAATGCACGCACACTCTTTCTCAAACACTCAAGCAAGAGCACGCACACACACACATACGGGCACATAGACCCAGACACACAATGTCACATGCAATCTTTCTCTCTCTCGCACACATACATATACTCGCATATAATACTTAATGCGCACACACACACACTCACGTGTATTGCGTAGAACCCTGCCATTCCCAGGCCATTTTTATTGTGTTTATTTTCCCTCTGTCTGTGGACCTCGGTGTGGAACATACTGCTCGTTGCTCCAACTGACAGCTGGAAACAGAAGATGGAAAAGGCAGCCGAGGCCCATTCAGAGCTGTTTCCGCTCCGCTTGCACAAATTCACTCCATTTCCTTAGTCAGCTCACAAAGAGGCAGCAGAAAAGGGTTGTATTATTTCTGCTTTTTTGACACAATGCCCTGTTTGTAGGCTGTCTGTTTGAGAGCAAAAATGCTTGCGTTGTTCTTGGAATTGACTTCTTCCCGTTGTGTCTCATCGCTCTTTATTTAATCTCATAAGCTGCACAGACATGGCCAAGGTTGCCAGATATGGGCATTTACAAACTTGATGGAATTTCATGACTTTGGGAAATAAACTCTGAACCTCCGGGTGGCTCACAGCTAAAATGTTCTTCTGGGAGATCTGTGGTCGATATTCAAATCCCAGCCACGCCATTACCAGCTATGGCCAGAGATGTTCTTGGTCATAGCAGCAGCTTACCCAGTCTTACAAGGGATAATAGGAGTTCAGTAGGTCAAATTTCGTTCGTTGATTGCTCTCTAGCTACCACTTCTCTTCGGCCAGGGATATGCAGCTATGAGCAAATTGAACGTTGACGATATGATCCTTTGATGGCATTGGAAGTGTGTGATTGGAGGAGCAGCTGCGCAGTGTAAAGAAGCGAGGGCGAGTCATCTCGTGAGTTGGCTGCATCGCATCTCATGGCATCTTCCTCCTGTGTTGAAGGGAGCAAGCCGGGCATTGTTATGGACTTAACAGTTCCACCGTGTTCAGGTAGGGGGACAGATTCATCAGGCTGGCGGCCAGGCAACTCAAGGATTCCTAAATGAAACACATAGAATTACACCCAGCTAAAACCACTATCAATTTACTGATTCTTAGAACTTTTTTCACCAGCTAATGAAGTTGTCATTCATGTGCTGCCTGGTGGCACGCTCGGGTCAAAGTTCAGTTGCTTAAGCTTACATTTTTTTAGAAGTTCTGAAAGATTTTGGAAGCACTTCTTTAGCTTTAGGTGAGTGTCAGACTTGGTCGCTTGGGGATGTCCCCGGGACAAACAACCTTTGACCTCCGTCCTGAGTTATGCAAACACAAATAAACCTCATGTCTGCTGGCTGGCCAGGATGCTTTATTTGAGTGTTTTAACGATTGAACGTGAGGTGATAAGAAGAACGTTTGAAAAGCTGGGTAGAGCAAACTCAGGCCCATATGCTAAGCTGTAGCTCTTGAATAAGATGTATGCTTTTACATCCGCTTGTAAAGAGCAATGTGGAGTACAATACTAGGTATTGTTCAGTGCATGTGTCCTGCAAGTGCCCTGTTGTTTATTGATTGAAACTAACTTTGTTCAGGTCCAGTTTTCCTGATTGAAGTCAGCAGTGCTGAAGCTCTGGACTAAAATATTTGAATATTTTTAGTGTCCTCTTAATAGAAAACAGAGAGAAACTGTAGTCATTCCACATGAAATATGTTATCTGTGGGAGGGTGATTGGGGTCTCTGAGATGGGGGGGTATGAGAGGTCTGTTAATCTCCCCTCCCGGTACTGCCTCAAGTCCCCCCCCCCCCATGCTGCAGTCACACAGACTGTTACCCCAGCCTCATTCTCCCAAAACTGGTGCACCCAAATCCCCTTCGGAACTCAAATTTAGCTGGCAAGCAGCGCTCCAGACTCCAACAGAGGCCATTTTAGTAATCTGGACTGAGTTCTGTGAGCAAGAACATGTTGTGATTCTGCATTTTCTGTCTTTGCTATGCCACGTCCCATGCCCATGTTCATGTCTAGTTCAAGTTCTGTGCCTGGCCTTGTGCCATGAATTATTGATTCTTGTGTTTTAGTGATCACTGCTTCGACTGACCATTCTTGGATTATGTATTGTGTTTTTGGTTATTGGGATTTCTTGTTTTATTATTTTCATGTTTTAGTTTATCTAGTCTCCATGCCATGTTTCGTTTTCTTAGCCATGTTTATTTTCCTTGCCATACTTTGCTCTTTGTCTCCCCCGTCTTGTCAGGTGTGTATCTTTACTCACAGTCCCTGGTCTTGCGTGCCACTCATTCTGGTGATTTATTGGTTTCTGGGTTTCAATCTTCTTTCATTATCTCGTGTTCTTCCTTCCTCTCTCTTTTACTATCTTACTAACACATACTAACAGTTTGTTATTTTTGCTAATTACTAACCCACACTAACCCTGTATATTTTGACTAACTTACTAACAAGCACTCAGGATTGTATAGCTGCACTTACTAATTGACTAACGATCTCTCAACAGTCGCCCTATTCTAGTCTCCGCCTTCTTGCCTTTCCCTAATTATCTCTGCTGCGATTTTCAGTGGGTCTCCACAAATGCTCTCTGCTTTCCTTTCTCTATACTATGCACTTTTAGTACTCCGTGACTGGAGCTGTTTGTCTGTTCATAGGTTTGTCTTGTTATCCCTGTCTGCGTTTTGGCTTCGGCCAAATTCATGTAATTAGGTTATTCCCAATGTGTCACTCCTTGATTATTGTTCCATTGATTGCACCTGTTTTTCTCTGATCATGTGTTCACCTGGATGTGTATATAAGATGTCTGTTTGATTCACTCTCTTGTCAGATCATTCTTCCTTGTTTCCTGTGCTACGCTTCTCTCGCCTTGATTCATAGTGATTTATCTTTCTGACTGGACCGCCCTAGACACTGAGTTTTGCCGATTCCCTGTACTGCTGCTGCATTCTTGTTTTTCGACCTCTTTTTATCTAAGAACGTTTTTGTGATTGGTGCCCTGTGTATGACTCAGGATTTCGCCCATTGGACTCTGATTTTGGATTGTGGACATTGTACTGTTGCCAGCTCTGTTGAGGGGTTTCCCCCTTCAGAAATAAAGCCTCCTTTTTGTATTCTACTAGTTTTCGTGATTGGTCCATTTTGTAAATCCCAACAGAACAAGCTTTATTTCAGTTAAATGATGATTTTTTACAATTATTTTAGGAAGAAATCCCCGCAAGGATTCTCTGTTTGGGTGTCAATGTATGTGCCCTTCGCATATCTTGAGCCCTTCATCCAATTGACCAAGTAGATCTATTGCTGAGAACCAAAGGAAATGCACTGTTTAGCATGAAGTTATTTGGCTGAGCGGTTCTCGAGAAGGAGGCAATCACTCATACCACTGAAGCACCAATTGAACAAGAGCTGCACTATACTGTGCACGCAGCAATTGAGTGGATTCTGCACAATAACACAAAAAAAATGCTGCACAAGTTTTTATAAATATGGTGCGCAATTTTGTTCTGAGTTTTTCCAATGTGCATGCTAGTTTGGAATGTCGAGAGGTCATAAAAATGCACAGGACCTCAGAGCCTGTTACGAATAGCAAAAATCTTGTGTCGCCATGTTTTCATCGTTTTGGATCTGTCATCAGCATGTTCACGCACATGTCGCCTTGAATCGACAATTGCAAATGAAATTTAAACTGAGCTACATCAGCAGTATTGCTGAATCAATACAGTACAGCAGAGATTCTCAGACTGTGTTCAGGATCCACTATGTCTGTTTTTGTCTCCACTGCAATCTCAATCCCAAAGCACTACTGAT
Source organism: Gymnothorax reevesii (assembly GCA_029721435.1). NCBI lineage: Eukaryota > Metazoa > Chordata > Actinopteri > Anguilliformes > Muraenidae > Gymnothorax > Gymnothorax reevesii. The sequence continues at coordinate 99,232,457 of CM056579.1, read as the reverse complement.
TTGTTAGGAATTAGTTTGTACTTCGACCCATAGCTATCTTGCGGACTGTTGATGTGCGTCTTTCACATGTGTATATATATATATATATATATATATATATATATATATATATATATCAGGATGTTGATTAGTTTATTGCTATGAAGAATGTTGTTTGACACGTTGGTCACACTTTAGATGAAGTGTTGCTCATAAAGGCTTTATATGGCATGTATAATGCCTTCATAAATGAGACGTAATGTCTTCATAAATCATACATAAGCAAATGTCGTACTTTGTAAAGGGTGAAATAACACGTTCTTATCCACCATATAATGCCAGATGTGATCTGACTATGTCACTTAGCTAGTGGCTAAATGCTATAAAGGGTGACATTGTCAGCTAAGTGACATTGTCATTGTCACATCTGGCATCACATGCTGAATAAGGATGTGTTATTTCTTCCTAGAAAAGCATGACATTTGCTTAAGTGTAATTTATGAAGACATTAAGTCTCATTTATGAAGGCATTATACATGCTGTATAAAGCCTTCATGAGCAGCACTTTGTCCAAAGTGTGACCGGCACGTTGATATGCATGTAATTTGGAAGATGACGGTAAATGGGGAGATGGGATGATACAAATTCATAAAATGAGACTGTTTTTGAAACCAACCATTTATTTGAATTGCTATTGCAGTGCCATTGTTGTAGTAGGAAGACAGAGGGCTGCAAGCCCTTGTACATGATTTCAAAAATTTCCTTTTCTCCAATCATTTGCACTGGGTAAAGAGAACTACCACTCCGATGGTGACCAGGACTATGACAGAAAAGGATTACAAACCTGACAGTCCCCATGAATACATCTGACAAAGTCTCCGTTTCTTCAAAGGTCTATCACTGCCTAATGATGAGTCATTTGAACATGATTACATGTTAGGATGGGCGTGGTTACCGCCGCATCAAATGAAATGGCTTTATCACCAATAAATACAAGTATAAAAAAGAAAACAACAAACAATGATAATACTTATCATTATAATAGTTAAACATGATCTTGACTGACAGTAAAACAAAGGCACTAAACATGAAAATGTCCTTGGCACTCTGCGGTCTCCAACACACTGACACCAGAAGGGATAATAATCATCGCCATAGCATTGACAGTTAAGTACAGAGACCATTTGAAAATAGTACTTAAATAATGTTATAATGTTGTTATTATCACCGGCTGCATCGTCATCCTCATCACAATATCCAGTCAAGTTTCTACCAAAGTTAAACTCACTTCTAGCCAATGAGTTTGTACCAGTTACTTCCAGTTTTGCAGAAAGTTCTGATCAAATCTGTCTGACCTCAGGGTCATGGGTGTTGCTATGGCTACAGCCTGTCAACAAACCCAGAATGACACTTTAGACTAATTCCACAGCAGTGAGTTAGCCCTCTGATAGTACCACTCCAGGCTCGGAAATAAATTGAGGATCACAGCGAAATAAAAAACCAGCACATTTTCTGCCAAAAAAAAAATAAAGCAAATACAAAAGTTTCTATATTTTGTAGAATCAAAAACAGAAGCACGATAAACAAAAAAATACTAACATAGTATAATTTAATCACTGTAAATCCAGTTAAACAATACAATATGCACTACCATACAAAATGGGTCTGTTTTTTGTACTTGTTTTGTTTTTAAACATTTCAAAAATATTTTGTGATTTTTTTTTCTTTTTCTTACTTTTTTTTTTTGCTTTTAAATACCCAGGACACTATGAAACATGGCCTTACATCATAACACATGATGTGACGTTGGTGCCTTCCACCAGGCTGTCTGAATATTTTCCTCATTGATGCATCCGAGACTTTTGATCAGAAAAAGCGTGACTGATTATGCCACTTATTTTCAGTGCATTCTTGTTGTTTACTGGCAAGGCATGCCTAACATCATGGGCCACACCCAAACGCACTGTCCCCGCGCTCAGTTCTATACAATGATCTGTGTACACCAAACTCAGTGACTATGCAGGATCAACTCCAGTCCTAGAGCGCTGCAATATCTGCATTTCAGTCTCCAGTCCTAGAGGGCCACTGTTGTTTGTAGGTTTAACTCCAGTTCTGGAGGGCTGCAGAGTCTGCAAGTTTAACTCCAGTCCTGGGCGGCCGCAAATTCTACAGGTTTAAATCCAGCCAGACATAGCAGCTCTCCAAGACTGGAGTTCAACCTGCAGCTCCTGTAGTATTAGATTGTAGTGTCTGAGTACCAGGACTAACTGAACTGTATTCCGTCTGTTCTTTGTTGCATTTGGCCCAAGCCACTCAGTCCAATACCAACCCCCCAATCCCCTCCAACCTAACACCCCCATCAATTTGGGGAAACCTAAAATCAAAGAATCTTCTAGAACATAAATTTCCCTCTCACCTCCTTACTAGCTACACCATGCTACAAAAGCCCATTTCTCTCTGTACACAGAAAATGGACGATTAACCACAAGTTTCTTTGGTGTGTTTTTTAAAGTATAATCATTTGGCCGTGTTCGTCCTTTTGTTTTTGCGCCCTGCCAAAATCTTTAACATTCCCAGCTTCTCATAGTTCAAGCCTAATCGCTTTCTCAGCTGTTTCCATTCCCCACCCTCTCTTTGGTGTCCAAAAAACTAAACTTACTGTAACTCTTTTTCTTCATACTCTCCACTTTCACAGTCTCCCTACCTCCCTTTATCCATTTCAGTCTCGTGAAACTCAGCAGAGTTTGCCATTTTAACATTTTCCTGGAGGGAAACGGGGAAAATATTACCCCAACATAACCCCCTTTCCCTCCAATCGAAATGTTCCCTCTGTCTCATTCTACTCTCTTCTCAAGTCTACATCTCTAACTTAAATCCTGCTTCATATAACGCTGCTACACTCCTCTACTCTCTCTCTCTCTCTCTCTCTCTCTCCCCGAAGGAAAATCATATAATATTGGCAGTTTTTATCCAACAGACTGATGCAATCTTTCAAATATCTAATCATCTTTCAACATCAATATCTGAAAAAGCAACAACTGATCTAGTCTAAAGAACACACCATCCTCTGAATAAAAAAAAAAAAAATAAAGATAAGATGCCAAATATAAACACGTCTCCCACCACAGTTTCACTAAATTCCCAGGTAATCTACTGATTCCACCCAAATCTAGCCGGCTCAGTCTGTTGTCCATGAGTTTAAATGGTGATCGTGACAACAGCAACTGCTCTGATAGTGAGCCAAGAGGGATCATGGGAAAGCCCAGTCCTCCCATTTGAACTGAAGCCCTCTGGATTTAAGAAAAAGCACACATAAGACAAATTTCAGCAAGCGAGAAGCAAACGTGTACACACGAGTCACCAGCACCCGTCCTCTTATCTCCCCTCCTGATGTGCTCTGTCTACACTGAGCATGCCCGGGCAGCCGCTAATGTTAGTTCGTCAGCCTCAACCTCTGCAGCTTTTCTCCCAGAGGTGAAAGGGGCGCATCAGTAACCAAAACGAGGCCTTTGGAAAACACATCTCTGTGTGAGGTCTCTGTTAGAGAGCACAGACACCTCTTCCTGAGGTCTTCAGTTATATAGCGAGACTTTTTTTTTGTCCCATGTTTTTAGGTCCTGGGTTTTACCTCGTCCATTGCAAAATGACAGCACCCATATATAAAGAACCAACAGCCCTGACCTCACGATTTCTCCCATTTCAGGAAATGACATGCATAATATCAAACGGATTCAAAAGGCACTTGCTACAGGGGGGCATATAAAGTTTCTAATACTCAATGTCATTTGTAATACATTCCAGGCCCTCATGCTGATGCACATATACGGCCTTGCATACCACATGTGAGTCACTAGTGTGTCATCACACATGAGTTAACTGGTTTCCGTGGAAATCAAGTACGTCACTTCCTACGGGAGAATCAAAGGCTCAGGGTTCCAGTTCTCTTCCAGTAAAACCAGATCAGACCAGTTCGGGCTCTGCTTTACCATACAAGCTACATTAATCATCAGTAATTTACACTGGCAGTATTTTTGAAAGTAGATTCACTGTATGTAGGAAGAGCTGGTAAAAGCAGGGGAGTCCTTAGTGGGGGATTTTGGGTAAATATAAGAACTGGGATCACCCTGTAAACGAGCATCAGCTCTGCTGTGTGTGTGTGCGTGTGTGTGTGTGTGTGTTCTGCGTTGTCAATGTGTGTATGTGTTCTGCGCTGAGTGGTTGTGAGTAGAGTAGGTGAAGACTGACTTGTCTGTTGCGGGGCATGTAAACATTTGAACAGAGCAATTGCCTGTGCACTGAATTCCAGAAGTGTCAACACAGTTTAATGCTGTGACCTATGTCGCCACAGACTGGCCTAAGGGAGATCTGTGTGTGTGTGTGTGTGTGTGTGTGTGTGTCAGACTGTGCATGTGTGTCAGACTGTACATGTGAGTAAGGCTCTATCCTCTCCTACTGACAGATATCAGAAAGTGAAAGTCCTGCCGTGCATGTCTCTCACCTGTGAGGTCAGGGTTCTTATCTCACTCAATAACTCACTCTCTTGCCTGCAGAACCGCTGCAAATTAACAAAAACAAATAACTGAGGCGGAATTTTAGCATCTAAACTGATTTAGCACACATGCACACCACACACAAACACAGACACACACACAGACACACACACGCACACGTGACTCCCCCCACTCTAGTTCAGCTTGCTGCTAATGAGCAGGGCTTGCTGATACACCTCGGTCATGTCGTCTAAGTCCCCCAACAGTGAGAAACTCCCGTTGTCCCCCGGGGACCCTCTCCGGCCCCCCCTCCCCATCATCCTGCCCCCAGGAAGGGGAGGTGCCACCTGAAGTCCACCGAATTTGGCCATGCGGAGGAGGTCTTCGTCCGAGACGCAGGCTCTGATGTTGGGTCGAGGGGCCGCAGGGGGCCAGTCCGTTCCACGAAAAACGCCAAGCCCGAATCCTTCCTCGCCATCCTCATCATCTCCAGCAACGATGCTGGAAGGCCGGCTCTGGCTTCGTGATAGGCCAGTTTCTCTGGAGGGGGCTGCGGCGGTTTCCGCAGCAGCTGCTTTGGCATGGTGGTGGTGGTGGTGGTGATGGTGGTGGTGGGAGGAGCCGTACTTCCCATTGCGCTTCAGGATACCCTTGCGCCCGACGGCCATCTTGTTTGGAGAGCTTGCGCGAGGAATGAGGAAGCTGGTGGTGCCCCCTAGCAGGTCGGAGGAGTCACTGCGCTCTGGGGAAGAGTAGTAGCCGGACTCGCGCTGCTGGCTGTTTTTGAGAATACCTTTCTTGGGGGGGAGGGCTGGTAGTATTTTAGGAGGCAGACCTCCATTCAGAACAGGCTCCTCCTCTTCCTCCTGCTCGGGGCTGGAGCCTGAGTCGCCATCTTGGGGGTGAGGGGGGAATCCCGACTCCAGCTCAGTGCGGGGTCGCTCTCCGTCGGGACGGCTCTTTAAAATCCCCTTCAGCCTTTTCGACCTCTCCTCCTCCTCCGACCCCAGAGGCGCCCCCTCCTGGTGGTTCTCCTTCTTTGGTTTTTTGGGGCGCTGGCGGGTGAATGGCGGAAGGTCAAGGGGTCGGGCACTTCGAGCTGGGGTTCGCGGCTCGGTTCGGCTCTGCCAGTCGATAAAGCGGGCGAGCATGGGGGACCCGCTCGCCCCCGCCGCGTCTCGCGACGAGTCGCAGTCGCACACACTGCTCTTGCAGCCCCAGTTCACCCACCAGTGATTAGCGATGTCCTCCACCGTCGCCCGCCTGTCAGGGTTCACCATCAGCATCCAGCGGATCAGGCCCCGCGCGTCTGCAAGGAGCACACCAGGTGGCGGTCACTTGCACTCACACACATGCAGCAAACTCCAAAAGTACATGGACCGTTACACAATTTTTAAGGGCTCTAATACCAATGAACTCGGAGTGTAAGTCTTCCCACATTACAGCAGACAATACCTACTTAAATTTCAGGGAATGTGCCACCATATGGAGTAAACAATGTCACACACACAAAATAACAGAGGGACTGAACTAATGCAGATTCACTGATCAAGGCCCTGCTATGCTAACTTCTTTAGCTGTATAACTGTTCTGAGTAAAACCTGGAACCCACTCAAATCTAGAGCATGGACTGAAGTTGGAAAAGTTATAAGTGTTTTAGTCAGGGCAGTTATCCAGCTCACTCAGTAATCCTGCTTTACTCAGTGCAGCTATTCAGTGAACTCAGTAATTCTGCTTTACCCAGCGCAGTTACCCAGGTATCCTTGATTAATTGGTGGATGTTTGACTCTGTTTCTTTGATAACTAGGCTGAATCTCTCAAACATTATTGGTGGTCAGTGGTGCAGTAAAGACTGGGAGCTGAAGTTAGCATAAGGAGGAACAGTCTGAGAGCGCGAGCTACCTGAAGATTGGGTAGGCTCACGGTACTCCCCGTTGGTGATTTGGCGGATGAGGTTTTTGTGATCTCCTCCATCGAATGGCATGGACCCATAGACTAGAGTGTAGAGAAGGACACCCAGGGCCCAGCTATCCACCTGCGGAGACAGAACAGTCTCTGTGTCAGTGTCTTTGAGATTATGAACGGGCTGTTGATTCACTCAAAGCATTACTATTATCATCATGATTACAGTAAATGATATTAGCTGAAGCGAATTCCAACCCATTAGTGCTAAAATACGCAATAAAATGTGTTTTGTGGTTTTTTAGTGGAGCTCCATTTGCTCTCTCCTGCAAAGAGCATCGACCATTCTGCAGGTGTCTGAAAAATTAGAGACCCCGCAGCTGGCTGAATTCAGAAATCCTGTTTTGGGGTGCGCGTACGTTCAGAAATTTCAGACCAGAGCGACATCATGTGATGTTTTTAACATCTTGCGGTTAGATAATAAAGGTCAAACTCATTGCCACACACGTGACATTAACGACCCTTCAGCCATAACTTCTTCCGCTCCCCTGCCGTGACGCTCCAAGCGACAGCTGCAGTGCAATTTGGCGCAGTTACTGTTGCGCTTGGAAATGGCGATAAACTCCTGAACACCGTCGCCAGAGGGGCTGCGTTTATTACACCAACTTCGATCACCTTTCGACTGCGGCCTGCGTTGCGTAAACAAGGCTTTGCTTAGGAGGCCGTTACATAAGCCCAACAGTCGCCTGGGTTAATGAGTCACTCAGCAAAAAAGAAAAGCACACCGTGTATCTTTCCCGTGGCGAGCTCTGGCGACACTCGATGCGAGCTGTTGACGGTTACTGATTGCTGAACGTCTGGGTGTGACAAGTCAGTCGGGGGCCAGGAATTTATTTTTGAAAACCTAATCGGGTCTGGGGTGCCCAAGGGAACAAGGGAAAAGGGGGTGGAGGTGGGGGGTGGGGGGAACAGGAAACCAGATAAGGTGGCTGAAATGGCACAAACTTCCTCCGGGAAAGATTGGCCACAAAGGAATTTGTTTCCTAATTTGTATGCTTATTAGGAGATGGTGGAGGTCTGGTGCGGAAAATGCCGTTGTTTTTGTTTTTATTTTTAGCGTTAGTGGTATTGCCCCCCTGCCATAAACCCCCACAGCTGGGTTTTGGAATTTTGATTGCAATCGCTGTGCAGCAAGGGGTTGGAACCAATTAAAGATTGCAGAAAATTAATAAGATGGACTGTGTCCCTTGCATCTGAAAATAAGAAAGTGACTTGTTTCCTTAAAGATACAAATCCATGAAAACATCTCCGGTCAGTATTTATAGAAAAATTGAAATCTCAATCAAATGACTGGCTGAAAAACTTGCTGTAAACATAATCTGTGCTGCCATTGATACCATAAAACCACCCAAACTAAGAACAGGCACTTGTTGTTCTAATGCAGTATTGGCCTTTGCTACGGTTTTGTAATGTCAGTGATAATATTGAGGGAATCAGCATAACAACCATTCACTGTCATTGCACTGTTATGCAGTGACATTGCTTGCCATAATGCTGTTATGCAATGCATTATACATTATGTTGCCATGAAATGTTTAGTATGACTCAAGGAGTTATAATGTAGTGCTGGTGTTATAATGTCGTGTTAGTGTCGACTAATTTTGTGTTGCAATGAATTATTAACTGTACTGTTACGACATAGAGTAAACTATAGAGTTATTATACAGTGTTAATGATATTATTTAGTGATAGTGTAACTTGCAAATGTACTGTTCAGTGCTACCATTATCTGCTGTGCTTTTATACAGTGTTAATACTACTCGCGTTAGTATTAGTCCCAGTAATTGTTCGGTCTTAGTGACTCCTGGAATGTATTTATACAGTGTTAATAACTCTAGTCGGTATCAAGGTTGTCATACGGTGTTAGTAATAACTGCATTGTTATAAAGCCTTGACGATATAACTCTGTGTTAGTGTTATTTTGCAGTGATGATTTTGTTTGGCCTTACCTCTGGGCCGCGGTAAGGTCTTCCGTTTACGATCTCTGGGGAGGCATAGAGGGGACTGCCGCAATATGTCTGCAGCAGCTTATCCTTGTGATACAGATTTGAGAGCCCAAAATCGGCTATCTGCAAAAACCAGGACAGGCAGAATGAGAACTGCTTATTTTAGGAACACCATTTTTATCCTTCTTCGGATCTGGAATGTCCCGTGGGATTGATGGTCTTATTTCATCATGAAAAGGTCACTTCGAAACAGTCTGACTGGGACGGAATGCGTAAGGTGCAATATGACTTTCTGAACTGGATCTCCCATCTTAATACCCCCGGAATCAGGATTTGTGGAAGAGAATCGATACTCACCTTAATGTTACAGTTTTCATCCAGTAGCACGTTTTCCAGTTTCAAATCCCTGTGCACCACCCCGTTCTGAAAGACACAGAACACAGCCACATCATCAGTGCTAAAGCCACACCAGAAGATCACCGGCACAATCTATACATTCTAACATAATTATTAACTGATACTAAATCCGAAGTTTCTGACCACAAGGACCAATCCCTCCTGGTGTAATATGTGGGGTTAAGGGCCATGCAGCTGCACTCATCATATTCTGGCCACACAATGGTTTAAAGAAACAGGTCACACTTTAGATGAAGTGTTGCTCATAAAGGCTTCGTACAGCAATGATAATGCCTTCATAAATGAGACATAATGTCTTTATAAATCATACATAAGCAAATGTCATGCTTTGTAATGGGTGAAATAACACATCCTTATTCAGGATCTGATGCTAAATGTGCTTTAACTGACAATGTCACTTAGCTCGCGGCTAAATATCATTAAAGGTGACATTGTCAGCTAAGTGACATTGTCATTGTCACATCTGGCATCGCATGCTGAATAAGGATTAATTATTTCACCTTTTACAAATCATGACATTTGCTTCTGCATGATTTATGAAGACATTATGTCTCATTTATGAAGGCATTATACATGCTGTATAAAGCCCTTATGAGCAACACTTCATCTAAAGTGTGACCAAGAAACAGCAGTCTAGCGCAGCAACATTCACCGATAAACTTCTGGCAACCCCCTATTTTTCAACCCACCAACACGGGAGAGCAGGAATATTCCAATCAGGGCCTTGAGGTCAGGGGATCACTGTACCTGGGACACTGGGTGAGGGAGACCAGCCAGACAGGAACATCACTAACTGTCATTTAGGAAGGAAAATCAGTATGACGACCGGATCACTTGTGTGATCCAGCAGACGAGTTTCTCTCGCTTGTGCGACATGACCAGTGAGAATGTGGCGGGATTTCTCCACCAAAAATAGACACACATCTGAGCACACGTGCTTTGTCATCGTTTTAGGTCTTCTTCCTCGAAAAGTACACAAGCCGTGACTTGCACTAAACGGCAGACCATGTACTTAATTTTGCCTGACTATAGCTAATAGTACAGCAGTGCATTCTGGGACTTCCGAGCACCTTACTGAGTCACTATATATACAAAGGGCAGAAAGAAAATTTGGGCAAAAAAAAAAGAAAACCATAGCACACTTTGAACAGATGCTTGATAGCTGTAAGGAATGGGATTTACACCACAGCTGGCGATAAGATTAGAGGCGAGTTGATGACCGTCTGGCAGCCGCCCTCTGGAACGCCATTTACGATGTCATCAGCCGTGATTCCTCTAAAGATGCCAGTGTGTATTTGTCTGTGTGTCACATGACAGTTACAGTCTTTAATAACCTGGTGGCATGAAATGTGTTTTCCGTGCGGAGCTGTGTTGAAAGCGAATCGAAATGGCACGGGCTTAGCTGCTGTGGAAGTGGTCGTTAATTTACAATTCTGGGTATCATAAACCTCAGCTCCCAGTGGGTTGCGGAACCGCTCGTAATGTGTTTATAGCGTGCTCTGCATGGTGCATGTACATGCATGTACAGAAAAGCCAGTGTGACAGATGTACATTCTCATGCCCCAGTGTGATATGTACTATAACTCTCTCTCTTCTGCTCTGCCTCTCCGTCCCTCTCTCCTTCTCTCCCTCTCCATCCCTGCTTCACTCTCTCCCTCTCTCTCTGCTTCCCCCTCCCTCTTTCCCCTTCTCCTCTTCCCTCCCTCTTTCCTACTCTCTCTCCCCTTCCCTCAAACACCTTCCTCATTCCCTCTCTCTCCTCCAACTCCTCTCTTCTCCATTCTCTCTCCCTCTAACCCCTGGTCGTACCCAGTGTGACTCGAATGATTCTAGACTAGCAGCTGCCACAACAACTGTCTTTTCCGTGAAAACACACAGGATGGTAGACTTTCAGGGACATTGTGGGGCAGCCCTGCTGTGTGGTCATGCGTGGGGCAGCGGTGAGGAAACTGGGCTCACATCTCAGGGGTGGCAGGTCTGAACCCCAGGTATGGCACAGCCATAAGCCCAGAGCTTAACCTGCACTACCCCTGCAATTATTTCACAAAAATAAATACAAGCGCTCCAAAAAAGGAAAAAAAAAATGGTTTGGCACAAGAAAACTGACACACCAAAACAAAAGTAGGGTTTATCTAACCATGGTGGTCAAAACGCTAACTACCACAAGGGTTAAATAAATATTACTCTGTTTTTTTTTTGAGAGAATGTTTTGAGTCTGTAATTGTTGCAGGAAACACACGGATGAGTACAAGAGACGTCAGTAAAAACGGTAGTCCAGCAAGAATCACTGGGATCTGTGCTAGTGTCAAAGGGTGTCATGCTGGCATTACAATAAGTGCAAGTATGATCGCACCCTTGCTCTTGCTTTCTTAATATTTATTATCGTCGTTAGTGTCAGTGTTAGCGCATACTAGCCTTGTGACAGTGGTAGTTGGTAATAACCATTATCCTCATTAGTGTCAGTGTAAGAACACAGTTGCCTTGTGACAGTGGTTGTTGGTAATAACCATTATCCTCATTAGTGTCAGTGGCAGAACACAGTTGCCTTGTGACAGTGGTAGTTGGTAATAACCATTATCCTCATTAGTGTCAGTGTCGGCGCACACTTGGCTTGTGACAGTGGTTTTTGGCAATAGCCATTATCCTCGTTAGCATCAGTGTTACCGCACACTTGGTTTTTGGACAGAGCTTGTTGGTAATAACCGTTATCCTTGTTAGCGTCAGAGTTAGCGGACACTTGCCTTGTGACAGTGGTGCACGGCAGAGACGATCTGTCTGAAGAAGTGGCGAGTCTCCCGCTCGCTCAGTCGACGCCTCTCGCTGATGTAGTCGTAAAGTTCGCCCTTGCTGGCGTACTCCATCACAATGACAATTTTGTCCTTGTTCTCAAACACTGAGGGTGAGAGGAGTGGGTAGGGGAGGTCGCACGGGGGAGTTAGTACCGCTGCAACAGGTGGAGCAGCAGTTATTATAACCATTTTAACTCACATCATTTTAAGAGTCTATTAAGTTTTTACCGGGTTCCAGAACTACTTAGTATTGTGTGTCTCTTACATGAACTGCGTAATCTCACAATGTAAATTCTTGTTTTATCGCCAGCATACATAAAAAGTAGAATATACCCAAACACAAAAACACTCCCAAGTGCACACAGGTATACACATGTGAACACACGCACGTGTGAATACACACACACACACACACACACACAAGCACGCACACAAAAATAACTAGCCCTTATTTAGCCAGGCAAGTTTAATCTTAGAAGCAGGGAATCACAATACGAGGACGCCAGTAAGTATGTTCCACCCTGGCTTCAGAGGATTAAGCACAACTCTGCCCTATGACATCACTTCCTGCTCATTGCCCACTGCGCAGAAAATTTCAGCATTTGCCCCAAGCTTTTAAAAGTCTCCATCAACATCAGATGTTACTTTCTTGTGATTATGGTGATTACTGTAGAGGACTAGTCAAACTGTGCTTGTGTTTTTGAAGAACTAAAGGGCAGTTTTTAAAACTGAAGATTGCCGTCGCTTGAGCAACTGCACACTGCATACTGCACCCTGGCACTTATATACTGCATACTACGCACAGGAGCCGCCACATGGTATACTGTGTAATAGAGCCTGCACTTTGAACACTCTACAATGCAAACTTCTCACCAACTGCATGTTCCACACAACCAACTGCCCTCTCCGCCATGCACGCAGCACACCCCATTGGCCTGGAGTGAGCTGATCTCCCTTTAACTTTAGTCTGGATTCAGGCCCCATGCGTGCTCTTGCTAAACAGCAGGCCCAGCCGTCACAGACTGTAACCTGATCTGATGCTACTCCAGTCAACCCCCTCTCTTCCCGGCTCCCCTGCCCGCTGGACTATCCAATCAGAGCAGAGTCTGTTGCCATGGCAATGGAGCAGCAGCAGACTCTGGGGGCTGGCTGGTTACTGCGGAGATGCTAGCATCAGCAGATTGCTGACCGGCTTTCACTGGGGCGACTCTGCACTCAAGTGTGTCCCAAGGACAGGGACCTGAAACGTATATCCTTCAAACCAGGGCGGCCCTGGAGATCTACCTTCCTGTAGGTTTACACTCCAACCCTCACAAAGCTCACCTCTTTCAACAGCTAGAGCGGAGCTGCCAAACCCTGTTCCCGGAGATCTCCGTCCTGTAGGTTTACGCTCCAACCCTAGAACTCCAACTCCAACAGCTAGAACTCTCGTTAAGCTGCAAATTAGTAGGGCCAACGCATCTAATTCTGGTTGAAATGAAACTTCAGGACGGTGGGTTTCCAGAAACAGGGTTGGGCAGCTGTGCTGCTGGAGAGTGTCTAATGCTCTACCTACATTTCCAACACATTAGCATGGAAAATGATTTCAGTGACTGATTTGGATAGTAATCAACTCAACCTGTTTCCAAGGCCTAATTTCCTTATTAAATGAATGGAAGCTAGACACAGACACACACACACACACACACACACACGCATGAACACACACACATGCCGCTAGCAGTCTTTCCTGTTCTGATTTAGACCTGACAGCCAGGCGACCCCTCCCCCCCCCCATATAAAGGGAGGCAGGATTATGTGTCTGTTTCCGATGGACAATTTTAACGTGAGCTGGGCCCCAGTGACCAGCACCCAACGACAACACACTTCTTTGACTGAGGTCATTTCCTGAAATGAGTCACCATGGGTTTCCTCTGTTATCAAAACATGAGTTACACCACTAGGAGCTGAGGGGGCTACCTGTATTTAACTCAAGAGCAAACCGCTGTCTGTTTATTATAACACGCCCTTATGGCTTTTCCTAGAGTGCAAAAACAAACAAGCAGTGACCAATCAGCAGCATGATTCTGCACACAAAAACCTGTATTCACCCGGCAGAGCTGGAGCTGAAGGTGGTCTAACAGTGCTGCTTCAGTCCTTCATTCTGAGCTTATTGTGAAGAATAACCCAGGTTTAGACCATACAAGTCCTTCCCGGCATTCCATACACCTTAATTATTTCCAAATCAGGATAACTCTTTGGGCAGAATCAGTGAAATGGCTGTGTGTATAGATTTTGGAGATACATGGCAATTATTTTCTGTGCCCTGGACTTTACCCGACTGGCTGCGAGTATCAGGGAACAGAGTTAGGAACTCAATCCATGCAGAGCTTGTAAGACCCTTTTGCCCTCAGTTCTGTGTTTTCTGCTTTTAAATTTAGGTTCTCATAACTTTGGATGTGCCAGTGCTCTTTGTTGCTAATGGCATAAACTCAGGAATTTACAAAAACGAAATGGGGAAATTAAGCCAAATTCACCTTCAAAAATAAATGTGTCTATGAACTACAGACAGACCAGGCGTGCCTTACTGCCATCGCAGAGTTAAACTCCACACAAAGAGGCGGCCAGCGCTGCAAATTACATGCACGGAACGTAAATCAGATACATATTTCATATCCATGTTCCTGGAGTCCTATTCATCCGCTGCCACGGATTTACGAGCCAGAGATTTCTAAAACACGAGTCTAGCCCGTTTGAAGCCCGCCTGCACGATGTTTTCTCCGCTGTTGGAATGTAATAGAGAGAAGGGGTGTGGGGCGGGGTGGGGGGGGGGGGGGGGTTTGGACGGCGCTCTGTACATCTGTTATGGATTTTCTACGCGGGGGAATTTTAATGGACGACACGGATGCGACGGTTGCCAGATACACACATATACAGGCGTTCTGGGCAGAGTCCAAACCCAGGACAGTAAATTCAGAAAACATGTGGCTCCAAGAACGCTCCATTCTCCGAGGGGGGATGTAGACGAAGACGGGAACCAACCAGAAAGGGCCACATCCTCAAAATAGCAGGGATCTGGGGGCTACCCAAATCTTTCTGGGAGATGCCCTGAGGTTATGTCCTCGTATACTCAGTGACTGAGACAGGTAACCCTAATGAGGAACTGCTGATGTTGTTAGCGTGTAGTTTGGATGGTGGTTAATGAGCAGCGGGCTCTTTGCGGTTGGGCTTTGATTATAAACGCTGAATGTTCACCTGATTAGCCTCAAGTGTGCTGGGATTATCCAGCACTCCACGGCAAAGATGAACTGGCTTCACCTCCAGTCCAGAAGAATGAGCGTAGTTTGTAAAATGGGAGTAGATAAGTAACCAGCACTCTGAGGACTGCTGGGTTCAGCTGAGGTGAGTCGAACCCCCTACTGAGATACGATCAGGATTCAATCGAGAAAGCCTCATTTCGGTGAAATGAAATGAAGTCAATGATTCCGAGGAACTATTGCTATACAAGTGTTGCCATTACTAACCCCTTAAAGCATGAAGTCACTGATATGTGATTGGACCGTTCAAAAAATGTTCTAAGAACGTTTTCACCTGCAGCTCTGTAAGCAGACCTCCTCTGATGTACTGTCTTCTATCATGGCTATTCTCCTGAGACACTCACACATGCACACACACATGCTCCACACACACACACACACATACACACACACGCACACACACTCACACACACACACACACTCACATATGCAGAGGCACGCACGCACGCTCCACACACGTACACACACACACACACACACACGCAAAGGCATGCACACACGCTCCACACGCACAAACACAAGCACACACACACTGACACATGCAGAGGCATGCGCACACACTCCAAAGACAGACACACACGCACACACACACACCCACACACACACACACACACACACATGCGCGCACGCACACACACGCACACACACAGACACACACGCACACACACACACACACTCCATGCTACTCTAGAGATAGGAGTTGGAGACAGAGGCCTGGATTCAATCAAGAGTTTGTCTTTAGATCTCACTCTCAACTAAAGCATTTATTTCTGCAAGAACAGAAGTTTGGCAAGTTCAGCAATCACCATCCTGAGGAATGGAACAAAAAAACATATCTGACCTGGGGTAAAAATAAAAAACAGCATGTTTGTAACTTAAAAATCAACCATTTAAAAATCAGAAGGGAGTCAGCAGTACAATGGGGGAGGGGTTTCGTGGGGCAGGTGGGACAATGTGTGATTGGTTGAATGGAAAGAGGAGTGGCTAGGCAGGGTTTGAGTAGTGCAATGGGGAGGTTAAGATTGATTAATTTGGTAGAAAGGAGCTGTATCCCAAAACAAACAGAAAAAAAACATCCTACTTGCCTTGCTGCCACCATCTTCTCCAGTGTGGCGGTATGGGGAGAGGAGATGGGTAGTGGGAGGGTGGAGGCATTGAGTCGAGTATCAAATTGCACCCACAGTGAGGTTAGTGTTTGGGTGGTGATGGTGTGTTAGAGTGGGGTTTGAGTGATAGGGTTGAGGTGCTAGGGTGGGGTTGGAGTGTTAGTGTTAGTGTGAAAGGGTGCGGTTGGTGCATTACGGTTGGGTTGGTGTGTTGGAGTTTGGATGGTATGGAGTGGTTGGTTGAGTATGGTTGGGTTGCTAGGGTGGGGTTGGTGTGTTAGGGTTTGGGAGGTAGGTTAAGGCTGATATCAGGATTGGGGTGACACGGTGGGTTTGACCTTGGGGTTGGGGTTATAGGGTGGGGTTGACATTAGGGGTGGGGGTGGTGTGTTGGAGTTGGGATGATAGGGTGCAGTTAGTGTGTTACGGTTGGGTTGATAGGGTGGGGCTGTCATCAGGGTTGGGTTGATAGGGTGAGGTTGGCGTGTTACGGTTGGGCTGATGGGGTAATGTTGATGTTAGGATTGGGATGACAGGGTGAGGTTGACCTTAGGTTTGGCTTTTATAGGGTGGGGTTGGCATTAGGGGTGGGGCTAGGTTGTAGCAAACTGACCTTCGTAGATAGAGATGATGTGAGGGTGTTTGAGGGAGGACATTATCTCGATCTCCCGGCGAATGTGCACCATATCCTGTTCGTCTTTTATCTTCTCTTTACGGATGGATTTAATTGCCACCTAACCGAGACAAACAAAAAGGTCAGAACCAGGATCCAATCAACATAGAAACTGGACTGAAAGTCCTTCAGTGACATCTGGATGAATTGAACATGAAACCTTGGCTTAAATAAGGTCTTAAGCATGATCTTCTCCAGCAGCTGTGCAGACAATCATAGTCTCCATTTTCTTTACAGTTATGTTAGTAACATGTTTAGCTTTCACAAAAATAAAAAAAATGTACATTCTGACCTGGTGGAAAAACAAAGTGCGTGGTCATTTTACCACAGGACTACAGAACAACGGACGAGGCTAGAGATAAAAGTCCTGAAGTCACATTTTCACACTCTGGGATGGAAGGATGGGAAAATGTCTTTTATAGTTAACCAAGTTCACTACCTTGATTTTTTGAACATTTTATGACTTGAGTACTTTTAGCACTGGTATTCTCAATTGTTAGAGGAGAGTGAAAATAATGTTGCTGCAGCACTGGCCGGGCACGTCTGTTCGAGAACTACAGAATTGTGAAAAATACATTTATATAAAATATTGTTTCATATAAAAAAAGTTAATTGTGAACAGCCTTAAATTTGTAAGTACTATGAACCTGAGAAGACAAGTTGCTGATTCAAATTTTAGTGAAAAAACTGAGGATAAATGACAATTCTCATTTTTTAAGAAGGCACAGACAATCACTCTGTAGCGGTGAAGTAAAAATTGGGTGTCCGCAGTCGCAGGGCTGTTATTTCGGGGGAGATTTGAGGCATGCTTCCCTGCATTAAGCTCTCTCGGCTGCTCAGAGGATGAGGTCATCGTATATAAGCTCAAGCACTGATGTGAGTCTGTCCTCCAGAGCACATGCCCTGATCTCACACCTTTAAATGCATCATCACCTTTAAACGGAGATGCACAGTCAGTCTCAGATCCTTTTACACGAGAAAAACTATGAATAGGAAACCACTCTCTCTCCCACCATCCCCCTCTCTCTTTCCATCTCTTGCTCTCACCCATCTCTCCCTCTCTCTCAGTCTCTTTTCATTCTCCTCTTCCCTCTCTATCGGTCTCCACCTCTTTTTCTTCTCCCTTTATCTCACTTCCCCCCACTCCCACCCCCTCATTTCCTAGTTTCCTCCCTCTCTCTGGCCTGAAGCACTTTCGCTCTCTCAGCGTCGGCCCAAGTCTGAGCAGAGAGGTGCGAACGGGACAGATGACAAACGGTCACCATTAGCGGAATCGTGTTTCGTTATAAGGGCACACGGCGTACCGCGTCTCCTGGGCCATGAGCGGAGAGGAATATTAAGAGGGGCTCCTCGTCCGTCCTGGGTGTTCAGGAGTCGTAAATATCCTGGATGAGCACGAGGCACTTCTTAAGGAACCACTGAGAGCGGCACAACATTGAGTGAGAATCGTTGCCTAAATAGGCCAAACCTGGCATCCGATCAGCTTTACACTTTACTTATTTATTTTTGGCCACCTGAGTATTTTTGTTTGATGATTTAGTACAG
Organism: Gymnothorax reevesii; assembly: GCA_029721435.1. Lineage (NCBI taxonomy): Eukaryota > Metazoa > Chordata > Actinopteri > Anguilliformes > Muraenidae > Gymnothorax > Gymnothorax reevesii. The sequence continues at coordinate 99,214,254 of CM056579.1, read as the reverse complement.
TTTCCAAGCCCCTCAGAGATGGATATCTTGGGTCGGGGACGGAAAGGGTTGATGAATGCATACAGGAAGTCGAAAGGCTGGCATGCAGGAAATGGTCAAAGCAGATCTATTTCCTGTCTACCTGCGTCACTCGCAATCCAAACCAGTCAGCCTTCCTCGAAGCTCCATAGAGTTTAGCAACTGGCGGAATAAAGGTCACTCAGCGCGACCTGAAACTCTGCCAATTTTGAGAGTATCTGCACTTAGAATGAAAATGAGAAATGAAATGAAAGGGAAAATGTTGCAAAATGAGAAAGATTTTTAGTTATTGCAGGGGTTTAGTACTCAGGTTATTGTGGAGGTTGGTTAAAGTGCAGTGTTTTGTTTGGGAACGGAGTCCAAATGCAGGGGGTTGTGTTTACTGTTGTTTGGACTTTTAAGACCCTGCTTTTATTAATCAATGTGCTAATATTTAACATAAAAACAGAATGCAGGCAGTCATTTGTTATATAAATAGAGTAACCTAGGCCCATCAGCAAAATGAATTATGCCAGTTTCTGGAGTTCTTACAGCACGTGTTTGGGATACGAAGATGATGAGGGTGAGAATCACCAGGGCGATGCGCTCTAGTTCCTGTTTTTATAAAAACCTCTATACTGTGCTTTTGGTGCAGAGCATAATCACGTGCTGTGCCCATATTTACCAACTCCCAAACTCATTAACCCTTACAGTGCTAAACACAAATAGTGAAGCACAATGATATGAAATTGATATGATATGAAGTTCAAAGCCGTTGAAAACCTACCATGTGGTGACTCATTTAAAAGAGCTCAAGTCGCCACATGATAGGTTTTCAACAGCACAAGGTAATTTAATTTGTCATTTTTGAAAATTTATTTCAGAGCTCTAAGGGTTAATCAGACACAAAAAGGCTCCCATTGCTTTAAACGTGATGGACAGACACGTTGATACTGACAAACGCACACGCACACACACACACACACACACACACACACACTCACACAAACCTTCACACGATTCATACATGATACACAGACAAAAGCAGACAGGCACAGATTGACAGAGAGACAGATGTACACAGGCGGAGAGACAGACACACACACATACACACACACCCACAGACACACATACAGACTGACAGACAGACATAAACACACAGATAGCCCTGGTAAGAAAACCCCTTCGCTGTGATCAAAGGCCGATCCCGTCTAATCACAAAAAGATGAACCTCTGGCAGTAAACCCGGAGAACCCCGGAGAGACGAGGAGAGAGGGGGGGAAAGAGAGAGAGAGAGAGAGAAAGAGAGAGAGGGAGAGAGGGAGGGGGAGAGCAGGGGAGTGCAGAGGGGCTGGAGGAGGGGAAGATCAGAAAGATTTCGAGACAAAAGAAAGTAGAGGGAAAAAAAGGATAAATTATTGAAGCAGTCTGGGGTATAAGAATGGACAGAATGGGCTCATATTACTCACAGTTAGCCACCAGATGTACAGTACAGTATTCATGGTCTTTGCATGAAGCGCAGTGTAAACACAAAGCCCCATTAACAAAGCACTCCGTCCATTCCTGAGCATTGTTTCCTGTGGTCTGCAATGACTAAAACCAGCCTCTTTCATCCTCCATGGCTCGCTATGCTTCGAAACTCAAAAGGCCCCAGTGCGGTTTGTTAAAATTTACACACACATCAACTAGAACAACTGTCCACAAGAGGAATAACGCCTTTGAAATGTATATACCTCCATTTATTAACTCAGAACCTCAGTTAAAATCCACTTTTACCATGTGAAGATTTGCGGCCTGAGTTATAAGGTTACTTCTGCTAAAACAATGACCCAGCATAGCAGTAAATTCGTCCACAAGAAGCCAGCAAAAGCACGTTTAAACTGGATCCCGCATAATTTGGCTACATTCCCATAACGAGGAACCCCACTTAGCTGCTGTGGGACAGGGAAACCCATTAAAAAACAAACGCAAACTTGCGACACTTTCCCTTGTATGTGGCAGCATTAACCAATAGCGCCTGCTCTCCGCTGTCTGCCCAGTACACTGCTCCCTGCCTTGCCTTCATCTACAGAGGCTCTACATGGAGACGGACAGATTCTCACCAGAAAACGCCACTTCTGAGTGATTTAAGTCACCCTCTTGAGCTTGATGTTTCTCAGAGACTGTCGGTTAGCATTTTCTTACGAAAGTTAGGACGTGCGTAAATGACGAATAACAGCTGTGGTACATGCCCAATGAGTGAGATTACAAAGAGAAAATGAATTCTAAATGAATCAGTGTGTGAATGGGTCTCAAGGTCTGGTGTTCAATCTGGATCGTGGCTGTGCCAACTGTGGCGGGCACGCCGACTGGGTGGGACATGATTGGCTGCAGCATTGAGTTTGTATGAACGAGTGTTTATTATTGCATCTCGGCACCTTCTGCTGACCAATTGGGTGCCAACACTGTGATTGCCCGTGCTATGCGAAGAGCATTTTTCAGTTACTTCTGTCTGGCCAACATCAATGTGGCTAATATCAACACGCCACTTGCCGGTTCCTCCATTTTACAAGCCAGTGTTTGCGGGAATCCTCAGGCATTATCTCGTTTGATCTCCTCAAGAGGCTCAAATCACAAGCTCTCGTTGGAACGGCATACAGACCTAGACTCAATCAGTATTTGAGTTGAGGATTCGGTGCTCCGCTGACCTTGCCTGAGCGCTTTTTTGCCCACTAGGAAATGCAGACAGGACAGGGTTTACACTTTATTTTTTCTCTAAATGTAGAAAAGTCTTTGAATCCATGACCGATACCACTTCAGCCCAGGTCTGTCGGTGTCCCTGTCAGTCAACACAAGGCGGGTCATTGTTCCTCGTCAGTCCTGGGGGGCGAGCTGGGGGTTGATGAATTGGCGCACGACAACATGAGCCGTTTGAAGTGAAAGGATATCCCCCGGCTTTAGCGGGGCATAACAAGGAGGGGGGAATTCTCTGTTAATTAGGGTGATTAAAGAGTGCCTGAGACGAACAAAAGAGCTCTCCTCGTCGTCCGCGACGTCTGCCGAGCGTGCATGCGGTCACCTGCTGATCGCTAGGCTTTCTTAGCTACATGGAATAAGACTTTTTTTAAATTACGCAATGAATGCCTAATTTATTACTTGCTGCGAAGGAAATGTGTCAAATGATAAACCCTTCATTACAGAACCAACGTGAACCGACATGCTGAATGTATACTGTGCGTACATATGTTTTACATTACTGGCTACTATCATCACTACAGATTACTACAGCTATTTGCTTCTTGCTAACAAAAACCACAACTCCCAGACTTCTGCATGGGAAGGGAGGAGAGGCGTATGCTGAGCAGTGAGGGTTATGCTAAACATCTGCCTTTTAGAGCTGGATTTTACAATAAGATGGGAGAATTAAAGCCCAGGCAACGACCACGAACAAAAGTGGATCTTAATCATAGTCCCCCGTCATCGTTCTCAACATTTCTCTAGTTAATTCAAAACAGGCGTCCTTTTGTCAAATCCCGTTTCACGTGGTTTCTTTTGCAGGGAATGGTAAGCGTATATCAGCATTTAGCAATCAGCCTCTTCCTTGTCACCATTCCAAGTGTCTCCCATCACGGCATTCCCAGTGTTTTCCGTCTCCGGTCCTTCCCCTCTCTCAGAAGTCTGGGTGTTTTCCCTCTCTCTCTCTCTCTCTCTCTCTCTCTCCCTGCAGGATATTAACTTTCCGTGGTGCTCTCATTTCCTCTTACAGATGGACTTTGATGTGTCATTATCTGCAGCTGTCAGCAAAGCCCCTAACACTGCTCTCTAACTCTCTCTCTCTCTAACTCTCTCTCTCTCGCTCTCTCTTTCTCTCTCTCGCTCTCTCTCTCTCTCTCTCTCACACACGCATGCACACACAAGCACACACCCAATCACTCGACAGCCGAAATACAGACAGCAAAGTAACAACAGCAGTATGGTTACATAAGATCTCCCAAATGAATGGAGTATGTACCATATACTGACATGCACCAGAGAGACAGGGTCAGAGGTCATGTACAATGCGCGCACACACACACACACACACACACACACACACACCATCACAGGCACTGCAAAAACTATGCATAAACTTGCACACGTACACACACAAGCTCACAGACACACAACACAAGCACACGCACGCAGTCACAAGTATTGTGAAAACTTCACACTAACTCACACACACAGTATCAGACACGCATTCATACTATTATTATGGGCACTGTACACTCGCCCCTCTGTGCAATTATGTCTGAACATACTGAACATCTTGTCTATCTGTGTTATGTCTCTTTTTGTCTTTAGCCCTTACTCTGCCATGGCTTCTCACTCAGGTGAACTTTACCTGTTTAGCAAATGTCTTTATCCAGACTGATTAACCCTTGGAGCGCTGAAATGAAGAAATAAAATTTCAAAAATATATAATCTAAATTATCCTCGCAGGGGAGCTCTTTTCAACAAGTTGCCACATGATAGGTTTTCAACAGCTTTGATTTTGATATCTTACATCATTTAGCAACAATAGCTGCATTTAGCACTCTAAGGGTTAACATAACCAAAATTTACAAACAATCTGTTTACACAGCTGGGAAATAAGAGATTTACGACTATTCAGGTTAAATGTCTTGCTTGAAGGTACAATTCCTGGTGAAACTAATGAGAAGCCTAATCAGTATTCTAATTAGAATTCCCTCAATGATAGTTTCATAAGTTCACAGCAAGCAAGGCTCCCCCTGTCTGTGTGTGCGCGTATGTGTATGTGAGCGTGTGTGAGTGTGTATGTTTGTGTGTATGTGGGCATGTGTGAGTGTTTCTGTATGTGTGCGTGAGTGTGTGCGTATACATACTTATGTGTGTTTGTGTGTGTGTGTGTATGTGTGTGTGCGCGCGTGTGTGTGTGCATGGTATGTGTGTGAGTGAGTGAGTGTGTGCGTGTCTGAGTGTGTATGTGTATGCGTGAGTACATGTATGTAAGTGTGTGTGTGCATGGTATGTGTGTGAGTGAGTGAGTGTGTGTGTGCATGTCTGAGTGTGTATGTGTATGTGTGTGCACAAGAATGTAAGTGTGTGTGTCTATGTGTGAGAGTTTTTGTACGTGCTACAAAGTGAGAACCCAAAAAAAGTTTTTTTTTCCCTAAATAGTTGGGACATGATATCCTCACAAAGATATACTACAAGGATGTGTGTGTGAGAGTGTGTGTATACTGGGGACACAGTTCATAGAGGGAACTCATCATATTAAAACAGCCCACAGTGGAGATTCCCTAAAAATCTCTCCAATAAATATACAATAGCCTGCATAGATGCTGTGGGTGTAACTGCAAAAGAGTGAGTAAGTGACCATAACTCTAATGCATTCCTCTTTCTCCTCTGAGAAACTGAACTCTACTCATACAGGTCCTGCAGACCTATTCCAGCATCTCAATTACAATCTCTCTCTCTCACACACACACACACACACACACACACACACATGCACATCCCCGACACTGATCTTCCTCTGGGGTTCTGCACTCTCATTCCTGAACAAAAACATTCTCCAGTCAGAGAAACACGAATCGCCCGGTGCAGAGCACTCCAGGCTGTGGTATTTATAGTCCAGTCTGACTCCCACTACTCCTGTAGCTCACAGCTGTGTGAGCAGAGCTGCACTTCATCCTACGCAAAACTAACTCAGACTGATGCATTACCATCAGGAAATAACCAGGACCTGCAGAGATATGGGGGGTCTTTCTCAAAGCAGGATTACGGAGTTAGCCAGATAACTGCACCTAGTTAGCCAGGATGACTAAATTTGCCAGGTAACTGCACTGAGTAAACCAGGATTACGGAGATAACCAGGTAACTACTTTATGCAACGCATGATTGTAGAGTTAGCCAGATAACGGCACTGAGTTAGGCAGTATTACAGACAACCAGGTAACTGACCTCAGTAAAGCAGGATTACTGAGTTTGCCAGATAACTGCACAGAGTATAGCAGGATTGCTGAGTTAGCTGGATAACTGCATTAAGTAATCCGAGTTATAGGGCTAATCAGATAACTGCACTGACCAAAACACAATTTCTGAGTTAGCTAGAGTAACTACACTGAGTAAAATAGGATTACTGAGTTAACTGGATAACTGCACTGTGTATAGCCTTTTTTCCAACTACAATCAGTTTTCTAGATTAGGAAGCTTTCCACATTGTTTTCAGCACAGTTATCCAGTTAACTCAGTAATCCTGCTTTGTCAAACCGGGGCCAGGACTGAAGGGTCTAACTCAGTTACTATGGACTCCATGTTCTGACCAAAGGTGCATTTTATTCCATGGTAATGTTTGTTTGATTTTGCTGAACAGAAGTTTTAATGCAAAATTAGAACATCTGGTTTCATTAGAATTCATTTGTCTGCAGCGAGCAGCATTTGTTCTTCTATGACTGCATTACATAACAGTAAACATGAAGTTACCAGCGAAAGTGTGACTGCCCTTAATAAATAAATAATTGGTCTGACAGTACTTGAGATAACCTGTGGAAAAGTAGACCAATGAGAGAGATTGGATGTCCGCAGTGACTAAGATGTTGTATGTAACAGTAACTAAAATACATTTAATAACCATTACCAAGACACTCTACATAGCAGGATTCCAGACTATATGTCACACTGACATTTACTCATGGCCTGTACCCACACTCAGAGGTGTCTAAATACAGCTCTGCTGTGTCCTGTTTATTTGGCAGCAGTAAGTGTTTGTCTGTACAATTTTAGCTCCTGTTAACTTGATAGCACTTGGTCTGACTGACGTGCTTCTGCAGTTTAGACATGACACTAACAGCAGGACACTCATCAACGGTACTGTCTGTGCACTGTGGCCTTCTGCTCCAACAGCAACCTACTCTGTTTCCCACGCAAGGTCTGGAACACACAGATAAGCTCTTAATTTTCCTTTCTGCTAAGTGAAAAAGGCTTTTTGCCAACAACTGGAGGATGAGCTCCCCGAAATACCAAAGTTCCTCCAGAGACTGAGGCCTGTATCTGACCAGGGGCCTGCTTCAGGAACTCCACTAAAACCTTCTCTGATTTTAAACATGGACGGGCATAAAGCGAGCATCTCTTTTCATTAATCCTGGTTTACTCAGGACAGTTATCCAGATAACTCCATAATCCTGATTTACTTAGTGCAGTTATCCAGCTAACCCAGTAATCCTGATTTACTCAGTGCAGTTATCCAGCTAACTCAGTAATCCTGATTTAGTCAACATTGTTATCCAGCTAACTCAGAAATCCTGATTTACTCAGGGCAGTTATCCAGCTAACTCAGTAATCCTACATCATGAACCAGGGGCCCTAATTTACCACACCCTCAGGGTGTGTATTGTAAGGGGGATATGGAGGAGGTAGAGTGGGATCTAGGTGTGTGTGTGTGCGTGTGTATGTGTGTGTGTGTGTGTGTGTGTGTATGTGGGGGGGGGGGGGGGGGTCCCTTCACATGTAGGTGCTAGGACAGGCATACAGAGGAGAAACACAGGGCTGGGGATCCCCCCTCTAGTAAAATTCCACATGGAACCTTCTGGCTCTGCAAGGGTTCGCGGGGTCAGGTTACCCAGCACATGAAAATATTTACCTTGTGCGCACTGGTTGATATGCTCAGCCAAAAGCACAGGGAAAATTTAGCACCAGATGGAACATCAACAGAACCGCACCCCGTCACCCCCTGTGGCATTAATAATTTCCACTGTCACTCGATCAATTGTCCGTAACCAGATGTCGTAACCCATCTCAATAATATGCAAGCCCATTTGAATGGCCTCATAAACCACATTCCACATTCGAATGAATGACAGTTGCAGAATCATATCTATAGAACAGTCTCCATCTAATGCACACACACACACACACAAACATCCAACTTTCACTCAGCACCATGATCACCCCCAACACACTCTTCTCCTTATGAGCAGCAGGACTTAGTGTCAAACCATTTTTACTGTGTCCGTTTGGAGCAAACATGAAGCACTTAAACACATTTGCGCATGGTGTCGTAGGCACGGCTGAAGATTTGGGGGTTTGGGGAGGGAGGGGGGGTGTGGGTGCAAAGGCACGGCAGAATATGGGGTGTGACTATATTTGTTTCAGAATAAATGGAGGGAGAGGCCCCTACCAGTATATACTGTCCCAAACTTGGCCATTCATACCTGCAGCCCTGATGTAGCTTATCCATGCAAGTATTGCTTTTGAAGAACAAAGAACTTCACCTTTGCAGAAAATATATGTTTTAACAAACCTGGAATTACTGACAATTTCATATTTCTACCAAGAGAACCTATGTTTAAGTGGGCGGAAACCGTCTAGGAAGAGCTTTTGACCTTTGAAACGAAGCATGTCATTGAGGGGGGTCATTAAAAGCCATCAATCCTGCCCGTGGCTGGGCTCTCGCGTCAGAGCGCGAGAAGTGCACATCCGGCTCGAGACAGTGCTAGACACGAGCGAGTTAGGAGAGCGCGAGGGCCTCTGGGGGCACCGGGAATTCCCCCCGGAATAAGCATCCGCGTGCGAACGCTTGGCATTTTAAAGGTTTATTGGGCAAAGAAAAACTTTTGACAGACAAGTAACCGCGAACAGGCTACATGCAACAAAATGCCTATTGATTTATCCAGGTATTTCATATGCCCTCTGCGCATATGTGATTGTATCACAGATGCTGAGGGGTTTTAGCTTTAACGATGCTTTAATTCCTGGCACATTTGTCTCTCTTCAAAAATCATGCTCTTAATTTTTGATACTACTGATAGAGTCTTGTTTCCTTACCTCTCTACCGGAGTGCCTTTCGATTGCTTTCTTCACCTTGCCGTAAGTCCCTCTCCCGAGCGTCTCCAGTAACTCGTAACGGTGTTTCAGGTTGTGTTTGTGCTGGTGTTTCTTCACCCCCGACCCTCTTCTGCCGCTGCCCGGTGTCAGCGCTTCCGCCGCAGGACGGTCAGCACGTAAACGCGGGGGCGTCTGGTCACCCCAGGGCTTCTCTGTTCCGTGACGGAACACTGGATGCGATGAAAGGCTGTCCGTTTCCATATCCATAGAACTAGTGCTACCTTGACTATTTCCACGTCCTATGTATCTATATAGCCTATAGCCTACTTAATTATATAAGAAGTAGTAGTCTCGTATTTGTAAGAGTAGTAAAATTGGTAGTAGTCTAATAATAATAATAATAATAATAATAATAATAATAATAATAATAGATTTAAATAAATAAATAAGTTAAGACAAGCAACGCGCGATCAGAAATTAACTGTTAATCGGATTTTCATTGCATCATTAATTTCATATAACGTTAGTCTGTTTTCTCAATGACATTGAAGTCTGCGGGGATTTATCATAACTATCAACGAGTAAAGTAGGCTGATATCAGCTCCAGCATTAAAAGACAAAAAAAAAAAAAAAGATTAAAAATGACTGACCGCTATTCGCTAACACGTAGATATTTATGAGATGAAATTGTTTAGCACCTTTGATGAAAGTTTAAAAATACGATTAATTGGGGTTCTGCATTAAAAAAAATAAATATTAAGCATCTATCTCTACTTTCGATTTAAGACAAAGCGTCTCTACGTAGGCTATCCTGCAGATGATAATGCACAATATTTAGGAAATTCCGAACACGCAAATATGTAAAATATTTTTAAGTACATTGACTATGCTAGCTAATATTTGAATTCGTTCTTTTGACGAGAAGAGGCATGGTCATGAGACCTATGCCTTGATAAATTTCTCAGGGTCTTAAACCTATAGTTTTCTGTTAAAAGCCTGTATTATGAAGACAGAAAATAAAACACAGAACCATCACCATCAGCGCTTCCCGAGAAGGCAGCAACGAAGCCGGCATTCTGGATGTAGATAACCCTCATTTTGTCCCCAGACCAGGTGTAGCGTCATTGATCAGAACTACGACTACAGTGCCTGCGATCCATGCCCAAAGCGCCGACGGGGGTGTGCGATGTTCGTTTTTCGAAAGCTGAAACGTTCTGTGTAATGCCATAGTCATTGCGCTCGCCTTTCTCCCTGTGCCCTCTTCTCTGTCTCTTTCTCTGTTTCTAATCTGGAAGGTTGCGATTGAGGAATGTGAGCTGTTTCAGATCGGAGGCGGAGTCGCTCGACCTCCCCTCTCCGCCCCACCACCACCCTGCTTTGTACTTCTCATTTGCCCTTTTCTGCTGCAGCGTGTTTCTCCTTCTTCAGTCAGTGGGTTAAAGCGCATGTTGGCTGCAAAAACGCAGCAGACAGGAAGGGCTAGCCGTACAAGCCCAGCAGGGCAGAACAATAGGCTCGGAGTGATTTAGCCGGCAGGCACGCGAAATTGCAAAAAATTCAGCAGTGGTAATTAATCTCCTGCGGTCAATGACCGGTCATTCACTGAGAGGAACCGATATTACGCACAACTACAAGGCTGTATACTTGAGGTTTAACCCCATAAAGTTCACAATTTCACTTAAGTCTTTGCCTCAGTGGATTCAAAGACAGAAAAAAAACCATAATTTTTTTCATATTGTTGGACGGCCTCACTTACATATGTTCTATCTGCTATTCGCAACACTTCACTAAGGCTGCATCACACTTAAATTGAGCGAATTCAGGACGCTATGTTCCTTATATCCACAGCTTTACATCAATTAGAAAATACAAGGCTTGGTCTTGTTCGTCATCAAATACTCATGTACCTGCAATTCAGCAGGACATACAGTATTTGAGATCGTTGGAACCTTGAAATCCCTACTACAATTTTAAATGGGTCTGAAAACGGACCGATATGGTCCGTAGGCTCTATGGGGTTAATTGGATGCATCGATTAACAACGTGAAAACACGTCTGAAAGCAGAAAATTTGCAAAGCTGTTTCCTGCGGCTGTCCTTATCCCTTGTGTCCTTTGGAGCAGCCGATAATAAATTGAATTTGTGGATGGAAATACGAATGCATCCACACAGGTTCGTTTTCTACGCATGTATGGGGTAGATTCAGAAATTTAACTTATTATTCTTCAGCAGTCAATGGGGTCGGGGCTGCGACTGAAATAGGCCTTCTTGGGTCACAGATGTGCTCCCCAGCTTGTGCGTGTACAGTTTGACAGGCGGCTCTCAAGACAAGACGACGGGAAACCGATGGGATTCAGAGGCCACTCTCCTCCCGGTCGATGCTGCTCCATACTTAACCCCCAGGGAAATCCCCAAACCGTAGGCTATTCTCAAATCTAGCCAACACAATCCTCTGACTAATGGCTGGGTGGGTACAGGGAAGGCTTTTCATAGGTCTGTAGCTGATGATACTGAATTTTGAATTCGATCACTTATCTGGAATCTGTATTGTATGGCCTACCAATGTTAGGCTAAGGCTGTTGACACAGAAATGCTGATCTTATTGAGCCCCTGGATGGTTTGGTCGAGGCTTTTATTTTTACAGCATTTCAGAGTTGTAAGTGATCTAACATCAATTTTGCTTTGTCAGCTCATAACTCTGTGAGGAATAACTACTCAGTCTTTTTCAGCGTACAGATATCGCCTATGATTGTTGTGGTCCTGCCATAATACGTTTGAAAACTGACGCAATTCCCTGCTTCATTGACTGCTCTTTTTAGTGAGTGCGCTTTCTCAGTTGAATTATTCGTCCATGGCTGCGTGGAGGATAGATTGCATCCGTTTTTGGAATACTGGAACTATGAGGAGTCGCAATTTCCAGGCTGACCCTGGGGCAGACGCACTTATCTGGATTACTCCTTAGATGCTCGTAAAATGTGGAACTTCTACTCTGCAGGTCAACTTTTTTTTTTTTCAGCTAATTAAATTGAGATTTGTAAGCCAGGGAAGGATATTTTTTTTTCTGACTGGGATCAGAGGATAATGTTTCTTTTTTGTGCGTGTGTATGTGTGTTTACCCGATCCCCTGTTGCTTAATAAGAGACCTCAGCCTCTGTAATATCACCACGATAATAGCTAGCCTATGTCACAGAGGAGCTCATGACATATGACATTTATACCAGAGGTTTGCTGCAACCCTACCCCAATGTGTAGTTCTGGCATCTGTTATCTGTTTGTTTGTTTGTTCCTGTGGTGATTTGGAAAACTGGGGGGGGGGGGGTTCTGATATAAAAATAACATCACAATTCGCAGTGAGCTGTGACTTGTTTTTCTTGATGAAGCTCAATTAAACCTGACACAGTTTTGTTTTATAATTCTTTAATGGGTCATTGGGGTACACCGTTGTAATTAGTGTCCTTGTAGTCCAGATGAGACTGAGGAGACACCGCTGAGGTTCACATGCGGGCGTTTTCTGCGAAATTTGAATCTAACACTGCCCTCTAGTGGCACAAATGCTCATTGAAGGTGAACTTGTTTTGTTCGCATAATCACTGTTAGTCTATGTTCTCTTATTGCAAATACATATTTTTTGGCAATGAAAAATTGGCTCTAAAGCACCAGTCGCTCTGATAGGGCAAATTTTCTCTGAAAGAATATATTGTGTCACCTGTACTCATGCCACTGTGCTTGACCTGTGTACACACCCAGCATTGTTCTCTGCCCTTACCCAATGAATTACTGAATGAAACGTTCTGCTTGACTTATGGCCCATGCAGAGTCCCAAAAATATTGTTACCATGTCAAAACTGGGTTTCTACAGAATATTTTCAGTGCGAAGACACCATTGGATTGCAACATTCCCATCCTGGGGGCCCCGAATAGCAAGCACTCAATATCCCCCTCCAAAATGAATACGTCAGCCCTGTGCGTGGGACCTATCATTTTTGGGTAAAATAGGGAGCTTCCAGATAATATGGGGCTGACATCCCTTTTACCTGCAGTCATTAGAGGTGAGCACTGACAGTGGTATATCCCTCCTCTGGGCAGCCCCTGTGGAAACAAGCTGGAGGGTTAAAAATAGAGCCTCTTCAGCTGTCATTGGATCATGAATTTACGTGCACGCTGCGTCCCACGCTAGGGACGTAACTGTTGGCCGCTGGAAGCTAGACGTCTGTCTGAAATGTCCCGATCGTGACTGCTGTGCAGCTGAGCGCTTGCGGTTGGAACATTTTGGAGCTAGGAAAAGTCCACGGCAATTAACCTGACGGCAAGCGGAACCAGCCCATGTCACAGTGACCTGACAACACGGTGTATTTGGATCTCTGCCGCTGCTGTGGTCTGCACAAGACAGAAATGAGGTCTGCAGGTCTCTCTAATCAGCGGCTAACGAACCACTGTGAATTTTTAATGCGTTCCGTAGCATTTCGAAACTTGAAATCATAAGAAGTCGCTGCGGTGCTACAACGGTCTCATTCGGAATTCAATATTGGATGTCACAGGCAGATGGTGCCCAAGTTGATTCCTAACACAAAACAGATGAACTCTCTGAAACATGGACCTGGAAAACCTTCAAAAAAGTTTTCTAAAAAATGAATTACTCATAAACTTTATGATTTATGTCATGCGCACAATACATAAACAAATTTAGTCAGAAACTGTGGGTTCTCTGTGACTTTTTAATTCAGGTATTTAGGAGGCCTAGAGTAAGTGGAAGCAGACATTTGGAATAACTGCTACAAGACCGGCTGAGGTTATGCGCAATCACAATGGAACACTGCATACCCAAAATAAGGACATTTATTTGTAAAGCGACATGACTGCGGCAGCTCTGCAAAACTCGCCTTTTTTTCCAATGAGAAAAACTGAAAAATACTTAAATTAATGTAGCAGTGTGTTTTTCTCTGTTGTAATAGGATGAAAGTGGTCTTGAATGATACTTAGCTTCTGAAGATAATATGTCTCAGCCATTATGGCCCCATACAACCAGGAATGGGCAAATGGAGTGACCTAATTAATGCTAAAATCCACAAGTGTTTGCCACTAACATGGCAATATTCCCCGCCGCCTCAATTTTGTGTGTCCGTTCGGACGTATAGACAGACGGAGCCCAATGCTATATCCCCCGCTTCGCGCTAATCACGTGGCAGGGGATAAAAATACTTTCTAAAGATATCTGTCCATTAATTGCTGTAAAAATATTTGACCTGTATGTTGTTTTATTGGCAGAAGTGCATATAATTTGTACTATTACAGTTCAGCATTATGTATGAGTCACGCAAACAAAGCAAACTTGAGTTGTGCTTCCATCACATGACCTATATACTGTAGCTCCAGTCAGCTACGACTATGCTCCGCAACAATATGATGGTGTTTTTAATCTAGCAAAACCTGCAAAATCACGCTCTGCTCTGCTGCAAGGCTGCTGCTGACTGCTGGCTGCGCTCTGCTGCAAATTCATCCCACCTCCACCCCAACATCCACCTGCAGGCGCTGATAATGACTCCCAGGGAGGTAAATCCCAACTGCTTCTCCCTGCTTTTCTCGGCTCACTCTGTCATTTACTCGCATGGAAAGATCAGATCAGAGCCTAGATGCCTCTTCAATAAGTCTGTATAATGTTTCATTGCATCAATAGATTTGTTCTTATTTTATTTAGCCTGTTTAAAATACGGCCCATTTTTGACTGTAGTTGGTGGATGATGGCAGATTTCACTCAGTCTCGAGTTAAATTTGGTACTTTCTCTCAGCTGAGCGCTAGGAGGAACACTGTTTGTGTTCCCAGGACGACGGGCCCAGAATAGCCGGGGAGAGGGGAGTGCGTCTATCAGTTGTACTATCCGATGACCCAGCTTACATGATCACTCACCAGGGGCATCTGCAGCCGCTCCTTACCGAATGTTTCATTTTGAAATAAACCAAGCCAACGTGTATTTCACAGTGTGTGTGTGTGTGTGTTTACAGTGCATGACTGGCTGACTTTCGCTTTAGGTGGCAGTGTAACAATCCAAACTTCAGGTTAGTGCATGCGAGAGAGGGCGAGATATAGAGGAAGTGATTTTGAGGGAGAGAGGGAGGTGGGGGCACAGAAGGTCTGTTTCAGTTTGAGTCAGTTCTCACAACATCAGAGAAGGCCTCAGCTCCCCCTCTCATTCCCCACGATCACACCCTCCCTCCCGCTGGAGCTCCGAGCAGGGGCCTCAGCCGTGTTTCTGCTGCCTGTACACTGCAGCCTACACACTGCATACTGCATACTACACACTGGAACCTGCACAATAATTGTTATACACTACAGCCTGCACACTTTGAGCTATATACTGAAGCTTGCATACTGCATATGGTACTCTGGAGCCTGCAGATTGCATACTTCACACTGAAGCCAAAACTGCATACTGCATACTATGCTCTGGAGCCTGCACGTTGAATATTATACACTAAAGCCTGCATATTGGACCCTGCATACTGCACATAGTGCACTGGAGTCTGCGCACTACGCGCTGGAACCTACACACTGCATATTGCTCTCTACAGACTGGAACCTCCAGACTACATACTGTGCACTGGAGTACGGCAAAATTTGTTCTTTCCATTATGAAAAAACATGAGACACTTGTGTACGTTGCTGGACCGAAGAGTGTGTGTGCTTTTGCGATTGTGTCACTATGTGTGTTTGCCATACGAATGAAATTACACAAGTCCCAGATTTAACTAGTTTTAATTTGAATTCTTTGAATTCTACTCTTGAGTAAACAGTTCAGCCGAGCTGTAGGTAAACAAGCACTCTTGACTTAAATGAACATCATAACCAGTGCTGTTTGTAAACAGAATAATAGGAGACCCCTCATGGCACAGTCTTGTTTTTTGTTTTTGCCAGTGAGCTGAAGCGTATCAGGATCCTAGCCTTTGCTGGCCTGCTAAACACTGCCCTGATTAATATGAGCCACAGAGAGTGGGCTCTGAGGCCGTGTTAATGAAAGTTGCGGTTAATTATGTTTCAGGTTGAGTAACATGGCACTGAGACAGACAGAATGACAGATGGATCCACCAACTGACCTCCCACCAATACACTTAATGCTGTATCTGTAAGGGATATCTCGCACCTATACACTTATTGCTGTATCTCTCAGGGATATCTCCTACCTATACACTTAATGCTGTATCTGTCAGGGATATCTCCCACCTATACACTTAATGCTGTATCTGTAAGGGATATCTCCCACCTATACACTTAATGCTGTATCTGTCAGGGATATCTCCCACCTATACACTTAATGCTGTATCTGTAAGGGATATCTCCCACCTATACACTTAATGCTGTATCTGTCAGGGATATCTCCCACCTATACACTTAATGCTGTATCTGTCAGGGATATCTCCCACCTATACATTTAATGCTGTATCTCTCAGGGATATCTCCTCCCTATACACGTAATGCTGTATCTGTAAGGGATATCTCCCACCTATACACTTAATGCTGTATCTGTAAGGGATATCTCACACCTATACACTTAATGCTGTATCTCTCTGGGATATCTCCCACCTATACACTTACTGCTGCATCTGTCAGGGATATCTCCCACCTATACACTTAATGCTGTATCTCTCTGGGATAAAGAATCTTGATCCTGAAAGTCACAGACTCTGCTGCATTTTATTCCAGCATATAAATCAACACAATTAACAATGTAATTAGCTATTCTAAGAGAATGATTATGCACAGAGTAACAGTGATGATCAGCTGGGATTGTATCTCCTCTTTATCTGGGAACGGAAGTTTTGTGCAACCCAATTCACTGTTCGTGTTCCGCAACTGGACTGAATCAAGCCCATGATTTAATCGCTGTTAGATCGCATACGGAGAGAAACCGTGTCTTCGGTTGCCAATTACGATAATTGGAAAATGCGTCAATAAATGTAAATGATTGAGAAATACTAATTGCAGTCAAAAAGGGACGTGTCTCAGCACCCCCGCTGGCTACGCCACTGTCGGCAAGTACACATGCCAAAATAAAATTATCCCTTTGTCCTAAAAATTTATAGAGATTGGTAATCAACATGGTATATCGAAATGTATTTATGACCACCATGACGTTTCATGACACCTCCTAGAAATATCAAAACGAAGACATTTGAATGATAAACCTACCTGGTCCGCCATCTTGGATTTACTTCACTGGAGGCAGCCATTGAGTCATTGATACCAGGGCCTCACTTGGAGCGCAAGCGCAACGAGGCACGGGCACCAGGCTGGCTGCAGCCTATGCTTTGAAATGCATCCCATCATCACATGTTGAACCGCACTGCCATCTAGTGTTTTCAAAGAAAAACTACGAGGCATATTTGTATTTAATATTTTTATGAAGCTGATGAACATGGATTCGTCCATTAATATGAACTCGTTATCCCATTTTCGGTGAGGAACTGTCGTCACTCCGTTATGAGGAAAAGCTGTTTTCTCCCTAAAAATGTGTTGCATTAGTTTGTACATTTATTGTGCTTTTCTCATCGGAATGTTTCTAAGGTTCTTTTTTCGACAAATTTTCTTCCTTGTAGTCCTAACTAAAAGAGAACTGACTGACAAATGCAGGATTGAACAAAGGGGTTTATATAGGGGACTAAAGAGACTAATTTCAATGGGCTACAGGTGAGCTGTGCTGGAAAGGTGCAGAAAAGTGTGGCTACAAATGGGAAACAATTGGACAATGAACAAGGGGTGGTGCTTGTGAGGGAGTGAAAATGAAAAGCACAATGCGAGTGAGAGATTAACAGGATTGCGAGAATAATACACAGATCAAGTAAAATAAACAATGAGACAAGGAAAATAATAAAGACTGATACAAATTAGAATGTGTTTTTTGCTTGTAAAAACAGACATCCCCCGCCCGACCACCATCCCTGCCTAAACCACCGGATGGACAGACAGACAGGCACAGACCAAAAGGCACCACTGCCAGACCCAAATAGTTAGTATGCAAAGTTTGGTGTTGATTATGCAAGCAGTGTTGGAGTTATATTCCGGACAAAAATTGATTACATCCGGCTGGACTGAAAGACAGGCTCATAACAAAAGGCACCACTTCAGGACCTGAGTAGTAAATGTATGAAGTTTCATTAAGATCATGCAAACAGTTTTGGAGTTTCGCTCCAGAAACAAAGTGGGAATGCGAACAGGAACAGGAACCAAGCCTAAAACAATATGTCTTCCATGTCCCTCTGGGGGGGGGGGGGGGGGGCTGAACATGGAAACAAACCTATTATACAGGCTCAGACACTGATACTCATGTATATGTGTCTATGCTCAGTTATGCGAGTCACCACTAGCTAGCAGTGTGGGCCAAACGTTGTTCTGATTGTTACTGCAAAGAGACAGATTATATTTTACAGTATTTGTCTTTTTTCAGTTTAACTCAATATTATATGGTTACCATTTTTGCCTCTACTTATAAATATTTTATTTTTTTTCCTGCGTGAGTCCTCTGCATATGTATTTTTGTTTTTTGAGTTACTGAGTGTGCCCGCTTTTGTATTTGTCAATTTTAAGCTGCAGTGTTTTGGTTGGCCATAATTATTGAGTGCTTTACAAATAAGCCTTGGTTGAAATATTTGTGCATTTTTTTCAACAATCAGTTAGGCTGTTCATATTCACTCTTTTGTTTGTGAGGATGGAGTATAATGTCGCACTTATGCTTCACCATTGTTTCTCCTTTCATTCAGCCACTTTTTGCTTCTCTGCGTACAATGACCCGAAGTTGGAGTATGTTTGCTATCGGAAATTTCTCGTTAATAAACCCTTGATACACATCACCCGACTGCTAAGTGTTCTTTTGTACTAATCACTCCTGATAAGTGATTCCAATGAGATTAACCCTTATGAATAAATAGAAAGCAACAGAGTTGGAGAGTCCACAAAAGGAAGCATATTAGAGTCCTTTTGTGAGGATTTGTTCAAAGTGAGAGCTCCATTGTTTCGTCTCCTTCTCGAGATCCCGTGAATGTCTGTGTGTGTCAGTGTCATGCTAATGCGGGCTGCTTTAGCATTAGCTGCCTTCTGGCCCTGGTGTCAGAGGAGCTGAATGTGGGTGCAGTTCAGGCTCAGCTGACACTGTGTGAAAGGAGCCTCATTCAGCCCTGTTCCTGCAGCTCATTACAACTCTATAGAAACACAATTGAGAGTCAGGGCATTAGAGACTGTCGCACAGCCCCGTCAGGGTGTAAATGTGTGTGTGAGCAAGGGAGGAATAGTGCATGAGTGTATGTGTGTGTTTTAGGTGTGAGTGAGTTTGTGTGCACTTGTGTGTGTATAGGTATGTGTGCGTGGGTGTGTGTGCGAGTGCGTGTTTTAGATGTGTGAGTTTCTGCATATGTGTGTGTGCAAATGAGTGTGTTTTAGGTGTGTGGGAGTTTTTCTGAGCTTGTGTATGAGTGTGTGTTTGTGTTTTTTTGTGTGTGTGTGTGTGTGTGTGCGTGCGTGCGTGTGCTTTAGGTGTGAGAAAGTTTTTGTGAGCTTGTATTTGAGGATGGTTGGGTAAGTATGCATATGTGTGTGTGAGTGTGTGTGTTTGTATGTGTGTGTTTAGGCGTGTGTGGGATGGTAGGCGGGGACGCATTGTGCTCTCATTCTTGAAGACTGGCTGACCGTGCACAATATGAAGTGGGAGCAGTGGAATATCAATCGAGCTTGTGGCTATTCCGCTACGCCGCTCTTCTGTGATTCCGCTTTTCCAACATTTCTCTCGGACCTCCTTAGGAATGTTTGGTTTTTAATGAAGTTATTCAGTGATGCATTTCAGCAAAACCTTACAAACTTTATATTTTTGGAGCCAGGCACTTTTACTATCAATTATAATGATAAAAATAATCATTACTATAACTAGCTGGGATCCCCAATATATAAGAATTCCTTGAGGTCGCATGACTGAATAGAACAGTTTTTGCATTGTAGACTTACTGCAGCCATATCTTTTAACGAAGCAACTTTTGTGATACAACATTTTAAGATCTTTGTGTTACGATCCTGTGTACCCTGGTTCATGAAAATCAGTACCACCGTCCAGGAGGAGGTGAATCTTCAAGGTTTTACGAAAAATTCAATAAAGCAGAAAATTTGCTGTTACACAAAAGGGTGAAACTTATTTATGGATTTGACTTGACCCCTTTTCATTCGCTCAGCTCACTTCCTCGCACCCCATGCAATATTTTTTTTCGTAGGAGAGTGAAACGGGTCAATGGAGTCAGATTCAGAAGCACCGGTAAATGAAAAGTAACCAACAGTAATGACATAATATTCCATTCTATACGTGGTATAAAATAAAATGCCCGCGTAATGTTTTCTTACCTTTGTAATCTGACGGACTACCATTAACGCTCTTATTTAAATTATAGCATTTCAGCACCCGTTTATTTACAGTCAAATGCAACGTGTTTTTTTTTCTGCCAGAGAGGCGCGTGCCTCACAAGCGGTGACAGCTATTGGTAACTGGAAGGGGCGCTGCGACGAATGACAGACAGGAAGCTCGGCAAATCATTTTATTCGGACCAAAGAAAATGATTGGTCAGACTTATCAGAAATATACGAGAATTGAATATTGTAGAGTTTCAACACCTGGTGGATTTGTTTTACATTTTGGAGTGCCATACGCTTATTAGGAGCATTTTAAGATTACAAAAGGGAAGTGTAAAAATGCCAGAAAGGTAAGAATTGCTTTGAACGATAATAAGAAAAAAAGCAATATGTGTCCCATTAGGGAGACCCGTGGGCATCAACTAATATTACTAATGATAGTATTAATTATATGCAAAAATAAAAAAAATAATTTTAAACAAACTAGTCAGGCAAACCTTCACAAGTCAGGCAATAGCTACAAGAAAATAGCCACTTGCCAGCACCTGGCCATATCTACTGTCAGAGGAATCATTAAGAAGTTTAAAACAACTGGAACAGTGGTAAACAAGCCTGGACGAGGACACAAGGTTATTTTGCCATCACGCACAGTGAGGAGGATGGGAAAAGAAATAAGAAGTTCTCCAAAGCTCACTGTTACAGAATTGCAACAAATGGTAGCATCTTGGGGTCACAAAGTCTCCAAAACAACCATCAGGTGCTATCTACATGCCAACAAGCTGTTTGAGAGGCACACATGGAAAAAACCTTTTCTCACTCACAATCATAAACGCAAATGTCTGGAGTTTGCGGTACTGGGACTTCAACTGGGACCGTATGCTTTGGTCAGATGAGACCAAGATAGAGTGTTTTTGGCAACCAACACTCTAAGTGGGTCTGGCGGAACACAAAAGATGAGTATTCAGAAAAGCATGTCTTGCACCACTGTGAATTATGGGGGAGGATCGGTGATGCTGTGGGCCTGTTTCTCTTCCAGAGGCCCTGGGAACCTTGTTAGGGTGCATGGCATCATGAACGCTTTGAAATACCAGGACATTTTAGGGTTATCACTGAAGATGGGTTATCACTGGGTCTTTCAGCAAGATAATGACCCTAAATATGTGGCCAAATCTACACAGAAATGGTTCTCTAGACACAGAATCAAGCTCCTCCCATGGCCATCTCAGTCTCCAGACCTCAACCCCATTGAAAACCTGTGGAGTGAGCTGAAGAGGAGAGTGCAGAGGAGAGGACCCAGGTCGCTGGATGATCTAGAGAGATTGTGCAAAGAGGAATGGTTGAAGGTCCCTTTTTCTGTATTCTCCCATCTTGTAAAACACCATAGGAGAAGATTAGGTGCTGTTTTGTAGGCAAAAGGAGGTTGTACAAAGTATTAACATCAGGGGTGCTAATAATTGTGGCACACATGATTTGATGTAAAAGAATTATTTCTTAATGTGGGATTTTTTTCTCGCTGAATAAATGCACTTGAATTAAAGGTTGGATTTTCCTCTTTTTTTCACTGTGGTCCTATATTATTTAGAAAAAAAACTGAATTTATTAGACGCTAAAGAACACATCTTAACCAGGGGTGCAAAATAATGATGGAGGGCGCTGCACCACACACCCACTCATGCTACACATGCTGTACATACACTACATACACATATGCGCATACACTACCCATACATACCCTACATGTGTTCACACAGCTGAACCACACACAGAAGCATTCACACCACACACATACTCACAAACTTAAACTATGAACACACACACCGTGGCTCAGATGGCACACACAAACGGTTATTACACACATACAAACAGTAAAACAGCAAGAACAGAGCTCAGGTCTGAGGTTCGACACGGTATTCCCAACCGTTCCAGGGGGGAAACCCCAGATGTGATTACAAGGCACCTTTGGCTTTGCGGCGCCGGGACAAAAGCTGGGTCTGTGTGCGGCGATTTTCATGGGCACAGCATGCGACGGTTGTTACCCCATTACCCCCCCACTGACATGGCTGTTCACTGTTTACCACCACAGGGCCTCTTACAATCAACATGCTCCAACATCACACGCTCATTCACACACACACACACACACACACACACTTTCGTACTCTCACACAAATACAGACATAAATGCTCACACGCACTCACACACACTGAGACAGACACACAGACTTACACACACAAAAAAACATGCATCTACACACTCACATACAAACACTCACACCCACACTCACTCACACAGACACACACACACACACGGGCTGATAATTAATCACTGTGGCAACAATTTTCTTGCCTATTTTTTTGTCATTCTCGTTACCACGGCCACATCGGACATCGATATTACCGGGGCAAACAGTCTCGATGAGAACAAATAAATGAATGAACAAATATAATGCAATCCATAGCGAGGTTTTAAATTCTTACATGATTTAACCAATCAGGATAGAAATACATGCAAATGAATGCCAACACTCTCTTCTTTTAAAAATATTGAAAAAATGATAATAAAAAAAGATAAGCAAAAAAGACAGGGAAACTTAAGTTTTCTGATAATGAGAGCTGGAGGGTAGTCTGTGGAATGTGTGTGTGTGTGTGTGTGTGTGTGCCTGCTCATATGTGTGTGTATGTGTGTGTGTGTGTGTGGGGGGGGGGGTATTTTGAGTTGATGGATGACAACCATTCTGCCAAACCCTCCACCTCCAAACCGACATGAGCACAAATTCCATAACTCCGCCTCAGGCAGATTCACTACTATAACACTATTGCATAACTTTGTAACATATTTTATAACTTCATAACAGGTTATAACAAGTCTCGCAGGTACAAGTGTTTTAGTGTGCATTGCTCATGCCTTGTCTTTTGCAGATATAAGCAGATTTACATGCACACATTAATTTTGAAAGCAACCACATAAAGACGCATTTTTCCCATCTGAGTCAAGCTTGAAAACCAGATTTAGTGTTTTAAATTTACAGCAATAAAAAGAAAACAGACCCTCTTGAGAAAGGAGAGAAAATCATTAACTGCTGCAGTCTGTTTGGCCACAAATTAAACCCTCAGCCAGGGGTCCATTGTCTCGTGTCTCTGTCATTTTATGGACACACTGACATAATGAATGAGCTGGGTCCTCCCCTCTCAACGCTGAGGCCCTGGGCTCATCCGAATGGACAATCACATTAGAGCCTCTCAGCCAATCACAGAGTTGCCAGCGACTCTGCAAACCAAAAAGGGAGGAAACCATATCTTTGTTTTCGGAGTTTCTCTGAAGTTTTTCCCCCTCACCATCAAACCTAAAGCTCTCTTTCGGTCCTCTTGCTCTAGAGCAGCGGTAGGGAAGGACTTTGACTCGTAAAACTTTCCAAGCTCTCGTCATGCACCCAGCACAGGGCGTAAAGAGGGGCGTAGAGGGGCGACCCGTTTCGTACCCCGGTTTTGGGCACTCAGGGAAGAGTTTCCTCATTGACAACCTGCTGGGAAATCGGGGTCCTCCCCTGGATCCGGCGAAGTCCAGGGACCCCCCCTCGGCCCCTCAGACCCTCAAGACGACGGGACGGGAGCGGAGAACAGGAGCGGGGTCTCCGCAGGTCACCCCAAAAAACTGGAGATATGCCCATATGAAGGGCCTGGTCCATCAGCCGCATGCAGGTAGGACACCTGTGGCTCATGGGCCTGATCTCTCCGGTGTCTGCATGAGGCCTGTCTCTCCAAATGCAGCTCTAGAGCTAAAACTGTGTTTCATCCTTACATAACCATTAACTGCACAGCAATTCCTAAGTTCTCTCTTTTATTAACTAACAAATTACATGTCTTCATTGATCATTTTCTCATTTAAAATTTTTTCTCACGAATATTTTTAGATGAGCTTCTGTTTTATGCTTTCTCTTGCAGAAAACCTAATGTACATTCACATTTACAAAGAAACTCTGGTAATATGTACAACTATGAATGCTCCTCAATGTGGCAAGTCATTATGCTTATATTTGTAGCTTGAGAAAACAGACAACACAACGCATGCATTTTGATTTATTTATGATCTCATGATCATCTGCATCCACTGGGTTAAACATTCATTTTTGCACATTTCATTTAATGCTGATTTATATTAAAGATAGATAATTAAAAAAATAAGGCTTTCATTGTTCTTTCATTATAATACCTTTATAAATTTTGCATTTGCATTCATGGCTGCTTATTAAGAAAGATAATTATAATAATAATTTATAATAATAATAATAATAATAATATTCTTCTTATTATTATTTCAAATCCACTAAGTTTAGAAAGAGATGTATCGGTGATTTGTGTTCATTTCACACTGGATAGTAAAAGGAATTAATTTCTAATTCTGGTTGTGTAATGTTGATGGTGATGTTTCATTGCCGTGTCGGTTTCGCTCATTATAATTATGGGCTCTGCTTCCAGCCCAGTGCACTTGCGTGACTGATGTAATGAGGGAACGAAAATTAATCTTCCACTAAACAATGTGCCCTCATAATTTATAGATGAACAGGATATGAATGTCTTCCCTTTAAAAGAAAAATATGCTACAAATCTCTTCAAAATGATCAATCAATCCTAGAGATCGAATCTAAGTTGTAATGGATGGAAATACTGCCTCTCATAAATCAGACTTTGTCCTTACCGATCTCCTCAGGATCACTGCATACGGCAAGTAAAAGAAACATTTTATAATCACTTAAAATTGTTTAGGAAATCAGCGCTTTCTTTTACTTGTTTTTATGTATTGCGGCTCATAGGTAAATTCAGGATAGCATGATAAGGTAAAAAAAAAAAAAAAACCACACAAAAAAGCAGTCCTGTAGTAGAAACAGACATAATTTTAAATGTGTCTGAAATATTAAGTCGCATTGGTGCCTTTCATATGCGATCCAAAATTCTTTACTTTCTACACTTCACTCCTCTTCGCAAATGAGCCTGAGCTCCTACTGTGTTGTTGGGGGTTTTAAACTAGAGTAGGGGGTCAATTCATTCAATTCTGGAATTTAAAAAAATGGATTTGTACAATTAAGTAATTCTGTTGTGAATTTTTATGCCCTGAGATAGAACTAACCACACACATTTTAAAGATAAATGTTTCTGAACCTGCTAGTGAGTTCTGGAATATTTTTCCCTGAGTTCATGAGTGTTTTATCAGGATTTAAGTTTGTGCTATCTGATCGTTCCTTGCTCCAGGTTTTTCGGCACTGCCCGCATCACGTTCTTCAGCAGCGTTCCTCGCGTTCTGTGGTGGGTCTGGCCCGTACCCGGAGCCCCCTGCGGTGTTTCCGAGTAAGTTCCTTTTTCCGTTTCATCAGTGATGCCCGAGTTCACCTCTAAACCCCAAACAGCGGGAATCCGAAGCGATTCTGAAGAGGCTAATTACTGATGCCACTGCCATAGAGCTCATTATCCAATTCAAACTCCTCCCATCGACTGTGATTTATCACTTTCAAATCAAATGGGGGGGGGGTTTGGGTGTTGGGCAACGGTCACTTTTTATCGCCACAAGGAAAATCCGACACATATCATGTCAAAATGTTTATGCCTCGTGTATTTTGCAGATACCTGTGTTTTTATGAAAGCATGTGTCCCAGAAGTTTCTCAGCCAAGTCTCCACAAAGAAAAATATACAGCAAAAGTGACAAGGAAAATAGATTTTAACTTCAACCAGACTAAATTTCAGTCAGAATATTTTACTGTACAGAAATTTTTCAACCACTGAGAAATGTTAGCAAGCCTTTCAGATCCTGCCTTGCATCTGTTCAAAACATATTACTGGCCAGTCTGGTCATTTCCAATTTTCATTTGACAAATCTGGTTTGAATATTGGATGAATTTTTGGAGCAAACTTTGTAAAATGTCTTCAGCATGTTAATAACTGTCCTCAGTAAAAACAATTGTAAAAGCACCCTCCTGGGCAAAAAATAAAAAAATAAAAAGAAAAAATTAATATGGGCCAACCCCAAAATGACAAAGCATGAAGCTTTTAATGATCTGAACAACAAATCAGTGATCATAGCATTAGCAAGGACTGAAAATATACACTCCTAGGACCAGTGTTGCCATTTGCTTGTTAACTGGTGCTGCAGTAAACTGGGGAAAGAGCTGGAAACTGCCACATTAAGAATCTGAGCTGCTTCACTGTGAAAGTTAATTAATGCTTTAGAGTCCAGAAAAATGTTGCAGAAAGGCTTGATTCCTACAATTAAAAGGTTGTTTTCTCAAGAAGAATGGTAAGATGTTTTTCTTCAATTCTTTGTTTTGTGGAAAAAGTGTCTGCAATTTTACCCACTAGGATAAAACATGAAGAAAGAAATTGAAGTGAAATGCAACCCCATACTCTGTCTAGTTGTCTAATTCTTGCTAATTTCCTGACCAATGATTAGTTATAAGGACCAGCAAAACCTTGATATTTTGCCAAAAATGGCAACCTTTTTTTGCCCGGGAATGTAAGTTTACAATTATTTTTACTAAGTAGAAATTTCACAGTGTTTGCTCATAACCTGTAAAAATAATTTAATTTCATATTAAAGGTTTGTCATTGGTAAGAAAATGTTTAATCACATTTTCACATTAACTTATGTGATCTAACACAGCATGATTCCCCGACAGATGTTGGCAGATGCCATTCATTTCATCTCAGTAGTTTACCACTGCAGTCATGAATCAAGTTCACCAAATTATTTCTCCCCTGCTGTTGCGTGTCATGCTTTGTGCAGTTTCAGGGGGTTGTCTAAAAGTTTTGGTCCGTTTGTGTCACTTTTAGACAGGTAAAATTTAGCTGAAATACCTTTTCTGTAAAAATAAGTTGCAGTGCCTTTTTTGTTGAACCACACACCCACAGCAGTGCCGTTTAATGCACAGTGTAAAAAAAGGTCTGCCATTTAATACAGATATGTTGATGGTGATGTTTTAATAAGCTGCAGGGTTTAACCTACCCGTGTTTAATAGCAAGTGTTAATGTAGACGAATACACACACGCACATGCATATACACATTCACAAACGCACACACACATTACTCCATACAGTAAACACTGCTGTGACCAAACTCCCGGCTCGTCTGATTAACTGTTAACATACGAGGCTTTCAGTGAGTTTAAAAAGAAACGTCAGTACTCCTCTCCACGCTAATCTCTCTGATCCAATTTTTTATTCTACTAAGTGGCAAGCGTGGCATCTAATTTTAATAATTGCAGCTGGTTATTTGGGCTGCAAATGGAAGCGTGATCGAGACTGTTTGTCTTCGCCTGAATCTGCTCCCTGGGATTTGGGGGGGTCGCGTCTTCTCCTACATGACAAGTGAGGCAGCAAAAGTTCTGCCACTCTGGAGAGCCCCGTGCACCCCCCTAAATTTGGGGAACCCCCCGAGCAGCCTTCAGCCTGCTGACACTTTCCCACAGAGACCCAGGAGGGAGTCCAAGAATATAAAACTTTAGCTCCACCCCCCCCTGCCCGTGACCAATCGAGCCTTTCATTCCGGCCAGCCACACGCGACCTCACAGCCATTTTTCACCCCAGGAATGAACTACGGCCGAGGCAATCGCAGTTAAAGACCTCATTTTGCATACAAGTCCCTCATTATAACTCAACAGTATCCTGTTTTTATTTGTTAATTCTATTAATTATTATTCTTTATTTCTCGTCTACCATATTTTAGAATACAGCGTATCTTACATCTGCAAGAGTAGGCAAGAGTAGGTTTTTTTTCTTTCAGTGAACATTCAATTACAAATAAAAGACTTTTACCTAGAACCCCCCTCCCGTCACCCCTTTTTGTGTGCTCTAAGAGAGCAGCACCCTCCCTCCCTCCATTCTCCCGCCTGTCATCCCTCTCGGGGCCTTTGAGGGCTGTTTGACTGCGGAATAAAGCCAGGGGACTTTTATAGACTCCTTACACATTATCTTTGGCCAATCAAAGTGCTTGGCGAGCCGAGAGCGGCCAATGAATGAAGCCACTCCTTTTGTCCGGAGCCTGCTTCGCATTCAAGTGGCGTGGGCGGCTAAAAATGCCTCCCTCCCCCACCCCCCCCCCGTCCCCAGTGTTTTTTTTAGGGGGCGGGGGGGGGGGGGGTGATGACCTGTTAATTCACCATTGAAGTGGAAGGTCCCCTGGCAGTGGAGACAGAGGGAGAAAATTTCGGGAAGCGTGACTAACCGTCTTATTTGCTCCTTCCAGGTGGTCTGTGTTGTGATTTGTCGTACAGATTTTCTAAAAGGTCGCCGGGCAATTGGCTTGTTAAATGGTCCCGCTTGACTTTTGTTAGCCATGCGCACCTGTGGCTAAGGGCCCTCCGGGAACACTGTCCATGAGGTTAAAAGTTCCTTTTTTCTCCATTAGAGGAGTGGGCCATTCAGCAGATCCAATTTGTGCTCTTTCTGGCTTCATTGTGAAAAGTGCTTTCACTGCGTCGCCACTGTTTCCCTCGTCTTTCACAGCATTAGGAGCTAATTAGATTAACAGCAGAATAAACACTGTTGCTCCAAATTATCGACAATGTTCAAAACTGGAATGACCAAACTGAGCCCAAATATTACATCCTTCACTTTCATGGTCCTCTCACATTTGGTCCTTGACCAAATTTTGGTCAAATTTGTTTTATGCCACTTTGTCTTCTTGGAAAACGTTCATTGAATTTGATGGTAATGACAATGCTGATAGAGATACTGATAATAACCTAGATTTTATACTGACAATGATGATGATGATGATGATAACAATGTTCATGAATCAACAGAGGGATCAAACCTGCCGCTTTGGTCCCCGGAGTCTGGACCCAGATCTCGGAAGGGAATCCTGCGGCGAGCGGTTTTCTCTGAAGAGCAGAGAAAGGAGCTGGAGAGAACCTTCCGGAGGCAGAAGTACATCGGCAAGGCCGACCGGAACAAGCTGGCAGCCGACCTTCGACTGAAAGAGTCACAGGTAAGACTCATTGTGGGTTCAGCTCAGACTGAAGAAGTCACAGGTAAAATTTAGTCAGGGTTAACCTCAAATTGAAGGAATCACCGATAAGATTCAGTCAAGGTTGAGCTCAGACTTAAAGGAGTCACAGGTAAGATTCAGAACCTTCCGGAGGAAAAAGTCCATGGCTGACCGGAACAACCTAGAGGCTGACCTTACATAATAAGTCAGAGATGAGATTTAGTCAGGGTTGAGCTCAGACTAAAGGAGTGACGGGTGAAATTCTGTCATTCAGTCAGGGTTGAGCTCAACTAAAGGAGTTACAGATAATATTCAGTCAGGGTTTAGCTCAAACTTAAAGCAGTTAAAGGTAAAATTCAGTCAAGGTTGAGCTCAGACTGAAGGAGTGACTGGTTAGATTTAGTCAGGGTTAAGACCAGACTGAAGGAGTCACTGGTTAGATTTAGACAAGCTTGAGCCCAGACTGAGAAAGTCGCAAGCAAGATTCAGTCAGGAATGAACTCAGGCAGAAGGAATCGCTGGTATGATTAAGTGAGTCACTGGTTAGAATCAGGCAGGATTGAACAAGTGAAAAAGTAAGATTCAGTGAGGGTTGAGCTCAGACAGAAGGAGTCACTTGTAAGTTTCAGTCATGGCTGAGCTCAAACTGAAGGATTCACATGTAAGACTGAGTCAGGGTTGATCTCAGAGGCCCGTATGCATGAACAAGCTCCGACTTGTACTGGGTCTAAGCTTATACCGAGAATAGTTATTGCAGCCCCTGTGGTGTAAGAAAATCGATATGCACAAAACGTAGTTTAACTATTCACTGAATAACTATTTTGCGAATAAGCTATTCCATAGTCGTAGGGTTTATTCAGCGATTTATTGCTGTTGTTTACCGCAAATCTATTAATAGGCCTGCCCTCACGCTTCATTACTCAGAATAGGGAGCTTTCCTGAGCTAGTACACGAATGCCAATCTCTTGTTCGACCGCTGTTTTTGTGGTCAATGCACAAAAGATGGACGTTCGCGTTCACGTTTCGGGGGAGTTTGCAGAACTCCCTACTCACAATAGGGTGACGCTAACGCTGAGGACGATGAGATGAAGTCAAATGAACATGTCGAGGACAATATGCAAGGGGTTCAAGTCAGGGCCAGGCTGATTGCCGATCATTTCGCCGGTTAAATGAATATGCACCGCATCCTTGAATGTTTGTTCAGGCGTTCAGTTACTTTTTTTTTTTGGTAAAGACAAGTATAAAATGAGTTGAAAATTTACATCTCCAAATGAGTGTCAATCTATACAGGGTAATTTGAATATCACTTCTCGCCAGTATCCTAAAAACACGAGGCACAGTTTTGAGACATCCACTGAAAGCAGATTGCAAATAGTGTTACACAGTAAAAAGAAAAAAAAAGTTGTCTCAACTGAAAAAAGTTAGTGTCCAGGCTACCTTAAAATTTTAAGCTCATTGAACTTGAGATGATAAGTAGAGGTAATATTCAACTTATAATCTTAAATTCAGTTCTTGAAATTTTAAGGCAGCCTGGACAACAGCTTTTTTCAGTTGAGACAACTTGTTTTTTTTTCACAGTGTATTCCACTCCTTAAACTTACCCCGTGGTTGGTATAAGTTACGCCAGGAAATCGGCGGTATTTACACACCACATATTAAGCTATTCCATATTAGAGCACACGGCTCCCTATTCAAGGTTTGAACTTATACCACGTTCATGCATAGCAACAGTGGTAAAACCATTGATTTATACCTGGTATAGGCAATTCTGTCCCTATTCCGCTTTCATGCATACAAGCCAGATTGTAGGAGTCATGGATGAATTTCAGCCTGGGTTCACTTTGTAGGTGCAACACTAAAATAAATTGACAAACAGTGAACTTTTAATTGACTATAGTGAACTGAAGGTTTAATGTTTATTTATTTTTTTGGTCTCTGCAGCCAAAGAATACAATTGAAGACCACCAAGGAAAAACCATCAGAGTCCAAATTTAGCATTTCTGTGCATTTAATATATTATTATAACATTAATAATAATATATAATAATACTATATATGTAATAATATTTTTGTTTTTTTTCATATTTTTTCAGCGCTTTGTTTCTAAGATCCTTTTGAGTTTTTAGCTCATCATTTCTCCACAACGAGAAAATGTGACTGATCATTTTTCCTTTGCGGTCTTCAATTAGTTTTCAGTTCAATTCTCCCTCTCCACACAGGTGAAGATCTGGTTTCAGAACCAACGGATGAAGTGGAGGAACTGTAAAGAGAAGGAGGTGCTGTGTGGGAGATCCTCAGCCGAGGAGGCGCCCATGAGCGATCAGAGCAGAGCCGAGGCTCAGGAGAACCTGGCGCTCTCTAAAGTAGGGGAAAGTGACCACGAGCTGGAAACAACGAAACATCATGAGCCTCACCCTTTCACTGCCAGCTGTGAACAATGTGAAAATTCCAAAATGCCGTGCACTGAGTCATCACACCAAGCTACCCCCAACTGGACACAACGAGGGAACTCAACGTCGATGATAAATAGCCTCTCTTCCTCCCCGTCCATTCAACAACCCTTCGCAAAATATTAACACAATAAGGCCGGGATTGAACCAACCATCTTCGTGAAGTTTGGAAAACCAATGAGAGCAACACCTGTATTGTAATTAAGAGCACAGGGTTTGCCAAGTTTAGTGACACCAAGTTTGTGAAGTTTGTAGCTCTTGAATTACGCATTTATTCTTTTTTATTCTTTCGTTGCAAAGCGAAATGAAGGGCAGTGATTGAATCCAGGCCAAGGATTCATGACCAAGATAAAATTTAACACTCTGACTGGAAGGATAGTAGGTTTAATATGTAAATTGCAATAGAAGGCACCAAACCTAACTTCAGTAACGCCTCAAGTTCTTACTTTCTGCTGAATCAATGAAATTGGACAAGTAAACAATTTCCCTCGCAAGGGAACAGGAGCCTGGGTTATTTTTTGTCTAAAACTGTTTCTGGTTTTATGGAGACAGTAAACCGAAGGAGAAAAGGACTTCCCAGTGTCTGGACAGACTCATGTCATGTAGACCACTGTTGTGACATCTATATTTAAAATATTTGATGGAAATGTCTGAATACTTTATCCTCCTCTAACATGTCAAAAAGAAAATTAGATTTTTCCTATAATTCATAACATAAATTTAGTCAAAGAAATATTACCAGCACAACTGTCACATGCGGTCCGAGTTGCATTGTGCTCTCCATGTGTCCTGGTGAAAATTACATTTCTTAATCGACTGGATAACTGTTGTGAATAAGGGTGTTGTGTTTAGAGCTGCCTTAAAAATAAACATGACTAAAATAAAAGATTAGTCCTTCAATCAGCTTTACAGCAAGAGCTTCAATTTTGTCTTGTTGTGATTTTGTGTAGAAATTTTTGGGGATTATATATCATATACATCCATCTTGAAACAAAGGCGAAAAGCATTGGTATGCTAAAATAATCAATGGCAAATGATTATCTCTAGAAAAAGCAGGCTGACATTTGTTTATGTGCACAACCTGATTTCAAACTCTTCAATGAGGGGCCCTTCCGTCAAACAGGTTGAATGTACTTTTGTATATTGGTATTTCAAAGATTAATTTGTTAGTACTGAGGGAGCATTGAACTTACTCTAGCCCCTTTTACCTTACAAGGTGATCCAACAGTGTCAATTAGAATGACTGCATTGGTTATAGAAAGTGTAGAAATTCCAGTCAGCAAGTCACAAGAGCTTGAAAAATGTCTACCTGAAATCACTGTGTTGCTCTCCATTAGAAAAAGTAATTCATATGATTCAATCAGTCCATCACACACATAGCATGTCCACAGTCTAAACTGCATGAAGCTCTGTAGAAGTGTGCTTATGGGTGTTTTTTGCCTGTCATCCCAGATCCAGAATAGAGAATCTGTCCCGCATGTTCATGCTATTTCTGGCTTATAGGCTCAGCTCCTTTATTCTCTCCATTTCAAAATGTGCAGGACAGCCTTTTCCATATCTCTCCAGCGCTCCTCACCTTTTAGCAAGCAACACTACTGTCTCTACATTGTTACCTGCCACCCAAGATTTCACCAAGATTCCCTTTCTCTTGAATTCTCTATCCTTAATCCTTATTTATTTTTTATTCGAAAATGATGATGAATATTCCACTTAAATGTTGCCTGAAAACTCAATATAAAAATATTAATTTGGAACAGTTCTTCTTGTGGCTTTTAAGGTTGATGCATCGCATTTAGATTTGCAACTGCAATTCTAAAATAGTTGGGATGAAGTGTAAACTGTGAATAAAATCAAAATGCAATGACTTTCAAATTACAACAGCCAGTATTTTATTCACATTAGAACAAAAATAACATAACAAATGTTGAAACTGAAAAACTTTACAATTTTATCCACAGAATGAGCTCATTTCAAATTTGATGGCTGCTACAGGTCTCAAAAAAGTTGGGACAGGGGCCTGTTTACCATGGTGTAGCATCCCCTCTTTTTAACACAGAGTGGAGGCGTCTGGGCATTGAGGAGACAATTTTCTTGAGTTTAGCCATTGGAATTTGATCCCACTCTTGTTTAATACAGGCTTCCAGCTGCTGGAGACTTTTGGGTCTCCTTTGAAGGACTTTACATTTAATTATACGCCATGAAAGATCAGGACTGCAGGTGGGCCAGTTCAGCACACGGACTCATCTACTACAAAGCCATGCTGTTGTAATAGTGGCAGTATGTGGTTTTGCATTGTCCTGCTGAAATACACAAGGCCTTCCCTGGAATAGATGTCGTCTGGAGGGGAGCATATGTTGCTCTAAAACCTTTATAGCATTCACAGTGCTTTTTAAAACATGCCAGTGTCCCATACCATATGCATTAATGCATCCCCATATCATCAGAGATGCTGGCTTTTGAACTGAACGCTGATAACAGGAGGGGTAGTCTTTCTCCTCTTTAGCCCAGAGGACACAACGCCCATGATTTCCAAGAAGAATGTCAAATTTGGACTCGTATGACCGCAGGACACTGCCACTTTGCTACAGTCCATTTTAAATGAGTCTTGGCCCACAGAACACAGCGGGGCTTCTGGATCATGCTGTACAATGGCTTACTTTATGCATGATAGAGTTTTAGGTGGCATCTGTGGATAGCACGGCAGACTGTGTTTACAAACAGTGGTTCCTTGAAGTATTCCTGGGCCCATTTACTAAATTCAATGAAAGAATAATGCCGGTGAGTGATGCAGTGGCATCTGAGGGCCCGAAGATCACGGCATCCAGTAAAGGTTTCGGCCTTGTCCCTTACGCGCAAAGATTTTTCCAGTTTCTCTGAATCTTTTGATGATGTTATGCACTGTCGATGATGAGACCTTCAAAGCCTTTGTAATTTGACATTGAGGAACATTGTTTTGAAAGTATTCCACAATTTTTTTACGCAAACCTTCACAGGTTGGAGAGCCTCTGGCCGTCTTTACTTCTGAGAGACTCATCCTCTCTAAAACATCCCTTTTATAGCCAATCATGTTACACACCTGATGCCAGTTTCAGGGGCGGGTCGTCGGTTGTAACAAAGCGAAGCCAAAACCTCGCCCTTTAAAGCTTAATGACTTAAACCTGCAGCCTTTTACTTTTCTTGATCAGCAATTGCTCACACGAATTGTTAGAAGGACAGTCAATTGAGTCAAATTTATTTCGATAGCATTGTTATACATTGCACCGCGAAATTATGAGGGGCTTTCTTTCACACATAAATTACGGCATAAATTACCATAGGCCTACTTCTTTATAAATTCTGCGCTCAAGAAGGTCATGAAACGGCATTGATTCGCTAATTTATTAGAGAGGCTCATAAAGCAATAAGCTGTGCAACATCGCATTCTTTACTTCTATATTAAGATTGTAGAAAATGGATTGTCATGGCTTTTTGCGAAAGAGGCCTCACAAACTAATTTATAAAGACGTATTGATAATTTGCGTCGTCATTTGCTATCAAAAATAAATTTGATTGTCCTTCTACCAATTCGTATGAGCGACTGCTGATCAAGAAAAGTAAACTGTCATTAAGCTTAGAAGGGCAAGGTTTTGGCTTCCCTTTGTCACGGCTGACGAGCCGCCACTGGCCAGTTAACTTACTTACTTGCTGAATGTTCTTTCAGCTGATTCTCCTATATATAAATAGCCTTTTCAGCCCTCTTTTGCTTGTGTCCCAACTTTTTTGAGAACTGTTACAGCCAGAAAATTTTAAATAAGCTCATTTTGTGGATAAAAATGTAAAATGTCTCAGTTTCAACATTTGAAATGTTATCTATGTTCTATTGTAAATAACATATTGGCTCATTGGATCTGAAAGTCATTGCATTTTGATTTTATTCACAATTTACACTTCGTCCCAACTATTTCAGAATTGGGGTTGTTCATAAAAAAGTGAATTTGCTTTGTATAAACGTGAATTAATATCAGTAACGAGACAGAAGTGGAAGAGAAAAATTCCCGTGCGTTTTAATGGCTGAAAAAATATTTTCTAAAATTTAATGCGAAGATACTTCCGAAAAAACGACAATCCAGCTGTGATATTGGTAATCAAATCAATGCACAGCACAGTATATGTGGCTTTTTTTGGGAGACTCCTTTCGATACCCTGATATTCATAAAACGAAGGCTCAAGAACATTGACAGTACTTGGTTTCGAGTCAATGTTGGCAAATCTGAACAACTGGCCCACTGCCTGCATCAGCTCTATCTTTATCAAATAAATGAACATGTTTCCTATTTTCAGTTTAGCTCAATTTATAGTAATTTAATTGGATGCAGTATGGCTATGTTTGCAAAGTAATTTTTTCGGGCTGGCAGGACCTGGTAATTTTTTTTTTTTTTTTTAAATTTGGCATCTCCAATCCCACCCGAATTTTGGAATGCCCAATTGGGGAACTATGTACAAAGCTTGCTCGTATGCGACCCCTTGCTGCCAACTCAGGATAGTGAAGACAGTTCACGGCTCTCCTCCGAAGCACGTGCCTGTCAGCCACTGATTCTTATACACTCGCTGGTTGAATCTTCGCAAGTTCAGAGCGAGGGCGGAGGATACCCGGACATGAACTAAGTCGGAGTCTACCTGACGAGCGCCCGTCTGGCCAACAGGAGGCGCTGGAGCAACGAACAAAGCTGTGATCGAATACCCAATTCCGGCAGTCCCTTCCCAATTTGTAACCCTGTAGCGCGATAGCCAATTGTGCGCTACTCTGAAAAAGCTGCCAACCCCTGCCGGTGGGTACGCCGAGGCTCGAACCCGCGACGTGGTGATCACCTCTGCACTGCAGCGCAGTGCCTTAACCGTGTGAGCCACCCGGCAGCTCACATGGTAATTTTTTAAAACGTCACTTTACTTGGATGGAATAATTTGGTTTGAATTAGAGAGCGCATACAAAAAACCTAACAGAAAATATTGGGAAAACTTGGCCTTTTTGCTGAATAAAACCATGACTTTATCGGTAAATTGCTCATATATAGGTAATAATATGATTCATCTCAGCACAATATTCTTGTGAAACTCTTACAGCAGAGAAAATAAGTATTGAATGCGTCAACATTTTTAATGGGGCTATGAATTTGAAATTTCACCAGATGTTGGGAGAAACCTTAGTAATCCACACATATCAAAACAAAAAAGTCCATAAATTAAGTTATGTGAAATAAAGTGGATGAAACAGGGAATAAGTATTGAACACATGAAGAAAAGGAAGTGCAAAAAGGCTTGGAAAGTCAAGAAACCAGCTGAAATCTTTCAGTATTTGGAAAGCAATCCTGTCCTCCATCAGTGCAAATTAATATCAGCTGGTTTAATCCTAATTGATGGCCTATAAAAAGGTTTCTCATTACCAAGGTGTCACACAAGAAACATCACATGATGGCTAAAAGCAAAGAGCTCTCTCAAGACCTTCGCAACTTTATTGTTGCAAAACATACTGGTGGCATTGGTTACAGACGTATTTCTACACTTCTGAATGCTTCAGTGAGCACCGTTTGGGCCATAATCCAGAAGTGGAAAGAACATCATTTCAGCATAAACCACCAGGTGCTCCTTGCAAGATTTCTGACTGAAGAGTAAAAGAATAAATAGAAGTGTTGTCCGAGAGCCAAGGACCACTCGCGGTGAGCTTCCGAAAGAGAAGCACCAGATGGTTGCTTTGGAGACTTTGTGACCCCAAGATGATACCATTTGTTGCAATTCTTTAACAGTGAGCTTTGGAGAACTTTTTATTTCTCTTACCATCCTCCTCACTGTGCGTGGTGGCAAAATAACCTTGCGTCCTCATCCAGGCTTGTTTACAA
Organism: Gymnothorax reevesii; assembly: GCA_029721435.1. Taxonomy (NCBI): domain Eukaryota; kingdom Metazoa; phylum Chordata; class Actinopteri; order Anguilliformes; family Muraenidae; genus Gymnothorax; species Gymnothorax reevesii. The sequence goes on along the minus strand of CM056579.1, from coordinate 99,176,774 downwards.
CTGTGTCAGTTGTTTTAAACTTCTTAATGATTCCTCTGACAGTAGATATGGGCAGGTGCAGGCGAGTGGCTATTTTCTTGTAGCCATTGCCTGACTTGTGAAGGTCGACATACATTTGCCTTATCTGAATGGTGTGTTCCTTTGTCTTTTCCATGATGAAGAGTGGATAAGAGAAATGGCCTCTGTGTCACATAATATTTATACCCCAGGGAAACAAGAAGTGATGATTTACTAATTAAATGTTCCTAGATACTTTGATCAACTTCGTAAACTACTGTAGAATTGATAGAAATACTTCAATTGCATTTATTTCTTAGGAATTGTTAGGGGTGCCAATAATTGTGGAAAAGGTGATTTTATGGAAAATAATTATTTCTTAGTCAGGGATATTTTTCCCCTTAAAATTCACTCGAGTTGAAGGTTATATTTTTCTACAATTTTCAGTGTGAGAGTCTGCTTCTGGAATAAAAATTGAATTTATTTTAAGGCTTTTAACACATCTTTAACCAGGAGTGCCAATAATTATGGAGGGCACTCTATTAAGGTTTCGAGACGTGTTAGATGTTTTAGCCTTCATGGGCTATGATGCCAAAATGCCATCATTTATGCCATCTGGTAAGGTTCAGCTTGATTCCTCTCAAGCCAATGCAGATCGGCGGTGTACAAAAACACGTTGGGTGGTCGAATCCAATCATGGTGGTTTCAAACAATGGCGTTTCATTAAATAAAGGATGTCCAATTATTATGTTCCTGTTATTGGTAATCTTGTTAAAATAATTACAGCTTGTCTTAATGGAATAAGGGGGCCAATATATGTGACCAATTCAGAGCTTGCTGCCAGAGACAAACAGATGGCACAAAGAATGCTGGCATACCAAGAAAAAAAATAACATCTTGGCACAAAGAGTTGAAGGAGATCCCACTATGGGGAAAAAGAGCGAAAAAGGACTGGGTCAAACAAGAGGCATCCAGTATCACATTCAGTATCACATTCCATAGCTCAATCTAGATTATCTGGAAACTTTTTCATGTGGATCATATCAGCTCAAGCTGGTTACATTGTTCAACATCAAAGCAATGATGGTGACTATGAAATCTGGGTCTATCAACATGACAATGACCTTGTTCGTGGTCAGATACATTCACGACATAAGAGCCAGGCAAAGTATACTGTATGGGTACAACATGATGTAAATGAATCTGAAGGCCCAGTGACTGCATACTATTGTGCGCGTCAGGCTGGAAAAAGAACTACTGGAATGCGTGCCCATGTGGCATCAATCCTACATTATATTGGACGCTACCCACACGCTGACCTAAACAAGCCTCTTGCAGGTGGCTTCTCGAAAATTCTCACAGTCTATAATTACATCCTAAAATCCACAAGGCCTGTATGCAACCAATACAATGTACAAAAGTTTATGAAAACATCTAATGGCGATTCTGAGATATATGTAGTATACAATAAAAATGGCTTGAATACACCACCGTTAACTGATCTTATCACAATTACAGGTGATCCTGAAAATGTTATTATATCCTAATAAATTAACATACAACTATAAACTATATATATTACAATCTATATTTGTCTATTTCTAAAAAGGACAAATGTGTTTCAGATGTATTGAAGTTATGGTCCAGAATGATCTGGAAGGCCAATGTCTCGTCTATCATGTACATATACTCTAAGACTCTTAATTTAGATAAATATCTATAACAAGCATTCCATGTTTTTTATTCAGTGACCTAATTTGACACCAAAAAGAGATAGTAATAATTTCTAAATACAGGGATGGTTCCAATTTTCACAATCCGGATCCATGTTACCAGTTTTGCAATTTAATGACACTCATACATTATTTAGCCGACTATATGAGGCAACTTTTGTGAAAATATCTTAGGTGTGCTTTCATAGGAACCTGGTTGTTTTTCAATATGAACTTAACATTTTGCATCAATTTTAGTCAAGGCGTGCATTTTTCAATGGAAAATTGTATGAAACTTCTTAAGTTTTTCACACATATACTTATGTTTGGTATCAAAATGTCCGTCATGTTGTTGTGTAGCCAATGAAAATCATCAGATTTTTCAAAACAATCATTTATTGGTTTAAATATGGACTTTTCAAGGCCTTGTCCCACAAAAATCTTATAACCAGAAGATAGTATAAATTTGGCTGTGGGCAAATTTGCCAATAGCCTGCAAAACCTCTTTTACTAAGCATGCTTGGCAGTGACGATGCCCCATTAATTCCAAAATATGTGTTCACATCTAAGGACTCTATGGCGGTACTTCACCATACCGGGAAGAAAGGCTGTGGGGGGATTTTACTTGCTTTTACTACTTCCACAACTTGCCTCTCAAGTTCTTTTAAATTGCTTTTTCCTCTTGAAATCAAGTTGGGCTATTGTCCATGACTTTTAATTGAATGAAGTGCATGGATGTTGTTCTGGCGATCGGGAAATTTGATACTCATGGTCCAGAATAAACGTTCAGAAGGAAACTTTCAACTCGTGTCATTATATATGTATTTATATTTCAAAATGACTTCGAACAGTTTTGTTCATTACCTCCCTATGCAGGTTCAGCACGCCTCCGAAGCAAGAGGTGGCGCTCAAGTTATACGGATGGGTCATTTTGAAAATCAAGGGCAGGTCCACAGAGCTAAAGGAAACACTACTGTGGACATGAGACCATTTTGGCTAGATTCGCGCCCGCCATCTTACCAAAGGATAGCGCCCCTGTGTGGAACTGTGAGAAATCTTCGACCCAGGTAGTTTAGAGGAGGAATACAGAGATTATGTTGATGATTTTTACATGAAGTAAGATTCCAAAGGTACATTAACCTAGGTGAAGTTTGTATATGAACATATGTGAAAAATAGACCCGAAAGTGAACTTGATGCTGATGATACTACAGTTAAAAGATTTACCACTTACCATACATAATATTTTACAATGAAAGAAATTCAGTGTTTTTCATTTCATTTTATCTCGTCGCCAAGGCGCACGTACAGCGTCTCATTGCGCGATTCCTTACACAAGATGGCGGACGCGTCTCATGTTTTCTGGTGCGTTCAGCCAATGACGTTGTCTACGCGAATGTTTTCTTTAGCTTTGTGGGCAGGTCACATCTTCGGCGGCTCGCACAATACAATGCACAGATGCATCTATACCTAAACATACTGTGCTAGCGGCACTGAAAAAGTATTGTTCCCTCTTGAGAAGAACAAGACAACATGAATAGTATTGTTAGAAGGTCTGGGAGAAAAACAAAATCCGTCCAGTATTTTCAGAGAGACGAGGGTGACGATGTCGGTAATTTTGAGAACGAAGATTCTGACTGGGAGGCGGCGAATGAAGAAACTCGGGGACCCCGTCTGGACAAGTGAGCAGCGTCCGTTTAAGTCTATTGTTCTCCATGGTCCAGAATTGAAGAGCTGTGTACAAGGAGTACCCAAGTCACGAAATAATACTTTTGAGATTTTGGGTGTCAAAGTTTTCAAAACTTGTTGCAGATCACGACAATGGAAACGCACAAGTACTCAAGACTTAAGTGCTACTTTGTGGAAATCTTTGGTATCAGATGATGCTCTGGCCATTGTGGCTTTTAATACTTGTGTCAGCTCTTTTTTTTTTTTTTTGAAAATGTGACTTAAGCACGTCTTGCACGCAGGTCTTCGGTTGTTATTGTTTTATTTATTGAGTTTTTACTCATCGCTGAGTAGTAACTGTATTGATTAAATTTACCAGCAGATTTGACGCGATGAACACCGCTTTAATTTATATTAGAGTGGTGTAATTTAAATACCTCTTAGCGACACAAGCTTTGCTGTGTTGAATGAGATTCTGCTCAAAATTTGAGGGGAAAAACTCTGAAAGCTTCACGACTTAAAAGGGACAATCGCTTAAAACACGTGCAGTATTCATCTTATGTTTATCGTGTTAATCCTGTCCAGTTTAACGACTTGGGTACATGACTTAGAGGCCTGACTATGGAATAGCGGCTGCAAACTGATTCTTCTGGCCATCATGTCGCTGCAGCTTCTGGTTGCGGCTGTGCGGTAGTTCTCGGTTTGTTGACGATGATTAGATGTCCGGCAGTAGAAGTTTACATTGATAGACAATTGACCATAAACAGTTCTGTTACTTTCGGTTACCGTGAATGTATACGAATGATTCCGTGTTTTGTCGTCCAACAGCAGTAGCGTCTTAATTCTGAGTAATGCAAATGAAAATCTAGTTTCTGGAGGACAAGCTAAAGTAGTTTTGTCATCATTTCCTGGGTACACGCTCTAAGGCCAAAAATGCGTCAGGGAGCATTTTCAATTATTTTCCTCAAAAATTTAGATAATGCACTTTGTTCGGACATATTGCTTATAAAACATCTATCATACATCTGGAGAACCTCTGTGCAATCGTTTGCTTGTTAGATTTGGTGAAATGTACTTTTCTAAGCTGGAGCCAGGAAAGTTACTGGCGTTATTGCCATAAAATAATGAATGCTGATGAATAAATTAGATATTATTTGATATAAAATTCAATGTAAACATGTCTGGATCTATAAAATTCTCCGAAATAAGTGTTTGTTAACCTTAAAAGAGCGTTAACAAAGGGTTAACTAGGGTTGCTAAGCAGAAATTTACAAGACTCTAAAGGCAAAGAGAATCCCTATTTCTACAGCTGCTTTGAAGATAATAGTCATTATATAGAAGCAATTGGTAACTTTGCTGGAAGTACAGGATTGAGATGGTCTGAAGCCGTCTGAAATGTATAGTCTAAAAAAGGCAGAAAAATGCCCTGCAGAATCCAAAACCCATGATGTCAAGACTCTTTCTGGAGGGAAAATTTAGAGAAGCTTGTCTCTTGCTAGCTTTTAGTCAAATGTATTAAAAATCACAGCAGTCGAAGGAAGAACATCAAAAGCAGAATGAGATTTTTGGCAGGGCATGTGAAGTTTGATGCAGAGCGGTCCTGCGGAGTTTTGATTTAATTGTACTGTAACTGCTGTTCCAGACAGGCGCTCAGAAGTGCTGTAAGAAAAGTAGCAAATGCATCCCAACCAAAGCGGCGCGTAGAGGCAGAGTTGTTAAGGTGTGGGGTTGCTGTGTACCTCTCCATAAAAGGAAAAAGCTATCCCATACTAGGTCATTTCATCAAAGCATTAAATTTTTCCAAATTTGCTGTCAAATATTTGAAAAACATGAAAAATGTAATTTCTTGCCATTTTTGACTTGGCCGAGTTTTATGCTTCAGAATGTATGAATATATCAGTTCCAGTTTCAAATGACCATTATTTGTCCATAAAGCCATTTAGTCCCAGAATATTGACATTTTCAGTGTTTTTGACCTATTGAGTAGCATCCCTTCAAATGCCAAATACTGATTTAAAAAGCAAGTACTGACAACACCCAGAACAGTGTAATATACTCAGAGGCAAATTAAAATGCAACAATGTCCAAAATTTTGTGCAAATAGTAAGGAAAAAAATGTGTGACCACAACCGACTAAGTGCCGACCCACTCCTCAAATGATCCTCAAAAAGGAGAGTGAGCAAAGAATTGCTGTATGCATCGCTCAACATTAACCATAGCTATAAAAAACCTGGCTTAAAAACTTAGCATTTTAGAAAAGTCACAATGACTCGACACAACAAAAGAAGGATCAGGCAATTGGAATGCTGATGGCCGGAATAAGTGAAGCCAGAGCTGAGGCAAATTTGGACTGCATTGTGGGACTGTTATGGCTAGTCGTTTTGAAATTTTATCAGTTGCAGTGATAACAAATGTAGATATCAACGATTGGTTTTTGACTAGTGAGAATTCCGAGCCAACATATCAACGATGTAATTTTGACTTGCGGAAATTCTCATTAAAGATATCTACAACTCAGTTCTGACTAGTCAAAATTATTGATGACAACAATTACTTTCTGACTGGTGAAAATGTTCATTGTTGATATCTGTAACTCAATTAGAACTAGTTAACCTTCACCATTGACTTCCATTCAAATTTTATTTCAGACATCTCTAATTCAGTTTTGACATATAATTCCAAGTCAACATGTCCACTATCTAATTTTGACTAGTTGCAATTCTAATTAATGATATCTTCAGTTCTCACTATTGAAAATGTCAATTGTTGATATCAACAATTCAATTGCTACTAGTAGTGATGTTCATTGTGGATATCTACAATTGTCCTTTCATTACAGATATCATAAATGGAATGCTAGTGTGGATATCTACAATTGTCCTTACATTACTGATATCATAAATGGAATGCTAGTGTGGATATCTACAATTGTCCTTACATTACAGATATCATAAATGGAATGCTAGTGTGGATATCTACAATTGTCCTTACATTACAGATATCATAAATGGAATGCTAGATATCTGAAATTCAATTCTGACTAGCCAAACTTGAATCACTGGTATAGTAGTGTGGAATTTTAACTAGTAAGAATGCAATTCCAGATATCTTCAGTTACATTTCAAATCTCTTCAACTGTGTTTCAGATATTTGAAATGCCATTGTAGGTATCTGAAATTACATTATTACTAGTAATAATTATATTTCAGATATCTACAGTTTTGTAACCAGTCAGAATTCAATTTCTGAAATCTAAAAAGGAATTTCCACTCATGAGAAATGTTCGGTAACCATTTTAACAATTAAACAGTGCATATCTGAAACTAATGGTAATTAGGGCTGCATATTCAAAATTAATAAGGTAATTTGGGTTCCATATCCGAAACTAATAAAGTAATTTGGGCAAAGTCTTCTGGTGACATAGATCACAAGAAACGAGGGTGAAGACGCATGAGAAAATGGAGCAGGAAGAAGATTCTAGTATTGGATAGCAGTTTCTACATTTCAAAGAATTTTTAATGTGGCAAATCGAGCCAGTCAAGTTCTTGCAGAGTGGTAACAATTGAGGCTGCATACGATATGGAACTGCGATTTGTTTTTTTTGTTTTTTTTTTAAGCCTAGACCATCTGCTGCCATGGGGCCAACATCAGATCTTGACCTTTTCCTTTATTAAACCCAATGCAATCTTGAAAGAATGACTGTCGAAAATACCAAACATCAGAGGGCATACGAAATGCTTCTGGAAAGAACTTAATTGACATCAGTATTTTTTGGTGATATGCTGAATGTTCCATGTCTCCAGAACCAGATTCAGAGTCCGGGGATTGGGTCGCCGGGGCCCCCGCCCACGACCGCCACCCAAAACACAAGGCATCAGCCCCTTCTGAACCCTCCCGCGGGGGATGGGAGAGTTCTTGCCTCAAGTGGAGGAGTTCAAGTATCTTGGGGTCTTGTTCACGAGTGAGGGAAGGATGGAGCGTGAGATTGACAGACGGATCAGTGCAGCGGCAGCAGTAATGCGGTCATTGTACCGATCTGTCGTGGTGAAGAAGGAGCTGAGCCGAAAGGCAAAGCTCTCGATTTACCAGTCAATCTACGTTCCTACCCTCACCTATGGCCATGAACTCTGGGTCATGACCGAAAGAACGAGATCTCGGGTACAAGCGGCTGAAATGGGTTTCCTCCGCAGGGTGGCGGGCCGCTCCCTGAGAGATAGGGTGAGGAGCTCTGTCACCCGGGAGGAGCTCAGAGTAGAGCCGCTGCTCCTCCACGTCGAGAGGAGCCAGCTGGGGTGGCTCGGGCATCTTTATTGGATGCCCCCTGGACACCTTCCTGGGCATGCCCCACCGGGAGGAGGCCTCGGGGAAGACCCAGGACACGCTGGAGGGACTATGTCTCTCGGCTGGCCTGGGAACGCCTCGGGATAACCCCGGAAGAACTGGAGGAAGTGTCCGGGGAGAGGGAAGTCTGGGCATCCCTGCTTAGACTGCTGCCCCCGCGACCCAGCCCCGGATAAGCGGTAGAAAATGGATGGATGGATGGATGCTGAATGTTGCTAAGCATAAGAGAACTGAATTGTCTCCTTTTAACCAATTCGGTCCCCGTTTACTTTGCTCAATTAGCAATCAAATGGGGGATTCACTTATTTACTTTGTTGAATGAATTGATAGTCCTAGTTATTAAGATGGAATGTTTGATTGTCGCCCACATGCATGACATATCAGAAATGCATTTTCATTAGTCATCGTCCTTTTTCAACATATGGAAATTCAATTATTGCTATGCTTATTCTTATTAGTCAAAAAGGAATTACTGATATCTATGATTGAAAAGATAGCTGCATGTAAGAAATTATTTGTTACATGTCAAAATTCATTTGTGGGTATCGTTAATGAACATTTTATCTAGTCAATTTTCAGTGGAGAAAACTAAATTGCTACTAGTCAACCTAGCTGATATAATGTTAAAACTGCTTGCCATACTGATTTACGTCTGCAAGTGTGATATTCGCAAACAGGAAGCACCGGAGATTGACTGCGGCCTGGACAGCCACATGAGATTGTGCGTGCTCGGAGACTACTTTCGTCCAGCAATGTTGATCTTTATCAACGTCGAGTGACACCTGTCGTTGAAACTTTTTGGCGCCGTTTAAATGGTGTCTAGATTTACTGGGGGAATTAGAGCAGCCTTTCCCCGCTGTTCCACAAATGGCTGGGGGAATAAGAGCAGGGGTGTACACTCATAGTTTATGACCCTCTGCTTGACTCTTATGACCCTCAAAGGGTCGTCTTTGGAATGTATGCAAGAGGGCTAGAGATTGAACTGACTAAAATCATATAGTTAAGGGGGCCAGGTCCTATCACCACGGAATGTACAAGTCTATCAGATTATTCTGTCCAACTTTGAAGTTTAGTCAAAAACACTAAAACTAGACACAAGTTGCCTTACAGCTTCGCAATTCTTGGGACAAAAACTGTTTTCCTTCAATTGGCTGTATACGCCACAATATTTTATTTGTGGTGACATCACGTTGCTAATGTGATTTTTGTGTAATGTGCAAGTAGAATGGTGAATCCCAAACCTGGGAGCGTCAAGTGAAGAAAAATCAGTTTGACTATGCAACAAAAGAGCTTGCTGTAATGTATTTTAATGTGTTAAAAGTTTTTAGTCAACACAGCCGATAAATTAGCATTCATAATTTTTGGAATGACCATTGTTTATTTGTGTTTTCAACTCCCAGCTTAGACTCTGAAGCATCTGAGGCATCTTGTGGGAGCATGCCAGTCACTCCGGAGAAAAGGGGACACTTTGCCTGCTCCAGGTCTCCACGGTCCCCAAGAGGTCATCCATCGCCTCGCAAACGCCAGAGAAAGTCCCAGCCCATGGGGCACGAGGCGAGCCAATGGAATTTAGTCACAGACCCTGACATTGAGCCACACTTGCCTCGTTTTTGTCCCGCCAGGAAACCTGGGGTGCAACTGGACAGCTCCAAAAAGTACTCCTATCTGGAGCTGTTCCAGCTGTTTTTTGACCACTCGGTGGTGAAGACACTTTGTGAGAACACAAACAAAAATGCTGACAGGATGCGGATGCTGGGGAGGAAGTGCCCCTGGGAGGAGCTGACGGTAGAAGAGTTTTATAGATTCCTGGGGCTTGTAATCTTCATGGGCCTCCTCAAAATATCTGCATTTAAAGATTACTGGTCTCATCACAGAGTCTATAGGGTCCCATTCTGTCGTACGGTGATGAAGCGAAAACGCTTTGATGCCGTAATGTGGACACTTCATTTGAGTGACCCGGCGGAAGATGAAGAAAACCGAAAGAAGAGGGGGACCCCAGACTACGATCGCCTCTTCTGTCTGAGACCTCTCTTGGATTCAGTAGTCCTGTCATGCCAGGCGTTCTACCATCCTCGTCAGAACCTGTCCATCGACGAGCGTATGGTTGGGACAAGGGCCAGGAACACGCTCAAGCAGCACTTGAAGTCTAAGCCAACCAGGTGGGGCTTCAAGTTGTTTGTCCTAGCTGACGCTTCCAATGGGTACACCTGCAACTTCAACATTTACCAAGGCAGGAGCGGACCCAAGTCGGGTAAGGGTATTGGTTACAACTCTGTCATGAAACTTATCAATATTGCCCATTTGGGGACTGGTTATCATCTCTATGTTGACTCTTTCTACTCGAGTGTTCCACTCTTTCGAGACTTGTACCACCTCAAGATTGGTGCTTGTGGCACCACTTTAAAAAAACGACAGGGTTTCCCCCGCACCCAGAAGAATGCACTCAACAGTAAGTCAGACCGGGGGGAAATTCGGTGGATTCGTGATAATGAGCTCCTTTTTGTCATGTGGAAGGACATTCGACAAGTCTGCATGCTCTCCACTATACACACAGTCTACAATGGCGAGCAAGCTGAACGGCGAACTTGGACCGTGGGCGGGGAGTCATTTATGCAGCCCATTCCCATGCCAACTCCAGTGAGGGCATACAACCAGCACATGGGAGGGGTCGACCTCTCGGACGCGCTCATCAAATACTACAATGTATCACACAAAACTAAGAAATGGTACAAGACCCTCTTCTTCCATTTTGTAGATATTGCCGTAGTTAATGCCTTCCTACTCCACAAGGACTTAGCTGAGAAGCAGAACACCTCACCCGTATCTCAGAAGGTTTTCCGGGAGGAGCTTTGTCTGCAGCTGGTTGGCGCTGAGCAGGGAGGTGTTTTGAGGCCTTGTGGTGAGCTGGGCCTCCCTGAGAATCCAGAACATTCTTCTTTGAGGGTGAAAACCAAACTCAGCAAAGATAAGGAGGAGAAGACGCCGTCGGAAAAGTTGTGCTTCCCCGTGTGCATCACTGAAGGGCAGGTTGTCGACACCAGGGACAAGGCCACAAAAGGGAGGAAGACTTGTGTTTTGTGCTTGAAGGAAAAGAACAGGCTAAAGACCATCTGGAAGTGCGTTGCCTGTGACGTTCCCCTCTGTGTGGTTCCTGACAGGAACTGCTTTCGGGACTGGCACTTACTGATGACAAAGGAGGCCAATAAGGATGGGATAACTGAGGACGGTCCACAGTCCTCTAAGAAAATAACTGCCTGATTCACATAGACAGTAAATATTCAGTAAGAACTTGGTAATTTCTGGTGGTGTGCATTTTGGCACTTATATTCATTACGTTGCCATATTACTGTCCTATACAGATTTTTTTCCAGGTTGTCTCAAAAAACTGGAGAACTCAGGATCGAGAATACAGACATGCATATGTCAGCAGGAAGCCAGTTCTATAACCAGTATGTTCAAATTCAGGTTAGTGTATATCTTTAAAGGCAGTATAGGTAACAATCTAAAGTTAGCAGAATTTGAAAGTAGCATCTCCTCAAGGCTCCTTCTAAGTCCACCCCCTGCCCTTGGGGCTACTTTCAAAGCCACACCCCACACACAGTTATGCATGAGCACCCAGAAACTATAGTTGACACGGGGGGAGGTCCTGTAATCAATAAGCATTTCAACAGTGTGGAACTCGAGTAATTCTTCTCAAAAAAAAATAATAATGAGAAGAAAACAGATTACGTATCAGCACATTTGTGAAAAGCTAATATATAAACAACATGTACTGACACCAGCAACCATATAACATGACACAAGTTAGCATTTGTTAGAAAGGTAGATGCAAACATACATTAGCTAATGTAACTTTCTAGACTGGATAGACAGGGGAACTAACGTTTTCATCAGGATAATATGACTAACATAGCATATGATTACATTGGCTAAACAATTAGTGAAAACAACAAATCCTCTACCAAAAACAACTTGCCTGTCCAATAGAAGGACGGCAAGCATTGTATCACTTTTCAGGCCTTTCATCATTTTTGTCTTCGCCATCATTGTTCAATGCCATTAGCAGTTTCTTCAAACATCATCTTCCCCAACAGACTGGCTTCAAATTTGGTTTGGAGCTTTCTTGGAACTGTGTCTATCATGACCGTTCAGTTTTTAAACATTTTGTCTTCTGTATTTTTTATGAATTTTCTTTGCTTTTTTCCCCCATCTGAAAACTTGCAAAATCCTCTTCTCCAAAATTACTGGCCAGATTCACTTCAAAATTTGTTTGGAACTTCCATGGTACAGTGTCTACCCAAGATTGTTGACTGTTTTGGAAAAAAAAGATGTTTATATTTTTATGATTTTTTTTTTTGTAATTTATTAGAAAAGCTCTAAAACTACTGGCCGGATTAATTTCAAATTTGATATGCAGCTTCCTTGGAACAGTAGAATTTTTTATTTATTTTTTTAAATCTTGCTTAATATTGAATTTCCAGAAAGGTCAGTCTCAAGGTCCGGATGCTTGATGTATGTAACTGGCTTAATACGAGCTTAAAATTGTTCGGGATTGATGAAATGTTTTATCGACTGTTCATATTAAAGTGACCTTCAGCGATCTTGGACTCACCGATGCCTCCTGTCTTTGCCAGAGAGCTATATTTCTCATGGTGCCATTTTTTTGCCATCTGAGAGAATGCATTCATAATGGGTGATGGAGCCTCATAATAATGAAAATGTCCCATTTTAATTCAAATCCATTCATCCTTCACCAGAGTTGGACCATATTTACTCCTGCTATAAATTCTGGCTGACACCATATGGGGTTAAAGCAGTCTCCAAAGTATTGGCAAACAAATGTCAAGTGGGGTAAACAGTAAAAAACAATGCACAAACAAATCCTGAGTGGTCTGCATTTGTACATCTGAGTCCAAATCAGTGCCTCCAATTTGTAACCTGTAAAACTACGGACAAATAAATACAGAGTGATTTGCATATGCAAGTCTGTATCTGTACCTCTGATTTGTAACTCATATCATTATTTGTACCTTAACCTGGTCATTTTCAATGTGTATTTGTAAATCTCCATCTTGTTGGGGAAGTGAAGTTTTATTAAATTTTTAGCAATGTTCAAATCCAGCAGTTTTAGCAAACAGACGTTCCCGCTCAACGTCCAGCTCGCCAAACACAAGTGCACTAACTGTTAAAATCTGTCACTTATCCAGCATGTAAAATTAATTTATTAGATTTATTTAATTACCATCTAAGGTATTAATTGTTAAATTGCCCAATTTGTTCTATGGCAGAACAACCTGTTGGATAAACCTTTATCAAAAAGCATGACTCAGAGTCTGATTCAGTAGGAAATTTAATTAAGACTGCAACAGAATGTATAATGTCTATGTCAACAGATGAGAGTGTACTACATTAAACAAGAATTAAAGGGACGCGAACAATCAAGGAAAAAGAAAAATCGCCAAACAAAAGCTTGCGTCCCCTAAAATTGTCCCAAGGGCGGTCAAAATCTTAGTTTCAGAAGCAAATGACAGCCAGGTTTTCCGAAGAAAAAGGTGGGCATCAACACCCAAATCCACTCCACAGATGTTAAAACTCCTCATTGGTTTTGCAAGAGCCAGGTACAGAGTTAAACCTCTCATTTTTGTGTTATTACTGAGAGGGAGGAGAAGGCAACCCACTTCTTGTGGATCGATGGAGGTTGTGCTGATTGGTGGACCTGTCGATGTCTGAAGGTGTGAGCCAGGACAAACTGTCTCTTATGAAACTGATTTATAAAAACTCCCTTATGTTATTGAGAGCAGAGCTGAGCGCTTCAGAATTTTTAACTTTATAAATTATCTTTCGAATGAGACCAAACATGAATATTGTATGAGGTAAGATAGCTCTGTTATCAAATGCCTCTGGAAAGTGTTACTACTGCTCTTAAAAACATAAGTGTTTTGGACAAATCTTGGATGATATTCGGGCGTACAAAATAAATAAATATCGGGGGGGAAAAGGGACATGCTCTTGTCTTGGTGGTGTTCGCAAGGTTCTGTTGTCCCAGGAATTGCAGGGGTGTTAACACATAGTTAATGGCCCTTTTCCTGACTCTAATGGCCTTAAACGGGTCATCTTTGGAATGCCTGGAGGAGTCAGTGCAGGGCAGAGATAAAACAGACCAAATTCCTATTGATAAAAGGGACAGGACCTGGACAAGTCATTACCAGTCATTAGCCCCGACATTCAAATTTGACATGTAAAGACGTATTTTCACCAGGTTTATAGCCTAAATGTCTAGTGTCGCCACTTAGCTCGGAGCCCCTGTTTATCTTAAAGAAGCAAGTGGAACTCGCTATGTTGGCCGACCATAAAAATGCCCTGTTCAGTCAGTGAATACTAACATTCAAAACTACAGCGTGTTTCTCCAATTGGAGGTGTTCCCGGGCCGTTCCAGCGTTTTTGCCCTCATTGGCCACTGTAGCTAGAGGTCTTGAATCTTAAACTTCTTCCGTGAAGATAAACAGGGCTCCTCGCAAAGTGGCTACAGTGGACATTTACGCTAAAAAAATGGTGAAATTTCGAGTCAGATTTGAATGTCAGGGCTTATGGACACTTGAATTAAGCCACGTGAGTGGTATGGAGGCATTTCGAGTTTTTTTAAATGTTGTTTTTTATGCTTGAAAGAATGGCCACCATTGACCTCAGTTGATTTTGATTTGTCTTCAATGCCATTTTTATTTGTAACTTCAAAAGTGTTTTGAGGACAAAAATTCACGGACCCTTTGATTAGCCTTGGGGTGAGTAGATGAGTGAATTTTCATTTTTGGGTGAACTTTCCCTTTAAGGAGGCCCTTCACTGTTCCAGCTGAGAGAAAGAGCTCCAAAGCATAATGCATTCGCCTTCTCTGTTAAAACAAGTGTTGCCGGGCTAATCAAATCTCGCCCTTATTGTAGTGCTTTAGCTTTTGATTCAAGAGCGCTTAAAATCTGCAACATTGAGTTGAGATTTTAAGGTCACTCAAGGTCAAAGGTCATGGTGCCAAATGAAAGCCCAAATGTGACTTCAACGTATATCTTAATCATAGTAAATATCTGTCTGCGACTGTTTTTGAGTCATGACCCTCTTAATATTTGTGAACTTCAGTTTGACCGTTTAAAGTCAGTGAAGGTCAAAGGTGACAGTGCCAAATGAAAGCTCATATGTGATGAGTTAATAATAATAATAATAATAATAATAATAAACACCTCTATATCTCTAACTGTTTTTTGAGTTCTAATGGGAAATATTATGATTTAAGCAATGCCCTTGACCCCCTGACATTTAACCCCCAACCACTAAAACAGTGATTTCGGCCCAATCCCAAACTGGTCCCCATCCACTCGCCCCATCCACTCCCTCTCCATTTGCGCTTTCCCACAGAGTGTCCGCCACAATGAGTGTCATCTCAAACCAACCCCCATGGAGTGTAAGTGACTGATTTAACCCTCCGCAGCCAGTCTACTCCGATGCAAGCTTTCAAACCACCCTCCTTTCAAGTGCTGCACTTATTTTGGGTCCGGGAAGGAAGAAACGCTGCATATCTACAAATGTCAGTTCCATGCGGCTATTTCCGAAAGATAAGTAAAACATTACCTAACCTCAATTGGACATTTGATAGACTCTTTTATGCGCATATCACGGAACTAAAGGTTACATTGTATTTTAAATGAACATGTAGATGTGCACCCGAGAAAACAATGAGTGAGTAGTTTTATTTATTGTACCAATAGACGCTTTCATAGTGCTTTCCCGTTGATGTCCCGCTATATTGCCGTGAAGCTCTGTGCCGGCTTTTCACCTTGGCGCATTCGTAGTGATTCCGAGAAGGCATGATATTCGGGACGTTTCATAGTGCAGCCCAGCGTCACGGAACGAGAGGAGACTGAAGAACTGAACGTTGTGCTGTCTCTCGCTGTACAGATACTGCATATTCAGAAAAAGATGTTTTTTTGATTAAGATGTTTCGTTTACTGTCGGACTCGAGTGAAGGGTGTGTTTCTGCTATCAAAAATGCCCTGGAGCAGAACATACGGAGCAGCGGGAGACGGTTCGAGGAAGAGAGGCGAGCGGATTCTGCACCCCGGTGACGAAGACGTATGGTCCTTTTAAGTCAGTTGGCACTGATCACGGAAAGAAGAATTTGTCACGCACGACGTCATATTTTACGCCTTGCTGGGATGGTCGATTCATAGTGGTCCCGCTTCCAACAGTCCCACCAATTTTACGCCACAGTGACTACCTCTGAAGGCGTTACAGGTGGGATCACTTGATCCCCCCCCCATCACGCTTTTGGCGCTTTCATAGTGCAGACGAGACGTTACAGAGGCATAAACATCGCGGCTTGAAACGGCACTATGAAAGCTCCTAATGATTGCTCTTTTTCACTATGTGCCATCTCATGCACACACACTTTCATCTTTGTCAATGCTGCGTATTCAATATTTTAATATAAATTTTATTTAATTACATTACCCTCTCAAAAATATTTTGGGTAAGAAATGTATAATTAGGGAACTGGACCGTCGTATACAATGCGACGCACCGAAAGGTAGGCATGGTGATGATTACCTCCGCTTCCCGTTGGATGAAGGGGAAGGGCATCCCAAAGTCTATACATGTTTCTACTCCATCCCCCTTAATGAAGCTCCCTCCACAGCAGTGAGGGAGACTTCACACGGAGTGACCCGCGGTAGTGAAGTGCCAGTGGATAGGGACCGGTTTGGGATTGGGCCATTCACTCTTTTCCAGGATGAGCTGGGGTGCATCTCAAAGCATGGGCTACATCCTTAGTAGGCTGCATTTTTAGGGGTTGTCACTGACATGGTGTCTTTTCATCTCTGCTAGACAGCCTTGGTTTATGCGAGTCTTCACTGGTTTACCTAACCCTAACCTTATCTCTAACACTAAGCCCTAAACCTAAATTTTGTCTTATTCCTAACCCTAAATGTTAGTTTGGCAAATGATAATAAATGACGATCCCTAAAAATGCAGCCTTTGAAGACTGCAGACTGTGTTCTTAGATTCACCCCTGGTGTGGGTACAGGCTTTCGTTCTAACCATGCAGTTTCGCACCTGATTCGACTAATCAAGGCTCTATGGAAAAAGCTTGATTGGTAGAATCAGGTGTATGACAGGTTGGTTAGAATGAAAGCCTGCACCCATACCGGCTCATTCTGGAAAAGGGTGAGTATACCTGCACTAGGAAAACAATCAGACATATCCTATTGTGTACCACATGAGTGGAAGCACAATTGAAAAATGCACATTCCGAATTTAATTTGAAGCCCATGTGTTCGTTTTTGCTAAAGTTATTGCAGAAAAAACACTTTTTGACCTTTCCGAGTGACCTTGACCTTGACCTGATGACCTCCAAAATTCATAGGGGACTTTTCTGAATTAATGTCCTATCCTGAAAGTTTCACGAAAATTGGTCCTGCCGTTTTGCCGTAATGTTGCTAACAGACTAACAAAGAAACCCCATCAGAAACAATATCGCCCTCCAGCCGTCCCTGGCGAGGTAAGGATAAGTGGAAGCATACCTTTTTCAGTTTGAGCGCACCTCCAACGCTGAAGAGGGTGCTGAATGTCGAAGACGGCGTCATATTCGAGTAGAAGGGGAGGGATTTGCTTTCGTCCACCTTGCACATGTCACGGAGATTTGTTACCGGTGTCCCATCACAAATCCTACAACCACCTTAAAAACCAAATTTTCTGTTCTAGAGAGAGAGAGAGAGAGAGAGAGAGAGAGAGAAAAACATGGATGTCTCTGTTTCGAGGTTCGGTAGAAAAACGAAAGAGGTCAACTATTTTGAGTCAAACGAAGACGAGGATGAAAGTGATAATGTCTCAAATTCTGGGAGCGAGGATTCTGACACCGAGGCGCCAATTGAGGATTCTCAGGAATCCGGCCTGAGCGAGTGAGTTAACGGTCACGGCTTCCGTGTTCTCCGGTTTGGCCCATTTGTGGCAAAAAAAAAAAACTTCTTACTTGTTTGATTAACGGAAGCGGCAGCTGCAATTTGCTTAATGGAGTGACATGAGATTATAACGTGTCATCTGGGCGTCGAATGTTGAATTTTCGCAAAATAAAGTCTGAAATTAAGCATTATTACCCTCGAGGTTGTGCTTGGCCGTTATTATTGTCACGACAGTGAAGCGCCGAGTTCCGTTAGCATCACTGAAGTGACAATAATGATGGTCAAGCTACCCTCGAGCGTAATAATGCGATCATACAACTATTACCAACTAAATAAAATATATTCATACTTTAGGCATTTCGCTCTCAAAAGTTTTTTTTGCTACTGTTCTCTCCGTTTCAGTGGAAGTGTGAGATCTGACGTTAACTAGTCCTTGTCAGCCAGCCAACTTGGGCTTATGTTTTCTAGACATCGTGATTTCCCTAAACTTAATAAATACCTTACTTAGCAACACAAACTGCTTTTGTTGCTCAATCGTGTTGTAACTAGAATATCCGCTGGAAAAAAAAAATTCATGGACTGATAGTTGTACTTCTGCCGACATCTTAGTAATTTTTAAGCTGATAGGTGCTGCGACAACGACTCCACAGCAAGGCTGATCTTTATCTACTCACAGTGGGTGAGGTCAAGTCGTAGGATTAACTAAACAGCTCGAGTCAAGTTAAGACCCGTGTAGCACTAAAGCCCCCCCGCCCCTGCAGATAACACATAAACTTGACCTCAACAGGAAGATTTGGTCAGCCTGACCTTTACTGTGAGTTTGCCCCGAATTAACACAGGACTAGCCCAACTTTTGTGCCAAAGTGTTATCTCAATCCCAGAAAGCTGCATAAACACCATGCATACTCATTTAAAATGTACAGGGTGTTAAGTTAACCTCTAGTGTTAAGTGATCCTCTAGAGGTTAACACTTTACTGAGGTCAAGTTTGAGGGTTATTGCAGGGCCGCCGACTCTCACACATTCGCTGTGAGAATTTGTGGAATATTCACGTTCCCATGCCGTAGTCCGCAATTATTCAATCAGTGTGTTCGTAAGAGATTCTCAGGTGGAACTGAAGTCCTTGTACATGGAGGTTTATCAGTTTCACATGCGTTATGGTGGATTACACCCCAAGTAACACTCGTGTCATCTCAGTGTTATTCATATGTTAATCCTATCAAAGGATTATCCAAGTGTTTACAGTTCGGACTAACACTAATCCTAACTGAATCCTTAACAATGAAACTTGACCTCACCTAGTGTGGTTTAACAAAATGCAGGGTTAAAAAAAATTTACCTAGAACCAAATTTTGACAAGACCTCCACCATCATAATAAGCTGAAAATTAAAATATTCTGTTCGGAAAATATTGTGTTATGTACAGTTTCTTATTATCAGTAAGGCTTCTGCATACATTTTTTTTATCTCGTGTGAAAAATGGATAGTCACATGGATATCCATTAAAATGTAGTCTGGGGAATAGATTATTATTATTAAGACAAACAAAATAATATAGCTGTTAATAATAGCCTTTATCTCTCCACAAAATCATTACAGACCTCATTATCATTACATCATCATTACAGATTCCGTAAATGTACACTACGTATAGTACTGTGCCCTATAACAGACTGTGTCCATTTATGTAATGGAGTACTAAAGTGATTACGTCATGCTGGTGTTGGAAGTAAAATTTCCCATTCATTTTACCCATAGACTGTTTTTTTTAGTTCACTTTTGAATCACTTCCCATTGTTTTCAAGCCTCCATCTTTTTCGAGATTTTGCATTATATTACGACAAAAAACAAATATAATTTTTCTTGACCGGAATCAGCTATATTTCAAATCATTTTCATTTTTCGCAGAGTTGTGACCAAGTCAAATTAAGTCACTGGTCATTCGCTCAAACTCAAAGCAGATGAGGGAGAGCAATGAGGAGTGAAAGGGGGCGGGGGATCAAATTAGACAATGAGCTCATTAATTAACAAGCAGAGTGGGGAAAGCTGAGAGAGCCATGAGCTGCATTTCATGTTGACATTGACCCCTTTCTGATCCTAAATGTATCTAAGCATTTAACTCTCTCAGCTTTCCCCAATCTGCTTGTTAATTAGTTAGCCCATTGTCTAATTTGTTCCCCTGCCCACTTTTTCTCCTCATTGCTCTCCCTTGTCTGCTTTGAGTTTGAGCTCAACCAGTTACTTGATTTGACTTGGATATAATAACTTGATGTCAACTCTTATTTTTGGCCACCACGCTAATCCTCTTTGTAGTCTAAGAACTACACGTCCCATGATCCTCCTGATTCCCGGGCTGAAGGATTTCAGGACGCGTTGGAAGTCTCCCGTCTTAAATTTTCCTGCACCTTGCTATAGCTGTTTGTTTGCTTAAGTAGTTTGCCACTCTGCATTCTACTTGGTTGCACTTTCCTTGTTAGATATCAAGTTTTACAATTAGCACCAATTTACTTTAATAGCCAGATATCTTTGGCCAATGTTTGTTTGCTTAAAAACTCGTTAGTCAGCGAACAAGCTTATCAGCCTTGTCAAAGCATAACTGACTGCGAACTGGATGTCAGCAGGCTAACTTAGCCAGCAAGCTAGTTTACCGACTTCAGTAATTGTCTACCTTATATTTGGCACATCATACTTCATACTATAATTTGAGGAACGTTTGTCTGTTTGTCTGTCTGTCTGTTTGTTCCCCTACTCCTCCGAGGTCCTCTGACGGATCTTCACCAAACTTGGTGGGTCTACGTAGGTTGTCCCTGGAATTGTCCTCTCGCGGTCATTTCTTGGATGACCTACGTCCACGTACCAACTTTCATGAAAATCTGTCCAGGGAGATGGGAGATGCGAAAAATTGACCTTTGACCCCAGTGACCTTGACCTTTCAAAAAACTAACCCCTCAAGGACAATTCCAGGGACAACCTACATAGACCCACCGAGTTTGGTGAAGATCCGTCAGAGGACCTCGGAGGAGTAGGGGAACAAACAGACAGACAAACGTTCCTCAAATTATAGTATGATTCCATAGCTCCCGGATCAAAGACATATCCCAGGCCAGTTATTCAGATAAATTTTACAGAGCTGTGATGCATTTCAATTCTTACCATATCTGAAGATATGAAGCCATAAGTGTTATATAAATGGACACTTGGTTATAGGGCAGTGTACTATATGTTGTGTTCATTTGCGGAATATGCACTTGAGGTCTGTAATGATTTTGTGGAGAGATAAAGGCTATTATTAATTGCTACATTATTTTGTTTGTCTTGGTAATCTATTCCCTAGACTACATTTTAAAGGATATCCATGAGACTATCTATTTTTCAGACGAGATAAAAACATGTATGCAGAAGCCTCACTGATAAAAAAAACTGTATACTACACAATATTTTCCCAACAGAATATATAAATTTTAATCTTATTATGATGTTGGAGGCCTTGTCAAAATTTGGTATCAAGGAAATGTCTGCTCATTTTTTTTGACCCTGCATTTTGTTAAAGCACACTATGTACAATGAACTTATATTAACTTTTATATTTAAATATAGCAACAGCTTTCCAGTCTTGGCGCCAGAACAAACATCTATCTTTTAATGAACTCACCAGCAGATGTTTCATTTCAGCTGGGGGTGTGTCACTGCAATTTAACGTTTGCGCCAATTAATGTTGCTAAGCAGCAAAAGTAACAAAAGTAACCTGCAACATTAAGGCTGAACAGAGTTATATAATTTCAACTCCACCTTTCAGGGGTTTTAGCTAATCACCCTTTCAGGCTTCTATCAATTTACCGCCAAAATAATGACAACAGTTTTCACAGATGTGTTGATTTATTAAATGTTCATGTCAATGTCCAAATGCAAACAAATTGACAAATTAATTAAATCAATGGCCTAGGCAACTCATTAAGATAGGCAGAGTAATAATTTCAACTCGGCTACCTGTCCTGTCATGCTCATATGAGAACATGTAACCCTTACATGTGCTTACATAATGATTGATGTCCTATAAAAGAAAATGATGAATATACGTATGGGATGATGTAGGTATGTGCTATTTTTTTTCCTTTTGAAGTATTAAGGTAATGGCCCCATTACTGAGAATTATGTGAAACTGCTGTTGGAGGTATTTTCTTTTTGTTACCTGTGTAGGTGTGTGTGGGGAGGGGTAAGAATCATGTGAGCTCACCTGGCCTGTACCTGAGAGGAGGAGGTTATTTGAGGGAGTAGTGGTAAGGCCAGGAGAGAGACGAGCTGTGTGACTGAGGTTACGATTGTTTGATGGGGAAAAAATAGCTGCAATTTTCTGGATCGTTCTCCTTTGCGTGGACCCTGGGGCGTAAAGTGGAGTAACGTTTCTCCCACTGAACGGAGTTGCTGGGGAGGAACTGAAGAAGCAGCGGGATTTCCTGATATCGGGCTTTCGGTGTGGTGAGACTGCGGTGTTTTTCTTTTTTGCTCTTTTTGCTGTGGGCCTGCAGTGCATATTTCATGGATTTGTTTTTTTTTTTTTTTTGGACTGCAGGGTTTTTCCTGATTTTTGAAGTTGTTGGACTTTGCGATCTAGCAGCACGAAATGGAACTTTGGTTTTTTTTTTTTTGAATGAGCGTTGACTTTTGAGTTAATCGGATCGGATTAAGATTTTTTTTATGTTGAGGAAAGGGGATTAGGTTATTGATCTCTGGGTTTCGCTGGTGCTACAAAAAGCATCGCTGCAGTGAAAATAAAATGTCTAACCAATGTCAGTAAATTAACAATCCTACATAAAAACGCAACTACTGGTGCCTGAATTCTTCCCTCTGATTTTAGTAGCTTTCTTCCCTTTTAATAATCATAGGTTTGAATTGTTACAAACATTATAAACGTCTGATTGACCAATCAGATTGCTCGGTCGGATCTACGTGTTGTATAATCCTCGATATAAAACGGCAGCGCTATTTACTCGGGCTACCCAAGTAGCTTAAGTCAAGGTCTGTCCGTGAGGTCTGCCTGTATATTTAATAAGTCCTGGGGGGCCCTTGAGTATGCTTGTTTTTGTTCAAACCACAGTTGCAATAAAAATACATTCTAACTAGCTGCTAATCTTTCTTGAGTATGTACTTTTGATTTTTAGATGAGTGCTTATCTTATGGGTCGACAATTTGCTAAAAAATGCATTACCACACTGAATCGCCCGGTTTGTACTGGGCTTCTTGCAAAATGGCCAAGAATTACATAAAAAAGAGGTAACAATAACCTCTAAGGTAAAAGGCTCTTGACATGGTTGGCATTAAATTATTTTTCTTCCTTAAACATCAACACAATGCATGCTTGCCTCATGATCATTCACATTTCAAAGTTTTCATTAGGCCTATCTATCAGATGGTGATGATTGGTGGCCAGGTGTCTGTACTTGCAGTAATTAGCAGGCCATTGATTCAGATCAGTCACAATTTGATCAGAGATTATTATTACACTGCAAATACAGTATGTACTTACATGAAAGGAGGAAACTCCTTTCATGTAAGTACATACTGTATTTGCAGTGTAGCCCAATAAGCACTACGTGTCCATAGAAATGTAATTGAACATTTTATACAGCACCACCTCAAATTTGATTAAGGTTTCAAGTAATCTTGCATGAAAAGCTACTAGTCTGAAAAATTAACAGCTTGTCAATAATCTAATTGTTATTAAGGTTGGAACAAAAACCAGCCTATACGTGGCTTCCATGACCAAGTTTTGGAACTACTGAACATAGTAACTAACTGGTTAACTAATTAGCCTACGTCTACGTCGAGAATTGGGAATGGCTTAGATCAGGGGTGGGAAATTCCGGTCCTGGAGGGGCCAGTGTGTATGCACATTTTTATTTCTATCAATTACCCTGGCTAATTGAGTTTATTGATTGTATACACAAATATAGATTTGTGCAAAGATTAGATCAAGAAAAAAATTATGTGGGGAGATGAGAACAGTCTTTGTTGGCCATTCGTGATAATTTAAAGAAATGTGCCTGAAATGTCAGATTTCAGAAAAAGTTGTAGTGATTTATTACCTGGTCGTCTGGTTTTGGGCTCCAGGTTCTTTTGTGTGGGCTTATTGTTGATAATTAGGTTTCAAGGAATTGCATCACAATTGCATTTTGATTATCAAGAAATTCTTCTATGGTTTTTGAGCTCACATGTAAAACAATACGAAAGACTGTGCTTTAGGATACAGTTTGGGCTTGTTTCTCTCAAATATTATTGTGAACTCCATTAATGAAGAAGTGCACCACATATTAGGACATTGGTTCCAGTAGTAATGACTTTATGAAGCTGGCATCTTTCAAAATGGTCACAAAGTGACTCATAAACAATACAACCCCAATTCCGAAATAGTTGGGATGAAGTGTAAATTGTGAATAAAATCAAAATGCAATGACTTTCAGATCCCATGAGCCAATATGTTATTTACAATAGAGCATGGATAACATTTCAAATGTTGAAACTGAGGCATTCTACATTTTTTTTATCCACAAAATGAGCGTAATTCACATTTTCTGGCTGCAACAGGTCTCAAAAAAGTTGGGGCACAGGCAAAAAAGGGCTGAAAAAGCTATTAATTTATAAGAGAATCAACTGATAGAGCATTTTGCAAGGAATTAAGTTAACTGGCATCAGGTGTGTAACATGATTGGCTATAAAAGGGATGTCTTAGACAGGCTGAGTCTCTCAGAAGTAAAGATGGCCGGAGGCTTTCCAACCTGTGAAGGCCTGCAAAAAGAAAAAATGTGGAATACTTTTAAAACAAAGTTCCTCAACGTCAAATTGCAAAGGCATTGAAGGTCTCATCATTGACTGTGCATAACATCATCAAAAGATGCAGAAAAACTGGAAAAATCTCTGTGTGTAAGGGACAAGGCTGAAGACCTTTACTAGATGCCCGTGATCTTTGGGCCCTCAGACGCCACTGCATCACTCACCAGCTTGATTGTGTTATTGACATTACTAAATGGGCCCAGTAATATTTCAAGAAACCACTCTCTGTAAACATAGTCTGCCATGCCTTCCATAGATGCCACCTAAAACTCGATCATGCAAAAAGGAAGCCATTGTCGAGCATGATCCAGAAGCTCCGCCGTGTTCTGTGGGCCTAGGCTCATTTAAAATGGAATGAAGCAAAGTGTCCTGTGGTCAGACGAGTCCAAATTCGACCTTCTTGTTAGAAATCATGGGCGTCGTGTCCTCTGGGCTAAAGAGGAGATGGACCACCCCTCCTGTTATCAGTGTTCAGTTCAAAAGCCAGCATCTCTGTTGGTATGGGGATGCATTAGTGCATATGGTGTGGGACACTGGCATGTTTAAAAAGCACCACGAAAGCTGAAGGGTATATAATGGTTTAGAGCTACATATGCTCTCCTCCAGATGACATCAATTCCAGGGAAGGCCTTGTGTATTTCAGCAGGACAATTCAAGACCACATACTGCAGCTGTTACAACAGCATGGCTTTGCAGTAGATGAGTCCGTGTGCTGAACTGGCCTGCTTGCAGTCCTGATCTTTCACCAATTGAGAACATTTGGTGCATAATGAAACGAAAAGTCCATCAAAGGAGACCCAAAACTCTCCAGCAGCTGGAAGCCGTATTAAACCAAATTCCAATGGCTAAACTCAAGAAACTTATCTCCTCAATGCCCAGACGCCTCTACTCTGTGTTAGAAAGAAGAGGAGATGCTACACCATGGTAAACAGGCCCCTGTCCCAACTTTTTTGAGACCTGTAGCAGCCATCAAATTTGAAACAAGCTCAATTTGTGGATAAAATTTCTAAAATTTCTCAGTTTCAACCAGTGTTGGGCAGTATTGCCTTACTGTAACGGTGTTACTTTTGACAGTAACTAATCCTCTAACGCATTACTTTTTAAATCAATGAACTCAGTTACCATTACAATATATTTTGTTTATCCATTAATCGCTAAATTAATTCATAGCGTATGTAATGCCGATTACATCCAATGGGCGGCAATGTTGTAAAGAGACATCCTTGTCTGAAAGCTCTGTGAAAACCGGAAGTTGATCAGTGACGACGGTAACCCCAAGTTTTGGCTTCAAGTGATGGTGAAAATTGAGGCAAGAAAAAAATCTTAGCATATTACATGTTCCTGAAGCCCTAACGATTATATTTTTGTTGATTGGCAGAAACTTTTCAATAAAATGAATTGCTGTCGTACCCTGGAAAAAGTGCTCGACCGCTTGGTCGATCTGCCCAGTCATGGTAAACTGAAGCTGATGCTGACTCAGCGTATAAACACACAGTAAAGACATAAAATGTAATCCACCAATTCCTTGCTCAACTGCATTGTTCATGTTTTACCTTCTGATTGGCATATCTATAAAGCCATTTACTGTTTACATAATAATATAATGATGATAATAATGAGGTCTTATAATAAGATAAATCATAAGCTAGTGCTCATTTAACGTTATTCTGTCATAACCATTGTAGCTGAGCCATATTGAATAACACTCTCCATCAGAGGCGTAACCAAACCTTCTAAATGTGTATGCACGAAGCATACCATTAGGACAGTAATTCTGACTAATTCTCTTTCGTTTTTCTTAATTAACGATACATTCACGCTGAAAGCTCACCACACTATCAAGTGTTGGTTATTCTCCTCATTGAGCAAGATGACAACCATTCATAATGCGCAATTGAAGCGTTTCAGTTAGGTTATGCTTATTCAAAATTGTGTAATGGTGTTTCAGATCTTTTGGTTTTTTTCAATTGTTATATTAAACCAATCATAAAATGCAGGTTAGACCGCTTGATATGCCAAAAAGATAGCGCGGAAGTTTGTGAGCAGTTTATCATTCGAAAAGCAAATACCCACATAAGAGTACATTATTTTTCCGAACCAAATTCAGCTCATTAAATCGCATCAAGAAAAAACTTGTGTCTTTAATTACCATTGGATGATTCTTATTGGATAACATGTTACTAAACGAAAATTATTGAGAGGAAGTCAGGGCCAATAATTGTTGTAAAGGGATGTGCCAGGCAAACGTATTTTGAAGTTCTGGCCTCGCCTCTGCTGCGCATTGAGTAGTCATAGTTGGAGCTATCTAGATGGGTAGCTAACTATAAACATTACATTTTACGATGCTAAATATATGAGGCTGTATTGAAGGGATGGGTATATTATGTAGCACAATGAGCATGAATTTCAGTCTCTTGTTTTCTATGTAGGTTTGAATTGATGGGATGCATCTAAATTGCCTTGTTGTATTTGCTTTAGTAACCTCTGTCTCTTATCTAAGTGCATTGTCTGGTCTGTTTATTTTATCAAATTACTTTTGGATTACTATTACATTATGTTGACTGTTGCACTTTGATTCATTTTATAAACATATTCTGCTGTCAATTTTTTTAAATGAAAAAACTTAAACTTCAGTTTGCACAAATGAAAAAATTCTATTGATGCCTAATGTTTGTTAGTTCAAGCCTAAAGTTACCCTAACTGGGCAACTGGGTGACTAGCGTATCTGCCATCTGATTGGGTCATCTGGGAAAAAAAGAACTGAATAGTTGCTAAATGTGGAGTCAGGAACACAATTTTACCAATAAATAATTTTTTGAAAATGTATTTTGTAGTTTTCCTGTTAAAGGGTAAACAAAGTAACTAAAAAGTTACACTAAAACGTAATGCCTTACTGGTAAAAGTAAGTGATCAACAAAGTAATTGAGTTAGTTTTTGAATGAAGTAACTGTAACTAGTTCCACTGGTTCCAACATTTGCTATGTTATCTCTGTTCTGTTGTGAATAAAATACCGGCTGGTGTGATTTGAAAGTCATTGCGTTTTGATTTTATTCCCAATTTACACTTTGTCCCGACCATTCCAGAATTGGGATTTTACAACATAATACCCCCTCTATAGCATGAATTACAAAGATAAAAATGGTTATAAGTGGTCATAATTTGTTCGTAAAGCCTTATGGTCCCAAGTAGATTTTAGATCTTTCCACTATGTTAGTATTGTCCCAGCACAATTTGAAAACTAGATAAACTCGATCTACCACATGAACTGGATCAACAGCATTTAACCCTTTGTGTTCTGTGCAGAAAAGGGATGCACCGAAATGAAAATTTTTGGCCAAAACCAAAAATGAGAAATGCTTGGCCGAAAACCGAAACACCGAAAGAAATTATTTTGCCATTATTTTCAATAATTTGAAATTATTTATTACCATTTCATTTATGGCTTTGACTGTGTACTTACCTAACTAAAGTCAAGGCATTGCAATGGCCTAAATTAATATTCACGCTTCAAAGAGTAAATCAATTGCAAAATTATGAAAATATTTATTTAGCTCTGACATTCCAACAAAGCACAATATAAAATAAAATTAAAGCTTTTGCTTGCCCAGAACGTATTTTTCTTGGTTTTGGCACTGCATATCTGAAAATAAATTTTTTTACTTGCTTTTGAATTTAAATGTCTATCTTGCAAATGGTCTAGGAGGGATGTGTATTAAAAGTGCATTAAGTTTTGCATGATGAAGTCAACTTGAATAACATGTTTCAGAAAAATAGCAAAACTGTGGCTTTGTTCTTCTGATAATGAATAGCGCAAAGCCTGATCAAGAAAAATTAGATTGTGTTTGTCCCAAATATTTTGGAGCTCACTGTAAATTGTCTTAAGTTCTACATCGAAGTTGATTATACTCTTCCACTCCATGCGGCGTTATATAAATTCTAGTGATGATTTGGTTATCCTAATCATCCTAAATTATCCTTATAAAGACACTTTGACTTTGACTAATTTTATCAATGTCTCTAACACACAGTGTGGACTCGGAGGCATCCGAGACGTCGAGTGGGAGCGTGCCGGTTACTCCAGGGAAAAGGGGACATTTTGCCCACTCCAAAGCTCCACACTCCCGAAGAGGTCATCTATCACCTCGCAAACGCCAGAGGAGGTCCCAGCAAGTGGAGCAGGAGGCAAGCCAATGGAATTTTGTCACGGACCCAGATGTCGAGCCGCAGTTGCCTTGTTTTTGTCCAGCGAGAGAACCTGGAGTGCAACTGGACAGCACCAAGGAGTACTCCCATCTGGAGCTTTTCCAGCTGTTTTTTGACCATGAAGTGGTGAAGACATTGTGCGAGAACACAAACAAGAAAGCTGACAGGATGCGGGTGCTGGGGAGGCAGTGTTCCTGGGAGGAACTGACGGTGAAAGAGTTTTATAGATTCCTAGGGCTCATAATCTTCACGGACCTCTTCAAGGCCTCCACGCTGAAGGATTACTGGTCTCAGCACAAAGTCTACAGGGTCATGTTCTTTCACAAGATGATGACGCAGCATCGCTTCAATGTCATCATGCGGACTCTGCACTTCAGTGACCCAGCAGAGGACGAGGAAAACCGCAAGAAGAGGGGCACCCCAGACTACGATCGCCTCTTCTGCCTGAGACCTCTCTGGGATGCAATGGTCCTATCCTGCCAGGCATTCTACCATCCCCGACAAAACCTTTCTATCGAGGAGCGCATGCTTGGGGCAAAGGCCATGAATATGCTCAAGAAGCGTGTGATGCACGACTCTATCAGGAAGGGATACAAGCTGTCTGTGCTAGTTGATGCCGATAATGGGTACACCTGCAACTTCAACATCGACGCGAGAAGGAGACGGACTGAGACAGGTAAAGGTATCAGGTACAACTCTGTTATGAAGCTCATCAATGTCGCTCATTTGGGGACAGGTTACCATCTCTACGTGAACTCCTTCTACACGAGTGTCCCCCTTTTTCGAGACTTGCATCTCCGCAAGATTGGTGCTTGTGGCACCATCTTAAAAAGACGACAGGGCCTCCCCCACACCCAGAAGAATGCACTTTCTTGCAAATCAAACCTGGGGGAGATTCGATGGATTCGTGATAAAGAGCTTCTCTTTGTCATGTGGAAGGACATTCAACAAGTCTGCATGCTCTCCACCATTCACACTGTCTACACAGGCGACCAAGTCGTGCGGCAAATTTGGACCTCAGGCAGGAAATCGACTATGCTCTCTGTTCCCATGCCGACAACAGTGAAAGCATATAACCAGCACATGGGCGACCTCTCGGATGCGCACATCAAACACTACAGGGTTTCACAGAATACCAAAAAATGGTACAGGATCATCTTCTTCCATTTTGTGGATATTGCCGTGGCGAATGCCTTTCTACTCCACAAGGACCTGGCAGAGAAGCGGAACACCTCACCCGTGTCTCAGAAGGCATTTCGGGAGGAGCTCTGTCTGCAACTTGTGGATGCTCAGCCTGGGGACATTTGGAATCGTTGCTGTGAGCCGGCCCTCCTAAAATCCGTAGACCAGTCTTTTTCGATGATGAAAGACAAGCCCTTGAAAGAGAATGAGGTCCAGTTGCCGATGAAAAAGCTGTGCTTTCCCGTTTGCATGACAGAAGGGCAAGATGTTGCTAGTGGGTGCAAGGCCACAAAAGGAAGAAGGCCTTGCGTCTTGTGCGCGAAGGAGAAAAACCGAATGAAGACTGTCTGGAAGTGTAGTGCCTGCGACGTTCCCCTCTGTCTGGTTGCTGACAGGAATTGCTTTCGGGACTGGCACTTATTGATGGTGAAGGAAGTTGATAAGGATAGGATGGCTGATGATGGTCAACAGCGTACAGAAGAAATAGCCACCTGACTCCCATAGCAAGTACATCACCAGAAGGACCTGTGTGATTGCTTAGCTGTCATATTCATTACATTGTCACATTACTCTCCCTTTCTGGGGGTTTCGCCCTGAACACCTTTCTTACTCAGGTCTACCGCCCTACCTATTGCTTAAAAATGCTAATATTTGTGATCACACTAGAGCTTGAAGGAGTGCAAGATCTGCTGATTTTTCTCCTGAAACCAATTTATGTTTTGATTTTATGCTTGCAGTCTTGCTATTTGGCATTGGTTTAACTGATTGGGAAAGTATAGCATTTTCTAATTGAGTGTTAATTGATGACATGGATTTCTGCCCTTGGATGGTGCTGTACTTCTGCAGTTTTTCGTATTTTCTATGAACAGGGTGAAAAAACTTCAGACAATGTTCTTTTGCCGTAATTTATTTCTATTGCTTGGGAGATTAAATGTGTCATTCCAAATAAAAATGGCCAACTCTGCCACCTCACCTCAGAATCTCTTGACTTTTTTTTTATCCCCCGCGGCGCGTTTAGCGTTTTGCATAAATTATTGTATCGATATTGATTGTCCTGATGTCAGATCAAAGGCGGTTGGCACTCGACCTGACTTAATCAATGCAGCCGAATCTGTGATGCAAATTAACAACTTCACATCTCTCTCAGCCGACCACAAACTGCTTCGGCATTAGGCAGTGTGTAAATATAATGCTTGCGTTCTATGTTCATCCAGAACATCCAGAGAAGATCGCCCGCAAATAAATAAATAGCAGTGTTCATTGGATGTTCTGTTGGTTGTTAGAATGCTTCTTTTTATCCTTTGTTTTGTTATCAATCTGTTCTAATCGTCCATTTTTTTTTTTGTCTGTCAGACACGGAGTATTTTGCATTTGATGTCCGACAGGCATTGTACATTGTCCCGCGCCAATGTCGACTCACTTTATTGAGGAGAGCTTAAACAGAAACATTCATTGAAATTCTCGGTACTCATCTTGAAGAACTGAGCCCTCTTATCAAAACATTAACGTTCAATATCTAAAAGAGTCAGTTGATTTGAAGAAATTAAGAACAAAAATTGACTGTTTGACACGGAGTTAGATTGAAACCATCTGACTGCCGAACACGGAGATATATTAAAACTCTGTCCAACTTTGGGACACGTAGACAATGTGTTCAACGCAATCTGTCGTGCGAAAAATTTGTTTCGCGTCCAGTGTGCAAGCGGCTTAAAACTAGGCTACTATTATTATCACTTAGGTTTTATCGTTTTTAGTTGGGGAAAGGAATACAGCCTGATTGCTATGATTTCGTACTGAGTTAAGATCACATCGTGAATATAAATGTGCAACGTATCTTGCATTGTTGTCCATGCATGTTAATCCCAAAATTTTAAGCAGCAATAGGGTGTAACAATAGGAACACGCTATCCATTGTTTCTCTTCCCAATGATGCAGGCAGAAGAAATAAATGAGCGACCGTCGTATTTCATTCCAACTTCAAAAGTTTGAATGATCTGACGTAGTTTCGTTTTGAAATTCCATTCAAGTTCGCTAATGGTAATAATTTAAGAATGCTCTAGCTAGCCAGCTAACTCATGTTAGTAATGCTTAAAATAGACGTAAGCAGTGCAGAAAACATGCCTGAAGCAGCAAAGTAAAATGCAACATTAACGCATCATGCAGATATAGGACAGAGGCTTCTATATTCCAACACATTAAAGGTGAGGAGAGGAGCTCATTTGATTGGTGAAGATTTGACTTGGCTGTGTTAAACCCAAACACGCCGTCTTTGCTACTTGCGCCGGTAGGAAGGACGGAGGCGGGACAGAGGAGTACTTGCGCCAGGCTGCACCGGGCACGAAATTGCAACATACGCCTGGACACACCCTGTTGGCCCGGCGCACCCCCCCATTTGCCGCGTCTGCCCCACCCCTGGTCCACAAATTTAGCGCCCTATGTCCTGTCATAGAACCGAGAGATTACAACAAATAGTCTTTTAACAAGTTTATTGTACTGTTACCATTGTGAACAAATGGTGAATCATACCAATAAAAACCTAATGCTGAAACCTGCGGCTCTGTCCGGTACCAGGAAGCAAGAGAGCCTAGGCCCAGAGATTTATGCTGAAACAAGGTGGGCTGTTCTTTACAGTAAGGTTTGGACTGATTGGATACAAACGGACAAATGGGAGAGAAAATGATCAAGGGGGGTGGAGGGACATTCAAAAGATAACAATTGGAGAGGATTAGTTGAACAGCCAGGTAAAGACAGAATGATGGGTAAGGGGGAGGAGAAGAGTGCCTTCTTCTACCGCAGTCCCCCAATCCGCACACTATCCTGGCAGCGGGGGACAAAAACCACTTTAAGAGTGTGTTGCAGGTATTTATGTGGACCTATTTTGCCAGTGTAATGATTGGACCAACAACTTATGATGTATAGTCTGATTTGTGTTATGTTCGGCTATTTTGTGCATTTATGGCGCCCCCTACTGGTCGATTTGATTGAACTTGCAGGCCATATTTCAGCTTCTTATGTGGACATATCCTGAGTTTTGTGGTGAGTGGAAAAACTATGATTTTTAGTCTGATTAGTGTTATACCACGTTGCTTTGTTTTGCATTTATAGCGCCCCCTATCGGACAATTTGAATGAAATTTTCAGAGTATGTTTCAAGTACTTACATGAATATATGAGTTTTATCGCAATAGGACAGACAATTGCTGATTTATAGTCTGATTTGTGTTCTACCATGCTGATTTGTTTTGAATTTATGGCGCCCCCTATAAGTCAATTTGAATGAAATTATTTGGGTATGTTTCAGGTACTTATATGAATATATCCTGTGAGTTTTATAGCTATAGGACAAACAATTTCTGATTTATAGTCTGATTTGTGTTATAGCATCCCCTATGGGCCAATTTGCATGAAACTGTCAAGGCATGTTCCTGGTACTTATATGGACTCATTCTGCAAGTTCTGTGATGTTTGGACCAATGGTTGTTGAATTGTGTCCATTTATGTGTTAAGCCACGCCCCTCCTGAAGTTCATTGGTCAATATCTTGGAAACGAAATGAGATTTCAACAAGCTTTATGCAACCTTTGATAAGCTCCATCCACTGATGATCCACAGCAATTTCCGAAGAAATCGGACTTACGGACCTCCTAGGAGGTCAAAATTCCGGAAAATCAAATAAGGTGGACCTTAGAGGTCCTTCAGGGAAAGTTGTCGAGATTGAACCATGAAATGTCTACCAAATTTTGTGTAAATCAGACTTACTGCATAGGAGTTATGACCTTTAAAGTGAAAACCTGTTTTTCTTGAATTATAGCGCCACCATCAGGCTGATTGAGATAATTATGCCTTGGTCAGTATTTACACACAATGTCCAAAATTTCAGGTCTCTATCATTTAGTAATAATGCATCAATTTTATATAGCGCTTTTCTAGGCACTCAAAGATGCTTCACAATGCATTATATTATTCATTCACGCACACATTCTCGCTCTGATGGTGGTAAACTACGTTTTTGTACCCACAGCTGCCCTGGGGCAGACTGACAGAGGCGTGGCTGCCAGTATGCGCCTACGGCCCCTCTAACCACCACCAAACATTCTCACACAGCCATAAAGGAGTGTTCCTATAATGCATGTTTTGTGGGTGGGGGAAATCGGAGTACTCGGAGGAAACCCACGCGAACACTGGGAGAACATGCAACTCCACACAGAAAGGCTCCAGGCCGGATTTGGCCCCACAACCGTCTTGCTGTGAGGCAGGCCCATTTACCATCTCACGGTAATTTGTGAAACCATTTCTGAAGAAGAAAAGAAATAATAATAATAAAAATAAACCAGCACAAAAACAATAGGGTTTCAGCTATACGGGCTTGAACCCATAATAATAATAATAACAACAACCAGCACAAAAACAACATGAACAATGGCTCTCCTCTGCTGTGAACATCGCTGCAGTGACCCGGACCTGCAGGTTCTTCCTCTACAACATCCGTAGAATCCGGCCCTTCCTCACCAGCTACTCAACGCAGCTCCTAGTTCAAGCGCTGATCCTCTCCCGCCTGGACTACTGCAACTCCCTCCTCGCCGGCCTCCCAGCATCTGCCATCAGACCCCTGCAGTTCATCCAGAACGCTGCAGCTCGCCTGGTCCACAACCTCCCGAGACACTCCCACGTCACCCCCCTGCTCACAAAGCTCTACTGGCTCCCTGTTGTTGCTCGCATCAAATTCAAGACTTTGGTGCTAGCCTATCTGGGAGTCAACAGAACAGCTCCAGCCTACATCCAGAGACTGTTCAGACCTTACACTCCTGCCAGAGCACTCCGCTCTGCTACTTCTGGTCGCCTGGCTCCTCCCCCTCTCTGCTCCTCCCCTTCCCGCTCTAGGCTGCTGTCTGTCCTGGCACCTCGTTGGTGGAATGATCTATCTTTCAAATGATCTACAGCAGAATCCTTGAGCATCTTCAAGCGCCGCCTGAAAACCCACCTCTTCAGGCTCCACCTTTCCCCTGCTCCACTGCCCTGAATCCTGTCCCTACATCCCTTGATTTGTTGCACTTAATTCTGTTTACCTCACTTCTCGATTGTTACAGCTTGATTTGGTTTCCCTTCATTTTTTCTGCACCCTATTTTGTCAGTTAACTTGATTTTCCTGCCCCTTTGTTACACTTGACCTGTTGCCCTTTAACTGCACTTATTTTATTGCCCTTTTCTTACATTTGACTCTTCCCCTTTGTTGCACTGTAACAATGGGTCGTGTTCTGTCACTGACTGTTAGCACTTGTACTTGTCTCCTAGGAGGTCTGCACTTTTGTACTGTTCTTGTGCACTTTTGTACGTCGCTCTGGATAAGAGCGTCTGCTAAGAACCTGTAATGTAATGTAATTGTTGTGATCTGTGATTTCTCATGTCATGTTTAAGTTCTGTGCCTGGCTATGCCATGTTTGATTCTGTGCTTGGTGACCACTGCATATGTCTGACTATTCTTAGGATTGTGTTGTGTTTAGGTAATTTAGATTTCCTGTTTATTATTTTTCATGTGTAGATCATTTAGTTTCCATGCCATGTTTTCATTTCCATGCATTGCACTTCGTCTACCCTGTCTTGTCTTGTGTAGGTCTTTGCTCACGGTCCCTAGTTCTGTTGGGGGTTTTCCCCCTTCAGATGTAAAGCCTCCTTTTTGCATTTTACTGGTGTTTGCTCTTGGTTCATTTCGTAAAACCTCTCAGTAATGTAATGAATGCACCCAGAAACAGCAGAAACCTGCATAGAACACAATTTGAAATTGTAATCATGGTGTATATTGTAATCACACATGCTTTTCTTTCTTATCTCTGATGGAAGATATAATTTCCACAGGAAGATCTAGTGACAATGGGCAAAGTTTCCGCCACGGGTTTTCGCTGGTGCCTCACTACTGACCTGATTGATATCTGCGCTGGCTGCAGGAAGGTTTTACATAGATCCACCAGCAGGGAGAGCTAATAGAACGTTTGTATTTTTATACTTCCACGAACAGTACGTCTGGTACACCATTGAGAGAAATGTAGAACAGGAGACAGATTCAGCCATCCGGGTCCAGTCAGTCTTGGAGCTGCTCAGTGGTGAAAGCTGATAATTTAATGGAGTAAATGAAAGTGAATGCTGCCTTGTTCGACTGCGTGGCTTTATCGGCATCAGTGCGTGAACGGAAAGACATGAATGGGAATAGAATATTTTTGTTGCAGTTAAGTCATATTTTTTTAGAGGAGTATTTATTGAGGAAATGACCCTCTTGGCACCAGAAACTTAATTCGCTGCGGTTACCTCAGGCATTTTCCATCCTTTGGGGAAATGACAATCCCTTGTCCCCTGACACCATGATGCATATATACAGTATATATATAGGTGCAATTTCGAAAATTTACTCTAGATGGCGAACGCCACTCAAAAAACCTTCGCAGCAGCACGAATAGAAAATCTGGTGCTTCGTACAAGCGCGCTGCTGTCTAATGTGCTCCCCTTAACCATTTTGATTCAATGGGTCTTAACCTTTTTTTTTTTCTCCCATCTTTGGTTCGCCTGGTATCCCTGTGTAATAATGCTCGTATACCCTCAACTCTGTAATCCACGATCAAGATATCAATCAAGTTATACACATTTTTCCCCTCAAGACAATCTGATTAGATTACATGTGTTACAGTGATCTCACATGAATGTGTAAATATTTATATGACCATAAGTATTTAATAAAAAACGGAAATTGAATCTCTCAGAATTTTATCAAAATCAAACAGAATCGTATTGAACAAAATTCTGGACTTTGTAGAATTGTTCTCCTAAGACCTAAGTGATGGGAATCAAGGAGGAAAAATAAACATTGTGACTAACTCACCTCAAAAATTAACATTTTCCCCCAAGAATTCCTTTAATTTTCCTATCTTTTCCCCCCAGTTAGCTGTGCCATGCCCCCACTCTGAATCCTGTTGTGTAAGCCTATTGCATACTCTCTGTGTATAGCCCGAACCTCTACATTGAATTTGCACTGATATCAACCACTGGCCTTGAGCTAATGGAGCCCCCCAATCCACCACACTGTATGAGACAGGTGACCTCCAAACAACATACGAACCAATGAAAACCAAATTTACATACACAGTAAGTAAATCTGATGCTGTATACGACTTACAGTCCATTACCATGTCAAGAAGCCAAATACAATGTGTGAGAAACAGAATAAAAAGAAGCTATATGTTTAGAGAATACTCAATGTACACAAGGTGGACACCTTGCAGTATTATCCAACTACGCAATTGGAATAGCATATACTTGAAATTGACTGTGGTGGGGATTATTGTTGAGAATTTTGCCTTATTTACTCTCTTGTATTTTATTTTTCATTTAATTCAACTCTGATTTACAGTGTATTGCCTTGACACTGCAGGATTCCAATGTCAGTGATTGGTGGCATTTGGCCTGCACTGTGCAGATTGGCTCAAGTCCATCTGTAATGAGTGTAAAACAAGTTTTGCTCTACAATAAGAATGTGACAGATTTATGCAATTTTCATAGGACCTGTGGCTTTCCAAACATCTGCGAAAATGACCTAGAAAACGCGTGGGGCTGGCAACCATATCTGTGCATGGCATAGCAGAGAAATGAGAAAGAATCCCACGAGCTAGTATTGATGGTCTTCCTGACTAGCTGGCAAAGCAAAGCAGCATTACTTCATGAAGTACCACCGCATGATTTTCAGAATAGATAAATACTTATGGTCAGGCATCGACATTTACTGTCTGTCATATGCAAATAACATGACACAAAATACAAAAGACCGGGATGATCCGAATATACAGGGTGTTTGTAAATAGCATTCCATGTTTTGCATATTCCAGATTATCCAGACGTGACATTTAAGTATAATTAATTTATCTCTTGCACTCAACCATCTGTTGTGCCAATTAAGCAATGCAATTTGCAGTAGTAGTGATAGTGGAGCCAAAAATGCACTGACAGACTGCAAGGAAGGAATCAGTTGATGAAATTGAAGGCGCGATCATGTCTATACATGTCTTACATGTGAAAGGATTTATGAAAGATAAGCTCATGTAAATTTAATATATACTTTTTAATGCGCAATACATACAGTATTACTAATGATTTTATGTTGATTAACCATTGCTTTATTATGGAGAGTGTATGTAATCTCAGGGATAAGAAGTGACTGCATTTGATTGACTGTGGAAGAAGCCATTAATGCAACTTCTGTTGTATTTGTGAAATCTGATTGACTTTCCACACTCATGGAGATGGCCACCACATGTGTACTGAAGGTGAACTTTTGTAAGGCAATAGCTACACATCCATCTCTGGCCATGACTGTTTAAAGACTCTTAAAGATGGGTTTTCGGGAGCCAAGATAATCAAGGCAAAAAAAATAATAATAATAATAAAAAAACTGGCATTTCACAGTCAATAGAAAAAAGATTCACAATTAGTAAGAAAACAGTGCTATCCAATTTGGAAAGCGGGAACAAAACAAAGGAACAAGAAGCACACCAGAAGCTTACATTAATATTCAAATATGCATATAACCCAAGAATCCTTCACAGACTTGGGGTAAT
This sequence comes from Gymnothorax reevesii, assembly GCA_029721435.1. Taxonomy (NCBI): domain Eukaryota; kingdom Metazoa; phylum Chordata; class Actinopteri; order Anguilliformes; family Muraenidae; genus Gymnothorax; species Gymnothorax reevesii. Next base: position 99,138,310 of record CM056579.1, on the reverse strand, counting down.
GAGGGCTCTGTGCAGGAAGATCAGGGCTGTAGCCACAGGGGTAAAAACATCAGCCACTTTGCTCAGGCATCTGAGCCCCCTGAGAGAATACAGAGATGGCCCCCCTTTCTACGAGACGTTTGAGCTCCTCTAAACAATAATCCCTGCCCAATAATCCTGGTGACCTTTCACCTCTGTGGCAGTGGCCCTTATCCAAAACATTCCCTCCACGACAGTAATTACTGTTTCTGACTGAACTTCATGTAGTATGTCAATTAAAAACTTGTCAGTGATTTAAAAAGCTATGTTAGTGTATCTAAATAGTAATTCCTTCATAATAGTGATAATGATACTAATCCTTGGTTGGGTGGTACATCTGTAATCAGTGGCATTATCATTATTATGTAGGAATAATGTAAATACATCATGTATTTACATGGTAACTACAAACAATAGCTCAGGAGGCATCTGAAAAATGTTGTATAAAACTGATTGTTCTTTTTCTGTTTTCCGGTGGCTAGTCATTAGTGCACATTTATCCGCTGAATACTGCTATATTACAAGAGGAGGTTCCGAGTGGCATTGCCATGGCACAGAGTGTGGCGCATTGTGAAGCTCACAGAGGATGGGGAATGCTAAACCAAGAGGAGGAGGTGAGAAAAACAGCTCACAGATGGGGAGAGCTGGATAGATATGGCAACTGTAGATGTCATAGAATAATACCGCTGCCAGCTGAGGTACAGTGTCTTTAAACAACAACAACAAAAAAACAGACTTTACAGCAGTGCAAAAGGTATAGTGGGCTTCAGAATTATTGGCACCCCTCACTAAAAATGCACTGAGAATACTATTTTAAAAATGTAATTACATTATGGGTATAGACTCGTAAAGAAACACAAGCATTGGTAAATTCTTACCATCCAGAGGAATTCTATGGTTTTCTGTGAACTTTTCCAACCACAGAATATAAGGCCGTTCCGTACCTGCCCCATTTATTTGTAGAACTTTTTTGAAAGTTACTCTTGAGTTTGAGTTGTATATTGAAAGATTGGTTTTCAATTCTATTTGTGCAATTTTTTTTATGTCTTGAAAGAGTGTAATCACAGTTCTCTTTGCATTTTGTTTCTAAAATAGTAATTGGATTTTCTGAGCAGTAAATGTAAGTACATGGTGGACGCTATCACTGAGAAATGTATTGAGATTACTTTTTCTATTTAAAACCCAAAAGAAAGTGCCGCTGTTTGTGGCATGTAATTAAGAAAATTAAGACATTCAGTGATTGAAGCTGAACTGAGTACCCTTCCATAAAATGACTCCTAATTGAAATCTGCACGCAGTCTAGACAATGTTTACTCAGCCCTTTCTTCACTCTGCAGAAGACCGACATGGACATTTTATCTCAAAATAATATTCATTTCATTACTCAAAAATAGATCCTTTAATTGAGTGGCATCTCAGGCATGTTAATTACGAGAATTCCGCTCCCAAGAACAAAGTTCTTGATGAATTAGGTTGTGCAGTTCTGTGAGCTTTTGAGCAAATAAACTTTTGAAAATGGAAAAGTATGCGAAGAAAATGTTCATGGTGTCAGTTCTCAAATCAGCCTCAGTTAATCTTTTGCGACATTCATCAAATGAAAATTGAAATTGTTTTGCCCATTGCGTCAAAAATAATTTTCAGTCATGAGCGTAGCTTCTGGGTGGCAGTCCAAGTTCCTTCATTGTATTACTTCTAATCTGGCTTGGTGCATGTTCTTCTTGTGTTCGCATAGGTTTCCTCGCGGTACGTCAACACCCACAGTACAAAGACATGCATGTCAAGCTACGTGAAGACACTGAATTGCCCGTAGATGTGAGTGAGAGGCGTGTATAATCCCTGCGGAGGAACTGGTAAAGTGTTCTGTATGTTTGGGCCTTTCTAGCAATGTACGGTAGGATAGGCTGCTGTTGTCTGCATGTTGCAGTCCAGGAAAAAGCAGAATGGATAATGGGTGGGAGGGCTAAGAATAGTTTTAAGCATTTTTTTTTTTTTTTTTAATTTGGCATCTCCAATCCCACTCGAATCTGGAATGTCCAGTTGGGGAACTATGTACAAAGCTTTTCGCATATGCGGCCCCCTTTTGCTACCTCGGGAGAGTGAGACAGCTTGCGGCTCTCCTCCAGAGCACGCGCCCGTCGCCACCGCTTCTTATACACTCATTGGGCAAAACCTCGCAAGCTCAGAACGAGGGCAGAGGATACCCGAACATGAACACGCTTAGAATCTTCCTAACGAGCACCCATCTTGCACCTGAGAACTTATTTGCAATACACTATCCCGGCATACCGTTCCCAATTTGCATTTTTGTAGCGCATTAGCCAATTGCGCGCTACTCTGCGCTACTCTGAGAAGAGCTGCCGACCACTGCCGGCTGGTACGAGGCGAGATCAAACCCGCGTCGTGATAGTTACTTCTGCTTCGCTGCGCAATGCTTCCCTCGTGTATTGCATAAGAAATAGCTTTTTTTATGCTAATTAATTTATAAATAGCTTTAAATTATGCCGCAGGATGAAATGCAAAAGCTATTTGATTCAAATCTGTAATTTGGTTAGATTAGAAATTTTCATGGTGGACAGTTAACCACTGTAATTAATGTTCATTCCTATCGCTTTGCTGTTTGATAATTTAAAGCCTGTTTTTCAGGTAATTTGTGACTGTCGTCATACTGTTTCCATACCTATCGCCTTTCTGGCCGGCTGCACTATTTTATCTTCAAAGGGATTGTAAAAAGGCAGCATCACACAGTTATCCTCAGTTCTGCGATCCTCCCCAGACACAGTCTTTAATGAAGCAGTTACACTGTACAGACCCATGATACCGTCCATCTGGCTGAAGACAGGAATGGCTTGGTTTACACCCCCCCCAGCTCATGTGCATGTGCATGTGCTGGCTTTGGGCCACAATGCATTCACATACACTCTATTTCAGCCAAAAACTCTCTGCCTCTGTCTCCCAAAGGACCCCTCTGTAAAGACTTGTATGGTAGTTTCTGTTGGACATGAAGCGGTGCTGGGCAGGAGGTTAGTGTAAAGTAGAAGTGTGTTTTTTACTTTGCGATGGAGACCACGAGAAAACTGTGTTTGTGGAGCACACTTACGTCACAGAGAGGTGACCATGGCAGTGTAGGGCTACATGCTCTGGCTCAGTGGTTTAGCCAGTTTTCTTGGCCTACTTCATGCTCTAGCTGCCTTGGGACAGTGTCAGCGGTTGCAGGGTGGCCGAGTAGCGCTTCAGTCCCTGGTGGCATTGGGAATCTGATTTGTTTCTGTGCAGAACCTGACAATTGGGTCTTTGACAAAGGCCCATTTATAAATGCTGGTTCTAAAGTTGTATGAAATACATTTCTAAATAGGAGGAAACCTATGTGAACATAGGGAGAACGTGTAAACAGGTTGGATTCACAGCCCTCTTGCAGTGAAGCAACTGAGATACAGACTGCAAGAAAAATCATTTGGTTTGTCTCTAATGGCAAGCCATTTTATGTTCTTCATGGAGCTCTCCAAAAATGTGGGAAAGCTCCGAGGTGTCTCCATGGAGACAAAGAGGAGCCTTTTGAAATTCAAATTGTAGATTTTTCTGGAAACTCTTGATGTGTCCTACTGAGAAATGAAATATTTAAGTAGTTATGTGAATGGAGACATCTGTGTAACAGTACTTCAATTTTCTCAACAATTGTTCGTCTGACTAACTTCAGACTTGAGGGTGTATTGCTGAGAAGGAAGTGCAATGTTGAGTGAAGGTTTTGACAGCGCAGCTCTCGAGAAGTCTTTAGACGGTAAAAACGAAGGCCAAGAAGCAATCGGCCCATTCCGAACAGGCACTGTGCTAATCCGCATTAATTCAGCTAAATACTCCCTCATCTGAAAATCAATTCTTGAAAACAACAAATCATTTTGTGAGCTGTGCAACAAAATTCCTCTTCTGATATTAAAAATTTTATGAAACTGAGTGATGCTAGATCAGACACCAGAAGCGAGAGGCCGGGGAACAGGGAGTTTATTAAAGCAAAAAGAAAACAGGTGGCCAACAGAAAACTTGTCCCAAAGGGTTGCAAAAATCCAAACTAAAGAGAGCTTCGCAGAGCTTAAAAAAATCAAGAGCCCAAACGACAAAAACAAAAGCCACTGGAACCTCCAGGGAGAAAACCACCAACAGAAAAGAAAAATCAGGCTTTGAATGCTAAGAACCAAGAACTTTACCAGGCTAGGAAGAAGACGCAAACACTGAGCTAATGTCCAAGACACAAGACTCTGTCTGCCAGCCAACTTCCACTGACTCCAGGTAAAGGGAAGGTAATCAGCACACATAAGGGGCAACACCTGGAGAAGAAACAAGGGGCAAGGCAAGATCATGAGACGAGGACAATGATAGGCTGACATGACTTGCTCATTAAGAAAATGAGTGTGCTCAGCTTAAGTACCAATAAAGCATGCAGATTGGAAGGAAGCATGAATGTTAAAACAGAAAAGCACAGCAAGAACTTGAAATGGCAAAGCAGGAATCGTGACAATAAACTCCCTACCTAAATTAGTAGTATTAGTAATGTGCCTGTCTAAGAATTACACCTCCTGTTACTGTTAATAAATGTTAGTAACTTAAAAACAGTTAATTGCCAATTAAGCATAGGCAGCCCCGAATCCAGCACAGCACAGAAGGAAGGGGGAAATACCAAAATCCAACCAGAGCTCTGAAAAGTGCGAAAACGAAGACATGGAGTGGAACGCAGACAAGCGGTGGAGTGGCTGGGCAGACCTGGTGAAAAAAAAACATGGAAAAGTAAAAACTTGAACAACAAGGCAATCAGAGATGGCAGACCTGGCCCCAGCCACGGGCTGACAGACAGACTTACAGAAACACACACACATACACACACACACACACACACGCAGACATGACCATTGCTTAACCTGGCCCCCTAGGGGAGGGGCCAGGTAATAAACATGAACTATGAAATGTAGAATCCTGATGCCAGAAACTGATAAAACTGTAACATGAGAATGAACATGAACTATGAAACCTGGCACAAGAAACTGTTAAACCCAAAATACTGACCTGGCCAAAGGCCCAGGACCCTGGAACACAACACTGAGCACCTAACAAAAATTTGTGCCGGAAACATTTCCATGCATATTTTTTTTCTCGCTTGCATCGATTAAGTGCTTAAAAACTCCTTTTAAAGGCATCAAATTTCTTGTTTTGCAATCATTTCTATCCCTGACTCATGTCACCCCTAAGATAAAACCTCTCCATGCCTATGTGCCGTGTGTTGTAAAATGAAACTCTTGTTCATCTTCCAAATTCACTAATAAATGCAAAAATAAATGTTTTTGCTGTCAACTTGGTGAACTTGAAATGCATAAAAGACTAACGTGCGAGAATCGATGGCGCTTGTCTACTTTACATCATTAGCGAGGTAAAAAAAAAAAAAGATTTAGAAAAGTTTGTTTAAATGGATAATTTGCTTTAATCAATATTAAAAGCTTTTCTGTTTATCGCTGTATCACCAAATGTTTTCAGATAATACTACCATCTAAGAAAGTATTTACATTATCCCTCTGAAATACTGCTTCAGAAGTATATCCTTAAACTATGCTGTAATATGTTCTGTGGCAGCTCAGAGGTTCTGAGAGTTTAGCTGGATTAACATGTACTCATGCTATAATGCATTACGGTCATGTCACATGGATATTTTTCAGGATGACCGACAGCATTTAGAGCAGTGGGAACCAGATCTGTTTCTGGAGGTCTACCATCTTGCAGGTTCTCATTCAACACTAATTGATAACACCCACCTCTTGTAATCAGAGACCCAACATGATCTCCAGCAGAGAGCCAACGTCATAGTAGTTGTCAAGGATGTTTGCCGCTGGTTTAGAAAAAGTGAGCCAGGCTCCATGCTGTCTTTAATTTCCTTTATTCCCGTATCAACCCTCTGGACTGGACTAAACTACAGGCTCTCATCTGGAGGGATAATGAAATGGCTGGAACACCAGGAGGTTTTTTGAAATCCCAATTTCCAGTCAAACAAATTTGCAATAACAATGCCAAAGGAGTCCAGCTCAGATTTTTATTTGGAAAATAAGATTATACAGTCTATTGGCAGTAATTTGAGACAGTTTGATGATTTCAATATTTCCCAGAAAGGTATGAAAATTTCAATTGCCCAGCAAATGGTGAACAACAAGCTTATACTTTCTACTTGAGAGGAAACATATAATATAATATAATATAATGTAATTAAGTAAAATAACTCTCAATTCAACAAATAATCTTGGTTAGGAGATTATTTTTTGCAGAGGCGTAAAGTTCTGGGGTTCGATGGGAAAAGTCCTGCCATGTGCTGTGTCAATGCATAATTTGACTTACAAGTTTGGCCCCCTATTGCGTTCCTGAGCAAATCCCAGTGATAAGAAAAAACTGGGAATGGATTTTTACTGACAGAACCTGTGACCCCTTTTCTGTACAGTGTCACTGGTGAAGGTCTTGCTCTTTACTTGCGTGCCCTGGGGCTGTCGGACCGACCGAAGAGGCCACAGGTCGTCTTTAGACCGCCTCCCTGGATGGGAGGATGATACTGACACAGATAGAATGAAAGAATGAATTAATTCTCAGAATTACCATCCTTTCTTGTGAGACTGTGATACCTGGAGTGTGTCATCGAGCAGAGTGTAGGGATCCGCTGTCATCATGCTGCGTCTGTAATGACTGTGGCATCAGTAGGTGGCAGCAGCTTGCCTTTAGTGTCTCTGTCAGCGATGATCACAAAAATTCCCACCGTCTGAAGCCGCCCAGATCCTCTGCATCTCCAAACATTCAAGCTTGTCAGGCTTTTTTAGTTTTACCCACTGTTAAAAAGAGTCAGTGCTGAGTTCTGCATGATGAAATAATCCCTGCAAACATAGATGAAAAGTGGCACATTCTTGACTGTCAGGAGACACAAACTCTACATGTATTACAAAATTCTGCTGGCATCGGCCTACTTTATACTGTAAATGATTATTTATTGTTATGAGTTTCAGGGCAAGGGACCAGCGCTTGTCACAGGTTAAGCCACAATGGCACATTGACTAACTGGGAAGAATTCAAAGGCACTTTTGCCGGAGAATGATCAAGAGACAGTCAAAAGATAGTCAGAGGCAAACGGGAAAAAAGGATGTCAGGCAAATCGTGGTAAAGGAGACGAGTCCAACGTCAGTAACTGGGTTGGCAATCCGTGTGATGCAGGCTACACAGAGCTGATGCCCACTAGGCTTGGGAGCTTCTTAACTGGGAGAACTTCAGTATTTAACTATCATTAAAGCTTATGATTAATATCCAAAAATGATACACTTTCACTAAAAAATAGTCACTGGTTGATAAAGGGCATATATCAAGTGACAATCCAGCAACTTGCACTTTCAAAGTAAGAACTATATCTATGCCAAAGCTCACGTGCGGAAATGGGGAGGCACGAATGCATGACAGCTGGTGGGGAAAGCAGGCAGGATGTAAACCAATCAAAGGAGACAAAAGACACATAAGCTGCTGGATGGGAGGAGACAAGAAAGGGATTCACATGGGTTGTGACATATCAAGGTCTACAGAAATGAACAAATTAAAAATGTATGGATTGAATACCCTGTGTTTCTAAACTTTGAGCGCATTATTCCCTTGTGAATATTCAACAGTCAAAAAGTAGTATTCAAGACGGAAAGGATTACTCATGTTACTCATTTGATAACTCTCCAAAAAGTGTATCTGAATTATTGAAATACAGAGGGGCACATATGAAGATGATCAAACCCATTAAACTATACATAGAAAATATTACTACAGTAAAAGTAAAAAAAAAAACAGATAACTGCAGATTAAGGGCTTTGAAGAAAATATTTCGTCCCAGCCAGGCACCAAATCTCCCTCTGTGGGACACTCTCCAGCGCACCCAGCTTTTGTTATGTAACTGTGCCTGTCTCCAAACCATTCCCTCTAATGATGCTTTGAATGGCTATTCTGCCTCCAGAATCCTCCATCCATTTTGTGTCTTATCCCAGAACAGGAGAGCTCTAAACGCCTGCAAGGGTCACCACGTAGCTCATCTGGGTGGTCTCCACCCACGGACTGTGACGAATCGCCTCTTTCAGACCACTTTTCCGCGGCTAAATTGTTCGCTTCAGACAGCACAGAGCACATAATGAAAGACAAAGATGAGAAAAGCTTCCTGTATCAGGCTGCTATCATGCGCGTCAGGAAGCAAGAAAAAAATCAGAAACGAGTTGTACGTTTTTAAACAACTGCCATCTTTTTGCAGTTGTAGGTAAATAGCTGGGACCTATGGGCATTTGTCAGTGTGTGTGTCTCTGTGTGTGCTGGCGTGTGTGTGTGTGTGTCACTGTGTGTGTGCAGGTGTGGCTTACCTCACAAATTCGCTGTTTATGAGTGTTAGTGGATGAGTGTGTGTATCTGTTCTGCCTGTATGCGAATATACTTTTGACACGGGGTTGATTACCATGGTGAAAAAGTTCTCAGAAGCTTTTCCTCTCTAATTTCATGAGTCCTGGTCTGGCTGTCTCATGCTTAGAATGGTCAATTCCAGTTACTTTGCTCAACTGTGAGTGGACATCATAAACATGTTTACACATCAGAGTGAACTTCACTGGAATGGCAAAGCCAGTGGAGAATGACTCCTTAACCACCAAAGGAAATTACGAATGTCTTGTGAGAATAAATATGACAGTGGGACGAATGTATTTTGAAAGTGCACATTGAAATTGGCAAGAAAATTGACCCATGGCCTCATGAAGATAGCCATAGGAGTTTTATTCCTGGCAGAGGTGTGGCTGAGGACCAATGGCACAAATGAGCTTGATAAAGCAAAACAGAGTAAGGATAATAGGAATTGTTGTTTAAAATCAAGGGTTTGGAGCACTATGGTGATGCGTCCAAATTTTGTGATTTTGAGATTTTAACCTCCTGTCACACATTACTATCAGCTAATTCTTGGAGCACAATAATTACATGTCCTCGTGCCTCAGTTTTAAACAGGATTCACGTTTTCATTTTGTGGTAAGTCCAACAAAATCTGCTTATATGAATTAATCATCGATATTTTGATGAATAAACATGAATAGTATTACAGAATCATCTGTCTTCCATTGCATACAAACTTAACTTCAATCTATCACCATTGTGTTCTGTCGCATCAAGTGCCATGATGTCGCAGTACCACACTTATGAAAACTTATATGTTTAGCATGCTTCTGAACCATGCAGTAAGAGAGTGACTGACATAAAAATGATGTAAATGATGTACCTGATTTAATAGAACATTTGCGAACTTAAAAAAGTTTTCTCTAAACCTCTAAAATGGACATATAACCATTGCGCTCCAAACTCTTGAAATATCCTCAGTAAATCTATTGCAAATAGAGGGTGGGACACTGTAAAAAAAAAAAAAAAAAAAATTGAGAAAAATGACCCAAAGATCCAGGAGAACCATAAAGTGTTGGATCAACTCATACAATGAGTTCATAATGATCTCTTTGCAATCATGTTGTATGTCATCCATTTTTATCTGATAAATGTAGTGCCTTTTTTACATCCCAGTTCATGACCTATTTTTGATATCACCCTAAGTACACGTCACTTTTCCCAAAATTTCATTGGCTGGGCACGTGTGAGGAAATTACTCTGCATTATATGCGGAATACCACTCGTAACATTGGTTAAATCGGTAAGGCTTAGGGCTTTAGGAAGCTAGCTAAGTGCCACTCCCATAACTACGATAATGTTGCCTGGCTAGCAAGGTAGCTAGAATGTATGCATATATGTACCTTTGCCATTATGTAACATAAGTTTGGTGGCTAGCGAGATAATGTTAGCCATCTACTCAGTTGACAGTGAATTTGCAAATGCAAACGTTGCTATATTAAGCTTGAAGGTTTTTTGCTAACTGACTGACTCAGTAGCAGAGTGATGGAGTTAGCTCACTTCCAACATATAAAGGGACTTACCATTAAGGCTCTTACAGAAATCAGGTTTTTCATTTTCTATTAAATTACAGGATTCAGTTATGTGATAAACAGTATCTTACACTCTTGGTCATTTCATATGGAAGAGCTTGCAACAAACCCAAACTGCACTCAGCTTGTTTTGTAACATAAACTTATATATGACATGACCATTGAGGTAAGTTCCTCTATGTATTTTACCCGTTGTTTCTGTAATGTGAATATAGGCCACTGGATAGCAGTATTTACCTTTTTTTTTGTTGAGCTCAGACTGGGGTTATGTTTGGACATGTTTCCAGACATGTCTGGGGCAAGTCCCCGAAAATTTTAAAAAAAGAGGTCTAAATGTGGGTGGGGTCTGCAAAAGAGTATATAAAGGGGAGAATTGAGACAGTAAAGTAGTAGGAGAAATTGCAAGAAGAAGGATACATGTGACCAGACCTGTCATTTCTGTTCAAGACCTGTGAAGTTTCTTTTGTGGATTTTTGCCTTTGTTGGAGCATTTTCATCATCCAGGACATCACCAAGCCACCCCCACGAAAAGGGATTGTAAATATTTATGTTTTGTACATAATTCAATCTTGGTCTTTAGGTTAGTTAGTTGTTATTGTCTTTGATAATTAAATGTGTTTGAGTTTTTAAAACTGTGTCTGTCATCCCTTGCTGTTGCTGTTGCTGTTGTGTTATAAATGTAATAAAAAATTGGGGCCATAACATTTCGCAGTGATTGAGTTTGTTGTTGCAATCATTGCCTGCAGTTGATTTGGCTTTAGTTTGTTATCTAGTGTATGTTTGCAGTTCATGATTGTGAGTTAATATATGTGTTACGAATATGTATTGCACCTTATCTGAACTATGTTGCATTGCAGTTAAAATAGCCTTTTGCCTGTGCTAGTTATGCATCACTTAGGGTAAAAACCAAAGTCATTGAAGGTAGTATCACAGAAGTTGTCTCCCATTGGCTCAAATGTTATTTAAAAATATGTGAAATGAGTCCTCATTTTGACAAGGCTTTATCATGGATTCAATGGATGGACTCAAAATTTGTTTAGGAGCTGAAATGACTCATCTATTTTGTTTAATTATCCTAACCCTAACAAAAAGGTTGCAGTTAAATTGGGAAGTATAACCTGAGCCACCCTACTCCCCGTGCCCTCACTCACATAGCACTGGGCAATAGGGTGGTTCAAAAAATTAACTTCATGGTTTTAACCAAGGAACCTCCTCATTTTGTTTGGTCTATTAAACTATGAAATTTTGCCAAAAAAATCTTAGTGATATTGTTCATAGAAAGCAGAGCTCATGGGGTCAGTTATGTCCAGGGTTTTCTCCAGGATTTTTTGAAACTGTGGCGGAGGGCTTCAGCGTCGGGTCAAAACTCAGAATCATTAGGTGTGGCCAGTTTTCATTAATCAGCACATAGGCGATGTATTGATTGAAGTCTCTGTGCACGGAGGTTTATCAGTTTCACATGTGTCACGGTGGATTTCACCACTGTTAACATGGAATCAATTATGACTCCAGACTTCTCACGCTTTTCTTTTCTCAGGGGTTGAATGCAACGGAATTGCATAAAAACATTACAAATGGTCTTATTTCATTTAAACAATTTGAACGATCGTGAAACACACGCATTGTTACTGTCTTTTTGTAATTTGTGGTGTTTAAATCAGAAGTGAATGACTTACTTTTGTTTATGACATGTTTCAACAGTAGTTTAATGATCTAGTTTTTGGTTTAATACAGCACTTTGTGTTATTTGTTGGATGGAATAATATATGCACTTGAAAGTTTGCAGGTTCTCTAATACGGCACAATAATAGCAAATAGCTTGAGAAAATAACCCTTCATGAGCACTGCCTTTACTTTCATATAACAACTCGAAATTGTACATGTTAGATTAAAGTGATGATTGGAACATTTTGAGAAGGGTACTGTATATGTATGTATATATATATATATATATATATATATATATAAATTTGTCACATTTTGGACCACCCTACTGGGCAACAGTCTTGGGTGCCCAAGGTGTTTTTATATAGGCGTCTCGGTTTTTTTTTTTTCACCATTACTGTGTGCACCAAAAGGCATGCATGAAATTTTGAAACATTTGTTTTCCATAGAGAATTAAGTGTCTGAAAAATTATTTTGTTTGGGAAAGGTGGTATAGCCTCTCACAATGCCTTGTCAACATCATCGAGTTTGTCAAGAATTACCCAGAAACACCTAATCACGTGAGAAAGGCAGTCTGCATAAGAACTGCGGAAAGTTCTCCAATACACCTTGAACAATCTACCAGCCAGTTTTTCTATAAATTAACATGGCTGTACACCAAAGAGAATTGTTGCCATTTTAAAGGTAAAGTTGGGTCATATCAAATATGGATTTGATTTAGTGTTTAATTCCTTACTGCAATATGCAGTAAATATTTCTACACAAAAAGCATTCGGTGTTGTCTGTGGATGATTTCGACTGTTGTCAGTGTTTTAAAAGAATGATTCATTGGATTGGAACTGAATGTCTCTGATATGCATTCACTAAATACCTCAACTATGCTCTTACAGCGCGATACTAATGCTGAGGTGTGTGACTCCTGTTCTGGAGGGCGACGGCATTTAATGGTTTTTCATTTCATTCTGCACAAGTGAGTAATACAAGTCACTAATAAGTCCACACACTGTGCTTTCAAGGCCTCCTGACTGAATGGAGACCAGAAATGCCTGCAAACAGTATGACCCTCCCCTAGTCAGGAGTCACCCACCCCTGTACTAATGAGTGCATACAAGCATTTTATCTCACACTGTAGACTTCCTGAGGCCAGCAGTGCTGATGAGAACTCAGGTTACAACGGGGGAAGCTGGCGGAGATGATGGAAGCAGCCTGACCTGTTCCACAAACTCATCAAACGAAGGGGAGGGATGCCTGACCTGCACTGCATAGAGCAGTACGATACACTCTGTACTTCAGTTGATTTTCACGTGCAGATACAAGCACGGGTAGTTCACTTAGTCGTGACTCTGTGGGTGTTTTCCAGCCACGATCTATGGTAATGTCAGCAGGAGTCACTACTGCCGTGGCACCGCTACTGAGCGTCTTTCGTGAAGATGAACAGGGTTGGGCATCTCTAATTTAACTGTTGTGCTTTGTTAGAATCAGAGTGAAATCCATTAGGACGAGAGATCTCCAGGAGCAGAGTTGGGCATCCCTGCTTTTGCTGTTGTATGATGCATGCTTTGATGAGATTTGAGGGAAAACCTACAGAACAGTAGAACTCAGGGTTCGGCAACCCTGCTCTCGTTGTTGAAGGAGTTGTGCTTTGTTAGGATTTGAGCAAAACCACAAAGGATGGTTTGTAGATCTCTAGGTACAGGTTTTGGAACCACTACTCTAAAGAAAATTATGATCATTATTCTTCGTGAAACACTGAACTTTGCTATACTCAGTGTTCAGATACCCTGTAATTACCCACTTTGTTTAACATTGACAGTGGCTCAAGGGGCTGTCTACTTATATGGTATATAAGTATCTGGGTTTTATGAACACAGAAAGGTAATAAAACATACTTTTCTCCCCGCCTCGTACCGAGCAGCAGTGGTCGGCAGCTCTTTTCAGAAGTAGTGCACAATTAGCCAATGCGCTATAAGGATGCAAATTGGGAAGGTCCTGCTGGGAAGGGCTTGTAAATTAGAAGTTCCCCAAGGCTCCTCCTGTTGACCAGACGGGCGCTCATAAGGAAGATTCTGAATGCATATACATTAGAATATTCTCTGCCCTCATTCTACGCTTGCGGAGTCCCAATCAGTGAATGTATAAGAAGCAGTGGCTGATGGTCGCGTGCTTCGGAGGAGAGCCGCGAGCCGTGTACACTCTCCTGATTTGGCAGCAGTGGGCCACATATGAGAAAAAGCCTATTTGTACATACTGTAGTTCTCTAATTGGACATTCCAAATTCGGGTGGGATTGGAGATGCCAAATTTACAAAAACAAAAATATACTTTTCATTCATGTATTCTTATTTTCTCAATGAGCCTTCTTCAATATATAAGGTCACTCCAACTAATTCTACAAATTACCATAAAGCTTTTGGGGATGTCCACCCAAACACTCTCACAGGTAGGCACCAGTACTCCCAAGAACAAAGAAACAACTGATGCCAGACACAACATACCCTGTCTGGTTTTTCTGTGACCTCAATCCAAATTAGGTTCAAAATATAAGGTGATCCTTGGACCAGTACAAATCTTTCCTAAAAATTTTGTGTAATTTCATCAAAATGTTTTGCGCTTAACTGCTGACACACAAAAAAATGCCATAACAAACAATGCCACTTGGCCTCACCGGTCAGTGTGATAAATGTGTATAAATAATTGGGGTGCGTTTGTTGGCATTCCTGGCCGTCAGTGAAATTCAAACTGTGCACTTACCACCGGATTTTTCATAAAGAACAAAAAAAGTCTCCCCAATGCAAACCAGCCATAGAAACTTTTTGAGTACTCTTTTTATTAACTTGTGGATACATGAAGCATTGAAATGATTGATTGTGCGGGTTCACATATGTTGATGACTGTCTGACTGACTGACTCACTCATCTATTAGCAGATCAATTTCCATGTGTAATTTTATATGCCACTCCAAGCGAGCTCAAAGTTGCTACAATGAAGACATTCAGGCTTTCAGGATATCCATAATTTGGCCTTTGATTCCCAAGTGTAGCAGTCATCTCAAAGCACTTGAAGCATGTTTCAAAACGATGACAAGCAGAAGAGCACTCTGCTTACTCTTTTGAAGGTCATTGGGCCATGCACAAGCGGCAGACCACTCGTGATTGGACAGAATCTGAGTCAGTCAGTCAGTCATCAGTGCACCAGGCAATTATGGGGGATTTTTTCCCTGTGTAATAAAGTCTTTTTTCTTCGCAGGGTAAAATTCTGAAGCTCTTTCCTATGGATTTGAAAACAGAGCAGATGAACCATACCAGAAACAAAAAACCAAGACAATTCCTGGCGCTTGAAAAATGAAAAGGATTAAAAGCTGAAATTTGAAGAGTACCTCTGGCAACATTAATTTCAGGTAAAAGTAATTTCTAGCGGTGGAAGACTTTTAAAAATGTGTTGATAAAAAAAACATGAGCAAAGGGGTGGGAAAACAAAGTGGCATAAATGAAATTATTTTTTTGGGATTTGGGCTGCTGTTAGTTTAAAAAGTGAATAATCATGTTTAAATATCTTCAGGAATGTAAACATATCTAAAATAGCCGTACTTTCATGCTCTTTCCCATCCCACTCTATCTTAACTCCGTATATTTGAGATATGCACGTCAACCTAAGGACTTTGGCATTGCTGCAAACCAGCTGGTTTGTGTTTCAGTTATTTGAAACACAGCCTGAATTTCTGTTTTATTTTTAGTACTCGTGTAGCATTGGTACAGTGTAGTTTTCTTTATAGTACACCATTTGGTACATTGCACTGATGCTGTTCTCTCCCATTGATATGAGTAGTGGATAGTACAGATATAATAGATAGATAGCTATATTACCTGAGATGTACTAGGAAATGTACAACACCATTAGAAGACATACAGCTTAAGTATTTTGGTATGGCTACTAAATTAAAATGTGAAGTTTGGGCTTTGCATCAAAGAACTGTTTTTTCCATTTACCAAACTTTGATGTCTGTTCAGTACATTGCAGGATTTTATATGTAATTTTACAGTTAAAAAATATTGCAATGTATTTACTATGTTATCTACTGCAATGACTTAATTACCAACTGGGCTTTCCCTTTTATAATACAGTGACTGAAACTCGATTGGAAACAGAGATGGTAAAAGGGAACACTTTATAATGATACAAATAGGAAGGTTGCCAGAAACAAAATGTATTGCAGTTCAGAACTCATTCAGAATGAGGCTCCTGCTCCTGCTACGAGGCCCCTATAAACGCGAATGTCACTGAGTAGCTGAGTGACTGACTGACTGCCTGAGTGATCAAGTTCAACAATTGGCTGGCCGGCAGGGAAGAACTTCAGCGATTGGTCGGACGGCAGGAAAGAACTTCAAGGATTGGTTGGCCAGCGATTGGCTGGCTGGCTGTCCCGAGATTGGTCAGCTGGCGGGGAAGAACTTCAACGATTGGTTAGTCGATGATTGGCTGGCTGGCTGGTCGTGGAATTGAAGTGTTACATGCATTTATATGTGTGATTATCCTGTCCTACATTAAACTTCCTTCAGTCCAACATGGGAACTTACACAATGTTAAAAATAAATTGATATATACTGTTACTGTGACTATAGCTGGACTATTTACGCGCACCAAAGTGGCGCTGGCTATGATGCCCCGACTGGTTTCCAAGTTACCTTATACACTTGCACGTTCATGAGTTGGTTTGCTTGAACAGAGGCAGTTGTGGTGGCTGCTTCGATTGCATCTATAACATCGACTGTAACCGATACCAATGAAAACAATAAATTTAAGAATATATTAAGTCTAAAAGATGGCGCCAAGCTAGAGTCGACACCCCGTCATTGAGGTAGCTACTTCTTCACTACATTGCTGTATCCACTACGGCAATGTAATACGACCAGTACTTGAAACCAGTCTAGCTACAGGCTGCAATAGTCAGACAAATGCACTGTTACATTAAAACACTTTTATGTATATATAGAATGTTCACAATGTGCAATTTTTGACGCCAATGAATGCTTCTTGGCGATATTGGTCGCCATTTTACAAAAATTAATTCGTATTTTCTTCTAATGGACAGCAAAAGGCGGATTAAATATTTAAATAGCGGATGCATATGCTGCCCTTGCCCTAGCTAGCATCCAGGTGATTTAAGAAGTTCCATTTGATTTTGTTGCATTACGAGCAAAATCCGACCATTAGGCTAATCTTCTTTCACGCTAGATTGGTTCGGTTTGTTGCAGTCCTCCATGCTTATTTTCTCTGGTAACGGCTGTGAGATTCCATAGAGATAGAGGAATGTAACACATCGAGCCAATCAAGCGTGAAAGAATCATAACAATGGTCGGAATGTGTTTTTAACTTCCCCTTTCAATCTCACAACCCATACGACAGTTAAAAAGCTTGGAGAACAGTATTGGTTGCGAGGTTGAATAGGAAAATTAAAAACACATTCTGACCATTGTTATGGTTCTTTCACAATAGATTCGTACATTCCTCCATCTCCCTTTTGAATTTTGCAGTCGGTTCCAGGATAAATTCCTTAATCTTCCTATTGAATCTCGCAACCGATATGAGGGAAAACGGGTACAATGAGGGGACTTGGGATACATTATCATACAGAGGTATACATTTACTTTGTTTCAGTACTTTAAAAGTAGTTTTTGAACGGGGACTTTTACTGTACTAAATTTAAATGATAAAAAGTTTACTTTCACATTGCCACTTCATTACTCATTTCAAGTTAAAATATGCATGTGATTCAACATTTAAGGATTATCTGTATTTGGCGTGTTCAAGAAGAACAACGGAGCTTGGCAGCGTATCTTTGTGCAGATGTGTCCACCAGCGGACATGGAGCTGCAAATTTATGCACGCAGTTACAATATTATATCACTAGATAGCACACCCGGATCAGTTATTGAATATTCACATGCAAGCTGAGCTCACGGTGTAGAATATGGATGAGTTTACTCCAATCCCTGTTTTTCAGGAGTTTCCTGAATAAAACTCCTCAGCTAAGCCTGATGCGCAAACTGCTTAATATACTTGCCCATAATATCTATCCAGCAGTTCAAACAAAATTGTCTCTTGCTACAGAAATAGTCATTGTCCTCTGCAGCAACCACTTCAGCTACAGTGAGCCAATGGTGTCCCAATTCGTGGTTAAGAAAAATCTGTTTTCTGAAGGAGAAATTTTTATATGGTATTGATACTATATAATTCTACTATTAATTATGGTCAGTTATAGTGGTTTTTAAACTGCCAGTAAACTATTCAAATGTATAACATGTTTTTCATGTTTTCTTTACACAAGACCTTCCCACTCCCTCACACACTGTAACTCTCACTCACTCCCTCTCTCACTCTCACTCGCACTCTCACTCTTGCACATTCTCCCACTCCCACACTCTCGCACTCTCCCCACCCACTTTGTAAATAATTTATCAGCTCCAGCTCATTACTAAACTTGCACTTCTTATAATTGTGTGAGCTTTGCCTCACTTACCACCCTTTTCTTTGGGCCCAAATTCTCATACAGCACTTGGCGGCCCAGCCATATATTAGGTTGCACCTAGTCTTGTTTCCTCCGAATTTCCTGCAAACTGAGCAAAACAGTGGTTAGGAGGCAGCTAGATAGTTCTAAGACTGGCAGTTCACTGTGCAGGAAAGATAAACAGGAACACTTGTGATGACAGCTCATGAAAGGACCTGACAGCTGAGATTTATGAAAAGCATTAAGCTTCCGTACTGGCCCAGCAATAGCACAACTTTGTCTGTGTATTTTGGCACACATGCTAGTGTGATGTTAGAGCAGGTCTCAAAGCAACATGCTAATGCAAAACAAGATGTAACAACACCACGGTAGTGTTGTAAAGATCCAAATTTGGTTTCATGTGCGATATGTACTGCTGGTGAGTACCATATATATATATATATATATATATATATATATATATAATATTTGGTACTCACCAGCAGTTGGTGATTATAAAATCTATAGCCATGCTGTGGCCCCCAGAAATGATACATTTATGGTCATTTTGGCCTTTGGCGACCCAATAATTTTGAATGAAATTAAGATTTACATAGTAATAAAGCAGAGTTGTAAGGAAAACAGCACTGAGTAATCATTGTTAAAACAGAATACTGGAAATTCCTGCATAATCCTTTCAGGTTACAGTTCAAATTCAAATTCAAATTTTATTTAATTCAAATATCAACAATAAAATATATGCACATCAGTTTGCAATCTCAGGAGTTGCCAAAAAAGTAAAAAAACTTGAATACTTGCAACCCCTTTACGAGTATGACATACAAAACATACAAACATACATACATACATACATACAAAGGGCAAAATACAAGACATACAAAGCAAATGGGAAACATGTAAGGAGCTACATATTCGATGGTAGGAAGTAAGTTACAATAGATTGGACAAAGAGAAATAAAATGAATATATAATAGTACATAATAAAGTGGAAGAGATCAAGACAAACTCATTCCTCAATCTACAATTTCAAATCAATAAACTTAAAAAAATGCATTAAAAATAGTGCATAAATAAAATTAATAAGAATTTTGACTTCTAATTGGACCTTACAATCAATATGTGTCAAGGACAGATTTCATATGTAAACTCTTAAAAATATAATTACGCGTTTCATTTTTTAGCAAAAAAGTGCAGGACCTTGATACCAAAGTTTTGCTGTAAAAATGAAGTACAAAATTTAGGCAAGTGAAAGTTATCCTTCCCTCTGGTATTTAATTTATGAACATCTGAGTTAAGAGGGAAAAAATCAGCGAAGACCCTCGGCAACAGACCACATTTAAATTTGCACATAAATAACAATGTGTTATGAGTTACTATATCTGGAAATTTTAGTAATTGCAAATACTTAAAAAGTGGAGATGTTTTAGCCCTATAATGTACACTGCAACATAATCTGACTGCTCTTTTCTGAAGAATAAAAAGGGGCATGAGAAATTTATCATATGTTCTTCCCCAAAACAGACAACAATAGGAAAGGGGAGAATGAATTGGCGCATTATACAGAGATATCATTTTAGAGGGTAGAAAGGTCCTTAATTTTTGCATGATTCCAACATTAGCACTGATTTTCTTAGCAATTGTCACAATATGTTTCTCCCAAGTTAACTTATTGGGCTCTAATTTCCTGGCGCAGCGCAGGTGGCGTAGCCAGGCGCAGCCCGCGCAGTGGTAATTTCGTACGGCGCAGCCCGCGTAGTGGTAATTTCGTGAGGTGCGCAGCCTTCGGTAGACGAAGGTGCGCCGAGATGGGTGTGGCGGCGTAGTAGGGGGAGGTGTCACATATTCATCAAGACGCAGTGACAATTTCGTAGAAAAAGTCTCCGCTGGAGTTGCGCAGAAAACTCGCCAGCTCCAACCTGGTTTAATTTCCGTGCAGTGGTAATTTGGCTGACCGGTGCAGAGTGCGCACACGTCACCGAAATCTCACAGCAGGTTTACAGAATGTCAGGCACATTTCAATGCAAGAAATAATTACAGGAAGCACTATTTATTGTAACTATCTGAATACGGACATAAATTATAGTATCTATATCGATTGTCTTGATGTCAGGCGGTTGCCACGCGTAATGGAAACTTGACCTGGCTTAATCAACGCAACTGAATCTGTGATGCAAACTAACGACTTCACATCTTTCTCAGCCAACCACAAACTGTATTATATATATATATATATATATATATATATATCGAATGCTTGCGTTCTATGCTCAGTAAAGCCGCTTGCACACTGGACGCAAAACGAACTTTTCGCACGACTGATTACAGACAAAGTCAATGCAAAGACGCGATAGTCGGACAGGGTTTTAATATAGCTCCGTGTCTGAGAGTCATAAAAGTTATAATTTCTCCGAGTATTCCAGGAATTATTAGACGTGCAAACTTGGCTATGTTTGTGTTCGGCCTTCACAAAATGCAAATTCATAGCTATCGACTTTTCTTTTTAGTCTATTCATCTGTTTTCTTCCGTTGAGGATAGACATCAGTATTTATTCGGTCTTTCTTTTGAAAATCAGTCAGATGGACCGAACAGATTCACGCTTTATTTCCACAGCAGAGATAAAATAGTGCGTGAGCAAATCAATTCCATGACCACTGACAGAGTGAAGAAATCATCGCATGCACGATCAAGACTGTCCGACACGAAATGCAAATTACTCCATGTCCAGCAGCCAGCAAAAAGTAAAAGTATTGATATGAGAACAGATTTATAACGAAATAAAGAATAAAAATATATCAGCAACAAACGTGATATCAAACAAAGATGACCCGCCAATAAATAAATCGCAGTGTTCATTGGATGCTCTGTTGTTAAAATGTTTCTTTTTATTCTTTATTTCATTATCAATCTGTTCTAATCGTCCTCTTTTTTTTTCTGTCAGACACGGTGACATTGTACATTGTCTCGCGCCAGTGTAGACTCGCTTTACTGAGCGGAGCTTAAACAGAAACATTGATTGAAATTCTCGGTACTCATCTTAAAGAACTGAGCCCTCTTATCAAAACATTCACGTTTAATATCTAAAAGAGTCAGCAGATTTGAAGAAATTAAAAACAATAATAGACTGTCGGACACGACGATTTATTAAAACCCTGTCAGACCTTTGGACACAAGAAGCAATCTGTCGAACGAAAACTTCGTTTCGCGTCCAGTGTGCAAGCGGCTTAATACTAGGCTATTATTATTGTCACTTAGGTTTTATCGTCATTAGAAAGGAATGCAGCCTGATTGCCATGATCTCGTACTGAGTTAAGATGACATATTGGAAATAAATGTGTCACGTATCTTGCATTGTTGTCCATGCATGTTAATCCCAAAATTTAAAGCAGCAAAAGTTTGTAACTAATGGGAACACGCTATCCATCGTTTCTCTTGCCAGTGAGCAAGATTTTATTGGGCTGTGTCGCCTTCTATATTCTAACACATTAAAGGTGAGGTGAGGAGCTCATTTGACTGGTGAAGATTTGACTCGGCTGTGTTATACCCAAACACGCCTTCTTTGCCAACTTGCGCTGGAAGGAGGGGCAGAGGCGGGACAGAGGAGTACTTGCGCCAGGCTACGCCGGGCACGAAATTGCCACATACGCCTGGACACACCCCGTTGGCGCGGCGCACCCCCCATGCGCTGCGCCTGCACCTGGTCTACGAAATTAGAGCCCATAGTCTATAATGACTTCGAGAAAATTTGCAGATTCAACCTGCTCAACTAATTCATTATTGATCTTTAAAGTAAAATGTAATGAATTTTTGTTTCTTTCCTTAAAATTGAAGACCAAATATTTTGTTTTTGATTTATTAATTTGCAACTTGTTAGCGCTAAACCAATGTGTAGCATTTTCCATTTCAGCTTGTGTATGGGAGATCAAATATTCTGAGTCACTGTGGGAGAAAAAAAAAATTTATGTCATCTGCATATTGTACGAAATGTAATAAATTTGTGGATTTAACTATGTCATTATTTAACAATAAAAATAAAAGGGTTCCCAAAATACTACCTTGCGGGACTCCCCTTTCAACCACCCGCATATCTGAGTTTATACCATTATATTGAGTAAATTGTCTTCTGTTGAACAAATAGCTTTGAAATCAATCGAGCTCAGTATTTGTGTAGCAATATCTCATGGTCGAAGCCAGGGGTCACCAACTCCGTTCCTGGAGGGCCACCATCCTGTAGGTTTCTGCTCTACCTGCTGTTTAGCACACCTGATTCAACTAATTAGCTTCTTAACAAGATCACGAGCTGGGCAATTGAGTGGCTAATTGGATGAATCAGGAGTGCTGAACAGCAGCTAGAGCAGGAAGCCTACAGGATAGTGGCCCTCCAGGAACGGAGTTGGTGACCCCTGGTCTAAGCAATCAAAAGCTTTACTCAGATCAACATATATTCCAATGGCTAATTCTTTTTATAACATTTATACAGTAACTCTGAAGCATAAATTAAAGCACCCTCAGTTGAGTGATTTTGTCTGAATCCAAAGTGCTCAGGAGCAAGGACAGAGTACTTATCTAGAAAGCTATATGTCCGATTGTACATAAGACGCTCCAGGATCTTTGAGAAGGTTGACAAAGTGGATATTGGCCAATAATTAGACATTTCCTCTACATTTCCTTCTTTAAATACAGGAATAAACTTTTGAAGTTATCATGGCATCAGGAAAAAGCAGTTGATAATGATATAATAAATATATGGACAAGAGGATCGACTATGCTCAAAATAACCTTTTTTACAAAAAAAGAAGAAAAACCATCTGCACCGAGTGAATTTTTTACTTTGCATTTGCCTCGTTATTTTAATAATTTCATCTCTATCTACTGGGAGAAGAAAAAGTGACTCTGGTAATTTTTCTCCGAGGTAGTTGTGAAAAGAGTTGCTTGAGTGTGGTTGAGGCAACCTGAGTTAACAAAGTGTAAGTTGAAAGCATTTGCAATGTCTATTGGCTCGACAAGTTTTCTACCATTAGTGTTTATGTGAGAAGGTAATTTAGATCGATTTTTACCAAGGAGGTTATGTAATATATTCCACGTACATTTAAGATTGGCACAGCTAAGTTCAAGCTTTCCTCCATAGTATCCCTTCCTGGTTTCACGGATAATATAGTTGAGTCTGTTTCTATAAACGGTGTACTTTCTCTTCGCAGACATTGACTTCGTTTTTAAGTAACATCTATACAATTGTTGTTTTCTACAAATAGATTTAAGAATAACTTTCGTAATCCAAGGCTTTCCTGTTGGAGCCTTACAATTAGTTGGAAGAAAACGTTTTTTGGATCGATGTGTTGTTAGCTCCATCAAATCAACAATGAACGCATTATAAGCATCATCAACATCGGAACGGATGGTAAGAAAAGACCAATCTTTAAGGCATAAGTCATTTAACAGAGAATTAAAATCTATTTCTACATGCTTGGATTTCACATCTTGAAAAGACCCAATGTTAGGAGACATTAAATCAGTAATTTGAAAGATAGGAAAATGGTCTGAAAGATCAGAGTACAAAATTCCAGGCAAAATAGGTTTATCTAGATTATTTGTGAATATATTGTCTATGCAGGTGCAAGATCTTGTTTTTATGTGAGTTGGTTTAGTGATTAGAGGAAAAAAGGAGAACGAGTACATTGTGCTAACGAAAGAACACTGCAAAAAAATACTAGGTAAGATGAATTTACTAATTTTAAGACTTAAAACACTTATTTCTATAACCATTTTTCTTAGACAAAAAATATTTTCTTGTTTTGTGGTCATTTTTACTTGCTTGCCAGTGGGGTAAGTAAATTTCACTTATCAAGTCAAATAGTTACTTGTTAAGAAAAAAAGACTCAAAACAAGTCAATATTTGACTTGACACGTGAAATTTACTTACCCCATAGGCAAGCTAGTAGAAATTTCCTCAAAAAACAAGAACTTTTTTTGTCTCACTAAGAAAAATGGTGATAGAAATAAGTGTTTAGTCTTAAAATAAGTAAATTCATCTTACCTAGTATTTTTATCTTATTTTTTGACGTGAATTGGTGTCAGAGTGGACAGCATAGTTAAGAGGATCAAAGGTAAAATCTTTAACAATGTAGCATGGTTTTTAAGAGGATCAAAAGTAAAATCTTTAACAATGTAGCATGGTTTGTTTTCAGGTCCTAAGGCATTGCTCCAATCTGTAATTGAACTCCTCACAGCATGTGTCAGGAGATTTGTTTATCGTCCCAACAATTACATTCTTTCCCGCCCGCTCAACTTCAATAAATAATGTTGATTATCCAGTGCTCCTTGAGTTTTGGCATGTGCACGTGGAATTTTGATAATAACATTGTTAAATTTACAAAAAACACATTGTATAAGAAAAATTTTAATGCTCGGAGCATAAAATCAAATGAAGGGTAACACAAAGATCCAGCCTGAATGAAACTATAGTTTTATCCCAGCACATGGCAAAAGATTCATTTTGTTGCCATCCTGTCTCATCGTGTTTGAATGCCCTCTCTTCTCTCCCAAAAACACTCTGAATAATGTTGAGCAATTGTTGTTATTACTGTACTCCTTTTTCTGTCACGTGATTAACTGGATTAGGGACCCTGTTGTACATGAAGTATATTCCAATATCACTAGCATCTCAATTGTAGAAATCAACAGAATCCACAGTTTCTCACTCATGGACTCATGAGCAGGACTCCATGTGGGAAAGCAGAGTGGGGATTGAGTTTGGAGCCAAAATGTGAAGATCCAGATGTAAAAAAAAAAAATAGCGAAATATAGTGTGATGTCACTTTCTTAAAAATTAGAGTTAACGCAAGCTAAGGGTTTTACAGGGTCATGTACATACAGCAAACTTTCATTGGGGAAGAATTTAAATGTACTGAACTGGCATTCTTCCAGGTCTGACTATCTGTCTGTGTTTTCCAACTTTTTCAACTATTCAGTTAAACTTTAGCTGGAACAATGAAACACAGTTTAATGTGCTGGCACCATAATTGTCTGAAAAATTCTGTACAAGCCCACAGTTTCATTGTTCATTTCATTGTTTCATTCTTTTGTAATTCCTCCTGGCATCTTTTTTGCATTGAGCTGATGCAGCCATCTTGCTTGAATATAATGGTGCTCAATAACTCGTATTCAGACAAAAATGCATAAGAAATGAAAAGTGTAGTAAATCTTTAATTGTGTACTTAAGATTTTGAATAGGACCCCAAAATAATTTGCCAAAAATAAAATTAAAAAAAAAAATTATTTTGGCTGAAATTGACCAGAAATGACCTAAATATTAAGAATCATCAATTGAGGAGCAGGGTAATGCTTTTAAGTTGAAAATCAATTTCCCCAGAAATCATACAAAATTGACCCTCTGGGGCTTAGAAATAATAAAGACCAAAAAAATTTGGCTGAGATGAATAGAAATGACCTATTTATTATGAAAATATCAATAAAGGAGCAGGGATATGGTTTAAAAAAACAAACAAAAAACTATTCCCTGAAATCATGCATAACAAACCACTCCAGGTCTTGCAGACCCAAAAAAGACCACCTAAAATTGTTTTGGGGTTTGGCTGAGATTAATCAGGGAAATGGTAAAAAAAATTCCCCAGAAATCGTCCAAAATCATCCACTCAGGAGTGTGGAAGCCCAAAAAAAAAACCAAACAAAATTTTCTCGATTTTGGCTAAAATTAAAAAAACAGCTTATTACACATCTTTAGAATTTAGATAGAGCCCCTAAAAATTGGAAGTGCAGTGCCTTTTTAAAATGAGTGGAAAACTGCAGACAGACTTTGACAAGAAATAAACATAATGCCAGGGACTGTAAGATCAGATATAATTTGCCGAACATGGCGCTCAACAACTTGGTAACTGCTTTGATGGCTTGTCAAAATATGGCTGCAGAAAGTCATCAGGATGTAACTCATTTTACGTAATAATTTGATGACATAGCTCATTTTGCTCATTTTCTCAGGGCTCGGAGTTAAAATCGCAGCATCGAAGTGTTCGAGAATCATGGTTTACCTCCAACTTTTGACTCTTACCACTCAGAGTACAACATTACATTCCAGTCTGATCTCAACTCTGTTCCATGAAGGAGGGCTCTGTCTTCTTTCGGCGATGCTTATTTTCTCAGGGCAGGCCAGCAGTGGAGCGGGGTGCACATTATAGCATTTGAGCTGGCGATTGTGCCACAGGCCTGGAGCCTTTACAAACAAACTGCTCCTGATAAAGAAGACTCTCCTGCCATCTGTTGCCCTCAATCCCTGGTGATGTGGAGGGTAATGGCGAACCACCTGGCTCCAGATGGCAGGGTTTTTGTACGGTGCCATGGGGTGCATCCGTGTGCTGAACACCAGGCAGGTGTGTTTGCAGGTTAGACACTAGAACAGCTTTAAGATGTTTTTTGAAGTCTTAATGTCCTCTATAATTTTTATTATAGAGGTCACTTGCAATTTCTATTGTACAATGACCCCTCTTCATACTGTTTATATGTTCTTCATACTCTTTATACATTTTTGTTCGTGTTTGTTCCTCCCTATTTTTTATGTAAACCTATGTCTTTTTTTCTGCTGATATACTTTTTTTAATGAAATATTTTATGGCCTTTGCAGGTAAGCTAAGGACTGATAATAAGTTATATTTCTTCTTTTGTGGATTTACTTTTGACATTCGATAGTATGCTTTTCTTTGTGATCCTGTCTTGGATCAATACACATCCTGGGATTCTGTCAACATATTTCTTGGGTGAGTTGAGCTGTAAGTCATATCGTTTTTGTATGGTTTGGCCTGTCCAGAATGAGCACTGGGTGTGTTTCTGTTGTTTTTTTACTCATTAACTTGGTGTTATGAATAGCTCTTCTGTCTCAAGTTACTCTCTCTGTCCTGAGCCCTGAGTGCAGTTGCCTCTAACTACTCAATACGTCAGCCTTCTTATTTCTACTTCTGCTTCTCCATTCAAACCATTCAAGAATGGAACACTCTTTCTTCATCTATTTCAGTTTATATATATCTTGGAAAACAATTGAATTCGGCAAGAACTCGACTGCTCTGTCGGGGCATTTGAAAAGTGCTAGCGTGAGATGTCGCAATACTAGAGCTTTCCTTTTCAGAGTAGCTGACAGTGTTCAGGGAATGTCTCCTGTGATCTGGAAAAACCTAGTACACGTCACTCTTGGTGGAAACTGAGTGTGACCATCATTTGCTGTAATCCAGAGAAGTGAAAATCATAAAACACTTGCTATTTGTGTTATTTGTTTCTATCAAGTTTCAATTATTTCAATCAAGTTTCTAATATTTTTTTTCTTTTAGGAAAAGTCCAAAATCTAAAGGTTTTTGTCCAATTATGAGACCATTGCCACTGATAAACTCACCAGGTTTTTCCAGACCCCAGGGGATGTGTACATGTAGATTTTATCTCCTCTACATTTTCTGGAAAAGATGTCAAAAAGACACATAGTTGTCCTTCGGTTGACCTTGCAATGGCAATGTTTTACGTCCCTGGGACATGAATTATGGAAACAATGTTGCCTGATTGAAATCCAACCAAATTTTCAAGTTGATGTATTCATATGACACTTGACATGAGATATAGCTATAGAGCTTTATCATGCATCAGGGTAGATTCTCACATCATCTTTGTTATTGTATCTTTATCCATCTGAAGAGTTTGTGCATTCTTACAGTCCGGAAAACTAAGCCTCCACTGACAATTGTAACAGAGAATCGGCCCTTCAAGACTACAATTATACTATGATGATGGATAGTACGAGTACAAGGGAGGATTATTTTTAGCAATCAGGGCACAGGACACAGGTGGAGGTAATGTGAGGGCGGTTCTCCTGTTGAAAAACGGTTTAACTTTTCTACTCTGGGACATTTGGGGTGTTTCTCTCCAAAAAGACTTCACGGTTTAGAGGGAATGGCATTGATTTTGTTGCAGTTTTCATTCAGACATCTTTTCATATCATGAGGTTCTCCCATCTTCAAGCAATTGGAGAGAGACAAATTCTTCAGACAATAAGGCTTTATTGTGGTATATTGATTAATATAAAGCTGAGTTCTTTTTGCTCACGAAGAACTGACATCTTGCCTATCACACCCAGTTTTTATACCTTCATCACAGGAAATATCTTCCAAATATGGTCTTTCCACCTTCTCATTTTCACACTACTAGGACGGGCAAACAAAAACACTGCCAACTAATCTTGGGAACTTCAACCAAAAGATAAGCATGCACATCACTAAAAAGGACTGGAAAATTACAGTCAAGAGAGGAAAAATACATTTAGATGAATAGGATACAAGTAGACACATACGTGATTCAATTGATTGTTTTTTTCAGTAACAACTAATGATTTTACTGAACAAATATTGATCAAAGCTACAGAAATCAAATACATCACCTGATTATGTTTTTGAATCAACTAAACAGAAGCCTGTTTACTATTCAAAGCTACAGAAGCCCGTTGCTTGCGTGTGTGAGCTGCTTTATGTGTGAATTGAATTGCTTGTGTGTGTGTGTGTCTGCGTGTGAACTGCTTGTATGTGTGTGTGTCTGTGTGCGTGCGCGCATGTGTACGTGTACTGCGTGTGTATGTCTGCCTGCATGCGTCTGTGTGCACTGCTCATGTGTGTGAACTGCTTGTGTGTGTGTGTGTGTGTGTGCGTGTTACTGCTGCATACATAATATGGATACTGATTATGATTATTGATTATGGTTATTCAACATGGCAATTTATCTACTGATAAATATGATGAGAAATTTTGAAATATAATCCTCAAGAATTTAAATTGAGATGCAACATTGAAAACTCCCTCTATCGAGGGACAGTAGCCTCGCACAATCAATGCGCACAAAGCCAAGTTCCAGGCTTTGATT
Organism: Gymnothorax reevesii; assembly: GCA_029721435.1. NCBI lineage: Eukaryota > Metazoa > Chordata > Actinopteri > Anguilliformes > Muraenidae > Gymnothorax > Gymnothorax reevesii. The sequence goes on along the minus strand of CM056579.1, from coordinate 99,109,225 downwards.
TTGTGTTTGGAGGTGAATTTTGACACACTTTAGTGTAGACTAGAAAGGCACTACAGTCCTTCCGTGAATCAGGAGGGGAATATTTCACAAATATGGAGAAAACAGCCCTTATCAGGCATGTTGTTATTGACTGCATCGGAAAACACGTTTCGATAAAACGTGTGTGAATGAATACACTCGATAGTAAAGGAATAGAGCCATCAATCTATTTGGTTGTTTATTGCATTTCGTTTATGTCAATGTGACCGATGAATAATGAGCACTTCAGAGGACACTGCTGATACTTTTGGGGTTTTCGCAAAATACTCATGAATAAGAACCACCTCTATTCCCACTCCAACAAATCTTGCTCTTAAGAGTAGAAGCCTCAGAAGCGAGGACCAGAAGATTGTACCACCTGAACAAGAACAGAGTTCTTGTTCATAACTCGAACAAGCTGCGTTCTGAATATCCCTAACATTAAATACCAGTTATTCATTATTTTGTCAGTTTTATGCTAAAATTTTGTATTATAGAGTCCATAGTGGAATTTTTGTCTGCCTGTCCAAGATTGTTTCCTCTCATAGCTTACTGCTTCAGGACAAAATGGCGGAGCATCACTCTATAAAGAGAAGAAGAGGATGAGAGGGATAATGAAAAAGGCAGAGAGCTGGGGAAGTGAGAAACAGGTCTCGTATCTCATGGACAAGCAGGACATTAAGCCACTTGTGAACAGGGAGAACATAGCTCTGTCACGGATGTGATCGAACAAGCTAAGTGGGGTTACAGTGAGGTCTCTGAGGAAGATGGGATCCATTTGACCGCTGACGGTGGTGACAGGTCTGGAGAATGGGAGGCTGAGGATGCTTGGACTGTTATCAGGGTGGATTTGCCGAGGCCGCGCGGTAGAATGGGCCGAGAGAGTGAGATTAATGTGGAGGTCACCTCAAGGCCAGACCTGATCAGCAGAGAAAAATGGGGGCTCTCCCAGAGAAAGCCCCTGATGACCCCAAAGCGAACTCCTCCATTTCGAGAGACTGACACTGGAATGTGAGGCAGGTTTTGCATAAGAGATTTTATTTCACAAACTACCTGCAGGACTCATCAAAATTCACTGACTTTTGTCAAGACCTGGCAAGCAAAAAATGTTTTTTTGCAATGTCTCTAAGGGGCAGCAGGTTTTTTTAAGAATTATTTGTCCTTGGTTGGCAAGTATACAGGTGCACATTTTAACTTGCACTCAGGAGGGTGTTCTTGTTCTGAACCTGTAGTGCTATGAAGGCATTAAGCTGTCATAAAGCCTTCATATATAGTCTATAAGCATTTTATTATTCATTTGTATACAATAAATAGTAACAGGCAGTGCTGCACATAAGTAGTACTTCTCTTTACAACAGGGGCACTCGGCTTATTTCAGGGATGCTTTAGCCCTTATAGAATGCTTCTTAGCCCCCCCCCAAAAAAAAAAAAAAATAAAAAATCATGTGAATCAAGTTGAAATCATCATCAGCTCAACAGCTGAGGGAAAACAGGCCACACCAGCACCCTCCGCCCCCCTTCCCCCGAGTAAAGGCTTTGCCCCCCATCCATGAATCTTTGATGACGTCCCTGCCTCACACTCACAGTTTTTCTAGATTACGTTATATTCAGTAGCTCCCATGATTACTATTGCTACTACCGCCTCTATTAACACTACTGACACGACCCGTAATGACGTGTGAGAAACGATCCCTTCTACAGCTGAGAGATGGCAAACATGCCATAATGGAAAAATACATTGGAGTGGGAATTCTGAGAAATAAATTGGGGTTTGATGTATCTTGTAATACAATTGCTCCACACTTTCTGCCAGAGAAATGTTTTCATTTTTTAGCAATTATTTATGATCTCTATTATTCACATCTAGTTTCTGTGGTAAATATAATGTGTAATATGTAAGATAGCCTCAAGGGAAAAAAGGAAGAGACAACCGACATTCTACAGCGTACTTTACCCATTTAGAAAGACTTTGGGCTGGTTTCACAAACACAGGTTAAGCTTAATCCTAGACTAAATTCAATTTTCAATAGAGAATCTCCATACAAAACTCTAGTTAAGACTCTGACCAAGACTCAAAACTCTGACCACGCTGCCTGTTAAGCGTGGTCAGTTACATGAATAAGACAAGGCAGTTTACAATCCCTGAATGATCACATTTTAGCACTGTTGAAATCTCTTGAAGTCAATACCATTAGCCTTCACAGTAATATTTTGGTATTCTAAAATCATGAGTAAGGTGTGAGCAGAATGCATGAGCCACAGCACCGTTCTTAGTCAGAATGAGACGCCCAGCAAAGGACGACCAAATATATTGCGCCTGGGAAAGAGTTCATTGCTGTGCAGTAGGAGATATGTAAGTTAAGCAGGAAAGATTATGATAAAAAAATGCATTTCCCGTTAGGACCTCTTCTTTGTGTCCTTGGCTTTGGCTCACCTCCCAGCTGCATGCGAACTTTGACCTGTGGGCTCATGAGCAGAGGAAGTGGAGCTGCCGATCCCTGTGCAAGTGGGCCTGGGCAGTTGATGGGATCCAGCGCTCAGACATCACATGCCCTGTCTTCCACTTCAACCCTTTCAAGGGCAGCTTCCAAGAACTCCAATCTATTCAAGCTCCCATGGTTACTGTTGAAATGGCATTGGGATGTTCATGTCAGAGCATAGTAATCGTATATTTGTGCTCGCTGATCGTACACTTTAAGGGCGAATTTGACAGTGACAATGACAATGACTAGGAGCAGGCAGGAGTTAAATTTAGCACATTCACTGACTGACTAAAGACAAGGGGTCAAAAACTAATCTCCTTCCTGGAGACACGTATGGTAATGAGGAGGGAGGATATCCTTCAGAAATATAAAAGTACAAAGAAATACCATTTTAAAATTTCAATAATTATTGAAACAAAAGACATTGGTCGTTTTTTTTGTTCTTTATTTCAAATGGGACTTTGATGTGTCTCCCAAAAAATACAGCCACAGTGAAGGTGAGGCAGAGCATCACCAGGGAGGAACCCAGTGTTCGGTGATGTCTTTGGGTTCCAGACTTCAGACAGTCATTGACTGCAAAGGGTTTGCCACCGAATATTAAAGATGACAATCTAATTATTGATTGGTTTGGTTTTACCAATCGGTCTCTGACAAGTGACAGAACTCTCGCAAAAGCCGCAGTGTATTTTGGGTCATGGCTCCATATTGGTGGGTATAAACAAAACAGCGCGGACCAGACTGTCCATACACAGTCAATGGGTCCAAGTTCAACTATGTAAGTTAGCATCTGTGATTTCGCAAAACGAACCCTAGAGTTGGGGACTGCCTTTTGGATGAGAAATGGGACACTGGTGTTGCCTGAAAGGCTGCAACAGTAATTCAGATGGTAGAAAAGTTGACTGTGGAGTTTCCCCACCTGGAAAAAAGCCTATGGGCAGCAGGTAGAGGAGATAACAAAGAGACGTCGGGCTGCATGGGTGGCTGCAGTGAGACGCAAGGATATCACTTTTGACACAACATCTCCATATGTGCGTTTGCTCTCAGCATTTTCACCAAAGTTAGTTAAGTGAGAGTTTTTATTATTTAAGTGACGATACTATGTGCTGATTATCTGTCTTGTAAAGTTACTGGAGCTGACGTTATGTCCTTGATGTTGTTGTTCAGCTTACATTAACGTTAAACTTGTCAACAGCACATGGAAGGAGAAACTGGTCCGTCTTTTTACAGAGCCGCAAGAATGTGCTTATGTACAGAAACCCACATACACACACATACTGTTCAAGTGTGTTGTGTTCATTTTAGAAAAAGCATAGCCAAGAGCAGTTTAGAAGTACTTGTGCTCCACATTTATTAAACAGCTCTAGTTGCTTTTCAGATGCTGTTGGGTTGAATGGATCAATGTTGTTTATAGTGGCCAACTTGGCCAAATACTGGTCCCTGGCATCTTTGTTGAGTTAGTCACAATATGGTGTTCACTCGTTTTTTACCCCTCGGCCAAACTTTGGCCAGAGGGGTATTGTCGTCACTTGCGTGTCTGTCTGTCTGTCGTCTATCAGTGACTTTTTCCGGGTCAGTACTCAGCAACTAATGACCACAGCTTCACCAAATTTGGTGTGGTAACTCAAAATGACCCATAGTTGTGCAATGGTTTTTTGTTGGATTTGACCATTGACCTTAGCGCTGTGACTTTGAATGTGGGAATCTTGCACGGCTCAGTACTCAGTAACTATTGACGACAGCTTTGTCAAATTTGGTATGGTAACTCACTAGGTATGTTTCCATCCACTTGTCAATTGAACTATCTGAAGTTCGCCAAAAATATTCATGCGAAAAAAGCAGGTGAAAATGCGTTTCCATCTATAGCATTAGAGCGAATAAAAAGTTGTGCGAAATTACGTCACATGCTGTTATGCGATCAAAATTAGTGTATCAAATAGATTTCTGACATTTTAAACTGTTTCCATTCATTTTCGCATTGAATCACAGAACCTTCGGGTGAACTAAAGAAATGTGTTCACTGACTAATTTAGCTAGTTAGCCAAAATGGATCACGTCTACCAACAAATGATGATAATTGCACAAGTTGTACGTGCTTATGTGCCAGCTATTAGCAACATAGCAAACTATTATCAGAAGGCAAAGACGGTATCAAAACACTGTCACGATGCAGTAGCAGATTTATTTGGAAAATAACGTTTCCATCAGCATTTATCGCATAAGCCTTTTACCGATCAAGAGAAAATCTGATCAGATCAACCGTATAAACTTTGTGTTGATATTCTTGAAATAAAGTCGAATTTCACCGTTTCATTTTTCATCTGTATTTTTAACTCGATATGACTTAATTCACATAAGAACATGGGGATGGAAACATGGCTACTATGACTACTAGATGGCTACTAGATGTGCAACGTCAGATTTTTTGCTGGATTTGACCTTTGACCTTGATTATGGAAATCTTGTCCGGCCCAGTACTCAGTATCTATTGATGGCAGCTTCGTCAAATTTGGTATTGTAACTCACTGTGACCCATAGATGTGCAACATAATTTTTTTTTTGACCTTAGCACTGTGACCTTGATCATGGAAATCTTGTCCAGCCCAGTACTCAGTAACTGTTGATGGCAGCTTCATCAAATTTGGTTTGGTAACTCACTGTGACACATACAGTAGATGTGCAATGTCAGGTTTTTTGCTGGATTTCACCTTTGACCATAGCGCTGTGACCTTGAGGCAGGAAAGCTTTTATGGGTCAGTACTCAGTAACTATTGATGGCAGCTTCGTCATATTTGGCATGGTATCTCACTGTGACACATAGATCTTCAACGTCAGGTTTTTTGCGGGATTTGACCTTTGACCTTCAAGCTGTGAACTTGATTGTCGAAATCTTGTCCGGCCCAGAACTCAGTAATTATTGATTGCAGCTTCGTCAAATTTGGTATTGTAACTCACTGTGACACATAGTTGTGCACCCAACAAAACACCCAAGGACTGTGGCACCCTCAGGTGATGTGGAAGGGAGTTTCACAGGCGTGGGACAGCTGAGCAGAATGCTCGGACTCCCATAGTCTGGAGCTTGGTTCTTGGGGTTTGAAGCAGGTGGGTATTTTGGGATCGGAGTAGGCGGGTTGATGATTGTTGATGAAGCAGTTCCTGGAGGTATGCTGGGGCATTTCCATGAAGGCAGTGGTGGGTGAGGAGAGCGAGTTTATAGAAAATTCTGGAGGAGATGGGAAGCCAGTGAAGGGAGTGGAGAATGGGTGTGATATGGTCCTGTTTGCGCGCTGTCATCAAGATCCTGGCAGCGCTGTTTTAAATGTACCGCAGATTTTGTACACTCTTGCTTGGGATCCTGATCATGGAAATCTTGGTTGGCCAAGTACTGTAACTATCGATGGCAGCTTTGTCAAATTTCGTATAGTAACTCACTGTGACATATAGATGTGCAACGTCATGTTTTTTGCTGGATTTCACCTTTGACCTTAGCACTGTGACCTTGGGGCAGGATATCTTCTACGGGTCAGTACTCAGCAACTACTGATCACAACTTCACCAAATTTGGTATGGTATCTCACTGTGACACATGGATGTGCAATATCACATTTTTTGCTGGATTTCACCTTTCACCTTAGCGCTGTGACCTTAAGGCAGGAAATCTTGTGTGGGCCGAGGGATATTCAGCAACGTGTTATGTTTCTTTCTGCTTCTCCATGTTTCAGTTTTAAAAATCGTAAAACAACTGAACCAACCCACTCCTCTCATGTTTGCTCTGTCTGTTTACCACTGGTAACCATCCAAAATGGCGCCGGGGGGCGTGTCACTAACGTGGCTGACAAAGACTGATTAGTTTTGAGCCCCAAAAATTAGGTTGGTGTGCATGCAATGGGTGTATATCACACATGGTTCAGAAAAAAGTTTTGAAAAAAAAAGCTCTTAAATAGAACTTGAAAATCTGAACTTTGAGTACTTCTTGATTGTTTCTTTTCAAATCCATTGTGGTGTTGTGCAAAACTAAGACGAGGAAAAGTGTGTCTCCGTCCAAATATTTATGGATCAAACTGAGTTCTGTATGTATGTTTGTCCTTGGATATCTTGACAACCATTCATCTGATCCTCTGCACACTTGGCTGGAGTATTGCTGAGGACCCAAGAAGCATGCGTAATGTCAAGCACAAAGTCATTTTGCTGAGCAGTTCCAAAGAAATATGCAGGCAGCAACGGGAAAGACCAGGTAATCGGCCCATTCCGAACAGGCGCATTTTGAACAGGCGATGGGCTCATTAAATGAGCACTTTTTTTGTCAATGCAATACATAAAAAGTGAATAATTTTTGCCACATCGCTGAACTCTCAGTCCGTGCTTCCATGCTCAATGTTCTTCAGGGGAAGAACTGTGCTTAAAGGATGTCCTGAGCTGGAGTTTGGGTTGAGAATCGGGTCATGGGAATGAGCAACCCATTCGTGCTCTCTGCTTTCCAATGTCTCTAATTGGATGCAATTTTGATGTCTTAAATTCATAAATCCTTGCCTGAGGCACAAAAGTGAGCTGCAATCTTTATTCCTCCTGTGTCCACTGCATTACTATAAGGGATTCAGGATACAGCCAATCAAGCATTAATTTCTGAAAGATCCCAAATCGCCCATCATTGAGTTTCATAAGCGTCACAGATAAGACGCACAAATTCAGGTGACTTTGCCTGATGGGCGTACATTAAAAGTGTATCTCTTGTGTTAGAATATCACACGTGGATGAGCAAAGAACCATTGCAACGGTAATTGTATGCTATACCGGCAACATTTCCTGTAGCGGGACTTGTAGTGGGACTGCTGCATGCTGGGATAGGCCCAACAGACAGCAGAACACTTATGGACCAAAACACGAATCACATACAACAATATCCATGTTTGTGTCCATGTTTGATTCCAATTTTTTTTTTTGTTTTGTATCGCCGCTATGAGCGATGTTAATAACAGTATAATGTCTATACATGAAAACCATCTCTGACGACCACGGATGACATTTCTCATAAGTAAACGCCATATTCAACGGCTCTTATTTGCATAACTCTGTTAGCTTTTGCATAATGTCATAAAATAATGGAATGCCAGTCAGGTTCAATTGCGCTCTGAGGCATAAATCCCTTATGGGCCTTTGAGGTGGTTCCCAGTTCTGCACCGGACCCTATGGTTTCTGCTCTCATTGCGTCCCAGTTTATTGCATAAGGTCACATTTAAAATACACCATTTCACAGATGTGGCTCTGCCCGTCTGCAACAGAGAGGGATCGAACCCAGCCCTCTCCACACACTCATCTCTCCTTGTGACGGTACCGATGCGGGTACTGGGCTTCACCAGCAGCCAGCCCCGGCATTGAATGACCTTCACCGGCCTCGTGTGCCCCTGAATATAGGATCACAGAGAGGTCATTCAGGAACTGGAGAACTGTTTGCTAGTAAGTTGGGAAATTACACGACTTACTGAAATTTCTTTTCCTGTCCTACCTTCTTATTGCCCATGATGCAAGGCAGGATGCGTGTAAATTCAATCATGAAAAATTAGCAGTCTATAACCCGCAGTTAAAAGAGGAAATTTCTCTTAATTTGAAAGCTAATTAGCTGAATATTTCAGCTAAAAAGAGCAAAAAGAGAAAAAAACAAAAACAATAAGAAACTCTGGCTGCAAGTCAAAAACTCTCTGACAGGGTCACATGGAGACTTGGCAGGACACTTGCAAGTAACCTCAGAATTACAGCCCTAAAAATCCCAAAACATTTGAATCAATCCCACATCTGAACAAGACTCAACAAAAACAAAACATTGTGAGCTTCATGAAGATGTGCTTTGTTAGGGCTCAGAGTCATCTCAAGGCGTATATTTATGTTGATAAACATAGAAGTCTTAATTACATGTACTTCCTCATTTTTGTTTTGTTTTTATACACCATAATCATTTGCAGTCCTCCATACAATGCATATTTTAATTAACCAACTAGCCCTATCTGAACAGGCAACATCCTCTAATACAACTTATTTTTTGTGCAGTGCAGGCATGCTTGTCAGTGAATAAAGGAAGATTCTGTCATCTGCAAGATTTAAATTTATTGCTGTCCTGTGATCCACTCCTCAGAAAAGCATGGTCAGTCTATCCAATCATTAGGAGATGTTGTATTCATTAAAAAGCAATATAATATTTGAGTCAGTTGTCAAGTGGATTTGGTGAGAGTTAGTTAACAATGTCCGTGTATGATGAATTGCCAAATTCTCAGAAATATTCCTTCATTTTTGGTGTTCACACAGAGTGGCCTTTGTTGATCACAATTCAGTTGACACATTTAACCAATTATGGGAAAATCTTGTTAAATAGCCTCTGAATTATAGTGCTCTCAAATAAGCGCAAATACAGCTGCAATAAACTTAAAGGGACACGTCTCAGGATTCCCAGAGTAAAATTACTTCATATTTTGTGAGTATGCAATGTAGACCTTGCTGATTATGATTCAGTGGAAATTTTGAAACAATATGTTAAACTTTAGTGAAATAGCCTTTCAAGGATAGAGCTGCCATATATGCAGATTTACAATTGTGGCCCATACACTTAAAAGGACATATCTGAAGATTTCTATTGTTAAAACTATTCATAGTCCATGTAGTCCTAAACATCACGCAGCCATATAAGCCCATACAGTTTTAACTATCTTCATCGTTATCACTAATTCAGTAAAATGAAATATTCACTGGAATGTCACTGTTACAGTCCAGACCACTAATCAAGAGCGGGGGTGGTTGGGATAAAGTTCCGGGGAGGATTTTTACCCTCTGAACCCAGACTTTACACCCCTAATGAGCATAAATGGCAAATCACAGTACAGCAACTTGCAACTCAGAGCAGAGAGCTTAAATGCCCGTCCCATGGTCATTAGAGAATAATCATGAAACGAGACACAGCTGGGAGTTGACAAACATGCAAGATATTAACCAATCAAAGGAGACATACTTCTAATAGACAGGCTAATTCCTGAATTGGAGGAGACACAAAAGGCATGCGCACGAGAGTTGTGACAGTCTTTGCAGTGAGCAGTGTTGAGGGTAACGCATTACAAAGTAACGAATTACTGTAATCAGATTACATTCATCAGTAACGCAGTAATGTAACGTATTACTTTGATAATTTAAGTAATTGGATTACAGTTACTCACAAATAAATTATCTAGTCACTTGCATTACTTTAAATTCTTTAACTATCGGCGGGACAGGAGGCCAGAAAAATGTTGTTGTCTTCTCCCTCCTTTTGAGTATATTGGCGATTGAGACCGAGTACAGAAAAACAAATCAGACGTCCTTTTTCACGCATGTTTATGCCAGTACTGTAGCCTTGTACTATTTACTGCTAGTGCTGTTTGGGCTGATTTTTACAACTGTTGTTGTAACAGTTGTAACAGCTGTTGACTTTGCTGTATTAAAGGGCATGAAAGCAAGATCTTGTGTATGCCCTCCTTACTAGAATAAAGATTCATGCTGATCTGGGCATATGCCAGGTTTTAACATGATGTGATTAATTAATTAACCCCTCTGTGCAGAATACAAATAATGCCATTTTTACTGTTGCGCACAAGCCTATTTAGGCTTTATAACTCAGTGTTTCTGTCTCAGAGACTCTGTAAAATTATTCCAGTGAGGCAGGACATTTGGACACGTAGGGCAGCGGCGGTCGGACCAAAAACATAATATCCCCGGAACGCCATTCTCAATCACACCAGCCAGTATTTTATTCAGAATAGAGATAACAAAGCAAATGTTGAAACTGAGAAATTTTACAATTTTATCCACAAAAGCTTATTTCAAATTTGATGGCTGCTAAAGGTCTCAAAAAAGTTGGGACAGGGGCCTGTTTGTCGTGGTGTAGCATCCCCTCTTCTTTCTAACACAGAGTGGAGGCATGTGGGCATTGAGGAGACAAGTTTCTTGAGTTTAGCCTTTGGAATTTGATGCCAATCTTCTTTAATACAGGCTTCCAGCTGCTGGAGGGTTTTGGGTCTCCTTTGACTGACTTTTTGTTTAATTATGCGCCAAATGTTCTCAGTTGGTGAAAGATCAGGACTGCAGGCAGGCCATTCAGCACACGGACTCTTCAACGACGAAGCCATGCTGTTGTAATAGCTGCAGTATGTGGTTTTGTATTGTCCTGCTGAAATACACAAGGCCTTCCCTGGAATAGATGTCATCTGGAGGGGAGCATATGTTGCTCTTAAACCTTTATATACCTTTCAGCATTCATGGTGCTTTTTAAAACATGCAAGTGTCCCACACCATATGCACTAATGTATCCCCATACCAGCAGAGATGCTGGCTTATGAACTCAACGCTGATAACAGGAGGGGTGCTCTTTGTCAAATGTGGACTCGTATGACCACAGGACACTTTGCTACAGTCCATTTTAAATAAGCCTTGACCCACAGAACATGGCGGCGCTTCTGGATCATGCCCAACAATGGCTTCCTTTTTGCATGATGGAGTTTAGGTGGCATCTGTGGATGGCATTGCAGACTGTATTTCCAGACAGTGATTTCTTTAAGTATTCCTGGGTCTATTTAGCAATGTCAATAACAGAGTCATGCCGGTGAGATTTACGCATAGAGATTTTTCCAGTTTCTCTGAATCTTTTGATGATGTTATGCACTGTCGACACTGAGACCTTCAACGCCTTTGCAATTTGACTTTGAGGAACATTGTTTTTAAAATATTCCACATTTTTTTTACGCAAGCCTTCACAGGTTGGAGAGCCTCTGGCCATCTTCTCAGCCTCTCTATGACATTGCTTTTATTGCCAATCATGTTATACACTTAATGCTAGTTATCCTAATTACTTGCTAAATGATCTTTCAGCTGATTATCTTAAATATGAATGGCCTTTTCAGCCCTTTTTTTGCCTGTGTCCCAACTTTTTTGAGACCTGTTGCAGCCAGAAAATTTTAAATAAGCTCATTTTGTGGATGAAAATGTAAAATGTCTCAGTTTCAACATTTGAAATATTATCTATGTTCTATTGTAAATAACATATTGGCTCATGATCTGAAAGTCATTGCATTTTGATTTTATTCACAATTTACACTTTCACTATTTCAGAACTGGGGTTGTACTTTCAGCAGTGAGTCATTTAGTAAAGCAATGGATTAATTGCTTAATTATATGGATCAAAAAAATTAGTAATGTGTAAATAATGTATTACTTCGAGTAACTCCCCCAACACTGGCAGTGAGTGACATTTGTTATACACAGACTGCAAAACAATACTCTGTTATTCCCCAACTGAAGAATTTGTAACTTATTTTATTGCTAAACATACCTACTTCATTTTCCTCATTCAGTGTAATTATCATCCGTGCCATTTTTATCCAAATTACAATCAACTGAAGTTCTGTGCTTCCATTTAACATAAAAAAAAAAAAAACATCAGATGATTGCAGCAGAAAAGGAACCCTTTCAGAGTCATCTTCTCAACTCCATTAATCAAGCTGTACAGGGTAGAGGGATGACAACGACTGAATACACAGGAGAATCTTCATACATTAAACACGGCAACAAGGGGGAAAATAACTGAGCTGGGGATTAACCATAAACTCATTAGACTGAAAGATATGCTTGAAATTTTGTAGATAATCCCCGCACTGCTCATCTGGAAGGTCACGGTACACATGCTAACCTCACGGCACACACGTGTGAAGAACCGTGTGTTCTCCCGTTTGCCATGTAGGGTGCTGTAAGAAAGTATTTGACCCCTTCCTGATTTCTTTTTTTTCTTTTTTTTTGTTTATTCATCATAATTGTGTTTCAAATCATCCAATTCATTTTTATATAAGACCAAGTCGAGGCGGGTAAACACAAAATACAGGTTTTAAATAAAATCATTCATTTATTGATGATGAAAAGTTTTTGAAAACCTATATAACACATGCAAAAAAATAATAATTGCCTTCTTAAACCTAAAAACTGGATGTATGTTTTATTCCCAGGAAAAGTATTGGTCAGCTTTAGGCAGGGAATTGATAAATTTCAGTTAGAAAGCCTGAGAAACCCACCCAGAGATAATGGATTAGTAACAAAACTCTTAATAAAATTATATGAATTGTCTTGAGGGCATTTACATAACCCCAAGCATTAGCTTATTTTTTCAGTTCTGTTTAAGATTTTCGAGGATTATGTGTCCTCATTTTAAGCAGTGCATACGCAGCTTTGGCCAAACGTGTGTTTGGAAAACTTTATCGGTTTGTGGAACTTAGTTTTAACTTGGGCATTACTCAGCAAAACAAGGCTTAGCAGGAGTCCAACTGACTATGCTCATAAAAATACAGTGCTTTATTTATTGAGCAAATGTCAGAAAATCTATTCTTTTCACTGCTTATCAACCAGGTTTTCTGGCTCTGAATCTGAAACACAATGACAAACTATCCATCAAAGCATTACCAATACTACTTCTTCCTCACTAGGGGCACAGGGGAGCTGGCACCTATCCTAGCTGAATATGGGTAAAAGGCAGGAACACACCCTGGACCTCCAATCCATCGCAGGGCGCGTACACTATTCAATAACACACACACGCATCTATGGGCATTTTAGAGTCTCCAACTGACCTGACATGCATGTTTTTGGAGTCCATGGAAGAAACCAACACGGGGGAGAACATGCAAACTCCATACAGACAAGCCCTAGGCCGTACTCGAACCCATGATCCTCTACCTGTGAGGTGGCAGTGCTACTACACAACCGCGCCACCCACAACGACAAACAATACAACATTAATCAGTGTGCTTGATGCCTGCATATTAGTTGGGATTGAGGTTTAAATATTGTCTCTCTCTCTCTCTCTCTCTCTCTCTCCAGCAGGGAACTAAACTCTCAAAGTTCAGCCTGAGTAGGAAAGTTCTTCCTGTTATCCATATGCCTGACCAAGATCCAGGGCGATCGAAACGTTGCTTGTTTTATTAAATAAAGTTTATTTTTTGGAGCTCATTTGGCAGTGTGCAGACCTACCTTTTTCATCTGTCCGTCACTATTATCTGGCACCAGCAAAAAGTGACTTTGGATGTGCGCACCCTACCCAAAACGACCCCAGGACATGGATGTGTCATTACTATGACAAACACTGTGATGAAAAGGTTTTGTTTGATGTCCAGTGTAGAGATGATTTTTTTTTCAGGGTGGTTGAGAGTAGAATGTTGTGTCATAAAATCGTGTCATTTCTACCTCATGGAATGCTTGAGAATCCTAAAAATGCTGCTGGAAAATCCTCCATTGAATCCTAGAAGAAGCTATTCATTAGCAGAGCCATGCTGCACAACTTTGAAAAGGTTAACCTACGTGACGAGGTCTGCACAGTATAATGAGAATCTAAGAATACCAAACTGATTATTATCCTTGGCGTTCAGTGTCATTTTAAAGGACTCACTTAGGGATGAAATGCCTTGTAAGTTAATTAAAATGGGTGTATTCATTCTTCACTGAGTATCATGTTATGGGTTCAATACAAAGGTGATTTAGCTCACTGTAACATACCTCATACCACAGGCAATGAAGCATCACGAAGCTTGTGTGTACATGAACACGGCTCTGAGCCGAAGAGGAGTCAGGGACTCCTCTAGTTCTGGGGCTGTGATACACGCTTGTACCAAATTTTCCCTGTACAGAAATGGCATCATATTTGCATCACAGTTTAATGGAATTATTAATTCACAAATAGGTACAAGTCAGCCTCTCATCCTGACACACCTAGCAGCCAGGCGAGCTTGAGGAGAAGAGAGCAGGAAATGCAGAGCCCGCTAGGCTGGAGGTGCCATGTTTACCGGCAGCAGGCAAGAGTGACGCAGTGGCATAGATTCTATGCAGCAGCAGGCAGAGCAAGGGTGAGGCTAAACAGCAGCTGAAATAGCCCACCTAGCACATTAATATTGTGGTGATATTGTGGTCCATTGAAGGTATACTGAGTAGGATTTCAGGGTTGTGGTGTGTAAACACAATATTCTAGAGTTCGCTTCTCCTTACCGGCTCAACATCAGAAGCTTGACTCTGCATAGCTGCGCTTTGTTCCCCACACCTTGCACAATGTTTTAGGCTGGGAGCTGTACACCCACTGCACAAAGGTTCATGCCCAGAAACGTCCTGTACAAAGTAACATAATGAAATACAGGCAGATTGCTGGGTCTCTGTGGACTGAGACGCTGCCACGCACATCTAGGGGGTCATAAGTGACGATTGAGGGGGATTAGGTTTGTATTAATCCATACATTCGTTTTTACAAAAATCCAAATAACTCAAATAAATTGAATAAACTGTGGTAATATCGGTTCGTTGCATCCTCGCGGCCTTTTGTGTACGTAACTTTTCGATATGAAGCCCATTAGTTTCAGATGACACTTTTTTAATTGTCTGCTCTCCTTCAGTTGCTGAGCCCTCTACTGCAGAATGTTTTTGGTTGTTTTTAATGTTGTAATAAAAGCCCACCTTCATTAAATCTTTTTTTTAAAATATATATTACAGTGCAAATGAGTGTCCTGTCAAGTTTGAATGCCTGCCATACAAACAGTGGCAGTGGTCAGGGCAAACCTAAATGACCTGTAAAAATGCAAAGGAAGGTGGCCATTTATGCACTAATTCCCAGAAACATTTTCATGTGTCTGCGCATGGGTGCATGGGAACCCCCAAAAAGCTTTGGGCTGATCTGCACACTGAAAGCCTTTGAGTTCGATGTGTGACCTGCCTCTGCAGGCTGTAAGCCACATATTTTTCTTAACTGTTCCTCTCCTTCTCCCGGACCATCTGTGACAATTTTGACGACCTGGAGCTCGCCCCATGTATTACGCATATTAACGGGGCATGGATAATAAGGGTCTTAAAATTCACACATGTGATCACATAAAAATGTTGACCTTGAAAATGAATAATGCCTTTTCTCAATAAATCAAATAATAACTCGTGGATCCAGATGGTCATTATAAATTCCAGGAAATTTCCACATAAGAATGCCATTATAATTTATAATGCAACGGAGCAGAACATGAAAAAAAAAAATCCTTCTGTACCATGGCTGGCTTTAGCCTTGCCTGCGGCACTTTTTCAGTCTGCTTTTTATAGCTGCGCATGAAGATATATGCAATAGTTATGATGCATCATTTGGAAAATAATTTACTGGAACATCAGTGCACATCAAATCCACGGGCAAAAGTCAAAATGAGGCTTAAGAGGGTAAATAACTGCTTGAAACATGGGATGCACCAAATAAAGACAAATTAACAGTTGATCATAATTGGAACAAAAACTAGCTTACACAGGGGGCCCAAGACAGATTTTGAGAACCAGTGATTTAGGCAGCTGAGAAAACTGTCTTATCTTTTGTCAAGCCATGGTAGAGGACAACCTCTGTGTTTCCAATTCTGCAACAGGCTTTTTCATATGAAAGATCATGTGAATCATTGAAGAATAACACTGAAATAACTAATCTGGTACTAATCCAGAGTACATACAGTACATACAGAGTACAGAGTATATATATATATATATATATATGCACAGGGATGAATATTAAGGTCATAGCAAGAGTAAAAACAGTAACATTGCGGGTGTAAAAATTTGCAAGTGATCTCTCATGGGGATCAGGGAGATGCACTACTCGGTCCCTGTGGCCACCGAGTTGTCTAGTTTGTAATATTTTCATCAAATAGAGACAGATAAATCTGTTGGTCAGAACCTTCTGGTGAAATTAGAATTGCATGGCACTTCAGTTTGGATGTGGCTGTGGCAAGTCATATGCAGTCTGCTTTATGCATCAAAAAGATACCACACATATTACACATCTCCAGCAATATAACAAGCTCTCATGGAAAAATATCAATTAGCCCCTGCAGCTGGAGAAAAAAAGATATGCGTAGTGAGCGGTCTGTGCGTGTATCGTCAGACGTAGCACATGCAAAAAAACCCGGCCCTCAGACAGGGACGCTTAGAAAGAAGCTGGTAAATATGCATTTGTACATATATACACTGAACAAAAATATAAACGCCCCATGTCAAATTTTTGAGTTTTTGTGAACAAAATACGTCTGTGAATAGCACTCTTCTGCAGCGTGCCAAGGGCCATCGAACGTGTGCGGTTGCCCGTGTGAGTCGGTTCCGACAATGGACAGTGGTGAGATCCAGACCACGGTGAGGACGCCAAGCGGGCAAGTTGGCTTCTCGCTGGTGGTTACAGTCTGTCTGTGGTGTGATGCGTCTGTTGTGCAGACTAACGACCTCATCTTTTGTGCGTGTCGCTGATCTGAGCTGATCCCGCAGGTGGATGAGCCAGATGTAGTGATCTTGTGCTGGTGTGGTCACACGTGGCAGACTTGGATGAGGTTGATTTGCGATACTGCCCGTCTGTTGGAAACAAACTCTAAAACGGCCTATCGTCCGATAATAAACATTCAGCTGCACAGCGACCGCTCTTGTGGACATCCCTGCATTCAGCATGCCAATGGCACGTTCCCGCATGACCTGAGACATCTGAGGCATGATGACTTTTGACAAAATTTGACATTTTGGGGTGGCCTTCTTTTGTCCCCAGTATAAGAAGTGTCTGGGTACTGCTCATTCTGTCTGATCACCGTCTGGAAATGCCACACCCATTTACTTAGTGAAATCACTGCATCACTGAGCAAATTCCCACTGACAGAGAGATGGATTAAAAAAAGTACACAAATCAAGAGAAATATCCCTATTGTACAAGTATATCAGCATATGCTCACTTAGAGCTGTTAACTCCATGTGGCATCAATATTTGACATAGGGCGTTTATATTTTTGTTTAGTGTGTATTTGTATAGTGTATATATATATATACGCACACACACGCTCACTCACTGGCCATTTCCTCACGCACATCTTGCTAGTACTGGGTTGGACCCCCTTTTTCCTTCAGAATTGCCCTTAATTCTTTGTAACAATTCTTTGTCAGCGGATTTTCTTGGTCACATCTACATGCCTAAATGCACTGAGTTGCTTCCAAGTGATTGGCTGATGAGATTTGCTTTAACGAGTAGTTGAACAGGTGTGCCTAATGAAGTGGCCAGTACGTGTATAGGCCAACAGTAGACAGGGAGACGAGAGAGAGCCAGAGCTGTACAGCTTGTAGAGGTGGAAAGTCCAGGGGTCAGACAGGAGAGGAGAAATACCAGCGCCAACAGCTAACTTCACTAATTAGTTCTGCCTCTTGGCTGAAGATTTGCACTAATTAGCACATTAAAATTGTGCTGATTAGCTAATTAGGAAGGTGATGGCAGCAACATGCTGGGGAGGGCTTTCTCTTTTTGAACCTTGATAACTTGTGCTGAAATTGTGTATTCCGCAGGTAGTTGTGAAACATTCATCAAAGAACTGCGGAGAGAATTTTCATTCATGAAAAGTAAAATATTAAAATGTCAGATCTTTACAAAACACCACTGCATTCTCATTACCCGAAATAAATAGAACTGTCAAATTTTGGCTGACCTGAGGTGTGATAATTACCTTCTTAGCTTAGCTTCTTTTTAGAATTATATTATGGAAGATTAGTTTGTAATGAGGATACATAAATATGAGGGTACAACTGAAATTCGGGATATTTAATTTAAATGGACGAGAAGAACAGGCTTAGTAATGACTGTCGGCTGCAGAAAGTGACTCCTCCATTTTAAGATCTCCTACAAAAAAAAAGGTGTAATAATAATGATATAATAATAAGGCAGTGGTTTTCAGATGAATGGAGCATCTATCACAAATAGCAGATCTATTTTGGGAGCCTTGAAATTCAGTCATTCAGACAATTTCTACTTTTTTATGAATCGGCTTGTCTCTCGTCTTGGCGGAAGGCGCTTCCTGAAGTCTGATGAGTATTTTCTCAGCTGCAATGAAATCAGCCGTGGCAGGTTAAGGGCACACGTGAGTGACGGCTTGGGGGAATCTGCTCGCTAAAGAGAGAAAACGTGACCGAGATTGCGGTCCATCAGCTCGGATAAATTGGGCTCGGCGTCAGTAGAAACATTAAAAGAGCAACAAATAATGAGGCAGCCAATTTAACACGAGTCCGATTTAGCCTGGAATAATTGGTTTCAGCAGAAATGAACAAAAGGCAAAATGATAGCGCGAACACGTTAATAAGAAATTGCTTGGGACTGTTAATGTTGTGCACGTATAATTAATGAGAGGCATATACCATATGGGAAGACATGATAAAATCCGGACATAACCACAGAAAACACACCTTCTAATATTCTTTGCTTCAGAGGTCAATTATAAAATTAATTAACAAATGATTTAGCCTACCAATATTCGTTCTCTCACATTTGAACGCGATGACTTCAGGAAATAATGTATAACAAATGATAGGAGAAATAGGTCAAATTAGCTCCGTAGTTTATTTTCTGTATTTCCTTTAATTCGTGGACTCATCATTTATGCTGTTAAATGAAAAAAATTACAGTTGAAGTGATTATATTTTAATGGAATGACTTTACACTGCTCTGGATTTCATGGTCCATTAAGTCACAAAACAGAGGCTCAGCATTTTATTATATAGATATATATATTCTGCAGACATCATCAAAACAGTTGCACATCCATATAGACACATTAATCTGTTTCACTTGACAGGTGTCCGTCATGCTTGTTCAGGAGGTATAGATTTTGGTAATCATTTAAGGCCACATACCTTAGCATTTTTCCTGTATCGGTTCCTGTTCTGTTCAGGTAACTGTAGACTTAATTATCCTTAGGAATGCCCTCTGCCTTAGCCAGTCAAAGCATAGATATAAAAGGGTCTCCCACCAACTCTTTGCGCAAAGGGCCACAATCAGTAAAGCATGTTTTCAATCACAGAATTAATAAAAATTAAAATTAGAATTCATGTTTCTCATTCTTAGTTTTTTGATAACTCCATATAAAAATTATGTGTTTTGAGAAGGTTTTCATCACATTCACTCATGCTGGGAAAACATAGGCCACATTTCGCAGTCTAAGGCTTGTTTGATTTGAATAACAACCATGCTATTTTAGCACTTTTTTTTGCGATACATTTCATTTTAATTCTGAACTGTTTCCTTTCTAGTGAGGAAAGTCTTCTAGTCTTCTGAGCAGGATTATCAAGTTGGCCAGGTCTGAATGTGGACCAAAAAGCTGTCCTGAGGTCTACCTTGTGCAGTCATCTGGCTAACGCAGAAAACACTGACAAATCCTAATTTGCAGAATTTGGCCCCAGTCCTGATTCTTCCATCTATGTATCTTTATCGTAAGGAAGCCCTTGTGGGGATAGCAGGTCACACTGGAGCCATTTCCCCTGCATCTTGCACCGATTAAATAATTTTATGTAAATGTCGGGAAGTGTTCGGCTCATTATCCTTGTGGAGAATGAAGCCCACAGGCCGGAGACACAGCACGTCCGGCTGACTGTGATTGATGAACTCATGCATCTGTCACCTGGCATCATGCACATTTCACCCTCATCTCGTTGTACATTATTGTACATTATATTACCTATATATCTGCTATATAATTAAAACCTCAAGTTTGAATGGAAATGCCTGATATATAATCCAGGTGGAACCGGTGGCACTGAGATTGCACTTACACGGCACCGGTGGGCTTGCTACGGCCTTAGTCATCGGGCAGGTCCACATGGTGTTGGTGGTGTCTAATTGAAAAACTATGCAGCCTTAGTTGGGTGAAGATCAGGGCCTCAGTGCTGCAATAAGTGGATGAAGGAGAGTTGACTGCTCTATACTGGTTACCGCGGAGTTGTAGTATTTTAGCGTAACTTGATACCTGACACAGGACAAGATTTTGTGCAGTATGTATTAGTTTATCCAGTACCTACCCTCTGTTGTTTTTGTGTTTTCTCAGAGGAACGCCGTCCCCCGGAACTTAGTCCTTGGACCACCTAAGCCCTGTCACTTACCTCATGATCACCAACTGCTGTCCTCCTGCTGTCCTGATCCCCTCATCCCCGCCCCTCCACTTCCTGGAACTACAGATGTCATTGCTTGGACACCTTACTGTTTAAAGAACTTTGGATTTTAATTTACTCATCAATTAATTAGCCAGCCAGCGGAAGATGGGCTTCCCCACAATACCCAGGTTCCTCCTGAGATTTCTTCTCACTGAGGAGTTTTTTCTCACCACAGTTTGAGGCTTTTTTTTCTCCCTACAGGGAGTTTTTTGCCTGCTATTTGGGGATTAGGGATTTGTCTGGGCTTTGCCCTTTTCTCTCTGTAAAGCGTCTTTGTGACAGCCAGTCTATGCAAAGCGCTATACAAATAAAATTGACCTGAATTGAATTGAATTTGAAATGGAGGTAATTTAGTGTTTTAACCTATACTTACTCATTTGTCTACAATAGTTCATTATTACGTACTAATTTATGCTAGAAATTATGCAACAAAAAAAAAAACATTTGTATCACTCGTTAAATTTTTGAAAAACTGAAACTGAATTTTGACTTTGAGCTGTCATGAAGCAGAAAATACAAGCGACTGCCAAGAAACATTCTTGGATGTTTTTGTCGTAGCGAGGTGACGCACTTGTATGCCCAGAACTGCTTTTAAACACACAAATTAGAAACTACATTAAAAAACCAGGCAACATAAACTTCAAGGTCAATCCAGAAAGGAGCAGAGCGTATCGCGTCAGCAAGGGTTACTTACTTATGACAGAAGAGGAGAGAAAAGACAGAAATATGACTGCATTTTAAGGATTTTATTTTAACAAATATTAGTTGTACAGGTTTTCTTCATATACCTGAAAAAAGCTCAAGAATTGTTTGGACTGAGCTCTATTTCACAACTTTAACTTGACTTTACCCTTCCATTTCCTTTCAACTGTTAATTAATTTAGCAAAATCACTGTGGCGTACTGTGGTGCTGTATTCCCTGAGCTAATCATATTGGACCGAGAACAACAATAGCGAGTAGGACTTACTTGAACGTGATTAGAAATTTTGAGTCATGCATTGTATGTACTCACACAGTCTATTGTGAGGGTAAGTTGTATACCTGGGAACACATTTTGCCCATAAATACATAAGGAAATGAATTTTGAAATTTAGCTTTGTCAGGCCTCGGTCTTCATGCACCTGCCTTGCTATTACAGGAATATAGCTTTTTGTATCCATGTGATTGCCCAAAGATTACATTTTAGATTCCGTGCAGGCGATACAAAAATCATTTTCTGTAATATTCATTGCTTGTATTTTTTTCCTATTAAAGTAAATTTGCCATTCATATGTCAAATGAACAATTTAAATTGAAGGTCTGAAATTAATTTTGCTTGATTGATAGCTGCAATTTGTTCCCAAAAAACAAACCAGCTTGTAAGAGTAATTTTCAGTTGGTAACATTCATTGAAAGAATGAGAGTTTACCTATAATAGCATGAATGGCCAGAGCCGGTATGGGTCCAGGAATATGTTTAAACCCTCTTCACCTGCCAGATTAGAAAATAAAGGGCTTCCATAAAGATGTGGACAAGTTGAATCAGACCTTCGTGCTGGACTAAAACAAACACTTGCTCCTACACTGCACTAGACTTTTGGTAAAATGCCCATTGTTTTTTCAACCTTGAATTTATATGACTCTAACTCAGTATAAGTAGTTTTACCACTGAACAGTTTGCTGTGGCCTTCAAGTGTAACTTCACAAGAATGTGAGTAGAATAATTCTAATGCAGCATTCTAATGCCGATGTAGCAATGACTACTGGCAATTGATAAGATAAAGTGCAAGAGTTTTGGGGGGGAAAAAGTATTCCAAAAATCTTGCTCTTTAAAGAGTAAACTGCAGAAAAGCTAACAGAGACTTTGTGGTCACCCACTACTGTGAGCGCCACCAGAGCGATTCACATTATGATTTTACCTCAAAGGTGAAAACGTTGGTGAGAGCACAAGGTCATGTTATAGCATATCATCGGGAAGGGCTGAATAAAGCTTTCTAGTATCTACTAAATGTTGCTCAAAGAGACATCGAGATCAATAGCAGTTGAGCCAATTCAGCTGTTTCATGGACTGAATCGATCAGCTGCAATATCATTCCATCTCTATTGAGTTAAGCTCTTTGAAAGTAATACATGGATGAAAATAACCTTTTTTTTTTGCTGGCCGTATATTGAGGAATGAAGCTGCGGCTGACGTGGAAATACCATGAGTCACAAAGAAAATGTCCTGCCAGTTTTCACTTCTATCCATGAGCTAAACCCACTGACCTATCACTGTTCCCACTGACCTATCATTGCCCTTACAAGAACTCATACACCCTCATAAACTGCAACTGCAATATACTATTTAAATTGCAAATTTTTAATCTTACCATATCTGATTGATGTCCAGCTGTTTCAATGCCCTTCTGTATGAAAAACTTGTTACTTTTTCCCTAAAAACATCTGCCTAGTAAATGTAAAGCAACATTTCTTACCAGTAAGTTAAATGGTAGTGATCAAGGGTTTTGAAATGCATAAGTTACAGTGTATGGAAACACAAAGGTGACAAACAGTGACGCTGGGCCAGTCTGGTGAAAAGAATCTCACTCACATGCTGCGCTGGAGGTTAATGGTACAAATCTACATATTAATTATAACTCAGTTTATAATTATAACCACAGCCTTTGTTCAGAAGCTGGAATTGAGGGCTCACTATGCCACAAGGCAAATTAATTCCAAACTGGCTGAGCCTTAAACTCCCATGAATTTAATCAGGAATGACTTGTGCAACCACCATCACAGCCCAATTCACTGTGCTTTTTCTTTTATAAGCTATTGCAATTTTTGTTAATAATCACTTTCAGCAACCAACATGGTTCCCTGCTCAACCATTTTGGAGTTTCCACTCCAAGACACTCAGGTGCATGATTCAGTTTTAATACATCCCCGGAAAGCCTGAAATAATTTGAATTTCATTCATCATTAAATTCATCAATCTTCACACTCAAATATGTTCAATTGCTCTGAGATATTCATCAATGTATTTAAACTCAAATAAATCAAAATAAATAGTCAATTTTCGCTAATATCTGCAACGAATGCAACACAGCAGCAAACAATGTTTTCTGAGAAATTTAAACTCAGTTGGATTCATTTAAATTTGAAGATGTTTAAAATGCATTTGGATTGGAGCATTCTAATTATTTCTAAATACATTTCAGAGTCACTTATAACACTCCAGTTAAGATAAAATTGTGTGAGTAACACAATGCAATATAATAAAGGCTGTGACGAAACAGTCCTACGCTGCTGAGTGTTGGGTGAACACAGGCGCAGTGTCAGCAGCTGGGCTCCACTTTCAGTGGCACACGCACGTGCGGCTGCAAAAGGCAACAGACGGCTAAAAATATAACGACAAGTGAAATGTTTCCAAAGAAAAAAAAACATGCACGCCAGTACCACAAGCGCATACCCACTTGCCTGTGTAACCTGAATATTTTGATTTAGACTCTTAAGGGTGGACTGAGAGCTGAAATGAGAAGGCACTCTAAAAAATTCTCTCTCTTTTTCAAGAAGAAAATGCACTATCTGTATCATAATGCAAATGGAAATGTCATCCTCCACTCTGCGTTTTGATTTTCAAGGCAATGAATGCACTTTACGTGCTAAATTGAAAATATTTAATTTAGCAAACAGTAGCTAATTTTAAAGAAATGCAAGCACACTTGACCTTGTAGCTTCACGTACCTGCTCCTGGGAGTGAAAAAGTTTTTTACGTTTTAAAATAAAAAAAAAAATGTTACGTTTCTGTTGTAACGTAGGTATGCTGCATGCAAGCATTCCCTATTAAGTGTAGCGTAAGGCGAGCACATTAAGGCGTGTACATTACACCTAGATGAAATGTACATGGCCCACTTCACATTTGCATAACACCAGTGTCACCATTGTTGAGTCTACGGAGATTAAAGGTGTTATTTTCGATGTTGGTCAGATCAGAGGTCTTGTCAGGCAAACATATTTGAGGCGCTCGTGCGCACGATTTTTGACATCTTTTACCCACAATGAAGAGCCAGTTCGAGCTGCGGCACAAGATGCTTTTTAATATCAACCATCAAACATGGTATTAGTACTGGTGTGGAGCACTGCATGTTCGGCTCGCTCTCTGGTGTCACAAGAGATTTTCATTTCAGATCGTCACCTTTTTAGTTTAATAATATTAGCATCAAACACATTGTTAATATGATCAAATGAATAGCAATGTAGGGACATCGATAAGAGAACATTTAATATTTAATATATTTTATACATTTATTTTTTTAAAATAGAATTAATTTTAATAAATATTAGTGACATAACTGTCTTGAATTTGTCATTTGTATGATTTTTTAATATTTTCACAACTAAGAACATGGACACTCATTTAAATGGGACATCCACTCTGTATAAAGGGCAAACTTGTGCTTTAAGGAACAGCCTTTTGCCTAAATAACACATTGGACATTATGCTCACGCTCATGCATTCGACATAACCAAGGTTCGTTCATCTGGCTCTTGACTGAGAATTTTAGAAAGGATGCATACTTCTATATGGGGGTGGAAGTACTGAAGTCCCTGGTACTGAAAGCACTTTAGTTGCAAAATGTCTATTTCAAGAAAAAAAAGGGTCTGAATAGATTAGTAAAATCTGAATAGATTAGTAAAATCTGCTAATTGCAGACTCCAGTGCTCGAAGTACGTGAAGCAAGGCTGACACTTGCACGATTCTGTGGCACGCATTGGCACGACTCGAGTCGTGCCAGTGCACAAACTAGTTGTAAACTGGTGTGAAGTGTGCGTAAACTTGTCCTGACTGCGTGCCATGTTGGGACGAGAGTTTTGAAATGTTCAAAATTTTGGTCACAACAAAATTTCGCGACCGGGTCGTGAACTATGCGCAAACTATTCGTGAACTCGTCGTGAACTCGAAGGGACGATGCGGGAGGATGCGTGCCAATGCGTGGCAGTGCGCGCCATGCCATGGCTGTCATAAACTGCCCCGAATAGTTCATGAACAGCTCATGTCGAGTTCACAGCAGCGTGGCCTTGCCTTCCCACTGACACGGTCACGTGTACTTCACGCATTGATGGCACGAACAGTTCACGACTAGTTTATGCACTTCACGAACAGTTTGCCCATGGCACGAGCAGTTCACGACGAGTTCACAAACATATGGCGTGCCCAAGTCGGCACGACACCGTCCGAATTGCGCAAACTCGTCATGTCAATGCGGGAAGTGCGTAAACTATGCGCAAACTATGCGTGAACTCGTCGTGCCAGTTCATGTCAATATGGACACTGATGTGCACGCATTCGTGAACTATGTGTGAACTAGTCGTGAACAGTGCGGGAGCCTCCCAGTTCGTGCCCCAAAATGGCACGACTTGCCACGACAAAATCGTGGCCAAATGTCGTGCAAGTGTCAGCCTTGCACAAAATGTCCATTTTGAAAAAATTGAGAAAATCGACTAGGGTGACGATTAAAGGCTTCTTCCGCTCCTTACCTCAAATTTTACTGAAGCACTTTTATTATTTTTGTGTGACTTATTTCCCATTATGAAGAGAGCATCGATTTACAAAGCTAAAGGACCCCAAATGGAGATGGAGATTTGTTTTACCCATGGCAAAAAACCAGAAGCACTGCCATGTTCTGTGGGCCAAGGCTCATTTAAAATCTACTGAAGCAAAGTTTCCTGTGGTCAGACAAGTCCAAATTTGACATTCTTGTTGGAAATCATGGGCGTTGTGTCCTCCAGGCTAAAGAGGAGAAAGACCACCCCTCCTGTTATCAACGTTCAGTTCAAAAGCCAGCTCCTCTGATGATATGGGGATGCATTAGTGCATATGGTGTGGGACACTTGCATGTTTTAAAAAGCACCATGAATGCTGAAAGGTATATAAAGGTTTTAGAGCAACATAAGCTCCCCTCAAGATTACATCTATTCCAGGGAAGGCCATATGTATTTCAGCACGACAATGCAAAATCACATACTGCAGCTATTGTCACAGCACGGCTTTGTAGCAGAAGAGTCCGTGTGCTGAAATGGCTTGCCTGCAGTCCTGATCTTTCACTGATTGAGAACAGTAGGCGCATAATTAAACGAAAAGTCCGTCAAAGAAGACCCAAAACTCTCCTGCAGCTGAAAACCTGTATTAAACAAGAGTGGGATAAAATTTCAATGGCTAAACTCAAGAAACTTGTCTCCTCAATGCCCAGATGCCTCCCCTCTGTGTTCAAAAGAAAAGGGGATGCTAAAACATGGTAAACAGGCCCGTGTCCCAACTTTTTTGAGATCTGTAGCAGCCATCAAATTTGGAATGAGCTCATTTTGTGGATAAAATTGTACAATTTCTCAGTTTCAACATTTGCTATGTTATCTCTGTTCTATTGTGAATAAAATACTGGCTGGTGTGATTTTAAAGTTGTTGCATTTTGATTTTAATCACAATTTACAATTTGTCCCAAATATTTCGGAATTGGGGTTGTATATAAATTGAGCGTATTTTTGTCCTGTGATGTAGATATAAAGGGCTGTAAGTGAAGAAATATAAAAATAAAAGTTGTGTTGAACAAGATGTACCAAGACACTAATATCATGTGGACAGTTTGGCAGGAATCAAATTCAACCAGAAAGGTCACTGCCATCGCATCACATTTACCACTAGATTGGCAAGATGCCAGCAGGTGGTAAAGAAAGTATTTTCTGCAGAACTGAATCCTCTCAGAATTGTGCTATAATGGCTGCCAACACAGCATAAGTGTGCATCCCCAATGTATAGGAAATCAGTCAAAAAGTGCGGATCTGCTTTTAATCTGTGCCAAATCTTTGGTTAACAGAAGCATCTGCAATGGATTTTTGTACATTGTTTTTTCTTCTGCTGGCAATGCTGCAATTCACCAGAATATTATTGCTAAAATAACACTGTATACAAATAAAGATGAAACAAACTGTTTGTATGAAATAATGGTGGGAAGGCATTCTAATTAGCTGGTAAGGGGAGATGGTACTGAAAAAAGTGCTGTCTGTAAATTCATTGGTTTTTTTGTGTTTGTTTTTTGAGAAACACTAACACTGGCCTTTGTACACACTAAACAGCAAGAAGGAGCAGTAACCCAAAAGCTCCGAGCACGGAACTGAACTTTGGGACGGCTGTTTCCTTTAATCTCAGCTCTACACTTCCAAAAAATGAAGTTTGTGCTCTTAAAAGATAACCATGAACGTTCGTGGATGATGACAATGTGTTGTAAATGCTCATATAAACTAACAAAACGTTGATGCTGACATCAACGATTTGTCAGTGCATTGATGTGTGGGCTGGACATTAATCCTGAATATTCTTTCTTCATTCATGTCAATATTATTGTCATTATATTCCCTGGTAAACACGATGGTTTTTGGAGAAAGCCGCTGCTGGCCTGTCGCACAGATTTTGGCGTCATCGCGAGAGATCAAAAAATTGTTCATGGATTTCCTTCATATTTGGTACACAACTAAATGGGAGCCTAAACCAGACCAACTTTGTAAAATTTGTAAAAGTGTAAATTTTTCATTACAGGTGGCTCTGTTTCAGGTGATCCCTCCAAATATTTGCTGTAAAAGAGTGCCACAAACCAGGGGTGCAGGAGGCACAATATATTTCTTGTATTTGCTATTTAGCGCAGTCCTTCATCCTAGAGTATAAAATAATTAGCCAAGTCTGCGGAGTTCATGAGTGGATGAAACATATGAATAAAATTTTCTTTTCTGACCCCCAGAGTTTACACCGTTGAACATTAATCATGAGAGTGACCACCCCCTAGAGTGATTCTACATGCTTGATTGGTGTAATTATAACCAATCATGATAATTATGTCTGCCGTGATAGCAAATTCAGGAAAGAAAGTGAGAGTCTAACTACATTATGAATACAAATCCTCATGATGTTAGAATTTACAGGAAACAGTTGTTTGTGTGAGTATTATCCTTTGGGTTGAGTTTAGGCCCATATTTCTTGATTGATGAATGTTCCATTCCGTCCAAGGGAATTTGATGCTATGAAGTACTGTTAGGTCGTATTCATATTATATTATTGAAACATATCAGAATGTGAGAGACAGGTATGTGGAGCTAAATTCAATCATCCGCTTGAAGGTGCTGAATCTATGTAGGTGGAGATAAAAGGGTATAAAATTGCTTACCGTTTATTGGACAGAGTGCATGTTTCTACACTTCAGATGGAAGTAGTTTTGCTATGAGAGATAAAATGGTAGAGGGTAATTTCAAAGGTGCAATAAAACACAGGTTTCCTCCACCACAGGGGGTTACAACTAGCTGATTTTTTTCCCCGCTTTGACACCACATTTTAATGAGGCCTGAAAAAAAAGGATATGAATTCTCTTATTCAGCGTTTATTTCATCACATTTCTCAGCTTGTTAAACAATCCATCTGTTTCCAGCCATGTACCAGACTATATAATAATTATTACATGTTCACAATCAGCGTCATTACAACTCTTTTCAATCAATGTGCAGCTGATTCGATCACCGGAGGGCTTAAGCATATCTAAGAATGCATTATTTTCCAGCATGTTGATTAAAAATGCACTCATTTTCCCTATATAGGGCTAGAACTGGTTATTTAAAAATTATGAAAACAGAAGATGGCAACAAGAAGAAAGCAATGCAAATCACAAGGAAAATGATATTTTCTGGAAAGAACTAAAATGTCAATATAACACTTCAAAAATAATAACTAGTAACGTGCTGGATTTTACGCCAACAAATCTGTAAACTTCAGTGCCATAGTCTTCTCATTTTTTGTTGAAAAAACCTCAGAAAATAAAAAACCCAAAACCAGTGAAGTTGGCACGTTGTGTAAATCGTTAATTAAAACAGAGTACAATTATTTGCAAATCATTTTCAACCTATATTCAATTGAATACACTGCAAAGACAAGTTACTTAATGTTCGACCAGGTAAACTTTGTAATTTTTTGCAAATATTAGTTCATTTGGAATTTGATGCCTGCAACATGTTTCAAAAAAGCTGGCACAAGTGGCAAAAAAGACTGAGAGAGTTGAGGAATGCTCATCAAACACTTATTTGGAACATCCCACAGGTGAACGGGCTAATTGGGAACAGGTGGGTGCCATGATTGGGTATAAAAGCAGCTTCCCTGAAATGCTCAGTCATTCACAAACAAGGATGGGGCGAGGGTCACCACTTAGTGAGCAAATGCGTGAGCTGATTGTCGAACAGTTTAAAAACAACATTCCTCAACGAGCTATTGCAAGAAATTTAGGGATTTCATCATCTATGGTCCATAATATTGTCAAAAGGTTCAGAGAATCTGGAGAAATCACTGCACGTAAGCGACAAGGCCAAAAACCAACATTGAATGCCCGTGACTTTCGATCCCTCAGGCGGTACAGCATCAAAAACCGACATCAGTGTGTAAAGAACATCACCACATGGGGTCAGGAACACTTCAGAAAACCACAGTCAGTAACTACAGTTCGTCGCTACATCTGCAAGTGCAAGTTTAAACTCTACAATGCAAAGCGAAAGCCATTTATCAACAGCACCCAGAAACGCCACCGGCTTCGCTGGGCTCAAGCTCATCTAAGATGGACTGATGCAAAGTGGAAAAGTGTTCTGTGGTCTGACGAGTCCACATTTCAAATTGTTTTTGGAGACTGTGGACGTTGTGTCCTCCGGACCAAAGAGGAAAAGAACCATCCGGACTGTTATAGTCGCAAAGTTCAAAAGCCAGCATCTGTGCTGGTATGGGGCTGTATTAGTGCCCAAGGCATAAGCAACTTACACATATGTGAAGGCACCATTAATGCTGAAAGGTACATACAGGTTTTGGAGCAACATATGTTGCCATCCAAGCAACGTCTTTTTCATGGTCGCCCCTGCTTATTTCAGCAAGACAATGCCAAGCCACATTCTGCATGTGTTACAACTGCATGGCTCTGTAGTAAAAGAGTGCGGGTACTAGACTGGCCTGCCTGTAGTCCAGACCTGTCTCCCATTGAAAATGTGTGGCGCATTATGAGGCGTAAAATACGACAACGGAGACCCCAGACTGTTGAAAAACTTAAGCTGTACATCAAGCAAGAATGGGAAAGAGTTCCACCTGAAAAGCTTCAAAAATTGGTCTCTCAGTTCCCAAATGTTTACTCTAAGTTAATGATTATTTGCAAAAAAAATAAAGTTTCTCAGTTTGAACATTAAACATCTTGTCTTTGCAGTGTATTCAATTGAATAAAAGTTGAAAAGGATTTGCAAATCATTGTATTCTGTTTTTATCTACGATTTACATAACGTGCCAACTTCACTGGTTTTGGGTTTTGTACAAAATGTGAGTCAAGGTAAACAAAAATTATTGTGTTTGCTATTGAAACCATTACTGGACTGCACACTATAAAAACCAGTGATAACAGTTACATTTTCTGTCAGGTACTGTGGATGCTTTCGAAACAAAATTAATTTGCAGCAAAGAATATCATCCCTGTTGCCATTGAACTGTAACAGAAATACCAGACAGCCCTGAAACTGGAAGCTGTTTATATATTTGTTTTGTTCCGTTACAATACCATGTATAATATTTAATGCTAGCATTTGTCCAGTCATACGGATTCAACTTTGACCCTGTTGTTATTGGTCATTAAAGGGGAGGGCTTGCTTTTTAACCTGTCGGCCGCATCGTTGGAGCTGTCCGGAGCAAAAAGCTTAGCCGTGCACAGTGAGATGATTATTCTCTTGTATTCTCTCCTAAAGTTCTGATTGAGGAGCCCATAGACAATGGCGTTTAGGCAGCTGTTGAAATACGCCATGAAGTAACTTGACACGAAAAGCCACTCAGGCACGAGTTGCGTGACTGTCTCTGGGTCAACAGCCACAGCCAGACCGATGAAATTCAGTGGCGCCCAGCACACGGCAAAGAGGACGAACACCGCAAACATCGTGACGAAGTTCCTGACGTCGTGCGGGGTGAGTTTCGGCCGGAGGTCTGGTTTGACCCTTCTCCTCACCTGGATCACCAGAACCCAGATCCTCAGGTAGCAGTAGGAGACAATCATGATGGGCAGGAGAAAATGGAAGGACACCACGGCGATGGTGTAGGCCGAGCTGGCGGACTGGGCAAACGTGCAGGAGTACACACGGGGGTCGTACTGCAACGACCCAACAAACAAGTTAGGCACAATGGCGATGACGGTCAGCAACCAGATCAGGACGACGTAGCAGAGAGAGTTTTTGTTGCTGTACAGTTTGTCGTACTTGAGGCTGTGGCAGATGTAACAGTAGCGATTAATGGCAATTCCTGTGATGTTGAATATAGACCCAATGACACTGAGTCCCATCAGAAACCCACTGACCTGGCAGTGAGTGTTCCCAAAGTGCCATCCATTGTGAAAAATTGATGTAAGAACTAAAGGATATGGATAAATAGCCACCACCAAGTCAGCCACAGCAAGACTGACAACAAATATGTTCCCTGCAACAGAAAAAAAAAGCAAAACATCACAATAAAATCCGAGCCAAACGATGCACATTTAATGGTGTATAATACACATACCGCACATCTATCATGCTTTGTGCCGTTAAGGGTTAAAAGCTGGCAGCTTATTTTAAAGAACTTCATAAATAAAGTTTAAATTTCTTTTTTTATTAAAACATATTCAATGATATAATTCGCTCCTTTGATAAAAATACACATGCTAATTCATATTTCTCGGATTCGTTTGACACTACTGAATGCTCTGAAAGTAGTACCACATTTTACAAAATGATTAAAGTAGGGATTCAAAGAAAATAAGTCCCCATAAAATTGGTCCGTTATGGCAATTTCATGATAGGTTGAAAGTATTCACTCATTTAACAAGAGAAAAAAAGTTTCATGAAACTTGATATTCGCTTTCCAAATGTTGATCCTTTTTCACTGTAACCAGTCCGCCGACAGTCTCATTTTCCGTGACGTCACATATGGGTTGTGTACTCTGGAAGTACCCAGATGTTCCATAGTTACAATACAGTGAACACTGTGAAAACCGTTTTCAATTTTGATTTTGAAGCCTGACGAGTCAGAACTCTTAATAGATCTCTTCCAGTAGTTAATAGTTTTAAATCCCATGTTTAAATCTTTATTTTTTTAAAGTTATTATTGCATAAAGGTGATTTCTTTCATCGATGCATATTAGTTTTGCTGCATATTTTGGTTCTGTCCGTGCCTGCAAAAAGTCCAGTCGCTGTGCTGGCTATACGCTATGTACGTACACGTTGTCTAGTTTAGAAAGAAAATTATGTTTTTACTGGAGTCATGCTACCATTCCGAGGAAGGTTGGAAAAGACAAAGCCGGGCTACAAATAAGATTGTATTTTATTACACACGATCGAAGTGGACTCTCATAACAGTGATTGACTGACATAGAAATATGGAGTGACGAGGTCGATGCCATTTAGAACACAATCGTACCCCTCAAATATCTCCACCCAATACCTCTAAAGCAGTCCGCCTGTACTTCTCACTAAAGCTCAATTTCAGGTCTTATCTTAATTGATTTTTGATGGTTGTATCTCTTCCCATAGTTCTTTCTTCAAATTCTGGTCCTTCCTCTTCCATGATGGCCAAAACGAAACCTCAAATCTAATAACGTTAGATACAGCACACATGGAAAGAATCTATATGAACATACAGTATATGCAACTTAAATACCACATATATGCGCATATAGCCCAAATTCAGGTACATATATGTGTGCTTATCGAGGGCATATAGGTCTCCTACATCGCTTCTTTATATCCACATATAAGCCCTATATGTACATACAAGGTGTATGTCTCCTATATAGCTCATATACCCAGTGGTAGGTTCTGTTTGTCATGCCTATTGTATAGCTCATAACTCACTTTTGCAACTGTCATACATAATGCCTAGCTCATATTTTTATTCTCAAGGTAATATCTGCATATTAGTCCAAAGTCCCTTACAGAAATAACAAGAATTTCAAGCAATTAACTTATTAATCGCATGTGAACACGTGAAATTGGCATCACATCTGATCCTAAATACATGTTGACATGTGACAACAGCATGTTATGTGTAAACCAAAAAGCTATGATAGCAACACAAATATCTAATACTATTTGTTACATTTTTTTCCTGAAACATTAACAAGGTCATCGATTCCTTCTTGACCATACTTATTTCAATTCTATGAGGACTGAGTTGTGTATTGTGGAAGAGAAGGAAATGTATAAAAACAAAATGGTTTGATTATGTTTATTTCATTAATTAAGCATTTTTTTCAAGTTTAAGTCACTGCAAGATTCAACACATTAGATAAAATTGGATTCGCATCATTACAGCTCATACACATCCACTGAAAGGTTTTACACTACACTGTTACATCCATCAAATGCAATGTTTTCTATCTTGTCTGTAATGCAGTTTCTAGACGAATATGACTCAGAGGTTCTTAGTCTAATTGTAGCAAAATAAAACAAAAATAACAAAATAAAAGTACACAGAAGAACATACATTCAAGTAAACATGCCTTTCAAAAGTCATTTTCATCCCCACATCTATTTGAGCATTTCACTGTGGTTAATGAATTTGGAGACAAAGTCTACATTTCTTTTCACAGTTTTAATGAACAGACATTTGTCTTTTATCTGAGATGCTTGTATAGCAACTAAAGGTCCCAGACTTTATCCTACAGGGATGAAATAACAAAGATTCTTAAATTCCTACACGGAAAGAACCTATATAAAGATATAGGTTTTAATCCCCGCCTCGTATCAACCAGCAGAGGTCGGCAGCTCTTCTCAGAAGTAGCGCACAATTAGCCAATGGGGTACAGGGATGAATATTGAGAAGGGCCTGCTGGGAAGAGTTATGTAGATTTGAGTTCCCCTAGGTGCCTCCTGTTGGCCAGACGGGCGATGATAAGGAAGATTCTGACCTCAATTCCCACTACATATCATCCACTCTCGCTTTTAACATGCGGGGATTCACCCAATGAATGAATGAAAAGCAAATGCTTATGGTTTCAGAAGTACAGCCCGGGTTGTGTACACTTTTTGAAGTTATCAACAGGGGGCCACATATGCAAAAACGCCTAAGTACTTGCACATAATTCCCTAATTGTATATACCAGATTCCGGGGGGTATTGGAAATGCCAAATAAAAAAAAGAAAAATATTCCAGTTTTAATATAGGGTCTCACATAGATTTGGCATATATGTGACATCCAAAAAATTGCCCATTTTCATACATATGTACCTATAATATATGAAAACGGCCAATTTTATGTATGTTGCATATATGCGAAACCTATATGAAACCCTACATTAAAACCTATATGTTTATATAGGTTCTTTCTGTGTGGGAGTATACGCAAGAGAAAGGTCTGACAACAGGCAGCAACAAGTGCATGAACAATATGTATTCCTGCCTGAGTTAAGAGAGAATACTTTCTAAAATTCTGCCTTTCTTGTTTTGTCATCGTTCTTATCTAGTCTACTCATCGAAAAAATATCAAAATAAATTAAGGTATCAGTCCTCCCCCCAAGGTTTCCGCTACATGTCATTGATCGTGGCACATTGCCATGGCAAAATAAAAGCCGCCATGTCAATGTAAAATGACTTTACATAAACTCCAAAAATCCCAAGGAAAATCAGGTGTCGCCAGTTCTCACTATTAAGTTAAAATGAGCGCTAATAATTCTTGCCCCGTTGTCAATCATTTTTCTTGATGACCACGTTTTCCAATGAATAAAAATTAGCCATCGGCAGTAAAATGGGCTGCTTTCTCCTTAATGCAATGTGTGCAACCATTAGAGAAAAAATATTTTGTTGACTTTGCAAAACAATCGATCTTAACTTATGTGTTTGCTGAGAGCACATCCTGCTCTACCTAATTGTATCTTCAAGGTTATTTAATTCCAATTCCGGAGTCCTAATCGGTTTTCATATTATATGTGAAATCCACCGAGACGCATGAGAAACTAATAAACATCCGTGCACATAGACTTCAATTAGGCTATTACATCGCCTACGTGCTGATTAATGAAAACTGGCCACACCTGATAATGCTGATTTTTGACCCGACGCTGAGGCCCATCGCCACAGTTTCATAAAATCCTGGAGGAAACCCTGCCTTCCCCATATTAACATGATTTCCTTCAAATCGCTTATATGTCCATGTTAACCCAGCCGGCACACGACCGACCTTCAACGTTGAAATATGGTTGCAATTATGTCAGTTGACGTTTCAACGTTAAACAATGTTGAATAAATGCAGCAAAATCAACGTTGATTCATCTCTCGAAATCAAACATAATTCAACGGTGATACAACTATGCTCCATGTGTCATGGATGTGCTCCCACTGGCTGAAGACAGGAACCCGGCGGGAACTGGGACCATGTACCCAAAAGAAGATCCAGGGACCCAAACGCACAGGCTGAGTAAAAAATATAAAATATTTAATTCAAATTGTAAAACATTCCCGGAGGGGAGCAGCACACAAAAAAACAGCCAGGGCTCCAGAACACAGACTCAGAATACTGCTGCACCAAAGTAAGGTGCAGCCAACCCTTGAATACTAACACTTCATCTCCACCCCAACGAGCCACACCTGTTGGCTGTTAAGGTGGAGCCGAAGAATGCAGCAGGGGGAGAGCCTGCAGGGCAGGACCATGACAGCATGATGATGTTTCCACAATGAAAAAACGTTAAAATGCCAGCTGGGCTTCAATGTACTAGGCCAATATAGAAAAATATGAGTTTAAATAAAAAAAAAAGACAAATGATTGTTTTTTGATTATAATTTATCCACCTCAAGTAAAGTAGCTACAACTCAATTTTAACCTTTCACAAAATATAAAGCTTAGAGAGAGAGATAGTATTTCTATTGACATGTAACAGAGCAGAGCTTGCAAAACCCGTATGTGACGTCACCCAAAACGGGCCTTTTTCCAAGCATCACGGAAGTATTCATGTTCGATATAGTATTGTCGTTTTGTGCGTGTTTCCATTTTCTCTTATCGATAATGTGACGAAATGACATAACATTCCATTCTTTGCGCTCTAAGCTTTCCATTGATATTGAAATTCCCATCTTTCAGTTTTTCCTTTGAATCCCTACTTTAAAAATCGCATCATCATTTAGAATTATACAGAAAAAGTACATCTGGCTTTACTAAAATGGCTGGTATTTTTGTTAAGTAATTCCATGGCTACCCCTCACATAACCTAACTTTCTGAACTACTTCACTCATACAGCTGATAGCAGGCTTGCTGTCATACAGTGGGATCTCTCACACAGTGGGCTTGCTGTCATACAGTGGGATCTCTCACACAGTGGGCTTGCTCTTATACAGTGGGATCTCTCACACAGTGGGCTTGCTCTTATACAGTGCGATCTCTCACACAGTGGGCTTGCTCTTATACAGTGGGATCTCTCACACAGTGGGCTTGCTCTTATACAGTGCAATCTCTCATACAGCAGGATCTCTCTCATACAGCAGGGTCATTTATACAGTGGAATCTCTCATAGCAGGATCTCTCTCAATGAGAAATCTCTCACACAACAGGATAATTCATCCAGCAGGATCTCTCTGGGCTTTTTTTCATACAGCGTGATTTCTCTCATAAAGCAGGATCTCTCGTGTGGCAAGATGACTCTCATACAGTGGAATCTCTCTTGTACAGTGGGGTCTCTCTCATACAGTTGGATCACTCTTGTACAGTGGGATCTCTCACCATCTCTCTCATACAGCTTGATCTCTCAGGATCTCTCTCATCCAGTGGGATTTCTCTCATACAACAGAATCTCTCCCATATAGCTCACTCACTCACATACAGTGGTATCACTCTTATGCAGTAGGATCTCCCTCGTACGGCCGAATCTCTCATACTTCAGGATTGCTCATATAGTAGGATCTCTCACATACAACAGAATCTCTCCAATACTGTGGGTTCTCTCTCAAACAGCAGGATTTCTCTCATACAGCAGGATCTGTCATATAAAACAGAATCTCTCTCATACAGAGGGCTCTCTCTCACTCAGGGAGCAGTTTCTCTTCATGTGTTGCCAAGCGCTGCCCATATTATCAGCACACACTCACACACTCCTTGCATTTTTTTTTTTTGAAGTATCACTTTGCAATAAGGTCCACATGAATCGGCACTAACTGATGAAGCTGTTAAATAAGAACAGAAAATCTATTGTATAAAATTTAGCCTTTACACAATTAGTGACATCAGCATTAGAATATTAAGACCATTACAATCACAGTTTTTAAATCTTACCAATTAAGTTGTTTTATGGCAAAAAAAAAAAAAAAAAACTTTTATGTCCCACATCTGTTACATAGTATTGCAGAGCGCATTCAGAAGGCTGCCAATTTGTGCACAAAACAGAAAAACAGTTTCACCAAACCAAGACCAGACACATTTTTCCCGAGATGAAAGAATGAGCAAATATTAATAAAATACTGTTGTTGTCTTCTATGATAGAGAGCTACAATAGTGCTGCTGCTTTTTACAACATATGGTTCTTTATTTTTCCCGACCATACAAACCAAACCAGAATACAGCAATCCTGAATAAAGCTAATGCTACAGCCGAATTCAACCTAGTACACAATTTCATAAGGACTTAATGTGATTGTATGTTCCCAAGAATAGCCTCTGAAAAAGAAAGAGCATTCACTCTGGTTATTATTTCATTTCAGACAGTTGACCATGAGGAACTGTGGGCATTCAATGGGCTGGTAAGAGTCAAAAGAAAAGACGATTCATTGTACTGTGAGCCTTAATGTTATCACATTCTAAATAAATGAATGCGACCACAGTACTTATAGAAATTGTACAGAAGAATTGCACTTGCCCCATATCTGTTTGTACTATCCATTTGTATTCAGTATGTCAACGTCAATTTTCTATTACTCAGGAATTAAACCTAAGATGGACCTTTAATGCCGAACCATAGGCATAAATCTCCCGGCATCTTTTGCGCGGAATAAACTGTACATGCAGCCACTGTCATTCAGGAACTAATCTCGCATCAAGGTTTCTGCGGTAAAAGCAGATTTGGAAAAGTCAACTGAAATTCAGTGAAAAAAAGTCGACATGGTCTACAACATCCCCCGCCAATCGCGGGCTTCTTATTTTCGAAATCGATCGAGGCCTTTAATGGTCTGAAGCTACACACCAAATTTGGTTACTGTATCTGTAGTAGTTTCTGAGTAAAGCTGTCCCCTTTATCTCGGACGGACGGACGGAAGGACGGACGAACTGACGGAGGTCAACCCTGTATCCCCCTCCCACTTCGTGTTGGCGGGGGATAATAAAAGGTCAATTTTTTTGTGAATGAGAGAGACTTTTTACCAACAGTGGAGATTCTCATATTCACATGTTCATCCAGATGCACATTACACACACTGCACATGATTCAGATCCTGAGATATACAGCACAAACACAAGAGCTAAAAAGAAATGCTGGCTGGTTCCCCACCCTCTCTTTACCAGAAACCCAACTGTGGGGACACGGCAGACGCTAAGCTCTGAAGCCTTTCTGCCAGAAAGTTTCTGTTAAAAAGCCTTCTGAAAATGTAGTTAACAATATGAAAGAGTCTATTTTAAGCCCAAATCATGATCTTTTCCAACACCAAACCAAATAGTTTGGTGCCTTGACCTAACTAAATAGTTTGGTGCTTAAGCCTAACCAAATAGCTTGTTGCCTAAACCTCACAAAAGAGTTTAGTCAACTAAAGTTGACTGCTCACTTCCTTGCGCCGCATGCTATATTTTTTTTCGTAGGAGAATGAAACAGGTCAATGGAGTCAGATTCAGAGGCACCGGTAAGTGAAAAGCTAACCAATAGTAATTACATAATGTTCAATTCTATATGTGGTATAAAATAATGCCCTCATAACTTTTAGTTACCTTTGCAGTCTAACAAACTACTATTAACGTTATTATCCTAATTATTGCATTTCAGCGCCCGTTTGTTTACACTCAAATGCGTCATTTCTTTTTCTGCCAGACAGGCCCGCGACTCACAAGCGGTGACAGCGGCTGAAAGCTGAAAATTATACATGAAACTGAAAACAATGTCAACTACGGCCAAAAGTTTGTTTGTCCACACAGAAGTCCTTCGCTGAAACCACTCAACCGCCACAATATACACTACTTGCCCTGAGGACTTTGTGGCTCTTAATACAACGTCAACCCACTTCCTGTTGGCTTACTGGCCAAAAGCATTTCAGGGCTAATTTCTCCCGACACCCAATTACGGTGAAAATCTGACCAATCAGAAGCAGTAATTTTTTTGCATAATTTAGCCTGGATAAGAAAAGCAGGCTGAATTTGGATTTGAGGGCCAGTTTTGGGGATCCATCCAAAGAGTAAAGATCTTATCAGTTGATTTAACATGCAGTCAGGCATAAGCAAGAAGCACAACAAACCGCACGACCAACATCATCACCTTATTCACACCGTAAACCAGAAAATGTGTGGGTAGCAAACAAATCATCACATTAAAAATGTGAAAATTTCCCATGATGCCATGTGCTCACTAAGCAATGCAGAACATTTAAGGCGCACGATAAGTAAATGCATAGAATATTCATAACTGGAAATTAAATAATCGCAACTATGGCTACTGCATACAAAGCAATGATGCTCATGAACTCAGACATAGAATGTTGGGGGAAAAAAAAACATTCCAAAATCCCGGTTCTTTA
Source organism: Gymnothorax reevesii (assembly GCA_029721435.1). NCBI lineage: Eukaryota > Metazoa > Chordata > Actinopteri > Anguilliformes > Muraenidae > Gymnothorax > Gymnothorax reevesii. Next base: position 99,068,989 of record CM056579.1, on the reverse strand, counting down.
ACTCGTTCCCGAAGGAATACTTTTATATAAAATTGTCACGTTTGTACGGAATACTTTTCCCGAAAATTACACAATATAAAGTATTGAAGTACAGGTGGGCCATCACAGATTTCGTGTTTTCATCGGACTGCGAATGGTCATCCACGCCGCTGGCTCACCGTAGGGAATGGTAGAATTTGCCGCGCTGTTGGCAGCGGGTTGCTGTAGGGAATGAGTTAAAGGATTCAAAATGCATGAGTGTCATGACTAGAACCACATTTACCAGATGGCAGATAATCATGTCAAACAAAACCTTCATGCACTCTCACTTTCCCATTCCTTGGCATGCGCCAGCTTTCACCCCATGCCTTTTTTCCTTCATCCATGATTTTTTTATTATGTCTAACCTGAGGACATATTAAGACGTCAAGATGACTAAATGTCTGATGTACTTCATACTCAGTAGGCGTACTTCCACTCTGTTCGTTTAGAATACTTAAAGGCTTTATTCCAATCACTATCTGCAGACTCAATACTTCTTCAACACAGTCTTAACATCAGTGTTGTGTATCTTTTAAGGAGCAGTGTGTAGAATTTAGATTGATATTTTGGCAGAAAAGGAATATAACATTCATAACTACTTTTTTAGTAGTGTATAATCACGTGAAAACAATAATCTTTGAGTTTGATTTCGCTTAGAATAAGCCCTTTAGACCTCCATGGGAGCGGGTCCACCTCCATGGAGGCTGCAATATTACGGCGCCATTTTTTCTACAGTAGCCCAGAACGGGAAAAAAAGTAAATGAATAAGCACTGACACATGAGAGCGCCTTTCACGTTTTCGCAAGTTTTGCAGCCACCGAAGGTTTTCTGAGAAAAGGAATGGTCAGTAAGTTGCAATCTACAATCTGACCACTAGATGGCTCTAAATCTTACACAATGATCCTTTAATCACTAAAACTTGCGTTAAAGTACTGTAATTCTTACCTTTCTGGCATTTTTTGACTTTTCTTTTGTAATCTTAAAATGCTCCTAATAAGCGTATGGCACACTTAAATGTAAAAGAAATCCACCAGATATTGAAGTTTTTCAATTCTCATATATTTTTGTTAAAAGTCTGATCAATCATTTTCTTCGATCCGAATAAAATTATTTGCCTGTCTGTCATCCGTCACCGCACCCCGTCCAGTTGCCTACCGCTGTCACCGCTTACCAGTGGCGCGCCTCTATGGCGGAAAAAAAAAAATGATGCACTGGACTATAAACAAACGGGCACTGAAATGCAATAATTACGATAATAACGTAAATAGTAGTTTGTCAGACTACAAGGGTAACTAAACGTTATGAGGCCATTTTATTTTACACCTCCTTTGGAATTGAACATTATGTAATTGCTGTTGGTTAGCTTTGCCTCTGAATCTGACTCCATCGACCCGTTTCATTCTCCTACAAAAAAAAATATTGCATGCGGCACAAGGAAGTGAGCGGCGCGAATGAAACGGCTCAATGGAGTCAGATTCAGAGACACAGGTGAGTGAAAACTAACCAACAGTAATGACATAATATTCAATTCTATATGTGGTATAAAATAAAATTCCCTTGTAACATTTAGTTACCTTTGTAGTCTGACGAACTACCATATATAAGCTATATTTTTTTTTTGTAGGAGAAGTCTGGGAATCGGGGGGAAGAGGGTGGGACTTTGGAGGGAGGCGGAGTTGTTCATGTTCAAATTTTTACGAAGTGCTGTGCGACAAACCAGAAAGATAAGAATTGCTTTAATTAAAACATTACCTCAGTTGGTTCACAATAACTGCATTTTCTTACACGATACCCTAAAATGTGTCTCTTAAAAATGCTGAAAAAAGTGTTCTAACAGTGTAAGAAACAAACAAAAAATAAAAGTACACATATTGCATGATGATAAAGGGGCCAGTTAACTCCTTTTTTTGTTCAAGATGTGTCACGACTTTAGCAACACATAAAGATAACCAACAATCTCATTCACATTTCCATGCTTTCATCATCAGTGGAAACAAAGAAGTTTACAAGCAGGCCCTGGAGATGTACAGGAAATACAGATGTAAAGCACATCCATATGTTTCAGTAATTGTATGTATGAGCAAAATGGATTTGGAGCCTGGCTTGCGCATTTCCAATTATCATAATTCTGCCCTTATTTGTGCCTGTATTGTTTTTCCCTGGTTATCCGACGGAATAAAGTCTGACAGAATGCATCAGCATGCATTTGCCATCACGTGGGCGACTGGAGATCAGCCATACGGACATGCAACTGACGTTAAGCATTAGCTTGTAATTTCTCATTAGTAGGCAGGTCAGTTAGCCTGGCCTGGAATTACATTCATATTATTACTGAAACACTTCAGTGAGGGGCCCGCAGCATACTCAGACCGAAAAGGAAGAGAATATGATTTGACAAACATATATATAAGCCAGCTGCGGTCCTGAATATAATGCTGAGGACAAGCATTGCCTGTCCTTGGATGGGTAACCATTTGTATGGCTAAGATATGAATTAAGCCTTGAGCTACAATAATCTTTGCTTCTGTTGTAAATGCCTCCTAAGTTGTGGTGTAGTGGAGGTTATACGCAGGTATATGAAGCATACACACCTCTAATTTGGTCAATTTTCAGTATGCCCACCTATCAGGCAGGGAGCTATTGAAATACTTGCGAGAGTATACTGCCTTTCTCCTCAGTCATCTACTCATCTACCTAATAGAATATAACCACTTCTCAAGGGACCATTAAACCACTGCTTGTCAGCAAAAAACACTCAGGCACTTTTAACTGTACATCCTGTTGTTAAAATATCACCACGAATACTGCACAGTGAAGTTGAGTAGTTTGGTTGTGCGATGGATAGAGATTTTGCCTCACAGCAAGTAAGCTGTAGGTCCAAATTCAACCTGAGGCCTTTCTCTATGTTCTCACATGTTAGTGTGTGTTTCCTCCTGTTACACTGGTTTCCTTCCACAGTCCAATACCTGCCTGTTAAATGGAGACTAAATTGCTCACAAAATGAGTAAACAAGGTGAAACCCATGAGTAGGATTAGTGAGAAAACTGTCTAGGGTGTATTCTAGTCTCTTGACCATTAAAAATGGGATAGCTCTGGCAAGTAATGAGTGGAATAGGTAACGGATGAATGGATGTACTACACAGTGCATTCAATAGTTACACTGTGCAGACATGCAGAACCCCAAATGGAATTAAGCTACAGGAATAGACATACACACGCAACAAGACACAAAAAGTGAAAACCACAGACTTAGTCTTCGACTCGTCATGGGTGGATGTCATGGCATAGCCATTTACCACAAACAATGGTCAGAGCATCTTGGCAGCTAGACTCCGCAATAAACGTCTGTCTGGGCTGCATTCAACAATCGTTAACCCCTAACTTGGATGTATTAATATGTCATTCTTGCAGCCATGCAGTCCTCAAAACAGCCATTTTACCCAGAGTATGAATGAATGAATAATACTTTATTGACCACCAAGGTGGAAAAAGTTGTCTTTAGCCCACCAACACAGATAAAAAATACTAAAATAGAGACACGCATATTTGCAAACACGCAATAAAAAGGCAGTACAAAAACCTGCATTAAAATCAAATCAAAAATAATCAAAAACAATTCATAAATAGGATAAGAGTAAGGTAGTTCTGATCACTAACTGTGGATTGGTCATTAGTCACTTTGTTAAGTTAAGGATGCCAATGGCATTAGGGATAAAGGACTTGTTGAAAACACCTTTGGCAAGAGGGGTTCTGTAGCGCCGCCTAGACTTCAAAAGTTCAAACTGATTCAAAAGGGGATGAGAGCCATCTGCCAGGATTCTCCCAGCTTTCCTCCTTGTCCTTTCAGCATATGAGTGGGTAAGAGACTTTTGGGGTTTTCCCCACGTATGGTTGTATGAATACAATCCCATAACTTATGGTCCTGTATACATGTCAGAAGATGACAAAAATTTTATTTTTGCTGATGCTGACTCTGAATACGATGAAACTATTGCAGAAAGTGATTTGTTGTTCATTGTCCTGTTGTATAACCCAACTATGCTTGAGCTTTAGATCACACTGTTATAAAATGGCACCTTTTTTGCCAGCTATTTTAACTGGTTCCCTTTTCGCCAGTAACTGTAACTGTAATTTTGCAATCAGTTTGTAACAGAGGTTCTATATATGTAAACTGTAAACTACAGTTAAATGCGCACAGGACTCTAATTACAGTTAAAATAACAAGGAGACAATGCGTTAATTTAACTGTTAAATTCAGTCAATTAATAACAGTACAATAACTGATGGCCAGACATTCTCCTTCAGGTAAAGAGCAGAATTCATGGTACCATCAATTATGGCAAGTAGCCCAGGAGCACGTTGCCCAAAAGCATTGTTCATCCATTCACAGTCAATGGGCCCAACTATGTAAGTTATCATCTGTAATTTCTGGAAATGCATCCCAGGTCTAGAAGCAGTAAAGCAGCCCCAGATCTTCAAAATACCACCATTTTTTCACTGTTGTTTCACTGACTTTCTTATTGTGGGATGCTGTTGGCTACACCACATGTAAAGGGACCCATGTTTTTTAAAAAGATCAACTTTTGATTCACCAGTCCACAGGGTGCATTAAGATGTTTTTTCAGCAAATGTGAGATTAACCTTTGTGCTTTCTTTGGTTTGAAGTGGTTTTTGCTGTGCAGCTCCGCCATGGATACCATTTTTGTGTGGTCTCTTTCTTATTGAGGATTTGAGAAGTCTGACCTTAACTGAAGCAAGAGTTGATGTTAGTTTGGGTCATTTAATGACCTCCTGAATGAGTTATCGATGTGCTCTTAGAGGAATTTTGGTCGACCGGCAACTCCTAGGTAGGTTCCAAGTTTTTTACATTAATAAATAATGGCTCTCAACGTGGTTTGCTGGAGTCCCAGAGCCTAAGAAATAGTTTTGTAGCATTTTCCATGTTGATAGATATTAAAGATTCTTGAATTTCATCAGATTTAGGCATTACGTGCTACTTTTTGCCCACTTCATTGCCAGACTGGTTCTATTTAAGTGATATGTCGATTCAACAGGGCAGGCAGTAATTATGCCCATGTGCATCTGGTGAAATTCAACCCAATTGTCAATTACATTTGTTGAATTGGTTGATTCAGTTACTTAAGGTGGGCAATCACTTTTTCACACAGGGCTAGGTTGGCTTGAAGATCTTTTCCCTTCAATTAACTAAATATCATTTAAAAACTGCAATTCGCTTTTACTTGGGTCATCTTTGTCCAATACTGAAATGAGTTTGATAATCAGAAACGCAGCTCTGTGGCTGCCCACTGCTCCTAACTATAGGATGGGTCAAATGCAGAGAACAAATTACCACACGGGGCTAAATAAAAATGTATCTTATCTTATCTTATCTTATCTTATCTTACATTTAAGTTTTAACAAAAATGAAAATTTTGATTAAATCGAGGGAGGAGTGAGGGGGGGGGTAGTTTTTCAAAGCACGGCTGCAGTATGTTTGTGCCTAATTTTACTGAAGTAATATAATCATTTAACAATCAAAAATGTCCTTGCATTCTTTCATATCTAAAATTAGATAATAAAGAGTGTCACTGACAAAATTGTGCACAGTGCGCAGAATTATTCCTCCAAACCGTGAAGCCGCCATGCTTGAGTTATCTGAACTGACAATGCTGTCACCATCTATGAATTCTGAGACGCCAAGTTTGTTTAATAAAACAGGGAGACGCCGTGAGAGCAGAAAACAACTGTGGCGTGCTGCTGATGAACAATGCGTCTTACATTATTCCTGAGGAGCGAAGATGGCTTGGGCCTTCTTATGTGTGCTACTTATGATTATCTGCAATGCTCATTACATATTCCCTCTGGGTCAATGAGCACTCCAGTAGGCCTTGGTATGTGCATACTGAAAGAAAGCTTAATGAAGCGCATGCAGCAGGAGCCTAAAGGAGGCACCAGAGAGTGAACACAAGCTACACAGCTCACAGCCAGATGACACAAACTTCTCCAACTGGGCATCACTAAGATTCTAAGACTCCAAGTGATTGTCCATAGATCACATCAACATGACGCCACCACTTTCACATAAACCACAAAAAGTTAAAATGCCGAGCAACAGCAGAAACCATTAAATCATTTCAATTTCATTTCAGAAGTACAGTGCAAGTTTTTTGTATTTGTTCATTTCATCATTAGGCCAGGCTGACTGATGGTTGGAGACAGAAGTATATTCAGATTGACACCTCTTAACATTATGTATGAGGCAACAAGATTGAAAAAATGCATACGCAGTCAACATGAAGAGCGTGCCATGTGCATGAAGCTCCGCGAACTGTTTAATCTTCCATTTAATTTACAAAAACTCGAACATGGACTGAAACAAAATGGGGTGTTGCACAAGATTTAATTGACACCGTTACCATTATTTAGCCAATCAGTAATCTTTATTTGTGAAATACTCCCATTAATATGAAACCAAAACATCAACACAACAGTCTTGTGCTACAGTAAAAAAGGAAAGCTCTGATTATACAGATCAGTAACTGTACAGTAGTAGACTACACTTGCCAGCTGCTTGCCCCACTAAAATCCGTCCTCGTGCCCTGACACCCAGCGCAAACATTTCCCCACATTATGCAATAGGAGGCATCTCCATTCACATGGCCATCAACATGAGAGAGCGCACTGATTGTTGGATTGTGCTGACGTCACTGATTCTGTGTGTCTGCGTGAGAGAGAGAGAGAGAGAGAGAGAGAGAGAGAGAGAGAGAGAGAGCCAATGCTGCCTGAAGCTAAATGCACAGTATCTGCAGATTTTTTTTCGATTCTTCATTAGATGATGACACACTTTTTTTTCATTACACTGCTCACACTGGCTACACTAGCTACCAAGCAAAGCAACCAAATGAAAACCTAGAATGGCACAGTTTGCTTAGGTACAATCAAGATGCAAGACAATTATTTCACTCATTTAAATTTATAGCATTTCAATCATGATGGCAATACTCATTTACAAGTCATTTTAACAGCAGGAGACCGGTCTTAAACCCCAACCATTTTCTTTTTCTGCACACCAGTTGGGATGAAGCCTATGTGAAAAATTAGGTCATAGGCAACAGAAAACACCAGATTCAGCCTTCAGGTGTTTTTTTTTTAACCCACAAAAGAAGGCTTTACCTTATGGCTCAATTTTTGCACAGATTTTCATAGGAATCTCACAGAGAAATTTGCTAATTTACAAAGTGGGTTCCCTTGCGGTGGATTAAACCTGTGGAGCCATACTCCAGTCCAGGTTTTCATTCAAACCACTCACCACAGTTACAGTTTACTGATGTTAGTCGGTGGTTCATTAGTTCATTCCACTGTTAATGCACAATGAAATCTTCAGAAGACAGTTGAAATCGAGTCCTCAGCAGCCGCAATCTGATGCTAACGCCCATAAAGAGAAAATGTTGACACAAACTCTGGAAAAGATTAGCTCATTTTCCGATCTTCATATCTATAATCTACTTTGAAACTGAACAATTCTAGAACATGTACTGGATAATTCTGCTTAGGTTCGTTATTTGTTTTATTGTGTACACGCAGTAAGGTCAAATGTATGCAGGCAAACATTTTCATTCACGCACGAAACATTCACCAGCACATTCTGTACACGCCTGGAAGGTCACTAGGTAATTCATCCACAAATAATAATAATAATACATTGAATATGCAACTCATGGTGGAGTTTTGAACTACAGTCAACAATATACATTCCTTAGCCTTTATATTACTTCACATCTGTAAGTTATAGGCAATGTGTCATAGATGTCTTGCTATCACATATATAAACGCGCGCACACAATAATCTAATGCAGTCCAAACTTGGAACACATTTAAGATATCTATTGTACCAAAAATAAAAGTTTTCACCCGCAAACCAAATTCTATCATTTCACAACAACCTTTCCGAACAGTAGCCTACTAAACATATGCATATGCAGCAACTGACAATGAATTTCAATCGAAACAACTACTGTGGGAAAGCGTTTTGCATTGCATGCAATCGGAGTGGGTGTGTTCCGATGTCAAGTACATAGTATTGGTGCATTTTCGCCGGTCTCTTACCTGCATTCCTTAGTTTCTTGTTTCTGTAAACGGAAAAAATAACCAAAATGTTCCCGAAGATGTCAATCACAATTGTAAATATCAGAAAGCTCCCCAAAGTTGTTGCAACCCACGGAGGACGACTTGGATTTTGCTCATTTGAGACTATAGTGGAGCTATTAAATGTCATTGTATCGCAACCCCAACAACCTCACTCAACAATGTAAATAACGCGTCCAGTCTCCATAGATGCAGTATTCAATATGAATAAGCATCAGTCACCTCCTGTGCGTTTCTTCCTCTCCATTGCGCACAACATAACTCAGCTGGTAACTTTTCCCTCCAGAACGCACGTGCCTACACTTTCATGTTGCATTGTATCTGCTCATCACATTGCTGATGAGAGAAAACTTGCGCTGCACTAAGCAGGACACATTAATTCGTTCGGTGCCTGCAGAAATGCTGCCCCGCGTGGTACGTAGTTGCAAAATACCTGCATCGCATCTCGTGCGAGTTGCCTCAGAGAGATAAAGAGTTCATTTATTTATGAGCTCATTCATTATTATTTTCTCCAGCATTCATGCATTAGTCATTCTGCAGTAATTTCATTCAGGCGTTTGAGAGATAAATATGCAAACTCACGGACAACGTACTCCCCATTCAAAGAAGAGATATGCATTGTTTCGAACTAAATTAATGGAAATAATGGAACATTCCAGAGCGCATTACTATACATCACACGTGATATTCTCACATTTTAAAACACCATACACATTTACCGAAAATAACCAGAATTTATTTATTCACAACTGCAGGCGCTGAATATTCAATATTCAACCTGACCAATGAGAATGAGGTAACGTTTTACTTTCAAAAGAGGAAGAGTTCAACTAGCAAGTATTGACTGGGTGAAGCAAGCACACATGGCAAATACGAATCCAGCAACTTGCAACTCAGTGTGTTGGATATAAATACACTTCGCAGATCCGTGGGGTGAGAACTACAAATAGAGACACAGCGGAGATAAGGCAGCACCCAACATGCAAACCGATCAAAGGAGACATCACTTCTAATAGAAACACAAGTTGCTGAAATGGAGGAGACCGAACACATTCGGTAAGAACACATTCATTACAGGGTTGTAACAACATATTTAAATGGGTTTTTATTAAGTAAGGTTTAAAATGTGACGTGAAACAAAATGTTATCATTCTCCCTTCTATAGTTCTTTTGTGACTGGGTGAGATATGCACCTTTAATAACATCTTTAAGGCCCCCACAAAAACATCCAGTTGACCAAGAATCTTGCAAGGTGTGCAATGTCTTTTCTAGAATAACACTCTAGAAAACAAACTAAAAGTAATTCCCGAGAATGATTCACTGCGATGCAGGAGTAGATGCAGAGAGGATACTTGATAGTACTGTCCCCACGCAATGTAAGGCCTGTTTATGAGTGCTTCTGATCACAATTACAATGAGGTCAGAAAATACACCCAGACAGAATTTTGAATTTTACATGGCAGTAATTTCTAAACTGTTCATTTAAGTACAAATGAATTGCTGACAGTCTGCGCTTGCATTTGCTAACACCATTCCAAAAAAGTGGGCACATCATGAAAAAAAATGCATATAAGAATAAGAGAGACTGATTTGAAAGTCAATTCGGCCTCTGCTGTTTTGAAAATAGTACAACAGTGTATTACTTGATGTTCCAAAACAGGTATTTAATTGCTTACTGAAGATGTGTCATATGATTACTGCAAGAGCCCAAAAAAGTTGTCCTGGTCATCTTTGGTCTGGTAACATGGTGGCTGTTTTTCCAAAAAATAGTGGTAAAGCCATTGCGCCCGCTTGGCCAAACATAGCCAAAATGGAACGCCCCCTATTGGCCAAAGTATTGGTCTGATTCGGCTCAAAATCAAACTTGCTCTAGAGCTTATGACCACATATACACATTTGAAATATGAAAGGGATCGGTGAAAAACTGAAGATGATAGAGTGCAGACAAGCCAAAAGTTTACGCACGCACGAATGACAGACCACCAATAAAGACCGCGAGCATAGCATAACCCCCTTGGCGGGTGGTGGGGGGGGTGGGGTTGGGGGAGGGGGGGCAGAGATAAACAACCTAAAAATTAAAAAAATTGAAAATGATTACGTCCACTTCAGGGATGGTGCATTGGGTCATTTGGGAGATATTTTGTACTGGGAGTTGGTACCTAGCATGAAATAAACCCTAACCCCCGCCCCACCCAAAAAAATAAATCGGACATGTATTTTTCCCCACTTTTTCCTCCTTTTATCATTAAAAAAAATAAATAAATCTTGAGCACTATGGTTCACCTGTCAGATGTTGCAAAGTTCTAATGTAATAAAGTACATTTACATAATGCATTGTGGTTCCCGGTTGACTGCAAGCAAACCGTTGAAATCCCCAAGCGGACGATCATATTCAATACTGTGTGGGTGCGTTTGGGAACCACACACGAGTACCAGGAAGTGCAGCAAAGTTCATTTTATTGAAGGCAGCAGTACAAAGTCCAGAATCTAAAAACACAATCCAGATGGCCAGAAATGGTTCGTTACCAGGGCAGCAATCACAAATCTCGAAGTCAGGTTCGGTACACAGGCAAGGAACTGCGGTACAAAGTCCAGAATCCAATATCACAATCCAGAGAGACAGAAACAGTTTATTACCAGGGCAGCGAGCACAAATCTTGAAGTCAGGCAAAGCAGGTTCAGTAGTGATGTTACCGCTCCGAGGCACACTTCAAACTCACCAGGGTGTTTTTCTGAAGCACTGTGCCGGAGCTTGCTTCACATCGGGAAAAACCACGTGACTGATGACGTTCGAACCACTTTGTTGCTTCATACTGACTGAATCAGCTGACCGGTTTGGTTCAATAGGCGGAGCTTTGAAACATTGGCGCAATTCAAATGTTATTTAAGATGGCTGAAACAGCACTCTGTTAGGCAGTTTTATTCAAAAACAATAATGCCTAAGTGGCTCAAGCACAACCAGTATACACCAAGCACAATCAAAAAACATTATAAAATATATATTTTTTGGACAGAGTAAATCTTTACAGGATTCAATGAGGCTGTTGATGTAATTAATGTTATTATAGTATAATATAAATTATTAAGGTAAGGAAGAAAAACAACAGACACATGAAAAACAAAGTTAGATTTCAGCTTTATTGAAGTATTTTTCATAATACAACACAATACTCGAAGTGCACATGCAAGGTGCGTCAGCATCACCTTTGCAAGGCTGTACAACAATCTCTGTGCCAACAGATGTCAACCACGTGCTCAATGAATGAAGCATCGAATAGTGAACCAATTTTCAATACAATGATCCAAAAGGGTCCGAAGCTTCATAAAGTCTCATTTGGCCATCACTAAGGCTCAGCACATGGGCACAGGAATATCAAAGACAAGGCCAAAATCAAAATCCGGGACGTTCCAGTCAGAAGTATAACACGAAGAGTACAAGGCATAAACAATCACAGCACAAGAAAAACGTTCTGAGCTTGTGGTGAAACGACTGCTTAAATACACATACGGGAAGTCATATGCTATAATAGGGAACAGGTGAGCTGGATCAGACTAATTAATAAAGGAATGAATAAGAAGAAGTTTCAAACCACATGAAATTGGCGAAAGCCAAAACGCGGACAGGGATTACACAGACAGCCAATGACAAACCAACAGCTCCGGTTAGGGAGTTCTAAAGTGCACAGAGTGAGAGGCAGAACAGTGATTAACAAGGTAGAGAATCTACAGAATGTAATGTGAATATAGGCCACTGGATGGCAGTATTTACCTTTTTTTTTATTCAGCTCAGACTGGAGCTATGTTTAGACATGTCCCGGGCATGTCTGGGGAAAGTCCCAGAAAATAAAAAAAAAAGAGGTCTAAATGTGGGTGGGGTCTGCAAAAGAGTATATAAGGAAAAAAATTGAGACCGTAAAGTAGAAGGAGAAATTGCAAGAAGAAGGATACGTGTGACCAGACCTGTCATTTCTGTTCAAGACCTGTGAAGTTTCTTTTGTGGATTTTTGCCTGTGTTTGAGCCTTTTTCCTCACCCAGCACATCACCAGGAAACCCACCAAAGGGACTGTAAATATTTCTGTTTTCTTTTATTCAATCTTGGTCATTTAGTTGTTAGTTATTGTCTTTGTTAAAAATTAAATGTGTTTAAGTTTTTAAAACTGTGTCTGTCATCCCTTGCTGTTGCTGTTGCTGTTGTGTTGTAATGTAATAACAAATTGGGGCAATAACAATTGGGGGCTCAAGTCCAGGACAGAACATTTTGTGAGTAATTTATTGAAAATCTAACATTTCAAATTGTAAAATTGATTTTTTTAATTGAATACATATATATTGACAACAGCAATGGATGATTTCTTGGCATCACCAACCGTAGGGGTTTTGAAGTCTTTTAAAAAGACAGAACTGTTGGAAATATGCAGACATTTGGAGCTGACAGAGGTAAAACCAGCCATGCGAAAAGCAAGACTGGCTAGAGAGATAGTTGAATATTACATTGATGAAAATGTGTTTGCACCAGGAGATCTGGAACAGTTTCCAGTGGAAAATCCAAATATAGAAATGGAAATTAAATTAAAAATGCTAGAGATTGAAAGGGAGGAAAGAGAAAAAGAAAGGGAGGAAAAAGAGAAACAAAGAGAAGTTGAGAGGGAAGAAAAAGAAAAGCAAAAAGGAATAGAGAGAGGGAAAGAGGAAAGAGGAGAAACAGAGAGACAGAGACAGAGAGATTTTGAATTAGAGAAATTTGATAGAGAAGAAAGACTCCAAATGGAGCAACTAAAAATTAAAATTCAAACTGAAAATAAATTTTGTGCCAGTCAGGAGGTAAAACTGGTGCCTCCATTTTCGGAAAAGGACGCTGACAACTATTTCCAGTGTTTTGAAAAGGTAGCAAAGAGTTGCCAGTGGCCAAAGGAACACTGGCCTCTGATGTTGCAAACTGTCCTCAAGGGTAAAGCTCAACAAGCCTATTCGGCTTTGTCTGCAGATGATTCCTCTGATTATGAGGTTGTCAAAAAGGTTATTTTGAGAGCTTATGAGTTGGTTGCAGAGGCTTACCGACAGAAATTCAGGGGTCTGAAGAAATCTGAAAATCAGACTTATGTGGAACTTGCTAATGAGAAGAAGGTTTGCTTTGAGCGCTGGTGTACTTCTATGGAGGTCAAGGATGATTTCAACTCACTAAAAGAGATGGTGTTAGTTGAAGAATTCAAGAACTGTGTTAAGGATGATGTTAAGACCTACCTTAATGAGAAGCAAGCACTGAATTTGCAATCAGCTGCCAAATTTGCAGATGAATATGTTCTCGCACATAAGTCCAAATTTCAGTCAAGCAGTAACAATAGATGGTCCCAATTTCAGAAATAGGGTTACGGTGATACCCAAGATTCCTCACCCAAAGACAAAGACAAATCTGGTGATGTTGCTCAGAAATCCAGTAACAGGTCTGATCAAAGTGTGAAAGCTGACAGTGACAAAAGTGGTCTAGTTTGCAGTTATTGCAAGAAATCTGGTCATGTTACAACTAACTGTTGGTTCCTTAAGGCTAAGAAAGAAAAAGAAAAGGATACCAAACCAAATGCCTTTGTGAAAACAAGGTTAGAAACCCCTGAAGTAGATAACCGATCTGCTAAATTGCCTGCTTCTTGTGGGGCTAAAAAGCCTGATACAGCTGACTTCGTGAGGGAGGAATTTCTTCCATTTGTGTCAGAGGGATTTGTGGCTCTGAATGAGCATACTACTCCTGTCCCCATATATATCCTAAGGGATACCGGAGCTTCTCAGTCACTTTTGTTGATGGACTCCAAGGTATTGAAGGGAGGACTGTATCTGTACCCCTGCGCTCTATATTCTTGAAGTCAGATTTAGTTACAGGACAGGTAAAGGTGGGACTTATGTCAAGTCTACCTATAAAGGGTGTTTCTTTGTTGCTAGGCAATGACCTGGCTGGGGGCAAAGTAGTTCCCCCTGTACATCTTACTTCACAGCCGAGCACTGAAGATGGGGATGAGGACCCATCTCTGTATCCTTCTTGCGCAGTGACTCGTGCTATGGCCAAGAAGGCTCAAGAAGAAGATGTTGTGGTGCCGTCCAGCACATTGAATAGTCAGGACTCAGGTGGTTCGCCTCATGACTCTGATTAGCCTACTATGGTTTTTCCGTTTGAGGACTTATCAGATACTTTTATCAGTTCTCTATTCAGCCAGCCGGAAGGGTCTGGTGATTCTGATGTGTCTGGAGACTTGTCTCTGTCCAGAAAGCGGTTGATTGAGGAGCAAACTAATGATCCTGAAATTTGTGTACTAAAGAGGAGAGCCCTTCCTGATAAAGAAATAGACGCAGTTCCAGTTGGGTATTATCTGAAGGATGGTGTGTTGATGCGGAAGTGGCGCCCTCCTGATATCCCTGCCAACGCAGATTGGGCAGTGGTCAGGCAAATTGTTGTTCCGAAGGTCTACAGGAATGATATCTTAACAATGGCTCATAATTTACCTTTAGGAGGTCATCTTGGTGTTAACAAGACTGTTGATAAGATCATGAAACACTTCTTTTGGCCTGGGCTTCGGAAAGACGTTTCCAACTTTTGCAAAACCTGTCACACTTGTCAGGTAGTTGGAAAACACCAGTTAGACCCACCTGTAGCTCCATTGCAGCCTATCCCAGCATTTGGGGAGCCGTTCTCCAAGGTCATTGTTGACTGTGTTAGTCCATTACCCAAGACTAGATCTGGAAATCAGTACTTGTTGACAATCATGTGTGCATCTACCAGATTCCCTGAAGCCAAAGCTCTACGTAACATCAAGGCAACTGCAATCTCAAAGGCTTTGATAAAGTTCTTTACGTTGTTTGGCCTTCCCAGGGAAATTCAGTCAGACTAAGGTAGCAATTTCACTTCCGGATTGTTTCAGCAGGTTGTGTATGAACTAGGTGCAAAGCAGATTCTTTCTAGTGCCTATCATCCAGAAAGTCAGGGTGCCTTAGAACGGTTTCATTCCACTCTCAAGACAATGATGAGGACTTATTGTTATGACCATGAGAAAGACTAGGATGAAGGTGTTCATTTGCTGTTGTTTGCAGCTAGAGAAGCAGTGCAGGAGTCTACTGGATTCAGTCTATTTGAGCTAGTGTTTGGCCATGAAGTGAGAGGACCTTTGCTATTATTGAGTGAACAATGGCAAGAGAAAGAGCCGCATATCGGTCTGTTAGACTATGTTAGCAAGTTCAAGGAAAGATTGCGTGCAGCTTGTGACCTAGCCAAAGAGAACTTGAAATCAAGTCAGGGAAAAATGAAAACTTGGTATGATCATTAGGCTAGAAGCCGTGAGTTTAAGCCAGGGGACAAGGTCCTTGTGTTGTTTCCCTTGCAGTCCAATCCATTGCAGGCTAGATTTCATGGTCCTTATGAAATTCTGACAAAGCTCAATGATCTCAATTACATTGTGAAGACTCCAGATAGGAGAAAGCCAAAACAATTGTGTCACATTAACATGCTGAAGCCTTATCATGACAGAAATGTTAGGGTTGCAGCTGTCACTTCAGATTCTCCTATGGTCGAGACGTGTGAAGATGAGGGGGAGTTTCAAGATGATGAACCTAGAATTAAAGCTGAAGTTCTTTCATGTAAATTGTCAAACTCTGAAGTGTTGCAAAATCTTGATGTAAAACTCCAGCACTTAGAACCCTCACAAAGAGATCAGTTTGAAAGCTTGATCAAGAAAAATGAGGATTTGTTTCCTGATGTTCCAAAGAGAGTTACTATAGCCTCTCATGATGTAGATGTTGGTGATGCCAAACCAATAAAACAGCATCCGTACCGGATGAATCCTGAAAAGAGAAAGATTGCTGAGAAAGAGGTTGAGTACATGTTAGAACATGATATTATCAGACCCTCCAACTCAGATTGGAGTTCACCCTGTGTGCTAGTTCCAAAACCTGATGGAAGTACTAGATTCTGTACAGATTATCGCAAAGTAAATGCTGTAACTAGAACTGATGTGTTTCCAATACCTAGGATTGATGATTGTATTGATAGAGTAGGGCAAGCAAAGTTTCTGACCAAGATTGATTTATTGAAGGGTTATTGGTGTGTGCCTTTAACTGAGAGGGCCAAGAGCATCTCTGCTTTTGCCACACCATCTGGATTGTACCAGTATGAAGTCCTACCCTTTGGCATGAAAAATGCCCCAGCCACGTTCCAAAGGATGATACAGTCTACAATCGCCGGATTGCCACACACGGGTGCGTACATCGATGACCTGATCACATGGAGTGACTCCTGGGAAGAACATCTAAAAGATGTAGAGACGTTGTTCCAGCGCCTGACCCAGGCTAACCTGACTGTTAACCTGAGCAAGAGTGACTTTGGTTGTGCTACTGTCACCTATCTTGGCTACGTCATAGGCCAGGGTAAGGTGGCACCCATAAATGCTAAAGTCCAAGCCATCATGGACTTTCCAGTTCCTCACAACAAAAAAGCTTTGCGCCGCTTCCTTGGAATGATTGTGTACTACCGCCAGTTCTGCAAGAACTTTGCTGAGATTGCTCTCAGTCTAACTAACCAACTGAAGAAAGGCGTAAAGTTCACCTGGGATGATGCATGCCAGAGAGCCTTCGATTGTCTGAAGTCTCTGCTGTGTCACTTCCCCGTGCTTAAATCTCCTGACTTCAACAAACCGTTCTCCATCGCGGTCGATGCTAGCGACCAAGCTTGTGGATCTGTGCTCCTACAGAGAAGTGACTCTGATGACATTGAGCATCCCGTGGCATACTTCTCCAGGAAGTTCAATTGCCACCAAAGGAACTATTCCACAATAGAGAAGGAGCTGTTGGCTCTGGTCCTTTCTTTACAACACTTTGAGGTTTATGTTTGTACAGGACAAAAGCCAATGATTGTGTACACTGACCACAATCTGTTAATGTTTTTGAGTAAGATGAAAAACAAGAATCGGAGATTGTTGAATTGGAGTTTGATTTTACAGGAGTTTGACTTGGAAATTAAGCATGTGAAGGGTACAGACAATGTAATTGCTGATTGCTTATCCCGTGTTTGAATATGTATATATATATCATGTGTTTATTTGAATATTGTATGATATGTATATATAGACAAGTGTTCACTTAACCATTTTGTATTGAAAAGAAAAATTTTGCCTTTATGAGTCAAAATTTTTCCCTTTTGGAATGGAGGTGTAATGTGAATATAGGCCACTGGATGGCAGTATTTACCTTTTTTTTTAGTCAGCTCAGACTGGAGCTATGTTTAGACATGTCCCGGGCATGTCTGGGGAAAGTCCCAGAAAATTAAAAAAAAAAGAGGTCTAAATGTGGGTGGGGTCTGCAAAAGAGTATATAAGGAAAAAAATTGAGACCGTAAAGTAGTAGGAGAAATTGCAAGAAGAAGGATACGTGTGACCAGACCTGTCATTTCTGTTCAAGACCTGTGAAGCTTCTTTTGTGGATTTTTGCCTGTGTTTGAGCCTTTTTCCTCACCCAGCACATCACCAGGAAACCCACCAAAGGGACTGTAAATATTTCTGTTTTTTTTTATTCAATCTTGGTCATTTAGTTGTTAGTTATTGTCTTTGTTAAAAATTAAATGTGTTTAAGTTTTTAAAACTGTGTCTGTCATCCCTTGCTGTTGCTGTTGCTGTTGTGTTGTAATGTAATAACAAATTGGGGCCATAACAAGAAGCACAGCATAGTAAATTGAGTGAAAGCAAGGGGCGGAGAATAGAGCAGAGCGAGTGCTGAGAGCTTGTTAGTCAATTTGTAATGTGCAGCTTTACAATCCCTAGTGCTTGTTAGCAAGTTAGTACTATTAACAATGTTAGTTAATGTTAGTAAAGATAGAACAGTAAGGCGAAGGAAGCAAACAAGATTGGAAGGAATGTTTGGGAACCCAGAAACCATGAAAACACCTGAAAGCATGGCACACAAGACCGGGGAATAAAACTGTCACATAACATATGACCAGACAGGGGAGACAATGTGCAATGCAGGGCATGAGAAATACAAAAACCAGAATGATAATCTAAACTGTGAATAGGGGAAATGGCAGGCAAAGGACATAACAAAGAAAGACAGGCGAAATGCAAAACATGGCATGGACTAAGTCAAAAAACATGGCTTGGAATCAGGGTCATAACATGGTCAGGCAGAATCATAACACACTGAGAGAGAGAGAGAGAGAGAGAGAGAGAGAGAGAGAGATAGGAGAGATATACTTTACTGAACCCCGTGGGGTAATTAGTCCTCTGCATTTAACTCATCTTATAGTTAGGATCAGTGGGCAGCCACACAGAGCAGCGAACAACTCCAGTTCTACAGCCAGTTCCTTGACAGAGGCCCTGGTAAGAGTGATCCTATGATGCATGTTTTTGTGGGTGGGGGAAACCGGAGCACCTGGAGAAAACCCATGCGAACACGGGGAGAACATGCACAACACAGCAAGGCCCCATGACCTTCTTGCTGTGAGGTGACAGTGCTAACCACTGGACCACTGTGCCGCCTACACGACATTAGACAAGCAGTTAAACAGAGTTGTCGCGAGTATGTTTTTCCTTTTTAACAAAATTATATGATAATTTAGCTTGGTGTCAGGTTCCATCCAATATTAGGCATACTTTTAGCTTGCAAGCTGTAAAGAGCTTAGCTCAAACTAGCTAGCTAGCAGTTAGTTGACACCTCAAAGTAGCTAGCTGAATGCTACAGTTAGTTGCCTGACGGCTCAAACTAGCTAGCTAGCTAGCTTAGTGCAACAGTTGATTTGACATGTTTTTGCTCAAATTAGCCAGCTAGCTTTATTATACAGTAATTGCTTAGCCAACTGTTACATTGAGCTAAATTAGTAGGCAGCACTGAAGTAATATATAATAATAATAATAATAATAATAATAATAGTGTTTATTCATTCCCAAATGGGTTTGAAAGCATTTATTCAACTGCATAGACCCATTTACTGTTTGCAAACAAAACAGGCTGCGCACGCAGCTTGGCAACGGAAGTATGAGAGGACCATAATGGTTTGTCAAGCTATGCGAGGGTATTAGCCATCAAAGATTGCGAATTCTACCTAAACAAATTAACTTTGACAAATGGAAACCAATTTCCAGATCCATATGGTATCAGTGAGTGGGTAGATGACATTAGGTAGTGGCCCAGTATTCCATGGCCTGATTCCGATTTGATCTAGAAACCTACCGTGGACACAAGGGAGGAACTACGAGCATACAAGTCACTGGATGCTTATGACTACGTTATCTGCGGACATAAGCAGAATATTAAATTCCAGACTTGTAGTTTTGTGTCTCGAAATCAGAGATCCTTCCTAGTCAAACACAAGGGCATAAAACCGCCTTGTATGACGCATGGGTTATAATAAAAAAATGAATAAACAGAAAACTATGTCCTGACAGCTAATTGTACCTGCACGGCAGGCTAAGCATTATTTTATATTGCTGGCTTGCTAGCTAGCGAGTTTGACTGTGTAGTTGTCGTGCAAACATGAAATCTGCTTCGGTTTACCATTATTCTCACATATTTCATATAATGTCTGTAACCGTGAGACGCGTGTCAAAATATTGGTTACATTAATTTCAATGGAGCAAAGCCTGGCAGCATGTGACACGCGTCAGATTTTTACTTTTCGCCATTGCTCAATTTCTTGACCGTCAACTCAATAGAAACGCATTTGTCTTTTAGGTTAGGTATTTAACTATTTTGCCTTGTCATGGTTGGTGGCACACACAGAAACCTCACATGCAGTTGTCGAAACCGATATACCTGCTTTTTAACCACGTCGCAGTTTTGAGATGAAATCCGTTATTTTGTGCGCATTTAAGTTATTAAGCAATCTAGGTACAATGGTAAGAATTTAACACGGCTAAGTTAGCTAGCTAGCTAATTTGCTGCTGGGTGAAGAAAAGTGAATCATAATCTTAATTTACTAGACAGCTAAATTTAGGAGGAAAATTATGCCTGTATATAACATATAGTGCACAGTAACCTGAATGTCGCACTTTTTCATCACTTAGAATAAGCTTTATTTGTAGGTGCTTTCAAAATTAGTTATCTCATTGAATATTTTGAGAGTGACACCCATGGCTTCTCAGCCTTGTTGACAGCTGTCAATGTTGATGCGGCTGACGCTTTCAGTGGGTGTTTAAAAGCATCAAGGCAACGTTTGGACTTTGACTTGATGCTACGCTTGCGGCCAGTGGGCATTACACGGATATGATCCTCTCGGAATCCGGTAAAACTTGAGAACACCAAAGAAATATCAATTCTGACAGCCGTACACGCAACAACCAGACATTTCGGTGCTGGTAAAATATCTAATTCAATGTTTGCAGATTCATAACTCGTCAGACTGAATTAGGGAGACGGCTACTTCCGTTGCCAAGATGCTGGCAACGTCGGCTGTAAATGGGTCTATATTGGCAAACAGTAAGAATACCTTATGCATACCAGGCGGAATGGGCAGAAAATGCCACCTTTTGGGTTCTTTTTTTTCAAGGGGTGGAGGGTAATTCATTAGGTAGAGAGTTACGTTTGGTGTCAAAGTTCTTGTATTGATAGTGTTAATCAAGTCTCGAATGGGTGTGTAATTTTGAACTTGATTATCTCCCCCCCTTCCTTGGGCCTTTTTGGCCAAGCGGGATAAAAAAACACTTAATATGTTAAGATGTGAGACATGCTAAACATGTTAAACATGCATGCACTGTGCCGCTATCCACGTCAGATGGCACAGCACACAGTAACGGGGAAATACTTCTGAACATTGATGATGTATGACTTTGGCTCTGTGTAGTTAGACTTTAACTTGCACTGGTAGATGCAGTGGCAAATGGTGTTGACTGATTCCTTCCAGCTTACTGCACACTGAAGAGAGTGGAATTTCCAAAATCCTGCAGATTTGTCTTGGAGGAGTGTTGTTCTTTAAGTGCTCCAATATGTGTCGGCTGGTACATTGTTGAGTTTCGACCCATTTTTGGTCTTGAGGGAGTTTTTAGGGGTTCCAGTTACATCACAAAATGATTAGCTCACCTTTAACATCACCGTATTATTGAAACTTGTCACATCATTATTAGCCCTAAATTGCTGCTATGCAACATTTTTTTGGAGTTTGTTGCCAGTGAACAGATCAGAAATAAGGACAGTTTTCAGAATAAACAATTGAATTTACAATTTAACCCATCTAGACCTCCTAACTCCTAAACAAAATGGCATGTGCCCACTATTTTGCTGGGGATGATGTACAAGTAAAAACGAAATCACTACAATAATTTTGTCATTATTATGACCTATTATGATGTCATTATGACATCATTTTTTTATCACAATTTTTGCACACAATGCGTCTTATAACACTCCAATGTCTACAAAGATTTCTGCTGCCAAAGGCAATAGCAACAATGTCAAAATGACGTTATAGATATGGCAAAATTGCTTGAACTTCTCATAACATGATAGTCAACTGTAACTCTTAAACGCCATGGCGTATGACCACCAAATTTGCAGGGGATGATGTACAAGTGAAACTGAATCACCACAATCATTTTGGTATTATTATGACCAATTATGTAGGGATGTTACGCTCGAAGCAGATGACTCGACACAGTATTGACCTTTCAAAGCAGAAGTATGTCGGCAATATGTTTCGATGTCTCGCTTCACCATGTGAAAAACCACGTGACTCCCCAAATAAAGCTTCATTACGTCACACGCGTATCAGCGACGTGTCAAGCCTGATTCCTGCTTCTTGCGGTCGGCGTTTCATGAACAGCATGAGCCAGGACAATGATGTAGCCTGAATATTGCCGATACACTGATTTCGCCAGCCTCTCCACTCCTCCCCTTCATTTTTTTTTTTTTGTGCTTTCACAAACCGGTTGCGAAAGGTTTTCCATTTTATCTTACACACGTCTGATGAAAATTTCCGATGTCCTTCCATGTATTGGAAGTCATACGTATTTTCAGCTGTTCGAATGTTCAGTTGGCCTTTCTTTAAAGCTTTCCATTTTTATTTTTAATCGGTATACGTAATTCGGAGTCCTGAAGTTAGCCAGTCATTGCAACGGACCCCGGCCGCGTTGTTGCAAAATCCTCCAGGTGCGCGACTCGGCGTTCAGAGCCTCCGCGGACCCTCCGCGCTCTGTCGACCCGGCCGCATTTGTGTCATTTCACCATGTGGGCCGTGCTGACCGCATGAATCAGGCTTCACTCGGGTTTTGAATCCAGGGCGGGATTTTTGGAGCAGTTCCATTAAAATACTGGTATTCAAGAGCAGCAGTGTATCCCAATCTTTACAAGCTTGCTCACAGATATCCTCATATGCCAGCAACTTCTGTGCCGTGTGGAAGGGTCTTCTCCAAAGCTGTAGAGGTAGTAACAAAGAAGAGAAACAGACTGAAGCCTAACTCAGCTGAAATGATCTTGTTTTTAATAAAAATCTTTGAATCCTGTAAATCCCCTTTCCAACGTATGCAGCATTTTACTCAACTACTGCAATAACTAACGTTAATGATTAACGTCCTTGTGTCCACTAGATGGCTTTGATGATCGCTCCCATCAGGGCGTTCAAGGAAAGCTACCTCGCGGCGCTTCGCCTGAAATTTTTTTGGCTGGACCAATCAGCAGGCAGTTTTGGTGTTGACGCCATTTCCTTCCTGTTCGTTTGCCACTGATTTGAGTAACACTACGCGATCAGTTCCAAACACACTTGCTAATTCACCGAGAATATCTAAACCATCGCGACATTTCAATGCATTGCGTCTACATTCGGCTCGTAGATTACACGAATCGAAAGTGTAATCACACAGAACACATGCAGAGTGCAAACGCATTGTTAGACACAGTGCACCTTTCACTTTGGCGAGGCTTTGATGGAATTCGATTTAAGAGGAATAGGGGAATTTGTGTTGAATTAATCCAGTAGTTGGCGGTAATACACCAATAGGTCTGTCAACTACCATAAAACCAAAAAGAAGAAGAAACCTCCCACTTATACCGAGGCCTCGCGAAGCACATTGAGAGCTTTCGCGTACAGGCGTCAGTGTAGCGACAGTCAGTCAGTGAGGAGCGCAACATAACGACTGCATCATACATGTTACTGCAATAACAGTCCCTAGTTGCACAAACATTAGCCATTTTCCCCCAAACTTTTTGTAAAAATATTTTTTGTATTTCTATCAATCCTGAAAAAGCATATCTCTATTACATAAAGTATTTTATGATGGCACAATCACATTATAACACAAGTATGTTATTGTCTTGGGGGAAAAAAAGAGTCAGTCAAAAATTACAAGATGCACATAGAACCTTTATTGTTAAACGTATAAAGCAGTGCCTGTTTCGTGGCACCGTGTCCTTTATTGTTCCACGCAAATGCTATGTTGAAAATTAGCCAGCAGATGTCGCCATATTTAATTGTATCAAATGCTTCGCAACCCTGAACCATTCAACACAATTGCTTCATAATTGATTCAGTAGTTCAGAAAGCTTCGGTTTCCCTATCAGTTCTATTATGATGTTATTATGACATCATTTTTATTACCCAGAGTGGTTTGCTTATGTTGCCCTATAGTGCACGAGCTCAGAGAGGCCATAAAATACACAAAATTCTATTTATGTTCCGTGAAAATAGTTTTTCATTTACTCAGAATGTTTTTCTTAGAAGTTCAGGTCAGAAAGCAATAAAAGTAAACTAATAAAGGATTACAGGTTTGCGTAAGAAAAACTTGCTCTGTTCCTATCATCAGCTTCTTTGTGTTTTGTATAGTAGAAAATAAAAGGAATCGATGGAATTTGAGGGAAAATGTACCTGAGTCAAAGATATGGTCCACCATCTTGAATTTTGGCCCTTTAAATTCAATGACATCATCAATTTAGCATAAATTAATTCTACTTAACAAAGCTGACATTAAATTACGTAACATATTGTAAATATAATGGAATAAGTACATGTTAAAAAGAAAATCTGGAAACTGCAATGATGAAATTGAAATCAGGTTTGTTTTTGTCAGACATACGTGTTAGAAAATCGTTGCCATGGAAATGGCAAAGATGGTGGACTTCACTTATTGGTATAAAATTGTTCCCAGGCAAGTTTTAGGAAAAGTCACCAAGTTTGGTGGTCCTAGCTCAAGCTGTTCAGAAATTATGCGACGTGAAAATTGGCACAGGCATAAAAAGCCCCTCCCGCGGTCTAGATAGGGTTAAGGCATCAAATAATGTGCTGTTGTAATAGCACTTTCAATATAGCAGAATGGATGGCTCAAATTGCTCCTTTTAGTTTAAATTGCTTTTTCCATAACATTAGCCAACTTTTTCAGAACTATACTTATTTGCAGGTCTACTAAATTGAACCACAGTCCAAAAACAGCTATTGCACTTCTCACTATGTATGACAGAGCACCTGCACAGGGTGAAGATGTGTTCACAGCTGCCCCTATCAAACATTCTCCAGTTCTGCAGCAATTCGTAAAACATTAAAGTTCAGCCATAGTGCTAATCGATTTGGCATACACGGGGGGGAGATAACTCCGCACAAGTGCGGAAAAGGGCGGATGTGTCAGAACTGATGTGAATCAACACACTCCAGATGTATAGCAGAAAGCATTCACCCTGACCTTAGCCTAGGGGGCTCATGGTTCAATATAGTCTTGTAGGTTACACAATGTTTGACTTTGCATTCTTTGCTCTCAGTAGAATTCACATTTTCCTTGGCTGTAATCACACATATGCCTAACGCCATTGAATTGCGTTCAAAAAAAGTGACTATTACATAATCCTCAAAAGCGGATTGATGGGAAAACTTACTTGTTTTATCAAAAGGGGGTTATTTCAGGGATTCACTGTTTGCTGTTTATTTTATTGAAGAAGATGTGACAGATTGTAAGCACACAGCCCTTGTAATATCAGTCTCTACCCCCATATGCAGTAATGTAATAAGTACCGAGTAAACAATGTCTGCTGTCACCGCAGCCAGGAACTTGGGATCGTGCTAATCAAGATCTGTTCTTAAACACAAGTACTTTCCGTAACACCAATTTCATTCTTGAGTGTTACAACCCAAAGTCTACCTGTATCTGGCGCATGCTGAAGGTTGTTACAAGAAGTCACCATAACAATAAACACAACTTTTAGAACAGATCTATTTGAGTCGAAAGTGATTCTATTTCATATAAGCATGCACTTATTCACTGCACAGCAAGGACTTAAAGATGTTCTAGCAATTTTGTGCTTTAAGCCAAGCGTAATTACTAGCTTAGCACAAGTTGCAGCTCTCACCGATGAGTCAGGGCGAAGTCAGTACCCCACTGATGATGGAAAAGGTCCGCTCACGAATGTCCACCAATTTTTTATAAATGGTCCAATGTGGTCTCCTGCAATCCAGACAACCTGGACTGACATCCAGAACCTTTTTCTTGAATTAAATACCTCTAGTTACCATTAATAAGAAGGTTAGAGGAAATAACAACTCCAGTGGGTAGCAAATGGCAGTGAATGGTTGGAGTTCTCAGTCTTTCAGTGGTCGAAGGCAGGCTGTGGTATACAGCTATAGCACTCAGGCAAAAGTGTGGCAGTTTCGTGTGAAAGATGTATATAAAGTATGCATATCTTTGGATCTTTTCAAATGGACTCCTTGGCAATCATTGCAGTGATCTCTAAAACAGGAATTTTTCAAATAGTTGTGCCTGCCATGACATTGTCAGCAGGACATCCAAAAACAAGTTGCGATTTCATCTCCACCAATGGAAGAAGAGGAAAAAAATGAGAGTAGCAGTACACACATCCACATAAATGCAATATACATTTAGCTGGGACTTAAAAATAAACAAATATATTCTAATTGTTATCCAAGCAACACAAAACTATGAATGGCCCTCCTGTGTCCCCCACCTATTGTTGGCTTTGTAAGTTTCAGGTAACTTGTGATCCTCGTGCTGAATTGAGATTTCTAATCATATACTGTAACATATGCACTCAAATACTCTCAAAGGGGTCCATGTTTTGCGGGAGTAAAAGCATTTACACCCCCTATTATGAAGCTCTACCAAAGAATGAGCATTTACAGTGACAACATAGCATTCATTCTTCTAGCAATTCAGACTGACAAGTTTAACGATATAAGAGAGAGGCTTGTGGGCAGCCTGAACTTAATGCAATTTTAAACATGTAGTTCACGTTTGGCAAATGTTCTGGATTGTTCCTGTCAAAATACCGCAAACACACCTTGTCACTTTGAGGAGAACAGCATGTTCCTACCGCACGCCCTCAGGGGATCTCTGTTGAAAGCTACTCATGCAGAATGTGAGCTTTGCGGTTAAAATGATGAGCTCACTGATATGAAGAAGAAAGCCTGTAAACCATACCGCACAGTCCAAAAGCATTTGGAGAGTCACTTTTTATGACAATGGCTATAACTACCATGGAAGATCACCTGGCTTGGATGCACATACACTCAAATTAAAGTTGACAGTTTGCTCTTTAACCTGATGTTCAGTCTTCCGGTTCCATTTCCTGGACTACAGTGGTAAATAAGACCATTACCGTCCAAATGCTTTCATTATACTGGACTGCACGGAGTTAGTCACTGAAGGTATTGGGTACTTTTTATAAGCGTGTCAGGCATAATGAGTGTAAATGAAATATCAAGCCAGAAACATGCCCAGACCGTAGCCGTGATGCTTTGTTGTAGCCAATGATTTTTCCAGAAGTAGGTCTGCCACTGTAATCTGGGGTGCATCTGAATTTTCTTAAAGAGGCAGCCTTATTCCTTTCCTCTCCACTTTCCTCAATCGTGGTGGAAAATATCACATGGGTCAAGAGAAAACTACACTGAGACTTAAGTCACTTAGTGGAGGAGAAAAAGGAGGTCCTTTCCTTCAATGAGTCATGAGCTAGACAAGGATTGATGATGACGTGATTTGATCCAACGAAAAAAAACTACAACAAATAACTATCTTATAACAATAGCTGCAAAGGATTTTCCATAATTTATTTCTTCCGCAGTTGCTCCTGAGCTTCCCTACTGGAAGAAAGCAATAAAGGAGCTCACTGCCTCCTTTCCTTCAGGAAATAACCAATTACGGATGGTTTATCCTGGCCACCAGCTAAACTATTCCTAGGGCATGTCCATTGTCAAAGAAGGTTCCACGATCTTTTGAAAATTTTAATACATTACGGATTTTTCTTGAACATGTCTCAAAGTAATGATAAAATTTCTGTTCAACTTTCTCATAACCTGTGTGACATTTTCTAACGAGGTCAAGCAAAAATGGAGAGGAGATGCAAAAAGCTGCATGCTCAGGAGAATTTGAGGGTGCACCTCAATTTAGTCCAGTTGCCGAAATGTTGACCTGCAATGTTAATTACTTTGAACTTTTTTATGGAAATGTGTTCTGTATAGTTAAAAGAGCTGATTTAGCTTGGTTGCTACCTGTACAACGTTGAGCATTTCTTGGAATTCAAGATGGCCGCCACCTCCATTTTGGATTTTGGCCAATTTTCAATTTTTGATCTAGATGACATAGAGTTTCATGCAGTACCTCTTTTTCAGGGTTTTTTGATTTCTGAAGTTATTGTTTGGATATGGGATCAAGATCAAGGTCAAAATGAAGGTCAAATGTCAAAATAAACAGTTTTAATGCAAATTCATTGCTCATAGAAAGTTGAGGGGCATATTTCAACAATAAAATGGCAAACAGCCTTAAACATTACACAATAAACAATAGTTTTCACAATCTTCTATTAATCCTAATCCTCATTACTCCACAATCATCATCATTATCATCAAAATAAAACACTCAAATGTTAATGTGGGTTTTAGCCCGAAATAAAATCTAATCTAAATGTAACGTAAATTCACTGTTCATCACGTATATAGTACATGGGCATATTTAGTTGAGAAATGGCATCATCTGACAATAAGACACTTTAATGTTTATATGGGCTTTAGCCTGAAATAAAATCCAATCTATATCTAAATCTAATTTAAGTTCACTGTTCATATACAGTGGATGGGCATATTTCAACAAGAAAATGGCAAACAGCCTTAAACAACTATCTATCTATCTATCTATCTATCTATCTATCTATCTATCTATCTATCTATCTATCTAGACACACACCATACACTCATCACTTATACACTCTCTTGTCACATATACATTCTCATCACACTATTCCATCACATATATACATCCTGGACATCCTTGACACTCATCACATCCTTTATCGGACCATGTTTAAATTATGTCCCAAAATGTTAAACATGAAAGGATTTTTAAATCTATTCAACATAGGAGTTAGAAATTTTATTTCAAGTTACAAACTATGAATAAATATAATTTTGACTGAATTAGGTGTTATTTCTTTCAAAACTTTAAGAGTAATTGCCAGAATTAAAGTTCCCCCCTTCAGGATGTTTTGGCTATATAATGTTAATTATTCTGTCTTTTAACTTTCTAGTTTGAGTAAAATGTAAATACACATAAATCCAAAGCCACCAATGCATAAAACCACCAAGAGACCTCAAGAAAACTTCAGAAATGGATGAAGTACAAACATAAAAGAGGACTGGAGCAAAAAACCAAAGTAGAATCAGTACATTCCGGCAACCTCTGAAATTCCCTACAACAAGCCAAAACAACAACTTGAACAAACAAAATCTGAAATATAAATCACATAAACTTGCAAACTTGTCTCTTACACTTCATGTTTGTTTGTGTTTATGTTGCACTATCACCTCAGATGTCATATCATCAAGCAAGCCAAGAAAAACCTGGTTAATATAAAAAAAAAACTAAGGTAGTTATTCAAGGCGGCCCATTGCGTTCATATGAGGTATGGTACTATAAGGGTGTACAAATTGAAGCAGTCTCTCATTACAGGTATCTCGGCCTAACATTCACTCCTAAGCTTGTGTGAACTAAAGCCTGGTCTCTTCTCTCTTCCAAAGCCAGAAAGGAAACTTTTGCCATGAATAGTTTTCAAAGTAAAATTGGCTACATCAGCTGTGCAGATCTGTTTAAGACCTTTAACTCAATGGTAACCCCTATCCTGTGGTATGGGTCTGAGGTCTGGGGTACATCTTATTGTAAAACCATTGAATTGGTTCAACTTAATTTTCGTAAATATTAGCTAAAGGTTGGTAAATCTACATGTTCTGATATGGTGCTGAGTGAATGCGGTAGGTTTCCTTTACAGCTGATCTATAAGACCAGGGTTATTAAAATCTACAGCTTCCAGCATGTAGATTGCCATATCAGTGTTACCGAATGTTCTAATCTCTAGATGACAGTGGGCAGATCACACGGGTCAAAAAAGTAAAAAATATTCTCTTTCAATATGGTTTTGGATATGTTTGGCTTTGTCAGGATGTTGGTGTTTTCATCTCTCTTTTTAAACAGAGGCTTAGTGATAATCTACAACAAATGTGGCAGTCTTCTATTGAATCCTCTCCCAAATGTCAGTTTTACAAACAGTTCAAATCTTTGTTAAATGTTGAAAGGTACTCATGCTGTGATTTGGCACTTCCTGTGAGAATATCCATTTCCAGATTTAGATGTAGTATCTTCAAAATTGCTATGGAAATGGGTAGATATAACAATACTGAATACCATCTTAGAAATTGTAATTATTGTAAACAGAGACGTATACAAGTTGTTGAAGATGAGCCGCATGATTTTCTTGTTGTGACTTGTATTCAGACATTAGAGAGAAATACTTAAAAAGCTTGTGGTCAATCCATATACATTTGTATGTCTTATTAACACTCCACAGGAAAAGAGTAAACAAACACTGAATAAAATTGGCAACTTTTTATTTCATGCTCAAAAAAGAATTAATCAGAAATATTGCGCCCTGCGCCCTGATGTACAGTATTAACCAAAATCTAATGTATGTATTATGGGCCAGTGACCCTATTACAGAATAAAAGTCTGTCTGTCTGTCTGTCTCTATTACTTTCAGTTTTTTTTTTTTTTCACAAGAGAATGAGGATTTTCCTTATTACATCATGATTCATGTATAAAAGTGGCGGCTGGTAAACTGTCGATAGGGGACGCTCAAACCATATATAAATATAAAAATAATGATTGGTCATGACTTGTTTTCAGTCATTCATTTAAATTACAATTACTGAAACTGTAAACTCTCAACATTATCAGATGTGGTCAGTTTTTATGAATAACGCATACCTGTCAACTCTAACGCATTCGGTGTGAGTTTAAATGACATTAACGCGTCCCTGCTATAGTGATTAATTATTCAATCAACGTATATGTTAGAGATTCTCGCACGGCATTTAAGTCCTTGTGCAAGGAGGTTTATCAGTTTCACGGGCGTTTTTTTTTTTATTTAGCCTCTCCGACAGAAAAATAATACGTGCAAGATAGACGTCTTGTCTTCAACAGTCAAAAACGTTCAACCACAATTCTGTTGTACCACTGCCAAACTCAGGCAGGATGTAGAAAAATCCCAAAAGATTTCCTATGATCCTCAGAACTCACTCATTGGTCGCACATATTGTCAAATGATGTTGCCTACTGAAAATGTTAAAGATCTCTACAGCTGCTGCCTTCTGAAATAAAGCCTGCTGTAGTTGAGGTGTGTTTCGCACAGTCAGGCCGAATTGAGGAAGTAACGTAAATACTGCCTTTTCCGTGTCTGTGAAAAAATATCTTCACCCTGAATTATATCCTTGGCTGCAACTTGTTCAATCTGAGTAATGCTCTGAGAGATTACAGTTGGGCATACCAATATGGCGGCATGGTTACTTCAAAATGATGACGTAGGGCTGCCGGGTGGCTCACACGGTTAAGGCACTGCGCTGCAGTGCAGAGGCGATCACCACGTCGCGGGTTCGAACCTCGGCGTACCCACCGGCAGGGGTCGGCAGCTTTTTCACAGTAGCGCATAATTGGCTATCGCGCTACAGGGTTACAAATTGGGAAGGGACTGCAGGATTTGGGTATTCGATAATAGCTTTGTTCGTTGCTCCAGCGGCTCCTGTTGGCTAGACGGGCGCTCGTCAGGAAGACTCCGGCTTGGTTCATGTCCGGGTATCCTCCGCCCTCACTCTGAACTTGCGAAGATTCAACCAGCGAGTGTATAAGAATCAGTGGCTGACAGGCACGTGCTTCGGAGGAGAGCCGTGAACTGTCTTCACTATCCTGAGTTGGCAGCAAGGGGTCGCATACGAGCAAGCTTTGTACATAGTTCCCCAATTGGGCATTCCAAATTCGGGTGGGATTGGAGATGCCAAATTTAAAAAAAAAAAATGATGACGTCATCAGCTATCCAGTTATTCAATATAGATCAGCTATTCAAATATGACAGCGACATAGTATTGTGACATCGCGACTGTTCTTAGTCGTACAATATTCAAAGTACGTTAATGATTTCATCAAATTTACGAAAATATTTTAAAGATGGGGCTTTTCAAGTGATTGCTGGTGAGTAAGTATGTTTTCATTCCATAGGATTCAAGAGAATGAGAATATTTTGTGTGCTCAGGGTATTCATTTCAGCCCTGCATGATGAACAGAAAATTTCTTCTGATTTCCCTAAATGGCCTCATATTTTCCAATTTGAGGATGCTGAGATAAAAATGTTAGTAAAAAGTCTCTTTTACTTTCGGTTTGTTTTTTGACAAAAGAATGAACATTTTCCTTATTACATCATGATTCGTGTATAAAAGTGGAAGCTGGTGAACTGTCGATAGGGGAAGCTCAATCCCTTAAATGACTAGTTTTCAATCATTCATTTAAATTACAATTACAGAACCTCTGTAAACTCTCAACATTATCAGGTGTGGTCAGTTTTTATTAATAACGCATACCTGTCAACTCTAATGCATTCGGCGCGAGTTTAAATGGCATATTAACGTGTCTCTGCTATAGTGATCAATTATTTAATCAACGTATACGTGAGAGATTCTCGTATGGAATTGAAGTCCTTGTGCATGGAGGTTTATCAGTTTTACGTGCGATACGACGGATTTCACCCCTGGTCTTTGGAAACCGATTATGACTCCGGACTTCTCACGCTTTTCTTCACTCAGGGGTTGGAAGCAATGCATGTGTTTCATTATCGTTTAAATTGTTTAAACATGGGTTTGAGCCTCTGCTATTGCCAGTTCACCAGCTGCCACTGATGTATGTCCTTTTTTATGCATTGGTGAAAACAGTGATAAAAAATCGGCCCATGAATTGAAAAAGGTCGAAACATCCACAGATGTAGCAGAAAACTTTGGGATCATGGTTGCATTTTCTTCTGTCAGTGGCCATATTACTGAGCTTGAAATCAGGATTAGGCATAAAATAATGTCTTAGAATCATTGACACGTGAACATTAGCTGAGGATTTTACGAATAATTTTTGTCTGATCCAGGTGAAAATTATTTGTAGTCTACTTCTTAACCTTCCAAGTAGTAGCCAATTGGGACAATGCTGTGAAACATCATAAATGGTGATTAAAATGTGACACGCAGGAGCAACACAGACACCATTTTTGAAATCGACACCCCATATTGGTCAGAATCAGATATCGGATTTTATTTGGCAAAAATTATGCAGGGCAGTGTTAATTAAAGCATTAATCATTGGTTACATTCTCTCTTAAATTGATTCATCAATTCCATTTTCTGAAAGGACTATTTACTCGGGCTACGAGTCTAAGTTTCAGCTCTGTTCTTCTTTTTTTTTTCCCCGGGTCGCGATTGTCCTACTCATGTGCGCGCGGTTTCGAAGCTCAGGCCTAGACCCGGTCCGAGTACAGGCTCTGAGGAGCCTCTTGCTATGTTTTATTTCATGTTAATAAATGTATAGATTATAAAGTCAGAAACAATCTTTTGTCTGGAATAACTAATCTTGAAGTGGCTTTCAAAAACATAGCCTATTTTTAATTACCTGTGGCAGAATTCCCAGTGGCAGAATTGAGATCTGTAGATTAACACCATCAGTTAGCCAGAAGTGGCAATATTTTTGATTCTAATGTTTTATTCTTGCCCTCCTTTCTTAAGTTTTTTGGCTGTGAGCCAAGAAAGAAATCTCGAAGAGCACGCAAAGAACATGCTAGGACCCCTGATGAAAACCACCAGCAGACTGCACTCGAAGTAAGGAGCCAACATCACTTTGAAGAAACTGCAGCCAAGATACAACCTGACCTGGAAAAACTTCAACACAGTATTCAGGATGTTATCAAAACTACTGCCGACAAGTTTCAGCAGAGCTTGCGAGAACTTTATTCCAAAGTCAAAGGAGAGCTGGATGAAATGAATCGCAAAATACAGCTTAGCCCCCAGGGAAGACTGGAAACAATCCTGCTCAACAGCCTGCAAAGAGATAATGGGAACATTCTAGTTGTCTTGCAGAACTGGTCTCCAGAGTACAGCATGATCTTGATCAGACAGCAACCAAGATCCAGTCCGATCTTGACAATGTGGCTGCTTCGGTCCAGTGGGACCCAAAGAAAACAGCTGCCTCGTGCCAGCATGACCAGGAAATTTTGGGAATGAATATTCAGCATGACTTGAAGGTTCCAACTTATAAGGGTCAACAGGACCTAACTGGAGCCACTGAACTCATCCAAAAAGATCCTCAGGAGTTGGTTGCTGAGCTGCAGTTTAGCCGGACGGAATTGACTCAGAATCATCTGGATGAATAGGGTGGACTAAGTCAGCTTCAACTTAAAACGGTAATGGATAAATCTACGTCACACGCCCTGTTTGATCTGCACGTGCCAGTTGATTAGTTTATACATGAATTTTTTTTTTCATCAAAATGAATTTTCAATCCAGTTTGGAAGGAACCCTGAGTTTAGCCAGAATGAGACGGGTGAGAAGATAGAGAGTGCAGAGAAGAAGGTTCCAGAGTGCGGATCAGAGCGAGAGAACAAGCAGCTGTAGGTGAAAGTGAGATGAAAATTGAGCACCATCCTGTGAACTGCGGGAGAGGACCGGATCCCACATCTCTGAGGAGAGCTTCGTGCTTCACAGGGTGCTGGGCAGAGGTGGATTTGGGAAAGTAGAGCCCAATCATCTACTGATTCTATGTACTATGTACTCGCATTAAGCTCGCCATAATGCTCGCAATTCTCTGTGAGTGAGTGAAAAATTCCTAAAAATTTGTGATCATCGATGCAACCGCATGCCGAGCCGCTTGGAGTCTATTACAACCTGTGATACCGAGTTGAGACTTATCACGACCAATTATGATATCCACTTGTGGTTTGCACTGTTCGCACATCTTTTGCGAGTGTTTTT
Organism: Gymnothorax reevesii; assembly: GCA_029721435.1. Classification (NCBI taxonomy): domain Eukaryota; kingdom Metazoa; phylum Chordata; class Actinopteri; order Anguilliformes; family Muraenidae; genus Gymnothorax; species Gymnothorax reevesii. The sequence continues at coordinate 99,034,556 of CM056579.1, read as the reverse complement.
AGCAGTTCCATACAGTCGCAAACCTCTATGAGCCTGATGGAGAGTGATGGAGACCAAAAGAGATGGTTTTGGAGACCATGGAGACCGCATAGAGACCAGCTTGCAACCCCAGTGCGAGTCAGTCTGAGTGAGGGTGAGCAGAGGCCATTTTTCTGTCGCAACTCGGTCGTAAGCCCTGTGTAAACGAAGTGTTAATTTCTATCGAAGAAAGTCATACGACATTCATTTTCACCAAGCCCTAATACACATCTGTTCTTACTCCTATACTATTTAAGTACTTGTGCTTAAATCATAATGTGAGCTGATGTTTCTCAAGCCGGAAGGATGTACGGATGTAGGGTACCTCACACAATGTTGTCATATTCTTAAATGAGTGGGCATGTCGTTGGTTGCACAAACTGCAGAGAGGTCCAGCGCAGCGGGATGACAGAAACTGCGCACCGGCTGTCTCGCCGTGTTGAAAATCGCCACTTTGGGTAATTTTGGCCACCACGGCCACTTAAAGAAGGGGCAAGCCAAACTGGCCGTTTGAGAAGCAGGGCATTACAGCCATACAGTGGGGAAAGGGAAACCACGGAAATTGCCGCTGGGCCGTGGTATAATTCATGCGCTGCTGTACTCTTTTGTGATTGAGAGTGTTTTTGTGGTTACCAGAAAAAGCCCAATAATTTAACTGTTCCCTTTTCTCATCCTTTCTTCCCTCAGAGATCTCAAGCTCGAAAATGTTATGCTCGATCAAGATGGGCACATCAAAATCGCGGACTTTGGCCATAGCATGGACAACATGTTCGAAGATAGCCGTACCGAAACCCTCTGTGGCACGTCGTTTTATGTGGCACCCGAGGTACGGGCCCTGCTCCTTTCAATCAAGCGTAATCATTCCAATCAATCAATGTTCATCTGAGATTATGATCACCCTGTTTCTTAGAGCACCGATATTTCTAATTAATCAAACAATTATGAGGCTTTATACTTCATTTTTTGACAGGACAAGAAACTGTATTAGCTCTATTTCTGTTTCGTGCATGTCCTTAAACTGTGTGAGTGCAACATGTCTGAGCATGTCAGTATTTCCAATACAGTAAGCAATGGTAGATGAAATGTTCATTCAATTGTAAATAAAAGTAATTGAACCCAACCCTGGCCGGTACAACGTCACCTTTCACCAGGCATTTGAAGAGGAAACATTCCAAGAGGTAAGCTAACATAGACTGGCTCTGCAATAAAACTCTGTGAGGAAAAAAAAAACTCCCAAATGTCTCAAGACTAAACACAACTTGTACATACTTTGTATATTATTGTAAAAAAGTTGTACTTGCATGCAAGCTATAATCTGTTCAGGACTCAATATTTAAGTTGTTTGCAAGCATCTGGTTAAGTGCAGTTCATCTCGCTAGCTCTAGCTGAGTTATCGGTCATACATTAGGTCAGTTATCACCAGCATTTTAAGTGAATTTCCCAGCGAATTCACTGGATGAAGCATATTGCTACTCAGTCATAGTATTGAGGAGCTTGTGCTGTTTTACAAATTAATGGCTTTGAAGTTTTGAGGATAGCTATGTATGCAGGGTAACTATTGAGGAGCTTATAAATGTCCAGGTATCATGTTGAGTGTTCTGGTCTTTCGTGTTTTCAATGGCTTTATCCGAAGCCATCAGCTAGATGAAAATAGCTAAAAACGGTAGGTGGTCGACTGTTGGTGGTTGACCCCCATTTGCTCAGTTTGTCATCATTGCTACAATATTAGTCTTGCTGAGGAAAATTAGCTAAATAAGGCAGGTTATTCACTGGTTTCAGAAGATCCCAAAATTTGTGCAAGGGAACTTTCCTAATGGGCCATCTGATTTCCTGCTTCATGAAGTTGGAACCCCACATGACGAAAATCTGAATGAATCCCATGACATTTGTTTCCGCTTCGTTTGTGCAGGCAAAATAAGAATTCATCGCCTGCATGCCGCTGCTCTTCATTTTGGATGGAAATCCTAAATGTTTGATTTCTCCGGGATGGTGACAATGGATTTTGGACCGTGTAATCATACCAATCCCTGACAGGAAAAAAATTAAATGCCTCTAGAATCTCAATCCTCTGGAAGGGCAATAATAGCTGTTATGCAGTTGCAACACACGATTACTTTTACCCAAACACTGCCCATATTTACAGTGAAGTAAAACACTTGTTTGGTCTTGGTCTTAGCCTCGGTCTCATCCTGCTCTGGTTATGAGATATGTTCAGAGTAACTTAAAATATCATCACATTGAATTGTTAGAATTATGCTGAGTGCAAATTGATTAGGCTACAGTCAACATAAATTAATATTTATGAGGAAAAAAGGAGCCTCCTCCTCCTGTCAAGCATAGGAGCCATGCTCGTCTTGTCTGATGTCTGCAGTTATTTCAGATCAAGTTACCGGTCATATCCTCACTGTGATTGGATAATCAGTAACCATCAGTAACAAAGAATTGTTCAAATGACGAAATCAAAGATTTTTAATGGCCTAGACCCAAAAATATGTCATGTCCATTCCAGTGGACGCAGGGTCTGAAGGGGTTAATTTGAGACGTAATTCTATGCCACTGAAATGCTGTCTTTGCCGCAAACCGCTCAGAGTTTGACCCAAACAGCTGATCGCTACAGCGCCAGTTTACTCCGATGGAATAGAGGAGACCGGAGTTACCTCGTCATGATTTTGTATTTGGCGCCATAACTCTTTGTTGCTAAAACTTTACCTTTTTACCATAAAGTACCTTTATGGTATATATGTAGTGCACAATGTTGCCTACAAAACTTGTATTGATACAATCTCAATATAACATATATTTACGCCACAATATTCAATTTTCGATTTATCACAAACATGCCGAAGTATACCCCATACCTGGGGTTACTTTGTCAGATGGGTGGGGTAAAATTGTCATAGTTGACAATCAGCCGAAGCTGAAAAAGACAGTCCAATATCCTCAAAACAGAAATGGTGAGAACTGCTTTATTTTTACAATGAACCAACACAAGCTATGATTTATGCATAATCACCATCAGAGTAGCAGTTATGACATATGTAGGCGAGCCCACTGACATTTACACAGTCCTCATGTGCCCACCTTTGCATGAGAAGCATTGGACCCACTCCTCTCCACCTTTGGATGATGAGTAAGGATCACGGCACCAAAGAGGAGCAGCAAACATTCCCACTGAAAATGGAATGAAATGGAGAGGCTCCAGGGCTGGCACCTGCCAACCCTAAATACTCTGCCAACACCCCCACTTTAATGGGCCCCACCAACCTGTAGCCCATTAAGGCGGTGGTGAAAGAATGAGAAAGGGGAGGGGCTGCAAGGAGCAAACCCTTACACATTCATACTTGTAAACAAAGGCCCTAATAGGTCATCTATCATAAACATAAAATAAATGCAAATATTAGAATTATTAAGACACTATAGGTGTCTGAAAAACAATCAATTGGCTCCTATATTTAACTTAGGAATATTTTAATATAGGCCTGACACAGGACCGACAAGCGGGGCAACCTCAGCACCTTGACGAACTAATCCCATGCTGCTTGGCCAGTGTAGCCCCTTGCTCTCATTTCGGAAATCAGACCGCATCTCTAACTCCCGATCGCAGCAGGCCTTTATCTTATGTGTTGCTAATAACTCTATTTACATACGTTAATGAAACAGTAAAAACATAGTGGAAATCTTTGTCTTCAAAGAAGCTAGACGCATTTCTTTCAGAAACTTAAAGTTTACAATTTGGTCAAAATTCAGTTATTTAGGCAAAAAAACACTGACATGACACTACAAGTCCTTCTTCTTTCCAAGAGATGATGTCGCTGGGATGTCACAAAATGTGTGTATTTTCGTTTTCCCGTCAGTGCGTTTGCAATGGAAAAAAAAAATAAATAAAAAACTGGGGTGACAAACTTAACCCGAAGGAACCCCGGTCTCTCCTACGTCAGTTGGTTAGTTCAAGAGCGACTGTGACACAGTTTTTTTCCGAGCAGCTGACGTGCTGTACATTTTCGTAATATAGCGTACAATTAAAGTGGTGTATTCAGGTAGAACCTCTTTTAGGTCGCGAAAATACACTTTTACTTTTGGAACGTTCACAACAGGGTATCGCATGAATCTCCGTCCAGCACTATGCGCTGGTGCGCTCTATATAAAGTGGGGTTTATATGGAGCGGGCGCAAACAGAACAGCTTCTTTATACTAAGACACTGGAAATGCTACAATGTAATCGAATCTTCTCTAATTTTTCTTTTACTTTTCTGACTGTTCCTCCTCGTTATACTGGGACGTTAAATCAGTTTTCTAGTGTGCAAAAACCAATTTGTTTAGGCATACAATGCAGCGACGTGTGACATAATGGGCCACTGCGTGCAGTTAATAAGACAACAAACAGGCCATACAGGTACTTTTACTTTTCCATAAATCCTCTTTTCTGCTAAAAATAAAATATACGGCACAAGGATCAGGACATTTACGAATAGCGCGAGTGCCATCTTGTGTTCTTTAAGTGTAACGCATGTACTGATATGTGAAGAAAAGCCAATTTTTACTGATAAGTACGGTTATCTTGGTGAAATTAAATTAAACCTGGCAGTATTCCGAAAGTAAATTGCAATCGTGAAGCATGAGATTAAAAGCACTGGTAATTAGCACATTTAAGCAACATTAACGAATAAAATATGTATCGACAAGCACCTTGCCCAAGCTATTATGCATGATTTATATTACATCTTATTTAAATGATTTCTTGCAAATTGGAATACCAGTTAGTCCGCAGTATGCATACTTGGACAGTAGCGAATTTCACACGACACGGAATCTCGAGTTTAAATGGTTTCACCATTAGAAATTTCACATTCATCTTCGGTTTTCATTCAGGGGCTAATATCTTCACGGTGCCAATCACAAAGAATTCAAACTTGAAAAAATGCACTTGGGGGAATTGCTATCTGGAAAATATTGTAAATTCCTACTAAGTATCACATATTCCAGGGTCTTGAGTTGTAATATTATGTGCAAGTGATTTCTGCAAGAGATTCATGTAAGTGCATGGAGAGCAGAAAAAATCATGCTGTAACCTGAGTACAAAACCATAATCGCGTGGGACATGCTGGTACCACTGCATATGGGGAGAACACGTTTAATAGGGTACACCAGGGTGCGACTGCGTAGTGTAAAAGAGCGAGGGCCAGCTGTCACATGAGTCAAAGGAATCACGTGCCATGTCTTCTACCTCTTGAGTTGATGGGAGCATGTCGCATTGCTGAGGGCGAAAGAGTTCAGCTGCGGTCAGATTGGGGAAAAAAGGGGGGAAACTCCCAAATGAAAATTAAATAATGAATAGAGTAAACCGGGATGAGACGTCCCCCTTAACAACAATGTCTATTTAGTTTTAAAATATATAAATCTGAATATCATTATAATATGTACACAAGAAGTATGCTTAGAGCTATAGTTGGTAATGTTGAAGAGCTGGCAAGATTTGAAAGTGGCACCTCCTCTAAGCTCCATCCCCTCCCGTCAGTGCTCCGTCCAAAGCCATGCCCCCACAAACTTGAACGCGCATCTGACAGTAGGACTCAGCAAGGCATTGGAGAGCCGACTCAGCCATTTCCACAACCAAACTACCTCATGTCTCATTCACCTGATAGTAAACTACAGTAGCTTTCAAGCTAGCATGTCATGTTTAGCAATACTAACCTCAGACGTTTTGTATTGTATGCCACCGGAGGTCAGTTAGGGTAGGTGGAATCCTCCCCATTAAACAAATGATAATTCTATTACTTTGCTTGATTAGCAATCTGATGACTGAATAACTAATTTACAAGACTTAACGGCAGAATGGTGTGCCAGTTCCATCCATGTCACCAGTACCGACGACTGGCCTTAGCCGCTTTCACACTGGACACGGAACGAATTTTTTGTTGGACAAATTACATTCAAAATCAATGCAAAGACGCGAATACACACATTTTGAGTCATAGGCCACCGCTGCATCAGCTGACGGAGAAACGTAAACAGCAATCACAATGGTGAACGTGAACTCCTTCGGTAAATAATACAGGCACGTTTCCGCAGCAAGCAGTTCAATGTCCGGGATTACACCACCTCTCACTCACATATAGTGCAAACCCACCTCCCTTCTTGAGCAAGTTTAGACAGGTTTCACTGAAGTAAAATGCTACACTCACAGTATTCCCTCCGGGTCCCATTATAATTATTATAAATACAATAATTTCCCATTATAATCGCCAGGACCGCTGGCCTCTGTCTTCTCCTTTTCTCCTTCCGCTTGACTCCAGATCTGAAACCCCGGCGTCTCCCCCATAACTCCTGCGGGATCAGAGGTCTGTCTCCGGGCAACAGCACAGGCTTACACAGTGCAATCAACTGATATATACAATGCTGCCCCACGTGTAAACAATGCCCTTGCTCCAATCGGCAAAGTTCTCAGTTACCAAAAAGTTTCCTTCTTCTTCTTTTTTGGAGTTTTATGTAAATTTCAATACTTTAGGTGTATTACCGACAACTACTGGCTGAATATTTCCGGCAACGGTGAAACGTGATGAGCATGCGCGCGGGGAGGACATGGGCAGCAGAAGGCATCTGATTGATTCTTTCTATTTGGACCGAATGGCAGGGATTGGTCAGAGTTTTTACAGTTTTTACAGTCCTGCAGCTGACACAGAGGTCTGATTCTTTTTGTTCCTTTTTCTGAGTACATAATGTACTGACTACTCTCAGGATAGATGGACCATTTCACCCAGTATAACAAAAAGTGTTTTTGAACAGGATTACCAACTATACCTTTAAGTTAACACATTTAGAGGGCAATTAAATAATAACAGTCTACAACTTAGTCATTATGAAACTAATTGTAAACTCTTGTAAAGGGGCATCTTCTCCTAAGACCCTAGAAGTACTCGTACATGAGAATCAAGTTTCTTTTAAAAATTTGACGGTGCTCTTACTTTAACTGCAAAATTGATGTTAAAAAACATACAGAATTAAAAAAAATATTTGTATTTAGAACAGCGTGATTATTCCCACTTAATTTTGAATGAATGGGCCTTGGACAAATCAAAGCTGAACACATTTGTTTTAAAATGTAACTTTATCATTGATATTTAAATAACTGACACAAAAATACCGTCACATAAAAAATTAAGCGTAAACAACTCATTAATATTATGCGAATAACAGTATTATAAATATTTTCAAATCAATAACACACTTACCAAGACACAAACACACAAATAATAATAAAGTAACTCATAATAAACAAAATGTTTGCATGCTTAATTCGTTTGTATATGATTTAAAAAGATAATTTTATTTATTGCTCAATTAAGTGGCCTGATTACAAAGGATTATCAAAACATAACTGGGCCGATGGCAGCGAGTAACAATTCTTGCTTCTCACTACAAGTGACAGGGATTGTTACCATGACGGTACCCACCGCTTCTCCGAATGTCCTCCTCGGCTCCACCGATTTCCGTTCATAGCCTCCTTTCCTCTGCTTGTCCCCTCTCTCTCTTCAAGAAGGAGATTAGTGGAGGAAATAAAAGACACTCAAATTTACTGGCGCAGATACTGCTGTGTCGAAATATAATTTTTATGTGCACCTAATAAACATGTCTAAGATGATGTGTGTGCTTCAGTACTCTCCGCTCTGGTGTTGCAGTGGTCCTTTCTGAGAGCACTGAGCACTCATCTTGACAAAAGCTTTTTGTGGGTAAACTCAGGGATGTGACTCAGTCATGAAAAAAAAAAAACTTAAGTTCAAGAGGACAGGGTATTTTGTGACCATTTGGCTGTTCGGCGCCCTCGTATGAGTATGAAAGGGAGTAATTCTCTCCCGGTGGGGGTCTGAGGAACCTCCCCCAGGAAAATTTTTGACATTTTGGTTTCTGAGATGGCCTCAGGTACACTTTCAGCAACTCAGCTCACAGGACCCCACAGAAATCCTATTTGGTATCCTTATTCGTAAAAAATAACAAAATTAACAAAGAAGCACTCTTCAACCTTCAAACTTTCGAATTTTATCTCTTCAAACATTCAGTCATATTCATTACAGATGATGAACCAGGAAAACAACCTTGTACAAATTCTTAAGTAAAACCAGGGAAAACAAGTAGACATGGTCAGCAACATCCCCCGCTAAAATGCGTTCTTTAAAGATACTATGAACAGAGGCTTCCAAAAATGCCGCAAGGGCAATAACTGTGGGAAAAATAAGTGTGTGCTTCTTACTTTCGAACTCCATCAGGGTGTTTATGGTCTTAAGCTACACACCAAATTTGGTAATCCTATCTCAAATAGTTTCGGAGAAAAGCTGTCCCCTTCATCGCGGACGGACGGATGCACGGACGCCCGGAGCTCAAACCTATATCCCCTTCACACTTCGTGGCAGGGGATAATAAAGAACTCCTAGTACCTTTGACAGAATGAAAAGACGGAAGTGAGGGGAACGAGGATGTCATATAAGAGAATTGAGTTGCACTCCAAGTGACCAAGATGAGAGATATAATTTATGGCGATGTACCCGCTCCACCCAAATTATCTCACTGGTTCGACATGATTCCAATTTTTGGCCTCAAAAATGTGGAGAGTCACATGCCTGTCAAGTCTTCAGAGTACTGAGACTCACCAGGACCTTAACTGATACTTTCCTCTCCTCGACAAACTTCAGAACTACTCAGCCTCATTGACCTCTCAGGTCATTATCCAGCATGAGGTGGAGATTCACTCAGTGTGGCACCTCACACTGCCAATGAATTCTGTTCATGCATCCATGATCTGACAAACTTCTCCTTGGTCAAGATGGCAAGGGGCTGGGGCTATGCCAGAATGCAGTGGGTAAGTAGCAGGAACATACCCTCTACAGCAAACCAATCTATCACAGGGCCCTAATGAGCTGCCCCACCAAGTTAAACATATAGAGCAGGGATCCTCAAATCTGGACCTTGAATCCAAATCCAGCCCAGGTTTTCTGTTATCCCAGGCAAGTAAATGAACAGTTAGTGCCTCTGATTGGCCAGACTGTGTTCACATCTGATTCCCAGGTAAAGGAAGGATGGAAAAACAACAGTTCTCTGACCTCGTAGGGTGTGATTTGAGGACCAGGGATATAGAGGATCTTACATGTGTGGGCGTGTCATATGAAATTAATGAAAGGAGTTGAGTAAATTTAGCATTTGTTGCGAGCTTTAGTGAGCAACAAACCCAACATTTACTCAACGAGTTTCATAACTTTCTCATGACACGACCAGGAGTCACATAATTGAATTGTGTAATTAAATGAAAAGCAAATGGAATTTCCGTTAGTGCTCATTGTATGTCAGCTCGGCGCCAACTACAACTTAGTCACTCACTGAGTCACAGACATTGGCAGCTGAATGAGCAACAGTTTGTAAATTCAGTCAACTGAGTGGCTAACTAACGTTAGCTCACTAGCTAACAAACGAATGTTACATAATGGTTTTGAAAAAGCATTACGTGCATGTTACCAAACTAAGTAACATGAATTTCATCATGCGAGTAGTGACTAGCTTGCTACAGCTCTGAGCCCAATCAATTTCACCGACGTTACACTCGGTATTCAGTTTGGCTAAGTATTGACAGCGTGATGTAATGCAAAGCAATTTTTTCCCCCACGCTCTCAGCCAGGGAAATTTTCGTAAAAGTGATATTATCCTACAGTAAAATCAAAAATATATCATGAGCTGGGAGATTAGAACAGTACTGCAATTACGTGATAATCATTTATGACAGTTATAACACATGCTGACTTATTTCACGCTGTTCAAGCACAACAAACATTTCCCAGGGTTAAAATCTGGAGAGAGTGTGGGTCTCAAATCCGCGGGAGTAAAAATCTATCTCCTCTGAAGTGTCTGCACATCAGGGTGGTGGGGCACATCATCATCAGTATTCACACAACATCCGTGGTTCTTCACTGAGGAACTTTAGAGGAAGCGGCTTTAAAACCACAGGGCTTAGCATGGGCAGAGTCTGAGAGCAGGGGCGTCAGCTTTTGTGCCTCATGAACGAAAATTATCCTCGAAAAATCAAGGCTGTTTTCAGGACATACGGTTTCCTTGGAGCGACACCATACTGGACCTGTACTTTAGGGGGCCTCCAGCATCAGAGCCTGTTGTAACCAGAACAAACACCTTTGAAGATCCACCCTCCACCACCACAAAAGGGTAAATTTGCACTAGTGAAAATTTTTGGACAACTGCAAAAATAAGCCAAACTTGCCTCTTTTTTCCCGGCTTGTCGGTCCAGGTCAGTAAGAAATGTGAAGTGAACAGTGTGTGGAAGAGCTCTATTGAGAGAGAGACAGGTCAGCCTCAGGAGGCAGAGGCTGTTTTAGCCGTCATTCAAAGGTAGGTTTTAGGCTTCCTCTTCCCCTTGCTCACCCACAATGCTCTGTGAGGGACGGCGACACTCCGCAGCTCTATTACAGGGCCTTTACTAAACCTGGCCTGACACACAAACACAAATACACACACAAACAAACACAAACATACACATATTCATGCATGCACACATACAAATACAAGTGCACACACACACACACACACACACACACTCACAGAAAAACACATACACAGATACAAGTACACACACACACACATGCGAGTTCACGCACGCATACACTCACACACACACACACACACACACATTCAAATAAAAAATACAAACATATACACAAATGCACACACACCCACATGCAAACACACAAATTCCTACACAAAACCACACACACACACACACACAAACATGTATACACAAGCACACATGCTCGGAGGCACCATTCATGTTGAGGAAAGAGGAAGGCTCGCAGGATACCGTGATACTGTTGAAAAATTACAGAATAAAACATTTCAAATCAAACATTTGCATGTTTTATGAATAATTTATTGCCCGTAGGAAAAGTTGAATTCGCGGCAGTATCCAGAGGAATCGACACAAGGACCATCTTTCTTACCGACACCTGGAACATGAGCCCATAAATTATCGTACATTATAAATATAATGATTTTCATGTTTGAAAAAAAATAAAAGCAGCTATTTACATACAAACAGTGGCGTGGCCAGCGGGGCTGCTAAGACACGTCCCTTTTTGACTGCAATTTGTAGTTCTCAATCATTTTCCTCTATTGACGCCTTTTCTAATTATCCTAATTGCCAACCGAAGACACGGTTTCTCTCCATATGCGATCTAACAGCGATGAAATCATGGGCTAAATTCAGTACAGTTGCGGAACAAGAACAGAGAATTGGGTTGCACAAAACTTCTGTTTAAAACAATTATTAGTCCTGACCTCTTCTCAGTCATTTTCATAATAAACAGAATTTTCACTCCGAGAGCACTCCACAGTTGACAGGTGCTGCTTGTTCTCTCCGATTATGTAAGACGACAATCATTCATCTAGACGCACATTTGCTTTATTTAAATCAACATCATTCAAAATTGCAGACCTGTCGACTCTCACGCAAATAGCTTGAGCCCCAGGCTTTTTATAGCCTATTTAACTGCCGAATGCCACTTTTTTTTTCCAACCCACACAATACCGAGAATGAAAGTCCGCATTTCATTGGAATGCGGACCAGTTCAATCATCGCAAAGCATTGGCCTATTAAGTAGCTAAATTATTTTTCTGTACCGAATTTAGCCCATGATTTCATCGCTGTTAGATCGCATATGGAGAGAAACCGTGTCTTCAGTTGCCAATTAAGATAATTGGAAATCGCGTCAATAAAGGAAAATGATTGAGAACTACTAATTGCAGTCAAGAAGGGCCGTGTCTTAGCACCCTCGCTGGCCACGCCACTGCATACAAACAAAATTTATGGATGTGCAGTCACTCACTCAAGACCCTGTTTAACAGAACACTTTACTGGCACTCGAAGACCTACACGTTTTCACATTTGACACAGATTTCCTCCTTTCTGATTATATGGTGAAAGCAGTATGGCTCAGGTCATGACACCAAATCATTTCTTTAGCAAATAAAAAAACAAAGTATCCACAAACTCCGGTAAACTTTTCAGTACATTAAGATTTGCATGAAATGACTGAGGACTTTGTTTGTAAAAGAGTCTAGCATCATTGGAACAATGTTTGTTGTCAGTTAGTCAGGATATTTCCTCTTAAAACAGAATTTTTTTATTTGTGTCTTTTCTGTTGAGTCTATGCATGACAGTTGCTTTGAGCTCAGCCATTCGTAACGGCCTGTTGGCAGGAGTGGGCAGATTGTACAGCTGGATCCACCGCCTTTGTGTGCAAGCGAATTAGGAGTCACCTCATCAGAGCCTTTGTGTGCTAACGAATCAGGAGTCACCTCATCGCAGAGACTTTGTGTACTGGTAAATCAGGAGTCACATCATTACAGCGCCTGACCACATCAGGCTCTCAGTGGAGGAACGGTGTGTGTTTAGTGGGGTTGGCATTAGCACATTCGAGGCACTTGAGAGTTGGGAAAACAGCATAAAATTTCTGTGTGCTGTATGACGTTTGAGGCGAGACCAGGGGACACAACAATGCGACCCTCATTTCCGATTCCGCGACCACTTGACATGACGTCCGGCGCATCCCTGCTAGAGGTGGTTGAGGTGCAAGCCAGGGGGTGAGGGATCAATCTGACCGTCATCAGAAATTGGGGGCGGGGGCGCGGGCAGGGGCAGGGGCGAGGGTTGTGGGTCGTGGGTTGCTAAAGCTTTGCAAGATGTGTCGTCAGGCTTCAGGAAAGGAATGCTTCAGGGTGCTTTATTGGTCACTCCTCCCCAGGAGGGGCGGGGGATCACCGTGATTCGCCAAGTCTACAGACAGCAGCTAGATTACGTCAATCTCAAAGTCACAGATGGTCACCCGAAATGCTGGGATCACAGTACCAAGGGGCAGGGCTTCCCACATATCTGTCCTTTGGGAACTCCTGGATTCCAGGAAGATGAACACCAGGCGTCCAGTCGGATGTGCCCAAGTGGTAATCTGTGGGGTACAACGAACACCATTTGATGAAGTTCTGTTTATCCATTGAGGTTCCATGCTAGAATAGTGTCTGTATTCCACGCTTAACACTCAAGCTGATGCATACACGAGTATTTGACTCTAAGGGCCGTATTCAGAAACGACACTCACACTAATTGAGTGTGAGCGAGTACTATAACTTAGTTATTGTCAGGTCATACAAAATGAGCCAGAGATTGCCCTAACACTCATTTGCTTTCAGGGAGCTCACTCACACTGAAATTACTATCCCTTTCTGAGTGAAGGTTGAGTGCAGGGAACACCTCCCTTGAGCCGCACTAACTTGTGCCGGTATTTCGTTGTCAGGGCTTTCAGGTGGTTACAAATATTGGAAATTCTGGATCATTTACCATCACATGCTCAACGCAACACACACCAGCATTAAGATAAGCAACAAAATAAATAAATTACAAAGCACTCATGCAGACATTCAAAGTAGTGTCACAACAAAACATTGGATGGCACTAGTTTCAGCTTATTAGCTCCATATCAGTACACATACACACACAAACACAAACACAAACATGCACACAAAACCTGATTAGAAGAGCCTTACTAAAGAGACAATCAAAAGCTAATTTTTAAAGAATTCCCATGAGATCACCCTCAGGGGGGATTTTGAATGTTTGAAAGTTCGTCCTGTGCACTGCTAATTAACAAACTTTTGGCAACAGTCGCTAAAGACACATTCAAATGTCCAGATTAAATACCACTAATCACTCCTGTGCCACTGAGAGACCTAATTAAAATATTAAAAAAAAAATGTTTTTGAGGAGTTTAAGCATCTAGAGGATAATTTAGCAACTGCAAAAACCCCAGGCATAATTCATCTCCTTTTTGGTTCATGTGCTACAAATCAATGTTAAAAGACGGGGAATAAAGATAAAAATGGTCAGGTTTACTGTGAAAGACAGACAGCCAGAAGAAGTATTATTCTGTAAGGTGTAACAGTCGCTCACTCGCTCGCCACAACCAAGGACAGCGACTGAGGCTCATGTTTGGTCAACCTCTCAAATGTAAACAAGAAAACTCGGCCGCCACAGGGACCAAGTCATGAATGCACATACATGGAAATGAACATCTATATTTAAACCAGGTAATCTCCAAAAGCACGGTAGATGACATTTACGAGAAAACAAAATACTGTATAATAAATGTACCCTGCCAAGCCAAAAAAAAAGCCACTGTTTGGGTTTAAATAAACAAATACTTAAGAGCCTTACAACAAATACTTAATAATTGAATCATTATTGATAAATTTCATTTGGCAAAAACTCTTTTAACCCCGTCTGACGCAGAGCGTAGCTTCTTATTTCCTAAACAAGCACATCCGAAGAAGAATCCAATGATCATGGAAAAGATTTTGTTGTTTTTCGAGGGGCGAATTATTGGCCTGCATCAAGCAAAGGAAAAAAAAAAATGAAGGAGATTTCTGAAATCAATGGAATTGGGGTAAGACCTGTCAAAGGCATCATTAGAAACTGGAAGGATAGCGTTGAACTGTAAACTTTGCAGAGGAAATGAATAAAAAAAATCTAGAATGATCTTTATCAGAGGTAACTAAAATGCTCAATGAAGACTCATTGTAAAAAATCAACAGCGGAACTCATGGCTATGTTTGTGAAAGTAAGAGCATTTTCATATGCACAATACAACAAGAACTTGTGGGATTGAGACTTAACAGCTGCGTCGTCGCAAGAAAGCCACGTGTTAATGGGGATAATTAGGGAAAAAAAAAAACTAATTCAATTTGCAAAGGAACATGAAGATTAAACTGTGGAGCAATGCAATGAGGTCATGTGGTGTGATGAGTCCTGACGTACCCTATTCCAGAGCTATGGGCGCATCAGGGTAAGAAAGGAAGCACATGAGGGATACAGTCATGTATGGTGCCGACTGTCCGAGCCTCTGGAGCCTGAACAGCCTGAACCTGCTGGAAGTTTTTAGGCCTAGTTCCACCGCAGGAACTTCAGGGTAATTTTACGGGGCCGGGGCCGTTGTTGCGTGTCTCCCCTGCTGGAACCACGCCCGAAGGACAAAGTACCGGAACTTTTACAGGGGATAAAAAAGTCCCTGCCTCGGACGGTACACTGAACGGCCCCGAAAAACTCCTGGGTGGGGCTTGGGGTTTACTGGGCACTGATTGGATTTACTCAGGGCGGGATGTAACGTCTACAGAAAGCGACAAAATAGCCGGCATTTTTAAAACTCAGCAGACAACGAGGGGTCGCCCGCTTGGAGGTGACACGGCAGTTGAGAGAGCCGAGTAAGAGGATGTTCCTGTAGTAGTTCCTGCCCCCCAAATACTACCAGGAACTTCTTCAGTGGAAACGGGCCTTTTGGGATATGCTGAAGAACGCTTTATAGAGTGTTTTGATTCGATCATCATCAATACAAGATCTCAGCCATAAATTAATGCAACTCTGGATTGAAATAAAAATGTAATATTGCTTAAGATTGTCGAAACAATGCCACAACAAATGTGTAACATAATCAAAGCTGAAGGCGGTCCAACAAAACATTAGAGTGTGCACCTTTTTTCTTGGCCAGGCAGAGTACTGTATGAACCACATCTACAGACCACAGCCACCTAAACATAGGGTATAAAAACCCTTCACATTTCCTGCAAAGTTGACAGGATTTACGAGTGTTTAGCAGTCACAGTAAAACATGCAAAACAACAGTTAGCCCTAATGCTAAACAAGGAGTAAGAAATGTGAGGAAACACGTTTTCTGGCAATTTGCTTTGTGTCACATGAATGTGTCAAGGAGAGAAAACAAGAGAAGAAGAGTCACGCAGGCTTCAAACATGAAGTGTCCAATCCGCACGTGCGAGTGAAACAGCACATGCAAAGACACGCACATGAGACCATAAACGAAAAAAACACCTGAACTTCAGCAAGCATTTTAGCTCAGTCCTGATTAATCTTTTGCAATACAAGACAAAAATATGGCCAGTGAAGTGCGACAAGCTGAATAATTTTCAAGACTTCTCAAATCGAAACAGAAAACTTCACTTGCCAAACAAACATGAACTTTAAATGAGGTAACATTTCCTATTATTGAGATACAAGGCTAAAATGCTTGCTAAGATAGAGTTCTTCATAGCAGCTTGAGGGAGCAGCTGTGACATTCAGGGTGATAGAAAGGCCTCTCCGGTCCTAGAAGGGTTTAAGGAGAACATGGGGAGTTCAGGTCTCCGCTACATCAGTCAGGTTTGGGTTTCTCAGTGCAGTCTTTAAGATCTAAAATCACCACAGGTGAGAGTGAGGAACATTTTCCATAAAAAAAATCAAATAGAAAAAGCGAGGAGAGAATCTCAATGTTGGTTTCTATTCCCTGAGGCCAAATGATTCCATATAGCAAGCGAAACTTGAGACCGTAACATTGTGTGCTGACGGATCCTTTAAGTCCCATGATCTTTTTTTCTCCAGATGTTGTACCCCCCAGCGGGGTTTTAATACAAAAAAATCAAAATGAATTCAAAAGACAAACATAGTTCACAGGTTGAGAAAATGTATGACTGTCAAAGTCTGTAAAACTAAGGGAACTTAAGGGGTAACTTAAAGACTTTGTAGAGTAAAGTTCAGTTATTTTCCACAATTATCTGCAGTTACAGTCAGATGGTAGAAGAGCTTCAAAGTGCAAGCTGAAGTCATATTTTTCTGCGAGGGCGTTAAAGTACAGAGGAATTAAAGTACACAGGCCAGACAAGCCTTTTTATCACCGCTGAAGCTCTAAACCTCTTTAAACCAGTCTCTTCCTTACCGATTTAAGTGAGACTTACGCGCAGGCCCTAGTTAAGCCCTGCTCTGGCTCTGTGGGCCGATTTCATCCATATAGGAGCTGAGGTCGCAACATAGGAGAGAAAGAGAGGAAATTACCCACAAACCCTCTTTCACGCAGTTACACCATTTCACATCTTCACTGCGGAGGAAAACAACACAGCCGGAAAAGGTTAACATCCACCGGACTCTCAGTTTGAACTCTGCACAGAATTCTCCTTCACACTGACAAAAACATTTCTCCACATAGCTTCATCTCTGAAAAAATCCCGCCAATTTTTTAAGGCAGCAGGACTGCAAAATGTTATATACAGGTCAGGATTTATTTTTCAACCTTTGCTCATGCTGGCTTTAATTTAAAGTTATCAAAGTTGAAAAATTATTTCATCCCTTTAAAGAAATGTTTTTCCCCACAGAACATTTAATCTCTATAATGTATACCATTGCCCTAGAATTACATTGCTATCAGTTAGCATTAGTGATTATTAAATAATCATGGGCGGCTATTTGCGATCTTGCACATTTAGAAAGATGAAAGCCTCACACCTACCGTTATCATCGTAGCTCTCAGAATGGAAGGAGCCAACAGAATGGAGATCTGATGTTCTCTGAGAGGCGTTATCCTTGCTCGGCCTCCGCTTTAGGCAAAGATCTAATTCCACAGTTTCAGCTGGAGAGAGTCCACAACAGGCATCCACCATTAAAAATAACTCCACAATTCTAACATCCCAAAAAATTCTCTGTAATAAAATTGCTATCAAGGTTCCCCGCCAAACCCCTGAGTTCGGCAGCTGCTCTGAAATTGGGATGCACTCTGCGTATCTAAATGAATCTGTCATTTAGCCCACAGTCAGGCAGCATCTAAAATGGATCTGACAACCGTGATGCTATTTTGCGGCTCAGAGCGAGAAAAGGCTCGCGAAGATTCAGCTCATTCACGCAGTAACCCGAGCGGAGACCGGCACGCAACATCGTCTAATGAGCCTAAATGAGCAAACCCCAATCAGGAGTTTGAAATGCGGTCTTCTTGACCAACAATGACCTTCATCTAATAAATGAGCTTTTAATTCCAGGGTCTGAAGGCCTGTTCCTCACAAGTCTGCAGGATTTCGTTAGGGAAGTAAGTTAAATAACCTGCAGCCCCTCGGCCCTTTTACAGACCAGTTTGACACCCCTGGTGTAGAGGACCTATGGAATTCTGTGGATCTCCAGGACCAGGGTTGGAAACCCTGGCTGCAGTTTAAGTGCAGCCTGTACCCTGTAGTGACTGTGTTTGACTTCCTGGTTAAAGCCCTACTGTAGCTACAAAAAAATCAGCGCTGCTGTTAGGTCCTTGATCAAGGCCCTCATCCGCACATCAACTATAATTAAACTGCGATGAATTCTAACGAGAGAACGCTCACCGTCGTACTCGTAGTCCCACGGCGGCTTTCGTATGGAGTCACAGTCGGACGCCGGGGGAGGGGGCAGGTTGGGGGCGACGCTGCAGACCGCCAGGGCCCTGCGGCGACCGCGGTCCGAGTCTAGGTTAAAGGTGCTGAACTCTGGGTGCTCCGGGATCACTGACCCCTCGAAGGAGGTCCGGTCCAGGTTGTTCCGGGAATCGCCGGGGACGCTCGGGGTGTAGGACACCGGCCGGACGGGAACCTGGGGCGGGACGTCCGAGTAGATGTTCCGGCTGAGTTTGGGGTCCAAGTACGGCCTGTGCAGGAAAGGGCCCCCGAAACTGTGCAGGCTGTCCTCCGGCTGAGGCTTCCTGGGCCGCGAGCAGCCCTTACGGAGGAGGATGAAGAGCAGGACCAGGATGAAGATGCTCAGCACAAACACCGCTATCCCCACGACCTCCTCCATTCCGATGTTCCAGGCGGTGGACACCAGCTCGTTTCGGATCTCCAGTTTAAGCTCGCACAGCCTGCCGGCAAACCCCAGGGAGCAGTTGCAGCTGTAGGAGCCGTACGAGTTTGCGCACTGTCCCCCGTTAGTGCAGGGGTTCTCCAGACACTCATCAACATCGCTCAGGCACCTGAGCCGAGGAACACAGCGCAGTATGGAGGCAGGTCAGGGTCAAAAAGTTTAACAGAGAAACAACTGAAGATGAGAAGTTGGAAAACAAAGTATGAATGGAAGCAAACAGAAAGCCAATATAAATTAAATCAAAAACACTGCCATCAAGATCAGGCTTGACGTTCAACAACATAGTGTAACAGAAATGGAAAAGTTGGATTAGAGCTTTGCTTGAAACCAAAAATAAAAACTTCTTTCATCAAAAACATTTTTTTTCTTGAAATATTCCACGTTTCGTTGACAGTTTATGCATGGGGCGTGGTTTAGAGGAGAGGGTCGTCCGATGTACGCGAGATAGGCGTGTACCTGTCTCCTTGGAAACCGCGTTCGCACTCACACACCGGGCCGTCCAGACTCTCGATACACTTCCCGCCGTTTCCGCAGGGCTGGTCTCTGCAGTACGGGCCCAGCTGGCACCTGCAGATAGACGTGCGTCAGGAAGCTGAGACAGACACACAAGCCATGTACGCTGCACACTCTTCTTCTCCTCTTTCAATACCATGTTTCTGTGTCTCTAAAATTTTACCAAGCTGTTCATGAAGTATGCCGTAGAAGAGTTTCCAGTTGACACATTTTCCAGGAACTTGTATTTGGCTTTCTAGTCTCTCCCTGATAGCATTGCTGTGCAGCTATCTAGCAGAAGTGGTTTGGGAAATCTATACTTCTGAATGGTCGTTTTCAGTTGCTGACGGTTGTGGTTCCAGAGGAAAGCGGCAGGTAAAGCCGCTAACTGAAATACACTCAAGGCAATGAGAGAGGTTGGAACCTAAAGTTAATTTGACTTACTTGGAACACACCAGTGAGGCGTGGCAATCAAATGACAAGAGTTAATCATGAAAACTTGTGCATGCGCTATATAATTTGGAAGGTTGTGCATGCACTATATAGTGCGGTGTGCGTATGAGGATAGTGCCTCTGTGGTGATGGAGGTATGCGCTGTATAATGTTGAGGGGACAATATGCACTATAAACTGGTAACAGATGAGTATTAACAGTATAATGGTGAGGATTGTGTATGCACTATATAATGGTGATGGTTGACTATGTACTACCTAACAGAGAGAGTTGAGTTTACAGTATGAAATGATGAGGGTTGAGTATGCACTATGTAGTAGTGAGGGTTAAGTATACTCAATATATTGATGAGGATTGAGGTACACACTACATAATGGTGTGGCTTGATTATGCAGTATATAATGGTGAGGATTGAGGTATGCGCTGTAAAATGATGAGGGCATAATGTATCCAATACAGCAGCAAATGTTGGGTATGAACTATAGAATAGTCAAGGTTGATTACGACGATACCCAATGTCAGTGAGTCGGGGCTTAAATGATACACTGCGTGCTGTGAGCACATTAAATAGTGCTCCTGGCTTTGCCCACAGTGACAGAGGTTGTATAAGACTGGCCTGGAACCCATAGAGGCGTATGAAAGAGTTTGTTAAGCAGCAGTGGAGACTGCAGGCACCTGTGTCCTGAATACTGCCCCCTGCACTGGCAGTGAAATTCTCCACCGCTCGGAACACACGTCCCTCCGTACAGACAGGGGTTCGAAGCGCAAGGACTTTTGGCAATTTCACAGCGACTTCCCACAAACAAGGCACGACAGGAGCAGAAATAACCTGCCAAGAAAATCAATGCCAATGAAAAAAAGCACAGGAATTTTACATCAAAGAGCAGCAACGGCAACAATATCCACAGAGGTTAACTACAACTTACTGAACCAACACCTCACATAAAGTTCACTATGTTCAGCCTTAAGAGAAAAGTTAAATATGTTTTTTTCCCCCTTCTTAAGAATAAAACATGACCTTGTTAAAAGAAGTGGTGTTCTTGACAAGTCAAATTTTCAAGCCCCATAAGCACATCATGGATGAAATTTCACTTCATTAGCAATGGTTTTTACAAAAATAAAAGCTACATAAATAAGATAGAAATGTGACCCTTAAATCCTTGGTAGGGTATGGCTATTTTTCTGTTTTCTGTACCTCCATTGGGCAGCGAGGAGCAGGTCCCTCCATTGGTGCAGGGGTTACCCGAGCAACCTGGAGGCGGAGCTATGATGCAGCCTTGGGAGGTACCCACCAAGTCCTCCAATTGGGCGTGCGCATGGGCGTGGCCAGTGTTGCTGAGGGGAAGCTCCTGGCCATTCAGAACCAGTGCCTGCAGGCAGCCGCGAAACCCTGCCCCCACAGCAGGGCTACGACCGAGCCTGGAGCTGGGCTGGCGAGCATAGCCCCCGAAGAATATGACATCATCCAGGTTCAGGGTGCGAAGGCTGCCCGGGGCGGTGCCTGATGCTGTGTGGCGCCCGTCCAGGATCAGCTTGGCATGATTCCCACTGACCTCCAGAGAGACCGAGTGCCACTCGCCATCGTTCAGCTGCACACCGTGCACTGACACCAGACCCGGCCCGCTGCCGCAGTCAAACCGATACTGGAGCCTTCCACTCTGCACCTGAACACACACACACACACATGCACGCATGCACACAAACACACACACACACGCGCGCGCGCACACACATGCACACACACACACACACACACACACGCACACACACACACACAACACCCACACACGTACACATATAAGCACACACACACACACACAACCACACACGCGCACATACACAAACAAATGTATACATAAACATACACACGCACATACACACACACACACGTACACATACATACAAACACACACGCGTGCATACACGCACACACACACACAATTAATGGGCAGACTTCTCTCTAAAATCATTATACAGTATGATCCATAGTACAAAGTCAATATTACAGTAATTTAGCTGCTGCTTTTTTCCAACAAATCTTAAAATTGAATTCACAAAGCAGGGGAATTTGGGGTTGAGGGCCTTGCTCAAGGGCCAACCAGCTGCATTGATCTTATTGCGGATACACTCCAGCTCGAACCATAAACCATCTGAGGCCCAGTCAAGCATATTATGCTATGGGCAGAACATTCTAATCACACCAAGTCTTCACATGGAATATTTAAGCAGCTAAACACAGCTAGATTAGAAAAAAAAAGAGAGAAATTTGCAGCTGAGTCAGGCCAGGTTCTGATGCACCTCAAACTTTATCGAGATAACTTTCTCCTTTCACATTAAATACATTTCTCAACCAAGATTGCCACCACTCAAGATGTTTAGAGTCAGTATACTGCAACAGGGACTAAGTCTGCATAAGACCATTTGACAAGTTGACATCAATAAGATGCAACACCTCTTATGAACACTTAAACAAATAGAGATGTCTTATATTTGATGACAAAAAAATCTATTATGTTGTAACAGTGTTTAATGTATTGTGGAAGGTTGGCATTTAAAAAGATTTAAACTGTAGCCACCAATATATTTCTCACCCCTTCCTTTTTATTTGGTCAAATTATGAGGGTGCACACATCCCTGAGCTATATAGAATATTCTCCGGGCAAGAGCGCAGTAGAATTTTCAGCACAAGCTCCACTATAAATGAACACCAGCTTTAGAGAACACATAATGTGCTCCTTTAGAGAATCTTGCTCTGCTTGCGTAAAGCTCACATAAGCTGTTCAAATAACAGAAGGACCTCAGTGAGAGGGCGAAAGAAAGAATTCCGGCTCTCTATTAGAATCGAAAATGAACTCGGGCCGCACTTGCACAGACTGTACAGAATATTGCAAAGCTAAAAACTTCAAAACTTTTTAAAGACTTAAACTGTGCAGCACATTTTCCGTAAAGTTCTTCGGGGCCTTACACAAGTTGTCGGCTTTCAACCGACAGTTGTCTTTGTAACAACAACAGTGTTCATTTAACAACATTCTCATCTCACACAATATTTGGGCAACAATATTCAGTTACTTAGTTGATTCTTTTACCCAAAGTGACTTACAGTTAGCAGGGGCTAATCCCCCCTGGGGTAGTGTGGGGTTAAGGGCCTTACTCAAGGGCCCAACAGTATCACTGAGGTTATTTTGTCAACGCTAAGACTTGCACCACCAATCTTCAGAGACCCTGAATACTGCATCCACAAGGCTGTAGGAACAGCACACCTTAAGGGTCAAACTTACACGTTAAAGGGTCCATCTTACAGGCAACACCACACCTTAAGGGTCAATCTTACACCTTAAAGGGTCAGGCTTACAGGTAACAGCACAGCTTGAGGGTCAATCTTACACCTTAAAGAGTCAGTCTTACAGGTAACAGCTCACCTTAAGGGAATCTTACACCTTAAAGGGTCAGTCTTAAAGGTAAGAGCACACCTTAAGGGTCCATCTTACACCTTAAAGGGTCAGTCTTACAGGTAACAGCACACCTTAAGGGAATCTTACACCTAAAAGGGTCAGTCTTAAAGGCAAGAGCACACCTTAAGGGTCCATCTTACACCTTAAAGGGTCAGTCGTACAGGTAGCAGCACACCTTAAGGGAATCTTACACCTTAAAGGGTCAGTCTTAAAGGCAACAGCATACCTTAAGGGTCCATCTTACACCTTAAAGCAGGGGTCCCAATCTTTCCCAGAAAGGGCCGGTGTGGATGCAGGCTTTCATTGCAGCTAAGCAGCTACACACCTGATGTTACTAATCAAGCTTTTAGACAAAAAGTCCAGGGGTTGATAAGTAGTATCAGGTGTGTAATTGCTTGGTTGCAACGAAAGCCTGCACCCACACCGGCCCTTTCTGGGAAAGATTGGGGACCCCTGCCTTAAAGGGTTAGTCTTACAGGTAACAGCATAGCCTACATGTCACCATAGAGAAAATTTCTGTGAGAATCCCAGTGGGAAAATACTGCATATTGTCATCATTCTATATGAGTTGTTTTAGTTTCTTACAGCTGTGCTGATGTATGCCATTATTTTGCTGACTATAAAATATATATATAATATATTTTGTGTATTAATATTTAGTCCTATATGAACACAGTACTTACATATTGTGATAATTTTACTTTAATAAGTCCTTAAAAAATTTTTTAGGACAATTTGTGTAAATTAAGAGTGACTCGAAGGTAGTACCATCTATAGAAAAATGAATGAATCATACAGATGGGAACCAATTATGATTAGAAATCGCAGTGGGTGAGCTGCCGGATAGCTCACTCGGTTAAAGCACTGCGCTGCAGTGCAGAGGTGTCTATCACGTCGCGGGTTCGAGCCCCGGCGTACCCACCGGCAGGGGTCGGCAGCTTTTTCAGAGTAGCGCACAATTGGCGATCGCGCTACAGGGTTTCAAATTGGGAAGGGACTGCTGGATTTGGGTTAAGAATAACAGCTTTGTTCGTTCCTCCAGCGCCTCCTGTTGGCCAGACGGGCGCTCGTCAGGAAGACTCCAGGTTGGTCCATGTCCGGGTATCCTCCGCCCTCGTTCGGAACTTACGAGGATTCGACCAATGAGTGTATAAGAATCAGTGGCTGACAGACACGTGCTTCGGAGGAGAGCCGTGAGTGGTCTTCACTATCCTGAGTTGGCAGCAAGGGGTCGCATACGAGCAAGCTTTGTACATAGTTCACTAATTGGGCATTCCAGATTCGGGTGGGATTGGAGATGCCAAATTAAAAAAAAAAAAAAAAAAGAAATCGCAGTGGGAACCCACTATTTTTTTCATAAGGGTGATCTTACGCCTTAAAGGGGTCAGTCTTACAGGTGACAGCACACCTCAGGGGTCAATCTTACACCTTAAAGGGTCAATCTTATCTTATAAAGGGCTGATACAGCACCTTAACCGTTAGAGCACTAAATGCAGCTATGGTTGCTCATTGATATAAGACAGCAAAATCAAAGCTGTTGAAAACCTATCAAGCGGCGTCTTGTTTAAAAGAGCTCCTGCAAGTTTTCAATAGCACAAGAAAATTACATCTATATTTTTTGAAAATTTATTTTAGTGCTCAAAAGGTTAAAGGATCACTTTAAGGCCTATATATGTTGATGCAGTTGAATTAGCTAAGCAAAACAGCAGACTCAAACCTCGAGGATGCTGTAGTCAGTTCCGCGGGCGTACATTAGCGTAGCATGGCTGCTGAAGGTACGAAGTCGCAGGGACAGTTTCAGCTCCTCTTTGTTGTCGTTCTCCGTTAGCCGGTACTTGGCGTAGCCGTTCCCGTTGAACGTCACCATAGGCCCCGCTAAGGAAATAAAACAACAGATCTGCCAGTCAGCGAGGTTAAACGGCGGGCGGGAGAGAGAGCATTGCGCCTGTCCTCTGCAGTGCGGCGCATGATATCAGTGACCCAAAGTGATGTTCAACAGCTAAAAATACAAAATATATCAGTCCGTGTAACAGCTGAGCTAAGCAGACTGGAAGCAGGCAAGCACAACTTCTGCAGACGACAAGCAAAGAGCGGCTCGCATGAAGGCAGCCGGCAGTAGAGCAGCCGGTAGCCCGAATCAAACCCATAATGCACGCTGACATTCTGACAAATTGGAGGGAAAAGCAGATTCAGCTTCCAGTAGGCGCTGCCTGACATCTTGCAGAAGCAGAGGAGGCTATATCTGGGTTCTTGGAAGGTTTGAAAAGTTACCTTCACACTGTCCAGGTTTACCGTCCGAACAAGAGCAGGTATACGAAGCTTCCTCTTGACTGGCCACACACACGGATCCCTCAGGGCACGGCTGACCCTCGCAGTGGGTATTTGACCCTGGACACTTTCCACCTTAAACAGAAGGGGCCACAAAAGGATTTATATAACAAAAACATAGAGCAAAAGGTGCTGATCACACATTTACTGTAGTCAAGGTAATTTGTGCACAGCATGAGTATAGAGCTTCTAGTACATGGATGTACAAAAAAATAGCTCCACAGAGATGCCTACCATTGTACAGTGCTTAACAAATTTATTAGAGCACCACCCAATGAAAGGTCTATGCCACAGCTGCCCTAAATTAACAGTGTTGGTAATTATCAAAATAATTTTTATGTTTCTATCATGGTAATCCACTAGTATGCGCAAGCTCTTAAACTGAAATTATATTTTTAATGCTTAAATATAATTATTGTTGTTATCCACAAATTTTCAAATTTACTGTTTTACAAAAAAGCAGAAAAAATAGTTATGCACATTATTATTTTTTGATGAATATATCAAATGACAGTTATTTTCTTGCATTCCTGAACATAAGAATGCAAGTTATCAAGGCCAAAGGGGGCCATATAAAACAGTTTTTTTGGTTTTTATGTGTTGATAGGACTATTAAGTGGTTTTAGTTTATTTCCCAAATAACAAAAATAATTTTTAGTTTTCAAAAAGTTTTTGACAAATTTCTTAAATATTTGTGTCTTCTCAGTTTTTTTATGACAGGTGGTCTAATAAATTTGTTCAGCACTGTATATATGGTACAGAAGATGACAAACTTGAAAATAAGCATGGCACCAAAGACTGAGCGACACAGAATAATCATCCAGGATTTGAAAGTTTAACATCTCATAACTCCATTACATGCACACTTACAAGGGAGTATTCAGAAAGCCATGCCATTGAAAGAGGCAGCAATTCCAGAAGGACTCACAGGATATGTGCGTAAATAACTGCAAATTAAAGCTGACTTGAAATTTCTCCAAACCCAGCATGCAGAGTGTGAAGCCAAAAGGTGTCACTGTCTTAACTAAATATTCATGAATGTACACTTTGATGCTATATTTGTGAACCTAGCAGAGCTGGTGTTAGCGCCATGCCCATCTTGCACCATACCTTTACAGAGACACACTGCAGTCCGGTGGTGGCGAGGTGTAATGAAACTCAGCCTGGCCGAGCTATGCGTAGCCACGGCACCCGAATCCAAAGTGACAACCTCGTCACAGAATCTGCGAGGACAATTCAGCCCGGCGCACACCTTATCGAAAACCCCAACAATCCGCACCCCCGTCATCTCTGCGATGGCGGCCGCCGAGGTGTTGAGCTTCTGGAACATTCCCTGGCCTGAGTGTGCAGGGCCTCCAGAGAAGGCCAATAGCACGTCGAGCCCCAGGGGCGGGCCGGACGGCTGCAGGCTCACCAAGTGAACCTCGGCCCTCCGGACCCCAGCTATGCTGCGCAGCGCCCGCAGGAAGTTCCTCCAGTAGTCGCTGATAAAGTCCTCCGGGTTCACGTCGGCGAACTGCACGCTCACCGAGCCGTTTAGTGCATGCTGGGTGACCTCTCGCACATGCACGTGTACGGGAGCCTCCGCCGAAAAGCGACCGTCCGTGACGGTGACATTGAGGGTATAGTGCCCCTCGTCCAGCAGGCCCCGGGCCACGAGCTTACCGTCGGCTGCCGAAACAAAAAAGGGGCCACTGTACCCGGGCTCCAGGCTGTATGTTAGCGTGTCATAGATGTCCTGGTCGGTGGCGTGGATCTTCCCAAGGACTCCGCCAGAGTGCCCCTCACCCTGGGTCGTAATGAACACATCCAACGGGAGCACAGCAGGAGGGAATACGCTCTCCTCGATCACCCTGACGCTGACGAACGCCAATGAAACTAGCGGCGGTTTGCCGCTATCAGCCACCTGAGAGAACATAAAGGAAACCAGACTAAGCAGCACTGAGGTGGACAATCCAGGGGTCAGAGTGACAGTCCTGTCGTTTTACTTCCGCTCATGAGCTCAGCCAGCTGGTTTCACCAATTAGTTCAACCTCAAGCTTGCAGGGTTTTTCTGAGAAGCAAATTCAGGTGGTTGTAACAGAATACAGAGAAGGGCTCTTCCTTTCGAAATCTGAACTGTCCAGCTCTGCTGAGCAGCAGATAGCAGATTTCTGTTAAAATATGAACAGCGGTCGCTAATGCCCCTTCACCTCGCGGAACTGCAAGCTGACAGACCAAATAAACAAATGTGTCAAAGGCCGCAAATCTGTGGCTTTTGGTCGATATTTCATCGCTGGCATATGACAGACTGATGGGGTTTCTTTTCTTGCGGGAAAAAAATCTCATCCTGCGAAACGCAGTGCGTGAAATCACCTCATAATCAATCGTGCTGTGACTGCTTCCATAGCAAGGGGAGCTATATGTGATAGGGTCTGCTATTGAATCAACATTTCATCTCAGTACACTTGCTGTTGAAAAGAAAAACATAGCTGAGCACAAAATCGGCCATCAAGAATCACGGCCTGTAGCTGGGCTCCAACTGACCCATGCCAGCTCATCCTCTGATCCGGTATGCCAGTCAGAATCCCACACACCAGAGTCAGACATTTAGTAATAACTGCTGCATTCAAACTTTAAGAGCACGTTTAAATTTCAGGCCTGGGTCACAGAATAAATGCTTTAGAATTGCCTTCAACCCTTTAATGAGAAAGATCGCAGTTGTGTGACCAGAATATTCTTTTTAGATCGCCCATTCAAATGCAGCAGTTAGCACCTTAGTTTTAGAACTGACTTCAAACTTTGAAAAAACACTGTAGAAGACCTGGGTTTATAATATTTTGACTAACTGTGTGCAGGTAAGAAAAAAAATTGCAAGTATTTTCATGCTCTTATTTTTTCCAAGACAAACTTTAGCCACTTTCCCATTAAACGAGAAGACAGCAGATGTTGACGCCAGTCCTCTGCCTGAGAGAGTAGTCATGACCTGGAGATTCGTAACTGACCAGACTAATTATTAATTTTAGACTTGTTTGCCAAAAGGACCAGAAATGCCTTAGCAAGCCAGGTAGTGTGTGTCCCTATTTTGGCTGGATGCAGCTTTGAAGTTAGCATGATGTAAAATGGGTTCCATCGCTCTCTTAGCAGGTATGTCACCGAAACTCCATTTGTTTGTCAAGCCAGAACTGGCGCAGGACTTTTATGACTGGATAACGCTATATCATGGCAGAAAATAAAAACACAGACCAAATACAAGCTCTGACAACTTTTAATGTTCATTCCTTTGGTAAGGAAAAATCGCAAAAATAATTCTTGTAGATTTAAGAAAGCAGAAAGTCTGCTCTTCGCATTTCATTGCATATTTTGTTCCCAGGTCTTTTAGGTTAGGTTAGGTGTCTTTATTTATTTTAAATTAATATGATGAACAAAGTGAAAATGTTTTGTGGTACGCATGAAAAGCAACAAAAATGCAGATCGCAGGAAAAGTCTTGAACTGGAGAAGGGAAATTTCATTTTGTTTTTACATTTGCTACACAGGTCGAACTAATAATAATAATAATAATAAATAGCCTATTCCATTATCTTGGAACCAGCAATCGTTTCACCTCTATAAGCACCATGAGTAAGTGCTCAACAGTATAATGATCAAGCCAATTATTGTGTCACAGAAGAGAAAGC
The DNA here is from genome assembly GCA_029721435.1 of Gymnothorax reevesii. NCBI lineage: Eukaryota > Metazoa > Chordata > Actinopteri > Anguilliformes > Muraenidae > Gymnothorax > Gymnothorax reevesii. Next base: position 99,005,426 of record CM056579.1, on the reverse strand, counting down.
CTGTAATTATGCCCGATCAGAGACGAGGGTAAATTTTGGGACACACACCACTGTATTTGTACAGCTTGAACACCAGAAGAGATCATAATTCAGCTCTATGTACTTTTATGACCATGCTGACTGAATAGCGTGAAAAGTACAAACTAACTACTGGAGGTAACAGATCAGTTATAGAGAATTATTTGTTTAACACAGTCCCAGATCCCCACCGTACCTCCACCTGTAGCGAGTAGCGCTCTGTTTCCTTCCGGTTAAGCCGTGCTGCAGTGAGGATTGCCCCCTCCTGGGTGATCTGGAAGGCGTTTCCCTCGTTGCCCTGAACGATGGTGAAGGAGAAAGGGGGGCCGTTTTGGAGGGTGTCCTGGTCTGTCAGAGAGAACTGGAGCACGACGGTTCCCTCGGGGCGATTCTCCTGGGAGGGGTGACCCCATATCGGTGACTTACTCAGCATTTAGCAAGCATTAAAATCCCAGGAGTGAGAAAGTTAAACTCCTGCCACATGATTCTGCAAGCTGATTATTTCAGATTTCGCTCAATAGTTCAGCCTCCTGACTGAAGAGGAGAGCCGATTAGCAGATCAAAGTGATAGGATCAAAACATTGTGGAGGGCTATTACTTTTAAGATCAGGGACTTTCGACCTCTGGAACGCAGCAAAGGAGAAACCTCTCTGCCATCAGGAATTCAGTAAGAGACACACGTCTTCAGACAACACTTCAGTTGGGTTCACATAGACAAACTGTAAGTCAGAAAACTTGAGCGTGATGGTAAAATCCGATTGTGACAACAAGAAATTTTGTGCGTGGCAACAGCAGACCTGCGCTTAAAAGAACTTAAACGGTACTCAGTGGAGTGCATAGCCCCACAAAAATAACATCATGGCATTGCATTACTATTCTTTACTTGCTATGAAAATTTCATCCCTCTAAAGAAAATAAGCCCTCTAGAGGGCTCTAGAACCCACTGTTTTTCAGAAATTAAGAAGCAGAATTACCTCCATGCAGTAGAATGCCTCCGCCAACGAGTCAAGCTTCAGTTTACATCCACGTCTATCCAGACGCATATAATATACATTATTCAGTGAAGACTTTGACAAGTTTAATAAAAGGTATCAAGTGTATTTTCAAGTTTGACTCCAAAGAATAATTTCCAGTGAGAAACATGGCATCTTCCCTTATTTCCAGAGCAGTGAAGAGGACAGCTTCAACACATAGTGCAACAACAATCACCTAAAGCACAACCTTAGCAAAACCAACTAGAATGCCATATTTGACAATGCCAAACTGTTATCAACAACTCTCCTCAACAAGCAGTTCAGTATATACGAAGGGCAAAAGCTATCAAAGAAGGAGGCGTGGCTTTGCCAATTAGTATGTGACCCTTACCTGAGTCCAATAACATAATCCCCCACTCATGGATCATTAGTTGCAAGGGAGCAAAGTTAGGCTAATCAGGAGTGGGGGCGAGGCTTGGGATATTTATATATGACCCCTTCCTGTGTCCAAAAACCCAACCCCAAACTCCCTATGACAAACACTTCAAGGAAAAGGGGCAGAGCTTCACCATTTGACATGGGATCCTTTCCTAAGTCCATTAACTCAATCCCCAACTCTGTACACCAGACAGTTATTCAATGTAAAAGATCATCTACTTGGATAATATGTAAGATGGAGTGATAAAAGAAGGAAAAGAGCATCTACTTGTATGAGTATGAGACCACAAAATCCATCTTTTGAGAAAGTTTTAAATGTGTCGCAAGTTTGATGGCTATAGCTGGAAAGTTGCAAGACTTTGTCATTTAAGGAGTTTAATGGAGTGATGAGCAAGAAAACCAATGGGGAGGCAGGGCGACAGAAACATCAACATCCGCCCTTTGAGACCGTCTGAAACTGTACAGAGAGTTGGGAGGCTCTAGCCATTAAATTGTGGGAGTATAAGGGCTTTCGAAAATGAATGGAAGTTCACATCTGATCCTACATGAAGCTGCACAGCAAGTTTGAGGTTACTAGCAGAGAAGATATATGAGTACGAGCAATTTTAATAAATGGCCCGTTCTAAGTTTATGGAGGCCGAGAATTGGACGAACTTGAGGTCACTTTGACCTTTGGCAACCAAAATCTCATATGCCCACAGAGGTTCCGGACATTTCATGTTCACAACAGTGAGATGGACTTGAGATCACAGTAATCTTGAACTTTTACCTCCAAAATCTAATCTGTTCATCATGGAGTCAAAGGGGGACATTTGTGCCAAACCTAAAGGAATTCCCTCAATGTATTCTGGAGATATCGCATTGACAAGATTAAGACAGAGACAGTACATCGGGTCAGACCAATAACCCAAAAACACAACACCTTCGGCCCACTAACTTCTGACTTGATGGGCAAATCTTAAGACATTAGGCGATTTCAAAAACATTTTGTGATAACATTAAAGTCAAAAGTTAAAAAATCCGGATTGAAAGGATTTTTAGCATCAACAGCAAGTCAATATGACATTTAGTTATTGAGATATCACTGTGAGATGATTTTACATTTTTATGATGCAACATCGCAAATTAAAATCACTTCCAGAGCTGGAAGTGCATGCCTCCCTGTTTGGTCCAGATAGGCGAAGTTGATGGGGCTGAAAATTCTAAGTTTTCTATAGTTATACACAGCAGAATTCCAAATCAAATGTGGCGCAATGTGAAGCAACAGCAGAACATGCATATTTAAAAGGCAATCATACTTTGTCAAAGTTATATTGACAAATAGATATACCAAAAACAATTTTCCATTTCCAACACATGTGGAAAACGTATATTTAAAAGGCATGAGGTGACCTCACCATGACCTGGCACCGTGGCATCATTTACTGGGGCTGAGCATCTGTTTTACTGCGTACCCTCTACCCTCAACCATCAGAACACGAAACTAACCTGAATGTGGAGGCTGTAGTTGGCCTGGGAAAAGACTGGAGGATTATCGTTTACGTCAGACACGTCAATGCTGATCGTGGCGGTGCTGGATTTGGGAGGATTTCCATTGTCGGAGGCCAGCACAGCCAGTGTGTAACATGACACCTAATTCAAACAGTGGGGGGATAAAGAAGACAGACACTTGAAGCTCTCCTCGCCTCCCTCCAGCAATTAAACACAGAACCGCCAGAGTGTTGCCGTCAGTTCAGCCCACTCATTCTCACGGTGATCCTCTGTACCACAATTAAACCTTCTCAATAGAATGAAAGCCTTTCCAAGATTCGTTTCGCAGGGAGTAAAAAACAAACGTACCTTCTCTCTGTCTAACTGGCGAGCGAGCTTGACCTCGCCTTTGAGCGCATCGATGAGGAAAGGGCTTCCCTGATTGCCACCGATGATGGAAAAATGGATGCGGTTGTTAGACGGCCCATCAGCGTCCTGAGCTGCGACCTGATAAAGTGAAGTTCTTCACAGTCGGCTCCAAAACATCTATTTTAATCCAACACCCTTCAGTAACAGCCCCTGATGTTCAGCGGACAATAAAGAACTCACACTGGGATTACCTAAGGAAATTTGACAGCTAGATAATGGCTTCTAAGGCAGGTATTAAAATGTAATCACTATTACCATTACACACCAAGACTTCATCACCATTGCCTTGCGGTAGTTTTGTGTAACGCAGCTGGCAAATGTTCTTTAACGTGAGGCAATCAATTAACATTGCCAATGCACCTTCACCTTACCGCCATCAATTATGAGGCTACAAAGGCCGTGATTAGACCATGTCAAGCACAGGTAATACAGAGTGGGAGTGGAGGAGGTTTGGCACTCACTGTGATGATCGTTTTCCCCAGACCGCAGTCCTCAGGGACCTCTGTAGCGAACACGGGCTGACTGAACATGGGACTGTTGTCGTTGACATCGGTCACATTGATGCTGACTGTCGCCGTGTCCGTCAGGGACGGAGAGGCCCCTTGCGCTGCCTCCACAGTCAGATAATGCTCCCGCGTGCTTTCATAATCTAGACCCTTAAGCACGAACATGTCCCCTACGAAAGAGCAGAAACCGCAAATACATCAACTTCAGCAAAGGCTCAGAGCGCATGTAGTGCGTTTCATCCGGCTTAACATTCCTGCATCGTACCCATTATTTTATGATGTAACGATTCGCTCCCTCCTGATTGGTCGAGGTGAGCTCCGCCAGTCACTGTAAACAGTGATATTCACCACGCGAAAGTGTGTGAGAGGTGAATTTAACAATCTGACGACCTCCAGCTAAAAATAGATTAGGCTCCCCCACAGGGGCCCAGACAGTGTCGCTTCGTCCCCGTGAGGAGATTTACGTTACAGTTGACGCCCTATTATTTCATACTTTCAAGTAAAGTCATATAATAAAACAGTTATTGACTGCAGTTATCAGGGAATCCAATGATTTGTCCACCTTGGGAAAGAAATATTCACCTTGGTTGCGCCTCTGTGAGTATCACTGCTCCAAGGTAGATAAATCATTCACCTCAATTGAAGTGAACAACTGTGTTATATCAACTGAGGCTACACCCCTTTGAAAAATCACATTTTCTTCATACGTTTCCTCATTTATTCTGGACAGAACCGGCTACTTTCTAAACCTAAATTTCACACTATTTTTCCTCCCCTCACGCTACCTCTATTGTCCAAAAATCATGATGGGGGTAAGGAAAGGAGCAGAGGACAGGATACAGTTTTTCTGGTGAGGGTAAGCACACCACAACAAACTCACCCGTGAGCGAGTCGATCTTGAACATCCCGCCCTCATTGCCGCTTGAAATGGAATAGGAGACCTCTGCCTTGGATTCAGAATCCTTGCTGGCAGCAAAGACGCGGAGGATTTGAGCCCCAACCCCTACATCTTCAGGGACCATAGCAAAGTACTCCTTATGCTCGAACGTTGGGGGGTTGTCGTTAATGTCCAGCACTGACACCAGCACCGAACATACTGCGGACAGCCTGCGGGGGGCGCCCTGGTCTATGGCCTGAACCTTGAGGGTGAACAGAGCCTGAGCCTGCCGATCCAGGGGCTTCTCCAGGCTAATGATCCCCGAATGCTTGTCAATGGAGAACTGCCCATCCGCCGAGTCCACAAAGGAATACAGCACACTACCATTTGACCCTGTGGAGTGGGGTAGACCATAAAATGATATATTGTTTACCTCATCATCAATATACTGCAAAGAATGTGTCTTCAAGGTTTAAATAAAAATATTTTCTAAATATTTGTTTACTCTGAAGTAGCAAATGTTAACTTACAGTATTTTAAGACACTATTGTTTGCCAGGTGAAACCGTCTTAGCCCAAAGGAAAATATTTAAGAAAGTCAAATTCTCTAACCTCATTGGCAGATTTTTCTTTTCCTATAGAGCAAAGTGGTAACTAAAATAAGATGGTCTAAATTTAAGGAAATAAACAAGACAAAGACAGACTGCCATAATAATTTTTATGTTTTCTGTAAGACAGACAATTTTTAATTATATCATTAAATTTGCATTCATAAGGTACCTGTCTGATAAAATTCTCTTCAGTAGAGCAGTTATATCGCGCCGACCAGAGACCAACGCATTTTCATTGCCAGTCTGTCTTCCAGATCAATTATATCAGACCAAATTGCTCTGTTTAAATTGCTTAATGACTACCGAGGGAAGTGAGCCAAATCATTCGGAAACCTTTATTGCCATCAATAAACATTGATAAACAACCGACGTTGACTTTAATTCTAGCTCCAAGCAGCTCACTTATTGACATAGACGGTTGGAAGGGAATGTGTTTGAGTGAGATTATGTCTGCAGGGCCATGATTAAGATGCTGTCTATTTAGGGGGCAATCGCTGAGGGTGCTCGAGTACCTACTGTAATGCATGGTTTGTTTATCATTATTATTATTATTTTTTTTTATTATTCCAAAATCACTGTCTATGGTAGCCCAATGAACTGATCTGTTTTTTAAAATATTTGGCGAGTGATGGAGGGTTATGTTCTCTAACCAGACAACAAATTTGGTGACCCCATAACCTCCCTCTAGTACCCCGATCAGGCCAAAGTTACAGTTAGACTTCAAGTAAAACCTTCTGAATTGTGTGTAGGAAATTCAAAATCAGTACATCCCTAAAATACTTATGTCAAGCCAAGCGCAACTCAGCCGATGAAATCATTTTGCGCCTTGTTCACTTGATAAAAAACTGTCTTTTTTGTTTTTTTTTGTTTTATCATCCTCTCGCAGTTCTGACCCAATCACCATCAAATGCAGCTCAGATGATGTCAGGCAATTCCCAATATTGATTATTTCTTTTCTTGTTAAAATCTTGTGGAAGTGACTGCCCATAAACTTTTTTAGGACTTGTCCTTCTCCATCTGGTATAACTTGTGAGTAGAATGTCTTGTCATGATAAACCTCACATATGTAATCACACATTTTACGAGCAAATTTTGCCAGGTATGGTCCAATTTCACCCATTTTGGCACTGTGATTTAAATAGGAAATTTTCGATAACTGAACAGGCATCAGGCCAATTAACATAAATCTTTTTTATTGACTCCAGACATAGTTAAGTAATTATGCTGAATCTGTTTGAGTCCTTTTGGTCGTTATGGCTATCAGTTTGAAAAATCAAAGAAAAAAAAGAGACATTTTTCATACCTCTGACACCATTTAAAAAATTGGCTCAAAATTTGCTGTGTATTATCTGGAAGGCATCATAATTTCTGTGAAATATGGCACTGATTGGAAAAAATGTATGCGTGTGTCATTGCATCGGATTCGGCAACCACAGAGGAAGACAAAAGTAAATATTTCACTCCCAACGGAAACTTAGGGAACAATGGTTTTCCTTTCAAGCATTACTCAAATTAGCATTATTATCATGAGCTGGCACACGCCAAGATTAAATTGTGGGGTACACTAGTGTTAAAAAGCTCTAGCTCAAACATCCGTGAAAAAATTAAACCAGTTTAATTTTTTCATGAATTTCGACGGTGATGGCGAATGGTCCCGTACTACTGCAAATCAATTCACAGTTCTTTGAATCAATTCTTCTCTGCGAAAGAAGAAAACTGTTTCATCCGCACACTTCTGGGGGCCAACGCAGCTCAGTGAGAAAGGAGTTTTAGTTACCATTTTCTGGCAACTCGACTGAGCGGTCACACTTTTTCATGAGTGACAGACAGCAACAGTTTTGTGTCACTTTTCCGCCATTTAGCAAAAATATAATCTTTGAGAAGTCTACATCATGAAATTCGATTAGATTTTTTTCTAACCTGAACTTTCAGTGTCGTCTGCTGTCAATTTGTGAAGTGCGCCATCTTCTCAATTCAATTCTGGTTCTTGCTCTGCTTTCAGATAACACTGCCACCGAGTGGGTCTAATTATTACTATTCGATCTATTCCATGATGCTAATAGACCCATTTACTGTTTGCAAACAAGATAGGTTGCGTGCACAGCCTGGCAACGGAAGTATGGCGGACCATAATAGCTTATCAAGCTATGCGAGGGCATTAGCTATCAAAGATCGCAACTTCTACCTGAACGAATTTACTTTCACAAATGGCAACCAATTTCTAGATCCGTATGGTATCAGTGAGTGGGTAGATGGCGTTAGTTAGTGGCCAAGTATTCCGTGACCTAATATATATACTCATTTGATTGAGAAACCTACCGTGTACACTAGGGAGGAACTACGAGCATACAAGTCACTGGATACTTATGACTGCGTTATCTGCGGACATAAGCAGAATGTTAAGTACCACGACAGACTTGGAGTTTTGTGTCTCGAAATCAGAGGTCCTTCCTAGTCAAACACAAGGGCATAAAACCGCCGTGTATGACGCGTGGGTTATAATAATAATAATAAAAAAAAAAAAAACAGAAAACTACATCTCACAGCTAATTATACCTGCATGGCAGGCTAAATATTATTTTGTATTGCTGGTTTGCTAGCTAGCGAGTTGGACTGCGTAGTTGTCACGCAAACATGAAATCTGCTTTGGTTTACCATTATTCTCACATATTTCATTTAATGTCTGTAACCGTGAGACGTGCGTCAAAAAATTGATTACATTAATTTCAGTGGAGCAAAGCCCACTGGCAGAGTGTGACGCATCAGATTTTTAATTTTCACCACGGCTCAATTTCTTGAGCGTCAACTCAATAGAAACGCATTTGTTTTTTAGGTTAGCTATTTAACTATTTCGCCTTGTCATGGTTGGTGGCACACATTTAGCGGCAACCTCACATGCAGTTGTCGAAACCGATATACCTGCTTTTTAACCAAATCACAGTTTTGAAAGGAAATCCGTTATTTTGTGCGCATTTAAGTTATCAAGCGATCTACAGTTAGACAGAACCTAACTCAAGGTACACTGGTACGAATTTAGCACTGCTAAGTTAGCTAGTTAGCTAATTTGCAGCTGGGTGAAATAAAGTGAATCTTCATCTTAATTTACTAGACCAGGGGTTCCCAAACTTTTCAAAATCAGGGCCCACTTGAAAATCAAAAAAAAGTCCGCGGCCCACCTTTGTCCTATAAACAGTACATAGACGAAATGATGCATTCTCAGAACACTTAACAGCAACAATAATTGTTGTTGTTGTTGTTAAGAAAATAAAATAAATAAAAAACCACAACAATAATTGTTGTTGTTGTTTTTTAATTATTATTATTATTATTATTACTATTATTATTAAAAAAATTCAGAATTGAAATTAAATCAGGGGGATAAAGGAAGCCCAAACTTTTAATCTGTGGTGTACACACAAGACAGAATTATTTATCGAACACAGTATGTGCTCCTCCGATTATGACCCCCAGTCATGATGACCAGAAAGCTACGTACCGATCATAAACTATATAAGGTTCCTAAAATATTGTGAGGTCAATAACACTCAATAGGTTATTACTTCGAAATATTTTTTAAAATCGTGCAATAAATATTTTACAATAAAAGTAATAAAAAATAATATTTGCAAAAATGAATTATATTTTTAATGACCTCTCACGGCCCACCTGCAGTACCCCTACGGCCCACCAGGGGGCCGCAGCCCACACTTTGGGAATCACTGTACTAGACAGCTAAATTTAGGCGGAAAATTATGCCTGTATAAAACATATAGTAATACATAAAACATATAGTCAGTAACCTGAACGTCGCACATTTTCATCACTTAAAATAGGTGTTTTCAAAATTAAACGTTATCTTGTTGAATATTTTGAGAGTGACACCCATGGGTTCTCGGTCATGTTGATAGCAGTCAATGTTGATGCGACAGCCACTTTCAGTAGGCGTTTAAAAGCATCAAGGCAATGTTCGGAGTTTGACTTGATGCTTCGCTTGTGGCCAGTGGGCGTTATACGAAGGTGATCCTCTCGGAATCCCGGAAAACTTAGTCCACCAATGGAATATCAATTCTGACAGCCGTACACGCAACAACCAGACATTTCAGTGCTGGTAAAATATCTAATTCGATGTTTGCGGATTCTTAACTCATCAGACTGAATTGGGGAGACCGCTACTTCCGTTGCCAAGGTGCGCACGCATCTTTTTGATGACATCGGCTGTAAATGGGTCTATAGAAAGAAACATCCAAAAAAGGATTTTGACCAGTTTTTATTTCCGCAATTGATCGTGAAAAAAGGTCAACTATGCGGTTATAATGCCTGTTAAAACTTAAATAACTTATAAAAATTATATATGGGTTAGAGCCAAATACATACTAATATCTAATGACATTATTAAACAAGGAAATAAATAGATTGATTTTGTCATATGACCGTGACCTTGAAGACGAAAGTCAAATTCAATATGGTCTGTTTGATTAGCATACATGATTTGTCATTAGTATCCAATACATACCGTAGATCTAACACCAACATTAAAGGAATTTTAGGCTATTTTTGTCATTTCCAGGACCTTGCTGCCCAAGGTCAAATCCAATATGTTGAAAACAACCAGCATACATGATTTGCTATTCGTGCCCAATACATACCTATGCTCTAAAAACAATATTAAACAAATTTTTTTTGTCATATAACCTGGACCTTGAGGCCCAACATCAAATTTGACTGACTGCCAAAGAATGTTCAGCATATATGGTTTCCTGCAGGTGCCCCAAACATACCTGAGCTCTAATTGCCATATTCAGAAAGTTATAGCACAACCAGCCGAGAATGTTTGGCTTACATGATTCCCTACAGGTGCCTCACACATACCTAAGCTCTACACGCCACATTAAGCTGTTATAACACATTTTTGCCATTTGACCGTCACCTTGAGGCTCAAGGTCAAATTCGAACAACTGAGAATGTTTGGCTTACAAGATTCCCTATAGGTGCCTCATACATATCTAAGCTCTGTATGTAATATTGAGCAAGTAATAGCGCATTTTTTCCATTTGGCCTTGACCTTGAGGCCCAAGGTCAAATGTGACTGACTCACAATGTGCGGCACACCTGATTCTCTATAGGTGCCTCATACATACCTAAGCTCTAAATGCTATATTAAGAGAGTTATAGCACATTTTTTCCATTTGACCTTGACCTTTCGGCTCAAAATCAAATTCTACCAACTGACAACGCTCAGGAAGCATGATATGCTGGACATGCTCAATTCTTACCTATACAATAAATGCAACAATAACCAAGTTACGGCACATTTTGTGGCAAAACACTCCGAAAAATGACATAAAAATGGCCGCCAAGAATAAATGAACGGTTCAATCAAAAAAAATTTTGCTCGGGCATTAACTTGATGACCTATTTAATCACATTCCCAAATTAAAAAAAAATTCATTGGACCGTTTTTGAGATACAGCTTTAATGGGTAAAAATGAATGGGAATTTTTACTTCTGTCACCTGAATGACAGAGTCACCTCAGAACTCTAAAACTCAGGTTTTCAGTGTATAATCTGGAGATAAGCTCTAAGAATAATGAAAGGCTCAAAGGATGCCTTAAAATATCTCAAAACAAGGACAAAAGCCAGCGCTCATTTGTAAGCACACAACACCGCAAAAATACTCAGAGAATGAAAAAATATCATACAAATGAGGGAAAGAGCACTCATCTGATAGCATATATTGTTCTGAAAAGACTCAAAGGTTACTATAAAATATCAAACAAATAGAAGCCAAGAATGAACTCTCATCTGTTTGCATACAGTGCCCTGAAAAGACAAAAAAAACCCCAATCTAAAATATCTTACAATAACAGGAAAAAACAAGCGCTCATTCATTACCATCTGAGAGCGTGTTTCAATGTTGCATAACATAACATAATTACACCTTGGAGAAGAGCTTGACAGGTAAGGGAGACTGAGAGCGTTTTCCTTTTTGGGGCGGGCTACTTGAAGTACTATCTACTCCATTTGTTCTGGAGACAGAAAAAACAGGTCTAGCATGGAAGACTCTTAATTGACCAGTACAGCTATAACAGCTATCAGTGAAATAGAAAATTAATGAAGGCCGCAACATGTTTCACACAGTCTCAAAACCATAATGGGGTTGCACTACTGTGATTGCAGGTCAGATTGAATATCAAGGCAGCCAGCCTAGCCAAATCATCAAACCAATGTGAGTACACAATCTATGTCAATATGATGACAGCAGACGTTTCACGCAAGTTCATGAGCATTCTGCTAATTCTGTCAAATCGGATTTCAGTTGCTTTGTCAAAACTTTTTGGTGAGACAGCTGGGGATCTTACTGCAAAAGCATCGCAAAACTTTGAGTGGCCAATAAGTTAGAAACAGGACAAATAATCCGATTTCCTTGAAAAACATCCTGCACTTGTTCAACATTGGCTTTACATGATGAACACAAAGCTCATTAAAATTAATCTTTAAGTAAGAATTGCCAATTAGCAGCTAAGTACTTTTTCACAAGAGCTTAGAATACAGCAGCTCTGCCTCTTCACACTCCAAATAATTTTCAGCTCAGTTTCAGTTATGAACAAAAATTAATTAATCAAATTAATTTCAATTAAAACTTACCACAGATGTCTTCTCTATTGAACTATTCTATGGAAGCTAATATAATTGAGCCATAAAAGTTAGAACAAGGTAAACCCTGTTAAAATGTTAATTTTTGTTAAATAAGGAAATCAGATTATAGACCTTATGTTGTGATTCTGCCTCTACCATACCATGTACCATGTTTTTGCCATGCTCATGCATCAGGTTTTGTGCCATGTGCCATGTTTTGACTGACCTGTGTGTTTCTGGAATTCTGCTTATGTCTGACCATCCTTTGAATCATGTATTTTGTATTGGTAATTAGATTCCATGTTTTATTATTAACCTCCGCCGAGGAGGTTTATGTTTTCGGTGCCGTTTGTTTGTTGGTTTGTTTGTTTGTGTACAAGATAACTCAAAAATTAATGGCCAGATTTTTATGAAATTTTCAGGGTAGGTGGGTATTAAGTCAAGGAAGAGGTGATTAAATTTTGGCATATCTAGGCCAAAGTACTGCTGATATATACTCCAAAGTTCAAGATTTCAAGTCTTTCCAATGGGCCAGAGTTCCAATTGCCGTGCTTTTGGCTTTGCTGCCCCCTAGCGGCGGAGGTTCTGCACTCTCTGAGTGCTCTTCTAGTTTACCATGTTTTAGTTTCAGTTTAATCTTTGCCATGTTTCAGTTCCATGCATTGCACTCGTCTCCCTTGTCTTTTCATGAGTGTTGCCTTTGCTCACGGTCCCTTGTCTTGCGTGCCACTCCTTCGGGTGATTTATTGGTTTCTGGGTTTCAATCTTCTTTCATTATCTTGTGTTCTTCCTTCCTCTGACTTTTGCTATATTACTAACACCTACTAACAGTTTGTTATTTTTGATAATTACTAACCAACACTAACCTTGTATATTTTGACTAACTTACTAACGAGCACTCAGGATAGTATAGCTGCACTTACTAATTGACTAACGATCTCAGCATTCGCCCTATTCTAGTCTCCGCCTCTTTCCCTAATTATCTCTGCTGTGTTTCTGTGGGTCTCCACAACTGCTTTGTGCTGTTCTTTCTCTCTCATTATCTATGCACTTTAGTGCTCCTTGACTGGAGCTGTTTATCTGTCTATAGGTTTGTCTTGTGATCCCTATCTGCGTTTTGGCTACGGCCAATTTAATGTAATTAGGTTGTTCCCTATGTTTCTATCCATGATTATCATTCCCTTTGATTGCACCTGTGTTCCCTTATCATGTGGTCACCCGGAAATGTATATTAGACGTCTGTTTGTTACACTTCCTTGTCAGATTGTTACTTCTCTTGCTACCTGTGCCACGCTTCTCTCGCCTTGTATCACTGTGATTATCTTTCTGACTGGACCGTCCTAGACCTCGAGCTTTGCCCTCTCCCTGTACTTTGCCGCATTTTTGTTTATTGACCCATTTTTTCTAACTATGATGTTTGTGATTGGTGCCCTGTTTACAGTTCTGGATTTCGCCCCATTCTGATTTTGAATTGCGGACTTTGTACTGTTGCCAGCTCTGTTGGAGGGTTTCCTCCTTCAGAAATAAAGCCTCCTTTTTGCATTTTACTGGTGTTCGCACTTGGTTCATTTCGTAAAACCTCACACCCAAAGTGTTAATCTTTTCCCTTGGCAAAAATTTCACAAATATCCACTTTATCACTGAAAATACAATAAACAGGCTTCATACTCCAGATATAAAATATAAAACATGGGCAATATAAGTCAACATAATGCCTTATTGAAATTGTAGGTATCTTTGGGTGAATTAAATGCTTTTATACAATTCACCAGAAAATACAAACTACAGACCATTTACAGAATATGAGGATTTGCAGCGATATGATAAACTAACAGTGATTTTGAAACCGCAGCACTGAAGCAGAGAAAAGTGGCGTGGAAGTTATTTTCTGGGTGTTCGCTGCTCCCTGAAATTCTTCAAATTGGCTGCGCGCGATCTTGGAGCGTGTAATATACTGCAATGATTTTGTGTTTGGGTTTGGTTTCTGTGCTTCTTTCAGTTGACACTGTTGTTCAATTGGATTTAGGCTTCAGCCTTACATGTTCACTGCATCTCAATTAAAAAGAGATTACCATTTAAAAGCAGGCTACATGTCTTAAAAAAGGCGCTAGAGAAATATTTCAAGGCAGTCTGTCGCCAAAATAAGGCCTGTGTAGTGTTTGAATTAGAGCAGTTCCAGACACTGATTACGTACCCAGAATTCATAAAAGATGACTAACTGACTTTTAACACTGAGCTTCGCCAAATGCTGTTGATCTAACAAAACACAGCATATGTGTGGATATTGTAATAGGGGGAAAAAATGCCATCTTTTAGACAGGCATTATGAGATGGCATTATTAAGAATATGCAAAGAAACACGAGCATGTCAGGGACAAAAAGTTCAGAAGATTGTGCGTGACTGGAAAATTAAGTAATAAGATGACAAGAGTGAATGCAAAATGAATTCAGTTCGTGGAATGGCATCAGCTATTATAACCCAGATGATGATCACACACAGTACAAAGCCTGAACAGTCAAATCAGCCTGTTCTCAAATATCCTACAAATCTTACTCTTATATGCATTCTTTTTTTAGAGTACTTACATAATTTGTCATTATCCTGATAAAAATACACAATGAGGCTTTACACGAATGCTATGCCATTGCTAGCCCTGTAAGATGATGTCAAACATTTAACCAAGATTAAATATCTATCTATCTATGCATGGCACAGGAAATAGGTGGTGATAAAATCGACTCAAAAGGATCGATGAGGGACAAGTCAGTAATCTTAATCCAATATAGCCTTATATAAACCTAAACACCAAGGCCAACAAGGGATCCAAACCTCAGGCTTCACCATAGTAAGACAGAACTTGAGATTCTTGAGAACTTGAGCCAATTGTCAGATATTTGACTAATTCTGCTAGAGTCTATGCCAAAAAATCTAATAAATTAACACAAGGACAATACAGTATGTATAATCCAGCCAATTCAATCCACTCAGAACCAAGGCATTAAAAACCAATAAAAGGTTGAGATTGCGCATCATAATTTACATAGCTAATTGTTAGCAAAACGAAAAATAGGCGTGCAAGGCACAGAATACCCATCAGCCCGATGTCGAAGTTTTTGAAGACGCCCGCCCGCCCGCTGCCCACCCACCCACCCAACCGCACGAAGGATAGCAATACCCCGTCTTGAGGGCTGAGGGGTAAGAATGGCACTAGCTGGGGTTTGAGTCCAAACACAAACGGTGATGTCAGAGTGTAGCTAAAAAAAAACCGCTAAGGACATATATGTCTGAAAATGGACATACAAATTGATTAATTTCTGAATTCATATCTAAATTGATCAATTTTGGATAATACCATTTTTTGTATTTAAACTGGCACATCAAACCAGATGTGAATACGCTAATACCCTGCAGCTTACCGAAGTCGGCGTCACTGGCCTGCACACGGGCTACGTAGGTGTGAATCTCTGTGTCCTCAAACACAGTGATGGAGAAATTTTCGGAGGCAAACCGCGGCGCATTGTCGTTGACATCTCCCACGGTAATCCTGATGCGGGCCTCGCAGTGGCGGCCTCCCCCGTCCAGAGCGCGTGCCTGCAGATCATACTCGCTCCTCTCCTCCCAATCCAACGGTAGGAGCGTTCTCAGCTCACCTGATCAACAGAAATAACATTAATGCACCGGACAAAATGTACAGAGGAAGAGTGAACTATGCCACCGCACGATGAAATCAATCCATGCATCACTGTCATCTACCCTGCTTATTCTCAGTTGGAGTTACGGTGGAGGTGGTTTTCAGCATACAATGGTAAGAATTAAGAACATACCGAGACACTTCATCAACCATCGCAGGACACACACACCGTCTGTCACTCACGCACTCATATCTCTGGGTGTTTACTGTTTCCAATCTGCCTGGCATGTATAACTGAGGGGAGGAAATGGGAAAACCCCGGAAAGATCCAGGTGAACACCTGGAGAGCTTAAAACTCCACACAAAGAGGCCTCAGGATGGATTTGAGACAACACATTTCAAGCTGTGAGGTGACAGTGGCACTACCTATGCCACTGTGCAGTCACTCGCATTGAAATGTCCAATATTGAATCAGCTCTGAAGTAGTACAAATCAGATGGTTAAAATCTAAATGCAGAAAGTAATAAAATCCTCACCACAATTTGTATGAGCCACCAGGAATTTCTAATTTGCAGAATACTTCAGCCAGGAGGCAAGAGCTCGGGGAGAAACAAACACTGAGTAGCACTTTGAGTTCCTGACTTCCAGCTGTTTAAACTCTGGGATGCAATATAGTCCCGCTCTGGACTAGTGTGAAACCATTACGTACTCTGTTAAGAGGTCATTTAACACTGGACATAATAATGCATAGGCAGACCTGCCATCCAGAAGGGCGCAACTGCCTAATTTAAATAAAACTTTGCACAAGTAAAGTAAATAGTGAACACCACTAACACCAGAGACGCAGAATATAATCAGCGCCTTCTCCTGATGCAACCCTGTCAATCAAAGCGTAACTTTAAAAATAAGTGTTGGTGTGATAACAGATATGTTCACACAGCCTTTGCCCAAGTTTGTTCAAACATAAGTGATTGGCTCCTTTATCAATAAAGCTTTAAACATGGAAAATAACGATGCAAGTCAAAACAACAACTTTGATTTGGCATTTATGAATACTTTAATTCATTGACATTTCGAACAATTACATCAACAGTAACCTTAAACTTTGTGAGCAGCACACGTGTAATACAAAGCTGCTCACCTGTATGTGAGTCCATGCTGAACTGCTCTGATCCCACACCTGAGAGCTCGTAAGAGATCTCTGCATTGGAGCGTATGTCTGCGTCCGTGGCAGAGATCTGCAAAATCAGCGTTCCTGCAGGGGCGTCCTCGGGTACAGACACAGCGTAGAGAGTCTGCAGAAAGGGCGGGATGTGAACTCGCAAAACTACACACAATCACACAGCCTAACACATTCTGTAGAAAGGCACAAAAAGCCAAGGATTCTGGGATATATAAATGGAGGGTGTTATTTCATTTATGCCCCGCAGACTTCCCAATTAAATTTTTTTTTTTTACCAACCATAAAGTTGACACTCAAATACACCCGGACTGGCAAAAACCACAGCTAAAAGTGACATTTCAGAAACGCACCTTCTCGCAAACGGGGCTGTTGTCGTTGGCGTCGAGAACCTTCACCTCCACGGCAGCCTTCGCTACAAAGACTCCGTCCGTGGCTGTGATATTTAGGAGATAATGGTCTCGCTCTTCCCGGTCCAGGGTCTTCCTGACAGACACTTTCCAGGCATCCTTCTGCACACGCTCAATGCCGAACTGGCCAAGAGGGTCCCCGCCTGCGGTACCAGCAGGGGGGGGGATGACATTCACGCTCACGAACAATACAGACATTTTTAAAAACACCCCGCAGAGCCGTTAGCAGGAGGGCTGAAAGCGACATCTCAGTAAACTGGCAGTTAGAGAGTGGAGGGAGAATACTTCAGTAACATGCGGCTACTGAACAAAGCACCAAACAAACAGATCCCAGGCTGCCAAGGCAACAAAGAGGGTAGTAAGTCGCCATTGCTTCCTGCGTTCAGCAACACAAAGTAATCCCCCCAATTACGGGGCTAGATAACTCTTGCAAGAGGGAGCGCCAAGTTCTAAACATATTCTTTTTGTTCAAAGTTCTCTTTTCAGAGCTGAGGGTCATAAATGAAAGTTTGCAAAAGGTAAACTTCACAAGGATATTAAAAAGTTCTTTTTTTTTATACAGAGAAGTGGTAACATGGAAAAGCTTGCCAGGTGATGTACTAGAGGTAGAAATCCTGCGGGTTTTAAAGGCCAGGCTTAATACAGCTTAAGTATCAAAAGTGTTAGGTAGTGTTAGGTAAAAACTGTCATGTTAGCACTGCTGAATGGTACACTGAAATATAATGAATATTCTTTACAATAAAGACAGGACTCTGCTTGTGCTCTGCCTCGCTGTCGAGCTTCGTGCGAAAATACAAATAAAAATTATTAAATCCGTGAAGGTCATCAATATTCTATAACTCAGACTTAGAAAAACCTAGTGATACTATGTGAGCTATGTTTCACATATAATGTCGTCAACTGAAGCGTAATATAGTAACAGAACTGAAAAGCTATTAATTCAATGGACCATTCAATGCAGGGTCTTGTAAGGTTATTAGAGACATTTTAAAAAAGGAATTCTGAATATTAAGAAATAAGCTCACCATTTTAGCCTATCTCCTGATAATAATTCTGACACTGTTATTCACACAAGTTAATTAGCCTAAGCAGTCGAGTCTCACAGGTCCATTTAACACAGGCATAATTATATATTTTATATTTATATTTTGCTCCTTCTTTAGCGATCTCATTACCAAATGTGCACTTTTTGTTTAGCCATTTCAATGCCCCTAGTGTTTAAAGGTTATAATGTCTCATGACACTTCCCGGGAATGTAATTAAAACCAGCCACCAACAAAGAACTGGTAACAATTGAACAGTGAGTGAGAGCAAAGATTTTATATTCAAGCCACTATTGAGCAATGTGGCAAAAGGTAATGTGTTGATAAACTGTTTAAAATTGCTGGTGACTTTTAGAGTCCACAAGTTACTGTATACAGACGGTGAAAGATTTAATTCTATGCCCTGCATGTAAGTTTGGCAAACACATTCCCTGATATGCGCCACGATTTCCAAGCCTTAAGGCTCACCTGTGATATAGTAGCGGATTTGTCGGTTTATCTCATCGGCGTCAGCGTCCGTAGTGCTCAGGATAGCCACCACCCCACTGGGCAAGGGGTCAGCCTCGCTCACCGTCCCACGGTAGAGTTCTGCCGTGAAGCACGGGGGGCTGTCGTTCACGTCCGAAACGGTCACCAGGACAGTCGCCGAAGCTGCCAGCTGCTGTTGGCCTTGGTCCAGGGCGACAACGCCTATGGCGTACAGAGCCCGCTTCTCCCGGTCAAGATCCCTCAGTGTCATGATCCAACCGGATTTACTGTCAATGGCAAAGAGCTCAAAAATATCCTCAGACTCCTGTTTCTCATCCAGGCTGTATGTGACTTGACCATTGCTGCCATCATCAAAGTCGATAGCCTTGACCGGGATAACCAAAGTCCCTTCCGGCAGGTTCTCTGCAACAAAAGACTCGTAAGGGTTGGATTCAAATTGAGGCGTGTTATCATTGATGTCCGTTATCTGAATAGTTATATCCACAACGGCTATGATGTCTTCCCCTTTGTAGGTCATTTGAGCCATCAGTATCAGCTGGTAGCATTTTGTGGTCTCATAGTCAAGTTCTTTTTCCAGTTTTAGCCTCCCTGTGTCCCTGTCAATAACAAAAACCTCATTGCTGTTGCTCTCAAGAGTATTTCCTTCTACAAGAGAGTAAAGAGCAGTGTGATTGGTCTCTGCCTGGATCAAACCAATCTCTGATCCAATGGGGAGGTCTTCAGAAACTTCAAATCTGTAATGTGGTTCTGTGAACTTCAGCATAGGCACAGCAGGGGGTAGTACTTTCACAGAAATAGGCACAAGCGAGTGTCGACTAGGATTTCCAGCATCTTTAGCCCTTACATAGAAAGCAAAAAGCTCATTTTCCAGTCCTGTGAAGTTTTTTTTAGTTACAATCACGCCACTAGAAGGGTGTATTTCAAAGTTCTCCTCAATGTTGGGATCATCTGCCTCAATGGAGTAGGCAACATCAGAGTTTGTTCCTTCATCCATGTCCATAGCAGCAATTTTGACTACAAATGCTCCCATTGGGATGTCCGTTACCACATTTGCCCTGTATTCAGCTGTCGGGAACTGTGGCGCATTGTCGTTAACGTCAGTCAGGACAACAGTGATGGTGCAGAAAGCAACCGTTCCACCTCCATCTTTGGCCATTACGATTATGGGAATAACTTTCTCAGAAGGATTTTCATAATCGACTTGCTCCACTGTAAAAATCTGCCCACCTTCATTAATGGAAAATCTCTCTTTGGCGAAGCCATTCACTATGTAGTATGTTATTTGGCCGTAAGTTCCAGTATGATCATCAGTGGCCTTGATTTCAGAAACCAGTGTGCCAACAGGGGAGCTCTCAGAGAGCTCCACCATATAGTCACTCTGTGGTAAAGAAGGACTGTGGGAGTTTGTGCCAATAATAAAAACCTTGACGAGGGCAGTGGCTCGAAACACTCCATCGGACACTGAAATGTTCAGGCTATACAGAGGCTGCAGTGGTGTCTTGCGGAGGTTTGAAATAGTAATCAGCCCACTCTTTCCGTCAATGTCAAAGCTCTGGTCCTCATTTCCAGAGAGCAGAGCGTATTCCAGTTTGCCAGTGTCTGAGCTGTCCATGTCGGACGCCTGTACACATGTGACAAAGTGTCCAGGACTAGCAAGCGCAGTGATGCTAGCTTCATACAGGTGCTGCGTGAAGACTGGAGCATTATCATTCAGATCTATCACGTCGATTAGCATGGTGACGTTGGTGGACAGAGCGGGCACGCCTCCATCAACGGCTCTTATTATCAGTTTATATTGCCTAGTTTCCTCGTGGTTCAACACACATGACGTCCAGATGACCCCGCTGTCACGGTCAATGCTGAAGCAGTTGAAACTGTGGGCTTCATCTTCCGCCAGCTGATAACTGAGAACTTGGTTGCTGCCAGAATCTGAGTCGGTGGCCTTCACCTGTAACACGGATGTGCCCGTTACAGAGGCTTCGGACAGATTGACAGAGTAAGCCTCCGCTTCAAACACTGGAGGGTTATCGTTGACATCTTCCAATATGATGTCAATATACACCTCAGCATGTGCACCAGTCAGCAAGTCTGTTGCTCTCACACTCAACCTATAGGCTGGATGGGTTTCATAATCCAGCGGATGAACAACAACCAGAACCCCCGTGTTAAAATCAATGGAAAAGTGACTGAACTGGTCCCCTTCAAAGATACTGTAACCTACGCTTGGACCTTCCGAGGCGCTGGCTTGGACATGAACAACTGGACTATGTAACTCTATGTTCTCTGGGATTTCAATATTATAAAATGGCTGTTCGAACACTGGCACGGCCTTGTCCACAACTGCAATCCTCACTTCAGCGGTAGACGAAAGTGGCGGCTCTCCGCCATCTTTAGCCACAACATAAATCACTAGCTCAGAGCTCGACATATCCCTCTCAAACGGCCTTTTCAAAGAAATTTCACCGAAGGGGCTTATTCTAAAATATGCGTGGGGATCCTTCAAGCTATACTGTATTTCGCCGTTTCTACCCCTGTCTTCATCGACAGCGGAAACCTGTCTAATAACATGACCCAACATAGCATCCCTTTGCACTAAAGACACTGGATAGGGCAGGTTAACAAACACCGGCTTGTTGTCGTTCAAATCTTCAACGATCACATGTACTAAGGCATGAGCGAAACCCAATGACCTCTCTTCCTTGGCCACTTCCACAACAATGTCAAATCTGTCCTGCTCCTCACAGTCAAAGGGCACTCCTGTGGTGGACAGCACCCCTGAAGTGCGTCCAATTGTCAGCCTCTTGTCCGGATTCAAAATGGTGTAAAATAGAGGTTCATTGATGGGGCTGCCCAAGATGGCGATGAGAGCAAGAGTTCTTTTTTCGGAAGAATTTTCCGGAACGTGAGCAGTATACGAGTCCCGGGTGAACTTCACAGTGCCATTATTCTTCATCACATTGATGCGCACTGAGGCAGTACTGACAAACTTCCCATCTGACACCCTCACAGCCAGATCATAACTGCTCTGCAGCTGAGTGGTGTTCTCCACAAAGATGGCGCCAGATATGGGATTCATCCGGAACTTGCCTCCTATATTTCCCTTCCAAATGGAGAAAAGCAGTTTAGAGGTTCGGTCACCATCTGCATCTGTAACATTTACGTCAATTACTTTGACACCTTTATACGTTGGCACCAGGATGGATGTCTCGTACGACTCTTGGCTGAACTGTGGGGGACAGTCATTCACATTCAAAACCTGGACTGTAACTTTGGCGGTTGTCTTGGCGAATAAGCGTGGCGTTCCCAAATCATGGACCTGCACAGTGAATTGAAAACTGCTCCTCCATTCATAATCCAGATGGCCAATGGTCCGAATAGCGCCGGTGCTCGAATCAATCGCAAAATACTTGTTGGGAAACTGCTCAATGATTTCATACACAAGCCTGGCGTTCTGATCTCTGTCCCCATCTGAGGCCATGATTACGAGTGGGGATTTGTCTGGGGTTAAAATAATGCTGTTTAAAGGAGCCGATTCGCTGACTGTGCCCGTGAAATCTGCCTGGGAGAACACAGGGGCATTGTCATTCTCATCGATGATGCGTACAATGAGAGTGGTGCTGCTTGCCATCCCTGCCATGTTGGTTCCCTGCACTGTCAGCCTGTAGTGGCTCAACGTCTCGTAGTCCAGCACCTTACGGGTTGTGATAACGCCAGAGCTTGGGTTGATGTCAAAAGTGCTGTTCACATTTCCATCTTTGAGTTGGTAGAAGACTGAGGACTGACTGGAGGCTGTAACCACGCCCACAAAACTTCCAATGGCCGCCATTTCACTGATCTCCGCCATCACCTCCCGCTCGGCGAAGCCAGGCTCGGCATTATCAGAGATGACGATGGCAATCTGAACTGTTGTCAGTACGCTGAGAGGGGGAAGGCCTTTATCCGTAGCTTTTATGACCAGCTCAAACTCTCCAGCACCGTGGAGTTCTTTCGTGGTGGAAATGGTGCCCAAAACAGGATCGATGGCGAAGAAGTTTGCATCATTTCCTGTGCAAAATAAAAGACACTGATGCATAACCTCACTGACGCGACCATTGATTTTTATCTCCCAAGAAAACGATGACACTTCTAGCATTAGCAAAATTGTGAGTAAACACACCTCATTATGCTTACCAATTTAATGAAAACTACAGCAACAAGGAGAGCAAAATCAAAACTGAAAGTAAGACATATCAACATTATAACTTTATAGAGTAGCATTGTTGATTACGATTTTTGCTCTCCTCTCATTTTTTGACACAAACTCCATAATGATCGTTATGACCTTAGCTGTAAACTTCCTGCTTTAGATAAACATGGAAGACCAGAATCGGAACAGGATTGGTCAAGTGATGCTTTGTGATGCTTTCTATGTAGGTCTGAAATGTTAACCCTATCTTCTAGTGTTGATTTTATCATAGTTATGGCCCTTGTCTTTGTTTGGATTCAGAAAGGATGGGGTTTGTTATATGAGGGTGAGACGACCGTACCAGACTCTATGCTGTAGAGAATCTCGCTGTTTAGGCCTTTGTCTTTGTCCAGGGCCGTGACCTGGACCACGGCGGAGCCAGGCGTGGCCGATTCAAGCACGCGGGCTGAGTACGAGGACCTGGTGAAGCGCGGCGCGTTATCGTTAGCGTCTTCGACATTAATGATCACCCTCGCCAGGTTACGCTTCACGGGAATGCCTTGATCCCGCACCTTTAGAAAATGTAAGTCCAGAAAAAAAAAAACTTTTAAACAAAAACATATTGAAATTTAAAGACAACAAAAATGAAGAAAAAATATTTTTGGCTTTGTCGGACAGACACGGTAAATCAGTAGAAAACGCAGCAGTGGAGAATCAGTCAGATGGGAATGTTATGGAGTCCATCGAGTTTTTAAAATGGGGATGAGACAGCTCTCAATCCTGTGCCTTGTTTCACAAAGTAGGATTACAGTATTAGCTGGATAACTGCATACAGAAAACCTGGATCATGCTAAAACTGGAACATGGACTTACAGAAACAGCCGTTTCAAGTTTTGCGCAAAGCAGTTATCCAACTCAATAACCCTGCTTTGAGCTACAGGTCCTGGTTGTGTTTGCGAGCATTCCTGGAGATTAACCTCACTGATAATGTTTTGCTTTCATATCGATACGAATGAAGAGGGTCTTGAGGCGGTTCTGCAATCTGTGTAGAGGGGACCTTCTAGGAGATGAATTCCATTTACTTTTTGAATGTAATCATCCAACCATTTTCTCTTATAGAAAAATATTCCTGCCTAAGTATTATGTTATACACCCTTCTGTGGTCAAATGTATAGATCTTTTACAAACAAACAAACAAACAAAAACTATATATATATAAGCTTGGCTCTTTTCTCTGTAATGTATTTCCATTGTTCAAATGAAAATGCCCATTGCTGATTAACCCTTTTTTTGTCTTTACCAATAGGTTGTTGAGACATAATGTAACTTGTACTCCACACCACAATTGCGGCCCTTGAGTGATCAATCTGAATCTGACTCAGAAATATTGTGTGTTTTCATGATGAACCTAATTTGTCACAAACCTGACTAACCAAACCAGCAACTCAATGAAATATTTAGGACTTCAATGAGCAGTGCCTTGCTGTGTAAGAGTCGGTAGGAAAAACCTACAACAGAGTATATTTAAGTGATGCGTTAGTGTACCATAACAGTGAGCGTGTGTCGGCGCATGGTCTCATGGTCCAGAGTCTCGGCGGTGTAGAGTAACCCAGTTCCTGGGTCCAGCCGGAACTTCCTCAGGCTGAAGGGGTCGGTGCTACTCAGTAGCGTGTAAGCCATCTTGTTCTTCTCATCTGCGTCGCTGGCGCTGATCTGCAAGATTTCTGTCTCCGGAGGGGTGTCCTCCGGGATGGTGATCTCGTACCTGGGCTGGGAGAACTGTGGCCGGTGGTTGTTCGTATCGATGACTCGTATGCGCACCTAAGCGGGAAAGACAAAGGAAGCGCAAAGAGGACATTCTGATTCCTCGCCAATGCGTCTTGCACAGAATTCAGAGACATTTATCAGGTGTGCTGGCAGCCAAGTGAGACTCACTAAGTGATTAAGAGACAGGGAGGCTGCAAGGGAACCTGTTCACACCCAAACAAATGGGTCTGCCAGCAGCAGGGACACTGCATTAGTGTCTGGGGTGCTGCCAAGTTCAGGGGCGCGCGTATCGCAGTGCTGCCCTCTAGAGACTGATCATATGGTGGCATCTCCTTCAAATCTCAAACAGGGGGTCTCTCAACCTTATCCAGTGGAGGGCAAGGCTCAGCGCACACTTTCATTCCAAGCAAGCAGCGACAATCCAATTTTACAAATTAATTCATGAAACTTTTGTTACACACCATTTGTACTATAAGGTACGTGACTGCTTGGCTGGGATGAAAGCCAGCATTTGCACCAGCCCTTTTCGGATAAGGTTGAGAACCCCTGATCTTAAGTCATCTGCTTGTTTGTAATATGCCCTTGAGAAGCTTTCTCGAAGGCGCGGCAGCCTAAACCCGCCCCCCCAGGCAGGATGCTTCATGTTGACGGAGGACCCGCCTGAGGTGACCTGACAGGGACAGTCCCGCGAGACGAGTCTTAACTTGTGCCAGGACAAAAGACTGGTGTGTCGCAAGCTCAGCTCAATGTGAAAGGGGTGGAATTCGTTTTCACAGGTAGGGTGAGGTCAATGTAAGAGGTTCAGAAAGCCTGACCGGCTGTACTTCTACCTCTCTTTATCATTTTACCAATCAGCGAAATAAAGCGTTTCTTTAAAAGATTTCCTTTTGCATATTTTTTTCCCCATGTGGTATATTTTTGGCATCTTAACATTTCCGCCAAAAGAATCTGTCACAACAAAAACTGACAGACATTCGCAGAGAGCGGGAAAAAAAAAAATCCAGACATCTATGATTGAGGAAATAAAAAAAAAAATTTATATATGGAAAACTTTGTTGTTCCAAGCAGGTTAAGGACATTTCAGAATAATACAGGAATGGGATTACAGCATTAACTGATATCTGTTACAGAATTGACCACCATCGAGAAACTTGAGTTGTTTGTCCAGTAAATGTCAAAATGAAAGATAGATCTTCCTGCTCCTTATTATGGTTGAATGACTGTCTGTCTCTTGGCTTGTTTTTAAAAAATTTTTCGACAGCTCGGTCAATCCCCTAATGAAGCTTACAGTCCTTCAGTTGGCTCAGTAAATGTGCAGAAAGTTCATTTAGATTAGAGTGCATTTCCTGCACTCAGGAATAAATAAAACATGGCTTATTATGCAAATGCCTAAAAAAAAAGATTCTGAAACACAATGACCTTTGAGTAGTGTCTCTGTTTAAAGAGCACATGCAAGATGCGTGTGCATCAGTGTGTTTATCTACTGGTGAATGCAACGTAAAATAGGTCACTGTCAGTCATTTAAAAATATGTACATTTGTGGCATTAATCTTCAAAGCATTATCTTCAATAAAGGTCAGCGATTTAAACAATTGTTTGGCTGACTTTGTGAGAAGGACACCTTTTTCATGCAAATTGAAATCAGAGATATTACCTTCATGATTTCACCAACTACATACTAAAAGATAGCGCAAGTGACATAATGTTCAGTAGCTTAAAGGTTTTGCCCTTTCAAACAAAAAAAAAAAAAATAGAAAACAACTCACAGCTTCTGACAGCCTAATTTAGAATCTTAGACAGGATTCGGCATGATACCGTGGCTTACTGTACACGGTGAGAAAACTAATTTTCGCCAATCCCATGAGAAGTGTATTTTATAAGAAGCACCAATGAGAGACCAACTACACTCCAAACATACACATCCCATAAAGTTTAGCTCCTTAAAGTTGAGCTCCTCTTTTATCTGAGATCATTGGACCAGAGCTTGTGAAATTGAGGTCGTTGGCCCCATAACTGACCTTTCTCTAGCCTGCGCCAGTGTTTACAGTTCACATACTGGGAGTGGTCATTCAATCATAAACACTACCATCTATATCTGCTATATCAGCAGCTTGAAGTTCACGATGCACTGTTTCTGTTGAGACTAGTTCAGAAGTGAATTAATTCTATCCTGTGGTGATTCTCAGAGCTGTAGTTCTACGTAGTTATTACCAACAACCCCATCTGTCCCTGACACAATGCCCCTTATTTTTCTATACAGCATGGCCAAAAAAAGTCGCACACTCTATCACTTTGTTGGACCGCGTTAAGCTTTGTTTACAGTGCGCATTCGTCATGGCATTGTTCTGAAGCAATGTTGCAGTTTATTTCCATCCAGAGTAGCATTTATTTTTGGCCAAGATCTTTTATTAATGACAGGAGAGTCAAACCACTCCGTAAGTATTTTCCAGTGCATCCAAGAGACATTTAATTGGTTAAGGTCAAGACTCTATGTTGGCTAATTCATGCATGAACATGATTCCTCATGCTTGCTGAACTACTATTTCACAATTTAAGCCAGATGAATCTTACCTTTTCATCTTGATAGGCCTGTACCGTCAGGGATTAACAATTCATTGACAGAATTACCTCGTCATTCAGCAACATTCAGGTAGTCTGCCGACTTCATTTTACTGCTGCGTAACACTGCGCAGCCGAGAGCAGACCAATTGAAGCAACCCTCAGACCAGAACACTGCCTAAAGAGGCTTGTGCAGTGGGCGCTATGCATGACGGGTGCATCGCTTCATGGGCTTTGTTTCTTACCCCATTAGGCCTCTTGCCCCAGAATATGGTAAATCTGGACTCATCAGACCAATGTTTTCCATTCCTCCACAGTCCAGTCTTTATGCTCCCAAACAAATTGAAGTCGTTTTTCCCCAATTAGCCTCACTAACAAGTGGCTTTTTTGAGGTCACACAGCTGTTTAGTCTCAATCCTGCAAGTACTCATGGTCCGTGCAATTGCTCTTACTTTCACAAACAAACATAGCAATATTCTACCATCAATTTTTTGAGACTTCACTGGGCGTTCTAGTGATCTCTGATTACAATCATTCATAATCTTTCTCTGACCCATTTCTTCCATTGAAGTTGACGGTTCATCACTATCCTTTCAGGCTTTAATAATGTGTTGGACAGTTCTTAACCCAATTCCAGTAATATCAGCAATCTCCTTCGTTATTTTCTTTCTTTGATGCAAGCCAATGACCCTCTTTAAACACAGGACAATCTCCTCAACAATGGGATACATCTTTCAACATAGGTGTTTTAAAAATAAGAAGCAACGCACATAATCAGTCAGTGCTAAAACATTTGTTGCCCACTGAAAGATATTTGAAATGATCGGTTTTGATGGTCTTTGTAATTGTGGTTTACAGACTTCTGAGCTCAGATAGGTCCGAGTGGGCAAAAAAATTTGCACCGTTCATTGACAGCTTATCCAAATGTCCGCTTGGTCTGCTTTGAGTCCGAGTGGAACAGAGGACGGCCCAGTCTGACGACTATGGAATGGTCCTCGTGGGCCTCATTGCCCAAGCCTGCCTGTTACCCCCTGTGCTAAATAACTGCCACTTCTGTCTTTTTCAGCTCCCCATCTGTCAATAATACGACACTGATGATTGCTGACATCATCACCTCAAGAGAAATAGTGAGCACTGGATTTGCCACTGAGCCAGGAGAAATAATGAGCACTAGATTTACCACTGCGTTGGTACATTAAGTGCTGGTCGGTGATAGGAGTGTGTGAAAGATCACATCAGTGTTTTTTTTTTTTTTTTACGATGGAATTTCCATTAATATGTTTCTTTTTTCTAAAATAAGAATGCCTGGGTAGACATGCTAACAGTTGCAAGCAGGAAGAGAGAAAACCAGGTGAGAAGTCCCTGGACTTTGGGGTTAAGGGCCTTGTTCCAGGGCCCAATGGTAGAGTTCTTTCCAATTTCATGTCTCCGGACCTAAGCCAGAATTGCAAGTCCCACCGAGTATTCGACCCAGAAAAGTTGTGAGCCAAGCTACCAAATATTGGGTTACTCAGCCATCAAAAGTTCTGGAGGCAAGACTGAAAGAAAAAGGACCGGGCAAATGAAAAATAACCAGAATGAGAGGTGGTAATAAGGGAAAAACTGACGATCACATCCATCTATGAGACATACAGCCACTGGTTCATTTTCCTATGGCAGCACAGGACATTCACATTCACAAACCCATGCGATGCTTGTTAGATATTTTTCCTCCACTATTCTCACTTTACTTGTTTCTTTTTTAACTTCATGAACAGCGCTTTTGAGGGCGATATCATGCAGTTGGCGATAATGAGACTGTCGTCTGACAACGCAGACAGAAGAGTTCCGTGACATATACAACTTCACTTGCATATTAACGAGTAGGTGAATTACCTGGGTGCTGACAGAGCTCGTCCCATCTGTCGCCTGGACGGTCAGGCTGTAATTTGATCTCTGTTCTGCACGCAGCGGTTTGGCCACGATAACAGTTCCACTGCCCTTGTTCACATCAAAGCGACTGTCAAAATTACCACCTGTTTTTTAAACACAATTTAATATTTGCAAGGTTTGGATAATTCAACACACACTAAAAAAAAGCATATACTCAAAGTACAAAGACACACTCACAGCCCCACGTATGAACATACACATACGCGTGCATAAACACACACATACACACACACGCACTGTCAAAAATGCATTTAAACATCAAGTGCAATGCTGATAAAAGGAAAACTACATCTACCTTGAACAGAAAAACATGCTGACTCTCACATCACTGCACACAGCGTTAAATACACCATGTAATAAATTAGCAGAGCCCAGCAGATACCTTCTACAGAACAGTTCAGGTCACAAGCCATCTGAACGATGTGAAATGCATCTTTAGCCTGCTCGTCTCCTTGCAAAATAAAGGCAAGATTGGAAGGCAAAGCAGAAAAGCAGGGAAACAGAAACAGAGAGGAATGTATTAGTCAGAAACTCGTTTGGAAGACAGTGGAGGAGAAATGAGAAGACAATCCTTTACGGGGGAAACTTCAGAGTGACTGCAGTCCACAGAGATACAGTCACTATTGACAGATTAATGGAAATATCACAGGCTTGAAAACAGTGAGATAGCATTTGTCAGATTGCGCCTGAGCTCGGTGCATTGAGTTTGAATAAAACAATAAAAAAGCGGCGAAAAGATGCTGATAAATAACCTCAATATTCTAGAAGAAAAAAGCTATTTGACATAATAGTGTCTTATAAATCAAATCAATGCATAAAGCATTGAAATTTGGTGCAAATTCTTTGCATTTACTGGCTGCCTGCAGTTTGTGACATACAGGTATCACAAAACAATTGGAATAATCCCATCCAAAGCGACACAAATCGTGGCACCATTCCCAAACTTCTGACAGTCGGAGCATTTCCTCTGGCCCGGAAAACAGGTTAGCTTTGAAGAGAAAATGATATGTGTAGCACAGATTAATACCTGAGCCCATCTCACGGAAGCACACAGGTAAGCTAACACACCTGTGATGTGGAACCAGACAGGGGTATCTGAGGGCTCCGTAGCGATCACGCCCACCATGTGGGACACAGGGTCGGTCTCCACGACGGAGAAACTGAGGGACGAATCCTCAAAGCGCAGAGGCCTGGAAGACGCCGTCGGCCTCGGGATCCACTCGACGTGAAGCCGGCAGGAAGCTGAATGCTGAGGATGGCCATTGTCTACTGCTGTAATCTGCACCGGCACGGCAGGAAGTACAAATATAATCATAATTTAAACGTTAAAGTACAAATGCTCAACTGAAAGAGATGTATCTGATTTCAGTCAATGAAAACAATTTAATAGCTCAAATTTAGTTGCAATCATTTTGAAATTTTCCAAGTGAATAAGATGATTTCACTTGTTAAGCAAAAATAAAATTCATCACAGAATGAAAACTACCGTCGAGACAGATTTTCTCGTGGCTTGGCTTGCTTCAATTTTGGCCTAAGGGTATTACGGTTAGACTATATATTTTATGTCGACACAAGGAAATATGCTTTGAAACACAATGAAAAGAAACTCACTGAGAGAATGTCATAGTCTCCAGCTGAGGAGGACTTTGTAGATGACACCAGGCCCGTCTTGGGATCGATAAAGAACTTTCCTTGTCCGTGGCCTTCCTCCAGACTGTATGATATATCGGCGTTGGGGCCCTGGTCCCGGTCCGAGGCTATGACCCTGTAGACCGGCTCCCTCCTGCTGGTCGTCTCTCCCTCCGCCTTGTCTCTCTCTGGGAGCTGGATCTTGTAGACCTTCTCCAGGAACTGGGGCTTGTTATCGTTCTCGTCCTGCACCTCCACGATCACCCTAACCATGGCTGATTTGGGAGGGACGCCATGATCGGTCACCATGATCTGTTGAGCAAAAAGATGGGGGGGAGGACAGAAAATACAGACCGATAAGACACTAGAACAGGCTTTCACAATCATAGCCAGTGCTCCAAGGCTTAGACAAGATTACCAGCCCTTCAAGCTGCCATTTCTGCTCTCCCTTTTAATAATGCAATTTCTCGCAGGGCTCTCCTGCAAACAGAAAAAAGTCTAACAAAAATCAGAGTTTACTGGGGGTCTATGGCGACAAGCGATGACAGTGGTACCGCAGCGGACTCCGAAGCATTTCCCCATCGGTGTTCATTACTGAGACAATATTCCACGTCTCCTCAACCAAGTCAGGTTACACTTCAATGAACTTAATTAAGCTAAATCGATGAGCTTAATTCAATAGAGCTCAGTTGACCAAACGTATATTACATCTTTCCACAGATTACATTCTGGGCAGATTGGCGATCGTGGGAAGAATTCCATGATTGGGCAACATCTCAACTCCTCCCGTCTCTTATCTTTACGATGTCATGGTGACTCAATGCTGGTGATGGTAGGGGGGGAGGTGGTGGTCGAAAGAGCATTACGGCCTGAGGGCTGGAGACAAGATTGCAAGGACAGCTGATTGAGCCATATACAGGAGTGGACGGGTTGGTGATTAAATCAGGAGTCTGGGACACAGCTTAACATAAGGAGAGGTGAATGAAGTAGTCTTCCTGATTGAACTTAGACCAAGCTCCAAAAATTTTATAAAAAATAGAGTAAACCCAAGGATAGGATGGCTTACCTTTACTCACAGGGGCTCATCTGGCCTGTCTCCTCCAGCTATTGATGATTTAAAATTTAATTTGTGTGGGCTAAAAAAATAAATAAATAGGCCTAGCTATGCCCCTAGTAGACACGGATTCCATGCTGCTGACAAAACCACAATTAGCCTGTTGTATGCTTTTTAACAATCCGTGACTGGTGTTATGCAACTCTTCCAGAAACCTCAGTGGTTCTTTGTTAAGCATTCATTTAAAAAAAAAAAAGAGCAAAAAATGACTTCAAGTTATGCAGTTGCACGGTACAATTCAGATATGTTGACCATATTTTGTATTAAATAACACATGAATAATGAGCGATTGGAGGGTTTAGATGATTGGGTTTGGAAAAAAACAGTTAACCCCTTTCTGCAGATGTAGACGCTCACGTCTATAGAACTACAAATTTAAGCACACAGTTACTGTACTCGATCGCTAGATGGCACCCCCCGATCAGTTACTGAATATTCACAAGCAAGCAGACCTCGAACGCAGGTTTCAATATGGGGACGTTCACTCCACTCCCTGTTTTTCAAGAGTAGCATGAATTAAACTCCTCAGCTAAGCCTGATGTGCAAACTGGTCAATATACTTGCCCATAGAATCGATCCAGCAGTTTAAAAAAATGATCTATTGTGACCCCTTTAGCTACAGTGAGCCACCGGTATTCCAATTAGTGGTTCAGCTAGTAGTGAAGCAAAAATTTTGACATGGTATTGATTCTCTCACATTCTACTGTCAATTACAGTCATCACATACGAAAAATGCGTAGTTCCCTACCGTGGATTTATGAGTAGATTCCTTCATTGACAAATTCAGCGCTTCCTTAAATCCACCCAAGTAGTGGTGTTGATAGCCAATCACTCAATCATATACTCAAGCTCTTCTGCATTACTGCAGAGTTATACTTCACGCCCTCGTGAAAGTTCCCGGGTAACAATGTATTGATTGGCTCATTTCTTATCCAATTCCCAAGTGTTTAAACGTTCTACAGTAAGTGAAACGCATTGATTAGACAAATACAGAGCAGACAAACCTATGCGTATCAGCAGGCTTGGTTGTATCCTGTCTACGTTGCGCACATTGCGCAGCTGAAATGGACGCAATTTATAGAAAAAAAGACTCGCAAAACTGGCGAAAAGAGTTCAGTTACATTTAGAGGATTTAAATGAGCTAAGGACGTGGTCAATGGGAATTATTTCACATGAAACAGGACCGGAGGGTTCCTTCTACTGGATACATCGGTCTCTGGAGGAGGGATTCATGAAATGGGTTAGGCTGCTTCATTTGCTCTTTGTTTTGGAATGTATACCGTATTCAACAAAGTTGAATGCTGAGGTTTTTTTCCTGTTTAAAACGTGAACTGCCCATGCATTTGGGTGGACCCCCTGGTACGTTCATTGCACCGTTCTGTTGAATCCAGGGAGGCATGTGTTTTGTGATCTTCTCTGAAAGTGGAATGTCTATTCTGTTAAAATAAGGTTTATTTCAGAATTTAAATATCACTGAGTTAGTGAGTTGTACTTGTTCCTTGAAATGTGGAAGTGTTGAAATGAGTCTGTGAGCTCGGAAGTATGAACTGCTAGTTTCATTGCAGAGTGAATGTCCTTACCGTTTAATCAGCTGTTTATTAAATGAGTATTTGTGCTGGCTTGGGGGACTTTGAAGAAAAATGGACAAAACTCTAAACTTTATTATTGAGAAAAGTTTTGTGTTTGGATAGGTTACTGGGGTGACCACTGATGTTCAACTGCACTGATATTGATAAATTCATGCTAATCTCAACCAGAAAATCATTAGTTAATATTAAATTTCATGCCTCAAAACTTTATTTGTGTTAAATGCATGATTATTTTATGATTTGACAGTGCACCATTTTGAGGGGTCTCAGACTTTGGGGAGCCACTTGGATAGCTGCATAATTTGGCTAATAGCATGTACACTGTAAAAAAACAAAAGTCGTCTCAACTGAAAAAAGTTAGTGTCCAGGCTGCCTTAAATTTTTGAGCTCATTGAACTTGAGATGACAAGTTGATGTAATATTCAACTTATGATCTTAAATTCAGTTAACTTGAAATTTTGAGGCAGCCTGAACTTTTTTCAGTTGAGACAACTTTTTTTTTACATTGTAGGTAATCTAGAATGTAATGTTGAAGATGAATTCTACTTGTGGTCAAGGAGTTTATGATCCCAGAAATGTATAAATTTAAGCCCCACCAGTTTTTCAATTCTCAGTATTATTACTATTTTTTTTTTTGCAATTTCAATGGTGAATTCTCATGAAGGTATTTTATGTTTGCAGCCCATTTTCTCTACCAAAATCACAAAAAATAAACTGCAATACAATGTAATTTTCAATGCTGTAAGTGTCTTTTCTGAGTTGGGCCACATTTTTTCTCTTTATGAAGCCTAAATCTTGAATTACAAGGCATTAAATTGGGTAACCCATGAATAGCCAAATTTAGCTTCTGCGCAAAAGGGTTAAGCACGCCGAAAAGGCAAAGATAAATAAAGCGAGTGAGGGTGAAAGAAATAATAATAAAAAAACCCTTTTTACAAATTTATCAATTAAGTCTATAATGCAGCATAAAAAGTCATTAAAAAATGTCATCAGAAAGCTTCATTCCTCAGCAATATCAATGTGCACCATGGAAATACTTCTAAAACAACACTTCTGAGACTCAAAAATGCATATTTTTAGATTTATAGAACATTATTACGTGATCCGCTCACAAGGGAAACCGTATGAAGTGTACGCAGGGACAAAAAAATCAGTAGAGAACATAAGCAAATGTACACAAGCTTTAAAAGCAAATCAAATAAAGTAACAGACTGACCAGTCTGTACAGCACATTATAATTTTAGCTCTTGCACTGCTGTGTTAAAAGCAGTTGTGAATTCGTCTTAACCTCAGGAAACTTGGCGCTTGTCTGTCAAAGCAGCGATTCTGCTCAGCGCCTCAGATCATGTGTCGTATCGGCTGACTAAGCGATGACAACCGCGAGGGCCTCTACGCAAAACTCAGCCTTGTTTGTTGATTCTTACATGGCGTTCGGTTTCTGAGTCACAAATGATTTTCAATCGAGGATGAAAGATGGTCGCCCCACTGCAAGAAATACAGCAAGAAATACAGCCTGGACTGTCTATCGAAGAGCAGCGCCAGCAAAAAAGTTCACAAAACAAACAGTAGACACTCAAGATAGGGGAGAACAACTTTAAATGTGGGACGAGAGAAACATACGACCTTGTCGGTAGGGTGGCCAACTCAGAGCCAATACATATAACCCCATGTGGCGGGCATTTGATTTCCAGTGAGATCCCTTCTCTCTCTACACGCCACACAGGAGGGAGAGAAACAATAGCGGTGGGAAGTTCACAAGTATTTACCCGATAGCTCAACAGACACCCACAGAACCATGACAAACAAGAGGCGAGAAACAGCCGGCAAGCTCCGGATGAGAGCAGGTTCTCGATGTTATCGTCTCTCTGGGGGTGCAGTCACAGCTTTCATCGCCCCATTACTGGGCGTAACTATCAACCACTGGGCAATACCTCAGTGACCCCAAATATCTCCCACATCCTGAGGTGTCAACAAAAATGGAGGTAAAGCTTCCAACAGCAAAAGAAAGAAAGAGGGAAAGAATGAAAGAGCTACAAGGCGCAGATATAACTCCTGAGGTTCCGGTATGTTGTATCTTCACATTTGAATAGGTCGAAATCAGACAGACCAAAAGCGAAAGAGAGAGAATGCGATACTTAGACCTTACAGAACCTGCAAGTTCACTGTTACTGTTAAAAATCTTGTGAAGAACTGAAGCATTAAGGCATGAAATTGCCTGCAGTCACAGCCCCCGCGGGCTCTGTCTCTCTCCTGTCGTATTTGGTGTGACTCACAGCCCAACTCGCGAGCTACTTTCTGGCCGTATCTCAAAACGGATGTGGGGAAGATTATCCAGTCTCTACTGAGCGTTATCAGCAATGTTCCCTACATGACATTCGCATTTCGACCCCAACAGAATCAGACTCAGGCGAAACAAGAACCTCAAACGTCTCATCTAGTGAGGCGGTGAACTGTTTTTTTCCCCCAAATTTACTAGCTCTAGTTCAGTAAAGAGCCATCTCCTGGATCTCAGCATGTAACGACTACACCAAGGACTCCAACAGATCAGGACAACCATTCGTTCAGAAATAAAGATCTTCCTTCTAGTAGACCTGCATTGAAGTGGACTTTTTAGCCTCACGATTGTGCCACGGACGATCGGACGAAGAACATGAAGTACAGGAATGTGGAGATAAACGGGGTGCGAGCCATGTACAACACATGCTAAACCACTCAAAAGTTTGGAATCACTAGAAATTTTCGCATACGTTAAGTGAAAGAAACTGATTGTCTCGGTTTAATAACATGACAATGACCCAGAATGTAAATGTAATATCTGCTGGGACTTTCTGGAAAGAAAGCAGCTTGACAAAACATGGAGTTTCTTGTATAATCACCTGATTTAAACCTCATGGGATCATAAAGTTAGTGAAGAGTGTCCATTTTCAGAAACAAACCTATGGGAAATATTAATTAAGAGGAAATCTCTCATGAATTTAACATCCTGAATACTGAATAGTTGTAAAGCTGTAAATAAATTGCACGTTGGGTACGTTGATGAGAAATCACCAAAAAAGTAATTCTATTATTTATCCATTCAAAGCATTTTACCCCTTATACTTGAAATATTAAATATAACATCAATGTGTGCTTTTTGGTATTTGTTTAACACCATTCACTGTTTTACAGAAACACTTTCAAATAACAAAATAGCAAGAACTTCTTAAATTACAAGTGACCCCAAACTTTTAAGGCAGCAGTGTATGCGTATAGCAGATAATGAAAGTTACAAATAGATTTAATGATTACTAGTACTTCAAACTAAACTCTTAAAACTGTTTGTTAGCAGACTTATTAATGCATCTCAAAAGGATACTTCATCGAGAACTCTGAATATTTTAATGATTAAAAGCCTCTTCAATTTCTTTGAAAACATTATAAATATCAGGCCATGTGATAAAAGTTGTGCCAAGCTCTAGAGAACAGTCCACTGAAGAAAACAGCAAAGATATTTTCTTCTGCGAGAATATGACATTTATTGATAATGGTGCATGTGTTACCTCAAGAATATGCTCATCTTGCTGTTCTCTGTCAAGTCTTCTTGAAGTGGTTGTGACCAAACCTGGCAGTAAACAAAGATGAAAAAAAAATTATCTTACTGAACTTCATGAAGCCATTCCACACAAAACATGGCGGCAGTCTCCAGGTTCATACTTTGCATGGGTCATTAGATGATGCTCATTTATCTAAACTGTATCAGCACAAAAAGAATGAAGAGGAAAACGGGTTTGTCTTTTGTCAAGGTCTCCAATGCTCAATTTCTGTACTTAAAATTCTACACTGACATAAATATATTTAAATATTTAAAATCATGCATATCGGCAGATCAGCATCAGCATATTTCCCTGGGTAAATTTCTCATCAAAGAGGAATTACAAGATAACAGAGAGCAATAACATCCATGAAAACCAGTTTGGCTTCTGAGTAAATTACCATGAATACATCCCATTCAAGTTTCAATCACTCATGCTCAGTGTGCTATAAGTTCATCACTTTAAACTGCATGAAATCAGCTTCATAACAAGAGTGCGTACGGGTGACATTAAAGACATTTACATAACCTCTATCAGCTGAGAGCACATGCAACATATGCCAGAGTACTGGAGGCAAGCAATGGCTTCTCTAAGCCAGCACTACAGTCAGTGAAGTGGTTGTGTATATCTGAAACTCCATGCATCTTTTATAGAGTGGGCCTCAACCTGTCAAAAACCAAGAGCTTCAAAATATCCTGTTGGCAGAGGGAAGCTGTAATAACATGAATAACATAGCTTATGTGTACAATCAAAACAGTACCAAAAAAAACCAATTGTGAGCAAATACTTGGAATAAATGATCATACACTAATGTACAGTATACATTGTAATATATGTTCAAAGCCATATCTGTGGCAGAACTTAAAAGACGTTTTAAGTACAAGAAAAGGAGAAATTGAAACAAACGTTGATATGACATGCCATTTTATGAGAGAAAAAATCCTCATGGGGCTTAAAAAAGAAAAAAATAATACAGCGCAGACGAGCTAAACTTAGAAACTTCAATCAGCTGCCTGCCAGACTTTTCTAAACTAATTCTTGAGGCGCCAAAAAGCAATGCCAGTAAGAAACAAAACCGGAACTTGAAATTTTAAAAAATGTTGTGATACTTGGAAAACATAAACATTATAAGAAGGCCATTTTGGTGTAGCTTTAGAGTGGCTCTCCTCTCTTTTGAGATTCAGTCATTCCGTCAAGTCTAATGTTGTTATCAATACAAATCAACATGGCACTTGTGCGAACTCAAGCTAACAAGTGAGCCAAGTAGAAAATGATGCAGAATGCAGGTTCCTCCATATAAAATAATTTCTTCACCCATAAACCTGAAAACACGAAGAGCAAGACTGCACGAATACTAATGTATTCATGATTATTTACAGATTTGCAAAGCACAAACAGCTCCCTCTGTATACAGGTCCCACCCCTCGCCAATTTTCAGCCGCATTAAAAAAAAAATAGTGGACAATTCAACATAATGCGCAATAATTACTCATTTTAACATTTGGTCACACATTCTTTATCCACGCAATGACTGCCTGAAGTCATAAAGTAAAGACAGTACCAGATGATAACAGATGGGCATCTCTCCTTGTGATGCTCTGCCAAGTAATCTTCAGTTCCTGCTTGTTTTGTGGGCCTTTTGCCTTTAATCTCCACTGCAGTATGTAAAATGCAGGTTACTCTGAACTGAGATCCGATGATACACTTGCCTAACAGAACCAAATATGACACAAAGGCGTAACTGTCTAATGAATTATGGTGCTCACTGTAAATTAATTATGCAGCTGTCAACTATTCAGTTAATAATTACATTAGTTGATGACAATTCATGTGGACCATAAAAATTCAACTGTGTGTTAGATGTCCCACTGCATCTCACTGTATATCGAGAACAGTACCTACCAGGCCACTGCAGTCCCACTGCAGAAAATCCAGGTTTTAAATACAGTCAAAGCACCATCTGAATCTCCAAAATAAAAACTGTGACATTCAGGCAAGCCATGAGTCAGCACCATCCTGACCAATTCTCACTCGGGGCCTCTAAACTGCAGAAGTCAAAATATTGCCTTGCTTCCCTAATTGGGTTCCCTTGTTTAACAGCGCTAAATGGCAGATCAGTGCAATAAATCCATTAGCAGATCATTTTGTGTAATACAAGACGTGCTGCAAACTAATTATCTATAAACAGGGCCAAGATAGGTCACAGTGTAATAAAATTGGCTAAGCATTGGCAGTTTGGCTTATTTGGCCCTAATTTGGCCCGATTTGGGTTCTGGCTTTGAACAGCGATGTTATTACATCCATACGTATCAGAATCTGCGCCATTCAAAAGCTTACTGACACCAAGTCAGTTTACAAATGACGGGAGCCAAGCACAGATGCAGCCCTCGAGGAAAGTGACTTGAGAGATCATCAATTACTCCATGTAACCCGGTCTTAAATACCAGCACAAAAGTTAAAAAATAAATCTTTGGTGTGCGTTTCAGAAATGATGGAATGGTAGAACAGCAGGATGTGTCAGGAAGCAGTTTGAAGTGGTATCCATTTCCTCTTCAGCTCGCCCCTCTACCAACGGGGGTCTTTCAAAAAGAGAGTGAGACCGAACAGAACAAAAACTGACACGGTTACGAGCGAAGGTGATGTAGCTGAAAAGTGATGCGAGCGCGTGCGAAGGAGATGATTTGTAGTAAAGCCCACCGGCTACACGCGCGCACCGTGGATTTTCATGTGACTCAGGGGATTAGCAAAGCACATAAACTTGACAGAGGCAGCCGAACTGCAAAGAATTACCTCGACAGCTCCTTGAAAAATTCCACTAAGGAGTACTTCTCCACTTTCACCATAATGTCAGGGCTGACTTCAGTTCAGCTACCGTTAAATTATCAGGATACAGCCAGCCTTTCAAAGTGGTCTTCAAGTCAGAAAATAGTCACCAAAAAAAAAACATGCAGCCAACCACAGCTTAGTGTGTTACGTCAGGCAGCTACACTGATAGGTGCCGCATGCCCAAATATGTTGCCATATAGAGAATTATCAACACTTAGAAAAGCTCACATAGCAGCACCTACAAAGCACACTCTCAGAACTTGACTTATCCTCCAGTGGCAGCAATATATTTTAACAACCCCAGGTTATCAAAATCTCCACGGCTCAAAGTAAAAAACAAGTTGGACACATTGAAACTTCCAAAAAATACAAAAAATGGGAGTAAACTCACAATAATCCATGGTAGACTGCTTGCAGATTAGAAAATGCAGCACGTAAGTGCAGCAAATGACTCCATAATTTAGATGTGAATTTGTTTCCCACCACCTGATGTCGGCTGCATGTTATTCCTGATAAAATTTCACATCGTGCACTCGACCGATGTGGCAGAGAAATGATCCTGCATAAATGGCACTAAGTTCAGTTTTAAAATTTCGTCCACAGGCCCACTGTGTCCACACGCCACTGCAAAAAAAAGCTCCCTGCGGCAAGAATGATTTCCTCAATTACTCAGAAATAAAGGCACATGAAATATTCAGGCAGGCCCAAGCATTAATCAGCAGGCTCTGTCACTGAGGATGCCAACTGATGTATATCAAGTAATTTACTGCCTTACATCGCACATGTCATAAAAAGCACCATTACTGTGCAATTTTGAGGCTTTTTTTTTAATGTAGATGTCCTTGAGAATCATGTCAGAGAGGCTAAAAATGGGAGGAAATTCAAAATATTTCACCCACCTCGGGAAAAAAAGATCAACTGCACATCGGGTATGGATCAGGCATCTGTCTGGCTTCTGGATATCTGCCATACTGGCCTATTGGTTTGTCACTCATCTAATATTGGCCCATCCCATTGCTTCAAAAGACAGTCTATTGAGCCGTGCCCTGTGATTGGTTGTCAGTAGTGAAAATAAAATAAAGGTTACCAGTCAGCTGTAGATGCCAGACTCTGTGGTGCGACAATGTGAATCAGGGAAACAAAACAAAATGATTAACAAACTCAAAGATGAAGAGGGGAGTGTAAAATATGCAGAAGAGACATTTATGTCAAAATACACTTTTCAATTTGTTGACAGTTACTGCATTTAGCACTGGCGGTGAACATTTAGCAAAAAAGTAAACACGACATACAAATACAGTAGTTCAGGTAAAGTTAAGTTTCTTCATCTTCTTTTTGCCATCTTGTGTTAACTTCCACGGTGCTGTAGTACTCCACAGAGCACCCCTTCAAAGGCAGCTTACATTTGATTTCACGTACAGAGGTGGCTTAACTGTGAAATAAATACACTTCTAATCTCTGTGAGCTAAAGTGTACGTCAGAGTCAAAAGAATTGGGGTGGAACATTTTGGGGAATTTTCATTCAAAAAAAAAAAAAATTGTCGGCTAATTCAGTCTTTACGAAACATTTGGTAGGGGTAAGATCTGATGATAAAAATGACAATAATTCTGACAACCAAATTTAGGGAAGTAAAATTAGCGCTTGTAATAAGACTGAGTTAACATCCTACGTACACTTTTCAGTGGATTTGTTACCCCTTGATAGGGAAAGTTTGATGACAACCTTGGATTACACCCTAAAATTTTATGAGATGCTCCACCAACAGCCCGCCTCATCCAGGCGGAAGTATTGAGGGCTGGTAGGTACATGCATTGAAGTGCAAGAACGGTTGGGTGCTTGAAAACAAAAGCATTAAAATTCAAGCATTTTCAAGGATTTCCAGCCCCCTTAGGAACCTGGGACTGGGAAGAAGTCAGTGGCTGATTGTAAGTCCCAGTCCATCGATGTTGCACACTACGGGGACGAAAAGGTCAGACGTAGCAAATTGAGCACACATCAATCCACTAATGCTTTTTTAGAGGTCCATTACCAATTGTACGCCTCGATTTTTCAGGCTTCTCAGCAAGTGTGAACAGAATTGCGAAGAAGCATCAGACCGTCTTGAGTAAATATTCATAAACCAGAGTGCACTCCAATTGCTCCACAAATGAAACTGAATGATCTTTTCAATTTCAAACATTTCTGAGAGGGCTATCTCTGTTCTGTCAGCAGGGCAAACTTTGCACTTAAATCTTTTCAACAGCATAATGGGGAAGTGTTGCCTTTTTAATGCAGAAAAGTTGCCACAGCAACACTAACATTAAAACGGCGAGGTGACCTGACCGATACGCTACGGGAAGATCACACATCTTCACAATTGTTCTCATCCTTCTTTTTCCGCCATCATGATTCTCTCCAGCGATCTGTCATCCGCAACAGTCATCTGGCTCAGATCAAGCATTATTGCGAATAGCTTTGCCTTCATTATCAAACTGCCTCTGAAAACAAGCAAATTTAAATTTGCCTGTTAAACTTTACACTACTTTCCTGAAAGCAACGTAGCCAGTGACTCCATCTTAGTGTCTAATTGGGGGATTCTACAGCTCAGACCTGCAAAAATCGTCACGGAAAAAAGACAGCAGACCGAATCACTGATCTCGCC
This sequence comes from Gymnothorax reevesii, assembly GCA_029721435.1. Taxonomy (NCBI): domain Eukaryota; kingdom Metazoa; phylum Chordata; class Actinopteri; order Anguilliformes; family Muraenidae; genus Gymnothorax; species Gymnothorax reevesii. The sequence continues at coordinate 98,962,919 of CM056579.1, read as the reverse complement.
ATTACTGGTTTTTAGTCAAAGACACTGTAGCCCTTCATCCACTCTGACAGGAGTTTGTCTGTTCGTTTCACTGTTTTACTCATGATGTTGTTTGATCATCTGGACAGCCCGCGTCCGCCCATGATGTCGGCTCGCGGCTTCCTCAACAAAGGAACCGCTAAGACTTTTCAGTTTGTTTGTTTTTTTGTTCTTTTTTCTTCTCTGAAAGGCTTTTTCTTTTTTACTGAGCACCGATAGATGCATTTCAATTTTTAAATAGGGAGACAAAACAATACAAGCAAAGAAAACAAATTTCTCCGCAGTTGCCTGGTTTCCTTCCACACAAAGCTAAATCTAACCTGGAGGGCACTATAACTATTCAACTAGGATCACAAATAACATTACAGGACTAGGTCCTACCAAAGCACCCACATTAAAGCTGATTTCTCCACCACCATGAGGCCAAGAGTACTACAATAATTGATCTGTAAAAGATGAGGTTACGGTTATCCATTCACAGGCAGTTTTTCAGATTTATATTGACTTTCAGAAATCAGTCCCACACAGCCAGATGACATAAGAGATGAATCTGAGTCACTGGACTGGTGGGGGATTATAGAGCACCTGGAGCAAACCTATGCGATAACATGTTGAGTATTCTAGCTCTATTCTAGAATAGTATAGTACTAGGTGGACAGGAAAACAGAAAAAACAACACTGATTGCTGGCAATCAGGTTACAAATGGGTACAAACCACAAATATGGCTTCAAGCTGCATTTGAAATCTACATGGCTTTCACTGAATCAAAACCACACTTAAAGAATTCACATCAAATGAAAACAATAAAATGTCCTGGACTTAGCAGAGCCCCCCACAAATGCACTGATCACTGACCCCTGCATCATTGCAGCTCTATTCATCTGTGGTCACGTGTGGTCATTTGTGCCATTTTAAGCTTCCAGCAAAATGCCACAATGTGGGATACATTGCCAATATACACTGCCCGGCCAAAACAAAGTTTCACATGCAAATATTTAGTTGGAAACCCTCTATTTTTGATTACACTGCAAATTCGTTGTCCTTGTTTTGACAATCGTATGCAACGTCAGCGCATTCATTTTCAATCAGACTTGCATTAATTTTTGGCTTGAGATCTTGTCTTGACAACAATAGCTGAACCACTCTGTTGTCTTCTCCAGCACATCCCAACAACTGTCAAAGACATTAAGGTCAGGACTTACGGGAGACCAATTTGTGTGTGAAAATAATTTCTCATGCTTGTTCTCCTCATTCATTGTTTTCTTTGCTTGATGCAGGCCTGTCATGGTTTTTGGGGGTTGCTGCCTGCAGTGCATTTTCTTCAACACCTGGGGGCGATCCCGCTCTCTGATCAGGTGGTTGATAGCTTATTGTTTGCAGCTGCAGAGGGACAATTTAAGACTCTTCCAGGACAGAATACAGCAAAGAGCTCTATAACCATGAGATCAGAGGGGACCCTAGTGTACTGAACTGTCCTGAAGACACGACAGAGGATGTCAACTGTCCCATAATGAGGGCAGAAGTGGAAGCAGCCGTGAGATCACTAAAGAAAGGAAAATCAGCTGGCGTTGACAACATCCCAGAAAAGCTTATCCAGGAAGGAGGCGATCGACGATCACCTTGCTCACACAGATCTGCAATAAGGTATGGCAGACTGGAGAATGGCCCACCTCATGGACAAAGTCACTAGTGATAGTGTTGCCAAAGAAAGGAAACCTACAACAATGCCAGAACTACCGCACCATCAGCCTCATCAGCCACCCAAGCAAAGTCTTGCTGGAGATCATACTGAACAGACTCAAACCCAAGCAGAAAAGATCATTCCAGAGGAACAAGCAGGGTTTCGAGCAAGGAGGAGCACGACGGAACAGATCTTCAACCTGAGAATTCTCTGCGAGAAATATTTCCAACACCAACAAGATCTCTACCATGTCTTCATAGATTTTAAGAAGGCTTTTGATCGAGTATGGCATGCTGCCTTGTGGGCAACCATGAGAAAGTACAACATCAGTACCAACTTGATCCAAGTTGTTGAACACCTTTACAACAAGGCCACAAGTGCTGTGCTGCTCAACGGCACAAATGGAGAATGGTTTCGTACAACTGTTGGAGTCCGACAAGGATGCCTACTCTCTCCCATCCTCTTTAACATCGTCCTTGAAAGAATCATGACAGATGTCCTGGAAGACCATGAGGGAATAGTCAGCATCGGAGGAAGAACAATCACCAATCTCCGCTTTGCTGATGACATTGATGGCTTGGCTGGAGATGAACAAGAGCTTGAAAACCTGGTGAAAGCCCTTGATGAAACTGCCATGTCATATGGCATGGAGATTAGCGCCGAGAAAACAAAGCTGATGACCAACAACACCAAAGGGATCAGCAAAGAAATCAAAGTCAATGGGAAGAAACTTGAAGTCGTTAAAACCTTCAAGTACCATGGCTTGACCATCACAGATGAAGGCTCAAAACAAGAAATAGTGACTAGAACTGCACAGACAACAGCAGCGCTAACAAAAGCCAGTTTGGAATGGCAGAAACATCTCCATCAGTTCCAAGATACGATTGATGAGATCACTCGTCCTATCCATCTTTCTGTATGTCTGCAAATCCTGGACCCTCACAGCAGACCTCCAGAGGCGAATCCAAGCAATGGAAATGAGATGCTTCCGCAAGATACAAGGCATCTCATACAAGGACCATGTAACCAACGAGACGGTCCGCACCATCATTCAGCAAGCAATGGGCCACATGAAGAACTCCTTACGACCATGAAAAAACGCAAACTTAAGTGGTATGGCCATGTTTCACGTTCTTCGGGTCTTGCAAAGACCATCCTGCAAGGCACGGTGAAAGGTGGAAGGAAAAGAGGAAGATAAAGGAAGAGATGGGAAGGTAACATCAAAAAGTGGACTGGAATGGACTTCGGAAAGTCCTAAAGAGCAGTGGAGGACAGAGAGGAATGGAGGAAGATAGTTGCTAACTCATCAGTGGTGCCCCAACGACCCTAGTGGCTATGGGATAGGTGAAGGGGTGGTGAAGGTGATTTATTGCTTGTCCGTCTGATTTATTGTTTTGTTTGTCAGAGTAAATGTTTGGTCCCGCAGGAGGTCTTGTTTGTTGGAGCATTGTCTTTGCTTGGAGACCTCTGTCAGTTTGCTCCTGTTCCAGTTGAGGGGAGTGGTTACTCTGTCTGTCTCTTATGAGAAAGCTCTAATTTTCTGGCAGGATTTTCGCCCACCTTTTCTGGGTTGTTTTTTGTTGGCAGAATCGCCAGGGAGTTGCGCTCCTTTATGCTGTTACCATTTCCCTGATTAGTGATCACTCGCGTTCTGTGACTAGCTTTTAGAAAACCTATCTTGTGTCGCGTCTCGGCCTCCGCCCCGCCCCCTTCCCCCCCCCCCCCCCCCACAAGGCCAATCATTCGCCCCACCAATGGATACATCATCTGACATTATTTTTAAGTTATGAGAAGCTACATGCTTCATTAGTCAGGTTTAAAATAATTATTGCCAGCTGAAACATTTTAATTACTGGAATAATGATCCAGCCATAGCATTTGTTTATTTACATCCATACATTGACTTTTCTCGGACAGGCAGCGTATTTTGACAGGAAGAACAGCATCAAAAAATTATTCCCAACACATCTCAAGACATGAGAGCACCAGATCCAAAAGCTATGCTTGTGCAGGCAGGTCAAAGGGAAAGAGCTTCTTCATTACCCAGCGAGCCCAAGGCATCCACATCTGACTTTTCAGCATCAGCATACAAATGTCTTCCTGCTCTAGGCAGCTACATCTCTTAAACCAATACATCACTATAACAAATCATGTGCCAGCCTTAAATCTTCGCTTTGTAGCAAGTTTCTGGGCATCATTACGCCGCTTTGAAGCGCATTTATCATAACGACACATCACCCCAATAAAATAATAATTAAGCCCCGGCAGGTTATTTTTGACTCAACTTTATCAGCAGTTTATGCACTGTGACAAACACAAAGGCTGTTGGCTTAGATGCCCCACATATTTCAGTTGAGAATAAATTTGAGCTTTAATAAAGTCAATTAGTTAAACAACGTTTACACTAATTTCTCATTTGTCATCATATAGTTATGAGAATCCTCAGCACCACTTTAATAAATGGTGTATCTGATCAGCACTGGAAGTAGCCCAACACAAGAAAAACATACTATGCAATTATAAGGAAAAAAATTAAGGTTAAACCCAGCTGGCTGTTTTCAAAATCAGTCATCTCTCCCAGTGCTATTCTAAACTTTTCCATGGTTATATGATCTCATTTCTCAAAACACAGGTGTCTCATTTGAGTCTGTAGTAGAGATACTAATCTCATTCACATTGGCAAATCTTGCCTCAACTTAATTTACTTTGCTACGAGTCATGAGTCAGTCAAGTCAAGCAGGATATCAGGCAGCTCTTGGGATAGTGATTGACACAATCAGGCCCCATTTCCTAAATAAATACAGAACTTTACTTTCAAATATATTCCTCCAAGCATTATCTAACCGGTTTACTCCCGGTCAGGTTCATAGGGAGGCTGGAACAAATCCCAACTTACAATGGAAAGAAACACAAATAACGGTTAAACAACACAGAGATCATACACTACACCACACCCACACACTCATATCTATGGGCAATTTAGAGCCTCCAATCAGTCTGATAACCATGCCTTTGGACTACTGAAAGAAATTAGAGTACCCAAAACCCAAAGAGAACACAAGTAAAACATGCAAACTCCATACAGAAAGTCCCCAGTCTGGATTCAAACCCACAACCTTCTAGCTGTGGGGCGCCAGCTCTAGTTACTGCTGCTAAGTTCCACCCCTTCCAAATATACATACACTACAGGCCAAAGGTTTGGAGCCACCCTCAGATTTTTTAAAAAAATCACACATCAACTGTTCTTTCCTTATTTTTTGCACATGAAATGCATAACGTGCGTAAAATATAGGAAGCCAATAGGTTTTGGGTGAATTCCAGACCTCAGACCACATTTTAAAGCTGTCTTGACTGATTGATCACTGACCACACTGTTTTATAATTGAGTTCCAATGCCTTTGTGTTACATCATTTTATGTCACTAGGACGTGAACAATTCTATGTAACAAGAAGGCATGCTGTATAAATGCCTTCCCCAAAACCAAGGGGTCACATTGCACTTGGTGCACCATTAAAAATCTGAGGATGGCCCCAAACTTTTGGCCTGTAGTGTATGTGACTGCATACTAAGTATCATCCATTCATTTTCCAATAAAGTTCAAAGTTAGCAGAAGTTGAAAAAGGCCCTGTTTTAATTACAAATCCTGCACAGGCAGCGCCAAAAACTTTCCTCTTGAAAAACAAATGACCATCTGTCACCTTTTTATGAGGTGCCTTTTTACATTGAAGCTCCAGTGAAAAAAGATTGATGAAAAGCAAGTCTATTCTCCCTAGACTGCAATATTCTGGGCATCAGAAAATCAACGTCTTTTAATTCTCTTTACAAGAAATTTTTCAGGAGCTATATCACAAAGACAAGCGTCAGTTAAATTGATCAACTAACCTGTAAGTGGCGCTGAATAGAAATACTTTTCACATTTTAAAGAAGATATTTTTGAATCATTTTTGGGAACTAGTCTATACCTAAAAATAGGCTACTGTTAAGCGGTTAATAGCTATAGCACAAAAAGTCTGAAAATGTACTGATATCTTCCAAGATCTTTGCATGTATTAGGCACCAACTGACTTTGTTAAACTGTCAAAACTTTTGACTTATCTCTACCAACCAAGCAGAAAGAAAAAGACAGCATACATGAGGACTGACGGCCTAAATGATTTCTACATTCTCCAACGTCTGAAGAGAAAAAATTTCCAGCGATGAATTAACTTATTGCTGCAAAATTTGTTCCACAACCTTAAATTAATGACTACAAACGAATCGTCTGTTCCAAAGAGCACTTTTTCAAACAAGCTGAATATATAAAACAGGGATAATAGAAATTAATCTTTATGAGAAAGCTTCCACTGAGCAAGGCAGTTGCTCTTACATTTGGCATCAGGAGCGGCAGACCAGCACTTCCCTAGCCAGTAAAACAGAGCAATGTGCTACACTCTTACCAGTCCTGGGATTGATGGCAAAGAAGCCCTGTGGATTCCCGCTGGTTATCTTGTAGGACAGCTGATCACCGGATCTTGTGTCTGGATCAAAGGCTTCAATGCGAATGACAGAAACGTCCTTCGGGGAGTTCTCCATGACCGCCGGGTAATAGACAGGCTCCGAGGTCTGAGGGGCGTTGTCATTGACATCCTCGATCTCGATGAAGACCTCGATGGACGAGGACAGTGGCACCACACCGTGGTCGATGGCGTAAACAGTCAGCCAATAATGGGGGTTGGTCTCGTGGTCCAGCAGCTCTGCTGTAGTTATGACACCTAGCGCAAAAACAAGAGGGCAACTGCCTCAGTATTTCACTCCCGCCACAAGTTACGCAAATGAATGCAGGACAAGGAATAAAAGTGACCGCAAATCCTCTTTTCAGTTGGTAATATCAAGCCCAGGCATAAGGTTATTCAGCACAGGCTGACAGAAAAGAAATATTCAAATGACATTAAAATTCTGCACAGCGGCTTTTTATGGACCGTATTTCTGCTGCGTGCAAGTTTTGGCCTGGCGTGTGAAAGACGATGACTGAGACGGAGTCATAACCGAAAGGGAGAGAAGTGTTTAATCTCCCAGAACTCCTGACTGTCTGCCAGTATAAAGCACATAAACATTTATACCGCCAGAGACAGACAGATGATGAGGCTACTGTGATTTCTCATACGCAACACCTCACATTTTTTACTTGACTGCAACTTCATTATTCATATTTCCAGTCCTTCTGTAAATCAAAGGTTCACATTTCACCTTCACAGAGTAAAATGTTAACATCCCGAGAGACAGAAAAAGCCAACGGCAGAGAAACCCGGAGCATTCATTGAAATACTGTTCATCTGAGCAAACTTACTAATAATATTACTGGTCTTTGCCCAAAAAAAAAGAACTAATTTGACCCACAGGGAGTAAAATTCAACATCAACTTTAATTTTCCATTTTCCGGGGGACTAGCCTGTTTCCAGCCATTACTTGTCAGGTGCGACTGTTGGTAGATATGGAAGATGTAATACAAAGTTTGGTAGTAAACCCGAAATGGAGTAGTTTCATCCTTTTTCCTGTTGGTAGAGATGATGGCAGACCTGTGATCACTTTCAGCTGACAAGAAGCAGATAAATTTTAGCAGAAAGTGCGACAGAGGGGCTGTAAAACACACACGGTTATGGCAATGCAGGCAGAGGCAGTATACAGAATCTGCATTATCACTTTCAAATGAAGATCCTCTAAGCTTATACAGCTGAACAGGGAATTGTGAATATGGTGCATGAATAAAATATGACGGTGCAAAAAAAAATAGAAAAAACATCTAAAAGAAACAGAAGACATGATGTGTGGGTCATTACCCCTGAGCAGTGCTCTACATCGTAGAATGATGCAGTCACGACAGAGCACCTCGCCTCCTGTCAGCAAAACCCACCACTCCCTCCCGCCCCCCCGTATGACTCTGCAGGCCGTTATCCAGCACTGAGCTGCGCTGAGAGCTGAGCAGCGCTGTTTGCTGTTCTGTCCCAGTGATGTTAGCGTACCCTCAGGGCTTGTGTGAATTATGCAAATTCCCATTTACTGGTCCTGATTGCGCATCAGTGCACTTTCAGGAAACAGATTCGGGGCATAGGAAAGTTCTGGAAGTTTTCAGCAGCAACAACAACGACAAAAAAAATTTAAAAAACCCACTTCAAGCAGCTCAGGCGTGGAAAGTACACTTCAGCAGGTGAGATTCCCAGGCGCTTAAATAAAATAAGTGCAGAAATTCCTTTTTGTTTTTTATAACGACATGAATCTTATACTACCACCATGGAAAATTTTCAACAGTTTTCCTGCTGGAAATAAATGAGGGATGAGAGTAAGCTGGTAGAGAACTAACCATGTTAATGCGGAGGAATGAGGCTGCTGAAATACAAGCTCAGGTAAATCGCTTCTGTCCAACACAACAAAAGGAAGGCTCAGTTTGATTGTTGAAATGTATTTCAAAGATAAATTTACATAGAATTCACGACAGAACATAAACCACAAACAAAAGACAATTTTTTTGAGGAGGATCAGAATGAATGCAACTCAATTTGTCCTCTGAATGTTAAGCATAATAAGTACACCTCTACAGTAAACAAATACTTTATATCTAAAAAAAAAGAAACACAACAAATATACAAACGGCGCAGAGAGGTAGCTAAATCTCATAAATCGAACCAGAAACACTGAAAAGTGCAAGGTGATGACACATCCATCTTAACCTTTGGTTCTGAATGTAAATGAGCAGTCCATGGTACATTACCCTGGTAGCACTGCCAGAGTCATTCAGGGCCAGTGCATAACTGCCGGTAGCATTTTCGCAGGAAGGGAGGGAACGAGTCAGCAGAATATCTCACTCGCTCAAAGTACTCATTCGGCCCGTGAAAAGTCAGGCATACACCGTCCAGTGGCCACTGGCCACCAAGCTACATTAGCAAGTGTTTTTTTTATACTTTTCAGCTGACTAAGGTGTAAACAGGCTGCAGTATGTATGGGTAAAACCTAAGATTGGGGTCACCTTAGTCTTTGCCTGGATTTGTAATTCGTGCTGAATTAGATTCTGGCCTTTTCCCACAGAGGTAGCATTCTTCAGGGGTACAGGGGTTCGGAGGGGTCGCCAGGTCTTATAAGCACCTGCGGACAGCTTGCCTCACCCATCATCAGTAACTGTGCGCATCAGCTGGCGGACTGAAGCAGAGTAAAATGGAGACGCGTCAGCTGCTACATAATTGAGATTTTGAGAATTGACTTGCGATTGCGCCTTCAGCCAAATTGCTAGTTACAGACTGGACGACGATTCCAATCAGGCATTCCCTGGTTATGAAACAAAGAGAAATGTGTTATGATTCTGCCTCGTGTGGGCTGTCTTTATGCTTATTTGTGCTTGTGCTTTACTTTCGTTTTATATTTCAGCTTTCATTTCTGCCGTCTGATGATCCACTCCCACTCTGCCAAACTCCAGTGATGTCGCATGACTGCCTTCAGCATGCCTGCGTCTCGTCGTCCAATTACGTTTCCTCTTTCGGTTTCGGCTTTGGTATTTCGTTCATTGCTTCCACCTGGGTTTAATTCTGGGTCTCGTGAAACTCTGAGTGAATGCGTTCTCTGATAGGACAATTACTAACCCGTACTAACCAGCACTTATTTGAGGGTGATTGTTCATATTTTGTATTAACCTTAATTAACTCATTAGCGAGTGCGTATGTTTCTGGCTTTAGTAAATTCTGCCTAAGCTGTCTCTGATTAATTACTTTTAAAAGCTGTGCTTTCCTTCGCTTCTCTCGTGGTGCTTTTTACTCGTCACGTTTAGATTACCTTAATCTAAACTGTCTAAGCTTGATTGATGGTCTCAGCATCTTGTCTCGAGTCATTATTGTTAACCCGGTTCTCGTGAAATTGTTCATTTATCCCATGTGTTTCTGTGTCCAGTCGAGACTGGATTCCGAGTCCCCGCCTCTTCTCGTGACTATTTATGTGGCAGTGATGGGAGAAGACGTCAGACGGAACCTTGTGTATGACTCAGCTCTGCAGGGTGAAATCTCAGCTCCTTGTGCCTTTCGAGTATTTCCTTTGTATGATTCCTGAGTCTTGTATTTTGCTGCGCCCACGTCTTGTCTGCCCCTTGTTTAAGTCTCCCAGTGTGTCCTTCAGTCTAGTTAGGTTCAGTTTTTGTTCTTCTAGTTTATCCACTCTTGGAGTGAGTATTTCTGTTTTCCCCTGCCTTTGGCAGTGTACCTTAGTTTTAACACTTGTTCAGTGCATGTACACAGTGTTTTGTTTCTGGCGTTCCTGCCAATTTTCTACTGTTTTGTGTTCAATAAACACTTCTGGATCCTGCATCTGGTGTTCTGCTGACCTCTTCTTACAGAAATTAGGGGTAAAAAGTCAGCGGATGACAGACCACTATGCATGGATACAGAATCACAGACTGTCTACATAAATTTATATTTGCCAGGTCATTGCCTTACACCAAGGCTTTGGATTTAGAAGGCCAACAAGTTAGTACCTGGGAATATCCACTATTCCTAAGTACCTAGGATTGGTTAAATACAATGAACAAATTAAACTACTCCACAGGGTTCAATGGAGTTCATATTTGCCAATAATAATCAATTCAGCACTGATCTCAGTAAAGTCCAAAGTTAGGCCAATAATTTCTGGCACAAAGGACCTACTATTTCAAGTTTCCTTTTACGACCCAGTCAAATTTACATCAATAGAGTTCCTATGACTTACGGGGTTTCCCCATTTTAAGATTAGAAGGCTTAATATGAACTTCTCCAGTCCTGACAGAACACCTCTAAATCCTCCAAATAAGATGTCTAAACGAGCTGCCTTATCCCCTCAGGCATGCTTTCAATAAGTCTTTCAAGCAAAGAAATTCAAAGAAATTCCAAATTCAAAAAGCACCTGGCATGCCAGGCCCATGGCTAAATCACATTCATGCACGCAAAATGTTGACCCAAATCCTTCATAAAGCTGCTTAATATGATTATGAAGGTTTTGCACTTATACCCGAGCGTACACAATAAGGAAAAGGATGGATGACATTTCTGACATAAGTCTTAAACCCACTGAGGCCAGTCTATTCCAGGCACATACTGAAGAATAAGAAGATGACGACGACCCTCAGGGACGTACCTGATGTCAGCTGGTAAGTGCCTGAGTGCCAGAGGCTGCAAGGGCTGGAAATGGTATGAAAAGGAATGGGACAGCACTTCGCGATATTTCACGTTACTTTGACAATGCCAAGTACCATTGGGGGCTTGGGATTTTTTATTTTACGTTTTTTATTTATTTATTTATTTATTTTTAATTCTTTTGTCACTAAGGACACACATATGGGATCGACTGGAGGATTTGAATGTTTCCCAGCCTCTTGCATTAATCAATTTATGTTTTTATCACAACGGCATATTTAAGCAAAAATAAAAAAATTCTTCTAATTTCATGTGACCATTTTCTTAATCATTAGAGCACTGAAATAAATAAATAATATAATTATCTTGCGCTGTTGAAAATCATGGGGCAACTTGTTTAAAAGAGCTCCCGCAGGGAGGTTTTCAGCAGCTTTGATTTTGGTATCTTACATCATTGAGCAATAATAGGTGCATTTAGCGCTCTAAGGATTAACACACTTCCAGGCTTCCCCCAATAATCCAGTGTTTCAGTGTCACAACAGCACTATGGAGGAAGGAAGCATTCCTCCCTCCCACTTCCCCATCAATCTGTATCTGCACCTAACAACCCACACTCCTCCCTTTCCTTGCTTTCGCTCAAACTTTTCCCTAAGACCCCCTGTAGGTCATTAATTGGTTCCCCCCTCCATTTATTTCCCTGTGCCCAATCATAATCTGAATCAATGTGGAAGAGCCCTTTCTTAGGGTCTCTTTCTTGGCACCAGAAAGCCTTAGACTTCAGCGGTTGGTTTTTGTTTTTAACAGTTGTTGGTTATTTGCTCATATTTTTACCAACATAATAAATTTGATGAAAGACTATCAGCTTTAATCACTCTGTGCCATGACAGCATTGCGGGTAATTCCCTTAAAGAAAGTCTGCAGAAATGTATATTTATGGAAAGTGGTCGTAAAGGGCTCAAAAAGTTATTGATAGAGCCCTAAAGCACTCGACGATTTGATGTTTGGACAGCCTTAAACACTGCACAGGCGGGAACACGCCTCAAGGTGCGTGAGTGCATGAATGTGAAAATTGGGAATCGGTCAGTGATAAAGATCAAGAATGAGAACTTAAAGAGTGTAACAAGAAGAAGAATTACTGCTTTAACAAGAAGAATTACTGCTTTAACTTACAACTAACTGAACTGAACTGAACTGAAATCCATGGCACAATCACAGGCAAATATCCTTGTCTTTGTGCAAAGCTACTCATGAGCTTCCCCAGGTCATGTTTTCTTTCAAAATAACACCAGAAATCAACTGACATTCCAGTCAGACAGTCAAAACTGATGTATTACCAAGCATAGTCAAATACACAGTGCGCGAAAGAAAAAAATAGAATACAATCAGTACCTGGCTGACGGAATTCTTTGATAAATGCTGCCCATTATTCCCAGTTTTCAAAGCTCCTTTGGGACGAGTCCAAACAGCTCTCATTATCTCAGTGGACATCATTTCAAAAGCCTCATGCAGCATTCAGACAGGCATGTGCATAATGCCTCTGATCTGCTATGACCTTGAAATATGCATGTTCAACAAAACACGCCACCAATTACTTCCTACCCATCTTGATAACAAACAGTTTTGATAAGCAGAATGCTCAGTAGGCCTACAATGGATGTAGAGGTTTTTTTAAATCCCAGATTACATTCTGGCGTTAAGGAGATGGGGAAAAAAAAGTTGAAATTTTGATCAAATACAGGCAAGATTCCTTAAATTACACAGAAATTTTTTTATTACCATTGGTAACTGCCCACATAGTGAACTTTACAACCAAAAATTTGCAAAAAAGGTTTTTTTTTTTGAGATGGGACCCTTTTCAGGGGCACTCAACTCCTATGTCAAGTCTTGAATATACTCAATATTTTCATCACAGGCAGACCTGTCCCCGAATAAAAGGAACCCAACATCATTAACCCTCTGTCAGAGATCCTTGGCTGACAGGGGGTCCTTGAAAATAGATTTTTTGATTTCTGCCCATGGAGTGACTCATATTTAAGAGGCCCAAAACACTGAAATGAGAAGAAGTGGATCAATTTTGATGTCAGATCTTGAAAACTTGGGCCCCAATTACCCTTGCTAGCAATTTTCAACCCAAAGCTTTGATTAATTTATGAGATATTGGCCCCCTAAACCCCCTACAAATTAACATTTGCGAAAAAGTCAGCATACCCCACCCCCCACTTTTGGAAAGGGATATCTCAGAAACCTTTCAGAGTCAAAGCTTAAAATTTTTTCCTCCGTTCATCATATGTGGAGACACTTGGCTCATGATAGACTTTTATTTTTGTCATTATACACTCAAGCCCCTTTCACACCAGGCCGCGGAGGGGCGTGGAGCAGCGTGGATGGCCATACGCAACGAAAATGACAGATCTGCAAGAAACCGAGTGCGGATGACCCCCTCCAGAATGGAAGCACGTGCGGAACACAAACGGGCTCGTTCGTACTACGTTCCCCTTATGTGTGCAATAAGCACGGGTATGTTCTGACTGCGTTCGTAACACGTTTCACTGCGTATGGGAGGCCTCTGCAGTGGTCCGCGCAAAAAATTAAACCTTTAATTTTTGCGTTCGATGTCTGTGCACCACTGCACATCACTGCGTACCACTGCGCATCCCTGCGGATGTCTTTCAGTTCTCATTAACGCGTACAGCCTGGTGTGAAAGGGGCTTTAAACGGCTCCTAAAAAAATAAAAATTTCAGCAAAATTTAAGTCAATGTCCGTGGAAGATTCCTTAGCTTTGGTTGAGTTCATATACAATGACTCATAATACCTTTTTTATTCTAATTGCCTCCCTGTGTGCTGAAAAGCAAAACAAGTACATAATAGGATAGTAGGCCATTTCATGGCTTACACAGTTAACAACTCTCTCTTCCTGTACACTCAATTTACATAGGTAATAGTAATGAGGTAAAGACATGGCCCAGCATGAGAGTAGTTGACAATAGTTCGCCAACTGGAAGTTATTACTGCAAAATGAAAGAACAAAGGTAAAATTCGACCATAATGGCAAAGAAAATGCCATGAATTGAAAGGGCAGCTGGATCTTCCAGTGAAAATTCCAATTATTCAACTTTTTACCATTAGCTTACACTCAACAGAATTCCAGCTTTGAGACAAAACAAATGGAAAAACAAGAAGGAAAACTGGAAATAAATGTAACTATGTTCAGAAAAAGAGCCTTTAATACATGCCATTGTCTTTTTCCTATCCCTTTTACAATGAACCAAAGCTTCCCTAATACAATCACAGGGTAACATCACCATGGCGAGGTATTGTTTCTTTACAGCCGTGATGCCCGGCCTCTTACCTCCCTGGGCTATCCCAAACTTATTGTTTTGCCTTGCAGTCTTCTGTGGACCAGGAGAACGTAGCTTGAGTGCATGTGTGTCTTGGCTGGATCGCTACACACGCCCCTGCTTTGGCTTTAATTACTGTTTATTATCCAAGAGTATTTACCGCTATCCCAAGGGGAGTCTTTCCACCAAGCTAATATGAGAAGCTTTTAGTTTTCCACCAACGGCTGAGTCTCACATTTCAAAAACTTTGGCCCAGTTTCACTGAATTCCTTCAAGGGATTTCACAACGTGCTTTTGAGAGTGATCAGTGAAATGGATAACGACAATGCATGTTTTGAAATAATGCTTTATTGTCATAATTACAAATCAGCCACATTATTACTCATCTTTTCCCCAATTTGATTTACTAACGTTTAATTTTAGCTGTCCATCTGCATTCAGTTAATTGTTGATTTGACCCAACCCTATAAGGGCTGCTGTGGATTAAGGCTTTTGTTCCAGCCATACTACCTGATTCGATAAATCAACCTCTTGAGTCTTTACTAAAGACAATGGCCATTTCTCAAAGCGTTGGCTTCAGCATAGGTAGGCGGCATCTCTAGGCTGCCACGTCATTCTGGACTGGTCCATTGCAAAGGCCCCTTCGAATACAGGTGAGAGATGCAACCTTCATCATGCCTGAAATTGTCGGACGGAATTGTCAACGCTGAAACAGCGTGTAGACAAGGAGACAATTCCATCTGATGTCAGGCTGGACGAAGGCTGCGTTTCTCAGCTGCATCTAAAGGCTCTTTCACAATGGAACAGCCCGCGATGACATAGCAGCCTAGAAATGCAGCCTACCTGTGCTGAAGCCGACGCTTTGAGAAACAGCCTCTGATTCGTAAAACCAGGTGCGTATCTGACAGGCTGGAATGAAAGCCTGCATCATGCTAGCCCTTTCTAGATGACGATGAGAACCCATGTTTCATAGTATGTGAAATCCCACGAGGCCGCTAGTTAATGCCCGCTTGTGAAGGCAATGTTTTAAAACAATGCACAATAAGGACTCCTATCTTTCAGTGAGTCGATCACATGTCCATGGTGGAGGCTGTGAGAACACTACACAGGTGCACAATTTTGCAATAGTGAATTGGAGAATGACAACCCAAATTTTAGGTAATCCTTTTAAAAAAAACACATTCACATCTCAACTGCAGCAGAAAAATGAGAAATTTAGCAGGTAAATGGGAACACTTAGTAGTGCAGTAACACATTTGTACCTTCATCAAAATCTGAAGGATATCAGGGCATATTTTCAGTTTCACAATCAACTTTTGATGCCTTCCTGGCATCAGTTTGTCTACGATATCAGTGACCACATTACTTCAATTCAAAATAAAAGTATAATCCTTTAGAGCATATGGGATAATCCCTTAAATCTTTCCACAGATTTATATGCCATACTTGAGAAGTATTTCACAGAATTCCACACACGCTGGAAAAAAATAATAATATTAACAAGAACATTTGAATGCTTTGTCTCAGTGATACATTACACCCTTCGGTCAAACTGCCAAAATAATCTGTGAAAGTTTGCAAACAAATGATTGTTTTTTTTTTTTTTAAAGAAAGCATTATATTTAAATGTTAAGAAAAAAGCATGCTTTTCATTTTGCGCCTTGCCATCAACCTGAATACACATTATTGTAACTGTAGCCCTGACACCGTGAGTGTGTGCCTGTGTGTGTGTGTGTGTGTGTGTGCATATCGTTCTTGTACTTGCTACGTACTGAGCATCGGCATGAGTTTTTGACCAAAAAAGTGAAGTCTTTTTTGGGAAGTGAGGATATTTTGGCCGGTCCTCACAACTACAAAGGCAAATTGTGACTTATTAGTTAAGGTTAGGGGTAAGGTTAGAATTAAGGATAGGTTAAGGTTAGGGTAAGGGTTTGGCTTAGGCATACATTGCTTATTGTTAAGATTAGGGGAAGGCTGTAGAGACACAGGAAGAATGAATGGGAGTCAATGTAATGTCCTCACAAAGATATAAGTACAAGGATGTGTGTGCGTGAGCGCATGTGAGCGCGCATGTTGTGTAAAGCACAAAAAAGGGACCACAAGACGCTGACGGCTTAACACCACTGGCCTCACTTAAAGGGGCATTCTGGGATACTTTCTTTTAACATTTAGTCCTCTCTGGCTCTACACACTGCCAGTCATCCCATCAATGGTTTGCCTAATGCAAAGCTCTGGTATACATATCCCAAATGGGGCCTGTAAGCTCAGAAATGAAATTTTTTCTCTCTCCTGTTTGGCCTGAAGATGTTTTTGATGCAAGTCAATCAGTCAAGGGCTCAGTCAGGAAGCAGGCCTCCATAGCCCAACTTGTCAATCACTTTCAACTTTTGCAGTATGGTTACATAAATAGTTCTACAGCCCAGCACTGACTGCATTGAAGGTGGAAAGTTCAAAACTACTCATTCCACCAAAACCAGAAATGCTTTTAGAACTGGACACAGTGGTGTTCATCTCACTTCATAACTGCCACTTGTCTCTTTGGCTGGGCTTTAGTTTGCCAACGTTTGCTCGCACTCAGTACAAAGTGAGTTAGCAAATTAGCAAATGATACCTTACATATTACACTAGGGTGACAAAGTGGGATGTGTCGGCATGTTAATTCACAAAACTGTGCCATCAGTGAGAGACTCAGAAAATAAACTGAAGCAGACATTTTTCATCCATGTCTCCCCATGGTATAAAAAGACTGCTCAGAGGCTGGCAACTACCAATGGATTTGCTGTATATCTATGGCTGCATAACATTATCAGTCAGTGTTTGCTGGGAGATTACATTAGCCAGTTTGGCCTTGCTACTGCTGATATAATACAAATTATTAATAGTATCCTCACTACCTAGCTAAAATTATCTGTAATACCGTGCATGACCGCAATAAACTATAATCGTGGCAAAAGCTTTAATTCAAAAATATTTAATGCTACTCTGGACGATTACCTCTGATACCGTTTTGCTTCCAAAGAAAGTTTTGGTTCTTGAACAAGCTCTGCTCAAAATTCATTGAATCTTGTTTTGATCTTCCAAACCAGCTGGCAATCCCAACAGATGTGAGCAGACTCAATGTGCTGTCAACAAAGGGTCTTGTTTCTCTCTTCTGTATCTTGTCTACACTGTAAAAAGTGATTTTCAAGAAAGGGATATTTTACTTATTTTAAGACTTAAAATACTTATATCTATCACCATTTTCTGAGTAAGACAAAAAATTTTGTCCTTGATTTGAGGTAATTTTGATTATCTTGCCAATGGGGTAAGCACATTTTCACTTGTCAAGCAATAAATTTCCCTTTCTTGAAAATCACTTTTTGCTGTGTACAATAACTATGTCAAGTGACCTCATCACTGTTTACATGAAAAACATACTATTTTTTGGCGTTACTAAGCAAATTTTAGGGTTGCGAACCAATTTTAAGTTTATTCATTTACTAAAAGCCCGGTCACAGCATGAAACAGGCCAAAACTCCTTCCAACATCCCCCTTCTACTTGGTGGCAGTGGATAAAAAGTAAAGGGAGAAGTATAATAGGGTTAGTCCTTTGTGCACTTTAAAAGAAAGGGATATGTTTTTCAACACACTGCTCGCAACCTGAGCTAGCATAAAAACTCAGAGGTAACAACTTAATGAAAAACAAACATACAGTGTCGTTATACATAAAAATGTGCGCATTTAAAATTTTTCTTCAACCAACAGTGTTGACACAGTGTGTACTCGTTTTCTGAACAACATAATGAAACAGAGTAGTTAGACGCCAAATGTGCCCCAACTGCATTAATCAAACTTTCATCACGCGTTGAATGGTTTCTGGACTTTATCAAAAGAGTTTTTCGGGTATTATTTAATCCACCAACAGAATTAGTGCGCCTTGAACCACAAAGCGCAGATCCCGGTGCACTCCAACGACATTTCAAAACTGTTTATCTAGATAATAATGTGATGTGACAAAGCCGGAACATGCTGCGCACCTAGCTGTTCAATGACTACAGTCGCGATGGTGTAAGATTTAACACCCCCCAGGCTACGCTGACTTAGGATAGAGAAACAGAGGTAATGTCTCAAGCGTGTAGTAAGTCGAACACAGAAAGTGTCAACAATGTGCTCGTGAGTGGCTGAGGGAATAAAAAAAAAGCACAAATGCAATAAATGAAGTTCACATAATACCATGTGAAATCTGCTGGCAGCAGACATTGACACAGATGCATGCATCCTCACACACACACACACACACACACACACCTGCACACACATAACATCCATGTATACACTCATCTGCACACAAGCACACACACAAAAACACCGTACACGTACGCGCGCACGGCGCGCACACAATCAAGTATGCATGCCGTGAACTATTCAGAATGCACATGATGGATTTAATTTTAAATGATTATGCAAGAAAAATGTTAAAAGCCACTTTCAAGGGAAAAAGAAATTCCATTAAAGTGATAAATGAATAAACCCTTACCACTATCTTCATCAATAGTGAATATTCCGAGGCCTGAGCCATCCCGTATAGAGTACCCGACTTCTCCATCTCTGTCTTTGTCATCGTCTTTAGCAGTCACTTTCATGACTGACGCACCAATAGCTGCATCCTCCCTCACAGAACCCTTCACCGCGAACGAAGAGAACCAAGGCTGATACAGATTCTCATTCACATCCACAACCTCCAGCTCAACGCATGCAGTCGAGGACAGAGAGACCGGCCTTCCCTTGTCCTTCGCCCGCGTCGTCAAGTTGTAAACCTGCCTCCTCTCGTAATCCAGATTCCGGGCAATCCTCATGGCCCCGCTCAATCTGTCCACCACAAAGTCACCAAAACCGCCGTCCATCAGGCCGTACCGCACTTGACCGGAGTGACCGGCATCGGGGTCGTAGGCCTCCAGCCACGTGACCACAGTGCCGACCGGGAGGTCCTCCCGTACCCTGACCCGATGCCTTGGGGAAAAAAAGCGAGGTGGGTTGTCGTTAACATCCTCCAGTGTGACTTTCAGCGACACGGTCGATACGAGCTGAGGCTCATCTGCAGCCTGATCGCGAGCCGCAACCTTCAGAACCAGTTCAGGATGCACTTCGCGATCCAACGAACTCCTCACCGTCACGACACCGGTGTCCTTATCAATGGAAAACATATCTATGTTAGCCACAAGGGAGTACCGAATCTTCCCATTGACACCTAGGTCCTTATCTGTGGCCTCAACCTGAATAATGTCGGTCCCAACCGCTGTGTCTTCCTTAATTACAACAGAATAACTATCCTGCAAGAACTGAGGGCTGTTATCATTCGAGTCAATTATATTAACATCCAGGAGGCGCGATATTGACTTCTGCGGTATTCCCAGATCATACACAGTGATGTTCAAAGTGTAATGACTGTTTGTTTCCCGGTCGAGGGGGCCGAAGACTTTCAGCCAGCCAGTGTCCATTTCCATGACAAATCGGCTCTCTCTATCACCCCCAGAAATCACAAAAACCAATTTTCCATTAAAGCCACTATCAGGATCCGTGGCATCTACAAGAATAACCCGGGCACCAACAGGAAGATCTTCTTTCACATCAATTACACTGGGGAAATTGTCCTTTATCTGAGGTGCATGCCTGTTTACTGAATGAATATCTATGAAGTTATTTTCAGGCTCTAGGTGACTGTGAATATTGGTGCCTTGAAGTAGCTTTTTTGCCAGCATTTCTGCCACTCCCGTGTCAAAACACCTTAAATGTACAGGTGTACCAGGGGCACTGACCGTGATGTTCATGAACATCAGTGGAGTTCTGTACTCTCCATCACTAGCAGTGATCTGTAAGGAATGGAGATTATGTTTCAGCCCCTCCCCATTGCCCAAGGGCTGCCGAAGCGACAGCACGCCAGAATTTGCATTCAAGTCGAACAGCTCAAGACTGTTGCCAGACTTTATCTCGTACTGAACCAGCTGCAGCTCGTCCGCATCAATGGCGGACACCGTTGCAATTTGTTTGCCAACCCCTAAGTCTCTCGGCACGGTCACTTTACAGTCCACGTTCTCAAACAGTGGTTTGTTGTCATTTAAGTTGTTCAGCGTGATGGTAACCAAGGTCTCTGCTTCACGTCGGAACGGGGTGCCCCAGTCCGATGCCCGGACTCTGAGATTGTAAATCCTCGGCATGAGCTCGTAATCCAAGTCTCTTGCAGTGCTGATGACACCGGTGAAATAGTCAATGTTAAAAGGCATTGGATTCGCATTGGCGATGCTGTAGGAGACAAATCCGTTCTCGCCAATGTCGGCATCTCTAGCGCTGACCGTTAGCACCTCCGTCCCAGCCGGCATGTGCTCATCAACACTGGCTTTGTAGGAGGCTTGGATAAACTCAGGAGCATTGTTATTCATGTCAATCACCTCCACAACTACTTTGGCCGCTGCGCTTCTGTCACTGGTCATAACTTCCAGTTCAAACTTGGCAGTGTCCTCCGCTTGAAGGCGAATGACTGTGGCGATGAGCCCCGTTTCTTGATTTATAGTGAACATGTTCTTCGCCATGTTATGTTTCAGAAGGTATCTCAGCTGAAGATGATATGGCAGAGCTCTGACCATAATAACGGGCGTATGAGGAGGTGCAAACTCGCTCAGTTTTACACGGTAAACGCTCTTCTCAAATTTAGGAGGTTCTACTTTCAAATTAGGCGGCATCAAATGAACTACTTTTACAGCTGAGAACTGGGGAGGGCTCCCTTTATCTCTGGCTTGCAAAGTAAGGTTGTACCCGTAAGGCTGACTGTCCCAGTCAACACTAAAAGCTGCTTTAATCTTATATTCTTTGCTTCCAGGGCTGGTTCTGATGGCCTTAAACTGCAGAAGGGGATCTCCTGCAACAATATTCAGGGAGGCAATTTCCCCATTCGCCCCTTGGTCGCCATCATCCACTGTCACAATGGCATAGGTGGGATCTCGGTCAGTCTGAGTAGGGCCTAATGTGACAGCACTAATAACTGGTGCATGCTCATTTGCCGGCTGAACCCGGACCATTAGCTTAGCCATACTGCTAAACCCACCACCGCCATACAGTTTTGTGCCACGGTCCACCGCCAAGACATCGATCTCGTACAGCCTCGTGTTAGCATAATCCAGCTTACTCAGGAGAGTCACGACACCACTGGTTGGGTGAACAGCAAACACATCAGTCCAGTCCCGAAAGCTGTAGTAATACTGCCCGTTTGTGCCAATGTCAGCGTCCGTGGCAGTAACCCTGGCAACGCTACTCCTCACTGCTGTATTTTCAGGAAGACTGACGCTGTAGGAAGTGGGTGAGAACAGAGGCCTTAGATCATTTGTGTCGAGAACCTGCACCTTAACTCTTGCTCTAGCCTCTGCACTCGTGCCTTTTTCAACTGCTTTGACTGTAAGCAAATACTGATCTTTCACTTCCCGGTTAAGAGTAGCAGAGCTGCCTCCTTTGGTCCGTATCCTCAAGAATGAAAAATCTCCCAAAACATACTCTTCAGCTTTGAATAAGTTCTCTGCATCTCCAGATATTATCTTGTACCGTATTTCCAAGGCTGGGTCCGTGATATAAATGCCCATCTTGACCCTGCTCTCTAGATAAGTCTTTGCTGCAGAGTTTTCATATATAGTGGCGTTATAGATGAAGTGTGTGAACCGAAGTGACGGGCCCTTCCTTTGGTTTCCTCTGCAACCGCATAAAAATTGGAGGGCCATCAAAAGCAGCATCAAGCATTTCCTCATGATGGCACAATGCAGTTGTCACCAAACCTAGAAAATATGAATAAACAGTTATTGATCTAATAATAAAATATCTAATCAAGTTACATTATTATTATTTTATTTTATTTTTTTTTTAACTTCAAATCTGTCAGATTCTAATTTAATCCAAATGTGCATGCTTTCCAAAATAAAACAAGGACACTCCATTCCGTTAAGGAAACAGGAGAAATTGATTCCACTCAGGACAATGAAGCAGAACTGCATAGCAGTAATATGTACATAAGATAGTTCACAGTAAATACAACAGGTCACCAATTAGGGTACCATTTCAATGATAGAGTGCGATACATGCAAATACAATGCGCACTGAACAGAATTAGACGTTGTATATCAGAACGAGCTATTCTATTATTAAAGTGCAAAGAGAGCAAAGATCAAAGTGCAAATGCTGTTCTAAGCTTTAATTAGCCATGTATTTCTTCATTTAATCGAAAGATCTTATCTAACAGTGTTTGAATTATAACAACCTAACTTTCAGTGTTCACTAACACAGCAGTTAATAACAACTCTTGTCAGAGTACAAACCATAGAATTATGAGCCTAACACATATTTTGCACAGAAAAAGTCAGAGTAACAGAGAGAGACAGAAAGAAAGGAAGAGAGAGACGGGGAGAGAGGTGGAGTATAAGAAGCATTGTGTGTAACAGTGAACTCCGTAGGGGTAAGATTGAATGCTCCTCCTGGGCAGCTTCGTCGTGAAAGTGTCGTTCAGAGAAATTATGTTGAGATATATGCAGACGGTGGGGCATTTACGAAAAAAAAAAGGACAGACAATAAGACAATATGAATGGAATAAGATGGCTGGTTACGGAGAGTGCCGGCCAGCGATACCGGCACGAGGTCTGATGGCTACGGATTCAATGCGTGATCACGAGGAACGCATTTCATTCAAAACCCGCGTCGCAATTTATCTCCGGTGCAGCCACGCCCACATACGTCAAAATATCGCATATTTTAACGAACTATATAATCTGAATGATGTCGCTGTAAATATAGGAAATCATGTCGTTGAACTCAGTTTTTCCAAGTTACTTACTGAGTGCAGAATTTAGGATTCTGGCTCGGAAGGTTGACTCTGCTCCAAACCAGTAAATCCGGGGAGAAAAAAATGACCCCCTTCAAAATAAGACTGAAAAGCTATAATCTTGGTGGTAACCAAAAAGAAATATTCGCATACACAAGCAATGCACCCCGCATGCGGTCGTTTTGAGGGACAAATGTACTCTTTTGACGTTATGGTGTTACTGAGTAGTTACATCACCTCATCCGCACAGTCCATTCAATTTAGTGAAACAATTTTGCCAAAGGGCAGATGTAAACGCATATAAACCAAAATAGCAACGAGTAAAATAGTAGACTAAATAGTCTTAATAGCAGGTGAATGATTAGCATGGATCAATTTGGGGTGTATGTTGTGACAAACGAAAGACTTGACAGCACCGCTGAGACTGTCTTCAGGCCCTCTGAACTTTGTCCGACTCGGAGGGCATAGAACCCACTACTTCAATAATGTCATCTCAGTGTCGTCTAAGAGAGCGCAACTTTTTCGTGCACATCCACACAAGAATGACGGAATAAATAACATGAAATAATCAACAGACCTTATACTGCCACGCTGTTTTTTGCATGCAGTGAATGGAATTCCTGCATCTGGCATGGTCAAGAGTGGACTTTGATGATCCGGTGTATTTTCTCTCCAAAACCAAACTGAGAAACGCAGACTATCAAATATCATTCCGGTTGCTGATCGCTGGACCGCGATCATTATGACACTCTCTCTCTCTCTCTCTCTCTCTCACACACACACACACACACACACACACACACAAGCACATATCACACGCATTTGTCCACTATTACTACTACTATTATATTAATAATTATTATTTTTATTATTATTAGCAGTATTATGGGAGTAGCATTTAAAATTTATTTATCTATTTTACAAGACGGTGAGCTAGATATTTATATGAATGTGAGGGGAAAATAATACAAGTGGACATTCACCCGAATTTAAATGTGAATGTTGCAGTCCGACTATATGATACAGGATGTAAATTAGTTCATGCGTATTCAGGCGTTTCAATATTAGAGAAAATAGCACAGTATGTGTGAAACTCAAATTTTATTGACCGAGGATATGCTAACGGGAGAAAAAAACTGTTAATTAGGAAAGTTTCAGATTATTTGTAATGCGCCCTTCAATCTAATACTATCAAAATTTTGTCAGGCAATAAATCACAACCAAATCGTAGTTTTTGCGAGCACAGGTGGCGCTCTCTCATTAGAAGTTCCATGTAAACGTTCACAAAACTATGCTCATTTAACCATCACTAACAACAAGAGTCGAGTTAAACGAATAGGCTACATGATACAGGCGAAGGTTATATACAAAGCTTGCGTGCAGAATTTCATTCGCTTAAATTCGGAGATTATTATTATTATTTCATTATTAGCCGACCTTTAGCTACAATCATCCAATTATTAATTTTATGATGGACAATTAGTCTGCAATATCGTAGTATTAACCGTTTTTTGACGCGATGCAATTTTGTCTCTTACCGGATCATCTGGATGAACGTCCCTGTTCAGAAGTTTAGACGCTATCCCACTGAACGCTGGCGAATGCTGTTTTCAGGCATCCCACAGAAACATTCACTACAACAGAGAGATCAAGCGCCGGGAAAGTCACGTCAGTCACAGGGTCCTGTGTGTCCAAATTTCTAACAAAACGCATTTCAGTTGAATGTTTGTCGGGCTGGAATGATTTGCTTTTCTGTGTACCACGCCAACTCGAGAGTAACCTAGGACAGCAGCACTGTCTCTCCTCGGGATGCCGGAGCCTCGAACATCGTGATGTCATCAATCTCTATTTTCGAGTCAGTCAGCTCGGAGTTCCGTACCCTCGCAGACACCTTGAAGTCAGCTGCCGTGTGCAGCCGCGTCATTTCTAAGCATTAATGGGAGGAACCTAATAAGCCATATGCTACCTAATTAAAGTAAACTCGACAGCACCACATTGCCCAGCCAAGTATCAGGTAGTTGGTGAACAATTACTCATCGATAAATTGAAAATCTAGTAAATGGCCATGCTGATAATGCGCGTTTGATCGAATACTTCTCATTCAATATGAGAGCATGTAACTCCATAACCGGGTAACTACTTCCCAATTATCGCCTGCTCTTGAGCTTCCACGTCACATACACGAAAGACAGTTTGCCTCTCTCATTATTACATATAATATTACAAGAAAGAATGTCAAAGCCAGCCTCGTCTCTTCGCCAGAATGCAGCAACCTTGCCAAGCGCGCAAACTCAACGGTTTTATCACAGGCTTCGGTTCCCATCTGATCCTCCCATAAACGTTTAATTGTATTCCGGTCAGGTGATCTCGGCTAGTCCAGTACTTTGATTCCTGCGATGTTTAGACATTCCATTAGTGGATTTGCTGCGAGCCCCGCATCATTTCGCCGCTGAGTAAGAAAGGGACGTCCAGTCTTATCTGTAACAGTTACTCTGGAAATACCACAAAGACGTTTTGACGGGCTGCGCAACAAGAGAAGTTTATTTCAAACCCCTATTGATAACTTGAGTTTAAAAAAATGTATATTTAATAACTCATCGCCGAATCAATAATTATAGGTATCTGAAATAACCACACCAGCGGTATATGCCAATAGGCTAAGTAGGTACAGTGCGTTTGCCCCCTTGCTGATTTCTTCAATTCTTCAGATTATCAAACTAATTTAAATATGAGACAAAGATAGCGCAAGTAAGCACAAAATGCCGTTTTAAATAACAATTTCATTTACTGAAGGAAAAATAGCTATCCAAACCTTGCCTGGCCCGATGTGAAAAAGCAATTACCCCTTTAAATCAACCAGTTAAAACAAAGGTAATTGATAATTAGGTTCAATTTCACAAAACACACTCAGGCATGATTACTGCCTACTCTGCTGACTGTAAACACCACTAAAATAGAAGGTGTCCTATTCTGTGGACTGACGAGTCAAAAGTGGAACCTTTTTGAAAGACACGAGCCCCATTACATCTAGTATAAAGCTAATTCAGCACTCCACAATAAGATCATCATACCAACAAACAAGCACAGTGCAATGTTCTTGGGCTGCTTTTCTGCTTCAGGATCTGGGCAACTCGCCATAATTGATGGAACCCTGAATTCGGCCCTCTAGCTGAAAATCCTGAGGGAGAATATCCCACCATCAGTTCATGACCTAAAGCTCAAGTGCAGTTGGGTCATGCAGCAGGACAATACTCAGAAGCACACAAGCAATTCCGTACCTGAATGGTCTAAAAACAACAACACAAAAAAAAAAGTTTTTGGAGTGTCATAGTTGTCTGCCGGACTCAAATCCAGTTGACATGCTGTTGCAGGATCTTAGCCCTTAAAGCTCTGAAATATTTTTAAAAAAAAAATTTTTTTTTAAATTTTAAAATGAAATATAATTATCTGGTGCTGCTCCCACTGAGGAGATCTTTTAAACAAGTCACAGTGTGATAGGTTTTCATCAGCTTTGATTTTGACATCTTACATCATCGAGCACCAACAGCTGCATTTAGTGCTCTCAGGGTTAAGCAGGCATTTCATGCCTCAAAACACTCCAATTTGGCTGGATTAAAACAATTCAGCACAGAAGAGTGGGCTAAAGTTCCTCCATAGCCATGTAAAAGACTCATTGCCAGTTATAGCAAAAGTTTGATTGCAGGTGTTACCACTGAGGGTGGCACAGCCGGTTTATAAGTCTAGGGGGGCAATTTTTTTTCACAGGGGTGATAAAGGTCTTGAATAACATACTTTAATACATTAAATGATAATTTAGCTGCATTTTGTGTTAACTCTCATATTCTTTATTCTATTAGGATGATCAGAAACATTTGAACATGACATAATTATGAGCAAAAGTATCATTTAAAAGATCCTTATTAATCAGGCTTGTGGTATAATTCATGTGTGGCATATCAAGGTACTATGGGGAACTATTCCCTTTGAAGGTGACGTTGAAGGTAATTTAGGAGGAGGAATTGTAATCTCTCAAAACACGCTTAAAAAATATGGAATTGCTGAATGATTTGACTAGTAAAACATTTAGATACAATACTGGTTGTTGACAAAAAAAGGCCAACATATTCGCTTAAAGGAGAATTCCAGTGTGAAATTGACTAGGGGTGTATTGAAGCATGATAATGAATACTAAATTTTGTTGAATACTCCACCTCTGTATGCACGCAACATTTCAAAATACATGGCTTTTTAGCCAAAGCTCCCAACAGGCTTACAATGGTAGTGAATCAGGCATAATGTTGCCATGCAAAGAAATAGCTATTTTTTTTCATCATTAACAAGGCTCAAAGTAGCTCCACACTTCATCGCTAGAATTCCGAGGGCCTTGAAATTTAAAACAAGGCACTGAGAACTTTGAAAATGCACAGGAAGTTTATTAAAAAAGACTGTTTATGCAAACCGTACCTAGAGGTAGTTTCTAGTCACCTCCATCTTGAAAGTCACGATAAGTTGATTGACGAGCACGAACGAATAGATTGCAATCTGTTACCCTATCCTTCCTATTCGTTTGTGCTCGTCAATCGAAATTGAAAATCTTGATTGTATGAAATTTATCCATACAATATGTACCCCAGTACGTTCAGTGTTGGCGAAGTAATCACCAATAGTGCCCTGCCTGACAGAGCACCTTGCAGTGGCGTAGCCAGGGCTTAAAAAAGTGTAAGCACAGAACATCCCTTTGCAACTATTATTAGTCATGACTTGGTCTCAATCGTTTTTCTTAATTAACTATACATTTCTGCTGAAAACACTCCAATCAGTTCTTGGTAATGCTTCTCATTGGGCGAGACGACAACCATTCTTTTGGACGCGCAATTGGAGTGTTCAATCACCCTTATTCAAAATTATGCTAAGGTTTTTCAAATTTTTGTGTTTGCTTTCAGTTACACAATTTAAACAATCATAAAAATGCAGGTTGAATCACCTGATGTGCCTAAAAGGTAGCTCGGAAGTTCCAGGGTGGTTTACCTTTTGTAAAGCAAATACCTACTTTTGAGTAAATTATTTTTCTGAACTAAACTTAGCTGATTGTTGAGTCGCCCTTAGATTGCATCAAGAAAGAAGCTGGATCTTGAATTGCCAATGGATTATTGTAATAATTGGAAAACATGTTAATAACGGGGGGAAAAAATTCAGAACAAGTCAGGAGTAATAACCGTTGTAAAGGCATCTTCCGGGCTTAAACATTTTTAGGTTCTGGCTCCATCACTGGCTCCCTGAGATATCTATTATTGGCACACTCCTGATTCAGTCAAAGGCCCTGAGAGTCATCCGCCAATCACAATCTGCCACCTGACCAGAGGACAGCCTTACAGCTTCTCCCACTTGACATGCAAGAAAAATAAACGTATTAATGAATAAATAAACAGATGGACATGCTATCAGGGGAAAATGCAAAGCTAACTAATGGACAAGCAGAGAGAAAAGCACTGTAAAAACACATTTGAAAGTGAATGATACATTATTGTAAAATTTAAGGTCTCAATCATTAACTTTAATTGTTATAAACACGATGATTTTACAAAAATTTTCCTACCCATGTGCATTTAAACACATTTAGAAATAACTAATGAATACTCACCACTGGATGTAGCTATAAATACAAGAAAAGTGCATTAATAAAGCTGCAGGTCGCTCAAGTTTTAAGTAAATGATGCAGTGTTGTAAGATTATCAGCAATCTAACTGCAGCAATTCAATACTAATCTTCACTCGAACCAAATATACTGCTATGGAACCTATCCATATTTATACGATTTATGCAAGACTGTCATTTTTAATCTGCAGTATTTTTGATAAACTATGCATTACTTTCATTGCAGCAAATAAAAATATGGCCATTTCCCAGAAGTGTGCTTTTATAGCATTTGACTACTTTAAGTATGAAATGGATAATCATTGGTATCAAAGGCCGGGGATATTTTAGAGGATATGCAGTACACTTACTGTCTTGTTTTTTATTCTTTTTTAAAAATTCAAACAGAGTAAATTGCTTTGGAATAATGCAGTAAAGAAAACATGATTTACTATGTTTGACATGCATTAGCATTTTCAGCATTTGTAAAGCCATGCATTGGAATTGTTCCTTGTCCTCTCAAAGACTGTATTGCAAGGATATGCATAAATTTAGAAAAATGACATGCTCAGGTTCATTTTAATCTATCAGCCACAATGTTCTTCAGACCGTTTTGTCGAGAAAATATCTCTGGTTTCTCTTTCAGGCGGAAAAAAATGGGGTAGGGGAGAAGATTCTGACTCGACATGCATCAGCACATGGTGTGATCTGTTTGAAAAGTCCATTTAGAAAATGGTTGTAATTTACTCCAGGGGCTCTAAATTCGTGGACCAGGCGCAGGCGTGGCGCAGGTGCAGTGAATGGGGGATGCGCCGCCCCAACAGGGCGTGTCCGTGCGTATGTTGCAATTTCGTGCCCGTTGCAACCTGGTGCAACGACTCCTCTGTCCCGCCTCTGTCCCTCCTGCCGGCGCAAGTGGCAAAGAAGGTGTGTTTGTGTATAACACAGCCGAGTCAAATCTTCACCAATGAAATGAGCTCCTCTCCTCACCTTTAATGTGTTGGAATATAGAAGCCTCTGTCCTATATCTGCATGATGCGTTAATATTGCATTTTACTTTGCTGCTTCAGACATGATTTCTGCGCCGCTTACGTCTATATTAAGCATTACGAATATAAGTTAGCTGGCTAGCAAGGGCATTCGCGAATTATTACCATTAGCGAACTTGAATGGAATTTCAAACCGAACTACGTCAGATCATTCAGACTTATGAAGTTGGAATGAAATACGACGGTTGCTCATTTATTTCTTCTGCCTGCATCATTGGGGAAGAAAAACAATGGATAGCGTGTTCCTATTATGACACCCTGTTGCTGCTTAAAATGTTGAGATTAACATGCATGGACAACAATGCAAGATACGTTACACATTTATTTTCAATATGTGATCTTAACTCAGTACGAGATCATAGCAATCAGGCTGTATTCCTTTCCCCCACTAAAAATTATTAAACCTAAGTGACAATAATGCACACTGGACGTCAAACAAATTTTTCGAACGACAGATTACGTTGCTGCATTGAACGCAGTGTCTATGTGTCCGAAAGTCGGATGGTTTCAGTATAGCTCCGCGTCAGACAGTCGATTATTGTTTCTAATTTCTTCAAATCTACTAAATCTTTTAGATATTAAACATGAATGTTTTGATAAGAGGGCTCAGTTCTTCAAGATGAGTACCAAGAATTTCAATCAATGTTTCTGTTTAAGCTCTGCTAAATAAAGTGAGTCGACATTTGCTCGGGGCAATGTGCAATGCCTGTCGAACATTGAATGCAAAATACTTTGTGTCTGAGAGCCAAAAAAAAAAAAAGAGGATGATTAGAACAGATTGATAATGAAATACAGAATAAAAAGAAACATTTTAACAACAAACAGAACATCCAATGAACACCGCGATTTATTTGTTTGCAGGCCATCTTTTTTGGATGTTTTGTTTGTTGGTAATATATTTTTATACTTTATTAACCTCCGCCGAGGAGGTTTATGTTTTCGGTGCCGTTTGTTTGTTGGTTTGTTTGTTTGTGTACAAGATAACTCAAAAACTAATGGCTGGATTTTGATGAAATTTTCAGGGTAGGTGGGTATTAAGTCAAGGAAGAGGTGATTAAATTTTGGCATATCTAGGCCAAAGTACTGCTGAGATATACTCCAAAGTTCAAGATTTCAAGTCTTTCCAATGGGCCGGAGTTCCAATTGCCGTGCTTTTGGCTTTGCTGCCCCCTGGCGGGGCGGAGGTTCTGCGCTCTCTGAGTGCTCTTCTAGTTAATCGAGCCCCCGAAGGGGTTTCGCGAGACTATTGTAATCGCTTCGTGTGTCTCTGTGTGTGTGTGTCTGTCCGGACTGATATCTCTGGAACCGCAAGGCCGATTGCCTTCATATTACACAGGCGGGTTCCTTGTGAGAGTCTTTCGGCATGACATAAATTTGAAGGTCATAGGTCAAAGGTCAAGGTCAAGGTCATCATGTTGGCGGATAACTATGGGCGAGACTATGAATTCTCTGAATGCTTGTTTCGCTATAAATCTGATCTCATATCAGTACTTTTACTGTTTGCTGGCTGCTGGACATGGAGTATTTTGCATTTCACTTCTGACAGTCTTGATCGTGCAAGCGATATTTAATTTACAATGTCACTGGTCATGGAATTGATTCGGTCATTGACTACAAGCACTATTTTATCTCTGGTATGGAGATAAAGCGTGAATCTGTTCGATCCATCTGACTAATTTTCAAAAGAGAGATAGAATAATGACTATTGTCCATCTTCAACGGAAGAAAACGTGAATAACAAACGAGTGTATTCGCATCTTTGCTTTGACTTTGACTGTAATCAGTCGTGCGAAAAATTTGTTTCGCGTCCAGTGTGCAAGCAGCTTTACTGAGCATAGAACGCAAGCATTATATATATAGGCAGTTTGTGGTTGGCTGAGAAAGATGTGAAGTCGTTAGTTTGCATCACAGATTCAGCTGCGTTGATTAAGTTAGGTCGAGTTTCCATTAAGTGTGCCAACCGCCTTTAATCTGACATCAGGATATAGAAACTATAATTTCTGTCCTGATTCAAATGGTTTCATTTAATTGTGCTTGCTGTACTTAGTTTTAGCATTGAAATGTGCCAGACATTTGGTGACGTGTGCGCACTGTGCGCCGGTCAGCCAAATTACCACAGCACAGAAAGTAAACCAGGTTGGAGCTGGCGAGCTTTCTGGGCAACTTCAGCAGAGACTTTTTCTACGAAATTGTCACTGCATCTTGATGAATATGTGACACCTCCCCCTACTACGACACCACACCCATCTCGGCGCACGTCCGTCTACCAAATTGCCAAAGTGTTGCACCGCACTTCTTTCCAAAGAGACTTACAGTTGGTTAGATTGAGTAGGGGCCAATCCTCCTGGTGAAATGAGGGGCTAAGGCTCTTGCTCCAAGGGTCCAAAAAAGTGCTATTCTTATTGTGTAGCTGTAGATACACTGGGCCTTGAACCTTAACTCTCTGACTCCCAGGACACTACATCATCTAATAGGCCATAGACTAAGCCCAGTACCCCCCCCCCCCCCCCGCCTCCCGTCACACCCCCACCAAATTAAAAAAAAATTAAAAATTCCACACAAGCAGTGGACATGCAAGAAATAATTTCCCAACTTCTATGAATATTTCGAGGGTTCAGAGCCAAAATGATTTATCTCCAAATTTGCATATGGAGATATACCTTTTTTCCAGACAAACTAGACATGATTTGTAATTAGCTGCACTTAACCCAAAATGCCCAAATTTTAGAGATAAACCATTCTGGCTCTTAACCCTTGATTTGTTAACTACGACTGTAGTCAAGCAACCAAAATGTATGGTTTCTGAGATCTACAGGGCTTCATCTATGCACAGTAATATGAAAACCTCTGCTGAATAACTGCGTGATCTTTCCCGAATGTTGAAGATCTCTCCCTGCTCCAGCTCAGGTGATTAAAATGATCGTCTTATGATCAAGCAGCTTCAGGGCTTGATGTAAACGTGATCATTTGGTTCACTGTTGCTTAACCAGGGAGAGATCTAAAACATGCAGGACGAGTGGTACTTAAAGAAAGATTTCAGAAACATTGGTTCACAGCATGTTTTGGACAATCATAATTCAATTCTTTTTCTCAGTAAAAGTCTACAAGAGTTTCAGAGCTACCATGAGTTCGGCAGAGTTCCCCATCAATTCAAGTTTTTACAGCTTTAAGCTGACCTTAAGTAATGTCTCTTGTGATATTATAATTTGCCTTTAAGTGTATGCTTGTTGAACTTAAGCCTGGAGAAGTGATCCCTCTCAAATTATGCATTAATTAAAGGATAATACTCGTATTTGGAAGAATCAGATTAGTGGACACATGATTCACTCCACAAATGACTCAGGGAGATAGAACCGTTAACATTTAATTGGGGTTGAGGGAAAGTCAATTTTGATTTCTCTTTCCGCAAATTTTGTTAATTAATCATGTTTTCTGAGTATTCACTAAACTTTCAGAATTCCCCAGTCTAACAAACTACAAAAAAAGTTTGCTCATAAGATTACACTAAATGGATTTAGGTTGACTTACTGTCCATTCTTGCAAAGCAATCTAATGGTTAATGCATGGCAAAGTGTGCAAATAAATGCCAAGCAGATTTCCAGCCTGGGATACCTCAATGGATTAACTAGCTACAGTGCCATGAACTATACTCAGCCAAAATAAAAACTTCAAACTCGTTTGGAGGTCAATAAGTTGAACATACAAGAAATGAGGTTTTAAATAATGATTTTATTCAATTCTGTACTCATTAAAGATGGTGTATCATAAAAATAATGTCCATAATGTAACCAGTTCCACCGGAAATTCTACGAAAATGTCCAAGAGTAAAAATGGTAAGTTACAACTTGAATAAGAGCAGTGCGCAGGCAATTACGTATGGTTTGGGCAGTCACACGACCTCTAAACAATTCATTCCTAGTGGACGTTGCAGTGACAAATCGATTATGCAAATGACGTAAGACAATTTGTTGGTCTTCTGCTTTTGACGTCACACGTGGGCTACCAGAACGAGGTCGGTTAGCTGTGGTGCCAGTTTGTTGGAGACGTGTCCGAAGATCATGGATAGTCCGTTGACTGCCTCCCATAACCCTTCCAACGTCAGCGACGGTCGTTCCCATGTTCAGCATGCCAATGGCACGGTCACGCTGAATGTTTGACAGCCATGGCATTGAAAATCAACGAATAATTAACTGTAAAAACTTGTTTTTCCGAGGTGTCACTCTAACGTGCTGATGTGAGCTCAGTTGCACATCTCTCATATGGTCACGTGACTAGGAACACGAGAAAACATGGTTTTAGTTTAAAGTACGCTCGAACGTGCTACGTACCTGTGCACGTCGAAGTTGACGTGTTTCATGATGTCTTTGACAACGCATTTACCCCTAGTGATAATAAAAACTCTTTTATTAAAAGTTTCAAGAAAATATTTACAAATTTATGAGTGTGAAGTTTCTTTTTTGACTCAGTAGATAATTAATGGCAGAACAATACAATCCGTGTCACCCAAAGTTCCAAAAGAGCTTCAGGTAAACTTTATTTGATCATCAATAAAGGCAGGTCTCAAAACTAAATATTAAAAATAACTTTGTACATTCAGGTGATAATGTCAGTTTGGACTGAAATATCCAAACTGACATTTTAAGGGTTGAACCTCAGCTCATGCTTGGCTACAGCAAATGTCCCAAAGCCTGTGTTGCTCAGACAGTAAGTAACCCACTTTCAACCAGCTTAAGGCACCATGAAATATGATTTATAGAAAAACAAGCCTCCACTATGTGATGCACATCCACGAAAAACAAATCTTTGACAGAATTTTGCAGGGAGGGGAGTCCATTTGATTGACATTAAATGTGGACACACTTTTCAAACTACAATGAATTTGTACATGCATGAAAGGATGTAGTTGGAGGGGAACGAACAATTGACAGACATAAAGCATTTCACGTATAATTTCCATACTGTTGGTTCCAAGTTTGGAGGAGGTGGCAGGGGATAATCTGCCATAAAAAAAAACACACAAGCATCACTATTTCATTTTTTCGTGAAGTAATTACTTTGTGAACATTTATATGATTCCTCAGAATAGACACAAGTGAGGCAAAGAGTACATATTGATCATCGCTCATCTTTCAAGGGGCTTTTAACCCACTAAAACCAGCAAACCATATATGGGCCTGGCAAATGCAGCTGCTGTATTTAAACCTGAGGGACTTCAAGCCCATTTTTAATTTTAGTGGAGATTCCAAGGTTTTCAGTGATCCCACGCGTCCTTCTGAACTACATGGCAATGTGTGTAAAATTATGCACAAGATCTAAATGTTTTATATTTGATGTAATTCTGCGGCCATAAAAACATGGCGTTTCGGGTTTTAATATTTCTTTCAGTATGAATGTGATGCAGCTTCAGTGAAGTGCAGCACCCAGCAGGTGCAGAATATGCACTTGACATCTTCCTGTGATACAAAAAAAATGCTTTTCCTGACTTTTGACCTACAATGCACTTTAGGGAAAACAGAGTTTATGGGGTTAATATATACCCCCCATTTTAATGCTGATATAACTATCATGACTGGTAATGGAAAACTGTGGAGGTCTGGAACACTGAATTTCCTGAGAAAGT
This sequence comes from Gymnothorax reevesii, assembly GCA_029721435.1. Taxonomy (NCBI): domain Eukaryota; kingdom Metazoa; phylum Chordata; class Actinopteri; order Anguilliformes; family Muraenidae; genus Gymnothorax; species Gymnothorax reevesii. The sequence continues at coordinate 98,927,621 of CM056579.1, read as the reverse complement.
AAAGGAAAAAATACATTGCAAAATACCTCCTGCTCCAGGGGGTTATACTGAGTGCGCTCCAATGTGATTGGGTGGGAGCATCTTACGGATAAGACACAAAGACATTTGAACCAATGTGACGGTGCCAGGGACAAGCAGCTACAGTTCAGATCTGATAAGGTGTAAACAAGGCCCAGAAACTCCTGAAACAGCACGCAGCAAAAGATTATATTCTGAGCGGGATGCATGGAGTTGAAGTATTGAAAAACTGCTTTTCAATGTTCCACCTTACCTTTAAAAATGGCAGTGCATGGAGTACAATGTTTAAGGGGCAAAAAAAAAAGAAAAACAAATAAAACAACAGTTGAGCTGGCAATTTATTAATGTCGATTACTTTACAATAAATGGAGCAATTTACTTATTCCAGCAAAAACTGCAATTTACACTCACTAATTTATCAATGTCTGAACCATTACTAATGTCCTTAATTAAAGAGAAATTGATCACAAGATTTCCATAACTTATGTATCCGTGTGGAAAACGGCAGTGGCGCTTCCAATTTAAAAAAAAAAAAAAAATCTAGTTGACAGGTTTCCAAACAAAAGCCTAATGTAATGTTCCTGTGATTTTTCACAAAAGGTATCCAGATTAACACAATTTGTCTAATTGGTGTAGTTTTCCTTACTGAATAAAAATAAATCACCTGGTATTTACCCGCTGAAGAGGCAGTTTTTTCTGGAAATAAGCTGAGGGTCTGACATGCGAATCTCGACCAGATAATTTTTTCGTTGGGCCAGTCAGCAAATTTAGATATAGGGGAACAAAAACCTGGAAGTACTTCTGCTTTCTGAACCTGGCATGTGAAATTTCTGGTGAGAAAAGGAGAAATGGCTTTTCTAAGCAAACTCTGAATGAAGGTCAGAGGTCAGTCAGGAGTTGGTAAAGAATCCAGTGCGCTGGATCTCTCTGACTACAGAGATGAAGGCAGGCACAGTCATTTTTTAAGACGGGGACTCCAAATAGCCAAAAGGAATCAGTGGCCACATTTACATGAGTAGTTTCCTCAATCTGATTGAAATCGATGGGAATAAGTGAATCTGATTTGATCTGTATACATGAAGTTTAAGTAAAGAGATCCACGTTCAATCGGCGTTGACATGGCCCCAGCTGAATCCAATTGTATTGTGTTTTTTCACCTGCGCATTACGTCACTCTGCATACGTCACTTCACTTACGAGCCTCTTACGTACTAGGAGCGCATGCGAGGACCGAACAATCCTCTTCATCAACACAATCCGCTCCACTCAGTCGTTTACATGGAGCGGATTATCAATCGGCGTAGACTACCTCTTACAATCCGATCCGAAATACAATCAGATCCAGGTGAATCAGATTGGCTAAGGTGTTTATATGAGACATTTTTAATCTGATTGACCTTTCAATCTGATTGTAAATAGGATTTTTGGACCCATGTGAACGGGGCCAGTGTGTGATTGACAGCATGTGCGCTCTGTGATGGATTGACAAACAGGGCGTGTAGTCATCCTGCTTCCCCTGCTGGAAAAACCAACGTGGACCGGCATCAAAACACAACATATGCTAGTATGCTGGTCATGCTAAGCCCCTTCAATAATATCCAACTGTAGAGACAAGAACTTGTTTCCTCCTGTCTAATGAATGAAGGTCGAGTCGAATATTTGGAAGAAAGTTGGATTAATTACAGACAGTGACGACAATGTCACCCATTGCTTTTTCTGAGTGCGGCCAGCATACCAGCATGTGCTATGTTTTGGTGCTGGTCCATGCTGGTTTTTTCAGCAGGGCCTTCTCAGTGGTTGATAGGATTGACAACAGACAGACAAGCGTGATTCAGCATCGTATAACTCCCCCCCCCCCCCCCTTGATGATGGTGGACGGATGGAAGATGGCTTAAAAAGTCCATGCTCCTGATTTGAGTATAAAAGCATGAAATACATTTTAATCTATAGTTTATAGCTATAGATTTTTTTTTTCTCAAGAGCTACACTGTCCCTTGAGCAGTCGGAAATGGTTCAAACAGATCTGCACTTTAATCAAGCTTCCTCACATGCTCCAAATATCCAGTGCTTTACTGGTTTCCCCATAAACGTCCTCATGGATTTATTTTCTACAGTTCAGCCGTCTGCTTTTCGTAATCTGAAGGGCGCTCACTCCCACACATAATTATAACGTAAACAGAACCAATATTTCTGCTAAGCTACCGTGCCCTGATGCACTGAACTGCAAGCGCTAGTAAAACAGAGAGGCGAGGCGATGTACGGTACGGTGAGAAACTATTACCTCAAAATGCAGCACAACAACACAAATAATTTCAAAATAAATTTATGTCCCTTTGTCATGGGAATTAGGACAGAAAGTGAGAGCTCTCCTAACTCACATGTGGTGGGTCTGTTTCATTAATCAGGATCCAATCTGTGAGGATATACAGTATCAGTCTGTGAGGATATACACTATCTGTCTGTGAGGATATACACTATCAGTCTGTGAGGATATACAGTATCAGTCTGTGAGGATATACACTATCTGTCTGTGAGGATATACACTATCTGTCTGTGAGGATATACACTATCTGTCTGTGAGGATATACACTATCTGTCTGTGAGGATATACAGTCTCTTGCTGTTTATGATGGGTGAGCAGCTCATTTGAGATAACATGCCAAATGGGAGAATATTTTTCAGAAAATATAATATACTCCTATCTCCTCAACTGGAGCAGAACGACTATAGTTAGACCCCGACTTATGAGTTCTGATGTGTGTCAGTCCAGGTTCGCACAGTGTCAAGCTGCTGTCGGAGAAAAAGCCGCTCCTTCCCCGCAGGTTGACTCGTTTCCCTGAAATGCCAGCCTGCTCTTTCCCTGCGCGCGCCTGTGAGTTTGACATGGGCAAAGAGCCGAGATAAGCGAGCGAGGCGATGAAAATGTCTCTACACTTACATTAGCTTTGGAGAATTTGCCGGACAGTTACCATTGTTCCCATACAAGCCTCTGGCACAGATGGGCATTTACTGAAGTGACTGAGGGTAAGAGCGTTGCTGAGGGATCGATGGGACCTCAGACTTATTGCAAGCCTGTTCTGCTGGCCATCATGCTACACTACTGACATTATACTCCCTCTGTTTCCCTCTCCCCCATCTCTCTCCCTCCTTCTCTTCCTCTCTCTCTCTCTCCCTCTCTCCTGCTCTCCTCCCCTCTCTTTTTCTATTTCCCTCTCTTTCTCTCATGTTCTCTCCCTCTCTCTCCCTCTTCCTCTCTCTCACTGTCTATCCCTCTCTCTCCTGCTCTCATCCCCCCTCTTTTTCTATTTCCCTCTCTTTCTCTCATGTTCTCTCCCTCTCTCTCTCCCTCTCCATCCCTCTCTCTGCATCTCTTCCCTTTAGTCTTTCCCTCTTCCTCCCCCCCTTTATACGGGTTGGTTTGGTTTGGTTTGGTTTCTTACGTGATGATTTTGAAGGAAGACCCAGTGAGGGCTTTTTGTTTAAATTGAATTTCTGAGTCTCTTTCTCTCGCATTATGTATCTCTCATACACACACTTCCAATGAAAAATCTGTGCACGACCTTTAGCGATACAAATTGCCAGTCTTTGACAGAGAGAGACGCCATGCAGCTAAAGACCTGAGGGGAAGATGGCAGAGGTCGTGAGGGAATGCTGTGTTGAACCCATAGGTCAGCACTCCCAGTAGAAAACACTCAGTTGGTGACAGTGTTAATGCCAGCAGCCAGTCAGCTGGAGAACATCTATTCAATCAGACTGATGAGAAAGTAAATTTTAAAAATGTAAGCTTAGAAGTGCAGGAAAGAAAGTCATAGGAAAACTGTGACAGTTGCAAAGGAACAAGCACTTCTTTTAGCAGTAATACATTAGTGGTCGCTTGAGTAAATACATATACATTTATGTATTGCTGCCCATTAATCTAGAGCTATTCCCGCTGTAAGCCATGAAGGAATTATCATGCATTATATAACATCATATTATTTTCCAGACATGAAACTTGTTAAAGGCTGAAGCAGAGCCTTCATGCTGTCGCTGCTTAAGCCGCTGAATGTGTAGGGGCTTAAATGCTTCTTTACCTCCTCGCATATTCTGCCTCCGTCTAAATTAGTGTAAGAGTTGGACATGACCTGTTTTAAGTTTCAAATACTCCTTGCGTCTTAACTGAATGCTTCACATCACACTCAGCAGGGAATTATGATGGCGCGTTATGAAAGACCATGCACATACTCTCCTAATCCTTACAGTTTTGCTTACGGAGGAACAACGGCCCTTGCTGTTGCCTTTTGTGGGGTCCATTTTGTGTCCAAAAAATCTATAACCTCATAAGCAGACAATGTATACAGATTGCAAATAAATAAACTTGAAGGAAATCTGCAGGTGTGATGTCAGCCATTTTGGTCAGGAGCCACCTGCATCTTGTACCAGGAAGGGGTCTGGTGCTTTTAGAGATTATTTAGTTCCCTTCAAGAAAAAAAAGAAATAAAAACCCTCTTTTTTCCATTACTGTAAACCAGCAGCCAATGCACAACTATATGGCACTGTCTGCACCATAAACCACTGATTTGATTTCATCCAAGACCTAATTTGCATGATCATCTATTATCTTACCCACTTCTTTATAGTAAGGGTCATGGGGACTGGAGTAATCCCAGCATGCAATGGACAAGAGGCATAAATGCACACTGGGACAGTTCCCCAATCCATCACGGGGTACACGCACCACTCACTCACACACACACATACCAATGGGCAATTAATGGTCTCCTGTTGGCTGGACATGTAGGTCTTTGTACTGTGGGAAGAAACCAGAGCGCCTGGGTGAAACCCCATGCGGAAAACATGCAAACTCCGCACATAGATGTTCAGGCAAGCCAAGAGGCAGCAGTGTAACCCAATGTGCCATAGTACCTTCCCCAATTACCTTCTAGTCTTCATTTTATTTCATAAGAATTCTTTGATGTTACAAGAAATAAATCACAAATTATCGCAGAGTGTAATTTTACATTCATCATTAACCTTTTGTGACATTTTTAAAGAAAAGAGCAGGCGTGCTAGACACCACTGTGACAGCTGTTCGGCTTCTGACAGCAACCTTGCTCATTACAGCTTTCTTATGTGAGCTGACAGTGCTAATGGCAGTCTATTCTGGCATTCTCAGAGGTGCACCCACTGATGCTGAGAAGATACGAGCAGTACATTATGAATATTCGTTCTGCTTTCAAATATAATGTGATTCTGTTGTTGCTCCAATTTCCACATGCAAACAATACTTGAATTCTGACACGCCAAGTAAATCCTATATATCTGCCTGTTTCTGAATTGTTATTTTGCTCCACCACTATAGGTTCTCCCATCTTGTTCACTCAGATTGAATCATACTGAAAATGAACAGATACTGTATGTGAACTTTGACCCAATTTATTTCACTTAACTTACCTTTCAATCAATTGTCAAATACTGAAAAGCTATGTCCTTTTCTTTACATGGTATCTAGCCTCCAAAAAAGTGCTAGCTTACATAAAGTCGCACGAATGGAAGCAATATGAAGTCATTTTAAATTGTTATAATTCTTTAATAAAAGGCTGTATGAGTAGTTGCGCAACCTTTAAGTCCTAAAATTTACATGCATGTATTGCAGGAAGTCGATTGAAAATCTCAATCGTCGCAAAATCTGATTTAAACTTTTATCCTTTAAATCAGCAGGATGCATTTTAAGTTGTAAATTTAGTCCTTCGTGTCCAGATGTTGGACAAGCTTTGTTGACAAAAACTGAGTTAAATGTTCAACTAACCTAATTAGCAAGAATAAGTCCAGATGTTGAACTAGCCTTGTAGACAAATACAAAACAGAGTCCACATAAATATTCAGTACAGCTGTTTCCTTCTAGGTTTGTTCTGAGGACAAAGCATGAAAACCATGAGAATTATTCATTCCCTGCAAAATATCGCGTTGGAGACGCCAACACAAGATAAATGGCTGAGTGATCTGTTGGCTATAAGCCCCCTCCTAATAGCTATAAGTCCGCGATGAAGTTCAGTTTAAACAACCCTACATTTTACTGTGTATATGCGTGTATATGAGTGTGATAGAGAAAGACTTCTGCAAGTGCAATATCTACAAATGCTCTCTCTCTCTCTCTCTTTCTCTCTCTCTCTTATACACTCTCTCCATCAGCTTCTTTCTCTCTCTTTTCATTCACTCTCCCTTAGTCTCTCTTACTTTGTCTCACTCAGTTTCTCTCTCCCTGAATCTGTTTTTCTCTCTCTCTCTCACTCTCACACATGCACACCCATCTCCTGTGCACAACACACAGGAAAAAAGCAAGTTCGCTCTGCATATTTTTACACAGATACAAGCATTTATCAGATATGCACCTCCTCACAAAAAAAAACACACAAACACACACACACACACACACACACACACACACACACACACATCCAGTAAAGCTCATTCACACTGCATATTTTCACACTAATACTAGTATTTATTCCGTTTAAGTTTACTTTGCGTGAAAGATGAATTTTACTGTGCAGTGAACAAAAGGAAATTTTTCTTGTCATATATATGTTTTGTGAACAGAGGGAATTCAGTTAGAAAGCAAAACACAGGAGCCAAACGTGCTGACGCAGACGGTTACACTGCAGGCAACACTAATTAACAAACATTCAGGACTTGACAGAGCCCCCCCACCCCTCCCTTCTACAGGGGTGCGGGAGAGCAGGCGCGAGAGGGCATCGGGCTTGAGGTTTTTGAACTGAGGCGGTAGGTGAGGGTGAAATCGAAGCGGGTGAAGAAGAATGACCAGCGGGCCTGCCTGGGGTATTGCCTCTGGAAGGAGCTAATGTATTCCAGGTTTTAATGGTTAGTTCAGGCAAGGAAGGGGATGCTGCCCCCCTCAAGCCAGTACCTCCACTTTTTAAATGCCAGCTTGATGGCCAGCACCTCCCAGTCCTCAATTGAAAGTTATTCTCTTCTGGAGTCAGCTAAAGGGAGAAGAAAGGACAGGGGTGGACTTTGCCATCATCTTCCAGCTGGGAGAGAATGCCTCTGGTGCCAATATCCAACGTGTCCACCACTACACTCCTGGGGGATCTGGAGATCCATGACTGGGAAGCCAAAAAAATCTGTCCTTAAGCTGGCTGAAGGTGGAGGCGGCCTGAAGAGACCTGCAGACCGGCATATTAGAGGTGGTGAGGGTGATGAGTGGAGCGGTGATTATGGAGTTGCTTCAGGTAAACCGCCAGTTAGAATTCGCAAAGCAGAGGAACCACTAGAGCTGCTTGCAATCTGCAAGCTATGACCAAACCAAGACAGTTGAAACCTCTCTCAGATCCAAGCTGATTTCCCCCTGGGAGAATGTGAAGCCAACAAACTTCGCTGGCATTTGATGAAAGTGACAGTTTTTGGGCTTCAGGAAGAGCCGGCTCTCGAGGAGTTGCAGGATCTCTTGGAGGACGTGTTGGGTATGTTGCTCCAGCATTTGGGAGAATACCAGAGTTTTGTCCAGGTACATGTACACAAACTGGGAGATCATGTTGCAGAGGATAAATTTATGATCCCGGAAGCCAGGTCCTCAGAAATATCCTAATCCTTGGCTTTTGAGTCTGCTACAGAGGGGGAGTAATGCCTTCCTCAAGGGGGCAAGAGATTGATGGCACATTTGCAGATTTGCAGAAGGCCTGGCAGAGACTGTGGTAGACTGAAGGTAATGGGTGACTTCTCATGGCTGGGAGGAACCAGAGCTACCAGACTGAGGGCAGAACAAAGACAGGTCTTCAGACAGGAAGGGGTTCACCCAATGACAGCACTGCTCCAGTTCACATGGAAGTTATGTTTCCTAAATCACTGTCTTCCCAAGACCACTGTGGCATGAGGAGACCCCAGAGGGTAAAAGACGAGGGCTTCCAGATGGTTGCCAGAGATGTGCATCTAAACCAGGTCGGTAGGGCCATTCCCATGAGGGCTTGGGAGAGGATGGGCACCGGCAGCGGAGCAGAGGGGAGCCCCAACTGTCCGGCAAAGGTCGAGTAGAGAAAGCTGCCGTTTGCCACTGAGTTGATGAGTACCTTGCCTGTTACCTGGCGATCCTGCCAGTAGAGCTGCACATAGAAAAGGTGCCAGGAGAAATAACAGATGGAGGCACTGGTGAAAAACTTTTATCTTTGGGCTGGACTGGGTTGGCACAGTGGGCTGGTGGCAATGAGTGGTTTGGCACGGCTGCAGTACAAGCAGAGAAGTAAGTGGATCCGTCACTGCTGTGTGGAGGGGTTCAACCAGCAGATTCTGACACAGTCAATCTGCATGGCCTCAGATGGTGGAAGAGAAGGAGAGGGACCGACCAGGCCTGTTGGAGGAGACTGCAGGGAATAATAGCGGCAGTCCCAATGTCTCTCCCGCAGGCGAGCCTTCAAACACAGCACCAGGTCCACCAGTCCCTCAAGGTTTGTGGGAGGGACACAGGTTGTCAGCTCGTCTTGGATATGACCAGCGAGTCAATAGAGGGTGGCATCGTAAAGGGCCCAGGGATTCCAGTGGGCTTTGGCTGGCAGAGTGCAAAACTCATTCAAATAATACAAGACAGTAGTGTTGCCCAGATTAAGTCAGAGAAGGCCCCAAGCGGCTGGGAGCCGTCAAAGATCTTCTTCATCCTGTCAGCAAAGGTGGGGATGGAGTGTGTAGCTGGGTGGCAAGCCTATAAGCATGCAGCCGCCCAGTCGCAGGCTTTCCTCGTCAGACGAGAGATGGAATAGTCAACCTGGTGGCCACTTCATGGGGAAGGTTGAGGGCTGGAGCTCAAACATAAAGGAACACTGTAACACAAAACAGGGGCCGTCGGTGGGATTGCTGTTGTGTTGATCCGAAGGCATGATGCTGGGCTCCCAAGATCTGGGAGGTTCAGCTTGAGCTCGGAGGACAGGAGGACTGGCAGGCAGGACAGCAGTAGCAGAATCCCAGCTGATTTCAGCGATGGAGGGGAGCTGACCGGAGATAGCCCCAAAAAACTGGTGCAGCTGATGCACCTCTGCCCCCTGTTGCCCCAGGCAGAGATGGGGGAGATCTGCTGGTTCCATGATGCTAGGCTGGACTGCTCTGTCAGAAAGCCCATCTCAGGAGCCAAACATGGGTTTCACTAGAATACCCATAGGATGTGTTTAATAATAAATTTACAAGCAAGTAGTAGACTGACAAGAAACAGGTAAGGAAAGTAATCAGGACGGTCCAAAGTCATGCAGCAGCAGTCTAGAACACGAGGGCATCAGGCAGAACCGTAGTGGGAGGAACTAGTCCAAGGCCTGTAGCCTTGGAGTCTAGCCAGAGAAAGTTGCAGACTATAGGCAGGGAGGCGAACTCAGACAAAGATGAAGATACATTGGGAAAAATTACAATGTAGGGGTTGGGAAAATAAAGGAATCTGGAGACAGTTTTCCTGAATAATCCTTTAGAGGAGCTACAGCTAAATACCAAACATGGAAGGTACTAACGGTTTAACAAAGGGGAAACAAAAACCAGGAAACTAAATACACTAAAACAACAAGTGACAAAGTGGGTCATGTGAGCGAGAGCGCAGGAATGACACAAGGGGAGTGGCTAAGCCACGAGACAATAATTGAATGATGAAAAACAATTACATGGCATGACAGAATAAGGAAGTAGGGACATTCTGCACAAGAATATTTCACTAAATTAGACACAAGTTCTTGAACAATTAAAAAAAGGTACCCAGGCAGTAATATTTATTTGATTGCACTTCCTAAATACTGTATATTTCCTGTAAACTTCATTCACTGTTTTCACGTTGGGGACCATTAGAGAAGTGACTGATCTCATGATTCACTGAACATCTTACACGACAGTTTATATTATATATTTGTGAATAAATTACAGTGTGACGATTTTATTGGAAAGCGACTTGCAGTTGATTGGGCCTAGGCAGAACCAAATCCCCCCAGGAAATCTGTGGGATTGAGGGCTATACTGGGGCTTTAATAACCAATGTTCCTGAACCCAACCTAGCACCATCGCCACTAACTGCATCCACCTTTATTCTGTAGGACTTATTGACTAATTGCTATAAAGAATTACAACCCATACCGCTGGCCACATGGCACCCAAATACCTTTTGAGAAATATGAGACAAATACTAACTATGCATTTAGAGCCTGTTTCTTGTACAAAGACTAAGCATACTGTCAGTCAAATTTGAGTTTTGTGAGGAGAAATTAGATTCAAAGTTGACTTTATTCCAGGACTTGACTTAATCTGTGTCAGTGAATGGCGCCCACTGTTAAATAAGTGACTATATAACCTTGTTTCGGAGAATACTGCCTCTTCTATTGAGTAAAATACAATCTTAAATGTCATCAATATCATCTAATGAAATCTGAAGGGAGGCTATTTGATGGACGGATGCACATGATTACACCTGGGTGAGCACTGGCTGAGGATACTAAAGTGACAGTATCAGAGATCTGGACAGATGTGGCCCACCAGGGATCAACTGTTCAACTAGAACCCGGCTCTGATGATAGCAAGCCCCTATGACCTCAGGATCTCTCTTACAGGTCAACAAAAGGGCAAAGTTATTTAATCAGCACCATTACTTGCTGTGAAAGAGATTGACTGGCAGCTGAAGATTAGCAAGCGGCTCCATGCAGCTCCCAGTACTTCTTCGAGCTCAATGTGGCATCACCATCAAAAGTCTCCTTTTACAGGTAAGAATGCATACCATATAATCCATATGAATCGCATTCAACATACAGTATGTCATACATTACCAATGGCTATGAACCATATCACAATTCATCCTGCTCTGGCCTTATGGCTGAAGCAACCTGTCCTCCAACCATACGCTCAAATAGGTTGATTATTCTCATTTACTCTGATTAATGACCCATAGGAGTGCTTCCTAAAATCGTGCCCCTACTGGCAGCAGGAGGGTATTGTTAGAGTTACAGTTTCAGTTTCAGATACAATTTCAGTCATATTTACACTAAAAATAACAGTAAGGGTAAGGATTAGGGTTGGGGTTAGGGTTTGGGTATGGGTTAGAATTAGAATTGAAGCACCTATTACTAAAACCCCATAAGTCACACTTGACTTGTGGGGTTTTAGTAATCAGTGCTTCAATTTGGGTTAGGATTAGCTTTTGGTCACAGATTTACTGACGGTGACGCTGATGATCAAAACCAGATTGTCGTTATTTAAATGACTGCAAGAGGTCGCTTAACTCCTCAACGTAACTTTTGGTTGTAATAAGCTGCTTGACAAATTACCTTTGCGGGCATATTTTGTTGGAAGACAGGCGCGGCTGAAGCTATGTAGGTCTAGGTTCAGGTCATTCCAGCAAGAGAGACCCCAAGCGAAAGCTAATTAGTTGGTTGAAGTGGTGTTTGTCGGGACAGTCATCCCTCACAGCAAATAAACCTCAATGCCCCTGAGATGGAGACGTTGTCACTTGGCTGAGATGTAAATCCAAGCTTCTGACCCACTGTGGTTATTAAAGGTCCCATGACTCAACTGCGATGAGTAGGGGGTTCCCCATTGTTCTGGCTAGATTCCTAACCAAGCCCGTTCAACCACATTTTCATCCCTGATTTAAATAGGCTAAAAAAAAAAATCACACTCTCTCCCTCAGCTGGTGTGTGCTGATTGTTTTGGCACAAAATGGCTGACCTGCCAACATGCATCACCCAGGTGGTCGAGGCGATTCCCCCTCATCACTTCAAATCGCTTTTATTATGAAAAGAGCACTATATAAATGCAATAATTGATCATAATCTATCAATTATATATAGTGGCCGTCATTTTGACTCACTTAATAGGCCAGTCTCTCATTTAATTGTGTCTGAACATTCTCATGGCAGCCATTTTTGTCATAAAGTCGCTGCTTTCATGAGTTTACTTTTCCATTAACTGAAAAAAGAGAAGAATAAGAACCCTCTTAAGGGATCTTGAGAGCAGGCAGAAATGACTCAAGTGTCGAGGAAGTGCAACGATTCAAAGAGGGATCGGAATGAGCACAAACAGCTTTATGAATAAGCCACACAAAAAGGGCTCTGAGTGGACCATTCAGAGCACAGTGTCACCTTAAATTACTGAGGATGAATTGATGAAAAAATGAAAGTGGTGCTAAAACATGCAAGCCCTGTTTTAAGGAGAAAGAAACCTCTAGTGATGATGTCTCAGCCTGCAAAGCTGCTACAAATGCTGATTGATATTTTGGAGCAAGACAGGTATTAGAGCTTATATTTGTGTCTGTGCAGAAGTTAGAATGTTCCATTTCATTGGGGTGAAAATCATTTGTGGGAGCATTTGGATTAGTATTTTCCTTCGAACTCCTCATTGAAAGAAATGTAAATGATTAGCGGGGCTCCATAATTAATTCATAACATCATTACGTAAATTACATAAAGTAATTCTGAGGGTTCATATTCATCCTGGCCATCTCTGTTGTAAGACTGAAGATGAGTTAAACTGTATTACGATGTCAACCAGCCCCTCATTGGATCATACCACTTCTTAACTATTGAGACTGCCATGATTGAGCCAGATACCGAGTGTACTTCAGTGCTAAAAAAGTATCCTCTCTATCAGGAAGTATGGAGGAGAACACAAGGGGAGGAAGTGAGGACACACTAAACGATAATATGGACAAACCCTCTGTCATTAAGAAGGGCACAACTAGAATCAGCTGAGTATCAACTACATTTTTGACAAAAGGGATGATGCTTTAATTGTTAATATCATAAACATCCAGAAGTGTGTCTATTGCTGTGGGTAATATCTATCATGAAAAAAACACCACTTAAATATATAGAAAGCCAATTTCATTTTGTGTATTTTCAAACTGGTTACACTTTGCAATGAGGAGCACGAGAAATGATGAAAACTAATTTTGTTCATTATTGAGTATAAGTTTGCCAGTGTTTTGGTAATTCATGTGAATAGAAGCAGTTATTGTTATTAGCCATTAAATGTATGAGTAAAACGTATTTATTATAGCATACCTAATTATATTCTAATTATATTCTTCACTTTGATGATGTATAGACATTAATAAATCCACCATGCATTAACTATTCATTAAAAGCTGGTTTCAAGCTTGATCAAAGTACTTTCATCTATTTTACTTCATTGACGTATGTTAACAACAGCATTTATTTAATGTTGAAACATATGATAACACAATGTTTAAGTTTTGTTTATGTGTTATGGGGGACAAAGTGCCAGATTCACTTTTAAATTGCACTTGTGCACTTAAAAACTAACATTGATTAGTTAGATCTTAGATGTCAGAGGACTAATTTCCTCATGGTTTCTGAACATAGCCGAAATACAAGAGCCTTCAAAATGCATATATTTTGATTACACAGTATTCCTTACGCCATTTAATACCAAGTCTTCCTGTTTGTGCAATGTTTTGATAGTAGCTAATCCAAAACTGCCAACAGCTGTCATGAATAAGCCAACTGTATCATTGCCCATTGAGCTGGCATAATATGCTACCTTGATTAGCTTACGGACAACAGCCTTTACATGAATTAAAACAGATTCTATCAGGCTGCAATTCAAACTGATGTGCGCAGCCAGGTGGAGGATACTGTTTTGTAACTCATTGATTGATTAATTCATCAATTGACTCTTGCACTGTCCCATCAAAAAGCTTGCATTGTTCCATCAACCCTTGAACAGCTTCAAAGAGAATACACAAAATAGGAATCAGCAAATCCTGATCCAGAGAGTTTGTTCATACAGAACTGATTTTTTCACGCTTTTGTCAAAGCATTAGCTTCAGCAATATGACTGAATTTTGATACAAAGTCCACGTGTGCACGCACACACACACATGGACACACGCACAGTAGTTGGAAACATACTTCGCGGAAAAAGATCTGACCTATTACACAAAGTTAAAAGTATTTCGGATAATTTAAATGATTACATTTTTGCATTGAATATTTGAAAATTTTTCATAATGGTCATTGCTCCCTAACAAAAACTAGGCTTAATGAGATATGCTTCTAAGTTTACCAAGATAAGATTATTACCACGCTTTTAATCAAGTTAAGTAATGTGGGCTGATGGTGCTGGCTATAAGGTTTACCTTTATAAACAATCAAAAATCATGGTAATTACGCCATTTTAGATTAACCCAATCATGGGCAGCGTCCCTTACTTGGGACAGGCAATAGTCATTGACATATTGTGGCTCAGATGCAAAGGCCCATAACTGTGATGGTTAAATTGTGTAGCAGATTGATATGTGAGGTTGTTGCCCTTGAAATAGTTCATGTGATGTATTTTCCCAAGATCCCCTGTTTCAAAATGGCAGACACATTGGTAAATGTGGAAAAAGGACAAGAAGATCAGACAGGTGAGTTAACTGGGCAAACCACATACAGGTGTTTACAGATGGTTCCATGGACCCCAGCAGTAAAAGGGTGGGTTTTGCAATACATATTCCCGGCCTGCGGGTCACACAGAGTAGGCGGTTGTCAAATGGGGTGTCTGTTTTTACCGCAGAAGTAGTAGCCTTACTATGGGCAATAAATTGGGTGGAAGAAGTGAGGCCACAGCAGGTGGTTATATGCTCTGACTCGGCGGCTTCTCTTAGGACCCTGCAGGGGGGAGGTCACGGATTAGTCCGGACCTGATTTGTGAGCTCCTAACAACTCTATATAAAATAAGGTTGTCTGGAATAGGAGTGGGATTCATGTGGGTCCCAGTGCATGTGGGGGTGGAGGGCAACAAGGCTGTTGATTAGGCAGCCGAAGAGGCCCTGTGGAGGGAGGAGGTGGATGTGAGCATAGCATTAGGGGTATCGGAGTATCAAAGTGTGGTTAAAGAAGAGATAAGTAGGAGATGGCAGAGTGAGTGGGATAGGGAAAAGAGAGGAAGGTTTTTCCACATTATTCAAACCAGTATCAGGGGTGGGAACAGTCCACAGGGGAACAGAAGGGGGCAGGTGATCATGACAAGACTGAGACTTAGACATTGTGGTCTCGCGTGGGGACTGGCCTGCGTCGGTAAGCATGAAAATGGACTTTTTGAATGTGGGGAAATGGAAACTGTGCGACAAGTATTTATGGAGTGCTCCAAATATACAACGAGAGGAATATTTTGTTCTCTGCAGTTCTTGGTACTGGGCTACAGTATTTATCTTTAAGGAACATTCTCAATCCGGAGGAACATCAAAGGGAAGTGGGGAAAGCTGTGATGGATTTTCTTTTGGACTCCGGTCTGCACCGTAAGGTGTAAGGCCGCTGAATAAAACGAAGAGTATCTAACCAAATCGGTGGGAGGCAGCAATACGCCGACGGGCGTCTAGTCTGCCAGGAAATCAAAAGAGGAAGAAGAAGACAGGTGAGTAAAACAAGTAAAATAGCGTGAATTGTTACATTAAACGGCTAAACTAGTGTAAACAGTATTGTGATTTATAATTTAGAAAGTATTATTCAAGATAAATTATTTATTGCAAAAATATGCCTAGTACCATACCCGTCCCTTTTTAGGTTTGGTTTCCCACACCAAACAGTAGTAACACAGGAAACAAATAGTCCACAGTAATCCTATATAACTGCGAACATAAAATCATAAAAACTAAAATTAGGATAGAAATACCTTCATGGATATAAATTTTCAAGACTGCTAGTCCGCTCTGTTTCTTAAATTATTGTTTTTTTGTTTCTCAGGTGATTATATTCAACAAGAACAGTTTGCTATGACATCCAAATACGTCAAAGTATGTAAAATATGCACCCTGTTGTGGACAGCGTCCCATTATTGGGACAGAATGAAAATCGTTCAAGTAATTATGGAAACCGATTTTTAAGCTTTTTTTCTGTGTACAACTAACCAAAACCCAAAAGATATAAAAAGGAAAAGGGGATTTGACACCCTGCCCATGATTGGGTTAAAATGCACACTTCATCTTTATTTGCATTTTTATTACCAAGTTGCTCAGATATCTTTTTATTTCATAATCAAAACTGCAAATAATCATGGCATTATAGAAACTACATGCCTCCAAATAGCAGCCATACTAGTCAGGTAACAGAAACAATCACAGTCACAGCATTGAAAACATTTTTAAATGAGATTTCCTTTTCTTTCCTACGACAACTTTTTTCAGTATTTCGATCAAAACACATTGCTGGTTCATCATAAAGACTTCACAATAAAGTAATAAAAAAAACAGTCAAAACAGAACACAGATAAATACCTTTTTTTCCAAAATGAATACCCACAGCAAACACATTGTTTTTCTTTGGCCTCGTAAAATGTGTCCATTATCTAAAGTATTATCTGTGCTATATGTATGTGGTTTTCCATCTTAGTGCAGTGAATCTTGGACAAGACACTGATGAATGGGGCCTCCTGTAGATTTCATCACTAAAACTGAGCCTTGGATTACTGCACACAACTATCTTCACAACTATAGAGGCACATATTCTGTGAATGAGAGGGCCAAAACACTGCATGTACAAGCCTCACATTCTATTTTGCTGCTTACAGTCTATATTTTTCGTTAAACGTGTGCGATGGACAACTTTGAAAATGACTATAATGTTCGCCTGACATAACAAGCTTGTTCATATTTTGTTACCAACAAGGTAAAAAAAAAAAAAAGCCACCTGACTTTCACCAGGTCGTCAATGTCAAGCAAATTTTAACAATGTTATTATTGCATAAATTACGAGCATAATTTCTATATGTAGTCCAGTAGGAATTCTGTAACCTCAAGAAAAACTGCACGCATTTGTTGCCATGAGCACCTGATTATCTGCGGGAATATGTTGATATCTTTCAGCAATAAATTTTACATTCACGTCCATGCTCTCTTACATGCTAGACAATGAAATGGGGCACATTTTAAAAATCATCTTTAACTGCTTATTATGGGATTAAGTGGGTCAACATGAAAAACAAGTAAGCACCCACTTTTCTACTCATGAGTCTGTTTAATGCAGTAGTGTACCCTGCCCTTGATTCATGCATAAAACTTTCCTCTCTTGTCCCAACAGCATACTAGCATCACAAATCAGCACACACAGATACCAGAAAAAAAGATAAATTTGATGGGAAAAGAATAATTGTCTTTTTATTTTTATTTTACAATAACTATTTACTTCAATGTAGAAGGCTCCATGACCTATACTGGAACAAGCCGCAGTTGTGCTCGTGACCAAGCCCAGGAAACAAGCCTTAAAAAGGAAACTTAATTATGGCCGCTTGACACTTTAACAATCAGGACTCCACACCAGAGTTCAAGTCCACGTTTTTTTGTCCGCCCACCCACTGAAGCAGCGCTTCAACGGGAGGAACCACAAAGCACCACGGCATGTAATTTAACTCTTGCATTGTTTACATTACGTGACATTACATTATAATCAGCAAACGTTCTAATACAAAGCAACAGACACAAAGTGCATTTGAAGGGGTAAGGAGTGCTGAGAACCCAAGATGGGTGGGGGTGGGGGCGGAGGGTAACATTTCAATTACCAGTGGAGAAAAATAGGAAAAGGATTTTGCTCTGTTAAATACCTGTGGAGAAAAAAAATAAACAGAACTACTAATTAAATTAAAATACCATTCAGTCGAAGACTAAACCTAGTACTATATACAAGGTTATGTGAAGGGGAGAGGTGAAGTCAGAAGAGGTGAGAGTGTGCGACTCAGGACTGCACTTTGAGGCGGTAAGGGTTACTACTGTTCTGAGGTCTGTGGGAAAGCTATTTGACCATATGGGACCCAGAACAGAGAAGAGATGTAACCACACAGAGCCAGAACAGAGTGGGGCAAGTGTCAGTCAACCAGCAGTGGTAGAACAGAGAGGTCTGGCAGGTGTGCAGGGTCTAATGATCTTCTGCTGACAGGCGGGGGCAGTTCCTTTTGTCACCACGTATGCTAGCACTAATGTCTTATACTAGATGCAAGCCAGGACAGGCAAGCAGTGGAGGGCAACAAGAAACACAGTGATGTGTTTCCAGCAGTCTGGATCAGCTGTAGGGGTCCGATGGCAGAGGCCAAAAGGCCAGTTAAAACTGAACTGCAGTAGTCCAGGTGGACAGTACCAATGCCTGAATCAGAAGCTGAGTTGTACAGGTGGTTAGAAAGAGTCAGGTTCTCCTGATGTTGTACAGGGAGAACCAGTGTGCCCGACTCACCGCTGAGATGCTCTCAGTGAGTGGCATTAAATTATCCATCACCACTCAAAGTTTACACACATCAGGCAATGAGGACACCATAGAGTCTCATATTGAATACAGAGAAAGTGAAGTACAGTATGGGGGAGGAGGGAGCAGGGATGAACATCACCTTTATTTTACCTGGGTTGAGCTCAAGATGGTGATCTATCCAGGTCAGGATGTCCCTCAGGCAAGCTGAGATCCAAGCAGAGACTTGCCTAGAGTGTCAAATAGAAAGATAAAGAAGAAAAGTTGAGAGACATTTGCATAACAGTGATGACAAACCATGAGCAAAGATCACAGGGCTAAGAGAATGTGTGTAGAGGGAGAAGAGAAGGGGACCCACAACTGAACCCTGGGGGACTCCTGTAGTAAGACGACAAGGAGCTGTTACTGCCTCGTTCCAAGCAATTTGACAGGAGAAATCTGAAAGATAGGACATGATCCATACAATGATTGTGCCGCTTATGCTCATTACTGCTATGGACGACAAGAGGATGGGATTGGTAACAGTATCAAAGGCAGACAGGTCTCGAAGAATCAAGATAGAGGAAAGAGAAGTTGCTCTCGCAGCATGAAGTGACTCATTGACAGAGAGAAGTGCAGTTTCTGCCAGGTCACCAAGTCTGAAGCCAGACTGATGAGGATCCAACAAGTTATTCTGGAACAGAAAAGAAGGCAGTTGCTTAGAATCAGTTCTTTCAAGTGTTTCAGATAGAAAAGGAAGGAGGGAGACAGGATGGTAGTTCTACTAGAGGGAGGAATCCAGAGTGCATTTCTGAAGAAGTGCAGTGACAGGGGCACAAATGAAAGAAGTGGGGAAACATCCAGAAGATAAGGAGTGGTTGACAAGGCAGATAAGAAAAGGTAGAATATCAGGTGTGATAAAGGCAAAAGTAACCGGGCGGTGGGAGAGGAGAAATCAGAGATGTCCAAAATTGTCGGGGGAGAGAAACTGGAAAAACAATGAGAGTGGACAGAAGACAGGGAGTCAGAGAGGGTAGAGGTACATGAAATGGGACGAAAAATCTCCATGACATTTTGCACCCAAGAATTCAGCAAAATCCTCAGCAGTGAAAGACCACTGAAGTGGGCGCAGAGAGCTAAGGACAGAAGAGAAAAGGGAGAATATTTAATGGGGGACAGTTACAGAGCTCTCAATTTTAGTGTGAAAATAATTGATTTTAGCGGAGGTGATAGAAGAGTAGAATTCTGCCAGGAGGCAGAGGTTAAAGACAGGCCAGACTGGGTCCTGGACTTCACTTCCTTTCTGCAGGATGCAAGCTGGCCCTCTCTGTACAAAGGGTATCAGACATCCATGGACGGTGAGTGAAAGAACATGCAGGCCTAGAAATTGGAGGACAGAGTAAATTTAGCAGTGAGGAGAGAAGAGAGAGCAGAAAGGAAGATGCCTTGAGACTGGAATGTTTAGAAAAGAAATCCAGAGGTTGGAGGGAAGTAGTTAGCATGGGGGCAAGACTGGGGGTGGGTGGAGAGGGGGCAGGATGAAGGCGAAAAGGAGTGGAGACGGAGAAGTGATGGTCAGGCTGGTGCAGTGAGGTCACCATAAGCACAAATAAGAAGTTGTTCCTCTGGAGATGAGTGCAGTAAGGAAAGGTCAAATGACTGGAGCAGAGACAGGAGAACAACAGACTGGGAGGCACTCCAGGTGAATGTTAAAGGGGGGAAGAGGAGGCTGAGATGAGGTCAGCCTTCTGTATGGCAGACTGGCAATTCCAGAGCCTCCCGGAGACCATGAAAATGTTACAGGAGGTCAGCACTGGGTAAAGCAGGTTGGAGAGGTTCCATTGTCATGGGGATCCATAACAGATGAAATGCCTTCAGAGGGAGAGTGAGCAGACTGGGATAGAATACCACTTGATAAAGTGAGGGAACGGGAGAGTTAGGAGGATAACTGTCATTCCGCGTCAGACTACACACACTACTAATTGCGCAGACAACAAAAACAGTTGAAGGGCGAAACATGGCGGCCTGATTACAAAAGCTACCACTAGTTAACTAACAGCCTTATTGAAGTTCATCAATGCAACAAGCGATGCGACAGTTGAAAACATGCGCTAAATCAAAAAACATACAGGTATGGTTACAGCAACCTCCAGTTTAGTGCAACATACTAATCAGTACCTGGGAAATAAAACAAACACCTATCCAAGTAGATCTCTTGCAGCTCTTGTAGACCAAGTAAACAAATGCACATTTCTAAGGTGCTGGCAGTGAGTGATTAACATAATGTGACTCTGCATCAGTCTCCACACCCAACTAATCCCTAAACAAAAACAGCTGATGGCAGCCAACAATGAAAAGAGCTATCATTAGTTAGCTAACAGCCTACTGGTCAGTCAGTCAACACAACAATCAATGCGACAACTTAAAGGTTGGATTCCCATTGTTTTTGTTTAGCGGCCAATCAGCAAGCCGCACCTGCGCAAACGAACCGAAATAGAAGGATTATCTACGCCTGGACACAAAACATTGGTTGATGAATGAAATTGGTCATGTGACCATGCAAGATGTCAACAAAAGCTAGTGATTTGTCTGTAAACATTGGACGTTCAACATCCCGTCTGAGAATCGACTTTAGATGCCCTTGAAAATTTTTGCAGAAGCAAAAAAAAAAAAAAACAGGAATGATTACATCAACCTCTAATAAACTGGTAAATGAAACTAATATCTGTCCAAATAGATCCCTTGCAGCTCCTGTAGGCCAAGTAAACAAATGGATGTCTACAAAGGGACCAATGGCCCAGGACCAATGGCCACAAACATGCAAGGATACTAATCATCTATCAATTTTTGATGTGGGAAGAAGTAAGAAATAAACAAAACTGAGAGGGTCAGAAACCAAATAAGAAAAATACACTTTATCAAAAATCAACATTCTCTCTTGGTAATTTCCACTTATACACAATCACACAGAGGAATCCACAAGAACAGTAGCTTGTGCACAGATTTTTACTTTGCTGGAAAGAATGCAGTTAAAAAAAAAAGTGACACAAAGTCACAGAGCAGTTAATTATTTTTCACAGTTTACAAAACGCAATTCGAAGCAACTGAAATAGCGGTGAGCAGCGACAAATTTTTTTTCAAATAACAGGGCTGCCATTGTGCATATTTGTATGCAAGGTTTCCAGGTTTACTGCAGGTAAAATAATCCAAATCTTTAAATCGATGCTTCTCGGCCGCTCAAACTCAGCACAGGCTACTGACGTAAATTTGCCACTTTCGGCACTATTAGACTTCATAGAATCGGAGATTCTCAGGTTCAGGAGTGTTTTTATTTTTCTCTGGGAAGTTACTTTGAGGCCATGCAATAAAACGACTTGTTGAAATGACTTCTTCCCCGCTGGTTCAAAAGTTTGTCACTTTGAAATGCGCAAATTCCAGACTCTCTCAGAAGTTGAAAATTAGGCTGTGTAAGGGAGCTGAGCTGCTAGCCTCTGATAGGGTCGCATTATTCTCCACAATCAAAGGGTTAGCGTGCCTTGTAATTTAGATATTGTCTAAAGGGATAAAATGGTAATGTATGAGTACAGGTGCTTGACTCGGCAGTCAGCTTCTTTGAAGTCCGTGGCCCCACAGTTCCCCCTTTGAGTCGTCATTCATCATCCCAAATGAGTAATGCGCAGGGAAGAGCCGGGGTCGCTGGAGTGTAAATATTACCGTTCACTACATGACATGTAATTTATTATGAGGTCTGGATCAGTGTATATAAGGGCACACAGTCAACAATCCGTTAGTGTGGCGCTCCTGTAGGATGAAACCGAGAGCAATTTTATGTATTATATTATATTATATTATTTGTGTGTGTGTGTGTGTGTGTGTGTGTGTGTGTGTGTATGCATGTGTGTGTGTGTTTTCACTCTTTGGCATTAGGAAAAGAGAAGAAAGCACTTTAACTGAACAGAGCATTCAAAAACAATTTATATGTAAATACTTTTCAAGGCATTATCACTTACCAATCAGCCAAGCGCATTTATGCGCTTCCTCGCCGCCCACCCCTGCGCTACCTAATTTACCAAGTGTCACCCATCCTCTTAGCTGTCTCCCCAGGACTGTCTGTCATGGTTTAAGCGTTTGTTTGTTGGACCTTTCTTTGTTCTATCGTCCGGGATGATATCGAGTTTCTTTTCCATCGAATTCCTGGCCCAGTTGGCTGATTGAGCTGGGGCGGAGTTTTCCGGACTCTATATATATGGCCGGAGGTTCGCCACACCTATCGCTAGAGTGTCTGATTGCTTTCTAGCACTTCGGCGGGAGAAAATCTCTTTTCAGATTTCCTAGTGATTTGTTATATTCTATTTATTGTTAGGAATTGCTTCTTTTATAAATTTTCTCTCTTCTGCTCTCTTCTCTCTTCTTCTCTTGTTGTTTTTCCCCTCGCACTGCTTCCGTGTTGCAGACATTTACTCGTCCTTGGCAGCGTGAGCTTTTACCGGAGGTGCGTCCCTCTTCTGTGTTTATCTCTTAGCTGAGCTGCTCCCAGTTCTTTCTCTCACTGGTCGCAGCACCTGGCGTCCTGTCACAGCCCATCACACTGCCACAGAGCTACAGCTAAACTTTATCTTTCTGTACACAAACGCAGACTGATTGACTGTGCTGGTCATCTGAACTCACAGCCACAGCTGTCCAAAGCCAGACGGGCTTCTCCCATTTCATCTGAGTCGGCTGCCTCCCAGTGTTTCATCCACTCCAAAGTCAAGGAGTTTCACTACTGTGACCTTAGGCTCGCTTTTCTGGGGTGC
Organism: Gymnothorax reevesii; assembly: GCA_029721435.1. NCBI lineage: Eukaryota > Metazoa > Chordata > Actinopteri > Anguilliformes > Muraenidae > Gymnothorax > Gymnothorax reevesii. The sequence continues at coordinate 98,904,653 of CM056579.1, read as the reverse complement.
TGTGCTCGAGCGATGTGATAAATGTGGTGTATTAATACAATTTGTTTTGACTTGCGTTTCACTCCATAAATGCTTTTGAAAAAAAATCTGATGGCCATTTTCAACTTTTCTGTGTGGCCAATGTTTGAATATCATAAAAATGGACATTATTCCGGAGTTTGAAGTACTATTCCCAATGGTGTTTTGTGGCAGCTACCATGTCTCATCACTGGTTTTCAAAGACAAATCGCAAGAACCATCACAATTTTTATCAGGACAGCTATTACCCATGGCCAAAAATTATGAGCTGGATAACATTAGAGGAGCCCAAACTGGGCAGCTAGATCACAAGGGCCTCTTAGTGAACTTTGGTCTTTCAGTCTCTCTCACTGTTTTCAGTGTGTGTGACAGTGTTTATGTACCAGTGTCATCTATCTGATTAAAACATGGGGAACTGAAGCTTTCACAGGTACATAACTTGTTGACGATTAAGAAAGTACTGTGTAATTTGACTATTGGACAGGGGTGGGCAATCACGGTCCTGGAGGGCCGGTGTGTATGCAGGTTTTTATTCCTATCAATTACCCTGACTAATTGAGTTAATTGATTGCATGCACAAATATAGATTTTCCAATGATTTGATCAAAGGAAAATGTTTTATGAAGGGAGACAAGACTAGTCTTTGTAGTTTCATGACAATTTAAAGAAATGCGCATGAAACGTCAGATTTCATAAATGGTTTGGCTAATTAAAACAATCAACTAATTAAAGACCAGACGTTGGTGTGAAAACCAGGGACAGATACGGCCCTCGCTGCCCACCTCTGCTATTGGAAAATCGTCAAATGAATCTTTGTTTCATTGCCAACATTTTGACTCCAAAGTAAATAATCTACAGCAATATGATGAGACAGTCACCAGACCTGACATGCCGATCAGCTGTTTGATTTATACTCCTCTGCTATGTCAGTCTTTAACAAGTTCCTATATGTACTCAGAAAGGTAGATAACAATGCAGTCCAGCAATAATATGAATATATTTTTTAGCTGAATTTGTACCGGTGCCAATATGGTAATAGAATCTGAGGAAATTACAAGTACAAAGGAATGAAAGAGATAAAATTAATGAAAATAGAAATTTTTCAACACAGAGTTCACTCAGTGAAGAGCTTTTATGCTTTATCCTTTCTTGCAAAACCTCCATACTACTGTACATTTGGGTTTCAATATACATTCTTTCTCACTGCTGTTGTGTTTTTTGTCAATTGCATAAAACAGGCGGGTGAAGTTACAGAGCAAAAGCGATAAGTCACTCACGGGGACACAGCAAGCGATATGTAGATTCATGGAGGTTTAAGACCGAAGCTGTTTGAGGAAAATATTACATCTCATGAAGCACATCGCGGTTCTGGCGCATGACACACTGAGCTCCTCCGCCATGTTACAAAGTGCTTATCAGCGCCGGGAACAGTGCGAGAGGTGACCTTCAGACACCATCTCCTCCCTGCTCTCTCATCCAGCCAAACAGCCAGATAAGAGCTGGCGTCCCCCATATAACTTGTGCGCACACCAAGCCTGCTGATTGCCTCTCAAGTGTTTCCACTCATTTTATTTTATCATTTCTCCTTTTGATTATTATTCCAATTTTACCTGCATAAGGATGAAGGTGGTTCTCGCTGCGGCGGGAATCATTTGCCATAACATTCCAATATATATATATAAATAAATAATAATTTTGCTGCACTTGAACAAAAATAAAAGTGACCTTGGTCCTCTGCTGGAGGAAATAATTGGAAATGGGAATGTTATTTATTGTGATGGAAAAAGGGTTTTTTTTTTCTTGATTTTATCTGTTAAAGGTTTTTAAACTCTGGGTTATGGCAGAAGCAGGTAGAGGCATTTTGAAGGGTGAATTTATCTCCATAGAGCACTGTGTGCAGCAGAATATAATTAATGACATTTCACACCCTCGCTCTCCACGGCAAAATACACTTAACAAAAACAGTTAGGAATCAGCAAGCGCAGAATTTTGATAACTGCCATAGACGTGAACAAAAGGTATTGTCTGAATTGTGTAAGACCAACAGTCAATGCCATCGGAGGCCGTAAAGTAACAACTGTTTAATTATTTCCAGAGAAAAATGTTATATTAATATAAATAAATAAATAAATAAATAAAATAAAAAATGCATAACTTTTACTTTACCCAGCTCACACAGATTATAATATCAGGAAGGCTGAAAAGCACTTCATTCTGCCCCTCTCCAGAATAATACTGTATTTAAACAATATCCACATAGAGAGAGAGAGGGAGAGAGAGAGAGAGAGAAAGAGAGAGAGAGAGAGAGAGAGAGAGCACAGAAGACCAGTGTCTGGTGGGTTGTCAGCATTTAAAAATGGCAGATTCATACACCATTTCTCATTATCAGTATCTCATTTTCAAGAACACAAACACTGTAAGGTCACCTTCCAACTTACCCCCAATCTTTCTTTTCATGTTTCCAAATTAATTAGCCTTTAGTCTGACAGCAGTTAGGCAAGTGTTTTCGCTGCAGTAATTTCACTTCTTTCTATTTCTGTGTGAAGTCTGTGTATAAAAACTGTTTTTTGGGAGTACACCATGCTAATAGCTTCCCACACAAAGGAAAATATATGACGAGTAAAATCCCTGCATGTCGTACAGAAATATGGACAATAACAAAAACGTTTTAAAAACTTTATCACAAAAAAGTTTAACGGATAGGTTTCTGACCAGTGGCGGTTCTAGAACTGGGAATTGGGGGGGCGCGCAGACACGTCCCTTTATGACAATTAGTCTTGGCTTGTTCTCAATCACTTTCCTTTACTGAGGCGTTTTCCAATTATCGAAACTGGCAACTGAAGACATGGTTACTCTCCATATGCGATGGAACAGCGAGGAAATCATGGGCTAAATTCAGTGCAGTGGCGGAACCAGAACTGAGAATTGTGACAAAACATCCTTTTAAAACAGTTATTAGTCCTGACCTGTTCTCAGTCAATTTCATAATTAACAGAAGTTTCACTCCGAGAGCACTCCACACTTAACAGCTGCTGCTTGTTCTCCCCGATTACGTAAGAAGACAATCATTCATCTGGACGCGTATTTGCTGTATTTAAATCAACTTTATTCAAATTTGCATAGCCTACCTGTCGACTCTCACGCAAACAGCTTGAGCAGCACGCTGCCCATTTAACTGCCGAGTGCAGCTTTTCTTTTTTTTTTTTAAATCAACCCACGCAATACCGAGAGTAAAAGGCGATTTTTCATTGGAACGCGGACCTGATCAATCAACACGAAGCACTGGCCTATCAATAAGTTAATAATTTTTCTGTACTGAATTTCGCCCATGATTTCACCGCTGTTCGATCGCAAATGGAGAGAAACCTTGTCTTCAGTTGGCAATTACGATAATTGGATAACGCTTCAGTTAAGGAAGATGACTGAGAACTAGCCAGGAATAATTGTCATAAAGGGACGTGTCTAAGCCCTACAATTCCCGGGTCTAGAACCGCCACTGTTTCTTACCTCAAAAATGTTAGGAAAAAGTCTTTGAGTAGGGCATTTGCTAAACTGCTATCGCACTAATGGTAGTGATGCAGTAAATTAGGCTGGCATTGTCTGCATGAAACAGTAACATTTTGAAAGTAATTTTATAAAATGGCCATTAAGGACCTCAGTGTAACGAACACTTCCAAGTCATTCATATAATTAAAATGGGATCCCTTCAAAGGGCAGATTCATTTGCTTCATTTTACAAGGACAAGATTTAATTAGTGACTTAAAGGGCGTGGGGCACAAGGTTACGTTCTCCTGCAGTGATAGTGTCCTGATTTATGCCTGAATGCCGTATTCCCATTAACACGCCCCACTGTAAGGTGTTCAGGCTCAGGCTCTTGTCTCCCGAGAGCTGCTTAATTAAGTTCTTTTGTGTTTAGACGGGTAGTAAAGGTTGAGAGCGGATATAAACCTGCTCACACCCGCACGCTGCTCTTTTACAGGTACATGTTATCGATGGCCCAAATCGTTTTCCTGCCCAATAAAGATCTATGGTTTTCCAAATTAGGTTTATAGGTCTACTGCCTTCTTTTCCGTAATAAAAAAAAAAAAAAAAATCACAGACTTTTGTTGAAGATCTGGTACACTCTCAGACAGACGGTCTTTAGCTTGTCTTTTTTTAACTTCTTTTTAGAATCTTTTTCCACAGGTGTGAGAGAAAAAATTGCCAGACAAAGAGCCATTTTACCTTATGAAAAATCAGTGAAATACACATCTCTAATGGACTCACTGGGTTTCTGTTAGAGCCATTGCTTTAATCTGCAAGCACTGTATAACATGGAGACTTTACAGAACTAAAATCCACTGCAACCCCACCAGGGAAACTGGTTTTCCCACCACTGAGGCAAGATGGACATGGAGCCCATGCTGAGCCCATCTTATTCTACCTCTTTCTGCACTTGTAAAGCCTATTCTCTCACCGTAATCCAGCCCAGCTCCAGAGGAGGTAAAGGATTATTACAAGGTGTTTGCATGCGCGCGCGTGTGTTTCTGTGTGTGTTTGTATGCATTTTTGTGAGTGTGTGCAAGCAAGGGCGCATGCTGTGCTTGTGCATGTATGTGTGTGCAAGTGTAAGTCTCAGTTGTGTTCTGCAGTTACTGTTGTAGTAGAGGTTGACTCCAGGGAACAACTCAGCGTTTCCAAAGGTAGCTGACGCTCATGGGTACTGTGGATGGAACATTTAGACCATATATTAAAGAGATATTAACTTTTTACTGACTAAATAGCAGTTATTCTCTCCTAAATCAATGTGGGGTTAAGGAGCTCGCTCAAGCGCCCACAAGCTAAAATTGATCTTCTTACCGCTACCCTCAGGCTTGCAACCCTCCAGATTCAAGGCAAACACCTTAACTGTAGGGCCATAAGACAATTTAAGCCCTCTGGGTACCAACAATGTTGCAACGGCGATTGAGCGCAGAGCGGTTCAATGCTAGACCGCAATACGGGAATATTCCAAATACAGTGCACACACACACAGTGAGCTAGCCTTAGGTGCTGAAGTTGACAGCCTTAGACAATCCAAGCATGACTGCTTTGAAGTGAAACGGAGAAAAAAAACGAAGCAGAGTGAAAAGTAAGAGTGGAAGGATGAGGAGTCCTGATACATTAGGAATAACTTTGCCTTGCCCACGTTAGACCGAGGCACCAATCTCCAGCCCTCCGTCTTCTGGCTGACATCATCGACGGTGTAATTTAGCGAGCGCCGTGGCAATGAACGCCCGTCCGGCAGAGGCTGTTATTAGAGATATTTTCACCCCTCTGCCTGTTCACCACCTCCGCAGCCTCATTTGCATTGAATTATTAGACTGCCTGTATGCAGAGCAGTGCCTATAAAATGCCTAATGGCCTCTCATCTATTCATGGACATCTCAGCGTCGCCTCGCACGAACCCTCAGAGGAGAAACAAACCTGTCTGTGGAGAGACCTGCCAAAATCAAAATTCACTTTTTCCTCAATTTCACCGATTCTTAAAGACCAGAGGAAAACATATATAAGTACAACCCCAATTCCAAAATCGTTGGGACGAAGTGTAAATTGTGAATAAAATCAAAATGCAATGACTTTCAGATCACATGAGACAATATGTTATTTACAATAGAACACAGATAACATTTCAAATACTGAAACTGAGACATTTTACGTTTTTATCCACAAAAGTTTCTGCTGCAACAGGTCCCAAAAAAGTTGGGACACAGGCAGAAAAGGGCTGAAAAAGCAATTACTATATAAAAGAATCAGCTGAGAGAACATTTAGCAAGTAATTACATGAACTGGCGTCAGGTGTGTAACATGATTGGCCATAAAAAAGGATATATGTTTTGATAAATAAATAAATAAATAAATAAATAAACTGTTAAACTTCTGGAGCTTTATTCAAAGTTTTTCCTTCCAATTCCTGGAAAACAATTTTACCAAAATACCAAATACTAATTTCAAAAATAATTTTACGAATAATGTTTTGTACTTCACAAAAAAAGTTGGTAGACATGATATAGCCCAGGAAAATCATCAGTGCCGTCTGTGATCACCTGAAGAGAGAGAGAGAGAAGCATGTAAGAGAACCTGCAGATGAACTGCGGCAACTTCTCCAATATGCTTAGAACAACCAAATGCAGAACTATCTCATAAAACCATCATTAGGCAGGGGGAAGTCAAATCAAATATTGATTCAATCTAGTAATCAATCGTTTACAGCTCTTAATAGAACATTTTAGAACAATCAGAGACTTTTAGTTTCTTGATTTTTGAAAACAACTTTGCCATTAAGAGTTGTTTTAAATGCGCCTTTAGACTTTGGCTCAGTATTGAAGGTTATAACACAGAGCTGAGTTCTGACCCAGCCTCCGTTTCAATGCATCTCTAACGCTGATGTAAGCTGTCAAAATTGAGCAGAGCTACATCCAGCCCTGTTTGAGTCTTTAGATATGACTTACACCTCCACACTTTGTCTGAACGTCCTCCCGTTGATGCCGCACACACCCATTCAGTGCCAACAAGAGTGAGCACTGCCACAGCTCTTCAGACAATGAGTCGATTTAATTATTTTCCCCGCAAACGTTATGATTTATCTTCTGTTTGTGGGTATGTTAGCTTGTTTGTAAGCAACATTACAGAAAAGTTTATGGACAGATTGTCATGGTTTGGGCCCGCCAGCAGAAGACAATAAGCCGGCAGGCACTGGGACCACGTACCCACACCAAACAAAGGGACCCAAATGCACAGGCTGAGTGAAAATATAAATAAATATTTAATTTAAAAAAACCATGGAGAGGAGAGCAGCGGCTACAAACAGGGCTCCATTAGACACAGAATGCAGCTGCACTGCCAAACTGGCAGTGCAGCTTCTTTATACTCTTAACAGCAGCTCCACCTCAACGAGCAGCAGCTGTGGCTCGTTAAGGTGGAGGTGCAGACAACAGGAGGGGGGAGGGACTGCAGGGCAGAACCATCACACAGATTTTGATTATTATTCTTTCTTTATTTACCAAAGGTGTGTCTTAGCCCAACTCAGAAGTGATTTCATTTTGGGAGTGATCCGGATCAAATAATTGATCCAGGAATTTATTATTTACTTGTAAGGTGGTACATAATAACACTACTTGTACGTGTCGTAAACCCGGGGGACTGTTTGGCCTTGGCAGAGATATCTGCTGTCTGTGTGCTCTCATTTCCAGTTTATTTTTATTGTATTTCACCTGGGAAGTCAATTAAAATTTACTGAAAGAAAGCAAAAGAGATGGAGTGGTAAAGCAGAAAACTAGATTTGCAGTGGTATTGACAAAGCAAGAAAACAAGCAGTAATGGTAGTTATTGTGGTTGCAGCAGGTTGGAGCAGACTGACAGAGTCAAATCTGACAAAACGTAATGGTAGTTGGCCTAGAAATGTTGGATGGCTGTCATTGTGAATTTACTAATTGTGTTTACTAATTTGAAAGAGTTCACTATCTGATCTGAAGGGATGAGAACCAGAGTGGTCAAACCCCAAAAAAATGAAAATTAGAGTTTGTGTCAAATGCTGATAAAACTCATCAGTTCCAGAGTGATCTAACCCAAGTCAGACACTCTTAACTGACATTTTGAGTAATATATATTTTTTAATCTTTTTAAATTTTAAAAACTTTGACATTCTTATCTCAAATACAGTGCTCTGTAGGTTAGACCGCTATCGTTCAAAGCCCTTCGATTGAAAGTTGCATACTGTTAATCTCAACACATATAAAATATTTTAAAAAGTCATAAAAGCATTTCAGCAGACTTCAGTGTGAGGGGGTTTAGAAGGGTTAACTCTGACTCTAACAGAGTCCTCATAGGTCCTTTTCATGAGCTTCTTTAACACCAGAACATTTTACTTTGTGTAGTTGCTCAAGGTGAAGCTATTGACCAATCCACTTCAAAGCTTCTTTGTTTCACTCTGTACACCGTATGCTTGAAAGAATCAAATCTGTGAAATACTTCACAGCGAGGGTTTCCTTTTCCTGTGAATACAACCGCGCACACACACACAAACAAACCCTGAGGAGGAAACAAGTCTCTAATTGACAGTTGAGTGCCTACTACACTGAATGAAAAAGCAAATTACTTGACGGAGCTTGTAGACGGCCGCATTATATTGATTTTCAAAAACCCACAGTTCGCAGCTGGTGCCTTATTGTTGCTTCTGCGAGTCGGACTCCGCTGGTCATGGGTTGACCCGACTCTTTAGCATCAAACACGTTCCAGAACCTGAACAGAATTTTTCTAAGATTGCCAAGAGATCTGAATTCTGAATACCTGAAGTCATTTCTTTTTCAAATCACATCATTCCAAGATGTTCAACTATGTCATATTTGAAAAGATGTTTTTTTTTTTTTACACCATCTAGCATACAAAAATCCAAGTAAGTAAACAAATTGATAAATGCATCTATTCTGTGTTACTCCCATTAAGCTCCCACTGGCCAAAGACATCCATATTTGGCTGACTGGAAACTGTAAATTGCCCATAAGTATTGGTGCATAGTGGACAGTGCATGTGCCCCACAATGGGCTCACAAGCTGTCCAGAATGTGTTCTTATACTCTGCTCAGTGGATGCAAGGATAGGCTACATCCAAGGCTGGAGAAAATTCTGATATTATATCAATATTGTGATATAATTTTGGATATTGTCTAGGATTTGTATGACATAATATTTTGATGTTAAATTTTTTTTATAAAAAACGTTGTCTTTCTTGGCCTTAAAGCAGGGGTCCTAAACTGGTCTCTGGAAGGGCCAAGGGGCTGCAGGTTTTCATTCCAACTGAGCAGAAGCACACCTGATACTAATCAACTGTGCAGGCTGAGATCAGTTGATTAAATTAGTAGCATCAGGTGTGCTTCTGCTCACTTGGAATGAAAACCTGCAGCCCCTTGGCCTTATCATGGACCAGTTTGAAACCCCTGCTTTAAAGGCTGCCTTACAAGAAAAAGGTGCAGTTTTTGTGCTTATTAGACTGTTCTAGTTGTCGCCTGTACCTGCTTGGTCATTTTTTCCACATTACTAATGACTGTTTAGCAAAAATTGTATAGTGCACACATTTTGTGAGAGCAACAACAGTTATTCTAAAATTATCACCTTCAATATCGATATCGACATACTCTGTCAAAAAAATCAAAAACATTGTGATACTTGATTTTATGCATATTGTCCATCCCCAGCCCTCGGCACTCCCCACCACCACTGAGTATTAGACAATGACTGGATGTATATTCCATGTGCGCGGCACCTCTGACAAGTATATGCTGTACTGTGCATGCAGTTGCAGTCTCTGGTTGTCACCAGTTATCTTCATTAAAGTGAAGTGCTTTTATAATCATTCACTTCCATTTTCACAGCCATTACTGTCAAGAGTATGTCTGAAATGGAGAACTGGCTTAATAAATGTCATTTTCATTTTGCTGAGAATCTTTCAGTGATTTCAAAATTGCCCAGGTTGGTGTCTTTTGTGCCTCTGCCAGAAATATGCCCAGAAATAATGCCAACTGCTCATTTTACAAACATAATCTGAAGCCAGATCACTGTACAGAAAGAAAAGTGACCTGGAGAGCTTGAAGAGCCCCGGGTGAGAATGGCGAACTGTAAATTCTGAGCCGTGTACCAGGGAGGCTGGTGCCAGGCGTCCCAAAAGTGCCAAGATTTCATTATGTTTTTTCATCATGCTTCAACACAATGCCAGAAATACAGCCTTGTCAAATCCGCCCCAACAGGAATCCATAATCAACAACAATGACGCCTCTTTTCCTCAGGCCGCAAACATTTTTGGCCACATGTCCCTCTCGGCCCTGCTCTCTGAAGTCCTCCAGAAAGCTCATTCCAAAGCTCAGGCAGGGGGCCTCAACATTGATTCAGACACTCCTTCCTCCCAGCGGATGTCTGAATATCGGAGCCCCCCACAAAAGTCCTCAGAAGAAAAGCAAATATGGCTAGGAAGAAATGAGGTCAAGACATATCGCCCCCTGCAGGTGTGGAGGTCAAAAGAGAGAGAGCCAGACACTGTCAGAGGGCTCTGGGTGCCTTAAGATTCTGCTTCACAGAGAGCTCTATCTAACATAGTGGTATGAATATTGCAATAGGGTAGATCAGACATTTCGCGCCCACCTTCTGCCATACACTGCAAATCAGTTAAATAGATAAGATACAGCTTCTATTTTCAGTCACCCATTAAATTGCCTTCGTTTTAATTTTTCAGTGTAATTGTGTACTTATTATTTGCTTGTGAAAAAAGATTGATGGTATTAGCATGACTGGACAGTGAAAAACTGGGCTTACAGAACTAGCCTTTAGCTCAGCACAACAGATGAGAAGGCTGACAGGCAGCATCAGAGGAGGTGCACAAGGCCTCATAGACGGAAGATACTTTGGAAGCCCGATGTCTCAGCAAGCACCTTGAATCTCAGTACAGCTGTTGCTGCACTTGCTCGTCAGATGTAAGGGGGCCATCATACTTCTGCACAACAGTTACCCCGACCCAGAGCACTTCAGGCTGGCACTCAAGACAGTGAATCAGAGGGTCTAACGCAGTGTTGTCTCTATAATTCACAGCCAGCACTCTCAAGGCAAAAATTTACTGGCATGAGAAATCTGTGGCCTGGATTCAAATATTTTGTCCTCAAAGGCAACGATGGCAGCAAGTTTTGAATGTGAATGCTATTTGAACAAAGGATTTTGTGAAGTGATAAGTAAATTGACTTTGAAGCCATCGCCAACTAGTCATTTAAGTTTATGAGCCTTCATCTTTGCCACCGTTATTGAGAGTATGTGTAGTCACTTGTGTTTCCGAAGGTCACCATAACTACTGAATCTGAACTCACGCCCCTCACTGGTCGGTACTACCACTCAATGAACAGCTCAAAGAGACCAACAGAGGTGTAAAGTCAAGGTGACAGAAGGTAAAAGTCCTCTTTCACTCATGAATTCTGCAAGGTTGTTTCTAGTTGTACATCCTGCCGGAAAAAGTGCGGTCATTAGCCAAGTCCTGGGAGGGATTTTTTGCTCTTTGGGCCTGGGCCTCATAATAAACTGTGCGGCATCGCCACATTCTTTGCCAATGTTGGATTTATAAAAACAAACTCAGCATTAAAAGACATAATAAATAAACAAAACAACACAAATAATTCCAAGTTAATACCAATTAATAGAATAAAGATTGCATGCAGTTTAGCTTTGGATTTAGGATAAATTAGGACATTTTTCACTATACAACATTTTTTTCCTCTTGAACATATGCTACATTTGGGCGTGAAATCCATGCAAATTTTTACAAATACAGCCACTGTATTTTACACCACTGGTGGTTATACACATTCTTATTTGTAACTCTTTATGGATGTGGCATTCATTTGGATAAGTTTTTTTTTTTTTTTTTATCAAGCGTTCTGTCCAATTATGCTTCCTCAGTGCCAGTAAACATGATTAGCATTAGCATCCTTTCCATTCCTCTGTATTGCAAGATTAGTAACATATTTCCAAGAGCTCATTTATATACCAAAAGTCTGCATAATGTGCAATACCACTGTCTGACTGCCCATTGTGCTTTGCATATAAAATAAAATGGGAGGCAGAGCAGTAAAGGATTAAGATAATTTTTAACACTCTCCCTACACTCAAACAAAATCCTTCCTCGGTTTAGAAGACACGTTTTCCTTGAAGAGATCCTGAGGGCCGGCAATATTGAGCATCTCTCAAAAACAGCCAACTTGAAAACTAAAGAACATAATCGCATTGGTAACACTGGCATAATGCCTGGTAAACTATATTGAGACGCAAAACCTTGAAATTTCAAAGTTCATACAGTCGCACAGAATTTGGCCCTGTAAACTGCACATGAATTAGGGCACTCACAATACCATAAATCTCGAACTTAGGACATCCCCCTTTTTCTTGGTTTTACTAACTACCCATATCCTCGCACAGGTTCTGTGCAAAGGAGGTGGCTTTTCCAGGTAAGTGTCTGGACTTCTGGAATTGTATTTTCACAAGCTTGTCACTATAAATGTTAGGAAAACAGTGTCTGCAAATATCCAACAGACACAACATCAGCTGAATGCCTATTTCTCGTGTATCTCAGATCTTATGTATGTGCAGGGAAATTAGAGCTACAAAATTTTAAGGAAAGACTCAACACAAAAAACTTTTTAAGAGCCAAATTTATAATTGATTTATTGACTCTGCTCGAGTTTGGCAAGAATGGGCTTTGCATTGAACAACAAAGCATTTACATTCATTATAAAAATCAGCATAAAATGCTTTATTTACTGCCAAGTTCCCATTAGTGCATTACATAATCATAGTCATTAGAGAAAGATATGTTTGTAGCAAACAAGATCGGTTTGATACAGTTAATTAATGAATTCACTCAGGCTTTGATGATTTTTTTTCTTATTGACTGATGCTAAAAACACACTGTACACAACACAGAAAAAAGTAGTTCTGCCAGGAGGAATATTCCTGAGCACAGAAAAGTAGTCCCATCTATCCTGGATCACATAGCCTTTTACAAACATTTATGTGGAGGGCTGGTAACCAGGTTTATTTTCTGTTCACCAGACTACAGTGAAAGACGATGAGCCCCCCTTCCCAATTTCTTTTATTTTTGCATATTTGTTACACTTCAATGTTTCAGATCATCAAATTAATTTTAATATTAGACAAACATAACCTTTCTGAATGCAACATGTAATTCTTAAATGATGCCCTTCATGATTTTTAAAAAGTTATCCAACCTTACCTGGCTTTATGTGACAAAGTAATTGCCTCCTTAGTAACTAAATCAACAAGTTTAACAAATTTAAGCTTTTTACTGGTCGATTTTCTTCCAGCTACAGAGTATCCTACTTTGAATGTTATTATGAATAAAGTAAAAATGGACAATAATGCAGCAATGATCCCTCATAAAATCAAAAAACACACATTCTTGTTCTAACTGTGTTTATTAACCATATCCGTGGTAACAATGAAGACTTCAGCAAGTGAATGAATAATCTCACTCTATCAATAAGCCAATGGCAACAGAAATGTTTCATGTTAGAAGGGTTAACTGGCTTTAATTTCACAGCATACACTGAGGCACGATTAACGTCAGCCCTGTTAAATGTAAGCAACACTTTAATAGAACCTGTCTGGCAATGTGAAGTCTGCAAAAAGCAGTACACGATGTTGTGATCTAAAGAATTTTAAGAACAGATGAGAAATAAAGTTGTTGACATCTCTCATTCTGGAAAAAAATTATATGTTATGATTCTGTTGCGCCTGACCATGTTTTCGTGATGACTCTGCTTCCAAGCCATGTTTTTTGATTTTGTCCATGCCATGTTATGTATTTTGCCTGTCTTTCTTTGTCATGTCTTTTGTCTGACATTTCCCATATTCTCAATTTAGATTATCATTCTGGTTTTTGTATTTCTCATGCCCTGCATTGCACATTGTCTCCCCTGTCTGGTCACATGTTATGTGACAGTTTTATTCCCCAGTCTTGTGTGCAACGCTTTCAGGTAATTTCATGGTTTCTGGGTTTCCAAACATTCCTTCCAATCTCGTTTGCTTCCTTCGCCTTGCTGTTCTATCTTTACTTACAAATACTAACAGTTTGTTATTTTAGATAAATTACTAACACTAACTAACATTGTTTATAGTACTAAATTACTAACATGCACTAGGGATCGCATAGCTGCACGTTACTAATTGACTAACGAGCTCTCAGCACTCGCTCTGCTCTAGTCTCCGCCCCTTGCCTTCACTCAATTTACTTTGCTGTGCTTCAGCGGATTCTCTGCTCCTCATTAATCACTGTTCTGCCTCTCACTCTGTGCACTTTAGAACTCCCTAACCGGAGACGTCTGTTTGTCATAAGTTGTCTGTGTAATCCCTGTCTGAGTTTTGGCTTTTGCCAATTTCATGTAGTTAGGAACTTCTGCTTGTTCATTCCCTTGTTAATTAGTCTGATCCAGCTCACCTGTTCCTTATTATAGCATGTGACTTCCCGTATGTGTATTTAAGCTGTCATTTCACTACCAGCACTGGTCAAAACGTTTTCCCTGGTTTATGCTTTGTACTCTTAGTGTTATACTTCTGACTGGAAAGTCCCGGATTTTTATTTTGGCTTTACCTTTGATATTCCTGTGCCTGTGTAACATGTAACATTGCTTTGCCTGACCCTGAGTTTTGTCTTTGCTGCGCTGAGTGTGATTTGGATTACAACTACTGGATTCTGATTTTGGATTGTAGACTCTGTACTGTTGTTTGCTGCCCTGCAAGGGTTTCCACCCCACATCCAATAAAAATCAAGTTTACTGGATATTTTTGGTCTCACTTTTGGTTCCTGAATGCTACCTCACATTTTAGCCATACCAAGAGGTCTGAGACTCCAGTGAACCACGGTGAGAGCCATGCCATAAAACATCCTGATGAACCCAAGACTTCTGTGATAATTTTTTGAGAACTGATGAGTCAAAAGTAGAACTTTATGGAAGACGTGGGTCCCATTACATCTGGCCTAAAGCTAACACAGCATTCCACTATAAGAACGTCATAGCAAACAAATCAAGGTGGTAATGTGATGGTCTGGGGCTGCTTTGCTGCTTCAGGATCCAAGCAAATTAGCAGTTCATTGAACTATGAATTCCGCTCTACGCCATAAAATCCTGAACGAGAGTGTCTGGTCCTCAGTTTGTGACCAAATGCTGAAGTGCAGCTGGATTAATGGGACAATGATCCAAATCACACAAGCAAGTCCACTGCTGAACGGCTCAAAGAAAAAACAAAAAGACAAAATGAAGGCTTTGAAGTAGTCTGTTCAAAGTTCTAACTTGAATTCAGTAGCAATGCTGTAGCATGACCTTAAACAAGCAATTCACCAATTCAGCAATATAACCTGTTGGTCACACATGGGGCATCTGTTTAATGCCTTTCTGGAGACTGAAAGCTAAATAAATACATTCATGAATGGCTGGTAGGACAGACAGACAGGAAAAAAAGACAGATAGACAAAAAAACACGCTACAGTCAAAAAAAACTCCTTTTTTTCAAGTGTGTATAAATCATTCTTGCTGATTTGCAGTCAGACTTTAATTACAACATCCACACTTACATCACTCCTGTTATTACACGGGACTGAACAAACACCATAAACAGTAACATCACACCTGCAGTCGCCTGTGATATTTAAAGAGATGTTTTGTCTGTATAATTAAGTTTAATATACACATATAACCCCAGAACAGGAGCGCACAGTAATTAATCAAAGGAAACATGGCTATTCCCAGCAACTAATGCCCGAATTCCGAGCTGATTTCTCTACCCGTTAGAGCAAAATGTGCTCTTCAGAACTAAAATAGATGACAGGAAAATGGCATACTTTGATCTTAATTGTTTTTGTTCCAGAATGGTGCTCTCACTTTGTCTTCATTTGCATCGCATGTCTACACCCTAGGAGCCTGTCAGAATACCATGCATAAATGTTCCGGGCCGGTTTCTACAGGTTATAAAATCAGACCTCCTCACATACAGAAAATGTTATTTGATGTGCCGCCCAATGTAGTGTGGGCCAGGGTCTGGAGTACCTCAAATCTGACCTCGGTTTCCATTTTTGCTAAGAAATGACCTGAGCAATCAGTGTTTCTGATTGGCCAGACAGTCTGGATTGGCCAGACTGTTTTCAGAGCAGAGTTCACGGTAAACGAAGGGTGAAGAGGTAGCAGTTGTCTGTGATTTGAGAGTGTCGTGACACACCACACCATGCCCTCTCAGTCAGAGCAGTTTTAGAGGTGTAAGTCATGGGTCAATCAGAGGGACCTGATAGGCCGCGATGTTATTTAAACCGAGAGTGGCTTCTATTTCTGCTCTTCAGATATACTCAAGCGTCTGCACTATAATCATTACAATGAGACAGAACGACGCTGACAGCCCTCCGACGACAAATTGCTCTTTTCAGGTTAGCATTTATTTTAAATTGAAGTTTCTTTTTTCAAAGGCAGTCCTGACTGCGACATCTATTTCTAGCTGTGAAGCGACTGAATCACTGAAATGTGATTTATGATTTGTTTTTTTTTTTGAGTGATCCTCAATAGCGTGCTGGAGCCCATATCTCTCATGAGCTTTGGGGCTCAGTTGCACTCCCAACTCAGTTCTGTCTTAGACTTGTCTGTAGTTTCACCACTTGCTTACTCTAAAGCACGTAACGCAGTTCATGTTACATTTAAATGCAAAACAGGCATGTGCTGCGGGGAAACGAAATGTCTCCGGAGGGGAGCAGCATGACAGTAACTCATGGTGGAAATTGACCCAGGTTCAAACATCTCAAAAATATAAATGACTAAAATGACTTAAACATGTAGTTCTAACTCAGAAATGTTGAATCATATTTAATTTTAGAAAGACCAATTTATTCATTGAACAATTTAACACTGTTTATGATTACGCTAGAGCTAGAAAAATGTTTTCCCTGGGCCCAATATGGCCATTTTATAGTGAAAATGTTTGATTCATTTATGTATTTTACATCTACTATCATTCTGTTGTATTATTTTTGTGCAAATCATACCATACCGCTTAACCTTAATCTTTTTCTAGTGTATGCGCGTGTTTCATATAATCGTTTCCTTTGGCTGTAGCGTCTGTTTACTTGAATGATTGACTAAATGTGCTATTTTGAATGGTCAACTCAGCACACGGTTGGTGGGAATCCTAAGGCTATCATATGTGAGGGGCTGGTTTGTAAACCAAAACTCGGTCAGAGTTGGGTGGGAATGGGGGGGAGTGAGTGATATAGTGGTAGAAAGGGAGTGAACCCACCCAGGAAGGCAGAAAAGAATATTAAAGGCCCTGAAGCCAATCATATCTGCAAGTCAGTAAGGATGAAATAATTGTCTCACTAAAATGTTTCAGATCAAACTTATTTTAATATTACACTATATAACCTGAGTAAACACAAAATGCAGTTTTTAGATTATTTTATTTATTGAAGGATAAAAACAATCCAATCCTATCACGGCCGATGGGAAAAGTAACTCCCCTCTTAGTTACTAAATTAATCAAATAAAGTTTGGTTTTACTAGACGCACCCAAGAGAATCTAAACTGCAGAATCTAAACTTTACTTAAATACCAGCAGGCTTGCAATGTACAGTATGCAAAAAGCAGCCGTAATGTAAAACAAATTATAAAACAGATGAGAAACAAAGTCATTGACATCTATGAGTCTGAAAATGGTTAGAAAACCATTTTTACAGCCCCATGGGACTGTAGAACACAGTAAGAACCATTATCTACAAATGGAGACAGCATGGAACTTTTCTGGCCCCAATTTGTTATGACATTTACGACAGCTAGGGATGACAGACACAATTTTAAAACTTAGACACATTTAATTAAACAAAGACTTTTAACTAGTCTACTATCTACTCTACTGACCTAGATTGATATATACAAGAAAAAAAATATTTACCGTCCCTTTGGTTGGGTTGCTTGGTAATGTTCCGGGTGAGGAAAATGCTCCAACACAGGCAAAAATCGACAAAAAGCTTCTCAGGTCTTGAAAAGAGTGACAGTTCTGGTCAAATGTATCCTTTTCCTTGCAATTTCTCCTACTACTTTCTTCTCTCAATTTTCCTCTTTATATACTCTTTTGCAGACCCCTCCCATCTTTTAGACTTTTTTAAAATTCTCTGGGACTTTCCTTCTCAGACATTCCCAGGACATGTCCAAACCTAGCTCCAGTCTGGGCTTAACAAAAGAAAAGGTCAATACTGCCATCTAGTGTCTTCTATTCACATTACATAACTCATCCAGGTGGTCACAAAATGACCCAGACCAATGTAGGGGAGAGCTGCAAGGAAAAAAAAAACACTGCAGACCAAAAAGAACACAAAAGCACTTCACACATTTGACATTTTACATGTTATTTAAGTGGAGTGCAGGCATCTTAAGTTTCATTGTATAGTCATTCATTGCATTTGAATGTTTGTTCGTTCACCTCATGTGTCTCTCCTCTTTTTTCTGTTGGGGTCTCACTGGTAGTTGCTGACAACTCTCAGGAGAGTTGATTCAGCTCATTAGTTAGCTACTAAAAGCATATTTTTGATTAAGTTAAATAGAAATACCTTTATTTAAAATTCACTTTATTATTTCTGTTGGAAATATTTGTTGAAACCATGTTTATTTAGCCCTAATTAGTTGATTGCCCGTTATTGTTTCATGTACCTGGCCAGTTCTACATATATCCCAGTGTTTCAGTGCGTCTTGGGTTCTGTTTGGTTCTGTTTTGTTATTCTTCTGTTATGCCCTTTTTGCCTTATGATTTTGAGCCCAATTTTTTTGTAAAAATGTACATTTTTGTAAAGCACTTTGGTTTGTTTACCTTTTTGTTTGCTTCGTGGGTGAATAAAACCCTTATTTTTGCACATTATCCTGAGTCCTCGTGCCTTGGCTTGCTCGTTCCATTACAGGAATATACATTAATATTTACGGAGAGAACACAACTCATTACATCGAGTTGGCTTACATATTTTCTCTTTCTTCAATTCGACTCTTATCTTATCTACAAAACAAAGGTCATTATCAGCAAGTTTTTTATTTCTGTGTCCGTCATTTTTGTTTATTAATATTTGACTGGGGAAACCCAAAATGACCATCATTTAAGGAGCATTCTCATTTGCTTATTTTGCACAATGCCTTTACCTCACATGACTTAAAACCCAGCTCGAGTGCACAGACGTTGGTGCGCGAGGGAAGCGAACCACATAAGACGTCTGTAACGCAGGCTACCTCCTAATATGCTTGAATTAGAGCGATTCTGAAAGGAAGAGTGGCGCAAAATTCCTCCATAGCGATGCAAAAGACTCATTGCCAATTATCACAAAGGGTTGTCATGAGTTGTTGCCACTACGGGTGACACAGCCAGTTATTAGGTTTGGGGGGGACAATAATTTTTTAGTTTTGAATTATTCTTTACCTTCAATAAATGTAAGGATCATTCAAAAGTTTCTTTTTTTTTTTTACTAATGTTGTCTCTGTTTGTGTGTGCTTCTGTGTGTGTGTGTGTGTGTGTGTGTGTGTGTGTGTGTGTGTGTGCGCACGCGCACCCAAGCATATGTAAGTTGTTTGTAGCTAAACAGGACCTTAGGTTGAAATATATGGTATATGATACTTTGGACTGCTGCGCATGAAGATTTCCAAATATTTCTGCTCCATGCCTGGAGATTAAAGTGCTGGAGACCATTTGTTAAAACCTCTCTATTTCATGACAAACTATTCTGTGTTTTGTTCTAATTTCATTTCCAGTTTTCATTCGAATTTTATGGAAATTTACTATAATTATGCCATATCTCACATGACAAGTTCACAGCATTTGATGTGCCTTTGAATTTCAAATGAGTCCATTTTCAGAATGTAAAACAGAAATTGAAATAATTTCATGGAACAGCTTTTCAAAGCCATCATCATTTTATTCACATGCTACAATCAGTTAGAATTTTTTAAAAACAAATTTAGATCATAAGTTTATATTGGCATGACCATTTTTGATATGACTTCATTGTTTGCCTCCCGCCGGGTGGTAAAATACAGAACTTTATGTTTTTCCAATTGTTTTGTTTTGCAATCCTTACTTTTTGCAAAAGTTCAGACCCAAGAATCTGAAATATAAAGTGTGTTCCTCTGTAACCATACTAAAGTACTCTATTAATGGCTCTCCCCATAGAAACACAATTATGAATTGTGAACAAATGATTTAAAATTGGCACTCTTTTTACCACAAGAATACTCAGGTCCTATTTCTTGTGTCAATAACTTTTGTTCACATAACAATTTTACATGATAACAATTATTCCTTGAATGCAGAGATACAATTTCATTCACCTTTAATGAAGTTATGGTTGGTTTGGGAAAATGTAGCTTTATACGTAATGTGAAGATTCCATATTAAAAAATTTGAGTGAGTACCAGCTTGATACCTGGTGGCAGCTACGGGATGACGTAGAAATGAGTGTCTAACTCATGAGGAATTATCTGATAAATTCTTACTGCTAGTACGCCTGTATAACATAATGTAATGTACTTTCATGTATGAGTATTCCATGTAAGATCATGAACCTATTGTTATTCCTCAACATTTTCGTCTGGAGAATTGAACACATTCATGAAGCCATAAGTTGACTTGTCTTGTGCCGCTGAAATACACCCGTTATAGAAGTGAAAGATACCTCAATGTGTTTATTCTCCTCCTGAACTCAGCTAGCTGAATTTACTAAATCATCTGTCAGACAAATTGTCCAAAATGGCATGTCCAGGTGATTGGAATAAAACTGGGAACAGGACGTATACCACGTCTGTTCAGATGGGAAGTGAAGTGATAGGTCAAAAATTTAAATCTTCCCTCTGAGAGCTGCTTATCTTATTTACCAGTAATCATGTATTTAATTGCTAATATAATGGAGTAAATTAGCCTAAAAAGCAGAATATTATAGCTGTTGTTTTTAAGGATTAGGCCATTGTCTCAAGGGTAAAAAGAGAGATTTTAGGCAGTACTGTTTACAGCTAATAGGCAACAGTCTCCAAAAGCGTAAGTGTTTTCTGGATGTTTCTAAATTGAGCAGAGTGCAGAACTCAATCAGAGGAAAGGAGAGGTAACAAGTCAACAACAATCAAATAATTTCAAAATAACACTAAAAATAACTTCCAGGCATTTTCCCGGCCAATTTATGCAAATCTCAAAATAAAAAAATGTTCATCCAACAAATATCTTTCCTGACCTTTATTATTGATGTTCTGTTTGGCAACAAGAGGAGTGCATCAAACAAAAGCGTTGCCAATGTAATTTGAAAGTGCATGAAATACTGTCTCCACAGTATATTTTGCATATACTTATGGATAACTCAGAGTCTCCAATTTGCTAGACAAGCAAGTAAGACAAGCCAGGCAAACAAAGGAACAATACGCCAATTCAACACAAACACAGGGAGAATGTGCCAAACCCACATGAACGCAGAGAAAATGGATGAAATCCACACAAACACATGGATAATATACTGGTCAAAAAAGAAACTTCGCACTCATAAATTTGTAAATATTTTCTTGAAACTTTTAATAAAAGAGTTTTTATTATCACCAGGGGTAAATGCATTGTCAGAAACATCATGACAGATCAACTCTGACGTGCACAGGTACATAGCACGTGCGAGCGTACTTTAAGATGAAACCATGTTTTCTCGTGTTCTAGGTCACATGACCATATGAGAGATGTGCAACTGAGCTCACGTTAGCACGTTAGAGTTACATCTCAGAAAAAAAAGTTTTTACAGTTAATTATTCGTTGATTTTCAATGCCATGGCTGTCAAACATTCAGCGTAAACGTGCCATTGGCATGCTGAATACGGAAACGTCCGTCACTGATGTTGCAAGGGTTATGGGATGCAGTCAATGGACAATCCATTATCTTCGGACACGTCTCCAACAAACTGACACCACAGCTGACCGACCTCGTTCTGGTAGCCCACGTGACGTCAAAAGCAGAAGACCGACAAATTGTCTTTCGTCATTTGCCTAATCGATTTGTCACTGCAACGTCCACTAGGAATGTATTGTTTAGAGATCGTGTGACTGTCCAAACCATACGTAATCGCCTGCGCACTGCTCTTAGTCAAGTTGTAACTTACCATTTTTACTCATTTACATTTCTGTAGCATTTCTAATGGAACTGGTTACATTATGGACATTATTTTTTATGATATACCATCTTTAATGAGTACAAAATTAAATAAAATCATTATTTAAAACCTTATTTCTTGTATGTTCAACTTATCGACCTCAAAACGAGTGTGAAGTTTTTATTTTGGTTGAGTATATGTTAACTCCACACAAACACAGGAAGAATATGCAAACGCCTCACAAACTCAAGGAGAATATGTTAACTCCACACGAACACCGAGTGAATATGTTAACTCCACCCAAACACAGAGTGAATATGCTGACTCTAAAAAGCAGTAAGTGTCAAAATTACAAAAATTGAGATAAAACCATAAAGCGATAGCCCCGTGCTTCTTACAAGTGGTACAAAAATCAATTTTTTAGAAATTCATACTACAGGGTGTGTTTTTTCATGGTCAAAGTTTGTGTTTTTCTATAAAATGCAATAGGCCCCAAAATAGAAAAAGCTTATTTACTTAAAATTAATAAAATATATATACTGCAATTTGGAAACAAACTCCTCATATACTAACTACACACAGGAATGCTCTGGGGCCAGATTCTAACATGGAATGTTCCAGCTGTAAACCAACCCACAGCACAACTATGCCACCATGAATTCAATTAATCAGAAAGTTCATTAAAAAAATGACTCTTCCAACGTCACTCTCTTTCGAGAATGCCGTTTAAACAATCAAGTTGAATGACATCAATAAGGTGCGTGCATGACGTTACCATTTCCTCAGTGTATATACATGTACATCACAGCCTTCAAAATTCAGCTTCACTGTTAAGTCTGAGACAGAGGTGTGGATTCAGTGCCGGGGCCATAAACGCAGGAAGACTCCTCAACAGCAGGGTGATGACGGAAGAGTGATTTATATCTAAGTGATTTATGTCTGCAGTTAAATGTGACATTATGTATGACAGCTTTATTTGGAGGAGTTGGTGTGCTTACAGGTAGAGTTGTACGCTTTTGGATGAAGTGATTGAATGCCCTGTGGAAACAGATGACACAGCAAGCTAGAGGCAATATAGTTTAAGTTGAGCTGCTTGTTATTAGCGATGACAGCTATCAGGAACAAGTGTGACTTGGGTTTCTTTACATACAGCATGCGGTATGTGGGAGTTTATTTATTTTTATTTTTTTAAACCTATGGAACACCAAAGCAGAGTCAT
The DNA here is from genome assembly GCA_029721435.1 of Gymnothorax reevesii. NCBI lineage: Eukaryota > Metazoa > Chordata > Actinopteri > Anguilliformes > Muraenidae > Gymnothorax > Gymnothorax reevesii. The sequence continues at coordinate 98,881,724 of CM056579.1, read as the reverse complement.
AAATATGCCAACCTTCGCTGCCACACTGCCATGAGGGCCAAGGTGATGCTTGTACATGAGGTTACACCCCTACTGACCGTAGCCCGGTAATTTTTGGTATTGACCTGTGCCTTGTTTCAAAAAGTAGGATTGCTGTGCTATCTGGAAAAATGCAACCTTAAAATCAGAACTTTCCCCAGTTAGGAACTTGGGCTGGAGTTAAAGGAGCTAGGCTCAGTTTCACTTACTGCAATTATCAAGTTAGCTCCATAATCCTGTTTTCTGAGACAGGCAGACTCAGCCAATCCACCAGCTGTCTTCACTCAGGTGTCCTACATCGACACATTTCTCCTTTAGTATTTACCTTGGGTCTCAGTGTCTTGTGAGAGAGATCTTTATTTTAGAAGATGCGTTGAGTGGCCATATTTAGCATGCCTTTGCACAGTCTATACATGATATATGTTTTAAATAGAGGCTGGCAACAACACTGAATGGACACATTGCAAAAATTGGAGTTCAAGAAAGGAGAAGGGTTTCTCTACTCGCAACATAAATTGCCTCTAAAAGTTATCGCAGAGTGAGAGCCGTACCTCGGGAGAATCAAAGCCCCTGTCATTCAGTTACAGCAGAATCTTGCATACACTCTGTTAGAGCTCACGTTTCTGGTTCTAATCAGGCCTTCTGCTGAAAAAGGTGGCCAAGAAGTAGTTTGTCTCCAACTGATCCCTCCCATGCATTCTCAGACAGCAAACTGAAAAAAACTAGATGATGTTTGACTAGCTAAAATCTAAATCCATAGAAATGGAAAAAAAAAGGCTGTGATGATTTAAGATGTGATCGAAATACACATATGAAAACATTACATGCCTTTATTTCCAATTTGCAATATATTTTCCATTTGAGGCTCGGGGACTATAACATTTCATGCACTGTTCATGTAACATTTCCCTTGGGCAAGCTTTTTTGGTGGAAAAAAATAAATAAATTGTTGTATGAACTGAAATTATTAGTTTTGAATTATTTTCACAGCTACATTTTAGATGACGTATGATTTCAGACCATGGCTTCTGTGAACACCTCTTTTACAAGCTGAGAAAGGTGAGAGCATTCCGTGCTATTTACTTTAACACATTCTTGGCTAAAAATACTGCAATAAACCTCTGGTTTTAAGCTTCCAATTACACCTATTTACCAGCCAATAAACAGTATTAACCTTCCAGATGATATAACAGGCTTATCACCGCGGCTCAGACGCTTTAGCACGCCTGCAAAGGGCAGATTACTGCAGAATACTCCGGAAGGATGCAACCGGTGAGCCATTGATTTGTGTTCAATAAATGCTGTAATCTTAGGAACTACAGTTGTAACTTTCATGTCCACAAAGATAGTGGAACCAAGCCGCAAAACTCTTCACCAAGCCGCAAAAAACTCCAGTCCAGAGGTAGAACTATGGGTGAACGTCTGTAAATACCTCATACGGGAGAGCTGGTACGAAAGTAACATTTTTCATATAGACATCATTTTAAAAGATAACGTTACAGACCATAAAAAATTTTTGGGTGATTAACTACTTTCCTGTGTGCTCTGTCAATATCAGGTGCTAAATCATCACCATATAAATTGACTTCGGCATAGTTTGACGTCAAACTGAAGTTGCGCATTGCTACTTTCGACCCCTCCAGTCAGGATGAAAGTAGCACAGGGGCAGGATAAAAGTAACGTGATCTAATTAACGGGAATCTTTTTAATTACTGTCGTTAAAACAGAAACAAAAACAATCAGACATTTGTTTTAAACATTTTAATTTGCTTCAAATGTTTCAAAAGTAAACGTGAACATGTTTAACGTGCAACTGGTCTATTTATAAAAATTATGTAATTACTTTACTCATCATCACAGTTGTGACAGATATAATGAGCTGCACCCTCAGTGCATGCCTCATGTGACCGCAGCAGACAAAAGATGCACCGCACCCACACTTCTCCAGGCAAGGATGAGGCAAATGTCTCCCCACAAACAAGACATTCCTCATCATTGCCCTGAGAAACTGTGAAACTGCAGTGTGTCCCCTAAACAACATTTTCTTTGGGCATTTTGAGGAGGACAGTTTTTTCTGGTGCCTCAGCCACCCTCCTCCTCCAAAGCAGCTTTTACTGGGGTGTCGGCCGGTACTGCTGTTGACCTGCAACATTCAATGAGATGATAGTCAGAATCAGCTTGTTTTTATACAAGCAAGAGAATCAAGACAACTTAAAAACGACACTCTGCTCATCTCTGCCTCTTCTTTTATTTTCTTTCCTCGAGCCAGCCTTGGATATGGGCGAACCTTTTCTGGGCTGAACCTCTGGTGTGCCACTAGATGTGCCTGGAATCACAAGCATACTTAGATAGATAATATTTAAAAAAAAAAAAAAACGCTAGGTAAGGCTAAATATGCACATTTAAAGACACACACAGACACAAACCCTCACCATCGACAGGAGTGGCAGACTCATGGGGATGCAGCTCAAATGGGCTCTGGCTAGGTTGGTGGTGTCTTAAGGGAGCGGGCGCTGGTGATGGAGCGGACATTGGTGATGAGGAGGGCGCTGGTGATGGAGCTGGCGTTGGTGATGAAGAGGGTGCTGGTGATGGCGCTGGTGATGAAGAGGGTGCTGGTGATGGCGCTGGTGATGAAGAGGGTGCTGGTGATGGAGCTGGTGATGAAGAGGGTGCTGGTGATGGAGCTGGCGCTGGCACTGGGGATGGAGCTGGTGCTGGTGCAGGACGGTCGGTCACAAGAGCTGGAGCAAAGTTTGCCTCACTGAAAATATCTGGATTCAAGGGCCAGATACCGGCACACTCGAACCCAGATGAAATGCTGCTTGTTGTTCAAGCTTGAGGCAGAGCTTTAGCCACAAGACTTGGGATGTTGTAGATGGTCAAAGTTCTTCCAGGGCTCATTCACATCCAGTTGTCTGTTGTGCTGTTAATGTAGTGCCTCAGAGGGCCAAAAACGCTTCGGTCTGGCAGCTGAACTCAGTGGGAGCAGTGGGGTGGAAAAGACAGGAGTACAATGCCATGTGACTTGCAAACGTCAATAGCTGCCACAGAGAGGTGTGATGCATGATTGTCTAAGAGTAGCAGCAACTTTGACTCCAGGGTCACGCGAGTGTGTCTTGCAAAAATGCCAAGAAATCTGTCTCCTGCATCCACCCCGATCCATTGGCAGAACCAATGCAGCCAAGGGGGCCATCCTGGACGAAGTGGTCCTGGAACTTCTTCCTTGGGAAGATAAAGTACACTCTCAGAAATATGGGTACAGCAGGAGTTCATTTCTGTTCCCCAAGGTATTATGTACCCTTTAGGGCTAATTATAGGACCTTGAGGTACCTGCGTGAACCTATTTAGGGTCCAAAAGGTACTTTTATGTTCCAAAACAAATAAAAACCCACTTCTAAGGTACAGTACAACAGCAGTACCTTTGAGGGTACTGCCCCCGTCAGATAGCAAGCACCTCCGCTCCAGGTCTGACCCGGCTCTGTGCCGACTCCAGCTGATCCGGCTCAGAGCCGGGGCAGATCCGGAGTGGAGGTGCTTGCTATCTTAGGCAAATGGCGGTAGTGGTGTAGCTCAGTCTGCAGTGTTACTCCAACCTCTTTAGGACTCAGGCCAAAATATACATCAGCTGCTCTCTTTATATATGCCTGCAGTCTCTTCTCCTGTTCTTCTGTGAAGACTTTGTTGTGAACCCTGTACCCTGGGGCCCTCCTCTTGTTGTACCTGAACAGGGTGACATGACAAACGCCATCCACCTCTGCTGCCCTCCTTATACTTTCGCCTCTTTGGACATCAAAAACGGCCCTTCCGTCAACCTGCTGGTCAACCTTTCCTCTCTGGGTAGTTCTGACCCTAACTCTTGCCATTTTTTGTTGGTAAAATATAACACACACATTTTTTAATGAGCTTTAAAACACAAAATGCAGCCTTAAAACACAAAATGCAACCGCATTAGCAGAGAGGGACGAACGTAGCCGTTGTTACTTCCGTCCTGCACCTCTGCTGCCCTCATTATACTCTCGACTCTTTGGACATCAAAAAGGCCCTTTCGTAAACCTGCTGGTCAAACTTTCCTCTCTGGTTAGTTCTGACCCTAACTATTGGCATTTTCTGTCGTGAAAATATAACATACACATTTTTAAAACACAAAAATGCGGCCGCATTAGCAGGGAGGGACGAACGTAACCATTGCTACATCCGCCCCGACAGTGACTTCTGACATTTGAACCAGGATTGCTTCTAAATTGGAAAAAGTCTGACATTTCAAACTTCAGGATATGTTACAAAACTAAATGACCCATCATTTTGTCATAAATATGACCCATGGAGCAATAAAGACAATCTTTAAATCAAAAAAGTTTACATTTGTCTGAAATTACTCACCACTGTGGAAAACAGTCTTCCCGGTCTCGTCTCGCGGGGAAGTGACGAGGCCTCAAGATTTTTCATGGGCTTGGAGAGTGTCCTGAGCTGCACATGCTGACCTAATTTGATGCATCGAAGTGCGGATGGCAGTGAGTAAATCACCGTATTACTTTCGCCCCACGTTACTTTCGCACCGGCTCTCCCCTATGTAAGAAACATGTCAATCGTCTCCATGAATCTTTGAGAAGACAGCAGTGTGATTGCTCCCCCTCCCTCCTTTCAAAATTAGACGAGGCGAAAGCTATTTAAATAATTTCTAGGAGCCTCTATTGCAAAGTTAGCTGCAGATTAATCAAAATCATTGAGCATCATCCCTTTTTTTTAGTCAGCTCAAATGTGTCTGCGTTTTTGTCACGCTGACACTATATCACATTACATTCATCTTGCAGACGCCTTTATCTGAAGCGACTCACGATAAGTGTTTTGCATTTGCTATTAAAAATCAAAAAACAAACAAATGACAATTACGCCCATGTAATTGTTTGGACCCCCTTGAAATGGCGGCGCGAGAGAATGCAGAACTCCATTTACAGCTGGAAAAGTTTGGTGGCTCTTCAAAGCCTATTTGCAATTTTCAGCAAAACAGACGTATCAGCGCTGAGATTGTTCACTAACTGAATTAGCGAGAAACTGCACTAGTGAGCCTCAAAGAATTATTCTCTCAGTTCTCGGTCCCAAGATTTCATTTCTCAGAGGTGTTTGAAAATCTGTCTTCAATATGATAATGTTCATGTCAAGTTGAAGAAAAAAAAAAGCATATTTGAAACAGAAAATGAAATTACACTTAGCAGGAAAATTGAATTCAGTGGAAAGACGTTTAGCCGTGTTTGCATCGCTTTAAAGATTAAATGCATTGTTTTGATGTAATTTATGAGTTTTTAGGGAAGGTATCTACAAGCTCGGCAGAGTTTATTGCTATTCTTCACAGAGCTGCCACATTCTGTGCTGCTGTGTGCTGCAGCTTCTATCAGCCTTTATCAGCGAGGGATCTTAAACATCGCACTGTGTGACACTGAATGTAAATGCAGCTTTTAGAGGATCCTCTCGTGGTTTGAATACATACAATAGAAAATTTCAAGAGAGCAGCGGTCAAGGCAGCATATGTAAACGTGATTTGAAAAGATTTAACATGTGATTCATGAGAAGGAAACTGCACCACGAAAGACCTTTAGATTGAAAAAAAAACAACAACAAAGCAGGCATTTTATGTATCAACAGCTTTGAATAATCAATCTGTGCTTAGCATTTGTGCACTCACAGTAAGGGGTACTGTATGGATTCTAACGGCCTGCTGCATGAATCATCATGCTAACACGAATTTCAAAGTGTTGCTCTTAAAGGCGCATTACAAACCACTTAATAATGCGCTATCGCAGGGAATAGTTCCCAGACGTTAACAGCTAGAGTAAACAAATGGCAATCCAGTATATGTACAGCTTAAAGCGAGTAATATGGGGTGCTGCAGCATACATCTCGTGTGACATGTTTGGTTGAACAAGTGGCTGCGTTTTATAATGGGCTGGAACTGAGCATGCAAATCGAAGGCTGTGGGTTGAGCTGTCATGGCGGAGGAGCTGTTGTTTCCCGCTTGCCCGGCGTCTGCTCGCGTTCAGTGTGGAACATAAGTATTTGGACGGCAACAATCTGTAAAAACAACTGCTTTTCCAACTTGGTTCACATGATATGGATGCAAGTGCGTAATGATATGAAACACCTCACGTTTTAGGCCCGCCCACCCACTCTCTCACAGGTTGGTCCCCATGTTCCTGTGATAAGAAAGAAAGAACTGGGCACCCACTTCCACCTTTATTTTTTCACAGTGTTCCCTGTCCAGAACTAAGCAAACCAGGTATGCCAGATATCAGTGGCGGTTCTAGAGCCGGGAATTGGGGGGGCGCAGACACGTCCCTTTATGACAATTAGTCCTGGCTAGCTCTCAATCATTTTCCTTTACTGACGCGTTTTCCAATTATCATAACTGGTAACTGAGGACACGGTTTCTCTTTATATGAGATCGAACAGTGATGAAATCATGGGTGAAATTCAGTAGACTACTGAAAAATAATTTACTTATTAGTAGGCCAGTGCTTCATGTTGATTGATGAGGTTCTAATGAAATATCGCCTTTCACTCTTGGTATTGCGTGGGTTGATTTAAAAAAAAAAAGGGACAATCAGCAGTTTAACAAGCAGCGTGTGGCTCAAGCTATTTGCGTGAGAGTCGACTGGTATGCAAATTTGAATAATGTTGATTTAAATACTGGAAATATGCGCCCAGATGAATGATTGTTGTTTTACCTAATATGGAAGAACAAGCAGCACCTGTTAAGTGTGGAGCGCTCTCGGAGTGAACCTTCTGTTAATTATGAAAATGAGAACAGGTCAAGACTAATAACTGTTTTAAAAGGATGTTTTGTCACAATTCTCAGTTCTGGTTCTGCCACTGTACTGAATTTAGCCCATGATTTCATCGCTGTTCCATCGCATATGGAGAGAAACCGTGTCTTCAGTTGCCAGTTACGTCAATTGGAAAACGCATCAGTAAAGGAAAATGATTCAGAACTAGTCAGGACTAATTGTCATAAAGGGACGTGTCTGCGCCCCCCCCCCCATTCCCGGTTCTAGAACCGCCACTGCCGGATATAAACATCATTCAAATTATACATGTCGTTAAGCCAGCACTTGCCAATCAGAGACAACCGTGTAAACTTAAATGACATTTAAATTTTTTACATAACCCATGCACTAATGCCCAGATGCACTAAAGCCCAGGACCAATAAACAAAAATTGCATCACTGTCTGGACTACTGCCAGATCACTGTGGGTAAATTGGGTTGAACATATATACAGAATGGGCTACTAACAGACTACAGTGTAAATAAGTTGTAGGTTGTATGTAAAAAAAAAAAAAAAGAAAGAAAAGTAAGCTTTAGAAATTTCAAATGGCTATGTTTTTATTGTGTATTCTTGTTTTATGTCTTTGCTTACTTTTGATTAGCAAAGAAAATGATTTGAAATGTAAAGTGTATTTTCAGTTGTTTTTTACAGTGGCACTCTGGTTTCATCATGGCAGGCATAGCAGATCCCGCAGTTTAACTAACTGCAGGTTAACAGTGACCAGCCCCCAGTGCTTTATACATAAAACAATCTCACACATTTAAATGAGGAGGGCAACCATCAAAATATGCTTCCTACCAATGTGCAGCTGAAGGTCACCTCTCGGCCAAAGAGCTTTTCCCAACACCAAAGATGTGGAACACCATTGCAGCAAAAACAATTGCAGCGATCGCACTTGAAATAGCACGCACTTCAGAAGCAATGGCCCGCACAATCACACAGCTGTCATTGAGCTCATCTCTGAAGGTCAATCAAGGTCATTCGCCTGCTGATGTCGAGTAAGGCATGTGTTTCATTTCTGAAGCGCGGACAAGTTTTCACCCTGTTTCAAAGACTGAATCTCCTCCTACAGAATTAGTCATATTCATCAAAAATTACCATGAAACACCACACACAGAAAGAGCAACAGCTTTACACGCTAACTGCAGGTTATATGCTTTTTCTTATCTGCCTTTGGAATGGGCAGTTACAGCAGAGATCTATTTATACTTGTGAGGTGTTCAGTTCAAAATGACCCATTATTTTTTTAACCTGATGGGCAATGGCTTAGGCTTGTGTTACATTTACAATGTGTATTTACACATTATCTTGGAGTAAGCATTCTACACATTACTACAGATTTCCATTCAATAAGTGAACAGAACACAGCTGTCAGATAGACTGCGTGGAGTACGCGCACTTCCGTAATGGTGGATATGTGGAAAGGAGCACCAGTCATCACTGTACTGAAGCGATGGGAAATGCGGCAAAATATTTGTCGCAAACATGCTCCCTGCAATCTGGAGAGTGAACTTTGACTTTAATTCTAACAATTGTCTGAGCAGAACCATTCTTACTGATGAAAATTCTGGGCAATCCCGTCGAACAATGATTGCCTGAAAGTGATCGTTAGACACATTTTGATTATCAAGTGGTCTTTCATAGTCCATTACCCATTGCAGGCCGCACTCTTTCCCAATGTCCTTATATGCCTCAGGTATTGACATGCAAATCAGGTACATGGAAGTATTCATTGTTGGTGATAGAAAGTAGCTATAGAGGCAAGTAAATTTAATCTAAACCCGATTACACATTACAGATATCCGCCTTTTCATATGGGGGAAGCATAATGTTCAAGAGCCTTCATGCTTACTAGAGAACGTCTCCATTTCGGAAACATCAAATGACTACTTTGTTGGCATTACCTACACCAATCACGACTCAATTTTTCTATTTACAGAGAAAAGTGAAGCCAATCAGTGATTTTTCAGGTCTTTGGCATGCGACTTCCTGGAGGCACTCCAGTAAGTTAGCAAACAAGCTTTTTCAAAATGAAGGGGCTTATTCCAATCACTCAATTTCCATCGTCTTACAAACTTTTCCCCCTAACATTTCTTGGTTTGAGTTCTACCAATGGGGATGGCAAAAAATCAACGAGCACTTCAAGAAAGTGGGGATGAGACTGAAAAAGAGAGTCCATCTTCCCTCTGTTTTATGTTCCATTTAAATAAATCCTGCATTACCCATAATGCATTGTGACATATGCCAGGAGGTCAAACAGGAACTTCTTCCATGAGTATAGAATGATAATGGCGTCTTCAGTTAAAGCTCAATGAAAACCCACGCAGACTGGATGTGTGTCATATTAGAAAGCACAACTTGCATAATAAACAACAGTCATAAGTGATCTCCGTTTTCACAAGTTACAGGCGTGTTAGATGCACATGAGATCAGGAGAGTCAGATCCTCAGGTCAATCACAGACACTCAGGTCAGTCATATCTACTTCAAACATTATGGAATAAATACTTCAGCAAAGGATGGTTCTGACTTTCCTTAGCCTTTGGAAAACTGATTCCTCTTTTAGCTCATTAATGGATTAAAATCGTCTGAATGAAGGGAGACCTCGATCGATTCGTGGGTCAGACACAAGAAAATAAGAGAAATTGGGATAAATTCGTGAGTGGAAAGGGTTCTCTGTAATCTTAAATCTCTCTAGGCCTGGATTTTTTCCCATCTGTTATCTACTTTCACAGGAGAGCTACCCTCAACACCCTATATAGACTGCGCTCATTCTGTGGACAACTCGCGCTGTTATGTTGTTTCTTCACCAAGTAAAATGCACTTGTATAGGTCACTTATATAAAATTCTCAATAATAAATAAAAGGGTCTGCCAACAGACTAAATGGCAAGTCACTAAACTGTAAACCTCGTAAATGTGTTTTTTGTTGTTCTTGTTGTTGTGTGAACAGATTGGGTAATCCATTTCATCATAAAAGACCACCAAAAATTACGAGGGGCAATATAGCTACAGTTGGAAATAAACTAAAATGCGACAAATAAACATCACAAGCTGGCAGGGATGTGCTTGTTTAATCAGCAGGGCAGGCCAACATTACGTGCACAGCGCTGGCATCATTCGGTTTATCTGAGGACGCAGACGGCAGTGCCCCACGGAGCCGGGTTGAAGTGATAAGGGCCTGACGAGTCCCCCAAGAGAGATGCGCCTGCTGGCTCACCCATGCCCAAAGCACAGGAGGGACGAGTCATTTTCAGGCAAAGAGAATCAGCGGCAATTAAAACCTGCTTCAGGACGTCTCCCGAATGCACAACAAACGTCCATTATTGCCGCTCAAATGGGTGCGGTTAGGCAGCCACTGGAACCTGGAAATCAGAGTGGTGGATGTGAGCACAATGGTCAACTCCAATGGCAAATTCTAAACCAGAGGTGACAAAAAACAAGAGCTACACACAAAAAATGAGGCATTATTGTCCCCAGTCTATATTATAGAGAGCTAGAATGAGGGCAATAGCCCCTTTCTGACCTATGTTGAAAATGGACAGAATTATTAGCCAATCAGACTACTGCCACTATTGCAACATTTATTTGTAGTTATGACGTCCCGATCCCTCCTCTATTGTACTCTGTCCCAAAATTTCCACTTTGCCATCTAACATCTGCTGTAATCCATGTGAACGCAGCACTGCTCCCAAAAGGCTCAGTGTATGAAGGCAAACTCCAATTTCCAGGGCTAAGTGAGCAGTTTGCCAGAGAGAACCTCTGTACTTGTTGGATGAATGTGAGACACACACCTCCTTTCATTCCTCTCCAGGAACAACAATTTAAAAAAAAACTTACTAACTTTTAAGGGCTCACACATCCTTGAAAATCTGTGATTTCTCGGTAGTATGATTTCTGTCATTCTTAACACTCTGGAAAACAGGCTGTGCTGAGCGGGCGTCCCTTTTTTTTTTTAATTGGGCTCTGTTCTGATTGGCCAGCGAACAAAGCCACCGGCCCTGTGCATCAATTCAGAGCCAAATGTTAACGCTGATCCACGGCCAGCATCTGAGCAGTAGCAACCATTAGCTCACATTCAATTTACAACCTAGCAAGCTAATAAGCTAATGTTACATCATGATTATGGAGAGGTACTGCACACATGCTAGCCACATAACAGGTACGTAACATTAATTTAGATATGAGTGTGGCACTTAGCTAGCTTGCTACAAAAACAACTAAGCCATACCGACTTAAGGACCCTTGGAACTCAGTTTACCTAAATATTGAAAGAAATTGGAAACACCCAGTTAGCTAGCTCCAGATTCTCCTTGTAAATAAATCAAAGCCACAACCTCTTTGTATCTTCTGAAAAGTATCATAGGTCCATTTTCATGTAGATGATATTGTCAGTCCTGCCTCGCACTGACATAGGGTAGTAGTATAAGTTAAAGCAGTCAGATAAAGGATAGCATGCAACAATAGCTTTTTGCTGACTGTAACTGGGATTTTCCAATTATAGAAAAAAAAATCTATTCTGCTTTTCTCTCCTTTGATCTGCACTGGTCTTACCCCCCGTTTTCACAGAGCTGCGACTTTAGGACGATCATCCCGATCAAGCCACAATCAGAAAAAGTATTGGATCGGGGCGGATCGGCGTCTAAATCCAGCAATTTGGCAAATTATGGTCTTCATTACGACCGTACTACGATGCTCCCACGTCCAACGCGCTGCTGACACATTTCTACTACGATGCTACGCAGACCTAGAAGACTGTACGAAGATATCGCTACGGTGGTGCCGCTCATATCACGCTTGTAGTACGCTTCTAGTACGATTTTGGCGATGATATATATATATATACACACACACACACACATATTTTGGCTGAAAACAAACCCTGATTCGATTCGGTGTCAGAGGCAGTGCCGCAACATCTCTTGTTTGTGACAGACAAAACGGTACAAATACACAAAAGAATTATTTAATTTAGCCTTCATTATACTGAGGAGTCCCACTGAAATTAAAAAGTATCGGGGGGAATGAAATCACTTCTTTGAGTTTAGTGGCAGTTGTAATATTCAATAACTGATCCTGATGTGCTATCTAGTGATAAAATATTGTAATTGCGTGTATAAATTTGCAGCACCACGTCCACTGGCGGACACATCTGCACAAAGATACACCGTTGTTCCTCTCGAACACGCCAAATCCAAATAATCCGTGAATGATGAATTAAATTAATATTCTAGTTTGAAACGAGTAACTAAGTTGCCAGTGTCAAAGTAACGAAGTGAAAGTAACTTATACTTATCTTTTAAATGTAGGAGAGTAAAAGTCCCAGTTAAAAAAAAAAAAATCTATTCAAATACTGTAACAAAGTCATGTACATGTACATGTACAAACTGCTGCCTGATAGATCGTGGTATGATCGGCGTAAGGTCATGGCAGGTCTTCGTAGGATCGTCAGGAACGTAGAGAGATCGTAGTGGGAACGTAGTAACAACGTAGTAGGAGTGTTATAGGAGCGTATCCAATATGTTCCCTGACTATACTACGCTTTTACTGCGCTTTTACTACGATCGTGAAGATCTCTCCACGATGCTTCCGCGCTGCTTGTACGAATACGGCGCTTCTACTATGCTCTTTTTACGACTTTACCCCGATTCTTGTTGGCCACGATCCCGCTACGCTTGTTTTGAGCATGTTCAAAATAATTGTGGCGAGAGCGCATAGCTTCCCGATCATGAAGACCCTACCGCGATCATACTGCGCTTATGAAGACTCCACTACGTTTCTCCTGCGATCGGCCATGTTTTCGGCCACGCTTTGATCGTAGTAGAAGCGGCGTCTATGTGCGAACGTGGGGTTAGCAGCAAGCTGCAGAGATGTTTCCGAGTTTCACCCTTTTCAGTAGCTGGAGATAGCTAATCAGATGAGGGGCAGGATGATTCTCACAAATCTGACATCCCACAAAAAAATGACAGGGTTGTTTTACTTCATGGCTAATGGTTTGGTTAGCACTCCATATACCAAAATGTATGTGCCCATGAAATGAAAAAGTGAGTATTCCTTAACATGTTCTCTCTAAAGGACCAGGGTGTAAGATTTAGAGCTATCTAGCGGTCAGATTATAGATTGCAACCAACTGACCATTCCTTTTCTCAGAAAACCTACGGTGGCCGCGAAACTTGCAAAAACGTGAAAGGCGCTCTCTTGTGTCAGTGCTTTATTCATTTACTTTTTCCCGTTCTGGGCTACCCCACATGGAAAGAATCTCTATGAACATATATGCGCATATATGCAAATATATCCAAGTATATAAAATATATATCCAAATATATATCCAAAGTCCCTTACAGTAATGACAAGAATTTCACGAAATAACTTATTAATTGCATGTGAAATTGGCATCATATTCGATCCGAAATACATGTCGACATGTGACAAAGGCATGTAATATTTAAACCAGTCATTATTAACTATGGCAAGTGACAGGAGACAAAGAGCTATGATATCAACACTAATATTTAATACTACATTTTTTTTTCCCTGAAACATTAACAATAACAAGGTCATCAATTCTTTCTTGATGATTCTTATTTCCATTCTATGAAGACTGAGTTGTGTATTGTGGGAGAGAAGGAAATGTATAAAAACAAAATGGTTTGATTATATTTATTTAATCAATTAAGCATTTTTTCAAGTTTAAGTCACTGCCAGATTCACCACATTAGATAAAATTAGATTCACATCATTACAGCTCATACACATCCACTGAAAGGTTACACACTACACTGTTACATCCACCAAATACAATGTTTTCTATCTTGTCTGTAATGCAGTTTCTAGAAGAATATAGCTCAGAGGTCCTTAGTCTAAATATAGCAAAATTAAACAAAAATGACGAAATAAAAGTACACAGAAGAACATTCATTCAAGTAAACATGCCATTCAAAAGTAATTTTCATCCCCACATCTATTTGAGCATTTCACTGTGGTTCATAAATTTGTAAACATTTACATTTCTGTTCGGTTATAATGACCAGACACTTTTCTTCTATCTGAGATGCTTGTATAGCAACTAAAGGTCCCAGACTTTATCCTACAGGGATGAAATAACAAAGATTCTTAAATTCCGACACAGAAAGAACCTGTATAAACATATAAGCTTTAATCTCCGCCTTGTATCAACCAGCAGTGGTTTGCAGCTCTTTTCAGAAGTAGCGCGCCATTGGCCAATGCGCTACAGGGATGCAAATTGGGAACGGCCTGCTGGGAAGGGTTATGAGTTCCTCTAGGCAGGTCCTGTTGGCTAGACCGGCACTGATAAATAAGATTCTGACCATTTAATGCAGTAACTATCATCTGCCCTTATTCACAGCTCGCAATTATTTACTCAGGAAATATGTAAACAGCAACTGCCAAATACAGGGCTCTATATACAAAACACTTTGCTGATTTGTCAACATTTGTCACAATGTGCAAAGACATCAAAGGTCTTGTATGGAGTGCCCTAAATGATTGTCCCACATTTGGGTGAGAGTGGAAATGTCAGATAGTAAAAAGAAGGTTATATTGGCCGTTTGCATATATTATAGGTACATATACGTACCTATAATATATGAAAACGGCCATACCTATATTAAAAGGTATATGTTTATATAGGTTCTTTCCGTGTGGGACTGTAGAAAAAATGGCGATGCAACATGGCGTTCTCCATGGAGGTGGACCTGCTCCTATGTAGGTTTAAAGGGCTTATTCTAAGCAAAATGAAACTCAAAGATGATTGTTTTCGCGTGATTATACACTAATAAAAAATTGGCAATGAATATATTTCATTTCTGTCAAAATATCAATCTAAATTCTACATTCTACGTGATTCTATGTGAAGAGCGTGATTTGGCGCTGCTATTTCACCTAGCAACAACTCTCTCTCTCTCTCTCTCTCTCTCTCTCTCTGATTTATTTGACCTGTGCCTGTGGACAAAATTACCTAGCAGAACTTATTGCTTTCTCATGCCTTTAAAATTTATTACCAAGATAGCCATCGCAGTCAACCATATTTTCTGCACACGCCGACGATCAGACACGCTATAACACCACCTCGACTATAGACCTTGATAGCGGCTAGGTAAGATAAAGACCTCTCTGACGTCATCGGATGACGTCACGCGCACCTAATTAACTTTGTGGCTGTGCAGACACAAACATTATTTTGTTTATTTATAGAAAAGATAAACTGCCTATATATATATTTATTGATTTTAATGAGATTATATATATACAAAATGTACTTTTTAAAAACATATTAAGTTTATTGTTCACAAACCCTTAAAAAGCCAGACGCCATGATTTCTTGCTCTGAGGCAGCCATACTACCTACTGCAACAAGCTACAGAATGTACTCAATGTAACTCATGGTAAATAGACTGCATGTTATGAATTATATTGGGTGCATACTGCAATATGCGATATTACATGTTGTGCATATTCCAATATTGTATGCATGCTCGTGCTAAAATTAAGTATGCTTCTGAAATAGATTTCCTCTTAGCAGTGTAACAAAGATACTCTAATTCATTGCAAGGTAAACATGCAGTTGAATTTGCTTATCCTTGCTAACAGTTAGATGACTCCACATAGCAAACAATTAACAGGTTAAAAAAAATACTCTTCCATTAAAAAAAAAAAATCTAATCACTGAAATAGCATAGTTCTGGAAAAAAATTGAATCGAAACCACACTACCATTTATTCGCTCCATTTGATTGAAACTTCTTTTCTTGCAAGTCTTTAATGGGCAGATAGTGAAATGATATCACAGCATACTGATGAGAGACATTTTAGCCCTTTGTTCTACCTAAAGCAGAATGAACTGTGGGTTGAGCAGAGAAAAGAAATGTGCAAGAGAGCCATTTGATGGATCTTGAGTGTGTGTTTTTGCCTCTGCATAATAAACAGGATCATTTTTACCATTGTTAGCTGAGAACTGGGTCGTGCCATGAAGGCTGTTACTGTATATGAATTCAGCTGTTGCTCTTTAGTACGAGATTATTGCCTGTGGCTTCAAGTGGAATGGAATTCAACTACATATATGGTGTGCCAGCCAATCAAAATGCGAGCCTCACTCTGAATACAGGCATACACGTCTTCGCCTGATGAATTTTGACAGAATAAACCGCAATCTAAATGGAATTTGCGTGACTTTACGTCGGAAATGAATGTGTAATGAAGGCATGGAGAAGAAAAATTAAATATGAGTATTCAGTCACATTTTCATTTCCTGTTATGAATGAAAAATTAAATGATTTTTTTCTGGAATGTGGAAATACCTCGGCATCTTTATTACTGTGGTTATCAAATCAAATCAGAGGGCTTTCAGACCAATAATAATGGAAAATGAGACATCAATGTTGATTAAGCCTTTTGAAAAATATTCTTACATACTGTATTCACAAAGGGATATTTTTATTCAATAAACAGTGTTAGGTTCAATATCGACTCATCTACCTTGAACTAATAAGTATGTAAGTAAATAAATAAAACTCAATTGTGCAACTTGGAGCAGTAATGATAACACTATGGAACAAAATATTGACTTTTCTTGTTCCTGGGCAGTGTTATTACCAACTGCTTATACCTGAAGTAAATGGAAAAGACCAATTTTTCTCTGCAACCTTTGCTTTTGTGACATTTTCAAATGTATCTATTTTCCAGAACATTAAAGCCAGATTCACCACTGACTAGAGAATTTTCTAGAGCTTATGAAAATTTTCAAGAACTTTCTAGAATGACGTACGACCTCTGAGAAGTTTCAAGACTTTTCAAGGATGCTGTAGACCTAACAAGAATTTCAAGAACCTTTTAAAATTTTCTAGATGTTTTGATAGTAATACATACCGCTCACAAAAAGTAGGGGATAATGAATACAAAAGACAAATAACTGTGAAAATAAGTTTATATCGAATTTCAAAACTATGTTATTTAATTGGCGATGCACCGATGCCGCATGCTCCCAATGAGATGACCAATGTCAGCTTGAGGATTTCTCTGCCATTCCTCCCGGAGAGCCGCACCCAGCTGTAAGTCCTGACAGGGTGTGTGCTGCGTTGAGATGAGGCTTCCAGTAGCCTGTAGACGCCCTTGTTGCAGCTGTATCGCATTGAGTCGCCTGTCACGCAAGGCTCTATTGACGATCTGGTGGTCATCGCCTGGTTGTGCTTCTTGGACACCCTCTTCAAGGTTTGCCCTGGACTCTACCAATGGCCATGTAGTGTGCTGGCAATCAGGTAATGACAGAGAGCGAGACATGCAGTTGTCTTGCTGTGTAAGCCTGGTTTCCACTGGAGTATCCCTATGGCCCTCAATCTTTCTTCTTCCTGGAGTTTTCTCTTCATTATAGGTGGTGAAATGATGGAGAGGTGTGGTTCTAGGCATGCTTTTATACCCACATGTGCACACTAAGCCTGTGCATGACAACATTTGCACCCTGAAAGCATGATTTTTCACATGCACCTCCAGGTGCCTTTGGGTGCCCAGTTTCTGCTCATTTTGAAACCTAGCGGTTTATGGGATAAGTATTGAAACGCGCTAACGGGTAACCACAAACATACGCAAAAAATCTCACGCACATCAAAATTCAGGTGCTTTCCATGGTTAGCCGAATTTGAATAGCCTCTGCTATTTCTAAGCAGTATATATACAGCAGCTCACCAGTCACCACCTCAGTTTAGTTCTAGCTGCCTAAGTGAACACATGGACGTATCTGAATTTTTTGAGAGATGGCTTCAAGAAGCTGCAAGTATTCTCCAGATGCATTCTGCAATGTATGAGGCCAATTCATCAAAACAAGAGCAACAAAGTGACAGCATCTGTTAAAATGTATGAAGCCTACAAGACATATTTTACCATACCTCTTGGGAATCAACAAAAACTCTGGGCACCTAATTTTACCTACGAGCACTGCAAAACAAAAAACTCTAGAAAGTAAGATGGACAATTTTTGCTCCCTTGAATAGGTAGATTTGATATTGTATGAATTTAATAAAATTTGATTAACATTTTGTTTTATTCAGACCTTATGTAAATTAAAATATGCAAATTTGCCTGTTTTTACATAGAAAAGTGAATTCCGAAATTTCATTATCCTAGTCACAAAAGCAAAATTTGAAGGGAATAATGGGAATTTTCTGTTCTTTTACAACAGAAGCAATAAATGACACACTATCCAGGAACAAAATTGGTGGTACATAGTATTATTTTTATCGTGTCCTCACAAGAATAATGCCCATTTGTTCTAATGGTGTCGTGGACAAAACGGACAACCATGCAGACATGTTCTCTCCTTCCCTGTCAGTAGGGCTAATATTAGATAACAAAAATAATTACAGGGCAGGCTGAGCAGAGAATCCTGTCTGTCAAATGTCATCTGCCCCTGTCAATGATTTAAATGAAAGCACAGGTCTGCACTCGTGAGAATGAAAGGTGTTTGAAGATGCATTTGAATTCAAAAGGTATGGCACAATGTATTGGAAAATATGTAAATTAATTTCCAATTTAGGATGTAGCAAAATATTTCACTGCAAAGAAATCTAAATAGAAACTTTCGGGACCAATGATATGCAGGATAACGATGCATTATTTAATGTTAAAAGTTAATTTTATGAGAAAGAATAATAAGATAAAAACAAACATTTTGGGCATAAAGCTAATGAGAATGGAAAATTACTGAGTTGTCCCTGGGATAACGAGGATAAGATAAATATAGTTGGATGCAGATAAGAGCCTTAAGATGGAGAATCAGAAATCTGAGGATATAGTTCCAGAAACTGAAGATTCAATTCTAGAACCTTAAGGTCCAGAGAACCTGCTCTCAGCCTTCTGGTTTTAACTTTAACTACCCCGTTTGACCCAACTGCATCCAAACCCAGTAAACAGGGAAGGTGAAGCGGGCAGATTTTCCACGACAGCGATCTACAGAGTGGATATACTGTGCACTAGGACACGGCCTGACAATATGCTGTGCAGTCTTCCAACCTGTGTTCATTAGTTGCAAAAATTTTTTTTTCTTTGCTGCATAATGAGTAAAGTGGCTGTAATACATGAACTGCGAATCTACAGATAATTATATTTGTGACCTCTTCAGTGAAAACAAGGACCATGAATTATGTGTACTTCAACTTCTCCTTTCAGAGTTTTCTGACTGAAAAATGCATAAACAATGTCAGAAAATGAGTCACTCAAAAAAAATCACTCAAACGGTGAACCCTACTAATCATGAATTATAAAGCACATTATAAAAGAATGAAAAGTGCACACAGAGGTTAAAGTGTTCCTAAATCACAGAGGCCATCACACCATTAAACAGTTCAGCTTCCCAACCAAGACCATTAGAACTGTGAGGAAAAGAACCAACAGGAGATGGCATATCCCCCAGCCCCACATACTGAAAGACTGAAAATGCCACCTGCTCCAGAAACAATCCATACCCCCTAAAATTCTAAGTTCAAAATGTTTCCATAGAAACCAGAAAAAATACAAAATTCAACAACTTCAGATTAGCAAAATGCACCACTTCAGGTCCAGAGTAATGTGCACACCAAGTTTTGTTAAGAAATACTGAACGGTTTTTAAGTTATGCTCCGGAAACAAAATGTTGACGGACAGACGGATGGACAGACCGACGGATGGACTGACAACCACACCCATGACTATATCTCCCCGCATTATATGCCGGGGGGATAATAAATTGTCAACTCACTTACTCTCTACAGCTGGCCAGCAAACAACTTGCAGTTTCAAAAGGGAAAGTTTTGCAGAGAACCATGGCTAAAGTTTATCATCTGTGTTGACTTGCAGGAGATGGATAGTTTTAGGTATTTATTATTTGCTTCGTTTTTTTTTTTTTTTTTTGCGCATTTGTTCAGACAATGCGCATCTTGCACTATAATTTAACATTTTTAGAGGGGAGCTCATATTCACACTAAAGACATACATATTCACATATTCATTCATGCTCCCTTTCCAATCACTTCGGCGATGTAGTTATCCGCAGTGTTTGACATCAAGTACTCATACCACTGAGTTTAATAAACACTACAAGTACTTTTCAATAATGAACAAATTATGAGTTTGTAAAAGAACAATTTGAAATAATAATAATTTATACTCTACAATGAGCCAGAAAGGGTAATACAGAAATGTATTTCAGATATATGCAGTCTTGTTTCTTCTGCTCATTGAGTCTGAATATGATAACAGTCACATAGCTATGAAGATGACATTACATATTTTCTCAGCTTACACTTTCGCTCAGTGGGACTGACCTCTGGTCAGACAAGTGCTAATAAGGGACATAAACTTGAGGAATGTAGGGTAAAACGCTTTGCTTGAGGGACAAACAACTGCACTCATCTTATTGGCTATACAGTGGGGCATACACCTCAACTTTATTTATTTTTTAAATTGTAAACTCTCTAAGGGTGTCATGACTTGCGGGAGAATAGTTTTCTTTGTTCTGTGAGGGACGCCCTTTGTAATTTCATTCATTTTTGGTGTTACTGATTGGTTTTTGCCACTTAGCTATCAAATTCCTTTCCAGTTGTCTGCCTAGCCAGAGTTGGCTAATTGATGATTCAGAACACCTGCGTTCTATCTATCTATATGCGAAAGTGACAACACCCGTTGCCTGCTGTCTAATGTCTGTACATGAGAGCTGGTAACAGCTAGAGGGTATTTGCTCTAGGTTTGTTTGCAAAGTCTTTGCGTTTATTTTGAGATAGGATAATAAGAAACTTTCTTGTAGTCATTCTCCTTAGTTTGTCCCTTTTTGGGCACCCAATTTTGGTGATGGTTGGGAGATTAATTCCCATATGAGTATTTCTCTTTTGGTTTCGTCATTCCTCTGTCTCTATCGAGACCTTAGTGGCTGATTGTTCCTTAGCACCAGCTTTTAGATCAGATTTGTCGCAATTGGTCTCAACTAACTTCCTCTTCATAAGAAAGGGGCATAGAAAATGGTTTATGTAAATGTTTTTACATCCAAGGCCGAGTTAGTCCCCCAGGAAGTGCATTATCCCATAAATGCAGGGCCAATTTTTGCTATTCATCCTACAAATGACACTGGCACCACAAATTTCTGAGTCCTAGCCAAGAACACTAACCACTTGGCCATGGGCAGCACCAGCTTTGCAGCCACCAAAATCCCCACTGATAAGACTTCTATTTGTATACTAGACAAACAAATGCAACAACTGAACGCAAAATTTTTTGTTCAGAAGAAACAGTGCTCAGATAATGCTTCAATGCGGCTAGTGCATTTCACACAATGATAAAGTCATGACTGTTTAAATATAATCACAACAGGAAAAAGCATGCCAAATTATAACTCACAAAGTATGCCTTTTTGCTTCTCAAAGAACTTTCCATTTGTAAATTGGTTCTCTTTTTTTTTTTTGGTTGTTTTTGCATTTCTCGTCATGACTGGTCCAAAATGACAGTTTTCGTGACATTTCAGAGACTGATCCAGGAAACAAATAGTTAAAATTGCCACTCTCATTCATAACAAGTCTCATTTTCTGGTTGTTAAAAGAACTCAACATGCACTTAAAGTTCAAAGAAAGCGTCAGTGCCTGGTCATGAACAACTGAGCGGTTTAATTCTGCCATTTAGCAGCAGTTGAACTCGTGGTCAACTTCATTAGTCTCCCATCACTGCATGGGCAATTTTTAATTTGCTACACTTCAAAATAGCTGAAGGGCTATTTGCATTACCTTTTACTAAAGAAAAGGAAATCACGGTAATATATCACAGATGGGCGTTTTATGCATCAGTGCTACATGCAAATGTTCTGTGTTTGCCCTCCTACATGCTCAATTTTTCTCTGCTAAATTAACTGTGATCAAGTAATAAGAATCAAATTTACTTCATATTTCTCTTATCCAGTAATTTTGCTGCTTTTTTATCACACTTAGGCCAACAAGGTGTAAACACAGGTTTAAAAGTACTTTTGTATGCAAAAGGGGCAGCAAGACATATACCAGTGTTACCTGCCAGGAGATATCACCCCAAGTGATCTTATTCACAAAATCGATCTTCTTGCATACAAAGTGCTTCACGGTGTCATGGTTTGGGTGCTTTGAGAGCTGTTTGTTGCTCTCGTCCGGGACAATATCGTTTGCTCCCTATTGGATTCCTGGGCCAGCTGGCATTGATTGGGGATGTGGCCCGGACTCTATTTAAGCTCCTATTTCGCTTCGCTCCCGTTGCTAGAGTGTCAGTCCTTCTTCGGCGCTTTAGCCGGTAAGGTCTCAAGAAAGATATTGTCAGGCACTTAGTTGCATAACAGGAATAGTGTTAGTGAGTAAGGGAATCTTTGGTTTATTTCCCTTTTCCTTTGTTTTCCTCGAGCTCGCCTGTTTGCTACCATGCGTCAGGTCCATTGGTAGCGCGAGTCTCATTATTTTTATCTGTTTCTAGTCTCTCAGTGCGCAGTGTCCGGCCGCTACTCTTGGAGTCCAATTCCAGCAGCCATCACACGCGGGGCGTACATGGTGTAGAGACTGGGGAGGATGTTTAGATTCCCACATCAAGCTTCTCCCATCCATCGCGTACACTGGGATCACACTGTGAGTTGTAAACCATGTACCACGGATTAACGCATTAACGCATAACCTGCAATATGTGCGCAAAAGGAGGTGAACAAACTTGCTTCAACAAGTGTGTTTTCATTATTTGCTACATCCAGAAAGTGGAAAAAGACATCTCACATAGATCAAAAAAAAATCAGCGGGTTCACAGAAAAGCAAACACCAGGAAAGATAAAACAATAACTTCACAGAAGTCTGGGTTATTTTTCTGAACAGCTCAAAGTATCACAAAATCATGAAGACTGACACTGAAAAAATGTCCAAAATGAGTGCAACTAGTTCTGGCAGGAAACTCAAGAAGAGCTACGTCAGCTGACAGCAGCCTGGTAAGCTACCAGCCATGTGAGCATCAGCAGGCGCACACCAATTGGAGGATACACATCACGAGGTCATACAGTGGTCTATTTGAAAGACGTCACGCTCGCTCACTTCTGCTGCTGTTTGTAATGACTTTTCATGCTATAAAACACGCTCTTTGGCTCTTTGCTTGCCGCCTCCACCCCAGCCTCCACCTCTTTGGTTCTGCTCACATCGGGGGGGATTTTGATTTCTGTTCAAAGACCCTTCATTCCTCCTTCAAACACGTAAAAGCGCACCAATCAGCACAGTGGAGCTTTTATGGGTTTAGGCATGAAGTGAGAAAAAACATATCCAGCCTCTAGGGATCGATGAAGCCCCAATGGACTCCAAAGCAATACATAGCAATGCTATTTGTGTGCATTTTCTCATTTAATGGGGAGCACCTGCAGTTATTAGGTGCTGCTAACGCATGCATCAAATCATGTATTTACACTCCTGGTCAAAAGTTAAGCACCACCAAATTCTTAAAACGAGTTCCACTTCACCAAAGGACTAATTGAATAGCTTCAATAAGCGTTGCTGAATTCTTGGAAATATGGCTTGGACATGTATTTTCTGTCTTACAAAATCAGTTTGAATATAATTTGATCATGACTGCACACTTTTTCATCTTTTAAATAAAGGGTATGCTTTCAAAACTTTAAATTCTGTGATATATTTGGGCCCACCGTCTTTAAAAGATGGCAAGAAGACCTGTGTTCATCAAAAAACTGGCCCAAAGAGTCTGAACTTTAATTGGGAAGAAATGGTTAGAATTAGGCATATAAAGTTATTGTACCTGTGTACATTTCTAGAAAGCACTATAAGGTTCTACACTGAAATGTTCTATGAGCTTGTACAGTGTTACGATGTAAAAGTCTGGTAAAACACTAAATGGTAAGGAATATTTCATGTATTACTCTACTCAGCAATGAATGTTCCATCTGGTGCACTGGGCAATGCCCGGTGGACCGACGCACATTTCGGGCCAATACAGTCATAGTTTATAAAATTGTAATAACATTCATAATTTTGAACGACCGCGCCGGCCTTTACAACACGGAAAGCGGCCCATTAGTTCATTTTCTACACTGACACAGGGCTGGCCCAATGTAATCTCTGAGCCCTCCCTCCTCAAGTAAAAAAAAACACATTTGGGTACAACTCATAGACAGCCAGTGGCCTACGCTAAGGTAAGCAAACGATAAGCTGAAGTAAATCAGTTCTCATTAGAATTTTGTTCAGAGCATTTCAATATGTGAAGGTTGTATATTTCCCCTTACGGCATGCATTTCAGAGAGCTGTCCCTCTGTAGAGATTATCCACATTGCGGTATTACAGTGATACATGCTTTATAAACCACTTTTTATTTTTCTACTTCACTCTTCCGGTTATCTTGCATCTTGGCCATTTTTCAGTATCTATTTATATTTTTGTTTTATGATATAGGAATTACCGAAAAACTGTATTCTTGCAGATTAAAAAAAAAATGATGCATAGGCTTAAGCCATGTACAGTTTATTTATCCCTCTGTTGACCAAGTACCTTTCCAACTGTGTAAAAAATAATTTCTCTTGGCAAATATGTTGCTTGTGGGCTAATATTTGGAAAAATAGTAAAAAAAAAAAAAAAAAAAAACTGTATCTGCTACATTGGGTAATAATGCAAATGGAAAAATTAAAGTGACGGACCATTCAAGTTATTCTCAAATGTTTATTTTGCAATAAGAAACAAAACCAGCAGGGTGTCCAGGCTATTAACCCTTTCACTTTATGTAGCAGATATGCTAAGGTGGTTAATAGAGGGTCAATGTGGCTTTTGTCCTAAAAGTTAAAGAAGTTAGGCTTGCTGGGAAATTAGTTTGACCTGTGGCTTCGCTTGTCCCCAGTTGTGTTAACAGTTTAAAAACGCGTTTCGACAATGAGCTCAGACCAAAATGTCAGAAAGCAGAGGACAGGCAGAAAAGCTTTGAGAATAAAGTAAACAGACATTGGAGCCTCAGGCTTTCAATCGCTCCGAAAATTGAGCGGCTGTTTGGCCACGATGATCCTCATGTAGCAGGCAGTTTTCATTTGGAGGCGGACACAGAATCGGCAAGACTGGCGTTAAATTAATATGCTATCGCAAGT
Organism: Gymnothorax reevesii; assembly: GCA_029721435.1. NCBI lineage: Eukaryota > Metazoa > Chordata > Actinopteri > Anguilliformes > Muraenidae > Gymnothorax > Gymnothorax reevesii. The sequence continues at coordinate 98,856,787 of CM056579.1, read as the reverse complement.
ATGTATTCGGTAAAAATTTGCTTGAGCTTACAAAAGGTCCCCACTGATGGACCAGCTGCTGATAACTTACTATAATTTTTTGTTTTACGGTGGCAAATAAAATTTTTCCTGGAATGCAGCAAGCAAGACTTTCAAATTTTCTTATTTTAAACCCTGTCTTGACGTTCAGAATCACCTGCCAGTAAACTTTCAACCAGCGAGTAGTGCAGTTCTGAAGCTAGTGAACTATTCTATTCCCTGTTGAGTCTGTAAGGTATGTAACATTATTTAAAAAGGTTATGTATGAATCAATCAAAATAGTGCAATGGTCTTAATGAAAAATTATAAATGGCCCAAAGTCACATTTCCTTTTTCATATCCATTCATGTAAATATTTTATTATTATTATTATTATTATTAACAATAATAATAATTATAATTATTATAATTATTATTATTATTATACAATAATAATAATAATAATTATGATTGTTATTATTATACAACAATAATAATAATAATAATAATACCTTCTTTGTCATCGTGGTGCAGTGATTAGCACTGCCACCACACAGCAAGAAGGTTGTGGGTTAGATTCCAGCCAGGGCCTCAGTCGAGATAGTAGTAATCTTCAGCTGACTTCCCATTCACACGCAGACACACAAGCACTGCATCTGAACTTGTAAATGCTTTACGTTGTTCTGTGTAAATGAAGAGGAGTATTGTCCACAAGCCACTCAAGTGTTTACCTTATTCTCTTCATTGCCCAAAGAACAACAGAAACAGAATCAGAATCTGATGAAGATGAAACCAAAGTTTTCAAAAGTGCCATTCAATGGCTAACATTCAGCACATGCAGTTTCGCGCAGTTCATGGCAAAGCCTTCTGAACATGAAATGCATGTGTAATGCATGCTGAAACCTTCCTGCAAATATATGGAATTCAGGACTTCCCAATTTTCAGAAAATTTCATTTTGAGAATGGTGGTGGATCTTTTTTTGCCTGACTGTAGATCTACACCATAGACAGAACATCAACACAAAACCATCCACTTTTTGGAGGGAAAACCTAAAATGGCTAATGAAATTACTGTAAGATAATTACCAAAGTGAGGCTACATAATATCTGGTGGTCATAATACAGGCAGTGTCTGCAGTTACCCCAAGGGATAAAACACCAACGATCTAATCTCATCTTTGTGAAACAAGGTCAAAGACAATTTTATGACAATATAAATGCATGTCTTTAAAAACTCTATTTTCATGAGGTTCAGGTCAGCTATGGGTAGTGTTTTCCCAAAGTGGGGGAAAAAAAAAACGAGAGCCGGAAAAAACAAGATCACAATACAAGCCAACAAACTGTGACACCCACGCATGCAAACACTAGACAAGGCGTTAATGTACTTTTGTATGTTGCCAAAATAATATCACAATGTTCTGTGACTTGATTGACTGTCCTTGTTATGAGTGGCATATCAATAATGAGGAGATGAGGAGGGGATGAATATCACCGTTTGACCTGATACGACAACGTCCTTCAATTTTCCCACCAGAGAATCAGCTAAGTTGCTCACAGAAAAAGATCTATATGCAGTCTGAGAGGAGCAGCTTGTGTACTGAATTCAAATAAGGATTTGGACTGGCATTGATGAGGGTGGTTGAGTTTTTGTCTCAAAAAACAGCAGATTAACTATATTGAGTTTATTGGTTGTTATTGTTTGTTGAATCAATTATAATTCAACAAATAAAATCCGCGAGCGGGTTGGCCTCATTCAAAATAAAAACAGAGTTTTTACAAGCATGCAATAAAAGAATGACCATCTTGTTGTTATATCCAACTTGTTTACCTAAAGAATCCTGTTCAAGGCAGAATTTAAAAAACCAACAAGCATAACACTGTACATGGAACTGATTTTTTTTTTTCCTTTGGGTGGCATCACAGAAATAATGATTTCTTTTTCATTCAAAGTTTCCATAACAGAATATATGTCCTGCTTCTTCATACACTGTTTTATGGCGAAATGAATGCATGCGTGTATGCACACTGCACACATATGCACACACCAGGCCCAGCAGCAGGATGAAGTGACTGTGGGGCCTGTTGAAAATTGCGAGGGGGCAATTTTTTCATGAAATAAAATGAATTTATGAAACAATGCAAAAGCCTTTGAAAGGAAAAATAAATAACAATATAAAGCTACACTTTCAGTCACAACCCTCGTATCAATTCACTTTTTTTCTCCTCCCATCCAGCAACTTCTGTATTTTTTGGACATATTGTCTCTTTTGATTGGGTTCACTCCCCGGCCAGGAATGATACATTTGTATTTATTGATTATGGTTATTCATATTTTAATATTACTCATCATGTTCTCCATTCCCTTACTTGTCTGTGGCAGGCATAAACTATTGCTTTGCATGTAAAATTTGATGGATTGTATATATGCCCTTAAAACAACCAGTCAGCATCTTCCTAGTCCACAGTTTATCATCTTTGAAAAATACGCTACCGTTCAAAAGTTTGGGATCACTTGCAAATTTCTTTTTTTTCCATTATAATGCATTTCACAAACATTTTTTTCCATTTCACAAAGATTTTTATCCATTTAACAAATGATTTAAATTAATCAGATGATTTTGAAAGAATGATCTGCATTTTTGCATAGAGGCCTATTATCAGCAACTGTCAGCCCTCTGCATCAATCTCCTGGTATGGCTGCTAATCCAAGTTAAGCTTTTTATAAGGCTAATTGATTATTAGAAAACCCTTCAGCAAATGTGTTGCACAGCTGAAAACCGTTGAACTAATAAGGGAGCGCAAAAGGCAGCTCGGCATTCTTGAGGTTGGTTTAGTACCTAAAGCGTCAGCAGTTGTTTGTTTGTTTACAGGCTCAAAATTGCCAGAAAGAAAGAGCTTCTTTTAGAGACCCGTCAGTCTATTGTTGCGCTTACAAAAGAAGGCTATTCAATGCAAGAAATTGAAAACTTTAAATCTCTTTCCATGCTGTCAACTACTCCCTTCAGAGAGCAGCACAAACTGGCACTAACAAGGACAGAAAAAAGGAGTGGGAGGCCCTGATGGACAACTGTGCAAGGAGACATGTGCAAGGAAATATGTAAGAGTGTGTAGTTTAAGACAAAGATGCCAACTAGCAGATGTGCTAAATAGTTCCCCTCAAACACCAGTTTCAGTATCAACAGTGGAGGTGTTTTTTTTTTTTTTCGATGAAGGCAAAGTTTGAAGTACGTATTCATCATTCTCCATTAAAATCATTATTTCTAACTCAGACAATGTCAGCATGTTCTGTTCATTTGCTATATTTGAAGAGTTTGGTTCCAAAATGCAATATATCCATTTTAGTCATTTTGCACCATGTGTAAGAAGTGCAGGACTATCGCACTATGGTATTATCTCAATTTTTGTAATTTTGGCACTTATTGCGTTTTGGAACCAAACTCTTCATTTCCTATTCAGACTAATTTTCATGTGTGTTTCCTTGGAAAATAAGAAAATTTCCAAGTGACCCCAAACTTTTGAGCGGTAGTGTATACAGAACCTTTAATGATAGTAAAATATGGAAGTATTCTTCCTGGTCTTATTAATAGGAATAAGTTACATAGCCTTTCTCTCAACCCCCAGGATTGGGACCGTATTCCATTTAACCAGTCGAGAGTCTGTTCCTCTGGTTAGTTTATTAGCAGTGCCGCCAAAGCCCTCTGTGGTCATTGGGATGAGGACAACATTCCTGCTAAACTCTCCAGTCCTGCCATCTGACAGTTCTGCTCTTGTGAGGGTACTCTCCATCTGGCTTCTTCTCCAGGACGCCACTGGCCGAGCGCAGACATACCCTACACCCGCCTTCAACCACAAACTAGATGTGCCTGACATTCTGGAAACCTGCCTGTGAGATTTTGGCGACGTGTGCGCACTGTGCGCCGGTCAGCTAAATTACCACTGCACAGAAATTAAACGAGGTTGGAGCTGGCAAGTTTTCTGTGCAACTCCAGCGGAGACTTTTTCTACGAAATTGTTATTGCGTCTTGATGAATATGTGACACCTCCCCCTACTACGCCGCCACACCCATCTCGGCGCACGTTCGTCTACCAAAGGCTGCGCACGGTGTTGCACCTCATGAAATTACCACTGCGTGGGCTGCGCCACGCTACGCCACCTGCGCTGCGCCAAGAAATTAGAGCCCATTAAGTTATTATAGGTCCAAACCAATAGGCAAACACCAAATATACTGATAAAAAGGCCAAGTCAAGGGCAACAAAATCAAGGGCAACAAAGCAATGTGGGATGTAATGTCAGAGGATTCAGGGCAGTGGAGTAGGGGAAAGGTGGAGCCTGAAGAGGTGAGTTTTCAGGCTGCGCTTGAAGGTGCTCAAGGATTCTGACGTTCGGACCTAGATAGGTAGATCATTCCACCAACAAGAAACCTGGACAGATAGCAGCCTTGAGCGGGAAGGGCAAGAGCAGAGAGGGGACGGAGCCAGGCGACCAGAAGTAGCAGAGCGGAGTGCTCCGGCAGGTGTGTATGGTCTGAACAGTCTCTGGATGTATGCTGGAGCTGTTCCATTGACTTCCTGGTAGGCTAGCACCAATATCTTAAATTTGATGCGAGCTGCGACAGGCAGCCAGTGGAGCCTTGTGAGCAGGGGGGTGACGTGGGAGTGCCTCGGGAGGTTGTGAACCAGGTGAGCTGCAGCGAACGCAGCAACAGCAGAACACAACATTTAACGAACAAGTCTAGTCTAAAAACAGTGTTGAGAGGTCAGCATTTTTTAGCGCTGTTGTAATGGGTAAGGTGTTTTAAGACCATTATGGCCATGTTGGTGTAACTGGTCCAATTGATGCCGACCACCATCTAAAAATAGTCTAAAAATTCACCCGCCAGCACTTATTTTACTGCTTTTCATAGTGACTCAATTTTAGAAGTGTGGCCTCAACCGTTTCCAACTTCATCAGTCCTTTGAAAATCTATGACCGCCAGTTTGACATTTAAAGGTCACTCAAGGTCAAAGGTCATGCTGTCAAATAAAAGCTAATATAGATATCCCTATATAGTCATCATAGTGAATGTCAGTCTATCTGGAACCGCTTTTCAGTTATAATGGGAGAAAAATATTATTTTCACCAGTGATCTTGACCCCCCCTGACATTTAACCCCCCAAAGCAGCCTCATTAGGCAGTATATGGTCGGAAACAAAATTGAAAGATTTGCTTTTTTTGGTTAGAAGTCATTGTGATGATTTCAAGAAAGTTCTTGCAAAAAATTGGCCCTTCCATCTACCTTGACCTGATCACCCCCATAGATTTAATCAGTTTATCGAAGGACCATTGCCAACCTAATCTGAAAGTTTGAATTCAATCAGTGCAACCATGTAGACATTAGATTGTTAACCCATGGACACGCAAACAGACAAAAAACGAACAACAAACAAGCAGCACCGATTACAATACTTCGCCCTGCTGACTCTATCGCAAGCAAGGTAATAAGCTAACCAAATGTTGCATATATCATGACGGCCAGTCTGGCGCACGCACACACACACACACACACACACACACGCACACTGCGCACACTATCACATATAAGTGCGTATGCAATGATTCCTGTCTTAGTCTTCTGAACCCAGGGAATATTTTCATATAAAATTTGACAGTCTGAATGCCTTCATAGAAAATGCTATGCAAAGTGATTCAAATGACTGAAAAATATTGCAGACAAGTGCGCAAGCCAAATATCTCACAAATTATACTGTATATTTTTGAACTCCTTTTGGCTGCCAATCAATGTGCTCACTCATTGCTGGGAAGTAATCTTTCTAATGATTATGTTCACAGGGTCAAGCTGGAAATACCCTAGGGCTTCCTAAAAAACAAACAGTATTCCACTAAACTGCTCAACTGAAATATAAATTGATATTTGGTAGTACACACAATCTCTCAAGGTTGAAACAATGTTTTTCCCTGAAAAGTGTATAAGCAGTAGTGGAGCTAGTGGTGGGGCGAAGACACGTCCCTTTTTAGTCCTGGCTAGTTCTCAATCATTTTCCTTAATTGACGTGTTATCGTAATTGGCAACTGAAGGCACGGTTTCTTTCCATATGCGATTTAACAGCGATGAAATCATGGGCTAAATTCAGTACAGAAAAATAATTTACTTATTAATTGGCCAATGCTTCGCTTTCCAATGAAATGAGACTTTCACTCTCGGTATTTCGTGGATTGATTTTTTTTTTTAAAAAGTGGCACTTGGCAGTTAAATAGGTTATAAAAAGTGTGCGGCTCAAGCCATTTGCATGAGAGTCGACAGGTAGGCGATGCAATTTTGAATAACGTAGATTTAAATACAGTGACTACGCGTCCAGATGAATGATTGTCGTCTTACCTAATCGGGAGAACAAGCAGCGCCAGTTAAGTGCGGAGTGCTCTCAAAGTGAAACTTTTGTTAGTCATGAACAGGTCAGGATTTATAATTGTTTTAAACGTATGTTTTGTGCAACCCAATTCTCTGTTCTGGTTCCGCCACTGTACTGAATTTAACCCACGATTTAATTGCTGTTAGATCGCATACGGAGAGAAACAGTGTCTTCAGTTGCCAATTGCGATAATTGGAAAGCGCGTCAATAAAGGGAAATGATTGAGAACTAGCCAGGACTAATAGGGACATATCTGCGCCCCCCCACTAGCTCCGCCACTGTGTATGAGTCTATTTTATATATATTTTTTTAATTCACACTGCTTTGAGAGCAAGCTGCCTCAAGTTTGTCACCTGTTGCTTTGGTTTATTGCATTTATGATAATTCATTTCTTGATTCAATGCATCAATCATAAATCAGTGATATCAATATAACTCAGATATTTTGCAGTAAAGGATTCTCTTTGAGTAGATAATTACGTAAATATGTCATATGAACCTGATGGACAGAAAATTTTTTAGCCGTTTTCAAGTGAATAATTAGAATTTTAAATGCACACCATACTCACGCAGCTCCGGACTTGTAATTAAACTGGATTATTCAAAAAAGCACAAAGAAGAAGTGAAGTGACAACAGTGATTTGAGGAAACAGTGATTGCAATAGCTCTTACAGAGTTTTGTCCTTGAGAGAATATTTTGCATTTGTAAGAGGATAAAGAGGATGTTTGCTTAATGCTTCTCACACAGATGTAAAGGGAAATTGTGTATAAGTGGGCATGTGGAACATACGTGTGTAAACTGAGTTTGGGGGTCTCAAAATAAAATGGCTACAGTGAGTATTGGATTACCATCATCCAGATAAACAGCACAGATGAGAGGCGAAGAGTCCTTTTATTTGTGAGCCGTCGCTCTTGTACCCTTCTTTATCGTTAGAATCCAGGGCACGTCCATTTAGTATTCAGAGTGCAGGATTTTTTGATCATGGTTTTGGAAAACGTGGTTTTTCCCATTAAAAACAGTCATTTTGATTTGGTTTGCTATTTGCCAGCTTGTTAGTTGGGCGTATTGTGTTGTATCTCCACTCTTTTGGCCCGGTCCATGTAAACAACACTCATCTCATTTAAAGGGCATCTAAAGTCGATTCTCAGACGGGACGTTGAATGTCTAATGTTTGCAAACAAATCACCTGTTTTTGTTGACATCTTTCATTGTCACATGACTAATTTCATTCATATAAACCAATGTTTAGTGTACATGCGTAGATAATCCTTTATTTCAGTTCGTTTGTGCAGGTGCGGCTCGCTGATTGGCTGAGAAACAAAAACAATGGGAATCGACTTTAGATGCTCTTCAATGTTCTGTTTACATAGAGTATGAATCTTGCGTATTTTGATGGAAATAAGGAGCCCTTCCTTTCATTTCCCTGCTGGACACCCCAGTAAAAGCTATTTGCAGGTAAACAGCTTGACCAGTTCCAGCTAAGTTTTTGACAGCAGGTCGGCCAGCCACCAGCATATCGGTGATACATACTACCAGTTCGTAGTCTGACCATCTACCAGCTTAAGATTTGCAACAGTTATCATCTCAGATTCGAACCTCTTAGCAGCACACATTGGCAAGACCAGCACCTTTTAAAATTCGCCAGCTTGCAGAAACTAGTGATTGGTTTACAGTCAAAGTAAAAGAGGTTATTCAATGACAGTTGTCCATTTACTTAGAATGTTGGTGTTTGTATTCACCTGTTCAATGAATTTCAAAAGAAGTCCATGTTCTTCAATGTTTGTCACAAGCAACAATAACAAACAAACAAAAAAAAATGCATTTAAGTACTAGTGCTATTTTTTTCATCACCATCTTATCTGTCATCGTAGACCAGTACACATACACCAGCATGGCCATGCGAACCTGAAAACACCTGACCAGTGACACTAGCATAGCCATGGTGGTCGGCATCAATTTGACCAGTTAGACCAACATGGCCATAATGGTCTAAAAACACCTGACCCATTACACCACCGCTAAAATATGCTGACCTCTCAAGCAGCAACTCAAAATTGGTCTACCAGTTCATCACCACTTAAACCAGCGCACCAGCTAAATCCAGCAAGCTCAGATAATGACCAGCTAAGGTCTCAAGCTGGTTCGAGCTGGATTTTGTAGTTTAAAAACTTGTACCTGTTTTAAACACAATGGCCCTCATTTATTAAATGTGTGTACGCCAAAAAAAAAAAAAAAAAAAAAATGGGTGTACGCCAAATCTCCCGCAAGGATTGGCATTTATCAATCTGAACCTGACCGAATGGTCCGCAAAAATGTCATGCCTGGTCTGATCAGGCGTACGCGTATTTGAAACTAGCGAACGACATGCAGGAACGAGTGCAGCTGTCAAAATGAGTAATAAACGATATGCAGCGATGCGGACGTCATGCTGCTCTTACTGTATAAGTAAAATGAATAAATAGGCTAAATAGTTAAATATGCCAAATTAATAAATGAATGAATTAAAAAATAAACATACGACACCTTTGTTGAGAAATTAATTAAACTTATATTTTGAGACAACCTGCTTGTCAGGCCAGACGGCTGACAATTAGAATCAATTTGAATAAGCGCAATGCGTGGCTTGGCAGATATGCAGTGCTGTATGTCAGATGCTCACCCAGTCAGATATCCACTCAACAAAAGAAACTCAAGTTAAAGGCAGACTGGAAAATACATTTGTGCATAATTTTAGAAAATCAAATTTATTACTAGCGCGTGCACATTTACACTCATTTCATCAAATTTTCTTTATTTTGCGGTCACTTTGACTGAGCAACCATAAGAGTACATTGGCTGACTAGCTAACTTGCTTTTCTATTGTTGCTCAGTATATATAGGCCTACGGACACTTTGACCGTGATCACATTTTGACGATGGCTGATCTTCTATTGTTAGAGGAATAAGCTTCTGTCCAATATGAGGGGGACTGTCGGCACAGAGAAGATCTCCAGGAAAGTGACGAGTGGTTGCTTGTTTCGTGTGGCACGCAATAAAATGTCATGGAGTAATACTAATAAAAGTACAATGAAGAGAGATCTCTGCAGACTGTATTTTAACAATTACTCTTGTGCAGCTCCGATTGAGGCGGTGGGGACTCATCCATGTTCAGACCGCCTTGTATTCCCACGATGGAGGGAGAGCCCTGCTGTCACGCATGCCTCGAACGGTGACAGCTGAAAGTTTGAGTCTGGTTAGCCTCCACCAGTCCATGCGCTGCTGCGCCTGAGCGCCACAACACATTTTTTGGTGGTGATCTTAAAATCAAACCACTTTTCTTAAATCTATATGTAAAGCATTTAGACTGTCAATTATGTAGGCTATATAACATTAAATATCACCGATCTATGAATTTATTAAGGCCGATGTTATTCGCACTTATACGTGTGGCCAATGCTGAATTTTTTTCTTGGCCTTACTTACAAGTGCGCCAATTGATGACCATTCCAGTGCTGCTTATAAAAAGTACCGCTTAAAATAAGTTTGGCCAAGAAAAATTTTTTTAGCTTTGGACGCACTTAAAATAAGTGTTAGCGATGGAGAAATGTGCATCTGGGCCACACTTATTTTAAGTGTGTCTAAAGCGAAATTCAATCAATTTTTGTGCTTGGACGCACTTATTTAAGTGCGAATAGTCGCTTCGATTTATTAATTAATTAATCAAAAGTTTGCTGCACTCTGGTTTTCTACCCCAACAGCGTTTTTTTAACGCAGCAACAATAGTTTTCCAAACTGCAGCCTTCTGGGCTCCCTTAATGACACTCTTAAGGCCACCTCGGACATGATCATTTATATATCCTTCTCAGTGAAGTTCTTTCTTGTTTGCCGTCTTTCAAGAGTTCATGCCGTGAAGTGGGCAGGACTATGCCTTCCAGTGCATGAATTTATAGGAACGTTTTGTGACAGTACGTTCAGGAACTACAAGCGAGAGAGGGAAATCCAAAAAGCGTATGCCTTTGATTGCTGGGTCAGGACCAGTAGACACTAGAATTGCCAAGCCACAAAACAAATTCCAAAAACAAAGTCAACTAGACAGGCCGGGTCAGAACCAGAAAAACTGGGTGCGATGGTACATAGACAGTAGGCAAAAAATCGGAGTCAAAATCCAAAGCAGAGGATCATACACAGGCCGTCCTAACACAGAAGACATGGTCAAACAAAAATGGGTCAAAAGTCCAGAAAGGCAATTCAAGGTCGGATGAAACATTCGAAGAGAAACAATAATCAACTGACATACACGAGACTCTGCACAAAGGAATATTGATCAACATTCTGACGAAGTCAGAACAGCAGTGAGGACTCTAAATAGATGGAAGGGAAGTCACATACTATGCAGGGAACGGGTGAATGGGATGAGAGCTAATTACAAAGGAAGGTACACATGGGGAAGTCCTAAACCATAACAATTGGCAAAAGCTAAGACACGGACGGGATTCACGCAGACATCCTATGACAATTAAACAGCTCAGGTCAGGGATTTCTAAGTGCACAGACAATGAGTGCAGGAAAGCAATTAAGCACGTGCGAGAGATCTCACAGAAACGCGGAGGGAGACTGGGAAAGCTAAGCAAGAGGCGGAGACTAGAACAGGGCGATTGTTGAGACTGAATTAGTAATAATTAGCAGCGGTGCAGCTTTACAGATTAGCTAAAGTGGTCGTTAGTGAGTTAATAATATATACATGGATTAGGTGGGTTAGTAGACTATGATACAATATGCAAATTGTCTTGTTAGTACTGAAGAGAAGCAAGCGAGAATTGAAGTAATAAAATGAAACACCAGAAACCATTGAAATCACCCGAAGCAGGTGAGCACACAGACTGGAGAGACGGACTGAACCAACTAGATCACAAGTCAGGGGAGACAAGTGCAATGAAACTTAAAATGGCATAAACTGAAAACCGGGTAATACAATAACGAAAGAGAATAAAGAAAAGACATGACCATGAACGTAAAGCATGGTCGTACGTAAAACACAAAAACCAGAACCATGACACGTTTCATGTAAATTACGATGGTTACAGCTGCCAGATTTATCAACGCCACGCCAGTTCTACACCGAAATCAGCGACGTACACACTTTTAGTAAATCAGACGTGACACCCGGCGAACGCTGATATTTACACCAGAATCTACACCAGATCCTACGCAAGTTTGATAAATGAGGGCCAATGAATTAACCTTGGTGTATTTATTTCTGACTCTCAAGCTGCGGACTGAAAAGTGGAGCAGTTGCTTGAAACAGTAACTCAGAACCCATAATGACAGGACTCTCTTGAGGATAGCGTGCCGTGCATGAAGTTACGAGTGGTACATTTTGGGAGTATGTTCAGGGGACTTTCATTTGTTGTCCCGATGCAAGAGCATTCTCTGTACAGCCTCGAACATTCCAGTTTACAAGATGAACTGTTTTCAGAGACCTAGGAAGTATGTTTTTTTTTTTTTTTTTTTTTCATTTTTTAATTGGGGCATTCCTGTCATGGTTTTTGGAAGCTGTCGAGCTTTCTTTGTTACTCTCGTCCGGGACAGCTGGCGTTAATTGTGGGCGGCGCCCGGACTCTATTTAGACCCAAGTTCCGCCTCACCGCCTTTGCTTGAGTGTCAGTGTTACCATTGCACTGTAGCCTGCAAGATCTCTAGCTAGAGAAGTGTTGCGGAATTAGTTGCAAAAAAGGAAAGTTTTAGTAAAGGGAATCTTTCTCTTTCCTTCCCTCTCTCTGTGCACCGTCTGATGCCTTGTCTTTTTACTCAGTTCCCGAGATTTTTCCTTTGTTTAGTACTGTCTAGCTCACTCTGCTTCCTCGTCTCTCTCGGACTGGATTTATTTCCTTTGGAAACGCAAGTCTCTCTCTCCTATTTTGTCTGTTTATCTCTCTTGCGTTCCTGTGCTTCCTTTCGTTCTGCATTTGGTGTCAAGAAAAACACCAAACATCACACTTCCCTGAAGAAGCCACGGAGCAGCGCTTTTCCCATCTGCGATAGAGAACTGTGACATTAAACACATCTCAAATCAAAGTTGCATTATTATTAACTCCTCGAGAAGCTGTTTGTGAATTAGGAAACGGTCATCCATGCCATGATCATATTTACCTTACTGCCTGTGGTCTTGCATATGGAAAATTGATTGATTGATTGATTGATCAGTGAGTGACGCTCAAGTCTCATCGCAACTCTCCTTCCCAAGCTTTGCTTATGCAGGAGTGAAAATAGCCCCGCAAAGCGAGCGTTACACCTCAGCCCCTGGATTGTTTGGAATGAATATAAATTGACAAAGGCTTTTTCAAGTTATCCTGCGGAATAAAAAATTTAATATGGCTGTGGCGGCCTTAGTGGACATCCAAGTGCCGTCAAATTTGAAAGGCTTCTGTAAGTACACAAGACCAAAAAATACAGCAAAAATGATGTTGATTGACGAAGGCTTTTTCAAGTTATCGTGCACAATGCAAAAGTTTACAGGACGGACGGACGGACAGACCGACGGACACACTGACGTACATTGCACGTGACGACAATACCCCCCTACCCCTCATTCATGGCTGAGGGGTAAAAACCAGTTTCACAGCTTGAGTCCCAAACGACACCAACAGTACAGGACACTAATAAAAGATTTGACATTGAGTATGGCTGGCTGGCAAAGTGCATAACACACACCACTTTGCAGGTTTATGGTTCATGAAATTAGCTTTCAAAGACACGGTTGGTGAGTTGGACGCTTTCCTGACCCTTCCAAAAGTGTAAGCTCTTTTTTGTGAAATTATTACATTAAGACTGATTGCAAATCATCAGGCAGTGTTCAAAGTGCACGTAAATACCAAATTTGTTTCATGCAATTTTGATGTTCCAGTGTTTAATATCCAATCCTATTTCTTTGAGAAGAAAAAAATTTACATACAGTGCCAGATTATGAAATATGTCCCCAAACTAGACGTACATTTCCCATGTACGTTTTTCTGTGCTACTGAGTGAAACTGGCTGGCAGATTACATTCAGTGCAACAAAGCTGTTATTTCAGTAAAATTCTAAGAAAAATAATGTTTTACAGTTCATGTCATGTTAAATGATACTGTACAAATTGCAGTATGCAAAATTAAGACGTTACAATAATGCCATTCAATCGCATAAGAATATCCAGAAACAAGTAAACATGCCACTGCAAACAGAATAATTAATGGGTGAGCTGATTAGAATTCAAGGGGCATAACTCAGTAAAAAAAAATACATGCTTCTGTCATGGTGTTAGCCTACAGTCCCTCCCCCTGTTGCATTCTTCTGTTGTGATTCAGTCTTTGCCATGCCTTGTCCCATGATTTATGTTCATGCCTAGTTTAAGTTCGGTGCCTGGCCTTGCCATGATGATTGTTTCTTGTGTTAAGTGACCACTGCTGCATCTGACCATTCTTAGGATTATGTATTGTGTTATTGGTATTAAGGATTTCCGGTTTATTTTCATGTTTTAGTTTCATAGTCCCTTGCCATGTTTTCTTTTCATAGCCATGTTTCCGTTTCCCTGACCATGTTTATTTTCCATGCCTTGCACTTTGTCTCCCCTGTCTTGTCAGGTGTGTATCTTTGCTCACGGTCCCTTGTCTTGCATGCCACTCATTCGGGTGATTTATTGGTTTCTAGGTTTCAATCTTCTTTCATTACCTCTGTTCTTCCTTCCTCTTACTTTACTATCTTACTAACACATACTAACAGTTTATTGTTTTCGCTAATTACTAACCCACACTAACTTTGTATATTTTGACTAACTTACTGAAAAGCACTTGGGATTGTATATCTGCACTTACTAATTGACTAACGATCTCTCAGCAGTTGCCCTATTCTAGTCTCCGCCTCCTTGCCTTTCCCTAATTATAATAATAATAATAATAAATTTTATTTATAATGCACTTTACATTTCAGAGAAATCTCAAAGTGCTACAACAACAGTACCAGGGTTAAAAACAAGAACAACAAATAACAAAATTTAAATACAATGCAGCAATAAAAACAATGTCATTAAAAGACTTCTAATAGGCCTTTTTGAATAAGAAGGTCTTAAGGCCTTTTTTAAAGACCTCCACACTTTGTGGAGCCCTCAGGGTCTCTGGGAGGGCATTCCAGAGTCGAGGGGCAGCTGACTGAAAGGCCCTGTCTCCCATGGTGGAGAGTTTAGTCCTTGGTTGGTGGAGGCAGTTGGTGGAAGAGGAGGAGCGCAGGCTTCGTGTGGCGGTGTGGATGGTGAGTAATTCGCTAAGGTAGGTAATTATCTCTGCTGCACTTTCTGTGGGTCTCCACAAATACTTTGTGCTTTTTTTTCTCTAATCTATACACATTAGTACTCCGTGACTGGAGCTGTTAGTCTGTTAAAAGGTTTGTCTTGTGATCCCTGCCTGCGTTTTGGCTACAGCCAAATTCATGTAATAAGTTTATTCCTAATGTGTCACTCCCTGATTATTGTTATCATTGATTGCACCTGTTCTCCCTGGTCATGTGTTCACCCCCGATGTGTATTTAAGATGTCTGTTTGATTCACTCCCTTGTCAGATCGTTCCTCCTTGTTTCCTGTGCCACGCTTCTCTCGCCTTGATTCAAAGTGATTTATCTTTCTGACTGGACCGTCCTTGATATCGAGCTTTGCCTATTCCCTGTACTGTTACCGCATTCTTGTTTTTTTGACCACTTTTTGTCTGACTACGATTTTTGTGATTGGTGCCCTGTGATTTCGCCCCTTGGACTCTGATTTTGGATTGCAGACTTTTTACTGTTGCCAGCTCTGTTGGGGGGTTTCCCCCTTCAGAAATAAAGCCTCCTTTTGCATTTTACTGGAGTTTGCTCTTGGTTCATTTCGTTAAAACCTCACATCTTCGCCTCCACCTTAACGGGCAACGGGTGTGGCTCGTTAAGGTGGAGGTGAAGCCCTGTTATTTAAGGGCTGACTGCACCTCATTTTGTTGCAGCAGGATTCAGATTTCTGGAGCCCTGACGTTTGGTTGTGTGCTGCTGCTCCCCTCCGGGATTGTATTTTATAATTTAAATTAAAGATTTTATATCTTTTCTCAGCCTGTGCGTTTGGGTCCCTAGTTCTGCCTTTGGGTACATGGTCCCTGTGCCCGCCGGCTTCATTCTTTCTGACGGCAGGGGCTAAACCATGACAGCTTCGACATCCATTTTCAAACTCAACGTAGATCAAGTGTAGCTCATAAAGCAAATAAAATTTGACTCATCTAGATGTAAGACTTTCAGAGAAATCTTTTCCTCATTATGGCCCAGATGGATGTATGCACGGACGGATGGACGGGCGGACGAACAATCCCCAATCCAATATCCCTGCCGCAATTTGTGGTGAGGGATCAGATTCAGATTAATTTATTGTCATTGTTACAGAAAAACAACAAGATTACGTTTGGAGAGGAAGTGCTCCAGGCCGCTGCAACGTGCGCCGCGCCGCCAACTCCACTTTCCTCTTCGAAAATTGAAGGTTCACAGAAGAGAAACATTGATGACATCAGACATAATAATACACATCAGGATTATAACATGACACGCTGAAAACACGGGGGGGGGGGGGGCGAAGGGGTTAATGAAAAATGCAGGAGGCAGCCTATGGCAGAACGAGGGGGGGTGGTATGCAGAGTCCAGAAGTCCTTATCAGGGGCAGGAGGTTTTCTCTCCTTGCCAGTGGAGGGATAAGGACGTTGTTGATTATAAACTATTCCAAGTAGTAAAACGACATAGCTGTGATTCCTCCTTTGCAATCATATAAGGCCTGTTCACCAAAAGACATAAGTTACAGTATATCATCACATAACCTCTCAGCACAAACCATAATATAATTATTAATTATAATTTTGTATAACGCACAACCAACACCATAGCCAACCCTTTTCTGCCGGGCGCTGGGACCCTGGTTCCAGAGAGAGATGAGGCAAGTAACTGTGAGTATGGGCTTGCTCCATGACGTAACTATATCTATTGCATATTGTGCTACCAATTTTTTTGCATGATGTCATGAAAAGTAAAGTAAGCAAATTACTTTTAATTAACTGCATGATTGTCAGAAAGATTAGAAATGTTTTAAAGGATCCACTTTTCCCTTGGCAGAAGGTAACAGAGGCGATTGTTTGATGAAAATCAAATCAACCCGAATAACCTACACTCCAAGTCAATTACAAACTAGACAGTCCAGTTGTGATCACATGGTTGTAACTCCGGGAAGCCTGCCTCTCCCCTTTTTTGCTCATTATTGGGCCAAAACTGTCACCTTGGCAACCAAAATCAAAAGGTGTCATAAGTGAGGTATAACACGTAAATGCAAAATATGAAAGCAATCGGTCAAAAATTGCAGCCTGTACAGCGTGCACAAGGAAATTTATATGTTTTGCCATTAATTTGCATATTATTCTGCCGATATTGTCGCCATTGACCACCAGACATGTCATACCTTGTGCATTTCGCAATTGATTTCGCCGTGGTAGCAATACAGCTACACACGCAAGGCGAGACAGTATGAGCAAAACACTAAAATTTCAACTTACCACTCATTGACATGCTGCTACACGTTGCTCCAACACTTCAATAGCATCCTTCTCCTGATCGGGAGCCAGATTCGGGATCGAACATGTACGGTCTTAAAGGAGGATTTTCACTCTTACCTTTTTTGACTTTTTTTTGTGTTAACTGAAATGAAGTCCAACAGCACCCCCGTCAAGATAATTAGTCCTTTCCAATTAATTGGCGATAATTACCCGTAATTTTCATGATAAAAGCCAAAATGGAGGCCGCCATTATTCTGAACTCAAGCCATGAAAGACTGAGTTCCAGCCCGCGAAAGCGCGGGATCGTGACGTGAGCGCGGAGGCTGAGAGTGTAAACAAAGCATCCCAGCTGATCGGTCACCTGCATTGTGCCGGCAATGGACAATGATGGACATGATGGAAACTGAGTCAAAAAACGGTGAGGAAGTTGAAGGATTCATGTTCAAACCTGAATATTCTGCGGAGGAATCAAATAACAGAGTAGTCTTAAATGACCAATGAAATCCAGACAACTGTGAGGAGGAAGAGGAGATGCCTGGAAGGGAAGGAGCGGTAGATCGCAGTGGGGGGGGGGATCATAGTGCACTAGTAGATCCCTTCACCTTTTAAAATTGGGATGAAGATCACTTGCACTAGGAACTTCATTCACCTTTTCCTTTTATGATTGGGAGAAAGTTCACATTCTGAGAAAATCATTCAGAGATTCTTCTCCTCTTAAAGGGAGACTACTGCCCCTTTCACACTGGATGCAAAATGAATTTTTCGTGGGACAGATTACTTTCAAAGTCAAAGCAATGACGCGAATAGACGCGTTTCGCATTCTTTGAATGTAATCTGTCGTGCGAAAAATTCGTTTCGCGTCCGGTTTGAAAGCAGCTTTACTCCCCATTAAAAATAGTACCCACTGAAATTATGTAAACAAATGCTGAAAATTGGACATCATTTTGGTTGATTGCAATTCTTTGGTGTGTTTCCAATCATGAAGGCACTGGGACCAAACATTTCAGGGAATAAATGTACCAATTAGGCTTTCATCAGGTTTGAAGTAAATGAACATTTCCAAGAAAGTGACGGAGGGGGGGGGGACACGTGGTACCCAAAAAGTGCATGAAAATAATGCAAAGGCAGTGAAGTACTTTTCCACTTATATTTCAGGTTGTTCCGTCTAGTGGCTGACCGGTCTTATACCTGGTGGGTTAGGGTTAGACTTAGACTTGACAGAGGAAACAGACAAGTAATTCCAGCCTGCTGTGTCATCAGAATAAGGTGAACATTTCCAGATGAAAACGATGGAGAATATGTCGGATTCATTCGCAAAAATGAAGAAATTGAAGAGGCACTGAATTTTTAAATCTAGTTTCTTGCATGATAATTCCACTATCATGAATATCCACGACAATAACTTCAGAATCAATGAGAGCATTGCTGACTTCGCATCCCGAGTTTATCACTCAACGGTGAATTAAATTCCTGTCCTTTGGGAACGTGTGTATTGTCATATCGGCCATCTGCTTTATAGTGTCATTGACGCAACTGTATGCCTGACAATGCGGCATTTTCAAAGGGATTTCGTATCTATTAACTGAGGAAAAAATTTAATTAAATCATGTGCATTGGCCACGATGCCTGGAAGCGCCAGACCACCGCGCTGACGTTACGATCTCGCGCCCCAGAATTCACCGAGACAAGAGCTACGGAAAATAATGGCGCTGCCCAATTAGCATGAGACTAACAAATTGAAATAACAGGAGGGCAGAAATATTCTGATAATAATCCTCCTTTAAAGCGATAGATTCCACAAAGACCTGTTCTGAAATACTTGCCATCTTGGTTTCCTGGTTTTTCGGGTCTGCACCCTCCCCCGGAATCAAAGCGGTCATGCAGCCAATCAGAGCAGCGCCTCATTAGCATCAGCATTCAAAACAGCTCGTTTTTCAGGCTGGCACAAAAGGGGTGAGAGACAAGGTCTCACTACGCCTGGATGTGTTTGTGTGTTTTTTTTTTTGTAACTGAATTCTTAACATTATTTTAAAGACCCATTGGACATTTGGAATTTTGGAGAAAGTACACTTCACTGATTCTTACATTTGAAAGCAGATGGCGCAGTCATACTCCTCCAGCTGTTTGAGGTACTGGCCTGTTTCAATTCACTTGGATCTTCAGCTAATACCTACATCATTGCATTACATTTGCCTTAGCTAGTGCTTTTATCCAAAGGGATTTACAGTTTATTAGACTAAGCAGGGACTGATATCCTGCGGAGCAATGCAAGGATAGGGGGCTTTATCAAGGGCCCAATGACTTAGCTAACCTAACGTTGCTGCAATCTTCTGAAACCATCACATTCTAGCCACTAGGTTGAGGACTCAAATGCAGCAAGTATTGATCTGATTGGTCTTAAAATAAAGCCTAATAATAATAATAATTATTATTATTATTATTATTATTATTATAGTAAAAAGAACCTCTGGTGTATAAATTGGCAATTAATATCCCTTACTTCAGTAATTTCATCCAGTATGGCACATCGAGGAACGATTCAGATGTAGCAGCAACTGCTCTTTCTAAAATGCTATCCTGGGATATGTTCAGTAAATAGGGTTTTCCATATAGTAAAGTGTGATCGTGGGGCTCCATCTACACCCCAGAAAGACCTTAAACACATATAATTACAACCCCAATTCCAAAATCGTTGGGACAAAGTGTAAATTGTGAATAAAATCAAAACGCAATGACTTTCAAATCACGCCAGCCAGTATTTTATTTATATTAGAGCAGAGATAACATAGGAAATTTTGAAACTGAGAAACTTCACAATTTTACCCACAAAATGAGCTCATTTCAAATTTGATGGCTGCTACAGGTCTCAAAAAAGTTGGGACAGGGCCCTGTTTACCATTGTGTTACATCCCCTCTTCTTATAAACACAGAGTGGAGGTGTCTGGGCATTGAGGAGACAAGTTTTGGGTCTCATTTGACAGACTTTTCGTTTAATTATGCGCCAAATGTTCTCAATCGGTGAAAGATCAGGACTGCTGGCAGGCCAGTTCAGCACGGACTCTCCTACTATGATATCAAGCTGTTGTAATAGCTGCAGTTTGTGGTTTTGCACTGTCCTGCTGAAATACATAAGGCCTCCCCTGGAATAGATGTTGTCTGGAGGGGAGCATATGTTGCCCTGAAACCTTTATATACCTTTCAGCATTTACGGTGCTTTTTAAAACATGCAAGTGTCCCAGACCATATGCACTAATTCATTGTCATACCATCAGAAATGCTGGGTTTTGAACTGAACGCTGATAACAGGAGGGGTGGTCTTTCTCCTCAAATTTGGACTCGTATGACCGCAGGACACTTTGCCTCTTTGCTACAGTCCATTTTAAATGAGCCTTGGCCCACAGAACACTTCGGCACTTCTGGATTATGCTCAACAATGGCTTCCTTTTTGCATGATAGAGTTTTAGGTGGCATCTTTTGAAGGCACGGCGGTCTGTCTTTACAGACAGTGGTTTCTTGAAGTATTCCTGAGCCCAATGACAGAATCATGCCGGTGAGTGAAGCAGATGCAGTCCACATCATCACTCCCCAAATCAAATTCACCTGAAAGCTGATGATCTTAAGAATAATGGAGTTTTCCAGAACTTCCTGCAGAAACAAGGTATTCATTGTTACCTTTCCATAACTCTACTCTGTATTTTAAATGCTTACATGACCACCACTGCATTTCCTTTAAATATCCCAGCAGGCATAAATTGAAATCTTTTAGTTCAGGAGAAATCTAGGCAAGGATATGTACTGACATGACACGTAAACGGATCCAAATATAGCTCAGGTTTCCCCGAGATATAGCCCAGCTGCAGCTCAACTAGAAAACCTTTTCTTGTCAACCAAATATTTCTGTTCTGATGAGATTCAGATCTGGTGCCAGACTCCAAGAGGCTTCTTTAGCTTTTCTCAAGAAAGCAATTCGGCTCACACAGCTAATCTGATGCACAAGTTTTTACAAACAGCTTCTACCTTCTGCCACTTTTTTTACATTCTTTTTTGTCCAGAATGGTGTTTCAGCCAGAGAGCCATGTACTTTGATACTTTGATTGTACATTGATTTAAAAAAAATATCTATAAATCCATAGAGCGATAAATACAAATAGTGTTGCTCAATGATGCAAGATATCAAATTCAAAGCTGTTGAAAACCCGTCATGCGGCAACTTGTTCAGGAATTCTTTTAAACAAGTTACCACTTGACTTTTTTCCAACAGCACAAGATAATTTAATTTATCATTTTCAAAAAAATGTATTGTAAATGTAAATGTAGTGCTCGAAAGGGTTAATTTCTGAGGCTTATCCCTTTGAGCTATGTCCAGGAATAGCCTGTGTGTTTGTACACATGGAGATATTACGCTGATTTATTCATAAACTTTTACGCTCTAGCAGGGGCCTCTGCTCGCACCAGATGTCGAACAAAAATAAAAGACATTATCACTGAATTTGCCTGTACAGAGGCACAAGAACAAATCTATCTGCATAATCAGGATATGTGCACGGCTTAGGACATGGAGGTTATTTACGGCCAATAGAGAGAATATACACTCTCTATCTGTGCTAAGCAGAGCTACCAGAGCTGGATTGTAGCCATCCATCTTCAGTTTCTTTTTTTCCTTCTGGTATAGGCCTGAGGGCATCTAACTTGGTGAGGAATAAACAACTTGAGTCAGTGTCTAAACTTCTTTTGCAAACTTACACGACATCTGCGAGCATAACAAATCCTACGCTGCTTTGTCAGCTGTTCCCTGTTTTTTTTTTTGGCAGATTCTGTTGTAGATATTACTAATGTTGTGTACAAATCCCTGTGGATATTGTCATTGGTGCGCATCAGTGATGTTGATTCAGTGGAGAGGGATGAGCAGTTCTGGGACCCCTGAATGCTTAGAGCTTTGGGTCCCTTATCCTAATAGAACTTTTGGGGTCCACCTTAGCTGTGCCCCAAACTTTGAGGCCCCAGAGCTATCCCCACATTTCGTCCCACCAGTGAAGGCCCTCATTATGCACACCAACAACACAATCTGTAATACTGATTCATCATACACTAAATATAATTATCAATGCATCATACACTACATTAAATTATCAATGACATTTCCCACTTAACTGGAGGACAACCACCTATTTCCTGACCATATTTAACTTTTGCACTCCATTTCATGCAGATCATTCTTCTCTCTACAAATAAGCTACGTTACAACCTGCAACCCTTGCTTTATGCAGAACTGACCTCCAGATCCATATTTGCGGTCACTTTCAGAATAAGCGGTGTCTACTGTGCGTCACGTGCTCTTCTGCGTGATCGTAATTTAATAATCTGAGAATAAATTGATAACACGCGCACCCCTCTGGGCTGCAGTTGCCGTTATTAATTTAATGAAAGACAACAAGAGCCCCGCAAATTAGCGCGATCACACAACACTGTTAATAAGCAGATGAACCAGCTTGTGTTCGTTATTATAAGGAGAGAAAGTAATTTATTATAAAGAAAGTAATTTATATCTTATTAACAATGAATTAGTGTAGTACAACCCCAATTCGAAATAGTTGGGTCGAAGTATAAATCGTGAATAAAATCAAAATGCAATGACTTTCAGATCACATGAGCCAATATTTTATTTACAATAGAACAAAGATCCCATTTATATGGTTGAAACTGAGACATTTTGCATTTTTATCCACAAAATGAGCTCATTTTAAATTTTCCCAGATGCCTCCACTCTGTTTTAAAAAGAAGAGAGGATGCTACACCTAGGTAAACAGGCCCCTGTCTGTTTACCTGTAGCAGCAATCAAATTTGATACAAGCTCATTTTGGGGATAAATTTGTAAAATTTCTCAGTTTCAATATATGCTATGTTATCTCTGTTCCACTGTCAATAAAATACTGGCTGGTGTGATTTGAAAGTCATTGCGTTTTGATTTTATTCACAATTTACACTTTGTCCCAACTATTTCGAAATTGGGGTTATATTTACTTCATATGTCCTTACTACCAACAGTATTAGTGCATTCAGTGTGGTCTGTAACTGACTGATTTGTGTATTCCTCTGTCCCCCAGCAAGTAGAATCTAAGAATAAACGAGGTTAAAGTACAAACCGTCAGCTTTCCTTTCCAACTCCCATATTAGGCGATCACAGTCATTAGAAACGTCAGCCATTCTCATATTCAGTGGCCGCCCGAGTACTGACAGACTAAATGCTTCTGCGTATTCATTGGAAAAATGGATTGAATGATCAGATGAGACAAGCACGAAACAAAGTTGGCTCAGACATATGGGGAATAATAGAAAAAATATAAACTGCGCTTGATCGGCGAAGAGCAGTAATTAGATTCTGTCATACTGCAAGTACAATAAAATTCTTAAGTTAACATTAGAACCTCATGGCCTTGCTCATTATAATGTACTGCAGAGATAATGTGTTCTGTGTAGATTATTATGAGTTTATTAAGTGATGTTCTCGATAAGTCTATGCAACAGTCAATGTTTATCTCTGCAGTGCGCAGTTTAATCAGCCAGGCTGCACCAAAGCACTCACGACCAACCCAGGCCCTGCAGCAATAAACACTTTACTCTTCTCTGTTCCATTCTGTTTAATGGAATCCATGGCTCTGGGCCTTAAGCTCATTGCATTACAGACATCTTCCCAACAGGACTTTTGGATTTCAAATGAAACTAACTTTTAATTTCTCTGCTGCCAGGGGATTAGGTTGACAGCAAATGTGCCAAGACCCTGGAGTGGAGGGAATAATTATCCTAAAATCCAACCAAAAACAACACTTAAAAGCGTCACACAGCGCATATGAACGCCTGGAAAATCCAAACGGCAAATGGCATTATTTGAAACAACATTTGGTAAATGCCATTATTTGAAGTGACTCTTTTTGTCAAGGACACACTGTTCACTGCGGTACATCTGCAACTAACAATCATGACAGAACAGTGGAGGCACAGTTTTGTGGTTAGGAAAGGAATTTCTCAGATATAGTCAGTACACTCTCCGGACGATACAATAATGCTTTAAGTTAAATTGCAAATACATTTTACAAGCAAAAAAAGTACAAATTGGTGAAAAAGGCCAATTCAGCCTGCCAACTCACATGTTATCAGATAATTGCAGTATTATCAAATGCAAACAATCATAGTTTGGCATCTACGCTCAGACCCTGACTCACCCTGCAGCCTACTGTGCTTCAGGATCAGAGAGCTCGGAGTGTCCGACCCTCCCCGCCTCCCCATGGGAGCAGGTGCTGGGGTGGAGGTGGGATGTTAACTAGCAGCAGCAGCAATTCATGCAGTGCTGGCGCAGGCAGAAGCATGTTTTTAGAGGTAATGCAAGAGAGCAGCTTAAATAGCCTGTCTTTCAGTGGGTGGGGCAGGGACAAATGTGCATGGAAGTGTCCAGAACAGTGATTTTAAAATTCAGACTCAGGACCCCAGTGTATGAACCACAAACTGGGTTCTAAGCTCAGTCTTACCAGCTGACAGTGGCCAGTAGACTTCTCAGATCAACACACAACTGGCTTCGTGCTGCAGGGACATAAACTGGGAGGGACTGCCAGTTCAGGATTGTTGAATAGCAGCTTTGTTGGTTGCTCATGCACTCCCTGTTGGCCAGCGGGGAGCTCATCGGTAAGATTCTAAGCGTGCGCATGTTCGGGTATCCTCCGCCCTCGTTCTGAGCTTGCGAAGTTTTGAGCTATGAATGTAAATAAAGGCAGCGACTGACAGGCGCGTGCTTCAGTGGAGAGTCGCAAACTGTCTCACCCTCTTGAGATGGGAACATGGGTCGCATGCGAGCGCGCTTGTGTACATAGTTCAGTAATTGGGCATTCCAGATTCAGGCAGGATTGGAGGTGCCAAATCAAAAAAATAAAAAATAAAGAAAAATAGCCGTGCATGCCATGAAAAAATCCATCTTCAGTGTACACATGGAATTAATTGGATTTTGTTTCAAACAACAAATTTCAATATAATTGCGTGAAAAGAGGTTCATTAACTATCACTGATGAAATTACGACTAAGGTCAATCAATAAGATTCTAATTGATATGTACACCTGGTTACCGATCCTAACCATGTGGATGATAACAAAGAATTCACTGACACACACAAACGATTATGCGGACCGCCTGCATTGCATTGAAGTATGAGGAAAAGTAGCAAATGCATATTCAGCAATGGAGTTAACCTACTTGTTATGTCATTAAGATGGCCTATTAACATCATTGATTTGATTTCTCTTTTCATATAACTGTTTGCTTTCAGCGCAATAGGCTCGATGTAAAATTGAGAATCTTTGTGCAGTTGCAAAACTGTGTCAGCACTACATCTGGTTTAATTCCTCTAAAGATCAAACACACCTAATTAATTGAAATGAACAGCTTGTTACAAACTTTTGAATTTCAATTGTGGTTGGACAGAAAACCTGCACGAGGGGTCCCCCAAGACTGGATTTGAAAATCACTGGTCGATGAGAATGAGGGCATGTCTCGAGTTGTCTGCCTGAACTAGCTCTGCAAGATGTCTCATCTGTTGTAGATCCAATTCATGTAACCAAACACAAACCCAGTGCTTTTCCTGGGAAAAACTGCCTCATTCTCAAGCAGCAGGGGAGATTACCCGAGCACATTAGCACACTATGCTTCCTATTTGAAATTGAAAAGTGTGATGTTTTGGAAACTGTATTCTGAATCCCGCAGTTTGTTTCATTGTATAGGGGGAGGGAAAACACAGTCATTAAACACAACAAGACCAGCGGCAACATGGTACTTGCTTTGAGAGAGTATTTATCACCGTGTCCTTGAATGGCTGCTGTCTGTACATTTCTGAAATGAGCCGAAGAGTCAGCGTTGTTGTTTGGTTATTTGTGTTTAGTTAAGTTTTGTGAATATCGTGTATGTATTTGAGTATTTTAAATGGTTTTATTTCAGAGTTTCCTTTACCTTTCCATGTTCCCTTTTTCACCCTCACTGCTTTGCTTTCTGGATCGTTCCGTATGCCCCGTTTGTAGCCACGCTCTCTCGCGCTGTTCCTCTGTGTCTCACCAGTGTTAGTTTCCTTTATTAGGTCCCTGCCTACCTCCTCATCTGCCCTGAGTTCTCCCTTGTGATTTGTTTGATATTTAGTTCCCAGCACGTTTTCAGCCCTCCGTTTTAATATCATGTATTCTTTTGAGTATGTTTTATTGTTTTACTATTCTGTTTATTCTATTTTGGTCTCCCTTCTCTCAAGTGTCTCTGTGTCTCCTTCTATTCTGTGTCTGTTCAGCCTCCCTTTTGCTTTATTGATCATTGTTATTCCATTGCTGTCTCGTTCAGCTCCACCCCTTGTGTTCATTCCTCACTCGCGTTCCTCACCTGTGGCTCCCTGTCTTTGTCTATTAAAACTCAGTGCTTGTGATTCCCTGTAGTTGGATTGTCAGTTTTCCTCGTGTCTCAGCATACCCCCTCTGTGAAGTGTTTCTCCTCTGTTCGGTACCATTAGTGACACCCAGCTGTTCATAAAAGAGCCTAAGAATGTTTTTTTGTTTTTTTCAGATCTTCACTTGGTTCCTTCCTAGAATGTCACGCAAAGTAATTTTCTCTTAACCCAGATTCCCAGACAGGACTGATTCACAGCATTTACCTGGGGAGCCCCAGAGTGTGGCCTCAATTGCTGTACCCTTCTCATATGGGAGCTCACTTGTCCTGGTTTGTATTCACACATCAACCTGAAACCTCTTTGCCAAGTCTCGGTGGCTCGGAGCTCCAGTAATCGCATATCATTTCATGCCAGTCTTCAGAAAAACCACTCCAGATGCTGCAGTGCACAATTTGACCTCCCTGCTGATAGCGTAACAGGATAACAGACTGCTCCTGCCTCAAAATTCTATTCAAGGCAATTACAACAGAGCTCAAGCAAGCCCTTCCACTAACATCATACACAAGCCTGTATGTATTATTTTTACTCTATACACATGTTTCAGTGTCTCATCATACAGTATAAGTCAAAAGTTTGGACACACTTTGCTAATGTCACAGCACTCTGTTTTTAGAGAAATTTAGAAGGCTTAACTTATCTATAATCTCAAGGGAATCTTGTCAGAGGCAAACATTCAGAAGTTAAAAGAGAATAATTTTCTTGTTTGAATAGTGTCCAAAAATTTTGAATGCTCAAAGAAGCCATTTTTTTTTAAATAAACAAATTACAAGCGCTTTCCATTTTCCAACGCCCAAATTAAAATAAAGCTATTTTTGGACTTATTGGACAAAAAGGTCAATGAAAAGCAAATAACCACAAGTGCAGCATATTTTTGGGAACTTAGACGGCCGCTCAGCTGCAAACTCATTATAGACATATAACTGTCCTAATAAAAGAAAAACAAATACGTATGAATAAGCACAGAAATTATGACAAAAATGCTGGTTAGTTTGATTCATTAAGAATTAGATTTTTTTTTCAAGATGAAGGGTGCTTGTTTCTTTATTCAGCATGTATTGTAAGAAAAATGTGGGTATATCCAAACTTTTGACTGGTACTATTAGGGATGCAAACAATTAATCGATTATCGATTAATTTTCGACAAGAAATTACTCGATTAAAATAAATTAATTGCAATTAATTGCGTTTTGAACCCGTAATCCCCCGTCAGTCCACGTGAGGGCGCGCTTGACGCCAGACGTACTTCTCGCACACGCGGGAACACGAGAAGCAGGGCTTTGACATCATCAACTAGAGAAACGAGAACATAGACATATATACATAGACGCCGCATCGACTGTGGAGCGACGTGCCTACAGGGCGGCCATCTTGGAACAGGACCAGCAGAGGCAGCGGTACATGAGCGTCGACGTGGGAAACAGGTACTCCTCAATCTCAAAATAGAATTATTCTCTGAATTTTTGACCGATTTTCAAACGGTTTGGTTCGTTAAAAACTTCATACAAGTAGCTATGATACAGGGTGGTTGGATATTTTAAAAATGCTGGTTTTACTACCCAAAATACAAATTTTAACGTACTTAACGTTATCAGCAGACAAGCCTCTGTGAAAAGATGCCGGACTATTGTGCCGCCTATGGATGCTGTAATGAGCGGAACATACAAACCAGATCTCGTGGGATCACTTTTCACAGGTAAGATAGTAAGTTAAGATAAGTAAGGTATAACATAGTGTAACTGCAGGTTGTTATAGTGAAATAAACCCTGACAGGACGGAACCTTTCAGCTTCTTTCAGGTTCTATCAGAGACATTCTAGTAAGACTTTGGTTCTATCCATGTTATAACCAGTTCTCTATACATCATCCCGCGTATTACATAGCTGCTTACTGGTGAAACAACTAATCTGAGACAAAATTTTGGTCTAAATGGCGTGTTATGAATCTATAAATTATCTCTGTAAAAACTACCGGAAACCGTTAAAGAAGCGGCGTCCCTAGCAACTCCCGTTTACACAGAAAAAACAGACTGCAGTGATCGGTCTAATATAGCAAACACAGTATATTGATCATCATTGGCTCTATTGTGCAAGGCAATTTCATTTGTATAGCCCGCCTTTACAAACAGTTTGTCTCAAAGGGCTTCACATAGCATCATAACAACATCCTCTGTCCTTAGACCCTCACATCCACTGAGGAAAAACTCAATAGAAAACCCTTTTAACAGGGAAAATCAAGCAACAGAGGAGGGATCCCTCACCAAGGACGGGCAGACGTGCAATAGATGTTGTCACAGACAATAAAACAGTTTATAGTTTATAACACAAAATGTTGGATACATGGAAATGTTAGCAAGAACTGATGAAGGCAGATGAAGGCAGCTTCTGTTTGGAGGAAAGGCAGGGAGAGCTGGCCAGCTTAATGGGAGGACTCGGTGGCAGACTGGTTCATGGGAAGGGATTAAATGGAATTATTTCTTGTTGTAGACAATTCTTCATCTCTCACTACTTTTCTCATATTTTTAAGGTTTCCCAAAGACAGTCATTTAAAGAGACAGTGGGAACTGGCAGTGAAACGGGAAGGTTTTGTGGCAACTGAGAGGTCCTTGCTCTGCAGTGAGCACTTCCAGCCAGATGACTTTGACAGAACAGGACAAATCATTAGGCTGAGACATGGAGTCAAACCATCTGTGTTTAACTTCCCATCTCATTTACAAAAGGTATGTGTCATTCATATGTCCATGTAAGCATTCCATAGCTACTTAATGCCACACTTTTCAAAAAATTCTGTCTGCATGTTTAGGAATAAAGTACAGTACACTTTCTGATGCTAAAAACTTTTTTTTTAAAATGTTGCATTGTGTTTCTTATATTTTAGCAAGTACCATCAAGGACAACAAAAGCTTCAAGGAAAGCAGAAGAAATTCTGCCAGTGGACTTGCCTCAGCATTTCCTTGAAGCTGAACCTCATTCTAATGTTGTGAGTACTAGCATGTAATATTTTTAAAAACACATGAAACCTGTATCACATTTGCCCTCTGCCACTCATTTTTGACACACTGAAATACACATGAGTATACTGTATATGTCTCTGTAACTAAGAGGCTCAGGTCTCAGGGTGAAAACAGTGGGACTGAGAAATAAACAATGTGGGCCAGCTTCATAAATGACTATTGAATTGTAAATATCACAATATATTTTCATCCGTCTTTCCACTAGGACCACTGTTATGCTTTGCCTGCGTCTCCCACTGTCCTGAAGGCCAGACTTAGTGAAGCTCTGGCTAGAGTGGAGAGCCTGGAGCGCGAGAGGAGAAATAGCAAGCTCCGCGAGCGAAGGGCGAAGAAAAACATACACGCTCTTCTCAAGGATCTGAGGGAGAAAAACCTTATAAATGAAGAGCTGAAAGACAAGCTTGAATGCTACTCAGGTAAAATGGAAGTACTAATTTGAATATTTTATATAGGTATTTTTTGTTTATAGTCTGTGTTAAACCCTCTTCCTTTTTATTTAAAGGGGTCTTACTAATACTTACTAGTTTATGCTTACTGAATTTCAGATCTTCGGGTAGACCTCTTGGCAAAGAAGGGCCATGAGTACACCAGAGAGCAGAGGGAGTTTTCCCTCACACTACACCTTCATGGTCCGAAGGCATATAGTTTCCTGAGAGAGTCTCAACATCTTCTTCTCCCACATCCTCATACATTGCAACGGTATTCTCCATGTTGCCTGATTGTTAAATATTTTGTCAGGGACCAAGCTGGCAGGAAAATTCTGAAAAATGGGTTTTATATACCCAAAAAAAGGAAATTTGAAAATATTTTATTTCAAAAAGCATATAACAACCAATACCAACAACCCATACAAAGAAATTAAGAATTGACCGTACAAAAGTAACTAAATGTGAGCACTACAAATAGAACTTACTGCCAAAATGTTAAATAGTGTGTACATTGTATAAAACAAGACAAGTGTGTGGTATTTATTCATAATGTGCTCAAAAATGTAAATGTATTCTAAACAAGACAGTAAAAATTACTGATTTAAAAAGCTCAGATCACATCACACACTGCGTGCTGATACATTTTGAGCTTTCAGATATTGATTGATTGATTGATTGAGATTGACAAACATACATCGACACAAATGCTGCCAAAGGGATAAAAACGCAGAAAAGCCGACAGCTTATTTCCATTGTGGTCCCTTTAGTGTGTGAGTGTGTGTGTCCGTGTGTGTTTGTGAGTGCATATGCATGATGTCTATGAGGGGAATGTGTGGGGACAATGCTAGTTTCTGTTTATTTTGTTTTTTCGGAATGGGTTAAGGTGGTCAAATTACTACATTTTATTTTTCAAAGGTGGCTGACATCAGTGGATGCAAAGCCTGGCCTCAACAAGATGATGTTGGAGATGCTAGGACGAAGGTGCACAGAAGACCAAGCTAAATATGGCTTGGTGACACTGATTTTGGATGCCATGGCTATTAAAAGCATGTGCACTACAATCCACAAACTCAAAAAATGTCAGGGTTTGTGGATTTGGGGGATGGATTGAATGAGACCGATGTTGCCTCAGAGGCTCTCGTTCTTATGGTGGTAGGCATTCTAGGGCACTGGAAAGCTCCAGTCGGCTACTATTTTACCAAGACTCTCTCGCCGGAAACACAAAAGGTCTTGGTTGTCCATGCCATAGAGGAACTTCATGCTCATGGTTTGAGAGTGATCTGCATGACGATGGATGGGCATGCAACCAACCTCAGCATGTGCAACCAACTCGGGTGTGACCTTAAAGCAAACCCTCTTGAGCCCTTGAAGACCTCTTTTCCCCATCCAGTGACTGGTGAGAGAGTGTTTGTTACAATGGATGCCTGTCACATGCTGAAACTGGCACGTAACATGCTACAGGTAAGTGCTGTCTTTGCTATCTATCTATCTATCTGGCTGGCTGGCTGGCTGGCTGGCTGGCTGGCGGTAAGTGCTGATTGTTGTTCTAGGCTTATTTGCTTTTTTATTCTATTTTATTGTTGTGTGTTTTATTTACATAGTTACATTTTCCTGTCTGTACTTTGGTGAGCTCAGCTGTGACTAATAAAGATTCTAATTCAGTTTTTGATTTTGAAGGCTTACAGCCCAGTTAAGAACACCACAGGCCTGATCAGCTGGAGATACATCATCCATCTCAACGATGTGCAAACCAAAGACGGACTGCATGCTGCAAATAAGGTCACCCAAAAGCATGTCCACTTTGAAAATCAAAAATGAAAGTGTCCCTAGCTGCCCAGACATTGAGTCGGTCTGTTGCAGTGGCTCTGCGCACGCTGCGGGACCTGGGCTACTCGCAGTTCAGAGACTGTGAAGCAACAGCAGAATTCATTGAGGTAAAATGATTAGAGATGTGCATAGAGCCATAGATGGAGCAGAGTCAAGTTCCAAATACTTGCATGTTTACATACTGAAATTATTATTATTATTTTTTAATATAATATATAAGTATTCATTTGATATGATACATGTTGAAACAATGTTATGGAGATGGTTTTAGATGCTTAAAGTTAATGCAGATATTTGTTTTTAGATGATTGACAGGCTCTTTGATGTAATGAATAGCCGCAATCCCCGCGCAAAAGGATTTAAAGCTCCCCTTGGGGCTTTGAATTGGGAGGAGAGAGTAGTGTTCTTGATGAGAGCAAGGGAGTTTCTGATCAAATTGTCAATGAAAGATGGCACACCGCTACACAAATCCAAGAGGTCTTTTAAAAATAGTGACTATACTGTTTGCATGAAATAAGTTCATTCAATACTCAGTTCCCATATTCTGCATCGAGTTCATAAGATGCCCTGTTCTCCTGTTCTGATTCTGGTTAGATAATGCTTTTGTTCAAGTGTGTTTTCCCCTGTATGCAGTGGTTTTTACTGTTGGAAATATCTTTTGTTCAGTGTTTCCCCAGGTCTTATAGGTGCCAGTATGGTATTGTATGGTATGCAGCAGGTAAGTGAAAATGATGGAGATGGAGAAGGTCGGACAGGTACTGGCAGCAGGTAAGTGAAAATGATGGAGATGGAGAAGGTCGGACAGGTACTGGGGGGCAAGGGCATGAAGTGATATGTGAGGAAGAGGAGTTTGTCTCATATAACGGTATGTGATATGCTGTGTCTTGTTCCAATTTGTTTGCTGTCTGCATTTTTTCTATTCCAATTGTTTAGTGTTTTTCAGGTCCTGCAGGTCCTGAATGGTATGTATGATACATGTTAACATCATGCAGGTGTCAGGTATGGCAAGTTCTTGTTTCAAGCTGTCCCTGTTCTGGTTTAATAATGTTCCTGTAGTTGGTTCAGCTTCCTAAAAGAAGATAAGATTTGCAAACCTGTAAGAAGCACACAGTAATTTTGTTCCCAGTAAATTGGCCCACAATGGATGCCACCTAAGCAAAAGATCTATGAGTATGGCCATTAGATTCACAATTACAATAGAGCTTCTATCTATCCATCTGTCTGTCTACCTCTATCTATCTGTCTGTCTGTCTACCTCTATCTGTCTGTCTGCCTGTCTATCTGCCTGTCTGTCTATCTCTATCTATCTGTCTGTCTGTCTGGCCCTGTCACCCTTTGCCGTTTCACATCTGATGGATTTGCTGGCAAAATCAATTTACCTGTTTACAAAATTCCTAGGTGCTTCCTCAAGGTGTCTTTTGTCTCAATACAATTAGGGAAATTGAACCAACATTTTCTTTTGAAGGTACTTGTCTGTCATCGGGTTTGTGATCAACATTGACAACCTCATGCTCATGATTTCTGAGCTGCTCCAAGTCCAGCGGTATGTCTGCACCTACCGGTTCAGCCAAGATCACTTGGAGCTTCTCTTTAATTCGATCAGAGCATCAGGTAAAGTTCACATTTTAAAGCCTTTAAAACAATCAGAAACAATCAGAAAATATCTTTGGTGTAATTGAAGTGTGTGTGTGTGTGTGTGTGTGTGTGTGTGTGTTGTTGTTGTTTTCCTTTAGAGGGCTGGAACAACAATCCCTCTGCCAGCCAGTTTCAGGGCATCTTCCGGCGCCTGATGGTCCGGTGTGGTGTCTCACCAAGTGGGCTAGGCAACGTGGCAGCACAGGATGACACAGTGTCACTGTCTGCCCTCGAGATGTCGTCTGCCGAGACTGCAGAAGAACTCCCTACCCCATTTGTTAACTTTGCAGCCCTTGTGTGTGACCACAGCTACCTGCCCACACGCTTTGGTGCGCTTGTAGACAATGCTCTGGTCTACATTGCAGGGTTCGTTGTTCGGCAGGTTCTAAAAAGGCTCTCTTGCCATGTGTGCCGTGCCAGCCTGGTGGCAGAAGCCGTACCCTCTTCACATGATGAGAGCTACCACCTACTTGTCCTCAAAAATAATGGCGGGCTCATGATTCCCTCAGAGGGCACAGTAAAAGTAGTGAGAGCAGCAGAGCGGGTGATTCGCCAGGTCCACTCAGAGCAAGCTCCCAAGGTGTCAGTGGTCATGCATGTGGTCCGTGAGGAGATTGGTACAGATGATGTATTTTTGCTCGGGGAACACACTGAAGACACACAATTTGGCATTGACAACCACCATTCTGACCTGCTGAAACTAGTGGTGTCTGTGTTCCTCAAAATTAGGCTGCACCACATTGCAAAACTCACATCACTCAAATACCAGAGTGGCAGCACAAGAAAGAAATTGTGCAAAACAGTTCTCTTTCAGGGGTTTTAGCTCCAATTCAGGACAGGTTGTAAATACTCAAATAAATAGTTTGTTTGGAGGGGTGAGTTCATGTTCTTGTTCTTTCCTTGAATATTTTCTAAGTTTTACTACTTAACCCCCTGATAATTCAAAGTGCCTGTTTAGTTTGAATATTTGGAGCCAATCAAATCACTTTGTTCATAGAGAAGATAAAAATGATCAGGGGGTGGTGTGAGTGATGTAATTATAAAAATAACAAAAACAGTATAATAGTAATATTAAATAACAACAATAATAATGATGTTGATGTTATAATAATAATACAATTGGAATAACAATAAAAATAACCGTAATAATATTAACATATAATAGTAATAATAATAATCATAATAAGAAGACAAAAAAGAAGGTACTCAAATGTAATAGCCTTCAAGCAATAAAGACCTGAACACACCTGAACGTTTTTTGGGTTATTTTTGTTTTATTTCTGTCTGTCTGTCTATCTGATCTGATGTTTGATAAACAAACCCCGTGAAAATAGCTTGACAAATAAGCGATTTATGAACATTTTTATTGTGTAGGCGCATCATTTCTTCATAGACGTAATGCACTGTAGGAACGAGTGGTCCTGTTCCAAGATGGCCGCCCTGTAGGCACGTCGCTCTAGTGGGCGGCAGCAGTCAATGCGGCGTCTATGTATATATGTCTATGAACGAGAAGCGGTACATTGGCAGGATGAAGAGGGCAAAACGGAGAGCAGTATGGAGCCACTTTAAGTTGGTGAATGACGACAAAGACGCTAAATGCACGATATGTGGAAGTATTCTTAAGTACAACTACTCCACAACTTCGTTGAATTACCACCTAAATATGTCACATTCAGCCGTACTACTACAAGGAGCGAGTGGTTCTCAGCCTACAATTAACAGTGTGTTGGCACGAAGGGTATGTGATTCTATCAAAGCAGAGGGCATTACCCAGCGGATCTGTAACATGGTTACTACAGACATGCTGCCTATAAATGTGGTCGACGGACAGGGATTTCGAGAGGTTTTAAATTACATCGAGCCAGGGTACGATATCCCCTCTAGAACAACCATTACCACCCGCGTGGAGGCAACCTACGCCAGGAAGAAGGCTGAGTTAAAAACTTAACTTGCAACCGCGAATGTGGCCCTCACAACAGACTGCTGGACTTCCTTGAATACAGAAAGGTACATCACAGTTACATGCCACTACATCGACCCGGATTGGCAGGTGATGTCAGCTGTCCTACTCACAGAGAGCATGCCAGTGAGATATACGGCTGATAATTTAGCTGAAAAGTTGAACCAGTTTCTGGAAACATGGGGACTGACCGGGCGTGTAGTTGCTTGTGTACACGACAATGCACGGAATATCGTCGCAGCAAACAGTCCAACACGAGTCAACTGGCACTCAGTTCCATGTTTCGCCCACACTCTGCAGCTGGCCATGAACGACGGTTTCGCTACCTACATTAATCGAGTTATTGTAGCTGCTAGCAGACTCGTACAACACTTCAATCATAGCAATACAGCAAACAAAGCGCTCGCAGCTAAACAGAAACAAATGTAGCTGCCGTCTCATAAACTCATCCAATCCTGTAAAACCTGGTGGAATTCAGTCTGTGAAATGTTTAACAGACTAACGGAGCAGCGGTGGGCCGTTTCTGCGGTATTATCAGATCGCACAGTAACCAAACTCTCAGACGCGAGAACGCTGGAGCTGAGAGATGAATATTGGCAGTTGATGGAGGATGTGGCTCCAGTGCTGGAAACGCTCAAGTGTGCAACGGCCGTCATGTCTACCGAGACTGAGGTGTCTATATCAGACACGTATCCCATCACATTCAGCCTGGTCAACGTGCATCTCAAGACAGACGAGGGAGACGCCAGCAAATTGGGGGAATTCAAGTCCAGAGTGCGCACTTCACTGGCTGAAAGGATGAAGGTAAACTAGATCCATTAATTTAATTAGTGCAGATATATTTAACTGTGTGAATTGCCCACAAAGCACATTGTTTGACAGTTGTACTTTTTAACTGCTTCTACTATCTTATCTAATTAATATTAATAATTAATAGCAAGCAAGCAATCTATTAATGATTTATAGTGGTTCATTCGTGAAATGTTAAAACACCTAACCTATTAAAAACAAAATCACATTTAAATCTAATTTATTATCTTTTTCTTCATAGATTGCTTCTGATGACCTGACATCAAAACCACCAATGCTAGCCACCATGCTGGATCCTAGGCACAAGCACCTGAGATTTCTGACCCCACCAGGGAGGATTGCAGCTCATGCCAAACTGCTTGAAGTGCTGGCAGAAGCAGAACATTGGGACCTCCACATCAGCAGATGCCACTGGAGACCAGCAAGAGGTGGTCGGTGCAGTGCCAGTCCAGGGAGCTGTGCTTCAGAGACGCAGTGCTTATGCTTTGCTCATGGGTGAAAACTATACCACCAGGAGCACTGATGACATAGAAAAAGAAGTAGACCGCTTTCTGAAAGATCCACCACCAGTCCTTGATTCCAGTCCCACAGCATGGTGGAAAATCAATCAAAGAAGGTTTCCAAGGCTGGCAAACCTGGCACGAAAGTACTTAGCCATACCAGGCACATCAGTCCCTTCTGAGCGTGTATTCTCAGCGGCTGGCCTAACTGTTAACAGGCTGCGCACACGACTCACTCCTGACCATGTTGATATGTTGATATTCTTGAACAAGAATAGATAGGTCTATCTGTGCGATGAGGAGCACTAGGGATGTTTTTGTTTTGTTTTACGAAGATGGACACACCTATCATTCTCAGGGATGTTTTTAGATGTTTTCAGGCAGCCTATATTTTTAAGTTAACTAGAGCCACAAAGTCCAGTCGTGCTTTACTAATGTTATTGTGATATTGTCACATTTCCCAGTTTGGGGGGGGGGGGGTTATAAATGCTGTGACACCTTAATTACTTTTCATATTTTATTTATTTTATTATGCTGCTAAGAGTCAGTGCACTAATTTATTTTCATGTTAAAGTAGCTTATTGCATTCTTCTATTTGTGAATGTACTAAAGAATTTTGTTCTGCTAAGAGACAGTGCAATAATTTATTTTCATTTAAAGTAGCCTACACAAGCTACTTTTCTTCTATTCAGGAATGTGTTGTTCCCTGCCCTCAAGTGAGCCCAGAATAAATCTTTGAAGGAATATGATTTATTTTTTCTGTATATCATAAGTAAGATAGCATTTTATGTTACATACACAGTACATGGAACCTATTGATTCAGAGGGAAATTCAGCTTCTCAGAAAAATTGCCACTTTTCAATTAATCGACCATCGATCGATAAGATGAAACAACTATCAATTAATTAATTACTCGGTAATTTGCATCCCTAGGTACTATACATTAAATTACTGGGATAGGTGAAGCAAAGCCTTAAATGTTTTCCTTTTGATCAGGCGAAGGTCTGCATGTGTCATAATGCACTCTCAATTCCTAAATCAGTGTATTTCAGGCATTTCTGGCGCCCATGTAAAATGTTTTCTTCGTTTAAATATGACAAGATGATAGCATTCTGTGCGTCTGTCTTTCACATTGGAGATGAGTCATTGGTAACAGCCTGCACCCAAGTTAAAAAATGCAATGGGTGAAAGGCAGGGGAAATTCCGAGACTGCCAATCCATCACAGGGTATGTACACGATCCACTCGGACTCTCATACCTATGGCCAATTTAGAGTCTCCAATTAGCCTAGCATGCATGTTTTTGGATTGTGGGAGGAAACCGGAGTTCCTGGAGGCAAACCCCTCAAATTCGAGAACTTGAAAACTCTACACAGGCTGGACAATCTTACTGTGAGGTAACAGGGCTATCCTCAGCACCACAGGTGAATATGCTCTTACTCAACACAATAAACACACATGCTTTCATCCTGAACATAAAGCACATTTTGAAAAGCACCATTTTTAGAATCCGCATAACGGAAACAAAAATCATTTTTGCCTGTTGTGTGTTGGTAATCAGTGCATGGTTAGACATCAGTTTTTCAATAATTCAGTGTACACACAACTGCCAAAATTAATAGAATATGTCCACGAACTTTGCCACATTATTCATTTATGCATTTTAAAAGGCCAAAAGGGCTTGTGATGTTACATAGATGTATTTTAAACTTTAAAATGTAATTTAAATCTATTTATTTCCAATGGCCTTTGATACTGTGAATTGGCTCCTGTCTACTGAAAGAAAATAAACTTTATTCATTCAAGTGAGTTGCGCACATATGTACAAACAACCACTGATATTTCATTTGGTATCCATTCATGGCCCTTTTTATACGCCGCCAGAGGTGGTCGTATATTGGCGTCATCCGCTCCGTCTGTCCGTCCGTTCGTCCCTCCGTCCGTCTGTTAAAATTTGCCTTGTCTGCAAATTTGTGTGCAAAGCTTCAGGCCGATTGGGACGAAACTCCACAGGAACATTACCTGGGTCAGGGTCTAGACACCGAATGACTGTCGGCTCCGTCGCTTCAAGGTCACACATCGAGGTCAAAGGTCAAATTTATACCAAGATGTCGGCGGCGTATAATGTACCAGCTCCTGGTGCTCTTGTTAATTCTTATCAATAACACGGTTAACACAAAGAGATGGATAAACATCATACCATGTATGAAGGTGAAAGAGCTCAGTAAAGTTATTGCTTTTGAGTTATGGTATTATTTTAATGGCAGAATCTTCCCCACTGCATTAATGCTGTTGTGATCACATGCCCTCTGATTAGCATAGAAATAAGAAGTATAAGATTGGAAATGGAAACTCACTAGAATCACAATAAGCAAATTTTCAGCCCCCTGGATTTGATTAGTTTTTCTGTCGTATCAGTGAAGTGCACTTTCTTTTATTTAATTGGCTTCATTTATCTCGTTTCATTTTCATGCGTGATTTAAATCCTTGGTAGATTATATTGGTAAGCGAGTTCAGATCAGGCAAGAGAGGGTTTGAAGTGTTTACTTGTAGTAAATGCCTGAGTGTTTTCATGAACAGTTTAAAAAAGCAATTACTTTTTAATATGGGAATTTTAGCACCTTGTGCTTGCTCTTTCTGTAATAACAACCCAACAGAAAATAAGGACAAAGGTGTACCTCAAAAATAGGACATGGAATTTGTTTAGGAAATAGATTCAGTAAATACTTCTCTCTGATCTATGAAAAAAAAAACAACAATAACAATCAGATGCTTCAGTTTCAAAGACTTTCACTTTCAAAATTTCAAATTTCACTTTCAACATTTCCTGTACTCCCAAGATATCAAAAAGGTTTCTTCAACGAGAAGAGATGAACATCCTGTGTATCGAATGCTCTGTGTCAGTTGTATAAAGATTACGTAAACTGTGATTTTATACAAATGATCGTGCTCTTAATATGTATACTTTATGCTAGATGCATGGCAATCGGCAGATAATAGCTTCTGTTCAATGAAAACAGGAAAAAATTTTAACGTCTTATCATTTATGAATTAAGGTGTAAAATCGCAATATATAACAAAAGACACAAATACTGTACGGTCAGCAAAATTTCTGGATGTTGTCAAAGCAAGAATGGAAAAAGTGATTAAAAGTGGGGGGACTTTCATCGAGAAAGGACAGAGCGACTCCTTTCAAAAATGCTTTGGGAGTCATTTCACGTCACGCTGTTGAAAGGGGGCTTTTGCAGCACCTTCTTAAATGATGGACACCTCAATACTATCGTAAGCATTTCATTAGGATCCTCTACTCTATCATGGACTCCTTTGCATTGTTTACAGTTGATTGGCATTTCAAAGCATAAAGGAGGGCACGGCACTGCAGGCAGTTGCTTTGTTAGTCACAGCTTTGGTGTCATCAGTGAGTTGAAAAGCCAACAGACTGTCATCCCAGGTGCATTCATGACATATCAAAGACATTTCAGCTGATCTCACCCTTATTATGAGTACGATTCCAATTCAAAGACTGGAATTACAAGGAACCACCGGCTAAGGCCTTTTGTGGCCAAACTGAGTGATGCTTCACCTCAGGGCATCTGCATTAAAACCTTTGTTCAAAATTTCACAGGGTTCAACCACCCCATCTCACTTAACGGAGGTAATAACATCTCGCATTAAGGAGAATCCCGTCTGTGCACTTCAGTGCCGTAAAAGGTAAAGCATAAACGGTACCTACGCATGGCTATAATCTACGATGAGGTCCGTAAGTACGTATTAGCGCACCAGCACAATTTTCAAAGATCATGCAATACAGTCCACACTTCAATTTGAAGTACAAATCCATTTAAAGAAAACTAGGTAGGGAATTCACACTTTTTAAAGCTGTGTGGCACCACAAATGCTTATCGATCTCACAGCACATTATTTTTTTCACAGATCCAGTTGAATAGATCCAGATCCAGTTGTCACCATGTTTCTCAGGATATATTCGCCCCCAATTTTGACAGGTTAGGACAGTATGAATAATGCACATAAAAACAGAAATCAGTGGTTTCTCAATTTACTTTGAGTTGTATTTCATTGCAGACAGTATGAAGACGAGAGATTTTAGGTTTTGTCTGGTCACCTTCATTTTATTAGTAAATATACATTCATTCCTGCCGTTCAGGCCTGCAACACATTCAGAAAGAAGTTGCACAAGGGGCAATTTATGACAACTAATAAGGTACACTGAACAAAAATGTAAACGCCCCATGTCAAATTTTGGAGTTTTTATAAACAAAAAACTGGAACTGGCATTCGTCTGTGAATAGCCCTCTTCTCCAGCGTGCCAAGGGCTATCAAATGTATGCGTTTGCCCATGCGAGTCGGTTCCGACGCCGAACAGTGGTGAGATCCAGACCACGGTGAGGACGCCGAACGTGCAAGTTGGCTTCTTGCAGGCGGTTACGGACTGTCTGTGGTGTGTGTCTGTTGCGCAGACCAGCGGTCTCATCCACTGTGCGTGTCGCTAATCTGAGCCGATCCCACAGGTGGACGAGCCGGATGTAAAGATCTTGTGCTGGTGTGGTCACACGTGGCCGACGTCGATGACGTTGATTTGCAGTACGCTGTCCGAAACGAACTCTCAAACGGCCTATCGTCCGATAGTTAACATTCAGCTGCACAGCGACCGCTCTGGTGGACATCCCTGCATCCAGCATGCCAATGGCATGTTCCCGCATGACCTGAGACATCTGAGGCATGATGACTTTTGACAAAATTTGACATTTTGGGTTGGCCTTTTATTGTCCCCAGTATAAGGAGTGTCTGGGTACTGCTCATTCTGTCTGGAACCGTCTGGAAATGCCACACCCATGTACTGAGTGAAATCACTGCATCACTGAGCAAATGCTCACTGACAGAGAGATGGATTAAAAAATGGTAAACAAATCAAGAGAAATATCCCTTTTGTACAAGTAGAAGTCAGCATATGCTCACTGAGAGTTTTTAACTCCATGTGGCATCAATATTTGACATGGGGCGTTTATATTTTTGTTCAGTGTACAATATTTGAATAATGACGCGGTTTCAAACAGCTGATGTCAGCAGGTGATTGTAATCATGATTTATTATGAGAGAAGCATCCTTAAAACCTTTCTGAAGCCGTGTTCAATGCTTAGTCACTATGTTTACAATAATGTTTCCCCCTTAAATACGTATTTTTAATGCCATTCAAAAAAAAAAATTGGGGAGTTTATTTTCAGCCTTCTTTCATAATCCAATAACCAATAGATTAAAACGATATATGGAATTATCTCAAGAGTTGAGATTTTTTTTTTAATTGATTATCAAGATTTCCATCCTTGCAGTCTCGAATCAAAGCGTATACGTCAATAAATATTTTTGTCGTTATCACCTTTAATGGTCGCTGGCTACATGTAGGCTAGGTCGTAATTGTTCTGCAAAAAAAGGAAAAATCAATCTATTGTCAATCAGGCATAGAGCGTGGAAACAGGTTGACAAAATCCAGCAATAAAAGGTGAAGTCACTGCCTCCCCTGAAGGCACGTCTCTGATCTTTGCCATACTGTTACTCTAACATGCCTTTCTCCCATTACATCTCCGTGCAATTGTGTGTAAGTAGTGGGAAGCTGTAGCTTACAGGCATCCTGTGCAATGACAGCACTAAAAGCAGGTCTCCAGTACAGCTCTGATGTCTCGCGTTGCACCCTAGACCTGGGATTCTCAACCTTATCTTGAGAGGGCTGGTGTGGGTGCAGGCTTACATTCCAATGAAGTGGTTAGACACTGATTCTCCTGATCAGGGTCATTAGTAAAGACCCCTGCAGAGTGGTAAATGAATCAGGTGTTTAACTGCATGGCAAGGATAAATTCTGCTTCTACGCCGGCCTGTTTTGGGTAAGGCTGAGTTCCTCTATAGTGGGCTCTCCTGCATTTCACAGGGTCTGCCACAGTTCTGTCTGTGTGAATACCTTCAACTCTAAACACAGGACTGTATTCATTAAGTAGGAGCCATGAGACCTGCAGAGAGTGGTTCTGGAGAACAACAGCTTCAACTTCAGGAGAGGTTCATTTTATTTTTCCATTGTAACATCAACTGCTGTGCGTCTGAATGTTAAAATCTGGATTTAATCCAGTTTCCAAGCAACACAATGGACAGTAAAGGGGATGGCACATCCCGAGCACAGGGACAAACAAAGGAAGTCATAAGGATTTAAGATAAACATTTTCACAGGGCAGACTCACTGATGGGAATCACTGCGCCAGAGAGTTCCAGAACCTTCTAACCCTTAACTGTATACTGTTAATGTTCTGTGCATTGGCCCTGTCTCACTCTCTTTCACCATTTCAAGTCTCAGAGATGTTATACCAAACGCCTACAGGAGCTGACCCCAGTGGAAATCATGGGAAAATCTAACAAT
Source organism: Gymnothorax reevesii (assembly GCA_029721435.1). NCBI lineage: Eukaryota > Metazoa > Chordata > Actinopteri > Anguilliformes > Muraenidae > Gymnothorax > Gymnothorax reevesii. The sequence continues at coordinate 98,813,766 of CM056579.1, read as the reverse complement.
ATGGTGTGAACAGGGAAAGCTGTCATGACAGTCAAGTTCCTCCTTGAACGTAGTCCTCACAGTCCCAATGCAAAAATATACAGGCATACCGATAAACAGTGCCCCAGCCCCCAGTAAACCCACGATTCATTTCAATGAATACAGGTGAACTTTCACCTTGAACAGCCTGAATGTAAAAAAAATATACATATATATATATATATATATATATATATATATATTACTTGTGGGGAAAAAAATACCAGCACAAAAAAATGTATGATGAAGGAATATTTCAATTTTTGTTCATTATAGGTCACTGGAGGAAAAGTGATCAAAAAATGTCAAGCTAAAAGAGAGTCATTTAGAGCATTTGAGTATTTACTTCTCCCAAAAATCAAAATGGGTCAAATTTGACCCAAACAGCATGAGGTTAAACATGAGATCTCGGTGCCTGGCTACCATCTGGATTTACTCCAGTTTCCCCAAAGCACACGGTCCCAGGATCATCAGCACACACCAGACACTGGCTCAAGAAAGGCTGTATTGGCAAAACCCCCATAACACTGAAGGGGAAACAACAGAATAGAGAGAAAAAAAAAACATAAGACGGTGAAACAATCAATAGCTCAATCAATAACACAATCAATAAGATCCAGGATTATGTCAGGGAAAAATGTATGTTCATTGTCTAATAAATAAATGATCAAACTGTATATAGACATAAAAATAGTTAAATGAAATTTTAATCATTTGCATTTAATTATTTATTACACAGATGTTCTGTCCCAGATAAATTAGTAAGCCTACAACGCTAAATATAGACCACAAGAAAATGAAGGAAGAGTAGAATCATTAAAAAAATATCTGATATACTTAACAGCATCTATGTACTAAATGGCTGAATGGTGCTGATATAACAATGTTATTCCTCCACACATTATCGAGAGATATTTTCTATTTTCTTGAAAATGATCCCAAAATTTTGACAAATTTTTAGTTGGCTATTTTTAAGAAGAAATATCAGTGACCTACTATACGACTTAATATAATCTTGGTCTATTATTATTTAGTTACAATACCATTTAAAAATATGAAAACAGAGTTAAATGTCTTGTAGAACAGAATGGTTCTCGGTATATGGTTCGAGTTCAAAATGAATCAGTAAATAGGTATATATTAATATTTTCTGATATGGAATCAGTTGACACCAGATGCGGGAAAAGGGAATGAGGATTTATTTATAAACCAAAACAAAACAGGCACGAGGGCCAACAAAAAACTTGGCCCAAAGGGTTGCAAAAAACAAACTAAGGTAAGCTACACAGAGCTACAAAACAAAGAATGCAAATGACAGAAAACAAAAGGCACTGGAAACTCCAGGCAAGAAGATCAAGAAAAGTAAATAACAAGACTAAATATATATACACAAACCAAGAGGCTGGGACAAGACTTGAAACTAGAAATGCTAGAGAACTATGACAAAAACTTGGCTACACTTGCACAAGCAACGAGACGCGAGAAACAAAACTTGAGACACTGTCTGCCAGCCAACTTCCACCGCATCCAGATAAAGGCTTGGAAATCATGACATGAGGGGTAACACCTGGAGAGAGAGAAACAAGAGGCATGGCAAGATCAAGACATGGACTGAGATTGGATGACATGACCTGCTCATTAAGAGAATGAGCGTGCTCAGCTTAAGTACCAATTAAGTATGCAGTTTGGAAGCAAGCATGAATGTTGAGAACAGAAAAGCACAGCAAGATCTTGAAATAGCAAAGCAGGAATCATGACAATAAACTCCCTGTCTAAATTAGTAATATTAGTAATGTGCCTGTCTAAGAATTACACCACCCAGTGAATGTTAGTAAATGTTAGTAACTTAAAAACAGTTAATTGCCAATTAAGTTTAGAAAGGCCCGAATCCAGCACAGCACAGAAGGAAGGGGAAATACCAAAGCCAACCGTAGCTCAGAAATGTGCAACAACGAAGGCACGGGGCGGAACGCAGACAAGCGGTGGAGTGGCATGGCAGACCTGGCAAAAACAAAAACATGGAAAAGTAAAAACATGGACATGGAACATGAATAATGAAATGCTTGAACCTGATACAAGAAACTGTTAAAACTGTGACTATGAACATGGCTATGAACTATGGAACATGAAACTGTTAAAACCATGAATACTGTTCTGGCCAAAGGCCAGAACCCTGGAACACAACAATTTTCTATTTTACATGTATTGGATACATCGCCTGTAATCAATTGGTGATTACACAATTCATATACGGTATATGAAAGTATACATCTGCACATGTTGATGGGGAAAGCAGGAATTTGAAACTTGCAGTTTACTGGCATACTCAGTCATCTCTTAGCCAAGGATTAGAAATACCTGACCTGGGAATTTCAAATAACATTCTACCTTTTACTTATTTTTAACTGTTTGCTAATTAATATAATTTAGACCAAGAAAATGGCATGTGTCAATTCATCAGCAGAGTACTAAGTTAGGAGAAAATCCAACAGGACTCTGCTGTGAGGGACTGGAACTGTGGGGCAATATCTGTGTCTCTAGTCTGTGATCTTGAGAAATTTGCTGACCTTGAGAGTTTACCTCGAGAGAGTGCATTTTGTTGCTTCTCAAACAGCTTTGGAACAACAGATTTGTTTTTGTTGGGTTTAGGGACATTTATTTTCTCAGGGAAATTGCCTAGCTTTTCTGAAAACAGTGTTCACTGACCCATGCATAAAGCCGTGACTTTCCCCCACAACCCTGCAAATAGCCACCTTCAGTATAATGGCAACTGTAACATAGAAATGTTCACTGTGCCGCTGAAAGCCCGCGGCATTTCCACTGCTCACAAAGCCAAAAAACAGGGACTGGATAACATGATTTCACTCACCGGCACATGGTGTGAGGTCCTTATTTGCACAGTGAGGCCAAAAATGCAAACCCCCACCCCACACACACACACGCACACGCGCAAGCATGCATACATGTACACACACGCATACACACATGAGCATGCAGCTCTTTTAAATCTATAAAAAAAAAATTCTAAATAATGCAGTCACTGTAATAATGAAAACACTGACTAAAATCGAGCACCTTTTTAAATTAGCACACATAAAACTGCATGAGTCTTGTGTGAGAATTCACCCAGCTCTGTCATTTAGCGAGCTCATTTATCCCTGATAACTAATCTTCACGAGGCTCCTGCAGTGCTCAACAGGTATGTTTTCAGTTGCAAGAAGTCAGGCTTAAAGCAACAGCTTATTTCAAAAGGTTTGTTCCTGTACTCCAGTGAAATTTTGTCTCATGATTACTGTAATGCTTGCGATTGGCTCTGAGGCGCGTCTCTGAGAAACATTCCTCGTGCTCTCTTGGGTTCTGGGTTCCCTTCAGCCATCTGGTTGATACTGAAATAAAATGGCACTCCTGGATCTGAAAATATTGCTTAAAATGTAAACAGGCTTTTCATAAAAAGAGCAGCGGCCAAATTTTGCAGTAATTGAACGTACAAACAAACATTATTTATACTTCTAAATAATCATTTATTCTGCCTAGCCATATAAACTAGTTCTCCATCTTATAGATACTTCAGTGTGCTGTTCTCAACAGTAGTAAAAAAAAAAAGTAACAAATAAACACAATATGACATTATTAATAAAAAGTGAACTGTGCGGTCGCAGTAGAATGTTAGCAGCATGACTACTGCCTGTGGCTTGTGCTTTCAGCAAGTCATCACTTTTCTAATTGACATGAGTAATGAGCAGCATAACTCTAATTAACTGATACTATGTTTGCCTCCTGCGTTCCAGGCTTCACCTTTATGTATCAATCCTGTCAAAGGTGAAAAACATCGAAAGAAAAAGGTGAGGTTGAATGCGCATGAAAGTGTTACGAAAACATGTAATTGGGTAATTTGTTCATATTCATTTGCGAGACAATTAGGGAAACTGATCATGGCTGCCAATCAAGACCTTGAAATAACATCTGATGTCACAGCACCAGGAAAGGCCAAACTTCAAGACATACAACAGCCCTTTTTGGGAAAGACTGATTGACTTTTTACTACATCATTCGTTAAAAAGTAAAACGTGATCAGATATGGGGGGTTGATAGATAGATAGATAGACGGATGGATGGATGACACTGGAAAATACAACAAGAAGGGAGAGTTACTGAGACAGACTCACACACAGCAAGCACAACATACAACCAGAGAGTCCCCAGCTGTCGGCACAGCCATGCTAACAGAAACTAGATACAGGGAATGGCGGTGCCATCAAACACAAATGCTCCAGCCTGGACACCTGATGGCTGCAGAGTGAATTTGTCACCTCAAGGCAGCGGAAGTTCCCGGAAGTATAATAAATCCATTATATGATGTTAAAAACAAAATAGGAGAGTTTAAACTACGTTTCAAAATGCACATTTACCTTTTATACACACTAAAATGCATTTCCACTGCCTTTGGAATTAAGGTTCTGATAAATGAGGATCTTTGCCCTGTAATTGATTTCTGGATTATAGCCCCTCAGCAACTCTGACCAGGATTAAACGGGTTTGAAAATGGATGAATGGATGAAAGGAAGTAGCTCTCCGGAAGAAGTGTACTTTTATTTGAGCGAAAGTGTGGAGTCATAGCAGAGCACAGTGTTAAAATGCAGGCAGCATACAGGAGGCACTTGTAATTATCCTCACACATTCTCTGTGAAAGCAAATTGGAAGTGTGATACCCAGGGGCTGACAGGCCGATCCAGAGAAGCTGCTCTGTAGGGGAAGTGATTCACAGCGCTATTTACCTGCCTTCCTGCAGCATGGGTGTCTCCACTTTAAATAGATTTGACCTCGGACAGATACTGGGCCTCCATGTATTCTGCTTACTAAAGGGGACAGAATATGTGCGTGCCTGTGTGTGTGTGTGTGTGTATGCGTGTGAGAGAGAGACAGAAAGAGAGAGAGAGAGAGAGAGAGTAATTTTAAGTAATTAACTCCACTGAGGCTCTATTTTCATAATATGCAAATATGAGATCCTGCACACATACTCACACGCGCAAACTCTCACGCATGCCCTTTCAAATGTATCATATCTTTCAAACACACACACACAAACACAAACAACAATTCATTTATCTTTCTCGGCTCATATTCTATCCTCTTCAAAAATATACACACGCGTGCTAACGTACTCGCTAGCAAGCAAGTACGCACATTACACACATCCTTCCGTGTAAATTTTACTTTTCAGATCAACTTTTTAAAGGCATTTCCACTCGTGATTACATTCAACGTATACAATTTTCCAATATGCATAAACAGCATGCAGTAATGTGTTAAACAGATGATCAAATGGTCCCAAACAGTTTAGTTAAGGAAACTGCAGCTGAATTTCAAAGAACAATTTCGATCAATAAAAAGATAAAAAGGATAAAGAGAGTGAGAGCCATGGAACGAGACATGAATAATGCAATAATTACCGGGGTGTGCAGGAGGAGCTAAAAGTTTACCACCTTCTGGTAAACAATATTCTTTAAAAGTTTGAGCGCAACAGAAAGAAAAGAATGGGATTTTAAGATCAAGAAGATGAAAGCCTGACAAAAGTAGGAGATCATAGAGGAGTTAATGACATGCTGGAATCCTGGAAGGGAGACAGTCTACAGCTGGGAACACCAGCTAACCCCAGGACATGAGCTAGAGCTGTGAGCCAAACTAACAGGAACTCGCAAAATCGCCACTGGAAGTCACTAGGTCACAACAGGAAGTCACAAAGTTTCATCGGTAATGTACAAGGTCACTGCAGAAATTCACGACGGTGCGTCTGACAATCCGTGCACTTTTACTAAACAGTGAGTTAAGACACCCAGTATTTTTGTCCGGTATTTCTGCATGGATCAAACTATGCGAACGATACCCAAAGGCCTGCTACGTTGTGGGTAAACCAGGCCGGGTGATGGGTGAGATGGAGGCCATGTAGTATGCCTGATTTTGTGCATGCGCCATACATGCGGACACATGCACATCATACCTTCTACATCTTTGTTAGAAAGTGTCTAAGCAAATTCTGTAGTTCATATTCAGTATGGGTCTTTGGACCCCCAGGGGGTCAAAAGGTCACAATGCGAAGACACTGACAGTGAACAAGTCACAAAATAACAATGATTTCAGACAGGTGGAGGTGTGGGGGTGCATATGTGTATAATCAGGAAAGGAAGAAGGGTAACACTTTAATAGATTAATTTACATAGGTAATGCAGTAATATCATTAACTATCAGTCAGTTAACAGTCCCTCATTTATCCCTTAAGTTTCACTTCAACTGTCAAATTAATAAACCATTCAGCAATGTATGAATTAACACCATAGTTAACGTGAACACCATTAGTAAATGTTTTCCTGATACATTACTGTAATAAACTGTTAGTTACCTGTTAGTTCATGCCCAATACTGCATTAACTAATGTCAATGAATTTATGCTTATCATGAAGAGTTATTGGAAGGGCAAAAAATAAAAAATAAATCATGACCAAAAACTGAATAGTGCTGAGAATTCATCATTATCAAAGAATGAGAAGTAACAGAGAATTACTACAGTGACCTGCATGAAATTAAGCAAATAGGACAGGATTAATTGAAACGAATACAAAGTCAATGGATCAGCTCCTACATTTAACAGGTTAAAAAAGTCACACAACTGAAAATCCTTCCCTGAAAATAATCACCGGTGGCTGGAGAATCTGACTGGGATTCAGAGGGTCGGTGGCTCAATAAGATCACAGCAGTTGCTGGGCCCCCAAGCAAGACTCCAACCCTAACATTACTCTTGGGGGATTCAAAGGCATGTTGCTTTGGATCAAACTATCAGCAAAATAACTGAAATATAATAGTGTCGTACCTTATTTACACTTTAAAACATATTTGTACATTGCTTGAATTGACTTGTACAATCTTCTGCTTTGACCTTCACATTTTGTGGAAATACGGCACGGACTGTAAATGTGACAGGTTAAAATGTCAAGGCGGTATTTCCTGTTCAATTACTTCAACCCTGAATGAGAGTTTAAGGGCTGTTTTAATACCTGAGCACTAATTTTGTCTCTATACAGCTAATGGCATATTCAATGAAAAAATTATTCCTCTTGCTTTTAAAAGCAAAGAAGTCATGATCAACTCTGACATAATATGCTCCATGTCACCTGTGTGTAGTTTATATGCTCCACCATTCTGACCTTAACAGAGTCGCTGTTTTGCTTGACTTAGCCGACAGTCAAACCCCACTTCCAGATCCAAGGAGAATTACTGTTACAGAACCATTGAAAGTCTCTTCACGCAAGCACACAGTGAGGTCCAGAAGTATTTGGTCAGAGGCACAATTTTAAAAGGACAATATTTATAACATGGTTCACTCAATGTGGACGCAAACAATCCTTACTTCTCCACTATAATTTTACATTATATCCATGCAGATGCTTTGAGTCATGTCTGAATCGGAGCTCTCTAAAGGTGCGTCACTGTCCAGATATTTCACCGTATCTCACTAACATTAACATATAATGTATTAGGGTGTCTGACTCATCCGTGAGTGGAACTAATGTATTGCTAACTGGAGAGCGCAAGTCATCTTGAGAATAGACTAATATAAACCAAACATTTTAATGCAGAAGCAACTGAAAACAGCAGAGTTCTACAACATGAATTTAAAATTCAAAAACAGAAAAAAAAAATATCCTAAGTGTTCAGTGTGGTCAACCACCAGTAGAATAAAACAAACCATGTCTCACTGCAGCGAACCATAGCCATTGTTGTTATCTGTGTAGAACATAAATCATTGACCTCTTCTGTCAGAAAATGCAATCGATTCAGTAATAACTGCGCCGTCCATTTAAACAGTGGAGAAGCACAGCCTTTGCCCTGGATGTGCAAAATTGCCACAGACTGATGGCACAATTTAGTGCCCAATTTAACCAACAAGGAGTTGTGCCTAACAAGCATTTTCTCAAATTTCCTCTTCCAACGGTCACAGACAACATTACAGTTAGCAATGAGAAGATTGCCTCCATGAGTCTTTGGGAACCATTAAAGTGACATTACTGGGTCAAGGATTGGATAAGCTAATTTCAGTGAATAATGTGCTTCTGTCATGGTTCAGAAATGAAAGCTGAATTCCATATTCATAATTTAGGCTCACCACAGAAGGGAGCAAAATAATTCAGTACAGCCATCAGGAGTAAACAGATACGGAAAAGTGCAGGAACCAGGACTTCACAGCGCAAAATCTGCAAATGCTGCGAGTGCCACCGTGAGACACTGTTTACAGATTCCTACTGTTAATTACATTCAAACCAAGTGCCCACCAATACATTATAAAACGAAAGAAAATGTTCAACTGTTCATCACTTTCCCATGTAAAAAGTTAAAGCAAAGGAAAATTCATTTGCACAGAACATATATAAAGAGAGAAGTTTAGGTGTTGAATAGAAGAAAAAAAAATGGAGAAAAAACATATTTTAAAAAAATGTACTGATTGTGGACTGAAGCAAAGTGGCAAAGTGTCCTATGGTCAGAAGAGTGTAAATTTAGTAACTTACTTTGGTAAAAGTTGAAGTCACCCATAAGAAAATTACTTGCATAAAAGTCTTAAGTACATTTAATGTGAGCTACTTTAAGTACCAAAAGTATTTTGTGAAAAATATACTCAAGTATCAAAAGCAAGTACAAGTACAAAGTATTTTTCACAGTGCGCATAGAAAGAAGAGGAACAACCACTCTTTGTTCTCTCCTGGTGCCTTTTAATCAATTTTTAGGTGAAAGAAAACTACGGTACTCAGTATTCGGCTTGCTTGTGAATATTCAATAAATAATTCTGGTGTGTCGTCTAGTGATAGACTATTGTAACTGCGTGCATAAATTTGCAGCTCCATGTCCGCGTTATCCTGTCGCTTTCCTCTCTCCTCCCACCGGTTGCATTTGCGCAGGCGTGCCTGAGAGTTGCGAGGAAGTGAAATTGCTCACTCTGAAGCTGCCGTCATCTCCAGCTCCAGTGAAACTACGCTTAGTCCAGTTCCAAAGCGTGAAATACTTTTGCAGTGACTTAACGACAAATTATCGATCAATAAATTCGTCAACAACGAACTTTATCATCGAATTTTGTCGACAATGTCGATGAATCGTTGCACCCCTATTAGTTACCATTGAAAAATAGCGTTGATACTGAAGATTCTCGGGCAGAGCCTCCGCCCTCTCGCGTTTATATGGCACTTTACTGACAGACTGAAGTAGGCGCGGTTAATCGGCATGCAGCTGTATTCCACTCGTCAAAGTGGCGAGTACCTGCTACAATTCGGCCGCAAGCCCCAAAATCTACATGCCATTGGCGCTTGGCGGGTGCCAATTTCGAGCCCTGTACACACATACTCAAACACGGGATAAGTAATCAGCAATTACATTGTCAGTACCCTTTACGTGCTTAATTTCCAAGTTAAACTCCAATTCAACAATCTCCGATTAAAGAGAGAGAATTACCAACCCAACTTACCTCAGACGCAAGCGCAGTAGGACTACAGGAGAGAGCAGGGGGGCGGGGAGGAGTCGTGTCCTGTGTGCAATCCATTGGGGACCGTGGCGAATTTGCAGGCAGACTTAAGCCCGAATATAAATGCTTTATTTCGCCATTGCTTAAAGACTTTACGACGGTATGTACTGTTGTTAGATTGCCGTTTCTTTGTTGTTGTTGTTGTTTTATATTGTGAAATAAAAAGCATTTATTAAAAAAAAAAAAAAAAAAAACACACAACTTCTCCCCTCTCTGGCGCCCTTTCTGCTCGCGAGCGCCCTTAGCATCCGCCTAATCCGCCAAATGACAGGAGCGCCCCTGACTGATGCAAAAAACAGGGAGAAGACTCCAGGTGTAACACTGATAATTTCTATCTATAAAATCTATTTAAAGTAAATGACAGAAAACGAGGAGATGGTGTTAACCACATAAACTGTCACTTACATCGACAAAATCTGCAATAAAAAAACTCATAACAGTTGACTACAAACAAATTCTTGGATTGCAAACATTTTATAATGAATGCAGTAAAGTTTTATATGAATGGCGTTCAGTTTTAGTTGAATGCATCAGGCCTTGGGCAGGCATCGGGAAATGAATGCATTAGAAAATGAACAGAGGGGTCACTATCGAACGCAGTGATCAGGTTTGCAGCCTCGAACGCATCCAAAAATGAACAGGCGTCCGTTCAAAAATGAATGCGTTCACTGTCCAGAATATTGACAAGCTCCCTAAGCGAGCAGGATCCTGAGAATGAGAGAGGGCAGAGCCGAAGGGACTGGTCTGAGGTCAGTCACTGGAATAGCAAATTGAATAATCCAGTGTGCACAAGGAAGATGCACACCTTGGAGCAAGAACAAAGAAGGTACTTAGATGAAAAGCTCACCAGGACCAAAGACTCCGGAGGGAACACTCCTAACAAATGGATACTTGCATTTCAGCAGAGATGTGCTGATAGCGGAGGACACAACACATAAAACAAGAATTCAGCAAGGGATTATGGATACCAGGAACTTAAAGACACAAGACGTCAATAAACAATGAGAGAAAACAGAAGTGCAAAAAAGAGGAAAGAAATGGGGGGAGGCGTGAAATAAGACTACAATTAAATAACAAGAATCAATTACTAAACTGAAACCAAATCTGACACAGACAGCTGGATTGCAGGGAAAACAACCAGGGAAATGCTCAGGATGTAGCAGAAGCATGCTGCAAAATAAATTCAAAGGCATTTTATTTCATTGAAATCAAAGACGTCACATCATGGAAGATTGGTTATGAAATATTTGTTGCAGAGGTTTTAAAAATAGCAGCAAAGGAAGTGCAAAAGAATTGATAGTACCCATGCAACCCTTTAACTTTACATCCTCTCAACCAAAATTATGAAAAGGATCAACAGAGGAGATCCATATTAACAGGAATGTTAAGTAGCGCCATGTGTCTGCTTAAAATCAGTCTAACCAGCAGCATTTTGGTCCATGTCCAAAGCAGGATGAGGAGACTAATAGAGTCTAAGGGGGCTAAATAATTGGTAACCGCATTGCAGGTCTGTCTTAAAAAATAACTAAATTAATTGATGAAGCGCAGAAAACTGTGTCAAAAATGACAACAACATATGACAAATGCTAAAAACAGCAATATTAAAAGAAAAAAAATGGGAAAACAAAACAGAACTGTGGCCGAATATCAAAGCTCTGACAGGCACAGATGGGCACTTAGAATGTTAGTGGCTAATAACCACAGAAATATATCTCTACAAATCACCACAGAATAAAATCAATCTGTGCACGAGCCAGTCTAAAAAAACATTACATTCTGTGCTTCACAAAGCTGATAATTATTGCATTGTTTCTGACTATTTTACTGTACAAGGAGGGGTGGCGTGGTATATAAATACATCTAAAATAGACAGCTGCTTTTTTCCTCCACTGTATGCTCACAATAGGTTCTTAATATTTTCACACATAATTCACAGAAAATATATGGAACAGAACACTTCTGGGCAAGTTCCGCCATTTCCTCAGCACTGCAGTCGCCATGTTTCAGGGTAACTGAATATTCAGTTGAGGGCAGTAATTAGATTGCAGTGGTGCTACTGAGCCAGTACATGCTTGTTCAGCTGTATCATTGGGAAAGGTGACTTTAAAACAAACCCTGGGTTATGGAGCATCATGATAAATTGGCTTTTAGATGAACTGCATTACCTCTCAAAGCAATGCCGGTGCCACCCTTAATAGAAAGGAGAATTCTTTATTTACAGAGACACGCAGCGTCTCATCATAATCTCGTTTGGTGATATCCTAGACAAGGCCATCCATTAAAAAAAAAAAAATGTGATGTCAACCACACTTTAGTGTTAAGTTAGCATAATGCTGATTCATTACTGTGTCACAGTGGGGAGCAGCAAGCCTTTACACAATCTCAGGTTATTTTCATGACATGCAGTCTTAAAGGGACCAGTCACCCAAAAATGGAAATTATATCATTACCTACTCATCTCCATCCAAATTAAAATACGGATAAAGTTTGTTCATCGATAAAACAAATTTTGAGAATAACAGAAAAACGCCATTCCAGCTTTCTCCAGAACAACTGTACTCAATGGAGACTCTGTCATTAGTATGCTTTAGAGTCCAAATTAAATACACTGGAACTGCAGTTGGCAGCTGTAGGGGCATACTAGACCATCTCGAGCTCAGTAATTCAACAATGTCATTACGCAAGACTAAAACTATTATTACTAGGGGTTCAAGCAGCAAAGCTGCTGAAACTTTATTGTATTTGTTCTTCTTTTTTTTTTTTTTGCATTTGATTTGTGCATCAAAACTTGTAGCTGCTAGAGCCACCAAACATGGTAAATAAGTTTCTGTATTCACCCACTACTTAGGTTAAACCAGATGGTGGCACTAAAGACAGTCACCACACATTTTGAGCTCTAACCCTTGAAACATTTAGGATGAAATCAAAATGTTTCTTTTCTCTGAATTGGTACATAGGATCTTCAAACAAAGATCATTGAACAACAAATTAAGAAAGTTGCTATGTTGAAAGACGTGGCTGCAGTAAGCCAATCAAATGTGAGGGTGTGGCCTCTATTGATATAACAAGCTGTAACTCCTTGATGCAACGTTCAATCAACTCCAAACTTAGGATTCCAATTCGACAGGCCATGTGACTTAAGCATATCTAATTTTTAAAAAAATCCATCCATAGGTGGAGCTACAGAAAACAAATGGTGATATCTCAAACCAATTGTCCTCAGCAGTATGCACCTTTACCCAATGAGCCACCAGGGTGCTGCCGACAACACATTTTGAACCATATGTGTAGAAACAAAATTTTTGCGGTCATACATATTGTGGGTTGAGCCTAATCAAATCATGTAAGCCACACCCATTTGGTATATGCAAATTTTCCGCCATTTTGAATTGGATGAGGCCACTGAACAGGAGGTTTTATATTAAGAGGGAAGGGTGTCATGTAATTGGATGTTTCAGAGGTTTCAACACATGTATAGTTATGAAACTTTTTTGTTGAAATATTACTTTGAGCAAAGACAATTAGCAACAGCCGAGAAATAATTCATATTCATTATATGTTGACAATGTTATGTTATGTGTTTCCAGTTCTGAATCCTGTTCGTTTTTTTCTTGGAACGCCTCCTGACGGCCTGAAGATCAGTGCCATTCAATACAGGCTTTCAGCCTTGTCCCTTGTGTACAGAGATTTCACCGGATTCTCTGAATCTTTTAATAATATTATGTACCATATGCAAATTCTTCGCAATTTTAGATTAAGAAATGTTACTCACAAAGTGTTATTCACAGTCTTTTACAGTTTGGTGAAGCCCTCGCCATCTTTAATTCTGAAAGTGTCATCCTTTCTAAGACGAACTTCTAACAGCTAATAATGTTACTGACATGTTGCCAATTAAACTAAAACCCTGTTTACACCGGACTTGCGAGCAGGTTGCGACCGAAAAATGGACAAAAATCGCCATCACTCTCACTGACTCTTGATGAGGTTGCAAGTAACTCTTAATAAACTCTCAATGGTCTCAAATTCAATTTCTCTGATCTCTTTCATTCTCTATCGATCTTGAAGGGGTTTACGTTTGTTTTGAGCTGTTCAAAAAAATCGCATAACTTTTGCGAGTGTGTGCGAGTGGTCAGAAATAAATGCAGATCTCAAAAACAATCGTAATGAGCTCTCATAACTTGATGGACTCTTGATGGACTCTCAAACAGGTTGCATAAATAATCTCCAAATATCAGAAAATTTTTTATTATGTGACTATGGCAATCGTTTTTGCGAGCTGAACAAGAGCCCATTGCAATGCCTTCAAGAGCAAAAAAGGCATGACGAGTGAAATTTCGAGAGCATCAGTGATGGATGGGATCGAAATTTGACCAATGGCGATCAGTGAGAGTGAAATTGCGACCAATGGCGAGCTTCCTTGCGACTCTTTCTGAGAGTGGGTTTCCTTAGCCATTCTTTTAATCGGTTCATCACTTGCTGCAACGATCGCATCAACAACACAAGACCAAGAGAGACCAAAAAAGAGAAAGAAGAGTGATCGTAAATTATGTCGCAGAGATCGCCTAATTTTTATTTCAATATATCTCAAATGTGATCTCACTGGAAGCTTGGTGTGAACGCAAATTAGCGATTAGATTGGAGAGTATACAAGAGTATACAAGAGTATACAAGACCTGTGCGAGTTCATCAAATCCTTGTGATCTCACAAGTTGCAGCAGTCGCCATTTCAGTCGTATTTTGGTGTAAACAGGGCATAATTAACCCCTTAACTATCACTGGGCCTTAATTAGGGCAGGGCAAATGTAAGAAAATGCAGGGACAGTTAAGGGGTCAGGATGTTATAAAGTATGTTCCACTTTTGGGAGCAGGATTTAAGAGCTAAAGCACATCTCATGCATGCAATCCCAAAATCCAGTTAGGATGGAGGAAAGAGCGAAGGTGTCCAGGACTGAATGAGAGCCTCACTTAAGCAACATTATTTTTCAGGAAATTCAAGAGCTTGCTAAATCAATTCAGGCTTATGTAATTGGACGGCTAAAAGTGTTTGCACACAAATCTCCTCACATTATATAACTGCCCTAAGAGTTCATCAGGGGCAGTATTTGAGGTTACACCACAGAGAGATGTGCGTGGGTGTTAGTGTGTGTTTGAGAGAGAGAGAGAGAGAGAGAGAGAACCTCAGTGATCCAAAGGCACTTTCTCGCCACCTTTAGTTTATTATTGGAGGGAAAATCAATGGGATAAATTTTCCACACAAATGCGTGCACGCACACACACACAAAAATGCATGAATGCTACCACTTTCTGCTCCGGCTAAGCCTTTTCCAAGCTTGCCGATTTCTCACTCTATTAACCCGTGCAAGGAAGAACGGAGTTAGCCGACCAAGAACAAAATCCTGAGTGACACATGTACTTCCCAGAAGTAGTTTGTAAATATTTTCAGCTGAGCAGAGGATTTTTTCTCCCCCGCTGACTCGTCTAAATTGAGAGCCAGCCCACCTGTGCTTGTCAGTCGTGATAACCCAACTGAGACAAAGTCTGCATTTAAACCCTGTGAGTGAGTTTCAACCATCTTTTGGAACTGTTCTGTCGCAGTCCAGAGTAACTAAGACTGCCTATAGACCATCTGTTGGGAAACACTGTTCTTTATAAGCCTTGCCCCTGCCAACCAAATGTGTGCCACTTATAATAATGATACAACAATGAGAGCACCTCTATTTCCACCGTTTGTGCTGTGTTGCATTTCCAATATGGTGGAATCTGCTTTTTTCCCTCTTGGGCCCTGGTTCACGTCAAGGAAAAAGGCCACTGCTTGAAAGAAAATTCAATTGTATTCATTTTGCATCATCTAAGGATGCTTTTCTTATTTTTATTTTATTATTTTTTTTGCTGTCTACATGCACAGACTACTGCTGATAAACATTTATTTCTAATTCATCTCTCAGGAGAATGACCATCCTGACTGTCATCAGCGACTGGTTAAAAAGCTACTGTCAGAGCTACATCTGTGAAGCACAATCGATGCAGAAAGGGACACACATATTTTGGAATAACATATGCTGCCTTCCAGACGTCTTCTGTTTCAGGTATGCCCCTGCTTGTTCCAGTAGGATAGCATCAAGCCAATCTCTGCATGAATTTCAACAATGCTCCTTTGTAGTTACAAAGTGAGGGTATGAGACTAGCCTGCCTGCTGCCCAGACCTGTCTCCCATTGAAAATATGTGGCAGATTATAAAGCACAAAATGTGATCACAGAGGCCCCTGACTGCTGACCAAGTCCAATATCAGGCAAGTATGGGAACAGATTCAGCTTTTGAAATGCCAGCAATTTGTGTCCTTATTTCAAAATTGCCTCCTGCCTATGATCACAAGGAGAGGTAACGTTACACAGTGGTGGAAATTCACCTGTCCCAACTTCATTCAGTCATGTTGCAGACATCACATTGGAAGTAGTTATTAACAGTATATTTGATTAGTTTAAAAAATTACATATTTTGTCTTTGTACTTTTTTCAGAAGAATACAGGTCAAAAAGGATTTGTAAATTATGGCTTGCTGTTGTTATTATCATTATATGCCCACTCCACCTGAAAAGCGTATATTTTGATTGCCCCACTTTGTCCGTCAGTCCGTCCATAATTTATTATTCTCACTCAACAGATTGCAATTTTTCAGTTGAATTCTTTTCATTTCTGTTTTGAGGGTCAATATTGATATGAAGCGAATCCCTATTGATTTTGGTGGTAATTGAAAAATATTTAATGGAGCTGCTGTGTCACCAAACTTACCACTTCCCTGTACATGGCTTATTTAAAGGCGGTTCTCACTCTTCATGGTTTCATTGAACCATCTTCATTTTTCTTTAATGGGCCAATTATGATATTAGGATGATCCAAACTGATTTTGATGATAATTGAAAAATTTTTGACAGAGTTGTGGCACCATACTAGGCACGTCTTCATTTACGGCTTATATACTGAACACAAGAGGAACGCTCGATTTTGCCCCATATATATGAAATGTAAAAACAAAAGTAAGCCCCAAGTGTTGTGTACGTCATTGGGGTTAATCCAAGACACAAAATGAATCATAACATTTGATCTGATGACTTTATCACTCCCAAACAGGGTATCCACAAGTCCAGACCATTAAATCAAAATGCCAGACAAAGTCCAGAGTCATTTCAAAATCTTGAGTGACCATCTTTTACCCTCACCACAGCTTGACAGCATCTTGGGAAGCTCAGAACAAGAGAAAATAACAGAGGAAAAAACTCAGTGGTCCGTATCTTCTTTTGTCGAGTATATATACCACAGCTTGTTCTCACTCTACTGGGTAAAATTCTTGCTGAATCCATTGTATGTTTGTAATTTTGGTCAATATTGCTATGAAGAGGATCTCAATTGATTTTGGTGATGATCAGATCATTTTTCACTGAGCTGTGGCACCGAACTTAGCAGATCCCGATGTATAGCTTGTTCCCACTCTATGTGGGTTAAGT
This sequence comes from Gymnothorax reevesii, assembly GCA_029721435.1. Lineage (NCBI taxonomy): Eukaryota > Metazoa > Chordata > Actinopteri > Anguilliformes > Muraenidae > Gymnothorax > Gymnothorax reevesii. The sequence continues at coordinate 98,796,684 of CM056579.1, read as the reverse complement.
CTTGCTGCATCCCTCTCATTTCTGTTTTGAGGGTCAGTAGTGATATGACGAGGATCCAGATTAATTTCGGTGATGTGGTACGGTGTGTCAGCATTTGTCGGTTAACTCTTACTTCCCTCTTGAGCCAGGTGGTTTTGAATCTTTTGTATTACTTTCTTTTCATGATTTTGTGCCAATGACAAGGATTAATAACTATTGGAGTAATAGGTAATCATGATATCCATTCTACACCTATAAGTATATAAAATGTCATCAATAAGGCTGCCATGTTGGCATATTACCACGCCTTACATAGCCATCTTTTTAGATAATTTTTGCCCCAATTCCTCTGGAATTGATGGAATTGAGATTGGCTCCTCAGTGATGCCTGACAGGACCCTCATCCATGTAAAGGGCTCCATGTCTGGCTAAACAACAAAAAAAAAAGTTTCAGTCTGCAAACTTTTATCCTTGCCAGTGAGAGAGGTTCTGCAAAGAATAAAAAAACAGTGCCTGCACAGAGACATGGTAAAGAACCCTTTTCCTACTGACACCACTCTCTAAATTAAGTACAATTTGTCTCATTTTGAAGAGGTATTTAAGACTCTGGAAGGTGTATGTAGGTTGTTCCAAGTTTTGTTTAGAAGAAAGCCAATCCTCTAAGCAGTAGCGGTGTAATGAGCCCGATGTGAGTTTACACAGAACTGCTGCATTTTCAAGTTAACAAATGAATAGTGCTTAAGTTTTAAAAGAATGAAAATTATGGTTTGTTCATATGGTATTTTGTAATCTGTTTATTATTTAAGGCTCATTAACTGTGTTTGCAATTCAGCGTTGTGAAAAGTTTACGACCGCAAAGTTCTCTTGGAGAATTAAATGAAGCATCTTGTGATGGATGGTTATTTTCTGCATCTTATTTTTTTTGCAGATGCTTGGCTGTTCATGGATAGCCTTGTACATGAGGGGGCTTTATATGAGTAGCCCACAATGCAGTGATTTCAATGAGGCAGTTCTAATTGAATTCTGAGGGAGAAACAACTGCTGCAGACAATAGCACTGAAGTGTTCCGATCAAGCCCGCAGTAATGCTCCATATTCAGACCGTTAACATTTTATACGGCTTCACCTAATGATTTTATTTCCAATATTTAAAGAAAGTGCAATTCTACAGCAAAAACACCTAAATAATAAAACATGTAAATTCAGTCCACAAACCTACGTAAAAACTCAATGCAAAAACAGACAGCGCAAACAAAAATAAAATACTGTAATTGAATTTGCATGTCTAGATGTAAAAAACTATATTAATACACCATTTCACCGGAAAACAGAAGGGCACGCTCTGAAAAACTGCATAAGTGTCATCTCTTGAGACTATCTTCTTAGTGCATTTCAAAAGCCACTGACTTGACAGTGACAAAGCACAAACAAATGTTTTGGTAAATTAGTAGTTACCAATCTGGAATCATAATTATTACATCAACAGGCAAATTTCGGAAATGGATACATGAGTGACTGTTAAGGATGATCACCTGATCGATTTTCAAAGGCCTTTTTTTCTACCAGTGTTCATTTAATTCCTTGTAATGTGAGGGCTCGTTTGAAGAGGGCAAACTACATGAGCAAAATGGAGGATGTTGCAGTCATTGAGCATGCATAATAAACAGACCTGCATTCATATTTTTGGGTTAGTTAATGTCAGGGGAAGTGCTAAGATTAATAACTACTGCTTTAACTATTGCTTTCTTTGCTGTAATTAGAAAAGTAACAAGGCAACATTGTCACCAATAACCCCCGCTACGGTAAGAATGGTCACAGTGGAATGGGGAAAAGTTGTCCCCATGAAACACCCATACACCAAGTTCAAAGTCAAGGGCCGTTACTCCTTAAAAAAAGTCCGTCATTAGTACTGGCCACACACAAAATTTCACCAATGTCCCCATTGTGAATCCCATACACCAAGTCGACAAACAGAAACAAGGACCATAACTCCGTAAAAATACATTTCTCAGGATCAACTGTCAAACTCATTCAATAGGATCATTAGAACTGGTCACCCACAGAATTTCATCCACGTAGGTGCAATAGTTGCTGAGAGAACTTGTCCCCATTGCAACATCCATACACTTAAGTCCAGAAACAGAGTCAAAGGCCATAACTCTGTAAAAATGAATTTCTCAGAATCAATTGTCAAACTCATTCAGTAGGGTCATCAGTACTGGCGACATACAAAATTTCATTCACGTAGATGCAATAGTATTCAAGAAAACTTGTCCTCATTGAACCCAGACGGACGGACGGACAGACGAGCGCCATTCCAATATCTCCCGATCCACTTCTTGGCAGGGGATAAAAATATTTTGTATGTTTATCATATCATGTTCCTCATAAAGGAGTGAAAAAAAACACTGAAAATATAAAGCACTCTGCAGAAGTTTTGGGGCCATTTAAAATTCATGAAATTTGTGCCATTAAAAGCCGAAAACTATCAAAATTAAATGAAATCAATATTTTCTGTAGCAAACCTTGGCAAAAAATTGGCTCACAGTCCTGTAATCCTATAGTTTTATAAGATGACTGGCTTTTTGCTTGGTCCAAGAATATTGGAGAACTTGCCACAGTTCTTCTACAGACTGTCATACTTGCGATCCCAGATAGCTTCAAGGCTCTGTCAAGCCTAGATGACCTGTATCCAGAGTCTTTAATGAAACACAAGCATTAATTTGCACAGTTATAAAATCAATACACAGCAAATGAGAATCTTCAGCAACACTAATTGAGGAAACAACAAACATCCAAGACCAAATTTAAATAAAAAAAATCCAGGCCACCTAATACTTTTGCACAGTGAGCCTACTGTGTGTTAGTGGTGTAAGCAGTCTCTGAAATCCGCATACATACTGAATAAAGACTAAACTGGAAGCACAACTCTGTGCCTTTTTCAGGGTTTAGGGCTCAATTTCCTGGTGTGGTTTCAGTAAACTCCTAACTTTCCAACTCAAGGTCAATGTCAATCACAACCGGATTGTGCCGATTCGTCAGTTTTCCACATGCCGCACCATTTCTATCCTTTAGAGAAAAATGCCTTTCAGAATGACAGGTATTCACATGTCATGGCTTTCAAGTCATGGTATCAAAATTTAATTTAGAATTAATGGGGTATTCAGGAACAATACTTAAGACGTGTGGCACTGGTCCCACCCACACAAATTCACTGAAATTCACTGACGTTGAGAGTAATGAGTAGCTCTGCAGTGGCCGCTATAGGATGTAGGTAATAGTGGAGCAGCAGGGAGGGGGGGGGCAGAGGGTTCCTCTAGGCCAATCGCAAAAGGGGTTCCAATGGGAAGTGTCTAGGAAGAGGGTTTGAGAGGTTTTGTTGAATACTGTTCACAAAATTCAAGACCAATGACTTCAGACGTAATATTAAACAATATGACCACTAATTAGATGTTTGTCATTTTGATTTTTAAGGTTGATTGTTTAGATAGGCCCGTCCTTGCAGTCCCTTCATGAGCATAATGATATTAAATGCGACAATAAAAAAGAAAAGAGTTCATTGAGCTAAAAAAAAAAATGAATTGAACGGAGAAAAATCATGTTACTAAACAATTGTTTCCGCTTTGGATGTGGATGGGAAACACGTCCAAAGACTGCAGGTGCCAGTGGACAGAGGGACAGTATTCCTAAACCTCGCTGCAAAACACTGATCTGTAATACTAGGTGGAAAACAGCAGCGTTGGAGGAGCCATTCCCTGAGTTTGTTTACTTTGCCATTTCTTTTGCATGAATTTTTGTATTTGGTGAGTCTGTGACCCCTACAAGCTGAAAGTGACTGACTATAAATTGGGAGGCTACCTGGAGGAGGGTGTGGCTGACTGGGAGCAAAGAGCCTTTGATCTTGACCGTCTTGCTGTGATTCACCTGCACTTTGAACTTTGTGCTCATTTAAGTTAATTTTGGTCTGTTTATCTTCATTTTCTATGGCTAAAGGAGCCTTGTATTATTTGTAAAAAAAAAAATTAAGAAACTAAAATTCAAAACATTTATCAACTTAAAACCTTGTCTGTCTTGGATTTCTGGATCTTGGTCACACAAACACAAGCGTCAAAGGGTATCAGTCACCACCAACAAAGGGGCAAAACAAGTGGACTTTAAAACACAGGAAAATTGTCAATACAAGCGTAATTCAGTCATTTTTCAAGACTTGAGGGCAGTAAAGGAAATGACAAACACGGGACAATTTTAAGTAACAAGACCCATGCTGTCGCCCCCGAAGGCAGAGGGTAGATCAGAGAAACCCCCAAGCGAAAGCTCCCCATAAAGCAAGACTACAGTAATGCCTAAGACAGTCTGATGACATACAAACTGAACCGAAGGTTATCTTATATATGCTCAGACTGCCTCTATTTACTCACTGATAATGAAAAATACACTTAAATATTTTTCAAGTTGTCAGTAATAAATTTAGCTACTAATTTTTTTATCTATTGATATTTTTGGTGCAGTATTCAGCAATAATGAATTATGACTGAAAGAATGAAATGGAAAAATTTCAAGCTGATATTGCTTACACATCAGACACTATAACAGAACTTAGGTGTTCCGGAAATTAATTTATTATTACTAATAATACAAAGCCCAAGTTCTCCATCTAGATGAGATCTAAAAGCATATAAAATTTGATCTATAAAACACTGTTTTTTTTGAGTTATCGCATTAACACAAAGGATCTGCAGCAGATGCGGACAGGAATGAGGCGGCGATAATGATTCCATGATATCGGTGAAGCTGTTTTGTCGCTATAGCACTTGCTCCGCGGCGACCTTACTCCCCAGTTAACCTTGTTTTGGGCTTACTCCCGTTATCAGTGATCTTTGTGTGTTCACTGTACGCAAGTTAATGCTTGCTCAGTTGCCAAAATAAATCGCCATCACCGCCAATCAAATTAAATCACCTGATGCAGGAAGGATAAAATATAATTAATCATCAAGGGGACCTGCAGAATCTTTGCCATCCAAATGAGATTCTGCTGAAGCGTACGCATTACTTGACTGAATTAAGGAGCTCTGCAAGTGCCCGAGAGAGTGAGAAGGTCACTCCAGCAGATGACATGAAAAAGTGCTGTGACTGAATGTTTTTAGCATGTTTTTACAGTAGCATCAGTAAGAAGTTGTTTTGCCTTTCTGGTGAGCTGGAGGTAAACAGAACCTGCCACATCACATCAGAATACTTGTGATATTTCTCATTGCCTTAAAGGTCACACTGTAATTGCCTATCATACATTTTATCATCATCATCATAAAGGTTTCCTCTTTTTTTTTTTTTTTTTTACTGAAGCCGGTGACGTACCTCGTATCTCACAGGACGTTGATTCTAATGAATTCTGCTATTGAAGCAAGGACTGAACAGATTTTGACCCTTGACCTGTTGTACGGTAAGAGTAGTTTTTCCCATCTAACAACCTGTTTGATAAATTAAGTTAAGCAATTACTGAACTAGTCAAACTGTCTTTTTTAAAGAAAGCAAAACTATTGGTAGGAGCAGCCAGCCTGAGGACTCTAATCTGATTTAAATTGCAGAAAATTCTTAGGAGGCCGTAGAGCTAGCAGTGAGTAGCATTGAAGAGGGGCACAAAGAGAGCTAGCAGTGAGTAGCATTGAAGAGGGACACTAAGAGAGCTAGCAGTGAGTAGCACTGTAGGAGAGGCAGTAAAAGAGCTAGCAGTGAGTAGCATTGCAGGTGAGGCAGTAAAAGAGCTACCAGTGAGTAGCATTGCAGGAGAGGCAGTAAAAGAGCTAGCAATGAGTAGCATTGAAGAGGGGCACTAAAAGAGCTAGCAGTGAGTAGCATTGCAGGAGAGGCACTAAAAGAGTCAGCAGTGAGTAGCATTGCAGGAGAGGCACTAAAAAACTTAGCAATGAGTAGCATTGAAGAGGGACACTAAGAGAGCTAGCAGTTAGTAGCATTGAAGAGGGGCACTAAGAGAGCTAGCAGTGAGTAGCATTGAAGAGGGGCACTAAGAGAGCTAGCAGTGAGTAGCATTGAAGAGGGACACTAAGAGAGCTAGCAGTGAGTAGCATTGAAGAGGGACACTAAGAGAGCTAGCAGTGAGTAGCATTGAAGAGGGACACTAAGAGAGCTAGCAGTGAGTAGCACTGTAGGAGAGGCAGTAAAAGAGCTAGCAGTGAGTAGCATTGCAGGAGAGGCAGTAAAAGAGCTAGCAGTGAGTAGCATTGCAGGAGAGGCAGTAAAAGAGCTAGCAATGAGTAGCATTGAAGAGGGGCACTAAAAGAGCTACCAGTGAGTAGCATTGCAGGAAAGGCACTAAAAGAGGTAGCAGTGAGTAGCATGGCAGGGGAGGTCCCACTAACTGGAGGCAATCCTACCCAGGCTACAGCCAGCACTAGGCTTTGCCCGTGGGCTGAATTCAGGAAGGTCCATGGGGCACCACTACACTCTGTAATTAAGTGGATGGCCGGCCTGCTCACCGGCAGATCCAGAGATTATTCATGCATGAGGTGGGAGTCATGAGTAAAGATAAAATGAGCCAATTTGCCCGCATGATCTGTTCATGCTCTCTCAGGCAACTCTGCAGAATTTCTGATGGGCAATTACAGAGGTAGGCGGTTTTATTTCTGCCAATCGAGGTAACAAACAGGAAAACTTTGTTACCTGCTTGTCTGTCCTAGTATTTCACCACCTCTAATGTGTGTCTGCATAATTACTTCAAATAAAGGTCGAGTGACATTTTTTGTTTTTTTTCCCCACAGGAAAAAACAAAAATAAATTTCCCAACAAAAAAAAAAAAATTCAACAAAATGGGCAAAGTCCTTCAAAACGAAAAAAGTTAGGAGTAAAAACTTTCAATATCCCCATAAAATTCCCTGAATTTGTATGTTCTCATACATGCACTCGTGGTAAATAGGGAATGGGGTGTGTCTAATGGCAAAACTCAGGGGTCTTCAAATGAAAACTTCCCAAGGCTGTTAGATACAGTGGAAATCACTGCACAGGTTAACTGGACTGGGAAAAAAATATCTTAGTTATGAAGGTCTGTCATTTGAACAGTTATACACTTCAATGAAACCAGTGGTTACCATAAAACTATCAACCAGCTTGTTTATAGCTCATTGAATATGTTCAACTGGTCTGCAGATATAAATTGTGGTGATGCAGAGAATATGCTCTTACATATATTACCACTCATTGAGCAAAATAATACACCAATATTAAGGAAATGCAGGCCACAGCTGCACATTTACAGGGCTCTGGCATGGAAAACGATCACAACGCGCTACCCCATCCCCTCCCTGCTGGTTAAACATGAATTCATTACAGCACCTATGGGAGCTTCTCAGATGGTCCCGACAAGCATTTGTCTTAATGAAAAAGTCATGAGCGAGAGCACGTTCCTCAGCGGTGTGCCCCCTCGCTCTATCGCACTCAGCGGCGTTTCATTTTCCGCGAGGGAACCATTCCACATGTCTATTTTTTCAATCCAATGTATCATCCAACAGCTACGTTAAAAAAAAAAAAACACTGAAGCAACAGGACATGCTCTTCATCGTGTTTCTTCTCTTGTCTGAAATTAATAAATCCAGCCCATTATGTTGTTGGTTCTGTGTTAAATCACTTCATTTTACGAAAGAGGATTTCCTATATTTATATCAAATATGCCAACACAGGATACTGTGGATGAAATGAGATGGGTTTCAATCCAGGATTTAAGCCCAGCAAAACGACATGTTTACTTCACTTAAAACTTAGTTCTGTGTTCGCAGGATACAGCTTGTAGAGCAACAGTTAAAGCAAACACATGCCAAAAGTATGAGGACACCACCAGCGGCGTAGGTATTGCCGGTGCAGCCGGTGCGCTGAACCGGGGCCCCGATGACCTCTGAGGGCCCACGGTGATTAACTATGCTATTCTTCCTCTCATCACAATACATAAAGAAATTATTTCTATCGATTTCGTCATTTCAAGTCTCCTATTTAACGCAGTATTTTCTTTGAAACACTTCTGAGTTGATGAGTATATATATTGCTCCACTGTTTCATACAACACAGTCATGGTAACAGCCCCCCCCCCCCACACACACACATTGGCCATTTTTCCTCTTTTCTTTGATATATGTCTTTTGTATTTCAGTAATGATACTTTTTCAGTTATAATCACAATTACTAATCATATATTTGATTGTTTTATTCACAACATTTTCAAATGAACATGGCCTGCTGGGAAATGTGTTTGTCCAATTAGTTGACATTCACTTATTCCTTTCTGATCGTAGCTTCGTAGGCTACGCGCTTGCTCGTGAATTGTTCTTTTTTGAGAGATCAGCTAACCCATTAGCCTAGTATTGGAGGTGAAAAGTCTTGAGCACCATGTTGAGCAGCACAAAAGCGGTGCTCAAAAAAGAAAAGAAAAAAAGAGCTCGATGTACGGAACTCCAAATTGGCGAAATTGAATGCATTTTTTAAATAGTCATCTTGTCCAGATCCAGTTCCTGCTAGCGTTGTGAATGATAGCGGCGACACGCAGCAGTCAGACTTTGAGGCTAATGCTACCACCTCATTGCCCTCTTGCTCAACGACTTTGCAGAGCAGAAGGCACCCAGAGTTAACTTCTGAATGGGTGAGTGCAGTTTTTTATTAGGCTACTGCAAGTGATCAGCTTGCCGGTTGTGGTTAAATGGCTGCTGTGCCAGGATGTGTGTCCATCTATCTGTTTACTTATTGATTTGGCCACTGTTGTGCTGTTAGGGAAATACGGTTTACTGTTCAGCCGTATGGATCTTTTTCGCATTTTCATTGGCAATGTATTGTCACTGTTTTTCATGGTTCAAACAGCCTAACGTGTTGTGTGATGTTGAGATGCTGTGCAAATATTCATTGTCCATGGTTTTAATAGCCCTAATAATTATGGGTGTCTGCGTTTTTCAGAAAACTGATTTTTCTTAATTACTGATTTGGATACCTACTGGCTCAGTGTAGCTGAAGTGGTTGGCTACAGAGGACGATTGTTTCTGTGAATATCCAATAACTGATGCGGGTGTGCCATCTAGTGATAGAATATTGTAACTACGTGCATAAATTTGCAGCTCCCTGTCCCCGCACTAACATACCCTGCTGCCGAGCACTGTTCTTCTCGAAGACGCTAAATCCAGATAAATCTTAAACGATGAATTGCGTTCATATTTTAATTTGTAACGAAGTGGCTAGTGTCAAAGTAACGAAGTAAAATGATAATTTTTAAGTTTTAAATGTTGTAGAGTAAAAGTCCAGGTTTAAAAAAGAACTCAGGTAAAGTACAAATCCTCAGAAAATTAAAGCTCTGTTACAATTACACCTCTGCTTCGCGGATAGGCCTGGGGGGGGGGGGGGGGGGGGGGGGGGGTGGCTAGCGCCATTCTCGCACCGGGGCCCAGCGCCTCCACGCTACGCCACTGGACACCACGCCTGTTCATTTAGCATAGCATTCCAGATTATTATGGATTTTTCTGCAAAATGAATTTCCACTTCTGAAAAGGCTTTCCTCTGACCACAGGGTTGGTGACGGACGGGAAGTCAGAGCTCAGTGTAGTCAGGTCATGTTCTTCCAAACTGGTGATGCTAAAATATTAATGATATAACTTGCTCTATGCATAGGGAATTCATCATGCTGAAACAGCAGTAGGTCTTCCTCAAACTCAAGACATTTCTTTGAATATCGAGGTCGCGCCAGACCTAAAAGGCCCAGACCAAGGAGTGTCGGCGTACATTTGCGTGATCTCTACAACTTTACTGTATAATCATAGTGAAAGTGAAATGCCCACCTTTATTGAGGTGCTATCCAGTGAATGGCAGGCCTCAACAGTAAATGCCCTCTAAAACCTCTCTTTAATCTCTTAAACACCGAGGGTGATTCTATTTATTCCTGCTCACTCTTCACTTTGCTTCCTGATGATTAGGCCCCAGAGCCGTTTTTCATGGGAGGGTCTGGCAGTTAACACCTTCGGCTTTTGGACTCTACTTGACTAACAGCCTATTTGTGTTGAAATGTGATGGGGTTCTTCAAAGAGCAAGATCAAAGTTTCATACAAAATTGAATCTCTCTACTAACCAAAGTGTGGGCAACATTTTGAGCCCCCCAAAATCACCTGAAGAAAGTAACTTGTTGCCATCTCTCTCAGTGAAATATCAGATGCTCCTGGATAAGTTCTATCACATGCAGTAACTTAAAGGGGACCTAACATGCTGATCCTAAACATAAGATGCAGGGATTTTGCTGTAATCCAAGAACTTGATTTTGTGAGCGTGATTTCCTCTCTGAACAGCTCCACCCGAGATCTTCACGAGATCTGGGCAAAACCTGATGTCAGGTTGTGCCGTACAATTAGTAAAGACCTAGCCAGAGCCAACCCTGGATCTGCCCACTCCGGAAACTATTCTAGCAGGCACTAACAACGGCAGATCATACTATGCCTTAGTAGCGTCTACACTTTTGGAAATACAAAAGAAGAACTGCAGATCATTTGAGGTGCAATTTTGTCAGTATCTCTCCCAGAGCTACTTGTCCGTTTACTTTTGGACGCAAAGAAAAACAAATATTTCTCTTCCAAAAGACGATGCCACCAGAAATCAGTGTGTAGCTTTTTTGTTTGCTGGCAGCAAACAGCCACGGCCAAAGGGAACATATACCTGCTTGTGCTCAGCATTTCAGCAAAGACAGCTTTGTGAATAAAGGATAATTTGACACATGATAAGCGTTTCAGCTGCTTTTCAAACCTGAAGCAGTTGCATCGATCAAGCGCTCGGAGCCACAAACCGTAAGTAAACATAAAACAGCAAATAATGTAAGTGAAGCTAACGTGTTACGGGTGACCAGCAGGACCGCTAGCAATAGCTAGCACCAACAACTGGCCTCAAACGCAGGCTTTGTAAAATATCTGAAGATAAAGCCTGTACCAGTCGCGACTGCTCATGACTCACAGACACAGAAGCTGTAAGTTGCTTTTACTACATAAGCCAACCTGACGTGATAGCCAGTTGATTGTGGCTGAAGCACAGCGGCTAGCGTAGCCAAGTTACTGTTGCTAATGTTTGTGTCCTAAATATGCAAGAGTGATATCAGGGGAAATTCTACAGAAGGTGCGTGAACATAAACCTCATTTGAAGCTAGCTTTCAATAATTGTTTGTAATTTGGATGTTTGGTACAACTGTTCACAGTAACAGAACTTGCTGTCTGTAAAACCTGTACTGCAAGGGTTTGTCTCAGTGGTTATGACTGCTCGGTTACCAGCTACTGCATGTTCGTTTGCGTGCCGTGCGAATTAAAAATGCTCCTGGTTAACTTATATGCAGTAATTCTGATCAGTATGCTTGTGTTACTTTGGTAAGCATCAATGTGGCAGTTTCATCATAACATTGCCCGATTGTAGCCACAACAATGATAGTTAGTGATCGCTTCACTTATCCATGACCGGAATCAGCCGGATACTTCACAAATGTCTGGGTCAGCTCTCTGGTGCTACCATGAAAGCAATGGGAAACGCAGAAGCTCTACCGGTTTACAAATGATTTCTCTGCACTACCTTGACACCATTTCATCCCCCTTAAGAAATTGTTGTGGCTATTAAAAAGCTGAAAAAGGCGTAGATTAAATAGGTAATTCTTTCCTGTAGAAGTGATCAATTCGCTAGCTCCACATAAGCAACTTGTCGCGCTAACAGAACTAACAGTCTGCAAAACCTGTATTATGTTCATAACATAACTGAGCTCTCTCTAGCTGTTGCGTACTATCCATAAAGCTGCTTTCACATCAGACACAAAACAGATTTTTTGCGCGTCAGATTAGCTTCATTCAAAATCAATGCAAAGACGCAAATACAGGCTTTAAGGGCGCGTTAAGCAGCTTTCACACCGGATGCGAAACAAAATTTTCCTGTGACAGATTAGCTATATTCAAAGTCAATGCAAAGACGCGAATACAGGCGTTATTAGCGCGTTAAGCAGCTTTCACACCGCGTGACAGATTACATTCAAAATCATGACCGCTTTCCAGCTACTGCATGTTAGTTCACATGCTCTGCTAATGAAAAATGCTCCTGGTTAACTTATATACAGCAGTTCTGATCGGTATACTTGTGTTACTTCGGTAAGCAGTAATGTGGCAGTTTCATCATAACGTTGCCCGTTTGTAGCCACTACAGTTGAAGCTTACCGGAGAGGTGCTGTATGTGTCTGCCGAGTAGGGCTGCAGTTAGACCAGACAAAGATTTTGCAGAGCTTGGGGTGCGTTTTTGGGTGCTTATGAAACGCTTCACTTATCCATGACCGGGGTCAGCCTTGATACATCTTATAAGTCAAGGAGGGCAAGCTCTCTGATACTACCGGTGAAAGCAATAGGGAAGTGCACAAGCTATAACGTGTTCAGTATAACAAACGCTGCATTGCCATCGATTGAATATTAAATTCTTTCCTGTAAAAGTGATCCATTCGCTAGCTCCACACAAGCAACGGTTTACGCACACGGAACTTACGGTCTGTCAAACCTGTATTATGTTCATGACATAACCGGAGCTCAGTCTAGTTCTTGCACGCTATCCATAATGTGTCCATTTTCCGGTCATTCCGAAGCAATAATTAAAGCATTTCCACGGGCAATTTCCAAAAAGTTTGTGTAGCTTGGAGCTTTAGCCCCTCCGTCATAAACCAGCGTGAAACGAAGCTGTTCGTTTCTCCACGCTAACAACACACCACAGCTATGCACACGAACCAGCAGGTCCTAATACACATCAAAGCAGTCCATAAGCTCTTGGTCCACTTTTAGCAGCTCCTCACTGTCCACATTAAGACCCACCGGATTTCTACGGTCTCCGGTCTACACTTGGGCATGTCGACTCGTTCAACAAATGTGTCTATATGGGGTGGATTCTAGCTTCCCCTGCATCCTTGCAAGGAGTAGTAAAACTGCTGTACTCACCAACTGTTGCCGTAGCAAATTGTAGCCGAGAGCAAATTCGTGCTTGAGCTGCCAGACTTTCGCACTGCGTCCTCCACTTTCGCCGTTGTGTTTATTAGAACAAGTTAAGGCTCTCTTACATCCCGTCGTGCGTGGTACTACGAGTGGTTTGCGTGCCAAAAATGGGCCAAGTAGTGAGATACACGCAGGTGGAAAGTACTTTTTTTGGTGGTCGCAAACACGACGCATAGCACGCATATTATTGTCTTGCTTAACACTTTCGTGCCCCTTACGTTTCTCTTACCTTGTAAGTACGATTTCTGAAAACGTACGCTTCACTTGCAATTAACGTTAGATTATCCCACTCATTGTGTGCGACAGAAGTACAGATCTTACATGCTCCTTACTACTTCCTACTTACAAAATGGCGTACAGACCACTTGCGGGCCTCACTTTTAGAGCAAGACACACCCACTCATTAAGTACTTACCACATACTTCCCCTCCGATTTAATTTTCACCCTGCAACAATGCCACGCCTGACAGGAACTCCGAGTCCACACGATCTCTAGCCACGCACGACGAGATGTAAGAGAGCCTTTAATTTCATTGGATCTATACACATGTACTGCGTTTGATAGCAGAATTTCCTTAGAATTTCCTGATTCCTTTGCTCAGGTGGCAGACGTGTCTCCTGTTTGAACTGCGTTCTGCTTCCTCGTCCCATCTAGATCCGGCCTCCACAGAGCTGGCCAGTCAGAGGAAAGTGGGCACATGTGGAGTAGGGGCCATAGCGGAAGAGCCACCCCAATGAGGCGTTTCAGGCACAGACTATATGGACTACAAATCGTTTTTTTTTTTTGAGGATGGCAGTACGAGCGAAATAAGTAACCTTTTTTTTTACTTTGCGCGATCAGGAGTACTCTAGGGGAATCAAAGACCAAAATATAAACTTGGAAAAATAAAATATTAGGTCCCCTTTAATCATTGGCACTACGCCTGGTGTTCATATTGGCAAACAGTATTTAATCTGATGAAGATTGATTTGATCCAGGGCCTTTAGCACATAGTCTGTGTGCTGCCTGTAACTTCAGGATCTACCAAATAAATTCAATACAATGTAAAGGCACCAGCCGCATGTGACACATGACCGTAGATGCGATGGGGAAATGATTATACCTTGGAGAGGATAGGTTACCCTTTCTGGGCGTGGTTTATCAGCAAAATTATCATCTAAGCAATTTGCTCCTTGCTACCCCCCCCCCCCCCCCCCCTTTAATAGAATTAAACTATTTGAAGGGGCTGCAATTCCTCATAAAAAGGCCAGATAATGTTTACATGCAGTCAAAATGAAAGTAAGCCGACTGTAAATATCCTGTAACCTGACGATCAGAATTTTAGTTTTAGATCATGAGCATCAACATGGATTAGACAAGTCGGAATTCCAGCCCTTTAAAAATGTGTCCAAGGACTTTTGCTCCTCACTGTACATCTTTTTTTCCCCACTGCGGTGGTGCTGGCGTGCGGCGCTCTAGTTCAAATCCTCTCTTAAGTGGAGCGTAATTTTCTGTTTAACTATACTCGAAAATGTTTTTCCCGACCCAATGATACAAACTCAGTATGCATGGAAGTCCTGCTGTAGCCATCCCTCTGCAGCGCTGATTACTATTCAAGACCTGAATCAATAATTGAACAACTGACCGTTTCGCACCTCGCCGGGACAATGCAAATACCGGCTCATCTCTGCGTAAGCTCGTCCAAGGTCGAACGCCGTCCCGAATGCGTTATCCATTTCAAGTCTGTCACGCAGTTATATTGGTTTACAGAATCCTATTAACCTGGACCTGTTATTACCTAGGTTTCTAATTCCACCCAAATTGATCAGGTCTCCTCGGGAAAGCCTGTGAAATGAGCTCTGTTGAGGATAATATACTTCCATTGGAAGTGCAGGCGAGGTAATTCAAATTGTAAATGCACAGAAATGCAGTAAGTGAAACGGCCATGAAATGCCAGCCCTAAATGCCCATAGCCAGGCCAGCGAGTTCACCGTGTCATTGGTTTAATTAATGAAGCTAATTCACATTCATTCAAGATTCCTCACCTTTTAACACATAAAACAATACCCAGTCATTGTGCTTTGAACAATTGGTGCACGTTTAAAAATTATTTTTAAAGTGTAAATAATACTCTCTTGTTTATTGTCCCCCACTGCCGTATCGTTTTCGGCTCTGTCCATCCGTCGGTCCGTGACGTCCCATTTGTTGTGAATGCAATATCTCATGAACGTTTTGACTGATTTCATTCATCTTTGGCTTCAATGTGTATTAGTGTGATACGCCGACCCCAGTTGATTTCCATGACCTGGCGGGGGGACATGGCCGCGTTTAGTGGCAACACTTGTTTTATTGTTTATTTGAACGCTTGTATACTGTTTTGTTGCACAAACACACTCCTTCACAACATGGAGAAAATTCCCAGCCGAAGTTGAATTTACGTACTCTCAAACTGGCCCCTCGATCACAGAATGTTGAACACTGGTCATCTTCACTGCTTTAAACGATGAAGTGACAAGTCTAATACAAAAGGCCGATGCAGAGGAACTGAGTGCCATTTGTTCCACACTCTCACTTTAACATGATAAATGAGTTTGCTGCAATCTCAGTCTCTGAGGAAATGGGTACATTAGCGCAGCATAGCACTGGTTACTGCATAGGAGCGACACACTGAACTGCACGGAAGGCTTTTCTCTTCATAGCTGCTGTGACATTGGCTCACAGCGTAGGATTAATGTAAACTCCATGCCCTAAAGTATGTGGACAGCAATCCTTGGTGCAGACAGCACTCTTTGGCCCAGGATAGGATACCTCATTCTGTAATAAGGAAAACCTTGACATGGTAGCAAATGATGGCATTCCAGATGATTCAAGAGAGGCTGCATCGAAGAAAAATTTCCTATTTAATAGTGTTCAACCTGAAGTGGTTGCAAATGGCAGCAAGTTTTTTTGATATTTACTGGAAAGCCTTCCCAGAACAATATAAGCCGTTACAGCTTCAGGGAAAATTCTGTATTTATGTGCATTATTTCAGTAACGAGATGTCTCGTAAACAGGTGTCCACATACATTTGGCCACTCTGGGCAGCAAATCAGCAACTGAGCCTGTTAATAATTTACCTTTATACCTGTTAGGCAGCATTCTACTTTGATCTCTCCGTCATCAAATAATCAGAACAGATGGCATTTTTCCTCATTAGCTTCTAATTAATATTTAAAACATGACTAAGTCTTATTTGATGCAAAGGAACACAGATTAATAATAATTAAGGGGCTAAATATATGAAGAATGATGGTACAAAATATTGGCTCTGACAGCATTTCAATTAGGCAAGATGTCTTTGAAAAATGAATTAATATGGCATGAAATGGAATAAACCCTAATTTGTCTGATTCTGGTCGAGCCACTACCGTTACGGTAGGCCTTCACCGTATGGCAGGGATCGTCTCTTTCTCACATATTTCAGGCATTTAAACGACAATACATCAGCGAAATTATGCATTATTGGGAAGTCCAATCGAAATAAATCACTTGGCTCTGATGATAAATAGCTCTGGTAATGGCGTATAATGCAAATTCAGAAATGGTTTGTTTCAGTATACCGAAGTCGAGTTGGCCTGACCTTTCCAGTATTGGAGTTTGTGATAAATGGTCGCAAACTCTCCGGGGAAAGCGAGGCTCAGTCCTTACACTGCCCTTACACGAAGCTGCTAATGACTCAGCTGTCAGTGGGAAAACTGGCTCCGCGACACCCAGAATCCTCCAGGATATTTGAAAGGGCCCGACACCATTGATTACACGCTAACCAGCCGCTCGCAGTCGTCCGGATCCGCCTCCCCGGAGGTAAGAGCTTGAAGTGAACGCATATATTCTCCTCTTCCTCCTGCTCCCGAGACGAAGGCTAGACAGACAACCTTTGCATAACTGACAAAACCTGCTGTTGGAGCATCAGCTCTGAATCTTCAAGCGTTTCTCCTTTAAACATTGCTGCGACTGTTTATCCACTCCAAAGTCCAAACATAAGCCTGAGTATCATCACTTTCTCGGCGCGTTGTAAGCAGTTCCGATAATGGGATGCATTTAATTACCGAGGTAATTAATGCATTTGATTAAATTGGGGATTAGGGGTATTCTGTATTTGTCACTCGAGGGTTAACAAGTTTTATATTTTCTCCTCCATTTTTTATAGGAGGCACTTGGAAATTTATGATCAGTGAAGCTGGATGAATTCTTGTTGCTCATGATGACACCGTGATTATAAATTTTAGTGGAGCCGAGAGGAGCACACACTGGAGGGTAATAGCCCAACAAATGGACTTTTAATTGTAATTCAGCTCACTTGCACTCTATTTCACCTGCTCTATAGCTGTGGCGGGGTGCAGCAGGAATGCATTTTTCCTCATAATTTTCAGAGACAAGCAAATAATACAGAAAATCATTTGTACAGCACATCGGAAAGTCATCTAGAAAATCCGCAGCAAAATATGCACAGGCTTGCGCCTTCTTTTCCATCAGGATATGGCCATTAATTTCCGTTAGTGCGCGCTGCAATTTACGGGCAAACAAGATCGGTCTAAAAATTCCATGGAAATGGCTGAAGACAGGCATACATTGAAAATACCCGTGCAATTTATTAACGCAACGGAATTTACAAACTGAAAGTATTGCAATGTACACACGTGACTTCTAACTGTGTAATTTCTTATATCACCCAAGACCAATCTTAATGTCACATGAACTCAAGCCATTGTTTGTGTTTAGATGCAAAGCAAAAAGCATTCATGGTGCCAGTTCTGCGTGTTTAGATGCCAGACGTGCATCATGATAAGACGGGTCCGGGACTCGAGCCGGTCGGCAGTAATACGAGTACACATGTTGTCGCACAAGTGCGATAAGCCAACTGATGTAATATGGGAAACAAGGGGTAAACATCCCACTTTCACCGTAGCATCCATCTGTGGGCTATGAATGTGCTACAGCGGGGAGTGCAGGGGGAAATATCCTGACATTCCCTGCTCTCTTCTCAAACTCAGGAGGCCGCAGGGTGCAATGGGCAGAGCTGAGACACAAAACAACTTATGTATTTATTTGTCATTGGTTGTATCACCGGTTTACACGAGTTGCCCGACAAAAATGTGTTGAAATGGTTTTTGGTCTGTGGTGAAGTAAAGTGAAATGGGGAAAGAAAGAAAAAAGGCAATAAATATTCAAATATCCAGCTAAAATGAAGTCAAGGCAAAAATGTTGAACAAAAGTTTAAGAAAGTTGAAATTGTGAAAAATATACCAGCATAGCATGTCACATTATATGGTAAGATGGAGAAGTACTTTGCAAATGGTTAACTCTTTCATCAATTTTCTTCAAATGCTTTGTTGGATGAAAATTCAAATGTAAGAGTAAAAGTCTAAAACTAACTTTTGATCATCTACAAGTAGTTATTGATGCTGCTCCATTATACTGCTGAGGTACAAATATTTTAATTCCAAAGTTGTCTCCTCACACAGAGGGATGATCGGATAGATCAGCAGGTTTCAGTGCGCCGACGGAAAAAAAATGATCCAATCTGCAAGTTATAAAAAAGATTCAGTATAAATCTACATCCTATTTCCACTCCATTTCTTCCTCGCTGTTAAAAACTCCCCCACCTTCTTGCTGCCAGGTGATTCAATGTCACTGAAGAAAAAAATAAAAAACTTTTTTCGTTACTTCCGGAGTTTTAAAGGAAATATTAGGGACAGCACATGCTTTCATACTACCTGCTATTCTTCACTGGCTAACAGTGGAGTAAAGTGAAATGTATTGGTGCTTTCTGTTCTCAGTATAATCTCAGAAAGCTTACTAAGTGAGCAACAGGAATGAAACTCAAGACTTTAATTATTAGTGTGATCCCCATTCCCCTCCCTACTCTGTGTGCTGTAAGAGGGGTTCCTTCCACACACAGATGAGGAGCTTGTTTCTGTCACTTCTGGGCTTAGCAACGGAAACCTGCGGTGCAATTAGTTTATAATCCCACACCGAGGATATGGGCTATGAACAGTGCAGGCATTTCATTAGAACAGCTCCGTCTTTTTAACTGTTTCATATTAATCAAGTGTGTTGGTAAAAGATTTACCAGGAGGTCTACATAAGCACTCCAGGCAAAAAGTAAAAGCTCTCACTCTCTCTCTCTTCTTCTCTCATCCTTTCCTTCTCTCTACCTCCCACTCTTTCTCCCACTCTCCCTCACCCCCTGTCTCTATCTATCTATCCCCCTTTTTCCCTCTGAAAAATGTTCAATTCCATCTCCTTAATTTTAACAGACCCATCAAAATTACCAAGTAGGATAATTCAAATGGCACAATCCCAAAATGAATTACTGTAACTCTTTGATACATAACTAAACTGTATTTTGGTTCATTTCCATCCATTATTCTGCACCACGTTGTGTATTACAGATAGAATCATTTATTTTCCAGTGCTGTGAGGGTAAGCACAGTGGTTCAGTGGGTAGCACTCTTGCCTCACAACATGCAGGTTGAAAGTACAAATTCTACTTAGAGTTTTTTCTGTGAAGAGTTTGTGACCCTCAGAGTTTTGGGAAAAATGGTCTATATTGTGAGGGTCCTGCCATGTTGGCCCTCCCCCTCCTGCTGTCTGCACCTCCACTTCAATGAGCCACAGCTGCTGAGGTGGAGGTGCAGTGAGGAGTATAAAAGACCTTCACTGCCCAACAGGCAGTGCAGCTGCATTCTGTGTCTAATGGAGCCCCGTTTGTTGCTGCTGCTGTCCTCTCTGTTTTTATTCTTTAAATTAAATATTTATTTATAGTTTTACTCAGCCTGTGCGTTTGGGTCCCTTTTGTTTGGTGTGGGTACTGGTCCCAGTGCCCGCCGGCTTATTGTCTTTTGCCGGCGGGCCCAAACCATGACATATATGTTGCATGGATGTGCCTGTATGTGAGTAGTGTGTTTGCCCTGTAATGGACACACAAACTGTACAAGATGTTTTTCTGCTTCTCAATCACTATCTGGTGGGATGGATTCTATTCCCGCAACAACTCTGACCAGGAATGAGCCTGTTAGATAATGGATAGATGGACAGATCCACCATTAACCCCTTTGCACAGGATACAAATATTGACATTTTTTTCCTGTTATACATGAGCCCATTCAGGCTTTATAAATCAGTATTTGTGTCACAGAGAATTTACGGACGCCGACATCTATATCTGCGTGAAGGGGTCTTTAAGAATTGAACTAACGGTATGTTTCCTAAAAGTACATCACCATCTATCTTTAAAACACTTAAGTGTACCAAACACACAGCAGGTGCTAGACGGCTAAAAGTGTGACTGCATTTCTTCACCACTACGTAAAATGTACCAGCTTACTTCTGCCAGGCCCTGGTCAGGTTAGTAAATGCTCACAACTGTTTGAAACAGTGATGAATTGCATTTTCCCCAAAAGAAAAGATGTGATGACAATCTCTTGGCAGTGCCTCCAGAGATGTCCGACAGACAGGATCATTTAGTCCGCACGCATACGTCTTGTGTCAGGCTGCTACAATGATGGCAAACTAATGTGACTCAGCACCCTCCTTCTCAATCCACTGCAGGCAGAGAGCCCACACAAATCAATGTATTTATTCAACTCATCAACCAGGTGACATCAGCCAGTAGGAAGTGTTTAAAGAGACACTGTTTCACCGTAAAAAGTTCTGTGTAAACTCTGGTAACACATGCACACACAACCACACTAACATGGATCACAGTACAACCACTGCAAGAGTTGATTTAAAACTGAAATTCTTTCCATTCTATTTCTGTCACGGGATAAAACTAGGATCTTTTTTCTTGGGCTGAGCTTGAATAGTCTTTTTTGCTTTGGAAAGTTCCTAACTGCTAGTAAATGACCCAGAAGTATTCACGCAGCAGCGATGATGAGTGCTGTTTGAATTCACTAAATGCTAAGGCTAAGCGCTTCAATACTTCCTTACTTACCTGCATCAGCATAGTGTAACGGTTGTGCCTCGTACACAGTTCAGATGCATGGAGGACAGGAATTTGAGGACTGAATTCAGGTGCAAGTATGGACTTGGTTGTGATTACTATGCCTAAGACACAACAGAAGGCACAAATGTAGCAGTAAAAAAAACAAAATGGAAACGAGGTTCTGTTAAATGAAGTGCTGGAATAAAACAATAAACAGCACTTGGTTTGAGTTAAAGAATCATATACGCGACACACGGAGAATACGGCTATGCAAGACTAGAAATACAGCACAGGCATGAGTTGACAAGACTTTACCATGACTAAATGCAAAGCCTGGTCTTAAATAGCACGCTGCTACCGCACAGTGGAAATGACCAACAGGTGTAGGTGATAATCGAATAATGAGGCGAAGTGCAGTCCGGGTCTCTGAGGGCTGGAGGCACGGCCTCACACACAGGGTACACTAGACTGTGCTTTACGAAAAAAAAAAAAGGAGAGAAGGCTGTTCCGCAGTTGCTTGCATCCGAGATATTTAAAGTGATGCACCATCCATCAGGCCATTCACAAAAACAAACGAATGCGATAGACTCCGGACACATGATGATATCGCCAGAGCATTCAGATTCTCTGGCACCATGGTTGCCTTTTCATAAGTCTTTATGAATTTCTTCTTTACATTTTTCCTTATCCTCACAATATTTTTCAACGAGATTAGGGAAAAGTGACTCGGAAATCAACACTAGAATGTATTTTTCGGACTGTTCAACCGCAGCCTCGGTCCTCAGTTACTTTAGGTGGAAGTAAGGAAGAGCTTGTGAGCATCACCATGACGGTCAAATTGTTTGTACTGGTGGCCATCATTTATGAATTAATGCCGTAAATACTGAATGTTCAAATGGAAGATTGTAGTTAAAACTGCTAATTACGCAAAATTAATTTGATATAATGACAACAATAAAATAATGGAACTGAGTCAAGCCTTTTTGGCGCAGCGGTGTGCTGTATCTCTCACCCAGCACTCAGTCCACTACGGAGCTGATCTCATCGTTAAGCCTCACAGTCAGTTTACCGTAAATACTCTGGCGCAAAAAAAATCCCTAAATGATGTTTGAATATGCGTAGATTCTGGACCAGAATCATTGAATTAAGTTCAAGAATTATTTACAATTTCTGGAACGCATTATTGTAACTATGGCACAGCAGTTTGATCGCACAAAAGTCATTTAACTGATGCTTTTATCAAAGGTAAGTAACACTTAATTAGGTTGGTGCCCCTGGAGTTGTGTAGGGATACAGGCTGCTCTGATCAATACTGAGCTACCAAGGAACTTGAACCACCAGCGCTCTGAGTCCATGTGAAGTGCACTAGCCACACAGGAACAGGTGTCCTCACCGATGTTACCATGAGTCAAAAGCTTTGGTTGAAAAGTTACAATAAACTGTGTGGGCTCCATTTATTGTAGAAAAAGTCATGAACAACAGTAAATCATGTTATTGGGAAATGGAGTATAAAAAAGAACTAAAAAAGTACACAGGGGTTGCAACTTTCACCACTGACGGTCGGTTAAACCCGTGGTAATATCTCTCACATTTGGTATAGACCCCTATTCATCTGCCTGGCGGTAAGAGTACAATTGCCTGCAGCTTTATTTGTGTGATGCTTCAAATTACTCTGACAAAACATAACAAATGTATAACCACAGTTTGCGAGCAGCTCGCTTTGATACAGGTTCATTTATGGTCTCCATTCAGAGACCTTGACTGCGTGTTATTTTCTTTAATGATATGCTTCAGGGTCCAGACAGCGCATATAATCCCATACACTGCAGTGGTTTGTTATTACCATCCAGACTCCATTGGGTGGCTCACTGGCTGTGACAGAACCTTGCAGGAGCACAGGAGTTCACGCGATGTCTAACTGAAGCTACGCTTCGGCACCCTCTATAAAAACCCACGTTCGCACACCAATGACATCAAGACCATTGCCAGAGATGCCACACCTTTCAACAGACCCTCATCTCCAAAAAACACACACTTTTCTGACATCCAAACTCTTTCAAGAGTTCACACTTAGGAACACTCATCTCTTTAGACACATGCTTCCGTCACTTTGCTGAAACCAGACTTTTGTGGAAGTTTTTACCCCTAATTTTATCACACAGTGCTTCTTAAAGTCATAAAAATAGTCTGAAATCAACACTTAAACGTGTAAAAAACTAGATAATGAACTGCTGGAATTGAAGCCTCAGAGGAACTTTGGATTCTCTGCATGTATACATTTTACATCCCGGATTTTCTGAGTCCTAACAATGAGCATTTTTTTTTCCATTTAAGATTAAATTTGAATGATCCTATTATTTGAGAAGCTAGTGGTGCAGAACTAATGTGTTGCAATCAGTCCAAACAATGAGGCATAATGAACACCTGATTGGAGAAAATGAATGTTTTCTCCCTGGGAGACTCCACCTTTTGTTGGTGATTTACCCATTCCCAAGCTGTCGTTTTCCTTTATTTCATATTATTTTGCAAAAT
Source organism: Gymnothorax reevesii (assembly GCA_029721435.1). Classification (NCBI taxonomy): domain Eukaryota; kingdom Metazoa; phylum Chordata; class Actinopteri; order Anguilliformes; family Muraenidae; genus Gymnothorax; species Gymnothorax reevesii. Next base: position 98,773,206 of record CM056579.1, on the reverse strand, counting down.
CATATTTTGTTTCATTATTTTCTGATTAGGAGAACAGGACAAGCAAAGATCTGTCAGATGCCCTAAATAAAAAAAGTAGATTTTTTTTTCTTCCTTTCTCAGTTGGGCTTCTCTACTTCCTCGCAATGGAAAATGGCTTCGGCAAATGAAAAAGGCGCTTTCAATCAAGCATATTTGTTCAAGAAGCGCCTCAGGTTGCTGGGATGAATTCCCTCGTTATGGAAATTGTTTACCAGTCGCCGTCTGTCTGGTGGATGATGGGAACGCCCCCACATACATTTAACTTCCCACCTAAAGATTATTCTGGAAGCAGACGACTGCACTCTGAGGTGCCATCATCTTTATGGCTGTCTCATAGGACCGACAGTCAGGTACGGTAGACGAGAAAAACAATGCAAATGAAGCACGATGCGGATTACTGCAGGAAATATAAAGCAAAAAAAAGTTACAGAATTCAGTATGGTACAAACAAATGTCCACTTCGGAGTGCCACTCATGCTTGCATTTTAGTTTTTTTAGGCGAAATGATCAGAGACGTTGTTAAGCAACATACTTCAAGACTTGTACTGACGGGTCAGATCTAAAACCTCTGCAAGAGTTATGGACATAATTCAGAGAAATAATAGTTGAGAGATAAAATTAGGTTGGTTTTGCATGATTGATGCATGTTGGGATACCACTACAACCAAAAATACTTATTGAGATCATATATAATCAGTCCAAATGTGCAAATTAGGTATGCGTTATGGACAGAATAACAAAAAATTATCAAATCTCACCAATTCCATTGTGGTTTACTGCTATGATTAAGCAGTGCTCATTAACTAAGAAAAATTTAAAAAAAAAGTTTTTTTTTTTTTTTTTTTGCTAATGAAGTATATATATATTATTATTCTTTGGGACAAAAATTAAAAAAAATAATATGAACATCTAAATTTAAACCTGGAGGTTGACAAGTTTTGGATCTGATCCTAATACGGTACAACAATATCTGCCAACCATTTGAGGGTCTACGAAATACAACCCCAATTCCGAAATAGTTGGGACAAAGTGTAAATTGTGAATAAAATCAAAAGGCAATGACATTCAAATCACACCAGCCAGTATTTTATTCACAAGAGTACAGCGATAACATAGCAAATGTTGAAACTGAGAAATTTTACAATTTTATCCATAAAATGAGCTCATTTCCAATTTGATGGCTGCTACAGGTCTCCAAAAAGTTGGGACAGGGGCCTGTTTACCATAGTGTAGCATCCCCTCTTCTTTTTAACACAGAGTGGAGGCGTCTTGAGTTTAGTTTTTTGAGTTTAGCCAGTGGAATTTGATCACATTCTTGTTTAATACAGGCTTCCAGTTGCTGGAGAGTTTTGGGTCTCCTTTGATGGACTTTTCATTTCATTATGCGCCAAATGTTCTCAACTGGTGAAAGATCAGGACTGCAGGCAGGCCAGTTCAGCACATGGACTCTTCTACTATGAAGTCATGCTGTTGTCATAGCTGCAGTATGTGGTTTTACATCGTCCTGCTGAAATGCACAAGGCCTTCCCTGGAATAGATGTCATCTGGACGGGAGCATATGTTGCTCTGAAATCTTCATATACTTTTCAGCATTCATGGTGCTTTTTAAAATATGCAAGTGTCTCACTCCATATGCACTTAATGCATCCCCATACCATCAGAGATGCTGGCTTTTGAACTGAACGCTGATAACTTGAGGGATGGTCTTTCTCCTCTTTAGCCCGGAGGACACGACACCCATGATTTCCGACAAGAATGTCAAATTTGGACTCGTCTGACCACAGCAAACTTTGCCGCTTTGCTACAGTCCATTTTAAATGAGCCTTGGCCCACAAAACACTGCGGCGCTTCTGGATCATGCTCAACAAAGGCTTCCTTTTTGCATGATAGGGATTTAGGTGGCATCTGTGGATGGCACGTTGGACTGTGTGTACAGACAGTGGTTTCTTGAAGTAATTCTGGGCCCATTTAGTAATGTCAATGACAGAATCATGCCGGTGGGTGAGGCAGTGGCGTCTGAGGGCCCGAAGATCACGGGCATCTAGTAAAGGTCTCCAGCCTTGTCCCTCACGCACAGAGATTTTTCCAGTTTCTCTGAATCTTTTGAAGATGTTATGCACTGTCAATGATGAGACCTTCAAAGCCTTTGCAATTTGACATTGAGGAACATTGTTTTTAAAGTATTCCACAATTTTTTTACGCAAACCTTCACAGGTTGGAGAGCCTCTGGCCATCTTTACTCCTGAGAGACTCAGCCTCTCTAAGACGTCCCTTTTATAGCCAATCATGTTACACACCTCATACCAGTTAACTTAATCACTTGCTAAATGTTCTTTCAGCTGATTCTCTTAAATATTAATTGCTTTTTCAGGCCTTTTTTGCCTGTGTCCCAAATTTCTTGAGACCTGTTGCAGCCGGAAAATTTGAAATAAGCTCATTTTGTGGATAAAAATGGAAAAGGTCTCAGTTTCAACATTTGAAATGTTATCTATGTTCTGTTTTAAATAACATGTTGGCTCATGTGATGTGAAAGTCATTGCATTTTGATTTTATTCACAATTTACACTTTGTCCCACCTATTTCGGAATTGGGGTTGTAGAGCACCTTCATAAGCTCTATGAAAATAAATTCTCTAAAACAATGCAAGACATGGCAATAATCACTAATGGGGATTTATGGGTATGTCATGAAAATGTCACTTGATGTCTTAGTCTTGACAACATGCCATGTGGTTATCTGAGGTTATTAGCTTAAGAAATATGATTTTTATGTTGTTTTTTTTCCCCCCCATGCTGCGACATTCTGCTTTAGAAAAGCAATAAAACAACTTTGTCCCATTTTCTTCTGGCAACAACGATGTGTGTCTACAGCATTGCACAAAGTACACAGTGTACACGCATTGGGAATATCTGAAGACAAAAAGGACATCCTTACAGTCTTTTCAGTGCGGCCTCATGTGCACTCGGGTAGATGAAATCTCTGAAGAATCTGGAGTGTGCTTTCATGGAAAAGGGGGCTGTGCAAGTGAACACATTTCTAATTTAGCACTCTGGTTTTTGATAAAAGCAGGGTAACTGTACAGGTAGGTAAGAATGAGTAAAATGGCACACTTGAGAGATGAAACAACACAGGCTCTCTGAATTGGATCAAGGGCAATTGAGTCGGAATTGTCAGTCAGGGCTCCGATAATGGAGGAAGATTTTTGTTTGTTTTAGAAAAAAATCATACTTTCAAATATTGTTACTCCACAATATGCATGAAAAAACCCTGACAGCATTACACAAGGTTATGTGATTCGCACATGATTAAAAAAAAACAAGGCAAAGGTGAGTGCATGTTTGTGTGTGTGTGTGCGCGCGCGTGTGTGTGTGTGTGTGTTTGTGCTTGCGTGCGTGCGTGTATGTGTATGCGCGTGCATGCATGTGTGCGTGTGTGCGTGCGTGCAGGCATGTCCCTTACCATGTCATGAACTTCAGAGAGGTCACCAGGTGCAGAGCCTCAGAAAGCCACTCGGCACTCATAATAATAATATGTATCGCTGTAGATGGCACTAACAAAAACATTAAAAGGAAAGAGGGGCACAGGCAAAGAAGGTCAGGTGAGGGGCGGGCAGGATCCTGTGCCATGAGGCAAGCCATAGCCAAAAACTAGTCTGGGGTCTGTACTGGGAAGGCAATCCATGGGTAACCGGACATACAGGTTGTGTGCTCTTGAACTTTAGGCTTGGAAGAGCAGGAAAAAATGCCACTATGAAAGTTTTTAATCACTGACAGAACAATCCTTAGTGAATGGTTGTTGGTTTAGATTTTCTAAATGAATACCGAAGATGGAAGTACTTGACTAGAGTAAGATTAAAGCACAACAAAGAGAATGAGACAATCCAGCAAAGGGGAGAAGAACACAGGAACTGAAATACACATTACGCCAATCGACAATGATGCAAAGGATTAGCTTGCAGAGACACGCGGAGGGATAGAGAAAATGGGACAATAATTGAAGCACTGATTACTAAAACCCCACAAGTCAAGTCAAGTGTGACTTATGGGGTTTTAGTAATAGGTGCTTCAATTAATCAGTTAAGGGGAACAGCACTGGAACTGAAACAGACGGCTGGGTGGTGGGGAAAACAGTCAAGGAAACATTAAGGATGTGACATGCCCAATAGAAAAAGTTTGGCAGATCATAAAACGAAAAATCCAGCAAAGACGACCCAGGACTGTTGAGCAGCCAGAATCCTACATCTGACAAGAGTGGAACATTTCTCACCCAAAACTTTACCAATTGGTCTCCTCACTTCCCAGATGTTTACAGACTGTTGTTAAGAGAAGAGGAGATACTAAACAATGGTAAACATGGCCCTATCCCAACTTTTTTGATATGCGTTGCTGCCATCAAATTCAAAATGAGATATTATTTTTCATGAAATGGTAAAATGTTTCACTTTCAACATCTGATTTGTTGTCTATGTTCTACTGAGAATAAACCCCTGTGCCCCTTAAATTGTATTTTTTTGTTCCATTAGATTAGTGTTTCCTTGTGTTGGCTTGTTTCTCACCCCGCCTCCGCAGTGCTTCTCCCAAACAGTTCCATGTCAGTTATTTGGTCTGCGTGAATGTATTTTCCCAGGTAAGTCAGTCAGTGCTTAGTTGTTGCTTTGCTTCTGTGCTGTCTGATGCCGCTGTATCACAGTTTTGCTTTGCTCTCTCTCTGTTTCCCAAGAGAAGTCTCGTTCCCGATCTCCCAGTGCCTGCCAGTGCCTCTTCCTGCCTGACCACACCCCCAGATCCCAATTCTGCGCCGCATTCCATCCACCAGGCAACAAATCCTGCCAGTTTGACCACGTCAGCGGCACCAGAATTTGGTACCACTGTCTTTTGAGTAAATTCAGTTTGGGATCTGTACTGATCCCAAGTCAAACAATGATCAATTAAAATGCCAATTTGGAGTTGCAAGACTGCACATATATAATGCAGCTCCAATAGTTAGAAACAGTAAAAAAAACTGATGTTATCAACTATGACATTGGATCACTATGGTTTCAAAAGGTGCAATTTCATGCGGTCCATGAATGTCATTGTATATTTTAGAATTTAGATAGCTGAGAGAAATGGCGACAGTAAATCAAGCTCTCATTCGATCCCTTTCAATAACATTCAGTCCAGATGTGGGTCTTTTTCATTTCAGCTCAAACTCAATCATTATTGCAGAGTGTGTGTTTGAGCTGATAGCAACAGTAAGTCGTTTACTTCTTGGGTTGCTTATATAAGTAACCTAATCCTTCTCCACCGACTAGTCATCTAATCATACATGTTCAAACTCATAGCTGTTATCTGGTCTCTCAACATTATACGATAGCCAGTAGGGCAAGATTCCATTACTTTGTTTGCTGTGGGAGCCATTTTAGTAAATTGAAACTACGACACCTTTTAGAGGTGATTGATTTCATGTCACATTTCTTCTAACACATTCTAAAAATGGAGGCTGTGAAAAGTGAGTCGAGATCTTGTGAAAAGAGCTCATACTCATGTCACTTCAAAGGCCATCTCCCCCCCCAAGTTGATTTTTGAACACGTTTCACATTACGTTGCCGTCAAACAGCTTCACAAATACAAGTGCCCTGGGGAACCATAAAAGATACAAGACATTCCATTTATTCTGTCAAACCTGTCCATTTATTTGAAGGCAAAGTACTGCAAGCATCCAGCTAATGGTATACCTTCATAGTATTTCTACAGAGCAATCATATTAGCTATCATACGCCCCACAAAAGACTTCTACACCACACTAAGAAAATCGCCCCCACGAGTCAACAGAACTCTGATACGATACAAGAAACAAGCTTATAAACAGTAAAGGCAGAAGAGCAATAACAACTTTGGCATAAAGCACATATTGTTTAGCAAATCCCCGGACAGCCTGGCACCCTTATAGTAAGGCACCAGCACTCATGACCCTAGTTGACACTTACCACCAACCTTATAGGAAATTTCAGCTCTTAAATTATTATTTCATTGATTGAAGGAAAAAGGTAATCCTACCTTCCATGGTCCTGTGTGAGAAAGTGACTGCCCTCTTAGTTGCCATATCAACCTAATTTAATTTAATTGATAATTGGATTCAAGTTCAGCAGATGCACTGAGGCATGATTACTGCCAGCCCTGTTGAATCTAAACATCACGTAATTGGGATGTCCGATGATGTCAAGTCAGCAAAAAGCAAATCATGATGCTGCAATGTAAAGAAATTCAAGACAAGATGAGAAACAAAGTCATTGACATCTATCAGTCTGGAAAGGGGTACTAAGCCTTTTCTAAGGCTTTGGGACTCCAGTAAACCATGGTGAGAGCCTCTTTTTATGAATGGAGAAAGCTAGGAACAGTGGTAAACCTTCTCAGGAGTGGCCACCGTGCCCAAATTCCTCCAAGAGTGCACTGACAACTTATCCAGGAGGTCACAGAAGAACCTAGACTAACACCTCAAGAACTGCAAGTCTCGCTTGCTTCTGTTAAGGTCTGTGTTCATGATTCGGTGAAAGTCTAGCACAGGAAAATCATATCCCTACACCATTTAGGCCCAAGTCCACTTTTTGTCCACCCAGATACAGAAATCCATCATTAGACACTTATGGTAGACTGGTGGAAAGAGATGTAACCAATATCGTAAATAAACGCAGAGAATACAAAGTTTACAATAACCTCCCCAGAGCACAGAGGGAAGCACTCCAAGAACTGTAGAAAGATACTAATGTGATTGTTAAACCCGCCGATAAAGGCGGGGCCATCTGTATATTGTGTAGAATTGATTATGTAAATGAGATTGAAAGACAGTTATCTGATACGACGTTCTATCTCAAATTATACAAACATCCCACTAATACCTTTACACAAGAAAAACCTGGGAAACTTGTGATAATGCTTGAAAATGGGGAAACAGCCAAGAGAGAACATGAATAAATGGAGGTAGAACACCCCATCATGCCGGTATTTTACATACTACCAAAAATACAAGAGTCTAGAGAATCCTCCGGGCAGACCCATTGTATCGGCTATAGGATCGCTTTCTGAAAAAATATCAACTTATGTTGATTTCTTCCTCAAGCCATTTGTTACATCACTCCCGTCATATGTACGGGATTCCATGCATATGATTAGTATTCTTAAATCTATACAAGATTTAAACAGCGATAGCATTCTAGTCACTTTAGACATTGTGAATTTATTTACCAATGTTGACCACCAGGGGGGTCTGGAAACGTTGACAAACTTCTTCAGGCAAAGACGATCAGGCACTTTACCCAGCACGGGGTGCATTGGAGATGAAGCAGAGATTGTTCTGACTAGGAATGTTTTTATGTTTGAAAACTTATATTTCATTCAGAGGAAAGGGACTTCGACGGGTAGTAAGATGAGCCCCCAGCTCAGTTCCCTTTATGTTGCAATGTTTGAAAATGAGTTTGTTACCAACCCTAATAATCCAATGTGAGAATCTGGCGGAGATATGTTGATGACTGTCACATGGTATGGCAGGGATCTGAGAAAACCATATTGGAGTTTTTTGAATACCTGAATAAATTCCAGGAACATCTAAAATTTACTATCTGTTATGATCAAAATGAAATCAGTTTTTTAAACATTCTCATAAAAAGAGTAGGCAACCACTCTGAGGCAGATTTATTCTGTAAGCGAACCGATACATGCTCATTTTTACATGGAGATTCTTTTCATCCGGCATAATTGAAAAAGAGTCTGCCGATCAGCCAATAAAGCCGGATTCGTAGAATCCGCAGCCAACCTGCAGACTTTGAAAAAAGAGCAAACGAGTTGGACACAAGATTTCAACAAAAGGGTTTTCCTGAACAGTGGATTAGCTCTGCCAGAGACAGATATAGAAACCGCACAGAAGAGGAGTGTCTCATTGTACAACCTAGAACACCCTCAGACACAAATGTGTGCTGTTTCCTCCAGTTTTCCCCCTAAGAAAAGGAGTTTGAAAACATCATAAGAAAACACTGGCATACTATTAACACTGATCCACATCTGTCCAAGGTTTTTGAAGACCCTCCTAAGGTGGTCTACAAACGTCTTCCAAATATACGCCAAATACTGGTAAAGTCACACTTGCCACCAATGACGAAGACGACCTTTTTAGATAATATCCCAGATGGAAATTATCGATGTGGAGCATGTACCCAGTGTAACTTCACTACTAATTGCACTACATATAAACACCCACACACAGGCAAGACACTGAAAATAAAAGGTATAATTGCACGCAATCAAAAGAATGTCATCTACTTACTAACCTGTCCCTGCAGTCTTTTCTATGTAGGCAAAACTACAAGAGCTCTTAAAACTAGGACAGCAGAGCACAGATCCAGTAGACGCACACAAGACCCTCGGAGTCCGTTGGCTCTTCACTTTATAGAAGCACAACATTCTGTGGCATCTCTGAGGTATATTGAAATTGAACATCTCAAAAACCCACGGAGGGGCAGATGTATAGACAATTTACTGCTTAAAAGAGAAAGCTTCTATATCCACAGTTTACAAATCCCAAAGGTATGAACCAGGAGAATGCGATTAGACACTTCCGCTGAAACTACGATTATCAGGTCATATATTTTGACCTACCTCCCTTGGATAGCCCAATAAAGGGATTTTGATAAGTCTTAATTTTTTGTGCGTCTCAATCCTATAGAGTGTGTTTTAAAATGCATTTAAATGTTATGAAATAGTCCACTAAAAATGCTATTTAAAAATGTTATACTTTAAATTTCTAAAACATCTAACAATGGCTATAATACAGGAAGGAATTCTATAGCCTAGGCTCATAACCTCATCTAATATAAATGCCTAGGTTGGAATGGAAGAGGTTTTACAGAAGGGCTTCAATCTCAACCATATTCTGCAGATGTCTATCAATTAAATAGCAGATACGCGCTTAGAGCATTTAGGAGTCTCTCAACATCACTGAATGGCTAGGTATTGTTTTTTGGTATTGTGTCTGTGATTTTATTTGCTGAATTGTATACTATTTTTTCTATATTCATTCATTTACCATTGTTTTTTAAAATGGGTGTTATGTTCCTTTAAGCACATGGATTCTATACCTGGGTAATAGGAGACACGCACAAGGAGAGCGCCCTACCACACCCCAGATCTCTTTAAGGGACGTACCCACTACTGAATCTGAAACCTGACGAAGATCCTTGTGATCGAAACGTTATTTGTTTGTTCGTTATATAAAGAAGTCTCAAGATGAGACGGTGTGCAGGTTTTATCTACTGTTCACAGTGTTCATGATTCCACTTTAAAAAACAGACTGGACAAATGGCATCCATGGGAGAGCTGGAAGGTGAAAATTGCAGCCGACCTAAAAAACAAACACACACACACGCACGCGCACACACACACACACACACAGACACACACACACACACAGCGCTCCAGTCTGTGACTCAAATTTGAGCAGAAAATATGACTGGTATCAAGAAAGTTGTCTACATGAATTCTAGAGTAAGGGTCAATCATTACTTTAGTCTGACCCACTGTCATCCAGTTTGAAGTGGTAACCTTAAGACAGTGCCTGAAAGGCGTATGGACAGTGACATCAGTCTGCAGTTGCATGACTAAAAAAAATACTAATAACCAGAAATGCAAAAATGTCATTCTATGTATTTGTCATTTAGTGTTTTTAAATTACTCAAACAAAATGGGGACAATAGTACTTTCCAAGAATTAAACACTTGCGACGTGAGTTGCTAACCTGCAATCACAGATTACTCCAACACGTATTACATATCGCTGTTGTGAAGAAATGTTCAGTAATTTTCACATAGTGCAACATGAATGTCTTGCTGAAAATGTCAAAATATATTAAAACTATAAATAGACAATATTTGTTCAGTCTTTGCAAGGGCAGATGCATTTGTTGACATGGCTTGGCAGTGCAGAGTTTTCACAGAACAGCCTAAGCTGGAAAACGTGATTTTGGCATTGCAATGACTTGTTACGCCTTACACATAAACAGGGCTGTTAAAGGTGGAATAAAAGTTGTCAACAATACAAGGGGTCACAGCAGGCGAGGGCCTTCAAACATTCCATTATCAAGAGCCCAGATTTCCAAGCTATTCCCAATTACACAGATATACATTTATTGCTTTGTCTAGGTTAATTTCAGATAGCATGTATTTACCGTTTCACGTTACATGCATATATGCTCCCAGTTTTCGCTTTCTTGTTTGTTGAAGTATGAATCACGGAAGGAAAGAGGTGGAAGGCTGGAGGATGATCTTAATTACAGAGCGCAGTGATAATACCTCTGGAGATCAGGGAGGAACAAACAGCCCTGACAGACGCACTGTTAGGAAAATGAGTCACTTCAGCACTCTGACAGTGTTTATTTAAAAAAAAAAAAACCCTGTTCCTCATTCATTGAGGGTCCCTATGGTTTAGATTCGGACTGTGTAGCCATATGGAAACCCCAGAAGAAAAAGGATTGGCCGTATCACCCGCTGGCAGGGATGTCTACAGTCCTTTGGGTGTTCTGCGCCTCTATAACTGCCCCTCTGTCTAATTAAATGCCTGGAATCTACCTTAGCCAGCTGGGCCAGGTGCGGGTCGGGCGGAATTCACCAGAAGAAAAGGAATGACTTTCTTACTCTACAGCATCTTTTTTCTCTCTCTCTCTCTCTCTCTCTCTCTCTCTCTCTCTCTCTCTCTGTCTCTGTCTGAGGATTGTGGGAGGGTGTGAGTGTTGGTGGAGGTTGTGAGTTGGAGCTTGGTCTCTTAAAAATTTTTGCATTTATTTTTGATCGGTGTTGTTATGAAACAGTGTTAATCAGAATCAGTGTGAAGACCTGGTTTGTTGAGGTCGACCTTGAAATGGCGTCAAACACGGGATCTCAGAAGTTGACACCTTAACATGGACTGAATTGTGGGCCTCACAGTAGTATATCAATACTGGAGGTTCTAATCTCCATCGGGAGAGAGTTTGACACAAACAATATCAAATATGCTTTGTGGATGAAAAAGGCAAAAAAAGTAGAAATGAAATATAAATTAGTAGAGAGTGGGCTGTGGGTCAAAGAATTTTTTTAAAAACTATTTTACCTTTGTCAACCCTGTCTACGAAAATACTGTCACTGAATGTTCCACCTTAAATTGAAAATAGGGTTTTAGAACAAAATCTACTAAAGCTATGGCAAATTACTTGTACCGATTAAGATGATACCGCTTGGGAGCGAAACTCAAGAAATAAGGCATGCAAAGTCATTCTGCGGACAAAGCATTATGATTTTAAGTAATCCGGATGACGGTCTAGGTTTCTATGACAATCAACAAAGGGGGAAAGAGCTTCACAACATATATCAGCTCCAAAACAATATGTTTTAGCTGTTAGGAGTTGGGATACTTTAGGCAGACGTGTACAATAAATATGGCAACAAATAATAAGCAACCTGCTGGCCATGGTGGTGAGCAGGCTACGCATATGAAAATCAAGGTCTTCAGCAAAGATTCATATTCAAACTGAACTTTTATCGCTGAATACTTGCAGTCAATATGCGAATTCTACCACATTTAGCTATAAATAAACGCATTCAACTTGTGCTAAAATGTTTAAGAATCATTTAATTTTACTTTTTCATTCTATGAAATGTTCTGGTTAACTCAGAACTGAATAATGACTGAGCATTTCTGAATTGAAATGAGTGGTCTTTATTAATATTAGCAGAGCAGCCACGTTTGATTTTGTAAAAGCTGGGTGTCAGATGGGTTAAGAAAAGCAAAAAGAAAGACCAGGGTGAGAGTAGTAGTGTGGCCTTATGTGGACTCCCTGCACTTCTTCAAAGTCAGTCTGAAACACAGCTCCCCAGCTCCCGGAGAGCAGCGCCTCGTGTGGACCAGGAGAAGTGTGGACAGGGAGAGTTGGAACTGGATTGTTCAGAGCCTCATCTTGACGATATGAAAGCCTGTCAAAGCGGCAGGTTTCAGACATGACCCCGGCAAGGGCTTATCCAGTGGCGATACAACTGTCATTCTCTCTCTCATGATGTTCCTGAGTTGAAGGAGTTTCACCTAGACTCTCAGTATGAAGAACTGGAGGGAGAGGACAAGGAGCTGTCTGGAAGTTGCCTGCACACTGTGGCAGCTATGCAGCTCAAGAGAAAGATTTATTCAGTGCAAAGCTTTTGTGATTTCTGGGACAGAATTTAATGTGAAGTAGAAGTGCGCATAAATTTTCCTAATCTAAAACTTCTTGTGCTTTCCTACTCTACAGCATTCAGAAAAGACAGCTCGGCAGAGTTTGATAAGCCAAAGCGGTATCATCCTAAAAAGTTTGTTGCAAGTGTTCAGGCAATGTTGAGAAAAACAACCTAGCAGTAATGGGTCCGAGGGCCCATGGTGCTTCTTTATTAGAACTGGTGATTTTTGCAACGTCATACAGAATTTCCGAATTGGATCCTTCAATGGAAACGGCTGTAATGGCTTTTGTTTTAATTCAGAACACTGACAACCTCAGATCCAACGCCTGGTTGCGATTCAAGGTGCCTCCTGTGCGATCTGACTCTGGTAAGAGGAGTCTGTTTAACTTTGGCCCTTGGTCATGGAATGACCTTCAAACTCATTTTAAAATTGCTGCTCCCATCTCCATGCCAAGTTTCAGACAAAAGATTTTTGAGGCCTTTCCCATTAGCTGCTCTTGTTGCACTGTTTAGATATATTTTTCCACTGGTTTTATATTGAGCCATTTTTAGAACTTATGATTTTTTATTTTTTTTTTTTATATTTAGTCTTGTCCTGTCAGATGGTAGTCTCTATTCTGTCCCTTGTTCTTGTATTATACTGTACTGTTTTGTCAGTTCTGTCTTGAACTGTGTTGTGTTTAAGTAATACTTGTGTGTGACTTGCTGCATACCGCCAGGTCTCCGTTGAAAAAAAGACTTTGGTCTCAAATGGTTTTATCTGGTTAAATAAAGGATTCCATTGATTGATTGATTGATTGATTGATTGATTGATTGGATTGATTGATTGATTGTAAGGACAATAAAAAGGGGTCTGAGCTTTTCCAGTTCTTGCAACAGACAACAACAAAAACAAGTTCATACAAGACGTCGACCGAAATTTATGCATTAGCAGAGGGAACGTAGGAGAGAAATTACTATTATCCATCGCCTCAGAGTCAGTGCAGGTGTAGTGGTCCCTCTGTCTCCTGGACCTGGGTTCATCATAAGGCACAGTGCAGAAATAATGAAAGGGAAACTTCTGAGGCTGGACCTCCTGACTGGAGAATGTCTCCCCTTGTTTTGTTTAACCTTTATGCTCCCAATTGTAGGACAGCCAGCATTGATTTTTTTTTTTTGAATCTTTAAATAACACTTCAATAATTTTGTCGTAATTATGGAGGGCTTTAAATGCACCATTAATCAGGTACAAGACAGGAATCATGATGGATCACATCTGCAGTCAGGTCTTTCTTAAAGTCAATCTTGAGATGTTTTAATCTCGGAGATGTGCGGAGGAATTTGCACCCTTTTGATGAAGAACATTCTTGGGGGTCATTCAATGCCAAATCACCTGAAGGTGTGCCATTGCCCCCCATGGATTTTGCTGAAAAAATTAAATAAAAAATACCTTGAAGTGAATTGTGAAGTGTAATGAAAAACCCAAAGCTACAGGGCCAAGAAACCAATAGTTTTTGAGTTATGGCATTTTTAAACCCGATAACACAGTCACCACAGGGACCAAGTCGTGTATCTCTCCGATCCACAAATTTTGGACAAAATGGCGGCCGGCAGCCATATTGGACTTCCAAAACTTCAGAAAATCGGTCTTGAGCTATCGTCGTTGGTATCTATCGTCGTCGGGAAGATACAAATATGGTGTCACCCCCTCCTAGGTGCCTCTGTTTGGGAGTGTTTCTGCAGGTCCATAACCTCCTCACAGATAAAAGTACAGACCTGAAATGTGGTTCTCAGGGTGATTCTGGCCCCAGCTTAATGAATATACAGTCAGAGTGGAGAGTGCTCTGTGTAAAGCCATAGGAAAAGTGAATTTTGAATGGATGCTCCTTTCTTTTTTTCTTTTTTCATGATTACCATCCCCCTTAACTAACAAATGTTACACTAGTTTACAGCTCCAAAATCACTTATTTCAGACTATATAGAGAAAGAGTCTGTGGTCAGTAAAATCAATTATAGCTTTATCAGATGGTAAATGTTTGGTGGGTTCCTGAATTTGGCCTCTAGAGAAAAACTTACATCTTTGGGTAACTGGTGCACTATGTACTCGACTTTTCATCATAATACAATTTGTCCCATATAAAGGTACATCTGCTATCAAACTTTTTATCAAAGCTTCTTTATTCCTTTCATGTAAACTGATTTCTTGAAATATGAAGGAAAATTAATTGAGGATACAAAGAATATCGGCTGATAAGGATTATATAACCCCTATTGAACCAGTAGCTTGGAGATGAGATCCCTATTCTCCTGACCAATGGCTGCAAGGGAAATATATTGCATGTGCTTATGATAACAAATAGCACATTGGTTTTATTATTCAACAGAGGAAAGTAAAGATATGTAAATCAGTTTTATGAAACACTAAAAGCATGTCCTGGCTCTCCAGCTCTCCTGGCCTTCAAGTGATGCAGGAGACGTCAAATTCCCTGGGCAACGTACAATGCCTTCATCTGTCTCATAACTTCTAAGATGCAGAGCCATATTTTATTTGTATTTGCTGTTTGACGTCATGAATAAATTATCTGAACCTGCAGACTTTGTGTTCGTAAGGTCTGGATCCAGTTGGTGATTATGTGCTCAGAAAGACAGACAAGTGTGTTTCAATCAGTTGCTGTCCTTTGGCAATATCAAAAGCCTTCGGTAACCTCATTCTTGAATGGTTTGATTATCTAATCCTATGAGCTTAATTAATTGCTAATTAATTGATAAAATTAATAGGTTGAATGACTGTCAAATTTATTTCAATTGCATCACAAAGTAATGAGGCACTTTCTTCTGCACATAAATGACGGCATGATATTTCAAAATGTCACACTTCACTTAACATTAACATTTCGCTTAAACCACTAATTATCTAACTAGAGTGTTTAAATCAGAATTACACAAATGACAGTCAGTAATAAACCACAGCTTTTTGAATCCATTACATTTTTTTTTTCTTGCAGGCTAATGCGCATGCAAAACCTGGATGGCTTTGTTTACAAACACAGCAACTATGAAAAAACGTAGTGCTCAAGATGAAACCCAAAAAAAGGAAAGATTGTCAGCATTTTCATAATGAACATAATGAGCATTCAGAAGATCTGTCCGACTAAATGACAGTCAGACATAGGGCTGGGCGAAACTATATTGATGTATTTCTAAACGAGATATAACACTGGACAATATCGCTTGTATCCATACAGTTCATTTTGCGTTAAAATGACAATACATGGGCCGCAAGTTCGCACCTATTTCTCCTCTCCCTCCCGGTGTCCCTGTATCACACACACAACTTTTTGCTCCGCCTCCCTCGCTCTGTGGTAACTAACCCTCCCCCCTCACTCTCCGACTCCACTCTCACCTACACTCAGCGACAACATGGGCTGTATTGGAATACCTGTACTTGATTGTTCCTAAACAGCTCGGGAATGAGTCGGGATTCGAACATGCCGAAGCAGTTGGGAACGGTAACCATGGGTACGCGTCTGCAATAATAGTTGTAGACCCACACTATTGGTCTATTGATTGGTTGAGGTACCGAGGTTGTCTGGGGCAACATGGTTCTCGCAAATAGTCTA
This sequence comes from Gymnothorax reevesii, assembly GCA_029721435.1. Classification (NCBI taxonomy): domain Eukaryota; kingdom Metazoa; phylum Chordata; class Actinopteri; order Anguilliformes; family Muraenidae; genus Gymnothorax; species Gymnothorax reevesii. The sequence continues at coordinate 98,757,381 of CM056579.1, read as the reverse complement.
TTCAAGATCACGAAGCAAAGAATTGTGAGCATTTAAGTGATTTTTTCAATCCGGAAATGAGGTCAACGTCAAGGCCTAATGGATCAGTGAATAGATGAAATTGTTCTGAAATCTACAAGTTATGTAAAATAGACCATATGCAGTTTTGCCAGTGGTCGCCATGTTTGTTCCCCGTCGTTCTTCATTACACCGTCAACAACGCCAAGAATGCGTTCGCGAACACGCTCTCAGGTATTCATTTCGCGACGAACAGTGTTCTCTGTTTGAGAGCAGGGATTCGAATACAGCCATGGAGACGAAGTGCGCTGCAGAAGAGGGATTGGTCAATAATTATACATATAGTTTGTTTGCAAACAAGCTACCGTTAATTAACTACTCGGTTTTCTGCGGATTTAAAATCCGTAAAGATTCATTCAAACGCAAGTGAGAGTCATGGAATTAGCGCAATGCTCAGATACAGATATAGCAAATGGGAAACTGCATCCACTACCGTGCAAACGGAAATTAGTTTGGTGGTAAACAAAGCTATTGAGAACTGCAACCTCCCCCTAGCAAGTGTCTATTCTGCAACTGGCGTGCGCCCTAACCTGCGCTTGAGAAGCATATGCTCCAGAGTTTATAAGCTCAAGCGCAAATAGCTAGCAGTCTTATTGCGTAAATCTCACTCAGTGACTTCGCCACTCAGTCGCGTTTGAACAAACTTTTGTGGATTTTAAATCCACAGAAAACCAAGTAGTTGACTACTGATCCCTGGTTTGCAAAGGAAATATATTCACAAATATTCACTCAGTACCTGTCCATAACCAAATGGAGCTAGTTAGCGAAGTAACAACGTTCACCGAGAAATGAGAGTAACAAGTCCGAAAATGATACAACTGCGCATGCGTACTGGAAGTCATGGTCAAATAGCCTAAGAACTGAAAACCCGGTTCACGGCCAAAAAAATATCGATATATATCGAATATTGCCATTCAGCTAAAAAATATCGAGATATGACTTTTCGTTGATATCGCCCAGCCCTAGTCAGATATAACAACTAGCCTTTTTAACTGGCATGACGTGCATTAGTACGTTGGATATATGCATTAATACGTACAATCTGGCACCATGTAACGTTTTCAAGGACAATAATTACAAGGCTATTTTGATATAAAACTCAATTATTTCTTGTTTCAGCAGTCTCCCAAATAATGAACTGAATCAGAAGTTTCAGATCCATCCAAAATCCACTCACTCAATTTTATATTCATGACATATGCACTATATTACATGATGTACAGTAGAATACGCACGGTACACTGTTATCGTTTTTTGTTTTTTGTTCAAAATCAACAATATTCAAAAAAAAAAATTCATTTCATTTCAAAGGAATAAAGAAGCTTTGTTAAAAAGATGAGCAAGATAAAAGACATATCTTTGCGTGGTAGAAATTTAATGAGAATGAATAACTTGCTACATGGTGTTACCCGAAGAGGGGGGTACAAATGGTTCTTTCACCCATGACCAACCTCAGACACCCACAAAACATTTATTTACTGTCTTATGAAGCTTTAATTGCTCCTATTCACAGTTCATTTCCCATATAGTCTGAAATAGCTGCTTTTGAAGCCTTAGGGAGACTTGCTAGCTAGGGAGGTTAAGAAAATGGGAATAAAGCGTACACACAAAATTCATTTTTCATTTGGCTTTATGTGGAGAATCATACATTTTACACTCTTTTTGAAAACCTTCGCCTCACTCACCCAGAGGACCAAATTTCAGGTCTGAACATTTATTTATAAGGAAGTTTTCGACCTCCAAAAATGCTCCCAAACAGAAAAAGCATGTTGCGGGCACCTGAAACTCTAAGTGATTTGGCTTGGAGTGACCCTCAGTTTTACGTAAACACTAACTAGGTGTCTGGGTTATCTGCACGGGTGCTCAGAGATTTTTTTTTTTTTTAATAAGGAAATTCTACATCAGCACTTACTTACCAAGCACTTACACACCTAACACCACTAATCAACCACAAGAGTCTTTGCTAAAGAGCTTGATTAGAAGTCTCAGGTGTGCAAGTGCTTGGTTCTACATAGTAGGATATAAAAATAAGGAAGTATTGACATCACGGGCCAAAGAGCCATGCCTTTCTGGGGGTCTGGGGGCATGCCCCCTGGGAAATCTTTTTATTTCTAGGCTTTAAATGGTGCATTCTGAGCACTAAAAGAACAATTTATAATGCATCACCATTTTTGAAATTTTCAGGCACAAAAGCCAACAAAAACACACAAACATTAAATAATGACAGAAATGCTTGTAAATTTTAAAACAATAAGTGCCTACCAAAAAATGCACATTTATCAGGAGGACTTTTACCGTTAAAGAAAACAGCATTTCAGTCTGTAATAAAAGGCAGGGAGACAATAAGTGTTATGCAGAGGTTTTACAGTCCCTGCTAATGGCAAAATAGATTCTTACTCTTGAATATGTCAGCTACATCCTGGATTCATCCATATTATGTATCAGCAAGTAACTAGGTAAGTACACTACTGCTCAAAAGTTTGGGATCACTTGCAAATTCTTTGTTTTCCAAAGAAAATACATTTTCATGTATTTCCCAAACATTTTTTCCCATTTCACAAATAATTAAAATTAATCAGCTGATTTTCAAAGAAAGATCTACATTTTTGCATAGAGGCCTATTATCAACAACTGTCAGTCCTCTGCATCAATCTCCTGGTATGGCTGCTAATCCAAGTTAAGCAATTTATAAGGCTAATTGATTATTAGAAAACCCTTCTGCAAATGTGTTGCACAGCTGAAAACCGTAGAACTAAGAAGGGAGCGCAAAAGGGAGCATGGCATTCTTGAGGTTGGTTTAGTACCTGAAGCATCAACAGTTGTTTCAGATTCAGTTGAATTTATTGTCATTGTTACAGAATAACAATGAAATTACGTTTGGAGAGAAAGTGCTCCGGGCTGCTGCAACGTGCGTTGCACTGCCAACTCCACTTCCTTCTTCGAAAGTTAACACAGAAAAGAAACATATTGATGACATCAGACATGATAATGCACATCAGGTTATATAACATGACACGCTGGAAATGCGTAGGAATTTTTTCAAGGGAATGGGGCAGGGGGGATGAGAGGTGGGGGAAGAAGGGGTTATTGAAAATGCAGGAGGCAGCCTTGGCAGAGGGAGGGGGGTGGAATGCAGAGTCCAGAAGTCCTTATCAGGGGCAGAATGTTCTGCCCTCGCCAGAGGGATAGGGATGTTGCTGTAGATGATGAGGACCGGTCCGTGTGAGGCTGAGGCAGACAGAGGGGAGACTCGGAGTGGGGATTTTATTCACAATTTACACTTTGTCCCAGCTATTTCGGAATTGGGGTTCTACAATGATTCTGAAATGTAATTAGTTTTATTTATTGCTAAATCTTTGGCGACTTGTTTTCAATGCATAACCAACTTAGCGCAACCAAAAGACAGAGCATGTATATTGAGCAGTTTTTTTCCTGACCGGAATAAGGCATTTGACCAACTGAATCACAAGTTTCTGTTGAAGACTTTGGAGGCCAGTGGCTTTGGACAGGTTTTTAGGTAATTTGTGTGGCTCCCGTGCCCACGAGCACAGAGTATGGTGAAGATAAACGATGTGCTTACCACCCCTTTTTGAGTGACTAGGTCGGTCAGACAGGGTTGACCCCATTCTGGGCTACTGTATTCCCTGGCCTGGGAGCCGATGCTCTGCACCCTGAGAAGCCAGCTGAGTAGAGTGGTGGCCCCAGGGGTACCAGGAGTACTATGTATGCGGATGATGTAATTTTGCGCAGAGGAATGCGGCAGATGTGAAGGTACTGTCACTTAAAGACTTGATGAGCGGGCAGCATCAGCCTGCATTAATCAAGATAAATGTGGACGCCCCATCCGTTTTTTTGGAGGAGATACAGAAGGGGATTAAGTTCTTCTTCTGGGGAGGGCACCACTGCCTGAAGCGTGGAATATTGTGCTTGCCGCTGTTCAAGGGTGAGCAAGGTTTAATGAGCATGCGCAGTAACATGGCAGCCCATAGGTTCTAAACACTGCAAAAACTGCTACACGTAGGAGTCAGTGCACCATGGATATTTTTCGCCCCCTCACTGCTTTGAACGATGGGTGGATCCAGACCTGATCACCATTTATTTCTCATTGATAGCAGGAAACTGAATCAGTCTGAGTGGCCAGTTTCTCATTCTATGATTGAAAGGGTGCAGGAAATGTTTAGAGTAACTCAGGCTGAAGAGGGTGATGGCAGGTTTGTGGTGGATGTGCCTTTGTTTTATAATCTGCTGTGTTAAAAACAGCTATCACCATCATGGAGCACGCTGAGGAACTTTGTGAGAGCTGTGGTTGGACTGGTAAAATGCTTCATTGATTCTCAATGCCACAGATGGAGGGATGAGGGAGAGATGGCAGGGGTATGTGCAGTGCATTTCGGAGCTCACAGTTCTTGGATGCTCAGACTAAATCTTTTCTCGCCGTCCTCACAGATGAACTCAATGTCAGGCCCTTAGCTTGTAATGAATGTATTTCGTGAAGGTTAAATACAGGTTGGAAATGGCGGGAAGAATAACTAATTCTCCAAATAATTTCATGTATATATAAATGTGAGCCATGTAAATGTTGCACCGAAGTTGTATGTTTGACAAATAAAATATTTGGAAATCCTTTTGAAAGCAAAAGAAATAGTATTTCACTCCGTATAGGTAACTGTGAGGATGGTTGGCACCTGAGTGTTTCTTATTACAAATTAATCTTTTCAGAGAGAAGCTCAAAAACTACTCCATATTGTTCTCGCATCATCTTCAGATATATAACATACTTGGTAAAAATATGAAAATGATTCTTAGCACTCCACATGACCGTTAGGGGATATGAAAATTAGTAAATATTTAGGAAACCGTAAAAATTGAATAGCTTTCTGAAAATTATTCTGTCACTCCAAAAGCAGTAATCAATGTGATGACTTGATAAACATGACCTAATTTGTCATGAATGATAGGGGCAAAAATCTGAGTGCTTTATCTAGCATACTTTTTGATTTAAAAGCACTCAAAGAGGGTCACGCTTTGTTACATTGGGAATTTTTGTCAATGAGAGTTACTCATTTGTGAAGTTGACCCAAAGGCTCGTTTGGCAAAACGCATTAAATTAACAGAAATTTCAAAGGGTTGCAGTTTCAAAACAAATTCAGATATAGACCTACTCACACTGAAAGAACCTATATAAACATGTATGTTTTAACATATAGGTTTAGCATATATGCGACATATGTAAAATTGGCTGTTTTCAGTACATATATGTACTTATATGTACCTATAATATATGAAAACGGCCAATTAAAACTTTGCTCTTTTTTTATTTTGCATTTCCAATCCCACCCTAAACCAGGGACTTTCAATTCAAGTATTAAATAGAAATGTTAAGGCTCATTGGCATATGCAGCCCCGTGTTAACAAGCCAGTAAAGTATACACAGTCCACTGCTGTTGATGAGTGCTTTTTATTCAATTGCTGAGCAAAATTTCTCAAGCTCAGAATGAGAGCAGAGGATAAACATAGAGGTCAGAATCTTAAATATCAGCGCCTGTCTAGACAACAGGACGCACCGAAGGGAACTCTAATCCACATAACTCTTCCCAGCAGGCCCTTCGCAACTTGCATCTCTGTACCCCATTGGCCAATTGTGCGCTACTTCTGAAAAGAGCTGCCGACCACTGCTGGTTGATAAAAGGCGAGGATTAAAACCTATATGTTTATGTAGGTTTTTTCTGTGTGGGAGTTTAAGAATCTTTGTTATTTCATCCCCATAGGGAAAAGCCTGAGACCTTTAGTTGTTATACAAGTATCTCAGATAAAAGACAAGTGTCTGTTCATTAAAACTGTGAACAGAAATGTAGACTTTGTCTTCAAATTCATGAACCAAAGTGAAAAGCTCAAATAGATGTGGGTATGAAAATTACTTTTGAAAGGCATGTTTTATTGAATGTATGTTCTTCTGTGTACTTTTATTTTCTTATTTTTGTTTTATTTTGCTACATTTAGACTTTAGACTACATTTTGCTACATCTGAGCCATATTTATCTAGAAACTGCATTACAGACAAGATAGAAAACATTGCATTTGGTGGATGTCACAGTGCCACCTTTCAGTGGATGTGTATGAGCTGTAATGATGTGAATCCAATTTTATCTAATGTGGTGAATCTGGCAGTGACTTAAACTTTTAAAAATGCTTAATTGATGAAATAAACATAATCAAACCATTTTGTTTTTATACATTTCCTTCTCTTCCACAATACACAACTCAATCTTCATAGAATGGAAATAAGTATGGTCAAAAAAAAATTGATGACCTTGTTATTGTTAATGTTTTAGGAAAAAACTTAAACAAATAGTATGAGATATTTGTGTCTCCTCTCACTTGCCATAGTTAATAATGACTGGTATACACATTACATACGTTTGTTCCTAAATACATGTCGACATGTGACAAATGTGATGCCATTTTCACGTGTTCACATGTGATTAATAACTTATTGAGTGAAATTCTTGTTATTTCTGTGAGGGACTTTGGACTGATATGCAGATATTACCTTGAGAATTAAAATATGAGCTAGGCACTGTTATGGCCCCAATTTGTTATTACATTTATAACACAACAGCAACAGCAAGGGATGACAAACACAGTTTTAACAACTAAAACACATTTAATTTTTAACAAAGACAAAGACTAATAACAACCTACAACTAAAGACCAAGATTGATAAATAAGAAAAAACAGAAATAATTACAGTCCCTTTTCGGTGGGGTGGCTTGGTGATGTCCTGGATGAAGAAAATGCTCAAACACAGGCAAAGAAATCCACAAAAGAAACGTCACAGGTCTTGAACAGAATGGCAGGTCTGGTCATCTTCTTGCAATTTCTCCTACTTTACTGTCTCAGTTCTTTTCCTTATATACTCTTTTTCAGACCCCACCCACATTTAGACCTCTTTTTTTTACTTTTCGGGGACTTGCCCCAGACATGTCCAGGACATGTCTAAACAAAGCTGCAGTCTGAGCTGAACAAAAAAAAGGTAAATACTGCCATCTAGTGGCCTATATTCACATTACACCTCCATTCCAAAAGGGAAAAATTTTGACTCATAAAGGCAAAATTTTTCTTTTCAATACAAAATGGTTAAGTGAACACTTGTCTGAATATTGTATGATATGTATATGTAAACACATGATATATATATACACATTCAAACACGGGATAAGCAATCAGCAATTACATTGTCTGTACCCTTCACATGCTTAATTTCCAAGTCAAACTCCTGTAAAATCAAACTCCAATTCAACAATCTCCGATTCTTGTTTTTCATCTTACTCAAAAACGTTAACGGATTGTGGTCAGTGTACACAATCATTGGCTTTTGTCCTGTACAAACATAAACCTCAAAGTGTTGTAAAGAAAGGACCAGAACCAACAGTTCCTTCTCTATTGTGGAATAGTTCCTTTGGTGGCGATTGAACTTCCTGGAGAAGTATGCCACGGGATGCTCAATGTCATCAGAGTCACTTCTCTGTAGGAGCACAGATCCACAAGCTTGGTCGCTAGCATCGACCGCGATGGAGAACGGTTTGTTGAAGTCAGGAGATTTGAGCACGGGGAAGTGACACAGCAGAGACTTCAGGCGATCGAAGGCTCTCTGGCATGCATCATCCCAGGTGAACTTTACGCCTTTCTTCAGTTGGTTAGTTAGACTGAGAGCAATCTCAGCAAAGTTCTTGCAGAACTTGCGGTAGTACCCGATCATTCCAAGGAAGCGGCGCAAAGCTTTTTTGTTGTCAGGAACTGGAAAGTCCATGATGGCTTGGACTTTAGCATTTATGGGTGCCACCTTACCCTGGCCTATGACGTAGCCAAGGTAGGTGAGAGTAGCACAACCAAAGTCACTCTTGTTCAGGTTAACAGTCAGGTTAGCCTGGGTCAGGCGCTGGAACAACGTCTCTACATCTTTTAGATGTTCTTCCCAGGAGTCACTCCATGTGATCAGGTCATCGATGTATGCACCCGTGTGTGGCAATCCGGCGATTGTAGACTGTATCATCCTTTGGAACGTGGCTGGGACATTTTTCATGCCAAAGGGTAAGACTTCATACTGGTACAATCCAGATGGTGTGGCAAAAGCAGAGATGCTCTTGGCCCTCTCAGTTAAAGGCACACACCAATAACCCTTCAATAAATCAATCTTGGTCAGAAACTTTGCTTGCCCTACACTATCAATACAATCATCAATCCTAGGTATTGGAAACACATCAGTTCTAGTTACAGCATTGACTTTGCGATAATCTGTACAGAATCTAGTACTTCCATCAGGTTTTGGAACTAGCACACAGGGTGAACTCCAATCTGAGTTGGAGGGTCTGATAATATCATTTTTTAACATGTACTCAACCTCTTTCTCAGCAATCTTTCTCTTTTCAGGATTTATCTGGTATGGATGCTGTTTTATTGGTTTGGCATCACCAACATCTACATCATGAGAGGCTATAGTAACTCTCTTTGGAACATCAGGAAACAAATCCTCATATTTCTTGATCAACCTTTCAAACTGATCTCTCTGTGAGGGTTCTAAGTGCTGGAGTTTTACATCAAGATTTTGCAACACTTCAGTGTTTGACAATTTACATGAAAGAACTTCAGCTTTAATTCTTGGTTCATCATTTTACAACTCCCCCTCATCTTCACACGTTTCGACCATTGGAGAATCTGAAGTGACAGCTGCAACCCTAGCATTTCTGTCATGATAAGGCTTTAGCATGTTAATATGACACAATTGTTTTGGTTTTCTCCTATCTGGAGTCTTCACAATGTAATTGAGATCATTGAGTTTTGTCAGAATTTCATAAGGACCATGAAATCTAGCCTGCAATGGATTGGACTGCAAGGGAAACAACACAAGGACCTTGTCTCCTGGTTTAAACTCACGGCTTCTAGCCTTATGATCATACCAAGTTTTCATTTTTCCCTGACTTGATTTCAAGTTCTCTTTGGCAAGGTCACAAGCTGCACGCAATCTTTCCTTGAACTTGCTAACATAGTCTAACAGACTGATTTGCGGCTCTTCCTCTTGCCATTGTTCACTCAATAATAGCAAAGGTCCTCTCACTTCATGACCAAACACTAGCTCAAATGGACTGAATCCAGTAGACTCCTGCACTGCTTCTCTTGCTGCAAACAACAGCAAATGAACCCCTTCATCCCAGTCTTTCTCATGGTCATAACAATAAGTCCTCATCATTGTCTTGAGAGTGGAATGAAACCGCTCTAAGGCACCCTGACTTTCTGGATGATAGGCACTAGAAAGAATCTGTTTTGCACCTAGTTCATACACAACCTGCTGAAACAATCCTGAAGTGAAATTGCTACCTTGGTCTGACTGAATTTCCCTGGGAAGACCAAACAACGTGAAGAACTTTATCAAAGCCTTCGAGATTGCAGTTGCCTTGATGTTACGTAGAGGTCTGGCTTCGGGGAATCTGGTAGATGCACACATGATTGTCAACAAGTACTGATTTCCAGATCTAGTCTTGGGTAATGGACCAACGCAATCAACAATGACCCTAGAGAATGGCTCCCCAAATGCTGGGATAGGCTGCAATGGAGCTACAGGTGGGTCTAACTGGTGTTTTCCAACTACCTGACAAGTGTGACAGATTTTGCAAAAGTTGGAAACGTCTTTCCGAAGCCCAGGCCAAAAGAAGTGTTTCATGATCTTATCAACAGTCTTGTTAACACCAAGATGACCTCCTAAAGGTAAACTATGAGCCATTGTTAAGATCTCATTCCTGTAGACCTTCGGAACAACAATTTGCCTGACCACTGCCCAATCTGCATTGGCAGGGATATCAGGAGGGCGCCACTTCCGCATCAACACACCATCCTTGAGATAATACCCAACTGGAACTGCATCTATTTCTTTTTCAGGAAGGGCTCTCCTCTTTAGTACACCAATTTCAGGATCATTAGTTTGCTCCTCAATCAACCGCTTTCTGGACAGAGACAAGTCTCCAGACACATCAGAATCACCAGACCCATCCGGCTGGCTGAATAGAGAACTGATAAAAGTATCTGATAAGTCCTCAAACGGAGAAACCATAGTAGGCCAATCAGAGTCATGAGGCGAACCACCTGAGTCCTGACTATTCAATGTACTGGACGGCACCACAACATCATCTTCTTTAGCCTTCTTGGCCATAGCACGAGTCACTGCGCAAGAAGGATACAGAGATGGGTCCTCATCCCCATTTTCAGTGCTCGGCTGTGAAGTAAGATGTACAGGGGGAACTACTTTGCCCCCAGCCAGGTCATTGCCTAGCAACAGAGAAACACCCTTTATAGGTAGACTTGACATAAGTCCCACCTTTACCTGTCCTGTAACTAAATCTGACTTCAAGAATATAGAGCGCAGGGGTACAGATACAGTCCTCCCTTCAATACCTTGTACAAGTATGAAATCCCCTGAAGCGGTCTCATCACGTAACTCCAAGGAGTCCATCAACAAAAGTGACTGAGAAGCTCCGGTATCCCTTAGGATATATATGGGGACAGGAGTAGTATGCTCATTCAGAGCCACAAATCCCTCTGACACAAATGGAAGAAATTCCTCCCTCACAAAGTCAGCTGTATTAGGCTTTTTAGCCCCACAAGAAGCAGGCAATTTAGCAGATTAGTTATCTACTACAGGGGTTTCTAACCTTGTTTTCACAAAGGCATTTGGTTTGGTATCCTTTTCTTTTTCTTTCTCAGCTTTAAGGAACCAACAGTTAGTTGTAACATGACCAGATTTCTTGCAATATCTGCAAACTAGACCACTTCTGTCACTGTCAGCTTTCACACTTTGATCAGACCTGTTACTGGATTTTTGAGCACCATCACCAGATTTGTCTTTGTCTTTGGGTGAGGAATCTTGGGTATCACCATAACCCTTTTTCTGAAATTGGGACCATCTATTATTACTGCTAGACTGAAATTTGGACTTATGTGTGAGAACATATTCATCTGCAAATTTGGCAGCTGATTGCAAATTCAGTGCTTGCTTCTCATTAAGGTAGGTCTTAACATCATCTTTAACACAGTGCTTGAATTCTTCAACTAACACCATCTCTTTTAGTGAGTTGAAATCATCCTTGACCTCCATAGAAGTACACCAGCGCTCAAAGCAAACCTGTTTTTCATTAGCAAATTCAACATAAGTCTGATTTTCAGATTTCTTCAGACCTCTGAATTTCTGTCGGTAAGCCTCTGGAACCAACTCATAAGCTCTCAAAATAACCTTTTTGACAACCTCATAATCAGAGGAATCATCTGCAGACAAAGCCGAATAGGCTTGTTGAGCTTTACCCTTGAGGACAGTTTGCAACATCAGAGGCCAGTGTTCCTTTGGCCACTGGCAACTCTTTGCTACCTTTTCAAAACACTGGAAATAGTTGTCAACATCCTTTTCTGAAAATGGAGGCACCAGTTTTACCTCCTGATTGGCACAAAATTTATTTTTAGTTTCAATTTTAATTTTTAGTTGCTCCATTTGGAGTCTTTCTTCTCTATCGAATTTCTCTAATTCAAAATCTCTCTGTCTCTCTCTTTCTGCTCTTTTCTCTTTCTCTCTCTCAAATTCTCTTTGTTTTTCTTCTCTTGCTAATTTTTCTAACTCAAACTGCCTTTGTTTTTCTTTTTCTTCCCTCTCAAATTCTCTTTGTTTTTCTTTTTCCTCCCTTTCTTTTTCTCTTTCCTCCCTTTCAATCTCTAGCATTGTTAATTTAAGTTCCATTTCTATATTTGGATTTTCCACTGGAAACTGTTCCAGATCTCCTGGTGCAAACACATTTTCATCAATGTAATATTCAACTATCTCTCTAGTCAGTCTTGCTTTTCGCATGGCTGGTTTTACCTCTGTCAGCTCCAACTGTCTGCAAATTTCTAGCAGTTCTGTCTTTTTAAAAGACTTCAAAACCCCTACGGTTGGTGATGCCAAGAAATCATCCATTGCTGTTGTCAATATATATCTAGGAAAATTCACAAAAACAATTTCACAATTTGGAATGTTAGATTTTCAATAAATTACTCACACAATGGTCTATCCCGGACGAGCCCCCAATTTGTTATGGCCCCAATTTATTATTACATTTATAACACAACAGCAACAGCAAGGGATGACAAACACAGTTTTAACAACTAAAACACATTTAATTTTTAACAAAGACAAAGACTAATAACAACCTACAACTAAAGACCAAGATTGATAAATAAGAAAAAACAGAAATAATTACAGTCCCTTTTCGGTGGGGTGGCTTGGTGATGTCCTGGATGAAGAAAATGCTCAAACACAGGCAAAGAAATCCACAAAAGAAACGTCACAGGTCTTGAACAGAATGGCAGGTCTGGTCATCTTCTTGCAATTTCTCCTACTACTTTACTGTCTCAGTTCTTTTCCTTATATACTCTTTTTCAGACCCCACCCACATTTAGACCTCTTTTTTTTACTTTTCGGGGACTTGCCCCAGACATGTCCAGGACATGTCTAAACAAAGCTGCAGTCTGAGCTGAACAAAAAAAAGGTAAATACTGCCATCTAGTGGCCTATATTCACATTACAGCACCATGTATGACAGTTGCAAAAGTGAGTTATGAGCTATACAATAGGTATGACAAACAGAACCTGCCACTGGGTATATGAGCTATATAGGAGACATATACCTTGTATGTACATATAGGGCCTACATGTGAAAATGAAGAAGCAATATAGGAGACCTATATGTCCTCTATAAGGGGACCTGGAACCCATTGGGTGAGATTAAAAGATCCCTGTATGCTATATTGCTGTTAATTGGTGTGCATTTATTATATTATATTTGTTTAATTTTACATTAAATAAAGTGTTTCTAAAAGTCAAAAGTCTCTCAGACTTTTTCTTTCTTTCTCAATTTCCTCTCGCCCCTAAACTTGGTTATGAAAGGGCTGTCAGAGATCTCTCTCTCACAATCACACTCTTTTTCTCATCGTCTCTTCACTCTGTCCCTCTACCTCCATTTCTCCCCCTTTCTAATCTTCACTTTCTCTAACTCTAAAATTCAAATTCTTCACTTGCATGACATATTTCAAAAATACATACTGCCAAAGCATAAAAACAACAACTGCAATTATTAAAAATGAATTAATATCAAGATAGCGATACCAACAATTACAAGAACTAGAAGAATAAATAAATTACTCTATGAATATTTATGACATGTTTCTACTGTGATGAAGGATATTAACCCTCTATTAACCAGCGTAGCATATCTACTACATGAAATAAAAGGGTTAACAGCCTGGACACCCAGTTGGTTTTGTTTCTTATTGCCAAATAATAAACATTTGAGAATAACTTGAATGGTATGTCTCTTTAATTTCTTCATTAGCATTATTACCCAATATAGCAGATTTGCTACAATTTGGAAAGGTGGGCCAAATGTGTCAAAAAATTTTTGTCTACTTTTTTCAAATAATGGCCGGCCCAAAATAAACATTTTTGCTTAGGGAAATAATTTTAACACGATTGGAAATGGGTTTGCTTTATAGAGGATTAAAGGTGACGTAATATGCTTTTTTTCCAAGTTTATATTTTCGTCTTTGACTCCCCTAGAGTACTCCTGATCGCGCATAAAAGTAAAAAAAAAAAAAAGGGTACTTATTTCGCTCATACTGCCGTCCTCAAAAAAACCCATTTGTAGCCCATAGTAGTCTCTGCCTGAAACGACTCATTGGGGTGGCTCTTCCGCCATGGCCCCCACTTCCCGTGTGCCAACAATCTTCTGACTGGCCAGCTCTGTGGAGGGCGGATCTAGGCGGGACGAGGCAGCTGAACACAGTTTTCCTAGCCCGGCTGCAAACTGAAACTGACGCGCCTCCCGAAGGACTCAAGTTGCATATTCTGCAATCTAACGCAGTACATGTGTATAGATCTAATGAAATTAACTTGCTCTAATAAATGCAACGGCAAAAGTGGTGGACGCCGTGCGAAAGTCTGGCAACTCAAGCACGAATTTGCTATCGGCTACAGTTTGCTACGGCAACAGTTGGTGAGTACAACGGTTTTTCTACTTCTTAGCCAGGATGCAGGGGAAGCTAAAATCCACCCCATATAGACACATTTGTACAACGGGTTGACATGCCAAAGTGTAGACCGGAGACCATAGAAATCCGGTGGGTCTGAGTTTAGAGGGAAACATGGACAGTGAGGAGAAGCTAAAAGTGGACCAACAGCTTATGGACTGCTTCGGTGTGTACTAGGACCTGCTGGTTCGTGTGCATAGCTGTGGTGTGTTGTTAGCGTGGAGAAATGAACAGCTTCCGCGCTGGTATATGACGGAGGGGCGAAAGCTCCAAGCCAAACAGCCTTTTCAGAAATTGCCCGTGGTAATGACTTACTTATTGTTCCGGAATGACCAGCTTTTCCTTGCGGAAAATGGGCGCATTATGGATAGTGTGCAAGAGCTAGACAGAGCTCCGGTTATGTCATGAACATAAAACAGGTTTTACAGACCCTAAGTTCCGTCTGCGTGAACTGTTGCTTATGTGGAACTGGCGAATTGATCACTTTTACAGGGAAGAATTTAATATTAAATCGATGGCAATGCAGAGAAATCGTTTGTTATATCGGACACATTATAGCCTGTGCACTTCCCTTTTGCTTTCACCGGTAGTATCAGAGAGCTTGCCCAGACATTGGAGATGTATCAGGCTGACCCCCGTCATGGATAAGTAAAGTGATCGTTTCATAAGCACCCAAAAACCCACCCCAAGCTCTGCAAAATCTATGTCTGGTCTAACTGCTGCCCACCTCGACTGACACATACAGCATCACAAAAACAAGCTCTTTAAAATTGTAAAAATTGCTGGGAAAGTGATTGGCAAGCCACAGACTCCCCTCTGCAATATTTTTGACAGGGCGGTACTCAGGAAGGCTAAAGGTATAATTGCAGACGGCTCACACCCACTGCACTCACAGTTTCAGTTGCTTCCGTCTGGCCGCAGATTTAGGGTGCCAAAGGCCAGTCGGAATATATATAAAAATTCCTTCGTTCCTCATGCTGTTCTGGCACTGAATGCCAACTGACTACATCTGGCTGGACCTGTGTGGTTTTCATTTTATAGTTTTTACTGTTAAGCACATGTGTATCTTGCTCTTACTCTTGATGTTAGGGGCTATGCAGTATGTTACATGTCATCTGCCTACTGCGGCTGGTCAGGCCACTGCCACTGCTGTATTTTGTCACTTTTCATCCTGTGTGTATATTTTTTTGTTTTAATGATGTTTTGTCATCTGTACATATTTGTGAGAAGCCAAAGACAAATTTCCACTTTGGTGGACAATAAAGTCAATCAATCACTCCGTTTTTCTTCAACTTTAGTGGCTACAATCAGGCAACGTTATGATGACATTGTCACATTGATCCTTACCAAAGTAACACAAGCATATCGATCATAATTGCTGCATGTAAGTTAACCGGAAGCATTTTTAATTTGCAGAGCACACAAACTAATATGCAGTAGCTGATAAGCTGTCATGACTTTGAATGTAATCTGTCGTGCGAAAAATTTGTTTCGCGTCTGGTGTGAAAGCTGCTTAACACGCTCATAATGCCTTATTTGCGTCTTTGCATTGACTTTGAATGTAGCTACTCTGTCGCACGAAAAATTTGTTTCGCGTCCGGAGTCAAAGCTGCTTAACACGCCCATAACGCCTTATTTGCGTCTTTGCATTGACTTTGAATGTAGCTACTCTGTCGCACGAAAAATTTGTTTCGTGTCCGGAGTGAAAGCTGCTTAACACGACCATAATGCCTTATTTGCGTCTTTGCATTGACTTTGAATGTAGCTACTCTGTCGCACGAAAAATTTGTTTCGCGTCCGGTGTGAAAGCTGCTTAACACGCCCATAATGCCTTATTTGCGTCTTTGCATTGACTTTGAATGTAGCTACTCTGTCGCACAAAGAATTTGTTTCGCGTCTGGAGTGAAAGCGGCTTGACGTGCCCATTACATGTACTCGCATCTTTGCATTGACTTTGAATGTAGGCTAATCAGTCCTGCGAAAAATTTGTTTCATGTCTGATGTGAAAGCAGCTTTATGGATAGTATGCGACAGCTAGAGAGAGCTCAGTTATGTTATGAACATAATACAAGTTTTGCAGACCATAAGTTCCGTTAGCGCGGACAAGTTGTTTATGTAGAGCTAGGGAATTGATCACTTCTACAGGAAAGAATTACTGATTGAATCTCCCCCCTTTTCACCTTTTTATTAGCCACAACAATTTCTGAAGGGGGATGAAATTATGTCAAGGTAGTGCAGAATAATCATTGTAAACTGGTAGAGCTTCTACGTTTCACATTGCTTTCATGGTAGCACCAGAGAGCTTGCTCAGACATTTGTGAAGTATGCGGCCGATACCGAATAAGTGAAGCGATCACTAAAACTAGTGACTACAATCGGGCGACGTTATGATGAAACTGCCACATTGATTCTTACCGAAGTAACACAAGCATACCGATCAGAATTAATGAGTTAACTAAGTTATCCAAGAGCATTTTTAATTAGCATGACACGCAAACTGGTAACCGAGCGTGCAGTCATAACCACAGAGACAAACCCTTGCAATACAGGTCTTACAGACAGCAAGTTCTGTTCCTGGGAACAGTTGTACTAAGCATCCAAATTGCAAACAAGTATTAAAAGTTAGCTTGAAATGAGGTTTATGTTCACACACTTTCTGTAGAATTTCCCCTGATATCACCCTTGCATATTTAGGACACAAACAGCAACAGTAACTTGGCTATGTTAGCTGCTGTGCAACAGCGACTATCAACTGGCTATCACGTCAGGTTGGCTTATGCAGTAAAAGCAACTTACAGCTTCTGTGTCTGTGAGTCATGGACAGTCGCGACCAATACAGGCTTCATCTTCAGATATTTTGCAAAGCCTGCATTTGAGGCCAGTTGTTAGTGCTAACTATCGCTAGCAGTCGTGCTAGCCACCCGTAACACGTTAGCTTCACTTACATTTTTTGCTGTTATATGGTTACTTACAGCTTGTTGCTCCGAGCACTTGATCAATGCAACTGCTTCAGGTTTGAGAAGCAGCTGAAACGCTTATCCTGTGTCGAATTATCCTTTATTGACAAAGCTGTCTTTGCTGAAATGCTGGGCACAAACAGTTAACGTTCCCTTTGGCCGTGGCTGTTTGCTGCCAGGAAACAAAAAAAGCTACCAACTGATTTGTGATTCTCTTCTTTTGGAAGAGAAATATTTGTTTTTCTTCGCGTCAAAAAGTAAATGGACAAGTAGCTTTGGGAGAGATACTGACAAAATTGCACCTCAAATGATCTGCGGTTCTTCTTTTGTATTTCCAAAAGTGTAGAGACTACCAAGGCATAGTATGATCTGCCATTGTTAGAACCTGCTAGAACAGTTTCCCGTGTGGGCAGGTCTAGCGCAGTGGTTGGCTCTGGCTAGGTCTGTTTTAATTGGACGGCACAACCTGACGTCAGATTTTGCCCAGATCTCGTGAAGATCTCGGCAGGAGCTGTTCAGAGAGGAAATCACAGTCACAAAATCACGTTCTTGGATTATGGCAAAATCCCTGTATCTTATGTTTAGAAACTTTTCAGAGGTTGAGCATGGACAACCAACATTATAACATTACAAATGTGTATTAAAAGAAGGATCAGCATATTAGGTCCCCTTTAAGGTCTGTGTTTGTAAAGTGATGGTGAAAAAATGACACAATACAAGCGTACAATTCAATTTCTCTATCTTCCTCCCTGGCTTTCTTTCTCACCTGCTTTCTCTCTTTCACCCGTCCTCTTTCTTCTTCTTCTCTCTCTCTCAGCCAAGAGACTGCTGCTGCAATACGGTACTCTTTAAATTAACAGCTCTGGCATCTGAAAGTGAGGCAGAGTTGAAACAAAGGAAGTTTTTACAAAAAACTACTGCTAATAAAGGAGAGACCTTTGGGTTCTATGTTAGCATTTGAGCCGACGCCATTTACTGTTACAGCAGCCTGATCTTCGCACTGTGAATATGCATTTCCCTACAGCAGCATTTTTCTGTAATTCTGCCCCTGAAATAATAGGGCTTGGGATTTTTCTCTAGCACTTCGGCATTCAAAAGAACTGAGATTTATTAGCCTGCTAATAAGAACAGATTTAGCTGGCGTGATCATTTCCCTCTCCCTCTGAAGATTTATATTTGAATGTTAATGAGTTATTTTTCCCTCTGGTCTACCCAGCTGGAGTCAAATGTACAGATCTATGCTGCACTACAAAGCCTAAGTGCAGTAACTACACATTGGATAAAATGTGAGTTGTGCAGTTTTAGGCGTGAAAGTATATGGAGGTCAGGATTTATTTGGATGGAAATTATACCACGGCAAATAAATTAACCATTATCTCTCGTTGATGTGCCAACTACTCCTTTGTTGGGACAGAAAACAAACTCTGAAGCCATTTTTTACAACTTAAATTGTTTTGTAGTTACTGCACTTAGCCTTTGTAGGGCAGAATGGTCAGGGCCAGTTTCCCTGGTAAGGCCTGGGCCGAGACTAATTGAAAAATGCATGTGTGTATAAGCTGGGTTGAGAGTCGTATTGAACACAGTCGTGATCCTTGCAATGAAAATTAACCAGACTTCTTTTCAACT
The DNA here is from genome assembly GCA_029721435.1 of Gymnothorax reevesii. Lineage (NCBI taxonomy): Eukaryota > Metazoa > Chordata > Actinopteri > Anguilliformes > Muraenidae > Gymnothorax > Gymnothorax reevesii. The sequence goes on along the minus strand of CM056579.1, from coordinate 98,738,641 downwards.
GGGCAATCATAGGATCACAAGTTGAAGCAATTTTAATCAATATTTCTTCGCGAAATCAGAGCCCAGCAGAAAACAAAATCTACGCTTTGCTCATTTTGTTCTGAGTTTTTGAGTTTCAGCGGACCCTCACTTGAACCAGTAATACACCATTTTGTGGTTTTCAAGACCAAAATGAACAGTCAGTTCAAATTATTGTATAAAATGAGGAAAATATTGCATAGCGTAATGTCTATGGAAGTGGTGTCACGGAATTTGTCCCGCCGGCAGAAGACATGAAGCCGACGAGCACTGGGACCATGTTCCCAAAAAGATAGAGAGGGACCCAAACGCACAGGCTGAGTAAAAATACAAAAATCTTTAATTTAGCTCATAAAGATTAAAAGAGTCCCAGAGGGGAGCAGCAGCACAACAACACACAGCAGGGCTCAGGACACAAACTAAATACTGCTGCACCAAAATAGGTGCAGCCATGCAGCTCTTAAATACTAATACTTCACCTCCACCTTAACGAGCAACAGGTATGGCTCGTTAAGGTGGAGTCAAGGAATGCAGCAGGGGGAAGGGCCTGCAGGCCAACACCATGACAAGCGGGGCTATTTCTTCATGAACACTCCCAATCTAAAATGACCCAATGATTCCTAATTCATTCGCATGTAAATGAGAAAATAAAATGGTTTTTACTCCTCACCCCACAATGTTCTTCTCATGACCGGAACACTAAGAAGTGAGAAGTTTGTCATGGTGAAACCTTAAAACAAGGACTGGTCTCTCAGCTGCAATGGAACATTATGAGGTAGCTGGGTTCGTGTCCCAGGAGAACTGTTTTATAAAGTAGGGTCACTGAGTCGACTGGATAACTGTACCAAGTAAAATCTGGAACCCAGCCAAATCTGGGACATGGACTGAATTAATATGCAGTTTTGAGGTGTAGTTATCCAGCTACCTATGTGACCCTGCTTTGTAAAACAGGCATCGAAGAGAAATGGCAAACATGACTCACTGGTAAACACATCCTCTTCAACCAAGACAACCACACTAATTCTGTGCTCTAGTCAGCATTTAGGTGCCATATGGACCACGGAGGGGGAAGTTACACTGCTTCAACAGCTGCTTTGCTCACTCCAGAGATAAAATAACCAATTGTAATTGGTTTGTGGCATAATGGCAGCCTGGTGACTGGCTGCTTGCATGGCGCCAGTGGGGCTGCTGGTTTGAGTGCTCAGTGGAGCTTGGGATTCTGACAGTTGCCAGTACAAATGAGCGGGACCTCAACCCCAAAACTGCCGCAGGGCGCGTACCCTGGTTTTTCTCTCTCACTGTCCCTACTTGCAACAGTTCCCTCTGTCATCACTCCTGGGCCATCCTTGTAAAATAAGACGCTGTTCTTAAGTGACAGGCTGGTTGAGTCAAAATTGGAGATTAAATGTCCACCGAGGAGAGCTCCCTCCAGCAGCAGACCCTCAGTAGCTGCCAATAACTTTGTTAGGGTTTCTGAGGTTGTGGCAGATCTACACAGAAACAATTAGTACCCACTGCTGAGCACAATGTACTATGGCCCTCATATCAGAGATAAATTCAGCAGGCACAACTACAAAAGTACAACATCATCAAGTAACACCAACAGCATTTTTATATTACCTGCACATAGGCAAAGGTCTTGTACTCAAAGCTGACTTTGTTGTTTAGGATTCATTTTATGAATTGGCATAATGGTATACAAATATCATCAGTCAAATTCTGGTTAAAGAGGTGGCAATGGTAACAGTCAAAAAACACCAGGCTCCCAACATTTATCTGTGCCTGTAAAACCAGGCATAGTCTGTCCCTAAGTTCTGAAATATTCACAGTAACAGTTATGGACCCAACTCTGATATTAGCCTGCGAAGGGACACATCCACTTGATTTTTGATCGAGGACTTATTCCAGTATTTCTGCGTGGTTGACTTTTAGCAGCTAACTGCTCAACCCTGCTTTTGCAGAACACACCCAAAGACTACACCTCCGGAATCTGTGTTATGGCTGACGCAATGCAAAAGCATATTTGTTATTCCACATTGGCGCTTCTCGAATACAGGGTCGGGAAATGTTAATGAGTGAAAGAACAGAGATAATGAACAGTGATGTCAGAGGTCAGGGGTTAAGGGTTGAGGGTCAGGGATAGAGGTTTAAAAGGGAAGAGAGTCATGCACTAGATTATGCTGAGCTGAGAAAAACGCAGTGTTTTTATTTATAATGTGATGCAGGCAACTCTCCCCTCCTCCCGCCTGCCGGGTGTGCAGATCACATCAGCAAGATGATTTTTTCACGCAGCATAATTTTCACATCTCCGCCACCGAGTAACGGCAAAATGCCCGTCTTAAAACTGTAAAAAGCGGTAAACTGTCGTGTGTTCCGACATCTCACTGAGCAAAACAAAGCTGAAACCATTCTTCCAGCGCGACGCGGAGGAGCGTTGCTTGCAGAATAACTTCAGTAGGATGTAAATTAACTGCAGCATTCAATGGTGCACAGTAAAATAAGAATATCATTATAGCAAACAGCCAGGTTATAGACAAATATCTTTTTCAATGACAGAGCACAGCAGACTGTTGGTAACAGAATTATGTGGAATCTTATTTCTACCAAATCAGCTCAACCCGAACAAGGTTTACGATAACAGAGAAGGGATTTGACTGATTATTTCAATCATTTGCGTGTGTCTGGGTGTGTGTGTGTGTGTGTGTGTGTGTGTGTGTGTGTCTGTCTGTCTGTCTGTCTGTCTGTGTGTTTTAAGGGAAAGGCTCAAGAGGGGGGGACACTTGCCCATTTTACCCCAAGTGCCCGATGTGCCTCCATAATTTGAAAATTACTATTTGTCTTATTATAATTGTTCCAGTGAATTCTCAGTCACTTATTTCAGCTGAACTTACAGCACAATAAGAGGGTGGAGTTAACCGAGGGTTGCCAGATCAGTGAGCTCTTTCTTCACTCTGAGGGACTCTGCATGGCCCTGACCCCTGCTGCTCAGCCACATTGTGTTTGGGCTCGTTAAAGGCAGCTCCAGGCTATGGTTTTCATTTGTATCTCTGTTTCAGATGCAACGAAAGCCTGCTGACCGAACTGGCTGTGGACAGGACAGCAGCCCAGCGACAGCTGCAGGAGCCGCAGGATACAGCGGCAGATGAGCAGAAGCCAACCACATAAAAGCAGCAGATTGGCATATGATAGCCATACTCTAGTGCAGGGGTGGCCAACCCTGGTCCTTGAGAGCCGCAGTGTCTGCTGATTTTTGGTGTTACTCAGCACTCGATTGATGGATTAAAGTAGTCGATTACTCACTTAACTGATCTCACCTGGTGTCTCAGGTTTAATTTGGTAATAATGAGCTAATCAATCAATTGCAATCAATTCGCAAGAACAACCCACAAAACTCCTACAGCCAATTAAGCAGACTTTGCAGGTTGTTACAGCAATCTATGTGTTAACTAAGATTTGTCAGTGTGGTTGGATATTTAGCATAGTTTTAATGCAGGCAAAGTTGTACAGAGTAGATAAAAGTTTATAGAGCAGGGGTGGATAACGCTGGTCCTGTAGAACCAGACGTGTGCGGAGTTCGGTTTAAATCAGGTGGAGAAAACCAAAGACACCAGGTGAGATAAGTGAAGTGTGTAATCAACTGCTTTAATTCATCAATTAAGGGCTGAGTAACGTCAAAAACCAGCAGACACTGCGGCTCTCCAGGACCGGGGTTGGCCACCCCTGCTCTAGTGGCAGATTAGCAAAGATAGCCACGTACTACCGGCAGATTAGCAGAGGCTAGCCTCATGGTAGCCTCAGATCAGCAGAAGCTAGCCACACGCTACTGGCAGATTCGCAGAAGTCAGCCACATGCTAGCAGTAGATCAGCAGAAGCTAGCCGCACGCTAGCGCCAGATCAGCAGAAGCTAGCCACCTGCTAGCGCCAGATCAGCAGAAGCTGGCCGCATGCTTGCGGCAGACTCAGAAGCTAGCCACACACAAGGGACAGGCAAGCAGAAGCTAGCGATATGATTGCGGCAGATCAGCCGAAGTGAGCTGCAGAGCCACACACTCAAATTAGCAAAATTTACCCACATACGAGGAACAGATTAGCAAAAGATAGCCTGACATTACCAGCATTGTCTGGCATGGAATTTAGGCTTGGCATGCGGGCACTGAACACACCTCTGTAAAAGCGAACAGGCAGTAAGTTTCCGTCAGTGCAAAGTCCTGCAAGGGGTTTCTCCCATCCAGCAGCTCAGTGGGCAGATTCCACTTATTAGCTCTACCTCCTGTCTGAATAACTGTGGCTTTAAGCTAATCCTGGTGGTTAGAGGAAAAACACTGGTGAGGATTTTCACTTGCTGAATCTGGATGTTGGTTTTTGGCACCTCAGGGAAAGACTTATATGCATCACCTCCTCAGTAATACAGCAGCTTTGATGCGAACCTCAAAGCCGTGACTCATGAAGAGCTGTTGTTTTGATGAGTGCCACAGCAGATGGTCATGTTTCGTTTCTGGCTGGAGTTGGCGGGTTTGCCTCGGTCCCAGATTACCACACCCCTCATTGTGCCCCTGATTAAAACATTCAAACAGAACGAGCGGGACACAATTAGCAACATTTGAAGGTTCAAATCCTGAGTAGTCCAACATAAAAGGCCCATTCTAATTAGACGTGAACACTCAAAGGTGATGAGATGCTGTATTACCATGAAATGTATTGTTTGGAATGGAATATTGGTAAATTCCAGAAACAATATTCTCTTACTCTCTCAATAATTCTCGTTTGCTGCGTGCGTGTGTATGTGTACGCTCGCACATGTATCAGTGTGCATAAGCGCGTGTATACAAGTTTATAGAAGAGCATATGTTTGCATGTATGCGAGTACAGTGTGGGTGTTTGTGAGCATACGCTGTGTGTGTGTGTGTGTGTGTGTGTGTGTGCCTAAGAGAGAGGGAGGGAGTGAGAGAGAGAGAGAGAGGGAGAGAGAGAGAAAGAGAGAGGTTACTATGAATATATAGATGCATGTTTTATTGACCATCACTGACAGACATGGAGGAAACAACCGTACAGTTGCACAGGATACAGCATGTAGGAAGCAGCAGAGCTTTACTCAGATCATAATGCCGTCATGGTGTAGCAGCTCCCGGAGGAAGTCATCATCAGGCTGGTGACCATAAGTGCATAATCTGCATGTAAGCGTTGATTTATAGCACACAAAATTAGGTTGCAGTCGGGCAATCTGATTAACTACCATCTCAATTGAATCACAAATATGTTTGCTCTATTAAGCACTCAAAAGAAGGTAAATGAAACTGCAAAGATCAGATGGAAGTGAAGCATCATTGTTTTGTTCTTTGTCTCATAATGATGCTAAAATGGTCTTTGTAAAAGACAGACCATCTCAGCATGCAGAATAAAGACAAATTAATATTCTGGCACCAAAATACGTCTGCATGGTCCATAATCTGCCCATCCCTGCTTGTAACACAGTGCCATTAGAGAACACCAGCTATGAAGGAAAACCACAAAACCCTGAGGCTATTTTGGAGACCAGGGTCGGAAACACGTCATGAATGTATTACACAGAATCGTAGTACATTGTTGGTGCAGTGGCGAGCAGAGTGGCTCAGATGCCTGACAGGATAGCAGTTCAAGTCCCATCTTGCAAACCCCAGTGCAGCGACAGTGAGATCAGTACAGTTGTTGGGCCCTTGAGTGAGTCCCCTGACCCCGCATTGCTCCAGGGGGTACTGGCTCCTGTTTAGTCTAATCAACTGATAGTCGGTTGGGAAAAATGCATCAGCTGACCAACAGTACAACGTTAAAGACCATTTCTGTGAATGTGCAAGAGTTAGCCGGGGGGGCTGATTGTCATCTTTAGACATTTGGAAAATGGACTGTGGGAGGAAACGGAAGCAAATGACAGAAGACCAAGGGAACAACATGTAAATCTGACCGAGGGACACAAATGCATGACTCATTTTTTGCAGCAGAGCTCTGCACTTTTGTACGTCGCTCTGGAGCGTCTGCTAAGAACCTGTAATGTAATGTAATGTGTGCTAAACCCTGTCTCTCCCAGTCATACCATCTTCACTGCAGTCATGGGGCCCACAAACCATTCTCACACACACTCATACCTTTGGGCAATTTAGAGTCTCCAATTAGCCTGACATGCATGTCTTTGGACTGTGGAAGGTGACTCAAGTGCCTGGCAGAAACCCCGGCGAACATGGGGAGAATGTGCAAGCTCCACACAGGAAGGTCCAAGGCTGGATTCAAATCCACAACCTTCTTGCAGCACGGTGTAAGTGCGACCCACTGCACCAATGTGCAGGCCCCAGTAAGGCCAGGAATTTATTTTTTAATACTGTAATTTAATGCTGCAGTAACCACCAGGAATGTTTTTGTTTGCAATTAGTCTCAGCTACTAAACATCAGCTGAGCCTAAGAGAGCACCTTTACATTAAGCACTGAGCCAACCTTCCAGGTGGCAAGGTCTGCCGGAATCTTCCGTGGCTTCTACCCAGAGATAAGGGAAGACAATGGCAGCTTATGCCAAGCGAAGCTTTGCAAATCTTCTCATCTCTACCCATTCGTTATCTTCTTTTTGCAGTTGGGTTTAATTTGTTAGCTCTCCTCAGAGTGCAATACGATGTTGCCTCAGCTTCGAGAAAGTCAGAGGTAATAAAAGGCGATCATTCATTAAATAAAATTCTGGTTGCCCTGACAAAATCAATCATCTTCCTCCTGGTTTACAGCTGAAGAGGGAAAGCTGTCATTAAAACACCAGAATGCAATTTTTAAATAATGGCTTTGAGAGTGCCTGTTCTGCATAGGTATAGATAGTTCTGACAGAGTTGTCTAAGCTTTTCATAAATCAGTTCAATCAAGCTTTTTTCTGCCATGGAATGCAGGTAATTAGTCAATTCAGGGCAAGGATTTAGTTTCTACATATGCGTAACCAATTGCTTGCGTGAAACAGGTTGTCATATAAATATGTGTGACACATATGATTATAATAATAAATAATGAGCAAATGCAAAAATAATTTATAAAAACATTTTGGATCAATGCAATCTCCAGGAAGAGAACTCTATTTAAAATAGAAGATAATCTATTTACTAATTTTTAATGATTACAGAATGATTTTATTATTCTTCATTTTGTTGGCTTGCAATGACAAAAGCGTGCATTATGCAGATTTTCCAGGTTTAAATATCTATATCAGTGTTAACAAAGTGATTAAAAGAAAGAAGTTCTGAGGTACATCAGCTTTAATCCATCCATTCATTATCTAAACTACTTACTCCTCGTCAGAGTTTTAAGAGGGTTCAGCATGCAATAGGTGAGAGGCAGGAATATACCCTGCACAGCTCACCAATCCATCACAGGGCAAACACACCATTCAGTCACACGCACTCACACTATGGGCTATTCAGAGTCTTTATTTAGCCTGACATGCATGTCTTTAGACAGTGGGAGAAAACCAAAGTACCCACTCAAACATGGGGAGCACTCGGCCTACGCCAGACTCGAACCGACAACTTTCATTCTGAGGCAACCGTACAATCCACAGAAATGCTGTGCCATCTCCATAAGCTTCTAATGAATCCTATGGTGCCATTTTACATGAATTGTAAAGTGAGTGAAATGCATGCAAATTTGTTTGCTTAAAACAATTAAGTGCTGCAAAGTTGTGTTATGACTTGAAAATCACAACAAAGTAAACCAGCAATGACAACTTAAACAAATTTGTTCTTCACTGATTAGGTCCTAAAATGTTTATAAATAATCCACTGTGAAATCTTTTAATAACACTCTAATGCCACTATGTAACCATTTTATAATAGTGCTTGTTAACCTCCGCCGAGGAGGTTTATGTTTTCGGTGCCGTTTGTTTGTTGGTTTGTTTGATTGTGTACAAGATAACTCAAAAATTAATGGCCGGATTTTGATGAAATTTTCAGGGTAGGTGGGTATTGAGTCAAGAAAGAGGTGATTAAATTTTGGCATATCTAGGCCAAAGTACTGCTGAGATATACTCCAAAGTTCAAGATTTCAAGTCTTTCCCATGGGCCAGAGTTCCAATCGCCGTGCTTTTGGCTTTGCTGCTCCCTGGCTGCGGAGGTTCTGCGCTCTCTGAGTGCTCTTCTAGTATATTTAGTGTGATTATTGTGCTGTATATTATTTCTCCTTTTTAGGAGAATAAATGAATAAATAACCTTCACTCATTAGCGTGTGCGAGCGTTTCTAGCTTTTGTAATTTCCTCCTATGCTTTCCTTGATTAACTACATTTAAAGAAAAGCTTTACTTTGCTTCTCTCATGGTGCTTTTATACAAACCCAAAACCAGTGAAGTTGGCACGTTGTGTAAATCGTAAATAAAAACTGAATACAATGATTTGCAAATCCTTTTCAACCTATATTCAATTGAATACACTGCAAAGACAAGTTACTTAATGTTCGAACAGGTAAACTTTGTAATTTTTTGCAAATATTAGCTCATTTGGAATTTGATGCCTGCAACATGTTTCAAAAAAGCTGGCACAAGTGGCAAAAAAGACTGAGAGAGTTGAGGAATGCTCATCAAACACTTATTTGGAACATCCCACAGGTGAACGGGCTAATTGGGAATAGGTGGGTGCCATGATTGGGTATAAAAGCAGCTTCCCTGAAATGCTCAGTCATTCACAAACAAGGATGGGGCGAGGGTCACCACTTAGTACACAAATGAGTGAGCTGATTGTCAAACAGTTTAAAAACAACATTCCTCAACGAGCTATTGCAAGAAATTTAGGGATTTCATCATCTACGGTCCGTAATATTGTCAAAAGGTTCAGAGAATCTAGAGAAATCACTGCATGTAAGCGACAAGGTCGAAAACCAACATTGAATGCCCGTGACCTTCGATCCCTCAGGCGGTACTGCATCAAAAACCAACATCAGTGTGTAAAGGACATCACCACATGGGCTCAGGAACACTTCAGAAAACCACTGTCACTAACTACAGTTTGTTGCTACATCTGCAAGTGCAAGTTAAAACTCTACAATGCAAAGCAAAAGCCATTTATCAACAGCTCCCAGAAACGCCACCGGCTTCGCTGGGCCCAAGCTCATCTAAGATGGACTGATGCAAAGTGGAAAACTGTTCTGTGGTCTGACGAGTCCACATTTCAAATTGTTTTCGAAAACTGTGGACGTCGTGTCCTCCGGACCAAGGAGGAAAAGAACCATCCAGACTGTTATAGGCGCAAAGTTCAAAAGCCAGCATCTGCGATGATATGGGGGTGTATTAGTCCCCAAGGCATGGGCAACTTACACATATGTGAAGGCACCATTAATGCTGAAAGGTACATACAGGTTTTGGAGCAACATATGTTGCCATCCAAGCAACGTCTTTTTCATGGATGCCCCTGCTTATTTCAGCAAGACAATGCCAAGCCACATTCTGCACGTGTTACAACAGCATGGCTCCGTAGTAAAAGAGTGAGGGTACTAGACTGGCCTGTCTGTAGTCCAGACCTGTCTCCCATTGAAAATGTATGGCGCATTATGAAGCGTAAAATACGACAACGGAGACCCCGGACTGTTGAACAACTTAAGCTGTACATCAAGCAAGAATGGGAAAGAGTTCCACCTGAAAAGCTTCAGAAATTGGTCTCCTCAGTTGCCAAACGTTTACTGAGTGTCGTTAAAAGGAAAGGCGATGTAACACAGGGGTAAAAAGGCCCCTGTGCCAACTTTTTTGCAATGTGTTGCTGCCTTTAAATTCTAAGTTAATGATTATTTGCAAAAAAAAAGTTTCTCAGTTTGAACATTAAACATCTTGTCTTTGCAGTGTATTCAATTGAAGATAAGTTGAAAATGATTTGCAAATCATTGTATTCTGTTTTTATCTACGATTTACGTAACGTTCCAACTTCACTGGTTTTGGGTTTTGTACTTGTTATGTTTAGATTACCTTAATCTAAGCCTTCTAGCTTGATTAATTGTCTCAGCGTCTCGTCTCGAGTCGTGATTGTTAACCTGGTTCTCGAGATGTGTTTCTGCTTCCTTCTGAGATTGCCTTCCGAATCCCCACCACCTCCCGTGTGTATATCTGTGGGCATGAGTGAAGAAATCCTCAGATGGAACTTTGTTGGGTATGTGCTACATTGTGAAATCTCAGCTCTTTGTGCCTTCCCCAGTATTTCTTTTGAGCGATTCCCTAGGCGTGTGTATTTTGCTGCATCCACGTCTTGTCTCCCTGTTGTTTAAGTCTCCCAGTGTTTCCGTCAGTTACTTAGGATAAGTTTTTTTTTCCTAATTTAGCCACTCTTGGAGCGTGTACTTCTGTTTCCCTCTGCCTTGAGTGGTACCTTAGTTTCTCCCTCTCGTTCAGTGCGTGTGCACAGTGTTTTATTTCTGGCCTATTTGCCTACCTTTCTCCTTCAGTGTTTTGTGTGTTTACAATAAACACTTTTATTCCTGCATCTGGTGTTCCCCCCGACCTCTTCCTAACACATCAACTGGTTTGACTTCTTGTTTAAGGTATTTCTCCTTCTCTGGATTCATTCTGTAAGGATGCTGTTTTACAGTCTTGACATTATCTTGTTGGATGACATCATAGTAAACCATATCAGCCGTTGAGAGAATGTCAAGGAATATGTGACTATATTCAAATATGAGCTGCTTTAGCTGTTGTTGAAAAGAGTCCAGGTCGGACAACTTGCTGTCATTATTTTGAAGAATGTCTGAATTTCAATGTCTGGCTGGACCAGGTTCATTTTCCAATGGGCAGTCACAATCTTCAGATTTTTCCAGTTCAATTGTATTCATCACGTTGACGGGCTTTTGCTGAGTGTCTCTGTCAATGTATTCTTTCAGCATGTTGATGTGACACTTGTTTCCCTCTTTCCAGGGGTTAAAATGACTTAATTTAGATCACGGACATTTTTGAGGACAGTGTAAGGGCCGAAGAATTTGGCGCTTAGAGAGTTTCCAGGAACTGGCAAAGGCGCCAGGACTTTGTCACCAGCTTTAAAACTTCTAACTTGGGAATGAAGGACATATCTGGTTTTCATTTTGCCCTGATACTCTTTGAGATTAGATTTAGCAAAGTCACAAGCCTTAGAGAGATGACTACAGAAGTCAGAGACATACTGAAAAGTTCATTGGGACATCATCATCGGCCAGAAACTTTTCCTTCAGAAGCTTCAGAGGTCCACGAACTGTATGCCCAAAAACAAGCTCCAAAGGACTGAACCCAAGAGACTCCTGAACAGCTTCACGGGCAGCAAACAGAGGATGGACACCTTCATCCCAGTAGGTCCTTATCATGTTCTTCAGGGTTTGATGGAACCTCTTCAAATCACCTTGACTCTCAGGATTGTAAGCTGATGGTCGGCATTATTTAATACCAAGCTCATGCATAATTTGTTGAAATATGCCAGACATGAATTTTGACTCTTGATAAGACTGAATAGACTTAGGAAGACCAACAAAGCAGAAAAACTTGGTAAGAGCCTTGATAGTCTTCGCCTTGGTATTACGAAGTGGAATTGCCTCAGGGAACCGAATGGAAGCACACATGATAGTCAGTAGGTACTTCCAACCAGATCTAGTCTTCTGCAATGGTCCAACACAGTCAATGATGATCCGACTGAAAAGTTCTTCAAAAGCAGGAATGGGTTTAAGTCGAGCCTTTGGAGTATTCTGGTTCGACTTCCTAACCATTTGACTAGTATGACAAGATTTGCAGTACTCCTATGCTGTAGGGCCAGCTGGCATTAATTAGGGGCGTTGCCCGGATTCTATTTAAGCTCTAGTTCCGCCTCACTTCTGTGTCAGTGTCAGTGTCATGTTTGCACTTTAGCCGGTAAGGTCTCTAGTAAGAGAGTTAGTCAGCATTTAGTTGCATATTTGAGGACAGGTTCTAGTCAGCAAGGGAATCTTTCTGTTCTTTTCCCTTTCTTTTTCTCTCAAGCTCGCCTTGCTTCCTTTCCTCGGATGACATATAGGTCCGTTGGAAGCATGAGCCATGCTTTCTTATTTTATTCATGTCTCTCTCTCTCTCAACTGCTGTTTCCCCTTTTATTCTGGCCACTGCATTTAGCATCTCTAACTCACCAGCCATCACATTATGAGTCAATGCATAACTATCAGCCAGGGTGGAAGCATCTTGCAAAGTATTGGCTTGTTTCTCCTCAAGGAAAGTCTTGATTTCAGGCTGGATACACCTTTTGAATTCCTCAACCAGAATAAGTTGCCTCATTCTGTCAAAATTTCTCAACTTTCATGGAATTAAACCACTGATCAAACAACTGTTTCTTCAACCTGCCAAATTCAAAATGAGTTTCACTGGCTTCCTTGCAAGAATTCCTAAATTATTGCGTGTAAGCTTCAGGGTCCAATTCATAACCCTTCAGAATGGCAAATTTGACAAAATTATAATTTGAACACTGTTGGACTGAAATCTGGATATAGATTTTCCTAGTTTTACCAGTAGGAACACTTAACATCATTGTCCATTGCTGTTTTTGCCATTTCAAATTTTCAGCAATTTTCTCAAAATGGGGAAAGTATTAAGCTACATCATTTTTCTAGGAAGGGAGGAACAAATCTGGTGTGTTTAACCACATCAAAATGATCAGAAGGTCCAAAAGATTTTGTTACATTACCTGCTTCTATTTTCTTCATTTCCAGTTCATGCTGCAAGTGCATCCTTTTTTCTTCTAGTTCTACTTGTTTCTCCAACCTTCTTTCTTCCAGTTCTCTCATCAGCCTTCTTTTTTCCAGTTCTCGTTGTTTTAGGCGTAGCTGCATCTCAAGTCTTTGCAGCTCTGTTGCAGAAACGTCCTCATCTTTAATCAATTCTGCTGCTTATTCCCTGATGATCTCTTCATCGATGAATGTTGCACTAAAATGTAGACTATTTCTTGTTTCTTCATTGATGATTGCACATCAGATAATCCGAGGGTTGAGGCTATTTGCAGCAAGTCCTTCTTTGCCAGCACAATTGATTCTGGGGTTGGAGTTTTCAAAAAATTTTTAACATCAAAATTCATGATTGCTTGTTTTTCAAATAGTCACAAGATTGAAAAAGATAGATCAGCTTTAATCTTTGGTGAATCCAATAGTTGATCCAATGAATGGTTTATCTCAGTGGAACCTACAATTTGTTATGACTTGAAAATCACAACAAAGTAAACCAGCAATGACAACTTAAGCAAATTTATTCTTCACTGATTAGGGGATAATAATTTACTGTGAAGTCTTATAATAACACTCTAATGCCACTATGTAACTCTGATGCCAAAACAAAAAAACCTCCCCAACTAACCAAAATCACAGCATTTATATAGACTAGGAACATTCTGGAAAGGAGTCCTGGGTGATCTGGCCCCCTCCAGGCAAATGCCAGAAAACTCTAGAAAGCACTGGGCTATTTCATCACAAACAAGTGGTATTGCATCAGATCATGTTTTTCTACAGACATACCACCAGAGGGTGCTAAATGATGAACAAAATAAACAAATAGCTGACCTGTAAGGTAGCATAAATAAATCTCCATATATGAATGATATACAGAGTTGTACATAAAATACTCATACATAACAGTTGGCACTTATGAGAGTAGTATTTTCTGGAAATATTTTACAAACAACTCATAGGCACAAGACAGGCTATAGGACGATATAGCTTGCTTTCTTCGGGAGATGGAATACAAAAAGCAGGGTGAGTTTCATTAGGAGAGTTTCATTTGTTTTTCTTCTCAAACTTGTTTTCCATTCTGTTGCATCTTCTGACATCGTCCTAATACAGGTTTTTTTGGGCTGGGCGGCTGATGGGCCCATCGATTGTGAAGTCAAGGTCACGCTGTCGGGTGTATGTATGCACGAAACCCTGTATGATCTGCAGTGTGGGCTCGGGGAATTATAAATGTCACCTCTGCAAATTAGACCAGAAAAAAACAATAAGCAGAGGTGTCAGATCTTGCCTGAACAACCTAATGGATTTTTTTGCAGAAGGGGTTATATTCCCGAAGTGATATGGAACTGCAGGAGCGTTTAGGATTAAATGAAATTCGTCCAGTTCTTTTTAGCTGCAACCTTCCAGGCCTTTTGCTCAAGGATGATTTATTGCTTTCCACCACAGAGCCAGAAATCATTCTCGGATTTGGCAACGATCACGAGTCGACCACAAGTCCACTGCACAACAGCCTAGAATCACAATCAAACCATTGTTATTTTACAATATGTTCCATTTTGGAACTTTGAAAGTGCTTGATGTTGGGCTACCAGTTGATAAACTGTTAAAAACGCAACTCATTTGTCATTTCCGTTTCAAACTTGCATTTTCAAAATACAAACCGAACACCAAAGAAAACTGAAACATGTCGACAATGTGGATAAAAAACCGGGGACATTCATCATTGGCCACTACCCATGCAACAGTGTTTGACATTTGAAATTCATCATTCAAACACAGTTCTGAAATCACTGCCTCTGTGTATTGGCTGATCCTGAAAGCCAAACAGGACTGCGCATCGAAAACAGGCAGGATGCCACATTTTTCTAAACTACATAACTCAAGTGTCATACAATGATAAATATGAGTAATACCATTTTGAAAATGTGGAAGATTTTTTTTGCAATTTCACTGGAAACATTCTGCTTCTAAAACATCAATAAATCAATAACTTTTATGAATCGCTGCCTGACTTGATGCTTGCTGAGCTTCTTCTAAATGTCAATCATGAGAATATTGACCTGGATGGTATTAAAAATTAACAGTTGGGCAAAAGAGTTCAGTGGAGTCTATCCATCAAAAATACAGCAAATGTCTAACACAAGTCAGGACCGAGGAACCAATAACACAGAAAATCCCGTACATACATATCCACACTCGTATACATAAATGTACACACACACTCACACCCACGCATGCAAGCACGCACGCACACACACACACACGCACACACACACACACACAGTCTGAAAAGTATGCGCACACACACAAACACGCGCGCGCACAAATCCATGCACTCAAATGCACCAACACACGCAAAAGCACACAAAAACACGAACATGCACACTCATACACACACATACACAACACAACACACTCTCATCAGCAAACAGGCACACACAAACAGACTCATACAATGACATACATGCATGGGCATGCACACTCGCCCAGACAGTAGCAGATCTCAATAGCGTGCTTAGGTTGATGAACCATTGACTAATACTGCAGGTCGGGAGGAGACATCAGTAGGTCCAAGGTGGGCTTCAGCCTCACAACTCACCTAAAAACCAAACTCTACCATGCAGCTCGATCAAAACACCTGCACGCCTCAGACTGTCCAGTAGGTGTCACTGGTGGACAAGTCTCTATCATGCCAGCCATTCAGTGTTCACGATAGTGGAAGATGTTTGGTAACAGAAGGACCTGCCTGGCTGCCCCCAAACTGCACTGCTCCATCCGCCACTGGGGCTATGTGGTTGCAAAATCGATGCGGGCATAGGAGTCATTCATATCACCGCGTGAGGCCCATTACTCTCAAAACAAAGCAACACAACACTCCCACCGAGCATTAATGTTTTCAAAAGAACATCATGTTGTCTAAATTACTCTGAGGATTTCTGACTAAAACCATCAGTTTGCACAGCAGTGGTTCTATCACATGGTGTCACTGACATGTGCTCCACTCCAGGTTACAGAAACTAGCTTCATTTGATTATTTGTTCCCTGTTTAGTGCCAGCAGGCTGGGAAATTGAGTCCTTTGTATCAATCAAGAGCATTACAGGAAGGCAGCCATGTGGCAGCCAGGATTAATGACCTGTTGAGGATTGAGGTTGCTCATCTGACAGCGAACGGAACGGGCGTACCCTTGACATGACTTGTCCGCACACCCACACAAACAGCACTTCTCTTTCCCTCAGCTCAACGAATAATGCATCTGCAATCCAGGCACGCAATTTGAGTTTCTATAAGAGTGGCCTCAGCATATCAATTTTGTCCACCAAGAATTTTGAACAGGTAGCTCTAATTAGAGATGATAATACACATTGAGCATTGGTGAATAAACAGGAAATTTATTTTGAAAATTCTATTGATTCAAATTGACGTATAGTTAGTGCAAACAATTCATCACCAGAAAAACTAATGGACACAGAGCAGACAATACACAATTTTCTTAATGAATAGCCATAACCCTCAAGTGTGCAACCGTAAAGTAAGCAAATTATATAATAGAAATGGCAGGCAAAATTACAAAATGTTCATTACAAGTCATATCGTGAACATGGCGAAAATGGGGAAGATGTATAACTTCAGACAAAAGTGCTGAAGGTATCTCAGCATTTCTGCAAGGAAAATACAGTCCCTCTCTCGATGTGCAGGGACAGGCATTCAGGGAGATGGGAACGCAATTCATTCTTAAGTCTTGAAATTAAACTTCATGCCTGAGAAATGGAGTAATCTGTCGTGCCTATTTTACTTTTGTTCCCATTTACATTCGGATGTCATGCTGTGTGTATGCAACGTATATTTTAAAATGATCATTCACAGTGTGTTTTTTAGACCGTGAGAAGTTCGTGTTGTTTGCACATATACTGAGTGAGATAATTTTATGTTTTGGTTGATACTTCTGTAAACACAATAAAACGCGCAGGCACCTGCACATTCATGAGGCAGTCAGGCACAGGCAGGACGCATGCAGAGACAGACAGGCGCCGAGCATGCAACAGACGTACACAGACACACAGACACAGACAGGCAGGGAAACAAACGGGCAGACACACAGACTAACACTTTGATAAGACAGGAATATGAGTAGACGGGTTGGCAGAGAGACAGTGAGAGAGACAGAGGAAAAAATGAAAGACGCACGTGTATGTAAAATCACACTTTATCCGCACGCTCGCTCAACAATTCCTATGATACCAAATCTTGTGAAAACCGCGGCAAAAGTCAGTCAATTAATTGCTTCCTTCAAAATAACACTTCTGTTAATATCCATCCCTCCCTTCGAAAGCCAAAAATTTGGACGTTAAGTATTAACTCTGCGAAGTGAATAGTGGACACTTAAGTTATTGCGAGCTGAGACTTCCGTGTTTCATAATTGCGTCAATACTGATTGCAGCAATAGTCATTCATACAGGGCTGTAATTGCTCCAGTAACACAAGCATTTTAGAAGAACTTAGCTTTGCACAAGGACGTGACTAAATTTTATTTATTTATTTCAGTGTCGTTTTGGGTCGGTAAGGCAAGATTACGAGAGACATTCATCTTAGAGAGAATGCTGCGAAGATCAATGTAAGTCACATTTCAGCTCTAGATGAGCACTAAATCAATGCTAATTTCACAGAGCTCCAGGGGGGAGACTGCACATTTGTATTAATCCCTTTCTCTGAGCATTGTGATCTGATGCCCTTTCTTCTCTACTCTAGTCCCTCTTTTATATTCAAAGGTATTCAGGTGGTTCTCACTGCAAGAGAGGATCTGAAGAGGGCAGATTAATTGATCACCTAAGTGATAGATTGATTTCTGCACGTTAAAGTGGTTAGTCCAATTACTCGTGATGCGCGCTGAAGTGTTCAAACTCCGCTGCTCGCTGAAGCCTTTCCACCAACTTGCTGTAAATACTGATGAGACTGACAGAGACCAGATGTACTCCCCACTGTAAACTATGGGCCTGGATTTAATGGCCGTCATTGATTAGACACGTTCAGAGAACCTGTCTACCTGTGATCGGATGTTAGATTTGTTTTTCCTCTGACGGGAAAAACAAATCTGCGTCTTGCGGCGTCAAAAGGGAC
The DNA here is from genome assembly GCA_029721435.1 of Gymnothorax reevesii. NCBI lineage: Eukaryota > Metazoa > Chordata > Actinopteri > Anguilliformes > Muraenidae > Gymnothorax > Gymnothorax reevesii. The sequence continues at coordinate 98,720,834 of CM056579.1, read as the reverse complement.
TTAAATAGACGACACCACCCATGTAAGAGGCTCATCGACTTGATAAAGAAAGAGGGCGCAGATGAAAACTCAGTTTGTATTGTTTATTTGAATTTGTGGTCAGACAATCCTAGTCAATTAAAAAACAGTGGTGAAGCATTACACGAGTGCATATCCAGAATCATCATCAGACTTCAGTTCAAGAATCAAAAATCAGGAGGTTCCATTCAAAATCACAAAGTACAATAATGTGCAGTGATGATTCTACACTTGACAACATGAAGATAAGTCAAAAATCAAGATCTATTCAAGTATTTATTTCATGAGATATTGCTTCATATAGATGAAAATAAGTAACAGATAAAAATGAATTGTAAAAACAAAAGTAATAATGTTTTGAGAGAAAAAGTCAATATCTAGTGAAGCCACACTTTGCTTTGATTACAGAATTTAATTTTTCAGGCATAATTTTCACATACTTTTGTACTTCCTCACTTGCTAAACTATTCCATATGTCTTACAGTTCATTCCAAAGAGATTATTTCAATGTTACAACAGATTTGTTCAGTCAGATTAAGGTGAGGATTTTGTGCGTAGCTAGTCATGACTTTTATGTCACCAGATGTTTCATACCTACTCAGATGAATCTTGCACGACTTATAAGTGTGTTCAGGGTCATTTTCGTGTTGAAATTAAAATCCCTGACTAACCAGTCTCTTTCCAGATGACAATGTATGCCTCACAAGGATGCTGTGATACTGCTTTTGATCCATGATTCCGTCGATTTTTATGAGATCACCGGCTCCTTTCAAGCAGATTGAACCCCAAACCATAATATTGCTACCTGCATGTTTAGTGAAGGGGTTAAACAGTAATTGTTAAAATGTTTTCCAACCCTACAGAGCACTTCAGTTTACCTTTTCGGTGAGAGAATTTCACATTTTGATTCATCGATCCAAAGGACTTGTTCCGAGCCCATTGTTGTCCAATCCTTGAATTTATTGGCAAACTCAAGTCTTTTTTTAATGTTTCCAGCTCTTGAAAGCAACTCGACCAATCAGAGCATTTTCACACAGGAGTCTGGAAATAGTAGATACTTTCATCTCTTCACTGATGGTGCTATTGATGCCATCACAGAGTTGTCGTGCTGTCAACTGCTGATTTTTTTATTTTATTTTATTTTTTTACTTGACATAAAGAACATCAGATACAGATAACAGACATCAGTGGCACTTAACTTTCATTTTACACCTCTATTGCCACTAGTTTTCAGTGAACAGGTCTCTTTGAAACCCTAGATGGGGTTTCTTACAGTGCCATGGCAGTATTTCAGGTCTTCAGCATCATGTAAGGCCAGAATATGAACTCAGAGCGCTCCTTCCATCACACCATGTTTAACTCTGTGACATTGCCCAAAGGGCACGTCACCTTATATACTGGAGCAACTGACCATCAGAGGTAATTTTGCAGAATAACGTCACCTCACACCAGTTCAAACAATTTCTTTGGCACCTATAATCATGGAATGAACTTCAAACATGCATTCAGGTTATGATAGAGTTCAAAAAAAAAAAAAAACCTTTGCAACACAATTCATTTGACAAATAAATTAATGTTTTCAGTATTTTTGTTTATTACTCGTATTTTTACCTCAATACACTTACGGGACTGATTTTTTTTTTTTTGTTCTCGTTGCCTACAATAGAATTTCACAATACATTTTCACCAAAATTACAGAAGTAATACATTAGAAGATGAAAGATGTGGTGTATGACCATTTCTGCACACTGTTGTACACTAGGTTCAGAGAGGGCTGGAAAGATTTTTTCCTTCAATTAATAAAATAATTTAAAAAATGCATTATATGTTCACTCAGGTTATTTACGTCTTATATTATATTAGTCTGATGATCTGAAACATTTAAGTGCAACAAATGTGCAAAAATAGAATAAATTGAGAGGGGTCTAATACTTTTTCCGCAGCGCTGTAGGTTTATATTACTAAAAGCTCGCAGATCACCTGACATCTAAATACTGGCCAATCATTCGAGCTCAGGCCCAAAAGACATCCCCTTGGGTGACATAGCTGCTGATGCTGGAGCTTCAGCGTAGAAGAAACAAATCTAACTGATGGACCTCATGCATCATTCTGCCACTTCAATTAAACAAGACAATGGCGGTCAATGGCTTCCAAGAGAATATGTGCTTATGAAAGATAAAGAAGGCTCCTGATCTAATTGTGCAGTGATGGAATGAGAGATGAACTGTGGATTAATATTTCAGCAGAAGCTCCCCCTGTAGGGATGTACACGTAGAATCCACAGCTTTATGGGTCAGAGGGTCAAAGAGGTTCAGGATACCTTTGTTTAAAATGCCTTTAATAATGGATAATGTAATACTGAGACCATTTATCATTTATAATGAACCAGTGCAGTGTCCATTCAACTGCTGCCTGTGTGGAATAGTGGAGTGCCTGTTCAATTGCTGCTTGTGCAGTATTGGTGCTTTCAGCGTTCTTGATTTCTCGAGAACCGATCAGTCAAACAACTTCATACTCCGTACAAGACTTCACTGGGAACTCGGTAGTATGCCCACCAAGTTTCAAGTCGATCGGATGATTGGTTGTGGAGATATATGAAGGACGCACACTCACATACGTAAGCAAACAGAGATTCCTTGCTTTATAATATTATGATGATAACATTTAAGAACTACTTGCTGCAATGCTGTGATGATATAAATCCCTGAGTAGAAAGAGAGAAAAACAGGAAGTAAGCACGTAACTGCTCTAGGAAGCCTGCAACCGCCACAAAGAAAGATTGTGACCCAAATCTTCAGAACCATAACACAAAACTTCTGTACGTGACATCAAGGATAGCATAAAGTGCACTTAAATCACAGTCACTTCCTTCACTTTTTTTCCTGTGCCTTAGCGCCTCAGGTTTATATCAATATAGATATGGCAGGTTGTCCTTAAATATTGGCATTGATTATAAATTATCTATCCTAGCAGCCCAGGAGTGTGTAGGAACTCAGGCTGGTGTGCATTGTTTGGGCCACTCAGCTCAGGCTCGACCCGGATGAGTCTACTTCCATAACCGTTCATCATTTTAGATAAAAGCGTAACCCAAAATAACTGTGATGTTCATTGAGTCATTTATTATGCTAACACTCACTGCCCAAGCACAAGACTATTCTATCTTTTATTATTGTTGCCCGACTCAAATGAAAGCCCACAAGTATTTTTGGGATGAAATCACAAATGTGGGAACAGTGCACAGCCGCTTAATTATTTGCCTTAATACAAAAAAAAGAAAATAATATTTTAACTGCAGTATGCCAGTTATTTTCAAATACTAGGACAGGGAGCCATACTTTTTTGTTAAGATGAAATAACTCTTACTCTCAATCGGTGGTGCTGACCTGTCCAGTTAACATTTGTGTTGAACTTTATGGTATCGAGAAAATGTTAGCGCTCCAACATAAGACTGAAACCACAGTAATGGTAATGAAAAGCCGACTTAACGCAATTCATACGAGACAGGTGATCGAGGCGTACTTCAGATATAACCGAGGGTTTCGATCCATCCTGTACGCACACAAACACACACTCGCATACACGCGCAAGCACAGATGCACACACAATGCCTCCACATCCTTCTGGATCAGAGGTGCGATGCCTTTAATGTGGTCAGCATGTTTACCTGCCACTTGCCAGCTTTGCAGCAGGTGCTGAGAAGACTCTAGAAGGAAGGGGGAATATCAATTCAAAGGGTCTGTGTCACGCCCTGGCACCTACAGATGTTAAATCGACTCCAGGGCTTGGAGTAGAGCTGGAGGACCCAAGTGCAGGTACGTGGATTTTATTAAATAATAAAAGTGAGGGGAAACAAATGCAAATAGAAAACTAGAAGGGGAACAGAAGGGAGTGCCCTAAACAAAAAGGGGGAACCGAATATGGCTACCTGCCTATGAAGGGAAAAACTAAACTCTAAATAGTAAAGGGGATGATAATTAACTTGAAGGAAACAGGTGACAGTCATTAACTGATAGGAACTGAGGATAATTGAATGCTTAGGTGAGGGCAGGTAGCCAGTCATTGGAATGCCAAAGGGGAGGGGCATTGTAGTCTGCCATTTTCTTTATGCTCTGCACAGCCATCCCTTTTTATATCCTTTAAATCATAAGCTACTGAGAGCCACCATACGCTAATTATTTTATATTTACATTGTAAAGCTGATACACACAAGGCTGGGAAGCTTTGGACGGAAGGACATGATTTTCTGCCACTTAATATTTATTAATGCAGCTGATTCTGCTGTGATAACTAACATGCTTCGCTGTAAATGAGTGTCCGCTGATGTAAGGTGTCCTGAATTTACAGGGATCGGTGTCCGGGAATCACGCTGAATTACGTAAATATATTGCATATTCTTATACAACCAAAGTATGCCACATTAAGTTCATGAATTATCGAGATGGAGTAAAAAATGGGCAGGGACAAGCGAATGAGAGGATTATCAAATGGTGAGGAAAAATGAGAGAGAACGAGGGGCAGAATGGAGAGGGATGAAACAAAGACCTGGAAGAGAGAAAGATGGAGAAAAAGAAAGGGATGGAGAGAGAGACAGAGGGACAGCGGGAGTGGGAGAGCGAGAAGGAGAGAGCGGGAGAGAGAGATGGAGGATGTGAGAGGGAGTGAGGCGTTCTTTTTCTGGCAATAATAGAGAATTTATTCTGTCAATAATATATTTCCCAAAGATTGTTGAAATGACTTTTGTTTTGTTCTGAGCCCATTGTCTTACGACGAAGAACGTTCATGTCAGAAAAGATCTTCAGGTGAGTTCTGGGGAGGGAAACAATGGTTCATTTGGTATTCTAGGAGAAAGTGAAAAAAACATATGACACAAAATATATGACACACCAAATGTGTCGCCAAAGATTGCTTGGTACCATGACTGTAATGACTGCTAGTAAAGGGCACATTTTTTTTATTTTAAAAGTTTTAAAAAGTTATTTTGTTTTGTGCGGTCATTATTATCCAGACAGCGAACCAGTTGCAGTGGCAGAATAAAATCCATTGGCAGGGTTTATTGATGAGTATATGGTAATGACTGATAGGGATGGAGCCCTGAATACAGTAAAACGGGACAGTTCGGTTCAGATGGTAATGAGCTCGGGTAAAGGGCAAGCCCACGCACAGCCAGTAGCTTCCTGGGGCAGAAGCCAGTTGCAAATCATCCTCACAAGAGCAAAACTGTCCGATGGCTGGTTTGGAGAGTTTTTTGGAAGGCAGTCCCAATCCTGGACACCACAGTTGGCTTGGAAGGTGTTCCAAATAAAATTAAATAAAATTCTTGAAGAGGCAGGTATACTGGTAAAAGGGTCCCAATCCTGGAGACCTGGAAATAGGCCAGGGAGCTTGTTCTTATTAATAAGACTATGATGAGTCCTTCTGTATTTAACCATCATTAAAGGTTATGATAATTTGCGAAGATAATACAACGATACTGACTGACTGCTTGAAGGGATACAACACGTGAGAATCCAACAATTTGGCAGATATAAAGTAAGGTTGATACACGCCACAGAGCCACATGAGAGTGGTAGACACAAATGCATCGCGCCTGGCGGGTAAGGCACACATGAGGGTAAAGCAATAAATGGAGACAAAAATTTAAAAGACACGCAAGTTGCTGGATAGGAGGAGGAACAATAGAGATTCAGTTGAGGGTAGTGATAGCGGTATTGCGCATGAGTGTGTGTGTGTGTGTGTGTGTGTGTGTGTGCACGTGTAGGCAAGCGCGCACAAATTTGTCAGGCAGTTGACGAGGATTTACCTAAGATGACCACCATGCAGAACTTTTCAGTTGCTGGTATTGCAATTTATGTCAGGATTTGTTGTTTATGGAAACCACTCATTGGATCAATACTATATTCATCTGAGGGTTGATCAGTCACCAAGTTCCCATTAGAAATAAATATACACATTCAATGAACTGCAGAGCGGACTATATTACATGCTTATATTGTTGCAGATATTACGTATATTTGAAATTGATGAGTGAGTTAGATCTATATCTAAAAAGTGCGTGTATTCGCGTCTTTGAATGGACTTTGAATGTAATCTGTCATGCGAAAAATTTGTTTTGCATCCGGTGTGAAAGCGGCTTAAGAGTTGAAGTAACCTGCATTGTAATAATACACAGGACACAGGCGACAAGTCGAATATTTTAGAAGCAGTCTGTTGCGTCTCTGTTAAAACTAATGTGCTGCTGCACTACTTTTTTCAGTCAGCGCAATTCATGGGAGCATTGTGGAGCCTAGATATCAGCATCCACTTTTTCCGTACGGCACGTCTCTCGAATAGGTACTGTCGGAATCGGGCCACCTTCACACGCTTCAACACATCACACAAGGGCGTACCCATCATACAACCTTCTCGCACCGCGCACTTGACTGAGCCATAAATGACTGCAGTTACCAGGTCAGTTTGTGTGGCATTGCTGCCATGAATAAAGTTATTTTACAGGTTATTAGGCTGGGCAGGGGGCCTGGCTTTACCTCCACTGTCCCATTAAAGCACCTTAGCGTCTAGGCTATAGGCTGCCAGTGTTTTAGTTTGCTTTTACACAGCCCCAGCAGAGGTGTACATATTAGCCTTTGTATTGAGGGGGACACAGGACAAAAACCGTAAACAGATGAAAAAAGGGCCTTTACATAGTTGTGTACTACAGCCAGAATAACCAAGTATGAACCGATACCTTGGCCTGAGGGAAAACATTTTTTTTTTCCATTTCAGGCAGTCAAATGTCTCATAATACGAAACACAGCCCCTCTGGCAGTATTCTCCTTCTACAGGACCTGGGTGAGATGTATCGCCCTCAAGAAGAGTCTAACAACAGAGGCCACGTGTGGCACATTGTAGCGGCGTGAGGTAAAGTATAATACTCTCAACCCATTTGCACATTGTTACCTCCGAGTAGAGTGCAGGTAGTACTTGTTCACAACAATAATTTCATCAATATATCAAAACGCACTGACATTCAGCATATTTCTTGGACTGTTTGTCTTTTGTCGCGGAGTATTTTACATCAGAGTGAAGAATATTTTTTTTCAAAAATTGATTTTTTGATTTAGTGCACAGTGTCTGTGCGGAATTTACCAGGATAATTAACAATTGCACAATTTCATCTGCTACCCCATTACTTTCCAATACAGCTTCTCGGTGAAATATAATGTTTTTGCTCAGAAAGGAGGAATGATTTTAATTCACCCAGAGGCACTAACAAAGGAAACAGTTCGGTCTACTTATTAACTGCTAAACTGGAATGATCTGCAAAACAATTCATATTGATTCAAACCACACGGGTAAATACAATTCTACTTCCATTAATGAGTCTTTCAGCAATTGCCATTTTTCATCAAGACATAATAAAGGTTTTACATGTCATAACATTAAGCTGCGCTAATTGCCATGGTGCCACTCCAAGCAGGTAAAAGGTGATAAGCTATTTAAATGATTTTGGGTTCTTGAGATTACACTCAAAATTGCAAAGTAATTCATGCAATCTATTGCCATCTCAAATTAGGCATCACATGCCCATTATCCAGTGAACAGCAAAAGCTTCTTGACTGGAGTCATAAGGAGCAGTATATCCAGTACATCATTACTGTACATTACATTAAGAATGTTAATCAATAGGATTATGACACACAAGGCAGCCCCGTAATAAAACATAAAACAGTGCTGGGTGTACATCAATAACTGTCAATCACCCAGACAATCCTAGAGAGCTAAAACAAGACCTTGCACATTAAAGCGTAAGGGTCCAGTGACAAATTCATGTAATTTTTCTTGGAAAAAAAGAGCGTAGACCAAGCCCAAACCACACATTTTTTTTCAGAAATCTCACTTTGGAATTTTCCAAACTTGGGAGGTTATGTGACATTGTGAAAATAGTATATGGGGTAGCTGTCCATTTTTATGCTCTATGGACAACCCACAAGTGTGAGAGATCCTCTGTCATTACTTTAAAGTATAATGATAATACCTGTTTTATAATTTTAGGATAAATGATCTGAATGAGCGTCACACGATACCTGTGGGCACAATAAACCTTTGATTATTCAGAAGCAGCATGTCCATATCAGAGCATCTGCCCCAGATTAGCAACCACATACAGCTCTCACAGCTGCTAGCCTGGTGATAATGGTTTACGTCACATCCCATTCACACTACTCTTTGATGCTAAACATTGGATAACTATGAGGCATCGCTAACCCATTACAAGGGCTTTTAGAGCTGATATAGCACTTAACCCCTTAAGCCCTACAGCACGGTACCGGGGGCCGATGCTTACGCACAATAAATACAGCATGTTTCCAAATCGCAACATTGTCATGCGGTATATCCACATTTCGCGAAGAAACTCAGCCAAAAGCTCACGTAGACCATTTTTACCTCAACCAAACACAATTCACGCACAAAGCAAGTAAATAAGCAGCAAAATATAGGAAAAAATCATATCAGCGAGGAATTGCTAGAATTTCTCCTGAATTTTTGCTATGCATAAAAACGATATCTCAAATGAAAGAGGAAAGTCCACAGAATCCAACAATGTATTCGCTGTCATTTTATACTGACACCACACTCAAAGAACAGCAGATATACACTTTACAGTCTATAGCCCTGGTCCTCAAATCATACCCTACGAAGTCCAAGGACTGCTGGTTTTCCATCCTTCCTTTACCTTGGAATCAGGTGTTAACCCAATCTGGCCAATCAGAGGCACTAACTGTTAATTTACTTGCCTGGGATAACAGATAACCTGGGCTGGATTGGGATTCGAGGTACAGATTTGGGGACCCCTGGTCTATAGAGATGAGCAAAGAAATTTCTTACCTGTGATATTTTGGTATTTTATTATATTCTTACCTTATTACAAAATAAGAAAACTGTTTGAGGGTAAATCCACGCTTGCTATTGTTAGCTCAACGTGTCCGTGTTACGACCAAACTAGATGTGCGTGTCTCAAAGCGTGTTTTTCTTCTCGAGCATTGCTTCAAATATCTCAGTTCCTCAGCATTAACCCTCTATTAACCAGTGTAGCATATCTGCTACATGAAGTAAAAGGGGTAACAGCCTGGACACCCTGCTGGTTTTGTTTATTATTGCCAAATAAACATTTGAGAATAACTTGAAAGGTCTGTCACTTTTTTTCTATTTGCATTATTACCCAATGTAGCAGATCTGCTAAATTTTGGAAAGGTGGGCCAAAGGGTCAATTTTTTTTTTTTTCGCTATTTTTCAAAATATTGGCCCATAATCAACATATTTGCCTAGGGAAATTATTTTTATGCAATTGGTCATGGGTTTGGTTAATAGAGGGTTAAGCTTGCTTGCAATGTATTTTCCTCTCTGTCACTGGTGTGTGATGCTTTCAGTAAAACTTTGCCTGTAGTCATTTGATAGTATGGCTTTTGACGTTTCCAACAAGCTCTAAAGCAGGGGTTCCCAACTGGTCTCACAATGGGACCCACATTTTCCCATGGTCCCATGTTCGCGACCCACTTTTATAGAATTGACAACCAAGCAAATATATTTTTCAAAAACAGCCTTTGAAAAAACATACACGTCATCTTTTTAAACATACGTACACATTTATTTATATGTGCAAAGTGCATTTCAGAGCACATTATTAAGAAAATTAAGAACATGAAAATTGCATTGTGAATAAAGTGCAATCAAATACCAAAACTGCACAAAATAAATAAGGCCACACAAGGTACTTGAATTGCCAATTTGGTTAAGCCACCTAGACATTCCTCTCTAACTTTGTTCTGATTTACTTGATTAGAATAAACTTTGGCACAGATAATGGTGAGATTCTCTGCTGTAAATTTTTTTGAGGTTTCAGACTGCAACTAATTAAGTTTACAAGGGATAGACGTAAAACTTTATTTGGTGCAAAATGAGATCTTTGATTTACACTGTGTTCCACCTTCATTTACTCTGACTCAGTGACATGTAAACTGATTCTTACACTATGGCAGACATCCCAAATGGTTTTACCTTTATTATGATACCAAGATCATTCAAATGGATCAAATAGTTGCAGAGATATACTCATTACATTTTGGGATTGCCATTTTCGAAAAAGAGGCTCAGGGCTTAAGGGGTTAAATTTCAAATATCGACCTGCAGTATAGAGCTCAAGACTCATTGTGCGATGACAGAGGATAATCATTACGACTAAATCTCAACAGGACAATGGTAGAAAATCTTGTATGACAAGCACCGTCTTTTTTTTTTTACTCAGTTTCTTCTGAAAAAAAAAGTTGAACAGAAATTTTTAATATTTGAATGTACTGTTTCAACTGGACTAAAATTACAAACAAATTCTAACTGTTTTCAAGGTATGCAAGTGTTTCTTTCAGAGTACATATAATGGATGACTCTGTCAGATAATGTCATCTCCTAGAGTTGACCAGATGCTGAACAATATGCTACATTACAAAGTACTAGTGTGTACAAAACATGTAACTAGCAAAAGATAACTGTTTAGATGACAGAATATAAATTTTCACTCAGGATCACTTCTGAAGTCAACTAATATGCACAATCAATTATGCAAATACTTTTGCAAATTAGATGCTGAGAAGGGCAGCATATTTTGCACAATCAGCAAGAATTTGAAATCAATTTCAATGCTTCCAGAAATATCCCAGGAGAAAAGATGAGATTAACAAAACTAATGAAGATACAGAGTGAGACAAAGGAAACTCCTGTTTCATTCAGCGGCAGTTTTATTTTGTTAGCCAGCTCTGGTATTAGTTCAGATTGTTCTTGTTTTCCTACAAAAGAATTTGCAGAGGATCCCCCCCCCAGGGAAACTTTGCCTGACGTATACCTTCCCATTCCACAAGGCAGCAAAACAGATATAGATCGTGGAGTGATTTTGGTCTTTATGCTCATTCCTTTCCGTGGTATGGAAATGGATACTTCACTTACTTTTTAGAACCATCAGGTAAATATTTGATCTTTGAAGTTAATGTCTTAGATGATAAATCAGACACACTCTGTGTTAATGGTTATGCATGCAATTTACTGTCAAAAGTCTCCAACTGTGGTAACGAAAAAGGATTTCACCTTTCAGCTTACATGCTCAGTGCGCAGTCTGGTAGGAATGAAAGGCATCCCGCCAGTCAGTAGGATCTGTGGAATCACCTCATAAACAATATGGACTTTAAGGTTTTTAGTTGCAATAATTATCCTTCAGGAGGCTTTAACAAAAGTTGAACATTCACAGCCCTTGGAAAAAGAGTTTTATGTTTAAATCTGCTGATTAGCCAGAATAACATCGCTTGAGAGGCTGCTGCTGTTTTGGGACACTATAACTATAAGTTTGTGTTTTAACTCATTCTTTCCTCGGCATCTGCACTTTGCAGTTGATCACTAAAAATTACTACCAGTGATTGGACTTGATCCTGAACTGCTAAAAGGTAATCTGTACATGTGCTCCTGCATGTGTGTACTTGTTCGACAATATATGTGGGGACTAGCGGACCCCATGAGTACAATGAAGTCAGGAAAAACAGTACGCAGGGGTGTATCCAGGTTTTGAAGTGAGTGGGAGGGCGGTTAATTTTGGGTCAAAAGTTCAGTTTAGGTTTCTTTAACAGTTAAAGGTACTCTAGGTAAGGACTAGGTCTAGTTTTGAGGGTAGGGTTAGAGAACGGTATAGCATTTTTCGAAGAGAAAGTTTTAGTCCGCCCAAATATTGTAAAACCAAAACTTTGCACGCACTTGTAACGTGCACTATCAGGATATGCAGAGAGAACAAACCGGTTTGCGGCTCATCCGTGGGCTTATGGCCAGCAAGACACTCTCCTAGAGAGCAGCACCTGCTGCAGATGCTCGAGATTAGACAGGCAGTCAAAAAAGGAGGAACAGCAACCAGGCGCAATACCACGGAGAGGCTAATATCTCCAGCTGCAGCTAACATAGGGAGTCTGCCATTAAACTGTTCTGCTTCCATTTTCAGTGCCGTGTCCGATGCAAAAGATATCACTCACAGCGCCTGTCCAGACCGCGGTATATCGGTTTTCAATTGTTCACCTTTTCTTGTCAAATCCCCGCCAGGGAAATTGCCATCTGCCTACTCAGGAATCCTGGCAGGAGAAAACATCCTGAAATGACAAAAATGTGGGGGAGGATGTTACCTTTATCTTTGCACTTTTCTCTGCAGTTTATCTCCTAACTGCAATTACTCACAGGTTTTTTTTTAACAATGTGGATAAGCTGGTCTCACTCTCACAGTGCTTCCAGTGACGTTCTATTCTCAATGGCGCAGTCCTGCGGGAGAAGCAGAAATGCTTCAAAGCCTACCATGTCTAACGTCATGCATGCCCACTACCATTATTTTACAGGCAAGGTTGAAAGTAGATTGAAAAAATTGAAGGTGTCATCATAAAATAAAATCTCAAACATAGGTTGTGAGCCCTCAATGCTTTGAGAAGTGTTTTGAGTCATGCATCCACAAATGCGTTTCATACATTCTTATGGCGAGGGCTCTGGGGTGTATATTATTGCTGCTATATGACAATGTGAATGAAAATGGCATCTGCCAACCATAGAAATGTTATCCTTTCCTCTATTCACATGAAATACAGAAATATAATCCGATGGCTGTGTCCACATGAACACGACCTAGTGAGAAATGTTTGTTGTACAAAAGTGCATTCCTCAAGGAATGATATTGAATAATAGAACATGAAGGTAGGATTTAATAAAAATACAGGACAAAGCTGCATTACAGTGGTCACATTAATATTAATTGTGTCGTGTGCAAACAGTAATAAGACAGAAATTGTAAAGCTGCATGAGATGTTTTTTTTTTCATCGTTTTTTATATATATATATATATATATATATATATATATATATATATATATATATATGTATATATATATATTTTTTTTTGCAGCATAATAGATGTTCTTTCCTAATAATAGCATATCCCTGGTGTGCGACAATAAAATTAGTTTCAGAGAATTTTTAGGGCCTTGCCAATTGTTCCGTGGAGCGTAGTGTTCTTTTCTTCATAGCCTCTTAATCAGTGTCTAGCACACTTTAATATTCTAGAATAATGAATTGCTATCAGACTTCTAAGTTGAAATGTGATCAATTCACCATTATTCAAGCCTTCCTGGACTCCTTTTCAGAGCCTCGTTATTTAGCTTACTCACAAACTTTTTTCCTCTGTTCTAGGACCAGTCATTAGAGTGTATTATACACAATCCCTTTTTTTAGTTTTTCTAATTACATGGGCCTGGATGGTGAACAGGAAGTAGAGAAGCACAAAGATCTCTGTGGTGAAATTTTTGAAGATTCACAAAGAAACAAGAATTTAAGACTGCCATTATATTGCTTCTGTTTCTTTCAGCTGTCCCCAACACGCACACACACACACACACACACACACACACAAACACACACATGCGCGCACACACACACACACACACACGCACACATAGACACACTTGGCCCTTGAATACATTATTTTTAAATTCTCATTTGTAAGACATGCATTCTCTTCACACTGCAAAGAGCACAATAGAAATAAAGACATTCGTATGTAAAGCTGCCTCACACGGCATGTCAGAGCAATAACCACCTCCAGTCGGCTGGAAGGCCATTTTTAATTGCCTTGAAAATGTGTTATGTCTTGTTAAGCATTCGCAGTGTCATTATATAAATAGTCATTCATAAAAAAAGTGTCTTCTTTCTCCAGAATAATTACCAATAATGTCACATCTTATTTCCTGCTGGGGTTATTCCGGACTGAAAAAAGAAAATATGGAGACCTTAAAGTGTGGCTTTACCACTCTTTGACTTTTCCCGGGGAATATATTTCCTTCTGTTATCAGTCAATGTATACAGTTCGCCTTAAAAATGGCTGATTTAACCTTACTTTTTTTCACTGCCCTAACTCTGTTCAGGATAATTCAGCGATTCCAAAGAACAGGCTGAGCACATTGTGAAATAGGAAGCATGCATTAAACAAACCATCAATAAAGCCCGTTCATCAATGTTCTCACCGGCCACAAGCACTAGACACAAAGGATATGTATGTATTTTCTTTTATTGGGTAGCCCTGTTTCCATACTACTGGCTAAGCGCTAATACCTGCACTGTGGTGGCTCCTTTTTTTCATCATTTTCCTAGCACCCCTACAGTCTAAATGTATCATGACAAAGCGCTGTGTACCCGAGCTTTGACACTTATATTACTGTGGTGGTGAGCTTTGCTTACCCTCGTCAGAAACTGGGTCCCGTTAGGTAAACAAAACCTCATCTCAGAAAATAAGCTTTATCATGATGGAAAATCACTGCAAAACATTGCTTTAATAAAGGTTTTTAAAGCGGCGAAAGTGCTCCGGTAGCCTTATCTCCCGACGTGACATCGTCGTAACTCAAAGGCATGGGAGAATGCAGTTTAATCAGCGGACATGCGTGTTTGCGCTGGCTTAGAATCATTAATCTTTAAAATACATTTACAATAACTAGTGTGTTTGCAACACAGATACAGTAGAAGACTTTGAGGGTGAGAGTTTGTTGCTTGCAAGGATTTTCATTTTGGGGGAAATTTAGTACATTAGCTGCAAAAACAAATTATTTGATCACTTAATTAACCCTCGTGACACTTCAGTAGCTTTAAGGGTTTCAATTCTCTTTGCTTTTGATTAAGCAGATATTTCAATCATGTTCCATCATGTAGAGTGCTTTTATAATTGTATATTAACCCCATGTGGATACAATATGAAACAACTTGGACCATGATATGGATCTTCAAAGAAAGGATTTGCCAACATTCCTTTCAAAAATTTTAAATGAGTAGCATAGCTGTTTTGTGGGTGTCTTTGGTCATGAGATTACAACAAAGCCTTCAGTCTGGTTTCAAGACTTTGCAAACTGACAGTAATAAGCAGAGTTTTTCATGCAAAAGTTGACTGGCCCGAGGGCAAAGCTGAGGACAAATGATGACTAAATAAAGACCAGTCGTTTAACCCCTAGCGCGCTGAATGCAACTATTGTTCCTCAATGATGTAACATATGAAAATCAAAGCAGTTGAAAACCTATCATGTGGCGACTTGTTTGAAAGAGCTCCCGCGGGGTTAAACATTTTCTCCTTTTAATGTGGAGTTCATCTACTGTGTGACAGTAAGAGGATCAAAGCACAGCATCTGGAAATTACACTCAACGGAAGAGAAAACAGTCTTTCACAGTAGAGGCCATGTACGCGGCAGTCAGGTGACAAGCTTGCAAATCATATGTTGACTATAAGTGGGATTCGGTGACTTAATCGTATTTGGCGCCAGCAGTCTG
Source organism: Gymnothorax reevesii (assembly GCA_029721435.1). Lineage (NCBI taxonomy): Eukaryota > Metazoa > Chordata > Actinopteri > Anguilliformes > Muraenidae > Gymnothorax > Gymnothorax reevesii. The sequence continues at coordinate 98,705,465 of CM056579.1, read as the reverse complement.
TCTGCATATCCCATCGAGAGTGACAGGGTGTTGTGCCCTGAATATTCTGATGTAAGAAACATGCAATATTTACTCCAGCATTTTAAAAGTATCCGCAAATCCGTCTCAACACCAGAATCAATCCTTCCCTGAGCCAGCACTGACATGTGCGATTCAATCACTGCCACTGCTAACACCCTCCACCTCAGCTGTTTCGGGGAAGAGGCTCTCGCCGTTACTACGAGCCACACAGCCAATTAGTAATGTGTGAGGAGGGAAGGGAATGCTTTCTTTCCAGCAAATCATTAAGAAAACGCAGTACAAATACAAATTGATTAATTGGAATACATTATGATAAAGTTTGTTTGGCATTTTACAAAACCTGTCCAAGCTCATTTAAATCAATCACAAGGAAGGACCATTCCATTGCCGAATTTATGAAATAGTAAAATTGTATCATAAAAAGGTCGCAAAATATACATATAAATGCAACACATTTAGATGCACTGTATAACAAGATGAGAGTGAAGCAATCATTAATTTTGCTTTTAAATGGTGCGGTTTGCTTAAGAACATATCTCACGTGACCCGAGTCAGGATTTCCCAGATTTCACAAAGATGGTGCATATTCCAATTAGTAATTGTTTTATTATGTTTGTGGCTAATTAATTCTGCAGCATCCACACTCCACCCACTCATGACTAGTATCGTCAGTTGCACGCAATTACAACTGTTGACTCCAGTGATCTGAACATATTTTACATTGAGAATTTATATGCTTTAGAACCTGTTCATTAAAATATCTCACAAATTAAGAAATACTCAGACTTTACTGGCTCACAGAAGAATCAGTTGTGAGTGTAGTGCTTTGAAAGCATGCCCACATAGGACAAACTGCCCAAGATCCGCGGGTTTACAATTACAATCCAAATCCTTTACAATCCGAAACAATCCAAATACCAGCCTCCGAGTTTCTTTGTGATATAAACTCGCTAGATGGCAAAATGGCTGATATCATCACTGAGGGCCAGTTTGTCTGCAGTCTTTGCGACCGTGTATATTGAGTAAACCACTTTAAGTCCAATGCCATGAAATAGCACTCATTTGAAAATAATGGACTATCGGCCTGTGCTGAAGCATTCAATCTGTGAGCAGTTACCTGCCTGGCTGAACCACAGCATGAGCTGGAGTCCTGACAATGGCGGTGTCAGTGTGGGCAGCATCACGTGGAGTGGGACGTGATCCGCTATGTTTTTACCCCAGGTGGGAGGGCAGCGTAGGGCAGTATAGTCTATGTGGCTCATGCGCCCCCTCTTGTGGTCAATTTGTTACCAGCAGTGTCAGTTGAAGAAGTGCCAAAGTGACGCATTAAGCAAGTGGAGACAAGAGCGTGAAATCCTCGTTTCTGAGGACCTGTGTGCCAAGCTACTCATTCCCGAATTAACCAAGAATTCTGTTATGAGCTCAGAAAATTTTGAGGTAAAAAATTTTCAAATTTATTTCCACTGTTAGTTTTGTGGCTTGCCAAAGGTTTGTGAAGCATTTAATCACTGTTTTCACACAGACTATGCAACTAACTGATTGGAATTTGTAGAAAAAAAAAAAAAGAAATCTTACTCTATTTACATTGCTAAGAAACAACGATATCCACTGGATAAAACTGAATGATGGTACATAAGCACATTTGCATGCCTCTTAAATCTGGTATCCAGCCATCCATCCTCTTCCTACATATTCAGGGTCAGTCTCACAGCAAGTGATGGCGCCTATCCCATCATGCATTGGGGGAGAAGAAGGAATACATGTTGGATAAATCAGTCCTGTCCCCCATTTATTAAAAATAACACCCATCGTTAGACTACATTAGAATTATGCTGCAACTCACAGATGCCTCAACAATAACCTCTCACCACCTTATAAAAGAGCAAATAATTTTTAGCAGTTTTCCATATAATCAAATATGGTCAGGTACGGACAGGACATAAGGCAATTTCGTTTCCACTTCAATCTCCTGCGACTCTCATTTGGCCGCAGTCTCAACATATAACTGAACTCTATGTGCACATTATAATAATGCGATACCGCTGATATGCTGAGCTGTGGTTCAACAAGTCTCAGGTCAGTGACTGCAAAACATCGATGTCACTTCTCAATTTCTCCTGCAGGAGATATTTAAAATCTGCTGCTCAGCTCCTATTTAAATGAGAGAGCAGGAAGGGATAAATGAACAGGAGCAACAGCCTTACTGTATCATCTGAAAATATTAAATAATCTGCAAATGATGAGAATTCATCCGTTCTTAAATGTAGCGACAAGCAGAGATCAAACAGCTTCAGTAGACAATACAAAGGAACGCTTGAAGGATGATTTTGTCAAAATATCTACGCGGGTTGGAAATTATATTATTCATTAAATGTATTACTGACTGGGACCTTGCGTATTTGAAGTGTTTATGACAATAGCAGGGATCCATGCGTAGTGGCTTGGAAGATGTAGATATTTTTGTGTTCTTTGGAGGAGGGAACCAGGTTTTAGGCTGAAGTTCATTATTCCAGTGACCGATAGAAAAGCCTGGAAATCATTATAGACGTAAAAGGAATCCCATCAGATCTTTCATCATAAAATGATTATATTATACCACAAGCCAGAAACCATTTATAATTCAAACAGCCTTCTTTATTACCACAAAACCCTCTTACATCTTGTGAAAATCAATTATTAATGTTTGCATGTTCTAAGTTTTTTTTGCAATTGCCAATAAATAACACCTAATTGTTCCTGTAATCTCATTCTAAATTAGGGTTAAACGAGAGAACATTGTAGGCCACACATCCACCCAAGAGGAAGATGAACTTCTTGAAGCTGCTCGTTAATAGAGATTAATTTTTGGTGGATCTTACAGAACACAGGTATTTGGGGAATTTTATTATTTTAACATTTCTTTGAGATTGTAGACAATAAAGTACTCATTCCAATTCTGTAATGTGTGTTACATATTGCACATATTATTATTTTACATAATAAAAAGAGCACAAATGGAGAGGTCTCACAGGTTACCTTACCAAGAAGTTTCAATAACATCTACTGCCATTCCAGTAACGTTGGGTGTTTGACAGGCAATACATGATGCCTTATTTTTTAACAACATTGTATCAGTCTTTGCCTCTGAAATGAAACTTCTAAATATGACTTTGGGAAACATTAGAGGAATTAATCTCACTTATGTTAATTAGAAAACATGAATACGAACAATTTTCACAGAAAGTGCTGCTGCACCCGATAAATATTTTTTAAGTGCTTTGGTGTACTCTTCAGAGAGACAGTGACTAAAAAATTCAAAAGAGGAAGCAATGATTAGCAAAAGAATAATTATACTCACTATTTAAAATTGTGACATCAATTTACAAAGATACTGTGATGAAGAAATCTTTCGACGGCAAATACAGAAAGCGTTTCCAACTCGAGGGATAATAGTCAGTGATATACAAAGCTTTTCTGGAGCCGGAGAATATTGTTCAGTAACTTAGATCCTCAGTGAAGCCTGTCATTGGACAGCAGCTCACAGACCCACACCAGAGCAGCAAAAGCAATTGAGGATTCATGAAGAGCAGATTTCATAAGCCAAGGATCAAGGAAGGTTTCAACCCACTGCTATTCAACATAAATGAATCCTCCCAACCCAATGTTGTGACAAGATGGAAAGGAGATGGTGTGCTAGCACTCAGTTGTTCCCCTGCCAAGGATCATTCAAAATCAATTCAATTAACTTCTATTTGTAAGGCACTTTTCGCAGAATAACTGTCACAAAGTTGAGTTACAATGCAATACCAGGCCTAAGCCCCCCAAGAAGTAAATGGACTAACCAAACCACCTGAGATGTCACGTACAAGGCAAGACTAACAATGTCTTGGTCTGGGTAAGCACTATGATTCCTGCTCCTGGCACAGAACTCTTTCTGACAGTATAAAATTCTTTTTGGAAAAACTGGAAGACCTCAATCACTAGGTGATCCAATCCTGTCCATAACAATGCAGCACAGTCCTTGTTCATTTGGGAATGACTGAAGGATGTGCACGCGCACTGGAACACAGACTTTTATCAGAGACTGGACTGAACCAGAAGTATTTATAATTTGTACGCACGAGGGCTGCTATATATTACCATAGCAACAATTATACTCACATGAACAGGCAAGAGAAGAATAACTTACTTACGGCGTAACTTCACAAGTCCGAATACTGTCTGTACAGCTTTTTTTGCCGCTCTATCAAACAATATGATTACAACTGATAATAATTATGATATGCATTGCTATTGGTTTACCTGTGTAAAAATGTTAATTTTTTGGCAAACAGGGACATCATAAGGTGTTCAAACAGGAACAGACTAGGTAATACGGTCTTGTAGATGAAGGTGTTTAAGCTTTGACACAACGAAGGAAGTGAAAGTTTATCTAACGATTTTGAAATAAACTGCAAAAACACTAAGAAAAAGTTGTTATTCTGTGCAAAAGAAAAAAAAAAAAATTCACATAAAGAAGCCCAGTAACAGCTGAATATTCTGCAAAGAGTAATTTCATTTGAAGACAAGCAAGAGATGGTTTTTATTTTTCATTTTTTGTAAGCAATACAAGGACCACAATAAAGCCTTTTAAACTCATTAATACAGAGCTATAATAAACTAAAATATGCCTTTTCCCCCCAGACATACTGACGAGGGAGGACAGAAGGACGGACTTGTTTTAAATACGGTGGGCAGAAATTGACTGAGATTTGCTTAATGTTTCATTGCACTTAGAGCGGACTTACCAATTACACAAAACCAGTTTATTTATCTTCTTTCTATTTTTTTTTTTTTTTTTTTTGCAAATGTGCAATTGGCAAAAAATGTTTACAGGGGAATTAACCAATGGTAATTATGCAAATAATATTAGCTGCGCCTGCAAACAATCCATTAAAACACCGCTCGGTGAAGTTTCAACAGCTGCTTCCTACATTGCAGTGAGATTTCAATATGAAGACTGCGAGCGAACTGGGGAATGGATGGCCTGAGTCCAAGAAAAACGCTCCAGTAAAGATCAATATCTGAGAAACGCAGAAAGACAGAAGCAATGAACGGATCCCCACACAGAATATGAATTTCTTGCAGATGAGGAAAGCGTGCATCAGTCCACATTATTGTATTAATGCCAGAGGCCAGCTAGCCTAATTTTAGCCCGAATAATGGAGTTCATGAGGACTTTTCACTGAGTGTCCGGGGACAATATCAGAGTCAAAGTTCTTAGGAACCTGAATATCAAAGAACTAATAGAGTGCGATTAAAAAGCACAATTAACAAAGACGCAACAGAGTACGTTCATACAAGCATCATTGCCAGCAACAGCATTGTTAAAATGACATTAAACTCAAAATGATATAATAATTAGTTGTTAACACCGTTTCACTCACTGCCAACTGAATTGACACCGTGGCAATGTGTTGATCAGAATATCAGCACAAGAGTACAATTTTTTTATTAACCTACTGAATGACAGTCTGCTGCTTGCAATCTCAGCATTTTACCAGTATTTTGTAGCACTCATTAATCATTATGGCTATAGCAGAAAAAAATAATAAACTAGTAAATAATGATAATAATATTACAACAAATTCTGTTCATTAGCGCAGTCCTGAAAGTGTGCATTACATTTTTTTTATTTGACAAAAGAATCTGAAGAATAGATCGTTTAACAGAATCAGGCCAGGACGAATCAAAAGTCCAGGTATATTTTACATAATTCATGAGCAGAATTTGTATTCTCTGTGAAGCAGGTACTTGAAAATATGCTAATATTGTTGCCAGCTACCACCTATTTTCACCAGCTTCCCATGGCAATATAAACTATCCAACAAACTTCAATTTTTCATTATTATCCCAGATATGTCATTCGTGGAACAGATGAGCATAATAATGCCCCTGTGAGGAAAATTCAGTTGTAATACCAGTATTAAACCAACACATTGGACATTAATAAAACCAACCAAAGCAAAGTCCTAATTTTAGCACTCATAAATTTGCAGTGGATCATCCTCTGGCACTATTTTTTATTCAGTCATCAGTACAAAGAAACTGAAAAACAATTCAGAGCAGTAAGATGACATTCCATCACTTATGATTTTTATGTCTATTCATCCATCCATGATCTCTCTGCTTATTCCCGGTCAGGGCCACAGGAGGGTAGGAGTTTATCCCTGCATGTAGGGGGTGAGAGGCAGGAACACACCCTGGACAGTTAAACAATCCATCACAAGTATCACTCACCATTCACTCACACACCCATTCTAACGCACTATTTATCTACAACTAGCCTGACACACTTCTTACCTCCGCCCAAAGAAGTTGGAGGAGGTTATGTGATCATTGCCGTTTGACTGTTGGTTGGTTTTTTGGTTTGTTTGTAAGCAAGATTACGCATGAAGTTATGTATGGATTTTCCTCAAATTTGGTGGAATGATTAAGTATTGTTCAATGAAGAGGTAATTCGTTTTTGGGTGGTCAAAGGTCAAGGTCAAGTGCATGCTAAAGGTCAAAAACACATTAAAAACATATTTTCTCGAAGACTACAGGACTGCATAAACACAGGGGTTGATACAGTACATCGGCGGAGGTAGTGTTTGGACTGTGCGAGGAAACAGGAGAACCTAGACAAATAGAGGCCAGTGGAAAAAAGGATCTGACGGTTAATGAGGAGACCTGTTACAGCAGAACAGAATTCTTCACACTTCAGCCATGACAAAGGAGGACAAGATCCATGTGCTTAAAAGCAGGTCTGAACAAACCCTTCAAAGTGAGCTCTCTTTTTCCTCCTAATTTGATTATAACCTTCAAAGAGCCAAGAGAAATGAGATTTGAAATCATGAGCAGCTTAAGTGAAACTATTCCAGACCATGGACTTTGGATTTTGTTAAAGGTGTATCATTCCGGGGTCAAAATTTCAGAAAGTGTCAAAGGAAGATAAAGAATAAGTTTGTTTCAAAAATGATTATAATGAACTTGATAAATTTTAAAGAGGAATGAAAACAAATTTTGTGTCGATCAATCCAAGCCAAGGCTGCTGTCAGGCAAGCAGGTCGGCTAACGCACTTTATACCGAGGTCTGGGTGAATACGCTTTTCTGATTGGCTGGCAGGTATGCGTTAAAACCACATAGCAACTTTAGAGAGCATCGCCGTCAAACTGGCAACTGTCAAGAGCACAGCACAATGTTTAATTATCTGCTATTTATTAAAAAATTAAATCGATGAATTAATGAATGAACGTTTTGTTATCTGCTATTCTTTATGTGAAATTTAAAAAAAAACCATCTGTCTCCTCACCTTGGCCAACTGTGGCTAACTGATGTTGGTTGTAAAATGGACTAGAATTATTCCTTGTCATGAGGACGGTAAGCTCTTGCCTCATTAATTTTACATTTTATGCGCCAAACTTTCACCAAAAATATCTGAATGCATTGATTTGATATTGCTGGCAAATGACCATGGTATAAGCGTTATAATCAATTCATTGGTGTGCATTACACGGTTTTACGGCACTCCGCGGAGGCAAACACCCTCCTCTTCGCGTCAGGTGGTTATTCACCTCTGCGTCAAGCCTTAAAATCGTGTGATGCACACCTATGAATTAATTATCCCTTACGTAAATGTGATGTTTACACCTTAGATTATTGAGACTATCGCAATTCAGTAGACACTCATACCTAAAACAATTTACTGTTGATTAAACTAAGCAAGAGCCATGGGGAGAAACATGGGGTTAAGGGCCCAACAGCTGCATTAATCTTGCTGTGGCAACACTGAGTCCAGAATACTTCAGCCTGTCAGACCAAATCTATGGCTTCTAGTCTGAGGCATATACAGTTCTACACTTCATGAAAAGAGGTCCACCTCAGAATTATTGGGATTCACCCAGATTTTATACAAGAGTACACCTGGCTCCAATAGGAAATCAGGAGTAAAGTATACAACCTTATTTGTTTTTTTATTCAACATCTATCAACCAATAGACAGGGACATACAAAAAGACAAAACTTTACGTTGGATTACATTATTGCTAGTTCACCCTAGTGGCTCCAGCCGTTCCCCAATCAGGACATTTGTCTGTCACTCCAGAGCTGCTGCATACAAGCCATAAAACTAATGAAGTTAGGCTTGCAGGAAATGTCTGTTTAAACAGTGCCTTGTGGTCACTCTGGAGGCGCTGTTATAGCTCACTTTACAGCCAGGGTCTGGAGCCAAGCAACACAAAAATCAGACAAATCAATGGAATGGCTGTGCAGTCTCTAATTGGATGAAATGACTCCATTGGCAAGCAGAATTTAGAGAGCTAGAGAGTGACTATTTGACTTCTGAGGTGCTCAGAGTGTGAGCTGGGGGACTGGCATATCCCACAAGTCTCGGCTGCAGATGAGAGGCGAAAGCAGGAGAAGATGAATCTCTCGTTAAGAGGCGGGAAGTGGAGAGAGAGGGAGAGAGGAATGAAGGTAAAGTGTCAGGGATCTAAAGAATCATATCAAATAAACAAATGTGTGACATCACTCTTCACACTCATCACTGTCACAGAGAGCAATACTGTATCCCTGCAATGTGGCTGTACAGCACCCAGAATAGAGGGAAAAATGCTCATTAACGATTTTCCTCAGCTCTCTAACAGAGCTGCATCTTGCTTCCAGCAATCCAAATATTACATCATCGCTCTTAACAAGCTCCTTGTCACAACTAATTTACAAATCACAGGTTTCAAGACCAATCCTTACGTCCTTAACATTCTTTATTGCATATGATTACGGAGTCCTCAAATCACTAAGCTGAGCAGTCGATCATTCCGCAATGCTTTCAACTAACAGTAACAATGCTCTGCAGTTTCCAATCAGGCACTTAGCTATTCCGCTCACGCTCGACACCTCCCCCAGTGCTGGGCAGGGACTCCAAAGAAATAGCTACAAATCTAAAGTAAATGTGTATAACCCATTATTCAATACTCGTGAAACCAATTCCCCCTTCAGGAAAACACAACTGTGGGGAATTTAGGCTGATTTGCTGTAATGTGCAAACTGGGTTTTTTTTTTGCAGAGCTACAAGCCCTGCGGCTAGTACTGTAATAATTTAAATATTCAATTTGTGAGGCGATATGATAATTAAAAACAAATATTTGCGCATCAACGCATTGACTTACTTTATGCCCAGCGGAGGATATTTAAATGTATGGGCCTTATATAATGAATATTTACACAATGTATATTTACATTTTTGTCCGCGAAACTGAAATGTAATGCAATTACTTTGATGCAGGATGCAGTTATAATGAAAAAGGAAAGGGAAAAATAGCTCCTCTAGTTTTTGGTTATTTGTTGTCATTGCCACACAGCAATAAAATTGATATATTAATAGCACTCAAAATACAGAGCAGAACGACTTTCTTAATGTCATATAACAATGATGGAAGACATGCACATGCACTCACACATTCAAGTGTTAAGCGTGGGGAGTTCATGTTTTACTGCTGAGGGTGTCGATCTTATCTAGAAACAGCCAGTGTTGGACCAGGCTTTCATTCCTAAAAATCAGTAACACACCTCACACAAGTGATCAAGGTCTGCAGCAGAGAATCCAGGGGTTGATGAGAAGATTCAGGTGTTGGAATGAAAGCTTGCTCCCATACTGGCCTTTCTGGATGGTGTTCAAAACCCCCGGATCACTGAATGCCTTTTGCTTGCTATGTAAGTGGGTTTAAAAAGACAGGCTATTAAATATCCACATTTTATTCAGCTATATATTTTACGTAAACACAAATGCCACATCTCAATGCCATCCATTCAGACGGTCTGCTTTTCTCATTGAAGATCTTCTCTGATTGTCATTGACGATAAGAAAAAGCCACAGCTTTTGACTCTAATGGTTGTCAAACGGCACAAGTTGATACTGATAGAGCTCCACATCCTACATTTCATTTTCCTGGCTACATTTTTAAAAAATCATTTATGCTTAAATTTGACACATATGCCACACACTCATATCTGATTTCTGACACATTTACATCAGTGCTTTCGAGCCCAAATACATGAAAATGAGTGATGTGTACATTTCATGAGTGGTGTTTAATATTTGCACTTATTCTGATACATCCATCAAACGCTATCAGTGCAATACTTTACTTTTAAAACCACATTGTCTCCTTCATTGCATTAGTTATTGAGCTGACACTTACTTACACAATAACTTACAGTTCTTACAGTAAGCAGGGGACCATCTCCTGGAGCAATTCAGGGCCTTACTCATGTGTCCAACAGCTGCACAGATCTTATTGTGGATACACTGGGACTTGAGCCACCAACCCTCCGGACTCCCAGATAAATGTGTAAGCTTCCAGGCAGTAGGCTGCCCTCAGTAACTTCCTAGATCCTAATCTGTTGGGTGATAAATTCTTATATCTGTGTTTTTTATTCTCTTTCTAAATCAACTCTTATAGCCAGATGTTATCTTGCATTCCATTCCAAGAGCTGCAGTGCCCATCTTGTGATAAAAAGCTAAGCAGAGATGTTCATTTTTCGCTGCCGTATTCCAAGTCATTTCCCCTGAAGAAATAGGTTTTAGACTCCCGACACTGAACACGAAGCTGAAACTCTGTCAGATGGTGTACACTTATGAAAGAAAGGTTTGCTTAACATTTTTAAGATCATTAATTGGTTTCAAGAATAATGCTTAATTTATGTGGTCCAAGTCAGCTACTTTGATCGCAGATGTTTGGGTTTTTTTTTTCCTTTTTATTTTTTACAACTCCAACTTGGACAAGCTTCAGAAATATCACTTATTAAGGAACAAGGGATCCAAGTCAACAACCAAACACCCTTCATAAAGCCTCTGAACGCAGCAATTTGAATAAATGACTGGACTGTATACAAGAGTGGCACCGTGTTGGACAAGACATGGAGCTGAACTTCAGAAACTCATTTCTGTACACTTTATAGATTGTTCTCGTAGAAAATTTCAATGGTTATTTTTTTCTGTCGAGGGAAATCGATCTATTCGGATCCATTTTCAAAAATAGGAGTACAGCATTGCCACACTGGCTGATACATCTGAACATCTTAACAAATAAATAGGAAACACATATCATGAAAGACTTTCTTCCATGTCAATACGGTAACCGGGAAAAAGAGAGTCAATTTTGTGTTCAGTTTGAATTAAATGGAATTCTTTATTGTGTGCTGTACATTATGATACATGTTATGCATGAAATTAGCTCACCTGGTTAGTCAGCATATTTTTTTGTTTCCCCAGGAATGAAAATATATCCTCCCTTTGTGGGTTTCCTGCCTCGTATGACCCCGACCAGGAAGACGTGAGTGAGATAATGGACAGGTGGACGACTGAAAAAAATATGCTTTATTCTGCAAGCAAAGAGGTCCACCGAGAGAGACCCAGACTGGCTTCTCCTGCTATTTACTGTATCTGTTATCTCATTGAAATATTCAGCTAAATAAATTTAAGTGAGAATTTAAAGCCAACGAGGGCAAGTAGAACACAGAGGTCATGCCATGGTGACTTTCCCACTGTAAAAAGTAGCCAACATGAGACTCCTGGCAGGGTAAAGTTCTAACTTTCGCTCCTTGCTTGGAAATTGATTGCATGGGGGAAGTAAATGAAAGATGGTTAAGACCCCAGACACAGATCAGAGAGTCGGGGTGAACATAAAAGAGCTCGACTTTCTCAATGCTCCGCTTCTTCCAGCTTTCTGTGGCTGTCAGCAGAATCCTGGGTATGATATCACAGTCAGAGTGTAAGAAATAGACTCTGATGCCACTAATCTTTCAAGCGGACAAAAATAGTTGGAAGACATATGTATTTTTTTAGAAAGAAAGGTAACATTATATAAGGGACTTTTGTGTCCTTCATCTGGTTTCTCAACACTTGAACTGAAGCTTACAGTTTAAACATTTGTTTGGCTAATCACAGTGAAAGTGGTGCATCAGGGCTGAATCTGTGAATCCCCATCAAATCAATAATAAATCACAGGCAACTATACGTGCCAATCACATCAGAATCCAAATTCCTCAACGCAAGCAGGAAGCTCTCAAGCAGGAAGCAGTTTCACCAAAATAGATTTTAAAAAATTGATTTTGTGACCTAAAAATAAATTGGAATGCGCTAAATAACAGAAGGCCTCTTCGGGATTAAAAATGCAATGTCTTCATAACAAAAGGAAAATGCCGGTGATGAAAAGATAGAAGGTCTGATTTTAGACTGAGAGGCCATAAGAGGTGTGACAGCAAACGAGCTGGATGGAAAGCTGGCTTGTTGACAATCCGCAGTAAATGCCAACAGATACAATCATCTCAGCGAGCTAAAGACCCAGACCTCTATATCCAGTGGAGGCATCTGTCCACTTGTTTTGTCCTCACTCCAGGAATAACATCATCCGCTGTAGCGGCTGACAGAACACCCGGCGCTCGGTAACCATCAGGAAAGATCCAGCAGCAAAACAAGCCAGATGGTGTGAACACACACTTACCGGAGGGATAAAAACAACCTGCAGCAGTCTAGAGTGCCATTACTTAAAAAAAAATGTGCGCGCGCATGTGTGTATGAGGGATGGTACAGCATGATGCATGACCTTTCCATGTTGCCACTGCTCTCAAGTGACTGAAAACCATTCCGAGCTATATGAAGACACAGGAACAACTGCTACTTCCTCTACCCTGCCCTGGGATTGCGCTCTTCAATGGTGCTTTTTGGGTTTCAGACTCTTAAGAAATTCATAACATGCTACTGGACGTTAGCAATTCTGCTCGGAAAAACAGCAAACTGCATTGAAACCTTATCACATCTCAAGAAGTAGCCACATGTTTAGCTTAAGGCGCTCACATTAGCTGGCTGACCATATCTCGGGAGCCTCATCCATTACTGTTTAATGATTTTAGATGAAGGCTTTGCTGCTCACAAAGAGCATTGCAATTCAAATGCTCAGACCAGACTGCTGCCAAAAGGATTATGTCCCTCACGGTCCATCCTCATAGCAGGAGACCCTGCAGGGAGTAATATTTTGGGTGAGAAGCCCCGGTCTCTATAATGCTCTTTAAACCTCCGCACATCATGCTGGGGCCCAGAGCGGGGACTTATTAGCATTCTATAGAGTAGAGGACCTAGCTTACACTGGATATATACTGCTTTCCTCAATTCACAATCTCAAAGCAATATGAGTACTGTAGTATCCAAGGAATCATTAAAAATACTGTCTGAAGAAGAAATAAGTAAAAAGTTGGTGGTTTTGCGGACCAATATATATATATATATACAGTATCTCACAAAAGTGAGTACACCCCTCACATTTTCACAATTAATTTATTATCTTTTCAAGGGACAATGCTACAGGAGTGAAACTTCTATATATTCTAGAGTAGTTATGGTACAATATGTGTAGCAGTGTAGATTTACTGCACTGTCCAAATACCTGAACAAACGGTCACTATTTCCAAAATGGATGGCAACAAAAGTGAGTACACACCCCAATTGATAATGGTCAACCAAGCAATGAAACGCGACTTGTTCATCATGTTCATGCTTTTGTCTGTTCGACTGGGCCATATGAGGTTGTGTAACATGTTGAAGGGTTAAATCGTAGTGCTTTAGGTGCAATGCTCTCATTCCGGTCACTGTAGGGTCAACATAGCACCTCATGGGAAAGAACTCTTTGAGGATCTGAAAAAAGGAATTGTTGCTCTCCACAAAGATGGTCTAAACTACAAGAAGATCTGTGAAACCATGAAACTGAGCTACAGCACGGTGGCCAAGGTTATTCAGCGGTTTTCCAAGACAAGTTCTGCTCGGAAAAGGCCTTGTCAGGGTCGACCGAAGAGGTTAAGTCCTCGTGCTCTGTGCCAGGTGCACAAGTTGGCTTCAGAAAACAGACATAGGAGTGCTGGCAGCATTGCTAACAAGGTTGTAGCAGTGGGATAACAGCCTGTCAGTGCACAGACCATACGCTATGCTCTGCGCAAAGTTGGTCTGCATGGCCGTCAACCAAGATGGAAGCCTCTTCTGAAGCTAGCCCACAAGAAAGCCCGAAAACAGTTTGTTGAAGACAACCAGTCCAAGAACATGATCTACTAGAACCATGTTCTGTGGTCTGACAAGACCAAGATAAACTTGTTCGGCTCAGATGGTGTCCAGCATGTGTGGCGGCGCTCTGGTGAGAAGTATCAAAACAAGTGTGTACTGCCTACAGTCAAACATGGTGCTGACAGCATCATCTGGGGCTGCATGAGTGCTTCTGGTCCTGGGGAGCTGCACTTCATTAATGGAATAATGGATCCAACATGTCCTGTGAGATTCTGAAGCAGAACATGACGCCCTCCCTTCAGAAACTGGGCCGCACGGCTGTTTTCCAACATGATAACGACCCGAAACACACCTCCAAGATGACAACTGCCTTCCTGAAGAAGCTGAAGGTGATGGTATGGCCAAGTATGGCAGATCTGAATCCCACTGAGCACCAGTGGGGCATCCTCAAGAGGAAGGTGGAGGAGCAGCAGGTGTCCAACATCCACCAGCTCCGTGATGTTGTCATGGAGGAGTGGAGGATCCCAGCAACAACCTGTGCAGCTCTGGTGAATTCCATGCCTCGGAGAATCAAGGCAGTGCTGGACAACAATGGTGGTCACACTAAATACTGACACTATGGACACAATTAAGCATGTTGACGGTGAGGTGTACTCACTTTTGTTGCCACCCATTTTGGAAATAGTGACATTTTGTTCAGTTATTTGGACAGTGCAGTAAATCTACACTGCTACACCTATTGTGCAATGACTACTCTAGAATATATTCAGTTTTCATTTCTGTAACATTGTCCCTTAAAAAAGATATACTAAATTAATAGTCGAAATGTGAAGGGTGTACTCACTTTTGTGAGATACTGTATATCGAGAAAAACTGTTGTACTTTTAGTGCTATGTTTTTCCATACATTTATGTCCACATATTGGTATTTGTGGTAATGTACTTTGCAACTTAATTTATTAATTTTTTTAATAAAAGTTTCCTATTTGTTGCCCATAATAGTGAGTAGGGAATGGTGATTAAATAGATTTTATCAGAGAACTTGTTTTTTTCTGATGCGGTACCATTTCATTCCCTGATGGCCTGAACAAATGGTGGAAATGCCACTGACTGAACCTTTTCTTCAGTTTCTTTCATTACTTAAATAATATGTAATATTCAAGCCTTCATTCTCAAATTCAGTGCATGCCTAAGACTACCAGCTGGTGTTCCTGGGAGAAAAGCCTAAAATCCAAATATTTTTGGACAGCTATTGGCTGTGCATTAGATTAGAATAATTTGGAATTTCTTTCATTACCAATTGTTGTCTTAATGTTGCGCTGGTGATAGCCATAGAGAGCCGCATCTGTAAACCAATTTATAAAATTATTAAAATTATGAAGAAGTTTCCACTGATAGGGATCACAGGTGCTCCAGGTCTAGTCTTCAGAAATCCCTGCTGGAAAGGCTTCTTCACATCATACACCAGTAGGCCAGGAACCAGGCTGCCAGGCATTTTCAAAAGCATTTTGCCAGCAAGGCATGAAAATAAACTGAAACTCACAGCAGGTGTGACCCATGCGAGCCATTTGAATTAAAATTCCAAATTCAAATAAATCCGATGAACATGTGCAGCAATGTTTGGAGATGCACAAAACCAAAAGTTTCAGTGATTTTTCCAAGTTTGGTGTTGAATAAAATTCAATAATGGAATTATTCAGTATCATACCATGGTCTGGGTGAATACTCCTCTCTGATTGGCTGGCAGTAATGCATGAAAACCGTGGAACGATACAGGTAGTCCGGCTACGGTAGTTTCATCTTTCAAAATTCATCCACTTGCCAACCTGTAACCATAGCAACATTGGATCACTGGCATTTGGCAGAAACCTACTCATTTATCTCCAGTAAACTTGGCGGCATCAGATAAGTTTCGTCCTACGGGGTGGTTAACAATAGGTACTCCAGTGATAATGACCGTAATTATTAAAGCAGTGAAGTAATCACGCTTTATTCATGTAACGATAGTAATTATGTACGGTTACAAAGGAAGCTAACATGTCCACTTCATGCGTCCGCAACCGTTGACAGTTTGTTAGCTACGGGCGGCATGGTGGCATAGTGGTTAGCACTACTGCCTCACAGCAAGACGGCCGTGGGTTCGAATCCGGCCTGGGGCCTTTCTGTGTGGAGTTTGCATGTTCTCCCCGTGTTCGCGTGGATTTCCTCCGGTTTCCCCCACCCATCCAATACATGCAACGGAAACCGTCATAAGTTCATTGTAATTGCGGGTAGTAAGTTAGCTACAGTCTGCATAATCGCGCATAATGTTGTGTGATGCATAATCTCTATTTCAGCTGGAATCCATTACCAAATCATTAGCTGGTAAAAGGATGTTAGCATGCACAAAAAAATTTCTCTCCATGTAGGTAAGCTGAAATAAGTCAGCTGGTTCACTTTAGCTTGGCCTACAGTATTGGGTATGAGAAGGCGCGGCACCTGTTTAATGATTAACTTGTTTTTTTTAAGTGCAAAACTTTCACCAAAAATTTCTGAATGCTTTGATTTGATATTGCAAGCAAATGACCATGGTATACGCGGGATAGTCAACTTGTAGATGTACATCACACGGTTTTAAGGCAGGACGCGGAGGCGAATAACCACCCTTCGCGACATTCATGGAGGCAACCACCCTCCGCTTCACGTTGGGTGGTTATTCGCCTCCGCATTGTGCCTAAAAACCATGTGATGCGCACCTACAAGTTCATTATCCCTTATATGGACAATCTCATGATTAATAAGCGCATAGCAATGCAGACCCACGGCCACTACTGTGGATGTGTCCCTCTAAACATCCTTGACTCATCAAGTGAGTCCACAAATTGCAATCCATGACTACGGTGGGCGTTTGTGAGCTCAAGGGAAATATAAACTTTAAATCTTGTGTGCTCATTCTTACAGACCACAGATCTGGCTTTGTGTACAATAATTTCTCATCTCCGATCGAGGCAGATGTCTTGCCATCAGCCTCGTCTACACAGCTCTGACAGGCATGAAAGAGCAATAGCAGAAATCTCCCATGGTGCATCTGCAAACAGCAGTCATTGACTCAAAACATTCTAACCAACAGAATAAAATTTACGTGGCTGGCTGAAGTCAGGCTTATTGGGATATATTGCGAAACCTAGATAGATAATGTTTTTTTTTTCTTTCTTTAACTTTAAGCAATTATTTACTGTCTAATCATGTTACAATAAACCAGGAAAGGTTTTTGGTCTGAGAGTATGAGGGTATACAGCAGTCAATCTTAATTTACCAAAGACAGTTGAGATCCCAGTGGACCTAGATTATATTGAGTACCTTCGGAACAGATACACGTCATTTTGTAATTTGAATATCAATATTTGAGCAGAGAAGTGGAAAGTACTTTCCTAAAAGTAGGAACAGGATGTTAAAACTCAATATGCATCTAAAGAACCTGGAATTCCAACGACTTGCCTATTTCAACTATTACAACCTCAATTCTGAAATGGTTGGGACGAAGTGTAAATTGTGAATAAAATCAAAGTGTAATGACTTTCAGATCACATGCACCATTATGTTATTTACAATGGAACATAGACAACATTTCAAATGTTAAAACTATGACATTTTATATTTTTATCCACAAAATGAGCTTATTTCAAAATTTCTGGCTGAAACAGGTCTCAAAAAAGTTGGGACACAGGCAAAAAAGGGATGAAAAAGCTATTAATATAAGAGAATTAGCTGAAAAAACATTTAGCAAGTAATTAAATTAACTGGTGTCAGGTGTATAACATGATTGGCAAAAAGGGATGTCTTAGAGAGGCTGAGCCTTACAGAAGTAAAGATGGTCAGTGGCTCTCCAACCTGTAAAGTTTTGCATAAAAAAATTGTGGAATACTTTGAAAACAATGTTCCTCAATGTTAAATTGCAAAGGCTTTGAAGGTCAGTGCGTAACATCATCTAAAGACTGTGCAGAAGGGACAAGGCCAAAGACCTTTACTGGATGCCTGTGATCTTCAGGCCCTCAGATGCCACTGCATCACTCACCGGCATGATTCTGTCATTGACATTAATGGGCCCAGGAATACTTCAAGAAACCACTGTCTGTAAACACTGCCTGCCGTGCCATCCACAGATGCCATCCTATACTCTATCATGTGAAAAGGAAGCCATTGTTGAGCATGATCCAGAAGCGCTTAGCGAACTCTAGACGTTTGCGTTTATGATTGTGAGTGAGAAAAGGTTTTTTCCGCGCGTGCCTCCCAAACAGCTTGTTGGCATGTAGATAGCGCCTGATGGTTGTTCTGGAGACTTTGTGACCCCAAGATGCTACCATTTGTTGCAATTCTTTAACAGTGAGCTTTGGAGAACTTTTTATTTCTCTTACCATCTTCCTCACTGTGCGTGGTGTTAAAATAACCTTGCATCCTCTTCCAGGCTTGTTTACCACTGTTCCAGTTGTTTTAAACTTCTTAATGATTCCTCTGACAGTAGATATCGAGGAACTCTTACTCAGAACATTCTATTAAGGCTGATGCAGGAAATTAGCAGCAGTCCTTGAAGTCAGCTGTACACGAGAAAACGGACAGAATTATACTTCATTGTGAATGACCTGCTACATTTTTAAGCGGAGGTGTATTCAGACAACATAAACCTGAGTGTAAGAGATTACACACTGCGGCTCATAAAACAGCTATATTGTAATGCTTTGGGCTTTTCACTGAAGTATAATAAATGCTGCCTTAAATTTCCCATACGCTGTAGCAATGAAACTTCCTCGATGGTATTTAGTGAGAGTTTTTAACAGGAGGTGTATTTGCGAACAGCATAACATGCAGTGAGCGTTCCCTGCAACCCCTGTGGAATGAGCATCCAGATGTCAGTCTATAGAAAGAATCGGGTTTCTCAAGATGTTCCAACCAGCAAAACCCGGTAATCATACTGAGCCACAGCAAGCAACACCCAGCAGCATTAATCAGATCATTAAAATGCATTAAAGTGTCTTTTTTACATTAGCATTTCTTTCATTGTGTTGGAGATGCTATGAAAAATACTCATAAAAAAAAATTAAGCAAAAAAAAAAAATTTTTTTTTGTTTAATTTAGTTTACCAGAATAAATACCGAGGTCTATTCACAATGGCATATGTAAAGAGTCGAGACACCAGCTCTCAAGGGGGAGGAGAATCAGGACTCCGGTTGAGCAGGACTGTTCATTTCAGCGAGTTTGCAGCGGTTACATCACAGAGAGACACGGTCTCACCTCTGTCGAGGGAGAAGGAAAGGCAATCTGCTCATCAGTCAAAGTAGCAACTTCAGAGCAAAGTGCGCCAGTTTCCCTGCTGTTATTCGCCATACTCTCTTTTGCCTCGAAAAAAAAATAAATAAATAAATTGCACTTTGAACTGTAAGACGGGAAAATGCGGGTTGGAGCTCCGCTGGCGCTGATGAGTGCATCTGTGACACCGCAGCAAGACTGGCGGGCCTTCTGAGCATCAAAATACTTCAACGCCATGCAATCTAACAAATTGTTGAGTTCCTGAGGACAAGAAGGCTGTATTTTGCTGGGCTTTGTGTGAAGGGAAGTGGGGGTGGTTTATGCCTGAAAGAGACTGGAGACCAGAACTGGAGGATGCAAAGTGAGAGCAAACTGCTTTTGTGAAAGCAGGATGGGAGGAGGCAATAAACCTGATCTTGTATGGTCTCTGTGCCTCTGAGCTGGGAGTAGGGGGTTTGTATTGTGTCTGTGCCTCAGAGCTGGATGTGGGGGGTTTGTATGGTGTCTGTGCCTCTGAGCTGGGAGTGGGGGTTTGTATGGTGTCTGTGCCTCTGAGCTGGGAATGGGGGGTTTGTATGGTCTCTGTGCCTCTGAGCTGGGAGTGGGGGTTTGTATGGTGTCTGTGCCTCTGAGCTGGGAGTGGGGGGTTTGTATGGTGTCTGTACCTCTGAGCTGGGAGTGGGGGGTTTGTATGGTGTCTGTACCTCTGAGCTGGGAGTGGAGGTTTGTATGGTGTCTGTGCCTCTGAGCTGGGAGTGGGAGGTTTGGATGGTCTCTGTGCCTCTGAGCTGGGAGTGGGGGGTTTGTATGGTCTCTGTGCCTCTGAGCTGGGAGTGGGGGTTTGTATGGTGTCTGTGCCTCTGAGCTGGGAGTGGGGGTTTGTATGGTGTCTGTGCCGCTGAGCTGGGAGTGGAGGTTTGTATGGTCTCTGTGCCTCTGAGCTGGGAGTGGGGGGTTTGTATGGTGTCTGTGCCGCTGAGCTGGGAGTGGGGGTTTGTATGGTGTCTGTGCCTCTGAGCTGGGAGTGGGGGGTTTGTATGGTGTCTGTGCCTCTGAGCTGGGGGTGGAGGTTTGTATGGTCTCTGTGCCTCTGAGCTGGGAGTGGGGGTTTGTATGGTGTCTGTGCCGCTGTGCTGGGAGTGGGGGCTTTGTATGGTGTCTGTGCCTCTGAGCTGGGAGTGGAGGTTTGTATGGTGTCTGTGCCTCTGAGCTGGGAGTGGGGGGTTTGTATGGTGTCTGTGCCTCTGAGCTGGGAGTGGAGGTTTGTATGGTGTCTGTGCCTCTGAGCTGGGAGTGGAGGTTTGTATGGTGTCTGTGCCGCTGAGCTGGGAGTGGGGGTTTGTATGGTGTCTGTGCCTCTGAGCTGGGAGTGGGGGGTTCGTATGGTGTCTGTACCTCTGAGCTGGGAGTGGGGGGTTTGTATGGTGTCTGTGCCTCTGAGCTGGGAGTGGGGGGTTTGTATGGTCTCTGTGCCTCTGAGCTAGGAGTGGGGGTTTGTATGGTCTCTGTGCCTCTGAGCTGGGAGTGGGGGGTTTGTATGGTCTCTGTGCCTCTGAGCTGGGAGTGGGGGGTTTGTATGGTTTCTGTACCTCTGAGCTGGGAGTGGGGGGTTTGTATGGTTTCTATGCCATTGATGTCACCCTGCATGGGAGGCCTTTGGCTTACCAAATGCCCCATATCAGTCATGTGTTGTAAGACTGGACCCTGAACTATTTATTTAAAATAATCTCAACCTGTGGAAAGTTCACAAATATGCTCACCTGTTTAATATACTGTCATGAAATCACTCCTCTATTTATAACACAATTTACCAGTATAATCCAGCCTAAGAATTTTTAATGACAACTGCACCATATTCATACCTTTTCCTGGCTTGTTTGATATGTATGTTTCTGTTTTAATTTGAGGAGTTGAATGGCATATATTTCGCATCAAATGAAATTATAATTCATTCACTTTTAGAAACTGCCTAAATTTGGCTAAGGTAAAATCTCCTCTCGGGTAATAAAGTTTAATTCCTTTTGTCTGAACGACCCCTCCTACACAACCAAATGTCCTGACCCGATATACCACCTGGTTAACTTATGGGGCTCTCTGGTTGCAGGAGGGGGTAGCTGGTTTGGTTTATAGGAAAGAGAACTGAGCTGTTCAGGGAAGATCGCACCCGACTTCCCACACGTGCATCTCTATGCCGTGTGTAGCCTCTGTGGTTATGGCAGATCATCTCTGATCTCGCCCTCACACAACTCTGTGTGTAGCTTTCACCAGGTATGACTTTTATATTTGTCTAAATTCCTAGTAACTGATGTTTGTTCTGTTGATTTAAGCTCTTGCCTACCTGGAAAATAAATCATTGCTATTCGTTTAACTTGCGTGGTCTCTGTAACTCCTAATCCTTTTATTCTTTCTAGCCACGTTACAACGGAGACTTGGGGGTGAAGCTCAACCAAGGACTGACTAATCAGCAGCTTTGGAATGAGAATTGGTTTTATTAAGTTGGAGTGACAATCATGATCTACTCACATAAAGGGTTTATGTATTGCCGGTTCTGGGCTTTTAACCTTAAGGAAACCCAAGGATGAAAAGTCGGTTATCTGTTAAAATTCCCTGAAGGAACCCATGGGCATGCATAGATCTGGGTTTGCAGTATTCATGCCAAAAGATGTTGCTGTGATGATTGACTTCCATCCCCTGATATTACCAACGAAGCAAAGAAGCAGGGGCATATATTGAGTAATGCAGGCCTATACCTACGAGTCCAAGGTGTAATCAACCCAAGGTCCACACATGTTTTCCCTAAATTATACATCCTAAATTCTAATTGGAGCCAGATATATAATGAGAGTATAACTAAATTTGGTATTCTAAATTTACTATGGAGTCAGATTAATTGTAAGCATCGTGCTTTTGTGCTTCCTTATTTGGACAGAGAAAATTGATTAATTATATTGTGATTTGCACACGCCAAAAAAGTTGGGCTTGTAACACCAGCCCAAAGAACACGATGAGCCTTCGCCCCCTGCAATTTCCGCCATTGGTATTGCTGTGAGGTTTTACAGAGCAAGTATATATGCATTCCGCTATCCAGAATCTAATCCTGTTCCACTTCAGGCTGAAATTCGCACAATCTATGAAGGGTCCATACAAATGCAGATTTTTTTTTTTTTTTACTTTGTTCAAAATTCAAAGTCAATGTCCATGAACTTAAATGCTCCACAGAGATCAGCTGTGATAGTTACATCAGCATAAGAATATCGAGAACGTTAAGCATGCTGTTTCCTCATATCGAATGTTTTAACCAAATTCTTTAGATCTCTCACCTTCAGCAGGTAAAGGGCAGAGATCTCTAAACTGCGTCAGTGGCATCAACATTCTATCCAAAGGATAAAGTTTTTTCAGCAACATTTTTGCCTGTTTCTTGGCAAAGAATAAAGGATGATATTTAAATCAGTGAAGAGGATTGAATGTGAGATAGGTTGAACATGCTTTGGGTGTAAAACATGCTCTATCACATGCTATGAGCAAATGAGCTTTTTTACCGTTAAACTATTACAGTATATACTCCCAATGATTTCAGAAAAGAGCATAAAATGAGTCCATAAATTGATATCAATGCACAAAATCCATCAATTTGTATTTTAAGACCTGAGTTTTTCCGACTTTCAAAACCTAAGAATAAATGTGTGAACAATCTGACAGATATAGATCAGAAAAACTGTCCACACTAGAATGCTAAGCACAAGAATTGTATCCACAAAAAAGTTAGTAAGGTCTGGATGCAGTAATTTTTTTCCCCCAACTTAATTCAGTATCCTTGGAGGATATTACATTTCCGTCCAGGCATATTTCCAGAAGTTTCTCTTCTGACCAGGAAGTGACTGACATCATAACCTACTCAGAAATTAGCATTGCCTTTTCCCCGACTGACTCTAAATGGCAAGTCTTTTCAGGTGAAATTTATTTTACAAGTGTCAAGGCATCATTAAAAAACTTCCAAGCTCATAAGGGTCAGATCCAGAACTTCTACTGGCATTAAATATGGAATTCAGAGAAATTAAGGCCAAAAATAGTGAGATTGTTAAAATTAGGTGGGGTATGTACGATTGATACAAGTTGAGATAATTCTGCAATATAACCAAACATAATCAATAAGGTTGTGTATAATCAGTCCGATTGTTGTATGCCTCTGCCAATTAGTCAATACGCAGTTTACAGCCATGTCTGTCCAGGCTTTTATAGTATATATAGTAAAAACAGATGGAAAAGGTATTAAAGAGTATTTTCTGGCAAGATGGAAGATATCACTATATTGACGTGTGATTTTAGAAAATAATTTCGAGTGAGAAACATGCTGTCTTCAATGAGAAACTATTTTTACGCAGGAATACAGAGGACTAATAGGCAGCTTCATCACATGGTGCACCAGATGTCACCTGAAGCTCAATCTTAGCATAACCAAATAGAGAACTGTTGAGTTAGTGAACAAACTTTGAGCTGACTTGATAAGGCCAAACTGTTATCATTACAATGGTGCTAACTTTCGAAAACAATCACCGACTCTCTATGACAACAAGCCCAATTGCAATGAAGGGTAAAAGCTAAGCCAATCACAAATGGGGAGGGGATAAATGGAACTCTTAGAGTAACTCTTAGAGTTGGTTTGTTTAAATGTTGTTTAAATGTTCCCTTTATTTTTTTGAGCAGTATATTTTTAGCTAGTCTGTTACAAATACCAAATCATACCCAATATAAAGATTCACATTCCATCTTGTTGCTGTATTTATAAAGTACAACCCCAATTCCGAAATAGTCGGGAAATTGTAAATTTTGAATAAAATAAAGTGTAAATTGTGAATAAAATCAAAACACAATGACATTGCGCAAATCACACCAGCCACACGCTGTGAATAAAATAAACATAGATAACAGACAACATCACAAATATTGAAACTGAGAAATTTTTACAATTTTATCCACAAAATGAGCTCATTTCAAATTTGATGGCTGCTACAGGTCTCAAAAAAGTTGGGACAGGGGCCTGTTTGCCGTGGTGTAGCATCCCCTCTTCTTTTTAATGCAGAGTGGAGGCATCTGGGCAAGTTTCTTGAGTTTAGCCATTGGAATTTGATCCCACTCTTCTTTAACACAGGCTTCCAGCTGCTTGAGAGTTGTGGGTCTTCTTTGACGGACTTTTCGTTTAATTATGTGCCAAATATTCTCGGTGAAAGATCAGGACTGCAGGCAGGCCAGTTCAGCACACGGACTCTTCTACCACGAAGCCATGCTGTTGTAATAGCTGCAGTATGAGGTTTTGCATTGTCCTGCTGAAATACACAAGGCCTTCCCTGGAATAGATGTCATCTGAAGGGGAGTATATGTTGCTCTAAAACCTTTATATACCTTTCAGCATTCATGGTGCTTTTTAAAACATGCAAGTGTCCCACACCATATGCACTAATGCATCCCCATACCATCAGAGATGCTGGCTTTTGAACTGAGTGCTGAAAACAGGAGGGGTGTTTTTTTTCCTCTTTAGCCCGGAGGACACGACTCCCATGATTTCTAACAAGGATGTCAAGGATGTCAAATTTCGTCTGACCACAGGACACTTTGCCACTTTGCTACAGTCCATTTTAAATGAGCCTTGGCCCACAAAACACGGCGGCGCTTCTGGATCATGCTCAACAATGGCTTCCTTTTTGAATGATAGAGTTTTAGGTGGCATCTGTGGATGGCATGGTGGACTGTGGTTACAAACAGTGGTTTCTTGAAGTATTCCTGGGCCCATTTAGTAATGTCAATGACAGAATCATGCCGGTGAGTGATGCATTGGCGTCTGAGGGCCCGAAGATCACGGGCATCCAGTTAAGGTCTTCAGTCTTTTCCCTTACGCAGAGATTTTTCCAGTTTCTCTGAATGTTTTGATGTTATGCTCTGTCAGTGAGGAAACCTTCAAAGCCTTTGCAATTTGACATTGAGGAACATTGTTTTTAAAGTTTTCCACAATTTTTTTAATGCAAGCCTTCATGGGTTGGAGAGACTCTGGTCATCTTTACCTCTGAGAGACTCTGCCTCTCTAAGACATCCCTTTTACAGCCAATCATGTTAAACACCTGATGCCAGTTAATGTAATTATTTGCTAGATGGTCTTTCAGCCAATTCTCTTAATGACTTAATGAATTCTCTTTTAATTACTTTTTGGGCCCTTTTTTTTGCTTATGTTCCAACCTTTTTGAGACTTGTTGCTGCCTGAAAATTTGAAATAATTTTGCGGATAGAAAATTTGAAATGTTTTCTACGTTCTATTGCAAAAAACATATTGGCTCATGTGATCTGAATGTCATTGCATTTTGATTTTATTCACAATTTACATTTCGTCCCTACTATTTCGAAATTGGAGTTGCACTTTAATTCAGCTCAGTTGTTTTAAAATATGGTTCACAGGAATTTGACTGTGGCAAAGGTTACTGAATCTGCTGAATAGTGTACTACTGCAGAAATGCAGCTAACAGAAGACATGTCCTGACACCTGAGCCCATCACAATGAAAGCACTGCTGTGAATGGAAGTATGTTGTATGCATTTGCTGAAGCTTAAAGGCACATTTATGAATTGCCATTGAGGTGACCTGTCTCACTGAGAACTGATGAGAAATTCTCTCTTTCACAGAGAGCATCAATCCCTATGACTGTTTGGCCTGCAGTGACCCCGTCTATTTATATCCCCGCATACCGAATGGCGTTCCGGGGATATTATGTTTTTGGTCCGACCGCCGCCGCCGCCGCCCTGCTCGATAACTTCAGTAATATTTCAATTAGAAATTTCAAGTTTTGCATATAAGTAAGCATCATAAAGAGGAAGAACTGATTCGATTTTGGACAATTTAAGATTTCTAGATTGGCCACCAGGGGCCAAAAACTGATTTACTTGTTAACGCGATAACTTCATTAATATTTCAATTACAAATTCCAAGTTTTGGATATAGGTAAGTATCATAAAGATGAAGAACTGATTCGATTTTGGACAATTTACAATTTCTAGATTGGCCACCAGGAAAAAATCACTGTTTTTATCATATCTCTGGAAATATTTGTCCGATAGACCTCAAATCAAGAGCAAATGAAAGGTCGTGACCTGAGGATGTGTCCCACAATGACATTATACCTGTTTGGTTCAAAATTTTGACACAAGGTGGAGCTTTGTCACATAAAATTCACCATTTTTGCCATATCTTTGGAACTATTTGTCCAATTGACATGAAACGATGTGCAACTGCAAGGTCATGACCTCACAATGTGTCACATGATGACATTATACCTGTATGGTTCAATATTTTGCCACCAGGTGGCGCTTTGTGAGGGAAAAATGACCATCTTGGCCATATCTTCAAAACCATTTGTCCGATTGACCTTAAATTAAGTTCAAATGAAAGTCTATTCAAGCTCTATTCAAGGATTGGGGAATTGGAGGATTGGGGGGCGTTCGGGGATATACCCCCAGCCGTCGCTTCCGACGGCATAAGCCTAGTTTAGAAATGACTCCACATTGTAACATATAGTGTGTTGAGGAGCACGTGCATTGTGTTTTGTGTGGCAGGAGGGAATGCGCCATGCCTTTGCATAACTTTACCATACGATTTCTAAGGTAATAAATTATTCAACGTCAACAAGAAGCACAACGCTGAAGTTCGAAGGAGTGAGGCAACATTTGGGCACAAAAGGAAAAACTGAACATTTGGACAGCCGCTGTGTTTACTGGCCACTCATTTCCTGAACATGAATGTCGCAAATTGTGCTGGCCAGAACATAGTCCTCCATTTCTTCATATAGTCGTCAGCTACCCCAAAGCTCACAGTTTCCAAGGTTCACCCTGAGCCCCCGGCCCGATGCATTTGCCTTATTTTAATATCTTGGGCCCTCTGCACCCACAGATTTAAACCCAGAATCCAACAGGAGTACTGATTAAGAGCTGTATATTTTACAGGATTTTCTCAGCAGGGCCCGAGTGTTTCT
Organism: Gymnothorax reevesii; assembly: GCA_029721435.1. Classification (NCBI taxonomy): domain Eukaryota; kingdom Metazoa; phylum Chordata; class Actinopteri; order Anguilliformes; family Muraenidae; genus Gymnothorax; species Gymnothorax reevesii. The sequence goes on along the minus strand of CM056579.1, from coordinate 98,678,100 downwards.
TTGAGATGAGCTAGAGACGCCACAGCTGAGCAGGAGGCGGCCGAAATAAAAGAAGAGCCAAAATCCAAAGCCATATAAATATGCAGTACGATAGTGTCACTACACTGCTGGATTTCCCCCACTTACCAATCACTCCAGGGAAAGGAGGTTCATCCTGAGGTCAGTTCAACAGCACATGCCTGTGAAAGACAGTGGAAAATGTGAGCCTTTAATATGCAACTGCAGTGCCAGTGCCACAAAAAAAATTATAGCAATGCATTTTGTAACATTTGCTCAGTCGTACACATTCTATGCCATATCTGTGTATGCATGTTACAACACGGCACTCCGTTTTATTCTTATTGATTTAACTCTGATGTTCATTCCAGCCACGTTACAAACCTTATTCTGCTAATCAACTTCTTTGGCAGAGACACTAGGAATTAATAAATAGAATCAGGTGTGTAACTTCATGGCTGGCATGAAAACCTGCTCCCACATCAGCCCTCTCAGGATAACATTGAGAACAACTTGAGAACAGATTTTGGAACACAGTCCAACAGCAGTCATACGTAGGAAAAAAAATCATTACCTACACAAGATATTCAAGAAAATCTAAGCATCCAGTTAAGACGTAAAGGATTTGAAACTCAAGGAGCCATTATTAGAGGTGATTACTGCAGCAGTGATGAATAATTGACTTCATCTCACTTGTGTAAGTAAAAGTAAGGAGGAAACCGTGGGTGCTGGGGTTACTTCTGCATATGGAACCCCTGGTTATTACAGAAATATCTGTGGCATCCATCCAAAGCGACTAACAGTTTATCGGTCCAAACAGGAGCAATGTCTGGCAGTGATTGGCAGCCAAACAGCTGAACTATTCTAACCAAGGCGGAACTGGGATTTGAACCATCAACCCTCCGAGTCCCAGTCAAGTCAGAGGCAATAGGCCAAGCCGTCAAATCGCTATTCTTTTGGCTGCCCAGCTGATCCTGCCTCTGTAATACTGTACTACGAGTCTGATAGTGAGGGTAGTAACACTCAAGTCAAATAAGTACAAAAAATTAACAGCAAATAATATCAAGTTAAACACAGCAGTCAATCAGTAACTCAAAATGCAATTTAACGCCTCTGGGTCTAGTCCTGATTGAATCAATGCTTTTGTTGAATTTTGAAAACGACTGCAATTAACTCCATGTGTGTTTACTTTGAGTTGTCTGCTTGAGTTTAAGTTTGTTCAGAAAGAACTGTATTCGATCAACATCAAATTTCAAATACATATTGAAAAGTTATTGTGTATAAATGTACTGATCACTGATACTGCAGGGTTACTGAAGCCTCCGAGCTGATATTCCTGAAAGGTTGTGTATACGGATGGTATTTCATTGCCCTGTACATAACAGTTTTAGTAGAAATTTGTGGGGAAAAAAGTTCCACAGGGTAAAAAGATGTGACTGCATACATTGTAGCCATATGCATTACGCAGCCACAAAATTAGGATAGACTTTTTCAGCCAAACATGCCACAAATGAAACAAGAATTCAGCATGACCAGTTTGTTTCAGTACTAGAAGCCTTCTGTTGAAGGCCCATGTCATACCTAAATAGAAGGAACATAACAGGAGAAGGGGGAATTTAAAATATTGCCAGCCGAGGAGACTTCAGTTTTGACGCAATCACCTAAAGTTAATTGGCAGTGCGCAATGTGACAAAGCGCTAACGGCACAGCTTATCTTCTAAAATCACCTTTAAATGGAGGTTTCTGGATTGCAGCGCATCTGAACACTTTTTAAATGGCAAGGTGCGCACTTCAGTCTAGTGAAAATGATATATCACAAAACCGTAGATATAAAGGCTTTGTGCACACCATTGTCTGAATTTAAGTCCTGTGGTCAGACAGAAAAATCTTGCCCTATTTTTTCACCTTCTGTTGATGACACAATAATGAGTTATTTTAGATTTTCTTCTCACATTCTTATTTAAGCACCAGGCTAACACGTTTACAGATTTAGGGTGTTACTGAGCAGGCAACAGTGATGATCAGCAGGAGGTTATTGCCTCCCAAAAATCCATTTCAGCATGCTGCTAACTAACTAAAAGCTGCTAACTTTTTCTCTATATACATTTAAAAAAAAAAAACATCTACGTCTTCGGAATTTTGCATACTGGGTTTTGGGGTGGTAAGTGGGGGGGGGTTGGGGGGGCTGTGGGAGTCTATAGTGCGCTAAGCTAAAAGATAGCTGAGTCCCAAAATGTGTCAAATGACCTTTAAGTCAGTGGCAGATGACGCCGCATTGGAGTGTCCATCATTGTTAGGGACGGCACTGTCATGGGGCACAGCAGGGCTGTTCAGGGCTGATTATTCCAGACTCTTCCGGCACAGCTGTCGCCTCAAACCCATCCGCACAGTACACAGGTGTGATAAAGAGCTCCAGCCTTATCGCAGAGTCCGCCACGCCTGCCGACAATGCAGCCGAGCGCTGTCGTGTTCCCGATTACACCGTCTCCCAGGAGACCCTAAAAGATCTAGAGCTTTGCATTTTAACATGATACCTTTTCATCGTTTCTACTCTCGCAGCTCCAATCCATTCAGCAGAGGATACTGACCATGCATGAGGGTTAAGCGCGTATAGGGATTGTATAAGCAGTGCACACTGTAAGCAATCAGCTAACTTGTCTTGAAGTTGATCCAGACCTTCAGAAATGGTACTCGTGGCAATGATACAGGGGACAATGATTTTGGACGTCAATAATAAGCTTATCAGAGGTTTTGGGGATGACAGTGATAAAAAGATGATTGGGGAAATTTAGTTATGATATTGGTTGTCAGAGATATTGATGGCAATGCACACAAGTTGATCCAGAGTTTCAGCAGTGAGAATAGACATTTTTAGTAAATATAATCAAGCGTATCGCAGTATATAGAATGGCACATTTGTAAATGCACAGAAGAGACAGCTGGAACATTTTCATTACTGTTGCTTTGTTCCATGGAACAGGCTGTTACATGAGATATGAAAAAATAAATGAAGTCTCTTATTTCTTCTTTCTGTTGTAATGAAGTTGCGCCTTTTTTCACGGCTGGGTCTTGAAGCTAGCGCACACAGCCACAGGCTCAGGGAGTGTCAGTGCAGCTCCAGATGCTTAGCGCTGATATCAGTGCTAATAGTGAATATAACGCTTCAGGCACAGGCTTTCTAGCGCTCTTTAAATAACCTCATCTTATTATTTCTTTGTTATGAAATATGTGCTTGCTTTCAGCTCACCCCAGTATTCTGTGTCTTATTTTCATTTCCAAGTGTGTTAATTTTCATTAAAATGTATTATTGTGGAGTAGTGCATTAGCCGTGTTACTGGATGTGTCTGTGTTAAGTTGCTATGCATTTGTATATGGTTACATGTGCACGCGCATATGTGTGGCTGTGCAGGCACAAGCACTTGTTTGTGTGTGTGTGCGTGTGTTTGTGTGTGTGTGTCAGTATACATGTGCAGACGCATGTGAGTGTGTGGGGATGTGTGAACAGGCAGATGTATTTTTGTGGGGGTGCACATATATTCCTGCACATGCCTGTGTGTTTTACTTTGTGTGTGTGTGTGCGTTTACATGAGTTTGCGTGTATGTATATTTGCATGTGTGTGAGCGTGTGCCCGTCTCTGTGCTTGCATTGCAGCGCTCATCTAATCATTTAGCAGGGAACCATGTCTACGGCCTCACAGATCACAGCGGAGGAGGCCTGGTGACCATCATCCCTTAAGAGTGAATGCCTTTTCATGATGTCCTGGTGACGATCCTCTAACAGGAATAAGTGCAGACCTGATGTGAGTCAAGTGAGTAACTTCAGTACTCATCCACACGTTTGTGTGTCTGTGTCTGAGAAGCAAAACCATGAGCGTGTACAGGCGCACATGAGTGTGTGAATTGTGTGCACATGTGCTGTTCTTTCCACAATAAACTACGGCTAGAGTTCTCCCCTGTCTGATTTAAGAGAACCCATAGATCCCCCCCACCCCCCCACACACACACACACACACACACACACAAATATACGCGCACGCACACAGACACCTACACACCCACACACACACTCACACACATACGCAGGCACACACACGCACACACACATACACACGCACAGGCACACACACACACACACACATTCGCAGGCACACACACGCGCGCATAGATAGACTCTAGGTGGTGGTATAGCACCTGCCCTTTGCCCTCTGGTCCAGGCAAGTGCCCTTTTGAAAGTTCGCTTTTTTTTTACAGTGTACTGTATGCGGCCCATGTTGACGTAATCATTGATAAATTCTCGACGATTAAAAGCGTAAAATAAGAAGCATCGACCCCCCCCTCAACAAAATAACCCCCCCCCCCCCCCCCCCCCGGTCTGCCACCACACGTTGCTTCACCGTTTGTGGGGAACACTGAAGTGCCCTTATTTTTCACTGAGCACCTGCCCCCCCAAAATGTCTGTGCACATCGCTGCACACACACACACACACACACACGCGCGCGCATGCACACATGAGCCCGGCGGAGACAGGAGAGAGAGACAGAGAGCAAGAGCAGAGCAGACAGACGCAGCGAAATCCACCAAACAATTAAGACGGTGACAGGTGACCTGAGGGAATTAAAGACACATGACTGCGGCTGCATACTGATGTCGAGATCACGCATTACAGCAGCAGTGCTGAAAAACGGTTTTAAACTGGCACAAAACATGTACTTGTCAATTAGTTCTGTGTATTTTCCTCCTAATTCCTCGCATTAAAATCTGCTTGACAATGTAGTTTTGAACAATGTCTACTTGTATACAAGAGAGATTCATTAAGTGGTTCAAATGTGCAGTTGTGTGGGTAGGCACTACTGTACAGGGAACAGAGAACACCTCACTATCGTTTTCAAATTAGTTTTGCCATGAGCATGTAGGAGCATTTTTCGCACATCTTTCAAAAATATCACAATAACCAGTAATTAGATTCACACGCAATTATAATCTTTTTTTATCTCACTTTAAATACTATCACAAATTAACACAAATTAGTCTTGTCACTTGGTCTCGTCTATTAATTTAATTTCCCAACAGATACGCACATACGTAATAAAATGTTGCTTGCCCAGGGCTGTCAAAAGTAGTTCCGTAACAATTCAGCGTCTTTGTTGAGTGTTAATGCAAATAAACCCAAGATCCCACTGCTCTTTCAGAGAGAGAGAAGCAGGGGTAATGCAGGGGAATTTCATTAGCGCCTGCTTCTAAACGTTCAAGCAAAAATCTACTCAGCCCTACATCATTTCATAATCATTGGGCTTTGTGTTTGCATAATGCAACTGATAAGCATAGCTGCCCCGTCTTAAAAAGAAACTAGAATGTGTTTTTACTCGTAAAAACATACGTCTCCCCAAAGGCCCCCCTTCCCTGCCTAACCCACCGGTCAGACAGACAGACAGACACATACCAAAAGGCACCACTTCAGGACCTAAGTAAGTATGCAAAGTTTTGTTAAGATCATGCACACAGTTTTGGGGTTACGCTCTGGAAACGAAGTGGGAACGCCGATGCGAACGGGAACGGCAAACCGAGCCTAAAACGACATAATTAGTTTGCGTAAGGGCATTACAGACAGCAAAGTTTGAAACTAGAATAAGAAAAGGTGGTGTTGGAAACATTTCCATGAGGAAATGATCACCAGGCAGAGAGCAAGTGCCTCAGAACATTTCTTCTACCACGTTTCGTTCCCTATTATTTCCCACTGCCCTTACATGTCTCAGTTCGGTACGGGCTGAGTCACGGCCTTCGGAGAATAATGCTGCCCCACTGCCTAACGACGCTGTCACTGGCCAAATATCAAATTACTAAATTACCGTATCCTCTAAATGTGTCTATTACTTTTTGGCAGGATATTAAAAGAACATTAACTCCAAGAATCAATATTGTGAGCCAAGTGCTCTCTACTTCTCCAAGACAGCAGCAGGCTACATCACTTTTATCATTTTTCCGATAGAGAAGAAAGCTGGGGTGAATGAGGATATAGGACTTAATTCTCGCAATGTTAACAGGAGCTGCAGAGGAGGCCCCATTTCCTAATGAAAATCCAGGGGACAACATTTTGGCCGGTAGGATTTATAGCCACTGAACTATAATCCAAAGAAAATAAATCTGTGCATTTGTTCTAAAGGGAGGTAAGTAATCCACCTGTTGTATTCATTGTGTGGCTCGTTTTACTCAGTACAATAAATACACAGAAACACAGTTGACAGTTGGCAGTTGACACGAGGTTTGAGAAGCCGTTTACAGCTAAATTTATACATTTATGTATTGCAAAAAGGAAATTATAGTTCTTTCATTCTTAAACCCTTTTTTGCACAAACTTCAAAGAGAATGGACAATATTTTGAACAAGTCACTTAAAGGTGGGCCTAAATACGTACAGTCTGTGCGGTCGGAACAGATCTTCTCATTCACACAAATAACAATGTGAACAAGGTAAGGCAAGGGTGGTGGCCTTGAAAAACTACAAATGGAAAAGGTAATGCTGTAGCAGTAACCATAAAAGCATTAACTTTCATTGGTAGTTTCACATTTACTTTGAAGTACATTCAGAATGAGGCATAAAAATCACCCAGCATGTCATAACATATAACTTTAACAGCAAACAGCATCATTGTTTGATGCTCTAAATAAACCCCAAGTTAACTGAAATTAATCCAGATTTGGGTTAGACCTTCTAGAGCAGTGCTTCTCAAACCTCTCCTAGAGTACCACCTGTCCTGCTTGTTTTAGATCTCTCCCAGCTCCAGCACAGGTGATTCAAATGATCAGGCTGTCATCAATCAGCTTTAGAGGGTGATAAATGAGCTGATCATTTGAATCCCCTGTGCAGGAGCAGGGAGAGATCTAACACATGCAGGACAGGTGGTCCTCCAGGAGAGGTTTGAGAAACAATAGAGTGTCTTCCTGCCTCTCAATCACTGAAAGATGTAAACCGTTACCTTGATCAAGAATAAGCTCACCCCCTGCTGGTACATCTCTGAGTAATTTCACAGGGGCCTGACGGTAACCTTGATGCTGCAGATATTTTCTTCCTTGAATATGAGGCAAAGCACCGATGCAAGTACTTAACAGCAGTGGGGTGCGTTTCTTGAAATCACAGATGCTAACCAACATAGTTGGACCCATTGACTGTGAAAGGACAAACTATGTAAGTTGCTAACTTGGTTAGCAATGACGCTTTTGGGAAACGCACCCCTGCTCCATAATGTTCATTGTCTCCTGTTCATTAAAGATGGTTTAGCTCCTGGTAAAGTAATTTTCATTGATGGCAGAAAGCAGTCGTATGGACAAGCAGACAAAATTGATTAATTTCCATACGTGCTCTGGAAAGTTTAAGATACTGCATGGTACATATTGAATTCCTGTTTTGAGGATTATGCTGAGAAAGGCCTTTCATTGGCTGGAGTGAAAACTACGCTATGACAAAATAAAGATGAGAATGAATATTCAGAATTATGTTCAAATCCCTTCCGCAGATGAGCAGCAACCTCAGACACAGGCGTCTAGTTGATGCCGTAATTGTAATTATATCTAGAATACATGACTGTGCATTGAATATTTGCGAGGAGGTGGTGTCGTAGACCAACTCAGAAAATGGGAGTTCTTAATCTGAAACAGTGGAATAGTCATTGCATGAATCATATATCCTTATGAAAGCTGATCTTGTGATCGTCCTGCCCTGCAGTCTCTCACCCCTCCTGCTGTCTGCACCTTCACTTCAACAAGCCACATCTGCTGCTCATTGAGGTGAAGGTGCAGTGAAGAGTATAAAAGAGCTGCAGTGCAGCTGCATTCTGGTTCAAGGAGCCTTGTTTAAATTGGTTGCTGCTGCTCCTCTCTGTTTTAAATTCTTTAAATTAAATATGTTTTTATATTTTTACTCAGCCTGTGCGTGTGGGTCCCTTATTGGATTTTGGGTACATGGTCCCAGTGCCCGCCGTCTTCTTGCTTTCTACCAGCGGGACCAAACCATGACAGAATGCAGCTGCTAGCGTGGGACGCAGCTAGGCTGAGTGAGGGGAGCAGCGGCAGCATTGTTTTTCTAGGGCCCAGTTGGGGAGCAGTTCCGGGGTTGGCGCCAGGTGTCCCGGAGGTGGGTGCCAGGTGGCACCAGTCGTTCCCGGAGGTGGATGCCCTGTAGCCCGGAGGGGTGTTCTCGGAGGAGGGTGCCAGGTTGGGCGCTAGTGTTCCTGGAGGTTGGGCGCCCCAGTGTGGTCCGGAGGTTGGGTGCTGTTTGGCTCTTGGCATGCCTTGGGGGGAGGGTATTGTGATGGTTCTGCCCTGCAGTCCCTCCCCCTCCTGTCTGCACCTCCACTTCAACAAGCCACATCCGTTGCTCGTGGAGGTGCAGTGAAGAGTATAAAAGAGCTGCACTGCCAAACTGGCAGTGCAGCTTCATTCTGGTTCCAGGAACCCTGTAAGTTTGTTTTGCCGCTGCTCCTGTCTTAACTCTTTAAATTTAATGTTTTAATTTTTACTCAGCCTGTGCATGTGGGTCCCTTACTTGGTTTTGGGTACATGGCTTCTTGCCTTCTGCTGGCGGGACCAAACCATGATCTGCTACTGGCCTGGCATACCTAGCTACAGAAGCAGCCAGGGAATATTTCAAAAATGGATGTAAAAATATTCTAACCACAGAGCAACAACATAAAGCCATATATATGAAAATGAATACAGTATAACACCATTTAGGAAATAATAAAATATTCACAAATTCCTGTATGTCAGTCCACTATCAAAATCTCCTGTTTCATTTCAATATGACTACAGTTTTACCATTGCTAATGCGCAGAGAGGTCCCTTTCAAAATTTAGTATTCATATTTTCAATCAGTCTTGAGCCCTCTAAAAACAAGGGGGAAAAAAAGAACATAAAATAGGGAACAGAGCCAAGTCAGTAAATGCTTTCTCTAAGCACATTTTGTTCAGTGAAATACTGTTCCAGTAAGAGTCAATGCCATGTAATACAAAAGTAGACAAAATGTGCTTTTAAATGGTGTTTTGCTTAAACTAGAATCTCATTCATGAAGAATCACAAAAACCAACTGTGTCCATAAACCTTCTTTGTGTGTTTTTTCACACACATTACTACTCGCAGATAAAAGAATTCCCTCCCAGTTTTCCCTCACTGTTTGTAGCAGATTTTAATGGTTCAAACACGATGCAGTGGTACGATGTGATATTTTGGAGCACGGAGTCACATTCCCATTCACTTCTATTGAACCCCTGCTTGGTGCATTATGGGACCAGTAGCAGAACGAAGCGCCACAAAGTAGAAGTAAGCAGCCAAAAGCTGAACCTCATTAAAATAAGGAGCAGTGATCACCATCACCCAAAGAGGCAGGAATCTCAAATCTGACAAGGGAGGAGATGTTAATCATACCTGTTATTATCACGTTTCCTGGCATTTTTTGATTGCTTTTGGTTCCTTGTATGACACTCGGGACATTAAAAAAACTATGCCCGCCAGAGAGTCACTTTAGATTTTGAGCATAACTGGGCGGTTATAATATTCAGTTTAATTTTTTGAATACACTGATTAATCGAAATGTGAGAAGGCTCTCCATGTGCTGGGTCATTTAAAAAAAGATAGCTACATAGCTAGCTATCGGGCCAATTATCTGATGACATAGCTTAAATGAAATACATAAATACTAAGCTATTCAATTTGCAGATGAAATAAAGGTTAATCGTGAACATCTGCGGTTATTGGCTACTTTAACTTAATACGCAGGTGCAAAAACCAAATTGCCATTTACTGTACATGCTTCCAGTACGGCAGACCAGCCAAACATTTTGTGAAAATGCCCATAAGCGGCCAGCGGCAATGAGCAACAGAAAATTTGATTTGCGCTGCCGTGCACCAGTGTACTCTTACCATAAAATACTCTCGTATTACTCTTACTCAATAATACGAAGACATACTTCAACTGAGCGGAGCCCTACCTTATCTTTATAATTGTGGGTTGGTAAGCCCACACTGGAACGAACAAAGATGTTTAGCATATTCAACTGAGTATGAATTACTTTTTTTTTTCAACAACAGCAATTTCAAGGATTATCATCATCACAGAAGCTAGTCTGGAGTAACTGGGAAGGCACAACACATTCATTATAATGGCAGAAACAAAATAAAACAAAATCATCATTTGAAAGAAATGTAGGCATCAGCACAGACCATGAGGCAATAAATAATTGTGAGTTTTTGACTGTGTGTGCGGGTATGTGCCTGATTCAAGCGTGTACAGATGCACATGCGTACTGTATGTTCATGTACATGCATGTGTGTACGTGTGTGTGTATGAGAGGCCATTTGAGACAGAATTCATACTTGCTTTCACATGTACTATCATACTGTCACACAAACACCATCATTCTCTCTCACACATACTATCATTCTCTCATACACACACCATTATACTCTCACGCACACACTAACATTCTCTCACACACACACCATCATTCTCTCTCACACATACTATCATTCTGTCACACACACTATCATTCTCTCACACACACACCATTATACTCTCACGCACACACTATCATTCTCTCACACACAAACCACCATTCTCTCTCACACATACTATCATTCTCTCTCACAAACACTATCATTCTCTCACACACACCATCATTCTCTCTCACACACACCATCATTCTCTCACACACACTCCATTATACTCTCACACAAACTTAAACTTGTTCAAGTGACAAAATGAAAGTGAATGTAAAACAGAATGATAGTGTATGTGAATGAGAATGATAGTGTGTGCATGAGAGAATGATAGTGCGTGCGTGAAAGTATAATGGTGTGTGTGTGAGAGAGAATGATAGTGTGTGTGAGAGAATGATAGTGTGTGTGTGAGAGAATGATAGTATGTGTGAGAGAGAATGATGGTGTGTGTGTGTGTGTGAGAGAATGATAGTGTGTGTGAGAGAGAATGATAGTGTGTGCGTGAGAGTATAATGGTGTGTGTGTGTGTGTGTGTGTGACAAGGATGGTGTGCGTGTGTGTGTGACAATGATGGTGTGTGTGAGAGTATAATAGCGTGTGCGTGAGAGAATGATGGTGTGTGTATGAGAGAATGATGGTGTTTGTGTGACAGTATGATAGTACATGTGAAAGCAAGTATGAATTCTGTCTCAAACGGCCTCTCATATGTGTGTGTGTGGGTGGGTATGAGTGCATGTGTAGGCATGCATGTGAGAATGCATAGGGGTGAATTTCTGTTTGCATTTGTGTGAGTGGATAGGTGTGCAGGTGCATGCGTCTGTCATTGTGTGTGCGCGCATGGGTGTGAGGGTGCAAACGTGTGCACGGGTCTATGTGCACAGGCGAGCGCATGCATGTGACTGTATGTATGTGCGTTCGTGTGCATGCATGCTTGAATGTGTGTGCTCGTATGCATGAGTATGTACGTGTGTGAGCATTCATGCATGCGTGTACGTGGGTTTGTGTGTATGTATGTATGCATGCCTGCATGGACATGCATGAGCGAATGTGTAAATCACACGCATTATACCTGGAGTTTCCCCTTGACTCCATGAAATGCAGGACGCACTTCCATGAGAATCAGTATTCATTCTCTCCTCTCAGCAGGAAGCTACAATGCACCATCTAAATGACATTCCCCAGCCAGAGTCACTTCCTGTCACGCTTACCTTCAGTCCCTCGGCTAAATAGATAACCTGCATTTATTTATGCATCATTAATATTAATTCCAATGCTTTCTTCACACTTCGCCACTACACACCATCTGCATGCCATTTGGCCAGCCAGTGCTTTATTAGTAAGCCCCCTAGGGCTTTTGAACACTGGAGCAGTAGCACAACCTAACTAACAGTTATTTTGCTCATGATTTAATATTGTGGATAATAATGGTTTTTGTTACGTAACCTTTGCCGCTTGAATGACAAAACTGCACACTAATAATTCAAACTGACTCAACTTTGCACACCTTGAAAGGAAGCCAAGGTGAGGGTTAGACCATTGTGTCTGCAGTGAAATTTCTGATGTGGTTTGTGCTTGAGTGGATTCAAAAAAGTTCCCGTCATAGGAGTTTGCAGGAGTTTTATTTCACAACGATTTATATCATACCCCAAGGGACCACTGCACAGCCAATGTGCTCTCCTCTGATGTCTGAATTTCTGTTTGAAGATATTCTAGAAAGAAAACTTGCTGTTGACTACTTGAAAATGTTCAAACTGGCATTTTAATTGCATTTTGCATTGGGGACAAAGCTCAAGATGTTGAGCTTCTGGCATATTGGACAGCAATATTGCAAATCCGCAGTGAAAGAAACTTTTGGGCATTTATGAGCTCCCTGTTGGGTAAGATTAATAATCACAGTGTTTCGAGTTGGAGAATGGCTTCTCACAATGGAAGCAGACTCATTAGACCCAACAGATGTTTGCTGAAGTGTAATGACAAAGCAAAAAAAAACCAACAGGATTTGGAATCTGCCTTTGAGCTGGAGTCATTAAAATAATGCACAGAATATCAACTTGAATATCGACATTACCGGCAGTACTTTTTACAGCAGTGGAAAGAACATCTTGAAAAAAGGGGATGGTATCAGTTTCAAGAAAGAGTTTGAGGCATTTCTCTATGCCCTAAAATGACTGTTTCGTGTATTTGTTGATTTTTTTTTTTTTTTCTCATTGGAGTAAACTGCACTCAACTGTTGATGTAGAAAATTGCCAGGGGGGGTAACCACAGCCCAGACCCAAAGTGTCACAAGCCGTTAAGAAGAGCTAAACATTTCAATTTCTCCCTTCGATGGTCATAGAATAGCTGTTTCCCCACTCCCCACGGCTTTTATCAAAGCACCTTTTTTTGAACTTTGCACGGACAGGCCATTAACTGTACGTGACCCATGTTTAGTTAGGCCATTTAACCTAATTTCACTCATCTTGGGGAATACTTACAGTTTATATCACATTTACTGGGAGACGTAACATTTCCTGGTGGAGTAGAGGTGTAAGTGCATGTTATTTGAATTATTACACAAGGATTAAATTTAAGTATGTAATTGAAGAATAAAAAGTTGAACATCCCAAAGATTTCTGATAGAACCACTTCGTCAAAAAAGAAAATATTTATTGCAACATACAGGCATTACAATCATGCTTTGAGTTTGGCGACATGGCTCTGTTATGTGAGATCCCTGCCCGTCCGAACGAGGAACCGAAGGCAGGGAGCTTCTAGTAATGCGCCAAACTCCCCAAGGAACAGAGCCTACAGCAGCAATGACCTCACAAAACAGACATTGCTACAGAACGAAAATTTAGACAAAGAGAGCCGGGTTAGTGAATACAATAGATTGGTGGAGCTGGGGTGGAAGAGGGTTGTTGAGCGAGCGCACTGAGGAGCAGCTTCCCGAGGCGAGCTTAAGTAGAGTAGCATATTACCAGCCAAGCAGTCAGGCAGCTAGGTCAGATGACAGTCATGTGGACTCAGGTAGAGGCTGCTCCTCTGTTAGCAGGCTTGACTCCATGGCCTATCAGAACTTTCGTCAAATCTTCATTTGCGGGAGGGCACATTGATACATCGTGCCTCGTGAGGCATTTCTCTTTGAATTAAATGCCTATTGGATATTCTTCAATATCATATTGCCTTCATGTATCTTGTCAGAAAAATGAAAACCGTTTCAAAGCGCATGAAAGCATGCAAGTCTTCAGTTTTGGTTTTGTTACCTGCCTGTTTTCAAGCAGAAACACGTGCAGAGAGAGCAGCACAAAGCGGGTTTTTTAAACTTGTCGACACCAGTTGGATTTCAATCTCAGATTATAAGATGGTGCTTTTTTAGCACTGGTGCAACATTGAGGTTAAGTTTTAATCATGATATTGCAACCCAGAGAAACCATCAATCAATTTTGATTTATGTAGCACTTTTCATAAAAGTTCATGCGCTTCAAAGTGCTTTACAGAATGACTGACAGCTCGAAAATAAGACAAAGCAAGTGCAGAGTACAATAAAGATATATATATATATATATATATATATATATATATATATATATATATATATATGTATAAATATATACATATACAGTATATATAAAACACTAAGTAAGAGATATTAAAAGGCAATACATAAAAAACTACATAAAACCAGCTAAAATAGATTACAAAGACAAAATACAGTAAGCCAAAGATGTTGTGATTCTGCTTTTCTGTCTGTTCCATGCCTTGTCCCATGTTTTTGCCCCATGCCATGCTTAAGTTTTGTGTTTGGTCTTGTGCCATGTTTGGATTGACCCACGTATTCCTTGACCACTGCTTATGTCTGACCATTCTTTGATCTTGTATTGTGTTTTGGTAATTTTAGATTTCCTTGTTTTATTATTTTTCATGTTCAGATTTATTCATAGTCCCTTGCCATGTTTCATAGTCTTTGCCATGTTTCATAGTTCCCATGCCATGTTTTACAAAAGTATTTCGATGCTTTGCACTTTGTCTCCCAGTCTTGTCAGGTGTGGATCTTTGCTCACGATCCCTTGTCTTGCGTGCCATTGCATTCGAGTGATTTATTGGTTTCTGGGTTTCAATCTTCTTTCATTATTTTGCGTTCTTCCTTCCTCTCTCTTTTGCTATCTTACTAACACATACTAACAGTTTATTTTTTTCGTTAATTACTAACCCACACTAACCCTGTATATTTTTACTAACTTACTAACAAGCACTCGGGATTGTATAGCTGCACTTACTAATTGACTAACGATCTCTCAGCAGTCGCCCTATTCTAGTCTCCGCCTCCTCGCCTGTCCCTAATTATCTCTGCTGCTATTTTCCGTGGATCTCCACATTACTTTCTGCTTTCCTTTCTTTAAACTATGCACTTTTAGTACTCCGTGACTGGAGCTGTTTGTCTGTCCATAGGTTTGTCTTGTAAACCCTGTCTGCGTTTTGGCTACGGCCTAATTCGTGTAATTAGGTTATTCCTCATGTGTCAATCCCGGATTGTGGTTCCATTGATTGCACCTGCCTTCCCTGATCATATGTTCACCCGGATATGTATTTAAGATGTTTGTTTGTTTCACTTCCTTTGTCAGATCGTTATCTTCCTTGTTTCCTGTGCCACGCTTTTCTCGCCTTGATTCATTGTGATTTATCTTTCTGACTGGACCGTCCTTGACTTCGAGTTTCGCCGATTCCCTGTACTGTACCGCATTCTTGTTTTTTCAACCTCTTTGTGTCCGACAACGATTTTGTGATTGGTGCCCTGTGTATGACTCTGGATTTCACCCATTGGACTCTGATTTTGGATTGCGGACATTGTACTGTTGCCAGCTCTGTTGGGGGGTTTCCCCCTTCAGAAATAAAGCCTCCTTTTTGTATTTTACTGGTTGTCGCCATTGGTTAATTTCGTAAAACCCAACAAAAGATGGCATAAAATTAGATTTATACAACATAATAGAATAAGTAAAAAAAATGTCACTCAAAAAAAAATTTAAAATATTACAGTTGTATATAAAGAATAGGATTTTGAAAAAAATAAAGTTACCAAGCTTACATAACTTGGCCCGTATGACATCAAAATGGGGTTTGAATTTTACATTATTCATGGAGGAAAATTTTTTCCTTAATTGCTAAAAGCCTTGGGAATTTCAAAATGAAATAAGGTGAATACAAAATGAACATTAAAGTAAGTGATTGAGAAGTGCCCATATTAATATGAAGTGGGCTGAATTTTAGAATTTAAGACACTAAGCAAGTCTTAGTGGTTCTGGGAAAAAAAAATAAATAAATAAATAAATCATTAAAAAAGGGACATTTTGACACCTTGCGTTGCGTTTTTTAGAGACATACAAGAACAATGAATGAATTTTTGGCCCTTTTCGTCTGTCAATTCCCTGTCCTGTTTCATAATGCAGGATGTTCTTACAGCATTTCACCGTGTAAGAGATGCTAAAAGCTAAAAATATATACATAATTTCATGAAAACGATTCATAATCCTGAATTGGCAAGACACTATGTATCAGCAACAATCTCTCAGTATATGTCACCCTGACACTTGCACGATTTTTGTTCTCGCAATGCCACACAATGCATCGTGTCAATGATTAAAGTCTTCTGGAACAAGCATAAGGAGTGTGTGAAGGGTTCGGGGGTGTATGCCATGTCGTAGAGAGAATTTTGAAATGTTCAAACATTCGGCACGCAATGTTCGTGCCATGTGAATGCCACTTGCGTGAACCATGCCTGAACACTACGCGAACAATGCGTGCGTCTCAATGCGTGCCGGGTTAGGGTGTTGTCACGAGTTTTTCATGTAATCATGGCACGCCCAACTCACGCACAGTTCGCGCACGTCACAAACCATTAGCGCATAGCAGGAACTTCTCAGGAAGTTTGTTTGTGCATAATTCAAATTTTTGGCCACGAATTGCGTAGACAGTGCGTGACTTATGCGTGTACAGTGCGTGAACAGGGCGCTGCGTTCCACCGAAATGGCACGCCTTGCCACGACTCATTGTGCGGCATTGCGGGGACAAAAATCGTGCAAGTCTCAGGGTGGCATAAGGTTCAAGCACCACAGATAACCAGGGCTGCCAACTCTCAAGCATTTTGCGTGAGAAATGCATGAAATTCAGTGGCATATTCACGTTCCCAGGCTGTAGTCAGCAATTATTCAATCAGCGCGTTTGAAAGCGATTCTCTGGTGGAATTGAAGTCCTTGCGCATGGAGGTTTATCAGTTTCACATGTGTAATGGTGAATTTCATCACTAGTAACATGGAAAATTATGACTCCTGACTTCTCACACTTTTTTTTACTCGGGGTTTGGAAGCAATGGAATTGCATAAAAAGGTTTCAATTGGTCTTATTTCATTGAAACAATTTGAACGATCGTGAAACACATGCATTGCGTTTATTGAGTAACAGCACGGGATTGTGAATATGCCACTGAATCTCACGCATTTCTCAGGCCAAATGCGTGAGAGTTGGCAGCCCTGGATAACATCAGTTCATGCGTGCCCGTGCGTATGGTTTAAAGTCAATTTATGAGCGTAGCATGAACCACATACACAGTAAAACAGGATGGTCACAGAGATGATGTCCATCGGTTGAAATGTGGTACAAATATGAGGAGAGCTTTCATCGAGTGTTGATCAAATTCAACTGCTGAGTGAGAATATGACCAATTTACATGTTAGGCTTGTTTCAGTTACTGGTGGTTATACATTTCACGAGTTCTGCCTGGCAATGAGGAGCGCCTCAACTCCCTTTAGGTGTTGCGAGTGTACGAGTGCAGCTGTGCGATACAGTCCCGGCTGATTTAAGCACTTCATTCTAAAAAAAGTGAGCTGGAAAAAATTTCCAAAAGGCTACTGTATAAATTCACCCACTACGTCCAGCGCTGTCCGGAAGCCAAAGGCCACCCCATAGCCTCTGTCGGACTCGTAATTGCCTTTATGTCTCTTTGTACAGGATGAATCCAGTAGCTTCCCTTCGCCAGCGTGCCCATTAGATGAACTCAGTGCAGAGCCATTCCTCCTCAGGAAGTAAATAATCTTCAATGGAGGGAGAGATCGCTCTCTAATCAGCCGAATCTGGTGCTGAGGGGGCCGACACAGTAAAACTCTCAAGTTCATCTCCCACTGAACTGACTACACGGATTCAAAAGGATTTCATTAGTAAGGCAGCAGTCCTATCTAGTATTGCGTGATGTTTAACCTTTAAAGAAACTTTAATTTAATTCATTTCTAAAGAGAGAAGACACACTTCATTTAAAGGAGCGCAGCCTCACAAATTTGGACGACGAAAATTCGTTCAATTAAACTGCAGGTCCATGATGGTATTTTTCTTCTTTTATGATTACTGGTGATTGCAAACAGCTTACATTATTTATATCCCCAAGCTAATGCATACAATGGGGCAAATCCTTGAATTTCATTGATAGCTCCTTAAAATAAAAAGCATAATGCCAGAGTCACTAAACAATGTAAATACGATGCCAAATGAAGACGGATTGGGCTGGCAAGGATGGATTTTGACTATGACTTGCATTCAAGCAGATTTACTTTCTTAGAATGTAAGTTCTGAGCATGTACAGTGATATCGTGACAGTGCCTTTAATTGAGCAATAAATTGCAGCAGCAGACCAGCTGAAAGAACTGCAGACATACGCGTACTGTTTACCGTTCTAACTTACAGTAAGTGCTGCCTGTGGAGTTGCACTGTAACCATTTATCACATAACTTAAGTACTTTTCCCACAGCACAGTGCAGGAGATATTTTTGATATTAGCCTAGGTACTAATCGCTATTGTGAAAATGTCATTGGCTGAGAGCGTGGGGGGCGGGGAAATCCTTCTGCAGTGCGTCACGCTGTTAGTTTAACTGAATACCAAGTGTAACATTGGTGAAATCGGTGCCACTCACATAACTATGTTCACATTACTTAACTAGCTAGCAAGCTAGCCTGCAAGCAATCCTTTTTCATAAGCATTATGTAACCATAACCAGTATTACTTTGTTTGCCAGCGCTAAGGTCAGCTACCTACACTGTGAACTGAATTTACAAATCGTTGCTCACGGTTCATCATTATTTTCAGAAACCATTCAGAGGCAGTGTATGTATTTACCACTGTTGCAATGTGGTGCTCAATACTTAGAAACAGTATTGCTCTTTTTGGAAACATCAGAGCAGAAGGGAATTCCAAAACTTGGGGTGAATTCAAATTCTCTAAATAATGTGGCCATTTTCCTTTCCTTTGCATTTTCCCTTGACCTCATACTAAATGTGTTGTGTTCCAGGGTTCTGGCCTTTGGCCAGAACAGTATTGCTTATGGTTTTAACAGTTTCATGTTCCAAGTTTCATAGTTCATAGTTCATATTTCAAGTTCATGTTCATGCCACAGTTTTAACAGGTTCTTGTTTCAGGATTTTACACTTCTAGTTTCATTCCACGTCCATGTTTTTACTTTTCCATGTTTTTGTTTTCGCCAGGTCTGCCATGCCACTCCACCGCTTGTCTGCGTTCCGCCCCGTGCCTTCGTTGTTGCACATTTCAGAGCTCTGGTTGGCTTTGGTATTTCCCCCTTCCTTCCATGCTGTGCTGGATTCGGGCCTCTCTAAGCTTAATTGACAATTAACTGTTTTTAAGTTACTAACATTTACTAACACTCACTGGGTGGTGTAATTCTTAGATAGGCACATTACTAATATTACTAATTTAGACAGGGAGTTTATTGTCATGATTCCTGCTTTGCTATTTCAAGATCTTGCTGTGCTTTTCTGTTCTTAACATTCATGCTTGCTTCCAAACTGCATACTTAATTGGTACTTAAGCTGAGCACGCTCATTCTCTTAATGAGCAGGTCATGTCATCCAATCTCTGTCCATGTCTTGATCTTGCCATGCCTCTTGTTTCTCTCTCTCCAGGTGTTACCCCTCATGTCATGATTTCCAAGCCTTTATCTGGTTGCGGTGGAAGTTGGCTGGCAGACAGTGTCTCGCGTCTCGTTGCATGCTCAAGTTTTAGCCAAGTTCTTGTCAAGTTCCCTAGCATTTCTAGTTTCAAGTCTTGTCCTAGCCTCTTGTCTTGTGTATATATATATATATATAGTCTGGTTATTTATTTTTCTTGAGCATCTTGCCTGGAGTTTCCAGTGCCTTTTTGTTTTTTTGCCTTTTTGCATTTATTGTTTATAGCTCTGTGTAGCTTACCTTAGTTTGTTTTTTGCAACCCTTTGGGCCAAGTTTTTTGTTGGCTCTCGTGCCTGTTTTGTTTTGGTTTAAAATAAAATCCTCATTCCCTTTTCCCGCATCTGGTGTCAACTGATTCCATATCAAAATGTTGCATGGACCAAGGGCAAGTCACTGAGAGATTTTGAAGTTACTATGAGACATGCGTGAGAAAAAAACAGATGTCCTCTCCTTCAATTTGTCGTGACCTTTACTCCAATTGATAGTGACGCGACTGATCCAACAGGAAAACAAAGCATGAGGTATCCAGTCGCCATGGCTGCGAAGGATTGTCGTCCACAATATATGATTTCTTTCTTACTGCGTTGGTCCAGTTTCTCCTTGCTGAAAGGAAGAAACGAGAGAGCCAACTGCCTGCTTTCCTCCATGAAACAGAAAATTCGGACACTCCTAACCAGCCTAACTATTTTCGGCTCAAGTCTGTAATCGGGGGGGGCGGGGGCTCCTTGCTCTTAATTTGGATGTTTCCAGGCTCTCGGAACAAGCCACTGTGACACATGAAAACCAGAAGCCTTAAGATTTAATATTGCTCCTAAAAACAGCAACTGAGCACCAATTAAGGCAGTAGTCAGGAATAGTGATTAGCATGTCTGGCCCAGGATGATTCACCGGGTAATTTGCCTCCTCTCAATAGCCGATCTTGGCCTGGCCTCCACTATATTGATGCATCAACTCAGGTGCCAGTCTGATAGAGGACCAACACAGGAGTAATATCTTGGTCGCATTCTACTCCCAGCAGAAAAAATGTCCTCTTTCACTGGCCTTAACAAACCTTAACAGAGCCAGCCAACTCTTGAGGCACGGTTGAGATGGATCAACGCCTGAGCAAAATCTCACTGTAACGTCAGTAAAATAAGGGCTTGGCGCAATCACTTGCCAAATATTTTGCAGCGCATATGAAGGCAGTTTAATTATTTTCCCCCGAAATTTCATCTCAGCAGTGTATAGGACTTCAAGAAAGGCTAACGGGTACACAAGACTTATGGCAAAAACCTTTTTCTGAACGTAATTTAACCTTTTTCTGATAAGGGCAGGCATCGCCTCTCAGCATATTTTACCGCTGATTGCAGAAGATGCAACAGGAAGATGTTAGCTCATTTTGGTCTGAATGCACATTGCATTTTGCCCTCATAAAAGGTCATATATCATGTGCTTTTCAGAGGGACTTCACGCATCATTAATTTTGACAAGCCAACGTACTTTTTTACAGTCAGGACTCTGATTGTGAGATGTAACATGCTGAGGTAAAAGCTCCTGAAAAATATTTGTTTCTGGGTTCGCTGATGATGTTCAATCTCAGACAAAAATCAATGTTTGCTATTCAAACTGGACAAAACATCACCACTTAGGCTATTTAAAGCACCTGTTTGCAGTGTTAGCCAGTCAAAGCAACAATTATAGCTCTTGTCAAAATAATGCTAATTTATTTCGATAGCATTCAGCTGTCAGTGCTAGTTTAGACTAGTTAAATATCTTCAATTCCTGCTCCTATTACGAAACTTAATAAATGCTCATCTTGTTATCTCACACACAGAAAATAAAATATTTTCTGCATGTATATAATTTAAGTTGTGCCCCGGAGGCTTGTAAAACCAACACGTCTGTACTGCCCCCCTATGGAGTAAATTGAAACTGACAATGAAAGCTATGGAGGCTACCCACCTGCAGGAGTGTAGATGATGATATTATGAACACAGGGAATTATGACGTCCTGGGGAGTCTGCATATACTACTTTGCCCCCCTCATCCAACTGCAGAGATTCTTTAGTACAAGACTGGAGGCTATTTACCCTTCTGCTGTACAGTGAATTGACAGTTCAAAAACAATTAAATGTTATAATACATCTGGGCTTTTCCCCACACATTGTAGCTTTTTTAATCTTGTGTCTAGACAGCATACCTCAGGCAATGAAGCCAGATAAACTCCATGTCCAGATTGTTTTTACCCAGCGACGAATAGGGACAGAACAAACATTTACTGGAGTGTGCTACACACTTCCATATCTAATAATTAATTTTAGAGGGAAAGCCCTTTTCTCTTATTACCACACAACATTTACTTTATGTACAGGGAAGAATTTTTAAAAGAATGTTGCATGCATTACTTAATTACACTTTCAGATAGCAGATTCCTTCGTACTGAATGGAAGACTTCTTGTTGATAAAGTACTGCCTCCTAGGATTAAAGAGGTTGTGTCAAACTCCAGTCCTGGAGAGCCCCAGTGCCTGCAGGTTTAACTCTTAGTCCTGAAGGGCCCCAGTGTCTGCAGGCTTAACTCCAGTCCTGAAGGGCCCCAGTGTCTGCAGGTTTAACTCCAGTCCTGAAGGGCCCCAGTGTCTGCAGGCTTAACTCCAGTCCTGAAGGGCCCCAGTGTCTGCAGGTTTAACTCGTTTACAGTCACCTTTAAATGGCAAAATAGCCCAGAAAGAGCTCATTAAACTGCAGAGCAGTACTGAGAGAAAAAAAATCACATAAGAAGGCAACTTGATAGCGTGCGTACTTCCACCTGCACCATCGTTTTTGTCCTTTCTGAGGTGTTAATCTTGACCTTTGACCTGTGAAAATCAACTCACCTCTTATTGTTGACATGTACAGTATCTTCCCACAGTTTCATCAAAATTGGTCCCATGCTTTTTTCATATTCTTGCTTACAACTGGACAGACAGACAGAAAACATAGCCTCCGGTAAGAAAACTATTACATTCAACCTCATATATTCCTGAGACACCAGAATCTCACATTTTTTATAATATAAAATCTATAAGTTTGTCAGAAATAATGATTCTTGATTTTTTAGTGTATTGGAGTTTAGTTTACATCAATGAATATCTATGAAGTTACATTCAATAATCTAACGCATAACTCTTCTTGTAAAAGGATAATGCATGTGCGCAAATGAACACATACACATGCTGGAAAGAAATGCAGGTACATTTCAAAAGGAACGACGTAAACCAACAATACAAAATTTCAGCATAGTAGAAAGATGATTTAAAAAACAATAAGCATTTTTTGTCCCCGGCCTCATGATTTCTGGACATTTTGAGACTTATTTTTACCTTTGGTTCCCTACCCTCATGCATGCAGATGCCACACACATCGGTACTACAAAGCCACACTTAAATCACTAGTTGCTACAATAAATCAATTCATTTATGAAACGGAACAATAACCCCATTAGTTCTATCCACAGTTGCCTATTTAATAAATTGAAAAACGTCCTACAATTCTTTTTTATTTGATACAACAAACTCGGGACACCAGAAAGAACAGAGAAGGAGAGAAAAAGCAGGCTTTTCTGCAGTCCTTTAACCCGCTCAGCGTCTCACACTCCACCTTGAATCGCTTGCGTTTTATGAACTGTCAAATGCTGTGTTTTTCTGACCTAAACCAATCATATCGTTTTGTTGTGGAGAGCAAAGTCATTGAACCATTCAAACAAGCGAGTGGCTGGCTATATGTGGTGACTGAGTACCTTACCTGACCAAAACAGGCTTCAATTGAAGCACTGATTACTAAAACCCCACAAGTCAAGTCAAGTCAAGTCAAGTCAAGTGTGACTTATGGGGTTTTAGTAATAGGTGCTTCAATTGTTGTAGGAATTTTGATATTATATTCCAGGTATTACCTTCACAAAAGAAACTTAGACGACTCAGAGAAAAAATCAGTCGGAGGCAGAGAAGTTAATATCCAAGCCAAAGTCAGTTTACTTTTTCTGCAGAAAAAGGATTCCCGCATACAAGTTGTCAGCAAAAATCAAGGATGAACACAGTTTCTTTCTCTCTAGTTTATGTAGGGATACTTCATGACGTTCTCCTCGCTTAGATCCTTTGAACCTCCATCTCCCAGGGCGCAGTTCCAGGCTAGATCCCTTCCCACAGAGATCTTTGCCCAGGCTCCCCCAGGTTCAGAACTCTGCCTTCTGCTTCCCAGTGTCTTCTTTTCAAAGCCCAGCGATCACAGAAGCACCACTCGCCTACTGACGCATTCTCTTTTGGCTTATGGTGGCCTGACTGTACATTGAGGCGAGCGCGGCGGCCACCTTGTGGTCTCACTGCCCTCTGCGACCCGACCGGCTGGTGACCCAGTCGATAGCAATCCCCGAATCCCGTAGTGGTTACCGGCCACCCAGGTGGGAACCAACGGTCTGATCCCTACCCCACTTCGCTTTGGGTATAGAAACTTTGACCGTTTTCACCAGCGTCGCCTGTTCACAGAGGTCGTCTACCACGCACCTCTGCTAGGTGTGGGCTGTCACCCACGTACCACGCGTTGCCCACACTTACATGTGACAAGCACACTGACTGTACCACAGCAGTATGTTAATTCATACTTTACCAGACACAAGGGCTTTCAGTCCTATAACGTGCCCTTGGAACTTTGCAGTTCCGCCGCCGCCTGTTGAGGGGTAAGGTTCGGGGGGCCTAATCCCCTTCCTACCCCCCGTGCTGATTTACATCTCATGAGGTAATCTGCCGAGCTCTCGCCATCTCATACAGCCCATGACAAGCTGCCCTTGGTTGCGCACATGCATCTCCATGGCTAAAAACTTATCTTTATACGTTCCTGAGCTTTCTGTAAACACATAAACTGAGAGAGAGAGACAAAACATCTCGCCCCTGTTATGGGCCCATCAGGTCGGCATGGCTCCAGATAAGCTATATGCCATGACGCTCTGGTCAGATTTATGATAACTTACAGTTATGCAGGCCTAGGCTATTCAGAACATGCAAGAGTGCTCCCTAAGGCCTAAAAGACTATGAATCAAAGCAAAGTAAGAGCAAGCAAGGATAAACAATGAATAATAATTGGCTAAATCAATGAAAAATCATTCCACACCAATGGAATCCCAAAAAAGGAGGGGAGACAGGACATTTAAATTAATTTTGGAGCAATGGCGAGTCTTTATTTTCAAACGTTATTTTCATGTCACAAAAAAAGAGTCAGATACCTCTCTCGTTTGCATTATCTTCTAACACACTCACATCCAGCAACACAACTGATGAATCTATAATACCTTTTGACAAACTCATTAACCAAAAAAACGTTGCATTACCTTCCAAGACGCACATTAACAACCACGTGATATTAGCTTTTAACACGCACGTAAGAGGACTGATTACTGGCATTCCTTTTGCACCTACGTCAGCGGTGTCATCAGTTTAGGGTGCGATGAAAGGTTCAGCTCGGGCTCAGATATAATCGGACGTGGTGGCGGAACCATCAGCACCTCTTAAAACACACTTGGGGTCACATTCTCAAACCCTACATTTCCTCACATTCAGTAAGCCGAACAGCTTCAGCATGACGACAATGAGAACAGAGACACATTTAGCTTAGACATTCTTTAAAGACAGTGAGATTCACACAGATCTTTTTCGACAGACAATCCTCCTTTTAGACAGACAGTCCTTGTGAACACAGGGAGAACATTTCTTACAGCGCTTGCAGAAATATGAACTGTTTAAGAGTCTGTAGCCTGATAGCAATGGGTTTTGACTTGGACGCGGAGGTTTGATAGTTAGTGCCCCAGTTTATCCACAACAAGATCAGTGTAGCCACCGGGCCCTTGAGCGAGGCCCTTAAACCTCTGTTACTCTAGGGGGATCATTGACCCCTGCTTAGTCATATCAACTGTACGATGCTTTAGATAAATGAGTCAGCTGTGGAACGCCACTGGGCATTTAAGCGAATTCATTCCGGCACAGTGGTAGTGCCTGTATGCGTCCTCGGAGGCATGTGAGTTTAACTGAACAATTGTTTCTAGACTCAAAGCACAACTACAAGAGATCCGTTCAAATATCACGCATAAAGGCAGACAGCACGCAACAGGCACTTAAAAAAAACAATAAAATCATAATCGCACCATTACATCGGAATGTCCTCTGCATTAAGCGCGGAAGTTTTTACGGGGAACGTGCACAGACATTAAGATCTGAAGAGAGATTTAAGGCACAAACGCTGCCTTCACGCCAGGCTATCATTATTTATTTCCTTTCTGTGTGCGTCTTCACATGATTAAGATCAACAGGAGCCCTGTTTGAATGGTCACACATTCATTACCGTACACCCTTTGATCTCTAATAAGAAAGAGCTACAATCCCAGTTTTTCTGATGCTGCATAGCTTGTTATTTGAACAGCCTCAAACACAAGGATCAGTGACAATGAAGAGATGGCTCTAGAATTATGGCCTTTTAGCAGTCTATTCTGTATATTTATTTGGCCATTTTAAATATTTCATTTTGTTTGCCAGTTTCAGAAGTGGCATTTTCCTTAATCTCTGTCCATCATGCCAGAGTGGTCTCTTTGCTGTTGAAGTTGCTGGTGTTCTGAGGGAAAAATTCAATGAAGCTGCCCGCTGAGGACCGTTGAGCCGCATGTTCCTCGAACTTGAGACTCTGATGTACTTGTTCTCTTGCGCTGTTGTGCGTCTGGGCCTTCTGCTCGTTTTACAGTCCTGGTTCGACCCAGTTTACGCTGATCTTTCAGGAGAGTGGCGTATGTCTTCAAATGAAAGCTTCTGTTTCTTTGCATTATTAATAGAAAAATGACTTTTCTGGATCAATGAGACATTCTATTTTGGGGAGAGCTCCAAGCGTACTATCCTGATTTTATCCATTGACCATGTAAATAAACAGCGGTGGGACAGAAGGTCGTTTATTGACACTGGTAGGCAGTGATGTGGTAGCTATAAAATGCTTATGAAGCGTGACATTTTGTTCAAATATTTGACAGCAAAACAGACGGTAGGAAACAGCAAATGCCACAAGTAGAACATTATGAATGGATCGAATTGGGTAACATCTCGTTAACGAAACAGGAGTCTGTTTGCGCATTGCCACTGCCAAACAAGGTATCAGCCAAATTAAATATCCAGCTGAAGCCGGAGGTGAGATTGGCTGGATTCCTGTGTTAGGAGCACAAACATCCATCCTGATACGAGACAGAACGACAGGAGGAAAGGATGAAACCGAGCACAACGCAAATCTCCTTTTCCGTAATCTCCCTCTCCCTCCATCTCTACCTCTCACTCTCGTTCTAACTCACTCCTACTGTCTCTCTCTCCCACATGCCCACTCTGTCCCTCTCTCCAGCACTTTTACTCTCCCTCCGTCTCTCTCTCTGTCTCGCTCACTCTCTCTCCCACACTCACTCTCTCCCTCTCCAACACTCTTTTACTCTCCCTCCATCTCTCTCTCTGTCTGTCTTACTCACTCTCTCTCTCCCACACTCACTCTCTCCCTCTCCAACACTCTTTTACTCTCCCTCCATCACTCTCTCTCTGTCTTGCTCGCTCTCTCTCTCCCACACTCACTCTCTCCCTCTCCAACACTCTTTTACTCTCCCTCCATCACTCTCTCTGTCTCGCTCGCTCTCTCTCCCACACTCACTCTCTCCCTCTCCAACACTCTTTTACTCTCACTCCTCTCTCTGTCTCGCTCACTCTCTCCCTCTCCAACACTCTTTTTACTCTCCCTCCATCTCTCTCCTTCTAACTCTTACTCTCTCACTCTATCAATGCTCTTTTACACGCCCTCTCTCTCCCTCCATCTCTCTTCCTCTCTCTCACCCTCTTTCTCTCTCCCGAACACTCGTACACCCGCTCTCTCCAACACTTTTTTACACTCTCTCCCTCCCACTCTCTCCCCCTCGGTCTCACCCACACTCTTACACTCTCTAACTTTCTCTATCTACCACTCTCTTTAACTCCCCCTGTTACTCTCCCTCCCTCTCTCTATCTCTCAGACTCCCCCCTCCCTCTTGCCCTTTAATCTCTCTCTCTCTCTCTCACCGTCTCTGTGAATCCCTTTGTTTCCAAAGTCGTATAAATTGGAGATGGAAATGAACAGAACAGAAGAGCAGTATTAACTGTGTATGTCAAGATCAATTTAATGTGTAGTCATTTCTCTCTCTCTCCTGGTTGGTTCATGTATGAGAAAGACAGAAGATGCCGTATCCTCTCATTAAATTAACTGTGCCCTTGTGATTCACTTTCCCCACAATTACCAATTAAGCATTCGGAGGTCACATAGTGGGAAATCAGCTTATTGTGAAATTTGTCGGAAACAGCTTTTTATTGAGAAATAGATGCATGTGTAATAAGGGAATCAAGCAGAGGTTGACCAAGGCTCATCCGTTAATTAAGAAAATGCCACTCCAGCCTGTCAGATAAATGGTATAGAGCTGGGGCTGCCGGTAATTACTCCATCTGAAGGCTGAGATGACTGTAAGTGGTACCTGAGAGACTTTGAGAGAGGTCAATCCTGGGGGCGCGTTGACCGCAAGCTTTAATGAGCGAGATGGCTCATCTTGCGGGTCGCTTCCTGAGCGGCAGTGTCAGCACCGAGCAAAAGACACGAGTGACGGAGGGAACATGTGGGTGGAATATTGTTCTGCAGAGCCGTGATGTTTGTTTGCAGTCATGCAGAGAGGTGCGAGAGAGTCAGGTTCACGCTTGAAGCTGCAAGGTCACAAATATGAGGTGAGAAGGTTCTTACCCAAAGGCTGATGTAACAATCAGTGCTGGTGACTAAAAATAATGGAGTTCTAGATCACGGCTGAGAATTTTGGAAAATGAAAATGTGTATGTATAGAAAAAGTATTCTTCAAAACGTTAAAGTTATTTTAAACTGTAGTATTAAAATAGTGCTACTGGGCCACTTCACTTTTGTGGTTCCCTTTTTTGCAGATTCTGACCCAACATATGAAAATAACACACAATTATAACTGCGTTTGAACATGTTATGTATTCAAGTTTGAAATTCTTTTTGCATAAGTCTTGAAATAAAAAATGTCAACTGAGTCCTCCTCTGGTTCATTTGCATGACTTTCCCAGGTTCGCATGGAAGCCTGAAATGTAGTTTAAGTTGACAACGCCATGATACAAGCCTTCAGTTGGCTCAGTGCAAAGCACACTTACAGTAAACCACTGGGTAAGGCAACCAGTTATGATCAAGTGAGTCTTTCCTTACAGTCCATAAATCCCATGTATGATTTTTACACTCTTGAAAATTAGGGAAATTATTTTGTGGCACAAGGTCAGCAGAACAAATCATTTCAGTGAGTGATGCTGTTAAGATGGTGGTCTACACTCAATCATATGACTATAACTTCATAAAAGCAAATGCAAATTTGCGAAGCCTGGCAGAACTAGATATTTTAAAATGAGTTATCGTAATTGTGTGAAGAAAGAAAATATCAATGAGTGTTTGAACTAAATTGATTCTGTGCTAAAACTGTTCAAATAAAGGGTTTTCAGTTCTCTGAAATCCCTGTTTGAATGTTGAAACGACATATTCATTTATAAACCACCCATAATCCAAGAGTACCGATTAAAGCCTTCGCTTCAGTGATTGACAAGTTTATCCACTAATTTAAAAAAAAAAATCCTTTGGTCCACTTCTTTGTTTGCTTTCTAATTTGTTAAATGGCCTCTGCTCATATATTTATTACAGATGAATGGACACTGCTTCTCCACACACACTGTATCTAATGTTTTAATTAGCACCAATCATAAGCAAATGTTCTCAGTCGCAGAGTTTCTTCATTAGACAATTTCTTACATATAGCGCTTTGAAAAGAACTCCGTGGATGCGGACAATACTTGTGCGGCAGATTTAAAAAAAAAAAAAAAAAAAAAGATTTTCAAAAAACATCCAGGATAAAATATCCTATTATTATATTCCTCAAGGAACCTGCCTCACAAGCCAGCAGTGAGCAGCCAAATCTAATTCAATCCATTCTTTATTTCTTGTTTTTTTTATGTTTCACCTTGCACTGGGAGGTAGGCACAGGTAATTGAATATGATGGGCCATATACAGGAATTCGTGGATGATAGACTTGGCACAACGATCCAGCCTGAGCGCGAGAGCATTCGGCGGCGTAATAACTCAGGAGGCGCAGAAACTCTATCAGTTTAAGCTCATGAGGTGTGGACAGGTGAAATTGAAAAAGACAAAGATCGGCCGCGATCGCCTGGTTCTCTGGGCTCCTGAATGAGTGCGCGGCGCGGTAGTCCGCGAGAAGCTTTCAGTGGCGTACTGCGCGGGGAAAGATTAAAAAAGGAAATGAACGAAGAGGTGCGAAGGATGATCTTCGCCAAAAGTAGCATTTTATCGCTCTCACATGGGTATTGGGCTGAAAAAAACCCCCACCTCATTCCCTCCCAGCTCTGCGTTTCAGCTTTACAAGTCACCTAACACAGCTGCCGTCCTATAATACAGTGTAGTATTAAAGTAAATGAAATAATTATTTAGACTGGGGTATGCATACATACTACTGGCTACATTCTGTATACTGTATACCTGTATAAGTTTCTGTCTGAGGCCAGCTGGAGGACATAAAATACTGGACTGAACTTATTACCAACAGCTATACTTCACTGCGTAACATCTGAAAACAAAACACGGCACTTAGCCTTATCACTTACTCTTACCTCATATGTAGGCTATATCGCGTCCAACTCACATACACATGCAGTAACACATATTGAGAGGGAAAAGATAGGATAAGAATGGTATAATGTTGTCAGGACAAAACACTTGTTCTCTATAATCACTTCCAATCCTTTGGAGATGCACACAGTTGGCTGCAAAGCAGGCATTTCTGCAGTTGAGAAAATGGCAGTAGATCTGTCTGATTTGACACTTCAAAGCACTTTTAACATCAAGAATAAAAACCCACCATGATGTCAAGAGACTCACAGTGCCACAGTATGTTCTCACTGGTCATAATTAGAATCAGGCCATTCTACATCTGCTCAGAACAATTGAGAGTGAGTTTCTTACAGCCAGTCATGGGATTATTTTCTCAGGAATGACCCAGTCATTGCAACAAGGACATTTTCATACTGGATTGCTAGGGAGGGCAGTGGTAGATGCAACATCTTCACTTTACTCGTGGGAGATGAGCTCCACACAGGTGCGATAAAGTTATTATCTAGGTAATGCTCTTCCAGAAGAGAGCAATATGATAGGATTACAATGAAAAAAAGATAAACTTGGTGGAAATGATTCCCAAAGCTTGAACAGTTCTTGTGCAAATGGAGATTTTCTGTCTGAAATGTAAGCAGCTCTGCTGAGTGAGATGATCGCATGGCAGGGGCTTAAGATTGCACAGAATTTGCCGAAGTGTTTCTCAAAAACGCTCAAGAGATATGAAAGGAAGTGAGAGCAGGTTTCAGTGCTTTACCAGTTTAAAAAAAAACTAACTCAAGAAAGGCAGGTGGAAAAAATAAGAGCTTTCACATTTCCACATGGCGCATCCAAGAAAATATGCCCACCTCAATAGCAACAATGTGTTGCAATGATTAAAAGATCGGTTAGATACCGATTACAGCATTCTGGTTGCACTTCTCACCGGTCCTTTTCCAAGCACTCCTCCAAATACAGATACTTTGTTCGAGACTATGTTTTCTGGAAAGGCAGTAGAGCCAACTGTATAACCAACAGCTACTTAACGACGGTCTGTTTTGATCCATCATCTGTTGTGACATAATACCTAGATATGCAGAACGTCAACAACATGAACCTTGTGAAAACTGGCTGTAATGATGCTTTGGCATTGTCCCTACTCAAAGAAACCTCAAACAAAAATACGCAAATACTTAGCAAGACAAACGTTTTAAAAAGCCTTGCCTCTTGATTGGACAAGATCTCACCAAATTTATGAACTGCTAAGACGTGTACGAGAACTTAGCTAAATGGGTACAAATGAGCCAGGCCCAGAAAAAAAAACACAGGTAGCGTCCCTTGATAGAGAAAGCTGCAAATGAGAGTCCCAAAAAAATCTTGTCACATGACAAACAGAGCCATTTTGTTTCTGTTGTGTTATCAGAAACCTCATACATGAGTGAGTTCATAATTTTGAGGACACGTCTTTCAAATTCGTTAATATTCTAGGTTGCTGCACCTATGAATGCAGCATTAGGTCAGACAAAGGCCAAAAAAATATACTGGTACCCCGCTGATCCATAAAAAATGCTAAAATGTGGACTATACTCTTCCAAAAAGGAAACTATACATTGTTTTTCGCATCAATTTATTATACATGAAATGTTTTGACAACAGTGGAAAACATTGAAATATACTCTTCCAAAAAAGAAACTATACAAATATTGAATTCTTGATTACACTTTCTTTTCAATATGTTTTCCCATTTGTCAAAACATTTCATGTATAATAAATTGATGCTAAAAACAATGTATAGTTTCTTTTTTGGAAGAGTATATCACATCCCCTGCGAAGGATGGAACCTGATGTGGTCCTCATTTCTTTCTTAGGCAAGTCCCTCCTCTGGACATTCATTTTATTGTTTTATCTTGAATTATGAAAAAAACTGAATTAAATAAATGCATTACCAATACCAGGCAGTACAATTCGTGGCTTGTTGAGATTGATGTTATCAGGAATACGCACTGGTTTGTCCCCAGGATAGTGAATCACAAAATTAATTTAGTCATATGACCATCATACTGCCACAGTAAGCCTCAGTGAGAGCTGTATGACAACGACTCACACAGAGATGGACCGTAAGGAATCCGCTGTCACGGTTTGTCCCTACCATTGTCTCCCATTTTTTTCACAAAATAGTGGGCATACAGAAATTAGCAAATATTTATTTAGGCTGGCAAGCACCTTAAAGGGTTTGTTTGGATTTTTTTCTAAGGATCTATGAGATTCTAATCCATGGCTAGCAGTATTACTACAGTATGGCGATCACAGCACCCTCAGCTTGGAGAACTGGAGCACTGGTACAAAAGCCAAGCCATGTCCTGCTGCGGACGGGCTAGTAGCAGAATATATTTTAGCCAGCTACAAAGGCCCACGAAAAAAAAAAAAAATCAATGCGTTTAAATGTATGCTGTATCTAGGATATTTTCACCCTGGTGAAAAAAAAAGTGTCCTGAAGCACACTTAATTTATTGTGTACTTAGTGTACTTCCTTGAGTACATGATTATTATAATGAAAGTGTGCTATTTTCGGTGTACTAATAATGCACTAAGCATCTTAATGATATATCATGAAGGCTATAAAATATATACTTAATTACTATTAAGTGTGCTTGACTGTACTATTTTGAGACACCATTAAGCTACACTTGAATATACTTAAGTACACTTTACTTTGCATGCTTTGCTTTGCCATCCGACAGCCCTATTCTTTAGAACTTACAATGCATTTTCACAGCCAAAGAACTTTGAGTATTCCTCTTCCTTATGAATGTGTGTTGGTACAAGTTCTCTCAAATCCTAATAAATATCTGAATATACCTATAGGACTAATATTTCATACACAAATGCATTGCCAGGAAGAACTGTCAATCAAAATTAATTGATGTGTGCGTTTACTTTTACAAGTCAAATTTTATGCCTGGGACAGGATATGAAACAGGATATAGGAGATATTAGTCTCCACACTAAGGTCCAATGGTTGTTGAGCCTCACGAAATGAATACTTTGTGAAGCATGAAATCACAGAGACACAAAAAACAGGCCTTGCAGTGCAGAGGAAGTGTACATTGTAATACCAGAACTTTTTAATGGATGTTAAGGATGCCCACCTTCAGGTTAACCCATCATTCTTTCAGTGCTGTGTTTTTCTTTGGAAGTGTTGTTCACTGGCTGAGGCTGTACTCGTTTGCATAGCCCACTTATCAAGTTTATTTCAGTATTCCTCCCACATACATCGAATAATGTCTTGCAGAACAATAATTACAATAATTTTTTTTTTCTTGTGCAAAGAAAACACATACAGCCTGTCATTATCACTGCTTTCCCGATGAAAGCAGGGTTCACTTATATTAATCAGTTTCATTAGAGGCAATCCAAAGATGAAAAGATGAATTCTGAATCATAAATTCATGAATTTATGCAGGATATTACATTTCCCAATTTCACCTTTAGAGAAGGTGACCTGCTTTAGACCTGCTTCACTCATATTCCATTACTGTGGAAATGACTTGTTTCTCTTATGCATTTATAGATTCACTCTACAATTAAATAGATTTATGCAAGAGGACCATGCTTATTCATCTTACGTAAGGCAGGAATTACACCAGTTAAATTCAATCGATCAATCAATCAATCAATCAATCAATCAGTCTGTCGACATTCAAATTCACACATAATGATTCACCTCAAATCATAAAAACATCATTACTTATAGTATATCATACTTAACTCCCAGTTTGTTCCATCTATGAAACATGGCCTGACTGCAATTAGCATAATGTAATTTTCAATATCACTTTTCTTTATAAATATCAGGGAATGGAAATGACAAAGGCTAATTAAAATGACTGGAAATGCTTGTTATGATTATTAAAAACAAACTATTATGTTCCAATAGAACCTATTAAAAAATAGGTATTTACTTAGCCTCTCCTTGTGACCCTCGAGATAAATTGTTCAAGCAGTCACACATTCTCAATTATTTATACTCCTCTGTACTGTCCTGCGAATGAACACTTACTGTCATGTTAATGAACACTAGTAGCACTGTTGCCTCTCACCCTGCACTAACTGTCTCCTAGTGACCAAGCTTTACAGTAAATGTGGGTGGCACGTTGGGTAGCATGTGGCTTTGCATGTATCTGGTATTGGGTTATTTCCCTTTGCAGGGACTGGGCCTGTAATACTCCACTGCTGAAGAGATCTCAATAAAGACATTACATCCTCAATAAAAAAATTATTTCTTTCCCTGGTTCAGTTACAAACCTCATATCATTTTGTCTGGAATTGCTTTACTTGTAAGCAGTGAAAGCCATGAATGCACAATATTGCCAATTTGGACTAACTTGCTTTTTTCAATGCAAATCAAAAACTCTCATCCGTTCATTGTCTGAAATGACCAATAATGCCCGTACACTGCCATGATCAAATATCATAGACAAGAACCTCAGTCACATATCCACCGGGTTCTGAACAATTTTTCTAAAAGGCAGATTTTGCGACAATGGGGGTATCGCTTTGCGTGTAGCAGTCTCAAATTGGCGGTGCCCGCGCGGAGCCCTCGGAAGTTTTCTCGACTCCAATCGCCGTGTTTAAGGACTATCCTGCGTTCGCAGCACTGCTTTTTTGCGCTGCCTGTATGATTTAAGATCGGGAAGGCCGCCACGCATCTAGTGTCCCTGCGACTCCTGCATGAAAGTTTGGTACCAGCCCAGCTACACTCGGTTCTGCAGCCGAAGCTTCAGCCACACGAACCGTCTTCTCCACTTCTCACTTGCCTGGCGATACGCTCTAATGCCTGGAATACACTGTACGAGTTAAAAAATCATTTAGTTAATTTCACCTCACACTGTACGAGTAAATCGTCTGCGTTGTGAGGCCAAGACTCACGATCGCTCACACTCTGCGGTCCAGCTGTCTGCCACGATCTGAGTGCACACACCACAGAGATATAAGAAAACTAGAGTGGACAATCAT
Source organism: Gymnothorax reevesii (assembly GCA_029721435.1). NCBI lineage: Eukaryota > Metazoa > Chordata > Actinopteri > Anguilliformes > Muraenidae > Gymnothorax > Gymnothorax reevesii. The sequence continues at coordinate 98,642,923 of CM056579.1, read as the reverse complement.
GTGGTTTCCGTGGCAGCTCGCCGCCGCCATCTTGAGTATGTATATCGGGACAGACGTTCAATGGAAAATGCAGTATAACTGGCCTAAACCGTGCTCGAAAATAACGAAAACTCGCTCATACGGGACAACAGCTAAAGTTCTGATATCTCTGTAATGTCTTCCGATTAAATAAACATCGAATACACCTGATTTAAAAAATCTACATTTTTAAATAAATTTTGTTGTTTAATTATAATTCCTTATTTGAGTCCATTTTAGATAAGAAAAGATAAAAAGAACACGGAAAACACGTGTCTAAATTGTCGACACCCATGTTTCGCCTACCGTTTACATATAACTCATTGGACATTTATACATACCCAAGATGGCGTAGCTATTCTTCCATTTCCGCTTTGGTCCAGCCCACACATTTCTACTCTAGTTTTCTTACATCTCTGTGGCACACACTGCACGTCTAGTCGGTCCCAATGGACTGTTCTGGCTATTGACATTTGTCAATAAAGTTTAATTTGAATGCACCTAGGCGCAGAACAAGATGACCAGAAGAAGTAAAGAAGACGACGAGAGCAAGCAACTCTACATCCATTTATCTCAAATTTGCAACATTTGCTGCAGGCAGCCTATTTCGGCATCGCATATCAAGCAAATCTACAAAACACAAATCTGCATCAAAGTTCCACAAAACTTTTTAGAGCTAGAAAGTCTTTGCTATATCCACTTTACGCTCTGCCTGTCACTTTACGCAGGCGCAGTGAGGACGAAAAGGCTCTGATATTGGCGAGTCGACTTGCAGCTGTGCTTCAACTGTGCGAGTGACTCCCGACAGCCGACCAAAATTTCCAACATGTAAGAAATTTGTGCGATCATCAGATTTTGTCGGGATCAGCATATCGACCCTCAATCTCCCATGTACACTGCACGACAAACTACTCACGATGAAGCTGTAAGTCAGTCCAACTTCAAAATGAGTCTTGCGTGTCAAAACCGGGCTGATATTGTACAGCATATGCCCGGCTTAAGAAGGAACGCAGCTAAAATCAGTCGTTGTCACCACTGAACCCACAAGAGCTGCAGCCTCAGGTGCGCCAGCCTGAGACGTAAAGCGTGTGTCAGCAGCATCATCTTCTTTATATGATGAGAGACTGATGTCTGGAGTTTTAATTTATACAGATATTAAAACATGGCTGTCAGGCCGCCGAACACTGCGGGACTGTCGGATGGGAGTGAGATGGGAGCTGTGAGATACCCGTATGATTTTATACAACGTACCGGGCTTGTGAGGGACTCGCGCGCACATTTGAAGACACTCGTACAATGAAATTCCGTCCTCAAATCGGATGGCATCCATATGAATGCTACAGGGGCTGTACTGGACCCATGCGATGCTGTGCACAACCTGTCTCCAGGCTCAAGGTCATAAAAATTTCTATGACACATCGAGAACTTTTAACTCCATACTAAAAGCTCCCGATGCGCCCTATGGCGAGGAAAGAAGCCAAGGTGCCCTCAGGACAACCACCGTTACGGGCAGCGTGAGATTTTGCTAATAATAACCAAAATTTGGGCCCATTCGGGTGCCTTATCCCGAGGCTTCAGAAGACTATTTTGGCAGTTCCCTTACTCAGTCAAGGAAGACCAGCGTGCAAGTTTTTTTTTTTTTTCCCGAACACTGTTACCATCCCAAAATCCTAGCATGCAATTAATTTTTCTTAAGTATTCACCTTTCACGTTTATAATAATGATTGGACTCTTAAACCATGCTATGACAAAAGTGGATTTGCAGTCCATCAACAAGGAAGGCCAACATTGATGCGGCGTAGGAGCAAATCAAAAATGACAGCAATTTTTAACCGACCAAATTTAAGACTGTTGTCAATGAGCTGCTAATCAGGTTTCTGTTCTTTCAAAATGTTTTTCCTCAAACTTGACTGAAAATAACACAAATCAGGTCTGACTCATTCTACTCCGCCTCCTCTTCGATTTGTTCATCATCTGATAAATGCTTAACTTCATAATGTGTCCACGCGTTCATCAGTTAGAAGCCAAATGATTTCAATTGATTTCATCAGTTAACTAATTTTCTCGTTTCTTGCAATAAAAAGTCATTTGCAATGTACTCTTCGGGACATGCACAGTTATGGCATAAAGGCACAATGTGGCTTAACGGGGTAAATAATCCTTTTTAATCTGACTACTGCAATTAACAAATGATAGCTCATTGGAATTCTGGGATCACAGTTGCGACTGGAATAAAAACTGCATACAAAGTTGTCCCCCAGGAGCACTGGTCCATTTATGGTAATCTTTATTGTTCAAATTTTGATTGAAATAGAATTTTATCAATTATTTACGCGGCAGATGCCCCTATTAGGAGTAATTTACGTGGCTGACCTTTTTCATACTACCTTGCCCGGAGCAGACTGTCAGATATGCACATAATTTATACCTGTAGTTTTATTAGATGAAACCCACATGCCACAATGATTCATAAAATATGACATGAGCAAATAAAGTGTAATTTAAGAAGGACAAACCACAATCTGCACAATCCATAAAATTTAAGAATGCAACTGCCAGCACAGAGGGAAAAATTTGTCTCAACGTGGTGAGAAAACACCTTTCATTATAAAAGAGAATTTATTAATGAATGTATTGTTTCACTGTAAATAACACATCAGCAAATCATAGGATAAACCTTTACTTAATGGTTGAAGTTATAATGTAATTGGCACCATCATTTAAAGATGTATATGTTACCACTTCATGTGGACTTCATTGTAAAAAATCACCGATGATTTTAGTTAATACAGTTATGGCATATTTATTTACATTTTGAATGAGGGAGGCAGGAAAGCAGATATCTCATGGGATAGCTTTTCTGATTGGCTAATTTAATCAGACCTGAATAAAATCTTAAAATTTATAACATACTCACTTGAGAGTATTGAAGTCAACATAGTCAATATTGGCTTTGTTTTCAAAGTCCTTAGATACAAATTTGACTCCCTTTCCCTTGGTTTCAGGAAAACCATAGATCTTGGCTTGTTACTTGATGACTTAAATTTACTCACTAGTTGCACTGTTAATTGGAAGCAGAGATTAGTTAATTTAACCAGCAAGACATGGTACTCCACCTTGGTGAAACTACCCATAACAGCAAAGTCTTGTCTCAGAATTCCAGGTTGAATTTATCATAGCAAAAAATTGAACAGCAAAAATGTCAGAGCTGTCTGGAAACTGAGAGGCTGAGCTGTGCTGAGGACAGGAAGGTCAATGCGGGACAATGCCAGAGGACCCTATCGGGCACGCTGCCAATGGGCATCGCAGTCATGCATAACCGCGAGACAGGCGTGTCAGACAAACATTTTGATGGTTTCGTCCGTCCCATTCTGCCCAAAGAAATTCTGCTCAGTTCTGTAGCCAGAACAGTCCTTATGAAACATGAACGGGTCCGAGTTAGAAGGGCTCATAGCTAATCTCTTATATCTCAGAGTGGCTCAGTATAGTCACACGACAATGGTTTACTGGTTTTGGACTCCTCAATAGTGCATACTCACTGCGTTATTTCAGACTGGCCAGTTCAGCTGGGAGGCAATTTAATAGCATAGATGTGTTAAACCCATGTGTAGAGTTGACAGTGTAAATTCAATGCTACAGAGAAGAGAAAAAAAAAAAACCTTCATTTGACCAGAGAAAAATGTTTCTCTTCATCAAAGATGCCCCGAGTGACATGCCAGATTGAATTATTTTAGAATTATTATGATCATCCTCGAACTTATGTTCCAGCAAAATGTACCCTGGTGCTAATCAGTATATCTAAATGTACCTCGATTCCTGGAATGTCTGTCAAAATCTATTCCGGTTCCATCGAAAGGTACTGGAGCCGGGATACATTCCGACAAACCAGGAACCAAGGTACAATTTCAAATTTGACCTGTAACCTGGAAACAGTTTATTGGTACCCAGGTTGATGATGACCTTTTAAGCCATATTCTGATGCCTCACATTTGTGTACTAACAAATGGTGGATTTGAACACCCCATTTCAATCATGCGATAACGGTAAAATCCGGTAGTTTGAAGGTTTTCTATAGCACAACGTAACCCAATCAAGTCGATCATAACCTAGAAGAGTTACACCATGCATACTACACAGAGCAGAGAACCTTTTCCTCAATGACATCACTCCCTTATTAGGTGAGTGTAATGAAAGGAGAGATGCTTACCCAACAGAGAATGGCCTTTAAAGAGTAAATTAACACCGTTACTATTGAGCCTCATACAATTTGACAGGTTTTGTGAGTTACAAGTGCCGGTAGAAATTGGTATTTTCTTCCTCCAAAGGAATTATAAATAAAATGTCCCTCAGTATCAGTATTGCCAAACTATTTGAAAAAAGTAAGTCTGCTTTACACTGCTGGATTCGTAGAGACAATTGTTGCAACTTCAGAGTTCACACTGCTGCGCATTGCTAAGGTGTGCTTTTCATTTGCAACAGTGGGGGTGTTGCTACAACAATTTTTGGAGGGTTTTAGCTCATCTTACACCTCACAGAACGAGAAATTTCTCTCATGTGACACAGTGATGCACCTACTGAGACATGACGCATAAACTAAAGCTACTGTCTGTCCTTCCGTTACTTGTCATTTATTCATTATCAAACCCCAGTACTCCGACTCATGGTCGGGTCATGGTCGGGCCAGAGTCTATGCAATGCAATGCAACCCAACACGCAATGGGAAATAGATAGCAATGTTCCTTGGGCAGTTTGCAAGTCCATCTAGTCCATCACAAAGCTCACGTACCATTCGCCCGCACTCATACCTATAGGCAATTCAGACACCATTTAGCCTGACAAGCATATCTTCCAAATGCAGTAAGAAACCAGAGAACCCTGAGGCAACCCACGTGAACATTGAGAATATATACCTACTCCACATAGAACGGCACCTGGCTGGATTCAAACCCACAACCCTCTTTCCGTGAGGTAGCAGTTCTGCTGTAAAGCAAGTGTGATTTCAAAGCTGAAAATGAGCTAAAACACAGTCTTCCTAATCAAAACTTTTCAGTGCTTGCGAGTTAAGGAGAGAGAATTTTCTGTCTTGAATTGGCAAATTGAAGCAGTTTTGCTTAATTCTCAAGGAAGCAAATGTCAAAAACGAATTTGTAAATCAGATTGAGAGATGGAGAGAAATGTGGCGGAGGTGTCTCGAAAATTTACACGCGCCAATCCATGATGCGATATTTTGACATGTTTCGGAGGAGTAAAATCTGATTTCCTGTCAACATTAGTGTTGGGTCTTGGTCACATCGCTGAAGCTAGTGCCTAGACATTGAATGTGCAGAGTATATGTATTTATTACGTGGCAGTTTTTACTCATTAGTTCCGCAATTCAGCACCTAGAAAAGGACGTCAGCTTTAATATGTGGGTACTAGCGTCCATACCTCATGACCTGTACAGGAACTGCAGCTCGTTACAGGGAGCGTCACTGTTCAAATATTTCTTACCGTACTGAATAATGAGAGTAAAAAACCATAATAAACCTTATTTATAGAGCACCTTTCTTACAAAAAAAAAAAAAAATGCAGCTCAAAGTGCTTCACAAAAAATCAAAACAATTACGAAGTAAAAAGCCAAGACAGTTTAAGAGCAAATGATACAGAAGACCATGTGAATAAGTATATATAGCAGTGGATTCTGGTCTATGATCTGTGACTGAATGTGAACTGAAATGAAATTCAGTGTTTGTGCTTTAACTGCCAGACGTCACGTTGGAAAGACATTCAGTGTAGTCATTCACCAATGCCTTAGTGAAGGCAAAACACAACGATGTGAGGATGTTCACTCATGTCAAGTCAGAGAAAATCAAGGACACTTCACTTCCACTCTTCAGAAAAGTGAAATACACTTGATCCACCCATCAGAAAAAAGTACAAAAAAAGTTATTCTTTTTCTGAAGTTTAGAAGTCTGAGTCTTAAGGAGGCACCTCCAGCTGCTTCATCCAGACCGACTCCTTTAGAGAAGATGAAAGGAGAGGATAGAGGGGTATAGAGGGAAAGAGGTTTAACAGCTCACCCCCTGTTCCGTTTCCACTGAAGGGGGGAAACAGACAAAAGAGAAGATTGCTTTGGGGAGGGAAGGAGAAGAGGCTGCTTTGGCCTTATCCTGCTCGCAATTTCATATACACTACCGGCCAAAAGTTTTAGGACTCCCCAATTTTTCCAGTTTAATCCATAGAAAATTATTCAGTTTAATGTCTCATTGTACTCTGGAATGAAAGCATAGACATGATAGAACAAATTAACAATAGAAGTTAAAAAAGAAATCATGGAATCAATTTATAAACCGAAATGCATTTTAAACTTTTGGCTCAAAGTGCCCGCCTTTGGCAGATAGAACAGCTGAACACACTCGAGACATTCTTTCTACGGTGGAATTCAAATATTCTTCAGAAAGTTCTTCCCAACTCTGTTGCAGAAGTTCCCATAAATGTGTGGCTCTTTAAGTTTGCTCTGTTTTCACTCCTCTGTCCAGTTCTTCCCAAACCATCTCAGTGGGGTTCAAGTTCGGAGACTGTGCTGGTTACTCCATGTTTTCAAGCTTACCATCCTTCTTTTTTCCAACGTTAGTTCTGTCAGAGCTTGGACTTATGTTTTGGGTCATTATCTTGCTGTAGGATGAACCCCTGACCAACTAGGGGCATACCAGAGGATACTGCATGGCACTGCAGAATGCTGTGGTAGCCATTTTGGTTCAGGGTGCCTTTCTTTCTGTAAGTCACTGACCCTGGATCCAGGAAAACAGCCCCACACCATCACGCTTCCTTCTCCATGTTTGACACTGAGGAACCATCCTTTCACCTACTCGTCGGTGTAGAAAAAACCTGGGTAACCTTACCTTTTGTTTAAAAGGTACTAGTACCATTTCAAGCTATTCATTGAAATGGAACTGCATTATTTTAAATAAAAACCTGGTAAAATTGGGGTGTCTGAAAACTTTTGATGAGTAGTACACTTATTTCTGTAAGGTGCTGGAAGGTCACTGAGCAGCTGGTGTTTTGTATCCTGTTGTACAAGAGTGTGCGGAGGAAGCAGGGCAGCGGTGAGGAATGTGGAGGTTCTGCTGAGCGTACGACTGGAGGAGAGACGACTCGATGTCACTCAAACATTACCCAGGCTCCTCTACGGGTATGACAGCGGCATTACGGACAGAGTGGGATTCTTGTGAATGAATGTATTGCAAGCTCTACATGGATTAAAGTACTTTGTGTGGCTAAGGAGCCGTTGTATAATTAGAGATATTCTGCCCAGAGATGATTGGTCAGGTGAGTTATTTCGCATGTCAGGGTGTGCACATGAATCTACTGCATCTCCACAACAGAAGGTAAGAAATCGTGCGGTCCAGAATCCTGTATTGAACATACGCACTGATCCAGTCTGGCCGTAGCACTATCCACTGCACCACCGAGAACAAACAGTAAATATAACCCACCTTTACGGGGTTAAACCTTCCACCCGGAGATTCTGTCCAGAGAACTTGTGATAGGTGTCTGAAGACTGATGAGGCTGATCGGGATTTCTACCAAGACGCCATCCATTCTCAACACTGCTTCTTTCTCTCTACAGTTGCGGGGAGCTTCAGCCTATCCCAGCTGAGTATGGGCGAAAGGCAGGAACACACCCTGGACAGCTGGACACACATACCATTCAATCACACACTCATACCTATGGGCAGTTTAGAGTCTCCAGTTAGGTTGACATGCATGTCTTTGGGCAGTGGAAGCAAACCGCAGTGCCCAGAGAAAACCCACGCCAACACGGGGAGAACATGCAAACTCCACACAGAAAGGCCCCAGGCTGGATTCGAACCCTCAACCTTCTTGCTTCCCACTGCGCCACTCAGCCACCCAATACCAAGTCACGTCTCAGTGTTGCAATATTTTAAACTCGATAACTATGGAGTATAAGGGCACTTAGATAAAAGCCTGGCCAGCAGCAAGGGAACCACTGGTGTCTGGGATGTTTAGAAAAATATTCAGAATAATCTTTGCAAAACCGAAAGGGTTAAAGAAAATGGGCGACCAACTGGCTTTCTCATGTCTCCTGAGAAATGCAAAGCTTCAAACACGCTCATCGAAAATACGAAGCTGACAGCTTCATGTCTTTATGAACAGAAATTTCAGCTTGGGCTTAACAGAAGGGCACTTGACCTTGGAGATCATCCCATATCGGTCTCTTACACGCGGTCATCATGCGCTGCTAAGACCGACATCTCAATCAGGGCAGCCCCGTGACCGAGTGACGCCTCTTCACAAACGTCCGCGGAGGGCGGATTGATGGACTGTCCGGCCCTGACGGCTGAGGTGGGCTTTTATGAACGGCGGAATCGTTAAATACCAGCCAATGTCACGCTCCCCCTTTTACAAGTCACTCAGCGTTTATGGAGGCCATGAGCTAATGATGTCATCGCTCTGATGGATGCTGAAGGGTATCCTATTTTGGCTTGGTAATGTTCTCGACATAAGAAGGACAATGAGACGACAAGGCATTAAATAATCGCCGATGACAACAGACACTCTACCCAAGTGGCAGATTCTTTATACAAAAGGTTAATGGCGCATTGCCTGCGCTACAGGAGTACATCACAGCCCTCTTTACGCACAAAATGTAGGCCAAAACACTGGGTAAATGCTGCAGGTTTGTGTAAATAGCATTGAAAGAAAGAATAACGAAACTTTCCAGTTGATGTAAGAAAAGTCATACACTCACAGCATGCCGACTTATTTTGCATTGTGCTCTAACTCAGAAAGCATATCATAGTTGTCTTTCAGTCAGTACATTAAAGAAACAGCAAGAACTGAAGAGATTACTCTTAAGGTCTGCTTGTGTCATTGACTAATAGGTAAAACAGCTTTTCATTTTGCCAATGGGAGGAATGATGCTGTGAAAATAAATGAGGAACGATGCACTCTTGTTCCAATTAAACCAACATGGCAGCTGATAAACACCATTTACTATTCACATTCCAGATATTTAACTGTAAGAAATAAACCATATTTCGGTGCAAGTTAATCCTTTACCATCTAGATTTTCCCCAGATACGTACTTCCTAGTCACAAACAAGTGAGCCGAACACTTTTAGGTGAGGTGTAAAGTAGTCGTAAATATATACTTCAGATCCTGGAAAGTTATGCTTTCTAAAACTCGATAACTCGCCCACAACCTCCCTATTACAATAATAACACGATGTCCCGTCAATCAAAAAGTTAGTTTCTTTTTTTTTTTTTTGCCCCACTGCGAAAGGGTGAAAAGGTGAAGACAAGGTAATGAGTGCTTGCAATTTTTTCTGGAGAAATGCGGCCCCTTGGTGCTCTAATATGTCCATAAAATGTTTACTCCAAGGTCAGCCACTGACCTCAGACTGGAGGATCAGCTGTTGGGGACCTGCTATTTTAAATGATTTCAGGAGTCTGAAAAAAATCGGCGCTATAAAACCTGGCCTCGGCGCGAAGTAATCACGCGCCAGCAGTGCCACCACAGCTGACAGGCAGCGATTATGAGCATGATAAAAATTTATGGGGCATGTCCCGGACGGGCCCACAAGTAGATACAACAATGAGATTAGTGCCGGCTCTAGAGGTGACTGTGTTTACACTATCAGGACAGGGTCCAATCTCATCGCAGGCACTGAAGCCCTCGGTGAAGTGTGGTGACCCATCGTCTCCATTTTTAATCCACCGTTGAATAAATTTGTTGATTAAAATAAAGAAAAGAAAATGCAAACGGTTTCCATTTCATCCCAAGGTAAACACAATTTCTTCAAATTTAGTCCAACACAATGTGCTATTTGCAGCCGCCTCACAATGTGTCAGTTCCTTACCAAGAGCAAAACACAAAAATAAACAAAAACAAAACAATGAAGGCAGTCGAACTCTATAATGTATCCTTTTATTTCAAAAAGGAAATTATTAAAAGGCAAGTACCGTACATACAAGGTGAACACGTTCCGAGCAAAGCATGAACCAGCCTCAGAAAATGACTGAAAAATAATCACTTAAAATCAGAAATCCTGAAGGCTTACAGAACATTCTTTAAAGTCATTTCACATTTTTAGGCTGATTTCTCAGATAATAAAAATCACTCTCAGGGGCAAAAATTGAGAACAACCGATTTCCACGTTTGAATTAAATTAATCAATAAATTAAAACTTAACGCTGAAAACAATTTATCTAAAACGCTGCAAAGACAGAACATAAACGCATGTGCAAAAGTTAACAAATCATCTGAAATCAAAACGAAACTGTGCAGCAATGCACAGTCCAGGCCCAGGAGAGGGAACAGGTGAGTGTCGATGTGAAATGTAAGGCTCTGCATTCTGCAGCAGCCTCAAGTTAGGAACAGGTGAGCGAATTACAGGAAGTGCTCCAGTGGTGCTCCGCTATTTGGTGTGCGATGCCATTTCAACACCTCGTGTCCATTAACAAATCAATTTCTTTGCGGGCTTGGAGCACAGGTTTCACTCAGTGACACCTGCAGTTGTTTGTTTTGTTTTTTTTTTTTCACCTGTGATCATACCTGTAACGGGGCATGAATTTAACAGCATGCAACAGTACCGGTGTGCGAGTTCACCCTGAAAAATATGACATCAGGTCGGCTTTAAAAACCTAAACTCCGGAAAGAGGCGGAGTTGAACAAGAGAACCGAAAGCAGTGCTCAATCATCTTTTTTTTATCCCCTGAAAAGGGCAACTCATTAAGAAGAAGCTAATTATCTACAGTTCTGACATTCTGAGAGGGAATTTAGGTGCATCACGTGTTCATAGTGTTGATTCTGGCGCCGTCAAAGTCTTCATGTACTTTGAGCTTGGAGTGTTTCTGCGAAAGATGGGAGAATAAAAGCATGGATTAAATAGTGTTTGAAGTTATGAGACTTACCCATATTAATCTGGAAATCAACGGCATTTCGCAGTTAAGAAAGTGCATCTCCAAACAGATTCCCCTGGGGATCAGAAAAGGACAAGGCTATAATAGTAAGGACTAAAAATGCAGTTCAGGCACTTAAAACCCCCAATCATAGTGAAGTCTGATAAATTTTTGAGTCCCCATCGAGGAACAGCGTAATTCTGGGGCAAGGTTTAGGTCAGGGGATACAATTAGATTTCTGGCAGTGTGTTGGTTTAATTAGAAGGTAATGCATCAGAATTAGGCTCCAGGTTAGGGTTAGACATTAAGGTAAAAAAATTTGGATAATTTTGGTAGTTTGTTGTCAGGATTAAGATTAGTATTAAGGAAGTGGTTGAGATGAGGGTTTATTTTATTGTTTGGGGGTATGCAAATTGGATTGTGGCATCAAAATAATTTTAGTCTCCACAAGTATAGAAAATTAAGTGTGTGTGTGTGTGTGTGTGTACACGCGTGTGTGTGTGTGTGTGTGTGTGCGTGTACACGTGCGCACGTGCGTTTGTGAGTGTACGTGCGCGTGCATGCGTGTGTTTGTTTGTGTGAGAGTGCATGTGTGTGCGTGTGTCTGTGTGAGAGTGCACGTGTGTGCGTGCGTGTGCTTGTGTGAGAGTGCATGTGTGTGCGTGCGTGTGTCTGCCTGAGAGTGCATGTGTGTGTTTGTGCGCATGTGTGTGTGTCTCAATGTTTCTCTGCATGCTAGCCCATACTCATACAAACAGAATTGTGACAAAGGGAGAGGCTAAAAATAAAATGCTGTCAATTCAAAGCGGCGTCTCATTGACTCTTCTAGTTCCACTGACTTCACGACAATTTAGCGATTTGATACATCTGAAATGCTATTTTTCAGGAGAAAAACTGTAGGGAATCAGCGGAGGGTCGGGGTGAATCCAGCTCATTTCTTCTCTGTGAAAAAGACAAATTACCAGCTTCTTTAACAGTCTGGTCACTGCTCTGCTCCCCTGGATTGTCAGGTGTAACGCTGCTGGGCTGCTGTTCGTTGGCTGTCCTTTTCAGCTCTTCCTAATATTCACAAACGACAAGCCCCAATAAAGAAAGACAATGAGCACGAACATGAAATGCTTCATTAGTATTTGGACTTTAAAAGGCGTTTTCTCCAAAAATTTTAAGAATTTCACACCCGGCGTACTTTGCTTCATTAAGGTTTACATACCTCTGACAAGACATTAAGTCGTAATGGTAAATCTTCAACTCTGACAAAATCATCTTCATCAGACTTCTGGCTGAAATTTCCGGAACCAACCTCCTAAAACCAAATAATGAGGGAATGAATAAAAATTCAGAACAGGTCAGTACTTCCCACCCTAAATTCTAGGGACCGACTTCAGGCTCGTTTTCCACCCTCAGTACGACGGCAGAATTTCTGTTAATTCTTAACAAGCCGCAGATTTTTCTAAATGAGAAAACTACCCAATTAAGGGAGATTAACAGCTCATTAAAATTCTAGACCCGAAACTGTGATTGGAATGAGAACTTGCGCAATGAGTAGGACATCGTTGCAATAAGGAGAAATAAACTTCATCAACACACCCGGAATAAATTAATCTATGCAAGAGACCCCATGAAAAATGCAACTTTAGAAATGTCACAACTTTGAGACAGGAGGCAAAACATATGATGTGAACACTGCTCTCCTCAAAAAGATGCCTTGTTTATTTCAAGTAAGCACAACCATTCATACCAGAGCTTACAGACGGTTACAGTTTAATCTGTAAACAGTATTGTTCGGCAGTGGCCATTGGCAAAGACTGGACAATCAGCTCAATTCAAAAAACCGGGAAAAACCATGGAAATAAAGACAGCAATACATACATATATGAGCTTTTTAAACTTGAGTCAGAAGCGATAACACGATGAGCAGTTTATCAAAGACAGAAGAAGCCAGAGGACCAGTTTTCCTGATATTGTGCGAAGAGGTGGGGCTGCATCCAATTACATTTAGGGGTCACTCTTTATATGAAGTGTTACTCATAAAGGCTTTATACAGCATGCATAATGCCTTCATAAATGAGACATACTTCATCTAAAGCGTGACCCATTTAGGTTTACCAGTCCACCTACAGTCACGCTCACAATATGATACCAGAGATGCTTTAAACCCAAGAATAGCAATGGTTATGACTTTTTTAATTTAACTGTTTGCAATTATGGGCTTTTTTACACTGACATCATCATACCTGTGATCTAACACCTTGAAGGGTAAAATAGTTATTTAAAAAGCAAACAGGCTTCAAAATGGCTCGTCACCCAAAGGCTTAAAAACTGCCATTCTGAACCAGGTCTCAGAAGATCTGCAGCACGATTCCCTTTGCCCAGAACGGTCATGCAAGTCTTCATTACGGTTTGAAAAATGGCAAATTCTGGGTTCAAAAGTTTTACTCACGTCCTCGTTAATCATGACGGGGGAGTCCGTGTTGGGACTGCCAGTGGGCGTGGCTTCAGAAGAGCGCGTGTGGGGTTGGGCCAATCCCGTGCAGGGCGGGAGCTCCGGAGCAGGTCCGCTCTCAGTAATGGAGGCAACGCCCACATTGCTGCTCTCCTGCTCCTCAGAAAAGTGTGCTGCCTCCTCCGCCGGCTCTGATTGGCTGCTTTTTACTGCGAGAAAAGGTACAAACGTAGGGAAAAACCGTGAGACACAGTCAACCGATCTCCGAGACATTCTCCCGCTTCCTGTCACAGTCTGTCAAAGGACGGGTCATTTCCTCACAGGAGAACAGATCGCCTGCATTTACATTGCAAATTAGCCTCACATGGGAGCTGGGGAGTCCTGCAATTAAGGACACCAGCTCCTCAAACAAAGATGAGTGAGTCGCCACTTTCACTGCAGCCTCCAATTATAAAATCAGGGGCCTACCTGATGAGTGTTCGTCTGCGCCTTCAGCCAACTTCACATCTTCCTGGACTTTCTGTAAAATGACAGGGAAAACATTTTTAACGTCATCTTACTTTGGCTTGTCAGAGTGTGCCGACGTTAGATTAGTTTGGTCAGATGCCTTGTACAACGGCATTATAGAGTTGAAATGGACTCCTTCTGCAGTCACGACTTATAGTGGTTTGCGAGATTTAAAGCAGTATTTCACAGATAATTCAGATTTATTTGTTGAGTTGCAGCCTGAAACCTCTAAAAATTACAGCACAGAATGTCATTAATATCTGTGCCAAAGTTTATTCTGATCAGGTCAATCAGAACAAAATTGTCATGTCTAGGTGGCTTCTCCATTTTGGCAATTTAGGTACCTTGTGTTCCATTTCAGATTTCTGACATGACATAAGCTGTAAAACCCAAAAAATTTCACTTATATATCACTACAGGCATCCATTCCAACCAAATACAACATTTTTTAATTTTTAGAATAAAAAAATATATTACCATTTCTCCCAGTTTTGTTGCCTATACAATTTCCCATTCAAAGATATTACATACAATGAAAATTAAGTTTGACTCCACTGGAGCATATTTATTAAAAAACAAAACAAATAAGTAAAATGATAAATACAAAGGCAATGTGAAAATATGTTAAAGAAAAGTAAGAATAACAAAAACCCCAGCGATTATTTGTAGAGGGCAACTGCGATTATTTCCAAAAAAATAAATAAATAAATAAATTTATAAAAAAAAGGTACCCTGATCAGGAATCATACCTTCACAATTTCCTTTCAGCAGCGCAGCATTTTATCCAATAGGCTGCGCCAATCGACAACAGTCTATGGTGAAATTGCCCATTCAACGAATGGGTAAGGAAAATACGTGGGCTACTGTACTGTTGTAGGCTCAGTATTTGTGCGGAATAGTGCAAAGATTCTGTCAGAAAACGACTTGAATGTTGTAAACAAATGAATGTTGTATATTTAGCGGATAATTATTCGGACAATACCTCAAACAAACTAGTTATGCGTTTATGTCGTCGCGCTATTCAAGAACATGCATATGTCCCATGGACTCAGTTTGACGCACTCGGAACGCAAGGCTGTAGCTCAGGCTCGGTTTGTACGATTACGTGGTTTAGCGTTCGTTACAATTATCGGGACCTCATACAATCAAATTCCTACCGGCATAGTCTTCCTGACAGCATTACAAGCCAAAAGCAGATTGGAAAGTACATTGCAAGGAGGCGGAATGCTACGGAGCTGAGATATTTGAAGCAACGCC
Source organism: Gymnothorax reevesii (assembly GCA_029721435.1). Taxonomy (NCBI): domain Eukaryota; kingdom Metazoa; phylum Chordata; class Actinopteri; order Anguilliformes; family Muraenidae; genus Gymnothorax; species Gymnothorax reevesii. The sequence continues at coordinate 98,627,793 of CM056579.1, read as the reverse complement.
CTGGGAAAGAACATGCTAGGATCCCGGCAGATCTAGTTTCGTTATAACACAAACACATTGGGCTAACAATAGCAAGCGCAGATTTACCCTCGACCAGTTTTTTTATTGCTAAATATCAAAGGTAAGAATTTTTTTCTGCTCATCTCTGTAGACTGTAAAGTGTATGCCTGCTGTTCTTTCAATGTGGTGTCAGTTTAAAATGACAGGGCTCATATCGTTGCATTCTGTGGACTTTCCTCTTTTATTTGAGGTATCGTTTTTATGCATAGCACGACTTCAGCAGAAATCCAGGCGATTCAGCACTGATATGATTTTATCCTATGTTCTGCTGCATGCTTATTTACTTGCTTGGTGCTTGAATTGCGTTCGGTTGAAGTAAAAATGGTTTACATGAGCTTTTGGCCGAGTTTCTTTGCGAAATGTGGATATGACGCTTGACAATGTCGCGATTTGAAAAAATGCTGTATTTATAATGCGTAATAACCATCCCCAGTACCGGGGTTCTTAAAGATCTCAGTTCTTCTGGGGTTAAACAGGACCTCATTCATTTAGCTGGGAAGGAGAGATTAGAATAAACGGCAATATAAAATTGAATTTATCTTACAGTGCGTAAGGAATCTATGTATTTTATTGAAATTCATGGAGTAAATTCAATAGCTCAAAGCGATTAGTACGTTGTACACTGCTCAGAGCGTGTTCCTGCCTCCTGCCCAGTAACTGCTGCAATTAGCTCCAGGTCGCACTGACCCTGACCAGGAGTAGGAGGGTTAGGTACTGGAGTCCACTGATTGGCTGAGCCCCACCTGCTCCGTTTGACTGGCAGGTTCACTGGCCTGCAGGGAGGTCTGGACGTCCACTGGCCCCGCCTCAAACTCCTCGAGCTCCTCGTCCTCGTTCTCGTCCTCCCCGCTGCCGTAGTTGGTCAGCGGCTGGGTTTCCGCCTTCGACAGGCCTGCAATCAAAGCACAGCGCTCAACCAGACGCACCAAACCCGACCTGCTGCACCGGGTTCCCCAAACCCTGTTCCTGGAGATCTTCCATCCTGAAGGTCTACACTCCAGCCTTAACAAAGCACACCTCATTCAACAGCTAGAGATTTCATAAAGGTTACCATTCATGTGTGCTGAATAAAGGTCATAATGACATATTTTTGATTATGATCTTGAATTAAAACTCAGTGGTTCTCAATTTTTTTCTGTCACGCCCCTCTGGTTCACATAGCAGCCTTTCTAGCATCAGGAGACTTCAGTTTCTTTATATCACTGGATGAATCATATTCAGGCCACTTCAGCTGTGCTCAATATCAAAGCCCCCACTGCGGTGGCTCTGGGCCCCAGTTTGAGGACCACTGGGTTGAGTGAAGATGATCTCCTGAAACAGGGTTTAGCAGCCCTCACTGAATCAATCCTCATTCATTCAGTCAAGTCCATCTCTTTTTGGGTGGCACGATGACACAGTGGTTAGCACTACTGTCTCACAGCAAGGGTTCATGGGTTTGAATCCGGCCTGGGGCCTTTCTGTGTGGAGTTTGCATGTTCTCCCCGTGTTCGCGTGGGTTTCCCCCACCCACAAAAGCATGTAATACAGGAACACTCCTGTAAGGCGGTGTGTGAATGTTTGGTGGTGGTCGGAGGGGCCGCAGGCGCATACTAGCAGCCACGCTTCCGTCAGCCTGTCCCAGGGCAGCTGTGGCCACAAAAACTTAGTTTACCACCATCAGAGCGTGAATGTGTGAGTCAATGAATAATGTATCCATTGTGAAGCGTCTGAGTACCCAGAAAAGCGCTATATTAAACTGATGCATTAATATTATTTTCTATTCTACTAGATTCAGATCTGGAAATGAACTGCATTTTGGTTGAATGGCGTACGTATCGAGAGGGGGAGTCCTTCGCTCTCGTCATCATCGTCCTCTTCCTCCCTCTCCGAGCCTTCGATGTTCCTCTGCAATTCTGCCTTGGGCTCAATCGATACATTCACTTTCTCAGTGTCGCCCTTATCCTGCAACAAAACATTCAACTGTCAATACAAGCATTACAGAAAGAGCTGCCTCGGCAACCAAACTGGCACAATAGTGACAAACTGTACTCCCCGTGAGTGATTACTACAAAAAAAATATTAGTAAGAAGTGATTTAAAACAGATTTTTGCATGAGCAACAGATGAGAGTTTTGATTATTAACCCTCAGAGCGCTGAAATAAAAAGTAAATTACCTTGTGCTGTTGAAAACCCATCACGTGGTGACTTGTTTATAAGAACTCCCCTGCGGGAGCTCTTTCAAACAAGCCCCCACATGATAGGATTTCAACAGCTTTAATTTTGAAATCTTACATCACTGAGTAACAATATTTGCATTTAGTGCTCTAAGGGGTTAATTCCCTTCCAGAAGACCCACCTCAAATGTAAGGTATATTACTTTGTGATCTATAGTCGCTGAAGGATCAGTGGTGCGGCCACTGAATCCAGGTTGTTTGCACAAGTCTGTAAACACAACTTTTGCACTCCACTGTTCAGATAAAAGCCTCGATGCGCATAGTGCCAAGAATGTCTGCTCAGACATGTTTAACTGAAAAATCGATAAATTAATTTATACATTGCTCATCGAATGCGTGTTAAAAAAACAGCAACATTGAAAGAACACATTCGCCATGTTCATCTGCCGCAACCCGCGTGTGTGTGTCCATCTTTTGTGCGTTCATTTCAGAACACGGACTTACTTTGTCTTCATCGAGAAAACTCTCGCAGAACGACTGATCTTCCATGGGTCCATTTCCCTGTAAAGAGAAGACGATGTCTCAGCAGAACAGTAATGACCAATTACTACTTGTGGTAAATGTCAGAATTGTTCCCTTCATACACCACACAATAACCTATGCAGGCTCATTCTGTATAATGCATCGTCAGTACGCATGTCGTAATTACCTGGCCCCCCTCTAGGAGGAGCCAGGTTAAGCAATGATCATGTCTGTGTGTGTGTGTGTGTGTGTGTGTGTGTGTGTGTCTGTCACTCTGTCTGTCAGCCCGTGGCTGGGGCCAGGTCTGCTATCTCTGATTGCCTTGTTCTGACAGAGCTTGTCAATTCATAATTGAATTGGTACGTTATTTGTAAAATTAGCAATTGTTGTGCGAATAAACTTTAATTTAAATGCAACTATTCTCTGCATAGCAGTACCAGGGGGGAAAAAAAAAAAAAAAACTGCATACGGCCTGCAGATAGTCCCCCATTTTATTTTAATCCAGCTAAAAGATGACATCTTGAAGCAGTGACTGAGAAAAAGATTAATCTTTGCAGGGTTTCCTATTGCCCAGGAGAATTTCCTGTTACATTCTTACACCCTGAGAAAAATAAGGCTCCCACATTTCTAGACAGTGAATCTTGAAGCTGTCGATGATAAATAGAATCCCCCCATGATGAAAGAAGCAGATGGGGGGGGGCGCAGAAGAAAGAGGTGAAAGGAACACAGAATGAGGTGTGTGAAGGCATTGTTCCCAGGGTCTCATCCGGGTGACACCCGAGGCTGCATACCTCGGCGTTTGGCAGGTTTCTCATGGCGTTCGTCCTCTTCCTGACTGTCCTCTCGGGGGAGGGGGTGGCGGCGCCGTCCAAGTCCTGAATGAGCCGGAAGAAGGCCAGCTCGTTGAAGAGTGTTTCTGAAATGGCCACCAGCAGGTCCTCCCCACACTCACACAGCCTCTGCCCCAAAAACTTGAACAGAGACTCCTGCACAGGAGGAGGAAGCGCAGACTGAGTCACGTGTGTCCGACTCCAAACTAGAGGGCAACACTGTATACAGGCTTTCAGCACATTGGCACACATTTGTTTCCTTGAAGTCACTGATTGGCTAATGAGTCCAGGCTGCTGACTGACCTCAGAGGTCTGCAGACACCGTGCTCGTCCACGGCTGGAGTTTGACGCCCCTGGTCAAAGTTATTCAAACTCACTTGACAAACTGGCTTTAGGAATAATAACCTTCATCAGTATCCGGACAGTGGCACAGTTTTTAAAAGGCTGTGGTTCTGACATTGTTAACCCTGTATGAACAAAAAATGTTAGAAAACTGTGAGCCTCGACCTGGATGCTGATTAAAATAAAATGAACCTCGCAAAACTTTAAAATGATTTCCCAGTCTAAAAACTTCTGGATGGACTCCTCTATGGATGGGGCAAAAAATAAGGTATGTGGTCTGAGTGGGTTACATTAATTTTCAGGGATTGTGACTGAAACACTTGGGGCTGTACTAAACTGCATAATGAGCTTGAGGCTGTACTGAGCTGCAGAACAAACTTAGGGCTGTACTGACCTGCAGGATGCTGCCCAGCTGCGTGCGGAAGAAGCGCACAAACTCCTTGCTCTCGTGGTGCTGCTGGGTGAGCCTGAGCACCATGCGGCGGATGGAGGCCAGCAGCTTGGTGGAGCACACCTCCTCCATGTGTTCCTGAGGAGAGCACGCGCCAGGCGTTAGCACAGCTCAGGGGCGCCCAATCTCACCACAAAAGGGCAGGCGTGAGGGCAGGCTTCCATTACAGCCCACAACCAACACATCCAATTTTGCTCAGGAACTTTACTAAGATCATAATTAACGCTGTGCTTCAATCAGATGTCATTGTGCATTAATACAAGCCCATTTATGATATAACGAGACACCCCAAGCACTGCCAACTGCAACTGCATGGCCGTCTGTCCCAGAGTAAACATAAATTATCAACAAGGAACACATTTTTCTTAGTTACCCACTGACTAACCATCATGCATACTTCTTATGCAAGTATATGAGTTTAATGCTAATGCTAAAGCTTACAGACTCTTCCATTGTCCAGCAAACAGTGACTTTTCAGAGCAGTGGCGCCCCCAGCTGCATGTGTAAAGTACGCACACTGATTACCTAACCAGAGCGATGCCAGCCAAACGTAACGAATTGGAGCTCATTTAGCCAGTAGGCGTTAGCACTAAGGGTAAAGTCACAGCAATACCTTAAGCAGATGAGTATCAAGCTAGTAAGTATACAAGATCAGTGAATTCATCCTTCTTGCAACTGCACAAGTTTTTTGTTCCTCGGCTTGTCAAACCCGAAAATATAGCCGTTTCATTTTCTCGACTTCACTGGAGTAAACAATTTTCAGTAACAGTGAGGACAAATCTACGAAAAGACCATGTTATGACTGATGAGACGCGTGTCAGGTATCACCTGTAGGAAAGGCAGCACTTGAGACATGATGTCTTTGATCTGCCTGTCCAGCTGCTGTGTGTCGATCTGGGGACAGCGTACTCCAGACAGCATCTGCCCAATGAGCTTCTGTCCTTCTAGAGCTCCTGGGGAACCAAAAATGCCTATAAGGATAAAGTATCTGAATATACCAGCTTGTGTGCGTACCGTATCTGAATATACCAGCCTGTGTGTGTAGTGTCTGTGTACCCCAGCCTGTGTCCGTACCTTATCTGAATATACCAGCCTGTGTGCGTACAGTATCTGTGTACCCCAGCCTGTGTGCGTACCGTATCTGAATATACCAGCCTGTGTGTGTACAGTGTCTGTGTACCCCAGCCCGTACCTTATCTGAATATACCAGCCTGTGTGCGTACAGTATCTGTGTACCCCAGCCTGTGTGTGTACCGTATCTGAATATACCAGCCTGTGTGTGTACAGTATCTGTGTACCCCAGCCTGTGTGCGTACCGTATCTGAATATACCAGCCTGTGTGTGTACAGTATCTGAATATACCAGCCTGTGTGTGTACAGTATCTGAATATACCAGCCTGTGTGTGTACAGTATCTGAATATACCAGCCTGTGCGTGTTCAGTATCTGTGTACCCCAGCCTGTGTGCGTACCGTATCTGAATATGCCAGCCAGTGGGCGTACAGTATCTGTGTACCCCAGCCTGCGTGCGTACCGTATCTGAATATACCAGCCTGTGTGTGTACAGTATCTGTGTACCCCAGCCTGCGTGCGTACCGTATCTGAATATGCCAGCCAGTGTGCGTACAGTATCTGTGTACGCCAGCCTGCGTGCGTACCGTATCTGAATATGCCAGCCAGTGTGCGTACAGTATCTGTGTACGCCAGCCTGTGTGTGTACCGTATCTGAATATACCAGCCGGTGTGCGTACAGTATCTGTGTACCCCAGCCTGTGTGCGTACCGTATCTGAATATGCCAGCCGGTGTGCGTACAGTATCTGTGTACGCCAGCCTGTGTGACAGTGACATAAATACACGGGAGCGCCGAGCGATTTCGTGCTCATAAGCTCTACAATTGCACCGACGAAATACAAGTGAAAGCGAATGTCGTAATTAGAGTCGCCCCCTGACAGTCCCAGGGCTGACCAAGTGGCACATTTATAATTTCCAACTGAATTGACTCAAGAATGCTTTGATTGGCTCTCATTGAGCATGTGACCAGCGGCGCATAGAGCAGAGCCCTGTAGGTCTGTGAATGTAGTGACACATTCTGATGAGTAGCATTACGATTGCTGAACACAAGTAAGCTACACTGGAAGTGCTACTAAAGTTTGTACCGTATTGGTTAGAGTCGTTGCGAACTAGATCATACAAGCCCAAAGATCGCTGAAACATGTCTGAAATCTCACAGCCAGCGAGCAAATGGACAGGAGGCCATTCTCACCGACGGCTCGTCACTCTTACGCAACGACAGGAAAGCAGCGTTCTGACTCAGAATGCTTTATTATTGCAAAGTTTGGCAGTCATTACATCATGTCAGCAAGCCATCAGTATGCAGCAGTGGTTAGGGTTTGTCCTCACTTGTAAAAGGAGCAGGATGGGCAGCGTAGCTGGGGGGGAGGAGTTAGTGTCGAGTTCAAATAGAAACTTTATGGATATGGAGTACTTCTCCGTGCTCTGCTGTTGATTCCCTTTACAGGAGAGCATAAGACTGGGTTTAAGTCATTTGCATGATTATATTTTTATAGTCTACGCCTGGCCACCTTGCTCACATGCAAAAAGTATCTGCATAAATGCCTTTTGAACAAAGGTCTGCAAGGGGGAGTGGCCAACATGGGAGGGGCAGGGCTACCTGTCAGCACAGCAGAGGAGGCGGGGTTGGAGGCGGGGTCGGCAGAAGCAGTGCAGTCGCTAAGTCTCACGCGGTCATACTCTCTGATCCTGGCCAGCGCTTTGTCTAAGTGTATCACCGTGTTCCCTGCACCAGAGACAGCGCACGTCAGGCAGGACTGCGCAGTGGGGAAGACCATCTGGTGCGGTACATAAATCCATCCCAGTGTATGATTTATCCCACTGACAAATGACCAATCACTGCCCAGCAACAATCAGGAAGTTCAGCAATGTCCAGTCAAGTTCTTATTTCTAAGTAAACCCATTTTGAAAATTTAAGGCCAGCAACATGTACAAATTATATGAAATCTGGCACATCACAGGTTCCTTTGACTGGGACATAAGTATCCTTCACAAGTTTATTGACAGGGTCATTATAAAACATGTAAAAATAGGATTGTATAGCTGATACACTTCCCAAAACATTGGGAAGAAGTTTTTGCCACGCCAAATTGGGTAAACCGCAGACGGCAGTGGTGGCTCGCTCACTCACCTAGGTCATCGCTAGCGAACGGGTCCAGGTAGGAGCAGGTGGACAGGGTGCTCTCGTCCAGCGAGCCGTCGTCCCTCTCGTTTCTGCCCGAGTGAACTGCCTTTGCCATATTCTTCTCACAGACATCCTGAGATTGAAAGGAGAACATGGTGACAGGCCAGCAGTCCGATGAATTACGCCCATCCCTGATCTAATCCTGCTCGCTGGCCATGCTGGTTCGGTTCAGGCAGAAAGGCTAAACTGCAACAACAAACTCTGACCAGGTATTTTAATCCCATATTTTAACTTAAAACACTTAATTCCATTTCCTTTTTCTGAGAAAATACAACCCCAATTCCGAAATAGTTGGGACAAAGTGCAAATTGCGAATGATATCAAAACACAATGACTTTCAAATCACACGAGCCAGTACGTTATTCGCAAGAGAATAGAGATGACATAGCAAATGTTAATACTGAGAAATTTTACAATTTTATCCACAAAATGAGCTCATTTCAAATTTGATGGCTGCTACAGGTCTCAAAAAAGTTGGGATAGGAGCCTGTTTACCATGGTGTAGCATCCCCTCTCCTTTTTAACACAGAGTGGAGGTGTCTGGGCATTCAGGAGACAAGTCTCTTGAGTTTAGCCAATGGAATTTGATCCCACTCTTGTTTAATACAGGCTTCCAGCAGCTGGAGAGTTTTGGGTCTCCTTTGACAGACTTTGTTCAATTATGCGCCAAATGTTCTCAATCGGTGAAAGATCAGGACTCTCTTTTTACATGTGTGTAGACTACGTGGGATCTGACTGAGATATAAATCACACTGAAAGTGTTTTTTATTTTGTTTTGGACTTTTTGTTCTTCTTTATTTTTATTTTATCTGTTTTATACTGTTTTTTTTTTTTTTTTTTTCTCTTTATATACTACTATATAATATACTTATATTTATATAATCTTGTGCCTTATTTATTATGTATGTAATTTTTGGGTGGACCCCAGGAAGAGTAGCTGCAGCTCTGCGCAGCTAATGGGGATCCTAATAATAAATAAATAAATAAATCAGGACTGCAGGCAGGCCAGTTCAGCACACAAACTCTTCTACTACGAAGCCATACTGTTGTAATAGCTGCTGTATGTGGTCTTGCATTGTCCTGCTGAAATACGCAAGGCCTTCCCTGGAATAGATGTCGTCTGCGGGGAGCATATGTTGCTCTGAAACCTTTATACACCTATCAGCATTCATGGTGCTTTTTAAAACATGTGTGTCCCACACTATATACACTAATGCATCCCCATACCATCAGAGATGTTGGCTTTTGAACTGAACGCTGATAACAGGAGGGGTGGTCTTTTTTCTCTTTAGCCCGGAGGACACAACACAACCCATGATATCCAACAAGAATGTCAGATTTGGACTCATCTGACCACAGTACACTTTGCTACAGTCCATTTTAAATGAGCCTTGGCCCACAGAACACGGCGGCACTTCTTGATCATGCTCAATAATGGCTTCCTTTTTGCATGATAGAGTTTTGGATGGCATCTGTGGATGGCACGGCAGGCTGTGTTCCCAGACAGTGGTTTCTTGAAGTATTCCTAGGCCCATTTAGTAATGTCAATGACAGAATCATGCCGGTGAGTGATGCAGGGGCATCTGAGGGCCTGAAGATCACGGGGATCCAGTAAAGGTCTTCGGCCTGGTCCATGCTGGTCCATTTTAACAATTTCTCTGAATTTTTTGATGATGTTATGTACTGTCGATGATGATACCTTCAAAGCCTTTTTGATTTGACGTTGAGGATCATTGTTTTTAAAGTATTCCACAATGGCCTCTGGCCATCTTTACTTCTGAGAGACTTAGCGTCTCATCCCTTTCAAAGCCAATCATGTTACAAACCTGATGGCACTAAATGTAATTACTTGCTAAATGTTCTTTCAGCTGATTCTCATATATATTAATTGCTTTTTCAGCCCTTTTTTACCTGTGTCCCAACTTTTTTGAGACCCGTTGCAATCAGAAAAATTTGAAATAAGCTCATTTTGCGGATAAAAATGTAAAATGTCTCAGTTTTAACATTTGAAATGTTTTTTTCCATTCTATTGTAAATAACATTTTGGCTCATGTGATCTGAAAGTCATTACATTTTGATTTTATTCACAATTTACATTTCGTCCCAGCTATTTTGGAATTGGGGTTGTAATTCTGCTTCTCATGTGAGATAATTTTAAGTCTAAATACAAGATTATCATGTGAGGCAAGATTTTGTTTTTACAGAGTATCCCAACATGTACCGAGAGAGGTCGGACTATTGGGCATTCAGATGCGGGGAATGCACAACTCACTCACAGACTCCTTCCAATGGGCAACTTTAGGCTCTTAAACAGGAATGTGAGACATAATTTCACTTCATTATGCAGTGACTAGTCCAAGTTATATAATGACCTCCCCATATTTAAATAAAAAATAACGATAGGAGCCTCTGGATACAGTCCACCATGAAACTGATACACATCAGGTTTTATCTGGTCAGCTTTACAGACACAGTAGCTCAAATGGTTGAGCAGTCAGTTAACCCCTTAAGCCCTGAGCCTCTTTTTTTGAAAATGGCAAGCCCAAAATGAATTGAGTACATCTCTGCAACTGCTTGGTCCATTTGAATAATTTTGGTATCGTAATAAAGGTAAAACCATTTGGGATTCCTGTCCTGGTGTAAAAATCACTAAATATGTCACTGAATCAGAGTAAATGGAGATGGAACACAGTGTAAATGAAAGATCTCATTTTGCACCTAAAATAGTTTTACTTCTACCCTTGTGAATTTGTTGAGTTGCAGCCTGAAACCTCAAAAAAATTACAGCATAGAATCTCATTATTATCTGTGCCAAAGTTTATTCTGATCAGGTAAATCAGAGCAAAATTAGAGAGGAATGTCTAGGTGGCTTCTCCAATTTGGCAATTTAAGTACCTTGTGTTCCATTTCAGATTTCTCAGATACCAAACTGTAAAACTCATTTAATTTCACTTATATATCACAACAGGCCTCCATTCCATCCAAATACAACAATTTTTAATTTTTAGAATAAAAAGAAAATAAATGTATCATTATTTCTGCCAGTTTTGTTGCCTATACAATTTCCCATTCAAAGATAATACTAACAATGAAAATGAAGTTTGACTCCATTGGAGCAGATTTATTAAAAAACAAAACAAATAATTAAAATTATAAATACAAAGGCAATGTGAAAAAATGTTGAAGAAAAGTAAGAATAACAAAAACCTCAGCAATTATTTGTAGAAGGAATTGGCGCACTGTTCAAGAACATGCAAATGTCCCATGGACTCAGTTTGACGCACTGGGAACGCAAGGCTGTAGCTCAGGCTAGGTTTCTGCGATTAAGGTGGTTTAGAGTTCGTTACAATCATCAGGACTCTTGTCTTCCTGACAGCATTACAAGCCAAAAGCAGATTGGAAAGTACATTGCAAGGAGGCGGAATGCTACGGAGCTGAGATATTTGAAGCAACGCCCTGGGAAAGGACATGCTAGGATCCCAGCAGATCTAGTTTCGTTATAACACGAACACATTGGGCTAACAATAGCAAGCGCAGATTTACCCTTGAACAGTTTTTTTTATTGCAAAATATCAAAGGTAAGAATTTTTTTCTGCTCATCTCTGTAGACCGTAAAGTGTATGCCTGCTGCCCTTTGACTGTTGTGTCGGTTTAAAATGACAGGGCTCATATCGTTGGATTCTGTGGACTTTCGTCTTTCATTTGAGGTATCTTTTTTATGCATAGCACTAATGCATAGCTGATGCGATTTTATCCTATGTTTTGCTGCATGCTTATTTACTTGCTTGGTGCTTCAATTCTGTTCGGTGGAGGTAAAAAATGGTCTACATGAGCTTTTTGACTAGTTTCTTCGTGAAATGTGGATATGCCGCATGACAATGTTGTGATTTGGAAATATGCTGTATTTATTGTGCGTAACAACCGGTCCCCGTACTGGACCGTAGGGCTTTTAATAGGTTAAGCTGAGCGGATATAATTAACAGTAGCTGAAATGACTGCATGATCAGTCTGGTTACAGAGGGGCATGTTAAGTGCAGCTGAAATGAACATGTGGTCTTACAGCATCGCTGGTGGCTGCGCTCTCGCTGGGAGTCATCTCAGAGTTGGAGGCAGCCCAGGACGTGTGACCCGCACCCCCATCCTTCTCCGTCAAATGTCTGCTAACAATATCCTGCAGAGCACCCAGAAAGACCACAAGATAAACATGGTACTACTCATGACAACCTATAAGATACCCAGAAACACAACAAAATGAACATAATCCTGCCCATTTTACAGTGATCCACTGAACACCTCACTTTACTGCAGGACTGTCTTCACTGAAGGCCTGTTCTGTCTGACAGTTCAATTACTGCATGCAGGAGCCCCGATATGTTCCTGTGGCAGTCACCTGTAGGGCGAAAAGCGCTCTCTGTCGCAGGTAGTCCGTGTTGAGCAGCTGCAGCTCGTGAAAGAGCTCAATCAGGAAGTGCGGCCGAGACTCATTCTGGGAGATCAGAGTCGCCACTTCAGAATAAATGATCTCTCGCAGGGCCTCGAACAGGGAAAAATCACTGCTGTTGTCTGCAAGATAAAACGTGAATCTACTCGTTACAGCTCCTACGAGTCAGTAGCAACAGCGTGAATTCAGAGAACATAAAACAGCAGTGGCCAACCCGGGCCCAGCAGGACCTGGTGTCTGTTTTCACCTTGAATGCAGTGGCTAGGTCGGAACCACAGGACCAGGTGAAGCGGGTTATCTCTAAAACTGACCACCTTAAATTATCAACTGAGCCCACTGGCAGCAGAAACCAGCGCATAACGCGGCTTTCTATTATCTGCTTTCCCCTCCTGGATATTTCAGGTGATGGAGGGCGCAATTCCTTCAGTCGAACACAGCCACAAATCCAATGTTGTGGGCAGTCATGGGCATGTTTTTTTTTTTTTTCGTAAAATACTCCCAATCAACACACTGGAAGCTCTCCAACTCATTTCCTACATAGGGCACCTGTACAAATACAAAAGCTATTATCTTGTGATCGGATGCGACAAGCAAAAAAATAAATTGTACTTGGCTCAACGCCACCTCCACTCTACGTGCTGCTTCTAACTCTTCAGTAACACACAGCACTAGTTCAAGGACAGACTACAAAGACGTCTCCTGACATTCAGGGAGCTGCAAAAAAAAAAAAAAAAAGAAGAAAACTGCAGTGGGGTATATCTGAAGGGTCACATCAATTAAACTTAACAAAAGCAGCATACATATTCACACATTATAAACTGCGGCTCACAAAAGTCCGGCACATTCCCTGAACTGTTTCATCTCTCCCCGTTTGACTTTCAGCGAGCCGTCAATCAATAAATGCAGACGCAAGCGAAATGGCAAACGCGTCCACTCCGCGAGGCAACGCTCGCCCTCGTTAGCTTTCTGGGCCCAACATCAGAGAGAGCGTGAAATTGGACACGCGCCAACTTCAAAAAATAATAATAATGATAATAAAATGATGCAAGACCGGGTGAGACAGAACAGATGGCCACACTGCTGATCAGCATGCAGGGGAAGGTTTTACCTTGTACTTCAGTACATGCGATTCTGTTGGAGAGAAAGGGGGTCCTCCAGGCATATGCTACGGAGGGCATGCAAACAGAGAGGGGTGCACAGGTTAGAGACAAGCAGGGGGAACCAAAACAAACAGGAAAATATTAGGAAACATTTCCAGAAGGCGGCTAATGAATAAAAAAAAGACAGAAAATTCAAAAATATTTTCAAAGTGAGAGCGCGCTTATGATGAGCAGCACTGCCCCCTGGTGTTCACTGAGACCTGATCATTTTGACCTGAATATTTGAAGCTTCAGCGTCAGGGGCCAAAATTAGCACCAGCAACCAGCCAAATGTTGGTAAAATATGCTGGTATCTGGTAATTTGCTTCACTCACCATCCAAAAAATTAACGGTAACCCATTAAGTGGCTGGTAAAATTTGAACATTCACATGCCATTTGGCTAAAGGAACAAAAAAAGTTAATTTTGCACCCTGTTCAGAGTGCACAAGGTAACACTTCTCTCTCCAGGCATTTCAGTGGAATTCACATAATTTGTAGGGCTGCTGTCGCCCTATACCCTGTGAGGCAGAGATGACAATGTAGCCTCTTGATCTGCAGTCTCCTCCATAACGTTGCTTTGGAACATGAGCCAGAATGCAAAATGCATGCAGGTCAAGGCAAGATAAACAAAGACAAGTCATTATATACATGACCAGACGTAGCGGAATCTACTGCAAAACAGGAGGAGGCCACAATGCATGACCAAAGTTTTCACCAATTCAGGGAACAGGACCCAGAAAGCAGATTCAAATCTCATTCAGACACCATGACCTTAAAGAGGAAAAGACAGGCCTTTTAAATCACCACATTTTCACATCTTGGACACTTTCTCTGTCTATATTTACCGGCTTCACCACGAGGCTGAAGTCTGAAATTAATTTTGACTCGAAACACGAGCGCAGTACGTTTGTACGGCACATTTGCAACTATCAGTTTTGCAATATGACAACTCTTCCTCAGAAAAAAAAGACCATGTCATCAATATTCACTGGCGCCAAAGAATTCCATTTTCGAATCTAATCAAGGTCATGAACAGTACTATACACGCATTTATGTAGGCAGTTTTTGAAAAAACTTGATGGATGGACAAACGGACAAGCTCAATTGCAATTATCCCCCTCTCCAGTTTGTGCTGGGGTGAATAAAATCAAGTATGAAACAGGATCAGAGTTTGAAAGACCAGACTGTGTGATTGACGGCTCACCTGAAGAGAGGTCTTTGTTATTCTGGCCTGCTGGTTTGTTGCTCAGCTTCTCCCGAGTCAGTTTCTCCAGAATCTTCTCTGGACGCTCCGCCTCCCTGCTCCGAGAGTGCTGCCCCTTAGTGTGGTCACTGACACTGGACATGCTGTCGCTCTCCGGGCCTGGAACAACACACTCTGTAACTAATGACTGTGATCACTCATACACCCTATACAGACTACCTGAGCACAAGGCAACCAGCTAAAGCCGACCCCAGAGGCGCTTATTCTCTGTATCACAGTCAAAGAGGCCCAAGAAAAATCAGCCCAATAAAAAATGTGTAGCCGTACAACATGCAAGAAATTCTGGTAACAGTTTGCAATAAGCTTTTCGAGAATAGCGTTGAGGGAAACTCGTTAGGCATGTGAATAACTACATTTGTAAATGCTAATGAATCATTATCAAATACAGCAAATGTGTTTGTTACTGGATAATTAATTATCCCATGCTTTGCAAACTTATAAATTAATATTCATTCACAGATTAATTACTTTAAAAGAAAGGTATCAACAGTGATACTCAAGTTAAGGATGTAAATAATGTATTTGCACACAAACTCGTGTTGAGTGCATCCATTACTGTAAGTTCATGTAGCCCAGTTAGAAGTGTCATAAACTTCAGTGTTACAAGCTGGTCTCCCACACCTTATACTTCAGCTGTAAGATCAGAAATAGAACACAATAATATTTTACTTGAAATATTCCACTGACCTACAAAGGACTGAGCTGCTCTCTTTAAAAGGCATTCTAAAACCGAAGGCATTTTTTGAAGAAACCTTCAAAACCTGAATGTTTTCTGAAAAACTTGACAGAATTGTTAACATTCACCAACACCTTTATTTCTCAGCCTCTGTAGCAGATGGAAACATGAAATAAAAACTATTACAGAATTTAGACCTTTGGCTTTCACAAGGAATTATTGTCTCTGTCCTAATGTTTATGAACATTTAAAAAAAAAAAAAAAAAATCATAACACATTTTCACAAGTCATAATTTATTATTATCGTAACTAATATTATCTGTAATCATCGTTTCTTATCACTGTTGTTATTATAACTATCATCACTAGTACAAAACAATAATAATAATAATGATAATAATAATTATTATCTTGTCTAACGTTAAAATCCTTTATTTTGATTGGCTGACAGACGTTTAATTCTTTTCCATGTACCCCAATCATATACCCTGTGAGAGTATGATTTTGAATTCCTTGAATTCGATTCAACCGCTTGTTTGCCGATGTAACGGAACGTAAATCTGAATTGTTTACCGCATTTCGTCTGCTTTTGACAGCTGTCAAAATGACATCGAAACGTTTCGCTAGTCACACAGACGACGACATTCTTGAGAAACGCGCAAAAGTGATCCCCCAAAATACAAAAAAGTCAAATACCTTATCTTCGTCTATGTTGCGTGAATACCAAACAGAAAAAGGAGAAGATGCGGACTTTGAATGCTTCGACAGCGTTCACTTGGCTGAGACGCTGAGTCACTTTTACATGGATTTAAGAACAATATATAGGTTGCCACCGTAAGAGAAAAACGGTAAGATAAAAACGTTGTACAGCTCTTTCAAGGCCTTGGGGAACATAGATTCAGAGGCAGGGTACATCACGCCATAGACCCCTTAAAAGAGCTGTACAACTTATATTATTATTAGAATTATTATTACAAGTACTACAACTATTATTATTACTACTGTTGTTATTATTATCAGTACTATTACTATTATTACTATGACGACCACCTGATCATTGCAGATCAATGCTCGCTCTTAAGGTGTAGGTAACAGTTCTCCAGCTTCCAGTCATTTTGAAATCTGGCAAACTGGCCGAAATCCTCCGGAAGCAATCCTCCCCCACTGAGCCTCGCTCAGCAGGTCAGCAGTTACTTATTATCTGGTCTGTGCCTGAATCTTCTAATTCCCTGTTTTCGTCTGAGTAACTGCTGCACTCTGCATCCGGGTCACTCCCCTCACCAGCGTCATCCGCCTGCGTCACCGTCTGAAAACCAGCTTAGGAGACTTTTCTTAAATATAAATCCAAAATGAATTTTACTTCCCCGACATGTTACAGCACGTCACAATGCATTTCAACCGTCGTGTTTCTTAAAAACGATGATGTCATCTAGAGCGCACAATCATCGCATCCGTTGCTAAATAAATAAATGCGTCACTCCTGGTCATAAAGGGATGTACATACATGCATATGTTGCATCCAGTCTTGATGGGTTAGTGCCCTGACAATCACTACATGCTATTTACAGCATTCAAATTCGACACCCAGCATCGTCTCGTGATGTTTGCGCCCGAGAGTAAGGTGGAAGGAGGTTGGTTTTTGTGCGCGTGACTTCACACACCTGTTCTCCTGCTGTGTGTCCTGCCGCGTCTCCTCTTGCTCTGGACTTTTGGCGTTTTGTCTCGGGAGGCCAGGTGCGACTGGGCCGAGGCGTTTTTAGAACTGAAAATTCTGGTGCCGGTGATGGGGTCTGGAGAGTCTGGCACACGTGCCGGATTCCTGACCGATGCCTCGTCCATCTGCCTGCCCCCGAGGACCCTGGGAGGCAGTTGCCCCCTGGTCCCGCCTCTCTGGCCGTCCGTTATTGGGTCAGTGGGCGGAAAGTCTGCTTTTTTCTCATTGTAGGCGTGGTCTGTCCCACCGGAAACGTCCATATTTGACCTATTCCTTTAAAACAGCACATA
Source organism: Gymnothorax reevesii (assembly GCA_029721435.1). Classification (NCBI taxonomy): domain Eukaryota; kingdom Metazoa; phylum Chordata; class Actinopteri; order Anguilliformes; family Muraenidae; genus Gymnothorax; species Gymnothorax reevesii. Next base: position 98,610,654 of record CM056579.1, on the reverse strand, counting down.
ATTTACTCATACAAGCTGACCTTAAGCACCAAGAGAAGCCCACAGCCCTTAATTAATTACTAATACAAAGCTGCATGCACCTATGGAAAGGCACAGGTCACTGCACCAAGGTCCACAGTCAAACTCAATAATGACCCTTACCTTGCACGTCTAACCCTCACAAGGAATCTGCATATCAAATTTTCAGCTGCTGCGGTCAGTACTTTCAGAAATGTAGTCCGGACAAACTTTTTCAAGCTCAAGGTCACTGCGCCAAGGTCAAAGGTCAAATCCAAAAATGACTCGTACCTTCCACACCCAACCCTCAGAAGAAATCTGCACATCAAATCTGAAGCTATTGTGGTAAATAATTTTGGACATATAGCCCAGACCCATTTTTAAGTTCAAGATCACTGCGCCAAGGTTAAAGGTCAAATCCATAAATGACCCATACGGTGCACACCTATCCCCAACAAAGAACCAGCATATCAAATTTGAAGCTCCTGTGGCCAACACTTCCAGAGATATGGCCTGGACAGATTATTTATATTCCATCAAGGCTATGGGGTAAAAATGGAAATATTCAATCCTCCTGCCAATACTGTAATTAGTCCATGTTGTTGCCAGCCAACTGCAGTGGTCAATATTGCATTAGAAAAGGAGAAATTCTTACTGCAACAGAGCCACAGGGAAACATTCAATGCCAGGCTGCTCTCAATCAGGGGTGCCTCCCAACACTAAAAATGCTTAAGATGTGTCTTCCTTCATGATAATCTCTGATCCACACAGCTCCCTGGTCTACGGGTGGCAATATATGGGCCCTAAGAGGGCTGGACACTACAAATAACTCATTAGTGCCCATCCTTGAAGGAAACTCGCCAGGCACTGCCGAGCTCAAAACATTATCCAGAACAAGGAATTTGCGTTAAGGGTCTGTCAGTAATTGGACCTGATGAGAATGCTAACGTTAGTCTTGAGCCACACTGTGTAACTTCTGTGAAAAGGCAAAAATAGTTGTGATAGCACAGGTGACATGTTGATTAACGGCGCAGTGAAAAAGAACAGCTTGGACACGAGAGTATTTGTGAGGTACTGCCACCGTGAGAGTCCCTCCCAGTCTGAGGAAAAATGACAGTAAACACGAGCGCAGACTGGAAACAGATGGTAAGATAGGCAAAGACATTCACAGAGCTGGAGACATTAGAGAATGGCCTTTAGGGATAATAAAGGGATTGGTATTATTTGAGGTGAGTAGTTGAACTAAACTAGTGTGATGCGAAACTCAAGAGTGCAGGGGCTGTTGAACAGAGGCATTCTGGGTATCTTGAGCTCTGTGAAGTCGGACTCAGCAGTTATATTCCCGCAGACATTTAAGCTAGTATCTCACTGAGCGGCGAATGCTTACGAATGTAGCAAATTTTGGATTCGCCGACTTTCGCCAGAAATCAGGATTGACCTAGGTGTCATTAGCGACATTTAGCAACGTTTAGCGTCAGTTGGCAACATTCGAGTAACTGTTTGTGAAAGAATAGGAAATTGCTTTCTAGAATATGAAAATGAACTGTGTGAGACCCTAAACACCGTTTGTAAACTCTTTTGCAATCTTGACAAAACCTTGATGGTATCCTCATGAAACCCAATATTCGTCTACATCCGTCAGCATTCGTAGCTCTGTTGTATAGTGGTCACTACTTCGCAAACCAAAAAGAACTTTAGTGACATGTGTTACAACCATTTGCAAACACTTACAACTCTTTTACAAACTCTTTGTCACTTACAACTCTTTGTCTGCAATTGTTAGTGAGAAAATAAATTCAAAAAGAAATTTTGAATATGCTCAAAATTTCTTTGCGAAAAGAAAAACTGTTTGCGATCCTAAAAACTTTTAGCGAACTGCTTTGCGCCCTTTTGGGAACTCTGACGAAACTCAAAATTCGCTACATTTGTAAGCATACGCTGCTCAGTGAGATACTAGTTTTAGTCCAGTGGTCTGAATGGCCTTCACCCAGTGCTTTTGCGACCCTGCATTCTGCTAGCAGGTTTCAATCATGTGTTCCACATCCTGAATGATGATCTGTGCTGATCTGATTTTCTCATACGTTAGTGCAGGACTGAGCGCGTGCAGTGCTGTGATCGCCAGCTCGCAAACCCAGGGGCGTTACGCACCGTTTGTCAGCGCAGGCGGGCGAGCTCTCGAATGGCTGTGGGAAGCCGGAGCTCTCGGTTCTGGCGGAGGGGCTGATGTCCTCATACTGGGTTGCGCTGTGGTTCTGGTGGAGTTGCCCCACCACGGGGGGGAACGCGGGGCTGTAGCCGAACCCTGCGGAGAGGTGAGGGAACGTACTGCTTCAAAGACCGAAACAGACCAGTCATAACTACTCAACCACACAAAGGAACAGGCTTCAATTCTGAATAAGCCATTTATAAGGAATCACAAGCTCCCCTCTCACCTTATAAGGGTTAAACAGAAATGGACTGCGATCTTAGTGCAACCCTTGGGTTACAGAGGGGCACAAAAATCAATTCTGTAGTAATATTCAAAACCGACCAGAAATCAACATTACCTGGTAAAAATTAACATGACAATGTAAATCCTAGCAAATTCAAATAATGTTGAGCGTAAACATTTTACATCCAGTCACAAAACAGATCATTTTTCCCTCCCCTACCCTCAGGCCAAACTGCCAACTCCTTTCGTAACCATGGCAGCCGTGGTTCATAGGAAACACATACCAGGGGGCAGATGAGGGTAGCACCCCAGCACAGGTAGGTTGATGGTGTTTAAGGGGGGAGGTAAATTGAGGGGGGTGAATCCAGGGCTGGTATCCTGATCCACACCCCCTTCCACTGGCTCAGACTGATCCTGTGCCCGCTGCAGCTCTCTCAGCACCTGCTGCAGTCTGAACAGGACACACAGCCTTACTGATGCAGTCTGAACATAACACAGCCTTACTGACAGTCAGAACATAACACACAGCCTAACTGACACCATCTGAACGCAACACAGCCTTACTGACAGTCTGATCAAAACACACAGCCTTACTGACACCGTCTGAACATAACACACAGCCTTACTGACACCGTCTGAACATAACACACAGCCTTACTGATGCAGTCTGAACATAACACAGCCTTACTAACAGTCTGAACATAACACACAGCCTTACTGACACAGTTTGAACAAAACACAGCCTTACTGACAGTCTCAACATAGCACACAGCCTTACTGACACAGTCAGAACAAAACACACAGCATTACTGACACCGACTGAGCATAACACACAGCATCACTGACACCATCTGAACATAACACACAGCCTTACTGACAGTCTCAACATAACACAGTATTACTGACACCATCTGAACATAACACACAGCCTTACTGACACAGTCTGCACACAAGACACAGCCTTACTGACACCATCTTAACATAACACACAGTATTACTGACACCGTCTGAACATAACACACAGCCTTACTGACAGTCTCAACATAGCACACAGCATTACTGACACAGTCAGAACATAACACACAGCCTTGCTGATGCAGTTTGAACATAACACACAGCCTTACTGACAGTCTGATCATAACACACAGCCTTACTGACAGTCTGATCATAACACTCAGGATTACTGACACCATCTGAACATAACACAGCCTTACTGACAGTCTCAACATAGCACATAGCCTTACTGACACAGTCAGAACAAAACACACAGCATTACTGACACCGACTGAACATAACACACAGCCTTACTAACAGACTCAACATAACACACAGTATTACTGACACCATCTGAACATAACACACAGCCTTACTGACACAGTCTGCACACAAGACAAAGCCTTACTGACACCATCTGAACATAACACACAGCATTACTGACACCGTCTGAACATAACACACAGCCTTACTGACAGTCTCAACATGGCACACAACATTACTGACACAGTCAGAACATAACACACAGCCTTACTGACACCGTCTGAACATAACACACAGCCTCGCTGATGCAGTCTGCACATAACACAGCCTTACTAACAGTCTGAACATAACACACAGCCTTACTGATGCAGTCTGATCATAACACACAGCCTTACTGATGCAGTCTGATCATAACACACAGCCTTACAGACAGTTTGAACATAACACTCAGCATTACCGACACCATCTGAACAAAACACACAGCCTTACTGACAGTCTGAACATAACACACAGCCTTACTGATGCAGTCTAAACATAACACAGCCTTACTGACAGTCTGATCATTACACACAGCATTACTGACAGTCTGATCATAACACTCAGGATTACTGACACCATCTGAACATAACACACAGCCTTACTGACACAGTTTGAACATAACATAGCCTTACTGACAGTCTCAACATAGTACACAGCCTTACTGACAGTCAGAACAAAACACACAGCATTACTGACACCGACTGAACATAACACACAGTCTTACTGACACCATTTGGTTTGACTATTCAATTTAAACAGTCATTTTAAGACATACATCTGAATAATAGAATTTCAGTACATTTTGCCATTTAGCTACATCGCTATACTACAAGAAAAACATCCGTGTCAGCGAATGGTCATTAACTGCATCAGTGAGCTGCATTTGTCACCTGTGTCATACAGACGGTTGTAACGATCTCACTCTATGTGCCCTGGTGCAGGTGCTGTGAGCTGAAACCATGTGAATTAAACGATATTCAGCAGCATGAAGCATTTGGCTCTGTTAATGCTGTAATAATTACTCCTTCTGATTCACATCAGAACTGACCCTTACATCTGAAGGAGCTAAGAGCATTAATATTAAAAATGCACACTTTGATTTGTAAAATCAATACAATTTCACAGTGTCCTTCGTCAGAACATAAAAAGTGCTTCACCTTTGAATGTTGCCCTGTTGCCATGCCAACTGCACATAGCTCTGGTTCAGCTGGTGCACGACAATCTGCACTTGAGACGACCCACTGCTGCTCGGCAACATGCAGTAGGGGGCGCTCATTAGCGAAGGCAGCAAGAAGGACAGCGCCTGAGGGAAAAACCACCGGTTATCCATAAACACACTGCCACACAGAAACGGACTTATTCAGTGACCAACTCATTTACAGAGCCAGTTATTCAGAGAATGAGAGACTGACTCACACAGAGGCAGACTCATTCACAGAACGACTCACACAGAGGCAGAGTCATTCACAGAACGACTCACACAGAGGCAGACTCATTCACAGAACGACTCACACAGAGACAGAGAGAGAGACTCAGAGGCCGAGTGAAACAGAGACCTGCTCAAACGGAGCCCAATTTACTCATAGACCGACTCAAAGACAGACTCATTCAGAGACCAAGACACTGACAGAAACTGAGACCAACTCAGAAACCAGTTCACTCACAGACCGATTCAAAGACAGACACATTCAGAGACCAAGAGACTGACAGAAACTGAGACCAACTCAGAAACCAATTCACTCACAGACCGACTCAAAGACAGACACATTCAGAGCCCAAGAGACTGACAGAAACTGAGACCAACTCAGAAACCAATTCACTCACAGACCGACTCAAAGACAGACTCATTCAGAGACCAAGATACTGACAGAAATTAAGACCACTGGTCGACTAAAACTGGCCCGATGGCCCGACAGTGTTTTTTAGCAATGGCGGGCCAGTTCGGACCACCGAACCACCGATCGGGCCGGTGAAAAATACAAATGCTTACAGGGCCTTGTGGTGTTTATTACTTGCAAAATGTCACAAAATCCTCTCTGATTTGGCAGCAGATGCAGGGAGAAAGTGGCGCTCCGGTACACGTGAGCTCCACTAGGCTTGGGCGATATCCAAAATAAAATATCCCGATATTGTCCCACCCAAATATCGTGATTGACGATATTATCGTCGGGAGTAAGGGGCGGGCAAAACGGGCAATTTCCGAAAAGGTTGTTTCGCCAGGAGCTTTCGCCCCTCCGTCATATACCAGCGCAGAGGCTGTTCATTACTCCATGCTAATGACACACCACAGTTATGCACAAGAACCAGCAGGTCCTAATACACACCGAAGCAGTCCATAAGCTGTTGGTCAACTTCTAGCTGCTCCTCACTGTCCATGTTTCCCTCTAAACTCAGACCCACTGGATTTCTATGGTCTCCAGTCTACACTTGGGTATGTCGGCCCGTTCCACAAATGTGTCATTATGGGGTGGATTCTAGCTTTCCCTCAATCCTAGCTATAGAGTGGAAATACTGGTGTACTCATCATAGTAGCCGTAGGTAGATCGCAAACTCAAGCTTGAGCTGCCAGACTGTCGCACTGCATCCTCCACTTTCGTCACTGCGTTCATTAGAACAAGTTAATTTCATTAGATCTATACACATGTACTACGTCTGATTGCGGAATTTCCCCGCCGATTCCAAAGCTCAGATAGCAGACGCGTCTCACGTTTCACTAGGGAGCCGGACCCGCAAAACTGCGGTCTGCCGAGTCCCGCCCAACTACGCCCTCCACAGGGCTGGCCAATCAGAAGAAAGTGGGCACACTGGGAGGGGGGGGCCATAGCGGAAGAGCCGCCCAAACGAGGCGCTTCAGGCAGAGACTAAAATGGACTACAAATGGGGTTTTTTGAGGACGGCAGTATGAGCTAAATAGGGACCCTTTTTTGGACTTAGAACGATCAGGAGTACTCTAGGGGAGTCCAAGATCAAAATATAAATTTAGAAATGTAGCATTATAGGGCCCCTTAAAAGAGCAATATGTAAGAAATGTATGTTGATCATGAAATGGCCCTGATATATCACCAGACATTAAGGAATGATGTTAATTTCAAATACTTAAATCACCGACAACAGTAATCCAGCCAGAATATTCTCATTACAAAAGCTAAGTTGCAGCCCACAACTAATGTTTATTTTTCATTTTGTGTTTTGGCCTGTTGCGCCACCCTCCAACTATATCCCAATCACAAAGTCAGTCGCATTTCGGCATCCAGGTTGCCAGTTACCACTGAGCTGCAGCTACCAGCATTTCGGAGCGCAAATGTCTGACGTAACTAAACCTAAAAGGCCTCGTTATGATTCCGAAACACGTTGTGACAAAGTCAGAAACCAAAAAAGGATCTGTATAGGACATGCCTTTGAAAGATCAAAGATCAAACAGAGACCAATTCACTCAAAGACAGACTCACTCAGAGACCAGCTCAAATGGAGACAGACTTTTTCAGAGACTGACTGAAACAGACACCTACTCAAACAGAGACCAACTCATTCAAAGACTGACTCAAAGAGATCTGCTCAGAGACCAACTCATTCAAAGACTGACTCATGCAAAGACCCGCTCAAGCAGGGACCAACTCATTCAAAGACTGACTCATGCAAACACCTGCTCAGAGACCAACTCGTTCAAAGACGGACTCATACAGAGACCCGCTCAGAGACCAACTTATTCAAAGACTGACTCATGCAAAGACCCGCTCAGAGACCAACTCGTTCAAAGACCGACTCATACAGAGACCCGCTCAGGCAGGGACCAACTCAATCAAAGACTGACTCATGCAAAGACCCACCCAGAGACCAACTCATTCAAAGACTGACTCATGCAAAGACCCGCTCAGAGACCAACTCATTGAAAGACTGACTCATACAAAGAAAGACCTGCTCAGAGATCACCTCATTCAAAGACTGACTCATACAAAGAAAGACCTGCTCAGAGACCAACTCATTCAAAGACTGACTCATACAGATATCCATTCCAACAAAGAATAAGTCAAAAAGAGACCTATTGAAACACAGACCGACTCAAACAGAAACCTACTAAAACAAAGACCAACAGAGAGGCCAACTGAAACAAACACAGTTTCATTCAAAATCCAACACAATCAGAGACCGACTCAAAGATTGACTCATTCAGAGACAGACGCACTCAGAGCCACAATGAGTCTGCGGAACAGTATTACGTGCTGCTGTTGCACAGGAGGACACACCTGCTGGTCCTGCACCAGAGTCTGGCACACAGAGGTGCTGAAGTCCAGCTGCTTCTGCAGCTCAGCCACCTGCTCCTGCAACTGCTGCCTCTCCTCCCCGAAGGAGAGCTCGGAGGCCCAGCGAGAATTCTCCTGCCGCCGCCGGCTCCTGTTCCGCTGCTGCTGCTGCTGTCGCCGGGCCCGGGAAGAGCTCCGGACGGCCCCGCTCAGATCCGGAGAGCGCGGCTCCGAGGCCTGCAGGGAGCTGGGGAAGTGGTAGTGGGAGCTCTGGTCATTTCTCATGTAACTGGAATGTGTTTTTGCTCGTAAAAACATACGTCCCCCGCCCCGCCCCCCTTCCCTGCCTAACCCACCGGACGGACGGACAAATGGACGGACAGGCACATACCAAAAGGCAGCACTGCAGGACCTGAGAAGTAAGTCTGCTAAGTTTCATTAAGATCATGCAAACGGTTTTGGAGTTACGCTCCAGAAAACGAACTGGGAACGCGAACGGGAACCGATCCTAAAACAATCCCCGTCCCCTCTCCCTCCATGGGGGAGACACAATGACCCAACACTACTTATTCATGGGTACGCAATACAAGAACAGTTTTCTAATGACAGTAAAACTGTTCACTTCTTCTTCCAATACTCATGAAGGACTTTCCAAAAGCAATGGTGTTTCCTCACATGCAAATGTAGCAACCCAATCACTATACTATAATTTTGGCACACACTGCACAGCTCCTAAAAATGAGCAGCATTACCCCCACGTGCAAACGCAGACAGTTGAATATATTTGTCCTGGCCTTAAAGATGGGGAGGCATCAACCTTATTTCTACTGTACACAAAACAATGATCCCATTCCAGGTACAAAGGCTCATTCTTCCCCATCCTGGAGTGTGCAGTGGGTAATCTTAGTGGCTTCAGTACAAAAGCTCTGATCTGGGATCAGTGCCGCCTTTCAGCTCATAGTGAATAAGGTTAAGTGCATCAGCACTTCTTCACAAAGAGGCTTTGTGAAAACGGCTCCAGATCTCCAGCACAGTGATGACATCATCAGAAACACAAAGCAAGATGCGCTTACTGCCATTACACTTCTGAATTCCAATTCAGGATATGAGTCCATTCACTGAAGGAAGAGAACAGGTCTTCTGAGAGAGGTTAGCCATAATCTGTACCATCAGAGGACCCTGGAGAGTGAATTTCTGATAGGTTCATACCTGTCCTGTGACTTCCGGCCACCGTGAGAGCGCCGCTGGTGGGTGGAGTACGGTGGGAGGTCTTCAGCAGAGCTGGAGTCCTCCTCCACCTCCCCTCCCTCCAGCTCTGGCCCCACCGTCAGGAGGGCATCATCTTCATACTCTTCAAGCAAACCTGGCGATGGGCCTCCCCATGATGACATCATCCTGTGGGTACATTCCATTGGCTGTTTGCCATTCCTCACTCTCAGCTATGAGTCATTAGAACTAGGTGACAGACACTAGCTGCGCAGTGGCATTTTCTTTGCAGCTAGGACTAGTTTGGGATCCCCAATGTACTTCACAAACCGAACTACTTGTCATTTAGTTTGATTCTGTCGGACAATGCAATGCCATCACAGGTGTTTGTAGTTGCAAGTTGTGATGGAGTCAAATTGACAAGTGGAACAAAGTAAGAGCGAAACTCCACCCAGCAGTACATGGACGGGGAAAGAATTGAAAGCCCAATTGACATTCAATTGAAATTGAATGTCAGTCGCCCGCAACCAATGGGTGCAGCCCCAGATCGCCCACATTTTTTTGGCTTATTATTGACACAAAATCGTCTTTAACTTAGTGAATTATTTGACCATGTCAAATATAAAATAAATAGCAGTACGTCTGTAGAGCATCCACAAGGAGATCTCTATGGCGACGGACACGTGACGAGGCCAAATCCGTACTGGCCCAAACTTCGCTCGGGGGCCACAATATTATTAATATTATTATCATTAATGAATTAATATAATGGAATAAGCATATGCACACCCTATCCAAGTGCAAAGAAATGAACTAGCAGGCAGCATTGAGGTACAAAGTGCAATCGACTAACCACCCACAACCAAGGCAACCAGATACATGCCAATTAAAGGACATGACATGACTTTGCAGTCATTTGACACCACTATCACTACGCAGCGCGTGATTAAGCATTCAAAAGGACACTGGGGCCGACCTGACGTCTCTGTTAACGCGCTCGGACCCCCGCGGTGGTGTCCCTGAGCCTTTGAGAGGGGAGTCATCATTCAGCACTTTCCGTCTCTGAGACTCCTTCATCAAAGATTCAAGGTGCTTCCTCCTCTGTCTCAGGTGTTCCCGCAGGATCTGGTGTCTGTGCATCTCAGCCCACAGCTGCAAGGGAGCAGGGGATGAGAAGGCTAGTTTATTAAAGGTAACCCGATCCAAAATGATAGCCAGAACTGGATCCGGAATGGCCGTTGCCAGATCCAGAATGGCTGCCAACTTGAGACAAAATGGCCATCGTTACCGATCCATACCTGGTTGCCAGGTGCAGCAGAGGCGGTGGGCTCCACAGTGCGGTTCAGGGAGACTCCATGGCCGTTGACGGCAGGGGTGGATGTGGCAGCAGGCGCTTGACCCATTGGGATAGGAGCAGGGGGCTGGGAGGCACATAAGGTCATATGAAGGGATGGTGCACAGACAGAGAGCAGGATGGGAGAGAGGTGCAGAGCATACCTGCAGGCTTGGACGGGCCCAGTGAAAGTCCTGTATCTTGGCCTTAATATCCTTCAGACGCTGGCGCTTGTCATTGAGCTCCTCCTGCTGCCGTTTCAGCTTCGCCTCATAAAACTTCTCTCTGTTCACAGCAGAACCATCATACACAACATGCATTAAACATCATACACCTCTCTGTACACAGCAGAACCATCATATACAACATGCATTAAACATCACACACCTCTCTGTTCACAGCAGAACCATCATACACAACATGCATTAAACATCATACACCTCTCTGTACACAGCAGAACCATCATACACAACATGCATTAAACATCACATACCTCTCTGTACACAGCAGGACCATCATACACAACATGCATTAAACATCACACACCTCTCTGTACACAGCAGAACCATCATACACAACATGCATTAAACATCACACACCTCTCTGTACACAGCAGAACCATAATACACAACATGCAGAAAACATCACACACCTCTCTGTACACAGCAGAACGATGGAATACAACATGCATTAAATATCACACACATTCAACACACACTACATACAACATGCATTATACAACAAACATTATTTAAAACACTTCTCTCTGTCCACAGCAGTCATCATATACAACATGCATAAACCAGCATGGGGTTAGGACGCTTTCCAGCATTGCTCAAACTCGTATTAATTTTATAAGCCCGCTCAATCAGAGAATACCCTAAGGGTTATACGGATGCTAATAATCACGTCAAACTCATTACTTATTGCCAAAAATGATATGCTTTTACGCTTGTAGTCCAGTTTGTAGTTCACTTTTGCAAACTATATATCCACTACACAAACGGGCGAGGACCCCGTGATTTGTTCCTGGCTGATGGGGTACCACAGACTCAGCAAATGTTCACAACGTAACTCAACCGAAGCCGAGCAGCGACCAAAATTTCCGTTGGCTATATTCGCGCAACCATTACTACAACCTCAATTCCGAAATAGTTGGGGTTGTGAATAAATCAAATTGCAATGACTTTCAGATCATGTGAGCCAATATGTTATTTACAATAGAACATAGATAACATTTCAAATGTTGAAACTGAGCCATTTTACATTTTGATCTGCAAAATGAGCTTATTTCAATTTTTCTGGCTGCAACAGGTCTCAAAAAAGTTGGCACACTGGCAAAAAAAGGGCTGAAAAAGCCACTAATATATAAGAGAATCAGCTGAAAGAACATTTAGCAAGTAATTAAGTTAACTGGCATCATGTGTGTAACATGATTGGCTATAAAAGGGATGTCTTAGAGAGGCTAAGTCTCTCAGAAGTAAAGATGGCCAGAGGCTCTCCAACCGGTGAAGGCTTGCGTAAAAAAATTGTGGAATACTTTAAAAACGATGATCCTTAGCATCCAACTGCAAAGGCTTTGAAGGTCTCATCATCGACAGTGCATAACATCATCAAAAGATTGAGAGAAACTGGAAAAATCTCTGTGCGTAAGGGACAAGACCGAAGACCTTTACTGGATGGCCGTGATCTTCGGGCCCTCAGACGCCACTGCATCACTGTGAAAAGGTCCAGTGCTTTGCCATTCTCATTGATGCCTGAGTATAGCCGAGCTGTGATTGGCTGTTGGCACCAGCCGATCTGTGATTGGCTGATATACATAATGGAACCAACCGAGCTGCAGAAAAAAATTTGCGGCTGGCAGCTAATAATTAGGAAGTGAATAGCTGCCCAGAATAGGCGCACAGTGACATGAAGTGTTGCGCGACCGATGAGAGAATGTAAGTCGCAAAACGTAAATCTTGGTTGCAGACTGGAGCGCTGGAGCTACTTAGCTAGCGTTGTGCCACGAGCATTTCACTAGCTTGCATTTCCGTGCATCAAATAAGATGTTAGCCAACTACCTAATTTGGTAAACTGGCTCACCGGCTAAGTTAGCCAGCTAACCGTTAGTTTGCTTGCTAGCCTTACTTAGTGAATATAAATCACTAGAGACAGTGAATAGCGATTATTTTGCCTTTTATAAAGTGTTAGATGAGCAAAAAGACATTAATTAGCAACGTAGCTGGGTCAGCTATGTGTAAAAAAAGGCTGATTAGCTTGTTTGCTACTAGCTAACGATTTTTTAAGGAAACAAACGTTGGCCAAAGATGCTTGGTTATTAAAATAAATTGGCCCAAGTTGCAAAACCCATTACACAACATAAAACTTAATACACAACACACAGCTCTACAAAGCAAAGCCATCAAATAGAGCATGCACAACACAACACGCATTATACAACAAACACAACACATAATCCTCTCAGTGCACCTCAAAGCCATCATATTCATGCACTCATCTTAACCATGAATGCCAGGCCTTTCAGTGGTGTTTTACCTCTCTTTTTCTGAGAGAGCCAGGTCTTTCTTTGGCATTGGAGTGGCTCTGGTATTGTTGGGCTGCTGGGTCAGTCTGTCGTCGTCGTTAGCTGCGGTGTCGTCAGTGTCATCGCTCTAAAAACAATCACGTGCACACAGTCAACCGTCACCCCCCTGCCATAATACTGTAAAATAACATAACGCTCTCAGAAGGCGAGTACATCCCCTACCAAACCCCCTTACATTCTGTTTACATTCTGTAAAACGCCTACCATTAGTGTGCATAAGACCAGTTTTATGGACACAGGTTAAGCCAATTCCCTCACTAAATATTATTTCTGCATCAATCCACACTTTCAAAATGTTAAAAGTTGAAAATAACACAAACAGAAACAAATCGTAATTCATAACATTAGCAATGCTTTGGCTGCATATTTTTTAAACAATTTAATACCACTCAAGTGTGCAGAGGTATCACGACCTTTGAAAAACAAAACTTTCTCCACAATTCCCAACTCTTGAAAGGCATCGTAGACGTGGACTTCCCCAGGGATGGTCAACAGTGGCATGCACGACCCCATCTAACCTGCACCATGGCAACCAGCTGCTGCAGGTGATGGAGCTTCTCCTTGGCCGTGCGAAGCCTCTGAACCTTCTGCAGGAACTCTGGATCTTCATCACCATCCTCCTCTTCCTCGCAGCTGCTCCTCCGGCTGTTCCCAGAGCTGCCTGCCCTCCCTCGGGCGCGTTCTGATGTCTCAAACCTGCCTGCACTGCTCCTGGGCACCCCACCTCGAGTATGCTCCCTATCGTACCGGAGCTCTGCATCAAAACAGCGCGAAGACAAGTTAAATTTCGCACCGACTGAGATTTCAATCAGTCCTATTCAACTCCAGGTCCTGTGAGCTGCTGCATCTGCAGGCATTCGCCTCAAACATGATTCACGACAACACCTGATTTCACCAATTATTTCATTTACTTGATCCAAGAGCGATGATCATTAGTGGAGCCAGGAAGAACAGGGCACGGCTGAAGTGAAATCCCACCGAAGCTGCAGGCCACAGCCCCGGGAACTGAGGAGACTTGACTAAAATGTATATTTCTGACATCAAAAATAAAAATCGATTACAATACTACGCCAGAAGGAACATCGAAGAGCCAAGCAGATCATTGCTGAAAGGATAACTGGTAAATATTACGTATACGTTGGCTGGCCCCAGCAGCTAGAAGAGCCAACTACAGAACTGCCAACTGTAGAAGTAGCACAAGCCCACCTCTTTAGGGACCTGAAAGTTGCACACCTTTGCCTTTCATACTTAAACAGAAATAAATACAAAACTATAACACACTCTAATGTTAACCTTGTTGGATTATCATAGCCAAGTAACAAATGAACTTTACCTATAGCTGATTATTAAAAACAGCCCACTGAAAGACTGTGTGCTTTTACTGTAAAATACAGAAATCAGGTCGTTAGCAGGCGATCATATGCTATCCGAAAGTGACCGAGTAATACAAGTGGATTTTCCTTCTGACAAGCAGGTTTGTATTTTTATAGTTTGATTATTTGTGAAATTTGTGTACATGCATAAATGTTTCGTATTTCAAAAATTTTCAGTGAATTTACAAACCATTTATTTGTGGACAGAGTTACATATTTAGAGATAACACAGTCACACACAGATCGTCAAATTTTCTTAATGTACATAACATTGAGACATTTCTATCTCCATATGACAAAGATGGTTGTACCATTGGTGGATGGGATGTTTAAGCTCCGGAGATTCATTGCCACACGGTTGTTTATTTCCTGCTCGGTGTTCAGTCGTCCATTCTGGTTTCCGTTGCCACAGTCATCTGTCAAACTGTTCATGCCCATCCAGTTGACAGGGCGCTGAGAGTTTCTGCAAAAGAAACCATGAATGTTCACTACGGATGCAGATAAATATTCGGGTAAAAATTTACTCCACAAATAATTCATAATTGGTGATAAGTGATAAGTTTAATTGATAACCATTTTGTAGTACATTTTTTCAACATCTTATCCCAGCAACACTCAGGAGAGGCTAAAAAAAAATTGAGTTTAAAAAAATGCAAGACTTGAGCTGTCGGACAGCTCACTCAAGCATCGCATTGCGAAGCAAAAGTGACTATCGAAGCGTGGGTCCAATCCCCGGTCGTACCATCTGGCAGTGGTCGGCAGCTTTTTCAGAAGTGGCGCGCAATTGGCCATTGCGCTACAGGGATGCAAATTGCGAAGGGTCAGCCCGGAAGAATAATATAAATAATGGTAGCTTTCTTCGTTCCCGAGGTGCCTCCTGTTGGCCAGACGGACGCTTGTCAGGAAGAGTCTAAGCTTGTTCATATTCGGGTATCCTTCACCCTCGATCTGAAGTTGCGGCAATTCAACCAATGAGTGTATAAGAAGCGGTGGCCGACAGGCGCATGCTTCGGAGAAGAGCCGCAAGCTGTCTTCACTCTCCGAAGTTGGCAATAGGGGGTTGCATATGCAAAAGCCTCGTACATAGTTCCCCAATTGGACATTCCAGATTCGGGAGGGATTGGAGATGCCAAATTATTTTAAAAAAATGCTAGAGTCTGTTGCGGAAGGGCAATGTGACCAATACTCCCTTGCTGTGCAGAGGACGAGGCCTGTAACCTTGCTGAAGCTGATGCTGTCCACTGCAGAGTATGGAACTAAATACCTTGTGAGGCACACACAATGCTTTTGGCAGAAATGTTGCATGTATGAACTTCGAAGGTATTTGTCATGTGCAATATATTTTGCTATCATACAACTCATTCCTTAAAATCTTTGGCTAAACAGCCCTAAAATTCATGTTCAAACACAACCCTCTGCAACAGTGTCACAGTCCTAACTCAGTCCTCTGTCACTGAGTCACTGTCCAAACGCAGTCCTCTGTCACTGTGTCACTGTTCAAACACAGCCCTCTGTAACTGTGTCCCTGTTCAAACACAGCCCTCGGTGTCACAGTCCTAACTCAGTCCTCTGTCACTGAGTCACTGTCCAAACGCAGCCCTCTGTAACTGTGTCACTGTTCAAACACAGCTCTCTGTAACTGTGTCCCTGTTCAAACACAGCCCTCTGTGTCACAGTCCAAACTCAGTCCTCTGTCACTGAGTCACTGTCCAAACGCAGCCCTCTGTAACTGTGTCACTGTTCAAACACAGCTCTCTGTAACTGTGTCCCTGTTCAAACACAGCCCTCTGTGTCACAGTCCAAACTCAGTCCTCTGTCACTGAGTCACTGTCCAAACGCAGCCCTCTGTAACTGTGTCCCTGTTCAAACACAGCCCTCTGTGTCACAGTCCAAACTCAGTCCTCTGTCACTGTGTCACTGTTCAAACACAGCCCTCTGTAACTGTGTCACTGTTCAAACACAGCTCTCTGTAACTGTGTCCCTGTTCAAACACAGCCCTCTGTGTCACAGTCCAAACTCAGTCCTCTGTCACTGTGTCACTGTTCAAACACAGCCCTCTGTAACTGTGTCCCTGTTCAAACACAGCCCTCGGTGTCACAGTCCAAACTCAGTCCTCTGTCACTGTGTCACTGTTCAAACACAGCTCTCTGTAACTGTGTCCCTGTTCAAACACAGCCCTCTGTGTCACAGTCCAAACTCAGTCCTCTGTAACTGTGTCCCTGTTCAAACACAGCCCTCTGTGTCACAGTCCAAACTCAGTCCTCTGTAACTGTGTCCCTGTTCAAACACAGCCCTCTGTGTCACAGTGCAGACTCAGCCCTCACTGCAGGTGTTCAGTGCAGAGATATCCTCCACCTGGTTTCTTTCCAGCTGACGATATGAAATCTGTCTGTGCCTTTGGCTCCGCGCCTTCACACTTCCCAGAACATTGTAAAAAAATGTGTTTTAATCATAAAGACTCCCCAGCCATCTGCTAGGCGATTTATGGCAAGAGATGATGCTTTATTCCTTAATAATTCTCGCAGATGTCCAGATGTGCCCAAAGAAAATGCATAAATCAGGACAATGCGCACAGTTTTCAGGGCCAGAATAATTAGCGAGTGGGAGGATGACTTTTAAAAAAGAAAAGGAGAATGCAAGCTCTTTTTTCTTTAAATTCTTGACGGTTCTTCAGCAATTCCAAAGAAGTCATCTAAAAGTACTGTTACTGCTCAGATATTTAAGTAAACATCTTCAGCAACCATTCAGCTCACATCTCTCAAGAATGATACTAGTACGTTTTAAAGGAGCTAACCTAATGTTTGTGACAGGCTCTCTGTTCTCCTGCTCGGAGTCAAACATCGGCTCAAAGATGGACTCCTCTTCGGTCTCCACATCTCGGACGTTCTCGTTGACCGCGTCTGTCATCATGTTGGAGGTCTGCTCGTAGTAATTCACCAGCTCCCGCAGTTCGTTCAGCCGCTTGTGAACCTCCTTTAACTTCCTGCATCACAAAAGTCACATCATGCAAGGCTCATAGAAATCTGACAACTGTAGAGTGCATAATCTTTATCTAAAAAAGAACTGTGTGAAATAAACACAGTGAACTGACTGCTTGATTAGAAGGATTTTTAATATTTTCCCCCCTACATCAGTGTTCAAGTACTCCAGTACTGACACTAACACCAGCACTGAAACGCTCAAGACGGAACATTCTGGTCAGGAATCTGAGATCACACGCCTAACAGGCCAGACTCACACGGCAGTTTAAATGAGAAGGGCAGGTAAAGAGCAGGTTTTTGTCCTGTTTTCGTTTTGTAAGTGAAAGTGATACCTGAGTTTCTGGGCGGGGCTGCTCGTCGTCTCGGGGCGGCGCTGGGAGGTGGTGAGGGCGTTGTGTCGAGGGGCCCCTCGGTCGTGGGCCCGACCCGAGTCGTTTCTCTGGGACAGAGTCTCCACTGGCTGACCTGAGGGAAGGATCCAACACAAGCAGCTCAGAACCAAATCAGCTGTGCACAGACTGCGGCATTTCGATTATGGTGCTTTATGGGTAATTGTAATATTTTTTAGTTTCTGATCGTTATTTTATTACTCAGAGGGGACTTTGCTTTATTTAGCAACTAGTTTTGCAATCACAGACCAAAGTCAAGTACATCATGACAATGTTATATATTAATATAGCAATTACAAAACTAAGCATTTAGTAGCTGCAAAGGCACAAACTTCACCATAACATACACATCACATTTCCATCTCCTTCAAATGCTCAATCATGGCCCACAGACAGACCATAGAATTAAGATGAAGTGAGTTATTTCAAAGGCTGTTTTCTGAGTCAAAATAGTTCAGGAACACTTTGGTTTGGAGGACTACCTTTGTTCTCAGCCAAGGCCAGGCAAACCCTTTCTAAAGGCCAGGTATCAGAAAAGCATTTTGGAGTCTATAAAGGAACAATCTTCATTGTCCAAAGGCTAATAAATTTTAGTGGAATTAATATACAAACCACTAAACAGCTCACATAAGCACTTTGATCACACCGATAGCTCAATAACTGATGGTGTGACACATTGAGCTTATGAGTACGGAAAATGCAGGCTACATTTGAAAGAATATAAGAATTCTCATTGGCATACTTTAGCGCTTTTCATGGTGTCCAAGGACTGAAATTTTTAAAGATTTACTTCTTGGGTTGCATTTGAAAGAACGGCGGGATATTAAAAGTACTTTCAGTAACTTTCAGAGGACAAAAACTTCTGAGAGGATTACTGAGGACCCCTTGCAGACATCTTTACCTATCTTTACAGCAGGAGGAAAAAATGGGCGCGCAGTTTTTAAAGCTAACTGACCGGATTTAGCGCTCATGGCAGCCATTTCTGAGAAATATTCTCCAAAGCTTTCCTGAGGTCATGAAATCACAGATGATGCTTTTATCTTTCTCAACCTCAGGTCAGAAAAACAGACAAAAAAAAGCCTTCGAGTAACGCCCAAGGAGGAAGATAATTCCTTGTCACTGTGTCCTAAGACTGGCTCTTTGGGAGGAGAGGTTAAGCTAGGATTGGCTATGAAGCATGTTGTGATATCCTCTGAAAAATTCAGCAAAGAAATAAAGATAGATTGATTGACTGAGACCGCACTCACATGAGCCGTTATTGAGTGCTTCATCACGTAGGGTGTGTAGCTCCTGCAGGATTTTATCCATAGTTTTCTTCTTGCCCAAGAACCCCTGGATCTTGGCGAGCTGGGCACTGGGAAGGGGGGCGCGGTCAGCGGCAGGGTCGGCCCTACTATTGGACAACTCCTGGGTGAGTGACAGGCTTTGGGCCTGCCTCCTGTTGTCCGGGACAGCTTTTACCTGCTGGGTGTTAACGGACGAGAGCACATGCTGAGGAAATGTCTGAAAACATCACCTGTCAGCAGGATGTACATGATCAGGGCTAATTATTCATAACCGAGACAGCAGGTGCACCTGACAACAACAAGCCCCCAAGGCACCCCATTAAATGTCAAATTTGAGTGTGAGGTTCCTATTTTACACCCTGGTGCTGGGTGATCGTAAAAACTGCCACTCTACCTGGGGTTCATCCAGCTGGTTGTGGAAGCGCTGAATTAAATCATTCAGCTCCTCGTTTAGCTCTGAGGTGATGCTGATTCCAGAGACACTGCCTGTGGTTTCGGTAACAACTACAGAAGGTAAACAAACAGAGCACCATGCTATACTATTCAACGTCATGAAATACAAGCTTACAGGAAACAAAAAAAGGGGGGAGTCCATTGACTCCATTTGCGAACAGTGTGGAATCAAAATGAGAACCCTGTACCACTCTATATTTTGGATCTCTAGTACCGCTACATTCCTAGAACTTTGTCATCAACTCAGTACCAAGTATTGGTTCTTGCGATATCGCTGGAATGATTAATGGAAACGGCAGTAAGAGTGTGTACTAAATAACAATAATGTAAAAAAGAGCGCGCTAAATAACAGTAATGCAAGGGATTGCGCTTTAAATAACTAATGAAAGAGCGCTTGTGCAATGAGCAAAATAACGAGTGGAAAAATAACAGTAATGCAAGAGAGTGTGCAATGAAAGTAAAAGAAATGTTACAGAGCGTACAGGAAGTAACAGCAATGTAAAAGACCATGCCCTAATGTGGAATAATACAAAACATCCTTTGCATTCTTATCATCTTATTATCATCAGTGTTATTATCAAAACAACATTTTCCTGCTTAAAACCTCTTTTATGTCAATACCCCATAGCTTATAATCCTATTTACCCAGAATGTGTGTCTGTGTGTGTGTGAGGAACTGTACAGAGGACCAAGGTCAACAGTGGCACAGGAATGCAAAGTTTCTGCCAAGACAGAAAACGCCCTAAGTGCAGTCCAAAGTGGCATCAGGTATGCTGTAACCGCCTTTCTGTGACCTGTCCAAAGTAGACTGGACAATACTATGTAGAAAGGTGGGAGCTGATTAGACTACGGTTATAGACAGATCTACAGCCAATTGATGTACAGCCAAAGGACTGTGGACTATAAGAACTGATGTCCGGGCAACGCCCAGGCAGAGCGCTCTCCGAACTGTGATAGAACATCCCTCTGTTGCGGTTAGTACTCTTATTCTTTGTATGTTAAAATTTACTATATCTTAATCACAATCTGGTCAAGTCTTTATTTCAATGGTCTTCCACCCTTAACGAACACCACCAAGTAACATGAGGTAATTTCCCAACACTTAATAACAGTAATTTCACAGAGCATGTCCTACATCACAGTAATGTGACAGAGCGTCCACTAAGTAACATTAATATAAGGGACATGCATTAAATAAGTTATGTTAGAGATCATGCGCTAATTAACAGTAATGTCATGGAGCATGTGCTAAATAACAGTAATGTTAGAGAGCATGCACAAAGTAACAGCCGTGCAAGAGAGCATGGGTTACATTACTGTAATGTTACATAGCATGCGCTAAATAACAGTAATGTTGGAAAGCATACGCCAAGTAACAGTAATGTAAGACAGCATAAGTTAAATAAGTGTAATGTTATGGAGATGCGCAAAACAATAGTAATTTATAACAGCGTGTGCCAAGTATCAGTAATGTAAGATATCCTGCTGCATGTGTTCAACGACTGTATTGTTACTGAGAGTGCGCTAAATAGCAGTAATGTAAGGAAGAACTACGAGCGCAACTCACTGGTCTCGTCCATGACGGCGATGGCCTGCTCGGCTTTCTGCTGCATGGCCAGTAGTGCAGCCTGCCTTCCCTGCAGCGCACGCAGCTGTTCCTGCTGCAGGAGCATCGTCTGGAGCAGCTCGTGCTGCCGCTGCAAATTCTCCAGCTCGCCCCCTGCCGCCGCGCCCAGCCGCTCACGCCCCTGCGAACCCGCCGCCGGAGACACGTCACGAACACTCATCCCAACACTACGGCAGTGTCACATTAAAATAAAGCTAATTTTTCAACAGCCCAAGCAATGAGATTACAGACCAGCTTCACTGATACCAATCAAACCTAACTCTGGGATGAACAGTTTTCCAAATGGAGATTATACACGTAAAACTCAAGTCCGTTGAGGACAAGGCTTAATTTCAGCTAGTGGAACAGGTCAAAGTGTTTTCATTCTTAATAACACATAGATCAGTATAGGAACTGAGACAAATTTAATGCACTTTCCAGGAGTAATATCAAAAGGTTTGAGTCTTCATTAAAAGCCCTGAAAAATCATTCCCCAAAATTTTTCCCCAGTTGTGAAAGTAAATTAAATACTCATCGTTAAATAAATCAAAAAATGGTTGTAGTATTGCATTAAAAAATAATCAATTCAGCAGAACAAAGTCATTTAACCCTTAGAGCACTGAAATAAACTTTTAAAAATATAAATCTCGTACTGTTGAAAACCTATCATGAGGCGAGTGGTTTAAAAGATGAGGCAACTTGTTTAAAAGAGCTCCCTTGCAGAAGTTCTTTTACACAAGTCGCCACTTGATAGGTTTTCAACAGCTTTCATTTTGAAATCTTAGTTTGTATATCACTGAGCAACAATAGCTGCATTTAGCGCTCCAAGGGTTAATTACTCAAAACAGAAATGCAGAGGCACTGCAAGCATATTCATCCAGTTCAATGGCAGCAAAAGACAATAATGAAAGCGCCGGCAGGGCAAGCTTTTCTTTTTAATGTTTAAAATATGCAGCTTCTCCCTGTTCAGAATTCCAAAGGGAAAGCGGAAAGACAGAGGCAGAAGGCTATAACCAATTGGCCCCCCACACCAAAAGGGGGCGCTGGAGAGGAGAGAAGGTTGAAAATAAACAATGAGCTGCATGGAGGAAGATAAACAAAAAAAACCAAAACCCAGCAAAGATGGTAATGCTCAATTTTACAGGCTGATAATCACAATATTTACCATCAGCAACTAACATGCAATTACAAGGTAATTATTTTAATTGCTAAAGACCTATGAAACAGGCTGCAATAAGATGCAATTTCATGGTATTTAACAGGGCTACATCATTGGTACTGACTGACTGTTTCACAGTCCATACTGTTGAAATCAATCATCGCCTAATAACAACACAAGAGTGAGCTACTTAGTAAATACTGTAATTAACAGCGTGAATTGATGCCGCGTTACCACTGAGGTTGCAAAACAGCATTTAAACAGCAGGTATGTAGGTACCTGTCCAGGTTGCTGGCTAACAATGGCATCGGGCCGTACGGCCCTGCCGCTGGCGGCTGCAGCGTCTGCAGTAACACCATAGAGAGAACCCTGCGCTGGGGCGGCCCGCTTCCCTAGATTGTCCTCAATGCGAGGCCGATGCCTCACCGAGTGAGACGACGTCTTCAGCAAGTTCGAGGAAATCAGGATTAGGGCAAAGGAACAACCACTCCAAATCAGTCATGAGGAAACAGTGAGGAGGTGTGCGGCACGTCACCGCCAAACCTTAGGCACTGAGAGCCAAACAACACAATACTTGAACCTTCAACTGATTTTCGGAAAAATCTGTCAGCTACCAGAATTTTTATGTTTTCAACTATACTTTTAAATTCACATGAATATTTTGTACATTGTGCTTTGGATCACTCATTGCACCGGCAGTACTTTTGGATGAAGCAAAAATAAACAAAAAAACAAAAAACACACTAAACTGTGTTATTCTAGGGGGGAATTCAGTTGACTTACCGTGGCATCGGACACCTCAGAATGCACCTCAATGTTCAGTGACGTGCTCTCCGCTACCGATTCAGACCCAACGGCAGAGTCTATGGTGCGAATGTCGTCTTCCTCGTTCTCTCTGGCCTGTGGGTGTCATTGACAGAATGAATTTGACGCCAGTTAGTCACTGGTAGGTGAATGCCTGCATGTGTCAAAAGTAGGTAAGCCGCACATCAAGTAAAGGGCACAATTTGAATAGTACATCTCACAGGTAAACAGAAATCGGCGGCTCTGATTCGCAGAAACTTCCAGCATGAGAGACTGCATTTGGATTAGGAGCAAAAGGCAAATCGGGGCTGATTCGAAGGGATTAAGTGGAACGAAGTCAGGTCGCGTTAACACCCAAGAGACAGACTGCCAACCACACTTAGTGTAAAGCAGTTTACAATAAAAGGCCCACAGCCCTCAGCAAAACATGACGGTGGCAAATGAGGAGGCCACATTACACTGCTTTCACATTCTACATTTATTTATTTTATTTTTTTTTGCCTTTTTATCCTCTCAGCTGCTATCACCCTCCAGCATAGAATGTACCACAAACATGTTAGTTATCAAAACAGCAGATTCAGAGCGCTGGAGCCTTCTGATAAATAAGGGTTAGCTGCTGGAAACATGCATATGATGAGTGGAAGGCGCTTGAATCTGCGACCCACAATGAAAACGGAACAGTCTTCATACTAACCAACAGCTTGCGCAGAAATTTCAAGCAGGCCTTCTCCTGCTCCTTCAGATGATCTATTAGTAGTGTTAAATGCTCAATATTGGCTGGTATGTCATTTTTTTCCACCAGGTCATCCCGCACGCAGCAAGCCATGGCTACGTACTCCCTAATCTGAACCAGCCTGCTGACAACCTGAGGATCAGACAGTGCAGCGCACACTGCTCATTAGAACAGGACAACATAACGTCACAGTGCTGTTAATCTGCAAACTATTAGCATTCGCAACTGCACGCATTCCTGTGGTGTGATGATGACCGCTAGCACACAAACACTTAAACATACATACATACATAAAGCTGCATGCACAGGGGCTCCAAGCTGACATTATCAACATGAGCACAAATAAGTTATTTTTCTCCTCAATTTGTGAATGTGCACTTCAATTTTCAGGGGCTACAGCTCCAACAGTGGGAGCTTTATAGCACTACTGCAAAATGGCCACAAAGCCCTTCATGATCTGATGCAATGTGTACAATCATATGAAAGTTCACTGATGTGGTGCAGTACAGTAAGGAGCGTTAGAACATGCTTCACAAACAACTATGGCTAAACATCCCATAGAGGAAGCCTGAGGGCTGAGGGGAATAAAGGACTCTCTGTCGGTGATGATTTTAGGAGCTGTCCGCACATCAGCGATGAGAGCAGGTACCTGACTGCTGTCAATCCCTGACCCTTCAGCTCCAGACTCCAGCGGTGACTCCCAATCAGTGCGCAGAAACCCCTGACCTGCAGCGCCGCGAACGACATCCTCGCCAGCGCCCTGCTTTTTAGCGTCTTTACCGGCCATAGCAGCTTGCTCTTTGCCTTTGTGCGTGTTGACGTGCCGCGGCAGGACGTTAAAGGCCTTTTTGTTTTCTGAGAGTTTCCGTTGGTTATTTGCCGCCGTGACCCGGCCTTGAGAATCGCTCCCGATGCTCCTCTGTAAATAACAATTACAGTTAGAACGCGTAACCAAGTGTGTTACATCAGTGCTTAAATATTAGAGCACAACCCAGCACTTGCTCCAATTCTAACAGATAAAACGAAGAAATAGTAAGCAAAATAAGCAAGATGAATTTATGAATGGAAGAAACAGGCAGAGGGACTTTTACTCGTTGTGGACTGGACTTTGCCACCACTGCACAGAACAAAAATGAGATGCAATGTGAATCTGACTCGATCGTGGAAGTGATTAGGGCATGTGTGAGGCTCTTGTGCTTCAATACCGCGAGAACATTGCATCATGGATGCCCTGATTTGGCAGGATACGGCCTTGACTGAGAGGAGTCGTCAGAAATAGAAATGAGAACTTGGCATCCTCTAGGATGTGGGGCCTAAATCTGAGTTCTCTGCATTGGCCCCACGACCCCCGGAGCGGCCCCTCCCCGTGCTTGCTCACCTCGTCTAAATCAGTGAAATTTATCCTCTGCTTGAGCCGGTCCAGTTCAGCCTGCTCAGGAACAGACATTTGAGAGACAAACTTCGACGGAGAGAACAAGTGGGGCGTGCGAGCTTTTCTGCGCCCCACCCCCGGGGTCGACTCCGGGGAGATATCATTTGTCAGCCGGCTCTCCACAACCCCGCTAAACTTCTTCTTGTTTTTCTCGGACGATCGGTTGGCTTTCTTCTGCGGAACATCCCAGTCCTAAAATTAGTAGAGACAAAATACATATTTCTACAATGAAAAATAAATAAATTAGAAGAAATAAATGACTGAAGGCTATATCATTTCATTACCTAATCAGTTAATATGGAAATTTGCTGAGCCTGAGCATCCACTAGCGTTTTTTTGTATCCTAAACACTCAACCATGTTCCAACACGTACACACAGCTCTAAAACGAGCTGATACCCCATTTAAATTTGAGCTCACCATGTTATTCAGACGGTCATCCAGAACTCCATTCCCTGTGGTCCAGTTCGGCAGCTCCTCTTCATCTGCGCCGTCAAACGGAGCTCCACCTGTTGCCATCTTGATGATCTGAAACCTAATGGAGTCTGAAAAAGGGGGCCGCCAAGCCAATGTTGACATGGAGATTAAAAAATTTTTTTGAAGTATGTATTATGATTGGTCATTATTAGCGGAAAACTCATTGTAATATATTGCTAAACTGTAAAAATGTAAATAATTTTGGATATATGTATAATATATTGAAATAAATACTTTGAAACTAATTAATACTATTGTTGTCATTCCGTGACAATTTGCCTCTTGTAATTCCGTGACATTGACTTTTTGAAATTTCTTGCCCTTAAAGCAGGGTTAAAGTCAATATTTGTTTCTATAACTTACAGTGTTAACAAAAAAAACCTTCAATATGAACATATTGAAGTTTCATAACTTAACTATGATAGGAACATCACTTTCTGGATAGTTAAACACAACATTAAAAAAAACATGTCAATTTTGTGTAATTCCGTGACGGAGTAGTTTTTGCTTGTTTCTTCTATGAAAATTTCTCAAAAAATATATATTCATTTAATAATATTATATTATATATATAATAATAATAATTAATAATATTATATTATATATGTAATAATAATAATAATATATAGAACAAGTTAATACCTTCAATATGACATATCATACTTGATTTTATCTTATTTAGTTGTAGAGTTACAACCCAAAATGTAATGAGACAGTAATTCCGTGACAGCTTGGCGGCCCCCAAAAGGAGGTATTTAAAAGCAGGCTGAATAGGTTAAATTTTGGTGTGGAAGTACGCTAGAACACCAAATATATCACAAAGGGTGAATTTAAAGTTGGTGATGGTGGGACAAAACACAAGGTTATGGTATATGCCACGATCAACTCTTGGTCTGACAACCAGTGTCAACACCAGGAGTCAGTGTGTTTATATAAAGTGTTAATCTGAAGTCCCCTACACTGAGCCTTGGAAAAAACCACACAGTGTTAACAACACGGGTAGGATCATCACTTTCTGTCCTAATTCTCAAAGCAACACCTGCAGAAGTAAGAGAGACAAGTTGAAGAAGTTTCTCCAGTTGTTGCGCACAGATCTCAGGTACAATAGGTTCGTAAAGATTCAAACTACTTCTTCATAGATATGTACATTGGTGTGATTCAGTCCTGACTTCAATTTTTAATAGTCAACCAGCTGCATATAGGCATAATGAACTACATGGGTTGCATTAGACACCAGCTTTGAGCTCCCACCAGTGTTACTCCTGAGGGGTTTAGTGTTAATGCATATGAAACATGACTATCAAACTATCAACCATAGTCACCAAGTTCAATTTAGAAAAACACTTGAAAAGAAAGACCTACCCTGACTTTTAACTCTGCTTAGACCAAGGGTTATTGTGAACTTATAGTGTGAGAGACTCAGATTCAAAGTTGTTGTTCAAGAGACTCTTAGTCTTGTGTGTTTACACCAAACATGACACCATCCTTGAACTTGGTTGAGACATAGAGTAAACCAAGTGATGACGGCCTGAGTTCAAACTGGTGTCAGGCAGTCCTAAATGTTAAGAGACTGTGTTAACACATTTTTATAACTCCGACTTTAATGTGACCCAACGTCAAACAAACTGCCTTAACTGAGAGACCAGAATATGACATTTGTCAGGCCTCCCTGGTAACCAACGAGGCTTGATGGAACACAAGTTGCACTGGCAAGATGTGCGTTTCCCAAAACCAAAGTTGCTAACTGAGTTAACAGCTTACATAGTTCGTCCATTCACAGTCAGTGGGTCCAACTACGTAAGTTAGTATCTGTGATTTTGGGAAACACACACCAGGTTTCAGAAAATCTTCTAAAAAAATTGCATGTTCATGATTTCTGCATTAGGGAAGCAAAAAATAAATAAATAAATAAATAAAATCATGACAGCCCTGATATTAAGAATAATGACTGACCTTAAAAAAAACTAACTCTTCAAAGTAAGCCTTTTCACAGTAATTTAATTTCTTAGATATCAAAGATTGGTGGTAACCAGTCAATACAACCAAATAAAGGTTTTTTTTAGCAGGCGGCGAGCGGATGCACTCAAACCTATGGTAGCAAGCTAATGAGGCAAGAGATATACTACCGGTCAAATATTTTAGGACACCCCAATTTTTCCAGTTGATTATTGAAAATTATGCAGTTCCAGTCCAATGGATAACTTGAAATTGTACAAGGGTAAGTGGTGAACTGTAAGAAGTTTTAAACAAAAGGTAAGGTTACCCAGATTTTTTGTACGCTGTCGAGTAGGTGAAAGGATGGTTCCTCAGTGTGTGACGTCAACTGTCAAACATGGAGAAGGAAGCGTGATGGTCTGGGGCTGTTTTGCTGGATCCAACGTCAGTGACTCACAAAGTGAAAGGCACCCTGACATTTATGGCAACTTCTGCAACAGAGTTGGGAAGAACTTTCTGAAGAATATTTGAATTCCACTGTAGAAAGAATGCCACGAGTGTGTTCAGCTGTTTTATCTGCCAAAGGTGGGTATTTTGAGTCAAAAGTTTTAAATGCACTTTGGTTCATAAATTGATTCCATGATTTTTTTTTCCAATTGTTAATTTGTTCCATCATGTCCATGTTTTCATTCCAGAGTACAAAGAAACACTGAACTGCACAAAGAAACTGGAAAAAATTGGAGTGTCCTAAAACTTTTAACCGGTTGCGTATACCGAGATAACTGTCAAATGGCCAAGGTTAGGATCTGTTAATTTGCCGCGCATAACAGTAACCGCGGCATATGCTCACTCAAGCTCATGTAAACACGCAGCAGCTACGTCACGTAAAGTGGCGGTTACGTGAGCGCGCCGAACACTGGGCTCGTGAGCTCAATGTAACGTCGGCTAACGTGACATTCAGGTGCCTGGCAGGACACTGGCAGCTTAGAAAAGCCAGACAGGTGACGTTAGAGTGCGACTCGGATGGCAAGGCGACAGGCAGACAGAAAATAAAAATAAAGCAAACTGACGACGAATGTCAATGTAATGCATACTAGGTCGCAACAACACTCTTCAGGTTCTTTTCCCCCAACCGAAGTTTGTTGGCAACCAGCAAGCTAGAAAGAGATTCCAAACATTTCTCGCCAGCACAGACAGGTTCCCGAGCTGAGAACACAGCCTGTGACTTGTCCATAGAAAAATGTGGCCCGAGTCTGATAGCTAACTAGCTTCCCACTTAGCAAACGTTTATTTTAAAGCCATGCAGTCTGGCCAGGCTACTTGCCAATCAGACAACCATAGCCAGCCAGCTAAATGAGCACCGTTTGAGCGGTTCGTGAGTAAGGACATGTCAGTACACGCAAATAGCGGAGTTCCTGATATTTTAACGTTGGTGCCTGTGAGCAAGTTCGCTTCCTAGCTAGATAAATTGATAAAATCAGTCAAAACGGCTCTATTTCGACAACGGCTGAATAGCCAGCTAACTGAATTAGCGACTTAGCTAGCTAACTAGCTAACAGTCAAAACATCCAGCCACCAGTCAGAAAACATAACAGCCCTGAAAGATACCAAAACGTTTTTTTGTCTCGAACGAACAGTCAGGGAACTATCTAGCCAATGGGTTAGCAAGCTGGCTAGTTTCCCCCCAAAAAAATAAGGCTGTCAGCCAGCTAGTTAGCTAACAGCAACTAACTAGCCAGCAAACGTTCTTACCTGAGAGATTCCCAAACGATTGACACAACTTCCGGGAATCATTAATGTTTAAAATTATAGTTACGCGCTGTGCGGTTACTTTACTTTATCCGACATAATCTGGAAATGAATCATAACGTAGCGATCTAATCTAATCAATGCCCAGTCTGTAGGTTTTGTCAAAACCTGGATTTCGTCGACGACTCGCTATCGTTTCTACCGATCAAGTAAGAGGGCGGAACGGTATCCCGTATCCAATAGTGACTTTCTCCTAACATTACATTCACGACGTTCCCGTTCTCGTCTGCTGCTCAGTATTGAATCCACAAAATTCATTACACTGTAATGGATGCTAAGCAATTTTGTGTAACATAAACACATTTATACAATGTTAAGTGTATTGATCCTCTCGAATATATCTGAGGCGGGCAGAATTTCAGTCTTTTCTTGAGGGTTGTCGATCATGAAGAAAAGTTAAGACACTAAGTAGTCAAATCTAGATTCCTGGGTTCATGAGTCAATTGTGTTTTTTTACGCTGTAACTTTCAACGAGAGCGACTATAAGGTACTTTCAATTGTCATGATCTATACAAAAATATTGCTGCCTTATTTTAAAATCTTAGGAATAAGGGAAACCAAATGGGTGCAAGGCACGTATGATTTATGGTTTCACGCATTCTTTTCTCAGCTCGCTCCCAAAACGTCGTTTGTCTGCAGTGCATTATCTATGCTTGTGGGCTTCTGAAGCATCTATAAAAGCCCTGCTTAGAATTTTTGAACAGTCGAGGGCATAGTTTTTATCAGTTCCCGTCGGCAGAAAATCTGAAATATCTGAGCTGCATGATTTCAAATTTACTGCAATGACAGTAATCGTTTATTTGTAAGTATTTCTCCCATGAGTGAGTGAGTTGGAGGCTCCAGGGGCTATTTACGACACTTGTCACTCTTATTTGATAGGTAATTGCTACAACCCTAACTGTAAAATTAATATTTTACATTAAGGCTTGACGTGCCACCCTTTCCACGAAAAATACCTTAAATTAAAAAAAATGTATGTATTTACATCAAGGGTTGACATAGTACTTAATAGCACTTAATGTAAAAATAATTTAAACAAACTAATCAATTCATAGTAAGCTGCCATTAACTATACTTCCCACCATAAAAAAGTGCAACAGTATATCATTTATTCCTCCTTCTCTGAGAGCCCATGGGGTTTCCGGGTTGTTTACTTGGAGAGAATAGGACCCCAATATCCCATTTCTTGATGCAAGAGTCAAATAAACCCAGATCTTTTGCTTTCCCTTTCTTCTATTAGTCTCTTTCATTGTCTGTTTGTCCCTCAGTGTGGTTCTTGTAAACCAATGGCAATATATAATACTGTCTATCTACCTGCAACACTGAAACAGATTAATATTAAACTGTATTTTTTTTCTGTTTTTAGTTAAGCATTTTTGCTTATTTACTTGTGTATTTACTGATTTATTTTTGTGTTTTATGAGAAGTATAGTGCTCTTGCTTTTTGAAGGTAATCCACTGACTCCATGTTCCTTGGGCCAGTCACTGCTGTTCGAAAATAAGCACAAAACACTTTAAATTTCAGTTGACCTTCATTTTCGTCTTACAGACGGCAAAGTGAACTGAGCTGGAAGTACCACACTGGTGAAATCTTAGACCGACTTTCCATTTGTCATTGATAATAAACTTGAAGAGAAACAAAATGCTCCCTTGTTCCGAAAAGACAGGTTGTGTGAGAATCTAAAGAAGACACTTGTCCTCATGGAAATGTTAAAAATAGCACCACAGGTGCTGTGGCTCACCTGGATTGTTATCTGCAAAATCTGCACAAATGGCAACACAGAGCCTGATTAAACAAGGCTACCATGGATGCCATTTTGAAAATCAGATCTAATTCAAATTTTGAAATTGACCTGAGAGCAAAGATCAAATTAAGGTCAAATGCCAGAATACAGTAAAACTTGGAATATATGCTGTATGTTTAAGCCCATGGA
The DNA here is from genome assembly GCA_029721435.1 of Gymnothorax reevesii. NCBI lineage: Eukaryota > Metazoa > Chordata > Actinopteri > Anguilliformes > Muraenidae > Gymnothorax > Gymnothorax reevesii. Next base: position 98,579,193 of record CM056579.1, on the reverse strand, counting down.
AAGCTAGCCATATACCAATTGGCTACAATATCTACAAAACCCAAAATCAGTGAAGTTGGCACGTTGTGTGAATCGTAAATAAAAACAGAATACAATGATTTGCAAATCCTTTTCAACCTATATTCAATTGAATACACTGCAAAGACAAGTTACTTAATGTTCGAACAGGTAAACTTTGTAATTTTTTGCAAATATTAGCTCATTTGGAATTTGATGCCTGCAACATGTTTTACAAAAGCTGGCACAAGTGGCAAAAAAGACTGAGAGAGTTGAGGAATGCTCATCAAACACTTATTTGGAACATCCAACAGGTGGACGGGCTAATTGGGAACAGGTGGGTGCCATGATTGGGTATAAAAGCAGCTTCCCTGAAATGCTCAGTCATTCACAAACAAGGATGGGGCGAGGGTCACCACTTAGTGAACAAATGCATGAGCTGATTGTCGAACAGTTTAAAAACAACATTCCTCAACGAGCTATTGCAAGAAATTTAGGGATTTCATCATCTACGGTCCGTAATATCGTCAAAAGGTTCAGAGAATCTGGAGAAATCACTGCACGTAAGCGACAAGGCCGAAAACCAACATTGAATGCCCGTGACCTTCGATCCCTCAGGCGGTACTGCATCAAAAACCGACATCAGTGTGTAAAGGACATCAACACATGGGCTCAGGAACACTTCAGAAAACCACTGTCAGTAATTACAGTTCATCGCTACATCTGCAAGTGCAAGTGAAAACTCTACAATGCAAAGCGAAAGCCATTTATCAACAGCACCCAGAAACGCCGCCGGCTTTGCTGGGCCCAAGCTCATCTAGGATGGACTGATGCTAAGTGGAAAAGTGTCCTGTGGTCTGACGAGTCCACATTTCAAATTGTTTTTGGAAACTGTGGATGTCGTGTCCTCCGGACCAAAGAGGAAAACAACCATCCGGACTGTTATAGGCACAAAGTTCAAAAGCCAGCATCTGTGATGTTATGGGGGTGTATTAGTGCCCAAGGCATGGGCAACTTACACTTATATGAAGGCACCATTAATGCTGAAAGGTACATAAAGGTTTTGGAGCAACATATGTTGCCATCCAAGCAACGTCTTTTTCATGGACGCCCCTGCTTATTTAAGCAAGACAATGCCAAGCCACATTCTGCACATGTTACAACAGCATGGCTCCGTAGTAAAAGAGTGCGGGTACTAGACTGGCCTGTCTGTAGTCCAGACCTGTCTCCCATTGAAAATGTGTGGCGCATTATGAAGCGTAAAATACGACAACAGAGACCCTGGACTGATGAACAACTTAAGCTGTACATCAAGCAAGATTGGGAAAGAGTTCCACCTGAAAAGCTTCAAAAATTGGTCTCCTCGGTTCCCAAACGTTTACTGAGTATCGTTAAAATGAAAGGCAATGTAACACAGAGGTAATAAGGCCCCGGTGCCAACGTTTTTGCAATGTGTTTCTGCCTTTAAATTATAAGTGAATGATTATTTGCAAAAAAAAAAAAAAGTTTCTCAGTTTGAACATTAAACATCTTGTCTTTGCAGTGTATTCAATTGAATATAAGTTGAAAAGGATTTGCAAATCATTGTATTCTGTTTTTATCTACGATTTACATAACATGCCAACTTCACTGGTTTTGGGTTTTGAACAAAATTAGCTGCATAATAGACATACATGGCATTTTCAAGATGGCAGCTATGGCCATCAAATAGCCATCAAATAAAGGTCAAATTTAAAAATGCAGCCAAGCCCAGAATATGTATGTTGAAGTCCATGAAAAGGTACCTATATACCAACTTTGGCTGCAATATCTGCAAAATTAGATGTAAAATAGCCAAAATGGTATTTTAAAGATGGCCGCCATGGTGGTCATATTTGAAATCAGATCGGAACACCATGAAAATTTTATTGTTCTCATGGGTTGGAACATGCGTGCCAAGATTCAGCTTCTTTGGTCCAGTGGTTTCAGACAGGAAGATGTTCATGGTGGCAACTGGAAAAGTTGGCATGGCCAAAGCCTAAAAATCAGATCTAGATCAAAATTTAACAAGACTAGGTGCAACCTAGTATACAGCTGGGCCGCCAAGTGCTGTATGAGAATGTGGGCCCAAGACAATGGTGCTAAATGGGGCAAAGCTCATGCAATAATATGAAGTACAAGTTTAGTAATGAGTTGGAGCTGACAAATTATTTACAAAATGGGTGGGGAGAGTGTGAAAGAGAAAGAGTGTGAGTGATGGAGTGGGAGATGGGGGGGGTTCTTGAGTAAGGAAAACATATCAAAAGAAAGTTATACATTTGAATAAACAAAGAGCTAGAGTAAGGGTAGCAGTTATTGATTTTGTGAATGTGAATTTGAGAGACAGCAGCAACAGATGTAGATAGCAGATAAAGTATGTATGTATGTTCCTGAATCGTAATGAAACAATAAAGTTATTGTTACAGTTGTGCTAACTGGGAACGTGACGTCACTTTTGTGAACACATGGCAGTTCCTATATAGTGAGGGTGTAAGAACGAACTTCAAAGATTTTTTTTCCCCATGTTTGGTCTTTGGGCATGTTATGGACAAAGAATCCACAGTTTCGAGTAAAACCGCTTAATAAACATGTTTGAGTGAAGAACCTGCCATGTGTTTACATAAAGCGTTATTTGATATAGGTGATGAATGAATACGGTTAACTATGTGACAATGTGACACGCCCCTGCGTGCGCGTGCATGTGCCGTCTGTTCTCCACGTGTCATTATGTCCATTATTTATAGATATAATATCATAAGCTGTGACTCAGGTTTGTGCAACCTGTCAGAAAACCTGTGCAGTATCATGCAACTGAGATTAATTTTTTTTTTTTTTTTTGCTTTAATTTGTATCATACTGTAAAAATAAATAGGAAGGGACCAATTTTCTGAATTTTTCCAGAGAAGATTCAAGAGGGCAAATGCTTCCAGAAATTGCTCATGGCCAGTGCACTTCCCTGACATTTCCAAATCTGACACAGTTTCCATTATAAATGGTCAAAAAAAAAAAAACAGAAAGTGATAAAAGGCATAAATGCATAATACTATCCAAAAATCCATTAAGCTTCACGAAGTTAGGTACTCTGTTTTGGATACTATCCAAAAGCTGGATTTTTAAAAGTATTTAAAATTTATCACATATCCATCACTGACTGTAATCACCTCTTTCATAGCCTGTGACCCACCAATACAAAAATTTCATTGAAATTCAATGAAAACTTTATTCTATGTGAACAAACAGAGAAGCAGACAAATGTGGGGCAAATACACAACCTCTGTCTCACTTCATTTGTGGATTTCATGAATAACAATCACATTGAATAATTCAGCCCCTACTGTAAATAAATAAATGAATGAATATTATGACCATGCACCTTAAGACAAAAATATGTTTATATTAAGGCTTTTTTCACATTACGGGTTTCTAAAAGTCTACTATTTTAACCTTAATATAAAGAAAATTTCACTAAATGTAAGAATATTTAGATTAAGGGTAGTTTTTTTACATTAAGGGTAACAACAGAAGGTGTTTACAGATGTGGTTTTATCAGACCCATAGGAGCATTTTTGTCGAGTGACTCATCCTTAGACAGTGGAATAGAACCAGAAATGAGGCATCCAGAACAAATTAAAACAAGGAGGAGACGCCTGCGAATGCCCGCTCACCTGTTGCTGGTTTTGCGCATTTCATGTTGCCTCATTTTTTCTGTGAAGACTGTGAAATAGCTACCTAAAGACGAGAACTCTGTTGTAAAATTTGATTTTAATTTGTTGAGGAAATGATTGGAATTTTGGGACTGAGGCTATTTATCTCTTGGTTCATTTTCATCGTGGATTCTTCATTTTCGGTAGGGGCTGGCAGTGAGGTGTCATTGCTCCGACTGTCATTTTCATATTCCATTTTTATTCATGCGTAAATGTCAAAATAATCTATAAATACTTGTGTGAATAGTATCAAACATTTGGGCAAAACATTTGACCACGATCCTTGGTCTTGCTTTGATATTTAAAGGTTATAGTATTTTTATTATCATGCGGCTTGCTAAGAAATATATTTCAAATATATAAAGTACATTAAATTACAGTAGTTTTCATGTTGTTAAATGTACTGGATTGTGTTGGATTGTTTTTAATCTTTGCTGAATTTCTGTGACCTCATATTTATAATATTTCAGGTAAAAAACATTGAGTAATAAACAATAGGAAAATGTAGCAAGCAGAATGTGCTAAAACCCCTTCAAAAATCAACAAGTTTTTCTATTTGCAGAAATGTTTGTTTTCCACCGGGGTCATTCTGATTGGGTTCAGATTTCATAATTTGCATAATTGTCAGATCACATAGCTAACTTTAAAACTGAGGTAATGGTGTGTACTCAAAAAAGCTATTTTATATTAATTTTCACATGATATCGCAGTCATTTAGCATGTAATCTTACCCTGAGTGATAATGCTACCTCTAAAATGTCATTACATTTAGTGCCCTTGAGTTTTTCTTGGAGACAAGTACAACGGATTAAAAGCAAAACTTTCTGGTCTTTTTTCTGTTTTAAAGTTGCCCTTCTGTTTTTTTTTTTCTGTGGTATTGTGAAACTCTGGATTGTTTTGGGATGAGCGTATCTGTGGATTTATGGGTTTCTCTTCGATCAGTGCTTTGCCCCTGCGTGCTGTGATTATACAGTATACACTGGCTTAATGCATTATATGTACTTGCAACTTAGCATTCCCTGTGAATATGTCCGTTTGTAATGTGTTTGTGCAAGCTTGCTTCATGCCCTTGTGTATATGTGTGTGCATTATGTTCAGGCGTGTGTGTGCACGTTTGCTTTGTTTGTGCATATTCATCTGCGTGTACCTGTGCGAGTATGTTTTTGTATGATTATGTATTTACTGCATATTGTTTGTGTATGCTTGTATGTGTATATATATATATGTCTGACCATGTCTGTGTGTGTTCACATGCTTACGTTCGTGAGCGTGTTTGTACATCAATGCGCGAGTTATCATGTGCCGTGTTTGTATGTCTGTACTTGTGTGTTTGTATATGTGTCTGTGCCTGTGCTTGTGTGTTTGCTTGTGCAATGGTGAGTTTGTCGGTGCATGTGTTCAGTAGCGTATTTTTGTGCGCATATGTCCGTGTGTGTGTCCATGTGACTGTGTTTGCACATGGTTGTGTGTGTGTGTGTGTGTGTGTGCATGCCAGAGTATTCACATGCTTGCGCTTGTTTTTGTGAGTGGAGGCTGCAGATGAGTGTCAAGAGGAGGCCACTCTGCTGAGGTCCCAACTCCGGGCCCTGGAGGCCCGCCTAGCGAGACAGCAGGAGGTCACTGCCCTCCTCCTCCGCCGACGGACAGAGCTCCCCCCTGGCGAGGGCGGCTTCATTGACCTGGGGGAGCTAAAGGAATACGCTGGTTTGCATACCCCTCCTCTGCATCACCAACATATTCTTATCCCGACTCGTCAAACAGTGTCCCCACCTAACCAAGAATCAATAATAAGAAGAAAAAGGAGGCTGTTGGCATCCTTATTTAACATTTACGGTCAGAGTTTGGGTTAAGGATTAGGGGTTAGGGGGTAGGGTTCGTTTTAAATGGCCCCAAATAAATGCGCCAAAATCCTCCGTTTTCATTGTACGTTATATCGACACTTGGTCAGGTGGCGTCACCAAATGACGAGTCGGGATGAGACTGGGCTCATACAGTCGTGTGCAAAAGTTTTGGCACCCCAGATCAAAATTTATGTTACTGTGAATAGCTAAGCGAATAAAAGATGACTGCTCTCCAAAAGGCATAAAGTTAAAGAGGACACATTTTCTTTATATTTTAGGCAAGATTACTTTTTCATTTCCATCCTTTAACAGTTTCAAAATGGCAAAAAAGGAAAACGTTTTAAGGCAAAAGTTTGGGGACCCTGCATGGTCATTGCTATGTAACACTCCCTTTGGCAAGTATTACGGCTTGTAAACACTTTTTGGTGCCAGCTATGAGTTTCTGAATTCTAGTTCGGGGGATTTTGCCCATTATTCTTTTTCAAAGGCTTATAGTTCTGTGAGATTGTTTGGCTGCCTTGTATGGGCTGCTCTTTTGAGGTCCATCCACAGATTTTCTCAGATGTTGAGGTAGGAGACCTCGAGGGCTATGGTGAAACCTTCAGCTCGCACCTCTTGAGGTAGTCAGTTGTGGGTTTTGAGGTGTATTTAGGATCATTATCCTGTAGTGGAAGCCATCCTCTTTTCATCTTCAGATTTTTTACAGATGGCGTGATGTTTACTTCCAGAAATTTAATTGAAGCCAGTCTTCCTTCAACCAGTGACATGTTCCCCGTGCCACTGGCTGCAACACGGGCCCATCCAGGACCGATCCAACCATGTGCACGACAGTTAGAGAGGTGTTCTTTTCATGAAATTCTGCATCCTTTTTTCTCTCCAAACATACCACTGCTCATTGTGGCCAAGACATCCATTTTAACATCAGTTCACAGGACTTGTTTCCTAAATGCATCAGTTTGGTTCAGATGTTCCTTAGCAACCTTCTCATACTGAATTTCATGGAGTGGATGCAGGAAAGGTTTCCATCTCATGACTTTTCCACGAAGGTCATATTAGAGCAAGTGTCACTGAACTGTAGGGCAGGGCACCATGACTCCATGATGTGCTAAATCTTGCTGAAGGTCTTTTGTTGGCAAACGGGTGTTTTGATTTACCTTTCTAGCAATCCGATGAGCAGTGTCCTGAGGAAGTTTTCTTGGTCTTCCAGACCTCAAGTTGACTTCCACGGTTTCTGTTGACTGCCATTTATTAATTTTATTACGAACTGAGGAAATTGCAACCTAAAAACGTTTGCTATCTTCTTATAGCCTTCTCCTGCTTTGTGGGCATTAATTATTTTCATTTTCAGAGAGCTAGACAGCTGCATTGAGGACCCTTTGGCTTCTGATTGTTGGGCCAAGGATAGAGGAGTCTAGGTATTTATAAACGTCAAAATTTGCATTGAATTGGAGAATTGTACAAAACAAAAGTAATACCTCAATACTGCTTAAAATGTCCAAAAAAGTGTTTTAAATTTAAGTTTATGCCATTCAGAGATCAGTTCATCGTCTACTTGCTTAACTATTCTCTGTAATAGAAATTTGATCAGGGGTGCCCAAACTTTTGCATACAACTGTATTACTTGTGCACAATTTGAATGGTGCTCATTCACAAGCGCAATAGAATCCCATTTATTTTGTTACATTGTGCTGGGCTGTGGAAGAATTAACAAGAAAAAGTCCAATATCATGTGCATTTAGTTATGTTATATTTGTGTCAAAAACTCAAAAACTTTTTTCTTAAATCTGGATCTGTGCTCTGCAATCAGAACAATATACAAGGATTCTCAATGTTTTAAAGGCTGGATTTTTACTACTCTGCGTAAAAATGAACCTTTCATGCAGACTGCCCCTGTTCCAGTGAACCATATTGTTTAGGTCAAATTGCTTTGAAAATGAGTCTAATTCAGTGTATCGAATTCAGCAATACCCAGTATTTAAAGCACAAGAAGCACATTGGTAGTAAATCATTATAAAGACTTATGAGGTACAGAACCATATAAAGGGGAAAATGATGTTTCTCATACATGGACATCACAGTATGTCACATTATTAATACATTTTCTTTTGTCCAGACTGTGCTCAGATCTACAATGACAGCAACAACAGAAGCGGTTTTTACATGATCAAGCCTCAGAGCTCTCCCGCTAAGATTAAAGTGTACTGCGACATGAGCGAGGGCGGAGGCTGGACTGTCTTTCAGAGGCGCACGGACGGGAACGAGACCTTCCAACGGTGAGCAAAGTAATTGTGGCTTTACTATGAGGCAGCAAAGGTCTTCCACTGCACTTATTTACTATATCCTGGAAACTGAGTTTAGCTTTTGTTTCATGTTAGCGAGATTACTGGGTTTTTTTTTTTAATTGGAATAACACCAAAATTCTTGAGTTCATATCTGGAGCATGAAGGAAGGACCCTGCATGGGGCCCAAATCTCCTGCTGTACCATCTCCAGGCTAAACTTTATATTTCAAAATTCAAAAATTCAGTTTTTATGGGAATCATGTTACACTTCCTGTGATCATTTCTGGCGCATAGAAAAGGGCTGTTATCCATGTTGGTCACCCTATGGCTCCTGGTGTTGCACCACCACCAGGCTAAACCTTTAAAACTTTAGAAGTTTTAAAAATTGCAGTAACTCATACAAATTTATTGGGAATCATGACAAATCTGCTTTCAACATACACAGCGAACATAGGGTGATTTATTGTTTTTGGTGTTTTTTTATTTTTTTTTTATTTCCAGTAGCGCCATCACCAGGCCAACCTTTATATTTCAGAATGCAATAACATTTACGAACAGTTTTGATTGGAATCATGTCACACTTCTAGCGATCATTTCTGGTGCATAGAGAAGGGGAGTTATCGATGTTGGTCACCCTGCATGCCTGCGATCTATGCTGTAGTGCCCTCACCAGGCCAGACTTTTAATTCTTAAAAACTGGAATAACTTCAAAAGTTTTAATGGGGGTCAGGTCAAATCTGGTTTCAACGTTCCTGGTGCACTGGGAGGGAAGTTTTTTTGTTGTAGCTCAGCAATGTTTCCTATAGCCCATATCACTCAGCCAAATTTAACATTTCCAAATTTACTGATTCAAATAATTCTGATGGGAATCATTTTACACTCCTTGTGATCATTTACGCTGCACAGCGAAGGGCTGTCATTGATGTTGGTCAATCTATGACCTTTGCTGTAGCAAATAGCAATCTTGTTTAATCGGAATCATGCCAAATCAGCTTTGAAAATTCTTTGTACCGAGAAGCGGAAGGTATTGATTGTGGTGATTCTTTAATGCTTCCTCTGGCACCAACACTCAGCCAAGTTTACAATTTCCAAAGACAAAAATTACGATAAGCTTTGATGGGAATGATGTCAAACCCTTAATGATCGTTCCTAATCGGTAATTGAATTATTTTGTACATGGGTTATTATTGTATCGTTGCCATGAGTGTGTGACTGCATTTTTTCACATTTGTTATTTTACTGAGGTCAGCTACAACTTTGGTGTGCATTCCTTCTCTCTTGTAAAAAAGAAAAAAGAATACATTTCAAATGGGATAAATCCACTCCAGGTTATTAAAGCCGAGGTTTACAGAAAATTGGCACAAAAGGAATTTAGAATCTTCAAAAGGCATTTTTCAATTTTATGTCATCATTGACGTGAAGGGAAAATGCCTGATAACTGGCCTACCTGATGTAACGTCGGGAATTATACGGGGAAGTTGCTAAAGAGTTTTTATAGCTCCAACAGCGAATCATTGAAAGTCCCAGGTATAAGAGGTTAATGGGAATCCAGTCAAATCTGCTGTCACCATTCCTTGTGCAGAGAGGAGGAAGCAGCTGATTTTTAGAGCTCTTTTATTTCTACCGTGGCACCACCACGAGTTTCACTCAAGTCATCAGTGAAGCTCCAATCCGAATCAGATGAAGTTCGCTGTGAATGTCTTGATGCACAAAACAGCAATCCTTCTGTGCAATGAAAATCTGACCATTCCTGTAGCATCATCTTTTGGCCAAATTTAAGCTTAAAAATGCATCAAGTCAAACAGCTTTTCGGAGAATTGGGGTAAAATTTGCTGTGCACATTTATGAAGCTTCGAGTACGTCCCTTGTTGATTTCTGGATCCTATACACTTTCTTGTAGAGCCACCACTTGCCAAGCTATGCATTTTTTCAGTGGGGAGAATGTTTTTGTTTCCAGTGTATACCTTGCTGTTGTACTCCGACATCATTTGTCTAGTTTATTTGTAGCTTAAACGCAAAGGCAGAATAGTGGATTAGATTGAAATTTATACATTGTGAGTCATTTTATTGTGTTTTGTTTATTTTGTTATGCTATGACATATTTCTGTAATGGCTTGTTTATTTCCTCTTGCAGGAATTGGGCTGACTATAAGCAAGGCTTTGGAAACATGCAGTCTGCCAGGGGGGAATTCTGGTTGGGAAATGATAACTTGCATTATTTAACTTCACAAGGTACGAACAGTTTTCTTCTGACAAAAGTGATTCCTTGTATTGCATATTACTAGGTACAATTAAACATTTCACAAAGAACAGAATCAAGGTGCCATATTTTGCAGCTCTCATAATCATAGTTACCACACTTAAATGAAGAGGAGAAAGGAATGGGAATAATAATGTTTATGATGAAAATTATTTTGTATGAATTCAAAGCGTCACATGCAGTTGTCCTGTCCATACAGGTGATTACGTCCTCAGAATCAACATGGCCGACTTTGATGATAATTTACGCTATGCAGTGTACAGCACCTTCAAAGTTGCAAGTGAGCAGGTAAGCACAGAGGTTTGAGAAATACTGTTCTGAGTTGTATACCAGTACACCTCTAGGTGGCGTATCTTGATAAGGCATGGTTTCAGTACAGGCGTGAGCGTTCCCCACACTCTCCAGCTAGCAGGAAAATGAAAACCCATGTTTTCTTCAGTTTAAAAAATTCTTTTTGGAAGTCCCGGCATTTCAGTCAATATATTAATCGCGGAAGAGTTCAAAGGTGGATCTCAAATGACCAAATATTCCCCGATCTCAGAAAAGGGAGAATAATTATCCAACAAATGAACTCAACACCTTGTCAAAAATTTCACAGGAAAAAAAGATGCTGACAGTGATTCATAACAGTCTATCTAATTTGGCCTATATGTAGCAAAGTCGGTTGCTTTTTCATGAATTTAATAATCTTGATTACGATCTGAATTACTCATGAGACACAATCTGCAAGACAGCCTAGGCTTTGGCTTCATGTTGGCATTATCGGAAGTGGGATAAAATGACAGATATGTTTTGGAGTCGAAAATCCTGGTTAGTTTCTCAATGAAATAAACACAACTTCAACATCAACTGGGAACACGACTTGAACATCAACAGGGAAACAATTTGTCAGAACTGAGAGATTCATTTGTTCTGGAGGAGTAGAGTACTCATTTCTTTACTCATGTTGAATATGAATAGCTCATATCTTTTACAGGATAACTATAAACTTTCATTCGGGAAGTACTCTGGGTCAGCGGGAGATTCTCTCTCGGGCAGCAACCATCCTGAAATGCAATCATGGGCCAGCCACCAGGGGATGAATTTCAGCACTCACGATCGCGACAACGACCAATATAAAGGCAACTGCGCTCGCCAGGACAAGGCCGGCTGGTGGTTTAACAGGTCACATGACATCTGTCACCTCTGTTTACTTTATAGTTAGTTTGCTTTTTCCAGCGTTCCCTGTGCTAGTTTTTTTTTTTGTCATAGAAAGACGCCCTACAGCATGGCTCCCCAAATCTGGTCCTCAAGTCCAACTGCAGCCCTGATTTTCTTTCCTTCCGAACAATTAAATGAACAGTTATTGCCTCTGATTGGCTAGACTGCCTTCATACCTGACTCTCGGATAAAGGGAGGGTTTAAACCCAACAGTTCTCGGCCCTTGAGGACTATGATTTGGGGAGCTCTGTCCAGGACTCTCCTCTGATGATCAATCATGTTTTATTCATCTGTCATTATGTTCTCCTAGGTTACCACAGAGCATGCGAAGACACATTGCAAATGATGAAAGTGCTTCTTGTTGAGTTTCTAACTTAGCAGAGAGAAGGCCAATGGCAGGATTGACGACGGGCCACTAGAGCGTGTATATAATGAGGAAGATGCAGAAAAATGAAAGAAGGCTTGGAGAACCTAATGTACCTAATAATTTGGATCAATTTTGCTCTGTGGAAGGAGGGGAGGAAATGTAGAATTCAGAGTGAGAGGCTTGGGTATGTCCTTTTAGTAGGATGCTCCAGTCCCAACTGACACAAAACCAGCAATCTACATGGACTGGAAAATAAGGATTACTGCCCTGTATCACTCAAAGGGAATAACAACTCAATCACTCAGTTATGAGGAGCAAACCGATAGACCACTAGAACAGGAAGGAACCAATTACGATATGCTGGTTTTGATACTTTGTGATCAATAACAATTGCGCTAAATGTAAATCTTTATTTTCTTCAACATAAATAGCCTACCTATGCTAAATGCAAGAATTTGTTTGAAAATATATAAAATTATGCATGTTTATGTTTGTATGCTTTATTATATAGTTTATACTTTATGAACAAATGCTGTAATAAACCACTCCTGTTTGGCATATCAGATTGGCTGCCTTCGAGCAGTCAAGTCTGCGAAAACAGTTCGGTTGAACTTCTCATTTTTAAATTGTGTCTCCTACCATTTCTTTCCTCTAGATGTCACTCTGCTAACTTAAACGGCTTCTACTACAAGGGCCCGTACAGCGCCGTGTCGGACAGTGGAATTGTCTGGTACACATGGCATGGATGGTGGTACTCTCTGAAGTCTGTGGTGATGAAAATCCGGCCTCAAGATTTCGAGCCAAACAAGGTGTAAACATTGTCTGAAATTCCCCGCAGTTTTGGCAGGAGAACTCTGCGGGGGATTGCTACTATTTGTGTTTCAAAATGTATTCTTTATGGATAAAATATTACTCAAAAGCACATAACCTGCAGCATATGCACTGGATTATATTTACTGCGCCTGATATATTTTTTTCAGATGCTTGCCCAGATAAAAGTCTTCTGAAACTAGTTTTTTTCACCGTTCAGTATCCAAATCCAGTAGACCAACTCCAATTTTTTTGAGATGCCAAGTCACGGAATACAGTCAGCGTGCATACCACTGTATTTCTTAACAAATTTCAGACGCATCATTGCTGACTGAAAAAGCGGCACTTGTCTTGCATTGCTGGTGCATAATTTGGTCCCAAAGTGACAATAATTATGCTTCATTACTTTTTGCAAAGGGCACTGTTTACATTTATATTGACAATAGTCTGGTTGTTTGGGACTGTTGACTGTTTGGTGAAAACCCTTGGTAATCCTGATCTGGTTAAGGTATAGTTTTAGGGTACAGATGTTAAGCCACGAAGGTTAGAGATTCTGACTCCAATATGTCCATACTGGCCTAGATCAGCACATGCAAGGACAGTTTCAAACTTCCACTGTCAATATCAGCTGAACTATATTGCAACACACTGTAAACACACAGTGATATAAAATACAATTTTACGTTATTATGAAAGTTTTTCTCACTTAGAGTTTGTTCTGTGACTGCTGAAGTTGGTCAAATTAATTTTGCTGAGGCACTATGAATTTATTTAACATTTTCTTCAAATGTTTTCTTAGAATAATGGCAACTGAGAGATGCATGCATGAGAGGTGTTATTTTTCCTGTGTGATATCCTGAATCAACGTACCAGATATCCTGATCTCTGATGTCATATTTCCTTTTTCCTGATGTGGTATAATGCACTTGAAACAGGTTTCATGTGCGTGACCATAATTCATTGCCACTTCTGAGCAAACATTCAAATAAAATTTAAATTTCACTCAATGATAAAAGGCCTGGTTTCTGTTGCGCTATATCCCTGAAAAATGAATGCTTGTGTAGAGGTATAGTGTTAAAGTGTATAATTCCACCATAAGTGCAAAATTTAAGATACATCTGAACCATAGCAGCACCAAGATTCCATCAACCTGTATAATGCAGTGATCATAAGCTATATGAATTCCTTGAAAAGACTGAAGATCCAGGTGAGTAAAGTGCTTCATATTTAAAAGGGGGAGGGAGTTGTGAAGTTGTGTGACCACAATCTTAGATTTCACATCTGTTGACAATTGATTTGTGAACATTATTACCATTTTGTAATTATCAAATGAGCCATCCTGGAAACAATTTGATGTGGAACATACTCAAAGTTGCAACACAGTATTTGCAACACACGCACATACATAGTCTCGTTTTTCTGGCCTCATGAGGACCAAATAATATTTTTGCACAGAAAATTCCATTTTCATACCTCCCAACCCTAATAGCAGCTGTGATCATAACCTTTCTCCCAACCATAACTCAAGACCACTCCAAAACAATCCAATTTCTAACTTAATTTTAATACATCACAGTGGCGGTTCTAGACCCGGGCAGACACGTCCCTTTATGACAATTAGTCCTGGTTAGTTCTCAATCATTTTCCTTTACTGACGCGTTTTCCAATTATCGTAATTGCCAACTGAAGACACGGTTTCTCTCCATATACGATGGAACAGCGATGAAATCATGGGCTTAACCCAGCACAGTGGCGGTACCTGAACTGAGAATTGTGAAAAAACATCCGTTTAAAACAGTTATTAGTCCTGACCAGTTCTCAGTCATTTTCATGAGTAACAAAATGTTCACTCCGAGAGCACTCCACACTTAACAGCTGCTGCTCGTTCTCCCCGACTACGCAAGAAGACGATCATTCATCTGGACGCTGCTGTATTTAAATGAACGTTATTCAAATTTGCATAGCCTACCTGTCGACTCTCACCAAATAGCTTGAGCAGCACACAACTACCAAGTGCCACCTTTTTCTTTTTAAATCAACCCACGAAATACCGAGAGTGGAAGGCGATATTTCATTGGAACATGGACCTGATCAATCAACGCGAATCACTGGCCTATTAATAAGTAAATTATTTTTCCGTACTGAATTTCGCCCATGATTTCATCGCAGTTCGATCGCAGTCGGAGAGAAACCATATCTTAAGTTGCCAATTACGATAATTGGAAAACGCGTCAGGAAAGGAAAATGATTGAGAACTAACCAGGACTAATTGTCAAAAAGGGACGTGTCTGCGCCACCCCTCTATTTCCCGGATGTAGAACCGCTACTGATACATCACCTTAAGCACAATTCGGTTACCTATCCTTTAAATTAGACCTAGTCCTAACCAGAAACTAAGTGGTAACCATAGATCAAAACCAGGCCCTAGGCCAATAGTGTATCTTTTCCCTCAAGTGAGCATAAAAATAACCGATAGGCCAATTTTTTCTGAGATTTGTAGGCCCTATTTGTATTCATGGGGGGGTTTTAAGTCTGTAGTAAGGCATTCTGTTGTCCCGTCGGGAATATAATTAAGTACACGCATGCGCATAATCATCGTACAATGCAAATAAATCTGCGTTGATTTTTCTCTAGGTATCGGTATTACACGTAGATCTGCATCCTATCATTCAGGATGTAAAATTATTGTCATTATCCATTTTAATTTGCTTCACGACTCTTACATGTGACATTGTGTTTGATTTATGGCGCGATGTCTGATTGATGAGATATTTTCCGGGCAACAACTGCAAATCCTTATGGCTTATTTTTGAGGACATTTAAAGTTACATGTTTACAGTGTAAAATTAGAAGTACCTAACGGTTACCTCAAATCACTTGCCTTTCATTGAGCCGGCGGCGTTGACGTCACATTTTGCCCAGGTGAAAAGATCACCTGCGCGCATTGCTTCGCGTTAGCTGGTTGTCCTTGAGTGCCGTGAGTATGGACTACGCCTGAGATTTTTTTTCCTGCAAGCTGAATGAGTTGCAAAGTTTATAAAGCAATGGTTTAGAAATTGTTATTTGCAAATAACTAGCTATCCAGGTAGTATAGGCCTACTGGAATTTTCAAAATGCAACACGGGCGAGGACCGCCGTCTAGCGCTCATGGATTCAAGCTGTATAGTTTGAGATCATGCGTTATGTAATGAATCTCCCGCTAAGGGAGTGGGGAATACGGGTGACAATGTCTACGTGTTTGTAGGCTATTGATTTGTCTCGTAATAGCTAATTGGTTCATGCTGTGGACCGAACCGTTTTAAAAGCCATCGGGAAATGCTGGTATTAATCGGCCCCATTAATTCTAGAAGTCTCCGACAGCTTGACCCAGTAAAATTAAGTAAACCGATTGTTGGCCTGTTTATGACTAAGAACCACGTTGACTGGCGATGGCTGAAGGAAATGAACTAATGAATAGCCGCGGAGTTATTGGGCAGATATAAATATATCGCGACCTTCCTGGCTTAACTTTGATATTTTTATGGGCAATTCGTCAGCTACTTTCTTTCGGTTATGATACAAACCGAAAATTTAGGGTTGTTTTCTGGTAGGGTAGACTGGGGAGGAGAAGTGGGCCACCTAGGCTAAGTTCTAAAATTACTGCGAGGAGAATACATTACTGTGGTCACGTGATGCAGCGCGGGTATTCCCAAACAGCTATCCTGAGTATGAGCGGGAAGTAGGCACAGTGCAAGGTACGTCATAAATAGTCATTTTATGACTTCAAAAGTTAATTTTTGAATCCGATTTCATTTTGCCTCTTGTCCGAACATGACATAGATCACAACAGAATAAATGTTTCATGTAAGTTCTCTAGGAGTTTAGTTTATTATAGCATACACCCAGCCTGGAGGTTTGACACTGAAAACACTGGGCGCCAAAAGCATGGAACTATGAACATCAGGGAGAAGTGGAGCCAAACGTGTCATGGAAGAAGTGAGCCACGTGACTCACTTTTCCCACCCGGCTCACTTCAGGGTTCAAATCTTTGTTGTGTCAAGGTTCGAGATCTTTCACCTCATCTCGTTTCTCCGGATGTTACCGGCCCAATTTAGCCTTGATCATGTTGATGGCACTGGCCTAAAACCATGAAAACACCATTTCACCACCACCTAGGCAATCGTGACTAGGGGCATATATTCTTTGCTAACTGACCAGGGTGGGAGGTGTTCAATCATGTGTCAGTAGAATCCACCTGGCTGATGTTTTGAAGATGTTTATTCATTTAACAAGGAACTGTGGTTGGGGACTAGGAAGATGGAAATGAGCAAAATTAACCCTGCAAAAAAATATTCGCAAAGATGGAATAGTGCCGTGAGAACTCACCTACCCCCATTTTTTTCTTTCTCACTACATGTAATTCCATCAAGGAAATATTGGACAGGGTAGAGGTTGATCCGTAGTATTATGTTGCCACGAGGGTGTGTAGGGATGGAGGGTATCTAAGGGATACGTTAGTCTTGTTCAATTAGCTGTGACCTACCCCCGCATATAATAATATTATTTCTTTCAGGAGGGGTGGCCCACTTCTCCCAGAGCATTCGGCACGGCTGGCCCACTTCTCCCAGACAGCTGGCTCACTTCTCCCAACATCAGCCATTTTTTCATCAATAAAAAAAAAATGACTGAAGGTGATGGTAATTCGTTCTCGGACTGTGCCTGTATTTCATGCTGGGGTAAGGGATTGCTAAATGTCGCCTACACTGTGGATCTCCTATGGTTCATTCCTGCATAGTAATGATGATCAGTAGAAAAGTGGCCCACTTCTCCTTGGAATCCGCTACTATTGTTAGTCGTGGGAATGACAAGCATCAGTCGTATAGACTAAAGGCCCAGTCCCACTGCACTTACGGATGCAAAGAGGATGTAAAACGTTAAAAAATCCTGCCATCCATTGGAAAACAGTATGCGTCCGTTGTGTACTCATTGCATATGTGTTTCATACGCTCTATCCATCGAGCATCCGTCCACTGAGATTTCATCCGTGCAAAAAGTTTTGAGCTGCACTTAACTTTTAGAGCGGATGAACTTTCCGCCGTGTGTGTAAATTCGCGACATATACGAGCAACAAATGTTCTATGTCCGTTATCATCCGTTAAACGTCTGCCGTATCCTCTCTGCATCCTCTGGGCATCCTCGCAACTCACATCCGCTGCAGCTGAAAACGGAAAGAGGGAGGAGAGATAAGGTACATGGAACGTCTATACATCGTTACTAGCACAGAAATAGAAAGGATTTAAGCGCATGCATCTTGTATACAAAGTATTCAAAACGGACAAAGCGCTTCATCCGCTATGCATCCGCTCTTTTCACAATGCGTCCGCTTCGCAGTTATCCCCGGCAACCCCTTCGGAGCGGTCATCCGCTTCCATCCGCTTTCATCCCCTATGCTTCCTATGAACATGTTTAACATCCCCGCTACATACTACCCATGACCGTTCTTTTCCGTTCTGTTTTCGCAAATTTTCGCCAATTTTGTCCATTTCTGGAGCGAATGGAGCCACCCCCAAAATTTTGCTCGTTCGCTGTGTCCTTTTAGCATGTGTTTTGTGTCCATCGGCCAGTGGGACCAGGCCTTAAGCCATTGGAGTCAGCCTTGTTCAAATGATCGTGCAACTCGCACGCACAACCGCGGGTGGCAAAAGCGTCACGTGAAATATAAAACATCTTTGGGTCCAACACATTCTTATCCCGGACTCGTCATATATTGACGCTACCTGCCTAAATGTCGATATAAGAGGCAGAAGGAAGCTTTTGGAGTCATTATTTGAGGGTTCGGGTTAGTGGGTAGGGTTCGTTTTACACTGGCGTCAATAAAGGACCCTATAAAAGACCTTTTGCCTCATATCGACGCTTGTTCAGGTAGCGCCAATATATGACTTGTCGGAATGAGAATGGGCTCAAAAGGGCACAATTTCTCATCTTGATGTACCACGTAATACCAGCGTATATATGCAGTCTTTGATGGAGTGATCAACCTTGACCATGCAGTAACCTGGTTTCCAACTACATCAGGTCATAGTCGTGTTATGGTTTATGAGGGGTTAAAGTCTCTTTTTTTTTTTTTTAACATAATTTTGGATTATTATTAGGGCTGTCACATTAATTAATCGCGATTAATTGCGCAATAAAAGTAACTGCCACTATGAGGCAGACAGACGTGATTGCTTATTACCTTTTCTATGACACTTACCTAATGTGGTCATTTGAAATGCTGCCGGGAATAAAACTGTGATTTGAAGTCCGCTAATTACCAGCGAGGTAGGACAGCCTCCATCGCCTTGGCATAATTAGCTTACCTTAAATGAATTACCGTATACTTTGCCTGACTTGCAATCAAGCCATTTATTCAGCCAACTGACAAATCAAAACCAAAATGTGGCCTATAATGATTAAAAGATAATGAGAAGCAGACAGACCTAACCAGGCTGCCGCATTATATTGAAAGATTTTCAAATTCGTTAACAATTTACATGTCACGTTCTATACGTTTAAACAAAATGTTTTCCACCTTCACTGTTGGTTATTTAGACGATCAAAAGTAAATAAACTCAAGTGCTATGAGTTACATTATTTTAAATTACTCTTGTTCAATTATCAAAAAAAATGCATTTTGATTTTGATTAGTCAGTTGGCTGAATAAATGGCTTGATTGCAAGTCAGGCAAAGTACACTGGAATTGATTTAAGGTAAGCTAATTATGCCAAGGCAATGTAGGCTATCCAACCTCGCTGGTAATTTGCGGACTTCGAATCACAGTTTTCTTCCTGGAAACATTTTAAATGACCGCATTAGGTATGTGTCATAGAAAAAGTAATAAGCAAGAAAGTCTGTTTGCCTAATAGTGGCAGTTACTTTTATTGCGCTGAAATTTATCGCGATTAATTAACGCGACAGCCCTAATTATTACCTTCGCCAGCGACTTCGCTGACGAAGGTAATGTTTTGATCCCCGTGTATTTATTTGTTTGTGTGTCTGTCTGTGTGTATGTATGTGTATCGAATAACTCAAAAAGTACCAAACGGAATTTCATAAAATTTGGTGGGTTGATTTGGCATGACCTGAGGATCAATCGATTAGATTTTGGGAGTGATCGGGTCAAAGGTCAAGGTCAAGGCCACGAAAAGGTCAAAACCGACTTTCGGCCATATCTCGGTCAATTTTTATCCGATCGGCATGAAACCAACGCCAGAGGCGAGGGATTCAGTGGCGTCGGCGAAGGTATGCGCTCTACCGAGTGCCCGTTCTAGTTGTTATATTATTACACCTATAGCTTTGAAACTTTGCACCTAAGCTAATGTTATTCTGCTTAATCGGAAAATTCTGATTTTTACTTTATCTTTCTTGGTTGTGGAGCTTTGAGGACACCAAAGGCATTTTAGCATTTGTTTCACATTTGGCTAGGTACTGACTGCAGTTGGTGCTGAATTCATAGTGAATGCAGGCTGATTTATATGCAGCAGACACAGATAAATGGAAAAAATGCCAGAGAGCCTGTGCTAGGGTTTATATTGGGGGTGCTTCGGGGACCTAAAAATGGAACTGCCTAAACAATAGTCACTATTGGTGTCCTCATAGCCCCACAAACAAGGAAGATAGTGAAATGGACTGCATTTTTACCTTCGTCAGCGACTTCACTGACGAAGGTAATGTTTTGATCCCCGTGTATTTATTTGTTTGTGTGTCTGTCTGTCTGTCTGTATGTCTGTCTGTGTGTATGTATGTGTATCGAATAACTCAAAAAGTACCAAACGGAATTTCATAAAATTTGGTGGGTTGATTTGGCATGACCTGAGGATCAATCGATTAGATTTTGGGAGTGATCGGGTCAAAGGTCAAGGTCAAGGCCACGAAAAGGTCAAAGCCGACTTTCGGCCATATCTCGGTCAATGTTTATCCGATCGGCATGAAACCAACGCCAAAATGTGCAGAATTATATACCCGATCCCGTGATGTGAAACACGGTACAATGGGGTCAATACCCTTCTTAGCGGTTGGGGGTCAAAGGTCAGGGGGGTCATTACCTTTCGAACTTAAAGGCGTATTGATGTAAAAAAAACATATATCGTACTCTTGTCATTCATCGATCATTTAAAAATTGGTCCTCAGAGTTATGTGGCGAGGGATTCAGTGGCGTCGGCGAAGGTATGCGCTCTACTGAGTGCCCGTTCTAGTTTGTTTGTGTCTGTCTGTCTGTCTGTGTGTATGTGTATCGAATAACTCAAAAAGTACCTAACGGAATTTCATAAAATTTGGTGGGTTGATTTGGCATGACCTGAGGATCAATCGATTAAATTTGGGGAGTGATCGGGTCAAAGGTCAAGGTCAAGGCCACGAAAAGGTCAAAACCGACTTTCGGCCATATCTCGGTCAATTTTTATCCGATCGGCATGAAACCAACGCCAGTGGCGAGGGATTCAGTGGCGTCGGCGAAGGTATGCGCTCTACCGAGTGCCCGTTCTAGTCTGTTTATGCAGTATGACATTAGCTTAGATGCAAAGTGTCAAAGCTATAGGTGTAATGGTAAAAAAGTTATGCCATGTTAAATACAAGAATGTCAATTGACAAAAAAAAAAAAAAACAACTGACAGACAGTACCCTTAGAAAATAATTCACCTAAAAAATTGGTCAGAATGAGCTGAAATTTTGGATTTGTCAGTGATATATATTTATACAGCTGCATACAAAAAATTTGCAAAATTGAGAAGGTGATGGTGAGACCCATTTGATGATCTGACATGGAATGACCCCCTTTTCAGGATGTATGTTCATATGGAAGGAGGTTGAAGTCTTTACTTCATTAAATTAATGTTTAAATATGTAAATTTGTCTGGTATAAATGTGATTACCATCATTCAGTGCCCACGGGACTGAAAACAATCTGATTTTTTTGACCAGATGATTGACATATGTACAATTATATAGAAGAAAAAATTGTTGTCCTGGGTAAATGACTACGCTATGATTTTGACGGTTAAAAATTGGTCTTAAATAGCATTTTTTCAGTTGGAGCCATTTTTGGAGTTCCCTTACTCCTAAATTATGATTTTAATACTGTCCAAAAACTTTCTACAGATAGTCATGTGCCTAAATAGAAGGAATGTAGCCCCAATAAATGGTTGTGATATATTGTAGCATGACAGTTGCCCCCCGAAAATTGAAATTTTCATTTTCGCACATTACAAAACCACTACTTTGGAGGCCAATACCTCAAAAACTAGGGGAGATGGTACTTTTCTGATGACAGATCCTGAAAGTCTGGGTGCTAATTACATAATATACCACTTTTCAAGCTCACAACTCATTTCATTCCCAAGATACTGGCATCCAAATATGGCTGTTCTTAAACATGCGAGATTGGCAAGGGTCAAAAATGGGGTATACCACCCTATTTTGAAAAGCCACAGCACAAAAACCCTTTAGAATTTTCACAAAATATTTTGCACATGTTCATCATATGTTAAGGTACCAGTACAGATTTTTTTAGCCAAATCTGAGTCTGTCATTATGGGACCTCTGGTTGAGTTCATGTGGAATGACCCTATAGTGTGTCACTATCCATTATAGAACACATTTCATTTCGGAGAAACAACCATTTAATTAATTCACCTGAACCACGCCTTGTAGTGACTATGTGAGATTGGTTCTTTCCCCGTAGTAGACCAGCCTGCTACGGCAAGCAACGCCGGCACACTGGCTTAAGTCTCGATCAGCAGAGCGCAGATCTATTTCTGGGTGCCATAGCCGTCGCAAAATCCGCCGTTGCATAAAGTCTCTTGTGTCCCTGGAGGATGTTACAGGGATACTATGTAATCACCATGCCGTGTCCGTCGAGATTTTCTTGTGAGTGCTCTTCACGCTACAATTTTCAACTGATTCACTCTAGGGCTGGGCAATATATCGATATATCGTCACAGATTTTGGATATCGTAATATCGTGATATGAAACGTGTTGGGCTTTTCTGGTTTTAAAAGCTGCATTTCAGTAAAGGGTTGCATTTTTCTGCTCTTACAAGACTGTTGTACCTGTTGCCTGCACCTGCTTGGTCATTATATCAACATTACTAATAAATGGTTATTGAAAATATCATTGTGTAAATATTTTGTGAAAGCAACAACATTTGCCCTGATGATATCGGTAAAATATCAATCTCGAGGTATTTGGTCACAAATATCGCAATATTAGATTTTGTTCATATCGCCCAGCCCTAATTCACTCTATTTCGTGTGAGCCCTTTGTGTGGCAAGGTCACAAAGCCAATCGATTTTGGGAATGATTGCTTTAGGACGTCCGAGAATCTACATTAACCAGTGGGCGACTGACGGTCTAGTTTTATTTGGCTGATGAGGCTTGATCCCAGAGCCACAGGGGCAGAGAAATCTTTTTCTATCAGAAAAAAACTTATATTTCCAATGGTACTCAATTTTGGTAATATTTTCAGCAATTCTTACCATTTCAGAGTAATCTACTGAGTGTCACCTCTCAAAGAAGACAGTGTAGTCAAAGTGATTCAAGAACGGTCTGCACTTTAGTTTGGGAGGAAATTTGCTTAGAAAAGGACTGCACTTTAAAGGAGCTGTGTCTCAATTACTGCACATGGTCACAACACTGAACAAAGTAAATCCGCTCAACTGCTAGGCAAAGTTTAGAAGGTATTTTTCTTCTCCGATTATTGGCTAGGGCTAACAGCTTAAATTCTTCATATCCCTTGGCTAAACATTTAAATAGCACATGAAATCCTTTTATTTCCATGGAAAGCTCTTTAAAATGTGTTATGCCGAAGTAACAAATGCATAAATACAATGCAAAACCAAGATGGATTGGCAAGGATGGTATCAGATTATGCTTGCAGTCAAGCGGATTCACTTTCTTAGGATGTACGTTCTGAGCACGCTAGTTATCATGACAAAGCTCCTTAAAGGGCTTAAGGTATTATTATACTATTGTCCTATGATGCAATACCGTTTTCCAGCAATATCTTTTAATTGCCTGAATGGTCTACGAAAAAGATTGGCCATCAGTATGTTACATTATGAAGTTGAAAGAACCTTACTTGTGTCTCTTGCTACTTGACTAACATAACAGTCTAATATGATCCGCATTGTACAGATAAATACCCATGTGTATTTAGGATGCGTGTTTACATGTAACTGATGACCTGTCTGCTAGTCTGATGACATATTTAAGGGTCCCCACAGTTGAAGGTTATGTCTGTAGGGGGATAATAGTAAATTCACAATGCAGGTTGGAAAAAGTCAACTCTGCCACCACCCTCTGTTCTGTCTGGCTTTTGAGGTCTACTGGACAACCCTGCGATGGGTCACGAACCGGTTAGCTGCAATTTGTTGGCGTCTGTAGTCCTCTCTCAGGGTTAGTCCCCTGTACTTGTAGTATGTCCCATTGGAAGATATTTGACCCCTTTTTATTTCCAAAATGAAATCCAATGCTGCTGTCATGATCTATATGTGTTTACCCAGTACTTACTGGGCCAGAACGCTGACTAAACAAGACTGCGGGGTACATTTGTACAAGTGCATATAAAAGTATTGTTTTATTGTAGGACCCAATGGTCGGAAATAAGGAAGTCTAAATGAGCACCATGATGGGTGCGATCATTTTCTGGGTTAATTTTGCCTTACGGAGTTTAAAGCATTTTTGCAGCAGTGCTCCTCCTGAATTTGATTCCAATCATTGTCATTGTGTGGATTTTTTTCAGTAACACTTTTTTTTTTTGGTGGAGTGTGTAACTTAATTTTCCCAGCCTATGTTGTGTGGGTCTAGTCATTATGTGGATAGTGCTCTCAGTGTAATGTATGTTCTTCGACTGAATGAGTGCCACGCTTGTGTATTTTTAGACGAGGCGGCGAGGCATCCGTGGCGAGCTGATATGTGTACGTCAGGTGGAAAGGACAGCTATGGTGTTGGTACTTGGAAAATGGATCACAGGGGTGATGGATTACCTCGGAAATGAAATGTAAAAAGGAATGCGTCACCGTAAATACGTTGTCGGTTGAGGCTGCTTATTTCCTCCAAAATGGTGTCATGTTATCTAGCGGATTGCTGCTCACTCTCTGTTCTGGCACTTCTTTCAAAATTCTGAATCGCACTGCTCTGCTGTGCCCTTTGGCCAGTCAGCCAAATCGGCATCAATTCACTGAAATCTCCATATCCGCACTGTTTACTTAGTGTTTTGGAGGAGAGAGCTGCATTGCGGGATACTCTTGTGCCCACCCCCCCCCCCCCATCCCCCCCACCCCTGTTTTGGCCCTGTGGAGTTGTTTAGAGATGCCTGCCCTCATCATGCTCTATGGGCTGGATACATACTCTATTTGCATACATCAATGGTATCATTTCAAATAAAATGTCTTATGAGCTTCCAGAAGTCTCATGTTATCTCGTGTACAGCAGTCATTAAGTGAAATTACAATGATGGATTATTTGGATTAAATGGAACCTCCTGACTGTGATTAGTATTGTTTTCCTGTCTGGTGGAAAAGCCCTGTCAGTTTGGTGACTGATCACTGCTTGATCTGCAGGCCTGTCGCTCCCCGCTGGCCGTGTAGACATCCAGTACACTACAGTTAGCGGGCCACGTGAATCATCATTAACTTTAGGCTAGAAGCTACAGCGATGTCTTTCATTGTGCTGTGTCACTGTTGGTAGTCCTTCTCATTGAGCATCTGTATTGGTAAATTCTAATACACTTAAGCTACCCCCGCCCCCAAAAAAATCTCTTCATTAAATGGAGTTTATTGGCCTCTTGCACAAAATAAAGCGGCAAAAGGCTGTGTGATTGAGTTTTACCTATAGATACTGAATTATTTGGGTAATCGAAGTGGGGTTTTTTTTCTTCTTCTTGGTATTTGTTATTAATAATTTCTGTTTTATGCTGCCTTGAGGTGAGGAATTGAAGGGTCTTAAGGCAAACTGCCTTTCTGATAAATGGTGTGATCAGCGTTTGATAGCGCACCTTGGCTCTCACTGCGATTTTGAGGCAGTCCTACACCGTCAGGTCAGTATTTCATCCCCCCGATTAACAAAGGAGGCACTGCCCGGTATTTAGGTTTTCTCGGCTTTTTGGTCTGTCCGTTATTTTGAGGGCATAGTGAAGAATTCCACGTAGCGAATTTACGTTAAGTGAACGTGTAGGCCCAATTTATGTTTTTAATTGTTCTGCCTTTCTGAAACTATTCGCTTTTCTAAGTCACATTTCCTGTAATTCCATAAATAAAGTGGTTTTATTTGGGAAATGTGCGTGGAGCAGATACCGGGTTTATCTTGGATTCGGGTGACACACAACGCCGCGCTGTCAGGCTCGCGGATGATGTAGTGCGACACTCGCGAAAATGCTATCGGTGCTGGACTGGCACGTGGTGCTGCGGTAGCTTCTATTTACATACCAGTACTCTGCTGAGCCTGCGATAACTGCACTTTGCGGTCGCTCGAAATCGCTTCTGTCGACAGCCCTACTGGTTCAATAGAGATTTTTCCCCATCTTTCCTCAGGGCAGCAGCCTTTTAATGTCTTACGAGTTACTGATGCTGCTGCTACACTTGAATTTAATGCTCTTCCTTCATTCACATGGTCTGAAGTCTGTTAAAAGAAAACCATCGGTCAACCCCTTAACTTCTCACATTTGGCCCCCATCTTTGGCATTGTAAACGGTTTCTCATCTTCCATATTATCTCCTTACCTTCCTTGATCAGGGACTCTGCTAAAAAAAAAAAAAGTACTTTAAGGTTTTTTTTTTAACATTTAGTCTGTTGGTGCTTCGCTTATTTTAAACAGTTTGATGACTGCAATACCTGCTTCACCACAGACAGATGTGTACCACATATTGAGTCAAGTGGGGGCAGAAGTCCAACCACCTGCATGTAAAATGAGTGACGTCCGCACAAAAGAAAAGCTGCCCTCGCGTGAGAAGCTTCATCCTCCGAGAGTAATAAGGAGAAATGTACAGCATGGTGGCTACAGGTTTAGGTCTGCTGGAAGTTTCTGCGTCTGATGTTTCATACAGATAATTGCTTTCACAGGCAGGAATTTTCTTTGTTTTGGTGGGAGGAACTATGAGTGTCCAAAATTTTTTTCACCCAAGCATATTAGATGGCCTTATACAGTTATGCGCTCCATGTTGCTGCTTGTTAGAGTATTGACCATCATGTAGTTATTTTCATCCAAAATGTTTGCATCCTTTCCTGACTGATTGACGGGTGTAGCTTTTTCCTGGTTGGGTTGTCTATAGTTAGGCAAGATTATTACTTCTGACCTAAGTAAGGCCCTTATATGGATTAGGCAAAAAATAGATCTGTTGTGCCGCTCTCCAAGGTTCTGTGCTTCCTCTAATGTCAGGGTCAGTGGCGTGCGATTTATGTGCTGGTGGCCTTTATGAGGTCATCATTCACCTGCATGTGTGTTTTTAAAAAAAAAAAAAAAAAAAAAAGTTTATTAGTTTGGTCTATAGTGTGCTGTATGCTATGTTTAGCTTTGTCTATGCTGTGTAGTTCTGTCCCGCAGTATGTCTGACTGACTGTGACGTTATGTCACTACTCAGTCCAAACTTATATTGTGCTAAGTGAAATGAGTGGATGTCGTGTCACTGTTTTTGTGTTTTGAAAGGTGAATGAAAGCTGGTTGTTCAGACAGTCTGCAGCTTTGTCACTAGGCATTCAGAATTAGCCAGCATGGTGGGGATTACAGCCATAATCTTCTTGTGTAATGGGTAAGATCATGGCGTGACTAAGATCAACACAACAAATGACTTGGGAAAACACACGCCATTTTAAAATTTAGACTGGGTAAAAAATCAAATTATACACGTCTTAACTAAAAACTGACACCTGTCTCCTATCTGATCTAAATATTAAAATGTCCATCTAAAAGACTGGAAGACCAGTGCCTGGCTAGACTCTTGAAGACATAAACTAATACTTTTGGAGGAGATGAGAATCATTTGGAACTATTATTTTATCATTTAAAAATAATTAAAGATTGCTATATTTTGAATTTGAGAAGGCTTAAACCAGTCAGTAATTGGAAATAATAAGTAGAGAAATATACATAGATATATATAGAGAAATCAGCGTGGTAGCAATGTCTCCGAGACGAAGTCCTATGCTGTCGGCCTTTTCTTCTCTTCCCATTTCCCTCTTCATCAGTTTCCAGCCCGCTCTGTAACTCTGGCCGATTCTTTCTCCCGTATAAAAGGGACTGGGGCTCCTTGGCAATGCTGAATGCTGATTCGGTCTGACAAGTGGTGGCCCCTCCCCTTCCCCCTACCCCCTCCCTCCCTGTTGTGGAGTGGGCCTCTCAGGATAAGGTAACCAGCAGCAGTACTGTAAACTTAGCACAGGAACGCTACAGGGAGTGCACACGCACGCTCCCCAAGGTGGACCTTGAACTCCAGCAGGGTGCAAGCATGTTTCCGAGGCTGCCTGGCACGGAGGGGTTTGTGTGTGTGAGGTGCAGCTCGGGATGAGCGGCCGGGACTGAGTTCCCGGGGAAAAACAAAATTCCTGGACAAGCCCACGGTTTATCCGGTATTAGCGCTGCTTGGCCATACAGGGCAGTGTTTTTGTTTGGTCTAGGCTGGATCTGTCCATTATCGGTGTTTTGCGGAGCTGGACTGGGTCTGAAGGTGAGAGTCTTGGCACAGGAATGAAAGAGAGCTGTGCCTTCACCGGCCTCACAGAGAGCTGCAGCTTTGACTCACCGTGGTGCGCCGAGCGCCGTCTCCCTGGTAGGTTTCTCTCTCCGCCAGCTTCAGTACCGGTTAGAATTACCAGTGGTTAAATTGTCATGTAAATGTGTTGCGCTCGCTGTAGCTTTGTGCTGCATTTTGGTGTGAAGGTTGTATTTTGCCCTCTGCTGTTTGAAACCCTGTCATTGTCAGGTGTTTATCACCACTGTCAATCATGTATTGGAGTTGTCTGAAAGTAATTTCTGTGACTTGAAAGTAGTTTTATGATTTGGAGCACATCCGTAGCCTTTGCTTCTTTACTGTGCATGTAGGAGTTCTTGATAGAAAACTTGGATAAATGTACATAACATATGATGTAAGGTTTCGGCTGAAAACCTGAACTGTTAGCTCATTTTTCAAAAGTTAATTTTTGTATATTGTGCTGTATAATTAGTTGCATTTTCTTATGTCAGACCAATGAGCATTGATGTACTGGCGTTTCCATCAGGTGCAAGAATGAATTTTGTGCATTTATTTAAAGTTGGGATGAGCAACTAACACTATATCCTCTGTGGCCTGTTTGTTTTGTCTCAAGCTCAGAAATCAGGGGCGCACCCGAGTCCAATGTGTAGTTGGGTTAAGCATTAATTCAGTGTGGATGTTGTTTCTTTAAATGCTTGGCACTGGTTTGCAGATGTCTCACTGTACATGACTAAGCATACTCTCGGTTCCCTAGGAAACCGTTCAGTCAGCCAGAAGTGATGCATTGTTGCCGTGCTCTTCCAGCCAGCAATTCCATCAAACGTCAGCTGAATTAAAATCTCTCCATGTAGCTGGCTCGCTTGCTTGATTAGTTTATACATACTTACATTTCTGCATGACCGTGATGTTTTTCAGAATCCTTTTGTGGTTCTAAGTGTATTTTCCCCTCCTTTTCTCTTGTTTATAGTCAGACTTTCTGGATGTAAACATTTTTGCTCTGTTGCTATGTGAAAACATACATATGAAGCTTGGGAATGTTCACTATAGTCTGATTTGAATTATCCTGAAAATGGAACTATTTGTGTGAATTACCGCAGGCTTTAAAGCGGGGGCCTCAAACTCTATTCCTGCAGCGCCGCTCCGTCTGCTGGTTTTGATACGTTCCTGGACTCAAGTTCTTCATTCAAGTCATTGATTGGCTGAAGAGTTGGTGCACTCTTGTTTTGCGCCCTAAATGATCTGCTCATTGAGTAGAAATGCCATGAATGCAGTGGACACTTGGGAGTGGAGATGAAATCTCTGCTTTATAGGCAGCAAAAAGAGGCTCCTTACACACTATGATGTGAGATACATTTTGCTATAACTTATGCTGTGCCTGTTCAGAACAGGCTGTTTGTTGGGGACTGACTGCTTGGCCTCCGGTGCTGCTGCTAGCTTGGTATTGCTTTTTGCAGCTTTTCCCGATACCGTGAGAAGCACTCAGCCGAATAACTTCACACTCAACACCACACGTCCTTGGGCCCTCTGCAATACCCTGGTCCAGGTTGAAGTGTTTCGGATGAATGGTTGTCGAGAAAATCTTGAGAGACATGCATACTTACAGACGGCCATCTCCATTTATACTTGGATGAAATGAATGGTCAGGTTAGTTTCAAGGATAATGTCCAGTCCCGGGCAATATAACATTTCTGTATGTAGCTGGTGAAATTTTCTTGGCCCCGGATGGCTTGTCTGGCGAGGAGATTTCATACTAACAACTTTTACACTTCTATTAGAAGTACAGGTTGTAATGTGGACTTTTTAATGAAATCTTAAAATTTAGTTTTGGATCTCAGTAATAATCATTCTCAAAATTCACAATATTTCAAACATAGATTTAGGTGTTTTAAATTGGGTAAAAAAGCTGATAGAAGTAGTTATGTTGCTTCCCTTGTGGAAACAAAAGTTTCAGTGGGAGTATGGGTATTTATTAGTGGAAGTTTGATTTAATATTAGTCTTTAGGTCAAAGTTATGAACTCTGTCCTTCCCAGAAATTCACCTGTGACCGTAGTTGGGTCTTGTTGAATAGATCCAAGCCTTCAATTTGACATTGAATTGGTACTTGGTGGCAAATGTGAAAGTTCTCATAACCTCATAGCTTATTTAATTTCTTCGTCCTCAACTGTTTGGTTGACAAGAGTCTAAGCATGCCAAAGGATAGCATAAGTGATTAGGTATCAGTGAAGGAGACGGCCTCTGTTGATGTGTTAAATTGTAATGAATTCAATCATTGGGTGGTAAAGATTTTCACGAATGTCTTTCTGACTGGTGCTTGATTTAATCACTTCTTAACTGGCTTTTTTCATCTTGTTCGATCCTCAACTCATAACTTATTGTCAAGCTGTGTTGTAAGAGATCTTATCAGCCATTATCAGTGATCACTTTCACTTTTTGTCAAAAGAAGCTTTGCTTCTTGTGTTTCCAGCTCAATGGACAACTCTGACTTAAGTACTGTTACGGTGTTGGTTCATGGGAAATTCCAGAAAGGCCCCTACTCTGGCTGTTGAATAATTTGGTGTTTAAATC
Source organism: Gymnothorax reevesii (assembly GCA_029721435.1). Lineage (NCBI taxonomy): Eukaryota > Metazoa > Chordata > Actinopteri > Anguilliformes > Muraenidae > Gymnothorax > Gymnothorax reevesii. The sequence goes on along the minus strand of CM056579.1, from coordinate 98,548,451 downwards.
TGCCCTAATTTCCCATGAACCTCCAGCGAAAGGTCAATCTTCTCCCTCCGATTTAAAAGCCAGTTTTCATAAGTCAGGCAGATTTGTATTAGAGGGTGATTCATGACCCTTTTGGATTTGTCTGATTTTTTTTTTTTTAATTGACAGATATATGTTAGAAACAAAAATCACATTTTCTATCCTTATTGGGGTCTGGGTTTTTTTTTTTTTAGGGGGTCTTGGAATATTGGGGTCAAAATAAGCCAAAATGACAAAATCACAAAAATTAGGTTTTTGAATGCTTGTATTTCTGTGCGCCCTTAGTGAGCCAAATTGATTTCCATTTGTGCAAGTCTATCAGGTATGGACTCTCCAACAATTTGAAAATTTTGGCAGCTGACATAGGGCGCTGCCCATAGGTGGCGCTACAAATCACTACTTTTTGTAATTATGCACACTTTCCCACGGGTTTTGTGGCTTGCGCCCTAAGGCAGCCAAGATATTTTATGCATGTCATGATAGATCAGCACCTCTTATTTGGATTTGGATGAAAAGTACTGCGGCTGACTTAGGGCACACAAGTATAGGGGGCACTATTTGCCGCCGAAAGGTGAAATTACCACATTTTCGCACAACGAGTTCTCCATGCGCCCTAAATCAAAATTGCTGAAATATGGCTCACGTTGTCTCTCAGCATCTCTAGTGTCAGTGGTAAGGAGAGTTCTGTGGATGGTTTCGGTGTTAACCCTTTTTGCACCATTTTTGTTGGGCCACTTCCGAAAAAGCCAAATGTGGTAAACTGGAAACTTTCTACGATTTTCATGAAACTTGCAGGATTTGCTTCCTCTTCTGGGAGACCCTGGGACCCTTGCCCCTTACTCACCTCACCTAGTGTAAACGGCACCCCTGTCTAGCACCGGTCAAAGGACACCTATTGGTGATTGCTTACACCAACATTGATTTCATCGTACAAATCCTAGAACTAACTTTTGATTTGATTGGAAAACCCCTTGAATACATGGCAAAAAAAAAGCTAAAGCCAGGTTTAGCTTCATGGGTTCTTGTGTAAAATGTATGACAAATTTGATGAAAATCAAATTAACTGTTTGAAAAATAAGGTTATTTGAAAGTGCTACTTTTTGCAGTTTAGTTCCAATTTTGCCACAAAGTGGCAGCCTATAAACAAAGTGGCTTGCCACACTGCACTCAAACTTACAGAACTCCTTTCTCCCAGTTAAGGAAGTAAATCCTGCAAGTTTCATGAAAATTGGAGAAAGTTCCCAGTTTACCATATTCGGCTTTTTCGTGAAGTGGCCCAAGAAAAACGGTGCAAAAAGGGTTTATAATGAAACCAGCCATGAAACTCTCTTTCCCACTGGCACTAGCGATGCTGTGTGTCCAAATGAGCCATATTTCATCACTTTTGACTTGGGGCGCATGGACAAATCGCAATGTGCCAATGGAAAAAAAAACAAAAAAAAACAAGCCCTATTAAGGATAGAAAATGTGATTTTTGTTCGCTTCTTACGTACATCTATCAATAAAAAAAATTTCGGACAAATCCGACGGGGAAATGAATCCCTGCCTGCCTGACTTAACTTTTTTTTTTTTTTGTGCAGCTGCACTGAATTTCATGTGCTCTTTGAAAAGAGTGTGGAGACCCTTTTTTGTGGATTCTTTATACAATATTATTGCTCTTGACAGCGTTTCAGCTAGGCGTACAGTGTCTTCCTTCACACATTGGAGAAAATTGTGCTGAACTACTCATTACCCTGAGAAGACGGCCTTGACTGTAAGGACAGCAGGCAAGGGAAGGGGCTTTGATTATGATTTTTAACTTTTGTGACAGACGAACTCGCAATTTCAAGTTTATCCACTGCCTTTGCCTCCGGCAGCAGTTTAAAACTAAAACATGCCTTCAGGGTCATTTGTGTCTGAGAATATAGCTCCGTCAATGATAATATAAATTGATATGCAGCCTTTAGTTTCTAAATCTGTACTTTGTTACTAATGCAGACCTGATGAATCTAGGGAGGGTAGAGGATAAATTGGCGTTTTGCAGTGCTTGGTGCAATTCAGGCTTTAGCGGTGATGATACTTGCTATCTGTCGCCACTACAACAATGCAGTGTTTGTGTTGTAATGGCCTCTATGGTCCTGGCTGCTTTGCAAACACAATAGGAGCCAGGAGGGTGGTTTGGTTCTCACAGTCTGTCCGATGACTGGGCCCTTGCTTGTGCCGAAAAAAACTGACTCCCAACCCTGTTAGAGAGGTGTGATTCGCTCCCGTATCCAGTAAAACCCGCACAGCTAACTGCTGTCGCTAACATGTACCGAGTGTGTGTGTGAAGCATTAAGACATTGCAGGACAGGGAGGCATCACGCTTCACAGGCTGCTGGAGGTCTGGCGCACACGCAGCACACACTCATACTTCTCCCAATATCATCTTGTCTGTGCACTGCCTTAACACTTTTAATGGAGCAGGTTGAAGCAGTTAGCCCAGAGGTCTCAAACTGGGGTGCATTTCCCGAAGTCACAGTTGCTAACTTGCATAATTGGAACCATTGACTGTGAATGGATGAACTGTGTAGTTAGCAACTATGCTTTTGGGAAACTCGCCCTTGTTCTGTAAAAGGGCCCAGGGGCTGTTGGTTTTCTATCCAGCCAACCAGAAACACACCTTGATACAACTAATTTAATCAACTGACTTCAGCCCGCATAGTTGATCTCTTGTATCAGGTGTGCTTCTGCTGGGTTGGATTGTGAACCAGCAGCCCTTTGGCACTTTTACTGACCAGTTTGGACCGCTCGGTTCACCGCCTGCTAAACCATTCCCTATTAGCAAATTTACTCCTGAATTATTGTTATTGCACATCAGTTGGGGGCAGTGTGGAGCCCTAAACGGCTCTAGGACTCTTCGTCCCTGGAATTTTTGTCCCCGGGCTCTTCGTCCTTGTGGAACTTTCGTCCCCGGACTTTTCGCCCTCATGAACTTTTTGTCCCCATGAACATTTCATCCCTGGATTGTTTGTCCCCAATAATGCTTTGCCCTCTTCCTGCATTATAACCCTAACCCTTATGGTGGTCTGTCCGTAATCTGTCTGTCCATCTGTCTGTCAACAATGGTGGCACGTTTCAATGTCATTAGTGGACAAAAAGTCTAGGGATGAAAAGTCCTTGCGGACGAAGAGTGTGGGGACGAAGAGTCTTGTAACCTTCCGATACACTACATTTGTGTGATGCACCTGGTATCACTTTCAACTGTTGTCCTATTTCACTTGGCTCCTACCTGTGCACCATCATCTGCTATCGCAGAAATCGCATCTCAATCCCACTGTCAGAATGCTTTTAATTTTTAATTATGGTTCTGGTGCAGACGGTCTGCTGCTCTGCCTCCAGTGGCCATTAACAATGCAGTACTGTGCCACAGCTCACTAAAACTCATTACTTTAGGACTAGAGTGAACTGGATGCCTATGGAATTTGATCTGCCCGACCGCGAATCACTAGATGAAATATTTAAGCGCCACCTTTCGCTCTCAATTCAGCGTTGTCACCGTTTGGCAGTGCGACGGTAATGGAATCCACACGCGGAGGCAGTTACCCGAGTGTGGTGGGTTTATTCTTGGACAATGCGCTCTCTGTTTTTCCCAGACACAAAGTGCTGAGTGTGCGGTTTACTCGGAGGCCATTTTTCTTAATACCTGTCGCCCCAATAATGGTCTTTTAAACTGTGGTCTATGAATAATGTATGTAGGTTGTTTGGCTAAATTGCTGTTTGTTAAAGAATTGTTATATTCTGTCTATAGAAGAATATAGACAAGCTTCAGGACATAAATTCTTAATGCAGGAAGTATCCTCCATCCAGTGATGTGCAGATGCATTTTGAATTGAGCCAAAGTTATGAAATTTGAATTCAAAAGAAATCCCATGTGGATTGCCTTGAATGTTTTCACGTCCGAGAGGTAGCCTGATTCCCCTCATTCTGATTGGCTTTGGAGTGCTGGGCTGATTGCTTTTACAGTAGCGTATTTAAATAAAGAAATTTCCTGGAAATAGGTCTAGCTCCATGAATTATAGGCAGCCTACTTCAATACCATGAACTTGAGTAAAACCAGCTCCACCACATAATATACGGTAAAATAACACTTATAGTATTTGCCTGGGAGGGATTCAGTGGTGGGGACTAAAATGTATTAACTTTAAGGGTGTGCAGTAACTTTGAGTGTTATTGTTCATAAACTAAAGGGCCAGGTCATGCAGTAATGGCTTTACAAAACTGGGGTGTTTTGTGTCATAGCTCTAAAAATAAGTAAGAAAGTTACAATTTAAATGGCTTTGTGTAGATCTTCAAACAAAATGGCTAATTAGGGCAAAAAACTGGTCTGTAATGGAAATTTGTTACTCCGTTACTGACCAGTTTTATCCCTTTTTCACCCAAAATAAATCAAACAAAATTGGCTATCTTGTTTGAAGTACTAGGGAAGACCTGCACAAAGCCATTTAAATTGTAACTATCTTACTTATTTTTTGGAGCCATGATACAAAATACACCAATTTTGTAACGTCGTTACTGCGTGACTTGGCCCTAAAGCAAATGGAACTGGCCTTCGGGTTCAGTTAATTCTGAGGAATTATTAAAATGTCTTTAAACCTTTGACTGTTGGAGAACTTTGGACCCGCTCTCTGACTGAAACGGTCTGAATTTCTCTGAAACAATGCTGGATGCTGCTGGCGTTGCCACCTGAATGCACTGGAGAATGTGGTGTACATTTCATGCGAGGCTCTGTAAAATTATTCCCTCTGTCTCCTTGGAGATAATCTCCTGGAGATCTTGAATGAAGTGCATTTCAGTTGGATCAATGTTCACCTTTCACACAAGAAGAAATTAAGCATTGGGTTACGCCAGCCAGTCCCATGCAACTGTTTTGGTAACTTCCAAGCAACCAGATCTATTTACTGGGCTTAGAATCCTTTGAGCTGCTTAGAAGTTCACAGTTGTGTGGGACCAGTGCAAATAATGCTTTGTTTTGGGCTCCATACTGCCGTTTACTGCTGTCAGCCAGCAATCAAGAGTGGCACTGTTCCTGTGGCAAGAAGTACAGAGCACAGGCCAGCTCTTACCCTTGAGAGCCAAGTGCCATATCATGTTGGTCTGTGCCTTAAATAACAGCCAAGTGCACAATTCTACGGCTTTCTCTTACATGGATGATTACAGGAATAACTGACATTTCCTGGAGAGTGAAGTGTTTTGATGAGGTGTTTTTCTAAACATGGTCCATTTTCTTTTTCCTTTTTCAGAGATGTTTCTTGTTGGCAGAGATGCTGGAAGTAATGGACTTTATCTTCCTGGATTAGCGTTCCCTTTGCTGAAGTGAAGACCTTGAGGAATTTTGGAGAGGGGCACAGTAGTTATACCTCCATGTGTACCCAAAATTGTCCCAGTCTGGAGTAAATACAAATAAAAGACCTGCAAAGGGGGGGAAAATCATTAACTTTCGAAAGCCAATATAGAGCTAGATCAGACAGTACTGCCAAAATGAACATATGCAATGTGGATGCTCTTAACCAGATTCGAGTAAAGAGCATGGGGAGTCCAGCTCGAGGGATGCATCTCCAGCTGGATGTGGGGGACCACAATGGGAACAGGGTTCCCTGTACTGCAGATGATGTGCCCTGCAGTGGCAACAAGGCTTCCTCTCCAGACTCCATGAGGAGCAACAGCAGCCTCAGCAGTGCTAGCCGTGGGAGCCCAGCTGACGTGGAGATGATTGACTGCAGCCTGAGCACAGAGGTGTTCTCATCAGGCACTGCTCTCACCAATGAGGACTTTGGTCTTCCCTCTCTTCAGAGGCCGGCCTGCGGGCAAAAGGAGGGCCCCGGTGGAGGTTGTGCCTCAGTCGCATCGATCAGCTCTGGCGAGATGTTGGTGCGAAAAAACAGCTTCAGCCCCGACAGCTCAGACAGCGGCAAACTGCTGAGCGCCTCTTTCCTCGAAGAGGCTACCACCGCATCGTCTCCCGCGACCTCCGATATCGTGCTGCCCGACGTTTGCGAAGGCCTGCGAGGGAGGACGTCAAAGCCTGGAGACTCGGGCGGAGAGGTGGATTCCCAGGATGGCAGGCTTGTGCATTTCCCTCAGGCTGGCGGACAGGACACATATTTGGCTGTCGGCAGAAGTCCCCCCGGCCTACCGTTCGGACCGGAAGTGAAGGATGGCCAGTCAGGGGACGCTGCCTTTGCCCTTGCCGAGCTGGACTGTTCCTCCCCTCCGCTGCTGTACAAGACCTACGTCGAGTGCGAGCTGGTGCTGTACAGCTCCGGTCAGCACACGCCCGTGGAAGGCGGGACGTTTCTTGTTTGCGGATCAGAGGAATCGGACTCCAGCTGCAACCTGCAGACCTCCACGCCAGTCCAGGGCTCCGTCAAAAACATGACTTTCTGCCTCCCGTCCATGCCCGAGTCCCCATTCCCTAGCGACCACCCCAGCACACGCACGTCGAAATCGAAGCCCCGTGCGTCCGTACCACCGTCTCCTGTGGTGTTGAGGACCCCCACGACCGCGGCAAAAAAGCAAGCTAAGACCGACGCGAGGAGTCTCCCGACTCCGGACCTCAAGAACGTCAAATCAAAAATTCTGACGCGGCCGTCAACCCCGCAGAGGCCGTCTAACTCCACTCGGGTCATGCCCACCCCCTCTAAACCTGCGCTGTCCAAACAGTGCGAGCCCCCCGCTGGCCCGCCGGTCCAGAGGAAGAGGAAAGGGGAAGGGAAGGAGAGAGCGAGAAGTCAGACAACATCCTTTGCCCTAGAAAAGGGTGCGAAAGGGAAGCCCCGACCCCGTCGCCTGTCGGAGTGTGACCCCGCTTCCAGGCCCAAACCACTCAGGAACCCACCAGCTCCCTCTCCACAAAGAGTGACCGCAGTTAGTGGCAGCGCATCCATTAATAACATTACCTTCAACGCCAGCCCAACCGCACCTGAGCAAGGAGATCAGAAGAAGACTCTCCAGGAGGACTGCCCTCTGGCGGGCTCGAGAAGACGGTCTGTGACAGATCCAGGAGAGACTAAGGCCGCCGCAAAACTGCGCACGGATGAGCAAGAAGCTGATGCACCTGCTACGAAACCGGTTTGTTTATATTTCTGTTCCCTCGCTTTAAATGCCCTCTGCTCAGTCTCTGCCTCAAATCTAATCAGCCATTTGCTTCACCTCATGTTTGGGCTTGTGGGGCAGGAGTTGCTTAAAGTAGTTTTGTCTGGCTGAAGTAATTTTGACAAAATGTGCCATGTTGTTTACAGAGTCTGGTCAAAAACTTGTGGTCTCTTTCGAAATATAGGGTGTCGTTGCAAATTGCAAGTTGGGGTGTATGATGCTAAGGTCTTGTAGATTTGTTTATTTTTCTGTTTTAAATCCAAAACCTTAAAGGCTTGAATGTAGTTTTGGCAAATGGAGAATTTGCCTAACTTGACTTTCACAGTAACATGGTACATTAATGTCTGGAATTCAAGTCAATGTCTGAAAGACTTCTTCTGTCCTCAAGTTTCTGCGGGTGTTGGAAGATTAAGTTTTCATGCTCAATTTTTGTGTTCCTTAAAAGTAAAATAACCAGCACTGTAAAAACCAGCACAAGACCTGGCAGAGCTTTGTGTTCTCTTTACAAAAACAATGGAAACAAGTTGTTGATTTGGTGTGGAATAGGTTTATGCTTGCATAATTGCCGGGGAGTGGCTTTCTACAAAAGGAAAACACTTCGTACTTTTCTACCCCCCTCCCGTTTAATCGCTCCTTTTGAAAGCGCGAGTAAGATGACGACACGGTGCTACTTCAGCCGCCCACAAACACGCTCCATGTGCGAGGAGTGTTTATAGAAGAAGGGGGGGGGAGGGAGAAAATGTTTTTGGCTGAGACTGCCAAGTGTCCCAGGAGGAATGTAGCACAATAGCGAGTCGGTTCAGAGCTGCGTGTGCTCGATGTTCTCCAGGCTGTGTTATGGCCGACACCTTGCTCAGTTTTGGGAATGTGGGCTTCAGGCTGTTGCCGTGGGACTCGGTGAGCGAGCAGAACTTGTGTTTGCAGTCTGTCCCGGCGGCGGCCTCTGACGGCGGCAGAGCCGAACTTGGACCGAGGCCATCCCCGAGCAGAGGGAGAGGGGGCGCCTCAGCTTCCCAAACTCCAGCAACGAACCTCCGGCTGCCGCCTCCCGCACCCAAACAGAGCGCGTCCTGCAAAGATGGCCGCACGCTCGGCAGCATGTCTGCACCGAGGACCAAACAGCCCTCTGCTCCCGGTGAGTACTCGCACCTTCCACCTTTCTCCCCTGCACCTCCGACACTCCTGTGCCGCAGCGTCGTCCTGAAACACGGTCGTTTTCTGTTGCTGCAGGACTCTCCGCTCATTTCTTTTCTTTAAACTTCCAGAAACTGCCGTCTTGACTCAAATGCATCTTTATGCCTTTACAGCTTGTACATTGTTCCGCGTATCAGCAGTTGAGTGTGTAGTTTTACCTTTTTATGGGTTATTTTTGTTGAAACTGTCAGACTGGCTCTTCATAGTCTCTGCAGTAGTGGCGCTCACTGCAGTAGTCGGGGGGAGGGGGGGCTGAGAAATTCCTCTCATATTCCAGACCTCTGCCTCCAGGCAGAATCAAGAGCCCAGCGCTGTGCGGAGTCGGAATGCTGGTGTCGCTGCGGTCCACGTTTTGCAGCTGCACGCAAACACACCGATGCGTTAGCCTCCGCTGTGGCGATTGTGTGGCGGGGGGGGCTGAACCAGCCCTAGCGCTGTGCTTGGTTACGTAACCGACACTTCTATTACAGGGCATGTTCTAATGCAGTACCGTCTGCACCGTTCTCGCGAGGTGCGCAGCGTTAATGTTAGAATATTAAATCTTCTACCGGATTAGTGTTTAAAGCGGCTCCGTACTCGTCTCGAAAGCTGCCAGCCGGATATTCTTGGTTTTTTAAGTTAGCTCCTGCTCTGAGGCTCAGTGTGATGAACAGGCTGCTTTATATTACTCCCCACATTAAATTATCTTCACAAAGAGCTGCTTGTTTTCTGGGGAAATTGAAACCAGTGTGCGTGGGCTGCGAGTGGAGCTTGGAGCATAGGACTGAAAGGTTAGGGCATTGACTTTCGGCGGGAGCATTCAATTCTAAATAATAGCCTAACTATAAACGGCTCTGAGCCAGTTACACGTGCCCTTTGACCTGTCACCTTTGGCCTGATTGTGCTGCTACACTGATCTCAGAGCAGGCTCTGGTCTTTGCTGTAGTTTTCAAAGACTGTGCCCCTTTCTGGCTGGCATGATCCGGTTTCCTTCCTTTATTACATAAAAGCGCTCTTCAAAGCTGCAGCTTCTATTCCTTGGGTGCTAAGCCTTTGCTTTCACAGTGTCCTCTTGGTCAGTTAAGCAGTCGTTCACGGTGCTCCGACTGGCGCTTGTGCAAGAGCGGATCGGCTGTGTTTTAGGAGTCTGTTGAGCAGAAAATGGGAGGGGGACACATCCCTTAACATCCCTAACCAGAGTCAATAAAAAGTATTGTTGAGATTGTTGAAATCCATTGCGCATTTTGAGTCTGTTCAGTTTCATAGGTGGGAGAATAATGATTGAACTCCTGGCAGGAGGGCTGTGCTTTTTCAGTGTTTTATTCCAGTTACCCGCGGGCACTTGATGTCAGCAGCTGTAATTACAGTGCACAAGCCGGTTTCCTAAAAGACGCGCCTCGACAGAACTGTTGTCTTGCAGTTCAAGATCTCACCATTAGAGGGCGAAAGAGTGCAGAAGGCTTGTTAATCTCCTGACTGCTGGCTTCCTCTGGTTGGCGAGTGAAGTTTGTGACTCCGTTTCCCTCAGTCCCCTGGCCTTGGGGCATTCGGGTGAAACACGCCCTCTATTCGCTGCCGGTCCATTCGCAGAGGGTCTGCATCAGGCCAAGTTTCATGGACAATGGTGAAATTGATTGTGGTGATGGAAATACCAGCAGGAAAGGACATTTTAAAGGCTGCTACAGCAGTTCTCTGCAGGGGCACAATGTCTCTCTTGTGATGGGGAGAGACACTGACGCTGGGTCTCTGGAGCCAGCATTCAGCAGTTTGTAACTGACTGCAGCTTAAGTTCCATTGGAATGTGCTTGTCAGGGCACCCTCACACCAAATTACCATAAGATTTCAATGTAGCCAATAAATTGCCAATATTGAAATTAAATCAGTTTGAGCACAGTCCTGTCATCTCGATCTTAAGTTGTAAAGTGGTCATGAAACTCAAGATAATGTCTTACTCAGACATTTCCTCCTCTTAAAGTTCTGATGAAATCAAATGTTTAATAGTACCTAAAGTCTTTCTTCTTGGATTATGCAAACAGAGAAGTTCAATGACATGAACAGCTAATCGGTATGCTGTGCAAGATCTTTCAACCTGTGAGTAAAGACTCTGACTTTATGGTGCCTTGTCTTTAGATGTGAGTGCGTGTCAGAGGGTAGTCTTTTGATAGTCTTTTCAAAGTCCTCTATTGTATGGTAGATACTTGCGGGTGTGACTGTACATTTCTGTCAGTCACCAGTAGTGATTGTCACATCACCATTAAAATGTTCTTGACTGAACATTCTGATGATGTTTGTGACATCTCTCCTTTAAAAAGCTCGTGACACCTTGCACCAAACTTGAATTACTCGGCATGCGTTGTAAATTACTTGGGGTTTCATCAAATTGTCCTCCAGAGTTGATTTAGAGAATGCTGTTTGCCTCTGAGCAAAGCCTTGTCAAAAGAGAAAGCTCTTCCAGTTTCATGGTCATGATCTTTGTCTCTGCGCTGCTGGGCTTTGAGATGGTCGCAGTCTAGTGCCTCACTCACTTTTTACCCCTCAGCCCTCAAGGCTGACTGGGTATTGCTATCCTTCGTGCGGTTGGGCGGGCGGCGGGTGGGCGTCTCCAAAAACTTTGACATTGGGCTGAGGGGTATTCCGTGCATTGCACGCCTATTTTGAGTCATTAGCCAAGATCGGATTTTTCTTCATAGTCCGGAACTGAATGTCACCAATGTAAGTTGATAAATTCAGTCAGGCAAAATATCACATTTGCTTTTACTTTATTTGCAATGTTCCAACTGAAAATGCTCCATTTGTTTTGCGGCGAAGACGAGCACTTCCTCCACTCATCAAATATGCAGCTTATTTTTTTTTGTGAATCTCTCTTCCAATAAAAACATGGCTCATTTAGCAGATCACAGGCATTTTCAAAGTTTTGGGGCAGAGTTCAGTCGCTGTGTGCAGGAAACTTACCGAGCTCACATCCCTGATGTTTCTGCAGCTGGTCTATAGGAAGAGTGAGTACAGTCACCCCACCGGCTCTTTCTGAGGGAACATCCTAAACACACACATGCACACACACCGCAGCGAGTCCTTTCCTGCCCGAAGCGGTTGCGGTGTTGGGTCTGTTTGTTCTGCGTGGACGGCTGTTGACAGTTGCATTTTGGGAGTGGGAGCGCTGTCAGTCAGGAGCGTGCCCAGTCCTGCTGTATCTCAGACTGACTCAAAGAATTGTTTCAGTTTTGCACTTATTTTTACTTGTGTTTGTTAACTTGCTTCATTATAACCCCGTGACAGTGAACTGAGAGATTGTCTGTCTGTTGTCAAATATTGCAGGTTTTAGATGGCAACACTTAGGGGTGATATTTCAGGAAACTGGATCACTGGGTTTGCTAGATAACAGCAGTGGCCCTTTTGACTTCAGCCTTGATTCCTGGGCCTTTTCATGTTTTACTCTGTGCAGTTATCCTGCTAGTTTGGTGTGAAAGATGCCCTGGGCAGTTTTGTGATGTGTCATGTGCCCTGCAGGTAATCCTAAAATCAGGCTGTCTGAGAGGGTTTCCAACTCCGCCGCAGTCACCCCCGGCACCAAACCCGCCCTCGGCTCTGGATTGGCTGCCTCGCGTCCTGGAGGAGTGTCCAGGCTGCCGGTGAAGGCGCGGGAACATGAGGATCCCGGAACAGCTGCAGGAGACCCACAAGGTGTGTAGAGCCTGTCCACTCAGGTCGGGGGACACAGTCGTGCACAAATGTAGAGCCTGTCCACTCAGGTCCGGGGACACAGTCGTGCACAAATGTAGAGCCTGTCCACTCAGGTCCGGGGACACAGTCGTGCACAAGTGTAGAGCCTGTCCACTCAGGTCGGGGAACATGATAGTGCACAAATGTAGAATTATTTCTTTATCATAGTTCAAGTAGAATCTTGCTAGTAGCTACGTATGCATTTGAACAACCTTTATAGATTATTCTTGAGCAGCATAATAGCTATGAGGTAATTTCTGTTCCAGATCCTCTCTGGGAGGAATCTGCATGTTCTTCGTGTTCTCGTGGGTCTCCTCCCACAGGATGAGTTGAATGTTCATCAGCCAGTGACCTTAAAGTTGATCCCAGGGCCCTATACACTACAGCAAAGTAGCTGAGATGTGATAAACCTGGTGGACAAGTTTGCTTGACTGGGGTCAAGTAGGCTACATCTTACCATGGCCAGAAAAGGCACTTTTTTCATACTCGTCTTAACCTTTGTTTAGATACTGGGGTTTGGCCCCAGCCTGATGAGCCACTAGGGTCAGAACAGACCTACTCATCCTTTATTCAGCTGTTTCATCCAGTTTCCCACGCTGCTGTGGCATCTGTCTGCTCCTGTTTTCACATGTTCAGTGGCCCTTTTCAATTGTTCAGTGACATTTCTACAGTTGCTGTTTTCACACGTTTGGTGGCCATTTTCACATCCTCAGTGTTCGTCCTCATACGTTCAGTGGTCGCATTCACGTATTCAGCCGCCATTTTTACATGTTGAGTTGCAGTTTTCACTCATTCAGAAGCCGTCTTCACCTTTTCAGTGTTTGGTTTGGCTGCATTGCAGGAGCTCTGCCACTCTGAACTAACATACGGAGTTACCGGTGTCACCAGATGTCATAGCTGGCTAATTGTCATGAGCGCTGGACCTACATTTCCAGGCAAATTGATTTGGCGGGCCAGAGCCTTGGAAATAATTTCTTCTGGTGTTAAATCTGTCTTCATGAAACCAATAATTGCTGCATTTAAATTTTCTCCCCCCATGTAATTGTAAGTGGACTGTTATGGCTTGCTGCATAATTATACCAATTATGTGCCAGTATAATTATATTGTTGAAACAAAATGATGAGCTATGATGTTTTATTCCCTTTTTATGTGATCCTGAACATCACCCATCCCAGACAAATTGTCTTGAATTCGCTTCAGAAATTTGTCTCAGGAAAATAGAAGCCATAAAGCCCAGAATGGGTTACAGGGCTAAAGTACGGCGCTAAAGGATGATGCGTCTGAACATCATACTTTTTTTTTTTTTAAACTGAAATTCTGGGTGTTGACGGGAGTACAGAATATCGTTCTGTCAGCCTGCTCACAAGCGTAAGCCTCTGACAGGTCTCATACCAGGAGCTTATGTCATGACTTGGATGAGGTTTCATTTGGTCAGAAAACACGTTTCACATTAAAAGTTGGTTGTTTCTTTTATTTAAAACCTCAGACCAGGACCTCATTAGGCATCTGTTGAGGTTTTTAAAATTATAATGGAAGAATTTTCAGTCCGTTTGCAAGAAGGCCTCAGAAAGGCACTTGTTTTTGATGAAGCAGCCCTTTGGCACAATTACCCTCTTTCTTCCAGCGTCTTCAGTAGCGCGCCCCTCTCCCATTGGTCGAGAAGCACGCTTCCTTTGTGTTGGTTTCCCCCCCCGCACATGCGGCTGTCTGGGCGGGTGGGCTGTTTTCACTCCGCTTCACTAAGTGGTGGCAGAAGGGGGAGGGCGCTCAGGAATATGGCCGTGGTACCCTCGTAGCGGTCTCGCTGTTTTCCGCCTCGGCCACCGCGATTTTATTTCTTTCCCGATGTCCGCTCCCGGGGGGCTCCGAAGCTGCACCTCCACGGAGCTCTCTGCTCTACTGATCATCAACTCCACGCTGACGCCGCACACCAACGAGGGCTCGCACTGCGACCTCACCCTGCTCACGTGCCTGCTGGTCGGGTCCTATCGCTTCTGCATCGTCCCTTTGTTAGCCGCGTTCAGCGGGAACTCCAGAACCCAGCTATGGAAGAGTAAGTGTGACCCGAACAAAAGAAAGGAAACGTCCTTTTTTTTTTCTTCCTGTAAATTTTTCTGCCAGATCCAATGAGTTCCTTGAGTGGTATTCATTGAGCGTCGTGTACATCCCACTGTGTTATTGTTGTAAGAAGGGAGCTCAAGCGTATGAGAGTATGAATGAAACATCCTGCCCTCGGCTGTAATTCCGCAGGATCTGATTCCTGCTCGCTTTCTGGTCCCGTTTGGTGACTTGACTCATTTTTACGATTCTTTATAAATCAGCCGGGGAGGTGCTGGGATTCATATTCTGTTGAGTTATACTCCTTTATGAAGCACTGGCCGTGCTGAGGGAACATGTGCAAGGTTTGGTTTCGTGAGCAAGGCTTGTGTGTGCCGTGAAATTACTCCCTCAAGTACAGGAGGCTCCAAAGGCTTTGCTCTGCCAGGCAGGTCTTATGATTGATTTTTAAACGGGCAGCCTGTGATTTAAGGTGTTGCATCATAAACGTTCTGTACTCACCTCTTGTAGTCTCGTATCATAAACGTTCTGTGCTCGCCCTATTGTAATCTCTGATCCTCCCGGTTATTGTACGCGATGTTTGACAGTTGAATCGATTGGATTTTTCAAATCTGCTAATTACATACGTCTTTTGTGTTTGTGCAAAGCACCATGCAATTGCAATTTTGGGAGTCATCCAATCACAAGCTCCCCGGTCTTCTCTGCAGCATATCGTGTGATGGCTGTTCCCTCTTGCACAGTAAGGGTCTTGTAAACTGGCTGTTCTCCTCTTGTCTTATGCAGTGATTCCTATTAAACTGATCCAGTGTGTCCCCATCGGCAGGGTCTGTTGCAGCTGTGTGCAAGCCGGACGGAAAACCAGCTCGACCCGGTACCTCCACTGGGCCGGCCCCTCGGCATGCTGGGAAACCACCGCTCAGCAGAACCGGGGGGGTAAGGAACGTAGTCCAGTCCCCCCAGAGGAAAACCTCAAATTCAGGTACGGAGCAGCGTGACCTCTGAACTCACCTCTGATTGGTCTATATAGCTGCCTTCTCAGTTTAGTCCCCTAGGGCTGCATCGCTCAGCACTGTGGAAAAACATAGACTGTATGACCCCTTTTCTGAATTGAGCAGTGAACTGTTTGAATTATACATTGAGAGTTTATGTAGACTTCGAAGGCCAGTGTTCCTGTTTGCCTGAGGTAAGTTTGCGTTTTTTTTTCCCTTCCCCCTACAAATTGATCTTTTGTAATATCCTCCATAGTGATGCTTATCTTTTCTCATCCTGCCTTGTATATGATGCAATCTCTTTCTGAATTCCACTCTTACCAGCCAATAGTGTTAAACAACTCAATATAGTGACATTAGCTGCCACTCGCTAATCGTGCTTAGTCTTCTCCCAGACGTGCGATTGCTTCTTGCGTGGTGGTATGTGGAACTGTTTTTATATGGACTGACAGATGGACGTCATGCTGCCAAATTTCAACATCCGGTGGATAATGTGAAATGAAATGGCTGTATTGGGTTTGTTTGCTCTGTGCTAATAAGGTTTTACAGCGGTCTGTGGAAATTACCTTTCTGTATGATTCTCTGTGGATACAGTATCTGAGTTCTGCACTCATGGACGTAATGTAGTATACGCTGTTTATTCTGCATATCTAATTATGACATTGTGGCTACTGTGTGGATAAGATTTAATGTCTCTGATATCCGAATGCTCAGAGAGCCTGTTTTTCTTTTGTTGAACCGTGCATTTGGCGCAAGTGCCATATCTGTTCACTGTTAACAATTATCGAAGGCCTCATTCGCGTCCTCTGTAAATATTTTACGACTCTATAGCGAAATGTTATGTCAAACGGATGTTTATTATGTTTCTGGTCTTTCAGTTGTACATATGACTGATGTACAGAGGTGCAGTATCAATATCGGCACTGTTATTTGCATTTGGATGTCCTTACAAATGTTGCAATCACAGCTCCACTGACTGCAAACAAGGAACAGATTGCGCAATGAAGATAGCGGGAGCCTTCTGAAATGTAAATAAGTGCGTCCAAACTCTGTGCTGGTTTGTCGGGGTGGGGCAGTGAAAGAGTCGCGCCGCTTTCAGAAACAGTGTTTCAAATTGGGCTCAAATCAGTTGGCTCATTCAAATCACTCATTTTTCACAACTTGTATTATTCCTTGCACCTGTCCTGGAACTCAGTCAAGTTCACCACGACATTAAATGAATCGGGTAAATGGGAATTTGAAGTTTCCCTTTGGTAACTTGAGAAAAGGAAGTCCAGAACATTCTTTGTTCAAGTGACGCCCCCACCCTCCCCAAGAATGCATGAGGTATTAATGGTTGACCACTGTCAATATCTGTTGAAACAGTCCTTTGAAGGAGCCAGTCACATTCAACTGATTCAGTTCTTTGATTCCCTCCCCCCATCTTCAGATCTTTTTCTTTCTCATCTCGCTGATGGGTCCTAATCGCAAGGAGTGAAGCTTATAAAAATAAACAAGTCTTAAAAAAAAAAAAAAAAAAAAAAAATCAGACTATTGCTCAGTTCAGTATGACCAGCAGCTAATTTGGCCACATCTGTGCACTCAAAGGTTTTGAGAGGTTGTATGTGAACCTGCTTGTAGATCATGTTTATTTCATGCATGTCACTGATTTTCAGACTTGTAACTTGTATGTTCTGGTTTGATAATCCACCACTGCGTTTTTACACATCTTCATGGTATTTCCTAATGTTCTGTGGTTTTGGTTTTGTTTTTTTGGATGAACAGGGGTGTTCCACTGACCCCTTAACGGTTTACAGTTTGTTTAACAACTGAATTTGGTCAGTCAACACGTTTATGAAAAATTTTTGAAACAACTAATCAAGCATGTATTGAATGACTGCGTCTCCCCTCTGAGAGACTTTTCATCTGGGTCCACACACAACTAGCATTATAATTGTAATGCTCTAAATCCCAGCTATTTCAGTAGATAAGAAAAAATTAATTGGATCAAATCTTGCCTGGACCTGATTTTTTTCCTTTCCCCTTCATTGATGTTCAGTGAATTTAGCCCCACCCCACCTGCTTATTGGTCAGGTAGTACAGACTCTTAAATGGCCTTTGTATCTGTCAACAACATCTAATCCAGCAAACCTTGTGTTGTGTTGTGTTGACATGATGGCTGTCCAAGTTTGACCAAGCTGAGGTTTTCCAGCTCCTGTAAACGGTGATGTTTTGCTGAATAAAAGGGAAAAAGACTGCTTTCTCCTTCCTTATTTAATGGGAGAGGTCATCACAGGACGCTATGGAAACTATCCTCTTTCCTTTTGCGGTGCCAGGAATCAAGAATGCGGCTTTGCCGAATCCGCCGCCCTCGAAGACTGCGGCCAGTCCACTGAACAGGACCGGCTCTGGAAGGTTCCAGCGACCTGCTGCTCCACCAGGTATGTAAGCTTGGGCGAGAATAAGTGACACTTGCACTGGGTTATTGTCTAGATTGGTCCCGTAGGTCTTTAGCACATTTTCTTCAACCTGCTTCAAGTTCCTGAGCTCCAGAAGGGGGTGAATCTGCCGTCTAACTGTAATGCAGGGAGCTGCCTGTGATGTGTTTCAGATCCCCAGTGAGATTTTCACTGGGGCCTCTTCCTTCCAGAAAATAAATCAGTCTCTGGATCAGCAGTTAGTCCTTAATTGCAACATTAAGCTGGGAATCTGTGGTGGGCAGAAATTTTAATTTCCTTGCATCTTGCATGGAAAGTAAAATGCCTTATGGCATCCCAAAGGGCATTAATAACCAAGGGACATCCAGAGCGGTTACTTTAAACTCTGATGAAAGCTGATTTCACTCTCTATTCCGACCTCCTAGCTTAGGCTGGGTGATCACATCAATATTGCTTTTCTCCTGAAAACTGAGATGCCCTGTCTAAAGCCCCATTCAGACCGGGGGGAAGCGAAAAAGCGGCACGGATTTGCGGAATATTTGCTGCATGAAAATTCCGTGTGAAACCATGCACTCCGAACTCGGTGCGAAATTCCGTGGTCTTGTGTTCCAATTTCGCTCAACAGACAAACAAATCCGTGGGATATTTAATCAAAGTGCACCATGAGAGCAACAGCAGCGACGATGACATTTTTTGTATGTATCTGGATGATAACTTTAGCCTCACGTCTACTTTTGCGTGACAGACGGTCATCTCCGTAGCCATCGAGCGTTTTCATTATTGATGCCCGGAGCTGGTCTTTTAGCTCGTTGTTCAAGTAATCATCCCGCCTCTAGTCCTAGAGGACAGCATGCTGGAGAACAATATTGATGAGATGCTGTCCTTTGTCACCGTACTAGGCTATGTACTGAGTTGTATCTAGTTTATGTGACTTGCAGTTTGAGGTCTGAATGCTGTAATGTGAGTAGAAACAAAGCCTTTCATTGGCTAAAGGTCTAGTTTTGCAGACGGACTTTTGCAGAAGCCTTGCCTCTTGGCATAATCATCATTCCAAAGTTATTAAATAACCAGAAGTGGAAAGTCCTGTTGTGTGCTACTTTTACTCATAAACTCGGGCAGCTGATTTTATTATGGGCCTTTCCTTATGTCAATCGGGGCATGAAAAAGTAAAGTTGCGTACTCCCCACGTAAATGTTTTACATTTATCCTTAGTTTGTGTACTGCTGAGTGCAAATTTCATTGAACCACTGTATTTACCAAACGGGATGTTATTACCATCACAGTATTAGATGAACACTGAATTGAAGTAACAAGTGACAATCCAGTGGGTCCACAAAAATGGATATCAAAATTTTAATATCTTAAATGGCCATTTTTATATTCTGTCAGGCCTCCTTTTCATGTAGATATCAGACTCTGTATTAGACTTTAAAGTTCACAGAATTCTTGGCGTTTTCTCCTAAAATCGCAGTGGTCTTGTCATGTCCATAATACAGGATATCTGTAATTGTTTTTTTTAATTCACAATATTTTTCTAATTATTTTTTTGCCTTATGATCTTAGTAAATGCAATGAGAATATGCAGTAATTGTTTTTACTATATCTGAAGAGTAGTTACTTCTGCTAAGGAGGTCATATTTTTTGCAGGCGTTGGTCGGTTGGTCTGTCTGTGTACAAGATAACTCGACTCAAAAAGTAATGGAAGGATATCTCTGAAATTTTGTGTGTGTGCTGCTGTTACATCAGGGATGGACTCTGATTTTGACCGCAATTGGTCAAACGATATGGCCACCACAGCAACCATCTCAAAATCCTATGTTGCAGATAGAGAGACTTACAAGAGTGGGTGTGTCATGAAAGTTATTAAACTAGCTGAGTAAATGTTGTGTTTCTTGCATTCTTTATTGAGGAACAACCACACAATTTACTCAATAACTCTCATAACTTTCTCATGACACGACCAAGAGTATAAGATTCTGTTTCTCTCATAACTGAATTGCATAATTTAATGGAAAGCAAATGTTATTTCTGTTAGGGCCCATTGTATGTTAGCTCTGCGATAATTACATCGCTCTGCTTAGTTAGCCTCTGAGTCGTAGACATTCCTGCCTGAACGAGGAACGGTTTGTAAATTCAGTCGACTGAGTAGCTAGCCAACAAACTAATGTTACATAATGCTTTTGAAAAAATATTAAATGCACTCTACCTAAGTAACGTGAAATTTAGTTATGTGAGTTTCGCTTAACTAGCCTGCTACAGGGCTGAGCCATACCGATTTAACTAGGGTTACATTTGGTATTCAGTTTAGTTAAGTATAAACAGCGAGGCGTAATGCAAAGCAATGCGTTTTTTTTTTTTTTTTTTTTTAACCCTGCATCTCAGCCAATGAGATGTTTGAAAAGGTTATATTACCACAGGGTATTATCAAAAATATTTCATTAGCTGGACTATGGGATAAGTACTGCAGTTATGTGAAAAACCTTACATTTCTTATGAGCCAACTCGGCAAGATTGGGACTATGCTGCTTTGTACTCTCTGAGTGCCTCAAGTTATTTCAAGCTACTTGTTTTGTAATTTTGTCTCTAAACGTCACGTCCATAATGCTGGAATTACCCTTAGCTTGCATTAATCTCTGGCTGTAGAATTGAGCTAATTTGTAAATCAAAGTGATGGGAATGAAATTCTGGTGTTGAAAGTAAAAGTTGCTCTCAGGATTTTTCATCTTTGCAGAAAACAATAAAATAACTGGTGAGTGATATGGGTTTTGCTCTTCTGCTGGCTGAGGGGAATGTGTTGTATTTTCAGTGAAATCCTCAGTGGGCAATGGAGTGCAGCATATTACTGGCATCAGTCTCAAGCTGTATGCTTTAACATCCCTTTGGAGAGACTGTGGGCTGTGTATTCTCCATAGTGGGTTAGCGGTATGCTGTGTGATTGATCTCCATGGTGGGTTAGCAATATGCCGTGTGTTCTTCGTGGTGGGTTGGCAGTATGCTGTGTGTTCCCCATGGTAAATTGGCGGTATGCTTTGTGTACTCCTTGGTGGGTTAGTGGTATGCGGTGTTGTCTATGGTGGGTTGGCAGTATGGTGTATGTTCTCCAGGGTGGGTTAGCAGCATGCCGTCTTCTCGATGTTTGGTTAGTGTAATGCTATGCGTTCTCCATGGTCAGGTGGTGGTGGTATGCAGTATGTTCTCGATGGTGACTTAGCGGTGTGCTTTGCCCTCTGCATGGTGAGTCGGCGGTCTGCTGTGTGTTATCCATGGTGATGCTGTTTGTTTTCCGCGGTGGGTTGGCTCTACGCTGCATGTTTTCCATTGCGGGTTGATGGTAGGTTGTACGTTAACAGTGGTGAGATGGCAGTATGCTGTGTGTTTTTCATAGTGGGTTAAAGATATGCAGTGTTCTCTCCATGGTTAGTTGGCAGTGTGCTGTGTTCTTTTTGGTGGGTTGGTGGTATGTTCTGCCCAGAAAAACACCCACTCAGCACTAAAGCAGCACACTGCAGTGGCCAGGCCGTTTATCATGCATGACAAGGGCTGCAGTCACCACTGTCCCGCAGGGTTCAACCTGCCGCCCAATGGACTTCTGCCGTAAACAGCTTTTCAGCCACAAACCACTCATCAGTTTTCCCCTTGTATAGCTTCATATTTAGCCTTTCCTCGTATAACAGCTCCCTGAGGTTTTTGTGTCGAGTTATTGCCCTGTGGCAATCGTCAATAGAACGTGGTGCTTAGCGAAGAAAACATACCCATAGATGCTGTTCAGGAACAGCCCCTAGCAAAACATACCATTGCTGTGTAGCCTGTCGTCCTGCTTTGTACGGTAGTCTATCGTACAGCATTAATGGACAAAAACTGACCTTGTTTCGGCTTTGCTGTTGTAGGGTAAATTGATGCTTTTTAATATCATGTTTCTTTAATGAGTAATCCGAAGTAATCACAGTTCTGGTGTTCTAAATGCTCTTGCAGCTGCAAAAATAAGGTATTTGATGTCTTTCGGGCGTTTTATCACATTTTTTGAGATCATTCAGCGATTTTTGGAGTCTTAATTTCACCTGACATTGCCAGGCACACTGGCAGAATGCATTTACTCTGAATAGTCTCCATGCTGCTGCAGTAATCATGAGAAAGTTGAATCTAATATTTGTGTGCATTTCAGTGGTTATTCTCTGGAGTTCTTTTCTAATCCATGATTAGAGCTATGGAACTGAACTCCGGTGCATTCAAAATTCATTTTTGCAGTGGAAGCTCCATTTCAAAACATTTTACTATTGCCCTCTTGCTAATCCCAGGCATTAAAGTTGCTGTTCATTTTGGGAAAACCTTGATCAAAACTTTCCTGTTGCGAAAGTGATTTCCTTGATCCTGGCAGCGTGGTAGAATCAGCCTACCGGGATGCAATTGAAATGTTTGTTTTTTTTTTTTATAACTTTGCTTTTTTGGCAGAATGCAGAGAACATCTCTGAACTGCCATTTGTAATGCCATTATCATCGCTCAATGCCTCCTGTCTGAATTTCTGTTCAACATACCCCCAGCGAACTCATAGATTTTCAAGCTCGTGGAATGAGACCTGGAAATGGATAGTCACTCAGCTTTTGCTGCCAGGACATTTTTGCCACGCCAAAAGGGGAGAGGTGTCGTTTTCGTGGCATGCGTTTGTTTGTATGTTTGTCAATGTGCATTGTAGTGCAAACAAAACGATTTGCTCAAATTGTGTAAATCTAAACTGGAATGGAGGAGCCCATTCATGGATGGACTAGTTGAAAATTATATTAGACATTATTGTAGTCTGCCATGCTATTGGCGGTGCGAAAGACTGTACACTCATTGGTTTTTACCCCATTCGGTAATTCTTGCTGATGGGGTATTGTTATCGCTTCCGCCGTGTCTGTCCATCCCATCAATTTTTACCACTCAAGCTGGTGAACTGTTGTGGGGACAGTCCTCCAATTCAAACAGGTTATACGTATTGGATGTCTCCAAAGGAGTCATAGCTCCCATTTTGATCTAATTTTATGGCTGACAGAGAGGGTATACAGTATAGCGCTGTGCACAGTCTGGTTCCATATTACAACTATTAGGTTGTGCTTGTTTGTTGCAGCTCTTGCACTGCATAGCTTTTATTTAAAACCCAGAGTTTGGCCTAAAACATCTTAAAATTGAATCTTTTTAATGGTTTTTTCCCCCCATTTTTTTCCAGGATATTTTTTCTCCAAGTGTCAGGCAAGCACACTGTTATTTTTAAGGCACAGAACCTATTTTGATTAAATTCTGCACACCAGTGTGCTTTTCATTTAAAATGTGTTTAAAATGGATTCAGCCTGTGATTGGTTCCCTTCCCTGGGACTTAGAGACTCATTTAAATCTGTAGCCTGCTCTTCCTGTAACCATGTTAACACTTAAGATGACATTACGACCCATGTGTCTTGCCGTGCCATGACTGTAACATGGAGGCCATATGCGGTCTCAAACGCTCTTGGCAGGATTCATCATGGGTCCTTTTTACTTTCTCACTGTGTGCGAGAAATTGCGTGGTATTGAATGTCCGGTCATTTTCAGAAAAATCCTGAAATGATCTATTCAATTCCATTCGAATGGTCTTCTCCGCTCCATTGCAGATGATTGAAATTCTGCATTTTAAATCTGGCAGACCTTTAAAACAAGTCACTAGATATGATGTTCATGAAATGGGAATAATATTTCCATATGCTGGCCGTGCTTGATAGCCTCGTTGGCATTGATAAACAATGATAGCTGCTTGCACCCGACAAAGCTATCGTTGTTGCTCAGTTGCAACGTTGTCCCTCCAGCCGTGGACTCGCTTAATACACTTTCGGGGGCTTCTGCGCTCTTCATTAAGAACCGGGCTGCAACTGAATGTGTATCATTCTGCTCCCCCACCGCTAATGACCGGCGGCTTATTTGATCTCGCCTCACGTGAGCCATTTGTGAGAGCACGTCACTCGTAAATATTCAGCAACGCATTTTTCCACCTTTTTTTTCTCGAAGCCTTTCGTATGCTTTAACTCACTCTCTGGACGCTTTATCGGAACCGGTTAAATGATGCGCAAGATCTGTGGACTGGAAACCACTGCGAGCCCTGACGTTGCAGCGTGTATTATTCCTGCGTTTCCCTCCTCATTAGGAATAACCTTGTAATGAACCATCACTGCCTCCTCGCCTCCCTCCTCCTCGGTGTGTAGGAGGAGGTAGCGCTCGCGAGCGGCGTCAGCCCCTCCCCTCTCCAGCATCTCTCCGCGTGTCGTCGGCCCAGAGATGCTCTCGCGCTTTGTTTGCGCGTGAGCCCAGCTGCGGTGGCCGTACGGATTATCCCCCGTCCTCCTGTCACATCTGTCGAGTCTCGTCCCGCGAGAGAAGCCCCCCTCGGATGATCTTTGCTGGTTTTTTTCGTGCTCTAGGGGGGAGTGCTGTTGGTGAAGCGAAGGACGGGGAAGGGGTGGGTTGTTTATGTGACGATCGCAGATAATTCCCCCCCTCCTCCCCTTTCTCGGGCGCGCGTCTCTCCTTGGATTTCGAGCGCACTGGCACCAAGTTGCTTTCTGGAAATGCAGTTGTTGACAGAGGAAGAGCATTTTTGATTTTTTTTCCCCTCTTACGCCGAGAGAGGGTGGGGCGGTATCCCGCTTTGCGAAAGCGTTTCAGAAATGTTGTGGTCTCCGAAATTCTCCCTGTCCAACATCCACGTGAGGCTGACTGCGAAGGGTTTGCTCCGGAATCTTCAGCTCCTGTCAGGATGCAAGAAGAGCACGGTGGTGTTCCACGCAGGTCAGTTCCTGGAGGCCGGAAAAAAATCGGTCAAATTGAATCGTCAATACAATGTTAAACCATTTATGAGGACTTGGAAACAGTTTTTGCCTTTGGTTTATGTCGAGTGTGTCGGTTTCTCACTGGAATGGCAGCCCTTCGTCAGACGTTCCCGCCGAGTCCTTGGGCAGAAGGTGCATTTTGAATGTCGTTACATTGGGTTTGAGGGCTGCTGTTTCATTAAAATAATGAAATATTTTATTTTGTCCGAGTCAAAATAAAATTGTTTACCGTATTTTTTTCCCTCTAAATTATTATATTCTTATCTATATTTCTGCCTAATGGAGTCGTTTCGCACATGCTTGTACTCCATCTTGCTGTTCTCGAAACCTACTTCTCTCATCAGAGCGTGAAATGTAGGTTAGTCGAGCTTCAGTCGCGGGTGTGAGGCGAGGATGCTCAGTCTTGTGAGAACATTGTTCTGACAGCAGAATTCCCTCAGATGCATTTGCATCCACTGTTTTTTTTTCACCGTTCTTTTCCTGTGGCAAGTTATTTTTAGAATTTTAAGATGGAGAAAAGCAATGCTTTGTACTCAATTACCAACTTCATGCTTTTTAAAAAAAAATGCCCTCGTTAAAGCACTGTTTTGCTTTATTGTGTGAGCTCTGTTCAGAGAAGCATTTGTGTCTAAGTTAAATGGTTGAATTTTATTTTGACGATAGTCTCATAAACTGGTTTTTGATCATTCTTTGAGATTACTAGCATTCATATGGACTGTTAGTGGAATCTATTGCTGGTTGAATTTGATGATGCAGATGCCATTGAATTCCCTCTTGAACAGGATGATTTGATAATAGTCCTGCTGACTCATAGATGTTTCAATTATTATTGTTCAGAAGCACTGTGATCATGTTTAATCAGTCTGGTTTTTATGGACGAACAATTTTGAAATTTAGCTTGCTTTTTTATTTAATTGCCGGCATGATGAGAGGACAGTATTTACGGTTGGTTGTGACTGGCTTTGGTGTGTTGGTGACGCCTGATAGACATTTTTAATTGTAAGTACCGATATTAAATAATTTACTTAAGGCACTGCCACCCATTCTGCCATCTCCTTTCATAATACAGCAGATTAGCTTCTTTTTTGCTGAAGAGGATTAATTTGCCCGTTGCAAAGTCTGTGATGTGCTGTTTAAGACACAAAAAGTACATTTGTATTCTTTAGAAAATGGGCTTGGTCACTGCCAGGTGGCATGTTATTGTTGAGACATGCATGTTCCTCTAAGCACCTCGGAAAAAATCATTTGCTGTGGGGCAGAATGCCAGGCGAAGTCTTTTCCATTATCATTTTGGTTTTCTTAAACAATATGGCTCCAGTCATCCCTCCTGAACTTTAAATGTGAACACCCCTCGGATCAGCGCTGTTCAGTAACATCTGTGGTTAGCGGTAAATGGCTGTGGCATCCTCAGGTTTATTCTGAAACTTGCAGTGAGATGTATTGTTAGTAACATCCGGTCGTTTCTAAATTTGGGGTGGGGGTGCGAGCGCATCCTTCCAGCCATGACCCCAGTGGCCTTGTACCCGCAGTCGCTGAGAGTTCTTACACGGGCAGCGTGTTTACGCCGAGTGTGTGCCGAGTTTTATCGTGTGTCTAGTGTTTTGATGGAGACATCGTTTTAAAGGGCTATGTAATAAAACACAGACGGTACTAATTAGACGGTACCTGTGTCTGAATAGAGTGAAGTGTCAGAATTTTTGCCTTTCAAAACTGCAGTCAGGGTGTCCTTTGTCTTCTTGTGCAGTTTGTAACTGTCTTTATTTTTACACTTTTGGTTTTGAAAACCAGTCTGCTCTTGCAAAGTGGATATGAAAACAATGAATGAGGCTTAAGTTTAGGCAGTGCACTTTAATTGGAGTATTTAGTATTGTGATTTGCTCACCATGTAGGAGTTGAAGCTCTCTTTGAGGATTGTATTCTCATAGACTGCGCTCCATATGACGACAGGATGTTGATGCAGTCCAAGAGGGGAGACCGTGTCTCCTCTAATGTTGTTGTTTTGGCTGCTGCTGTTGATGTAAGCTGATCTCTCAATGGCTAGCTGATTGACTCTGGCATCCTAGGGAAAGTGTACACAGGAGTTAGCTGTGCTGCCTTTTAAATGTTTTATTACCTGATGCTTTGAGAATTGGGTCAAATGTATGATGATTTAAAGGCAGTATCAGGCTTGTTTCTGTTCATATTGTGATTTCACAAGCCCTTTTATATACCAAATATCACAATTTCATGTATGATCAAATGAAATCTTAACAGCTTTAATTAAATCCTTTTGTTTTTCTGAGGAATGTAATTGGCTGAGCTCATAATTTCTGGCTGCACATTTGAAAGTGACAATGCTCATGTTCTCTGTGCTCTACACACTCTATTCAAAGTACAAAATTAGCTTCTTTAATGTTGCTCTTATGTATAATTAAAAAATATAATAAACCATAGTTTTCAGATGGACGTTGCGGCGAAACCCTCCCCTCCATTTCCCGTACTGTCAAAAACGAAGGGGGAAAAAAGCCCGTGTGTCAAACGACTGACGTGGGATGAAGAGCTGATGTAGAATTAATCACTGGTTCCTCTGGATACCATGGTAACCGTGGCTTTAATCTGACTGGCCGCGCTCCAGCTCGACTGGGCCTTGTATAGCAGCAGCGCGACGACAAGCATGTCATTGTGAGAGATCTCTCCACGAAGGACAGGTCCCTCGTGGTACCAGTGTGGGCGCCCATCTATTGTTTATTCATATCCTTTTAGTGACCTCAGACTATGGGCAGTTTAGCTAGTAAAGTTCACCTTTTGTCTGCCAGCTGACTTCTATGATGAACTTCTGTTGCCTTTCATAATGGAGAGGGCAAAATATTAGTGATATAAAGCCAATGGGCCTGCTTTTCTGTGTTTTTTTGTTCTTCTTTACATGCATTTGCCTTTATCAGGCCAGCTCTGGAATGAATTTGTATAAGCTTTGTCCCGACCTATATAGCATTTGAAGAGTTTGGTTCCAAAATGGAATATATCCATTTCACTCATTTTGAGTAAATCAGCTTTTTCTATGTTGGCATCTATTGCATTTTATAGCAAAGCACAAACTTTGACCATGAAAAAATACACCATATAGTATGCATTTCTAATTGATGGGTTTTTTTGCACCAGGTGTAAAAAGCGCAGGACTATCGCTCTATGGCATTATCTCAATTTTTGTAATTTTGGCACTTATTGCTTTTTGGAGACAAACTCTTCATTTGCACGGGGACGTTCCTTCAATAGGTCAGGACTTGGGACGTGTTTGTGTAACACTGATGATGTAGTCGATTACTTACCATAGAAATGTAGTTTCTCTTTAATAGTCACGGCCTATGATTTAACCAGAATTTGCACCAAAGACAACAATTTAGCACAGTGATTATTTATTCTTATTTTTTTTGTGTCCAAGTTTGGTTGAATCCAATTAGATGAGCTTATACATCTGTTTGAAAAGCATTTTTGCCACTGAGTAATTCACCCACAGTATGTGGGATGAAGGGCTAGGCGTTAAAAAAATAAATAAATTTGGCATCTCCAGTCCCAGCCAAATCTGGAATGCCCAATTAGAGAACAATGTACATGCTTTCTCGAGTGCTACCCCATGTTGCTATCTCAGTAGAGCGAAGACTGTTCGCGGCTCTCCTCCGAGGACCGCGCCTGTCAGCCACTGCTTCTTTGCACTCATAGCTCGAAACTTCGCAAGTTCAGGACGAGGGTGGAGGATACCCGAACATGAGCAAGCTTAGAATCCTACTGACGAGCGCCCGGCTGGCCAACAGGGGGCGCTTGAGCAACGAACAAAGCCAAACACTATTCTAATGTCCCAGCCCTGGCAGTCCCTTCCAGATTTACTTCCCTGCAGGAGGAAGAAAATTGTGCGCTGCTCTGAAAAGGCTGCTGACCACTGCCAGCTGGTACGACTGGGGATAGAATCCGCGATGTGGTGGTCTCTACTTCTCCGCAATGCAGCGCTGGGCATTTTTGACTGAATACCTGCATATTGATATTGCGATGATATTGTAGGGATAACTGTTGGTGCTTTCACGGAGTAATGTGGATGTGACGAGTGACCAGACAAGTGCAGACAACAGCTAAAACAGTCTAATTGCGAATTAACTGAATTCCTTTACTGTAATGCAGCCTTTAAAACCTGAAGAGACTACACTTATGGCATAAGACCATATGAAGATATCTAAAATCTGATTATCTTTTGTTAGATTACAATTAAAAAAAAAAAAGCATACTGCCCAGCCCTAACTGGCTGATTTATTTTGGTGTTGTTGACTCTCTCAAACACACAGGCTCACAGCCTTTTCTAATCCTTATTACCTGCCCCTGTATGTGAGAACCTCCCTCCCAATCACCATTAAGTAATTAAGTGCACTTTGAAAAGGTAGATGTCCATTATTCCGATAATGCGAAGCCAGTTCTGCAGATGCCTTCCTCAGCATTCCTCGAACATGAGCCAAATATCAGCATTTGCATCTTAATGATTGAGTATGGAAATTATGGCGTTTAAATGAGTTAAATAAGTTGTTGGAACAGTGGTTGTCTTTCTTATCTGACATTTGGTGTTCTGTGAGAGAGTTTGGTCACCTCCGGACAAATTCCCCTCTTTGTTTTCTAAAGGTCTTTGAGGCACAATGGAAAAATGATGCATTTACTTCTCTCTGTTTCTGCCTGACTATGTATTTGCTGTATATTTGCTTGTGCTATGCTAATTTATTCATGTTCACACATTGCTGATCCTGTTGTAGGACCCATCTGGGTAATTACCCTTGTATATCAGGCCCAGCCTGTTATGCTTGGACTGTTATTGCACTGAGCAAAACTGGTCCTATGACTGTATTCCTTTATAGAGCGGGATCGCTGAAGAGCCAAGATGGAGCATTGATCTCTTATATGGTCATCCCTCAATAAACAGCATTGATTTATGATGGATTTTCCAATGTACAGAATGGAAGATGATGCATTTTGAGTTTGCGCACATGGCGAATACCTTTCATGATTCAAGGCCATGCGGACCTCGCTGAAGGAATAACTATGTTCAGTATTCAGTTAGGCCTAGAAGTATTTGGACAATATCACAATTTTCATTATTTTGCCTCTGTTCACTGCCGCGGTGGATTTGAAACAAATCACTGAAGATCGAAGTTTCACAAAAATTTTGCTTGAACTGTTCAGGGAAAACAGCCATTTTGTTACATTGTCTTTCATTTTCAGAGGCTCAAAAATAATCGGACAAACCGAAATCAATGCAAATTTAAGGATTATTTTTAATATTTGGTTGAAAAACCTTTGCAGCGAATGCCTGCCTGAAAGTCTTGAACCCATGGACATCACCAAACATCCAGTGTTGTCTCTTGAGATGTTTTGCCGGGTCTTTACTCCAGCTGCCTTCAGTTGCTGCTTGTGTGTGGGTCCTCATGCCTTCAGTTTTGTCTTCAGTAAGTGAAAGTAGCTCAGTTGGGTTGAGGTCAGGTGACTGACACGGCCACGCAAGAATGTTCCATTTCTTTGCCTTCTGTTGCTTTTGCAGTATTTTTTCGGTCATCATCCGTCTCTCCAGGCGAAATAATGAAAATTGCATCATTGTTCAAATACCTCCGGACCTAACTGTGTATAGGTAGCCTGAACTCGCTTTATTTTTGTTCAGACGGCTTAAATGAACCCGTACTTTAAATTCAATTCAGTAGTTTCCCCAGTTTTATGTAATTCAGGCTTTGGTCGTCATGGAAACCAAAAGCCTGGGTTTCTCACCAGTGCCCTGGCAGAGGGGAATTAACGCAAAATATTGCGCGCAAACGCATCATTCAGGCAGATGAATCACAGGGTCATTTGCACATAAGGCTCCTGATTACTGTTGAGCAGGGATGTTACTCCAGCTCTGTGGTGCAGCCATTTCTCCACAGTCCGCACATCTTGTTCTTGAGGCCATAAAATAATGCCTGCTGATCCATAATAGACCGCAAATTCTGCAGACAGCAGTTTGGCACCCCAGGAGTGGAGTTTAGTGAAGGCCAAACCGAACTGCCTTCAGTGTAACACTAGTTGTGTTGGAGGTTAATCACCTCAGTGGGGCACAAGGCTGCAGTATTATTTGAGAACATAGATTTTTAAAGGATAAGAACTTGTAATACTGCTCTTGCCACTTGGGGGCGCTCAAAGAAAGCAGTTTCCTCAGATGGCATCCAGTGGAATGTGAATGAAGCCAGGAGACTCACGATGCTAATGCTTATGCTGAAGGTTTTGATGAGAGATGGTGCTACTGTCTCACATTTGACCTTATTTTGGTCGGTTGGGTGGTCCTGGCTAGACTGTATTTCAGTGTTTGAGGTTTTAATTTGATTTTCATTGTAAACACACTAATTTTTTGCCTGCATGAAGGAGGAGCATTTTCTTTTGTTAGCGTACAGATTGGGCACCATCTGTTTTCCAGAAGTCAGGGGTTGTGCGTTAAAAATTCACTGTAGATGTGATTTCAGTGCAGCGCTTTTTTTTTTTTTTTTTTTTTTTTTTTTTTTCTCCCCCCCCCCTTTCCTGTCTAGCCCACTGTTTGAGGAGTGATTTTAATGTAGACTACGGATCCATTGGCACGGATTTAAACTCTAAAGAGTGGGCTGTCTGACTCCCCGCATTTTGAATTAGATTTATAAGCTTATTTATAATAATGCAATGTGCAATATAAAACTAATTATATTGGAGTCTCTTTAGCGCTCTAATGCAGTATAACTTTCGGCCATAAAGGAGGTCTCTCTGATATTGAACTTGACTCTGAAGAAGTGCAAAATTTCACTGTGCCATGGTCTTATTTTCTGCTCTGTGATGGCTTTGTATTTTATTGGATTGATACACCTCTCTCAACCTCCAAAAAACGCAAGTTTGTTATTTACAGTTAATTCAATGTTCTTTCCATGCAGTGTCCTGTAAAATTCAGTATTTGTTAATTATCTGGCTCCTGGGTTGTAATTTTGAGGGGCCTGCACAGCATCCGTGTCCCATTTTGTAATTTCATACAGTATCGTATCATGGTGTCAGCCATTAATTATGAACACAGAGATTTGAACTTTGAATTTGCAGGCTCATTTAAGTAATTAAATGAGGTGCATTAGTGAATGAGACAGATTATCTGCATTAGTACCTGGATTATTCCCATATAGAATAGAATATGGTGAGTCAACCGTATGGGGTGGTACCTGGCAAGGGGGGTGGTGCCTGGTGATGGGGGTGGTGCCTGGTGATGGGGGTGGTGCCTGGTGATGGGGGTGGTGCCTGGTAAAGGGGGCGGTGCCTGGTGATGGGGGGCGGTGCCTGGTGATAGGGGCAGTGCCTGGTGATGGGGGGCGGTGCCTGGTGATGGGGGATGGTGCCTGTGGTTGAGGGTGGTTCGTGGTGATGGGGGTGGTGCGTGTGGTAGAGGGCGGTGCCTGATGATGGGGGCGGTGCCTGTGGTTGAGGGGGCTGCCTGGTGATGGGGGCGGTGCCTATGGTTGGGTGTGGTGCCTGGGTGTGGCGGTGCCTGGTGATGGGTGTGGCAGTGCCTGTGGTTTTGGGCGGTAACTGGTGAGGGAGCAAGGCCTGAATTGGGTTCTCGGAGGTCCGTGTGGCACATGCTGTTCTCTTTTTGTCGACTTCATGTCCGTGTCTTAAGCGCATCACTGCTGAGGCATTAACATCTGTGTGCCAGAATGTTCCACGCTCTCTCCCCTTACTGTGGCACATGATGGGCTATGTCTGTTCTGTTCTGCTTCTATAACCTATGTGTACTGTCCAGTTGATGAATCCGCCTCGGCTTGTGCATGATTTTCAAATTTTGGGATATTGGGTTTGCATTTCTGGTCATCTTTTACTAATGACTTTATTCTGAAAAGGCAAGTAGGTAACTATGGCACTTTTAACGCAGTTCACTTTCAGCCTTCATCATGCCGAATTATGAGGCAAGAAGTGAATGAATATGATGCCCTGTTTGTATTTGTCTCGTTGTCAAAGGAGGCTCCTTGTTTCCTTAGGGACAGAGGGAGGGGATTCTGATTGGCTCTTTGTCTGGGCTCTCGCTGGGGGGAGTTACAGCCCTCATGAAAGGAAGGTCCTCTCCCACTGACATCTTTTCCCCCAGTGAATCTTCTCAGGAAGTGTGTTCTTGTTCGCAGGTCTCCGAACAATTGTGAAACTATTGATTTCCAGGAGTGTGCACAGCATGTGGACATAAAGCAGTGCCTCACATGAAACCAGTGTACTCAAATATAAAAGCAGTCACACACATGTAACCAGGAGTGTGCGCTGGTAAAAGCAGTAGCATGCACATAGACAACCGAGTACACAGATCATAGCAGTAACATGCACTTAGACACGAGTGAACAGATTAAAGCTGTAAAATGTACATGGACAAGAGTGCGGACACACAAAAACAGTAGCATGCTCGTCGAGATGAGTGTGTCCATAAGAACTTTGGTTTTTTTCAGGCTCTGAGGCTGTGTGGGCAGCTTTGGTCGAGTGACTCATGCACAGTTATTTCTGTAGATAATACAAGCTGCACAGCCATCTAGTGTACAGTATCTGCAGCAGCAGTATGTACTCTTACATTTTCGTGCCAGAAAGTACAACAAAATATGCTGCAGAAAGTGTCTTCTGCCAGATGGGGATTTAGAAGCCTGATGTCTGGCGTGAACTTTTTTCAATAAACCTGTCCCCCGCTGGGTTTTCATTAAAAAAAAAAAAAAAAAAAAATCACACCAGATGTCTGTCTGAACAAAGGGCAATTATGAGTGTAATGTGAATGAATGGTGCCAAAGGGGGTTTGGTTGCATTTCGCTCGTTAATACGGAATTTCAGCCATACTTCAGTGATGTCTCACGTACATGCAGCATTTCTGACAGAACAGGCCTTGTCCGTAATATTCTGAGACGAGTCCTTGAGCGTCACACGCCGAGGCCCCGCGATAAATCACGTCATCGTGTCGTGCTTTGGCACGTACTGGAGAACAGCCCCTGTTCCCTGTAGCCCCTCCCATGCCTGTGGGGCGGGGCTGCTGTGCTAATGTTGTTACCCATTAGCGCATCCAGTTCCATTATTATGCCCTTGGTGCCGTATTTATAAAGCCAATGTAAATCAAAACCTCTGTAGTGACAGCGCTGCTAAAATAAGGACTGCTCTGTTGGGGCTGTTTTGCAGAGGAAGCAGACGCTCCGATGTGGCAATGGCTTTAATCGTGTTTGTGGGGCCGGGGAAGTGCCTCTGGTTATGCGGCTCCTAATTGCTCCGTGACTCACTCTAATGCCCCTAAGTGAGTGCGGCTCGATCTCCACCTCCATTACCAACCCGGGGGCTGCTGGGAGAGCCGCTGGTGGGTTCTGTGGAGTTCTCTCCAGAGCGAAAGGTTCCGGACCTTTAGTCCAGGCTCTGTCTGTGCAAGAGGTGGGGGAGCGGGAGGGAAGATGCTGAATGTCGTTGCCGCTCGGCTAAACGGACGCTCTCTTGCAGTGGACAAGGCCAGGACCAGGCCGAGCTCCCGGACCCCGCCCCAGTCGGCCCCGACGCCCGGCCAGCCGGACCTGCTGCCCACCCAGGCTAACGCCCCGGCAACGGAGCGCTACCTGGCGCGCTGCGAGAGCGACGGCAGGTGCATCCAGCTGCTGAAGAAGCTCCTGAGTGCCGGAAACCGTCGCTTCGAAGCCCTGGCGATGGTGCTTCAGCACACGATCGCGGAGGTAAGACAACACGCCGCTCCTCCGATCGCTTCCACGGGTGGGCTTCGGCTCTCGAGGCAGGTTTGGATGTTTAATGCTTGTCATCAGGGGAGCGTAGCTGCTTGATCTCAGCTTTATCTGTAAATAATGTTTTAGCATTGCGTTTATCTGAAGCCGACCCAGAATTGTTTGAAGTGAACAGAAAACATTTAAATGCGCAGTGTGAATAATGGGCTAGAATGGAGAGAGAGTAGCAGATTATGGCAAATTTTTGTGTAAAATTGCGAATATGACTTAAGATTCAGGGCTGGGCTTTGCAATGTGCAATGCAGCTAAAATTGATATCGCTCAGTTATCGGGGGTTTCTGAACTCTTTGACCACTTGACTGTGCTGTGCTAAAGGCGACATCGAGCTTGCTTGCTAAGCTGGAGCCCAGGCAGAGTGCGCGTTCAGCATTTGCTATTTACAGGCGGGGGTGGGGGATGTCATTACTGCGGGGCCTGTTTGTTTCGGTTGTGTCCTCTGTGTTTGGACTCCTGGAATTGGCATTTGGGATTGTCCCATTATCTCTCCCCCCCGCCTCCATCCGTCTGCCTCCATTTTGTTGTGATGTTGCTACAACACTGTATCAGGGTCTAATTCCGAGGAGGCCGGCCGGCGAGAGGAAATTAGATCACATTTGGCAGAAGAGGTAGCTCAGTTTCCAAATGCCTTTGCTTTATTTGTTTTATCGCTGAATACAAGCCGTCTGAAGGGAATGTTTTATGCGCATCCCTGTGTGTGTGGTTTGTGCGTGCTCAGAATGAGGGAACACTGTGCTGATTTACATGGGACAACCCTAATGACCCCTTGTGTGTTTGCTGATTGGATATTTTTGGCCCCGCCCCCTCAGGGATACCCAACACACAGCTGCTCTTACTCCGCTGCATTAGCGTAGCCTCGAACATGAGCTCATGTTCGCATCATTGGCGTGTGTTTTGATGCATGCATATGGGCACCATTAGTGTGTTCTGATGAATGCATGTGAGACTATTTTACTGGGCTGACTATGCATTGTCCTGGGTCATTCCTGGTGTGCGTGTGTGCGTGTGTGCGTGTGTGCGTGTG
The DNA here is from genome assembly GCA_029721435.1 of Gymnothorax reevesii. Lineage (NCBI taxonomy): Eukaryota > Metazoa > Chordata > Actinopteri > Anguilliformes > Muraenidae > Gymnothorax > Gymnothorax reevesii. The sequence continues at coordinate 98,513,328 of CM056579.1, read as the reverse complement.
TGCGTGTGTGCGTGTGCGTGTGCGTGTGTGCGTGTGCGTGTGCGTGTGCGTGTGCGTGTGCGTGTGCGTGTGCGTGTGCGTGTGCGTGTGCGTGTGCGTGTGCGTGTGCGCGTGCGTGAGAGAGAGATGACAGCTGATGTCATACATACCAGCCCTGCATGTGTAGCCAGTGCTGATGACTTGGCTGAATGGGGGTGTGTTCTGTGGCCTGCTCCATACTGCTTCTCAGCCCTGTGTTTCACTGCACATAATGCATTTTTTTAATTATTTTTATTTTTTTATTTGTTCCCAGCCCTCTTTTCTTCCTTCTTCCATGGGCACCTCTGCTTACTTTTTCACAGCACTGTAAAGTAGCTGTATGTCTCCTTCCAAATTTCTTCTGCTTTGGCATATTTTTCACACTTAAGTGACTCAGATAATCAAACATATTTAAATATTAGACAAAGATAAGCCAAATTAACACAAAATGCAGCTTTTAAATGACAATTTCATCTATTTAAGGAAAAAAGCCATCCAACCCTACCCGGCCGGCCATTATGGGAAGAAGTAATTGCTCTCTTAGTTGCTATATCAACTAATTAAATTTAATTTATAATTGAGTTCAATTTCTCTTGATACACCCTGCCATGATTACCTCCAGCCGAAGCTAACCGACACTTAGAACTAAGCAATGTCCAGCAATATGAAGTAGGTAAAAAGCAACACACGATGATGTGATCTAAAGAAATTTTAAGAACAGAAGAGAAACGGTCATTGAAATCTTTTGGTCTGGAAGGGGTTACAGAGCCATTTCTAAGGCTCTAGGACTCCAGCGAACTATGGTGAGAGCCATTATCTACAAATGGAGAACACTTGGAGAACATCATCCCCACAGTTAAACATGGTGATGGTAGTTTGATGGCCTGGAGCTTCATTGTTGCTCCAGGACCTGGGATACTTTCCATAATTGATGGAACCATTAATTTAGCTCTCTACCAGAAAATCCTGAGGGAGAATATCCAGCCATCAGTCAGTGACCTGAAGTTCCAGTGCAGTTGGGTTATACAACTGGCCAATGATCTGAAGCAAACAAGCAAATCCACCTGTGAGTGGCTCAGAGGAAGCAAAACAATGGTTTTTGGGTGGCCTAGTCAAAGTCCTGACTCGGATCTGATTCAGATGCAAAAGCACAACCTCAAATAGTCAGTTCATGCACGACAACCCTACTATAAATCCAGTGTGGCTGAATTAAAACAATTATGCAAAGGAGAACATGCCAAAATTCCTCCACAGTGATGACTCATTGCCAGTTATTGCAAATGACTTTTTGCCGTTATTGTCGTTAAGGGTGGCTAAACCAGTTTATAAGGCTTAGGGGGACTATTGCGATTTCACACAGGTGATACCGGCTTTGAAAAATCTTCACTTTCAACTAATAAAATGATCATTTTAAAGCTGTATTTTTTGTTTGCTCATTTGTTTTTTGTCTTGTAGTGAAATTGGGTGAATGATCTGAAATAAGTGACGAGCACAAATCAGTCGGAAAGGGGCAAATACTTTATCACAGCACTGTGCTTATAGATTTACCTCAGCCACTGAATGGACATCACTAATCTTCTTAGTCATTTCATTTTGCATGTGTTCAGTCCATTTGCCATTTCTTGGCAAGCGAAATGCCAGAAGGTTAGGCTCTTAATGCTGTTTCTTCCTGCTTATGTTTGGACTGTTGCTATTAGCAACTTTATGCAGTTTTTGAATTTGCCAGTGTTTAATACAAGCGCATTCTAATAGATTTTGGTTGCATGTAGTTGTGTACTGAAATGGTGGTCTAAACGAGTTTCTTTTTTAAAATTTTTTATTTGCAAGTGTTTGGAATTATATAGATCAAAAAAGTTGAATACATACCCTGTGATGGAGTGTGATGGCAGTTTTATCACAGCTGTGTTAATGTGGACTGATTTTTCCCCTCCTTGTGTTTTCACAGTAGTGTTTGCTGTTCCCGCGGACTGTTCATTGTGATGACCTTTCCGTGAAAGCTAACACTCTCTAACCTTCATTTACTGTATGATCCAGTCCTCGAGGATCTGAACTGTGATTGCTCCCTTCTCACTTGAGCAAACAGCACCGTACGAAAGTTTACTCTGTTGCCGCCAGAACTGATACGGGGCCGTTTTTCCGCTCCGGGTAGATTAGCTGGCTAACTTTAGCTTGTCCTTGATAAAATGTAAGGACAGACACACATGCAACCCCTGGCCTCGAGTCGTACTGATGGAGGCATGAGCTGATGGCTTCTCTGCTTCAGCTTTAGTTCTGAAGAATGGCTTCTGAGATCCCCAGATAGTTTCTTTCAGACCTCATTAAGGGGCCTCCTGCTTATGTGAGTGTTTTGATATAAGGGTGGTGACTCATTTTTAAAGGAATGTAAATCCGTACATGCTCACATTCTTTTTGTGAATCCAATCACTCTTAAATTTCTGGAGTAGTAAAATTGTGACCTCATAGTTTATTGATGTGATAAATGATTAGACCCTGGCTGTTCCACTCCAGCAGGACTGTAAAAAAGTAACTGGGGAAAAAAATTCCAGAGAAAGTTCACCAGGCCCCCTGAAGTGCCTTTGTTTGCCTTGTCATTTACATGTTTAAGCTCTTAAACAGCAGTTAGCATCGGTAACCTTTGAGCTACAGGCTGTTCTTTTGCAGCCATTTACTTGATGACCTGTAGTTCATAACATCAACAGGGCATGACGGAGTTAATAGTTTCCACTTATCCTTGTAAATCTTTATTATAATTGCAAATCCAAATAATAATGTAGAGCTGCAATTAAAAGGGTGTGATGTTTATTGTGGTGTAAAATGGGAACCCCTGTTACCTCCTCATCAGGATGCTTGCGGGTTATGTGCAAACAGACTGTGGGGCTCTATTTTTCGTGGCTATGGGTAGATGGCTGTTCTTTGTAGCTCGGGCCCTGTCTGTATCTGAGGCCCATAGTCCCGAGTGGCCTGTACACACATCTAACCATGTCCTGAGAGGGGCCTGGCCCCTTTAGCTGCAGATATCTGGGGCTATCAGTGTGCTTTTTTTGGGTTTTATCAGACAGGCTAAAGGACAGCTGACAGACTGCAGACCCCAGCTCCTCAGACCAGGATTACAGCGGGGTGATATTCTCCAATTCTGAGACGACAGGATTCCACCTCTACGACCTCTGCATTTTAAAATTAGAATGATACATTTTAAATGGAGCGCGTTTTAAATGCACCTTTCCCGGCAGCTGGGGTGTGGCGATGCTTCATTGGCCCCTCGGCCCCTGGAGAGTTACCAGCGCTGTAGGTGGGGAGGGGTCTTGTTACCCACGCATGGATACCGGTGTTTTTACCACATGCTAATCTCATCGCATCAATCCTCTGGTTTGAAGCTATTTTGTATTGTTTTACGCCTCTATTGTTCGATTTAAAAAAAGTAGACTAATTCTATCTGCTAAGTGGTTTACAGCAGATCATTCTTTCGGGTTGGAAACGAAAGGTTATGCTAAACGGTCCTTGCATCACTCTGCTCGTTTGCGATTGCCCACATGGTCCGGTGAGTTGATGGTTGAGCATTTGGACAGGCCTGCGCCTCTAATCGCGCACAGCCATGTGCTGTGGAGCTGGGTGTTGGCTACTGGCGGCGTAATGGATGTTTAGTCAGGTCTAACATCTGTAATCTTTCGGCAGAGACATGGGTCTGTAGTTCAGAAAATGCTCTGGTCAGCCCCTTCCCAGTTGTATCAGAGTGGCTACCCCTCAGAAATTATGGGATGCGGAATTGTTCTTGCACTTTAAGCTGGATGTGATAGACTCCGTTACCCGAGGGTCAGGGTTTGGAGTTTAGTGCATCATTCTAATTTATTTAGTCATCGCCGCTGTGTGTTATGTCATGACAGAATGCAGAATGTTAAACTTGGCTAAGGACTTGGCAAGCCGTAACTTGAACAGAATTTCATGTTATGAGCTTGCCGTCACTGCACAAACAAAGCCTGCAACTGAGTGACACTGACGTAAACCAAACAAGTGATTTGGCTAATTAAAGGGTGGGTTCGGTTTGCAAAAAACCCACGGGCCATGTCCTGATATGCCTCTACTGCATGTGTGTCTCCAGCAAAGGTCCTTTTCTACAGCTGAGGACACCCCCAGTCAGAATATGAAATCATATTCATTGTACTACTCTAGCCATAAATATTAATGAGCTTTGTTCTTAATTCAACCACTGAGCTTCTTGATATAAATGAGCTTTACTGTTAATTGAACCAGTGTGTGCTTTAATATTAATGACCCTTACTGTTAGTCTCCCTGTCCCACACTTCCTGGACAGGACCCTATATTGACGCATGATGACCGGTCTCCATGCTGGCCTGGTCTGTGCTGGTGGGGGGGAGGGCCACTGCTTGTGCATCCTGAGTAGTCTGAAATGGCTTTATTGGGCCTAATAACTGCAATGCTCCATTTCTCTCCTCGATTATTGAGTGAGACGTACTGCTCAATTGTGCTCCCAATGATTTGTGATAAGGCAACCGTTTTAAGGGGTTTGATATGCTAAGTGTAATTGTAAGTCCTCCATGTTGATCAAAGTGTGATCAGAAGTTTTTTGTTTTTTTTTTTTGTTTTTTTCCTTCTCTCCTCCCCAAATAATAAAAATAAAATTTAGAACTTCCTCTAAATTTAGAAAAAAATACCAAGGTCCTGCGGCTGGACTGGGAAGGTATGGGGTAGAAGTTATCATGTCATCGATGAACCCTCTAGAATGGGAGTCTCAGTAAATCAATGGAGGAGTTAAAATGGGTGGAGCTTGGTTGTCCGCCGTCAGCCAGTGGATGACACTGAAAGAGAAGACAAAGCCATATTATTCAGAAAAGTTGCATTCCCAAATCCATTTATTTAGTTGATTGTGCCTGCATTTTTTATTGCTGATGTTTCTCTTTTAATAAATGTGTTCCTTTACACGGGCCAACAGCGCTGACATTTCACTGCCTCCCTTTATGGCGCTCTTGTGACGGATGCATTTCAAGTCAAGTGTATTTTTCAAGAGAGCAGTTACCGTGCTCTTTCTAGTATGTGAGCACTCAAAAACCACTGTTTCAAAAATTGTACTCCAATCACTTGTCCTTACTTGCTGCCCTTAAAAAGCACTGTTTCAATAAAGAGGTGTAATGCTCAACTGCATGGAGAATGTTGCCCTCTAATGCCTTAATACTATCGTTCATTTAACTGGCCCAGCTGAGGTTGATAAACGGGAAACATTTTACTCACTGTTAAGTAAAATCTCGCTATCAGTACTGATTTCACTATTCCTCTGTAATATCGCCACTCCTTTCCCTGTTGGATGCAATCAGTCTGATGCAATTAATTCTGCACCATTATGTTTACTTTGAAAAATGCGAAGCATCAGCATCTGTTTGCATGAAAAGCAGTTCGTTCTTGTAGCAGCGCATTTTTTGAAGACTTGTTGATTTTATTTTTTTTTTGTGGCCTGCCTGTTGGACTAAACCAGGACTCTGTGCACTGATTTTGAAGAAATACAAGTATTTGCCACTAACGTGTCTTTGTCCCCCGCCACAAAATGTGAAATCGTGTCAAAACGAGCAATCTCTCGGTGTGACCTTGAGAGTGACGCGAAGGTCACCAAAATCGACTGGCGCCAAGGTATCACCCTAATACATTTTGACATGAAATTTGAAGAAAATCCATCAATTCTTTCTTGAGAGATCTCGCTTGCAAGGATTCGGGACGTACGGGCGGATGGACGGTCGTGAATACTATGTCCCGCCGCTTTGCGCGTTCCGTGCAGCGGGGGACAAAAATGGACTGAACACGATGGATCAATCTTGTATCCCTGTGCCAATTCAGTAAACATGCAGACAGGATTCATTAATTTTTCATGAGGGTCTTGTTTATGGCTGAGTGAATTCTGACCTAGTTCTTCCTTGACTCCGTGTCCAGCAGTCTGAATGCTGCCTATGTGGGTATGAGTTTTTCCTGACAGTGACCTATATGCCCTCAATCATGTGATGCTGTTTAATAAAATGTATTCAATATAGAGGGGAAATGCAAACGCCCTCTAAAAGCTTCCCGCAAGGTCGTTCTTCCTGCTTGTCCTGTAATGTAAACTAGTTTGCTAAGCGGTATTCATCCCCTCCCTGTAATTTTTCATTGGCATAGCCTCGGTTTGTTAAAGAAATGTCTCCTTCAGCAGTCAGCCCTCTATCCCTGAGCAGCGTCCTTTTTTTAGTGCCCTTGTATTAGGTGTAGTGCGGTAACAAGGTATCTTTAAGTGAGGCAAGGTCCGGTGGAGCTGTTTTTTTTTTTTTTTTGTTTTCGTTTAGTGGTTTTATGAACATTATAATGACAAGTGAAATAATGGGTGCATCTCAAAGCATAGGCTGCAGCCTTTGAAGGCTGCACTTATAGGAGTCGTCACTAACTTCCGTCCACCAAACTAACATTTAGGGTTGGGGATAATGATAAATTTGGGGTTAGGTTTGGGGCTAAGTTGAGGGTTGGGGTTAGAGTTAAGGTTAGGGTAAGGGATACCAGTAAGGCCCTATTAAATAAGTTTTATTATTTTTTCCCAAATTCCCTTTTTTTTTTTTTTTTTTGAATTCCTTTTTTTTTACCAATTACACCAATTTTACCATCTCAGAAAGTGTGCTATTTATGTCAATGAATAAAATGTTCACTAATTAAATGGAAATAACCTTAAATTAGTTGATGCAACCCTCCATTTTCCTCAGTACTTTAAGTCAGAATGAGTATTGCATAATGACGCAATATAACGTCGCACTGTGACGAAAGATTTTTTTTAACCTTAAATAATACTAGAAAATAAAAATGGCCTTTTAAAGGAAGTGTAAGCTACAGTCAAAAAGGCAGACAATGGCCGTACTGACGTATTATTCTGACTGCAAAATGTTCTACAGCAATGATTAAACATGAACAAACTGACACAAAGATGCAACAGCTATTATTTCACCACTGGGGGACAACGTTCCGTCATAATTTGCAAGACCACAATTCACCAAGTAGACTGTGAAGAGAAATATTGTAGGCAATTTATTGGTTATATAAGTTAAGCTAACATAAGATGACAAATGACGATGTTTAGGACCCTGCAATCCCTGGCATCTGTGGTCTTGTCTACAACAACGAAAAACTTCTTTCTACAGATCTTCTGTAGCACTGAAGAAATGTGTTGCTGAGACACTCAAAGCAGGTGAATTTGATTAAGGCTGCTCATATTTTTGCGTGTATTCGCATCTTTACATTAACTTTGAATGTAATCTGGACGCGCAAATATTTTGTTTATCGTTCGGTGGAAACGTGGCTTTACAGACAGCATTTCAGTAAAATTATGCCGATTTCCGCAAAATTCCGCATTTGTCAATATATTTCGTTTTTAATTGAACAATTCCGCGATTCCATGATCGCGGAAATCATAGGGCCCTATAACAGTGATGACTCGCTTAAACCAAAGCTGTTTAAAGGAGAATTCCAGTGTGAAATTGACTTGGGATGCATTGAAACATGATAATGAGTACTAACTTTTGTCGAATACCCCACCTCCTTGTGCACGCAACATTTCGAAATAAATGGCTTTTTAGCCGAAGATCCCAACAGGCTTTCAATTGCAGTGAGTCGGGCATAGCGTTGCCATGCAAAGAAATTGCTATTTTTTTCATTAACAAGGCTCAAAGTAGCTCCACACTTCATTGGTAGAATTCCGAGGGCCCTGACATTTAAAATGGGGCACTGAGAACTTTGAAAATGCACAGGTATTTTATTAAAAAAGACTATGCAAACAGTACCTTGAGGTAGTTTCCTGTCGCCTCCATCTTGAAACTCAAAATAAGTCGATTGACGAACACAAACAAATAGATTGCAATCCCCTGTCCTTCCTATTCGTTCATGCTTGTCAATTGACTTATCGTGACTTTCAAGATGGAGGCGACTGGAAACTACCTCAAGGTACTGTTTGCATAAATAGTCTTTTTTAATAAACTACCTGTGCATTTTCAATGTTCTCAGTGCCTCGTTTTAAATATCAGGGCCCTCGGAATTCTACCAATGAAGTGTGGAGCTACTTTGAGCTTTGTTAATGATGAAAAAAATGGCGATTTCTTTGCATGGTAACGCTATGCCCGACTCACTGCCGTTGTAAACCTGTTGGGAGCTTTGGCTAAAAAGCCATTTATTTTGAAATGTTGCGTGCGTACGGAGGTGGGGTATTCAACAAAGGTTCGTACTCGTTATCATGTTTCAATACACCTCGAGTCAATTTCACACCGGAATTCTCCTTTAACAGAAATGAAATGAGGTCATGTCCATTTGATGGATGGAATTAAGTGAAGACCCCTAAAAATGCAGCCTTCGGTTTGAGATGCCCACAGTGTTTCAGACAACTACTATTTATTTAGTTCTTGTAAGAGTTTGGGTTGGACATCAGCAGCTGTGGGCGGTAGTGTTTCTTAGAGCCTCTGTTGGGTTTACAGTCGGGACAGCGGCAGCTGCGGCAGTTATTGGTGGTTTTCTGTCCCTGAATTAGTGTGATTATGGTAGGCACAGCACTAGCTGTGGGTATTTTCTGTAGCTCCAGTATAAGGAAGGTTACAGTAGAGATGGCAACCGCTATGGGGTGTATTGGTGTTTTTTCAGTTCCTATATGTAAATGGTTGTGATGGGGACCGGAGCAGCTGTTGAAGGTGTTGACTCTGGTTTTTCAGCCCGTGCGTTAGGAACATTCCGGTAAGAGCAGCAGCAGGGTAGCAGCTCTTGGTGATTGTTCTTTTTTTTTTTTTTTTTTTTTAAATACCTGTATTAGCATGATTACAGTAAAGACTGCATCTGATGTGGGAGGTATTGATGCTGGTCCTTTCATCCATGTATTGGTATTAATTTTTAAGCTTATGTATTTAGCAGAGTAGACGGCACCAGCTGATTGAGGTTGTGGGTTTTTTTTTTTTTTTTTTTTTTTATAGCCCCTGTAAAACGGTTTGCAGTAGGGACTGCAGCAGCTGTGGGCGGTTGTGCTTTTTTAGCCCCTGTAATAAGGAGGCTTACAGTAGTGAAAGCAGCTGCTGTGTGCGGTGGTTCTTGTTTTAACCCCTGTATTTGGAGGTGTACGGTAGGGACAGTAGCAACTGTGAATGTTGTGCTATTTTTTAGCCCCTGTACTCAGGCGTTTATGGTAGGAACAGCAGCAATTGTGGGAAGTAGTTTTTTTTTTTTTTTTTTTTTTGGCCCCTGTAATAGGAGCTTCACGGTAGAAACAGCAGCAGTTGTGGGCAGTTGTGTGTTGGTTTCTCCCCCCCTAAATAGGAGGTTTACAGTAGGGACAGCAGCTGTTGTGGTAGGCTGTGCTTTTTTTAGCCCCTGTATTCGGAGGTTTACGGTAGGGAAAGCAGCTGCTGTGTGAGGTGGTGCTTTTTTAGCCGCGGCTCTGATGCAGACGGGCCAGTTGAGGGGAGGTGGAGGCCCCACCTGCGCGAGCGTGAGCGTGTTCCTGCGCCGGCCCGCGGCGACACCATGGGCTGCTCCGGCAGCAGAGCGTGTGCGGGGACTCCCTGCATTGGGACACGGGTATGCAGCTGCTCACGCTCTCTGTCTACCTCTCTATTTTTCCCTGTTTCTTTCCCCCGCTCTCCCATCCTCCTCATTTTCCATCTGTATTTCTCTTTTTGTCTCCCTCTCTTTCGGTCTGTATTTCTCTCTCTACCCCTCTCTCTTTCCATTTCTCTCTCTCTCTCTCTCTCTCCCCATCTCTCCCCCACACTGTTAGCTGTGACGGCGTGTCGCTGGTTAGCTGCGGGGCTGGCAGCGGTTTAGCGTGTCTTTGTCGGGCTGTTCGGGGGATGGGGCAGTCTGGGCTGTTGCAGTGCTCCTCTGGTATTGATCCGCAGAGACCGGACAGGGCTGGGGGTTTTGGGGTGGACATGTAGTAATGCTGTGTGTCATTCCTGTCGCTATGGGAGGCTAACGGGAGCACTGCAGTCCTGTAATAGACGGGCACACACACAAGCATGTGTGTTCTTCTAGACCCCACTGCATGTGTTTGGACAGTGAGATGCTATGAAGAGCTTTCATTTCTCTGTGGCTGAGTTGATATGCATGTTCATACCTTGCACTTAAATGTTTTGAGCAGTGTCTATGCCGTGTTTCACTGTCAATGCTTACGGACTTGGCCGTATTTGGACACATGCAAAAAGGCACACTTGGGCAGCGCATCCCTGTCCCTGCATATTTGTGGTAAAATGCACATGGGCATTCTCGCGCATGCTGTGTCACGAAAGGAGGATGTTTATCATTTTACGAGTGGCTTTTCCCTCAGTCATGTTACATTCGCTCGCCGCACAGAGCTCTGCTTATATTGTGCTTGCTCATGCTCGAAGTGCAACACTGTGCTGCATTTCGCCAGAAAATGTGCCTTCCCTCATTCAATCTTTTTTAAAATGAACTGTGAGGAGATGGAATTGAGCTGTCAGTCTCAATGCGACATCCTGTTTCGGAACCGTCAACAGGATTCAGTGAGCCCGGCAGCCAGTGTTTGTGTGCATTTTAATGTTTTAATTCAGGGATGGGACTGTTGCGTCTGTGGTTTGTCCTGAGCTCAAACGGCTCGCATTCCCGCTCTTCAAATATTTTATTAGCTCATTGGTGCTATTAATTCAAACAAGCATCAGTGCAGGCTTTTAGGTGCGGTTAGCAGCTGTGCGTCGTAGGATGCCCATCGTTTGGCTCAGCCAAATATTTAACGTGAGTCTAATCTGTAGCCTACTTTAAGGTGTTGCGCAGTGACGAATGTGATTAGAATGTTCTCAGGTGAACATTCCATTGCTGATGTCATTCACCACTGGTAACTGAAAGTAATGGGGGGTTCTAGAACACTGACGTAGAATTCTGAACATGAAAATATTAACCCTGTGGGGGTTGATACTGAATGACGATTGGATGGGCATCAGAAGCTTGGTACAGGACCAAGTCCAGTCAGAATGAGAATGGAGTGGCTGTTGAGCTTGGTCCTTTACCCCACATTGCTCCAGACGGCAACTGATCATCTGTACATGGCTTTGGATGAAGGCATTAGATAAATAACAGTAATGTAACACTAATATTTCTCTTGCAGAATGAGGAGTCCCTTAAACAGAAGCAGGAGTTGGCTCAGGAGCTGGTGACTCTTCGAGGAGAGCTCGGTAAGGACACAAGATTTTGATTTGACTTTTTCTCCAGTCTCTTGCAGTGTTGTGAAACTCAAGTTGTGAAAACCCTCCTCTGTGCTCTTCGTAAATGCCAGAAACCAGTGATGGCTCATCCCTGTGGCCGGTAGCTTTGGTCACGCACATGCCTCGAAATGAGTGGGAGATAAGGAAGTGGTATTTTCCCTGAAACATTTCCCCTTTTCCATTTGTTTTGTTAGCTTTGTGTCACTAGTTCGTGGCTAGCTTTTTTTTGTGACACTGCGGGTTGAGTAGAGAGATGTCCTCTCACATTCCTGTTGGTCATCTTTCACAACTTCCTTCCAAGCGCCGGATCTGGAGATCAATCAAGGTCCTCTATCATTGAGGAGATTCCGATCACCTCTGAGTTTGGTGATTAAGGCTGTGCCATCCTTTGCATTGGTATTTTTTCTGGAATGCGTGACGTATTCAGTGACTGACCTATGAGTCTCCCTGTCTCCACCTAACACGCCCGTTACTGTCTGTAACTGACGTCACGTCCAGAGGAAGGCAGTGGAAAAATGAGCTATGATCCCACAGACCACACTGGCTCCTGACATCCCAGAAGGCTTATCGGTTGACCTTTGGTCCCAATGGTGCTGCCTCTTGCTGATGTCATGCCCAGTAATGGGCTGGCCTTACTGGCTAATCCTCCAGAGCCGGTCTGGGTTAGTCCCGCCCCAACGTTAATGCTCCCTCTCAGGTGTTGGGTTAACCTGCATTCATCTGTTGGGATTTTGGAGTTAGCTGGATATCTCCACTTCTTAAAACCCAGATCCCTCACAAATCTCTGACCTGGACTGAGGTTAACCCTTTGTTTTTTTTTCTCTTTTCCTCTTTGCCTAATGAGGGTGGTGTGTGGGTTTGGTTACTCTAGTAACCACGGTGCAACAAAGGGTTAAGAGCGGCTCTTGTTTACTTAAGTATGTTTCAAATACATGTGAAATTTCCTAATCTGGCCACATGACCACATGACCCCTAATCTTTGTGTCGACTTGGCAGCCCATTCTTTCCGTGCTTACACCATCAAAGACAGACCGCGGGTAAGAGTCTTAAGTGTTTGGTGCGCAGTACGGGCGGAAAGCAAGAATAGGGGGAGTGTGCAGTACTGCCATGCATTAAACAAAAAATGTATTTACTAGGAACCTGGCTGGGATTGGCTCATTCTGCTCCTGAGGGAAGCTGGTATGCGCCCATTTTGATGATGTCACAGCACTGCTGGTGACGAGCAGCTGCAGGGTTCAGTCGATTAGCTCTGTGGTCAGAGCTGAACCATAATGGCGTGAAAAACCAGCCAAGTGAATAGTGGGCCTCCGCCAAGCTGCCCTTACATTGTCCACTTTGCCATGTTGGTCCGCCTAGATTTGTCCTCCAAACCGAAATATTTTTGCAAAGACGGAATGGAGGCCGCAGTGTAATAGTTCAGCCCCCTCACCTCCCACCACCTGGAGTGGTCCATGGCTCGGTGCGGAAGGTGTTTGACTGCGACTCAGGTGGGTGGTTGTAATCCTATAGTAGCCACAATAAGTCCAGTGCTGCTGTTTGAGCCTTTGAGGGAGGCCCTTGATCCCACAGTGCTCCCGGGAGAGAGACGGGGCCCCTCCTGTCTTTACCCCCATCTCACAACCTCCCCGAGAGACCAATTATATCAATTTAATTAATTTTCTCCAGGAGTGCTTCTGACCTTTGACCTCCTGCACATGTCTGTGGAGTGCTGGCTTCCCTGCTGTTGCGTTTGACCGTCCGTTGCCTGGTTACAGTGCTCTGCTCCCGCTTTCATCATCATTAAGAAAAGTCTGGTGTCCCTCATCTCCCGAGAACCCCGCCTCCGTTTTGAGACTTTACAACTGAAGGGGTCCACCGGCCTAATTCAGTCATGGATGGTGTCCAGGCCCCCACCATCACTGCCCAAATTCTATTCTAAGGTATAAGGCCTGGGTTCTCGACCTTACCGAGAGGGGGCTGGTGGGGCTGCCGGCTTTTATTCCAACCAATCCGTTACACGCCTGATAATATTGCTCAAGGTCTTTAGCAAAGACAGGAGGAGTTTACTAGTAGAATCAGGCATGGAATTGCTTGGCTGGGGCTAAACCCAGCACCCACATCAGCCCTTTTTAGATGAGGATGAGAACTCCGAGTTTGAATGGAGTAGCTTCAGCATTTAATGCTTTAGTTCCTTCTCCACCGCGGTTTGGTAACTGTTGCACTTCGCTTGACTCCAGACACAATCAAGGAGTCTTTGTCTGACTCCACTGCTGGAATACCATTCTGAGCGTCTTTTCTGGATTTTCTGAGGCGTGTTGTTCCTCTGTTTGCTGGAAACACGCGTGGCTCTGTTGCCAGGGTGGGTTTCTGCGAGTTTGCTCACTGATCGAATTACAGGAACAGATTTACGTGATGTCAGGCTGTAGGAGCCCCTGTACTACATCACCGGGTGACATGTGCCCTGTGGTGCAGAACAGAACAGCAGCTGTCGCTGGTATTAACCCTCGCTGGCTCAGACCGTCCGAAACCTGTCAGCACAATGAAACGGTCGCTTTTATTACTCCGCCTCTTGAGTTTATACAAGTCCGAGAGAAACAGTCCACTTTATAATGTTTACACAGTACTGAGCATTCTGTGTGCAGCTGAAATGTACTGTTTTGTTTTCCTTTTTTTTGTTACGTGTTCCTTGTACTGTGAGTGTGGAGAACAGATTTGTTAATGCACTCTCTGGTTTATAGATCCCAGCTGACACCCAGAGGTTCTCACAATGTTAATGGAAGGTTTTGTTTTGTCTAAATTGTACTGCCACCACTACAGTGTATCAACATTGTGAGTGTTTTGTATCTGCTGGGTTTTCTGCCTAGTCTGACACTTGACATAGATCCATCTTTTACAACTTGAAAATTGGAAGGGAAAATGTGTTATGTATTTGGTTGTATTGTTCTGTTGTAGCACCTGTCGCCCTGTGGTAAGGGCACTCTGAGGACCGAGGTATTGCACACAGCTGCTTTTCATGTCATCTCTCGGGCAGTTAAAACAGCCCTGTGCGTTTAAATCCACACCTGGCTGGACAACTGTATGACAGCACTAAGGAGAGACTCATTGCCTGTAATGTTGCCGCCCACTTGGACCTGCAAGCATTAGCCCATTTTATTTATGTAACAAAGAACATGACCTTAGTGCTGGGAGTGTAGAGTTGAGCTATCTTTTGTTCTTTTCTAGAGGACATTGGACTTGGATTATGAAGCTGACTGAGGGCTTCAATTTGAAGCTCTTTACCTCCGTATCCTGTAAAACCTGCAAAATATAGCAGCACTTATTTTTGTTGCAGTCCACTGTGTCGTGTTGTGAACAAATGCATACTTGATGCATGAGACCTTGGTTATAATATATATATATATATATATATATATATATATATATATATATATATATATATATATATATATATATATATATATATATATATATATATATATATATATATATATATATATATATATATATATATATATATATATATAATTTTTTTTTTTTTTCTTTTTTTTTTTGGTGATTTGGCGAATGCTGGACCTGATGTAATCCCAGGATTGCACAAAATGTTCTCACAATGTTCTGAAAATGTTTTTTTAGTGTTATAATATTGCCATTACTTGGGAGAAACATTAAGATGTTTTGTTATATAACCCTGTCACATCGCCCTTTCGACAGCAGTTGAGTGGAGACGAGTGGCGCCCTGTGTATTTCATTTGTACTGCAGGTGAAGTCGGCACTGAGGGTTCAGTTGTCTCCATGGCAACAAAACTGCAAACTGTTTACGTTTGTGGAAACGTGGCAGTGGCCATTGATATTATTGGCGCGTTTTCATTTCAGTGAATTTTTGGTGTTTCATGACCTGGCTGTCCAATCAAAACTGCACAAGTCATTTTGATCTCATTAGTGTTAGAAGAAATTTGCAAAGGAGGGCATTATTTTTTATTTTTTCTTGGTGGAAAGTGTCCAGTTTTGGCCATAAGACGTTTAATCAGGAGGGTTGTAGGACGGCGTATGAATGGGGCGTTAGCTGGGGTCTTGTAGCGTTACGAGAGTCGAGACTAAAACAGCCCGGTGTGCTTCTGCAGTGAACTCCAGCACTTCCTGCGAGGCTCTGCAGCGGGAGAAGGATGAGCTGCGCGTGGCGTTCGAGGGCATCCTGCAGAAGGTGCAGCAGCAGCACCAGAGCGACATGGCCGACCTGGAGGAGCGGCTCAAGGCCTTCTACTCCGCCGAGTGGGAGAAGGTGCACCAGGCCTACCAGGAGGAGGCGGACCGCTGCCGTGGGCAGATGGAGCTGCAGGTGAGTGAGGACCTGACATGCGGGGGGTAAAGGGGTACGGCGAGGGTGTGTACAGCTGTGTTTGGTGTAGGGCGGGACAGTATATCAATATAATATTCATACCGCTATCTATGGTATCCTGGGGGATTTTAGGTATTCTAATAAGGTGACATGACATAAGTGTTGTCTTTTCTGGTGTCAAAGGCTGTATTTTTGTAGAGATGCAGTTGTCTGAACTTCTTTTACACTTCTAGCTGTTGCCTGTGCCTACTTGGCCATAATACCCACATAACAATTGACTGTTTGTCAAAATTGCATCATGTGAATATTTGCTGAAAGTTCTGATAGTTACTCCTACAAAATTGCCTCTAAATTAATATTGAGATATTCGGCCAAAAGTATTGTGATATTTGACGTCGTCCACATCACAGCTCTAGTTTGGTGACTCCCTGTTACTGCTGCCTGTAAAGGTCCAGGGTAACTCATCTTCCAGTAATCGTGTGGTTACCACTCAGGATTACACAGTTCACTTCATCTCGGCGCAATTACCCCTGCACACGTCTGCTCATAAACACAAACACACATGCGCAGTCATGCCTGCTTTTCGTTTTCGTGAGTTTGTACCGCCCCTGCTAAAGCCCCTGTTGACTCTGTGTCGAGTGTTGTACAGAACCTCAGGACATATGTCTGCTGTAGGAGAGGTTCAGATCTGCTCTCATGTACTGCTGAGGGTCACAGCCCACTCCATGTGTGATCATCCTTGCATGTCTAAGCTTAAACACGAATCCACTCGTCTGTGCATGCTAACATGAAGGCATACCTGCACGCTTCACTGGGGTCTTAATTATCCGGATGGAACTCTGGTTACCTGCAAGTTCTACAGAAAAAGGCCTTGTATGCTTTTCTCTGCAGATGTCATCCACTTCATATTAACCATTTTTGGATGGTTAAAATGAAAATACGAGCTTACCTCTTTGCTGAAAAAATATTTAAGCCAAATTTAGGTTGATGTGGTGTTTTTTCCTGTCTGTGGAACTGTTTCAGGGAAACCACCTGGCCAAATATTTAAGTGCTTCATGTCCTTGGCGGCAGTTTAGGAAGATGGATTCATTTAAACCCATCTGCCATGCATGGGCTGCAGATAAGCCAACAGAATGATAAATTGCAGTGCAGTAATCCTAAATTACGGTTTTCAGAGGTCTCCTCTAGTGCCGTTTGTGCTGAAGAATGCTGCCAGCACATGTACTGACGAGTTGAATGTAGAGAACATATTTTGAGTGGCATTTGTTCTGCCCCAGGATAGCTATACATTTGTAGCATTGTTTATATTTTTCTGCTGGTGATATGCAGTCAGCGTGGCATTTGTGGAATCCTGTAAGAAATGCCCTAGAGCTTTACCTGTGCTGAACGGTTCACTACGTTTTTTTTTTTTTTCCCCTCCCCCCTCCCCCTCTGTTTATGGTTGGTTTAACTACTCACGTTTGACGATGCAATTTTCGTTCACTGTTGAACCGGAGATTGACAGATTTAATGGGCCTCATTTGCAGTAAGTAGCCATTACTTGCGGCGCCATTAAAACGCAGGACTTGCAAGTGCCATTTTCGGTCGCGTAGACTAAAAGCTGCAGAAATGTTCTCACCTGATGAGCTGCACGAGTAGTTTCGTTTTTCTCAAAGCTCTGCTCTTCCTTTCATAGCTGGAAGATTTAAAATCCAAGCACGAGGCTTCGAGGATAGAACTGGAGGGTCGCCATGCTGAATCGCTGGAGACGCTGAAGCAGCAGTATGAAACCTCTGTGGAAGGTCAGTTACTTCTCCTGTCCTGCCTCTTTCCATGTCCCTGTGCACCTTGCGATACCGAGTCTGGTCTATTGGCTCAGGACAAGCACTCTGCACTCGCACCTTCCTGTAGCCCTGTGTGGGTGACTTGACCACTGCACTTCAGTGTGTGGGAGAGCTCCTTGGCAATGTTTTTGTTTTTTTCCCTTCTACAGAGCTCAGGAAAACCCATCAAGAGGAAATGGAAACAATGAACAAATCGCTGAAAGAGGCTGAAGCCAAATTAACTGTAAGCCCCGTACCTGATCTGCAGCTCACGGCGCTTCAGAAAGTATTGATGTGCATGTAGACTGTGTTCCATCACAATTAAGAGGTCGGCGTCCATTTTAAAGGGGAAATCAACACTGATATGGTCCGTACTCATCAGCACAAATCCTCCCGCAGGAGCAAATTGAAGAGCTGACTGCTGAGAACCAGGCTTTAAAGGAGAAGGTGCAGGCCGAGGAGGACAGGAGGAGAATGCTGGCTGAGAAAAATCAGGTAAAATCTGATGTTACCAAAGTCGAAATTCACTGAGGGTGTGCAAAACCAAGACCAGTGATTGGTGACAAATGAACATCCTGACTAATGATTTCCGGTGTTATCAATCTTGGAGTTAAAGTGCAATGAACAAGCTGGTCATTTTATTCTAAATTGGTCCTAAGTGTTTCTGATTTAATTTAGCCTTGTGATTATTTCCGCACTTGTTCATTTCCCGAATATGTGGTCTATTTTGGAAAGCTGTCGAGCTTGGACTGTTGCCTTGAGCAAGTGAGGCCCGTCAGTTGCTGAATGCCAGTTTGTATTTTCAGCAATCAGAACAACGATAGGGGATTTATATTTCCTGCAGAGCTGTAGCTGCTCCTGTCTTTATTCCAGGGCTATATTCACACTTCTAAATATAGCTGGAGTGGGATGGCAGGATTGGTATGGGACTGGGCAGGGTTGTACCCTTTAGAGATGGAGTCTTCCCTCCCCAAACACTCCACACAACCTATTTGCCACTCGACCATGTGGGTGAGATTAACAAATGTTATATTTATTGGCAACTTAATTCACACTCTTCCCCATAATGACTACATATGACGCCTATATGTGAGGGTAGGCTATGGGATAAATGGTTTAGGATTTATGCTATATAAATGAAAATCACTGAATTAACTTGCCTGTGCTATGCATGTCTAATGTGCAAAGTGTGCAATGCCCTCTGCTGGTAGTGGGAAGAACAGCAGATGTACTCAGCCTGGTGACTGAAGGGAGGCATGTTTGAGTGGCTGTTATTTGCAGTGTAAAGGGAGAGAGAGCTGAGAAACACAGGCCTGTGCTGTGAAAGACAGCTCTGTGAGTGTAGAGCTTTAGCATTCAGTTAACATCTCACGACACAGAACTATTGTTACCTGAACAAATATCCATGTGAACAATCTTCCCTGAAGAGCAATTGCGCTCAAAACGGTCTCTTGGCCATAAATCACTACCATTTTTAATGTCAAACAGTTCTCATGGGCAGTCAGTTTTTGTTAGTCTGTTGGCGTTTAATTCACGCTGCTGGAAAAAATACCTGGAACTGGGATCTCTGCTATCGAGTCTATCAATATTGTCATCCTAGTTGTGGTATCAACTGATCTTTTTGAGATAAAACCATTTTTTATATATTCACAGCAACCGTAATGGTTTTCATTCTTTCTCTGGATGGCCTCTTGGTAGCCATTTTCACCAGTCTATTGCTCGTCCTGCATCACCTCGTTAGTTTTCATGCAGCACAAGTGAATAGCTGAGGAGAAAAATCACAGTGAACTGTATCGAGGACGTGTCGCCCGATCAGGATTCATGGTCTTGACTGAAACTCAGAATAAGTGCCGATGACACAGTTTTGCGAACTAAGGTCGTTCTCTGAAGAGGAGGGCACCATTGGCCGCAGTCAGGAGTAGGCACACCTGTCGACGGAATGATGCCGTACAGAAGTGAACACTGACCAGATTCGCTTCATCTGTTGCAGAAGGACTCCCACACTCTGTACCTGGAGCAAGAGCTGGAGAGCTTGAAGGTGGTTCTCGACATCAAGAACAAACAGCTCCACCAACAGGATAAGAAGCTCATGCAGCTGGACAAACTGGTGAGTCTTGTTCACTGGACGCAGGACAATGGGCTCAACCTGCAGCTTTGAGTCGAAGGTGCGTAAACCAGGGCTCAGCAGGTTGGCGGCTAAAGGGCTTCAGTGTGTCCTCATAAAATTTTTTTATTTTTTTTTTTTTAATTTGCATTGTATCTATATATTCTAGACTAGTTACTCCTGCATTATGCCTTTTATATAAAGTTTTCTATGGAGATTTGAGGATTCAAAGCGCTATTTCAGCGCTTTAGCCAAGGGATATGTTGAACGCAAGCTGCTTTGCCATTGCCAATAATCCTAGAAGCACAAACATACCTTCTGTGACTATTGGAAGTTGGTAAAATATTTTACAATTTCCATATCCTTCAGCTATTTAAATTAATAAATGGAATAAAATTACCCGTAGATTTTATCTGTGTGCCATGACATTAACATGAACATTAGCCATCACATTTTCTGATGAAGGTATAATCGTTTTGTTCCTTGTTGAAGACCTTGAGTACGGGGGTTGTCCCTTTTCTTTACTCTCAGCTTTACAGGGGACTCTGAGGTCTGTTCACCGCTGTGGTTTGAAGTCTGGTTGTGTCGCTGCATGAGTAGCTGATTTGCAGTAACATGCTGGTTCCTCACTCAGACGGAGAAAAACGTGAAGCTGGAGGAGAATGTTAAGAAGGTCCAGCAGGAGAATGAGGATCTGAAGGCCAGGATGGACAAACATGCAGAGCTGTCCAGGTAATTACTGTACCGGATCAGCAGCACACAGGTAATTACTGTACCAGGTCAGCAGCATACAGGTGTAGTGGCTCCAGGAAATTACTGTACCAGATCAGTAGCGCACAGGTGTAGTGACTCCAGGTAATTACTGTACCAGATCAGCAGCGCACAGGTGTAGTGGCTCCAGGTAATTACTGTACCAGATCAGTAGCGCACAGGTGTAGTGATTCCAGGTAATTACTGTACCAGATCAGCAGCGCACAGGTGTAGTGGCTCCAGGTAATTACTCTACCAGATCAGTAGCGCACGGGTGTAGTGGCTCCAGGTAATTACTGTACCAGATCAGCAGCGCACGGGTGTAGTGGCTCCAGGTAATTACTGTACCAGATCAGCAGTGCACAAGTAATTACTGTACCAGATCAGCAGCGCACAGGTGTAGTGGCTCCTGGTAATTACTGTACCAGATCAGCAGCGCACAGGTGTAGTGGCTGCAGGTAATAACTCTACCAGATCAGCAGCGCACGGGTGTAGTGGCTCCAGGTAATTACTGTACCAGATCAGCAGCGCACAGGTGTAGTGGCTCCATGTAATTACTCTACCAGATCAGCAGCGCACGGGTGTAGTGGCTCCAGGTAATTACTGTACCAGATCAGCAGCACACAGGTGTTGTGACTCCAGGTAATTACTGTACCAGATCAGCAGCGCACAGGTGTAGTGGCTCCAGGTAATTACTCTACCAGATCAGCAGCGCACGGGTGTAGTGGCTCCAGGTAATTACTGTACCAGATCAGCAGTGCACAAGTAATTACTGTACCAGATCAGCAGCGCACAGGTGTAGTGGCTCCTGGTAATTACTGTACCAGGTCAGCAGCGCACGGGTTTAGTGGCTCCAGGTAATAACTGTACCAGATCAGCAGCACACAGGTGTAGTGGCTCCAGGTAATTACTGTACCAGATCAGCAGCGCACAGGTGTAGTGGCTGCAGGTAATAACTCTACCAGATCAGCAGCGCATGGGTGTAGTGGCTCCAGGTAATTACTGTACCAGATCAGCAGCGCACAAGTGTAGTGGCTCCAGGTAATTACTCTACCAGATCAGCAGCGCACGGGTGTAGTGGCTCCAGGTAATTACTGTACCAGATCAGCAGTGCACAAGTAATTACTGTACCTAATCAGCAGCGCACAGGTGTAGTGGCTCCTGGTAATTACTGTACCAGGTCAGCAGCGCATGGGTTTAGTGACTCCAGGTAATGACTGTACCAGATCAGCAGCACACGGGTGTAGTGGCTCCAGGTAATTACTGTACCAGATCAGCAGGGCACGGGTGTAGTGGCTCCTGGTAATTACTGTACCAGATCAGCAGCACACAGGTGTAGTGGCTCCAGGTAATTACTGTACCAGATCAGCAGCGCATGGGTGTATTGGCTCCTGGTAATTACTGTACCAGGTCAGCAGCGCACGGGTGTAGTGGCTCCAGGTAATTACTCTACCAGATCAGCAGCGCACAGGTGTAGTGGCTCCTGGTAATTACTGTACCAGGTCAGCAGCGCACGGGTTTAGTGGCTCCAGGTAATAACTGTACCAGATCAGCAGCACACAGGTGTAGTGGTTCCAGGTAATTACTGTACCAGATCAGCAGCGCACGGGTGTATTGGCTCCAGGTAATAACTGTACCTGATCAGCAGCACACAGGTGTAGTGGCTCCAGATAATAACTGTACCAGATCAGCAGCACACAGGTGTAGTGGCTCCAGGTAATTACTGTACCAGATCAGCAGCACGCAGGTGTAGTGGCTCCAGATAATAACTGTACCAGATCAGCAGCACACAGGTGTAGTGGCTCCAGATAATTACTGTACCAGATCAGCAGCGCACAGGTTTAGTGGCTCCAGGTAATAACTGTACCAGATCAGCAGCACACAGGTGTAGTGGTTCCAGGTAATAACTGTACCAGATCAGTATCGCACAGGTGTAGCTACTCCAGGTAACTGCTGTACCAGATCAGCAGCACACAGGTGTAGTGACTCTAGGTAATTACTGTACCAGATCAGCAGCACACAGGTGTAGTGGCTCCAGGTAATAACTGTACCAGATCAGCAGCACACAGGTGTAGTGGCTCCAGGTAATTTTTTTACCAGATCAGCAGCGCACAGGTGTAGTTGCTCCAGGTAATTACTGTACCAGATCAGCAGCACACAGGTGTAGTGGTTCCTGGTAAAGTTACTGCGTCCGTGTCGGCAGAAACTTTCTTTTGGATGCAGTGCAGGCTGTAAATTTTGACCGATTACTTTTATTTCCTCTGCCAAACAAAGTTGGCAGGAGGTTATGTGATTGCCGGTGTTTGTTTGTTTGTCTGTCTTTCTGTTTGCAAGACAACTCAAAAATTAATGCATGGATTTTGATGAAATCTTCAGAGAAGGTGGGTATTGGGACAAGGAACTGGTGATAAAATTTTGGCACATCTAGGCCAAAGTACAGCTGAGATGCCAAAGTTCAAGATTTCAAGCTTTTCCAATGGGCCGGAGTTCCTATCGCCGTGCTTTTGGGTTTTGCTGCCACCTGGCGGAGGTCTTGAGTTTACTTCAGTTATGACACCTATCGATTTAGGTTGCCATGGCGACAGTATTGGTTGAATGATTTGCAAATTGGTAGCAAAACATTAAGATTTCATTGTGAACACAGTCCAGGCTTCAGTTTTTTAATCGTTTACTTTCATATCTGGTATGGACATGTTATATACTTCACTTATAACACCTATCGATTTCGGTTGCCATTGGCTGAATAATGCGCAAGTAATGGGAGAAGCAGGCTCTCGGGGGGGCTACACCCATGCCGTCGCAGTCGCATACACTTAATGAGTGCTTATAAAAATATAATATTGATATAGAAGTGTCTGTGCTGTTGCCCTCGCAGGCAGCTATCGACAGAGCAGGCGGTCCTGCAGGAGTCTCTTCAGAAGGAGTCCAATGTGAACAAGCGGCTCTCCATGGAGAACGAAGAGCTGCTGTGGAAGCTACACAATGGGGATCTGAGCTCGCCTCGGAAACTGTCCCCGTCCTCGCCCTCCAAGGGCTTCCCGACGCCGCGAAACTCTGCCGTCCTGTCCAGCCCGCCCGTCTCCCCCAGATAATGACTGCGCAAGTGTCTGGGAGGAGCTGGACCCTTCAAAGGCGATAATGAGCAATCTGAGGCTATATTAGCTTTACAGGACTCCTTGGAGCGCTTGCTCTGAAGAATACCCATTCTGAAATGGATGTACTTATTTCTGCTGATGTATGTGTACAGCGACTCTATTGAGACTAGTATGGAAAGACTTTTTTGCACAGAAGCACTTACAGAGCAAGAGTGTCCTTGTTCTGCGCCTTTTTGTTCTGTTTTTTTGATTGGGGGGGAGGAAATCTCAGGTCCTGTAAATAATCACCCCGTGTGTGTGTGTGTGTGTGTGTGTGTGTGTGTGTGTGTGTGTGTGTGTGTGTGTGTGCGTGCCGTGCTTCGTGATGGCTTGAAAGGTTTATGGGGCTGTAGTATGTGATGAATGGTTACGTGTGTGTATGTGTGTCTGGGTGTGTGTGCGCATGCCAGTGTGCATCTGTACGAGGAGGGTGCTGAGCAGAAGTTTGAGTTTCAAGAAACCAGGCCTCCAAAAAAAACTATTAACTATTACTATTCTCTTTAAAAAAAAAAACATAGGCCTCTGTAACAGCAATGATTGTGAGGAAGAAGCCATTCTGGTCTGTAGCCTCTGCGATACTGATCGTGCTAAGAGTGTTCACGCACAGGTTGGTTTGGAGTCGATGTTCTGCATGTTCTGACCCGGTGCTGACCTCTTCAGTGCAGTCTGTGTGCTGCGGCCGGTCCTCTCTCTGCTCAAATAGTAATTTATCCCCCATCAGTGCTAGCACCTCACCCCCAATGGCCTTATTTCTTCATAAAATCCATCTGTTCTTCTGTCACTAACCTGCCATGAGTGCGAGGTGTTTTGTGTGTTCAGTCCATTTTGTAAAAAATGATTCTCATTGTCAAAGTGCCACTTCCCTGACTCGAGCATTTTCACGTTTCATCGGGTCAGTTTGGACTTCAAATGTCGTTCATTTCTGTTAAATATTCTTACCTCATAATCAACATTATCCAGTTTTCTTTCTCATGCCAAGCACATCTTGTGCTTTTAAAATTTCTGTTCATGTGTGTCCACATTATTAAAATAATGGAGTTCCCATTATTTTAAATTGAGATTTGTGAGAACGTTCACCATAGCAACAGATTAAAATGTTTCAAAGCGTTGACAGGGAGCAAGTGGTCTGTGCAGGTGTTATGCGCAGAACAAGAGAACAGAGTTATTCTACAGATGCGTGGCACTAAAACAAGGCTTCTCTACTTGGAATTCTTCGCTGTCCAGCCATTCTGCCCTGTCAATGTTTGCTCCTTGTGTGATGGTCTTGGAACGCTGATGGAGAAGGTATTCGACACCCTAGGTTCAGGATGTTTGTGACACGCCCAGTGGAACGTTTGCCACGGCTTTGCATCGTGCTTCACCTGTAAATACTGCAGATGCATTGGCTAGGGTTTGGTGTGCTCAGTTATTTGGAGGAAATGTTGCTGCAAGTTATCTTCCCTGTATCAACCATGAGTGCATTTCCACAAGGGGCAGAGAGAAGCTGGATGGTGGTGCATGACTTGTAAACACAGGTAAAATCCACTATTTTACAGGAATTTTGAGTCTCTGATTTTATATTTTCACTGGTCAGTATGTCGCAAATCCTTCATGAGATCCAGACTTGGAAGCTGTTCTGGGGCCTGTAAGACTGCATGATTGAACAGACATGCCATAGTTGGCTCTCTGAGCTACAGGAAAAACTGCATTTCCCATACTTTCATGTGTTTTTCATCCCCCGCCCCTTGCTACAGCTTTAAGATTTTTATTCGCGATAATGTCACGGTAGTTTGACTGTTGGGGGGTTCTTTTAAAGCTTGATGCTTATGTTAAAAGAAATGTCTTGGAAGGTGAATTTGTATCCAAAAAAGTTACTGTGTGGATGTTGAAATTATTTGTCTGAATTTATTGAAGATATACAATTAATAAAAGTCATATATGAATTATAAAATGGAATTTTTTTTGGGCTTATGTTTGATTTACCTGGAGAACATAATATTGCTGCATATAGCAGTGCCATATAGTATGTGGCTTTGTCAATGGAGAACTGACTGTAGGGCATTGCTGTGCAATGATTTTGTAGAGGACATTGTTTTACATTGTTATCCATTAACAGTCTGGCTTTGTTAATGGAGAATATCACATTGCAATGCCCTACAGTCTATGGCTTTAGCTGTCAGAATTTATACTGTTCTGGTGGTGGGTGATATGTCTGTTAGATATTCGACTGATTTTTTTTCTGGTGGAAGGCCTTTGGGTAGACGGGGAAATCTCAAATTTTCAGGTTCCAAAAGTGAACTGTTTAGTTGCTTGGGCCTCCGGAAGGGTCACCCTCTGAAGGGCCAAAATTGAACTTATTTCAACTCAAAACTTACTTTTCTTATATCTCAGTGGTGCCCTCAAGAGCCCAACTTCATTTTCACTGATGTCGATCTGTGTTTGGGAGCAGTTCTGGAAAATTTTGGTGAGCTGTTGAGGGCGCCACCTATAGGGGGCGCTCAAACGCCACTTTGAGCCCAAGTAGCACTTACGTTTGAGGCATTCCTTGCCTGCGCCCTCTTTAGCCCAAGCTTGTTTATACGTAATTTGATTGGAGCACAGTGCTCTGTGCTACTCCACTCGAGATTCTCTTGGGATGGTGAGGGCGCAGATTATAGGTGGTGCTCAATTCTGTGAAAATGCAAAAATAGGGGTATTCTGCGGCTGTAGATCTCCTTGCGCCCCCATGAGATTTGAATGAAATCAAATTTGTTCCATTTGATAGCCCTACATGTGCACTATATGTACCAAAAAGATTGATGTGGGGTTCAACTGTTTTGACCCTTTTTGACCATCCCAGTAAGGCAAGGTTTCAAATGCAAATTAGTACAATATATGAAGAGTTTGGTTCCAAAATGCAATATATCCATTTTAGAAATTTTGAGTAAATCAGCTTTTTCTATGTTGGCGCCTAAGGCATTTTATGGAAAAACACAAACTTTGACCATGAAAAAATACATCATATAGTATGCATTTCTGATGACGGGTTTTTGCGCCATGTGCAAGAAGCGCAGGACTATCGCTCTATGGTATTATCTCAATTTTTGTAATTTTGGCAGTTATTGTGTTTTGGAACCAAACTCTTCATATGGTCTATTCAACAAAGAACAGTGTTAGCACATGAATTAGAGTACACCCAGTTGGAGTTACTTACAGTTCAAATGATTAGAAACCAGAGTGACGCCAAATCAAAGTCACAGACCTCTCTGCCACTGTCACACTCCATGTCCATTTACTGACTGTCCCGTCTGTGGATTGAATAAAGGGATGAAGGCAACAAGGCATGATGGAAAGGTAACCAACTGAAGGTGCACACATCTGACCCTTGGCCAAGGGTCATTTCATTAGCTGGAGGGCCTGAAATAAAAATCTATTCATCCAGTTGAGCGGCAGCAATACACGTAACTGCGCACATGTGGGTGGGCCCAGGACAGGAGATCAGATAGAGCCCTCTGCTGAGCAGGTGGAAAAGATCATCAAAAAGGAGTCCCCACATTCTCTCATTCACATTTGTATGCATCAAGCTGTTGCACTGTGCACTTTCAGTTTCACCTGACTGCACAATTTTTACTTTCGAACTCTCTGCTCGTTTCATGGTTTCTGTTATCTCCTCCAAAAAATAAGACTAGGGGGGGAATACCAAGTGTCGTGACATCATACTTTCACCTGTTTTCTCTAACAAAGTAGGGATAATGGAAATGATGAGTGATTTATTTTCCTGAAATTAGTATGACAAAAGAAGTAAACAATTTTTTTTTAAATTATTATTCATGAGCAGTGAAGCGTGCAATCTGTCCGGCCCCGCCTCAAATCTTCTAAACATTCCAAAGGAAGTCTGCAGAAGGACGAACCCTATCGATTGGTTCAGAAGAAAGCTTTAAACTGCTGACTGCTCCACTAAAAATCATCCATTGACATTGAATTCAAACTGACACCTATGCTGACTTATGTACCGTATCAGCACCACATAGACAAGCGTATGGAATGGTCACGTCACCTTTCAGAATGATGGTCAAAAAGGGTAAAAACAGTTGAACCCCATTGATCAATCATCAATTTTTGGTCCACAGAGGGGACATGTAGGGCAGGGTAAAAACAGTTGAACCCCATTGATCAATCATCAATTTTTGGTCCACAGAGGGGACATGTAGGGCTATCAAATAAAACAGACTTCATTCAAATCTGATGAGGGAGCATCTACAGCTGAAGAATACCCCAATTTCTGCATTTTCACCGAATTGAGCACCACCTATAATTCCGCGACCTCACCATCCCACTACAACTTCAAGTGGAATAGCACAAAGCACTGTTATAGAGTCATATGCATAAGCTTGGGCTAATGAGGGCGCAAGCAAGGAATGCCTCAAACATGACTGCAACTTTGGTCCAAGATGGCGTTTTCAAGCACCCTCAACAGCCCACAAAAATTTCAGAATTTTCCATAACTCCTCCTAATATAGACTGGCAACAATAAAAATGAAGGTGGGCTATTGAGGGCGCACAGATATTTCAACTCAAATACCTATTTTTCTTCAAAGTTCAATTTTGGCCCTCTGCAGAGTGACCCTTCTCAAGACCCTAAAAACCAAACCGTCGACTTCTGGAACCTGAAAACCTGGAATTTTCCTATTTACAAATAGATCTTACACCAAAAGAAATTTCAGGCAATTTACTATCACACACATATCAACC
Organism: Gymnothorax reevesii; assembly: GCA_029721435.1. Taxonomy (NCBI): domain Eukaryota; kingdom Metazoa; phylum Chordata; class Actinopteri; order Anguilliformes; family Muraenidae; genus Gymnothorax; species Gymnothorax reevesii. Next base: position 98,485,288 of record CM056579.1, on the reverse strand, counting down.
CCTAATAGAAATCCACCTGACCATTATAAATTTTGTCAGTTAATAGTGAACACGGCACAGCAAAATGCCCTGCAGTCTGTGGTTTTTATGGTGAACACTGCACGGCAAAATGCTTTACGGTCTGTGGCTTTGTTAATGGTGAACACTGCAGCAATGCCCTAAGCTTTGTGGCTTTGTTAATGCTAAACACCGTACAGTAATTTCCAGTGGCGGTCCGTCAGCAGGAACAAAGGCCAGCAATAACCTCAATTTTCACTGCTTAATAATCCAAACCTCTTGTGGTTTACTTCCCCCAACTAGCCGCAGTTGCTCAGACTAATTGGTAGAATCGATAACTGTCTAAGTTTTGATAACATTGTTATACCACAAAATTATCAGACGTTCCGCACATAAATGACTCCGTAAAATATCAATAAATCTTTATAATTTCTGCGCTTGTGTAGCTCATGAAGCCATGCAGATTTGTGTAAATTAGTTTGTGATGCTCATTAAACGATAAGCCCCGAGAATCTGCACTAGTTAGGTACGATGTACGGCTGAGTGACAATTGTAAGGATGGTGAAAATAAATGCTGCAAAGTCAGCGAAAGTTTTGGATTTTTTGCATTCGTTTCCATCCTGACAATGTTGTTATATAAATGTAGGCAATAGGTATTCACTTTTTCATTAGCATTTCTTATCGGTCATGTACTGGTTTCGGTCATTCAGTTGATGAATTGTTTGATTGTTAATCCGGCAAACTTGAGGAAAATCAAGCGGTAAAGGATGAGGTTACTGAAGCCCTTCTGAACATGTGACTGTACGCTGCTGGCAATTTCATACGCTCTATGGCTTTGTCACTGTTGAACGCTACAGCAAAATGTCCTGCGGTCTGTGACTTTATTAGTGGGGAACACTGAACAGCAATGCCCTGCGCATTGTGGCTTTGTTAATGCTGAACACTGTACAGCAATGTCCTATGCTCTGTGGCTTTATCAATGGAGAATATAACAATGCAATGCCCTGCAGTCTGTGGCTTTATTAATGATGAACACAGCAGCAATGCCCTGCTGCTCTCACAGCGAGTTTCTTCTGTGCTGCTCTTTTATATGAGCTATTAAACCACACATCCACAGTCTGGTCATGAAACACCCCTGATGGTTTTTGTACAGTAATGATGTACCAGGAGGAATTCAATGTGATTTGTTAAACTACCTGTAGCCTCTGTCTCTGCCCAGCTTTTTAAGGTAATGGCAGACTGAGGGTTGTTTATATGCTGAACGATCACTGGAAATGCCACAGTTGAGTCACAGTTGTTGACAGCTTCTGGCTGAGCTGTAGGACTAATCGCTGTGGGTGCAGTGAGCTGCCATGAAATAAACGTAGTGGGAGTAGTGGAGCTACGATATAAGTTTGCGAGCGATTGACACCTGTCATTCTGTCCAGTACTGACTCTTCATGTTCACATGTTGAAAATGATTTGTGCATAAAATTATTCTTAAATAAAGAACCGTTGTGTACTGAGTACTGTACGGTCTCTGATGAACAAGCACATGAACTGGAGAGCGAAGGGGCAAGTGACCCTGAAACCTGACTGTAAATAGGGATTCATTAATGTGGCTTTCTCAGTCCTGATACCCACACCTAGAACCAATCTGACACCAGTGTTTAATTACTGAGCTGCATGTCTCACTGTGGAACAGTCCAGAATCATTCTTTTATGTAAAAATGGAAGAAGGAGTCGCTTCATTGATCTGAAGGCTGATCTGATAGCTGCTCTCTGGGAACATATAAAGGTGGAAGGAACATGAACTCCTGGAAGTCTTGCTTAATGCAAGATGAGGCAAACAACTGTGAATAAACTCAAAGAATAAACAACATATTCGATCATCTGAAGACCCCTTTTTTTTTCCCGCGGTTGATTGCCTCATCTCGTATCAAGTGAGAATTCCTGCAATTCATCGTTCTTTTATGTGTGAGGAAACATCAGCCTTGACTTAAACATTACTTTCTTGCCTTCGTAAAACAAATAATAAATTCGTAGACCTAAATGTATTAAAATGGTATGCAATACCAGATCAGGCCATTGTCACCGATTTTTGATGAGTTTTGGCATTGGTCCATCCCTAGTTGTAAACAAGACTGTATCCAGCTATAAATGAGGGACTTGGGCTGTTTGCAGAGGTGCTACAGAGCAGGAGCGAGTTGGAAAATCGTGGGAGGAGTGTTCCTGCTCTCTGAAACGGGAACAGGACTCACATTCCACATAAGGAGCCCATTACAAGAGGCGAGACACTGTACACTGCTCTGACATGAACTGTTTTCACGCGTTAGTATGTTGCGTGTACCCTTTTCTATGGTCTAAAAATGTGCAGGACTGGCAGTTAGCCTTTTTAATGGGCTTTTTCTATAAGTAGAAAGGCTAGCGGCAGCTCAGCGGTTCCTGTGTTCGAAAACGGACCTGTCTTGCGCCTGGGAAGAGTTGACACTGGCGTTCATGTGTGCGCACTCTGCCAAGAAAAAGAGAAGCTGTTTGCACTTAGCTGCTTACATAAGTTTTAGCATTGCGTACCCGGTGAAAAATGCTTTCTCTGCCACTATGTGGATAGTTCCAAAACTTCAAATGAACTTTGTTCAAATTAGGAATGGCATGCTTACTCACTAAACACTGGTTACTATAATGGAATATCCCAATCACAACTTTTCAGCAAAATTAATAACCCCGTGGAAAAATGAAGACATTAGTCTTTGGATTACAGCAATAACAGCAATATTTATCCTTCTGTGTGTTTGGCTTTTCTTTCAAAAGGATGAAATTCAGATTTGTGAAGGTAATGGGATTTACCTCCATACAGATTGAATATGGTAGTATTGTGTCGCCCTTTTGGTTTGTTACAGGTCAGGGACATGCAACTTAAAAAAAGGGGGGGTTGAATTCATGGGCATGAGGATTGTTGCATGTTTTTCCCCATATCTGTCATTTCTTTACACCCCCGTACCACTGCAATATTAAGCAACATATTGTAACAGCAACAGCAAATCTACAAAACAAATTAACAACAAATGTGCCTTATAAGCTTTTTTTTTTTTTTTTAAATAAATTCAAGGGCCACTCTAAGGTACTCCCAGTTAATGATGACCACGCCTTTAGTTTACTCCAATGGGCAGCACAGACCCAGTCCTCAATCCAATGCTGCACGTTTGAGACGAGGGGAATGAGGGAGGAGCGTAGTGTGGCAGGCAAATGCAGACAGAGTGTAAAGCTATTGAGCCAGGACTGAAAATCCCACAGTCAAATTTAACCAATTCATATCTAGTATTAAACCTGCACACATAATAAAGTGATTTGTTTAAAATAAAGCTTTATTTATAAAGCACTTCTCATACACAAAATACAACTCCTGTATCCTCCAATAAACATGGAAGCAGAATGCATTTCCAAATGTATGGCAAAAATTGACAATGTATTTTTTTGCAGAACATGATGATGCATTTTGAGTGAATACACTGCAGCTGGATTCATTTCCGTCAGGGTTGTGGTGTCTTTGCGGGAGGCCTGGCTAGTGCGAGTCCACGCGGACTGTCACTGCAGTTTCCCCATTCTTGTTTTTGGTTCTGCAGATGTATTTCCCATAGTCGATGGTCTCGGTGTCCTCCACGGTGAGGACGCTCTGGGAGATTCGGGTTGTGTGACTGATTTCTCTGTGCACCAGCCTCCAGGCCTCGTATAAACCCACCGGCCGCATACCCTGTCGAGAGAGCAGACTCTGGTTCTGTCTTATTCGAAAGGAGCCTTCCTACCACCACAGACCCTGGTTTTGAACCTTTCTCTGCAAAAACCATTTATTCAATGGATTACATGAAATGAAACACTGACTGGGAAACATGATGCGACTAATATAATAATAATGCATCAGTTTTATATATTACTTTTCTGGGCACTCAAAGACGCTTCACAATGGATACATTATTCATTCACTCTCACCCTGATGGTGGTAAACTACGTTTTTGTAGCTACAGCTGCCCTGGGACAGGCTGACTGAAGCGTGGCTGCCAGTACGCGCCTACGGCCCCTCCGACCACCTCCAAACATTCGCACAAAGCCATAAAGGAGTGTTCCTATATTGCATGTTTTTGTGGGTGGGGGAAACCAGAGTACCCAGAGGAAACCCACACAAACACGGAGAGAACATGCAAACTTCACACAGAAAGGCCCCAGGCCAGATTCAAACCCACAACCTTCTTGCTGTGAGGTAGTAGTGCTAACCACTGTGCCACCGTTCAACGGTTTTCATGGGAAGCGTTAGCTCTCTGTCAGTCTAGTGGAAGTCCAGCACTTCTAAAACATTGGAGCAAAATTCAACATCCTTTCCCACTAAATATTTGACATCTATGCAGTTAATTTCTCGGCTAAAAAATTATCAAAGCCAACTGTTGTGATAAAATAATGCATGACATCGATCAAATATACCGACCGTTTCAGTCATATCTGTGTGATCTGGAAGGCGAATTCCTAGCTTCTCACAAGGCTTTTTGGGATTTTTTTTATAGTGTTTCTTTGAAATTCTGCTGAATCTTGGTAGCTAACCAGGATGTTGCCTTTGCTTCCTACTGAAATGAGACAGTCCTGAGCAGCCATATTTCCTGAAAATAGCCGTACGGTGTGGTAATACGCCCACACAGCAGCCTCTTTGATGACATGTCATTTGACAAAAAATTTTCCAATCATCAATAAAACCAATAGGGTTCCTCTTTATATCACCACTGACCCACAAAACAAAAATTAAAAGAATCTGACAAATATAGTAGTTTGTAGAGTGAAATCAATAAATTGTGGATGGACAGACGGGGCGTTTGCAATATTTCCTCATCCGATGGAGTGGAAGTATAAGAATGCAACCTACTTAGGATGGTTCCATGCGAATGAGACTCCAGTCCGCGCTTGCGTTCCTGTGCTGTGATGTCATTAGCATTGAACAAAGCACTCGTCACTGCTGTGTGCCGAGGTGTGTTTTCAGAACCAGACCCAGAAACATGTCAGTGACGTTATGTTTACGCATGTGCGCAAAAATGCTTGTCCAAAGGTTGTTCATAGATGTGGTTGTGTTGAAAACAAACATGGCGCAGAGCAATGTTAAGTGTCAAAATATTGATGCGTTTCCTTTTTGCATTCTTGAATTGGTGCCTAACCCACCTCAACCCTTGGTTCTCGTTTGGTTGGAACAATGATGTCATTCACACAAAACCAAAGTTGTTAAAACACTCAACCTCTGACCAAACAACAAACGTTTCCCGTTCTGGTGGGGAAAACCTGCCCCCGAGTGGGGATCAGTGGGCCACTATAGTTCCTGTTATGTGCGTTGCATGACTATTGTGGTCAGAACAAAATACAGGGATAGACATTTTATTTTCAGGACAAGGATTATCCAGATCTGCCAACATTACGCCGCAACCTCAGGACAGTGATCATTGGGAATAAATGTAAATGTTATGAAAAAGCGGACAATTAATGTCGACACCATTTGCATTAATGAAGATGTAACCAAATACCAGGGAGCATTTGAATTCTCTGAATTTTATACCTCTGCACCGTCATACACACACAAACACACACACACTCCTCACCTGGCCGGGGTATGTCCAGGTGAAGTTAACCTGCTGCTCCGGCTCACCCAGGACTGTGCAGGTGATGTTGAAATTGTCTCCTCCTCTCACTGTAGTAGCGGATGCTTTGATGGTGGCGGAAGGTGGACCACTTGGAACTGCCAGGGTTAAAGGGAATTCAACCAGTCTAAATAAAAAGAACTGGAACGCTCTCTCACTTCATTACCAGGATCTGCACAGTACATCTACCTATACCTTAAGTAAACAACTCTTTCCTAGTCCGAGCCTTGAATGGGCAGGTGCCTATCCCAGCATTCAATGGGTGAGAGGTAGGAGCTCACCATCCTGCTGGTTATCACTGCAACACTAACAAAGTGCATCTCATACAACTACGAGATTAGGACTGCCCAACCCTGTTCCTAGAGATCTACCATCATGAAGGTTTTCACTCTGACCCTAAGATATCATACCATATTCAACAGCAAGAGCAGGGCTGTGCAACCCTGTTCCTGGAGATTGAGTGTCCTGTAGATTTTCATCTCAGTGTTAGTATATCACACCTAATATGACTGAATAGCAGCTTTAAGTGGTGTCTAGCAGTTGAATGAGGTGTGGAAATGGCATGAAAACAGTTCACAATATGATTCTGAAGTGTTTTCTAATGAAATTTACTTTTCTCAAAGTTATCAGCATCCAGTATTCCACAACAAAAGCAGTACCTACCTTCCACGTAGAGAAGCAGGAATTTGTTGGAGATCTGCGACTTTTCTTTGAGGCTGGCCTTGCAGTAGTATACTCCCTTAAGCTCAGGGCCGGGCTGGGTGATGGTGAAGCCCTTGGCTGGGTTGTAGGACATCTCAGTCCTGTTTCCGGTGATTTCCTCAGGAGGAACCTCGCGGTGCAGGGTTACCGTGGCCTGGGGACTAGTAACTCTGCAGGGGATGGTAGCAGGCTGGTCCGGGCGTAAGTAGACGATCTCAAAATGGATGGCCGATGGGACAAACAGCTCATCCTTATCTGCGGAGGGACACCCGTACATCAACAACAAAATGTGAGGTCATCGCTGTGTTTTGCTATGCAATCCTATGAGGCTGAGGTGGACACCAGTTGATTGTGACCACAGGAATATTTCCATGGAAGCACAGTAAACTGAGATCACACAAGTCTCTCAATAAAAATGCACTAAACTTAAAAGCATTCTTCAGAAAAAGGTGTCAGAATTCAGAATATGTCTGATTAGATAAAACAGCAATGAAATTATAACCAGTTCAAAGAGGCCTCTAGAACAGTAATGGCTGTTTGAGAAGAAGAAGTGGGATTAGCTGGTTTATCTTGTTTTTTAAACACTGTCTGCAGCAGTCTGGTCTGTAATGCATTCTCTAGTTTGCATTGTCTCCACATTTAGACTGCTCAACCCTGCTCTGGGAGAAGTACAGCCCAGTAGAATTTCTTTTTTTAGCACCTTAAAAAAAAAAAAACAGATATTTGGCTCTCAAGATGGTGATCTAGATCTAATGAGTAGAATCAGATCAAACAGGATGAAATTTAACTGGACAGTTCATACCCAACAACAGGGTTAGGCACAGATTAAGAGGCAGCTAAAAGAGCATGTTTGTTTGTGCTTGTTCACTGTGTATGTCAGTAATAGAGCATGTAAATTTAAAGACACTTGAAGCTATGAGCGCAGCAATGAGGAGAATCTGACCGGTGAAGTAGATGTATGAGGCAGAGATTCGGTCCGTGTCCTTCTCGCACTCCATGCCGTCACAGAGCACCACCCAGCAGCTGTACTCCCCTGTGTCGGCAGCAGAGGGCGCTGATAGGATGAGTTGGCTGAACTTGTCTTGCTGAATGATGCTGATGTCACAAAAACACAAAAGCGTTCAGCCAAGAGATTTGAGGAGAGAGAATCCACTGAAATGGATACCAGGTATTATCAAGAGAGGTCGATGTTGAGCACTGAAACAAGGTTAACCCAAATCAACTGAATGAGGTAATTAATACTGCTCTACAAAAGCTTTTTCACAAACCATGCCACATATCAATATTGTGTGACTGGCCGCTATGCTCGTGGAAATGTTTTGACAATAAGATCATTTACTGCATGCTGTCTCATCAACGGACAATTATTAACAGTTGTCAGAGAACTCTTAAGTCTTAACCCTAGTCAGACGTTATTAAATGTTTTGAGCGGAGTTGTACTTGCTATGGGCATTTTAGGAATGTCAGTGGGGTAAGGAAATGTCACTAGTAGGGCAAACGCCAACTTAAACTGATATTTTCGGGCTGAGGAGAATTGAAACTTTCTAGAGACACACTATTTTTGCGGAAGGTAAAATTTCTGTGGCTTTTGTTCCCTATCATGCTCATTCATAGTCCATCCTTGAGAACAAGAAGTCATTTTTTTAACCAACGTGTTTTCTTAAATAATCTAACACATGTCAGCGAGCTTTTCTCTCTGTTACCTGAGACGGGAGTCCTTGTAAGTGTCCAGATATGACGGATAGGCCCACTCAATGCGTGACCCTTTACAGCGGAGCTCCAAGCCTTGCCCTGCGTTCAGAGTGAGGACCTCCCCGAGCCGCAGAAACCGGCCCTTATCCAGGACCTGCGTCAGCAGAGACTGGCCCTTTCCCACTGACTCCTTCTCCTTCAGTTTGGGGAAGCGGACCTTGCCCCGCTTGCTGCCGGGCCTGATGCGGTTTTCTCCAGCCTCCTTCCTGCGTTTGACCCTCTGGCTGACGCCTGGAATGGGAATGACGGGTCCAATATGAGCGCTCATGTACACCAAGGCAGAGGCTTTGCTATTGAGAAAGCTACTCGCTATCACAGTCTGTTTATGAACTATGCAGGTGGCCTCTTAGCAGCCTGTTCCTGATATCAGGGTCCTCAAAGTCTGAGAACTGCTGTTTTCCATTCTACCTTTACCTGGGAGTCAGGTGTCATGACCTGCGCTGTCTTCAGTGACTTACTGAGAAGGAAAGAAAACCAGAAATGGATTTGGACTCAAGTGCCTATTTGAGGATCCCTGTCCTAATGACTGACAGGCTTGACTGGGGCCTGGAGGGTTTGAGGCTCAAAGCACCTGACGAACCCTTGAGTGAAAAGGTCTGAAACCCCACTCTGCTTCTTGGGTGTTAAGTATTATCTATTATATGTTGTTTCTGACATAAGTGGGAAAATGACTGCAACGTAGCATTCAGAATACTCACAGAGGTGCTCGCTCACACACACACACACACACACACACACACGCATACACACACTCACAAACACAAATGCAGACACACACACACACACATATACATGCACACATAGACACACAAATTCTCGCCAAGATGTCTTTCACAACATTATCTGGTCCCACAGACAAAGAGAGAGCAAGAAACTAAATCTGTTTTGTGTGCGTTTTCAGTTTTATTGTCCCTTACGGACAAAAAAATTCAGAAATCTTTTGGAAATGTGCACTCTCATGTTCGTTGTGGAAATTTTGAGTCATAAAAAGATTTTCTGAACTCCCGATCATTTTATTGTGGGCAGTAATAATTGAAATACAGTATGTATTTTTAACACAGAAGTGCTCGCAAGCTTTCTTTTTTACACACATGTGGTTCAGATCCAAGAGTCACAAAGTGAAAGTCCTGTTGTTTTTTTCCTCCAACCATAAACTCCGAGAACAGATTTAACTCACTATGCTGAAGAAGTGCAGGAATTAGCCAAATATTGGTGACTAAAACAAAAATCAGGGAAGGACTTTCACTTTCTGAACCTGGAGTTTATACATTTTTCAGACCACATTAGTTTCCTGTTGCTCATCAGTCAAAAACTGTTTCACACACATACACTGCAACTCTCAGAAAAGAGGAGCAGTTTCCACACCACAGCTTTATATCCTCGCACTGTACGTCTGCAGAACCGAGATGAGAGTATTTTCCTTGTACAGCTGTGAAAACATTACCAGCAGGAAATACTCCTCCTTTTCACGACTGGCCCGCAAACGTGTCAGGAAAACTCCACGTTCAAAACTTAATTTGTTTCCAGCCTCCTTCATTTAGCGCAAGGTCAGACGGCCCGGGCTGAGGAAACCGCACCTCCATTAACTTTGACACCCCGCTAATAAAGTGACCAGCAAAAGAGAGGGTTTCTGCGACAGAAAATAACTCCTTCTTTCCACTGCGCCGACCTGATCTGTGTTTCTCCCTTGCCAACACTAAACTGAGAAATAATTTCCTGCCGTTCTCTGCCCTTGCAGTCTGACTGAAGCAGGATAATTGTAAATGCCTGCTGAGCATTCGTCAATCCATCATACAACATGCTCAGATGCCCTGTAAATAACTGAAGTTGCTTTAGAAGGGCTTTCCGTGCAATATGACTTTGACTAATTGAACAAGCAGTCCGTCTTCAACCCCCTTATGCACCTAAGGCAGATTAAACTACATGGCATTTAATCCAATTTGATGCAAGATTTCACCACATTCTACAAAGAAAGATCTGCATGCTGATGACACCATAAAATGCAATTCAATAATATCCCGTTAAGTATCGTCTGCAGTTTCTTCAGAAGAAGTTTTGCCGCAAGAATCAGACTTATTTAAAACATCTTGCTTTTCCGATGCCTCCTGTCTCTTCCCTCAGAATTATGTAAGAGGAACTTTCCGACTTGGCTGGAGTTAAACTCGTTCTCCCCAGGGTCCAATCTTCACCTCAAGCTCCGACTCATCCCCCATTTTTGCATCTTGAGATTATTTAAGAATGCCTGCAATAATCTGATATTAACTGCTCGTGTGCATGCAGTTTACAGTGCCTTTGACAGCAGGCGTGGATGAGGGGCGCTCGTTACCAGGTGCGATGAGGATGGGATTCCGAACGCTGAGGAGAACAAAGGCAGGAGGTGCTATACTCACCGATACGCACCTCCTCCCAGAGGAGCACCAGGGTGAGGAGGACCCACAACTTCATAGTGTCGCAGACAGGAAGTGCGAGGAGGTTAGAGTCGTTTTCGGGGAGATGCGGACTTTTCCAAAGTTTGGAGACTTGATTTCTGAAGGCACTAGCAGCCTCAGTGCAAATCCATGGGCTACATCTGCTCTAAGGATAAGAGGGAGACTAACTCTTTCCAGCCGAGGACTTCAGCTCATTCCCTCCCAAACGCAGGAAATACCAGCTCTCTGCTGCCACCTGCTGTTCTAAAACTGCCATTTCCTGGGGGGAAAAAATCCAAGAATCAGGGGATAGCGTAACTCCATCGTGTGAGTTCTCCAATCACTAACATCACTGATATAGGATTGCTTTTCGTTCATTTAGATGAATACACTGATCCACGGACAAATTCAACCCACTAATCCTGGCAGAGATCAGGAAATCCTCTTTATCGCATCCATAATTGAAATACTTCGACAAAATATACTTTGTTTGTTCTGGATTATACAAAGGAAATCGGCAGCAAAACCTGTAGATAAGTCCCGTTTAAATGTATAAACAGGGAAGGAGGAAACTGATGCTCATATTTTGAAAAACACATTTATTTTCAGTGTAGTTAGTACAAAAAGCAGGAAAAACATGGCATTATGCTTCATTTTATTTTACAGACAATGATGTGTTCAACTTAAACAGTTAAGAGGATACCTAGTAAGAGAACAGTATCTACCGCATGTCTGCCACTCATGTTCCCAGGTCTGTGCAGTCTGTAAGCATTTGTTTAAGTACAACCAGATAAATGCTACTGAAATAGCCAGCCATTTTGAAACTAATTTCACAGGAACTCATTAATTCAATCTTGGTTGCATCCAGACAGACAACGCAACAACTGCTATACATTACAGTTGAACACACTGAGCAGAGGCCAATTCCTCTAGGAATAATATGGGGTTAAGGGCCCGGCTCAAGGGCCCAACAACTGCACTGATCTAACTGAGGCTATACGAGCACTCGAATCGCCAACCTTCTGAATCCCAGTCATACATATTTGTCACTAGGAGCTACAGGAGATAGTGTGAACATGTCTATAGTTTAAGTTGCCACCTAAGCACTGATCACCACATGACATTCACCAGGCAACATGGCGACGCATAATCTGCAGGTGCACAAAGCCAAAATTTGCTTTACCCGCTGCACCAAAGAACAGTTGAGGGTCATCAAATGTATGAGACACACAGCACACATCTTCACAAGGAACTACGGAAACACTTATTTTATGGGCTGTAAGTTATTGCATTTTTTTGAGAAATACCAATCATTTTTATTATTCAGTAACAACTGATTTCAGATGCAGGCTCTATGAAACAAAGTCCATTAGAGCAATGACTTGTTCCTTATCTGCAAATAAAATTTGTAACTTGTTTCACCCTACTTAAGCCTAACATAAAATAGTTACATAATTTCAGCAAAAAGTAGCTGAAAACTATCCAGGAAAAACTGTAATAGCCGGTAAAATAAAGCGTTATCACACAGTGCGTGCTCATACTTTCAGTAAAGATGCATTAACAGTATCAGAAATGGTAATAAAGTCAATTATCAAAGATATACCCAACAACGAGAACTCTCTGCTCTGAACTTAAACATATATCTGCATCTTTGATGCCCCTGGTGGCCACTAGCTATACTCAGATGTCCAACCATGAAAGTACAATCTGAAGAGAGAAAGATCTGGGTGATGCAAGCTTCACCCTCCCTTATAATATTCATCACCAATAAAAAAAGACACAGCAGAACATGTGCAACTTAACATTGTTTAGTGATTTTGGAAGTCAAACAAGTATGATTAATATGGGTTATCCTGATACAATTCAGCATGGAAACTGAGCACTGTCCACGCTGTGAATGAACTGCTGGAATGCTGGAAGAGGGAAGCTCCACCACAGTCAAAATTAAAAGATACTTCACTCAAAAATGAAAATGCTGCCATGGCTGACTCACCTCCATGCAAATTGAAACACAGGTGATATTTGTTAATTCATGACAGAAATTTTGAGTGTACCAGCAAAACTCTGAGGCAGCCTTCTCCAAAACAAAAGAAGTCAATGGAGACTCGGTCATTAGTGTTCTTTAGAGTCTGAAAAACAGCCAAAAATGACCATAAAAATACTACATACAGCTCAGGCAACATAATGTACGTCTCTAGAAGCCAAACCGTGACATTGTGACTGGAACAGACCTGTATTACAACATTGTTTAGCATGGCTGCGGTAACAATTCACGCTAAATAATGGCGTAATACAGGCCTCTTCCAGTCAAAATGTGATCACTGGGCTTCAGGAGACTTGAATTGTGCGGCCTGAGCTGTATGGCGTAATTCAATGGTCATTTTCAGCAGTTTTTTTGGACTCTAAACAACGCTAATGACCAAGTCTTCATTGACTTCGGTTGTTTTGGAGGGGGCGGCTATAGAGTTTTGCGAAGGTATTCCAAATTTGTTTCATGGATTAACAAACATCACTAGTGTTTCAGTTTGCATGGAGGTGTGCAGATGATGACAGGATTTTCATTTTAGGGTGAAGTGTACCTCGAAGAGGACTGAAATGCCTTTGCCCAGCCTTATAAATTGTTACAGCACACTTACTACTGAGCATGGCTAACATAAACTGTCGTTAACTTCGACTGCTATTTAGTGACTTCGCAATTACAAGGAAAGAGAAAGAAGGGGGAAAAAACATGATATCAATCTTAAAATGCCAGACAGCATGTCATGCAGCATCTACTTTAAGTATAAATCCTCCTCTGATGTTAAAGATAAAATAATGTCAAAAGAACCCTCAACAACAAAGCAAGCTGTAAATGCTACGGTTAATATACAAGTTAGTTACATTTGTACAGCAGTTAATACAAAATAGAAGAGGTACCCTTGAAAATAGAGCTCAATGCAAACATTCAGCACATCTGTAATGGCCTAAATGACATTTTCTTTCAACGTATTAACCTAATTTAAAGCTATACTGTACAGTTCTTTATCTTCATGCTAGCAAACTAATCACTATGATTAAGAATATCAGGATGGCCCTTTTACAATAAAAGTCAGCAGTGCTGTTACTAATACAAGATACAAGCAAATGCTGGATACATACGCAGTCTATATGAGACTGAAATTCAGTGTTGACCCTGTTATTTGTGAGGGGTTATACATTAAAGTATGCATACATTATAAATTAAAGTGAACTACAGAAACTGAAAAATTTAAAAACACAAATCACTGACTGTTAATCCCATAAACACTCTAAATATAGTGAAGATAAAAACTCTTGCTAATAATGCTGGTTTCTTGACATGAATAGACAAAGTATATTGCATGATATATTACACATTCAAGATAACATACTGCAGCATTCTGCATTTAGAAGTCTTTTAAAATCCTCCACTCAGAAGATGCTGGGTACGAAACAGATAAACAATCAGAAAAGATTAAAGCACCTGCGCACCATACAGTAATTCCAAACAAAACATTTTTTGACGATTGATCGATCTTACAGGATATCAAAATACAAATTGTCTCACATATTCAAATCTTAAACACGGGTGTATACATGATACAGTATAGATAAAATTTTATTACCGTGTATAAAGACTAAATACAGTAAAGTAAAAAAAGCCATTAATAGAGTTCAAGACTAACACATTACAGAAATACTGTACAGGGAGCCCCTCTCCCTCTTATAATACATTCGAATAAGGAAATACACAATAACCCATGAGCAAGGATATCAGAATCACCAAGAAAAACCTGAATGTTGGGAGGGAAAACCAGAGCATGGAATCTTTCAGGAATGTTGTCCCGTGCGTTATAAGAAGGATTGCAGCTCAGTCATAACATACTTACAGAATCTACGGGCCAGTTTCGCAGTCAGATGAAGCTTGGATGTGGACCAAATACTGTAACAGACTCTTAATGTGCAACTAAACTCCGAACAGAATAGATGTTTACGTGTGTGAAGCTGCCCCTATTCTCATGCCATGTAAGCACATAGCAACCAAAGAAATTATCATGGTAGTTTTAGACCCAACGTCAAGTGACTGCAAGCATATCTTAAAACGACAATAAAATGACCCATTTCGGAGGCCAGTATGGTTTCACTGTTTAGAGGTGTATTTAGAAATGTTCTCCTGATTACTGATAAATAAATCCTGATTTTATTTGGTTGAAATGTGTACCGTGCAGACAATACACTTAGCCTTCGGACCGATGCAGCATCACACAGTAAATGCTTTGCTTGAGAAGATAATTCCTACAAAACTCATGATGGGTTGCTGGGCTGCTTTACTATACATTATTATATTACAAAGCTACCACTGTGTTTCCTTGCTAGCTGTGGTGAAAGCACTTTGTTCACAGGTTATGTGATAACAACACTTGCCAGTAATTACACTTACACAAAGCCTCAAACGCTGCGTCTAATGCTGGAGGACCTACAATAGTAGGGTTTTACAGGATGGACGCAATTCTTACATGATGGGCTATTTCGCATTTCCAATGATAGTCTATGATCTGCTATGTTTGAGTCCTTTTAAAGCACATCGCAATGGATCACAACTTCATTGGCCACGCAAACGTCAGTCATAGGGCGTCTTTTGAGAAAACCGGAAAAAAATAGGACATCGTCGCTCTCGACTGAGGTGACGCATTTGCACGAAAGGCGCTCTGAGTGGTTGGTCCAAGGAGCTAACGTGCTTGCGAGCGTCCTTGTCCACTTGAGTTGCCCTGTGGTGCCGTGCTAGCATTGGCTGGTTTTCTCAGGGAGTAGTATGCGCCGAGCTGCCTCGCTTTCCTTCTCGCTGATCGGCTGCTCAAGGCCGGGCAGGTACGCGTTGGAAGTGTGTTTTCGTCGGTGCCCCTGTCGCTCCACGCTATGCCACATTCCATAGCCAAAATAGATGAGGAATCCTGCAGACAACAGAAACATCAGCGATATTAGAAAAATCTGCAGATGTACGTTGTCGGTAAGAGTCACCACTGTACACTTCCACGCAGAATGTTATTTTATAACGTATATTATGACATATCCTGTCATGATATGATACGTTCCAGTTGTAACACAGACAAAAGCACAGAGGTCAACATATTACACTTCCATGTAGAATGTTGTTATGATACCACATGCTATGTGAATTTAGTATTAATTCCAGATGCCACACAGGTTAACAGTCTAATGGAACACTGTGGACAATCTCCACGTGGAATAGCACTCACCTACAGCCATCCAGACAGAGAATCGGACCCAGGTATCCCCACTGAGCTGGACCATCAGGTACACATTCACAAATATACTGAGGACAGGAAGGAAGGGGAGCAATGGGACCTGCAGGATGCAGCACAAAGATGGTGCTTTCAGTACAGAGCGTACTCAGTACAGAGTGTACATGCCAAGAGAGATCTGTAAGCTGCAGCTAGTACAAGGCCAAATCCAAGACTCGAAGCTATGAAACACTGCATGCTACGTAAGGTCCAATACACAGGTCTGGTTTATCTAAATTGCTTCCAGCAAACAACATTATATAAAAAAGATTTTGGAAAATTTTGTAATCCCAAAGTTCCAAGCCAGGGTTTAAAAACTCCATTGTTTCAGTTATGAGTAATTACTGAATGTTAAAGGTGTCATCTCATGCCTTTTTCACAAATTTTGTTATGGTCTCTGGAGTTATTAAATGCCCTGCGAGCAGTTTTTGGAGAAGGAAAATGCTTTGGTTGGCCCACTTCACTCTGTGATAGTTTGGTAGGGAAAATGGCTGGGAAAAACAACAGGATTGCGCCTCTTGCTCATGAATATTCTGTAAGTAAATGAACTTGCCTCTGATTGGCTAACTGAGGCCCTCCCTCTACAGCCGTATCAAGATGTGTTTCTCCGTCAACTAGATTAGTTTTTATAGACATAAGTTCACAGTGCGGATTTCTAAACTGCTCTCAATGGCTTCAGAGATGCAGCCCTACATGTTTGATCCTGAATCCGAGGAGGAAACAGAAGCAGCACAAGAACCGCTACCAGAACGTTTATCGATGAACATTTGGAATGGTAATATTTGCATTTCAACTTCGATTTTCTTCAAGAGGCGAACGTTTGCCGCGATCGTCATCATGGTCTTTCATATTGCACTAAACTGTGGGAAACATTTTAAAATATAGGCTTGTTTCTTTACGCCATCAACAGTCTTAGCAATCTTCCTGGAAGCTGGCCAAGTGCTAGCCTATTTCCAGATTACCTGAAGACACAGCACGCTGCTAGATGCAGTTGACCAAGATGCAGACTTGTCAATTTCCTAGCATTATGGCTTGAATTTCAGGCTACCATTGACCACCCGAAGATCATTAGCTCATGTCATAGCCTACCAATTATTACATAGGCCAAACAAACACACTTCCCTATATTTTGTCAGGCACATGCGGTAATTGCCCCAGAATGCCGACCGAGTAGGAGAATGTGTACTGCCAGGTGACTCCGCCGGTAACTAAAGCTGCTTTCACACACCGAACGCGAAATGAATTTTTCGCATGGCAGATTAAATTCAAAGTCAATGTCAAGACGCAAATACACACGTTTCTTATTCGCGTCTTTGCATGGACTTTGAATGTAATCTGTCCTGCGAAAAATTTGTTTTGCTTTTGGTGTCAAAGCATGAAAAGGTTTAGCTTGGGTTGATGCATATTTGCTGGAATAGGTTACTCAATGTTGTTTATTTTCACAAACGTGCCTGTTCAGGTAGTAAGAAGGGGGTATTGGTGTCGCCAGTTCTTCTTGCCACCTGAACAGTCACGTTCGTGAAAAACAAACAACACTGAGTAGCTTATTGCAACAAATATCAACCAAAGCCACAGAACTAATGAGGAGCTGTAGTTCGCTGGTTGTGTAAGAAAGATAAACTCCAACCATTTCTTCCTCAACTCCACGTTCTTGGGCAAGGCAACTAGCTATATATACTATGAGGTGCTGTGTTATTATTTCAATATACAGGTCTGGTCATCATCTTGTGACGGGCGTCCAATACAGCAAGGTGCAGCAAAGTGGTTGCTTCTTTCCAGAAATTTTTCTCGGAATGCCTGACCACTGTGTCGCCGTAAATTGCAGCCACAGGAGAGGGAAAGTTGTCGACTTAACCTTTCACATGTAAATTATTTTTAACTTGAACAACGGAGATTATTGGCTTTAAATCATCAAACTTAGCTATACGATGTAAAGCTTGCCTTGACTAGCCCTTTCCCACTACCAGATCACCTGTTTACCTCGGGGGTAACGTCGTGGCTTATAGGACTGGATCTGCCAGGTTATTTTGATGGGAAATAGACATCCTATTATTGTGTGACTGCATAAACATTCAGTTCTATTGATTTCACTTCTAGCCGTCCTAATGAGCGAAAATACCGCAGTACTTTGAATCACTCCTGACTTATGCGACAGGCTTGTCTGAAAACCCGCTGAAATCAGCTGCTGCTTCACTGTCACTGGACGCGAATAGGTTTCGTTGTTCGTCCTTCGTAGTGTCAGTGTCTGGGTCTGCACCATGCAGCAGTATTTCCATCAAATAAAAAATAGTCATCAATATGTATCTGATCCAATTACAAACCAATTTGTTTTTTGTTTTTCTTCTTTTAAGATCTAATAACATACAGCAGCCTCAATAATTATTGGCACCCCTGGTTAAGATGTGTTAAAGGCCTTAAAATAAATTCAATTTTTATTGCAGAAGCATATTCTCACACTGAAAATTGTAGAAAAATGTAACCTTCAACTGAAGTGAATTTTAAGGGAACAACAATCTCTGACTAAGAAATAATTATTTTTTATAAAATCACCAGTTACACAATTATTGGCACCCCTAATAATTCCTAGGAAATAAATGTAATTGAAGTATTTCTGTCATTTCTTCAGTAGATTACAAAGTTGATCAGAGTATCTATGAACATTTAATTAGTAATTCATCACTTCCTGTTTCTCTGGGGTATAAATATGACATGACACAGAGGCCATGTCTCTTATCCACTCTTCAACATGGGAAAGACAAAGGAACACACCATTCAAGTAAGGCAGATGTGCGTCGACCTTCACAAGTCAGGCAATGGCTACAAGAAAATAGCCACTCGCCTGTACCTGCCCATGTCTATTGTCAGAGGAATCATTAAGAAGTTTAAAACACCTGGAACAGTGGTAAACAAGCCTTGAGGAGGACGCAAGGTTATTTTGCCACCACGCACAGTGAGGAGGATGGTAAGAGAAATAAAAAGTTCTCCAAAGCTCATCACTAAAGAATTGCAACAAATGGTAGCATCTTGGGGTCACAAAGTCTCCAAAACAACCATCAGGCACTATCTAAATGCCAACAAGCTGTTTGGGAGGCATGCATGGAAAAAAACCTTTTCTCACTCACAATCATAAACGCAAACGTCTGGAGTTCGCGAAGTGGTACTGGGACTTCAACTGGGACTGTGTCCTTTGGTCAGATGAGACCAAGATAGAGCTTTTTGGCAACAAACACTCTCAGTGGGTCTGGCGGAACACAAAAGTTGAGTATGCAGAAAAGCACCTCATGCCCACAGTGAAGTATGGGGGAGGATCGGTGATGCTGTGGGCCTGTTTCTCTTCCAGAGGCCCTGGGAACCTTGTAAGGAAGCATGGCATCATGAACGCTTTGAAATACCAGGACATTTTAAATCAAAATCTGGTGGCCTCTGCCCGAAAGCTGAAGATGAGTCATCACTGGGTCTTTCTGCAAGATAATGACCCTAAAAATTTGGCCAAATCTACTCAGAATCAAGATCCTCCCATGGCCATTTCAGTCCCCTGGTCTCAACTCCATTGAAAACCTGTGGAGTGAGCTGAAGAGGAGAGTGCAGAGAAGAGGACCCAGGTCGCTGAATGATTTAGAGAGATTGTGCAAAGAGGAATGGTTGAGGTTCCCTCTTTCTGTATTCTCCCATCTTGTGAAACATTATAGGAGAAGATTAGGCGCTGTTTTGTTGGCAAAAGGGGGTTGTAGAAAGTATTAACATCAGGGGTGCTAATAATTGTGGCACACATGATTTGATGTAAAAGAATTATTTCTTAATGTAGATTCTTTTCCCACTCAATAAATGCACTTGAATTAAAGGTTGGATTTTCCTCTTTTTTTCATTGTGGTCCTATATTATTTAGAAAAAAACTGAATTTATTAGAGGCTAAAGAACGCATCTTAACCAGGGGTGCCAATAATTATGGAGGGCGCTGTACCAGTTTTTTTTTTTTCTTAAATAGGCATTTTTCAGTGAGAGTTTCCTTGTAATTGAGTTTCCCCACTTGGCAGCGGCCACAATAAGACACTTGTTATCAAGGTTCCCGGCACAAGTGCCCCGTCCTAGATCTCACTGCTAGAGAAAATAAACCTAACCTGATAGAACAAGATAGGTCATAATATAACCGTACCGACAGGGTTTTACGATAGACTGGATGTATACCACTGTATTTCCATACAGACCCAATTGAAAAATATCCATCGCTCCGGGGTGCGTTTCCCGAAATGGAGTGGCTATTCGCACAGCTGCTGCGCCAATAGTGGGTCAAATTATTTTATTCGCACAACTGTGCTAATGCACTGTGCTGAGCAGCTGTGCCAAAAAGGATGGGTTGTAACATTATTCGCACAGTGGCTGTGCGAATAGCCGCGCCCGCCCCAAAATCACAGGTGCTAACTTGCATCGTAGGAACCATTAACAATGAAACAACGAACTATGTAAGCTGCTAACTTAATTAGCATCTACACTTTTGGTAAATGCCATGAGCGGTAATAGACAGAAATGGCACTTCAAGCTGGCTCTTCTCTCGTTATCGGTTGGGAAAAGGCCGAAAATCACAATGCTGCTGAATGATTATTACTTATATTTACCAAAATATTATCCAGAGCGTATTTATTTACATTAGATCCAGTGGCAGGCACACCAGTCATAAGGTGGTGGTCAGCTCTGCATGCATTGGCTGATCTGGAACGAACAACGTAGCGCTTCTAGTTTTAATATCCTGTTGGGGGAAGGCATGCAGTGTTGAGGTTTTATTGCCAAAAATGGCACAAGAACGAATTTCTTCAGCCATGTTAACAACTCGGTGTTCCTCCTGCTTTTCAGCAGCTACTTCCTGCTGGCTGCTAATGATTTGTTGGGCGGTCGCAAGTCAAAGTGGGCGAGACCAGAGCGAGACTATGAATAACAATTCACAGACCTGCGTAGATTTGTTGAGCTTTTCTGATTCGCTTGTTTTTCTGTCTATTTTTTTTTTCAATTTGCTATTACACAGAGTGGGGGTTGATATTCATGTTCACATGTAGCATGCATACGCAATTCATATTGACCGATGGCACTTCAGAAAGATCACACAATACACGGCTACCCATGGGATGACTCATTTAAGTCAAGGACATATTTGCATCCAGGAAATAAGGGTGTTCTGTGAGTAAGTTGATGAAAATAAGGGACTGTATGTAATATTCTACAACTAATACTATATTGGAATATTGCTCGTAAATGTTGTGCAGCCTTGAAAAATTTCTTAGCATTGAAAACCAATGAGTTTTATAATCATCCACAAGAAGAAAAAGACAGACCAGAACACACATAAAAAGATTTCATTCCCTAAACATAATTCACCTCCGCCAAGGAGATGTATGTTTTTGCCCGCGTTTATCTGTTTGTCTGTTGGTTTGACTATTAGCAGGATATCTCAAAAACGGCCGCATAGATTTTAACCAAACTTTGCAAGACCTTAGAGTAGCACAAGAGGAACAGGTGATTAAATTTTGGAATATCTAGGCCACAGTACAGCTTAGATATAGGCCAAAGTTCAAATCCAGCTATGCTGGCAGAGATTTGAAGTCTTTCCAATGGGCCAGATTTCCAATCGGCGTGCTTTTGGGTTTTGCTGCCACCTGGCGGTAGAATGCGAAAACACCCTACATCAGCCAACGAAAATAACTAAAGCACAGAGCTGCCTTGGCGTGGCAGAGGTGCTGCGCTCTCTGAGTGCTCTTGTTGTATATTTTCTTGCCAAGGTTGTGAGTTGACTACGCACCATGAAGGAGACTTTCGTTTGCGACTGAGGCTGCCTACTGATGATGAAGATGCAGATGAAGAAGACAACGGTGGCCACAGACAGCAGACAGATGATCCAGGCCTCCATCTCCAGGAGCGCCTTTGCTTTGTAGGTGGTGAGTGAGCTGATCAGGCAGATCACCAGCACTACAAAAAGACACAGCGGCACCTTATGAACATGACCTCACACTAGTGTACTGTCTAAAAACAGAAACTACTTCACTTTAGTTTAAACACAGAAGCTTAGACATGGAAGAAAGGAACACAACACACATCAGCACCTTTCCAGTGCCCTGTTTAAACACAGAAACCTTTTACAGTACGTGTAAACAGAAAGAGACAACACACAATAGCACCTTAGAAATAAAACACCATTTATACGCAGGATAAAGCAAACATAGCTGTTGTGATTCTGCCTTGACTGCCATGTTTGCTTATGAATTCTGCTTTGTCTGACCATGATTTGTTTTGTGATTTGGATTCCATGCCATGTTTTGTTTTTTCCTTGTCTCTCTCAAAATTGCACTTGGCGGCAGTCACTTAAAATACTAGGGCACCATAAGGCTTACCGATAGCCAATTAGCCTACTGTTGAGCCCCACACAAAATCAACTCTTTTTTTAAAAACATCTAGCTAAGATGTGAGGCCTGTCACCTCCTTTGAGCAAATGAGCCAAAACATGCATGCAATGTTTACTTGCTTGTGCACTTGCACTCAGTGACCTCAAAGTGCACCCATGTGACTCCTGAAGTCTCAAACAGCATGGAAGCAAAATTTAAGATACAGCTACACTAGAAAACCTCAGGAACTGTTTTTAAAAAAGGAGTTGATTTTGTTTAAGTAACAGTAGGCTACTTGGCTATCGGTAGGCCTTATGGTGCCCTAGTATTTTAAGTGACTGCCGCCAAGTGCAATTTTGTTTTTTGTTACTATAAGTTCATAACAGTTATTTTCTTGTTTTGTTTTAACATTTAGGTCTATGCCTTTCAAATGCTGTAACTTGTTTACGAATTCACCCAAAAAGTTTCGAGAAATCAGGTCCTAAAAAGACCTCTTTTTACCCTTTTTTCGAGTCGGGACCCTTTTTGGACCCCTTTTTCTCCCAACTTCGAGGGTGTCCCACTGAAATAACAGTACAAACCTATCAGAAACCTCCCAAATGAACTACCTGCAATAAAATTTATGGGATACCCTCAAAGTTTCAAAATAATGGGAGGCCTAATTTAAGCCATTTTCAGCCCGGAGCATTTTGAACGCCCCCTATTGGCCAACTTTGAAGGTGTCCCAGTAAAATAACAGTATTATTGTATTGTACCCTCCATGTAGTCTCCATATCAAGAAACTAAGAACTGAATTAGAGGGGTGGGAACTTGTAACTTTTTTGTTATTTCCCCAGGGGGTCCAAAATAGGGGGCGCTGTAACTTTGGATATGAGAGGTCAACCATTGAACCATTTGAGTTTTCAAGTTTGGTACCATAACCATCTCACAAAAAAAAATTCAGCCAAATCCAAGGGGGTCAACAATCCAATGTGTCTGATATTATCCCATCCTTGGAAAAATTGGTTCTTAAAGATACTAACCCAAACTAACACTGTTTATAGTACTAACTTACTAACAAGCACTAGGGATTGTACAGCTGCACTTATTAATTGACTAACGAGCTCTCAGCATTCACCCTATCCTAGTCTCCACCCCTCATGTTTACTCAATCTACTCAAACTCTGTTCTCTCTCCTTATCTGTGCACGTTAGGACTCCCTAACCGGAACTGTGTGTTTGTTTATAGGTTGTCTTTGTGATCCCTGTCCGCGTTTTGGCTTTCGCCAATTTCATGTGTTTAGGAACTTCCTCTTGTTCATTCCCTTCTCAATTAGTCTGATCCAGCTCACCTGTTCCCTATCATAGCATGTGACTTCCCCTACGTGTATTTTAAGCAGTCATTTCAATTTCAGCTCTCGTCGTTTTCCCTGTGCTGCGATCGTTGATGCTTGGTATTCCTAGTGTTATACTTCTGACTGGAACGTCCCCGATTCTGATTTTGGCTTTGGCTTTGATACTTCTGTGCCCGTGAACTGAACCTGTTTTGCCCGACTCTGAATTTAGTGTTTGCTACCCTGTGTACAGTTTGGATTATGTCCCTGGGATTCTACAGTGCACTGTTTCAACAGAATTCTACAGCACACTGTCTCAACACAGAAACCTCTACTGAACACAGAGACAACAGCACCTAATACGCAAAACCATAACATAACCAATGCTCAGTTTTATACACAGCCCCTTCTACAGCGCTCACAGCAGAGGGAGACGCAGCACGCACAACAGATCCGTCTGACTTTTAAGATATTTTGGTTTCCATGTTGACAGAACCTTCTACTACACAGAAGCATCATGAGCAATACAAAATAGTATTATAAGTTGAAAAAATTTGTTTACTATGTATGTATGTGCTTTGAGGTCAAAACTGGTTCTAGATGTTCATAGCTGGTCTGTGACAGGTCATAGTTGATTAAAAAGTCAGGCTGACCTGATGGCCAAAACTTGGCTGACTATAGCTGTTTAGCTGGTAAAAGTTGCTCAAAGTTGAGATAGTAGAGTAAGCAAATGACCAAACTGGCAGACTATGGGCTGATCAGATGGTAAGTGGCTGTTCCAGCAGGTAAAACCAGCTATCTGAGTTTAGCAGGGCTTTTCAGCAGGGAAGTGTGCCAATATCATACGCATTAATTGTTTATTTTAGATTTACTTTGAATCTTACTTCATCTTTCGTCTATTCTTTTTGGGTCGTGCCAAAATGCTTTCATGAAATTATATAATATTAGTCACAAATACAGCTTAAAGCACTCTGGCTGTCTTATGCAGGTTAAAGCAAAACTTTCAAGCAGTAAAACTGGAAATACAAATAAAGCATCTTCACTGCTTCCTTCCTGTTGAAACCGGTTCCTAGTGTTATGTGTGAGGGAGGAGAGGCACGGCAATGCTAACCAATCACAGTGACGGTGGCATTGACCACGGTGGAGGAATGCTCCGTGGGCTCGGGGGAAGGACAGAAGACGCTCTGCACCGTTAGCTTCTCAACCTTTCGCACAATGGGATGCGATTCGGACTCGGCCAGTGTAGAATCCCGCCCTATGGAAGGTGTCCCATTCTTCATCCCATTAATTCTAGGCTTCTCTGGCTGATATCTGCCATGGGGCATAAAACAATGATCTTTTAGGTGGCATTTTACAAGTCAGTTCAAGTCTACATGACAGCCTTGCTCAATGCCAGACACATGCTAGCTTTGACCAGCTTGGCTATGTCGCACTTATAAGCACTAACTACAACCTTGTTTTTTCCTCTGGGAAACCATGCTACAGATTTGCGAGTAAAATTGTAGCCCACCTCTCCGTAATTACCATGCTGGCAATCAGAGCTGTATCATTACTGGGGTAAAAGTCAATGTTAACTCTCAGGCCCCATAGCATGGAGGGACCTGACTTGCAGCTGGTGACACACTGCAGGGAAGAAATCTCATGTTCAGCCCTTGATCAAGGTTCTTGATCCCCATACCACTCTGTCTTTATCTCTTGCTCTCTCCTAACAAGCGACTTTTCTACCTTTGATTTTTGAAAAGAAAAATATGTTCTCTGTGGAACCAGTCTGGTTAAATACAGGCCAAAAAAGAATTGCATCATCGGCCCAACTTTATGCACAAGACCTCATTGCTTCAGTTTCCTATTGATTAGGACACTTAGCAACAACAAAATTACACTTGGCCTAACTTCACTCGGTACAGACTTGCCTGAGGATGAGAACACACGCTGCAACCAGGGAGTAGGCCAGAAGAGTGCCGATAGACATCATGTCCACCAGGGCCTTCAGGTCAAACAGGAAGGCCATGACCGCTGTAAATGCAAAAGTACAACATATCGAACAGTCAGAACAACCTCCCTTAACCTCTCCTAGCACAGCTTTTCACACTGTCCATCAACACCTTTCAAAGATCACATCACCAGAGGAGGAAAGTCCAGTCATCAGAAAGTAGAAATCCTATAATGTGTTTCTTCCATCCCTGAGAATACAGCTGATTTCACTTGTTAGGTTTACCAAAAACCTGCTCCTGAACTTTCCAGCTCAACACAACACATTTTGAACCACCAAAAAATAAGAACAAGACCAACACAGGTCGAACCATGGAAAAAAAGCAAACATGCAATGATAAAATACAGTGCGAGACATTCATCTGATCTGTAAGTCAACACTGATGATCATACACATGACATTAACTATCATGTGATGTACAAGTCAACATTGGTTATTACACATCTGACATTATGGGAAATTATGGGAATTTCTCACCATTTATGACAAGGCTGCCCTACCCAGCCCCTGGAGATCTGCTGTCCTGTAGTTTTGCCCTCAGACACTAGTAAAACACACCTCACTCAACAGGTGGAGCTATTGTTGAGCTGCTAATTAGTACACTCAGGTACGCTAAAAATAGGGTTATAGTCAAAACCTTTAGGACGGTAGATATCCAGAAGTAGCCATGATTCACAATATCCGGGAAACAGTATTTGGATGATACATGAAGGTTGAATAAAGTTTTGTCTAATTAGTTGGGTGAACAACAATTAAGAGTAGGTCCATTTTACTTTAAAATGTGTATTTCCTCAGTAAATGCACAACTTGGCCAAAAGTATGTGAAAATTCCTTGGTCAGAAGCTGTTTTACTTGTTTGAGGTTCGATCATCATGATGATCAAAATCATGATTTTACAATACACAATTATGTCCCAGGTAATTCTCTACCTCCAACAGTTTGTCAGACTTTTTCAGCCAGGCAATGCCCCATGTGCACAGTGAGGTCCATCTGTAGCCTCTTGAGGTCAGTGTAGAAGAACACCACCAGCCTACACAGGGCCCAGTCCTCTAATCTCAACCCAATCAAATACTTTAAGATCAACTGGAAAGCTGGGTTTGAGCCAGGCCTGATCGATCAACAGCACTGCATAACCTCATAATTGCTTTTCTGAATTGAATGGAAGCAAACCCCTGCTGCAATGTTCAAACATCTGGTGGAGAGCCTTTTCAGAATAGCAGCAATGGGGGAACTAACTCCTGATTTTGGAATGAGATGTTGGAGGAGCTGGAGTCCACATAGTTTTGGCCAAGGAAGTGTATTATTTCCCATGAATATATGACAGTGATATTACTGTGGTCATTGCATTCAGCTGTGGAGGAGAAAGCACACTTAGCTCCAGCACAGCTGGACTGAATACCTGCTGAAACCCCAACTGATTTATCATTTCACCTCTGCACATGGATAATTACACCCCAAGCAGTGATTGGCTCAACCACATCCACCAATTACAAGCACCCAATATCAGAACAGCCAATCATGCAGCAGGCTCCTCCATCCATGGACATGCAAGCAGGGGGGTGCCTCCCTTCCCCCTCTTCTTGGTCTTACCTGCGATGGTGCCAGCCGCCATGGTTGCAACGGCCGGCGACTGGCGCTTACTCAGTTTGGAAAGAAAGGTGAACAATAAACCGTCCCGACCCATGGCATAGAGAATGCGGGGCAGTGGGAACATGGCGCCCAGAAGGCTAGAACAAGAAAGTCAGGGGTTCAAATGCAGACATTTCCGTATCAACCTGGCAACTCAAGAGAGTCTGTAAAGGCAGCTGAGAAAAGCAGAATTGTGGGAAACAAAATTATAGTCATCAGAGGGGGGATAAACCGAATGTTACATTTTTAAGCGTAGTAAAATCTCAGCTGTCTCTTCCGGCCACTGTTTTCAGTGTCTCTGGTTGTCAGGTTGAACACTTCATAGAACATCGGTCGTCACTCCCTCTTAATCTCACCTGCAACTATTCCAGAGGTCATTGTGGCAATGAGGGGGGTCTTGGTCTTAGGATTGATTCTGGCTAACACTTTGAAAAGCACCCCGTCCTCTGCCATAGCATAGATTACTCGCGGCATGGGGAAAATGGAGCCAAGCAGACTGCAGAGAGCAGAGACATGCAGATTAAAGACAAGTTAGCAACCCACAACAACCAGTCCACAAGCACAACACCGAAACAGGCAATGCAGGCTTTCGTTTTCTGGCAAAATGTGCCGCCCAGCCCCAAGAGGTTATTAATGACCAGTCTATGGGGCACATTTTTCTTCTTCTCCTCCGTCTTGGGAAACTGGCAGTAACCAATATTATGCAATCACTCCATTTCCCTTTCAATAAAAAGGGATTAACAAATCCGGGAAACACAGCCTGGAGAGCCAGACGGGAATAAAACCGAAGGGAATTATCAGGAAATTAACATCATTGTTCCCACGGACTCCAATACAACATGTATTAAATGTTATTAAACCGCATCTTAAGCTCTACTGTCACCTAAAACCAGCGAAGAATGTTCATTATGGAGCTGCAAGCACAGTCACTGCCATGGAAAGCACTGTCATAATGCAAGATTGATAATCAGCACACACCAAAAAGTGAAAGCCTGCAAATTGATTTACTTTTCTTTTAAAAAAAAGAGATCCAGCCCCACAAAGTTCATGCATTTAGCAATGAGCACAAACAAAGAATATGGAAACTTTCAGTATTGTCTGATGAAAACAATTAGCTGGAATGGATTCTGCAGTCCAGGAGCCGCATAACAAACATAAATTATTACATCACATAATTGTTTTATCACCAGATTTTCAGATGACTGAGATGACACCAAAGATAGACTACCCTTAAATGAACAGTTTACAATATCCGTTATGGCTTTAACGCAATTTGACCCAACTGAGATGCAAAACTCTTGGAAAATTTCTTTTTTAGTTCTCGTTTACAGAACCACCACAAGACCCAAAATTTGTAGGTAACATAAAATGGTTCTGAAGTCAAAAGCAGCAAATGCTATTTATTTTGCGTGTTTATGCATTTTCGTTTCATTTACGTGCTATTTTTTTATTATTCATAGCTTGCAAACTAATACACGAAGAAATGTTCAACAATAAAACTGCATTTACAGAGTATCCATGGTTCCTATTGGACCCCTATGTGGCCAGCTATGAGCTAAAATAACCCTGAAAATGTTCCTGCATGACAAAAGCTTCAATAAAGTGATGCATTCAAATATTCAATGTTGAATCGCCTCTTGTAGATTACAAAATGGTGCCTATTGGACTCCGTATATGCACCCTGTTGGAGTTAATAACACTGGACATTTTAACCTGCAGTAATCTGGGACAAATCCATGCTTGGGTTCAGTGCAAAAGGGGCATGAGGGCTATTATCAGAATTTCATAGGAGAGCCAAACCAGAACTTAATAGTTTTATTCACTGATATTTTCATCATAGTTTGGTCTCATCTTTTTTGTTATGATTCTGCCTTGTTCTGTTCATGTGTTGCCATGTCTTGATCCATGCCATGTTTTGTTCCTGTTTATTCCTGCATATATTCTCCCATAGTCTATTCCCTCAGTTATATTCCGGTCCATGTTTTGTCTCATACCATGCATTGCACTTTGTCTCCCCCTGTCTGGTCTTTTGTCATGTGATCGCTCGCTGCCCCAGTATTGTGTGCCATACTTTCGGGTGATTTCATAGTTTCTGGGATTTCAACCATTCCTTCCAATCTCGTTTACCTCCTTCACCTTGCTTTTCTATTTTAGTAACAATACTAACGGTTTGTTGTTTAAGTTAAACTTACTTACCAAGACTAACATTGTTTTTAGTACTAACTTACTAACAAGCACTAGGGATTGTATAGTTGCACATTACAAATTGACTAACAAGCTCTCAGCACTCGCTCTGCTCTTGTCTCCGCCCCTTGCCTTCACTCAATTTACTTTGCTGTGCTTCAAGCAGATTTTCTGCACCTGGCTAATCACTGTTCTGCCTCACACTCTGTGCACAGTAGAAGTCCCCAACCGGAGCCGTATGTTTGTCAGTAGGCTGTCTCTGTGATCTCTGTCCGCGTTTTGGATTTTAATCAAGAAGTAATCAAGAACTTCCTCATGTTCATTCCTTTGTAATTAGTCTGATCCAATTCAACTGCTTCCCCTTTGTAGCATGTGACTTCCCCTATGTGTATTTAAGCAGTCATTTCACTCACAGCTCTTGTCAGAACATTGATCAATATTTCTTTGTGCAGAGCGCCTTGTATGCCATTGAGTATTGTTTCTCTTCTACTGGATTGTCCGACTTTGATTCTTGCCATTGCTCTTTTTGTATTGTTTATGGCTTTCTGGATTTCGACCCATTTTTGTATGGCCACAATTTCTGTGTTTGGATGCCCTGTGTATGACCCTTGGCTTTGTTCATCGACTACGACTTTTTGCCGACTACGACTACGATCGTTTTTGTACCTCTGCTCATCTGTCTTACTGGTTCTGACCCCTGCCTGTCTAGTCGACACTGTTTTTGGTTTACGTATTGTGGTTTGGCAATTCCTGTGTTTTTTTGGCTTTGACTCAGACTCCATTAAAGGCATACGTTTTATTGGATTTCTGTCTCTTGCGACTGGTTCCTGTACTGTACCTCACATTTTTGTCCAGAGCCTGATCAATTAACTAAGCCCACAGTGCATTGTTCAGTACATTGTTAATTAAATTTCAGCCTTTTTCTCACCAAAGTACAGCAATGTTTTTGGGATGAGTTGCTGAGATGCCATTATTTTTAATGCTGGTATAAAAGGCACAATAGACCACAATGAGGGCCTCTTATGCAACTTTTGCACTGAACCCCCAGCGCAGAACGAGGCAGGACACAATCAGCGGGGACGGTGGGAGAGCTTACCTGGTGGATAGGGCGCACAGGGATCCCACGGCAACCACATACTTGGCGGGACCCCAGCCCACGTACTCGAAGGCTACGGGCAGTGGGCTCTTGGCATCCAGCAGATAGTACGGCATCATAAGCGTCAGAGCGGCTGACACGCCAAAGTACGCCAGGAAGCAGACTAGCAACGACACCACAATGCCCACCGGAATTGCCTTCTGAGGGTTACGGACTTCCTCACCTGAGACAGCAGACAGCACAACCATACTTTACATCTCTCTCAGTCTCATTGGTGCTGGAGAGCTGAGGACTGTCCTATCACACAATGGGTGGGAACACACACTGGACAGCTGTCATTTCATCACTGGGGTCAGAGACCATTCAGTCACACTCATTACAATGGGTAGTTTAGAATCAGTCACAGGGATTACACACCATTCACTCTCACGCTCATAACTATGGGCAACCTACAGGCCTCAATTAGTCTGACTCCAATTATCCAGAAATGCTCGTCACGCTCCCGGTCAGATTTGAGCCCATGGTCTTGCTAAGAGGCAGCAGTGTAACTGACAGCACCACCATTCCACCCTATACGCCACTCAAAATTTGTCTAAAAGGTCATTCTCTATCTCCTCTCTTCCTGTCTATCTCTCTTTTCATAGTTTGTGCTTTACTATTACATGAGCATCCAGGTCTGAATATATTTGGATGGTATTTTGGAAGGGACTCAAATCCATTTAAATGAATATGAAACCTGATTGAATGAAAGACCTTCATTACAGTTTCACAGTCTAAATACATACTGATCTCAGCGTATAATATTTTGTGGAGGATTTTCATTAGTTTGGAGCTTCTCTCTCACACACATTCTCCCTCTCACTTTGTATAATAGGAAAATCTGCTCACTGGGAACACGTCGTTCTCGAAAGCCGACATGCAAATATCAGCATTGAGATACCTGTGGTTGCGATGCAGTCAAACCCAACAAAGGCGTAGAAACAGGTGGCCGCCCCGGCTAAAGTTCCTCCAAATCCGTACGGCATGAAGCCCCCAGCACCATAATCACTGGTGACGTTATCGGTGAGGGTCAGATTCCTGGATGGAAGGGAACGGCAAGAACATGAGTACATGAATATTGCACATAATGATAGCAAAAAAAAATAAAAATTCGGCAAAAAGCTACCAGGAAAAGATTATAAGCCACAGGTGTGAAGTAATCAGCATTTTTCCGTTTGTGTCATTTTTTTCCTAAGACTAAATGTGCAGTAACAGTTGCACCATCGTTTTAAGAGTAATGAAGACAAGAATCTGCCTCGAGGACGATGCCACTCCCCCTTGCCGCCTTGTGATCAACACACGTGCACAATAACAGAACAAGCGGCCAATCGGTCTATAATCACTGTCACTGTGATCAGCTGAGGTTACATCGCCACTGAGGCCGACTACGCAGCAGTGTAATGTCTGAGGAAACACGTGCACACCAACACTTCTGCTCAAAGAGCGGAACCAAAATGAAGGAGTAGGAAGAGCTACAGCATATTAAGACCTGCCTT
This sequence comes from Gymnothorax reevesii, assembly GCA_029721435.1. Taxonomy (NCBI): domain Eukaryota; kingdom Metazoa; phylum Chordata; class Actinopteri; order Anguilliformes; family Muraenidae; genus Gymnothorax; species Gymnothorax reevesii. The sequence goes on along the minus strand of CM056579.1, from coordinate 98,453,370 downwards.
GTTAATATAACGCTACTATCAATGCAAAGTTTTAATCTGCTACAGAGCTCATACTTTTTCAAATCTCTCATCTTGCTTCGCTCCTAGTTTGACATGAGATTAGTTCACTGACTTAGCTCACATTTACCATGCGACCTGAGTTCTGTAGTTCTTACGATACTTGGTATATACTGTATGTACATATACAGTAGTACCGATGGAGTTTACCATGACCATGGAGTTTATATTTAGGTCATGTATAGCTGGTATCATTCTGATGAAGGCTTAATATGACAGCGAACATCAATTTGCTTGTGTGACTGAATTTTTAGATATGGATCATCATGAAATCATGTAACATTTTTATTCATAGAATACAACAGATTGAGAAGAACAGGCCACTGAGCCCAACAAACTCGCCATTTTCCTACCACTAAAATATGAACAATCATGCTACTTCTATTTATATGATAAATAAATTTATATGAGCAATTAATTAATCAATCAATTAATTAATTAATTATAGATTACATCTGTCTTTCAGATGAGACTTTAAACTGAGATGCTGACTCACGGTGGACACTAAAGATCCTGTGACACTAATCGATAAGAGTAGGGGGTTCCCCGGTGTCATGGCTAATGTCATAACCTGGCTCTTACGTCCTGCCACCTAATCATCCCCTGATCAAATTGGCAGTGAAAATTGCCCTCTCCCTCCCCACCTCAACCCCCAGGGCTCCCTTGAAAAAGAGATTTCAATCTTAATGGGACTTCCCTGGTCAAATAAGGGTTAAATAAACATTAAATTACTACTACAACTACTACTACTACCACTACTACTAGTAATAACAATAATATCTTCTCTTGTATTGAACTTTTAAAGCCACCGCACAAAGTGTTTTACTGTATACAAAGTGAGCTAATCCTACTCTTTCCCGTCGCCAAAAGTGTTTCTCCCTTGTAGGGTAACTGTGTGCTGTTAGCACTGGCATTGAGAGGTGTGATAGCAGATCGTGGAGCTCACCTCTGCGTAAGAATGTTGCCTCCGCAGGCTACTCCACCCAGAAGCTCCACAAGCATTTATTTCTCCATAGAGTAATATTTTTGCCCCCTGCCTATGGCTAGTTAACACAGGTTACACCGCATACCTCCTCAGAACAGTGATGTTTATGAGCGATTCCTCAGAGATATTCCAGTTGAGCGGGTCGCCTTTCACAAAGCCAGTGATAATGATAAACATGAGCACCAGGACGTTGACAGCAGTGAAGACCTTGTTCACCCAGGCTGATTCCTTCACGCCAAATGACAGGAGGCCTGAGGAATCAGCAATACAAAGCAAAGGTGTTATTTTCTTAAACTCCGTATGAAAAACAGCCAGTTCTCACGTAAGTCATCTTCAGGATTGCCCTTGATCTCAAATTGCTCTGTCATAACTCACTGATCTCCCAGCACAGAGATGTACCCAGCCCCAAATCCATCTCTGATATTTTTTTCCAACCCCTGGCTTTACTAATTCTCCGTAATGCCATTGGGCTTAATTTCTTATTAGGTTTTTGAATGAAATTTGAATTTGTGGTGTTCCTTATTCATTCAACCCTTGTTACTGAGGTGAGGCGGCTGTCAACATTCAGGCAAAAGTCTTTTCTATTTCAATAAACCTCCCTTGACTAGTATGACAGCGTTAAATGGGAGATTATTCTGTAAAGGTAAAACAAAAGTAATTTAAAGTGCCACAACCCATTACTTTGCATAGAAAGTAACTGTAATTGAAATTATCGTCATGTAACTGAACTTACTGTAATGTAACCCCACCCTCAGCAAATCATTTACATCTGAGTGATTGTGTTACTACCACAACAAACATACTTTAGTGCAGACCAGCTATGAATGAAAACTAGGTCAGAAAGATTAAAGGGACAGTTCACTTTTTTTGAAGTGGGGTTGTATGAGCTACAAATTGCCACTACTTACATTAGATGCAGTAGAAAGCTCTCTGATCTCCTCCAGGTAGCCGCACCAGGGCATAGTGCTGGGTGGAAATTTTGGCGATACACTGTTGTGAACGGAAACACAGAAACAGCGTATTTTCGCAGCCTCAAAGAGGTCCTACCTGAAAATAATACAACATTTCAATTGTACGCTATATTTAAAAAAATTACAGCACTTTAGCTGCTCGAGAAAAAAAGCACAGTTGCTTTTGAACAAACCAGCTGACGTATTCTTCTGCGAGGCGCATTGTAGTTCACTGCGATCAGCTGTTTGGGTCAGACTCTGAGCGGTTTATGGCAGAGCCGAATTTTTGATGGCATAGAATCATGTCTCAAATTAAAAAAAAAACTACAATAACCAGCACAACAGATACACAGTATGTGGCTGCATAGACCATATGCAATATCAATTTGTGCTGCAATGTTACATTAGACTTTTTCACAGGTGTTTCACTCTTCTACATGATGCTCGGGTACAGCAGTGCTCTTCAGTGTCTACCGTTGAGATTTCTCTGAATGTAGCCAAACGAAATTCTCTCTGGAAAAATGAATGCTGCAAGTACAAAGTGCCTTTAGGGATACGGGTGGCGTATCAATATCCGTTTTGAGGCAACTAGCCTCAGCTACTAGTCCAATATTCCGCGGAGGAATGCGGTGGAAGCTGTAAGTGCACCAGGATACAGCTTTGCTTTCACGTCCAAGAAAGCGACACACACGGACCATTTTCGTAATATTTGCACAAGTTAAACGGCCGTCCGACCTTGCAACCGCAGTTAAGCCGCTTGCACACTGGACGCGAAACGAGTTTTTCGCTCACTGATTACACTCAAAGTCAATGCGAAGACGTGAATACACACGTTTGTGCAGCAGCTTTACTGTGACCCAAACAGCTGATCGCTACAGCGCGCAGTGAACTACTATGCGCCTCGCGGAGGAATACGTTAGTTGGTTAGTTCAAGAGCAACTGTGTTTTTTTCCGAGCAGCTGAAGTGCTGTAATTTTTTTAAAAATAGCGTACAATTGAAATGTTGTATTATTTTCAGGTAGGACCTCTTTTAGGCTGCGAAAATACGCTGTTTCTGTGTTTCCGTTCACAACAGTGTATCGCCAAAATTGCCACCCAGCACTATGCCCTGGTGCGGCTACCTGGAGGAGATCAGAGAGCTTTCTACTGCATCTAATGTAAGTAGTGGCAATTTGTAGCTCATACAACCCCATTTCAAAAAAAGTGAACAATATGGAGGGAGATTTGTGCCATAATTTTATACAATACACTTATTGAAATACAATACATGTGTAACAGTAAATGCAATACAAAAATGCTTAAATACAGTACACATATTGAAAATACAATACATGTGTAACAGTAATACAACACAAAAATTCTTTGTTTTTCAATGTGAGTCAGGAATATTTGTGCCAAACTTAAAACAATACAACCATATTGTATTTTTGAGGTGCGTATTGTATTTCAAGGTGTGTATTGTATTTAATTTTGTCATGAATAATCCTGACCGACATTGAAAAACAAAGTATGTTTGTATTGTATTTATTGTTACACGCGTATTTTATTTTCGAGGTGTGTATTGTATTTCGAGCTGATACACACTACCATTCCTTGTGTGAGTTACGCTCATTCATTCTAACACTTCCCTCAGCTCCAGGGAAAACACACCCCAGTCATTCTAAAACCAAAGGTAAATGCAACAATAGTTCAGAGTCGTTTTTTTGGCAAAAATTACAATACATATTTGAAATTCCCCAAGGCATACCCTTCTAGAGGCCTGACAGAAAACATTTGTTTACAGAAACAAAGTGGTCAGTGGAAAGACTGAAGCCATTGTGTGGCGTGAGACGGCATCACTGCTTTGGACTACCACCAAGTCCCCAGCCTACACACACGGCACCTTACTCCCAATGCCCAAACAATCCCATCTTTTTATTTCCATTTGGGCTTGTGAAATGCCCTCTCTGCTATGTGATCTTTGCACAAACGTGCTGCTTCTTTTCAAAATCAGATTTACTTTTTTGTTTTCATCAGCGATACCAACCCGTGATATTGTGATTGTGAATGATATTCATGTGTGGGTTTACAGTTGCTGTGACCACAAGTTTAAAGAGCTCAGAATGGTTTCTCCTCTGTATCAAAAAGTTCTTCAGTTCCACAATGCAACTGGTAACATTTGATTTGGCCATTTCTGAAGCTAACTGTAGCTCTGGAAAGACCAACATTTTGTAAGTGACCAGAAAACATGAAGCTCACCTGAGAGAAGTAAGATAAGGCAGACCGCAAAGAAGTCTGGGTATTCGGCGAGGCCGGGTGACCTCATCCTAAAGTAGGTTTTGCAGAAATGCTCGATGTGCTCGCCAATGAGCTCGTCGAAAGTTCCACTCCACGCACGGGCTACACTGGAGGTTCCTGAGGAGGAAGGACGCCATGTGAGAGAACTCATTATTCCACTCGTTCTGCCCCCAAGAACACGAGTTGCAATTCTCAGCTAAGTTATTGTACTAAAGATAATGGCAGCTCGGAAACTTCATGCATGCCTTGATTCACTTTTAAGGTTTATTCAGTTCTGTATAAGGCCACATATCATGGACCTATAAGAAAGGCGATTTGTTTAAAACAATTAAGGTACAGATTTGATGCTTACGGAAGAACTGAAGACCTTTTAAAAATGGATGAAATGTTTTCTCAGAAGAATCTTTGGAATCCGTCGGGATTGCTATATCCCGACTTTATAAGCACCACAGTTTATCATGTTGTTGGGGGAAACATTCAAAAAGTTTGGAAAGCTCCCAAAGTATTTGGACTGTGAAATTGTATAAAGGAACCGCAATTCTTGCCTTGTTCACACAATACGTATTAAAGATGATCGCAAATTCAAGCACAAACCTGATACTCATCACACTCAAATCCAATGTTCGGGAGTCAAAATGCAAAAAATTAAGTTACTGTCCAAATACTTAAAGGTCAAGCCACACACTGTCATTTTAAAAAAGGGTTCGAAAACCGGCCCTGAGATGTCACATTGAAATCATATCAAACTATAGGGGTTCTTTAACAGGCAAATGAGTCTGAGAGCTCTTACGCTTTCCACATCAGTGATAGAGGGTTCTATGAATGGGTTCTTCTATGGGGACAGGACAGTCAAACCCATTTTTTATCAGTGTGTAAAGAATGCAGGTGCTCAGGGATCCATTTCCCTATGTGACGAGTTAGAGATCTGCAGCGGTGGAGCTTTCACTCCGCACTCGTTTCCAAGGCAAATGTCAGCTAAGGCTAAGATAGCACTAAACAAGGGCAGTGACAGAATTTTGAATTTGAGGGCTATTTGGAATTGTTAATTGCTGACTGACAGAACTTTGGAAGTGTCTGCCATGGCCCTACATACCTATATTTTTGCCCAAGCTTTAATTAGCAAACGAGCCAAGCTAATTGCACAGCAGCTACTCACCTATGACATAGGAGAGTATGAGGTTCCAGCCGGTAATGAAGGCCCAGAGCTCTCCGACTGTCACATAGCTGTACAGGTACGCGGAACCCGTCTTGGGAACGCGGGCGCCAAACTCCGCATAGCACAACCCCGCCATGACCGACGCCAGCGCCGCAATCAGGAACGACACCACGATGCTGGGGCCGGAGTCGCCCTTGGCGACCTCGCCAGCGAGAACGTAGACGCCAGCCCCGAGGGTGCTGCCCACACCCAAGGCGATGAGATCCAGCGTGGAGAGGCAGCGGCACAGCTTTGAGTCCTCTAGGCTGTCCATGTTCACCACCTTCCGTCGCACCAGAGAGCGGCCAAACGAGACCATGTGAGCCAGCATCCTGTCAGAGTCCTGTGGGAAACAGACGTTCAGCAACGTCCCAAATAACCAGGGGTGTGTAGTCCAGGAAGCAAAGCTCAAACCACAAGTTTCCTCCCCGGCCAGCCTATTTTACCGAATAGTTCAACCTCCCGGTTGAAGGACTGTACTGATTATAACAAACAAACCCAAATTCACAAATGTAAACATCAGCCCAAAAAATAGTGGCAAATCCACTGCGTCCTCTTGGCCAAACATGGGGAAAATGGAACGCCCCCTACTGGCCAAAGTATTGGTCCGATTCAGCTGAAAATAGAACTTGGTCGAGACCAGGGGTGGGGAATCTTTTCCAGAAAGGGCCGGTGTGGGTGCAGGCTTTCATTCCAACTAGGTAATTACACACCTGATTCTACTAATCAAGGTCCTTAGCAAAGATTCCAGAGGTTGATTAGTAGAATCAGGTGTGTAGCTGCTTGGTTGAAATGAAAGCCTGCACCCACACAGGCCCTTTCTGGGTAAGGTTCCCTACCCCGGGTCTAGACCTTATGACCTTATATACACATATGAAATATGAAAAGAATCGGTCAAAAACTGAGGATGCTACAGCACAGACAAGCCAAAAGTTTACGCACAGAATCACACACGCAGGGACGCACACACGACACACCACCACTAAAGACCCCGGACATAACATAAGCCCCTTGGGCCTTTTGACCAAGCGGGCTAAAAATTTATTGACAAGGACATTGATAAAAACTTTTAAACTTCGGAGTTGGGTAGCTATTGAAAGAATCAACTGCTCCCACTCCAATGCTGCCTCCTGTGTTCTCCGAGAAGTCCCATCTCCTACATCCCTAAACGACGGAGTCATGCAGTGCAGCTGGTGCTCACCTGGAGGAAGAGCAGGTGGTCTAGAATGCTCTCTGCTCCTTTCCAAGCCAATGTTAAAACTCCTGTGATTTCAGTTAACAGCTGTGATTTTGACTTAAACAGTTGAATGTTCATTCAGGAAAGTGCCGGCCGAATAGCCTCGCGATGCGGTCATATGTTGCTGTGTGAATGGGCTGTATTTTATGACTGAAAGATGTTTATGTTTCCCTGGAGACAATCATCCACCCTATGCCTCAAAAGCAAATTTTAATTGCAGGCATCAGCTGGGACACGGCCTTCGGTTCACTGCATCAACACAAACATTTTTACCCCAACCTGAGCTTCTGCCACTGCATTTCTCTGTAATGCAATAACGCAGCACCAAGTAGTTTTCAAGTACTTTTTTCAAGTAGTCATGACGTAGGGTGGAAGCGTTTTTGCTTACAATGGATTTCCCACAGAAACAGATTTGTGTGGACAACAAAAGATTGTTAGCAGCAGGCATTAAAAAAAAATCACTTGCGATATTTTTGCTTTTTGTTTCGAACACAGTCGTCATCAAGGCTTCAAGGTCACCTAAATGATTTCTCTTCGCAGTTGTATATCATTGCTGACAAGTCTGACATGTTTTGCCAAACAGATTCGACATAATAAATCTGTGTCAGAAGTATGATATTTACTTTGATAGGTTCACATTGTAAATGATGTAACTGCTAAAGCCTGATAATGGGTAAACTACTTTAACTTACCTACCGGTAACCCTCCTAAAACCGGGGCGAAACACATCTTAAAGGGGACATGCTGATCCTTCTTTAAATACATATTAGTAATGTTATTATGTTGGTTGTCCATGCTCAACCTCTGAAAAGTTTCTGAACATAAGATACAGGGATTTTGCCGTAATCCAAGAACGTGATTTCGTAAGCGTGATTGTCTCTCTGAACAGCTTCTCCCGAGATCTTCACGAGATCTGGGCAAAAGCTGACGTCAGGTTGTGCCGTCCAATTAGTACAGACCAGGCCAGAGCCAACCACTGCGCTGGACCTGCCCACACCGGAAACTATACTAGCAGGCACTTACAACGGCAGGTCATACTATGCCTTAGAAGCGTCTACACTTTTGGAAATACAAAAGAAGAACTGCAGATCACTTGAGGTGCAATTTTGTCAGTATCTCTCCGAAAGCTACATGTCCGTTTACTTTTGGACGCAAAGAAAAACAAATATTCCTCTTCAAAAGACGATGCCACCAGAAATCAGTGGGTAGCTTTTTTTGTTTAATGGCAGCAAACAGGCATGGCCAAAGGGAACGTTAGCTGTTTGTGCTCAGCATTTCACCAAAGACAGCTTTATCAATAAAGGATAACAGGATAAGCGTTTCAGCTGCTTCTCAAACCTGAAGCAGTTGCATCGATCAAGCGCACGGAGCCACAAACTGTGAGTAACCATATAACCGCAAATAATGTAAGTGAAGCTGACATGTTACGGGTGGCTAGCAGGACTGCTAGCGATAGTTAGCACTAACAACTGGCCTCAAATGCGGGCTTTGTAAAATATCTGAAGATAAAGCCTGTATTGGTCGCGACTGTCCATGACTCACAGACACAGAAGCTGTAAGTTGCTTTTACTGCATATGCTAACCTGACGTGATAGCCAGTTGATTGTGGCTGTAGCACAGCGGCTAACATCGCTAATGCTAAGGTTTGTGTCCTAAATATGCAAGAGTGATATCACGGGAAATTCTTCAGAAGGTGTGTGAACATAAACCTCATTTGAAGCTAACTTTTAACACTTGTTTGTAATTTGGATGCTTGGTACAACTGTTCACAGTAAAAAAACTTGCTGTCTGTAAAACCTGTATTGCAAGGCTTTGTCTCTGTGGTTATGACCGCTCGGTTACCAGCTACTGCATGTTAGTTTGTGTGCCGTGCGAATTAAAAATGCTTCTGCTTAACTTATATGCAGTAATTCTGATCGGTATGCTTGTGTTACTTCGATAAGCTTCAATGTGGCAGTTTCATCATAACGTTGCCCGATTGTAGCCACTACAGTTAGTGATCGCATCACTTATCCATGACCGAGATCAGCCGGATACTTCAAAATTGTCTGAGCAAGCTCTCTGGTGCTACCGTGAAAGCAATGCGTAATGCAGAAACTCTACTGGTTTAAAAATGATTTCTCTGCACTACCTTGACACTATTTCATTCCCCTTTAGAAATTGTTGTGGCTAATAAAAAGCCAAAAAAGGCGGAGATTAAATAGGTAATTCTTTCCTGTAGAAGTGATCAATTCGCTAGGTCTACATAAGCAACCTGTCCGCGCTAACGGAACTTACGGTCTGCAAAACCTGTGTTATGTTCATAACATAACCAAGCTCTCTCTAGCTGTCGTGTACTATCCATAAAGCTGCTTTCACATCGGACACAAAACAAATTTTTTGCAGGACAGATTAGCCTACATTCAAAGTCAATGCAAAGAAGTGAATACACGTTATGGGCACATAAAGCAGCTTTCACACCGGACGCGAAACTAATTTTTCGCGCAACAGATTACCTACATTCAGTCAATGCAAAGACGCGAATACAGGCCTTATGAGTGTGTTAAGCAGGTTTCACACTGGACGCGAAACAAATTTTTTGTGTGACAGATTAGCTACATTCAAAATCAATGCAAAGATGCGAATACAGGTGTTATAGGCACGTTAAGCAGAAACTAATTTTTCACGTGACAGATTACATTCAAAGTCATGACCGCTTACCAGCTACTGCATGTTAGTTCGCGTGCTCTGCAAATTAAAAATTCTTCTGGTTAACTCATATGTAGAAATTATGAGCGGTATGTTTGTGTTACTTTTGTAAGCATCAATGTCTAAGTTTCTTCATAATCTTGCCTGACTGTAGCCACTACAGTTCAAGCTAAACGGAGAGGTGCTGTCTGTGTCTGCCGAGTTGGGCTGCAGTTAGACCAGACGTAGATTTTGCTGAGCTTGGGGTGCGTTTTTGGGTGCTTATGAAACGATCGCTTTACTTATCCATGACCGGGGTCAGCCTGATACATCTCCAATGTCTGGGCAAGCTCTCTGATACTACCGGTGAAAGCAATAGGGAAGTGCACAGGCTATAACGTGTCCGGTATGACAAACGATTTCTTTGCATTGCCATCGATTGAATATTAAATTCTTTCCTGTAAAAGTGATCGATTCACTAGCTCCACATAGGCAACGGTTCACGCAGACGGAACTTACGGTCTGTAAAACCTGCATTATGTTCATGACATAACCGGAGCTCTATCTAGCTCTTGCATGCTATCCATAATGTGCCCATTTTCTGCGAGGAAAAGCTGGTCATTCCAAAGCAATAAGTAAACCAATATCATTACCAAGGGCAATTTCCGAAAAGGCCGTTTAGCTTGGAGCTTTCGCCCCTCTGTCATATACCCGTGCGGAAGCTGTTCGTTTCTCCATGCTAACAACACACCACACCTATGCACATGAACCAGCAGGTCCCAATACACACCGAAGCAGTCCATATGTTATTGGTCCACTTTAAGCTGCTCCTCACTGTCCATGTTTCCCTCTAAACTCAGACCCACTGGATTTCTACGGTCTCCGGTCTACACTTGGGCATGTCGACTCGTTCAACAAATGTGTCTATATGGGGTGAATTCTAGCTTCCCCTGCATCCTAGCTAGGAGTAGTAAAACCACTGTACTCATCAACTGTTGCCGTAGCAAACTGTAGCCGATAGCAAATTTGTGCTTGAGTTTCGCACTGCGTCCTCCACTTTCGCCGTTGTGTTTATTAGAACAAGTTAATTTTATTAGATCTATACACATGTACTGCGATAGATTGCAGAATATGTCCATTGATTCCTCTGGAGCCGGACCAAGAAAACCGTGTTCTGCTGCCTCGTACCGCCTAGATCCGCCCTCCAAAGAGCTGGCCAGTCAGAATAAAGCGGGCACACGGGGAGTGGGGGCCATAGCGGTTGAGCCACCTCAATGAGGCATTTCAGGCAGAGACTACTATGGACTACAAACGAGGTTTTTGAGGATGGCAGTATGAGCGAAATAATTTCCTTTTTTTTACTTTGCACGATCAGGAGTACTCTAGGGGAGTCAAAGACCAAAATATAACCTTGGAAAAATAGCATATTAGGTCCCATTTAATATCGGCTCAATGCTGCTGTGCCATAAAGACAAATGAACTCAAATCGAAAGTCGCTTCAGTCCAGCTGGAGATACATCGACAGTTTATTTTTCTGTAACTGCCGTCCACTTATTCCGCAAGATGAAACTCCAAGGCGGATGTTTTAACAACTGCTTTCACTGATAAATCAGCAGAATGCCTCCAGCAGGCATTATATAACTGTTCAAAAACAAATAGACCAAACACAATGAGTAAGAGGCTGGTTTTATACTACAATACATGGAACAATGGGACTTTTACTAAATCATAATAAAAAGCACGTGTCAAGTTATTCAGTGGGTGCTTGGCTGACCAACTGAAAAAAGTCCATGAGAAAACCATAGAGGTCTTACAGTCCTGTAATAATAACTCAACCCTCGCTATATCCAAAGTTTTACCATAAGGCTTTGTGCACGAATGAAAGCAAAAATGTCAAGAGTTTAAAGGCGAATAATGAGTGAAAAAGGGACACAAAAGCCCTTCTCTCTGTGAGACGCCACTGCATTCGCTCTCTGCTCTAATTGCATCACTTCCAAAGGAAAATATACAGACATGAAAAGGACTCCACGCACGCATTGAGTTTTGCTTTGTTCTTGACTACAATTCCCATGTGCAGGACTTAGCTTCCTGGCCTGCATCCAAATAATTTCAAAAGCTGATCAATGGTATTCTGAGGTCATCGTCTCAGACCTACTCAGGCAAAAACAATTGCACTGGGAATCGTGTCCAGCTTGTGACGGCTCAGACGCATTTTCATTGAACGCTTCTGACGTCTGTCCTTGCTATCCACTTTCAATGGCACGCAGCTATCTTCACATTGATACCAATTTAAACTTGAGTGTGCTTTTACGTGTAAAAACCAATGCTCCCTCCCCCCGCCAAATAGCGAAACACACCAGTTTAGTAGCTAATCAATGCATCTACAAAATGTGTTGAAGAAATACCAAGCAGTCTCTGAGTTATGGCTTCGAAACACTCCGGGAATGACACGAGCACAGCCAAAAATAATGCATCCCCCCACCTCCCTCCAGGAAGAGACACAATCATGGCTAGTTTATAGCCACAAGTTACACGAAAGGCTATCCATCGAGTGACTGTACATTATCATTGAAATCTCAGCTATATAAACACATTCTAGAGGACTGCACCTCAGCTCCACAGGCAGGTCAGCAGACTCCCATATCCCACTATTCCCCACAGCTGGAGTTCTAGACTCCGGGAGGTGATCAGAGGTCTCATGATCACATGATCACTGGGGGGTCTTGGACAGAACCCAAAGTATAACCTTTCATCTGCCAAGGGTGGAGCCTCATTCTTAACCCCACCAAGTGAGGTCAACAAGTTCACCTTCATATATCTCCTTCAAGAAATGACTACAATCAAATTTCAGAAACACGTTAAAATGCGGTTTATCGTCTAATATAGGGCATAACTACTCAGTATGTACGCGTGGATGCACGAGCGCCTCTGTTTCTGTGTATGTGTGTTTATGCGCGTGCATTATACGCGCTTATGTGCATGCATGTGTGTACGTGGATGTGATATTTAAGGCTACAGAGGTCTATGTCACCACATTCACAGTGTTACTCCGTCAATGAGTACAGACTGCCTGTCATCCCAGAGTCTGTATATCTGTTTCTGTAGAAATGCAACATTCTGCAACCTGCAGTGCTGTAGTTCCAACCCACATGTGCTTCAACCACCTACCTGCAGAGGAGATTCTGCTTACACCAAAAAAGATGAATAATATCCAGGAGTCCTCTCACACACAATAGCTGCCAAACTGGCACATCCCCGGCGCACATCAAGAGGTTAAACCACCAAAGAACCTCGTAATCCCTTGTTATTTCTCTCCCTCTCTTTCCTCTCTACCAGAAACCTGTCATCCCTTCTTCTATATCACACTCTTGCCCTCCCTTCCTCCCTCTCCCTCTCTCTCTCCAAGTGTGTGACACAGGAGGTACAGAATCAGCCCATCTAAGTCGAGCCTCAGGAGTTCAGCGCTACTTCACGTCTGTGAGCTGAAATACATTCTGCTGACTTACAACAGCCCAGGGTAGCTATATTTACACCTGCATTACTGCAGCCAAGCCTGTCCCAACATGCTTTAACCCCCCCACTGACCCCCAAACCGCACACGTTTGCTGGGGACAAGCCCTGAGACAAGTGTGGTGGCAGTGATAGTGTGTGTGTGTGTGTGTGTGTGTGTGTGTGTGGGGGGGGGTAATCTTGCCTTTGGGCTTTAGGTCAGTGGGGCGTATACTCTCCGAGAAAAAAGGCCTAAATAACAACTCATTGGTCAAAAAAAAGTGCAAGGACTGAATAAATACTCTCCTGAGACCTGTGTGCTGCCATTAGCTAAATACCTTTCCCTGCAGTGAACTGTAAAGATGGGCTACATCACTGTAAAAGTCAATTATTGCTTAGCAGTACATGAGAATATTGCAGAAAGGCTCAATTCTTACATTTTAAGAGTGTAAGTTTTAAGGAGAACTGATTAGATGTTATTTTTCCACTTTTCTTTCTGTAAAAAGAAGTTCGCAAATATACACACAAGGCTTCAACATTTAAAGAAATCACAGGAAAAAGCGATCCCATGCAAAGTTACTTAGTCTATTTGTTAATCTATTTCTTGATAATTTCCTGACCTTTACTTTGTTGTTAAGACCATTAAAACCTTAATATTCTTAAGATTCAAGATTCAAAAAGGCACCTTATACCAACAAATTATCCTTCTTATCGGGGGAAAATGAAGACTGCTGCAGCCTAGCTGCACAATGTGCTTTTCTCCTGTACCAGTGAGAGGAACAGTGACTGACCCTGCCCTGCATCATATTCCCATCACACTGTCCTACTAGTTGTACAGTGTTATGTTATTGTGTGTGTGTGTGTGTGTGTGTGTGTGTGTGTGCAAGAGAGAGATAGAGAAAGGGAAAGACCAAGGGAGATGGGGGGAGAGGGAGAGGTAGAGAGAGAGACAGAGAAAGTTGAATGTTGAGTGCTAAGTGTAAGTAAACAAATATGTAAACAACTGCTTTGGCAATAATCCTTTCACTAGCAAGGACCACACCATTAACAAAAAGTGATTAGAAGTTTATTGAAGAGAATACTGCAGATTTGCACGAGAGGAACTCTCATAGAGCTATTCTGTTTTGGTGACTGTGAGTTTGGGGAAGCTACACTGTTTTAAATGGACTATATTTAACAGTTAAATTAACACATTGTCTCCTTGTTATTATATCCCCGAACGCCTAATGGCGTTCCGGGGATATTATGTTTTTGGTCCGACCGCCGCCGCCACCGCACTATGTGTTAACGCGATAACTTCAGTAATATTTCAATTAGAAATTCCATGTTTTGCATATAAGAAAGTATCACAATGAGGAAGAACTAAAACGATTTTGGACAATTTACAATTTCTAGATTGGCCACCAGGGGCCAAAAAATGAAAAAATCACTGTTTTATCATATCTCTGGAAATATTTGTCTGATTGACCTCAAATCAAGTGCAAATGAAAGGTCATGACCTGAGGATGTGTCCAACGATGACATTATCCCTGTATGGTTCAAAATTTTGCCACCAGGTGGCGCTTTGTGATGGAAAATTACCAGTTTGGCCTTCAGAACCATTTGTCCGATTGACCTGAAATTAAGCTCAAATGAAAGTGTATTCGAGGAGGATTGGGGGCGTTCGGGGATATACCCCCAGCCGTCGCCTCCGACGGCATGAGTCTAGTTTTAACTGTAAGACGAGCCCTGTGTGCAAATAACTGCACATGGTTTACAGTTGACAGACACGGAACCCCTGTTATAAACTCATTGAAAAACTAGAATGTGTTTTTTTACTCATAAAATGGACATCTCCACCCTGGCCCCCTTCCCTGCCGAATCCACCGGCTGGACGGACAGACAGGCAGACAGGCACAAACCAAAAGGACTGCAAGAGCTGAGTAGTAAGTATGCAAAGTTTCATAAAGATCATGCAAATCATGTTTTGGAGTAATGCTCTCGGAACGAAGAGGGAACGCCGACATGAACGCAAACGGGAACGGAGCCTAAAACAATATGTCTGCCCTCTCCCTCTGGGGGGAGACATAATTACAGTTAAAATAACTGGCAAAAAAGGTGCCAGTTTTTCACAGTGCACAATACGGAATTTGCCAGAGCACCCGGGCATGACGAACCTCCATAGGACCCGACTTAAAGGACAGGGAGAGAGGAGAAGGAGAGAAGAATAGGATGGGAGGGAGGTGCGCATAATACAAAAGGGAAGTGGGAGGGATGGGTTCAGTGTGTATCTACAGGAAGGGTTCGGTGTGTATCTACAGGAAGGGTTCGGTGTGTATCTACAGGAAGGATTCAGTGTGTATCTACAGGATGGGTTCGGTATGTATCTACAGGAAGGGTTCGGTGTGTATCTACAGGAAGGGTTTGGTGTGTATCTACAGGAAGGGTTCGGTGTGTATCTACAGGATGGGTTCGGTGTGTATCTACAGGAAGGGTTCGGTGTGTATCTACAGGAAGGGTTCGGTGTGTATCTACAGGAAGGGTTCGGTGTGTATCTACAGGAAGGGTTCGGTGTGTATCTACAGGAAGGTATCAGTGTGTATCTACAGGATGGGTTCGGTATGTATCTACAGGAAGGGTTCGGTGTGTATCTACAGGAAGGGTTTGGTGTGTATCTACTGGAAGGGTTCGGTGTGTATCTACAGGAAGGGTTCGGTGTGTATCTACAGGAAGGGTTTGGTGTGTATCTACAGGAAGGGTTCGGTGGGTATCTACAGGATGGGTTCGGTGTGTATCTACAGGAAGGGTTCGGTGTGTATCTACAGGAAGGGTTCGGTGTGTGTCTACAGGAAGGGTTCGGTGTGTATCTACAGGAAGGATTCAGTGTGTATCTACAGGATGGGTTCGGTATGTATCTACAGGAAGGGTTCGGTGTGTATCTACAGGAAGGGTTCGGTGTGTATCTACAGGAAGGGTTCGGTGTGTATCTACAGGAAGGATTCAGTGTGTATCTACAGGATGGGTTCGGTATGTATCTACAGGAAGGGTTCGGTGTGTATCTACAGGAAGGGTTCAGTGTGTATCTACAGGAAGGGTTCGGTGTGTATCTACAGGAAGGGTTCGGTGTGTATCTACAGGAAGGATTCAGTGTGTATCTACAGGATGGGTTCGGTATGTATCTACAGGAAGGGTTCGGTGTGTATCTACAGGATGGGTTCGGTGTGTATCTACAGGAAGGGTTCGGTGTGTATCTACAGGAAGGGTTCGGTGTGTATCTACAGGAAGGGTTTGGTGTGTATCTACAGGAAGGGTTCGGTGTGTATCTACAGGATGGGTTCGGTGTGTATCTACAGGAAGGGTTCGGTGTGTATCTACAGGAAGGGTTCGGTGTGTATCTACAGGAAGGATTCAGTGTGTATCTACAGGATGGGTTCGGTATGTATCTACAGGAAGGGTTCGGAGTGTATCTACAGGAAGGGTTTGGTGTGTATCTACAGGAAGGGTTCGGTGTGTATCTACAGGAAGGTATCAGTGTGTATCTACAGGATGGGTTCGGTATGTATCTACAGGAAGGGTTCGGTGTGTATCTACAGGAAGGGTTTGGTGTGTATCTACTGGAAGGGTTCGGTGTGTATCTACAGGAAGGGTTCGGTGTGTATCTACAGGAAGGGTTTGGTGTGTATCTACAGGAAGGGTTCGGTGTGTATCTACAGGATGGGTTCGGTGTGTACCTACAGGAAGGGTTCGGTGTGTATCTACAGGAAGGGTTCGGTGTGTGTCTACAGGAAGGGTTCGGTGTGTATCTACAGGAAGGATTCAGTGTGTATCTACAGGATGGGTTCGGTATGTATCTACAGGAAGGGTTCGGTGTGTATCTACAGGAAGGGTTCGGTGTGTATCTACAGGAAGGGTTCGGTGTGTATCTACAGGAAGGATTCAGTGTGTATCTACAGGATGGGTTCGGTATGTATCTACAGGAAGGGTTCGGTGTGTATCTACAGGAAGGGTTCGGTGTGTATCTACAGGAAGGGTTCGGTGTGTATCTACAGGAAGGGTTCGGTGTGTATCTACAGGAAGGATTCAGTGTGTATCTACAGGATGGGTTCGGTATGTATCTACAGGAAGGGTTCGGTGTGTATCTACAGGATGGGTTCGGTGTGTATCTACAGGAAGGGTTCGGTGTGTATCTACAGGAAGGGTTCGGTGTGTATCTACAGGAAGGGTTCGGTGTGTATCTACAGGAAGGGTTCGGTGTGTATCTACAGGAAGGATTCAGTGTGTATCTACAGGATGGGTTCGGTGTGTATCTACAGGATGGGTTCGGTATGTATCTACAGGAAGGGTTCGGTGTGTATCTACAGGATGGGTTCGGTGTGTATCTACAGGAAGGGTTCGGTGTGTATCTACAGGAAGGGTTCGGTGTGTATCTACAGGAAGGGTTTGGTGTGTATCTACAGGAAGGGTTCGGTGTGTATCTACAGGATGGGTTCGGTGTGTATCTACAGGAAGGGTTCGGTGTGTATCTACAGGAAGGGTTCGGTGTGTATCTACAGGAAGGGTTCGGTGTGTATCTACAGGAAGGGTTCGGTGTGTATCTACAGGAAGGATTCAGTGTGTATCTACAGGAAGGGTTTGGTGTGTATCTACTGGAAGGGTTCGGTGTGTATCTACAGGAAGGATTCAGTGTGTATCTACAGAATGGGTTTGGTATGTATCTACAGGAAGGGTTCGGTGTGTATCTACAGGATGGGTTCGGTGTGTATCTACAGGAAGGGTTCGGTATGTATCTACAGGAAGGGTTTGGTGTGTATCTACAGGATGGGTTTGGTGTGTATCTACAGGAAGGGTTCGGTGTGTATCTACAGGAAGGATTCGGTATGTATCTACAGGAAGGGTTCGGTGTGTATCTACAGGAAGGATTCGGTATGTATCTACAGGAAGGGTTCCGTGTGTATCTACAGAATGGGTTTGGTGTGTATCTACAGGAAGGGTTCGGTATGTATCTACAGGAAGGGTTCGGTATGTATCTACAGGAAGGGTTCGGTGTGTATCTACAGGATGGGTTTGGTGTGTATCTACAGGAAGGGTTTGGTGTGTATCTACAGGAAGGATTCAGTGTGTATCTACAGGATGGGTTCGTTGTGTATCTACAGGAAGGGTTCGGTGTGTATCTACAGGATGGGTTCGGTGCGTATCTACAGGAAGGATTTGGTATGTATCTACAGGAAGGGTTCGGTGTGTATCTACAGGATGGGTTCGGCGTGTATGTACAGGAAGGGTTTGGGGTGTATCTACAGGAAGGGTTCGGTGTGTATCTACAGGAAGGGTTCGGTGTGTATCTACAGGATGGGTTCGGTGTGTATCTACAGGAAGGGTTCGGTGTGTATCTACAGGAAGGATTCGGTATGTATCTACAGGAAGGGTTCAGTGTGTATCTACAGGAAGCGTTGAATGCTTCACGGCTGAGGTTTGGTCCTGCTCCTGAAACTCGGCTAGATAGCTTCAATTAACAATGAGTGGCCATGCCTATAAATCTCCTCAATTTTAATAAGGACTTGAGTGACAGAGATTGAAAGAGAGAGAGCGACAGAGATATAGAAAGCAAGACAGAATATGAGAGGGAGAGAGAGAGAGAGACAGAGAGAGAGAGAGAGAAGAGTTTCTGTATGCCGCAAAAAAAAAAAGAGAGAGGATTTCCAATGCACACAAAGGCCTAACAGATGCATCTGCCTGGGTACTTACTGAACGCTGATAAATGGTTGGGTAACAGACATGGACAAACACTGAGACAGACAGCTCTGTTTGCCCAGCGCAACCTGGACGAGCTCCTAAAAGCATGGCTCCTGATTGGTCAGGG
This sequence comes from Gymnothorax reevesii, assembly GCA_029721435.1. Classification (NCBI taxonomy): domain Eukaryota; kingdom Metazoa; phylum Chordata; class Actinopteri; order Anguilliformes; family Muraenidae; genus Gymnothorax; species Gymnothorax reevesii. Next base: position 98,434,677 of record CM056579.1, on the reverse strand, counting down.
GAGGGCGGTGAAGTCGCTGAGTTTCTAATGGAGCGGCCTTGCACAATGTTGGACTCGGAGACGAATATGCGTCATTGGACACGTTTTGTTAAACTACGCTAAATACAAGGTCAGGAATAATATCGACTGTCCCAAACACCCTATCATCGTTGTGTTCCAGTTCGAGGTCCCACAGAGCCCAGAGACTCCAACACATCTCAAATAAAAACAAATACAGCATTTTTAATTGGCTTGATAATTCATCCCTAACCTGATGAAACTTGGCTTACTGATAAACATGATTTTACAAAAGCACTGATCAAAATACAGTATATTATGCGAATTTTGATAATGACAGCAGAACACAGAGGTTTAAAAGCCGTTCTCTCTCAGGGCGTCGATAGCATTTACCAATAGGACGCAACCAGGGCCATCTCTTGTAAAATGCAAGAAGGTGACTCACAGCTGAAAAGGGCCCATGTTTACAGTCTCAAAACCCTACCTCTCGGTAATATGAATTATTGCACTCTTCTTACTTTCCCATTGCAGAACAGCGACAGGTATTCCACAGCAAAACCAAGGCAAACTCTGAGCTCAGCCCTGACCAAGCACATCTTCAGAATGTCAAATTACATTCAAATGAAAATGGGCGACAAACTGTGAGCCGGAACCAAAACAAGCCAGTTTTACTAAACAAAAACAAAAAGTGGAAATTGCGCACTTCAAGGAAGCGTTTGTTCCCTTTGGAGGCGAAAGTAACCAAGGGGCTGTGTCTAGTCCGGTGTGTGCCCTCCACACACTCCCTCATGCACCGGTTGACCCTTAAGGACAGTCAGTTCCAAACCTGGAATGCACCTTTCCTTGGCTAGGACATCAGACTATGAGTAAAGGCCAGACTTAATGAATGGGAAGTTCAGACCGCCGATGCCAGATACCATGGCCCTTATTACAGACCACAGCGGCACCAGCGAACTGAATCAGTCTGCCCTCTTTCTAACATAGGTCTACAGCAACATCAGGTTGCGCAGAGAGAAGGCTGAAAGGACATCTTTCATCAGATGAGTTACTTTGGCCTGATAAACAAAAACTTGTTGGAATGGTACCAAAACAAGTGAAACATGCATCTTTCAGTCAAGTATTCAGCCTGACATAAATGTCCCAAATAGGAATAGCAGTCCAAACAGTGGTGCAAACAAATAAATCTCTTCATGACGGAGAAAGTTGTTTCTTTTACTTCTATTCATGGTGGTCCACGAGCTTCTGCTCTGGTTCCGTCCAGCCTTGGTTGGAGTAGTCACCATACTTTCTGTAGGTTACCCTAAATGACCCAAACACACACACACACACACACACACACGTCCTTGTACTTATAACTTAGTGAGGACATTATATTGACTTCCATTCATTCTTCCTGTGTCTCTACAGCCTTTCCCTAATCTTAATAGTAAGCAATGTATGCCTAACCCAAACCCTTACCCTAACCTTAGCCTATCCCTAATTATAACCTTACCCCTAACCTTAACCAATAAGTCACAATTAGCCTTTGTAGTTGTGAGGACCGGCCAAAATGTCCTCACTTCCCAAAAATGTCCCCACCCTGTAGGAAAAGAACGCTTTTTGGTTCTCACTTTGTAGCAAGTACAAGAACACACACACACACACACACACACACACGCACACACGCACACACACACACACACACACACACACACACACCGGCATAACTGATCTACCGCTGAGTAACACAATAGCATGGTACTGGCTGTGCTTTTCCCATTGACCTAGTTTAACAGACTCTTGCTTCAATAGTAATAGTAAGTATGCTGATTAAATTACATTATATTAAGTATTTTATGAGGGCAGTGTTATTATTTTGTAAATCAAACAAAATCTGTCAGCGACATAGTCCTGAACAATGATTTTTCCTCTGAGATAATTCTCTCGTAATTGCCAACAACCACACTGAATACACCCTTAAATACAGTACCCGCTAAAGAAAAAAATAAGTCCTTAACTTGTTTTTATTTTTAAAACATATTGAATGAAGTGCAACAGATAAATAATGAATTAATTTCCACACAGGCAGCCTAAGGTAACCTTAGAGCAGCTGCATGCCCATTTGAATGCGTGGCCGGTGAAACAAAGGAAGCCTTTTCAGGCCAAACAGGCACCATGGCATCGCCGTGGAGTGCAGACTTGTACAAAACTGAGGCAAATACCGACAGGCAGAAGAGTGGCAATTTACCACTGCCAATGAGAGCTTGGATGGCCAAAGATAGACCACACAAAAGCCTGGACCCTTTGAGTGAGTGTTTTAATCAAGCTGCGGCACCTTCAGTAGAGTTCCGGAAAGCCAAAGACTCAATACATAAAAGATATAATTCTTGGTACAAAATCCAATGAATCATTCCAGCAATTTCACAGAGCCTTTCACAATGTATTTGGACAACATGACCAAGAAATGATATCATAGTATATATTTTTTTAATTAAAATAAATATGTTTTTTTACATTTTGAATATACCACACACTTTTATCATAATTTCACCATAACATGCTTTATGAGGAGTTCAAGTATCCAAGAAAAATGAGGGCATCAGCTTGACAGGGCAGGTGACAAATCTACAGTATCTATCAACCAGCCACAACAGATCTCATAGCAGTCCGACCTGTGGATCCTCCTCAATATCCAGGCACATTTCCCAGGTCATTTTATAATGTAAACCTCCCCATTTTTCTCCACATGTATAGACAGTATAGCCGAATTCATATTCTAGCACATTCCTTGTACAACCAGTATATCATCCACTCCGAACTGTATACAGATTGCTGCATTGACTGAGGGTAAGAAATTAGGACCCTGAATTAAATTAACTGCAAGTAACAACTCCAACAGGCCTGGGGTCCAAACATTTTCATAAAGATTCATCACAACATGTGAACACAAAGAGTAACTGAGACCCAAAAAAGACAACAGCAAATGGTGAGTATAGCTCTGCAAAGAGTCAGGCAGTGACTATGTGATTGAAAAAAAAATAAAAAAAAGGCTAGAAAATATACTGTATTGTCACAGATTCCAAATGACTCAGCACTATAATCTGCAAAAAAAAAAAAAACCATCCGGGAAAAATATAAGATAATCCAAAGATTGACTCGACATTACATTTGGACACAATGAGCAGATTTGGTCCTGTTTGACAAAGAAAAAATACACAGATTCTCCATTTTCCGTTACCAATAAAAGCCCGTGATAAGAAAGGAAAATGTCAAATGCCACAGAATTGGGGCCAGTGCGTAAACCTGCTATGTGCAATACCCAGCATCACTGCAATCCTTTTGTTTGGCAATTCAAACATTGCAAAATGGAATTGGAAATAGGCGATTATGATAGAGGTTACCCTAAACTAACAACTGCACTGGCACCATACTGTTACAAAGGGCGGTTTATTATCCAAAATTTTAGTTCTTCATATCCTCCAAAACATGGCAAGCAACCTTCGTGCTCAACTAATGGTCACTATCTATATAGTTCCCCAGTGCGTAGAGAATTCATGAAACTCATGGAAAGAAATGCTAGCTGCAAGACGGTACCTTGTTAGAAGCAGAAATTATTTTCCAAAGGCCCACAACTGAAATTCACTTTTTTAAAAAACCTAAAGTTTCTCGCAGGGAATGTTTGAGTACAAATTTAAAAGCATTGACGTCAAATCAAGTTGCTTCGCTGCTAATGTTGAAAAGGTGGACACCCTCAAAGTAGGGCGCCAATCCAACTTTACTGTTTTGTTTAGCAAAAAAGTAAAATAAAGTCCAGCAAGTCCAACTTTTTCACCAGATACTTTTTCGTCCAACCAGAATGCAAACATAACAGCATACTCTGAGGTGACCGCAGTAGAGCTGTCCTTTATGAAAACGACATTGCTAGATTAGAGGTCTAGACTTCAGTCAGCTTTTTCAGGGCTTGTAAAAATTTCACATCCAGACAGATTACTTCCAACAATTTGAGCAAACTGTCCAAAGAAGAGCTATGCACTGGCCCAGCTCTGCTGATTAAAGAAGTGGCTTTCACCCACTGCAGGCACATAAAAAAACCCTTAAATCTGAGAATCCCAAATGGACAAGTAATCTGACAAATGTTATCTTTCCAAAAGATTTAGACAGCTGTGCAATAATACTGGCACAAATAAATACCAAACACAAGAAGTGACAATAGAAAAAGTTGTAAAAGAATTCACACAGGAACTCAAACTGCCCATCATTAATCAATTCAACCACTATTCTCCCCTTATATGTTTGGTGAAGAAATAGACTGGACCAAGAGGCCTTTTCAGCATTAACAATAAATCCAACCTCAATGCGACCACAACAGTGAACCAAAACCTAACTCATACTCAGAAAATAACTATTATCAACTCAACTGTTAGATTCCAGACATTAAGAGGTCTGAGCTCAGAATCATTTAACATGGAACATTTTTTCTTCAACCCTTTAAACTGATTTTTGCATTTATTTCCCTTCAAGTAGGTCCAAAGTAAGAAAAAGCATTTTTTTCCCCTCCATATTGCAGGACAATGTCACATACACATGTGACTGCATCACGTGAAAATTGACATTTCATGGCACTTGGGCCTGGATCAAAACTTTTTTTTTCAACCTTTCGTGTGACCTTGCCCTAGACCTTTGACATAAATTATAGGTCTGTGGCGAGTAACCTATGTTAACATGTCTCAAAGTTTTGTTAAGGTTGGTGCAGGATAAATGGCTGACGGGTGCCTAACAAACAAACTGACAGACAAACAGACGTCTAACTGATATACTAGTGCAATCGTACGATTTCGGCAAGTTACAAACAGCGGTGAAAACATAACCTCGGCGGAGGTAAAAATTTGGAAATTGTGAGTTTTCCACAAGTTGCTCGTGTCGTCAGAAGTGAAGACTAACCCATTTTTACTGCCGTAATTTCAGAATGTACAGAATGCATTTTTTTAACATCAGAACTCCTATTATCAGAAAGTTGAGCTCAAAAAATGCCCCAAAATTAAGAACCTATTAGTAAGATCCTGAGGGTGGGAATGAAAACTGAAGTAAAGAACTTGAATTGAGATAATGGAGTCGAAAGACTCACCACTACTCTGTAGACTCTTGACAGTGCTTTATCTTTTGATAAAAATGCTAATTATGCAAGAGATATGATGTCTTAAAATATCATTGCTGGAAAACAATATTTTTGAAAAGATTTCTAAACTGAAAAACAAGATCTTTTAAAGCATATTCGAGGCTGAACTCCTCAAAAAGTTTTAGAAAAATTCAGACTCAGCCCCCAAAATAGACATTATTATAAGACATTATTATACAGTATAAAAGAGAGAGTACAGACAAAGCCTTTATTTTTATTCCCACAATGAAACCATTAAAGAGAAAAGGCTGTCTATTACCAGAAAATAGACAAGATCCAGGCACACAGTCTATTACCACTTAATAAAGATCCCAAAGTAGACGAAAACATTCAACAGCTGCTCAAATATGTATTTGCACATAAGACACTGTACATTTACTCTATTTGAGGGCATTATTTAAAGAAATGAGCAAACAAGATGAGATCATCATGTCCCATCAGATGTCCCAAAACATTAAAAACACTCACAGATCTGCTGAATAATGTCGATTATCTAATGACAATGGCACATATCCAGGTCTGCAGACTGATCTTAGACAGTATGCGAACAGTCGGTGCTCATTTTCAACATGTTGGATGTGGGAAACATGGGAATTGAACGACTTTAATAAAGGCCACGTTGTTATAGCCTGATGAATGGGTTAGAGCATCTCTGAAGTTGCAAGACTCTTCAGGTGCCCCGATCAGCAGATGTGAGTACCTACTGACAGCGCTATAAGGAAGGGCAAACCATGAACTTCCGACAGAATTTTGGACACGGAAGGCTTATTGATGCATGAGGGCAATGACGGCTATGCCGTCTGGTCCAAACCAACAAATGGGTTACTGTAGCACAAGTCGCTGAGACTTTCAATGATATTTAGATGAGGAATGAGTGGCAACACACAGTGCATCATACCCTCCTGTGTATTGCACTTTTTAGCTAGCAAACTAAAGTGCCAAAGATAACCCTGGTCCACCACAAAAAGTGCCCCCAATGGGCATGCGAGCTTGAGAACTGGACCTTAACGCGAGTGAAGATGGTTGCCTGGTCTAGTGAGTCCTATTTTTTTAACATCGAGTACATTGGCTGGGTACGAGTGCACTATTTACCTGTGAAGAGATGGCTTCAGGACGCACTGTGGGAAGAAAGGCATGCGAGTGGAGGGAGTGGTTTCTGCTGGGAAACCGAGTTTGGCATCAAGAGGTTTGATGGAGCTGTTTTGGCAACATATGGCGGACCTTCAGTATCTTAGGCAGCTGGTTTTAATCTTGTGGCCAATCAGTGTATATCACGTAAAAAAAATCTTTTGGCTACACTTTATAAGGAAACGATCAGAATGGAATGATAGATTCGAACTCCTGTTCAGCACAAATGGAGAGTAACGGATGAGTGACAGATGTATTTAATCAATGTTTTAACTCATCTCTGTGGTACCCTGTGATGTCTATCGACAGGAAAAATTACTTTCCAGGCGGAGAAAACAAACGATTGTCAAAACTAAAAACGTAAAAATACCTTGGTTTCAAAATTGCGTTATTTTTACGCAGTATGTAAGTTAAGATTTTTTCTATGCCTTCATTCAGAATTGACATAAGTGAGGGAAGGATGAATTTTGATTTTGGCCTGCCACTGAAATAAAAACCTGTGACAGCCTAATGGGGAAACTGAAGGTGAGGGTAAGTAGGCCGACAGAGCCAACAGCATAAACAGCAGGATCAGGCGCGTCACTGATGCGCTGAGAGCTCCTATATTGGCTCTTAGATCGGCCCGCTAGAGCAAAAACAACCGAGATAGTCAACAAGCCTAAGTGAGCAAACAATATAAACGTCTTATTAAAACACCCCATCGAGCAGAATCTCAGCACTCTGCACGCGCAAACAAACTCTGTGCCGGGACAGTCCGATATCTATTAACAGAAAACTGCTTCACTAAGCAAAATACGGTCAGTGACAGCGTGATTTTGCAAAGGATTAAGGAAAAACAGATAGCTGCGAGGCGCTCACCTGGTGCGACATTACTTATGGCAAAATTCCACTTGCAGATTTTGCATTCACGTAGGTTCAATGGGGAAGATCACTTACATTTAAAATGCACAGCAGTGAAGCATTCTAAATGCACACACTTAATTGAGAAAAGGCAACATTTTTGTGGGATCAACCTTGTTCGAGACCTCTTCTGCAAACTACTGTGCATCAATCAGCTGCGAAATTAAAACGACCAGCTCAATATAGTTGAAGTCCCCCACATACCGCCAAAACAGCCCCACCAAACAGACATCCACTTGAATTTCCAGAGCAAGGGTTTCTTAGCAGAAAATGTTTCCGAGGCATCACACTCCCTCCTCCAGCATGTCTTCTTCCAACAGTGCATCCTGATGCCATCTGTTCCCAGGTAAATGGTACGCATGTACCCAGCCAATGAACACGAAGCCAAAGACTCACTGGAGCAGGTAACCTTCTTCACTTGCTCTAAGGTCCAATTCCAATGCCGACGTGCCCATTATCGGTACTTTTGGTGGTAGACCAGGATCAGAATGGGCACTCCAGCTGAGCTATTGCTACAAAGCGATATACACAGCAGGGTGTGTTGCACGGTGTTTTGTGACACATTCTTCTCATTAGTATCATTAAAATCCTCTGTAACACTTTACAATAAGGGTACATTAGTTAACGCAGTAATAAGAATTAAAGGAGAATTCAATCGACTTATCGTGACTTTCAAGATGGAAGCGACTGGAAACTACCTCAAGGTACTGTCTGCATAAACAGTCTTTTTTAATAAACTACCTGTGCATTTTCAAAGTTCTCAGTGCCTCGTTTTAAATGTCAGGGCCCTGGGAATTCTACCAATGAATTGTGGAGCTACTTTGAGCCTTGTTAATGATGAAAAATAGCGATTCCTTTGCATGGCAACGCTTTGCCCAATTCACTACCATTGTATTTCGAAATGTTGCGTGCGTACTGAGGTGGGGCATTCGACAAAGGTAAGCACTCGTTCTCATGTTTCAATGAACCCCAAGTCAATTTCACATCGGAATTTTCCTTTAACTACCAACCAATTAAAAGTTAACAAATGCTTCAGAGAGCTAAATAAGCCTTAGGTATCCTTAACTTAACATTTATTAATGCTCTTGGATATCCTCATTATGATGTTGAAAATATCCCTTAAGTAACACCCCAAACTATTCAATAATATATAAATTAACACCTTAGTTAACATAAACACCATTAGTAAATGATTTGAGGACCCATTAGCTTACTGTTAATTAACTGCTTCTTACTGCATTAGCTAATGTTTACTAATATACCCTTATTGTAAAGTGTTACCAAATCCTCTGTGACTTGTACCACAGTAGCCTTTCTGTCAGTTCAGACCAGATGAGATAGCCTTTGTAGTTCTTCTGTATCAGTGAGCCTTGGGCGCCCAACATCCTATCACCTGTTCTTGTTTTATCCCTCCTTAGACGACTACGTTATCACTACTGGAAGCACCCCAGAAGCCTTGCCTCTTCGGAGATTCTCTAACCTACTGACCATGACAATTTGGCGCTTGTAACAATAGCTCTGACCTCATTTCTCTCACATCTAACATGTCACATGAGAAAGGAATGTTTGCGTATTGCTGTCAGGTCAGTTTGCAGACCTGTTGTTGAGAGATGATAAACGTTATTTCCTTCATATGTGAAGCTTTATGTGTTTTCGCTAATTGGAGTATAGAAAGTAAAAAATGCGAAATAATGACAATATGAAAGCAGTACTGAAACAAAGCATTACTTAATCTGAAGAGCAACTCAGTGCAGCTATCAAACCATTTTGAATGCTTTAAGAAACATTAATTTGTGAAGCAAAAGATTCAATATCTTAAAATATTAAAGTGAAACCCTGTATATCCCTGACTCCAAAGCACCCAAGGGCTTTTTATCATCCAATATAAGACAAATGTAAATAAACTGTGAAAATAGTAACAATTACGCTCTGATCACAACAATAATGAAGATAAAAAGTCAGTTATTTCTGTTTCGGTAATTTTACATTAAGGTAAATCCTGATAGACATGGGTTCTGCCAGCTCTTAAAGAAGGTTTACGATAACGTAAGTTAATGAACAGGGCGACTCCCACTGCGCCTTCCTATTCGTCCTTACGCCTGTATATACCTCCTACATTCCCACAATCCCCACTCGCCTCATTTCTACATCCCACCCACCCTTCCACTCTCCAAGGAGGAAGCAAGAAACAGTCATCACCTGGCACCCCGGTAGGCTTAGGAGCAACACAGACTCCGACAAGAGACACGAACCCCACCCTGAGTCTCGTCACCTGGGGACGTCCAACGTTCGCACAATCACAGATGAAGTCCAACATCACACTCGCCCCGATCTCCCATCCGCATTTCCACCCAATACTCTCCTCCACTTTGGGAGTGGTCCGGAATTCATTAATGAAGAAAATGCTAAATTATAGGTACTACTAGTCAGCTGTTAAATCTGTCGTTGATCACTTGATCTCACGATTTCAAATACAGTCACAAGGATCATCTAATTCACCGAACTGCATGGGCTTTAAAGGGTCTCTGATGTTTTCACTCCTGTTTCTCTGTGCTGCATGTCACCTGACCCCACACAGATGGTGCTATTTGTGAATGATAATGGAGGGTAGAAGTCTCCAACAGCCACATCTGCAGATCACTTAGGAAGTCATTCTACCCATTTCAACATTTTTTCCTCTTAAAGATACAGAACGATGGAATTGTTAAAGTGAACAGGCAGATCAGATCTATTATTTTGGTAGGACTGGCGAACTGGCCAGGTGTTTCAGGCCAAAAAGTAACTCCCATAATAGTCCCATTGCTGACTGGCAATACAACCCCTCACATCTCTTACCTACCTTGAATTTGACCTTGGATTTAGAATTCAGCTCTCAGTCGGCCAACCTGGATAAAAAAATATAGCACGATTAGGAAGGTATATAATTAGCTGCTACAATATTCAGCAAATTGATATACATACAGTGTATGAGGAGACAACACTGTTATAAACTGGCACCTTTTTTTGCCAGTTAATTTAACTGGCACCTTTTAAGCCAGTCATTTTAACTGTAACTTTACAATCAGTTCATAACAGAGTGCAAATGGCAATTCAAATCCTTGCGCTCCTGCGTATCACTTGTTTAACTCCAGAGGGGTCAAAACAGTTTTGGTCTAGCCTGGTGCAGCCGCCCCCATCAACCTTGGCTCCATGCAAAGCCTGGACCTCTGCACTGACACATGCCAATTTAGTGTTTCTGTGTATGTTAACTGTAAACCACAATTAAATGCACACAGGACTCAAATTACAGTTAAAATAACAAGAAAATACTGTGTTAAATTAACTGAAAATTCCAGTCAGTTTATAACAGTGAAGACTATTTATTAAAACAATTATTAGAGGAAGGGAAAAAATAGCAATAAATATCAGGTTCAGTGAATTTCCAGAGCAAAGGTCCAGAAGGTCTGGATTTTATTTTTATTTAATTTGCCACTATAGTTTCTTTCCTTATACTGTCAAATTCATTCTTTCAAATCAAGAATTCCCAAGAGAAATAGCTCATTGTTACATTTTCTGGTTCAGGGCGTAATCTGTTGAATGCTGTTTATTGCGAGTGCAACAGAAGAGCTGTTTGGATTACAGAAGTAGGAACATCGCGCAGCAGGGCCAAGAAGAGACAGCAAAGCATCTGTAACTCAATCACTTCCACTCTGTTTAACTGAGTGATTTTATCGTTCTATTTCCCGCTGTGCTAATCCACTACGCTGCAACAGATGACTCATCATTTATTTGGTGAATCTTTCAAAAGAGGGAGAAGATATGTATGAGATTCCTGCTGGGTAGCAAACGTCAAACATGCTGCTTAATAATATAAAAAAGTAGACCTCTGTTGGCCAGGAAGACTTCATAAAATTTCATAAAGTAAAGAACTCAAATCTCTGCTTCAGCTGGGAGAACCCTGACCCCTCATTTTACAATAAGAACTAAAACTCTAACAGAAAATGTCACAATCTGTTCAATTACCATGCACATCAGTCGTACAAACAGCAAGAAAATAGGTTGTGATTGTCATATATCTATACAGGGCAGCGCATTGTTGCCTCTCCACAAAGGACAATCAAGAAAAGGACTATCAAAAGCCAGGCAAAATCTTTTCCACAAATGCAACTACCATCAATTAGTTCAGTAGGTCTCGGGTAGAGCATCATGCACAGATACACAGACAAATTTTTGCCATAAGGAGCACATTTAAGATGTTGAGGCAGATGTTTGAAGAAAACTAAGAGGCAAATTCTGCTGCTTTTTACCCAAAGGAATTTTTCAGGCAGCAAATTTATTACAGCCGCATTGACCAGGCACAAATAATGATAATACCTGTATTCCGCATTTTCACATGGCCAGTTCTAAATGAAATACTGAGTCACAATATGACCTTAATCTGAGCTGATAAAATATCTTTCTCTTTGTTATCATTTAAAAAGTGATAACTGGTCCATATGTACAAACACACCGCCAGAAGAATGTGCTGTTCTCAAACTTCGGCTTGCGCCGCTGTAACCTCGAAGCGGAATCGTTCTAACTGGAGTTGCATCATGATAGCATTGACTGCACCTTAATTCAATCTAAAGAAAAATGTGCGAGCCGTCAAATGGGCAACTTCTGAAATACTAAAGGTTTTAAAAGCGTTATAACTGGTTTCCAGCGAGTAAATAGGCTACAACAATATGTCGAAAGTAGAAAACAATAAATAGAAAAAAATTATACTCAAATCCATTACATTACAATACAATACAATACAGAAATGTTTAGTTTCACCAAAGTATAGCCTATACCGGCAGAATCTGCATAAAGCAAAAATTCCGGAATATATTGAAGAGCTGCGCATCTCGGAATAATAATGTTCTGTGCTGGGAAGAGGCTTTGGAGTCGATGTAAGCCCTCACGTGTACGGCTATGCAAAGTTTGTATGTAAAATTTCAGCACCATAAAGCTGGATACCCTCAGTTTATTATTATTATTAGTAGAAGTATTATTTTTATTATTATTATTTATCTTTTCCTGCTACATTACTGGCTGTTCATGTTAACTATTTATCAACTGATAAGCTTCTCTTTAACAAATAAGGATGTTTAAAGTAGCCTAATTTCCAACATCGTGGAAAAATTAGAATGTCAGCAATCAGGTGCTCTAATACACAAAAATGATCACACTAGTGCAATTATTAAAATGCGACTGGAATTCTGTCCGTCAAGTCTGAAAACTTGAATAGCGAGTAGCCTACATTGGAAAAGCGATTATACAAACGAGTATGAGAACTATTTCATAGGCTAATAGCCTACTTCGTGTATGTGCACCGGGATTAAAGTCAGCATTAGTTTTCCGGCCACGAAAGCCACTTACTTTGCGATGATCTTTTAACTGGGGACAGCGACGATCTCGACGGTGCTGCTGAACTTGTTCCGAAACTTATATTGACTGCTGATAAAGCCTCGCTCCACGTGTATTCTCCTTCGAAAAGAGGGTGGGATTGTCGTGTAAGTGAGCGAGCACAGTTGCCAATTGGAGAACTGTACCGGGACGGGTAGCCTACTCGGAGACTGACAGAGGCATAGCCTCTCGCGGATTTGAAGGAACAGACTTAGACAGGGGTGGTATGTAAAAAAAAATGATTACTTGCGTTATTATTTATTTATTTGTTTTTTTTTTTTTTTTTTTTTTGCGAGTTTCATTCTGTTCAGCTGAAGTCAGGTCATAGAACCTTGTTGACCACACGGGGAGGTTTCATTACAATAACAAAAGAGGCGGATTTTTGTTTAAGCACCAAGCTATTCATTTTAACGATGGAGCCGCGCCATTGCATTTTTTTCTGGAAACTGAACCTGAGAGAGTCCTTCATCCTTTAACAATCTTGATCCAAGACCGGAATTCTGTCCTTAACTGGCACTTGCAGTCAGTGTAGATCCGTTATATTTACTAATCACTACTGAGTCACAACTGTAGAATTCATTGTATAGCTAAGTAATTAATGCGTAACAAGCAGCAATCCGTTAGATAGGTAAGAGTGCATTGAGCGCGGCGCAACAACCCCCCCCCCCCGCGCGCGCACACACACACACACACACACACACACACACACACACACACACACTCACACACACACACGCACACACACACAACCTTACAATCCATTCCATTTCCTGAATTCCGAGTGCCCGAGTCGCCACATTATAACGCAATTACGCGCTTACAGGCCACACATAATCATCGTGTACGGAGCCAATGCACGCCCACAAGAAAAACGAACTACCCTGAAGAAAAATTACTATAGTTATCCTAATGTAAATGGATGGTGCTTTCGTCACCACAGTGTAGTATTACGATATTGATGCTATAGTTATTCAATCTACTGCACGCAGTTGTGTGGACTATATATCTTGGTGCTGTTGACTGCGGTAATACTGTAGTTATAATGTGATGGCTAAGGTTCTACAACCCCAATTCCGGAATAGCTGGGACAAAGTGCAAATTGTGAATAAAATCCAAACGCAATGACTTTCAAATCACACCAGCCAGTTTTTTATTCACAACAGAATAGAGATAACATAGCAAATGTTGAAACTGAGAAATTTTACAATTTTTTCCACAAAATGTGCTCTTTTCAAATTTGATGGCTGCTACAGGTCTCAAATAAATTGGGACAGGGGCCTGTTTACCATGGTGTAGCATCCCTTCTTCTTTTTAACACAGAGTGGAGGCGTCTTGAGGAGACAAGTTTCTTGAGTTTAGCCATTGGAATTTGATCCTACCAGCAGCGGCTCGTGAACTGGCAATAGGGGAAGCTCAAACAATACCTTGAAATTAATGACTGGTCATGACCTGTTTTCAATCATTCATTTAAACTACCATAACAGAAACTCCGAAAACTCTATACATTATTAGACGTGGCCAGTTTTCATTTATAACGCATACTGATTACGACTCCAGACTTCTAACGCTTTTATTTACTCAGGGGTTGGGGTTGGAAGCAATGCATTTGTTTCATGATTGTTTAAATGAAATAAGATAATTTGAAATGTCTTTAAGCAATTCCTTTGCTTCAAGCTCCTCCATGCACAAGTACTTAAATTCCACGCGAAAATCTCTTATATACGCGTTGATAAAATAATTGCTGTCTACAGCAGAGGAACGTAAAAATGCCACTTAAACTCATGCCGAATGCGTGAGAGTTGACAGGTACCGTTATGCGTTATTAATGAACACTGGCCGCATCAGATAATGTTGAGTTTTTGGAGTTTCTGTTATTGTAATTTAAATTAATGATTGAAAACTGGTCATGAACAGTCATTAACTTTAAGGGATTGTTTGAGCTTCCCCTGTTGCCAATTCACGAGCCGCCACTGGATACCACTCTTTTTAAATACAGGCTTCCAGCTCCTGGAGAGTTTTGGGTCTCCTTTGACGGACTTTCAGCTTAATTATGCACCAAATGTTCTCAATCGGTGAAAGATCAGGACTGCAGGCTGGCCAGTTCAGCACACGGACTCTTCTACTACAAAGCAATGCTGTTGTAATAGCAGCAGTATGTGGTTTTGCGTTGTCCTGCTGAAATACTCAAGGCCTTCCCTGGAGTAGATGTCATCTGGAGGGGAGCATATGTTGCTCTGAAATCTTTATATACTTTTCAGCATTCATGGTGCTTTTTAAAACATGCAAGAGTCCCACACCATATGCACTAATGCATACCCATATTAACAGAGATGCTGGCTTTTGAACTGAACGCTGATAACAGTAGGGGTGGTCTTTCTCCTCTTTAGCCTGGAGGAAACACTTTGCCGCTTTGCTACAGTCCATTTTAAATGAGCCATGGCCCACAGACATGGCAGCGCTTCTGTATCATGCTCAACAATGGCTTTTTTTTTGCATGATAGAGTTTTAGATGGCATCTGTGGATGGCATGACAGACTGTGTTTACAGACAGAGGTTTTTTGAAGTATTCTTGGGCCCATTTAGTAATGTTAATGACAGAATCATGCCGGTGAGTGATGCAGTGGCATCTGAGGGCCCGAAGATCATGGGGATCCAGTAAATGTCTTCGGCCTTGTCCCTTACGCACAGAGATTTTTCCAGTTTCTCTTAATCTTTTGATGATGTAATGCACTGTCGATGATGAGACCGTCAAAGCCTTTGCAATTTGACGTTGAGGAAAATTGTTTTTGAAGTATTCCTCAATTTTTTTATGCAAGCCTTCACAGGTTTGAGAGCCTTTGGCCATCTTCACTTCTGAGAGACTCAGCCTCTCTAAGCATCCCTTTTATAGCCAATCATGTTTCACACCTGATGCCAGTTAACTTAACTTCTTGCTAAATGTCCTTTCAGCTGATTCTCTTGTATATTAATTGCTTTTTCAGCCCTTTTTTGAGACCTGTTGCATGCAAGAAAATTTGAAATAAGCTCATTTTGTGGATATAATGTAAAATGTCTGTTTCAATATTTTAAATGTTATCTATATTCTGTTGTAAATAACATTGGCTGATATGATCTAAGAGTCATTGCATTTTGATTTTATTCACAATTTACACTTCGTCCCAACTATTTCGGAATTTGGGTTGAACTCTAGTTATGCTATGCAAACGACAGTAATACTGTAGTCATGCCATAAATACTATATTATTACTAAGAAATAATTAAAATATTTTCATGAGGGTTATGCAGTTTGGGTTTAAAAGACTGAAGACAGATATGTGTTCTTTTGGAGACGATCTTCTCTTCTTCTGTGTCAGTTATAGAGGGAACACGAGAACCTGCATTGTTGGAGCCATGCAAGGTCATACTGCGAGAGAGTGATGCACAATGGACATTATATTACTAAGTGAAATCATTCAGAAAATATAATAAAACGCTCTCTTTTTCTTTCTTTCTTTCTTATCCTGACAAGACCTTTTCCTCATGTTGCTTTGCTTGCCAAGCCAACACGTCCTCTTTACTGCCCTCTGCTGTCAGCAAGCTGTCAATCCCTGTGCAGGATTTTTGTGTTCGTGCTTTCCAAGCGGTTTCACTCCTACAGTCGCGCTAAAAATTTGTGCCAAACACCATAAAATGACCGAGTGCTGTCCTGGTGGGGAATGTGGAGTCAGGGTTCAAGTACTGACTGTGATGACATTTTACCCTTGGAGCGAGTGATGCTGTACTCTATCACACTCTTGGGAACACACTGTGACATTAGATGGAGAATATGGAAAGAGTGGCCAAGCCGAGCTGGCACATATTGAAGGGAAAGCATGCATTTAAAAAGCTTTTTGGTGATTTTTAATGTTCTGGGCCACTGAATCTGTATTCATGTTCGGTCCCTACAGGAAGCATCGATCCCCAGTGACTACTGCAGTCTTGATCCAAAAAGCCTGGCCAATGCGCCTGTTTTTTCTCAGCTTGTACATCATCAGAGTCCAGTATGCCCTCCTCTGCCCTCAGAGCAGAAAATAAACATTCCCTGGTTTATTTCTGAATTTCTTCTAAACTTGATCTGTAAAATCTGTTGCCATTCCTATTTATAGCAGCAGCATAAAGTCCCAGTCTCACGTTTCTGCTGCCTCTTTCTCTCTCTCTCTCTCTCTATGGGCTGCAAGCTCAGCACATTATCCACACTTCCCCGGTGCAAGAAGAACTTGGAAAAAGACAGCACAGTGAGGAAAATGCTCGTGAAAACAACAATTTCAACATTTACTTTGACTTGTGTTCAATTTTAAATGGTAATTTAGGCCTGCGTCACATTGCAAAAAATGTTGGGATTGAGTCAGAGTCTGATTCCTGTGGTATCACTGCCACGTGCTTTTTTTCTTCTCTGTCCTCATCCACTCCCCCTCCCCATTCTGTTATTTTTCTGCTCACCTCATTCCCTCATTTTTAGCCACACCTGCCGCTACATCTCTCACTGCACTCGCATATGCAATCATTTCCCTTTGACCACACTTTCTGCCAATCCTATTGATAAGTCTGACGCAACACATCCAATGATAATGCTGTTTCTGGGCCCAGATGTAACAAAATCACGGTGCAGTACACTGTAGACATGGTTGAGCCAATTACCATGTTCATGCAGGAAAATTTATTTTCTGAAGTCTACAAACAGAGATTAATATCCTATAATTCGAACCGTGGGGGCCCATGCTCATTAGAACAGGGAAAATATGGTGGTCAGTAAAGTGAGGCTGAGCCCAAGTCAAATGGATCCTGCTCCCAAAAAATGAAAGTATTTCAGGAGTCCACTGGCAAAACCTGCTAAGTCAAGTTTTGAAAATAAAGGAGTTATCTCCCTTAGCCTCTCTTTCAGGCACCTGCGCATGTCTCACTGATAGCTCCACTTTCAAAACCTTCTAAATCATGTTATAAATTGTAACAGAAAAAGCGAAACTCTGTCAAAACTCACCAGTCAATGAGAAAAACTGTCAAATTCTGTCATCAGCCGATGTGGAAACGTGATTCCATTTTCATTCGCTAGAAGGAACCAATCTTTTATAGCCTGTTAAGTTTTTGCTTTCCCTAACTCAGGATGGGGGATGCTGACTCAAGTTTCTTTTGATCTCAGAAAACACAAACAAATGTCCTCATAAGGGTTAAAAAAAGCTCCTCAGGCTTGAAAGGTAAGGAAAACTATTATGAGTTTGAATGATATCCTTGCATGTCTTAAAATGCATTTTTTGCATGTAGAGTGGGTCCTGAGTCAAATACCTTCACCTATTGAGTAACGGGGCTGGTTTAAACCTTGTCAAAACTTGCTAAATTTCCACTCCACTTTCAAAACCTGCTAGGTCAAAACTTTGTCTTGCAAAATCAAAGTATTTCTTTAAAAAATTATGAATTTCTTCGTGGATTACGTGTGCAAGTTCACAGTGAAAATCCCAGTGTTAATTCAACTCCAATAGTGTTCATTTAAGTTTAAGATGGATGGTTTGGTCTCATATAAACTCTACTGGAGTTGAAATAACACTGGGATTTTGCTGTGAGGCTAATAGTTTCAGTATAGTGAAAACTGGTATAATTTCTATGCCTACCAAAAAATCAGATTTTTCTAAAAAATGGACCAACTTGACTTTGAAAGCTTTGAAAGGGGACTCCTCATTTACTTGGCGAACACCAATGTAAGCAGGGCTTGCTAAAAGGCCCACTTGCAAATGTTAATCTAAGTGAGGGGCATACTGGACTACTCACACCAGGCCAACGTTTCGCTGAATTCTGTTTAACTTTCCTGATGAGCTGTACCCATCTATCCTACACCTTTTCGTCAACCGGCTCGCGATACAATGACAACACTGGACATGTCTGACTGATTAACACACATTGGAATACAACACTGTGGCCAATACAGTGTCAAGCGCGTTTGGACCTGGAAACAGTTATCACGTGATGTGTTACACTACGGCTTGATAAGAGGATATGTACCCCAATGTTTCACCTTATCGTTCATGAGTTTGTTTGCCAGTTTGCCTGTCTCATAAAAGCATTCTGCATTCCTAGACCTTTTTTTGGTCATGGTTTATTTTTGTCCAAGGATTACGCTTTCTGCCTTCTCACCAGTGTCTTGAAGATTTTCTGATTACAATGATTACAATCTTTGGCAGGTTTTCTGGTTTATGGTTTGCATTACACTTGTGTTTGGTGTACCTCCTGATTGGCATACGATTTGTGGACTGTTTTACAATTATGATTTGGATTTTGCCTTGTGTACTGCATTACTACTGTTTGGGTTCGACCCAGACTGTAAGACACAAGTTACAATAAAACCATTGAACTGAATTCTTGCCTGTTCTGTGCTGACTCTGATCCTTTTCCTTGATCTTTAAAGCTAGTGATAAGGTAGGCTTATGTGATTTAATACAGCTGATTTCAGCAGGTGATTTTTGTCATGATTTTGTGCAAAAACAGCATCCAAAAAAGGCCTTGTTCTACCGGAGCAAAGACGGGCTGAGGATTAACAATGTGCCCCCAAATGCATGAGAAAATCATTGCAAGGTTTAAAAACAATGTTCCTCTAAAATACATAGAAGGGAATTTCTGTTATAATCCAACCAAGGACCCAGACGCTGGTACAGGGCACAATCTAAGGAAGTGTATGTATTGATGGCAATAGAGTAATACAAGTTCAGTTGGCCAAAGCCCAGAACTGTGGAGGAGGAGCTGGAGTCCAGCTCAGGTATTAACTGGAGAAGGTTGGGATTGTTGCTGTGTTTAGCCAGTAGCCTTTCAGATGCAGAGGTCAGGTGGTGAAACACCAGAGCCGGACTGCTTGATAACCGGACCAAAGAGTTTAGCAGGAATTCAGTCCTAATTTTGGAGACAGATGAAGTCTTGGAAAGTGTTCCTAATAAACTGAGGAAAAAACTGGAACAAATGTTTAACAGGACCACAGGCCCAGTCCTGGTGATGATATTAAGGCTTGGGAGCTTGTTCCTATTCTGATGAGAAACAACATTTTTCTCTACTATTAAGAGTACTGGTAAACACTCAAAAGAAGAGCTTTGCCCAAAACAAGAAGATAAACTCACTGGTAGGCTTAATAGGACAAAGCATTGTAATGCAGCAGCACTACAAGACAGAAAGTAAGCTTTTATATCCAGACCACATGCACAAGGAGCTGGGCGTGTGACGGATCACACCTGGGCGTGGGGAGAAACACAAGACAATAAATCAATTAAAGGAGACAAAACCACAAAACGCCAGTAAGTAGCTGGAAAGGGGAAGTAGACAAAGACACGTGGTGGTCCCGTGATCGACCTCAGACATCAACACAGGAAATCGCAGACCAAGGCAAGGAAGGGTCATGGATCTCTTCCTTGGGCACTCGGGGACGCTCCTCAGGGGCTGTACCCCTCCCAATCCACCAGAAACTGGACGCTGCATCCCCTCCACCAAATGTGAAGGATACGACACACGGTGTGGGCGGGACCACCATTCATGACCTGGTGGGGGAGTGGGAGACACAGGTTTCATTCCAAACACATGAGACATTGGGTGACTTCTACAAAGGAAGGATGGCAGGAGGAGATCAGCAGCGGATGATGTTGATACTCTTGTAATGGTGAATGGGTGGATGAACCGTCCAATGAGCTTCTTTGATGCCCCGTAGAGAGTGATGTCCTTCGTAGCTAACGACACTTTCTGTCTTACTTGGTTGGAAGGAGCTGGACCCCTAGGACACAGAAAGCCTTCCAAAAGCTGCTGGTAAATTGTAATCTTGGACTGAGCACACATAAGGGCTGCAGTGAACTCAGGGGTGTCTTAGTGGATGGAGGGCCACCAATCACATCAACAAATGAATACCAGGGTGCGGGATATGCCAGGATAGCATGCTAGCAGAGAAGCATGCGCCCAGTACAGTACACTGCCTCTCACTCCATCTGGAATGACAAGGCAATTGGATGGAGTGTCTGATGATGGGAGACTTGACTTTCCACTCTCTTTGACTTTGCATTCAATCTGGAGCGTGGTGGCTGATCCGGGAGCACGGTCTCAGGGGGTCTAGCTTAAGGGTGCCTTGGTAAACATGAGGGTAATTGAGGGAGCTGCCTTCATGGAATGCCCCAGAATTTACTAGCAAGAGAGACATGGTAACACAGTGGTTCAGTATGCTTGACTTGCATAGGTCTTGAGTTTGAGTGCTGGTCACGACCTTCAATGTGTGTTTTTGGGCAAAATATTTCACTCCCACAGTGCCTCACGCCATCAGCGAAACCCCACTAAGGCTACATTCAGACAGCTGACCTTGATGCACAATTCGGATTTTTTTGATGAAATCCGATTTTTTGTGTGCTTGTTTATATTACACATTATATGCAAGTTCTATCAGTTTTGAGTATGAACTGAATGCGACACTGAAGTGACCCGCATGCGCATAGGAGGTCCTGAGGTAATACATGATCACGCAGGCACACACTGTTTGTTTGCGGAAGTAAATATGGAGGCATCTTGTCGCGGCACGTGTCGCACTAATAAAGTAAAGGTCGGATAAATGTGACCTGGTCGTTCAGACAGTAGTTGCATTGCAAAATATCAGATACATATCGGATTTAGGACCACGTATGAAAGTGGCCTGGGTCGGATTTAAAAATATCGGATTTGTGCTGTTCAAACTGTCTTTAACAGATTGGATACAGGTCACATATGGGCAAAAAAATCTGATTTGGGCCACTTTTGCCTGTCTGAACATGGCCTAAGAGCTGGGGGAGGAACTCGTGATGGACTGGCATCCCATCCAGGGGGAGTAGCAATATTCCTAGTCGTTTCATGGTGCAGGAAGCAGGGTTAAGCACTGGGTTTGATGGGTCACTTGGTTTGGAGCAGACTTAATTTCGTATAGTCTGCACCTTTTGGCAATACATCTCTAAGGACCCTTGTGACAAGGTGAAGCCCAGGAATGAGAAAGTAGTGCAATGAAATTATCACTTTTTGTGTTTAAGATAAAGGTGATTCTCTTACAACCACTGAATGACTAGGCAGACATGGTGATTATGTTCCTCCATGGTTGGAGAAAAAATCCACACTATTGTCTTAGGAGACATAAACAAACCAGGAAACCATGCGTCGGCAGACATCATTAATGAGATTCCGGAACACAGTTGGGGTATTATGGGGCCCAAACTAGACCTTCATAGTGGTTGGAGGGTATGTTGAATGCCATTTTCCACTCATCTCCTTCCCGCACGTGCACTGTGTGGTTGGCATTGCCTGGGCTCAGCTTGATGAAAAAAAGGTAACCTTGGAGTATGAAGAATGCTGAGTCCATCAGACACCACCTCTCTCCTTGGTATAGCTCAAAGTCACCGGGCAGGACATTCAGCAATGATGGGATTGGCACTTTTAGAATACAGCCATAGGTTTTGCTGGATGCAGCCATTCCTCAGAGGGCAGCTTGTAAAGCCAGGCCCGGTCAACAATCATGAGTACCGAGGGAGCAAGAAAAGGTGTGGCTACAAGTAGAGCATTTTGGCACATAGGCAGGGCAGGTGCCTGCGACCTAAAATGCCGATCCAGCTGCCTCTCTTAGACCCAGACATCTATATGCTCCACCAAGTTGCTGAGGTTGTCTAGATTGTGGGAAAGACAAAGGTGGCCAGTTTGTCCTGGACCCACTCCGACAAGCCAAGTAGTAAGTGTAATAGAGCAATCAGCAGTTCTAGCGCGTAGACGCAGCCAGTGTCTGTAAATTGATGGAATACGCCAAGATTTACAGACTACCTTGGTGTAACTGGAGAAGCTTCTGGGAAACAGCATGGCTAGAGCGAGACTCTCTTCATCTCATTGGCGAAGGCAGTAAAGATTTCAACTGCAGGACTTCCTGCCTCCTGACAGGTGGTAGCTAAGTCCCTGGCACATACAGAGAGGTGAGTAATGATGAACACCACCCTGGACCATTTGGTGGGGAATGAAGATAGTTGTGGCTTGAAGACCATCGAACATTAAGCCAGGAGACTTCAGTAGGTAGAGAGGGTACCATTGTAGGGGTCCAACACAGCTCACTTACATTCCAGATGGGCGATAGCCTGAGGGAGATTTTGCTTCAGAACAGAGCTGGCTGTTTGAGCAGTGGCGGCGGATTCCTGGGAGATATCAGTAATAGCCTCAAGTTGACTGGAGAGGGCTCTGATAGGTGGTGTAGCTGTTGAAGCTCTTCCTCCTACTGACAAATCCGCATGCCCTGGTACCTCAGGGCATCAACTAAGCTTAGTGTATGTGTTGGTTTCATTCCTCTGCTGAATTGTACTGCTATGATTCAGACAAAGAACCAAATTGGATATGATAAATTAGGGTGGAATTGGAATTGGAATTAATTATGTGAGATTCTTACAATCGATTGGCAAAGTGTCCGGGGTGTGTTTCAACCTCTTGTGTCTTGCATTCTGGGATCGGCAACAAAGACCCAAACCACAAATAAGCGAGTAAGATGACTAATGTGCATCTTTTAGAAATTGGAATCATATGATCTATGCATTTTGTTTATTGAATGTAATGCTATTACACATATTAATATCTTATTGTAGCCACTCAGTGTGCATATATGGCTATCCTCAGAGGTTCTGGACTGAGGAAAGTGTATCACCTTGATACACTCTGCCATGTGATATTGCAACATGGAAATATTATAAAGTTCATATTGGGTTCAGCTCCTGGCTCGGGCCTGATGGGCAGGGTTTCCTGGCACCGTCCTAGCTTCCCAGGGAAAGAAAAATGCTCCCCACAGTGAGACAATATTTGCTTTTTTGCTCTATTAAAACAGACAGCATGTCAGGAACATGAAGTGCACTTGATATAAATGTGTGACCCTTTGTCATTTGAGGTGGCAGTTGGCTGAATAAAGCACATGACATGGCTGTACACAATTAAGTGTCCATGCGGGACTTGCTATGGGTAATTGGGCAGTGGCAGAATTCCTGCTTTTTGCCTCAGTACTTAAGCACAGTACATTTGTACTGTATTACAGCAGAACCCACAAGCTTTAGTTTACAGACTAGAGACATTAGTGAAATATAAGTTCATTAGACAGATACTGCATTATCACATAACTGTGGTACTTTTCCCATAGCCCAGCTCATGTCATATTTTTCATATTACCTGGGGTAATATCACTTATGCGAAAATGTAATTGGCTGAGAACATGGGGGGAAAAATCGCTTAGCATGATGTTCCACTGTTTGTACTTAGCCAAACTGAATAACGAGTTTAAAGTTGATTAATTGGTATGGCTCAGTGCTGTAGCAGGCAAGTTAAGCGCCACTCACATAACTAAGTTCGCATTACTTAACTGGTTTGCGTGCACGCAATACTTTTTCAAATCCATTATGGAGCATTTGTTAGCTAGTGAGCCAACACTAGTATTTGTTAACTAGTGAGCTGAGTTAGCTAGCTACTCAGTTGACTGATTTTACAAAGCATTGCTTATTCAGCCGTGAATGTCTGTGACTCAGAGACTGACTTAGTACAGCGATGTAGTTAGCGCAGTGCTAACAAAATGGGCGCTAACGGAAATGACATTGCTTTGCATTAAATTTCACAATTCAGTTATGTGATAAACAGATTCTTATACTCTACTTTGTGTCATGAGAAAGTTATGAAATTAGTTGAGTAAATTTTGGATTTGAGGCTTGCTATGGCTCAACAAACGGAACATTTACACAACTCATTTCATAACTTACATATGACATGCCCACTCGTGCGAGATCCTCTATTTATTTGCCAACTAGGCCCATATGTTATGTGTTTCTGAGTGGTTCAGGGCCAGCGCCAGAACTGGAAATTGGGGGTCACAGATACATCCTTTTCTGAAAATAATGAGTCCTATCTACGCTGTAGTTCTCAATTATTTTCCTTTATTAACATGTTTTCTAATTATTGTAATAATCAATTGGCAATTTAAGACATGGCTTCCCTCCCCCATGCGATCCATCAGCAACAAAATAATGGGATAAATTCAGCACAGAGAAATCATTTGCTCATAAAGAGGCCTATTCTCTACAAAAGATGAATTGCTCTGGAACTTCCGCACTACCTTTTCTGCATATCAGGCGATCTAACCTGCTCTTCATGATCATTTACATTGTTGAAATGAAAGACCATTTGAAACTTTTGCAATTTCATGCAATTTCACTTCCAACCCCTGAGAAAAGAAAAGCGTGAGAAGTCCAAAGTCATGTACAAGGACTTCGATTCCACGTGAGAATGTCTTAAATACACGTTGATTGAATAATGACTGATCCGCGTTCCAATTAAATATCGCCTTTTACTCTCGGTACAGCGTGGGTTAATTAACTCTTAAATGCCCAACTGTAGTAAAAGTTGAAAAATCTATGTATTCTGTTAATATGTCCGGGGGCAAGGGCTAATAGCAACCCGGAAGCAATTTTAAATTTTTGGTGACCTTTGACCTCATTTTAGTTTTGTCACATATATGTCACAATGGGCATTTCGGGGACCTTATTGCTAAAATGACTTGAATGATAAAACAGTTGACATATAGCTGAAGTATTAGGCATAGCTTATTTTTCATTAGCTCACGTGTTTGTCTACTTTATCCAGTGATGAATGGGCACTGATCTATTGTGTGGATTCCACCATGGGGGCGGCCATATTGGAAAGGTGAGCTGGTGCATCCAGTGTAGTGTCAGTTCCACTTTTAGGCATCAGATGGCAGCACTGATGATCTAAATATGTCATTATGGGCATTAGGTTGCAAAATTAATGTGGGGTCAGTGGTTTTGACAACCCCCAAACTTTAAGGGTCAAGTGGGACTCGGCAATGAAATAAAATTTTGTTTGCCAAATTAAATTTTCAATCATCACTCTAGTTATTAAGTGTAAGACCGCTGACTGCGGCGTGAGATTGTGACGTGCCACTTAAAAGTTTGAGACATGACAGGTATGCAATTTTGAATAACGCTGACTTAAATGCACCAAATTAGGCGTCCAAATGAATGATTGTCATATTACGTTAACAGGGAGAATTAGCAACGCCTGATAGAGTGAAATGTTCTTGCAGAATGTATTGTAAATTTAGTAAATTATTGAGTTCAAGTCACGACTAATAATTATTGTAGCCCTCGGACAAAATCGGGCAGCTACTATGGAATCATGCTTGTCGATTCTGCCACCACTGCTGCCGCGTCTGGAGACACTTCCTTGTGGATGCTGCACAGGCTGTAATTTTTGATCGATTAATTTCATATTTGGTATGGACATGTTTTATACTTCACTTATGACACCTATCAATTTTGGTTGCCATGGCAACAGTACTGGCCGAATAATGTGCTACAAAGGGGAGAGGCGGGCTTTCAGGGGCTACACTCATGCAGTTGCTGCTGATCGAACCGTCCAGTTTTAAAGGGATGTATCTGTGTGATATATCCCCCAGTTTCCAGTTCTGGCACCAGTCCTGGGTAGCTGATTATTTTTTTCAATGTTGTCTGCTAGAGCACATGTATGTGGACTATCAATTTGTGAAAGGACAGCTCTGTGGGTGCTAACACGACAAACTGTCTTGGATAAAGGAGAACTTTGCCTCCTTTAGATGTAGTAGATATTTAAAGTATCGTTAATCGATCGAAAATGCATCATAATAACTGCGTTATAAGTATTCGGTCATGACATAACTGTATACTAATACAATTCCATAATATGCTGTTTGCAAATAAAATGTAATTGGTCATTGTCTGTGAAACTGGCCAATATGGTGTTTAATTCTAATTGGTGTGTCTTAATCTTTGCTTTATTAATTTTATTTCATTGCCATTAAGGCTCTCTGATGTATTATAAACTACAGGTGTCAGTATGAAATAGATACAGTAAAAGCATACTAATAACACTAGTGGATCTTGTGTCATTTTAATACATACATGTTTGTTTTCTTTGCCACATACGTGGAAAATGGCCACGGCTCATGAATGACTGACCCACTTTTGGACTGGTGGGAACACAGCACAGTAAGTAAGACATGACTTTGTAAAAAGATGTATCTGGGTTTGTCAATTCAAACCAGCAGTACATGATTGCATACAGTATCTAAATTAAGGTTATCTTTGCTCACATGAGTCAATATCAATCTAAATGGCAGCCGGAACTGGTTTTGGCTGTGCGTTACAACCATAATACTTACAGATTGAGGGTATAGACTTCCCCATGATGACAGGCTTCCTCCTCCAATGAATCAATGTTGTCAGGCTTAGAAAACCCTCCAGTGCTGTCCGCATTGGACTCACTCTTGGTGTCTTTATCTGTAAGATGGCTATATTGCTTTTCCATCTCGTAAATCTGAAGAGAACACTTTTTCAGATTGTATGCTTATTATTCATAATTATTCAGCCCATAATACAACATATTTACTTGAGGGACCAGTTGGATTATTTGATGCCCTTGTGTAAATATGAGTGTCAATTTTAAAAACTGTCACAAACCTCATGCGAATG
Source organism: Gymnothorax reevesii (assembly GCA_029721435.1). Classification (NCBI taxonomy): domain Eukaryota; kingdom Metazoa; phylum Chordata; class Actinopteri; order Anguilliformes; family Muraenidae; genus Gymnothorax; species Gymnothorax reevesii. The sequence continues at coordinate 98,407,572 of CM056579.1, read as the reverse complement.
CCCTCTGTGATTCCTTCGATATTGCAACTTGATTGTCCGTTAGAGGCAATGTCTCCTTTGATTGGTTTATGTCTCATGTGTGCCCCTATCCCAGGCTGTGTCTCCTTTCATTGTCACCTCCTTTTGTACCAGTTACATGTATTTAAACCCCCTGCTTTGAGTTGCAAGTTGTTGGATTGTAATTCACTTGTGCTTGGAACCAGTCAGTAATTCCTAGTAGAAACTCTTTGTCTATAGAAAGCTAAATGTAACCGTTCATGATAGTAAATTTTGGAGATTTCCTTCCTACTTTAATTAATAAGAACAAGCTCCCAAACCTAATTCAGGGTCCAGGATTTGGACTGTGCTCCTGTGAACCCCATCCAAGTATGTTGCTCCGTCCAGTTTATTAGGAACAAGCTCCCAGTCCTTCCACGGTCATCGGAAAGTTCCTGTACAGCCACTCCATCTTGCCTTTGGACAGTTTGGCTGTGGTGAAGTGTGGACTACATCTGCCAGTCATCCTGGAAAGCCACTGGCCTGCATTTGGTAACGCCCTGCTTCACCCACAACATCTGAAGTGAACTGTGCTCTCCTCATCTGAGCTCCATCCCTCTGTTACCAAAATACTATCACTAAACTTAACTATTGGTTGTGCTCTTCTTCTGCTCTTGATTCCAGGTCTGTATGATGAAAAAAAATAAAATAAAACAAATAAAACTCATTGACCATCTAAAATACTTCTGAAGGCAAATTTATGTTTATGGTCTTAGGCCAAGCCAGGAGGACTTACCTCTCGCTGGCGATTTATTATAAGTATTCTCACCACACCATAAGAACAGGAATGAGATTGGTAGAGGGGTTTGATATTGTTGCAGTCAATTCATTTTTGAATATTACTTGAATTTAATATTTTAATTTTTTTTTTCTGTTAATACTTTTGCTTGCTGAATCAGTCATGTGTCCGCCACCTGTCAAGGTAATTTATGTGGCTCTCAGAGAGGTTAGCTGAAATTCCTGAGTGGCTCAGTTTTTCTCCATATTTGCTGTTGAACAGCATGGCTACCCGAGTCGGGGCAGCGGGGAGAGACGATTGAAATAAAGACAGTCATTCGCACCTCAATTTCGAATTCATTGGCATTAAGAATTGCAATGTGATGAAGAGTTGCCAGCATAAAATGCTAAGAGGTTACAGTGAGTTTGCTTTCCCTTTGGCTATTTCAAGCTAAGGCTACTTTATTTATCAGCTATTTCACTTCAGAAGCATTATATTTTTTACATTTATCAGAAAAACACAGGAAACTTTTATCCAAACATCCGACTATGTAAGCGGGAAGTAAGCAGGGGCCAGTCCCCCCACAGTTATATGGGGTTAAGGGCCAAACAGCTGCACTTTGCTTACTATGGCTACACAGGGGCTCGAACCACCAACCAAGTCAAACAGCTGCACCACAGGGCAAGTCACAAATAAATGGACATAAGAGAGCAAAGGTAGTCAGGACCTTGGTCATATGTCAGCTAATTTGGCAATAAAATACAATTCAGAGAAAGACTCAAAGTTCACTATTTCCAAATTTGTCTCTCAAATATTACCACTGAAAATACTGCTCCAGAAAAATATGCACCAAGGGGACCTTCATTTCCTGGTATGAGTCAGTGCCTTTGTCTGTATGGAAATGTATGTATCTGTGGCTCTCTGACCAGGTTTTTGCTCACAGGTCCCTTCAGTTCTTCTATGAGCATTTGTTACTGTCTTTCAATGAACAAATTTGCTAAGTAATTTCTTTGAAAAATCACATCTCTTAATGACTTTGAAGTATTAAATCTGAAACCTGATAATCTACAGTGTTATGGCAATAATCTGAGAATTTTGACCATTAGACCTGCCTTAATATAAGCGTTTGAAGAAAATTACTGAGACTGATTAGCATGAAAACGTAATTCAGCTATCTTCCAATTTAGTATTTTAACTTAAAAAAAAAGAATAATAAAGGATTACAGTAAATGTTACCTTTCGTTGAAGACAATTTAGGGGATTTATGGTAATTTGTTGATAAAAACTATATGCCAGTGAAAGAAAGGAATTATTATTATTATTATTATTATTATTATTATGAAGGGTTAATGTGATTTATTTTAACAGATTGCCTCAGAATGTACATGCATGTGTGACATCTAACCTCCACAGTTGCCCATCACCCTCCTGTGTTTACTTTACTCTCATCTTTCTTTGCTGCTTCGACTCGTCTGCCTTCAAACACACGCAGTTCTGACGCCTCGTGCTTTTCATGTTTTTGTTTTACAATATCCGAGGCAGGCTACAGTCAGCGCACCACACCCGGGGAGCGATTCTAGGAAAATGCAGCACAGAGAGACGGAGTGCTTTGAGTCCATCTGGATACTATTTCTACACTATTTTTGCTTCTCCGAGCATGGATGAAGGGCATGAGAATGATATGATTTTGCGTTTGAAAAATGTAACAGAACTTGACGTTGTGATAGCCCCTGACATCAAAAACCCTGGGGAGCCCATTGGCTTGGATCAGATTTGGGCATTTGTTCAACATGCATTAATCTTTTACTTTTTTTTTTTTTGGAAGATTTTTCTGATAATTGCTACATTCTTAATAGCATTCTTATGACAGACACATCTATTTTTTCCTTAGTAAATCACTGAAAGATAATAATTTTGCGGGAGTTTTCTGGCTTCAAAAGTTATGTTGAATGAGTGTGTGAAAGGAGCCAGGTCAGGCTGGAATTTCTGTTGGTGGTAGAGACCCCAGAATGAGCCCATTCTGGTCTGAGAGGTCTGTAAGTAAGTGGGAACTGACACAATTTTAACTGGCAGTAATCCTTCCAGGATCCACTTTGTACGGCTCTAAAAATGGTCACATTTTCATAAAAGTAAAATACACATTGACAGCTTTATTTGGGGCTTGCATATTCTTGCTTTTTCGCAAAATGCTATTTTAATGAGCCTGTAGATATATCCTGTCAGCAAATATTAGCATTATCAGCTAGCTTTAGTAGTTCTGTGGGAATAATATGAAATCTAGTGCTATTTTGCCATTTCTGAACTCCCAAAGAATCAGAACTATTTGCCCTCCCCTCATTAAAATAAAGATTTGTACCGATACCGTCACACCGTACGTCATGCGCTGGACAAAGTAAACAGTCATTTGGCACTTTGCTCCCAAAACTATCCTACAAATATTGATTTGAACCTTTCAGGTAACAAATTACAGACCAACTCTGTGTGTGCTCTAGAAAAATAAATAAAGGAAATGCATTTAACAGTGTCAAATTAATGCACATTTGAACGGTGGTTTTCTCCTTCAAAAAAAAAAAGTTACATCAAGCAATTTGCATTCTGCGTTATCCAAATCAAATATTGACGCACATGAGGCTCACGTACCCCAGGGTGAATTATTTGAGTTATTTTTAAAGACAAGTAAATATTTTCAAGAACATGTTTCTCTGTTACACCATGTCCTATTTTGTTTGTTACCTGACTGGTTTTAATACTCAAAACTGTTGGCCTCGATCACCCGAAAATCACATTTTACTAACTGCAATGTCAAGCTATAATATGGCGAGAGAGAGAGAGCGAGTGTGAGAGGGAGAGAGTGTAAGAGAGAGAGAGCGAGTGTGAGAGGGAAAGAGTGTAAGAGAGAGAGAGCGAGTGTGAGAGGGAAAGAGTGAGAGAGAGAGAGAGATAATTAAATTAAACAGAGGAACACTTTTTGACAGAATGTGTGAAATTCAACCAAATTCATACTGAATTCTACCCGGACATTATTCAAAAACATCAGACATTCAAAAAAGCTGACAGATTCCAAAAAATAAGCCCTTTCATTGGGAGGGGGTAGGGTTAGAGATTATTTGCTGTGGAACTGCATTAATTTTACGGCTTATTAGCACATATTGTTATTCAGGAGTTTTCATACCTTTCGCCGAACCACAGTTTGATTCAAAACGTGAAGAGGAAGCCTCCAAAAAAAGTTATCTCAGTGGCACTCAGTGTTATCTGATGCTGCACTAAAGCAACTCCCGGAGTTCACTGACACTATAAAATCAACTTTGATGCCCTGCAGATACTCTTACCAAGAAAGAGTAATTATACTGCACTCTGTCCTAGCATAGCTGGACATGTGGATATGGAAACAAAAAATGGTCAAACATTGGCTTAAAACAACTGCAATGAATAAATAAATAAAATTAAACTTAAGTTATAGCTCCCCTCGAGACAGGTTTTGAAGTATGCAAAAATACTGTGATATGATTAATATTTTAACACGGTTTTCCCTCGTACAAATTATTTTAAAAACTCTGAAAAGGGGTCGGAAGCACATCCACTCTTTCACCATCCTGGGATCGGGGAACATTCTTATCGGCTCTGGCCCGGGGTACATTTGAATCGCAGTGTACAGATGTCTCTCCCTTTAGCAGAGGAAGGTGAAAACACCTCCCAAGTAACAAACTTTATGCATTTACAGGCCAGTACAATCAAGGTCAGGCAGTTTAGCAAACATAAAGTTAGAAAAACACATTTTTGATTTGGAGGGGACCTTTGACAGCCGGTTTTTGCCTTGTGGTCCCATAGTGCAGCTGTTGGGCCTCATGTGGGATTACAGGACTCTGTATGGGGTCAGGGACCAGGAAGGGTCTGTTGAGGCACACTCACTGAACAGAGTGGCATCGGCGTGGGAAAACTTCTCATCCTCCTGAAACCACAGGGGGTCAGAATACTTGAACTTATACCGTCTCCCCGTGAAGGTGTCCCCTCAGGGTATATCTGTCTCAGGACTGAAGATTTAGAGCAGTGGTTCTCAACATTTTTTGAGCATACGCCCCCCTAACCTTACCTTGAACCTTTAGCGCCCCCCCCCCAATAAAAATATATCCACTAGAAACATTCTGCGCCATATTATGTTAACCAGAGGCAGCTGACACGTTTTGAAATAACATGATAGTTGCCCATGTGCTTGTTTAGGGTGAATATGGGTAAATTGGGGACATTTCTGAAATTCCATGTTCTTATTAAGCAGATTTATTATAAGCATCAGAGACGTGCTGGATAAGAAAAAAAAAAAAAAATTGGTTGTAATAATGAATAGGCCTAATAGTAATAATAATAGTATATATTTTTAATAAAAATACAAGGCCTATATATTTTATAATAGGCCTAATAGACTATATAATTGCAATATTAGTAGTAGGCTACACCTTTTGCTGTTCATTACGAGAAAATACACATTCATTTGTGTGAAATGCCGACCAATGTCACCAAGAAACATTCATCAGCGCCAAAATTCGAACATTTGCGCGTACAGCAAATTCAGTGACAAAAATCTTTTTCCAATCGAACAGTAGCCTACATTTTGCTCATTGTTGCACAGCAATTATCAAATTGAGAGGGCATATCAAATCCCATCACAGTGACAATGCAGTCATGAGCAAAATGTACGCTAAGCCTATATTGTTCTAATAAAAAAGAAGAAAAAAAGATTTTTGTGGATTAAATGTTAAGAACGTTCGATTCTTTGTACAATCGCGTGAATATTTGTGTTATCCGCACTAGCGCGGTCCAGAAATGTTATTGAAAGTCGAACGGTATGATAAAAATGTTAAATGCACTTTAATGTTCGTTGATTGTCGCAAGTGACTTTTAAGACGGTGTTGATGCCTTTCATATTGGAGCAAATGTAATTTTTCTCTCTAGTGAGTGCCGAATGACGCTGAAGAATGTCCGAAAATGAATGATGACGTTACTGAATCTGCGGTATGCGGGATCGAGATGAGAGCCGTCAAAAGCCGCTCTGGGGCTTTCCTGTTGTAGTTGCTTCGCCCTATCCGTACTAACCTCCCCGTGCTTAGCATACAGGCCATATAGTCAATGATACAGACCCGCAAACCAATGAAAGATTGCAATGGGAGGACGAAGTATTTTCGGAGTGGGCTGCACTGCTGCGTTGAGGTGGATTGGCGTTACTATGGAGATCATGACGGTAGCTCCGTAGAGGAGTTGAGAAACAATGTATTAAGGCTTTTAAGTTATTTGCACTTGAAAAGTTTAAAAATATGATTTTTAATAAATTCAAATAATGAACGCTGCACATGCAAATTTGTGGTGATTGTTGACGCACCCCTTTCAGCCCTCACGTTCCAAGAGCCCGCCGAAGTTGTCCAAACGCCCCCCAGGGGGCGGTACCGCTCCCGTTGAGAAACCCTAATTTAGAGTTACAGTGTTTTTCAAGGCATTTTCTGTTTGAGTCTAAGTTTTCTATTTGTCATTTGTGAGCCCAAATCAAGCCTTTATCCTCAATGCGGTCTGTTCGGACGGAGCACAATTTCAAAGCACCTTATTTCCACATGGTTCCCTTGATAGGGATTCAAAAACCATTAAATTAAAGCTCACATGAAAACATGAGCAGGTGAAAAGTGAAATGATATTCATAAGTATATGAATTTATTTGAAAACCTTACATGAACCTGTGTCACATTTTTTTGCAAGGGCCTGCCATGAGCATCCATTTGTAATGATATTGTGTTCCAATTGCAGCCCTTTTAACCAGCATTTCAGTCCAAACTTTTAGGAGACTTCATTGAGTTTTTCGGCTCACAGGTTTTGTCGGTTAGCGTAGACAAGGCCATCACTTATACCTTTTCTTCTGTCTGAGATCTCTTCTACTTCCCTTCAGTGATTCAGCTTTGCTGCTTCAGTCACGGTCCACGGAGGGGGGAATTCCCCGGGGTTTGGAGAATTCTGGCCGGCTCAGAAGGATCAAGGTCGTCCTGAACGCCAGAATCTTCATTGCCAAGGTGAATCCTGCAAGGGGCTTTCAACCTTTTGACTGTCTGGAGGGATAAGTGCGGCAGCTCAGGGTTTGTGTGTCTCTTGCGTATGTGGGGACTAGCCGGGCCTCAGGAGGAGGTCAGCGGGCTGGTGTTCGGCTCAGCTGGGGGTGTTATGAGGCTCAGGTGAGCTCTGTGGACAGTCTGCTCACGTAGCCTCCTTTATTAAAGAGCTCTGCAGGATCTCATCGTATGTGCGGCCAACGTGAACACATCTACCCTATCACACACACATTCTGTGCAAAGACGCCACACACATGCTCACATGCGCATGCAAATGCACATGCACACACGTAAGCATGCACATACACACACAGGCACACTTATACACACATGCACGCATATACACACAGATAAGCACTAGCACATGCAACCATTCACACGCATACACAAATGCATGCACACACCACAAACACAAACAAGTGTGGGAAACAACACTCATGCACATGCAAATACACACACATGCGTAGTATATACACACACGCATGTGCATGCATATATGGCTAACACATAGCATTTGTGCAGCTAGATTATATGGATTTTTAAGAAGTCATTATCGGCACTCCTCCCAGTTAACTAATTTGCCGGCAAAGTAGCGAGTTTTGTTGTGTTGGATCTTCCGCTTGATCTGCACTGCGCTTAAGAAGCACCCTGTGAATAGAATTGATCAATCCTGCTGCTCAGATCTCAGGTACAATCATACGACGACCCTAAATGGACGGATATGGATGGAGACCCTAAACAGGCTTTCCCTGATGTCACCCATTTTCTAGAACGTGTCTGACTGGTAATGCAGAGGCTTCACTGTGCCTTTGAGCACAACGTGATCCATCCATCCATTCATACTCACATTCATTCAGCCATCTCTCCATCCATCATCCATTATGTAACTTGCCTATTCCCATTCAGGGTTATGATCGAGGTGAGCCCCCTTCCAAATTCTTTACTCCTGTCAGTATGGCCACTTCTTGTGTGAGAGCCGGAGGAAGAGATGGGACATCAGGTCAGAGAAGGTCCTCTTTGAAATCTTAAGTGTCTTTATATCTTGCTACGTAACCACCTGGACGCATTCCTGCTTTGGATGTTTATGATGAGGCCTTACACTGCTGCGACTAAAGAAAGCCTTATCTCAATTTGGTCTAGGGCGTGAGCCAATTCAAGAATACAAGGGGTAAATAAACATGTAGGTAATTCACACTGTGTGTGTGTGTGTGCGCGCGCGCGCGTGTGTGTGTATGCAAATTTATGGAGTGTCCCTGCAAAAGAGGAAAACCTATCTTGTGTGCGTGAATGGATGAGTGTGTCTGTGTTACCTTAGGCTATGTGAGATGACTCATTCTGTTCAGGCACATAATTGAACAAAGGAAGCAGACTCCATGATGAGTTTTCTGTGCTGATAAGACCACAGGCTCCAATACTGTAACACTGCCTTTTACTGCCCCCTACTGTTAACAGTGAATATTACAGAAGAGCACCTTTAATTACTCATTAAATACAGAATTCCCGATAAAAAACAACCCCATCCTCATTGTGTGGTTTAATTTGTGTTGTTCAAATGAAATAAAATTTTATATAATTATAAATCTAGTTGCAAATTTTGTTATACCTCAGGGTGTGTTGGTGTCGCTCATTGCCATCTCACCCCATGATGGAGCATAGGCCATTGACTGTTTGCTTCAACCAAACCTGATTTTGGGCCATCCTCTCTAAATTAGTTCAGTTACAACATCTACCTTCGTTTCCACCTCCATTTCTCTCCTCCATGTTTGTCTTGGCCCTCCACGGCTCCGTTTGCCTGATGAATTCCATTCATACAGGCTTCATCAAATGCAACTAGTACATTAGTGACAACCTTTTGTCTAAGAGGTCTTTATTGTCATTCAGTTAGTTTCAACAAGCCTTCAGTCCTAATCAGGGTCTTGTATTGGAACAGAGTTCACGTTGGCTCAACTCCGGCCTGTTCCTCAATTCAAGTTTTCAAGAACAAGCTTCTAATGCTAATTAGGGTCTAGGTCTGGGACAGATTTTTGTTAGCCCATCTAAATTTGTTCTCCTTGTCCAGTTTGTTAGGAACAAGCTTCAAATCCTGATCCGCGTCCAGGACTAGGACCACGTTCTTCTCAAGCAACCTCTTCATCCTCTTTAGCACCTCGCTGCTGACAATACATTTGTAAAGGCTGGCTTCATCCCGGCAGCCATTGGCCAGCGACAGCAACTCAGCTTGGCCAATAGCATGAGTGTCTATCATTGTTCTGAGGTTCCGCCCACACTATTCTCTCCAGGGTCCCATCCTCATCTTGTTTCATATTGCTGTCAATAAACTACCAGTTGGATTGCACGTCTGACACTGCACTTGATTCCTGGTCTGGACCGTAACAAGTTCAACCCCAATTCCAAAATAGTTGGGACGAAGTGTATATTGTGAATAAAATCAAAATGCTATGACTTTAAGATCACATGAGCCAATATGTTACTTATAATAAAGCATAGATAAAATTTTAAATGTTGAAACAGACATTTTACATTTTTATCCACAAAATGAGCTTATTTAAAATTTCCTGGCTGCAATAGGTCTCAAAAAAGTTGGGACACAGGCAAAAAAAGGGCTGGATATAAGATGAATATATAAGAGAATCAGCTGAAAGAACATTTAGCAAGTAATTAAGTTAACTGGCATCAGGTGTGTAACATGATTGGATATAAAAGGGATGTCTTAGAGAGGCCGAGTCTCTCAGAAGTAAAGATGGCCAGAGGCTCTCCAACCTGTGAAGGCTTACATAAAAAAAAAAATGTGTAATACTTAAAAAACAATGTTCCTCAACATAAAATTGCAAAGGCTTTGAAGGTCTCATCATCGACAGAGCATAACATCATCAAAAGATTCAGAGAAACTGGAAAAATTTTTGTGCGTATGGAACAAGGCCGAAGACCTTTACTGGATGCCCGTGATCTTTGGGCCCTCAGATGCCACTGCATCACTCACTGGCACTCACTGACATTACTAAATGGGCCCAGGAATACTTAAAGAAACCACTGTCTGTAAACACAGTCCGCCGTGCCGTCTACAGATGCCACCAAATCTCTATCATGCAAAAAATAAGCCATTGTTGAGCATGATTCAGAAGCGCTGCTGTGTTCTGTGGGCCAAGCCTCATTTAAAATGGACTGTAGCAAAGTGGCAAAGTGTCCTATGGTCAGAGGAGTCCAAATCTGACATTCTTATTGGAAATCATGGGCATTGTGTTCTCCGGACTCAAGAGGAGAAAGGCCTCCCCTCCAGATATCAGTATTCAGTTCAAAAGCCAGCATCTTTGATGGTATGAGGATGCATTAGTGCATATGGTGTGGGACACTTGCATGTTTTAAAAAGCACCATGAATGCTGAAAGGTATATAAAGGTTTTAGAGCAACATATGCTCCCCTTCAGATGACATCTATTCCCGTAATGGCCTTGGTATTTCAGCTGGACAATGCATAACCACATACTGCAGCTATTACAACAGCATGGCTTCATAGTAGAAGAGTCTGTGTGCTGAACTGGCCTACCCTCAGTTCAGATCTTTCACCTATTGAGAACATTTGGCGCATAATTAAATGAAAAATCCGTCAAAGGAGACCCAAAACTCTCCAGCAGCTGGAAGCCTGTATTAAATAAGAGTGGGATCAAATTCCAGTGGCTAAACTCAAGAAACTTGTCTACTCAATGGCCAGACGTCTCCACTCTGGGTTAAAAAGAAGAGAGGATGCTACACCATGGTAAACAGGCCCCTGTCCCAACTTTTTTAAGACCTGTAGCAGCCATCAGTTGAAATGAGCTCATTTCGTGGATAGAATTGCAAAATTTCTCAGTTTCAACATTTGCTATGTTCCCTCTGTTCTATTGTGAGTGAAATACTGGCTGGTGTGATTTGAAAGTCATTGCATTTTGATTTTATTTGCAATTTACACTTTGTCCCAACTATTTCGGAATTGGGGTTGTAGAAAGTTATTTTACATATCTGAGCATTCAGTGCATTATTGCCAAGTTTCTATAAATTGTAGGAGGCCAAATAGTATTATTCACAACCAAAATGCTTTGGTAATTACACTGCCTGGCGCTGTTTGGATTTACATAACAAAATAATTAAGAGCCAATGACTGAATCATTGTTGCAGTGATTCATATATTTCTGCTTGGAAAAATTCTTTAAACCCTGGCTGATGCAGTGTGTAGCTTCTAATTTCTTAAACAACCATGTTGCAAGATGCATCCTATGGTTGTGGATTTAAAAAAAAATAAGAATTTTTATTGTGTTTCAAGACAGGAGACTTATTGGTAAGCATAAAGCAAAGAAAACAATTAAGGAGATCACTGAAATCACTGGAATGGAGTAAAGAATTCTGTAAGGATAATGGTGCTCCATCAACATTATGTACCCCATTCCAGAACAATGGGAGCATTACGGTTACAAAGGAGACATGGCTTGATGATTCAGTTACGGATGCGGAAATAAAAATTGAAAACTACGTAGTAGTGAGGAAAGATCGTAAGCGAAAAGAAGGCAGAGTTTGTGTTTATATAAGATCTGATATTGGTTTAAACTTTAGTTTAGATTTAAGTCATGATTTATTAGAGGCCGTGTGGGTGGATATTCCGCTTCCTAAGAGTAAACCTATTCTTATGTGTAATTGTAGGCCGCCAGATCAAAGCAACTTTGTTGATAAGAGCTATGCTCCAGTTGTACTGAATTAAACGAATCTGAGGTTATTATTGTTGGAGATTTGAACCTTGATATGTCCAAAAATTATTCCGGGAGTAGGGCTATTATGAATTTTTGTTGTTTATTTGATTTGCATCAACTGATCGATAAACCCACTCACGAATGCTCAAAATCTCAATCTGTTATTGACCTAATTTTGGTGTCCGAGCCTACGAATATTTTACAGAGCGGGGTGGCGAGCTTCGGTCTAAGTGACCACTCCATTATATACTGCACAAGGAAAATACAAAAAAGAAAATTTCATATTCATAATTCCATAAAAATCAGATCTCTCAGGTATTATGATAAAAATTTTCTAAACGAATGTGTTAATAAAGAGGATTTATCTGTTGCAATGAATTGTGATGACGTTGATCAAGCATGGGTTCTTTTGAAATCTTTGTTTTCATAGGTTATCAATAAGCCCAGGTAGCAAGCACCTCCACTCCCGATCTGGCCCGGCTCAGTGCCGACTCCAGCTGATCCGGCCCAGAGCCGGGGCAGATCTGAAGCGGAGGTGCTTGCTATCTGGGAGGTAGCCCCGGAGAAAGTTATTAGAATTTAACAGAGAACAGAACCATGGATTAATGAGGACATTTTAAGGGCGATAAAAGATAGGAATGCCAGGTTTGCTAAATTTAAGAAAACAAACAAAGAGGAAAATTTCATAGAGTATAAGAAACTTAGAAATAAGGTAAATAAATTGATACAAAGTGCAAAAAAATTTATTTCCATGAGAAGATAGAAGAACATAGAATTGACCCTAATAAACTGTGGAAGGGCCTGAAACAATTTGGATACAACACTAAAATAAAGTCAAAAATGATTCCATTAGTTTAATTAACAAGGATACAATTACATCTAAAAAAAGTGAAGCTGCAAATAGCTTTAATAAATATTTTATATCAGTGGCAAAAAATCTGATCCAGGATTGTATGATGAAGAACACGTCCAAGAGTTTTATTCAAAGGAGGGGATTCAAACAAATAAATTCTTATTTGATAAAGTGTCTGAGTCAATAGTTTTTAAAATGTTAAAACATCTCCACCACTCCAAGGCAACTGGCTTGGATAATATGCCAGCTTGGTTTTTAAGAGACGCAGCAGAAGCCACCACTCCCTGCGTGACACACATCGTGAATTGATTTATTATCCAAGCCAAGTTGCCTACAGAACTAAAGCTTGCACGTGTTATTCCCCTATATAAGAAGGGTAGTAAACTGGAGCAAAAAAATTACCAACCTGTATCTATCCTTGGTTCACTCTAAAAAATAGTGGAGAAAATACTATTTGAACAGATTATTGAATATATATCCACTAAAAACATTCTGTATGAATTTCAATCCGGTTTTAGACGATCTCATTCCACAGATACCTGTCTGTTGTACTTAACTGATCATATAAGGAGAGAGGTAGATGATGGCAAATTCTGTAACATGGTTATGCTAGATCTACAAAAAGCATTTGATACAGTAGACCACATCATTTTGCGGAGTAAATTAAAAGCTTTAGGTTTTAGCAATCATTCAGTAAAATGGGTACAGTCTTATCTTACAGATCGAATGCAGATGGTCAGTGTTGGGGGTACTTCCTCCAAACCCATGATGATTGAGTGTGGGGTCCCTCAGGGCAGCGTCCCGGGTCCACTCTTCTTTTTATTGTATATAAATGATATGAAAACGGCCAGCTCTTGTGACTTATTTTTGTATGCGGATGATTCCACACTTTTAGTATCTCATAAAAACAAAGAAGAGGTTGAAAACATTTTAAACGCTGAGCTGTTAAATGTCAGTCGATGGCTCTCCGATAATAAGTTGTCATTTCATATAGGGAAAACCGAGGCCATCCTGTTTGGTTCGCGGACTAAATTATGAGCATCAAGTGAAGGTTAGAGATACAGTAATTGCAGCGAAAGAGTCCATTAATTACTTAGGATGTATTTTGGATAATCAACTCACAGGATTAAATATGGCACAAAGAGTTCTCACCAAAGTCAACCAGAGAATTAGATTTTTGAGCAGAATATCTAAATTCTTGGACATGAAGGCTCTAAAAACCTTAGCTGGAGCTCTTGTTCAGAGTCATTTTGATTATGTGTGTACATCATGGTATAGCAGCACACACAAAAAAATTAAAGAACAAGTTACAGACATCTCAGAACAAATTGGTCAGATTAGTTTTGAAGCTCGAACTCATCTTGAAACCTTTCATTTTGTTGCTCTTAACTGGCTTAAGGTTGATGCTTGAGTTGTAATGATCAAGCTTTGTCTCGTCCAAAAAAATCATTCAGGGTGACGTCCTGAGGTACCTCTGTGATATTTTTTTAACTTTATTAGGGATCACCACCAGTATTTCACCAAAGGGAGCTCTACAGACGTTGTTCTCTATAGATTTAAAAGCATGATAGGGAAAGAATCATTCTTATACTGCAAAAGATTGGAACGGACTACCAAAACAACTTAAAACGTTACCAAGTCTAAATAGTTTTAAAAAATCATTTGAAGCGGTGGCTCCAAATCAATACTAGGTATTTCTGTGAAATTTTTATGAACTTGGGCCTTATGGTTGGGAGGGTAGGTCATGTAACTTGTGTATAATAGGTCATGTAAACTTTGTAAAGAGTAAAAATGTTTGTATTTATCCAGAAACTGTAATTTTACTGGAATGATGGAAAGATTATAGTTGTGATAAATTTTTATGTAATTTATTGTGAGCACCGTCTTACTGCCAATCCTGTCTCTGCCATACTCTGCCATACTCTGCCATACTCTGCCAGTGCTTCGGTTTTTTTTCTCCATTTTTCTATCTGTTTCCCTTTACTTTTTTTCCTTTCTCTATTTTTAACATCAAAGGACCACAATGGAAATAAGCTTTTTAGCTTTATTGTGTTATCCTTGAAGGTTTTTACTTTATGCATTTACTTTTATGTTCTATAGAGCTGGTATTGTATATGCATTATTTTTTTAAAGATTTGTCAACAATGTTTTAATTAATTAATTAATTAATTCATTCATTCAAGCCCATGAAGGGACACACATGTCATGCATAGAGTCCACTGTAGAAGCCTCTGGAGGCAGTGTTATGATCTTGGGTTCCTTCAGTTGGTCAGGTCTAGGGTCAGAAATGTTACAAAGCAATTAAATGAAATTGCCAAACTATCTGAATGTTCTGAATGAGCAGGCTACGGCATTAATGGATTTTTAAAATCCCAGATGGCACAGGCATATCGCAGGATGATAAAACCAAGATTCCTCTGGCTCTGAAAGAGTAGTTCAGCGAGCACAATGAAACATTTTCACACAAGAATTGACCATCAGAGCCTGGACCTTAACAAATTTTAAGTTTTTGGGTTTGACTCTCCCGTCATCAATAAAATATCTCAGCAAAAAAATGCAATTGTAATCATAGAGAAGAAGGCACTCGGTGGAGTGTATACCTCCACCACGCCATATATGTGTTCTATGGGTTAAAGAATATATTCATGATCACTTCCAAAATTAAATCAACTCTTCCTTAATATAATATTTTCATAACTGGATAGCCTATTGACAATATATTATTGACAGTCAGTGGGAGATAGCGAAGTAAAAAATTTGACTTGCGCATTGGTGCAATTGGTCCATGCATCACAGTGTTTTCTTGTATCAAGGGAGTTACCTAGGATCAAAGTTCATCAAATGCAGACTCATCCATCCGAGGAGAATGTAAGATTAAGATTAAGACACAGCTCTGCTTGTTTGAATGGCCAAATTCTTGTCTCTTCAGCTACCACTTTTTTCCCCTCATTCACGCTTTTTCCTCGGGCAAAAGCAAAGGCACGAGGGACACGTGCATCCATCACGACATCCGCGGACCAATTGGTCATTATACTTTGACTTCATTGCGCGATATTATTGTGTCGTTGGTGGCCATCAGAAATTTCATTGATAATATTGCTTCAATAATACTTCCACATTTATTGACGATTGTGTAAGTTACTGTGTATGGCTCGGTAAATGCAGGATTTCACATTGATTGACTCGGTTTGATAAATTGAAATTTTAAAAAAAGTGTAACTTAAGGTCGAAATATTTAGCTTTTGAAGTCGCACCTGAGAATATAAAGTTTAGTTTAGGGACTGAACCTTCCTTGAGTGAATATTTTACTGCCTGCTGACCTTTGGTCTTTGTGGCAAGACCTTCCAGCCTACCAACCAGCTACCAACCTTGCAAGCATTAAACGCATAAGCCTGCCATGCGCATCCTGTGATCTGAGATGAGTCCTACGAAAAGCTATGCACTTGAACCGTTTGATGGCTGATAATAATTACATTTAAAGCATCCAGTCAATTAGTAAAGATGCCTGATTACATTGATAAGTTCGCTGAAACTGATTCCAGGTCACAAAAACAACGGAAATTTCATTAGAAATATAAAATGACGTAGTGTCTGGATTTGCACATAGTTTCGATATTTTGCGTTGAACCCCTATGCACCTTATTTTAAAATGTAGAAAATTATTTCACGTTATTTTAAAAACAAAGCTATAAAAATTACGCAAAAATATACATTTAAAACAATTTTTTAATATCGCATTTTTGGAGTTGAAAGGTCAATGCTCACAAGTCGCTGACGTCACAAGCTTTAGTGGTTTTTGGGTGTGATGGAAGTTCAGCATTGGAAGCTGAACGTTGAATTCGTGATATACACAATAAAACTTGAAAAGTTAGACACAGTTTCGGTCCAATCTAGGAAAGGTAACTCTTTATTCATTAAATGTACAATTTAAAGTTACATTTGAATTGCCATTGTATTGTTTGGCAACGGTAAGTTTCAGTGAGAAACAAGCTAGCTAGCTAACATTAGCTGTATGGAGCTCCCCGTCGCAGCCACACGAGTTCTGTAGCTTGTTAGCTCGCTAGCTAACGTAGCCAAATATTGCATGGTAACACTGAGCCACATATTCATTTGCTGCTTTATCAGTGGTTGTCTCCGTGTGCAACTGCTTGCTTAATATCTGAATATCTTTGAAGTAGTTTTGAAGTTTCCGATAAAAAAATAAGTGTAATGCATTAACGTACCTAGTTTGGAAAGCGGAGCGTGTAGCCACAATCGTGAATGGGTCTGTCTAAAGCTGCTTTCACACCGGTCGTGAAACGAATTTTTCCCACGACAGATCATTTTCCGTCAATTTGCGTCTTTGTATTGACTCTGAATGAAAAAATTCGTTTCGCGTCCAGTGTGAAAGCGGCTTTAGGGTGGCTGCTGGGTTAGGTTATGGTGCCCTTGTCTGGTTTGCAGATGAGTCTGCATTGGATGTCTTATGGCGAACTTTTCCTGTAGTTTCTTGTTCACTTGCTAATATGTGCATCTATCTGGACGGACTGAATGTTATATTGTTTGGGCATAAGGATGAATTTAATGCTGTGATGTCCTTGTTTAATGATAAATTTGATGTAATTTTTGGTATAAGGATGAATTTGATGTTTTTATTACCTTTATTGGGATTTACGATGATTACAGCTTAGGTAAGTTTATGTGTGTGTGTGTGTATATATATATATATATATATATATATATGTTATATATATATGTTATATATATATATATATAGTACTTAATTTCGGAATGTAGGTGGAAATAATGAATGAATGTCATGGAAGCTGCTACTGAATGAGCATTGTGGACAACAGATGGACATTGGCTAAAGAAGCTAGAATGTGGTACCAACATCTCTGCTCTGCTGCGCTTAATGTTGTTATACACTTTCCCTAATAAATAAATACATAAATAAATGTATGTGCAATTAAATTAGCATCATAGTTTGCCCCAGTCCTTGTTAAACGCTTATTGACCCCACCCATTTGATAGCCGTAAGTTAGCCTGCTAGAAGTTTTGTTTGTACTTCCTTGATGTCTTATAGTTGGTCATGTGATCATGCGTGACAGATCAATTAGCAAGGTAGTTTGATAGATTGCCATTTGACCTTGTTTACCTTTTTCATGTGAGATGCCAAATACGTTTTGACAACTTCAAATGCTATAGCAGTTTTGTACACATTCAACGGGCTGCCAAGGTGATGGCTTGGGCTCATCACCAAAGTTAGCTTGCTGTTGTAGCGGTGTAGAACTAATCATAGACTGAGATGCAATAGCTGTTTTGGTGATGCATCTGCTCATTTGGTACATGACAAGTCCAGTTGTTGAGAATGTTGAGTGCTGGCTTTTTAATGCTTTGAAATAACTCGGGGACTAAAGCAGTGGCCCACTGTCTTATTTACAATTAACTGTATTAATGTAGGGCTTCATATCAATGTAAATATGTGCCTGATGCCAGATAAGGTATCACCTCAATTTGTTTATTTGCCCACTGTTTAATGTGCTGACTGTAGCATATCGTTGATGATTTGTGGTATTAAAAGCCTGTTTTGAAGAACGGTTGTAAACTCTCCCATTTTTCTCTCTCACATTCAAGGTCACGCAGAAGAATTGAGACTAATATAATTCCATGCTCTTGTTCAGACCAGGGGATTTGTTGTCTTTGATGCCTCGCATGTGAAACTGGCACTATGCCCGCAGCAACTGTGGATCATAGCCAGAGAATATGCGACGTGTGGGCATGCAACCTGGAGGAGGAGCTAAAGAGAATCCGGAATGTTATCCGCAAATACAACTACATTGCTATGGTGAGTTCAGGAGGTGAATTAGGCGCATTGCAAGAGAATAGTGTTTTCATGACATGGTGCAAATGATTCTCAGTTTCAGGTGTGTGATTGCTTGTGGTATAACAGTGCAAATTGCATTCCCTATTCTGTTTGCAGGATACAGAGTTTCCAGGGGTAGTTGCAAGGCCTATTGGAGAGTTCCGAAGCAATGCTGACTACCAGTACCAGCTGTTGCGATGCAACGTGGACCTGTTGAAGATAATACAGCTGGGGTTAACTTTCATGAATGAGCAGGGTGAATACCCACCTGGAACATCGACATGGCAGTTCAATTTTAAGTTTAATCTCACGTAAGCTCAAAGCCCTCTATTACAGTGTAACCTTTTGGTTTCTGTGAATTCTTTGGCAATCTTTATTATTGGCCTATAGCGTAGCGCCTTTGACTTGGATTTGGAACGTTGGTGGTGGTTTAAGCTCCATTGTGATGAGGTCTGTGTAGCTGTTTGGCCCTTGAGCAAGGCACTTAACCTAACATTGCTCTGGGGGGATTGGCCCTCGCTTAGTCTATTCAACTGTAAGTCACTTAGGATGAACGGTCAGCTACATAACTTCTGCAACATGATGTAATATTATGTATTAATCTTGGCTAACCTGTTCAGTCTGAGAGCACATTTTTGTTTTGTGTATAATGTTATTCATACTCGTTTTATTTATACTAGGTGCAAGGTGAATGTTTTGTCACTCAGGGTGAATTAAGGTCATTTTGTCCTTCCTGAATTAAAATGGCACAGCTTCTCTCATGTTTTTGTCATGACTTTATTACTAATAATATTTTCCGTGGTACTGAAACAGGACTTGTGTGTTTTGAAGTTAAACTTTCGAAGTGAAGTGAACTTGTCATCATATCATCTTCCGCTTAATCCGGGGCCGGGTCGCAGGAGCAGCAGTCTAAGAAAGGATGCTCAGACTTCCCTCTCCCTGGACACTTCCTCCAGTTCTCCCGGGGGTATCCCGAGGCGTTCCCAGGCCAGCCGAGCGACATAGTCCCTCCAGCATGTCCTGGGTCTTCCTCGGGGCCTCCTCCCGGTGGGGCATGCCCAGAACACCTTCCCAGGAAGGCGTCCAGGGGGCATCCGATGTAGATGCCCGAGCCACCTCAACTGACTCCTCTCGACGTGGAGGAGCAGCGGCTCTACTCTGAGCTCCTCCCGGGTGACAGAGCTCCTCACCCTATCTCTAAGGGAGCGCCCCTCCACCCTGCGGAGGAAACTCATTTCAGCTGCTTGTACCCGAGATCTCGTTCTTTCGGTCATGACCCAGAGTTCATGGCCATAGGTGAGGGTAGGAACGTAGATTGACTGGTAAATCGAGAGCTTTGCCTTTTGACTCCGCTCCTTCTTCACCACAACAGATCGGTACAATGACCGCATTACTGCTGCCGCTGCACCGATCCGTCTGTCAATCTCACGCTCCATCCTTCCCTCACTCGTGAACAAGACCCCAAGATACTTGAACTCCTTTACTTGAGGTTGGAGCTCTCCTCCAACCTGGAGGGGACTAGCCACCTTTTTCCGGTCGAGAACCATGGCCTTGGACTTGGAGGTGCTGATTCTCATCCCAGCCGCTTCGCACTCGGCTACAAACCGCCCCAGTGCATGCTGAAGGTCCTGGTTCAAAGGAGCCAACAGGACAACATCATCTGCAAAAAGCAGAGATGAGATCCGCTGGTCCCCGAACCGAACTCCCTCCGGCCCCTGGCTGCGCCTAGAAATTCTGTCCATAAAGATAATGAACAGAACAGGTGACAAAGGGCAGCCCTGCCAGAGTCCAACATGCACCGGGAACAGGTCTGACTTACTGCCGGCAATGCGAACCAAGCTCCTGCTTCGGTCATAATGAGGCCGCACGACCCTTAGTAAAGGGCCCCGGACTCCATACTCATGAAGCACCTCCCACAGAATGCCATGAGGGACGCGGTCGAATGCCTTCTCCAAGTCCACAAAACACTTGTCCATAAGAAAATATTTAGGTGTATTTAAAATTACGTAAAAACAACAGTAAAATGCTGCGCGGAAGAATGGCAGATATTTCTCCGCCAAATTTCTCATTCAGAAAATGTAAAATTTAAGTGATATTTAAACTGGTATTTTGTGAGAAATTAAAGTACGTATTTATATGGTTGCAGGATTTTTTTATTACTCACTGTAGCTGCTGTCTTGGCGCCATCCTTCCTAGAAACAGCATCATCTTGAGTAAAGAAAAATACATATATGATGGGGGATATGATGGGGTGGTTTTCCCTTTGCATTAGCAGAGTTAGCGTGAATGACTGTGAGCGTGTCATTGCTTTTGGAGCGTCTCTGTGAGTAGGAGTGATGGGTTTGTGTTCGTTTTCACGTTGACAGGGAAGACATGTACGCCCAGGACTCCATCGAGCTGCTGACGACGTCAGGAATCCAGTTCAAGAAGCACGAGGAGGAGGGTATCGAGACCCTATACTTCGCCGAGCTGCTCATGACGTCTGGAGTGGTGCTCTGCGAGGGGGTGAAATGGCTGTCTTTCCACAGGTGCCTTCCATTCTCCTTGCTTCACTTCATAGGGCTGAATGTGTTGCCGTCTCGCCTGTACATTCTAGAGATTTCTTTTCCAGAGTTACGCTATCTTTTATTCATTTATTTATTTATTTATTTTTTAAGCCCGCTTGGCGTCTAGGCCAATCACGCTTACCCAGTGGTTGGATGCCTTCGTGGTGGTCGTGCATTCGTAAACTTTTTGCCTTTTCAATGCTCTAGCGCCTTCAGTTTTCCATGGACCCTTTTCATATTTTATATGCATGTATATGGGATGAAAATCTAGGCCAAGTTCAATTTTGGCCATGTTTGGCCAAGCGGTTGCAGTGGCTTTGGCACTATTTTTTTTAAACTTTACGTTTCTGTTCTAAATCAAGCTCTGTAACGGAGCTTGTATTTAGTTATTTTTGCCATGGAATATCACCTACAGTACCAGTCAAAAGTTTGGACATACCCACATTTTTCTTACAAGACATGTTAAATAAAGAAATAGGTACTGTTTATTTAGCAAAAAAAACTAAAGATTTAATTCTTAAATCCATCAAACTAACCAGCATTTTCTGTCATATTTGCAGAGCATTCTCACATTATTATTATTTTTATTTATTAGTCCCCCACCGGAAACGGAGGGGACTATAGGATTGCACTCCGTCCGTCCGTCAGTCCGTCCGTCCGCATTCGTGTCCGCTCCAACTTCAATACCGTATGACCTAGGAACATCACAGTTGGTGTGTGGATGCATCTTGGGGAGAGGGTGTGTCATGTACCCTATTCAGGTCACTTTGACCTACTTTTTAGGAAATATGATATGCATACTTTGGTAGGGGACTAGTATTGCGCAGCAATACGACATTCGCCGGTAGGCGGTGCAATTGTTTTGTTTTTATTTGCTCGCCGGGACGAATGTCCGGAGAACTAGTGTCGTACCCCCGGCGTCCCCTTCCGCGTCCGTGCGCGTGCAGAAAAACTTTAACCTTGCCCCCCGGCAAGCTGCGTTGTCTTTCTGACAACTCTTGTTTTTTTTTTTTTGCAAGAGCAGTTATATAGCTATAATGAGTTTGCTGCTGAGCGGCAGTCTAAGTTCACAAAGACTTGCTGCACTTGTGGTTTGCTTTTCATCGACTTTTTTGCCCAATTCCAAAACGGCTTGTCTGTAATTTGGCTGTTGGAAAATGGAAAGAGATTCTTTGTCTGCTTACTTTGCAAAAAATGGCTTCTTTGAAAATTCTAAAATTTTGACACTATTCAAACAGGTAAAGTATTCTCTTTTAACTTCGGACTGTTTACCTCTTACCAGATTCCATTTGAGATTTGAGAAGTTAAGCCATTTAAATTTCTCTAAAAACAGAGTGCTGTGAAATTAGCAAAGCTTGTCCAAACTTTTGACTGGGACTGTATGTTACTAGAAGGTTCCTTGCTAAATGTTCTAATGCTGATGCAATGATCATTACTGATGACTGAGAACAATGGACTGTATTACACTGACTGAATTAAAAATGAAAATCAAATCCAAAATTCCTATTCTAAAGACAGTTATATTTGCAAATCAGATTCTGAACAGCAGGATGGTAGGACAGAGTGCTGCAGAGAGCCCAAAATGTTGCATTAATCAATGAGATTTGTGTGTACTTTGTCTTTCCTAGTGTTTGTAGTGATAGCATTTGCTTATCTGTCATGTTTTTATATTGCAGTGGCTATGACTTTGGATACCTTATCAAAATTTTGTCCAACTCTAATTTGCCGGACGAAGAAGTGGATTTTTTTGAGATCCTGCGATTATTTTTCCCTATAATTTATGATGTCAAGTACCTCATGAAGAGCTGCAAAAACCTAAAGGTGACTTCATCTATGTCTTGATAGAAGCTTTCAGGTGTACTGGTCTATGCAAAGAACCTTTTTTGTATGTTGTTCCGTGGTCTGGGAATGTGGTTCATTTGTCTGGGAAGCACTGACCTCTGCGGGAAATATTCTTTGATATGCATATAGAAGTTTAAACTTGGTGTGTGCGGGTCGGTTTGTGCCCCTTTGATCATAATGGATCCCCTGTACCTTGTTATTACTCAATAGTTAACTATTTTTCTCCTATAAATTTCAAATTTGGAATGAGCCTTGCCCACATGAGAGGTCAAAAACTTAATTAACAGTTATGTCCCCATTATCTTTCTCGCCCGACAGGTCACATATGTTGAGTGACTGATTTCTTTCTGACTTGTAACAAGTATTGTCTGTCAAGAAAAGGTCAAACCTAGTGCTTTTAGTCGTAATTGCGTGTGCCTGCGCTTGAATTTTTTCGTTACGTTAAAAAAAATTATTGCAAAACCTTTGGAATCTGTAGAACCTATGTTAAGTTTTACCACACGGACATCATTGTGAATAACTTTTTTTTTTTTTTTTTTACACTCATTAGAAAGGAATCTGGGCCAGTAAAAAAATTCCTGTGCCCATAATGCTTCAGTGCGTTGCCGCCACTGTATGCTGGTGTGACATATGGTTGTCATCAAAAATAGAAAAGTGCTCATGTTGTACAGTCTATAACTAGTGCCCTCATGAATTGCTTACTGTTCCTATGAGAACTGTCTATACGTTTAGCATGAGCTAAAGTTCCAGATATACAGGGGGTATTTTGGATCAGGGATGCACCGATGTGACTTTTTCAGTCCCAGTACGATACTTAGGCCTTGGGTATTGGCCGAGGCTGAGAACCGATCTAGTTCCAGTGTTAATTTAAGAAGCTGTATGCCTCACTGTGTGGAACAGACCGCTATCATTCGTCTGTGCAACATTTAAAGCAACGTTTGGCTCCCCTTTAACATCGCTTTTCCTAATTTCGTAGTGCAAAATGTATCAAATAAATACATTGATATAAATGTATTGCATTTTTAATTATTAAAACAAAGGTACGTGTTACCAGATTGGCTCATTGTCACCGATCCCAGACACAGATATTTGAGTCCGTATCAAACTGATACCCGATGTCAGTATCAGTGCTGGTGCGCCTCACCTTTGCTTGTTGTTGAGAAAGATGCGTTTTTTGTTCCCCACTTATGACCAAGTGCTGTTTGGTGGACAGGGTGGCTTACAGGAAGTGGCCGAGCAGCTGGAGCTGGAGCGAATAGGGCCCCAGCACCAGGCTGGGTCCGACTCTCTCCTCACCGGCATGGCCTTCTTCAAGATGAGAGAGGTACTGCTCTGACAACAGCCGTATGTTTCTTTTGGCTGTATATCTCCTATGTATTTTGTGTTTATTTTATGTACATTGCATGCACTTAGTGCAGTGAAACATAATTGTCTGGAAAGGGTTAAAATGGCATTCCCTATGGGTTGCCCATACATTTTGTAGTTGATTTTTAAAAATTAAGACATCAGAGCTGCATCCTACACTTAAATTTTTGGGGGGTGGTGATTCTCCTGGAGATGGACGTGCTCCGAGCATGGGCGTGGTCGCCTGTCCTCCATAGTTTGAGATCCTTTTTCTCCTTGCAGAATTGGTGGCCCAAGGTTAAAGGTACTTACCCATGAATATTGTTCAGGGACATTTTCTAAATGAAAAATGGACATAAATTTCATGGGCACTCTACTCTTCCTTGAGCTAGGGCCGAATATCTTGTTGCACAATTCACATTTTTTTGTACTCCAGGTGGCGCTAGCTTCAGGCAGAAACATG
Organism: Gymnothorax reevesii; assembly: GCA_029721435.1. NCBI lineage: Eukaryota > Metazoa > Chordata > Actinopteri > Anguilliformes > Muraenidae > Gymnothorax > Gymnothorax reevesii. Next base: position 98,383,125 of record CM056579.1, on the reverse strand, counting down.
TGCCCACAAATTGTTTTTAGTAGAGACAGTACGCCTTGGCCATGGTAGTGCCCTGTAACAGTGAAAATCATGGGCCAACAGTTCTGTTCAAATATAAATGCTCTCAAACAGCTAGGGTTGTTGTACTACCCCCCAAAATGGGTGTGGCCCGCATGGCAGGAGAGGGGTTAATCGGGACAGACATGGGTGATTTTTCTATTCCAGGTATAGAACTTCAGAACATTGAAATATGAACAAATCTGTAGGTGGTGAGTTTCCACACCTGTGCTGATCTTTAAAAACCGTATGGAGAACCATAGTTGAATTTTCACATATTGCCGAGATGACATGAAAATTTTGTTGGTCTAAAATTTGGTGGCCCTGAATATTTGCTCCCATGGTGCACTTGTTCCATGAAATTGGAACTAATTTTCTTCTCAACACTCCAGAGATTCATAACTCCTTGTGATTATTGACATGTGTCCAAATATACCACAGATGAAAAATTAGGGTTCTTGGCTGAGTAGTTCAGATTCAGGCGGACCTCAAGATCATTATCTATTGTTTTGTCGCAACTCTGAACTGAGAATTTTAATGCTTTTAATTCCGCAGCCAATGAGAGATTGAGACATTCTGAAGCCAGATTCTGAAAGCCAGGACAAGAAGTAGCCTGTCCACCAAGTTTCAGCCTTTTTAGCTTTACTATTTCAAAAGATTCAAGCCTCCAAAAATGCTTTCAACTTTGCGCAGCTATGGACGCCGACGTCTGTACGTTCCGCAGTGTAATTCCTAAATAATTTTGTAATTGAATTTCCAAATGTCTTGCTTCACTGGAATAATTTTATAAAGCCTAATAGGCTCATGCATAACAGGAAAAAATGCCATTATTTGTATTATGCGCAAAGGGGTTAAACACATGATTCCCGAGGGTCCAAAATTGGTGACAAAATTCTTTTAAAATGATAATATCTCTGTACTTCTAGCCCTTTAGGTATGACTTCATGGAATGGAGGGCTAGAACTTGGGGTTCTCCCTAAAACATTAATGGCTTTTTAGGAAATCCGAGAATGCTCACCGAGGCCAATTCCTGGATTTGTATGAGTTGACAAAGAATGACCTAGAAAATGTTTTGCTGTGCCATGCTTCCTGCCCAACTTTCGTATGTTGCTGCAGATGTTCTTTGAAGACCACATCGATGACGCCAAGTACTGCGGCCACTTGTACGGGCTAGGGTCGGGCTCGTCGTACGTCCAGAACGGCACGGGGAACGCGTATGAGGAGGAGACCAACAAGCAGCAGTCCTGACGCGGCGTAGCACCGCCCTCATTACATGAGAGTGCCCTCGCTCGCGTTGCGTTAGAGCTTGCTCTGTTCCCTGGCTAGTACGCATGTGGTGAGGGGAGGCCTGGGCTAACGCAAAACGTTCTCACAACCTTGCTGCAATGTAGCGTCAATGTTGTAGCAGTGACAAAACATTCTAGTAACTTTGTGACAACGTTCTTTTTTTTTCCTGGGTCCCTCTGAGTCTCCTGTGAGAAGATGGCTGTGAATAATTGTGCAATTCATCACAGTCTTTGCTCAGTGAAGGTGTTCCAAGCTCTGGTGAAGAGAGAAAAATGATGAAAACACATGAAGTGACTGGCTCGTTCATCTAAGAGAAATTAAAACTCATGTAGCTCTTCAAATGTGGACTGTGAAACATTATAGTTTTTCAGGAAACAGACCGTGGAAAATATTGCACTTTAAGGGCCTCAACTAGATTATTTACCTTAGAGGGGAAAAGTTTGATTGTTATTTCTTCCTTGAAAAGAAACTGAAGGCAGTTTGTCCCCGTGTTGCCTTTTCTACATGAACATTTTTCGCTAAATGTATATCATTTAAAGTTGGAAAGTGTACTTGGGCTCAAATTTTATTTTGCTACGAAAACTCAGCCTTAATATTACCTCTTTTTCCTTTTACCATTTCTTTTTTTTTTTTTTTGATTGTTTAAGCTTGAGTTTGAATGTTTGGCCCATTCAAATGCTAACATGCCAGTTGCTTACATGTGCTGTTTTTTCTGAGTACTGGACATCTGAGGACGGTTGATTTGTTTGTTTGTTTTTTTTTTGTTTGTTTGTTTTCTTTTGTTCAAACCTTATCTGAGCTTATGTAGCTCATTTCGACACAGGCAAAGGGAGATATGCGGATGGTCCAGGAGATCTGGTCTTGCACTGATTTTACTCTTAAAATTAATCTGCACCAATTTTACCATAATGATTAGGCTAAATTAAACAGAAGAAACACTAAATGTCATCGTTTAATCGAGATGAAGTCATCCAGAACGTCGGTACGCAGGTTGTCATTTGCGTTGTTTTAAAGTGACTTGAGATTTTGCAGTGTGTTTTAGTAAAAGAGGAAAAAAAAAGAAGTCTCGGAGCTTTTATTCGTTGAAGAGAGGATGGTTCTTAACGTAGCCTAAAATCTTGGCCGACTCAAGCGCCTAAATTCAGTGGTAAATATCACCTGTAATACTGTTTTTTTTTTTGAATGCACATTTGGGTGCCGTTTGTTCCTTTGTATTTTATTGCTTTACAATCCATGTGCGCTTCCTGTGGCTAATGCTTGTACTCCTTGGGTTTAAAAAAATGATTTACACTTGATGTATAGTTTCATAGTAGCTTGAGTTTGTGCAGAGGTAAAAGTTGCATGAACACAAGTTGTCATCTGCTGTTGAATGTTGCATTTTCCATTGGAAGATGATCAGAAATGTTTCCCATTTTGGTTTAGTTTTATACTGCTGTGTAGAGGATTCCTGTTCAAGACCATGAGAAATTATGCAATCTAAAGGGTGTCTGTTTTTAGAGCTTTTGTAAATAAAGGCTTCAGACTTTTCTTACACATGATTTTTGGGTTTGTTTGTGATTAGCAGCTGCTGGTTTCTAGCGCATACACCTGGCTGCATAACACTCCAGACTGAGATATTTTGGATGTTTATTTTACCTTCCCAACATTGAGGTTTAACGTCTTGAAGCATAGTATTTTTATCCCCTAGCATGTGAAAGCCCAGAAAGGGGATTGTGTCGTGGCACAGTCCATTTGTCCGTATCGCCAGATACTCGGCAGGTGAAATGAGCTCCTCCAACAGTTTTCGTAAGACTTCCCTGAAACTTTGCCCATAAGCTTCAAATTGACTGATTACTCATATATAGCAGTAGCCTGCGTTGCCGGCGGTCAGCGGCTGGCGGGAGAAAGGAGAGGAAAGACCGCCTGCAAGATAACGTAGGGATTTTGAGTAGCCGCCCACTTCCTTGCGCAACGAGCCGCGACGGACCACCCCTTTTTTTTAAACCAATGAAACTCGAGTGTAATTTGAGAGCACAAGTGATGCGTGGAGATCAAATCATCTAGTGAATGATTGATTGCCTGTCGTTTTTTCTTTAGAGTAATCTTTCGGTCGTGAATTTCAAGATATTCAAGCGATTTCTTTATCAAAGCGTCGTTCTCTACATTCGCCATCATCTACATTCTGGCAGTTTACGGCGTGACCATGTGTTGCGTAACATTCGATGACAGTTCAATTTTGATTGACACCTCTTAAGCCAATCAGTAATTCCCGTTCACTGGTGAACGGACAACTTAAAATCCCTACGTTATCGTGCAGGCGATCTTTCCTCTCCTTTCTCCCGCCAGCCGCTGACCGCCGGCAACGCAGGCTAATGTAGCAGTCGCGACTGCGGTGGGGGATGTTGTGCTCTCAGAGCAGTCTTGTTTGAAATGATGCCAAACATTTTGTGGAACCAGTGTTCTAGGAACTACTCTACTTTTATTTAACTATGGTGAATTCTTACATCAGCCACTTGAATCACATTTGTGATGTTATACCTTAGAAAGGGTGAAAGACTGTTCTCTATCAACAAAGTCATTGTGAATCCATCTCATGTCCTTGGCAAAATTATAAGCTGTTATTAGGATTTGTTTGCATTTGAATGGCAAGAACTTGCATCATTTTCTGTACATGAATAATTCTTTACAGTGTCATACAGCATGACCCCAAGCGATCACATGCTGTCACAGATGCTGTTACAGGTAGCATTAATGGATTAAAGCCTAGGCTATTCATCACTATTTACACACAGAAGAAAAATGCACGTCGTTAAGTGCTAAATATACACATAAAATTTCTGAATCTATATTTTTAAAAATTATTCAAATTTAATCAAACTCTCAATGACCTGCAGATAGCCACGTTCATTTTGTCACTGACCTTCCTGTGTTCTAGAGCAACAGCTGAGAAGCTGTAACAACTGATGAAGAATTGTTTTTTAGACAGGAAGCCTGATCACAAGTTTTGAATTTGAAAACTTTTATTTCTCATCTGAACTTGACATTCACATTTTACTGTCTTCACATAGTATTCAAAGATAAGCAAACTCCATGATGCCAGCAAATTAATATAAAAATATATTATGCTTTATGATCACGTAATACATTGGTTGCATCAATTAAAAGCACACACTTGTAATACTACATACATTTCTGCATTCCCAGTCAAAAAACAAGGATTACCACCAATAATTTTTACGCTGTACTTGGTAACCTTCCAAATATAAACAATTTGGACTTTTAAGACATGTTCATTTTCTATTAGAATTGTTACCTAATATTTTTATTCAACAACACCGAAGTCATTAAATGTATATTTCTGCCTTAAAAAAACCTGTCTTTGCCAGCCATGGGTTCAGTTTTACATACAGAAATGGTGTTGCTTGACTGTATGTAGAATTTCAGCTTGGATCCAATTTGAGTTTTTGGTGTGCTTGGAGCAAGGAACTGACCTACTTCACATTCAAGTGCAAATATGCTGTACAAGTTCAATTTGATAAAACAATTATTTCCCTCAAGTAATACATTTTTATTTGTAGTCACAGGATGAAAGAGGCAAAATTTGCCATGTCTTCATTTATTATTTGACACCACGAGTTCTATTTTTAATATATTTCATCACATTTGAAACAGAACTCATAAAATAAATGGTGACCATCAAAATTTTGCTCAAAGTGTTTCATTTGAAATATTTGGATGGATAGTTTATGAAAACAATGCTTTTTTCACTTAATTAAATTAGGGCTAGTCTCAATGACCTCGGCTATTTGTCTGTAAGACCACATTTACACACAAACTACAAAAGGGAAGCCACTCCTACCTCGATCAGACGTCATGTAACGTCCAACCAATAAAATACCGCAGCGAATCGAAGGCAGTTTTTAAAGCCATCCTACAAATGTGCCATATTGCTATCCATGAAATTTCCTCTGCACAACTGCATAACCTACTGACTTGCTAAAGTGGTGGTATATCTTGTTCTTACTGTGTTGCAGAAAAGATGGATCGGCCATGCAAGCACAGTTCCAGTCTGACTGCTTGTTGGGTATTTATTTTCTCCCACAAGTCCAAGTGATACCAATTAACATGTCCGGGCACTAAATAAAGATGACTTTATGAAAGTAATCACAAGATTTGATCATCAATCCCAGAAGAAAATAAGATCAGGTAAGGAGAGTAAAACAGTATTTTCTTACAGCGAGAGACAGCACAGTGAGTGATAAAGATAAGTGTAAATTGGGTATTGGGTCTTGTTCAAAAATGCCGAAGATGGAGTAGTTCTCGAGAACTGCATCTCTCTGGACACGAGTCCAAACTCCAGGGCACCAGTCTATGGGAGCTTAAACTAGCAGCAACTATGCGCTGCAACTGCATGCACAGCTAACTTAAAGGAGTACAGCTGGAATCACTCTATTATTACAGCATTCACGACCTGAAGAAGTGGGAACGATTAGAGTCAGCTGGGCCAACGCTGATTCTAACTCTGGGTCTGTGGCTCTGCAGTCGTTTGAGGCACGACTGGTAAATCAGGAGACAAGAGGACCAAAGGGAAAGTACAACTGCCCCGTTCAGATATAAACAAAAGACAAGACTGTCCATTTAACATGAAACAAAAAAAAAAAAAACAAAAAGATCATGAGCAAGAGGTTGAAATGAATTCCGTTGCCAGGATGGCTGAGTTACCATTAGCGGTCTGGACTTCCAGACATGATTTAGTTTGTAGGATTGATGTGGGCGATTATAAAAGCAAGTTTCTATTGATTTTCTATTTCACAACCCTGTTATGAACTGATTTTCATCCACTGGACTGAAAACCCAGGAGCAAAATTCACTTTTATAGCCATTTAATCTGCGAAATGGGCAAAGACATTCAAGGCGTGCAAAGACAGCCATGTCTCACAGTGTACAAACGGGGCTGATATATGGGTTAGCATGCTGCCCCTCTGTGCAGATGTGTATTAAGCCAGTTTTCACTTTAGCACCATTCATGAAAATTGCAAACAAGAAGCAGATATTGTGAGAAATTTCTAGCATCAGGTTTAAACTTGCTGACTGATAATCCTCACAGTAGTACTTCAGGGGAATGTTGTCACAAAAGGAGAGAAAGATACCACTGCAGAACTGCATTTTTATCCGCTTTGGATGGTTCTTTCCTCCCTCAGCCTGCTGCATTAGATGGGTAATGCATCATTCACACTGCAGTGGCTGGATGTGCCATTTCTCTTCTCTGCAGTCTGGAGCGGTGCAGCTACTGTGTATTTCTGCATCTGACATCAGTCAGCCACCAAAGAGACGGTTTTGAGGTTAAAGTGACAAATTTTTTTCAGCAGGAGATTCCAACCTCCTGGATCTGATTTCATAGTGTTCTGTTACTTCACAAAAGCCACTGAACTGATGATAAAAATGGTTCCACAGGGACTGTAGCTCACCTGGACATTCAGCGTTTTTGACCAAAGTGAATAATTGTTTGCCTGACAAAATTTGCAGAATTTGCAAAATTCTGAATTGAGTTATAATCAATGCAAATATTCTAAATACTGTTTGAAGGTGACATTGAATCTACTATTTGAATTTTGTTTTTTTAGTTAGAAACTTACTGAAATTGATTGATGGTCAGTTGACAAATTTTTAAAACTTTCAAAATTGTGTCCTCATTGGAAAGAAGATATCTTCACAGTTTCAGCTTCCTCGGGCAGGTAGTTTTTTGAGATGATGTTTAAAGTTATTTATAAACTGTGGGGGCTTTGTTTGATGTCAGAAGTCAAATCAAGATCAAAAAGCACTGTAGAGAAAAACACAATGTGTGTAATGATCTCTGTTGCATAGGACCTAGATACCAAATTTGAGCTTGATCACTTCTGAAATGATTGGCAATTGGGTCAAAATGGCACAGCAGCCATATTTCAAAACTGGCTGCAGCTATTTATACAAGCTTTGGTGCCCTCATTGGTCAGAAGATGTCAAAGTTTCAGCGCCATAAATTGAGTAGTTCCGAAGAAGAGCATTTTTAAAGCTCTTTATGTAATTTAGAAGTGTGCTCTGATGTCAGAGGTTAAATCAAGGTCAAAATGCCACAGACAGAAAAACCTAGAAGATATGCGTTGAGAAATGGTGCCAATATACCAAATTTTATCCAGATTTGGCTGGAAATTTTTGACAAATGAATCTTAGTGGCAGTTGCAGGATGGCTGACATGGAGACCATAATTGAGAATGGATTGCAAGGATTTTGTGAAACTTTGGCGTGATTGGAAGTTGTCCGTAAATTTTCAGCTTCATCTATCAAATAGTTTCAGAGAAGATTTTGAAAGGTATTACAAAAATTTCGGGGTGTGGTCTGAAGTGAGAGGTCAAATCAAGGTTAAAATGCAATCCGTGGAAAAATCTGTAACGTTGATTCTTCTTGCTTAGTACCTTCATAAATTTCAGCTGAATTACTGCAGTATTAATTGACAAATGGGTCAAAATCGTATTTTCAATATGGCAGTTGTGATGGCCATATTGGAAATGGATTACAACAATTTAATGTAATATAAACAATGTTGCCTTCATTGGCTGGACAGTGACAGCAAAGTTTCGGCTTCATTGGCCCAACAGTCTCGAAGAAGAAGATATTTGTGGATGACGAAGACAAAGAAGACTGGTGATGGACAACCAGGCCACGACATAAGCCCCACGGACCACTGGTCCGGGTGAACTAATAATACAGCCCTTATAGTTCACAGGATTACGTGCCCTTGATTATCTCTTCAAATGTTCTGCATTTCAAATGATTGCTGACAATATCAAACATGTCACACAGTACTGCATATACTGATAAATACAGTGTAGAGAAAGTGCTATATAAAGGTGGGTTCATTACACATTTACCATTCATTCAAGTCTGAAGTTACACATAAAAATGGTTTTGTAGGTATCTTTTGGCATGCCATATAAAAATATCTGACTGCATTATGTGCGCCGCAGTTGTCGCACACTGTATAACATATTTTTTTTTATTCAACTGTACATTTATCTTGAGTTCATTTATTTTTCTGAAGAATATCTGGTCCAAGCATCTAAATGGCTGGTCCAAATAAAATTCATGATGTCAATGTGAAAATTTCAGTTTGTTATATTTGTATGCATTCCTCAAAGGCAAATTATAGACAACGGCACAAAAAGTAAATAAAATTTGGAGGAAAAAAAGGCAGTCATTATTTGGGAGATATTTGTAATTTGATGTCCTACTGTAAACCTCATAGCTCCTTTGGTTATAAAAGTTGCAGGTAGCCTACATTCAATGTTATCATACAGTATATCCACTGTGCAGCAGATGCCTTTAAATCTTTTAAAAAACATCTTTTAAAAAATCTTATTTTACGCTACTTCCTTGCTGTGCTTTTTACAGATAGAAACAGTATGAATGAAAAGAAAGCCACTTCAAAACTTTGCTTCACATCGCTTCTGGGCTGCAAAACTGCCCAAGATTTCAACATGATCAAGTATAATACTATTTCTCAGATCTCTTACTTCAATTTATTTTCATAAATTATTATTTTTGATAGAAAAAAATAGCTCTTTTATTCACAAATTGATCGATTGCCCCATTTTAATTTGGAGCAGTCAGATGAAGAGCACTAATTACTCGACGGAACTTTGACGAGATCCAGAAAGGTTCGGCAGCAGTTCCTGCTAACCACGGAGTCTTCTCGGTCTGGGCTATATCAGGTGCAAAGACTCCTCACTGATTAACCAATCAGGCTGCGCAGGCTGGAGCTGTGGAAAATGGACCATGAGATCCTGGAACAGAGGGAAATGGAATAGGAAACAGAAATGAATTGTGATGGCAGTCGCTCCAGAAGTCTGTCAGTGTGATCACAAATTTAAAATGTTCTTATGGTGCTGTAAATGATCATTTAAAGTCAAAAGTAGTGACTTTTTGGTAAATTTATTCAGTGCCATATGTGAACGCATCAAGAAAAAACTGAACACTTCATGCCACTTTGTGCTTTTAAGATTGCAGCTGATAAAGTCGGGCACTTTTAATTGATTTGCGTTAGTGGTTCACTTCTTACATGATTCCATTAACACTAATTGGTAAATCACTCTAATTTTCTGACTTCAAATACTTCATAGGGAAATAAAATGAACCGTAGCAAAAAGTCAAAAAAGTCCAACTGTCATGAAATGTCAATTTTTACTTGATGCGTTCACACGGGTAACTCAGTGATGTCAGTAAGAATTTTGACAGTGCAATGACTTTGGAAGCCTGTAATTTCTTCATGATTCCCTGGATATGGATAGAATTATCCTCAATTTGAAGCTCTGTTTGTCAGTCTGCTGTTTAATTTGAAGACTTTTTCATTCATATGGCATAAACAGTATTAAAATTACAGCCTAAATACCCATAAATTCACCTTCCCACCACTGATAATAATATCCTCTTAAAATAACAGATAACAGGAAAACAGTAGAAGTTGTTGCATACACTGAATTATTACATCTAGGGCTGGTTTCACAGACACAGATTATGCTTAATCCTTGACTAAATTCAATTTTAAATAGAAAATCTCTATACAAAACTCTGCTTAGTCCAAGACTACGCCAAAGCCATGTCTGTCAAACTGGCCCCTAATCTGAATAGATAATATGTAATTTGATCAAGTCCTTTCTCTTGTTTCGTCTTGTGAGATGACATTACTAGTGTCTAGTCAGCAGGTGGCAGTGCTGCCAGAAGATGAGACCTGTTTCTGGCCCTATCCGCAATGTAAAGCTTTCGGTGAGTGTAACTTAGCTAGATTCAGACTACACGATTATAGACCTGATTTCCCATTCCCAGATAATTTTTGGAGGTCTGCAACCATTCAGCTACAGCTGCAGCCAAATCTATGCTTGTTCCTCTCATTGTCTGTTGCAAAGTCTAAGTAGTTCTGTGACACAGTCTGACCCTGTAGGGCAGCAATCCCAGACACCTAATGCACCACAAGATGGCGTAGTGGTTAGCAATGTTGCCTCACAGTATGGAGGTTCCAGGTTTGAGTCCATGTGGGTCAGGACCTTTCTGTGAGAATTTTGTATGTTCTCCTCATGGTCGTGTGGGTTTACTCTGGTTTACCGAACCCCAAAAAAAATGCACAATGGGAAAACTCCTACCAGTCCCCCTTAACAAAGCTTCAGCTTTAGAACTGGAGTTGGTCCACAGGCTCATTTGGGATCGACAGTGTTCAATAAAGAATGTCTCATCTTACCCATACATTTTTATGCTTGGTCGAAATTATTGCCGCAACATCTTGTAATAGTAATGAGCGATGGCCAATAAGAGGCGAAAGGAGCAGTCCACGTCCCCCAAGCAATTCTCGCCCATTTTTTTGTTTTATCACTGTCTTGTATGATCACAAATGAGCACATGCACTATAAGAACAGCAGGCTGCTCAGCTTATTCAAGCTCCATAAGCTCCATACGCTACACAGACTGCACTGGCCAACTCGCATGAAAAACCATCAATCTTCATTTGAATTCTGGGATCAAGCTGATAGTCGGGGATTCGTCGTGTTAAAGCTCATGTAGTTCACGCACCACGTCAGCGAACAGCTGTGTAGCATGCGCCACCACAATTAAAGGCATAATATCACAGGAAAGATTAAGGTGTAGTTTCAGCAGATCAGCGATTTTAGGTTTGCTTATGTCATATATTCAGAGCGGGGCCTTAATACTGACAGAAAGTGCATTACCCACCTTTACTTCTGTATAATACTCCTCTTCTGCTTAGGTCTCATTTTCTATGGTCATTACTGGGTTGCTAGTGCCTGAGAGACAAAGAGAGGTGATAACAAAACAATGCAACAATGAAAATGAGGGCTTATTTGCAATTAGAATTGTATAATAGTAATTTTCTGCAGTTCTGTTCGCAGCTAATGAAGTTCTAGATACAAGAACTCTCACAGAAGTTTTAAATTTTAAAATTGTGAGAGATCTAGTGATAATACGGAGCCCGGGAAGTGCAATGACACGAAAAAAGTATAAGACATGGCCACGAGATATAAGTCGTTCCCTCGACTAATTTATCTTGTTCCTACCACTTTGTTATTTCGTGGCCACAAAATACAAGTCGTTCCCACAACGTAGCTAATTTGTGGCCACAAAATATAAGTCATTCCCACAATTTAGTTTACTCGTGGCCAGAACATATAACTCGTTCCCTAAATTTCGTAAATTGAAATTGAGGGAACGACTTGTATCTCGTGGCCATGCGAAAGCTAAATCGTGGGAATGACTTGTAACTCATGGCCACGAAATAGCTAAATCGTGGGAATGACTTGCATGTCGTGGCCACAAAATAGCTAATTTGTGGGAACGACTTGTATTTTGTAACCACAAAATAACTAAGTTGTGGGAACAAGATAATTAAATTGAGGGAACGACTTATATCTCGTGGCCACGTCTTATATTTTTTTTGTGTCTTTGCACTTCCTGGGTTCTGTATGATAATCACTAGAGGAGCGTAAAATCGTAAAAAAATTTACAGCAATTTACGAGCACTCAATAAATCTGGAATTAGATTAGAATGATTATGATAATCAGTATTATTTTATTTTTACTATTATTATTAATAACATTTTTGGATTTGTGAACTGAAATATATATGTTCCAAAGGGGAATGCTGTGATGTGGTTGGGACTGCTCCACTGGTACACTGCCTGCAGCATCACAGGTGAGTATTAGCCAGCAAAGGGTCACAAATGTCCCTGCCAGACTGAATCTGGCACCAGAGCTTGTGACGGCCATCTGCTGGAGTGAACAAGGTCAAAGCACGACGCTGCTCACCTTGCGTGTCCTTGTCCTCCATCGCCTCACTCTCCGTCCAGGGTTGTCCGTTGTTGAGCAGCTGGCTCTGAGAGTCTCTGAGTGGCTTCGCTGGAAATGGGTTCCCTTCACCAGTGCTGTCAACAAAATAGGAACATGATACCCTAAGTACAGGTAGACCTCTAAGCTGGTTTGAGATTGTCTTAGTTCTTTGTATCTGGTTATAACTAGTCGGTGGCTGGTTAAAGCTGGTCTCTGACTAGAAAAAGCTGGCCAAAGCTGTTTAAACTGATCAGGTAAACTGGCATCAACTTGTAGAATAGCTGCCATACAGGATGGCCAGCTGGGTGGCCAGTTAAATGGCTGAACATCCAACATACACCAGCTTGACCATCTTGTGCCAGCACTAGATGGAATTCTCATCATGTTCCATATCTGTTTGCACACCAGCAAGTGAGCACATAGGCGCATGCTACATGCTATTCTTTACTTCAACCAGACGAGAGTAGATAGGGTAGACTGTTTGATCAGCCGCGACCTCATGGGTGTAACCCCTGAGTGCCTTCTTGTGATATCTTAAAAACTCTGACCTCTAGAGCATTCACAAGCCAAACACTAAAATGAGCACATTTTCAGCATTAAATTGTGCTTTATTCAGCCAATTCTGTTGCCATGGCAACCAAAGTTAATAGGTGGCGTGACCAAACCATTACCTATGCCCACAGCAAATGTTTAAGGAATTGGATGAAATTTGTGACCTGTTGAGTGTCCACAAGAAAATCTCGGCAGTGCAGATGATGACCATGAATCCGTAGTAGCTGCCTGATTTCATCTGGGGCAAAAATAACATGTTCCAAATGTATTGCACACTACAGTGCCCTGGCACAAGAAGACATGGTCTTACCATGTAATGAGTTTGCGATAAGAACATTCCCACGATCTATCAATCCTATGTTTTCTTCTCCATTTTTAAGTAATGATTTCTAAATTCTTTGTAAAATAAATTAAATGTCACATTAAAAGATCTAATCAAGGACCCCTTATGACCCTTATGCAGGGAAGGCATTCTGTTGGCCTGCACTGATCATCACCTTAAAAAGAGGTATAGTTCATCCTGTGGGATAATGCAGTCTTACTGGGCAATGACTCACGTTTTGTTGGGCGGATTGAATCCCACTGGGGTCGGAGGTCGTTCAAGATCCTGGTTCACGAGGCAAGTGGGAAAGGAGCAGCCATCGCCCTGACTGTGTCCCAAGTGCAAAATAAAAGAATGAGATTCTGTTCCAACCCTAAAGTTTTTTTTTTGTAAATACTGTTACAACGTAGATTGCTATTGAATATGTGTTTGTGGAATATGGAATACTCAAAGTCCCTAGGAACACAGACTCAATTTTTTAAATTGATGTCATATTTCAAACAGGCTTATCTCAATCTCAAACATCCACCAAAGTTTGAATTGAACAAATGAAAATAAATTTCATACATTAGTATCAAGAACAGTTGAAGAGAGTCATCAGAGCTTTCTCATGGACTGTATGGGTGTGGCTTTTTTGAGCAAATCTGGGGGTGGAGGTGATTCATGTTGACTCTGTAATTGGTTGAGCTTCTAAGTTCGGTGGATTACTCGAGTAATGGATGAAAAGGTTCACCTCCAGTGTGTATCCAGGCACAGAGAAACTTAAATTTTTAGATTTGTAGATCTATCTTTGGAAAAGTAACCATCTTCTCATAATTTGTGCATGTATTCTGAATACTACCAAAGTTCAAATAAGATAGATAATGGAGATTTTACGATTTAAGTTCCCTGGGACTTTAAAGTCACCATGAAGGTGAAGTTGGAGACAGCATATGCTTCACTGATTGGACATAGTTCACAATAAAACAAATAGTCTAGTGAAATTTATGAAGAGAGGGGAGTTGATTTGATTAATGTAACATGAGTAGATGTGACAGGACATTGACTGGAAGAGAATGGTTTCTTGGCAGATGTATATAATCATAACAATGTTTGCTGATACACAAAGGCGTCACATGAAACATAAATACTGGAATTTTGCAATTTTTGTGGAATACACAGTATATTTTACGATACACTCCCAAGAATACTCAGAATTTAATAAATTGTTGAAAGAGTGGGTTTCGCCATCAGTGCAGGTTGCTCCACTAACTGCATTGCTGCATCATAGCGTCAAGTCTGACCATAGTCTCCAAACAAGGAAAATCAGCAAAATTCTTTTCTCGACCTTAAGCAAATGCCTTTTTAGGACTTAGTAAACTCTATTAACCCTTTTACGCCGAACGTGTCCTTGCTGACACAAACATGCGCGTAATTTTGAAAGTACCGTAATTACTGTAAGTTTTGCGCAATCGAAAAAAATTCCAACTGTTAGGCTGAGAAGCTGTGCTTCAGCACAAATACAGGTTACTATGGTAAACACGACAGCATGATTCTCTGCTGGGATTTTTGCATTAAGCCTTAAAGGGTTAACTCATGTAACAAAATTTGAACAACCTATTTAGACTCCAAGGTGTCAAGAAACAAGAAAATGATGGCAAGTAGCTTTGGCTACTGTATGATCACCAAAAATTTGGTCTTAAGGAAAGTAACAGAATCTGAAAGACTGAGAAAACAACAACTCAAGCGTAAGGGTTGTAACTAAGGTATACATTAAGAATTTTCCACATTGTTATCTACTATACCCCTTGTTCATTCTGCAACTGCAATCAGCCATCTTCAGAGAGACCCGCCACTTGCTGAATGTGACCAGTGGTGCATGTTGAACTCAGCACTGACTACAACACAGCATAATGCCAGTGATGGGACTCTGGAGTATAAACCTACAGATTGATAGACCATCAGGAAACAGAGTTTGGTAGCATCGCCCTAAACGCTGAATGAGGTGTGCTTTGTTTGGTTTAGAGTGCAGACCTCCACATCTCCAGGAACAGGATTGGATAGACCTGTTGTAGACTGTGAGTGGATGGTTGTTCTACCTGGAGAAAACAGGCATGGGCCAGTACTTCCTCTCATCACCGAAGACTTGTCTGAAGTTCTTGCTGAAGCCGAGGCTAAAGCCATTCTTATCCGCCCCATGTCTGAACGCTGGTGCTCGGAAAGCCTCTGTGATCAGAGATATAATTAAAACATTTATCCTGCTCAGTACACAGACTCGCATTCAATCACTGCCTTTTACAACAGCCAATTCACAAGTCCACAAGTTAGTCTGTGTAGTACCTCACCTTAGCTTAACTAATCAGTGCCACAGCCACAATGCTGCATAATGATGGCCTACATGCGCACAGCATCAAAGAGGTCGCGTGGCTAGAACAGAAACGTCTGCTTCACGTCATAAAAAAAAATCTCAGACCTTGAACTGTTCTGCTCCTGTTAACGGAAACCTCCAATTTGCGAGATTTTGTGTTGCGGTATTGAACCTTATAACCATCTTCCCTCTCTGAGACTCATGCTGTTCCAAGTCTTGTTAGCTCAGAAGGCAGCTATAATACTATCTGTCATGTTTACAAGCACAAAAAAGACAAATGAATGTGCTGGAGAGCTGTAGTGTGTTTTATTGGAGAATGTTGTCATTAATATTTGCCATTCCAGGAAGGAAGATCAAATGAGTTCCCACTAATCTTACATTAGACTATGATCAGCTCTGGAAAAGTAAAGGGACCACGTCATATTGTCAGTTTTACAGTTTACAGGTAGATTGATCCAGAAGTATTTGGGCAGTGGCACCATTTTAAAGGACTGCTGCATGGATCATTCTATAATAATATACCACTAAATGCCCCCAGATAAAAGCCTGCGTGTTATTTAGATGGTTTGCATTACTGTGGAAGGAACCACCTGGGAATCACATTCCTTCAAATTTGCATCACTGTCAAAATACTAACGACCCTCCTGAATGCATCTTTATAAAACCATGGTTTTCATATTCTCTCAAGAATTACAGTCCATATAAAATTTTAATTTGATTCCAAATTAAATAAATTCAGCACATTTTGTGGTTCACTGGTCAAAATGCTAAAAATACTCTGGTGTTCTTAATTACCCGCCTACTGACCATGCAATTTAACTGTCTATTTCAAGCATACAAAATAACAAGGAGAACAGCATCTTCACTTTAGAGGAGTTCAAGAAACAGCATTTTGTGGTCTTACCAAGTTCTTTTTATTAACCTGTTTCCTAGGGCTGTACAAATTCCTATATTCAATAACGTCAATACAGCACATTCGTTTGAATTTTTTCACTATTTTGTGGGGGAAAGAAATCTCCTCAACTCGGTGTCAGAAAATCTAAAACATTTTTGAGAGCTTTGCTAAAGTGTTTTTCTTGAGAGAGAAAACAGATGCTGTGAGAAAAATATTGCTCCATCAACATAATTCTGCGCCCACGCAGACAAATGGCTGAATCAATAACAGCATCTGCCAGTTTATGCAAAACTAATATAATGGACTTCGCCTATTCAGAAGCCCATTGGAAAATCTGGCTGAGGAAATTTACCTTTTAAATTCCACTAATGCTGCACTTAAATACAATTTTGAGTAGGCAAATTATCTGAAATAAATTTGGTTAATAAGAAACAATTACTAAAACGGAAAGAATGTTTTTGAAGATGCAATAACCGAGAAAGCATCTGCAACTAGAAACCATTGTCTGTCATCTTACCTGATTATTCCTGGACTAATTAACAGCTTTGTTTAGTTAAAGTGACATTCAGTAGACTAAGCAAAGCGGGGACTGAACATGCAGTTTGGGGCTTTAATGCGGTAACCAACAGCAGCAGTGTTTCATTATTGCAACTCAGGGATTTGAACTGGCTAAAACTAGACTTTACCTGGATTATCCAGGTATAGGCTTGCACAATGAGAGCCTGCTTCAGTGACAGCTACCACTAAGAGGATATTCATATGGCATTCAGGGGATAACCCACAAATGACACAGTAAACCTCCATAAACCTCCCACAGTGTCTCTCTGCTTAGGAAAGATGTTTTTTTTTAAAGAAGCAACCCATTGTATAACTTAATTTATTTGAAATGTGAGTTAAGAAGTCTAGAGCAAAACTGTATATTTGTATTTAGCAGATGATTGCCAGTTGTGCTCTTCTAATTGAAAATGTGCTCAACTAAGTCATATCTCATTTCAGGTATTACCTCAAACAAGAAATAGTTTTCATGTATTTGTGGTTTGAGCTAATTTTGCAAAATTTAAATATTCAAATATTTTATGCGCAGTATAAATTCCATATGTCATCCCACGTCAGCTTTGGCCCACTGAAGTTGTTGTTCTTTTCTTTAACTTAATTCCCAGCTCAGTGAGAGAATTATCCCCTCATAATAAGGGTTTAAGGAAAACATTGATGGTGCAATCCGTATGTGTTGCGACCACTGACCATATATAAAGATGGACAACCTAAAGCTCCCCAAAAGTGCAGCCAAAGCATGTTGATCGCCATCCAGTGGCTGGCTGCAGTACAGGTTATAAGCCCATCCCCTCCCTGTTAGTGGATGGGACACGGGCCTCATGAGAATATTAAAGGACGTGTCAAATAAGTTTTTTCTGAAGATGGTTTCAGTCATTTAAAGTAGTTATTACCATGCTGATAAATGTTCGATAGTCCACTTTTTTTTCTGATAAGACTGGTTTTATTTAGTTATTCAACACTATAAAAAAGGGTGTAAAGTTATGATTGCGACTAACAGCTTCTCTCTGAGAAGTTGTTACTTGCTGATTTACCTCAAGGAATTTTACAGAACTGGAGTGTGACCATTGAGAGGACTGGAGTGTGACCATTGAGAGGGGAAATAAATGTTAACATTACACAGGCATAAGTTACTAGGTCCCACAACTGAATATAACCCATAGTCAATTGAAAGTCCAATGAAAATTGACAGCAAAAAAGTCTTTGCTCTGAACACAGGGTCATGAATTGTTTGCAGCGGTGCTAATGTAGAAAGGTTTTGCAAGCTAGCTAGCCAGTTTAGCAAAATTATCAATGGATTTCGATGGTGAAAAGCTCTTTATTTTAAAAATAGCATAATGTAGCTACTGTTCGCAGTGAAGCTTTGTTCAAAGCAAGCAGCTTTTAACAGTCAATTCTGATTGCTTGCATAAATGACCTATCACCTAATCTTACAAGCTCACAAAAAACTATCGCCTAGCTGGCTAACTATCATCAGTAAATTGCAATTCAGTAGGGTCTCACTTGTTAGCTAGCCAGGTAGCTAGTTAGAACTAATTTTAAAACCCATGATAGCGGGGAGTCTATTTACCATTATACTCTATTTGAATTATTTTTAAAGTTAGCTGGCTCGGATTATTAAAGTAGGTCTATGTGAGGTAGCTAGCTAGCTACTTATCCATAGTAAGTGTATTAGCTACCTAGCTAGCGAGGTAGTACTGGACATCAGCATTGGAGGTAAGCAAGCTAAGGAATGAACTGCCAAGGACGAGGAAAGCAGCAAACATATTTTGGCCTTATACGACTCTAACTTCTTGGAAAAGATTTGAACTGTCAAACCCTTTAACAAGCTATCAGTCATGGTAAAACTGGTCTGTTTTCTTTGTACAACAAGCAGTGTTCACCACTTACATTCAAGGAGCAACGTAAGTAGTTCACAAAATATGATTACCAGTGAGGCAGGTGTATGGGCAGGACTTAGTTACTGCGGCTCTAACCCCTGATAACACTGCGCAGACTCTGGCTCCAAATGTGCAGGATGGCAGCATCCATACAAAGGACATTTTGGCTCTTTTCGAACAGTGTTCGGAAGTGGAGACACATTGTACATCTTTTTACACAGCCTATGGTTGTGGCAGTGAGGCAGTAATTTTTGGGCACTGAAAATCAATTCAATAGAAAGAAAGCCAAGAAGACAGACAAAACAGCACCAGAACTTCTTGTGTTGAGAAGGGGACACTTGATCAAGTGCAGTCATGTGTAGAGCCCTGCTCCGGCCTTTTCTGAACACTCATTCATGGAGATGCTGGGTCGCTCACATGGCTAGAATTTGGTTCTCTCGTAACTCAGTGCCATCGTACTGGAACAAGCACTATCAAACAGCCCCCACTGTCAACACACGTCTAAGCCAACATTAAATGATTTCCGATTCCCTGCTTTCAAGCAGTACTATTGTTGTTGAAAGATTATAGTACTGTGGTTTACAGGGGCAAACGCGCTGCAACGGCCAAAAACATCTCCAATCAGAAAAATGCGCTGCAAAAACGATGCAAATTCAAAAACACCCAAACCGCACAAGCAAATGCAAAAGTAAAATTCTGCAGCTCATTTAGATATCATCACAACGGAAGTGCTCCTAGTCGCTATGGGGAGTGCCGACTAAAACAGCTTTTACTTCTGCCCTGAGTGAGACTAGCCTGCAATGGCTTTCTGGCTAGCTAGCCAGCTACCTAGCAAACATTTGTTCGCTTTTTAAGTGAGCAAGTTTGCTAGCCTAGCTGGCCAACAGTTTGGTGCACAGAAGTCAATAGAAAATAAATGAATAAAAAAATCTGTTACTTTGCCATCACACTTAGGTAGAGTTGAACTGCGAGCATTTACGTTATATTAAATATAACTGTCAGCTAGCAAGGCAAGCGAACTAGCTAGCTAGGCAAGTGAACTAACGGTAGTGAGCTAGCTAGAGAGCAGTTATATTTGGTATAACATAAATGACCGCGGTTCAACTGTAGTAAAAGAGATAGCGAAATAATGGATAATTTTTATTAATTTATTTTCTATTGAATTCTGTGCACCAAACTGTTGGCTAGCTAGGCTAGTGAACTAGCAATCTAAGCAAGCAAATTAAAGCTAGGGAGCAGCTATATTTGGTATAACATAAAAGCTCGCAGTTCAACTCTACCTAAGTGAGATGGCAAAATAACAGATTTTTTTTTATTCATTTATTTTCCTTTGACTTCCTTGCACCAAACTGTTGGCCAGAAGTAAAAGGTGTTTTAGTTGGCACTCCCCATAGTGAATAGGATTACCTTCAATGCGTTGATATCTAAATGCAGCGCTTTTCTCTCTTCCATTTGCTTTTAAGCTTTGCTTGTTTTTGGCTTTGCATCGCTTCTGTTTTTGCAGCGTGTTTCTCCCATTAGAGATGGTTTGGCCCATTGCAGTGCGTATGTGTTGACATGGATATGCAGCATTTTACTTTGACATTTGCTTTTGCAGTTTGCATGTTTTTTAATTAGCATCATTTCTGTTTTTGCAGCGCGTTTCTCCGATTGGAGATAAAACATCATGGCCGTTGGAGTGAATTTGCCCCTGTCAGCCACCTTACTATAGCGACGAAAAAGCAGTAGAGCCACCTGAAAATTCAGCATCATCACACAATAATGCACTCAGCAATAGGCAATGGACACAAATGCAGTGGTTCCCGGCAAGTGGGGAGATGTAATACTTTCCATGTATTGCTTTCATGTAACATTTCTATGTAATGTTTCTGAACATTAAAATAAAAACAAATAAGTGACTTTGAAGAATTGGCTATTTTTGCATGAACATCTGCACGAGGCTGGAGTTGTGCACAATCACAGACATAGTTATGACACAGCTCAGTCAGCAGGGGGCGGCAGAGTGCGCTTACCCAAAGTGGATCGGTTTTTGCTGACCAACCAACAGTGGTACCCAAATAGGGAGGAGAGGCTGACGGAAAACATGGACGCCGCAAAGAACAGGAACATGATGTGGAATTTCGCTTGGGTGTCAGGGAGTCCATTCTGAGGGAAGAAAGTCAAACAATTCTTCACAGACTGAACAGGGAGACAAGCTACTGTAGATAGTCACACAGAGGACATGATTCTTTACAGACTAAATAAAGAGATAAGCTGCTGTGGACAGTCACACACAGAGAACATGATCCTTTACAAAGAGGACACAATCCCTTACAGGCTAAAGAGAGTGGCAG
Organism: Gymnothorax reevesii; assembly: GCA_029721435.1. NCBI lineage: Eukaryota > Metazoa > Chordata > Actinopteri > Anguilliformes > Muraenidae > Gymnothorax > Gymnothorax reevesii. The sequence goes on along the minus strand of CM056579.1, from coordinate 98,362,076 downwards.
GCTACTGTTGAGACAGTCACATATAAAGGAGAATATCTTGGTTGTTTAGCCATGTTTTTACATTGAAATACTTTGAAAGAGAATTCTGCAGTGTTGAAACTGGAGCTCTGATTGTATGCGCACACAATATTTCTCAAAGTAATACTAAAAATTTTATTGCTACTCTTATTCATTACTATTTATTGCTATTCTGTATTGATTATACTTCTTATCTGGAGTGAGAAAAGAGCTTTCTCATTAATCCCGCTTCAGCTGTGAAGAATCCTCATTAAGCTCTTAAACTTTATCCAAAGCACACTAGCTGTACACAGCGCACCCTCCAAAAACCACATCCCTGTATTACAGCCAAGCTCTTTTAAGCCAACCAGCCAACAAACACAATGTCAGTGATTGTCTGAGGGTAATACCAATTATTCTCAGAGCTGCACATCAACATTACCTGAGACTAGGATGATCAATTCACTGTCAATTCACTGTCATCTGAACTCTGAGATGAAGCCTGTTTGAAAAGCCTGTCTAAAATATGACCATTCTTATTTTGTCTGACACTTTATTAAGAAAGACACTGGTAAAGGATTAATGACTAAACTTACGGTCCAGAATTTTATGAAATACTGCAAGTCTGTCGCGGCGATGAAGAGGCAGTACAGCAGCGAATATAACAGAAAGAGCATGAAAAACTTGTAGTTTGAGAAGCCCACACAGTTGTTCACCCTGAGGAGGACACAAAAACAAAACGACGTGTTTCTTTGCCTGAGTTCTGAGTTGCAATAATAAAGCATTTCCCAAACTACAAACAGACTAGTATCAAATACATTCTTGCCTGTGTCGTTTCTTGATGTTCTTTGGTCTGGTCATGGCCTGAGTAAGGCAATTGATATCTGCTAGGACCAGATCAAATGACAGCTGGTCTGTCTTCTTGGACTAAACGCTGTTCCTGATTCAAATATAATTGCATTTTGTCTTCCTCTATCTGCTGAGTCCAGCACCCACTTACTACAAATATAGTCACAGCAGAAACAATTCTATTTTCGTACCGCATTCTGGCACACTGTTTTCAGGTGGATTCAGTCGCCAGGCTCTGGTACAGGAAGCTGAGATATTACTTCACGTACTTCCTTCGCACATTTGGGAATTACTACTGTTATACTTATCACAATGATATTTAAATAAAAAAGCATGTCTACAAACCATGTGCACAATTACACAAGAGTGTATAATGATGGTATTCAGCTACATGTGATACACGGTATGTACTGTACAGCTCAATGTGCACGCGCACACACACACACACACAAATATAGGCACATACAGTATATGCACACACACATACGCACACACATACACTCTAACACTTCCCTGCACAGTCTTCTCAAATACTTTTGATAGCCTTTAGACATAAAATTTCTCTGTTGAGAATATCAATTCCATCCAGAGTCAGTCGTTTCTTGTTACTCTGAAATCGCAGCATTGTGGTTCAGTGTGGTTTAAAAGAAATGAAATTAAATGACGGGCGACATACCAGGGGCAGTGGTGATCCATCTTTAAGATGCACCTATAAAAATCACCAGGCGGGTTACTCATACTGTAGTAGGTCCGTTCCAGACTTAAGGTTAATAAGATCGTCTTAATTAATGGAGTGCGAGGCATACTTATCGCAGACTGAGCAATGATGACATCGATCGGGCTTCACCAGCTGACATCGATCGCAGAAGCGAATAGCTGCGGAGAGGCAATGAGACAGATCGTTCAGTACATCCATACTGCAATCTGATATGCAGCAGTATATGTACTTTACATAATTTATATTGCATACATAGTATGCTTATTTAAGTCTCGCTCAATGATATCAAAATATATGTCATATATACAGTACATTCTTTCATGGAACAAAGGATATTCCAAAATACAGAAAAATGGCAAAATATTTTCGCAAATCCACACATAAACAGACCTTCATTTTACACACAATTTATGGCCATTTAAGAGATACTTGTTGAAACAATATGGAAGATGGCCTAGGCTCTATTTGGTAATGCTAGTCAATAGAATAAACGCTAAATAAAGACAGCAGTCCAAAAGGATATTCATAACTGTAAACCTCTTTACTTCTTAAAAGGTAGAGAGATGAAGCTTCTTTCAGGTCGGTTTTATTTTCCATTAAATAAAAAACACATCTTCATCATATGAGAGGGAGTTCCTTCTGGTAAACTGATAACATTTTAATTTTAGTTATCACCACTGAATATACTCAGGGAACATACATAATTGCTACTAAAATCAGAAGCAGGACTGTCATACAGACCAGGAAGCCCGTGTGTTGATTAGTTTATAATTTTACATATCATTTTATCAATGATCACACCCCCTTGTGACACTAATGCCTAAAATTGTCGCTGATTGGAATAAGATCACAGAAAATGTAGCTGCCGTAGCCCTCCTGTACTGGCGTATGTGGTGCCTGATCTCACCTCCGGACATTGTCCGGGTGTAGATGGGTAAATCCTTGGCAATCCGCCTCAAGATCTCCTGCTGTGATTCTCCTCGATCTTCTCTCTCCAGAGTTTCTTTGTCAGTGTGTGACAGGTGGAACTACGGAGAACCAAGGAGAAACAATATGGAGGTTCAGGGAGAGTTTGATGAGGTGGTGAGTGAAACTTTCAGAGAGTCAAACTATGAGCTGCCAGATAGCTCACTTGGTTAAGGTACTGGGTTGCAGTGCAGAAGTGACTATCACGTTGCGGGTTCAAGCCCCAATCGTACCAACCGGCAGTGGTCGGCAGCTTTTACAGAGTAGCGCACAATTGGCCATCACGCTACAGGGTTTCAAATTGGGAAGGGACTGCTGGGAAAATGGAAATAAATAAAAATAGCTTTGCTCGTTGCTCAAGCGCCTCCTGTTGGCCAGACGGGCGCTTGTCAGGAAGATTCTAAGTCTTCATGTCTGGGTATCCTCCGCCCTCCTTCCGAGCTTGCAAAGATTCAACCAATGAGTGTATAAGAAGCAGTGGCTGACAGGCGCGTGCTTCGAAGGAGAGCCGTGAACTGTCTTCACTATCCTGAGTTGGCAGCAAGGGGTCGCATATGAGCAAGCCTTGTACATAGTTCATCAATTGGGCATTCCAGATTCAGGTGGGATTGGAGATGCCAAAGTTAAAAAAAAAAAGAAATAAATCAAAAGTTTGTTTGAATTTTTTGGACAGAAGCATTATTTGAAAATGGCTGCTATTCCCACAAATTTGATGTGACATGGATGCAGATTAAGCACATGCACGAACCTGCTCGCTTCAGATATAACCTCCAATTCAGTATTCTCAAATGCTATGTAAATGAGTATGAAGTCAAGTTGTGTTGCTGCCCAAATGCACTTCAGACATCATAATTACATCTTAAATCTTAATATTTCAAGATGATGCCCGAGACAGTATTGATCTTTTGTCTCAAGCTGCAGTCATGAGGAGCTACGGTTTCTGCTAGTATCAATTTGCTAAATCCAAGTACTTCATTAATTCATTGATTGGCTGAAAAAGCACAGTCCTTGGCTCCACTGTCTTAATTTATTCATGCCTGAAAAGAACTCAAAAAATGCATTCACTTGCGCACTCTCAGTGCCCATCCTTAAACTCAGCTACTGCTAGCACTGGGAAAAAGGACTGTAATTTTACAGTATTATGTCAGTCATGAATTTCTTCAAAACAAAAACATCAAACACAGAACAAAGGCAGAGGTGCACAGTTAAAATGGTACACTCTTTGTGACTGAGAACTACAACTCCATTTGTCAGACAAGCCTCAAAAGAGCCTATTGAGATAAGGCCAAAATAAAACTACTTCTTCTCCTGTCTGTACTACTGTCTAATTCCACAGGACAACAGAACATTTTGAACTTATTTCACATAGAGTAGAATTTACACTTTGTAAAAGTAAAACCTTGTAATGTGTCACGACATCCATCACAACACTGGAACAGCTGATGTGAAATGTAACTGTCAGGAACTTCGGTCAAACACAGTGCCCTCTATTGCAGGAGAAATGTAATGCAATTTTCATCAAAACCACAAGTTTCTTTCCGAAATTCATTTAACCAAGAATGAAGCCCCAGGTTTAGCATGATGTTTTATCGCTTCTACAGCTACACTGTAATAAACTTGCACCTTTTTTTGCCAGTTATTTTAACCGTAATTTTACAGTCAGTTTATTACAGAGGTTCCGTGTATGTTAACTATAAACCACAGTTAAATGCGCACAGGACTCTACTTACAGTTAAAATAACAAGGAGTCAATGCCTTAATTTAACTGCTAAATCCAGTCAATTTATAACAGTGTGCACTCACCTCCTTTAGTGGATTCATTGGTTTTGTGAAAATGGTCTGCCAGTAGGCCCAGGCGAATAAGAAGAAAAATACATGATAGGCCAGAAGACAAACAACTGCAGTGAACACGGACACAAAGAACAAACACACATACAGTTGGGATAAGATATAATAACAAAGATTGTGCGGTAATCTTTTAGCCCTAATAAAGCAAAAAAGAAAGATACCAAGAATAAATGACACATTAATCTATTTTCCAACATGAAGATACATTTATTTGCCTTACATACTGCTAGTTTTCTTTGGAATGTTCCCTCGAAATCCACCGGAGAATTGTCCTTGCCTAGTGCAGTTCTCAACCTCTGCTGCTCTTTATGTCAAGTTCCGCAATCCGCATTAGGTCTCAATCCCACAAGGGCATTTATCGCCCTTCAACAGCCTCAAAAAAGTTTCCTCGCTGAACCCAGTTTTCCGTTCACAAGGCTTTGCAGTAGCGCGATGAAGCACTAGGTGACATTAATACTGACTTGCAATACATTATCTACATATGTTTCCTGCAGGCACAGAGCTGCACACCTTACCGCTGCGGTTCTAGCGCAAGATAATTTCCCAGCCATTGTACACATGCCTCGAACTATGACTAGCTTAGATTACTGCACATTAAAGTCTTTGACTAATGTCTAAATTTTTTAACCTTCAGTTGACCACATCAGAAAACTAAGCAACAGCAGCAAACAGGGAAGAAGTAGGGGTCTATTTCACGACAAATTATAAGTGATGTAATGGATTAGCAGTATATCTTCTATATTATTAATTCACAATCCCGTCTTTGTTTTCAGAGCATAGTTTCAATCATTTGTATTCAATGGCGGAGCAAAGACGGAAAAAACAGAGAGCAGTGGAAGGCACAGGAGGTCTACTGCAGTAAAGCATGATAGCAAAGTCCTTGAACATATAAAAAGTGTACGTAACTCTTCAGAGGCTGTCCAAACGAGAAGCCTCTTGTTAGAGAGTTTTGTGTGGAGGCTTTTAAAACTGTCAGGATAGCCAAACGTATGCTGACATTCAGTAAAAAAAAAAAAAAACCCAAAAACACACAAACTATGAAAACAACCAAACCACATTCATTTTCCGAAGACAGACTTCCTGAAATGCAGGAGGATAGTTTGTTAAAAATTGAGCTCAGGCTAGGGAGAGCCAGCTGTATTTCTGGATGATTTATTATTTATCTATTTATTTATTTTGCTGTTCACATTTCTGCCCCTGACATTTCGGTATGTACAATAAATTTTCAAAAGGGTCCAGCATGCCCGCAGCTGGTACGATGAAGGAATCTAAAAACCTGAGTGGGCTCCTGACAGCAAGAAAGACGCCTTCCCACACCGCTCCACTCAATCACAGTGACAGACAGAGGAATTGCCCAGAGCAGCAAACGCTCGCAAATGTAATTACAAGATGGTCTCCTGACAATTACACAAACGGCAAACGCACCTGTCTCCCTGAGACCTGCTTGTCATATTTATCTGCATATTGGTGAGGCGTATCATCATCCCCTCGTCAATTTACGCCTGGATTTTTCACCGGCGGCCCTGACAAAGGCCGCACAGTGCAGGGGACAGGATGATTAATCGATTGGCAGATAGGGTTCACTGCGCCTGACTCTCCTCATTCGTCCTGAGGACAGCAACCCTAATGGAGTCTGAAAAATAGGCCTCTCTTGCACATGCATAAAAGATTACCTGAAGTTCCTGCCCTATCAATTACACACTTTTCCTACAATAAATATAGTAATAAAAACACAAAGCAAATAGTTTCAAATAGTTTTTAGGTCTTACACAACTCATAATTAACACCAGTGGGATTATGACAGTGCACTCACTTTTTTCCCCGATGTTCACCACAGACTCTGAGAAGAAAGCAAAAGAAATAATGTGATTAGTTCTCTTCGATGTTATCCCTCCTTCCCATTACTACTGAATAACTGAAAAAGACAGATTCGACTCTACCTGCATATCAAGCAGCATTTGTCACATTCTGTCACATTGCTCTGTCATAATGAGGGAAATGCGCGCTCACCAACAAAATACCTGTCTCCCCGAAGCAATTATGCAAGAAGCTTGTCATAGTCAAATCTTTGGATCCTTTTGTTTATGTATTCACCCCTACAGAGACTCAGCTCTCCCTCAACAATACAAGAAATTGATTAGACAAGCTCTCCAAAAACCTGTCAGCATTTCCACTTGGCTGTCTTTCAAATCAGAATTCTGAATGTGTTTAATCAGTTGGTGGTAACTGGCACCCACAACATATTTCACAACATATGATATGATGAGAAGTGGAGCACATTCACCAAATATTGTCTAAAACCATGCATTCTGAATCGCAGACTGGAAACAAGAACCCAGAGTTTATTTTGTATGTTTAATACAAAAAATGGCCAAATAATGCGCATTCCTTTTACCGAAAAAGCTCTGCACAGCATATGGTATCCATCCAACCCTTCATATGTCTCAGTGCAACGGGATATATGATAAACTCATACCACTGTGAATCGCAACAATACTGTAGACGCATGGAACACAAGGTGGAACCATAAAACAGTGAAATAACCTCAATATTGGCAATACACTATAAACATCTTTATTGTTATCCAGGTGTGTTCTTTTATAGAGACAGGAGCCACTGAGTTGTAGATCCTGGACTGCCTACACACAGTCACTACAGAGCTCCATGGGTCAATGAAACAAATCCAGCCTTATGTTATGTACTTACACTGCAGCAGAAACTTCCCAGCCATGAGAAAACACTGCCTGCATTCAGACAAAACTGCCAGCCCTCATTGAACACCTCCAGCCCTCCTATAACACTGCCAGTTCTCTTTGAACACTGCCAGCCCTCAGTGAACACTGCCAGCTCTCTTCGAACACTGCCAGCTCCATTGCAACAATGCCAGCCCTCATTGAGCATTGACAGCTCTATTATTATTATTTTTTTTTAAAGATTATTTTTTCGGGAATTTTTCCTTTATTTGACAGTTATACAGTGTAGAGAGATAGGAAGGTTGGGGAGAAGAATGGGGGAAGACAAGCAGCAAATGACCTGAGCCAGAATCGAACCCAGGTCGCTGCGGGAAGGACACAGCCTTTATTGTAAGCGCACTTAGACAGAAGAGCCACCGGGGTGCCCGACAGTTCTATTATAACACTGCCAAATCTTAGAACACTATCAGTCCACGTCAAACACTGACAGCTCACTAAGCCCTCTTTGACCACTTCCGGCTCTCTTAGCGCATTACCGACCCTAAATAAAACTCTCAGCACTCTTAGAACACTTCCAGCTCTTTTAAATCACTCCAGCCAGCATAGAATACTACCAGCTTTATTAAAACACTGCCAGCCAGCTTTAATAGAACACTGCCAGCCTGCATAGAATACTGCCAGCTTTATTAGAACACTGCCAGCCTGCATAGATCATTGCCAACCATCATACTGCCAGTCCTCATTGAACACTCTCTTAGGACACAGTCTGCACTCCAAGAATACTTCCAGCTCTCTAAGAACACTGCACTCAAAGAACACTGCGAGCCCTTGGATGAAATGAGGAGAAAGAGTTTGAGTGTAGATTTGGGTAGGGATGGTCAGGATATATCCCGAGCAACTTTCAAATGTGGCCAAAATATCTGAACCAACTGAACCAATCTGAAAATGAAAGAAACTCTGAATTGTAAATCTAATATGATCCGGTCCAATGTAATACTCAGTCTGCAGCTTTGTCCGATTCATAGATAGTCAGTGGTTCAATTTGTAGCGTTTCTCGGCATTCGCGTTGGCATCGTTATTTCATGAAAATAACACTACACATGAAGACGCTTCATAGACAGGATTGCGAACTGGCTAGCTAACACAGCTATATATCCACTCGCTTGGTTTCAATGTCCACTTTACTTAAACTGAGCAGGTATTGGGAGTGCGCTGAGATGAGCTGTAGCAAGTAGTGCAGGTTGTGGAAAGTGAATGAAATTCAAGCATTAGTTGATATTCAAGTGGGATACTTGATGACCGGTGGCAAAAATGCCGGAGGAGCAATTACATCCGCGCCCACATGTGATGGGGATCCATTCAGAATTAAACTCATGGCTGTGGCAATATGATCACTGTGGCAGTCCAAAAGAAGATTGATCCAATGGAATGCAGATGAAGTATAACCATATGAAAGTGATTAACTGCAATATTAGTTTTTGCAGGGTGCTGATGTTTTAGTATTATAAGCAACAGCAAACAAATCTGCCATGGGAATTATCATTCTTAAGCATTCAATCTGTCAATTATTAATAATCATGTAAATATTAACGGGCCTACAGTAGATAATACATTTTTTTTTTAAATTGATGGTTGATGGCTGCATATTTTTAGTTAATTTATATTATGGAAAATATCCTTCAACGAGCCTTCTTTTTGTGGAGATTAATGGGAAATATGATGACTGATCAAATTCACATCCCTGAAAATTCAGTCATCAAAGAGCAAACACAAAATGGGAGAAAAAAAAAGAGAAAGATGAGGCGAAGGTAATGCTGCCTAAAACGAAATCCTGAGAGTCTAAGTTTTCAAACAGCATATCGTTTGCCTGGATTGGTTGAGGATTTAAGTCATAGTTTATAAATGAAGGATTCAAAATTTGTATGAAAATTCTGTAGGGCCCTAATTAGGGCCAAGTGACAGTTAACAGGTTAACAAAGAAAAAAAATTGTTTTTTTGCTTTCAGCAAAATTGGGATGGTCTGAAAACGCATAAAAATTATTCTTCTTCAAAAATATTCCTTGCATTAAAACTGCTATCTAACTTAGGTGCAATGATGTGGGATGTCAGGCTACACAGAACCGAGCTAGGCATTTCCAAGTCTGATTTGTACGGCCATTTTTCGTGTGGCTAGCATCAGAACGTAACTAATGTAATATCGCTAGTTAGTTACCATGTAATCAAGTAACTTATAAATTGGGAACACCATTTCAATTGTTCAATATTGTTAAGCTTCATAATAACTGTTCACAGCATAAATAACAGTTATAAACTTGCATTCAAAAATCGAATCAGAAGTATTTGGACACAAAATAGAAAAAATAAGTTAATGAATATGGCATCTACCCATGAAAATTATGAAGACATCTTGCTTAGCGTCATCACAAAGAAACACTCATTTGGATCATTTCTTTATTGAAAAAAGTAAGTATTTGCACACAGATTATTGTAAAAATTTTTCATCAAGCACACTATGCATGCTTGCATTACATATGCGTCCCTACCAACTCTCACATTAAATGTACACTCTTGAGTTTGAGAAAGAACCAAGTTGAACCCGGGCCAAGCTCCAGTCTGTAGTCTTACTGTACACCACTGTTCAATTGAGGGCTCTGTGTATTCCCCACCACACTAGACACTTGAAGAAAAAAAGCTTTTAGTCTCTAATGGATGACTTCAAATGCTTGATTCAGAGCCAGGCATCAGTAACTTCAGCAGGAAAATGGCATAGTGTTTGCCATGAATGTAATTACACCATCAGCTGCTCAGACAGGCACACAGACATTTTTTTAGTTTAATTAACGGGTCACACACCAAACAGTGTCAGGAACTCGACTCATAATGCATTCCAGCATGCTAAACAAGGACGTGAAAAAATGCTGTATGGTTCACAAAAGGCAATAACCCTCATCTTTTTTTTTTAGCAAGTCCACTTGAATATGCATTGGTTATCCTCAAAAAAAAAAAAAAATGCAGCCACCTCTTGTAGAACTATTGACTGCCTACCAATTAAATTTCTACCTATTGCCATTTTACCATGGCTGATTCTGCTAAGTTAGTGCATTAATGGTTACAAATAACATGTGAAATCGTAAACTGGGTCTGTGTGTGATTCATCGACTTTGGTATGCGTCTAAGACTGTGTTTTTTTATAGTGTTAACCTGAAATGCACTTCACAAAGAGAGGGACGACAGTTTTCTAAGTACTAATACCTTTTAATTTAAGTGCAGATAGTGAAGGATGATCATGATTGGTCCCACTAGAATTTCCAGTTGAAATCAGGCGGCTGGATCCACAAATGCATTCAGCATCATAACATTATAATAGCAGCCTCGTAGAATATCTTTCAGTTTGACAGCATCATGTATCATGGGCAGTGTTGATGGTGTTTGCTAATGGCCAGACTGCACTGATGTCCAGCTCATGTAATACGCTCACTTTCCACTTAGATTACAGAAAATGGTGTTATGACCACCAGATCATGCATACAGCTGGTGACTGCAAACGAATGGTCTAAATCAAAAGTGAACAGATTTAACATCCATCCATTCATTAGCTAAGACATGTCAGGGAAGCAGGGTGGCTAAAGCCTATCCCATCATCCATTGTTACGAGGGGCGAAAAAGCCAGAGACAAAAGTCAACGCAGAACTGAACAAATCCTAAACATCTAAATATATCCAATGAGCAGTATCTGGCTCCTAGCAACAAAGAGGGAAGAAATGTCAAGGACTCAAAACCCAATTGCCACTTAGTCCTTTAAGAATAATAGCACTGGGCTAAGAACATATTTCCTCTCAAATGCATTTCCCTGTAACAAAAATATATGAGACAATCAATCAAGAAGGTTTTTTTCATACATTTTCATTATGACTCGCCCAATGAAAAGCCTCAATCTCAGACCTCATTTGTTAGTAATACTGAATCAGAGGTTGATAAATCAGAAAAAATAGTGAGCACTCAATGTAATGCCAGAAAAGTATATAATATACATATATATAGATGCAAGCATAGTGAAGGAGTTTTTTTTTTTTAACAGATTCTGTTCTGTCTTGACTCAATTTTTTTATGTTTCTCGGAGGCAGGTACCTTTGAAGAAAGGTTCCTATTTTACCATCAACCCATTGGCATCAATGGAAGTCAATAAAATGACATTTGACATTTATCATTAATTTGGCTGCCAAAGCAATAACAAATAATGGATGGATGGACTTGTCAGCAAAACTGAAGAATTATTCATATTTGTCTTCACATTTGAGCCTAATTACCGTCTTTAGAAGAATTATTAGCCTATCCGTGCTAATATGATTTTCTGTAAGTTCTCAAAGAATTTACTGTTGCCAGGCTCCGAACTGCTTCATGTCATTTGGATCCAAAGCCCTTTGTTTCTAATCACAAAAATAAATGTAGTAAGATCTTTCTTCACTAGCATAAATGATGACTCTAAATCATTTTAAAAATGTAAAATTTTCCAGAAGATCCACATGCTTACTATTCGTGGTCAATGAACAAGCAGTCATAGAGATGAGACAATAACCATAAGACCTTTTTTCAAAGGTGAAATCAAAAATCATCCAGAGTGACAACAGTTTTAATGGCTTACAGGCCCCTGTTTAACTAAATCAAAAAGAATTTCAGTCAGTGACTTGTGTAAGCACTTAATTGAAGAATTAAGAGATAGATACAATGCCAGTGATTAGGCTTATGACCAAACAAACCCTGCTGCCTACTGAACTTGAGAAGAAGCGAGCAGGGAGCCTCAGGATATCTTCTCTTCAGAGGAAATTCAGAAAAAACAAGTAAATACTGGAGTGGAGGTGGGATTTTAGACAGCAGCAAGCATAAGCAATGCAGCAGCAGAGGGATGCAGTGCAGCAGCAGGCAGAGGCTTTTTTGCCGCCAGCCATCTTAAATAGCAGGTCTAACAGAGGGGCGGGGTGGAGGCAGATCAGAGTGTCCTACAGAAAATGAGGGCATGTCTTGAGATGGCTGCACCTGGACTAGCTCCACAAGCTGCGTCCCATTCATGCATCTTTCATGGCTCATCACAAACACAGCGAACATATTGTATCACTGCGCATGTTATCCTCCCAGATCTGCCGTGCGATTATTGCTAAGTTTGTAGTCTAAATTCTTTTTTCAGTTAGAATGTACTTATTGTGTTGCCAGGTCTCTCATAAAAGAGGCATGATATCCCAGGGGGCAAAGTGGCAAAATAAAAGTTTCATATCAGTAAAAAGCTTTTTTTTCCCCAAAAATGGATGAGGCAAGCATTAAGCCCCGTTTCCATTTGGGTACTTTCGGTATAGTACCCTTGGAACCGTACTTTTGGTACCAAACCCCTAGATCTGGGGTGCGTTCAAAGTCGCCAACACGTAACAAAATGTGTGTTTCAACAGCAGTAGTGCGCTGAACGCCCCGTTGTGTCACGCAAACGTTGCAACTAAGGCAGCTGAGAGGGCCATACAATACCAAGTGGCAAGCAATACATTTATGCACTACCCTTATTGAATTCATTGCACCGCTGCCTTTTTAAAAGCAGTAGACTGAGAGAATCAGCAATGGGGTGGAAAGTCGGGGTCGGCAGCTCTTAATGAAACTTTTCGCACATGAGTGTAACTAGTTCAGGCAGGAAACTCGAGAAGAGCTACATCAGCTGACAGCAGCCTGGTAAGCTACCAGCACGTCAGCATCAGCAGGCACACAATTGGAGGATACACATCACAAGGTCATACAGCGGTCTATTTGAAAGACGTCAAGCTCACTTTCTTCTGCTGCTGTTTGCAATGACTTTTCATGCTATGCAACATGCTGTTTGGTTCTGCTCATATAGGGGGATTTTGATTTCTGTTCATGACTATGTTTGCATGTTTGCTGTGCCTAGGTAGGACATTCCTCCAGAGCAGAGCCGCCGCCAAAATACAATGTAATGCTTATACCCATGAATAAATTTTCTATTTTATTCAAACGTGAGTTTTCCTGACTGAAATGCTTATTAATGGCAAATACGGCAGTTGTTTCAACAATATAAATTTTGGTTGACATGGAAATGGGTTTTGTTAAAAAAGGGCTAAATTCAGCCAGTGTGCCCTCTCAATGTGATCGAATTTGCATCATTTTCATATTAGGATAGAGAGTGATAGTATTAAGGCACATATGAAAAATATGTATATGTAAAACGGCCAAATTCCAGAGAATACAAATGAAGGATTTTACAGTTGTTTGAAAAAATACAGATTATTGTGATAACTGACTGTGCATACAATATCTATCTCCATTAAACAAAGATAAGAGATAATTCACATAAAATGCAAAAATAAGAAAGAAATTGACAGTTAGCATGAGCGAATGGGTTGTATAGTGGGATAGCAGGATCTCAATTTTTTAAATGTCTAAAATTTGTGAAAATCAAGGCCCTGGATTCTGGGCAGGCTTTAAGATAAACATGGGTGAAGGGATTGGCAGACAAAATGTTCACACTCTTGGCCAAACATATTTTCCTATATCTGCCGTAGTTATTTTTATTTGTTTCTTCTCTTCTCAAGGAGACAATCAAGGCACAGGGCGGTTAATCCAGGACAGTTTGATCTGTTAGCATGGGAACTACTGTTTGAAACTACTGGCTCTCCAGGAAAAGTACTGTATAACTGTGCTGCAAAGCTGCATGTGAAAGCATTACAGTAATCATTATAAGCATAATTGATTTCCTGACTTTCTTCCTTCTTATGCAGCTTCATAAAATCACACGTCTGTTGACCCAGTATGCGCAAGATAAAAAATGTTATTACTTAATAAAACCATGTTAAAAACAAAAAGGAATGTTTTGAAGCAAAACTGTATAGTTTTATCATTTATGTTCTCATTTCATCAGATTCAGCTAATTTACTGCTTTATTCATATGCAGCACTTTAAACATTTTATAGTAATACCCAAGTATCTTCCCGCCAGTGGTGAGATGGTCCCTGGAGAAGTGAGTATACTCTATTTGGTAGATTGGTAGATCACTTTGGGAAGAAGTGGGTAAAATCTCCAGTATATTACAAAGACTTTTTGGCTAATTGGCGATTATACTATACATTGACAGAAAAAGAGGTGCATATACTCTGTATACCTGCATATACCTCCCTTAGATCACTGCTTCCCCTAATGCTGAAACTTAAAAAGTGTAGTGGATTATGTAAGTCCTATTTGAATTGTGACGTCTGGTACTCAGGAATTCTGGGTTTCAGTAACACGCCAATCCAGCATATTCTCCTTCTTTGCATTTTCATCCATTTGATTTTTTTCCCCCATTTGCTTATGTGCAAATTAATAAGCCAACACAAATTCAACAAACAACTAATCTTTTACCATACTATCTACTTTACTCCCCCTGTACTCTACGGTGTATTCAGCCAATATGTCTGCCTGTTTTATCTCACTCATATTACAACAGAATGACAATCCTGCTTGAGGCTACATTATCTGCCCTAAAAAGCTGTCACCGCAAACACAAAGCAAAGCATAAGAAATTAATGCTGACACATTACAGAATAACAAAAGTTTCAACTGGGATTCAGGTGATAGCTTTAAAATAACAGAATTATTCTAGCTGCCATTTAGCCAGCCATCTTATTATTTGCTGGGAGAATAACACTATTGATAGAACGTTTTTCAGATAGCCCCTGCCCACACAGAACACCCATGTAAGCAGAAAATTGAACCAATGCCAAGGGAGTGAACCCGGAATCAAGGAAACAAGCCAAAATGGCAGCCACATTTTGCAAGCCAGACAATGTCTTTAAAAAGTAAATGCAGCAATTTTTATTTATTTATTTATTTATTGTCTCATTCATTCTTCCATTTTGTTTTATTTTTGTTTGATAAAATGAGAACAGGACACTAGCTAACCGGGTGAGGAAAGCACTTGCTAAGGCAGAATCTCACATTTTTGCTAAATGAAGCCATTAACTGTAATTCCTATTTTAAAAACAGCCCAAGAGTGTAAAAAAAAATCCCTCCTGGCGAAGCAGCTGGTTGAAAAGAAGCCATTGAGCAAAGCAGCGCCGAGTGAGAATGTGAATTATTCTGGAGAAAAATGTCAAAGACTTTCAGAGCCACAGAGTCATCCAGAACAATGAACACATTCACTACCAGTGCTCACTTTCACTCCTCCTGCCTGGCCACAGCAACCATACTGCGCGAGCGAATTCACCAAAGAAGAAAATTCCGGGGTTTTGTGTGACTCATAAGTAGCACAAGTGGAGATTTTTCAAATTCTTTACCTTTAAAAATATTGGCCACTGTTTTAAGGCGAATTTGATGGTTTCAAAGTCAGAGGGAAGACTGTATAGAGAAACTGTACTGACGACACCATATGGTTACGAGCCTTATGATTGGAATCAGTACTGTGATTCTAGCTGCCTGAGATGTAACTGACACAATTAATTATGTGGAAAAACTCAAGCATGTTCCCAATTGTCAATCACAAGCTCAATATCTCGTAAAAAATAAATAAAAAAAATAAATATTCAATAATATCTCTGGCACTTGGCAAGACACTGACGTGGTTCCCCAGTTACGTACCATTGTGCTCTCAAGCATAAGATAAATGATTAAGGTGTGCTGTCTTTGACATGTAATAGGTATTTATTGATTCCCAATTTACTGTGACGCACCACTGAAGGTGCATTGAGAATTTTTGCTCATAAATAACAAAAAAGTGCTACCGCTGTATCTATAATTTTAACGGTTGTTCAAAAAGCATAGCAATAATAGTTGGGTACACTGTTAATGCAAAACTAAATAAATATTTCAATTTATGTTGAGGTCTGAGAGAAACAGCTGTGATTTTAAGACCAGCGATAATGTTGCCCATTAAAGTACATCACTCACCTAAATGAGGAGAGGAAATAGCTGCATTTCATCAGGTGCCAGTGGCCATTACACGCCATTTGGTCATATTTATGGCTTTATCACACCACAGTGACAGCACGGGAAAATTTATTTTAAGAAGCCATTTTTTTTTCGAGATTGAATTATGCGATGAGATCTCCCAATCATTGTGGTCTTTCACATCATTGGGTCACTGTTCTTATCAACAGAATTCAGCTCATGTAGGTCCAAATATGTGGCTACGCTGACACTGAAACAATTGCAAGCCTTTCACAGTTGCTTACAGTAGCATTTGCCAAGAATTATTCTCCAACACTACATTAGCTTTGTTCAGTTCATCTGAACTGATCAACGTGAAAATTATGGAGGAACAAAATAAGTATCATGTTCCAACTGACGTACTCCACTCTTACTCTGCTTTGTACATGTCTGCTGCAATGCACGTACAGTGAGGTCTGTATGAATTTGTGCAGAAATGTAATTTTAGGGGGTAGTAATTTTTAAGTGGTTCGCTAAATATGGGTGTAAAATGGCCGAGAATGAAAGCTTAAAGTCGGTACTTTAATTAAAAAGCATTTTTCTTCAGATCGAGTACAACATTTTAGAATTATAGCCATTTAAAATTGTCTGCCGGCTCAAATACTAGCCTCACAGCATATTTAATTGGATATGTGTGCACCTAATGTAAAAATATGTATATCAGATTTTGAAAAGTGAGGATGTAACCCAGCTTTTTAGTTTCAGGCCCTGCAGGGCTGAAAATGATCACTTTTGATTTATGAAATAACAGGACGTTCTGAGGGCTGCCGTAGGCAAAATAGGATGAGATGGGTGAGAAAAATCTCCTCCGGTTCCTGTGTCATTTAAAACAAAATCTATTCCTGTACCTGTGAGTTATTTTTAAATAAAATCAGGGCAGGTTTCAATTAATAACCAAGATTTCAACAACAAAATCTAGTCCAGTACCTGTTATTTAAAACTAATTCTACAAAAACCTGTGTCATTTACAACAAAATCTATTCCTGTATCTGTTATTTACAACTAAGTCTACAAAAACCTGTGTCATTAAAAACAAAATCTATTCCTGAACCTGTGTCACTTAAAACAAAATATTTTCCTGTGCCTGGGTCATTTACAACAAAATCTATTCCTGTCCCTGTTATCATTTATAACTAAGTCAACATAAACCTATGTCATTTAAAACAAAATCTATTCATGTGCCTGTGTCATTTAAAATAAAATCTATTCCTGAACTGTGTCATTTATAACAAAATCAACTCCCAAACCAGTATCATTTAAAAAAAATCTATCCCCAGACTTCTGTCATTTAAAACAAGTTCCATTCCTGTACCTGTGAGTTATTTTTAAATAAAATCAGGGCAGGTTTCAATTAATAACCAAGATGTCAACAAAAACATTAATGACTCTTACGCCTAACAAATGTGATTTAGATATACAAAACCAGTGAAGTTGGCACGTTGTGTAAATCATAAATAAAAACAGAATACAATGATTTGCAAATCCTTTTCAACCTATATTCAATTGAATACACTGCAAAGACAAGTTACTTAATGTTCGAACAGGTAAAATTTGTAATTTTTTGCAAATATTAGCTCATTTTGAATTTTATGCCTGCAACATGTTTCAAAAAAGCTGGCACAAGTGGCAAAAAAGACTGAGAGAGTTGAGGAATGCTCATCAAAAACTTATTTGGAACATCCTACAGGTGAGCGGGCTAATTGGGAACAGGTGGGTGCCATGATTGGGTATAAAAGCAGTTTCCCTGAAATGCTCAGTAATTCACAAACAAGGATGGGGCGAGGGTCACCACTTAGTGAACAAATGCGTGTGAGCTGATTGTCAAACAGTTTAAAAACAACATTCCTCAACGAGCTATTGCAAGAAATTTAGGGATTTCATCGTCTACGGTCCGTAATATTGTCAAAAGGTTCAGAGAATCTGGAGAAATCACTGCACATAAGCGACAAGGCCGAAAACCAACATTGAATGGCCGTGACCTTCGATCCCTCAGGCGGCACTGCATAAAAAACCGACATCAGTGTGTAAAGGACATCACCACATGGGCTCAGGAACACTTCAGAACACCACTGTCAGTAACTACAGTTCGTCGCTACATCCGCAAGTGCAAGTTAAAAGTCTACAATGCAAAGCGAAAGCCATTTATCAACAGCACCCAGAAACGCCGCCGGCTTCGCGAGGCCCAAGCTCATCTAAGATGGACTGATGCAAAGTGGAAAAGTGTTCTGTGGTCTGACGAGTCCACATTTCAAATTGTTTTGGGAAACTGTGGACGTCGTGTCCTCCGGACCAAAGAGGAAAAGAACCATCCGGACTGTTATAGGCGCAAAGTTCAAAAGCCAGCATCTGTGATGGTATGGGGGTGTATTCGTGCCCAAGGCATAGGCAACTTACACATATGTGAAGGCACAATTAATGCTGAAAGGTACTTACAGGTTTTGGAGCAACATATGTTGCCATCCAAGCAACGTCTTTTTCATGGACGCCCCAGCTTATTTCAGCAAGAAAATGCCAAGCCACATTCTGCACATGTTACAACAGCATGGCTCCGTAGTAAAAGTACATCAAGCAAGAATGGGAAAGAGTTACACCTCAACAGCTTCAAAAATTGGTCTCCTCAGTTCCCAAACGTTTACTGAGTGTCGTTAAAAGGAAAGGCGATGTAACACAGTGGTAAAAAGGCCCCTGTGCCAACTTTTTTGCAATGTGTTGCTGCCTTTAAATTCTAAGTTAATGATTATTTGCAAAAAAAAAAGTTTCTCAGTTTGAACATTAAACATCTTGTCTTTGCAGTGTATTCAATTGAATATAAGTTGAAAAGGATTTGCAAATCATTGTATTCTGTTTTTATCTACGATTTACATAACGTGCCAACTTCACTGGTTTTGGGTTTCGTAATTTCTCAAAACGAAGTGCTAAGGGATATGATGCATTTGACTCAGCAATCTTAGGTACTGCTGTCGTCAGTGTAAAGGGGACTTATTGTCAAGCAAACATTTTTCCAAGATATTCACTTTTTAAACTAAGAATTATAATCAAAATTATTCTTTTAGAAATTGCAACTTAAAACACTGAGTTTCTGTAGCATCACATCAGTGGTTGCCATGGCAACGGCTGTTTTTAATGAATATATAGATACTTAGAGGAACACAGTTATTGATATATCTAAACAGTGTTTGTGTTGTGTTCTGGGGTCCTGGCCTTTGGCCAGGACAGCATTTATGGTTTTAACAGTTTCATGTTCAAGATTCCATAGTTCATAGTTTCATGTTCATAGTCACAGTTATAACAGTTTCTTGTATTAGGTTCAAGCATTTCATAATTCATGTTTATTGTCCATGTTTTTATGTTTCCATGTTTTTGTTTTTGCCAGGTCTGCCAAGCCACTCCACCGCTTGTCTGCGTTCCGCCCCGTGCCTTTGTGTTTGCACATTTCAGAGCTCTAGGTTGGCTTTGGTATTTCCCTCTTCCTTCTGTGCTGTGCTGATTCGGGGCTGTCTAAGCTTAATTGGCAATTGACTGTTTTTAAGTTACTAACATTTACTAACATTCACTGGGTGGTGTAATTCTTAGATAGGCACATTACTAATATTACTAATTTAGACAGGGAGTTTATTGTCATGATTCCTGCTTTGCTATTTCAAGATCTTGCTGTGCTTTTCTGTTCTTAACATTCATGCTTGCTTCCAAGCTGCATACTTAATTGGTACTTAAGCTGAGCACGCTCATTCTCTTAATGAGCAAGTCTTGTCATCCAATCTTGGTCCATGTCTTGATCTTGCCATGCCTCTTGTTTCTCCTTCTCCAGGTGTTGCCCTCATGTCTTGATTTCTCAGCCTTTATCTGGATGCGGTGGAAGTTGGCTGGCAGACAGTGTCTCAAGTTTGTTTCAAGTCTCGTTTCATGTACAAGTCTTCGCTCATGGTCACGCTTTCAAGTCGTTGTTTCCAAGTCTTGTTCATAGCCCTTGTATATATAGCCATAGTTTTGTTATTTATTTTTCTTGGATTTCTGCCTGGAGTTTCCAGTGGTTTTTTGTTCTTGCCTTTTTAGCTCTTTAGTTCTTAGCTCTGTGTAGCTTACCTTAGTTTGTCTTTTGCAACCCTTTGGGCCAAGTTTTTTGTTGGCCCTCGTGCCTGTTTTGCTTTTGTTTTAATAAATTCCTTATTCCCCTTCACCTCGCTCCTGGTGTCTACCTGATCTCGTATCAGTTTGGTTATAATTTCAGCTGTAATGTGAAGGAAGAGACATTCCAAATGTCACTACAGGTTTCTATGTTCTAGTATTGATTTCAATTTTGGTGGGAAACAGCTAATTAAACATGCATATTTAGATTTACTCATATTCGGAGGTTCATATTGGAAAAAGAGCTATGTACAGACATATATCATCTCAAAACGAAGAAAAGCCTCACCAGCCTCAAAAGTAACTCTTTCTTCTTCAATATGTGTTTCTTCCCTAGTTTTATGTGCTTGTCGGGCGTCTATTCATTTCTTTTTCAAGTTCTATTGTGCGTTTTTCACACATTTTTTTGTCCATTTTGTGATAGCCTTTCATTGCGTGTGCCCTGCCTTTATGCCGAGTTTCATAAGAATAGAGGCAATTCATCATTGGCCATCATTGAAAGTCACTACAATCATAGCTGTTCCAGCCTTAAAGACACTGTTCGTGACAAACGTTTCCTTCGGAACATGACTCCATATTACAGACTATTTGAAGGATCACTTCATGTTCTTACCTCAGAACTAAAATTTTGAACCAAAATTGGTATTTTGCTTAGCTCTAGGTCCCCTTAAAGCCCTGGTCCTCAAATCACACCCTACAAGATCTGAGAACTGCTGGTTTTCCACTCTCAGGTGTGAACACAGTCTGGCCATCAGAGGCACTAACTGTTCATTTACTTGCCTGGGATAACAGAAAACCTGGGATGGATTTGGATTCGAGGTCCAGATTTGAGGATCCCTGCCTTAAAGTGTACTGCTGCTGCCAGAGACGCCTTGTGCAAGCACAATAACTCAAAGAATTTTCATAAGAATGACGTAACAATTTTTGTTACATTCCTGGCGCATGGAGGATAAACCCCATTGTTTTGTGTGACCCTACGATCCTTCCTGTAGCACCACCACCAGGTCAAACGTTATATTTCCAAATTCAGTAAGTCAAACCATTTTAATGGCAATCATGACACACTTCTTGTGATTGCCTCTGGGGCAGAAAGAAGGTATGTTATTGATTTTGGTCAACTTATGACTTTTGCTATAGTACCACCACCAGGCCAAAGTTTTATTCTTTTTTTTTTTTTTTATTTGGCATCTCCAATCCCACCCGAATCTGGAATGCCCAACTGGTGGACTATGTACAAGGCTTGCTCGTATGCGACCCCTTGCTGCTAATTCAAGAGAGTGTAGACAGTTCGTGGCTCTCCTCCGAAGCATGCGCGTGTCTTTGCAAGTTCAGAACGAGGGCAGAGGATACCCAGACATGACCAGGCTTAGAATCTTCCTGACGAGCACCCGTCTGGCCAACAGGAGGCGCTTGAGCAATAGACAAGACAACTATTATATTCCCTTCCCGACAGTCCCTTCCCAGTTCACAACCCTGTAGCGCTGGGTTTCCCAAACCTCTCCTGCAGTACCCCTTGTCCTGCCTGCTTTAGGTCTCTCCCTCCTCCAGCACAGGTGATTCAAATGATCAGGTCATAATTAACCCCAGAAGCTGCTTGAAAATGAGTAGATCATTTGAATCACCTGTGCTGGAGCAAGGAGAGATCTAAAGCAGGCAGGACAAGGGGTACTGCAGGAGAGGTTTGGGAAGCCCTGCTGTAGCGCAATAGCCAATTGTGCCCTACTCTGAAAAAGCTGCCGACCACTGCCTGCTGGTACGAAGCGGGGCTTGAACCCGCAACATGATAGTCACTTCTGGTTCGCAACGGGATTTAAAAATTAAAGCATGTTGTCCGTTTTTATGGGAATCGAAACTTTTTGTGTTCATCCCTGGTCCATACAGCACAAACCCCATTGATTTTCCTGACCCTACAACCTTTCCTGTGGTGCCACCAACAGGTCAAATTTTCTATTCCCCAAAACATAAAACTCAGTAATGTTGGGAATTGTGATCATTTCTGGTGCAGATGGAGGGCTTGTCATTAATGGTAGTCACCCTATGACCTTTGCTGTCGTCCCACCACCAGGCCAAATTTTTCATTATCAATACTGCATAACTTGAAAGTTTTTATGGGAATCTCATTAAACTTCTTGAGTTAATTCCTAGTGCATACAGAATAAATCCAATAATTTTGTAAAACTCTATGACCTTTTTCCTTTACTGCCACCACGTCAGACTTTGCATTTCCAAATGCAAGAACTCAGTTTTTCTGGGAATCACGTCACACTTCTTGTGATCGTTTTCCGGTGCATAGAGAAGTGCTCTTATTGATGTTGGTCTCCTAGTGACTTTTGCTGACGCACCATCACCAGGCCAAACTATGTTTAAAACCTAGCAATAACAAGAACCACATTAATGGGAGTCATGTACAACCCCAATTCAAAAATAGATGGGAAAAAGCGTAAATTGTGAATAAAATCAAAACACAATGACTTTCAAATCACACCAGCCAGTATTTTATTCACAATAGAACAGAGATCACACGGCAAATGTTGAAACTGTGAAATTTTACAATTTCATCCACAAAATTAGCTCATTTCAAATTTGATGGCTGCGACAGGTCTCAAAAAAGTTGGGAGAGGGGACTGTTTACCATGGTTTAGCCTCCCCTCTTCTTTTTAACACTGATTGGAGGCGTCTGGGTATTGAAGAGACAAGTTTCTTGAGTTTACCTATTGAAATTTCTTGTTTAATACAGGCTTCCAGCGGCTGAAGAGTTTTTGTGTCTCCTTTGACGAAATTTTCGTTTAATTATGCGCCAAATGTTCTCAATCAGTGAAAGATCAGGACTGCAGGCAGGCGAGTTCAGCACACAGACTCTTCTACTACAAAGCCATGCTGTTGTAATAGCTGCAGTAGTTGGTTTTGCATTGTCCTGCTGAAATATACAAGACCTTCCCTGGAATAGATATGGTCTGGAGGGGAGCATATGTTGCTCTAAAACCTTTACATACCTTTCAGCGTTCATGATGCTTTTTTAAACATGCAAGTATCCCACACCATATGCTCTAATGCATCCCCATACCATCAGAGATGCTGGCTTTTGAACTGAACGCTGATAACAGGAGGGGTGGTCTTTCTCCTTTTTAGCCCAGAGGACACACGCCAGTGTGATGCCAGTTAACTTCATTACTTGCTAAATGTTCTTTCAGCTGAATCTCTTATATATTAATTGCCTTTTCAGCCCTTTTTTGCCTGTGTCCCAATGTTTTTTTAGACCTATTGCAGCCAGAAAATTTGAAATAAGCTCATTTTGTGGATAAAAATGCAAAATGTCTCAGTTTCAACATTTGAAATGTTGTCTATGTTCTATTGTAAACAAAATATTGGCTTGTGATCCAAAAGTCATTGCATTATGATTTTATTCCCAATTTACACTTTGTCCCAACTATTTCGGAATTGGGGTGGTTAAATCTGCTTTCAACATCGTGCACCACGGACGGAATTATTGCTAGTGATGGCTCTGTAATCCTCCCAGTAGGGCAACAACTCCATCAGATTTAGAACTTGCGAATGCAATAATTCAAGCAGTTTTGATCAGAATCATGTCACACTTTAGGCCCTGATTTAATGACCTACGTGCTTTGGCCAACACAGATGCTAACAGTGTCATAAATTAAAATTGTGCATGTCTAACTCCATTGCAGTAATTTTATTACAAGAGGAGATAGTGCACCTGTGGCATTTTTGTCATCAGGATTGGACTACGACAAATTAATTACCTGTGGGTGGGGTGGGGATATGGTTCCACGATGGCCAATCAGATTACCTGCTGTCATTCCCCTTTAAAACCACTGAAAACTGACAATTTTGTCAGCTGGAGAGCAAGCAGCTAACCAGTGTTACTGCAGCCTCCTTGATTCCTCTGAGAACTGTGCTCCAAAACAATAATGCAATTGATGGGAAAAGATGTGGGCGATTTAAACCTTATAGGAAATGGCACTCGCGGGACTAAAACAAGGGCGAGACTGAAGTCAATGATTTATATTCCCCCCACACAGAGAAAATATTCACATGCATAAATATACGCCTTCACTCTCCTCTTCTCATTAGAACCCACCACCATTCTGTTGGCATTATTTCTAGGGTACATAAAGAAAATGATAATAGGAAGGAAAGAACGTGTTTATTTGTGATCGGCTCTGCTGGTTGAAATTCAGTACCATGTAACTAAATTAGAGCGACAGCATGTCCATTAAAAGGTGGTGTAGCTACGTCAAATGGCATGGGAGGTCTTTAACCCCAAAAACTGCACAGCGCCAGCTTTATTCATTGGCACAGCACCAAATGCGCAGTTCAACCCACTGTGGCGAACACATATATGGCAGACCAGGAAAATTCTAACCTTAACAAAAGCTCTAAATATGCTGTTTGCGAGGGACAAAATTGAAGCACCTATTACTAAAACCCCACTTGACTTCACTTGACTTGTGGGGTTTTAGTAATCAGTGCTTCAATTGTGATTGACATTATAGCCACATATGTTTCCATTTGTGAAGGCACAAAATGGTGCTCTTTTAATGATTATTTCTGGTGTATAGAGCAGTGGTCTTCAACTTTGTTCCAGGGGACCCACTATGTATGCTGGTTTTTGTTGTTGCTGTTGTATGCTTTTAATGTAACTTGGCGTTTTTCATGTTTAGAGTTGTCAATTACTCTCATTAGCCAAATGTTACATAAAAAACATCCATACATGCTATGAAGAATAACATACCCTGGAGGATAATGTGTTTATTTCTATACTGCAAGAAATTTCAAGTAATATAACATTTCAAATTGATCAAATTAGACACTTGGGAAATCAGCAAACTCCAAATTAGGCTGCTGGACACAACTGTTTCCAGTTCTTTCAAAAAAGACCTTCAGGTGACCTTAATTAGATTAACATGACACAAAACTGGTTTGACTCTTTACCATTTGCTTGTCAAATAAGTTTGTCATGATGTGCCAATTAGTTTTCACAAGTTAGGAGCCAATTACATCTTTAGTTTGATTGGATGCATTGTTTTCTCTCATTTTATGCTGTTATTTCCAATACATCACAATATGGGTATGATATTTTTTTCTTAGTGGCCAACAGATGTTTCTGTTAACTTGTAAGGTAAGAGGGCAAATAACGCTCCAAACATTAAATGCACTTGAGTCAAATCAACAGCTTGTTAAAATCCTGCAATTGTTATTGCGGTTGGAATAAAAACCCGCACACACAGTGGGTCCCCAGGAGCAACGTTAAAGACCACTGGTATAGAGAAGGGCTGTTATTCATATTGGTATCCCAATGACCCAAACTTTGAATATTCCTGGATCCCATAGTAGTTCATCAGCTGATTTTCTGGAACCTCAACCCTTTCTTGTTTCAAATCTACAACGCCAAACTATGAATTTTCCCTGTGGGGAGAGTACTGCTGCTTTGCGGACATGCCCTACTGCCGACCACTGACAGCAATGACCTAGTTTTGAGGGTTAAGCCGTCAACATATGGTATACAGTATGGAGCAAAAAATGAAGACACCTTAGATTTTTATAATTTTAATCCGGCCTTAGAAGTTCATTTTATGTTTTATACATTAATGTTGCCATACATAAAAAGCACATATGAGAAACTGAATGCTCATTAAAATATTTCACAAATAAATGTATTTTACTTAAGTTGATACAGATAGTACCCCCTTGAAAGAGCCCAGATATGAACACCATCAAAGCTGTCTGGCATTACCTGAAGAGACAGACACAAGTCTGCAGAGAAACTGTGGTAGGATTTCCAGTATGCTTAAAACGAGAAAACAAGTAATAATCCTATAATATTATAAGACCACTGGATAGTGGACCTAATTTTTAGGCAAAAATTAGTGACACTAAATATTAATGTGATTAATTTAACTTTCAAATTTTTACAGCTCTTTAATAGCACATTTCAATAATATGAAACTTTTAATTTCATTATTTTTGGAAGCACGTTTGCCCTATGGAATAGCTTTAAATGCACCTAAGACAATTGCATAGGGCTGTACATATTGCAGGATATAAACTCTCAGGATGTACGGAAATTGCATTCACTCTTATGGAGGTACAGACACTCATCAATAAGTAAATTATTAAATATTTTAATTCACTCAGTGATATAAATCTGGTATTAGACTCAGTTGCAGTAAAATCAGAAAAATACCTTTTCCCAACTCAGTTGTGTGATGTGTCAGAATCAATGTGTCCCAGGTGTGAGATGAGTGCAACAGGCCATTTTCCACAGAAAACATTAAGACTTTTAGTGGTGCCAAACCACAGATATGAGACTGATGCATAAGCTTAATGACTGACGTCTCAGCTTGTTGTCCATCCATTATCTCAGCTGCTACTTCCTCATAGAGGTTGCAGAGAACCAAGGCGAAAGGCAGGGCCACACCATTCACTCACACCTGCAGGCAATGTAAAGCCTCCAACTGGCCTGAAATTCACATCTTTGGACTCAACGAGCAAACCAGAATAGCCAGAGGAAAACCACGCAAATGCAGGGTTAACATAAAATTTAACGCAGAAAGGCCCCGGGCTAGATTAAAACCCATGACCTTCTCACTGTGAGACATCAGTGCTACCCACTGCACCACCCAGTTGCCCTTAGCTGCACATTCATATCCTGATGTAACAATCCCTGCTGGAGATTTTAATCAAACAGGTTTTTGAACATTGACTTAGAATAAAATAAAAAAAAACCTACTTTCCAAACAGTATGTACCCATCAGACCCAGGCTGCAATAATAGACGTAATAAGGAGATAGCGTTCAAGTTATAACAGCGAGCTACCACTTACAAACGCAAATGCCTGTTTTTAAACTCATTAAATAATGAGTGGGATACACTTCATTATTTTCGAAATTGCAGTAAAAAAGCCCTGGACTTGACACATAATTTTATACGGTACATAGTCATAAAAATACTTCAGCAAATTAAAGCATCTGATTTACTCAGAGGTAATAATTTGCCCTAGTGTAGTCATTTTACCATCAGTCCTAAACTCTTACTTTATGGTCTGACATAATCCAGTGAGCAAATGGTGACTGCTTTCGTTTACTGCCAAGGACTTCTGAGGTCATGTCCAATGGCTGCCGGTCAGAGTACCCAGAAATGACCACTTCCACAGTCTTATTACCCAACATCTCCCCATCTTTAACCCATTATAATGAAGACTTTTTGATTTTTTTCCCCCAACCAAGTCACTGTTCTATATCTCCATTAGATTCGATTACCAGATGTACCTCAGCTGTACAAAGTTCAGCTTTAAAACAAACTGTTAACACATATATGATTTCTATACCTGAAAGGGTTAACATCCACAGAGTAACCAGCAGGGCTCTCCCTTCTTGAGGCTCAAGAATATGAAAAACTCTAAGGAATTGTTTCACATTATTTTGCACAGTCCCGTCTTGTTATTAAGCCCAGATCAAATATTTGAAAGCAGAGCTCTTGAGACACACTCATTTATCAACTTGTAAGATTCATCTATTCTGACAGCTGGTGAACACCGGCTGCAACCAAACACAGCTTTCTCATAGCGAGGCAAGGCTTTTGGGAAACCTATAGAAGAGTGCTGAATTTTCACCTGTTTCAGAAGTGCTCGTTGGACATGGCTGCCCTTGCACCAAACACCAGTGAAGGACAAGCATAGCAGCTCAGCAACACAAGAGCAAAATGCCTGCCGTGTCTATTTCAATTACATTTGGACATTCCTCACCAAGGAAAGTGCAGCCAGGCAAATGCCCTCTTTAATCAGGGTGATGGATCCTCACAGTACACACAAGCCATTGATAATACTCTGAGCCAATTCCACAGAATGTTTCAAATAATGTCTTTGCACTGAGAATATATCATCCAATGCCCTGCGGTCCACCAACACCGCAATCTCTGATGACCTGACCCTTACTGCAAACGGAAAGGGAAATGACTGTGCCTAGGTTTCACTAGATTTTGGAGAGAGTTACATTCTTATGTTACAGTTAGCATTATTAATTTAAAACCACATTCAAACAACATCACGTAAATACACAAGGCCCTGTGCCCAATAAACTTTTCTTTTCAAGGAGCACAAACTCAGCACACTAATACCCCAAATTTATAAAGTCATTGCTTCTTGCATATTTTTCTAACTAAAATCTTCAGGAGATTGGGAGCTTTCAAGAAAACTGAAGTGGCCGGTCGACTGTCAACTGGCGAAACCCGTTTCCAGGATTTGGGTGATCTCACATTGGTGTGTCATCCTTTACAGGCGCACAGGAATACAAGATGACGAAGCTGACGACTGAAAATACCGTTAAATCAACATCTTCAGCCGCAAATGATTCCTCACCTGCCCTTGTTTCTAAAGGTTTAGTGATTCAGTCAATATGCTCTGATGTGTCAAATAAACTAAACAATTTACATACTGAAGTTGTGTGCAGTATTGCAGAACATCATTTTTTTCTTTCTTTCTGTCTTTCTTTTTTTGTTGTTGTTGTTGTTGTCCAGAGCCATCCTCTATAACATCTTTCTATCATCAAGCCCTTCACAAAATTGCCGCCAATGTCAATTGAATACTTAAGGACATGACTGAATTAATTCTCAATCGATATAAATATAGGCAACAACAACTTCTAAATTCTATTCTTGGTACAAAATTATCTTAGTTCTTCGAAACGAAATGAAAAGCCACGAGATGTAAATTTCTGCAGGGAAATTTCATATTATCACAATGGTTTACAGCGAACAATACCGTAAATTCTGATTAACAGGTACAATACGCACTCAATTTAATGACATAGGGCATTATCAGGAATTTATGGGAAAGAAGGGAGACACATTAAATCGATCCACGTAGCCGTGATTGGCCACCTATCGCCAATGATATACATAAACAAACACATTAAAGCCACCACAACTTGTTTATACGACTGGTGTTGCTATGACTCAACATTACTGATTCATGTCACGTCCCGCGTCCTTTAAGTTAACTGAGAGCCGTGGCATGCTAGTTCATTGAGAAAAAAGCAAATTCAATTTCCACAGTCTGCTGTAACGTGTTTAAGGAAACCGATGCAGGTTTCCCTAGCCCAATACGCAGTGTTACCAGAAAACTACACGATTTCTTTGCAAATGAATAATGCACTGCTCAAAGACACACGCGTGATGATAAATCTACGCTGCGAATAACGTATATGAATGTAAACAGCACTCAGCGGGCACAGCTGTCAGACTGTAGCGTACCCCGGCTTTTCCACGCTTTGCCATCGTACGCGGACTCAACAACGTGATTACAGTGTAATATTAGCCTTACCTATGCAGAGCTGAACAACATAGGCGTAGTAAGACCAAGCCACTATGATGGTAATGAAAAGCACTGGAATCCAATATAAAACTCTCTGACAGCTCCTTTTGATATTGCCGGAGCCTGACGGCGCCATCTTCTATTCAGACACCATAAAATAAAGCTCAGTCAGAAGTTTTTTTTTTTTTGTTTCCCCTTCAGCGCATTTGCACTGGCCAGCAGCGTTCAGGGAGTAACGGAGCGCAGTGCATCGGTGGGGTGCGCTTTCCCACCTCCGTCCGCAGGCTCCAGCCACAACGCGCAGACAGCTAATGTGTCTGTGATGCGAAAAATCAGCACCACCCCCTTTTCACCAGGCTGCCATGACGTTTGTGAGGTGCTGCCCCTTGCAGACCAATTCTTTTTCGTTCATGTCAAGATTGCAGCCCCGCGTCTGCTTCAGCTACGCCAGTTTCACCAAGTTAAAATAGCATAAACCAGTGAAAAACACCATTTCCTCGCAATGCGTTTTCTGTCGGTCTGTGGAGTACAATGGCGTTGCGACCACGCAATACATGGGGGTACTTTTCCTAATTTCCGTCAAAATAAGTTTACAGGACTGGCACTGATGGAGAGCTACGAACTGCCAGGCAGGAACGACGTGCTCTCCATACAGACAGGAGAGTCAGTCGGATATCCGACAGAGTAGGTAATAGAGAATTATAGTCAATTTGCTGAATATGGGGCGACTAGAATTAAAATCAATCCTTTTAAGTCTCAAGCCTTAAATACATTGAATCAACTACGCCAAAGAATAATTCTTTAAATTTGCTAAGATGTCAAAAACCTACCCGACCAGGAAGTTCCAACTCATCTGGCTATCTGGAAGACAAATGTTAATGTATTATGCACAGCAAGCCTACAGGTAGTCTCTTCACTGCCTGTCCGTCTAATTTTGTAGAAACAATCTATTACATATACTGTCATGCCCGAAATTATTCATACCCCTTCCAATTTTTGGTTTTTTTCGAGATAATTTTTGACAAATCAAATTAATTCCTGCACAAATAACACCGTAAGTTCACATACGATGCACATAAGTGCAAACAAATTTCCAAGAAATACAATACTTTTTGGTACTTTATTTGACAGATTTGCAAAAAATGCCATGTCCAGAATTATTCATACCCTTTTCTGAGGACTTGATGGTAAAGCCTTTATTCACAATTACAGCCTCCAAACGCTTCCTGTGGTTGGTCACGAGGTTTTTACACGTCTGCATGGGAATTTTGGCCCTCTCCTCTTAGGTGAACTTCTCCAGATACTCCTGCCACCATGTTTGACCATTGGGACCGTGTCTTTCAGGTTGGGCGCCTCACCTTTCTTACGCCAAACAAAAGCCATATCTCTGTGCCCAAGCAGCTACATCTTTGTTTCATCCGTCCATAACATTTACAGCCAGAAGCTTAAATCTTCATCTAGGTGCGCTTTTGCAAAGGCTAGACTAGTTCTTGTGTGTCTGGGTTGGAGAAGTAAGTGGCGAAAGAAAGGTGAAGCACGATCCCAACGGTCAAACACGGTGGCAGGAGTATCATGCTCGGAGGTTGCTTTTCAGCAAATGGCCCTGAAAACCTTGTTAAAGTTAATGGCATTATGAAACAGGACCAGTATATCCAGATCCTCAGTGAAAACATCAAGCAATCCACCGAAAAACTTGGTCTTGAGCAGGAATGGATCTTCCAACAGGATAATGATCCTAAACACATGGCCAAACCTATCAAGAAATGGTCAGTGGACAACAAAGTGAACGTTTTGGAGTGGCCAGGCCAGAGCTCCGACCTCAATGCGATATAGAATCTGTGGAGGGAACTGAAGACCAAGGTCATGGCAAGGAAACCCTTAAACCTTAAGGATCTGGAGAAGTTCACCAAAGAGGAGTGGCCCAAAATCCCCATGCAGACGTGTAGACACCTTGTGATCTAACACAGGTAGCGTTTGGAGGCTGTAATTGTGAATAAAGGCTTTGCCATCAATTACTGAGAAAAGGATATGAATAATTCTGGACATGGCATATTTTGTAAATCTGTGAAATAAAATAGCAAAAAGCATTGTATTTCCCAAAAAATTGTTTACTGTACTTCTTACAGCCTTATGTCAACTTACTCTGTCATTTGTGCAAGAAAAAATTAGATTTGTCAAAAAATATCTTGAAAAAAACCAAAAACTTGGTAGGGGTATGAATAATTTCGGGCATGACTGTATATATATATGGATAGATACTGCAATGCAGAAAACAGAAACGGCAATTATGGAATCAATCTTTTATTTAAGCATCTTAAATAATCTGTAAACTCTTAAGTCACACCACTGTTTCATATTTTTTCTTACATTTAACAATGCACTCAACCAGAACAAACCCATTCAGATAATGGATTTAAATGCTCCCCAAGAAACCTTAGGTATAGCATGTGGTCACCATAAAATGGTAAATGCCATGCGGAAACAAAAATAAAATATATAATGACTAATTCCATTAGACATGTATTGTTAAAAATCAGCGAAACACAGCTGAATGAACTATATCCAAGATCAAAGGAGGCAGCTGAGGAAAACAATGGATAAAAGATTAATCTGTTTCAGATTATTTATCATTTACTGATACATTGAAAATTTGCAGTATGTGCAGAAAAGATAATTTAGTGGCTATTGGATCATCATTGTTCAAATGTACTTATTTGCTGGTAAGTCAAACCAGGACAACAGTGGCATAGTACAGGGTGCAGTATGACCACAACTCTGTCAAGGTTCATTTGAGAGCAAATTAGATTGCATGTGCTCCATCAGGGTGAAATGTACACTGTCAGAGTTGATTTAATACAGCCTATTTTACTGTGTAGTGATCAAGCACATTATTCTCAAGCGAATGCTTCAGATTGTTACTGCACCCCAGAGACCGCTGTTTTCCAATCCCGCTGTTACACTACCGTCTGCCCTGGAGATACAATTGCTGGATTGTCATTGATCTTCACCGACTCCTCAATGGATTCTCAAAATTAGCCCTAAAATCCAAAATCAGCCTTGGTTTTCCTTTCTTCTTGGTAATTAAATGAACAATTAAAGCTATTGATTGGCCAGACTGACCTCACACCTGACTTCAAGGTAAAGAGAGGACAGAAAACCAGCAGTTCTCTGTCCACTTCGACTATTTATGGAATAACTGGAGACCATGCACAAATTAATTCAAGTGGAGTGCAGAGGTCAATATAGAACATACAAGAACACCTACTACAAAACCATTCTAATGTACTCCAGAATCATCTTGAGAGAAACCTCCTGAATCATCGTGGCTCTCCAATCAAAACTAAGTGGGTGATTTTTTTTTTTTTAACACAAAAGAACAAGAGTTCACCTGAGTTACTGAATTACACCAACACTACAATTACTTGATACAATAATTACTACATAATTTAATATACAAAATATATAATCATGCACTTAAGCTGCTTGATATGTGCTAAATTGAGAAGTATAAAACTGCTTAAGACATATCTGAGGGCATTAAGACCACGGAATGGGTGTCAGTTTGCTTTTGTGTCCTTAGGTAAACTGATCAGCACGATCAGAAAGGGCTAGTGCAGAGAAACTATGTTAGCAATGTACTTGTTATCCAGGTATATTACATGGCTTATTCCAGTCTATTAGTGCTGGCAGTACAACAGCATAATTGAGATGATATCATAGAAGAAGAGGACTAAGGGTTTTCACAAAAACAGCAACTGACCTCTTCTTAACCCCATCCAGACCAGTTTTTATGCCCGCGCCAATTTTCACGTTGTATAATTTCTGCACGGCTTGAGCTAGGAACACCAAATTTGGTGACTTTTCCTAAAACTTGCCTGAACAATTTTATACCAATAAATCAAGTCCACCATCTTCGCCGTTTCCATGGCAATGGTTTTCTAACAGGTATGTCTGACAAAAAATCGCTGATTTCATTTTCATAAATGTAGTTTCCAGATTTTCTTTTTAACATATACTTATTCCATTATATTTACAATATCTAATGTAATTTAAAGGAGAATTCTGGTGTGAACTTGACTTGGGGTGTATTGAAACATGATAACGAGTACTAACTTTTGTCGAATACCCCACCTCTGTACGCACGTAACATTTCAAATTACATGGCTTTTTAGCTGAAGCTCCCAAAAGGCTTACAATGGTAGTGAATTGGGCATAGCATTGCCATGCAAAGAAATCAGTATTTTTTCATCATTAGCAAGGCTCAAAGTAGCTCCACACTTCATTGGTAGTATTCCCAGGGCCCTGACATTTAAAACGAGGCATTGAGAACTTTGAAAATGCACAGGTAGTTTATTAAAAAAGACTTTTAGGCAGACAGTACCTTGAGGTAGTTTCCAGTCGCCTCCATCTTGAAAGTCACGATAAGTTGATTGATGATCACGAACGAATAGATTGCAATCTGTTCCCATATTCTTCCTATTCGTTCGTGCTTGTCAATTGACTTATCAAGATGGAGGTGACTGGAAACTACCTCAAGGTACTGTCAGCATAAACAGTCTTTTTTAATAAACTACCTGTGCATTTTCAATCTGCACATCATATATACACATTCTGGGTAATAAAAATCAAAACTTGATGTCACAATGACATCATAATAAGTCATAATATCACCAAAATGATTGTAGTGATTTAGTTTTACGTATACATCATCCCCTGCAAATTTGGTGGTCATAGGCCTGGTCATTAAGGAGTTAGCGGGGGAGGGGTTTACGCCCCCAGGAAGCCCCAAAAAGCCCGGTCTAGATAGCTTTAAAACACAATTCACACAAAAAGTAAGGAGAAACAAATGAACAAAAAGAAACAAATCAATTATAAGTAACAAAGACAGTGCAAAGCAGGGGTCATCCTTTCATCCCTGTTCCTGGAGAGCTACTATCCTGTAGGTTTCTACTCCAACGCTAATTCAACACACCAGATTCAACTCATTAGCAGCTCGTCAAAATCTGTAACTGGTACAGCAGGTGTGGTTTGCTTTGGTTGGAGTAATAACCTTCAGGATGGTAGCTCTCCAGGAAGAGGGTAAAGATAAACACCAGCAATAGAATCCAAAGAAAATAAAAACAACTACAGTTCAAGCATGTTCCCTCCGTAAAGACACAGTCGCCAGTCGGTTCATGCCGGTGTACAATAAAAGTCTCAGCACAATCATCTGGCTCTAGTACTGACAATACAATTTTCAAAAATCCTCATATAAATAAATCTTGCTTATACCTGGAAAAAAAAAATAAAAATCAAGCATATAAACACAATGCAGCCACCATGGTAGTGAAAGCTGCAATAAAGTAAAATAAAACTATAATATTTAACAGAGAAGCTTCCTGATTCAAGGTTTTTTTCCTCCTGAAATATATACTTTTGTCACATAAACTTGGCATGTCTCTGCACAGGTGCAAGAAAGGGATTTGTCCAGAATTTTTGGTCAGAGGCCTGCACCTGGTCGCTAGAGCAAAAAAAAAAAAACAAAACATTTTTCTCAGTCTGCTGCAATAGAAGGCACAGGGCAGATTTACTTGATAGCATTATTGTTTGTGTGCACACGTATATTAGTGTGTGTGTGTGTGTGTGTGCACGCCCGTGAACATGGCAGTGTCTGTGTGTATATCTGTGCATTTGTGTGTGTATTAGAGCATAAATACACGTGCACGTGAGTGTGTGCACGCTCTGAGATAACTCTGCGCGATGGTGCAGTGTTCCAGAGTTTCCTGTACACCCTGAGTGGACGGCTAGCACCAGGAAGCCAAGGAATGATCCTCACAGTCTGTTCCTCCCCTGCTGCAATAGGGTGCACAAAAATATCCTCTTCCTCGGCCTCTGCAGGTGTTTTCCAAAATGGGCTCCCATAAGGACACAATGACAAGGACACTCATCTGTTAACGCAGAGAAAAACCTGATTACAGCAAGAAAGCAAGCTGTGAGAGACACGGAGGATGAATATAAGTAACACATATTAAGGACAATTAAGTGAATAAGGTAGATAAATAAATAAGTACATAAGTAAATAAACAAATATCAAAATCCAAAAATTCACACGCGCATGAATAGATTTTTTGACTCATTCATTCGAAATTCGAGATTAGTGCTCCATATCTCTGCACCTTTCATTTCTAGTTAAGAACTGTTGCATCAGCATTGCATTGACCAGTCAGGTAACGGCACTCTCATCTCATATCTGTGAATCTTGCGCCCTAATGGGTCATAATTTACGACCGTCTGGGATCCAAAGAGCGGCGGTGGGCCAGCAGTTAGAAATAAATGCCACTTCCGCATTGCTTTAGCATACGCACAGTGTGGGAAGAGTGGACATCGCATACACGCGTTCACTGTTCCCGACAGAGGCTATTAAGATGGTGGACTGATGCCAGTTATCAGATAAAAACAAGACCTTCAGAGCTGGCCCAGAAAATACCGGTGAGCCTCAGTGAGTGGGCGCTCTGTTAGTCTCTCACGTTCAGGTGGTGGACAGACCTCAGTATCCCAGTAAACAGCACAGTTCCCTGCCATAGGATCTGGGCTCAGAGCTAAGCTGGTATCTGGTATCAGTGGATCATGTGTTAATATTACAGTGTAACTTTACACTGAGGGAAAAGAGCAAGACCTTGCCCTATTTACCTGAGCTGAAGTGCCTCAGCACTGCAGCGCGCACGGCCGCTATGAGCTGCTATCACCCAACCTGCTATTTTTAATGTATTTCTTTTGATGTTTTCACACTCAGTTCTCAACTGTTGAGGTCAGATACACATGTAATAATTTTTGTTGCGGCACGGTACTATAGTACGATGTATTTTATGTATTATGTAAATGAAATTGGCTTCAGCCAGGAGTGACATACTAGTCTTTATTGTGCTGAGTTGGGTATCAGCCTTGCTGAGAAGGACATGCCTATCAACAAATGTATTTGCACCTACTTATTTCTGCATACCTACGTATCCACATATACTTACTTATGAATACTTATCTTTACATACTTTTTGATGCATACCTCCCCACATGAACTTATATATATATTTTGTATATGATTTTCAGATCACAGGAGCCAATATGTTATTTACAATAGAACATAGATAACATTTAAAATGTTGAAACTGAGCCCTTTTTAAATTTTTATCCACAAAATGAGCTTATTTCAATTTTCTGGCTGCAACAGGTCTAAAAAAAGTTGGGACACAGGTAAAAGAGGGCTGAAAAAGCAATTAATATATAACAGAATCAGATGAAAGAACATTTCGCAAGTAACTGGCATCAGGTGTGTAACATGATTGGATATAAAAGGGATGTCTTAGAGAGGCTGAGTCTCTCAGAAGTAAAGATGGCCAGAGGCTCTCCAACCTGTGAAGGCTTGTGTAAAAATATTGTGGAAAACTTCAAAAATAATGTTCCTCAACATAAAATTGCAAAAAGGCTTTGAAGGTCTCATCATCGACAGCGCATTACATCATCAAAAGATTCAGAGAAACTGGAAAAATCTCTGTGCGTAAGGGACAAAGCCGAAGACCTTCACTGGATGCCTGTGATCTTCGGGCCCACAGATGCCAGTGATTGACATTACTAAATGGGCCAAGGAATACTTCAAGAAAAACACTGTCTGTAAACACAGTCCGCCATGCCATCCACATATAGCAGACTGAAGGAGGGCCCGGGTGGGGACTTGAACCTCCAGACTCCCAGGTAATAGTCCAACACGATGACCACATCGCCAGGCTCGTTGGCAAGGTAGCCAGGGCATGTACTTATTAGGAGACACTTCCAGTGAAAGGACCCTTCAACTGTCACATCTCTCCCCCTCTTTCGTGAGCGTGTCCTCACGCTCCATGCTTTCCATCCCCCAGATTCTGCCGATTACGCCAGACCCTTCAACTGTCACGCACAGATGCCACCTAAAACTCTATTATGCAAAAAGGAAGCTATTAATGAGCATGATCCAGAGGCACTGCCGTGTTCTGTGGGCCAAGGCTCATTTAAAATGGACTGTATAGCAAAGTGGCAAAGTCTCCTGTGGTCAGAGGAGTCCAAATTTGACATTCTTGTTGGAAATCATGGGCGTCCGGGCTAAAGAGGAGAAAGACCACCCCTCCTGTAATCAGCTTTCAGTTCAAAAGCCAGCATCTCTGATGGTATGGGGATGCATTAGTGTGCATGCATATGGTGTGGGACACTTGCATGTTTAAAAAAGCACCATGAATGCTGAAAGGTATATAAAGGTTTTAGAGCAACATATGCTCCCCTCCAGACAGCATCTATTCTAGGAAGGCCTTGTGTATTTCAGCAGGATAATGCAAAACCACATACTGCAGCTATTACAACAGCATGGCTTTGTAGTAGAAGAGTTTGTGTGCTGAACTGGCCTGCCTGCAGTCCTGATCTTTCACCGATTGAGAACATTTGGTGCACAATTCAACAGAAAGTCCATCAAAGGGGACCCAAAACTCTCCAGCAGCTGGAAGCCAAACAAGAGTGGGATCAAATTCCAAAGGCTAAACTCAAGAAACTTGTCTCCTCAATGCCCAGACACCTTCACTCTGTGTTAGAAAGAAGAGGGGATGCTACACCATGGTAAACAGGCCCCTGTTCCAACTTTTTTAGAGACCTGTAGCAGCCATCAAATTTTCAGTTTCAACATTTGATATCTTATCTCTGTTCTATAGTGAATAAAATACTGGCTGGTGTGATTTTAAAGTCATTGCATTTTGATTTTATTCACAATTTACACTTTGTCCCAACTATTTCAGAACTGGGGTTGTATATATATCCAAAAATACAATTTGTGCTTATCTACACATACTTTAACATACACACTAATCCACAAATACCTTTAATAAATACATACTTATTCATGAATACTTACCTACACATGCTTATCCATGAATAGCCCTCCAACAAACTTTTCTACAATCCAGGCCAAAAGTTTGGAGCCACCCTCAGATAAAAAAAAAAAAAAATCACACATCAACTGTTCTTTCCTTATTTTTTGCACATGAAATGACTTCAGTGCATAAAATGTAGGAAGCCAATAGGCTTTGGATGAATTCCAGACCTCAGACCACATTGTAAAGCTGTCTTGACTGATTGATCACTGACCACAATGTTTTACAAATGAGTTCCAATGCCTTTGTGTTAACATGACTTTATGTCACTAGGACGTGAACAATTTTATGTAATAAGAAGGCGTGCTGTATAAATGCCTTCCCCAAAACCAAGAGGTCACATTGCACTTGGTGCACCATTAAAAATCTGAGGGTGGCCCCAAATTTTTAGCCTGTAGTGTATGCGTATATATCCACAAATACTTCACAATACATGCTTGTCACACATACATATCTATGCATGCCTCTCAGCACATACTTATCTATCGGCTGGCGAGCTCCCTCCTGATACAGGTTTTGAAAGAGGGAATCTTGTCCTCTGATCTGAATCCCTGAGAAAGGGAAGAGGGGAGAAACAAGTAAAAAGAGAATGAGGGGGGAATAAAAAGGGGGTTCGCGTTACATAATTGTCATTTAGCAGACCCTCACATCCAGATCGGCACAGTACAAAAAGTGCATTGAAAGGAATGGAAAGTGAGGGTGCAGAGATCCTTAACATTCCTAACACCAGAACTGGCAACATAGAATGGACAGAGTAGAAAACATATGGAACAAAATGCATCAATTCATTAAAACCCTCAGCCAACCAAAGACAAGGACATCACCATACAATTCACTGCCTTCACTATATCATAAATGAGAGGAACCAGGGACCCTTAGATCAGAACTCTCCAGAAGTGATTTTTTTTTTACTGCAATGATGTGAATACCCAGTTGAAATGCAAACTCTGTTTTTAAAGCAAATATTTGGTAGCACGGATAACATCTTAAATTGATGCTGGATATGAAGCAAATGGTTTCTCTTAACCCGTGATCAAACTTTTATTTCAAAGTATCATGTAGTACGCCCCAGATATACTGAACCAAAAACAACCGACAAAAGGAAGTAACCACTTCCCACTAGATGGCACTATTTCACTTTGGACCGTGTTATTTGACTCGCAGCAAGTCGCTGTATTCATCGTCTCAATCCGCCTGTCTCTTCAAAGCACCGCCAAACAATAACTAAATCACAGAGCTGTTTTTGACCTTCACAGCACAAATAAGGGCATTTTATTCCTGTTTGTGCCTTTCCCACAATTGGCTGGCCTTTATTTAGTTTTGTAAAGACCGAATGTTTATACATTGTTAAAGTTATTCCCTTCAGTAAAGATAGCAGAGACATCTATTGCATGTTGCATTTACAGCATGTTACTCTTATAATATGTTACAAGCAATAGTAAAAGTATATATTTTGAGTGTTTCCCTATAAAATCTTGCCTTAGTTCTTACTCCTTAACCAGCATTTAACAGTCTCCAATGAAATTTTGCGACAATGCAGCGCAGCTCACAGTTTACTTTGCCTTGAGAGGTTAAACATTTATAAAATGTCTGTCAGATAAAGTGACTCGTCTCTAACTTAGCGGGACTACGCTACCGTTTTCCCTCAGCCTACCCTGAATAACATCCAATCTTCCAGCAACGTTTCAAAAATGTGGTGCCCAACATCAGAACCCTGACAGAGAATTCCTCTCTGAGCACATTTTTTTTTGTTTGCCATTTCCTTTGTCATCAAGGAAACAGAATTATTCCCCATTTTCCGTGGATTCTCAGACTGATTGTGGGGCTTACATCATTTCTGTCACCTCTGTCGCAGTAAAACTTAAAGATAGAAGGCATTTACACAACCCCCGGTGCGCCCCCGCACCCTGCCCTCACCCGCGAGCGACGGTGGAGTCGGTCCTGCATGATCCCGATGAACTCCTTGTAGCTCAGCTGGTCATCATGGTCCACATCGAAAATCTTGAAAACTGTGTTGACCAGGTGGCGGGTGAACTCGTGTCCTGTTGCGACGTAAACTGCGCGGGCGAACTCATCTACATAAGAAGGACCGAACAAGGGAGAAACAGTCACTGGGGCCCAGTTGCTGCTCCAAAATCAATGCAAACAAGCAGGTGACCACTATTCTAACTTTCAACTCAGAATAAGCAACAAGTTTAAAATGCAACAAGTTTGAAAAGGTTTATGTTTTGATTGGAAGTTGCGTGATGCGTAGATTCACCTTGACTAAGATGGCAATAGAAACTGACCGCGCAATGCGGCTACGCACTGGGCATTCAACAATGGTTTTCCATAATTATCTCCATAATTGATTATTATGATCATTTGATCTCTAATTCACATAAGCTTTAGAACACAAGTTTGTATTTTCAGTCTTAATCTTACATGCTTACCTCCTTTAACCCCCTATGGTACCTTCGGTTGTTGAAAAAAATATTTCTAATATCAGTATTAAAATAGACTTTCTCACATTTGATCATTTTAATATTTCAGCAGGTCAAATATACAAAGTTAAGATTACAAACTCAAACAGAATCCAGATTTAGGAATGGGTAAAGATGTAAATTGATGGCAAAAAGACAACACACCTTGTCCGATTGGGCGGCTAGCAAAGTTGTACATTTTCATGGCGATGGCAAAGTCCTCCAGGTTATTCAGGAACTGAAAGAAGGACCTGAACTCGTCAAATGTAATCCCCTACACAACAAAGAGAAACGTTTTAGTTCATAGTCAAGGAACATATAACATTACTTCCAAGTCTAATCTAAAACACCCAAAGGCAATTACATGGCCTGTGTACTGCATAAGCCTGTTTGGTCTGTGACTCATGACTACACACCTCGATCATAATAAAACAAGATTCTTAGTCATGTAGCCATTTGCCCGCATACAAGGTCAAATGCATCATGGGAATGAAGGCCACCAAATAAACAGGAGCAGAACTGTGCTGTATGATACCCCTGATATTAGTGCTCCGCACACAAACCTGACGTTACAGCCTTGTTGGCAGTGCTTCACAGATTTTCTGTTGAATGCCCAGTGACTGGAATATTCCAGAAGGTTCTTGACTACATTAGAATGTATCCAGCATTAGACCAGAGGCTTATCAAATCTGCACTTCTGGCACTTATATGAGCCCCTGAGAGCAAGAGTGGTCTAACTCCACATTTGTTCTAATCTTAAAATTATTCCAGAGTGGTCAATCTTTTTAGTGGAATAATGGATATACTAAGAGTAGTTCAGTGCCTTACAATAGGCGGGTCATATGTTCTTCATGTCACCAATGCATTAAGAGCTCAGTGCAATTTTTATCCAAAATGAAAAAATGGGCCACTCTTGTTCTATGGGGCTCAAATATCAGGTAAAATCAAATCAGCACACGGGGGTTTATATTATACCCATCTTCCCAACAGTTTATTCTGCAGCATGGATGGGCAGCCGAATAATGACTTCAGCAACAAACAAAAAATATGCACTGCAACCATGGAATAGGTTTGCTTAATTGAAAGAACTAGAGCACTTCCCGTCAAATTGCTGCTTGAGTGTTAAAAGTGTGTGCTAGTATCTTTCTCAATTTCTCGAGAACCGTTCAGCAAAACAAAACTTCCTCGGGTCCTCATCAATGCACCTGATAACATTGAAGTCAATTGGATGAACAGCAGTCGCGATACAACAAGGACACACACACACACACACACACACACACACACAGATTCTTTGTTTTATAGCATATTATGATATCATCATAAAGTAATTTGTGCACAGAAGTCATCCTGTCAAACAAAGGCATATGCAATGAGCTCCAGCAAGCTTCCACTGTCTGATAGCTTTTGTAGATAACAGTTAGAAATGAAGAGTTTGACCTAATTTGTTTTTGATTTTAACTTAGAGGGAAGTAGATATTGAACAAGAAATATTATTCTGTTTATTCACATTATTTATTACTATATAAATGTTACTTCAATGTTTTTAATATCCGCTGCAGGGCCTCTTGGTCAAGCAGTTTTTTAAATTGAACAGGCTACCGTGTTGAAAGGAAATTAGTAAATAAGAAAGTAAATAAAAAAATAAATGACAATGCAACACCAGCAGTTTTTTCAAACATGTGACATGACACTGGACTGTAAAGAGTGATCTTTTTCTTCAGGCTTGCAGACAGTCAGAGCCAGTAAAAATTAATTTAGCAAACTTTCAGTGATCCCTAACAAGTTTAAAAACTAGCTAAAAGCTCCAGCTTAAGGGTGAGGCTAAATAAACCATTTAAACAATTAGCAAGCTGCTGTTAATCACTCAACATAACCCTGGCATAATGCCAGCACCTTTAATGCAGACACAAATAAAGCATAGCATAGTATGTAATTTGTTATTTACTTTCACATGTTTATGATTTTACCATTGCATATCTTAGAGCAAAATAAATAAATAAATAAACATCTATTTCATTACCCAGAACAACAAGCATTTTCCAAAGAATGCCCATAGCGTGGAGCAAATAAACCAGTTAATCTCGCACTTTACAAGCAGCATAATCTGTCCCACACTTAACTGCGGACATCAGAGGAACCCAAAGTGTTAGCGGGGCCTTGAAGATAACAGCCGCAACAACAGAAAAGACCTTAGCCAAACAGTCAGGGCACACACACAGCTCATCTTCCCTTCTTTCTCCTGCGGTGTACAAGTAAAGCTGTCAACACAGAGGAATTGTAGCCATTTGGGAAAGGTCACCCCTCGTGCAGTCTTCTCTAAAACCGATTAACCTGATACCTGCATAAACACAAACACGAGAGGATGTATCCAAAACATCTCAGGGGTTGAAGATTACTCTCCCACTAGTGCTATTGATTCTCACTCATGCGTTAGCCCCGCACTAGACCCTTCTTTGGCAGAGAGACCTGTCTGACAACCTCTATGCAGCTCGATACAAATGAACTAATGAGTTATATGTGATGCTTTGCTGTTTTTACCAAGTGAACTCTATGAAAATATCTCTTAACCCAATGGCAAGACCCACTCAATTATCAATGCCAATCTAGCAACAGGCTCCTTAAGCTCCTCAAAAGTTGGTAGCCTTTTCATGATAAGGTCAGCTAAATGTGAAATCGTTAACAACCTCCATAGCGGTCTCAAACCTCAGACTTCTCTTGCTAATCGCTAAAAAAGGTACTGTATGTTTACACGTATAAACACTTCAACAATTCAACAACGCAAGTAAATAACAATGATCCCGAGTATATTTTCTCAGTGCAAACAAAGGTATAAAAAAATGTAGCTGATTATTAACTACATATGTTTCATAAGTTTAGAGGAAAAGGGAAATTGAAATCAAACTAAATGCTAAATAAACTTCAACTAGTGTTCTTTCTGATGTGTGGGACTATTTTAAATTCACCACCATGCAGCAAGACGCTGTAGTGCAGCTATTCAAGTGTGTTTTACTAACAGCCAAATTTACTCCAAATTTTGGAATGTGGTAAAAACCAGACAGAATTTTGAAATTCAACATTGCACAAGCATGTTTGGCCACACAGCCTGGCGTGCATGGTTTGTGTCGCACTGTGTGTGTGTGTGTGTGTGTGTGTGCGTGTGCGTGTGCGTGTTTGTGTCTGCATGTCAGTGTATACATGTGTCCGAGTGTATGTGTGTGCGTGTCTCTGAGTTTAAAAGGGTGTGTGTGTTTGTGTGTATGCCTGTGTGCCCAAGTATATTATGCATTAAAGTGTGTGTTTCTCCAAATGTGTCTGTGAGTGTGTATGTGCGTACGCCCGCGTGTGTGTGTCTGTGTGTCTGTGTGCGTGTGTGTGTCTGAAATGGGCCGGGAGAGAAGGAAAGCGGGCAGAGACAGGGGAATACCTTCTCGTCAGGAATGCTCTTTCGGACATTCTCCAGGTAACTGCTGATGTTCTCCACGTTAGTATAGCGTAGGAGGATTCGGGCGAAGTCTTCCTCGCTGATGGTGGCCATGCCTTTGGAGTAGGAGAGGAACTCAATCTCAAGCACCTCTGTCTGCAGGTTATCCATGAATCTGCGACACGGGAGAGAGAGACAGCACTGACAGGAGGGTGCCCACCAGCCACAGACTCTGAACTAACACAGGAATCACTAATGTGAAAAAGCTTTCACCTCCGCCCTCAATTAACCTCCTGCTTATAAGCTGCGCCAATACAGTACCTTTATCGTCAGCAAGAGCAAAATAGTTCTTATTAATGATGTTTTGGTAGGAGGAAAGAATGAAAGATTTTTCATGAGGTATAAATAAAGACTCTGGTTTACTTTTACATTTGCATAATTAATTAAATCACCTCAGACCAGAATCACAAACAAAAATGCCTGGAACTATCATATGTGAACGCATCAAGTAAAAATCGACATTTCATGACACTTTGTGATTTTGAGATAAAGGCTATTAAAGTTGGGCACGTAT
Organism: Gymnothorax reevesii; assembly: GCA_029721435.1. Lineage (NCBI taxonomy): Eukaryota > Metazoa > Chordata > Actinopteri > Anguilliformes > Muraenidae > Gymnothorax > Gymnothorax reevesii. The sequence continues at coordinate 98,317,216 of CM056579.1, read as the reverse complement.
TTTTTCCAGGTGACAGAATTGTAAAACCTCACCTGTAAAAGTCATCGAAGTTCAGCTCAGCTTTGCCTCTTTTCCCAAAGAAATGCACCAAGAGCGTTGTGTCTGTGGTCAGGGCCTCGTCCGCAGTCTGAGAACACAACACACACCTTCATTACAGCTGTTCCTGCACTCTTCAGGCTGGGCTAGTGCCACACGCGAGAAATCATGAATTTAAAAACTACTCATGAGGGTTCTCCCATCCATAAAAACTACACAAAAATATGCTTAAAATGTACGTTTACACCAGTCTTGTGCAAAATTTCGAATTTGGAATTTCAATTCTATGAAGAATTGGAATTTGAATTGAATTGGCTCCACCCCACAGGATATTGAACTGGAATTTGAATTGGAATTACAGGAAGTGGAATTAAATTCATTGCAATTCAGAGAAATTCCTTATAGCCAAGTAACAGGAAGAATTTGTCACGTTTAACAAAGGTTTTCGCTTAAAGCTGCAGTTGGTAACTTTGTGAAGAGAGAGAGGACTTGGCATAAAAATTTGGAAAAAAGTAACTTTCAGATCCCTCCCCCTGCCCTCTCCACTGCACTCTTGCCCTAAGACCCTCCCCCAGAAAACTGCCGTGCGCGCAAATGCTATGCATGCGCGTTGCCGAGGCTAGGCATTATTTTTGTGAACAGTCAACACTGCTGGCCAACAAATGAGCAGAAAAAAATCATGTCGACATGAAAAGTAATCTACAGCAGTCTGTATTCAGTAAAAACCCAGCACACGCTTATTTCAGTAAGTTACCCATTTTTTTGAGTACAGAAACTGTAGTGAATCTTGCTGAATGGCCAGTAAACCATGTATGACAGCATTTAGCTATGAGAGCACAGAAACATTACACATATTTACGAGGACAACAACACAACTGATAAGACTGACAGGTCACTTCATAAAGATATTTTCTGCTACTTTCTAATAAAACGACGCCAATAACGTTAGCCCTAGCATCGGAAACAAGCTAATGTTAGCTCAACTGCAACATTTCAGTAACATCACATGCGCTGCGGAGTACTGTAATAATTACAACACGCTGGCTATTCGAACAGCGACTGTTCTTGTAAGCGACATTCACTCGCTTATTTGCAGAGCGAAACTGAATTGATGCCGGTTAGGGCTGAGGTTAGTATCAGCTGTGCATGTGAGCGATGCCAACTTGTTTATTTGCAGAGCATTGCGGAGCAAAAATGAACCAATGAATAAAGCAGGGGTTTACCTGTCAAGCAGAAAAGTTGCAAACTCTGTGTTGGTTTTAATCCTTCCAGATGCAGGAGTTCCCTCCACCTCTGAAAAGCCACTCCGATGTTCACTCTTGCTTTATCCCGGGGTTTGTCTATTTCTGTCTTTTGTGCTTTTTTTTCTTCTGGCTTCTTCTTCTTACTTGTCTTGGTCGTGTGTGCTGTTGTCGGTAACAGAGGTATCTGTATTTTTTTCCATGCTGATGGCTGTTGTTGCGCCATTAGTTTCTCTAAGGTCCTGAACCCTCTCTTGGAGATTTGAGCTTGACTGAGCACTGGCGTGAACTGAGGAGGAAGGGCGAGGAGGCTGTCCGCAGAGCGTACATGTGCACTGTTTGACGGCTGTCAGACACCATCCTGGCTCTAATTGGTTCTTTTTGGCCGGACCGAATGATTCTTTTAAATTGCAGTAGGAGCAGTAGCTGGGTTAAAAGGAGCCTTTTCTAATTACAGAGTACTAGTTTTATGTAATACTGTCAGTACACAGTGACAGTTTTAGCAAAAATGACAAAAAGTTACTTTTATAAGACTTACCAACTGCAGCTTTAAATATGAAAAATACTTTACAAACACTAAAATGAAACACAAATTCCCTCCATTTTGAATAATTTGTAATATTCTTTTTATTTGAAAATAAACAAATGACACAAAATTGTGGTAAATGCAAAAATCATTTGTTACAGTTCTTAATTTACAGGGTAACATCGTTGCATCTAATTGTCATAAGTTCCTCAAAGGTTTTATCATTGAGACGACATCTTTCTGGTCTGAATATCTTTCCTGCAACATAACAGATCCTCTCAGCAGGTGCAGGATGCAGGTTTGGCCAGATATTTGCAGGCAAGTGCAGCTGGGCTTGGAAAACTGCTCTTTGGTTTTCTTTCCAAAACACTAAAGGATCAGCATCCTCTGTTAGGCATGGTTTACTCCGGTAGAGAGGGAGTTCATGCAAGGCTGTGTTAACTGGCACAGTAGCTGACTGGCTTTCCATGTATGAAAAGAGTCTGGGGCATTTCCTTATCTGGGTACTGATGTCAGAGGTGGCATTGGCTTTTGGGAAGGTGGGTTCAATTTTTGCAGGGAGGAGATTTTTAATTAGGATGTGTTCTTCACCAATACACCAGTCTAGTTTGAATCTGGGATAAAGCGCGGCAGCCAACTGGAAGCACTGCACATCCTCAAATTTTTGAAGACGTTTATCAAGTGAAGTTTGTAAAGTGGACACACACTTTTTGTTCCCAGTCATCTTCAGATCTTTAATTGTTTGTCGTAAGCCTCTGAAACAGGGGATCACCAAGCTTGATATCACTGAATTTTCTGCCTTGACAGCATTCTGCAGCCACCTCACAAAGCTCCTGGATGATTTTGAATTCATATGCAGACAGCTGAATAGGGCAGTTGAGCTCAGCAAGGACATCGCTGGGAACTGAAAGGACTGACATCAACATCTTTAGCTGGCTATTCCAGCGGGTAACATTAGCAGGCTGACGTATACGAATTCCCTCCAGGACATTAGTAGCATGCATGGATTTATGGCCAAAAGATACAAGTTTCTGAACTTTAGCTAGGAGGGGTTTTATCGAGCCGGCATCCTCTACAGCATCACGGACCACTAGTTGTAGACTATGGGCAAAGCAGGATGTTCTTTCCAGAGGAAAGTGTGCAATTTCCTCCCCTACATTGACCTCTTCTAGATCAGAGGTGTCATCCTCCCCGTCCTCTTCTCTCTCAACATGAATTAGTGGAAACAGTGTGAAGCCTTCATCATATTTGAAGTATTGTCACTTACAATGACAGAGACCTTGTTCTGAATTTTGAAATTCTCAAGAACATCGTAATAAACTTGGCAAATATCTCAGCTGTTTGCCTGCCTTTAAAACAGAGACAACTCAGCACACTGCTCTGCAAATCTCAGTCAACAATAAAATGGCCCGCCATCCCAGAGAATGACCTCACTGATCGATTTGACCATAGCTCTATTGTCAGGCAAATGTGGTGAGCTTTTCCCAACAGACTAGCCAGATGTGCTTTTACACAATCAGAGCGTTTTGGGATCAGGTTCTGGCTGAGAGCTTTTCGGGATGGCACTGTGAAGGATGGTTGGGCCAGTTGAAACATATTCATAAAATCCTTATTTTCAACAGCAGAGAGGGGGAGCAGATGATTTGCGATGTATGTCACTATGTTATCTGTGAGAGCAACTTGACATGTATCGGTTGTTGACCACTTAGAGCTTGAAGTTGTTACTGGAGGACAACCATCAACTGCATGTTGGTTTGGTTGGGTTGTGTGACTACTGATTGCAGACTCAATCAAGATTTCAGGATGTTTCCGCTGTAAGCAAAAAAGCCATATTATTTATCTCAACCTAAATGTCCTCAAGAGAGTAAAGTGTAATGCGTTCTACAAATGATTTGGTTTCTTGATAAATATGGCCTACGGCACTTGAGTCATAATAGAAAGTCATTTACAAGTGCATACCTACAGTGTACATTTAATATTTACAGTAGGATGCAATTCCTTACTTTGGAATTACATTTGGCTGCAACACAATTCAGTAACACCTTACTGTTCTATATTCATTAATTAAATTACACTCCCTAACACTGTATGTGAAGACTATTGGCTTCTCTGCCTTCGTCTTCCCAGTTGCTTCATTATACCTGATGTCACCTGATGGTGATTTGAAAGTGGGAGGCTTTTGAGTAATAAGCATAATAAATTCAATAAAATTTTATGTACATCGCGCTTTTACCAGTGACTGTCACAAAGAAGCTTTACAGAAACAATAAAAGGTCAAATTCAAACACAATGCTATGCTCAAACTCCTGTCTACAAGAGTGCTTTGCTTTCAAGAGATATCCCAAGGTTGAGTAAAAAGGTTTGGACTTAGAAAAGTGAGAAGCTCATGTGGGTTTAACTAGTGTGGCGATTATCTAGAGAGAGAGAAGGTCCTAATGCATAAGGAAATAAGTTACAGTGCATGTTTCAAGAAGTGAGAAATTTTTAATACATTAGTTTTTGAATTATGATCCCAACACTGATATCAATGCCAGCGACATGGCCATGGCTATCAAAATAAAAGTCAAATAACAAATCTCTTAACTTAGGGCGCTTTCACACCAGGATAGTCCGGGGGGACTCGGTTCGATTGGGCGATGAATGCCGAAAAATTTCTCAAATTCAATTGTTTTAGTTCGCTTTCACACTGCACTTTTGAAAGCGGCCAAAACCGTCTGGACAACGTCATGAAGTTACAACAGCTGCTCGTTTGGGACGGTATTGCCCGAAATGAGCACTTACTATGAAGAAAAAAAACAAGAAGAAGAAAACCCGGCTCATCGATTGGTTCACTTTATCTCTTTGGTTCGCTGGATAGTCTGTTTGCATTTCCCACTGTAAGTGAACAGCACAAGGGTTCGCTTGCATTTCAGGTGGACCAGAGTTCGCTTGTTTAGTCCGTACCAGAGTTTGGAGGAGCTTTCACACCTGCCCAAACGAAATTGACTATCCGAAGAAACAAACTCTGGTCCGTTTAAAGCGGACCAAACAGCTCTGGGGTGAAAGCTCCCTTACTCGAAATTGAAATGCTGTTTTAAATTTGAAGTTTCCTTGATGGAGCCACAAACTGGAGTACTGCAACACTTGCAGATGGCTCGGTGGTTTCCTGGTGTCTTTGTGGGAATTAACTCAGCAAAACGATCTAGTACACATGGCCTTTTTTTGGTCTATTATCTTCTTCCAAGTTGCCCTTATCACAAACTTTGGAACTTTTTTCTGGAAACTAGCTCTGACCATCAAATTTCTCAACAGAAAGGCTTTCAAACAAATGTCCTGAAATGGCTTGGCAGCCATTTTGAATACTTGGATAAAGTAAAGCATGCTGGGGAATGAAGTTTTTTCCCCTCACCATTTTCCATAATTTGAAAGTTATAATGCATCAAATTAAATTATCTGTTTTATAGATGATGGTTTTATTCTTAATTGTCAATGAAAAACATTTTCAGTAATTTAAAATATAATGTGTGCATGATGTTCATGGTAATATTTGTATGAAATATGTAAAACAGTCATGTATGGATTACATGATTCTGGAATACACCAAAATTATCGATTGGAATTTCGTGGAATTTCAATTCTACTTCCTTCAATTTCAATTTGAATTGCAATTCTACTTCCTGTTTGCAACCTCAATTCACATTCAATTCTAATTCATGGAATTGAATTGGAATTTGGGAGACATTCTCAATTCAATTGGGAATTTTGCAGAAGCCTGGTAAACACACAACAGTACAGACAAAACACAGTTTGCATTATAGCGACAGACCCACACCCTTACATGCTCTAACACATGGGAACCGCTGTGTGAGAGAAGATTACACCTTTTTCTTCATTTCAGATAAGATAACTCTTGATTTAATGTTTTAGAGAACATGTAAGCAACCTTTTTAAGTTTGGCATTGAATAGAGTTGCTTTAGGTACTACAATGTACACACTACACTGTGTGCACTACCCTACTCAACAGGCAGCATGATACTTGTCCCCTGCTTTACTTTTAAAATGAGAGAATGCTATACAATACATCTGTTCTAAAGTGGAAAGATGACGAAGCAGTTGCGTGAAATTAGCATCCACCAGACAGACTGGGAGACAGAATGTCCGACTTCTGCCAGGGACAAGATCAATGACAAATTTAACCCAGCTGCCAATCACAGTAAGAGACACTTTAAACAGAAAAAAAATCTCCAGCGATTAAACCATGTGCCATTTCCATCCATTATGTCCTTTAAGGAGATTGCAGGGGAGTCAATCTTATGTCCAACGGGCTGCAGTGCCAGTTTTACAGCAAGGAGAACAGACTCTTCAGCCAAACAACAAGTGAATTTAATTCCTTAAATTTGCAGCTCCACTAATAAAAGCCAGGAGGCATGGCAGTCCTCTAAAACTGGAGTCAGTGGCTGCTTGATTAGAATTATTTTCAGAATGAATTATCAACACAAGCACGGAAAGAGAAGAAAATGAGTGTTTGTGAGCAATCTGAGACCCACAAAGGGATTAAATCATTTATTTATCAGCATTTCAAAGCTGAGGGATTAAATCATTCATCTGCAATTGGTCTGTAATCTGGCAGAGAATGTGGCTGTAATCCTCCAGAAAGACATCAGGCGGCTCAGAAAAGCTTTTTTTAAGAAACCTAAATGAGTTAATAGCATTAAGAGTTAGAAACTACAATCCAGACAATTCACGCTGCAGAGGGGTAACTGTATTTTTCAAAGACAAAAAGGCGTTCGGCCGATCCCATTCCCATCAAAAGTCCTATGGGTGCATAGTTAGAAACAAAAAACAAGATGCTGGTCCTCCTTGATTTGACTGCTCAGTCATCCTGTTCATCTAGACTAAACCAGTCAGGAAATGAAATGCAGCACTTCAACAAGATCCATAATTTTCTTCAGTTTACAGTAGTACACAGAGCAATTCTTTATACACTTGCATATGCATAGACTTCCAGTAATGGCTTTCTTTGGCTTGCATACAAATAGTCATAAGGGCTATTACAGACAATAATGCAAAACCAGAAAAAATATTGCACAAAGAGAACTTTATCATATGTCTTCGGTATGACATATTATTCAGTGTAACATGTTGTGCTTTCTTTTCACATGGGGTCAGATATCTACAGCAACACAACTCCACAACTATCTCTGCTACTCACCCACGGAAAACTTACGCGTAAAACAAACGGTGCACAGTTACAAAACACAATACTGCACAACATGGGGATGGGGATGACTGAGAATGGGGTGGGTTACACTTGTAATCTCATTCTAACACCGACCAAAAACACACAGCATGCCCTGAACAAGGTGTCACGGTGTAGCAGGTTATGGCAGAAAGAGAGAAAGAAAGAAAGAAAGTGAACATGACAATGGAACAGGGAGGGATGGAAGGGGCAGCTGGCTTATTCCAATCACTTATTTTTTATTCCTGTCTTTCTGACTCATTTTTCTCCCTCCAAACTCTATCCATCAAGAAGACAAGAAAAAACTGTAAGATAGTGACTGGAGGATAGAGAGGGTCTGTGAATTAGCTAAACGGAATGTCTTTGCTCAACACAAAATCAGTGGGGAGAGATGTCAGAAATAGCCCTTTACAGGTGTGGTAAGCATGTTGCAAAAGGGAGCAGGTAGAATCATTTATAAACCACTAATTCGGGGAAAAGTGCTCATGGATAAGGAAAATCTCAAATTAACCTTAACTTCTACTTCTTTATTCACTAACCCAGAACAGATAAGGCTGGGATGGTATGTTAAACTATAATTAAAACTGAAAGCAGTGATTTTTAAATTATCTTTGACCTGTATTAAACAATACAACAAGATATTATTTGATGCTTCATTACATGAATTTTATTAGTGTTTCAACATAAAAACTAATATAAATTTTGTTTCTTGCGAAATATTTCAAATTAAGTAGGCACAGTATCACTTTGTAATGTTGCCATTCCTTTTCACAACTCCTAATAAACATTTAGGAATTGGAGACATCAAGTGATGATGCGTTTCGGGTGTAAATTTGTTCTTTTCTTCCTGTAAACAAGCCTTAAGGCATGCATTTAAAAATGCACCTCATACAGTCGGGACTGCAGGCAGGCCAGTCCAGCGACCCCACACTTTTCTTATGCAGGAATGACTTCATAATGCGTGCAGAATGTGATTTGGTATTGTTTTATTGAAATAGGCAAGTTTTCCGGGGGAAAAAATGTCATCTTGAAGACAGCATATGTTGGTCTAAAATTTCAGCGTACTTTTCAGCATTGATGGTGACCTGTCAGAAGTGCAAGTTATCCTTGCTAAGGGCACTGACACAACCCCATAAAGTGACAGGGCATGGCTTTTGCAAACATTGCTTATTACAGTCTGCATGATCCTTTTCTTCTTTGGTCCAGTGCACATAATGTCCATTTCCTCCAAAAAAGACCAAAAATATTGATTCAACTGTCCACAACACATGTTCACCATACAATGGTCCATCTCAGATGCCTCAGAGCCCAGAGAAGTCGACGGTACTTCCAGAGGCTTTTCAGATAAAGCTCCCTTTTTGCACAGAGGTTGAACAGGTTCAATTTGCATCTGTGAACGTAACAAAATTTTGCAGTACTTGACAAAGGTTTGCTTAAGTAGTCCTAAGCCGATGTGGTCATATCACTTACAGATAAATTGCAGTTACCTTTTTATCATGTTATGCACCATAAAGGGTAATATATTCAAATCCTTTCCCTCCTTTCTTTGAAAACAGAGTTTTAATCCTGTCAATGATATTTTTGCACATATGTGTGCAAATTTGCAATCATCAGCCCATCTTTGCTCCAGAAGGACTATACCTTTCCTGGATGCTGTTTTAGTACCTGCTGACATTCGCTGTTTCAAATCACATCATCACTCAAATTTTTTTGTGGGATCAAAAGTTGCTTAATTTCCCCCAACTTCTTTTGAATACATTGCAGGCCTGACTGGCAGGAATGGATGTATATTTACACATAAAACTATCTTGACTCAACAAAACATGCAATATATTACCTTCCTACTGTCTGCAATGAAATACAAATCAAAGTAAATTTGGAAATCACTGCCTCCTTTCTGTAAGAGCATTTTCCATACCAACTCATTTTCTTCTGAATTTGGGTTGTAAAAGATAGGAATCTATCACATGATAGTGAGCATGTGTCAATTTCTGGGTCAGGTGCAAGGAAGGAAATGAGGGACCTGAAAAACAAGTGATTGGGATGAACCAGGTGAAACAAAATGGAGCCCTGTGTCCTGAGGGGTGGCCAGGCTGACAACACAGCTACCTCTGCCAGGTCTGAAAACAGTAATCTACTGCTGCTGCGTCTGACAACGTCCCAACAGCTCCTAGGCACAAACTCCCCAGGCTCTTTTTTAGCCACCTGCGAAACGTGTGTAAAAATGAGAGGCACAGCTATTAGAGGAAAGCAGTAAGATTCCCGAGCAAAGAGGCCTCAGATGCAACCATTTGTTCTAAAATTTGTCACTCAGATAAATATGAGCTCTGCAGTAAACAAAATCACACAGCACAGGATACGATGAAAACACTAACATTTGACATGTCGGTCAGTGTTAAAGGCAAATAGTTCAGCTCAGAGGTATAAAGCAACAGAGGAAAAATAATGACTGAAAAACTACGTCAAGATCGTGCCTCAGAGCTGAATAAGAATATTTTACAGGAATGTACATACAACACTAAATTAAGTTCCATTATTTCTGTATGATGCTTCTCGTGAAAGGAGCCTTACGAAGACGCTTTATGTGTCAGCACAAGTGACCAGCGCCCGGCCTAAATCCCTAACTAAAAACTCCCAGTTGGCAAAAAATGCCCATCCACCATCTCCCAACCCTCCCTCATGTGGGATGATAACAGCGTGTTAGCGAATCACAAATTAAAAAGGCCTCAGGAACCTAGCAATCGAACATGCAGGCTGATGGGAAAATCCAGTAAGATGCTTTCCAGACATCAGTAGATCCAGTGGGTATACAGAGCTGAGCGATTTTACCTCAAAAGGTTCACCACGTCTCTACTCCAGTCGATCCACAATCAGATCCGTAAGTATATGGACAGAGACGCAATTTTTGAGAGCTGCATTCTCGTACAGTTCATGGCATACGGATGTGGTAACCTCAGATTGTACTGTAAACTCTCAGTTTTATTTAACGGGCAATCGATTTCATGTCTGGTGAACTTTGTAAGCATTGAAACCCTTTAGAACTAGATAACTGGGTTGCCACAGGGACGGAGTTGTGTATCTCCCCGGTCCCCAAATTTCTGACAAAATAGCCTCCGGCAGCGATATTGGACGTCGAAAATTCGCGAAAATCAGCCTTCAGCATTGACCAATCGATACCTTTGCCTGTGTGAAATTTGGAGAAATTCCTGTAATAATTGTGGCTTCCAGAGCCCAGAGCAGAAAATCTCTGTGGCGGGGGAGGCAGCCCCGGAGCTAAGCTATAGTATCTGCCGACTATCGTCGTCGGGGGGAGTATTTGTCACTGTCCAAATACTTACAAACCTAATTATATACTTGCACATACAGAGTACAGAGGTGGCCCTAATGTAAACAGGCAGCCTACTCAGTTTCTTTATCAGATTTATCTATTGCTGGTTCCGGTATGATTTTAATCGCCAAACTGAAGGGCCCATGGTATAACCTTCTTTCTAGATGATCCGTTTAAAACAACTACTAAGGTTGAACACATTATTGACAGATCAAATGGCCAGCCCAGCCACCTAACTGTTGATTCTGGAGCATTCTACAATCTGATGATTCCACACCTCTGAAAGGTGTCCATTCAATGAAATAACTGAAATACTCGATTTCATCTATCAGACACACACGAACGCATACATAAATAAACAGCCCAGGAACTTAAAAATTCTACCGGAGTCCTTTCTTCTGTCAACGCCCCTTTAAACATCTTCACGGGTAAACGACACGCCTGAAAACCTTTCCTCCACATACCGACAGCATTGACTCTCGTCCTCACCCAGAACCGTGAGCCGCGCTCGTCTGTTGGCGGCTTTGTCATTACAGTATTTTCTTTGGCTCACTGCACGCTGCGGCCGACCCATTTGTTAGGGAGCGAGCGCCCTCCTGCCTCCATACTGAGGGAACACTAACAGAGGCTGGCAAGTCAAAAGGCTGGTTTACTGACAGCTTTCTCTGACAGTGTGTGTTACGAGACATTCTAGTTACTCAGCTTTAATCCAAAGTGACGTGCAGGCCATCGGAATCAGAGGAGGTCAATGCGGGGTTAACGGCCTTGCTCATATCTCAACAGCAGCATGGCTACACTAGGGCACAAAGCACCAACCTTCAGGTTCCCTGCTTGGCGCCTTAGCCACTGGGCTATATTCTGCATCTAGCTCCAATGGATCATTCATTCCTCCTGAGAAAATCTGCTGAGACCCCTGACAAAACAGTGCTCTTCTTCCTCCTTCACCCATGGCTCGCAACGAGGAAGATTTACCATGTGAACCCATCGCTAATTAAGAGAACAGCAATTGACATCTGTTCTGCTAGTCTAGTGGTTAATCGTAAAATGCTGGGCGATTGGGATGGAACACAGGGAATAGGGGCCACAGTACCGAAGAACACAGGGTCGCATGAGACCATCTTGCTCACTCACCGCAACTAATGAGCAAAGACTGAACAGTACAGGTTCAGGAAATGAACAACATCCTGCCCAATAGTCTGACCCAGTCTTTGGATTTACTACTCAGGTGTGCGTTTCCGAAAAGCAGAGTTGCTAATCAAGTTAGCAACTTACATAGTTCGTCCATTCGAAATCAATGGTTCCAACAACGTAAGTTAGCATCTGTGATTTTGGGAAATGCTCCCCAGCAGGATTCAGCCAGGATAAAGAACTACAGGAATGACCCGGGAAGCTCACGGTTGGGTGAAATACACTGCAGGATCTGTATCATCAGATGCCTGGACTTAAAACTTCTGCTAACAAAGCGTGAAACCAGCATGCGTCACGCATTAACACTCAAGAGCCACCCTGCCCTGCCCCTCTCTTTTTCCCCCTCAATACAGCCCCTCAATATGGGGGGGGGTTAGTCTTGCTCCCTGGCATCAAGCCTGCTATGCTCCGAACATCACAGAACAGTAACCTGAGCCTGAATACCGCTTTCCAAGTAACTGTAAAAAATAAAACATGAGGGTCTTGGTACAACAGTTGAAGGGGCCCCGTTAAAGCAGAGGCTTTGGGAGGCTCTGGCTCAAAGGGGCTCCACCTGACAGGAGACAGGTAGCATAAATCACACGTCGAATGGGCAGGACGCGCCCTATCCCTCTCATACAATGGCCCTGTGTTTAAGACGGCGTTTGACTGGGTTCCATTAGCTCTGCATTGTACTCTCTCTTTCAGCTACGGAACATAAATGTGGGCCGTGGAGGTTTGCTTTCATCCAAACATTACACACAACATGGAAAAAAGGCCTTCCCGTCCTGTTCGTCACAAAAGAGAACAGATTTTGGGAGGAATGTAATAACAGAGTGTAATAACAGATCCAGTGGCTGACAGCTGGCAATTACAAAACCACCGGCTCGTCCCGATCTTATCGCTTTCCTCCATCAAAAGGACTGAGGCACATAAATACATCGTACAAGACATAAGAACAAAATCTCACTTATCTGGAAACAAATTGTGCCGATATAAAATCTCACTCATTTTGTCAGGTGTTCCCGCAGCATGGCAATAAAAGACTTCACAAACAATAACTGTAGCCAATTATGCCCCCTACTGCCCGAAGTTAGAACCTCCACCGGCTTCAAGACTATGAGCAAATTGATGAAAATGAGAAGGCCAAAATTCACTAGACTGATTAAACATCACAGCAGTGAAGTTTTGGATGTGTGCCGAAGCTGACATGGGCTGAGAAATGAAAAGTTGCGATGACATTACATCCGTGCCATAAAAGGACTACTTTAGGCCTGTGTTTCATTATCATTGACAAAGAGAATTTACTTTGGCCACTTGAAGTATAATACTGTAACTCCTCACAGCAATAAAAAAACCCAATAGGCACTTTATGCCTCACAGACAGGAATCAATACATGCAGTCAGGTGGGGTACGTACAGGTAAGTTGCCCACAGGAGTAGCTTGGTATCCATACAGCTGAACAGACTTAAACACAGGGAGGAGACAGCAGAAATCCACAGCCATGTAAAAAAAAATAAATAAATAAAAAAACAAAGAAGATGAAGAGGAGGATAAGAATACATTTTGTACAACGTCAGCAGGTTTTTGCCAAAAGGTTTACAGATGAATAAAGAGGAGTTCGGCTGTTGCTGTTTGCAACAGTTCCTTTTGAGAGGCAAACATTAAAAGCAGTCTGTCATACAGGCACAGTGAATGTTGGTCACAGGTATTACCAAAACATAAAAACATAACTGAGTTACTGTACAATGGAAAAAGTTCAAAACTTAAGTTAAATCTATGCATCTGCACATCATTTCTACACCAGGAGCAATGTATGTCACACAATAGACGTACTCTGTCTGGTCCAGCTGTTTTTGGACAAATAATATACAAGGCATTATATACGTAAATGTTACTGAATGGCAAGGACTGAAAAAAAAAAAGTCTGGTATTGCTAGGTCTCATTTACCCTGAAACTTCCAAAGCGCATTTCCTGTTATTCAAGAAGAAACTAGACACCACTTGATACAAATTTGGTTTCAACAACATGCCGAGGTCAGTAAGATAGCCCAATACAGGTGCTCTATCCTGTGCAGCTAACCTGATTAAAAAAAAAAAAAAAACACTTTGAGGCCTTTCTTATCTTTTCAATCAAGTCCGTTTAGTTACATCTGCCTGCATTCGCTGCCTCATAGATGAAAGCCTTTCCACCAGCGTCCCTCATTTTGCGCGGAAATCGTGTGCTGCAGATTGAAACAAATACCCACCGCATACACACGCTATTGCCAAAAAGCTATCATAAATCTCTAGTACCCACTTATATTCAGTACATCTGCAAGTATTCAGGAAGTGACACTAAATAAAAAAGGCCAGCGAGTTTAAAATGGTTCATACATGATGTGGATGTAAGAGCCCTCAAATTGAAGCTGACATTGTCCACTTCAACCTCATTGTCCTAGTTTTCAAATCTAAATTTCTCGAGTAGAGACCTGAAGGCTATCACAGTCTGAATATTGATGGACCCAACAGAATACTTTCTACCTCCGAAGTGCTAATGTATTCTGGTGCATCCAGTAGGCCGAGAGGCAACATTTTTTGGGGGGCTATGCTAGAGCCGCATTTGTGCACATGCTCTTAACCATGCTAAAGTGCTGACATTTACGGAACATGGTGTCAGTCGGCGCTCATCTTACCAGCACAGCAGACTTTTCCACATCCCCCTTTCTCTCTTTCTCAGCATTCTTCTTGCGAAAGATTTCCTGAAGCTGCAGCGAACAGAACTATTACCCAAAAATCAGGTGATAAAAAACTACAGCTGCTCTGTGTTTTCATTAAAAGGCATAAGCAGAAAGCAAGGGAAGCCATACCACCAAGAACTCTCTTTTGTCTACCACTTGGTTTCCATCCGTGTCAAACATGTTGAAAGCTATTTTAAAGCCAGCGTGAGGTTCTGTGAAAGGATTTGTAAGAGTTAGTAAAAAAAAAAAAGAAGCATATAACCTATATATACAAAGCATCAAGCTGGCACAAATTTTGGGAAAACCTGATATCACATCCTGAGGACCACCCATCTCATAAAACATTCACATATATGTTTCAGTCAGGTTGTGAAACCAGTAATTTCATGAAATGGCTAGCGTTAAACTTCAGTCATTTCACGAAATGACGAAAAAAAATTTAGTCTTCTCATTCTGACTGTAACATACAGCATATCACAATCCTGCAGTTATGCATTGTATTCATTTTTGTACTGTGTTCCCAGAAAAAAAAAACTGCAATAATGAATTACACTCAGTTATGCAATTCTGTGTTCAGGCAGCAAAATATAATCTTATTTTTCTACAAAATCCTAACCATATACTAGTAGCAGTCCATCAGCTATCACAAAAGCCTTTGGTATCATCAACTTTCAATGCTTAATTACCTAATCCTCAAGCAGTTCACTTTTCCTTTGCTAAAACTAATTAGAACAACTATGAAATTTATTTTCAATATCATTGCAGTACATTGCATCGCAAAATTAAGAGGTGTTTTCTTCTGCGCATAAATGAAAATGCAAAATTTTAAAATGCCTACATAAATTCTGAACTCATGTGGCTCATGGAACGGCACAGATTTGCATGAATTGGTTCAGGAGGCTCATTAAGCAATAATGTTCGTGAATATGTTCTATATTCTGTGGCATGACACACAGAGAAAAGACTTTGTAAGGATGGCCATAATCCAAATACATGCAAAAAATCCAAGAGAGATGGAAATCATTTATTTGCATTATCTCCATCCTTACAATGTCACATCAATGATTTTAATGTAGCCAATAGGCAATCCCTTTGCCATGATCATTTCTTAATCATAACGGATCATGTGTTGGTCTTGATTGCTCAGTCAAAAAATTGATTGTTAATCAGGTGAACTTCAACGGGAACAGCTTAAGAACAATCATGTGGCAAACAGTGAGGTTATCGAAGGCCCTTTGAATAACTGACGGCACGCCGCTGCCATATTCTTAATTCAACTCAGATTCCATCAACAAAAAAAGCCCATTTAACTGCAAGTGCATTTCGTTCTAATTTTGCAAATATTACTTAAATGATTTGCAACACTAGAGAGATTCTTAACCGGTATGTGTGCATGTGTAAATGAGTTCATTCTAAAGAATTTAAAAAAAAAAATGAAACATACTCACTGGTCAAAATGCAAAGCAGGAAGAGGTATTCAGAGTAAGCAATGATGCCTGCAAGAGAAAACCCAGAGGTTGCATTTAGAGCAGGTTATTAATGCACTCAGACCTGCTCAGATGCAGACACATTGTGCCAAAGCAGCCAAAGTGCTTTAACTCAAGCAGACAGCACGTCTGAGGCCGGACTTTAAATGTCTACCGGATTTCAAAGCTTCGCTTTGCAAGATAAATCAAATGCCCATGTTTTGTCAGGGCATGATGCTCAACTACACACGTACTCAAACGCACACATACATGCGCACGCGCACACACACACACATACACACTCACGCAGGCATAAATACACACACTCACACACACAAACACACACGCTTTCTCACACAACCACACACACAGACACTCGCCGACTCACACAGACACACGCATACATTCTATCTCAAGAACAGACACACACTCACACACCATCACCACAGGCACACGCACACATTTGCACACACTAAGTGAAAAATGAAAGAGCCTGGTAACAATCTTCGCTTCAGGGAATGATAAAATCTAAAAAGGTGTCCCTCAATTCGAGCTTGTTTTCTTCACGCAAACACAAACTTGACAACACAAGTGACCGATCAGGCCTCAAACCCAAACACAATTAGCGCTCGCGCCCAACGGCTCTCGCGCCTCCTCTCCTGTTTGGATAAGGAAGGTGTAAAACATTCTCTAGCGCTCTGTCACTGATTGGAGATAGCTGATTTGGGTTTGCGTTTCTCGATGTGGTCCTCCGCTCGCCTTGTAGTAGGGGGCAGGCAGTGGGGGCACGGGTGGTGGAGGGGAGAGGAAGGGAAACTGTCAGGGAGCGTTTCGGTAATCTTAAGGAAGCCACTGAAAGCATTCCCAGGCCTTTTGTCCCAAGAGGAAGCCGGCGACCGGAGAGCACATAGTTCCGGATGACTGCTCTGAGTGTCGTGGGAGGAGAATCCTGAAATGGCGTTTGCTCCGGGGAAAAGACCCCGATAAAGACGAAGACACTCCAGGTAAAGAGGAATTACATGGGTATCCATGACCAAACAAAAGAAACCCAGGGAAGCATTCAGTTTCCCCCCAGATATAATGGTATCTTACATTTCAGATTTCTGTCGCTTTAATTCTGCAGCTGCAGCAACTGCGCAGGTGAGCTCGACGGCTGAAAACCTCGGTGTTATTTTAATTTGAAAGCTGCGTGTCAATCTATATTTTGCAAACTACAAAAGGCAAAATTAACCACTAGAACTGTTCCCAAAAGTTGGTCCCGAAGAATCCAGAACAGTTCAGTCAGCAGAGAATCTTGCATTCAGCTGAAGTAAAGCCTGAATGGGAAAAAGAAATCCTTAAAATTCCAGGCACATTTCATTAATGCCACACACCTTCACTGAAGAGGACAGAAACCTGACTCTAAAAAGCAGAAATAAATGCTGTCAGACATTACAAAGAATTCCACTGAAACACTTCATATGGAGTGTCAGTGGTGGAGATGTAATCCAATGCCATTCTTCGAATTCACACTGTCCGCGGCGATCAGGCGAGGAGAAGAGAGGACGTGTCAGAACACGGCACAGTTCAAACAGCCCGGTACATTTTCTAAGGCAAGGCTTTGTTCCAAGATCAATCCAATCCTTTCTTTTCTTTTTCTTTTGGTGGGGCTTCGACATTTAACAGCAGGATTAAAAGCCTAAATCCCAGGATTGGCACTTAGTAAAAGCAACGAGAGGCGGGGGGGAGGGGGAATGAAAAAAGACGATAGAAAACCATCCACACCAGAGCACTTCAAATGTTCCAAAGCAGGAATGGACTCCTCAGGCTAACAGGACAAAACAAACAACAGCCCAAAGACCACCAATCTACAGCCGCCTTGCGTTCAAGTAACAACGCATCAAATGTAAACAGCCAAAGTCTGCGTTAATCGTAAGATAATAAAATAAAGATAATCAATTCAGTGAAATCTGTCCAATCTCCATACATTCAAGAATTTCAAGCTTCTACTCACAATAAGACATCCCCGCCATTCTTATAAAGGAAAGCTATGACTGCGTCATCTGTACTTGAGCAGTACAGAGATGTGCATTAAAATTAATGGTATAAGCATCACCACCAGAAATCGGGACTGCCGTCATCCAGCCCCTGTGCCGACGCCAGATGCTCGACTGTAATTGTTGGCCTTACTGGCAGCCCTGTTTCATGCGGGCAAGACATTGCTGAATTACACAAACACGACAACAGGGGACACTGAAGAGCAATGTTATCTTCAGGCTTGTACTTTATAAGCTAATAGCTTCTTTCCAAAGGCACACTAAAGGATGCATTTTACAGTCCTGTCCATTACATCAGAAATAGATCTAGTCGAGATGTTCACCGGTGGCTATGGCAAGGGTTACCTTAGAGCAGAGTGATGTTACAGTCAGGCAAAGTAGGGGAACATGATTATAAACATACTCAATGCTAATTTTTTTTTTGCCAAGGGGAGAGCGTGTTATCAAACAATGATGACCATGTGCATTTAGGCAGTGACAGGATTTTAAAGGGCTGTAATTTCTAGGAAAGTTGACACTGTAGGGTAGGTAAAGCCTTATGTAGAGAACTGTGCAGAATCTACTGTCCTTCCAAATTTGGTCACTGTCCAATTATTTGTCAACCTCTCTATTTTCATTCCAGGGATAAATAAATCAGTAGCCTGGAAGTTAGGTAATGAAATGTTCCTGTATGAAGTCTGGAAAGCACATTTCCACTGACCCATTTTCTCAAGCTGCTTCAGAAAATTACACAGATGTCATGTTTGACTATATTTAAACTGAGGATGTCCAAAGTAGAGGCTTGAATCAGTGACAATTTAACAATTAGGAGAAATACCGTATATGGGACATGTAAAAGTGTGATCAAGTTATTGACATTTTAATATTATTTCAATGTATTACATTTCTTTTACATCAAAGCATGTATTTCATTCATATGTAAAGGTTATGTACAGGATGTTAGATTCACTAAAAAGGTCATGTATGTTTTGTAATGGCTAAAATTGTGTGTAAATTGACTTGTCTTTGTCTTCTTCCTGAACACAACACTTTTCAGCAAATCCCATGAGTACATCAACCTGACTGCAAAAATAAATGTTCACAATTTAAATTTTATCAAAGATAGAATAAATATCGCCATACCCTGGTGAAAACAAACCAGTGACTGAGTGAGCCTCACCTTGATCATTAAGATTCCTGAACAATTTGGAAGACCCCTTCCAAACAGGTGGAGTTTCTGATCGCATCTGATCCACCTCCTGCAAGAAAATAACACATTCACTGCTGTTGTCTAAACAAAAATTCAAACTTTGAAAAATCTCTTATACAAAAATAGAAACGACACAAAAACTCACAATAAAATAATTTTATTACTGCAAACTGCAGTAAACTGTTGGCATGTTATCATTTTTTTTTTAAAGTATGAACATCCTTTCCACGTCCTCAACAGGAAAATGATTAAATTTCCGGTCTAGAAGGGAAAAACTGGTGTCATTCGCACTTTTGATATTAGCAATGAGACAGACACGAAGCTTTGATCATACCTGTTTTGAAAGAGATTTCCACGGCCTCTTGTCTGGGAAGGGAGCAATAAAGAATGAATTCATTAATCATTCATTTTATCCCAAATGTGGCAGTATGATGTGGCACACCCACTTTCATCATTACAGAACGTAATACGTCCTGTGAGATTACTATTCCGACCATGTGGGACCAAAAAGGCAGAAAATGTATTAAGGAGAGTAAGTGCATTCAGTGCACCGCATTCCAACAATCAATAAAAGCCACAGACGATGAGATAAGATGGAAGAATTGTAAACCTGGTTGGATACTACAGCCCTCTGCTATTGCAGCAGCCAGATAACAGAGACGATGACCCCGCAGCGAATGCGCTGGGAGAGCGGTGGTGATTTAAAGTGCTGCTCTGATAATGGGACGCACATCAAACTGGTCACATCATTACCCAAGGGTCTGGAGAAAGGTCAAAGACCAGATTACCCGAGAAAAAAAGAATTCAGCTCAACTTCTTGAAACAAGCTTTTTACCTATAGACATGCAATTTTTTCATGACTCTATAGCTACTGTATCATACTATCTGGGATGATTTTTCTCAAAATGACTGAGCAAGCTTGCAATTCCCCACACAGTAAACTGAATCCACCACAGTTGGTCTAAAGCAAGACAGAAAATCTTTACGTTGCCTGACAGAGGTCGCTAACAATTTTATGGATGATAATTTCATTTTACAAAAATAACTTTTTCCCAGTAAAAATGGGCCTTCCACTCAATTTAATTACATTATTAACAACCATTCGAAAACAATGCCATATATTATTATTTAAAGACCACAATGGAAAAATGATCAGAATCACATTTTCACGTTGTGAAGAAATGATGAATTAAAAATTCAAAACAATATTACAAACAAAGGACTGAAAAAATACGCAAAAAATATTTTAAAAAGTAAAATATGATAATAATGCATAATATTATTATATATGATTATACAAATACCATATAATATATAAAATATACAAAAATTTGGACTCTCCTTCGTGGTTTTTATTTATATATTCTCTGTCCTCCACTGTAACTGACTTGAAAGGACTTCTGTATTTCCCAGACTGGTCTAACTAGAGACTCAGAAACCGCCCATGCGTGAAATGCAGGATACTGTATAAACAAATTTAATCTTAGAATTCTGCAAAATAAACTGATACATATTGACATTATATGAATGGTACATTTCAATGTACAGGCTAATGCTGAAAAGGTAAGCAGTTAAAATATTTGATGACAACAGATTTGAGAAAAGAGAGATAAAAAAGCTCCAACCCTACATTTCTCATGCATGCTTAATCTGTTCAAAAAATACAAGGCAAGGAATAATCAGTAAAGATGAATATTCCGTTAGATTAACCTCTGAATTCATTGAGTCCACACAGAAACAAATAGTTCACCACTAAAACATTAATGTCGCAAAAGATTAGGCTTTAATAGGGGCATGTTATTGATGACGCAAAATGCATTATTTTAAGTATTTTCTGAAATTCATAATCAAATACTCATTATCTGAACTTTGAACGGTATCCCCTTAGACAGAGCTGCACTTCATCACAATGTCAGGCCACGCACTGTAGGACAATCCAGGTTTATGTCCGCCCCGGTATTCTGTCCCAGTCGCTTGGACCTGGCAATTTCTTCAATTCTACAACCAGGTGGTAGAACTAGGTTAGGTTTTAATAGGAAAGTCCCTAAATCCTAAGAAATGGCCCAAAAGTATTTCCATGGCAGTCATGATAACTGCTGTTCGAATTTTCAAAATGTTAAGAAAAGGTGCTTCAGTGCTTCCTTTCTCATCTCCTTTATCACAAGGTACACTGGTCCATCCTTTATGAAAATAAAGGAGAAGACACTGCCCTACAATTCCATACCGCAGCAATATTTGAATCAAAGCACCATCCATCTGACCATTCACAGAACAAACGAACACGATAGGCAAGGGACGCATGACAACTTTGCATAGAGTGCCGCCTGATTCTCTAGGTATCGCGATTGTCTTTTCATTATTCTGCGGGAATTATACTTTTCATCCTTCTTTAACATCATGATGTTTTCTATGGAATTTAAGGAAAAGTAGTAGGGAATTAGATCGTAGGATTCGAATGAATCGTAGATCGAATGAATTCATGGGTGGAAGAACCACATGATCGGTCTTTAACTTTCTGACCCCTGGTTTTTGCACTTCTACGTATCTCAAAAAAAAAAAAAAACTTGGGATTTTCCCCCCATAAAATCTTCCATCATTAAAAGGGAAATCCACACCTGAAGCAGAAGACATTTCCTTTTATGTATGTCTACCTTTCAAACTGAAAGACTTTTTTTCTTGATAAAAATGCACTGTTAATGTGATGCTGGTAGAGATGGATATCACCATGCAGGTGTTATGACTGCTTGAGTTTCAGCCAATCACTGCTATTTTATAGCAATCAAAACGCCTCTGCTTTAAAGCTGAAAAAAGTATTGTTATGCTCCATAAATACCTCCAACAACCATTACCAAACTCACTGTTATGTGAATGATTCTCAATAATCCATCAGCTGCATCAAGCTATTCTTAACCAAAAAACGAAAGCATGCGCAAGACTGTTCACATTTAGCTTATTACGGATAAATTCAGGGTGCTTAATAATCATATTGTAACAAGCGTCATCAAAGCCAACAACACTATTTCATTAAAAAATAGTGCCAGGGGCACTGTAGCTCACCTGGATTGTTTATGCTTGTACAGGCTGTTAATTAACACCATGAGCAAGCTTTGGTGTCCACATGGGAAGGAACAGGTGCCAATTTAAAGCTTTAGAGGTGCAGTGGTTTCGGATAAGAAGATTTTAAAAGTAAACACCTCCAAAAGTGGCCGTGGCCAAACTGCTGCGGTCAAATCAAGGTTGAATTTCAAAATTTCACAAAACCCGTCAAACATGTTTTGGGACTTGCCTCTATCGACCCATGTACCACATAACAGCTTAATCGCTTTGAAACTGCTTCACAATATCTCCATATGGCATTTTTCATATGGCCGCCACCATGGCAGCCATGTCTGAAATTGGATGGAACCTCAGGAACAAACTGTGGCGTCCTCGTAGCTAGGAACATATGCGCCAAGTTTCAGCTTTATCAGTCCTGTGGCTTTCAGAGAGGAAAATGTTTACGGACGACACTTCGATGCCGTCACCAATGACGGACAGAAGGCCCATGACATAAGCCCACCGCACCTTTGGTCCAGGTGAGCTAAAATAGGTAACAGATGAGTGTAGTATCTAGAAAGGGTTACAATCATCTCTCTTATCGCATCGGATGAGGTTTCCATTGAATGTAAGATAATCACATGGATATATTTTGGCCCAATTCCACCATCTCCTTTGTCTACACAAGAGGAATTTTAAATGGAACTAAGGACTCAAATCACCTCTTTCCGGATTAAAATAGCACTGAAGTCATGAAATAATGGTCAATGTTAAGCTTATTTCTGGACTTAAATGGAGTTCGGTATGCGGAATATAGACTTTAGGGTAAATCCAGCCATTTTTTTTTTTTTAATGTCTCACAAGTCCTCTAAAACTGCTCCATTTCTGTTCTTGTTTTGGATTAATAAATTGAAATGTTCTTTGCCAAATGCAACGTACCTTTGGGCTGGTTCATGGTGACAGACTCTAGGAAATTCTGTGGGGTCATGTAGAGTTGCCCTTCATATTGCACTGAGCTGAAGAGGCGAAATCGGTGTTCCTGGGACGACATGTACATGTCCCCGTCTTCAAAGTCAAATCTCCTGGCCTAAAACAGGACAAAAGAAAAAGCATATTTTTATCTGTCTCTCTCTCTCTATCTCTCTCTCTCTCAGTGAATTTGTGGCAAAACAGAGAACTACGCCAGCATAATGCGACTCCAGAGAAAAGATAGAGAGAGATAGAGAGAGAGAACAATCCGCTCTGGATTTTGCTGCAAAAAAATTTTCTCTGGCTGCAGAGCAAGACGCTTTTATCTAACAAGATCAAATGAAACATAAGTCAAGATCCACACATCAAACAGGGCAGCTTTAAAAACTGTAATGAAAGATGATCTGCATTTGTTGTGGAAAAAACCTAGCTCTGTTTTGCTGCGTTTGACTGCGGTGGTTTGTGTGTAAGTACATATGAACACCACATCAGTGACGAGGACTAATGCACTTTTCCGCAGTGGAGTACAACCGCAGATATAGAGTGTTCTTAGGCTTGTCTCCATAGGAGAACTTCTTTTAGTTCTTTATGGAACCCTCCATCACAGATACATTAAGGGCAAACTACTTTGTCGGAAAAAGAACCCTAAAGCAAGGCAGGGTGAACCAAATGAATGCAAGCGTTCATTTCGGAGCCATTTTTCCTGAGTGTGTTGGCCACCCAATTAACATGGGAACCACGCTGTAAGTAAAGGACTACACCAGAGATATTGTAGTTTAATTTGAGGCACATAAAGTTCTGGTATTAGTTTTAATCTTCATAGAAATGAATGGTTGCAACATTTAGCAAGTCCATTCCATTCCATTCATTGTGTGTTTTCAGATTGGAGACTCTTGTAGTTCTAAAAGCCCCTATTTCATTGAATTCTCAATGCAAAAACTGTGAATGACCGTAGTTCTTGATCTCCATTGTGATGGACTTTTTCAGCACAAACTTCAGAGTAGGTACTTCTGCAGCACCAGAGAAACTGATGTAAGTGTATGTTGATTATGTTGCTACAGAGTGTTGCAATAGGAAGAGTGAAAGCCAATTGAAAAAAGCCTTAAATGTACAGTTCCTGGGGGACTACCCACCATTCAGGCCCTCTCGGGAAGTTCCTGGAACTGTTTGGTCCAAAAATGATTATTGTAAACAGCTGAGCTAAGGGTTGTGGGTATTAACGCTAAAAATTAATATGTAAGGAATATGTAGCCTCTGACCACCCCACCCCCCCCCCCAAAAAAAAAAAAAATATTAGAAGAGAAATGAGAACTTTGAGAACTGAGAAATGAGAACTGAGTCTGCAGCTTATGAACTTATTTGGTTAAATGTGCGATGATTATGAGGCATGACAGCAAACATTTATGGAAGTAAAAAAAAGAGGCCATTATGACACAATCCACTTGTGGCACCAAGACATTTTACAACAGAAGAGCGCACAGGGCATTTCATCCCCTTGTTCCACCTACTCTATGCGAAGACAACTGAATGCTGTTATGTTGTCATCCATTGTGTCTCTTCCTGTCGACACATCTCTAAACAACAGCTAGGATCTCTGGCCACTTTGAGCGTTTTGTCACCCTCTGAAATGTAATCCCACCAGTAAGACAGAGTCCCAACAAATTTCCAAACCTAGTGATATCAGACACTGACCCTGCGAGGACAGACACCGTCTCTCCGGCCGATGGCACCCTGCCAAGCCCACTGGGCACCGGGCAGACGCCCTGGAATGCGTGCTGCCGCGTCTACTTATTACCGCGATCAAATGTCAGCCTGGCTGCCAGCGTACCGTGCCCTGTTACCGCGGCCCCTGGATTCCTCTGTCTCAATCTGCAAGTCAAGGTTACCATTTCCCGTAGTGAGATCAAAAAAAAAAAAACAGGACACATTGCTGAAGGGAATCTTCCAGCCAGAGAAGCTCAAATCCTCTGGGTTTTGCTCCTGCATTAATCTAATGAGGGAATTTCTCCAAAGGAACTGAAGTCTTCTAACTTGTCAGCTCATGTCCAGCACTCAGCAATTCTGGCTTCTGTAAGAACTGACTAAACACTGGGAGTCCCAGCAGCCGGCGACTCACCTAACATTCCAAAAATGTCCAACAGTCTGAACCCAACCACTGGAATCAGTGAAATATCATTGGCTCTGGTGACAAGCATGAGTTCTCAGTTGTGTCCATATCTGATCTTTTATTTATATCTCTGAATAGCCACTCTTGTCCAGTTTTGATCAGAAAATAGCTCAGTAACAAAAGCACATAAGCACAACCCTACATACTGCACATGCAAACATCCATCCCCACACACATATGCAGCAGTCTGCAAGTATTGTGTCACTGAATTTATCAGGGCTGACATTCCTCCATGTTCACATGACATCAGTACACATATCCACAATTCAAAGCTAATAACCCACACTTTGACTTCCTGATCGCTGTTTTCAGCAACAATGAGCTGGTGTACACAGAGTCAAAAAGTAAAAATTCTGTCACTTTTCAAATAGGCTACTTCTGGCCTATGATATTGTTCAAGTAATTACAGCAATATATAGAATATAATAATATTTTACAGTAATACTTTTTACAAATATGCAACACTTAAGCCAAGACACTTTTCAGCGCTGCCAACAAAGTTTCCTGAAGTGGATACAAACATTTGTCTTCACTTTGACAGGTCAGAAACTTTTCTTAGCTCATAGTGCCATTTCCACCTTTCTAAAAATACCCACACCTCCTGCCCACAGAACAAGGAATGGACAGCTGGCTAATAATGCAGTGAAGCTATGCAACAATGTGTGTACAACAGATGCCGTTGCAAATATATAAGCTTGCTCAGTTTGGGTTGGATATAATGGACATAATAGCAAACATGCTATTCCTCAATAGGCCCGTTTCCACCGAGGAAGTTCCTGGTAGTATTTGGAGGGCAGGAACTACTACAGGAACGTCCTCTCACTCGGTCCTCTCAACTATTGTGTCTCCACCGCGAGGGCGAAGTAGGAGAACTCCTTTTAAAAATGCGACCCCTCGTTGTCTGCTGAGTTTTAAAAATGCCGGCTATTTTGTCGCTTTCTGTAGACCTTGCATCCCGCCCTGAGTAAATCCAATCAGCGCCAAGTAAACCCCAAGCCCCACCCAGGAGTTTTTTGGGGCCGTTCAGAGTAGGCCCGTTTGCACCGCAGGAACTTCAGGGTAATTTTATGGGGCCGGGGCCGTTGTTGCGTGTCTCCTCCGCTGGAACCACCCCCGAAGGACAGAGTACCGGAACTTTTACAGGGGCTAAAAAAGTCCCTGCCTCGGAGTAGGTACTCTGAACGGCTCCAAAAAACTCCTGGGTGGGGATTGGGGTTTACTTTGGGCTGATTGGATTTACTCAGGGCGGGATGTAACGTCTACAGATAGCGAAAAAATAGCCAGCATTCTTAAAACTCAGCAGACGACGTCACACAACTTTACGGGAACCTTCTTTCCACTTCGCCCTCTTGGTGGAGACACGGCAGTTGAGAGAGCCGAGTAAGAGGATGTTCCTGTAGTAGCTCCTGCCCCCCAAATACTACCAGGAACTTCTTCGGAGGAAACGGGCCTACTACCTACTTTGAGGCAGGGACTTTTTTAGCCCCTGTAAAGGGGAGGGTTCCAGCGGTGGAGAAACGCAACAACGGCCCCGGCCCCGTAAAATTACCCTGAAGGGCCTAATAACTCAAAGAAACGAACACACTGGACGGGAAGCAGCATTTCCATTCACAGAACAGCTACTATCATCCTGGCACTAAAATATGTAGGCCTACTTCAAATGTACAGAAATGTAAGCACCACTTATCTACAGCTGACCTACGTAATGCCTACTGGTTGATTTCAGTCAGGGGCGGACCTAAAGGGGGGAAACCCCCCCCCCCCATCAAGCCTTGCCCCCTAGCTTAAATATTCTCATAACTATACTTGTAAAACAAATCAAAACCATTTCTAAAAGCCCCTCAAAGCATCGAAATAAAAGATGAATTCACCAAAAAAAAATTTTATGTAAATATAATATTGGCTCCTAAAATGCGTAGCTACAGTCCTGCATCAAATGCACGGAGTCTGCGTGATGAGCCTCCTGCTCCGCGCTGGCGTGTGGCAGTTGTCATGGACACCTGTTGGAGTCCGCGTGCAGCGCAGCAGAGTGAAGCCACTTCGCAACCCAACTTCCTCCAGGTAAATTCAGTTTCCCCGGCGACGTTTTAACACACGAAGTTAAAGTTAAATTCAATTTGTAACAGGTGGAATGTACGCTAAAGGCGATGGTTCAATGCGCTCACTATTCGCTGGTCAAAAGTGACACACTCAATTTTTTGGAGCATTTTCCCCTTCGGTTAGTTTTGATTTTAGTAAAAACGGGAACAGTTTATGAAGCATTTAGCTAGATGTCAAAAACGGGCGTGTTGAATCCAGAGGGTAGCTGTTAAGTTTCAGTGTTATGTGATCGATATCACAGCAATAAGGATGCATAATAAAACCAGGTCCCTCCTGCCAGGGCAGTGGCCACGGGCACAGACCCGTATCTCCAGCCTGTATGCTGAAGGTAAGGCATTACCTTTATTTTAATAATATTATTAGCCTCTCATTCCATCACAGGTAAAGGTACGGGCTGGTCCGTAGGCTATCTATTGCCGTTAGCCCTTGTTGTAAACATACGGATGGTTAGTCCTAATGAATTGAAATATAATTATAATTATTTTACCGTATATATGTTTGTATAGATCTAGCAATTCCGTTTTTTGACGTAGCTGGTAAGTACTCGCGGCAGGAGCAATATCCGACTTGGAGGAAATTCCACCACATGACCAGCGGTCTATGTAGCCTGACAATCATCAGACGATCGTCTTCGAAATCTAGCTGTTCTCAGTATTGAGAAACAATGAGTAAAAGAGCTAGTTTTGGATATGATTGTGAGACGTTTTGCTGCACAGCACAACAATCGTCGTCTGGAGCTCTCTTAAAAGAGATGGCCAATATCAGTCCTGGACTGTGACTTATGTACTTTTGCTGTATTTATTTTGAGGTTCTTTAATTTCATTAGCCCTAATTAATCACTCTGCTACATCTTGGAAGGCATAATAATGCAGTGTGTCCCGAAAAAAAAGGAAACTGGGGATAAAATGGATTCTGTTGAAATTTAGTATCTATAAAACTAATTATACAACAGTTAGTTCCGACCAAGTACTTTGATTGGACAAGAGACATTCCTTGAGTGCTGACATAGAGTACAACAGCACTGGGACTTTTTACAGACATTATCACTCCGCTGTACAGGCGTTCCAATAACTGTTATTTAACGCTACATCAGTTATTTGTGTTGGCAGAGCCAAATAAATGATTAAATAAACAAACAAATCATAATCTCTTGTCGCTTATTACTGTTAACTAATAAAATGCGCTTGTAGAACTTTTGTATGAAAGCAATATCACACTCCAGGTCGTGCTGTTGTGCTGAATATCAGCACTGGTGTCGTGCCTATGACCGAATCACACCAGCACTGATATTCAGCACAACAGCACTCCCTCTCATGTGATATGTTTAATTAAGACTATTAATTACACAACTGTCTACTTTTTCACATCATACAAAGAAAACAAACTTAGGCATCATTGTCAGAACTCATTATTCTGTTGTCAGCTGCTTGATTTGAGCAGATGTATCATGGCCGCTAGGAGGGTTTACATTCAAAGCAGTACACATTACATGACCTAAAGCACAAATGGCCCTGACAATGAAAAGTTGAAACTGATCATCCAGGTCCATCTGTGTTTAGGCCTGTCATCATTTTATGTAGTCTGGCACAAAGTGGTTCCTGAATTACTCCAATATTGTCATTGTTGTTCATTTGAGTGTGGCACGACCTCCACTTGCTTGATATCATTAGACAGAAGGCATAGTTATATAATGCCAAATGCCATTTTTAATCAAAGAATGTTAAGTAATTGTCATAGAATTAACTATTTATTCTTGGTTTCCTTTTTTGGGACATACTGTACAGGAAATACATTGAAGAATATTTTTCTGAAATTGTTCCCCAATTTTTAGACGCATTTTTTTTGTAGATTGGTGAACCTCTGCCTATCTTTACTTACAACATCTGATATGTTGCCTATGCTCTATTGTGAATTATATATGGGTTTTTGAGATTTGCAAATCATTGCATTCTGTTTTTAAGCACGTTTTACACAATGTCCCTACTTCATTGGAATTGGGGATTTCCTAATACCGCACCGAGGACATCCCATGCCACCCCTCCCAGACCTCTTACCACCCCTTTGCCACCCAATGTAAAATTTTCTAGATCCGCAACTGATTTCAGTACTACCAACTGTCAGCCTAATTGCTGGCGCACTTCCATAAGTTACTTCCGAAAGAATAAATCGTCCCTCTAGATACAGATGGGTGACAAATTAAGAAAGAAACTCGAATAAATGAGTGCAGAAATATCTGACCTGTAAGTGACGCTGAAAGAGGATTCATCACTGAAATGAATTTGAAGTAATCCACAGGAAAAACAATCAGGTGGGAAACTGGTGGAAAGAGTGCATCACATGACACTTGATGTATGCAATATTTATGCACTACGTATGTGATTATATGTAGGTACAACTGAAGAGCAAATTTTCCGCAGAACACTAAGAATGTCGAGGAAGGGCGAGATCAGTCTGTCAGATCATGGTACACCCGCATAATAAGACACGTGCTGATTTTCCATTCTCCCCCGACCATATTCGTTATATAGAAAACATAAAATTCCACGTGTATTAATATAACTGCACAGGTTATCTTTTATTAGCCTACCTCATGCATATGCCGGCATCAATATTTTTTCCGATACTCGATCGTGACAGCTGCGAGACATTTTATTTATAAGTTTGACTTATTATTTTATGTAAGCAAACTTCCTAGCCCAAACACTAATTTGAACCGCAGTTATTCATTGCCATCATGACAAAAGCGACAATAAATGACATGCATTTTATCAAAAATGCAACTCGGACAGTGGCTGAAATGCGCTGAATTCCTTTCAAAATTGTTTCCTGCATGAATGTGTTTGGCAGCATATGACAATATTACACTTTATTTGAACGTAACCGACGTCATGAAATCCACGGCGAAACGTTAATCGTAGATCATTCTATTTCAGCACCTTCGTACAGCGGATAGCGCATTTTGTGACGATGTGACCGTTGTGGATGTGACGATTGACATCACACTGCACGACCACTCTTATTCCTCCAATACAATCAAGACAAAAAAACTAAGTCCTATAAATCGGAGATTGTACGCAAACATTTCTCACCAGTTTAAGACATTTTCGGGTTAAAAGGGTGCACGCCACGCGAGGTTATGCAATCTGCATGGAAGCCATTACGAAAACGATTTGAATAGATTTGCTTTGAAATCGGTTACTTAAGTAAACAAAATTACGATAAAATGTCTTTTGCAGCCAAAATCAAGTTCGCAATCACATAAGAATTGAGTTCACTCATGGACATTCAGGGAAGAACATCACACAGACACAAACATGGTACCTTTCCCTTGGCAGCTACTGAAGGAAGCAGAGATCGACTGCTACTTGCGTGTTCCAGCCCTCTCTTGCATTTGAGTTCATACGGTTCATTGAAAACACAATATGCCACCGCACCTCCAGTAGCCGCGCATATCCCGACTGCAGCAACCTTGAGGATGATTGCTTGCTTTGTCCTCTGTATTCCAAACTTGATATTGCGCGGCAGAGATGAGGAATTAAACCTCGGAGACGAGTGCACCAATAACATGAGTTTGCGTAAAGCGGCCATTGCTCGTGCTACGATTATCAGGGACCGTGTTCCTCCCTTGCATCGCGAGATGTGGATTTTACCCCATTTCACCTGATTACTGGCTGAAAAATTCTATGAGGCATGGAATATCGGACTGGGCCTGTCATCTGTAACTTTAAATCTAGCAAATGCACCTAGTGCGTTGTTTGTAAACCTGGGAAGAAAGACTGAAAAATTATAACTCATCGTCGGCGGCATTTCAGTCAAATAATCCAGCATATGTTTACAGCAAGTATGTATTTACACAGCGAAACTTGTACCTGCAATATTACGTAACGCAATCAGATCTGAATCGTACAGGCGCAAACAAGTTAGACCCCAGGATTTGACGTCTTCATTTCGGCCCAACACTGATTTTATGACATGTAAAATGTTGTTACTTTTATTAGCAACATTGATTTTAGCAACAATGAATGCCTATGAGCTTGGGTATATGGATGGGGAGAACACTTCAATCGAGATATCACTTGATGAACTATAAGTATCATGAGAGGTTACTTCAGCAACCAGTCAATTTTGGCCAGAGTAGGGCCTATTTCACAAATCAATAAAAAGTAATAGGCCTAATGTTCACATTCAGCAGATAATTTCCCACTTACAGGTACCAACACGAATTATCAGAACAGTGAATATAGCCTGCACTCTCAGCGCAAACAGGCACCTCCTGAGTAGCTGCAGAAAAACTCCGAAAATATACGGGCATCAAATAGGTTTCTCCCTTTTGTTATACACCCTCTTATGTCGATGGAGAACCACCGATCCCAGTTTCTCATCTTTGATCGCATCGCCTTTGATTTCAACTCACAGCACAATTAAGTGTTTTCATTAGTCTCATTCAAAGAAACAAAAAGATCAGTCAATACTGTTATAGCTTCTTAGATGTTTCTTAATCTTCAATTAGGTTGCTTTTAAACCCAGAACAACACGTGAACAGTGTGCAACATTACATAAGCTAGTATAATATTGGCTTGTTATGTACTGCACCAAATTAAATAACTGTATAAGATGTTGCTCGGTTGAAATAAGACAATTCCTACATGATCACAATACTATCTCTGGAGAAAACTGAAGTGAACTGTAAAAATTCTGTAGAAAGCGATCTCTCTCTCTCTCTCTCTCTCTCTCTCTCTCTCTCTCTCTACCTTTACAATAAAAAAGTCAAACCAAGGCAGGTCTAAACTCAGAGCACCGCCCATGAGCTTTGCTTGCATTTTGCACCTGTCACGCGTCTTCCAAGCACTCTGATAACACATCATTCCTCAGCGAGCCGTCCCATATCCGAGCAAGCACCTCTTCTGTCGCTCACTCTCCATAAAAGGGCCAGGGAGACATCTTAAACGAATATTATGCTATTCAAAGAAAAACAGTTCTGTACTCTTCGCCACACTTTTCGTAATCCGCCTTGGGAATGACCTGAGTTTTTCACATCAAAGGCGCGGAGACATCAAGGATCAAGGGGACATTATTCAAAAAGAAGGCTCTTTAGAGACCAATTAGCATATATCAGGAGGCATTTACATATGGTATTTATTTAAACGGGCGCATAATCTGACCAGTATATGGCAGTTCAATCATTGCGCCAGAACATTCCGCTGAACAGAATCACTGACTAGGGAATCCTGAGAACTCCACACACAAGGAACAGCCAGAGCGAACGGAACGTGTGTTAAGTAACGGACACGGATGTAAACACGCAGCAGCCTATATACGGAAAATCGACTACTGCGCAAAGGTGCCTTCTCCCAGACCTCTGAACATAAGTTTCCCGATCAGAAACGGCTACGACGGCGGGTTTTGCGATGGCTCCAGTGGCCGAAGTGGGCAGCTTCTTACAGGGTATCGAGGGTTTCGGACACATCGGATCCCATTTTCTTCTGACGCCTCCCGGGGAGAGTACTGCGCTGTTGGGCGAACACCTGGTCCCAGCGGAGAGACTCTCCCGGAGTACTTCCGCGGATTTAATGCATTTAAAAGGGATTCTGCGAAGAAGACAACTGTACTGTAGAACTGGATTTCACCTGGAAATACACCCCGATGGAACAGTACAGGGGACGAGGAAAGACCACAGCCGATTTGGTAAGATTTATAATTATAATAATAATAATTATTATTATTACAAATTCGAAACCATTCTAAGATGCCTTTGTCTCATATTTTCTTTGCATCAATGCAGTGTTTTAGGTTCTTAGCCTTAGTGAAGTAGGGTTGCGCTACGGCAATACTGTCAGCTTTCTGTTTACTAATATCGCACAACGTCATTTTGGAGAGATGGCGATAACGCTGCATTGGTTTCGTACTTTTCTTCAATCTATGGCTTGTGTTGATGCGTATTGCGTGTGGTTGCTGAAGTACCAATCGTGTTTATTCTTGGTCACCTAAAGTTATATTATAACTTGAACATTCCACCATACCCAAGCGATACATTTGCCATAAACAGTGTATTTCTCTTGTTTTAATGAAATTATAAAATCACTTGAACAGTCCTTTAACGAGGAATACACCTTTGCGATTCAAGGCATGGGACGTAGCGATGTTCTTTTGCGCTACAGCAATGCACCAACCTCCAAAGTGTGAGATAATGCACATTAATGAACTCCGCGGGCAGAATGCATACTTAGAGCTTCCATTTCAGGGAAGTTACACGCTGTTCTTACACATCAATGTCAAATTTTCCGAAGGTATATAAATAATATCAAAGTTTACTGACATTATTCTTCGACAGGTATTTTGGAATTCATCAGTCTTGCCGTCGGAATGATAAGCATACGAGGGGTCGACAGTGGATTATACCTGGGAATGAATGATAAAGGAGAACTCTACGGCTCTGTAAGTATCTATAATCAATATAGAGGCTATTTTTATTTAGATTTATATTGTGTTCTGAATATTCAGATACACACTACTAAAACTATGCATCGCGCAGGTCACCATACCTACGGATCTCAATTATGCTTTCTGGAATGAAGACAGCGGTCTTCTCCGGGCATTTTCATTAGTTTTCTGGCAAACTTGTACCAGCAGGTGGTGCAAATGTTTTCCATTTGCTATACAATACATCAACTTCGAATTAATCATTCCGATTGAATATATTTTTAATTCATGAAGTAGGCCCACTTTGCTTTGAGCGTTACTTATTTTTATAATATTTACTGCTTTTTGTAACTGATATTGATATCAAGCTTTGAAGATCACTCACAGCGAATGGGCACATTTCTTTTCATTTATTTATTTATTTATTTATTTTTAGGAAAAATTAACTGCAGAGTGTGTCTTCCGGGAACAGTTTGAAGAGAACTGGTACAACACGTATTCTTCTAACCTCTACAAGCACGGGGACAAGGGTGCTCGCTATTTCGTGGCCCTGAACAAAGACGGCACTCCTCGGGATGGCACGAAGTCCAGGCGACACCAGAAGTTCACGCATTTCCTTCCGAGGCCCGTGGACCCAGATCGCGTTCCGGAACTGTATAAGGAGGTTCTGGGACACAGCTGAGGGACAACAGGCAGTGTCTCTTTTTTATGGCAAAGAGAACGTGCTGAAGTCCTGGCTTCTGTAGAAACGGAGATGTAAGCGCGAGCACCGGCCCGATAGCGGGATAGCCGAGGGCTAACGGTGGTATGGCATGAGGAGGCTACTCCTGGGAGTGTAGCGAAGGGGTCTCGGTGAGCCAGGAGCCGTGCGATTGCCCTGTTCTGTGTGAGGTCAACTGCGCCCCACTGGAACCGTGGGGAAAAACAAGGGAAGCGGATCAGGTAGAGAGCAGCTGGTGCTGTCTGACAGAGCACTGTTTCACCCGGAGTCTGGCCCAAGAGTCTGGGCAAAGCCAGGCCTAATGTATACACATCCCAGTGGGTCTGCTCTGGGATGGATGAGAGACTGCAGGATATTCTCTCTCTCTCTCTCTCTCTCTCTCTCACTCTCAATTGGACATTCAATTGCTTAAGAGCAACTGTGAAGGAATTACACTGCTGTGACACCAAGTCTGACTGGCCTGTATGGGGTAAAGAAATAAAAAAAAAAATCAGGCGTCACGCAATTATCATTTCAAGTGTTTCTTTTTATTTATGCATTTCGGGATACATATATTTATTTAATATATTTATTTATTTGATAATATATTTGTAGAGATGAATATGCATTACAGAAAAAAACCCTCCTGAGGCATTGTTTTGGGAAAATATTTGCATAGAATGGTAATGGATTTTCTTTAAAAAGGCTGGAGATATTATTTTCTTGCATTATTTTTTTAATATTATCTAGGCAAAGCCCCGGCGCCATGTTTTGTTAGGATCTGTGAAGAAAGCCCAGGGCTCCTATGTTTTTTATATTTCTATACTGAAGTCCTCCGCCATGTATGCTGTGCAGTACATATCCCATGGGGAATTAAACTATTTAAATTCACTGAAATGTCTGAGCCTCTTTTTACACAAATCATCACTGAATTAAGCTTTTACAAAGCCAAGCTTCAAAAGTGCTTTGAGCTGTACATTTTTGGACCCTGCTGTCCATAAGTAATTAGACACTGACACAATCATTGTTCTGTGGCTCTGTGCCATAGCAGACTGCATTTGTAAACATTGAGTGTGAAATCAAAGTTGCAGCTATTAGTTGAGCCACATGGCCGAAGCGCGGGGTAATTTCAGCCCTTCTAATGCAGCGTTGATTCCAAAATACTGTACATTGCTCTGATGTAAAATCTGTGCTTTGACTAGCTACAACCATAGAAAATGCAACTTATACCAGCTTGACCATTAACAGCTCAGCCTGGTTAAAGCTGGAATTTTTCAGCAGGGATGGTGCTCACACCTTATTTGGGTGGGGTAGTGTCAGAATGGGCTGGACAATCAAAGTCCCATAGACTTGGCATGAGTCTACTTTGGCCATTGCTTTCTCAGTTAGACTCTATCAGAGTCGATTTAATTCTATACTTTTTAACGTGAAACAAAATCTGGGATGGGAAACCTTAACTAGAAAAGGTCGGTATAGGCGCTGGCTTCAGTTCCCTCCAAGCAGTGACATATTACATTCCACCAATCAACCAATGGAGGCTCTGCGAAGGACTTTGATGAGTAGAACCAGTTGTTTCACATTTTGGCTCGGAAAAAAAGTCACCACCCACACCAGCCCTTTCTACATAAGGTTCCTCAACCGTGACCTTAATGAATCTAAATCAACATCAAGTGCATGTCCTGGTGTGTTTGGGAGCAATGTTACCCATACACAACCTTCATTCTGAAAAGGGACCTCAGTCAACATAGCTTTAGTATTGGTTCCACACCAGCGGCGTCTCTATGAGCCCACAAGGGAAAAAAATGTAGTCATCAACAAAAAACTGAACTTTTCAAAGATGATATAAAAACACCGCCATTGACTGCATGGGTGCTGTGCCCTTTAGTTTCATGATCATCTTTATTTGAAAATGTATTTCTCTCGCCAAAGAATTTTTATTTTTGCCTGGAAGGATTTCAGATGGGTAGATAGAGGGAATAAAATAGTTGCTGCATTTCAAAGCCCTTATTCTACAATGACAGGTATCCTGCAGGGAAAAGAGGATGGAGCCGTCCTGAAAATAACTGTTTCATTGTGGGTCGCAACAATTGCCGCAAATGTCGGCGGCACAACCACACACTCACAGCAGGATAAGCATTGACCTTTAGTTTAGGTGCAGCAAATTGGCAGCCCTGTAAAAAGTGAGGTCGCAGCGATAAGGATTAAGTAATCTCTGGTGACAGTTTCCGAGTCGTGCGTCTTGATAAATACGGCAATTAAATGAGCACTGGGAAGGCGCCCCAGACTTTTTATATGGTGCTATTGGGTTTATGGCCAATTCCTTATTTTATGAGACTTTAGACTGGAAGCTGATTTAGGTTTTGTGGACAGCCTGAAGACAAACCTATAATGTTGATGATACATTTGATTTGTGATGAAATTATTTTAGAATGGCCTCGCCTGAGCAGGCGTTCTGAGAAGGCAGGTGCAGTTTTGAAATATCAGTGCGCGCACACACATAGAAGAAACACATTTTGTGTGTGTGTGTGTGTGTGTGTGTGTGTGTGTGCAGGTTTGTATGTGAGTGTATGTTTGTAATGGATACGTCTGACTCAGAAGATGGGAGCTTTTTATAAATCTGGCTGAAATAATTGATTTTATAAATCTGGCTAAAGAGAGTGTTTTTATTTATCAGTCTAGAGTGAGAGATTCTATAAATCAGTCCTGAGATGCCTCACTTTTTAATTTCTCTACT
This sequence comes from Gymnothorax reevesii, assembly GCA_029721435.1. NCBI lineage: Eukaryota > Metazoa > Chordata > Actinopteri > Anguilliformes > Muraenidae > Gymnothorax > Gymnothorax reevesii. The sequence continues at coordinate 98,280,161 of CM056579.1, read as the reverse complement.
CACTATCTGTGTGCCCCAGTGATTGGGAAGGCGCTCTACACTGACGTAGGAAAGCCTTGCCTTGTGGTTACATGCTGGCGAGCCAGTGGATTTACACTGCAGCTTGTGTTCACTTGTTTCACTGCGGTAATCGCAACACTGGGGAGATTCCCTTCCACATGCCTCCTTAACCAATGAGGGATTGTGTCAGGAGGAGTGTGTCGACCTCACCTCTGTTTCATAGCTCCTGCTCAATGTATTATATTAACAGCTTTACTTTGATGTTAATCTGATGTGAATTTTGTATTGAATGTGCCAATGGTGGAGGCCAAAATGCACTTTCCTCTACATTTTGAAGACGAAAAATTTCACATGTAATGTAAACACAGCCAGGTTCAAATACCCACATACATTCTCATTAATGTCCACGTACATATATTCAGGCAGGGAGACTGCCAACCCACCACCTCCCATCCCACACACACTCACATACACAGATGCTTGCACTTACACACACACACACACACACACACACACACACACATGCACAAATGTTGAACCACAGTACTGTTTTGCTTTAGGTCTGCTTGCTTATACCCCCTCATTGACTCAGTTAGATGTTAGAATGTCAGCGCAGCCACAGTAAATAATATTGGTGTGACAATACATCTTGTTGTTTCCGAATAACAAGAGACTAAAAAAGTACACTAGTGGGTTTTCAGATGATGGACATTAAAATCTTGTCCCAATTTCTAACAGCCCTCTGACATTCATCAGTTTGGTATAGGCAGGCATAGAACAATAGCCTATACTGTGCTACATTCTTCTGCTACAAGGATTAAGCTTGGCATACATGGTATGACTTGAACCTATTCTGACCTAATTTTTGAGATCTTTGACTCATTTTAGAGAATTTCAGCTCTCTCAGGCATCTTCATATGTACAGTACATGGGGGGGGGCAAGGCCCAATCAAATGAGCCTGATTGGCCGTCGGATGTTTGAATGAGTGGCGAGTGTCAGAAATGTTGGTTGGTTATATTCAGGCTCTCACGGTTAAAAGAAGAGTCACAAGTCCATTCTCCACACAGTGCCTTTTCATTACATGAAGTGGCAAGCGAACAAACTTCCACCAGAAGTTTCCCTCCTTGGAAAATCTCTGCTTCCACATTCCTTGGAGTCCTCAAACCATTTTTTATTGACAATAGTCAACTGCCAGAACGGTCTGCAGGGGCTGATAGCACATATAATGTGAGCACTGAATCCTGGCTTGAGGATGAGTTCGTACAATGTGAGCACATAAATAATGAGCTTTGGCTTACATCGCGGATGACATACTCGTACTGAGGGAAGTGGAATTACTACATGCCATTTCTAAAATCGTTGTGTATGCCCATTTTTAAGTTGGGCACACTTGACCGTATTCCCTGTTCTTGACCCTCAAAGTCAACGATCGTTTATAAAGTCCCTTAATACAGAGTGGTAACTAAAGATTTGATGTCAGTTTTTTTTTTTTTCAATTATGTGAAACCGCTAACCGAAACCTGCCCTGCAATGAACCAGGACAATGTGTAAAAGGTGTATTGTGTGCAGCATCAAATCCTGGTGAGATATATTTCATTCTCATAAGGAAGCAAACTGTTTTTTTTTTTTTTTTTTAAATATATGCTAGGGGGCGCAGAAAGATTCATTTGTGGGGGGTGGGGGAGGCGTGGGACAAGAATGTAGCTCATAATAGAATGTAGAAGAAGAGGGGAAGCTGTTCAGACTTGGGAAAATAGAAAACGATAAAATTAATCGATGAGAAGGAGTGATACATTTCATTCTTTCTTCCTTAAAAGCATTCAGTTGTACCTTCAGCAATTTCTTTCTATGCGAAACTAAAATCTCTTCTGCCCATGTTAACAGGTATTAGGGGCCAGGCAGTGCAGCTGCTGCTCACTCTTGTTTTGGGCTTTCTTCTTCTTCTTCTTCTTCTTCTTCTTCTTCTTCTTCTTCTTCTTCTTCTCCTTCTTTTCCTTCTTCTTCTTCTCCTTCTTCTTCTCATTCTTCTTCTCCTTCTTCTTCTTCTTCTTCTCATTCTTCTTCTCCTTCTTCTTCTTCTTCTGGGGAAATCTGCCTTCCCATGCATAGAAATTGGCCAAATTTGTCGTAACTACGCAGTCAAGTCTAAACCAATGAAGGCTGAAGAACTGACCTGAATTTGCCCATATTAACACAACAGCAACAAAATTAGTCCCTCAAATTTTTTCAAATTGCATAAAAATGGCCATACAGAATCTCCAGACAGTCTCCATAGAATGATCATTGGACATTTCAATGCATCAACATTTGATTCCATGATACATAAATATTCATAAATATCTGACAGTAAATACTGCTGTTGACTTACATTGTACATTTATTCCGTAATAAAAAAGTACAATCTACATAATATTCTGCAATAATATATTGCTGTGTGTGTCAAAAACTGAATTTGACAAAATTTAGAATTTTCCTGTCATAATATTAATTTTTCCCAGTGTAAAACAGAACATCAATAAGCATTAGATTATATGACTGACATCCAAGTTTTTGTTTTTCAAAATTTAACAAATTTGATGTTTTTATATTAACTTGATTTCCAGTTTTTCCAAATCCCATCCTGGGGCTCTCCTATGTACACTAGTTTTGGTTCCAACCACACAGCAAAAATCCCAGTGTTAATTCAACTCTAATAGTGTTCATTTGAGTCCAAGATGGATGGGTTGGTCTCATATAAACTCTAATGGAGTTGAATTAACACTGGGATTTTTGCTGTGCACAGTTTCAATTGTAAGGTTTAAGAAAGCTTTTGATTAGTCCTAATCAAGCGTATTTATTATGGTCCAGACTAGGAATCAAATACGGAGACAGACTTGCGATACAACTGGTAATTTATTTCTGGGAGTACAGAGTGACAGGGTAGGAACCCCAGAGAGGATAGGCGGGGACGGAACCCCGAAGAGAATGAGGAACAGTTCAGCACAGGAGCACAGGTGTAGTAGCCAATTCTCGGCTACTGTCTTCAGCCAGACGCTGCCGGTGTGCTGCCAGATGTTGAAGCGGTTGCCAGCACTTTTCTGCTTGTGAGGAACTTGCTCAGTCTTTGATGTGGATCAGGGTTGGAAGCGTGTTTCTGACAAAGTTGATACAGACAGTATACTTGGAAAGGGTTAACCCTTTGAGCGCCGAATACATTTTCAAGGAATTAAAAATGTTGGTATCCTGAGCTGTTGAAACATGATAGGTTTTCAACAGCATCTCACTTTGATATCTTACATCATTGGGCAACTATAGTTGCCCACGGCGCTGAAAGGGTTAACAAGAATGTGGTCCCAGTCCTGGCCCCTGATCATGATTGGAAACTAGTTCATGAAAGCTGGAGTTGAAGAGCAGGATTGAATTTAGCTAACTTGAAATCAGTCATAATCCTGGACCCTGGTTATTATTGGAAGCTCACTTGAATTAACTAAGGCCAATAACAATTTAAAAGAGACTTTGGCTGTCACTAACTGATTTTGGCTAAGCCGTGAACATTTCAAACTGCCTTGCTAAATACCCAGTAATAAATTCCAGCAACAACCTCATAGGCTCACTTGAATGTGTGCTAGCAGTATTAGCATCTCTGCAATTCACTAAACTCAGATTTGATCAAGGAACGGCAGTTCTGCATCATTTTTAACTCTATTAAAATCAGACAACTAGGCCACGAAAAAATATATTTCTTTGAAATGTCCTGCTTTTCTCCACTCAGCTGCTAGCTAAAGTGGAATAAGTTCAGCCTCCATCTTTTATATATGAGTTAGATGTCAAAACTCTGGGAGAAAGAAAAAAAATTCAGGTGAGCTTTGGGACTGACTTGCTTCTACCACAAAACATTCTAAATGACAACCTACATGTGCCATTTTGTCTCCAGTCAGTTATAAGTAGCGTAATGTACTGTTGTACAGGTGGTAGCTGGCAGAGTTTATTTAAATGTTTTTAATGATGGAGTATGAGACAGGTGTAGCTGTCCAGTCTATGTTAATTTGCGACAGGCTAATACCTCATGTCAAACGTCGGGGCACTCAGACTGAAAATAAGCTGTGCAGTACAGTGGAGAGGCCATTATAGAGCGCTGGCACCTGACAACAGAGCAGGATTCTTGGGTCCAAGTCATCAGTGAACTGATGGGTTTTCCCTCAACTCTTCAATTGTGAAGTGCTTATGTGGCAGGCCAAAGGAGGGCCTGGGCAAGGAATTGAACCCCAGACTCCCGGGTAAGAGTCACACGCACTGACAACATTGCCAAACAGCCAGGCTCATTGGCAAGGTAGCCTGGGTGCATACTTATTCGGAGGTATTTCTAGTGACAGGACCCTTCAACTGTCACACTTAAAATTTTATCAGTCGTATCATCGTCAAAGGATCACATAGCATACTGTTTGACTAACAGTAAAACCGAATAAGCAATGTTATTTTCCATAGTGCAAGCCTTGGTGTACATCAGTTGCTGTTGGTTCCAGGAGCTGCCGACACCACACTCCACAAAACACAAGCTTTAGCTGTGGCTATTGGAAGTACTGCAGATGAAGCATCCCATTACTGCTGATTTATCTGTAGCGCTCCCAGCTCATGTTGAAACTGACCCTGTGCCAATGTAAGTCCTAATAACATTTAGCTTAAGATTTACAGATGAAAGTTAGCCTCTCTGACGAACTCTGGTGCATTTGCAGCAACATTTATTTGTGTGCATTGACCCTGTCAATAAATTAGTCAAAACCCCGAACCAGACAACATGGATGCCCCTCTCAACTGTGTATGGTTATATTCAATGTGTACTGTGCTTTCAGTGTGTGTGTATGTGATTTGAGTATGTGCAGGTGTATGTCTGTGTGCTGTGTTTTGAGTGTATGTGCATGTGTGTGTGTATGTGTGGGCTTATGTGCTGTGTTTTGTGTGTGTCTCTTCAGTATGTGAATATTTAAAAGTACTCATGGAAAATGACTGAGTCAGTGTCTCTGTGCATCTGTCTACTTGTGTGTTGGTCTCTCTCGATGTGTGCATATAGGTTGGTTTGTGCATGTGTTTAGGTCTTTCTATGCACGTGTGTGTGTGTGTGTGTGTGTGTGTGTGTATGTAAATGTGTGCATACAAATCCATCTGTCTGCATGTCTGAGCATGAGTGTGTGTGTTCTTCTGTCTGTATGTGTGAGTGATGAATGTGTACGTATGTGTGTGTGTGAGAGTGAGAGAGAGAGTGAGTATTTTTTGTTTACAAGTGTATCTGTCTGCATGTGTGAGGGTATGAATGTGTGTGCGCATTGCTTTTTTATAGCTTTGCCATCATATACACTACCACTCAAAAGTTTGGGATCACTTGGAAATTTTCTCGTTTTCCATGGAAACAAGCATGAAATTAGTCTGAATAGGAAATATAGCAAATGAACAGAACATGCTGACATTGTCTGAGTTAGAAATAATGACCTTAATGGAAAATGATGAATATGTACTTCAGACTTTGCCTTCATCAAAAAAAAAACACCACCTTCACTGTTGATACTGAAACTGGGGTTTGACGGGAACTATTTAGCGCAGCTGCTAGTTGACAACCTGTGAGGCGTCTTTGTCTTAAACTGCACACTCTCAGATATTTGTCTTCTTGCACAGTTGTGCATCGGGGCCTCCCACTCCTTTTTTCTGTCCTTGTTAATGCCAGATTGTGCTGCTCTCTGAAGGGAGTCGTTGACAGTATGGTAAGAGATTTTAAGTTTTCAATTTCTTGCATTGAATTGCTTTCTTTTCGAAGCACAACAATAGACTGACGGGTCTCTAAAGGAAGTTCTTTCTTTCTGGCCATTTTGAGCCTGTAAACAATCAAACAACTGCAGATGCTTCAGGTACTAAACCAACCTCAAGAATGCCGAGCTGCCTTTTGCGCTCCCTTATTAGTTCAATGGTTTTCAGCTGTGCAACACATTTGCAGAAGGGTTTTCTAATAATCAATTAGCCTAATAAAATGTTTAGCTTGGATTAGCAGCCATACCAGGAGATTGATGCAGAGGACTGACAGTTGCTGATAGGCCTCTGTGCAAAAATGTAGATCATTCTTTGAAAATCATCTGATTAATTTTAATCGTTTGTGAAATGGATAAAAATGTTTGTGAAATGCATGAAAATGTATTTTTCTGTGGAAAAAAAAAATAAATTTGCTAGTGATCCCAAACTTTTAAGCAGTAGTGTATGAGTGTGGGTATTTGAATATGTGTGTGTGTGTGTGTATGTGAGAGAGAGAGAGAGAGAGAGAGAGAGAGAGTGTGTGTGTGTGTGTGTTTTAATATGTGCCTGCATGAGCACATGAATGAGCAGGTCTGCACACAGGTGTTCCAGTTGGTGATCACGTCCCTCAGTGTTTGTGGTCCGGTCAGACGCCACAGGTGTTCTCCCAGTGCCTGTCAACGTCTCGTCTGTCCCTCTGTGATCTCTAGCTCTTGTGTTTGTCAGCTGGTGTGTGTGTTTGTATGTGTGTGCTTGCGTGTGTGTGGGAACTAACAGAGAGGCTCACTGCTTTGTTGTTGGCTCCAATTATGGAAAAGCATAATTAATATCTTGAGTCAGGGCTGTTGATGGACACAGAGACCTGTGGTAAAGGCTCACCTGTTGTTCTAAAGCCTGTACTGTGTCTAAGTGGAGGCTTCCTGTTTGAACAAGGAGGGTCTCTTCATACAGTCTGCCTCTGTTGATTCAGGGCACTTTGTTGTTATTTTTTTAAAAATAGATTGCACTGCGTGGGCCTCCGTGCGGCTCGCAGCCAAGATGCTTGTCTGGGAACCCTGTGGTCTAGTTTTCGAATCCCAGCTCCGCCATTCGCCAACCAGCTATGGCAGGCGGTCTACATGGATGAGGCCACCACCGGCACCACCTCGCCAGGGATGATAGATGCTAGTAATGCTGATCAAAATTCATTACCTCAGGGCTCTTTAGCGGCCACTCCTGGTCAGCCGGATGCATGTGGCTGTACAAGTTAATTGTATGTTGACCATGATCCTTCTATGGCATAGACAGAGTGTGATTGGAGGTGTGACGGCATATTTTAATAGAAGTGAGGTCCGGTCATCATGTGAGGTAGAGCAATCATGTGTCATGGCATCTTCCTCCTGAGCCAATAATAAATATATTATAATGTCCACCAAATGATATTATGGAGGGCATTTGTGTAGAATAATGCAGCACACTCCCCTGGTTTACATAAGCAATTAAACTGATGATATGTGGCAGTGCAGTTTAATTGATCGTCTAGTTCACTTATTGTTAACTGAATGGTAGATTGAGAAACAGAAACAGTATTGGCCCATCAAATGACCAGGAGACGAGTTTCCCCTACAATGATATATGTCTGGTGGCCCGCTAGGTTTACACAATCCCCCTCCCAGGCAAATAAATTCTCAGAGTTTATTTTCTTAAATAATTTTTTTTGATCACAAATTCTGTAGAAGGTCAATATGTTTGGACTTAGAGGTATGTGTACACTTTGTGCATTCTTCGCTTCGCTGTTTTGGAGACACTGGCTGTGATTTAATGATAAAAGTCAACAAAGTCATTAGTCCTATTAGTCTGTGATTGGCTGAAAGTACACTGTTAAAAATTAGTACCTTTTTGCCAGTTATTTTAACTGTAATTTTAAAATCAGCTTATAACAAAAGTTCAGTTTGTATGTTAACTGAAAACCGCAGTTAAATACACGCAGAACTCTACTTACAGTTACAATAACAAGGAGACAATGTATTAATTTAATTGTTAAATTCAGTCAATTTATAACACCGTATATTGTCAAACAAAAATTAAAACTGCCTCCGTTTCTCTTACCATCATGGACGGACACTTCGCAATGACACAATTAGCTACACCGCTAAATTTGCCAAAATTCCATCAATACCATAATGCGTGGTTATGGTCAGACTATTATGTTCAATTTAATCTCCATATTAGTAATATTAACAAATGGTCTATTTTGAAAACTTTACCTGGATAGCTCAAGGTTGCGTTGCGATGTCGCAGCCCATCAGAAACTTGTCCAGTTTTCATTTCAGTGTATTGCCAAGTATACAGCACCGTGGATCTGCTGCAAAAGTCCTGGACCGAGAAAAGAAAGATTCTATGAGACAGCTGGCAATAGAATTGTTCGCTGCCGTCCCGTTACGACTCACTTCAAGCGCTAACGTGGTCTTGTTGTACCATTTGAGATGTAGTAGGATAATCAAGTGATTCCTCTTTCAGATGGTTCAACAACAAAATAAGTTTCTGACAATATTTCTCCTATAACTGTAATGTGATCTGTTTATTTTTTTAGTTGTCAGCTCGGCCAAGTAAGTTTACCTTTATCATGCAATTTTTTCATTACTTATGTTAATCAAAGCTATCGTATATAATGTCAAAATTATTGTGCAAAAGCGTGAACCAACTTCTAAAGAAACTCTGATACTATCATCAATGTTGTGATTTTACCCATTTTGTATGGCAATAGAAGTCCCACATAATGTTCCCCATGCATTTTATTTCACAATTTTACTGTTGTGCCACGAAAAAAATAAAAAAATTTGGTGTCAGTTTTTCAGACTTGAAGACTGAGGAGCTCATATTATATATTAACCTGTTAACTGTCACTAGGCCCTAATTAGGGCCCTACAAAATTTTCAAACAAATTTTGAATCCTTCATTTGTAAACTATGACTTAAATCCTCAATCAATCCAAGCAAATGATACTACATTTGAAAGGTTAGACACTCGGGATTTAATTTTTCCCACCTTGTTGCCCTATGTTCGTCAAAACAAATGCAAATCAATTTCTCAACATAGACACCACATATGTGAATGCAATAAAACTTGTCAGTCCTCATCATCAAAGTTGTGCTGTGACTGCCAAACCATGTATTATCCATTCCATTTGGTCTTGTTCAAAAGCTAAGAACCTGTGCAATCAAGATATCCACGTTGTTTGTCCCAAAATTGAAGATTGAGTCGTGTATTTTATGTAAATGCTCATAACATTTACAACAGACACGCAACACAGTATTTGGTGTAATAGAACCATTGTATGTGGGAGCGGTGAGCATTTGAAATGTGGTATACCAATCCGGGCTAAATGAGAGAAAATGCAGGTGACAGTTATGAGTTTAATATATGTACATCAGTGTGATTCATAGTAAAATTATTGTTGAAATTTAAAAAAAACAAAAAATGTTCCTTTATTCAGTACTTTTTTTGCGGCTAATTTCAATTAATTTGCAGGAGGGGGTCAGCCCTCCAGTAATTACAGCCATGTAAACTATTAAAGGCAGGCTGAAGACCAGTTGAACAGCAGTATTCTGGACTAGTCAGAGAGGCCTGATGGATATAAGGCAGTGCTAAAACTCCAAAGCTGAGATTACAAAGGGCCTGTATGAAGTCACTCTGTTACCTCCTGATAAGAATGGGTTGCAGCATATGTGAGGTAGAACACAAATATTCATGCACACACACACACACACACACACACACACACACACACACAGACAAGCGTGCACTCTTCCTTCTACTTACACACACATAATCTCACACTCTTCTTGTCCGTCACGCACATAAACACACACAGTCACGCACACACACACACACACACACACGCGCTCCCCGCCCCCCCGCCCAAACACACACACACACACACACGCACACACACACACACTTCCTCTGTTCCAGGAGGTCCGTTCCCCTCCACATCTGTTTAGCGAACATGTTCCAGGGTTTCCCAGTGGAACCGGCCAGAGTTCTGCTCTCTGGCCGGGGTCTCCACATCACAGAGCCACAAATTAGCTCCTGACATTAGGGTGCCATAATTACTCCAGGAAGGCATGAGGCATTAATTATGCTCTCAGCGCCGTGACAGGTTAGCCCTGAAGGACGTGGGCACTCCACTGGGTTCGCAACGCAAAGCCACTGACCAGGCGGGGCTCGCATACCAAACCACCCCCCACCCATGCTTCAGACTCAATCCTCTCTCTGCCTAAAAATCCAGCAAGCAAGATATTTTTATTCAAACAGACCTCTTGGACTCGGCTGACTTTTTACATGTTGATGCTTATTTCTCAGGGTTTACATTAAGCATATTTTTTGTGAGTTTAGCTTAATGAGCTTCCAGTTCACTTAAATTTAGCAGAATTGGATGAAGTGTAATGAACTGAACTGGTGTGATGTAATATCTGTTATTGGTAGCCAAGATCGTTGCTTTGACACGATTTATACATATTAATGTACAAGCGCACAAATAACGCAATCACGCAATGATTTAAAAGCATACCTATGTTACCGTTAATAAAAAGAATACAAGCTGTTTCCAAAGGTGTTTATGTCGATGACAATCATTGAAGTTAATGACAATTAACATATGGTACAATTGACGGACAAACAAGAGGAGTAACTGCTTGAATAAAATGTGAAAGAGTACACTGAGAATTGGGTTAAGATGCGGAGCTGGAGGGACTGTCTTTGTGTAGCTCAAAATGGCCGCACACAGCGCCCTGCCTCTCTGGCCTTAGAGGGGCTCCACAGTGGCCGTTCCCACCAGACTCCCTCTGTCCTCAGGGCAAAAATGGAAAAAGGTCAGTTGGTTAATTTGCGCAGTTTCCACCCAAAGCATTCTCCAAGCACTACGGAGTAATTCAATCAGTCGAAAAAACACAAGCCTGGCCACTGCAAATACAGGATTAATTACAAAAATCATTAATGATGCGACATGTCATGGGCGTCTGCTGGTGTGAAATTGGTGGAAGGATCTGATACGGGGGGAAACGGCAACACTTTCAGACCAAGAAACAGTCCTAGCGTTGAATTATTTCACCTCACCATTATCATATCTTAAATCTACAAATCTCCTCGTTGATATACAGTATTTGCCAATAACCCTAAGATTGTGACGCGCCACATTTATATTTCTTAACACTCTATGGTAAACTTGGTAAAAAAAACCAAAAAAACATGGTAATTTCTATGTGTAAGTTTAACTGGCAGCTTATCCAATGAGCTTTTGTGATTTTAAATTGGGCTCTTGTGGTTTTAAAAAGAGGAAAATTTGTCCACTCAAAGGTATACAAGTATAAAATAGACAAAAAAAAAAACATTTGTCTTGATTCATCGAAATCATCGCCCTCATTTGCAGTAATGAAGGTGAGGGGAAAATTCTCATCAAAAGTGGGTGTTCCAACACTATAAAAGAAAGGATAAACAAGCACTCATCGACAGAGGCACTCTAAAGCAATGAAATGGCATTTTCTCCATCACGGTTTCATCATCTGAGGAGATGTCCGGCGAAAAACCAACACGCATTCCCATGAAGGCTGGCAACTTTGCTCGTGGAAAGAAAAGAAAGCGCAGTCCTGGGGTCGACGAGTGAAAGTGGAACTGCCCTTTTTATCGCTCTTAAGTCAGGCGGAAAATTGCTCACCTATTTGTCATTGTGCACCGTGGAGTTGAAGCCAGCCAGTGGATTCTTTCATGACAAGCTTACCGAATTGGATGTTTTTATTTTTTTTTCCACCCGTTCACACCTGTGCTCCCAGGTAAAATAACAAAAACGAAGAAAAGGCAAGAGAGCGAGAGAAAAGGAGGTTTAGAGTGAGGCGGGGAGAGGGAGAAAATTGATAGGTAGAAAGAATTCTCCATGTAACCTTGCACTTCTCATAGGCTATATCAACTCAATTGAGCTTAATTTACACTTCGCACACAGTGTCAGATGAAATGCCTGGGCTTGGCTGGCATCCAAACCAGCGAAGTCTTGGCTAATTGTGCCCAGAGCCTCAGGAGAGTTGAAGGAGTGAGTTGGTGGACTGGATGCGTGCACATTGTCATCACAAACAGTATTTAGTTCATTTGAGGGTAAATACAAACTAAAGCGCAGTTGACATCTGTGATGTTGCACATGCAGGCTTTACTCAGGTGTAAATGAGATTAATTTGCAATCACCAATGGCCAGATATTGAACTGCAGGACTTGCACACATATCACGTGCATTGTACATCAATGCCCAGAATTTGCTCTTAAATAGTTAATAGTTAATGGTACAGCAGCCACCTATCGCTGATAAGCAGATACAGTCTGATGCACAGAAGCCCCTAATCTGCAATCGTGTAATTTGATTAAACCTCATATTCATATTTTTATTATCACTTTAATAAAATGTTACGCTGCAGTTCATTATACATCATTAAAACTGAGTGACTATTGTGCAGTGAAAAAATGACTGCAGCAGTCAAGAGCAGATGGAATATTTATTTACCCAAAACACATTTAAATACCTTGCTAAGTGAAAACATATTTTCCCATTGCAATCAACCTTATTCTTCAGGGATACTGTCATGATTGTCTGGTACAAATCAAGGCAATCTAAACTGGATTGCATTGCACTTTCTCAAAGGCTTAAGTTATTTGCGGCAAGTTATTGACGCCATTCAGTTTACCCCAGGAGGAAATCTAGTGAAAGGCTGGTGATAGATAACAGTTTGTGACGCTACTCTCCTGTCGAATTGTGTGACCTCCATATTTAAAGCCTTCAGGGGACTGAATGTCCAGTGTTTGTTCCTCTGTCAGTCTATCCTGAACCTGTCTACAGATCATAAGTGCACCCACTGACCATCCTCTAAAGTTAGGCCGAACAGACAAAATCCTGTGATTCACGGAGCGTTGAGAATTTTGCAAATCATCCAAACCGAAAATGTTATCCATTAGTTAGCACTTTGTTTCAGTAATAGAATTATCATGTTTGACAATTTTCTACGTACAGCGCCCTCAATAATTATTGTCACCCCTGGTTAAGATGTGTTCTTTAGCGTCTAATAAATTTAGTTTTTTTTCTAAATAATATAAGACCACAATGGAAAAAAGAGGAAAATCCAACCTTTAATTCAAGTGCATCTAATTCAGTGGGAAAAAAATCCCACTTTAAGAAATAATTCTTTTACATCAAATCATGTGTGCCACAATTATTAGCAACCCTGATGTTAACACTTTGTACAACCCCCTTTTGCCAACAAAACCGCACCTAATCTTCTCCTAAAATGTTTCACAAGATGGGAGAATATAGAAAGAGGGATCTTCGACCATTCCTTTTTGCACAATCTCTCTAAATTATCCAGCAACCTGGGCCCTCTCCTCTGCACTCTCCTCTTCAGCTCACTCCACAGGTTTTCAATAGGGTTGAGGTCTGGAGACTGAGATGGCCATGGGAGGAGCTTGATTCTGTGTCTGGCGAACCATGTCTGTGTAGATTTGGCCACATGTTTAGGGTCATTATCTTGCTGAAAGACCCAGTGACAGCCCATCTTCAGCTTTCGGGCAGAGGCCACCAGATTTTGATTTAAAATGTCCCGGTATTTCAAAGCGTTCATGATGCCATGCATCCTAACAAAGTTCCCAGGGCCTCTGGAAGAGAAACAGGCCCACAGCATCACCGATCCTCCCCCATACTTCACAGTGGGCATGAGTTGCTTTTCTACATACTCATCTTTTGTGTTCTGCCAGACCCACTTAGAGTGTTTGTTGCCAAAAAGCTCTATCTTGGTCTCATCTGACCAAAGCACACGGTCCCAGTTGTAGTCCTAGTACCGCTTTGCGAACTCCAGACGTTTGCGTTTATGACTGTGAGTGAGAAAAGGTTTTTTCCATGCATGCCTCCCAAACAGCTTTTTGCCATGTAGATAGCGCCTGATGGTTGTTTTGGAGACTTTGTGGCCCCAAGATGCTACCATTTGTTGCAATTCTTTAACAGTGAGCTTTGGAGAACTTTGTATTTCCCTTACCATCCTCCTCGCTGTGCGTGGTGGCAAAATAACCTTGCATCCTCGTCCAGGCTTGTTTACCACTGTTCCAGTTGTTTTAAACTTCTTAATGATTCCTCTGTCAGTAGATATGGGCAGGTGCAGGCGAGTGGCTACTTTCTTGTAGCCATTGCCTGACTTGTGAAGGTCAACACATATCTGCCTTACTTGAATGGTGTGTTCCTTTGTCTTTCCCATGTTGAAGAGTGGATAAGAGAAATGGCCTCTGTGTCACATCATATTTTCTGTATACCGCAGGGAAACAGGAGGTGATGAATTACTAATTAAATGTTCCTAGATACTGTGATCAACTTTGTAAACTGCTGTATAAATGACAGAAATACTTCAATTACATTTATTTCCTAGGAATTGTCACAGGTGCCAATAATTGTGAAACACATGATTTTATGAAAAATAATAATTTCTTAGTCAGGGATTTTTTTTACCCTTAAAATTCCCTTGAGTTGAAGGTTACATTTTTCTACAATTTTCAGTGTGAGAATATGCTTCTGCAATAAAAATTGAATTTATTTTAAGGCTTTTAACACATCTTAACCAGAGGTGCCAATAATTATGGAGGGTGCTGTATTTCTGATGTATCTTTTTAAGTGTAATTGTAATGTTTTCGCCCCAGTTTGTTTATTTGTCTGTTTGTGAACAACGTACCTCAAAAAGTACTGCACGGATTTGGCTGAAATTTTGTGGTTGGATTGCTGTTACATCAAGGATGGACCCTATTGATTTTCACCACAATCAGTTAAACAATATGGTCGTCACAGCAGCCATCTTGAAATCCTATGGAACGCAACACAGATTTGGCTGAAATTTTGTGGGTGGATTGCTATTACATCAAGGATGGACCCTATTCATTTTCACCATGATCAGTGAAACAATATGGCCGCCACAGCAGCCATCTTGAAATCCTATGACCTGCGATAACTCAACTTTGCTCCCACTTATGCAGATTTGGATTGTGCTGCCATGGCGGAGGTTTGCACTCTACGAGTGCCACTAGTTTTCAAAGAGGACATTTCACCAAATATAATTTTAATGTCAGCTTGATAAACATGTGAGAGTGCAATTTGTATTGTCACAGGTAAAGTCTTAAAAAAGGGTAGAAAACAAATGCTGGTGACTGATTCAACAATGATGGTCATTTCAGCAATCGAGCATTTCACCTCAGGGTTGACACAGGCTCCTGAAATAACAGAACAGGTTAAACTTATTAAACGTTATCCAACTTTATCACGACAAATTATGTAATATTAAATGCAGAACACTTAGCAGATGTGGGTCCATCTTGTTCCATAGCTCACATGCAGTTTTCACAACGCTTAGACCTTCGGGAGGAAAAGAACATCTGGAATATTAAAAAAATAAAATCGGTGTTTCGCATTTTGAACAAATCTCAACATAAGCCATGTTGACACTTCTCGTTTGAACTTGAGAAATCTGTTAAAGAAAAGCATTGTTGGAAATGCTGCTTTCTTCCCTGGCAGATCAATCCAGGAAAGATTAATTTAAAATAATGTTGTTGTGAGATGGTTTGAGCTGACTAGCTTATCGAAAACTAGTGAAAGGGAATTTGTTCATATTTATTATCACTTTCATTCTGGGGTTTTAGCTATTTTTTGAAAAACATATGGCAAAAATTATTATCGTTTCAATGTTAAATTTTGCAAAATGTCACAAAATCTCTCTAAGAGGGGAATTGTTTTGTGAAGGCACTATACCCTTATCATATTTTTGCCAGTATTAGCTAGCAACCCCTGTATTTATGCAGTCCTGCAGTCTTGACACAAATATGTTTTTAATGTGTTTTTGACCTTTTGCATGCCCTTGACCTTGACCTTTGACTTCCCAAAATCGAATCACCTCTTCCTTGAACAATACTTCATTATTCCACCAAATTTGAGGAAAATCCATCCATAACATTTTGTGTAATCCTGCTTACAAACAAACCAATGAACCAACCAACAGACAAATCGTAATGATCACATAACCTCCTCCAACTTCTCTGAGCGGAGGTAATTATAAATCTTTATGCCCTCTAAGTATTAAGCAAGCTGAATGGGAGCAATGTCACCGTCAATCAGGCGCAAACAGGACGATTCAGACGAATTAGTTTCAAAATCTGCCTGCTACTCGGAAACTCGGAATACTGTCGGAATTGCATCATGTGATGCTGAATCACACGGCAAGTCAACAAGATGCTGGCCGCTTGTCTCCTCGCTCTTATTTCTGGGATTTTTGGCGTATTTTGCTATGTAACATATGTGCAGCTTTGTTGCCTCCTTTTCATCAAGATGCTAGCTAGCCAGGGTAAGTGCTAGCTAATCTGGCTAATGTGTGCTGACTTTCTTCGCGAAAAAAATGGTTGACAATGACGGAGACAGACCATGGCAGTATATCAATCGCAGCCTTTCACTCAAAGTGCGATGTGCTGTCATTGAGCCTTCCCTGGGATGGTCACAAGCATTTTGTGAATCGCTCAAGACGATCCATTGCATGTTTCTGATATCCCCATCTTGGTGAACCACATTGCTCCATCTACCGTCAAGTACAGAAAATGTATTTATCGAATTCTGTTTCATCAGATGCAGAGATAAAACGTATTTCTGCCGCTGATCACTGTGACAGCATGTTCTCTGTTTTATTTAAATTACTATGTGCATTTGGTGCTGAGGGAGAGAAGCAAAAAAATTTTTGAACCAAGATGCATATGGAGGTATATGGTTGGATTGATGTGCTTTAATTTTATATTTGAGCAGTGGTCTAAAAACTTTACGTTTGGCTTGTTGTATGGAGGGTCAGTCGGGTTACTGGAATCAGGACTTTGTTTTTGTTTTGCCTTACCAACCGTGCACTTTTGAAATTTAATTCTAAATCTTGTTAAAGCGGAATACTTACCATCAGCCATTTTTGCCTAATAGAATTCACCATATCTACTGGTAAAAAATCAATCTTCAGCGAACTCCCTGTGTGTAGTACAATTTTTGCTTTAGGAAAAACAAAGACAGTGAAAGTGTGACCACGAGGAGGGCCTGGCATTCTTTGGGCTGAAGTGCGACTTATTTGTCCAACAAAATAAACAGCCCTGTTACACTGCAAAAAAAAAATAAAAAAACTGTCAGCACAAACAGCCTTTCCGTGTTAAGAGTAAAATTATGATGCTCAACGGTTTTGTGATGACAGGATCCATCCCATGTCTGACCCTCTCTTTTTAAGTTACAGACTAAAACTGTTTTTTCCGACTCACAAAGCCCGATAAATTGAGCAAAGAGTAATTACAGTGGATGCAGTTCTTTCGTTTGGAGCTGCAGCACTGAACTATTATGCAAATTGCAACCTTTAGCCATTGCTGGGTGTTGTCTAGCCGCCGGTGCTGGACCTGTCATTACTGCCTGTTCATTGAAACTCTTTCAATCTCACAAGGAACATCAACAGTTCAGGCATTGGAGTCACAGATAAGTGCCTTGTTTTACAATATCGCCAAAGCTAATTAATTGTCCAGCAGGATTTCATGTCAATAATAATGGCGCTTTTGCAGCTCTTGTAATTTTAGGCTGGGATGCCAGTAACCGATAAGACCAAACAAAATCATTGCGAAACCTTTTGATTTCTGATTGTATCCATAATTCACCGAGAGCATCCCACTCTGCTTTCAACAAATTTGTTCAGGGGCTGTACTGCGGAATACGGGTTCATATCCCAATCGAGTCGCAGCAGGCTCTAGTACAGTACGGTATATATTCTGCTCCTCTCATCGGAATCAAGAATGAAAAGCTTCACATTTCAGAATTTCATGGGTCCCCACACAAAGCCTTTGTACGCTCATGTTTAAACACTGGCCATATTCACCAGTAACTTTGAGCAACTGCAAAATAACTTCCTTTTTTGCTGAACAAGTATTGTCGATGCAACTATGTGAAGAAGTGAGAAATGACGCCGGAGTTGTAAAAACTAACAGTTTAACTCATTTATCTTATTCACACAGAGGCTTCACATGTGCACGGTGGGTCATTACGGTGTTTAAAGGGCTGTGACTCAGACTCAGTCTCCGAACATCAATGGCTCTCTAACCACCCATAATCCAGCCCTATTTCACCTGCATTAGGCCAAATCCCAAATGCAGAGCGTCTGTTGCTCTTGTGAATGCCCTCGGTTATCTCCTCAACAAGATCACAGCCTGGATATCAAAAAGACGGGCCCACCTGTCAATGCGTAAATCGGCCATTAAAGCTCTCGCGTGGAGCTGGTGAATAAAGCAGAGCGAACCTGGGCAGGCCCCGGCATATCAGAGCCAGAGGACGTGCGTGAACCGTCACTGCCCGTGTGGCATGAGGATAGCCCTGCTGCACAAAAGGTATAAAAACCAAGACTATGGGGGACAATTCTGTGTCTTTATTCTAGAGCGTCATAGCTTTCAATAGCCAATAGTGACTGTTCCATCAGCATGAGGATGTGAAGTTGCATGAATACTACTGGCTGCTTTGAGAACTTGCACCCTGAAAGCCACACAGCCTCACATGAAAGCACCCCCTGCATTTGCATTAGAGGCCCACAGTGGTGAGGTATCCCTGGTTATCCTGAGGCAACTTGAACGGAGTCAGAGAAGAACACTAGTCAGGTTTGAGGTACTCAATTAGAATTTGTTTTACTCTTGAGGATTTTACAAGAACTTAAAGATAGTAGATCACTGAAAAACACAGTTCAGTTTCTCTTCGACAGGAGTCACGATGAGCATTAAAACACTCCACTGGATTAACAAGTCCCACATTGTATGTGTCAATTTAGTATATGCTAGGTATTTTAAAGCTCAAATCCCATGAAGTAGAATCATACATGTTGATAAGTACTGGTCTTTTCAGTCGCAGGAACAACAATACTGTCAATTGCAGATTTAACAGAAATGAAAAACCTCCTACATTACCATTGTAACTTGACTCCTCTCTGAGTAATCCACTGTTATGAGAAGTGCCTGGAGCTGCTTTAATTTCCTTTGAAACTTGATCGCTGACAAATTAAAATGGCTCAGGATCAAACACAACAAGTAGCGTGTCAAAGGTGCGCATTTCCCCTCTCAGTCAGCTGATGTGCTGAGTGGTTGTAAATATCACGCTGACACATAATCGTTAATGCCATCCCGCCACCTGTCGTATGAGATGGGAGCTGAACAGTGCGTCCATGCAGTGCACTATTCACGCACCGTTCAACTCAATTATAATCGTTCTGAGCTCTAAAAATCACCTGCAACATAAGAATAGACTTGCTGTATTTCAGTAACGACAACTCAAGGACAGATTTATCGTTATATTGAACACACGAGTAAAAACTTTTGAAGTTTAGCGCTGAACGGATCAGCTTTTGGTACTACAGTGTTCACACCAGTATACACCATTCTTCTTAACAGGGAGCCTCTCCCATTCAACAGCAGGAATACCAGACCCTGTCCAAAGCGCAGAAGAAGACTCAAAGGACAGGTGATAGCTGGGAAGGTGGGGAGGGAGAGCAGTTAATGCAGCTGCATAGCAGAGCCTGGAGACCAGGTGAGGCAGTGAGCAGCACTGAGGCGTTCGGAGTGATGCTTTAAAATGGGCGCCCCACGGGGATGTGCGCATGTTACTGGAGGGTGGCTGGGAATGAGAGGTGTGTATGTGCGGGTGATGGATTGAGGTAACGCTTGTCACAGTGACTGCTGATATGCGTCATGACCTAAACCGTTTTGCGCATTTCATATGCATCACTCATTCAGCATCTGTATCTTGAATTTTAACTCCCTGAAGGTGAAAGTAAGTGCTTAGGTTGCCTCTTCTCTCAGGTCAATACAGATTAAATTTTATGCGTCTGTTTGTGTGTGTGCGTGTGTGTGTGTGTGTTTGTTTGTGTGTGTATGTGTGTGCGCGTGTGTGTTTGTGTGCATGCGTGTGTGTGTGTGTGTGTGCATCTGAATGTGTGTGGGCTCCTGTGTGTGTGTGAGTGTGTGTGTTGTGCCTTTGTCTATATAAGGGAATCTGGGCACAGAAATATCTCTGATATCCAAACACTGCAAATAAAAATGGTTAAAGTGATGAACGCTTTGGACAATTCGGCAAGTGCGTTTTGAGTCTTCAGATTTTTTTCACTTTATCAAACACTACGGATGAAGAAGTTAATCAAGGAAGTAACAAAGGGTCTCTTTGTCTTCCGGAAGCCTCCGTGCTCTCCAATATCAAAGGCAATGTGAGCTTAGCACAACAAGATGCTGCAGAAGGCGATAAGATACGGGCCGGCTGACAGTTGAAAGAAACAGCGAGAGGAGTGAAATGATATTGAATTAACACTCTGAGCCAAATTAGACTTCTGATATGGTGAGAACGTTGAACCAGACAGTTGATCAGGACTCAGTTTGCACCCTGCTCTATATTTCCAAAGGTGAATTCCAAGCCCCCCAGAAAGTCAGAAGTCATTCCAGGTTAATGTGTCACTCTGACAAATGAAAAGACAGAGAAATATTTCATTCACTGCATCATGTTACTGAAGTAGTTCCCACCTTATGAGAGAATATAGTTTTCTACTAACTAGTTAGCACACAAAAACAAACCTGCATTTCGACTGCGTGAAAGCATTAGCACTCATTCACAACTGTGTAATACTATGGTACACTTAGGAAAAACAGAGTCGACAGGATTAATCACAGAGGGAAATCTCACAGGGATTGAGCTGTACTCTCTGCCTGTGCGTAGTCTTGCTGTCACCTTCGGCTGTCGCGTGCCTGTACAACAAATGAGCTTGATATCATGAAAGAGAGAATGGGAATGATATCCGGCAGGGAATTTCTGGCCACCCTGGAGCTTGCACATCCCAAACAGGGATAAAATAACAAAGATAAATGAATACTTTTATTGAAAAGTTAGCATGGTGGAAAGGGTGTGTGAATATTAACTGAAGGGGTGTACTTGCAATCAACCCAAGGAAATTCAGCATGGATGTATTCTGGAGTCCACTACAGACCCTATGTACTCCAGCATGTTCAAAGTATACCAGCAGCTAGTACACTTAGCATTCTGCATTTCATACTGCCAAAAATTCACCCAAAAACTACAAAAGTGATTCTTATTTCTGGTGTTCATTCGCTGTTTGCACTTGCCGAGTGAAGCACTGTCTTATAAAGCGTGACCAATGATCAAGTACTACAATGCTTCTGACATTTATTCTGACTAAACGACAACAACAACAAAAAAAATTTGAAAATGCTCCCTGTTATAGAATACTTTTGTGCCCCTCTAAGTCGACAGCGATGATTGGACAGATAATCACTGGGATGGCAGTGCTGGAGCAGTTCCCACAGACATGTTCCTTTAGAGTCAGCAGTCCTAGATGGCCTTTATAATGAGATCCTCCTTCTTCTCTGAATGGGGACTGCTAATCAAAGGCCATTAAGTTGGTTAAGTTACATGCAATCTTTTAATACCCTCGCGATATAGATCCAGCAGAGATAAAGTGATTGATCAAAGGCTGACTGGTTGTGTAGAATGCCTGCACTAGCATTTCACGACAAAATAACCTTATTATGAATGCATCTCGATTTGCTATCTTTAAATAATGCGTATGAGGCTTGCCTGTCGCTCAGTGTTCTGATACCAGTGCCCTATTCAGTTCAGGTGAACCATGGAATGTAAAGGAGACAGAGTATTTGGAAGATGATGTCATTACCATTCGCAAAATCAAGTTAAAATCTAATGGCGTAATGTTACTTCTGAGGGTTTCTAACTTGGAGCCCCGATAATTCAATGCCGGTAACAGAATCCTGCAGTTTATTATTTGAACCATAGCAATATGAGAGTTGACAGCCTTATGGGCATTTAGGTACATGCTTTGAATGATTGGTGCATTGGACAGGAGACAATAATGTGAAGTGCATTCCTCGTCTCTTGTTTGTCTCCACAAATACAGCAATTTAGAGTCTGTCTTTTTAATCACCCATGGTTATATGCATGCCACGATTTTTATCAGGGTTCTACGGATATTATGGCCATTGTTCCATTTCTCTGAGTTAATTGTTTAACAACCATAAACTACCTAGAGAGTATGTGACCGAGTCTGCACTGATTAGGACCAAAAGTCAGCCAGATCTGGTGCTGTTCAAACCCTAAGTTCATTGCTATCTGTGCAGTTTGCTGATTAAATTCGCCAGATCATTCCATGACCAGCTACCGTAAGAAGTTTTGATGGACTTTCTCATTCACAATGAAACAAAGTGTATTACTGTGAAATGCACAGCGAGAATTAGTAACCATTTTCTATGACAGATTACCAGCTGTGCAGTGAGACCAATGACGTAGTCAGTCACGTCACTACATCTGTTAATTTTGCCTTACTACTTTTAAGCAAAGTAAACATGACTCATTTTACAGATTAAAAAGAAAACCTCAAGCAAACACTGTATGGTCACTTTCCATAGTCACATTCAGCATGAAGTAATGTTTTATACTCTAAATATGATTATTTATTGGCCTATGATATTATACAGGAAAGGCCTCATGAGAAGCAATATTTTATAGCTTTAAAGTTGAAACTAAGAGACCGTATTGAAACTTATAAAAGGTTTTTAGCTTTGAAGGCCACACGGAGAGCGAGGATGTAGTGCATTTAGTGCGTGATGTATCCACCGGGATAGGTGCTCTCGCTCATACTCCAAGACCAAAACGAATTCAGCACGAACAGATCAAAGCATAGTTTGGATACGTATTGGAAAACATACAGGCTTATTTGAAGCTCAAGCAGCACAATGGCGAAGCTACCACATTCAACTCCCCCTGTCACATTCTTGTCTAAGACGCATTTCAGTGCAGATAACAAGGGTGCGCTCCGTAACGCGGCGTTTCAAACTGCGGTGACCAAGCACGACAGCAGACACAATCCCAACGCCCAGAGGGAAAGTTAGAGGAGCTTTAACCTGCCACTGCTCTACGATTAGAGGCGATCATATTATGCACTCCTTCGTCAATGTTTACTTAATCGCCCCCCTTTTATCCTTTGGTTGCCTGGAGAAATGACTGCAGTACGTGCCAGTCAGAAAGAACGTGGTAATGCCCAGAAATTCTAGGGCATGAAACTACGTTGACAACCGTGAGATGCTCTGTCATATAATAAAACGGAACCTTTTCTATCTTCATGAGGTGCAGCTAAGGTGAGCCGATTACGCTATTCGAGCATAAATTGTAACGTTTAAAGAGCTCGCGATTAGCTCAACTGCATTCCTTCTTTCTGGATTAAAAATAATCATTATTATTATAAAGATAATAATACTTTTCAAAGGCGCAGTAAGTAGGGGAGAGCTGGGATGAAAGTTACATTTTTCACATGGACGTCATTTAAAAAGATAACGTTACAGACCGAAAAAAAATTTCGGAGCGATTAACTACTTTTGTGTGTACTCTGTCAATATTAGGTGCTAAATCATCACCATATATATTGACTTCAGCATATTTTGACGTCTAGCGGAAGTTGCGCATTGCTACTTTCGACCTATCCAGTCGGGGTGAAAGTAACGCACGGGCAGGGCAAAAGTAACGTGATCAAATTTACTGGAATCTTAAAATTTCTGTCGTTAAAACAGAAGCAAAAACAACCAGACATTTGTTTTAAACATTTTAATTGGCCTCAAATATTTCAAAAGTGAATGTGAACACATTAAATGTGCAATTGGTTTATTTATAAAAATTATCCCAGATAGCCAGCTCCGGATCTGCCCTGGCTCTGTGCCGACTCCAGCAGAGCCGGAGAATATCCGGAGTGGAGGAGCTTGCTATCTGAGTGGTGTCTCAAGGGAGCATGCGCTAGGATGGAGCTGGTGATGGAGCTGGTGATGAAGAGGGCGCTGGTGATGGAGCTGGTGATGAAGAGGGCGCTGGTGATGGCGCTGGCACTGACACTGGGGATGGAGCTGGTGCTGGTGCAGGACGGTCAGTCACAAGAGCTGGAGCAAAGTCTGCCTCACTGAAAATATCTGGATTCAAGCGCCAGATACCGGTACACTCGAACCCAGACGAAATGCTGCTTGTTGTTCAAGCTTGAGGCAGAGCTTTAGCCACAAGACTTGGGATGTTGTAGATGGTCAAAGTTCTTCCAGGGCTCATTCACATCCAATTTTCCGCTGCACTGTTAATGTAGTGCTACAGAGGGCCAAAAACGCTTCGGTCTAACGGCTGGAGACGGTGGGAGCAGTGGGGTGGAAAAGACAGGAGTACAATGCCATGTGACTTGCAAACGTCAATGGCTGCCACAGAGAGGTGTGATGCATGATTGTCTAAGAGTAGCAGCAACTTTGACTCCGGGGTCACGTGGGTGTGCCTTGCAAAATGCTGTAAAAAGGCCAAAAAATCCATCACCTCCATCCACCCCGATCCATTGGCAAAACCAGTCCAGCCAAGGGGGACCATCCCGGATGAAGTGGTCATGGAACTTCTTCCTTGGGAAGATAAAGTAAGGGGGAACAAAGTTGCCTTGTGCGTTGGCAGCAAAGGCAACGGTCACCAATGGCCCTCTTTCCCCAGAGGTCACAGCACCGATCTGGCACTGCCCCTTGGTGGCGATGATTTTGTCTGGCAATTGAACCGTTGTGGCACCTGAAGTAATAAGTGAAATGAATTATTGCTGTTGCAAATCACTGTTGCTTTTAAATTTATCGAAATATAAATTTTTACCTATTTCATTCATGTTCCGGTTGTCATTTGCTTCAAAATTATAGCGGGTGAGGACAGTCTTTAGGTTTTTAAAAAACGCTGTCACGTTGGTCTTGTTGAAGCTGGTGGAACGGGACATGCTGGTGGCTTGAGGTTGACGGATGGACGGGGTTTTGTTGCACTTGAGGAAGGAGGTGAGCCAATCCTTCCCTGCCATCTGGTGTTTTTTTAATGAACATGAAGTTTTGAGGCCAATATTTTTGGCCAGCTCATATGCAAACTTTTGAACCTAAAAAAAGCAAAAAAAAAGGTTAATTCCCGGATAGCAGCTGATCCGGCTCAGAGCCAGGGCAGATCTGGAGCAGGGGTGCTTGCTATACAGCAGTAGTGGTGTAGCTCTGTCTGCGGTGTTACTCCCACCTCTTTAGAACTCAGGCCAAAATATATACCAGCTGCTCTCTTATTATATGCCTGCAGTCTCTTCTTCTGTTCTTCTGTGAAGACTGTGTACCCCGGGGCCCCGGTCTGCTGCCCTCCTGCCTCTGCTCTCCTCTTGCAGTACCTGAACAGGGTGACATGACAAACTCCATGCACCTCTGCTGCCCTCCTTATCCTATCGCCTCTTCGGACATCAAAAAAGGCCCTTGCGTAAAATGGAAGTGTAAACGAAAGTTCAATCACGAGACGTAGGATTCTCATGCAATTACACTCACCCAATCGGCGCCTTCGGTCTTCTCTATATATGCTTCTGACGTGTTCCTGTCTGCTGTTGCACAGATTCCGCATCGCCCACCACCTCCCCACCACCACCAACTTCTCGACTCCGCCTCTTCAGCATCTACCTCATCCGTGTGACCCTTCTGTCCAACGGGGGATGGCTTCGCCCCTGCCTGCTACCCAGGCAGATCAGCGCCTCTCCTCGCTTGAGGGTCCTCGAGGACGGAGTCATCGCCAAATCCTGAATTTCTTTCATGTCATTGCATTGTTAATAAATCTCCTTTCCTTAAAATCCGGAGTCTTCGTGATTGAACCTCCGGGTTAACCGTTCCTCTCTGGGTACTTCTGACCCTAACTCTTGGCATTTTCTGTCGGTAAAAAATAATACACATTTTTATTGAGCTTTTAAACACAAAATGCGCCGCATTAGCAGAGAGGGACAAACAGGACTGTTGCTACTTCATTCCCGATAGTGACTCCTGACATTTGAACGAGGATTGCTTCCGAAGTGGAAAAAGTCTGACATTTCAAACTTCACCATATTTTACAGAACTAAGTCATCTATCATTTCATTATAAATATGACACATGGAGCGATACAGACAATCTTTAAATCGAAAAAGTTTAGCATTTGTCTGAATTTACTCACCGCTGTGGAAAACAGTCTTCCCAGTCTTGTGCAGCGAGGAAGCCTCGACGCCTCAAGAATTTTTGCGGGTCTGGAGAGGGGTGCGAGCTGCACGCGCTGACCTAGTATGAAGCATCGAAGTGCGGATGGCTGTGAGTAAATCGCCATATTACTTTTGTCCAGAGTTACTGTGGCAGTACTGTACTGTAGGTGCTCCCCTACATTTTTAACACAAATTTTAAGTTGGTCCTAATATTTCCATATGCATCCAAAAAGTTGATAGAATCAATGATACACCAAAGTGTATTATTTATAAATTTTTTTATATGTAAGTATCAACAGTGCTGCCAGAAAAATGGAATTTAAGAGAGGATAGCGGGGATACCAGCCGTCTGTTGGCCATCTCCATGTGCGGTCTGCCTCCTAACCACGCATTAAAATGCTAAGCACACTTGAAACAAGAGCACGTCAGACGTGTCAGTCTCTAAATCCGCCGTGACAGTGAGATTACATCACAGAATGGCTGTCTTTGACCAGCTGGATTTTTTCAGGCCACACCAAGCCAAGCGCAGGGGAGAGCACCTGAAGGTTTGAAGAGCTTACTTTGAAGGTGTTCTGTTCATACGAAAATGTAGGAAAAGTTTTCATATGGGATTCAGTTTAAGTGGAGAGTAATATTTATTCATGCGGTTTACAGATTTTTTGAGGGCACAATCAACATTTATCTCAGCTGGCCTTTTATCATTATACTAAAGAATCGAGCCTATTGTAGCCTTGTGGTCCTAACATGAATGAGTAGCCTAATATGACGAGAAGGTTGTGAGTTTGAAGGAGACACATCCTTATTCAGCATGTGATGCCAGATGTGATAGCTAAGTGACATTGTCAGTATAAGGAATAAGGATGCGTTATTTTGCCCTTTACAAAGCATGAAATTTGCTTATGTATGATTTATGAAGACATTATGTCTCATTTATACATGCTGTATAAAGCCTTTATGAGCAACACTTCATCTAAAGTGTGACCGTGAAATGTATGTTAAAATGATATAGATGAAAAATTGCTGACAGTGCTGTTAAACAATAAAGAAACAATCAATAAGCATTTAAATGCCTACAAGATCTTTTACAGGCAAATGAAGTCAGTGACCTGCATTCCATTCGCAAATATTGACACCTGAAATATTGAAAAATACTTTCTCACGGAAGTGCTTAAAACTGAATCAAAACTGTTAAAGGAAACTTGTTCATAAAATCTAACTTGTACTTAATCGAAGTTGCATGTTTTTTCATGAGTTGACAGAGAATCTGGTGGGTTTAATAGAAAACTAGCTCTCTGAGAGCCTACTGAAGCTGATAGAAGCAGTCTTTACTTAGATCCAAAAATACAAGCCCAGTCTCAATGGAACTTGGTGTTTACAGGTAACCATAGAAACGTAATACTGGAACATTGTTTATTGCTGCAATTCAGTTTGCGTTGTGATGGCCGAACTTTTTCAAACCGATAGCACTGACTGTAATCAGGCAGGTGTCTCTGCCAAGCCCGAAGTTCGGAGAGCAATCATCAAGAATACAAATTAAGTCCAGGTACCGCTAAACAAGTTCCATCTTATTAGAGCAGCCCCACTGAGGGGAAAAAATTAGGCACTTCCTGAAGTAGCCTACAATATTAGCCAACGAGAATAATGGGCTAATCTCTGACAGTGCGCGTATCAGAGCAGTTGGACTAAACAGAAAAATAAGGCATTTTTTTCTTCGAAGGAAATTGTATGTTGGGGAGGATGAAGTTGGAGAAAAATGCTGTATGTCGTTCGGGGAAGGGGAAAGTGAATTTCTACCATGTTAAAGGGAACACATTGTATTCTATTGTCCCCAGTAGTCGGCGAACCTGAGAGTTGAACAATGTGTGACTTACCTGCGGAACAAAGGCGTCCTTCATCACCATGCTCTGGGGGGGAGACAACAGCTGCGTTAAGGGTAGGTAAGATGCTAGCGTAGAGGAAATGGCCTTTTCAGCCTTGACATTGACGTCCGATGCTACTTTGGCCTGATAGCGCAAGATTAGCCTACTTTAGAAATACTACAAAGGAGTAACATTAGAAGGCATTGATGGCGTTGAACAGCAAGGCTCAATTTGCGAAAGGGGGTTGTCTAGTACGAATTTCTAACATATATGGACTCTGGCCTGGCCACATTATCAAGATAAGAACCATGAAGCCCTTATTTACACCGCATCTGAAACTTAAGATACTATGATTTAGGTCTATATTCGGCTTCAAATCACTTCCACTGTCGTATATGGTGTTCATAAGCACAGGAGATGTTACTTACTTACACTTTTCTCAGAACATGTGTGTATGTTCTGGTGCCAGTTTTGAGAGGGTGGATGCCTGGAGAACAGAGGATGAAGAGTAAAAAGACAAGCTAGTTGCTGGGAGGCCTTGAAACAGGCTCTGCTGTTTCTTTTTTTCACCTGGTGTTATGTATATTCTTCATACTTGTTCGATGGGAATACTGCTACTGCTACTATCTCTTCATTATGTTGAGGGTCTAAGCATTGGCGATGCGAAGACACATTGTTATTATTAATTTGCTTTTTGGTTTGCTTCTTCTCAAAAGCAAAATAAATTTGGCGCACTGATAGCCAACACTCCCCGCAACCGATACACCAATTTTGGGGCCTATACGTTCAGCATTTTAGCACCATAATATGTTGAAAAGGTGGTGACGTCATTTTGAGGTCAACTTGTTGTAGCCATGGCAACCGGTTCATGCCGAACAAACCAAACCATAACCAGACAGCAGGCACAGTGTTTATCGCCATGGCCTTCATGTCTATGCATGGAATAAAACTTTTTTATCTTAAATAATTATCTTAGTTATCTTAAACTCAAACTATGCTCATTATAAAAGAACAGGGAGCATTGCTCTCTATATTTTTGATTGTGAAATATTAGGTGATTCGTGCCGTGTGTTAAGTGTACAAGTGAATGTGTTGCTGTGCTGTCAGCGTGAACCATTGTCAAGAAAGTGAGTGTTGACCAGGGCGAAAGTGACGTCACACTTTTTCCAGTGCATTGATCAAAGCTGCACTTACATTTTTGGGCATAACCTCTGAACCATGAGTCAGAAATTCAAAAACTTAATATCTCTACAATCCTTGGGTCAAACCGAGTCCAAAACTTTATTACATTATTTACAGCCGAATAGATTTTCCACCATTATTATTATTTTCTTTTGTATGTCTTCCTGAAGAATCTTTTGAAAACTTTGCCATATGTGGCTCAGATAATTTTTATATTAAGCCTCACAAAATATATTATTTATATTTCATATTTAACCCTGATTGGCCATAATTTAAGGAAAATTTTAGTTCAATGGTGCTATAATAGGAGCTGAGCTTAACACTTGCATACATTTTATCCTATTTACTCCACGCTTTTGGCAAGTATTTAGCTAAGATCATTGTTTGTGGCAAACAATTTGGCGCCAGTTGTCTGCTCAGTAGTGCTAAAATTAACAACCCAAAGAGAACGGCCTTTGTTTGGACCCCAACACAATGATTTCAGCTTTAATTCTAAATGTGATCACATTAAAAAAAGATTTTAAAATATTCAAATCACATCAGAAAATGATAATATGGCATCTTCCTTATTAAAAGGGTTAAGAAATTTCAAATGTGTGTACTACATATTGCAAGGCCCAAAAGTATTTAACTATTGGCACAATTTTAAATGGCTGTAAATAGAGGGCTTACCGTTTACTCATGTTGCATGTTCATTGCGGGTATTTGCATCCACATGAAGTGAACCATGTTAAAATGACCAACCCAGTAAAATTGAGAAACTGTTGAAATATGAGCCCTCCCATTTATCACGTATTGAATTTGACATAAATGATACTGTTAGTCACCTTTGTTATGATCCAGACCAGGCATTAGGAGTGGAGGCAGAGTACAATCCAATAGTAGGGTTTATTGATAGTAATGCAGTAGACTTTGGGACAGAGCTCGAGCAGAATAGCCCAGTTCAGTTCAGATGTTACAGGCAAAGCAGTGTGGGCATGGCCATTCCTTGCCTGTGGCTTTCCACGATGAGTGCGTACTTTGCCAAACTGTCCAATGGCAGAATGTAAATGCTTAGGTGGAACCTAATCCCAATCTTGATCACTGTAGAAGGCTTGGGAGCTTGTTCCTAATAAACTGGACAGAGTAATAGACTCGGCGAGGATAAACAGGAATGCAGTCCCAATCCTGGAGACTGCGAGAAAAGGCTTGGGAGTTTTTTCCTATTAACTGAACAAGGGAGAGCACTTCCGTATATTACTGTTATTAAAGATTACATTTTTATTTTCAAGAGAGGAAGAGTTTCATTAGCTAGTACTGACTGATGCCAAAGTGCATGTAGCAGTTGACAATGCAATAACTTGAAAAATCAAATGAGGAAATGAGAAATACATCAAACACGTGTGAGGTAGGGCAACAGTAGCAGCTGGGATCAGGGAACACACAAGAAGTAAACCAATCAGAGACAATACCTCTGGTGGATGTGCAAGTTGCTGAATGGGAGGAGGCATGGAAGGCATTCACACAGGGGTTGTGATGACCTTTGATTATTTGTCATTTGGTATTGACAACTGTCATGATTCATTACCAAAGGTGTTATGCAGTATATTTATGGGAAACATCCTATAAAAGCAGGGGAGAGTAATGGTATTTGTTTGCTGAATTGTGGTACATTGCTTGCCAATCATTACAATTCTGGCCTCAGACACATACAGTATATTGTATAAAGTCTGCAGATTTATATGAATAATTGTGTGACGGCTTATTAAAAAGGATCAGATATGAGCCCAAAAGGTTTGTTCAGCTCCTTCGCTGAAATACTGTACTAAACTAATTATAATTTTTTTCTCAAAAGGGTGAAGATAGAAGGTAAATGCAGATCTACATTTCCTGTTTTTCGTTTTTAGAATAAATTCAAACTTGGAGATAATTATGTTCAGTGGCAATATGACTCATATCATTTGGTTGGGGAAACAAGCTACCATTTGTGGTTTTGACCGCATGATGATAAACAAACGTTTCTCAGTAGCGGTGAAATTTACTGAGCACTGTCATGGTGCAAACAAAATATTGCCCAATGCTTATGTATAAATGGAATATTGGGAATTGCGATAAGTATTTTGAAACAGAGTTGAAAAAAGTTAAAGAATTGTGACACTGACAAATACAGGCTTATTTCAAAACTTAGATGTTAATGTTCAGGGTCTCTCCCATTCAGTGGATAAAATGCACTTTGTCACTGTGCAAACAAATTGAACTCCAAATTGGGTGCATGATGGGAATAAAAATAATTAGGGTGACAAAACACATATAAGTAAACAATGTGAAAATCTCTCTAGAAATTACCTGTAGGGTAATGACCTGAAATAAACTCCTAATCTCGAGCACGACTGTGCCTCTCCTGTCTGTTTCCTGGTCTTGACCTCACCCATAGCGCTTCAAAAGCAGAGCTCTTTTCTCTCTCCTTAGCCGTCCCCTTGCCCTCGCTGCCGTGTTTGGGAGTTTAAAAAGGCAAACAAAAGCTGATGACAGGGTGCTTTCATGTCACTTATCGTCCGGCGCTATCACACGGATCTGTGCAGTCCAGACACAGCACCAGCAGGCCCTCACCTTTCAGTGGGGTCTTCATCTTCTGCAGCGCGGCGAGATCGACCCGCATCGGGAGACCTGAGCCCGGTGGTCTGCCCAACGGAGCCGCGGCACGGAGGACGGGCTGCCGGAGGACCTGCGGCTCCCGGCACTATCTGAGAGAGATCTAAACATCTTAACATCAGTAAATAAAATGTTAAGTGGGGGGTGGGAGGTTGCGAGGCTATCGTAGTGGTGTGTCACGCTATGCCACTTAGTTATCAGATCTGTGTGTGTGTGTGTGTGTGTGTGTTTGAAGGAGACTGTATGTGTGCCTGTGTGATAGAGAGAGAGAGAAAGACTGTGTGTGAGTGTGTGGACTGGAAAGACTGAGTTTAAAAATGTTCATGCATGCATATGTGTCCAAAAAGACTGTGTGTGTGTTCATGTTTGTGTGAAAGAAAGGCTGTGAGCATCTTTGTTTATGCATGTATTAAGTGATAAAAAAGAAGACTGTGAGTGTATGTGCGCGTGTGTATGTGTGTTTGAGAGAAAGACTTTGTGTGTTTGCGTGTTTATGCACGTGTTCAGGAGAGACTGTGTGTATGTTTGTGCATGCATGCACGTTCAAAAGAGACTTTTGTATGTGTGAGTGTGTCTGTTCGCGCGTGTGTAAAGAAACTGAACATGTCCAGTTTAATTGTTTGGTTTTACAGGAGACACCTGAATAATGAGAAGATTAAAGCCTACCCAGTTGTTGTGATTGTCATTCCCATTGTTGCTTACATCAGAGCGCGAGCATAGATTGAAAACGTCAAAACAGCTATTATTGCCGGAGTATACCGGTGCTTGGAGAGTTCTGGAAGGTTTTTTTTTTTTTTTTACCCGTGAAACTCAGCGCAAGACCATTACATCAAAGGCAGGTGGATCACATGAACAGCTGGCTCACACCATTTCAAAGGCAGACCAGACAGAGCACTGCCTGCCCAACCAAAACCCCCTTCCCCCCACAACACTGACGATGCATCACCATCTACTGACACAGTCATCCTGTAGTCAGGCCATCTCAAGCGTCTGCGAGCCTTAGTCTGCATCTGTGGAGAGATGGAGAGAGGGATAGATAGAGAGAGGGGATAAAGAGAGAGAGCGATGCAAAGATGGAGAGAGAGAAAGAGGTCAGAAGGGAGAGAGGGAGGGAGTGAGAGAGAGGGATATATAGGGAGGGGCAGGGAGGGATAAAGAGAAAGGCAGAGGGGAAGGTAGAAAGGAAGAAGGAAGTGAAAGGAGGGTGAGAGAGAGGAACAGATAGCAATGGAGAGATGGGGAGTGATAGAAAGAGAAAGAGGAGCAGATAGAGAGGGAGATGAAGGAGGAGAGTGAGGGATCGATAAGGAAGGAGAGAGAGGAGGGGGAGGGGTGAGAGAAAGAGGGTAGAACCCCTTAGGCACTCTGTCTCATGTGTGTGCGCTTTAAAGTTGTGGATGTTTATGCTCTCTCTCTCTCTCTCTCTCTCTCTCTCTCTCTCTCTCTCTCTCTCTCTCTCCCCAGTTTCAGCTTGACGTGAAGTTGGCTTGCTTTCAGGTCCCATTTCAAGTTCACATGAAGGCCCTTTTCACCTTAATCCCCAAAACAGAGAAAAAGATGCATGTGTCAAAATGCCGGTGCTTTATCAGTGGCCCTTAATGATTGGGACGCATATGGGCTAGAGTCGTATAGGATGTGACTCAAGGCCACTACACTACCTTGCATCACGTAGTGTTGTAAGCTCATTGCAGTGGGATGAAATTCCCGCAGGAATAGTCATGTTTTAACTCTTATGTTTACTACCATGTGCTATGAAGCAAAAATATAATGCATTGATCACCCTGAATAACCTCAGGCACTATCTGATATTGTATCTCAGTATATACGTGAAATTTTAACCAAAAGATAATGACTAGGTCTTTTTTGCCTGCCAGTGCATTTTGGGAATTGGCAGAGATTATTTAGGCATGTGTGATGTGAGGTAAACATGTAGATCTCCTCAGAGTTTACCTGTGATCTCTAATCATAAAATTGCATCTCACTAACTTTGGTCGGCCTTTGGCATGTTAGCCCCTTTAAGCTGCTTAATTTGGTAAAATAATATTGAATAATCTGCCATGATTAGAGCAAGTCATGAAAGGAGTGGGAATTTGGCAGTTTGCCAGGCGGTGATTTCCTCTCTTACAGTAACTGTGTTTTATTACCCGAACCCCACCGTTCCGTCTTCGCGCGCATACACACACTCACACACACTTCTGTCCCCCTCCCATACTGGGAAACCCCAACCCTGCGCCAAATGCACTGCTGACACACGCTTCATCAAAGGCCATGCGGTGATGCTGAATCCTCCAGTCTGTGTCAGTGAACCATAAATTTAACCACAGAACAAGAACCAGAGCAAGTCCCGGGAAACTGGAGACCATGGGCTTAATCCAAATCTCCACCCTCCGGACTTGCAGACTGAGCCCTCACGGACTTCAGTCGTATGCAATGTGACGTTTTCACCATCATCACGTAAAGTCTGCAGGAGCGGGAGTCTGCTGCATAATAAAATGAGCTGATAGACAGGCATCGAGACTGTTTCACTCATTTCTGCGCAAATGCATATTGATTACCTCTGTAGCCTGTATTTCTGTATGATGATGTTGAATTTTATATCTAGCCATTATTGAAGTAACGTTTTAATGTAATGAATTTCTAATTAGTTTATGTGGTTTTGTGCGTGTGCGAATGTGCTTTTCTTCTGTCAGCATTTTGGAAAAATTCAACGTGAAATCTGCCGAAGTCTGCACCCTATGCGGACTCTCTAGAAGTCCGCAGAAAGTCCGCTTGAGGCCCCTTTGTGGACTGACTCAATTGTGGATTTGGACAGCCCTCAGCACTCCCAGACTATCCGTGAACGCGCCCGCAACGTCCGCGAGTCAGTGCAGTGAAGTGTGGAGTTTTGGATTCAGCCCATGTGTCTTATCAAGACCACCATTCCTACATAATGTCAGCCAGTCTTTTCCGGCAGAAATTGAATATGATGCAATATATAGTAAATGCCTGAAATTAATTTTCTTCTAGTAAAAAAAAAAACATTTATTTTGTCAGCAGTAATAAGCATTTTTAGCCACATAGGGAGGAGGAGAAGTTTATTTACATATTTAGTTTGGAATATTTATTTTCATCCCAACATGCATTGAGCATTAGCTTTGAAAAAATAGACAACACTTTAGGAACTTAGGGAATACCCGTACCTCTTGTTTTTTTTTGTGAACCACTGAATTGCAAATTCCACAGTATTGTATTCAACAGTATAATATTCTGCATACGGTAACAACCTTTGTTTAGTTGAACCTCCATAATGGACATCCTTGCTACTGTATACTAAATGTTAAAATGAAGGCAGCGGTGTCCAACGTGCATAATATGCCAGATTTCATATAAATGAATGCCATGTTTCTCTTCTGCGTTTACTCTGGGGGGGGGGGGAAACTGCTCTTCTTTAAATGGTAGAGGGGGGAAATGCAAACAAATTAAGTATTTTTAGACCTTATGTGAACGATCCTCTATTTTTAACATTGACTGACCTCCAAGGCCTGGTTGACCTCTTAACCCATTAAGTTCTTCCTGATTTTGAGAGGACGAGAGTGCAAGCGCCTCAAGTAAGCTGAAGAGATTCTCAAGGATTACAAGAGCCCTGGCAAAGAAGTCATAACCTGCAGGCCCAACAACTCTTCACCTACCACCCCCTCCCCCCCCATCGGCCAGGGCCCACCCACTGGGGAATTCGAGGGGAGTCTCTAAAATGGGGCCAAACGCGGGTATCCCGGGGCAGCCTAGCGGGCGACAATCCACACCTACGGCACTTAGTTCGACCACTTCTCCGGGCTCAGAACTTTGCTTAACATCACTTGTTTACAAGCAAAACTAAACAACTTACACTGAAATAAATCAATATATTAGCTAGTAGACACCATTTAGAATGCATCAGTCCCTGCAATATTCCACACAAGACAGTACTTAGTTCAGTGTTGTGGTAAGTGTTGAGAAGGGAGGAACTGGGACCCCAGGGTGGGGTTAGAGGCAAAAATGTAGATGGATGTTTTCCGATCCGCTGAATAGCCCACCCAGTAGAGAACAGTGTGTTAAGGCCTGCAGAGGAGTTGTATTGATCTCACTGTCCGATGTGCATTAGTCAGGGTAATGCCAGGAGGGACCTCAAGCTGCTGTGGGATTCAGATGCATTGTGGGTATTAGTTATTAGTTTCTTTTGCGCGATAATATGGTAGTTGTGGTTTAAATGGCTAGAACCCCCACCCTTTCCATTTAAGCTCTATTTCTGTATCATTTGGGATGCTTTTGTTCATTTGGGTGTGTTGAAGGAATGCAGGAACAAGCAAACGCAGCAAAATTGAACCATTAGCTCATTGAAGGCTGAGGAGGAGGCGAAGGGAGGGCGGTGTAAAAGCTCGAAGTGCTATCCACCTGCGCAGCTAAGTCTTGAGGATGAATAGTGTCAAATCGGGTGAGAAGTAAAGAGGCCAAATGAGCGATCGTGCAAGAATCGCCATGGCCTGTGTCCGTTAGCCAAAAGGGTAATGCGCTATTTTTTTTTTTTTTATAAATGCTTTCTTAAAACCAATCTAGAACCCCAAAGCTTGTCAGTCACCAGCAGTAATTGTTACAATACATAAGCACATAATAATCCTACATATTTGTGGTCTTATTCTGCAGCTTCCAGTGTTGACTAGTTGTTTGCTGTAGCTTTGGTACACATTTCATTTGTTTTGGACATTTTTCTCAGCAGCGGCTGTTGTTGGGGAGCCAGTATGCGTCGAACCGTGTAGTGAGCGGACATCGGTCTAGATTCAGCACAGGGGTTCACAGCACACCCCAGGGTGGCTACCGTAAACATTGATATGGTCCCAGCGAGAGAAAGCCCTGTTAAAATAACATGTCAATAAAGCAGAGGTGCATTACCTTCTGCAGGCCTACACAAGCAGGCAGGACCTGGACAGCAAGCTTTTACCTCAACAGCATTTCACACAACTGCCTCCTTTTTTTTGAGAATCTTGATAAGTTTAAGCTCTTGCCTTTTCTAATTGGCACAGAGGTGTTTAACGTTTTTTAAAGGAACTACAGCGTCTAGAGGGCGAAATTTCTCAAACAGGCTCTCATTATGTCATTTTTCATCCAGAAAAAAAAAAACATGGCAGTCATTTCCCATAGTATCAAACCGTTTTGGAGTAATTACTAACTTTCTACTTGACCTGGGAACGCCCCTTTTTAATCGCTACAATCGATAATGCCACCCTTTCTTAGCGCGATGTCATATAAAGAACTCAGGACCAATTCGCTACATAGCCGGTATATACAACTGCATGTAATAATATCATTTTGATCACTTCATTAGATGTTTTTGTCACCCCAGTGCTTAGTTACAGCAAATCTGATATGATTTACCTACATTTTGAGCAAAAGAAAAATTGCCAATATGTATATTTTTTATAAAGTCTTACACTGGTTTTCTTAAGGGGCAATCAGAGACACGCTAAATGGGCTAGAGAATCGTGGTTCACTCGCGTTTGCTGTCTGCAAAAGCTACTGCTAAACGTATTATTGGTTCTCCATTTGTAACAAAGTACTGCATTTTAAAAGCGTATGACCTACATTTCTGTTATGAAATCTAATTCCTCGATCAGCTGTTCGCGAGTTTGCCAAACTGCGTGCTACACTTTGATGTCGATTTGACTTTGTTCATTATGCTCTCCTGAGCTGACATCCAACAAGCTCGTTAGATTATGTACAGCATTTGGTCGGGCTAGAGTAAAACAATAATATGATCTGAAGAGAAAAAGATTAGAATACGAGACGTGAGTCAAGACGCAGTGGCAGCAGGCATCTAGACACGCAGCAGCAGCTACGGGGAAGCGCTTTCACACTAGACGCGAAACAAATTTTTAGTACGACAGATTACATTCAAAGTCAACGCAATACACGCATTTCACGTCCAGTGTGAAAGCAGCTTAATAGAGCGCTGGCTAAGAGAGGGCGTTAAACGTGTGGAATGCAAGCCAAAACCTGTTAAGTGCTAGCCGCAGCCAGCGCTCCATTAAGCTCTATAGTGTCTAAAACAAAAGCCCTGCTGAAGCACTGGCGTAGCTAACGCGTTATAATTGGTCATTAGCAGCCTACCTTCATTTACTTCCATTTGTCAGTGCTCGGTCTGCTCTTCTTTCTCCCCTTTTCCTCGGTGCTTCTCTCCTCGAATGGACTTGATTTTCAGGAGAGCATCTGGCTTGATTTTTCTCCTCTTTTTCATCGCGAACCCCAGACCAAAACCCTCGAAGTCGGAATCGTTGAAGTGGTCGCTACAAATCACACTGTTGTTGCTTGGTCTTTGCCATTCTGCCCGAGTCAGTCTCATCCGAGACGCCCAAATTTTACTTATTTTTTCATCTTTTGGAAATCGATGAAGGCAGACTACTTCTTTGGATACATTACTACAACCTGCAACAATGCATCTGGTAGGCATTTGCTTCGCCGTTTCCCTAAATTTCGCGAGAAAATAACGATTTTATAAACTTACTGCAGTTTGTGTCCCAGAGGCAGTAATAGAAAAAGGAGCTCCAATGAGCTTGTCTCGTTCTTTATATGACATCAGCAGGTTGTTGTGTCAATCCCACGGAAGTTGGACCTAATTGTGGGTGGGGCAGAAACTGGCTGAAAATCAAGGTCTGCCATGAGAAAACAAGCCTAAAATTATTATTCTGTGTATTTTCATCGGAATTTTAGGCACAGACATAGTTTACAAGTACAGAACTATGGAATTTGACTCAAAGTACCCGGTAATAGAGAGTTCCTTTAAGCGTAAGGTGATTGCAGGTTAGATATGCCAAGATAAAAGAACATTTTACTCTTTATATATTTTAGCTAATACTTCTGTTATCTGTTCTCATTTTATGACAAAAAATGTGTGCCATCTGGTAACTAAATGACTATGAAAAGCAACGAAGAAGGAAGATTATCAAACTAAGCACATCTTTTTATCCCACCGGTATGTAATACCGCGGGATATAGTCATCGCCCTGTCCATCTGTCCGTCCATCTGTTCGTCCGTAATCATTCTCATTTCAGGAGTAGAACTCAAAAACTATACCACTTACAAACTTCAAATTTGCTATGGAACTTACTCTTATGGTGTAGTTGTGCCTTTTGGGGGTTTCAGCTCCATTCTGCCAAAACTTTTGGATTTTTAACCAAAAACAGCCCAAAAATCGTGAATTATGTGGAACCGGTGGGATATGTCATCTTCTGATGACTCTTGTTTTTTTTAGATCATATATTTAACTTAAAGGTATGACCAACTGAGATGAGTGAGATGAATTAACTGATCTGATCGTGTTCCAGGAGCACCTAATGCTACTAAAGTTCCTAAACGATAATTAAAATAATTTAGTGGAATCAGGGCAGAGACAAAGCACACTTAAAGACCCTTTCCAGATTAGATTTTACGCGCTTGTTCTGTTTTACCCAAATTTCCCGCACAGTAAACTATTGTGTGCTTGTTCGGGGGGCTGGTGTGAAGATCGCCATGGTTCTACAGTTCCTGATTGTCTACCGGCATGTGAAATGCTGTGGAATAGAAGGTAAATGGCCCGCCTGTCTGATACCTACCTTGAAAAAGTGAACTTGAGCTCCATTCAACAAGATCCCCGTGTTAAATATAATTTTCCATCCATGGAAAGTTAAGCAGCCAATCTGATTTGATTTCCTGTACATGGAATTACTTCCTGTCCACTTTACAAAAGCTAATATGACAATTAATTTCCACAGAAGTCATAGGTGATGCAAATTTACCAATGAAAGTACTCCTTTGGACTTTTTTTCATCATTGTACTTTTACAATTGTTAACCCAGTAGAGCAGGTCTGTTGGATGGGTCTCAAAGAACAGATGTGTGCTGACAGGTCATTTATGGTGAGATTGCTTCAACTCATGTTCCTCTCAACAAAGAGCACGTTCACCATGAATGAATACATTTCTTTTGTGTTTTTAATGATCAGGTCCTAATGAAGATTTGTCCTGGAATTGAAGACACCTGAAACGGCCTCACTAGTTCCCTTGATTTTAAATATAAATGAAAGATTGCAACTATAACAAAATTATCACAGACTCTTCTATCACTCTGCGTAGCAATTGTGACCCATTGTGTTCAATCATAATGTACAAATTAAAATTATGCGCACTAGGAGGAAACCTGTGGTTCAGGACAGAAAGTGCATCTTCAAACTGAATCAAAGCACTGAGCAAAAAGAGGAACATGATCGCTTTGAATTAAATAATCAGTCTGTTGACTTTACTGAGAACGCCACCAGAATATAAATAAGGAATAAAGATTGAGTGAGTATTGAGGAGCGAGAGGTAGAGAGGATAGGAGGATGGAGGAGGCCAAGGGATATAAGAGGGGAGGGGAGGAGAAGATGGCGCAAACGGGAGGAGAGGAGAACCCCTCCCAAGTGTGTACATCAAGCCTTAGCCTTCTATCTGCCTACCAGAGACCAGGAGACTTGTGTCATGGGGCAGGATTCCTGAGTTAACTGGATAACTGCACTGTATAGCAAAATTACTCAATTAGCAGGATAACTGCACAGAGGAAAGCAGGATTAGTCAGTGAGCTGGATAACTGCATTGTATAAAGCAGGATTACGGAGTTATCTGGATAACTGTACTGAATAAAGCAGGATCATGGAGTAAGCTGGATAACTGCAGAGTAAAGCACAGAGCAAAGATGGATCATTGAGCTAGCTGTATCACTGCACTGAATGAAGCAGGATTAATGAACTAGCTGGATAACTGCACTAAGGAAGGACTACTGAGTTAGCTGGATAACTGCGCTGAGTGAAACAGGATAACTGAGTTGGAGGAATAGCTGCACTGTGTAAAGCAGGATAACTCATTTAGCTGGATAACTGCTCTACATAAAACTCAATTCCAACCGAACTTGTCGTATGGACTGAAATGAAGAAGATAATCCTTTTCCAGGTTTTACGGTGCCCTGTTATCTGAATGTGGGAGCAGATCAGGACTCCTGTCTCGTCTCTGCTCTGCGTTCTCGCTCCTCAGCGCCTGACATGTCCGTCACTGTGGCCTGAAACGGCGTCCAGCTGCCCCGTCACTCTGTCAGTGCCACCGTCTCCAGCACCTCAAGATTAAACGCGCCCCGAAAAGCCGCCGGGACGAGACGTTCACCCCAGCCCTGCAGTACCTGTGTCAGAAAGGCTTCAGTCTGCAGGTAATTTGCTGCAGTCAGCACTTCTTTGCTGGTCCACTTCAAAGCCACCGAGGAAGAAAGAGAGAAATTACATGAGAGGGGAAATGGTATTTAGCGGTGGGTAGCAATGGACAGTTCTGCATTCTTGTTGACTGACTGGATCTCAATGTGAGGTGTTTCCTCCCCCGGCAACACAGGACTTGGCCTCGATTTAAAGAACATCATTGCAGCCTAATAGCCCAATATTAGACAAAATCAGCCCTGCTGTCTGAAAATGCCAGGCAATGAGTGACTCGCAAATGCTCTTTCAGTGTGATACGGAGTCATTGCCAGGACCTCAATTCAGGTAGTCTGCAGTTGTAGCAGCAAACTTACCATATTAATAATAATAATGCTCTAGTGGGCTCTAGATGCTCTAATGCTTTATTATTAGTAATAAAATGCTCTATCTTAGCAGAGATTCCCTTCCAGGCCAATGTATTGCATCTCAGAGGCTGTGGCACTGATTTCCTTTCTCTGTTACCTACTTGATTCAAACCTTATATATGGCTGGACCGCTTGTGGTCTACATGTGAAATTGTGGGCAATGAGCAACAGTCGACGGAGAAAGCACATTCGGCTGAAGACAAATGGTGTAAATTGGTGAGTCGGTCAGTTGGTCAGTCAGTCAGTCGCTCACTCACTCAGCTGTGGACAACTCTGAAAAACGACTCTGAACACCTTTTCCTCTGAAGACTAACCGGCTTGCGTGCTTGAGTAGCGCCTCTCAAAAATTCAGAAAACTCCAGTGTTCTTACTGCTTGTTTTCTGCTGCACGCACTTGAGTGGATGTTTATGCCAATCCAATTTCTTGATGGAAGTTTTGGCAGCGGCCCGGGAGGCTCGCTTTTGGGCAGATAATCTTCCGTGCTGCACTCCAGCACAAAATAATTTGTAACCACAGAATGTGGAAATCAGGGAAAACATTTCTTCAGTGTAATCCAGGCTTGGCATCCTGCTCCGTGACGAAGCTTGAGTCGCGAATGGCGAGACGATACTGCTTACGTAAGCTTCGCCTTTGTAACTGGAATGATAGTTAAAGTGTCACCCTTCATGATGGAAAGTTCTGGATTCAGAGGACGAGGATTGACTGGTTCATATCAATTAGTGCAACAGTAACGGAGTATTGCTTTATGTTGGCTGGGCTCAGGAACGGCCTTGTGTACAGGTCGGATATCCACCTCGTCCCAGGCCCGTGTCGTCCCTCATTATTGAGATTTTTCATTTTTTCACCTCTAAAAATCAGTATTAATCCATGTGTTATTTATTAAAAGTGACCAAGAACACAATAAAAAGTAGCCTAGAACTTGAGCTCCAGTTAATTTCAGAAAGGAAAATTTTAGCAGGTCTAGATACGAGGCCTGTTGTGGTAGCAAATTGAAACCTGCAATAAATGCCTGTGACAGTATCCATAAGAAATGTAATCAGAGTGTTGAATATAAAATGGCAAGGAAACCAATATCAAAGAAATATTGGGCAATTTCACTGCAGTGGAAAACCCCGGCCATGTTTAAAGAAGTACTCTGTCATTCTGTCCTGATGGTAGTAAGGCAGCGGTAGAGACATCAAGGCAGTTCCTCCACGAGCTATTAATGACAGTCTGTTTTGTGTGTGTGTGTGTGTGTGTGTGTGTGTGTGTGCGCGCACGTGTGCATGTGTGTTTACGTGTACGCATGTCCAGTGTATCTTTTGTTGCGCACTTTGGTTATTTGTGTGTGAATAAGCGCACATGTGTGATTCTGTGTGTGCGTAGCAGGCGCAAGTGTGTACATGTGCTTTAGGTCTCCGGGACCAGCTCTGGTGGGTGGAATGGGATTTAAGATGAGCCAGCACAGACGTGTTTGCCTCTGTTCTCTGTGAAGTGTGACAAAACCATGACATCTCGCCTGTGGATCCTCCTTCGTGTTTTCTTAGGTCGGGTCCCGTCTCATTCGCACTGTATCAGGAATGCAGGGGGGAGTTTTCATCAACAGCAGGAACGATGATCGCAGCAGGAGCTAACAGGATCAGCAGCAGTCAGCACGCACAGAGAATACAACCCTGCATTTCGCC
The DNA here is from genome assembly GCA_029721435.1 of Gymnothorax reevesii. Taxonomy (NCBI): domain Eukaryota; kingdom Metazoa; phylum Chordata; class Actinopteri; order Anguilliformes; family Muraenidae; genus Gymnothorax; species Gymnothorax reevesii. The sequence goes on along the minus strand of CM056579.1, from coordinate 98,237,328 downwards.
CGCAGTGCGGCGAGGTCGCTCAGTTATTACTATTATTTTTTTTACATTAATTGCGTGCGATGGTACAGCATTCTTCAGCTGAATACAGAACGTCCGTCCTCTATAATTTGTGCCCCTCGACAATCAAATGACTCTCTTGAGTGATCAGAACCTGTGGAAAGATAGCTTTGGAAATCCAAACTCTTTACCTCCTCCCTCAATGAACAATGGCTGCCTCAGAAGTAATGGCTCTGGTACAGAGAAAGCGTCCTCAGTGAGAGACTGAGTGGGTGGTGGGGGGGATAACCATTATCCAAAAACATGCACAATCATGTCAGAACTTCTGTTTTCTCTGGCCAAATCCCATAGTGCAGTGCGCTGAAAATATTCTAACCCCTGTAATAGAGATTTGGACGTCAGATAAAAGACTGGGTGAATATCTGTCTGGGTCAGAGTGTGGTTGTGAGGACATAGCGTGCCACTCTGCGTTCTCAGATGAGCAGTGGAACCGTCAGGTACAGGACGTTAGCCTCTGTGGCTAGCGCTGCCACTCCACTTTTGCAAGGACCAAATGACAGCTGTGCAGTGCAATGACTTTCTTACGTTAGCTGATGTTGCCCTCTGCTGGTGGAAATGCTGCTTAACTCCTTGTACGCAGTGAGCTGTGTGCATTAGGCCTTTCAAGCTGATATCATCAGTAGCTGAGCTCTGGCCTGATTTCTAAGAACAGAATCATGTGGACCAGCCTATTGCTTAGTGGCTAAAGTGTTTGCCTGGGACTCAGAAGGTTAGCAGCTTGAGTTCAGTATCAGTAATATAAGTGCAGCTGTATGGCCCTTCAGAAAGGCTCTTAACCCCACAATCCATTGGATACTGGCCCCAGTAATTCCTAATCATTCATGAGTCCCTTTCAATAAAAAATGTCTCCTAAATAACTAATGTTTTAAGTGGCTACAAATGCAACCCTTGCTCTGCGTTGGGTAGGGCTCAGGGCAAGTGCAGTCTGTATTTACAACACATGCGCCATCAAATGCTTAAGGGGAGAAATGACAGGCGACAGCATGGTTGATATCTAGTGACAGGGTTATTGCGGCCCTGTTTTAGATAAAAATACACAGGTAAACCTTGTGAGGCTCAAGACACAGACGTGTGACGTGTCTTTCCGAGAGTTGCTGTACAATTTGACTGACATGAATCAGGGCAGAGTGGGATATTTACATGTGTTTCCTGTGAAGGAAATGTGCACAGCGATTCTCTTCTGCAGTCATTAAAAAACAATGCATGTGCAGCATGTCAAAGTGTATTCCATAGACCCTTCAAACATATGGCTCCTGTCTCACAGGAATATGGCCGGCGATGCAGGGACCCACTACTACAAGGCCAAAGACCACATAGTTGCCACATCAAAATATTTCTGTTCAGACATCTCTATTCTCTATTCTATTTCCCTATATTTGTTTAGTCACTTTCACGGCTATGGTGACTTTTCAAGGGTATGGATGAGGGAAGCATTTAATTTACTAAGGAAATCCTGACCTTTGAATAAATCTATCTCCACCTGGAGGAAATGTTATTGAATTTAAGCCAAACTTGGTAGGATATAAATGCGCTGAAACATCTGTTCAAAATAAAAGAAGGCTTTCAAGATCATCACTGCGTGCCATGACTTTAACTGAACTAAATCAATACGGTGTGGTACAACAAAATTTTAGACTAAAGACAAGTGGTAAAGCCCTTGAATTGCATTGATTTTCTTATAAAGGCCCTTATTCGACGTGACTGAAAAGATGAGAGTCGTAGTTGATGTATTTCTGAGGCCTACGAGTGCAAGGCTGCTGAGTGAAGCTGGAGCAAAGAGATAAATGAGAATGATCTCGGGGCGCAGGAGAGGAAACTACAGACTCCAGCTGCCGTCAGTTAATTAATGTTCAGCAGAAAGGGGGAAACTATGGCGACCCAGAATGCACTGGGGGCATAAGGGTGAATCCAGTGACAGGTGATCATAGACCGGCTTTTGTTCCGCATGCAGGTAAGGCTGAGCTACGGCAGTTAGACCCCTCATGAATGTGGAGCTCGGGATGTAGAAACACTGTCCCTCTCCACGCATTCCTAAAACCAGATGAATAGAATGCACTTATATTCAGCAAAATGTTCTTTTTAGAATTTGATTCTGTGATTTGAGCCATGTTGTCTTATGCATGATGATATTGGGCCATTACTTACCAGGAAAATGAAATACACTCTGTGAACCGGCAAGGAACCATCAATAGGCCGTGCATAAGTGTTAACAGTTATCAGGAAGTACTGCTGCGTTTGGACAATGATACAGGAGAGTCTTACCTGAGTCGTCACACTTACAATCCTTAATAATGAGGGGTGTCATATTTTATTGCTTCTGTATAAAATTATTATTATTATGATTATTACTTCAGAAAGCATTATACGGCTGTTTTTGAGTCGCTTAGAGCTGCTGTGGTCGTTTGACTGCCTCTTTTTAGATAGTGATGGGTCTGGTATCTGGTATCCACAGTGATGAACTGTAATTCCATATGCAGTTTAGGTATTAATTACTGAGCTGGAATTATATGTGGGTTGTATTTGTGTCATGAAGTGATCCACGGTTCTCATTGAACCATTCTTATCAGTGTGTTTAACATTCGGCGGATATCAAACATCAGTGCTAACGCCGCACCATGGCCTCTCTATATTCGTGTTCCTAGATGCTCATTGGCTGTTGATAGGGATGGTGAGAGATTTAATTACCACGTTGACACAAGGAGATTGGGAGCCAAGATAGGAAGTTAATAGGGAGAGTGGCGGTAGTACTCCTACTCTGCGCTAAGGACCTTGGGAGCTCTGAATTGAAGAGACAGGAGACCCAGTGTCCACATCTCATTTTGAATATTTCCCCTTGTGTCAGCATCTTTAGCACCCACAGAACAGCACAAAGCCATTTGTTTCTGTCTTCTGTTGTCCTAAAGAACTCCTGGTGTTTGCATAGAATTCCACAGATTCCCACATACAGCATTTTCTTTGACCTTTTTTGGAAATGGTCCCCGTGACCGCTAACCAGCTTTGCTCTCTGCCACCAGATGGCAAAGTGAAACCGTATTGTGCTGCCAAAAGAAGGACATTAACTCTTTGTGTGCCACAGCTGACTCCTACTTCAGCTCATGGCTCTTGTGTTCATATCACTGGGGGTAGAATCTCCATCAGCTGTGACGTACGAGGGTGTCATGGAAGACTATTCATAGTGCATTTTGCCAAAAGGTTGTGCTGTACTGATTTTGCGTTAGGTCAAACATAGGGAGCCACACACTTATAGGGCTTTTCCGCTAGCACCTACTCGGCTCTACTCGACTTGATTCTACTTGGTTTTTTGGGTTTTCCATTAGTTTTTAGTACCTACTTGGCCGAGGTTCCAAACGAGCCGAGTCGAGCCGAAAATGTGACGTCAACAGAATGCAGGCCACTGATTGGCCGGGGAGTTTTGCTTACTATGATGACCCCACCCACGTTGAGGTGGTACTCAATTGTAATGGAAAATGACCGAAATCAAGTAGAGTCGAGTCGAGTAGAATGCTAAAACTGTGGAATGGAAAAGCAGCATTGGAGAACCATAGCCCTGCATGCCTAAGATGTCTCTCAGTTCTATCACACTTAATTCAAATACCTGCCATTTTATCAAGTATCTATCTCATTATCAAGCCCTTGACAAGCCGCAGTCATTTAAATCAAGAGTTTAAGAGCAGAGAGACATTTAAAACATGCAGAAAGTTCCCTACTCTGCTCTTAGGTGTTAATTCCATGTGATTTTGCAGTTTAAAGGCACTAGTTGAAACTGAGATATCACACCCCCGGCATAAGAGATCAAAACGAAGCAATTTTATTTTTTTAGTTATTGAACCAGGTATAAAACCTCTTGAGATTCTGTTCTTCAAGAGTGTGCTGGTCAAGATAGGCAGCAGCTCAGATCAGCAAAAGCAACACAATGTTACGCGTACAGTCACTGTACAAATACAATATAATAAATATAAATGGAAAATATCCTAAAAAAATTAGATTATCTTGACTTGAAAGTTTGGACACCGCGGTTATCATCAGAACAAAATGCACTCTCAAAACAGAACAAAAGTTTTTCTCCCCGCCATGTTGACAGTGCTTGCAAAGCATGTCGCCCTCCGCCTAGTGTTTCCAGGAATTCAACTAAGCTAACAAAGCCTTTGCAGCCTTTGGCTTTTCACTTCAGCCACATTAAGTAATTTTCTATTTCTAATCCTGTGCAAAGATGCAAAAACAGTCTTTTCCCCCATGTCAAGGGGCCTGTTCCACAAAGCTGGATTACAGACTTGGCCAGGTAACGGCACCGAGTAAAACATAGAACAGCTCTTTTTACTTCAGTCCATACACTAGATTTGGGGTTTCACTTTGTGTCGTCATCCAGTAAACTCTGCAAAACCGATTCATGGAGTCGGCCCTCTGCAGCCCCGAGCGAGATGGGGACACTGAATAATGTGGACGTTCATTTCTGACAGTCGGCAGCACTGACAGACTGCAGCTGATGTTTCACAGTCTTTTCAAGAGGAGGCAGGAGAACCTCATTCTCAGAGCCCTCTCACAGCCCTCTCAAACCTGAGACACTGCTCTCAACCGCAACTTTAACCTGGTGCTAATAGCACCGCAATACTTTGGCCTGAAAACATTGTGAAATGCAGAAGATTACCTTCCTTGAAGAACAAAGCATAATTACACCCCATTTTCTCTTTGAGGAGGATAAAAAGATGAACAAAAAACAGCGGTGGGAAAAAAAAACTAGATGACAGGCTCATTTGAATTAATCTGTTTTTAGAGTGGGGCCATTTTCAAATGTGCAGTTAACCGATGCCTTTCTTGAAGTCATTTCTTGAGGTCTGATCTGTTCGATTGAAATGTAGGCCCAAAATTACGTATGCTTGTTCCTTTAGAAAGACAGCTTTATAAAATGGCAATATGCGCTGTATTGCAGAACTATTGATGGACCCCATATGGACATAAACTTAAATTTAAATCTATTTGATTTACAAAAAAACTACAGCTTCTAATCGTTATTTATATTGCCATTATTATTTTGATTATTCTGCGGTAATCGTTCAACATGAAAACCATTAGTTAATCATCTTCGCCTGTATTGTTTTTTGTTTTTTAGTCAGTACCTAGTATCACTAGATGGCAGCAGCGAGCAGAGGACAGAATGCCTTTGATTTTGTTCAATTATACATGAATTTTTGGTCGGGGCTTTAAACTGCATTGTTTGCTTTGATGATTTGGTGGCAAAAGTCATGTCCTCAGAGGGATGATAATGATTTAAATCAGTCACTCACGGTCACTCTCTGGTGAGACTTTTAATGTACAGCACTTTGTATTGTGCACTGAGCTCTGCCCCCTCTTCTGTGCACTGATGGTGTGTTTTGAGCAAATGGCTTTTGAATTAGCCTGTTATTCTTAGTAATCTCAAGAGGAAATCTTGTGTCTGATTCAAATTGAGGCTAGAATTATGCTCGCTAGTTCCTTCAAAAATGTAGGCTTTGTAAAATGGCAATTGCACTGTGAAGCAGGACAACTGAAAAGAACCACTCAGACATTAGGTGTAATTTTCATGGATTCTCAAGCATTCCATTGCGAAGAAAAAATGATTAAAAAAAAAACACCAGCCACTAGAGCTCATTTCACCTCTTGTTTTTCCTCGTCCTCTTCTTCTTCTTCTTCTTCTGAGCAAATCTGCCTTCCCCTGCATGAAAATAAACAAAATTTTGCACATAGCTCCAGTCCTATACCAAATTTCCTCATCGAGCATGGTGGCGCTACAGCAACCATTTAAAGTTTTAACCCCTTTGCGCAGAATACAAATAACGCCAATTTTTCCTGTTGTGCATGAGCCTATTTAAGGGTTTATAACTAAGTATTCGTGTCACAGAGACTGAAGAAAATCATTTGAGTGAAGCAAGACATTTGGAAATTCAATCACAGAATTATTTAGCAATTAAATTTAGGAATTCACAGATACTGGAATCTAAATCTAAAGGGGTTAAACTTTCATATTATATTATTTCATAATAAATCAGTCGTATATGCAACCGCTATAAAACTTCCACCAAAATGTAGGCCCAAGTGAGAAGAAATGTTTGTGAAGGCAGGAATTATGTATTCCATTACTCTGTTATTCTCAAAACAGTGTTTTTCTTATTAAACCGCCCTTGTTTCAAACTTGTTTTAGCAAAGCTGTTCAAACCGTTGAACCCAAATACTGTTGATTTAGCATTCTTTTCTCATTTTTTGCTCAATTGACACCAAAGATGCTACATTGCATTTTCAGACTGTCCTTTACAAAAGTAATAATCAGATTTTTGAATTATCAAGCCTACAGTGTATCAAAAGCTTTATTGTAAACAGTCCAGCAACTGCAAATTCTTGCTAAATAAGTCTCCAATTTTCACAAAAAATGGACAAAATTTTCATCTCATGGTAGTAGTTTGGAAATCTCACAATTTTATCTCAAAAAATGAATTTTCCACAAACGTTTGAATACTCCCATGCAGTACATAATTCTCAATGTCCAAATGTAAAAAAAAAAAACAAAAAATAACGAATATTTTTAAACATTAGGAGTGTTAAAAACAGAATGATTCACATCCATGTACATGTGTATAATGCACACTCAGGGTGTCTAGAATTGTTTTTTTTTTTTTTTTGCGTCAACTTGATATCCAGTGATTCACAAACCCAGTCCTGGGGCACCCCTGACCACTTGGAATGCTGGTTTTTGCTCTAAGTACAGTCGCAATTGCACGATTTTAAAATGCAATTAATTTGCCCTAATTTGGTGCCTTCCATACTTAAAGGTTTACTCAGTTAGAAAAATTTCTGGCTATTTTTTGAAGAAATGGGTCATATGTAGCAAATTAATATGCATCACACATTTGTTAATGCTTTCTATAACTTTTTATCATTATTAGAAAACAAAAATCTGGCTGGTTTGTACAGTCCTAAGCCCTGCCCCTCAAAGAAGTCGTTGCACGGACCTCGTAGTCATGTGATCTGTGAGAAGTAAGTTGCAAACGTTCCCAGCTGATCGACTAGTGGTTTGTTCTATACTGATAATTGATTTCACCTTGATAAATCCTTGCTTTCGATGATTCTAAGATAAGATTCATCAACGTGCCAAATAGCAGTGTAGTGGCAGGCTGCAACAAGACTCCAAACGATAGTGTGAGGTTACATCACTCCCCAAAAAAGAGATGCTAAGTCTTATGCACTCTATGGAGTCTCTCGCCTCTTAATGGCATTCACCTTCCTGTGCCGTCCTCCTGTGCCGTAGTCAGCAATTTTTCCATCAATGCGCACTGGAGAAATTCACTAGCGGTATTGAAGTCATTGTGCATTAAGTTAATCAGTTTCACATGCATTAGGGTGGATTTCGCCACTAGAGACACGGAAATTGATTATGACTGGGGAATTCTCACGCTTGTCTTTACTGAGGGATTGGAAAGCAATAGAATTGCATGAAGATAACTTCAGTAATATTTCAATTACAAATTTCAAGTTTTGCACATAAGTAAGTATCATAAAGAGGAAGAACTGATTCAATTTTGGACAATTTACAATCTCTAGATTGGTCACCAGGGGCCAAAAACTGATTTACATGTTAACGCGATAACTGCAATAATATTTCAATTAGAAATTCCAGGTTTTGCATATAAATTAGTATCATAAAGAGAAAGAACTGATTCGATTTTGGACAATTTACACTTTCTAGATTAGCCACCAGGGGCCAAAAACGGAAAAAATCACTATTTTTATCATATCTCTGGAGATATTTGTCCGATTGACCTCAAATCAAGTGCAAATGAAAGGTCATGACCTGAGGATGTGTCTCACGATGACATACCTGTTTGGTTCAAAATTTTGACACAGGGTGGAGCTTTGTCACATAAAATTCACCATTTTTGCTATATCTTTGGAACTATTCCTCCAATTGACATGAAACTATGTGCAACTGCAAGGTCATGACCTCACAACATGTCACATGATGACATCATACCTATATGGGTCAATATTTTGCAACCAGGTGGCGATTTGTGATGGAAAATTACCATTTTGGCCATATCTTCAGAACCATTTGACCGATTGACCTGAAATTAAGTTCAAATGAAAGTCTATTCAAGGTCTATTCAAGGATTGGGGAATTGGAGGATTGGGGGCGTTCGGGGATATACCCCCAGCCGTCGCCTCCGATGGCATAAGCTTAGTTTTGTTTTGCATTTGTGTTTGTTTCTTAAACACCATATCGTGATCCTAGTCACTGGGGACTACTGGGACTTTGGTATGGCACAAGTCCAAAATTTGCACTCATTTTGTGTAGTATACAATGCAAGAATGTGTAAAATGACTGTACACGCGTTTACAATCAATGCAAAATTTTCGTTTTGCAATCCCAGATGAGATCAGAGCTCTGTTCACAGAAAAGTTAAAAACCCACAAAATCTGGACATTTTGTGTCAAATTATTTCATTGAGTATGTAGAAAATGTATTGATAAGAATATTCATTCCTGGGGGCCCAGGTGGTTCATCGGTCTAAACGCACACACCATAAAGGCTGTGTCCTTCCTGCAGCAACCTGCTTCGATTCTGGCTCGGGTCATTTGCCGCATGACTTCCCCATTCCTCTCCCCAACTTTCCTGTCTCTCTCTATTGTGTGACTATCAAATAAAGAAAAAATTCCCAAAAAGTTATCTTTAAAAAAGATTATTCGTACCAAATACGTCAACGTCGTTTACTCGCAAACCAGACGGCCAGCGCACAGCAAAAGTTTGTTTACCTGAAGCAAGGTGAAATTCCGCTGAGTCCCTCCCGTGCAGAATAACTCAAAGGCTCCAGAGGAATCTTCTCAATCTGTCCTGCAACATTCGCTTCTCACCCACGCAGCCGCCTGCGCTCAGCCATCTTCGTACGGCCACCACGAAGCGTTACCCGCCCGCCCCAACGGGGGTGCTCACATTCCGAACCATGCTCCCACCGTGATGACGACCAAGGGCTCCGGGTCGTAGGAATTCCAGACCGCTGTCTCGCAGCAGCTACGCCTCTCGTCAACAACAGTGCTCAGAAGCGAGAGCCCGCGGCTCCCCAGCAAGGCTTACCGCGGCTCGCACTTAAAGCTCATCCCAGACTTCACGTTCGACCCTCGCCTGACTCCAGTCAGGCGTTCAAGCAGAAGAAAATCCCCTTCCACCGCTCCGACAACAAAGCCAGACTACTAAAATTATCCACTGACTCCCTTAGCAACTCAGCTGTTCCTTCCCATGTGCAGACCAGATGTATACAAACCACACAGCAATTCAGGGTTCCGCCATCAACGTCCCCAGCGCTACGTCATCACGCCCGGCAACGGCCTCCCGCTCCAGATTCGGCAGAAGTCACTCCTTCCGCAAACCGCAAACCCCCCCCCCCCCGTGCCTGCTCCTTCTGTTTACGACCAAGGGGGTAGGAATACACCCGGAAGTTGAAAGCACAATTGAACGCTCAAAGTAGACAGCAGATGATCAACTAGCGGTAGCCTCTCCATTCACCCCCATTCATTTTTCTAATTTTTGGCATCAAATAACTTTACAATAAAAACATTATGAGCCTTCATGTCAGCGATAATATTTTCTACAGAGAAACTACATTTTGTAGCAGACGTCTTTACTTTGTATGTAACATTATGGTCTAATAGTAAGCATTTTTAGCCGATGGCACCAGGCTAGGCTAAAAGTGACATGAAATGTCGGTGACTTTCTGTCGCGCAGGACGTAAATAACCATACTAGTTAGACCATAAGTCCATAATGAATCATAAACAGAAGAGGATGGAGCCACATCGCTAAGAAAGTGAAGAAATAATTCGCAAAACATCATAACATCGAACGGAATCAGACTATACTGACAGACGCAATCGCTTGCATGCTGGGAATTATGTGTAGGATACATCTACCCGACGAGTTACCGCTTCTCAGGACGTTGGTTTACTGCAGCGAGCTGACTTCGAGCCTCCGCAGTAGGCGTGGAGCCAACTGAAAACTCGTTCAATTGTGCTTCACACTCTCCTGTTGAAAATAGCGCCATCTCGCCCTCCACTTCTTTTACTGTCTATGTTCACGACCCCTTCTGTCTCTTTTCGACCCACTTTTTCACCCCTGTGTTCGCAGGCTGCATTTTGGCCCTGTGCACATGCGCCAGTCTGCAAGTCCAGAGGGTGGAGATTTGGATTCAGCCAATATCACGGCCCTAAGGCGCAGCTCATTTCTTCTGCTCGATGTGCGAGTGGCATAGGCGCAGCTCAGTAGCACCTTGCTAGCGCTTCAGTTTTCAGTACACTTCGCCTTGTCAGCAAACATTCGAGATACTATGCGTATCCACCTCACGGCCACTCGCAGTGTCGCAGCTCACCAGCACCTCGTTAGCGCCTCAGTTTTTGGTGCACTTTGCCTTGTCGACAAACATCCACGGATACTGCATGCGTATCCACCTTTATTCTCAGTCATACCTTTGCCTGGCTCCATTCACAGATTGCGCGCACCCCAATTGAGAGCGGAAGCATTTATACCTGGCGCATTCTCCATTGCAGTATTCGCCGCAAAGATGGGGGCGGCAGAAGGAAAAAAAATACTAAGGGAAGTAGCTGACGCAGGCAAGCAGAGGCAAGCGGAAAACATTTCAAACCGGGGGACACTAGCGCGGTTAGCAAGAAGTTTTAAAAGTGTTTAATCCTTTACTGACTGTCCTTCACCTCAACACTCATCCGCCTCGCCGGTCGCGGCGCCTGGTTGGCTAAAGCCGGTATCACAAACGCTTTTAAGGGCGTCCCACTCGACCCACCTTTCTGGGGATTTTTTTTGGCGTTTCCTGGAAGGGGCGGTACTATCTCACCATTCGTCGCACTTTCGGATGCAAAAGCAGCTCCAAGATTTCGTTTCCCTCTGCGTAGTTCCTATCACGAGCTTCAATTCGTACATCCACCCCGTACACCACATTCGACCGGCCTCAATACAAGTCTACCCTAGCAGCATCAACCTCTTTGTCAAACTGGCCACTGGATATCCCTGCCCATCAGTTTCCCATATTCATATGCAGTCACTTCTAAAGGTTTACGTAAACGAGAACCTCTCGCTCCGGCCAAATGTTTACCCCTAATGGCAGATCTCTCTCGCTGCATCAAGATGCTGTGTTCAGGGTACTGCTCTCCTCCCACGGATTCCACTCTAGAAGCTATGTTCCTACTAGCCGCCTTCGGTTTTTGAAAAAGCTCCGAGTTTGTTCCACTCTCCACTAATTATAATCCCCCTCGCCACGCCTATCTGGACAACATCTCATCCTACTCCACCGACTGTCTCATGTTCAAGATAAAGAGTAGTTAAACCGATCAGTTCGGCATTTCTCAGCTGAACTGATTATTATTCCGCCAAGACTCTGCCCTCAGTTCATCCGGGTCAATATCAAACTACGTCACCCCAAGATACAATAACCATGCTTGTCCCCAAGACCCGTTATTCATGACCAACACGCCATGGTCGAATTAGAGTTGCACCATCTTCAACGTGCCACTTCCTGGAGCTACAGATGTCCCTATTTAAATGGGCTTTAATCGAACTCTATTGCCATACATTATATTATTACTTTATTTTACTATTAATTAGCAAGCCCACGGAGGATGGGCTTCCCCACCTTAGCCGGGTTCCTCCTGAGATTTCTTACCACTGGGGAGTTTTTTCTCACAACCGTTTGAGGATTTTTCTCCCGACTGGGAGTTTTGCCTCATTTGCTTTGTGGGGAGTAGGCTGGGGACTGACCTTTCATGTATTTAATCTCTCAACATGAAGCATCTTCGTGACAATCTATCTGCGAAAAGCGTTATACAAATAAATGGAATCGAATCAAATTGAATTATATCCAATATTTCGCTCGAATACTTCCCCGGGCATCCATTTGCATCGGTGCCACCACCACAGCATCCAAGCGAGGAGGGCCGGACCACCTGAATTAAATCCTCGGCTGCTGGATGTCAAACTCTAATGCTAGTTATATTCACATTATATCGACAACGTACGTAGAGCCCATCTATTGTCGATTAATTAACACCTTTTGGGGGCTTAGGAGCCAACACAGACTCTGATGAGAGACGCAAGCCCCACCCTGAGTCTCGCCACCTGGGGCTCCCAATACTCGCACAAACACTGACCAAGTCCATGGAGCATCGCCTTCACCCCGATCCCCTATCCATCGTTCCACCGAATACTCTCCCCCACTTTGGGAGTGGTCCAGAATTCATTAAAGGGTGTTCCCGATAACAAAAGTTAATGAACAAGACCACTCACTTCGCCACCTTGGGCTCCCAATGTTCGCACAATCACTAACTAAGTCCATACCACATCCCTTTCGCCCCGATCCCCTATCCATCGTTCCACCGAATAACCTCCTCCACTTTGGGAGTGGTCCAGAGTTCATTAACTTGCCAGTGAATTGTCCGTTTTTGTGTTCTATTGTCCTCAGTTTTAATAATTAGGAATGATTTGATTACCACTATGGTTAGAACAAACACCAGCGTACACAGGGGTTCCCCAAGACTAAATTTGGGAACAAGTGGCCTTGCTAATGCTGTAAGCAATCAGCTCAACTGGGTGCTTTTCATCATGCTAATGTGTCTCCTTGCTTCCCTCACTTGCATTTCTTACTCGCCTCCTAGCTTCTCCCAGCAAGCATTCTGCATGAGAAATACGAAGGAGTCACGCAAGGACAGAGTAGCCAAAAGATTCTAAATGATGCTTTGTTCCATAAAGCTAAATCACATGTTAAGTCCCAGCTTGTAAACATTGCGCCATGAGATAAAAGGCATCTACATAGGATAAAGCTGTGTTTCCTCAATGATGGCAGAGAGGGAACAATTTCTGGTTCATAAGTTAGCATACTGAAAACCACCCTGTGCCCGTCTGAGTAGGGTATCTTATTTGGAACCTGGTTATAGAACAGAAGGTTAAAGGTTCAAACCCATAAGAGCGGTAAAAATATTAACTTGCTGGCCTCCAATCTGAGATTGGGTATGTGGTATTCTGAATCCCTCATTGGCACACTAAAATAATTGCGGTGCTCAGCTGGTGCATTCTGTCAGAGGCATTGTGCCTTCGGCATTAAATCCTCCAGTTATATGGAATTAATAGTGTTCAACAGAACCAAGAAAGTCAATTTTGCCTTTTTTTAGGATTCAATCACTTTTTACTTTGTCGTTTTTAAACCAAATTTCATCTGTTCTAAAGCAGTTGGTGACTTCAGTTCACTTGTTGGGCTTTGCAAGTTTGCCAGATTTTCAAAAATGGAATGATTAATCTCAATGTGAATGATATACAAATACATGTACTATGCCTCGAGTAGTTCTGCAGAGTTTCATATTTCTTCCCACAAAATTCAACTTCTTTTTTTTACATTAATTCAATTTCCAGACTGATATGAAGTTGTTGACCTTCCAAGCTATGAGGAGTTACTTCATCTATCTGCCCAGGTAGTCACATCCTTTTAGGAGCTAGTTTATGATACAAATGGATGCTCGTTTAAGCCCTGAGTGCTACTGTAAAGATGTATTTGCATGTCTTTATGTTCAAAATGACATAAAGTATTCATTATGATGAAACTAACTGATGAATATGGCATTGCTTTTGCTTCAAAGTTTCCAAGTGCAATGAAATTTGAATTTCAGGTAGTTCTGATTGTTTGGTGATTTGGCGATGAAAGTCATATCTCCAGATGGAGGCATCATAATTCAGTCAGTTCCTCGCAGTCACTATCTGGTAACACTTTCAGTGCTGGCTCTGGCATCTGTGAAGCGGTGATGCAAATCTGAAACCCTGCAATTATCAGAATAGGTTCTAGTCAAATCCAGTATTAATAAATCCAGGAGACTATTAAGTAAACAATTCACATTAAGACCTCCATACTCCCATTGAAATCCTCTAGATTCTGTGATCCCTCTGTTGATGGCATAGTCATCTCGGAAGTTTCGAGCATTTTAATTTATTTTTTAGGAGTGAACAAATAGTGTGTTTTGTCAGAGTAATGATCCGAAGCCAAAATGCAGTCAGACATAGAAACTGTCTCTTAAAATGATGCCTCATTACGTTGAAATTAAGCCTATCATAAGCAAATTCTAAGAAAGGAATTTTCCTCACACAAGATGAGCATTTCTGGTACACATGAATCCAGTAAATCGCCTTGCTAATTATGATAGATCATGTTCAATTTTCAAAAATCATTAGCCACTATAGTATTAATTATCTACTTCTGCATAGTCAGTTAATGATTTTTTTTTTTTTTTTTTTTTAACTAAAAATGGTTCACTAAACCAATCATGCTGCACTGGTTGAAAAGTCATTCAGAACATTCAAAACCATGCTGGTATAGGGGAAGGCACTGGAACTGCCAGTTATTATCCAGCACCATGTCTCCGCATTCACATGCACTTACATCATGACCATCAACAGTTTATATTCTTTTAAAAATACAATCAACCTCAGGCACGGTTCAGTCACATTTCGAAGCTCTGATAGTAGTAAACCACTTATCCCTCTAACTTGAAGAATATCTTCAGAAATCAGAAATCTTCTGCAAACATTTACAAGTGAGCTGATCTATTATCTGAATTCAGGTCTTAAAGTCTTTGGACAGTGCTCCTGTTTTTGTGCAGTAAGCCTTGATGGGAAAGTTGACAGTCTTCTTGCTGCCATTTGTTTGCTATACAGTGGCCTAGAGAACAAGGCCTAGAGTCTACAAAGGTTTGGTCAGTACTCTAAACTTGACATTTTCTGACACAGTACCTACATTTTTATGGGGGAACATACAAATATGCAAGACACTGAAAAGTTTGCATACAGTCACAATGAATACATTTAGTGTGATTGGCAGCAGTCCTGTCCTATACACGTTTTCATTGTTGGCTCCAAAGGAAAGTCGCCAAAAGGACAATTGCTTCCCATGATGAGAAACTGACTTACGCTAAGTACAGTATATTGGACAGAAACAAAATACAGGCTGCGCCAAAAACCCTGCGCACAGCCTGTGAGTGTTAACAGTTCGAGATAGGAAATGTTGCATAGAATAGGTTTCCAATACGCTCATTGAATATGGAAACCTTTGTAGTTTTAACAATTGGTTTCCTCTGTCCGTGACACATTTGAATGGTCCAATAAACCATAAAAGCTGCTTCTTTGAACTTGTTTCAGCAAAGCTGTTCAAACCGTTGAACCCAAAAACCGTTCATTTACCATTCTTTTCTCATCATCTCCTAATAATGGATTTGCATGGCATTATAAAACATGGAAAAGGGTGTAATGCCAGAAAAGCAAATGTTTTTTGGCTCCTCTCTGTATTAAAATACTTGCTATGCATGAAAACTGATGGCTCTCCAACAGAACCATTTTCCCGGACAAAGTACTGACTTGACAGGGGTTTGTAATATTTTTTGACCTGTGGTCTGAGAGTGGATGGTGCTGTGGTGCTCAGTACTAATGTTCAATGGCAGGCATTCTAACAGGTGATGGAGAGACTACAGCCTTATTTGAAGTGCAAATTTCAATGTTTCTCTGGCCTGAGTTCAACATACTCCAGTATTTGTCTATTTTTAATCAAATAAAATGCTGCACAATGAAGAAACTTACACGGCCTATCTCAAGGACTTGAACTGGAATGCTTTGTGGTGGTATTGCACAGATGTTGCAGACGGATTGTCAAGCGCAGGCTTCTAACCCTCATTTTTAATCCAGACAGACTGATCTCGAGGGCTCTGAAGGCAATCGGACCCTATAGTTTGAGAGCAGTACACACCTTTGTTTAAGACAGGCATGCAAATGACATTGTATATATCGGTGAGATACTGGGGGGCAGTTCAGTCTTATCACAGGCTTATTTACTTCAGGATTTAGCAAATCATCTTCAAGGGTCATGACATACTCCATGCCTTTTCCCATGGTTGTCAAGTGGGATGTCTATTTGACCAAGCAGTAACCAAATAATGTTAGGTTGGCTACCTTGTAGGAAAGAAAACTTGGGCTGGATCTAAATCTTATTTACACACACCTCCTCTCCTTCATCATCCAATTCGGAGCCAGTTTCTGACATAGAAAATGTGTAGTGACCAGCCCTGTTCCTGGAGATCTACTATTCTGTTGGCTTTCACTCCATCCCTAACAAAGTAAACCTCAGCCAACAGCTTGAGCGAGATTTCCCAACCCTCTTCTTGGAGATCTTATATCCCGTTAGTTTCCAGGCTAATGCTAGCAAAACTCACCGCACTGAACAGTTGGAAATCTCACTGAGGTGCTAATTTGCAAGTGTGCCAAATTATTCTCGGAATGGGGTTGGGGACCACTGCTGTTGATTGTTTGAATTCCTAAACCACTGTTAAAAAAAAAAAAAGTTAACCCAACTTAAAAAAGTAAGAAAACCAGCTGCGAATCATTTTTTTACTTTGTTCAATGCAATGTCAAGCTCAGAATTCTTTCAAAAATGAGTTGGCACAACTACTTGGGACTTGAAGTTCAGCAAACTCAAAAATGCTTTGCAGCTGCCTGCCTGCCTATTTTACAGTTAGTCAGCTTTTAATTTTTTCCAGTGAACAAATCACTTCCTCCTCCTACTCCCCTCACTGACTTGACTTGATTTATGAGAAAATGGCAGTCCTGTGCAGCAGGTGGGGTCATTATTCTGACCTGCTTTGTGTTCACCAGGTTTTCACAGTAGTGAGCCGTAAACCTGGTGTACAGTGAAGTGAACCCAGGGTGAAGACCTCACAGCTGACTGACACTCCCCTGGCCCACAATGCATGCTGCTCTACTCATCCTTCCAAGGACGTGACATTTGTTCGTGAGCGCTGAGATCCTACTGAGATCCTATTAGTCGAGCGCTGTTGCCAGTTTGAGGAAACATACGATCAACAATCGGTGGCAATCATTCAGCACATTTCTAGCATGAGTTTTTTTGAAAAACCGAAGGGGAGGATCTGGGCCTGCCTGGGATTGCTTGTTTTCAAGCAGAGAAAATTTAACTCAGATGATGGCATGTAAATTCTTTGCACTGAGGACAAGAGGATGTGATTGACAACCTAAGACTGACTTAACTTCTGCACGTTACGGAAAGCTTAATCGCCCTGCATCATGAAGGGACAGCAAATAAGGAACTGAATTGATGTCTGGTGGAACAGAACGTGTTTCCAATGTTTTACTGTATTCCTCTGCTGAATGTCCGCAATCCATCTCAGGGGCTTCTGCTTTCAAACTTGATGAAAGAGGTCCGTTAGAAATCGCTGCCGTTCAGTTTCAGTTTCTTCCCAGACTGTTCCCGAAAGGCATCTCTGATCATCCCACTGGAAACCTGATGGAGCTTGAGCGAGTGGGTGGAAGCTTCTATAGACAGCAGCAGCTTTGTCAAAGTGGCAAACAGCAGGATATTTGCTTCACTACCTGAGTGGGCGTAATAAAAATTAACCGAGAATCCAAGTTTGAAAATGTCCGTCAAGCCAGTTATCCCACTTCGGCATATAAATTGAATATGTTTAATGGCTGATCTCAGAATGAGCTGATTATGCTTCTTAAATTCAGTCATTAAAGGGATAGTGCTTTCATTTTTCATTAATGTAAAAAAGGCTTTTATTTGATCTAAATATTGCCAGAGATCTAATCTGGAACCTGATCCATAGGAAATCAGATGACGGATGAAATGCTCTGGCTCTGCCCCAGGCCGTCACCGTGGATACGACTACAATCACGCATCATTCCGCTCTGTCTTTGAGATTACCAGAGGAGATGAAGAGATAATGAATTTTATGTCATCATCCTCATTACTGGGAAGTTTCCTTAAGCAGTTCATCTGGCCTGTATTCTTATGATGTGAGTGAGGGAGAATATCTTCCGATTGACTTTCCAGATGAAAAATCAAATCTTTTTAATTAAAAATGACATGTGCCAAGGCTGCCTTAAAGTTTTGATTTAACTGAACTTGAGATCACAAGTCAGCCTTAAGTATTGGAGTAAGCACCCCACTTCTCAAGTTCACTTGACTTCACATATTAAAGCAGCCTTAAAGCAGCCAAACAACTGACTATTATGAGTCATAAAGTTGAACATTTTTCAAAGAACTTTTTTAATGAGGTTAGTTTGGATTCAAGGGAGGGCCAAGACAGGTCTGTTCACCAATCAACAAATTCACCAATCAATGGACATCTAATATTGGCTTAAAATGTACGTGTGTGTTTATTGTTATTGGACATTATGGTTGCCCAGTTGTGGGTAATGAGGACTATCAAGAATCTGTTCGTGGTTGCAAGGGGTGCTGACTGATACATGATCTTTGAAAGAACTGTGTCCGTAGACGCTTAGAGAACGGGCCCTTAACCCCTATCTTACTCCAGGGTTTTCTCCTGTTCTATAGTTCTGTTCTCTCTTGCTTTTCCTACTAACAAGCATTATCTAACCATGCTGAAAACCAACATCCCACAAGATAAATCAAGGACTGAAAAGGTTTTTGGCCCATTGGCATGTGAGAAAAATCCCCTTTTAGAGATTATATGTAACTTTCTGGCTGAGAAAGAGCACTCTGATCTCTCTGGAATGTAATATGATGTCATAATTCTCAATGTGAAATACACTGTATTATACCTGCAGAATTCTATAAGTAAAAGCCCTCTGCTAAATAGCAACTGTGAGGAGTTTGACATAACTCCTCTGCACAATCCCTCGCATGGGTGGGAAGATGGAATGAGCGATGTGTGTGTGTGCGTGCGTGTGTGTGTGTGTGTGTGTGTGTGTGTGTGTGTGTGTGTGTCTGCGTGCGTGTGCGTGTGTGTGTGTGTGTGTGTGTGTGTGTGTTGGGGGGGAGGGGGGGGGGGGGATTGAATGCTGATTCCTACAAAATCTCGACTCCCCCGCTTACTTGTCGGTATGACATGAGGCGCCAGGTTCTTGGAGACGAGCTGAAGCAGGCATGTGTTATTGGCAGTGAGGAGCGCTCTGTATTGGACCATGAGGCTTCCCTGCCACCTCCACCTGAGCATACCTCAGTTATGATGATTGACAGCTTCCCTCTGGAGTCAGGAATGCAAATGAGCATTAGTCCTGAAAAACACCTGAATTTGCCAACAAAAAAATGTGCCCAATCCCCACCCTTAAACGCACACTCACACACATACACACACACACACACACACACACACACACACACACACACACACACGCAGTCTATCTTATGCTCACACATGCACATGCTCTCCCTCTCTCTCTCAATTTCAGCTTTGTGGTATTTGCTTTATATATGTTACAAAAGGTACTACATTACCAGAGCATACAGTGTTATAAAAATGTAAATTTAATACCGAACAACAATTTAACACCAAAAACTGTTAAACTAAAGTTAAAACCAAAATGAACAGTAATCATGTAAGAGACAAGAGCAATACTTTGGAGTGGGGGCAAAGATTTAAAAAATCTGATAAAGTAAAAGGCCTTCAAAGTGTATCAACAAAGGAGATTTTTTGTAATCATGACACATTTCGTTTATGTTGTGATCCTGCATTTTCTGTCTTTGCCATGCTCCATGTTTTCTCATGTCTAGTTTAAGTTCTGTGCCTGGCCTAGTGCCACGATGGATTGATTGTTATGTTTAGTGGCCACTGCCTTTGTCTGACCATTCTTAGATTATGTATTGTGTATTTGGTATTTAGGATTTCTTATTTTCTTGTTTTAGTTATCATAGTCTCCATGCCATGTTTTGTTTTCATAGCCATGTTTCATGCCATGTTTATTTTCCATGCCTTGCACTTTGTCTCCCTCGTCTTGTCAGGTGTGTATCTTTGCTCACAGTCCCTGGTCTTGCGTGCCACTCATTCGGGTGATTTATTGGTTTCTGGGTTTCAATCTTCTTTCATTATCTCGTGTTCTTCCTTCCTCTCTCTTTTACTATCTTACTAACACACAGTAACAGTTTGTTGTTTTTGCTAATTACTAACCAACACTAACATTGTATATTTTGACTAATTTACTAACAAACACTCGGGATTGTATAGCTGCACTTACTAATTGACAAACGATCTCTCAGCAGTCGCCCTATTCTAGTCTCCGCCTCTTTGCCTTTCCCTAATTATCTCTGCTGCGATTTTCTGTGGGTCTCCACAAATACTTTTAGTACTCCGTGACTGGAGCTGTTTGTCTGTCCTTAGGTTTGTCTTGTTATCCCTGTCCGCATTTTGGCTTCGGCCAAATTCATGTAATTAGTTTATTCCTAATGTGTCGCTCCTTGATTATTGTTCCATTGATTGCACCTGTTTTTCCCTGATCATGTGTTCACCCGGATATATATATAAGATGTCTGTTTGATTCACTTCCTTGTCAGTTCGTTCTTCCTTGTTTCCTGTGCCACGCTTCTCTTGCCTTGATTCATTGTGATTTATCTTACTGACTGGACCACCCTTGACACCGAGTTTTGCCGATTCCCTGTACTTTTGCCGCATTCTTGTTCTTTGACCTCTTTTTGTCTGACTACGATTTTGTGATTGGTGCCCTGTATATGACTCTGGATTTCGCCCATTAGACTGATTTTGGATTGCGGACATTGTACTCTTGCCAGCTCTGTTGGGGGGGGTTTCCCCCTTCAGAAATAAAGCCTCTTTTTTTGTATTCTACTGGTTTTCGCTATTGGTTCATTTTGTAAAACCCAACAGTAATTTATTTGCATCATCAAGTTATTTAGTACCACTGTTGTAGGTGGACTTGACATTGACTTTCTCCGTAAAATGAAGTAGTCACTTCTGGCATGCATCCAGGTTGGGGAATATGCCAAGTTTTCACTTGTAAGGTGAAGTGAGGTTTCAATAAGGTTTCAATTTTCTGCACATCGGAAGTGTCTGGAATTCTTGCCATTTCTAGCGTGATTACATGCAAATGTTTTTGGCAGAGTCAAGCCTGTTTTAGCCTCCTAACCTAACCTGCGGCAACAGGAAATGGGCACTATTGCCTCCAGAGAGGCCTTCTGCGGCAAGCCTGTCCACTGTCTAATAATGCCATTGCACTGAAAATAATTAATGCCTAAAATTATTTACACCTGGAAAAAATCCTAAATTTCATATTGATTTTGGCAAATACAGTAATGATGAAATATCTGAATTGAAATAAAAAAAACCATTGCCCTTTCAATTTTCTTACAGGGTAGGCAATTTTTCCCATAAAATGTTAGCATTTGACAAGTGTATTATTTTATGTCTGATTGCGACTGAACACCCTCCCTTGACGGTACCGAGAGTTTTCAGTTAGCTAGCAATGTTGCCTTAGTCTAACCCACCATACAACGCATGATCACAATAATTATGGTTTAGGCTTTTTTGTATAGTATATTCCTTATTTCAAAATGAGAACTAATCAGACGTTAGGCATGTGGTTAACAAAAAAAGTTGTGTATACTTTGCGGTGTACTGCTATTACGGGGGTGGGCAAATGCAATAAAGCGATATCACGTAACTAGTACGAGTAACATCACTGGTACTTATAAAAAAATGTATTTGCTACAATCAGGGGTGCTGTATGGGGGGAAAAGTTAGGACAATTCCAAGGGTCCCTAACTGACAGGGCCCCAAAAAAATAGGTAAATTAAAATATGATTTTGCTATCTGGGTTGAGAATATTTTTTTCAAATGTAGTCAAAAAACGATCAAAAACAATCTATTTGTTTTTACTTGTTTTTGGCAGTAAAATTTTAATATCCACATTGACCAAAAAGTAAACATCCATATTGACCGACCATCCCCTGTATCTGCATGAAATGGCTCGGTCCTGCCTTAGCCCAATCACCGGTGACGGTGCTTAGTAGCAGTCTGTAGTTGCGCCAGAGTGCTACAATGCTGCCTAGTACAAAAATAAAATCCGGTTTTCAAAAAAGGAAAGGGTGAAAGAAGAGAGGCAGCAGAACGGGTGTCAATATGTGACCCAGTTTTTCTCCAAGATAGGTGGATAGCCTAGCCTACAGTCTGTGAGTGGTAGGAATTATCCTGTTAGTGTAAAGGAAAAGTTCACCCAAAAATGAAAATTCACTCATGTTCTCACGCCAAGGCTTATCGAAAGGGTCCATGAATTTCTTCATTCCTCAAAACACTTTTGGAGTTACAAAGAAAAAACAGCATTGAAAACAAATCCAAATCAATTGAAGTCAACGGAGACCACTTTTTCAAGCGTAAAAGACAGCATTCAAAAACCACAAAATGCCTCCATACTGCTCTTGCGGCATAATCCAAGTCTGTAAGGCCCGCCATTCAAATTTGACTCGTAAAGACGTCTTTTCACGTTATATTTGGCCTTAATGTCCAATGTAGCTGCCTTGTTCATTTTCACGGAAAAAGTTTAAAATTCAAGACCTCTAGCTACGGTGACCAACGAGGGCAAAAAATTGTGCAACGGCCCTAAACATCTCCAATTGGAGAAACGCACTGCAGTTTTGAATGTCCGTATTCACTGACTGAACGGCACATTTATATGGTCAGTCATCTTAGCGAGGTCCACTTCTTCCACGAAAATAAACAAGGGTCTTTTAGCTAAGTGGCTACATTGGATATTAAGGCTAAAATATAGTGAAAAGACGTCTTTATGAGTCAAATTTGAATGTCGGGGCTTACGGACACTTGGATTATGCCGCACGAGCATCATGTTTTTACCCCTCAGTGCTAAAGGCTGACGGGATATTGCTATCCTTCGTGCGGTTGGGCGGGCAGCGGGCGGGCGGGTTGTCTCCAAAAAACTTCGACATCGGGCTGAGGGGTATTCCATGCATTGCACGCCTATTTTTTACGCTTTTCAAAATGGTTCTATGCTGAAATGAATTATTTATCTTGAATGAGCTTGAAATAAACTTTCTAATGACACCAAGATCAAGGTGATAGGTTAAGAACTGACAAAGTTATTAAACTTGGAAATTGACTAAATGAGGGGTAAGAAATGTCCTTAGTTTTTATAGAAAGAAGAGAAATCTGTGACCGAAAAAAACATAGTTAGCATAAAATGCTATAACTTTCTTAATTCTTTAGATATTCCTATGAAACTTTCAGATAATGTTCATTTGAATATTATCTGCCTATTCCAAAATGATGAATGAAAACAGAATTGAATTTCGCTGTGCAACCCTCAGTGGGGACGCCATTTCTGGGATTTTTACTACTGACAGTTTTTTTGCTGACGGTAGAAACAGACTGCTGGCGCTCCAAAACTCATAATTTTTTGTCTGTTGGATCTTGAGTACTTAATCTAATAGTCTGTGCAGTTTTTATTAGAATTCCTACTAAGCTTCTATAAAATTGCAGAGTGTTTTTGTCACCTCAAACTTTGAAGCGCTCAGACGGCCATCTGGGAAATCTGAAATTGAAAACAAGGTAACAAGGGGAATTCGGGGTCATTTTTATCTACGTCTTCAACTGGATTTCCGGGACTTCCCCTCCTTTTGCCAATAAAAAGCGGTTTTGATGGGTATACCTCTGCCACTTCGGGAAATTACGCAACGCGCTATGTGAACCAATATCGCGGCGGCGGATGCATTGATAGTAACATACCTACTTGAAAAAGTGGTCTCCGTTAACTTCAATTGATTTGAATTTGTCTTCAATGCTGTTTTTCTTTGTAAGTCCAAAAGTGTTTTGAGGAAGAAAGAAATTCAGGATCCCTTTGATTAGCCTTGGGGTGAATAGAGTGAATTCTCATTTTGGGGGGAACTTTTCCTTTATGTCCATAATGAAATAAGCTAGCTACAGCAGAGGTAGACTCGTGCATTCCGGAGCAAAAAGATGAATCTGAATGGAACTGTCCTGTCTTTTCCTGCCGTTGAGTTTCTGTTTTACATTAAACGTTTTAGCATCCAGTTGAACAGCCAATCAAACACAAATTCGCACCACATCTTAATGGTGACAAATCATATGTATGAACTGAGAGGCAGGCAACCTAGCGACTGAATGTACAAAGGGTGTATGACGGTGGAAGTAGAGGTGGAGATGCTGACAGAGCGGGGAGGGTTATTCAACAAACACAGTCATGATTGTGACAAAGTCATCGAGCAGTGTTAAGGATGAAAGATCATCAATCGCTGAGGAAGCAGCCAGAATGCGCACAGAAAACCATATTCTAAATCCATGGTTTTATTTAGGGGAATTCTTTGAAGTTGTCAGTTCTAAAAACAATTGTTTGTCAATTGTACAGATGCACTGTTTTTTTATTTTTTTCTGTGTCGCAGTATAACCTGCTGCTAAGAAAGTGCCCTAGCGACATCTACTTTTATACTTGAAGAAATTCAAGAGCTTGTACATTGATACTTTTGCTGAAATAAAAAAAAATCGGACACACTTCTGTAACTTTTAGTGGAGTATTTTTTTAATTATTATTACAAGAGTAATTGTTATTTGAGTTGAGTCAGGCATATGTGTACTTCTTTCTCCTCTGCTGAGCACTGGTATATCAGCATCACAGGTCCCAGTACTCTCGGTCTAATTCTCATTGCAGTGCCAACTTTCTGTGTACTGAGTTAGGACACATCTTTCCCAACATTTTGGCATCAGTTAGATGATTGTAAATGGCCTTCACAGTCAACTTTACCTCAAATATAAGACCT
The DNA here is from genome assembly GCA_029721435.1 of Gymnothorax reevesii. Classification (NCBI taxonomy): domain Eukaryota; kingdom Metazoa; phylum Chordata; class Actinopteri; order Anguilliformes; family Muraenidae; genus Gymnothorax; species Gymnothorax reevesii. Next base: position 98,212,667 of record CM056579.1, on the reverse strand, counting down.
TAAAATTTGTCATTTCCATCACTGATGATTTTCCATTTTGGAATATTTCAATAAAAATTACATTGAGACTGTAAAAGATGGCCTTTAGCACATTTTTTATGTTCTCTCGCATCAAATAGTGAATTGCATACTGTATGCAGACTGTTGCATGTACAACTCACGAGCAGTAAATATTGCACTGGTAGTATTGAACTTTCAGAAGCAAGATAGTTGCAAGCCTTCGGAGTTGGAATTATGTAAAGCTTTTAATGGGTCACTTATGTCCTAGATGTGGTGACAACAGCGGCCAAGGGGGGGCCCAATGTGATTTTTTTTTTTTCTTTTAATGGGGCCCAGAATTCCGGCACCCCTTGCTACAATTGAAAACCAGGAAAAATCTAAGAATTGAAATCTATTTTCTCAGCCTCTTATACTGAAAATATAATCAAAATACCAAGAATTTTTTTTCTCTCTCTCCATGAATGTACAATTTTTTTGGAGGAGGAACAGCTCCATAAGTTCCCATTCATTTTGGACTTTCTTGTGAGCACTTCCCATAAAACAGGGAATTCTGAGAGAGACATTTCTTCCTATGAGAAATTCTTTGGTTGCCTCTGGCCTGTGGTGTTCTGCAGATAATCCTGATGTGAACTTCTTTATTTGCGCAGCACACTGAAGAAGCAACACTGTGCGTGGTTCCCGATACGCAGCAGTGAATGCAAATCTGAGGCTTCCTTCGGTCTCAATCACAAACTCCATAATCTAGTTTTCATTCATGTGGAGTCAGGATGCTTCAGTAGTTTGTGTTAAATTCAGGACTAAATATTAGCGTGTTAAACTCAGGAATCAGTGCGGTCAGGAGTTATGGAAAATCTTTTGAAGTGACAACAGCATTTTCCCATGTTCCCTTATGTTGACCCACTGTGTCATAACCCCAAATGTTCAGGGTGTATTTTGCACATGAGATATGTGTCCCTTTGGTATTAGAAAAATGCAAAATTCCCTGAATGATTTGTGTGGCGACGTCAAGAAAGAACTCAAAGTCCAACTACTGACAAAGTGAGCCATTTACAACTCGGTGCTTCATTGGGATCTCTGATTAAACAAGCTGCATAGTATAAAGGTGTACACACAATATGTTGCAAAAGATATCAAATGTCACAGCTGTGAAGATTATTACCACAGATCTATGGGGATCCATAATGTTTATCCAAAGGCAAGACTGCCATCAGGTACAAGGTCGTTTAAAAATGTTTGACGGATGAGTCAAAGTTTTAGGTTACATTTGGCTGCGCAATATGACATTCACATAATTTCTTTCAATTTTCTTTTTTCCTCAGGAGGCGCAGAATTTAAAGTAAAAACAATCCAGAAGATGAGGGGGCTAACTGCTAAACGAGGCATTTCAGCTGTTTTCTTCAATGACTATAAACACCATCAGAAAGGTAGAAAATGCATCCAAAACTGATCTGCCTGCCCTGTGGTGCATATATAAAGTAAATTAAGCTATTTTACATTACAAAAAAGTGTGAGTATATCTTTTTGTTCACATATTATTTTTATTTTATTTAGATTGCTGAAGGTTGGTATTCATTACTCTGGGTTCATTCTGGAGATAGGCGTCATAACAGAAGCATTTTCTGTCTATTGTTTGGGTTTTCATGCAGTTTTAAACCATGTCACCAAACTGTCTGTACTTATTACTGATCCCAAGAACAGGGAACACAGTATAGCTAGTGCGAGTTGCTTCATTAATCGATTCAGTGGTACTTTATGATGTCTAATTCATGTAAATAATGGAAATCACCAGCAAACTGAAGAAAATTTCTGTCGTTGCAGAACATTTGTAACCTTCGCAGATTGGGAACAACACTGCCTTTTTGTAATATTTATACACGTGTGTGTCAGGCAAATGTATTTAAATTAGGAAACAATTACCTATGGAGGAATGACTGCCTAATCAAACATCTTTACCTCCCGCAGAACAAACACTTTGGTTACCAGCATGCTCAAAAAATACTGCCACCTGCCTTCATAAATAAATGTTACTGAAATACCAGGTGATTTAACAAGCCTCTGCTTAAATGTTCCTCGCTCCCTGAGAAGTCATGGCCTTGATGACTGACCAAAGTAGCTGAATATAAATAATTTGATGAAGAGCAAGCAAATTTGAGGCAATGAGGAAGGGAGAGCCTACAAAAATTCAACTTAACAACTGTATGTCACAGGTTTGGCTATGAAGGACAAGGGGTTGTTAGCCAGCATTTTCTCCTATTTTTTTAGGCAGCCTTCAGCATGACAGGTCCCTTGAACACCAGAAACTGTGAATCTCCAGAGTATTCCAGTATATTTAAGAAGGCTCCTACATTCAATCTACCATTGTGTTTAATCTAATGACCTGGAGGGAGTCCCACATTCAAATCTAATGACCTGGAAGCAAGGACAACCTGTGGCCTGGTTAAGCAGACACTGTAATTGGTATGTGAAAGAATCAGGATGCGGGGACACAAGAAAATAATCCGTCCGAAACCAAATCATCTCAAAACGATGGCCGTTAATTGAATTTTGTTCCTGGGCTTTTTTCCAGTTTGCCCATTTCCTGTTGCAATTCTCCACAGAATTCTGTGGTATTTTGCAATAGGGTAACAGCACCTAGTGTCTTGGAGAAAAATGTATGTACTTGGTACACTGTTATAAATTGGCTGAATTTACCAGTTAAATTAAGGCATTGTCTCCTTGTTATTTTAACTGCAAGTAGAGTCCTTTGCACATTTAACTGTGGTTTACAGTTACCTTAGGCGGAACCTCTGCTATAAACTGATTGTATAAATTGCAGTTAAAATAACTGGCAAAAAAGGTGACAGTTAAAATAAATGGCAGGAAAGGTGCGAGTTTATAACAGTGTATTATCTGCAACTTGATGTGCTGTTAGTCATTAATAATATCACCTCATAGAGCATGAATAAGCATAGAGCATGATCTCTGTTATCAGAGATCTCATATGCTTTAAGTGTTAATTGACACAAGTACGTAAATTACGAAGACCTCTGCTGTGTTTTTTCAAAGACCTTCTTAGTCCCACACAATGAAATGCTGCGTCTCCGACATGATGTATGGCCAGCATATCGAGCACTTGAGAGCCTCTCAAAACCGTGAGAGTCTTGTCACTTTCGCCCGTCAGATTTACTTCTCTCTCTCTGAGGCAGCCCTACCTGTAATTTAAAATCCCAACACAATTTGACACATCAAGTTTTACGTGGTCTGAAAGGTCACTCATATCTGAGGCGCGGAGAATCAATCCAGCAGAACCTGACCTCTGACTGCAATAAAGAACAATGCAGTTAATCAAGACCCCAGCCATGACGGGTCCTTAGTAGCTCAAGTAAAAGGAACGTCTTTCTCTGGGCAGTTGAGACAAACTGCAGAGATGTGTGTAGCCTGTTTAGGATTGCATATATTCCTTCTCACACGTTCCTTTGTGTCTAACACGGTGAAGTTTTTGGCATAAAATACAAGCTAGATTCAAGATGTACTTTTTCCTCGATTTTATTAGTTCTTAGTAACTGTGTGAAAATATTTTAATGTTTGTAGCCATCTCAAATAATGTAATATTAAACTGTAGTTTCACTCCGAAGATCATTTCCTTCGACCTTCTGGAAAATGATTGCACTTTTATGATAGAGTCAGGTCAAGGGGCACCTGCGGGCGTGGTTTTGATGACATGCTCCTGTCAATCATCTGTTTCCCTCCAATTGAAGTCATTTTCCGTATTTTCAAATCGAGCGCAGTTCAGAATGCGATCATTTACAATGTGAACTTTTGGGAAAGTTTTACCAAAAGTTTTTGTGGCTGCAGTTTAACTCTTTTAAACCCTGTTACAGTTGAATTAACACCAGACATTTGTCCTGATTCTTTGATTGCTTCATGTGCTGAGCCAAAGGTTATAATCACACTTCTCTCACTCCTGCTGTGGTAATCACTTGAAAAAATACGGTCTTCGTGGAAAAAAGTCACGGCCTTCATCAGCTTGCCGCATCGGCTGCAAAGTTTTATGCCAAGGTAGTGTCCATGGACACAGATACCCCATCGTTGTAAACCAGACCTTAATCACATCTTATAAACCCAACAATTCAGTGTAATAAGCATACAACTCTTGTACTAAATAACAGATTCGATCTGAGGGCTTTTTTTATTTAGACATTGTTTAGCTGATAGTGCAAAAATGCTTTTCTTTTGACTCTAGGCCAAGAGAAGATGCAAACCAATGCTGGAACATTTTTAAAATACATGACCCTAACAGTGTACTTAAATATTAGCCATTTCACAGTATATTCTTGCTAAAAGATAGAAAATGGTCTGCAATCAAAGCACTGTTTGAACAAACACCCATTTGATCGCAAATTAAGAGATTAATTGTAGGGCGGAGCCACTGGAGAACTGTTCATTTAAATGGAGGCATTTGCTGAATGGGTTTGGCGATAGTCATGGGTTTGGCGATAACATTAATATGACAGTATAAACCTTCCAATGACGTGCAGATATCAGCCATATTTATAGGCTTTGCCAATCAGAATCCGCAGTGTCCTCCTTTGTCTGATGACCACAGCACTAGAGAGAAATTGCATGAAAGCCAGACATTTTAATACACATTAAACACTGATTATGTGCCCTCCTGCCTCATCAGTTACACTCTTGCCCAAACGTTGATTTACCATGAAAATGGAGCCCTTTGGTGTCCTTATTTGACGGCATTGCAATACGGTTGCTAAATGGATGCTAAACGGTTATGCTTAGGTCACAAAACAACTTTGTTCGGTTTAGGCACCAAATGCACTTGATTATGTTTAGTTTTGGGGTGAGGATTAGTGTTAGAGCTAGATTTAGATGCCAAAACTACTTTTTTATGCATAGGGTTAGGGTTGGGGTTACAGTTAAAGTTAGGGCTATTATTATGGTCAGGGATAGAATGGACTTACACCAAGCAAGTGTCGAGTGAGGTATTGATCTGGTTTGCGCGACCATCTTATAAACATACTATTCCAGATTCCTACAGTTTTTTTTTTCTTGTGTTTACTGTCGTCAAATACTGACTTTTGTAGCGTATGGGGATACCAACGGCATTCAACTGTCATGTCGAAGGTCTCCTTTTCCATTTTTATACTGATGCCCAAGGCATCTACCTTAACATTGCTATATGACATCTAAGGCATGAGATTAGCCTGCAATGTATCATGCATGAAAGCCATGTAGCCCGCCTTAGAATTCTCCATCTAAAATGCTTATTGTTACGGATACGAGGGGGAAAAACACAGGGGAACTCAGAAACTCGGAATACCTTTCTGGGAACAGGAGGGAGACACAAAAGGGGAGTGAGACGCCAGATGCGGGGATCCAAAAAGATATTTATTAAAATAAACACAGAAATAAACCAGGGGGAAAAATGGGCACTCCGGCCAACAAAAACACCGTGCCTCGCACTGAAAAAGGAGAACTCAGAAATCCAAAAACTTAACAAATACCAGGGGGCAGACTCGGAACAAACACCAGGGGGCAGACTGGGAACAAACACCAGGGGGGCAGACTCGGAACAAACACCAGAGGGCAGACTCGGGAACAGAACTCCAGGGCGGGGCAGACTCGAGAACGAGGGACAGACGCGGAACCGGGACTCGGGAAGCTAGGGAGTACTCACAAGACAAGACAGTCGGCACAGCTGGCAGATGGCTAACTCGGGTAGCACAGCTGGCCAGGAAAAGGGTAAGGGAGAACATCAGGAGGGGGACAGACAGGACACAGGGCTAAGGGCAGGCAGGGCGGCTGGAGCTCAGGGCAGGCAGGGCGGCTGGAGCTCAGGGCAGGCAGGGCGGCTGGAGCTCAGGACAGGGAGAGGGTGCAAGTGGGAGTGGGGGTGGGGATGAAGTCAGATCTGCTCGCGTGCAGAAAAAGCTTGGATATATAGGGCAGGGGCACACACAGACTCAGGTGTTGAAACTTAATCTAATTAACAAGGGGTGGAACATGAGGGAAACCATTTACATGAAAACAGATTAACATTAACACACAGACAAGGATCACAAGACAATCCCAAAGATGGGATAAATAAACTCGATAAAAAGACTCCTAAGTGTACAGAAAGAGCCAGAATAGATTGTAAGAATGCAGAGATTCTGCAGGAAACTTTAGCAAAGCCAGTAAACAGTAAGGCGAGGGGCGGAGACTAGAACAGAGCGACTGCTGAGAGATAATTAGTCAATTAGTAAGTGCAGCTATACAATCCCGGTTGCTTGTTAGTAGATTAGTATTATATACAAGGTTAGTTTGGTTAGTAATTTTAGAAAACAACAAACTGTTAGTAATGTTAGTATGTATAGAAAAGCAAGGGGAAACTAGTAAACGAGAACAGAAGGAAGGATGAAACCCAGAATCCATTAAATCACCCGAAATAGTGTCACAATCAATTAAGACAGAAACTGCTACAAACAATGACGCGACCGGGGAGAAAGCAAAGACAGTACGTGGGTAAAACGTGGACTGGACTACACGGGAGAGGAATGAAATGTGAACACTAAGACATGGACTAAAAAACTGACATACCAAAATAATAGAAACCTAAAATAGACTAACTAGACACTCAGACCACGGAACACAACACTTATTGCTAATCAGCTTGACAGATCTGCATAGATTTCAGCTGCGGATTTCAGTAGCTGAAAGTTAAAAGTGCATTTTGTCGAAGAAATGCATAACGATGCAGGATTGCAACCTTGTTCTGGAGGACTCGCATTAAATATGATTATATAGTCGTCAGCAACGACACTCCAGAGTGCATGCATTGATCCTCTATTTATTTTGTATTTCTTATTCTTTTACTTTACAGTTTTGCGTGCCAAAGTACTAAGTCTGTATTCTCGTCCGAATTGCAGCTGTAATCTTTAATGAGCAATTATCCTGTCCTGATTAAATTTACTGGCTTCCTGTTTGTGTTCTGTTCTGGGGTCCTGGCCTTTGGCCAGAACAGCATTTATGGTTTTAAAAGTTTCATGTTCCAAGTTTCATAGTTCATGTTCATAATTCATATCACAGTTTTAACAGTTTCTTGTATTAGGATTACTCATTTCATTATTCATGTTTATTGTTCATGTTTTTACTTTTCCATGTTTTTGTTTTTGCCAGGTCTGCCAAGCCACTCCACCGCTTGTCTGCGTTCCGCCCCGTGCCTTCGTTGTTGCACATTTAAGAGCTCTGGGTTGGCTTTGGTATTTCCCCCTTCCTTCTGTGCTGTGCTGGATTCGGGGCTGTCTAAGCTTAATTGACAATTAACTGTTTTTAAGTTACTAACATTTACTAACATTCACTGGGTTGTGTAATTCTTAGATAGGCACATTACTAATATTACTAATTTAGACAGGGTGTTTATTGTCCTGATTCCTGCTTTGCTATTTCAAGTCTTGCTGTGCTTTTCTGTTCTAAACATTCATGCTGCTTTCAAACTGCATACTTAATTGGTACTTCAACTGAGCACGCTCATTCTCTTAATGAGCAAGTCTTGTCATCAAATCTCTGTCCATGTCATGATCTTGCCATGCCTCTTGTTTCTCCTTCTCCAGGTGTTGCCCCTCATGTCTTGTTTTCTTACCCTTTATTTGGATGCGGTGGAAGTTGGCTGGCAGACAGTGTCTCAAGTTCTTGTTTCCAAGTCTCGTTTCAAGTCCAAGCTCCTGTTCGCCAAGTCTTGTTCTAGTTTGGTTTTCTTAGTCATAGTTCTTGTCATTTTGTATATAGCCTTTTCATTCTTAGCATCTTTGTTCTTTTCTGTTTATGAATTATCTGCCTGGAGTTTCCAAGTGGCTTTTGTTTTCGTCGTTTTTGATCCTTAGTTATTAGCTCTGTGAAGCTCTCTTTAGTTTGTGTTTGGCAACCCTTTGGGCCAAGATTTCTGTTGGCCCTCGTGCCAGTTTTGTTTATTTTCAATAAACTCCTCATTTCCCCTTCACCTCGCATTTGGTGTCTACCTGATCTCGCATCAGCTTTCTACAACCTAAAGTTTCGTTAAATATTTAAGTGACCTCTAGCGACTATACAAATAACGACAATCAGGTGTCCATCGTCAGTGTCACCGTCACTAAATCTCTAACCTAACCCTGACTCTAACTCTAACTGTACTCCTACTGCCAGTAAGGGTGCTAATTTTGGCAACACTACTCTGGGTCATATTACAGGGTCGGTGCAAACAAACAATCGATGTATGGTTGGAAGACTGGAACGTCCATTGGCATTTTTGTCAAGGAGTAGTGAAACCTTTAAATTACCCGATGAAAACAACAGTGATAACATTTATTAGCTCAACATGTAGCTAGGCCTGCTAATCATTTGACGGGTTTATACTTCTAATATAGGACATCAAAAATAGCTGTTCTCCTTGCCTGTAGAGCTTGGTTGCAGAGATATTTGATTTCTGCTTTTATAGAACCTGGGACATCCGCCATGATAAAAGCATGAAGACACTGTACCATTTGAATGATCTCATTGGTTGTGTCTCCATATAACAGCTCTAATGTTCAAAATGCGGTATGAAAATGTTCTGTCAATCAATTGTCATGGGGTTCAAGTTGAAAGTTGCAATGTTTTCTCCGACAACCATTTTTTGAAGTGATTGACGTGTCGTTCAGTTGACACAGCACTAGTCCTCTGGTATACAGTGACTCCCCTACCTCTCCCTGGGACTGGCGGACTCCACTCGAAACAGCGAATGATTCTTGTTCGTTCATCCGTTCACTGGCTGGGCTCCCTCTGCATCAGGACGAGTCAGGTTGGACCGTCATGTTTCCGCACTCGCACGCAGCCGGCGAGGAACCTCAGCGGACAAGTGGTGGAAAAAACCACGCCTCCCCTCTCTTTTTTTTTTTGCAATTTCACGGTCTGTGGGCAGCCTGATGTGCCGGACACGGTCCGTCAAGGAGACGTGTGACGGGGCGGCTGCAGGCGGCCGGAGACCGGGGCTTGACGTTTTTGTACAGGCTGCGTCTAATGCCGATGTGCTGATGTTCGGGGCTTTTTAACACGTCGATATATCGACATTTGTGCTGTGATTTTCCAGCCCTCTCACTGAAGTATCCTGCTGCCCGAGTACTTTTGTGGAGTACTGTTTGATATCTTAATGTTAGGAATGACATGTTGTCTAACTGTTAAAAATTCTTGAATGCCACAACCACAGTAATGGAGTTGGTGCAGTTACCAATGACTGTTAACCTGTTCAACCCAAATGTCCCTGGATTTTCTGAATGCTTTACTATGATATGATGTTTGAGGAATAAAAGCGTAATTGCGCTTAACCCGTGACCAATTAAGATTGCCTGATTATCAATAAAGCAAATTACTAGCTGGTTAGTCTAGACTGATACAGAGGTTTATGCTACAATATTTGAAAATTGTTCATTAGGAAATGACAAAGAGGCTACACTGAGACTGTAAATGCAACATAAAATATAATAATTAATAAATCCAAAATGTACACAGAATTCAATCTCCTATTTTAGCATTTTATTCTCTGTAATTCATTTAACTTATCCAAAATGTTTTCAGTGTTAAAAAAAAAAAAAACATTTCAGATGGGAAATGTCTTCTTAAGTGTATTGAATTATGAGAATTGGTGCAAAACAGTGTTGCTTATGAGCCTATCTAATATATGTGCCATTTTATGAAGTACTGGAATGAATTGATGTGAATTGGATGATCCCTCATAATTGTGTGATAGAGTGAACAATAGTGCCAGTACAAAACACGTTGGCCAGTCATTCTGCTGATTGGTCCTCTCAAAAGAGCAAATGTTTGGTTGCTAATTAGATGAGAAGAGGAGCAGTTGCGCACTGCGATATTAATTGATTTTAAAAATACCAACGTTTGGACTGAAGTCGTCTTCACGGTACTGAGGGATGATTTAATACCCTAAAGAAGACTTGCGTCAAAACAGTTGGAAATTCAATCATTTAATTATTATTGCTTTGTTGCGATGGTCCTTCTCTCTCCTATTTTGGGAAAAGTGAATGGAAGTTGATTTGGAGTGAACATGCATTTTTTTCAGGTCAGGTTCCTGAAGGGCTTTTATATATGGCTGCGGCACAGAAAATACCTTGTGGAAGTGGTTGAAGCCATATAAAGCTGTATATTCTAAACTTCTTTTTCTTAGCTTGAGTTCAGAAATTCTGCACGAATAATAATAGCACATACCATTATTTCATCCAGAAAAGATGTGTATAATGCAGTAGAAATGTCGCCTGTTTCTATGCAGCGATGATTTCACCCTGCTGTTTGATCGGCACTGGCTTATGCCCGTATGCAACATGGAACGTCCTGTACCGGGCAGTAATATAAATCCATCGCACTCTGCTCTGTGCATATGTCTCTCTGCGTATTGTAGGATAATTGTGTGTCAAGCCCTGACTTTCAATTTAAGGAACTCCGGGGAAAGCTTTGGTTTTAATTAGCCTGTTGCTTCCACTGTTGTGTCAGGATTATATTTTTATACAGTGATACAAAAAGGACAGTGTATAAATATTCGTGTCTTTCATGTCTGTGCTAGCAGACCTGGTCAGAATATGTCTAATAATTGTATTCTTTTTTTCAGCCATGTTGCTGCTCCTTGTTGCTGTGGGCACAACTGTTTCTTAACCTCTCTAAGTGCATGTAGAGCAGTTCTGCTTAGAGTGGACACTGAACATGGAAAACATCTTGTTCATCAAGTTTAACTAACATAAAGTATATTTAGCCTTTGGGGAGTTTGCTTACAGATCACTGGATACTTACTTGGAGTGGATCATCATTCTAATATTCAGAGATGATGTCTGTATAGCACCGTTGTAACGTGGTAATTTGAGCTACTGTCACACCATCCTAACAGTTTGAACCACTCAGCCTATTCTCCACTGACCTCTCTTATTAACAAGGAATCTTTGCCTGCAGAGTAGTTGTTCACTAGGTTTTTGTTTTTTTTTATATAAATATCTTATGTAAACTCTTGAGACTGTGTAAAATCCTGAGTAGATTTGCAGTTTCTGAGATACTCTAACCACCCTGGTTGGCATCAACAAACATTCCATGGTCAAAGTCACAGGGGACAAAATTTATTCCCAATTCGGTTGTTTGGTATGAAAAGAATCAGAACTTGTTGGCTATGGCAGTATGATTTTATGCATTGAGTTGCTGCTACCTGACTGAAAAAAAAGTTGTATTAATAAACAAATGTAGCGATGCACCTAATAAATTGTTCACTGAATGTAAAGATCACTTTCTGTGCACTTTGAGTCTCTCCTACTCTTGATGCAGTAGGTGTTGATGCTCAGGATGCCTGTAAGATTATAAAATGTTATTGTGACGCACCCCATTGATCATCACTGCAAAAAATGTCTCCAACTAATGTATAGCCTTTGTATAAAACTCACTTCTGAGTGGTTGATCATGCCACTCATCGGTCGCCATGTTAGCTGAGAGAAAGTGCTTGCTAGAGGACTTGTTCCAAATGAGCAATACTTGTGTGTGTGTGAGTGACGTGGTTTCTTGTAACATGGAATTGAGTATCTCACAGATCCATCACCTTTGTGTCTCACTTAGAAGTCTGGGGAAAGAATCACACCAGGGCCCTCGTACAGAGAGCCTTTCCTCTTTGTATGAATCCATTTGTACCTAAAGTGGCTGCAATACATCTATAGGGCGCTCACAAGATAATCCTCAATGAATGGAAGAGAATGAAGCTAAATGGCTAAACTAATAACAAAAAAGAGAAAGAAGCCAAAAAGCCCAAATTTTATCTCAGTTATAGTAAATACAGTATTAATTATATATTAGAGGTGAAATGAAAAAATAATAATTTATTTTTGTTTTTCTTGCAGCATAGTCAATTTTGTCCATAAAGCACTAGCATTCTGCTCATGTAGTACTTAATAACTTATCCCATGTGAACACCTTCCCTTGACAGTATCTGGAGTGTTCAGTCAGCTAGCAATATTACCACAGTCTTACTTACCTACCCTAGAACAATTATAATAGCACAATCACAATAATGGTGGCTTCAAATATTGGGCATATTATAGTCTTTATATTTTTTCAAGCAAAAACCTAAACAGACATTAGGAATATAGTTAAATTAAAAAAAAAAAAAACTAGCATAAGCCTCACGGTCAACCTCCACGTGGCTGGGTGAATGCCAGAAAGTAGTCTGTGGTGTGTGACGTCAATAATATTGACAAAAACACATTATAATACATTTGAAAACCCATAAAAAATCTAAAAATGGAACTGTGTCTGTTTTATCAGCCCTTTATATTGAAAAAATTATAAAAAAATTACCCTAAAAAATATTAATCCCCATGAAAATGAAAGTTTGGTGCTCTTGTTGAAAGGATCACTATTCATTCTTGACTCTCATGAGCGCCTCCCATTTAACAGGAAGCTCTGGGCATTGCAGTTCTCCCCATTTACAAAGTCTCTGATCACACCTCCTATCAGTAGATAGCTGTCCAGGACAGAGAAGCATTGTCAATTTTTCAAAACTTCTGTTGGGGATATTGTTATTCCCAAAGATACACTAGAAATTTAGTATAGCTGCGGTGTCTGCGAGATTTCTTCATATACAGTTCGTTGTGCTTCTCATCTGTTCTCAGGTGCTTTGCTATGTACCAGGCAACAGTTAGTCTTCTCAACAGCATCTCATCATGTCTTGACTGCCATGCTGCCTTATGATTGGCTTTGCCTCTCTCCTCTGTAACTATTGGTCCCTGTGTCATAGACAGTGTGAGATTGGGCTGTTTCACACTTTTGAAAGTGTCACATGCCAATTGACGAAGCCCAGCCCCTTGTATTGACTGGCTTAGCTTTTGCCCATTAGAACTATTAACTGTTAGTTGTAGAGAGATGGGGATTGGGATGTTTGGAATATTTACATCATTGTAATGATAACAATTTGGCTTTGTCCAGTCAACTAAAAGTTTGTTTATGAACATTACATTCTGGTTCACAGATTGTTCTTTTTCATTTAAAATTTGTTATTTTCCATTAGACTCAAGTATTATGAAGCTGTCATGAAAGATACCATTAGATGCCATTATTGTGAGGGGGAATGGGACGAAGGCCCAAACACGACACAAGATAGGGTATCCAAAAGTCACCCACTAAACGTGAGTGACCACGAATAGAAGGAACGGTAACAGAAAAAAGGAGCATCACTCCCCGGCGATTCTGCCAACAAAAAAACAACCCAGAAAAAGTGGGTGAAAATCCTCTCAGAAAATAAAAGCTATTTCTTGAGACAGACAGAGTAACCACTCCCTCCTGCTGGAACAGGAGCGAACCAGCAACGGTCTGCGAAAAAAACTATGCTCCAACAAACAATATCCTTGCCCATAGTATCGATCCAGTTGTTAAATTTATCCAGTAGTAAAATTATCACTTGCAAAAGAAAAAAAACTTAGTACTCTGTAGCAACCATTTTAGTTACAGTGAACCAACAGTATTCCAATTAGTGGTTAAAAAAATATGTTTTGTGAAGCAAAAAATCCGACATAGTATTGATTCTCTCACATTCTTCTGTCAATTACAGTCATCACACACAAAATATGCGTAGTTCCCTCCCATGGATTACCGCGTAGATTCCTCCATTGACAAATTCAGGGCTCCCTTCTATCCACCCAAGTACTGGTGTCGATAGCCAGTCACTCAATTATAGACTCAGATTCATCTGCGTAACTCTACAGTTATAGTTCACGCCCTCGTGAAGCTTCCCCGGTAAAGATGTATTGATAGACTCGTTTCTTATCCAATTCCCGAGTGTTTAAACTTTCCTCAATAACTGAAATACATTGATCGGACAATAAGAATAGGATACAAAGCTAAGCGTAAAAGTAAGGTTGGTTGTGTTCTTCGAATGTTGGCCACGGTTGCACAGCTGAAAATGATGCGATATCAAAGAAACAAAGACACTCGAAACCGGCCTGAAGTGCTCAGTTTCATTTACGAGATAAATGTTGTATGGACACGGTCAATGGGAATTATTCCGAATGAAACAGTACTGGAGGGTTCCTTCTACCCGATACATCTGTCTCTGGAGGAGGGCATCAATGAAAAAAACAGGTTATACTTCTACTCTGTTTGCATTTTGCTCAATATGGCTTTTTGCTGTAGAATTTATCCCGCGTTTAAAGACATCGAATGCCAAGGTTTTCGTTTCTCCAAATGCATGCAGCCCACGCACGTCGGTAGATCCCTCGGTACATTCATTAACGTTACACCACTCTGTTGAATATGGAGGCATATGTCGTTTAATTTTTCCTGAACGCGAAATTTCTGTTCTGTTAAAATAAGGTGTATTTGAGAATTCAGATATTACTGAGTTAGTGAGTTTTTACCCTTATAAGGTGTAAGCTTATGAGCTCGGATGTGAGATCGGTTAGCGTTTCATTGCAGCTTGAATGTTCTAGCTGTTTAATCAGCACTTTATTTAATGCTTGGGGGACTTTGACGAAAAATGGACAATATTGTTAACTTTATTATGGAGATTGTTTTATGTTTGGAGAAGATACTGGTGACCAATGATGTTCAACTGCACTGATATTGATAAATCCATGCTAAACTCAACCAGAAAATCATTAGTTCATGCTGAATTTCATGCCCCAAAAGTTAATTTGTATTAAATATACTCTGCAACAAAAGTTTCTGTGACACCATTTATGTGTATGTTATAAATGACACGCAAAGATCTCAATGCAATCAATATGTTTATTTAACAGGAGAAACACTGACTTTTCAGTGCCAACGTCACTCAAAACGAAAAATGTCATTTTCATGCGTCATGAAGCACTTGTCTGACGTCTAACCAATTGTGACCTTCACACTTCAATACCGGGTGTGACTTCCTCGTGCCATGATGCAAGCAACGCATCTCCAGCGCATGGACCGAATCAGATGTGCCAGAAATTGCTGTGGGATGTCATTCCAAATCTGACGTAGACGTTGTCGCAATTCCTGGAGTGTAGCTGGCGGGTTATCCAACCGCCGCAAACGTCGATCCATCTCGTCCCAAAGATGCTCGATTGGGGACATGTCTGGGGATCTGGCTGGCCATGGCAGGACATTGACATGTTGTTGCATCAGATACTGCTGTACAATCCTTGCAACGTGTGGTCTGGCGTTATCATGTTGCAGCGTTATTCCGGGACCATGTTGCATCAAAAACGGTACCACCAATGGCCGTAGCACTTCATCGCGATATCTTTGACCTGTCAGATTCCCATCAATAACAAGCAAATCTGTTCTGTTTCTAGCCGTGATCCCTCCCCAAATCATGACACTACCACCTCCAAAACGATCAAATTCCTGAACACAGTTGTTGGCATAACGTTCTCCACGTCGACGGTATACACGTAAACGACCATCACATCGGTTAAGCATGAATCTTGATTCATCAGTGAAGAGTACAAGATCCCACTGACGTTGGATCCACCGTCGATGTTGTTGTGCCCACTGTAGACGCAGTCGTCGGTGTTGTACTGTGAGTATTGGACATCTTGCTGGCCGACGTGGGACAATGCCAAAATGACGGAGACGGCAACGGATTGTATGTGCAGACAGTCGCCTCAAACCAGGTATCGTTCTTGCAGTTATGGTTGCAGGTTGGAATCGATTTCGGAGATGGGTTGTTCGAATCCAGTTGTCCTGTCTGGGAGTGGTACTCGTGGACGGCCGCTGCGAGGACGGTCTCTGACATGTCTTGTCTGCTGATGACGCTGCCATAAGTTCCAAATGGTGTTTCGGTGGACATTCAGGCGATGAGCAACTTCCCTCTGCGAGGTTCCGGATTCAATCATCCCAATGGCCCTCCACCGATCATTTTCAGACAGTCTTGGCATTTAGAGGGTAGAGTTCCTGATCCGAAATGGCTGTGTTTTCGATAAGTGATGCTTCCGTCGTTCATCAGGCACAATGTGAACATTCCAAAAATTCTCCTCTTTTATTGCCATCCACAAGCATGATTTACGCACATTTTCACGTGCAAAGTCATTTTCTCGCATTTTCATGATTTCCATTTCAATGTTGTGTTTACGTGTACTGTTTCAGTCTGATATCACCATGTATGACAATTTCATAATTGCGTTATGAAAAATAATTAACAATATTGGTGTCACAGAAACTTTTGTTGCTGAGTATATATGATTAATGTATGATTTGACAGTGAACCATTTTGATGGATCTCAGACTTTGGGGAGACACCTGGATAGCTGTCTAATTTGGCTCATAGCAACCGGGTAATCTAGAATGTAATGTTCAAGATGAATTGTACTTGTGGCCAAAAAGTTTATGATCCCAGAAATGTATAGATTTAAGCCCCAGCAATTTTTCATTTGTCAGTTTTATTTATTAATTTTTTTTGCTATTTCAATGGTGAATTCTCATGAAGATTTTTTATGTTTGAAGCCCCTTTTCTCCACCAAAATCATAAAAATAAACTGAAATACGATGGGAGTCTAAATGCTTCAAGTGTCTAGACTCGATTGAGCCAAAGTTTTAATGTCTGTGAAGCTGCAATCTTGAGTTGTAAAGCCTTAAATCAGGTAACACCTAAAAAGCCAGATTTGGCTTCTGCACAAAGGGGTTAAATATTCTCTCCCTAGCTGCAAACAATAAGCAATCAACCACCTGATCAGAGAGCAGGATCGCCCCCAAGTGGTGAAGAAAAGATTTTATGCACTATGGGGTCTATTCCTCCATTAGCGCGTAAGTCCTTTTTTACGCGATTCGAGTTAAGCACTTTTGAGTTACGCGTATTCTCCCCTACTCGCTTCGATCACGCCCACAGCGCTTAACTTCAGAATGTAGGCGGCCTTATGAAAGAGGTGTGACTAATCCAAAAGAGAGGCAGACTCTTACAAAGCTCATTGATTATGGCTATCAGGAAAACATGGAACAAGGACTTTCTGATTAACCATGAAAATGCAGTTGTGGTCCATGGAAAACACAAACCAGACTTGAAATTTGAACATCGTGGGCCTGCTGATAAAACCTCGTATCTCCAAACTGATAAGGAACAAAAACTTATATGTCCACTTTTCTTACATGGAGAATAAAACATTAAACAATTAAACAATAACAATAGAACTGTATGAGACATTAAAGAGACTGGTCCTTTTTTGAACATTTTTAAAGGATGAAGTAAGGTTTAGGAAAGGAGTCAATAGAAATGCAAGAGATGACTGAGTCCCTGTGAACAGCGGCTGTACACTAATGGTGTCACGTCAGCGGCGAGCGAGCAACACCGAGTAAACACACTCCACGGCATGTCATGTACTGATGCGCGATTGTGGAAGTGAACGTAACAGTGTGTGAGTCTTTGGAGAAAGCATTGCAGTAATGAACCGTCTGGGGACCGATGAACCGAATTGTCCTCCAAACTTTTTTTATTTATTTTGAAAGCCCTTCTACCAGTCAGTATTGGCTGAAAACAGAGGAAGAAACGTGCACATAGTTCCTCCAAAAGTAAGCCTTTGTCTAACTTTGTAAGTCTCGCTTTCTAAGCCATGTACTTTACATATGCTGAAAGTTCACATACTTTTAACCTACTGAAAAAGTTCAGCCCATTTTAATTTGCCTTGTCAAATCCTTATTCAGCGGTTGAGGCCTCTTTTCCCCAAAAGGGGAGGAAGTCAATAACACACAGTATGTGGACTGCATTAACAGTTTAATTAATTGATTAATTAAAATGAGGAGGAATGCGGTGGGATGCTGGGGTTATGGTGCTATAAACAGAGCAACTAGAAAGAAGAAATGCATTTGCTCTAAAAATTCTCAGTCTTATCTGCTGGAGATAAATACCAGCTTAGCCCTATTCAACCATAGACTGCAGTTCCTTTTTGAGAATTAAGGTTGAGAAAAGGACCAGACTAAACTCCACGTTCACAGTCTCAGGTCAGTGAGCGCTTGACTAGTCAACTACTGGTCTCAGACTGAGGAAGCATGTGTTGACATTTGCAATGTTGCATAGCAAAGTAGAATTTTTTCACATCAGTTTTACATCATTGAGCTCTCTGCTAAAACATCCCAAATTATGAGATGGTACGAGCAGTCACCCACAGAAATTTTTACTTTTAACATCTTTTTAAACTGCCTTCCCAAAGTATCCAGCAAAATACCTTAAGATTGCAGCCAGGTATGTCTTGTGGTTCATGAAAGTTTTCTATTTGAATTGGTGTCATATTTTTTTTTATGAGCTTAATAGTGTAGGTGTGGATGAATCAGTCACATAAAAGCAGTATGGAACATGAACTTGAGTCATGTTTAACATGAATCCACTCCAAATATCATTATGTTTTCTCCAGTCCTATCGTTCACTAAAAGCTTTGGTAAAATAAGTATAAGTATAATGTGCAGTATTGTGAACCAGGGATTGGTGGATCAACATGCACGGTCACAACTCCAAAGTATATTCAGGCTGTAGAAGAAAGATATGAGAGTGCGTTGCTGAAATGCAGATGGCCATTTCTGTACATCAATAGCAATCATTGAGTAAACCATAATAAACCCTTTTTGAAATATGAATTATTGTGAAGAGCAGTTGTAACCAGCAATTTGCGATAGTTCAAAAACTTGAAGACTTACTTCACATCGGCAGGCTTTCATAGTGAAACAAATTGTAGATACGGAGGTCAGGTAAGCCGTTCGGAAAAGAATAATCCGTTGTGCAGAGATAAAGATGACATGGGTGGCTGTTACACTGGAAACAGGCAACAAATGCCCTACAATAAAAATGTCTCTGAAGGAATTGCAAATTCCTTGCATTTATTCTACGAGTATAGTTCCTGATGCAATTTGTCTGTAATTATGATTTATTTTTCTGTGAGGTTACATTTTGAAACACAAACTTTGGCAGACATCAGCTTTTTGCAATCATGTACAGTTTTTTTAATAAATGTGAAGAAATAAACATAATTTGAAATAGCGGTGGTTTTTATTATTATATGCCGCCAGAGGCGGTCGTATATTGGCATCATCCGCTCCGTCCGTCTGTTAACATTTGCCTTGTCCGCCAATTTGTATGCAAAGCTTCAGGCCGATCAGTACGAAACTACAGGAACATTACCTGGGTCAGGGTCTAGACACAGAATGATTGTCGGCTTCGTCGCTCCAAGGTCAAGGTCACACATCGAAGTCAAAGGTCAAATTTATACCAAAATGTTAAATTTATACCAAAATGTCGGCGGTGTATAATGTTCCAGCTCCTGGTGCTCTTGTTACACCATTATTCCACCCTGGATATGTATTTTTTAATTTCTATTTTAATAGTTGATGGCTATATCTAATTCAACAATGTTGTGCCAGTCCCTCTTGAGCAGTGTTTCCCTAACCTCTCCTGGAGTACCGCTTGTCCTGCATTTTTTAGATCATTCCCAGCTCCATTACTGGCGATTCAAACACTCAGGTCATTATCAATCCATGAAGCTGCTTGATAATGAGCAGATAATTCAAATCACCAGCGCTGGAGTAGGTAGAGATCTAAAACATGCCGGACAAGTGGTACTCTAGGGTAGGTTTGAGAAGAAAGACCCCAGAAAAATGCCGGCTCAAGGGCTTTGTGCCCAGCATCCACTTCTCTATAGGTCGAGACTTAATCTTAATTTGACCACATCGTCACCTCCGACCATTACATCATTGGCTTTAAATGCTCCGCAGAACTGGTCCATGCTTGGCTTTGAATCAGTGGAAGTCACTGCACTAATGACATGGACGGATTACCATCATTCTACATGTCTAAGGGTTTACAATTTTAATCCTTTGTCTTCAGTACAGTTTTGGGGACATGAACAGAACACGTAAGGACGGTTTAATATCCGTACTGAATGAAAATCTGCTCGTTTGCGTCTTCCCTCTCGGAGGCAAGCCAAGACCATTGAATTTCTGGTTAAGAAAAACCTAATTCTATTGTGGCTCAGGAATGTTGCCTGTAGGACTCATTATGAGTCCTGACATCCACGATCTGAATACAACCACTTAACCTTTACATATCCCTGCTTCTGTCTCGCCGCTCGTTTCTGTCCCTCTGAACTGTTCCCCTCAACATTGCAGAAAAAAGCAAGCAAGTCTGTAGTTTCTCTGATGAAAGAAATTAAAAACATAAAATGGATAATTTTGACATAAGCCCTATGTGAGGATTACTGTAGGATTTTGAATGTAAATGTGCAACAGGCAGAGTTGAGAATCAGTCGGCTGCCGTGTTATAGGGAGATAGTCTGGGAAGAGAGAGACATGATCAATCGCTGGCAGCAGTATCTCAGATGACATTTACCTGGAGGAGAGTGTCATCACTGGCTGAGAGGCCCGGGATCACTGTAATTCAGGAGCGAAGGCACAGAGAAGCCCGGAGAAGCAATTTCAGTCTTACAGATCAGCGTATGGCTTTGTGATAACTACATTGCAAGCACCATCATGATCAGGCCAGTGACATCTGGAAATGTTGCTTACTAGTATAAAATACTGTGAGGGTCGATTAAAATGCTATTAAAGACTGCTGGGTGGTTTATTCTATGATGGCACTGATCTTGTGCATGGATGACATCCTATGCGGTCTGGTAGCAGTTTCAAAAAGTATTTGAAACCAAATAGTAAGAATTTGGACTCTTAGTGCTTTGGTAAAGTCCGTGTCGCTCTATTAAAAGTAGGAATTTTTCTCTTTTTTCAGAAGTCGATTGCTTTTCAGTTACTTAGAGTGGTAAAATTTTCAGTTAGGAACATTATAATAACATATTTCTGATCGCACACCTTAAAAGGAGTAAATGGGAAAGGGACTCCCTTTATATTAGATGTGAATTCAAAAAATTTTGAAAATAGACCTGAATTGAATTGTTTCAATCGTGTCTTTTACTGTCATGTGTCTGTATTTTAAAGAGTGTCTTGGCACAAAGGACGTGTGTAGTCTGAAGAAAACATAAAACTTGAAAATTGAAAAGCAGGTGCCCTAGTTAGACCTAAATGACAATAATTTAATACCTTCTGCTTCAAATTAATTAAATTGTTTGCTTACTCTGGTGCTCATTTTTCATCACCATTAAAAGAGACCCTGTGAGTCTATTCTATAGAGAAAGCCCATTTAGTTCAAGGCATCTGTCTTGGCCAAAATTGTTTAGCTTCAGAGTTTTAACTTTTCTCATTCCAAGGAAGAAGGATTCAAAATAAAACTAAAACAGGTTGTTCAATGGACACAAGCCAAAATGTCATTTCTTTTTCTAAGAGAGTAGAAGCCTAGATTAGAAAGAAAACAAAAACAAAATGGAAATGATAGTTTGTCTTGCTTCTGGTTTCAACGCACACTCTGTATTGTGATGCTGATAGACCGATTCTCTCACGGCTAAGATGTCAATGAATAACAATGAGTCTCTTAACAATGGCAGTGAGTGGCCCATCTCCCGGCTGTGGAAATATGCGTCCTCATTGACTGGCTCCGTCTGCCAGCTCTCCAGCTGAACAAGCTTTGGCTGAAACATAAATCATAATGCACAGTGCAGAGGAGACACGTGTACACAATAAGCAGCGCTCCCGCTCTGCCGAAACGCCAATCTCACAGCAATGCAGCATCTAGCTTGCTAACAGTAGCCTTTGAAAAAAAAAAAACTAGACGTCCGGTCGGCTGCGATGTGAAGCCCCCAAAAGCCTGCTTCTTCCCTTTTTTGCGCACTATTTGGTCAATACTGTCGCCATGTCAACCAAAATCAATAAGTGTCATAAGTGTCACACATGTCCATACCAAATATGGAAGCAATCAATCCAAAACTGCAGCCTGTACTATGTCCACAAGGAAGTTTATATGTTTTGCCACTAATTTGCGTATTGTTTGGCCAATTCTGTCGCCATGACTACCAGAATCGGTCGGCGTCATGAGTGAAGTATAGCACATGTCTGTACCAAATATGAAAGTAATTGGTGAAAAATTGCTGCCTGTACCGTATCCAAAATGAAATCTCTATGTTTTGCCACTAATTTGTGTATTATTCGGCCAATGCTGTCGCCATGACAACCAAAATCAATATGTGTCATAAATGAAGTAGAACACATGTCCTTACCAAATATGAAAGTAATCGGTCAAAAATTACAGCCTGTAGAGCGTCCACAATGAAGTGTCTACGGAGGCAGACGAGGCGGTGGCGGTGAAGACGACACACGTGACTCCGCAGTAGCTGCCCGACTTTGTCCAGGGGCCACAATAATTACTCAGAATTATTTCGCAGAATTTGTGTAAAGCCAGTTCTGGACACTTGATTCTTTTCTTTTTCAGCTCATGCAAACTGAAAAGTCTAAGGAAATCAGATCCAAAATTTGTTCAATTTTCCCATCATATCAACATTTCTTAACATCAGAAGGTGCACTGTTACCGCCTTTCAGTGAATTCTACTGACATCAGTAAAATAATCTGCGAGCCCAGAAGATTAATTTTAGCATCAATCTCCGCTAGTCCATATGGCTGCACACATGGTCACCCCCAGGTTACAGAAAAGAAAGACGCAAAGAATGAACAAATTCATGCTCTTGTTTCTTTCATTAAATCCAATGAAGGGTTTAACTATTGATAGGAGCCTTGAGCAGCAGGCGTGCTGTGCCAAGATTATGCTTTATACATTGCGATGCTAATTAATGAATGACTCGTATATTTCAGACGTTAATAATCAAAACAAGAACATGAGCTTGCACACTAACTCACACTTCACGCTTGTGTGCGCGCGTGCACACACACACACACACACACACACACTTTCGCAAACACACATACAATCAGATTGACTCTGCGAATTAGAGATTGAGGTGTAAGATGTTCATCTCAGCCTCCACTATTGCCAAATGTGAGCCAGCCAGGGCATCGCACAGCGCTACTCCTGAGAAACAAAATGAATGCCAGAATTTAACAGAGAATACTCATCTGGCAACCGCCAGCTCGCCCAGCGGTCACACTTTAAATAAAGTGTCGCTCATAAAAGTTCCGTACAGCTTATATAATACCTCCATATAATGCCTCCATATAAATGTGACTATAACAATTTCATCCTACATTGGTAAATTTCGCAGGCAATAAAGCCTGATGTAGTGCCCTCTAATGCAGCAGGTTAAGCCAAGTATGACATGACCGAAAATGTCAGCTGGGTAATGCTATAATGTTATCAAGGATAACTGATTAGAATTTTTTCATAAATTCAAGTGAAATCATGATTTATATCATAGTTAGCTAGGCATCATTGATAAGCATGTTTTATGTCATTCACTGTTCAGAATATTGACAAGCTCCCTAAGCGATACTTAATTTACAATGCGACCAAACAAGTTCTTTGAACACTGCTCCAGACATGTAAAATTGAAGTGGGATAAAACTAGGCAATTCTGATGAATGTTGCCATAAATTGCACTTTAAAAAGTCGAAAAAGTAGTTGTTTATGTGCCCACATTTCATAAAAGAATCTTATCTTGTGGTGAAGTCCATTCGTGGCACGTTTCTTAAACTGGAATACCCACAGGAACTAGTTTTAATCAAAGTGGTTGGTACACTTTAGTGGTAGAAAAATGGCCAGCTTTATTGTGTTGAATGGCATGCTCACTTCAGTGGGTGATGTTGTGTCAATGTTAACTGCAGAAATGTAAGAAACTAAACATACAATGGGAAATCTGGGGAGCCTTCACTTATTGAACCCTTTTCACACTCCCATTTTTGACTGCTAGGTAAGTGCTTGGCTTAAGAAAGTACATCACTCTATGGCCTTGTTCAGAATGCCCTTCAGTCAGAGCTGAAAGGATCCTGAGAACACAAACATTGTTGAAATTACAGTGATTTTGGGTGAAAAACAGGTACACTCAGGGTCACAGAGCTACAACAGCTCTGTGTGCCTGGCTCATAATGAGCATTTTTAAAGGCATCTTCAGTGTGGAGTGAGGCCTTAAAACAGGACACATCAGGCTTTAACTACTGCACTCCACAAGAACATTGCCCTCTTGAAGTCCGTCCGAAGAGGAAGTAAAATTTAACATCGGTTGGATTTTCCACAAGTTAGTAGCAATATTCGAGCGTGCTGAGATATCTGGTCCTGATCAATGCAGTTGGCATTAGATCAATGTAACCATTTCAATTAATGTGAAAATCTCAATAGAAATCAATGAATCAGTCTCATTTTGTTGTAGCGTTTTATTTATCTGTTCAAACCAGGTAATGCACTCAAACAAACTTCAGCAGAAGTATTGCAGCATTTAACATGTAACTTATAAAACTAATACATCAACGTGGACATGAAATAAGTCCCGCCTGAATTTTGTGTGTGGGCACATGCATACAAACATGCACACAAAATTAAAATGTGCTTGATGTTTCTGGGCTCAAGATTAGTGCACTGAGGAATTCCATAAATACCTAATTTTATTGAGTTGGCAAAAACACAAACTCAATAATGAACACACTCTGCAAGTTCAATGTTTAACTTATTGGAGGACTCATAAATCTGAGCGAATGATCCTGCATCCATGGAGAGAACAGCCAGCCCAATGCTATTTGAAACTAAATCTAAGCATTTATTTAAAATAAAATCATATTTTACTCCTCCTCATGTAATGACAAGATATATGCAACGAGTAATTTTAGTTGTAATGAAATGCAGAATAGACCGATTTAGTCAACAAAAAAGAGGTCCAATTTTATGCCAATTATCCAATGTATATTTTATAAGTGAAATTAGCATAAAATAATAGGTAGCAATCAATCAGCTGGCTAAGGAATAGCCTCTTAAAGTACATAACACAAAACTGAGAATAAATGTGCTGAGGAGGTGATGCTGGCCCCAGTGTCAGTTCTGTTGCTGACAGGGAGAAAGGAGAGCTTTCACCTTTTCAGCTCTTTACGATAAATAGAGCAAAATGAAACTTTTTCATTATTATGGAAATTAGATTACCTCATCTACCTTCCTGGGATACTGCATATCATATTGAGGCTGAAGAGATGATTTGCGCTTGTTGAGTAGCCAGGAACATACCGGCACAGTCTAGGGATGTGAGTTTTCCTTCATGCAATTTTAGCTGTGATCCTATGAAATATCGTCCAGTCTTTTCAGATGAAAGTATTTTAAAGGGCTTAAGCATTAATTGTTGATGTACAACCCCAATTCCAAAATAGTTGGGACGAAGTGTAAATTGTGAATAAAATCAAAACGCAATGACTTTCAGATCACGTGAGCCAATATGATATTTACAACAGAACATAGATAACATTTCAAAAGTTGAAACTGAGAAATTTTACATTTTTATCCAAAATATTAGCTTATTTCAAATTTTCTGGCTGCAACAGGTCTCAAAAAAGTTGGGACACAGGCAAAAAAAAAAGGGCTGAAAAAGCAAGTGGTATATAAGAGAATCAGCTGAAAGAACATTTAGCAAGTAATTAAGTTAACTGTCATCAGGTGTGTTGCATGATTGTCTATAAAAGGGATGTCTTAGAGAGGCTGAGTCTCTCAGAAATAATGATGGCCAGAGGCTCTCCAACCTTGCGTAAAAAAATTGTGGAATACTTTAAAAACAATGTTCCTCAATGTAAAATTGCAAAGGCTTTGAAGGTCTCATCATCGACAGTGCATAACATCTTCAAAAGATTCAGAGAAACTGGAAAAATCTCTGTGCGTAAGGGACAAGGCCAAAGACCTTTACTGGATGCCAGTGGTCTTCAGGCCCTCAGATGCCACTGCATCACTCACCGGCATGATTCTGTCATTGGCATTACTAAATGGGCCCAGGAATACTTCAAGAAACCACTGTAAACACAGTCCACCATGTCATCCACAGATGCCACCTAAAACTCTATCATGCAAAAAGGAAGCCATAGTTGAGCAAGATCCAGAAGCGCCACCGTGTTCTGTGGGCCAAGGCTAATTTAAAATAGACTGTAGCAAAGTGGCAAAGTGTCCTGTGGTCAGGTGAGTCCAAAATTGATATTCCTGTTGGAAATCATGGGCATCGTGTCCTCTTGGCCACCCCTCTTGTTATCAGCGTTCAGTTCAAAAGCCAGCATCTCTGATGGTATGGGGATGAATTAGTGCATATGGTGTGGGACACTTGCATGTTTAAAAAAGCACCATGAATGCTGAAAGATATATAAAGGGTTTTAGAGCAACATATGCTCCCCTCCAGATGACATCAGTTCCTGGGAAGGCCTTGTGTAGGACAATGCAAAACCACATACTGCAGCTATTACAACAGCATGACGTTGTAGTAGGAGAGTCCATGTGCTGAACTGGCCTGCCTGCAGTCCTGATCTTTCACCGATTGAGAACATTTGGTGCATAATTAGACAAAAGGTCTGTCAAAGGAGACCCAAAACTCTCCAGCAGCTGGAAGCCTGTATTAAACAGGAGTGGGATCAAATTCCAATGGCTAAACTCAAGAAACTTGTCTCCTCAATGCCCAGACGCATCCACTCTGTGTTAAAAAGAAGTGAGGATGCTACACCATGGTAAACAGGCCCCTGTTCCAACTTTTTTGAGACCTGTAGCAGTCATCAAATTTGAAAATGAGCTCATTTTGTGGATAAAATTGCAAAATTTCTCAGTTTCAACATTTTCTATGTTATCTCTGTTCTATTTTGAATAAAATACGGGCTGGTGTGATTTGAAAGTCATTGCATTTTGATTTTATTCTCAATTTATTCTTTGTCCTAACTATTTCGGAATTGGGGTAAAAAGTAAAAAGTAAAAAGAAGGTGTTTTGTTTATTTCCCTGGTCAACTCAAGGAAATTTAGGCCTCATACGACTTAATAAACTATTGTTTCTTGCCGATATCCATTCAAAGTTATTACTGGTGATAAATGTAAATGTTAGCTTCAATGGTGGCATTTGCATAAATTATTTATTGGGTTCATTCAATGTTTTGCCTTCACATTATATTGCTTTTTACGATGTATTGCATTTCACAAAAAGTGGCACCGAACATTAGCTATGAACTTGGAAGAAATAGTTTTGCCATTTCTTGAAATGACTGCACAGTATGGGTCAACTTTCCTCTGTGCAGAGAGGATCCAGAATGTTATCATTGCACCTGAGCCCTTAGTATGAATGAAATATAATCCAGGATTAGGGTTCTGATTCTCTACCGAATAATATATAAACTGCAAAGCCTACTCCTTGTATGATTTTTTTTTTTTTTCATTCTTAAATTAATGCACGGTGAAAAAAAGGAAAACTGATCCTTCATTTTTATCATTAGCTTGTCCAAATATTAAAAACTGCCATTCAAATAACAAATTCAGCATGAATTTCTCGTGCGCTTGGGACATGATACGCACTTTCAAGTGAGTACATGTCCAAGGATGACTGAACTTTGCCTTCCTGAGAAGAATCACAGTCAGTGGTCTCTGCATTTTACCACCTCTACAGAGCCTTTCAACTGTGGCACTATTTCACAGAAGGATGGACTATTAGTAATTTTCTTTGCATCATAAATATTTTCGTTGTGTTAATAGTCCCAAAGAGTGGGCCTTGCGACTCTACATTCAATCATTTCCATGCGTCTGCCTGTTGGGCATTCAACTTTAAAATACACTGTAGTTATAACATACATAGATTTCATCTTATACCTTATAAAGATCCTAAACCTCAATTTTACGACCTTAACACAGTCAGCAAATGCAGTGCTAACAGTATCACAGATCAAAATTGGGCTTGTCTAACGCCATTCTAGTAATTTTGTGACAGGAGGTGATAGCGCATCTATGGTCTAATCAGAAGGGTTGGACTCAGACAAATTAATTACCTGTGGGTGCAATGGGGGTTTGGCTCCATTAAGGCCCATCAGATTAGCTGCTGTCACTCCCATTAAAACCAGTATTAACGCCATTTTAAGCTAACAAACAAACACCAAGCTCGCTTTATTGTTGCCTCCTTCAATCCTCTGAGAACTGTGAACCAATGTAGTGAGTGATTTCATGATACAAGGTGAAGAGGAAAACAAAAGTTATTTTCAAGCAGGAGGGAGACAAGATCTGATGGAGGACGGGCATTCAACAGTAAACCCCTCATGCCAGCGGAGCACAAATGTAGAAGCAGCTACCATCCACATAGTATGCATTTTGGAAAGATTTGGGATATTTACAGCAAACTGTGCACAACATGGCATTCGCTGCATTCAAAAAAGGATAAAAATGAAGCCAGTTATTTGTGCTTCCCCCCTCACAAAGAAAGTATTCACATGCTTAAAAAAAAAAACCTTTCACCCTCCCCTTCCCATTAGGCCCCACTACCATTTTGTGGACATTATATAAAGGGCACATAAGAAAAGTGAAAATTAAAATGGGAAAGAAAACGACACCAGCAATATGTGTATTTGCAAACAGCTCCGTCAGCTGGGATTCAGTCCTATGGAAGTACCATAAAGTGACAGCGCTTGCAATAACAGGTGGTCTGATTGGGCCAAAGGACAAAAACAGGTCTGTCACTCAAAATTAGCCTAGTGCCGGCTTTTATGCATCGACACACCCCCTAATGCGCTGTCCAACCATTTGTGAAGCAAACTGCATTTATTAAATGCACAAAATCACCAAACTGGGAGAGAACGATAAATATGCATTTGCAACACAGTAAATTATGCAGCACATTACGACCTTGTTTCCATTTGTGAGTGCAAGAAACTGAGCCCTTATCTCATATCTTATAGCTCACAAGTCATTCAACCACGCATTTGGTAGCAGCTGCAAAAAAAATCCAGAGGTGGCTCTCAGTTTGTAATTTTGCCTTGTGGGAAGTCTTCGAAATGCAGGATGCTTTTTTCACCATGGCTTTGGTTATATCTGTCCTTCCTTAGTCTCATCACACCAGTGAAGGAACCATGAAAACCAGTATCCCCCTTTAGTCACCTCACACTAGTGTCAACTGATCTGAGGTCACGAATGGAAAGTATCTAAATGACACTGCAGTGTCTTAAAATTGTGCTTGTGGTAGAGGTTGGTGAATGATTTATTGATAACTTTGAATCCAATGGCCGAGATTCAAAACACATGAACATAGGTTGTAACACTATACTACTCTCTAAATACTCCAGACTTTACCAATCTATTAAATGTTAACACTTGAATTTTGGCAGATTATAAGTGAAAACAAACATACATAAAAAAAA
Source organism: Gymnothorax reevesii (assembly GCA_029721435.1). Classification (NCBI taxonomy): domain Eukaryota; kingdom Metazoa; phylum Chordata; class Actinopteri; order Anguilliformes; family Muraenidae; genus Gymnothorax; species Gymnothorax reevesii. The sequence goes on along the minus strand of CM056579.1, from coordinate 98,183,530 downwards.
TCAGTTTGGAAGTATATATCTATAAAAATCCTTTTTAAAGCATTCAACCTGAAAAAGAAATCTATAAAGTTGTCCTCCTAACAAAAAAAAAAAAAAAAAAAAGAAACAAATTTGAAACAAGTGAATACTGCATACTGCAGTGCTCGATACAGTAAGTGATGTTGGTATTGATAAAACCATTTCCTTAACAATACATATTTGTCAAAATGGCACACTGGACCAATTCCCATTATCACAATTTTCGCATTTAATGCATCTGTCTATAAGCTCCCTGCACATTTGGGAGTTCAGTCGGAGGAGATGTGAAAATCTCTGGTGTTGCTGGGTAACAGACTGGAAACTTTGGGACAATGCTGCTGGTCCCAGAAGTAATGAGCATCTCACAGAAAAAGTTTGAGTCCCTTGTGTGTCAACTCTGCAGAAACTACAGCGAAATTTCACATTAATAGTTTGGGCCATAAGTATTTGGACAGTGCCACAGTTTTGAAGGGGTTTTACTCTGACACGGTTCACTGAGCCCAATCTCATCCCCACGTGTCATATATTAACGCTACCTGACCAAGCGCCGAGTCTGGATGAGAATGTGTTGGGTTCACTTGATGTGGATGTACAAATCCTCAAAAGGATCTACATCCATATTAAGAAAACTAGGTCACTGTCCTATTTTTTTTTTTTTTTTTTGCACCTCACTGTACATGGGTCAATGACAAATAAGCCTTTTAAAAATGTCTTTTTTAAAATAAATCTTAAAAAATGAACGTAATACATTTATTTGAAGTTGGTAGAGTGTGTTTAAACAAGCCTTAATGGTTGCACAACATTTACTGGGTTTTACTACTGTTTTAAACTGTATTTGCAATTTCACCAGCCGAAAAATGTCAGGTGGCAGAACCAAAAGTTTCTTGGAAAAAAAAAAACACACTTCCCTTTTTTTTCTTAGTGATTTTTTAGTAAGTATAACTGAGAGTGTCTACTCTGCCTAAAACATTACTATTTTGTAATTGTGCTAGGTATTAAAAGAAACTTATGGATTCTTTATTGTAGGAGGCGGGTATTTGGTTTTCCCAACAATTTAAGAACAATTAAACTATTAAACTTCATCTATTTGAAAGGTTTTCTATATAAAATTATGCCCCCATATTAATATGATATTAATTAATATTTTAAATAGCATATTTAATACATTTCACATAGTATTAACTTGCTTGGACGGTTGCGCCACCTGACATTTTGAGGGTTTGAGATGGCAAAACATGAAATATATATCATTTTTATGATAAACTGGAAATCTGATCAAATTAAGCAGGTTTTATAGAAAAAAATCATGCTTATCATGCATCATTTAAAGTTATTTTAAACCAAAGTAGTGTACTTGGACCATGTCACGTCATTGACCTACATAATGATACCAATAAAAATAGAGGAACAATGAGAATGACCTTCACATTATCTTTTGCTTTTGTGGTTTTTTTAGTGCAGAGAGTAGCAAAATGGATAGCTGTGCATGCATGCTGATATGTAGTAACGAGGCCAAATGAACTGCGCAAAAAATAAAGGGAACACTTAAATCACATGAAGTATCATATCTAGATGAACAAATTATTAAACTTTAAAATCTTTACTGGCATAAATTGTATAATTTGTTAAAGTGATGTGACAACAGTCAATGAAAACCAAAATCATCAACCCATTGAGGGCTGGATTCAACATCACCCTGAAAGTGATAGTAAAAAACTAAAATCAATGGCTTATCCAACTTGTATAAGTTTTATCACAGCAACTCATAATGTGACTCAGTAGGGCGTATGGCCCACCTGTTCCTATATGCACTCCCAGCAACGTCTGGGCATTCTCTGGATGAGTCAGTGGATGGTGTCCCAGGGAATTTCCTCCCAGACCTGGATCAAGGCATCAGTGAGCTCCTGCACAGGTTGTGGCGGTACTCGGCGAAGTTCCATAGGTACTCAATAGAATATAGGTCAGGGGAATGAGAGGGCTGATCAATGTCATCAATTTCTTCGTCATCCAGGAACTGCCTACACTCTCAGGCCACATGAGGCTGGGCATTGTCCTGCACCAGGAGGAACCCAGGACCCGCTGCACCTGCATGAGGTCTGACAATCGCTCACAGGATTTCATCCTGGTCCCTAACAGCAGTCAGGGTTGTGTTGGCTATGACATGGAGGTCCGTGTGACCCTCCAAGGATATGCCTCCCCAGACCATCAATGACCCACCGCACATTTCGGTCATGTTGGGTGATGTTACAGGCATCATAACATTCACCACGGTGTCTCCCAACTCTTTAGAGGAATATTGGTTGGCCAGCCACTCCCAAGAAGGTTCACCTCTCTTCGAAGTTTTTTCAATTTGTTGATAACGGCTCTTTCTGTGCTTTCCTGGAGTCTCAGAGGCTTAGAAATGGATTAGTAACCCTTTCCAGACTGACATTGTTTCTCATGTGCGCTTGAATTTCTTTGGATTCTTTAGATGAGTTACTTTTTGCCTGATTTATATTGCCAGACAGGCTGTATTGAAGTGATGTTTAGATTCGACAGGGGTGGCAGCAATCGTGCCTTTGTGTGTCTAATGAAATTGAAGCCAATAATCAGTCACATCTCTTTAACCTGTTAGGAATTCTGTTGCCTGTCCACAGGCAATTCCCCTTTAAAAAACTGCCAATAGGAATTGTATTGGTTGTTCTAAACATTTCAAGGGGTTATCTGTTACCATAAGTCTCTAATCTGCATAATTTCATGGTAATACAGAGGTCTAGGTCTTGGAATTTGGGCATACATTTCTGGGCGGAAATTGTATAAAGAAAAAAAAAAGGCTCAAGATTTTAAGAGGTTTTAACAGATTGTTTTAGTAACTAAGAGTGCACGTGCCTTTTCACACAAGACCAGGTAGAGTTGGAAAGCCTTTTCCCTAACTGAACATGTCAAAATTTAAAAATTGCATTTTTTATTTACTCTGGCTATCTTTGACATATATTAAAATTAGTTTGATGATCTGAAACATTTAAGTGTGACAAATATGCAAAAATAAAAGAAGTTGGAAAGGGACACAAGCATTTTCATGGCAGTCATACAAGAGCACTCCAGGTTTGGGAGTTAACTAAGTGACAGCAAGTCTTCGTGCCAATATCCTCCATGATTTTTGAAGAGACGTGAAGGCCAGTGCAAATCTCAGGCTTATTATCGCGGTGTTTAATGATGCATGAGAAGTGAGTTTTGTGGAGAGGCAGAGAACGGACTGGCCTGCTCTAACATGCATAAGAGGAATTTGAAAAAATATATAACTGTCTGGTTGTTCTAAAATATTTAAATAGAAATGTTCAAGGAAATTAAGTCCTTCAATTTCACTGTGACTGGAGTAAACAAATAGTTATCAACCCTAAAGCAATTCGGCATTGTAGTGTAGTGCAACCCATATCTCTACACTTAAATTCACATTTCTCCTCAAGAATGTTGTGTAATTATGGCTGTCAGCAATATAATGAGTGCAAAATTGACTACTAAGTGTTACCCTGCAAATAATTAGCTATTTTATTATGCCTTCGCCCCACACTGTTTTCCAGTTGTCTGTCTGTCCATCCATCACACATATCAATTGTGCAATATCTGCTGAAGGAGTGGACAGATTTTGACCAAATCAGATATTGTATCTCCTCACAGAGGGATCCGGGGCCTTCCTCAAACCAGCCACTATCCCCTCGCCCAATCCATTCTCCCTTCATTTGCAAGTTCATGTGGAGGGTCCACCACATTGTGTGTCTTCCTTATTGACCCTCACATCCACTGAGGTTCCCTTTCAGCTAGACCCACCGGGCAGCTTCCACCTTCCACCAGCTTAAAGAGCTATTCACCACCGTACCCGTCCTCACAGTCCCTGACCACCAGCACCAGCTCATTGTGGAAGTGGACTCCTCTGATGTGGGTGCTGGAGTGGTCCTCTCCCAGCCGGAATGTCTGATCAACTTTGGACATGCAAATGGAACATATTCACTTTGTTAAGCGTTACTTGGGTCATCTACATGAAAACCTATACTCTTCCAAAAAAGATACTATACATTGTTTTTAGCATCAGTTCATTATACATGAAATGTTTTGACAAATGTGGAAAACACATTGAAATATACTCTTCCAAAAAAGAAACTATACAAATATTGAATTATTGAATACACTTTTTTTCAATATGTTTTCCACATTTGTCAAAACATTTCATGTATAATAAATTGATGCTTAAAACAATGTATAGTTTCTTTTTTGGAAGAGTATAGGTTTTCATGTAGATGACTCATTTCCAAATCAGACACTGAAAACCATTTTGACATATCTTTGACGGTCTTCTCAAAATTTAGATTTGAATTCTGTAGTAATTTTTTAGCTCCAGGACAAGGATCAAAATTTATTTTTCCAAAGCTGACTACTTCTAAAGGATATTTAACTATTTCCTGGTATTTACTGTATTTCCATACATTGGTAGCCAAAGTATTTGAGACAGTAAGTCATTGCAGGAAATTAAAACACACAATTCCAGTAACTCATTGTGAAATTTGTCATTTTTCAACGTAATTCCATTACCAAAATTGCAGCATAGTTCTCTTCGTCATCTTATTTCTGCATTTATTTTATTGCTATTAAGAATTATCTTCCCTCTTATGTCTATACTGAATTTCAGACATTAATCTCTCTAATACTAATAAGCTGTAATCCTGAAAAATTTGTGGTAATGGAATTTCATGGTAACGGAATTACACCAGTAACGGAATTACAGAATTATTCTGAAAGCCAGTGAAAAACAGAAGATAACACAAGATGGCATGAGAACTTTATGGAGCACAGTGGTTCATTGTTTTGTACATCTATAGTAGAGTGTTTCTTTCTGTGAGTTACGTTTCCATAAACAGCGCACAAATGATACCACAGTCTAGCGGCAATTGCCGTGGTTCGGCTGCTGTCCGGCCATCATGGCCGAATACCCAAATGGCCAGTTTGGCTTGCCCTTTTTTCAAGTGGCCGTGGTGCCCAAAAATTACCCAAAGTGGCGATTTTCGACACAGTGACTAAGCTGTGCGGCTTCTGTCATCACGCTGCGCTGGACTTCTGAGCACAGAGAGCCACAGATGGATAGAAGGTTAAACAGTATTTGTCTTCTGCCAATAATGGATAATACTTATGGTTCATTTACAAGTGTTAAATGTTAACATGTTCATTTTGAGCTTTGAAAGGAGTTGATAATCTACACATTTTCTTTTGTTTGAAGACACTGCCACTAGAAAAATTAGAAAGAATATACATTTGAGATTTGCACAGTGCTTTTGACATTGGCTGTGTTGCCGTAATTCCGTAACCGACATCATTACTCACAATATTTACCCATTGAATGATGCTGGAACATTGTTACAAAATAAAAACAAATGTTTCAGGATCCATTCAGTGAAAGAACAACAATTTTCATGCACGTGACCTCTGATATTCATTATGAGCTCACATTTTGGTTCAGAAATGAGTTATTTTTATCAATATCATGTATTGCCTTCCTTTTGCCCAGACTTGTTGATCAAAATTTTGGTTCAACCAGAGGTCAGCAACACAAAAATCATTTATGATACCAATTTTCAATTGCTTTGTTGTTTTGAGTATAATATATTTAGTGGATTATCAGAAAATGTAATTCCATTACCGCTCTCTCTTTCTCATAAATGGCATCCTACAAAATATCTGTGAACATACCAGTCAATATAAACTTACCTTAGCCTGGTCAACATCCTAGGCCACCAACTTATGCTTAAACCTACTGCCTATCATTGCTAGACTTCAGAGAAATGCCTGTCAAAGTAAAGGCAGAAGTAATGGCATTTTTTCTGCTGTAATTCCGTTACCGACACTTTCACCTTTGTATAGCCTTCTACAAAATAGATTACCCCAAACTTTGTGCTATACAGCTCAGTAGGCATGCCAGTGGCACTGATAACAGCACAGGCAAGGAGCTACTGCATTAGAGTAATAGACGGCAGGTAGAAAGGACATGAAAATTACTCTTGATTGTAATTCCGTTACCGTGGAATTTCCCAGTAGTTCTAAACGTTGTTCCTGGGAGCCCACTCTGTGAGCAAGTTTTTGTCCCAACCAGTACCATAATCGTAGGATTTTTAACAAGCTACTTATTTTCATAATTAGGTGAATTTCATGTTTTAAGCAGTTGTTTATTTTCTTCAGCCACATTTTGACTCTATTAAAATTAAATTATTTCGTGTTTTTTTTTTTTCTATCAAGTGATTTCAGGTAAGAAAATGTTCAAATGAATTGAATTAGACACTAATCAATCTGTATGGTCCAAACTGGCTTGCTGAATTCACAAATTTCAAAACAATTTGCATGAACATAATTATATTAACATGACACAAAACAGGTTTGACTCTTTATTATGTGGCAGCCTAAATGGTTAGATTTCACAATCATGTGTATATTAATTTACAACAATTGGGATCCTAAGAAATCTGTAATTTGAGTAGTTACATTTTTTTTCCCGATATATCACATTTCCAATACATTGCAACATGATATGGAATGTTTACTCTTCATTGCATCCATGAATATTGTAATATGTGGCTTAATTGCTCTAAACATGAAATGCACATAAGACAAATTAACGCCCTGTTAAAGCCATACAATCGTAATTGTGGAAAGCCAGCAGACCAGCATTGACCATCAGACCCCAGGATTGGTGCTGAGAACCACTGCTTTAATCCATTGTGCTTCAATGAGATGAATTTATATTTTATTGCGGTTTATAGGCTTTTCTTGGGGGTTCCATCCAAGGGTTATTTCACTGTGATATTGTGGCTGAAAGCCAACAACCAAATATCACCTCCTCTCCATTGCAAAATTGTTGCCCTTAAAATGAGTTGAAAATACCTCTTCCTCAATTTCCTAAATAATGCTGCGCTAATAATCATTCAGTGCATGGCACGAACATCATAATCACATTTGAGATGTCAGCGCATATTCAATGAACATCCATCCATCCATCCATTTTCTATACCCGCTTATTCCTCACTAGGATCACGGGGCGAGCTGGAGCCTATCCCAGCTGACAACGGGCAAAGGCAGGGAATATTCAATGAACAAATACAATTAAAATAAATCAGTCTAAGCCAGAATTTTAGTCTTGTAATTGAACTGGCGAATTTGTAACCAAAATAAAAAAACGAAATGAAAATTTTAAGGTCTTTTTTTCTCATGTCAATATTTTTTTTCATGTGTTATTCAGACACTTTATAAGTTTTTCCTCATAAATAAGTACTCCAGTGATTAATATTTTAAAGGTTTGTCTAAAAAATTCTCCTGTCTTGTAATAAGCAATAAGATTAGACATCAATGAGCCGATTCTCATTATTCTGTCTTTCAGAAAAACAAAATCCCACCCCCACAAAAAAAAATCACAAATAGATGAATACATTCTGGAAATGAAGGGTTTAAAGAAAACTTTTCTGCAAAGATAGAGTCAAAGCAATTATACTGTATAATTATGTAAGTACACTTAAAAAGATAATGTAATCTATTGCAAGCTGATTTAAAAAAAATGTATTCTTAACTTTGGTGCAATCATTCTACAACAGACAAAAACTGCGGTTTGACTACTCTTGCTCTGAAGGGCTTGTCTGGTGTAATTTAGCAGGTAATTAAAAATGAGCAATGAGGTGGTTTGAAAGTTGGTTTGAAAATATGTAGTACTATACCATTGCCCCATTTATGCATTGTTTGTGTCAGTGTTCAGAGAAACACTTGAAAGGCGCCCTGTCTTAGAAAAAGTATAAAGGCAACGTGCCAGCTAGCTGTAGCGGTGTCACAGCCTGTTCTCACTAGGGCTCAGAGCCCGTCAGAGTTCTGTGGAGCGAAGAGCCATCCCATTACCAACAGCCCATCTCTAATTCTGACTGTCACACTGAGAGACTTGTTTTATGGGTTTAAACTCTTCCCATTCATGGTGTTATTGACTCTTTAGCGCACTAGCTAATGATGAGCGTTAATAGGAGCATATTGCTTTTTGAAGAGAAAACCATTTCTTTCTCCACTATTACGTGTAAACACCTAAATTGCAGCGGTTTATATGCTGTTATTTTAAGCAATGAGAACACTGATCATTTGCAATGACACATACCTAAGGCACAAAAGAGAATTTTAGATCATTTCAATAATTAAACCTTTTTTATTGTTTGCAGAGATGTTGCTTTGCTTATTTTTTCCCTAAAAATTGGGCACTGAGCCAACAGTATTTCACAAGATGCTTTAGTCCCGCCATGCCCTGTTTGCATGCAGTAGCTGTTTATTGGTGCAGTCTTCCCTTCTACAGCCATTTTCTAAACCGGTTTACATTTCTGATGCTCTGTTGTGTGCTCTTGGATGTCAAGCTATTTTCTCAAGCTCAGTCTGTCACAAACAGGCCTGCCCTACCCAGCTGCCTGTCCCCCACCTCTTCCAGACCTCTGAAAATGCCTCTCAGTGGAGGCTCAACACAATTTCCCTCCTATGGACCACAGTGAATATCAGAGTCAAGCTGGAATCTTGAAGGGAGCCTCTGTTTTTATTATGACTGCTGCTTTCTGGTGACCAAATCCAAAATGTTTTTTTTTCAAAGAATCTCTGGCACTCCAGGTACTGTTTTTGTTGCTTCCGGGCTCCATGTCCAAGTTTGTGTTTCGTGCAGAGATAAGGGTACTGCGCTGCACTGTTGGCCACCGTTTCCACCAACGCCACTTCGTCAAATCTAATCATTTTCTACACTGCTAGAATTTTATTTTGGCTTCTCAAAATATGTTCCTGTCTTTTCAAATAAAAACTTTACCATTCGCGGGTAGCAAATACATGGCTTTATAGCTTTCACCTTCAATCCTTGATATGATTATACGCTCAGAATTTGTCAACCATCCCTTTAATGATCGCTTAGCAGAAATCTGCCTTCTAAAAGTGTAAAACTTACACTCGGTTCATAAAATCTCTGATCTTATTCCCCAGAACTAGGCCCTCAAAGGGTACGTAAGGTGCGCCTTAATGTAGAATAAATATTGACATTTAGCCATACAATAAATCTTTTGCACTGTAAAAATGTTGCTGGTGCACCAAGTGCAAAAATGGCAAATTTATCGTGGAAAGTCATGCCGCGAAAGGCCCTTGCTGAACTCTGGGGGGCTGCTATATTCAACTGTGCCCTAACATCAAGTCCTTGACTGGGTCAGCTGGGTAGTCATTGAGGGGTCTATTCTCCCATGAGCGTAAGTCGAAAAAACTCGGCAGAACTCGGCAAAAATAAAAGAGTACATAAAAGCGTAAATTAAAACTTGCCTAAATCCTTCAATAAATGCATGCATGAGTTGCGTACGTGCATACCATGCATGAATAACTGTAATGGTAACATCCTATGGAAACAAAAGGTAACCACATACAATCAATTTACACCGAATACACACATTTCCTATTGTATCACATGAAAATGAAATTTTTTCCAAGCTACTCACGCAACTTAATCGTTGCTAACTCATAGGTATGTGCGGCGACCAGCCGTCATCTTCACAAGCACTGGATTATGAAAATAAACATTTTCTCAGAATAATGGGCACTGATTACAATTCGAATACAGCGGATAATAAAACACTTCTTATAAGCCAACTCTGCACGTTTCTAGTACGCGTGAACATGGCCACGCTTCCTTCAATTAAGCAGCCTAGTTATGCGGGTATACTCGGAAAACATCTGAGCATCTGGATTACCATCCGCAACAAACATTCTAGTTTACGTCTCTATACAATCAAATTAATGTACATCTGTTGATATTTTTGCACAGAGACATTTTTTTAGGCATATTTACCCCACTTAAAACATGAAGCGCCCACACATGTGGAACCGCAGCAAAGCTTGCAAAAGACATTCCACTTCCGTATCCAAACCACGATAGTTCGTCAAGCTCATATCTTACTCAAGGGATCCCCAAAAGGGCGTAGTGCCATCATGTGGTCCTTTGTTGAAACACAGTATTTTCCACTTGGCTACATAGAAAATTACATTCTACTATTACTGTAATAGGTATAACAGGTAAAGTCTTGCTATTGCACCTTAGGAACGCTTTAAGACTCAAATGCCACTTTAAGAAGTGATTGGGGGGGCTCCAGTCTAACTTTACAATACGTCATACGGCCAAGCCACACCTCTCCGAGTGTATATCACTGCCCAATTAAACTCCTTTGACTTTTGCTTTGCAAAATGGCTGCCATGTAGTCCTAAGAAGGGCTTCAACATTAGCAGTGGTGGAAAGAAGATATTAGTTATCTGAAGTTACTAATATATACCGTAGGTCCTCATGGCCCAGTTCAAAACAAGACCACTTTGTGTTCTTCCAGAAGAAAGGCTGTTCATGGAAAACTAAAATACTTGGCGGTAATGTAGAGGTCCTGGAGCCAAATCTGGTGAGGCCTAATATATGCCCATCTGTCACATGGTTGGACCAAGTAATTTAACATGGCAGCCAAATTGGGTCATTACAGCATAATTAATAATGAATAGCATTGTAAGGGATACAAGCTTTGTGCATAAAATGTGCACTCAATTGCTTGGTCATAAAAAACATCATTATAATTTGCCCAATCATGCTCCGCGATTCTGACTTTTGACCATAGTTTTTGATGTCATCTGACTTGATGATTTCACTTGCCTGACAGTGAATAAAGCAATTTTAGCCTTTAAGATGAGAATTTACGTATTCAATAGCAAATTACTGTCACAACCCCCGTGTGAATGCCTTGTGTTGACTCTCATTCACTGACTTGCATGACTATTAGAAGTAATGTCTCCTTTGACTGGTTTGCGTCTTGCATGTTGCCTTATCCTCGGCTCTGTCTCGTTTCCTAGTTCTCGGCCCTTACACCTGGGACATATATTTAAACCCCCACCTTTGAGTCACAAGTTGCTGGATTATAATTTTATCTGTGTGCTTAAACCCAGTCAGTATTCGCTAGTTTACTTTTTTGTCTTTTAGAAGTAAAACGTAGCCTTTAATGGTCATGATTTATGGGAGCTGTCTTCCTTATAAAAAAGAACAAGCTCCCAAGCCTTTCTCAGGGTCCATGATTCAGATTGCGTTCTTGTGAATTCCTGTCCAAGTCTGTTCCTCAGTCCAATTTATTAGGAACAAGCTCCAAAATGGATCTGAAAATGAGCTCACTCCCTCATCCCGGAAAGCCACTGGCCAGCAATTGGCAACACCTGCTCTGCTTCACCCGCAACATCTGAACTGAACTGAGTACTAATAATAAAATAATAATAATATTTTATTTATTAAGCACCTTTTAGGACACTCATAGACACTGTACAAGATTAAAAGAAAAGAAAGAGACAACAATAAAATAAACACACAATAAAACAGTTAAACAGAATATGCAAGTCTAAACAAATGGGTCTTTAAGCGTGATTTGAAAATGTGGATAGAGGTACTGTTTCTAAGGTCAGAGGAGAGGGAATTTCAGAGGCGAGGGGCAGAGCAGCTGAAGGCTAATACTATCAATAAACCCTAATATTGGATTGCACTTTGCCTCTGCAGTTGATTCCTGGTCCGGATCGTAACAGTTACAAAAACGTGAATTAAATTCAGGAAATACAAAACAATAACGTTTATTTTGTGCCTATTAATTCAATACAAAACATACACATCATGCCATTCTGTAAAATGAATGTAACTGTTTTATTTTCCTCTTCGCTTCGGCCCGGAGAAATTGGTTGTTAACATTGTTTTCACTTAATGTGGATTGTTGAAGGGACAGAACCTGTTCACTGAGATCAGATCAAGGTATAGCAATAGATTTTTTGCCAAGTCATAAGATTTGTGTTCATCTGTGCAGTGCTAGCCAGCATATTCTGGAGCCTGGGTAGTCTTTTTCAGTCTCAGACATTCCTGAGTTACACAGCCTAACTAAAGGTTAGACTGGGACATATTTGATCACAATGGAATGAGCGGGTTCCAGTGCAGCAGAGTGACAGATAATTACAGCATTTCCTCCACAGCTGCCTCTCACACCAGCGCTTGTGATATCAGGTGCTTCACTCAGCCGCACATTTTCTCTCTGGTCTTCTGTTTTGCCTTTCTGTCATAATATCATGTTCTTTTTCAGTGATATTATGGGCACTTTTTAAAAAATACATTTTTTTTTTCTCATTGAAAAGGGTGGCATGGTCTGGTTTTGTTACGACTCTTTTTCCGTTCTCTGATTTCTCACAGATTTTCAAAATGGCTTTATGTTTCAGGATTTTCAGTTTTATGACATGTTAAGAAAAGTTTGTTTTGATTGACATCACCTGAGTTTAAACCAAGCAGATCTTTTGAATCGTTTATCACTATTCAAACCTGACATTTGACTAAACAAAGAAAAAAAGGACGTCGCCATTGTTTTCAGAAAGCGGCACATTTTCCCCACTGTCTCGACCCCATTATTGTGTCTTCAGACTGACCGTGATATGCTCCGTGCTGGAAGTTCTCAGTTTTGACCCTTGTACATACGCAGTGGTGGGCACAGACTCTCTGAGAGCGAGGGAAGAATAATGAAAAAAGGGCACATCCTTCATGTGCATCGATGAGGGATCCTACTGATGTCGGGAGGGTCAAGCTTGCATTCTGACAGCCCCCAAAATTGGAGTTTATAATAGTTTATGCTGAATTCGGTCACACACACACACACACGCGCGCACACACAAACATATGCACACGCACACTCACACAAGCAGTCATTAAGCAAGAGTCAGTCCAGAGTGTTAGCTGAGCAGACCCACAGACCAGTGTGGTTCACAGCAAGTCAGTGCATTTGTCTTGAGGTCACACCAGGGGGGTACTTCAGGAATGACAGAAATGCCTGTCTTGGCCCAATTATTAGGGATGAAAGTTTCCTATTCAGGCAAAAGTTAAATTCAGGCACTTTGCCACTTCATTTGTGGCCAGTTCTTTTTTTTTTTGCTGTTTTTTGCTGTTTTTGATGTTTGTCTGATGTTTTTTGGTGTTGGGCTTATGTTCTTATAGTTTTTTACACAATACTCTTGCCAGCTTAAATAATTTTGCCATTTGTTAGACAAATGTACCTCCCAAGGGTCTAATTGGTCTCTTTGTTGCTTGTCTTGCTTTAGAAACGTACCTAGAAAAGTGCGACTGAATAGACCTCCTTTCAAGTTGAAATGTGCCTCAAATTAGCATTTAAATTAAAAGAAATCATCTGTGTCGAAGCTTTTGTAATTGTAGTTTACTGATTTTGGGATTGTTTCTGATATTTTGTCCATGCCCAGTATTTTCATTCAAAGCCAATAAGCTTCAGATTATGACTCATGCTTCAATCGTGTTTTCATTTTTCAGTTGCTGTATGTCAGTCAAATTCTGTGAGCATTAAAGCGAGCTTCAGTTCCATTAAGCTTTGCTTTAGAAAGAAGGCACCACAGGCGCTCATTATTTTTGTCTAAGCTGGCATTAGTAGGAGAACATAACCTACGGAAAAATCTGGGTAGACCATCATTCCTCTGTAAATAGAGAGGGAAAATCCAGAAATGCCAAAAATTGGATGGAAAATGTCCTAATTCAGAAAATGATTTTTGGATAAGAAACATGGTTTGGTACCTGTCTTGCAGGTGAATTCTGTGCTCATTTTGGGACTCGTATGAAACACAGTTGAAACTGCTTTCAGGCAGATATCAGTGAAATCCCAAAAGCAAATGCTCTTTCCAGTGAATAATTGTTTGGTTGGGTGTTATGGTCCTAAAGCCATATGTCTGCATAGGTCTGCTTGTCCTGTTGAAATATTGAAAGGAGTTTATTGTCCAAAACCACATCAAACATGAAATTAACATGCAACTGCAGCTATTTATTTTGTCTGAAATATACATATAAAAAAACTTATCATTGGATCTTTGCGTTTTAGAGAGTAATTGATCACAGTATTGTACTAAGTATGAATTACTCAGTGCTTAGTATCTGATATTATAGAATGACTCAGTTGCAAAATTGGGATGTGGTAGCACAGTGGTTAGGTGTGCTTAACTTCAGATTAAAAGGTCCCGAGTTCAAGTCCTTGCCACGGCTTTCGCAGTATGTTCCTGGGCAAAAACACTCACACCCTCAGTGCCTCACTCCACCCAGGTGTATAATTGGGTATCAGCAAATCGTCAGGGACACCTGACTAAGAGCTGGAGGGTAAACTGCAATGGACTAGCACCCCATCCAGGGGGAATAGCAAATACTCCTAGTCCCTTCATGCTTCAGAAACCAGTTAAGCACCGGCCTGATCAGCAACATGGGTTTGGGACAGCCTTTGCAATTATAAAATTGAGATTAGTGTTTATGTATACTGGACTATTTGCAACACGCCTGCCGTCTGCCTCATGAGAAAAGCTGCCAAAATAAAAGCTGCCAGTGAACCACCAGACGCTTTCACAGATATGCACTCAGTAAAATACTGCACCATAAAGCATTCATGAAATTTATAGACGTGCTCTCTCTGGAATGGGCAGAATATAAAAAGACTGAAGTACATACCATCACCCAGTGAATCACTATTTTAGAGGAACCCTCTTCATGTCTATTAATACAATTGATCTCTTTGACAGGGATACGAGCAGAAATAGAAAAAGAGGAAACTCCGACGTGCGCATTTGACGTGTGTTAGACGGCCAAAGATAACGTTTCATTCCTTTAATCCGTCTAATTTGCATCCTTAATTGTATAGCCACTGAGCAAAGACTCATCAAATCCAGTGGTTTTTAAAACACCCTGCAAAACACCTTTGAAATATGAGCTTGAAATTAAATTAATCTGTGTCAGCACCTACAGCTCTGCAAGCCCTCTCCTGCAACCTGTTTGCACTGAAAATGTGTATTGGCTTCTGGAGGAAAACATCAGACTGCAAATCCTATTAAGGCTGTGAACACAAACCCAGACAGCGGGCAGCGCAGTTTGGTTCGGATTGCTGTTGGTATGTGCTGTTGGAGAATGAACACACCCATGCTTCGCAGCATTAATTTAATAAGTAGAGTCCATGTAAAAACATGCAGGATGAAAGGCTTAACAAGCCATAAGATTCCCAGTATTTAGAGTTTGTGGGCTCACAAAAATTATATGACAATTACTTTTTTAAGCATTACAATTTTTATCTCCATTCTCATTCCAAAGTGTGAACACTATAAATAATGAAAAATGAAATATTCTCTGGCTTGAGCCGCCTTTGAAAGCTCTTTAGTCCAAATATTCCACCCCCACAGTGATGGCAATACATGAAGCATCTTTACTTGATAATATTGTGATGGTCCATGGAGGGGGTGCTCATGCCAACTTCAATAACTCGTTTTCTGTTCCAGTAATGGCAAGTCTTTTACCTGCCGTACAAGTCATATATTCTAAAACCATCTGTTTAAAAACATATTGATCATTGTTCAACATGCATACAAAGAATACATTTCATTCTGTTCCATATTTTTAAGTTGGCAATTGGTACGGCTTTCCTGATTTGACGGCAGCTTAAAACGAAACCTACCCCCCCCCCCCTACCCCCCCCCTCCCCCACCCCCAGCCCTTAGCCCGAACCCTAACCCTAAGCCTCAAATAAAGACACCAAAATCTTCCTTTTGCATTGTATGGACGCTTGATCAGGTTACGTCACTCTATCACGAGTCACGATGAGAATGTGTTGGCCAGCGATATCATACAGAAGAACACAAATTTTGAAACATTTTGGAACTGGATTGAAGAGACCTCTTCGACCCATTTGCAACATTGGATAACACTTTATAATAAGGCCAGCATGAGTTGGCTTGAACTCAAGCTGTTTTTAACTACCAACCACTGAGAAATTATCCTTGCATCATTAATGTCAGTAACTGAATTTTCAATGCCTATTATCAATCAATTAACATTCAATATTGTTCATTGATATCTATTGCAAGCTTTTTTTAAGCATAAAAGATTGTTCATTTATAAAATTATTACTTCAAAAATAAATGAACAAATAATATTATTTTAATGCTTACTTTAGGAACTAGTTCATTGTTAACCCATGCTAACAATCAGGTAAGTTAGTTCATTGGATTTTTAATGTAAAGTGTTCCCAATATTGTAGTACTATTGAGATATTTACCGTAACCGAAAAGATCATGGTTTCAAATTTGGTCATGGGCTTCTCTGTGTGGAGTTTGCATGTTCTCCCTGTGTGTTCTTGGGCTTCCTCTGGATGCATTGGTTGCTCAACACATTAGTCTGCAAACATGCATGTCAGACTAGTCAAAAACTTTAAATTTCCCTTAGGAATGTGTGTGGGAGTGAAGACTATGTGGAAGGCGTGATGGACTGGAGAGCTGGATCTGCCCAGGGTGTATTCCTGCCTCTTTCCCACTGTATACTGTGATAGGCTCCAGCTACCCTGTGACCCTGACCAACAGTTTAGATAATGGATAGTCGGAAACGAGTAGATGGCATTGAGCTGACCCTCTTATCTGGAGAATTGTACATGCTGGACAGATTCTGATTAAGCGCACAGAACCCTGTTGCCACGCACAATCTGGGCATTGACCCTGTGACCCTGGCAGCACGATCTCAGTTCCAGTCTAACACCAGTATACCTCACTGTTAGTCACCGAGGCCTGCTCCTCTATTTCACATGCCAATTCCATTTGGAGTGTTGGGTCTGACAGGGAAGCATATTGGCATATTTGTTATTTGTTCTGCCTCACTGCCAAACACAGAATTTATTTCCTGATGGTTGAAGCATCTGCCAATTCCGTGCTTGCGGGAGGGGGGAGGGAAATAAACCCTCATAATTTACCTGTCGTATCTCCTCAGCTTCCCGGAGATGTTGAAAAATGCACCAAATGTTGGGTTAAGAAGAGATTAACGAAAGTGATCATATCTATAAATGCTACTTCCACAGAGGAATTGAAAAAGTCATCATTTAGTTGAGTATTAGCTTATGTCTTCTTACCTAGACAAAGCCGTTTTACTGAGTAAACAGTCTGATATTGCCCGAAAGGTGAGGAGTATTGTTTGTGGTGGCATTTGTCTGTCTGTCTCTCTCTGTCCCTTTCTGTCAGCAGTCTAGCAGAAAAATGGTTCAGTCCAATGACATAGAATTTTCTGGAAAGGAATGCAGTCATCCAAGGGGTCACTGAATAAATGTTTAACCCCAATGGGTCATGGACAAGGTCACTGAAAAACCAAAAATAGTTTGTTTTTGTTGTTTCATTAAAATCCTTAAATCTGCTCTGATTCATCTCTTTTTTATATATATATATATATATATATATATATATATATATATATAAATTTGGCATCTCCAATCCCACCCGAATCTGGAATGCCCAATTTGGGAACTATGTACAAAGCTTGCTCGTATGCGACCACTTGCTGCCAACTCAGGATAGTGAGACAATTCACGGCTCTCCTCCGAAGCAGGTGCCTGTCTGCCACTGATTCTTATACACTCATTGGTTGAATCTTTGCAAGTTCAGAACTTGGGCGAAGGATACCCGGACATGAACCAACTTGGAGTTTTCCTGACGAGCGCCTGTCTGGCCAACAGGAGGCGCTGGAGCAACAAACAAAGCTGATATATTGTATACCCAAATCCGGCAGTCCCTTCCCAATTTGAAACCCTGTAGCGCAATAGCTAATTGTGTGCTACTCTGAAAAGGCTGCCGACCCCTGCCGGTGGGTACGCCGGGGCTCGAATTCACAACGTGGTGATCACCACTGCACTGCAGAGCAGTGCCTTAACCGTGTGAGCCACCCGACAGCTTGCTCTGATTTATTTCTAATTGGATTCAAAATGTGAATATTTCAATTGTGCTTCCAGCCATATGATATCACTAAGCTTGTTAGCGGTAGGGGTCAAAAGTCAGGGGAGTTCCAGGTTATTCAACTCCTGAAGCTCTCAAACGTCTTCCTCGGGTGGAGTATGTTGTGAATGGCACCACTTATTTTCAAATGGACTTGACTGTCGGGGAGAAATGAAAGGCAGTTCTCATTACTTAAGGGCGTAAGAAAGCCTCTCAATCAGGCCTGCTGACAGCAGGGAACAACTGAGTCAGTTGTCCCAAAACTGCGTCCTCTGACCGTTAAAATATCTGCTGGAATCATTTCCTGAAATTGGCCATTTTGTAAAACTGTGTATAGTATTTTTGTCACATATAATGCTAGTGCATTCTTTATTTTCCTAATTTTCCTTGTCATAGTGGTTGGCTTTGGGGTCGCCTTGTACCGGACACAGCCAAACCTGTCAGCTGGCCTGCTCTCAGTTGTATAGTCTGGAAAGGATTTTGTTCACTCGGTCGCATGCTTATAACACACACAGGTACACAGTGTCACCTGGGCTGAAGAGGACACTGTGCACACACCGAATCCCACGTATCCCTCTCTTTCACTAGTTTATCCACTTTAAATTTTGTAACGACATGCAATATATAGCGGTTTCCCAGGTGAGATTCCCAATTTGCAAGCTGCTCAGGGAACAATTTTATTAATTTTGCCATGTAGACATAGCAAAAAAAAAAAAAAAAAATTGCTGCCTCTGGCTGTTACAACCATCTGCTTTTTTGGGTGGAGATATGCTGACAGTTCACTTGAAGTGGAGTGCTTTTCCTCCTTCCCTGTGCTGTTTGCCTTCAGAGCTGGCTAACTACTTTGTAGAAAAGTAAACCTCGTAGCTGTAGGCCATTTTTGCCATCTGCTTGCAGGACAAAGTGGCGGGAAATAGCAGATGACTCCCACCCGTTCTGCCTGGTGCCCATGTTCCTCTAGCCCTGCTGAGGGACCTGTGAAGATCTGTGTGAGTGTTTCTCTGTCGGGGCTAGCTGTCATGTTCATCCTCTGCTGAAACTGTGCATCTCAGGGCCTCTGGAACCTGAGGGTGAACAGGCTACTCGTGCTGTTATCAGATTGTCTAATAGCCAGCGCGGTGATGCTGCAGGTAACTCAAATACCTATTAGCGTCTCGCTCGTGGGTTCAAGTTCATGGGTTCAAGAGAGGGCAGACGTTGGTTTGCTCTCCCCGTGGCCTTGTGCGGGCGGTTCCTCTGAGTGCTCTGGGTTCCTCCCCCAGACAAAGGAAAACATAACCCATGGTTTTCTGATGGACATTAGCCTCCCTGGCTAACTCTGGTGCATTATTAATGTGCATTCACTGTCAGATATACCGATGAATTTTATTTTATTTTATTTTTTATTTTTATTTTTTTATTTTCATATTCTTGCTTGACAGTTCTGGAAAACATTTCTTAATCACTTTAATTATGCAGTAATGTAGCCAAAAGCCAACGTAACCTCTGCCGCCCTCAGGCAGTCCAGTTAGGCTAAGATTATTCCAGTGAGAGTGATCTACAATGTCCTGTTATTTTGTTGACTTTTTCTATTAATTTCTATTCAGACTGAGTCTGAAATTGAGAGTTCCTCTACAATCGCAACCAGTTGTTAACTCAAGTTTGCGGATACTTTGGCGAACTGGGCTTTGACGAAGCTAGCAGAGTGGTTTCCTGAGGACAATTCGACAGAAAGTCGGCCATGTGAGCCATTTAGGTACATTCAAATTGCTTTCATGTTTCCTTTAAAGGATAGTTCCCTGGTGAAAGATTTGGAAATCCATGAAAAGGATATCCAGAGTGGGCGCACTCTGTACGCTGTCATTTTGTAAATTCCTGTCTTCCGCCAATGTCTAAAAATTCACCTTTTACGGATGGTAATTAAATTCCTCTCCTGCTTTTATGACATAACATATGCACCTTTGACGATAGCGCTAAAGGCAATTGAACTCTGTGCGTCTCTCAGTGTTGTAGCGTCTCTTTACCATGTATAATGCACTTCGAGAGCAAAATGTCTGCTGGATGACTAAACCGTGGATTCAGAATAACAAATTGTGTATTTAGTCTGACTTGGGGGGGAGTAGATTGATGTGAGCTGTTGCCAGGAGACAATTTCCTTATTCATTATATAGAGTGGTGCTGAAGCACCATGCATGCCCGGCATCGCAGATGACCAGCTTCCTAGTGGTAGGCAAATACGTATTTTCAGCTGCTCTTTGAAATAATGAAATGATAATTAATCCCAAGCAGAATATTCTTGAAAGGGGTTATCTCAGTGGCACAATCTGTTGAGCAGTTATCAGCAGTCAAGAGATCTTCCATTCCATCCATTCCATAGGTTTTCATTTTAGCCTTAATTCGGCATGCCTGCTTGTAATAATTAGCTGCTCAACATACTAAATGAGGTGTTATGGTTGGAGTGAAAACCAACAGGATTATATAGGCCTATCTCTAGGAACAGGGTTAGCCAGCCCTGCTCTAACTGTTGAATGAGGAGTGCTTTGTTATGGATGGGGTGAAAACCCACTGGATGGTTGATCTTCAGGAACAGGGTTGGGCTACCTTTCTGTATTTGTTTCAGACTAAGGATTGTTGTAAGCAGTGAATCATTGGAATTGGAATTATTCAATGGAAACCAGGCTTACAAGATTATCTTGCATTATAGTGACAATGCTTCTTCTACTTATTATACGTGAAGGACAAGCTATTTGGCTTTAAAATTGAAATTGCCGACAGCAATCCAACAGACTGTACTGAATGTTAAAAGAAAACTGAACTAATATTTGACTCTGGGTGTCCGTCACTCTCCTTCTGCTAACACAAAACATATTATAAGACTGCCATTTGATTCCAGGGGCAGCTGCATGTAGTCTAAGAGAACAAACAAACCATTGTGTATTTCTCCTACGGTGAACTCAATAGCAAAGCTTACCATCGCACACTTTTTAGGAGGTATCAGTGTTAAGTTTAGGATATCATTGCCGCAAAATTCAGTTGGGTGATATAGCTCCTTACCTCACCAACTGTTCATTAAACCCCTGTGTGATAGTTGTGATAGTTATATGTCAATTTATATCACAAAGCAAGTAATGAAAAACTGTAGACATAATGCAACCATTGGATGGTCCCAAGATTCAAACTTGTTTCCTGTCCTTCATTGTTTTCAATTGTCAGGAGTGATTTTTTTACATCAACACTAGAATGTTTGTATAAACTGCTCAGAAAACTCCAGCCCTGTCCTTTGCCCTGAGGACACAGTGGCTGCTGCCTCGATCATGCATTACATGGTCCCTGGTACATGCCCATACATCACCGCAACTTGGAGCCATAGATGCAACCACATGGACCTTGTATCAGACCTGAATATATCCAGTCACTATTACAATTTGCTCGCTAATGGAGGATGGGCTTCCCCACTATAACAAGGTTCCTGCTGAGGTTTCTTTCAACATGAGTTTTTCTCTTGCTGGTAGTCACTGGCTATGTCGTGTAGTCTGGGTAGTCGCCCCTCTCAGTGCACCACTGCGCCACCCAGGCTTTCTTGTGTTTAATTACACTTTTCATTCAGTTTGTTTAGCAGCTTTTTCACTGTTGCACATTTATCATTTTTCTGTGAATGTAATTGAGACAGTCAGCTGCAGTCCCAGTACTACATATTATATCATTGTTCTGTGGGTGGGAACTGGATTAGCCACAGGAACCCCTTCAGATGCTTTGGAGAACAGGTGGTCCCCATGGAGAGAGAACCCAGGACAGCTGGTACTGGAGTCTGGAGCTTCCTTCTTGTGAGGCAACAGTGCTAACCATGGTATCACCTCACCATATGGGAATAACCTGGCTTGTGTCTCTGCGTTTCTGCTCATTGTAACAGTGGCTACTGGCATGCATGAGGGAACACAGCACCCTCCACAATGCCAAGAAAAGTTTTTGGACTATGGAGTTAGCAGTTTTTGGATAAAGTAATGTTTGTTGTTTTTTTTTTTTTAGCAGGAAGTGCCTGCGGGCTGAAACAAGTCCGCTTGCATTATTTATCCCCTCATAAAGCTGCCATTTTAGATTGTCAGAAGCCTCGCTCATCTTCGAAAGTTTCCCATTACTTGACGGGGAAGTACTTTTTCGCAGTAGCAACGGTTGCCTCTTGCAAATATGCGATTGTCTCAGTTGTCAGGATTCATTGACGTATCTGAAACCATCAGCTTACACTTTGAGCAGAGTGTTGGGCTTAAACACTCCAGCAATGCATTTATATTAAATAAACGATATATAATAATTTGGCTCAACACTACTAAAGAGCCTGGTTGTTCATTAAAAGGATATTCCTGAGGGAGAACTGACACATTCCATAGAAACACTTTGTTTATCTTCTGTCTTACATGGGCTGCAGATGATAGCTTCTCACACTGAAAATCTGTGCATCTTCCCTCAGCACACCACCCTCTTACTGAAAAGCCATGCATATATCTTACAAATGTACATGTATACTAAAATCAATACCAGGTTAAATAAACTCCTTTTTTTCCATTTTGTAACAAGCATATTTTTTTCTGGCCAAATTGTAATTAGCTGTGGGACTGAAAGAATCAATGCATTCAGAAAAATTTACTCTCAACCTGAGGTGGAGGTGGAGGTGGGGGGCACGCCATGGCAGAGATGAAGCTTGCCACTGAAAGGGTTGAATACTTTTTGCCTGTGCTGGAAAAATTGTGTATATTGCGTTAGGAGGTTGGCGTAGGTGTACCAAAAGTAATCAGTTTTTAAAAGGTCCTTCCTTATGAGCCTATTAACATCAGCAGTATGACCTGTACAGTACAGGCCAAAGGTTTGGAGCCCCCCTCAGGTTTAAAAAAAAATCTAATCAAAACACTGTGTTTTGCATTGCATTTCAGTTTATTGTGATTTAAGGGGCCAAGACAGTTTTAGTACGTCATACAGTCACGTTTCCAGTAAGGATTCAGGCTGAACAAGATTTTTTTGGGAGACTTTGCTCAGACTTTAGAGTCATTGAAATAGCCACCCTTAGCCTTGATCACTGCATCACAAACTCTTGGCAGGTGATGCAACAGTTTCTTGAAATATGCTGCTGGCACTGAGTCCCATGCAAATTTGAAGTGTTCAAACAACTGTTTTTCGTTGCTAGGGTTGGAGCACCGGACCTGCCTATCAAGTTCATCCCATGCCAGTTCAATAGGAGAAGGGTCTGGAGACTGTGGTAGCCAAATCATGTTTCTCAAGACATTCTGTTCCTCTTTTGAACGAATGTAGTTCTGGCAAAGCTTTGAGGAATGTTTGGGGTCATTGTCTTTTTTAAAAATATGTTTGTGGCCCCAAACTTTTGGCCTGTAGTGTATGAACGGAATCCAATTAAAGGCACTCAAATACTGCCAGATTAGAAATAGCTGAGGGTAAAATCAAAAGACTGAGAGGCCTGATTCAAATGCAAATATGACTTTTAAGTGCAGATCCTGCTATAAATATTTTAGGCATAACCTACTCTTGAAATTTAACATTTAGGTATTAAGCATGCCAACCCTTGGCCTGTGGGTCAATGGAATGAATCGTACCCACTTCTGTGACAAAATGGATTAGAACTGACAATTCTTCACTCGTTAAGAGGGCAAAGGCTTGTTGATCCCAAATAATGGTGAGCTTTTCAGGATCTGATCCACTTGCTTAGTTTGGCCTCGCTGCAGCTGCACCAATGCTTTACAGCACATGCACTGATTGAAGAAAAAGTCCATACAAAATACCAACTGCAGACATACAATAGCGCACAAAAGTCTTTGACACCTTGGGTTTAGAATATAAATTCGGTCTTAGTTTTTCCTGCATCCTTGAGTCAGTAAAAAGACCATAACTGATTTTTCTGAACATTAATTTTCCCAAAAATTAAACGATGGACTGTTTTTTTTTTGGTTGTATCAGATGTAAGGGGTCCATGGCACAGGTCCGACCTCCCATTAGTTCGACATCCCATTGGTTCGAACTCCCATTGGTCCGACAATCGGAGTAATGAGAGTTCGAACTAATGGGAGGTTCTCATTATTTTCGAAGTAAAAATAAAATCAAATAATAAACAGGGGAACCAAAGCGAGATAATACATCTAATTTACGATTATTGATCTTCTCTATTTCCCACGGTCTTTGTTTTGTGTGCGCCCGTTGCGCATACGTGCTCCAAAAGTTGAGACCACAGTATGGTCCAGTCCTATTAGAGCACTATAATACGTTATAATTACCTCACTCGAGCCATACATCTATATTATTAATGATTATGTTCATGAATGGAGAGACATATCATCAGATCTCAGAGAAGTTGCGAGAAATGGGTGTCCGACTTCTCAGCTGTTTAAATTGTGTTTATCTCTCTCCGCTCACCGAGGCTGCGGAGCAAGGAAAAACCCGTCGTTATAGCGTATATTAATTTTTATAATTATTCATTTAGGCACCACCTGTCAATAAGACACGTGAAAGAAGAGGTGCAGTTTATTGTGTTTCACCAGGGTGGAGCTGTCATTAAGCACGGCTTTTCAAACTGCTGTGCGCTCATTATACTCTGTCCATAATTAAACCTTGACACCCATATTAAAACAAACTTTAAAAACACAATAAACTGCATGTCTTCTTCCATGAGTGTCTCATTGACAGGCGGAGCCTACAGACAGGTGGATCGGGTTATCGGGTTCTTTCTCTCTCTCTCTCTCTCTGTGTGTAGGCTAATTCTCACACTTTTGATGACAGTTCGAACTAACGGGACCCCCCACTGGTTCGACCTCGACTTGTGGCCGATTTTGTCGGAGTAACGGGAGGTCGGACCAATGGGTCTTCGGACCAATGGTCATTTTGTCGGAGTAACGGGAGGTCGGACCAATGGGTCTTCAGACCAATGGTCATTTTGTCGGAGGAACGGGAGGTTGGACCAATGGGTCGTCGGACCAATGGGCAGTTCCCGATGTAAGAGCTGTCATCGAGCACTAATCTCCAAGATGTACTGTTATAGTCCCGACCAAGAATTAGATGTGGAGGCAGTGTAACAGGCAGTTTATTGATAGCCTTATACAGTTATTTAGGGGACGGAGCCCCAGAGGAAGTGGCACAGATGGAACCTTAGATTAAAATTTCACTGTTCAGTACAGATGTAATTGACGAAGCTTAACTATCAATTGCCGGCCAGTGGCTTTCGAAATAACGTCCAAGTGAGGTGCAGACTTCGCCAGCACCAAATTTTCCCACAGGAGAATGTTGTAGTTTGAGGGGAACTCGGTGACTTGATGACTTGAATTCTTGATGACTGTTGAAGAATTGGTAGCTTGTTCCTAACAAACTGGACAAGGAACAGGCGTAAAAGAGTCAACCAGAAAGCCGTCTTAATCCTGGACCCTGCTCAGACCTGGGAATGTTATGGTCTAGACCAGGAATCAAGAGCAGAGTCAAATGTAGGATTCAACAGGTAGTTTATTGACTGCAATATAATACAGAGTGTGGACAGAGCCCCTGATGATGAAGTGGGGGCGGCACCACAAATTAAGGTAGCACAGTACAGCACAGAGGTAACAGGCAAGGCTGGGCTGACAGTCGCTGGCCAGTAGCTTCCGGGATGCAGTCCGATGTTGTACAGACTTTGCCAGCACTGAACTGTTCCAAAGGACGAGAAGATTGCTTGAGAGCAATACGGTCCCAGTCCCAGACACGGATCAGGGTTGGAAGCTTGTTCCTGGAAACTGGAGAAGGAGAGCAAACTTGGAAGGGCTAACAAGAACACAGTCCCAGTCCTGGACCTTGATTAGGACTGGAAGCCTGTTCTTGATAACTGAATGGATGACCAGGCTTCAGTTGGGTTAACTTGAACTTAGTCCCAATCCTGAACTTTAATTAGACAGCTTGTTTGAATGAACTAGATAACAATAAAGACTTAAAGAATGCTGTCACTAAAGTACTAGTTGCATTAGAGACGAGCTGAAATGAAAAATGCCTTTTTAACCCTTTTAGATCCCTGGTCATATTGTGTATCTATTTAACCCTAAATTACCCAGGAGTGGCCCCCGAGTCTATACCCGCCCAGTGCACCAGGAACTGCCGTTTGCGTCCCCCACGCCAGACTTCCAGGATCCAACTTAAAGTATACCCTGCTAAAAATTCCAGCTTTGACCAGCCTAGGCTGGTAAGGCTAGTTTAAGCTATGTTTTGGACAGTTTTAGTTGGTCGACCAGCCCTTCACCAGCTGATTCCAGCTGAAAATACCAGCTTTACCAGCTTTGACCGCCTCCATCAAGCTATAGAGACCAGCTTTACACATGTAGACTAGCTAATAACACAGCTCAGACCATCTTAAACCAGTATAGAATTCTCGCAGCTAGAATTCTATGCTGGTTTAAGATGGTCTGATCCGTGTTATTAGCTGGTCATAGCTGGTCTAGCTGGTCTCTATAGCTTGATGAAGGTGGTCAAAGCTGGTTAAGCTGGTATTTTCAGCTGGAATCAGCTGGTGATGGGCTGGTCGACCAACTAAAACTGTCCAAAACACAGCTTAAATCAGCCTGATACGTGGTGCCACCAGTGATGAGCGTGGGAAGAGATGGGATGGCGGGAGGGAAGTCTGTAGGGGGACAAGGACACAGGTTTCAATCTTGAGACATGAAGCAAAGGGGGAATTTTACAAAGGGAATGGGGCAGCAGGAGCCTAACAGAGCATGAGGAAAGAATTCTTGAAATGGTGAAAGGGCCGATGAACCGGGGTTCAGGATTCTTTGATACCTTTTAAGGTGGGATATCCTTTGCAGGAAGCCAAACCTTCTGCCCAACTCTGCAGAGAGGCACTTGCCTACCACAATGGTTTACCTGCTTCTGAAAATTGGATACGTATTTGAATAGCAAAGCACAGGCAACGAAGAGTCTTGCCCAGCTCTTGATTTAGCCACACCACCAGGTCATTTGTTTCTGGGTGGAATCCCAACAAGAGGTGTTGAGTAGTGCCCCCTATGGTGCAGAAGGCTTTCAGAACTGGCTGGAGACTGTAGTCTTAGACCACTTCCTGAGGAATACCGTGAAGGTAGGCAATGTGTCGAAAGAGTAGGTCTGCAGTCTCCTTGGCAGTGGGCAGCTGGGGCATTGGCACAAAACAGACAGATTCTGAGAAACAATCTTTTGGTTCTGGCCAATCCAGTACAGCCCTCCCTTTCTTTTGATCCATCTTCTAGGCTCCCCATATTTCCAAAAACCCCAGCAAGCGGACTGTAGTGCCGTGAAACTCGCGTTTCCGGTTTCAGGAATAGCTGATTTTCCAGCAGTCATTGAATGACCAGGTGGACATGACGGGTATAGTCTTCCAGTGTTTGAGAGAAGAACAGTTGATTGTCTAGGTAGACATAGATGAACCGGGAAACCATGTCTTGGAGGACATCATTTATGAGGTTCAGGAACACAGCTGGTGCATTTACGAGCCCGAACTGCATCACCACGTATATGGTGGTGTTAAATGCTGTCTTCCACTAATCATCTCCTCGTATGGGCACCAGATGGTAAGCATTGGGGAAATCCAACTACGTAAAGAAAAAGCAGCTCTGCATGGAAATTGGAGACAGCAGAGTCTATTAAAGGCAAAGGATATGATTCCTGAGTGTCACTACATTTAATCCTCTGTCATCAATTCAGGGGCGTAAAAACCCGTCTTCTTTGCCCACAAAGAAGGAAACAGCTCCGTCTGGCGACAGAGGAGCCCACATTATTCTGGAATCCAGTAATTGATTTTTATGCTACTCATAGCTTAGGACTCCTGGTTAGTGAGGGAGTATGGCTGACCAATGGAGGGGGTGATGCTCCGGGCAGTAAGTCAATTGCACAATTGTAGGTCTGTGAGGCAGAAGTGATGTTGCTCTGGATTTGCTGAATACCATGCAAAGGTTTTGATAGCTGGCAGGAACACCCTTCCGGTCCGGCTGGGGTCCTGCTGATTTTTTATGGGATAAATAACAGAAGTGAGGTGAAATGGATGGTTATTAAGACACTTATTTTATGTAGTTTTAACATTCTACTTGTCTTAATCGTGCTTTTATACTGTTTAGTACTTTATAGCAGTATTCCCCAACCCTCTCCTGGAGGCCCACCTGTCCTGCATGCTTTAGATCTCTCCCTGCTTCAGCACAGGTGATTCAAATGATCAGCTCGTTAATCACCTCCTAAAGCTGATTGACGACAGCCTGATCATTTGAATCACCTGTGCTGGAGCAGGGAGAGACAGACATGCAGGACAGGTGGGCCTCCAGGAGAGGGTTGGGGAACACTGCTTTATAGCACTTTAATCGTTAATAATATGATAGCATTGTTGCTTTAAAAATTTGTTTACATGCGCCCAAAACTTATGCGCAGAACTATATCTAGCAGAGACATAGCGGCTTGCTGGAGAGAAAGTCAGCTGAAAAAATGTTTGCGAGCTTCATTCCCTGGTGTACCACAACAGCCTTGAGCAGAGCATCTGCAAATGGAAGCAAAAATGCATAAAAATAAACATACAGTAATGTTGTTATTTCTTGTTGTCCTCACTGGACTTGACAATTGACAGGTTATGTAATTTTTTTCACCTGTGCCCATTGCCTCCCTACCATACTATTTATGTCTATATTTTGTATTTTTAGAGCATGTACATAAAGTTATATTTAAAAGTTCAGAAAATGAACATTTGTCAGAAGCAGCATTGCTGGTACACTCAAAATCTTAGTGAATAATAATAATAATAATAATAATATTAATAATAATAATAATAATGAAGGAGTTTCTACTATTTTTATTATTTACCCCCATCCAGTTCACCCATAATAATGCCGTATTACTTAATGCAATGAGTTCAATCTTTTGATGCCATGCTTTCTTCATCCTGAGCAAGCCATTCATGTCATTCTTATTCCATCTAGTAATGCTTTTTTAAAATTAATATTTATGGACTCACTCTTGGCTCAATATCTCTCATAATGAAGGACTACTCAGTCATCCAGGCCATGCATTTATTTTTTCATGAGAGTTGCCTGTATGTTGTATACTGTGCATACATATAGTTCAGAAAATACATTCATGCGTTTACTCGACAAGAGATGACAGTAAAATATTCACCATTAAATCAATAATGATATTTTATTTCACATTCTGAGAGAGCGCGCTGAAAGCCAATTGCACTCTATAAACTCTGTATGAATTGGATTATCTCCAAGCATTTTCTGTAGACTCGTGTTGACTGAACTGGATAAAAAGGCTGAAGCGCAAAGCTCGTTTTTCATTCCCTATAGATGCCTTTGGTGCTTGGAGGGTAAAAAAACAAAGGCAAGATTGAGTTTGATGGCATGCAATATCTCTCTTTACCTGATTGGAAATATCTTTTAACTTAAATAACATGCAATATCTGCATTTACCTTACAGAATCTGCTAAATCTCTTTTCCCTATTGAATCTGCAATATTTGCTTTTACCATATAGCATGTGCAATATTACTATTTACCTTGTAGAGTCTGCAACATCAAGACAATCTACAATATTTCTTTTGCCTAGTGGAATCTGCAATATCTCTGTTTACTTTATGGAATCTACAATATCACTCTTTACCATATACAATCTGTAATATCTCTGTGTACTTTATGGAATCCACAACATCTCTCTTTACCGTATACAACCTGCAGTATCTCTTTTTACCTTGTAGAAGCTACAATATCTCTCTTAACCATGTAGAGTCTGCACTATTTGTCTTCAGAGAATCTGCTATATCTCTCTTTCACCTACTGAATCTGTGATATTTCTCTTTACCCTATACAATCTGCAATATATCTTTTTACCTTATGGAATCTGCAATATCTCACTTTGCCCTGGAGAATTTTCAATATCTCTCTTTACTCTATTGAACCTGCAATATAATCCTTGACTTATAAAATCTGGAAACAATCTATATCATCATATAGCATATAGGCCAAATTCAAGTACATATATGTGCTTATGGAGGGCATATAGGTCCCCTATATAGCTCATATACCCAGTGGCAGGTTCTGTTTGTCATACCTATTGTATAGCTCATATCTCACTTTTGCAACTGTCATACATGATGCCTAGCTCATATTTTTATTCTCAAGGTAATATCTGCATATTAGTCCAAAGTCCCTTACAGAAATGACAAGAATTTCATGCAATAACTTATCAATCGCATGTGAACATGTAAAATTGGCATCACATTTGATCCTAAATACATGTTAACATGTGACAACGGCATGTTATGTGCAAACCAGTCATTATTAACTATGGCAAGTGAGAGGAGACAAAAAGCTATGATATCAACACAAATATCTAATACTATTTGTTAAAAATTTTTTCTTGAAACATTAACAATAACAAGGTCATCAACTCTTTCTTGACCATACTTATTTCCATTCTATGA
Source organism: Gymnothorax reevesii (assembly GCA_029721435.1). NCBI lineage: Eukaryota > Metazoa > Chordata > Actinopteri > Anguilliformes > Muraenidae > Gymnothorax > Gymnothorax reevesii. The sequence continues at coordinate 98,153,257 of CM056579.1, read as the reverse complement.
AGATTGAGTTGTGTATTATGGAAGAGATGTAGGGGTTTTATCCTTGTCTTTTATCTGAAATGCTTGTATAGCTACTTATGGTCCCAGATTCTTTCCTACAGGGATGAAATAACAAGGATTCTTAAATTCCCTCATGGAGAGAACCTATATAAACATAAAGGTTTTAATTCCGGCCTCGTATAAACCTGCAGCGGTCAGCAGCTCTTTTCAGAAGTAGCGCGCAATTGGCTAAATCGATACAGGGATTAGAAATTAGAAAGTGCCTGCTGGGAACGGTTATGTAGATTAGAGTTCCCCTAGGCATTGTTGCCCTGTTGGCCAGACGGGCCTTCATAAAGAAGATTCTGACTGCTCTTTAGTTTGAGTAACCTCTTCTCTCGTTCTACGCTTGTGAAATCTCACCCGGTGAATGTATAAGAAGCAATGGCTAGCGGGCGCGGGCTTTAGAGGAGAGCTGTGTACATTCATCTGAGTTAACGATAAGGGGCCGCATATGTGAGAAAGCCAAAGGACTTGTACATAGTTTTCTAATTGGATATCCCAGATTCGGGTGGGATTGGAGATCCCAAATAAAAAAAATAGACATTTAGGTTTTAATATAGGGTGACATTAAATTGGCTCTTTTCATACATTATAGGTACAAAAGCACATATAGGTACATACATGTACCTACGTATAATATATGAAAACCGCCAACTTTATGTTTGTTGCAGATATGCAAAACCTATATCTGGCCCTATAATAAAACCTATATGTTTATATAGGTTCTTTCTGTGTGGGATGATCCGACCAGGAACCAAATGTGGATGCAGAATACAGTCCAATAGTCTGGCTTATTGATTGTAAGACAGAGGGATGGAGCCCAGAGCAGAATGACACAGTTCAGTTCAGATGTAGCAGTCAAAGTGTGTGGGTGTCTCCATATCCAGCCAGTGGCTGTCCGGGACAGCTGCCAGATGGAGTGTGCGACTTTGCCAGAGTTAAACTGTCACATGGCAGGATTCAGACTAGCAGGAGCGAAGTTACAATCCTGATGGCCGTACACGGCTTGGCAGGTTGTTCCTAATAAACTGGGCTGAGGAATAGACTGAGGTTTGATTTCTAGAATCGGGGTCCTAGCCCCGGAGACTTGGAAGTTTGTTCCTATTCACTGATCTAGGAAGAGATCTTTTGTGTACTACAATCATTAAAAGTTATGAATCATTACCAAAGACGAAAAGCTTTACAGGCAAATACTGAATGATTGCTAGAGGGCAAATTGCAGGTGACAATCCTGCAACCTGCAAACTCAAAGTAGGGGGTGAACATACTTCAACACACATGTGAGAAAGGAGATACATGAATTGGACACAGCTGGTGTGGAAAGCACACAAGACCTAAACCATTTCAAACGCGAAAATACATCTAATCGACACGTCAGATACTGGATGAGAGGAGACACTGTAGGTATTCACACAAGGGTTAAGAAAAATATCTCTTTACCCTAAAGAATCTACAATATCTCTCTTTACCCAATAGAATCTGCAATATCTCTCTTTACCTTGGGAAATTTGCGATATCTCTTTCTATTTCAAAGAATCTGCAGTATCTCTCTTTACCTTATATAGGCCTAATGTTCAAAATCTTTCCTTTCCCAATGGAATCTGCAATATCTCTCTTTCCCTTGTATAATCTTCAATATCTCTCTTTACCCTATAGAATCTGTAATATTTCTCTTTACCTGGAAGAATGTGCAATAGTTGTCTTTACCCTATATCATCTGCAACATCTCTTTTTACCATATAGAATCTGCAATATCTCTCTCTGCCTTATAGAATCTGCATTAACTGTAAATCTCTTTAAGAGTACATGTGGCCCCAGTTTGACACCAGTGCACTTCTTGGTAGAGTAAAATGGTATTCTTTATTTTTCAATTACAGATAGCGGTGAGTTTTATTTAGAGCAAATCACAGACGATTAAACTCATCTTCAGGGGCTTGAAACGCCAACCTTCTGTATTTTACTCAGGAGGATCTTCAAAAGAAGCATCAAATATAAAATCTAAATAAAACAATACCCCTGCACTGTGCAATGGTATTACAAGCAAGAAAAAGATGTTATACGGATGGAGCTGAATAAAAATATTGGCGCTGTAACTATGGGGTCGAATGTTTTTAGTAGCTCTGGTTTCTCCTGGTTCCTCTACTATGCGCAGCTCCAGTTTTAAAACAAAAACTCTCCCGCATTTAGTCCTTCCAGATTGCATGTAGGGTCTCAATCAAAGCCATGTCAGGTTTCCCACACACACACACACTGGTTATATTTATGCCTCTTCAGCATCCATCACTGCAGGGCATTAGCTACCATAGCTACGCATTAGAGGAGTTCAGTTCTGTAAATGATCCAGTTATGACTGACCTTCCATCTGTCTGTGAAGCGACATGATCTGCTTTGGCAATCTGACTGCAAAGGGTATGGAACAAAGATCAGATATATGAGTGATTGATCCATAATCCATCTGATTCTCATAAAACACCAAATGTAGTCCTCACATTCATATTTAAAAGAAGAAGGCAAAGTGCAGAATGCAGGATGCACACAGAAAAAAATACTGTTTTATTTTTCCCATCCCTGGCCTTGAGGCCTTTTTGTAATTGGCTGTCACCTTGGCATCAGTCACTTGATATTCTACCGCTGTCTTAGAGTTGTGGGGGAGGTAGCCATGGGGGCTATGCTCAAAATGGCTGCGTCCAACAGCATGATAATCCTACACCCATGTAATGAGCATCACATCATAAACTGCTCTCTTTCAATCGGATATCAATGCCATTTCTTAAGAACTTCCTGCAAGAATTGGGTTTAGCAGTAAGACTTGTGCAGTAACTAAGCGGTAGACCTCTCACTCACTGAGGTACAAGGATGCAGAACTTATGAGTATTTCAAGAAAATGCAATGATAGTTACCTATGAACAACTGCGCAAACTTATGTCTCCAGAGAAGACACATATTAGATTACTTCTCCCTCGGTCTGTAATACTGCCAAAGCTGATCCAAATCAGAGTCATAATTTTAAAGTTATTGAGAGTTAAAAAAAAGCGTCAAAATGGCTGACTTGGTCCATATAATGTTACTATTATTTATAACAAAAAAAAAAGAAAACACTTTTACGGACACCAAAATCCCTAGAGCGCCACCTAGTTAACCCACTCGCCACAATTTCAATGCTCTCGCTCTGCTACGTTATGCTACATGCACAACCAATAGATCAAATGAAACCCGAGACACCACAGATTTTAATGATGTGACCCCCTTTACTCTATTCCAAAGAATCTGCAAGATATCAGCAGAAGAAGAGCAACAACAGAAATGGATTCATAAACAACGAGTATTTTGGACTACTGAACAAATCTCACAAGTGTCCCCTTCATTTTGAGATCAATACTATTCAAACAGACCTTATGGTTGCAGAGATATGCCCATTTCAAAGTTGAGATCTAAAAAACAGGTTAGGGTTTAAAGGGTTAAAGAACACTTCTCTCATGAATGTACATCATCTGATTCACAGTATCAGTCAAAAGTTTGGACATGCTTTGATAATGTCATAGCGCCCTGCTTTTAGGGAAATTTAAATGGCTTAACTTCTCCATATAATCTCAAACGGAATCTTGTAAGAGGTAAACAGTCACAAGTTAGAAGAATAATTTACTTGTTTCTACAGTGTCAAAAATTTTGTAATTCTCAAGGAAGCCATACTTTGCAAAGTAAACAGACACACAAGCTCCCTCCATTTTTCCAAAGGCCAAATTAAAGTCAAGCTGTTTTCGGACTCATGGGGCGAAAAGCCGATGAAAAGCAAACTACAAGTTGCAGCACATCTTTGAGAAGTTAGAAAGCCACACTGCTGCAAACTCATAATAGCCACATGGCTGCCCTTGTAAAATGTGAGTGTGATCAGTAAATATGAAAACAAATGCTGGGTAGTTTGATGGATTTAAGGATTAGATCTTTTTTGCTAAATAAAGGGTGCTTTTATCTTTATTTAACATATATTTTAAGAAAACTGTGGGTATGTCCGATCTTTTGGTTGGTACTGTAGTTCCAACAACATCTAAGATGGTGGGTGTCAAATCTTTGTGTTCAGGTGACTTGACAAATTGGTATTTGCAGAGGCTCATAAGCTTTTAATTGCCTTTAATGAGAGCCCCAGGTCCAGTTTGTGCAAGGACAACACCATCATCCAAGGTCACAATCATCAGAAATCCTCATCCACAATCATATTTTATCATAAGTATCACACCAGTTTTCAGATTAGGCTTTATCAGGAATGCAACAATCTCATAAATGCCTTTTGGTTGTACTGAATTTGGATATACAGTCAGATTAAAAACTTTGTGCCCCTTTGACACAAGTCAAGCAGATCTCCAGCACTGACCTAATCTTTATTAAGAACTGCAAATTTTGGTTGGTACTACACCTTAATAAAATTCCATCACGCTTGGCAAAAAGTTTCTCAATTTGGCATTTGGGTGTGATTCCCCTCAAGGTTTTGTCTCACATTACACAGCTATCATAGACGAGACTTCAAAAATCAATTAACGAAGATTATAGCAGCAGAAATGACTTTTTACTTTGCCTATCAAGATAAAGCTGAGAACATAACAGTGCACGATGGCACGCTGATTTGTTTGACGGGTGTGGATGAGCCGTAACGCGTGTTTATGATTGATTTCTGAAATCACATGGATAATGAGGAGTCGCTGTGTGAGTGACTGCCAAGTTCCTCCCAACTGTGTCATCAGAGGTAATTTTTCAGACTTTTTAAGAATGTTTTGGGAGTTTTTTTTTATAATCTGCTGAAAGTGCATCATTCTTCATCTTTCAGTGAATCTTGGCCCTCATTCCTTGTTTCTGCAGATCACGGTAGGACTCCTTGCTGATACTCTATTGATATCGCAAAGCGATTGCAAACTACTGAAACTCACAAACTTTGACCAGATACAGAACAGTAATCGGCTGTCTTCTTATTCACTTACTGCAAATTAATTTTGGCCCACAGTCCTGCACATGCATAATTCTGTGTTGTTAGTGTTTTTTTTTTTTTTTTTTTAAAAATCCTTGATTTTTTTCCTAAGAAAAGTGTTTTTAATGAGATCTGAGGCAAAAAGAAGGCAATTTCCCAAACAGGCGCCTTCCGCAGAAGAAGATGATAATTAGAATGCGCTGAAGACAATAACTTCCCGGAACGCATGAAGAATTCTATAGCTACTCTTGCCAGTTACAGGAGAACTTTTCTTTGCTTCAGCTTGTGAAACTTCACACGCATCATCAGATGCCTGATTGCCTGCAAAGTCGCTTATCCTGATTGTTAGCATTCACCTGAACTGCAAAGCAAGACGGTACAAGGATAATTCAGGGTGTTAATTATAGTCATTCACTGAAATGCATTCCGCAGAGAAGTCATTCTGTTTGGCTTGAGCAGAAATCCTCGCCCCCCTATTGTGTTTCAGCACAAACCTGTCATCTAGCAGACCTCCCATTGTCGAATGACACAGGACACGAAACACAGTCAGTCTCCGTGACTGATATTTCTCAGTGTCTTTGAACAAAACTTTGTGGTGCCCTTAACTAAGTAGAGAAAAAAGTTTGGCTGGCCATTATAATTTCTTCAGGAAAAGCTCTCTGTGTGTCGGAATACAGAAAAATACAGCAGCAGTGCCCACCAGCCAGTTCATACAATATTCCCCATTCGCTGCCCACAACCTGTGCACATGGTATTCAAGGGGTCTGTGGAGTCAAATTATATTCTTGGCTTTTTTGAAAATGAGAGAATTCTTTTTTATCCAGGAGATGTCAAGAAATGTTATTACATGCCTCTTACCACTGAAAAAAAGAAATTACACTTATCTACTTTTGCCTCGTCAACTATGGACACTTGTGCAGGCTGAGCTGTCCATAGAAGTATATTCTGTGTAATTTGGAAAAAAAAAATTTGATTAGTGTTTATTAACGTGCTATAATTCTCAACTTTGCTCACATCTACTATTGGACTTGCCATAGATCTTGAATTTATGACTACTGCATCTCACTCAGCTATTGTTTACAGTCATTTCAGCCTTGATGCCCAGTTTTGTAAACTGAGCACGAAGCTGTTTTCATTCTGCAAGTCCACCAACAGGCAAAATAAAAAAAAAAAACAGCCATAAAACAATTGAACATATCCAATAACCATCTTTAAAAATCTTCTGGTTTTAAAGCAATACTTCAGATTAGATTTTATTTAGTCTCAATAACTGATGGCTCATGATGTAGAAAATGATTCCTGAAATAACCCTTAATTGGATAATTGCCGTACATTCACTTGTGTCCGGCTGGAGATTATTTATACCATATTATTTAATGTAACATTAATGTTATTATTTTTGTGACAGTTGAAGGGTCCTGTCACTGGAAATGTCTCCTAATAAGTACATGCCCTGGCTACCTTACTAATAAGCCTGGCTCTTAGGTGATGTGGTCAGTGTGTTGGACTAAGACCTGGGAGTCTGGAGGTTCAAGTCCCTGACTGGGCCTGCTTTAGGCCTGCTACATTTTCTTGACCAGATTTAACAAGAAAAGGGCAAAAGCTATATTTCTATCAGTAGGACATTGGCAAGTTTATTTTTTAATAACGCAGCATGCTGAGTGAAATACAATATCAACATACTTATAGAAGTCTAATTGACTGGCATTAAATAAACTACGTTTAATATATATTTTTGACATTATAACTGTGCATAAATGTGAACATAAGGGAGCCATGGCATTTGTGTCTCAAACGCATTCCCTCGTAGTGGTCGCACGTGTATGAAAGTGTCCCATTGGGAACAATGCTGGGCCAAGGTAAGTCCTGTTTTGTTTTGTTTTGTTTTTTTAGCCTTAAATGGATAAGGAAAAGGTATGTCGCAGATGATCTTTTCCTAGATCAGTTGCCCCAAGCCTGATGCACTGCATGAATTGGGTTGCAGTTTCACTGAGTAAAACTCAGTAACCAAACGGTGACATTTTCCCTGCATCTCCCATCTCCCTGTGAGTAATAAACTTTCCTCCGGTCAGAATGCAATTCTGCAGCGATTGAGGTGCAGGAATATTGCTGATACGGCTCCTTCACTCTGACGCGAGACATAATTTCATGCTAATGTATTGTTTACTTTGGAAATCAAGGTTATGTTTTTCAATTTCATGCATGGACAAGCGGCAGTAAGTGAGGTTCAGGCATGCCCCCACACCAGCATGTCAGGCTTTCACAGTGTTTCTATGATGCCACCATCGAGAGTTTTCTTTGCACTCCCATAGCTGTTAATTATGAGTGCAAATAAAATGAAACGTAACCAACTAACTAGGTCAAAATATACAGGGTGAATGCCATCTCCTAACAATATCATTAACTGACCCACAAACTGTACCCATCTCGCATATTTCTGAGGAGCTGAAGCTCTGCCAGCATACAGTGATCAATGGGTGAACAGTATTCCACTGCTGTGCATTGTGGGAAATTTTATTAAATTGGGAGTGGTTTAAGATTTCAAATGTTGTTTGATTGATACACCTGCTTAAGAATTGTGACTTTGCTCGCAGGACAATGGGAGGATCAATAAGAACCAATGTGGAGAATTCGATGGCATTATTGCGGCACACGACTAAGTGAAACTGTTTGGAAAATGTACCGTTTAAACAGGGAATCATCATGAATCATGACGCTACAAATTGTGTCTGTGCATGGGTGTGTGTGTGTGTGTGTGTTTGTGCTCGCATGCACACTGGAGTGTTTTTCAGTGCTGTAAAATATATATACAGGTGGAAATGTAAATCAAAATAATAAAGCTTTTATTGTAATCACAACTTTATATAGTAGAATACAATTTAGTTTAATGATTGCGTGGCTATATGAAATATCTCATCACATACTTCATGCTGGAATTGGATGACGACCTGCAATTGAAAAAAAAAATGATTTATGGGTGCTTACTTGTGAGCTATTTAAAATTTTAAACCACGGCAAAGTATCCAGTTCATTTCAGAAGCCCAATATTCCAATGGTGTGGATCTGCAAAGCCACACTTCATTAAGTCACACCCTCTCACAGCTGCCACTGATCTATTAACTCATTACTCGCTTACTCATGCAATAATTTCCATGGATGCCACCACACATGACACTGGGTTTAAAAAATAATTTTTTTTCAGCTGACAATGTGGAGAATGTGATGAATATGAATATTGATGAGACTGTGTATTAATATTCAGGTGGATGATCCTTAATAAATCACAGTTGTGAGATGTGTGTCCCACCCCCCCCCCAACCCCCACCCACCACCACCAAACACACACACAAACACACACACACACGCAAAACCCTCAAGAGCGTAAAGCTTCCCTCGTTATACCTCCTTAATTCAGCCCTGCTAATGACCATATGATGGAGTGACTATGAATAAATAAGTAGTTGCATTAATATACAATTGCACCTTTCTCAGCAACTGCTGGTGTCTCAAAACACTGTGCTGATATGGGTCACTCACCTAAACTACCTCTGACAGTGGCCATTTTGCGACAGAACTTCAATTTTCCATAACAAAGTGCTCTCGCTTATGTTTGGTGAAATCAAAATGTATAAAAATAACCTTAATTACAGAATTTGCACCTTAACACCAGGTTAATTTTCTGATTGCAAATACAAAGAGATGTTGAGTGCTGAGCGTCATTGAGAAAAAAAAAGTGTTTTGGTCCCAACTTTTGGTTCCTCGACCGGAAGCTTCTGGTACATTATATTTCAGTGAGGTTTCCCACCCCAGATGAAATTTACACGCCAGCTGGATCGGCCAGTTAAAGCTGTTAACAGCACTTGTTTTTTTCAACCACCTCTTAAACCGGCCAGTATGGTTGGCTTGTCTCCCAGTCTGACCACAAGCTTGCCTTACTAGCTAAACTAGCTTTACACAGCTGTGTCCAGCCAGAGTCCAGTTCTAACCAGCTACCAACCAGACGGTGACAGAACATTGTTTGAACCATCATTAACTTGCTGTTCTTCACTGAATTTTCAGCAGGGCCAGTATATTGCAGTTTAAATGTATATGAGGGATGATCTGCTGCCAAACGAATAAAGAATACGGATAAAAATTGAAGTTATTGCAGGGCTTTGATTAGTATTCCGACATCTGGCTTTAGGTCACGGCTATAAGGGGAAAAACTCCAATGAAAAATGATGGAGGGAAAAATAATCTCACTTTACCAGTGCATGAAGAATCGCCCCACACTGACCCTTCCTTTATCTCATATGCCCTTGGGGAACGAAATAATTGCATGAATAAAACTTGGTATTTTTTTATTTTTCACCCCCCAATGCTGGCTCTGTTGTGTTTGGTGTGTGGTTATCCTTCTTTTTTCTCCCAAAAACTGTACTTTTGAATCTCCTGAAACCGAAAAAAAGATTGAAATAAAGCCAGGGTGTTTTTGTTCTCTGGAATGTTGCTGATGCAATGCTCTACCTTGCAGACTGTATGTCTGGTTTCGCTTCCAGGGGTCATGACATACAGCAGCAGCTATCCAGGCACCAGGCTCTACCACAGATAAACACACAGTGTTCGCTCCTTCAAGTATAATGGACTTCTGATGATGTCGGACGCAAGGGCTGGAGCGAATCAGATCGTGACAGACCAGTTTTAACACGGATATCATGACCGCAGATTAGTAGACAATCAAAAAACAGGGCACGTAAGACAAACCAAGTATGTGTTAGTGTTCAGGTTTTAGAGCTATTTCTCTAAGAATGTGTATTCAGAAAAGAAATGGGCAGTTGCCATTCGAAGGTATTTTAAACTCATCTCATATTCCTAGCCAGAAATGTTTCTAAAGACGACACCAGTTCACTCAACCCATTTCCAGCACTAAGCTGAGTTATAGTGTGATAATCATTCTGAAGCATGTTAAAATAGTGTAATATGCTCCTGAGTTTACAATACCAAAGTTGCTTTGACCTTCTCCAGAGGAGACACCAAAATGCTTTAGTATAATAATTTGTTAATTATTATGGCATTTTTATTACAGTGGAAAAACACAAAGGAATAATTACAACTCAAAAAGGCCCCAAGGGGGTTGCTTCACAAAGCCTGAATGCAGAGTTATCTGAGGAAGTGCTCTAAGGGTCCGTGGGGACTTTGGATTCTGGGACTGTAAGGGTCACTCCATGGTGACCATTATGGGGGTTCTATGTTTGTGGTGGGGGGGGGGGGGTGCAGGTGGGCACACAGAAATATTATTTCAGGGGGGCCACAGCCCACCCCTTGACTGTAGGGAGCCAGTGTATGAACACTGCTTATAGCCAGAAATGCCACCTACAAATGTTAATGGAGTCCTGCCCATGCCACACATACCGAACAGCCAGTCTCTCTTTTCTGTCTGGGTAATTCATGCTCTCCGGTGAATGGGACACTGTGCGCGCACTCGCTTGTGGCGTGCTATACATTTAATTACAGCACTTTTTCAGCCTGGTGTTGCGATAATTATTTGTTCTAATTAAAGATAAGGACTGCATTGTTAATGCTCATTATGTTACAGCCTTCTTTTTTCCAATGCCATTTCCATAAATCTACTTGTTGTCGGGCAGACGAAGAAAATGATCTATTGTTGAAAAAAAAACATCCTGTTGCAAGTAATTTATTTTAATTAGGTTAAAGAAGGCATTGTACATATTTCTGTTACATGTAAAACATGTAATTATGCTAATAAATAAATGAGGAGAATTGAGTGCAGTGAACAACATATAATATTGTGTTTCTTGAACCCTGCGACAGGACCTTATGTGATTTCCAGTAATCATTTGAAGTGCCAAAGAAATGAAGCGAAACAACGAATCTTCTCCAGACTGACATGTGTTCACTGTAAAAGAAATCCTCTTTGTATATGTCATACGGAGGTGTAGAGTTTGCGTGTTTCTCCGTTTTTGAGTGGGTTTCTTTGAGGTTCTCTGGCTTCCTCCCTCAGTTCAAAGACTTAGAAGTTAAGCCTATCAACAGTGGGCACATCGTGGGTACGGGTTAGGAACAGAGACGTGCGGTGAGGTGAGGCAGTGACCCAAACTTTTATCACAGGATTTTGTGAACCTGTTCCAACGTACTATTCCTGATTGACAATCAAAACAATTAAGACCAAGCCTATAGGAAGCCCGTATACTGATTTAGAAGAAAATGACAAAAATATTAATTCACGTATAGGTCTACGCTTCAATTCAAGACTGCAAGGATGGAAATTTGAATAATCAATTTGGAAAAATTCTCTGCTCTCGGTAATTCTGTGTATCATTTAAACATTTTGTTAATCGGATTATGAAAGAAGACTGAAATTTTTAGTTTGGGTGTAAAAGTGCGTATTTAAAGGAGAATACATTGTATATTGATTAAACATTGAACTCTGCATAAGTTGAATTGTTTTAATATTTGTTGATGACATTTCTTCAGCTTCCTGGAAGCAAGTACCTAAAAATCTGCTGTTTAGTGAGCATTTCAGCTTTGATGTACTGAGTAATAACGCTGCGGAAACATAAACTGGCCCGTCTTTCTGCCGACTAGTCTTACTAAACTAGTTAATCGTCTGATTGCTAATCAAACAAAGGGGAGGATTCTGCCTCACCAAACTAACCTCCAACCGCACGTAACTGGTTCGGAATCTGACGGCCTGGGCCTGGCGACTGTGGTCGTGAGTGTGGGCGTATTTATTCCCGGAAAGTTTGGTAGTTCAAGCCCCAGTTTAGCCATCAGTGTAGCTGTTGGGCCCCTGAACAAGACTCTAAGTTCCAGTTTCACGTTGCTTCAGAGTGGATTGGCCTCAGGCTAAACAACTGCCAAAGGTCTTGAATAGATACTTGCAGTAGTAATCTAAACTTACCCTAGGAGTATGATCTATTTAAATACAGCATTGGCCATATATTACACTGCAGTTAGCTGTCTATAATTTAGACAACAGTTGTGTTGATGTATATATGTGTTTTACGACAATATTACACCTTCCAAATCACCTATAAATATACCAATCTTATACAAGTTGATGTTTTAAGCACTTATGGAGAAAAGGATAATGAATTAGCTTGATAGTTTCTGCTTGCTCAAACATTGGTGACTTTATGTTTAAAATATGAGAACTGTTGCAACAGCTCCCCATATACTGTATGAAACCTCTCAGTTAATGAGTATTGAACTTGATCAGTTTTGTCCTTCCGCTTGTCGTGGATGTGGTGAGGAGCTGAGCGGGGTTAACTGGTCTGGGATCAAATTTGATGCCTGAAGCTGTTGGTATAAGCTGTTCTTACTAAACTTTTCTGAAAGCTTAGATATAATGCATATTACTCGTGGATTGAAGAGAGCACATTGACTTAGCTACTCAAGCATTTCTTCACCTTCCAGAACGAACCAACCACCGTCGCCGTTCAGCTCCTGCCTGTCTACCAAGTGGGGCGAAAGGTGTGACTGGCTACGAAGGACATCGCTCTCCGGGAAACGTCAAAGCAGCTCACCTGCGGTTCATCAGCCCATAACACCATTTCACGAGTATTACCATCATCTGCTGTCAGACCTCCCTCCCGCTTTCTGTCTCCCCCCAGCTAATTGACGGTGGCCCCGCCTACACAGTGCACTGGTCTCTGAACGCTCGGTATCGGGGGCGTGGCTAGCAGTTCTTGGTGGACTGGGAGGGGAACGGGCCCAAGGACCATTCATGGTTGCCCAATTGCTGCATCCATGATCCGTTGACGTCTGGGATCGCCCACATGGCTGCCAGGTGAGGCCCCTCTTGGATGGGGGGTTACTGTCACAACCCTTTTGTGTCCTTATTTGGGTATTCTGCAGCTCTAGCAGTTTGCATGCATTTTTGCAGTTCGTCTCCTTTAATTGATTTATTGTCTCGTCTCCTCCCTCACTACCTAGTGTTATCATATTTACGTCCCATCAACATATTTACCTTATGGTGTTATTTTAGTTGCTGGATTGTCAAGGTTCGGACCCTAATTTACCTTCCAGTCAGTTTTTGTCCTCTTGAATTAAGCTCCATCCCTGTTTCAGGGTATTAGTGATAAAGAAAAATGTAATTACACTTTGGGGTCTAATTAATAGTAACAAGCTCTCAACCTGTATATATCGGACTCCAGGATTCAGACTGCATCCTCATTAATCCTCTGTTCCTGCCTGCTCTCCTGAGTCTGTTAATTAGGAACGCCTCCCAGCTCTTCATTGGTGTCCAGGATTGAGACTGCTTGACTACTTAACCCTTCAGTTCTACTGTCAAGCTATCCTGTTTTTGCGATGGAAATTCATCACCTGGCCTCTGCCCTGGGACGGCCACTGGCCTAGGCACAAACATGCCCCTTCCCTCTCCAGTCAGCTTGGACTGCCCCTCTACTGTTCTGGGCTACGGTCTTTCCCAATTTTATTGCCATGTTACTCTTACTAAATACTCCCAGGTGGATTGTACCTTGAATCTGTGTTTGGTTCCTTGTCAGGATCATGAAGATAAGAGAGATGAATCTTGTCTCTCCTGCTTGGAAATTGCTGATGTTTTCGCTTCAATATGCTAAAAAAAAAAACAGATAAGAAAATTACAAAGAAAGAAGAGATAATACAAGCTTGAGAATCATCATGTGGCAGCCCCAGTGGGCCGCTTTAAAACAGCGCCCCTCTGAAACGGTAATTTCCTGTACGGAGTGGATCAGAGACAGACAAGTTACCTGATGGTTCACATCCAGCCCCTCATCACCGCCGGTGACGACAAAGGAAATTCATTTGTGGAAGTGAGCGAATTCCACCCAAGAGTGAGTCCACGCCTGCGTCTTGTCATTAGCTCGTCTGACAGCGAGTTGGGACTGAGGGGAAATAAGCAGAGTAAATAAATAATCTTCATGCTGGGCCTGGTAATTGAGGCGATGAGGCTGCATCGCAGCATCTTACTCACAACTCAGCTTTCAAAGATAATGACACGGCATACGGCTGTTTTAATGACTTCCTGGAGTTTGTGGAACATTGTACAGAGATTCCTACTCACATATAGGATAACTTAGCAGTGACCAGTTAAAGTGTGAACTCGAGTTACTTTCTTGGCCCTTAACGGAAATGAAATCTTGTTTCAGTGATTCCCCTGATGTATTTTTTGCATTTGATTGATTTACTTATTTTTTTTTCTATTTTGCAATGTAATAATTATTTATGAGCCACATTATGTGTCCCTTTGTAGAGCATGGATTGGGCCAGGTACACAGAAAAGGAAATGAACTTTGAGAGGGGATTTTCCATACAAGATCCAAATTATTCTATTCAGTATGTGAAATTAGCCCATTGACTTGGACTGAGGTATGAAAAGTACCCATGGACCTGCCCTTTAATCATAAGGCCAATGAGAAGGGGATTAGGTCACACACTGCACACGAGAACAGTTGCTATGGTCTCTGGGTTATTAAGGCCCATCCACCACAAGAACGACAACCAAATTTTTTTCAAAAATGTTCCTACTCAAGTGAATGCCAATGATCGTCCTACAACCATAGCTCAGCAATTGTGGAAAACAGTATCTGTGCGAGCAATTTCTGAGAAACTTTTTTCCTGGCTGCAAGAACGATAGAAACATTGACAGCCCATTAAAAGCCATCCGAGCTTGCGGGGCGTCAAATTTAAAATGACAGATGATGGCTGGGAAATCGTTTACTGAGCATTATCATTCATCACTGCGGTTACTCATACTGCTATTGTTCAAGTTTTATCTCACAGTCTTGGTGTGGATGGGTGTTTATGGTGATGGGATATGCTCCAGAAATTCTGCAGCACGGTCTGCACTCCCAATCTCTGTCTCATCCTGTCTGAAGCTGATCGACGTGGATGGTAGGCAGATAATGCAACCTAGTCATAGGCTGTTTGACAGGCCAGTGAGGAGTTTTCGGTTTAAGACCTTGGTGGGGATCGAGATTGAACCTGTTCCTGGGGAGACGGAGTTTGGAAGAACTTTGCAGTTGGACACTTGAAAAAAGGCACTTTACCCTGAAACCACTCAGGGCTTCACCCTAATCTCTCTCACACTCTGCCTACTTGCTACTGTTCTGTCTGACATTTCTCGCTGGGCATCCTTGAAAAAGAGAACCATTTTCTCAGTGGAACTTCCCTACTTGAATCTAGGTTTAAACAAAACAATGATGAAGAATAAATATGGTGTCTTGCACTTAGGTTCTGTATTTTTTACCCATGTGACAGACCCATTTCATCAATTATCTTGAAGAGCACTCTAATCTGTTGTCTGTTAACTTCAAACTTCATGTTGTAATTGAATTTCTGCAAGCTCAAAAGCATAAATGTAACAATTTGGCTCTGTTATTGTGTATATTATTTGCGAACCTTGATTTTAGTTCTCCAGCATTGCAGTCTTCCCAACAAAACCTGCCTCTCTACAGCAAGCAGAGGTTTATCGTCCACAATGTCACTAAGTGTATTTGTTCTCCTTTTCTGTATTCAGTCAAGACTGTCACTGTTATCTCCAACAAAAAATGAATGACCTTGAATGTACAGTTTACATGTACAGAGACTGCAGATCTGTGATTAAATAAACTTCCTTGGGTAACATTTTGAACAGAAGATGAAAAATGCATAACAGAACGTTAAACCTTTGTGAACTGCAGCGCAGTATCACTACCAAACAAAACTAAATCAAATGCAGTCAAGAATAGGACACTTCAACTTCATGTTAATTTCTTCATCTCAGGAAAAGTTTTTTCTCGTTTCCAGGCCTCAGCAAGTAAAGATGTTTCTACAACCTCATTTCCAAAAAAAGTTGGGATGCTGTGTAAAACATAAATAAAAACAGGATTAAATTATTTACCAATCATTTAAACTATATATTTAATAGAAAATAGAGCAAAGACAACAGATGTTGAAACTGAGAAATCTTTTTTTTTTTTAATGATATCCGCTCATTTTGAATTTGATACCATCAACACTTTTTTCAAAAGTGCTGGAATGGGGGCATGTTTACCACTGTGTTGCATCACCTCTTCTTTCAATAACGTTCTGTATGTGTTTGGGAAGTGAGAACACCAACTGCTGTCGTTATGAAAGCAGAATGTTTTCCCATTCTTGCTTGATGTAGAATTTCAGCTGCTCAACACTTTGTGGCTTTCTTTGCCATATTTTTCACTTCAGAGTGCGCCATATTCTCAGGTTTGGTCTGCAGGCAGGTTAGTTTAGCACCTGGACTCTTTAGCTTCAGAGTTGTGTTGCTATAACATGTGCACAGTGTGGTGTTTGGGGTCATCTTGCTAAAACAAGCAAGGTCTTCCCTGAAAAAGATGTCTGGTGGCAGTACATGTTGTTCCATGACCTGCATATAGACCTGCCATACTACTGCTCAATCTGCTCTACCTGTGTGCTGAAGCTAAGCAGGTGTGGGAGTGGTTAGTACTTGGATGGGAAACCACCAAGGAAAACTCAGATGATGCTGGAAGTGGTGTAGGCGCTGATCTTCCTCCTAATGAAATGATCCAAAATACCTGAGTGCAGTGATGGAGACACTGTACTGAAAGAAACCCCATCATTTGGATGTGATGTTAAACCCAGGTCCTTACTCACTGTGGTCATTAATGAGTCTTTGACGAGTGTAGGGGGTTTCCCAGGGTCTTGGCTAAATTCCCAACCTGCCTCGTTTGCCCTCCCACCTAATCATCGCCTGATCTAATTGGCTGCGTAATTTGTCCTCTCTCTGTCTACCGCAAACTGATGTGTGGAGAGCATTCTTAAAACACTGCTTTTTGCATTCAAAAACTCATAAAGGTATATTGTTTCATAATTCAGGACAAAGGGCAGAAAAAGGGCTTTTCCTCCGCCGGGCAGACAGCCTGGCAGTGCTGAGCGTATGTGGCCAGGTCGCTGCAAAATGCTGCCCATGAGCTCAAGGGCACCAAAGCGCCATTATCACCCCTCTCCAGAGGACACATTTAGAGAGGACGGACGACACTCCCACATGTTCATAATTCAAAAATGTACCAAAAAAAAAAACAACAAGGACCTGAGTATCATTATTATTATCATTATTGGGGCCTAGCAGTGTGTCCTTTATTGCTTTAACCAAATTCTGCTCCTGACAAAAAAAAGGAGCAAAATTAATGCAGTAAAAAACAATAAAACTGGTATGCACCGGTTCTCAGATTCATGGTGCTTCTTCATATCTTTCTGGCGCCACTGTAAACCTAAATCAAGACTGCAACAATAATAAGGTTGCGTTTCAAAGCACCACTGGAGGCAATTTTCCACTTGCAGAAACAAAATGGAGGAACAAAATCATATTATTCTCATTATAGCAATGATGATGATGATGCTGATTATTATTAAAGTTATTATTATTATCATTAGTAGTAGTGATACTAATTGTATTATTATTGTTATTACCTCACAAGACTAAGAATCAGCCCTCCCAGACTGAATATTTTGCTATTTAAACTGATGAGGACAGTTGGAAAAAGATTTATTTTGTTTGCATCATGCAGCCTCTGTGAAATTCTGCTATTATCTCATTCATAACATGAATAATGGAGGATGTGCTGGAAGTGGGACAAATGGCTTTGAGGTGTTTACATGTTGTATGTTTTCCGCCTGCAGATGGATTAACGCCGAATTATAGGGGCCCGTGACTCGCCCTAGGTGGTCTGCCTGTCACGACGCAAAGCCAAGGGGCTGTGCGATCTGAAATGAATTTTTAAAAAAAATGCAACTCAACCAGCCTCCAACATCAGTGATGAGAAACGTGGAAACGGAGCCATTTTCCTGATTACAGCACCCGGACATAGATTGCGTCGAGTCGAGACATCTGTCTCATTGGCATTTTATCATTAATTTCCATAAAAATCATGAATCACAAACAAGTAGTTACTCATTTATTTACTCAGTGTTTGATAGACCTGTCTGGGCTGTGCATCTCTCTCTCTCCACTAATGCATTCTGGGATTTGCATCTGTATCCTTCATGACCGTGAACAAGTAGGTCTGATAATTCGTATATCTATTTTTGGGCAGTCATTTAGGCAACTCTGTATGATAGTTTTGTGTATACGGTGCAATTCAGTTCAAAGCAATTTAACTTCTGTTGTGCACTCCACAAAGACACTGTCACTAAAGCACTTTTTGGACAAACAGGAAAATTGGGAATGACTCAGCGTGAACCTCCAAAACCTGCCAGCGAAGGGGAATTACTGCCCAGTGGGAAAGAAAAACAGTCAAACCGCAGGTAGAGTTGAAAAAAAAACCCTGGAGTGAGAGGAATTCTCAGGAGGAGCTATCGGGGGTAACGTATAATGTACGATTCATTATAACTCCAGGTATCCCATCAAACAGCAGGAATACGAGCAAAATTTGCTGCTGCATCAGCGGAAACGTACCGCCCCAGCCTTGAGCGCTCCTCTTCATAATCAGAAGTTCTTTCTACTCCGCGACGATGATGCCTTTTCAAACTTATCTGCTTACCACATTTGTTATTTCTCATTAGGGGTGCGGAGTTTTCGACCGTCTCTGCAGAGAGCAGTAGTACGGAAGCGATTATAACTGCTAGTGCATGGACAATACTGGGGTTGAAATGGAGGGATGTCTTTGCTGCGTCAGGGAGACGCAACCTTGAAACGCCGAGTTGTCTGCTCAAAAAGCAGAAAGTGTGAGACACCACTTATACTTGTCAGCGTAGAGCCCTGGGACTTAAGTGATCAGGTCCTAAGGCAGTGTAACCATATATTTTACCATGGACACAATACACTTGTAGACTGATGATTGTGCTGGCGTACACACGGATGCAGCTGAATTTTAATGTCATAAGGCTTATAGCACACAGCAGTACATTTATGCAGATCAGCAGTAATGATAAATTAGTCAATAATGTTGGGTACCCACAAGCCACCAGAACAGCTTCAAGTTTCACGCTATTCTTGCCGAGGATAGGCCCCCATTTGGTGTTTTGAGCTTGGTGATGGAGAGTGTTGTCTCACTTGATCCAAAATCTCCATTTGATGTTTGATGGGGTTTAGCTCTGGTGATTCTTGTTGCCATATCGTTTGAGTCACATCATTTGCATACTCATGTAACCCATACTGAATCTGGGGACAGTGTCGTCCAGGGGGAAATAACTCATCAGGGTAGAATAAAGGTGATCGTTCTGAATTATGCACTGACTTGCAGTCGCCTCTAACGGGGATGAGAGGATTCAAACCAATTCTGAGAAAATGCTTCACCTCTTATTGTGATGTTTCTGTGCACCTGTATCCTTGGTTTTTCACTATTTGTCACCTTTCTCTTTCATAAATTATCTGACTCTTTCCCCTCCAAAATCTTCTTCAATTAGAGGAAGACTTGTGTCAGTCTGGCTTTGCAATTCAAGGTCCTGTCAGGTAGCGAGTGCAGTTTGCTTTCCTGTCAATAGGGTCACTACTGCCTTGATCATCTTCAGAAGCCTCTGTTCATGTTTAATGCCTTTACAAGATGGTTAGCCAACCAGAAAACCACCCAATGTGGAGTGTAAGCCATTTGTATGAATTATGGCTCAAATCGTGGCGTTTTGCACCTATGAAGAAAAATTGATTCCATATGATACAAGATAAATGCAAAAATAAATGATATTGTTTGCTGATCTGATTTGAATGTGAGCTCAAGTTTTGTGATGGTGCTTTGAAAATATTTATTTATGTATACTAAACCAGTGTCCGTTCAATTGTTGCTTGTGCATTATAGTTCAGTGCCTGTTCAATTGCTGCTCACAGCTTTCTCCAATTCTCAAGAACCACCCTGCCGAATAAGTTCAGACTCATCACTGCACATTCGTGGGTCCTTAGCAATTCACCCACTTACAAAAGTAATTTGAAGTTGACTGGATGAACAGCTTTCAAGATAAGCAAAGGGCAAGCATACACACGCACACACACACACACACACACACACACACACACGCGCGCGCACACACACACACACACACACACACACACACACTCCCAGAAAGATATTCTTTGCTTTATAATGTGATATATATATGGTCTGCTGTTTACAGTAGAAAAACTGAATTCAATATGATGAACTGGCATGCAGAAGGATGTGTTTTAGGCTTATGATACGAGTTAAAATGCCTGTGCTTTTGCTTTCAAGCTATTCTTAGTCTTGCCAGCCCACATTTGGTGACCTTTTGTCACGCTTCCAATGGGTTGTAGTAAGTATACTTACGTTGAATTTTTCATGCCTCTAAGTATTGCTCTGGAATATTTCATTGTACATCCTTCTGTCCAAGTGATGTGAATAATTGCAAATCTTTACTAAAAAAAGTCTGTGTGCGCTCATGGCTATTATGAAATAAAACTGAGCTGCATTTAATAGCTTTGTCAGTATGACACTTGCGGAACACCGCTGATGTAGCATGCTAGCCATGTTGACCTAACTCAGTGGTTTGGAGCAAACCACAATGATGTACCAATGTGTATTGATTTGGCCATTATTATTTATTGTTTAAGCAAAGCTTACTGACCAACGCGCTGACTAATTGAGGGAGCTAAATTGACTGAAAGGGCAGCTAAAATGACTCTGTTGTAAATAATTTCATGAATACACCATGAGTTGTGACAGTTTAATGGTAACGATTCAGTGCTGTGAAGCCAAAAATTGCTTGCTTTTCGTTCAGGCCTATAGCTGACCCCCAGAGTTGCACTGAAAGCAAATACTTAGACTATTATACAATTATTGACTTCAGCTATGGGTGAATTCAATGATTTATCCACCTTGGACAGGTGGATAAATCACTGGATTCACCGATAACTGAAGTCAATAACTGTTTTGTTGTATGAACCTTCTTGAAAATATAAAATAAACGATCTTCACTGTCCTGGGTAGGAGGTTATTGTGTGGATATGCAAAGCTCCCCACAGGGATGAAGGGACACGATACACAGACACTGTCAAGAGCTGGAGGAAAGCCTGATCTATTTTTAGGTCGAGGTCCTTGGATCGTTATATTCACCTCTCGTGCACTTTTGTGCAATGAAAATCACTGTTTACAGTGACTGGTGGAGCTTGTCTTGACCAATCAGGAGAGAGCTAATCCTTACGTCATTATAATCATTTCGTTTTATGCAGCTAGGAGTCCAACTTTAAATTCTGTGCAGTATCAAAATGTATAATTCTTTAATCATCATAACCTCACGTCACGTCAATGCTTCTGACATACCCATACAAACACATTCTCATGCTACCTGACCAAGCATCGATATACGATTCAAAAGAAACTTTTTGCGTCTTTACTTGATGCTTATGGTTAGGGTTCAGGTTAGGGGGTAGGGGGTAGGGTTCATTTCAAACTGGTGGCAAATAGGGATGCCGCATCCTTTTGTGTTGTATATCGACGCTTGGTCTGGTAGCGTCAATATATGACCCGTCTGGATGAGACAAGGCTCCCCATAAGGCATAAAGACCCTAATTTTTGAAGCCATCATGATGTCATCTGTATGCACTTGACAATGAAAAGGTGCCTTTTTTAAGCTGTTCTCAGTCCACAGTGAGAAAAAGATAGAACAGTGAAATAAATACCCTGAACGAATGGATGTTGAACGTTGGCAGCTTTCTAATGAATAGGCATAAAAGAGAGTGCTCCATAACCCTGGACCACCAGTTTGGAACAAAGAAGCCAGGTGAGATGCATGCGCAATTACTTGCTTTAATTGATCAATTAAGTACTGAGTAACAATGCCAAAACAGCAACAGGACAACAGGCTAGCAAATGAGTCACACGAGAGCTTGAAATAAACCCTTTCATCAGAAACTGCTAAATTATGGCCTGACGGGCAGAAAGAGAAAGGACCTGCTCTCTCTGGTTGGACATTATGGTCATTTATTTATTCTGAATCTCATAAATGTATAACCACTGAGCCAGAGCAACAGAGTATAGGTCAATACTGCCAGTATGTATCGTCATGTCCTTTAAAGTACAGTACATGATAGTGCTTTAGGTAGTACCTCTTCAGTAATTTCTAGTATGGGTAGTTCATAAAACAGTTCATACTTATGGTACCATTTTTTTCCATTTACCAATTGAGACTCTCCACGCAGCTCTATTTTATGTCCCATCAGTGTACAAATCAACAGCCAGTAAAGCCTTTATGTTTAAAGCTCCTTCCGATTGGAACAATGCACCTGCAAATATCAGATCTATAACATCTTTTCATTTGTTCAAAAGTGCACTGTCTTCATATTATGTGAGTTCTTGCATGTGTCTATAATAATTACATCTTTGTAAGTAATTATTTACATTATCTTAATGATATAATTATCTCCACCAAACTGCTGTATTTACAGCCCGTACTTCATACTACTTCTTACATCAGTATCACTGACCTTGTTATCTTTGATTTTGAATGAGTGGTCCATTTCTTTTTTTGCCTTCTTGGCTTGTTTAGACTATAATACCCTTGTGCTGTTTTGTTTTTTATTTTTTTTTGATAGTGTTGCTATGTATTTATGTATGTACAACACCAATTCCGAAATAGTTGGGACAAAGTGTAAATTGTGAATAAAATCATAATGCGATGACTTTCAAATCACACCAGCCAGTATTTTATTCACAATAGAACAGAGATAACATTGCAAATATTGAAACTGAGAAATTTTACAATTTTATCCACAAAATGAGCTCATTTCAAATTTTATGGCTGCTACAGGTCTCAAAAAAGTTGGGACAGGGGCCTGTTTACATTGGTGTAGCATCCCCTCTTCTTTTTAGCACAGAGTGGACCTTCCCTTTAATTATGAGCCAAATGTTCTCAATCGGTGAAAGATCAGGACTACAGGCAGGCCAGTTCAGCACATGGACTCTTCTGCTTAGAAGCCATGCTGTTGTAATAGCTGCAGTTTGTGGATTTGCATTGTCCTGCTGAAACACACAAGACCTTCCCTGGAATAGATGTCGTGCTCTAAAACCTTTATATACCTTTCAGCGTTCATGGTGCTTTTTAAAACATGAAAGCGTCCCACACCATATACACTAATGCATCCCCATACCAACAGAGATGCTGGCTTTTGATCTGAACAGGAGTGATGGTCTTTCTCCTCTTTAGCCCGGAGGACACGACGCCCATGATTTCTGACAAGAATGTCAAATTTGGGCTCGTCTGACCGCAGGACACTTTGCCACTTTGCTACAGTCCATTTTAAATGAGCCTTGACCCACAGAACACGGCGGCGCTTCTGGATCATGCTCAAAAATGACTTCCTTTTTGCATGATGGTGGCTTCTGTGGATGGCACAGCGGACTGTGTTTACAGACAGTGGTTTCTTGAAGTATTCCTGGGCCCATTTAGTAATGTCAATGACAGAATCATGCCGGTGAGTGATGCAGTGGCATCTGAGGGCCCGAAGATCATTGGCATACAGTAAAGGTCTTCGGCCTCGTCCCATACACACAGAGATTTTTCTCTGAATCTTTTGATGATGTTATGCACTGTCGATGATGAGACCTTCAAAGCCTTTGCAATTTGACATTGAGGAACATTGTTTTTTTTTTTTTTTTTTTTACATTTTTCCACAGTTTTTTTATGCAAGCCTTCACAGGTTGGAGAGCCTCCGGCCATCTGTACTTCTGAGAGACTGAACCTCTCCGACTTCCCTTTTATAGCCAATCATGTTACACACCTGATGTCAGTTCATGTAATTACTTGCTAAATGTTCTTTCAGCTCATTCTCTTATATATTAATTGCTTTTTCAGCCCTTTTTTGCTTGTGTTCCAACTTTTTTGAGACCTGTTGCAGCCAGAATATTCTAACTAAGCTCATCTTGTGGATAAATGTGTAAAATGTCTTAGGTTCAACATTTGAAATGTTATCTGTGTTCTATTGTA
This sequence comes from Gymnothorax reevesii, assembly GCA_029721435.1. Lineage (NCBI taxonomy): Eukaryota > Metazoa > Chordata > Actinopteri > Anguilliformes > Muraenidae > Gymnothorax > Gymnothorax reevesii. The sequence continues at coordinate 98,129,376 of CM056579.1, read as the reverse complement.
AATAACATATTGGCTCATGTGTTCTGAAAGTCATTTCATTTTGATTTTATTCACAATTTACACTTTGTCCCAACTATTTAGGAATTTGGATTGTAGGAATGTATGCATATGTACAAAACCCAAAAAAAGTGAAGTTGGCACGTTGTGTAAATCGTAAATTAAAACAGAATACAATGATTTGCAAATCCTTTTCAACCTATATTCAATTGAAGACACTGCAAAGACAAGTTACTTAATGTTCGAACAGGAAAACTTTGTAATTTTTTGCAAATATTAGCTCATTTTGAATTTGATGCCTGCAACATGTTTCAAAAAAGCTGGCACAAGTGGCAAATAAGACTAAGAGAGTTGAGGAATGCTCATCAAACACTTATTTGGAACATCCCACAGGTGAACGGGCTAATTGGGAACAGGTGGGTGCTATGATTGGGTATAAAAGCAGCTTCCCTGAAATGCTCAGTCATTCAGGAACAAGGGTAGGCCGAGGGTCACCACTTAGTGAAAATATGCGTGACCTGATTGTCGAACAGTTTAAAAACAACATTCCTCAACGAGCTATTGTCAGAAATTTAGGGATTTCATCATCCATGGTCCGTAATATCGTCAAAAGGTTCAGAAAATCTGGAGAAATCACTGCACGTAAGCGACAAGGCCGAAAACCAACATTGAATGCCCGTGACCTTCGATCCCTCAGGCGGTACTGCATCAAAAACCGACATCAGTGTGTAAAGGACATCACCACATGGGCTCAGGAACACTTCAGAAAACCACTGTCAGTAACTACAGTTTGTCGCTACATCTGCAAGTGCAAGTTAAAACCCTACAATGCAAAGCAAAAGCCATTTATCAACAGCACCCAGAAATGCTGCCGGCTTCGCTGGGCCCAAGCTTATCTAAGATGGACTGATGCAAAGTGGAAAAGTGTTCTGTGGTCTGACGAGTCCACATTTCAAATTGTTTTTGGAAACTGTGGACGTTGTGTCCTCCGGACCAAAGAGGAAAAGAATCATCCGGACTGTTATAGGCCCAAAGTTCAAAAGCCAGCATCTGTGATGGTATGGGGGTTTATTAGTACCCAAGGCATGGGCAACTTACACATATGTGAAGGCACCATTAATGCTGAAAGGTACATACAGGTTTTGGAGCAACAAATGTTGCCATCCAAGCAACGTCTTTTTCATAGACGGCCCTGCTTATTTCACCAAGACAATGCCAAGCCACATTCTGCACGTGCTACAACAGCATGGCTCCGTAGTAAAAGAGTGCGGGTACTAGACTGGCCTGCCTGTAGTCCAGACCCGTCTCTCATTGAAAATGTGTGGTGCATTATGAAGCGTAAAATACGAAAACGGAGACCCCGGACTGTTGAATAACTTAAGCTGTACATCAAGCAAGAATGGGAAAGAGTTCCACCTGAAAAGCTTCAAAAATTGGTCTCCTCAGTTCCCAAACGTTTACTGAGTGTCGTTAAAAGGAAAGGCGATGTAACACAGTGGTAAAAAGGCCCCTGTGCCAACTTTTTTGCAATGTGTTGCTGCCTTTAAATTCTAAGTTAATGATTATTTGCAAAAAAAATAAAGTTTCTCAGTTTGAACATTAAACATCTTGTCTTTGCAGTGTATTCAATTGAATATAAGTTGAAAAGGATTTGCAAATCATTGTATTCTGTTTTCATCTACGATTTACATAACGTGCCAACGTCATTGCTTTTGGGTTTGTATGTTTTTTTTTATAATTAAATTGCTTTGTCTGGTTGATGTTTTGTATATAGTGTTTATATTCTATTGTCTCTAGGACCCCCTCGAAAACAAAATGTTGCATCTCAAGGGGTTATTCCGAATAAAGAATTTACATATATATATATATATATATATATATATATATGTATAAATCACCCACTGGTATTGTCAGGAGGCTGTGTGTAAAATTGGCCCCCACACAGAAAAAAATGATATTGGCAGTATGGATAAAAGAAAACAGTGGTACTTGCAGTATGTAAAGTATGGTACAATACGTATTGGCAGTATTGTATATGCCATTTGTGCCATATGGAAGGGTTGCACCTGATGTCACACACTTGAGCCAAGCCCTCAGATAGCCATCCTTCCTGACACATGTACATACTTCTGCTCACGCCCCCCACCCCCCTTTCCCACCCAAAAAAATCCTCATTTACTCTCAGATGTTCACAAGCAGACAGCAGCTGAATCTTAACCAACGATATCTCATCTGGTTATGAAGAGGTCAAACAGCATTAATCGTTACTGCTTTGTATTCATCATGAGTAGGACTGGAAGATCTTAGCTGGCCACCTCCCATCATTGCTGGAGCAGCCATATTGAGTACCCAGCTGAATGACTGCTATAGAATATTTCCTTGGCTTTCTTAACCTTGGTGTCTGTGGATACCATCACTACAAATGATTTGATGGAAATACAGTGTACCTGTGTGTTTGTTTGTTTGTGTGTGTGTGTGCGTGTGTGTGTGTGTTTGTTTGTTTGTTTGCATGTGTGTGTGAAACAAATTACTCAAAAGCTTTCAGGGCTGCCCGTCTAGAAACTCACTCAGATTGGTGCCCATGTTTTCTAGAAATAGAAAGTAAATGGACAGACACCTTTCATTTGTATATTCATAGATCACCTCAGCATACCGCTTCCAGATCGAAGTAAATTGGGCATTCCCTGGCATTGGTGTAATTCGAGTCCTGTTTGGTTGTGCATATCTGTGCGCGCATTCGAGTATCTGTGAGTGCGCGTGTGTGTGTGTGCGCGCGTCTTTCTGTCTGCTCATGCATTCCCCACTTTATTACCGACAATATCTTCACCTGCAGATTTCTTCCCCTAAAACCATCTCCTCTGTCCTGTTCCATCACACTGCAGTACTGTACGACCCCTCCACCACAGACATGACTTATTTCTCTACATGCAGCGCCCCCTTATTGCTTTCGGGAAGATAAATTTCGCTGACATCACCCATGTAAGAGCTAAGAGTAAAAAAGGCTGTGTTGTCATCCTGAAAATGTCCTCGTTCTAAAGCAGGCTCTTACACAGCGACGCTGAGGTTCATGGCCGGGTTGTAATCTTACGACGCGGGACAGAGGCGAAACTCGTTTCTGTTCTCCTCGGGCCTCCGGCGCGGATTGAATCTGCAACTCACTTTGATTAGAAGGGCCGGATCATTAGTATGTTGTCCCTTTCCCTCAAATGTTTGTCTTTTAAAAGCGTCCTAAGACTTCATCAGTGTCATCTGGTGAGGAGCTGATAAGCTGTGATGTCATATGCTACACTCCAGGCCATCAAGCCTCTAAGTGATCTGTAAACAGCCGCCCCTCTGACAGCGAGGACTCTCGACCCTCGCTGCCAGCTGAGAACGCATTTTTATTGATCTTCTGATTAGCTTTTATGCACTTCACCAGTATGGGGGTGGAACAGAGGAGGGTGGGTGGTTGTATATAGAAATAATAATCAATTAATCTGGCACTAAGGAGGCTGGGTTTGACAGGCTAATGGGAATGGTAGATGCAGTGCCATTAATAGCAGTGAAATTATGGTGTCTGCTTGCAGTGAGTCAGGTGTCCAGTAATCACACTGACCTGCCTTGATGTTAGCAGTATTGTTGCATGTTTCTCAAATTGTTCCACATTTTTTCATAAGATTTCTATAATGGATTGAATGTTATTTCTTTTTTACATTACATTATTCACATATACGCACAAAAGATGCATGGAAAAGAAAAGTGTAACCATTACCTGAGCATGAGATCATTATAATTATGAAGCAGCCCAATATGTTAGGTAGAGAATCTAAAATAAAGGAATTGCAATAGGAATAAGCAGGTGAAAAAAAAATCTGCCTAAATTTTTAAAAAGTTTTACGGGCAGAAAAGATTCTAAAATAATGGCTGTGGGGCACAGCGATTGTCAACTATTCTATATAAGATGCACTGGTTCATATGTACTGTATTTAGCTGGTTTACATATGCTAGCCTCCAGGTGATATTTCATATTGCATGTCTTGGTGTCCTTCCCGGATAACCGTTTAAGGATTCTGTGAAATGTAGTTAACGTGGTGTTAATGCTACCATAGTACGGTAGCTAGTCTTGAGGGTGCATGGATATTCACTTATTGGGCAGCCATATCTCCTGCACTTGGCTATTTCCAAATTGTTTGCATACAGTATTCAAATATCCAGGCTTCTGCAGAAGATCTGGGGAACAAAAAATAATGTCATAAAAATCTCATCTGAAAGAAAGAGAGCTTGCTGTTTCATACAAACATGCTCTCCTTCTCTCAAGATAAAAACGGACATTTTGCTTAGGTACACTTGTACTATGTAATGGATGTGAACAAACTCCAGTAGATTTCAAATATTAATTATATTCTTTGGTTATCTTTATTATGCTGGACTTGTGCTTTTAAAAAACCCTTTTAAGAACCTCCTTAGAGCACCCCAGCGAGTGATAAAGGAGGCAGACTGAACTTAATCACAATTACATTTAATGTACTTTCCAATTTGCATTTTTTCCCCATTTTATAATGTCTCCCACTGCTTTAGCAATTAGTTTCTAAAATGCACCTGAGGGTAGTATTGTAAAAGAGAAGAACCGAAACAAAGTTTATCAACGAGAAAGCAAGGGAACCGAGTGACCATGTATTGCTTGTAAGTTCTCAATGACAAGTATAAAACAGCATTTGAAATTTTGCACTAGTAAATGTCATCTCTCTATCTCTCTTTCCCTCTCTCTGTATTATACACCGTTTGTGCATTTGCTTGTAAAAAATGCATTTGTATTTGGGTTCGAACATAAGGCATCACCAATGTTCCACTTTCATGTTACATTCGTAAACTTATCACGTTACGGAGCCCAAGTTTTGACAGATCCCATCAGTGCATCAGAAGGATTGTTGGTGTTTTATCAGATATTTTTCATCGGGCGATTTTTAGTGACAGCTAAATTATTGTGAATTAAGCTGGTGCAGCCTTCATTGCATCAACGCCACACCAAGTTGAAAGAGTGCGAGGCCCTTGCCTGCGCCATGATTGACAAGTTGTTCATTACTCATTTAATTACTTCATAATTGTGTTGCTAAGAATAAAAGGCTTAATTAATTAATGTCTTGGATGAATTAAAAACTTAATTTACTGCAATTATGAAAGAAAAGCACCAACATTGAGGAACCTCTGCCAAGTATGTCATTTAAAGGCGAACCTCGAACAGCTCGTCAGTGCTTCACGGCCTTCTGTCATCAAAGCTGAATTAGTTTATTAGGTGAGTGAGAGTGGGAGGACTCGCCATTCTTACTATATCGTGCATTTCACTTGATACAGGTTTCATGTGTTGTCATCTATTTATATAAATCTATTTATTGGGTGACTTACAGCAGAAAATCTCATCTACATCCAGATCACAGAAGCAAGAAAAACATCAGCAATATCCGATGATGAACTTTGTGACTACGAGCTGAAAGCAAACGTCCAGCTAGCAGAAAACATTCCGATATAGTAACAGGAATGTTTTTTTCTTGTTATAACAACAATATGGAAACAATGTTCTGAGAACGTTTTGTGTTTGCTGGTCCCTATGTGAAGTCCCAGGAGTCTTTTTTCTTTTATCATAGTCAGCCGGGATCAGCGCCTGCTCCCCTGTGATACTAGCGGGGAAGAAATGGTTTTGATAATGGATAGATGAATAGGCCTTAAGTGCAGTTTTTAAGACTGGATTCCTTGGTACTGTGTATAGGGTCATGATTTGTGTTCATTTGTGTACAGGGAGCATTCTTTCGCTCCCCTTTCGTTGGTATTGGCCAGGTGGATGTTTAGTTCTGAAAGATGAGAAGTGTCATCGCCCTGCTTGCGTCTGAGAGGCTGATTGATCAGTCTCTCCTCATGTAGAACAGCATGTGTCCAGTTCTGCTGTCAGCAGTGTTTGTCTGGAAAGCCCTCCACACAATAGTGCCATGCTGTACCCAGCATGAGGTGTCAGGCAAGGCCCGTGCTGTTCCACAATCGAGGCTCTTGTCCTATACAAGGAATTGTGGGAATTATAATTACTCCTCATCGTCTGCTGTGGATAAACCGTCTAGTGTGTCTGTGGTAAACTAATCAGTGTGTACTCCCATCCATTAGACACATTATTTACTTTTCAGGGGGTAAGCCTAGTCCTTGTGGTTTGTATGTGAGGCTACCGTCATTCCTCTGGTTTCTGTGACCAAGGCACATCATGGCATGGTTTATGGAGTGCGCGTGTTTTGTACATGTATGTTTGCAAGTGTGTGTGTTAGTATGTGCTTGCATGCGTGCATGTGCAAGATTTCTAAGAAGCACGAGTATTGGTTGTGGTAGTCTTTCCTTTAACCTTTGCAAGTGCAGTATGTTTGAACTTGCCATGTTGAATGCAAATTGAGAGATGAGACATATTCCCTGGCCTGATATCAAAGCCAAACTGTTCAAACTTTCCCTCCCTCTTTTCTTTTTTTTTTCTTGATTAGCAAGGCACACAGGAACTACACCTGGGTTTAAGTTAGGAATGAGAGGCATGGATTGGGCATAAATATTCTTTACAGTGACATTTTCTTTGGTCCGTTGCCCTGTTCTCTTGAGGGAAAGCTGCTCTAGACGTATATTAAATGTGAGAACACTGACTCCAAGCCTCCAGGTCTCAGTCATCTTGAATTACAAATACCCAGGTACTCTCACTTGGGTGATTTCAACCGAGAAGAAGCAAATTGTAAAACGCTGCTTCACTGCTTTATCATATTTTAGCTCAATACGCCGAACCTCCATTTCCCTTCCGAGGTCTTTGAAGGTCACAAAAAGACCATATTTTCTCAGAGGAAGGCAGTGAACTATCTCACAAATCCAAACGCTTTGGGGAGAAAGGTGTTTCAGGGTCGTATACACCAAAATTTATGCTGCGCTTTGAAGGCTGAGAAAAATGTAATTTAAGTTTTAAAAATAAGGCTTTAAATACCAAGTTCTGAAATACTCAAAGTATGCCGTTGTTGGATCAGGGAGAGTTGCTTCAACAGTGCAAAAATAAATAAATAAATAAAAATTGACTGCGCTCCACCAATGTGATACTACAGCTAATTTCAGCCTGACCATCTGCCACCCACATTATCAATGCAGGACATGTTACTAATTCTGCACTCTGTCCCAAAACGCAGGGTTATCGAGTCAGTCTGATAAAATTACTGAAATATACCTGGACCCCACCCAAATCAGAACATGGACGGTAGCATTATCTTTTCTAGCTTTGACTGTCTGTCGTCATCCAGCCAACTCAGTGACCCTGCTTTGTGCAATGGGGACTTCAAGTAGACTTCTCCAAGGAGACTAGTCATTCAGGTCCTGTAGGTGTTGTAACTTCACTTGACTGGAGATATGGGTCTTTTTATTTTGCAAGTAGGTAATATATAAAATATTAAAAATGCATAAAATGAAATATTCATTCTTGGTGGAGGGAAATGCTTTGAATTCTAAATGCAAAGAAATTGTTACCTGCTTTGAGAGACCAGAAGGACAGTGAAAAATGTGATTAATAAATATTACTTTCTTTTATGGAAGAGTAAGTTTGCCTTTTTACCAGAGGCCCTGTCATGTGTAAAGGGCTAGGGAAATTATAAGGAATTACGAGATTCAAATCTATAAACTATTGACCTGGTAAAATGTGTTGAGGGATGACTTGCTGAGAATATTCTGCCTCTTTGACTGGTACTTCCTCTCAAGCGACTGTCTGTGCTATCCCCAGCTGACCTGGTCTGCTGCCCGTTTACATCTGAAGTAATAAGTAATTTTGGCTGTTTCAAATGTCAAATGCCCAGTCCTTGTAGCATCCATTTACTTGTCACTTTAGATTGCTTATAAGGTCTTCAGGATAGAAGTATTTTATGAGCAGTGAAGCCAACAGCCACTAAAAACAAAAAGTTTTAATCTTCTTTAAAATTTGATTCCACCCGCACAAATCCCACTACAGAAGGTTCTACTTTTGTTATTTTTTATAGAAAGGGCCACCTTTGCCTGGGAACATATTTTGTGAAGCAGTAATTCAAAGATCAATAGTCATTTTCTCTGTCCTACCAGTGTGTGAATGCCCCCAGTATATTCTGGAACTTTCCTCCATATTACACATCATCATTAACCAATGCAATGAAATCAAAAGAAATTATTATGAAAGGTAGAATACCTTCAAACAACTTGCTGGGTAATATAATGTTCTAATGGAAGGTAATGACACCATCAACACAAGACATTGATTCACCTACACTGTAAACCCAAATAAGTTATCAGAACTTAAATTAACTAGATGATGCGCACTCTATAGAGATGCTAACCTACGCCTTTTGTTGACCTTGACCTTTGACCTTTCAACCTCAAAATGCAAATTTGGACAGGGTACCCTAGGATCATCTACCCCACAAAGTTTGGTCACCCTAGCTACAGTGGTGGCCGAGTTGTCGCGTGGACAGACACACACACACACACACACACACACACACACAGACGGTGCTAAACTGTATACCCATGCCGCCTCATCGAGCATAGGTAATTAAGGCAACTGATTGCCTTACATCTTTTAAGTTTATGAACTTAAATGCATTTGTTTTTCAGCGCTTAAATATTTGGTTTACATTCTACATGCACCTTTTGATTACAGTTAAAGTCTTTGTTTAGTCAGCTCAAAAATTTTCAGTTAATGTGACTTTAAAAAATAAGTACACAAACACACTCGTTTGAGTTAACAAAACTCAATATTTATTACTCTTGTTTGCCATCTTTTTTAATTACTCAAAAGTCAAACACATAAAGTTATAAATTTCAAAAATGTGTGACTTAAAACTCAAAAGTTTTGTGGCAACTGATTGCCTCAATTACATTGAGTACCACTAACTTCAACAGTCTGAGAAAATGTCTTGTCGGATACAGGATTCTCTTGCCCTCATCAATTTAACACAGTGTATTTTATTTTAATATAGAAAAGGAAATAATCAATAATAAAAAAAGCAAAGCAATGTCTACTCTTGCTTATCTGGCTAAAACCTGAGTAGGGCAGCAGGGCAGAACTTGTATTTAAATGCAATAATGCCACAAATATATTATGAAGGCTTCAAGTCTAAAACATTAGCCTATTACATTAACAAGCATCAAATGCACAGTCAGTATGTACATTGTTTATCTGGATCAATATAACTGCACCAACTTGACGAACAAAACCTAAGTTTTGTAATGTAGTTTTGTAACCTTAGTAATTCACAAATCGTTTAATAAAATACTGCATATCATTGGGCAATACACTCAGAACACGGCACGCCCCCTACAAGAAATGCCCTAACCCTAACCCTAACCTCAACCCTTTTGTTGGGATCGTGTTGCCAGCACATGTAGTGTCAGAACAGCGCCGTGCACTGCATCATCTGAATCAAATACTATTCATATAACGGGCTGCACATGATCACTGGTCGCACAAGTGTAACATTATCTTAGCCCCCACACGGTGAGATATTTCATCGCATGCCGCAAAAATATCTAACAAGCTAGGTATGTTGCTGCAATAATGCGTGTTTGCCAATAAAACACAACAAAATAAATCGGTACCACTATATTTCTAAATGTGATGATTGACTGATTCTGGTATGGTTTCCGTACGCATTATGATTATCTTTTAAAAATTCCCATGCAAAGGTGCGTGCGGTATATGGCTTCTCAGCTACAGCAATACGTATTTGTCTCTGGAACGGCAAAATTGTTGTAGTTTCTATCACTGCCGCTAGAGGGCTCTGAGATTCTTCAAAGATATTATTTTGGGCAGCAAAGCAGTGAGATCTAAATAATCAACATTACAAAATTCATTCTCAGCCAAATGTGAGGTTCTCAGATCTGGACTTGTGGGAGATATCAGATTAATGCAGTGTATGTACACCTCTCTTATTAGAACAATTAATCAATCGGTATTGTCTGAATGCAGTTGCTGTAGTTCTACACAATTAAATGCATCACTGCTCAGCCACTTGAATTGAATACTAATGGGAAACGACAAAATGAATGAAGCGGATTCACTTGTGTGGGAAACACTGCACCACAGCCTACATCAGTCAGTTCAAAACCTATTTTAGAGCAATGACTCTTACAATTATGAAGGAGGAGATGAGCTACTGTCATGGTAATGTGGTTGCTGTCATGATATTGGGGTGACTGTTGTAATACAGCTGTGTCTATTATGATTCAGGTGTAACTGTTATGATATTGGGGTGGCTACAATGATGTTGGGTTGGCTGTCACCATATCGGGGTGGCTGTCTTGATTCAGATATGAACAATGTAATAAGGGGGAGTTATTGTGATGTTGGAGAGACTGTGACATTGGGTTGAAAATCAAGATATAAGGGTGCTTGCCTACATCAATCAGTACAAATCCTATTCAAACTATCACTTCTATATTAGGAAAGAGGAAATGAGTTAATTGTAGCGATGATGGGGTAGTTGTCATGATATTTTGATAGCTGTTAGGATTTTATTGTTGCTATTATTATATTGGGGAGGCCGTTGTAATACACGTATTGCTATAGTGCTATTTGGGTGGCTTCAGTGATACTGGGATGGCTGTCATAATATCATGATGTCTGTTGAGAAATTGACATGACTGTTGCAATATTGCCGTGGCTGTCATGATATTGGGGTGCCCACTGTCATATAGGTATGGCTTCATGAGACTTTGGAGGTTATTATGATATTGTTGTGGCTGTCATGATATTGGAGTGGATATTATATCAAACTAACTGTTGTGATATTGGGGCGGGTGGTTGTGGTCATACAGGTGTGGCTGTCATGATTTTGCGGTGGCTGTTGTGATTTTTGGATGGCTATCATGATATTGAGGTGGCTGTTGTGAAATTGCGGTGGTTGTTGTGATGCAGGTGTGGATGTCATGATGTTGGGGTAACTGTTGTGATATAGGGGTTGCTATCAGGATATTTTGGTGGCTGTTTTGATATTGGAATGGTTATTGTAATATTGATGCGGCTGTTGTTACGCAGATGTGGCTGACATGATATTGCAGGAACTGTTGTGATACAGGCCTGGCTGTCATTACTTTGAGCTGACTTGCCTGATATAGGGCTGGCTGATGTGATATTGAGGTAGGTAATTTGATATCTGAGTGGCTTCTGTATTAGGTTGGTCATTGCCATATTGGGATGACTGTTATGACTGTGTTGATATCGAGGTGGGGTTGTTGTGATACAGATATGGCTGTTGTGATATTGCGGTTACTCTTTGGTGGTAGTGATATTAGTCTGTCTATCATAATATTGAAGAGGCTGTTGTGATGTTTTGGTTGCTATTGAGATATTTGATATAAGGGTGGCTGTTGAGATATTTGGGTGTTTATCATGATGTTGGTGTGGCTGCTGTGATATTGTGGTAGAGCCTGATAGAGGAGCAGTATTCCACCACACTTGTGCAATTTCAGGCTGGCACAATCAGTCTGGGTCATATATATCAACAAAAAAAACTTTTTTGAGGGAAATTGAACACTTTCCGCTGCATTTTGTTTTGCTTTTTGATTCCATTTAGATTGTGATTTTTTTTCCCCACTGTCTGATACAAAATCAGACTTCAGTGCTGCCAAGGATCCTCGATTTCAAAACAACAATGCAAACCAGACCTGAAGACATTGCTATTACTTTATCCTCTATTTCCAATTGTCTGCTGTCACCGTGGTGGCTTACTGTAGAGACTGCACAGTGAGGACGCAATCCAATCTCACGCGGCTGAGCCAAGATTCATCACTCAATGGATCTTTTCTCCAGAAAACCCAAGGATTTCAGATCATCAGAGCCAAAGCAGGCTCCCACAGAGCTCTTGCCCTTAGGGACTGAAACATTTAGTGCATATGAGGGCATATAGATGAGAATTTTTCCAGTTCAAAGGAACTACGATGTTCCGCATGGATGCCTTCCAACCACTCTATGCACGACCATCCTTTTTTACCTACGCTTTAATTAATCTGTATTTGTGGTTCCCAAGACAAGAAAGATTTGAAATTTCTTTGAATAAATGTTACCTCTTAAAAATATGATAAATTTACAAAACATTAACCCCAATTTTTATGTTATCAGTCTGTCAAAGTACTTCACGGAACTTTCTTCCTGTCATGGGAGGCCGAATAATGACGATTGTTTCTACAAAGCAGTACCCTGTGACGTCATCGTGCTTGACCTCAGAAATTTCAGGGAGAAACTTCATTGAAAATAGATTGTAGGCTTTGCACGTTTCCAGTTTGTGATTTTTATGTTGTCCATACCAAAGCGAATGGGCCCATTCCACATTTATATATGGTCTTAGACAGGCATTGCCATTGTGTGGCTGGTCTTATTTGGACGTGCCCTGGTAAATTACTGCTTGTATTGGACTTCGGGGGTTTTTGTGCCATATAAATTTTTCAGGCTCCCATTGGTAATCTTTCACTGTATGCATTTGGGATCCACCTGCTGCTGCTCAAATTGTGCTTTAACGCACAGCCCACAAATCTGCGTTTAATAAGGTCTGATATTAACATTGTTTTCCTTCGAAAAACAACACAGACCGAAATGGATTTTTCTTTAGAAACTGGCTTTAACGAATGCTTAATGCTCACCTGTCAAAAGGTAATAGCACGGAAAAGATGTTATGACTACAAAAAATATTCCAGAGAGCACCAGGGACTCTTATCGAGCTGGATCATGCCAGAGAAAATTCACTCAGACATTTTCTAACAATTGCACCCCAAAGGTTGGTGCACTGTGCATGCGAAAACAGCGAGCTAAATTCGGCATAATACACGGTCCCATGCCAGGAATAAATATATGATTTGACACGGGGCTTTGACTGTGCAATCAATACTGTCTTATTCAACTAAGCTGAAGTGTTGACGAAGTGGAAGGCACGGGGGTTGGGCTACTTGTGTAAAACTACGCGACCAGCCCAGGCGGACATAATTTCCCACTCTGACGGCAATAAATTCAAGCGGGAGAAACGTATGGTGAGGAAGCAAGGGGCGAGAAGCTGGGATTTTGCATTCGATCAGAGCGGCGCTGGTAGTGTACTCTGTCACAGCTGATGCTGGTGCCTCAGTGAGCGACTGACAGCCAGGGCCTCGATGAGCCAGTCACATACAGCATGCGTGCATAATGGAGCTATTCATGACCTGATCATTTTTTTTTTTTTGGACCGTCAGATTTTACTTTAGGAAAACAATCCCTCTGAGAATTAAAAGCTCATTTAGTATCACTTATTTTTCACCTTCTTCCTTTCTTTTCTTACATCTTTTCCTTTCTTCTCATTTTATCTCTACAGATGGACAAAAAAAAAAGGCGAAAAAAGACCTGGAAATGTGACATGTAGAAATGGCATTTTCCTTCAGATTGAAGCCATGTTCGCCTCCGGAGGGGCAGCATCAGAATAATGAATCCATAGACTGATCATTTAGTTATCAGTAATTCCCAAGAAATACTTCAGCAAGGGCTCTTTCCTTGCTTGAGTTACCACTCGGAAACTCCAAACCTTAGCTTGAAACTGCTCAAAGTAACATTTAATGGATTGCTGGCTTCTTAATGGTGAAATACCTCAACTGATTTCCGGGTCAGGTAAGGAAAACACGAGCGGAAAGGTAGTAGCAGGTGAAGAATGCGTAAGTGTGTGGACTGAGCCCAAAGTCTTTGTCTAACAGTGACCTGACACCCTCAGAGATGGTATCTGAGCACGTGCTCTCACCCCTCCCCCATGATTAGGGCGATAGAGTTGCTTTCCTCCAGCAGGCTGAACTATGGCCACCGGTTGTGTTTCACCAAGCAGTAGTGAGATAAAGGGGCGCCATAAATCCTGTTTTTCGAGCGCTCCTGGCGGTGCTGACGACAGTCGGAAGTCTGGGACGCTTCCAGGGAGCTCCTGACTTTGTAAGTTTTCCCTCGTGCAACCTTCCTTCGGTAAAACTCTTCAGCCGAGCTGCTGATTCGCCCGGAAATGGGACTGACCCTTGATTTGACCCATTAAGTGTTGCATATTAGTCATTAACACTGACATTGAGAAAGTCAAAACTTTGCATTGCTGTCGTTCCTGTACACATTCTCGCCAGCACATTATTTATTACACATTACTTCGTTTACGAGTTTTGAGTTCAACCAGCACACAGGCCTCAGGTCAATCCAATGTTATTTTTCGCTAAATATCTCCTTACCTCTTTTCTTCTTAATTAATACAGTTCAATGAGTCCAGTAATCGCATGCAAAGTCGTTTAAGGGCAAATGGTAATTGAATTAGAGCCACTGTATAGTGCTGCACATTCTATAGAAACTATAATTAATGTCATCTTTACACTTAAAAAAATTCATAAGCAGCCAGAGGGAAACTTTAATTAATATATGGTGGGACGCAATAAAAACCATGTCCATTATATCTGCTACATGACAGGTGCTGATGCGAATGTGTCCTTCACTATATAGTAAACACTCTGAATGTTTCTCCACTTTTCAATGGAATATTATATGAAGGGAATTGCAATGATGAGTGGTGGTTTAGGTTTCCAAAACATGAAAAGAAAATGTACTATGCGAGAATATAGCAAATCGCTTGCAGGAAAAATATTCAGACGACGTCACAAACAAATTCCTCACTGATTGGTCTTTTGTGTATCAATCATTCCCTTATGACTCTGTGGATGCGCATGATCCCAAATCCTAACAAAATTCGACATATTTTGTCCAAGCTGAGACTATTTGCGGATTCACCTGTCCTGATGTAACTACAAGTCCTGCTTTTAGGTTTCATCTGATGTTTCAAAGGCAGATTAAACTGAGCAGCGAATGAGATTCTGTGGAATATGCATGAAGCAAAATGGTGCTACAGTTGGATGTGGTCATATTTTACTCACGAGAAACGCGTTATTTTCTTCTTGGGAGAAAATAATGCTCACTTTAGTCTTGGTTGGTGGCAGAACTGTACTTATATCAGAACAGAAGTGTGTAATAATTTAATTTTGTGGCATTTTAGAGAAGAGGCTTCTTTAAAAATGGGATTCACTGTTAAACTAGATTCTGGAGCTCAATACGTCGAGCTGAAATTAATATATTCATAGGTCAGGTCCCAAAGAAATTCATAAAGCCAAATTTTGAGCCTTTTAATTGGCTTTTATTCCATTGTATTGCAACTTCCACAGCCTCTTTTTGGGGAATTCGGCGTCCTCACATCGATGCGGTGCACCAGCAGGTCACTAAGTGTGGGCAGAGAATGCTTGGTTCTCTTGGTGAAGAATAGGTCTTTGCCAAATAATTATGAACTCCGCAGGTAAATGGCCAACTAATACTGGAACTATTACCACCACTGAAAGCACTACTTTGTTTGCTATTTGTATTATTATTGTTCTCACATATTTTTCTTTTTTCACCCAACAGTAACACTTGAAATTTCAATGCCAATGCCAGACACACCATGTAATCTTGTGGCAAATGCATTGAATTTGTTATTCTCTGTGACATTATGCACAAGACCTCTGTCATCAACCAGTCAAGTCCCATACAAACACATGCAATTGACAAACAGTGCAGATGATGAAGGCACCAAGTTAATAGTGACAATGAAAAGACAATGATTATTCTTTCACTCTAAGCAGCTGTCACATCTTGGCCAAAAGTTCTGCTGTCCACCACAGTACAGAATTCAGCCTGCAGACTCACCAAGGCAGCATCATAGCAGTGTTACGATAGTGTTGTAGTGCATGCCTTGGACTGCGAGCCCTCCAGCTGTAGGATGCTTGCCAGCTCTTCTCTTTGAGACAGGACTGATGTCACTATGGCTGGCACATAATGGAAGTCTGCAGTGTCGATAAAACAGCTTCAGAATATCACTAATTTTATACCCGGGCGAAGTGTGAAGCCACTCTGTTAAAGGCCTGCCTTCTCTTGGCCTCATTACCACTAGAATACAAGGCACTTACCTGAGCCTGAATTGTCCCTCAGAAAGCAGGATTCACTCAAAAAGGTATGTGATTTGTATAGCTGAACCAACTTTTTCTCCGATTGTGATTATGTTTATGGTGAAAAATTGAAGTGACTATTCCATTTTAAATTCTATATTCCCTTAACCCTTGGACATCGTTTTAATGCAATTGAACAGAGTCAGATAATTAGTCAGTATTGCCTACCGTCACACTTAGTTAAGACACACACACACATGTTTATGTAGACACACGCATGCACGCGCGCACACACTCAACAGGAAACATTTGACCAAATGTGCTCTGAGCTGATTTATGTATTCACATCATTCAATAATTTAAACTCTAAAACCTCTCAAGAATCGTCCAGATTCAACAAAAGATCATATTCGTTGTGCAGCCTAAGTGGCGCGCTGTTGACTTGATTAACCCAGACTATCTTCAACCAGAATGAGAAAAACTAACAATACAGTAAGAAATTGACTATTGCATTAAGTTGCAGACACATTGGATACCAACCCCTGGGTCCCGACCATCAACAGTAGACAGCTGGAGTCCTCCTGCTTGAAGGCTGTCACTAAACAGTTTCCTTTTTTTTCCGCTCTAGGACCCAGTGGAATAATTGGCAAGAAAAGGACAGTTTGCTATTTGAATGATGAAAAAATCCCCTTGGTTATCCGAGGAGAACCGACGAGAAAGCAGAACAGTCAGTCACCTGCTGGTGAAGGACAGTAAAACAAGAAAGCAGCGAATCTGAGCACTGCCAGAGAACTCACCTCTTTTTCATTCAACTCTGCAAACATGTTTTCCTAGGAGACAATATTTCCATTTGATTACCCAGACACAGAACTCAGATGTGCAGTAATTCGCGTATCAATATGGAATAGTATCAAGTGCTGCCGGTGTGCTGTTTGCGAGATGACGCTTTGATTTTGCCTGTGGACTTCAACAGATCAGAATCTTTCAACGTATGAATGAGCGAGATAATCTGGGTCTTTCACGGCAGCCGACGCAAATTGTAGGCAACTGATTTCTTAAATTTGCCGCATGAAGCCGCTTCAAGGAACTGGGTTTGCGAGGATGCAGCAAGCAATTTGCTAACCGCTAGCTTATTGCTGAAGATCAAATACTCTTGCGCGTTTGGGATTCCCATTTATATTCTTTTAAATTGTTTGGCGTGTCGGCTGCTCGGGAGAAAGATTATCAGAATTCCGGCTGCCGAAAAGTTCAAACTACATTACCATAATTACAGTTTTATTTTTTATTCTGAAGAGGTGTGATCTGCGGGAATGAGATTGTGGAAGGCAGCCGGCGGTTGGGGGATAGGGTTGAGTTCATGTTGGGAACTGCAAGTCTAGATTCCTAAAGTTTGCTTAGATATATTTTATTATCCTCGTCCCCGAAATGGATCGGTCAACTTCCTTGGACATCGAGGCTCTGAAGGTGAGAAATGGCTGAAACTGCCGCTATCATGTGAAATGATACGCGCAATTATTGTGCATTTTCTCCGCAAATCTGAAGTGAGTGCTCGCTGACTGTTGTAAGATAACATACCATTATAGACCGCGATCGTATGGAATGGAATACAATAAAAAGGGTCGGTAATTATGCGAAATGATGTGCAAATCGATAGACTTTGAGCCCCTGTGTATTTTCGTGTTTTAAAACGCTTATGTGTAGAGCCTGATATTGAAATAGGGTGGGGTGTCGACTGCTTGAAATTAGTTTAGTTCATTTTAGACTGGTTGTCTAATTAACAGTTTTGACAGTATATACGCGCGTAACACAAAAAGTACTTGAATTGCTTATTTGCCCTCTACCAAGTTATTTTACAACTCTCCACTAGCCTGCGTCCCTATACGGAACAATAAGTGATAAACTTACACTTTTTTATTTCCCCGTCTTTACTTGGGAAGTAAACGAAACGTAAATTAATAGGCAAATGCTTGCACATTTTCTCAATCAATGGGTGCATGTTTGTCTTGCGTAGTAAGTCAAAATTTTTGCTTTGCGAGTTCAAGTGCCGTTATTAAGAGTCAGGCGTTTGATTTATCCATTCAGTGCACGAAGCTCTTATGAAACAGATCAGTGCTGATGGAGAGAGTTCGTTTCCAGGCTTTCCAGACCTGACGGTCGTTTGATTGGTCAAAGGTGCGGTTAACACCACTGTCAGTGTCGACAGAGAATCACAATTATTTTGCAAAAATATACTTCCAACGCTGAGCTGCCGATTCGGTTGTCCGTTATTTTTGTCAACACGCAAGCGCATGGTAATTGGCCAGCTGGCAGAATTGTTTCGATGTGCTTAGCGCAGGTCTGGCTACCCCTATTTTGCATACAATTTGTAATCCCGAAAATGTTTAGTTTTTAATATTTTAGTTTCTTCGTCTCCCGTTCCTGAAGTTGCTGTGGAGACGTGTCTCAACACACGGTGTGCATCCTTTGAGTAAGAAAGCTGCATTTTCAAATCAGTCCGGAGGTCAACGCTGCAACTCGCAATAAATAGTGTGAAAGCGTAGGCTGCTCAGATTGCCTTGCCAGTCATTAGTCTTTTTTGTTGAAGGAATTTTAATTGAATAACTGTCCACTTTGGAATTAATCTACGGAATTGGCAAATGGTACGATTCATAAATGAATTTCGTCGCCTCCTGCAAACAAATAATCCTATTAAATTCGTCTCCTTCGTGGAGCGCTTGCATTAATTTGGGTTTTGTATCACGCATGGCATTATTGCCATAGGCAATGAAGAAGTTTACGTATGGTATGATCTACGCCACAAAGGTATTTGGAGGGATATTACGGAGATGTAAGCAGTGTGTTTGTACACATGTAGCATGAGCACATGGAATAAATAGCGATCCGGAAGCATCTTCACAGACATCCATGCTTAAAAAATATGGTTTTACAGATTATTGTGCAGTGTGGCTTCCCTCACGCGCGCGCACACACGAGTGCAAACACCTTCACACAAACGTAGCACAAACAATTAATTGAAATAATTAAAAATCAGAAGTCTTTTCCTGGGTGGGGGTTCTCTCGAAACAGTGATCTGGGGACCCCTGGGTTTACGCGAATACGCCCCTGGAATTTTTCTATAGGATAGGCGGAATGTTTTGTTTATAGTAAATATTTCTAATTCATGTTCTTATTATAGGTTACTCTCAACTTTAATTATCCTTCTAGGGTGTGTGGTAGCCGCATGTATTGAATAATGTTCAGTTTATGGACAAACTTTCATGCGCCAACTGCCAATAAATAAATAATAAAAGAGTTGTGTGGGTGCGTGAGTGTGTGCGTGAGTGTGTGCGTGTGTATGTGCGCGCGCGCGCGTGCGCGTGTGTAAAACCAGGCACAGCTAAGCTTCACCCGCGCCTCTCTCGAGCGAAGCAGACGGAATCACTTTTGAGTGTTTTAACAGTGTTCCTGTTAGTTCATGAAAAAGGGGAGCATGGCCACGTCGCGAGCTCATCGATTGCGCAAATCATACCGCATCAGGCTGACATAAAAATGATGGACGATGATACCGTCTCATTTTTTCTACAATGATGAGGCGCCAAATTTTGTTCAGCAGCCAATCTCCTGCGCTTAATCAAAGTCGCAGGTGTGTATAGAACAATGACAGCTCCACATTGTACGGATTCAATGGTGTGGTGTTCGGAGTCAGGTCTGATATCCACTTGAAGCTGACATGAGAACTGTGATGGGGTTGACGTTTGTTATTACTACCTAATGTTCACCAGTCTGGCAGGGACCCGATACCACACCTGCTTCAGTGAATCAGGAGTGCATGGTTTTCAGAACCAGTTCTCTTGTTGATTTTTGGTAATTACCTCAATTACTTGGGACAACTTGTGTAACTGTGATGGTATAAATACTCCTGACACATTTGCATTTTAGACTTTAGACACACTTGTAATTAAAGGCAGGGATTGTTCCGCAGGGTCACACAGTGGCCGTTTACTGCCCGTTTACTCTTTCAGGGACTATGCAGGGTAGGGTGCCTGTGTGAGTGAGTAACTGAATTGGTTTGGTGGTTGAGTGAGTGAGGGAGTGAATTTGTTGGATGTGTGAGTGAGTAATGGAATTGGTTGAGTGAGTGAGAGAGCGGTCATATGGGTTGGTTGTGTGAATGATTGGATTGATTGGGTGAGTGAACAAGTGAGCAATTGAATAGATTAGGTGTGAGGGTGAGTACATAAATGGTATGCTAGTCAGTTTTAAACCATATATCCGCTCTGGTAGGGTTGAATAGTGAGTGAGTGAGTGAGTGAGTGAGCTAGAGTGAGTGAGTGAGTGAGTGAGTGAGCTAGAGTGAATGGTTTGGGTGAGTGACTAATTGAATGAGTGAGGGAATGGATTCGGTAAAGGGGTTTACAAGTAAGTACTGCACACTGCAACTGATCCTCTCCACTTCTGTGAGCTATAACTGACAATTTAATACGAAATAATTGACGTACATAGGGACCAGTGTGTTCGAGAGAATTCCCCGTTCGACCCCTTGCTGCACTGCAGGCCGAACACAGCACTTCACTGTGTCATTTTCTGTGTCACTCAGCTTCCTGGCTTTTGCCACCACTGCGCTGCTAAATCTGTGCATGTGACTGCCAATATCGCTGTCAGCACTGCTGCTGACTGGAGCGGCTCATAATGCCTCTCCCACTAGTGTTTACGACCTTGTCATTGGTGTTTTATGTTGTGGTTTTATCCGTACAATTGATCATCCCTCTAAAATACAAACAGCAGCACTGCATTACGAAAGTCACAAACATCCCAACCCTCTAATAATGAATTTTTTTCATTTGCTGTGGATTGTATTTTGCTTTTATACCTTTTGAGAGTCAGTTGCTGGGCAAGTCTGATTCCGTGAGTACAATACACGGCCCTTACTGTTTGCACACAAGTACTGAATATCAATTAGTTGCCTCTGGGGAAATGACCAAGTGAAATGGAAAATCATTGCACAATCTTATGTCTCTGGTTGCGTACTGCTTGCTACTTCTATTGCTGGATACTCCGTGGCAATCAATTCACTATGAACTATTGTCTATATTCAGTGAAAGTTGGGCTTTCTATTTACATGTACACAGTACGGTCGGGGCATGCCCTGTTTGGTCTAATTTAAGGTGCCTGTAACTTCTCAGCGGTGGCTTTTTATCATAACCCCGTCAGTTCTTTATTGAATTATTGAATTTTTTCCTCACAGGTAATGAGAGGACTTTAAAAAAACATGCAGGTGATTGGAATTGATCGCTGTGTTTCACCTGTAATTTGGAAGGCCTGGCTCCAGCGCAGTATAGGAAAACAAGATGACTCTCTCAACTCTCCATTCATTCTACACTTAATTAACTCAGTCGCCCTCTGGGGCTCTGCGATTACAATGCTGCTTGGGTTTTGAGAATAAAAAGATTTATATACGTTTGCGTGGGTACTGTCATGTCCAACATTTCCCCTGCTCGCCTGGAGCATGTATTTGAAATAAGAGGATCGAAATATTCTGCACGCGTAAAGGGAGTTTTTGGTGGAAAATTGGCTGGAAATGTGATCTGCAGCGATGCTAAGAGACCAATTCCTACCCTCTGAGCAAGCCATTCGCGATCTGTTAGGATTACTCTAGACTGCTCAGTAATAACACTCTTTGAGCCAGAATGAAAGTGAAGCTCAATATAAACAGGCTGTGGGTTTAGCCCCCAGACGGCCTTTCTGTTGACACAGCACTTAAAGGGTTAATGAGAAACAGCTGGGCTCTACCCTGGCGATGTAGTGTTTGGGATAAATGCAAGCCGTAACAAACAAGGCTGTTCACCATAGAATTATTGCTGTCCTGGAGTGATACGGCATTCCCTCCGATTCCGTACTTGCCGGCACTCTCACTGGGTGGGGAAATTCGAGGATTTCTGGATTTAAAGTCAGTAATTAATCATGGATGATTCAAGCAGACCTACTGGGCCCTCTCAGCTGTAAGCCCTTTTGCCTGAAGTGCTGCCCTGTGCACATAAATTCAAAATAAGTCATCTCTTTACAATTAGTCTTTGAGGGATGGCCCATTTAGCTTTTGTTGTCATTTGATGAAATGAACCGTCATGAATAAGACGAAGCCTGAATTTGTTTTCACTTTTTTACTGTCAGAACTTTGGATGGAAATAGTTTTTCATGGTCATTTGCAGCGAAAGGGACCTTGTAATCTATAAAGAACTTTCAGCTTCATCACTAGGAACAATGAAATGGCTGTGAAGTTGTTGTTGTTTTTTTTTTTTTTTTTAAGTTACTGTGATCGGTCATGCAGTCTGCTAAACTTTGCCGGTGAGGATAAAGAATGTGCATTCTGCTTCAGCATAGGAGTGAAATGCAAACAAGCATTATTTAAAGAAACATCCGTTGAATAAATAAACATATTGTATGCTTTGATTTGAAGCAATACGAGTTCTCTGTAGAAAGTAGAGAGGAGTCTATCACAAGTTTATGGTGCTTAATCTATCTCAAGAATGCAGGAACACACTATGCATTAGTACAAATACAATACAATGCAAAACCCTGAAGTGAATATTTGCACGTAGCATTCAGTTGAGTACCTTGCTTGCCTTGTTTGTTAAGGTCATTAATTTCCTTCTGAGTCTGAGAAATGAGCATAGCTCTGCACTGAGTAGAGTATCTAATAAGTGTTAAAATTCTCAGACTAAGCATCTTCCTACACTTAGCACTTAACACTGCTCACCTGCCTCTCCTATTGGAGACTTTCAAACCACCCATCACGAAAACTATCTTCTCTCACCCTGTCACATTTTCCCTGCAGCTAGAGTTTGCACGATTATGATAGAATGGTGCCATAATGCTGGAGTGCTGAAGGGGTAGATACCGTTGACCGAGAGAAATGGAGATATGGTCTTGATAGTATTGTCAATGATCGCTGATAAAAAAAAGAATTTGACCCAAACGAATTGTCAGGGGTGAAGCCAGAAATAATGAATAATTTCCAAGCTGACTCGAAAGACAACAAACTAGGTGATGTACATCAGCAATTGTGAAATAATTACCTGCAAATATATAAATATTTTATTTTTGAAACATAGGCAATATTTCGTTTCTCTAATTTTTTATTTTTATTTTTTTTTCAAATTTCCAATGCAAATATCTCAAATCCCTTCAGGGTCAATTTCCTAAATAAAATAAAACTTGTAAATTGGTAACAAATGCGTGTTTGGTCTGTGGTCTGAAAACGAATAAAAGGAAATCTCAGCGAAAAACCTCTGTGATTCAGCATTATGCTGTATCAGTTGAGATTTTTAAAGCAGCTACTTGTCATCGAGATATGAAAGTGTTCAATTTATAGAGCTTCTCCTGACAGTGGCACTCATTGAGGGTGTTCACCATCAATCTGTCGCAGAATCGTATCATTCGGCGAAGAGACTTTGAAGATCAGTGAAGTACTGAACTTGAACAATAGGGGAAAATATAAATGCGAACACTTATCATGATCTTTCATCAGGGATCGCTAAATCTGGTCTACTAATCCAGGTCAGAGCCTGTGTCTCTCCCAGGTAACAAGTAGTGCCACTGATTGGCCAGAATGTCTACAGACCTGACATGCAAGTGTCACATAAATGGTGGGCGTGAACCAGCACACCTCAGCTGTTAAAATAATGATTTAAAGCACTGGGTCCTACATCTTTCAGAATAGGAAAAAAATCAGAGCGAATATATTATTAGATAATTGAGTTTGCCCTCCTGTTTCAGCTGTAGCGTGGAAGGGTAAAATGCAGGCTCAGAAATGGCTCCAACTCCAGACAGTTGTGGGCTGACAGAAGGCGGAGGTCTCCGGCATTACCCTGCAGCTTAGCAACAGCTGCTACCTCTACTTCGGGGGGGCAGAGAGAGTCACAAGGGAACACCTGAGAGAACATTTTAACTGCTTGTCTCTTACTCTATGGGGCAGTCTGTCTTAACTGCTCATCTCTCAGTATGTGGGGTGGTCTGTCTTAACTGCTCATTGCTCATTATGTGGGGTGGTCTGTCTTAACTGCTCATCTCTCAGTATGTGGGATGGTCTGTTTTAACTGCTCATCTCTCAGTATGTGGGGAGGTCTGTTTTTAACTGCTCATCTCTCAGTATGTGGGGTGGTCTGTCTTAACTGCTCATCTCTCAGTATGTGGGATGGTCTGTTTTAACTGCTCATCTCTCAGTATGTGGGGTGGTCTGTCTTAACTGCTCATCTCTCAGTATGTAGGGGGGTCTGTTTTTAACTGCTCATCTCTCAGTATGTGGGGTGGTCTGTTTTAACTGCTCATCTCTCAGTATGTGGGGAGATCTGTTTTTAACTGCTCATCTCTCAGTATGTGGGGTGGTCTGTCTTAACTGCTCATCTCTCAGTATGTGGGGGGGTCTGTTTTTAACTGCTCATCTCTCAGTATGTGGGGGGGTCTGTTTTTAACTGCTCATCTCTCAGTATGTGGGGTGGTCTGTTTTTACTGCTCATCTCTCAGTATGTTCGGTGGTCTGTCTTAATGCTCATCTCTGTGTGTGGGGTGGTCTGCTTTAACTACTCATCTCTCAGTGTGTTGGGTAGTTTGTTCAAGCTGCTCATCTCTCAGTGTATGGGGTAGTCTGTCCTAACAGCTCATCTCAGTGTGGTTGTCTGTTTTAACTGCTCATCTCTCAGTATGTGGGGTGGTCTGTTTTGACTGCTCATCTCTCAGTATGTGGGGTGGTCTGTCTTAATGCTCATCTCTGTGTGTGGGGTGGTCTGTTTTAACTGCTCATCTCTCAGTGTGTTGGGTAGTTTGTTCAAGCTGCTCATCTCTCAGTGTATGGGGTAGTCTGTCCTAACAGCT
This sequence comes from Gymnothorax reevesii, assembly GCA_029721435.1. Taxonomy (NCBI): domain Eukaryota; kingdom Metazoa; phylum Chordata; class Actinopteri; order Anguilliformes; family Muraenidae; genus Gymnothorax; species Gymnothorax reevesii. The sequence goes on along the minus strand of CM056579.1, from coordinate 98,104,584 downwards.
CATCTCAGTGTGGTTGTCTGTTTTAACTGCTCATCTCTCAGTTTGTTGGGCAGTCTGTTCTATGTTCTAACTGCTCATCTTTTAGTGATGTGGAGTAGTCTGTCCAATCAGGGGAAAGCAGGTGCATTTCAGAAAGAATTTTCAGCTTTGTAGGAAGCCAGGAAGTTAAAAAAAAAAGTGCATTTAGAAAACGCCAGGCTGCGTTTTTCAACAGCTTTGCCTTGACTGCTCTTTCCTAAAGCTTTTGGGCTAGTTGGCAAAATGACGTAAAATGACTGGTATTTGCTCGCTGTTCGTTATGAAGTTTGTTGGAGTAATTATGTCTGGCTCTCATCAGATGTACAAGTAGCAGCTGAAATTCTGCTGGAGTCAAGTCTGGTCGTTTCCCGTATCTGGGCCGAATGTCCTCCCTGCATCTCAGCTGCTGTATTCAGGAGTTCAGCTTCTTTCTTGCTTGTTGCTTGGCGCACGTTTGGAGGGAGCACGACCGGGGAAATGATCCATCTATTCAGCACAGAAAGCCGCCTCGTTAAGCTGCGTATTTCATTTGGTATTAATTTAGATGAGGCTGATAATGTTCCCCGTTCATGTAAATATGTCATCCAGCCAGTCTTCCGGGACCACTTGCTCTATTGCTGGGTAAAATTATGGGCCTGTGAGCGTTGTCACCGTATCTCCTGATAAGACTTCCATTGTGTTCCTCTGGCAGTCATAAAGTAGGGGAAGGCAGTGCCAAGGTGCTGTCCGGCCCCCTGAAATGCACGATTTACCAGGCTTTGATCCATTGCGGCGTGATGTCATAACCTGGGCTGGCCCAGATTACTGTATACATTAGACAGAAGGGGGTGGAATTTAGGTGGCTGTGTATTTAGAACAGGATGCCAGCATTCTCTCTCTTTAGTAGCACACAGTTTGAAGGTGGCTCTTACTTCACTGTGACTCTCTCTCTCTCTCTCTCTCTCTCTCTCTCTCTCTATAATGAGGTTATGAGTCCTCTGACTACTGACAGGGCGGTTATGTAATTTTTACTGTACCTATTTTTAGCTCACATGGCGACTGAGTACTGTTACTCTATACTTTTGTATTTAGAAGTCACTTTGCTCCAATCAGCCAAATGACTACACTTCAAATTCCAGTTTTGAGCATTTAGAAACATTGTCTGTTTTAGTAGAGATACCTTGTAACTACTTGTAACGCCTGCCAGAGAGTGAGAAAGAGTCGTATGCAAATATAATTCATGAAACGTTTTTGTACATATGGGATAACATCTGCTTTTCAATTAAGCATTCATAGCATCATTTTGTATTACTGCAGCATGTGGATTGGAGGACGTTGCCTCATACATGTTTTAAATACATATAGGCTTCCCTGTTACCAGTTATAATCAGTATGCTATGGGAATGCTTGCATTTATTGCCCGTACCTTGCCAATACTGGCACATAAATTAATACTGTCGTTTTTCAGAGAATTCCTGTGGTTTGGTTTCTGCTACAAAGTTACGTGAGACATGGATTGCTTTATCTGTAGTAAGTATGTATTAGACTTAGGCATACTTATGGCAACAATTTCTATTCTTGAGGTGGTTCTTATAACTGCCAGTGTGTGTACTGGAGTCTGCACATTGGGTCTCTATACTTGGATCAGTTGTAATGCTGATGCAATTTTCTGATTTGATTACATCACATAAATTGCAAATGTTGCTGTGTGTTATTATACCCCATTGGACCATCCACTTCATGCATTTAGGTTTTATTCTGAAGACATTGCACTGCCATATCTAATTTAGTGTTATTTTGGGATCATGTTGATTTATTCTGCTCATTCTCTGGGATTGAAGAAATTTTATGGGATTCACGAGCCATTGACCTTGGCTCTCAAAGCCGCTATGCCCCCCTTTCCTGCTTTTAAATCACATATGAAAAGAGGTTATTTGATATGAGAGGTACTTTTGAAATGACAGACTTGTCAAGTAAGTCTATTATATTGATTGAATTTGAGGACACATTAATGCTGTAACTTTGAATATGGAAATTATTCAAAGATTTGCCTTCGGCGTACCCTTTCATCTTAAACACACAGTCACTCAGAGAGGTGCAGAGAGTTTCAGGCCATTTATTGTGGCCTCACACATGCACAGGAAAACGCGCTCTATCTCTCTCTCTTTCTCTCTCTCTTTCTCTCTCTCTCTCTCTCTCACTCACTCGCACACACACACACTCTCTCTCTCTTTGCCCATCCCCTTCATCTTTGACTTTGAAGATCATGTCAATGTGCTGTATTGATAACTGCTAAGTTTTATCCCAGGGATGAAAAAGTGCTTTCATTAAAAGCAGTAGATACAGATGATATAGTCATGACAGAGCCCTCATCATCACGGCTGTCTGGGATTACTAGGAGAGACTTCCTTGGAGCCTGTAGAAGAACTGTGGCAATATGGTTGGAACAAGGGAACATCCAGTTTTATTGAAAACTATATAATAGCTGGACACTGTTCCCAATTAGTTTCCAGCAGTTCAAAGCCACATAATTACATTTTTCAATGTAAAGAAACCTGTATGGAAACCTTTGATTTAATGATTTTATGAAGAATTCTTGCTTCACAGAGATGCTTAAAATTTGCCTAAAACTTTTGCAAAGTGCTGTACATTCTCAAATATCTTCAACTTCTGTTGCTCTGAGCTACGAAGATTGCTGGCTTTGTCCGACGCATAAAATAACAAGTGTCTCTGTATTGATTCTCTCTGTTAAATGACGCGGTAGTTGCTGTAGTGCTTGGTTCAAAATGAACAGCTACGGTAAATTTTGGCTCAAAGGCCGTGCTTTGTAACTTGTGGTCGTTACCCTATGTTTGACCGTTAATGGTGTGAGGTGTTGTATGAAAATGGGACGGTATCCTTCATCGGTTCAGATGTGTTTTTGCTCTGGAGAGAAAACGAAAAATTATCTACCAAAATGGAGGAACTTGGAGCGGAGTTGCTCGTTCCTTTGCATTGAGAGGAGTCAGTTGTGGTGATTTTGGCTTTAAGTAAGGTCACCTCCTGGGCATCTCCCTCAGAGGTTGTTCCAAACACCTCGACTCAGGAGCTGACCCAGGACACGCTGGAAGGACCATGTCTCCTACTGTTCGAGATCATCGATCATCTCGGGATCCACTGGGATGAGGAGAGAGTCGATTTACTTTGCTTCCTTTGTTGCCTCTACAACCCTGATTTGGATTGAACTCTTAGATACTGGATTGATGGATGCAGGGCACAAAATTCACACCAGCTACCATTTAAATGCTGATAAAATATGCAAATAGATGGTAAATGTGCTACACTCTCTGACAAAAAAACAAACAAACAAACAAACAAAAACAACAAACAATTGCAATCTATTTAGTGGCTGGTAAATTATGGACATTTACTATCTATTTGTTTGGTGAACAAATCAGTTAATTTTTCACCCTGTAATGGATAATGGAGGCGAGGGCCACCCACTGTAATGTTCAGCGAGCCCCAAGGGAAGCGAAGCGGGAGTAGCCGTGACGGTATATTCAGTATTCCCTTGCCCTTTTGCATAAGGCTCCAAATCACCTTTGCTGTTTTGTTTTCATGGTTGATTGCTTATAGTTATATGAGATGTCACCAATGTCCACTGTGGGAGTTTTAGACTGAAGAACTTGCAGTACATTTCCTGACAGTACAGCAAAATTTACAGTATTTTCCCCTCAGGACCAAAGTCCTCCTTCACTTTCGCTGTCATTTCGCAAGACTAAAGTAAGGGCATTCCAAGTTTAAACGAATGCATTTTGCATTGCCTCAGTATTTCTCACTTTCTTGCTCCTGTGAAACAGTTTGGGTTGTGTTTTTTGCTGACGGCGGAAGCGCAAACACACCTGGGTGTGCCCGGTGTATTTCACCCCTCCTGGGCTAGGTGCTTCATGATCCGCTATAAAAACCTCTGGAGTATGCCAAGGCCATTGCAATCTGTCATGACTGTATTACAGTTATGGTTTGTGATAGTTCCATTATGGTTGTGTCGCATCATTATCTTTTACACATACCAGGAAGGTATTTTATGATGAGAAGCCTTGTTCTTTGATGGAATAACCCTTTCTATAATGAAGTTTTTTTAAAAGGATTATGTAGTTGTTGTATGAATGTGACGTATGCGAGTAAACTGAAAGCAATATGCTGTGATTTATATGATAAAGACTGTGTCCTGTGTACAGTCTTACTTCTAATTTGTCTTCCATTGGTAATTTATACATGGAAGTGTGATAAGTACTGATTGCTTATTAATGTGTGTGTGTGTGTGTGTGTGTGTGTGTGTGTGTTTTTTTTTAAATTCTGGCGGGCAAGGCTTGTTTGATAAAATTTTGATGTTGATTTTGAAGCTGTGCTGAAATCTCTTTTTTGAACCTTCAGGGGATGCATTTGTCCTCCGGGACAGAACCCCTGCTGCCTTAGTTTTTAAAGCCTGGTGCTCATCACAACAAAGTGCAGAAAAAGACCATTATATAAAATCATGCTTTCATCCTTTATGCATGGTGTTTTTTTTATCTGCATTGCAACAATTGCTATTTTCAATTTTAATTAAATTTAATTGCTGAGTGATGGCAATAGTACCTTTAACTGTATAGAGGACAGTTTATGTTGATTTTGTCACTACTTGGAACAATCTGCAAAAAATATTAAACTTGACAGATTCAGTTTCTGATGTTAAGGATGTAATGTGAACTCAGGGGCTGTAATATTCTCCTGCATTTAGCCTTCTGCTCTGTTGATTTGCTCTTTACTGCATTTGTAAATTCTGTGTTTTATTTCAGGTGTCCTTGTGAAAGAGATGGCAATATCAGCAGGTTTACTTCTCATATAAAAACACGGTCTCATTTTAAAAGTGGAGCTTAAATGCAGCATGCTACACAGGCTCCCTGTGCCCTTTAATGAAGCATGCCATACAGTCTCCCTCTTCCTTCAAATGTAGCATGGTGCAAAAGTCTACCTGCTCCCTTTATTGAAGCAGGCCTCGCAGTCCAAGTTATGAAAGTAAAACTCTCCAGCGTTTAGTTCTCACTGCCTGATTTAGCTAATTAGACCAACCCTTCAGCAAGGAGGTCAAACCAATTACAGAAACCAGCTGGCTGGGCTCATGAGCGAAAGTAAAACGAGGCACAACTTTTATTTTCTGACCCTTGGAATGTCCATCTCTTACAGCCTGTGTTCCCACAAATGCTTCAGTTTCCTTGTTTTTTCAAGTGATGCATGCCACTCAAGCAGTCCTCCCTGTCCCTTTAACAGAAACATGCTAAACACTCTCCCTGTTCCTTCAAATGAAGCATGCCACACAGTCCCCCAAGTTCCTATAACAGAAGCATGCTACACATTCTAACTGTTCCCTGCATTTTTTTTTGAACACAGGGTATTTATCATAGGATAGATACCTGGAAATTTCCAGGTATCTAGCCAACAATAAATACCGAGTGCTCGAAAAAAGAAAATGTAGATTTATCGCCATTCTACTGTGACTCTTGTCAACACCCCTCCGAAAATATTGGATAAATACCAAGTGCTCGAAAAAAAAAAAAAAACAAAAAACGGTAGATTTACCTCCATTCTACCATCACTCTTGTCAACACCCCTACGAAAATGTTGGCATGCTAGCTATGACACACAGTTCGATATCACTTTGGCTTGCCAACTAGCTCGCTAACGAGTATGACAGTGTACAAATTGAAAGCGAACTGCAGCCTTTTTAGCTCGCTAGCCAGTTGGCTACGTAGCTAAATACATTGGCGCGCTAGCTATACTATTGCTAGCTAGGTAGCCAACTGGCTCGCCAGCGAGTTAGACTGTACGCAAACTGTAGCCTTATTTTGTCGGTGTAATGAGGAGGTCTTGACCCAGTGCAAGGTAGTTTACCGGTGAATAGATACCTGGTGTTAACCAATCAAAATGCAGAATTTGCTGGAATGAAAGGTAGAATGAAGCATGCCACACGGTCTCCTTTGCATGCAACAGTTTTCTTATCCCTTTAACTGAAACATGCTTCTCAGTCTCCGTGTTCCAGAAGATATGCCATATGTCTTCCTGTTCCTATAACTGAAGCAAGCTGCACCATTTACCTGTTCCTTTTAATGAATAATGCCACTCCTATTCCTTAAATTTAAGCATGCCACAGTCTCCCAGTTCTCTTAATCAAAGTGAACTACAGTCTCCCTGTTCCCTTTAAATAAATCATGCTACACAGTCTCTTGTTCCCTCAAGTGAAGCATGGCAAACAGTGTCCCTAATCCCATAAATAAAACATCCCACTGTCCTCCTGTTCCCTTTAATGAAGCAGACTACTCACTCTCACTGATCCCTTGACTGAATCATGCTACACAGTTTTGGGAGGTGGATAATCCAGTTAAGAAAGTAAAAGTAATCTTTAGTTTTTTGTTCCAGCTGCCTGGCTTGGCTAATAAGACTAACCTTTCATCAAGGAGGTTGAAATAATTACTGAAACCAGCTGGCTGAGCTCATGGGTGGAGGTAAAACATGGCAGGAATTGTACTTTCTGACCCCTGGAATGTCCGTCTCTGATAGTCTCCCTGTTCCCTCAAATGAAGCATGCTGCACAATCGCACTGTTCCTTTAAATAAAGAATGCCACCCAGCCCTCTCTGTTCCTTTATCAGAAGCGTGGCGCAAATTCTTCCTTTTCCCTCAAATGAAGCATGCAACACAATCTCCTTTTTCCTGTCAACAAAGCATGGTACAGTCTACCCATTCTTTTTACTGAAACATGCTACACCGTCTCCCGGTTCCCTTAAATGAAGCGTGCCACATGGTCTCCTGTTTTCTGTCAATGAAGCATGGTACAGACTACCCATTCTTTTTCCTGAAACACCCTACACAGTCTTCCTGTTCCCTCAAATGAAGCATGCCACACTCTTTTTTTCTGTAAATGAAGCATGCTGCAGTCTTCCCATTCCCTCAAATGAGGCTTGCCATTCAGTCTTCCTGTTCCTTCAATTGAAGCATGCTGTACGGTCTCCCTGTTCTCTCAAATGAAGCATGCAGCATGCTCTTCTTTTTCCTTTAAAAAAAAAAAAAGCATGCTACAGGCTCCCTGTTCCTTAATTGAAGTGTGCTACACAGTCTTCCTTTTCTCTGTGAGGCCATCACACTCAACTTGGCTTCCTTCCCCCCTGACAATATTGACAAGTTCTCACCAGCTTTTGACAGCTTTGGACAGGTTTGTAGACAAGCTTTACGGAAGTGATATTCCCCAAAAGCGGCATTCTTGCCCAGGAGCAGTTATACTGCTGATTATGGGAGGGTGAGCTGATGAGGCATTAGCTCTTAAAATTCCTGCCGATTAGGCCGACTAGTATTACCCAGAAGAAAAACGGATACAGCACCACTCTTGAGCTACACTCGAGGCTCCTTTAATGACGAGTGTAAAAATACAATCGAATGGTGGATAGGAATTCTCGCTGAAGAGAAAGCCAGGACTTGGGGGTTGCATATCATGTCACCTGCTAGTTTCCCTTAGGAGCGTCATTAGAGGAGTGCTTATTAGTGGAAATGCAAGGTTTTTAACATTTATGGATACCTCAGACTCTAGCTAAAAGGTGGAAATAGATCAAATAGATCAGCAACGCTGTTTTGTCTTTAAACCTAGGGACATACTGCATGTACTAAAGCATTAAAAACTTGGCTGAGGCCCTTTGCATTTCGAGCCTTTGTTTCTACTGCTACAAGGTATGCATAAATCAGAAGCAGATGCAGCCATGTCCACCAGTCAGTTAGTAGAAGTGGCTGTATGCGAGTTGTTTCTGTTACAAGTTGCACTAGGGCACGGCGGGAGCACCACAGCACCTCCCTCAGATAAGTTGGTCCCAGGCACAAATCACAATGCGTTCAGGGTCTCGCTGGCTGTTACAGATGATGTCCACTGTCCATCTCTCATTCTGTGATGCATATCCCTGGTGGGCAAGATCTTGGATCTGGACTCTGGGGAAATGGATGTTTGGGCCATGTTTGTGAGTGAGAATGTATCGCTGTGACATGCGTTTGAAACTGTAGTCCTACAGGTTGGTAACTATTCATCACTGATAGTTCTTATTGTATATTTACAAGCTAATAGAATTTTAAAAAGAGGAACATACTCTTTTTTCTGATAGTTATACCCCCGCAACGAAGTTTAGGGGGGTATACTAGGTTTGCTTTGTCCGTCTGTGTGTGCGTGCGTGCGTGTGTCTGTGTGTCTGTGCGTGTGTCTGTGTGTGTGTGTGTGTGTGTGCGTCTGTGCGTCCGGACCTAGATCTCATAACCTACTCATCCGATTTTGAGAATTTCTTTTCTTGGTGGAAGGTCCATTGACTGTGGTACTGTCCGACTACTTGTTGCGGGGGGTATCCTGTAAGCCATGCTTACTAACTAAATCTAGTTATATTTATTGTTGCAAGAAAGGCTACTTCAATTGTTCTCATGTTGATTGATATGTATTGCTAACTAATAAAAGCTAATTTAACAATGTATTTAAACTGCAGCAGATTCATAAGCCTTTTATCACTTCAATGCTAATCACTGCTATAGGCATGCAAGGCAGAAAATTTATGAAGCAAAATTTCTGATTTCAGCCTTCAAATGGTCAACAATTTTGTGAATTTTCAGCGAACAAATTAGTTGGCAATGACCTTCAGATGGGTTCACAGGTACCTGTAAGTGTTTCTGAAGGTCATTTGTCAACTACATAATGAACAATTAACTTTTTTAGGGATAGTATGAGCGAAATTAAGCACTTTTTAGGGTTAATAATGGTTCATTTAAACTTCTAATCTTCTATCTGTGAGCTCTGCCATGAGAGGAAGGGTTCCCTGCTGTAGCCATCTTCCCTGCTTGACCTGGGCATTTTTTACTCACTAGTTTGAGGGTTTTCTCCCTGCTTGGGGTTTGTTTATCTCATGAGCTTTTTTTGAAAGTTCAAGCCAGGCCCTTCTGAAACTTTATAATGCACCTATGTGACATTTCTTTCGAGAAAAGTTCTGTATAGATAAATTTAATTGGATTTATGTCCCATCTTGAAGGACAGGAATTTATTGCCCAGCTGAGTCAAGTGCAGGCCAAAACTCGGTCCGAAAAGGTTTGCAATAAAAAGCATTTAGCTGTGTAGCAAACCTTTTCCCTCCCTCTCATTGCAGGGCAAATTATCCCAACTTCACCCTACGGCCTCCCTAACTAACAGTCATAACTGTACACTATAAATGCACCTACCCTTTTATGGTTATCCATTCCATAGAGCACGCCATGGAGCATGCTAATCCATTGAGAATGGCCCACCAAGAGCTGCCGCTCATTAATGATGTAAAGAAAGCTCCCAGACCTGGGACAAATTATTGGCTCTCTGGTGAAACTGAACTAGTGCCAAAAACGGTCATACCCATCCTTGTCTTGTTAAAGTGATTCAACGACTGTACAATCCTTTATTGGTGTTATCCTTGTTTTTTTTTTTTAATGCTGTTTTGTGGTTCAGAGTATATCACTTTTTATGAAATGAAAACCATAAAATGGTTCAATGCCTCAGCTCTCCAGCAGCTCAGCGTACCAGAATGGCATAGAGATCATTGTGTGCGGAGCAATCTATTTAACAAAACTGTGCTACCCTCATTGTCCACCAGGTGTCACTGTGAGCACCCTCCGCATTGTGATTAACCCTCGTCCAACCAAGGGTTTTTTATTTCTATAACCCTGACCAAAGGGGGGTGGTTACCACCCCGCCCCTGATTATTTCGAAATTAAGTGATAAACATCATCTTCTTTGGTATCATTGTACAGCTACAAATGTCCTCTCTTCAAATCAAGTACAAATAAATGCATTTCAACATTATGATGTCATAGTGACGTCATAACTAACACCATATTAGGAAAAAACATCAAAATGACAAAAATCCATGTTTTTAAAAAAAATATTTTTATTTGTTTCAGCTGAAAATAAGTAACTTTCTGTAACCTTTAGAACTACTGATACTACAATTAATATTTTAGTATTATTATATGCTCTTCTATTATCATTAGGTGAAGATCACTTCAAGGTTACTCGTCACTCTGGTCATTGTAATTCCAAGATTTTCAAAACCCAAAACCAGTGAAGTTGGCACGTTATGTACATCGTAGATAAAAACAGAATACAATGATTCGCAAATCCTTTTCAACTTATATTGAATTGAATACACTGCAAAGATGTTTAATGTTCAAACTGAGAAACTTTATTTTTTTTGCAAATAATCATTAACACATTAATCAGCAACACATTGCAAAAGCGTTGGCAGAGGGGCCTTTTTACCACTGTGTTACATCGCCTTTCCTTTTAACGACACTCAGTAAACGTTTGGGAACTGAGGAGACCAATTTTTGAAGCTTTTCAGGTGGAACTCTTTCCCATTCTTGCTTGATGTACAGCTTAAGTTGTTCAACAGTCCGGGGTCTCCGTTTTCGTATTTTACGCTTCATAATGCACCACACATTTTCAATGGGAGACAGGTCTGGACTACAGGCAGGCCAGTCTAGTACCCGCACTCTTTTACTACGGAGCCATGCTGTTGTAACACGTGCAGAATGTGGCTTGGCATTGTCTTGTTGAAATAAGCAGGGCCGTCCATGAAAAAGACGTTGCTTGGATGGCAACATATGTTGCTCCAAAACATGTATGTACCTTTCAGCATTTATGGTGCCTTCACATATGTGTAAGTTGCCCATGCCTTGGGCACTAATACACCCCCATACCATCACAGATGCTGGCTTTTGAACTTTGCGCCTATAACAGTCTGGATGGTTCTTTTCCTCTTTGGTCCGGAGGACATGACGTCGACAGTTTCCAAAAACAATTTGAAATTTGGACTCGTCAGACCACCGAACACTTTTCCACTTTGCATCAGTCCATCTTAGATGAGCTTGGGCCCAGCGAAGCCGGCGGCGTTTCTGGGTGCTGTTGATAAATGGCTTTTGCTTTGGATTGTAGAGTTTTAACTTGCACTTGCAGATGTAGTGACGAACTGTAGTTACTGACAGTGGTTTTCTGAAGTGTTCCTGAGCCCATGTGGTGATGTCCTTTACACACAGATGTCGGTTTTTGATGCAGTACCGCCTGAGGGATCGAAGGTCACGGGCATTCAATGTTGGTTTTTGGCCTTATCGCTTACGTGCAGTGATTTTGTCTTGTCTTTACTGAAGGATTGGATGTTTCAAATGGTCTTATTATTTAATTTAAACAATCATGAAACGCATTATAGGGTTTGGGCTACCTGTGGAAAGACATTTACAAGGGCAACTTTCTGGTGTAACATTTATTTATTTATTTTAGTGATGTCAAATGATTAAAATTTTTAATCAGGTTAATCACAGGGTTGCTGTGGATCAATTTCGATTAATCACAATTAAATATTTTTAATCTATATTAATCGTGTTTCATTTTGCATGAGCAAGGAGATTCAAGAAAGAAGGGAATATATATGCACTTACCCCCTTTGCGCAGAAGCCAAATCTGGCCATTTAGGTGTTACCTTATTTAAGGCTTTATAATTCAAGATTGCAGCTTCACAGACAGGAAAATTGATTAAATGATTAAAAAGGGCAAGACATTTACCCTGAAATGAAAACCTAACAGTTCCCATTTATAAGCTCGAAACCTTTCTACACCTTAAAACTCGGTGTAAAACTCACTAACTCCTTAATATCTGAATTCTGAAATATACCTTATTTTAACAGAACAGACATTCCACTTTCAGGACAAATCAAACAATATATCGAGGGCTGACTGCAATAAACAGTTATGTCCAATGTGAAACTTCTGGACATAACGGTATATTGTAGTCAGCCCTCAATATGCCTCCCTAGATTCAATAGATAGTGTTCCAGTTCTGGGGTTGATCTGGGGTTGCCATCTAGTGATGGAGTACTGTAACTGCATGCTTAAATTTGCAGTTCCATGTCCGCTAGCGTCTTTAGCGGCTTCGATACCGAGTTGTTTGGTTCTGCTGGATCAACTGCCCATTTTCGCATGCGCAACCGTAACACTACTTGGACAAACTGCCCGAAATGCGGCATTTCAGGGATTTTGAGTTCTTCTCCGCTGCAGAAGAATTAATTGCGTAAAAATTTTAAATCAGATCAATAATGCTGCGTTAACGCGTTAATTTTGACAGACCCAATTTATTTGTTCGTTGTTTGATTGTAAACCTGCGACTAAACTTGGATTATAACTCATGTCACCCATGAAATCTCATAAACATGATACAATGATAACAGATAACTCTAGTTTACAAATAACGCCGGTGTGTTATGAATAACTATTTTGGGGTTATAACGTTAATTTGTTGCTTTCTTATTAGCCATGAGTCAGACAATAATATATCAATTACTCGTCTATGTAAAAAGCTGGAATCAATAAAGTTATTTGTTATGATTGTGTTTACATAGAGGTCTTCAACAGCATTGGGTTAAAATTATTGCTCTTCAACAAAGTATGAGCAAGCACCGCTCCTAAGAGTAACGTTAGCAGACGTAGTAGCTATTGTAACCTCAAATCGGGACAATATCAATGTAATGACGGTACAACGCCAGCCTACAAAGCTGATACGGTCTGTCTTTGCTTTCAAACAATAGCTGCTAGTAAGTCAACAACTTTTTTCACCGTGAAGCATAAAGTTTGCTATAAAAAACACTCCGAAAAGGGGCTTAGTCTGCCGTTGAAATTCTAATGCTACCTCGGCTAACCTTGTTTACATTATTTGAATGGGCTTACAATCAGTTACGTTTTGATAACCGACATAGGGATTGTGACTGCACACGATAACACAGTCAACAAAAACAATGTGTGATAAATACAACACGAGCATATAACTCACCTCTCAATCAGCAACACTGCCAGCTCAGTGTCCAAGTTGCAGCCCTCTTTTGCCATGAGCTCTCTCCACTGTGAGAAATCCTTAAGAAATAAAGTAACTCAAAGCCTGCGAAAGGCTAAAGCTAAATTCTTTATGGATATTATTGTTGATGCAAAGGGGAATGCAAAAAGGATCTGGGAAAATCTTTATAAACTAATCGGGAAAGAAATTAAAGACTCTAAGAAAATATTGAGCTCAGAAATAACAATGCAATTGTATCTAATCCAACTGTCCTAGCTAATGAGCTAAACACTTTTTTTCTAACTCGGTTAGGGAGATAACAGAAATGTTTCCACCACCTATTGCTACTGTCAGACCCATTAATCCTGCAAAACCAGTCTTTTCTTTGCGAGAAATAGCTGAAATGGAGGTTGCTAAAATCATTGGCTCTCTAAAGAATTCTAAAGCCAGGGCTGTTCATGAGCTGTATACAAATGTTCTCAAATTATGCAAACAGTCCCTTCTCTCACCAATAGCATATATGATTAACTTGTCACTTAAACAAAAAGTAGTTTCATCGTCTTGGAAAATGGCTACAGTCACCCCAATCTTTAAATCTGGTGACGGTACTAATATAGCCAATTATTAACCAATTAGTATTCTTCCTGTGGTTTCTAAAGTTGCTGAGAGGTGGGTAGCAAAAATTATGAACAAACGTTTAAATAAAGGCTCCCCCCTGCTGCATCCAATGCAATTTGGTTTCCGTGAGAATCATTCCACAGAGTTTGCTAACTGTCTGTTTATAGAAAAGATTAAATGCATGTTGGACACAAATGCTTGCGTTGGTACAGTATTTTTAGATCTGAGAAAGGCATTTGACACTGTTAATCATGAAATTTTATTGTCTAAATTAAGTTATTTTAACTTTTCTCCAGATGCAATTCAATGGATTAAATCATACTTAGAATACAGAAAACAGTGTGTCTGTATTAACGGTGTCAAATCACCCTTTCTGATTATCTCTGTTGGTCTACCTCAGGGGTCCATTCTTGGCCCTCTGTTATTGTCAATGTATACTGAGCAACAAAAGAAACGCAAGTTAGCTAGTTAGTCAATGTCCTCTTATGGTTACTCAGTCAAAGTGACCGCAAAATAAAGAAACGTTTGATGAAACCAGTGTAAATGTGCACGCACTAGTAATAAATTTCTTTTCTAAAATAATTACGTGCAAACTTATTTTCCAGTCTGCCTTTAATTAACTTGCGTTTCTTTTGTTGTTCAGAATATATTAATGACCTGCCCAACTCATGTCATAAGGTTGAATTTCAAATGTACGCCGATGACGCTGTCATCTTCACTAGTGCAAAAAATACTCAAGAAGCAGCTTCTGTTCTCACCTCAGCGATGGTTCCTGTATATGAATGGCTATATAAATCTTGCCTCCTATTAAATACAAATACAACTGTTTGTATGATGTTCACAAAGCAACCATTGAACATCAAACATTCAGGTGTTTTTTTGGGAGGACGGGAACTAGAAATTGTCTCTGAATTTAAGTACCTTGGTGTAACACTTGATTCTACACTATGTTTCAAAAGCCATATTAAAAGGATAGCTAATACAGTGAAATTCAATTTTAAAAAATGTAAACAAATACGACCATGCATAACACTGGGTGCTGCTAAAGTCTTCCTACATTTAATGATTTTGTCACACATTGAATATTGTATTACTTGTTGGTCGCTGGCCGGAGTACATGTATGCAAAACCAAAGAATCACTCTATAAAAGATCATTAAAGGTCCTTTATAGAAAACCTATGTCATTTCATGTTTGCAGCATTTTAAAAATGTATAATTTTATGAGCTTCAAGAACTTTATAAGTTTTAAATTTGCTTGTCTGATGTATAAGGTGTTGCATGGACTTGCTCCACCTCCCATGTCTGATTTTTTTCAAAATAAAGGCTCAGAGCGGGCCTACGACCAGGGCCTCGTTGAGAGGAGACTGTGAGGTGCCATACAGAAAAACAGCCTTTGGACAAAACTCTCTCTCTGTAAAAGCCAGTAAGATCTGGAACAGTCCTCCACTCTCCGTAAAGGAGTGCCCCACATTGCAAACTTTCCAAACGCACGTCAAGCAGTGGCTGAAAGTAAAACAGTCCTGTAACCATTGATTTTTAGGGTGTCAGTAATATACTGTCCCATGATTTGTTTTTATTGTGATCTACTGTCTCGTTTTATGTTTTGCTTTTGTGTGAGTGGTGTCTTTGGTATTATGTTTTTGTGTTACCTGCCAAGGAACAGCGGATGAAAACTAGCATTGTTGCTATATTCCGGCATATTTACATCTATTGTTTTCTGATTAGATGTTCATTAATGTGCATTGTCCCTATTAAATAAATAAATAAACAAATAAATAAATAAATAAATAAAGCCGGTCCAATATTAACTCAGGTTTTGTGCCGTGCAAGGTCACTCTCCCTTTTTTTATCCTAGCTTCCACGACGTCGTCCTTTTCAGCTTCTTTGCCTCAGCCATCTTTCGAGACACGATACCGAGCTAGCGGGCTAGCCTAGCTGCTTTCTCCTTATGCTCTTTATCCAAAAGCTTGTGTGTGCCGTAACGCAGAACGTACCCCTCGCGAGAGTGCGGGACCCGCGGTCTAAAGTTACATAGTCCCAGATGCAGGGCACCAGGTCCCTCTGTGGTAATGGAAGAGATACCATTCTCACTGCAATAATCCAGCCCACCAATAGATAGACTTTGAAACTGATATTTTTAGGTGAAATTCCTACCTAGTTGGCTTTAAGGAAGAGTAAGCTGATTAAGTCATGGTATCATTGTGAGATAGTTTTCACTGGATTTATTGCGAAGCCATTTTATGGGATTTTTAGCTCCAGGAATAAATTGGATTATTGATCCAGTCTCAGTTGTGTTGATTTAGATCTGTACTAGTGCCGTATAAGATTGCATGACTATTCCGCGCTTTTTTGATGAAAATGGGCACAAGGGCAAATTCATATTTTCCAGAATACTGTTTTTCATGAAGGCTTACATGGAATTATGAAAATGAGATTTGACGGGTGTAGTTTCTGGTATGGTGTGTGACAACACTTTGCCAATGACTGGTGTACTTTATTTGATGGTTTCTGCAGACATTTTGATAATGATTGGTTTACCTTGCTTGGATAGTTTGTGAGAACACTTTACTGATGATTAGTGTTCTTTGCTAGATGGTTCGTGGCAATACTTTTTGCAAGACTGAAGGAATTACCTCCGCCAACGAAGTTGGGGCAGAGGTCATGTTTTTGCCCCTGTTTGTTTGTTTGTCTGTCTGTTTGTGAACAACATAACTAAAAGAGTAATGCAAGGATTTGGCTGAAATTTTGCGGGTGCTTTGCTATTATATCAAGGATGGACCCTATTTATTTTCACCGTGATCAGTGAAACAATATGGTCGCCACGGCAGCCATCTTGAAATCCTATGACACACAATAATTCAACTATTGCTCCGACTCATGAAGATTTGGATTGTGCTGCCTTGGTGGAGGTTTGCACTCTACGAGTGCCTCTAGTTTAACGTTACTATATGTTTTATGTGAATGCTGTGCTATTGGTTGGTGTGCCGCATAAGGTGGTTTGTGATAAAGCTTTGCTAATGACTTCTGTACTGCAGGATGGGTATGCTTTGCTATATTCTAATTGCTCATTGATTCGTTAATTATGCACCGGGTTAGTCGTTAAGTGTATTGGATAGAAGTGATTGTACTTAAATTCCAAAGTTTTCATTGCTGTTATGGGTAAAACCGGGCTGTCAGTAAAGACAATTCTACCAATTAAAAACTTTTTTCATGTGCAGCTACATTGATTGAGTTCTATGTAAAGCAGCCATACCTGAGTGTAAAATGTATGTGAACGTCTGTACTTACAAGTTAATTGTGGGTGTATACTTGGGTAGTTTTTCCTATAATTTACTCTCTGCGATATGTTCATTAAACGTGTGAGTAATTGCTATGCATACAAATGACTGTGGATAGAAATATTATGTGGCAGCATGACACGTAGCACTCCAGGGTATTCCTTGCAGCTTGTTTTCACACATGCGCTAGCGTGGAGATCTTCAGCAGATCTGTTAGCGCCTGGTTATTATGAGAATCGAGTCTGTTCTCACTCGCCGCCCTCACTCACTTGAAGCATACTTGGATATTTTACATTCCTGCCAACTCTTGAGCGTTCATGTTCACCAATCGTGAGCGACCCTTGTTCTTTTGGAGATTTACCATCTTCCTGTTTTTTATTTCAGCCCCTTATTTGAGACACTGGATTCAATGCTTTTGCAGGTCAACAAGATCCCTTCCTGTTAAACGAAGTACACGTCTTGTTGGATATGGCTTGAAAACCTAGAGGACAGTATACCTCTAGATGCAGGTTTGGGCAGCCATGCTGTAGCTGTAGGCTTTGTTCGGGTTTTAGTGAAAACCTAGAGGTTGGTAGATCTTTGGGAACACAGTTGTTCACCCCTGATATATATACACACTGAGAGATGGCAGGACACTCAATGTCTGTGTTTATGTGCTTGTTGGTGCATGTGGATGTTTGTGTAAGTGTGTGTATGGGCTTGTGTTGGTGCATGGGGATGTTTTTATGTGAGTGTGCATGAGTTTATGAGAGTATGTTGGATATGTGTGCAAGTTTATATCTGCCTATGAGAATGAGGAGGGAGAATGATGGCATTGATGTGAACATCTACCCAGTTAAAAATGGTCTCCTGAGTATAAGCTTTGAGGCTCTCTGCCCAATATAGTGCCTCGTCAGTGAGCGCTCTAACCCAGGGATAAGAGCAGAAACAAGTGTGGCCAATCTCAGATCAAGAGCTCTTAACCATAAATAACTCAATGTGTAGGTGAAGCATTGCAACCACTGCAGTATGATGTGTCTGAAGTTGTACCTGCGATGCCCTCTTTGTGCTTAGTCATGTAATTGATGTAATGTATTTATTTATTTTATTACACAAGACTGATGAAACGCGTCTGTTTAAACCTGGCACAGATGGGCTCGGTTTCCGCAGGACTGCACCTCTTTGACAGTGTGTTTTGGCAGCTGTGAGCAGGAATGGAGAACGTTAACTATAGATCTCTATTGTATTCGAGAGACAGATGTTCCACTTTGCTGGCACCTTTTCTCCTATTTTTGTCTTTTGTCTGTCTTGTCATGCAAAGCTGTCCCCTGAGCAGCAGGCTGGAAATAATCTTTGAATTTGTCTCAGGGTGATTCGCATGACAGCTGGTCATTCTTTCACTGTCATTTTGCGCCGTCCGCTTATTTGCATAGTTGTCTTTACGGTGCGATTCACTCGAAACAGAGCCTCAGTCTCACCTGGGCGAAGGCTTGCTCATTTCGGCGGTGTCACTTTCTGTACTCAAGCCATTCAAGATTACTCACAGCAGAAAATGTCCCTTTTTAGTCTTTTAGTGGGACATAAAATTGTATTTTTTGCCTTCAGGGGAAAATTGTTTTCTTTAATGTTTGCTTTGCAAATCCATTGGAAGATCTTGTCATGAGTCCAAAGACCTCTCATCACTGGCAATATTTTTGTTATATTTAGTGAAGCAAATAATACAGGTATGTTTTAAG
Organism: Gymnothorax reevesii; assembly: GCA_029721435.1. Classification (NCBI taxonomy): domain Eukaryota; kingdom Metazoa; phylum Chordata; class Actinopteri; order Anguilliformes; family Muraenidae; genus Gymnothorax; species Gymnothorax reevesii. Next base: position 98,086,098 of record CM056579.1, on the reverse strand, counting down.
TTTTAACAGAAGCATTTTTGGTGTGGTGAGGGGTGGTGACGATTCTGTGGATGTTACTGCTTATGGGATAAGCGGTCGGAGAGGGCCCACTTGTTCAATTATTAAAAGGGGCCAGTATGATGTTAGAAGCCAAGTTTATTTGACCAATTGAAAACCACTCCCCTTTTGTGTCCATTCCATTTCAATGTTTTAATTGGTTATTTAAAACATGGATTTAAGTTGGACTCATTATTGCTGAAAGGCAATGGCAATTTTAACACTGCACAGAATAAATCATTACCAGCTTCAATATCTCTATTTTCTCACAAATGGATTGGCGTTAAGTCATTGGGCTGTACATGCTTTTTTTAACTTTGCTGATTTCACTTGTGGGTCTATTCATTAATTGAAACAAAAAGGAACCTCTGTCAGAAGGAATCATCATGCATATTGCTTAAAAAAACCCACTGTTTTTCGACAACTAATGAGTTAGTGACATGGTGGCAATAAGCAGCTGTGTCATGTTTCATTGTGTTTCAGCTCATGCCTTTTGAAAGAATTCAGAACTAATTGCTATTCTGAACTAGCAGTTGGGTTTGAAGAGAAAATCAGGCCTGTACACACTGGGATTTGCAGAACCTGAGTGCTGCTGTACAAAGCTCTATTTCTGAGTTAGCTAGAGAACTGCACTGACTTAAAACCTAAAATAGCCCTTAACACCTCAGTCCATTCCAGATTGGGGAGGATTCCAGATTTAATTCAGCACTGGTATCAGTCTAACTCTGTAATCCAGCTTTGTGAAACAGGGCCCTAGTATGGGATTATTTCAAATACACAACTGTAGAACAAAAAAATCATAGAATATGCCTGGCAGCCATCTGTGGGTGGTTTAGACAATTCATCTGTTTACTGTCAGAGTCACTGGTAAATTCGTGCTGCTTGGGCGCAGCTATTCCCAGATAAAAATGACGGATGGAACTGGCCATGTTGCTGACGTATAAAAGTACATCAGAAGACTTCATTAGAATTACTGTGCTGAAAAGCGGGTTTTACACCCTGCTGATCTCGACTTTAGACGGGCTCCTTCATTTGATAAACTGAGGTATCAGCAAAAAACCAACCTAATCAGTCCGCATCTTCTCCGTTTTGTCGGAAATATGAGATGCAATCATGTATAGAATTGTGTTTTGTCACTGTATTCAGGAATATTTTAAAGTTGTTGTGCAGGATTACGTCTGAACAGAAATGCACTCCTTATAAATCTCCCGTCGCAACATTTGGTTTTATGTATTGATGATTGAGCCAGAAGACCGATAAAGATGTCACTGTTAAACTCTCACTCGTGGAACGGTCCTTTTCTCATGACACAGCAAGGCAGTTTGATATATTTCCATCCCTTAGATCATCATTATTCCTACATTTTCAGCAGGATTTCCGAAGCGCACCATCTGTAGGAGCCAATTTCCGGAACAGAATATGAGGCCAGCAGCCTGCATGGTGGTTTCTCGTCCACCAGCTCCCATTAAAACCTTTCAAAACAAATGTGAAACGACAGATCAATTTGGCTCGTGGAGCAAGCGTCGAGCAGCGGTGTTTTCTGATGGATAAGCAGCCACAAACCCATTTGGGGGGGGTTCCTGTTCAGTTTGCTGGGTCCAGAAGTGACCATGTCTGTTCTGAGCTGTGAGAGGGGATGTGGACGAGAGAAACAGACCTGAGATCAGTGTTCCTGCTAGTGGGCAGGAACAGTGTCATCCATCTTTGTACACTTTTGCTCAGCCCGCGAACAGTATTGGCAACTGTATAAAATGTCTCCACGATACAGGCCTCGACCCATTGCCTTTAACAATGAAGTCATTTGAAAGCATCAAGTAAGTGTTCCACATCCGATTTATGCCACAAGCCCCATAAAATGTAGATTTTAAACGGAATTTAGCTTATAAGTTTGTTTCCATTCCTAATATTCAAATCATTAGCTCGTGATCACTTCCCCTGCCAGAGTATTTTCATAAGTTGCCAGTCACTGCCAGCATTTTTAATAATAGTAATTGATCTTTCAACACTCCCAAAATATTCATTTCTAGAAATATGTAAACAGGCAGAACTGGGCCTCTAGATTGAGACACAAGAAACAATTCCATTCATTCATTCATTTCTTTCTTTTTTTAACAAACACTTGAATGGTGGTCATTTTTTTTATAAAAAGACCTGCATTTTGGATAAAAAGCTGAGCAAGATGCATGGAGGTTATTTAAAGTCTACCAGCTGCTTTGTTTTCAAGTTGTCGGTACGTATCAAAGATATTCATCACAGCTCATGAAAAAGCTTGTGATCATGGAGCTTACGTAAGAATAAACACCACCTCTGCCCTTACATGTTTGCAAGGTGCACCAGACGCACCATTTTCTTGTTCGTTTTACCTATTTTAGTCAGAGCACCCGTGACAGCGCCTGCCACCACATAACAGCGAAAACGTTGATTTCCGAAAAATCTTGTCAAAGGTGGGGAAATAGTTTATGAAATCCTGTAATGCAGCGTGATGAGTGCTTTTTCTCAGGGCTTTCATTTGGTTAAGTATTAATTAGTCTCATTAGTGGTTGCGTACGAGTGATGAGATGAGTAAGCGGGTTGTGTATCAGGGTCACGCCATGCCTAGAACGAGTGGCTCTACTGGTATCTTTGCTGAATTAGAAAGCCAACAGCAACTAGATGGCCCAAATAACCCACTTCTGTTGAGTTCAGTTATGGAGTCACGTTAGCCGAGCTAGTAGAGGTCTTGTGTGGCACGGTGATGTGATTGTCGGGGCTGTTGCCTCACAGCTAAATGGCCAGATTTCTAAGTGGAGTTCGCATGTTTCCCCTGTGTTCTTGTGCATTTTCTCTGAATACTCTGGGCTCCTCTAGCAGTCCAAAAACATTCACGTTCAGCTAATCAAAGACTGTAAATTGTCTGGTGCGGGTGGGTAATGCGGGTATGCCCTGCAATAGAATGGCTGTTCGTGGTGTGTCCCTGCCTATCGCCCATTGAATGCTGGAATAGCTCGCTGGTACAGCCTGATGCTATGCATCCCCTTATGATTATCTGGGATTAGATAATGGGTAAGATGAGTGTGAAGTCATGTGTGGACATCCAGGCATGTAGTGGCCCTCAATAGGGGGCATCAGATGTGTACAAAGCAATTTTTATTGTCTTATTATGTATTGATTGATTGATTGATAGCTTTATTGTCATTGTAAGCCAAGCATACAACGAAATTTAAAGTGCAACTCAATATGATATAGCAACAAACACTCACGCACCACCAATAAAAACGTCATTAAGCTTAAAACATTAAAAAAAACAGACTTCATATGTATATTTCACTGGATTTACTTCCAGTGAAAATGTCATATTGAAGTTAGGTGCCTGTGAGCCATACCTATCACGCCTGAAAAACAGAGCATCGATTAAGATTTATAGTCTGTGGTACCAGCTGGACAAATCAAATCTGTGGCAACAACTGTTTTTGTTTGTTTGTTTGTTTGTTTTTGAAAGCTTTGTGTATTATCAGTGAAGTCACAATGGCAGTGTCTAGAAGGAGAATTCGCTGGAATCCAATCGACTGTTTCAGCAAATTACTTCACAGCAAGTGTTGCTTGCTCCTTGTATCGATACCTCTCCCTGGTGGTCACGTGCTCATATTGGACTGTTATGCATGTGTTTATTAGCTCATAAAACTGTCACTAGCATTGTTCTGAAAGAAAAGGCTTCGACATAATCCTCCAATCAGGAGATGTTTCCTCACACCTTGCTGCATAGGATTTTGCAAGCAGAACATTCCTAATCTAATAGCATCATTTCATGATTTTGTGTCAGCAGTCCCACGCAACTTCTAGTGTTTTCTAAGAGCATAATACTGCCAATTCAGTGTGATATAGCATCAAGGTATGATTCTAAAGCGCACACATTTTTCACACTGTATCGCACTCTAGCATTTCTTCACTGAAAAAGAAATCTATAAATCTTTACCTGGTGTGCTGCATTTTGCCAGAGGACAATGGAGAAGGATGTATTTTTCAGAGCTTTTCATAGCATCAAATGGTGTTCTAGCATGAAGTGTGATTGTCTGACTGCACTATTGAAAAGACATGGATGTCGGTGTACTATATTGTGCTATATTCAGTGTACTTCAACCACAGGTGGACCAGATTAGTCTTGCCATTTTTATCCACTTTGAGCCCATGCAGAGGCATTATTTCTATAGATCCATGGCTTTTTGCCCTGTGTCTGTCCATTAATGGACTGGGGTGCTATTCTCACACGAGTGAAAATGGTCAAGTGCCAGTGAAAACTGTCCAGTTCCCAGTGTTACGTCTTTTTCTGCTAGTCTCCTCTAATTCAAAAAAGTAATTTTTGGGAACTTTTAATGTTACTCCCACTCAACTAAACTTTTATTCAACTCATTCATTTTTATTCGGGCATAAATGCCCGTGTATCTCATGAACCTGCTTTTTCTATCGGAAAGCTCCTGTATGACATATCATGTCACCTCATAGGTATTTTGCCATCATCCTACTGGGTATATTACTGAATATGAGGCATATTCTGCGAGTTGTTGCTTGTTATCGTTAGGAGTAAACATTTTGTGGTCTACAAAGTTTTAACTTGTTGTTCAGAATGCAAGGTTCAGTATTTGTCTTCTGTTAAGTCATTTTAAAAACCTGCTTTCTGTGTCACAACACTACCTTTTAACTGACTCTTCTAATAAGAGCATAAAACATGTTGCTTGAACACATTGTAGTTGAGTAATCAATATTCATATGGAGTGCGCACGCGTGCACACACACACTCACTTAAGGCCTTTTAATGTTCTGTTTTGCAGTTTTTTGCGATGGTTGTTTTTGAATTGCTGTCTTGTTAATTAATTCCTGATTTGACGATTGATTTGAACTCCAGTTTATAAGAGGCTGTCTTTCCACTTGACCTCTGACAATTATTATTGATATTTTATGCAACTGCATAATTGAAACTTCAATCTTTTAATGAGTCTGTTGGTACTGGATGGTATAATTTTAGTGGGTTAGTCGATTTGAAATATGCAGTGGTGTTAAACAGCATCTAATGATCATTGCAGGCCTAATGCTGTGACTCAGGAATGTTTTATCCAGTCTGAAAACCACTCAGTAAGGGTTGCAGACCAACATTGAATTTTTTATAAACAGTCCAAATAAATGATGAGCAGTCTGAAGTGCACTGTGATTAAGATTATTAAATTTTTTTTTTCATATATTTGTCATTTTTCAGATCTGGTGTCTGGGTTACTCAGTTTTTTCAGGCAAAATTAAGTACTTGTTTCTCATGTCAAGCATTGCTTGCTCAGTAATTTGTCTCTTAGTGTGTGGGTGTCTGTTTACATATATGTGTGCGCACATGTATGCATGTTTCATAACATCTCTTGGATAATTTATTGGCAGCCCTTTCATGCTCCTGTGTCTGATGACAGAATATACTGAGTATTCAGAATGAAGTAGGCCCAAAAATTATTGGCAACCCTGGCTGGCAGTGCACAAAAAAAATGTAAAAAAAAAAAAAATACATATACAGTCGTTGCAAAAATTTATTGTACCCCTACCAATTTTTGAGTTTTTTCGAGATATTATTTGACAAATCAACTTTATTCTTGCACAAATGATATAGTAAGTTGACATCAGGCTGTCAGAAGTACAGTCAACAATTTTTCAAGGAATACAATACTTTTTGGTATTTTATTTGACAGATATATTTATATTTCTCAGTAATTGATGGCAAAGCCTTTATTCACGATTACAGCCTCCAAACGCTTCCTGAAGTTGATCACAAGGTTTCTACAGGTTTCCATGGGGATTTTGGCCCACTCCTCTTTGGTGAACTTCTCCCGATCCGTAAGGTCTAAGGGTTTCCTCGCCATGACCTTGGTCTTCAGTTCCCTCCACAGATTCTGGATAGCATTGAGGTCGAAGCTCTGGCTTGGCCACTCCAAAATGTTCACTTTGTTGTCCACTAACCATTTCTTGACTGATTTGGCAGAGTGTTTAGGATCATTCTCCTTTTGGAAGATCAATTCCTCCCCAAGATCAAGTTATTCAGTGGATTGCTTGATGTTGTTACTGAAGATCTGGGTATACTGGTCCTGCTTCATAATTCCATTAACTTTAACAAGGTTTCCAGCCCCATTCGCTGAAAAGCAAGCCCAGAGCATGATGTTTGACTGTGGGGACCGTGTTTTTCAGGTTGAACGGTTCACCCCCTGCGAACCATGACCGTGGTTGACCTTGGTAACCACGGTCAACCCTGGTCAAACCATGGTTTTGACTTTTTTTTTTTAAATGGAACACCATGGTTGACCTTGGTTGACCTCGGTTCACCATGGTCAACCCTGGTTAAAGAATGGTGAAAAACGGTCAACCATGGTTAACCATGGTGCAAAAACTTCCCAAACGGGTGCAACCATGCTTCAATCATGGTTGGCCATTTTTAACCATGGTTGACCATGGTGAACCGAGGTCAACCAAGGTGAACCATTTTCACAGTTCACAGGGGACCTTTCTTATGCCAATCAAAAGCCACATCTCTGTGCCCAAACAGCTGACGTTTGTTTCATCTGTCCATAACATTGACTGCCAGAAGCTTATCTTCATCCAGGTGAGCTTTTGCGAAGGCTAGATAAGTTCTTGTGTGTCTGGGTTGGAGAAGTGTAAGTGGCGTAAAAAAGGTGAAGTCTTCAACTGAAAAATACGGCCCCAACAGTCAAACCCGGTGGCGGAAGTATCATGCTCTGGGGTTGCTTTCAGCGAACGGGCCTGGAAACTTTGTTAAAGTGAATGGCATTATGAAAAAGGACCGGCATATCCAGATCTTCAATTAAAACATGAAGCAATCCACTAAAAAACTTGGTCTTGGCCAGGAATGGATCTTCCAGCAAGATAATGATCCTAAAAACAGAGCCAAATCCGTCTAGAAATCGTAAGTGGACAACAAAGTGAGCGTTTTGGAGTGGCCAAGCCAGAGCTCCAACCTCAATGCTATCCAGAATTTGTGGACGGAACTGAAGACTAAGGATATAAATAAAAACTGGCCACATCTGAAAATGTTGAGAGTTATTGGAGTTTCTGTAGTGGTAATTTAAATGAATGATCGAAAAGAGTTTGTGACCAATATTAATTTTCAGAGATTGTTTTGAGCCTCCCCTATCGCCAGTTCACCAGCCGCCACTGCTTTTTAGCTCGCCAGGACGAATTTCCGGAGAGCTATTGTCGTACCCCCGGCGTCCGCGTCCGCGTCCAGAAAAACTTTAACCTTGCCCCCCGGCGAGCTTTGTTGTCTTTCTGACAACTCTTGTTAATATATGAATTCTAAATAACGTGTAAAATACTACGGTCTTAGTCTTCCAATGGAACCAACCAAAATCATTTACTGCTTTAATTAAAATCTATTTCCTCCAAATCAAGGTTTCACAATTCATGCCTCCCTTAAAGATGATTATTAATAATATCTACCAATATTTAACCAGGTATGAAATTTCACTTATTTAAGTTTTATTTTCGTGTTCAGGAACTATATTTAGCCATGAAATAATTTTCTGTGCCACTAAGATATATAAATTTGGTGTCAAACATGCAATAACCCTTTGTCATCCAGCATCATGAATAAAACAAATCAACTGTCAGTTCATAGACGTTCATAAATCTGGTAATAGCTGTAACAAGATTCACAAATGATTGAATTTGCCATTATGCACTGTCAGGACAATTATGAAAAAATTCCAAAGATAAGGAATTTTTGAAAACCACTAGGGTAGAGGACACAACTGCATTTTGCCCACCAGGATACTGTGGAGGATGGTGAGAGAAGCAAAAAAATCTCCAAGAATCACTGTGGAGGAATTGTGGGCTTTAGTGGGGTCACCAGGTTTCAAAAAGCACAATCAGGTGCCACGTCCCCAACCACAAGCTCTTTGGAAGGGTTTTCAGAAGAATGACTTTCCTGACCAGAAGGCACAAAAGCAAGTGCTTGCAGTTTGCCAGACATCATTTAAATTATGACTGGAACAAGGTCCTTTGGTCAGATGAGACCAAAATTTCATGTTTTGGTCAGATACAGTATTGGCACGTTTGGTGTTGAAACAGAGATGCATACAAGAAGAAGCACCTCATATCCACAGTGAAATATAATGGTGGTTTGTTGAGTTTTGGGGGTGTCTTAATTCAACCGGTCTAGAGCACTGGTCAAGATTCATGGCATAATGAATTCCACCAAGTATCAGGATATTTTTGCCGACAATCTGGTTGCCTCCGTGAAAATGCTGTGACTTGGCCACAGGTGGACTTTCTTACTAGACAATGACCCAAAGCATACCTCATTATCCACAGAGAAATTGTTCTGTAACGACAAAACCAATGTTCTGCAATGACCATTTCAGTCGGCAGACCTCAATTCAATTGAAAACCTGTGGGCTGAGTTGAAGAGGGCAGTTTGTAAATGCAAACCCAAGAATGTGCTGCGTCTTGAAAGGATCTGCTTGGAGGAACGGTCCAAAATCCTTAACCATGCCCTAAATGTGCCTTAACCATGTCAAAAAATACAGGAAAAAACTCCATGCCGTTTTCCGTGCCAGAGGTGGTTGCATTACGATACTAAATGAAGGGTGCCAATTATTATGGAACCTTGATTTTGTTGAAATTTATTTTGTATTAAATAATTGTTATGATTTTGCTGGTTTCCATCGAAAGATTATTGGAGTAAAGTAAGTCACAATGCTAGTATATTCTGTTTCTCTATAATGATATTATTTATTTATTTATTTAATGAATTAATTTTTGTATTGCCTGTGCATTGCCAGTCAGGGGTGCCAGTAATTTTGGAGCCAACTGTATGGTGAATTGAATTAGAAATTAAACACTTCTTTCTGGAGATAAGTGTATTATTTGTCTGTGTATTTGTCTGTATAAGTTTCTGAATTAAATGTTTTTATTTTTTGCACTTCTCTATTCATTCAGTTTCATTGTTTTTCCTTCCTTCCTGTGTCTGTACGTGTCTGTTTACTTACCCTCTTCCTCATGTCTTTCCCTCTCCATTCTGTCTCCCTCACTGTCTCATCACCTTGTTTGTAGCCACACCCCTCTCTGCCCTCTCCTGCTTCCCACTCCAACTGTCTCTCGTCTCTTAATTACCTTTTCCTGTCATTGACTTTGATTCTTGCCCAGTGATTTCGTACTGCGGTGCCACCTCTGGTTTGGTCTCGGACTGTCTGACCCTGACTTTTGACTTTATTAAACTGTGTCTACTGTATCTTACACTACCACTGTTTGCGGCAGAGTCCTGAGTGCATCTTTGTCGTCATTTTATCTCTGCCGGAAAAACTCCACATGTATGATCACATTTAAACAGTGGTATTAAGTATTTTCTTAAAGCAAATTAATTTGCCCTATTTTAACTCACGCGCACCAGCAGCCCTCTTCAAACATGGCCATTACAACTATAATGCACGAGGTCACAAAAATATTTAAATTGCATATTTATCTGAGCATTCCAATGCTGATCTCACAAACACTGGTGATAATTAAAGGAAATTGAGTTCTGGAATAACTCTCATCGCATTCCAAGAAAGCCTTTGAAGTGAAGGTTTAATTCTGCCTTTAATGCTGGTGAGAAGTCCTGTCAGCCCCCCTGAAGTCTAAACAGAGGAGAAAAGCTAAAACTTGACACTCTTTTCCTTGAGGAACTTCTTTTCCGTTCAAGAATTTGTAACTGTCGCCATAAAGAGACGGAGCGCTCATGGAGGTCGGCGTCTGTCTGTCGCTCAAGGTCAGGCTGTGCATGATGGCCCAATTCTCGAGATGTCTCGCAGAAGAATGGCTGATATCTTTCCTCTTGTCGGTACAATCTATCCTGAAATGTGCTGTGTTGTTGATAGCACATGAAGCATTCCTGCTTTATATAAGGGGGGTCCAGTTGGGGCCATACACTGTTATGACAGACTGAATTTTACAGTTAAGTTAGCGCATTGTCTCCTTGTTATTTTCACTATAGAGTCCTGTGCGCATTTAACTGCGGTTTACAGTTAACATACTACACATGGAATCTCTGTCGTAAAGTGATTGTAAAATTGCAGCTAAAACAACTGGCAAAAAGGTTTCAATTTATAACAGTGTAAGGTTATACTTTCAACAACTGAGGTGAAACTTTCCATACATTATAAGCTATTTATTTTTCTGTGAGCTATGTATGAGCTACACACATACATGTTTGTGAGTATTTGGGCAGTGACACAATTTTAAAGGGCTCTATTATCTAAACTATTCACCCCATATGGATGCAATAATTTGAAATTAAAGTGCGGACTGTCAACTTTACAAACCCCAATTCCGATGAAGTTGGGATGTTGTCTAAAACATGAATAAGAACAGAATACAATGATTCGCAAATGCTTTTCAACCTTTATTCAATTGAGGCGACCTTTAACACTGATTACTGATGCCATTGCCATGACACCCAATACAGTGCCAATGAGAGAGTTATATAGCTTACTATATCATTACAATTATATCATGTCCTCAGTCATACTCTTTGAAACGCGTGTGGGAGTCAAAAGGCATTCAGTGAACGATACTCATGTCTAGGGACAAAATCGGTCTGACATGCAGGTCTTTGGGAGGAAACCAGAGTACCTTAGGACAGGCACAGGAAGAAACTGCAAATGCAAGCCCCAGAGCAAACTTGAATCCACGATCCTCTGGCTGTGAGGCGGCAGTATTACCCAGTGCACGCCTGTGCCGTGCTAAAAATGAGTTGAAATGAAAAGCACGTAAATGAAATCTGTTTGTTGGGTGTTGCATTTTTAGCTCTAAGAACTTTCACAGTGACAGACTGGAGGATTGTGCCAGCAGTGAGGATTGTCTTCCCTCACTTGCTTTATCAATGATAAATATGTGAGTCGTTTTGTTTTGAAGTTCCTCTGTAACGAGCGCACTTCTCTTCATCTTAAAGCGTCCGCTGGTTTAACCGATCGCACATTTTCACCCGGCAAAGAGCTGATTCGGCGCGAGCTGGCGTGCGCGGTGAACTAACTAAGCGGCACCGAGTATACGCAAACTCGGGACAGAACTTATAAATCATCCCCCAGGTTTATAAAGCATGAAGCGTGGCGTACAGCATTATATTCATGCGATGTCTTCTTTTTTGTGCGGAGGGATATCATGATAAATGTTCTGTCCTCACTGCCTCGGAACCTTTAGAGGTATTACAGAGCCTGCACTTTTCAGGCCAGATGTGCTGAGTTGGATTGGTCCTCTCACTGGGGGATTTTTTGGGAAAGGGGGGAATGGCCAGCCTGTATCCTCACATTAGTCGGTGGTACATCAGTTTAATGTCAGCTCTGTGTGTGTCGCACATCTGTTAGGCTTAACCTCACTCAGGAGGTGGAAACTGTGGCCTGCTTTGCCTTGCTGTTATAGAGTGTATTGAAGCTCATGCATTCCTGTTGTTCAACACTTTGTATGGAAATTGGGGAGTCACTGCATGGAAGACATATAAAGTCTTCATTACCAGGTCTTTTGCTTGTCCTCAAGGCAATATGCACTCATTACATTCTGATATTTGTTCATTGTAAATCGTGGAAAACTACTTGATGGGAATTAAACTTTTATGAAAAGTAAGAATAAAATTTGAATTTTTAAAGGAACAAAACATGAAATATTGTAGGGACTTTTGTTTTCTAAAATATAATATTGAGGATATGATTGGTATTGTTTAAGGGTCTGAATCCATTCTGGGTATTTCTCTGTGTAGTTTGCATGTTCCTCCCATGTTTACACACAAAAAAAATGAAATGTTAGATTTTGTTACATTTACTTAATAACGTTATGTCAACTGGTTCCAAGGAATTGTTTTGCGTAACCTTTATTTGACTTTAACATTTTTGGCCATTTTAAGTAATTGCATTGAGTGGAATGTACTTAACTCAGTTTTTTGGAACCAGTTGACATAACATTATTAAGTAAATCTAACATTTCTAACATTTCATATTTTTTGAGTGTACGTGAATTTTCTCCTGCTTGGAACGACAAATATTAACAGGCTAAGACTTTTAATTGCTCACAGAAAACAGTGTTTAAGTTTGACCTCGACCTGGGCCTTTCTCTGCTGAGTTTGTGTTTTCTGTGTTCACATGGATCTCTTCCTTCAATAGTTTGCTCCCTAAGTCCAAAGACATGCCAAGCTAAATGGAGTCTCTAAATTGCCAGATAGGCATAAGTATGTGAATGAATGAGACGGACTCTCTGTCCAGGGTATGTTCCTAAATCTCACCCACTGTATGCTGGGATAGGCCCCAGGCCCTGTGCTGGTAAGTGGGGTAAGCACCAATCATATTATGTTCCTATGTTAGATACAGCGCTGTCCAATCACCACCTTATACAATTCATGTCCACAAACGAGAGCGCGCGAGTGAGGGAGAGGCTCTTCGCTCTCCACCTGATTACATTCCTATGGAAAAGCCAAATCATGTTATTCCATCAGCCGAGATGTCAGGAAAAAGGCAGAATAACAATGGCTGGAGAGCCTGTAATTATGGGCCAGCATACGAGAGTGCAGCCGTAGCTTGTATCATATCTCATGTAACCTGGCAGTTCATGGTTAATTCATAGATTCTGGACTTATCTCGCTATTCCCACGTGGCCCAAAAAGTAGCATTGCCTCCTGCAGTATAATGGGCCTGAAGGCCCTTAGCATTGTGCTAAAGCTAATTGTCACCACGCTTGAGACTTCGACATGGAGGAGCGGCCTGCTCTAGCCCGAGTCATGTTGTCACATTGGGGCACAGAGGGTAATACAAATTAATGTTTGCAACGATATATACGCTTGCTTGTAAATATCACTTCTCGTTTGTCACCGAATTGAATTAATAAGGCCTCCTCGCCGTGATCTTTGAACAGTTAGCGGAAGGGTCAAGATTAATATTCATGGCAAATTATTTGCAAATCATCAGCATTCGGAAGAGCTGCAGCGGAGAATGGTGATTGCTCGGGGCACATAATCGTATCTGTCTCCTACAGTAATCATTTGGGAGGGACCTGGCAAATTTGTAGTTTTCCTGTTTTTGCCATTTGTAAATATTCATTTCTGCAGTTTTCATTCAGTGAGAAAGGAAAAGAAAGGTAATGAGGTTTTCTGCATGCACATTCACTGCCTGTCAACACTTTGGGGGCAGTGAGACAGTTTTTGTTGTTTTCGGCTGGAAGGCTCCCAGCATGATTTTCATGGGCACCAGATTTCAGGAAGTTATTAAATGCACTGGATTTGCAACAAGTAGAATATATATTTTTATTGACACATTACATCAATTTATTTTGTTCCCCAATATTATAAAAGGGGCTGTAGAGCTTTTGCAGGTCCCTCAATGTAGAAACCTGGCGTCCTTGAAATTGAACATGACAGTTGACCTCATGACTGCACATTTATTTATTTATTTATTTCTTTTCAAACTCAATGGGCTGAAATATAAAGAACAACAGAATGTTGTCTCTGTCCACAAACTTTTGACTGGCAGTCTTCCTCTGATTTCCAAAACGTTTCTCAGACTCTTCTTACCTCATTTCTGTAGTAGCTTTAGCTCGATATCAGCCTGCCATTGTTGCTGCGTGAAGGAGCCATTTTGTGACTAATGGGTCTCATTTTCTCCCAATTTCACTGGTGGGTGATTTGCTTTATGATCCACCATCAAACAGAGACGCTGCTCCAGCGATTGGTGTCTGAAAACATATTCACACATCAGCTAGCTCACTATCCCTCTGGCTCTACACTGCCAAACAAGAGAAAGCACGGGCTCAGAATCTGATGCTAGCCCATTAGCGTCAGCATCGCGTTTCTACCTTCCCTCTCTCCGCAAAGGTACACGCTGCCATGTGTTTGTCAATCTGGTAAATGGTGAGCATTAAGCACAAAGTTGATTAAATGATTGATTACTTAGTGGCTCCCCAGAGTTGAGCTTCATTCCGGTGGTGATTTTTGTCTTTTTTATCTCAGAGGAAGTATTCCATCTTTTGGAATTTAAAAGAGCGCCAGGAAAGTGTTTACCACTAATGAGTCTGTATGAGTCTCAACAGTGTAAAAATGTACTCTATCAGGGTAAAAAGGTACTCAGTCAAAGCTAAATATACTTACTCTATCAGGATAAATCAGAGTTTGATTCAATTGAGATTGCATACCCTCGTATACCACACCTGCTAACCTTTCCCTTTCTACATATGGGGTGCGTGAATTGGGAAATGCTAGCCTGAATTTGAACCATTAGCAATCCATGCCTCAGATCCAGTCATTAGTTCACAGAGTTCATTGGTAGCTTATCATTATGGCAGTTACCTCTTCTTTTTCTTTTCAAATGAGCTGTTTATTGATAAATCCATCAGGCTGAGACACATTCAGCACTTGTTTTCCTTCTCACTTCGAGCTTTCATTGGATTGCTCAATTAATAGCACTGCAGTAAATCTCCATCTGGATACCAGCCATAAATTAAACTCTTCAAAGTAGCTCTCCTCTGAGGCTCTAAATGGTAGTATTTCTTCAGTGCATGTATATGACTAAGACTCATTGTGAGTGGAAACCACTTATTAGGTTGGATAAGTAGTCAAACTTTATTTATGTTGTACAAAAGCACACTTTTTTCCTAAAAGCTGAAAGTCTGAGAAGGGACCGATTCGCTGGAATGAGAAAAGACTGTCCTACATACCCAGACATGTTAAAGCAGGGCAAATGTTCACACTGAAAGGTAATTTTAAGGGGAGTTCTCAACAACGTAGGTCCAACCCAGTCTTCCAGGACCCCCTGTCCTGCAGGTAATTATTGCAGCTTTACTTTTGCACACCTCATCCATTTAAGGCCCAATGCACCTTCATGCACACTCTGTTCAGGTATATGTTTTTCAACCAATCAGCATGAAGCCCTTAAATGAATCAGGCGTGAAAGAGTAGAAAGAGAGCAAAAACCTGCAGGGTAGGGGGGTTCTTGAGGACTGGGTTGGGAACCACTGACGTAGGTTAATGAACAGACCTTCCCCCAATGCACCTTCCTATTCATCCTTACGCCTATATATACTGCCTACATTCCCACAATTCCTGCTTGTCTCGTTTCTACGTCGTTGTCTCGTTAACCAGACAGCCAGCGCACAGTAAGATTTCGCTTACCCGAAGCACAAAATCCAAAATCCTACTGAGTTCCTCGGGCACAGAGTAATTCCAAGGCTCCAATGCTATAGAGGAATCTTCTCAATCCGTTCCCGCAACTCGTTTCTCCTCCACGCACCCACCTGCGCTCCGCCATCTTCATACCGCCATCACAAAATATCACCCACTCGCCCCAACCAGGGTGCCTTTATACCGGACCAGGCCCCACTGTTAAAAAAGCGGTAGAGTTGGCATGTATGCAGATGTTACGCACTTACGCCACACATAGTACTTCTCACGCAAAAAAAAAGATTAAAACAAAAAACATTTCTAACAGCAGGTCTATAGGCGCAGCAGCACCACTATAACTGTGGAAACCGGCAGGAATCAAACACGTCTCCCCTGGAGTTCTCGGTGGCAGCTTGCCTCCTGCCAGCCAATCACAAAAAGGAAAGGGGCTACAAAGTAGCCAATAAGATAATAGCACTATCGCTTCTGGGTAAGATTTAGGGCAACAACCGATGAAAAAAAAAAAAAAAAAAAAAAACTAAGTTATCCTGGAATTATTTATGTGACCCTGCTACAACAACGTTCTGAAAACTGCATTATCCATTCACTTACGGTGAAAAACGGGCAGAGGTGTATAATGTACTGGAAAAAAAATAACTAACTAACTAGTTTTACTGGCAGTTTAAAAACCACAATAATTAACTATAATTAATAATGGAATTACATAGTATCAATAACATGTCCAATTTTTGCTTCAGAAAACTGATTTTTCTTAAAGCTGAAGTCGGGAAGATTTTTTTTTTTTGTCGTATTTACTGAAACTGTCACTATGCTTAGACATGCAAATATGAATAGGGTGTTTTTAGAAAAAAATCCGCGACCTTATCTCCACATACCGCCTGTAATGCGATCTGCGAAATTCTTCCACTCGCGGCTCAAATAACCAATCAGCTAACTACCTGACAATTACAGTCAATCGAATCTGCACGAAAAATCGAGGGAGGGACTGGTTTGGATCTCAGCGCAAATAGGGAAGGGACTTGAAAGTTGAACTCATTCCAAAATCTGACTAAGTCCTCTCAGTTGAGCAATCCTGCCAACTTCAACTACAGATTAGGATAACATTTGCTCACTGTAGCTGAAGTGGTTGCTGCAGGACAACGATTATTTCTGTAGCAAGAGGTTTTTTTTTTTTTTGAACTGCTGGATAGATACTATGGGCAAGTATATTGAACAGTTTGCACATCAGGCGTAGCTTAGGAGTTTTATTCAGGCAACTACTGAAAAACAGAGATTGGAGTGAACTTGCCCATATTCCATTTTTCGAGCTGGGCTTGCTTGTGAATATTCAATAACTGATCCTGGTTTGTCATCTAGTGATAGAATATTGTAACTGCGTGCATAAATTTGCAGCTCCATGTCTGCTTGGAGACACATCTGCACAAAGTTACCCTGCCGAGCACCGCTGCTCTTCTCAAACGTGCCAAATCCAGATAATCCTTAAATGATTAATTCAATTAACATTTTAATTTGAAATGAGTAACTAAATTGCCAGCGTCAAAGTAACAATGTGAAAGTATACTTTTTATCTTTTAAATGTAGTAGAGTATAAGTCCCGGTTTTTAAAAAAAATCTTAAGTACAAATCCTCAAAAAACTACTTAAGTACTGTAACGAAGTACATGTACTTTGTTACCATTCACCTTTGAAAACGGGAGCATCATCTCACTCAACTAAATCTAAATCTCACTCTAGCCTGCATTCAAAACTTGAGAGCCCTGCCTCCTCCTCTTTGCCTGCTCTTCAGTCGGCTTTGAAAATAACTATTTTTTCTGCCTCAGTGTTCTGGGTATTTTGGGTCAGTCTCAGGCTAACATATGGTCTCCCTTCACAATAATGATACAATTGAGCTCTCTCTCGCAAGACTCGCAAATGCGTTTATCCGTTTACCTCAACCTACGCTGCTGCGCACTCCCATCGCAGGCCATGGTATTTAAAACGCATGGTGACGTGATAGCCTACATTGCACAATGAGCAATAATGTTGTCAATTGTCTTATCTGAGCATCAGTCAAAAAACTTTGGCCTGAAAACGTGGGGGAATATTAAAGAGGGTCCAGAGGCCTGGGGCTTCTGTGAAATTGGATTAGGCGGTTGTTTGATTTGTTACTTGCCCTAATTTTTATTGGATTCTTGTGCTCCCTTTAGAGCATTTTCTGTTTAAGGTATGGCATGTATTGTCATCATCTGAAACCACATATTCTGGTCTCGTATAAATCACTTTTGATACATCAGGGAGTGTGGCGTGGGCATGTACTGACCCTGGAGCTTGCTAGCGAAGCAGGAGAGGTCCAGGACTACTGCTGCTCGCTGTATTTTAGTATGCACTTACACACGTGCAAGCGCACACACACACACACACAAATGCACACACTTGCTATACACACACACATGCATACTCGACACACACTCCCTCACACACCATATGCCCACCGACATTGCCCTTACCCGCACTCACAAGCATGCATGCACGCTCACCCCCTACACACACACACACGCACCATACATACGCACACTTGCATACCCCACACACACTCCCTCATACACCATATGCCCACCGACATCGCCCTTACCTGCACTCACAAGCAGGCATGAACGCTCACCCCCGCCCCCCCCACACACACACACACACACACACACACACGCACCATACATACACACACTTGCATACCCCACACACACTCCCTCACACACCATATGCCCACCGACATCGCCCTTACCCGCACTCACAATCAGGCATGCGCACGCACCCCACACACGCGCACACACATACATTCTCTGATAAACTCGCGAACGCCCCAAACCTGCTTACTTACACCATACACCCACCCACAGCACACACACATACGTGTGCGCGCACACACACACCACTGAAAATTAATCACTGACCATAGGCGAACCGCTACAATTATTCAGGACTGCAATGCTTCAGGAAACTTAATGAAATATGCAGGTCATTGTGAAAAAGGCTGAAGCATTCACACATTTTGTGGCTGGAAGTGAGCCAGCCGGCCGTGACATGCTTCTCTTCTCTTAATCTCTCCAACTTGCATGCTACAGCTGAAAGGTTTTTTTTTTTCTGGAAAGCGTTTCCAAATGAACCTGAAGGCGAGCACAATTGGGATTAAGCGCTGTTATTTCTGCTGCTCAGTCTGCTACATCTGTGCTGAAATTTCACTGTCTTACATGTGTCCTTATTATATTAGTTTACATTTGCTATGATGTAAATTCAGTCTTCGGCACACTTACTCGTTATCCGTGGCTATTACTGTAGTACTGTACATCACGCAATTGGAGGAAATACCTGTCTGTCACTAATCTTATTCGCTATCCCTAAACGGTATCTTGCGGCCACACTACCTGCTGTGCATTATGCCGACTCCCTTAATTGCGCCTGGAGTTGTGCCCGTGGGCGTGTTTATGCACTTTCCCTACAGTTGCTAGCGAGACCACACACGTTAGGGAAAGTGTATAGCGGGTCCTCAAACCACCCACTACGCATTTGGGCTTTTACAAGAGCACACCCAGGCCACTTCAATGCGTGTCTACTTGGACACATGTGGACGTGCACATGCGGCTCCACTTCCCGAATTAACTCGCCTATAAAAAACCACCTTGCTTTAGCCTCAGTTGAACCTCTGAGAAAATAGCAGAGACTAAATCGCCTTGATCGCCAGTTAAATACAAAAGGTAATGGAAGACGCCCAGAACGCGTGTACCGCACCAGCTACCTGGCCTTTCAGGTAAGTCTATATTATTTGTATTCTGTATCAATCATTTTTTCTGCTTTTATTTTATTATTTTGGGGGAAAATATCCATCCCTTTATTGACTGCAATTAGTCCTGGCTTATCACCAGAATTACCTTCATTCGCTGAAGAGTTCTGAAAGCTCTCGCTGGAAAAAAAGTTACGTTGCTGAGTGCCAGTGCATAGACCTAATTTTATTTTTCTAAAATGGGATTTTGTTCTGTGCTTCATTTCTGACGAGAGAGGGAGTTGGAAGTGCATGGCGAAACGCATTTTTTTTTCTTTTTCTTTTTTTGAAGTTTCCATCACAAAAGGCGTAGGCTTGATGTTTTTTTTTTTTAAATTACATTCCAAACATTAAACAATATTTCAATGTCAAATAATAATAATATGGGATGGGATGGCGCAGCCTGCTCCTAAAGGCAATGGCACCTGGCACACTGATTGGTTTAACTGCTGTACCGCCCAAACCATGCCTATGCATAATATAACGGGTAGCGCAGGTGTTTTAGGGATATAGGCAGGTGCACAAGATTGCAACTTTTGCGGGTGAACGCCTCTTACGCAATGCTAAATTCCCAAATAACAGGTTTAGGGACTCTGGCGTAAGATGGGGCCCTTAGACTCTAATCACCCTGACAAGCCTGTGTTAGGGCTATGGGAGGAAGCTGGAGTACCCAGAGGAAACCCACACAAACACAGGAAGAACAGGAAGACTCTACAGAATGGCTCCAGGCAGATTTAATGTACATCCCGCAAACCTTCCTGCCGCAAGGCAGCCGTGCTACCCACTGCACCGCCATCCGTTATGGAAATATCAAGTTAGCCACTGTCCTGGCCTGTGACGGTATATTTCAGTGGAGTGCGTTTCGCTGGAGGGGGTGGGGTAGCGAGGGATGGGAGCAGGCGGTGGGAGGAGAGAGGAACAGCGGGAGGGAGATGAAGAAAGCGTCCTCTTGTTCGGCTGGATTACACAAGGTAGCGACGGAGCTTTGATGGAGCCGCGGGGCGCCATGTTTTCACCACGCGTTCGTGCTGCAGCTATAAGCTCCGCGGTACCCAAGAAACCCGTGGGCAGAAAACAATGAAGTCATGATTCAGAGCGACAGCGAGAGACGATGCGGTGCTGATTGCAGGTATCAATTATATAAGGAGAACATTTCGCTTCCATGGCTTCTCCATGAATATTATAATGAAAAGGGTAGAAAGAATGACTTCACCGCTTGCAAAATACGGTCTTTAAAAATGAATTTACTCCGAGATAAGAAACTTGCTCGCCTTCTATCACGTTAATTTGACTGAACTCTCTGCTCACACAGAAATGGAGGCTTGTTTATGGAGGAACTTGACTTCTCGTGTTGGTTTTTGTTCCTAAGTTGAGCATTGTATACAGTGCATAGAAGAATACACATGAAAATTGCACTCCTTGTTGCTACAAATTGGTAACCATGGGGTCACACTGAGTAAACGTTCATAAAGAGTCGATGCGTTCCAGGTGGAAACATACTAACCCGCTTTATACTGGCTTCTAAAACAGACTGCCGCCACCATAAGGCAGCTGTCCAGAGGCAGCCGCGACACAGAGGTCCAGGATTTCAATCAGCAGTGGCCAGACTCGACAATATTACACCTGCATTAGTGATACCCTGATACAGGGTCTATCTGGGATCATGAACATCAAGGAACCGCAATCCCTCAGCACCCCTATATAAGACTGCTATATCTGATTGAAGAGTTTCCTGACTGACGCTGCACTGAATTACTGTTACCAGCCTACTGGATACTGTGTGCCAGCCAGGACAGAGGCTTGCCTACCAGACTACACAATGTTGCTTTACGATAGTGCGGTACAATTCTTCCCATTCTCAGATGACAAGTGACTGTGAATGTGGCACAGACTGAATAAACGACTGGAAGTTTAGTATTGTTTTTTTTTTTTTTAAGTTAATTTTATTAGATTGTCATTAGCTGATACAAAGCAGCAGCAACACTTCAGAGGAGATACTGTAAATCCTGGTTCAAAAAGTAAAATTCCACCCCAAGTTTTTGTGCCAGTTGCATGGAGTCACAAAGCTTTTCAGCTGAAGATTAAACCGATCTTTGAAATGAGCAGGCTGGGCTCTTGGCAGGGAGAAAAATACTGCAGGACTTTTAGATCGTAGTCCTCGAGGTCTGAGAACTGCTGCTTTTCCACTCTCCATTTACCTTGGAGTCAAATGTAAAGGCAGCCGGACCAATCAGAGCCACTCAGGATATAAAAAACGGGGCTTTAGTTGGATTTGAGGCTTCTACTTCGTGTTCCCTCCTACATACTCTAAATGTGTACTAACCCACCCTGGTACCATGAAACTGCCAGCTGTATTTCAAACTGGAGACATAGTGTACAACAGGGCCATGTTGAAGTTACTGTAAACTGATTGGCTGAAACTCTTGGGGCCCTGGATCGGTGCCATTTTAAATCGTACGGCGAAGTTGCAGTGTTGCAGTAATGGAACACTCATGTACAGGTGCCATTTTGTGCTCAATTTTATGCAGAGTATAGCCTCTCTACACTCTTACCAAGTTGTACACCTTTAGCCGTTCTAGATAGTGACCATTTAGGCACAGTGAAATTTTGGGTCTGGATTTATCACTGTACAGCGTGCGTATGAGTCAAGCAGTACCATGTGTTCACTGTCAGGTGTTAAAAAAACACACAGTGTTTTACTGGACCTTAGTCCATGTTTGGATTGTCAGAAAAACATAGACTCTTAAGTACTGAGTTTCAATTAATATAAATCGAAGAATATTTTACTGAGCTTGCGCAGTAAATGAAATAAATGTGTTTTTGTCCATTTGGACTGCGGTATAGTATTGACTATCCCTCGACACACTGATGGTGTTCCGTCAGCAAGTCCCTTATTTTGGCCATTTGTAAGATCTTGATGTTGTTCTACGTATATGTGTGTTCTTCAGTTTTTTGTTTTTTTTTTGTTTGTTTTGAGTAAAATAGGGGAAAGATGCTTGATGACGCAATGCAACTTTTACCCCTTATTTTGTGCATATTTTTGCAATGGAAAAATAAAATATTAAAAGCTTGTAAAAATGAGTAAGAAGGAAAGATGTAGGTTGGAGAATTCTGCAGTGGTGTTGAAGTTGAAGTACCTGACTGCCTTTAATGTTATACTGGCTGTAGATGTACTTGAATTTTGAAAGGATTTGAATATGTGATATTTTCACATGTTTGAAGCAGCTTGAAAACAACTGCAAGCACGTAAATGCAGAGTTTAGCATGCTGCTCAGAAAAGAGCCGCTTGCGCAAGGCTGTAATGTTGATGCGTCATCATATATTTCTTCCTTTTTCTTTAAGTCAAATCATAAGGGGCTTTGCCGTACTAAATTGTTTTTCTTCAGGTTACTGCAAGGGTTTATAGTCAGAGATGACATGTTGCGAGAAACCAGACAGGCAGACTTTGTTCCACAATACAGCAGTTTTCCCAATTTAATCCTCTGAAAATCCCACGAGAACTGACTAGCCCTCTTTGAATATCTACCAGTGAAAATATTTGCACTTTTGGGATTAACTTGCAGAAGTCTCCTCAAAGTGACTTCGGTTAAGAAACAAAACGCGGTTGTGTCATATTTATGAGTGGTTGTGGTAGTTTTGAAGATTCTGTTTCTCCTGCTTCCACCTATACTGGCTGCTTCAGGGACAACTTCTGAAGAAATTGAGCCGCAACTCAAAGCAAAATGCTGATTGCTTTGCCTCTGCCCGCCATGGACTCAAACACCCTAAAAATTGACTTTTGGCCCCTGTATACAACTGAGCTCATGCGGCCTTGACATTTGACCTAGTGACCTCTAAAACCTAAATAGTTCAGCTGCCCTCTGTGGGGAGTAACAATGTCTAATTTGGTGAAAATCCCTCCGCTCCTCCGGTAGATAGAGCGCAAACAAGACATGTATGACAGATGGCGTGATGGACTCAAGCATGGACGGACAGCTGGAAAATAAAGCCCTCCATCCAGTGCCTGCTGTGTGTGATGGTGGCATAGCTACGCAGGGGAGTAAGAAATAAAATGGTCAAGTCATTTTATTTTAAACAATAATCTAACACCTGTAGCCATAAATGGGTATGTTTCTTTATTTGTGTCAAATCATTCTACTGGGCAGACTGAATGCTTTGTAAATTTAGTTTTTACGGAGACACGTTCTCATTTTTAATCAAGCACGCCTTCATTTTTAATGTCAGTAATCCTGCTGTGTATACAAATAGTTTTATCCACATGGAATGGGAAATCATACTTGCTATGGAGAGGCATTATTAGTCCAGAATTATTGATGAAAATAACTCGAAGGTCGAGGTTAAGCTTGATGGGTCTGACTACTTGGAAACTCTGGCTTCCATTACTCTGGTGGTTGGTAGTTCAGTTGTGTTATATGGCCGACGGATCTGTATCTATACTGGAGGTCAACCTGACCTTAAGAGTAGGAATGAATCTCAGGGACGCCTGAGCATTGTCTTGGCTGAGCCTGTAAGAGCACATGTGGTGGTCCTATAATACTGTGTGAATAAGTCTGCTACCTCAAAGTTCATGCTTTTTTCAGTGCTTTTATGTCAGGCCATGCAGTGGTAGTAGGAGAAATCTATCTCAGTGAGGGGATAAGACATTTAGGATTTAGTTCACAGCTAAATGGGCAGAAAGACAAGCTGATGGAGTTCTCTGCACTTGGGTGCTAAAGGCTGACTCTCGAGCACTTAGGATTATGACTTCACTCTCTGTTTTTTATTTGTCACGATTTAATATGTCTCTTGGTCTGCTGGTGGTGAGGGCATAGTCACCTGACTGAAGGATTGATAAATCAGCCTTGGAACTCTTGACGTTGATGTGCTGGCGTTATGTATCGATTACTCTTCCATATGCATTCGTACCGTCAAATATTTTTTTGAGTTTTCATCTCAGCTCACAAATGGATTGCAGTGTAGGCCGAGGCTCTCCCTCCACACACATTGAGGAGGTATTTATTTGTTAGTTTGTTTGTTTGCTATGTGACTACAGCTTTGCTGATGGGGATATTGCATTGGCGGGTGAAATTAGAACACTGAAGCTGTTAGCCGACTAGCCTAACTGTTATAGCTTAATAACAATCGGCTGCGTTCTGCCAGCCTGCTTAGTTAGGCTGCGTTCTTGGCAGTTTGCAGCAGATTTAGTCAGCCAACCCTCATTAAAAAATCCTCTATTCATGGCATTACTTATTTGTTTTAACCTCTTCACCTCTGCGATCAGATGCGTGGGCTCATCAAATGCTGCGATTTATTCAAAACCAGAGAACTTCAGGCCTAGTTTAAATTCTAGTGGAGCTCCTAGAGTTTCCAAAGGTCTTAAATATGTCCTGCTGAATTACAGGGAAATGTGAATAAAATGATGCAACAGATCTAGATAATCTCTATCTGATGTAATGCTGCCGCTATAAAAATGTGGCATCCAGGGTTTGAATATTGAATACACGCGTTTTAATCCCCGCCACAACACGAGGTGGAGCGGAGGATATTATAATGGAGCTTGTCTATGTGTCTGTCTGTCCGGTTAAGTAAGGACAAGATTTCTCAGACTCTACTTTCCCTGAGTGAATGAAATTCTGTGTGTGTGTGTGTGTGTGTTATGAGATGGCATTGATTGGCCTTGAAAATAGACTTCCATGGTGATTGATGACATCCTATTTTTGTTTGCCAGGCCTGTTGCTTACACATCCTCTATTAATTACAGTTATGTGCTCCTGTTAAAATTATTAAACAGTTTTTTTAATGAATTTGCAGTTTTAGAATGTTATTGCGCACTCCCAAGGTCTCAGCAAATCAGGCCCTAAATGCTATGGGCAGCCGTGCCAGTGTTTCATCAGCGAAACTGAACCCTTATTGGTTGAATGGATGACTGCAGAGTTGAGGTGGGGAAATAAAGAAAGAAAACAAGCTTCAGCCGCTTCATTAGCATCGCAACATGTGACCTCTCACCTTTTGTGCAAGGAAACGTGTAAAAGCTGCATAGGTTTCCCTGGAGTCACTGTTACTGTGTAGCTTTATCGACCGCATCATGGTTATATTGGGCACTGGGTTTTATATTTTATATTTATGTCTGCCACTAGTTCACCAGACGGGAGAGAGGAAGGCTTCGGATTCGCCTCAGTAATATAGCTGTACTGTGTGCGCATGGTGCTTTTCAGGTCATTACTTTACCCGTTAGAACTTTTTCTTTTTCACGGGTGTCTGAGTGGCGCTGCCTGTAGAGCACGATCCACATGCTCGTTATGAGCGGCAATGGCATGTCTCTCCCTGGCTCTCATTCTCCGTTCGTCCTGTCTCACTATGCCGTTCCATCCATTAGAGCCTGAAGAAGCCCAAACAGACATACTGTTTTTTTTTTTTTTAAAAAAGGTGAAAAATGCTCCTTGAATCCTCAAGTTTGATTTTGGCTGAAAAGGAGCACCGCACCTGTCTAAAGGTGAACATGGTTCTCGCTACCTGGAGCGCGCCTCGTTATTCCGTGAGATTTGATAGCATTGCACAGAGCAGTGCTCTGCTCCTCATCTCGCAGATTTTGTCTGTGTCCTGCTGAGCTGTCTCGCTTTCCAAAAGCAGCGATTGTTAGCTGGGATGTGTTGACTGCTAAACCAAAGTCAGCTCTCCTGTGTGGTATGTCACTGCCTTTCCGAACTGCAAACGCAGCAGAAAATGCGCATCGGCGAATTCAGTAGCGCGTTAGCCGAGCGTGGGCGAGATGTTCGGCCAGGTTTGCTCCAGAAAGAAAAATGGCTGACAATCTCTGTATCTTTCTATCCTAATGCTAAGGTAGCGATGGAGTTCTGTCACCATTACTTGAAATTTTTAAAAAACATTCTAAGACATATTTTCGAAAGGGTCGGGAACTAGTGGAAAAAGCACAACATTCTCTGCCCAGAGGCGTATAGTAATAGCGTACAACTGGACACCATTAAAAGTGGGTTGCCATTCACGCCTCTTGCCAAGGCAACGATAAGTCTTATGCAGGTAATTGTTCTTGATGAAAAGTTTTCCGTTGGAGAGCTCTTGCCGAGGGATGGGTTTTTGATATTCGAGTCATGGTTCTCAGCCCTTTCGAAACCACTGGTGATGAGCTGAATAGCCCAAGTAATGACTTTGAAAGCTGGGCCTCCATTCTGCTGAAATGAACAGGAGAGCGGAGCATGTTCAGGTTTAGTATGCTGGGAGAGGTTGAGTATGAGTGAGTGCACTAACTTTGTCAATGTCGTGTTCCAGCTTCGTGATTATGGGCTCGGTATGGAAATGCATCTCTACCCTTGTGCTTCCGAATGACACTGCAAATGGGTGTCTCCCAGCGTTTTCTGAAGGACAGATTTTGATTTCTGCAGTTTCACAGCACTTGCTTATGCGAATGATATAAAATCCTCATCCATCTCGCACTCGACCGTCCAGGGTGAGGACAGTGCTTAAAATTCTCTGAGAAGTATCCCAGCTGGAGCTGTAGCTCCCACTATTCAGTGTAATAAGGCCACGTTTCTGCGCTTCCTCTGTCTCAGTTTCTCAAGGAGAGAAGAAAACTACAGGCTGTACAACTGTAGGGTATCTTCTGCTAAGTGCAGTGTCAGGGGACGACTGCTAGCTATTTAGCCTCAGGCAGTATGTATCGCTCGCCGAGTTCTGTAGTCTCGTAGCCTGGGAGACGTGCTCTCTGGGGAAGCACCCTAGTATATTAGGACTACTGATGATTTTTATTTTCTTACATCAGCAAGCAACATACAACAGAGCCAGAGAGCGAGAGAGAGAGAGAGAGAGAGTGAGAGTGCATGAGAGTGCGTGAGAAAGAGCTACAGAGTTTTTGAGAGAGAGTGTGTGTTTGGGAGGGATGGAGAGAGAGAGAGAGAGTGTGTGTGTGTGTGAGTGAGGGAGTGATAGAGTGTGAGAGTGTGTGCGGAAGGGATGGAGAGTGTGTGAGTGAACGACGGAGCGATAGAGAGTGTGGCAGACTGTACGTGTGCGAAGGAGGAGAGAGCGCATGTGAGTGTGCGAGCGGTTGAGAGTGAGTGAGAGGGGAGAGGGGAGAGGTATGGAGTGAGTGAGGGGAAGTGTGCATGTGCTTTGTGTGAGGGAGACAGGAAGAGTGTGTGTATGAGGGAGGGAGAGCGTGTGTTATTGAAGTAGGGAGATATTTTATGTGTGAGTGAGTAAGGGAGAAACAGAGAGAGTGTGTGTGTGTGTGTCCTTGTGCGCGTGTGAGTGAGGGAGACAGAGAGCATGTGTGTGCACGTGTGTGTGTGTGTGAGTGAGTGAGGAAGGAAGAAACAGCGAGAGTGTGTGTGTATGTATGTCAGTCAGGAAGAGACAGAGCGAGAGAGTGCGTGTTTGGGTGAGGGAGGAGGAGACGAAGCGAAGGAGAGAGAGAGAGTGTGTGTGTGTGTGTGTGTGTGTGTGTGTGTGTGTGCGCGCATGTGCACTGTAAATGGAGGGTTATGGGCGTTTGCGGAAGTAATCTGTGGGCCTCAGGTAGGGTGTAGCCGAGTGCCTGCCTCAGTGAGAGTGCGTGTTTGGTGATGGTGCTCTGCCGTGGAAGCCTGAGTTTGCTGTGTATCAAACGGCAGGTCGCTGAGGATAAACATCCTGCCTGTGAGGCACATCTCCCAAGCTAAACACTGCCGCTCAGCCTCATGGGAGATAATCACTATTGATTACCAGGGACACTCAGCCATTCTAAAGGCAGCCAGTCAGCCCCTTCAGTGTGAATAAATGCTTTTAAAGAAATTGCCAATTTGTGACTTTCTCTTCCAATACATTTTGATTCAAGGACTGTGCAAAAGCATGCACTGCTAACCCTTAGCGCGCTAAGTGCAGCTGTTGTTGCTCAATGATGAAGATATCAAAATAAAAGCTGTTGAAAACCTATCGTGAGGCAAATCACCACATGGTCAGTTTTCAATAACACAAGGTAATCAAACTTTATTTGCATTTCAGCACTTTAAGGTTTAAAAGTAATTGTATACTGTGTATGTTCATAGGTATGTGGACACCTGTTCATTCAACATCTTATTCTGGAATCGCAGGAATTAATATGGATGTTTCCCCCTCCTGTTCTGTAACTGTCTCCACTCTTCTGGAAGGCTTCAAACCTGTTGTTGGAACATTGCTGTGGGGATTTGACGCCCCAATAAGCTGCTTTTCTTATTGTTAGACAATATCACAAACATATTTTGTGTCTGGTGGTTGCAGCACTTCATTGAAGCAACATCACACTCATACTGGGATACATAGTCAAACACAGGACTCCTTCTTTTATGAC
The DNA here is from genome assembly GCA_029721435.1 of Gymnothorax reevesii. Classification (NCBI taxonomy): domain Eukaryota; kingdom Metazoa; phylum Chordata; class Actinopteri; order Anguilliformes; family Muraenidae; genus Gymnothorax; species Gymnothorax reevesii. Next base: position 98,057,818 of record CM056579.1, on the reverse strand, counting down.
CACAACATAACATCAAATGGGAAATACCCCCATCTTGTTTGTGGTTTCCTGCACATTTCACTGTAATTCAGCGGGACACATCAGGGACTGTTGGACACCTCGGCATCTTTACTAGATTTTAAAACAGGCCTGACGTCCACTGGTTGTAATACAGCAGCTACACTGTAGGTTTTATGGAGTTAATGGGTAAGAACACTGCACAGGCAGCTGAGGTTTTTCATCTCTGAACTCTAAAAGCATTTATGGACCTCACTATGTCTGCAAGGTAGTTACTATACTGAAAAAGGGCAGGGCTTTTCCCACAATGCTGGAAACACACAATAACCTGGAAGTTCGTTGCACTATAAGCGCATACAATGAAAAACAAGCCCAGAACAGAGGAGAGTCCTCTTACTTTTGTTCAAGTGGCATACCTTACTGTTCTTATCAGTTCGAAACTCATGACCATAAAAAACGCAACACCTACACATATATCAGTTTTTTTTTTTTTAAACATGTCTTTTCATTTGGAACAAGTAATATATCGACACCTTAGTGTTGAGAAGATTGAAATCCACTGAATGAGAGTGAGTAATATTTAGTGATGCACAAAGAAAAAGAAAAAAACAAAAATATTAACTCTCACAGGGCATTGTGTTTTTTATATTCTTGAGCATGAATATCTACAGTCACTGGGAACATCACGATGTGCTTCACAGTTTGAACTGTATGACAACATTTCGTTGAACACAATGTTCTTTCAGTGAGCATGGGTCATCCAATAACAGGCGAATTAAGCTGTAACCAGAAGCACTAGAAGACCATTGTTTTTGTGTGATGTTAACCTCTCGCTCCATGATTCATTTGAATGGGCGAGCATGGCCAATGTGTTCTTTTCAAAATAAATTTAATCTGAACAAATACAAAGCAAGTGATTGGAGCAGATAGTGTTCCTATCTAAAAATGGACAGATTTATTTCCATACCCTTCACCTGAATATCTTATGTTCCAAGACATGTTCTCCATAAAAGCTATATTATGACTTTAGTACCTGGAGTTCTTTTATGGTCACAAAATGTAGTGTGTTGTTATTGAACATTTGTGCACGATTCTGATCTCATAAAATGTGTAACATTGCTTTTGCTCAAAAAGGTGAGGCATTAGCATTGCACACTAGACATAAAATTTTAGTCAGGAAATGATTCACATCCAGCATTGTATGGTCATCTCAATCACATGAAAATATTATAGCAAATTAGAAATAGCTGTATTCCCACTCTTTCAAAATTGGTCAGTCCGATGAATTCTGTTCTGAACAGAGAATATTTTTTTCAGGACTGCAGTGATAGCATTGCATTGTGGTCAGTGGAATCTTCAATGATGCTGCATTCTGGTGTCCGTTGATTTATCATATGAATGTTGAACTTTGTGATGCTCTATCATACTTCTGTATGCATGTTTTTCTTCTGATTGGCTACTCCTGGTATTCATTACTCCATGGTTTCTCGTTGGTTCAATTCAATCATTAATCACGTTTTCGGAGGAGCTGAGCTTTACCGACATGAGCATTTCTATCCCCCGCCACGACATGAAACGGAGCGTTCATCCATCTGTCCCTCTGAATAAATGGGGACACATTTTCTAAAAAACTACTTCACTTAGATTCATGAAATTTTGTGAATATAGGCTACTAGTTATGACCTTGATTGGGTTTGAAAACTGGATTCTATGGTGGCGGGGGATATTGAGGTCAATGTTGTCTTGCTCAAGATGAGTTTATATTTCCGCACAGAAAAAGACCACTCTCTCTGCTTGAGCCAGTGAGAAACTACATTAGCAAGTACAAGGAGTTGTAATTCTCTGCGTAAGTGTGTACGACAGGACTTGGAGTCTGTTGTTACCTCGCAAAGCTTCGATTCCAGTGTTACTCTTGGATTGGACACAGGTGTTAATAAATTATAAGCGCAACAGGACACAGACAACAGTAACTATTCCAAGAGTCGGCTGTAGGTTTTAAAAATTTTTGAGAACTGGGAGATCGGTTATTTCACAGATGGTCTTAACAACCCCAAGTTGATTGTAGATGCGAAACAGACTGGAAGCGAAGCCTTAGGTGGCAGAGGCAGCATGTACAGTTGTCGAAATCGAGTTCTTTTCCAGCGAAGCTGCAGTTTGCTCTGGAGATATCGGTGACAAAGGGTCGATCTAGCACCGGGTTCAATGAGAAGACTGCGTCATTCTCTCTCTCTTCCTGACGAAAATAAGTGCACACACTGCACTGACACTCGTTTGCTGTGAATCTCTAATGGTAATCAATGGCGCAGAGTGGTAATACACTCCGTAACCAAGCTGCTGCTTCAAGGACTATTGCTATCAGTGAACTAGCAGGGGGGGACGGCCCTCGTAGGGACTGCCAGATCACAGCTCTGAGGTAACGTGGCATGGATTTGGTACACACTATAGACTGTGTAAAAAGATGGACACAGCACCCGGGTCTGCGTAGTGAGGCCAATGTGGAAATCTCTTAAAATTGCATTCCATTTAATGACCAGCAGATGGCAAAGTTGTAGTTGCAGAAAGAAGTTCAATGCTATGGAATTCTATGAGAAAATAACCCTACTTTCCCACCAAGTTTATTATTTCAGTAATGATTTTCCACATTATTTTATATTGTCTATTGCAAGTGTCAAGTCTCCTTCAATATATTGTGACTTCTTTTTTGTAAATTATGGTCCCAAATAGTCTAGAACAGGACTATTCAACATTATTCTGCGAAGGCCGGTGTGGGTGCAGGCTTTCATTCCAACGAAGCACTTACATACCTGATACTTCTGATCAAACTCTTTAGCAAAGACTCTTGGGGTTGATTAGTGGTGTCAGGTGTGTAAGTCCTTGGTTGGAATGAAAGCCTGCACCCACACCGGCCCTTTCTGGATAAGGTTGACTAGCCCTGGACTAGAATAAAGGATAAAGCCAGATGTGCTTTTGCATCATAAGAAACAGAATTCGTTTTTCGTGACGCTTCAGGGGAAAGGACGTCTCATGTCTTTCAAACATATTTCCACATTTCTTCATTTCTTCTCTCTTTGTATGGTTTCCATGCATCTCTCCATGCATTCACGGTGAGAGGGACTTGGACGCAAGGAAAAGACGCAAGTGGGGGAAACAAGGGTTCAATTTAAGAGAACTGAGATGTGCCCCATATGTCATTTGGAAGTTTTTTTCTCCCAAAATGTTGAGTTATGGAACTCCGTTACTTTCCAGTATCAAGGGTGACTGTGATGTCAGCACTTTCCGTTAATAAAGGCACAACCTCATGCCTGTGATCGTGCACTTTTTAAGGGTGAAGAAAATGGGCCCTATTTGATGAGTCAACACAGGCCTGTAGCTCGGCTGTTGTCCCTAGGAAACCATCAGCACTGATATGGGCATGAAAGTGCATTAGATTCACAAACCCGACTCCAGTCAGCCTGTGGCCACAGTATCTATGCAGTTTATGTGTAAAATCCTCAACAGGCGTGTTAAACTTTCATATCTCTGAAGCTCTGAACCCAAATTGAACCCTGTGATAGTGCCCTGTATGCGTGCATCCTCTCTAAATCTCCACAAGAGGAGAGAATCGGGTGCTTTTGGCCTAGCATCAATTATTTTAAATCGCAGCCCTCTAAAGAATGTCATCCCCATGAGCAGCAAACTCCTGTGCAGAAATTCTTAAGTCGGCCTAGGTTTGCGAGGCACGGCAGCAGGGTGAATTTATTGATTATAAATGAGGCGTGGGCGCCGCCGCGGCGATATTGCGCGTTTATATTCCTGAGAGGAGATCTAATACGCTCCTGATTTTGAAAGTCTCTGTGGTTAAGGCTGTCTGCGGCATGAATGCGATGTAATGAATTAGCGCGGCATAACTCAGCGGAGTGTCTCGCGTACCGCGTACCGCGGTTGTTTTACCATCCTGCGTTCACAAGGCTTATGAAGTCATATTTTGTGCTGTCATGAGAAGGTGAAAAATGGAGGAAGGGCAAAGCGTCGGAGAGAGAGAGAAAGGGAGAGAGAAAGAGGAAGGCCGGTATTCGCTCTTTTTTTTTTTTTTTTTTTACCTTATCAGGAACTTTGTCCCGTTGTCATTGCACACCCAGATTTGTGTCTTCTCGCTGTTATAGATGGGCTCCTAAAAGTTAGCAAATGTCTCCTGGTATTGCAAGGGTACCCGAGACAAGGAACTTGGAAGTTCAAAGCGGTGACCTCTGCTGTGTTCCGAAACTTGCCCAACAGCTGACAAAGCGATATCAAAAGGGACTGTATTCCCCCGCACTGCGAGTAAACAAGGAAATCGAACAGCAACAGAAAAAATGATGATCAGTAGGATGCATGTGTGCCTTCCCAATTCTGTGCAGTTACTAATGCTTCAGCTGCTTTGGAAAGTATAATAGTAGATGTCATCAATGGAATAAAACAGATACTTCTGTATGCCTGTGGTGCAGGTCAGATAAATCATGTAATGGTGCATATGCAAATTTGGAAATTCTTTCTTGTTTTAGCTTGATCAATTCAGGATAGTATTTTGGTAATGTGGGCAGTTGTCACACAGTGGAAAGGTCGTCTCACGGTGAACGAGTCCAGCTTGAGTTTGTTTTGTTTCCCTGTTTTCATATGGGCTTCCTCCAGGTGCTTCAGTTTCCTCTCACAGCTCAAAGATAGGCCTGTTGGGCTAATTGGAGACTCTAAATTGGCAGTAAGTACAAGTGTGAGTGTGTGTGTGTGTGTGTGTGTGCGCGCGCGCGCTGTGACGAGTTGGCCGACTTTTCTTGGGTGTGTATATGCCCGTCTGCATGCACCCATTGCATGCTTGGAAAGGCTCCAGTCCCCGCATGATCCCGATCAGGAGTAAGTGAATGGATTAACCAAATTAATTGATTAAGTTTGCCCCAGTGCCCTCCGACTGATGACTGCATGCATGAATTCACCCATCGACTTGAGTCCTTTGCTTAGAACCTGCTATCCTGAAAGAAAAAGGCAGACAGATGCGTGTTTATAATGCAGTTTACTCACACCGTTTGAAACTGATTGCACTTGAGACACTCAAACCACCTCAAGCATTTTTACTGTGATTGGTATTGAAACTCTCAATCTTCTGGGCACAACGCATGCTCTAATTCCCTGGGTTATGCCCATGCTTGCATCTGTTTTTTTTTTTTCCTAACACAATGACTTTGGTGACACTGGATATGTATATGTTGTTTGAACGGACTTTCAAATGTCTGCCAGCCACAGCTGGAAACGTTTTGAAAGTTTTGAAGGGGGAAAATACTGCATTATTATTTTTTCAATGTCTTTCCGCTATTTATTCTAAAATGACACTGCTTTGCATCTCAAAATGCCATTTCTGGGCATTTGATGAAAAGTGCTTGCAAATTTAGGACATGATATTTTACATCGTGTAATTCTGATATTCTCGGGCATTTATAGTGTTATTTTCTGATATTACCAGATTGGTGTAATTTGCATCATGATGGCAATTTGCAGCGTCCTTGAATTGAGAGGATTAAATGTTGAGATCGACCATCACAATGTCCATAATTACCGTAATTAATAGTGTTCCTTATGAAAGTTCTACTTTCAGTTGTTTTTTTTTTAATTAGTAAACAAAATATTTTTGGAAGGTGGTTGTCGGAATCCACTATCCACAGCCAGTCTTTTTCCGAGAAATTTGGGTACAGCTCGTGTTTCGAGATTAGGCCTGTAGCACAGCAGTCTGTTTTAGTCTTATTTTGTTACTGCATATTCACTATTAATTGCGTTAAGAGAGCAATTATTTAGAATGCAGGAGATTAATTAAAAATCTCCCGATGGGATGCACACTGGGGAGTACTGGTTCCGACTACATGGTCTTGAACAAACTATTTTCAAGTGATTTAGTGGCTGTGAGCCACTGAAAAATAAATTGTGCACAATAATACAATGCTGTGCAGCTGCTTTCTGTAGTCAAAGCCTGGTAATATCTTCCTGTGGTAATTGAATATGGGTCATACAACATTAGTTTAACTGTGGTCATTAACAGCATAAACATTCTCCAAAGTCTGTTATTTTTATTGTGCCTTTTAGCCTCCGAATGTTGATCTTTGGTTGCCCATCTTGTATGAGACTGTAACAGTTCTTTATGAGAAGACCCAGGGAGTGCAGATCTGTGAATCAGAACATCGTTATGTTTTCTCTAAGGAAATTATCGCAGCTCAAAACTTGTAACATTTGTTCTTGGCACTAACCTGCATGTCACCACGAAATGACTTGGGATAGAAATGTGCACAATGCGATCCTGGAGGAAAAAAATATTGGAAGTGTGTTTCTCCTGGACTCGGTCCCGTTGGACGCTGTCCATACGTGCATTGCGCGAGCAGAGCCAAGCCTTAGAAATTAAATATTGCCAAAAACCTGAAACAATGGCTGCATTAAACTAAAACCCCTCAGTGCAGCTTATGGTATCAGCTGAGGAATATCTTTCCCTTTCTCAGGGAATACAAATTCATATTGCTGATGCGTATTTGCATAGTCATAAAGAAAAAATACAAAGAGACAAGACTTGGAGTGGTACCTGCACAGATTGGCCCGTTTGAAATTGAAGCTATTCCTGACAAAACTACGAAACGAGATTCAAATGTGCACGACTGTGTCTGTAGACAGTGTCAAGGATTTTGTCAAATAGCAGATAATCAGGTTTAATTTTTTAATACCATGTTACTGGTTCAATAAAATAAATGCAGGCTCGTAATAAGAAATATCTTCTTATGAATTTGTCCCTAACCTGAGTTTGCTGAGTATAATGCCTGTCTTATAAAGGGCTAATGTAGACCCGCACTCTGAGCAGTAGTTTGTTAGTGTCTAAACCCGAAGTAGACAGTTTGGGACTTCAGTGTCTACAGCATTATTGTAGCCACACTCTTGACATGCAGTTTAAAGTCATCCATCCACCATGTTAACATGCTTAAATTCCCCCTCTACATTGCTTGCATCATGCAACAAAATAAATGAAATGTTTGCATCTCCGCATCCCAGAGCCGAAAATCATTTAAAAAAAAACATGTCTCAGTGTCTTAAGCAAGCTCTTTATTCTTTCAGTGGTTCTACACTCTCTGACTCGCTAATGCGCCTGATCATATCACATATTAATTTCAATTGTTGCTTTTGCTAGTCTGGACTGCTTTTGCCTGCTAATGAAGTGAGGAGCACTCAGAACATTAGCAAAGCTGAAATTTTGTGTTGTGAGACTTTGTACTAACGCAGATAAGATGTTTGATGCTGATAGTATAGTGGATGGAAGGCATCGCTGATGCTACTGATTACGGTCATCAAACATTAATAACATCTCATTTTCTTTCATCAGCCGCCTTTGCGTGCAGTCCCGTTTGATAAAACCAGCATGCGCCTGATCATTTTCCGCAGTAATTGGAGCTGATGAGATGTTGGCAAAGGAAGAGCGCCGTTGAGTAATTAACGGCTTTGCCGTTTACGCCGACATCGTCCGCCGATCATTGTGAAGACGGGTGGGTTTCGAGCGAGGTGACCCTCGGGTTTGCAGATGTCCAGGGCGGTCTACGTGTCAGTTTCCATGTGATTCTCTCTGAATGCAATTCTAGCTATACTGCCTAGCATGGTGTTTCATGTGGCACTTGACATGCTATCAATTAGCCAAACTGCTGAGAGAAAGGACGATTACTAGCATAAAGCAAACAGAATTTTGGCAAGCTTTGGTAAAAAGTGCTTGGCACGCAGTGTAGGTACACAGCGCAAAGTATTGTGTCAAGGTTTCATTTTTTTAGTATGTGGTGCTACTTAAACCTGCTCTATGCACATGGACTTAGTCTTTTTTTTATTTTTGTTCATTTATTTGGATGCAGAGTATAAATTTTTCAAAACATTTTCATCAAAAATTGCGAAAGGCATATTTAGCATGTCTTTGCCTTGGGCTTGTACAAATAAGATTTGCACTTAATTCTGCACTGAAACTTATTAAGAGTACATTATACATTGAGGAACAAAACATTTTACTTTTTCATTTCCTCAAATGTTTGCCCTGCGCTCAAGTGAAGGTGAGCTGTACCAGTGTGCAGCTCCTCTGGTTACTGGTTGTGGGTTTAGTGTGGTCAAGCTGTTCAGGTGATGGAAAAACTGCTTAATCAGGCCCTGAGGGTTGAGACAACAATAAACATAATTCCATATTGATCTCCATCTTCTCTCCACCCTCCGTATCTCCAATGGTATGCTCCTTTTCTCCTATGGTTTTGGGTGGAGGGATTTCATGTCTACAATGTGAGATGTGAGTTGTGTTTCACCGTAGCTGTGGTGCGTGCCCTTGGGTTTGACTCAGTGACATGATGGGAGGTTAGTCACAGTACACAATCGGCCTATCAGCAAACAGGAGCATAGAGACAGGGACAGGGGCTGGGGTGTGCGGGTTATCAGATCTTTATTGAGCGGCTCCCCTAGCAGATGAGGAACTGCTCTGGCTTCAGTCAGTCATCTGTCAACTGCAATGAGGAATACAGGTATCACTCTGACTCAAGTACATACACACAGAAGCGGGTGCATATGTGGTCACGCGCACATGCACATGTACAGTCGCACACACACACACTCACTTACAGGCGGTCACGTGTACACTGTATAGTGCGTGTCCATCCACACACTCAGTCACAAGTATACATGCAATTGCTCATACACACACAGGGTTTAACGTTAAGGATTTTTTTCACTTGCCCGGTTGGGCAAGTTGGTCAGACATCTACTTGCCCTACAGTTATTGTTTCATTTCAGCTGCTGTCAAATAAAAACAGAGACTACAGTTAATTTTTAAATGATATCTTTATTTATACTGTGGTGTTTGTTATTGTTCAAAAAAATATATATATTTGCTGTACTTGCAAGTGTACGAGCAAACTTAGTACAGGTTACACATCTGAAACTACACATGACGTGCTCTCTGCCCTGCTGACAGCCACCTTTGTAGAACACATTCTGCAGAGAAATCAGCGATTGCTATTTTTAAATTTTATACAACAGCATATTTTCTGATGTCTCATGTCTCTAAGAAAAGAACACTGCTGGATTTGCTCTCTCATTTTATTTACTATGGATAAAATAAAAAAATCACTTTTCTATGAAAACACAAAATGCTAAACTTTAAAAGAAGGCAGTGTATATTTGGCCGTGAACAGGTTTGACTGTTCTAAGGCTATTTGGTTGCGACTTCCAGTACACACGTGCAGTTGTATCATTTTCGGACTTTTGGTCATATTGACGCGGCACATTACTCTCATTTCTAAGGAAACGTCATTATTTAGCTAACTCCATTGGTTATGAGGAGGTGCTGAGTGCGCACTCGCTAGGTAGATACCTAGTGAGTGCGCACTCAGTACCTCACCAAAACCATTTTGTTAATATAGTTATAGTTTGCAAACGACCTACCATTAGTTAACTACTCAGTTTTCTGTGAATTTAAAATTTGCTAAAGTTCGTTCAAACGCAAATGAGTGGCGGAGTCATGGAACTAGTGCAACGCTAAGATATAGCAAATGGGAATCTGCTACCACTGAGGCGCAAACAAAAATTACATTTGTTTGTTTGTAAACAGAGCTGTTTAGAACAGCGCCCCTCCCCCTAGCAAGTGTCCTTCTGCATCTAGTGTGCACTTAAGCCTAAGCTTGAGAAGCATCGGTCTATATGCTCAAGAGTTTGCATTTGATAAGCCCAAGCCCAAAAAGCCAGCAGTCTTATTGCTTAAAACGTATGCTGTGACTGCGACTCATTCGTGTTTGAACGAACGTTTGCAGATTATAAATCCACATAACCAACGGAGCTAGCTAGCTAAATACATAAAGCTAGCTAAATAGCATTAAGTTCGCCAGCCACATGCTAACGCTCGCCACAAATATGCGTTCAGATCTGTTTGTGGTTATTTTTATCTAAGAACAACGATAGTCCAACTCCACTTCAAAAAAGTAAACTATCTTATCCCGTTAAAAACAACCAAGTGTGCAAGGTTAGACTTAATTATTATGTGAAATAGTGTAACATTGGCTAACATTAACTACAATATTCCATTAGATAGATAACTTTTTAACTAACAAGCCAACCGTTGCATGCTTCTCTCGCGGCTCTCGAGTATTTGTTTGTGAAAGCTTCCCGTTCCTTTAAAAAATGTGCCTGTTTTGTTGGCCTTGCTTTCAAACCCGCGGCAAACTGCACAGAACATAATTGGAGTTTCACCCAACTCTGATGCCACCCATATGGAGGATTATTTGTGACATATCTTTAATTTTATCTATCAAAATATCTTTCATTTTAAATGTCAATCTATTGGTAAATACATTCATTTATCAGTCACGACTCCTGAAACTCTCGCTTACGCTTAAGTTCAGATTTCAGTTTTGGGTACATTTTGACTGAGACTTCTTCTTCGTTGGTTTTGGCAAGTAAATGCTTCCTTGATGTGTTGCTGCCTATTTAACTTGTACTATTTTTAGGCACTGGGCCAATTGGGCAAGTGAGTCGCTAGGTTTACATGCCCGGGGTTGCATTTTACTTGCTCCGGGCCATCGGGCAATCCTTATTGTCGAGCCCTGACACACAAACACACTCATACACAGTCATGCACATGCGTAAAGTCACACAAAGAGGCATGCAAACATGCTCACTCATACACAGTCACACGTGTGCAGACATGCACCGTCACATGTGCACACATATTTGCCTGCTTTCTGCTTGCAAGTAACAAAAGTATACATTGCACGCGTACATGCTTTCACACATAGAAACAAAACATGTACACACAAAAACACTCAATACCCTGAAGCCACTGTACAGGTGACCAGTACAGGTCAGGCTTTATGAAGCATAATGGACATGGTTTTCCAGGCATTGGTGATATTCAATTTTCTGTATGAGCAGCCTAACTACATAGTGGTAAATTGAATGTGACCAATATTTTAAGCTCCAATTTGACATTGTGACATTGCTGCCCAAACAAGCAAGAACATAATCCATCTGGGGACTGGTGGGTCTGGTGTTCCCCAATGGAGAGTGTGTGTTATTTCTGTGGCAGATGAACTTTGAAAGCACTTGAGAGACTAATCCATTTTATTCTGCTGTGGGGTCCTGCCATTCATTAAGGCGACACAGCCCTAGGGCGGAGCAGTGATGCAGCATTATGCTAACTCCAAACTGGAGCACCAGGCTTGTATGAAGCAAGGTTTGCTGGGCTGGTGGAAGCAAGTCTGAAGGGAAGGCTGTAGCAGGTCGTTCCAAACACACTATGATAATGAGCCCTCAAATGTATATTATCACCCTGGGCAACAGGCAGTATGGCTTTCAGCTGACTGGTAAGGCGCAGGGCCAATAATCTTTTTGTGGAGAGGCATAGTTTCACATTCTAACTTGTAGTATGCATTTAAAGTAATATTTCTTGCGTTAATTCAACTCGATTAGACTTTGTACAGGTCTGGTAGGGACCATACGTGGTCTTTTGCAGGAAAGTGTTCATGTACTCTCAGGAAGTTGATTTAGTACGAGGCATTTTAATATGCAGAGATCAGTTCCAGGCCTGCAGTGTGGCTGAACAAGGGGAAAAAAGACAGAAAGAAAAACGGCTGAAAATCGAAGTGTTGGACACTAAAGGGAGAAAAGATCCAGTTACATCTCAAACAGCCCCTGAGCTGAATAATTCAGGAATATCTGGAAGGTGATTAGGGAATCCCTTGCAAGTCATTATATTTAGACTCCCTGGAAGAGCGTTTAGGGGCATGTAAAAAGATGTGTTGTTAGCACAATTTCTTCTTTTGCAAAGACAAGCTCTGAAAAAGGGGGAAATAGTCCCAGTGTGAATGCTACAATTATTGTTTTGAAGATTTGATACTGAACGGCTAAATTGCATAGACTGTGACTCTCTTAATTCATTTAAGCAATGAAATATCTGGCAGATTTCCAGCCTCTCAAGACAAGTTTAGTGCTTGACGTAATCTAGAATTTAAAAATGAAAGATATTATGACCAGTAAACTAATTAGGAGCCTCGTTAGGCAGCTCAAATCGAATAGCCTCAATCATGACAACTATCTGCAGTGGGCTACTGTGAAGTAGCCCATTGTATGGTGCTGTCAGTGTCCCAGTTCTGACTTCATAACAGGCTATCATCATACATCCATGACATTGGAGTGCCATTGAAGACCTGTTTAACTTGCTTTTCCATTGATATTAGATGTTTGCAAAGGTAGTGTCACACTTAGAGGCTATTTTAATGACCACCATTGCACGAGTGCCCTGTTTCACAGGGCAGGGTTACTGAGCACGTTGGATGACCTCATTGAGTACCATCCAGGAATCCTACCTTTTCTGGAACAGAACTGAAGTATGACGAGCTGCTCTGAAGTTTTACCCAGTACCATTATCTGGCTATCTTGGCGACCAAGCTTCGTGAATTGGCCTCCAGAACTACACCGCTGTTTACCTTAAGGCAGCTGTGACTTAAATACATGAGAATGCGCTTTTGTATAGCTTAGCAATGACCTAAAGATGACAATGTGGCTTGCTACAGCTTTGCTATGACTTAAAAATAAGAATGCAGCTTAAATGTAGCTTAGCAAAGAATTTATTTGAAAGCAACTGTGATTGAAATGTAAAGATGTAGCTTTCATTAGTCCCCTACCGGAAACGGAGGGGACTGTAGGATTGCATTCCGTCAGTCCGTCAGTCTGTCCGTTATTCCGTCCGTCCGCATTCGTGTCCGCTCCATAACTTCAATACCGTATGACCTAGGAACATCAAAGTTGGTGCGTGGATGCATCTTGGGGAGAAGGTGTATCATGTACCCTATTCAGGTCACTTTGACCTACTTTTTAGGAAATATAATATGCGTACACCTGTAGGGGACAAGTATTGCACAGCAATGCGGCATTCGCCGTTAGGCGGTGCACTTGTCTAGCTTAGGCTAGGCTTTACTGTCCAATTTAGAAAGGATTTACAACAGATCTCGACATTGCTGACAAATTCCCAAGATTAATCGTCATTTCTCTGATGTAGTTTGACGTACTGTGTGCCCCAGTGAAAGATTTCGGCTTGTATTGTGTTGTGCAAGCAGTACAACAAAGTGATATTGATGGAAAAACGTACCTATGACCCCAAACTGTATGAATATATCGTCCCAAAGTAGTTAAAAACAACCAGGACAATCGTCCATTCAACTTTCTTTCCATGGTTGCAAAGTGCAGGTACCGTTGTCACGAAGCGCTTGTACAGTGTGAGGACCTTCTCACTCGCATCGTTAGGTGATTCAGTCGGACAGTGTGTGGGGTCCTGTCGGGTTGAAATTCTGTCCGTCATACATCGTGAGCTCAGCTTTAGCAGGGACTGGAATGTGAGTGTACAGCTGTGGTTTTAGCAGCAGAGGGCAGCTCTGCGGCTGTGCTACACTCGGGGTCAGGGGTGGCTGTGATGTGCAATTATGAAAGTCTCAGGGCAGGAGAAGGCCTGACACTGCACTCGCTCCTCTCCTTTCCATTCCCCCATTTGATGTTTCTCATCACGCACACTTTCATAGGTGTGTAATATTGCATATGACAAAATGTTATAGATTCACTAGCCCGTGCAGAAGAAACTGATGTAATCTGCCTTGGGATTAAATGAGTTTAGCTGGAGCCGGATCAGTTGTTAAATGAGCCCAGTGCTGACAGCTGCATATCAAACCTTGAGACCTTTTGATTGCCTTTAATGCAAATGCTTCAATATGACAGGAGCACAATCCAGGGCCTGTCTGTAAATGATACAAGCACATACAAGTAATTGATCCACAAGGAACTGCTTCGAGGGGGAGAAATCTCGTCCCATACAGTAAGCATTCTAGTGTCCACTACTTACATGATTATAATATAATGCAGTCATGCTCCTATGAATATCATTTTGGATAATGGTGAACGCCTTAGGAGGGCAGCTGGAATTAAAAGCGCATGAATTTAGCTTGGTATTACTGGACAGCCTTAGGATCAATGGAAGCAGAGGCAATTTCCTAGGGACAGCCCTCTGAGGGGGAAACTGTCTGAAGAAGAGGTCAATTCTCCCCTATCCCACAATCCCCCTCTTCCTCCCTCACCGGCCCTGCTGCTCTCAGAAACCTGCACTGTTGCTGGTGAATGTCATCATTTCCATCGCAGTGCGCAATGAGGGCGACATTGCCGGGGGGAAACCATTCAGAGACTGAATATGGACATGCCTTCGAGTGAGAGAGTGAGAGTTTGGAAGGCAGCTAGAGTTCAATTGGGAAAGAGGGACCAGGGGTGTTATAAATAGAGAGGGAGAGAGAGAGGGAGTGATGCTGGGGCAGTAAGTTTGTCACTGACTTTAATCACTTTTTATTTGACATGTATGCTGATTGTGCCTGGTTTTGGCAAAAGGAGGCTGCTGTTTAATAATTGTATACTGTACATAGTTCATGCTTCGATGCTAGTCTAGGACTGCAGTCTTCCAACAGGTCAATTTGTGATGTACAGTATAAACTGCCCATCAAAATGTGTGATGTTTGCCGGAGCAAAGACATTTCTCTAATCCTCTTTCCTTCAACCCTCCCTGTCTTTCTTTCCTTTTCTTACCATCCTAGCTCTTTCTCCTTGATGGGTGGAGCCGAAAGCAAGGAAAGGTTGGAAGGATGTAAAAAAAATAAGCAATTGGAATGAGCCCACAGATTGGCAGTTAGGATCCTCCGAGATTCTACACTTTATGGGCTGTAATTACGTCTTCCTTTGATGTTCTTTCTAGCGGATATTTTTCCCTGAGAGACACTGTCTCACCAATGATACTGATGCCAGGGCTGGACTGGAAAAAACAGAGGGCCAAGCGCATGCACTGATGTGAATGCAAATGTTATTTAAGACGTATTACACGTCCTGATATTATTAAGGTTATTATAAATGTTCAAATGTATAGAGCTTCAGATAATAGTAGAGCCTAATTGTAGTCCTCGGGCAGGGCGGGCAGCTAATATGAATGCATGGCTGTCGTCCTGCTCCCACAGCCGTGTCTGCAGAGATTTTCTTGTGGGATGCTCCGCAGGCCACAAATTTCGACAGATTCCTATGATATTTGGTGTCGGCATAGGTTACGACTAGGTTACCACACCTATCGATTTTGGTTGCCATGGCAACGGAATTGGCCGAATAAAGCTACATTTCGCTCTCAAAGCGAGTCTGTTTCAGTGTACGGCTTGTGAACATTGTAGAAGTCAGAGTTTTCGAGGTATCACAAGCGGGCACTGGGGGGCTGCACCCATGTGGTCGCAGCAGACAGGACTGTCTAGTTCTATCCAGGGCCACCTCCTGTGGCGGCAGAAAAGTTTTCTTGTCATGACAGCATAATGTGAAGTAACCAATGTGAGAAGAATCTTGCTTATTTCTTATTGCACAATGAAAAAATTGACATGGCAGGCACAGCCATTTTTTTGAAATCCAAATATAACAGAAGAAGAAAAGATGCAAAATCAGCATGAATACCACTTCATTGTGTGCTGTTTATCCCAAAAACAAGCTACTTCGCTCTATTTTTGGAGAGCTGGTGCTTTTTGTGGAGAACACTGATCAAATCCAGATCTGTGATCTTTTACTGTCATTGTATCTGAAACATCTCATTTCAGGCATTCAATATGAGTTTCTGCTGTATATGAATGTCTCCCATCACTGTATACTGAACACAGGACTATCAGGATGTTCAGGGGACAATCAAAGAGTTGAAATAAATATACATTCAGAAGTAAATAGCTCATTCTGTCCATTAAAGTAACAATAGAGCACTGTCTGGAATTTATTTTGGAAAGCGCTCTATTTTGCATCAAAAATGGCTGTCTTTAAATCTCTGGGGTTATTTATTTATTTATTTATTTGATTAATTTTTTAGAGTAAATGCTTTATCATGGAGAATTCATGCTGCTTTAACAAATTACACATTGATTTTTTGGGAAGGGAAACAGTTGGAGCTTGGAGCCTTTTGGTGAAACACACACACACACACACATTTTGCTTTCATTTTCATTACCACCTGAATCACACATGAATGTATTTTTGACTCAGACTATTGCCCTGCAGCAGCCATCATTCGTCCGTCATTCCGTCTGTCAACTTTTTCTTTAAATGACGACTTCTCCAGTTCTACTCAGCAGATTTTGATCAAGCTGGGTACAAATGTTCCTCTCCAGGCCCGACCAAAGTGTTGTTATTTTTCGGCTCAGTTCGGAATCCAATAAGGTCGCCCTGGTCTCCGATTTTCTGACCTATTTTCGACTGTTTCCCCAGTTCCACTAGTCAGATTTGGATCAGATGTTGTGTATAGATTTGTCACACAGCCCTGACCAAGTGCTATAATTTTTTGGTTTGATTGGGAATCTAATATGGCTGTCTTGACCTTGTTTGGCAAATACATTTTCGACTTCATCTTCTTTCTCGCATGTCAGATTTGGATCAGAAATGGTGTATTTATTTGCCTCATGGCCCGGAACAAGTGGTTTCGTTTTTCCGGCCGCAGTTGGAATCCAATATGGCCCTGGCCTTTGATTGGCTGTCGCATTTTTGACAACTTTGCCCCTGCCACTGGCCAGATTTGGAGTTTTTACTCTATATCACTTGCCTAACTGAAAAAAAAGTGTGACGTAGTCAAACCAGGTGAGCGATGCTGGCCCCATGGGCCCCTTGTTATTACTGGTTGGAAGTTGTCAGTCGAATGAAAAGAGTGTGGACCTACCCTGCGGTTTCAAACTTTGTCGCTCAATGGTGCTTCAAGGTGCAACTCATGTCAGAGCAATGAGAAGTGATGGTTCTGTACATAGTCACTCTGCTTTATTGGAGAATCTTTCTAATTTTTGAGCAACATATGGACAATGCAGTGGATCTCCAAGGGCCTGCAAGAGCTCTCTGTGTACCCATTTTCTTGAAGCCAGCAGTGAATGAGAAAAGCATAATTTGTCACCCAGAAAAGATGGAACATAAACACGATCTGGTGAAAAATCCTCTGCCCTGCACATCCCAGGAGAGGACGTGGGGAAATTAAAGCAATTGTGGGTCTGCGGTGAGATTACAAGAGGGCCTTCCTCCAGCCCGACGCATCGTATTTCACTCAATATATTCTGAGCCCAGGCATTACGGCTGCGGTAATGCTTCTCTCCCGGGGCCAATATTGGACCTTTCTGCACCCATTTTAGCTTTAATTCATGGTCTTTTTTCCACCCTTTTAAATAGGCCTAAGTCAGAGAAAATCAATGGGAGCTTATCGCATGTGTATTGCGATTAAACAGAGGTAATAGACCGCGTAGTGGTTTACTGTCTGGTTTTCTGTTTTAGCTATTTCTGTGTATGATTCTGGCTGTCTTATAAGTGTTCATATCTATTTGGAGAATAATGTGGAGATTTACTGAGAATGGTTGAGTTCACACAGATAAAATGACATTTTCAGGGAATTAAATAGGTGTACTTTTCTGCAGTTTCTCTATGTATTTCTGTTTGACTGAGTCATGATGTGACATGCATACTGAATGCAAATAAAATCCTTTGCGGAAAAAATAATATCGACACGAAGGAGAAATGTATGAGTCAAATATTATACTTGGTTTTCAGGTTTAACTTTGTGTAAGTATTGCTTTGTTCTTTGGTGACATTATTGTGGTGTATTTAAAGAGCTACTCTTAGCCAAATAAAGGTTATGAAAAGTATAATTCATTTAGGAATCTGAATTTATGAACATTTTTGATTTGCTCTACCAAGTTTTTTTAATGCAGCTGGGACAAGGACATTTCAAATTATAAGGGAACTAATACCGTACACAGTGAAATGTAGACTAAATAAACTCTTGAAACTTGGAGGAATATTGGAAATGGACTCGCTGATGAGTACATTTTTATTGCACACACAAACTGTGATCTGACTCCAGTCTTTGTATTACAGTAAAATTGAGTGTGTATCATAGGAGCACGTACTTCTGTAGTTACAGTATTAAGCACTGAGGGGTTGAGGTCTGGGTCATGTGCATCTTCAGCGCGTGCGTCGGTTTCCGAGTCAGGTAGTGCTGGTGCTCGAGGTGAACTAACTTCTGACCTGAATGGAGTTGGTATCCATTGGCTGCATATACAAAGCTGTGTAATGTGTTTGTTTACTTAAGCTTCATGACTGCATCTTTGACTGCAGGTAGATGATGAGAAATTGAATGCGCGGCAAGAAACACAGCAGGCTGTCTGGTTTTCGCTTGACGAACAGTCATGTGCAAATGCATTTGTAGTTTTGTGTATTTCTCTACTCTAAACTTTATATTGTTCACATCGTCAGATATTCAGTTATGGCTCTAAATGTTGATCAAATGCAAATTCTTTCAATACTTGGATCACGTCTTTTAGAACATCTCTGTGACTGACACTGAAATTGTGGAATCTTTGTAGTGCTGGCAAGACCTTTTTTAAATTTAGCACAAAGCAACCAATTTATTATCCAAGATTTCATCTGCAGCATAAGAGAGGCCGGCTAATACGTGCTGTGACTCCCGTTGACTTGGGTTATCACCCGCCACTTTTGCTCTCCGTGCTGTTGAATATATGAATTTAAAATGCAGATATCTGGAGATGGAACAGACGCAGGTTTGGGACTGGGGTATAAATTCACTTTGTGGATATGCGGTGGTGCGTGGAGTATTTTCTTGAAAAATAAATGAAGGTGAATCAAATGTTCTTTTATAAATGCATAATTCTGGTAATAGGTGGGATGGGGAGTATACAAGCCCCCTTTTTAGTTTTGCTTATATTGCACTGCTGGACAGAAATGATACTGCTCCCTGTGTGCTACTGCGCAGTAAGCTTGAATGATAAGCTGACAGTCTCTGTTGAGTTTATTCTTTACCACTCTAAAGTTTGGATTCACAAGTGATGTTCACATCGATTAAGCGGAAGAAATGTTGTGTTACAGTAGGACAAAGACCCAGAACATAAATCAAACCTCTGCAGGGACTATTTGAAAAGGACGTTACAAAATATAGAGTGACAGTCACTAGATTTAAGCCCCACAGAGCTGTAGTGGGATCACCTGGGTCATAAAGTTTGTGAAGTGAGCCCATCCTCAAAGACACTGCTGTGTAAAGTATTGCAGTCCATGCATAAATCAACTGAGAATGAAACCTGGGCATAATTAATATCCTTTATGCCTACAATTTGCAAGCTGTGATTTAATTGCATGGTGGCTACTTCAAAGAGAAATTGCTAAAATAGATGACTGTTTTTTTATTAATAAAACAGTTGGAACTACTAAAATGACTAGTAATTCTTTTTAAGAGTTTAATTGTTTCCTTTATTAGAGAGAGAGAGAGAGAGAGAGAGAGAGAGAGAGAGCATGTAGTGAAGGCCCTGAGCTGGGTTAGTACCCAGGCCACTGCGGAAGGACTCAGCCTTAAAATGGTGCACGCTCTTTCAGCTGATGAGCCTGGGTGCACCAGGACAATCATTCTAAAGTTTTCAGCATTATTGTATTTGTCCAGGGCCTAGCCTGCGTTGCTGGCGGTCAGCGGCTGGCGGGAGAAAGGAGAGAAAAGACCGCCTGCATGATAACACAGGGATTTTGAGTAGCCGCCCACTTCCTTGGGCACGGGCCGCGACGGACCACCCCTTTTTTAAACCAATACTGTACGTACTTCTTGGTACGTGTCGCTGTTCAGCTCTGCAGCAGTGCATTCTAAAGATTGTAAATCTCGTAGCTGGTCAGAGATTAGGCTTTTCTGAGGAGAAATGACTAGAATGCTTTCTGCCTTTCGCGTTGACGTTGATTCCAAATTTTTGGACAAACCAAGTACAGTAAAAATCATGCTTTTACCGAAGCCAGTCGGTAAAACTCCAAGTACATTTTTACCATCTAGTAAATGATTGATCGACTGTGGTTGTTCATACTTTAGAGTAATCTTTCGGTCGTGAATTCAAGATATTCAAGCGATTTCATTATCAAAGCGTTGTTCTCTACATTCGGGCAGTTTACGGCGTAACCATGCGTTGCATTACATTCGATGACAGTTCAATTTTGATTGACACCTCTTAAACCAATCAGTAATTCCCGTTCGCTGGAGAACGGACAACTCAAAATCCCTACGTTATCGGGCAGGCGGTCTTTCCTCTCCTTTCTCCAGCCAGCCGCTGACCAGGGCCCATCCATTCATTTTTTGTACTATGTTTTGTTGTCTGATCTCAGAAACCAAAAACCCTTATGCTATAGTCTGCACTACAACAAAGATTCAGTAAAAATAAAGGAATAATGTTTGGAGAATAATTGACTGCAATGTGGACTAGAATGCTTTTGATTTCAAAGACATTTGTCCTTTGAAAAAACAAAATCAAGTAATTTATTTTCTTTTTGTCCAGGTGTCAGGAAATAAATGAAGAATTTAATCATTTTGGATCAGTAAGAAATGCTCCATGAAAGCACATTGAAAGTTGAAAGGAACCAGTTACTTTTGCAAATAAAGTGAAACAGCTCTAGCTTTGGGTCTGTCGAGTGAAGAAGAGGAGCATGCCCAGGATTTCCTCCAAGATTTTTTGAAACTGTGGCGGAGACTTCAGCGTCGGGTCAAAACTCAGCATCATCAGATGTGGCCAGTTTTCATTAATCAGCACGTAGGCGATGTAATAATTGGAGTCTATGTGCATGGAGGTTAAGTTTCACATGCGTCATGGTGGATTTCACATATAATATGAATTATGACTCCGGAATTGGAATTAAATGATCACGAAGATACAATTAGGTAGAGCAGGATGAGCTCGCAGCCAACACAGGAGTTAACATCGCAGTTAATTGTTTTGCAAAGTGAAAAAAAAGAATTCTCTAATCGTTGCGCACATTGCATTAAGAAGAAAGCAGTGTGTTTTACTGCAGATGGCTAATTTTTATTCATTGGAAAACATGTTCATCAAGCAAAATAACTAACAATAGGTCGAGAATTATTAGCGCTCATTTTAACTTAACAAGGAGAATTGGCGACACCGGATTGTCTTTATGCCTAGGTCCCACTGGATTGCGATGGTTTGCGAGACATTCCCAATGGAAAAAGTGAGAATTGCAATGCATCGCAAACACATTTGCCGAACATTTGCAGAATGTGCAGCAAAGTACGCCGAGTATTACAGGCAAATTCTAGCCATCGCAATGGATCACGAGTGGATCGCAAAAGCCTGAAAAATTTCAAAGCCTGCTTTGAATTTTGTTGCAAACCATTCGCAGCATTTTCGTCTCAAAAGTTGTCGCAGAATGTGTGCCGAATGTTTGCTGACGGTTGGCAAATGTATGTGCTGCATCGGTGAACCATCCGCCACACTTTCAAAACTGAAAAAGTGTCGGCGACCCTCGCTGAACTATTGCCGAACATTCGGCGAACCTTCGGCAAAAATCGCAGAACTTTTGCCGATATGTCGCCAACAGTCGCCGAACATTCTTGGTGATGGTCCCCGAAGCAACGCCGATCATGTCATCCCTTCCTTCGGTGAACAATCCCAAGAGCAAATTATTATGGAACTGCTCCACTTTTTTGACCATTTTGTCACGCACAATCGCAAGGCATCGTCAAACTTTTCCAAATTTCCCCATCAGCGACCATCGTAAAATGCTAAATCCCCTGTGAGACTGAGCCATTAGGATTTTTGGAGTTTATGTAAAGTCATTTCGCATACGCGTGGCGGCTTTTATTTTGCCGTGACAGTGCGCCACGATCAATTACATGTAGCGGAAACCCTGAGGTTAATTCCTGCTTTGGACCATCCTGAGCCGGAGGGCAGTATCTTTTGACTTTACGGACTGTTTATGACTGGTTGTTTATTATTGCCGCGCTCTATTTCCAAAACACAATCTTGACATTTCAAAGTTTGGTCAAAGTTGGTGTTTTTCTATGAAATGCAAAAGGCGCCAACATAGAAAAAGCTGATTTACTCAAAATGAGAAAAATTGATATATTGCATTTAGGAAACACACTCTTGATATGTTACTGCTGGTTGTTTGAACAAATCAACGCTAACTTTTTCATTACAAAAACTACCAGAATATTTCTGAATTCTTGTTTCTTCTCATAAGTCAGTGCATTGTATGTGTCCTATCCCAGTTATAGGCTATTACAGCCATTTACTTGTCCAAAATCAGGCTAAATTGTGCGACAGGTGAAAATATAGCATATCCTTATTCAGAATTTAAGTCAAAATATTTGTAATATTATAAAAAAAGAAAGCATCAAATGATGGTAAGCTAAGGATGGAGTATACTTATGAATGCAATATACCTGCAATACTTGGGGTTGTAAAAATATGGGAAAATTTCAATGGGTATCTTTTTTTTTCTTACAGTGGCAGCAGGTTTATATAATATCTGTAAATAGAATCCATGGAAAGTGGGTGAGAGAATGTATATTTTGTGGTAATATCTGGATTTCATTTAAGGCAGTACGTGGAAGTACCACTTTTTTAACAGAATCTGCTTTGATCTATGGATGCTGTCAGTTCTCGGCAGGCAAAAAAAATGGAACTCTGTCTTGCTTCATATCATACTTAGCATATCTCTTGGCTGAATAAAATACTCTTTTATGCAGTTTTGTGGAAACAAACTTACTGCTGTAGCAGTTCCTTTGAACCCCTGATGCGATCTCAATGTGTAATTTGATACTATTGTGTTAAAGCACATTGGAGATTTTGCATTTACTTATTAACTTTGAATTTTTTTTCACCCTCTTAGATGATAAATGGAACATAGTGTATATTTAAAATGTGATGTCTGTGCTTGCTAGATATCCAAAAGTAAAATAAATGCATTAATCTGTCAGTTAATTTGAAGAATGAATCTTTAAAACTGCCCATTTTTGCAACAAAAAAAAACGGGAATAACAAAAGTTATGTTGCTCAGTGAGCTGAAACCTGTATTCAGGGTTCCAGATGAGGCTTGCCATTGTCTTATTTTCTCAAGTGATCATGCTGTCCACCAAAAATGCCTGGCAGTGCTGTTTCCCAAAATTCGATTTAAAAAGTGTTCAGACCTGTCCCTTCCATTGAAGGATATTGCTTGCCTCCACAGTTCTGCTGCTAATCTTTACGTGTGTGCTGCACTTTCTGAGACGACAATGTGTGATTGTGTGTGGTATGGCATTCTCAGAGCCTGTCAGCAATATGCCGCTGCATTTTCTGCGAACCTCCGCAAAACACCAGTCTGTTATTTGCTTAGACGTTTTCTGCTGTCTTTCGCTGTGTCTAAAGTTAGGCCTGTGTATTATGAATGTAACGCGAGGTGAGTCCACTGCCTCCTACACTGATTTATTTGTGTTTACCCACTTTTCTAAATACTGTTGTGCTGTGAGCGCTCTGTGGTTTGTGACTGAGACAGGATAATGTATGCATTAAACTCTTCAAAGAAGTCACAAGATCACTCAATGCTGGGAACGGTGGGTTGCCATAGAAATGAGAAGGCTAGGATAATAAAATCGAGTTGCCCGTAGCAACCAAAGCTTCGAAATGCCGGCTTCAAGTTATCTGTTCCGGAGAGTTGCGTGAGAATTTTATTTTTTATTTTTTGAAAGAAAGCATTGTCCTGAAGGTCATTTTCAGCCATGACGTGGCACATCTGACTTTACTAATTAGCATCTTAACAAGATCCTTAGCTGGCGAACGAGGTGTACTTTCTCTGGACTGGTGTGAAAAGTTAATGGATTGTAGAACTCCAGAAGCAGGGTTTAGCCTTGCTCTAGCTTCAGATTGATTTGTGCCTCGTTAGCCTGGTAAGACCATCCTGATCACAGGACCTCACATTCTGTTTTGCTGTACCGAGCCGTTTGGACTTCTAGCCAACTACATTCATTTCCTACAGTTACAATGCGAGTGGACCAATCAGGGACTGTGACGTAGTTGACATAGTAATCAGGCCAATCAGGGATATTGTTGTAGTTTGAAAAGTGGCAATATGTGCTGGTAATGCCAGTATACTGGGAAAACCTCAATGGGGCTGTTGTTCTTGAGTTTATTTCTGCAATTCCTGCACTTATGGCTGTGATGACTCTACTAATGTTTTGCTTGTTGCTTTTTGGGAGCAACGGCAAGTATTTCACGTCATCAGCATGAAGTGGTCTGTGATTGGCCTGGTTACGTCATCCACCAGGATGCAGTCCCGCATTAGCCTTGGACTGCTTTGTTAGGATTGGAGTGAAAACCCACAAAATGGTAAATCTGCGCGGTTTCAATCCCTGGCCGTACCGACCAGCAGTGGTCGGCAGCTCTTTAAGAACTGCCTGAATTTCTCAGAGCACAACTGGCTGAAGTGCTGTAGGGATGCGAATTGGGAAGGGACTGCTGGGAATTAAAATAAAAAATGAATGCCTTGTTTGTTGCTCAAGCGCCTCCAGTTGGCCAGCTGAGCACTCGTCATTCAAATTCTAAGCTTGCTCATGTTCGGGTATCATCCCTCCTCGTTCTGAACTTGCGATAGTTTCGACTAATGAGTGTAAAGATGCAGGGGATGACAGGCACGTGATTCGCAGGAGAGCCGCGAACTGTCTCTCTCTCCTGAGCTGGCAACAGGGAGTTGCATACGTGCAAACCTTGTACATAGTTCTCGAATTGGGCATTTCAGATTCGGTTGGGATTGAAGATGCCAAATTATAAGGAAAGAAAAGATGGTAAATCTCCTGGAACGGGGTTGTGCTGCCCTGCTCTTGCTCTTGAATGAGGTGAGCTTTGGTTTGGTATGAGTGAAAGCCTACAGGATACTAGCCCCCAAATTCATAAAGGGTTTTTTTTCCCTCAATCCGGATAAATTTAGGCCTGAATTCATAAAGAGAGATCAGATCAGCTGCAGATTATCCAACATACATGGTTAGTCACACCTGTCTAAGTAACAAAAGAAATTCTTACCGTCCCAAGGGGCTTGATTATCTCATGTACAAGCTACCAAATACTCTGTTAGCTTGCATGTGTGCCTGGACGTATGACTATGGATCTTTTGCGCATAATTGAAATGGCACAGGAAGAGATGGCTGACCAAAGGCAAGGTGCCGAATTGAGGGTTTTCAAAGACAGGACGTATCCTTTAGAAGAGTATAGCGACACAAAATTTGTCAAGTGATACAGAATTTCCAAAGAATCATAACGTTATATTCTAGACCGAATCGAAGCAGACATTGACCATCCCAAAAGATGAAACCATGCCCTTCTTCCAGTACACCAACTATGTATTGCCCTGAGCTTTTATGCATGTGGCACATTCCAAATGGTTGTTGGTGACACGTGATATATTCACAGGCTACCTGCTGTCAAGTAGTTTGTTGTTTTACCGTGGCAATATGTGCCATACCATACAGAGCGTCACATGACACCACTACATATCGGCTAAGGGACACTTGTACACGGATGGGTAAACACCTGATTATGTTCTACCAGAATTGCGCCAGTCACAGGAGTTTATCCACGTGCATATTTCTCTGTTTTAGCCACCGTACAGTAGTTGTACGTGACTAAAATAATCGGGTGATCATCACCCTTTATGAATTTGGGCATAGATCTTTAACAACTGGGTTGGTTACCTCTGCTGTACTGCAGAGTGATTAGAGCAGTATTTCCTCACTGTTTGCAACTATGATGTATGACATATCTGAGAAATCAACTACGGAATTTGGCCAAAAATTTGTCATCTGTTATTGTTGTATCTCCCCTTGTAGAGCATGTGACTCTCACTGACTGTGTTAGCTGTTCGTATGAAGAGAGCACTGAGAACAAGAGCTGAGGAATGTGTCACATTCAAATCTACCCCAAGCAATATCTGGCTGCTGTATGGTTTCGAAACCACCAGCTTTGTTTGTAAACAAAGCTACTCACCTGTCCCCTCCCTCTCCCTCCGAACTCACAGGGGCAGTACCTTGCATCCTGCCTCACGCAGACTGTGCTTGATGCATACTTTCTGGGCTTGCATTGGTCTGGGTCATCTCATTGCATTTTGGGTAACATAATGAAAATTGAACCAAAAAAGGTTTTTTGTTTTGTTTTGTTTTTTTTTTCAAATTGACTTGACTTAATTTTCGCCTTAACTCCGAGTTTAAACATACAGGAGAATTCATGCCTAACCGAAACTTCAACCTGAGATGATTCTTTCTTTTTTTTTGAGATCATCCATTGGGGAAGATGAAAAATTTTTTTTTGTTGTTTTTTCTCGCTGCTCACAGCTCTAACCGCATCTGTGTTTCCTTGCAGCTCTTAGCCAACTGTGGATAAATTCTCAAACTGACCAACAATACTTTACCATAGGCTGATCCAGCGTGGGGACATTCACTAGCTAGCAGCATCATGCTAGTAAATATCCACATCCAGTCAAATTGATAGTTAGAAAATTGAATAAGTATCAGGCCGGCAAAGAAATTTTTTGAACAAAAACCAGTCAAAGACAGCAGGTTGACAGTAAACTGTTTGGTGTATAGAGACCAACACATCGTGACTCTCACATTGCAAGGGGTCAGTTTATTGAAAAAATAAAAATGCAACAATGCTTCGTGTTGCTTTAATTTCAAATTTGACACAGGCTTCTTTTGAAGTTATTTGACCGTGCTATCCCTGTGTTCTGCAATGCGGAGTTTCATCTGATTCCGTGCAATGACAATACACAAAATGAAATGAGCCGTAGTTAGATTGGTGAACTGTTCAGACTGCGTTCCTGCATCTTGCTCACTGCAGGTGGGGATAGGCTCAAACCCTGACTGAGAATAAGCAGGTTTGATGATGGACAGCTGGAATCTGTAATAGTACTTGTACCTAGTGCCCTTTCTGTGATTAATTTATTTAGATTTATTCTGACAGGAAGGAAGTGGAAAGCAGTCTGCAGGCAAGAAAGTGCTATGGTTCAAATTGAACCCCCTATTGTGTGAGGTGGAGTGGGTGTACAGCTAAGAGTTTGCTGTACTACTTATATTGAGCCACATTTGTCACCGATATCAGTCAAACCTTCATTACATTAATGTTAATTAGCCAAGCTATCCGACCCTGAAGCAAAGTTGCTTTAACCCATTAATACCTGAGGCGACGTCTGCGATGCACTCGCTTTAAAAAAGGGACATGAATATCACATGTATCATTTTTAAGAGAAGTGAATAAAGTGCATCATGAGGTGCCCTAGGTCTTAATTGGTTAAGGGACTGGCAGCTGCACTGACTTGACTGCACTAGGATTTCACCTACTATCACTTCGAGTCGCAGTCAAGTACCTTCCATACTGAGCTATATGCTTTTTACTTTAAATAAACTTGTTAGCACCTTATCAATTAAATCCACAAGCTTGTGAGTAAGAAATTGTCAAAATGGTCAGGGGACCATGTTGAGTGCTTCATGTAGGGTAGCAGACTTAACTTTGTGGGAAACTTAATCACTCTGCAAGCACTACATTCCTGTTGTGATTAGTCTTCTGAGCACCACGGAAGCACTGCTGTTTCAGAGCGATAAATTTTGTCTGCTAGAAAAGGAATGTGTTGACACAAAGGTGCCTGTGTTGCTTGCTACTACAAGTGCAAAGATCGTGGTGAGGGCAAGTCGGTGAACGAATGGATCGACATCACTGGCCCACAGAGAGCAGCACACCTATGTATGGATTAGAATGGTGATGGAGTTTGAGCCAGTAACCGGTGTCTCACTGACACTACCAGTGGAGGGAGTGTTTTATCTTCCACAACTCATCATACTATAATTTGAGGAACGTTTGTCTGTCTGTTTGTTCCCCTACTCCTCCGAGGTCCTCTGACGGATCTTCACCAAACTTGGTGGTTCTATGTAGGTTGTCCCTAGAATTGTCCTTGAGGGGTTAGTTTTTTGAAAGGTCAAGGTCACTGGGGTAAAAGGTCAATTTTTCGCACGCCACGGGTAATTCACTAGTTGTTTGAAGTTAGTTTGGTCTGACTTGGAACATGCAGTCCGTATGGCCAAAGTGCTTGTAAGTCTGCCATGCATGAGGGCATTTTTTCTTGTCTGAGCTGTTGTAAGGGTGTTTTTGGTTTGGAAAGGACTTAAATTGCAATGGATACTTTAAAATAAGAAGTAGTATTCAGATTGTGTCTTAAACTATAAGGTTAATAAGAACTGCATACCCCCTCTGGATATTTTAGCCATACCCTGGCTGATGAGATGGCATAGTACTTTCCAGGTAATTGGACTCGAGTCATAGGGACTCGGACTCGAGTCACAAATTTGACGACTTGCGACTCGACTTGGACTTGAAGGGCAAAGACTTGAGACTCGACTCGGACTCAGGATACAATAACTCCAGACTCGACTCGAAGCAAGATAACTCGGACGATTTGTCCTTTGATTGTATGTTTTTTTTTTTTTCTTCACGTTGATATTATTCTCTCCAGTATGACAAGAGCGGTCCGTTTGTGTGCAGTGCACGGTGCGCTCTCTAGCAAGTTGGATCAGACAGGCTCTGTTTTTTTTTCCATGTCTGAAGCGGTAGCACGCACTTTTGATGATCAGTGTGCTTGATTGCATGGATAATAGTGGCAGCTGCAAGTTCTAGTACGCCCAAAATAATTCAATTTGCTTTTAAAAACTTCTACTCCGATGGAAGACGAAGGTCTGCTCAATGTAAGACATGTTCAACAACCATTAGCGACAAGAAGGGAACCGCTTCAAACTTTGTACGTCACCTGAAGACCCATGATGACAAGTAAGTGAAACCTGATAGCTAGCAGCCGTGCGTGTAATGTGAAGTGTGTGTGTGTGTGTGTGCGCGTGTGTGTGTGTGTGTGTGTGTGTGTGTGTGTGTGTGTGTGTGTGCGCGCGCGCGCGTTGGAATAGTCGTTCACGTTTTGTTTACCCCAGCTAACATCAGTTAACCTAACGTTAGCTAGTTATCGTTGGCTAGCTACATTGAGTCGGGAGAATAGTGGTGTACTGATCACTAGCTATGTTCCCATCCACTTGTTAATCGACTATTCTGAAGTTTGCCAAAAATATTAATGCAAATAAGTGCGGTGAAAATGCATTTGCACCTAATAGCATTTAAGCGAATAAAAACTTGTGCGTAATGACATCACTTGCTGTTATGCGATCAAATCGGTGTATCGAGTAGATATGAAATTTTAAGCCGTTTTCATTCATTTTCGCACTGAATCGCAGAACTTTCGAGTGAACAAATGTAGTGTGTTTGCCAACAAAATTAGCTAGTTAGCCAAAATAGATCTACCAAAAAATGATGATAATTGTACAAGTTTTAATAGTGCGTATGAGCCATCTATTAGCAGCATAGCAAACCATTATCAGAGGGCAACTACAACATCAAAATACTGTCGGGATGCAGTCGCAGATTTCTTCGGCAAATAACGTTTCCAATCAGCATTTATCGCATAAGCCTTTTACCGATCAAGAAAAAATCCGATGAGATCAACCCTATAAACTTCGTGTCGATATTCTTGAAATCAAGTCAAATTTCACCGTTTCCATAAGGCATTTGTCTCTTTACATAAGCACTTTGCTACTGAAGAATTCTGATGAATTTTCATGTTTTTGCAAAATGTTCAAAATAAACTTTTTTTTGTATCAAACAGGCTCCATTCCATTAAAGAAGTGGCATTTCCCATTTACCTAGGTCTTAATGATCAGACATGTAATGTTGTAATGGATAATTGAACAGCTTATGCTGGTTTAGCCATGCAGACTAGTCTGTACTCTCGTTTTTGAGATTGACTTTAGGATTATATCTTGAAGAGAAAAACCTGAGTGCTTTGTGGGTGGGCTGGGGGACAATGGTGAGGGACTTGACTTGACAGAACTTGTGACTCGACTCGACTTGGCATAGAATGTGACTCGACTTGACTTCACCACAAAAGAAAAGACTTGTGACTTGCTTGAGACATGGGCCAAATGGCTTGAGACTCGCTTGGGACTCGGATCGGAGCGACTTGGACAATTGTCTGGTACTTTCTCTCACAATTCAGCATTTTTATATTTATTAATTTGTCCTTTATTCCTCCACACATCGAGCCCAGCTGTCTCAAAAACATGCCAAAAAACGCTGCTAAAAAGAAGTAATGGGAATTTAACAAGTCAAAGTTACAGAGCAATCAACATGACATCCCAATGGTGCAGTCTCATCAGCTATTCATGACCATTCGAGGGGGGAAAAAAAGAGCTTTGTTTGTCGCCAAACATTTTTAATAACATTGTGTTCTCCCAAGTATTGGATGTTTGCTTTGTTTGTCGCACGGTTTAATCTTTCTCTGAAATAGTTTAGCTCCAAAACTTGTTGAAGCAGA
This sequence comes from Gymnothorax reevesii, assembly GCA_029721435.1. Taxonomy (NCBI): domain Eukaryota; kingdom Metazoa; phylum Chordata; class Actinopteri; order Anguilliformes; family Muraenidae; genus Gymnothorax; species Gymnothorax reevesii. The sequence continues at coordinate 98,027,548 of CM056579.1, read as the reverse complement.
TGCCCCTCTTTGACGAAGGACATTGCGGTGTGCGGGGCATCTTCCTTTATTGAAGAAAATGGTGATGGTGGTGGTGGGGGGCGGCAGCGTGAAAATTATGAATAAGCAGGTTTGTACAGCAACCCACATCTTATTATGCGGAAGGTGCACCTGCGATTAGACTCTGCCTCTTCCCTGGATGCATGTCTGCTCATTGTTTGGGGACACAAATTGCCTTCTGTTTAAAATACACCAAGCGGTGCTGATAATAGATCAGGGGGCTGCTCCTGGGGAGGCTTTCCTGCTAGTCATAGATTCTAAGGTGTACGCCGGTGGAAATATGAGGACTTATTTCCCCCTAATAAATAGATAAAGCATTAATAAATAAAAAGTACATGCGCCTCTCTCTCCATGACTTTTTTTTTTTTTGGTTTGTTTCTATTTTTATTGTGTGCTATGTTACTATTAAAGACAATCCTCTGGGGAAATGGGAACGTGGTGAAATATCTGAATCACTGCATATTCAGATATGCCTGTGAGTGCTTTGTGAGTGGTTTGTGCTGGCCTGTTGGTGATGGCTTTTTCCAAATTACTTATGCTAACAAGAAGTTGTCTTCTTTGTTCTGGTTGCTGTGGCTGTTTTGTACAAAACCCAAAACTAGTGAAGTTGGCACGTTGTGTAAATCGTAAATAAAAACAGAATACAATGATTTGCAAATCCTTTTCTACCTATATTCAATTGAATACACTGCAAAGACATGTTACTTAATGTTCGAACCGGTAAACTTTGTAATTTTTTGCAAATATTAGCTCATTTGGAATTTGATGCCTGCAACTTGTTTCAAAAAAGTTGGCACAAGTGGCAAAAAAGACTGAGAGTTGAGGAATGCTCATCAAACACTTATTTGGAACATCCCACAGGTGAACGGGCTAATTTGGAACAGGTGGGTGCCATGATTGGGTATAAAAGCAGCTTCCCTGAAATGCTCAGTCATTCACAAACAAGGATGGGGCGAGGGTCACCACATAGTGAACAAATGTGTGAGCTGATTGTCGAACAGTTTAAAAACAACATTCCTCAACAAGCTATTGCAAGAAATTTAGGGATTTCATCATCTACGGTCCGTAATATCGTCAAAAGGTTCAGAGAATCTGGAGAAATAAGCGACAAGGCCGAAAACCAACATTGAATGCCCGTGACCTGCGATCCCTCAGGCGGTACTGCATCAAAAACCGACATCAGTGCGTAAAGGACATCACCACATGGGCTCAGGAACACTCCAGAAAACCACTGTCAGTAACTACAATTCGTCGCTATATCTGCAAGTGCAAGTTAAAACTCTACAATGCAAAGTGATAGCCATTTATCAACAGCACCCAGAAACGCCTCCGGCTTCGCTGGGCCCAAGCTCATCTAAGATGGACTGATGCAAAGAGGAAAAGTGTTCTGTGGTCTGACGAGTCCACATTTCAAATTTTTTTTGGAAACAGTGGACATTGTGTCCTCCGAACCAAAGAGGAATGGAACCATCTGGACTGTTATAGGCGCAAAGTTCAAAAGCCAGCATCTGTGATGGTATGGGGGTGTATTATCTCTGAGTGCTATACAGACTGCTCTATGCAAAAGAACTGCCCAGAAACGCCCTTTTACTTGGACTGATACATTACCAGACCTGAGGAAATTGTATATCTAGCCTTGAGCTAAGTTTTCTTTAATGTACCATTGTGGGATATAGGTACTTAACTTTTTTTTAAATTCAAAAATATAATTATTTTTGAGAACTAATGGAGGACATTTGACATTAATAGAATAGAGTCACTCAGCTTGAGCTTGGTTGCTATGATTTGCTGACTTATCAATCTTGTGGTTGCATGCGCACAAGCTGTCAGTCATTCTTGGCCCCGCCTCCTGGAGGACGGGAATCACACCAATCATTTGATCACTGCAGTATTTTCTCAGTCAGAAAAATCAGTACATTTACATTTTCTTTATAACAGTAAAGAGCTCTTGGAAGAGGTAACTGGTTGTTTTGCTACTTTGGCTTTTCGCTACTGCACTTTCGCAACTGCACACTGTACTTTTGTGCCTATGTCCAAGTCCGTTTAGTACTATAGTCAAACAATGATCAGATCAAAGATTGCTGACTATTTCTTTGAAAAATTTAAAGTCATAACTCAATCATGCTATGGGAGAGCTTCTAAGTAAACTCTTTTACTAGGATTTGTCATGAGTATACGTGAAGCCAAAAGTTGGATCATGGTTTTTATAAAGTTTTACTACTGATTGTTAAGTAATATTAATGTTTTTAACGTGCATTCATCTATAGTAGTGAACGGACTTGGACATAGTAGCGGAATTATAGCGTGCAATATTGTTCGTAACGCAGCGAAAAGCCAAAGTAGCAAAACCACTGTAAACCTTTCGAAGCTGGTAAGCAGCTCAGGGATCAACCTGTGCTTGCTCTGGTTCAATTTGGGCCAAAATCAGCACATATTCTACCCAGAATCCCTTGCTGTCTGGACATTTATGTTGCAAGACATTTAAATTAGTCACATGACTGCATTTGTGAACCTGCTAATCAATCTCTCCCGTGTCATTTGTGGAAGTGTGTCGTTGAAATGAACCAGTTGGTGACTGTAGATCAGGGATCATTGAATCCTGGGCCTTCATTTCTAATATCTACTGGTTTTCTCCTTCCCTGTACCGGAGTGTCAGAGGTGATCTGGTCAATCATTGATATTAATTGAGGAGTCCACTTCCAAAGCCTTCTTAGTGAAGTTGGTCCATTTTTTTAGAAAAATCTAATTTTTTGGTCGGCATAGAAATTATCTTCCATAGAGACCAATTTTCCCTACACTGGAACTATTATCCTTGCAGACATAATCCATGAGGCAAGTCTTTTTTTTTTTAAAGAAGTGACTTTAATTTTGCGACACAAAGTTTTGACTTAGCAGGTTTTGAAAGTAAAGTGGAAATTTAGCAGGTTTTGACAGTTTTTAAACCAGCCTCGTCACTCAACAGGTGAAGCCATTTGACTCAGGACCCACTCTACATGCATTTCAATGCTACAGACAGCACAGTGGTTGAATAGCTGCCATGACAATGACAACATAAACATGAGTCCATGGGTTCAAATCCCCTTTCATGGTACCACTGGATTTGTTTGCATTTTCTGAGATCAAAATGAAACTTGCGTCTGCATCCCTCATCTTGAGTTAAGGAAAGCAAAAGCTGAACAGGCTATAAAGCCTCAACTGAGATTAGTTCCTTCTAGCGAACGAAAACGGAATCATGTTTCCATATTGGCTGATAACTTCGCAGAATTTGACAGTTTTTCTCGTTGACTGGCGGGTTTTGACAGTTTCGCTTTTCCCGTTACAATTTATAACGTGATTTAGTAGGTTTTGAAAGTGGAGCTATCAGTGGGACATGCACAGGTACCTGAAAGAAAGGCTAAGGGAGATAACTCCTTTATTTTCAAAACTTGGCTTAGCAGGTTTTGCAAGTCGACTCATCAATTGCACTGTTCACTGACAAGGAAAACATAAATCCTGGGTTGGATTTGGATTTGAGGGCTAGATTTGATGAACCTGTTGAAGATGAAGTGTCACTGTTTGGAAGCTCATATACTGCTTTGTATGGAATGGATGCTTCCACAGTAATGTGGGGGGCTTTAGTACAGTAGCTGAGGAACTTGTCTGACCCTCAGAAGATTGCTTTTTCAAGCCCTAGTATGGCCGCAATAAGATCAGTGCAGCTGTCTGAGGCCTTCAGCGAGGCCCATAACCCCTCATTTATTCATGAAGGATTGGCCCCTGTTTCGTCCAATCAGCTGTCAGTCACTTTCTTTGGAAGTGTCAGCTAAATAACTGTGATTGATTGTTAATGCTGCGACTGCAGTCAGCTGTTGAAGTTATCCGCAGAGCAACTCACAGATACCTGAGTCAGTGTTTGTTAGCATTCAGGATGCACCGTATCGAGAGAATCTATCTTGGCCAGCCTGGCAAATGTTTTCAAAGATTGTGCGGATCTTTCAAACATGTTAGCAGCACCTCTCATGCACCAGCTTACTTTAAGAAGGAAAAAAAAAATGCTTCTAGGTGAAGTTTTTAGCTTGTGGAGATGAGTGACTCATCTCGGCTGGAGTTCTCTGGAGGCCCCTCTGTTTCCCTTGAAGGCGATGCTGCGTTTCTTCTTTCTCTTTTCTTTTGTGCCCTGAACTTGAAACTCTGGGCCTGCATCTGGTAATGTTATCTGTGGCTGCTCAGAATGCCTTTCCTTCATGTGATTTGCTGTGGGCCTGAGGCCTTGAGACCTCCTGACCCCTCTCTCACATACTGCATTAGACGCAAGCCTGAGTCCTCTGGCATTTACAGGTCAGTGACACGTGGCATTTGTATTCAGGAAAGGCCTTGACCCGCCTTTCGCTTGGCATCCATCAACCTTCGCCAGTCTAGCACGTTACAAAAAGTGCAATTGAAATAGAGACAAATCTTTAATCTGATAAATCAAAAATAAATAAATAAAACCTGCCACTGATTGGCGCATGGTGCCGGCCAGTGATGCTTTGTAATTTTCAGAATATGTTACTGGAGAAATGAAAATCACAGACAGATCGCATTTGAAGAAACTGTTAGTGTCACCGAGGGGTAAAGTGCTATAAATGTGTTTCCTTTCAGAAACGGAGTCAGTAAACCTTGGTTTGGGGTCCTTTGTTTGTTTGCACTCTTTTTACAGCAGGTGCTGTCACCTTTTAAAATTATTCTGTAGAAACGGCAAATGAAAAAAATCAATGGGCTGCCTTCCAAGTAGTGAATCTGTCTAACTGTGTGCTCTATAACCCATGGGGGAAGTGGTCAGTTAAAGGGAATATGTCAGCCTGGGCGCATGGGTGTGACGAAGCGAAAAACTTGAAAACATTAGGCTAACTATTTCAAGTTCATAGGAGATATAAGGTGTAAGTGTTTCAGTCTATTTTCAATAAACCTTGAGAGGATTATTGAAATCTTTCCCAAAAAATTATCTTTATTGATCATAGAGCCTATTCGTAGCATTAGTTTGTCATAGTTTGGGTTTTTTTAGCATTATTATTGCTTTTAAATCAGCCTGCGTTGATTGTTATGTTGTACTGTGGTCGCAAAAGGATCTATGACAGCTGCATGTCAGAGAAAATGTTGCGACAAACAGGTTATGCGAACGTTAAAGAGAGTCGCTTGATAAAAAATTCCCAAAACTTCTCAAGGATGCACGCGATGCAAACAGATTGAAACTCCACCACGAATTTACCAGTTTACCTTACCTCACACTTTCAATGTGTTTTCACCCAAAGAAATATGGATGGATAGTATCATTTATACTCCATGGGTTTCGGCAAAGATAAATTCAGTTACTGTATCAACTCTGCGTTTGTAGGCCATCTTCTGTATTTAAAACAGTGACGAAGGTACACTTTACACACAAACCAATAAGCTTGGGGTTAGTATTTCTGCTCCCTTGATATCGCACTGCATGTATGAACGTGTTTATTGTCTGGACTCCACTACCCATGTGCCCCAGCTGACATGGTCCCTTTCATGAAACCAGAATAGAGCGCTAACTTAGGATACAAACTTATGTGAAATATTGTCATAAATGTGCAGTATTGTACTTTCTTATGCAAAGTATGAAGTGGCGTCCAAACTATGAGGTTAAAAAAAGATTTGAAACATTTGAAAAGCGTTAATTGTGTAGCTCAAACATCATTACCCAGAACAGAGCCTAATCCCAGTGATATGCAGGAGGAATTTGTTGCACTCAGTGCATCAGGTGATTATTCAAATGAAATAAACCAACTCATATCCCGGAAAGGGACAAGCCTGAGGTAACAGGGAAAAATTCCAAGGTGAGAAAGAGCATCTTTCGGGATTTCACTCAATTCCTTCCCCCTCTCATCGATGGGAGCCAAAAAGTAGTTTTTTTTTTTTTTTTCCCTCATTTCAACGGGCTTGTCGAAGTGTGACCCCGTAAGCACATCAATCCATTTACTTACTCATGCTCATTCATACAGCAGGTTTTATTTCATCCTTAGGTAGATAAGGACGGTGTTCTTCAAAAGTAAAAGTGTTGTAAACCAGATAAAGTACATAATCTCTGATATCCAAAATGATAAGCCATTATTATTAGTTTTTTTATTACTTCATGTAATCTGCTTTCAAACATCACAGAATCCTAGAAATGTCAGAATCTGCCATTGCTGCCATAGAAAATAATCGACCAATCAAACAATAGGAAATATTTTGCCCAGGCCAGTGCGTGACGTCACCTGGGCTGATCATGTCTTTCAAGTGTAAGGAGTCAAAGCATAAGTGTTGAAAGTTGAGAGCAGTGAGTGACGTGCCATCAGAGCTCAGTTAGATGAGCCAGAATCCTCACCGTTAAACAAAGGATAACTCCCTATTACTTTGCTTGATTTGTAGTCAGAGGATTAATAAACCAATTTACAAGACTAAACGGCAGAATGGCGTGCCAATTTCATTCATGACAATATTGCTCAGTGCATCAAATTTAAAATACCCACAAGACAGCAAATTTGTTAATATTTGCTTAGAGGAAGCTAACGCAATGCCATTTAACAAATATCAAAACCTTTCTTATGCTGCGTTCGGTGCGTGGTCAATCTGAATAGGATAATGTTTCCCCCTTAAATTTGTACTTTTTAATGCCATTCAAAAAAAAAATATGCTGGGAGTTTACTTTCAGTCCTCTTTCATAATCTGATGAACGAAAGGTCAAAACGACACATGAAATTACCGAGAGTGTTGAGATTTTTTACTATTTGGCCTAATTATTAATATTTCCATCCTTGCAGCCTTGAGTCAAAGCATAAACGTAAATGAATCTTTTTATCGGAATCACATCTTAATCATTACAGGCTACGTGTAGCCTAGGTTATGTCTTAATTGTTCAGTTAAAAAAAAAAAAAGTGAAAATGGATTGATTGTCAATCAGGAAATGTTCTGTTCCAACGACACAGGTGATCCTGACTGATGTGAGCTACCAGCCCGAGTTATGTAGGCATTCTCTTCTAGCCGAACGAACATGGTGACTTGCTTGAGTGGTCTTATTCCAGACATTTACATGCAGATTACTTGGCATAAAAAAAAAAAAGTAAAAAATAATGGCTTATTGTTTTGGATACCAGAGATTATGTACTTTATCAGGCAATGTAGGTTTACCATGCGTTTACTATTCCTTTAAATGTCAGAAAAAATAAAACTACTCTCTATTGGCTGACCCCCCTTAAAAAACAAAAATAAATAATACTGTATATGCACTGAGTGCATATTTTTGCTGGGCGCTCTGGCTTTTGATCTCATTCCTGCATGACATAAGTTCATGCCTAATACTTTAATTTCTTTTTTTTTTTTTTAGTTGTGGGGTTGAATGCAAAGGATATTAGGACTGATATTGCGAAAAACAACAAGGGCATAAACATTTTGAGAGCGCATGACCTCTGCCATTGTGGACTTGGTTGGGGAAGGCAGTCGGATTGCGATTAATCAATCCATGTAGTATTTGTAGAAGGATGAAATCTGACAGCTGATGTGGGTGTTAGTTTCGTGTGACACCGTTGTATAAGAGTGCTGTCTATGAATGCGTAGAACGTTTTTCAGATCCTGGATCAAGAATATGGCTACATCTGAATTCTCAGGAGGAACCTTCCTCGTAAACGGACATGAGCCGGAAAAACTTTGGCTGCTAGCCATGACAGGGAGTGCCAAATGGTCTATTTCATGGGGAGATGATTAGCTCCTTTGTCGCTTCCTTCCAGAGGAAGCACAGAACCAAACTAAGAGGAGAGGAAGAGCAAATATGAACCACCATCCTTTTACAGCTGTTGCGATTGACAATGTTGTTCAGTCCCAAAGTCTTCTGATAAATTGCGAAGGCTATTTTCACCATCAAGCTCATGAGTTATTAAAGCAAAGGATATCTGATTTCTCTGAAACAAGAGGGTACCTTTAAAATCTCCTTGTAACTTTCCTTTGACCCGTGTGACGTTTTGTAGCGAGGTGAAGGAATAGTGGAGAGGAACAGAAAAGGGCTGCTTATTTAAGAGAATTTGGATGCTGCCTATGAGTTGGATCTGCACCAAGATTCAGTCACTTCCTCCTTTGCACAGTATATCAACTTACATCATTTCTTTGACATGATCCATAAGGAACTTTTTAAGATGTCTCGTTGACTGACGAACAACAAAACGAACGAACAAATGCTGAAGAAAACATATCGAGGGTTTGGAGCACAATGGTTGCATGTCCGAATTTTGTGGTTTTGAGATATTTACCCCTGTCACAATAACTATATGTCCATCTGCATTCATTTTTAATCAGAATTCGCATTTTCATTTTGTGATGTCCGACAACATGTGCTTAAATGAATTAAACATTCACATTTTAATGAATAAAATTGAATTTTAATTAAGAATAGTCTGTTGTCCATTGCAGACAAACTTACCTTCAACCAATCACCACTGTGTTATGTCACATCATGTGCTAGAATTGTTGGAGCCCACAGGTGATGTCCATTTTTGGCAATTTTTTGACCATGATTTTGCGGTTACGCTCCTTTGGAAACTTAGGTGTTCAATATACTTCTGAACCAGGCAGTAAAAGAGTGACTGTTAAAAAAAAATAATAAAATACCTGATTCAATAGAACACTTGGAAACCTAAAAATCAAATTTTCTCAAAATCTCCAAAATGGACATATAACCATTGTGCTCCAAACCCTTGATATTACCAAGGAAGCATAGTGAAGGTGAGGTTGACTTGTCCTTACATCACATGCTGGCCTGCATATTAATACTTTTAAACGGTTAAATATAAGGGTGTACAATATTTAGCTCAGTGAAGATATTACTTGGCATATTCTGAATTAAATAAACGGACAGGCCCTACTTTGCTCGTTTGAACATTGGATATGGGTTCAGAACAGTCCAGTTGGTATTAATGCTTTTAAAGTAAATAATTTTGATATCCTGACCTGATCAGCTGTTTGCCTGTGTATGGCCCTGTATAGTACATAGCTCTAATGAGACATTCAGTACGTGCTGGAGAAGTCTGCCATATAATAGAACCATTTGAATTAATTGCAACAGAATATGAATTGAATTCACATCATTTCATGGGAAACCAATTATCTAGTTCAGCTATTTGCCACCAGCTATTGATTTTAATCATAGAAATAAACATAATGAGAAAATGTTGCATCATTTCCAGAAAGTTATGGCATAATTTGTTGATGATGACATGCAGGCTTCTGTTTGTGTTTTATCTCCATTTTTCATCAAATTTGAAGTTCTTTCAAAGGAACTTTGTGGAGCTGTGGAATGCATTTCCTTATCAGTTCTATCATATATCGGAGTTCCTGGTTTGGCCTGAAGCAGTTTGTAAGGATATGTAGTGATGTTCTGACTGAGTGTCATGAGCTCACATAAAGAACTAGATTATTTTTGTTCTAATTTTAAAAACTGTTCATATGAATGCATTCAGATATATTATTTTAATGCGTCTCCCTGTGCCGTTGGAGTGTAGTGGGTCGAGGAGCTTGTCATTTTCCATAAAATCAAACAGAAAGTGCAGAAAAGGTCAACACAAACATAGACGTTTTGATTGTCTGTCTGAATCATTGTGTTCTCCGCATGCTGTCCGAAGAGACACCGTGGGTTCGCTTAGTAGATGCTGCAAATCTGGAGCTCCTCTGCTCTGCATTGTGGGCATGTTTGCATGGAGAAACCGATCTCTTACAGTAGGCTACCTTTTAGATGGGTTGTTAGTGATGGTAATCATGGGTTTTGCCTGACATAGACTTTATAGGAACAAAAACACCCCTGAAGTTATCCATTATGCTGCTCAAACAGGCACATACACTCAGATATAGGCACTAAGGATTTGTTGCACTTAAGATTAAATAAAATCCACACCCAGCCACAGCCTACCTGTAAGGCAGCCCCATTCTATTAGGAGTTATGTATCTCATAAATTTTTATTCGGGTTATTCAGTATTCAGTCATTTTTATTCAATTATTCAGAGGTAGTTCGCTGCCCGTGTAACGGTTTTTAATAATGTATGCTGCCCCGCGACAAAGGTGTGGATTGGTATAAGAGCTTGCGGTCACTCTATTAATTCATTTTGCACCACTGCCATTGGAAAGAATGTTCTAGAGAGCTGCCTGATAACTATAAAATGGAATAATGAAGTAGATTTTCTAGTATCACTAATAAGCTTGCTGTTGTTGGACGGCACACGTGTATGTAGTATTATACATGCTCTGAACTGAAGTGCTCATCCTAGGCTGCTGGTGCTTTGTTGTGGCTGGATATTCAGATGCATGTACAATGCTTCAACAGCAGTGATGCTATCTCTCATGTAAAACAGGAGGGAGAGCAACTGTAAGTGTTCTGAGGTTTCAGACTCATGACTGATGGCAAATTGGCCACTAAATTTTATATTTTAATTTAGAATTCTTTGATTTGTATTTTTAAAAATATATAATAATTTTAGCACTGTGCGTTCAAAATGATCTTATTGATTGAGTAAAGCAAAATCAAATTTTGTCAGTATAAATTCTGCTTATTAAACTGGACTTTGTGCTGAGCCTGTATACAAAACTGAAAAAGGCTGACTTCTCATAACTGTAATTTTTGGAAGTTTAATATTCCGTTTAACATTGCAGCTGTAGTACTGGCCAGTACTGGTAAAAGCTCATTTTCTGGCTCTGAATCAGAATTTCGCCTGAAGTATGCATTTGGTTACATTTCATCTCTGGAACACAAATAAAATGGGTCAAGATGAGTGTTAGAAAACTTTGGACTCCTATTGAGGTTACATTTATTGTTGTTAGTCCACACTTTTGTATCACAGTAAAATAGTCAGAGCAAACTGAAATGAAAAGTCAAATGAAAAGCTAATGGCAGCTTTGAAAAGTGATGGTGTGATTAGCAGTCATGGTGGTAACCGATGAGATTTTTGATCCTTATTGAAATGAAAAGTTCAAACAGAAAATTAAAGGATAAAATTAACTATTATTATTCTATTACTCTACTCGGAATAAGTAGCCATAATCATGCTTAGCCGTAATCAGACTTAAAAAAAGAAATTTAAAAAGCAAATATGAAATATACAATGATAATTTGAAAATGTAAAGCAACAATGAAAAACTAGAAATTTTAAATTCAAAAACGTATTTTTAAATGGAAATGCTCAAACTTAAAGTTTACATTTTAAAGATGAAATTCAAAATGGCTTTGAAAAAAAAAATGAATGATCAAACGTGGGACATGAAAAAGCTTAAATTGAGATACTTAAAAGCTTACATAGAAAAAAAACTATTATTAACCTCCGCCGAGGAGGTTTATGTTTTCGGTGCCGTTTGTTTGTTGGTTTGTTTGTTTGTGTACAAGATAACTCAAAAACTAATGGCCGGATTTTTATGAAATTTTCAGGGTAGGTGGGTATTGAGTCAAGGAAGAGGTGATAAAATTTTGGCATATATAGGCCAAAGTACTGCTGAGATATACTCCAAAGTTCAAGATTTCAAGTCTTTCCCATGGGCCAGAGTTCCAATTGCCGTGCTTTTGGCTTTGCTGCCCCCTGGCGGCGGAGGTTCTGCGCTCTCTGAGTGCTCTTCTAGTTTAATCTTTTTTTTTTGTTTGCATGTGCAGTTTATCACTTACATTTGACATTTTACATTTTATCTTCTCCATTTTCGATTAGGCTTTTGCAATTCATATTTGACATTTGGCTTTTCAAGCCACATGTAAATGAGGAAATGTAGCCCAAAGGCTGGGGGAGGGATTGAAATGGCCTGGACTCAGAGGCACCCTAAGGACAACAGGGAGAGGTCGCTGCTAAAGAACATCGTGAGTTTGGCAGAGAAGTAGAGAGAGTCCATACTAGAAGAAGAACCACACCGTGCTGTGCCCCATGGCTCTCTGGTGTTGCTAGATTGGGCAGTTTTCAATCGGATTATACGGGCAAAAATAATCTTGGGCTGGGTTTGGATTAACTGGGTGCGTTTATTCAGCATCCATAATTGTATTTCCCCGACAACGACAGTCGGGAGATACTGTGGCTCAGTTCCGGGGCCGCCGCCGCGCCCACAGAGATTTTCTGTTCCGGGCTCTGGAAGCGACAATTATTACAGGAATTTTTCCTAATTTTACATGGGCGAAGATGTTTATTTGACAATGCTCAAGACGATTTTCGACCATTTTGGACGTCCAGTATGGCTGCCGGCGGCCATTTTGTCCAAATTTGGGGATTGGGGAGCTACACGAATTGGTCCCTGTGGCAACAGCGTTATCTAGTTTGTATTTGTTAAGCATGCAACATGTCGTGAAGAAGAACAATACATGTCTGTGTTTTTAATAGCATTTTTATGCCCCCATAAACAAAGTTTCGGGGGCATATAGTTTTTCACCTGTTCGTCTGTCTGTCTGTCGGTCTGTTCGCACTTTGCAATGGCTATAACTTTTGATCGGCTCATGATAGGACTTTTTGACTTGGCATATGCATTGCTTGTGAGAAGACATTTCAGATGGGGTCATGACTTTTGACTTTCTGTCCTTGACCTTGGAGCATGACGTTTGGTGACAAAAACTTTAACATGGGCCATAACTTTTCATTAGCTAGTAATAGGCATTTGATACCTGGCATATGTATTCCTTAGGATAAGGCCTTTCTGATGAGGTAATGAATGTTGACCTTGTCACCTTGACCTTTAACCTTTGATTGACTCATGATAGGCCTTTAATGGTTAGCATGTGTATGTTATGTACGGGGGCATCAGTGTTTCACAAACATATCTTGTTTGACTTTTAAAACATTGATTTACATACATTTTGGCAACTGTTATTGTGAGGAGGTGGTCAAGGCCATGTTGTCATGCCTGTTCCTTGCGTAGGCCTTCGTATATGAGCCCAAGTCCCCTTCTTTGGATAGACAACATGAGTGCATGGTGTTATCCCAGACAGGAGCACCTGAGGGGTAGCTAGCCTTTGCTTATAGCTATTTAAAGAGCTTAGGGCATGAAATTCAGCTCTGTTTTTTATGTGATAAAATGCTACAAAGTACCTCTCTTGAACAATTAGTGATGGTTTTAATATTGTGTACTTTATGCAATGTTTAAAAAAACCGCCTTTTATCTGCTAAATTATCCACTTCAGTGAACGCCCCCTTTACCTCAATCGAGTGCATTTGCACTGGGCCAGCTCAGCCACGTGATGTCATAAGTTGTACACGGATTGTGTATAGGTGCTTTGCCGTAGTTTACTACTCTGATCTGGACGGAGAATATCTAAAAGAATGGACCAACAAACGTGACAGAGTGACCGGAAAACGATGTGTAGCGTAGGGATGCAGTGCAAAGCATGCATATGGTCATGGAATGTTTCTGTGGCCGAAAGATGCAGAGATATTGCGAATATTGACAAAACAAATGCAACGCGCTAGTGCCGACTTTGCTGGCCCAGGCAAGCCTGGGTCACGGAAACCTACGATTTGCAGCCAACATTTCAAGTATTCATGTTTTTACCTATCGTTATTATTATTATTTGCGGAACCCAAATCGTTTAATAGCTAGCACGACTCGCTGTTCAGTGTGATCTAGCCTGCTAAGTAGTGAAATGATACTATTCATGGCGCTCTATTTATTTTTGAGCACTGTGTGCTTGCTAGCTTACTACCTAATAATAACAAGCTGCAAGATATGGTTTACATATGTTGTGATATCATTCATGGCTCTATATTTCTGCGCACTGCATGTTCGCTCGCTAACCAGCTAATAACAGCAAGCTGAGAGGTAGTTGGGCGGCACGGTGGCACAGTGGTTAGCATTACTGCCTCAAAGCAAGTCGTGGGTTTGAATCCGGCCTGGGGCCTTTCTGTGTAGAGTTTGCATGTTCTCCCTGTGTTCGCGTGGGTTTCCTCCCGGGAACTCTGGTTTCCCCCACCCACAAAACGTGCAGTATAGGATGTATGGCTGCGTGTGAATTCCTGGTGCTGGTCGGAGGGGCCGTAGGCGCATACTGGCAGCCACGCTTCCGTCAGTCTGCCCCAGGGCAGCTGTGGCTACAAAAACGTAGTTTACCACCATCTGAGTGTGAATGTGTGAGTGAATGAATAATGTGTCCATTGTAAAGCGTCTTTGAGTGTCCAGAAAAGCGCTATATAAAATTATTATTATTATTATTTATTATTATTGCACCCATTGTTTCGAGAGCTCATGAAACAGTGCACAGAAATGAGTAGAGCCGCGAACATTATCATTTCACTACTGGCTAGTTCAACCACCACTAATACTGTATATTATGTATATATTAATAAAGTATATTATGTATATATTATTATACTAATATATACGCCTAATATATTATGGTCTTGTTAGGTAAGGTAACCCATTGTTAGGTCTATTGAACTCACTTAATGTTGAAAAGTGAGTAGGCTGGTTATCCAACATGCAGTGCACAGAAACAATTGTAGAACCAGAATAATAATCATTCCGCTATTTGGACAGGCAGGGACCATTGTGAACCGTTGTACAGTTTGGGACAGACGGAGACACTGACGATTAGCTGTCTTCATTGCTCGAGTACTCAGGCGGGAATTTGTATGGTTTTATGGTTCTGAATCCCGTGTTAAGCTGCTTTTACACTGGACGCAAAACTGGACGCAAAAAATTTTTTCGCATGACAGATTACATTCAAAGTCAATGCAGAGACGCAAATACACGCAAAACGTACTTGCGTCTTTGCATTGACTTTGAATGTAATCTGTTGTGTGAAAAAAAATTGTTTTTCGCGTCCGGTGTGGAAGCAGCTTTATATTGAATTTTCTCATCTTCCATAAAAAAGTACTCTTCTTCATCAAAATAGACAGATATAGTTGAAAATTCTGAGGAACTATCAGAATCTGACTCAGATGCCAACGTTCTTGGACGCACAATCGCCCACCATGTGCTACTTATGATGCGACCACGCAGGGGAGTGCCAGAATCGCTTTTCTGTGTTGCTCAGAATGTTTGTTAATGAGGGGGTGGGGCAAGTAACAAAAATTGCGATTTTTGTTAAAAATTGTATTCTACATTTTTATTTTTAGGCAGACGATGGGAATTCTTTTAATTGTGCCCCTTTATATTCATAAACTTGCTCAGTGCACGTCCTAAGCTCTTTAAGCTTGCTACGCTGCCAAGACAACGGCCATTAGTTTATTCGATTAGTATAATCATACAACTGGGCAAAAAGGGGAAAAAAAAGGAAATGTTCATTTAAAAGTGGGACGATGACAATCTAAAGCAATGGGTACTTTCTGTCTAAGCAGACGAGTGAAACTGCAAGATCTGGAGCAGGTAGCAATATTAGCCAGGCCCGTTTACAGAGTCCTAAAGGATCGTGCTGCAAGTGAATACACTGATCTTGCTCACTGTGAAAATCTTTGAGTTGCTGTGCCAGTGAGGGAACAAGTAACATCACTGATGACCAGCGGAGAACATGTGATCTCCAAAAAAACCACATGACCTACGTTGCATATCATGAGTAGATGAAGGGTAATCGGTTGGTGTTTTCGATTCCTTGTGCACTTATCTGTAATTTTGCGAAGCAGGTGCATATCAGTCATAATTTTATAGTTGTTGACAGTTTTTAAAAACAATGTATGCGGTCAAAATGGCTTATTCAGCCCAAAATAAAATAGCCATTATTTATGAGACCGATAAACTAAAAAATGTTAAAATAAAATAAAAAATGTCAAGACAACACTTTTCTCATCAGTGTACTTCACCAGAACATCTGAAATGGTGGGTGCCTGGCCTAGATGATTTGACAACAACTACCCTGCAGTGATCTCTGCTATCCATCCCCTTCACTGTTGCAGCGCGTACGCTTTTGTCTCAAACCCTGGATTATTTTGCTGTGAAATGTGTTGCAGTTTGATACATTTTTCCAATAAAGTTTATCGCAGGTAAAGAAGATGTGTGGTAGTCATCTCTTCTCTTGCACTATAAAATGATTGAGCACACTGTAACGGTTGAATGCTTATAAAAGTGTTGCTTTCCATTCAGTCATTCCAGTGGTGTAAAGGTATTGGTGGAGTATTTGTTGGCTTTTGTGAAATGACGGAAACCTCATGGGCCAGAGCAGTAAACTCTGGACTGGGTTAGAAAGGCCAGCGACTCAAAAACCTACTGCGTTTACTTTTTCAAAATGAAATGCCAAACGTTGCGTCCTCTCGACGGAGCTTGGCTGTCACTCATGAGCCCTTCAGGGTCAACAGTGCTGCTGCTGTTTGGTGTGGTTCAGCCCATCTGATTAATTGAAGTCATCGACTGATTGGTTAAATAGAGCGCACACATGGGTGTCAGGGCTTTAATTGGCCTCTGATTGAAGGAAGCCACAGACACTGGCTGGCCCCCCTGGACTGAAGTTTGACATCCCCTGAGTCGGAGTCATGGCAGCTGAACTCATGGCAGGCTATTTCAGCGATGGCTAACTGAATTCCAGAACGGTCATGGACCAGTGGCTTTTTGGGCTGATTCGCAAAGGATTAATTGGCTCTCCGAGCTGGAAGGCAGTAATACTCCTGCCTCCGCTGCAGATCTGTGCCTTTGATGCACAAGCTAATCAAGATCAGTAATGGAGTCTTCATGCATTTTAATGACTTGCTAAATTTGAACAGTATGATATAAACAGAGGTTTACTTGCGAAGGCGTGACGTGGCAAAGGCCGAAGTTCTGCTGTAAATATCATTAAACTTTTTCTGTTTTTTTTTTTTTTTGCTAAACCCTATGAGTCATGCACTTTAGGGATATGTTGGTTATTATTGATTGTTTGATTGATTATTTTTATTTTAGACAGTTAGTGTCACCTGTAAGTTGTTCATGTATCTCAAAAGTAACATTATGGCATGCTTTCTCAGTTTAAAACCAGTCAATGTGTGTGATTTTAAGCTGTTATAAAAAGACTGAAAGCAATTATAGGCTCACAAAATATTTATGTGACAACAGCCCACATATTAAATATTTACAGCTGAAAAATTGCTTACCTCAGATTTACAGTATTATTTTGCTGCTGTATTTTGGTTACGGGTACAGATAATTTGTTTTAAATTTGAAGTGCCTCATTGCAGATGCTATTCAGTGATATTAAATTTGGAATTATGACTCTCTGCAAGGGTTCCTTTTTTCATTTTATTAAAAATGATATAATGACATAATGACAGTGTTTATTCAGCCAGAGAGTATTTATTTTCAAAACTATGTCAAAAATTCCTGGATTTTCTTTTTCTGAGAGAATAGTGAGACTGATAGCAGATTTTTTTAAACCAATTTTAAAAGCTCAAACTTATTTAAGTGTCAGTTTATACTTATGAAATAGAGAATGCACACATTCTTTAATACTTTTTTCTTGCTAGATCTCTCAGAAAGCATTTTCAACTGAATTTAATGGTTATACATTAAGCTGCTGAACAGTCCAGCACATCAATGAGTGCATACATTTGCTCCATATTTCCTTGAATTTGCATGCACAAAGGATAGTCACCTTGTATGTGTATGAAAAACCATTACTGCGCGGAACTTTCGGCAGTCTGGTTGAAATATAGTCAGATGGTTGTAATTACATGATGATATTTGATAATTCATGATGTATTGGTGAGTTATAACATGTTCATAAAAGTTAATAATGCTGTCAGACAGTTGTTGTGTAATATTGGTGGTTAGCTAGCTAAAAAATAGGTTAGGAAATGAAGAAATGCAGAAGAAATCAGTGTGTGCAAATTATGATCTGGGATTGTAAAGCGTTTTGCAGAAAGCCTGTAGTTTTGTGTCTTCCTTGTGCCGATGAAAGTGAGGGAATGAGAGGCATTGCTGAGAAGATTAAAACCAAAATGTGTGTTGCTTGCAGAGGAAAATGTGAAAGAGCCCCAGAAACTGTCTGAAGTTGTCTTAAAAGCTGCAGCTAGTCTTTACCGGTCACTGGCTGGATGTTTTATTATCCAGGATGAAGAGTCTTATTTGGCCTTGTTTGTCTTGGGGGGTTTCTGTCTTAAGATTGTGTGCGTATGTTCTGTGTCTGTATCGGCTTATTGGTGTTTGTGGCATATGTGCCTGCTCATGCGAGTATGTTGTGTGTGTGTGTGTGTGTGTGTGTGTGTGTGTGCGCGCGCGCGTGTGTGTGCGTGTGTGTGTTGGGTTGTCACTTATTTTCATCGGCCAGACTGACATGTAGGGTCAGGTTTAGGTTAAGAGTTGGGGTTGTGGTTAGGGGAGCGACAACCTGTGTGAACCGAAGCTCTTCAGCAGAGAAAAGATGATGTCAAGTCAGTTTGTTGGATGGAACTAAGTGATGACCGTGCACATATGTGTTTCTTTGTGTGTGTGTGTGTGTGTGTCTAGTTGTGAACATATTTTATTAACTCCAATCACAGTACCAGCTGTGATCCACATGGCACTTTATTTGCATGATCACCTTTCATGGACAGGGAAAGTGGAAAACGTTGCTCCTGGGACTTCCTGTTTATTCATGTCAGACTCAAAATCTTTACCAGTTCTGCTGATGAGAGAGGACATTTATAACCAATTATACTACATCCCATACCCCTCTTCATTAACAAACCCTGACAGGCTGCCATTAAACTGCTAATGAAAGAATATTTAATGCAGAAATGCATCAACTACATGGAAGTGCTGGCTGTTACAACAATAAGGTGGCATAACATGTAATTTATTGATTGTACATTGAAACAAAGCAAAATCCTCAGTAATTATTGCTTTATTAACCTTTTTTTTTAATAGCAGTCAGATATGATAGACTTAATATTACACTGTAGCTCTCTGAAATGTTTTAATACCTTGTACCGTGATTGTTTCATTTTACCACAGTTTTCTGTTGCTATACTGTAAAATCTTATGTACTGTCTATAGTTTATGCAATAATAATGACAGTACTACTCATTTACGTCTATTATATAACATGTTTATGACTAGATCAACACAATCTCTTTATGCTGTGTTTTAATACAAAATATGATGTACGTCAAAGTCATACAAAACATGTCTGAGACAAATCATGAACTTCAGCAAAATTGCCTAAATTAATGCATGCTTTGCTGCATGCTTCAGAGTAATGCTCTGTTGGGCGCAGGAGTCAGCATTAAGGGTGTAGATGGAAGGGAAAGAGCGGGAAAAACAGAAGTGTGTGGCTGGTGTCAGTACGATGGGCACGGTTACACACGTTAATGGGCTCAGTTGCGTATGCTGATTCTCGTATTAAGTTCCGTTATTGGGGACCTTGTAAATGGATTGATTTGGGTGCTGCCTTGATAGGTTTCCAATGAAACTTGGCGCAAATATTAAATGAGCTTGCAAATCCATGGTATTTGGCTACCTCTGGAGCAATGCAATTAATGATTGAAATAAAACATCCACAGATTTACTCACATCCCAGTCCCCCCGACCCTTTGTATTTTTGCAGATATTTTCTTTAAATGTGTAGCAGAGCCTTTAGACAACTTCACGAAAGGTTAAATAAAAGACAAATGCAACACGCCATATCTCGGGCGGCTAAGCAGAATTGTTTTCCGCCATTAGCCCTCGAGCGCCGACACAAAAACAAATGAAAAGAAGATTTGAAGCTGTGGATGTGGCTTCATAATAAATTCCATAAAACAAATGCCATTGGTTTTTGATGGAGAAGAAGTGATCCATGTGCCTGTGTTTGGCTCTTCAGGGCCCTGTCTGAATGTCCTTACTTTAGCTGTAGATCGTCCTGCCTGTGATTTACCTGAGATTAATCTTTCATGGGAGAGGCTCCGCTGGAGAACAGAAGAAGACATCGACACCTAAGATTGAGATCATGAAGCATTATTTTGACTCGGTGCACCGCTTTCCTGAGTCATAGGCAGAAATAGTTCACATGGTCTATTTTCAGCTAAAACTGTTGGCTTGTGCAGCTTACTGTAGTTATCTCTAAAATTGTTTTGCATTGCTTGATTAGCTGTTAATATTTTTGATTTCTCTTCAACCTGCACTATTTTCTTATTTCCTCAGTGCTATTTTTTTTTAATTCTTCACTGATCTGGCGGAAAAGTAGATTTTTAGAAATGTTTTGTCAATTCGGTATTCTAGACCTGAGTTGTCCTTGAGTTACCATTATTATTGTACAATCCCAATTCCGAAATAGTTGGGACGAAGTGTAAATTGTGAATAAAATTAAAATGCAATGACTTTCACATCACATGAGCCAATATGTTCTTTACAACAGAACATAAATAACATTTAAAATGTTAAAACGGAGACATTTTACATTTTTATCCATAAAAAGAGCTTATTTCAAATTTTCTGGCTGCAACAGGTCTGAAAGTTGGGACATAAGCAAAAAAAACGGGTTGAAAAAGCAATTGATATATAAAATAATCAGCTGAAAAATCACTTAGCAAGTAATTAAGTTAACTGGCATCAGGTGTGGAACATGATTGGCTATAAAACGGACGTCCTCGAGAGGCTGAGTCTCTCAGAAGTAAAGATGGCCAGAGACTCTCCAACCTGTGAAGGCTTGTGTTAAAAAAAAATTGTGGAGTACTTTAAAGACAATGTTCCTCAATGTCAAATTGCAAAGGATTTGAAGGTTTCATCATCGACAGAGCATAACATCATCAAAAGATTCAGAGAAACTGGGAAAATCTCTGTGCGTAAGGGACAAGGCCGAAGACCTTTGCTGGATGCCAGTGATCTTCGGACCCTCAGACGCCACTGCATCACTCACCGGCATGATTCTGTCATTGACATTACTAAATGGGCCCAGGCATACTTCAAGAAACCACTGTCTGTAAACACAGTCCACCGTGTCATCCACAGATGCCACCTAAAACTATCATGCAAGAAGAAAGCTATTGTTGACCATGATCCAGAAGCGCCACTGTGTTCTGTGGGCCAAGGCTCATTTAAAATGGACTGTAGCAAAGTGGCAAATTGTCCTGAGGTCAGATGAGTCCAAATTGACATTCATATTGGAAATCATGGGCGTCTTGTCCTCTGGGATAAAGAGGAGAAAGACCACCCCTCCTGTTATCAGCGTTCAGTTCAAAAGCCTGCATCTCTGATGGTATGGGGATGCATTAGTGCATATGGTGTGGTACAATCACGTTTTAAAAAGCACCATGAATGATAAAAGGTATATAAAGGTTTCAGAGCAACAAATTCTCCCCTTCAGACGACATCTATTCCAGGGAAGGCCTTGTGTATTTCAGCAGGACAATGCAAAACTACATACTGCAGCTATTACAACAGCATGGCTTTATAGTAGAAGTGTCCGTGTGCTGAACTGGCCCACCTGCAGTCCTGATCTTTCACTGATTGAGAACATTTGGCGCATAATAAACGAAAAGTCAGTCAAAGGAGACCCAAAATCTCCAGCTGTCTGAAGCCTGTATTAAACAAGAGTGGGATCAAATTCCAATGGCTAAACTCAAGAAACTTGTCTTCTCAATGCCCAGATGCCTCCGCTCTGTGTTAAAAAGAAGAGGGGATGCTAAACCATGGTTAACAGGCCCCTGTCCCAAATTTTTTGAGACCTGTTGCAGTCATCAAATTTGAAATGAGCTCATTTTGTGGATAAAATTGTAAAATTTCTCAGTTTCACAATTTGCTATGTTATCTCTGTTCTATCGTGAATAAAATACTGACTGGTGTGATTTGAAAGTCATTGCATTTTGATTTTATTCACAATTTACACTTTGTCCCAACTATTTCGGAATTGGGGTTGTAACTTCAGCATTTCACTGGATGTTCCTTCATGAATATTACAGTTACATTTTTGTGATCATGCTCCAAACGGGTAGACCATTGAAGGGCTGGAAACCAGAGAGGTCTAACCCCAAGAAATGAAAATTACAGTTTGGATTATATTGTGACCACAATTGGTGTCATGGTGTGTATTTATTGATTTTTTTAAAAAAATATTTTAAAAACTTTGACATCTCATCTCAAAAAAATGTTCTGTGGGTTTGACTGCTCTGGTTCTAAGCTGTTCAATTATATTACATTAATGCAATTATTTCTCTTATTTTAATGACTGACAGTACATTTGCCTTGATTCATTCATCCAATTCATCTTGGCTTGCCTATTGTGACACAATGAGATAATTGACGACAATCATAACACTCGATGGGTCGCAGAATAGAAACGATGGCCTTGTATATTCCTCTTGATCACTTCCTGTGAACTACAAGCCAAATGTAAGATGTGCAGTTGAAAGGTTGAAGTCTATCTTACTATGTCATATTTATCATGAGGTATCTTGTCCATGTAGCAGCGAATTACCAAAAAACCATTCTTTTCAATGCATGATCAGTTAATTGCTAGCATAAGATCATCATATGATTGATTAATTCTGGCACAGTGCTTGACCTTTCTTTGAAACACCTCTCATTTTATGTTCCCACATGCAGTAGTCTTTTAAAACTTTTTTTTTGTCTTAGCAATCTGTGCTTGCTATTGATTCAAGCGAACCATTAGTCAAGCATTTTTCTTGTTTTGATGGATAATCAAAGGACCCAGATGAGATGGAAAACCACCATTAAACTCCCGCTGCAAGCAGAATGAAGTTTTGTGAGGAAGTGTTGCTGTTTGTAACGAAGTGTTCCAGCTTTATTTAAGCCGGAGGTGGTCAGCGAGGGCCGTATCTGTCCCTGATTTTCACCCCAACTTCTGGCCTTTAATTAGTTGATCATCTAAATTAGCCAAACCATTCCTGAAATCTGACATTTATGGCGCATTTCTTTAAATTTTCATGAATGACCACCAAAGACTGTTCTTGTCTCCCTACATAAAACATTTTTCTTTTATCAAACCTTTGCAGAAATCTATATTTGTGTATGCAACCAATTAACTCAATTAGTCGGGGTAATTGATAGAAATAAAAACCTGCAGACACACCGGCCCTCCAGGGCCGGAGTTGCCCATCCCTGATGTAGGCCATCTTCATTAGTTCTGTCTTGTAGAATGGAAGATACTGTCATTGCGCCAGGATGAGGTAAATTTATTAGCTGCTCATCAACTTGCAAAGGTAAAAAGGCCAGAGATCTGTACATGAAAGTCTTAACAAGAATTTCCCTCACCCATAAACTCAGATAGTCAAATTCAGTCATTAATTCTACCTCCTATCTGAGCTTATTAGCAAGTCTTGGTAATTGGAACAAAATGCTTCTGGCCTTCTGGCTCTTACTTTTCAAACCTGGATTTTCAGAATGCATGTTTAAAGTTGTGATTTAATCACTGCGATGCTCATGAGATCTGACAGAGCAAGACTTGCTCTCACTTAAGTAGCCCTGAATAAAAAATGGAGGCAAAGCCACTGGGCCCGTTAGGCCAAACATGGCCAAAATCGAACTTGGCCTTGATTTTCATCCCATAAACACGCACATAAAATATGAAAAGGATCCATGAACGACTGAAGGCACCAGAGCGCTGACAAGGCAATAAGTTTACACACGCACAACAGACCACTGCAAAGGCATCTAACCACAGCATAAGCCCTGCAGTGCCGAGAGGCCAAGCGAGCTCACAATGCATTGTGGTTCTGAAGATCAGTATTTTCCTGGCTAGCACCAGGAACACAAATGAAATGGGTGAAAATGAGTGTTGTGAAACTTTAGACTGCTATATTTATTGACCATTGACTGTGAATCGACAAACTATGTAAGTTGCTAAACAAGTCGGTGACTACGCTTTTGGGAAATTCCCACCAGGACAGTTTAGCTTGAGGTGCATTACTTGTACCCCCCTCCTCAGAAATCATTATCCAAAGTCCATCTGTCATCTTTTTCTCAAAATTGGCCTGCACCAGTCAGTGAAGATGAATATTGAAATCTCTATTCAAATATCAGTTTCGGAGTGGGAAATGGTCGTAGAATGAAAACACATTTTGCGAAGACATAGCTTGCTTCAGGGTGTTCTTCAGACTAAGGAATTGAGAATCAAATGAGGATGACTTGGGCCTGTCGTAGCCAATGTGGTCTGGTTCTGTGTGGGGCCACAGATGGAAAGCTTGTGATGATGTACTATGTAAAGTGCTCTGCATAAGCATTCAAACACTTCCTCATTACTCTGTGGATATTTTTAGGAGCATCGATTCCTGTTCAGTTGTTCAAAAGGCCTAGTCTCGCAAAGTCATTTCCATTTACAGCATTAAAGCAGTTTTGTTGGATAGTAAAGTAAAATTTCTTGTATTTAATGTCTGTCTTCATGTCTGTGGACCCAAGCAAGTTTTTTTCCTCTAGATCCCAAGGTAAATATTCAAAATATTTGTCTGTGGGTGTTCATGTCTGCATGCACGCACATACGCAAACGTGCACACAGTATACATTGTACAAAAGTACATTATGAGCCGTGATAAAAAAGCAGTTTTTTTGTGGATAATATCTGAATGTGAAGCAAAGAAAATTCATCACATATATCCCAGACGGCATCATCAAAAACAATTTGGTGAACCTTGAGGAATAAGAACAAGAATTTCTGTGTAGGACTCTTTGTCTGTATTTCTCCACATACTTAGAACTTTGTAGCAGTTTCCAGCTTCCTGGTTCTGCGTCCAAGTTGCCTGAGTTTGGATGGTCAGGTTCACAGATTCAGAGGCCCAGATCAGATGTGCATTTATTAGCAACTATTCGTAGTTGGATGTAATTTCAATCTATTCCGCAGGCCGGAGATTACAGTGCCGCAAACTGACAAGTAATTTGAAAAATGTTATTCTCAGGCTGGCTTTTGATTGACGCCTCTTGCTTCTTATCGAACCAATCCCTGATTCAATAAATGCATAATTCATCTGTAAGAATCAGCCTGACTGCGTGTTGTGATGTCATTTTCTTATCCCTTCCTCAGCAGTGATTAAAAAAAATAAATAAGGGGGAGGAAGTTCTCTGGGGTGTCTCTTTGATTTCCTCTTTTTAAACTCTGTGTCTCTCGGCTCCCTGTGGCTGGCTTCCCAGTTTTAAGCTCTACGGCAGCCATTTACTGGTTATTCAACAGAAATATCCCGCTGACATATGAAGGTTGATCCGACTTAAGCCCTCTCCACTTTAAACCTGTCGCATGTTAGCCCCTTTAAAAAGAACACGTTTCAGTATTGAATTATGGAGACTTTGAGCCAAAATGGTGTCTGAAGTGGAGCCCTCATGGGGTCATATTTATGCTTCCATTTTGTGATCCCTTGTTTTTCCCGCTAGTGTCCTTCATTATTCAGTGCTGTCAGTGTCACCGTTAGGCCATTAGCGCCCGTGCAGAGAGAGCGGCTGTCAAAGTGCCTTCAATCCTGCAGCGCTCTCCTGCAAATCCATGACTGTTTTCTGCACTGAGCGTCACGCATCAAACTGTGGGGTTTCGTACCTGCACAGTGCAAAATGCATTTAATATGAACACTATCATCTCCCTTTACAGGAAACAGTCTACTCGACCATAATAAAAGCAGCCATTTGATTAAGATCTAACGCGACGAGTTGCTAGGTTATTACACATTAGTAATGTATGAGCATTTTAATAAACACTAATTTCCAGAATTGCATCTTCTGCGTTTGGCATCTCATGGAGTGCCAGATTGAGGCTTGGTTAATAATAAATCCCCACAGGCGCAAGACTAGATGTGCTTCGCTCCCACGGCGGCACAAAGGACATGATTGTGTCTCGAGTTTTGACCATATGTGCCTGTCATTATCTCCTGTGTAGGTAATTAATCACCAAAATGAGTTTTAGACCCCTGGCTTTCCTGGGAATTCTGCATTTGTTTAGCATGCCAAAGCTGCGGCTAATTGGTGCTAGCGATGCCCACCTTGTTGCTTGGGCCTTGCTGGAGCTGCTGCGCTCCAACAGATGGAGTTTCGCTTTAATTACAGCGCTTTGGCTTTAATTGTTGTCGGCTGCCCATTTCTAGCAGACACGAGACTGCGTGTTTGTGGGTTAGTGTTGCCCATATGAGCAGGTGCCGCTATGATTCATTCTTTATTGGGCCGTTACGAGCGACACCCCAAAACGTAGAATGGTCTGTGCCGCCTGGCCGTTGAGGGGATTTAGCAATTGCTGTGCGTTCAAATGAATCAAAATGATCCCCATCGGATGCTATTTGTTGGGCTCTCTCTCTCTCTCTCTCTCTCTCTCTCTCTCTCCCCTCCTCTTACTGTAACTCATGCTTTGATGTGGCTGTGCTGACACCAGGCCTTCTGGGATACAGCCTTCAGCAGACACAGTTATTGGTGAAGACAGTACAGAAACACAGATATTTTCTCTATTTTTATACGTCCTATCCAATGGCTTTGAGCCATCAAGTAGACATGTTGGATTCTGTTCATACAGTATGAATGTATTTCTTTCTGCTGGGCTATTTTGGTGTTTTATTTCATCTCTGTGGGTGTGAGTTCAGTTAGGCTGACATTATGTACATGAAAATGACAAGGAATGTACTGTACTTGCTGATGTCTTTAAAGCTGATTTGTTCGGGGAGACTGTGTGTGCGTGTGTGTGTGTGTGTGTGTGTGTGTGCGCGCGTGTGTGAGTGTGTGTGCGTGTATAAAAGCTCCCACACATGCGTTCTGCCCAGTTGTTTTCCTTTCACTGATGAATCATGCATCATGTTTACTGGGTTTGACTCTTCTGGATTCCTGAGGCTGTCGGCTACGAACTTTCGTTTGCCTACTTCACACCAGCCTGCGATGCTGGGAAAATCACGCCGTGAACGCACACCATCTCCTTGAATTATTGTGCGTGTGTGTGTGTGCGCGGCGGTGTTCCCATCTGTACAACACAGCGTCCGGTCCTCCAGGCCCTCTGACCTGCACCCCGTTCCAGCTCAGAAATAGCTGCCACATAGCCTGCCTGAACAACTTAACAAACACTTATGTATGCTGCTGGCCCGAGCGATTGCCAGAGTTACTTGTGCAGTAAATTGTGCAGTGCCAGACCAGGATTTACTCTGCTCTGAGGCTCAAATGCACTCCGTTAGGCATGAGTTGACACAAAAGTATATTTTCTGTAGATGAGATCGTTTTGATTTGAGCTTTATTATTTGCTGCCTTGGAAGCTCACCAATCACTGCATCAAAAGCATATTTATTTTGTTTATTGTCCTGGTAAAAGGACAATAAAACGTAAGTGGTGTCACTCGAAAGCATAAATGGTATGGTTTTGTGTGAAGTCTTGGGTTTGTGTTTTGGGTAATTGGCTGAAAAATTGCCTTTATCAAAGCCTTTTTTCCCCACGCTCTGGGCAGATGGGGATTTATGCAAGCAGACGCTTGATATAGTGTTTATGTGGTGGTGTAGGACTGGTGTTTGAAAAGCTCGGCTGGCTTGTTCGCTCGGTTAAGCTGGCAGATGTGAGGTTGTTGTCCTGACTGATGTCTCCACCAGGGGCTGGAGTGAAATGTGCTCCCTGCTCCCCCTGGAGGGGGGCACCGGTCCGCGGGGCTGCCACTGGGGCACTTTTATCTGATGCTGACGCTAACTCTCATTCACACTCTCCGGTCCTGATGTGGCACAGCGTGTGGGTGTGTCTGTGTGTATGCTTGTGTGTGTGTGTGTGTGTGTGTGTGTGTGTGCGTGCACATGCACGCATCTGCAAGTGGGCCTGTGTGTGTGAGTATGTTTGCGTGTGTGTGTGTGTGTGTGTGTGTGTTCACATTGCACTGTTGACTTTCTCTAAGCAGCCGTGCTCACTGCTGTGTTTGTCTCCCTGCTTTGTACTGCGGCGCTCTGAGCCGAGTCCCGGTGCTTTGCCTCTCTCCGCTGTGGGTTGAGAGTTGCCTTACAGCTGTTGGCACGGGCTACCAGTGATGTGGGCTTCAGTCAGACTCTTCTTGTTTCCTTTGTTTTGAATCATGCAGAGCATTCGCAGGCTACGTGGTCACCATATATGCGTACAATCAATTACTCCGCTTTTATGTGCGTAGTCTCCTCCGGCTGGGGTTGTTTGATGCTCGCGGTCAATTTAATACAGTGTAGTACAGTGTACATTACTCCTCTGTTTCCATTTCAGCTTTAATCGTATGATTTTTATATCGCGAGAATTGACCGAATTGTCAGGCGATGTGAAAAAAGTCAGGCGTGAAAATGTTTTTAGAGAGGCCAGCCTACAGGGATGAAATGATAGCCGCATCAAACGCCTTCTGCTACCGCAACTTATTATCTAAATTCGCATCTGCAGTCCCCGTATTACAAAGTGACTTATAAAACATATGTATGCGTACCCTTCCGGGAGAAGAGTACGGCATGATCTTAGCTATCTGTTTGATGAAACTTTGCATGATAATGAAAGAACTCCATAATACAAGCTTTCAGGCGATGGTGTCCGTGTTTGTGGCCTTTATGGAAACACGCTGTGCATGCATATATTCATCATACCAAAGATATTTTACTTATGACATTATTTTTATTGAAAATTAAATTTTTAGGATTCAGTGCATCTAGATTTGTGTGGCTTAGCTTACCCCACATTATAATTTGACGATATTCAATGTTGAAGACTATGAGTCAGACTCATAAAACTTCTCAGAGAAAGATTGCTGATCTAAGATCAGTTTTTTTCTTTTCTACTCATAGTTTACTTGGTGAGGACGAGGGTGGGGGAAAACTGGTCCGAGATCAGTGTTCATGCTTTTGGCGGCTTTATGAATATGTGCCTATTACTTGTGAATAAAATGTTTGGTGGCGGGCACTGAAGGTATTGGCCTTCTATAGTATAATTCAGTGATCCTGAATTATGATTATGGCTGATAAGTCACGTCTTGGTAGAGCAGAGGTGGGCAGCGAGGGCCGTTTCTGTCCCTGGTTTTCACACCAACGTCTGGTCTTTAATTAGTTGATTGTCTCAATCAGCCAAACCATTTATGAAATCTGACGTTTCATGCGCATTTCTTTAAATTATCATGAAACTACGAAAACTAGTCTTGTCTCCCTTCATAAAACATTTTCCTTTGATGGAATCATTGCGAAAATCTATATTTGTGCATGCAATCAATTAACTTAATTAGTCCGGGTAATTGATAGGAATAAAAACATGCATACACACCGGCCCTTCAGGACCGTGATTGCCCACCCCTGTGGTAGGGGCACTGGAGGGAATAAGATGGTCAGCCGCTATGGTAACAGGGCTGCTTTCTCTATTAATATATACACCCGCTGGAGGTGACAGCTCGATTAAATGCAGTGCTACCACAGAATGTGCGACCCCCGAAAATGTCTCCATTGAGTTGGCCATCCTCTGATATGTCCCGATTCTCATGTGCAGACAGAATGTTCCACACGTTGGTCAGACCATGAATTCAATGTGTTTCCCCCAGTTAGACACCCTTTGAAGCTAAAAAAAGGAATACGGAGAAACAGTGTCCTGATGTGTTTACTGGATGCGCCCATGATGTGAGTACTGTGTCTCCGGGCTTTTTTTTTTTTCAGTCAAGCAATCAATGAAAGTCTGCGATTGGCTGATGAGTCCACACACCTTGTTCTCATAGTATTAATTAGCTGCTGATTGATAGGGGACTAAAAGAGCTAGAGTTACCCAACCCTGCTGTAAAGCTGCTGGAGTCAAAGTGGATGTTTTGTCCGGGCTCTCGTTTGTTGCCAGCTAGACCCATCCCCGCCCACCCACATCCCCGTAATCTCGTGTGGATCGGTGATATGAGGTATTTTAACTCTTCATGGAAAATTGTTAAGGTTACTGTGGAGAGGACTGATTGTGAAAGTAATGCCAACAGTTTGTTCTATGACCGGGTGCACGGCCTATAAGTTTGAAACTGGAAGTTAAACTTTTCTGTCTTTGCCGGCAAATACAGCACAGGCGATAAAATCGTAATGGCCCATTATAATTGATATGTTGGAAAATAAGTATACAAATGTCAGTTTGCAGTCAGCATTTTTGTTCTGTGGATTATAAGAGAGATCTTCAATCGCTGTTACTGGGATGCCATCTGAAATAAAGTCTGAACAACTCTGCTGTACACTGTAAACCCAGGTTGTGTGGTGTACTCAATTGTTTTGTGGAAACTGATGACCTCAAAAAATTGTGTAAGCCAACTTAGTGATCTTTTGTTCACAGTGCTTAAAAACATGGTACACAGCAAAAATCCCAGAGTTAACTGGGATATAAACTCTACTGGAGTTCAGTTAACACTGGGATGTTTGCTGTGTAAGAATAATTACCTTATGCCCTTTAAGTACCATCCACTCAATGCAATTATGTTTGCTTACATCATTTTTTGAAGTAATAGATTTTCACTAAACATTTGAGTTTGCCACACTATCTGGGTTTATAGTGTGGAAGTGGGTAAAGTGGGTGGGGCTGTGTAAGGTCAGATCAAGAGATTAAATGGTATTCAGTCCATTTATCAATTATCTAATTATAGAAATGATAGCCAAAAATGTTTTTGCATGCGTTGGCTAGCCTAAATATGAAGAGTTTGGTTCCAAAACTCTATAAGTGCCAAAATTACAAAAATTGAGATGATACCATTGGGTGATAGTCCTGCACTTGTTACACATGGTGGAAAAACCTGTCATTAGAAATGCATACTGTATGGTATATTTTTTCATGGTCAAAGTTTGTGTTTTTCTATAAAATGCAATAGGCGCCAGCATAGAAAGAGCTGATTTACTCAAAATGACTAAAATGGATATATTGCATTTTGGAACCAAACTCTTCATATGTAGTCACTGTAAAGTGTGTCATGACCAGTAGATCATGTATATAAAAAGTGCATTTGTGTTTCTGTGTTGGTGTTTGTAGGACATTTTAGTAGTATTCAAGGAATTTCTCCTCTCTCATTTGAGCATTGACAGAATCGACCAAAACATGAAGCCAACTGAAATCAAGACCGACTGATACTGTTAAAAAAACAGGAAATTGTCCTTTTTTGGCAAAGGAAGCAGGTTGGTGGCTTGATTTTCGAAGTCAGACCAGATGTTAGCTGAAGGATTTCCCTCTCGAACATCATTACCAAGCATCTGACTTTCGTACAAGGCTGTGAATTTCCATAGATTGTCAGAGGCACGTGTTGACTGAGTCCATCTGGTACTCATTGGGCTACGTGCCAGAATTAGTCTTTTTTAGGATATTTGTGTGCTCATTATGATGTTGCATGGGGATCTATGGGGAGCCTGAGAGGAATTTAAAGCCAGTATTACCCTTGTGCAACAGCTCCCCAACCAGTCCTATGAGTAACATCCATGAATAGTTGCATCAGGTGCGCTTCTGGATAAACACAACTGGATCTGGCTGGTCCGCCCCGAGGAGAGGTTAGTGGCCTTACCTGAGACCTGGAAGTACTTTACAAAAAGGGCGTGCAGTAAGGCTGAAGCAGCCTTTGAGCAAGGCGATTAACCCCACTCTACTGTCTGGGGAAATATGGCCGTTTTATCTTATCAAATGTTAGTTCCTTTTGGATGATACTGTCTGAAAAATAACAAAGATTATTTGTTCTTGATGTAACTTGATGTTATCTGTGCAGTGAATGGGGTCAAATACCTGCTTACTGTACAGTGCAGTGAAAAGGCAGGTGCCCCTTCCTGACTTCAAATTTTGTGTATTTAATTTCATGGTTGCAATCAAAATTATTCAATCCCCATTGCAAATTAGGTTTACCGACTTTCAGCTGTTTGCAATGAACAAATCAAACAAGAACAGTTTAAATGGCCCAACGCAACAAATATTACAGGTGGCTTCTCCAAATTCCTACTGTGCCCTACTGTGCAAACTGAAACCTTAGTGCCTCTTGCCTCCGAGTCTTGCTGTGGGTCTCCTGCAGTCACTCGAGGGTTTTTGACCACCCATCTCCTCAGGAATCTGGGGACAGCCATTGATAGCATCCTCTTTCTCCCACATTCTGGTACTATAACTACTCTTCCTTTAACTCTGAACATGCAAACTATACTTCTAACTGTATCTCTATGAAAATTCAGTGCTTTTGCTATTTTTTTTTCCTTGTTTGTACCAGGCAATGATCTCCTCTATTAGTTTTTTGGACGATTCTTTTGACAGCCATATTTCTGATATGCAATCAAATGTCACTGTCAACAAACCCCTAGCGAGTGCAAATATTTGATCTGTTCTATCTCAAGCAAACCTGAGGCAACTAATCAAGCTCTTGATTGGCTGCATTAGGTGTGCTTTAGACAACACCTGATTTGAAAATATGCTCTTTTGACAGATTCTTTTCGTGGGGGTTGAATAATTTTGAGACTGCAGTAGTCATTAAAAAATGGTATTTTGTGTGAAATTTGGAGAAACCAAATTTGGACAAACCTAGGGAAGGCTCGGGAAAAGGTACATTGGTATACATATAGGTGTCATGTAGGCATTATGGGGAAAGGAGTTAAAGCTGCTGTTGAAGCAAAACTGAAATAACACAACTGTACTTTGGAGGTAAAAAGTTGACATGCACCTAGGTGTCATGTAGTTATTATGGGGAAAATAGTTAATGTGTTACTTCAGCAACTGAGGGGGCATTTACTTTTTCACATTGGTTGGGTTGGAAAGCTTTCTTCGTTCAGTAAATGAAGTCATCGTATAAACACTGCATTTTGCGTTTACTTGTTTATCTTTTTCTAATATTAAAATTACGTTGTAGTTTTGATGGTCTGAAATATTTTAGTATGACAAATGTGCAAAACTGGAGGAACTCCAGGGATGGGGAGAACATTCTTTTTCACAGCACTGTATATATGATATACATGCAAGGTTTAATACCCAACTACAGTATTACTTTACAAAGAACCATGCATTATCCTTTCATGTGTGGCCTTCAGAGTCAATGAAAAATGCAAAATCGCTGGAAAATGATACCTTTGTGCTGCACAGCTGTTGCAGCTAGTGGCTGGAACTTAAAAAATGTTTTACGTGCAGTGCAAAATGATTTTTACCTCACAATCTTAATTAAAATGTAAATTTGGGCATATTGTGTCATTTTTTCACTGACAAACCACAAACTGGGTTAATATCTCTGTCTCGACTTTCCGTCTGGTTATTCATTACACCAGAGTTCACAGGCTGGATGCTAATTAGAATGGGCTGCGAACGTCATCATCTGGGCAAAACAGCATGTGATATTTTAGGTGTCAGGCAATAAATAGTTATATTTTTACCACGCTCACATGTACGGTAGATTATCACTGCTCACTGTAAACCTTGATAGTGTGGTGAACTCAAAAGTTTTGTAGACACAGATTACCTCAAAAAAAAATTGAGTATGCCAACTTAATGATCTTTTGTTCACAGCACTTAAAACATGTAAAAAAAAAACTTTACCTTTAAGTTCTTTCCACACAATGCAATTAAGTTGGCCTACACAATTTTTTTGAGATTATCGGTTTCCACAAAACATTTGAGTTCACATCACTGTCAGGGTTTACAGTGCTGTATATTCATGGCGTATTTGTTCCTGCTTTAAATAATGTCTTTTTTTCACAGAAATTTGTGGCAAATTCTGTGGTTTTTTTTTTTCCCTCTGTGTTTAAGCCTTGAAATGCAATGTCACAACAACAGAGAAGTTAGTGACCTTTTACCCTTCGACTGAAATTGTTGAACTAGATCTTACATTCCCCTGAAATTTCTTTTCAGTGGCAGTCAACCTTTTTTCTGCATTTTTTGAAGGGCGGTACACCACATAGGCACCTCAATTATTCTCTGTAGTTGACCTCTGTCTGCTGCATTGAATAAATCCAGAGACCTCTGTGTTTTATCCACCCAGTGGGTATATTGTAGTTTGCTGAATGGCATATGCCTGGTGTTGGATATTGAAACAAGCTTCAATTCACCAGCAGAGTTTCATAAAATAAAATAAAAAATTGCCAAACATTATGTTTTTAAATTACACTCAGGCTTTGTTTGCCACTGGTGATAATTATGCATTATTGCTGAGAACGTCCACTGAGAATCTTGTCACTGTGGTATCAAAGAGCCAAACTTACTGACTGGAATAGTGAATGGGGTGAGGCAGCCATGTATTCACCAAATTCATGCGTGCATTATTGCGTCACCACTATCTAGGAACACTTCTGATTAGACATGGCCCAATCAAGCCTGTGAGTTTTTGCGGATCAATGGTTATTGATATGTTGTAGAACGACCTTCCTAATGCCTAGTAGGACGAGTGCCTGAATCTCGGCAGGATGTTAGAATGACAGTTCCGATCTCCGCTTCCATGTTTTATGCATGTCGTCTTGCTTTAAATGGACCTGTAGGTTGGCTCAGTGGTGATATAGTAGCTCCAAAACATGGCATAGTTGAAACTCGCGCTTTGCACATGATAAATGGACTCTCAGCACGGGTATCTCATGTCCTGTCTGCACGCAGAAATTTGGCACACTTTATTTATGGGCACATAACGTGATTGGGATCAGTCCCGGACATGATGGCGGCGTTTCACTGGGAATGCTGTCGGAAACGCTGAGTTATAGCCTGGAATCCATTGTTCACACACTGGAGTTTTTGGGAATCTGTGTGGGACTGACTTATGGAACTGCGCTCGCGCCGTGGTCCTTTTCGTGGACAAGGTTGCAGTCGCACTCATCAATTTCTCATATTTCACTCAAGGTTTAGAACGGCGTACTGGATCCGATTAGATCGATGTTGTCATACTTGGAAACATCTGGTCAATGAGATTAAGCTCAAGGTCATAAAATTATGGATGCGCTTAAATTTGCGGGGGTCGTATCCACACAAATATTGATGGAAGCTGCTATGGGTAATATCAGAGATATGTACAGTTCGAATTTAATGCTATGGAAAATTTAGCACACTCTCAGAAATAGGGGTACAGGAGGAGTCAATTTCTGTTCCCCAAGGTACATTCAGCACTTATGTACCCTTTTGGGTTAATTATAGGACCTCAAGGTACCTGTATGAACCTTTTTTGGGTCTAAAAGGTACTTTTATGTTCCAAAACAAATAAAAACCCACTTCTAAGGTACAACAGCAGTACCTTTGAGGGTACTGTCACCCCTACCCCTATTTCTGTGAGTGCACCTGCAAATAAATATGAGCCTCTCTCTTAAAACTGGTGGAAACTGCACGCTCATAGCACATGTCGTCCTCTCAGAATCGCAGGTGCTAACTTCCAGTTTAAATATTTGGGTTCAAAAGCTGGCATTTTGGAGTTTATTTTCAAGCTTGACTGTAATCTCTGGAGCTGACCTGTGAGGAGAGCCGTTCCTCCTGACTCCCATTAGCTCCTCTTACAGGTTTCTCCTTTCTCACTCTTCAGCCAAACTGCTTTGAGGAGACGACTCTACCATTTCTTTGGCTGTTTGTCATTTTCAGCTGATATTTTAATGTAAGACTGGTCTGCTTCTTTGAGGCGACGCGGTGATGCGATTAGAGCACAAGGTTCACGCGACAGCAGAAGAAGAGAGACGAAAGCAGAGACGTGGATTGCTGACCGTATTCTTCCCGCCCTGTCGCACTAATAACCGACTCCCAGGAGCAAACCGTGTAGCATTTCTCGATTTGCTTCCGTCAGCGTCGAAAGCTGAAAGGAGCCCCATTTTACAGGACAGTTCTTCTTCATGAGACGGTCATCAGTGGCGGTTGTCACAGCGCAGCGGGAGTGTTGGGGCGGTGAGTTTGCCTTTATCCGGTATATTTCAGTCAATGAGATGTGCCCTATCAGCGGAGAACAGACGCTGTCAGAGCGTAGCCGTCTGTAAGAGAGGGAGAGGGAAAGCAAGAGGACTCCATTTGGGCTGGTTCTGATGGCCCTGTCACGCTGTCCTTCCTGCTGAGGGGACTGGAGCTGCTTTCAAGCGTGAAGAGGCCTCAGTTTTTTATTGTTTTTTTTTTTTTTTTCTTGGTTTTTTTTTCGAGGGCAAGCCATCAGAACACAATTTTTCAGGTCATGGTGCAGTTTTGGGAAATGACCCCTGGATTTTACAGGGACGTTTTGTCTGAAATCACCTCCATCATGTTCTCTCTAGACGGGGGATGAAAGTAGTCTTGGCAGATTTTTTTTTTCTCCGTCCGAGTGATAATCAGGCCGCTTCCGTGCGATGCGGTGGCCCAGGGCCCAGGGGCTGTTGTTGTTTCTGGCGCTTTGTGAACAGGATGGAGGGGACGGACAGATGGTACTCCTTCAGGGGTTGTGTTTGGAGTCCCAGGCAAGCTATTTACCCCAATCTTTCTTTTTACAACCGGCCTTCGAGCAAAGATCACCTCCCATGGCAAGAAAGTGCAAATTACATTCCAACTAACTTCTGGTGCAAGATTAGGAAACCTCTCGACCAGTAGTTCAGACTTGCTGGCTGCCAAGGAACTCTGAAAAAAAATTGCCCGCACAAGACATTGAAGCCACTCGTTGACTGTAATTCCAATTTCAGTTATGGTTGAATGGACAACCCCTAATTCTGAAATTAGATTATTTTTGCTCCATGATTTCATTTTAAGAGCTAATGTAGCTGATGCTGTAGGAGAACTGAGTACCCTTTTAAAATACAAAAAACTCCTTTGACAGTTTTCTTTTGCAAAGGGAATCACCGCAATTGCAGTCAAGTTAAATGCACTGGAGTTATTAGTCAGTGTCTGGCTGTTTGACATCATTCGGCCAGGTGATTTATAGTTCAAAGTAAGACATGGAAAATCCATTATTAAGACAAATCCAAGCCAGTATTTTTCCTATGTTGCTGTCTTATTTCCGGCACTTCTTTCCTTTGAAAGATAAACTCACCATGACAGAACAGGGGAGTAATGCAGATTTATTCCTTGGACCACAATGAATAGCTTCCTTCCAAAACAGACACAGTGATTCTGTGTCTGAATAAAGCAGCCAAAATCCAGCTTCAGTCTTATTTCCTGGTCTTGTTGAGAGAGGTTGCTCTTGCAAGCTGTGGCTCTAGCATAGGTCATATAGACCCATAGTTAATCCAGGCCAGCAATTACCTTCACATAAATACATTAGTTTTTTTTTTATTTACATTTTTTTTTTCAGTGAGAAAATTTACACTGAATTTTTGTGTTTTGCATAATTTTTCTAATGGGGCCCATTTATTACTGTGCTATTTTGAAGATGGAGAAATATTTTGTGGATGATTCAGGCTCAGGTTACATCTTAGCGAGCGCACTTAGCAGGTAACTCAGACTCGGCAACTGTTGTTTGCAAACTCTGGCTTGAAAGACTAAAATACGACAGCATCTGAAAAGTGCTTTGTACTGAGGGACAGGAATGGCGATTAGTAATGTCGCATTGACTTGATCAATACTTATTGTACAGTTTATGGAGTAAGTCCATGGCCTCTACTTTCATTCTTGCAGAAGCATTACATTCATTCCCTATACATTTTTTATAATTTACTCTTATGTCAGTGTGGAAAGCTGTCAGATGTACTGAATATATAAAGCATGACTGAGGCTGATGTGAGGTTCCAAAGCCGAAAAATAATTAACAGCGTGATCGTGTTGATGTTTGTCGTTTGAGAAGCAAGCGCTGGGTGATTCGCTTGCTGCCAGAGATGGGAGGGTCCTTGCAAGCAGAACACTCCAGGGGAAAA
This sequence comes from Gymnothorax reevesii, assembly GCA_029721435.1. Taxonomy (NCBI): domain Eukaryota; kingdom Metazoa; phylum Chordata; class Actinopteri; order Anguilliformes; family Muraenidae; genus Gymnothorax; species Gymnothorax reevesii. The sequence goes on along the minus strand of CM056579.1, from coordinate 97,990,021 downwards.
TGCTGTCATGCTGCAAATTTGTGTCTTCCGTTTGAAAAGGAAGAGCGTTCTCTGTGAACGAGAATGTATAATTGACACGCTGAGCGTATGTGACTCTTCTGTAACAGCATTCAAATACGTTTACTCACGAGGGCGTCTTTTAATATGCAGCTGACATGTGCTCTTTGATCATACATCAACTTTCCATTCAAGAATAAGTGGTTAAAATTGTAGTCTTGCTTCAAATGACAGCTACATACCCAAAATTTTATTTTGTCCTTTTCAAAGACATGCAGTGTGCGCTGTACAGTAGTGATACCTTGGTTTTTGATATGAACTGTACGGAAATGCCATTTATATGACCGATAAGCAAAATGATACTGAAAATTCATGGCAGCATTGTCACAATACTGCACACCAAGATGACCTATCACTGCAGTTTTAAAGTTTTTCACACACTTATTAAAATATTCCTGAAATGTTACTCTTTGTTGAAAGCGTGTCACTATGTCTTGCGCATCATTGAAAGGTCACTCTGTCTCTGATGTTAGCAGTTTTTCTCACAGAAGTGAAGATGACAATGTGTTTCTGCGATGTAGATGGTGGGTTTTTAATTTCTCATATTTCCCAGTTTTGCAGACTGTTCTGTACACATACAAAAGCTGCTACCATGTGCAGCCCCAGCCAGCAAATTGTTGGTGCTCTTACAATGGTATCAGGTTATTGTCTATTTTATCATGTGTAAAACACTTCCACTTAAGTCTAAATTCCAACTAAACAATATGTTTTTGTCAATCATGGTTTATATACAGTCAATCTAATGATGCAATGGGTCCCATTCGATGTCAAATCTGAATTATGCTGCGTATCATAACAAAGCAACATTGCTGTCACATTTAACCAAGAAGTTGTGTGATTTAAACAGAAACATGTTAATATACAATGAGTATCATTGTGAAAAAAAAGAATATAAGAACAAAATCCTCACTACAGAAACCTCAAAACTAACACAAGCTAATATCTCCTTTTTGTGCTGTTGTAAATGTCTGAGCTATTTAACTTGCAATTGAATGCACTGTATAATCATAATTCATACTCCATTCAAACTGAAATAACTTATAAGTTAATATGTCAGCTTGAATATTTAGCAGAAACAAATCTACCTTGGGAAATAACCACTTTAAAGACAATGAACAATGTCCACAGGCTGTTACTGAGCTGTTCCTAAACTTGGTTTCTCCAGTGGGTCTTCCTTTTTAGTGAGTAATTGTTGTAAAGACCCTCAAAAATACCTTGATGCCCCCTGGAGTCAGTCACATCCTGTTTTACAGAGTATTCGAAAGCTCCCATGTACTCTTTTATCATTGCTATCATGCTTTTTTTTTTTTATCGTTAGCCATCTGTAGATGGAATTTATCTGATAGCATTGATGCAGGGGTCCTTCATGCATTGATATAGGGGTCCTTTGCCAATCTTGGCTCGTGTAGGGTCCCTATGTGGCCGTTATGCTCGTTAGCGAGCCAGAAAATATGCACACAGTGGCAGCCTGTTTTTGTAGCCAAAAATTGCTCAGAACCAACCTGAAGGGGAGGCTTGGCATTCCCAACACGTCAGTCCGCTGTGTAGCGCCACAGAGCACAGTCGCCTGGTGACTTCACAGGGAGATTCGGTATGCCTCAAACAAACTTCCTGTCTGCTCCCCAATGGCTGTTCACTCGGCACTTTTTCAACAATTCCCCCACACCATAACTCTACAGAAAACTGATTATTAACTCACAGTTCAAATACATGTCTGAAGTACTTGTATTTAATTTATAGTGCAACTTTTGTTTAATTCTAGCTCGCCTCGACAAGTCTTTTCTGTCTAAATGTCTGTGTAGGATTTGTATGCATTTTAAAGAAGAGTAATTATAAATGAAGTGTAACTATCTTTTTGTGGTGTTCCCATTGTATTTAGCTCAAAAAAGTTTTAATACTTCGCTGGTACTTCTACTAATAAGAATGACAATAATAATAATAATTAAAAAAATAATAATAACAGTAACAAAAGGTTGTTGTTGTTGTTGTTGTTGTTGTTATTATTATTATTATTATTATTATTATAGCATTACAATGAGGTCCAGTTGAATTGCCAATTATGTTGTTTAAGATATTGTTATTCAATAGTAACTTTCATGCACAATGCTACTAATTATAGCCACTTAATATCACAATTTAAAAACAACTGCTAATTTCTCAGTGGATTGTGCTTTGCAGGCTTATCCGATACTTTTATTGTGTAAAATAATCTTAATTTAGATACTCATGACTTCCTGTGTGGAGTTTTCAAGTCTTGTGGGTTTCTACTGAGCAAGCCCATCTTTTCTCCCAACGACAAGCATGTCAGGCTAACAAGAATCTCCAAATTCTTCCAAATGCATGAGTGTGAGATCTCTGTGATGAATTGGTGGACTGTCATGCCTGGATAATTAGAGTCAGACTAATTGGAGTCTGTAGGTTGTCCACAAGTGAATGGTTTAGTGATAATGGTGACTGACTTTGAATTATCTCTTGGAATGAGGACGTTAGTGTGTGGTGCGTGATCACTGCGATAGATTGGTGGCCCTTCAGTCGTGTATTTCTATATATCAACCCGTCTCCACCCCCCCCCCTCTCCCCCCCCTTCACTTTAACACTGACCAAAATAAGTGGGTCATGTAATGGCTGAATGGATGAATATTCATTCTTGAATTTATGAATGTTTATTTGTGAATTCAGGTTCTGCACCTTACTTTGCATGGACTGGAGCCTGGTAAATTGATCTGTCAAGTGAATGTGAAAAAATGTGAATCCACTCATTTCTGAGCGTGAGATCTAATTTCATCGCTTCAAGCTCACTTAGCTTGATTATTGCATCTGAATTCTGTCTGAGCACAGAAACATTGTTTCATTTTATTGAGAAAATCTGACAGTGCATGCCAAACCAGATTTAACATTTTTATCTAAAGTACAAATCTGCACACCTCTAACCCAGATATGGGATTGTGGCTTGAATTAAACAATTGCGATTGCTGTCTGAATATTTTGGCAGAGTCTGCCTCTGAAGTTTCGAAGCTGCCGCATAAACAATGACCGCTGGAGAACTGTCGAAAATATTAAACTGACGAAAGTGTTTCTGCTGATTGAATTGTCACTAATGAGATTTGTTTGCTTTTTTTCAGATGACCCAGGAGCAGTACATTTTGGCTGCCCAACCCAACAGCCTTCAGAAGCCGGGATGTGCGACCGTTTACCCAGTGGGGATATACGGTTGGCGGAAAAGATGCCTCTATTTCTTCATCCTGCTGCTGCTCGTCATAATGATTGTAAATCTGGCGCTAACCATATGGATCTTGAAGGTCATGAATTTCACTGTGGTAAGAAGATTGATTCTGCATTTCCACTCTCACGTCTAACTAACATTCCTCCCTGGTGGAGTGTAGGTCAGGCAAATGTGCAGATGCGCTCAGCCTATTTACCAAAAGATTCATTTCAAAACATGATTATCCTATAATTACTTCTAATATGCATGTGACAGCGGCTTCTTGGTGGTTGTTTCTCAATCTGAATTTGCGGCTCCCGGGTAATTGCAGCGTTTGATGCATGGTGTACGCATCTTGCTGGCTCATATCTGTTTTTGCTGATAATACTTGTTCCTTAATTATGTGCTTTTGTTCAATATAAACAGTAATGTGAACACAAAGACACAAGGATAATCATGAACAGCAGTTAGAACCACGAATATGACTTCATTATTCAGTAAGTTTGAATATTATGAGTCAAGTTTCAGCTCAGTCTTGAACAAAATACATGTTGACAAGCTTATAAAAACATCTGCATGAAAAGCGCTCGTAAGTTGTTAGATGCTCAGATGTTTTGGTGAAATTCATTCCGTCAAGCAGATTTTGCCAAAGTAAGTGCTGAACATATGTAACCACCTGCTTCTCAAGGAGGATTGATTTCCATAGTCAATTAGAAGTACTTCCCATCATTAAAATTGAGCAAGAATTCACTCGTGTTGGAGATGCAAGTAGCTGAGAACAGGCCCGCTGCAACCTCCCAGTGGGGGTGAAAATGAGCTGAGGATTATCCTGCAGGTTTTGACCCTCCCTCTTTGAGGTTGCAGGTCAGTTAATTAAGTCCTGGCTGCTGGCCACTGTTGACCCCGACACGCACAGGATTTATTCCTTGACCAAAAACCCTTCTGTCCAGCCTGGTTTGAGTTTCTGAAAAGACCTTGCAATAAGCTTTGGGGAAAACATGTCAACTTGGATGATTTTCCACAAAAAATAAATATAAATGCTCAGTATTTCTTGTCAGTTCTGGAGGGCTTAGACAAGAACTGAGGTTATACAGAGCATGCAACAGCATCCACTGCCTCATTATGTGGCATTTAGTCACATTCACCCCTTTGCGCAAAATACAAATAATGCCAATTTTTTTCCTGTCATACATGCACCTAATTAGGCTTTATAACTCACTATTTGTGCCACAGAGACTCTGGAAAATTATTTCAGTGAAGCAAGACATTTGGAAATTCAATTGCAAAATTAATTAGGAATTAAATTTTGGAATTTACGGACGCCAGCGTCTGTATCTGTGCAAAGGCGGTTAAAGGCATTTACAGTCCCCTCCAAAAGTATTGGAACAGCAAGGCAAATTCCCTTGTGTTTGTTGTTCACTGAAGACATTTGGGTTTAAGATCAAAAGAGGAGTATGAGACAAGAGTTCAGAATGTCAGCTTTTATTTCCTGGTATTTACATTTAGATGTGTTGAACAACTCAGGATATACCACCGCTTTTATTACATCACAGCATTTTTAGGTGAGCAAAAGTAAAGGAACAAATACACTTGAAGTAAATAACATTTAATATTTGGTGGCATAACCCCTGCTTTCAATAACTGCCTCAAGCCTGCGACCCATTGACATCACCAAGCTGTTGCATTCTTCACTTGTAATGCTATTCCAGGCTTTTACCGCGGCTTCTTTTAGTTCTTGTTTGTTTCGGGGGGTTTCTCCCTTCAGTCTCCTCTTCAGAAGGTGAAACGCATGCTCTATGGGGTTAAGGTCAGGTGATTGACTTGGCCAGTCTAAAACCTTCCACTTTTTTCCCCTGATGAAGTCCTTTGTTTTGTTGGCAGTGTGTTTTGGGTCATTGTCCTGCTGAATGATAAAATTCCTCCCAATTAGTTTGGATACATTTCTCCCTACACTGACAGACAAAATGTTTCTGTACACTTCGGAATTCATTCTGCTGCTACCATCATCAGTTACATCATCAATAAATATCAATGAGCCTGTTCCAGAAGCAGCCATGCACGCCCAAGCCATGACATTACCTCCACCATGTTTCACAGATGAGCTTTTATGCTTTGGATCATAGGCAGTTACTTTCTTTCTCCACACTTTGGCCTTTCCATCACTTTGGAAGAGATGAATCTTGGTTTCATCAGTCCTTAAGATTGTGTTCCAGAGCTTTTGCGGCTTATCTCTGTACGTCTTTGCAAATATCAATCAGGCCTTCCGATTCTTGCTGCTGATGAGTGGTTTGCATCTTGTAGTATGGCCTCTATATTTCTGCTCTCGGAGTCTTCTTCGAACAGTGGATTGTGATACCTTCACCCCTGCACTGTGGAGGTCGTTGGTGATTTGACTTACTGATGTTTTGAGGTTTTTCTTTGCAGCTCTCACAACATTCCTGTCATCAACCACTGTTGTTTTCCTTAGCCGACCTGTTCGATGTGTGTTGCTCAGTACACCAGTAGTTTTTTTCTTTTCCAACACATTCCAAATTGTTGTGTTTGCTATGCCCAATGTTTGTCCAATGGCTCTGATTGATTTTCCTTCTTTTCTCAGCTTCAAAATTGCTTGCTTTTCTCCCATAGACAGCTCTCTGGTCTTCATGTTGGTTTATCCTCTTTAACAACAAATGCAGTCTTTAATGGTTTAAACCCCGGACAAAAAGAAGACTATGCATGCAGAGCTATTTCATGTTTGAACAATCAACCTTAAAGGCAACACCTGGTCAACAAGAAACACCTGTCAGTCACATGTTCCAATAGTTTTGCTCACTTGAAAAATCGGTGGGTTCAAACAAAGGGTTGTATGTCCTAAGTTGTTCAACACATCTAGATGTAAATACCAGGAAACAAAAGCTGACATTCTGAACTCTTGTCTCATACTCCTCTTTTGAACTTAAACCCAAATGTCGTCAGTGAACAACAAAAACAAGGGAATTTGCCTTGCTGTTCCAATACTTTTGGAGGGGACTGTAGCTGTTACCTCAGAGCAATGTACAACATGGAGAGCATCAGCGGGTACAGAAGTCCTGGAGCTACCTCTGTGAGTGAAGTAGTGTCACATGTGCCAGGAGTTACCGGGTAATAACTTGGATCTAGTGGTGTATCCCGTTAAACAAAAAGGCTTCAATAAGACATAATTTACTGATAATATAAAGCTAGTAAAACTGATCAACTTTCAGTCCAACTAAACTAATTAGGAATTGCCAATCTTAAGGTGGGGGTGAGAGAGTGCAGCCTCAGGCTGTGAGATTTTCTCCTGGACTCCAGATGAGCAGCATGGTCAGTGCATCGAGGACTGTTCTTTATCAGCTGCCATACTGTACAGTGCTGCCAAACAGTCCACCCCATCCCAAACACCGCAGGTTGCCTAAAAAATACTGTGGCTGATTTCCAAATTCCCTGGGCTTTTTAGTGGATGAAACAGCTGTATTACTGGGCAGTCTAAGGCCCAGTAGTTCAGGTGTTTGAGTTGAGACCCAGGGGGTTGCTTGGTTTGAGCCTACTGGTATTCACAATGAATTTCAGTGCAGCTGTTGGACCCTTGCATGAAGTCTTTAACCTCACACTTCTCCAGGGGATATTGGGCTTGCATTGCCAAAACCAACTTTGAGTTGCTTTGGATAAATGTTTAAATGAGACTGTTGCTGTCAATGGCCTATAGCAGTGTATATCCCGAATACTATAACATCCATGTGCAGCAGGAAAGGTTATAGCGTCACACAAAAAGGTAGAGTCAGCTCTCTATGCTCCAGTAATGAATACAAGAAGGCCCATGTGATTCTGATAAAAACTGTTCAAGTCATTGCAAGAACAACTTTTAGGCCCAGTACGATTCAACTGTTTTAAACATCAATCAACATTAAATGTGCTAAATATTAGCTTGGACAGGGGGCCAATACTGGTCTTGGGTAAGTCCTACAGTGTTAAATCTTATCAGGATATCTTTGCATTATGAGCAGCCCCAGCCCCCTCCCCCCCACACTTAGGATCATATACAGACAAAGGTGATCCAGTGGGTTATATTGTTACAGCCCTACAGGCAATGGAGTTTGAGTCGTATCACACTGCATAAGAACATGGAGAAGAAATGTGGTGGCAGCAGCAGTAACTTTAATTCAAGACTCTGTGAGGAACAGTGTTACTAGATGGACCTCGTTTGTTACCTTGTTGTAGGTGATCCTCATTAGTTTGTGCACAAATGTTGACATTGCGTTTAAGCACCTTTTAGCTTTTTAAACAAGCACGGAAAATGTGCATTTTGCAGCAATTCTCAGCTCAGTGTCATGGTAACGCAGGAAGCTGATATTTTGCAGGAACTCAGCGAAACATTTACCATTGTACTTCATATTTTACAAGGTGGTAATACAATGGTCTTGGTTTAAGTGTTCAAAATGCAAATGTTGACAATTCCTGAGTCTTATGGGGTTTTAAGAAGCCTTACGTGTGCTGCTCAGTTAAATGAGTCTTCAGTGTTTTGAAGCTATTTAATGTAATTTTTAGATTCAACAGGTCTTGCAGTAATCATTCCTTGGAGTGTCTACTGGAATTGAGCCCAAACATCAGTAAATTTGTTTAATTTGAGGATTTAGTAATTAAGGAGCCAATTACTTTTTTAGATAGGGCCAGGTAGGGTTTGACCGCTTTTTTTCCTCCAGGAAATGAAATCATTATATGAAAACTGCATTTTATATTTACTCAAGTAATCTTTGTCTAATATTGAAATTATTTTGATGATCTGAAAGATTTAAGTGTGACAAATATACAAAAATAGAAGAAATAAGAGAGGGGGCAAATGCTTCTTCGCAAGGCTATAAATGTAGAACACTGCCTAAAAGTTTGGAATCGCTCATGTCGATGAGGTAGAAAATACTTTTGGTTACAGTAATACAACAACAAATCCATAGTCTGTAGGGAGTTTCTGGAAAGGAAATGCAAAACAAGGAGAGGCCCACTTAATTTAATTTAATGAGATTTAATGATTTAATGAGATTTAAATCTCATTGATCTGTTTTATAATCACCAGGATTTCCCATCATCAAAGACAAACTACTGGAAATATTGCCATCCACACAGCAATGCATTGAGAATGATACATTTGTAAAATTAATATCCTGAAGTCCTTAAATTTGTGAAAGCACTGATTCATCTCACAGGGGATATTTTGATGTGAAATCACTTTAACAGTGATGTTTATCATTTAAAAAAAAAAAACTTTTGCCCCCAATCACTTGAAATACAGTAGTTAATTGAACATCTTTAAATACATTTAGGATTTGTTTCATACGATTCACTGTCATAAAAACACTTTTGTCGAATAAAATAGCCTTGACAATGATGAAAAGTGATTCCAAACTTTTGAACGGTGTTGTGAGTAAGTTGAATTTTTCCTCGAGACTATTTACCTTGGTATTACAGTGTGTTTTTCTCGTATGACCTCAAATTGTTATCTGCTGTTGCCCTCCATTGCAGCAAGAGCCTCCTAATAACATGTCTGTATCTAAAATAGTGTTATTTCTTGTGTGCGGCTTGCTATCAGAGTTAAGGTTATGTTCTCTGTGAATCGAACTGGATCAATACAGCCGGGCATAACTTCCTGGGCTAGTCATCAGAGAAGTCTTGAGTGTGGGGTCCACTTCATCTATTTCTGTTATACTTCAGCCACTTACTGCACTGTGGCTTCCTGCTGTGTGTCGACAGAAAAGGGCAACTCAATGCAAGTTCGCTGGGAATATCTCACTCTGCCCGGAGATGGGAAATGGAACTTGTTTATAATTGTTTTGTTTAATGCCTAACTGCTGTGTATTAATGGTACATGCAAACAACCAAGTGTACTCATGAATGCCTACACTCTCTGAAAACTGATTATCTGCCACTACATATGGATCTAGTACAAGCCCAGATCAGAAAAAGTTGGGAAGCTATGTCAGATTAGAAATGTTACTGATACCAGTGATTTGTAAATTATTACCTCCATCAGCGAAGTAGGGCGGAGGTAATTTATTCGCCTACGTCTGTTTGTTTGTTTGTTCAGACCGTTTCCTCCAAATTTACCGGTCAATTTCAATGATATTTGCTGGAAATGTGGGCCATGGGCCAAGGCACAATTGATCAACTTTTTTGGTGGATTCATTGTCAGGAAATCTGCAACCTCCTTGTTCAGTTCTTAGCTACAAATGTGTTGGCGGGGGTATGCGATGTCTGAGTGAGTTTTAGTTCTTGACCTGTATTACAATGACATTTCATTTGATGTTTAACCATGTAAAGTTTATTGATTTTGCAGAATAAACACTCATTGCGATTTTGATTCTTCAGACAGATTTCAATCATAGGTGGGGCAGTAAAGTAATATTTTTACCACTTTGTGTCATTGCTATCAGGGGCGTTATCAAGAAGGGGGCAGGGGGTGGGGAGTGCCCAACCTGAGAAAAGCTCTGCCCACCCAATGAAAACTCAAGAAAATACACTGATTTACTACCATTTGACCGCTAACTCGCGACATCTAACTGATTCACAGCCGGAGGTAGACAGCCATTTCGGGTGAGCTTTACGAATGCTTCACCTGTCTATTACTGTGTGTGATTGGTGGATTCTTTCACCAGTCTATTCTGCTATGAAACCAATGGCTTTCTCGAATTACTAGAGACCTCCCATTCTCTTCGATTGCCGTCAAACCTCATCAGTCTGATATCACGTCTACTGCCCTGCGCTTCACTCAGGGAATTAAAACTTCGCCCGTATCTCTTTTGCTGCTACTTCTGCAACCGCGTATTTTGTCAGGCTTCTTTTTATTTGACATTAAGGTAATTTGTGTACTAGCTTGTCATCTGTGTTGACTCGTGTTGTTATAACCTGAGTTGGCTACCGAGTGAGCCCTAGTCTGGAGCTTCCGGAAAAAAACTTGACTGGCATAAGCTTTTTCGGTGACATGCTGCACGGAGTCAAGTAAAGGACTACTGAAGACAACTCGAGGAAAATTAAACGTGTTTCCTTTTACTTTGCTTGAATGGCAATGAAATGGTGGATTCGTTTAGTCTCTAAGTTGAATGTGTAGAGCTGTTTATTAAGATGGCATGTTTGACGCATTTCGAAATTTCAATAGCCGTAGAACAGCAGATTTTCACGAACACGATGTCATTGCCACGCCACTTCGAGCGACTAATCATTTATATCTCACATTTTCATCCGCTTTTCTGAATGTTTTCCACCTTGTGTATTTTCTATACGCTCAAAATCAAGAGCGGTCTAAAAAAGAGATTTGTTATATCATTGTAGATCTCCCTAAAATACTACGAGAGATGAAATGCTGAGTATGGATGTGGCGATGTTGAACGCGGATTTTTATCCCCCGCCACGCGATTAGCCTGAAGCGGGGGATATAGCATTGGGCTCCGTCCGTCCGTCCGGACATATAAAACTGATGCAGCGGGGGATATCGCCATGTTAATGGCAAACACTTGTTTTAAAGTGCGAGGAGACCACTTGCCATCATGGGGTGTGTAGGCAGTCGCGTGTAATTTCTTTAAACTCACGCCTGAAGCAGCTTAAAATGATTTAAAATGCCGCCGAGAAGAAGCCTGAGGTTAGATTTCTCTAATTGCAGGTGCTCCGCCCTTCCCTAAATCTGCTCCCGTGTACTTAGTGTAAATTACAATCAAGCAATATCTGTGGTCTCTAACAATTAAGATGTGATGGTGACAAGCAGACAAACCATGGGCTACGGTGTTAGATTGAAAGAATGTCAGTGTGAATAATTATTTCAAAAATCTTCCTCTTCCCCAAAAGCGGATGAAACGTGAATGTGGGATATAAATGATCAGTCGCACGAAATCGCGTGGCAATGACAATCGTGTTCATGCAAATCTGCGGTTCTATGGCAATTTAAATTTTGAAATGCATCAATCAAACATGCTGTCTAAACAGCTCTACTCATTCAACTAGAGTAAACAAATCCAAAATTTTATTGCCAATAAAGCAAAGTAAATGGGAACAGGTTTGCTTTTCTTAGAGTTGCCAAATTGGTTAATAGGAGACGATTCTGTAGTCCTTTACTTGACTCCATACAGCATGTAGCCGAAAAATATTGACGTCAGTTAATTTTTTTTTTCCGGAAGCATTTCCCATGCCCTTTGATGTTTCGCACTTTCGTTCAACCTACATTGGGTTTAATGAAGGAAAAGGGAAAGTTCGGATGTTCGCCCCATGGCAGCAGGTGGTGGTGCTATGCCTAAAAACGCGTTCATGATCGGCACAACCCTAGTGTGCATCCATCCATTCCTCCATCCATCCTCTACCGCTAATCCGGGGCCAGGTCACAGGGGCAGCAGTTTAAGCAGGGATGCCCAGACTTCCCTCTCCCTGGACACTTCCTCCAGTTCTTCCGGGGGTATCCCGAGGCGTTCCCAGGCCAGCCAAGCGACATAGTCCCTCCAGCGTGTCCTGGGTCTTCCCCGAGGCCTCCTCCCGGTGGGGTATGCCTGGAACACCTTCGCAGGAAGGTGTCCAGGGGCATCCGGTAGAGATGCCCGAGCCACCCCAGCTGGTTCCTCTTGACATGAAGGAGCAGTGGCTCTACTCTGAGCTCCTCCCGGGTGACTGAGCTCCTCACCCTATCTCTAAGGGAGCGGCCCGCCACCCTGCGGAGGAAACCCATTCCAGCCGCTTGTACCCGAGATCTTGTTCTTTCAGTCATGACCCAGGGTTCATGGCCATAGGTGAGGGTAGGAACGTAGATTGACTGGTAAATCGAGAGCTTTGCCTTTCGGCTCAGCTCCTTCTTCACCACAACAGATCAGTACAATGACCGCATTACTGCTGCCGCTGCACCGATCCGTCTGTCAATCTCACGCTCCATCCTTCTCTCACTCGTGAACAAGACCCCAAGATACTTGAACTCCTCCACTTGAGGCAAGAGCTCTCCTCCAACCCGGAGGGGGCTAGCCACCTCTTTCCGGTCGAGAACCATAGCCTCGGACTTGGAGGTAGTGATACTCATCCCAGCCGCTTTGCACTCGGCTGCAAACCGCCCCAGTGCATGCTAAAGGTCCTGGTTCGAAGGAGCCAACAAGACAACATCATCCGCAAAAAGCAGAGATGAGATCCTGTGGTCCCCAAACCGAACTCCCTCCGGCCCCTGGCTGCGCCTAGAAATTCTGTCCATAAAGATAATGAACAGAACCGGTGACAGAAGGCCGCCCTGCTGGAGTCCAACATGCACCGGGAACAAGTCTGACTAACTGCCGGCAATGCGAACCAAGCTCCTGCTCCGGTCATACAGAGACCGCACGGCCCTTAGTAGAGGGCCCCGGACTCCATACTCCCGAAGCACCTCCCACAGAATGCCACGAGGGACCCGGTTGAATGTGAACTGGTTGAGCAAACTCCCATGCACCCTCAAGCACCCTGCGGAGGGTATAGAGCTAGTCCAGTGTTCCACGACCTGGACGAAAACCGCATTGTTCCTCCTGGATCCGAGGTTGGACTATCGGCCGGATTCTCCTCTCCAGCACCCTGGAATAGACTTTACCCGGGAGGCTGAGAAGTCTGATCCCCCTATAGTTGGAGCGCAGCCTCCGGTCCCCCTTCTTAAATAGAGGGACCACCACCCCAGTCTGCCAATCCAGAGGCACTGTCCCCGACTGCCACACGATGCTGCAGAGGCGTGTCAACCAAGACAGCCCTACAACATCCAGGGACTTGAGGTACTCAGGGCGGATCTCATCCACCCCCGGTGCCTTGCCACCGAGGAGCTTCCTAGTGTGCATAATTAATGAAAACTGATCCCACCTGTTAATGTCCCTCACCTATCGCCATTTCACCAGCCGCCACTGAATATATATATAAATATATAATTTTTTTTTTTTTTTTAGATTTAGAAGTTTTTTTTTTTGCCCTTTCCCCCAAAGAGGACAAATGCCCACCCAAGCTTGGAATCCTGGTGACGCCTCTGATTGCTATTCCTTCTCACAATTAAGTTAAGCTGTGCATCATGTAGGGCTATGCATTTGGGATCCCATGGTAACAGTGTACAGTGCACATTAGAGTTTAGACTTTTGTAGATGAATGTACTCATGGATTTATCATGCCATGGATTTACCCAGGATATTTTCCAATGACATGCTGCTCTTTTCAGTTTCAGGATGTACAACATTTGAAGTTTCTCCCTAGACTGTGAAAATGCAAATACTAGAGCCTTGAATGACAATAGAAACAAAAATGCGTCAAAGATTTCAGTTGCTGTGTTTTTTTTTTTTTTTTGTATTTCGTCTACCGTAGCAATTAGCACAACTTGTCAAAATGGCAGGATTAATGGGTTTAGAAGTACTTACAAAATTGAGAAATACCACTGAGACTTGTGTTGCGTGCCTTCTGTTGAAGCCGCATGAGACTAGTCTGTTTTCCTTGATGGATAATTGCAAGGAGTGAAGGAATAAAGTGAACAAATACACAGATGACATGGATTCTGGATCAAGATGAAGTTTAAGTTACATGCCTCTCTATCGCTCCATCAGCTCTGGTCTCGGCTGTTTTTTCTTCCCCTTTTTGTCAAACGTGAAATGTAGAATCTCAAAACTTTCAGGTGACACAAGCCTTATCTTCTCTTCCTCTATTTATGACTTTTAAAAGGTCTGACATCCGAGATGGCATGAAGACATGAAACAGCATTGCCTTACCGCGATGATTATTATTAGCTGGTTAGCAGCCGCTGCGTGGCGTTAAAATGGCGTCAGACTCTGTTGAGCTGTGTGTGTCTGACAGCTTCCATCGCGCAAGAAGCTGTCACCTCAGTGTGAGACCCAGGCAGGGCTGATTTGTCAGCTGCCCTGCTCGTGACACTGTGCTGGTATAGCTGGCATAAAGTTCTGCTGTTCAGATAAGCTTTAGCTCAACTCTTCTCGGCATCATGGAATTTAAAAAAATGCAAATAGTTTACAATGGGAAATGTAAAGTGAGACCTGATTGGAACGGCCTGCTCTCTCTTGTTCGCGGTGACCGATAGTTCTATAGGTTTCCAGTTCAACCCCCAACAAAGATCACCTCAATCGACAGCTATTGATCTTGCTTAGCCTCCATTTACCAGAATCAGGTGTTCCAGATTAGGTCTAAATGGAGGCCTCCTCGACAGTAGATCTAAGGATACAGGGTTGGGTCGCCTTGCCTTAGCTGTTGAATGAAGTGTGCTTCGTTAGAGCTGGAGTGAAAACCAACAGGATGGATGATCTCAGGAAGAGGGTGGCCAGTCCTGTTGTATCTGTTGACTCAAGGGTGCTTTGTTTGTGTTGCTGGACAGTAGATTTGCAGGATTAAGGTTGGGCAGCCCCTCTGTAAATGTTGTCTTAAGCCAGGAGCTGCATACAGTCTTACGCATGGGGACCAGATCTCTAGGTCTCATGCACATCCCTCAAATCTCGTGCATTTGGTAAAAATCTCACACGACTACGAAGTATCATACATTGATCATTTACTGAAGAACAATAACAAAAAAGCCTTTCAACTTTACTCAACAACTTACTCCAATTTATTTGTTTTTGACTTTTGTTTGACTTGTTTATGAGTCAGTGATGACTGGAGACTCTGTATGGTCCCACAATAGCCCATATGATATTGCAGTTATACTGATGAAGCATTTTTTCATTGTGGATATTTCACAGTCTTTTCAAGTGAGAAGCTGTATATTTTGATCCAAATATAAGAGGTGCTTTTAAACACCATGTGGTTTGGGATGTAGGAATGAGTGCTGTCCCTCTGAGTGTTTGCTCGTTCATCCATCCGTCATGCTTCTTTTCCAAGTCAGAACTCCTAAACCATTCAATATTTATCAACAAAATGTAATATATGTATACATCTTATTACAGGGCTTTCAAAAGTAGCCGGCGGGCGGCGATTATCGCTGGCTACTTGGGATATGACGACCGGCCACTCAGTCACTCTGATTCTCCAAATTATGGTGGGGTAACAGTCAGCCAACTATGAGCAAATTAAAAAATGGGATCCGCTGGCCATGCAGTATGTTATCATCTAGCTGGTATTCTGCAGAGGGCCATTAGGAAGAGCACATGTGTGTTGACCTTCGGAAATAAAAACCCACCAATAGTGCACGCATCGAATTCTAATGACTGATAATCAGAAGGGACAACACAAAAGAAACAAAAATGTATAAAAGAATACAGTATATACAGTGACTTTACATTAGCAGAAAACATGTTAAATTCACATCACCAAAGAAAAGGAAAGTAGACTCTGGAAGCCACCAGAATGCAGGACACAGGTTCAAATGTAAAAAATTTTCTTGAGTTGAATCTCCCCTGGAACCCCCCCCCTCGAGGGCCTCACATCAACAGCCATAGCCGCCCACTCTATTCTGCCAGCCGCCTTCTGAAAACACTTTTGAAAGACCTGTTATTATATAGGCATGCCTTTTCATACCTCCATCCATCGTCCTGTTTGTCTGTCCCTCCATCACATTATCGTTTAGATATCAGCCATCTCATCCTTTTCTGGGCCAGACATCCTAAACCGTTCTGTATTTCTCAACCAAATTTGATACATGGCTACAACCTATTGTAAAAATGTGCTTCCATCAGTCCTCTTGTCTGTCCATCCATCCCTCCACCGCATTTTGTTTCCAGGCCAGATGATATCTATTCTGTGGTGGGCAATCTGAGTGGTTTATGCTTTTTTAATCCTGTTCCTCATTTGATGGGTGAAGACACGCAAGAATACGTGACGTGTGATAAAGTGTGCTTAAAGAAAAAAGCTGATTACTTTGAAGGCTTGTTTATAGCTAATTATAGCTAGCTTGTTTATTAGCTAATTATGAACTAATTCTAAAATATTCATACACTGGTGTTTTGAAATTAGTCACACATCAGAAAGTCACATAGAAATGCCAGGGTATGCTAGTTTATGTTGCTATACCACGACATTCTAAAGGTTTACAGGTTCGCATTCTAGATCAGCCATGCTAAGTGAGGAAGGATCATAAGTAGTTCGATTCCCTGACCAGAAACAGGGCATGACAATCAGCTGTAGGTAATGCTCATATGCATTAATTGATAGAGATGTGTTCCTGACTCTTCATGGCATTTGGAGAGGGTCATTACTAAATAGACAGTTGGTAATGTTACCTGGTACATATTACTAGTCCCTCGCATGCCACTGCATGTGACACATTTCATCTGTGTTGCTGTTCCAATACTGCTCACAGTGAGAATACGTCAGTACACAGTATGCTGGCTGTGGCATTATAGGTTTAACTTTCAAGCGGATTGGAAAAAAAATCAAATAGTTGGAAGAATAATAATAATTATGATTTGTTAAGCAGCTGTCACAAAATGTGGTATTACGCACTGGGAACACTGTATTGTTGAATCAAAACTCAGTGGAAACAATGGTAGAACATCTGCTTGGCAATATGGCATGAATTCTTTGGCAACTGAAAATGAAAATTGAGCAAGCAATGACTTTCAACAATTTAAGTGGGAAATGACCTGACACCACAGCTCTCCAATCATCTCGACGGCGCACTCTGATAGACCAATAAAAGCATGATATTTGACCAATTGCTTGCAATTTAGCTAGTTCCCTTGCACATAAAAAGTAGAATTAAAATTTAAAGTTCAGAATCCTCTGTAAAATGTTATGGCAGCAGCTGGAGATAGGGGTTATCTATGAGAAGTCACATCAGAGTCGGTTGACATTTTATTGCACCAGTTGCTATGGTCCTCTGAATGGTACATGGGCTATTATTTCAAAACTCTGCTTCAGTCTGCTGCATTGTGGGTTATTTCAGTTCATAACAAAGATTTGTTATAACTAAGATGAAGTTTGGCATTTCATAGGTTAGGCACTCAGGTTTCACTTAGCATTTTACAGAGCTTAAATTAATCATGTTGCACAGTTACCATGGCTGGTTTATATGACGTGTTTATGTAAACATGACATCATTACATGATTAAACACGATTAGGTTTAGCATGTTTCCATATCTGTGGGGCAATATGTGGTCTTCATAAGCTTCCGTCTGCTTCTGTATGTGTGTTGGGAAGGGGGCTGTGCTGCGCTTAATGTTTAAGTACAACATAGTGGCAATATTAACTCATTTTACCTTTATTGCATTGGGGTAATAAAGCATGGAGCTCTTTGACCCGGGACTGTGACCCCGTGTCCTGGTGAAAAGTAAAATCTTCTGAATTACATCATGCAAACTCACTTTTAATTGGTCGCATTCTTCTGCTCCCTGTTTACATCTAGTTTGTATTGGTGATGGAACTCTTGGCTTGGTTTAAAAACACTTGCTGCTGCAAAATTATCCAAATATTTCACAAGTGTGTTAACATTTTATGAGTACAGCCATTTTAAATATTAATAAAGGCTGCGCCAGAACAATATTTCTTAAATATTTGTTGGAAATTTTGCAAGATTATTTACAGCTCATCAATGTTTGTATTCTAGTTTTATTTGTTTATTAATTATTATTATTATTTTTCTTAGGAAGGTACAAGATGCATTGGCCGTTTTTGCGCTTCTTATTGGCATAAATTTTGTCGGACGTTATAATAGCTGTTTGAGCTTGCAGATCTTGACTATTGGAAACGCCTTATTACATTCCGCAACTGCACTTACCTTGTAACAAAATGTACTGTTCGTTGTAAGGTCTGTTCCCTGTATTATAAAGTACAGTCTTCAGAGGAACAACCTATAGAGCATACAAAAGGCAAAGTGGAGCTTATTTAACCAGGCATTCGGCCTGTCTTACTATTTAATTGGCACTTTGGGGTCTGACTCTCACTTGAAAGAAATGCTGTAAATGTTGGACTTATTGGCTACGTTTCATTTATTCATAAGCTGAACATAGCAGAGAGCTTGAGCAGTTCATGTGTGGTATTTGTGATGTACAAAATGAATTTTGCTCTTCAGTTAAACTGCTTGTCGGTGCATGACCACATTTGCCTGTGAGTTTACTTCTCCAACAGTTCATCCTCGGAGGGATTTTTGGGAAATGTGTGAAGCGTGTTTGCACAAAATGGCCTGCGAGTCAAATCAAAAGTTTAAATGAAAATTATAATTGCTTGGATGTGGAAGTCAAGCACATGGTTCTTAGTTTATTACAGCAGAATTTTTTTTTTGATCTGTGCAGCAATGTGGACTGTATGAAATTTTATGAATGGCATGAAACTTGAAATTATTATTTTTTCTTCATCTTTTAGTATCTTTTTTATCAGTGTGTATACAAGACCTAACAAGATTACAAGGAAGACTGTGGTGAGGTTGGCCCTCAACACTTGAATGAATCTATTGTCCAGTTTCTGAAGGTCAATAAGTGTCTGAGATGCAACGTTTCTAAATATGAAGATAATTAGAGCAGTGCAGGCTTCTTAGGAAGGGCCTAAGCAGGGGGTGATGTTTGTATCTGCATGTGGAGTAAACGGGTGTTAGAGCTCGTGGAACCAAATTATTAAAGAGCACACATGCTAGGTGTGACCTACAGTGTCCTCTGGAAACTAGAGATGGACTATGTTAATGGAGCTGAGAGAGGCAGAAAAGTTACATCCAAGATAGCAGGAGCTGGTGTAAAAGCAGGAAGTCTTACAGGTGATGAAGTGATCGTGTTGCAGAAAGTCTTTCAGGCAATGAAGTAATCGTGTCAGCAAAAAGTCTTACGCATAATGAAATGATCATGTTGCGGGAAGTCTTACATGTAATGATGTAACAGTGCTTGGATGACATCCCATTACTTACCATAAAAGCAACTCAGGGAAAAGAAATGGAATGTTCTTGAATGGCCATGTCACTCACCTGATCTCAACCCAACTGAGCTGCTTTGACTCACAGAAGACAAGTCAGAAAGACACACATACAAGCAGCAACTGAGGGTGGATGCAGTTAAGGGCTTGCAAAACATCTCGGAAACTCTGCATTTAGTGATGTGTGTGGGTCTCAATCCTCGTGCGGTCATTGACTGCAAGGGAACTCTAAGATAAGGATGAATCAATAAATATGGACAGATCTGCATTGCTTGTAATGGTGGGAGGGGAATACTACATCTTTAAAAGTGTTCATTTCTGCAGTTAAGACTGGGCTTATGTTGATTTGAGTATTCCCAAGAGGTATTTGGTGTCCTAATGAGTGGCTAGTCGCTGTCAGGTGTGCACCGTGTGATGACGACCGTGTCCACTCCGTTGACTCAGAGGGAGATCCACTATCCGGTCTGGCTGTCAATCAACCCCAGTCCTCTTGAGGTTTATCAATTGCTGCCACTCAAAACCCAAGCAGCTTACAAGACGATAAACAGTTGGCAGTGTTCAAACTGTGCAGTGATTTCTGCATGCTGGAGCATGATCTTTGAGTTCTCTCTCAGTTAGAAAGTGGTGTTTACATCACAGGTATATTGTGCTTTGATTTTAACTGTATGCTTTGCGGACTTCTGCTTTTTGCTCTGCGTCTATAGTTAGTATAAAGTATTTTCTGCATCTTAAGGGTAAGCATAAGAATTACAAAGATTACAATAATCCTTTGGAGGCAAACTTATTTTGCGGCTTAGCACGGTACAATACGCTGATTTATTTTTGTTTTCTGGCTACGGCAGCGATAGTCACAGCTAAAGGCAAAGGCAATTGCCACTGTGATTAACGGTGTCTTTTATTTCCAAATTATGTTGACAATTTTAATTAAGAAATTCAGCCCTTTCGCCTTTCTAAAGGAAGGCAAAAATGTAATCCTTGTTATTTTGATTAAAAATGCATGCATATTTGAATCAAATCATTGCTTTGGTGTTTAGGTCGAGATAATTTCCCACAGGTACCCCAGTCTAAAACGGTCATGGCATTAACTCGGCAGAAACAATTTTTTCACTGTATTAAAATGACTGCAGGCTTGAATATTTTATACACTGGAAGAGATACTAACCTGTGACTTATATCTGTAAATGACTGGAGGACAAACTTGGACAGGTGATAAACATTCAATTCTGCTAAGATAATAAGAATTGAGAGTAATAGCATTAAGCTTAATTGTGACAGCAGCAATAGAGAACATTTAATTTGATCCCAAAGGCAGTGTAGCAGTCCTGTATTTAACTATAAGAAATGGATGTCGAACTGAGATCAAGTGCAGTAATGTTTGCCTTTTAAAACTAGGTAGAACCAACAGACCCACAGGCAGACCTACTGAAACAAACTAAGCCAAGTTGAAAGTCTCCTGTGTACGCAGTAATTGGTAATTAACATGGGCTTACTTGTACTTATCTGCTAGCACAGTCCTGTGTTTTGCTCAGCTTACTATCTAATAGCATTGCAGTGCTTATTTGCAAGCACAGCACATTATAGCATTGATGAATTGTTCGCCTTGTGCTGCTCATAACAATGTGTATCAAGTATATAGGCCTGTGTGTGTGGTAGAATGGGTTGTGAAATTTTCCAAATAAGCTATAAAAACCCATCCCCTGAACCACAGGCCCCGTGCAGACAGATTGCGAGTTGAAAATTCCTCAGCTTAAATGTTAAAAGTGCGGCCCATATGAAACGTGCGATGCCATGTTCACTGGGGAACAACTAAGCTATCGACCAGTGGTAGGCCATAGTGTTCGCATATGCGCACTTTTTAACAATCAACTCATCGCATACATTGAGCTCTTTATCACACTCTCTCCGATGGCATAGAGAGTGTGGGGCATGTACTTTCTGCTTTCGCGACTGAATGAATTGTGTTCACTCCCCGCCATCCCAGCTAGCACATATTGTACGGCTTTCCTTCTTGGTACTGGGCAGGTAAGGTGGGTTTCAGGAGGTGAAAACGTGATGCGCCCGCCTTTTGGTAGAGTAGAGCTCTCTGGAACAGATTCTATAGTGCCAAAAGCAGATCCTTTCCAAATTACTTACATATTGAATCAAATATTACATTTATATGTGAGACATCCTGACTGAAACCATTTTTACTCATTGAAATATGGATGTTAAATTCCTGCCGTTTCGAAAATGGATGGTTCAGTTTAAACTGTGGCAGGCCATGAGGGCTCTTTGCACTTAGCGTGAGATAATACATCTATGTATAACTAGTGGGTTGATTATTTAATGAGTAATTCGAGGTATACGCTCAGTCAAAAAAATACAGTTCCTACTTTCACCTTCAATTTTTCGAAATGTGAATTTCTTTTTTCAGGTTGAGCCATAACTCTCAACTTATTTAATAAGAAAAAAGTTTTATCATGCATGCAGTGTGTAGGCTGTGTGAAAAATGACATCCCTGATATGAGCTAAACGTGAATGGAGAAACCAATCATAATACACGAATAATATTCATTTTTACTGAATGTACTGGTGAAAGGAGAAGAGCTGCTGTCGAAGAAACTAACTCCCTAGCAGCCATGTTATGTTTCTTAAAAAGCAAGGGACAGTGATATAGTGGCTTGGAACTATTCAATCTCAGTCCCTCACTCTGAGCTGATGCTACACAAATCTGATCTTATGAACACAGTAAAAATGCCTCCTGTATGAATTCAGTATGGATGGTATTTTCTGTATCAAGACACTGTACTGTTATTCCTATACAGCAAGGTCACTATGTTTGAGTTGTGAATGTCTGGACACCTGAACAAACCCCTTCAGTATAATGAGACCGGGAGATAACTAACAGTATCGGTAATATGATAATTTTGTAGTTGGCTGTACTGAAAGCATTGATGTGCAGGAATTAGAATGTAATTAAGCTTTGACCCATGCCACTTCATAACTGTGAGTTAATGGAAAAATAATGGACTCTTCCCTGCCTATCACAGTTGTCAATCCAGTGTGCAATCTGTAACGTATGTGTGTGTGTGTGTGTGTGTGTGTGTGGATGTGGATGGATGTGTGTTTGCATGTGTGCATGATTGCATATGTGCTTGTGTGAGGAAGATTCATTGCGTTCAAGTGCAATTTTTCGGGCTTTTCTACATTCCTTTTTCTTTTTCAGAAATTAATTTCTGTTTTCATTTGAATGGCTGAACACAGTTCTTATTTTCGCTCTTTCATCGGCTTTTCTCTGTGTCTCTGTGACAGGATGGAATGGGTAATCTCCGCGTAAACAAAGATGGAATAAGACTGGAAGGCATATCGGAGTTCCTCCTGCCCCTGTATGTTAAGGAAATACAGTCTCGAAGGGTAAGTATCATTTATTATTCCTCACGCGGCAAGTTGACCGGCAATCCATGTGCCGCCTAAAGTGGACCACTTTCAAAATCTCTCTTTACAAGAAGGTCACCAAAACTGACATTAACTGTCACAGTTCAGGTCCATTACCAACATAAGTCCTTTAATTAAACATGAAATAACTTAGCTGCCAGATAGCTCACCCAGTTAAGGCACTGCGCTGCAGTGCAGAGGTGACTATCACGTCGCGGGTTCGAGCCCCGGTGTACCGACCGGCAGGGGTCGGCAGCTTTTTCAGCGTAGCGCACTATTGGCCATCGCGCTACAGGGTTCCAAATTGGGAAGGGACTGCCGGATTTGGGGATAAATTAGTAGCTTTGTTCGTTGCTCCAGCGCCTCCTGCTGGCCAGACAGGCGCTCGTCAGGAAGAGTCTGGGTTTGTTCATGTCCGGGTATCCTCCGCCCTCGTTCTGAACTTACGAGGATTCAACCAATGAGTGTATAAGAATCAGTGGCTGACGGGCACGAGCCTCGGAGGAGAGTCGTGAACTGTCTTCACTATCCTGAGTTGGCAGCAAGGAGTCGCATACGAGCAAGCTTTGTACATAGTTCACCAATTGGGCATTTCAGATTTGGAGATGCCAAATTTTTTAAAAAATTAAAAAAAAAAAGAAATAACTTCTCATGAACTATTAACAAGCAAATGTTGTAACGAATGTGTTATTACATGATTATTTCTCGTTTTCAGCGCATAGTAGAAACCAAATAATTGGCCAATAATTAGAAGTACAACATTTTTTATCCATACATTAATTTGCATATCTTGAGTAATGATGGCGAGCAGACTTTTCAGTAGTTAGTGGTTAACTACTGCATTAGTTAATGCTGATTTAAGTAGACCTCATTGTAAAGTATTACCAAAATATTGATGCTTGACTTCCATCTTTGCATGTGCTGATTCCATACACCCAAGAGACATACATAACAAAAATGATAAAACAAAAATGAGAAACGTTAATCAGTAAACAGACATTCCTTGGGCTAATAAAGAAAAAACAACTGAAAAAACAAAATAATGCAAGACTGGCCAAATTCTGTGGACTTTCCTTAGACAAGTTGGAGTTCTGCTATTTCTACAAAGCTGACTGGATCAAACAGTGGGGAAATGAATGATGAATGTTTTTCAATGATTAAATGAGCCATTTCTCAAGAGAGATGTTCAGTTATCAAACAACTCTCACAGAGTTCACACTAATCCAATGGTTTTCACATGCACTCTGGTAAAGTTAAAAGTGATTCTTATATTGCTGAGCTCAGATGGTGGAGGAATTTTATGAACAGTCATTATGGGAGCAGGGGGATATATTTGACGCATAATGAAATCTCCAAGTGAAGTTTGGTGTGATAACACCAGACATCACGAGGTCGCCATGATCAGGCAGCACATGGCTTCTTTACGTGATGATAGAAGTCATTTTTGGTGACCCTAGTCGTAAAAGGCAAGACGGCCTGTTCTAAGAGGAAAATTACAGCGTGGTTTTCCAAGCAGTTGCTTGTCTTGTATAAGTACCGCCATTACAAGTGTGGCTCATCCAATTCAGGACAAGGAATACTATATAAAGAAACCAGGTGGCTTTTCCTGACAAGCACATTGTGGAGCATATTATGTTGTTTGGTTGAAATGGCTGACATTATTACAATGATATTTTTTTAAAAACATGAAGAAATGATCTCACATTTCAAAGTACCAAAATGTTCAAATGGGACAGATTACAAAAAATCACCCATGAATGACCCATAAAGTCAGTTGAACATGAACAAGGCATAGAGTTAAGTGTATGAGTCATATTCAGAAAGTAACGAGTGTGGAGGAAAACACTGGTCTCTTTGCCATTTGCGATGGAAATAAATCTGAAGGCGTTATAGCCAAAGTTAGATGTTATTAAATATTGTGTGTTTTTAATTCACTCAAACTCGCGCACTCAAGGATGTCTAGGAGAAAAAATGTTAATTTAACTGTTTAAAATGTATCAGAAGCTCAGACTCCGTGTAACTGAGCGGCATTGTGGTCGCCACAATTGAATTTAAGATATTTTCTCTCTCGTTGCTGGAGTCTGAGAGTTAGTCTTACAGTGGATACGTCTTACCCAAGGTTGCTTCTTTTTTACGGCCATTATACCACCACTTCAAGATTGTATCCAGCTGTATAAATGGATTTTAAATAGAGTGATGTGAACAGCGTGTGAATGAGTTACATGTAATTAATGCTTCCAATTCTGTGTGAAGAACTTTAAGATGATGTCACCCTTCATAGGGGTATCGATACGCAATTAGAATGTTCTTATCTGAATATTTGAATCATGATGTAGCAATCACCACTGACGGAGAAAAGTAGTAAAGCACAGTACGTAGCTCAATGAAGAGAATCATGCAAACTCCAATTCCAATGAAGTTGGGACATTGTGTCAAATGTGAATAAAAACAATACAATGATTTGCAAATCCTTTTTGACTAATATTCAATTGAGTGCACCACAAAGACTAGCTATTTAATGTTCAAACTGATTAACTTTATTGTTTTTTTTGGGAAACACTCATTTTAAAATTGATGCCTGCAACGTGTTCCAAAAAAGCTGGGACAAGGGCATGTTTACCACTGTGTGACATCACCTTTTCTTTTACCAACACTTCAGAAGCATTTGGGAACTGAGGACACTAATTGCACAAGCTTTGCAAGTGGAATTTTTTCCCATTCTGGCTTGATGTACGACTTCAGTCGCTCAGCAGTCCAGGGTCTCTTTTGTCGTAAATCATTGTATTCTGTTTTTATTCACATTTTACACAACGTCCCAACTAGGAGTGTCAACGTTTACAATTTTTTCTACTCGTGTACACGGGACTTCTAACCGATGTGTACCCGGTTACACATTCGGGGATTTATGAGCTTTTTCTATCGCAGTTGCGCTGTATCACAACAGAAAGTAAAATGAGTTGAAAATAAAATACTCTATCATTTTGATAGATAATAAAACGTACAAGTGAAAGATGAAAAAGGTTAAACCTTCTTTTTTAATCACCGTTTTTTCTATTGCTCACTTTTGTACATTTCTTTTTAAACTTAAGGTGCAAACTGCATCCCTCTCTCGCAACGGGAGTTGCGTCTGAATTTTAATATGCGTCTCATAGTAAAGGTAATCTGGAATTGGTGAGAGAAAGCAACTCAAAAAGAAGCCAAAGTAAGCTGAAGTGAGAGGAAAGAACTTCACCTTTATATCCACAAAGTTAAAAAAGTAGAGGGGGACTCTCAATTATTCACTAAAATTGATGAAAAAAATGTGTTTTCTTCCTCCTCTTTAGACGCGAGGATGTGTGATCAGGTCGTGAAAAGCCGACAGAACACCAACCAACAATATAATGTACAACAACACGCAACAATATAGGCTAAAATAACAAGCCGTTAACGGTTTTCGTTTTCAGCTGCGCAACATTTGCTCATGGAGAAGATGATGAGCGCCGCGCTCGTAAGTCCTCCGCTGCCTATTCTTGATGTGGCGCGACACTGGCTGTGGCTGCGAGGTTTTTTTTTTTTTTTAATATATATCATGGTAACATTGCGCCCCATGCATCTGTATTCGTATAACTGCACTAGTGGGAACATTTAAGTGTATAGTGTTAGTTAATGTTATCTGAAGCTTTCGGGCAACATTATCACCCCTAAAAATAGGCGACTATATGTACTGGTGAGAAATGAACGAGGAGGAGGAAGAGGAGGAAAAAATGACGTGTACACGGTTATTGATTTCTCTAAACGGTTATGATTTGTTATCCGTGTAACTGTTTTCACTTGTAGATGTTAACACTCCAGGTCCCAACTTCATTGGAATTGGGGTTTGTACCACCCAGGGTTTGTCCTGTACTGGCACTGTTCTATAGTGCTGGGGTGGTTCCCAGCAGCTCATCTGGAGTAAAGGAAATAAACTCTATCACTGATGAACTTCGGAACTGTCTCAGTGGACGAGAGCCTTGTTTGACAGACAGTTGCCCGGCATGATCTGACGTAAGCAAAAATGCATGTTATGAGTGTATTGCTGACAGAGATTAGCCTCATCGGCCTGCCTCTGTTTAATTTTGAAAGATTCATTGGGTTTTGTTCACAGAATAAGAGATCTTGGCTATACTCTCTGAAAAAAATTGTTTTAAGAAGAACCCTATTTTGTCCAATGGTTGTCTGTCAGAAAAAAATGGTTCAATCAAGTGGCTACCAAATTTTTCACCCCTGCAGCAGAGGATTCCTCACAGGATTAGAATGGGTTCTTCTCTGGAGATGAGCCAAAGGATCGTTGATTTTCTCCGACGGTAGGGAGTACTCTGTGGGTTGGCCTTGGGTGTCGGAAGCCGAGGTTTAAAAGGGCTGTCGGAGGGTTGGATCGATGGCCGAGGTCGCAGGATGGCACTCATGACCTGGCTGCATACAGCACCATCCCTCGAGCCTCTAACCCTGTTCTCTCGCTCTCCCTCTCTCATCAAGCCGCATGACAGCACTTTAGCTGACAGCGAGGCAGTCTCCTGCCCCTTGGTCATTAAGTTAGCCTGAAGTTTTCTAAATCATGGGTAATCCTGTGATCCATTGGCGCGGTGGGACTGTCTGTCTTCTAAAAGACCTTTCTAATTGTCCCCCGAGGGAGACGATAAGAGACTGTCTCATGTGAGTGCAGTTGAGTGAGCTTTGTTGTTCTTCTGCCTCTGCCACGGCTCTCTAAGAAAGGGACAAATATTCGTCAACCATGAACTCAAGGGCTTCTTATTTCATCTGTATTTCTGTCTTCTCCCATGAGCTTGACATTAAATTCTCATGCGGCAGATTAAACCTCATTTGTTGGATATGTCATCTACGCAAGCATTCATTGCTGCTGCATGGAATACATCCATATCAGTTAATGAAGATTAAAAATCATTGAATTTTTACGAAGACATTATATGTGTGTTTGTGCGGCAGTGTTGTATTGTTACTGTTATCAACAGTATTACCAGGCTGGCAGAATAAGGAAGACTGAAATGATCCTTAGTCAGTACCATAAGGGATATTTTCTGCTTTTACCTCTACATGTGGTCTACAGCTAGGGGCTAAGGTTATTGACTGGATGTTTTAGGGGTTGGTGGTTCTAGCCGCTGCGATGCTGTTGGGCTCTTGAGCAAAGCCTGTAAACCCGCATAGCTAAAGTGGGGATTGTTTTTTGCTCAGTCTAATTAACTGTTGGTCGCTGTGGTTAAAAGCATCGGCTAAATAACAAAATCTTGTTATGCGCAGCTGCTGAGTGCTTCGAGCTAAACTGCTTAGGAACTTCATTCGCATCTCATCAGCATTCAAGGAATTGTGTGCAGTGCATGAATTTCAACTTTTTATGAGCACAATGGTAAGTGCATTTGCAGTTCACGGGGAAGCACTTAATAATATTAGCAGTTCGCAAAACTATTCAATGGAAAGAATGTCTGTGAATTCAAAGAGAATAGTTTCCTTTTACATTTCTGACTGCAGCACAGTTCCTAATTTATTAATATTTGACTAGCCTGATCCTAACAACCTGTATCCTAGGAAACTATGTGGACCTCATACCCTCGAATAGTACTTTCCGAAGAACTTACTAAGGTTAAATTGAAGTCATTATTATAGTTGTAAAACACATAACAGCCTCTCAAAACTTCATAATTGCTTATTATTTATGGGGGCTAAGCTGTTTTCGTGGTTTAGCAGAAGCGATGTCTGTGTATTGCATGGCGATCAAAGGGAAGAGCCATGCTTTGATTAGTCCAGCGCCACTGCTGCGTATCAAATACTGGCTAATTTAAAAAACATTCTCTTGAACTATGACGGCAGTGCACTCTTGAACGAGCACAATGAATTTCAGAAGAAACTGCATATTTACAGCAATTGTCCAGTCATAGAACTACTAAATAAAAGAAATTTAAAAAACCACACTCAATGTATATCTGAGTGCTAACTAATTAAAGTACACCCTAAAATGTAGATAAGTCACGCTCACTTTTATTGCACTGACTAATGATTTATAAGGACTTATTTGTCCTCCCAAAGATTTCAATTCATTATTTAAGTTATGGCTCCAGGAACTTCTGTAAGTGCTTGTTCATGATTGACATAGATTGGGGCGCTAATACGCATCAGTAAAAATGTGACTCCTGCTGGAAGATTGCATTGAAGAGGCGTCTTGTCTCAGTTTGTCCATCGCCTTGAAAGTGGTCTTTGAAACACATGAAGCACAACGAAATTCTCTCTGAAATTCTTGTTAGTTTATCTTGTAGTTTATGTGGCAATGATTATTGAAGATTGTACTGACTGCATGTAAACCTGGTTGCTGAAATTACGTTGTAGATTTAACACCATGTATAATGTGCTTTGTGATGATAAAACACTGAAGCCAGTATACTTTGAATCATAATTTACTATAATACGATATGACTTGACTCAGACTCCTGTCATGTGCAAATATGAATCCATGATGATGGGATTTATAATGCATACAAATGTGCATTAAAGAGGCTGAAGGTGCCAAGAAGCTTTAGTGACTTGTGATTCATGGATCGAATTGGTCAAGTCAAATTGAAGATTTTAACTCTCCTGACATGTTTTTTTTTTTTTTTATCCGGAAAGGATTTGATATTTCAATTAGTCAAACTTTAATGCACCCATAAATAAGTATTGTTCATATTTTTGTTCTTCCTTTACATGGAAATGAACAGGGACATAAATAACCGTCTGCAGGTGTGGCCTTGGAAATTTACACACTTCTCTAAGTGGTCTTTTCACTGCTGTCATGCCATATATCATTTACTGCTCAGGTAGGGTAGCTTTCTGGGGTGAATTGGAGGTCGTGTTTTCATGGGCATTTTTTTTTCCACAGTAAAGGCTATATAGCTGCAAAGAAATTTCTCAACTCCATTTGACAACTGTAGCAGTAATTTTCTCCTCAAATGGTTATTTCACTTGGTTCTAAAAAGCTGCTTTCACGTCAGGGGGAAAAGCACAGGACGCCGATGTCCGCACCACTCCACCTGTTCCTTGTGCACTTGCTGGACTTCACTGTAGTCAAAGTCAGAAAGTCAAATTCAGTTATGTAATCAAAAAAGAAAAATTTAAGCTTGATATGGATGGTACAAGGAAGCATTGATAGGTTTTTTAATTCACCCTTTTGCAAGTCTTACTGTGCCATCGTGATACTAATCACAGTTGCTCTTAACACATTTTTTTTCTCTCCAAACAAACCACCTCAGCCCCTTTAGTTTCTAGCAAACTTGTCCTGATACTGGATGTGCTTATAATATTAAGTTTCCCTTTCCATCCTTGCCCTATTCAGTTCATCGATCAGTTTGCCTAGGTTATTGCTGGCCTGGGTTGCGAGAAATCCTGTCCCAGCATCCAGCAGGCAAGGGACTGTTCGCCAATCCATTGCAGAGAACACGCACCATTCACTCACACTCTCAGAACCAAGGACAATTGAGTTTCCAGTGAGCTCGGTATTTGTGTTTTGAGACTATGGGAGGAAACAAGAGTAGCCACTGGGCACCACTCAAACATGAGGAGACCGTGCAAACTCAACACAGAAAGGCCCCCGGCCTTAGATCATGGCCTTATTACTGCAACGTCCAACATCCACCTACCACAAAAGCTTACTAATCCCTTCTTATTCAAACCATCAGATATCTGCATACACACAGGTAAAGTAAATGCTTAAAGCCTCAATTCTGCTTCCCAATGAAGGGTAGAGTGGTGTGCAGAATTGTAATCAACCTTCAGATGAAGTGTTGCTCATAAAGGCTTTATACAGCATGTATAATATCTTCATAAATGAGACATAATGTCTTCATAAATCATACCTAGGCAAATGTCAAGCTTTGTAAAGGGTGAAATAAGACATCCTTATTCAGCATGTGATGCCAGATGTGACAATGATAAAGTCACTCTTCATAGTATTTAGCCGCTAGCAAAGTGACATTTTCTGTTATATCATATGTCCTGTTAAATTTATTCATTGAGGTAATTTGACAACCTTTCTGAAGTACTGAGGCTAGCCTACATAAATGAATCAAATCAATAATCTGGTGCTTTCTGTGAGCATTGTGACAGAACTGCTGGAGAGTTTTCAGTGACGAATATATTCTGTGTCTATGAGGAGTCTACTTGCAAAGCCCTGTAAGTCAAGTTGGTTCATTTTTTAGAAAAATCAGATTTTTTGGTTGGCATAGAAATGATCTTCCATAGATACCGATTTTCACTATACTGAATCTATTAGCCTTGCAGACATAATTCATGGGGCAATTCAATATGTTTTTTGAGAAATGACTTTGATTTTGCAACTCAAAGTTTTGATTAGGCAGGTTTTGAAAGTGGAGAGGAAATTTAGCAGGTTTTGACAGTGTTTAAACAAGCCCTGTTGCTCATTAGGTGAAGGTATTTGACTCAGGACCCAGTGGTTGAATAGCTGCTATAACAATGACAACCTGAACATGAGTCCATGGGTTAAACTCCCTCTTTTATGATATCACTATCGTCACGCTTTTCTGAACTACCCAAACCAGTTAGAGTTAGAGAAAGCAAAAGCTGAACAGGCTTTTGAACGGGCTATAAAAGCTCGACTGTGATTAGTTTCTTCTAGCGAACTAAAATGGAATCACGTTTCTACAATCACTGATGACTTGGCAGAATTTGACGGAGTTTCCCTCCTTGACTTGGCAGGTTTTGACAGAGTTTAGCTTTTTCCGTTACAGTTTATAACATGATTTGGTAGGTTTTGAAAGTGGAGCTATCAGTGGGACATGCGCAGGTGTCTGAAAGAGAGGCTAAGGAAGATAACTCATTTATTTGCAAAATTTGACTTAGCAGGTTTTGCAAGTTGACGACTCATATATTCTTATTTTTTATATTTTCTGGACTGCGATAGTCTCCACTGATGCTAATTAATCCACCAGTTGTCTGACTGGGTGGACGGGTTTAGAATGCCTGGTTTTAGCATTCCTCTTTATTTTGCTTGTTTTCACTGCTTCATGTTTGGATTTGGACCATGCGGGGGCAGCACTGTGGCACTGGGACTTGCACAGTCACCTCATAGCAAAAATGATTGAGGTTTTGAATGAAATCTGAGGCCTTTCTGTGTGGAGTTTCCGTGTCCTACCCATGTTTGTATTGGTTTCCCATAGCTCCTCCCATCATTCTGAGACATGTCAAGGCATGTCAAGCTTATTGGAGTCTCTAAATTTCTCCCCTATTTCTTGGGACCTAGTCTTGCCCAGGACCATCATATTACTTGTCATGATACAAATTATGATGGTCCTGGGCAGGGCTGCTTGCAACCTGACCAGAGAGTGGGTTGGATTGTGGATGAATGGTTATTGAACACTTGTGCTGCTGATGTATTATGTCAAAACCTGGCATCCACATTTACCCACTGTGTTTACTGTGTCCGTGAATGTCAATGAAAAGTTACAGAAAGCAAGGCGATCAATTAAGGACTCAAATTCACATACTTATTTCACTCTTTTTTTCTCACTGGTCTGAGTGTGTCCTTCAGAGAGCTGTGAATTACCATCTTGAAATGCCTTTTGGTTCACAGATATGAAAATTGAAATGTTTTTTCATTCACTGATACTGGTGCTCTCTTACTAAAAATAATGTACACAATGCAGGGTACAGGTGTATAGATACATGTTTATTATATTGTACATTCTACCTTCTTTGTAAAGTTCAATGCGTGGTTCCAACAGTTTTCAATTTATTCTCATCAGGAAAGAGGAGTATGATGTGCCAGATTTGATCCAGATTTTCAATTCTTGGGTAGAGCTTGGAAGTTTGGAGGCTTTGTATTAAATTTGTTGAAAAACATTTTTATAATTTCCCTGTATTTGTGGCTCTGGGTAAGGAAGTGCAGATCAGTCTCCTCGTGTTGTTGGCTGCTGTGGGAACAAAGGCTCTTCCTCTGGGGCTGCCAGGTCTGCTGTTGGTGGCTGGTCTCTATCGCAAAGCTGAGTAAGGCTGGCTGATTCTGTACATTGTCAATATTTTCCTAAGTTTGTCATTTTTCTTTGTGGTCTTATAAACTTAATGGCCAAAAAAAAAGCTCCATTTAGATTTAAATTAGCAAATACTTAAGAGCCTGTGTTTTAATCATTATTGGAATGAATAGCATGTTTCAGCTGGCAGCAGTTCTTTTAACCCTGATTGATAGAGTGTGAGGCTTCTCATTTCTTAACCCCTTTGTGCAGAAGCCAAATTTGGCTATTTATAGGTTACCCACTTTTATGCTGTATAATTCAAGATTTAAGCTTCATAAAGAGGAAAAGTGAGGCTCAATTCAGAAAACACACTTACAGCATTTAGAATTACATTGTATTTCAGTTTATTTTCATGATTTTGGTAGAGAAAATTAGCTGCAAACACAAAAAATCTTCATGAGAACTCACCATTGAAATTGCAAAAAAAATAATTCTGAGGATTGAAAAACTGCTGGGGCTTAAAACTACACATTTCTGGTATCAAAAACTCCTTGACCACAAGTAGAATTCATCTTCAACATTACATTCTAGATTACCTACATGCTATTAGCAAAATTATACAGCTATCCAAGTGTCTCCCCAAAGTCTCAAAATTATGTACTGTCAAATCATAAAAATATCATGTATTTAACACAAATAAAGTTTTAGGGCATGAAATTTAATATGAACAAATGATTTTCTGGTTGAGTTTAGTATGAATTTATCAATCTCAGTGCAGTTGAATATCAGTGGTCACCAGTAACCTCTCCAAACACAAAACATGCCTTTTCTCCAAAATAAAGTTTAGAGTTTTGGCCATTTTTCATCAAAGTCCCCCAAGTCAGCACAAACACGCATTAAATAAACTTATTAAACGGTCAGAACCTTCACCCTGTAATGGAAGCTACCAGTCCCCTCTTTTAAGCTCACGAACCCATTTCAACACTTAAGTTATAAGGAACAAGTACAACTCACCAACTCAGTAATATCTGAATTCTGAAATATACCTTATTTTAACAGAACAGACACTTTAGGGAACAATCCATTGCCACCCTGGATTCAAAAGAAACGTGCAATGAACGTACCAGGGGGTCCATCCAAATGCACGGGCAGTTCTCGTTTTAAAAATGAAAAAAAAACCTTGACTTTCGACTTTGTTGAGTACGTATACATTCCAAAAAAAAAACAAAAGTAGCAGCCTCACCTTTTTCATAAATCTCTCCTCCAGAGACCGATGTATCCAGTAGCAGGAACCCTCCGGTCCTGTTTCATTCGAAATAATTCCAATTGACCATATCCTTATCTCATTTAAATCCTGTAAATGTAACTGAACACTTCAAGGCCAGTTTTGCAAACCTGTTTTATATAAAACGTGTCAATTTCAGCCGCGTAATGTGCACAACGTAGACAGGATACAACCAAGTCTGCTGATACGCATAGGTTTGTCTGCTCTGTATTTGTCCAATCAATGTGTTTCACTTACTCTAAAATGTTTAAACACTCGTGAATTGGATAAGATACGAGCCAATCAATACATTGTTACCAGAGAAGCTTCACGAGGGCATGAAGTGTAACTCTGCAATTACGCAGTAGATCCTGAATGTATGATTGAGTGATTGGCTATCAATGCTAGTACTCGGGTGGATATAAGGAAGCGCTGAATTCGTCAATGAAGGAATCTACGCATAAATCCACAGTAGGGAACTACGAATTTCTTTGTATGTGACGACTGTAATTGACATTAGAATGTGAGAGAATCAACACCATGTCGATTTATTTGCCTCAGAAAACTGATTTTTCTGAACCACTCATTGGAATACTGTTGACTCACTGTGGCTAAACTAGTTGCTACAGAGGATAACGATTTTTTTTCTGTGTCAAGATCTTGTTTTTTTAAACTGCTGGATCGATGCTATGGGCAAGGATACTGACCAGTTTGCAAATCAGGCTTAGCTGAGGAGTTTAATTCATGCAGCTCCTGAAAATCAGGGAGTGGAGTGAACTTCCCCATATTCAAAACCGCGTTCGAGGTCTGCTTGCTTGAGAACATTCAATAACTGATCCGGGGGTGCTATCTAGTGATCGAGTACAGTAACGGAGTGCTTAAATTTGCAGGTCTATACACGCAGGCGTCTACATCTGCGGAAAGGGGTTAAACAATGTTGTCGTAAGACATCCCATAGTCATGGAAAAGATGTTACTGTGCCTCAACATAGGCAAGTTATGGGCCTGCATGGAGCAAGGAAAACAGCCTAGGACAGGAGTGGGGAACCTTGGCGGCACGGTGGCACAGTGGTTAGCACTGCTGCCTCACCGCAAGAAGGTTGTGGGTTTCAGTCCAGCCTGGGCCTTTCTGTGTGGAGTTTGCATGTTCTCCCCGTGTTCGCGTGGGTTTTCTCTGGGTTACTCCGGTGCATCTTGTGCAACTAGCCAATTGGAAAGACTTGAAATCTTGAACTTTGGCGTATATCTCACCTGTACTTTGGCCTAGATGTGCCAAAATTTAATCACATGTTCCTTGACTTTATACCCACCTTCTTCGAAAATTTCATCAAAATCGGTGCATTACATTTTGAGTTGTCTTGCTAACAAACAAACAAACCAACAAACAGACAAATGCTGCCGAAAACATAACCTCCTGGCGGAGGTAAAAATTAAGTTGGCAGTCTACCGGAATGTACTGAATGAGTAGGTTATTCCATCAATGGATTTCTTTTTTAATCCTTGACAGCACAGGTGTATTCCGGGTTGAGCATGCCAAGATTCATCGGGCTCAAATTGTGACAGGCCGGTTCAATAAGCGAGATGATTCATTTTCACACATGAATTGGCCACCACAGAGTCTTGACTTGAACCAGTTGAAAGTCTTTGGGATGTGCTGGAAAAGGCTTTACCGAGTAGTTGACTCTCCCGTCATCAATACAAGATTTTTGCCGAAAATTTAATTGACTCTGGTTGGAAAGAAATGTCGTAACATTGCATAAGATTGTCAAACAATGCTATGACTAGTGCGCACCGTGATCAAAGCTGAAGGCAGTCCTACAGAATATTAGAGCGAGTTGTATTCTGTATACACTGTATACAGTGTATTCTGCCACTGCATACTGTCATTTTAGAGCCTGGTAGCATTCTAATTTGTTTTGATTTTTTGTTTATTCCAGTGATTAAGCTCACTCATTACTTTGCAATTTATTTGATTCTAATTGGTCCTTTTGGAATGGGGCTGTCCTGAGGCTGGAAGATGTTACTGGGGGTTTATGATATGAGCCTACGGACCAGCTGTATGAGGGGACTCTTGGCTGTCTCTCTCGCTCCCGCTCTCTCTCGCTCTCTCTCTCTCTCCGTCTCTCTCAGTACTACATATTTGTCTGTTCATTTCCTGCTCTCTGTGGCCATAGCATCAGTGTATCTGTAGTACGCAGAACCTGCTGACTCCTGTGTCAGTCTTCCGATGCTCCAATAACGCACTTCAGATTACAGTTGATTACCTGGGCATGGATGCTCAGCTGAATTTTCAGCTATGAAAGCAAACAGTACATCCCCTGTCTCTGCTTTGATCAGTCAATAGATGAACAGCACTGCACAGCAGAATCTCTGGTTCTTTCCTGTGCATCTCGGGCTAGCGTTGTGGCACTTCATCCACGGTTTCAGGGGAACTTCAGATGAAGATGTTGGCCATCTGACCCGAAGTTATCATAAATATTGGTAAATACTTTGAAGAAACCAACTTGTAAGGATATAAATAAAATGCATGAGCTTGCTTTTACTATAAAATTAAACTTCTAATCGGTTATGTATTTGTAGTCATAAAGGAATATATCATTATTAATTGTGAGAAATTTCAAAAGGGTGCTGATTAGCCATTTCTCCCCAGTTGAAAAGGCCCCTCTATTTAATTTTCTTATGATAATTACTTATAATTATAGAAATTAAATCAAAGTAGACCATCCTCTTCTTCAGTAATGAAGCAGATGCATCTCATTTTCTGACAACATCTGCAGTATGCATTCACTGAAAATTGGTATGATGGATTTAATCACCTCGTTTTTCATGACTCTTAAATAATACAAATACCTTCTTCATGAGACTCCCTGAGCCCTGTACGCTCAGGCTCATTTCGGTTGGATCCTCAGTATAAACATGGGCAGCTGTTGGAGTTTCTGTCAAGTTGGATCATTCTGATTGGCACACCATTAAGGAAAGTGCTAAGGAGGCTGTTTTTTTTTTTTTTTTTTTTTTTAAAGTGCCATTGATCAAGATCCTTTTACTTTATTAGCCATTTTCAAGAGAAAAACTGTGAAGGGGAATGTATGCACTGCTTTCACTGGGTTGATTAAAAAAAAAAAAACTAAATGACGACTCAATAACAGGGCAGAATTTATGCGGTTGGCGATATGCATGTGTAATTAATGAATCTGTAATTGCAGATAGCTACAAGCTACAATTATCGGGGCGCAGGGCAGCCAATGCGAATAAAGGAACGACATTAATGTACCTTGTAATTGCAGTGGTCATGGTGATATGTGGATATTTTATGGTTAATAAGAGCAGGGTATTTAGCAGGTTTGGCAAGTTCTGTCTACGTTCCACACGTTTTTAAGCAGTAATGGTAATTATCTGCCTTTGTAATGTATTCAGTAAAATTGTGACAGAACCAATTAACCAAACACACACACACACACACACACGTGCACGCACACATATTTTCTCCTACGCTCATAAGCATTCACACTAAAGCACAGGCTCTCTGACACATGCATACACACACACACACACACACACACACGCACACATGTACATATGCACACATATACACTCGTTCACACGCGCACACTAACATACACAAAAACACTCATTTACACACTCATGCACTTGCAAGCACACACACAAAGCAATCATTGTGGTTTAGTGTAGTGTATAATCACTGAAGTGTGAACAATATTTACTGATGATGCAGGCAATAACTTTAAGATTATACAGTACTACGGCACTGAAGAAAAAATGCATTCTCCAGTGTCATATTTATCCTTTCACAGTGACAGCGCTGTTTACTATCGTTTATGCTGGGAGGCTGACTAGGGTTATTGCATTCATTCAGAAGGTCAGAGAATACAACCATTCCTTGAATGGCAGGTGTTTCTTGTTGACTTTATCATCACAGAATTCGCCTGGGTAGCTTGTGTTTGTAGCAAGCAGATTACAAATATGGCACCGTCATGTAACTTTTAAAAGATGAGGTTGATTTGATCCAAGATTTTAAATTGCAACATAAGAATAAGCTAAAACTTTGGCGGACCAGTGCTTACTGAAACATGGTAAGGTGCTCATTCATTTTGAGAGCTGGCTACATTTTACAATCCATGCAAATTTTCGTATGTTAATGTAACTTTTGACTTCTAACTGCTAACTTCCGCAGTCCAAAGGATTTAAAGGAGCAATGTGTAAGATTGCATCACCTGCTCCAAACACGAGGTGCAGCATTTCACCAGAATGCAAAGTCAATCCAATACTGAGTCCAAACAATCTTGTCTTACGGTCGTCTGTTATAAAAGAAGCCAACTACTATCAACTGAGCAAGAATTTGCAAAATTCAACCAAACTGCTGAAACTCTGATTGTCAGTCAAGATCGCACTGCAATGCCATCATGTTCTCATGTTGCATCAGCCTGTAGTTTATGTTACAGCTTGCTTAGCTCAGAAAACCAAACCATGCATCGACACCTTATGATATGTTTTTTGGTACAGTTTTTGTTCGTTGTACTAAAAATGAGTTTTGCTAAATAGCTAACATTAGGCTGTTACTGTCCAGTTGAGAAGAAATGTTGCAAGTTGACAACCCTTCAGGGAAGCACTACTGTTTATTCCTCTCGTGTTGCACTGAGGGCAGACTGTATGCTACAGCAGCAATACGCTACACTGTCCCGCGTGAGGTTCAGAGTGGTGTTACAAGTACAGTCAGGACAGGGCCAGGCCTAGCTGGTTAGCATGCCAACTCCAGTAACATCTCTGCAATACTATACTTAGATTTCAGAGATAATGTCAAAACTGTTATTTCTTCACACTGTTGATAATTCTAGTTAATTTTTGACTGTTGTGAACTAAATTTTAGCCAAATCTTTCATGTTGCTTCTGTAAATTGTCTGTAGATGTGAGTGAATGGTGTGTGTGTGTGTGTGTGTGTGTGTGTGTGTGTGCGTGCGTGCGTGCGTGCGTGCGTGCGTGCGTGCGTGTACGTGTACGCTCTGCAATGAATTGGCAAACTGTCCTGGGTGTATTCCTGCCTCGAGCACATCACTTGTTAACGTGATGATGGAACGAGGAGTTGCACAGTCTGTGCTCCCTTAGTAAGAGATTGCTTTCACTTCACATCAAGATGGAAATCTACACAAAATCAATATAACTTTGATCGTATTCACTCATTAAATGTAATGTAAGTTTATGTGATGGGATTTATATCCCTTTCAATGATACAAGACCAGGCTAATAAAGGGGTGAATAAGAAGTCAGCATGAAGTATTTGTCAGCCTGACTGATTTTTTTCAAAACACAGAAAACCATTGTTCAAAGAACAAAATAGCCATCAATTCAGCATATATTGCCAGGATGAGTGATGTTTTGTGTTTATCGCTCAGCCAGAAGTAGGATTTCTGTTTTCTCTCTAAAACCGAGGACTAAAGAAGAGAAGGTTCTTGCAGAAGGAATGTCTCGTGTCTGACGAATTTTCAGGACAGCTCTGTGACGAGGTGCAGTCCGAGTCACTGAGCAGTTTGCAGTACCTGTGTTCATGAGTGGGCTATGGGAACCAGAGCTTCTAAAGTACTTATGACTGAATGAGCACAAACACTGTGTAAGACAGGGAACAACTGTTAACGCCAGAACAAACGCTGACATTATTACCGCACACACACCTGTACTTGCTGCGCTAGGGCCTTAGGTCTTGTATGGTTTATTTACTTACCCTCCCATTTGCTTATGTATTTACTCACTTAAGGACTTACTTGCTCGCTTGCTTAATTACTCACTCGTGTGTTACATACTTGTTCACTCGGTCTACACATTTACTCTCTTTTGGGTGTTCTGTTTTCAACTGGTTATTCATGTGGGAAAAGCAAAATTTCACTCAAGGTTGTAATACAGCTCTTTACATTAGTTCCAATCTCAGGAGTTTTATGATACCCTCAGCTTTTACTGAGCACCTTCCGGAGATGTTAAATGTAGCATCACTGCTGGGGAAGGGATGTAAGAGTGAGCACTACCGTTACTGCAGGGCCAAACTCTACTGAGATCCCGCTGTCCTCAGGGTGGAGGTGTATGGCTGTTTTTAACAGGTGGCTGCTTTCAAGGTTATGCTGAATGGTACAGATTTAAGGGGTGGCCCTGTGATGTCCCTGTTGAGGAACCCTTTTTCAGCTGCAGATTTTTCCAGCTGACTGGGGAAACTCCGCTGTGTGGGTCTGGTTTGACTGATTAATACAATACAACTACAGGCAGAGAAAATGCCAAAACACCACAAAAAAAATATGCGTTATGTCTGTGTTATGCTGTTTGTTTCAAATCAAATGTTATTTATGCGCAATTAAATAATCACCACCATTTTGTGATGAATTATGGAAATTATTTTTAATTTGAATCTGAAGTGAAATGGCACATTTCTGTAAATTGGTTGTTTGATTTTTGGCTCATCAAGTACTCTAGAGCTTTGAAATGACATGATGGTCCCGTTTTAATAGCTGAATTCAGTCAAAAGAACATCCAAACAGAAGAGGCTGAATGTATTTGGGTTAGTGTTGACAGTGATATTTGACTCATTGTGGGGGGGTTGTATCAGCATGTCAGCTCAGATCAATGCAAGTCAGATGTCTCTGCCAGCTGCTTGGTTCACCTGTGAAGCATCATGAGTATTTCCAGGGAGATGAGGGAATCATGCTTGGCACATCGTATTTAGCACCAAAGCAGGCAGCAACACGGTCGCCCTTCCCTGGGGTCCTACCTTCAGCCGTCTGTTCTGAGCTATAGGCCTCAAGGACAGGAGAGTTTAGCAGTGCATTTTACAGGTCTACTCCTTCTGTAACTGCTCCTTATTCTTCAACTCTAACTCTTCCTTCTTCTATTCTCCATGTTTTATTTCCCTACTCCTCAGTCTACAGCTCTATTCTTCATTTTACAACTTCGACACCTACAAACCTCTGGTTTCTGGTCCATTTTAAGGTGCTTAATCAATTCACCTGGTTAAAGAATGATTAAATGAAAAAATAAATTGCTGAGTTTTTTGTAAATAGAATCCCTCTTTCATTCCCAATAGTTGTTTGTGATCCAATTCAAAAATATTCCTTTTTTTTTTTTTTGTCAGTTGAATCTGGGCCCCATATTTTTTTAAGTTTGAACCGTATAATTGCGAAGTGCAGCACTCATTTGTATGAGTAATTTATTGGCATAGTTCATGACATTGATGAATTCAGAATTTTTCATAGCTACTTGGAACTCATTTTGGGTTAAGCGCAGTATAATCAGCCGCTCATAGATAACACAAAAGCATACCATTGACAAGATATGGCATTTTCCGTTGACCGTTGTTTCCGCATTTCTGAGCTTACCTGGAAGAGAAGACCAGTGTAGTGTGTGATGGGCTGTCAGATACCATTTTGTTGGCAGTCATGGGCACATTTTAATGAAACCCCTAAAGATTTCCTCAGTCTTCACAGATTCTATTCTCTGCGCCTGAACCTTTAATCCTCTGAAGCGCGCGAAACACACTTCAGAGGCGCGTGAAATGTATTTCACACATTCAAGACAGATTTAATGTGTACAGCGCAGTGACGTCGCCAGCGAACATCCAGGTGCCAGAAACAGAATCTAAGAACCGCATGTCATACCCTTACCGTTGTTTATCTGGTCTGCGTTGTTGTCATTATTGTGTTATTAACATCATTTGCAAGAACAAACCAGTGAAAAGCATCATTGTGATGCCACCTGTCACATTTGAAAACGTTCTCTGCTGGCTGCTCCACAAAACCTCTTTGGAGGAACTTTGGGATCATATGAATGACTATGAAAATCAGTGTTGATATTGGTTGGGAACATATGTGACGCTCATGAAACCCATCTATTGACTTTCATAACCTCTTATGTTCAGTGGAGCCTGTCAGTCTCATCCTGACTTGTCATATAGTGACGCTACTTGACCAAGTGTTGATATACAATGAAAAAGGAGGCTTTTGGCGTTCTTATTTGATACTAGTGTTAAAACGAACCCTAACCCCGAACCCCAACCGGAACCCTAATCCTAAACATTAAATAAGGATGGCAAAAGTCTCCTTTTTCATAATATAATGACGCTTAGTCAGGTAGCGTCACTATATGACAAGTCATGGTGTGACTGAGTTGTTCAAAATTGCTCCAGAGAGATAGCCAGGTGTAAGGGATCAGTACCATGTGAAACACTTCCAGCACCTGATTGGTTAGAGTGCACGGTATACAGAAGAGATGGACAGACCTACCCTGCCCTCTCCAGGAAATGAAATTTTGGGTGTCTTCCTGTGTAGATAATTATGAACGCAGCCAGCCTTCTGTAGTGGCTTGCTGAAATACCTTTTTAGGTCTTCAGTGGGTATCTCCCGTACTTAAGCACTGTAAGCCAATCAGGAGTGCGCTTTCCTTTTAGCATAGGGTTTGGCTCATGCATTGATGAATTTATCACGCTCTGCGGATTTCATTAACCGCTGGAATTGTCTTAATGTAAAGTTTCATTTAGTGAAAATGGAAACAGACACCGTTGACTTATGTAAACGTGCATTCAGATTTAAGTGAGCCCATTAAAGATAATCACTTTTTAATCTGTCCCTTGGAAGATGCTGTTTCTCTTCCCTGCATTCTGTTGGTTCTCTGAAAGTCTGACGGTTGCGAGATTGTGCTTGTTAGAGGAGAACATTATTGCTCAGTACTGCTTTATTCAGTCGCTATATCATAAAGCCTGTGTGACGCTATGATAATTGTGATGAATAGTGACTTGTCAATAAGTCAATAAAAACCAGCCTATCAGAGCTTGTGAAAAGCTGTCAGTTTGCGGGTGTAAACGAGCATGGAATTGCCTCCTTGGGTAATTCCCTGTGTGCTGGTGCTGACAGTGGGGAAAGGAGGAGTCTGAAAGTAGGGTTAGTAGCAAAAGACAGGCCCTTCAGTGTTTGTTTTTGCCAGAATCGCATTGGGAATCAACCCAGGTTTATGCACCCTGGGGAAAGAGGACAGAATCCTTGTTCTAACCTACTCAACTATGTGTTGTTCTCTCTGGGTGGCTACTTCTTTTAATGTGGTTTCTCATTGGCTGAAACCAACAAACCAGTCTCCTGTGAGAGAAAAAAAACAGGGCAAATGCCATTTGTTTTGGTTTAGTTCCCCTATTTTCCCCACGTTGAGTATAACCGAACTGATTGGTCTACCGCAGTGACCTGCCCGCATCGATGCAAGAGGCGGATTCCATGATTACCCCAACTCACTAGACAACTAGCTCTCGATTCTTTTACACTATGCAGTTGAACTGCCAATCAGACATAGCCTCTGCTGTCAGTGCGTAACACAGTCAGCGAATATTTGGCTTGTACAGCCACATCTGCCTGACCCACAAAAAGTGATTTCTAGAGATCAATGAGATGGACGACTGTAACAGGCTATTATCATCGGTGTGGCTGAGTCAGTTGCTGCTTCGCCATTACAGACCTCTGGTCATAGCGATAATTGCGTGGCACCAGATCGTTTTGGACGTGAACCACTTGGAGGCTTGAAAATGTAATTCTGAAGCAAACAGCATGAACTTTATCAGTAGAATGGCATATGTCTCGGGGGGATGTTTGGGTTTAATACATGTTGTGAGAGCAAAATAAGTGGGAAGAGACTAGTTGGTCGAATTGAGTGGAAAAGAAACCTCCAAAGGATTGGCTAATCAAAGAAAAGTACACCTAATCAGATGTGTTTAAACACTGCTTCTGTCTCAGATCATCTGAGCCTGATTGAACTCTGGATGTGATACAGAATGGGATTTTACTTCTCAGACTGGACACCTACATGCTCAGAAACACTGGTTCTTAGGCTTGAATCCATAGTGAAGCCCCTTTAAATTATGTTCTATGGAATCCTCCATCATAGCTGTGGGATACAGGACTTTTTGTCCCCGAATTTTTCTTTGCCGTGCTTTTCGCTCGGATTTTTCGTATCCTAATGATAAAAAAAAATGTGCCACCATTGCTGACAGACGGATGGATGGACGGAGGACTGACAGATCACCATGATTTTAGGGTTAGGGTTGGGAATAGAGTTTTTAATGCAGGAAGAAGGCGAAGAATTATTGAGGACGTACAATCCGGTGATGAGAAATGCACGGGGACAAAGAGTCCGGGGACAAAAATTCCAAGGGTAAGAAAAGTCTGCGGATGAAGAATCCTCGAGCTGTGCAGTGAAGTGTCACAGCTCTAAGACAAAGAACTCTGAGACTGAAAAGGGTTTATCTTTGAATCTCAGGGTCCGTTTCAGAACCAAGAGTGCACTGCACTAGAGGAAAGTATCAAGGTGTATGGGCATTATGAATAGGGGTCAGGTTTTTGGTTACTGAAAGCTTGTGTTTTAATTTATTTTTTTTTATTGTTGTATAGTAAACCTCTTTTTCTCATTTGCTCAGTCATACATATTGCTCTGAAAATGTATGGCAGCAGTGTCATGAAACCGTTGTACTGTGAAGCTGCTATGAGACAGCGTAATATGTACATTACATCACATCATATGTAATGACATCGACTGAGTGCTAAAATATGTTGTCGTGACCATGTCTTCCCACACGTTATATTAAGTGTGCTTTTATGTCTTTATGCTAAGTGCTATTCTTTT
Organism: Gymnothorax reevesii; assembly: GCA_029721435.1. NCBI lineage: Eukaryota > Metazoa > Chordata > Actinopteri > Anguilliformes > Muraenidae > Gymnothorax > Gymnothorax reevesii. The sequence goes on along the minus strand of CM056579.1, from coordinate 97,945,683 downwards.
GTTGTCCAAATTTTACCTCAAAATATTGCTCGCATATAACACTTAACATCAGTATAAAACCGTCTTTTCTGACAGCATTAATCTGTATCAAGTCACTAGCTTGTATGGAGACTGTTATGCAGCAAATACATATTTATGCTGTATATTAAAATAGGGAAACTATCAATGTGCCTATAAATGCTCATAACAATAAATCACTGTGAATATGTATTGCTGTGCATTACATCATTATTATTTTTTTTTTTGGTGTTATAAAGAATTTGACAGTTGAGACTTACACTGAGCAGACATGCAGACACCGGTCTTTAGATATGCCGCTTGTGAAAAGAAGAAACTGTTAGTATCAGCCAACGAAACCCTGACAGCCCTATGTGTGAGATGGTTCATCGTTAACTTTGACATTTGATGCGTCGTCACCTCAATTTTACCAACTGACCTGGAGAATATGCTTAATTTTTCACTGAGGCAGTCAAAATATCTTAGGAGAACTTGCTGTCCACCGCATTCCTTTTCCCAACTATCGATTTCCATTCATCCATTTGTAAATATGATTATCATGTCAATACTGCTGGTGTGCAGATTAAATAATTTGCGATGCAGGACCAGTTCTGTTCTCTTTAAAATGAAGCATATTTTGTTCGTGATATGTTGTGGTTTTTTTTTTTTGCACTTGATAATCACCATTTTATTTATAAAGGTGGGTAAGAACTGCATGATTCAAATATAATTTGTTTAGTAGCTTGCTTGACTTCAGTAGACCATGGCAGCTATGCTTTCACCTCTGTCATTCAGTCCAATTGCTCTTACATTTAGCTGATGCTTTCATTCAAATGGGTCTAAGTTTGATTAGACTTAGCAGGAGCGCGATCCCCCCTGGGGAAATTTGAGGTTAAGCCCATGGGTCTTGCGCAGGAGCCCCTATTATCCACTAACTAGAGTTTACTGTGGCTAGTTAGCGGCTTATACCAGCAATCTTCTGTGTCCCAGTCAGTCACCACAGCCATGTAACATTTACTGCGGTCGGATCATCATTCCTTTGATTGTATTTCAGTTGTTTCGATTAAGTGCTCGGATTCAGTCTGGCATCTTCGAGTGAACTGAACGAAGAAAATAGAACCTGATAACACTTCACAAATAAAACACCAAAAAAAAAAACTCTGTTACCCAACGAACACATTTGGCATTCAGAGCTGCGCACAGAGCATATTTCAAATGTCGCCGGATAAATCAGCCACCTCTAAAATAGAACCAAGCAGGTGTGATTTATTAGTTCCTCCATGAAGGTTTTACTTAGTTTACTAAACATGAAAAAACAGTGTAGCAGCGATAATGAACAGCAGGGGCCCAGATGTTAGAGGGAAAGGCTGGGTTTCCATTGATATTCTCCTCGACGGCGTGCTCTCTGCTTCCTTTTTAATTCGCCCAAATACAGCTGCCGCTGAATGGTGAGATCCAAGGCAAATGAAACTCTGCCAGTGTCTGCGTTATCTTTTTCATTACAAATAAACGTAATGAATAGGTTTCCGGGGGGTAAAATCGATACGCAAACAAAACAAAACTGATGAAATAAATCAATGGAGGTGAATAATGTCTGATTATTGTGGTGCATGAGTGATATTTGGCTGCGTTTTATTGTGCATCTGTGTTATTTTTATTTATTTATTTATTTTTTTGCAATGAAATACAGCTGAATTATTTTTATTATGGCAATGTCTCTCAGCCTCTTTATCATGGTTGTGTGAAGTATGTACAGAAGTTATATACAAACCTTTCAGTTAATACAGTATTGTGAAATGGTGGCATCAACAATAAAGACACTGTGAACATGCGTGTCCCACAACTGTGTTGGAATGTAATGATGTTTCAAGGGAAGTGAAACACGTGCTCAAACACGCTAACATGCATGTAGACACAGACACACACACACTCACTCACTCTTAATTGCATGCAGACGCGTGCGCACGGCCACATGCATGCACTCACATGCATGCAGACACACACACACACACACATGCTGTGAGGTCTCTGGGGTTTTTAGTTGTATGAATAACAAGATCAGTTGATGGTACTTAGCACTCTGATAATGTAATATTTGTGCAGTTGTCGGTGAAAATTCTTGTCTAACTTTGTAACAACAATTCCAGTTCAGCAATAAATTAAAAAATGTCATTCTTGTTTGCCCTTTTCCGAGCTGTGCTACTTCTGGGTGCTGATTGAACATATTTTATATGCTCTGTTGAAAAATACCTCTTAAAGTGAACGATGGATCATATTTTATATAGATGTTTGCTCCATTCCTATTCTGCGTTTTATCCCATTTTTGTGTTTTGGCTTCTCATTTCAACTGAATGAGAGATTGGTCTTCTCCATTAAGCGTGGCATAGAGGGCAGGCTGGCTTTGTGAGGGGACAGGGCTCCGCTACCATGACGACAGCGACCACTGATGCATGGCACAGGAGAAAAGTCACAGAAGTATCCGTGATATTGTATTTAATGAATTTTCTTATCTCACTGTTTTCTTCTTTCTCTCTCGCTCTTTCTCCCCTCCCTCTTTTCCTTCCTTTTCTTTTTCTCTCTATCTCCCTCTATTTTTCTCTTTCCCTATTTCTCTTTTCCTCTGTCGCTCCCTCTTTCTCCATCCTATCTCTCATACTCCCTCCCTCTCGCTCACCTTTCCCCCCTCCCTCTCTCTTTTTCTCCCGCTTTATTGCTCTCTCCCTCTAAATCTCTCTTTTTCTCACTCTCTCTTTTGCTCTCCCTCTTTCTCTCCATATACTCCCTCCCTCTCTCTTTTCCTCCATCTCTTGGTTCCCCTGTATCCTTGCTTCCCCAGGACAGCTCACTCATCCTGCAGTCTGACAGGAATGTGACGGTGAACGCCAGGAATGACCTTGGGCAGTTGACAGGACAGCTGACAGTAGGTGAGTGCACTAAGGGATGCACCCTGAGTCTAATCATGTTGAGGCTTCTCTCTAGTAATCACTAAGAGCTAGAACAAACGTATGTGTGCTTCAGATAAAGCGTGAGAATGCGGACCCTAATTAGAAGTGATTAATGCGATAGTATGGACTGCAGCAGTTGGTCCCAACTTATTTTCCCAATAGTCAGTGTGTGTGTGCATGTGGTTTCAGATTTTGTGTGCCTTCCTTGAGTGTGTGTGTGTGTGTGTGTGTGTGTGTGTGTGTGTGTGTGTGTGTGTGAACATTCACTTTGTTTCGATAACACCCGCATGTGTCACTGAGTCCTGCCACAACACAACATCCACTCTGCTCTGCTAGCACCTCTCCGAAACCAACAAGTCCCAATACTGCATTCGCTCTGCTTCGCTAACACCTCTCACATACCTCCAAGTCCTGCCACTATACTGCTTTCACTCTGCTCCGCTAACACCTCTCACATACCGCCAAGTCCTGCCACAATTCTGCTTTCACTCTGTTCCACTAACACCTCTCACATACCGCCAAGTCCTGCCACAATTCTGCTTTCACTCTGTTCCACTAACACCTCTCACATGCCGCCAAGTCCTGCCACAATTCTGCTTTCACTCTGTTCCACTAACACCTCTCACATACCGCCAAGTCCTGCCACAATTCTGCTTTCACTCTGTTCCACTAACACCTCTCACATACCGCCAAGTCCTGCCACAATTCTGCTTTCACTCTGTTCCACTAACACCTCTCACATACCGCCAAGTCCTGCCACAATTCTGCTTTCTCTCTGTTCCACTTACACCTCTCACATACCTCCAAGTCCTGCCACTATACTGCTTTCACTCTGTTCCACTAACACCTCTCACATTCCGCCAAGTCCTGCCACAATTCTGTTTTCACTCTGTTCCACTAACACCTCTCACATACCGCCAAGTCCTGCCACAATTCTGCTTTCACTCTGTTCCACTAACACCTCTCACATGCCGCCAAGTCCTGCCACAATTCTGCTTTCACTCTGTTCCACTAACGCCTCTCACATACCGCCAAGTCCTGCCACAATTCTGCTTTCACTCTGTTCCACTAACACCTCTCACATACCGCCAAGTCCTGCCACAATTCTGCGTTCACTTTGTTCCACTAACACCTCTCACATACCGCCAAGTCCTGCCACAATTCTGCTTTCACTCTGTTCCACTAACACCTCTCACATACCGCCAAGTCCCGCCACAATACTGCTTTCACTCTGCTCCGCTAACACCTCTCACATCCCTCCAAGTCCCGCCACAATACTGCTTTCACACTGCTCCGCTAACACCTCTCACATCCCTCCAAGTCCTGCCACAATACTGCTTTCACTCTGCTCCGCTAACACCTCTCACATACCGCCAAGTCCCGCCACAATACTGCTTTCACTCTGCTCCGCTAACACCTCTCACATACCGCCAAGTCCTGCCACAATTCTGCTTTCACTCTACTCCGCTAACACCTCTCACATGCCGCCAAGTCCTGCCACAATTCTGCTTTCACTCTGCTCCGCTAACACCTCTCACATACCGCCAAGTCCTGCCACAATTCTGCTTTCACTCTGCTCCGCTAACAACTCTCACATACCGCCAAGTCCTGCCACAATTCTGCTTTCACTCTGTTCCACTAACACCTCTCACATACCACCAAGTCCTGCCACAATTCTGCTTTCACTCTGTTCCACTAACACGTCTCACATACCGCCAAGTCCTGCCACAATACTGCTTTCACTCTGCTCCGCTAACACCTCTCACATACCGCCAAGTCCTGCCACAATTCTGCTTTCACTCTGCTCCGCTAACACCTCTCACATCCCTCCAAGACCTGCCACAATACTGCTTTCACTCTGCTCCGCTAACACCTCTCACATCCCTCCAAGTCCTGCCACAATACTGCTTTCACTCTGCTCCGCTAACACGTCTCACATACCGCCAAGTCCTGCCACAATACTGCTTTCACTCTGCTCCGCTAACACCTCTCACATACCGCCAAGTCCTGCCACAATTCTGCTTTCACTCTACTCCGCTAACACCTCTCACATGCCGCCAAGTCCTGCCACAATTCTGCTTTCACTCTGCTCCGCTAACACCTCTCACATATCGCCAAGTCCTGCCACAATTCTGCTTTCACTCTGCTCCGCTAACACCTCTCACATACCGCCAAGTCCTGCCACAATTCTGCTTTCACTCTGTTCCACTAACACCTCTCACATACCGCCAAGTCCTGCCACAATTCTGCTTTCACTCTGTTCCACTAACACCTCTCACATACCGCCAAGTCACGCCACAATACTGCTTTCACTCTGCTCCACTAACACCTCTCACATACCTCCAAGACCTGCCACAATACTGCTTTCACTCTGCTCCGCTAACACCTCTCACATACCGCCAAGTCCCGCCACAATACTGCTTTCACTCTGCTCCGCTAACACCTCTCACATACCGCCAAGTCCCGCCACAATACTGCTTTCACTCTGCTCCGCTAACACCTCTCACATACCGCCAAGTCCTGCCACAATTCTGCTTTCACTCTACTCCGCTAACACCTCTCACATACCGCCAAGTCCCGCCACAATACTGCTTTCACTCTGCTCCGCTAACACCTGTCACATACCGCCAAGTCCTGCCACAATTCTGCTTTCACTCTGCTCTGCTAACGCCTCTCACATACCGCCAAGTCCTGCTCTGCTCAAGCTCTCCTCCTACTGTCAAGTCCTGCCTGAACCCCCCATCCGTTAGTGCTGTGCAGTCCTGAGGGAAGCTTGCTACGCTGTGCTGAACCTTCATCTTGCATGTCATGGGCATCTGCTTTCATTAGGTTTTATAATTATACTCTTCTATCTACAGAAAAAAGTCTTTTTTGTCCCTAAATACTGTACTGGATGTATGGCAACATTAAATTAGATCAGGACAGTATAATGACAGCATGTGCCCACGTTCTAAGCCAGTGGGGAATCTCTTTTGGATCTAATAGAGAGTCCTGTGTCAGTTTAATTATTGAACAGTTAATGAATATATTCATTACACACCCTTATGCTTTTTATATGAAAACATTACCCTGAAAACAGACATGGATTCAGAAAATGACTCAAATATTACGACTCATATTTATTAGCAATAATGTTTGACATTCACAGCAGATCTTGTCTTTGATTGGTTTCCGCAGTGATATGAAATTATTTATGGGCAGTGGTGCTATGACCAATTCTTAAGTGTGTGAGACAGTTTAATTGTTGGTGCCTCTTCCGAGCCAGTATCTCGTTAATTTGAATAAAGAGTTTGTCATCGGCTATTTAAATTGCGAACATAAAAATGAGAAGTGAACTTGTTCTATGATAATATTTCACCAACTTTAATAAAGTGATGAACTGTGCAAGCAGTCAGCTAGTCATTTGTTGGCAGCAGAATTGTGGATCTCTTTTTATTTTTACGGTGCGTCAAGGATTTCGGAACAAGAGCCAGACGCAGATCAGAAGAAAAAGCCGAATTGGCTTCTTTATTAACTGAAGAAGATTTTGCTCAGAGAATTTTAGAAGAAACTGTGTCAGGAAATGGTCCAAAGTCAGGCAGGAGTGAACAGGATTACTGGGGGGTCAGCAAGACATTATTGAAGGGACTGTGTTGAGGTGTTGAACTGGAATGGCAAGTGGGTGCATCCCTTCAAACTGGGATTCCCCCTGAGCTTAAACCATTGTCATTCTGAGTATCAGCCAAAAGAGCTTTACTTGCCATTTAGAGATCACACTCTACATGCTAAGTATATTATACCGTACATCCGCAGAGCGACTTACAGGCTTTACATTGTTAATGAGCAGCTTGTTATCCATCCATGTGCAGAGCTGTGAATGTTTATTCATATAAACCCAGCATGGTCACTGACGGATGTTACTTCAAGTCCCATGTCCTACGTTAGATTTTTTTTTATGATATGATGACAATAAATCTCATCAACAAAAAACATGAAAAACAAGATAATTACTTGTACAGTTTGTTATTGTTAGTCCTGAAGGCACTGTAGCTACCACTCACAAACAATGGCAAAGTCAAGGCATTTTTGGTAGAAGTGTAACTTTTCTGGACTAGCTATTGAATCTTTTACTCTCTCAAACAAAAAAATTTTTTTTTTGACGGGCAATTTATTTATGCGACCAGATTGGACATGGTTCATGTTGAAACAAATGATGAATGAATGCCTACATTTGAACGGTACAGTCTAACAGAAGACATTGCGCAATGAAAAATGACAGTTTACTGTTGAATGATGGTTAATCAATGTTGTAATATTCCAATCACATAATTAGCATTCTGTGTGTTCATGTTGAATCAAACTTCCCTAATTAAATTATCAAAGACACCCAGCATAGAGTAAAATGGATACCTGCACTGATGGTCCCCAGGCCACAGAGGGTTTTGCTGGTCAATTCATCATGCAGCCTTAACCAGCTTTTCTCATTCATTTTTTAATATGGTCAATATCATGTAGATCAGCATTCTGCAGAGACAGTTGCCTGGGGAAGGATTGTTGTGAGGTTTGCTTGACTTTAGGGGAGTCGGAAGGCTGTCGCGCGGCTGCACATTGCATATTCTTGACTGCATTTGCATTACAGTCACACCAAACCATTCTCTCCATTTTGTTTCTCATTTACAAATTTTGACACATTTTAAACATGGGGAATTGATGGAACATGGATGCATAATTATACACTGTGCAGCTGGAATAGATTATTTGTACTGACATCCAGCCATGCTCTTTGTCTCTGATTTTACGCTTTGAGTCACTTTCAAGCAAATTGATTCTTAATATTTTCAGGCAATAAATACACTCTACAAATGGACCTGCAAATAAACTGAGGCAGAATCTTTTAAGTGGGTTATTTCTCCCTCTTCTGCCTGATTAATGTGAGCACTAAAACTGGCCTGATGTTTTCCATTTTATTAATGGCTGTAATCAAACTTAAATAAACAATTTGTCTCTTGCTGTGGATAAATCAGCAGGATTTCACCTGCTGGGCTGCGTGCTGCAATATTTACTTTCATTGGCCACCCCCCAGGGTGGCCTTATTTTTGGTGCAATTTACATTCATTATATATAAATATCTTGCGGTATGTTGTTCCATAATTATTAGCCACCATTCCAAGGTTTTGCAACATTTATATTTTTCAATATTTAGCCCTTAATAATCGTATACATTATAATATGAATGGCTAGACATACGTCCATAAATTTTGCTGAAGCAGATGAATAGTTGAATAATTGTGTGTCAACAGATCTTAAGTAACTACATACAATTACTACAGAAGTACGCGACTCTTTAGACTATATATGAAAGTTGATGATAACATAATGTCAAATTACTTCATGAGCTGTATATGTCTGCACATAATTTTATGTTTGGTTCGATATTTTTTTCATAAAGTATTCTAAAAGAAAATCTAACCTTCCTTGTGAGTGCAAAGTCACTCTTGAATTATTGCTCTTCGTGAAATGCGTGTATTTGCATCTTTGCATTGCCTTTGAATGTAATCTGTCGGGCGAAAAATTTGTTTCGCGTTCGGTGTGAAAGCAGCTTAATGCAGGCTAATTGAAACCATTGGAGCTCTGCGGATCAATTTGTGAAACCTATTCCAGAGCTACCGATTGTTTGAGCTGTAACCTTCAGTGGGTGTGCAGTACCAGATGTGTCCTTAGGGGGGACGGGCAGCTTGCTGCTACTGTTTTCAACACCTCTTACACTTTTGGCTGCAAATACCCAGTGCGAAAGGACATGCAAAGTTCGTTCAATCAGTTTGCAGGCACCCTGTTGCGCAATAAAATAGGGAATTATCTATCTGCTGAATCCTTTCTTCCTTGAGTGATGACGAGACCGACTGCAGTCTGACCTGGGTTCAGAAAGCTTTGTTTTGAACTCAGACATTTCTTTGCATGTGACTGAGCAGGCCTGGTTTATTGGAACAGAAGTAATGAGCCTGACAGTGTAAACTCATCCCACCTGCCTGTCCTCGCTGGCCCAAAGGTACCAGGCAAGATAGATTGGGCACAAAAAAGTATTTGAATCTGAAGGAAACCATATTTGAGCTCAAGTCTGATTGCAGCATAGATCACTTTTAGTGCTCAGCGTTACAGTCTGTCCTCAACTGGAATCCTTTCCAAACAAAGTTCCAATCAAAACTACTCTTTACAAAATACAGGTGCTAATAATTCCTTTTTATTTCCTGTTTTGGTCCATTCCCAGTCATAATCTTGCACTGGCATATCTCTCCCCATTAACTTGGTCAAATATGGCATCTTTCTATAATGATATTCCAAAACATACACTCACAGAAGAGATATCTCCAGAGGAAAAAACCCAGTAAGGGTGGTAGAATTGTGGGCTGGGCGAGGGGAGGGGCACTACGGCCAATTGCAGGCATTCAACCAATCACGGCAGAGCATGCTTGACAAGTGAGCAACCCCTGCCCGTGATGGTCTGTGCTGCCACGGGGGGAAAAATACTCACTTCACATTTTCTGTTCATGATTTACATATTTTTATTTTGTTTTGAAAAGGCTTGTAGGCTTGATAGTTGATTGTCCTTTCCTTTGATTAAAAAAAACCAAAAAACTTGTCTTTGATAAGAAGTACGATAATTAAGGGCCTTTTGAACTGATGTTAGAGCCGTGTTTGGATGTGTGGGATGTGAAACCGCTTTACTTCCATCAGGGGGACTGTCAGTTAGAATGCAGCTTTTGTATTTGAAGAGAAATGCTCAGTTTCTCTTTTTTTTTAGCCATTTTTCTTCAGGATACAATTTCCTAGGATCTTAAGTGTCTGAGATGCGTTTGGTTTTATTCCACCAAATTTTAAAATGAATTAATTCATATGGAAGTGTAGCCAAAGAGAACAATAACTGCGTAATTACACAGCATGCATTTATTTTTATTTTTACTGTAGACAGTAAATGACTTATTACAGAAAGCATGAAGGATTGCAAACATTAAATATGACACATATAAAATTTGCTGAATTTTTCTTGGCCAGCCATATTATTTATTTGATCAAGAGCAAATGAAACTCGCGATCATTCTCAAAAGACATGAAGCCGCTGCACTTCTGTTAAACAGGCTCCAGTCTTGGAATAAATTAGTGTTACTCATTTTTAATTCTCCTGTTAGGTTAGTTTATTTTTTATTTTATTCATTTATTTTTTAATCTGATGGCCGACAGTGCGGCTAATATTTGTCCCGTGAGTAATAATTAGCAGTGTGAGGGTTTATTTCTTCTTAGAACTAGAGGGTGATTTTGAGTTTGAGCTCCAGTTATCATGAGATTTGCAGTGCTGTAGTGATCTAGAAACCCGCTTTTAATCCTTTTTTTTTTGTCCTCCCCTGTTTCTTACCTCTTAAATTTCCCAAAGGCAGCTGGCCTATTGGCTTTTTAATCTCAACCAGATGGTCTTTTGGGAATGAAATGAATTTATGAATTGAGATTATGCTATTAATTTTGAACTAATGCTGGCATCACCAACTTTTCAGTGGCTTTTTGGGATTTATGTCTGCATATTTGTATCATTTAAAGTTCAAATCAGTGTATCACTGTTATTTTGGGAAACTGTAAACTTAAACAATGTGCATTAAAGCCAGTGTTATACTGCTATGAGCATGACTAACAACCTGGCATGACTGGCTGGGAAACGCTATTCTGCAGGTGGTGAGAGTCTTTCTGTCATATTGTTGACAACCATTTTCTGACTTTTTATTGGAAATATGTTCTGTAAAATTAGCCGGAACCATTATGATGCCGTTATAGGATTTTTCATGAGCAAACATTCTGTAATTTCTGGTTGCGTAGGGTGTTATGTGATTCTTATGGCACTGTAGGCTTGTTTATAGTGTCTTGTTAAAGTTGCTTAACAGCATGCATAACTTGCTCACTGAAGATTTAATGTGCCTTTTCCCTCATTCAAATTTGTGATTCTGTGGCAATAAGTCTGTGTTTCTCTCAACATCAAAATTTGCCTTTTATGCTTGGATGTTTGAAGTGATTCAAAGAGAATATTGAAGGAGATATTGTGGCAGTTGAGAAAGAAAAGCAATTTCATATTTATGGTTTGGTTCTGTCTAATGTGTTCTGAGGTCAGGATATTATATTTTTGTTCTGACCAGATTTATTTATGAGAAAGAAAATTCAGTTTTGAGTTGATTCAATTGATTTTGTGCGATATATCTGCTCTGATAAATGAAATCTTGGCCGACGTAATATTCAGCTTGAATACTGCAGGTGCTGTTTGATTGATGATTCCGGTGCCTAGATGCTTTGATCGGGGAATCAGTGCTGGCATTTCAGACACGATTGTCTTATCTTAGGATGATGAAAGGAATCCCTGGAAAGAGTGGAATCTCAGAGTCCCTGTTTTTAGTGGAAGGGTCTGTGCAGCAAAAACAACACTGAAATGGAAAGTGGCTCTTATAATAATTAGCCATCGTGGTATAGCTACTTACTTCAGGGGAAGACATTCCAAAAACAGAGCCATTTGTAATAGCAAGTGTATTTTGTTCATTTCTTTTTCCATATCTGTGTATCTATCACACTGTTTTTATGTAGTATTTATTGTTTTTATCCTTTGACATTGGGGAAATGAGATGCTAGGAAGACTTATTAGCCAAGCAAAGTTGTGAACGAGCTGTGAAACACAATGGCGAGGACTGCGTTTGGCACAGATATTAGGCACTGCTATGTTCCCGCCTCTGAGAGTTTGCCCTCTCTATTTGTAAATGGCGTGTTGTTACTGACTGCATACCTGTTCTGCTCGCAGCGGAACTAAACCGCACTGTTACCTCCTAGGATCCGAGATGGTGGAAGCACAATGCCAGCGATTTGAGGTCCGGAGCAGCGATGGGGAACGGATGCTATTTTCGGCCGATGAAGAGGAGGTCAGCATCGGTACGGAGAAACTGAGGGTGACGGGTAAGACTCTTATCCTCGGGATTCCCCACGGAGCCTCCACCTGGATGTACCAGACTTGAGAGTGACCCAAAGGGGCACCGACTTTCCTCCGCAGTACAAAGAACCTTCATTCTAGTTACAGCTGAAGGGCTGTGTCTGATTAGGCAGTGATGTTGTCTTGAGAGACTTGTGGGGCTAAATTCTGAATGTTATTTTAGTTGAATTGAACGGCAGCTTAGAAGTCAAACCAACAATTTTTATTAAATGCAGACTCCTAATCTGTAAGTGTTGTAAACGTGTCTCGACAGTCATCTTTACTTAGCTGACTCACCATCTTTCCTGGCACTTTTCTTATGCTAATGCACTCATTAATGAGGGAGCTCAGAGGCCTTTTTGTGCCTTTGCAACTGACATTTGTAAATTTGTCTTTGGGACCATGAGCCCGGAACCAGCAGTTTAATCAAATTTGCAACCCCTTGATGTCACTGTCGTGCCTGTGCCTTAAGAAAAGACAGCATTTTACTTAAAATATTCCTCTGTGCTCTTATGTGACCTCATGAAGATGGTGGGCATCTCAGAGACATTGTCCTCGCTGCACTTTGCCTGTGGAGGGACGCTCCAATTAAGGTTGAAAACCTAATTGTGCTGAGGAAGGTTTTAATTTTTTTTAATAGTTTTTCACCTGTCCGTCTGTCTGTCTGTCTGTCCGCACTTTGCCATGGCTATAACTTTTGATCGGCTCATGATAGGACTTTGATACTTGGCATATGCATTGCTTGTGAGAAGGCATTTCAGGTGGGGTCATGACTTTTGACCTTGTGACCTTGACCTTGGAGCATGACGTTTGGTGACAAAAACTTTAACGTGGGCCATAACTTTTCATTAGCTAGTAATAGGCATTTGATAACTGGCATATGTATTCCTTAGGATAAGGCCTTTCTGATGAGGTAATGAATGCTGACCTTGTGACCTTCACCTTTAACCTTTCATTGACTCATGATAGACCTTTAATGGTTAACATGTGCATGTCATGTACGGGGGCATCAGTGTTTCACAAACACATCTTGTTTTTTACTGAAATGCAAGTAGCAGCTCACCCTGTTAGTGGAAATCTACCATCCCGTAGGTATTCAACCCCATGTTTGTACACAGCTCAAGAGGATCTCTAACTTTTGAATCTAGTGTGTTTTGTTGGGGTTTGACCAAAATAAAAAAATGCAAGGTGGTACATCTCCAGAACGGGGTTTGGCAGGCCTGCTCTTGCTGTTGAATGAGGTGTACTTTGCTAGGGTTGGAGTAAAAACCTACAGTATGGTAGAGCTCCTGGAACAGGGTTGGGCAGCCCTGTTCTAGAAGTTGAATGAGGTGTGCTTAGTTGGAGCGGGAGTGTAAACCTACAGGACAGTAGATCTCCAGGAACGGGGTTGGGCAGCCCTGCTCTTGCTGCTTCATGAGTTGTGCTTTTTTTGGGTTGCTCTGAAAACCTGTAGGAATGTGGACCATCTGGATTTGGGAAACACTGCTTTACATGGCAAATTTATTTGAGACATATCTGAATTTCAAGTTATTATTACGTAGTATATGCAAATGTTGTGTTGGTTACGGGTGGAATTATTAAGAGCTACATTAGCCTGGTATTCACATTCCTCTGCATTGACTGAGCTGTTGGAGGCTAGAGGTGCATTTGCTCTGTGCAAGTTCTTGCACTTGTTTGTTCTCCCCAATTACTCAAACTGCCAGTTTGATCAAGTGTGGATCATTCAGGTGCAAATCGGGTCCTCAGGGCCAAAAGAGACTTGTCCTCGTCTGTCACCTGGGTTCTTCAAAAGAAGAGAGGTTATGACAAATAATATTTGAATGCCATGATGAGTATTTTATTTTAGACTGTGTCTCATTACACATTGCATGTTTACTGATGTGAAGAATTTTGCTTGCGGTGTTCCTGGAAGCTTTGAACGAATAGAAGCTTGTGGCCTATTTTGTAATGATGTAAAACTTTATGTGGATTTAATCCATGATATGATTTTGGATTGTTTCTGAAGTATTGCTTGTGGCTAAGTCAAAGAATGAACTCAGATTGGGTAAAGCTGTGTTTAGCTTTGAGTAGTCCATGTCTCTCAGTGTCTTATAAATTTCAGTTTGAGCGCATAAATCATGGTCTTGCCTTTCAGGAAGTTTACCTAGATTTATTTTCCTGTATGTGCTCATAATTAACGCAGTGGCCACCTTTACATGAGAGCTTTAATTCCGAATAAAAATAATTAATATTCCGAATAAAAATTAATTCCGCTTTAAAAAGACCATGTAAACACCTAATTTCGAATAAAAATATTATTCGGAATTAAACTTAATTCCGAAGTAAGTGGCTGGTTTATTCTGATCTGAAATCCAAATTAATTGATTCCTTGATCAAGTAAACGTTTATTGTTCCGCGTGAAGCGGCGGGACATAGTATTCACGACCGTCCGTCCGTACGTCCATCTGTCCATACGTCCCGAATCCTTGTCAGCGAGATATCTCAAGAACGAATTGACGGATTCTCTTCAAATTTAATGTCAACATGGATTAGTGTGATACCCCGGCGCCGGTTGATTTTGGTGACCTTCGCGCCATTCTCAAGGTCACACCGAGAGATTGTGGATTTTCACACTCATAGCCTTGTCAGCGAGATATCTCAAGAACGAATTGACGGATTCTCTTCAAATTTTATGTCAACATGTATTAGTGTGATACCCCAGCCAGTTGATTTCAGTGACCTTCGCGCCATTCTCAAGGTCACACCGAGAGATTGTGGATTTTCACACTCATAGCCTTGTCAGCGAGATATCTCAAGAAGGAATTGACGGATTTTCTTCAAATTTCATGTCAACTTGTATTACGGTGATACCCAAGCGCCAGTCAATTTTGGTGACCTTCACGCCATTCTCAAGGTCACACCGAGAGATTGCTCATTTTGACACAATTTCACATTTTGTGGCGGGGGACAAAGACACGTTAGTGGCAAATACTTGTTCCTTTTAAAATTAATTCTTGTCATTCTGCGCATGCACACCTACGAGTTGATTATCCCGCTTATACCATGGTCATTTGCCAGCAATATCAAATCAAACCAATCAGAAATTTTTGGTGAAAGCTTTGCACTTAAAAAATGAGCTGGTAATCAAAAAATGAGCGCTGCGCCTTCTCATAGCCAATACTATAGCCTATGCTGAGCTAAACTGAACCAGCTAACTTAGTTCAGCTTACCGTCATGGACAAAGTGTGCGCAAAAAAAACTATTATCCTTTTACCAGCTATTTATTTGGTAACTGATTCCATATGAAATGGAGATTATGCAGAACACAGCATTATGCGCGATTATGCAGACAATGAACTTATGACAGTTTTCGTAAAGCCAGCAAGCTGAAATCAGTCTGTTGTCATAGCATGTAGCTAGCAAACTGTCAACAGTTGCTGATACATGAAGTGGACATGTTAACTTCCTTTGTAACTGTACACAGTTAATATCATTTTATGAATAATGCCTGATTATTTTGCTGCTTTAATATTTATGGTCATTATCGCTTGAGCACCTATTGTTCACCGCCCCGCAGGATGTAACTTAACGCCGCAAAATTACTGGATATAAATCAGTCGCTTGGTCTCTGTTATACCCATCCAAATTCAAGCGCTCTAACATTGCTGCGGTTATAGGTTGGCTAACGGATGAATTTCAAACTTCAAACGGTGCAACTATCGCAGGCCGAACTACCTGTGCAGTTCCACAGTTTTAATCAACACCTGCCAGCCAATTAGAAAGGAGTATTCACCCAGACTATGGTTAACAAACTGCGAAAACAGTTTTTATTATGTGTTCTTCCATGGTGTAAGCCGAGGTGAAAAGACGCAGGGAGTGGAGTTTGTTTTCTTCCGGTAGACGTAAATACGTAAACATGTGCGCCCCCTGTCCAATCAGAACCCTTCCCGACCCCCGGACGTTAAGCGGAATTAAATAAAGGCGATAAAACCTGTTTCCCATGTAAACCTCAATTCCGACTTGCTATTTCCATGTAAACTCGAGGAAGAATATTTTAATTCCGAACTATTTCATTCCGAATGTAACCATGGCCAATGTGTTCACACGGGTTTAAAAAAAGACTAACTCCTTACTGAAGCGGAGATCATTGCACTTGCACCGCGGGATGAGGGTTCCTGTACATTTCAAAGCCAGCTGTACCTTAGCATTACCAGCAGGTGACAAATTAAACCCTGATTTAGAGCAAAGTCTAAATCCATGTCACCGTAACGGGTTTGCAAATGATTGCATTGTCATGATATATTACGCAAATGGATGAGATCATGCATAGTCTTCAGACCATTATTTAAGACCATTATGCAAATGAGGCCGCAGAGCAGTGTGGATACTTGGCTTTAACCTTGGCTCATATTTTGCCTTCATTAAAAAGTATCTGCTTTAAATTATAAGCTTAGAATATCTGTGCCAAAGTTATGGACAAACACTTTGTTAGCTGAGGCCAGAGACTTTGTACTACAAGATAAGCACAACACATTAGTGCCCCTCAAAACAATCTTCTCCCACTGTCAACAGTAATTCAATTCATCCTGCTGTACTCTGCTGTGTTGTCTGATTATTGCGCCTGATTAGTCTGTCCTTTGTAAGAAGTTTTTTTTTTTTCCCTGTTAGTAGGACCCATTAATCGGATTAGAAGCTCATTTTCATTTTTTAAATGTCCAACATTCAATGAAGGCTTTGGTATGATACAGATTACGATGCCCTCCACTCTGAGCGTCGCGCTGGCTGGCTGTAGGAGCATGGAATTAAAGATGGAGTAGCACTAGTCTGTGTGCGGACTCGGCCTCTCTCGGTATGCGAACAAAGCAGTCAACCATCAGAGAGATGCCGTGAGGCTCCAGACCTCTAGGTGAAGGTTTTAAAATTTAAATCTCATTTAAAATGGGAAGGAGGCAAAAGTCCTGTAAGGGTGAGGTTGTTTTTTTTTTTTGCCGCATCATCACACTACACAAGTCTCCACACTAGCCGCTAATTGTCCGAATGGCCGTCGAGGTCCTTTGAGTGATTACCTGAGTGTTTTTGCTCCAGGCTATCTTTGATGTCTTGTGCTGCGTGCCTCCGAGCTTACTGTTCCCCTCTAATGGTAACTTTATGCCCTCAGGTGCCACCGAACTTGTATGCCGGCCGGAGCTTGTAGCTTCACGGTCACATTATAGTTTGAATATTCTTTTCCTGAATTTTGTCATATTTTATTTATGTGTTTCATTTATTTATTTTTATTCTTTTTTTGCAGGGACAGAGGGAGCCGTCTTTGAGCATTCTGTTGAAACACCTCATATCCGAGCAGAAGCGTCTCAAGATCTGAGGTGAGTGATGATACAGTTTGTCTTTTTTAATGAATTCAGTCTTCTCCTTTAAAACTTGTCCTCGCCCTTGTATTGGCACTATTGTCATTGATTGGTATTGAAGAATTCTCACCTTTCTCGTCTGGATTGTTTCCGCGCTTACTATTCGGGATTTTTTTTTCCCATTATTTTGCAATCCTGAAAATTAGATTAAGTTGTTCATCAATATTTTAATCAATAGCTTAACTCTGAGCAGTAAAGTTATTATTTTATTCTGTCTTTTATACACCATCAAGTTATTAAAAATCTGCTACTTGACTGGTTGCAAAAAAGACTGTGAGCTCAGTTGACTTCACAAATACCTTGCGTCTGTGAAGCTATTCAATGGGATTAATGTGTGATATATTTAATGTGTTGCATTCTTAAAAGAAAATAAAAACATACTTTGAAGGTTAGGAGAAGCATTCATTTGTTTATTTTTCAATTCTTTTTTTTTTTTTTTTGTGCATTTTGTTTCATACGATGGGCATGAAGGCATGACAGGAAGTTACTATTGATTTATTGGTTATGAATGTACGATAATAAAACCAGATAATTACTCAGTTATAGTATGACAGATAATGATTGAAGTGATTGACTAAATTTGTGCAAAAAAACCCTTGTTTTTTACAAATACACACTGTTCTTAACCTCTGGCATAAATACGCTAAAAATGCGATGAAAATATTCCCACTTATGGCTTTCCCTGTGTCAAAATTATTCTTGAGAGACATTATGAATATCACGATTACTTCTCAAATAACAGAAAAACACTAGAAGAATGATTCAGCCAAATTCATAACGCATACCATTATTAAATCAGGGAAAATGATTGTGAGAAATGATTGTCTGTGATTTCTTTTTTACTCAAGTGGCATTTTAGCTTACTTATTAAAACTACTCAGTTCACTAATAGCACTTTTTCTCGAGAAAAGAGAAAATGGCTACCTTTTTTTCTCACTGGGAGCACATTTCCTGTTCTGAAAAGTGCGTTAGTAACTCTGTTGAAGTAAATGGAACATGAAATGGTTTTACAGGGCCTATTAAAGACTAATGACTTGAGCTGCAGCTTTGATGAAAAGCGTGTGTTAATCACACCTTGTTGGAATTAAAATTGGTATCACTGTTTTTGAGAGAATGTGGACTCGTGTTTCTCGCAGGTGAGGCCTTATATTTTCTTTCTGACATTTAAAAGGTCCACTATCATGTCACCTGGTCCACAGCCAATTACCCGTTCCAAGCAATTTCAAAACATGTTCTTTCTGCCATCATATGGCAAAGTGACTCCCCAGAAGCAGGAAAGACTGATCAGCTCCAGCCAACCAGTTAAACAGCTCATTAGTCCTGGTGATCTTTCCCCTTTGTGATATCACAAAGAGCAGATTTTGAAATGGCTTGTAATGTCTAATTGGCTGTGCACATGGTGACGTGATCGGAGACATTTATGGTTACTGAACCAGCTTGAGTTTTTCCTGTCTGTAAGAACTGTTATTGTCTGCACTTTAGTGGTGTCTCAGTTTTCAGACTAGTGCTACTTTACAATGACACTACAGTGTACAAAAACAAAAATATCCTCAGTGCTCTGCCGTAATGCAAATGATTTTTGTTTATTTGTATATTTTAAATAATTTTACATGTGAAGGAAAAGGTCTGTGTTGTTTCAAGTCCAAAGAGACTGCACTTCATTGAGGTGTGTAAATTGAAACTATCTCTCTGCCCCACTAACCAGCCATTATGCCTGTGCTCCAGAACGTGTGTTCAAGGACTGCACTGTCTCTTGTCCTTGTCAAAGTAAAGATGGACAGAAAATAATTTTTGGCAGGAAAAAAAGATTTCAGGGAGACCACATGTACTGTGCTCTCCAGCTCGATAAAATATATATTTTAATTCTCTTACAAAAATCTGAATTATTTTGACAAAATTTGATGGCATTCCAAACATTCATAATGATATGAAAGCAAAACTCAGTTGAAAAGCAGTTGAAGACTTCCAGCATTGTTTCGAAATATCTGACAGTGCCAGGAACTTTGAAACAATGGTCTTTGAAAAAATGGAGTTGGAGGGAGAGCATTTTGAAGAGGACTGGGAGTACTACTGTTCTTTATACATTATTCCTCTGCATTGAAGTAATGTCTTCAAACCTTTTGATCACACTTTGTGTACAAGTCACATGCTGAATGGCAAACTGTCAGATCTTTAATCGATGAAACAAGGAGAGCGTTTCACAGTATGGGTCCTATTTTGTCTACCTAAACACAGTCGGTAAACGCAAGTGCGAGTGGTATCGCAAATAAAAACGTTTAACTTCATTCCAGTGATTTTGTGATGGGGGAATAGCACAGCTGGAGTCCTGTTGTCAAAAGTGTTGGGCTAAGACAAATTAATCACCTGTGGGTGTGGTGGGGGTTTGATTTCATGACAGCCAATCAGTTTGCCGCTGTAATTCCCTTTAAGACTAGTGCATTAATGCCATAGCAAACTGGGAATTTTGTCCAGCGAAGAGAAAGCATCTCACTGGCGTTACCACTGGTTTTGGTCCCCTGTGGTCTGTGCCCCAATGTTGTACTTTGTGGAGGTGGTTGGGGGATGAGGTTGATTCACCTGGTAATGTGTCTGAAAAGATGCCGGCGATTTAAGTTTTATACAAAACAGCACTCAAGGTATTAAAAGAAGGGCTTTACTGAAGTTAATTATTCGTATTTTCTCTGCACAAAGAAAATATTCAAATGTATGAAGATACCCCTTCACCCTCCCCTTCATGTTACACCCCACCCTCATTTTGTTGCCGTTATTTGTAGAGGACAATGAAACTGTGGCCTCTACAACGAAAATGAGATGGAAACCATATGCATTTATTGGGGAACAATTCCAGTGGCTGAGGTCCAGTCCCATGAAACTACCATGGAGGGACAGTGTTTGCCTGGTTAGGTTGAGTGAAAACACAAGATCGCAAAAATGGCCTAGTGCTAGTTTTATGCATTGACACCCCTCCTCTAGTGTTGTCCAACCCCTTGGAACACAGACACTTTCATGTTACGGCAGGAGACTTCCGAACTGGGCGAAGGTGATAAATGTGCGCTTGCAACAGCCAGAATTGTGCGTAACATTACCGAAGCATGAGTCTACGAAGGCACAAAATTGGAGCCCTGTTGGTCCTGTATTATGAAAATCACATTTTCCTTCCCTATATACTTTACACATATACTCTGATCCTCCCTCTACCTCAACATCCGACAAAATACCAGAGACTCTGACTCGTGACTGTTGGGCCCTTTCATAGAAATCATGACCTTGATCAACCCATTTTGATTTTGTGTCCCGCACTCTCACAAAGGGCATCATTGGCATAGTACAGCCCAGTGCATACAGGTATTTGTTCCAGTCGGCAATTTTCACTTCGTGCTGCGATGAGGCAGCCAATCAGTGCAGTGCCTAATTGCCTTAAACTCAGTGCCGTCCTGAGGAAGTGTGCAGTTAGTGAGGGGGGAGCCTGTGTGGCTGGGGATTCTCTCTTTTTCTTTTCTTTTTTTGCTTCTAGCTTCAAACCCTTATTGTTTTTTTTTACGGACACCCGGGCATTTTCAGAAATTATTAGAAAAGAGTACAATGTTGCACCTTTAATGTATACCATGGGGGCAGGCGCGGACACAGTCATTAAGTTCTGTTTTTTAGGCCATTGCTATTTTTTATTGCCATTGTCTTCTATATTTTTCCTTCTAAAAAAGGATCATTAACGCCACAGTCATGTTTACAACCCCTAATATTGGTTTTGTTGATTCAGCATATCATTTGGAAGCTGAAGAAAAGTGTTTTTCTTTCTATGAAAGTTACAACATAGTTTCAACTTTGATTTTTCCTTACATTAAAAACCATTACGAAAAAAAGACTATCACTGCAAAAAAAAAAAGCAATATTGCATTAGTTGGAAGTCTAGTTTGATGACATTCTCTCTTTTTTGCAATTTTTTTTTTTTGCCTTTAGTTTGCAGAGTGGAGAGCAGAGTGACTGCCTGGCTCAGGGTCCCTTTGTCCATCAGCTCTTAACTGAAACCCCTGAATGTGCCTTAATGGAATTCAGCTTGAGCTGCCTCAGGACTGTCAGTGGAATTCCCCCCGCACAGTTAAATTTTTTTTCTCATTCAATCCATCTTTTTGTTTATCTGATATAAGTCTTCCATGAGTTATGCTAGCGATGCTGGTAAGAGATGCAGTGAGTATTCAGTTTCAATGGATTTCACTCTGCGCCCCCCCCCCCCCGTACGAAAGCTTTCTAACAGAAAATGCACATCGTATCCTCATTAGCTGGAGGGTTTGACCAGTGATCCATCCGCTAATAAAGCCGTAATTACTTTCTTTTATCTTCTATCTCTACCCCCTCTGGGGAGATTGCAGTCCGCCTAAAGCGGCCCGCTATGTCCTTTCAGCCTTGCTAGAACGCACAATAACTATCAGCTACTCCAACGAGCGAACGATAAACATAATGGAATTTGTCAGGCATCCCCATGCTCAGGTGTTCAAATCCCAGCCATGGCATTGCCACTATGGCTAGAGGTCTGAATGGGCGAGGCAAAAATTGGCTCAGCTTTGCTGGGATAATAGGGGTTAAGCTGATTAAAATATGTTTGTTCATTGCTCTCTAGCGGCCACTCCTGGTCGTCCAGTGGATTGTAGATCTATGAGTGAATTGTTTGCTGAGTGCGTTATCCTCGGACGGCATAGGTTGCGTGTGATTGGTGGTGGGACTGCATGTGGATGGGAGCAGGTTGCTGCAGTGGGCTAAACGGTTCTGCTATGTTCAGGGTGGGGAAAACAAAAGAAATTTGGTTTCAATAAAACTAAAGAAAAACTAGGTTTTAAAGCAAAAACTAATGAAAGAAATCTGCAGAAAAGGCTCTTGCGAGATCCAGGCTTATTGAAATGGACAGCGATCGATTGCTATGCATTTGGGGCTCACTGAAAAGTTTCAGTCTGCTCCAGCTGTGGTGTGTTTTTGAAATCTCCAGCACATTTCAATAACTTGCAAAGACCATATCTCATTAATAAGGAACTAAAGACTCACTTCTCCTGACCTTTTACTGAGAGAGCCTGTCTTTCTTCCCTTCCATCATGGGTCATTTTTACTCTATTTAATTTATTCAATCATTTCTTAGGGACACACTGAAAAAAAATTGACAATTGCAAATGTACAGTCTGATGAGGTGTGTGAAACGCATTTACAGGTGAGAAAAATCTGCAAAAACTTCTCTCAAGTACGAGGCAGAGATTAGTAGTTGTTTTCATGACTCAGGTTTTACTGAATGACAACGTCAACATCATATCCAGTTTCATATGTTCAAGTAATTATATCAAAATATGTCCTTCTCCCTTCTCCCAGGATGGACATGAAAGCTTTAACCCTTTATTGTGAAAACTTCAATCGTATTTTGAAATGACAGAAATGGTGCGAACATAAAATATTTTGGAACATTACTTTGAAAGGCGATGATTTTCATGTTTATGTATTTCAGTCCTAGAGATCCTACAGAAAAAGTAGCAAAATGCTCTAGTAGTGGAAACATGACAAAATGTAGCTTTTTCTATACGTTTATGGGACTGAAGAATGCGGTGATAAATATGAACTTTTTTTTAATCATCTCTCTTTACTTCATTCATCTCCACATGTGCGGAGAGTGGTGCGTCCTGAGATGTCCAGTGCTGGCTTGTAATGCAGGACTTCCCTGGTAATGAAAGTGATTTATAGATGGAGGCTGGATTTGAGCTCAGTGAGGCAAACCGTGGAGAGGTGTTGGTTAACGTGCATTGCTCAATATGTTTTATGTTTCTGAGTGTACAAATCCATCCACCGTGCCGTATGAAGCTGTACAGTCGAACGTTTGCGAGAGCCGCCGATTGATAGTGTGGAGAAAAGCTGAAATGGTGTACAGGGGTATCAACGGGGATGCTGGGCCTCATTACACAAAATCACATCGGGCCTCACCGCTACAGGAGGTCCTGTTCTGGTATTTTCCAAGAAGCTCTTGCTATCAGTGCCACTGGAGTTGGTCTAAATGAGCCCCCTCTCCCTCCATTGCTTTGAAAGAGCATGGCTGAGACAAAAAATTTTATGTGTCTGCGAACTGTGCAGAAGTGTTACACCCGGCACTCGACAATCAAAGTATGTCGGCTCCTTACTTCAAAGCTAAAATCAACCTTGTCTCTTTTTTTGTCACTTAACAGTGGCAACTAGGAGAACTCAAAGTCCAAACCAAACCCTCTCTTTTTGTTTTTCTTAGTGTGATATTGTTTTTTTTGGGTTTTTTTTTCCTCCAGAAGACCGAGAAGCAGTGTTCCCTGTTTCTGGTCATGACTTGGCAACAGTGCTAATGCTCGCTATCCCAAGATAATCAGGGGCAGTTGGTGAGGTCACGCTACTGGGAGTGCATTCAGGGACAACATAAACAGTATACACAGCTTATGGTCATAATGTATTAACAAACATCTGTTAGCATTTTCCTTCCAAAATATTGCAATACACTGATTTTTTCCCCATACAGCATGCTTTGAATCTTCCCAGTTTCTTTGGTCAGCTGAATTAAAACGTGGCCCACATTCCTGGAGAAATAGGAAAAATTATAATTAGACATTAGTGGCCGGAATGAAGCCATGTGGGAAGCAGCGGCTTGATGGATATATACAAGGTTAAGATCTTAACCCCTTTGCGCGGAATACAAAATTTTGCCAATTTTTCCTGTTGTGCATGAGCCTATTTAAGCTTTAGAACTCAGGATTTGTGACACAGAGATTTTTGAAAATTATTCAAGTGAAGCTAGACATTTGGAAATTCAATTACAGAATTGTTTAGGAATTAAATTTTGGAATTTACAGACGCCGACGTCTACATCTGCAGAAAGGGGTTAATAAGTAAATGCTAATTTTGCTTGGTTTTTCCACCGGTTATCCATCTCAAGGTCATTTCTAAATCAGCACATTTTCCAAAACATTGCTTCAGCATACTGCAGCTGAGTGGATGTCTTTTAGAATATTTCTCATCACACTTTTGCTCTGCATTAATGAAAGACAGTGGAATTCAAAAACATCAGGTGGATTGCATCATGGTCACCATAATACGTCCTTATCATACGGTGTGTTGCACATATTCAATGTGATGCATGTTGAAGTGTCTCACCGAGAGAGCTGCCATCCTTTGTGAGGGAATACACAATGCACTTTATGATGCTTTAGTTTCTCTGCTGGAAAGCGCACAATCAGTGGCGTTTTACTGCATCTCTGTGTAAATGACCTGAGGCAGGTTTTAGACGAGCAACAAAAAAAATCATACAATTTCGAAGAATTGTGTCTCGAGATCATTGTGCCTGATACCTCTCAGGCATTCAGGAGGCCACATCTTTCTGCAAATATCACTTAATATTATTACCAAAAATTTTGTTCAAATAAGGATTTTTTTTTTCAATAAAGATAAAAAACCATTGATATTACTTCAAAACTTCAGCTGTATTGATGTCCCAGGCTTGGGAATCTAAAGTGGACATTCAGCTAAAAAGACAGTATTTCTGTATTCTGTGGTCCGGATTTGAATGAAAAACGTGACCCTTAAGGTGACAGAGTAGACTCCTGGTCCTCTTTCCACTGAAAAGAGCTGAATGCAACTGGTGCCAGTAAACTGTGCCTGTCGGCTTCATTGAGAGACGTACTGTACACCCGCGTGTGCAGTTGAGATGCACCGTTCAGCTCAGCCACGGTCAGAAAAAAAGCCTAACACATGCATCTCCTGGTGTCCTGAGTTCCATACAGAGCAGAGACAGACTGACATGTCCTGCTGGTGCATTAAAAAACATTCCCTGACCTCGCCCGTGAAAGAGATCTAAATCTATCTGAGTGAAAGGCCTGGAAACCCGGACAATGGATTTCTTGTGCTGCAGCTCTAATTTAGAGAGATTACTGACACCTGGCGTTCCATCTCCTCCCGACCTTCACGTGTACCCTCTCCGGTGTCAGGCCGAGACGCCGTGAAGAAGCCTTATCTCTCTTTCTCCTGGCTGGGTATTTTGTGGGAAAAAAGTCACAGCTGTTCCTCGTGTCTGTGTGTGTGTGTGTGTGTGTGTGTGTGTGTGTTCAGGTACTTGCTGTACAGTGAAAAACCAGAAAACGTTCTGCTTTCACACTGGACGCGAAACAAATTTTTTGCACGACAGATTACATTCAAAGTCGATGCGCTTCGCATGTATTCGCGTCTTTGCATTGACTTTGAATGTAATCTGTCGTGCGAAAAATTCATTTCGCTTCCAGTGTGAAAGCAGCTTTACAGAGTGGGGGGACATTGTTGGGAAGTGAGATTATTGGGATATTTCGCTTGTCCTCACAACTGCTATGGCAAATTGTAACTTATTAGTTATTGTTACGGGTAAGGTTATAATTTGGGATAGGTTAACGTTAGGTTAAGGGTTTGGGTTTGGCATAGGTTGCTTATTGTTAAGATTGGGGATTGTATTGTCCTCACAAGGATGGAAGTGCAAGGATGTGCGTGTGCGTGTGTGCGCGCGCATGTGTGTGTCTGTCCTCCCTTTCATTTAAATGGCTTGATTACCTCCACTGTGCACAGATACTGAATTTATTTAAATTTGATATGCATTTCCAAATATAATCCCATTTTATTCCTCCTCCTGGTTTACTAAACATTTTTTGAATAATAAATAAAATACAATTAAGTTGTAACAAATTTCATGGCTGAGTCACATTCTGGGACAAGTCTCATTTCTAAAATAACAACTCGGATGCAAGAATAAAATGCACCCCAATTGCTATTTTAAAATTAATTATGTTCCTAATGATAGCGCATTGGTTCTTTGGGCAGCAGTGCTGATTCATAGTAAGAAGGTCATGGGTCTGCATCTGCCTGGTGCTGTCTGTGTGGAGTTTGTTTGTTCTCCCTGTGTTTGCATGGGTTTTTCTCCAGGAACTCAGTTTTTCTTCTACTGTTTTAAGACTTGCATTATTTTTATTTTAAGATTGACCTGTCTGCAGTCTCTATGGCAACCAATTCTTTGGAAATCATGGTCAGTGCAGTGTTTGTCTCTATGAAGCCAGCAATGAGATCAGGTTTGGATATTTTTGATGCAAGCGGTGGCATAAAGGGCAGTGACTGTCTACGGAACTTTAAGGAAATTTCTGCTTAGAAAAGTGAATTTATTATTCATGCATTACAATATTATCTTATCCTCTGGATTTCCATTGGACTCAGATTTGTCTGGACTGCTTTCTGTTTATTGATTCATCTACTTTTTTTATTTATTAAGTTTTACAGCCATTATCGTTATTTTACATACATTGGGCCTCATTCAGCAATATTTTCTTAAATTTCTCTTATATTTTCTCTTATTTTTTTGCTTTTTCTATTATTTTTTTGCTAAGAGAAAAAATAAGAGAAATAAAGTCTGGATGCACTAAACGCTCTTACTCTCCAAATCTGCTCTTACTCAGGTGTGCTGAATGTTGAATCCCACTTGATCGTAAATTTGAAGTGCGTGGCCAGTTGTTTAAATTAGCATATATGACACCCACTAAACACCATATAAGGGCAGGTGACGTGCCGCGTGCAAAGAGCCGACTGCTCATGGCAATCTAGGGCGCTTTCACATTAGGTACGATTGTTCCGTACAGTGCCACAGTACTATTGTCCCCCCTCTGCCCCCCCGCCGGTTAGCTTTCACACTAGTAATATCGTACCGTATCCGAGTACATTTGCATACATGTCAAAATTGTCATTTTAAAAGGAGGCGCCAATATATTTCGGGGGGTTTTATTATTGAGAATGGGGTTTAAATATTGATATTGAATATCAACATCGTGAAAGCCCTAGCAACCCGGTGTGTCATCTGTAACATGGATTACCACGTACACTCTCAGAAATAGGGGTACAGCAGGAGTCCATTTCTGTTCCCCAGGGTATTATGTACCCTTTAGGGCTAATTATTGGACCTCAAGGTACCTATTTGAGCCTTTTTAGGGTCTAAAAGGTACTTTTATGTTCCAAAACAAATAAAAACCCACTTCTAAGGTACAACAGCAGTACCTTTGAGGGTACTGCCTGGGGCAGTATTTATTGTATAGGGATACCATCCAAATAAAATGGAGTAAACTTTGGTCATTAGTTTTGTGAGTTGTCTGTATTTATGCTATTGCCTTAGTAACTTTTTTTTTTTTCCAATAATGCCTGCCTATTTTCACTTCCAGCAGAAGCCTCCTGATTTCTTTGTGAGTAATGATGTTGCCACAGCAGGCTAACTGTGAACTTGTCTTTAGTATGACTTTCTTGTAGCTCTGAAAAAGTACGGCATGGTTATCTGTGATTCATGTGTTTCAACTTTTGCTTTTTGAGAGATACTGCATGCTTTTATATCTTCATTAGCTTGGCCAGTGAGGAACCATTTTGCATGTTTGAAAGTTATATGATGGTCTTTCTTCAGACATTTTAACTTTGTTCTTTAGCTCTGCAAGTTGCAATGTCCACAAGAGACAATAAAGCTTCTCCAACATGTTTTAACAGTCTGAAACTTTATCAACTGCACTGTGAAGGCCTCTCGGTACCTTGTAAACATGTTTAATAATTGAATGTCCTTGCCGTATGTTATCGACTGTATCAGTGTTGAAACAGTAGCAGTAGATTCTGTTACCAAGGACTGCCATAAACACAATACATAATGAAAGCAGTTAGGACAGGTTGTCAGGTTTGAAACTCTCTTTTCTGGGGGATTTGTGCGTGTTCTCTCAAATGTTCTTGCGAACGCAGGCAAAGCCTGTCCAGCTGTAGACATGGCTTAGCAACTTCTCAAACAGCAACTCCACCCTTCCGTCGCTGTTTATTGTTGTGCTTCCAAAGACTTGACTTGGTTTATCACCATTTTGAGAAAAATCCACTTCAGTGCCAGACGGAGCACTACCTGAATTTCCTTTTCAGTTTCACGCCAAGTCTGCTAGGCAAAAATGGTGAGGGCCTGGAGCATACTCTAAACTTAACGCTAAACTGAACAATATGCTGTGCCAAAGCATCGACTCTGAAAAACTGTGGAACATGTGACTTTTATACTCTAAACACCAGTGTGTAAAAGCTAAATGCCTATTGATTATTTTTGTAAATAGGCATTCGCGTTCAAAACACTGATGTTTTTTGGGTGTTGCGATCAAGGTTTTTCAGGTTTGTTGAATACGCTGCAAAACTGAATCTGAACACTGTGACATGTTTAAAAAGTGTAATAATAAAGTGTTTAACATGCTCAGAGCTTTAACTTATGGTTTGACAGCGTATTCATTTGGACATTCTTCTACAATAAATAAATGAATTATTAAATCCAGATTGTCCAGTTGAATGCCATGTCATATTAAGGCTTAACCATATGCAGAGGTACTTTTCAAAGATGGAATTATCATGTATGTAATGTACAGCACTTCATTTTTTTTGGCATAGTGTGTAGAATCTCTCTTTGGACGTGAAATATTTTTTGTTCCCGCAGGAGTTCACCTCATTTCTTATAATCTATTCAGATGAAATTCAAATTTAAATAAGGCTCTGTTGAGTCAGGAGAGAGCTGCGGAGCCGATGGGTCTTAGACTTCTATTTCAGTGTATTCCAATACTAATGATATTCAAACATACATTATATGAAAGCCAGATGCCTGCTGACCAAACGCTTAATGGGAATATGCATGATTGAACAGAACTGTTCTGGCGGTAATCATGTTCTAACCATTTTCAATCTGGCACTCAATCATGATTTGCACCTTGGGCTTATCATTATTAATGGTGATGGACGGTTAATTGTGGAAGCGAGGGGCTATTTGTCCCTCAATGGTTGTACTTCTAACCTCTCAGGCCCTGAGTAATAACGTCAGAAAATAACGTCCTCCCTTTCACCTGGAGAACGTCTCTTAATAAAGGTCATCCCTGAGCGTCCCTGGCCTGGAGAGGCTCCTTCATGCTTTTGTCTTGTGCTGAATTGATTATCGAATTGCCCTTTTTCTGTGTCTGGCAAATCCCTTCAAAGATTACAATACGCCAGCGGCAGAGCGGACTGGATTGTGACTAATACCCAAAAATCTTCACACATTATGCCTGCTCTCGCAAGGACCCTCTGACACAAAAATAACTCCGACTGTCCGATTTTGCTGAGGGCCGGTCGGGCTTATCTGTGGGCATTGGAGCCCGTTCTCTTCCCAAGTCGTCGTGGAGTGATGCTCTAGCCCAAAACATTGATATACAATGAAAACAGTTCTTCCCAGTCACTTTATGATGCCAAAGTCATCAGGGTTTGATAATATTACAAAGCATTTGTTTGCCAGTGTCCCTGATCTGAAATATCAGTTTAACAATTTAATGTAATTATGATTACCATTATCCAACCCCTATTTAATGATGTATTGATTAGAATAATTGATACTTCCTTTCCCTCATCTAATATCGCTGTCATTATTTCATGAAAGTGGATAATTTTCATTCTTCAGCTATTTTGCGGTACTTTATCCCCATCCCAATCTAGGACCAGTGTAATAAATTAAGCTACAGTTCCCCTTCCCGAATCCCATTCACCAGTGACGTCAAAAAACAATGCCAAAGGACTCCTTTTTGGTCTTATATGGAGGATTGGACAAGAGCAATAGTGTATGATGAAACAGGATAAGCATGTGTTGACACTGCGGAGAAGGTAGGCCTGAATGCTTCTCAGGGCCAAACCAGTTTCTTTGGCCATTTGTAAACATGGCAGCGTGCCACCCTGCAGCCTCGTACCTGACCTGGGCATCCTGGTGAGGTAAGTGTTGCCGCTTCTGTTCTGGAAGAGCCAGGAAAGTGCCAAGTCAACAAACCGTCAAGTTTACCTGCGTGTAGATCCACCATTAGCGGGAGGGACCGGGGGCAATGCTCGTTTTCACTGGAATCTAAAAATAATTAAAGTACTTCATCTCGAGTAACTTCTTTGACTTTTGGGGATGTTGGACTGAAGTAATGCCACTGAGGTGAGCCGTTTAAGGATTTGCCAAGAGGTTAAAAAAATTTACTGCGCCAAGCAGACTAATGTAAAACATGGTCCAATTTTCTGCGTGCTTAAAAATGTTTTAAAGTCTCATTAAAGGACAACAAAACATTTCTTTGGACGGTTTTTTTTGGCTCAAATTTTCTGCAGTTTGTCTGTTTTTTTATTAGTTCATTATCTTGTGGGTTATTTGCTGTAACTATGATATCCAGCCACAGTATGTGCTGTCCTGCTGCTAGCACTGCTAGCCATCGCAATATAGATATATGCTCTACAAATCGTCAGGCTAATCATTCACACCTTCTGTGTATTACCGTGCCTGCCTTGTGAATTTGCCATCGTTTCACTGATTGTCAGTGACAGGATGACTCACCTTTGTAATATTTACATTATGATAAGCTGATTTGCAGGTGATTTGAGGCCGCTCTCAGATGTCAGAGATCAGGATATAATTTCTAGAAGAGGTGGGTCACCTGCATTTTGCTGATTTTTGATATCTTACACTGGAATCTTTATCCAGCTGAGTAAATTACTAAAGAAATCTGGCTCTCACTTTCCTGCATTGTCCCTTGTTTTTTTTGTATGGTTGGTTTTGAGGTCGTCATTTTAAATGACTTTGTCTTAAAAACCAGCCATAATCAATTCTTTTCCTCATTTTTATTAATTATATCATGAGTACAGGATTATCCAGACACACATAGGGCCAGATCAAACAAATGAAATAAGAACAATATAATTGTAATTAACATATAATAAACAAATATATGTAAATTTGCCCATACATAATCCCTAAAAACATCAAGCCAATGTTTTAATTCCCTTGATATCAATGCTTGACTCTCACAGTGTCTCATGGAGTGGGATGCACCCCCCGCTGAATGCACATCAGTGTGGGCGGGGTTTACCTGCTGCTGTATGCACATGTCCCATAATTTATGCTTTTAATCTGCATCTGCTACTCCTGCTTTCCTCCTGGTGAACAACATATGAGGATATTAAGAGTGACACCGCCGTATAACTCAGATCTCCATGAAGAAACCTGAGGCTAAGCGAAAGCCCACTGATGTCACAGACCGACGGCTTCCTCCGGTTAAATGGATGATTTTAATATCTTTAATATTCAAAGGTCAAGATTCTAGGGTTACCCCTCTCTCTCTCTCTCTCTCTCTGCTTTGTAAAAAGTAAATAAATATGTCATTTATTCATCAAAAGGAATGATGAGTGATGGTAAAACAGAAATAGTTTTACCATCATGACTATAACATGCCTTGTTTGACTCAGTCAGCAGGTTCCCGTGTTTGCAATATTCAGCTTCCTGAACCCTGACCATTGCAGGCTCTTGTAGACCCATCTTCCCCTCCTCGACAGAAGAATCACTCCTGGGTCTGTGTTAAACACAAACCCGATTTCTAAATGTTCCCACTGACTTATGAAGCCCAATGTGGATTTGGCCCCATTTACTTTTCTCTCCTCCTGGAGGGATATTTTGTTTTGCTGAAGAGGTTTTAATTGGCTCTTTAATAGATCTCTCTCCGTATATCCCTACCCTAATTGTTTTTATTACTTTATTTCGCATCAAGTACTTGTTATTTTACTGTCCTCTTGCATTTAAAGCAAAGCATTATTTAGCTATTAACAGCATATTTTTGGCATGTAATTAGGATTTTGTGAAAGCACTTTATCTATAAAGTGCATTATCATACTCACATAGAGCTAAATAATGGGTAGCAGCGCTTTCTCTGAGAGAGCAATAAGCAGTTACTCATAGGAGCTGAAGTGGCCTGGCTCATACAAGTGTGCTCATTATGCTAACCAATAAAAGAGAGTGAGAGCACTGCCACAATAAATCACATGGTACTCAGGGGGCTGGGGACATCTGATACTAGGACTAGACAAGTCCTGTTTATAATTTGTATTCTATTAAATACATCCTGCAGTCCATAGGTAAGTGACACAGTATGAAAAAGGCAGCAGTTACTACATGGTTTATATGTTATGGATGTACATTCCCGCAAATGACAACTTACTGTCTTTAACTTCATTGCTCGTAATGTTATCAAATAATCTTTTGACGCACAGGACAAAAAGCTACAATTTTGTTGCCGTGCAAGTAGTTACGGACTGCCCTGGAGCTCTGCTAGTGAATTGTTCTTTAAATATTACTCATGAGTCTAACATTCTCCTTGCTTTGGAAAATGTAAGGGAGACTGAACTTCATTACAAGCCATATAGGAGTCCATGTTGAGGTTACAGCTTAAGGTTATGTTGCACAGTGCTACCTGCTCAGGCTGACTGCCCCTTTTTTGAGTTTCCCAATCCTGAACTTTGGCGATTGATAAAAGAAAAATTTTGAAGGTGGTAAAAAAAAAATGAATAACGGTGTATGATGAGCTGATGCGCACATGCAGTAGATTATGTTCAACGCATTGAAATGATGATCAGGGTTGATGCGATCTGGTTCTTGAAAAGCGACTTACGTAATTTATGTCTTAGTTATAGATGTGAAATTAATCAGAGAATTACCATAAGTCCTCTTGTATCTAAAATTGTTGGCGTTTCTGTCTTGCATGGTTCTCATGCTCGATAACACAACAGACATGAGATTCCAAAATAGCACAGAATCCGTGTAATCGGTGACATTCAGTGCTATACTTGACAAGCATTTTGTCTTTGAGTTAAAGCATTTATCTGGCCAAATATCAGAATACTGATGCATCCCATTCATTGTCTTTCTGTTAGATCTGAATCGCCTGTGATGCAAGAAATTATGTTTCAGGAATAGTGAATGTTGCCTTAAGCACTACCAACCAGGCAGCTCAAGACATAATGTAAGTGCTATACGACCAAGGTTAATTGTTATGGAGTATAATATCTGGCGCATTCCGCAAAGATCTGAGTTTTGAGTTAAGAATAATTTCTCCTTCATCTTCATAATCCAAATGTAACATATTCACAATTGCTGCCAAAGAGTAGCAATCGAGCTTGGAAAATATTCATCAAACATTATTACATGCTTTGGAGAGCACATTGTAAATAATGATTTTTATACTGAGCATAATTTATTGCTCGGCATGTGTGCGGCCATACACAAAATTAAAAATGATGTGTTCGGGAATATACGCTCTGAAATAATGAGTTTATCAGTAATTTAAATTTTGTGATTTACTGCCAAGTGACTGTGCGTGATTAAAATTATTTTTAGTGTATCAGCTGTGTTCTCATGTACACTCTGGTATGCACTGCCTGGCACTTGACAAGATTCATTACTTTATGTTAATATGTTCTATGATTTTTATATGAAGTATGGTTTGCACACCTTTTGTGTTGGCTTAAGGGTTTTCGGCTCCAGTGCCTCATCAGAATTATCATTTATGTCAATTAACTGGGCTCTTTGACAAATGCGTTTAAATTTGCAACTGTTTAACTACATTTCACAGTCATACTACAGGTAGTTCATTATTTAAACGACAATGCAGTTGCTCTCCAGCTTTATTTTATGCATTAATGAATAAATTGATGACTTGTTATGTGCAACTTCAGCCGTGTTATCAATGGTGTAGGCAGAATATTTTTTTTTGGGTGGGCCTGAACAAATGTGGACGGGCCATTTTTTTCCCCCCAAGAAAATGTTGGCTTAGAATACAGATTAAAATTAAAAATGTATCCTGCTTTCATTAGTCTTACAAAAATGGAGAAAAGGGGACCAAACGAATTAAAATATTGGCAGGCAAGACATTTTTATGTTAATTTTGTCCCAGAAGATAAAACCAACAGTCAAAAACCCTTCATAACACAAGTGTTCATATAGCCTTTTCATCCGG
Organism: Gymnothorax reevesii; assembly: GCA_029721435.1. NCBI lineage: Eukaryota > Metazoa > Chordata > Actinopteri > Anguilliformes > Muraenidae > Gymnothorax > Gymnothorax reevesii. Next base: position 97,911,569 of record CM056579.1, on the reverse strand, counting down.
AACACGAGGCCTTGGCCATGCAAACAGACAAATGGAAAACTTTGAAAAATGCCTTAGCCCAAATGACCATTTTAAGGCTACAATGTCCTTCACACCTACACTTACTCTGTTAGTTCAGAACCATCGTTTGCTCATTCGCCTGACCCAACTAATGGAATCATCCTTATATTCTAATCATATTCTCACCAGTGAAAAAATAAACCAATCAAATTGAGTCTAGTATCCATTGAGTAAATATAGGCCCTAATGGCAACACTTACACAGATATAGAGATAGTATAGTACAGAGGTAACTATTTCATCATAAAATTTTATGACTCAAGAAAGTTTTGAATGAATAAATTTTATTTTTACTTGCTAAGTTGAAGTAAAGAAAAGCTGGCTAACCCTTTCACGAGCATCGGTCCCGAGGTGGGCCGCCCATTCGTGTTTTTATAGCCTGCCGACAGATACTGTGCTACATTGGAGAACTAGCTATATTGTGTTCGGAAGTTTGTTGCCTCAGTAATATAACTGTCAGCCGCTTTATGATGCAAATACGATAGCGAAAATCATAACGACCCTCCGCCTGTCAATGGAGTCCCATAAGTTCAGTTGTATAGCATTGTTCATGTTTCTCACAATATGTTGAAATTGATGATCTTATCTTGGTAGTCACCCAGAGCTAAAAGCCTGTCAATGTTTTCAATCCGTAGAACAAGCAAGCTTGGACAAATGCCACTTTATTGGCTTTAAAATTGAGGTAGCTGCCGTGAGTCTTTACGATTTTCCCTCTAATTAGCTTTTTTTACTCATGATGCAGAGCTGTAGATCTGTACCGTAACCCTTCAAAAGCAAAGTAAGTGCACCCACTGGCTAGTATGTGCTGATTAAACAGAATAATCCTGGCCTATATCAGCCCTTACTCAAACTTAACAATTTACACAGACAGCCAGTGGTCTGTAACTTCTAAAGGACGGGTGCGTATGGTGGGCGAGGGTTATTTTTTACGAGGGGGAATTATTTTAATGGTTTCTGACGAGGGGGAATTTTGTTAATGAAGCAAAAGAGTATTGTTTAGGAAATACCAAATCCTCCTCTCGCAGTTTTCTGTGCCTGATTAGCAACAATTGCTAAGACTAATTGATAGGGGGATGTATTTTCGACAGCATTGTTCATTGATCTCAACATCATGACAAGAAGGACTGTGGGGGTCAGACCCAGAAAACCACATAGCCTACGTTCAACGTATTCTCTAAACATCAGTTATCCAAGACACAAATTACATTACTGCACACGCAAAAGTACAGTAAATACAGTCCATGTTCATAGTGAATTACTCACTCAACCAACCACTTAATCATTATACAATTTAAAAAAAAAAAAAAAAAAAACATCAGGACCGGGTGGGAGCCTGGGCGGGCCAGTGAACAAAGTAGGCGGACCAGTGCCGCCCAGGCCCATTACTGGCTATGTGCCTGCATGATATACAGTACCTTCTTGCACACACTGTAGAAAAATTCATTTATTTTTCCTACAGAAAAAAATACTCTTGAAAAGAACACGGCAACCTGGTTAGGTCCGTCTGCTTCTCATTATCACTTCTTAATCATTATAGGCCATATTTTGATTTTGATTAGTCAGTTGGCTGAATAAATGGCTTGATTGCAAGTTAGGCAAAGTACACGGGAATTGATTTAAGGTAAGCTAATTATGCCAAGGCAATGGAGGCTGTCTAACCTCGCTGGTAATTAGCGGACTTCAAATCACAGTTTTCTTCCCGGCAGCATTGCAAATGACCACATTAGGTATGTGTCCTAGAAAAAGAAAAAAGCAAGAAAGTCTGTCTGCCTCATAGTGGCAGTTACTTTTATTGCGCTTAAGTTAATCGCGATTAATTAACGCGACAGCCCTTATTAATATATAAAAGAATCAGCTGAAAAAACATTTAGCAAGTGATTAAGTTAACTGTTATAGGGTGTGTAACATGATTGGCTATAAAAGGGATGTCTTAGAGAGGCTGAGTCTCTCAGAAGTAAAGATGGCCGGAGGCTCTCCAACCTCAGAAGGCTCCCATCAAAAAAATTGTTGAATACTTTAAAAACAATGTTACTCAACTTCAAATGACAAAGGCTTTGAAGGTCTCATCATCGACAGTGAATAACATCATCAAAAGATGCAGAGAAACTGAAAAAATCTCTATGCACAAGGGACAAGGCCAAAGACCTTTACTGGATGCCCGTGATCTTCGGGCCCTCAGACGTCACTGCATCACTTAGCGGCACGATTCTGTCATTGACATTACTAAATGGGCCCAGGAATACTTCAAGAAACCACTGTTTGTAAATACAATCTGCCGTGTCATCCACAGATGCCACCTAAAACTCTAATGCAAAAAGGAAGCCATTGTTGAGCATGATCCAGAAGCGCCGCCGTGGTCTGTGGGCCAAGGCTCATATAAAATTGACAATAGCAAAGTGGCAAGGAGTCCTATGGTCAGACGAGTCCAAATCTGACATTCTTTTTGGAAATCATGGGTGTTGTGTCCTCCAGGCTAAAGAGGAGAAAGACCACCCCTCCTGTTATCAGCGTTCAGTTCAAAGGCCAGCATCTCTGATGATATGGGGACACATTAGTGCGTATGGTGTGGGACACTTGCATGTTTTAAAAAGCATCACAAATGCTGAAAGGTATATAAAGGTTTTAGAGCAACATATGCTCCCCTACAGATGACATCTACTCCAAGGAAGGCCTTATGTATTTCAGACGGCAATGCAAAACCGCATATTGCAGCTATTACAGCAGCATGGCTTTGTAGTAGAAGAGTCCGCGTGCTGAACTGGCCTGCCTGCAGTCCAGATCTTTCTCCGATTTAGAACATTTTGCACATAATTAAATGAAAAGTCTGTGAAAGGAGACCCAAAACTCTCCAGCAGCTGGAGGCCTGTATTAAACAAGAGTTGAATCAAATTCCAATGGCTAAACTCAAGAAACTTGTCTCCTCAATGCCCAGACACTTCTACTCTGTGTTAAAAAGAAGAGGGGATGCTACACCATGGTAAACAGGCCCCGTTCCAACTTTTTTGAGACCTGTAGCAGCCATAAGATTTGAAGTGAGCTCATTTTGCGGATAAAATTGTAAAATTTCGAAGTTTCAACATTTGTTATGTTATCTCTATTCTATTGTGAATAAAATACTGGCTGGTGTGATTTGAGAGTCATTGCATTTTGATTTTACTCACAATTTATTCTTTGTCCCAACTATTTCGGAATCGGGTGTGTATTTATGCTTTCAAAACTACTTTGTGTACCTACTTAGGTTCCTTGAGCAGTGGGAAGAGTGTTCCAGTAAAAAAAAAAAAAAACAAAGAAAAAGAAAAAGTTCTGATTATTTTTAGTGCACTTGTCATTACAATGTGGTGCCCCTGCTCACAGGACTTGAACAGGAACTGCCTGTGCTTAAGACAGGTTATATTCAGCATCAGTGGAGCTCAGGACTGTTGTGGAGACTTCGAGTGAAATATTGTGGAATGTACACTCAAAAAAATAAATCAATTAAAATATTTTCCAATTTTTTTTTTTTTTTCCAGCTTAAGTTCATATTGAGAAGTCTTGGCTTACACTCTGGCACAGCGGCGGCATTAGACCTGGGCTAATATCGCTCCCTTTATTAACAATTAGTCCTGGCTAATTCTTGATGGTTTTCCTTTATTAACGTTTTCCATTTCAAGAATAATAAAGTGGCAATTGAAGACACGGCTTCTCTCCCCCATGCGATCTGTACTGGGCTTCAGTACAGAGAAATAATTTAATTGTAATTAGGTCTTTGGACCGGCACTCGGCGATGTTTCACAACTCTTCAGCAAATGAAGGTAATTCTGGTCACTAGTACGTGGTTTCGTCCGTTTACATTTTTCAATCAGACAGTTGTCTATTTTTTACAGCGAGTTGCGTGACCGTGCTGCAAAAACAGGTGTACGTACTTGTCGACGAAATTACCTTAATTCGCTGAAGAGTTCTGAAATGCCTTCGCCGAGTGCCGGTGCATAGATCTAATTATAATTTAATTATTTTTCTGCACTGAATGCAGCTCATTATTTTGTGGCTTTTAGATCGCATGGGGGAGAGAAGCTGTGTCTTCAATTGCCTCTTGATTATTCTTGAATTGGAAAACGTGTTCATGAAGGAAACCATCTAGAATTACCTAGGACAAATTGTTGTCAAAAAAGGGAGGGATATTAGCCCCGGAATTTTCAGGTCTAACACTGCCTCTGCTCTGGCATCATTTAGCACGCCATTTGTTTTTAAACTTGCTGTTTCCTTTTACTTAGTAGCATTACAAAAACAAGCGCAACTAAAAAAGCTCTCATAGAGCCCAGACCTCCGCCAGGGGGCAGCAAAACCCTAAAGCACGGCGATGGGAACTCCGGCCCATTGGAAAGACTTGAAATCTTGAACTTTGGTGTATATCTCAGCTGTACTTTGGCCTAGATATGCCAAAATTCAAATACCTGTTCCTTGACTTAATACCCACCTTCTCTGAAAATTTCATAAAAATCGGTGCATCACTTTTTGAGTTATCTTGCTAACTAACAAACAGACAGACAGACCAACGCTGCCTAAAACATAACCTCCTTGGGAGGTAAAAAGTGATTTCACTAATCCCAGTCAATTTACGTTTTTGTTGCACATCACACAAGTCATTAGTATTGCCATGCTGATACACCTGCAAGCCACCCTGTGTTTGCTAGTGTGGAGATTATGAAATTTCAGAATAACCTGTGAGTTGTCTTTCATAGTCGCAGGGAACACACTCTATCATGGAAAATATGAAACGCTGCAAAGAATGTAAATGTAGCAAGCAATAAAGTTCCCAGTTTGCCTCAGTTATGTGCAGCTTATCCAGGCTTTATGACTGCTCCTGAAATACACTTTAATACTCAATAAAAACAGGAAATTTAACTAGAGTTGTTAGGTCAATGGAGAAATGGCAATGAGATAATGGTATTTCACCGAAACTATTCGTGCTGAATTCTATCGTCTTCATGTAGTAATGCATCAGTGCAAAATGCGCAAAGCAAGGTCTCTTTACCTATTGGATTACAGCCCTTCAAGAACAAGATTCTACAACGTAAATCAAGCAGTACACCATTTGAAAGCAAATTTTGTTTCCAATTGGATTAAATAGCCATGAGATTGATTAAAATGGACAAGATGAGCTGAGAGAGAATTTTCTGATTTGATTCTGCTTTCTATTATATGTAGTTTCTCTGAAGTGCTGATGAATAATGAAAAAATGGGACCTCTCTTAGCATTAATAGCAGTGACATTGTATATTTACATTCATATGAACTAGGTCCTTTTAACACAGGAATTTAGTGTGTATATTTTGTTATTTCCTATGCAACACTTCAGTACTGCATTCATATTAATTTGTGTATGTATGGCAGTGTGCTGTTGTTATAAGCTTAGACAATTTTTTTCCATAATCAATGTACATTATAAAATTTTTCCTGGTTATTTCTGTGGCCAGATATGCCAAGCTGGTAGCAGACCAGGTTTTATCGGAGATATGATTCTTGCAACATCTATTTCACCATTTCAGAGTGTAGAACTCTCATTTTCCGTAATAATTGGGCACCACCCCTTCATGAATATCCAGATATGTACTCCAGCTGCAAATCAATTTCTGCATCTGAAGTTACAGCTCACCAGCAGACAGGATTTATGTTGATAGGTTTCAGTTTTTTCAGTTCATAGCTACCTTTCTGAGAATGCCATGTTTTAGAAATGCAACTATTACAGTGAGGTTTGTCCTCTATAGGCCTGGCATAGACAATGAAGAGTTATCTCCTTTTTTTTTTTTTACATGTTAATCAATATACATATGTAATAAAAGATTGCCCACGTGTGAATTATACTTGCATCAGAGCGAATAGCCACAGCCTTTGCCCAACTTGACAAGCTGGAATGTTCCAGGAGCGATATTTGATTATGCATTAATCAGGAACCACTTTTTGTGTGTGCGTGTGTGTGCACACGAGTGCATGCGTGTTTATCTGTGTGTGTGTGTGCATGTGTGTCTGTCTGTCCGCGTTTGTTTTTTCCGTTCCCTGTGCTGTTTTCCTTTCTTTCTTCAACCTCACCAATCCTGTATTTCTATTTAGCCCGAAATATTTATGTTTACCTACAGTATATGATGTTTGTGTTTATCTACAGTATGTGATGATTATTTTTTCGGGATCAGACTTTTTCGGTCAGCATATGATTAGCAGCTCTCCAAGGGTACCATTAGTCAAAAGTTCAGCAAACAGCCACTGCATGTGTTTCTCTTGGTGAAAGAACCATGAGCATTATTTTGCTTTTTCGCTTGTTATTGTATATTATGTACATTTCATTTTTTCACATTATCTAAATGTAAATCCTGGAGTACAGGCATTGCTTTCCATAATAAGCCATTTCCCGCACTGATTCGTGCTGTTAAAAAAAGCGCTGATGAATATGTCAGAGTGCCCCATTTTTATTTTTATTCAGCAGAATTTTTCTGTCAAGAATAAGAGGAACCCTCAGCGGCATTATTAAAATGACTTTCACATTTACTTGTATTTGTATTAATACATGTAAGCAAATGTTTAACTGAAAATGACGGAATTGCATTTGCTTCAGGTGCAATGAGATGTTACTTGATTGTGGAACCTTGGTGTTTAACCAGGCCAGAAAAAAACTGAAAAAATAAAATCTTTAGTTTTATATAACTCTCCATGTGTTTAATATCTTGAAAGCACAAAACTAGGGCCACGAAAATCAATACATTCTTTGAATTGTTATACTCACACGCACACGCAAAAAGAAACACTCCGCAGGCTCCTTTTTTAGATTTAAGCCATAATTGATATTTGGCATGTTTTGATATTCTGAATAAATGGCTTATTGCTGCTAGTGACTTTGAGAGCTAAAGAACGGGCCAATAGTTTCAAAGTTTGTGGAGTTTTCAGCTTGATAGTTCCTCGGCCCAATCAATGCAGCACCATGGCAGCACATTTCAACTGTGTCTGAGGGAGTTTGAGCAATTATCCCCCCAACTCTACTTCCACAGGGCTCACCCTGCTGTCTGCTTCATTATTTAAAGAATCTACGGCACAATGCAGTCGGCAAAGTCAATTCCTCCGGGACAAAAACAGTATTGATGCACGCGGGCTTTCAGAGAGGGTAACTCATCATCATCAACGCTTATTTTTGTTGCAGGCTTGAGTCCCCTACAAGGACCCTCTCAATGGAAGCACCGAGAGGAGTGGAAATCAGTGCGGACGCTGGGGAGCTGAAGGCGTCCTGCCGGAAAGACCTGCTGCTGCAGTCCACGGAAGGAGAGGTGAGGTCGTCAAAAGGGGCGCGCTCCAGCCATTTTGTAAAGGAAGTGAGCGGGGAAAAGGCGTAGACGGGAGGTAGCGTAGGAAATATGGCCTCGGCTACAGGAGCATTCTTGATCCATCGAAATATAGATCCAGTGGTTGTTCATTTATTTTCCACAAAGGATACGTTATCTTTTTAATTGCTCAAGTTAACTTTAGGAACCTCCTCATACCCAACTCAAGGAGCATTTAGCGGTCTGGAATATCCTCATAATGGCGCACCTTCATCGATTTTCAGGTCAGGCAAGGACACCAGAATGGTTGAAACGAGCCAATGGAATGAGTCCAAGTTTTGTGACCAAGTCTATCCTTCAAAATGTCAAGCCCTGTATGAGCTGAAAGTATTCAACAGATTTTTTTCCCCTTCTTGCGGTTTACACTGTAGGGTTCAAAAGTGTCTGGTTTGGTTTTAAAAGCTGTTCAGTAGACACTTTACTCTTATAACTTTGCCCTAAAAATTACACCGCTTTACCTGGCTTCATGTTGGAAAAAAGTTTTCGCATTTTTGTGGCTAAAATGCAAGCTGGGCTGCTATCAGAGCGGACAGTCTGTTCACTGTGATTCTCTCTCTGGTGAAATTAGACAGCATGTTGAATTCTTATTCGTCAGTCCTGTATTTGCTTCAGTAAACGGAGATGCTATTACATTAAACCTCTGAGCCGTTCAGTGATATGTCACTGATTGCATTTCGCTCTCTTGGCTCCAAAGATATAATTTCTTACTTCTAAACGGACAATAGCGGTTCAATAACTGCGCATCTGAATTAAATCCAATTTCTTGGAGGTTGCCGATCAATCCCTGATTGTTACCCACTGTGGCTGTAATAGTGATCGTGGGGAATCTGTGCAAGGGCAGTTGAATTGAAAAATGGATTTGCACTGTCTGATGACCACATGACACTCTCTCTCAGAAAAAAAATGACCCGAAAGGGAATTGTGTCGCCCATTTGTGATTGTGTCTCCAAAGTTTTACTCCTGCGGCCGACTATGGCTTCAGTCAGTGTTTTGGTTGGGCAATATTTATTATTTCTTGTAGCCCCCAGATGAAGTCAGGCAGCTACTATGGATTCATGTTTGTCGTGTCCGCAGCCACGTTCATAGAGATTTTCTTTAGGCCACAAATTTCAACCGATACCTTTGATTTTTGGTGTGCACATAGGATATGGTTGGGTCAGGACAACTATCAATTTTGCTTGCCATGGCAAAAGAATTGGCTGAATGAAGAACAAGATCGTGCCGAACATTGTGACATTTTCAACAAACTGTGACAAGGAAACAAGCTGGTACTTGAGGGCTACACTCCTGCTGTCACGGGCGACCGGGCTCTTTAGTTTTTCTTTTTCAGAAATGGAATCTCCAATCCCACCCGAATCTGGAATGTTCAGTTTACGAGCCATGTACAGGCATTTTAATATAAGATTATTGCTGCCTTCTTTGGAGAGAGAGACAGTTTTAGGTTCTCCTCTGAAACACACCCCTGTCAACCGCTGCTTCTTGACATTTTCAGCCGGAAACCTCACAAGTTCGGAACGAGGGTAGAGGAAACCCAAACATGAGCTAGCATAGAGTTTTACTGACGAGCGCCCGGGTGGCCAGCAAAAGATGATTGAGGAGTGAACAATGCTGACATGTACCAAGTGTATCCGACGATGCAAAGCCAATTGTCCGCTGCTCGCGAAAGGCTGCTGGGCGCAGTTGGTTCTGACAGGGCCAGGATCCGAATCAGGGCAGTGGTGGTCGATACTGCACCGCAGTGCGGCGCCGTTAATGAGCGAGCCAACCGGGCTGCCACTGGCTGTGCAATTGTAAATCGAGAGCAGTATCAAGTTTGTGAGCAATTCGCCCACAAACCCTAATTACAAACTTGTATATTTCCTTTTAAATCTACAGGAACCAGAGCAGCTGACTGAAAGTCAGTCTCCTGAATATCCCGCCTGTCACTTCCCTTACGTACTGTGTGGCCACAGTGATACACAAACTCATGCATGTTCACTAATTAGCAAAAACTGTACAAAGTACTGATGATCCATGATAATGGGAATTGTACACTGTATTAACTGACTGAATTTAACAGTTGAATTAATACAGTGTTTCCTGGTTATCTTGACTGTAAATGGAGTCCTGCGTGCATTTAACTGTGGTTTACACTTAACATACACAGAACTCTGTTGTAAACTTATTGTACAAATACAGTTAAACTAACTGGCAAAAAAGGTGCCAGTTTATAACAGTGCATGGAAAATGACCTATTCTCAGTAGAAACTAAAAATGTAGGAATATGTGCTTACCATAGAGGATGATTTTTTGTGATGTGGTCAGTCACCTGATCCATGAGTGATTTAAGACTAAAGGGTCAAGATTTATCATTCTACACACGTGTGTCTCTATGGAAATCATGCATTTTACTTGAACGTATGAAGAAATTACCTTTTGGGGACAGTTTTGGAAGATAAACAAATCAATAGCATTACTGTGCTATTTGTTTTTGAACAGTCTCCTTGTAAACATGCTCATGTTATTAATAAAATATTTTTCACTGTGATGGGAATTGACATTCAGGAAATTATTTTCTGCCGTGCTGTTACAGAAATAGCCTTACTCCCAAGTGAGAAAGTATCTACGGTATATTAGTTAAGCCCTATACAATGGTACATACTTTTTCTTAACGGAACAAGATCGCAGGGTGCAAGGGTTATTTAGCCTGTTGGTCTTATCATGTAATTAAGTTAGCCTTTTAAAACTGCAGTTAATTAGAATGATTTTTGACTCGTAGACAGCAGCAAGTGATACATTGGTGGCTATATCAGATCATCAGTGAACACTTTCCGCAAGAGGAATGTAAATATTTAAAGTAAAACTGTGGACTTGGATGTTCAAAAAAAAAGCAAAACTCAGTGTTAAAATGTGTTCGCTCAGAGACTGTTCAAAGCTGATTCCCAATCCAAGCATTGTTTTATTGTTTTTTGTACAGCACTTGCAATTCAGTAAAATATTAAGCTTTTTAAATGAGTTGTATGCAGAATATTATAAACAGAATAAGTTTTATTATTTGCTTTGGATAGCAAAATCTGAAGAGAATTCCAAAATTTTATATTTTGATGGTTTCCTAAAGTAGTCTGATATACTAGAATGTACTGCCCAATTTCAGAAACACCATTACCTTTACAGAGACGTATCATGGCCAGCATAAGATAATCTTGTCTGACAGTTATGTTGATTTGTTATAAACCACTCCTGCCGTATCAGCTAGTTTCCCATGTTCCCATTCTTCTTTAGTTGCACTCCCTTGGCTCAAACAAGTACATGTGATCACTGATTGCCTTGATGGGCTCTTTCAACTTAATGCAAAATAATGCTCAAGATCATCAATTCATGATAGAATATTCAGTTCAGAATATTCTTCATGATGATGTCACAACCTTTACTGGATACTGAAAATAATGAAGTTGTAGGAAATTTGTAAACACATCACTGTTCTTCACTTGGTTAATGTGGTGGGGGCACAGGTGTTTGTTTTCAAGGGGTTCTGTGACGTGACAGATGGATTCAGGTGGTAACCCATGTGAGTAGGAGTGAGGGGCAATGTTCTCACTGAGGGAACATAGTTTTTTTGTGCAACAATTTCTGGTCACCAGCTTTTTTCTTAACAATATGCTGTAGTGGCCAGCCGCCAGATGCATGAAAGGCATGCATTAACCTCACCTTTAAACAGTGACGTGCGGCGGAGGTTAGTTTGGTGAGGCAGAATCCTCCCCTTTGCTTGATTAGCAATCAGACGATTAACTAGTTAGCCGAGAATTTTTCCTAATTGATTATTCAGATTTCCATCCTTGCAGTCTCGAATTGAAGCATATACATGAATGAATCTTTTTTGTCATTATCTCCTCTATCAGTGTATGGGTTCCCTATAGGCTTGGTCTTAATTGTTTTGATTTTCAATCAGGAATAGTACGTTATGTGGGAACAAGTTCACAAAATCCTGTGATAAAAGTTTGGGTCACTGCCTCACCTCACCGCACGTCTCTCGCTTTCTCGCAAATCTGCAGTTTCGTGAGCATTTCAAGTTCGATTTGGCCTACTGAGTAATAACGCCACGGAAACTTAAACTGGCCTGTCATTCTGCCAAATAGTCTTACTAAACTAGTTAATCGTCTGATTGCTAATCAAGCAAAGGGGGGATTCTGCCTCATCAAACCAACCGCCGCCGCCCGTCACTGCCTTTTAATGAATGATTACTCTGAACCTGTTCTAGTTAACTCTGCCTGATTAGCAAGATAGCATTTATTCCCTCTGTTGCTACAACTAATTAGTAGAATGACTGGCCCATTTATTTATTGTTCATTGCATCACAAAGTTATGCGGTATTTTGCTATCCGCATCAATGGTGACATAAAGCGTCAATCTCTTTTGAAGCTTCTGAAGCTTATGAAACAGCACAGATTTGCGATAGCTTGTTACTTGTAACGCTCAAATCAATTTGAATACATGATGTGCCACCGTTAAATAAATTGTGCGGCTGAATTATGAGGGAAGGACTTCGGAAAAAGTTTTAGATTTGGAATTTTTTCCTCAATTTTATATTCAGGTCATTGTTGTCTGCACAACATCACTTGTATGACATGTAAATTTAGCCTATAGGCAATGTCTTTGTCATTATCATTTCTTAATCATTAAATTCATTCTAAATGCTTTCATGACAATGAAAACAAGCAGTTGCAGGAGACACTGAGGGCTGCTTCTATAACTCCTGTAAGCTTTGTAATAGATTTCAAATAATTGAATATTTTTTTACTGTACTCTCGTGAACAGAGGACAAAGAGAAAAATGAGGTAAAGAGGAATTACCGGGGAATCTTCCGGGCTGTGCTAGATCCAGTTTCTGCAGAGGGGAGCAAACCTATGCAGTGGGAGGTATTGAAGTAGACTGTACAAGGGCACATCCAGTTTAAACCATGATGAGCCTTACCAGATTAATCTGGCCCTGTGTCTCAGCAGAGTGTACTTCACTCTAGAGGAGTGGTATCTCCACATGCTACTGCACTGGGTCACCAGTGGCATTCTCTGGTGGTTCTGCATCGCGGGGTTCATTTGCGAGGCTTGGTTGAGCTTACTGATACCCAGTGCAAAGAATCATGACGTAAATTATTGCACAACTGTAGTGAGTCTTCATCTTCACTACAAGTAAAGCCATTTCTTTCCTGAAGAGAGAGGTGCCTTTTGCGCTGGCAATTCGCGTCACCCTGTGGTTTCAGAGGCGTGATATGGACTCCGTTCAAATGACACGGATCTCCGATCTGAGCCAAATCGAGCGTTCTTAGAACATTCTGGATTGACACCTGAGACCAAACTTTCCATCTCTGTGAGCTGAGAATACGCTTTTTAAATTTCTTAAGGTGTGGAGGGACGCATTCCTGCAGCGGTTTTAAAGACGCTGGTTGATTATGCCACTGTCAACAGTGGATGAGAACCCTTATGTGAAATAAGGGTCCCATATTTTTCTACAATATATGTATGTAGTCAGTCAAAGAGTTATTGGCACCTTTTGAAAAAATATTAGATGACTTCATGAAAAACACTGAATCACAAGAATGAATGTAAATAAAAATATTGCGTTTTTTTTTTAAATAAATGAATAACATGCAAGATATTTTTTTTCCAATATATAGCCTAATTTCTTTGTTGTCAGGGGTGCGTTTAATTAAGTATTAACTGTATGGCTGTAAAGAGGATTGGCTGGAATTTTTTCACAGTTTACTCAGTATTAAACTGAGGGTTCAGAGCCAGAATGGTTTATCTCCAAAATTTGGGGATTTTGGGTTAAGTGCAGCTACAAGTTACAAATCATGTCTAGTTTGTCTGGAAAAAAAGTTTTATCTCCATATGCAAATTTGGAGATAAACCATTCTGAACCCTCGAAACAGTGTAATTAAAGCAGACTGCTCGTGTCATTGTCCAGATACTTCTGGACCTTACAGTAGATTAGTAATGTGGTGATCTGCAGCAATATTAGCTTAATATTCATGTGAAAATATCCCAAGTGATAAAAAGTGGTTGGACACTGATAATCTGAATTGATTTCATTTTTCCCACCGCAGATATTTTTAAATGCGAACACAATCCGACTGGGGAACCTGCCACTCGGCACTGCGACGCCATCCCACGGGCTTCCCGTCTCCAAACAGACTGTATACGAGCTGTGCGTCTGTCCAAACGGCAAACTGTACCTCTCACCGGCGGAGGCAGTGTCCACGTGTCACTCCACAAGCAGCGTGTGCCTCTGGAGCTGAGAGCGAGCAGGACTCCCACATCGGCAAAGCCTCGGGTTTGGCGCTCTCCGGTCCGCTCTGCATTTCCTCTCTCCGACTGGGACGTCAGGATTTGCTGAAGCATTCCGGGACGGCGATATCTGGATGCCCAGGAGCATAACCGATGCCTTTTCATTTTTTTTGTGGACTCAAAGAGAAGGCAAGCAGGGCATTTGCCAGACTAATGTGAAAGTGACGATTCTGGGAATAAAATATATTTTCTAGGAAATTGAAACCAATACACAGGTGCCTTTGCTATTGTCAGTAAAGCACAGGACTTCGAACATTCTGGAGATTGCAGAAACATCGCCTTCATCCACCACGTACAAAATCTCTGTCCCTCGAATGAAATCAAGACTTCTGACACAGTATGCATTTCCCTACTGTTTCACTAAAAGCACAAATTATACCATGTGTAATATCTCCAAATAATAATAAAATACAGTTTTTAAAGATTGTGTATCTGAGAATGCTTGATAGTTTATAGCAGTAAGGTAACCACAGTCATGTATATTTTTGTGTGTTTGTTTTGAGGTTTCATAATATTTTAAAATGATCCTTTTTCTATGATTCGTATGATGTATGATGCGTTTGCTGGGAAACTACTAAAATAATTCTGGCAAATACATCAAAGTGCAGTATGTTTATTTTTTTTTCTGTCGCAATAGATGCATAGTTAATCCTTACCATGTTTCATATGAAGATATCAAGCTGCATGCGGAAATCGAGAATTGCATTACATTAACACTGCGTTCAACAAGCCCAAGATGTTGCACCAGTGCTCAGTCGCCCCAGTTGGAGAGATCAGAGGTGATAAAATAATTGCAAAAAAATACATGCAAAACCATCCGGTTAAATCTTTGATGAAACTGCGCTAAAAGGCATAAGTTGTCGTGCATCACACCTTGTGGCTTTCATGTAACAGCGGCGGAGGTTTGTACATTTATGAAAACCATATTTATTTGTTATTGTTCCAGAAAATTGTAAACAAAAAACATTTTTTAGTTTTTAATTTCAACAAGACCATTGCACTTTAGCATTCCTACTCGTCTGTTGGGAAGCTCACAGTCCGCTTGGGTTTTCCTCCTACTCACATCTGTGCGAGCTCAACTAGAAAATGCCTGCGCTAGTTGAGAAGCGGTAGTGGGTTCATAGAAACTCCAAGTCGCACACAACCGGCTTTAGAGTTGAGCACCGTGCTGAGTCCCATGTCTGCGGAGCTCTGCTGTTGGGATTGAATTCTGACTGTTTGCTTCGGCCTGGTGACCCTCTCCTATTCCACGGGTAATGAACTGACAATCAATTTTGGGGGCGCGGTGGAAGGAGATAAAATCAATAAAGGCAGAACAATAACCTTTTCTCAGTCCGAATCTTGCTTGACATTTACATGTCAATTTAAGCTAATGATTCAGCAACAGCTAGGCATAAGTACTGCGCCAATGCGTATAGAAATGGATACCTATTCCTCCCACTGAGAATGGTTTATTCATGCGTTTTATGTATAGAAGTTTCTCAAGGGAGCAAAGCCGTTGATAAAGGGATATATCTTCTTTACTGATGTTAGTAAAACCTGGACAAGTCCAGCCAAAAATCAGTCTATGAACAATAAAGATCTTAGAAGGTTTGGTGCCATTATTCAATAGAGGAGAACTGATATGTGCCATGCATAAAGCTAGTGAGGCTCGTCCACAATTCTATTTCACAAAATGATACAATAGGTTAACTTTATCTACTGCAAATGTCGGTAACAACTGCCCAGTAGTTTCTGTTGTTGTAATATCCCAGTGACGCAAACATTCAGTTCGCAAAATGAGAATGGTTCCTTTACACAATTATTGGAAGATATCTGTCCTCAGTGTACACAAAATGAGGCTCAAAATGCTCAAGGTTGAACATGTTCTTCACGCTGAGTGAGGGAGAGAGAGAACACTAGTTAGCCCCAAGCTCCTCGTCTCTCAACAAGTATTTTTAGTCTGGTATTAGAACTTAAAATCTATTTTTATCACAAAATCTCCACTAAATTTCTTTTACATCTTCCTTCTATGGGGCCAAAATTCTGCCAATAAGGCACAACAATTTGACTCATTTTGAGATTAACTATTGCGAGAAGAAAACATGCGATGTATTTCCTTCAGTGTAGCAGTGGGTAGTAACCAGCAACCTGAGCATTATCTGAATTCACATGTGTTTTGAGGCCAGAGAACTCTGTGCTTGTAACAACAGGAGAGAGGGGGCGTTCCAGCTTCCGTACTTCTGCCAGAAATGCTGAGGAGTGTCGACAGGAGAATTGCTCTCTGATTTTTTCGGATTTTCTTTTTTTTTTTTCTCTCTCTCTTGCCTGCTTGCATCTGGGTTGATGGATTGCTGGACACAGAAAGGCCTATATTTTATTGCATAAATGATTCCAATGATGGTTTCTTTTCTAAACATCAGTAGCATTTTCACACTAATTCATTTTACCCTAGTCTTCCCCTCCCCCCCCCCCCCCGCCCCGCCCCGACCACCACCACCGCCACCCTTACCACACCCCCTGTAGGAGATAGTTCTAAGCTTCTAAATGTTCCAGTTTCTGCTAAAACACAAGTTAAATTCGCCTTTTTACCCCAAGATATTCAGGCATATTTGCATTTGTTCTTAATCAGCTTTAATTAAGATCTGATTAATTACTAAATTCATGAAAAATGTCATGGAGCCTCTTGAGAAAAGGTAATTATGTTTGATAGGTTCATACAATCGCCGGAGAGCAATTAGCATTTTTCAGTCATGCTTTGAATATTGGGGATGTTAAAAAGTGTGCTTCATCTCCAGTATAGATAATAGAACATACTATCCTTGGAAATCTGTCTCAGTGTAAAATATTTCAATTTACAGATGAAAATACGGTAATGGAATCACTGTGCATGTAATGCAAAGTGCATGTGTACGTGTGTGTGCGTGTGTGTGTGTGTGTGTGTGTGTGTGAGTGTAAACTCCTTAATATCCCAACTGCACATTTCAAAGCCATTATGTGCGTTAATGTAAAAAGTGCGTTGAGAGAAAAAGTTGTTATTTCGGAACGGCCAAGTTCCACCAGCCTTAACTCTGTTTTTATTCTGCTCATATGTTTGTGACTGTAGTCCCAATACAGACTCTTGTTTGTAACATAACTATTAAAAGCACACAGTAAATCAAAACCGAAATTCAAAGAGATGTACTGTAACTGAGTAAAAAAAAAAACAGGAACCTATCTCACCCCAGATCTTACAGTGGCACAAATAAAATAATGAATCTGGTGAGGCAAATGATGGCTCGATAATGCAAGTTCAGTCTCGGGTTTTACGTATACATACTACAAGCTCTGGACTGGCTGGCAAACCAAACTCTTAATCCATTCATTTGTACTCTGTCCCAAAGTATTCACGGTTAGACAGATAACGTGTACTTCAGTTGAAGAAATAAGTTTATGAAAGGCTCCAATGAAAACTCCAATGAAGAAGCAGTTGGTCTCTGTGTTGCCTTGCAACAGGCCAATAAAACTCATAAAATAAAAATAATAATATTTTAATCTCAAATCACAGAGAATGCAGAGACTGACCAGAGAGAGGGGAAGGGAGACGAAAGTAGCAATATAATGTTATTAGGAGTGTCTAATGAACCATTAAATTACTAGTTTGAGTGAGATTTAAAGTGTTATTTCTCATATCACAATGACTGAGGAGAAACACTGGGAGGCAGCATAACGATGGTGAGCATTAACTTCACTTACTACAGGGGCATTAGATTTGCACTATCAAAATACTCTCTTTAATACAGCAACCTTCAGCAATCTAAACACAGCAAAAATTCCAGTGTTAACTGAACTCCGGTAGAGTTTATATGAGACCAGTTGGTCTCATATAAACTCTATTGGAGTTCAGTTAACACTGGGATGTTTGCTGTGAAGATATTACGCGGTTTTTCAATTTTACACATGCCTCACATCAATCTTTCACAAGCTACAAGTGCGTAAAAAGCATGATTCAAATTTTGTCAACTATCTTTTAACGCCAAGAACTTTCTCAGAAGAAAAACTAGTAAAAAAAACTAACAAATAAATAAAAATTGATTCATCACATCACATTAAAGATCCATTTTGGATGCATGGGATCCCACCTCTTTTGTCAAATATTTTTCATTCGGGCTTGCCAATATTTGGGTGACTAGCCAGCGGCTGTAACATTTATTATGCCAATACATTGTTTTATCAGATGAGAAATGTGGCAAACATGTCAGATCCTCAAAAAAAAATGGCAGTTTCATCCTGATGTTTCAGCTGAGCTGACAGAGATCAGAGCCTGAAAGCAGAGAGCCGCTAATGAGCGAGCTGCAAAATTAACAGCAACGTAAATGAGTAATTACACAAAATGAAAGTGTATGCAACTACCCCGGGATAGGGATGTGCGCTAAAAACAAAAATAAAATTACATGATACTCATGAAAAACTGCAACATCTTGATGTGGATGTGATCACCTGCTTTTGCTGGCGAGGTATAAATTCTAATGAAAATTACAGAGGGAAAGAAAACTGCAAATTACTTGAGAGTGATTTGCAGACCTGTTATCCACAGTGCAATGATCGGGGTTAATTCCTCACCTGTGAGAACAGATGTACTATGAGAGAAATAAACCATAAGAAAAGGAACGTTGAATTCACACCGCACATTTGATAATGCAGATTTGGTTTAGGCTGTGCAATTCGCAATTTGTTGTGTTCTGAGAGCTTTACTGGCCCACAAAAATAGCTCTGAGTGAGATATCTCCCCCGCTCTTGTATCTCTGTGTCCTCGGCTTTGTCAAGGCTTGGCTTCATAATTAACTTGTGTCAGTTTGTGTTTCACACAATTCAATTGCAGCCTATTTGTGGTCCATGAGGGGGAATTCCCAAATAGCATCTCAAAGTTAAATTGTTCCACACTAAATCAAAACAATTTATGTCTCCTTGCAATGTTTGGCCATTTTGACCTTCCTTTGGCTGCGCAGGAAAGGAAATGATGCTCCCAAGTGTTCCTGACAATACTGAAAACAAAACACTCCGCAAGGATATGGATTTTTTTCCAGGTGTTCACAAGTTAATTGCTAATTTAGAGCTACAGCGGTCTGGCAGCCGGATGACAGTTTGAAACCCTGGGGTTGCCATTTTATGTCCTACAGGGCCTGAATAAGATGAAAGATAAAATGACTGATGTGTTGCTGTTTCTTTATAATGAATTTGCTCAGCTTATAAAACAATCATTAAACCTTTGGGGAACTAGTTCTCGAAGTTCTCCTCCGGCCCTCCTATGCATGCTGGTTTTTTTCCCAACCATATTTGCAATTGTAATGTTTTAACGAGCTGTTAATTTGACTTAAGTAGGTGCATTTCTTGTTTAAAACTGTTATTTAGTCTCTTGAGCCGCATTTTGACAGAAATATCAATGCGTGCTTTAAAGAAAAAAAAACACTTGAAAATATTGTCTTTTCGTCAATGTTGTGAGTAATTTCAGGAAAAGAATTTTTTACACAGATCAAATTAGACACTAAGAAAATCAGTAAGTTTCAAATTATGTTTGATGAACACAAGTTTTTTAAGTTCTTTCAAAATACTTTGTCTTGAACGTAATTACATAAACATGATATAAAAAGGTTTGACTACTTATTTGGTTGCTTATATACGTAAATGGTCAGTTTTTGCAACCATGTGCCAATTAATTTCCATCAGTTAGGAGACACTTCTTAAATTTGACTGGTTAATTTTTTCCCCCTTTTTATACAGTTGATCCCAATACATCAAAATGTGGATACAGAAAGTTATTATTATTCAAGGAATATATTTCTGTCAACATGTAAGCTTAAGAGGGTAAATAACTGCTTGAGACATGAAATGCCCATGTGATAAATTAGCAGCTTGTTAAAATCATATGATTGCAATTTTGGTTGGAACAAAAATGAGCTTACATAGTGGGACTCCGGGATTAATGTTGAGAACCACTGCTTTAGACAAAAGGTTTTCTGTACTCAGAGCTTCAGCAGCTCTCAACTGCCAGCAGTGTCCTTGACATCAGCATTACACTGTTCAGTTCAGGACTTTCTATTCACGTATTTCACACCTTAAAGGGTTCAGTTAGGCCCTGTTCACACTTACACACTTCATATGTGTTGAGCCAACAGATAAAGCCTAAATGGGTCCAAGATATATTTGGGCTAAATTTAAATGGAATTTCGTAAACAAGTGTGCATGGACTCTAGAGATGCATTATGGCAGCAAATTGATTAAGTGTAAATTAATCAAAAAAGGAATATATGTCAGCGCTACCCAATATATTATGGCTACATCTGCATTATTTATGAGCAAGGGATTGTCCTGGCAAACTGACATGATCTGGAAATAATTTGACTGGTAGCCCAGACAAGGAACACAGAATATTCTGTTTCATGAAGAAAATGACACAATTAGCTCCTTCGTTCCTTTCTTCCTGAAAGAAAACATGGGGCCAACCTTGAAAGAAAGGAAAGATCAAATATAGATGAAATTCCTTTGCAGCTGTAGCAGCAGGAAATGTCATTCAGTCTGGAAGAATTCTAATAAATTGCGAGGGCTATCTATGCCATCAAGCTCACGGCGTATTGAAGGAAAGGATACCCCATTTTTCTCAAACATGGCCAAGATACAGTACCTTTAAAATATCCCTGAAACCTACATGATGTTTTCTAGCGAGGTCAAGGTAGTGAGGAAAGGGAAAAGACCGCCAATTTTAGGGAATTCGGATGGAGCCTACGCCTCCAGCTTCGCCTCTAACCGGCAGATGGAAGAGAAACTTTTCGTTGCTGGCCCCCTTCAGAATGGAGTAGACTCACGGTTCTGTTTTGCCCACAATCTTCTCACAACTAATACAACACCCCACTCCCCTCACTAAAAAAAAAAAAAAACAATCAACAACTAAAGTAAGCTGAAAAAGCAGAATCCTTAGTGGATGACCACAGCTGTTCGTAGGTGTTTGAGGGAAAAGAGGAATCTTTATAAGATGCACATAAAGGATAACAATGAGAATACTAGGGCTGAATACTGTAAAATGCGGGCTGTGGTCAAAAAAGAGCTGAGGAATGCTAGAAGACTGTATGAAAGACAAATTGCAGAAAGAGCAAAAACTAACCCTAAGCGCTTTGTTCAGTACTGTAGCAGAAAAAGGACAGTCAACGAGGAGGTTAAGTGCATAAAGAATAAATATGGATCTCAGCTATATGATAACAAGGATATTGCGGATACCTTAAACAGTTACTTTGCTGAGAATTTTACCTCAGAGCCGGTTTTGATTCGGCCAGAGGGCATGTCCAATGCTCAAGTTTATTTAGCGGAAATTGAGGTAAGGGATAACAAAGTATTAGACAAGTTGCATAAACTAAAGGCAGATAAGACGGCGGGTCCTGATAGCTTATATCCTAGAGTGCTCAGGGAACTTAGTGAGATCATCTTTAAGCCGCTATCCGCCATCTTCAGACAGTCTTTAGAAACTGGAGAAATACCAAATGATTGGAAACGGGGCAATATAATACCAATATATAAGAAAGGGGACTATACTGAGCCAAGAAATTGCAGGCCAGTCAGTTTAACTTGCATACTGGAATCTATCATAAAAGATGAGCTGAACTTATTTCTTGAACGAAATAATATCTTGAGGAATAGCCAATATGGTTTTCGTAAGGGAAGGTCATGCCTGACAAACATTCTGGAATTTTTTGAAAAGGCCACCAAGACTTATGACCAGAGCAGGGCTTATGACATCATATACTTGGATTTTCAGAAAGCATTTGATACAGTACCACGTAAGAGACTAATTTTTAAAATGAACTCCATTGGAGTTACAGGAGGTTTTCTAAAGTGGATTCAAAACTGGTTACAGGACAGAACACAAAGAGTGGTGGTCAGTGGTATCTCATCTGAGCTAGGTATGGTGGGGAGTGGCGTCCCCCAGGGATCGGCGTTGGGAACTCTGCTGTTCCTCATCTACATTAATGACTTGATAGGAATATTAAGAGCAAATTAGTTAAATTTGCTGATGATACTCAATTGGGAGGTTTGGCAAATAGTTTAGAGTCCACTAAAATGATTCAGGATGATTCGAATAGAATCCAGAATTGGGCAGAAATATGGCAAAAGAAATTTAGTGTAGCGAAATGTAAAGTTGTACAGGTAGTTAATAAAAGTATTAGAGGGGATTACATCATGGGAGGTTTAAAACTGGAAGTTGCTCCACATGGAAAAGATCTGGGAGTGATTGTTGACCAAACCATCACAGGCTCTAGCCATTGTGCCAGAGCAGTTAAAAAAGCCAATTGGATGCTGGGATACATTGCTAAAAGCATTGAGTACAAATCCAAGAAGGTTATGCTCCTTTTGTAAAACACATTCATCAGAGCACATCTGGAGTATTGTGTACAGTTCTGGGGACCATACATTAAGAAAGATATAGAGGGTCTAGAAAAAGTTCAGAGAAGAGCCACTATGCTAATTGTGGGTATAAAAGATGAAAGCTATGAGAAGAGGCTGAAGATCCCTTAATCTCTTTTGTCTTAGGAAAAGGAGACTTAGGTGAGATCTGATTGAGGATATGTAAACGGATTAACAAAGTGAATTATGTAGGATTCCTTGGACCAAGTGTTGTAAGTAGAACTCGGGGTCACAAATGGAAGTTGACCAAAGGTAAATTTAGCACTGATATTCAGAAATATTTCTTCACCCAAAGAGTAATTTCAAGAGGAATAGCTTGCCTGACCATATTGTTGAGGCAGAGACCTTGGGAGTTTCAAGAGCTGGCTTGACTCAAAGCTAGATACCATTGAGTCATTGAGAATCTGAAGTGATATATTCACAATAGTACAAAGAAACTGGGAAGCCTAGCTGGGCTGAACAGCCTGTTCTCGCCATATGTTAACCTAAGGTGAGCCTTCGCCTTACCTCATGAATTCTATGTTTAACCAATGGTCTGTGGCCGATACCACTCAGTGTTGCATCAAATCAATTTACATGAAAACCTGATCCGTTCAAAACCGTAAACAGACTAGAAAGACAGATTACCAATACTATAAGTGGCCACATTATGTGCACAGCCATATTAAATTTGCATTCAATACCCACAGATTAATGTCACTGTGCTGCCAATCATCGATATTAAAACATTTGGCATCGCAACTGGCATAGCTTTCCCCCTTATTTCCTTCTCTCCTGTTCTTTTGAAAGACTGGCACAAGCTGCCACTGTCTCCCCACTGGATTTGAAATGACATATTTATTTTGATATGACAGAATATTTTCAATGTCAGATGATTTGTGTTGGGAACAGAATTTATGCATAATTCAGTCTGTAATACAGTCTGTGTGAAATTGGCCTCCTTTGCATGATGCTAGTTCACCAAAATCCAGCTTCTTTCACTTCTTTCTCCATTCTTATCATCTGTTCCATCCTTGAATAAAAATGGGCTATTCTTCCTCCACACAAACCAGTCCATCGTTCTCCAATTCATTTTGGCACATTGTGAAAATTGCCTACTCTGTCTGGGAGGCCCAGAACATTGTGTTTTGTGGGGAGATTTTTAAAACCATAATTATCTGCAAAACTCTAGCTTTAAAGAAGGAATGTGAACATCCTAGATACAATAGCAATGTCTTGGAATAAATAAAACCCCTAAAAAGTCACAAGAATGAATGGTCTAGCATTAGATAAGAAGATAGGGAACATATTCACAAAATGAATGCATCACTTTAAACCAGAAATTCTTCCAGAGGAAAATTATTTGGGATAATGCTGTAAGTTTAGCTTATGTGAATGTATTCACCAAGTTATTTGTTGGCTTCCAAATAAGAGCATCCAGTTAAGGGTAACACAAGTAATTTTTCAGTCCAGTCTATGCGTGAAGATGAAGGCCTACCCTGACCAAGTCACCATCAACTGCGACCGAGAGATTGATTATTCGCTCACGAGGATTCCACAAGAGCATCCCAATATCTTATTGCTCAGCAGTGCCTCTTCTGGCCAATGAGGTGTGGTGCAATCTGCTTGAATCATTTTGGCTCATCTCACCTCATCATCTCATCTAATTACTAAAAGATAATTGTCGTATGCCACAAAAATATATATCAAACAAGCTATAGATATTCTATGTGATCAAAAGCATCTCCCCGCACATCCAGAGAAGCACTTATTTTGACTGTGACAGAGCTCTCTCATTCGCTTTAATTTGTGGCTACTCAATGTCCGCAGTGTGCGATTCCCTGCCCGAATATGAATGGGCAGCACAGTATCTTAGATCAACTGCTGCTGCCCAGTTGATTTTGCAGGAGTAAGGCTTTGTTGAATGACAAGACAATTCACATTACAGCACTTCAATCAACACAAATATGGATAATAAAAAGTATTGGTATAGCAATGCAGAAATGTAAAGAAAAAAAAAAACAGGTAAATCAATAACCCAAGTCCAACAACCAATGTGCCCGCAAAATTATTCTACAGCATAATACCTGTATGTCATGCTTTAGAAGGTACAGCATGATCTCTGAGCTTGTTGAAACGTCTCCTTGAAGATAATTACCTTTCCAGTTTACAGATGAATAATTAAATATTGAATCATAATACAAACACAAGACCCAGAACATTACAGTGCAGTGATCTGATGTATCACGTCTGCTTGAAAAGCATATTTGGTTCTCGGTATTAAGAGAGTTGAGACTTACCCTTTGCAGGTGAACTGATTACTTGTGTAATTCAGGGTAATGATTTAAAATGATTTACCCTGCAAATAACGGATGGTGTCAGATGACAGTTGGAGATTAAATATCCTGTTTGTAGGCCTGCCTCAATCATTCCAGCTTGGATAGCCTTGCTTATACAAAACAAGATGGTTATATTTACTCATGAATTTGCTGCAGGGCTTTTTTTTTTATAAAAAAGAAAATAAACTCTGGCCAACTGAGAAATAAATACAGCAATGACTGGACTTCCACATATATTATTATTGGATTAGCCACACACTGCTTTTAAAAGGCACTATTGAGTTAGAGGAAGCCTACAGACAGTGAAGTTCACAACTGTTTTTTTCAAGATTCAAAAATAAGACCAGTAACTCCAATTCCCTACCCAAAGTTGTCATATCAGACCCAAAAGCCTGATACATATTTTGGCAAATGACCCTTTCAAGAAGTGTCATACAACTAAAATGGCGTACGTTTTACAGAAAAGTTTAGTATTGCAGACCATATTTTTTTCCGGTGTCGCACAAATTGTGTTATGTCATGGAAAACGTGCATTGTCCAGGAGGAATGACTGGATAGCTAGCTCATGGAACACAAAAATTCATGGATATGAGTGGATATATTGAGATAGGAAAAAATAAGTTCACTGTATGCTGCAATATTTTCACAAACATCAATGGATTGGCCTTTTATTTACTTTCAAGGCAACAGACCCACCTGTCAGCCCTTCATGAAGTATAAATGTAGACTGCTGCACTAGCTTGTGCAACACTAGTTGAATGAGACATCTGATGGAAAGTAGGCTTTGAAATAGGACTGTCTAACTCCCGCTGGGCCGCAATGTCTGCAATGTCCGCAATTGAGTCCTCTGGTCCAATTTTAACCAACCACCAATTAATGGCTCGGTTACACACAGTGTGGACTTAATAACCAATGAGTGAGTTAAATTAATTACTTATGTGGAAAAACATCGAATCAGGAGGCAGTGTGGTCCTCAAGGGCAGGAATTTGACAGTTTTGGCTAAAAAGAATGTTTCCTTCAAAATATTGGGAGCTCAGGCCCATCAGCTCCATCTCATGATGAAGCAGCTGTCTGTGAGTCTGTCTTCATCACATAATCACCGTCGGGCCAAAAACAATCTTTCACAGGCTCTCTGTCAGAAACTGCTCTGCCTGCACTCCCCCCAATAAAAAATGGCACGGTCCAATTAGTAATTGTGATATAAGTAACCTAATCCCGGTTGCCAGATACAACCCCAATTATAAACTGGTCTCAATGAAAGTGATGCAGTATTAATCCACAGAATTGTACCAATATATGGTCTACCCCTTAAACATCCTAAAAACACACAGAACTTTTGAATATATACTATTGCTTAAGCGTAACTGATTAGCATGGAATTCTTTTACCCTGTTTACACTTAGCCACTTCATGTATCTAGAGTTGGGGTGCGTTTCCTGAAATCGCAGATGCTAACTTGGATAGTTGCAACAATTGACTGTGAATACACGAACTATGCAAATTGATAACTTTGTTAGCAACTATGCCTCTGGGAAACACACAACTGATTGGATTGCAATAGGATAGCTAAAAGTTCAAGTGAAAATGGGTCCAGGAAGCATTCCTCCACACTTGGATTGGATTTCTCAAACAACCTCAGGAATATTCTTAAAATACACTGTGGTGACAAAGTGGTCAAGTGTAAATTGCTACAGAGGCCACATTCCTCAGCAAGATGCTCCACAAAAACATTTCGTTTCCAGCCATGAAACTAACGCACAGGCAGGGAAGAATCGTTTTCTCTTTGTCTGCACCATAGTAAGCACTTTAACATCTGGCCCTGGCTTTACCCTTTCAGAATTCGCCATAACAGCAAAAGATATTTTATCACCCCCACCATCTTCACTCACGGGCGATAATCCCAATAATACCCTCCTCCCCCCAGCAAATTTGTCAATCAATTGACATTCTGTTTCAGGCAGGAAGTTACAAATAGGATTTGCATCTGTGTGGCTGAGATGCACTGATGCGGCAAAGTGTGAATGGAATATGGATCAATCATATCAAGATACTATCCAGATAGCAAACACATAGCCATTGAGAAATATGCTGTTCTTTTCTTGCCATCTCCAATAAAAAAGAAATAGATGGAAAAGATTGAAAGTTGCAAGGCAGACTCAAAATGGCTATAAACTAAGAGGAAGAACCAATCATGCAATGCTCCCCATATATCTTCGGGAGAGCCATTTATCATGTTGTATTTAATTTGTCAGTCCAACTGAATAATGTTTGTGAGAATCAATCGGTTAGAATTGTGTAGTGTACAAAGCATCTGTGAGGCTGGCCGACAACTCAGTGTTTCAAGTTGCAGGAGAATTTATTTCAGTCAAATCAAGACATGTCAAGAAAAAGTTATTTATATAAATGTGTATAAACTGCCTTTGACAATAACACACACTTTCTCAGTTTATATCTCTCCCAATCCCACACACACACACACACACACATGCAAACATGCACACACAAAACTAAAAGATCACTCTTCAAATAATTCCATGACTCAAATCTTTATGAAGAGATTCATAATTCCATCCCATAACAATGATTAAAGCCCATGCCTGTCTGCGATGATTCTCATTTGACAGGAATAAGAACTGACTTTGAAAAGTAATCTTTCGCAACAACTTTAAAGCTTTAAAGAGCATTTTACATTGTTTTTACTCAATGATTTTTAAAAAAAAGTTTGAGAAACAACCTAGTCTAAAAAAATTACCTCAGAATTAAAATAGAAGAATTCACTCCAATATTTATTCATGTTCTCCCTTTGAATGTTTAGATTTATTAATTATCTGCATTATAAACTATGCCAGAAGCACAATCTTTAATTTCTCAGTTGTCTCCAAAGATAAATTCTTTGGTTCCCCTGTTTTCTTTCACTTATTTCCACCTCAGTGGCACAACAAACTCTGAACAGAAGATTTCATTGGTCTCCAAGGACTTAGAATAGACATCAAAAAAAGAAAAAAAATATGTTCACCTAAAATCTATTCTTTTCTCTAAAACGGTTACTTTATGAGTCATTGATGTTAATGCTTATTCCATTATTTCCAATTACATACGAGGAGAATTGGATGTCCTGCGGCTAGCTTTTCCTGGTAGAATGTCCCCTGCGGAGAGGATGATAAAGGAACTGATGATGGTTTCATCAGACTCAATGCTTCCCAGGGGCTTGAGGGATTTCTGAAGCCACAGGAAGCCAAATCAACAAGTAATTGGCGTGTAACCATTTTTTTTAAAAAAAAGAATGTTTCGGTAAAAAATGGATTTCACTCTGCCCAGATATCGGGTTGTATAATTGGATCTGAGATTTCAATTATGCAATTTTTGATACGGTGATTAAAAAACGCCTTTGTCTACGATCAGAATTGGATATTGTAATTTTATTTGATTACATAAGTGCACTTAATGGGCCACATGTAGTCAGTGTTGATTAAATAAAATAAGAATTACAAAAAAGTGGGTAAAGGAGAATTGTCATTGTACATTATCAAACAAAAACAATTCACACAAGGGCCCAATTATTATTATTTTTTTAAATTATTATTATTATTATTATTATATTTGCTTTTAACTAGTGCAATTGGCAGTTGCTTCGCACTCTTGTATTAGCACTGAGCTACCCACACAAGGGGCACTAAAACTGCATCAAACACGCCTTAACCTGGTCTATTTTCCACACTTAAACCCAGAAACGCCTATCATCCATCCATTCCTGATCTGACCGGCTTTTTCTTTGGCAGGGTCCTGGGTTGTGTTGGACTTTATACTGGCATGTATTGGGGCAACAGGCAGGAGCAAAGCCTTCTTTTTCATTTCAATGCATTTAATTTAGAAATAGAATACCCAGATAAGCCACAAGATTAAAACGACCTGCCTAATATACCAAGGGTCCCCCTTGTGCTGCCAAAACAGCTCCATCAAACTGACGCCACTTGAATTCCAACAGTCAGTGTTTCCCAGCAGAGCATTTCCCCGAGTATCACAGTCCGTCCAACAGCATGTCTTCTTCCTCCACAGTGTATCCTGATGCCATCTCCTCCCAGGTAAATGGAGCACACGTAGCCAGCCGAAGCAGCTGATGTCATAAAACTGCAGAAAATGCAGACGTTTGTCCCTCCGTGGACCACTGTCAGTGGGTATCACATCTGCCGACAGGGTGCATCCCACAAGTACAAACCCACTCGCCAGGCCATAACTCGCCAGGCTTATTGTGGCATAACTACATAGCATAAATACATTTAAACACTACAACAGCACAGGACACATGAATGTGCAAACAAATATAAGCACTAGAGCTCGATAAACATCCTGTCCAGCTTTCAATCACCCACTTGCTGACAGCAATATGAAGCAAAGATGTAACATGTAGCAGCATTATGGACAGTAAATAAACTCAGAGGGGCCACAGTGGATGCGAAATGGTTGTGGTTGAGGTTATGGTCAGAGCATTCAGTTGACAGTAATGTAAAAATAAATGTTGCAAGTGCAAAAGAACTGTTTTTACCCTCACGCTCTTTCAAAAGCACTGTCATTAACAGAGATCGTAATGAGACGCCGCCAGTGCGCTATACTTGTTGCTTCTTATTCGTCCACTGTGGATAAAGCTTGGAAAATGTGCCTCGAGGGTCAATGATCGCAACCAAAATGAAGCAATCAGTTCGCCCAATCCTTGCAAATTAGTGTTTGCCCTCAAATTACCACAACGATTAAGAAAAGAAGAGCAGAGCATTTTAGAAACAAGGGAATCTTCCTAGCTCCCGACTGGTACCTTGGTTGCCTTTGCGCAATGTAGCAAGCTGAACAATATGATACATTTAAGTGAACAGCATCCCTCTGGCGAAATTACAGGTTGAATCTAGCCTGGCGCCTCTCTGTATGGAGTTTGCATCTTCTCCCTGTCGTTTCCTACCACAATCCAAAAAAAAAATGCATCTTGTGCTAATTGGGGACTCTAAATTGCCAATAGGTGTGAGAGAATGTTGTGCGTGTCCTGTAATAGATTGGTAAACATTCCATGGTGTGTTCCTGCCTCTTGCCTATGATGCGAGGCACTGAGTAACCTTTACTAGGAATAAATAGACTAGATAATGGATGGATTTCCCCATGTCTGAAAGGGATGGGAATGTACTTTGAAAAAAAAAAAACAATGACAAAGAACGCTCTCAAGTAATTTCAAAAGCATAAAGAATATCTCTGAAACGGAGTTAGCTGTAATTGTGTCAATTCAGCTGGTTGTTGCAAGTGACTTATGGTGATTAAGCTCTAAAGGACAAATAGTTGTTATGATTTTGCATCAGTGTTCAGAGAAGGCACGCTACGCTGTGCAGTAATCCAATAGCACTACGGTTATTGTTGTTTTAGCTTAAAGGGAACAGAAATGTTTTGCTGATGAATGATTAGCTTTTCGCTAAACTGACCTCAAAGGTATGAGCGGTGTTTGGAGTCCAGAATGAGAATCAGGATTTTATAAAGAATGTGTTTCCAGAAAAGTAAATAAAAGCTCTAAAAGAGAATGCAGTGGTGCATTTCTATGCACCTGTTGAAGAGGATCTTTGTACAACTGTGCCCAGACTAGTATTTGAATAGTTCTCATTAATAAGCATGTTCAGAGGGCATAGTTATTGTTGAATAGATAGGAGGATCCAGTACATGTGACCCATTTTTGTAATGTACTATTGATAGTGCCGTATACTGAAATAACAATAACCTTCTCTGTGATCAAACGATTCCATTAGTGTTTCCAAGTTTGTGTTGGATGATTGACTTTGTATGAATAGTGAGGTCAGTTACCAGGAATGTGCTGAATGAGCAATATTGCATTCAGGCGGTCTAAAGTAAATTGAAGTACAGCCTATTTGTCCTTCATTTGTTCTTCAAGCAATTAGTTGGCAGCAGTACCTCGGAAAAAACATTCATCTGCTGATGCATGCATCATTGAAGACCTTCAAAATTTTGTACCATATTTTTCCGATAACTGACTTTAAAAATGTTCTTACTTCAAAATAAAACTCTTTTGATTCTAAATGTCAACAATTTTTCTTCCCCACGTACCATAATTTATAAAAAGTTAGTCTCATTTTTTATTCCCAATTTTAGCCTTTATCTGAGATTAAACATTTTCTCCAAAAACAAACTGTCCATATGTAACTAAGGAGATCTGCTCTCGCCATACAATGCAGCTCTACAATCTGTATGCCAAGTGAATAGAATGAGAAATATTGAGAAATATTTGTTGATAAATACTGATGAAAAAATTAAAGAAAATAAAAACTTCAGTAAATATATGGACAAACATAACGAATGCAGATGCCTCCATTCATTTTCCTGACAGGGTCATATCGTCCCCTGAAAGGCAGAGGCATCACCACAAATCAATGCAGGGTTATTCTGGGTGATGAAGGTTTTTGGTCTCGGCTAGAATGACAATAACCTAAGCCCCGCGGGGTACAAGGCTCAGTGAATGGTTCTTGAATATGATCCAAAGCATATGCCACCAGTGTCGCAGTCATCAGATCACAAACCAACTGAACTCATATGGGGAACTTTGGGACTGAGTGTTTGCCACCATCTTTAAAACACCAAATGAGGGAATATCTCCCAGAGTGCAGGTTCTCCATCTCTCCTGTAAAGTTTTACACCCGTAGACTCTTCCTCAAGGTGTGTTGGAGCTGATCTGGCAGCTTGAAGAGGCCCAGCATCATCGTAAGACAGTTTATGTCAATTATTCCATTAATTTGTGGTAGCGCACTATGAGACTTTGTCAGCTTTACAATTGGTCTGTAACACATTTCCATCAATACTTGGTGATCACACAGAGTGAGGTACTGCAGTAAGTGGTGCATTCTCTGCTTTAATGATAAAATCATTCATGGTTGCCATGAACTTTTATGATACTGGAGGACAGCCCTGCTTTGCTGAATGTTTCAGGAGAAATTAGATATAGGAATTTTTTTTTGGCAAAATAAATGCTTGTTGGCATCATTGAGGTAGAGCCAGTTGTCTTCAGGGGAGAGCTGTAGGAGGTAAGGACATGGTTTGTGCTTTACAATCATTCTCTCAGTTTCTGAGGGTTGGGGAAGACTTGGTCTCATTAATGGAGAGAAAAGAGAACTAAAAAGGAGAAGGATGCTTTTAGGCTGGTAGCTGGTCAGGCTCTTGCAGACAACACAAGATCAAGAAAGGTCTCGTCTGGCTGTTGATAAGTCAGTATTCCCTTTGATGTGAGATTTAACTTGCCTTGAGCCGAAATTGTCAAGACTTTCTCGACTGTGTATGAGGATGAGTCTTACAGGTCTAATTCAGATACAACGTCAACCACTGTACTCATTTTTAACCTTTTTTTGTAGAAGCTTGGAAAGAAAAAAGAAAATTGGTTTCCTTTCATCTTGTCTGAGAAATATCTGCCCCTCAGTTTCTTTGTGCTGCTAAATATTATCTGTCCCATTTTTCTTGTGGATTGTTCATGAACATTTCCCTGAGAATGGTGTGTTTAACTTGAATGAGATTTCAGAAAATTGAATCAGGTAAAACGTGCCTATCTACTTTGGCATGTAACACCTTATCTCAGATGTTCGAAAGGACAAATCAAGACATCAAACTCCACTATTATTGCTTACTTTCCTGCTGTCAGCACTCTTAATGGTTTCCTTGGGGAAAAGCCGTCTTCATTCTCACACTGGTGTGTGTACTGTACTTGTCATCAAGTAGTTATGCAATGACTAGAGCTTGTTTCACACTACCTGCTATTGTATCGAAAAATAAAAAACAAAGAGCGCATGTGCATGCGCTGAATAATAATATCTATGTAAGTAAGATATGTAACATTATTTTAAAAAGGTTATGTATGAGTCAATCCAAATGGTTCAATGGTCTTATTGGAAAAAATTCTAATTAGCCCTAAAGTCACATGTCTTTGTCACATTCATTCATATGAATATGATAATGATAATAAGAAAAATAATAATTTATCCGTGAAAAATTGTTTTTATGTTGACAATGTTATGTTTTATTATAGGACAGCATCACTGTATTAAATTCGTATCAGGACATCTTAAGGATAAAGGACAGCATCATTGTATTAAATTCGTATCAGGACATCTTAAGGATAATTAGGATCTTTAATATAAATAAGATTTATATGTTTTTTTTTATATGTTTGTTTTTGGACATTACCCACCCAATCACTGCCTCCAGATGAGTAAATTCACTCACGTGCAGAAATTAAACTTAATGGTGACTCAGATTATGTGTATGACCAACACTTCCTACTCTCATTAAACATTAAAACATTGTTTTGGAAGCATTAAAGCCTCATCTTTTAGAACCATCCTGAAAAAAGGCAATCACAGCATTGTAATAACTTTTTACAAGCTGCAGAGGGTGGTATCTTTTACTAAACCAGGTTTAGGGATTTGGGGTGGAGGGGGGATTTGGTGATCTGTTGATATCTGCTAAAATCACATATGCATATAGCCACTGGGTTTGCATGTCAGATATACATTACAATTATTTTGTTGGAGGCTATTTGGTGTTATGTATATAAACTGTATGGTCAAACCCTTTCACTGCTAGTGGTGATTTTGTCAACATCTCTGAAACATCAAAACCTTTGAAAGTCGCTCGAACCGTAGCACATTGGTCTTCACTGGAAAGCTCTCATCAAGCACATTCCAATGAATACCAACACTGTAGGGTTTGGACGATTTCGAAAGATTTTTACCTCTTTGAAATTTTGACCAAGTCACCAACAGCAGTGAAAGGGTCAAGGTCACAAAATTTGACAGTTAAGTGCTAGTCTGAAGTAATAGTAAAAGTTGTCAGTTCATGTAAAACTGCGTTATAAAAGCGCATTGAAGGTTTTTTTAGCTTAATTTTTGGAACCTTGGGAGGAAATCATTAAACAGATGGGCCAGATTTTTCTCCTGAGATACCAGTAAAACGTGTTTTCAGCACATTAATTTTTCTAATTTTTCTGGCGGAGGGCCCCCAGACTCCCCTCCTTGCTGCGCCCCCCCGTTTCAGCAATTCCTGGATCCGCCCCTGTTATAGCCACTAGTTTTCAGCAAACCGGTCTCTTTGAAACGCTTGATGGCGTTTCTTACAGTGACATGGCAGCATTCAACGTCTTCAGAAATTTTTCTAAGTGACCATCCAGCATCATGTTAGGTCACATTGTGGCTACGAAGTTCCAGAGAACTCTTCTTTTGTGCCATTGTATTTAACACTGTGACACAGCTTTATGTTTTGTTCTCATTGCCTGCAATAGTATTTTTCTGTCATAATCTGTATTTTCTGGCTTCATTATGCTCATTTATTGTTTCATTTATCATTCATGTGCTTAGGGTTGCACCTCATCTGCCCCAGTCGTGTCATGTACGTCTTCCATGCAATTTAAGCCATGCATTTCCCTGTCCGCGTTCGTGCATCTATTCGGGGATTTCCGTGGGTTTCCGTGGTTTCCGAAAATCTTCCTTCAAGTCTCGTTTCCTGTATTTCCCGCTATTCTCGTATTAACATACTAATTAAGACTACGTTCATGTCACGTTATGTCATTACTAACATAGACTAATATTTCTCACCCAGAGTATTTCTGTATATTAATATTCACCTGTCATGTAGTGGTGTGTAAATATCACGTTGTTCATTTTTTACTGATACTCTTTGCATTTGCTCTAGTTTTTAAACTCCGCCCTCCCGTTTCCTATCCCTGACTCTGCTGATTACTGCGATCTCCCGCACCTGTTTTACCTCGAGCTGTCTACCGTTCTATTATTCACTTAGGCAATTCCCTAATTGGAGTCTGTTTTCATGTTTAGGATTGTTCTGTCAATTGTGATGCGTGATCATGGTTTGTCTTTCCCTCTTGTACTCATTAGATTTGATTGTTTAGTAACTCCCACCTATCCTATTCCCCGCCTAGTTTAGTCACTTCCTTGGGTCTATAATGTCTCTTTTTACTACAGATTGTCGTCAGATCTTCATTCTTTTTTCTCCTTTGCCTGTGCTTAGTTCCAGTATTTTCGTTTTGATTTCCGTGTACAGCTTTAGCCTGTCTCTGAATGATTACTCTTTTGCTTAGCCCTTTTGTTTTGATTGCTGCATTTATTGATTCTCGTGTACGAACCTTGCCTGCCTGACTACGTCTCTGTGCTACCCCTGGCATCCCCACCTATTGCCTGAATAAACAACTACAGCTTTGGATTTCCTGACTCGCGTTTGGTTCTTCTGTCTGCCATGCCATTTTCCATATATTTTCATCAAGAAAATAATAGAGAAGTGATATATCAGGACCCCTTTTAGACAAAAATGCCGGTGTATAATCATCACTGCACTCTACTTCACTCAAGAAAAATTCAAGAAGATTCTCATCACAAAATCCTCTTTGCGTAAAACATTGGCAGTATATTTTGATGAAGAAGAACAGCATCGCTACTATTGGCCGGACAGTGCTGTTGGCCTGACAACCTGGCAGAAAGATACAGATTGTTGTCAGGCCAGCA
The DNA here is from genome assembly GCA_029721435.1 of Gymnothorax reevesii. Lineage (NCBI taxonomy): Eukaryota > Metazoa > Chordata > Actinopteri > Anguilliformes > Muraenidae > Gymnothorax > Gymnothorax reevesii. The sequence continues at coordinate 97,876,579 of CM056579.1, read as the reverse complement.
AATCCTTATTCATTTGTAAATGTTAGGGGTTGCGTCTTCATCTGGGTTGAAGGTGACATCAATTATATCGACAGAGTGTCTGTTACTATGGAAATCAGATACTTGTTCGCAAACTGCCACAAACTGCATATAATCCCATAATTATTTTATTTTATCAAAGAGAACATGTGTTCATGTGAATGAGTAAAACATAACATGTCATGCTTCATATGGTATTGAATAAATGTGATTAAATGAATTGTATTATATTGCGTTCTTAGTTCATATACTGAAAAAAAGTGATTTTGACCCCTAGTAAATGTTCCATATATTAATTAAGCATATTTTAATAGAAATAGGTGTGTTATTTAACTCCACTTAAAAAATATAAGTAATAAGTAATAATAATAAGTAATAAAAATATCTTGCTTCAGATAAAAATATTTTGTGCAACCACTTAGCTTAAAAAAATTATGTTCATTCAACAAAACATTTTTTTCAGTGTACATTCTGATAATGTTTCATGTTTTTTATTCATTAAATTAATTCTGCTTTTTCTCAAGGATTCACGTGTATCTACAGTGGAAGATGCCACTCAAACTGGCCCAAGGGTAATACACACTTTGGTTAACTCTGAAAACTTTGCTTTGACCTTGAACTGTGTATTGTCCAGAGTTGCCAGCCATAGACCAGGAGTCTCATTTTACTGATGCTTTTAAAGCACCATTACATATTAATGGGGATGCCATGCCTTACGAATGCTATCTGGAGGCAAAGAGTGAATATTAATAATAAACAGTTAATCTTTACATTTTTTAGCTCAACCAACCTTCAATAATACCTTTATGAGTTGACTGCTTAGTATTTAATTTTCCTTCTGTTGTCCTATGGGCACTGTCAGTGCCAAAAAAAGATATGTAAGCATTAGCATGAGCTTTTAATTTCATTTACAGCATGTAAACTTCAATGCAGCAATCAAGTCTGTGACAGAGCAGCTTTAGCCTGAGAGGGATAGCTTCTGGTGCTTTATAATATTGGCCATTATGCATGATTTATATGCTCTTTTTTTTTTTTTTTTTTTTTTTCTATCCCGCCACCACCCCCCCACTTTGGAGGACAACTTTATTAATTTAATCAGTTATATAATTAAGTATGAATCCTCCTACCATCACCCAACAAAACACACACCCACAAAAAACAAAAAACAAAAAAATAAAGTAAAATAAAAAAAATAAATAAATAAATAAAAAAAACTAAAATAAAATACAATACAATAAGGATTACATTCACAGAGTTTTATATTTTTGGCATTTGTAACCATTAGCTCATCCATTCCATCTCTTTGTTATTCCCAACCTTCAGCCTCCCGAATTTTATCCCATCTTTTGGCATAAATTACAAGACCCGTCTCATAGGCCATCGCACACTCAATTCTACTGTAATACATGACAAAATTCTTGAATCTCTCAAGTCTTAACTCCCCAACAGATGTCAACCTGAAAATAAATATTTTTGCAAGATATACAATGATATTACATATTTGGTGTTTTTCTTTAGTTACATCACCCAGTAATACCTTAAATAAATCTAGTTGTATACTATTATACTGAGATATCCAATTTTGCACCTTTATCCAAAAAAGGGCTGTTACAGGACAGTACCAAAACAAATGGACTACTGACTCCGCTTCCTCTTGACAGAATCGACAGAGGGGTGACGGCTCAATTCCCCAGATATTTAGCATCTTTTTTGTTGCTAGAAACTTATATATTAGCTTATATTGAAAATATCTTATCTTCGGATCAAGTGATGTAGACTTTATTCCATGGAATTGGTGTGTCTAACAAATTTTCCCAACTATCTAGAATTCTATATGGTGTCGCAACTAAATTCTTTGTTCTTAAGTAAAATGTGTATATATGTTTATTAATCTTTATTTTCTTTAACCATTGTACCATTTTCATTTGAGGCAGACAGACTAAATGTCCTCCTGGTCTTTTAATAATTTTTGATTTCCAAGTATTTGGTAAAGCTCCAATAAGTTGATTATATTGTTGCAGTGTGCAGACAGTTCCATAAACACTAGTTAATTGTCTGTAGGACATAATTTTATTTTCCTCATTCACTATATCCTTTAAAAAAATAATTCCGTTATCGAACATGCGTTTCCAGAAAATCATTCTTCTATCAACAAGTATATTGGAATTTAACCATATTATTTGTTGTAGAACTTGTTCTGTATTTTCTGGTGGATGAAACTGAAATTGCAACCAACTCTGTAGAGCTTCTTCCAGAAAGGTGGAAACACTAAAAAACATGTCAGAAATTAACTTAATACGCACAGGTTTAATCTGCAGGAATGGGAAGAATCCTTTTTCAAACATAGGATGGACACTTTTAAGTAACTTACTGGAAAACCAATTTGAATTGAGATAGAATTTTGGAATAAGGGAGGCCTTCAGTGAAAGATTTAAAGCTTTTAAATTTAATAATTTTAGGCCACCAGATACATAATCATTGTAGAAATACACACGTTTAATTTTATCAGGTTTGTCATTCCATATAAATTTAAATATCTTCTGTTCATAAATTTTGAAAAATGATTCTTTAGGAGTTGGTAATGCCATGAATAAATATGTAAACTGGGATACAATTAATGAATTAATCAGTTATTTTGCCATAAATGGTCAAATGTTTCCCTTTCCATGGGAGCAGAATTTTTTCAATTTTACTCAGTTTATTATTGAAATTAACCGTTGAAATTTCACTAATATCTTCTGGAATGTGTATACCGAGAACATTGACCGGTCCATCTGTCCAGTGAAGTGGTAGATTGCATGAATGAGTGAAATTTTTATTTTTCAAGGAACCAAGTCTCAGTATTTGACATTTTTCGTAATTAGGGTTCAGCCCAGATTGTTTTGAGTATTCATCCAGGTCTTTTGTAAGACACTGAAGTGTTTCATAATCAGAATTCAGTAAAAAAATGGTATCATCGGCATACATTGAAATTTTTGTATTTAGATCTTGCATTTCTAGACCTTTGATATTATTATTTGCTCGTATTTTTATAGCAAGTACTTCTATTGCCATAATAAACTGATATGGTGATAACGGGCAGCCCTGTTTTACTCCCCGAGAGAGTATAATGGGGTTTGAGAGAGAACCATTATTTATAATTTTGGAGACGGAGTTATGATACATTACTTTAACCCACTGTATTAAAGATTTACCAAAGTTAAAAAATTCTAAACATTGGTAGATGAAATCCCATCTGATTTTATCAAAGGCTTTCTCAAGGTCTGCTATAAAAATCAAACCTGGTTTTTTTTATTTTATCATAATATTCTATAATTTCAAGTAATTGTCTTATATTATTTGAAATATTTCTACCTTGTATAAAACCAGACTGGTCATGATGTATAATATCATGCAGGACATTCTTTATACGCAATGCTATATGCTCTTTTTCTCCTCAAAGCAAGTGGCAATTGAAGAAAAACAACCATGTGCAATATCTCCTTGCATGGAAAACATTACATTAGCAAATATACAGTAATATATGGATTTATTTCTAGTTTTCCAGAACTTATTGCTGAAGTCATTGTTTTGCTTTGTTCATGACTTTGAGAAACTTGCAGGTATGGGGATACAAATGCTGCTCAGTCAGATAAAACAGAGAATACATAAGACAAAAGCACATATGTTTGCACTCTGTAATTTTACCCCGAGAAGTTTAATTAGTTGTCTAGTGTCAACTAGGAAAGTCAGACAAAACATTGCTGGTCAAAACATTGTAATTAGAAAACTTGTTGAAGCCTAAAGTCAGCGTGGATATCTTTCCTTTTCTTTTTTGGTGGTATTTATTTTGTCCTGCGACTCACTGGGGTTGGATGTGCAAACCGGCCTTTTGTTCGAAACAAAGAGCATGCTCATTAGTGCTCATTAAGGCAGGCAATTAGTGAATCAAAATCCAGTTTAGTTTGCTGCATATGCTGGCAGTACCACCCAATGCCATCAGGACACCAGTATAGAATACCAATCTTAAAACGGCTTATAGGTCATTTGTCATTGTATATTGAAACAAAAAAGATGGTACAAGGATTATCATTCCAACTGAAACAATGCTAGACATGCATTTCTGATGATTCAAAACATACAACAACAAGGGATTTTTATGGATTTGTCGCGTCCGATACGTCATTTTTTAGCAGGACCCAAAATTCCGGGTCGCAGCCACAGAACTGCCTTGTAGAGGATTCGTTACTGGACCCTGGGGCGAATATTTGTGCTGAATAGTCTATCAGTAGAACATACAAGCCAACAGTCCTTTTAGCAGCTTCTATTTCAGCTTGAAATGGTGGTGGCCTCTGATATTTATGAGGAAAATTCAGCATTTTTTCACGGTATAAAACAATTCTGGATTGCCTCCTTTTTGATTTTCTTCTACACCTGTGAAATTGTAATACTTATTTAAATATGTTTATTCCGGTAATCTCGCCTGTGTTGATGTGCATGTTCTTATTTGAAGTGTTTATTGTGCAAAATTTATGAAAAGGCATGTTCAAATGATTTGAGCGACCAGCTGTGGTGAACTGCTTTAATAGATTTTTTTCCCTGATGAAGTAATACCTGTGATAGCTTTTGTTTGTCACGTGTGTAACGTGTACACACTGCATACCACAGTGTCTTGCCAGTTTGCCCTTGAATTCAGTCTTAAGAAAGACAGAGACAGTGGTAGGAATGACGATGAGAACTGGGATGAGACAGGAGCTATTGGGGTGAAAATAAAACTAATCCATTAGCTTTCATAGCAGGCAAGCTTCAGAACAAGCAGAAATATTTTTTACTTGTTATAGAGCAAAGTCACTGAATGACGGTAGTCATGTCCTTGTTTCATTCAAGAGCTGTCCCCTGTCCCTCTTTTAGAAATTTGCTTTATATCCTTGGAGCATTGCTAATCAGTCCGCCATTGTCCATACAACGGCAATGAGTTCAGCGGCAATTTTTGGGTCAATGTCCACAGAACAAAGTATAAAATACCATTCTCTATGTCAGAGGCCCCATTAACACTCTGATCGGCTATATACTCCACCGCTGTCCTTAGCAAACACACAGTGAATGGAGCCATTAGATCCGCCAGCTATCCCATCAAAATATACATCCCCCATGTCAGGTCCATTAATATCTCTGTTAAATAACTAACTAAAGTGCTCTCAGTAAATTTATGCAAAGCAGTAACCAGACACAAATATATCAGACATAAGACACTTTTAAAGTTCAGATGTTTCACTATGAGTGTAAAAGCTGTGACAAGACTAGTTTTTAAATCTGGCTTTCTACAGCGCTTTCTAGAAATTTAACGGTTGCTGCATATACATAAAGCAAAGTGTCCTAGATGTAAGGGCTTTTATGCTCTCATAAAATATTACATTTATATATAAACTTGGTTTTAAGATTTGCAGCGCAGTCAGTGGTTGTTAGAGAAGCGAGGCTGTCATCCAAATTCATGGCCTTTGGTTGGGGATTGTTGCTCCTGTTAAATGCGAATGGGAAATAGTTGACCTCTTGAACTTCCACTGATGATGTGCGCACGGACAGGTGGAAGAGCAGGGCCTGTTTTGGAAGTTTTGTCCAGAATTCAGTTGAGGTTTGATTCTCTCATCAAATGCAGGGAACACTGTTTTATCCAGTCTGAAAATTACCTAGATGCTCAGAAGCTTTTGGGGGTGCCAACCCATTCACTCACCCATCTAGAGGCTGATGTTTCCAAGAAATATGGGATAAATGGGCATTCCTCCTTGTATTTTTGTAGGTTATAATGGTAAAGCTTTGCCAGATCTGATGAGTATTTCTGGGCGCTGGCATGATTCTGGTCCTGGTTGTGATAGTGTGCCTGACTTGTTCATTTGTGACGAAGCACCCTGTCTATCCAAACTCTACAGCGACATGCCGTAAAGGGTTTGCGTAGGTCTTTGTTGGCATGGAGATTGGCTGACGCAATGTCGCAATGTTGCTACAACCAATATGGCATGCATCAATACATTTTCCTTACCATTTAACTTCAGACTGCAGCAGGAGTCGTGCCTCTTTGAACAGTCTGCACCGGTCTTCCTTGACTCGTGTTTTAGTTTTTCCTCAGTGGAACTTATGTTTTCTTAGCACCACTTTTCTGATATTTATGACATACTTTAGTGTCACAGGGTTCCCATTTCAGTATTTCATTTAGTACACTAACTAAATAATGGTACATCAGATGGTGTAATTGGAAGATAGAGTGCGTAGAGTGTTTTTTATTTTCTTTTTAATTTTTTGTGTATTGTCAGTCTTGCAAAGCGCAGAATAAAGTTTTTTCGCAAATTCAATTTGCATGCATTGCCACAACCTGACCCGAAATTTGGAGCGACTGATGAGCAAGGTCTTGTGAATGCTGGATTTATTAGCATATTAAAGGCTATCTACGACATTAAATTTAATATTTAAAAAATGAAAATGTAATGCCAACAACCATCCACAAATTTTAGCACAAATTATTTCTCATCAAAAATATTTACATTTTGAACGGCTTTATATTGTACCTGTACAGCCAGACACTAAAAAAATGAGAGTGCATGTGTAGCAGGCCAAAGGAGGGCCCGGGTCAGGTCTTGAACCTCTAGACTCTCGGGTAAGAGTCATGCGCTCTGACCACATCACTTGTTGACAAGGTAGCCAGGGCGCATACTTATTAGGAGACACTTCCAGTGACAGGACCCTTCAACTGTCACACATGCAGTGTAACATTGTTAACCCATAAATCTCAATGAAATGTTTAATAATGTTTGTCAGACAAATAACATGCTAGCATATATTATAATGCAGTAATTTTGTGTAAATCTTATTTAGACATTTCCCTTTTCCATAAAGTTTAATAATGTTTAATAATGTTTTTCTTCCACTGTCTTCTCACTTTCGAGTTTTTCTGACATTATTTGTGATCTCAGACAGCAAGATGGAGTGCCTCGGCTCATAATGACCCCTTAGTTGACCACTGCACATCAAAGTGGAAATATATTGCAAGCATCTGCAGTTTACCCTTGTATTTCTATCACAAGCTGCATATATTTTCTTTTAAAAGGTCACAAAAGAAAAGCTTTATAATGCACACAACTCTCTGAACGATCATCGCTTTATATTGCAGCCCAGCATATTGCAGCAAATTTTTCAGGCTTTAAAGCAGTTCTGTCTCAGTGGGCTACAATCTGCACACAGATATTGTTGCCCTAATTTGTTTATCCGGACACTCGCCTGTTTATGCCTGAGTTTGGCATGTCCAGTTCATTCAGAGCGCCCATTTTTTTCTGTTCTAATCACATCAATACGGGCTTATGTGTGCTTATATTTTGTACATCAGAGCGCGCTGAAAGCATGCTTCTCGTAGCAGTCAAGTCTAATCAGGCTATATAAGATGGCCTCTGCCATCCGTGACCGATTGTTTCAATGGGAGGTATGTCACGTCGTCAATTTGCTTCATCTTATCGTGGCATTAGCTTTATTCCTCTGTGTGCCAGTCTGTGCAGATGAGAGTGGTTTAATAGAATGGAAAGTATTAACACAGAGTTGAAGAAGACTAATAAGAGGAAAATATTAGAAGGGGATATGGAAGGAAAGGGTGCTGTATTTTCCTAAGGTACTCAAAGGAAACCACCAGAAGCACTCGTCAGATTAAAGGAGCTGCATCATCATTACTGCGCATGCTCTAAACTTACATCCCAACAAAGTGAATCTGCTTGCCTGCAAGTCAGAATCTAATTCCACCGTTGCTAATCCATCTTTGCTTTGCATTGTATTTACATAACTTAGTTACTCAAATGTTATGCTTTTTATATTAAGGAGTTTTCTATGGAAATTCAAGGTTTCAAGCTGCTATTTTAGCGCTTAAGCCAAAATATATGAATAAAGTAAATGGTTTTAAAATTGGCAATAATCATATAAGAAAGTACTCTTCTTCTACAATGTTTATCGGCATTTATAGCCCAGCTTAGATTCTGCATATCCTGCAGCTAAAGCAACAAAAACTATTGCTTTTAGTTGATCTGTGTGTGTGCATGCGTGTGTGTGTGTGGGTGCGTGTGTTTGTGCGTGTGTGCGCGCGTGCGTGGGTGCAAGCATGTAATTGTGAGTGTCATCAGGGCAAAATACAGCGGACCAACTCTAACACTGTCATAACACTACTATGAGAGCTAATTTTTGTATATTTAAGGTGTTTACATGTATGTGGATGTGTCTTCTTGACAATTCTTGTGAAAACAAAAGCATCGTGACTTTCTGAGATGCAGTCACCAAACATTACAGGTGAGAAAATAGCATAGATAGGAAAGCTGAATTTGAAGCTGGGTGTGATCTGTGTTCACACTCCTTGAATACGCTACAATGAGAAATGCTATACTGAAAACAACACCAGCATCACTGTCATAGCAGATGTGATCCCAGATGGTCTTTAGTTGAGAGCTGCATTTCAGGACAATATTTTAAGACAACTGACAACATTAGAAAGTGTTCTGTTGTTAGGGAATGTTACATTGGTGTGCCATGGGCTTAAGGAGGAAAACACTGCACTAGAGGGCAGAAGCTTGTGTTGGTTGATGGTCTGATTTGCAGTCCTCATGGCTAAAAGTGGTGTATAGTTTTAATTTTCCCTCTCTGTCTTCCTCATCCTCCTCTGTGTAAGATGTCATACTCTGAGCTCCACTTTTTTAGCCTTTTGTGTCATGGTTTTGGAGGCTGGTGGTGGCTTTGAGAGCTTTCTTGGTTGCGCTCATCCGGGACCTTATCGTTTTGCCCACAATCGGATTCTAAGGTCAGCTGGCATGAATTGGGGGCGGCACCCGGATTCTATTTAAGCCCAAGTTCCGCCTGACTGCTCTTGCTAGAGTGTCAGTGTTTTGTTTGCACTTAAGCCGGTAAGGTCTCTAGTGAGAGAGTTGTTGAGGTATTAGCTGCAAAAGAGGAAAGTGCTAGATAGCAAGGGAATCTTTCTGTTTTTCCTCTTTCTGAGTACCGTCTGGTGCTAATTCCTTTTATCTCGGTTTCCGAGATTTTTTCCCTCTCAATTCGTTCTGTCGAACTCGCTTTGCTTCCTTATTGTTATACAAACTGAATCTAGGTCCTTTGGAAGCGTGAGTTTCTCTCTGTGATTTCTATCTTTGTTTGTCTCTTATTTTGCTGTTCCTCCTTTCGTTCCGGCCACAGCATTTGTAATCTCAAAAAACTGACCATCACATTTTGATGTCAGCGAAATGAGTCACCGGGATTTTTTTGTAATCATTAAATAAGGGCCTAAATTATCTACAACAACGACAACAACAACAACAAAGATGGTGGTGGGGTTTCCCTGAGAAATGTAAAAAGACTCAGCTCCAAAGATGCTAATTATGTGGGTCGCTGTGTTACTAATAGTTCCGCATCTGTGAATGCTATATCCAGAATGGATATGGCTGATAGACTTGCACCTGTACTTTAAGGTACTTTGAGCACAGCTGCCACTTTTACTTTTACCACTGCGGAGATTGGGACAATTCTGATGGCCTAATAGGAGATGACAACTCTGACTTGACAAGTAGATTGCAGACATTGGCAGGGTCTCTGAAAGACTAATCTCAGGGTATCCCATGCTCAAGGTTGGGATTGGTTTCAATGACACACCAATGTTTCAGAACAGTCCTCTGGAATTCACGGTCTGCTGGGTATTATTTTGTGGAGTGTTAGCCAAACAGAGCTTGAATCTGATTGAGTAAATGGTACATATTTGTTATATGTGGAAGATGCTGACGCCCACTCAGAAAACCTGGCTTTCTGGTATAAGTTCTGAACTTTGAAAGGCCTTCAGAACTTCTTTGACTGAGATCTCAAGTGCCAAGCAAGAACTTTTGCGGGCTTACAAAGAATAAAGCTTTTTTTTTTTTACTGAGAAACTGCTCTGTGGCTTCCTGTGATCTCAATGAACATTTTTCATTGTTTAAAATATTTGATAATTCATTCATTGATTAAATTCTGTATTTTTGATTAATTGCACCCCTCAATGACAATTTGTCTTCAGGGAATTATGATAAGCTGGAGCTTTTCTTCAGCAAAGCCCAGGTGACTGTTATCTCCAGTGTGTGACAAGCACTGACAGTTCCTGAAGGATAAGGCAGACAACTTAAAGTCTGGTTATTTAAAGGACGTGCAAAGATTTACAAAGAGAAGGAAGATATATATACCTCTGTCATGGTTGTGAAAAATTCTGTAATTTGATGTATTTTTATGCTGATTTTTGAATTTCTGTTGAGTTTCTGTTAATTGGTCAGGAAGTTTCAAGGGCAAACGTAAGCATCCATTCACCCTCAATACTTTTTTACGTGAAACAGTTGTCATTTTCCTCACTTTCACAATATCTGATTCAGCAAGCTATCCAAGGTATTACCTCTGAAAGGTCTGACACATCCAAGCTCATGATTCAGTTAACATTAGCCCTACTCTATCCAAAACTTCAGAGCAATAACTTTTCTCTTCAATAAAGTTTAGCAGTCAATAAAGCCCGACAGTTTGCCAAGAATCATGGTTGCTTTCCTTGTGAGGACAAAGTTAATGACAAATGTGAATTGAATGAACAAATAAAAAAGATAAAGGAAGTGCTCCCCAGAAAGAAAAATTGAAAGCTAGACACGAACATTTTATCACACTTCAGTAAACCTAGTGCTGCGCTACCAACCCATGTTGCCTTTATACTTCCTAAATCAGCCAGCAACTGCAACTCTGATATAGGAATATTATTTTCCTTTATTTTCCTTTATTACAGGGAAGTCCCACTGAGACTGAAGTCTCTTTTTCAGGGGACCCCTGAATACAATAAAACAATTACAAAGTCAGAGCACAGTAAACTTCACACAATTACATACAACAATCGCAGACTAAAGGAAAACAAACTTAAAATACATTTAAAAATAAAAAAGAAAATAATATGTAAAACTTCCAAGTACAAAGGACAGAGAACAAGTCCAAAGTTAAAACTAAAAGCAGGTACATCTGGCCTCCTCAACTAACATCTCCCACAGTCAATTCTTAAAGGACTCAAATGGAATGAGACTATCAAGCTTCAGAGAGTCTTGGCATCTATTCCAGACACAGGGTGCAAATGAGCTAAAAGCAGAACAGCCCAAATTTGTTCTAGTCCTGGGTGACTAACAAAATCCACCCTTGCGATTTGACATGCTGGCTTCTGATTTTGATGGCCAAAAGCCTAGTAAGATAACAATGAAGTTTGCCAAGCAATGCTTTATAAATAAATAAAATACAATGGCACTTCCTTCTAAACTGAAGGGGAAAACCACCCTAATGAACTACACTGTATAAAACACAGTGATGAGTGTGGAAACCATCACCAGTGATAAAACGCAAATAGCACTTTAAGGCGTTTGGACGCAATCTGAGGCATGCATGTAAAGGACATCCCCACGGTCAAATAAAGGTAAGATTGTTTCCTGGACAATCCTCTTCCTACTGTCTAAAGAAAAACAAGACCTGTTTCTGTAAAGAAACCAAATTTTTTGTTCTAATTTTCTTGGACAAGTTAGACATGTGTTTTAAAGGGACAATGTGTAACATTTTCATTTTTTTTATTTGCCAAAATCTAAGTCTGCATTCATATATATGTCATCATTGGTGCATTATGACCTCCACTAATAATCTGATATATTCTCGTAAACTTGTTTCTACATTGGACGGGTAAGCTGGTAGGGGGGCGCCATGACAGTCAGCCATCTTGAAACTGTTGCCGCTGGCAAGGGACAAATAGCACCAAATGCAGAATAAATCCACGTTTGCCCTGCCAGCCAGTGCAGCGTGATTGAGACCCCGGAGGAAATCAGGAAGAGAGGCTATCGCGGCAACATTGAAATTCAGTACTACTGCAGCATAATGCAGGTCCATACATATGCGGCATCAGCACAGGAGACGGAAAAAAGAAAAAAACGAAAAAGAGAATTGAAAAGGCAGCGCGACCGGCTCGCTCAAAAAACAAGGGTGAACATCGGGCTAGCCTTCCCCAGGTGGAAGGAGCTAATGAGGGAGAAAGATTTTCTAAGGGACGCTATAATTGCCAGCTTTCTCCTCGACAAGTAAGTCAGCTATACTGCCAAAATTGGCCTAAACACAACTTTCCACTCAGTTTTGTTACACAGTGTTGCTTGTTACCATAAGCAGCATAATAGTAGATCTTGCTGAAATACTGCATTCTCATTGTTACAGATGGAACTATACGTGGTTTTAGTAGCTTTCATAATCGCGGTAAACGGTGGCTTTCGAAGCCTACCCACCAGCTTTTAGTGGTGGTGAAGCTGGTGGGTAGACTTTAGAAGCTGGCATTTACTGTGACTAAAAGCCGGCGTTTATGGCGACTAAAGCCACGGAAACCGTGTAAACATACAGGCTAATAACTACGAAAGGTGCTTCTCTCCTATACGTGAATGAAACGGCTAAACAGTTCCTAGAACGTGCTTAATTTTTGTCATATAGGACTAAAGAATAAGCTGCGCTTATGGTCATGTTTTAATAATGGGAAGGTGCCACCACCTGTATTCAGTGCATCAATTTTCCGCACTCGATCTGCAGACTTAATTTTATTTTTCATTCGCCACCAGAGTTCTTTTTTCTCTTTGACGTTTCTTCTTGTGCGGTCCGGAAAGAAAGCTGTTATTGCACTTTGTGTTAATTAGTTTGTTAGCTAGTTTTCAATCTTTTTCCTTTCCTTGACGCGTTTTCCAATTCTCATAATTGGCAACTAAGACGCTTTCTATCCAATGCGATTTAACAGCGATGAAATTGTGGGATAAATTCACTATACAGTGGCGTAGCCAGAACTGAGAATTGGCTTGCACAAAACATCCGTTTTCAAATATTATTAGTCCTGACCTAGTCTCAGTCATTTTCATAATTAACAAAAGGTTCACTCCGAGAGCACTCCACGCTTAATCTGAGAGAACAAGCAGCACCTGTTAACACGACAAACATTCATCTGGATGCGTTTGCTGCATTTAAATCTATGTTGTTAAAAATTGTATACCTGTCGACTGTACCGCACGCTTTTAATAGCCTATTTAACAGCAGATAAAAAAAAAACACATTTTTTATCAACCCATGCAATACCGAGAATGAAAGGCGATATTTCATTACAATGCGGACCAGTTCAATCGAGGCGAAGCATTAGCCTTTTGATAAGTACGTTATTTCTCCGTACTGAATGAAGCCCACGATTGTAGGCTATTGCTGTTAGATCGCATATAGAGATAAATTGTGTCTTCTGTTGCCAATGAAGATAATTGGAAAATGCCTCAATGAAGGAAAATGATCGATAACTAGCCAGGATTAATTGTCATAAATGACGTGTCTGTGTCTCTTCCAATTACCAGTTTGATTTGAGCTTCTGGGTTCATTAGACTTCGCATCAGCCTTCCTGTCATAAATGACACCTGTCCGTGCTTTGACAGTACACGAGGGTCCGCCTCATCCGACATTAAATCTTCACGACGGTGTCTTCTGTTCGTAATTTTGCATCAACAGGTGGTCGAGAGACACTGCTAAATGTGCACCTACTTCTCCTAATGCATTCTGTAAGTAACAGGAAGAACGATAGCTAAAACGTGGTCAACTCCGCCTGACTGCTTGATTACGTGAGTACAGCTAAACATCTGCTTACCTAGGGTGAGTGTAGTAAAGTAATGAGCGCTTAAAACTCTTGTTTAGCAATGCGTGAACAAATGTGTTTTAACTTGGTTCTACCTCTATACGCGCAGAGATAAGCACTCGCCGACAAGAACTTCGCGGTCAAGCTGCTCGCAAGTGACTTGATGCCATGGGGAGCAAAAGGAAATTATTCCATAAGGAACAATTGAAAAAGACACTCTAATAGATCCGTGAATAAATTTTTGACTACCGCAAACTTTCAAAATATAATCTGATTTTTCTCTTATAAATTGTCGCTGGCCTTTTCCACGGCAGAGATAATTTTTTAAAATATTAATTCAGGCTACGCGAACACCAAGGGGACCTTGTCTCTCAGAGCATTCTCTGCGTGTAGCACTGGTCAGGAGATTCCGTGCTGTCGGCTTATGTCATTAGCAAGTCGGTTAAGTGAGCAGGTGTAACAACACCAGTGTTTTCAGTTATTGTATTTGATGAATGGCTTTGTTAGATAGCGACTCGGCTGCTTCACCTGTCTTTTATGTAAAGTTACAGAATAAACAGTGAGGTAGCAAAGGCTGTTGTTGGTTAACTTGGGTTGGATGACGGGTATGTATTCGGCAACTGTTGAAGGTGACATCCTATAAGCGTGCATGTAGCTAACACTTGCTTTGCTTTTTCATAGTATAAAATGTTTGAGATACACCTAAGCTGAGTTGATTATTAAAATTACTTTGAATATCTTACACCGATTCACGGTACTGTGTTTTGCTGCTTCATGTATTATATCGAAGGCTGACTACAATAAAAAGTTATGTCCGGATCTTATGTATTGGGCATAACTGTGTATTGCAGTCAGCCCTCGATATGCTGGCCTTCGCTTCAATATTAACAGTTCTATTAATACATCCATGGTTTCATCAGCGTTGACGAGGTTTTTTGATACACGGTCACTGCCGTAGTTGCAATATGTGTTTAAAAAAATGAGGCGCTAGAGTGCATTATTCGTTTGAATGTAATACACGATTCCAACGCTGGATGGGAGTAATTCCTACACAATGTCCCTTTAAAGGAAAAGTCATGGTAAATTCAGATACCCAAATATTTGTAAGACTGAACTTGCAAAAATTTTAACACCATTCACAGACAAAAAATTTTGTCGTTTAGCATAATTGCATTCCTTGCAGAAAAAAAACATGAACTTAGTTTTATCAGTATTTAAAACAAGTTTCAGATCAGCTAGAGCATGTTGAATAAGATTAAAAGTTGATTGCAGGTAGATAAGGGCCTGGGCACACCTTGGTGCAGAGGAGTACAACACAGTGTCATGTGCATAAAAATGAACCTTGCAATTTTCAATATTACAAGCAATATTATTTATATAGATTGTGAATAAAATTGGTCCAAGTATGGATCCTTGGGGTACTCCTTTTGTCACTCTTAAAAATTAAGACTTCCCATCCCCAAGCATAATAGCTTGTGTTCTATTAGAGAGGTAGTCCTGGAACCACAAGCAGGCATGTCTATAATGTCTATCAACTACTTCTTCGTAAGTAGTGCTTAACTCAGTGACAGAGGGGGTCTTGACATATACATTTGCCCCTCAACACACTGAGTGCAGACGTATGTACTGATGTGGAAATTGTGGTCTGGTGAACCACTGGTATCAGCAGCAGAACTTAACATTCAATCCAAGTAATTACTCAGTACAATTAAGTTGTGATTAACACCATTTATGCATGCAAAGGTTGGTACTTTGCTGGTGGTGTTATCCAGAGTGCCTTACATATGTGTGTTTGAGCAAGCAAACCTGCAACAGTACTGATGTTGTGTCAGCAGGCTGTTAATGCTGTCTTTATATTCACCTCTCTCTCTAACTTAGGGAAAGTGATGGAGAGAAATGCAGAGATGGAGGGAGGGGGGGTGTGTGTGTGAGAGAGAGAGAGAGAGAGAGAAAGAGAGAGAGAGACTGCGTCCCTAATTATATACACACACTAGGGAGGACAATGTATGCTGAGTAATGATTTTCTCCTTGTTGTGCCATTGTGATACATCTTAAAAGTATTTTACATGGACATACTTCAGTTCTCACCTAAGAAAATGGGAAAATTACATTCTTTTTACAGAAAACTATTTTACAGTTAGAATCAGAGAACCTCAGATCTGGGACACGGGGGCTTTTCCACTTTACATCAATGCAGAGAATCATCAACTACAGCATTGATTCATTGCTGTTTTGATCCAGACAGGAGCCACATGCAGATTCAGGGCGCAATGCACAAGAGTTTATTTATTTTCAGCAATACGGTGATAGAAGAGGGAAAGGCCGTAGCCTTGAACTGTAGAGGGGCAGTCCAGCTATTCTAGTAATGTCTGGTGAGGGCAGCGGCATGTTTACGCCTAAGCCGGTGGCTGTCTAGGGGCAGAAGCCAGGAGGTGAATGCCTGTCACAGAGGCAGGATTGCTTGGGAGTAGAACTAAGCGGTTTAAAAGGAACACAGTCCCAATCCTGGAAACCAAGGAAGACTTGAAAGGTGTTCAAAATAAACGGAGGAACAGGCAAGAACAGTGGATTGACAAGAATGCAGCTCCAATCCTAGAGACTGCTATCAAGGCTTGGGAGCTTGTTGCTATTAATAAGATTCAGAAGGGTATTTACATTTCTCTTCATCATTAATTTACCAAAAACACACAGAAGGAGAGCATAGCTCAATACTAGAGGACGCAAACTGACTGGAAAACTTTGTACAATATGTACCTTGACCACCCAGCAGTTACAATGACACCACAATAAACTTATACAGACAAGACATTCGCAAAAGGGGCAAAGCATACAAATGATAACACCTGGGAGCAAGGGAGTAGATGAGACGATAAATCAATCAAAGGAGAAAAATTGCAAAAATGCAGTCAGACTGCTGGAACTGGGGAGGAACCAATTAAGGACACACAGGGGTTGTGACAATTCCAAATATTACAATGAAAGGAAGAGCCAAGGTGTTTCAAAAGAATTACGCCTGCATTAGAACATAAATATAGTTGTAACCGGAGCATTTATGCAGACTATGGCTTAAATCTGTTTTTAAAATATGCAATACTATTCCTTTGTGCCTGACGTGGCTGTCACTACTTGTTGCATCCGTCGCATACAGTAATTTATTTTCCTGGCCTAGTAAAAATTATTCATTTTGTTAGCATTAAAGAAAGATTATAGTTCCTTTAGAATGCTTTGTTTAGACCATTCCGAAAACTCAATTTTGATTATTGCAATGGTGCATGCATGAAATGCAACTTTAACCCTTAAGGAATAAAATGCAAAACCTATTCATTAATTCTGCTGATAACAGTCTTTGTTACTCAACAACAACAACAAAAAAAAAAAATAGGCATGCAATGCACGGAATACCCCTCAGCCCGATGTCGAAGTTTTTGGAGACGCCCGCCCGCCAAACCGCACGAAGGATAGCAATACCCCGTCAGCCTTGAAGGCTGAGGGCTAAAAAGCATTCTGGTAAGTCCATTGCGACACAACCAAATGGCATCAATGACTGCCTATACTGTACATTCTGTTGATCGGGTCATAGCTTCATAACCTGCCTTGGAATATTTGTCATTAACAGAATAGAACTGGGTCATCTGATATTCAGCAGACATAACAGGGGTGCAGGAAACATTAGCAGGTTTAGGGCAAACTGTGTCACACAGATCAGCGCTCTTGCATGTGGCACCCATGTGTGAGAATGGGTCTAGCATTTTAGTCTTTGGATGGAATAGCTTCAGCAGAGAGGGAATCTGATAGTTATTGACAAGGCATCACTTATTTTACAATGCGCAAACATATTATGCATCTTACCAATAACTGAGATTAGTGCATGTCATATTACTGATCATATTAACTCTGTCTGTTTGATTAGAACCAATCTTGAGAAACTGTATTGGTTGCCAGCATTAGAATTTTCAGTTAATAAAATTATCATTCATTCATGAATGAAGAATGAATTAGCAAAAAAAAACAAGGATAAGACTTTCCTGAAATGAATAAAATAACATCTGTTTGATTGCGATCCGTTTGATTGCAGAAAAAAACCCCAGTTTGATTGATATTACCAAGAGTGCACAATGAAAAAAAACTTAGATAGCAGTTAATCTATTTGCAAGTGGACCCTTTGACTGGACACCAAAGTGTTAATGAAAAACTATATGGTAAAACTATACCATAACGTAAGACAGTAAGTCAGTGATAGTAGGGGGATAGGGGTGTTTATATGTTGTCATTTTTAGCTTGGCGTGCATACTATTTCCCTGAAATGACTGTGTTCTAGGTAATGTGTTTTGGGTCAGAGTGACATCGGATTCCCCTTCAGAGCCATTTCACTGCATAATAGCAATCAAAACACAGAGGCATTTCTCTGGGGGTGATTCATGTTATTTTGACATTTCTATTATCACTACAAGCGGGTCATTTATTTTTTGTAACTTTCTCTCCATTTCTATCTGTTCTTGTTTGCCTTGACCTTGGATATATTTCAGGAGTTATTTTTCATTAGAATGGAACAAAAACCAGGATAAGATTGTCAATAATATTTGCGTCTGCAGTTTCTGAATCAATTTTGTATAAATACACATTCTTTATGGAGGCTATAGAGAAAATCTCCTCAGTGTAGCACACGGTCTTTCAATCAGTTTGCATTTTACGATCCAGATTATTTGCAAAAGCGTTTTATCTTCTATGCTCTCTTCCAGTGCTTGTATGTGAATAGAAATACACTATGTTCTCCATTTTCTGATCAGTCAGAGCATTACATCATCTGTCACTGATGGTGGCAGATACAGATCATTTCATTATTTCCCCTAGACTTTTATTTACCACTCAAAGCATCACAATCAGTTGTACTTCACCTCAACAGATGTGTGATGCGTGCATCTACTTTCTAGCTTGGCCGTCTGAATTAACAAGACTGCCATCTTTGGGAAATAACATTAGTCTAAAATAACAGGTTGTACAATATTGATGACGTTCTGCACACACAAAATAGAGGCCAGTGGCTTTTTAAGTTCAGGGTTCTTGCCGGTGCTGGAAATCATGAAAAGCACATGAATTTTAATGTGGTCATTTTTAAGGTTTGAAAAGTGCCTGGATTTTGAATTAAGGAATTAAAACTGATTTACATTGTAGCATTAATTGCGGTAATTTCATAATAAATCAGTATCAAATTCAGTACTTAACCCTTTGAACCCAGTATTATATAAAGGCGTTGTGACCCCCACCTATGTCAAAACACAGCTTACTGTGACAAGGAAACCACCTGATTGTAAACAAGGTCACATGACAATCAAAAGTCATGATCAAAGTCAAGTTTAGAGGCCGGTTTTCCAGCATTACTGGTCATTGCACGTCCTCTTTGTGGCCGCTAAACTGCCCTATAGGGTTCAAAGGGTTAATAAATATGTAATTTACCTCACCTGTAGGGTGCTGGAAAGCTTGAAAATGCACCTTCAAAATGCTTGAGAAGTGCTTGGATATGACTTTCGGAAAATGTTCCATTTTACTGACTCTTTGTTTTGTATTTTAATTTAAATTGAATGCCATTTATACTAGGCCAACATGTTCTAAATCATGTCTTGTTTTTAGTACCAAAGAAGGTGATCGAGGTCTGAATCCAGCCTGGGGCCTTATCGAGTTTGGAAGTTGTCCTTGTGTTCGCGCAGGTTTATTCCCGATACTCTGGTTTCCATCCGTCTGACCGTGTGTACGTCAGGCTAGCAAGAAACTCTAAATCGCCCATAGGTGCACCATGTAGCCAAATTTGTGTGTCCACTTAAAACCTCATTGACGCACTGTCACATCTGTGCCCGGCAGCCCAGTGACCACACCCACTGATATAATTGAGTCGTCACTTCCTCTTTCCAACTCCCCTGAATATTGATTGTATTCACCTCTGTCTATGCCTATGTAAGTCCAATATTTTCTCCGTATGTCACTGGGCATTGTCTAGGGATTCCCTGTTTTCTTAGCTCCTGCCACTCCCAGCCTTGATTGTACTCTCACATATTTAGCTCCCAGATCCAAACTTTGTAAACTTTATGTTCCTTTGTACATTGAGGGTTTTGCTTTTGGTGAGTTCCCTTTGTATTTTTGGATTTTGTGCAGTTGTTACTGTACTTTGTCTTGTGTTACTTTGGGGATTTCTAGATATTTTGGCCAATTATATTATTTATTGATCTCTGCATTTGTGTCATTCATATCATTGCTTTGATTGTCTCTCCTGCATTATCTGTGTTAATAGTGTTGCCTTTTTTTAGTTCTTAGGTCCTGATTTGAGTATTTATAACTTGTATTGTGAAATTAAACATCCTGCTCCGTGCACTAACTTCCTGCTCCACATCCTCTGAGCATCCTGACACACACATAGAAAGCTGACATTCTGTTATAATGTTATTCCAGATGCACTTTCACGCATGTAAATTTTACTTCTCTATTTGATTGTGAAAAATGTAATTTTTACTTTTCTACTTGATCGAGAAAATTGCACTGGTTGTTAGGTATATGACTGTTATAATGATCAATGACACTTCATGAGTAAAGTTTCAAGATTATGCTGATTATGAAACCGTGTTAATTTTAACAAAAGGAATCTTTTTGCAAACCTTTCTTTTCTTAAAGAGGGGAGGTGTTATGTATGAGTGTTTTATGTAAAGCACTGTAAATCATTCATAAATGGAGAGTTGTTTGTGCTGCCTTACTAATCAGCTATTTGTTTATTTTGTTCATCATTTGGCACCCTCTGGTGGTATGTCAGTAGAAAAACACGATCTGATGCAATACCACTCCTTTGTGATGAAATAGACTAGACCTTTCTAGAAGCTTCTGGCATCTTCTTGCCTGGAGGAGGCCGGATCACCCAGGAATCCTTTAGATTTTTCCAGAATGTTGCTAGTCTATATAAATGCTGTGATTTTGGTTAGTAGAGGCAGAGTTTTTTGTTTTGGCAACAGAGCTACATAGTGGCATTAGAGTGTTATTATAAGATTAAACAGTGGATTATTTGTAGAAG
This sequence comes from Gymnothorax reevesii, assembly GCA_029721435.1. Taxonomy (NCBI): domain Eukaryota; kingdom Metazoa; phylum Chordata; class Actinopteri; order Anguilliformes; family Muraenidae; genus Gymnothorax; species Gymnothorax reevesii. The sequence continues at coordinate 97,855,847 of CM056579.1, read as the reverse complement.
TTTTTTTTAATCAGTGAAGAATAAATTTGTTTGGGTTGTCATTGCTGGTTTTCTTAGTTGTGATTTCAAGTCATAACAACATCAAAGATCAGAAAGGGGAAAAAAATTGGACCGCAGTAGCTTCCACCGTGTTGAGGCTGTTTAGAGTATTTCTATAACTGCTGTGCCCCTGGGATCGTCATGCACAACAATCCCGAGAGTGTACACTGAGAGTGTACGTGGAGTGGTGCAAAAAACAAAAAAGATTGAGTGAGCAGCACTTCTGTGGAAGGAAAGCCTTGTTGATGAGAGGCCTTAGAGGAGAATGGCCAGACTGATTTGAGGCGATGGAAAGGTTTTGGTAACAAACAAACAAACAAAGAAAACCCCAATATACAGCTGTGATTAGCAGAAAATCATCTCAGAACACATAAGATGTTGAGGCAATTGGGCAACAACAGAAGCCCAGGTCAGGTTCCACTCCAGTCAGCCAAGAACAGATCTGAAAGTGCAGTAGGAACAGACTCAACAAAACTGGATGACTGAAGATAAGAGAAATGTAGCCTGGACTGATGAATCACAATTTCTGCTGTAACGTGGATGGGATTATCAGAATTTGGTATGAATCCATGGACCCATCATGCCTTATGTCAACAGCTCAAGGTGGATGTGGTGGTGGTGGTAAATGGGGTTGGGAATATTTTCTTGGATCACTTTGGTTCCCCTTAATATCAATCAATAGTCAGTTTACTGCAACACCCAATTTGAGTATTGCTGTGGACTGTGTGTATCCCTTCATGGCTATGATTCATGAAATCAATCTGAGATTACTTTTGCTTTGTAATGTAATTCACCATATTACATAGCACAAGTTATCGCAGTTTGAGTTTATAAACAATACATTGTGATCAGTAAACTTCAATAAACTCCCCAGACACCAGATCTGAATCCAATACAGCACTTTGGGATTTGGTAGAATTGGAGATTCACAGCATGATAGTCACCCAGAATCTCAAAGGACACCTTCCAGCATTTAGTGGAATCTGTGCCATTAAGAATTCAGGCTGCTCCATTAGATCCTCCATCAGCCCATTAGCTGAGAGGGCTAATGGAGGCTCTACCAGGTATTAGTAAGCTGTTCCTAATAAAGTCCTCTGTGAATGTAGGTAAAATTTCCAGTTATCATGGCATCTTTACATCAGAGTCTGGTATGAAGATGAGCCACACCCCACTCCTGTGCTTTCCAGATCAAGGTCCCATTACCCCTCGAAACAAAACTACAGAAACAGATATCTTCCAGAAGTAAAAACTTCAGCAATAAATAAATAAATAAAAAATAAAAAATGTGTGTGTAATTGACCATTCAAAATGCAATGTTTTAGAATTCAATGCTAAATGGAGGAAACAAAATAAATACTAAATAAAAAACATTCAGGATCAAATGGGGTTGAATAATTCTGTTAGCATCACATTGCTCACTGAGTAAATGATGGCTCTCCTGCTCAGATAACTCTGAACGGACATTGAAATAAAATGAGAGAAAAAAAATTGATTTCGCCTAAACTTAAAAATAATGGGGTTTTTTTTTTCAATTTTTGCCCTACTAAAAATAAGGTTCAAAATCTGCTGACCTTGGCAGTTTTTCAATCATCACACCTCAAATAGTTAACCTAAGGTCACACACCAGCCGAAGTAAAATATAAAATCATATGACCCTCCATGTCTATGTCTTTATATTTTGGATTTATTCAGGCTGAGTATGATCGAAATCAGCTCTCAGGCCCTGTAAAATAAGCTTTACTTAAAGCACAGCCTCAAAGTCTCGAAAGAGAAATTATGGGGTCAATTTTACAGCAGCACAATGTCGTGTATCAGATAAGAGGACCGTCCTCGTTCCCCGCGCTGATTTACGGATTTAACAGCTGTCGCGTTACTTCGACACAGCAAGAGAGGCGAGTGGTCTGTACGAATCCCTGAAAGTGTTCATGCATGTGAACGCTGTTCTCGGAAGACATACAGTAGCCATTATAAATGGAGATATAAGGGAACTGGCTACACAGCCCATGCATCACAAGAAATGAGTGGGCTTTGATTTTCAGAAGCCAAGCTCTCCCGCAGTGGCCAGCAATGAGTAAATTAGCCACTGGCACCAAGTTCCCTTGAGATATGCTATTGCAGAGACCCACGCAATAAAGATTGAAACCCTCTGAAGTTGTCGAGCTGGAGTTTTAGGGTAAAATCTTGAATTAATGATAAAAATACAAATAGGAATGGGCATAATTGAATGCTGAATAAAATAAGGTCTTTTAATAGGGCTATTGTCTGTGATATCATATAGCATATATTCACTGTAATAAAAAAGACATGCAACTCCCCACATAAGGTACATTATCTGTCAATTGTAATGTTCTGAAGAGTTTGTTCCATCATGCTTTTTTTATATGGATACAACTGGGCGAGCAATGTATTCTACATAAACCAGTTTGACTTGAATTGCCAAATAGCTAAATGACATGACTATTGCGCTTAAGAATCACTTTATCAGAGAGCATGTAGTTTCTGCGTTCAGTCTCAGCTGATATCCGGTCTCCAGATGGTAGATTCTGGAAGGGAACATTTTTAGAAACAGCAGCCATTCATTATACCCCGAAAATCAGCACACATGAAACAGCATTTTGCTTGTATGCGATCGCACAATAATGCTAGCAGTCCGTTCAGCTGTGAAAAAATATGCTGGTTCATTGTTCCAATTCACATTTGAGCATTTTGTGGCCCAGCGATACAACATCATCAAGTTACAATGAGGTTTTTACCTCATGTGCTTGCAATTTAGCGTTCACGCATGGTGTTTGCCCATCTGCTACTGCAACAGCATCTCTGTGGCAGTCTTTTGTAAAAAGCACCAGACAAATACAATTGAATTGAATTACACATAAAACAGGCAGTGCGTGCGAATCGAGCATAAGCCACACAGTGCGATTAAATATCTCAGGGAAAATTCACAGTCAAATATGAACATTCTACTGCTGCGAAAAATGGAAGAAAACAAAAGATTTGAACATTCATAATCAAACACAGGGCTTCCTACTCCTGGAGAAATACAGCATACAGGAGAGGCTTGTTCAGCATTTTTACGGCAGAGATTAAGATCACACAACAGCCTCCCTCGTGGTTGACGCAAAGATACAGTTTAAGATGGACTTATGCACAGCTGGGCCTTATATACCCACTACAGCCACACATGATCTTCACTCACTGAGTGAAAAAAAAAAAACTTCACTCACTGAGGATGCTTTGTATGATTTTCCTTGCAGACATTCGATACAGTGCTGATGTGGCGGCATGATTTCTGTTTCTCCATGATTTTCATGGAGAACAGAATCATGGGTGCAGTCCCGTGTGGAACAATTGAAGCGCTGATTACTAAAACCCCACAAGTCAAGTCAAGTCAAGTGTGACTTATGGGGTTTTAGTAATAGGTGCTTCAATTCATTCTAGCCAACCCTCGCCATGTGGCTAGGCATACATGCAGTGTATAGGTGTCCCTAATTGTACTCCACTTACTGTCTTTTTTTCTGCCTCAATCCGGTATGGAGGCTTAGATTGCTGTCCGATTCTCATTTATGGCCCGTCCCTTCTCTAATTGTGTCTGCTCTTCTTGTGTCTGGTCCTGTTAGAGCTGATTACTGGTGATTTAAGCACGTCTGTCCCATGTGCCGTTCTGCTGTCACCCCCGATATCTCCTTTGCTCACAGTCCATTCGGTCAGAGGTGGGCAATCCGGGTCCAGAAGGTCAAAGTCCACCAGAGTATTTTTCTCCAACCGATTGGATTTGCAAGTCAGCTCAGCGCAGCTAACTTCAGCCGAGAGGCAGAATTAATTTGTGAAATCAGCTTGATGAGCTTGTGGGTGGAAGAAATATGAGGCCAAACTTTTACTTTCTGACCCCCAGACTTTACATGTCTGCTTCCAATCACAAAATTGACTGTTTGCAACATGAGACAGCTTTATGAGCAGGTTATTATTATTATTATTATTATTAATAATAATACTAATAAACTAATAATAAGTAGAAACAAAAATTCAGCATTAATAAGCATGTTTTATATGAAGTGATCAAATGCAATTTTTAAAAATGAAGTTTACTCCTGGTCATCATATGCCTGCTGCCTTTACCAACATTCCCTTCAACTGAAAGTAGTCAAGCTTGCTTTTTGTTTCCGAGGTTGTTAAAATCAATAGCATACCTTCCAAAGTATGAAAATGCCTACAAGCATGACAAATATCTGTTTATAGGGTGGAAAGTTTGGAAACTTGATCAATAGGCCTTGAAAGAGCTGAAATGCCCAGCCTGTATTTTGGGGCATTTTAGGATACAGTCTATAGCCAATAATTACTCCAATGAAAATGTGAATATCAATTAATTTCTCAAAGCACAGCTTTGTGCTGCAGCCCCCTGGTCAGCACAACATACTGGAAGCTACTATGGCCCTTGAAGTCAAATTTCATGGGCCTTTTCTTATCTACTGTGATTGCATTAGCATGCATCTCATATTTACAGTATACATTCCCATAGGTCCCGTTCAGAGTTATTTTTCAGTAGCAAAGCTCTTCGTTTTGATGTTGCATAATGTTATATTTATGTGGAGAAGGGATCTGTTTTTATTGACTTCAAGTGGTGATGAGATTTTCTTGTTTCAGGGGCCCATGAAGCCTTATCTCATACACGGCAAGCTTTAAAGCAATTGGATCTGACAAGAATTTTACTACCATCAAGGTCATGCTGCTGCCATAACACCTTCCTTTATCTTCAGGCGATTTATTTTCCATTCAGCCAATTAATCATGGTCACATCTTATGGAAGAGAAAGAAGGGATAAAAGTCTTAAATCCACTGTACTGACCAGCAGCGAATGCCAATGAAATGATTGGGTCGATAAAATTTTTGGCTTTTGTTTGCTTTTCATTTTCGTGCACAAGACTTCGTTTTCGAGTGAGCAAATGTCTGGATAAGATAAAAAATTGCGCACCTTATCAGTCCGACTGGCTGCAACTATTGTGTAAAGGTCTGTCAGTAACTCATTCCGGGCAGTGATCTGCATGCAGTAAATTCAATGTCAACCATCTACAGAAGGTGACCATCCAGCTGTATGGTTCAGTGTTGCTGGATGTGTGCTGCCCCCTACTGGTCATTAACTATCACATTACATTTCCCTGTAAATGTAGATATCTTCATTCCTGCCCGGTCAGACTAGAGGGTACGGCCTGCTGGTCGTGTTCCCATTGGGCACATAGTTGATGAATTAAAGCAGTGGATTGTGTGGTTTCCTCACCTGCCGTATATTCACAGGCTGGACTTGGGTGCAGATATTATGGCGGACAGCAAGAACAAACATTAGCAGCCAGCAGATCACGCAGCCCTCCATGAAAAGGAATGATCAGTGCTAAAAGGCTAAAGAAAATGGAAAAAGTGATTCGGTCCACGTGGCGTTTTCCCTTTCAGCTGCCAACCTTCAACTTAAGTCCCAGGGCCCGGTTGTTCAAAGCTTTGTTAACTTTAACCGGTGATTAGCTTTAAACCACAGTGTCTATATCTCTGAATGAAAGCACAGATTTTTGTATGTTTTTGATGCATTTTGTAGGTTTCCCCTTGATTAGTTTAAGTAGTGAAGAGCATTTGCGAGAATCTTATTTAGAGAGTGGTCATAATGTCAGGTGTTTAGCGCTAACCAGCCGTTAAATATATGAAGCTTTGAACAACTGGGCCAAGGTCTATAGCTTTTTTTCGAATTTATTTATTTTTATTCATTTTTATTTTAAAATATTTTAACTGGAATGAAAATGCACTCCTGGTAAACCAAATAAAAAGTTATGATGACAGGTTGTCTTTGAAAACCAACACGGGCCTCCCTGCTCCTCCCGCTTTATCGTCTTCATTATGTTCCTCCTTTTAATGGTCTTCAGATGTAGTTTTCTTAAAACGATGCTTCAAAAATAAAAAAATAAATTCTGCGGTGAGGGGTGATTTAGCTTAGGACATTTACTCGTGAAGATTTGTTATGTGTCGCAACTGCAATGCTTCAAAGCTGGGGATGGATGACATTTAGTTTCTGCCAGCTGCCGTTTTCACAGCAAGGCTTAATTGCACTGTCCACAACATAAGCACATGCCAAAGAGATGCTTTAAAAGACTACAGGGCTCTCTCTCTCTCTCTCTCTCGATGCAGAATAATGTTGTGGTTTTTAATCTGTCTGCATATCACCTGCATTGCTTCAGTAGAAAATACCTCAACTGAAAGCATGTCACCATATATATATTTTTTAAATAAATTATCAAATAACTTGCATAGTTTGATGCCATCTATGCAGACATGGATTTCTATGTCAATCACCAAGAGCGCAGATGCATTGATGATTGACAGCAAGCATTTCAATGGGGCAAATCCTTTGAAGTTCCTAACTCCTGCTCAGTTGAGGCTGCTAATATTTGATGGCTTCAGTCATGTAGTGGTCCCAAGAGAACAGGGTATACTCTATGAGCTATACTGGCAGATCACTAAGGAGAAAGCTGACATACCTTGATGTATTTAATGGCTGTTTGGCTAATGGGTGGTTATTCTGTAAATTGACAGAAAATGAGGTGGTTCTACTTTGTATACCTGCAAAGACCCCCCTCTACACCAATGTGCGACCTCATGGTAAATTAAGTCTTAGCAATGACTTTTAAAGAGCAATCTGGAGAGGCGCCTTAGCAATAAGTAATGCTTCCCTCGAGATGTCATATCTCTATAAACAGAAAAAGGATGTTAAATGTTGATGGACTACTGCAACGTTTCACAATATGTTTCACAAAAACAACTTTTTAAACAAATTTAGCTGGAGTAACTCAAAATATGTCAAATCAGACACGTATCCTAGGGCAACAGCCTCTGTAAAAGATTAATCTGAAATTATCCTGAAGGTTTCTTTCCAGATGCATCCCATGATATTTCCATCACCACGCTTTAGTTCTATCAGTTGGACTATAAAATGAACTGCTTAGGCATATTTATTGACAGAAGTTTTGGAAATTCTGGAAGATTAAATGCATGTGCGACAATTATAATACACCGGTGTCAGCGAGGAAACTATTGCACATATTCAACCTGCGTAGTGTATACTCAGAGAAGTTCCCAAGGAAGACCTGTAAAGCAGACTCAAATTATTACACAAATAATTTGTGAGATAATTGATTTTTGTCAGCTTTTGCACTTTTACAGTGCTAATTTGGCTGAGAGTTTAAATCACGTGGTTTTGTTTGCACAAAGGGTCAGAAAGTATTGCATCTAAGGTGTTCACAATGATTAACACAGCATTGAACCAACTTTTAAACTAGTTTTCCTTGTGATATTACATTATTACATTACCAGTCAGATACATTATCTAAGAACAGGTTAAACATATATACAGCACATAAAGGGCCAAAAACACTAAGACCTTTCAGCACATGCAAAACCAAACACATGGCGAATAATTTGTCGGGACATTTGTTTTGTGACAGTAATAGGACAGGTTATTGGTTCGCATGTGCTGTTACGTCTGAGTTAATCCGGCACAAAGTGCTATGTTGTCCCATCAGGTCTTGGATGAAAACATCCTGGAAGATGTACAATTCTGAAATAGTTGGGACTAAGTGTAAATTGTGAATAAAATTAAAATGCAATGACTTTCAGATTACATGAGCCAATATGTTATTTACAGTAGAACATAGATGACATTTCAAATGTTGAAACTGAGACATTTTACATTTTTATCCACAAAATGAGCTTATTTCAAATTTTCTGGCTGCAACAGGTCTTAAAAAAGTTGGGACATAGGCAAAAAGAAGGGCTGAAAAAGCAATAATATCTAAGATAATCAGCTGAAAGAACATTGAGCAAGTAATTAAGTTAACTGGCATCAGGTGTGTAACATGATTGGCTATAAAAGGGATGTCTTAGAGAGGCCGAGTTTCTCAAGAGTAAAGATGGCCAGAGGCTCTCCAACCTGTGAAGGCTTGCGTAAAAAAATTGTGGAATACTTTAAAAACGATGTTCCTCAGCATCAAATTGCAAAGGATTTGAAGGTCTCATCACCGACAGTGCATAACATCATCAAAAGATCAGAGAAACTTGAAAGATCTCTGTGCGTAAGGGACAAGGCCAAAGACCTTTACTGGATGCCCGTGATCTTCGAGCCCTCAAACGCTACTGCATCACTCACTGGCATGATTCGGTCATTTACATTACTAAATGGGCCCAGGAATACTTCAAGAAAACCGTGTGTGTAAACACAGTCCACCGTGTTATCCACAGATGCCACCTAAAACTCTATCATGCAACAAGGAAGTCATTGTTGAGCATTATCCAGAAGCGCCGCCGTGTTCTGTGGGCCAAGGCTCATTTAAAATGGGCTGTAACAAAGTGGCAAAGTGTCCTATGGTCAGAAGAGTCCAAACTGGAAATTCTTGGAAATCATGGGTGTCGTGTCCACCGGGCTAAAGAGGAGAAAGACCACCCCTCCAGTTATCAGCATTCAGTTCAAAAGCCAGTATCTCTGATGGTATGGGGATGCATTAGTGCATATGGTGTGGGACACTTGTGCATGTTATAAAAAGCACCATGAATGCTTAAAGGTGTATAAAGGTTTTAGACTAACATATGCTCCCCCTCCAGACAACATCTATTCCAGGAAAGGCCTTGTGTATTTCAGCAGGACAATGCAAAACCACATACTGCAGCTATTACAACAGCATGGTTTCGTAGTAGAAGAGTCCTTGTGTTGTACTGGCCTGCATGCAGTCCTGATCGTTCACTGATTGAGAACATTTGGCACATAATTTAACGAAAAGTTTGTCAAAGGAGACCCAAAACTCTCCAGCAGCTGGAAGCCTGTACTAAACAAGAGTGGGATCAAATTCCAATGGCTAAACTCAAGAAACCAATCTCCTCAATGCCCAGACGCCTCCACTCTGTGATTAAAAAGAAGAGAGGATGCTACATCACGGTAAAGAGGCCCCTATCCCAACTTTTTTGAGACCTGCAGCAGCCAACAAATTTGAAATGAGCTAATTTTGTGGATAAAATCGTAAAATTTCTTAGTTTCAACATTTGCTATGTTATCTTTGTTCGATTGTGAATAAAATACTGGCTGGTGTGATTTGAAAATCATTGCGTTTTGAATTTAATTCACAATTTACACTTTGTCCCTACTATCTCGGCATTGGGGTTGTATGATTGTGTAGACATGGACTGTGTGCTTCCCTTATTTGTTTTCTCCCAATCCAGCCGTCCCTGTCTATTTCCAGTGCCAGCTTCTTTAATTTATTAATTATTCTCATGCCTCATTCCCCTCCCTCCATGTCTCCCTGCATGTTCGCATACTTCCCGTTTCCCTAATTGTATCATGTGGTGTGTGTGAGTGTTATAACGCCCTGTGCCTTCGCCTACACTTCGCTGGATGGTCTAATTCTTCTCATTGTGCCTTTGCCAGTTCCTTGCATACATATTGTACTGCTCTATCTTCGGTATCTAAAAAGAAAATCATTTGACCAGTTTATTCGGGATAGTCTCCCTTTGATTTATGGGCTCTAAAGCAGCGATTTCTTCGAGTCACCCCAGCCTCGGAGTACAAGACTGGACACTGTTAGCATGCCAGTCACCCTCTACATCCGGTTTGCCAATGCTCTGACTGAGGCTGGCCCTGACTACTCTTCAGCCTGGCCGTTCTTGAACTTTAATTTTTCTTTTGTGCAAGCTGTGCCTTCAAAATCCTTTCTTGAAAGTGCCGAGTGGCTTGTCTTGGATCTGTGTGGTTCCTTCACTGAAGTCTGAGACAGTTTATGGATCAGCCTTATGTATAACATGAACTAATTTCCAATTCACTGAGCCCATTCTTAACCTCCTGAATAAAATCCTAAATTTGATTTAAACAAACTAAAAATGCAAGATTACCTTGGATGCTTCCTCACAGAATAGGCATTACAAATGTGGTTAGAAAATAAGACTACATGCAGTACTCCGGTAAAAGGTCAGCTGGAACTGAGGCAAACCACCAGACAGCATCTCATTGTCTGTGTGCAGTATGCTGCCTCAAGTTGCTAGCAAGCTTAATTTTCTTTAAGGCAGTAGGTAATAGGAGCAACCTCTCCACACATCGCTGCGCGGCCCCTGACAGACCCATGACTAAAACCTGAACCTCTTTGGCTGCAGAACCGGCCAGCACCCATATTTTTAAAAAATTTCTGTGATTTCGTGCAGGTTAACTGCCTGATACTCCAACTGCCACCAGTTGCCACTGACTGGCACCTCAGCGCCCCCCTCCCCCCCCCCCCCCCCCCCCCCCGCCCCCGCCCACCCCTCCTCTCACTGTGTCACTGTGCGGGCTCCTTCAAGCATTACAAAATGAAGGTTTCCAGTGTTCATAAACACAAAACCAAAACAAAGCCTTATCAGGCAATAAACCTTGGCACGAATTAAATCAGCATTTGTCCCGGAACATTTTGAATTAAATGATAGCGCCATTTATTCCTTGTCAGCTTTGTCACAGTTTTGTCACCTCAGAGATTACAATATGAAAAGACTAACAACAAAATGCCTGCTTGGAGTGGGAGGAATAAAAAAAATTAAAAAAGAGTGCTTGCATTCGTTTACAAAAAGTCAAGGACAAACATGGTTTAAAAGTATAGGCCCCGGGGTTTTTGTTTTTCACTAAAAAATAAAAGACAAAAATGTCTACCATTGTGACACAGTGGTCATCATTGGATTGTTTTTTTTTTTTTTTTCTTCACTCAGAGCCTTCTAGCAAAGCCTAACGTAATGTAATGAAATTAAGATGTCTGTCGTCCTTCAGTGTCAGGGGTACCCAGGAAATGGATGACCGTTAAATGGATGCCTGTACCCCTGGGACGTTTCGTAAGAGAATCAATCTGAATGGCATGAGGGATAATGCAATTGCTTGTTTTTTTCCCCCTTCTTTTTTCAATACATTTTGAAATGAAAATTAATTTAAATGGCCCCCTTGGGGTCATATGGGACAAATCTGAATTAATACATAGCCACATGGAAATTAATAAATCAAGCAGTTGTAACGTAAGTGCCTTCGTTTTAACAGAAAGTGATCATTCCTGTACAGAATCGAATGAACATTCTTAGAAACTGTTCCTCAGACCTCACAGGCCTCCATCTAACTTCATAAGCAGGCAGACGGAGCTGTGGATTTCTTTGTCGATATCTAGTTGATTAATCTGAATCAGGAACACATAAAATCAAAGAAAATGAACTACAGTGAAGGAAGTTGGGCTCCTTTCTGTCCACAGTCACGTACAAAATAACACCGATACAAATCAGACTCAACTATTATGAATTCATTACTACCTGGGAAATGTATCATTTGGAAAAAACTCGATTTAGTCAGTAAGCATGGCTTACAGGATACCCCCCGCAACAACAAGTAGTCGGGCAGTACCACAGTCAATAGACCTTCCAGCAAGAAAAAAAATTTTCAAAATCGGATGAGTAGGTTGTGAGATCTAGGTCCGGATGCACAGACGCACGCACACTCACACAGACACACGCGCGCACGCACACACGGACGGACAAAGCAAATCCAGTATCCCCCCTAAACTTCGTTGCAGGGGGTATAATAATAAACTTCGTTGCAGGGGGTATAATAATAAACTTCATTGCGGAGGTATAATAATAATAATAATAAAGTTCTCAAATTATTTATCAAGATAAATTTACTCTCTCAAATTAGTGGTCCATTAGTATTCAGCAGGAACTTGCTACATTTGTGATTTGCACTAACGGACATCAGAAATGACACAATAATTTGAGAAGCCAGCCTCATCCTGAATTGATTTTCATTACAATATGACAAAGATGACAGAGGTTCAAATAATCTGCTTATCCGGGGGTCTTTTCTAATGGCCTTGTCAGTCTCTACCTCACTCACCTGGGGGGAAATGAGGACAAAATACAATATCAGAGGAAAAATAGTAGCCTGGGAGTTAGAGGAAAATTTATATAAATCTAGCCAGGCCAAAAAGGCCCTGGATAACACTATTTTTATATAATAACCCTAAAGAGCAGCGTGAACAGAATCCTGACCAGAGAGTCCAGTACCTGAGTTCACTCAGATGTCTCACAGTTCAGCTACATTTAGAGAACTCTGCTGTTTAACCCTGAAGGGATTCCATCCCTCCTCTAGATATATGTATAATCTATAAATTTAACACGTACCGCAAGTGGAAATGAGTGTTATTGATGGTTGAGTCACTCAATAAAAAATAAATAAAGGTTTGCATTCGTTGTTAGAGTATTCTCTTTTGCCAGTAACATAAAACTAGAGACAGGGGTCATCCAACATACTTAGTGAATATGATCTCATCCTCCATTCCTTTACATTGTGAACACAGCCTGCAGTGAAACAGCTACAGACACATCACTTATGTCACGCTCAGGCTATGACAAATTATACAGCCACTTTTGACCCATTGATGTCAGCCCAAAGTCATAATGGATCAATGATACTCAGGTGCTGTCCCAAAGCACCATGGCTTTATGATAACATCTCAGAATCATGGACTCGGCTATAAATGCTGCCCTCATTTCCGTGAGTGCTCCAGTCGACAATAAATAAAATGTGGCGGGACTATGTCAGTCGGCCGGTCTTTGTCTGACCGAAATCCCTGGTGGCCATTTTGCTGAAATGTGGCCGGTCTCACAGCAGCAATTTGCTTTTATAACTAAAGGCTGTTTCATAGATGACAGGAAAACGAACTGTCAAATCAGTCACTGGCACTCACAGACTACATGGAGAGAGCACATTTAATACATTTATGGGAAAAATGTGCATGTGGTTGCTCACATGACATGCCATACGATAATATGAAACCTAGCAGTCAAAAAAGATGATGTCATCTTGCATTTTCATCCAGGGGAAACAGGAATGACCTTACCAAACAGTACGTGTCCATGAATAGTGTCCATTTTTTATATATTCAGTGATTCAACTCCTCTTGGGTATACTAGATCCATGCTGAACACTCCAGATTTCAATAGGTCAAATTGTCATGCTGGTTAAAGATGCGTCTCAAACACTTTTAACAGCTGGTGGAGCAGCTGTTCACCAGTTTGTACATCCAACCAGACCATCATTTAGTCAAGCTTAGTCTACCAGCTTTGAGCAGCTTCCTCTAGCAAGAGACCTCCTTAAACCAGCGATCAACTGCTGTAACCTGCTCAAAGTTGCAAAAACAGAACAAGTTTCAAATCCAAGCAGGTCTAAGCTGTTCTGTCCAGTGGGCATTATTGTGCCTTAATCATCATTAACTGTATGAAGTTGTTAAAACTGTAATTAATGAACACAGACCCACTGACAAACAGACAGCTGGAGCTGCTGTCACACAGAAGGCATTAGGAAGAAGAAAACGTTGGCGATGTTAAATACCAAGGCCACAGAGGGCAACAATAATATATTGTCATATTCACCAGCGAAATGTGCAGGAATGTTGGCTAACCATGAAGATTGGGGCCATAATGGTACCACTCATGGGCCAGTGTTTGGTAACAATGGAAAGATGTTTGAAAGTTCGATGCGGATCGAAGTACTACCTGGCACTATGTTGCACTATTAAATTTCCACAGTTACCAATGCAGGCCATGTAAACACTTCCACAAGTAAATGCAACAAAGCACCATTCAGTGGCCACACATCGACCACACAATGGCGACACAACGAGGAATGGAACTAGACTGACGAAAGCGGTGATAGTTTAGAACATTTCAAAACTGTTGCCAGACATGAGCGAAGTATGGTGAACTTTGGAAAACTACTGCAAATCAGCAGGGAAGTCCCAGCACAAATTAAACAAAATAGCATGACATAAGATGAATATTATGACTAGGGCTACCAAATCTGACCCTCGAATCCAAATCCAGCCCTGGTTCTTCTCCCCTTTCAGGCAATTAAGTGACCAGTTCTTGCCACTGATTGGCCAAACTGTCATCACACCTGACTCCCAAATAAAGACAGTGTGGAAATCCAGCAGTTCTCAGCAGTTCTTCAGGTACATAAATTGGGCAGCCCTCATCGTGACAAACTTAGTGAGGGCAAATTTTTTATCGCCAAATTTTGCCATCACATACTCGTTCTACGTGACAGGCATTACAAAGTGCTTTTCAGAGCCAGGGTGGATATGTTTTAGATCTGCTGTGGCCGGTGGTGTTCGGATTGAGACACCAGTGTCTCATGGAAGCATCTGCATGTGGCACCTTATTGGCCAATGTCTGTTCATCACAGGCCAGACTCTAAGCCTCAGTGTTGTCCTCACCAGGAGAAATAATGAACTGCAGCCCACCTCTTGTGCACAGTCCCCTCATATAGCAGAGCAGCACAGAAATATATGGAAGAGTGGTGAATCCATACATTTGTCACAAGGGACATTTTTCAGGCTGCCTTTCCTTTTTGGAACATGATTAGCTCCTGGGATATTTGTGACTTAATGCATTCAAGGAATCACTTGGAGGTAAGCATTAACTGTTCTTTCATTCTTAACACAAAGCATCTTAAGTGTTATTGTTTCAAAATAGGGTGCTTTGTTCAGCTGAATGGCCTGTTCTCGTTACTCAATAATGTTACGTTGAATATTACTTTAATAACTATTATGAATTGATGAGTATTGTGATTTATTCTCCGGCTCAGATATTGGCAGATTGTTGGTCCCCTTCATGATACTGGCATGCAGTACCCAATAGAACTGAAAGAATTAGTCCTTTCCAGACTGTTAGATCTTAATCCAACTTTCATTATGAAATGAAGTGGTTCAGCTTGATATAAAATGAACTTGCTATTTATATGACTTGCATCTCGCTACAGCTTGGATATCTGTGTCGGCGCTGGCTTTCACATTCGAAAGGCTTTCCCATTTGCAGTAAATAACACTCACGGATAGACGCAGTGGTTATAGAAGCAATCTGCAGGGGTGGCGAGTCGCTGTTAATTGAAAATGATGCCTTGGGACACAAAATGAAAAGCCATATGAGAAATAAAGTTTCCAACTCTCAGAGATTGCTGGGGTAATAAAAAAACAATGTCCTGAATATTACTGTACACACTGTACTGTGCATTCATGGGTCCTTTACACCGGCAAGGAAGCAGTTGGGTTCCCATTCACACACCTAATTTTGAACCAGTCGGAGCATTTACACCAAAAGTAAATAAGCTCAGAAGCCCAAAATTTGGTTTGCAGTAGAAACCAAAAAATAGGTTTTTCTTGGGAACTGTGACAACATCAGAGGGTGTGGTTATTCTAAGCAGGAGAGAAAATGCAGAAGAGGGGTCCTCCACCCTCCGCTGATGACTCATTGGTTCTGCTCAAAGCTGCTGGTAACTCGAGCCGATTTGGAAGAATTTGGATTGGAACCGGTTACAGAACCAGTACTGTTTGGTGAGGAAACAGTATCAGCAGCTATCAAATCAATTCATCATATGGTGTATGCTCATTTAGACAGACAAATCCTAAATGAATATTGCCTCACTAAAGTGTAGGACTTTCCAGAACCCAGAGAATACTATTGCTCTGCTGACCCATGGCTTCAGAATGGGTATAAGTTGTCAAATGTGAGGAGTCAAGTTCTGAGACACTGGAAGTGAATGGCTACTTATCATTAGCATGGTAGTGGCTCATCACTTTAATGCACTAGTGACTGGCCACTGTGTTAGTATTACGCCTAATTATACTATTTAGCAGCTAATTACGATTTCTAGCTGCTGAATAAGCAGAGTTTTTTTAGGAGTAAAGTGAAAACCTCTACCATAGATCTCAGGGAAATGGGTTAGTAGCCCTGCTCCACCTGTTGAATGGGGTGTGCCTTGTTTGGGTTGGAGTGAAAACCTACAGGCTGGTTGACCTATAGCAGCTAGGTAACAATTACTGATGACAAGAAATAATGGCAATGAGATAGCAAATTATTTTTATTCCCAACACACAAGTGACTTATATGTCTAATATCTAACTCGTATGTGTTATTGGATTGTTGCTAAAATGATTCTGTGGTCTTGAGTACTACTTCTTCTAAATTATAAATCATAAAAAGACCTTCATCTCTTTTGAGAGGCTTTTGCTTCAATGTGTCATTTGGTGTCTTTTTAGAAATGGCGACAAGTCAGAATGAATAATTGAATGAATTAATAAAATATACAGGGATGTGGCTGTGAATTAATGCTGTTTTAGGAGGAATCTTTTCTCTGTGTCTGTTCCAGACTTCTCCGGGCCTGTTTCTGCTCCAGCTGTGACCGGCTTTCGGTTCGTCACATGGAGAGCTGCGTTTTGGGGAGACCATGATGGATTGCCATTGATCAAGCAATCCGTCTTTCCATTGAAGCAATTTGTGAAGTGTAAGTCCTGTCAAAACCAAAAAAGAAAATCTACCAGTGCTGATTTTCCCAGCCAAAAAAAAAGAGGAGATTGCAAAAACAAGATCAAAACTCGCAATGTAAGCTGAAATAAATCACTGTAACGTTAAGACAGAAATATTCATTACGAAAATGAAAGATGAAGTTACTTTCCATCAGTGAGGTCTGCTGTCTGTACCTCCGCATCAAATCAAGCATTCTCACTGTGAGACATTTATTAAAAAAGCTCATTCAAAATCATATTACCGAGTGAATACCTAACTATGGTCCAGGAATGTAAAACAGGTATACTGTATATCATTGCAGTTTCTTTTTTAAAATATTGGTATTCTGCAAATGTTGAAATTAAACCTCTTATTAATGTGTTGCAGTCCTTTTCAGCAGATGGTATTTATCTTGAGAATCACACAGGCTTAATTAATTCCCTGTCGAATTGTCCATATTGACAGTGACATACGCGGTATGAAGACCTCTATATGACCCCTCTTCAGCATGGATGTTTATCTGACCTTAAATGGTAATGACTGCATTGCTTTAGAAACCTGCATATATTTCCAGCAACAATTGTAGTTTATATTCCAAAAAAAGTATTGTATTTTAATTAAACCAACAGAGACCTTGTGCTAGGAAATGGTGGGTTGGTAAAATGGGAAAATAGCTGTTAAATCTGCATGCACTGAAATATCTAAAAGGTGCAGTAGGTTTGAGGCAAGCCCTTGCTAAGGTCAAGTGGAACAAACGTACTCTCGTTTTATAGAGGCCTACAGCATTTGGCAATATGCCATGTGTTATTTTTGTACACAATATTGTTTGAGAAATGCACTGGCCTATTCCAAATGCTAATTGTATTCAACAGAATATACAGTACTTGGAGGTTCTAGCGGTCATCTTCAATTCTTGATATGGGTAAACTTTGAAAGTGACTTCAGATAATGCCTGAACTATCACTTGTCTATGCTGCAACCAATAATTACATTGCCAATGTAACATTATACATACAGATCATTTATCGAAGAGTAAATACGTACGAATAGATACAATCACCTCTTAAAAGGCTTTTACTTTAACTCCAGAAAAACAATGGATTTTTTTCTGTCATGCTGAGAAATTTAGGATAGGAAATAAAATATCCTGTATGTACATCTAACGAGCCTGTCCTCAGAAAAAATATGCCCGCAAAGGTCGTTTATCAAGCAGCTTATTACTACCCTAAGTTACGTTTAGGAGTTAAGCGACCTCCAGCAGTCATGTAAATAACTACAATCTGGTTTCCATCGCCAGCGTCGCCGTCGGTAAATCTCTAACCTAAACCTAATCCTAACTGTAACTCCATTCCTAACTGTAATTTTAAGTGGAATTCTGAGTGAAACTGTGTTTGTATCTCAAACTGTAATTCTTTTTTTTTCCTCTGGGAATTTTTCCTTTTTTCGACAACCATACAGTGTACTGAGACAGGAAGGCCGGGTATAAGAACAGGGAAAGACACGCAGCAAATGACCCGAGCCAGAATTGAACCCAGGTCGTCGCGGGAGGGACACGGCCCCCAATGGTACGCGCACCCAAACCGATGAGCCACCAGGACGCCCCTCAAACTGTAATTCTAACTGTACCTTCTTGCTGCCAGTAGGGGCGCTGATTTAGGAAACGCTCCAATGGGTCATTAATCAGGGTAAACAGAATAAATAACCTATTTTGGCATGTGTTTGGAGGATAGGTTGCATCTAACAAAAAGACAGGAATAAGGTTTTCCATGTAATTACATGCAGCTGAACTGTGTATGGTGAGCATTTATGCCACTCAACATAAAACCAACTCTATTCTATAAACAATACTAGAAAATTATTCTGCATTTTAGGTCTCAAGGCACAATATTGTGAAAAGTCAAGTTTAATGAACACTTCGGTTCACATAAATCACTGCTCAACTGCATCTTCAAATTAAGCTAAAAAAAAAGATTACGAAGCTCCGAATGCAGCCTTTAACTTCTTAAAATCTGCCATCCCATATGTGGGTTTGTCAAATGCAGCTGCTTTATTCAATGCTCTGGACTTTTCGACCTAATTTAAATTCTACAGGACATCTTCAGATTTCCATCTTAAGATCCCAAATACGTCCAGCTGAATTAAAGGGAAATGTGTTTAAAATGATACAAGAGATTTGATGTCATGTTGCTACTATGAAAACATGGCACCCTGGGTTTGAATATCTCACTCAAAATCTGAGTGATGTATCTTCAGTGAAGCGCTGCAACCTGCAGATACAAAATATGTATGTGACATTGTCCTACAGTATAGGGAAAAAAAGCTAAATGTGAACCTGTTTAAAGCTAAAATAAGCAGTATTATGTGCATTTTTATTTACAGTAAAATGACCTTCAGCAATGTGACAGACATCATCAGCAGGTCTCTTGCCACAGTAAAGTTTACTACCAACTTGCTGCTGCTGCCTGTCTTCTTTTTTCAAAATTTCTTTGAAGGCCTGACAATAAGCTCCTCCACTGCCTTCATGTCTCAACTCTCCCCATTGTTGTACGGGACTCACAAAAAACTTATTCCATCAAGGGGCGTGTTTTTGCAGGACGTAGCAATGCATATGCAGCCTGTGCTCTGGCTTCTCGAGTGATCTGTGCATGGCTTTGGTCATGTCTAGATGCCTTTTCAGGCTAGCAAGTAAATAAGTGACACTATGCACTATTCAGGCAGACAGCAATCGGTGCGCATACCGTTCCCATGAAGGGTAAATTAGCGAAGTACCTCTGACTAAGGTAGCCTGTTATCTACTGGTATAGCTAGCTAGCTCCTATTTCAAAACGCTAATGTTACTTGTTGGGCAACATGAAGAGTAATTAGAATTCATATATATTTAGTCATGGTAAAAGGTGTCGAACTTGCCAGGCATGGACTCCTGCCAGGTCCCATCTGTATTTATATCTTGTAGGCCTACAATTATTTAACAGTCAATGTGACTGCATGTGGATGGTAGCTAGCATGCTTGCACTAGCTAGCTAAGATTCCCATGTTGAATGAGCCCATATTTGAAAAATGTTGGTCAATATCAGAATTTATCAACAGACTGCTAAAAGCGATTTGAAAACCTGAGGGGAAGAATAGTCTCAGTTTTAGCAGAGAGCAGCTGCAAGGACTAAAATTCTTTTTTCATCACTCGATGATCACAAAAAGTAAAAGAGTCATCTCAGTTTAAAGTTACAATTAGGTTTGAGGTTTTCTGCATGTTTAATCTTGGAGTATTAGCAAAGATTAGGTTAATAAACAACTGTTAAGATCGTGGTTTTGCTATCCAAAATGCCACGAGATGACCCACACTAGAGTTTTTAGTTAAAGAGTTGCAACAAGAACAAGAGCCATTTTGACTCCATCGCACAAAACCGAGTTATTCTCTGCAAAGGAAATCTTCAGAGTATCTCTTTCTTTCCTTGGAAGGGAAACAAATTCATTTCACGAGAAAAAAAATAAACTAGCTAGCAAAAGCATAATTGAGGAAAATGTTTGGACATGAGAAGAGACAAAATGGAAAAACAAATCAATGAACAGAAGTGAATCAAAACCAGTTTGACACTCTCATTTGCTTTCTGAGCAAATTGTGGGGTTGTATGGGCTACAAATTGCCACTACTTACATTAGATTCAGTGGAAAGCTCTCTGATCTTCTCCAGGTAGCCGCACCAGGCATTAGTGCTGACAAACGATTAAAATTTTTAATCAGATTAATCACAGGGCTGCTGTGGATCAATTTGGATAAATCACCAAGAAATATTATTTATTTTTATTCTATATTAATCGTGTTTCATTTTGCATGAGCAAAGAGACTCAAGAAAGAAGAGAATATACATGCACTTAACCCCTTTGCACAGTAGCCAAATCTGGCCATTTGGGTGTTACCTTATTTAAGGCTTTATAATTCAAGATTGCAGCTTCACAGACAGGAAAATTGATTAAATGATTAAACAGTCAAGACATTTACCCTGCAATGAAAAGCTAACAGCTCCCATCTCTGAGTTCACAACTTTTCTACACCTCATAAGGAACAAGTAAAACTCACTAACTCCATAATATCTGAATTCTGAAATATACCTAATTTTTACAGAACAGACGTTCCACTTTCAGTCAAAATCAAACAATATATCGAGGGCTGACTGCGATAAACAGTTATGTCCAATGTGAAACATCTGGACCAAACTGTTTACTGTAGTCAGCCCTCGATATGCCTATCTAGATTCAATAGTTAGTGTCCCAGCTCGGCTTGCTTGGGAACATTCAATAACTGATCTGGGGTTGCTATCTAGTGATGGAGTACTGTAACTGCATGCTTAAATTTGCAGTTCCATGTCCGCGAGCGTCTTTAGTGTCTTCCATACAGAGTTGTTTGGTTCTGCTGAATCAACTGCCCATTTTGGACAAACTGTCCAAAATGCGACGTTTCAGGCATTTGAGTGATTCTGCGTGGCAGATGGATTAATTGCGTTAAAATTTTTAATCAGATTAATAATGATGATGCTCGTTGTTTGATTGTAAACCTGCGACCAAAGTTGGATTAGATAACTCACATCATCCACTCGTCCATGTAAAAAGCTGGAATCAATAAAGTTATTTGTTATGATTGTGTTTATATAGAAGTTTCAACGGCGTTGGATTAAAGCTATTGCTCTACAACAAAGTATGCGCAAGCACCGCTAAGAGTGACGTTAGCAGACGTTGTAGCTATTGTAACCTCAAAACGGGACAATATCAATATAATGACGGTACAATGCCTGCCTACAAAGCTGATATGGCCTGTCTTTGCTTTCAAACAATAGTTGCTAGTAAATCAACAATTTTTCTCACTGAGAAGCATGAAGCTCACTATAAAAAACACTCCGAAAAGGGGCTAACTCTGCCGGTGAAATGCTACTGCTACCTCGGCTAACCTTGTTTACATTATTAGTCCCCTACCGGAAACGTAGGGGACTATAGGATTGCACTTCGTCCGTCGGTCAGTCCGTCTGCAAGTCCGTCCGTCCGCATTCATGTCCGCTCCATAACTTCAATACCGTATGACCTAGGAACATAAAAGTTGGTGTGTGGATGCATGTTGGGGAGAGGGTGTGTCATGTACCCTATTCAGGTGACTTTGACCCACTTTTTAGGAAATATAATATGCATACACCTGTAGGGGACTAGTATAGCGCGGCAATACGATATTCGCCGATAGGCGGTGCACTTGTTTGAATGGGCTTACAATCAGTTACGTTTTGATGACCCAAATTGGGACTGTGACCATGACCACACACGATAACATAGCCAACAAAAGCAATGTGTGATAAATACAATGCATGAATACGAGTCTATACCTTTCAATCAGCAACACTGCCAGCTCGGCATCCGACTTGCAGCCCTCTTTTGCCATGAGCTCTCTCCACTGTGAAAAAGGCGGTCCAATATTAACTCTGGTTTTTGTGCCGAGCACGGTCACTCTCCCTTTTTTTAAATCCTGGCTTCCACCGACACCGTCCTTTTTCGGTTCTTTGCCTCAGCCATCTTTCAAGACACGCCAGCGGGCTAGCCTGTGGGCCTAGCTGCCTTCTCCTTATGCTCCTTATCCAAAAGCTCGTGTGTGCCGTAAAGCAGAACGTACATCTCGCGAGAGTGCGGGACCCGCGATCGAAAGTTACGTGGTCCCAGATGCAAGCCACCAGGTCCCTTTGTGGTAATGGGAGAGATGCCATTCTCACTGCAATAATCCAGCCCACCAATAGATAGACTTTGACACTGATATTTTATGGTGAAATTCCTACCTAGTGGGGCTTTAATGCTTTTTGCTATCTGGGTAGTTGCCCAAGTTGAATAGGTTAGGTGAGCCTTTAATACAGGATCCTTAATCTCAATTCAAAATTTACGCTGCACACCTACAATGTTCCTGAAGGAAAATTATTCCTGTTTATAGTCCGAATCCACGCTGAAAGCTGCCTTTTACTGTGGGGAAAGCGAAAGAACTTATTATCCCCCCCAATGCGATTTGTGCTTCCTCTAGCCCAGTCTGCAGAGTATGCGCGCAACCCAAACCTCGCTTGAGTCGAACTGATCTATACCGTGTTTAGAGAGTAAATTAATCCGGTGCTTGCTAATTTTCCAGGACATTTAATTCGTCCTCTAAACCATCTTTACCAGGCTAAAACAAAATACTATAATTGTCGTCATATTTATCG
Source organism: Gymnothorax reevesii (assembly GCA_029721435.1). Taxonomy (NCBI): domain Eukaryota; kingdom Metazoa; phylum Chordata; class Actinopteri; order Anguilliformes; family Muraenidae; genus Gymnothorax; species Gymnothorax reevesii. The sequence continues at coordinate 97,833,232 of CM056579.1, read as the reverse complement.
GAGGAATCGATGAAAAAAGGCGAGGAATCCAAATTGCTCGCCGTGTTTTCCATTCACACGCTGACTTTGTTACGAGTCCCTTTGATGACGTCATGGTAAATTGAGGTTCGCCAAATATGGATTCAGAAAACGTTCGGCAGCAGTGAATAAAAACATATTTTTTAATGAAAATCAGCAGTAAAACTTATTTTTCGTACAGGATGATTTTTTATGATGATATGATACATTTCTAATGCACAATTGAGCATTTTTGCAACTACGACCTCCTGACACTTTAACCACAGCATAGAGCGTGCTCACGACCTCTAATAGGGCTATCGCCACCCTTATCTTGAGTTGCATTCGGGCCCGCTGCTTTATCGGGATAATGCACCAAAAAATATAAATGATAAAATGTCGGTCTTCCAGCTAAGACCGAATTCACTCAACTGTGAAGAAGTATTATTTAGTCATCGTAGTATAATTCACGAGTTCTTCTCACTACGCTGTCAATTAAGGATTTGTTTGCTTTATTTATATTGTTCATCCTGTGCTCTGCTCAGTTAGTAAAGACACATGCTACACGTTTTAAACTCAGCTGTGGTTGCACCATAAAACAGCTTCCTCTCATTTTCTCATGAAATTTGTGGCTGTATCTTATCTATGTACTTCATGGGGCTTTGTGACCTATTACTGTGTCTTAGCGGTCATGATAAACATACATGTCAAATGTATTTTAAGCAATTGCCTGCTGTTCTGGACAAGTCTTTGACTCTTTATCTAAAACAATCCTTAACTTTTCTCGAACATGTTCAAGGCTACCAATTACTGTCTTCAGCAGTGTTATGGTTGGCACTGGCAATTGTTTACAGTTGTTTCTGTTGACTGTTGTAATTTTAACGATGGTAGCTCAAATATGCTAAGTATTTTCAGATCACGGTTGCCTTGCTGCTTGTTGAAATTACTGGACCGAATTGTGGTCGCAAGTAGTGTTAACATTAATTTTTGACATGCTGCTTGTTTTACTTGCTTACAATAGTCCATGCTACAAGTACTGCTTTGTTATCAATGTTATTCGTTTATCCCCGGCAGGTGCTATCATTTGTGGCAGAGTCCAGTTCAAGTAATGGTTTGCAAGAATTACATTGCATACACCTTGCAACGATCAACTGGCGGCAGTGGTGGAATGTAACGAAGTACAGATACTTCGTTACTGTACTTAAGTACATTTTTCATGTATCTATACTTTACTTAAGTCAAAATAATAGTTCATACTTTTGACTCTTACTTTGTCACATTTTGCAGCTATTATCTGTACTTTCTACTCCACTCCATTTCTAAAATGCACCTTGTTACATTTTCAGATTGTAGGCTAAAATGGTTGCGTTGCTGCCTCGGAAGTTTAAACCAATCAGGTAGTGCTGTCCCGGCCTCCGATGATGGCAGAGCACGCCTTTGGAAGCGGCAGTCGCATTCCAACAAAACCTGACTCACCAAACATGGATCCTGCGATTGAGCCCCCTGAACAGGGTATATGCAGGAATCGCATTGTTCCTGACAACCTCTGTATCTCTGCCAAATATACAATAGCGTAGGTCCACACATAGGGAGAAACAGTGAGAACACATGGAAAACATCACGTTCTTGGAGTTAAAATACTAGACTTTACCCATCAAATATTATCAGACCAGGAGTGTAAAAAACAACTATGAAATCTCAGGATTGAACACTGAGTTTTTCTGCTTTCTGTGTGCGCACAGAGTAAGATATTTCGCTAATTTAAACTGTGATTCGGACACACATTTGAGCGATAATTAGAGGAAATGCTACACTGCTGATATTTCCTTTCTTTTTCTTTCTGACATATTTTATCGGGATAGAATAAAGCATTAGATAATAAATAAAATTTAATGAGTACCGGTATCACCCATTCATCGGTCATGATAGTGCACTGGGTGACACTCCCATTTTTATGGCTGATTTATAGCAAGCCTAATTTCGTTAAAAAAAAAAAAAAAAAAAAAATCATCAATGCGTTGAATTATTCCGATCACCCTTTCATTGGACGCGTTTTCAGTCTACTTGCGCCATAAAACGGACAGAACTGACAAAATGGGAAGATCACAGTTTTGTGTTACGCCTGTCCTGTGCTAACAAATGGCGAAAAAATATCTCCATTCAAACAAAGAAATTCAATGCTTGCTCAAAATGTAGGCAGACGAAAACATTCACAACTGGACACTAGACGCAAAAACTTGGGAGATTTATGGAATAATTTGTGAATAGTTATATTCAATGGTTATCACAGAATAATAGAGCCATGCTATGACGAAATAAAAATGCGGCTGCGATATTTCAATGTGCGGGACGCAGTGCGAAAGTCTGGCAGCTCAAGTTGTGAGACAGATACATTTCCGACAGCATAATCGCCAAAAACGCAAGGGCAAAGGAATTCCATATTCAACATCCACAGATATCGAATGTAATCAGTACATTTTCGGCATGTTTGGGTGCGCAGAGAAAGATTTGGATGTGTAAAAACAAAGAACAATCGGTCAAGAAAATTTTGAGTTTAATTTGTCGTGCTGCTATACGTGGTAATGCATGTTACAGATGACACACCAGGTTGCTAGGGCACGTGCAGCATATGCATGCGCGGTATTAATGCTCGATTTTAATGTTATCAACCCTCTTCTCAATAATCTTTAAGGACAGAGCCAAGTCACCATACCCAAGTTGTGCACTTATTCCAGCATGTCTTCAATAAATCTTTTCCTTTATTGACAAAGTGGTTCAATCAGAATGACGCCTTAACATTATTCTGATTGACCACAGAATCAAGCAACTCTTATCTACATAAAGCACCTGCTTCAACCCGTTGGGGAGTCACCTGAGTGCACATGACTGTCACCTAACTTTACTGTCAGCTGATTGGTTGACCAGTAATATGCAGGTTTATGTTCGTTGGCATCCTGAGAAGTAGCTCCTCACACCACTCACTTGGCAGCCCACCTCCATCCCAGCTCCACCCGTCAAGTATATCATTCATTAATCCTTTTTTCTTACGACTAAGTTGCTGTTATATGAGAATGTCTCTTCTGTTTTAGGTCATTCTTGCTGTTGGCTCTGTTCTGTGGGGGGACAGTTGCAGCTCCCCACCTTCGGTTCCACGTTTGCACAGGCAGAAATCACTCAGAACAGAGCCATGGCACCAAACCCAACGTGTGCACTATGCCTGTATGTCTTCAATAAATCTCTTCCTTTTTGAGAAAGTGGTCCTGTCAGAATATACAGTATCATACCATCTATAATGACATGAGAGACTTTTCAATGGAAAAGACTTGAAGGATTTGAAAGACTCATTGGTAAGGGAAAATGCATTTTTTGTGAGTGTTTAACAAAAGTATTAGGGCCCTCTCCAGTGCTGGTATTTTGTCATGATTCCTTTTACAGGCCTCTGGCAGACTGTGAAAAGTAAGAAAAGGCTGACAGACAAACTAAAAAAAGCACCCAAGACACGGCCTCTCGGCAACATTGGTTCAGTCAGGACAACTCACGTCTCAATGAAATAGAACAATTTATTCATGGATATGAGCATTACATTGTATTTTGGCGGCAGTTCTGCTCTGGAGGAATAATCTACTTAGGCACAGCAAACATACAAACATAGTCAGGAACAGAAATCAAAATCCCCCCGGTGTGAGCAGAACCAAACAGGTGGAGGCTGGGGTGGAGGCGGCAAGCAAAAACCAAACAGCATGTTGCATAGCATGAAGCGTCATTGCGAACAGCAGCGGAAGCAAGTGAGCTTGACGTCTTTCAAATAGACCGCTGCATGACCTCGTGATGTGTATCCTCCAATTGTTCGCCTGCTGGTGCTGACGTGCTGGTAGCTTACCAGGCTGCTGTCAGCTGATGTAGCTCTTCTCGAGTTTCCTGCCTGAACTAGTTACACTCATTTCAGTCAGGACAACTCACGTCTCAATGAAATAGAACAATTTATTCATGGATATGAGCATTACATTGTATTTTAGCGGCAGTTCTGCTCTGGAGGAATAATCTACTTAGGCACAGCAAACATACAAACATAGTCAGGAACAGAAATCAAAATCCCCCAAAACAGCAACCACCGCCAAGTGGCTAAACCATGTATACAGTGGAGCACCCACTGCCTCCTGAATGACCATGAAATCCATAGAGATATCCAGGGTCAAAACATTGACTACTAAAAGGCTGCCAAGTATTTAGTGTAGTTTTACTATCATCAATGCAGATAACCTGGATCAGAATGGACATATGATCATTAATGTACATGACCTCACCATGTGTAGCCTGGTTCCACTGCGGGGACCCGTTAGGCTCGTTTCCTCGAGAACACACCGCTTGGTGCCCTCACATCTGTACTTGCGGGCAGGGCCTCACTGTTAGTCTGGATGCTTGGCCAGATCCTCTAGAGAATAGGCGCATGCCGCTCCCTCTAGTGCACGTCTGCAACCCCTACAGATGCGGGAGGCAAGATGAAGCATCATCTTGGTCCTGAGAAAACATTCTACCTAGTGAGAAAAACTGTGTACAGCCGGAGCACCCACTGCCTCCTGGATAACCAGGAAGTCCATAGAGATATCCAGGGTCAAACATTGGCTGCTAAAGGCTGCCCAGCCTTTAGCGCACGTCTGCTGCCACCAATGCAGATTACCTGGATCAAAAATGGACATTCTACCATTAATATACATGACCTCCCATGTGTTGCCTGGTTCCACTGCGGGGACCCGTTAGGCACGTTCTCCAAGGAACACACTGCTTGGTGCCCTCACATCTGTACTTGCGGGCAGGGCCTCACTGTTAGTCTGGATGCTTGGCCAGATCCTCTAGAGAATAGGCGCACGCCGTTCCCTCCAGTGCACGTCTGCAACCCTTACAGATGCAGGAGGCAAGATGAACATCTTGGTCCTGAAGAACATTCTACCTAGTGAGAAAAACTATGTGTACAGCCGGAGCACCCACTGCCTCCTGGATAACCAGGAAGTCCATAGAGATATCCAGGGTCAAACATTGGCTGCTAAAGGCTGCCCAGCCTTTAGCGCACGTCTGCTGCCACCAATGCAGATTACCTGGATCAAAATGGACATTCTACCATTAATGTACATGACCTCCCATGTGTTGCCTGGTTCCACTGCGGGGACCCGTTAGGCACGTTCTCCAAGGAACACACCGCTTGGTGCCCTCACATCTGTACTTGCGGGCAGGGCCTCACTGTTAGTCTGGATGCTTGGCCAGATCCTCTAGAGAATAGGCGCACGCCACTCCCTCTAGTGCACGTCTGCAACCCTTACAGAAGCGGGAGGCAAGATGAACATCATCTTGGTCCTGAAGAACATTCTACCTAGTGAGAAAAACTGTGTACAGCCGGAGCACCCACTGCCTCCTGGACAACCAGAAGGTCCATAGAGATATCCAGGGTCAAACATTGGCTGCTAAAGGCAGCCCAGCCTTTAGCGCACGTCTGCTACCACCAATGCAGATTGCCTGGATCAAGTATGGACATTCTACCATTAAGTATGGCCAGCCAACCACCTGCGCAAGCAATTTATTATTTTTAATTCAATTCAAATTTTTCTATTCAATTATTTGTATAGCGCTTTTCACAGTCTATCAAAGACGCTTTATGTTGAGCGATTAAATAAATGAAAGGGCAGTGCCCAACCTAATCCCCACTAGAGCAAAATGAGGCAAAAAACTCCCAGTAGGGAGAAAAATCCTCAAACAGTGGTGAGAAAAAACTCCCCAGCGGGAAGAAATCTCAGGAGGAACCTGGCTATAGTGGGGGAGCCCATCCTCCGCGGGCTAGCTAATTAAAGCAATAATAGAATAAAATGGCATCAAAACAGTGGTGTCTAGCTCCAGGAAGTGGGATGTCGAGGAAGGAGCTGAACTGGATCCGGACCAGAATAGGACAGCAGCAACTTCAGCTCAGATGGTCCAGGACTCCGTAGTGGAGGGAAAGATCCTCAGAAAGAGACACAGAGGAAAAAAGGGGGGTGAGGCACTGGATAAAACTACTGCATAAAATAGAAATACTGTCCTGTCTCAAGTGCCAAGTAAGAATTTAGGAACAATTTGTAATAAACAGTCAACACCCCTCCATCCGCTTGTTGCATTATAATTCTACCAGAAAGAAACCATCAAGTACCTTTAATCCTAGGTTTAAGAGCAAGTAATGATTCATCATACTTCAAAACCCCCAAAACCATGAAGTTTCATGAGGACAATTCTGGTCCTGAAAGGCCAGTGGGTAATGAAGGTTGTATTTCTTCCAATTTCAATGACTAATTGAATAAAAGGGGTTATATACAAAAACAAATTTGCTCATGCAGTAGAGAGAATGTTTCACATAGGGTGCCAAGTTATTTATTCATTCATTCATTCCTCTTTTTTTTGGGGGGGGGGGGGTGGTCGATCTTGTGAAATTAGAGATCCGCAGAAACTTCAGATTTTAAAAAGTGCTTTTGCCAATAAGGCAATTAACTAATTAAAGGCCAGAAAGGGAGCAAAAACTGGGACAGATATGGCCCTCATTCCCCAAACTCTAAAATACGAGTATTCTCCCTTTAAGATAGTACATCACATTCCGCTCAGATTGACTATGATTATGCATGCACATTAATTTGGTGCAATTTCAAGCAGTAATCCAAACCTAGCACATTAACATCACCTAGGCATTTTCAGGGATTTCTAGCACCCAAAGGAACCTTGATATTAGGTCTGGTCTGAGGCATGATGAAAAAGTCAAAGCTACCAGCAGCATCATTTTAAAGACCCTGCATGTTCACAGCTTTGTGTTCATGCGTGTCACGCGCTTAAATTTGTTAGGAGATAACAGAGTAGGCCTGGTGGTTTTAATATGACATACTAACATGTCATCTAATTCTTAAAATTCAGAAGATGAAGCCGAAGCTTCAGAATCAGACCAACATTCAACAGAACACAATTCCAGCCATCTTTTTCATTTTATCATCTTTAACGGTGCTTTGAGTTAGTTTCTTCTTCTGTATTGAAGTGTTGATTTTAATTATTATGATATGAGCTCTTCGTCCTCCATGAGGTGCTGTTTAAGTAGTGCTGCGTCGGGTCCTGCCATGAGGACGAAAACAGAGGAATAGCGGAGTTCAGCCGTTTAGAAGGAACACCGAGGACGCACCATGGGGCGCATGCGATGTACGGTGTCTGTAGCAGCCGAACTTCAGCCGTATTAATGGAAACAGCTTAATGCTCTGGTACTGAACAAACCATAGACGGAAACGACCATTCATGCTCAGTTGGGTCTTAGGCGCATTTACAATGGACAAAACATTACTCAACTCGATAAATCATGTATGCATTCGACTGTTAAAAAATAAATGCGGACTAATTTTGCATACAATTGAAGCAATGACTTGGTGTTTTTTTTTTTTTTTTTTTTTTTAAATAAATCAGTAGGCCAGAAAGATTGTAGAATTGAGGAAACAGGAATTCTTCGCGCCGCGTAGTCGTATGAGTGAGTATTCATAAGGTTTCCACCGTTACTTGTTAACAATAACAGCAATCCGGGCAGTAGTCAACATTGTTGCCCATATACCCTGTTAATGTTTGCTGTCAAACATCCATCTGCAACAATGAATCACCACGACGCAAACCACTTTCTGACGTTATGTTCACTTATGATCATCCGAACATCACGATATAACCACACCAATTCAACAGGCATAAAAGCATGGAATTTAGCGATTTTCAGGTCCCTGACGTGGTTCGCAAACTACAGCCCGAGCGCGACTGCCATACCATTCAAGTTCGCAAATTAAGAATTAAATCCTAGTACAAAACGCTTCGCAGAAAAACTAGGGCTATGAATAAAAAGTACCATCTTCTCTGTGAGGCAAAACAAACACTAGGTCAGCACACAATTCATGAATCTTGAAGGAAAAGATCGCATAAGTATCCATGCACTGCCCTCGTGCTATTAAAGTCCAGTGTTTGTATTTTATTAATTTATTTAATTTATGAGAGACAGGGACATGCTTAGCAACTAAAAGGAACAGATTTATATCCACAATTAAGCGGCCTTCAGTCAACAATGTAGCACATAAAGCAGAATTAATCGCAAAATTTAAAATTACCTGCATATTTGGATTCCAGGGTTGCACAGAAGCTGCCGATGTGGTAAACGGACCCCGTCGGTTTGGAGAAATTGGCGTTCCGCGTCTAGACAGGAACCAGGTCTCCAACTGAATCAGTCCATAGACCGTCATTTTGACTTATAGGAGGAACCTCACTTGAATCAGAATTATCTTGGGTTTTCGATTTGAAAATAGCGTTTGAGGGGCGTTCAAGCGCCTTTACCAGTCGCAACTCTAACAAGATAAAATATGATTGCAGCAGTAGGCTAATTCAATTTCAATCAGGCACCCATTAATCCTGGAACACAGAGAATACACGCCAAAAGCCAAGAAGAAGCACAAGCAACAACATATTGTAAACTTTGCAGAAACAGAATAGCTGCATAATAACCAAAAAAGACAGCAAAAGCAATCTGCGTAGCGAGGGACTGCTGCAAGCACCAGTGTAAACATCAAGCAAAAACCAAACAGCATGTTGCATAGCATGAAGCGTCATTGCGAACAGCAGCGGAAGCAAGTGAGCTTGACGTCTTTCAAATAGACCGCTGCATGACCTCGTGATGTGTATCCTCCAATTGTTCGCCTGCTGGTGCTGACGTGCTGGTAGCTTACCAGGCTGCTGTCAGCTGATGTAGCTCTTCTCGAGTTTCCTGCCTGAACTAGTTACACTCATTCCTGTTCCCAGAGGCACTGCACTCTCTGCAGGTGCAAACGGGAATTATTCTCAGTGCGAGTGGATCTGTATTTCACTCCAACTGTTCTGACACTACGCTCAGGCAGAGAATCCAAGGCTGAGAGGGAAAGTTAGGAGTAGAGATGGTGGGATTTGAGAATGAGGGATGAGATGGGAGAAGGGAGGAAGAGAGGATATATGTCAGAGAGGAGGATGAAAAAAGGAACATTTTATGCCTCTGTAAGCGGCCTAATGTCTTTTTGTATATGTGACCTCAACGTGAGTTGAATAAAAGTAAGAAAAAGGTCTATGCAGCCATTGCAATTACTATGAAATTTGTTTTTATGTTTACTGAGGTCCATTAATGTGTAAAATAGGCTGCTGACAAGACTTTGTGGTGGCAGCTGTTCTTCAGGCTCTGATTGGCAGTGTAAGTAGATTCAGAAACGGATCAAACACCCAATGCAGTTGGCCTTAGATCTCAACAGTTGTGGAGGATGGAGTTACATGCCCCCAGGTAAGCTGTACCCCTAGGTTTATGTACTGTCCTAACCTACCAGATTTAATGCCAACACACTTATTGAATTTTCAGTGGGTCCAACTTTTGGCAGTCTGAAGCTATCTTAAAAGTATAACCCCTATTCCGAAATAGTTGGGATGAAGTGTAAATTGTGAATAAAATCAAAATGCAATGACTTTCAGATCACATAAGCCAATATATTATTTACAATAGAACATAGATAACATTTCAAATGTTGAAACTGAGACATTTTACATTTTATCCACAAATTAGCTAATTTCAAATTTTCTGCCTGCAACAGATCTTAAAAAAGTTGGGACACAGGCAAAAAAGGGCTTAAAAAGCAATTAATATATAAGATAATCAGCTGAAAGAATAATTAGCAAGTAATTACATTAACTGGCATCAGGTGTGTTACATTATTGGCTGTAAAAGGGATGTCTTAGAGAGGCTGAGTCTCTCAGAAGTAAAGATGGCCAGAGGCTCTCCAACCCGTGAAAGCTTGCAGAAAAAAAAAATTGTGGAATCCTTTAAAAACAATATTCCTCAATGTCAAATTACAAAGGCTTTGTAGGTATCATCATTGACAGTGCATAACATCATCAAAGGATTCAGAGAAACTGGAAAAATCTCTGTGTGTAAGGGACAAGGCTTTACTGGATGCCCGTGATATTCGGGCCCTCAGATGCCACCGCATCACTCACCGGCACGATTCTGTCATTGGCATTACTAAATGGGCCCAAGAATACTTCAAGAAACCATTTTCTATTAACACAGTCCGCCGTACCATCCACAGATGCCACCTAAAACTCTATCATGCAAGGAGGAAGCCATAGTTGAGCATGATCCAGAAGCGCCACCGTGTTCTGTGGGCCAAGGCTCATTTAAAATGGACTGTAGCAAAGTGGCAAAGTGTCTTGACTGCGTGAGTGCAATTTTGACATTCTTTTTAGAAATCATGAGCATTGTGTCCTCCAGGCTAAAGAGGAGAAAGACCACCTCTCCTGTTCAGTTCAAAAGCAAGCATCTCTGATGATATGGAGATGCATTAGTGCATATGGTGTGAGACACTTGCATGTTTTAAAAAGCACCATGAATGCTGAAAGGTATATACAGGTTTTAGTGTGACTCCCCTCCAGACGACATCTATTCCAGGGAAGGCCTTGTGTATTCCAATGCAAAACCACATACTGCAGCTATTACAACAGCATGGCTTTGTAGTAGAAGAGTACGTGTGCTGAACTGGCCTGCCTGCAGTCCTGATCTTTCACCAATTGAGAACATTAAACAAATAATAATTAAACAAAAAGTCAGTCAAAGGAGAACCAAAACAATCCAGCAGCTGGAAGCCTGTATTAAACAAGAGTGGGATCAAATTCCAATGGCTAAACTCAAGAAACTTGTCTCATCAATGCCCAGATGCCTCCACTCTGTGTTAAAAAGAAGGGATGCTACACCATGGTAAACAAGCCCTTGTCCCAACTTTTTTTGAGACCTGTAGCAGGCATCAAATTTGAAATGAGCTCATTTTGGGGATAAAATTGTTAAATTTCTCAGTGTCAACATTTGCTATGTTATCTCCGTTCTACTGTGAATAAAATACTGGCTGGTGTAATTTGAAAGTCATTGCGTTTTGAAAGTCACAATTTACGTTTTGTCCCAACTATTTCGGATTTGGGGTTGAAGTACCGTGAAATGTTTGCTCCATGTAAAAAAATGGAAATGCAAAATCCATCAAAATGTCTTTTTTAATGCTTGACAATGACAACCGTTAAACAACATTTCAGCCTCCATTTGCTCTGTGATTAATGTTTTTGCCTCGTGTGAGCACATTTTAAAGGAGTATACAGCCATTTACATAAACAAGCCCACAGCACCTTTAACTGACAAGCCCGGGTACAGTCCACCCAGAATAGTTGATTAAAACCGATGATGAGATAAGACGGCTGCTGTAGAATAGCAATGGATTTAAATTTAGTAGTTACAGCAATGGAAAGGTTTATGAGGCCATGCCTATGAGATTCTCTCCCAAATGTATAATTCATGATCCATACTTAATACAGCACCAGCAGCTATCATGAACATTCAGGAACTGAAACGGACAGAGAGTATGTGCAGTGGCTAGGCATCGCATAGGTGAATGGTAATGCTTCTGCAAATGATTTAGGATAAGTGTGAATCCCTGTTGGATAATTGCACAACATGCAGCTTCTATCTCCGGTAGACTACACCATGTTATCATGCTTAATTGTGAAACTTTATGTTCTTCACATTATTGAAAGAAAATATGTGAGAATTGTTCATTTTAGCATCTATTTCCCTTGGGAGTGCTCCTGCTCTTTTAACTGGCAAAAAGGGGAAAAAAATGGTCTGAGTTTTAGTCTGACCATGAGGGGGCTTACAATCTTTTTTTCCTCTCTAGCGGAGACATTATTCGCTTTTTAAGTCCCTGTTTGCTTGACAACTTCATTGGAAAATCTTGAAATGAGTCCAGTTTTCTCAACTAATTGGCCATATTGTGTATTCTTTATCTAGGAAAGAGTCATTAAAATAAATTCTATGTCTAAGTGATTACTTTTCTTTTAATCAAGGTAAAGAAACACCACTCGGTAATAATACTGCAGAAATAACAACAGCAAAATACCTGAAACTCATTTGAATAGTCTGCAGCATTTGTAAATTCTGATAAGCACTAAGCAAAGGGGTTTTAATTTGTTTTGGCCTCATGGTGAGACCAGAGATTAGCACCTGTCTTGTAATCCGAAGGCAGAGTTTCCCCGCTAGAGCTGTGTAATGGCTTACAGCAGTCTGTCAGGGGCTTAATATTAAGAAGAACGCCAAAATCTCATTCCTATTCCGACAGGTCCCACTGCTGTGTGCCTATGTCTGACAATAACCTAGTGGTTTTTAAACTCGGTCCTGGAGCCACACTGTGTATGCTGGTTTTTGTTCCAACCACAAGTGCAATTCTAAGATTTCAATTAATGATTTACTCTTCTTATTTAGGTGCAGTACATGTTTAAATAAGTTATTTTTCATCTTAAGCCACATTTTGAAAGAAATATTCATGTGTGCCATGAAGAATATAAGCCTGAAAAACCACTCATCACAAGTAATTTCAGGTTACAAATTTTTAAAACAGATCAAACAGACACTGAGAAAATTCCTGCACTCCAAATTAAAGTACTGAACACATTAGTTGACAGTTCTTATCAAATAATTTGTCAGAACTTAATAACATTAATATGTTCGAGAACAGGGTTAACTCTATCGTTTGCTTGCCAGATAAATAGTAAATTTGAGTGACCGTGTATTGTCAGCATATGGCAAATTAACCAAAGTGAAGAATCACTATCTTCGTCAATGGTGAAACTGTGAACATATGGTCACTTAAAGTCCCACTAGAAAGGAATTTCACCTTAAAATATCAGTTTCAAAGTGTATCTATTGTTGGGCTGGATTTTTACAGTGAGAATGGCATCTCTCCCATTACCTTCGAGGGACCTGGTGGCCTGCATCTGGGACCATAGACATATATATTATGTGTGACTGAATACGAGGAATTAAAATAAATTGCTAATGCTGTTGCTAATGTACTGAACTGTTGCTAATGCCTGCGGATGAAACTCTTAGTAGCAATACTCAATTTGGTTTTAGAAAGGGTCTAGGCACCGATCAAGCCTGCTCGTTTGCACATGATCTTATTTCGTATTTTGTCCTGTTTTTATTTGTAACCTAGATGCCGCAAATGTTTTGATGGGGTCTGGCATGACGGCCTGTTTTATAAACTCCTATCCCGTATTAGCCTTGACAAATGATTAATTCTCTTCGAATGGTATTCTGGTCTAAAGGTAAAGGTTAAATGGATGGGGACATACAGTGAAACCTTTACAGTAATGAGGGGTATTCGGCAAGGGAGTAGCCTGTCACCTAGCATGTTTACTATGTTTTCTGACAATGATTGCAAGCAGCGAAATGAAAATCACTCCTACGCTTAGCTCTGAGGGGCTAAGTTCTACAATGTAAGCCCCTCTGAGCTGACCTAGACTGTAAACGTTGTGTGGCACTAACATGCTCCCTTTGGCTTGATATTTGTTTGTGTAGAGTGTAACATCTACTTAACGTTGTATACAGCCTATAGAATTGAAAAAAGGCCGTCCCTTTTCAAAATGTGGATACAAAAACTGGACACTGTAACAACAGCTTGAGACGACAACAGATGAAATAATAATTCTTCGTCAATTAGTGAGCCAACTTAAATCATTTAATATTAACCAGTACCTGAACTATATTTCTCTGATCAGATCGCTCTTTCCTTTTAGCTTTGTGTTGGAGTGAGCTCTTTTCGTTTGTAGGGAAACGCAGACGGAGCGAAGTTTGGGTAAGCCGCTGACAAAATGAGTACTGCAGACCCTTGTGTAATCATTCGGGACAAAGTCCTTCCGATTTATAGCTTGACAAAAACACAACAAACAACGTGCCCAAAGTAAACAATGGCAGCCATTATCCCTATGAGTCCCTACGCATTTGTCATCACCCAAGACTTCCGAAGATTTCTCAAGACGTTTCTTGGAAGATTCGGACTCCTAAGTTGGCATATTTTTCTAACAATAAATTGCAAATTTCTTCAAAAGGGTAGTTACTTGTCGGGAATCAATCTTCAACATGAATCACATATAGTGAGTTGTTTGAATGGACAAAATGAAGTTTTACCGCCTCCTGGCACTTTAATATTGCCTTCCAATGCACTTGTGCTTTGACCCTCAGTCACCTTCCCGGACTGTGGGAAAGAGACTGACGAGCATTTCATATCAGAAAGTGGAGAGTAGCTGCTTGTAACGTAATGTTACTTGAGTATCCATGAGCATCGACTAATGGTAAATGGCCTGAGGGCCAAGACTACGTAAAACATTTACACTCCAGCACAGTTTCTTTCCTGAAAGACACAATGATCCAATTAGTACTCCGCCGTTTTACGACATTCCCTCAATACTTTCGCTGAGTTTGTAAAGCATCCAAGCAGCATTTTTTTTAACACCCAGAAAAGACCAGCTTTCTGAACTGTAGTAATTCACCATAGGTGGTCCAGGTTTTATTTATCAGTAAACTGTTGCTCCGCTCATGACATATTTTGATATTACCCTAGGTACAAGCCACTTGAAAAAATTCATTGGCTGAGTGTGTGGGGAAAAATTGCTCCATGTTATGTCATGTTGTCAATATTTAGCCAAACTGAACACCGAGTGTAACATTAGTTAAATCGATATGGCCCAGTGCAGTAGCATGTTAGCTAAGTGCTACTTACATACCTAAGTTCTCGTTACTTAGCTTGCTACCTAGCGTGTGCGCAGTATGTTTTTGTAACCATTATGTAACATTAGTTTGTTAGCTAGTGAGGTAACATTCGCTATCTGCTCAGTTAACTGAATTCACAAATCATTGCTTGTTCAGCTGCGAATGTTTGTACTCAGGGACTGGCTGTGTAGGGATTTGGCTAAATGCGAGCATACAGTGGCTGCTAACGGAATTTACATTTGTTTTTTATTAAATTACTCAAGTCTGCTATCTGATAAACAGAATTTTTACCCCTCAGTGCGACAAGGGCACAAGGGGTATTGTCGTCCCTTCGGCGGGCGGGCGGGCGGCTACAGAGATTGTCCAGGCTATTTCTTGGTAACCACTTGGGTTAGGAAGTTCATATTGCATATGTGGACTCCCCATGGGGGTAGGTGTGACTTCTCGAGGTTTAGTCCCAGTTTGACCTTTGACCTTGCAGCAGTGACCTTCGGGGCTGAGGGGTATTGCCTGCTTCAGCGAGGCCCATTTTATATTCTTGGTCATGTCATTAGAAAGGTATGGAACTCAATGAATAAATTTTGGGTTTGTTACTCGCCAAAGCTCATAACAGAAGCAATATTTTCTCAACCCATTTCATAACTTTCATATGGCTCATGTAAGATCCTCTGTTTCCTTCTATAAGTAGTAATTTAAATGAAAATAAGGACACTGTTGAGCTAAGCATGAGTAGGAACAGTCAAGTGGTTTGCGGCTGCACCCGGAATTGCTTGTGCAGCTCTGAATTTAAGATTAAACAACAATTACAAAAGGTTCCTTTTGCAAACATATAGGCTATGCTTGGTTACACTTAGCTTGTTACGTACACATACGTAAGACAAGTACGCTTTGCACGGGCTAGCCTTCATAGCCAAGGACTTCCAGCAGGGGCAGGGTCTGCAAGCATAGAATCACTTAATGACCATAAGTGGTATCAACTCCACCAAAATGAGGTGAGGCAGCCTTCCCCCCTTCATAATTTAATAAACTAATTCACGCCAAAGTCAGAATGTGGTGCTTTGCACACTCGTCACGGATCGTCATATGTCATATTGACGTCGCAGTGGTGTTGTGATGGAACTTGAACATTCTACTGCAAACATATCGTGGAAAATGCCCACCATCAAGGAAGTTGTGACGAGGTGCTACGAAAACCTGCAACATAAAATGACATGAGCACGAACCAATGAAGACAAACTGACAACGAACAAAGATGAAGTTATGTCAGACAGTGGTTCTTGAACAATCCTATGTCCGTAGCTGCCACAGAATATTGAGCTTGATAGGCGGATGGACCACGACTCATTGCGATTTATAGGTCTGAGTACATTGGCGTGAATCGGCAGAAAACTGGTCAAAGTGGGAACTAGGCTAAACCAAAGCATGCGTTGTGAGGAGATTTTTTTCTGCAAAAATGAAAACCACAAACCTTGAAGCAGGTGAGCCTGTTTGCCAAATGAGTGGTAAAAGGAGCCACTTCCTAGGATGCCAATGTAAATGTACCTGCACATTGCCGATCAAGCGATCATCTGACTGTGAAGTCAGGTGAAAGTCCTGCAGTCAGGTGACTGTTGCAGGTTGATGCAGCCACTCTACGAAGATATAAGCTGCTTGACTTGGTGGCCTATCTGAATTCGTGCCAAGGTTTCATTTGTGATCCTTGTACTGGCTTCATTATCTGTCAGTCACTGTGTGTGCGCTATTTAATCCTAAAGTGGCCCCACTCTCCATTGGAGCGGACTCCTCAGTACTGTCACCCACCTGCTGCTAAACTTCAGTTTCATGTAAGCTACTCTAGGGTGACCAACCCTGGTCCTGGAGAGCTGATTGGTGTGCTGGTTTTTGTTTTCACAAGCCAACTGAGCCTTAAGAAACCAAGTGAGGTGACTTAACTGTGTAATCAGGTACTTCAACTATTTAAACTCAAATTTTTCCCTTAAATTTTCTTTCAAGTTGGTTCAATATCAGAGAGCTTTTTTTAAAAAATATATGTCACACATACACAGTCTGTATCTGCAGCAACTGAAGGTACATCAGACATATTGAGGGAAACATTCAAACAAAGGATGCCATGTTTTATTTAATTTAATTTTTTTTTTTTTTGCCACAGCATTACATAATGTGGAAAATACCTAAATCTTGATGATGTACATGATTTTATACACATTTCCCTGTAATTCAGCAGAATTTACCTGGAATTGTTGGAAACCTTGGGATCTCCACTTGAATTTCAAATAGGCCTGAAGTTCCACAGCTTTGATTGCAGCAGTAATTCAATTTTAATTATGGGGTTATTTGATTAATTAAGTGCTCAACCTCACTGAAAACCTGCGTACACAGTGGAGTGTTGGGCATTCCTGTACTTGAGCACTGACCAACTGATCGTGTGGGTCATTTACCTAAGGTGCAGTCACACATGCAAAGGGGGAGCATAAAAAATGATGCTCCGTTCATTCCGACAAAGAGTGCAATGAAATCTTGTTGTTTTTCTTTTTTTCTGTCATCCCAAGTTCAGTTATGCTGAACTTTGACACACAAATTTGTGTTACTCAGTGTTGCCCAACCAATTTCTTACAAGAGGATGGAGTTGACCCCTAAACCCATGGATTCCAACATAAAGGAGGCACGAATACTGGCTGTGTTTCCATCAATTGCGGCCGGCTGCACTGCCCATTTATGTCTCAGCGGGCCTCAGAACATTACCGTTTTATTTTCAGTTGTGTTTGCACCTTCAGGTTGAGTCTTTTGGGGGGAGATGGATGTGGGATTTTTGTTCCTAACGAAGCATGCCGTGACAATTCTTAGTGAAATGCACTGTACCAATAAATGATGATTTGATTTTGACTAGCTCGTGCTGTTTGACTTAAATTTGAGCAATATTAAAGGGGAAATCAGGGTTAAATTATAATGCTGTTTTATACAAACATAATTAGTAAATAAATGTTGTAAAATACAAAAATGTGGAATTTTTGTCTTCAAAGACGAGTTAAATGAGGTTTTATTCCCCCTAATTAGTTGTCGTCTGCTTCAACGGTCGCGTGACAACGTAACGTCGCCCGAGAATGATGAACTGCAGTCCTTCACCTGAGTGGGAAGGTAAACGAAGTATCGAGGATATTCAAATATGCGTCGATCCAGTGGTAGATTTATGAAACGGCATTTCGACTTTATAGAATATTTACACAGTAATAACCAGATATTTTCACATTTGATGTCCGTCACTTAAAGCCACTTCATCACTTTTCAGTGAGGATGGCTGGAGAAGTGATGCGAGTTAAAAACCCTCTCGTTTCTTGGTGGAGCAGCTGATGTCTCGTTAAGGGTGCCAACAAACAAACATCAGTCACGGGTAATCAAGACAAATCTTGCGAGCACCATTTGTGGTTAATTTGTAGCCAAATCCTGGGAATATCGGCGATAGCTAAAATCACATATCAGGGATGATATACCTGTCATCTGCTCAGCATCTGATATAGACTGATAAGTGACAGAAGCAAACCGTTAATGTTGACGCAACCCTGCGTATTTCAGAAAGTACTTAACACCATCTCGTGCAACTAGCCAATGGGCCATATTGACAATCTTTTGTCATAAAATTATGGACTGGGACAATTACACTATCCAACACAATAACAGCGCATACCTCTGGGCGAAGGGCGACAGTTCATCATTCTCGGGCGACGTCACGTTATCGCACGACCGTTGAAGCAGACGACTACTAATTAGGGGGAATATTTTACAATATTTATTTACTAATGATGTTTATATAAAACAACATTATGATTTAGCCCTGTATTCCCCTTTAAATTAGACTTTAACCTTTTTTTCTGCGTTGTTTGGTCAAACCTTTTCAAAACATATTTGAATCTGCATCTAGATTTAGCCTCGCATAATTAGTTTACAGTACTGTGTGTTCCAGGTAGTGAGGCCACGGGGCCCATGTTTCACAGCCTTATTAATCAGGGCCAGAGGCATGCAGCCTGCTTGGAAAAATCACACTTGCGTCCAAGGTATTTCTGCTTGGGGCAAAGGGGCCACTGCTGCATCTGGCCTCAATTTGTGCTTTTTATCTTCTGGCAAAACAAACCCCTACCCTGCATGGAGTTACTGAGCACTATCAAAGTATCAAGATGTCACGATTAGAGGCAAATGAAAAAAAATTCAATGTGGACTTGAAAAAAGACTTGTAAGTAGGGCTATTTTTTCACTCTTCGTAATTGTTATTAATAACTTGACAGAAACTGGGAATCAAAGACATGCTTGGGTATATCCCTCTCTTATTCTGAATTGGAGTACTTAAAGATTCCACTTAAGCCCTAGGGAGCAACTAAGGGGATTTTGTTAAATATGGCAACTTACATCCTGGGAAACTACTTCACAATATTTTGGCTGCAACTTTAGGAAGTGAGTCAGTCTCGCACTTCCCTCAGTGACCACTAGAGGGCGAACAGGCTTGCAATGGATATTTTGATTTCATGAAATGTGCCTGTTCTGCTCTTGTTTAGTGACTACCATATCATCACCTTAATGTGTACAGATTGTCTTACATTTTGATTGTTTTTCATCTTATGGAAAATATGAGAGAAATTGAAGGATCTAGCTTATGTGCCGTTTGATCCTCTATGAATTGTCAAACTGAGTCTGCCTGTCTGCATTCAGATCAAGAGGATCTTCTATCAGCAGGCCATTTTTTAATATTTTCAGACCATAATCAACATTTTTTTTTAACTAAAATTTTATGATAATTGTAATCCTTGCCGATTTTTTTTCTGCTTTGGCTTGACTCACATTCTGCTTAGAATTAAGCATACACATTATCAGACCTTAATCTTGATTAGCAGAAGCCAAGAGTGCCATCTGGATATCCGAGACATTTTCATATATTTAAATAAATATATCAGACTTATGGTTGTGATGCATCTCTGGACTGCAATCCAAAATACGAGACACTTTGGGATTTTGTACATTTTACGAATTCCTTCCGGAGGAAGCCAAATTGTAAAATTGAACCGAAGTCAAACACCATTATTCAGTCAAATTACTTTGGTATTCAATGAAGTTAATCAGATTTAAAAAATGTGTTGCAGGGGACCTAATATGCTATTTTCCAAGTTTATATTTTGATGTTTGACTCCCCTAGAGTACTCCTGATCACGCAAAGTAAAAAAAGGGTACTTATTTTGCTCATACTGCCATCCTCAAAAAATCTAATTTGTTGTACATATTAGTCGGTGCCTGAAACGCCTCATTGGGGTGGCTCTTCCGGTATGGCCCCCACTCCCCGTGTGCCCACTTTCTACTGACTGGCCAGCTCTGTGGAGGGTGGATCTAGCGGGACGAGGTAGCAGAACGCAGTTCTCCTGGTTCGGCAAAAAGAGTGAAACTCAAGGGAATCGACAGGCATATTCTGCAGTCTAACGCAGTACATGTGTATAGATCTAATGAAATTAACTTGTTCTAATAAACACAACGGCGAAAGTGGAGCATGCAGAGCGAAAGTCTGGCAGCTCAAGCATGAATTTGCTATCAGCTACAGTTTACTACAGTCGGTGAGTACAGCGGTTTTACTGCTCCGTAGCTTGGATGCAGGGAAAGCTAGAATCCACCCCATATAGACACATTTGTGGAACGGGTTGACATGCCCAAGTGTAGACCGGAGATCGTAGAAATCCAGTGGGTCTGAGTTTAGAGGGAAACATGGACAGTGAGGAGCCGCTAAAAGAGCTTATGAACTGCTTAGGTGTGTATTAGGACCTGCTGGTTCGTGTGTATAGCTGTGGTGTGTTGTTAGCGTGGAGAACCGAACTGCTTCCGCACTGGTATATGACGGAGGGGAGAAAGCTCCAAGCTAAACGGCCTTTTCGGAAATTGCCCATGGTAATGGTTTACTTATTGCTTCAGAATGACCAGCTTTTCCTTGCGGAAAATGGGCGCATTATGGATAGCGTGCGAGAGCTAGACAGAGCTCCGGTTATGTCATGAACATCATTAAGGTTTTACAGACCCTAAGTTCCGTCTTGATGAACTGTTGCTTATGTGGAGCTAACAAATTGGTCACTTTTACAGGAAAGAGTTTAATATTCAATCAATGGCAATGCAGAGTTTTTTATACCGGCCCGTTATAGCCGGTGCGCTTCCCAATGGCTTTCACCGGTTGTATCAGAGAGCTTGCCCAGACATTGGAGATGCACAGTATCAGACACCAGTCATTGATAAGTAAAGCGATCATTCCATAAGCACCCAAAAACGCACCCCAAGCTCTGCAAAATCAATCTGTCACATTGATGCTTCCCGAAGTAACACAAGCATACCGATCATAATTGCTGCATATAAGTTAACCGGAAGCATTTTTAATTAGCAGAGCACGCAAACTAACATGCAGTCGCTGATAATCTGTCGCGCAAAACATTTGTTTCCTGTCCGGTGCGAAAGCTGCTTAACGCGCCCATAACGCCTGTATTCACGTTTTTGCATTGACTTTGAATGTAGCTAATCTGTCACGCGAAATATTCGTTTCGCGTCTGGAGTGAAAGCTGCTTAACGTGCCCACAACACCTGTGTTCACGTCTTTGCATTGACTTTGAATATAGCTAATCTGTTGCGCAAAAAATTTGTTTCGCTTCCGGTGTGAAAGCGGCTTGACGTGCCCATAACGTGTATTCACGTCTTTGCATTGACTTTGAATGTAGGCTAATCTGTCCTGCGAGAATTTTGTTTCGTGTCTGATCCTTTATGGATAGAACGCGACAGCAAGAGAGACCTTGGTTATGTTATGCACATAATATAAGTTTTGCAGACCTTAAGTTCCGTCAAAGCGGACAAGTTGCTTATGTGGAGCTAGCGGATCACTTCTACAGGAAAGAATTACCTATTTAATCTCCGCCTTTTTCGGATTTTTATTAGCCACAACAATTTCTAAAGGGTGATGAAATTATGTCAAGGTAGTGCAGAGAACTCATTTGTAAGGCAGTAGAGCCTCTGCGTTTCGCATTGAGAACTTGCTTGGACAGTTGTGAAGTATCCGGCTGATCCCGGTCATGGATAAATGAAGCGATCACTAACTATAGTGGCTACAATCGGGCAACGTTATGATGAAACTGCCACATAGATGCTTACCGAAGTAAGACAAGCATACCGATCAGAATTACTGCCTATAAGTTAACCAGGAGCATTTTTCATTAGCACGACCCATAAACTAAAATGTCGTAGCTGGTAACCGAGCGGTCATAACCACAGAGACTAACCCTTGCAATACAAGATTTACAGACAGCAAGTTCTCTCACTGTGAACAGTTGTGCCAAGCATCCAAATTACAAACAAGTATACTGAGTCAAAAAGAAACTTCACACTCATAAATGTGTAAATATTTTCTTGAAACTTTTAATAAAAGAGTTTTTATTTTATTTATTTTTATTATCACTAGGGGTAAATGCGTTTTCAAAGACATCATGACACACATCAACTCTGGCATGCACAGGTACGTAGCACGTGCGAGCGTACTTTAAGCTAAAACCATGTTTTCTCGTGTTCCTAGTCACGTGACCATATGAGAGATGTGCAACTGAGCTCACGTTAGCACGTTAGCGTGACATCTCGGAAAAACAAGTTTTTACAGTTAATTATTCGTTGATTTTCAATGCCATGGCTGTCAAACATTCAGCGTGAACATACCATTGGCATGCCGAATATGGAAACGTCTGTCACTGACGTTGCAAGGGTTATGGGATGCAGTCAACGGACTATCCATGATCTTCGGACACGTCTCCAACAAACTGGCACCAGAGCTGACCGACCTCGTTCTGGTAACCCACGCGTGATGTCAAAAGCAGGAGACCGACAAATTGTCTTACGTCATTTGCATAATTGATTTGTCACTGAAACGTCCACTAGGAATGAATTGTTTAGAGGTCGTGTGACTGCCTAAACCATACGTAATCGCCTGCGCACTGCTCTTATTCAAGTTGTAACTTACCATTTTTACTCTTGGACATTTCCGTAGCATTTCCGGTGGAACTGGTTGCATTATGGACATTATTTTTATGATACACCATATTTAATGAGTACAGAATTAAATTAAATCATTATTTAAAACCTCATTTCTAGTATGTTCAACTTATCGACCTCCAAACGAGTGTGAAGTTTTTATTTTGGCTGAGTATATTAAAACTGCTTCAGGTTTGAGAAGCAGCTGAAATGCTTATCCTGTGTCGAGTTATCCTTTATTGATAAAGCTGTCATTGGTGATATGCTGAGCACAAACAGCTAAAGTTCCCTTTAGCTATGGCTGTTTGCTGCCAGAAAACAAAAAAGCTACCCACTAATTTCTGGTGGCATCGTCTTTTGGAAGAGAAATATTAGTTTTTATTCGCGTCCAAAAGTAAACTGACATGTAGCTTTGGGAGATATACTGACAAAATTGCACCTCAAATGATCTGTGGTTCTTCTTTTGTATTTCCAAAAGTGTAGTGGCTACTAAGGCACAGTATGATTTGCCGTTGTTAGTGCCTGCTAGAATAGTTTCCTGTGTGAGCAGGTCCAGTGCAGTGGTTGGCTCTGGCTAGGTCTGTACTAATTGGACGGCACACCCTGACGTCAGGTTTTGCCCAGATCTCATGAAGATCTCGGGAGGAGCCGTTCAGAGAGGAAATCACGCTCACGAAATCACGTTCTTGGATTACGGCAAAATCCCTGTATCTTATGTTTAGAAACTTTTCAGAGGTTGAGCATGGAGAACCAACATTATAACATTACTAATATGTATTAAAAGAAGGATCAGCATGTTAGGTCACTGTTAACTACATGCAAGACAAATATTAGCTGGAACTGTTAACCAATCTGAATGAAATGTGTGCAGGTATTTAAACAGTGTGATCTTTGAAGGAAAGTGTCTATTTTGTTGAATTAGTCTACATTTGACAGACAACAAAGCTAATCGAGAAAACATTACTCATATTAAAGCATACAACATTTTATCGGCATTTGAAAAGCTGTAAAATCACCCTTTAATATTTTAACATTGACACTTTTAATCAGAATGTCATTTTTTCATTCTTTCAAATTTTTCATCTAGCAGAAGGCTTCCAAGGAATATTAATATACATAGAAGTGAAAATATGGCAGAGGTGGGAGTGTAGTGTAATACTGTGCAAAGTATAGTGGTTAGTGAACTGTACTAAATGTCACGCATAACAAGTTCCATTTCTAGCTGCTTTACCATTCCAGCTCCTGGATTGATGTCCAAGCTAAATGTAATCTTTAAAAATTTCTTTATAAATTGATCTGGACCACTGTGCTGAAAAAATTCTAAAATGTTAAATGTAACTAATCTTCATTGTGGGTCAGCCTGCACAATATTCAGGGCACTGTATCTGCTAAAGAGTGCAGCACACCACTTCGATAAACATTTGGGTGACAAACCAGATTTTGAATGAGCGTCACAAGATTATTTTGTCTGAGATTATGTCTGCTCTGTTTCGTCAACCCCTCTTCCTGTTCCCACGATCACAGCAGCTCAACATCAAATGCCACCCCCCCCGGATACACAACACAACCATGTAGGGTATATATCCTGCAGCCTCAGTTACACTGCCCAGCTCTCAAGCCTTTTCGCTCACTGTTGAAGATTGGCCGTTTAAACAGTCGCGTTTGCTCGCAGGTCCAGTATGCCCTGCAGTCCTGTGTGTGTTGGTTTTACATCACTGCCAGGCCCTGATTGGCTGCAGGTCTCCATTACTTTTTCTGCTGGGGGCTCCGCAATCGGCAATTGACAGCATGGAGCCAATTACAGGCTGTCTGGATGGCGGTAATGGTGCCTTGTGAGATCAAATTGAAAAACAAAATGGAGGGGTGTACTGGAGGCACCAATATCTCTCCCTCTGTCCATTTCCCTGAACACAGCACTCCCTTGGCTAAGGCAAGAGTCCCTACATAAGATGACTGACGTTTATCAAAAAATGGAAATATTACCAACTCATAGATTGCTGCTAAATCCATACCCTTGCAGAAAAAATTTACTCGTTTTTTTATTGTGAAAGCTCCCAGACATGGCATCAGTTTGCCTATAAATATCTCATATAAACTAGACCATATTCTCCAGCAGAATCACAGAGTTCCTATTGGCATCACCTCTTCTGAGTCTTTGGATGTACGCAATGCATTTGGGAGTTTTGTATATTTGTGTGACACACTAAGCATTCTTGTTTAGAAATGAGTCAATTATTCATCTCTCATCAGATATTTCAGTTCAGCTTCAATAACATCCTGCAAAAATAAAGGGACCTCGTAATTAGTCATTTTCATTAAACAAAAAAAAAGAAGAATATTTCTCTGTGCTGAATGAAGATTCCGTAAATTCTAAAATAACAGTATGGGCCAACATTCATGTTTTATTATAACACACATCAAGTGAAAACAAAGTGGGGAAAAACTGAAAAAAAACTGCAATTTTGATTATGAAACTTTCAGTTTCCAAAATTTAAACAAACTATAAGATTTGTAGGCAGCTTTAGGGAAACAAAAGATACTAGCATTGATTCTCATCCAGTGTAATCAATTAATCAACAAACAAAGCCTGAAAAAATGCTTAAAATGTGAAGAAGTTCATTTTCACTTAAAAGGATAAACCTTCGTTGAACTGTACTTGTCCTTTCACAGGGCAATACTTTTGTTTTACAGAAATAGTTGTTTACTGTAAGCATCACATGGATTTAAAAATGTTCTTTATTTAAAAGTTCTTTATAATAATCTTTGAGAAGACGCACCACCAATATTTCATATAAGAAGGCGAATCCACATCTACCATTCTCTCAATTCAGTCTGGATTTTTCCAATAATAAACCATATCGGTGAGGAATTCCAGACTGTTTCCTTTGAGCTCTCTATGCACCACTTAAGGATCGTCAGGGGGTGAAGGAATGGGGCGTATTTAGCGGGAACGGGGGGGAAAAAAACCCTCTCTTGCTCCGAAAGTCACTCCCCAGCACAAATACGCACACACACACACACACACACACACACACGCAGAGTCAACTGGCCATCTGCTCACCTGTTCACTACACGAGACACACCTCACAGTTCGCAGTTGGCAATCACTAGCCACACATGCCACACATATCACAGTCACTCATCATATCATCCAGGTGACTTTAAGAACACTGGGAAAGTGCGGTGCCTACATTTCCATTATTGTTTCTTTTCCCCTTTTATATGCAATGTTGACGTGATTTAATGGCATCTTCTCCAAAATGATTCTAAGCCACAAACTCCTGCCAGCACTACCCAGGGCACACCCACACAGGTTTCAGCACAGCACTGTTAATTGCCTGACTGATTGCAGCCGCTATATCTTGGAGCATTCAGACAGACCGTTTTGTTTCTTATGATGAGAGCAGAAGGGTACCAGATCATTAGAAAAGTTAAAATCAGGTTGCAAAAGTTTTGGAAATCTGCACTACATATTGAGCCAATTCACTGAACAGTACACAAGTAATTACTCTTCTTAAAGCTCAAGAAACATCTTGAGGAACTCTGAACAGGATGGTGAGAAGGTACTTCCTTCCTTTGGTCTTACCATCAGGTTAATGGTTCAAGAGAAGGCCAGACACCATTATTATTACAAGCTACTGAAGAAGCATTAACTTCAATTTACCATTTTACAGTGACTCAAATTTAGAATTTTTTCAAGAAGACACAAACATTTCAAACAAAGCATGGAAATTTGTACCCTGAACTTTCCTGCCAAAACCGGCCTGGGCTGGTCAAGTTGGATTAAACCGCGTTTTCAACCAGCTTAGTTGGTCAAACGGCTGCCCATCAGCGGAGAAGGTCTGCTAGTCCACCAACTGAACATCAGCTTACTCTCTCAGCTCAACAAATTTTGACCAGCCACAGGCCAACCATAGTAGGTTAAGTATGACACTGGGGGAAAACTGCGTCAGCTATGATAAACTAGGTTGGAATCCCAGCTGGATGGAGTTACAGTTGCCCGCTGGGATCCAATCAGTCGCGGACAGAGTTTACCACTTGTGTCATTCAGAAAACTAAACCAAACACAGTGCTGAGTACTTCATATCATCCACACCTCTCTCCCTCCACAAACCTATAGCACTTTTCATCAGCATGGTTCGATATCACTGAAGGTTACAAGTAAAGCACAAAGGGTATGGTCATTGGGAATTTTTTTCTCATGAAATAAATGGTTTCCTTGAATTTTTTTCCCCAATTATAGCTCTGCGTCGAACAGTGATGGTTTTAGCGAATGCGTAATGAACGGCTTTTCTGACTCATCCTTAAAGCAGTGGAATTGGTGGTTTGAAATGAAAAACTCTGAGGCAGAACAGCTGCAGAATACATTAATTATGATTCTGTACATCCAGCAATAAAATCTGCACGTAGATGTTGAGCCTGGTAAACACGAGAAAATCTACTTTGGCCCCAAGAGGCAATGCTCTCCAGGCTCATGGAATAAACCTCAAGTGGCCCCACTCATCTCTGGAAGACGGTACCCAGAAATACATCAGAGACATCTATAATGCAGGTTTTTCTCCCTTTGGATCCTCAACAGGAAATGTACGACAAGTGTTCCACAATATTTGATCTGCTACTTTGAAGAGAATCAAATTTACTCAAAAATCAAAAGTTTACTTTTGCGTTGAAGGCTCGGAGGAGACTTTGATAAAGCCACGTCAGAGATTTTAAAGCCAAAGTGCACGCCCAGAACTGCGCTGCGGAGAAAGGTGACTCATTCTCCCTTGTCACTCACTGACAAAGCTGACGTCACCCAAAAGTTTGTTAGTCATCATGAACAAACTGCAGTCCAAAAAAAAAAAAAGACTATTAAATCCTTGCATTCGGAGATGATTATGGGCTAGCTCATGGAACATGGCATTAAGTCAATTGTATAAAAATCTGACGACGTGGCATTAAGCATGTTTTGCACTTGGAAAATGATGTTTTTCTTATTAGAGGGAGAACATGTTGGTTTCCATTAGGGATGAGGATAGCATCATTGGCCTGTGTTCTGAAGCATCCCCTGCTGAGCTCCTCTCTAAGGGAGCAGGATCACTTTGGACACCAAACAACAACAGCTTTGTTTTCTTTTTAAGTTGGAAATCTCAGCTCTGGGGTACAGGTTATTGGGAAAGGCCATTTAACTCTTTCATATCAAGAGTAGTTTTTTCAATGGCTTTTTAAAAAGTTCTTCAGCACTGTTTTTCCACATTGTTTTTCACAGTATACTACAAAAAAAATTCTTGCCCAAATTTTTGAATTTTTGCCTGCAAGTGTTACCTTAAAACCGGAGGAGTTCAGCATATATAATCTGCTTGGTTTCATCCTTAACCTTCGTCTTCCATTTTAAAATGATACAGATAGCATTTTTACCCCTGAGCCCTCAAGGCTGACGATGTATTGCTATCCTTCGTGCGGCTGGGCGGGCGGGTGGGCGGGCGTCTCCAAAAACTTCGACATCGGGCTGAGGGGTATTCCGCGCATTGCACGCCTATTTTTTTTCCCTTATCAACAAATGCTAAATAGATGTCACCCCCCCCCAAAAAAAAACATCAAACTGAGTGTAAAAAATGACCCATTCATAAAGACTTATGAGTCATAATTAAAGACAAGTTTTAATTGAATTTGTGTAATTCTAGGTGGAATCAAATACGCATGAACCCTGCTCTGCCACTGCATACGGTCAGATACGCTCGACCGGGAGTTTTGCACGAAACAATGCAGATGGGGCCCCCACTCCAGAGTAAATGTATTAGTCCCCCACACAGGGGCCTGTAGCAGTCAGCTGCACCGCTCTCCCCAGTACATCCCAGCTCATGGCAGAGGAGCCTTGACGACAACAAGAATCGCATCAACACAAACTCGTTTAGCTTGCCGAGCTGCTTAAGAGCAGCCAAGTTTGCGTCCTGTTGTTTTTCTCAGCGGCCATGTTTGTTGCTAGGGTCAGACCGCGGCCAATAGCCGAACAGCCTGGGTGAAGTTTCCCTGGCGCGGGGCTGTGTTCTCAGCAGGCGATTTCCTGGGAGAGCCGTAAGAACGTGCGCAAACAGGAAGATGCTCTATCCCACCAGGGAACTTAGGCAAACATAATGAAATGCCTGTGAGTCCATCTGCGCTGCAGCGAAAATGCAGCCGATAGAATGATGATCCTATAATGGCAGCCAGGTGGGATGCTTGATAGCCCCAGAGGGTTAGATAGTACTTCCTGGGTTACACAGATGTCTCAGGCTTTGTGTTATATATCTGCATTCATCTGAGGATTGTCACCATATGGCTCTTTTATTTTGACAGACAGCTAAAGCATTTGCTCTCTGAAAAGCATTGCCTTAGGCTGATGTTTTATTCACCAATATCATAAAGCATGAAAAATAATGCACCCAAGGACTTTTGCCTACAATTTATTTATTTTGTTGCACTATCGGCCAACTGTGAGAGATTATTACCATGGGTGTGTATGTGCGTGTGCGTGTGTATGAGTGTATGTTTGCAGGTATGTGCGCGCGCGTGTGTGTGTGTGTGCTTGTGCAGAAGTGTATTTATAAATCACATACTTACTCAGACTTATAGCCAAGAAATTTTCTGGAGTTCCAAGACTTTGATTTTTACAGTCCAGTCAGATTTTTATAATACTTCAAGACAAACAAAAGTTGACTTTAGAAATTGTATATACATGCATGTGACCTGCCGGATGTGGTTATTTATAAATATTTTTATGTTTATTTCTTTTTCTCTGTAAGGTCTGCTAATATCATGAGAAAATACCTGAATGTGCTGTGGATGAATTTGCTAACATGCCTATATTTGGTTTGTAAATGTGCAACCCAAAGGCTCAAAGAAGTTGTTTTCTTTCGAAACTCCCCACACAGTCACCCTTATAGTTCTTTAAATATCACATTGTCTAAATCTGTCAGAAATTCTCCAAACGGGGGCTGGCCAAGTTTGTGTTTTTGCAAGAGTGGCACATTCCCTAGGAATGTCTATAAACGTGTCCCAGAGCATTTCTTTTTACCACCCTCTGTTTTTGCATGGATGCTTGTACAGTTAGAGGCGACTCTTAAAAAGCGCACAGAAATTACTGCCAGAAAAACATTCGCAATCTCCCTTGGCTTCCATCCTGAGTTTTACAAAGCTGCATGTCTGCTTTTAATCAAGAGAAAACAGCCAGATCTTTTCCCAGCCAGAGAGATTCTCGGGAATGACTTGGAGGAAGTTAACTTCGCAAGAAGAAGCAGAAAAAGTTGAAGAAGACAGAAGAGGGGAAAAAAAGATAAACAGATGAGATTGGAAGAAAGGCTGGGCTGAGACCAGGGAACTGAAAGATGTGGGCAGTTCTCAGATGAGAATCGGACGGCGCGTCAGGCATGAGCAGAACGCCGCTGCTGCTAGTGTTCAGCGTCAGCGAAACGTTAATGTGATCAAGATGGAGAACCTCTCTCAGCTTTTACCGCGTCGGATTTGCGTGGCTCTGGAGGCGTTTCAGGGAAGCTACGGACAGGAATCTCCATAAACTACACACATTCAGACTTGGATTGTGGGACATGCAGAGGAAGGATCCTGGTTTCTTTACGCAGTACATAATTTTTTTGTCTGATTGGTCCTCTGAACTTTGGACCATTATACGTAGTACTCAGCAGCTTTTTTTTCATTTTCAATGTCTTATGGAATTTTCTGACTGTTTTTTCATTCAGTTTTATTGACATCTGTGAGCTTCTGCTGACATTTTCTTCAATTCCTGGGAAACTGCAGCGTATTGTGCACTCAGCGCTATGATTAAATAAAAAGAACATTCCTGCACCACATGGTGAAGAACCTTTAAAAGGATTTTTAGGCTCATTTATTCCGGCACGAATCCTTGTCTGTCTGCGGTGTCCTTTGCCACTCAAACATGAGAGCGCTGCTCTAAAACAGGAAACACCACCGGGCATGCTCACCGGCCCTGCGCCCTGTCAAACAAACCCTCTGAACTGAGACCAGCGGTCAGGAGTATTGACAGTGACTCAAACAACCCAGTCTCCCTTTAGTAACAACGATGCGTGGTTTTCCTTCACACAGGAAACGGACAGATTGAGAGACCATATCACAAGGTCCAGGATATAGAAATTAACATCAAACCTTTGAAATTTCCAACTTTCTTGGCACTACAGTAACCAGTAAAACTTCTCTGGAGTGGTACTTCATCAGAAATGTCATATTATTTTGATTTCTGAGAAATATGGTAAGTTTTTCTCTAAAATATGTATTAGATTGTTAAAATTGGTTCTGGCGTTCAGAAGGCATGTAGAATGAAATTCAAATGACACAATGTCTGAAGCAATTGTCATACAATCAGTGCTGTGAGAACCACTACTCTTAAAACCAACCTGGTTACTGTCTCAATATAGATGGTCTTACAGGCATTTCATAATTTTATGACCGAAAGTTGCTGTCATTTCTTTCTTGTTTCCTCGGGTTATTTGGTTTTGAGATGAGCATGATGAGGATTTAGACTGTTTTAAGCTGCCCAGAGTGACATTAAATGAAAATCATTTGCAGTGCTGTGGAAAATACAACTTAATTTGTTTACATTTACAGTGTCAGCTGGGTTGTCAGATTTACTCTGTAACATTTCACTGAAGTCAACATTTAAACTGGCATTTTATTGTTATGTTTCTTCAGAACTACGTTTGATCATTGAAATGAATGAAAACACACTCCTTTTTTTTTTGATCTGGCTTGGTTTTAATCAAAAAGTTTGTTTTCCTACTTTCAAGTAAAACTTTGTTCCTTTATTGAGTTTCTACCATTTCTGATTGTGTTTAATCTTGTAGCTTGGCTCCACTTGTGGGGTAAATTGATTCAGGAAATTGCTAATATTAGATTTTCACGATGTTTTGTTGGGAAACCTGGAGGCAGCTGTGAAAAATGATTTTTCTAATATATCGCAGAATTCTATGACTGCTCCTGTCATTCATTCCTAGCTTGACTTCTGTAAACAAAGTTACTTTAAAGAAGGTTCTCACTTTGCCTGTGTAGTTTGACTTCTTTGGGTCAAAGAAAACATACGTTCTTGACCAAGGGTTTGGCTGCAGAATGTAGTGGTCATTCAAAACTTGTAAAAACAAACAAAAGAACAAGAATCTATTCTGGTGTAAGTGCTCTGTCGGTGGTTTAATCAATGTCATTCAATATGTTAATATGCAATCCGTGAGATATTTTTGGGAGTTCATGAAAACAAGCAACACTTGAAGCCTGCAATATGACAATGAAAAGAAACATTTTCTCAGTTTCTGAACCAGTGTTTTTTTTTTTTTTTCATAATGACACACTTCTGTAAACACTGATCTTGACATTTTTTCATCGGTGTACAAGGGAGGCTGTTATATTTCATTTGCCCACAAATTCAATAGGTTTTTATGCTAATCTCAGGTCTTCATTCTCTTCCAGTCTTCAGCTGATTCACTGTGCCATTTTGAGGGGTGTTTATAAAAAGAAAAAAACGTTACAGCCCACATCAACCCATGAGTCAGCCAGGAAGCCATGCCGGTTGCCATGAGAAGAAGGAGTTGGGAGGATCACGTGACGCACCGGACGGTGTTGTGGTACAGCTTTGATGATCTGGACGCCCTCTGCTGCCGCGGACTCGCACACAATAGCTGCCGGTCGATTTCAGAAGTTACAAAATCGGGGCGCAGGGCGAGATGCGCCTCTCTGCCGGAGTGTCGCTGTGAGCCGCGGGCTGAGAGACGATCGCTCACGCCCGTCGGGCCAATCTCCACGGACAACCACCTCCCAGTCACCAGCGACTCGATTGCTGCGGAGGGCAGTACGGAAACGCTGGTCTGTGAGCATGACAATGACTCCGCTGGTGGATCTAATGACTCCAGCTCAGTAGATTCAAGCCTTATTGGGCCACCAGAGACCAAGTCTTCTAATGAGTATACACACTCCACAAGGGCTTCAGAAGATGCCGTGGATTTGGGAGACAATGGCTGCCTCCTGGAGGACGGATCTGAAAAAAGCGACCAAACAGCGAGTTCAACACACGAGGGGTGGTCCACACCAACCAATGGCTCGGACAAACTCAGCTATGAGCGTACTCCTCTCCCTCTAGTTTCTGTCGATTTCCGACTGGAGAGGACCACTCCATACCTTGACCCTGTTGCTTGTGATTCCCCTGACGCAACAGCAACAGGGACATTGGGTAACGCTCCAAAGGATGATGTGATCACAAGGGAGGCCACCAGCTATTCTGATGAGTCCCTGCAGCTCGACTCTGACCTCTCACCCAGTGAAGACAAAACAAGTGGGAAAATGGATATGGAAGGAAATACCAGCACAACCTTGCAAAGCGAAGTGATCGGTGAAAAGCCAGTGTCTGAAGCCATTCATGTCCCAGAATGCAATGGTGTGACTTCAAATGAATGCACTAGCAGTGAGAATCCAGATCTGGATGGTATCGTCGGAGAAACACTGCAGTTTGATAAATCAGCACTTGGAGAGGATGCAGAACTTGATGTACTTTGCGATGAAAGAGTGGGACGTCAAAGTAGCCATGAGAACCCAGCAGAGGCACCAGGAGAATCCACCAACGCAACTTCAAATGTGGATATAATGTGCCAGGGTCCTCTCTCTGGGAGCAGTCCGTCTAAAACAGGGGAATATACAATGGAAGCCAAGGTGGACGTTCGGACAGAGGAGGACGGTATCGTTAAATTACGGAAAAGAAAGGTAAGCAGCTCGTACCATGTTTCAAAAATACCTATTTTTATGCTGAGGCAATTTACCGTGTGTACACTGTATTGATTTTACCCAACTGATACTATTAAACATTAACCTTGACTGGGCTAGCATTTTTTGTCATAGAGACTTCAGCTAAACGAAAACCTGTCTGGAAATTTGATGACCAAAGTTTAATTTTGAAAAGGGAACGGCCACAAGCTGTGTAGATCAGTAGCGCAATATGATTCAATTTATTCATTACCAAGCATCTTTAGAATGTGACAGATTTTCTGTTGCATCACATGCTACATAGCTTTTCAGTCTCTGAATTAATGTAAGTTAGCAGAACACTATCTACAGTATATGCGAGTAATGGCTTCAGCTGAATGTGTGTGTTCTCAGTTGAGTTGTATAAAATGCTTTAAAACTGAATAACTGGCCTGACAAGGGATAACAGAAAGTTACAGAACATTTTTATAAAAACTTTACCAAGCCAAATCATCATGACGGTAAATATTTTTTTATTGTATAAAAAGCGATTTGTAAAGAAGTTCATTGGCAGTATTTGCACTATAAACCTGTATATGCCTTGCTAAAGCAGCCAAATTCCTGGAATTTTGTTTCCTGGCCCTCACTAAAGTGCTTGGAGAAAATCACACTAACAAACTCATTATTTTTTAATTGGCCCCATTAACCATGTCCAGATTACTGAGCAGAATTCACTCAGGCCTAACAGCCGAGGCCACCTTTTTGTCCGCAATTAAAGGCCAATTTCACGGTCTCGCCATTAACTACTTGTGCAGATTATTTGTTTCTGTGTGTGTGTGTATGTGTGTGTGCAGTTACTGTTTACTTTGCTGAGTACGTGTAAGAGGCCAACTGATCAATGAGCAATGTACCCACTTGCCGGTAACCACATCCCAAGTATATTGCAAGTTGCAATGCAAACTACTTATCATGCTAAGGATATGCAAAAGAAAATGTAGCTTTGTACTACAGATTTATCAACCAGAAAGAAGCATGTGGCCTATTGAGAATACTAATCGGTAATGTCTGTGCATTGATCATGTGATATTTCAGGTTGCATCAGCTGACTGTGAGACAGCAGCAGTGGTCTTCACAAAGACCAAAAGAGAGACAATTTCAAGAAGTAAACATGCTTAGAAGTATCCAGGTGTCTATAATGAGCAGGGTGATGACGGCTGAAGTGAAATAAAAATAGCAAATTTAATGGCAAAGAACGAACACATACATTTGAAAAATTAAGTAAACTTTATAAAGCCCCTGATTTTATAGCTACCTTTTTTGGGTCATAAACTGCCGCATAATGAGCCCAGTCTCATCCCAACTTGTCATATAATGACGCTATCTGACTAAGCTTTGATATTTGATGAAAGAGGATACTTTTTGCATCCTTATTTGGCGCGGGTTTAAAATGTACCCTACCCCCTAACTCCGGACCCTTAACTGGAACCATAACCCTAAACGACAAATAATGATGCCAAAAGCCTCCTTTTTTGTCATATATCAAAGCTCGGTCAGGTAGCATCACTATAAGACGAGTCGGGATGAGACTGTGCTGGTGTGACATATGCAGGTCTGTTCATGGTTGAGGTGGAGTTAGACAGAGGAATGTGTCCATATAGACTGGTACAGTTTGAATACCCGGCGGGAGGTGTGGACTGTGGAGTAGGGAAGAGGGCCAAACATTTGTTGCAAACATTATGAGTAGGAGACAAACATATATCAAGTTTGTGGATCACACACAGCCATGCTAACATCATTAAAGATATTTCAGAGCATGTATTTGCATGTTAACTGATATTGTCGGCTGAGCTTAACTGGTTAAGTCCTTCACATCTGGCAACGTGTTTGAAAACCCTCAAAAACTGTCTATGAAAGATCTTTTAGTCAGCATTCCAGGCAATATAATGTTCAAAAACTTCACTTTCTCAGCCTATGTAATTTTGCTCTGAAAAGGTTATTTTCACCCGCAAGCCTACTGATAAACATTGCGCTATTTACAGTTGTCGACATAGCCAGTGATTAAGTGGTAGATGTGCTTTCTTTTGATGTATCTGTTAGGCATTGGGAATGTTGTGATTGGACGGTTCATTTTGTCCTTGAAAACATGCTTATTTGAAGCGATGACGATGCAAATCAGGGAACTACAGGGTCATATGCTTTCAAACTGTCCATGTCTATTCATAATTGCCACCAATTTCCGTTCTCAGAAACATCCCTTGAATTTATACTTCACCAAAATCCGTCTGTAAAATTGCCCAATCTTTCCTGTTCATTGAAACATTTATTGTAGCATTGGACTGGAGAAAGTACAATGGAGTGCACTAGGAACAAATTCATTACCAAACGAAAGATTCCAGGCCCCATTCATATTTCTTGCCTTTACGGATAATATAAAAACCAATACCTGGCAGCAATTCTGATATGCTTTTCAAAGACACATAAATACTTAGCTGTGCACCTATCCAAAAGCACTTTGCTGATAATGAAGTGCTGGCATCCTACTACAAAATATGTGGGGAAAAAAGTAGATCCCAAGATGATCTCTGTCAACATGACTAAGGGTTTCCTTTACTTTGTTGAGACTGAAAATGATGAAATATGACAGTTGGTAATGGCACTTGGGATCGCAGCATGATGTCTTGCTTTACTTGACGCTCAAATCGCTTCATAAATCATGCTCATTGCCATCAGCTCCATGTTCATAATATTGCTCTAAGAGTTTTTAAATGCGTACGTCGTCTCAGTATATTAGCCCTGCTGATCTCAGATAGGACTACTACCATTGTGGGTGGTCAGAAAAGAGGACCTGACAGGCTGCACGTGAGATACTGGACAGGCCTCGGGGAGAGGGGAAAGAATTTGTTCTTAAAACAGGAAGTGGTTGAAGAATGTGACTGAAATGCAAACTGCACAGTGCAATGAAATGATTCGGCGCAGCGTTTCAGTCGGCCGGGGCCTTATTCTCAAGCACTGCATGACTGGTTTCGTTCATGCGGAGTGACCGAGTGGATAGACTTTGTTAAATACCAAAAATGTAGAGGGCCTGAGGGGAGAGGGAGGAAGAAAAAAGCCATTGTACTGCGTGTAAAAAGGCAGTTTTAAGGCAAAAGGGTCTTCCTTACAACAAGCGCTATAAATGGGCATCGGCCACTGATTTGGGGAATCAAAAAAGCACCCCATTCATGGGGTAAATGACTGTAAATAGGAAAATAAATGTAAGTATCCAAACCAGAGATAATAAGAGCTGGAACAAAGGCCAAACTGGACCTCATTTATCACGACATGGCAATTCCATTTTGAACCAATGCCATTAGAAGGCTAAATGGACAGCATAAAGGGACTTTTGTCCCCACCCCACCTGACACACATGATTCTGCCGCAGCGAAGCAACACAATTTGGACACTGATATTTTGCATCATGAGACATCTGTAAAGACAAGGCTTGCATTTGTTTGGATCCATTGGATCCAGTAATGTTGACATCATGCTCAGAACTGAGGAATGCATGAGGAGAATTCTTACTCATGAGTCACACCACCCGTTCCTTCAATTACTTTGGCTTTTTGTGTCCTCAATAATGCAAGTATTTTACTATGATACGGACTCCTTTATATCACAGCTAAGAGAGATCCCTCACCTTTGCCATTTCCTGTGATGTCATTTCATTATGCCACAGTCTGCCATACGTTACAGCACAGTGAAAAAGTATTTGCTCCCCTGCTGATATTTGCTTATTTGTCATATCAAAAATCTCCTAGAAGTATGCAAGGAATCATTAAGTGTCGAAGGCGGCATTTGTCCGTAAATATCATATCAGGTGAGTTTGGGCGCTTCTAGCGGTGAATCCAGAAGCTGTCAGGGGAGGCGATCATGTTCGAACCAAATTGCCACAGCTCTCCGCGAAGGCAGTGCAGGCTGTCCAGAAAACCAGTCCAGCTGTAAGGCACATGGAATCATGGGATTTTTTCCTAAAGCAAATCAGCATTCATTTATGTTGCACAATTCAGCACGTTTAATGTTACTGAAGCCGTCGGGAATTACCGACAATTAACGAATTTCCCTAATGGAGGGCTTCTCTGCACACAGTGAAAGATTTTGTGAATTTACCGCGCAGGTCATGTGATCAGACATCACATCATGTGTAATGCTTGGCTGCGGGTTGCCGTTGCCGTCAACTCAGTCTGAGTTACTGTTGTTCACTTTGTGGAGTGATAGACTTCTGGTCGTATATAAATGTTTCAGATGATCCAACTAATAACTCAAAGGCACCATGAGTAAAGACAAAATGCAGCTTTTGTTATGATCCAGATTAGGAACCAAATGCTGAGTCAGAGTACAATGCTAATAGTAGGGTTTATTGATAGTAATTCGGTAATGACAGAGGGACAGCCCAGAGCAGAATGACACAGTTCAGCTCAGATGGTACAGGCTTGGGTGCAAGAGGCGCATCCCTGCCCGACTATGCAGGACAGCTGCCAGATTGAGTGCATACGTCACCAGAGCAGAGCTGTCACATGGCAGGACCGGGGAGTTTAGCAAGAACGCAGTCCCAACCCTGATGACTGCAGAAGGCTTGGGGGGTGTTCCTAATAAAAAGGGCAGAAGAATACACTGAGTGATGGTTAATCCTGGAAACTGAGAGTAAGTAAGACTAAGTATATAACAAAGTTGCATTGTCAAAGTAAGGAAAGTGTATATGCAAACACACGTGAGGGAAGGGGAAACACAAATTCCTAACACCTGGTGGGGAAAATGTGCAGGATGTAAACTAATCAAAGAAGACAATATATCTAAAGACACACAAGCTGCTGGATGAGAGGAGACAAAAGGAGTTATGACAGCTACTAAATGATGGTTTTATCTATAGAAGGTAAAGACTTATTCAAAACCTATATGACCCATGAGAAAAAAATAATCCTCCCCCACTAACATAATAACTGCACTACTAATGATGGCAACAGCTGCAATCAAACATTTGCAGTAACAGGCAATCAGTCTTTACATCACGATGGAAGAATTTTGGCCTGCTCATTTTGGCAGAATGTTTTAGTTCAGCCATATTGGATTGTCGAGCTTCAGCTGCCTGTTTAAGGTTATGCTACCGCTTCTCAATCGGATTCACGTCAGGACTTTGACTTGACTAATCAAGTACCTTCATTTTGTTGAGTCATTCAGAGGTTGACTTGCTTGTATGCTTTGGGTCATTGTCCTGATACGCAAAATGACTCTGTTCAAGCTTTATGTCACAAACTGATTGCTGGACATTCTCCTTCAGGATTTATTGTTGAGAGTGGGATTCACGGTTCCATCAATTATGGCAAGATGCCCAGGTCCTGAAGCAGCAAAGCAGCTCAAGACTGTCATTCTTCCACTGCCATGTTTGACTGTTGGTGTGTTGTACCGGGGAATGCTGTGTTAGCTTTATGCCAGATGTAACAGCAGTCATGTCTTCCAAAAAGTTCCACTTTTGACTCATCAGCCCAAAGAATATTATCCCCAAAGTCTTGTAGGGCATCAAGATGTTTTTTGGCAACTATGAGATGGGTCTTTGGTTTTCGCCATGCAGCTCTCCCATTGATGCCATTTTTTCTCTGTCCCTTTCTTACTGTGGAATCGTGAACACTGTGCCTTGACTGAGACAAGTGAGGCCAACAGCTCTATAAATATTCGTCTGGGTTTTTTGTCATCCTCTGGATGAGTCGTTGATGTGTTGGCGGAATATTGGCAGGACGGCCACTCCTGGAAAGGTTTATCACTGTTCCAGGTTCGCTCTGTTTGTACATAAAGGCTCTCATCGTGGTTAGCTGGAGTTCCAGAGACTTAGAAATGCCTTTGTAACCCCTTCTAGACTGATAGGTGTCAATGACTTTGTTTCACATCTATTCTAGATTTTTTTTTTTTTTAGATCGTAGCATCATGTGCTGCCTTTTGCCTACTTCACACTGACAGACAGATTCTATTTAAGCAATGCTTTGACTCAACAGGGCTGGCAGTAATCATTTCTAAGTGTGTCTAGATTGAACCCAATTATCAATTAGATTTGTTTAATTGGTTGATTAATTAATTTAGGGGGCAATTACTTTTCCACATAGAGCCAGTAAGGGTTGGGTTTATTTTTTCCTCGATTAAATGAAATCATCTTTTAGGAACTGCTTTTTGGATTTACCCAGGTTATCATTCTCTAACATTGAAATTAGTTTGATGATCTGAAACGTGAGGGTGCCAAATAATCAAAAATAGAAGGAATTGGGGAGGGACAAATACATTGCATCTCTGCATTTCTTAATCAATCTCTGCCATGAATTTAGTACAAACCATATAAACTTCACTTACTGAGTTTCCTGTCATATGTACAGCTGGATAAATAAAAAGGGTTTCCAGCATCTTTGAATGCCAAATCTGGCACATAGTTTTAATGCAGTAAATACTTCACTTTGATTTATTGATTATTTATTTCTACAGTTTGTGTTTCCAATGCTATCTCATAGGTCAGTTGTCAGCACTGGCATTCTAGTTATTATAGCCATTTACAGCCAAACGACACTGCTGCATCCTGTGATGGTTTGAATAGGAGACCTCATCCACCATGGCCCCAGCAGATGGCACACTCTGAACCTCTTAACAAGGACTCTGGCCTACATTGTACTTCCCTTTCAGCAAATGTCAGGCTGAAAGTAAATTATAAGGTTTCACCAAAACCAAAGTGGTGGCTTCCTAACCATCCCAGTCGTGTGTTTTCTACTGGCCTGCAGAAAGTAACTCCGTTGGCAAAGTAACAACAGAATCCCAGTTCTGGCATACTTGACTTCGTTGACTTCAGCCATTGAAAAACAAGGACTAGTGAAAGCGGTAACCAATCACAGAAAGTTACTCATAATCTATGTGTAACCCTCTTTGATTGGTATGGCATTCTGTCATTATGACACCAGTGGTTTTAAACTGGGCTCATTACAGATCGGATGCAGGCTGCCAGTAAGAATAAAGTCGACATTCTGCACAGATTGAATGAGTGGGTTAATAACACAGTCTGCAGGTAATTTCTGATTTTGGCTTGATTAATCACCTTTGGGATTCAAGTTCATTGTTATTTTGTTGGTTGGTTTATACTCCCAATTCCGTGGTTTTATATTTTTACAAGGTATGGTTTTGACTTGAAGTTGAGCAATATTTTTCTGAGGAATTAAACTTGCAACCATGACCTTGATATTTTAATCGTGGCTTCTCTCATATACTGTATATATAAAATAGGGATTTGGTCAAGATTTCTATTACTCCTGAAAAATTTTGTGTGTTTGCTTGTATATTTTGAAAATATTCCTTTTTATTGTACAACCCATGAGGAGATGTGTGTGTGTGTGTGTGTGTGTGTGAGTGAGTGTGCTGCAATGCTGGGGTCAGGGGATGTGGATTGTTTTGTATTGCTTATTTAAGGGTGTCATCGTTGAAGCTCATCCTCATGGACAGCTGTGCACAATAGACAAGTTGTATTGCCTAATGTGACAAAATCTGTGGAATAGAGGAATCCACCCTGGTGATCAGGAAAACAGATTAAATTGCATGGAAACAGAGATTTTTCAAAACAATGAATGACCATTTGCACCCTGGAGACAAAATATTTTTTTGCGTTCGAAAAAATTAGGATACTAGGCCTGCATTTTGTTCATCCTTTCATAATCAAAGCAGGATTTTTATGCAACCTACTTAATCACTTCGATTTCGCTTAAAAACTGCTCACTCTCAACTCACTCTTTCACGCCAGGGGGGTATTCCACAAAGCTGGCTAACTGAGTGAGCCTGGCTTTTTCACAAAGTAAAACCCGGAAAGCTGTATTTATTTCAGTCCATGTTTCAGATTTGAATATTTTCCAGGTTTTACTTTGTGAAAAGGCCAGGCTTACTCAGTTAGCCAGCTTTGTGGAATACCCCCCAGGCCTCGCAAAATGTTTTCAGAAAGCTTGACAGCAGCAGATGTTTGATGATTCGCTATGTCCCCTCCGAAAACGTAGCGAGTTCTCTGTATACCTGCATACGTTAACATACCACCCAATGCCAGTGTTAGCTTTACTGCTGCAGACAGGCTAAGTCAGGCCGGGCAGTGAAAGGGAGAGACGGATATCTGGTGAGAAGCAGAACGACAAGAGAAAATAGAGATGTAAATAAAGAGAAGAGGACGTCAGAGAGGAAGATAAGGTGGGAGACTAGGAGGGAAGAGAGCGTGCTGGCTGGGACACGCGTCATTGGGCGTTCTTTAAGGTGCACAGATGTCCCGCTGTCTTGGAAACGTTGCTTTGTGATGTCATCAAAACAAACAGAATAACTTGAACAACTGCATTAACTGGAAATTTGCCATCAAATGTCCATCTGCCGAAGTATCCCGAGACCAGCAATTCTTTATTTGATTCTGAGGTCAGTTCTGGAAATGGAAAAGGAAATGATAAAAATGTGTGTTTATAATACACCCACATGCACATGTACACGCACACTAACATATGCTCAAATAGGCAATGCACACACACATACAGACTCAAAGACACAGGCACATTCAAAAACACGTGCACACACACACGCACACACACACACAGACAAAGATGGGTCACATGAGATTAAAATGCAGGCACGTCATACACAACTTTCCAAACTTTTCCATTCCAAAGTTTGGGAACTTTGAGTAAGAAATCAAGTTGCTAATAACGTTGTGGCCCTCCCAGAATTTGTAAAAAGCAAATATTAAAAATATTCTGCAATATTGAAGGTCTTTGCACATTTACTTTAGCCACATTTGTACATTGCAGACTCATTGTGAAACATTATGTGAAATTATTTTGCTATATACTGCAGTATACTCCCATTATTTGAGACTTAGCCTCTGGGGATGTGTGTGTAAGTTACAGAAGCCAGCTGGAAAGACCGAAGGTCAGAATAAGATTTATTTTATAATGGCCGGGATATGTGGCCGGGCTGAGAACAAGGAGCGATCTAAACACAAGGAGCAGTGTATAATTTTGGAAGGTTAGGTTCAACACACCAAGGCAAAGGAGGAGTGTACAGTAAATGTTCCCTTGTTCACGCATACGCAGCTCTCATTTGGCATCCAAATGCTTCCAGGAGGCAGCCCTCGTCCTTAAAGATCATTATAAACGTGAGAAAAGAAAGAATTCTGACATTAGCAAAATTGCAAAACACTTCCTCTAAACAAAGTGGTTTGAAATGAGCACTTTCCAAGTGTGAGAATGGATCCAGATTGTCCATTACAATAGAAGGATTGCTACATCGCTGTGATATAAAGCAAACAGAAACCATAAAATTGCATGATGAATGTTTTCCTTTTAGACCTGCTGCCAATATAAGTGTTTGTAACCTTTCACTGCTAAGCTGACAATGACCCAGATGTGATTCTGTGTGTGCATAGATAGTACCGTTAATCCCCCTTCTCTCCTGATCTGTCTCATACTGAGCTAGATACCTCTCATTTCCATATGCAGAAAGAACCAATTCCCCCGTTTTGAATTTCTTGCTTCATACAGGCACTCACTGATGTCTCCATCACTATGGCCAGCAGGAGCCCATGTTACATTTCTTTATTTTGGCTTGTAAAGGGTCTATTGACTATTTGCTCATGCAGCTATTCTCCATGTTACTAGGTCCAGACCTTTAACATCTGTTTTCAAAAAAGGTTGTTGAGTCAATGCAGTAACACTTCAAAGATATATACTGATTACGTCACCCACAAACCTCAAATGCCCGGGCAATCAAACCAGTGCTGCCAACTCTCCCAAATTTTCCGGGAGTTTGAGTAGCATATTCACGTTCCTATGGCGTACTCAGCAATTATTCACTTAACGCGTATTAAAGAGGTCTGCCCGCAGAAATGAAGTCCTTGTGTGAGGAAGTTTATCAGTTTCACGTGCGTTAAGGTGGATTTCACCGCTAGTAGCCAATTATGGAAACCGATGATGACTCCAGACTTCTTACTCTTTTCTTTACTCAGGGGATGAAAGCAATTAAATATGTTTCACACGGTCCTGTATGGTTGAAACAATTTATATAATCATTAAACACATGCTTTCCTTCTAACCCCTGAGAAAAAGAAAACCGCGAGAAGCCTGGAGTCATAATCAGCTTTCATATTACTAGTGGTGAAATCCACCGTAACACAAGTGATGCTGATAAACCACCATGCGCAAGGACTTCAATTCTGCGTGAGAATCTTTTAAATACGCATTGGTTAAATAATTGCTTACTACGACACGGGAACATGAATATGCCACCAAAACTCCCGGAAAATTTGGGAGAGTTCGCAGCACTGCAAAACTATTTTAGTATGCCTTTTGACCATTTAAAAGTGAAACTGGGCTTTTTATTCTTCTCCAGATTAGCTGAATAAGAAGCAATAATGTGTCTGGCCAATAGATGACAGTATATGCACACACCACAGCTTTAAAAGAATCAATTGAGATGCTTTTACAGTTTGACGAGATTATGTGGTACTCCACACAAGCAAGTAAACATGCATTTTAGGCACTTTTGACCATGACTGGTCCCAAATGAGGTGAATTACCTTATGTACTACTTTGTAATAAGGTGCAATAGATAAGGGGAAGAGCAGTAGTGTGCTACCTCATTCTGCACAATGTCCGCTCCAAATATATCCCAATCCGTGTAGCTGATCTAACAGACCACTCCATCCACCTGAGATAATTGGGCTTGTCTCCAGAGTTCACAATCAATTGTTGATTTGAATTGTTGAAATCAGCCAAAATATCTCAAGGAACAGGACTGGATAACACTGCTCTGGCTGTTGAATGAGGTGTGCCATTTCAGGTTTTGGGTACAGTGCAGTGAAAAAGTATCTGCCCCCTTCTTGATTTCCTGTGTTTTTTTCATAGTTGTCCTGCTTAAATGTTTCAGGTTATCCTAGTAATTTTTATATTATACTGTGATAACCCATGATGATGATTTCATTTATTGGGGGGAGGCTATCTAACCATACCTGGCCCCATGTAAAAAAAACAAAAACAAAAACAACAATTGTTCTCTTAGTTGGTGTATCAACCAATTAAGCAAAGTTAATTGATCATTTTCTTTAATTTCATGAGGCACACCCAGGCATGCTTTCTGCCAGCCCTGTTTGATTCAAAGGCAACACTTAAATAGAATCTGTCTGGCAATGTGAAGTAGGTAAAAAGAAGCATATGATGCTGCTATCTAAAGAAGTCAAAAACAGACAGGAAACAAAGTCATCGAATTTGGAAAGGGTCAGTCTAGAAAGGGTTACAAAGCTGTATCTGAGTATCTAGAACTCCAAAAAAAAAAAAATCACAGAAAAAACCATTATCTACAAATGGAGAACACTTAGAATAGTGGTGAACTTCCCCAGGCATGGCCAGCCAACCAAACTTTCTCCAAGCGTGTACCAACTGCTCATCTGTTGGTCACAGCATGACCCACACTAACATCTGAAAGAACTGGAGGTCTCACTTGCCACAGTTGAGGTCAGTTCTCATGATTCTACGATAAGAAAGAGACTGTGCAAAAATGGTATCCAAG
The DNA here is from genome assembly GCA_029721435.1 of Gymnothorax reevesii. Lineage (NCBI taxonomy): Eukaryota > Metazoa > Chordata > Actinopteri > Anguilliformes > Muraenidae > Gymnothorax > Gymnothorax reevesii. Next base: position 97,788,294 of record CM056579.1, on the reverse strand, counting down.
GGAGAGCTGCAGGGCAAAAAGCACAATTGACCACAAAGAACACAAAGGCTTATTTCACATCTCTGGAAAACATCTTGATGACCCCAAAGACTTTTGCGATAATATTCTGCGAACAGATGAGTCAAAACAAGAACTTTTTGTATAACCAGCGTCCCCGTTACAACAGGCATAAAGTTAGCTCAGCATTCCAGAATAAGACCATCGTACCAACAGTTAATGACATTGGTGGCAGTGTGATGGTCTGGGACTGCTTCAGAACCTGGACAGCTTGCCATAATTGATGGAACTCTACCAGAAAATCCAGAGTCCTTGGCCATCAGTTTCTGACCTAAAGCCGTAGTGCAGTTGGGTTCTGCAGCAGGACAATGATCCAAAGCACACAAGAAAGTCCATCTCAGAATGGCTCAAAAGCAACAAAATGAAGGTTTTGAAGTGGCCTAATCAAAGTCCTGACTTGAATCCAATTGAGATGCCGTGGCATGGCCTTAACCAGGTCAGTTCATGCTCTCCAATTTGATTGAATCTATACAATTCTGCAAAAAAATACGGGGGTAACTTTCCTCCGTAGCAATGTAAAAGACCCATTGCCAGTTCTGGAAAACTTCTGATTGTAGTTGTCAGTGCCAAAGAGGCACAAGAAATTATTAGGTTTTTTTGATAGTTCACCAACTGTAGCCATGCCCTTTTGTGCTCTGTTCCTCTGAATCTCATCAGTTTTGGTTTTTTGATTAGCTTGGCCTGCCTCCTCACCAATCTTGCATCCTGTAATCAATGCCTCTGTTCTGGGAATCTGAGTTTAATTTGGTTTTATTTTGAGCTTTTTATGTTTATTTTTGTAATCATTTCAATTTTGTGTTTGCTTTTCTTACACTTTCAATCCCCTTAAACTCTCCCTGCTAGCTTCCCCATTTGTATTTGTTAATTAGTAATTGCATTGTCTTATTTGTTACCACCCCCCTTGTTCTCCCCCACACCTGCTTTGGGTTTGTTCCTCCTGATTTGTTGGCTTTGTAAGTTCCCTGTGCAAGTCTATCTGTCTGAGTTACTTATGAGCCTGGTACCTGTGTTGTCTCCCTGTGTTTAATTATCTTTGTTGAGGAATTTTGAATTTCCCTTCATGTATTGCTGTCCTCTGGGTACCATTTTTCCTGTTCACTGGTGTTATATTTTGCCTCCGATTCTGCCCGACTGGTTTTTTAATTTTTGCCTGTTTTTGTGATGCTGATTCTTACCCAGTGATTCTTAACTGCAGTACTACCTTTTGTTATCGACCTAGACTGATTAAACCATTTGGGCTCTGTACTACTGTCTGCGCCTGGGTCCATTCACTATCTTGACAGAATTAGGTTTTAAATACGTTGTAATTCTTTGTCTCAATAAATAAAATAATCGGTTAAATGCTGCATTTTGTGTTTACTCATATTACTCATATATTGTCTCTTATCACAATTAGTTGGATTATTTGAAACATTTAAAAGGATGTGGAAGCAAAGCAAAAATAGAGATCGATATCTGTAAAATCACAAGCAAGGCAGATCTCCAGGAACAGGATCGAGCAACCCTGCTGTAGCTCTTGAATGAGGTGCACTTTTTTATTTGAAATAAAATCAGAAGAAGAGTATAACTTCTACTAGGAAATCTACTGGATGGTAGATCTCCAGGAACAGGCTTGCGTAGTTCTCTACTAGATATCATAACATAACATGAATGAGAACAACAGGCCTTTCAGCCCAACTACGCTCCCCAGTTTCTTTATACTATTGTGAATATATCCCTTCAGAATACTCAATGACTCAGTGGTATCTAGCTTTAAGTCAAGCCTGCTCTTGAGAACCCCCAAGATCTCTGCCTAAACAATATGGTCAGGCAAGCTATTCCACATTGAAACTAGAACGGGCACTCGGTAGAGCGCATACCTTCGCCGACGCCACTGAATCCCTCGCCACTGGCGTTGGTTTCATGCCGATCGGATAAAAATTGACCGAGATATGGCCGAAAGTCGGTTTTGACCTTTTCATGGCCTTGACCTTGACCTTTGACCCGATCACTCCCAAAATCTAATCGATTGATCCTCAGGTCATGCCAAATCAACCCACCAAATTTTATGAAATTCAGTTTGGTACTTTTTGAGTTATTCGATACACATACAGACAGACACACAAACAAATAAATACACGGGGATCAAAACATTACCTTGGTCAGCGAAGTCGCTGGCGAAGGTAATTACTCATCGAATGAGGTGTGCTTTGTTAGGGTTGAAATGATGGTAAATCTCCAGGAGGAAAGTTTGGGTTGCTCTGCTTAAGCTGTTGAATCAGGTGTGCTTTGTTAGGGTTGGAGTAAAAGCCTTCAACAAGGATCATGGTCCTTCAGGGCCAAGAGCTACTGGGTTTTATTCCTTTCCTTTACCCAAGAGTCAAGAAGTCTGGCTAATTAGACGCACCAATTGTTCAGTTGGTTAGTTAACCCAGGTATGATTTGGATTCAAGGGCCAGAATTGATGATCACTAGCCAACAGGATGGTGGAGTTCCAGGAAAAAGGTTGGGCTGCCCTGGTCTGGTGATTATATTAAGTGTGCTTTTTTATGGTGGGTGTGAAGATGGTAGATCTGCTGGAACAGAGATTGGGCAGCCCTGCTTCTGAGCTGTTGTTGTATTTCATGGCTTCACACCTATCCCGTTTCCTGACAGGGTTCAAAAGAGGAGCGAGGGCGATCATACTTAGACTCTATGGTCCTGCTGATCATGAAACTGGACCAGCTCGACCAGGACATTGAGAACGCCTTAAGTGCCAACTCTTCCATATCCAGCACGCCCACTTCAAAGAGACGAAATGTCCATGTAAGTGCAGATTTCACTGAGATTTCATTTTTTTTTAAGGACTGTCTGTCCTAATGTTGCCTGAATTTATTAGAATATATTTTAAATGTGGACTTTATAGTGAATAAATATGTTATGATGAATATATACTGTATAATTTCATACTGATTCATGAAATGATCGTGTGTGAATATGAATTGTGTTGGCCAGTATATTGACAGTGCAACAACTTTTTCTGATCATGAAAGAAATATTGTTGTGAATACCTTCTACGGTAAACTGGTTATATATTTCCCTTTTTTGTTTTGGGGTATGACTGTGATACTGAACTGTGAAGTGAGACTAATCTATCTAAGCTGCTTACCAGGCTTCTTTTTTGATCATGCTATAGGAGAAACATCCAGACTCATTAAACGGAGGTGAGGCTTTCCACCCGGTACATCAACAACAAATCAGCTCTCACATGATCTTCTCCGCTCTGACATCACCAGGACCCATCACATTACCTGAAGAGAAACCAAGAACTGGGGTAGGTCATGCCAATGTATCCACAACCATAATTATTGGGTTCCTCCCTCCCATTTATTTTCCGCATCCCATCTTTTTCTTGTGCCTGACTCAAAAATCGACCGTGTCCATCTGTGTGAAAGAATGCTTCCATAAAAGCGTGACGCATAACTGACTGACCCATGGAGATTCTCCTGTCCCTATCTGCTAAGCCCCTCAAACACCTGAATCTAATGTCATTCCTTAACCTTTTTCCATAATTCCTCTTTTTTTTTTTGCTTTCTTTCCTTGCCTCTCTCAATCAGTGGAACTAAGGGAATGGAAATTAGAAAATGTAGTGTAGGAAAGGAGGTGAAGAATAAGACATTGGAATGGGCCCACCATGTCCTACAGTCCATACTTTCACCGAAAGTTCGTTGAGCGACGAAGACCACTTGTATCGCCGACAGCAAAGTAGCCTCTGGAGGAGGGACTGGAGCAACCAATTTCGAGCACTTTAAACACAAAGGATGAGAATGGATGACCGGAATGTGCCGCAGAATCTTTGAAAATTTTTTTCTCCGAATTCACCTTTCTCTGGGCCGCTTGACAGCTGTGCAGCAGGTGGGCTGAAGAAACTCTGTCATCAGGGCAAACGTAAACAAATGACATCGTTCTTGCCTTTTATCCGGAGTGACCTCGACAAGGCACAAGGCTCCTGGCCTATTAGCGTTTGATTGCCATTTCGACAACGCGGCAACAATGGCCAAGGAAAGCCGAGGACATTCAAATGAAACCAGCTGTGAGATTCAATTTAAGCCCTTGGCCCTGTCGGCATTTTCTTCCCCGGCATTTCTTTCCCCGTCCTTAAACCCCCCCACCCCCTCCAGTATTTGCTTACAGCTGCAGTGCAGTGAAAGGGTCAAGCTTTCACAGTGGGCGACAAAGAGCCATGTCACACTAGCGCTTTTCGCTGTTTAACGAAGGGGGTCGTTAAAGTCATAATTAGCAGACTCCGCCAGCATTGAGGAGCGCAGTGCAAATAGAGTGGGCTGAAGTGCAGCATGGAGATTAGCGTTGTAGCCTCTCTTAAACCTCTGAGTTAATGACCACCACTTTTCACCTCTCATTATGAAGAGGGTAGAACTGCATTTTTAAGGGAGAGCGAAGTCATCTCACCGGGGGATCCCTGTGCTGTTTTATATTAGCGATTCTGTCTTTCTGTTTTCAATGGATAGAGTTGCTGCTGTTAGGACTATGTAGGTTTTTCTCATTAGGAATTTTGTCCTTTTGCTGTATGGAGTTCATGCACTTAAAAAAAAAAGGTTTAGCCTTAGATGCGAAGGGGAAACAAGTTGTGAAACAGGTGAGCCGGAAGCTGTTGGGAAAACAGAATGTTTTTTTTTTTTTTCTTGGAATTGCCAAATGACATTGCATAGTGAATCTAATCCATTTTCATATCTGTGTTTACTCAGCTCACGTGTAAGTTTTCAAGGATTAGTGAACTGTGGCACGTCAACTGATTGCACTACTGTTTCTTTTCTCAGTTCATAAACAGCATGCACTGGAGATGTATAGTTCGATCAGGTCATATATACTGTATATAGTTTCAATCAATATCTGGCATGAATTACTTTGTGCTTACTTAATAACTGTTGTTTTTATGAAAAAGGTTTGTGCTACCCTGACAATTAGGATTACAACAAACCATTTTTAAGCTAAAAATGATTATTTAACTAGCATTTGATATGTTTTCCGACTAGTAAGTGAATCTCTCGAGAAGTAATAGCTTGTCTGTAGAAGAAAATCAATGTCTTCTCAAAAGGGATTCTATATTATCAAATGTGTGTTGGATTTGTGATCCATATTTGAGGGTCTTAAAGAGAATGAGACTGAAGACTGTTGATATGAGCCACAGAGAAAGCAGGGCTGCTGTTATTAACTATGTGAATGTAATGACGCTGAAGCTCTGAAGACCATTTGCAGCTATAAATCCACTTGATATGGTCATAAGGGTAGATAAACAGATGTGCAAAAAAAAAGTTCTCTGTCAAAGTTTTTCCCCTTGCGCAAAAATAGTTGCGTATTTTTCTTATTTCAACATGTTTTAAGTTGTCGAGTCAACAAAGGTCAAGCCAATTTTATTTTCATTTTAATTTGCATTGACGACTGAAACCATGGGGGATGTTAAAAGGCTCAACTATTTTCTCAGTGATCCATTCTGGCCTTGGCTTGCAAATAACTGTAATGATGCTCAGTACAGCTGCTCTCCTGGAAGTCTTAGCAGATGCTAACTGAAATACCCACAAACACAGCAAGGATAATGCCAGCCTACTGAGAACGCAGCAAATGCCTTGGCTCGGTGGGATACATTGTGCAATATAACCCTGTTATCCAGTTTTAAGTACATTTGTAGTTATCTGTTTAATATGTAGAAAAATCTAAGCAACATCCTGCTATAATGCCAAAAGAGCTTTTATGTACTCTGCAAAAATATTACAAAACCTGACCTAAATAACCATATGTAAAAAGCTGTTTTACATCTCGTCTAAAATTGGTGATTAGTTTATGTGGCACATCGTGCTCATCTGAAAGGCTTTCTTCATTATTATGATCTGCACACGTTTTCCTAGCTGTCACTTCTACATCTATCCAGTTGCTCAGGCAAACTGTTAGAGTAACTCAGATGATCTACGAAAAAAACGACCAGATTGTGCATTTTAATGGTAAATCTGTGGCATGGACAATGTAGATACTGCAGATCCTAAAGAAATTTTTGTGCATTGGTAAGGCTTTGCTTCTACAGTATTCCCACAAGATCTGTGTGCACTTCCAAAATTTGTCCAGAGACACTTTTCAAACTGGAGTAACTCCAACCTATAATCACACTTGTTGATCGTTTAGACGGAAACGTATTAGCGTTAAGCCTGTTACATTTAGCAGAGCACAGTTGAGAAAGGGTGATGAGGAAACCTTTTAATGTTGTTATTTCGTAAACACATTATGTGGCCGCGACACAACTTTCATTTTACTGTTCGTGCGTTTGTATTTTGAACACAGCAGATGCTGTATTTCTGACATACCCTCACTTGTGTAACGTATGATTCATTCACAGGAAGGATTAAAATGCATCCAGATAGATTTAGGTACTAGCACTTAAATGAACATATGGGCTCTGCTTCAGATGTAGAGAAAATAATCAGCGTAACTCTTCTGTGGGAAGTATGAAGTCTTTACCTTGACTTGTATAGACAGTTTCACGAACAAAAATGAAGAAGTTGACATGGTCAACAACATTCCCCGCCAATCGTGTGCTTTTTATTTTCGAACTCAATCAAGGCCTTTATGGTCTGAAGCTACACCCCAAATTTAGTTGTCCTATCTGTGATAGTTTCTGAGAAAAGTTGTCCCCTTTCTCTCAGATGGACATGCACGGAGGTCAAACCTATATCCCCCTCCCACTTCGTGTTGGCGGGGGATAATAAAGCAGTCCAAAAAGCAAATATCATTGCAATGACACATACTGCATATGACATGGAAGCGCCAACGTATCACTCCCCTACCATGGCAATATTCTCAAATCACCGAAGGAACGAAAATTTACAGAGATTTTACACTGAAAGGTCTTGTACATGTTAAACTAGAGGAGGCCTAATGTCAAATTTATCCCAATTTAGAAAATTGTGGGTACATTAAACTGCTTTAAGTTTCTACTTTACGAATAAATCTTAGTCCGAAATCTAACAAATGTTCACAAGACTATGACTTGCCTTGTTTTTTCCTTTATAAATGCAAAATCCACCGCTAAAAGTACCACACGTATCTTCTTTCATCAGACACAATGTTTATAAATGAGGCCCAGGGACTTTGAACTACTTTGAGAAAATTTGAAATATATGAAGTTTTTTTCCCCCAAGATATGTTACAGCTGTTTGCAAAAGAGGCTCATAAATTATCATCATTGACATCTCATGAACCAAAATTTAGATTTCAGAACTTTGCATTTTAACACATTCAAAATGCATTTATTTTGACTGGAGAGTATTATTTGATTATGCTGCAAGAATTTTAAGTGACAGATTGTTTCAATGGTCATACGAGCCTTCATTGTATTGAATAGTATAGTTCTATCCAGTGACTACCCTGGGCAATTTTTAAAGCACTGGAATGACAGAGAAATGCAGTATCTCAGGCATGTTTTGTCCTTCTACTTTTCAACCATAAACCGCACTGATGTCCTCAGGACACAAATCCCAGTGATCTCCTGACCATTGCGAGATATTTGCTGGCAATTTTAAGTAATCAAGAACACTTCCTTTCTTTAACAACATTCCAATACAGGGAAGATGTTTCTGCGCATGTTTAGTGTTAGTCACAGTTTTACAATTTAGTTTGGGTCCTGAGGTGTTTTTTCATCGACAGGGAGAGGCCGGGGGCCAATGATTTGGGGTTATCAAGCTGCCCTCGTTGTAATTATCATTTGTAATGTCGGCGTAATTTTCCAGAGAATGTCTCTGTATGAGACAAACAAGACTTGCTGTTAGGAATAGAGAGGTGCTAATCTGACCACAAACCAGTAATCTGAGGCGAAAACATGGCTTATCATCCTTAGAGTGTCCAGAAGGAATGTGGATGTTCGGCCGTGGTGATTGGGGTAAAAGGTGCAGGAGTTCAAAAAAAAGATTCCTTCAGAGGGCCCAGAATTCCTTGCGACGCCCTTGTCTGGACGGTCGTGAGATGTTTACGGAGGAGTTAATCGTTCCATAGCAGCTTTCACACCGGATGCAGAACTAATTTTTCGCACGACAGATTACATTCGAAGTCAATGCAAAGACGCAAATTTGTCTCGCATCCGGTGTGAAAGCAGCTTAAGGCTACCATCTACCCTGTCTCCTTTTTCAGTGTGTCTAAATCAGTGAGGCCGGCCACACTGCTGTGTGTGTGTGTGTGTGTGTGTGTGTGTGTGCGCGGGTGTATGTGTGCGTATGTGTGCGTGTGTGTGTGTCCGTGTGCGTGTGTGTGTGCGTGTGTGAGTAACTGAGTGCATGTGTGTTTCTGAGTGAGTGTAACTGTGTTTTCCTTGCTCACTCTCACATTCCTTGCACTGCTACGTTAAAAAAGTGGCGCAGTACGTCGATTTATATGGAGATGACCCCTGGCGATTACGGCCCCTTGTAACCTGCCATGGTAACTTATGGTAACTCTCATTGTGAGTTTAGGGTTTGTGGAGCCAGCTTAGGCAAAGAAAGCCTGGTTAATGTTGAACTTGCGTCTTGGAGCGGTCATCAGAGCAGAGCTAAGAGAGTGTTTCACTGAGCATGATTATTAGGATAGCAGAATAACTACACTGTTTAGAAGCACTTGCTGCTTTCTTTTCCAGTTATTCTATTACTCAACATTCAAAATGGAGACTTGCACATTTTTTGCAAATGATCCAATAAAAAAAGAATTTTTTCTTGGCTATTCACTGCCCCCTTCAGCCTTCTGAGGAACCCACTGTTTCAAGTGGGTGTCTCCTCCATGATAAATAGCTCAGCTCTAATCGGTGAACAGAACTAACTTTTCAAAAAGAAATGTTAATTCAAGAAGGAAGAAAGAGGCGAGGAGGTCTAGAAAAGGCTGTGGCAGGAAGCAGGGCATTCAGACAGAGCTGGTGAGAGTGAAATATTTTCAGCAGGGGCTATATTTTTGTCTTTGTAGATGGAGATGCGTGCAGAGATAATGTTATGCACAATTTCATCCACCACAAACTATTTATCGCCTTTGCCCAGTTTAGTAGTTTCCTGTTCTAAAATAAATGCATTTGTGTTTCACAGGGATGGACAGCATGAATGGTGGTGTGTCAATGCATAAAGCTAGCACTGTGCATTTTTTGTGTCACAGACCTTGTTTGCCGTTTTATATACGGTTTAAATCCCCAATATCTTTTCATACAAAATGCATTAATGAATCGACATCTATCCACCAAATTCCTCCAGGCATTACTACATCGCAACATGGTTCTGGAAGGTCCAGAAGAGGAAGCAATAATGCAAGTTAGGGTTTATTATTCACCTGAAGTAATCTCCAGTTTGCAGTGGTATTAATGCGCTGGTTTTAAAGAGAATGAAAACAGCTGAACTGATTGGCCATAATGGAGCCAAACTGCCACCACACCCACAGGTAATTATTTCACCTTAGTACAACTGTTTTGACAACAGTGCCTCATCTGCGCTATCGCCTCATCTCACAAAATTACCAAAATGAAGTTGGACATGTCCAGTTTACTGTTAGCACTTGCATTTGCCAACTGCTTTTAGGTACTCAAAATTGGGGCCAAGGTCAAATTTTAAACCTCATGCTTCAAACACTGAAGTGCGAAAGGGGGCTAAACGTCTGAATTTGTTAGCTTCAAAAGTTAGCTTTTTCTGGGTTACTAGATACAGCAAAGACCACTGTACAGGTGAAGTGTACTGGGGAAAAATATTTACCATAATAAATATGTTCTTTTTGTCCTCATCACCTTCACGTCATGTCTCCCAGCTCCTGAGCTCCGGTAATTGTATTATTGTCCTGTTTGTAACTCTGCCCATTTGTTCCCTGCACCCACTTCTCTTCTGACCTGTGCCTCATTTTCCCATCAGATTGTGGTCCATGTATTTACCTTTTTGTCTATCTCTTATCCCAAGTTTATCACAGTTGCTTTGCTCTGAGTTTTACAAACCTTTTATTTCGAATCTCCATATGTGACCATCTTCATTTCCTGGTTGTTATCTCACAGCCAATTATGGGCTGATGAGGGTATTGTTATACCTTGTGGCATCTGGGCGGGTGGGCAGGCAGCTGCTCCATCTTTTGTCTGAGCCATATCTCTGAAATTGTGGGCCGCAGGACCTTCAAATATAGGTTCTTTGTGTAGGGTATGTGCATCGTAAGGGTCATTAGTGGATCTTAAAATACAGTGGTGCACGCACATCAAATGAATACAGGTGCTAGATAAAACTGTACCAAAAGAATAGAGAGAAAGAAGATACCCGCACACTGTAACTGTTGCTCCCGCAGTGATTTATTCCACAACGTTTCGACCAGAATGGTCTTCGTCAGGACGAAGACACCTGACGAAGACCATTCTGGTCGAAACGTTGTGGATCTTACCTTTGACTTGGCACGATGACCTTGAACTTAAAAATTTTGTCTGGCCAGATTCTGCAGGTTCCTTGTGAGAAGTTAGGTGTGCAAGGCTAGGGTCGTTAGTGGATTCAACCTTTGACCTTGGCACAGTGACATCGCTATTTATGAATAATTAGTTAAGGGCTGTGGGGTTCTCTCAGCGCTCAGCTTCGGCTTCTTGATTTTTGAATTGCACAACTACTGACTGTTACGACCTATTGTTTGGCCTTCTGGATTTCAACTTCCAATTGTGATTTTTTTGCTGCTTTCTTCCTGTGTGGTGTTTGACTGCCCTTTGAATTATACCCCTGCTCATTGTCTTGGGTACTGCGTTACTGATCCCTGGAAATAGGCTTGGCCTGTCTGATCACTCCTCAAAATAAACCTTGTGCTCATTTGAACTACTATCTTTATTTGAGTCCTTGAGTTTGCCTGACACTATTGTCTTTCTGAGTTTGACGCAGTCAGCAAACGCTCCCTCCGACTACTGCAACTGAGAGATACTGAGCTTTCCTTTTATACCCGACAAAATGCAAGACAGAAAGGAAGGTCTTATTGTAACCCAAATATTACTATGAAAGAGTGTAAAGAGTCAGTCTGATAAGAATGTGGTAAGTCCTGAATACATTCCTGTTTGAAAAAAAATTGGATTTTAGCTCAAAAAATTTATCCTCCCTTGCAGGGGATAAATATCTCTTTATGGGAGCTCTCCAAAAAATCCACTGGGTTTCATGCCAGGGAAAAATAACGTTGAAGGTGCAGAAATGGTAGATTCAGCAAAATATAGCAGGAGAATGCTGATGAATTCGGCAAGTGGTGACATCGCCCTTTTCCCCAAGGCTGCAGACTGACAAAATTGTTTTGTTTTATGTCAAAGTTCCCTGCATTGGGCTACACCATTTTTACCCTTAGGTAGTGAGATTTACATTCAGGTGTTAACATGAATAAGTTCGGGGTGCAGTTCACTGCCGGGGTAGAATTTGGGCGAAGTTTGGGGGCTTCCGTTAATGTTAGATTAGCAGTCAGCTTTTGAAATAAACTGAATGCTTTTTTCCGCATTTTTGTGAAATATTGAGCTCATAAATAAGGTTAAGATAAGAGTTAGGGTTTGGAATATTGCATGAACTGTAAGGCCTGAGAATTTTTTATTTATTTTTTTCCTGATCGTGTTAAGAAAACCGGCAGTTTTTGGGCAGCTTTCCTCTGAGGGAACTTTATCATAATATGTGCATATGGTTGTATTTCCTAAAGTGATAACTGTTCCAAACCCATCTTATCCATGACAAACACTCATTTAAGCAAATCATGTTCATACACAAAAAGAATAATGAGAAAAACAGAATGACATGATTTGATTTGTGTTCTTTGACAATACAATAGCATGCATTACAAATTGCTAAATAACAGGGTGAAAGCAATAGCTCTGGCTCATGTAACATCACAATAGCATTTCCCCTTTTCCTTAAGCCACACTTGGCAGCGCTTTCCAGACTTGTTTTAACTGGATCACTACGTCCAGGTCTTTCCTATTCTGGAGCGTTGAGCAGTGTCAGTGGAGATGCTATACTGGGAAAAGAAACTGCTGTTATTCCAGCTTGGAATGAGTGAGCAGGCGATTTCTGGAGCCCTGAAACCATCCACTACCTACACACCACTGCAGCGCATTTTCACATAATTCTCTTTCCATTTTCTTTGGAAAAAATTTCAATTTAGTGACACAGGGTATGCACCTCCCATTATTTCGATACGAATCCATCATATAAGATAGTTTTTCCTGACCAGGGTAACAGTGGGTATGGGAGGGGCAATCATTTTTACATTAAATTAAAATGCTTAAAATACCCTCTGACGATCTTTACTTTAAAAAGGGTAACTCCTTTTAAGAAATCTATGATGTGTGGTAAATGAAAATAAATAAACAGACAATATATCTTTGTCTCTGACATGACGGACTTTGTTCAGCTTCGGTACTCTCATATATGTTTTAACATTAAAGCTTTATATTCATGCATTGCATACACTTTTCATAATATAATATTTTGGTATGGCAATAGAACCACAGCTTAACGAATCACTTTTCTATTGAGCTTCTCTCAACCAGGCTCAGTAAAACAACTGCAGCCCCAGACACATCTTCGTTCTCTGAGTAAATTCGTGGTTCAAGTTGTGGGTGTGCCTGCAGCTGCGCCTTAGGAATAACAGGTACAGCTCCTGCATTTGGCATCAAGGCATATGGCCTGTTTCAGCTGCTCATAAAATACACTGTGTAATGTTAACTGTTTATTTAGGGTTCAGTCATTGGGCCTCCTCTTAAGTTTCAATATTTCATCAATATAAATTCAGAGTAAGTTTGATTATTATTCCTTGTTAAAGGGTAATGAATTCAGCATTACTTCAGGTCCTGCCACAAAGGGAGTTCAATAAACTGATATATCGCCCACTATTGTGTATCACTGATAAGCGGATATAAGCGTATGTTGATTCTGGCCCAGGTCAGTCCTGTGTGGTGCTTGCATGTTCTTCCATAGATTGTGTGTACCCAGCAATGTATTTACAAAGTTCCTGAGGTGTGTTTCTGCTTCTAGCCGTGGAATAGGCTTCACCCTCCCACCCACCGACAACCTGGCTACGGATAAATGGGTTTGATAATGGGTGGATGGATTTTCAACAAGCTGCAACGATAGCTCTCAATGCGACGGGCATTGGAGAAGTTTCATTTATGTTGTGTTGATGTACTCCGTAATACCACACACTCCCTAACACAGCAGAGCAAGAATGATGTCATTATTAAAGTATGACAAACGGACATAAGACCAGTCAGACTGCTGCTGGTGTCACTAATGAATGTACCAGATATGCCAACAACTAAACTGGATTCCAGTCTGCTAGAGCAGTCTGTTCGGACATACAGTAAATTTAACTGTGAAACACGCTTTCAGAATTAGGGGGGTGAGTAGTACACATTGACAATGTTTCTCATTAGACAGATAGTAGAGTTCTTCTACTTCGGATATATGCATATATTTGGAACTATAGGTCCTTGAATATAGACAGTTTTTGCATTTATTTATTTATCTATTTTTACATTTTGGAGAGATGTCTAAAAGGGTTAGGAATGTGATGGCCGGTGGTAGTCCGGTTTGGGGACCTCATGATCTCTTGTCTGCTTTTTGCGGATGATGTTGTTCTATTGGCTCCTTCGAACCAGGACCTTCAGCATGTACTGGGATGAGAATCAGCACCTCAAAGGCCGAGGTCATAATTCTCGACCGGAAAAATGGTGGCTAGCCCACTCCGGGTTTTAGGAGAGCTCCTGCCTCAACTGGAGGAGTTTAAGTATCTTGGGGTCTTGTTCTTGTTCGCCGGGTGGCGGCGTGCTCCCTTAGAGATCGGGTGAGGAGCTCTTTCACCCTGTAGGAGCTCAGAGTAGAGCCGCTGCTCCTCCAGGTCAAGAGGAACCAGCTGGGGTGGCTCGGACATCTATATCGAATGGCCCCTGGACGCCTTCCTGGGAAGGTGTTCCAGGCATGCCCCACCGGGAGGAGGCCCTGGGGAAGACCTTAGACACACTGGAGGGACTATTTCGCTCGGCTGGCCTGGGAACGCCTTGGGATACCCCCAGAAGAACTAGAGGAAGTGTCCAGGGAGAGGGAAGTCTGGGCATCCTTGCTTAGACTGCTGCCCTCACGAGCCGGCCCTGGAAGAAGATGGATGGGACTAGGTCTCACCTGGATACTGATTTTGTACCAAATAATGACTACATACGGCTTACAACAATTGTTTCGAGTCACAACGTTATTCAATTTTTTTACTTCATTACTACTCCTAAACTGCCACAGTCCAAACTTTTTTGAAATGTATTGGAGGCCTTGATGGCAAGAATGCATGTTCTGTATATTTACAAATAAGATGAAGTACTCTCGGCAAAACATCTTGTCCTCATACTGTCTGCAGTGAAATGCTAGTCAAAGTAAATTTAGAAATCAGTGCTTATTTTCTTGTGTATTTTTCATACTGTCTCAACTTTTTCCGAGTTGGAGTTCGATAAATATTTTACACAATACAATCAGTTCTTTCTGTCAGATGAAAATATACTGTAAAATGGTTGTTTTATGTTTTTGTAAACAAATGAAAATGGGAAGAAAATGATCAGGCACAAGAAAAACATGAAATTTATTTCATTTTAATGTTTACAGCTTATTGAGATACAAAAATATCTTTCAAAATTATAATGCCATACACCTAAATTTAAAAAATGAGAAAACATTTGATATGCAATGAAACCCAGTGACCTAATGTGACTAATTAAGAATGTGGGTGTTTATGACCAGCTCTCCTTAGATGGATTTGAGTGATGAGAAAAATTTGATCCACAGGCACAAAAGCCTGTATCAGCTGCTGTGCGGCTGAACAACAGTCTAAACATGACAGGGCAATTTAATCATATAGCCCTAACCATACAGGGATGGACGCTGTTAAAATCTTTGCTTCCTCTGGTTTTTCATGGAGATTTCTCATATGTGGGTGTCAGGACACTGGTCTACCATTCACAGGAATGGTCAACAAGGGAAGGCACTTGCAGTCAACTTTTACCTTAGAATATAATCATTAATAAAACCACATTGGTGTTCTTTATCCATGTGTCGTGACCAAAATCATGATTTTAGACAGTTCTTGAGGATGACAATATCCATACCTGCTCAAGTCACTGGTTCCGTTTTTAGATGAGTAAAATTTCTCAAAATTTACACTCCATAGAAAAAATATTGACTCATTAAATGTTTGAAATTACTCAGAGGTCCCTTATTGTACTGTTTTATTCAAGTTATTATATTCTTGGATATTGGTTTGTAAACCTCTTGGCAAAAAAATGCCATAAAATCTGGGCCGCTTCATGCCGCAAAAGAACAGACTGCTCTGAGTGATCTTCCCCTCCACAAGCTTTGCTCTGAATGACTGGTGAACAAAGCCAAACAAGGGTTCTTTAAATAATAATCTATATATACGAATGAAAATAATACAAATTGACTCATGTATGTGCAATTTCTTAATACTGTCAAACGTTTTTGGCATGAATTGGAAATGTTTTGTGGAAAAACATGTCTGCATTAAGATGATAGATGTTGGATTAACTTTATGAATTACTCAAGAAAGAAAGCCAGATGCCTTTAAATCATTCACTTCTCTCTCTTTACATATAATCCCCATTCAGTACAGTAATATTCGGCCATTAATTTTGTACGGAAATAATGGAATCTAACTGTAATGGGGTTTTTGTTCTTATAGTCTCTGGATCCTTTGATGCAGCTCTAAATTCTTTGCTCTACAACAGTCCCCAACTCTTTTTAATGGGCACATTAATTCCTGGTTTAAATGCCTAAGTGTGATGTGTTTTTATGTAATGCGCTTTGTGAGACAATAAAAGCCGATGCAAGCTGAATCCTGTATGGGCAGGTAATGGAACAAAAAGTGCTACTATGAATCCAGGAGTATTTTATTTGAGCCATGAAGCGCTCACTTAAGCTGTCTTTATGCATGAAATCAGCCATTGTGTACTTTTAATTTAAAATCCACACCTCTTTACTGTCTGAAAAGTGTTTTCTGGGCAATAATGAATATTTTCTCATGGCAATGACAGGCCTGTGTTCGAGTTAGAGGCTGTTCAATTCACTGCTTAGTCACACAACCACTGAGCCCATGGAACAGACACTTCTGATTCAATCACTGATGTCCAGTCCTACGAAAACTAGATAAATGAGATAAACTCAATTAAGAGAGGAGTGAAAGGCTGAAGAGAAAAGCTGTAGTTTCAAATTTAAATGTAAATTGACTGAAATGATAGTGTCAGTGTTCATTTCCTCGGTTTTACTTTTGCTTGAATGCCACAGATATTATTTTTGACGAAGTGAGAAAGTTTTTAACTCCCTCTCAGTTCTTCCTCTGATCTGCTCAGCCGAACGCGGAGGAAAACATCTGTCATAATTAGCCTCACGTTATCTGCTGCCCTGCAGATGGTTCCCTGCTCTCCTATCTCACCCTCTCTATCTGATGTGGAGATCTGCCCGAGACCCAGAGGCAGGAGTAGAAAAGGTGATCAGTCCTGAAGCCTCCGCTTTGAAGACCCTGTAGATAATCATTGCTTCTGACAGCCGTACAACACATTAAGAGGTCATGTAAACAAATACTGAGCCTATTATTAAGCACTTATTCTTAAGCATCGACTTTAGAATGAGCTTTTGACTTGCACTGCCAGTTCGGTGTCTTCAACAGGAGGATTTGGTGTTGCTCAGTTGCAGGCTATGTTGTTATAATTGTTAAATTAAATTAACATTTTTTAAATGAAAAATAGATGCCTGCCATCATTGAGAGACCATGTTGTTCTTTGAGTAAAGGTTCAGGACAGAAAGCATGTATAAGTGGATTGAGCATGTACATGCTTGTTGACTCAGGTATACCTCAGTGTTAGTATGGTATGCGTCATCGTGTTTTCTGGATGGCATAGACGTTTCTCACTCGTTGCTCTCCCCACGCACCAGGCTTAACACGCTGTTCATCTGCACTGGTGCCAAAGTCTTTAATTAATCACTTCCTGTGGACATGTTATGCTATTATTGCATTATAGCCCAAAGGCGACAGCGCAACCATGTTCTGCATACCACATTCCCAAATGAATGTGCACCTCCAGCCAAGACCTGCTAGTATTGTTTTAAAGATAGGACTAGATAAGATATACAGTATTGCTGAACCCTGACAGGAGATTTCTACTCTGCATTTGACCCATTCTTGGTACTTAGGAGCAGTAAGCAGCCAAAGTACTGCTCATGAGAGGCAATTGCAGTTTGCGGGCAATGCCTTAGTCATGGACAATGGCAGGATATGGCGATGATTATTATTATTATTATTATTATTATTATACAGTATTCGATAATTAGCTATTTTAGAATGACCAACGTGTATAGCATATTGTCAGTGAGAACCTTTATAACAGGGGTCCCCAATCTTTCCCAGAAAGGGCCGGTGTGGGTGCTGGCTTTCATTGCAAACAGGCAGCTGCACACCTGGTGCTACTAATCAAGCTTATTAGCAAAGAGTCCAGTAGTTGATTAGCTGTATCAGGTGTGTAATTGCTTGGTTGCAACGAAAGCCTGCGCCCACACAGGCCCTTTCTGGGAAAGACTGGGGACCCCTGCTTTATAATATTCTTTACAATAGCCAGCCCGCTTTCACAAAGATATTGTTCAGCCATTAGTTGAGTTGGAAAATACCTGTTCTGAGGTGCTAAGGCTATGCCAGCTGAAAATGTTTGCATTCAACCAAGGAACTCTGAGGCCACTGCTGGAAGTTGGTGGTAGCTCGAGTTGCATTGCGCAAGTTCAGCATTCCACAGTTTTCGTAACCTCAAATTATCTGCGCGTCATTGATGTTGCCACGGTTCTCAACAGGTCAACTTGCATTTAAAAACCAGATCTCCATGACACCTAAAGCAGAACCCCTCTCAGTAATGCCTGAATGGCTTCTGTGTACTAAATATCTTTCAGATTGTCTTTCTGATCAGGCTTCCATAGGACCACTCTCAGGTTCTCACCAGCGCTGCTTTCACCGATTTGAGAGCTGGGCGGGGCCTTGTTTATAAAAATATGTGTGGATTTTGGATTTCATTTCTACGTATTGCCTAAACTAAAAAAAAAAAGCGTATAATAACATATATCCTAATTTATAAAGCAGTGGATAAGATATACTGCATGCAGTTGTTATTTAATTAATCTGGATTAACTTAGAAATTTTCCCATGCGCATAACCTTTTCAGTGTTGTGCTTTTTTAATATTAAATTTGGTTTTATAAATCTGAAATTTGCAAAGAAATTGGCGCGCAATCATTCATGTGCCAAGACACCATTTATAAATGTGACCCCTGGCTTTCTGAAATTTGTTATTTTTTCCCTAATTCTGAATGAGTGCTCTACTGCTCCAGTCCTTTGAACTATCATTAGTGATTGTGGTATCAGCATTAGAATACATGTCATAGATGGCTCTATCCAGTGTGTGATCATGCATATTAAAGGGTTGGCAAGGGTGCACAATTCACACAGCGGAGATAGAACCTCAAAGTATGAACCTCTTACTTTTCAGTTATGTTCATGAAACAGTGCATCAAGACGGGACTTCTTCTCTCTTACTCCTTAACTGGAATCAAATATGTAAATCCAGCACGATTTATTTCATGCCAGAAATGTGATCCCGATTCGAGAGCTGTTCATCAAGAGGTGCGATCTAAAATCACTGTTGATAAGCTGTTTTGAAGGGCTTTGGAATAAACATACAGCCAGACAGGAATGCAGTGGCTGCTGATGTGTTTTGTAATATGGGAGGTAGACTGATAGAGACTGAGACAGCGTCTTATCGCAAGCATCTATATCACAAAACGCACACAGGCGTGCATTCGTGTGATGCGGGAGACTTGTCTGAGCACTTTCAAATTTTACTTAGATTATGGATCCTGTTGTCCACCAGTGGAAGTGAAAAAAAAAAGAATGAAAGACATGAGATATTATTACACCTCCATCTCCCAAGATGAAAAATGACATAAAAACAAATGTAATAAACACTGGAGCTGATCTCTTCATATGGCTTATCCAGTGTTATATTACTGCATTTCAAATGTCTAATGTTGTCACTGTTCTCTATTTTATCAATTCAATTTATTTTAGTTTTATCTATTCTGTTGTAGCCCAGGGGCCAGTATTTCCACATGAACTGGCCCCTGGACTGGTCAGTATTTGGTGAGACTTGTCTACAAAAGGCTCGATGGTCCACCCTTATGTCTCCCCTAAAGCTCTCATGAAGCCCACGCCTTTGCATAAAGTATATGCATTCTTTCTCGAATTCCACCCACTGGCTTTAATTTTCCATAACTACTCTCTGTATTATAAAATGTAACTATTGTGTACATCGCAGAATGATTCACTGTTCCAACAAATTTATACAGATCTGATTTATGCATCCTCCCATTTCAATAATGCTTTGAGGAGCTGAATTATCCATTATATTGTGTTCATGCTTCAGAACATACGTTTGGTAGTGCTGAGAAGGATCCTGTTATATCTTCTGTAAATGATACTTATGCATTTTTGCTAAAACTAAAGTGCTACTCATCAAAACTTCCTTCTAAACCTCTCCTACACTATACCTGGATGGCATATTTTATGATAAACACTCCGTAACATGATATATCTTAATCCCTTTTGGAACTGCTGAAAGACACTTAAAACACAAAACTATGTGAAAAATGTGAGATAACTAATGTGATGTGAGCCTGCAAAATGTTGTTTGGGATAACAAATGAATAACTGTGTTTTGCCAAGATATGAGGTAGTGCTCTTTTTATCAAGTTGTACGAAAAGCAGATATTCCCTTTCATGTCTCAGAGGCTGGTCACATGGATTTCACTTCATGATTTAGTTTTTTTTCAGAAACCTCTAATAGGTCTTGGGTTTGTGTAACACAGAACTGCGGTGCTTTTTGCTAAAATGTTCTGGTATCAAAAAAAAAGTATGCATCAAATTTCAGTAGTCACGATACATTGGACTTGTTCAGCAGTTTCTCTGATGCTTTCGTAAAGTAATTATTAAGAAATCTAAACAATAATGCAAGGTTCATTGATGTTTGCACTGTGAATTGCTGCATCTTCGGCTGTGGTTTTATCATCAACATAAATTAGACAACTTACCCCTGCTTTTCTGTTCTTGTTCGCAGATGATGCCATCGATTTCAGAAAATGATAGAGCAGGTAAGTTTGTTGTTCCATATAAGCACACTTCCGGTCTTCAAACTCCAGCCATAACATATAACACAGACAATATTGTGGACTCTGCTGTTTGTTTAATCTAATCTTCCATTACGTTCTAAACCACCTGCTATCATTTAAGCTTTTTTTTTTCTTTGAACACGATGTGAGACAATATTAACACTTTGGCTAATTTATTTACATTGGAAAATAAAACTCTTTGTAGACTGAACTGCATTATTATTGAACCCAATTTCCACTGCTGTTCTCATTCTCTCAAAGTCGATCTCAAGCTCAATAATTATAACAGAGGATGCTGTTTACCAAAATACTCTTCATTTCTAACCTTACATCAGTAAGTCAGAAAGTAGATCAATCTTCTCATTAGTTAAGCTTTAGTTCACAACAATAACAGGCACAGCTCACCGCTAATAGCAGTTGTCGAGCCATTTTCACAATGGCTTATACATACACATAAATATCTATAATATATTTGAGGTCGATGTTTGTCTGTCTGTGTGTATGTACACGTTTTTCTCCTACATTTCTCAACCGATTATCACCAAATTTGGTGTGAATATCCACTTGGACACCAGGAAGAACTTGACGTCGCCTGATTTTTGAAAAACGGTCATGCACGCAAAAGAATGGCAATTTCACTCCGGGTAGCGGGTAGCAGCTAGTACAGAATAATTTATGCAGAGAGCGGGTGCTACCATATGGTGCAATCAGTGTCTGTAGCCTTACTCCCATGCATTCTTGCTTGACGGAGCACTCTTCCTTCGGTCGTGTTTATAATCAGTCAGGGGTCTGAGGGGGTATTCAGTGAGTTTATAAACAAATTTCTGGTAGCTGAGAAGGGATCTGAGAGAGGGTCCCATAGTGCTCCATCCAGACTATTACTTGCTCACAGAACCACCAATCACGTAGAGGATAAGAGAAAGCTGTAGTCCCTGTTTCCTGCTATAAATTCCCCTACCCCTGACCCTTTAGTCAAGCGCTTGAAAGACGTGTACAGCCTTATTCCAGATATTATAATTTCATTGGAATGTAAGGCACACCAGAACATTTTTAATTTTCCTCTCTTGCTTTTCCTGCTACTATGAGAGCAGTTTGTGTTCAAATAAAATTTGCCGTAGACTTTGCTTGCAAGCCAATGTACGGGCTATAAGAGGTACAATCCTGCTGACCGTGTAAACGCTGCAAAACTCCTCACAGTTCGGTGAGGTGGCTTTATTCATTTGCGAGTGCTCATGAGTGCGAGTGCGCTTGAGCACAGTTTGTACAGGTGTTGGTACCGTGTGAGCTCACTTGGTTGGAATGCCCAGGTGGACAGCGGTTTGTAACCACAGAATTCCTGCTGGGGATGAGCAGCAGAGCATCATGGGATACTGGAGCTGAGTCATGGTTGAGAATGCCACACGTGAATTCCGCTGGTTTTCATAACTTTACCTCCTCCTTACATCTGACCCGGAAATTAAATCAATCGAAGTCTAACCTCGTTGCGGAAATTCTGATCCTTTAAATCAGTAAGGAAAAAACAAATTTTTCTGGAATGTGTGATGTGTATGTGATTGACAGGTGGATCTAGCTCTCTGCATCTGCCATACCTGTAACTGACATCACTTTGAACTGACGTTTTCTGGAGCTAAGACATTCTGTGTATCTAATCTGCGTCTCTTACATACCCTGTCTTCTTTTCCTTTTCTTGTGTTTTCTTTGGCTCCTCCCATCAAGGGCTATGCGCAAGAAATAGTTTAACCCCTTTGCGCAGAAGCCAAATCTGGCTTTTTAGGTGTTACTTGATTTAAGGCTTTATAATTCAAGATTGCAGCTTCACAGACAGAAAAACTTTGGCTCAATTGAGTCTAGACACGTGAAGCATTTAGACTTCCATCGTATTTCAGTTTATTTCTATGATTTTGGTGGAGAAAAGGGGATGCAAACATAAAAATCTTCATGAGAATTCACCATTGAAATAGCAAAAAAAAAAATAATACTGACAAATGAAAAACTGCTCGGGCTTAAATCTGTACATTTCTGGGATCATAAACTTCTTGACCACAAGTACAATTCATCTTGAACATTACATTCAAGATTTCCCGCTTGCTATGAGCCAAATTAGACAGCTATCCAGGTGTCTCCCCAAAGTCAGATCCATCAAAATGGTTCACTGTCAAATCATACATTAATCATATATTTAACGCAAATAAACTTTTGGGGCATGAAATTCAGCATGAACTAATGATTTTCTGTTTGAGTTTAGCATGAATTTATCAATATCTGTGCAGTTGAACATCATTGGTCACCAGTAACCTCTCCAAATACAAAACATGCCTTCTCTCCATAATAAAGTTAACAATATTGTCCATTTTTCTTCAAAGTCTCCCAAGCATTAAATAAAGTGCTGATTAAACAGCTGTAACATTTGCGCTGCAATGATAGGCTAACCGCTCTCACATCTGGGCTCATAACCTTACACCTTATAAGGGTAAAAACTCACTAACTCAGTAATATCTTAATTCTGAAATACACCTTATTTTAACAGAACAGAAATTTCACTTCCATGAAAAATCAAACGACATAAGCCCTATATATTCATCAGAATGGTGTAATGAACGTACCGAAGGATCTACCGACATGCGTGGGCTGCATGCATTTGGAGAAACGAAAACCTCGGCATTCGATGTCTTTAAACGCGGTATAAATTCTACAGCAAAAAGCTATAATGAGCAAAATGCAAACAGAGTAGAAGTATCACCTGTTTTCTTCATTGATGCCCTCCTCCAGAGACAGATGTATCGGGTAGAAAGAACCCTCCAGTACTGTTTCATCCGGAATTATTCCCATTGACCGCGTCCATACAACATGTATCTCGTAAATGAAACTGAACACTTCAGGCCGGTTTCGGGTGTCTTTGTTTCTTTGATATCGCATCATTTTCAGCTGCACAACCGTGGCCAACATTCGAAGAATACAACCGACCTTACTTTTACGCTTAACTTTGTATCGTATTCTTATTGTCCGATCAATGCATTTCAGTTTTTGAGGAAAGTTTAAACACTCGGGAATTGGATAAGAAACGAGTCTATCAATACATCGTTACCGGGGAAGCTTCACAAGGGCGTGAACTATAACTGTTGAGTTACGCAGATGAGTCTGAGTATATAATTGAGTGACTGGCTATCGACACCAGTACTTGGGTGGATTTTTAACCACTAATTGGAATACTGTTGGCTTACTGTAGCTAAAATGGTTGCTACTGAGTACTAAGTTTTTTTCTGTCGCAAGGGATAATTTTTTAAAACTACTGGATCGATACTATGGGCAAGGATATTGACCAGTTTGCTCATCAGGCTTAGCTGAGGTGTTTAATTCATGCTACTCCTGAAAAACAGGGATTGGAGGGAACTTCTCCATAAGCCTGCTTGTGAATATTCAATAGCTGATCCAGGGGTGCCATCTCATGGTCGAGTACTGTAACTAAGTGCTTAAATTTGCATATCAATTGACGCGAGCGTCTATATCTGCAAAAAGGGGTTAAAGAAAGGGAAGGAAGCTGTGAAGAATTAGGGACTGCACTGAGCTGACGGTCAGATGTGCGAGAGTAGTTGTTTGAATAAGCTAGTGTGTCCTGGGTCCATAGACAGTGAGCAGACAGTTGCATTGTCATAATTCAGTTCGTATATTCACATTTACTTCCTCCACAATCCTTAAAAATATACAAAATACAAAATGGAGCAGTCATACATTTTTCTTGGTAAATAAATATCTCTAAAATCACAGCGTAACCATTTACAGCATAAAATGAGCCACTTTGTGTGCTCAGCCTCAGACAATTGATTCACGAAAATGGAGATTTTAAAGTACCCCTATCAGATCACCAGACATACATGAAATTAGTCATTACAAGCCATTTCCACATCTGTTGCTTCCTGACATTACAAAGGAGAGTGACCACCCAGAATAATGCAGGAACTTATTAACTGTTGGCTGAAGTTGCTCTGTCCCTCTAGCCTCTGGGTGGTCACTTCTCCATCACGTCCCCATGTGATGTCACAACGGAACAGACTTTGAAATAGCTTGCAATGGCTTACTTGGCTTTGCACCTGGTGACATGATCGGAAACCTTTGAAACAGAATGAAGTATTTACTGAGCTAATATCATTGATTTCAACGATAGGCAACCTTGTTCACAGGCTCCACTCTAAATAAATGGGTCCATATGATGTTAGAGGCGTAGTACTTCGCTGACGTTCAAATTACCAAAAGTGTGGCTCAGGAGTTCAGAGGCTATCAACTGTAATCAGATGAAGCTGTTTGCAGGATTCAACTGATCCAACTCAAGAATGTCAACAATAAGCAGCCTTTTTACTATAAATTAATATTTATATTTATTGATTTCTTATAAAGTGTTGGTTTTCTAACACATTTTCACTTGGACTTTGAAGACCAGCTGTAGTTGAGATGTACTTTCACCTGTTTATTACTTTAGTACGACCCTTTATTTAATTCAATTGATTCAAATTTAGGCAGCTGTCCTGTGAAATTGAACATCTCCTCTGGTGTGAGCCACCTGTTTGGTCTTATTTCAGGAAGAACATGTTTGGAGACAAATGACTCATTCAGAGTGACCAGTGAGCGATCAGCAGGTTTGAAAAGGCTGGATGGCCCAGTGATTTTACTTCCTCTCCCTCTCGGGCGTAATTGCAGAGGTGGACAGTAAGGCGCAGAGGCTGTTTGCTCTTTGACTGTAGCGCTGGGGAACAGAGGAGCTGCTGTGTAATGAGAGGGCAGGATAATGCTGGGGTCAGGTTTGTAGAAGGGGGTGAGACACACGACAGTCAGAGGGTAACTCCAGCAGTGCCCAGGGCCGGGGGTCTGGAACCTTCTCTGAATTCTCTCTGTCAGGTAATCTAACGACTGCAAACTATCAGTCTCTGTTTTCTGCTCTCCCTCAGTCTCTCTTCTGGGATTTAATGGAAAAGGCTAAAAGTCAACATTTGCAAGGAAAATGATTTAGATGTTACTTTGGACTTACTGGCTTCCTCTGCTTCATTTCACACTGGAACTGTGTACAGCCCCAATTCCGAAATAGTTGGGACGAAGTGTAAATTGTGATTAAAATCAATATGCAATTACTTTCAGATCACATGAGCCAATATGTTATTTACAATAGAACACAGCTAACATTTTAAATGTTGAAACTGAGACATTTTACATTTTTGTCCACAAAATGAGCTTATTTCAAATTTTCTGGCTGCAACAGGCAAAAAAGGGCTGGAAAAGCAATTAATATATTAGAGAATCAGCTGAAAGAACATTCAGCAAGTAATTAAGTTAACTGGCATCAAGTGTGTAACATTATTGGCTATAAAAGAAAGAGGCTGAGTCTCTCAGAAGTAATGATGGCCAGAGGCTCTTGAACCTGTGAAGGCTTGCGTGAAAAAATTGTGGAATACTTTAAAAACAATGTTCCTCAAAGTCAAATTGGAAAGGCTTTGAAGATATCATCAACAACAGTGCATAACATCATAAAAGGATTCAGAGAAACTGGAAAGATCTCTGTGCGTAAGGGACCAGGCTGAAGACCTTTACTGGTTGCTCGTGATCTTCGGGCCCTCAGACGCCACTGCATTACTCACCGGCATGATTCTGTCATTGACATTACTAAATGGGCCCAGGAATACTTCAAGAAACCACTGTGTGTAAACACAGTCCGCCGTGCCATCCACAGATGCCACCTAAAATTCTATTATGCAAAAAGGAAGCCATTGTTCAGCATGATTTAGAAGCGCCGTTGTGATCTGTGGGCCAAGGCTCATTTAAAATGTACTGTAAAAAAGTGGCAAAGTGTCCTGTGGTCAGAGTCCAAATTTGACATTCTTTTAGGAAATCATGGGCATTGTGTCCTCCAGGCTAAAGAGGAGAAAGTCCACCCCTCCTGTTATCAGCATTCAGTTCAAACGCCAGCATCTCTGATGGTATGGGGATGCATTAGTGCATATGGTGTGGGACACCTGCATGTTTTAAAAAGCAACACGAATGTTGAAAGGTATATAAAGGTTTCAGAGCAACATATGCTCCCCTCCAGATGACATCTATTCCAGAGAAGGTCTTGTGTATTTCTGCAGGACAATGCAAAACCACATACTGCAGCTATTACAACAGCATGGCTTAGTAGTAGAAGAGTCCGTGTGCTGAACTGGCCTGCCTGCAGTCCTGATTTTTCACCGAATGAGAACATTTGGCATACAATTAAATGAAAAGTCCGTCTAAGGAGACCCAACACTCTCCAGCAGCTGGAAGCCTGTATCAAACAAGAGTTTTCTCAATGCCCAGATGCCTCCACTCTGTGTTAAAAAGTTGAGGGGATGCTACACCATGGTAAACAGGCCCCTGTCCAAACTTTTTTGACACCTGTAGCAGCCATCAAATTTGAAATGAGCTAATTTTCTGGATAAAATTGTAAAATTTCAGTTTCAACATTTGCTTTAATCTTTAATTTAATTTGCTTTTAATGTTCTATTGTGAATAAAATACTGGCTGGTATGATTTGAAAGTCATTGCGTTTTGATTTTATTCACAATTTACATTTTGTCCCGACTATTTCGGAATTGGGGTTGTTGAATTAATGCGAAGGTTTTAAAAAAAAACACCAAACGCCGGAATGGCGAAAGGCATGGCCTTATTGACGGGGTTGCATATGTTTTTTTTTACATTTTTCTCAAAATGTCTGAAATGTGACTTGCTAGCTTTTTCTCTGAATGCTATTCTTTCTCCCTCTGTTTCTCCCGACCCATCTCTCCTTTCTCAAATTCCCCTCTTCATCTTTTTTCTTGTGCATCTTTTTCTTTGCCTCACTCCCTCTCTCTCCCTCTCAATTTTTTGGTCACTCCCTCCCTGTCTTTCTCTAGGCATCTGTTTCCCCCCCACTCTCTCCATCTGTTCATTTATCTCTCTCTTGTGCATTCTCTCAATCCCTCGCTCTCCCTCTCTAAGGTTTTCACTCACTTCCTCTCACTCCCTCTCTCTTCTTATTAGTTGATCTTTCTCTCTTTTTTCATCCCTCTCTCTTTTTGTGGTTCTCTCGTTCTCATCTTCCCTGGTCTGTGCTTTGATCTGTGATCAGTCATGCCTGTGAGAATTCTTCCTCAGACCCAGTTCTGGAATGACCCCACAACACAAAAAGCCCCCTTTTCTCGGCTCTGCCTTCACTCTCTCACCTGTACCTGACCTCAGGTCTTGTCATGAAAGGGTCTTGAAAGCGACCGCCGCTGGCCCAGCGCTCGCGGATATTAGCACCGTGACCCGACAAACATGCGCTCGCCTGTTCCCTTAAACGCCGCCTACCAATGCCCAACTCCAATGGGACCCACCTTACCAGTGCTGTCATTTAACCCCTTTGCGCAGAATATGAATAATGCCAGTTTTTCTTGTTATGCATGAGCGTATTTAGGCTTTATAACTCAGTATTTGTGTATTTACAGTGAAGCAAGACATTCGGAAATTCAAGGACAGAATTATTTAGGAATTAAATTTCAGAATTTAAGGATACCGGCGTCTATATCTGTGCAAAGGGGTTAGCTCGAGCCAGAGAACGGTGAAACAAATGCAAGTAATGAATTTACAAGATGCAAAAAAACAACTAAACCTTTGTTCAAACAGTAGACCAGGACATTGGGCAGGTAGGGAAGGCCATTTACTGCTCTTCCTCAGTACCTTCGGCTGCAGGGCAGTGCCATTCACTGCAGCTGCAGATAAACAGATCTTAGGAGCCTATTTAAAGCTCCATTTATCGATACATGAATCGCGGAAGCCAGGGTACTTCTCATAATGCACTGGTTTATTAGATTAGCTGTTAGCAATGAAGACACTGGCTGTGTGTGCTGATATGGCTAAATGGTAGCAGGATGGACCATTTCTGCATTTGTTGTTTGTACGTATGGAAACTTCTTTTCAATTTCCTCAAGTTCTCAGGCTTACATGTGATAGTTTGTGGGATCTTTTGTGGTCCAGCTTGTAAAACAGTATCATTGCATTTTCACAACAGCTTTAGTAGCGAGAGGGATGGAGGGACAGTATCTGTCTCCAAGCTAAGTTCTCTGCTGAACCTCTGCCCATTCTAAAAATATCACAGTGAGAATATCCACACACACGCACACGCACGCACACACACACTAAACACACACAAAACACACGACGCAATGCAGGCGGCTTTCTTCAGACACTGAGTGTGAAATATGGGAGCCGCTTCAAACAACATCAGTCAGCATTGATGATTAGGAATGGCACATCAATCCCAGTTTCAAAGGAAGCTTGGGCACTTAATGTGTGTCTGAGTAAAACAAATCTTCCATGCTTAATACGAACTACATTCGACTTGAACATGTGCGAAAGGAACTCGATGAGGAGATGGGTGACTGACACATGTATTCACTCAAAACCACACCCGCTGGTATTTGATGATGTCATACTGAGAGAAAAATTGTTATCTAAGATGTGGGTGAGGAGATTACCTTTCCAGTGAAAACACAGTAGTTGTACAATTTTATTATTTTAAGAGAATATGCTATGCTTTGAGACATTTATACAGTATATGAGAAGAGAGAATGACAAAATTTACAAAAAAAAATTTTTTGAATCGCACTTGTCTTGAAGTGAGGAGAGGGAGGCTGTTCAAGGGAGCTGTGACCTGTTCATCAGGCTGTAAATCTCGGTGATTGGGAGCAGAGTGTACAAAGAGCTCTTGCTCAGCAGTCTGCGGTCTTCTGGCCTCTGCACTTTATCCACAGGAGGTTCCTATCTGGTCTCTTTAAGAGATCATGTTTTGCACGTCTTCTCCGCACCTCTTGCTTTACTGAGCTCCCAGCATGTTACTCCTTTTTCAGTGTGAAAAATTGTTTTGATGATTTAAGCGCATTTTCCAAAGCTCAGCACATTTTCTCATGCCTAACTCTCTCGGAGATGGACTGGCATCAGGAATTTCTTAAAGTTTATGCAGGTGCTTTTTATTCAAAACTGACTGGGGAATGGAAATGAGAGTGCATTCAGCATTTTTTTTTTTAATTTAATTTTTAAAAAATGTAAGTTTTTGAGAGTAGTGAGCTAACTGCTGTTTCACTCAGTGCTAATGAGTAAAAAAACAATGCCAATCTTCACCTAATTCAGTGTATTTTGAGAAACATGGCTTGTGAAGATATTTTAGCTCAGCTCTTTCCTGGGTCTTTTGACTGCGGTTTGTTTATTTTTCTGTGAGAACCGTGCTCCCTTGGACGTATGCTCAGTAGCTGAAGATTCTCAGTGTTTGTGTAAGACAGCGTTCCCAGACTTAGGAGTGCACAAGCAGTGACCCCTCAGCTCTATCTCCCATTGGCCACTCATATGCAGCCTCTGCTGGGTTAAACTAACAATCAGTGTAGAAGAATTGCAATAGGCCCTGGATAAAAATAAATTAATCTCATAAACCTGCCGAATACATGAGACTGAGGCAGAAGGGATCAATGGAGAAAGTGGTTTTGTAAACGGTCAGCTAATTCCGAACTGAAATGAGAGACCAGGCCAGCGACTTACAGGAGTGGACAGATTGTGTCATCCGATGCTCCGACTGGCACTTGACAAAAGGCTCTTGCTCAGATTTTGAGAATTTATCCCAGACGCCAAACTCGGAGGATATATTGGGCTGCGTATGCCCACCTAAGAGGTGTCCTGCTGTGTATGTTGGCAGCAGGCTTGCTTGCAGCTGGATAGGAAACCAGCAGAAATTAATTGACAAAGGGATGTTGCCAAAAAAATTAGGTCAGCATTGGTGAGATTGCAGAATATGAAAGCCTAAGCAGGAGCTAGCCTCTATTGTGGCTCTTTACCTATCTTAGTCATAACCTGTGGGAGACAGAAAATATCTTTGCGCTTGAATGCGCGTCCATAGTGAAGTGGGCTAGCACATTTCAGCTGGAATAAATGCATTGGCAATAGTAAAAAAAAAGATGTTTGAATAACAAATGCATATGTAGGCCATTCATGGGAAAAAAGTATTTCACATTTATATAAACGGTTCTGTTTAGCATCCATGAAGTCGTGTCTCTGTTAACGTTCCTTAGAGAGGGAGCTTTAACAAGGAGAATGTCTGATCTCAAAACATGAATTGTATTGGCGAATGTAGAAATACATTTCATATTTGAATATTTCATATTCACTCTAAGGAGCAATTGTAGACAGCCTACCTGCATTATATTCTGTGCGTAGGTCAAATCAGAGATATCTGTGCCTTTATCCATAGTTACGGAGTAGGACACAAAGCACAGATGTCGAGCCCAGAGAGGATATCTCTAGGACAGAGCCAGACGTTTGGGCAGATGGCCACACTAAACACCGCAGGCTGCTCAAAAAAAAGAAATAAATGGTTTCCACCTTTCACTTATGGGTCAAACAAGTGAAGATACCCACTCTGTGACCCCTCCTATAAAACTGACACCAGTCTTAGTGTGTGGAGACCAGCAGTTCTAGTTTACCTCGTATTGCGCTGCTGAAGTAGGTCACTGTGTGTGATGTCTGGCTATTTTTAAAAACGAGACACGACAAGGGAGAGGTACTGGGTGAGGTAAGGCCTAAAAAACATAGAAAGCCACAGAATTTGAAAAATGCTCTCGTCTTAGCTTGCTGAAGTGACCCTTCTCTTTCTCTCTCTGTCCATTTCTTTCTCTCTCTGCCACTCTCTCTTCATCCTTTTGTCACTCCCTCCCTCCCTTTCTTCCTGTCTGTGTACTTTTGCATGTAAATCTCTTTGATTTTATCCACTATTGCCATTAATATTCAGTCTGGTGGGTGGTTTTTCATCTAAAAACACCAAGTCCTCACTAATGAAACATTTTAAATCTTCTAGCGACAGGAGTGTGTTTTATACTCTGAGCCTTTATAGAATGTAAATAGCTACCCAATAAAGTACGTTGTCTTTTAAAGCCATATTAAGTCAGTGATTGAATACTTGTAAAAATAAAATTATGGTAGAATGGGGATTGACTCTGAAATAATGTCCAATTTTGACTATAATGTTTCCAACATCTGCACAAAATTGCTGTTGCGCATAAAAACAGTCTTAAGTATGTAATTTCACTTAACTCCAATAAACAGTGTCATGTGGGAAATTTTAATCAGAATTCATGTCACAACTTGGTTGCATCTACTTTCTATACATAACCAAGCATTTTTGCGTCTGGAACTTTAATACGCTCTGTCGTTTACATGATATTATTTTCTCGTTTTTGTTGCTAATACACAAGTGGCTAAACCATAAGCGGGCAATTACGGTCCATGAGTGCTGGTGTGTACGCAAATTTTTGTTTCCACCTAGCAAACATGGGTAATGACAAACATTGATTGGATCACAGTTAACTGTCTCATTCTGGGACAGGAGAACAGTTTTTTGCGGTCAGTTAGTTTTTAAGAAATCACAGCTAAAATGCCAGATTTCACCAGGCAACTAGCACAAACTATAACAGTTCTCCCCACACTGAAATTACCCCTATCCTGCAACGGTGAAGAATACTTTAACAAATTCCTAGATCTGGATGGGTATCTGGATCACCACCAAAATCTAATGAACTGCACCCTGGCCCATACCCTATCCCTCAAACAAATTTCAAAATCTGTACATTACTTTTTGTGTAAAGTTGCTAACAGCAGAGAGACAAACTGACAAACACAGGCGAAAACATTACCTCCCTGGCAAAGGCAATAAATGGTTCGGCTGATTAAGTGATTAAAGACCAGAAGTCGGAGTGAAAGCCAATAACGGGTACACTTCAGGGGAAAACCCTCGCACAAGGCTTTTCATTCAGGGCCATTTCTCTTGCTGGCTGGTCTAACCAAAGCAGTAAGAACGGCTGCTCACCACGACGACCTCAGAGAGGAGGAATTGCCCTGAAGCATTCCTTAGGAGCACGTTCGGGGCTTTAAGAAATTTACTCAAGCGAGCAGCCCAAATCTCATGCCACACCAAACACTGAAGCACTCCAGAGGACTACGTGGAATTACTCAGAAACTATCCCCAAAGGAGTAAATTCCTAAGGTTTACTCATCTGTTACCCTTGCTCTCTAATCGCTTCATAATGCTGCAATCCAGCTTCATTGGAAAGCTTATAGAAACACTATTGCTTACCAATATACAATACAAGCAGCAATAGCTGTGTGTGTGTACAAAAGATATATATATATGTGTGTGTGTGTGTGTGTGTGTATATATGTGTGTTCATGCATGCATGCTTGTGTGTGTGTGTGTGTGTGTGTGTGTGTATGTGTTCAGATGCTGAAATGGGCTTAATTCCACCTGAGCGGCTAAGCTTGTGTAAACGTCGCCTCAGCGTCTCTCGCTTTATTGCGACAATATGAAAAGTCCCCTTTTAAAAGCTGCAATAAAGAACCTACTCATGCAGCAGGCTGCCACCTCTGCAGCGAGTAACCACTTCCAGATGCGGCCCCTCAGTCGACTGCCTGCCAGATTTCCGTATCGGCTTGTCCGTGGAGACCTTACCGCTACACTTCCAAATCCCCACAGTCACCACCGACTGAGAGAGATGGGCAGGGACTGAGAGGCACGCACGTATTAGCACTCTATTTCTGTGGACATGTTTGTGGCCGCAACACTTGGGCAATATGTATCCATGAACATCATCAAGCCAATTTCAATTTCAGTGAGAGAGAGTGCGAAAGACTGACATCAGCAGTGAGGGGAGATGAAGGGAGGGAGAGAATGAAAGAGAGAGTGATCAAGAGCGTGTGAGACTGAGGGAGGGAGAGCAGGAGTCGGGCAGAGAGAGAGAGGGAGAGCGAGAGAGAGGGCCAAAGAGAGGGAGACAGACAGAGAAAGGGAGAGTAACATTCCTGAGTACTCTGAGTTCAGGAGATGCACAGGGCTGTAGTCGCGTGGGGAATGTATTACAGCAGATTGGTCCCGCCTTGCTGAAACGCACACCGACACAAGCTCGCCCGGCGGCGTGCTGGGACACCGGAGACGCCTCAGGATAATGCCAGAGCCGCAGTGAAGGGAGACCGTTCCTCCCATCACTGGAGCGAGCCGCAGTATGTCCCAGTCCGTGAAGCTACTCCTGCAGCGGTCCTTCGGCGACCACATCAAGCACTCGAAATGCAGGGCACTGGATCTAATTAGCAGGGGCACCAGGGAGAGAAGATTCGCAGGTAAACCCACGAGGGCTTATCTATTCACATCAGTGTCTGTGCGTGTCTGCAGGGATTCCAGAAGAACAAGGGGGGGGCGTCAATCAATCAATGATGTGGAGGGTAATGGGGTGTTTCATTTTGCATTTTTTATTTACTTCCTTAATGCCATTTTATCTGCTACTTTCATTTGTGAAATATCATTAGAGAGCGTACATGAACATACAGAATTAGTTCATATTTTTATTATTATTATTATTAGTGGCCTAAGTTTTCGTACGGCGTGATAGCTGTGTGGCATTAAATGAGTACTCAGCAGTGTACAGCTTGTCCATGAGTGTTCTTCAGCAAGGAAAATGGCTCGATGGTCCCGGGGCGGAAGATGATGTTGACTGCTGGATACAGCTGGAAATTGCTGTGTCATCTTAGACCAGCCAGAGGAGAGATTTTAATGACCTGGGGAGGATATTGAGCTTAGCTGAGGGTTATTTCAGTGGACTGTTTTGTTATCAGGTTTTTCATTACATTGTAAAGTTTTCAATCTATGCGCCTTGCTTTGCGTACAGTCACAAAGATTGAGGACCACGTGTGGTATTTCAATCTGGACTAGAATGACCACATCTCGTGTCAGACTGATGCTGAATGAATGGTGGCAGAATGTTGGTCTGGATGAAATGATGAACAATGAGAAAACTTGCAGAGGGGATCGTATTCATGTTGGCAATTAGAATATGTATTGCTCATTAGTTATTGGTAAATATATTGTTTTATGATGCTGTTGTAGAAAAAAATTGCTTGCACTGAGAACTCAGTTCTTCTCTGCTGTCATTATCACTTTATTTAGCTGTCACTGTTTGGAATTTGAATTGCATGAGCCATTGTATTGCATCTTTATATTTTCAGCACTAAGGTCATTTCTTTACAAGTTTGCTGAAAATGGCCTTTTTTTAATAAGCAAGTTAAGCTGCATGTGTCATACACTGGAAATTAGATTGTAATACGTTCTTTCCTGGTAGTATGTAATTTACCCCAGTTCAGAGAAAGCCCTTGATGTCTCCTCTGGCTCATGTTCAGAATCATCCTCACTCAGTCAGACTACTGTGAGAGTTCATTTAAGATGCTAGCAGCCTTCAATGTATGCGCAAATATTTTTATTCCATCATTGATAGCCGCAAGCTGGACTTTTGATATGTAAAATAATTTCCAGCAGGACATACTGGACGTGTTCTAGGGCTACAGACTAGGGCAATTAAATCTGACTATTCAAAGAGGATTTGGCAAAAAAAAAAAAACCTTGAGTAATTAATTAAGAGTGTAAATAAGCAAGCCTCTACTGATTTTAAGACTGAGCATTTACTATGTTCTGATTTTTCAATCGATTGCATGTTGAATGATATGCGCTCAAAATTTTTGAAAGGATAAGTTACATGAAAATTAAAAAATCAATATGGTCCTGCACCACTCTAATTACATTGTTTGAAGTGATATAACATACCCTGTCCCCATATACGTATATGAAGCATAGCAGATAGAAACCTTTATCTTTGCACGAGCAAAGCATTTATCATACTGGAAACTCCCGTAATTATCACATGTACATATAAAATGCTTAGCAGTCACAACATTTAGCATCTCTGACTTCTGGAAAGAAGAAACAAGGACAGCCACCACAAACTGTACTCTTCATTCAGTGTGGTATTACACGGGCATGACAAGAATTTGTAACAGTGCTAAAATAGTCCAGAGCAAATCTAGTATTCGCACAAGAAAAATGTCCTTGGACTGTTCCAAAGTGTGTTTTAATAGTAAAGAAGCCTTCATGTCTTCTTACTAGGAGAGGCTTGAGTGTCAAAAAGCATATAAGGACAGTCTAAGTGGACAGAAACCTCTGTTTCTAAATGCTTGTGTGTGGGGGAGGGGGCATGTATAGCTATACTTTTGAGGACCAACTCTTGAGAAACAATATGTTGTGTGGAAATTTGGGGTTGTGAGGGCTTTTTGGGTGGTCCACACAAGGGATTACAGAGGGTTTTGGCTGATTAATTAACCCTGTTAATTAACAAACCTACAGACCCATATTTTGGTCCTTCAAATGCAATTGCTGTATTCAAACTTTCAGAACCTCAGGTCTATTTTGAATTGTATTGGATATGCCAAGGTTGCCAACAGTCTCAAATGTGTCCTGTTGAATGATGCACAAGGTCTATATATTTTCAATTTTATGTAATTCTGCGGCCATAAAAAACATGGCATCCTAGATTTGAATATTTCTCTCAATATAAGTATCATGTGCATTCAGTGAAGCGCTGCAACCACAGATACAGAAAATGTATGACATTGTCTTGTAATATGAAACAAATGTTTTATGATGTTGAATCTACTTAAGGGAGAAAAAGAGTGGAAAAAGTGAAAAACACAATATATATGTGATATAAACACATTTGCTTATCATTGGGTTGTTAAGGGGTGTGTCCATGCATAAAGCTGGTGCTTGGGCAGTTTTATGTCACAACCCTCTATCACTTTTTAACTCATCCAGACCAATGTTTAACCAGTGGCGTAACAATAGGGGGTGCAGTGTCTGCAACAGCACTAGGGCCCAGTGGCAGGGGGTGGGGCCCTTGATGGGTACCCCCACCACAGGGTCGAGCCCCAGATGACAGCAGTGCAAGTAGCTATCATAGCAGGAACACCCATAATAACTAAGACTTGCAATAAGTAATTGGTTGTACTACTGGATATTTATACCACTGCAATTGTATTCATTTCTCAGTCATTGTGCTGGCAAGTCGGTGTCATCATGGTACATTATTCTTTATTTTAACTGAACATAATTCCTTATAACATCAAAGAATTTAGATTTCTTATTGGAAAATGCTTAATAAAACAAAGATAATTTTATTCTGCTGTTGATATTATCATTGACAGAGCAAGTGTGTCTAGGTAATGTCCAACATTCCATCAGGGTTTCCCAAACTGTGCCGCGAGAAAACCCACTTACTGTTTTTTTCCTGATAGCCTAATAATATAAAACGGTTGAACTTACAGGATATAAAAATAACAATTCATGTCATCATCAATTCATTCAATTCAGTTTATTAAAATGCCTATACAAAATTCCTTCTCAATATTTCCGCATCATGTATTCTACTGTACAATTCCTTCTCGTGATTGGCTAATCACACATCGTCTCACGCGAAAAATTAAACATTCCCTGGTAAAACTCAGCTAAAACAGCAGTGCAAGCTAGTTGGAGCGAAACAATGAAAATGGATAAATTCCTGACCAAAACCTCAAAAAGGCCGTCCGACTAAGACCCTGAACCACCTCACTCTTGCTGCGCTGGCCAGCAAAAGAAAATCAAAGCGGTGAGCAGACTTTACAGTGAGGAATATCTGACATATGGGTTTATATTCACCGGAGATCCCGCTACCCCAATACCCCTGTGTCTTGCTTACGGCGAAA
This sequence comes from Gymnothorax reevesii, assembly GCA_029721435.1. Lineage (NCBI taxonomy): Eukaryota > Metazoa > Chordata > Actinopteri > Anguilliformes > Muraenidae > Gymnothorax > Gymnothorax reevesii. Next base: position 97,751,417 of record CM056579.1, on the reverse strand, counting down.
AGCTGGCGAATGAAGCTATGGTGCCAAATTATTTAAAAAGACACCTTTCAACCAAACATCCTTCTCTCGCAAAAAAAAAAAGGACCGAGAATAGTTAATGCAGTGGAGAAGTCAGAAGAACAAACAAGCTACTATCATGATGAAAATCACTAGTGTCAGAAAAAGCATTAGAAGCCAGCTTTCTGGTTGCAGAACTAGTAGCAAAATCAAAGATGTTTCACACAATTGCCAAATCTCATATCCTGTCAGCATGCAAAGCTATCGTTGGGACCACGTTGGGTCAAAATGCTGCCAATGAAATATCGAAGGTTCCTGTCTCGAACAATACAATTGGCAGACGAATAGGAGAAATGTCGGCAGATATAGAGGACCTTGTAATGGAGAAAATAAAAGGGAGTGGGAAATTTGTACTGCAGGTGGATGAAACAACCGATGTCAGCGGACATGCTCAATTACTAGCCAATATCAGATATATCGATGGGGAGACAAGGAAATTACTTTTTTATCAAATTTTGCTGGAGAAAACTACAGGTGAGGAAGTGTTTTGAGTGACATCTGAGTATCTGGAGAAGTGGGGGCTGAACTGGAAAGACTGCGTAGAGTCATTTATTTTATGATTACATAAAAGCCTGAAACCTGGGGGGTATAGTACAAAGCTGGCTTTGAGACTAAGCCTGACTTTCAGCTAAAGTATAACCCCGAGCAGCTCCTTTTATTTTAGTCCATGTTCCAGATTTGAAGAGGTTCCTGGTTTTACTTAGTGCTGAAGTCAGGCTTAATCACAAAGCCAGCTTTGTGGTATAATCTCCTGGTTGGAAAGCTCGAGTGGTTGTCTCGTCACTCGGTCGCGCTGCGGGGGTTGGTAGCATGAGCGGACCGCTATAATATCATAGTGGTGTGCTGTGAGAGTTTTTCATAGTAAATTGTGCGCCACAAGAGAGATAAGTTTGGGAAACACGTGACGATGTCACGGTCCGATCGTTTAATCCAAGGACAGTCTATGGTTTAATCTTGCTGCTGTTTACAATCGGGGGGGAGGAGATGTCGTCAGGTCTGCACTTGGGCCCACACGGACCACGTTACGCAACTGCGTTTGACGCAAAAGATGTCGCTCTATGGTTGCTTTGTTGGACTGATATAATGTCTACAGAATGATAGAGAGGTATAATGGGAAGGTGAAGAGGTATTTTTACACATGGGAATATTTCCTTTGTGTGGAGGGAAACACAAATCATTAAATTCAGCCTCTCCCTGTTTTGATACAGGTTCCATGAGTGCCATTTTGTATGGTTTAAGTGGCCTGCAGCTTTTCATACAAATACAGTACCCTTCCCGTCAAGTAGCTATGTCCATCACTGGCAAGAGGGGCTCACTGTTGGATGCCTCTTCTTCTGTGGATGTGGCATCCCGCTTGCTTGATTCCAGCTCTCTCTTTCCTTTTTATCTCATGTCATTAAATCGTGTAACATTTTGGAGCATGACTCTCAGAGGACTAAGGCAGCAGTAATGCAAGCTGAGTGCTTGTTCTTTACATCAACAAAATTGTTAGTTTGCTAAGGCATTGATGCATCGGTTTTAAGGGGAACAACAGCAACTATTCTGACTGGACCTAATGGAGCCACATCCTAAGGTAATTAGACCAACCCTTTAGACAACAGTGCCACAGTTGCGCTATCATCTTTTGTAATAAAATTACTGGAATGGAGTTAGACGTGCCCAGTTTTGACCTGCAATACCATTAGAACTTGCATTTACCAACTGCATTTAGGTTGTCAAATTAACGCTCTAAGTCTTAGCTTCTAGACCTAAGCACTCATTTTCGTTGCACCACAATGTTCTCAAATTCTTCCTCAGCGTTAATGTTCGCAGCGTAAAATATTAGAGTGAGTTTTTACCACCAATAAATGTAATTATTTTTAACAGGATATTTGGTTTGTAGATGGTACTGGAATACTATGAGGAAATATTGGCTGATGCCAAGACTGCTTGGGACAGGGCAATTTAGCTGTAATTTCTTTCATTTTCAAAAAGTAGATCCTGCTCTTGACTGGATTCAGAGGTACATCTGTACTCAAATACTACACATACTACACATAAGACCACACAGACACATGATTACACTAATCCAAGCTTAAAGAAAAAAATAGCTGTTACTCTCAAAAAGGAAGGGGGAGGCATATCCCATAATTAAAGTTTCAAAAACGGGATTACTTACATTGAGCTCCTTATTAAGCTATCGACAATTTGAAACCAGCAATTTTGGCAGCAAAGTTGTCTTCAGAACTTTCAATATTTTCAACTTCTGTTTTTCTGAAGTAAACTTGTGCTTTTCTTTGTTCAAACAGTTGTATTTTTGATGATCTTATTCGTGTCCACCACTTCTTTCGAGTTAAAAATAACAGTGTTCAACATTGCATAAGCCATTAACTATGAGCATCAACGTGGAAAAATTGCTTATATGAAACAAATGGATTTGTTACTCTCTTTTTGATCTACAAAGAAAAATGTTTTCTTGGAAAAGTCACAAATCATTCGCCACAATTGTAAATACTTCACATTTTAAAATACTTGCTTTGATGGTTTTCTATATTGAATGTTTTAAATTGTGCAGCTGTATTTGAAAGTGTTTGTGTAAAATCTCCATTGGTTACACCATGAATCTTAATCGATCAGAAAAATGGCGTGCAGTTATGAAGTAATGTAACTTGTGTAAAGTAGTTAGAAGAAAACAGCGCGCTCATCCATGCTTTGGGTTGAGCGAGTTCCAAACGACATTCCTGATTATCACAGTGTCTCACTACTACAATGAGATCTCCTTTGATCCACTGTCATCCCTTACACTCCAAGATTCATTTGAATTTCCCTTTAAAAAGGTGCAAAGTTTGAAAAAGCATTTTTTAAAAATATTTTTGGACAATGTCACATATATATTCTGTATCTGCTGGTTGCCGCACTTCACTGATGGCACATCTTACTTATATTCAATGAAATATCCAAACCAAAAATGATATGTTTCTATAGCTGCAGCCATACGCAATGTAAAAATATTTAGATCTCGTGCATCCTTTATGATTCAGACAAGCAATCAGTTGTAGAGGCGGAGTACAATCTGATAGCAGGGTTTATTGACAGGAATATGGTCATGAATGAGGGCCGGCGCCCTCAGCAGAATGGGGACAGCTCAGTTCAGGTGGTTATGAGCTACGGTAAGGGGCGGGTCCATGCCCAGCCAGTAGTATCTCGGGGCAGAGGCCTAGTAGTGATCACCCGTGCCCAAGCAAAACAGTCAGTTGTTTGACTCTTGGAGTTTAATAGGACAGCAGTCCTATTATCCCAATCCTGAAGAAAAAGACAATAATAAAATGATACCAAAACATACAAGGACAGCTGGATCATGGGGAAAAACAACTTGGGAAACAGGAAGTAATACTTTTCCGTGCCTTTTTCCCATGAGTGTGTGCGGTTTGAGAAAGAGCTGAGCCTTGTCTGTGTGCAAGAACAGCACTTAACCGGGACAAGGTGGACGATTCTCAAAGATTAATTTATCTGACATTTTCACCAAAAGAGGCTTACAATTGATCAGACAAAGCAGGGGCCCCTGGAGTAATGTGGGGGTCGAGGCCCCACCACAACTGCACTGATCTTATTTTGCTCAGTGGCTTCTAATTCTAACCTTCCATGTCCAAATCAAGCACCGTAGCCAAAAGGCTTTGGAGCATCTTAACCAAATCCACAGACTATCCAGAATCTTGAGAAGCAAAACCGCGTGAGGCTGGACTTCCGGTCACTCATTCTGTCTGCTCCTTGACAATTCTGAAGCATTCATTTCGTGTCGACTCGTTAAATGCATTAAGAAAAGCATCGTGGATATGTATGCGCATTTAGTCATTTATTGACTAAATGCATTGCAAAAATCCTTGAATGGGAGGGTATACTGTTCATCTTTCCCTTCGATTTACCGTAAGGAAAACAGTTCATCTCAGCCATGCGGTTCTCAGATTAATTTAGGATAAATGTTTTCAATTATGACTGTGGTTGGTATGTAATTATAACACTAGTGAGTTAATGCAACAGTAATTAAAGCAGTTAACATTCCAGTTGTTCATGTATATGTACTTGGTAAATGCATTCCAGATGTTTCAGATCACTATGGCATTCTGTTCTGAACACTTGGGCAGGTGTGCATTCTCCTGGTTTTCCAGTTGTGAATGCTTACGTTATGCACATTTTATGGACCTTTTATTTATGGATTAGATCTATGGTTACTGCTCACAAAACCCCAGGAGGCAAGATTGGAACACGTATGCAGTATCAACATGTTAATGTCAGGAACATAATTCCTTTGCAGTTTGACAGGTGGAGACATGGGATCGCTGCCAGGAAAAAACCTTACATCAGTTTCCTTGTCAAATGATTTAGTGTTTTTGTTACAGATATGACTATGTCAAAACAGCTGTGAACAAATGTTCCTTTTTCTGATATTTAAAAAGGTAAGCAAAGTTCTTCATTTCTAAATTTAGTTATGTGAAAATGCATACTATTTTAATGCCACATTTTCCAATTCTAACAAACAGACGAGACGTCTTCAGAGCATTTAAATAAATAAAGTTTTTATGTCATGTCACCTCAAAAGTATTGCAATTGTTGAAAAATTAGTAATACGATCAACATATGTTCAGTTATTAAGGACAAACATCATGCCTTGCAGTAGCTGCCACAACCTAAAGCAGAGATGCAGAGTGTGTCAAAGTGGAGGGTGCTAAACATTGGCCCAAATGTGTTTTGTCTCGAACTGAATTGTATATGTGAAAGTCATACGGGCTGCTCGTATGAAAGCCACAGATATGCGCATACTGTTGCATTCATCGAGTTTGGCCTTCAAATGTCTCAAGAGCAGAGCGGTTTCAAGGAGCACAGAGAGGACAGGAGAAACGTTGGCATGCCATCTTTGTTTACTTTTCATGTTGAGTCATGCTTGTATCGAGTGTTGGGAAGCATATCTTTACACCAGACATCTGAAGAATTGTGAAACTGCACGGCCTCATGCTATAGCCGAAATGCTGCTAATCAGACATGGGGGAATTGTACATTACAGTTGTGTTGCTTCTTTCTTACAAGTGGGCGTCCCTACACAATAAAAGTTATTTTAAAAAGCAACGGCAAAGTTTTACGTGCATCAAATTTACTCTTGCTCACACATGAAGATATTTCTCATTCAGAATCATTAACTCATCTTTGTTTTCAGAGGAGAGTCCATTTACATATTGTAGCCGGTTGCGCTGTTGCCTCGCAACAAGACGACTATGGTTTTGAGTCCCACCTGTGACCTTACAGTGTGGCACATGCACATTCTCCCTGTATTCGAATGAGTTTCTACTGGGTACTTCTGTCTCCTCCCTCAGTCCAAAGACATGTATGTCAAGCTTAGTCAAGACACTAAATTTCCCGTAGGTGCAGATAGTGCATGCCCAACAAGGGACTTACAAATAGTCAAGGGTATGTTCCAGCCTCTCACTGATTGTATGTTGAGATGGACTGCAGAATCCCTGCCCACCTTTGCCTGATGAGCAACAGGACTGCAATACAATCCCTAACACTAAGAGACGGGATTTCATGAGTGATCCCACTCTTCCTAACTAAAAATTTGAGGAAGCTGTTTCCGCAGTCAATAAATACGTCATAATTTCTCTGGGAAATGGCAGCGCAGACAAAGTATCTCCTGCACTGAATCCCTGGACCAGTGGAAATCACGACTCGCTGCCAGGTGGAAGGGTTAAGCCGTCCCAGCATTCTTCGTGTAGGGGTTGTGCGGTGCGTGCGGAGGTAATGCGAGGACTTGTGGGTAGTCAGTAAACGGAAACCGCTCCGTGACAATACAAGCCGCATTCCTGACTCGTCTTACGTGTGAAAACCTTTCCTTTTGTCCCTGGTTTTTGTTCCGCGGTGGTAGAGTCACAAGACACCTGAAGCACGGTGTAATCCTCAAACACCACTCTCCGTCTCACCTCGGTCTGACATTGCTTCGTCTCTCAAGTGCAGGAGAAGCCCCTTTTGACCCCTAAACATTGTTAACACAAAAAGAAAGTCCTTATTTCAATTATTGGTTGACCTCAGAGGGAGTGGAACTCTAAACCAAGTCACCTGAACCCAAAGACCTGTTGATCTCCTCGTGAGGCGAGGGCTCAGCTTAACCGTAGTCTGTGTGCGGTAGACTGACTCAATAACTCGGGCATTGGATGACACATTTCAGCTGTACCAATTCTGGCAGGGATGTTATTTGCGTAGTACTCACAGAGAGAATAATTGGCCACTTCACATTGCAGAGGTTCAAGGCTTTCGCCTCTGAAATCTTTCAGCTAAAGTTTTTCAAGCCAAACACCGTCATGAGCCAAATGTAGATTAACGCAAAAAAAAAAAAAGTGCCCCTCACTAACTTGTTGGGGGGGTCTGTTTCATTGTTATATTCTTGTCCTTGTTCCAAAACCAGAAAACCACAAATGCAGTGAGCCGCTGGTTTGAATTCAGTCAAGTAACCGCAGGCGCTAATTTATTTACTTTTAAATCAAAACAGCAGTGCAGTCAAAACTGCCCATAAAAGCTAAATTGTTACCTCATGAAATAATCATGCCAAATTCTATAGCTTGACACTTGCATGAAAACAGACTGTCATTTTGAGTGACTCTTGTAAATCTGCTGTCATTACCCATTTGGCAGCAGAAATTGTTTTGAGAGAGTGGCAGGGGTATAGGCTGCGTTAGATTAGGCGAAACGTCATTAAACTACATCTGCAAAGCTCCCCATTCTTGGCCTACCTCAATAAATGCGTATACAATTCACCAGCTTTCTACAAGTTGGAATGCACTCTGTGTAAAAAGAAAGCCCATCTCTTATTTTATTGGAAATAAACTGATAAACGTGTATTTTGTCATGGATTCGCTCCCGCCGGACACAAATCTCAATCCGGTGGGAACTAGGACCATGGGCCTAAGACGAAATTCAGGACCCAAACACCAGGCTGGAAAAAAATTGAGAATTTAATAAATTAAAATGAAAACAAATACAAAGTTAAAACAGGGCAGCAGTACTAACATTGACTCAGGATTAAAAATCCAAAATGTAGCTTCACTGAGCACTGGCAACTGCCAGCCCTATATACTTTGATAATCACCTCTGCCATAACGAGCAACAGATGCAGCTCGTTAGGGTGGAGGTGAGAGCAAGCCACAGGGGAGGGGCTGCAGGGCAAAACCCCAAGATATTTTATTTGAAACTGTTAGATTATCAAAGCACAAAATTTTTAATTTCTACAGGTTTGCATAGGAAATTTCAAGTGTTACGTTTAAATGTTTGCAGCACATTGAGCTCTAAGCATTACACCTAATGTGTAGTCCAAGTATTTCCACATTGACATTAGCTTGCAAGTAATGCATATTTACATGGCTCACACAATGTTGTACAAACTGGCAAACTGAAGGAGACTGTCTCTCCTCATACGTTGTATTTATTGCTTTCAAATCCTATATTCTGGAGTGTAGAGCAGAATGCTACATCACTATGCAAGTGCTTGGAGACTACAATGTCGGAATCTTGTTTTAGGAACTTGTTGGGGGGATGATAGTTTGGGTGTGCTAAGGGTGGGGTTTTGGGTGGATGAAGCATTTAATTTCCATCGGTAGAGACACTCAGGGATACTGCTAGCGCCAGAGTGCTGAGACTGGAGAGTTCTCTCTCTGAAGAGCAGGATACAACTTCAGACTGGGAATATACTGCAGATGTCAGAGAGGGGCGACTCAACTCCCTGCTCCTCTTAAATGGACTACAGGGGCTGAACTTTAACCAGACTGAAACCAGACCAGCTCAGCAAGATAGCCTCCTGTTGCTGGGAGGGGAACCCTCTTAACTTGACCTGAATAAAGAAGAGCAGGCGGTTTTGAGTTTCACCTGCTGACCGTCACAGTCCACTCTTTCGGTCTCGACCAGGGACCACACTATTCAACTGATGGGGCTGCAAACATTAGCTGTTCGAAACCTATTTATAAAGGTATACTTTTAGTACGTTTGAGCAGTCCCCCACACCAGGGGTGGGAACATTTTTCAACTTTTAAAGCTTTACAACCAATTTCATTGGCTCAAATAGACGTCCCACGCTTCTGTTGCGCACCTCACTCCTTTATGTTGCACTAGGCCATTCACCAGAGGATGGGCTTCCCCTCTATCGTCAGGATTCTCCCACAATGTCTCCCGCCTGAAGTTTGTTGTTTTCTGACGCTAGATGCAGTTTGTTTTTACCCTGCATTCTTGCGCTTTTTAGGTTTCGTCTTGGTTTTTTTTTTGTCCTTTGATTACTCCATAAAATGACTGCTGGAAGCAACACCACACAAGTAAAACTGATTTGATTTTGAAGGGATGTGATATTTTAGATTAATTAAATGACAGAGAATAATATGTAAATTGGCAATGTGGGAGATTCATTCACAATCCGCAACCAGAGTTTAAAACTGCCAAATGTTGCCTTCTCCCCCAAAACCAATTAAACGGATACTTTGGATTTTTGGACATAAAGTAGTATGAAATACTCTTTAGCAGTGTAGTTTATGAGAGGTGATTGTTTTTGTTAATGAGTTTTGTGAGTTTTTGCCTCTCGGAGTTTCAAATGAAGTAGTTCAGCTAGTTTGCTGGGGTCACAAAATTAGAAAGTTTTGCTTCCCTAAACAAATCAAAGCATGTGCTCAAAACAGTAATGTATTTCTGTCACAAAACCATGGTCAGTGAATAACTCACACTTTAAAATCACTTTGAACTATTTGTCTCTCTCTTGGTATCACTGCGCGCTGGCTATCACCTATATCAAAGATAACATGCTTGGATGTCGACTGCCGCGACCTAAGAGAGCTATACACAGAGGGACCAGTCAATTGTCAGACAAGGAAATACAGAAAACTGGTGCGGATTTGTATCGACTGAACAACCAAGACCAATACGTATTATAAGAAATGAAAATGTAGAAGTGAACACCTATTGCCTACATTGATATTATTGATATGGCATCATCAGGATCGAAATATAAATGCAAAAGTCCAAAACTTCCACTGACTTCGCAGCATTCATTTTCACCATCCTTACAATTGTCACTAAGCTGTGCATTGTGCATAAACAAAGCCTTTTAGCCATGACTACTTTCAGAATATAGAACGGGCTTTCGTGGCATATTGCTTCATGAGCCTCACTAACTAATTAACGCAAATCTGTGCTGAGATCATAAAAAACACCATGGATCTGCCTAGTTAATGTTTTGCAACATCAAGTTTTACATGATTAACAAGTTTTATTTAGCTAGTTGGCTCTAAATTTCTCTTTCTGATTTGAGTGGTCAGATTGGCTTTGGTGACTGGATCATCAGTAATCCCTCTTTCTGTTTTTTGAGATATTGGCGGGCTTCAGCGCCAAGTTTGCCTAAAACCCGAAGTTGCAGTGGGACTGCTGGCGAGGTAAAGAGGATACACCTATAATACAGTTTCAAATTTAGTCGCCTATAAATAACTCGTTATTAGAATGCTACTCATTACTAATAGCTTACATAAAATAACTCCATCGAAAATGTTCTCCTATTAAGCACATAAAACATGTTAATGCATGTAAAGATTATAAAGTAGATTTATTTACTGTTTTCAAGTGGTAGGTCATCTTCATCATTGAACTGAGGAAGGTGTAATATTGCTTGCAAACTCAGTCCAATTTTTTCAAGTCATTTTTTCAAACTAAAATGAAATGCAGCCATGCTCCAGATTTTTTTGTTAACATAATATTTCAAGGTTATACCAAAATGAGCAATTAATGTATGCCCATTTCACTATTTTTAACTGAAGTTAAGGGCAAATTTTAGGCTTCAGTTAAAATGCATATCCGGGTACAATGTTTTGCGTGAAAGGGGGTGTTACATGTTAGTTATACATATATAACAGCAATTACCATAAAATACTGCGTTTGTTAGTTTTGCTGAATTTTTCACATCAGTAACATTACCTTAATTGCCTGATATAATTTCTTTAAGGAGAGCGTAGGCCTTGTTAAGAGTGAAGGGCTGTCAATGCCATACCCACAGCATCCAGCGTGAATTATCTATGGATATGGATTATTTGCTATTGCTTGACCAAAACAGATCCTGGTCCATCAACAGGTAATCATCCAATCAATTGACCAGCCAACCAAATGAATATTGTCACGTTGATATCACCAGATACTGCTGCTAGCTGACAGCTATGGAAGCATTAAAACACCAACTTAGAATTTTTCAAACAACATTCCAAAAATTTTACCCTCTCAAAGGGACTGTAGAGGGTTCTGAAAGGTAAGGTCCATCCGACTGATAAGGTTTGGGATTGAGGGGGTGCCACTTGGCTACAGGAAACAGAGGATTTTAGAGGCAAGGAGATTAAGTCTTGCGACTGGGTCCTTGAGCAGGAAGTTGGCAGGGTGTTAGTACGGGTTCCAAACGGAGAGCCAATCAGCCGAGAGTGCCCTGCTGAAGGAGGCTTTGTTGGGCGGCGGTGAAAGATCGTCGCGGTCATTACCCCTTGCTCTGTTCTTTGATGTGCTGTGCACCAGACACCTGAGCGATTGGTATCCATATTTGGGCAAAGGTTCTGGGCAGCTTTCATTCCGAATAGCATTTTGCAAAAACTCCTTTAACATGAGAAAAAATAAAGCAAATGTTACCCAGCGTAGGGTTACTAAAACTGGCATCCTGGAGTGGTTCACCTGATCTTTAGTGATCATTCAACATCCTCCCAGACCAACGTTCATGCCTCCAAAATTAAATATTACTGAAAAGCAACCTTTTATTATTTTGGCAGGTTGTTGTTGACAAGGCAGCATTTAAAATGGTAGGCATCCATAAAATAATAATCCTGTAAATTACAAGACCAATATAAAGTGACATTTTCGTTGTAGTATGGCTTACGTGAATGATTTAATGCTGAATACCAGTTGAATTTTGCAATCTTTGCTACTGTTTTTTTTTTTTCATTATGGAACTAGTCCAACAGTAAGGCAAATTATTCCGAGAAAAAATGGCATCCAGACTTCATAGTTTTGCTATTGTAGACTGAGGGCGATTTCATTCAATAATACTATATTTTCTCCCCTTCTCAACAAGTATGACGTTATTAATATGACCATTTTTCTATCCTCTGAACAGTAATGAGCAGATCATTCAGTAAAACAGAGCAATAATGGGCAATCAAACTTCCATTAAGTTGCTATTGCCAGAAAATAAAGATATATTGTATTTATATAAAGATACATAAAGATATGGGAGCAGTTTTTATCAACGGTTGCTTTGTTTTCCATCTCTGGTCATTTAAGTCATGACGCAGGAACCCAATTTAATCCCAGGCTCACAGAACACTTTAAAAATGCCCCACACACAGCCCCCACAGAACACGGAAATTATTCAGAGCAGAGAGCTTTAACAAAAGCAAGGAGGTGTGCTGAAGTTGTTAAATGGCCGCTTGCATCTCACAAACATTCAGTATAAATGATCTCGGTACTGAGGCTCTGAGTGTTCGCACACAATTGACTCAGATATATTTGCTTGAGCTTCTGAGTCTAAACGAGATTTCATCCTTTTCTCACAATACAACAGCAATGCGTGAGATAAGGGTCATTTAACTAATAGTTTTTCCAAATGTTTCCCCTTTTATCTTTTGGCTCACCAATGACTGGAACAAGTTGCTCTAAATTGCCCACAGGCTTGGGCATAATTGTCCACACAAGACACATGTATTCTGGATGACTCTCCAAAATTGCAAAAAGTAATTATCAAAAATGTATGTTTTGAATTTTTCTGCATATGAGGGCTCACAAACATCTACTGCGCATACAAGAGCGATATTGTTTCTCAAATAGCTGGGATCTCTTGCCCACCCAGACTGCTCAAAGAAATGCTACCATGAGTCCAGGGGTCAATTGAGAGGCTAACCTCGATAGTGCAAAATAATACCGGCTTTTCTTCAGAGCAGAGATGCGGTTCAAAGATCATGGCGCTAAATTTCTGGAGCCTGTATTCACTTGGGCAAACTGCTGAAAGAAGCGGAGGTCATTATCATCCATTATAGTCAGTATTGCGTATAATATTTTTGTTTTTCGCCAAGAACTCTTCTGCTTATCTGTGCGCTTGCATCTGAGTGTATTTGCACATGAGAGGATTTTATTAGCAACTTCAGCGCTGATGTGGCTTGGCTTACTTTTTGCTTCTCAATCAAAAGAGGAAAATGCAAAAATAATTCACAAAATAATTTGTAATATGTTCTTTCAAAAAAGAAGATGCCTCTAATCAAAGCTCTTGTTAAGAGAGCATCATTGTCTGTTCCAAAGGGTAATTTCTCATCAAGGCTAATTCCAAGACCGATTGTTATTCCAGTCCCCAAACAAATGAAAATATAGTTTGTGATAAAAGACAAGATTATATCTCAGAAAGATGAATGCCCCATCTTTTAATTTTGATAAAGTAGTTTAAGAAAATCTTTATTAGGGGCCGGGCAGCCTAAGCTGCCAGGACCCTACTGTCATCCTGTATGTTCTTCTTTCTTCCTCTTTTTCTTCTTACAAGGAAATCCTACTTCCCATGTGCGAAAAATGAACAAACTTTGCAAAACGTCCAGTCCTATGCCAGATTGCCTCAGCTGCAAAACCAGACCAATAGTCCTTATGGTGGCCCTACAGCAAGGAGTGAATTTTGAAAATTCACAACAAATCAACCATTTGTGCTACAGATTTGCTACTTTCATCAAAATGTAGCCCCAATACTGAAGAAACTTTTGTACATTTAATCCTATTGCAAATTATGAAGTCCCTCACTCTTTTTTTTCCAAAAACTGTAAAAATAATTAAACCTACCTCCTCCCACAATTTTTGCTCAATTGTCACCAAACTTGCTTCAGTGCATCATCAGACTATCCGACACAAACGAGCCACACAGATTTTTGATTTATCAAAAATTGAGCCTACAGTCCATCAAAATGTTTGACTGTAAACGGTATTGTAAACATATACTTGCAAATTCTTTCTAAATACATTTTCAATTATCATTAAAAAATGACAAAATTTCACGGTAGATGATGTTTGGAAAATATCAGAATTTTACTTAAAAAGCTGAATTTTTCACAGCATTTTGAATTTCGCTCTCATGCGAACAAATGGAGTCAACGCAAAAATGGTATATTTAAACATCAGTTTTTTTACTTATGGAACCAATAAATCATTGTTAAAAACAATTGCCAACATCTCCATGCTGTCTAGATGCAATTTGTGTATTTTCGGATTTTTGTCTTGATAACGGAATTTTTGACGGCCGTTTGAAATCTGCCATTACACACTGGCAGCTGCTGTCTTGCACACAGGTGATTGGCTTAGTCAATTTTTGAAGCTACTGGTGACATTTCCATTTCCCAATTAGCTTAGTGAGACAGAGGACTTTTCTTGGTGTTAAAGATTGTGAGTTCAAGCCTCAGCTCTTGCAACATTTCCATATGAAAAATCAACCCAAACTTTTCACAAAGGTCCTGTCCCATGCCAGATGTCCTCAACTGCAAACATGAGACAAGAGTCCTGATGGTGGCGCTACAGCAAGGCTCTAAATTTCAAAAGTTTGAAAAGTCATGACAAATCAACCTTATGTGCTACAGCTTTGGAACTTTCACTTACAAATTTGCTTTTCCATGGCATGGATGGCTACTGTCTGGCACCCTGATGCTTGGCTTCGTCAATTTGTGAAGCCACACATGAACTGTCACGTGCCAATTAGCTCAGTGAGATAGACGATGGGCCTCATTCTCAGAAATTGTGAGTTCAAGCCTCAACTGATGTAAAATGCACACTAGAATGCTACCTTTTTTCATCTTCCTACACTCTGCTTGTTGCTCAGAATTGGCTAATTTTGCCCGAAATTGCCCAGCCCCGACCATTACTGCACAACAGCTGTTGTAGTTGTTGTTGTTAGTATTAACGCTGATACACAGTGGTCAGTATTGCAGGTCATTTCATAAATATTCTTTCCTGGAAAAGAGAGAGGAAAACAAAATACAAAAGTAAATTTGGAAGCTGATTGTGTGAAACAGCCATGGGAGAGGCACAGGGAAATCTCCCAAGGAGTAGGTTACTGTCAGCATTAGCATTAGCTCAACGGCTAGACAATTCACTTAATGAAGAGTCTGGAGTGCTCGTCTACCTCAGTTCTCATGTACTTCTCTCAGTCTTCCTACTCTCATCCTCTGGCCTCACCCATGATGCACTCGTCCCCTCTGTTCCCTCACAGAGAGCAGCTCCGCTATTGGCTACCTCTCCAGTCTGTCCAACTACCAGATATGTTCTGAGCGGAGCATAGCTCTGGGGTTTTATGGAAACAGTCCAACCTTCATGGCTACAGTGAGACTCTCTGCCCTTCTACTGCCTCCTTGAAGTGAGTAAGGGTTGGAAAATGGGAAAAATATCTGCAGGCTCCCTGCGGGGTTGCAGCTGGGATGTATTAATACTAAACATAATAGGACTCAACCTTGATAAAGGCAAGTCAACCAAGCTACCACCCAGGGAAAGAGGGAGGGGGGAAGAGAGAGAGAGAGAGAGAGAGAAAGGGAGAGGCATATTGAAGGAAAGAGAGGTAGAGTGAGGGTGGGGCAGAGAGAGAAAAAACCTCGTCTTAGTCAACTCCTGTTCATTGTCACTCGTTCATTAACTTCAGAGCAAATAAAGCTACCCTGCAGGTCACTGGCATCTAGGGCGAGGAGACCAAATATTGACAATGCATCAGGTCACTCCCGATGGACTAAAACCAACAAGAAATAATCTGCCATGCATGGGCTTCTGTGTGATTCTCAGATAAAAGTTTTTAACAAGCAGGCAGCAATTAGGACTTTAACAAAGCCTGCTGTTCCTTATTTACGGACCAGTATTATCCAAATGGGAAAGCATTTTTTGTGCAAACTGAGATTATAAGTTATACTTGCAAGTCATTGTTGTACAACCTCAAATGCTTAGGCGAAGCAGTTCCACTTTCTTGAACATGAGACAAACAAACCGCTGCCATCTCAAACCTATGAACTGACAGATAACCTTAACAATGTTTTGCATGCAGAGTAAGGAGTATATAAAAATCCTAATATTGAACAGAAGGTTCCTTTTTGACTTCTCTGGAGAGAAAACACTTGGTACTTTCTGATATACACTCATGAGAGGGTTTGGAGTATCATCAGAGCATACACAGTAAAAAATGGAGTGTCAATATTGCAGTGTAAACCTATTTTCCTCTGGATAGAGTAGTTATAGCACTATGCAGAGTGAAATCGTCTAAATGGAAGTGTCAAAAGTGAGAGTTAATTCCCACTTCCACACAAGGACAAAATCTACTCTGCAGGGTGATGATTCCCTATAGTGTTAAATATTTTTACACACCTCATTGTTAATTTTGACACAAAATAGAGTACAATTAACTCTAAAAATCTTACACTGGCTATAGAGTAAATTTTACACTGATTTTGAGTGGGACCAAATGTTATCTGACAGAGAGTTAAATTCAACTCTTAAAGAGTAAAATTGACACTATGGTTTTTACTGTGTACTCAAAACACTCCGCAGTCTGAACTTCAGCCTCGCGTGTACTTAATCTGCTTTTTGCAAGTCAAGGACAGGTCAGAAATCAAGGACAGGTCCATTTCAACAAATACTTCTCTGAGGAGCGAATAGTGAAAAACAGGGGAAAAATTGGGAATCCCTGCTTACTAAACAGAGTGACAACCAGAGGTGGATTTAGCAATTTGGGGGCCCAAGGCGGACACAGGTTCGGGCCCCCCCACATCCAGTTTTCTCCTCCTTTTCAATCCTTATTTATCTAAGATAGTCCGACTTGTGACTTCTTGTCTTCACTGGTCTTCAAACAGCAATTTTTATTTGTCTTTATTCTTTAATTTATTTTAAGGTGCTATGTATATCTTTCAGAAATTCGTTGCCATTACTGACACTGACGGTAGCTGTTAAGTAAAATGAGGTCAACATTCTGTTGCTCGCACACTAGACTGATTGAGGTGATGCATACGGTAGCTAACTTAGCTAACTAAGTTACTCTGTTCTCAGACAATGGTTAACATGGTAATGTAATGAGACTTATTGAGCGTAAGCAACCAAATATAGGCACGTGACATTGAAATTATCTTTTTTTTGAGAGAGCTGAGATAGTTGCTCATAAATTACGTGCACTATGATACCATTTTAGCCTATGGATTTTTAGATTGGCATGATTAATTAATGAAGAAAGACATTTTTAACCGTAAGTTGATTTGCTATTTTATATGGCTTAATTGTCAGTAGTTCAGGGCCCAAGGTAATTACCGACCTTTGCCTAATGGTAAAGACAGCCTCTGGTAACAACCTTATAAACACCATCTACTATGTCAGTTTATTTTTAAAATGAAAAAAAAAGACTGACACATACAAAACACTGTGGTTGACCTGACTTAACTGAAGTTAAAAAAAAAAAAAAGTTGGGAGGGACTCACATTGGATGGTTTTCTACAGAAATCCATATTTTAAAGCCTCAGCCATTTACATTTCAGCTACCACTTATATACATCCAACCTATTAAGGTTAGACAATTATATATTTGTTAAAAACAACTTTGTTCAAAATATTAATTACTGGAAGCTATTAATTTTGACAACGATGAAAGAGCACATGAACACATCATGGTAAATAAACAACAACTGGATGCTTCTTTTCGTAGCAAAACGCAATTTGCCATGGGTCATAGTGGACGACCACTTTTTGGAGCTTCAGCCAAACACGGGTACAGACCATAGACTGTATGAAATAAGGCACAGTCTGCACAATTGGCAAAAGTATCAGTTGAAAATGTATAAACACGACACAAATTACTATGAAGACCTTGGTTGCTGAGGCTCCACAGCATTGGCTATTACTGGACGTCACCCTTATCCATTGTGATTGACGAGTGAAATAATGAGAGTATAAGTGATTGGCGATTTTGGTCAAGATTGAAATGGGGGATCCTTGACATGTCCACCTGTAACAATGACTGTAGCACAGCAATTTTCACTGTCCTGAACGAAGCTTTGATGTTTTTAATCTACATGCCTGAATAGAAAGCTTTTAAAAATATTTTAAATACATTTTTATACTCCATTTATAATTTATAAATGAAAAAAAATAATTTTAAAAAGTCCTACGGATTTTTAAAGGATTTTACAGATATTTACTGAAGGTAATCTGGGTGGGAACCCGAAGGGGTTGAAATGTATGGAAAAGGCCTGTTGTTCACGCAGTGTGGCACGCATTAAAGTAGAGCTGCCGTGTGTGGTCGATGTGTCTTTCACATATGGTTTGAAGCGTGCTTCATTTCACGTTTTTTACACATTAATTACACATACTTTATGACGTGTAAAAACCACCAGTTCCTCTTAATGAATGACACATGAAAGAAATGCCTAGTGTTTGCTGCTACGTGTAAACAACGTGTTTTACACATATGGTTTGGAACGTACTCAATTTCACATTTTTTAGGTTTTTAAAAAAAAAAAAAAACAACACCAGTTGCGTGACTTAAACATGGAAGAAACATGTAGTGTTTGCTGGGATTACAAACCTATTTTTAATTTTTTTAAATGATATTTTTTTTCATCCAGAACAGAACTGCCATTTAACAATGAAACAGCTTTAATTGCACAGCTGCTTTTAAAACTTAATCTTACTTTTCAGAATCTTACGTACATCACTCAGGGGTTGGTTAGTTGATTCAACACTCCAGTAAATTTGTCCACCCAGCAACTGCAGCGATTGAGCTCGCCCTAATCCCTTGTGACTGCAGGATCTGACCGCACACCTGCACCCTTCGAGCGTGTGATTCAAATTTAATCAGCCCCCTATTATTGGGCTTTCACTGACGGTCTCTAGTGGGCCTCAGGTCAGCAGATAATAACAACATTAACATGTCCAGTTTCCTCCATTACGCCACTTTTTTATCGCACAACTTCTCACTAAAACGTGCGCCCCATTTCCCTCTCCCCCCTTTTCTATTCGGAATGATTTTATTTTATCATTCGGCACCGCAAAGTAGGTCAGGTTGTCCTTGGAAATAAATGAGCTGGCGGCTGTTGCCCACTCTTAGCAAAGCCCTTTTATCAGCTTGCATTTTGGAACAGCATAATTTTTCACCATATGTGTGTGTGTGTGTGTGTGTGCGTGTGTGTGTTTTTTTTTTTTTTTTTGAAGAGTAGTGGTAAATTATGTGGGGAAATGGCATACTGTACAGCGCATGTTAAAACAGGCACAGTGGTGTTGCACCTGCGGCTGATACAGTTTTCTCTCTTCTTTGTGGCAGCTGCTCAAACTATTCGGTACTACACACTTGGCAGCTCACCTCACCAAGCGAGTCCTTTCTTCCTGGGGGGTCGTGGAGTTGTTCTGGGGATTCAGGCCAAATGCAAACATCAAACGAACCTGTGGTGCAAAGGCAACAAATCTGACAAGGCTTGCGGTTTATGGTTTGGATCAGCTCTTCAGCTCAGGAAAAACGCAGTTGGAAATACCATGAATTCAGTAGCACTGTTCCAATGACCCCTCATATGAGCAGGATCTGCTTAATTGGCAAAGTCAGGCTTGATCCTCCAATTTGTCAAGCGGTGGTGAGGGCCATTCACTCAGTTTAGCAGTACAGGCTTGTTTTAGGTTAAAATATCAGGGCTGAATGGACCACACAGTGCTGCAGTTTAGTGCAGTCGCCTAACAGCATGATGGTCATGGGTTCAAATCAGGCCTGGATCCTGGGGGAAGTTTCCTATTTTCTATCTTTGTTCACAAGGGTTTCCTCCCTCAGTCCAACGATGTGCATGCAAGTGTGAGCTCGTCACTGAATTGTGCGCAATCCCTGCGGTAGCTGGCATAGGTTCCAACCACCATTCATGGATGGATTGATATCAGGCAAGAAAGGAGTGGCAGTGTCTGCCACCAGCTCAATTAAGTACTTGTACTTCATCCACGAAAGGCTGAATTTCTGTTTTTAAAAACTTTCACCTGCCCAAACCACATAAATCACACTAATGGGATAAAAACGTGCCCGATTGTTGGAAGGGCTTGCAGTTTCAGGTTTTCACACTTTTTAACTAAATATGAGACTGAAGGGAGGTACATTGCTGTGAGGAATTACAGCTGCAAAATTTCCTAAGATAATTGGCCATTATGGATGTGTAAACACTCATAACAAAGTAGACGGAATGCAATGAAACATCCTGTTCAGTGGTTTTAAATCCAATGGGCTTGAGTACTCAGCCAACGAGGAGAAATTGTGCCATCGTCCAATTATTTGCAAGCTGAGTTAAGATCATGTTGGCTAAACATGGTTGGGTTTACGGCGTAGAATCACACATTAGACATCTTATCAGTCAAACTTCCAATGTGCACTAGAACACAAAGAACATTCCCTTAATCCTGGCACAAGCAAGTGCCCGCTGCAAGTCCTGCAATCACATCACTGTAATCCACTTTTCTGGCTACACGGGGGACATTCTCATACGCTTAACGCGAAAAAAGCTTAATGAAGCTTAATGTACCAAAACAGCAATCAATAAGCACCCAATTCCTCTCAGGCATTTTTTGTCAGGACTTTATCCAGTCAAAAAATTCAAATCAAAGACCTAGAAATATGGTAGTTATATCACGTTAAGCGTTTTCCTCTCCATTGACGCTCATGATGAGGAAAAAGCATAGCGTGGCTTAAAGCAATTCTTACCTTTCTGGCATTTTTACACTTTTCTTTTGTAATCTTAAAATGCTACTAATAAGTGTATGGCACACAAAAATGTAAAAGAAATCCACCAGGTGTTGAAACTCAATATGCAGTTCTCATATATTTCTGATAAAAGTGTGACCAATCATTTTGTTCGGTCCAAATAAAATGATTTGCCAAGCTTTCTGTCTGTCATTCGTCGCAGCGCCCCTTCCAGTTGCCTACAGCTGTCACCGCTTGTGAGGCACGCGCCTCTCTGGCAGAAAAAAACGACGCATTTGACTGTAAACAAACGGGTGCTGAAATGCTATAATTACGGTAATAACGTTAATGGTAGTTCGTCAGACTACAAAGGTAACTAAACGTCACGAGTGCATTTTATTTTATACCACATATAGAATGGAATATTATGTCATTACTGTTGGTTAGTTTTCACTTACTGGTGCCTCTGAAATGACTTCAGGTTTCACTCTCATATGAAAAAAAATATTGCTTGCGGCGCGAGGAAGTGATCAGCGCGAGTGAACAGGTCACTGGAGTCAGATTCAGAGGCACCGGTAAGTGAAAACTAACCAACAGTAATAAATAATATTCAATTCTATATGTGGTATAAAATAAAATGCCCTCACAACGTTTAGTTGCCTTTGTAGTCTGACGAACTATATTAGTTTTTTTTTTTTTTTGTCAGAGAAGTCTGGCAATCCGGGGGAAGAGGGTGGGACTTTGGAGGGAGGCGGAGTTGTTCATGTTCAAATTTTTTCAAAGTGCTGTGCCACATGCCAGAAAGGTAAAAATAGCTTTACTGTTTCGAGACAGTGACCAATGATCATCAAATTCGCTTAACGTGTGTAATGTCTGTTTTCAGACTTTGGTTCTGATTTTTGGAATGACGAGAGTTCCCCTGAAAAGAAACGTCATAGAGGAATTTGGTGATTATTGGTCGCTGTTTCGGAGCATTAAGCCACGTTCAGCTTTTTCCTCATAATGTGCGTCAATGAGGGAAACGCGTAATGTGATATCATGTTTTCTGTGGACATCGGTTTTAATTTTTTGTTTCGAGAAAGTGCTCTGGACAAGAAATATTGAAGAGGAATTTGGCGACTATTGGTCGCTGTTATGGTACATTAAGCTACGTTAAGCCTTTTCCTCATAATATATGTCAGTGGAGGGGAAAACGCTTAACGTGATATAACTGCCATATTCCTCAGTCCTCTGTTTAAATTTTTTTGATTGGAGAAAGTGCTCCAAACAAGAAACGTCCTCCAGGAATTTGGTGGTTATTGGTCGCGGTTTTGGCACATTAAGCCACGTTAAACTTATTTTTACAGTAAGCGTTTTAGAATGTCCCTCTTCAGTTTACTGAAAGAGCGCTCGGCACTTGCTACAGAGTGTGGGATTGTGAGAAAGAGGATTTCTGCCTCTTTTTTGTATTTTCCAATCTTCGTTTACATTCTTTTCTTTTCATGCAACTTGACTTACTCAATGACATTTTTAATTCTGCACTTCCACACAGGAACAGAATCTCTCGATCTCACGCATAGATACTTGGCTAGCCAACTGTACGATCCGAGGGGGGAGGGACGGGGTATTTTGATACATTTTGATTTTTTCAGAATATGAATGCACTTAACCTAATGGTGAGTCAGCACAGCGAGCAAAAAAATTATTTTAGTTGGGTCCCCCCTCCAGACCAGTCCTGGGTGCAATTGCTCCCCTTGCTACCCCTCTAGAACAGGCCCTGACGGGCCCATCTGCCTCTATGTGCTAAAATTGATCCGTTTGGCTTCATAAAACTCACTGTATCGCTGCCACTACTGACTGATGCTGGCCTATGTTCATATTGATTACTTAGTGCCTTAATTTCATGACAAAAATTCAGTGAGCATTGCTATCAACTGTTCGTTTTTGGCTTCGGGGACTGTTGCCATTTTCCATAGCAACGGTTTACATACAGCCTAAGGAACCCCCATTTCACTGCTCACGAAATTCGTTGCTGTGTGATTCTATCCAGAGAGTTTTAACAGTAAACCAAACTGGGGCAAAGACAACAGGCATTTTCTTTTGACTGTTGATAACTGTGTCACCTTCTGGGAAACAACAGTCTATTAAAAAAATCAAGATAACCTTTAACTGGACAGAGAAGAAAACAGAGCGAAACATACGCTTGGATCAAAGGGTTTTACACAATTTCTGTTGGCTAGCAGGCTACACAGTTCCAGAGGACACCGCAGCTCAACCAATAATTCACCTGAAATTTATTAATAAAATAACTAAAAGGAATCCATTGCCCACAATAATGTTCTTCCAAACTGCTTTGAAAATTAAGGAATATGATTGCATATGATCGCATACAAGCTGTGGAACAAAACGCCATTTTGGAAACAGATTCAAAATCCAGCATGGGCAGATGTCTAAACAGTAAAAACCGTTCTGTATGGTAACAATTCCCACAAAGATCTTGAAATGAAAGGTCACAAAATACTGAAAAATTTACCAAAAGACAAACTTTTTAAAGCTAAAACTGCCCTTTGATACACTGTCCTTTAGTTCCATAGTCTACAAGATATTTGCCATTTTTCTTGTTCAGAGTGCGTTTTAGAACTCGCCACTCCACTGCAGACTATAGTCATCCAGAGAAGTTCAACCTTTTCTCTAAATCTTTTTGGGGTTAATCAATGACAGAAAAATATTTTGAGTATATTAAATATTCAACCCCAATGCCGAAATGCTTGGGACAAAGTTGAAAATGTGAATAATGTCAAAACGCAATGACTTTCAAATCACACCAGCCAGTATTTTATTCACAATAGAACAGAGATAACATAAAAAATATTGAAACTAAGAAATTTTGCAATTTTATCCACAAAATGAGCTCATTTCAAATTTGATGGCTGCTACAGGTCTCAAAACAGTTGGGACAGGGGCCTGTTTACCATGGTGTAGCATGCCCTCTTCTTTTTAACACAGAGTAAAGGCATCTGGGCATTCAGGTGACAAGTTTCTTGAGTTTAGCCATTGAAATTTGATCCCACTCTTGTTTAATACAGTCTTCCAGCTGCTGGAGAGTTTTTGGTCTTCTTTGACGGACTTTTCATTTAATTATGCGCAAAATGTTCTCAATCGGTGAAAGATCAGGACTGCAGGCAGGCCAGTTCAGCACACGGATTCTTCTACTACGAAGCCATGCTGTTGTAATAGCTGCATTATGTGGTTTTGCATTTAACTGAAAGCTGATTACAGGAGGGGTCGTCTTTCCCCTCTTGAGCTCAGAGGACACCGCGCCCTTGATTTCCAATAAGAATGTCAAATTTGGACTCGTCTGACCACAGGTCACTTTGCCGCTTTGCTACAGTCCATTTAAAATGAACCTTGGCTCACAGAACACGGCGGCGGTTCTGGATCGTGCTCAATAATTGCTTCTTTTTTGCGTGATAGAGTTTTAGGTGGCATATGTGTATGGCACGGCGGACTGTGTTTATTGACAGTGGTTTCTTGAAGTATTCCTGGGCCCATTTAGTAATGTCAGTGACAGAATCATGCCGGTAAGTGATGCAGTGGCGTCCGAAGATCACGGGCATCCAGTAAAGGTCTTCGGCCTTGTCCCTTACGCACAGATTTTTCCAGTTTCTCTGAATCTTTTGATGATGTTATGCACGGTTGATGATGAGACCTTCAAAGCCTTTGCAATTTTACGTTGAGGAGCATTGTTTTAAAAGTATTCCACAATTTTTTTTCACGCAAGCCTTCACAGGTTGGAGAGCCTCTGGCCATCTTTACTTCTGAGAGACTCAGCCTCTCTAAGACATCCCTTTTATAGCCAATCATGTTACAGACCTGATGCCAATTAACTTAATTACTTGCTAAATGTTCTTTCAGCTGATTCTCTTGTATATTAATTGCTTTTTCAGCCCTTTTTTGCCTGTGTCCTAACTTTTTTGAGACCTGTTGCAGCCAGAAAATGTGTAATAAGCTCATTTTGTGGATAAAAATGTAAAATTTCTCAGCTTCAACATTTGAAATGTTATCTAAGGTCTATTGTAAATAACAAATTGGCTAGTGATCTGAAAGTCATTGCATTTTGATTTTATTCACAATTTACACTTCATTCCAACTATTTTGGAAGTGAGGTGTATTATGGAAGAAAGACATTGCAATGTTTTGACCCTGTATTGTAGTCTTATGGCAGAACTGGATAACACAACTCTGATGAACCATAGTGAGAATAGCTAACGCCTTTACTCTGTAAGCGAGGACACAAACAGATGGCTGAAGCATGACAGATAGATTATCCAACAGTAATTCAAATGGAATTTTGTGTTCCGTCACTTGTGGCAAGGAAAAGACGTGTCAGGCTTATTTGTGCACTTCGCACTAGAGTACTGTGGTGCTGGAATTTTCCAAGGACTAAACAGATAAATAGATAACTTTAAGGTCAATGTCATGTGGTGTTGGCCATAGGTATACATGATGTTTCATAGTTTCTCTGCTGGGGGTTGCTCTTCTCAAAGAGAGATAGAATTGATTGCTGCAGGCTTTACAGACTTACTCAAAAGCAAAAATAACCAATAGTAGGTTTGTTTATGTAAAAACATAAGCACAAAACCAAGGAGTCTATTTTTGACTCAATACCAACAAACAAAAAAGGAAAACCCAATTTGATTTTGTCTTCTCTAATCATTCCAATTTTGTGAAAAAAGGAAGGGAGGGTGAAGGGGGTCACATAATTTCATTTTAGAGCAAAACTCGTGACATTAATTGTGATCTTAATAACATTTCCTCTCGGTTTCGGCAATGGCCAGTGCTGATTGTAAAGCCGCCCCCCAACTTCCCACCAGCAAAAGCTTCTTGTGAAAATGTTTTAAAATGTACTAACACTTAGAACTTTCTCAGTAAAATATATATGTTTTCTGGGGGGAGGGGGAGTTCCAAGAATCTAATGAAAAAAAAAAAATTTGAAGCTACTCAAACCCCTTTCCAGACAGTTAAAAAGTGCTTCAAAACAAATATTCCACATGCCGGAATATTCCACTCACTGGAATACTGTCCATTTTCTACTGTCCAAAGTCACTGGCTCCCAAAGCGTTGGTGAGAAACGAAATGGCGACTTCACTGGCTGACACTGGGAAGCTGATATTCTTCCCAAGAACCTGATGGGAACTGGGGCCTCTCTTCCTTATTTCCCACCATTCCCTAAATCCATCTGTGTCCTATCTCCCTGCCCACGCGTGACTAATTTGAAAAATATGAGTTGGACATGTTCCAGTTTGTACAGTGGCTTATATATTTTAGGAGGCTACCCTTGAAAATGGCTACCGTTAGTCGTAGGCTTATGACACTTTAAGCTTTACCATGCCTGTAGATGCTCATCTGTTTAAATGCACGGAGACATGATTGTAGATTGATCCTCAAGCGACCAAGCTATTTTATATGCACTATGACCGAGAGGGGTAATTTACGACCCCATAGCATTTTAGGCAGGAGCAGGGGATTTGAAGGGCCCTATTTCTGTCTATGATTTGTTTACTGTTCTGTAAACAATGGCATGCTTACCAAAACACTCCAATGTAATTATTTGTGGTTTCAAATTATTTTTAAATGCAAAAAGCGGTTACAGACCATAGGACAAAATGTAATTTATTTAGACATTCTTTGCCTCTGTCCTCTTGTACTACAGAGAATCTTTTTTTTTGAATAATAGTAGATAAAAGCAAATTTTGCAAACTGAGGATGAAGTCTGAATGCTATATACACTGCCTGTCCAAAAAAAAAGCGCAGTCGCAGTTTGGATTCAAATGGACAAATGCTATGACTGGATCATTATTGAATGCTATGACTGGATCATTATTGTAGCAATTAACGTGTTTCAGCTGACAATAATTATTTTAACACCAACTGATAAAGCACATAGATTCTCATTTTCCAAAAAATCATGTCAGAAGATAATTCCCTTGGTGGCAGAAAATATGTTATAGTGTTTCAGAGGGGGCAAATTATTGGTTTCAATCAAGAACAGAAAACAAGGAATGAGAAAAACAAGTATGAGGAATACTTTTCCACACACGGATTGGGGACCACAAAATCTTGACCTTAACCGCACTGATGTTTTTGAATGAACTACTGAGTGGTTTCAACTATCCTGTTGTTAGTACAAGATCTTGGCCAAGAGTTAATGCAGATATGGTTGAAAATGAATGTTCTGACGTTGCGTACAATTGTCAAAACAATGACTCTACAAATTTGCCCAGTAATCAAAGCTACAAGGGTTCCAACTGAATATTTGAGCGTGGGGTTTTCTTTTTTTTGGACAGGCAGTGTATATTACAGCAGAACAGTATGATTATGAGACCAGAACACAAGAGTAGTAACTCTGTGGCCACACCAATAATCAGTGTAGTCAGGGTGTTTTCTCGTCTTTTGTTTTAAACACAACGAGGGCAGCCTGATCGCACACAAGTAGATTATTAAATTATTTGCAAAAAAAAAAAAACTGCTTGATTGAATTATTCAGCAACACCCTCTACAGTGCAAAACATTATTTTAAAAAATTTGGGGAGTCTGGTGAAATCTCTGAATAAAAGATGAAAATGGCAGTAAATGCTGAGGGCCCCTGATCTTTAATACTTCAGATGTCAATGTATCGAAAACCAATGTGCTTTTGTAATTGATATTGCCATTTGTATGGGCTTGGACGTATTTAGAAAACCTTTATCAATGAGCAGAATTCATCATTGCATCCACAAATGCAAGTGAAGATTTTGAAAATGTCCAAAAATACTGCTGTCTTCTCTGGGCTTGAGCTCATCCAAAATGAACTGATACACATTGGAAACACTGATGCTGCTGACTGACCAATAAACCCAACCAAACAAATTGGTGATTGGAAATAGCTGGATGTGGTGTTTATCAAGTCAAAAAAGGAAAATCATCTTCATGGTTATTAACAGTATGAAGTTCAAAGCCCCAGCCTCTTTTTGGCATGTAGGTATGCCTGTAACCATGGCATTGGTAACTTGAGCACCTCTGTCAGCGCCAGCGATGCTGAAGAGCATATTTTAGAACAGCACATGCTGTCTTCTTGGTGACAGCTTTTGAGGGACGCCCATACTTATGTCATCACGACAACGACAAGCCCCATTCTGCACATTACAGCATTTGTGTCCTAATTTGAGAGTAAGGCTGTGAGAGTGGCCTACCTGCAGTTCAGACCTGTCTCTCATTGAAAATATGAGGTGCTTTAAGAAGCACAAGGAAGAATTGGAAGAAAAATTCTTCAAAACTGGAACTATTTGCTTCCTTGATTCTCCAAATGATAACATTGAGGGCTGTTGAAAGGGAAGGTGATGTAACACAGAGGTAAATACTACACTGTCCCAATTTTTCTGGAATATGTTGCATGCATTGAATTCCAAAGGACTGTTAATTTAAAAACACAATAAGGTATAGAAGGAAAAACATTAAATATCTTGTGCTTGCACTGTTTTCTATTTGATACAGCTCATGAATGATTTACAATTTTGCGTTTTTTTATTTATTTTCATTTTCCATTTTTTGGAAATGGGGCTGTACACATTAAGCACAGGTTATTAATTGCTTTTTGCTTGGAATGAGTGAATTGCTGAAGATTTTTGGAAGGACGGTCCAGGTGAGATCATTCTATCCACGACGCTCCCACAAGTTCCGCAATGCGGGATGCAGACGTAATAAAGGCTTGCTGTGGGCTCACAGCGCATCCAGGGACCTGCCAGCGATGTACATTTTACGGCTTCTTGGCAGCAGCTGTACCCAGCTTTACTGTCCTGATTCAGTACAGAATGTTCCAGGCCTCTATAACATGACGGCTTTTCCATGGTGCTGGAAGAGACTGACGTGCTGTAGCTCATAACATCAGAGTCTGAACCCATCACCTTTGCCAGAATGCTCTGCAGCTTCATCTACACTGCAAATCTGAGGTTTTATTGAAACATAAACTATAAATCGATAAATATGTACCTTTTAACTTTATTCGTTTGTAAGAGGTACTAAAAAAAGTCACAATGCGTGTTTGCTTTGACCATTATATACTAATTCTCTAATACACTGTGGGCATTCAGTACTTACGTCACCATAACTGTTTTTTTAATTCTTTTTTTAAATTGATTCCTTATATTAATAAAAAAAATTTGGTCTCTGGTTGCCAGCCAGTGGTTTAGAGCTATGACTGTTTTTGCAGAGGTCACTGACCACATCATACTTCACCACTTCTTTCATCTCCTCTGCTTTCGTACTTGTTTCAGCTTCAGAGGAAACTGTCCTCATTTGAAATATTTTCTGACTTTGCTCACGGATTTTCCGCAACTAGGCCAAATCAAAGTTGGGGATTTTGATGTAGGTCAGCATGACGTACACTGCACGAATGAACACAGAAATGAATTACTTGAGCAAGCCTCATTCTACGTCTACAGTGCAAAAAAAAAGGATGTATCAGGATACAAAATTCATCCTGGAAAATAGAGTCTGAAAGCTCATCTTAAGGTGAGTCTATAGCAAAGACAGTTCAGTCTGAATGATTTTCCTTTAATGATCCGTTGGCACTTTACATGGCATGTAGTACTAGTGACAAATATTTACCGCTAAAATTTGATGAATTCAAATACACACTTTCGTTAGAAAGCATGATATGGCCCTCAAAATCTTTGAATAGATGGAATAAAGATAATTCAACAAATGAGAGTGGTGATAGGGGTTCTCCTGATGTGTGGAGCTCCTCTGAAATGCCTCATGCTTTTCAACCAATCAGAATAAGAAGCTTTGATTGGTGGGTGAAAAACAGTAATTGCAAGTGAGGGCAGCCCCACCTATTTTCAGTTTCATTAATCGTTCATTCTTCTGTCACTTTGGCATCTAATGAGCATGTTTGGGACCATTTTTTTATACAGAGCCCGAGTGTTAGAAATCTGTGCTGGGCATCCCTGTATCACATGATCACTGTTATCACTTCTTAGACCACTAAGATAGCAGAAGTATGATACATGCACAAGTTTGAAAATTATTAGCTTTTATTCTTTAGCAATATGCTTCAGATATCTGACGTGATGCCAAGAGCAAGAGCCTCTATTTACTCTCTAATCTTGTGTAGACTTTTCTCTCGCATTTGCTTGTACTTTATTATAAGTCTTGAAATGTAGTGCTGTTAAATGTTTTATTCAGCTCTTTAATATTATTATCCTGAGACCTCAATTTCGTGTTCTTTTGTATTGTATCCTATGTGGCCTTCTTGCTGTGGCGAGGCATAATAAATTCAACCAAGTCCATCTTCGCACCTGAGTCCAGCCCTACATTTCCTGTCCTCTGTGCACATCACAGGTGCTCAGAGCACAACCCTTACAACAGCCTGTTAAGTGCACATGACGTTGCGACCTTTTATGGATAGGAACTGTCAAGTGCAGATCACCATTGGATCATTTTCCACCGGTGCTAGTGTTCCAAATTACCCGGCCAAATTCTTTACACCAGTAATTATAATAGTCTAAAATTATCATAATATAATCTCTGTTTATCCAGTGACAAAATCCTTAACCCCTTAAGACTTGCATATGTGTGGGTCCTTCAAATGCAGCTGCTGTGTTCAAACCTGTGGAATCTTAGAACTATTTTAATTTCTAGTGGAGATCCCAAGGTTTCCAATGATCTCAAATATGTCCTGCTGAATTTCATGGAAATGTGTATAAGATGATGTTGAAGATATTTTTTTGTTTGATGTAATACAGTGGTCATAAAACCACTCCTGGCTTTGAATATTTTTCTCAATTATATTGTGATATTGGTTCACTGAAGTGCTGCAACCAGCATGTGCAAAATATTCATGAGACATTTTCCTACAGTCTGGAAAAAAAATGCTTTTTCTGAAGTTAAAGTCTATGGAAAACTTGGGGGAAAAGTTAAGATCCAGTCATTAATTCTGAGACTGTAACTTAGAGTTATTTGACTCTGTCTTTTCTTGAAATTGGACAAATTAATACGGATGACTCAATCTATAATTAAATCGCATGACTTAGGCCTATTCTTCAAATAAAATGAAATGCACGGCAGGTCTGTTCCTTAATAACAACCAGACAAAAAAGGTTTCAGAACTATGGAGAGATCTCCTATTTTGTCTGGTATTTCAAAAGTTACTGTGAATGCCTGAATGCATTTAATGAAGGTTAACCAGGACTACTGTATATTTGGCTTGGCCTTGCAAGCTATATTTTGTCCTGGTATTGTTGACGCTTAAGGCAGTCATAAAATTGGGTTGATATTTCTCAATGTTTGTTAGTAGAGGAGATGAAAAGAGAAACTGATTAATGCTGCTGCCATTTCCAGCATAGATGGGAGGACAAAAGGCCCATGTGTCTTGTCCTGTATCCTCCATAGGTCCCTTGTAAGTTAATTTGTCTTCAGAGTCATAGTGCCTTTTAAACCCACTGGGAGCAGTTAATCAAGATTGCGTCACGTTCCCGAGTCCATAAACAGGAGCAATAAGAATAGTACTGTTTTGTAGGGGCCTGTAAAAGATGTGTAAATGATACATCACATCCTGGTGCTTTTGACGCCGAGGTCCGTAATTTCTGAATTCTGGTTTGAAGAACTCCCATGTTTATGACGTTATGAGGGGCTGAGTCTGTAATATCAAACTGCTTCCATTGTGATTTGGCCAGCTATTCAGCAGAGAGCCAATCGCCAATCAGGGATATGGTCGAAGAACTAATGATATGGTTTCGGAAGTAGCATAAGAGAGTAGACTATATACAAAACCCAAAACCAGTGAAGTTGGCATGTTGTGTAAATCGTAAATAAAAACAGAATACAATGATTTGCAAATCCTTTTCAACCTATATTCAATTGAATACACTGCAAAGACAAGTTACTTAATGTTCGAACAGGTAAACTTTGTAATTCTTTGCAAATATTAGCTCATTTGGAATTTGATGCCTGCAACATGTTTCAAAAAAGCTGGCACAAGTAGCAAAAAGACTGAGAGAGTTGAGGAATGCTCATCAAACACTTATTTGGAACATACCACAGGTGAACCGGCTAATTGGGAACAGGTGGGTGCCATGATTGGGTATAAAAGCAGCTTCCCTGAAATGCTCAGTCATTCACGAACAAGGATGGGGCGAGGGTCACCACTTAGTGAACAAATGCGTGAGCTGATTGTCGAACAATTTAAAAACAACATTCCTCAACAAGCTATTGCAAGAAATTTAGGGATTTCATCATCTAAGGTTCATAATATCGTCAAAAGGTTCAGAGAATCTGGAGAAATCACTGCGCGTAAGCGACAAGGCCGATAACCAACATTGAATGCCCGTGACCTTCGATCCCTCAGGCGGTACTGCATCAAAAACCGACATCAGTGTGTAAAGGACTTCACCACATGGGCTCAGGAACACTTCAGAAAACCACTGTCAGTAACTACAGTTCGTCGCTACATCTGCAAGTGCAAGTTAAAACTCTACAATGCAAAGCAAAAGCCATTTATCAACAGCACCCAGAAACGCCGCCGGCTTCACTGGGCCCAAGCTCATCTAAGATGGACTGATGCAAAGTGGAAAAGTGTTCTGTGGTCTGACGAGTCCACATTTCAAATTGTTTTTGGAAACTGTGGACATGGTGTCCTATGGACCAAAGAGGAAAAGAACCATCCGGACTGTTATAGGCGCAAAGTTCAAAAGCCAGCATCAGTGATGGTATGGGAGTGTATTAGTGCCCAAGACATGGGCAGCTTACACATATGTGAAGGCACCATTAATGCTGAAAGGTACATACAGGTTTTGGAGCAACATATGTTGCCATCCAAGCAACGTCTTTTTCATGGACGCCCCTGCTTATTTCAGTAAGACAATGCCAAGCCACATTCTGCACGTGTTACAGCATAGCTCCGTAGTAAAAGAGTGCGGGTACTAGACTGGCCTGCCTGTAGTCCAGACCTGTTTCCCATTGAAAATGTGTGGCGCATTATGAAGCATAAAATACGACAACGGAGACCCCGGGCTGTTGAACAACTTAAAGCTGTACATCAAGCAAGAATGGGAAAGAGTTCCTCCGGAAAAGCTTCCAAAATTGGTCTCCTCATTTCCCAAACGTTTACTGAGTGTCGTTAAAAGGAAAGGTGATGTAACACAGTGGTAAAAAGGCCCCAACTTTTTTTCAATGTGTTGCTGCCTTTAAATTGTAAGTTAAT
Organism: Gymnothorax reevesii; assembly: GCA_029721435.1. Classification (NCBI taxonomy): domain Eukaryota; kingdom Metazoa; phylum Chordata; class Actinopteri; order Anguilliformes; family Muraenidae; genus Gymnothorax; species Gymnothorax reevesii. Next base: position 97,719,426 of record CM056579.1, on the reverse strand, counting down.
GATTATTTGCAAAAAAAAATAAATAAAGTTTCTCAGTTTGAACATTAAACATCTTGTCTTTGCAGTGTATTCAATTGAATATAAGTTGAAAAAGATTTGCAAATCATTGTATTCTGTTTTTATCTACGATTTACATAACATGCCAACTTCACTGGTTTTGGGTTTTGTATAATACCGTGATTTACTTTTAATTACTTTTATGCCCATTATCCCCTACTTCCTTATGTTGGTTCCTTTTTTTTTCTTTCGTTCTTTTATTTAATTAATTAATTAATTTTTTTTTTGGTCAAATGAAAAATAATTGAGTTAGGCTACCCTCAGTACATGCATTCAAGTTTTGTTCTACAGTGGTGGAAGTATTTATGCTTTACGCCTGTTATTGTGGGTCCATATTTGTAATTTAGGCATAGGTGACAGTGGTAGATGTGTTTATGATTTTTTATTACTCGGTATTTAATTATAATTAGGCTTCCTGGTTAAAATGCGGCAAGGCAAAATATCTCACTTTTGAACATACTTTTTAATTATTATTGTTTATTTAATCTTCGAATATATGTCGGCAAATCTCTTCTGATTGAAATACAGGTTATGCATTCTATATAAATGTATGACTGTAGGCCCTATTTCTGTAATATAATACTGATTAATAGAAATACTAGGTTATTAATAACTCGTAGGCTACTCGCCTGACGGCATCTACGCGAACTTCAGTTGCGACTTTGTTTTTATTATGGTCACAAACTAATCTACGATGATCCAGTATACCTTAATTCTCTACATCGTGTTTAACGGCGGTCTGCCCTATCAGGTGTGCAGTTGATGTTGCTGAAGGAGGTGGGGCTTTTTTTATTGCCTTCCACTCAAACACTGAAACAGAAGTCATTACGCTCCTTGAGGGATCCATGGAGGGAGTGTTGAAATACAGTTGTGTTCACGGAAAATGAAAACTGTCGGAGAAATGTTACTCATGGAATTATTTATCTTTTCGAGGAGCAGAGAATTTGCGTGTCCGATCTGAAGTATTCTTTACGTTTTTCAATCGAAAAATGACGGTAGAAATGGTTGTATGAGAATGAATGACTCGCCTTATCATCTGGTTTAAAACGCACTGGACGTAAACAGTGCTGCTGGATTTGTTTACCCGGGGAAAAGTCGTTGAACAAAAGAATGATCTTAACTCGTGAGTACATGCTATTTAGTCTTGCCTATATAGCTCTCTATTTTCTGCGGGGTTCGGCGCCAATTGTTTTAACAGTTAGGATGTGTATTCTATGTATATATATTATTTATTTATGTTTAGTATGTTGGCCAACTTGGCCTAATATTTTTTTCAGATCCGTCATGATTTTTTTTTTTAAATTTCATTAATTAGCAACGATTTTACGTTCAATGCGGCTGCCATTATTTCGGGACATTGACTGAACCGTTGATTTGTCAGCAGCAGCGCATAGTTTCTCAGACATCGTTCAGGCTTGGCCTCAATAAATAGGCTACCGCAGTGGTTTTTAAATGAATGGCTTAGTTCGATCATACCTATATCCTACATATTATTGATTTGGTTGGGGAAAATGTAAACCCTTGGGATTTGCCAAAAATAAAATTTTAACCAAGTATTATGCTTAATGCGATGTGGCATATCTAAAATTTGACCGTAGAACTGATGCTCTTTTTGTTGCGCCCTGCCAGTCTGCGCTTTGAATTCTATGCAATTATAATAACTGATTATGCACTACGCGTGTACCAGTTTTACATCATTCGATTGATAGGTTTTTTTGCATATATATTTCGCAGTAAGTATCATACAGATGTTACAGATGATGCTACATTAGTATATTTACTTTAATGTACCCTGCAGGCAGAAGGAGATGAACAATCATACGGAGATTGGTCTTGTGGATGGCACTAAGGAAGATGGCAGGCTTTCGCAAAATATCGGCATATTTATCATGGCGCATTTTTACTGTAGGGGCTTGTATATTTTTTCGACTGTCTATTTTTGTGGCGTGATGGACGGTGAAGATGTTAGAGGCTGGCAATCTTTAGTGGTGAGAAATGCCTTTGATCTAATCCATGGAGCGGGCACACCTCCCGTGGTCTGTGTATATCATGGGGTATTTGGCAAGCACGCTAGGAGAGACGGCAAACGGCCCATATACGTGCCCCACCCCAAAAGAATAATGAATCCTTCTTTTTGTTACTTATTCCTGATCAGGCACGGCCATTTACAAGTTCCAATGGAATTATCACACTATTTATCTTTTTTAAATGAATTGATTATTTATTGTTATTATTATTATTATTATTATTATTAATAATTATTTTAATGCAATTTTTTTTTTTTTTTTTTGGGGGGGGGGGGGTTAAGTTTACTCAAAGCATCCATATTGTGAATTTCTTCTTCCACAACCAGATGTCTTCCTGAGTAGAGTGAGCCGAGGGGTGTAAATCTATCACCCATGTAGAAAAGAGCAATTAGGACATGCATTTGGATGTTCCATCTGGACAGCAGCCTGCGTCTGTTCCTTGGCATGGATAATTGCCGTTAGGTATTCTCATTATTCTTGCAAGTGTGTCCCCTCCGTGTGTTCTGTCCAAAGCGGCAGATCTGTAATGACTCAGAAAAGCTTGACTCGTAGTTATTTAACAAGTTGGAGCTGTAAGGTGGGACTATATTGTGACCCACATAGGGCTTCCCAGAAGTGTAAAATGCCCTTATTTTATCTATGAAAGTTTTGTGACTGTTGTGGATGCCAGGCTTTCTTGTATATAACTCTGAGCTGGTAACTTGAAGCTGTTGTACAATATTTACGATGATGTACAAACACTGGAAGCTGATGCAAATAATCCATAAGACTAAGACATTGCCTGGCAGTGCCTGGTAAGGATCAAATATGTTAATTTAAAGCAACTTTTAACTCAGTAAAAAAGTTCAGTTTTTACTCTGCCCTCTGATTATTAAATTAGGGGGGGTTTTAAGTGTGTCTGTATTGTGTTGGCATGTGGAGCCTCAAGCCATTAAGTTATGCTAATTCTAAGAATGCTAACAGCATTCCTTTGAAGCGCAAGCAAGCCATACATCAAGCAATATTCTTGTCCTGTCTTAAGTCAAATATTGGCCACCAATTGTGTGAATTTCCTGTGACAGGAAGGGGGGTTGGGGTGGACCGTGGACAGGGAGATGGGGAGACTGGGGGCTGGGGGGGGGGTATAGGGTAATTTTAGCCGTAGCTAATCTGAAACTTGGGCAGCATGGCTGAATTTGGCCATTATCAGCACAGATGTGGCCACAGATGTTCTAGCAGTAGTCTGCACTATGCTTTAAGTTTGATTTGGAAATAGAAAAAAAAAATGGTTATTCTAGAATACTGTGGGTCACTCAAGTTAATGAGTCTGCGTGGTCAGCTGGAGTTTGGCTCCACTGTATATAATGAAGCTGGAATGGAGGCAGGCAGTTAACTAACCCCCAAATTTAAAATCTCAGAGATTATCAGCACAATGCACACTGAAGGAAAAAGCTCTGGGACATCTTTGAATTAGTAGTTTTTTATCTGTGGCAGTGTGTAGATGCACAAAGACTGACGCACTCTCCTGCTCTAAAATGTCCACCAAAAGTGATCATTTCAATCATTTTATGGTCAGTGTTATGTAAGGCACAAAATACTTTAAATTTCCCCATTAAGTCTGCCTGTGTCTGCCCGGTAACATCTGTGTCAATCTTTAGGAGAGTAAATAGCTGGTTTCTCTCCGCGGCGGGTGAATTTTAACTCTCCTCAGGCCCAAGGCTAACAGAATTGCCAGAGTCTGTGTTTTTGTTGGACTTGGTTTCTGTGTTTTCTGGCCTTGAGCAAGTGTGGGGGAAGGAGGCTCATTCTGGATGATTTGGTACAGTAAACAAGTTCACACGCTTCCTACTTATAAGAGAAGGGAAATGAGGTAATTTGCCTGCGCTATGGAAGACTGTTAGACAATACAGATCTCAGTCCGCCCGCGGGGATCAGACTGTGCGCGGACGGCGTGATAGCAGCCATCCTCGCTGTACGTTCTAAAGGAAATGCGTTGGCGTTAGTTTGTGTGCCCTCAAGGTTCCGTACACTAGAATATGACTGATATTGTGGCAGCTGGGCTTGATAAGGACAGTTCACCTTTTTTTTAAACGTTGTGATATCTCTTTGAGTAATGAATATTTATAAGCAAGCTGCATGGAGCAATTGCACTCAGAGAAGAGATGTTACAGCTTTTGTGGTTCAGCCCCATATTTTGATGAACCAATGCTCCTTATAATCTGAGGCTGTATTTGGTTTATTGACTTGTCCTGGCTAATAATGGCTAGTGTCACAATGATTACAGGAGAGCATCAACACAGTATTTTATTTATTTAGTTATTTACTTTTTGGAGATGCACAATCAAGATCAATTTCAAGCCTGTTCAGTACTGTAATAGTTAGGCAATGCAACCCAGACACAGGACTTGTTTTCCGAAAATTCACTAAACCTAGTCTTAAACAAGGCAAAAACGATCGCATTATCCATCCATAAAACTGGCTCATAACACTTTATTTGTACCTTTTATGATTGACCCTGATTGACTTTCACACCCGCATGTTTTTTGTATATTTATACCAGCATGTTAAATTTTAGTCAACAGTATGGTGAGCAGATCCAATAAACCCGCTTCTCAATAGCGGTTGCGTTCCTTTCCCCTCTCTCTTTCTTTGCTATTGAATAGAGTGGCTTTGTTTATTGTTTGCTGTGCGTGTAGTCCTTTGTTTGTGGTATCGCAAAGTTACACGGGTGCTACTGGGGGCTCTGATCACATGGACAGTGTTTGTTTGGGGGGGAGCAGAGAGGGTACGTTTGGGTCAGTAGGTATGTGTCTATTTGACAAATTATTATTATTTTTTTACCCATGTGAAATTGTTTGTTTTTTGTTTTTTTTTTTTGGATCATTGTTGATTTGAGTCAGCTTAGGTTATGTGCTGTGTCAAATTACCCACAAGTCTTCTCTATGTGCTCAGGTGTGTAACAGATTGGACTGGAGGCAGAATGACTCTTAGCTGTGTGGGATTGCAGGCACATTTACATACAAACTGCTGGGTCTGGGAATGGTAATGGTGTGTAGCTGCAATGCTAATCTGCATGTTGGGAATTTGCAGCCACAGTACATTTTTGGCATGTTTTAATGGCTCTATTTTTGCATTGGGGAAAACTTATCTGTGCAAGGATGTGTTCCTTCTTTTCAGATTTTAATTGCATTACATCCAGGGAATGTGCAAATAATTGTTTAGATTCAATAATCCAGCTGAGATGAGTTGGCTAACTATGGAAGCATTTGGTTTAGGTTGCCTGGTAAATTTCAACTTGCAACAGAAATTCAACCATTGCAGCTGACCGAGGTTTTGCAAACCCCTGATGTGCAACATTGTTATAAATAAAATATTTTATCTGATAGATACCAACCACACAAAAATGCAAAGGAAAGGTTGTAATTTGTGCTAAGTCTCCTCTGGTGAGACCTTTGATGTCAGACTCTGCGTCACTCAATACGGCTTTAATTTATGATGACACTGTTTGGCTACGCACACACGCTGACCTCACGAGTGTTTCGCAAACCTCGCAGCGTGCTGACAGTAACTACCAGGTAGCCAGGTCATGTAGCTTCGCATAGTGTGTAGCGATATCAGAGTTCGGTGTGGGAAATAAATCACTGCTGCTCATGCTATTCCACATTGTCACGAGGTCTGGATTCTCGCTCCGATCCCCAATCGTGGAAAGTCGCGTACCTCTCCGAAACACCACTTCTCTCGCCTTCCCTTCCTGCCCCCTACTCTCTGGCCTCTCTCCCTCTCCCCCGTTTGTTTGTTTTTCTTCCCTCCTTGTTAGCCCCCGAAAGAGAAAAAGGCCGCAATTCTCTTTTTTTACGTCCTCCTTGATTTGTGATCTCGCTAGAGAAATTTTGCACACCGTGGTAACTGCACATGAAATTGGGCAGAACCCCTTCCTGCATAAGGGAAGAGTTGTGTAAAAGCATGTGGCCGCATACATTTCCCTCCCCCTCTTTTTTTCACACATGGTCACGCTTCCCGTAGCCTCAGAGTGGGTCACGTCAAGCTTGAGGAATAAAGTGAGTTGCGTAAAGGCAGTTTTGGCGCCGCTGAAATGACCCACCCTTTATGTGATCCTCCATGGCGGCCCTTGTGAAGTCGGACGGGAGATGTACCGTCGAACACGGGCCTCATTATCGCCAATTCTCACAGGTCCTGTGTGAACTTTCTCACCCACTCAACACCCAGAGAGCTGCGAGGAGTGGAGTCTGTAGGGGCACCTACTCTCAAGAGGCCCCCAACTCTGGAGAGGAGAGGGCCCCTAGGGGCCATTATTGGGGCTCAGTTGATGCCATTTGTCCTGCCGGGCCCTTGATGAAGCCATTTAACAAGCCCTCTCTAAATGCCTTCAGACGGTTGATAAGCACTCGCCGACCCCGGCTCTCTCTGTCACACTGGCCCCGATGGCATTTGTCGGCAGTTAGCAGGGCTGTCAGAAGTGCAGTCCTGCCATTACACTGTATAGGGGGCCGTCTGTTGGCAGTAATCAGCAAACAAGGGGAATGCAAATGACCTTCTCCTATCACTAGCTGTCTCCCTATCTCCGGTATGCTGCTCTTGCTTGAGGTAGGATGCTCATTTGAATTAAATTTGGGTCAGTATCTCTGTGTAGCTTCAGCTGATTTTCTCTTGTCTGGTTAGAGCCAGGTATAGGGAAGATGGTATGAGTGGCCTTCCTTTGCCCAAAATCCATTCTCAATTGCAACTAAGGTGTAATGTTGTCTCTGTGGAGGCCGTCTGGCTTTGATCCTTGTTATCTGTTCCGATTCGGAGTGGAGCCGGGCTCTTATTGGCCGTTTCTCCGGTGAATGATGGGAACACTGATGGATTATGGGCTTTAGTCGGCTAATGCCTTCAAAGCTGAGAGCAGATTCAGATTTCTGACACACTAAGCCGTTGGAAGGAGAATGAAATGCCCCTCACACCAAAGACCGTACACATAAATCAAGTTGTCGGTTATCTCACGCCGCCTGCTTTTTTTTTTCCTGAGACGTCATTTTTAAGGCTCTTAAACACTGAGATTTAGAATGCTTGTGCTGTATTTTTGTATTTTTTTCTGGTGAACCTCTTTGCTTGCGGAACAGAATCGAGATTGTGTGCGGTTGGAATTTTAGATGCGTTTTTGTTGACTCCAGAGCAGCTGCTGGTGGTTCTTCAGTGTAAACGTCAAGGGGAAAGATTAAAAACAAGGCCACACTGGAAAGCATTAAATGAGCTCTGCAGCTTTGAATGAGACACTGGCTGTACTAGTTCGTTTGGTACTATAATTAGTCGCACAGACCAGCTGTACTGTGGAGCTTCCTGCCCTGTTAATATCTAACCGAGGGCCATTCTGTTTTTTGTCTTTTCTTCCTACAGAGATCGAGGCCAAGGAGGCTTGTGATTGGCTGAGGGCAGCTGGCTTCCCACAGTATGCACAGCTCTATGAAGGTAAACAGTGGTCCCAGTAACCTCCGCTGCAGTCTCCTAAGTGACCAACTTTTGGAGAAGAGGTTACCATAGCAATTAAAGGATGATGTCAAGCTCTTTTTTCAGTGTGTCATTGCATGGACTATGCTTTCATTTAAACTTTTAAGTGTAAACATTGCACAGTAAGTGCTACAGTTGGACAGGATTTTTCCAAGTCTTTGTAGATATTTGCCATGTGATTACCTCCGCCAAAGAAGTAACGTTTTTGCTTTAGTTTGTTTATTTATTTGTTTTTTTGTCTGTTTGTCTGTTAGCAGGATATCTCAAAAACGGTTGCATCGATTTTAACCAAACTATGCAGGATGTTTAAGTAGCAGAGGAGGAACAAGTGACACATTATATATGTGTTACTTGTATATATATATGCCAATATATACAATGTATATATATATATATATATATATATATATATATATATATATATGCCAATGTACAACTGAGATATTAGCCAAAGTTCAAAACCAGCTATGCTGGCGGAGGTATGGGCTCTCGTGAGTCTAGCACTAGTTCATCTCATGGATTTGCATAAATTTTCCTCGGCCGAGTATCAGATGTGTCTAAATGCTGATGTTTGATTTTTGTTGGGTCATGTGGTGTAGAAAGTAGAGTGGTCTGCACACTGCTCTTGCTCCAAAAATATAAACTTTATTAATTTAAAAGCATAGAATTAAAGCTCTCTGGATCTTTGTCAGGCATCGCATAGTGGCAATAACACAAATTAACCTGAGTCACAGACTAAATTCAAGTTTAAATTGAGTGACTCCAGACCCAAGTCCAGGACTAAATGAGAAATTAAACTTCAATGATGGGTCACCTGGATCAACAAATTTCCATGCTCGGGAATAAAATGTTTAATGGGAAGAGGTATTATGCAGAAAAAAATAAAATAAATAGTTGACTCCTTAACAAGAATTGGGTCAGCCACACTAACGCTCCATTGGCCTTAATTAACTTAAAGGCCTTTTTGCATGGAGACAAAGGCCTCGATGCATTTGTTTAGTTGCAGGGGGCATTCCTGAAACCCCTCCCGCTGACGGGTTTTCAGCAAACCAGCTGTGTTTGCTCACTCAGTCGGGATGCACTTCCTTGTTTGAATGGACGATGCCAGGGTTGGGGGTGCTGGCGGGAGGATCTTGTAGGATCCGATGACGGATCCTCCTGGCAAGGCTTAGGCCCACACATTCTTCCAGGCGTCTGTAATCTGGGTCAGGCCCTCGGCTCTATTCCGTAGGCATCCCGGTTGCCGGAGTGGATTCCTGCTTTGAAGATGCATCTCTTCTGGGGTTTATCAGGCGCATGGTTTTCTGCTATCTCCTTGCACGCCCCACCTGACCCCTACATTGTTCTCTCTCTCCCAACACCCCCCCCCCCCCCCCACCCCAACACCCGCAGATTCGCTGTTCCCCATTGAAATCTCCTCTGTGACCAGAGACCATGACTTCCTCGACCGGGACGCTATCGAGGCCTTGTGCAGGTAAAAATTTCGACTGTTTTTGTTGGGGTCTCGCTCCCTCACCCCCATTCCCATCCCCAAAGAATATTCTCTGATTTCATCTCAATCACTTAACGCCTCTGTGGTTTAAAAATTAAGTGCATGATCAGAGTGCTCTTGGCCTTCCATATTAACTGCAAACGTCACACTCTCTGTTGGTGACCAAAAGCAATGGAGCTCTGGACCTCTGGGGTGCCTTTTTGAGAGAAATCATTTTGAATCACTGTACTCTACAAAAGCTTTGTGGAGTCCTGTCACTGCCTGACCAAAAAGTAAATTCACTGGATGATATTGGAAAAACTACTTTAAATATCGTAGGCTTTAAGAAAATAAGAAAACAAAAGCGAAGGGCTCATGTATTGATACGGAAATCTTCACCCTTGTCTTTGCGGCCGGCTGTAGACTGGGGAGAGAGATAATTGCGTCACGGACGTATATGCCCCCTTTCCCCCTGATGCGCATCGAATGGAAAAATCGACTGTTATCTAGGAATGCTCTGCTCTCGTCACGTTAATGTTCCTGCTGTCCTTCTACTCAAATAGCCCAGCCACGCGTATTATGTGCCGCAAAATCCGTTATCGGGGGTAAAACGGCGCTAAAGCGCAGGAGCGAATGGCTAACGAATGCGCTTGAGGCCATCTCATTCAGAAAAAACGGTTTATTGGAAAGGACAGGTTATGTAATTGTGTGTTTCATATATGTGCGGCCGCTGAGGGTCGGCAGGGAGAGCCGTTGAGAGGGTTTGTGGCAGACGCAGCTGCGTGAGGAGATAGCGTCGGGGTAGCCGAGGCGGGAGGGGTCGAGCTCTTACGCACGTCTGCCAGCCGGCATCTGGAAGCTGTTTCTCAGCACTAGGCAGAGGCTGGAGTTCAGCTCCGTCGATCTTTTGTGAAGTGGTCTGGAAGGACATCTCCCAGGTGTGGTGGGGATAAGCCTTCTTGCTTCCTTTTTCTGTCTTTCACTCTCTCCCTCACTTTGCTTTTTTTTTCTTTTTGCTGTTCTGCACTTTTCCCCTAGCTTATCCCTTACCACCTCATTAGAGAAGCTTGCTTTTTTTCCCTCTCTGAAAAAGGCTTTTTTTGCAGATGTGTTATATTTGCTGACGAGTCTAACAATGGGCTTGAACTTTAAGCTTGAATGTCTTTTTAAAATGCCATTTTGTGTGTGTGTGTGTGTGTGTCTGTGCATATGTGTGTGTGTGTTTCACAGACGGCTCAACACTCTGAATAAATGTGCCGTGATGAGACTGGAAATAACCCCTCAGAGAAAACAAGTAAGTGGTTTTAATTCAGCTAAATTGAGTTTAATCATTATTTTAGCTGTATTGTCTAACCGTTTCCTTTGTATTCTATGGTGATTAAAATGGTGTTTTTTCCACAACATGACCTCACGTTTCAACGGTCAGGAGTTTCTTGTATGCTTCTTCTGATAAGCTTCTGCATATCACTTTATATGAAAAGGAAGGGTGCGGGTGAGGATTTCTCATGTTCTTATTTTCCAGGAAATATATTATTGGTGGAATAATATCCGTAGATCTGTATGTGCATGGAAGGAAAGGACGGTGCCAGTGGCGTAACAATAGGGGGTGCAGGGAGTACAGCAGTGCTGGGGCCTGTTGATGGATACCCCCGGGCCCAGAAAAACATCAGCATAGTTGTCTTTCATTATTAAAATTCTCCTACTAACCAAAACCTACACAACATAGTATTTACTGCTGTGCAATTGGATATATACCACTGCAACTGCATTCATTTCTCAGTTATGGTGCTGGCAAGTCGATGTCATCATGTTACATTATTCATTATTTTAACTGAACAAAAGTCGTTATAACATGAAATAATTTAGATTTCTTTTTGTAAAATGCTTAATAAAACAAACAATGATAAGTTTATTCTGCTGTTGATATCGTCATGAGGCCGTAAGTGTTTCTGGGTAATGTACAACATTCCATGGACCACCCACGTGACGATGTCACGGTTCGATCGTTTAATCCAAGGACAGTCTATGGTTTAATCTTGCATGCAAGATAGGCTACAAACGAAGTATTTATGCAGGAAGCAGCAAGAGCGTAAGGAGCAGGAAGATAGATTGGCCAAGGTGCCAAAATTAAGCACATTTGGTTTCATAGCTAAAGGTCTTAAAAGCCGCTCTCCCCTTTTCTGCGTGAGCGTGAGTACAGATCAACTTTTTTACGATGTCCACTCACTCACTGATTATTGTTCCCACAATTCCTTGCTGTTCACAAAATTTCAGATCATCCCAATGAAGTTAAGTTAATGTCTCGTCCATTTGCTCATCATGCCTTATTCTTGATGATGACCATTATTAAGATAATAATGTTTAGAAATAAATAGGAATCTTTACATTAGAATGAATTAGTGTAGTATCCCTTAGTGTGTGTTGTACGTCGACCCTATAAAACTTAGAGTAGCATGCTCAAGTGCAATGTTACGACATTAAGCGCCTTCATCCATGTAGAAAGTACACATGTGCAGTTGCGTACAATGGGGGGGGGGGTGGGTGATCTGCTCTTGGGCCCACGCAGATTACGTTACGCCATTGGATGGTGCACTGAAATATAGAAAAATATCGCTGAAATTGATTTCTGCCTACAGTTTCATTGCGGTATGCGCTATTTGTGGACATTTTTGATGAGGGAATTTCCTTTAGAAGAAGCCATGCTCGTCCGTCTGCTTATAGACGACCCCCTAATGAATGGGCCTGAATGATCTGCAGTGTTACTGTTGACCTTTAGGAAAAAGCAGGGTCAAAAAACCCCAAAGGGAGTTGTTTGTCCGCTTTATAAAGACATGACCCTATGTGGCATTGGAATGCATTTATTCCCGTTGTGTAACTGCCCCCTCTTCACGCCTTTTTTGTGTGAAAGCGGTACAGTCAGCTACTTGTTTCAGTCCTTTGATGGATATTCAGGGCATAAGATCATTTAGATGCACCCCATCAAAATTCTTACAAATCCAACCTTGTCGCTCGGGCAATGCGGAAATGCTTTTTGCAATCGGAATCAGATTAAGAAGGGACCTTTTTATCTCTGGAATCTGCTGAACATGTGAGTAAACGGCAGGATTCCTTTCATCCCCGATGTTGTGGTGGGTTAATTTATTTTAACGCGCGCCGAGCGGCAGACAGGTCATGTCTCGAGGGGGCTTGTCCCTCGTGAAGAGTTGTCCCAGATGAAAGGGCGCAAGCGGCCTGCAGGCGGTAAATCGGGGCCGGTTTTATGGACGTCTTGTTGCTGCTTCATTAGTCACCATGAAGCGACTTCAGAGGACTGTGCAAGTCATGATCACCACGCCAGCTGCAACGATTTCGGAAGTTAAGACCGCCTCTGGGTAAGGTCGCCATTACTGAGTCAGGTAGTGGTGTCTCCGAGCACTGAGCCCCTTTGAAAATTAAGCTGTCGTTGGGAAAATTGGGTCTGGATGACTTCCTAACCCTACTTGGGACCAGAGTTTAAAATCGGAGCAGGGATGGAATTTCCTGTTGCCTTTGGGCTAGTGATAAAGTAACTAGAAACACATGGAGGTTTGAGGGTTTGACCTGGACAAGTAACAGACAGTGCCTTCTCTCCAGTAATCTTGTCTCCAAAATGAATAAACTAGCTTCATAATTTCACAATTATGGAGGGTCTGTGGCTTAATAATGCATTATGGCCCACAGCCACTCCAGACATTGTGAAATCCAAGGTCCAACTAGAGGGCTCTTGGTAGAGCCCATACCTCCATCATGCCTTGTAACTGTTCTTTTGGTCACATAATATTTGCTGATTACTTCCAAAATCAAATCAATTCTTCCTTGGACTACCACCTATCATCCTGCCAAATTTTGTGCTAAACTGTTCACAACTTTTTGAGTTATCTGTCAGAAATATCACGCAGGCTTGCTTAACTCAAATATATGTTAATTCGTCTGGATCCAAAGTCCAAAATATGTTACTGATCACTTCCAAAATTGAATCAACTCATCCTTGGATTACCACTTATCATCCTACCAAATTTTGCGCCAAACCATTTGTAACTTTTTGAGTTATCCTGTGAACAGAAAGACTGACAGACAGACAAACAAAGAAACAGGGAGAAAACATGATGACCTTGCGGAGGTAATTAATAGTGTAACACCTGGACTTATAAGCTTGATGCTGTTGTGTAGTTCGGTTGTGACAGCATTAGCAGGAAATGTATGATGGGTTGGTTATTTTAGAGGTTATAAAACTTATGAGTGTACTTTGTGTAAAAGTGTCTGCTGAAAATCTGGTAATGAAGCTTTCAACACAAAAAAAAAGAAAACATTAGATTGTTGTCAGTTATTTTGCTCTAAAAAGTGATGTTTTCTTGAAATAAGTCAAACTTGTCTTGCCACATTAGCATCATTTGCTATTGAAATGGAAGTCTGGAAGTTAGGCCAGAATTAGCATATTTCTCATTGTGAATTTGTGAGCTGTTGTCATGCAGTTAGTCCTTGTTTTTTCCATGAGTCATTATACTGGTTCCTTGCCCCGGTTTCCTCTCATAGAGTGAAGATTCTGATGAGGATGAGCCTTGCGCCATCAGTGGGAAGTGGACCTTCCAGAGGGACAGCAAGCGCTGGTCCCGCCTGGAGGAGTTGGATGTCTTCTCGCTCCCAGGTGAGCCTGGCGCTCCAGCGACTGTAGAAGGTTCCAGCGGCACAGGGCTGAGGGCTGGCGTCAGCGCAGAGAGCGTGCTGAGCGACCTGAGTGAGCGGCCTGAAATCGGGTCCCTCAGAAGCCTGGGGAGCAGCTCGGGGAGCCCAAACGGCCGGGCCGAATCGGTCGCCAGTGTTTGCTCCTCCGCCGCCTCGGGACCCGTCCAGGACCAAACTTCCAGGGGTCCGCCGTTGCCCGTAGAGCTTACTGCCCCGGCCCTCAACGGCAAGCGGAGCAGCGGGAAGAGCACCCGCTCCAAAGCCAAGAGCTTCCTGAAGAGAATGGAGAGCTTGCGGCTGAAGAGCTCACCCAGCAAGAAGAAGAAGGTGATGTCCAAACTGATGATCGGTGAGCCGGTGCTCCAGGAAGGCACCGACCAGGAGGAGAAGCTCCGGAGACTCAACTGCGTGGACATCGGCTCCCTAAATGGATCGGGAGGACTCAGGAGCAGAAGCGCCTCGTACTCAGCCCAAACCAGCAGCAGCAGCAGCAGCCAATCAGAAGCTGGAAGCAGTGCAGTCAGCACGCCCAGTCCAGTGACACGGGTCAGAAGCCGTAGCAGCACCGGCTCCAATAATAGCAAACGGGGCGGTATGTACCTGGAGGGGTTTGATCCGTTCAGCCAGCTGCACCTGCAGCCATCTCTGGAGGAGGAGGAGCCGGGTTTGATCCCTTGTGGACGGGCGGAGGGCAACGCGGTGGCAAAGCAGAACTACTGGAACCAGACAGCAGCGATGGCAGCAGAGGAAGAGGTAGAGGAAGAAGACGAGGAGGCAATATTCTTCATCCCCGAGGACCACAAGCCCGGAACGTTCCCCAAAGCGCTCCATAATGGCGGCTCTGGCTTCCGACCACGACGTGGCAGCAGCGACGGTAGCTCCAAGGGCTCGACCCGCCACAGCTCAGTGGGCTCGCTGGACAGCCGGCTAAGCTTCTACGACAACGTGCCCTCCCCGCTGCTCCTCCTAGACTGTGAGGTAGAGGGGCAGGAGGGAGGGCAGGAAGGGGAGGGGCCGAAGCTTGATGACATCCTCCATCACGTGCGTGGCCTTCAGCAGTTCATCAGCGAGTGGTCATCAGAGCAGACGTGCGAGGAGGGGGGCGACTCGGACTCGGCGTTGGATTCCGTGTCTCCGTGCCCCTCGTCCCCACTCCAGAACCGTTTGGAGGAAGCGGAGAATGGGAGCGACCTCGACAGTATGGGGAACTCTGTCAATGAGCAGGATGAGGCTCCAAATGGCCGCGAGCGGCGAGACTCTGGTGTGGGAGCCTCACTTACCCGATCTATTAGGTGAGCTTACGGCCTGTTCTCATTGATTTGTGTGCAAGAGCACCTGAACAGTGATAAGATTTTAAAGGACTGTAGTTCCTGTGTTCATAAAGTCATTAATTCACCCCATACAAATGTGAAGTCTAAACTTCATGTACAGTGAGGTCTTCATGTACTCAATAGGTTGTTATTACTACACAGTTCTCTCTGTACAGATGTAAATGTGCACATATTAAAGTCGACTGACTCCCACATTTACTCTTTATAATTCCTGTTTTTTGACTCTGTGCTGGAGTGTAGAGCCAAAAACCGAAAAAAAGTCACTGTTCAAATGCGTCTGAACACCACTGTATGTATCTGGCCTTAGTCGATCATTGTTGGCATGAGGGTTTTGTTTTAATACAGGTGTGGAGTTGGGTGGATGAGGCCTTTAATCGGCCTTGTTAATATTGGTGTAATCCTATAGATGAACTGAGTGCCCGAGGCTTGAGGCATTTTCCCAGCTGAAAGACGTTCCACTCTTTAATTTGAGGGTGTGCACATTCATTAAACTTGTCACAAACCTCAGCCTGAGGGCAGGCCACTGGGATAATTGCATTTTTACAGTCAAATTTTGTGCTAGATGGGAGAACCATATATTGTTTGAAAGTGTGAGGATTCAGCATTCTAACTGCCTAAACCATTTTATGATGCAAATACTGTTGTGAAAATACGTTATGACACAACAAATTGTGTCATAACGACCCTCAGCCTGACTTTGCAGACCAATGGGTTTGATTTTATTGCTTTGCTCAGATCTGTCAAAATATGCTACATATTGATGTTTGCACCTTCGAAATGTAGCAGAACAGCAAACAAATGCCGTTAGTTTTTAATCCACAAAATAACCAAGCTTGGGAAAGCATCTCTATAACTATTTTAATGTTAGATGGTTGCTGC
The DNA here is from genome assembly GCA_029721435.1 of Gymnothorax reevesii. Classification (NCBI taxonomy): domain Eukaryota; kingdom Metazoa; phylum Chordata; class Actinopteri; order Anguilliformes; family Muraenidae; genus Gymnothorax; species Gymnothorax reevesii. The sequence continues at coordinate 97,703,473 of CM056579.1, read as the reverse complement.
GCTTCTTGGGGAATTTCACTATAATTAGCCTTATTTACTAATGATGCAGTGCTGTAGATTGTACAGTGGCCCTTTAGGGCAAAATATAAGCGCTTCCATCAGCTCTTCAGGCTGATCTAACGGAACAGTAAGTGTTTTAGCCTATCTGCCCACACTTCGGTATATCAGGTAAATTAATTATTTTAATTTACGTGGAAAGTCAGTCATCTACAACTTTGAAAAGATGGATGCATATGGTAGTCAAGGGATTAATTTTTATGACGAATTGAATTTTTATGATGAATTGTTTCAGTTGTTTCTGCAAGGGAGATTTTGTCAATAAGCAAAGGACTTTGGGAAGTGACTTTGTAACTTACATATGATCAATGACCCCAGCTGGGAATCAGAACGGCGTAGTCAAGCAAAAATTCAGCTGCAGGTGGGGAAAAAGAAAGAAGTCCAAAAAGAAAGTTGTGAAACTATTATGAATCCGAACGTAACCGTGACTAGGAATGCAGGGAAATTAGGAGTCTCTAAAGTTGTTTATTGAAACATGCACAAACATTATCAAGTAAAAAATCCACAAAATATTCCATTTTGGTTTCCGTATCATATTATCTGGACCTGCATGTTTAGGCGTCTGGCTGTGGCTGTGTTATTTTTCTAGACTCTTGAGGCTCAGTCACAGCACTATAGAGCCAGGGAGAAACGCCTTCTTTTTCGGGCAGACAAAAACTTGCATTTCCAGTGATGTTACTCGATTTGTTTGATAATCTCAGTCATTCTGACTATTTGAGAGCAACTGACTGACTGTCACCTTTCAGACTAGACCATGATTATGCAGTCTAAGTGGTTCAAGAACTGTAAGGAGGGTGTTTTGCGTGGAAATTTGCTCAAAAGGGCAGACTGTTAGGGGTTCAAACAACCCTGCAATGAATTCAATCATAATTGGCCTCACAGCCACTGAAAGTTGTTTTTATGAAGCTTTATCTGTGGGTCTGTGGCTGGCTGTTTGATCACGCCTTATCTCTGTCACTCTCTCCCGTTTTAAAGAGCTGTGAATTTATACAGTACCCCTTCTTACGCAAGGTGGTGCTCACAGTATTTGACTGGACTCTACTGTGAATTATATCAGTGAGGAGAACTGCAAGCTGTCTGCCCAAATAGTCGTGTGCATCTGCCAATATAATGCCTGAGGAATTTCAGAGCTGTTGTCATCCATAGGCTGGAGTGGGAACCTTAATCTTGATTGATTTATTCCATTTGATTGATAGAGGGACAGTAATCTAAAGTTATCAATTAGACGTGTTTAAAGTCTGTTTTTTTTTTTTTTTTATAGTTACCTGATAGAAATGTTGATTGACTGTCTAATGAATGTTTTTTCTGGTTAAATAGATATTCACTGGCACCCCTCCCCTGTGTGTGTGTGTGCGTGTGTGTGTGTGTGTTTGTGTGCGTGCGTGTGTGTGTTTGTGTGTGTGTGTGTGTGTGTGTTTGTGTGTGTGCGTGTGTGTGTGTGTGTGCGTGTGTGTGTGTGTGTGTTTGTGTGCGTGTGTGTTTGTGTGTGTGTGTGTGTGTGTGTGTGTGTGTGCGTGTGTGTGCGTGTGTGTGTGTGTGTGCGTGTGTTTGTGTGTGTGTGCGTGTGTGTGTGTGTTTGTGTGTGTGTGTGTATGTACGCACACGCGTGCGTCTGTGTATGTATGTGTAAATCTCCTACAGGCCTCAGAAGCTGCGTTGGCACAGTTTCCAGTGTTCCCATCGGCCCAGCCTCCCCTCCGCCCTGCTGCAGATCCACTGCCAGTCCGTCCTTCAGATGAACCTGCTTCAGAAGTTCTCTCTGCTCAAACTCACCGCCCTACTGGAGAAACACACCCCTACCAACAAGCACGGCTTCAGCTGGTGAGCACTGCTACCCTCTTGCAGCCTCTCACGGTGTTACTGCAACATTCTGTCAATGTTACTAGCTTGAAAGAATGTTTTATGTTGGCACTCATTTGTCAGGTGGAGGATTGGTGGGGTGGTGTAAGATTACACATTTTCCAGACAGTAATTATACCTTGTGATATCAACACTGGGGGGGATTGGACGCTGGAACCTTTGCTTTCGACAGTACTTCCTTTAGTCTTGCAAAATATGGCCAGAGCCAGACGTTTCAGAGAAACAGGATCCGCCAATGAACCCCAGTGGGTTTATGGACTTCAAGACAGGATGAGGTGATCTCGATTAGAATGATTAATTTTGTTTATATCAAGCTGGTGACCGGCCTCAGTCCCGCCTCTTCAGATATTCTACACGACCAACACCTGCTCATTTAACGACTTATTCTGAAATAATGGGAATTAATGCACCCCCCCCCCCCCCCCTCCCATCCGCTTGGCCGTCATTACAGCTTCTGCTCCTTTGAGAAGGCCTTTCTATTAGATGTTAGAACATTGCTGCTGGGAGTTTACATTGGGTTGTGATGCTGACTGACTGGGCCTAGCTAGCGGTCCACTTGATCCTGACAATGTTTACATACATTTTGGTCAGAGGTGTGTGCAGGGCAGTCATATTCTTCTACAGTAATCTTGATTAACCATGTATGGCCCTCACTCTGTATGGGCGCAACACCAGGCTGTAGGGTGAAAGGGCCTTCCTCCACCTATCGGCAACACAGAGTCCTCTGTATCCTAATGTATGTTACAGCATTAATATTTTCCTTCAGTGAAATTTAGACGTTGAGTGCGAGAAGTGAAAATCAGTCCAAACCAAGGACTGCGCTTATACATTTGGGCTGGTTGTGGGATTTCATTCCTGGAGTCCAGGGACTTTCAACTTTCAGCAGTTAGTTACTGCTAGTGTAGGTTCCCTTCTACTCCAGTGATGTAACTGTAAATACCTTCCTGGTCCTCAGCCATTTTAGGAATGTGGCTATGCAGAGAGACCCAGGCCCATTGCCCTGGAGTGGCACGTCCCCCGCCCCATTCGAAGCCTGTTATTATGTCAGGGGGGTCGCATACAGCAGTCGTTTGTTTGCCGCTGACAGAAATGAGCATTGACGGTGGTCCCAAAATGCCAGAGATTCTCGGCGGCGATCACGATGTGTTCTTTTTTTCAGATTCTTCTTGGAACGTCTCACACTGGCCGGCTTTATATGCATTTGTGAACTGATGCTTCTCTTCTTTTAAAAAAAGTTAAAAATTCCTCTGGGGTAGGGGTTTATTTACGTTGCCATGGCGAGGAGATGTTGTAATGGCGAGGCAGTGCAAAATTTTGGTGGTGAAATGTGGGAACAGGAGCGTTCTTGTGTGTAAAGTGGCGCCTCCTTTCTGATTTGTTTTTTTTTTTGATTTGTTCTTCTTCGGGTGCCCACGTGTGGACTTGTTCTGTTGTAGAACTTACGCAAGCATTATTTCACTCGATCAGTTGTAGCATGTTTGAAAGCTTGATGTTAAACCTGAGTTCAGGTTTAAAAGGTTTTCATATATATTGATGAAAGTAGCAGCCCTTGGCGAGGCAGAGGACTGTTTTTTTCCAGTGGTAATTCTTTACAGATAGCAAAGAAAGTAAAAAAAAATCTGCACACTGGTTTAAAGCTCCCAAACCTTTATTGAAGCAGTTTGCAATTATTGAATTGCATTAGCCTGATGAAAACCCTGTGAGTGGTCTAAACGTTGCTTCAATAAAGGTATGGGAGCTTTAATCCAGTGTGCGGATTTTTTTACTTTCTTTGCTTGAATTACATGTGAATCCAGCACCAGGCCAATTTGGTATGAGATGTGCACACAACTACTGTTCTGAATTCTTTACAGATAACATTAAGTGTGATAGACATAAATCTTGCAGTGTGGTTTAGCACAACATTGAGCATAACCTTTGAAAAGACTTATGTAATTTACCGCGCCATCCCTTGCCCAGCTGCTTTCATTTTCAGCTGATATTCAATCCCAGTGCCTTATTTAGCCCAATCATAAAGTGCTCCTGACAGTAGCTTTTTCATTTTTAAGGTGTCCATCTTGCCCTTTAAATTGGAGTTTGCCCTGAGCCATTCCTATCCCTACCATGGAATATACACAAAAAATATGCTATGGAAGCTCTTTATTTTTGTCACTTTGATAAACCTATCAAATACTAAATACTCATGTTCAAAAACTTCATGATTAAATGGTTGAGCATTAGCAGCTTATTTGTGTTAACCCTGTTGAGTAACAGAAGTCACATTAATGAGGCCAGGGGTCCGTGACACTAGTGCTTTAAAAATGCCTGTTTTATGCTTTCATCTCAAAATTGGCCATCAGTTTAGAGTCAGAAAAGCAGGCCAGTAGAGGTTGCTGTGTAATCAACAGCTTAGGTTGATCTCTTAAGCGTGATAAGCACAGCTCTTCGAAACCCGAAACCAGGATGGATTATGTCTGTCATGTTGCCAAGGCCTGTAATGTGACCTGTGATTAAACTGTAAAGTTTGTTTTTTAATGGCTTTTTTGACCCTTAAAGGTTTGAGACCACAAATGTGATGAGAAGGCAGTACCCTAATACTGATCTATCAATCATTACTGTTACCTGAAGGCAATGGAGTTTAGAACATTGGCCTAGCAATTTAGAAATTATTCTAAAAGCAGATTTTAGAATTTAGAACAAAAAAAGGAAAAAAACCTTCTCATCGAAGGGATATATGAAAAACCTCATATTTTCAGGACAGACTTGGTCTCTGTACCCAGAGCAGGATATTTTTACATTAATACAATTAAAAGTGAATGAATGTTTGAGGTGGTCCGGTGATATTCCCGCATATGACTCTTAACCGTTTTGAATATTAATGAGAAAGCGCTAGCAATATGGATGCAATTTTCATTCATAAATTAATTCATTGATTTGTAATCATTGACACTGAGATGTTATAGTTACGTCCTCCTCCTTACTGATGTGGCCGTTCCCCTTCACAGGGCTGTGCCGAAGTTCATGAAGAGGATTAAGGTGAGAGATTACCGGGATCGATGTGTTTTTGGGGTCCCCCTGCAGATCAACGTCCAGCGCAGTGGACAGCCTCTGCCGCAGGGTATTCAGCAGGCCATGCGCTACCTACGCAACCACTGTCTGGACCAGGTCAGTGTCAACACAACGGCTATGCAGCTTTCATAACGGCCTGAAACTGACTGCAATGTACAAATGAAAACTTCACCAGTAGAAGCTTGGATGGGGAAGATAACTATTCAGTCAGAATTTTCACTATGATATTCAGTAAAATGATGGAAATTCCTGGCTCGCACAACATGGGTGTAAATACCGCTATATTAAAGTGGACTTTCTCCATTTTGCCCTCATATTCCTTGTTTTAAAATCCAATGAGCTGATGTAAAAAGAGCCAAAAATATGTATTATGACTGCATGTCATAGGAAAATTTTGGAATGCGCCATCCCTGTTCCATGTTATTTTATGAAGTGACACATAGTGAAATCCAGAAACAGCCATCCTATTCTGCTCTAGCAGTGTTCAGTTTTGAGGTAACGTAGTATTTTTTGCAAATGGTGCACCAGAGGACAGACCTGCTACTGGTGATGGTTTAAATCAGCTGCCCAAGCCGGCTGCCAGGCGACCTGTCTTCTGTTTGTTTTTGCAACGGCGGGTCGATTCGTTCCCTGCGGGGCCAGGCGACCGTCCGCAAATATCCATAACCGTTCCGGTGTCTCCCGCTGCAGGTGGGCCTATTCCGGAAGTCAGGCGTAAAGTCTCGGATCCAGGCGCTTCGGCAGATGAACGAGGCGGCGGGAGGCGAAGGCGTGAGTTACGAGGGCCAGTCGGCGTACGATGTGGCGGACATGCTCAAACAGTACTTCAGGGATCTGCCTGAACCCCTGCTCACCAGCAAGCTGTCTGAGACCTTCCTGCAAATCTACCAGTGTAAGCCTCAGCGCCATCTCTGCATCCATTATTATCAGGGTCCCAGCATTAGCATATATTGGACAGTGCCAAACCTACTTCCTCCACACGTGTCATTATTATCAGGGTCAGGGGTGCATATCCCACCATGTAATGCACATGGACAGAGCAGCCTCATTGCTTTCCATCAATTTGCCAAAAAAACTGTTAATAAAGCTGACTCAGCAAGTATTTCAGTTTTGTATTTTGATTTGAAGGCATATTTCTGTCACTTTTTAGCTTAATAGGACAAAAATATTTACAGAGTGATGAAGTATTTTGACTCATTTCTAGAGTTGGAATTGGTGAAATTAAAGGGGACCTATTTTGCTGTATTTCCGAAGTTATATTTTGATCTTGGACTTTCCTAGAGTTGTGCTGATTGTTCAAAGTCCAAACGGGGTCCCTATTTAGCTCATACTGCCATCCTCAAAAAACCCCATTTGTGGTCCATTGTAGTCTCTGCCTGAAACGCCTCGCTGGGGTGGCTCTTCCGCTATGGCCCCACTCCCCATATGCCCTCTTTCTTTTTACTGGCCAGCACTGTGGAGGGTGGATCTAGGCGGGACAAGGCTGCAGAGCGCAGTTTTCCGGGTCCGCCTCCCCAGAGTGAAACTGAGACGTGTGTGCCATCTGAGCTTTGGAATCGACTGGGAAATCCTGAAATTAAATGCAGTACATGTGTATAGATCTAATCAAATGAACTTGTTCTAATAAACACTGTGGCAAAAGTGGAGGACGCAGTGCGAAAGTCTGGCAGCTCAAGCTTGAATTTGCTATCTTCCTCCGGCCACTATGGTGAGCACACCGGTGTTTCTACTCTATAGCTAGGATTGAGGGAAAGCTAGAATCCAGCCCATATAGACACACTTGTAGAACGGGTCGACATGCCCAAGTGGAGACTGGAGACCGCAGAAATCTGGTGGTTCTGAGTTTAGAGGGAAACATGGACAGTGAGGAGCAGCAAAAAGTGGACCAGAAACTTATGGACTGCTTTGGTGTGTATATAAGGACCTGCTGGTCCGTGTGCATAACTGTGATGTGTCGTTAGCGTAGAGTAACGAAGAGTTTCTGCCCTGGTATATGACAAAGGGGCGAAAGCTCCAGACTAAACGGACTTTTCGGAAATTGCCCGTGGTAATGGTTTACTTATTGAGTCGGAATGACCAGCATTTGCTCGCGGAAAATGGTAGCGATAAGAAGCTTTCACACCGGACGTGAAACAAATTTTTTGCCGACAGATTATATTCAAAGTCAATGCATTGTCTTTGCACTGACTTTGATTTTAATCTGTCATGCAAAAAATTTGTTTCGCGTCTGGTGTGAAAGCTGCTTAACGCCCATAACACTTGTATCTGCATCTTTGCATTGACTTTAAATGTAGCTAATCTGTTGCGCAAAAAATTTGTTTCGTGTCTGGTGTGAAAGCGGCTTGACGTGCCCATAACGTGTGTACTCGCGTCTTTGCATTGACTTTGAATGTAATCTGTCCCGCGAAAAATTCGTTTCGCATCCGGTGTTAAAGTGGCTTTATGGATAGTAAGCGACAGCTAGAGAGAGCTTGGTTATGTTATGAACATAATACAGGTTTTACAGACCGTAAATTTCATTAGCGTGGAGAAGTTGCTTATATGGAGCTAGCGAATCGATCATTTGTCGCTGAAATCGATCATCATAATACTGTGATCATCATGTCACGGTAGTGCAGATAAATCGTTTGTTATACCATATATTTTCGAGCTTCTGCGTTTCGCGATTGCTTTCACGGTAGAATCGGAGAACTAGCCCAGATATTAGTGAAGTATCTGGCTGATCCCGGTCATGGATAAGTGAAGCAATCACAAGCAGCCGTAAACAAACCCAAACACCTATACCAAGCTCTGCAAAACCTACGTCAGCCAACTTTGCGGACACAAATACAGCACCTCTCTGGTAAGCTTCAACTGTAGTGGCTACAATTGGGCAGCATTATGATGAAACTGCCACATTGATGCTTACCAAAGTAACTTAAGCATACCGATCAGAATTGCTGCATATAAGCTAACCAGGAGCATTTTGAATTAGCACTGCGGCACGTAAACTAACTTGCAGTAGCTGGTAACTGAGCATTCATAACAACCACAGAGACAAACCCTTGCTATACAGGTTTTACAGACAGCAAGTTCAGTTACCGTGGACAGTTGTACCAAGCATCCAAATCGCAAAAAGTATAAAAAGCTACAAATGAGGTTTATGTTCACTCACCTTCTGTTGAATTTCCCCTGATATTACTCTTGCATATTTAGGACACAAACATTAGCAACAGTAATTTGGCTACGTTAGCCACAGCGCTACAGCCACAATCAACTGGCTATCACGTCAGGTTAGCTTATGCAGTAAAAGCAACTTACAGCTTCTGTGTCTGTGAGTCACAGACAGTCGCGACCAAGCCAGGATTTGTCGTAAGATATTTTACAAAGCCTGCGTTTGAGGCCAGTTGTTAGTGCTAATTATCTTTAGCGGTCCTGCTAGCCACCCGCAACATGTTAGCTACACTTATATTATTTGCTGTTATATAGTTACTTACAGCTTGTGGCTCCGAGCGCTTGATCAATACAACTGCTTCAGGTTTGAGAAGCAGCTGAAACGCTTATCCTGTGTCGAGTTATCCTTTATTGACAAAGCTGTCTTTGGTGAAATGCTGAGCAAAAACAGCTAACGTTCCCTTTGGCCGTAGCTGTTTGCTGCCAGCAAACAAAAAATGCTACCCACTGATTTCTGGTGGCATCATATTTTGGAAGAGAAATGGGTGCTTTTCTTCGCATCCAAAAGTAAACGGACAAGCAGCTTTGGGAGAGGTACTGACAAAACTGCACCTCAAATGATCTGCGGTTCTGCTTTTGTATTTCCAAAAGTGTAGACGCTACTAAAGCATAGTATGATCTGCCGTTGTTAGTGCCTGCTTGAATAGTTTCTGGTGTGGGCAAGTCCAGTCCCGTGATTGGCTCTGGCTAGATCTGTATTAATTGGACGGCACAACCTGACATCAGGTTTTGCCCACATCTCGTGAAGATCTCGGGAAGAGCTGTTCAGAGAGGAAATCATGTCCACGAAATCACATTCTTGGATTTCGGCAAAACCCATGTATCTTATGTTTATAAACTTTTCAGAGGTTGAGTATTGACAACCAACATTACAACATTACCTGTATGTATTAAAAGAAGGATCAGCATAAAAGGTCCCCTTTAAATTTCAATAGTCATGCAAACAAACGAAAATAATCTAATACTGACTAAAGTGTAAGAATAATACGTGGATATTTTTAACTAATATTAAATTACTTTTAATTTCACTATAAGACTGAAACACTTGTTAAGACTGATTTTTTTTTTTTTTTGCTGTGATCAGGGTTGGCTGGAACCTACCCCAGCATCTTTTGGGAGACACACAGGAACACAGCCTGACCAGGCCATGCTGACCATTACAAGGCAGCCTTGCTGCTCTCACAGCCAAAAACACTGATTTTCCTTTAAAGGCCGATGTCTGAGTCATTTAAACGGTACTGCAGCACTGGGCATGAATTAGTCTAGTGATGAGAGCCATTAATTTAATTCAAGGATATTAAGTGTATACAGTACTGTACCAGTCAAAAGTTTTGACACACCTTGCTAATGTCACGGCACTTTGTTTTTTGAGAAATTTAATCAGATTAGTACTCTATGTAATCTCAAATGGAATCTGGTCGATGTTAAACAGTCAGAAGTTAAAAGCGAATAATTTGCTTGCTTGATTGGTGTCCAAGATTTTGGAAAGCATCAGTCCGGCTTAAGCGAGATTTGGGTCGCGCATATGCTCTTTGCAGACTACGTATGGCAGAAGATGTGCAAATTGCATTGAAAAGGAGAGGAATATTAAGTTCTTTCACTTTCCTTGTGGAAAAAAGCAACGGACAGTGTGGATTCAGGCTATAAACGGGAAGAATTTTGTCCCTAAGGAACATTCTAGGGTGTGCAGCACTGATGACACACCGGGCTGCTAGGGCATGCACAGCATATGTATTTGCGATATGAAATATTGATCTTAAATTCTAAACCCCCTTCTCACAAATAAAACTCTCCAAAATATATTGGTGCCCCCTTTCAAAATTATTCTGGCAAAATGAAGGGTGCTTATTTCTTTATTTAACATGCACTGTAAGAAAAATGTGGGTATGTCCAAACTTTTGACTGGTACTGTATTTGATGACTCTCGCCTTAAATATGTTATTACACTCTTGTTGTTGTTGAATGTGGAAATATCAAACTCAGGCACTGTGGTTTTCCCCACATAATTTAGGAGATAGCTGGTCTTGCATTAATTTAGGCAAGTGTCTCCCAATAGCTGCTGCATATTAGATTAAATGTGAGGTTTTGGAGCAGTTGACTGGCAATTTGTGGCAAAGGGTCAGTAGCAGAGACTCAATGTTAGATCACATGTTTCTATCCTTCCAGCACTATTGGTGTTTTGTGTTTTTTTTGGGGGGGGGCATATATGCTCTGAGACAGTGCAGGACTCTTCTCAGAATTAGTATCATTCATTATTCATGAACTCAGTCAATGGTTTTCAGTATACACTGCACTCCCCCAGCCGGATGGAGGAAGACATTTTGTTTTTTTTTTTTTGTGATGACTTCATGCTACAACGTCCAAGAAAGGGACGACCCAAAGAGGCAATTTTACATGCTGGTGACCTGTCATTTATTGTTAGTGTTCAAAGAGCTGGTTTTCCTCCATTTCAGTTTTTCTATTCCTTTTTCATTACCAGTCTGGTGGATGTTGTTGACGGATTCAACACGGGAAAAGGAAACCGTAAATGTCTATCAGATGACTAGGGGGACACACAATGAATTCCTTTTATCTTTTTAAAGTATTTTTTTTCCTGTTAGACTGGAAACTCTGCTCTGCCAAAACTGCTGATTCCATTTACCGATGAAGGTCAGCTCAGCGTATATTTCTGAAAATAAATGTGATGAGTTTACCCCAAGTGTTCTGGACCTTTTTGAGGGAGATGTTTTTAACCCAAGACAAGCCACAAAAAAACAGAATGCTGAACGTTGACACAAACAAAAACAAATGTGTCGTAATGTGTTTCGGTGTTCACCGCACTCATGAACTCACTTAGCTGATTAGCACGAACTTCTGGTGGCAGCAGTATTGTACTAGTATGCTCATTTTGATGGATGGAAGAAAATATCTAGTTGGTTCTACTTTCTGAACCTGAATTTAAGTTTGTACTCAAGTTGTCCTCTCCGAAGGTTGCCACATTTTTCATAGTCATATTTCGTACTCCAGGACACCTCGGCAGCTCTGTTAGACGAGGATGACCCCAGAATGACCCCATCTCTTCTCTCCTCTTTCCAGACGTTCCTAAAGACCTGCGTCTCCAAGCTATAAAGGCGGCGACCCTTCTCTTGCCCGATGATAACCGGGAGGCTCTACAGACGCTGCTGTACTTCCTCAGCGACGTTAGCGCCAAGGTGGCGGAGAACCAGATGACCTGCACCAACCTGGCCGTGTGCCTAGCACCCTCCCTGTTCCACCTCAACACCCTGAAGAGGGAGAACTCCTCCCCCAGGTACGGTGTAGGCCAGCTAGTGTCACCTCTGCGGCTCATCCCAGAGTCCGGCCCACTCGTGGCAGATAAACTTATGCTCTTTTATATCGCAGCCACTCTCTGGACAGAGAGGACAAGAGAGCGAAGTATCCACCTTGACAATAAGATTCATTGGTGCACCAGTGCTACTTAACGCATGCTATGAATCCTTTCATATTGTCTTATCTATTAATGTGGGCGGCCCAAAAATTTTGGAATGTGAGAACTCTGTGTTTATATTGTGGTTTGTGTGAAACACTTGTGCTTAATAACATAGTGACTTGAAAATGAAAACCAATCACGATCTGAATGTGAACTGATAACATTGTGCTACAGAACATGGGCCCCCGTGTTTTAAAGCCCAATTGCACACCTAGTCAGGAATCTGCATCTCCAATTTGTAGAGTATTTTTTTATTTATTTTTAAGAAGTAAATACCCTTTTGAAAGTTGCTAGCATGCAGCATACATGTATGCAGACGCGCGCACATACTCAACTATACACGCACACACAAAGACACACGCACACTCAGCCAGAAACACGCACTTGCTAATTCACACACACTCAGTATCTGGAGCCATTTGTTTTTTGTGCAGATGTTTCCTCTGTTTTCATGATGCTAGCTTCTAGCTCACCCAGAATTCCTGCATGTTGCCTGTCTCATTGTTAGAATGGAAAATGCTGATTCTTTACAAAGCGTTTCTGTGCTTCTCCCGAGCAGGGTGATGCAGCGGAAACAAAGTCTGGGAAAGCCGGACCAGAGGGACCTGAACGAGAACCTGGCCGCAACGCACGGGCTGGCGCACATGATCGCCGAATGCAAGAAGCTCTTCCAGGTGCGCGCTCCGCAATGCCTAATGGGAAATCAAGCTCTTGCGCACGATTCTTCACAGCGTAATTTTTTCCCCAGGCATTTATGGTTCCTTTGCACTGAGCTACAAGAAGAAAGTGATTATTTTGGGACCTTTTATAGCAAACCTTTGAATAAACTTGTGCATAAAACAAATGCATATGTGCAAGTATTCACAACTGTCTTGAGTATTTTTAGTGCAGATTTCAAGATTCTCTGATATATTTTTCCAACTGCTTTTTTTTTGCTGCCTCTACAAGCCTTCACAAGTTTCAAAAAGATAGCTGTTTCTTGTTTTTTGTTTTTTTCATAAAATTGAAAACTATTTCTTGAAACCATGAATGCAATTGGCCTTTGATTGATATGTAAATTGTTGTTGAGCTGTAATTCGCCATTTGTCAACCATGCTGGTAATGCCTCAGAAAAATTATGTTTGGGAGAATTGTGTTTGAAGCTAAAAAAGGAAAAGTCAGTTTTCAGCCTTCCCAAGTGTCCTCACTGCATGGCAAGCGCTTGCTTGTCTCACTTACAGAAGTGTGGACATGTTGTTTGCTGAGGTCTTGAGCTTAATGAAATGGGCAAACATCTGTCATAGAGCCATCCCTCAGGCCTTAATGCTACACAGTTCTCGATGGAAAGCTCTGTCAGAGGACATTTTAAGCCAACTTTATCCCGCATAATGTGGGGAATGTGTGGGGAATCCTTAATTGGAGGTACAGATAATGGATTTAGGCTAAGTAAATTGAATTTTTTGATTTTATCAATGAACATTCATCAGCCTTCAGTAGGCATTCATGGGGAGCAAAATTGCATTTTTGTTCTGGAATAATTTGGAGGAAATGAGATGGGTTAACTGAAGATAAAGAGCTAGTGTCCCCTGCTCACATTTTCCCCTGTAAAACCTCATCAGCCTCTGCTCGACGCTAATCTAATCCTGCTCCGTCGACATTCCCAGATTCCAGAGGAAATGAGCCGCTGCAGGAGTTCTTATATGGAGCAGGGACTGCACCCGCCCAGGCTGGAGGACCTTGGAGAGACCGGACCGGACCAGAATTCCGGGTTACGGATCTTTCTGAGAGAAGGCCTGGAATCCCTGCTGAAGGAGGCGCGAGAGAAGTTTAGGGGCTACGACAGCTACTCCGCTCCAGAGGGGACTGAGCTGGCCTGTAAGAAGGTACCTGGTATTCTCAATCAGTCACTCAAGCGTTGTTATTTATAAAGCAGTTTACATTGGGGTCCTATGCGCTTTCCAAAGTCAAATTCAACCGTGAATTACGGAGCGTTTCCTGCGTTTGAAGCTTCCCTGACAGCCGTGGCAACCGATTATCAAACTACTCAGATCACAATTTAATATACGAATAATGCAATTAATGTTATAATTTCACGCACTTTCGAGCACTTCATTCAAAATCCGAGCACTTTTCAATCTTCTGAATGCCAAATTAAAATTTCAGCATTTTCAACCATTTCCCATACCCGTGAAACCCTGTTACATACAAGCCTTTGCTAATGCAATACAAAGTGCTTCTCCAAATGAAACAAGACATTTTTGCCACAAACTCATTTGTGAACGCGCAGGAAAACAGTGGAAACTGTATGTTAACAGAGTCCAAATTAGAGTGAGGAAGTGCCGGAGAATTCTGCAGAATCTTCTCTGTAGATACAGCGGAGAGAGCTCTGCACGGCCTGACTGCGCAGGGCTTCTCTCACTGTTGTATTTCAACTCTCCCAGTGTGATCTCCCTTTGGACCTCTGTGAGTGAGATTCCTTAATCTCCTGCTATCTTTAAAGGCACATCTTCAACAGGCCGTTATCCTGAAAAAAACCAGTCGCACATTTAAGAAATTCCTTGCGGTTGGGTTTAACAAAGCACTTAATTTAAATGCAGGCTTTTATCTTGTTTAGGGGACTGATCTTGCGACTTAATGAGTGCCTTTTTGGGATATGGCTGTAGTATCCTTGATAAAGGTTCCTAACTGCATCAGTACATGCAATATTTAGCAATATGAAAGTATTTGCGGTTAAAAAAAACAAATGAAATCTATTTATTTAATGGAATATTTGTAATATATGCCATGTACGTTTTTAAAAAAGCTACTTGAAAAACTGGGTTTCATTGAAGAGTGCTTTTTCTTGTGTGAGTGAGGGGTTGCCAGAGATTCACTTTAGGATCCCCTGTATGTGCTTTTTTAAATTTTGCTCCCTATTATAGAATCTATTCTTCACACCTAGTTTTTTCATTAAATAAAGACCTTCATCCATTAGAGTGGAGGCCTGTCACACATGGTATGAATGTGCCTGACCAGTTGGATCTGGCACCTGGTTACTTGTCATAACGCAGCAGAAAAGCTTCAAACAGCCTGACGGCTGTAGTTTTTCACTGAATCTCTCTGTTGATAGAAGCAGTCTTCATTCTTTACTTTTACGTCACTCACACTGTTTTCTAAGTTTGCTTTTAAACCTTTCTTTATTCCGTACATTCTGAAACTTCCTGTCGCCTTCTTTTCTGTTTTGTTCCTGCTTTTTGTATGCAAATCCTTGTTAAAGCATCTGGTGGATTAAGTCTTTTCTTTCTTTTTTTTTGAGGCTTCAAGTCAGTTAAAGGGATCAAATATGCAGTGTTTTCTTTTGTTGAGAGAAGAAATGCTTAGAAAATAACAACTGTGGACCAGTCAGTCAAACCGCATTTTAAATAAGATAAGTAAGCGAGAGTAGGCTTTGCAGGCCAACTCCCTTGTGTCATAAAATCAAAGCCGTGTCCTCATACAACCTACAGCTAGGGGATACAGTCAATTAACTTCAGCCATCTCGCAGAGTCACTCGTTTCGTTTTATTAGGGCCATACGCTGGCGTCCCACACTGATGATTTTATGATGCTTTTAGTTAAACTAACAGCATTAATCTGTCACATCAGGGCCTTTACTGTCGTAAGACACGTTGCCAGTGGCTGCTGAATGGCCACTCCCCCATGTTTGTCCCATCTGCGTCTTCCTGTGCATACTTCCTGCACCAGTTTCTCTGTGGTGTTGTCAGGTGTCGGTCATTGTAAGCTTGAATTTTGCCTTGCGACCCTTGACCTTGACTCTCCTTGTCCCTGGCTCCCTATTCTTCCTGTCTCTCTGTGCAGTGCTTTGCAGTAAAGCTGACAGCTCTATTTTAAGACCTGTGCTCTCTGACACAAATAGTGGCCTAGGTCTGTATGGGTTGGTCTGTTTTGGTTTGTTGGGAAAAGCATTGCACTGCTATCTCCCGAAAAAGAAACAGAACTGTTTGTGCAGACTTAGTCAAACAGCGCACTCTATTGGGCAGAAGGGAGATAGCACTCACAAAAAAGCACTCAGTTACAGTGCTCTCCAACCTGCCTCCACATTCCCCGAGTACACTTTTTGCTGTACATGGCAGGGTGTTGAGTCTCGGCCCCAGTCTCCAATGTTGCTGCATAGGGCTGTATAAGAACTGGGCAAAACTTGTTTACAGTTTCCATTAATTTCTTAGAGAGCTGCTCAGTGGTGCATGAAGCAATTTCATGGAGGCTGCAATCTTGGGCTGTGGGGAGATAAGGGAAAGAATTAACCAAATAAAAAATAGCTAATATTTTGTTCTGTGCAGCTCTGAAAGAAAATAAATCAATTCCTTGAGAGTAATTAGATCAGCATGCAGGAAGAAATTTTAACATTTAATTTTGCAAGCGTACGGTAATATTTTTGAATTGACTTCAGTGAAGGCATTGCCTTTGCGTCACCAGAGGCAAGGTGCCCTCTGCATTTTGCCCACCACTGAGAGGAACGTCATTCATCAACCACTGATCCCTTGCCACGATCCCTTCCCTCCGACAGCGAGATTCTAAAACCGACAAGTATGATTAGATGTTATTTTCGGGACTCTAGCTGCATGCTGAGTTTAGAACAGGTGAAAACTCCTTTTTTGGCCATTCGCTCTGTTATTGTGAATATTATGAGTAATTTTTGGGTTGCTTTGTCAGACTCAATAAACAGTGGAGTCTCTTGTGACTGGTGTATGGAGGCCTCCACCAGTCTCTGAAGTAAGGCCAGTCCCTGGTTTCCTATGTTTCAGGTGCATGATGGGTACCCCTTGCGGGTTTGGAAGGCAGTGGTTGAGATTCCAGCCCTCCCTGAGGAGGTTCTGACCCGGGTTTTGAGGGAGCAACAGCGGTGGGATGACGATCTGTTGGAGACCAAGGTGGTGGAGAATCTGGGGCACCAGGCGGAGGTGTACCAGTACGTCCAGAACAGCATGGCGCCGCACCCCACCCGTGACCACGTGTTGCTGAGGTGAGTCTCCCCCCAGCCCTGCCCCCTCCCACACTCCCTCCAGCCAATTGCGTAGTACTACACTACACTGTCCTAATCCCTCCTGCCAATTGCCTGGTATATCATACAGTGTCCCACTCCCTCCAGCCAATCATATGGCACTTTATTACAGTCCAGCCAATAATCTAGAATCTTAAATACACTTGTTATTTTCAGTCTGCCAACCACAGTTCAAGCTGAGTTTGGCCATATTTTGTGTGAATTGCAGCTAAGAATGGAATGTACTAAATATAACTTTGAGGATGTTTGAATAAAACATATTTCAAGGATGCTTTAAGGCTCAGCATTAAATTTGCATTTTGGGATCATACGATTTTAAATTCATTTATGCTTCAGTCATGAATTAGTCGGAATGTTTGCAAAAAAAAATGGCCGTGTATTGTATTTCTGTTTGACCACTAGAAACTTCACTGACAGATTTAATTTTTTGTGAGTGACATCTTGCGATTTGGTGCTTATTTTTTATTTTTTTAACAGAACCTGGGCGACTGATTTACCCAAGGGTGCGTGCGCGATATTCGGCAGGTCGGTAGAACACGATGGGGCGGCGGTGATGGGTATTCGAGTCAACGTGCTAACATGCCGCTACTTCATCGAGCACTGCGGTTCTGGCAAGTCTCGGCTCACCTACATCTGCAGGACAGACTGCAGGTGAGACAGAATCAGGCCTGTGCTCTCTCTCTTCCTGAGCTAAGATTTTTGTTTTTTAACCCATTCTTAAAATATTTTTAAGTTAGTTTTGTACTCCATTAATTTAAATCTCCATGATTGGCTGTTGCATCAGCATTAGGTTAAGAACATTCATGTTGTGTGTTTGTCCCTTCACTACACTTCACAGAATCAACTCTATGTTTTGAATACACTGAGGAAAACCCAGTGCATTTTTCAAGCTTTAATACTGTACACTCCCTGTAAAATTAAACCGTGTGTTTCTTATACAAAGACACCGCTCCAATCTGTTGTCTTGGATGTAAGGTTGAGGTTTGAGGCAGTGATTATAGGTATGAAGTCCCAGATCAGACAAAAGTCCATCCCAGTATTTTGTTCTCAGCAAATCAGCACAATGCTTGAGCCAGGAGGTCAGGTCAGTATTGAAATCCACTGGCTCAAAAAACGAGTCTGTGAGTGGAACTTGTACATGGACTTCCGCTTCTCTGACCTCTGGAGTTTTAAACTTCGGGACTACGACTCGTGGAGAAGTGACTACTCACTCTGACTGTGTGGTGTTCCTCTATCTCCATTACAGGGGGCGCTTTCCAGAGTGGTACAACAAGATGTTTGGACACATGTGTGCGGCTGAAGTGGTGCGGATAAGAGATTCCTTCACACTTCAGCCAGAGAAATGAGCGTTGCTAAAGCACAGAGGCCTGTGTGTGCCCACCATGCCCACCATCAATCAGACCCTGTGACTCCGCCCCCGCTGGATTTTGATTGGAGGAGTAGGTGATGGGAGAGGGCATGTCACACTGTTACCCAGCCAACTGACCAGGGGGAGAACGTGTAGATGTGTATGAATTTTCTGTGGAGACTGACCCCTCTTACGGACTACACCCATAGTGGACACTCCACCATTTCTGAGAGCTTTGTAAAGCTGTCTTTAGTGAATGGATACCTGGAAGAGGCTAGAACTTGAACGCTACTGCATTATTATGGGCAGGACTTTATGCCAATGTTTTTTGCAAAGAGCGCATGCGCTCTTAAATTGTGCAATTTAGTGGCACACTACTGGAACCCAGTTAGTACTTGGGCTCCTAAATTATTTCTCCAGTGGACACTATAGCTTCCAAAATGAGAGCGCTGTAGAACCAGATTGATGGATAATGGAGTGTGAGCACCAGGAAGCCATTGACTGTCTCTGGGAAGCAGCATGTATGAGCTACGCTAGCATGTCGAGAGTTTAGTGTGTATGGAATGGTCTACATGTGCGAACGTTTATTTAATTTCCACGGCTGTGAGCACAGGTCTCAGTTTGTGGGTGATCTTGTGACTTTGCTGCTACGCTTGTGATTGGATGTTGTCGGAGTAGGTCTGAGTGGGGATGAGAGGAGCAGATAAAGATACGTCACTTTGTTATCCGATACGCCTCCAAGAAACTCAAGCTAGGCCTCGATAATAAGTATTTTAGATTTAAGTGGTCAGTCATGAAATCATGTGATTGTTCCTTTTTTTAAAGCAAAATAAGATAATATTTCCAATGAGGTGAGAGATTTTGACTCTGTTATAAATTTACCGCTAGGGTAAAAACAAATTCACAATTTTCAAGCAAATGGCATCTTTGGCCAATATTCTTTGTTGAGTGGAAAAGAGCAATAAGACTTTGAGGAACAAAACATCAATTATTTTGCAGTATGGAGGTAGCAGGGTCACTATTTGGTGGAAGGTGATGTTAATGTTATAATCCCAGAGCAACCTGTATGTGAAAAGATTGAGGTATCCAAAGATAAACTGTTTAGACTCTCAGTGAGGAAAAAATACTTTTCTGTAATCAAAAGTGCATTAATTCTCATTTGCACAAGGAAGAACCGCTTGGAAAAGTAATTACTTTATGACAATCCTGATTTTACACATTTTCTTCTAGACATTTGTCTTACACCATCAAGCATAAAGATGCTTGGCATTTGTAAACATTGAATGCATTATTGTCATTATACCAAAGCAAAATGGTGAATATCTAAATTTGTCATTGCATCAACAGTTCTTCACACTACTACTAGCATGGTTTAGAAGGTATCAGTTGTGTTTTCAGAATGTTCTACAAATGTGCAGCCTTTTAAAGAATGAATATAAACATAGAATCCAGGAGAATAATCTGCTTAACATTTTTACGACCATGACTTGGGGCAGTTCAGGCCCTACGATTCCAGGTTCGTAATCTTAAAGGAATCCATCCTTTTATAAAGGTAATTTTATACAGGTTTTACTGTAAATACAAAGATGTAAAAAAAAATTTAATGTTGTGTCTAATTTAAAGTGAACAACCCCATGGCAATGTACAATCATATCATTAAAAGAAGGAAAGTACTTTATGACTGCTTCTGACATACCTGTATCAGTGTTACATTACATTATGAAGTGAAAATGAAAATATTAATAAAAAATAAGCTTTTTTAAAAAAAAAAGAAAAGAAGAAGAAGAATTTTCACATTCTGGAAAAATTGTGTTAAATATACAATTTCTGGGTGTACGGTTGTATTCTAAATGCGTACACTTTTAACTGTATACTGCCAAGTGCGAATAATGCATGATGATAAATATTAATTTAATGTATTCGTGTATTTATACCTCAGATGTTTTGTATTCTGTGCCCTTTTATTGTAAATGTTGTGTGAATTGTCTGGTGAATAAATGTTTTATTATTTGTATTATTTCTGTACAGACTATCAGCATTAACTGCACTATTAAATGTGTCAAATTAAACAAGGTGTTTTTGTGGTTGTTTGATTGATTACTCGTTACTTTGCCATGCTACAATGAGAAAACTCAGACGTTGTTTGTGTTTTTACTAATGCTCAGCTAACTTGCAATGGCGCTCCATTTTTGGGCAAAGGGCAAATGCTGCATTGGTCTGCTGTGTTTCTGTAGGATAGTTCAAAATCGGGGCCTTATGAATATCCCAGATTAATCAACCAGTCAGTCTGGTTTCAGTCGAGTTTTTAAGGCTTCAACCTTGTCGTAAACTGACCAAACTAAAGTGAGGTGCATAATAATGTGGACTTTGTCAAAGTTATTACTATTTTAGCTGCTGATCATTGAATATTAGAGTTGAAATTAAATATATATGAGTTCAAAGTGAGGATATTCTGAGTCAGTTTGAGAGTTAAAACTTCAGAAATTGGGTGGACGTTGTTGGAATACCGGCACTTTTAAAAGAGGTCCACTTTTTAATGGACCAAAATTATTTGGACAGTTGAATGCGCAGCTGTTCCATGGCAACATGTTTTATTCCCTAATAATCTCATTTGAAAGTGATGTAAAAGTTCTACAGTTTCAGATTTCAGGAGTACATTTTCATTTGTAATCTGTTTCTATTGTATATAGCCATATTGTTCAAAAGAGCATGAGCTTGCACTACTAGCCTTGACTGGCTTTGTCCAGCAACAGACCAGCAATGACCAGCCGCAAATGTTGAAAACACAGTTCAATACGTGAAGCCATATTATAATCCCAGCAGTAAATTTTTGCTGATTCTAAGGTCGTTGGAAATTGTAACTGTCATTTATTCAGGATTCCCCTCTTCATCCTTGTATATTTCCAAAGACAGACATTGGCATTGAATCCGTAACGATGGGACAACAATCTCTCTTAAGGCCCCTCGCCCACCCATGATTATCGGACCTGGTTGTTAGTTACTCCTCACCTCACCCATCTCCATTAAAATAGCATTGTTTCACACATTGCAGTTATATCCGTCTCGGCTAGCAGATGTTACCAGTATTAACATGAAACCTTACAGTAGTTCAGTTCAACTACTGGGGGAGTACATGATCAACGCGTGAGGGAAAATATGTCAAAGAGGAGGTACATGAGAACTTCCAGCTCATATTGCTTTTCTTAAGAAGTCAGTAAATCTAGGACATTTTTCCAAAATGCAACAACGAGCAACTGCCACAAAAATGCAGAAATCAGAGGACAGCTCTGACTTTTTTGTGTCTTCTTACCTGTGTATTTCCTCTGTGCAGCAAGTGTGTTCAATGCTATGCATTCATATTAATCGCAGAGTAACTGTGTGTACACAGCATTGACAGTGACATGTCTATTTGACTATCTAATGTCTTATAATGTCCGAAATTTTCACCCTCATAATTTTTTATTCTATGCTCATCTGGACCAGACAAAGGGGTTTTTGACTCAGTCTGGTGTCTGGACAAAGGTTGGGACACTTCTCCAAAAAATGGGTTGTGTTGGAACCTGAAAAGTTGGGTCGCAGTTCGAACTGTATGTCAGTTGGATCCAAATAGGAATCATGACACATGCGTCACAAGTGGGTGTGTACTCAACCCCTCAAAACAATCAAGTAAACCGGACCTGAGTGCAAAACTGGTGCTGCGGTCGATATGAGTTTGGTTCACTACAAGGCAAGTGGTTCTGAGGTCCCTAAACAATCCTGGGGCACGAATGGGAACCACAACAGTTTTGTTGGTGAGGAAGCCCGATGGAAATTGTTCCATTGGATAATTTTGTGTTTGTAAGCACAGGCAAGAACAAGAGTCTATCAGTCTCCAGCCGCGTGGTCAGAATTGAGCGGTAAAGCAGGATTATTCAGCTGAACCTGAATCACCTCTGAACGTTTCACTTTCATACAAAAATTTAGGATTTGGGTTTTGCTTTTTACTTAGTGCAGTCATCCAGCTGACTCAGTTATCCTTCCCTATGAGACAAGACCCAGGTCAACATCTTTTTGAATTTCCCTGTCTCTGTAAACTCTGTACAGAATTTCCAACAAGAAGTGATGAATTTACAGTCTCAGTATTCTTGTGCAAGGCCAGTGGTGCAAATGAGCTCAACCTAGAGGGAGGCCCATCAGCCATCACATTATAAACAAACATTGACTATTGTTTGGGGAGGGGGGAAATTAAGTAATTGTCCAAACTTGGCGTACAGACAAGGGCACAATCACCAGCGCCTAATCAGCTCCTAATCCCACAGTAGCAAACACGTATATTCTGATTAATGTAGAAAGATGTGTTTCCTCCGAATATTGACGCCATTGCGTTTTATATACAGTAAGTACGTGGAAGTTTCAACTCATTTCAAGCTACGAATTGTAGGATTTAACGAATGACCTTCGCCGGAAATGTTATTCAGAACAGTTATCCTGCTATCTAGTGGCCATGATTAAGAACTGCAGCTCTGTGATTACAAGGATACGCGTTGATATCCTCTGCCCAATACTTGTTCGAATGACCTAGTTTGGGGCGACAGACTCTATTGATTCTAATAAAAGCCGAAAACGGCAAATCCGGCGAAAATTTAAGGGCCGATTCTTTTCTTCTTATTTTCTCGTCCTGAAGCATGCAATGTCGGCCATTATTCAGCTCGTTTTGTGCTGTGCAATAGAGCTACTAGCGGTTCTGCTTTGGGTATGATAAGCGCATGGATTTTGTTAGCCTGTCAATGCTACGTAAGTTATGGGCAGCCAGGAGCGACATCAGCAGCTACTGCGGTTTGTAACCTAATCATGGTGTATTCAGTTCAGGTTGCCTGCAGATTCAGTTCAAAGACACTGCTTTAACAGGGTTATGTTGCATCGAAATTGTCTCATCAGTCTTTCTGCACCTGCACCACTGTATGTAGGTTTTATAAGGTCTCACATATCCTACGCACTACAACTGTTTGAAATAGATTCATGTTCAAACTGAAGTTTCATTGTGGGACTCTGAGTAATCAAGCAACATGTAGACATTGTGATCTCAGGCAAATGAGCATTAGGTGTGGTTTAAAAAAAATTGATATTGAATTGCAATAAACATTTTATCACTAGCATGACACTGAATTATTAGTTTGTGACACTATTTAAAGCACTTAGAGCCACTTTCAAAAATACAGATTATTCATAGCACTGGATTAAATTGCGTTTGGTAATATGTCTGTAAATCTGGCCCATAGATGCATGTTTTCAAACTAGAAATGCCTTTAGTTACTTAAACTATGTTTGAATGATTGCCATTCACATACATGCCAACTCTACCGCTTTTGGGGCATTAGTTTCAGAATGAAACGCCCCGAAAGCAGTAGTCTACCACCAAAATCAGTCGAGTTGGCATGTATGCATTCAGATAATAATTTATCCAAGTAGGTTTTATCCCTCAAGAGTAGGTTTTCTGAAATGTTTTACAAATATTTTTTAAAACTGTTAGTCTGTGCTGTGGACCTCAGTTGCTTAAAATTACCTGTGGTACCTCATACAGTTCAGTAGCATTTTGGTCAAAGCACACCAAATGAGAGTGCATCTCATATCACAGTGCCACCATTTATTTTCATATGGGAACATTTGACGGAATTTTGGGATGGCTAGTGGCACAACACTATCCTGATATATGTACAGTTCAGTCATCGCTTTCAGTATGTCTTTGCCAGTAAAATGTTCAGTGAATCTACATTTGTGATCTCATATCTTAAAGGGTTCAAAGAAAGTGCTTTTCTTGGCAATCACACACCAATTACCATGGTCAAAACTGACACTCTGAACAGTGAGTTCAGGAACACTGTCCTCTATCAGCTTGGTAAGCTCTCCCTCCCTGAATACATGGTAATAGCGCATCAAGTCTTTACTGTCTGCTAGGTTGGCTTCCTGCTCATCTATGCTCATGGTTTCCAAAATGGAGTCGGTGGAGCTAAGTGGCACGGCTTTAGCCTTGATTCTGTTCATCTCATTTGTGCTTTTCACCCTGGCAGAAAGCTGGCAGTGTTCCGTCATGTTGCTGTCACCATGGATGCCATCTTGAGCGCTACCGTCCATCTGTTTCAGAGTGGTTGTGACTGTTGGCCCCTGTTCATCGATCTCCACCGCAGCGAACACCTCATCATCTTCCAGGCTTGGTTCACGGCGCAGTGCGCCGCCCAGACCCAGATCGACGCTGCCGTGCCTGGCAGGCTGAACAAGAACCGGACCGCCCGCCCAGCTCGCCAGACAGCCTCTGGGCGTGACCCTCTCGATGTGCCTCTTCATACTCGACTCATCCAGTGACTTGGAGAAGAACCAGGAACGCAGTGACCTCCCAAAACAAACGAAGGGTGCCCCATCTCGCTGGGGCGAAATTTTAAAGCAGCATTTCCCCACCACTGAGTATGTTCCTGAGCTGCAGGTCCATCGGCCCCCGGCCTTGCCCCTCTGAGAGTCTGCGCACTCCTCACGCGAGACAATCCGACTCGAACCCTCGTCCCCGGACTCAGAGGAGCTCCTGGAGCACAGGGCCTTGTTCCACGGGACAAAGACGTCCTGCGCGGGGAACTGCCGTCGCTTCTGCTCCTGGGCCCAGACATAAATCATCATCTCCCCTCCAGGAGCAGTGGCCCGTGCCATCTCTTTTACGGCTCGGACCCTCCTCTCCGCTGTGCAGAAATGATGAATCACTGCAAATAAAGAGAGCCCAGCTTCAAGAGCCACTCATTTGCCCCATCAGTACTATGCTGTAAATCAGTGAACAATTTCTTCTTTCAGCTTAAGGCTAACCCCATGTACTTCAGCTGCTACAAGGCCACATCATACTTTGATGAATGCAGCCGGATATTGGAGTGCAAGGCCATTCACGAGATAGAAGATTCAACACTGCAACCAGACCGCATCGTACTGTACTTTGATGAATGGCAGACATTGTAAAGCTTGGCCATTCACTAGATAGAAGATAAAAAGCTGTTACAAGGCTGCAGCATAGTGTGCTTTGATAAATGGCAGATATTGTAAATCCCATCCATTCATTGGACAAAAAGAGATTCAGATCTGGTTCAATAAGTGAGTTTAGCTTTCAGTATTATGACTCCTGGCGCAATCTCCAATCACTATTGTCCCATCCAAGCACATGTGCTTATAGTGTAGCATTTTGGAGATCTTTAGGCCATCCCAGCATCCAATGGTGAGAGGCAGGTGTACAACATGGACAGCTCACCTATCGATCGTTGGAGACACACATCATTCCATTATGCACTCATACCTATGTCATACCTCCAGTTAGCCTGATATACATGCCTTTGGCCCGTGGGAGGAGACCGGAGTCCCCAGAGGAAACCGACACAAACACAGGGACAGCATGCAAACTCTACACATAAAGACCCCGGGCTGGATTTTAAAACTCAGTCTTCTAATGCCCTACACTGGGTACAGCCCCCTGTAATAATTTTCAAATCAGTAAAACGGAGTATGGTTACCGCTGATAGATATGACAGCATTGAAGGCGCCGTCTCTGAAGGGGAGGTGAAGGTTGTCGCACATCAGAACTTCCTTCCCGTGCTTCCCAGCTTTAGCCACTAGGGGGCCACACAGATCACAGCCAACCATATAAACATCCTGATTGACATTCAGGTACTTCCCAGTGCCACAGCCTACAAAAAAAGACATTCAAATGGGGTCAAATGGGTCAATTTGGATTAGAGAGGGGAAATCTCATTTTTATTTCATAATTCAAGAACGATTTTCACAGTCAGTTGTGGGCTAAAATAGCTGAAAGGCACTGAAGGGCAAAGGTGAAATATCCAGTGGTTAGAAAATCCTGCGGATGTCTGACTACTTTTATCTCCTGGTTGAAGAATTAAGCTCATTAGGAAGACTTATGAGGTTGGAACAAATCTCTGAGCTAGAATTTTACTTTCTGAAGCTGGATTGCCCCCATCGCTTTAGGGTCATTTATGGTAATAACAAGTCCATTCTTCAGATTGAGCTTTGAAATAAGTTGCTTTTTGGATTTAAATCAACAAATACTATGATTGGATCATTATTGCAGTGATTACTGAGTTTAAGTTGGAAATAACTACTATATTGTAACCTTGACCGATGAAGTGCATAGCTTCTCATTTAAAAAAAAAATTATGTCGGAAGACATATGCCTTGGTGGCAGAAAAGATGTTACAGTGTTTCCAAGGGGCAAATTATTAGTCTGCATCAAGCAAAGAAAAAAGGAATGAGGAAAAACAAGTATTGGGAATTTTTTTCATACACGAAATGGACACCACAAAGTCCTGGCCTTAAATGCACTGAAAGTCTGTGGGATGTGCTGAAGTAACCTCCAGTCGTCAAAGCAAGGGCTCAGCTTAATGCAACCCTGAAAAAAATGTTCTGACATTGCATATGGGTGTCAAAACAATGACACGATAAATTTGCAGTGTAATCCAAGTTACAGGGGTTCCAACTGAATATATGTATGAGTGTGCGACTTTTTTTCCTTTGGACTGGCAGTGTATGACGGTATTAATACATATTTACCCTTATCAGCATTTCCTTAAAAGTTTGGCATGTTTAAAAGAAAATAAACTCAGCACCTGTACAGTCAGTCTGCTTTGTATGCGTCTGTTTGCCTCTCCCATTCGCAAGCATTATGGGTAATCTCCATCCAGCAAATTACTTAAAGGAACTCTCTATTACGGGGTACATTGACACTAATTCTATAGTTCTGTACTTATAAACTACGTCTGCACCAAAAATTCCAATGAAAAAACACGCAGTAATAATTTTAGGCTTGTTTTCTGTAGCAGACCTTGATTTTCAGCCAGTTTCTGCCCCGCCCACAATTAGGTCCAACTTCCGTGGGATTGACACATCCACCTGCTGACATCATATAAAGAACGAGACGAGCTCAGTGGAGCTCGTTTTTCTATTACTGCCTATGGGACACGAACTGCAGTGAGTTTATAAAATCATAATTTTCTCGCGGAATTTCAGGAAACGGTGGAGCAAATGCCTACCAGATGCATTGTAGCAGGTTATAGTAATGTATCCAAAGGAGGAGTCAGCTTTCATGAATTTCCAAAAGAAGAAAAAACCACTTCAACGATTCAGACTTCGAGGATAGAGAGTTTTGGTCTGAGTTTGCGATGAAAAAGAGGAGAAAAATCAAGCCAGATGCTATCCCAAAAATCAAAAGTCCATTCGAGGAGAGAAGCACCGAGGAAAAGGGGAGAAAGAAGAGCAGACCGAGCACTGACAAATGGAAGTAAATGAAGATAGGCTGCTAATGAACAATTATAACACACTAGCTACGCCAGCGCTTCAGTGGGGCTTTCGTTTCAGATACTAAAGAGCTTAATAGAGCGTTGGCTGCGGCTAGCACTTAGCAGGTTTTGGCTTGCATTCCACACGGTTAACGCCTTCTCTTCGCTAGCGCTCTATCAAGCTGTTTTCACACCGGACGCGAAACGTGTGTATTCGCGTCTATGCATTGACTTTGAATGTAATCTGTCGTACTAAAAATTCTTTTCGCGTCCAGTGTGAAAGCGCTTCCCCCTAGCTGCTGCTGCGCGTCTAGTTGCATGCTGCCACTGTGTCTTGACTCTTGTCTTGTATTCTAATCTTTTTCTCTTCATCAGATCATATTATTGTTTTACTCTAGCCCGACCAAATGCTGTACATAATCTAACGAGCTTGTTGGATGTCAGCTCAGGAGAGCATAATGAACGAAGTCAAATCAACATCAAAGTGTAGTCTAGCACGCAGTTTGGCAAACTCGCGAACAGCTGATCGAGGAATTAGATTTTCATAACAGAAATCTGGGTCATACCCTTTAAAAACGCGAAACTTATGTCATTATAAATGGAGAACCAAACACCTGGATAATGCGTTTAGCAGTAGCTTTCACAGACGGCGAATGCGAGTGAACCATGGCTCTCTAGCCCATTTAGTGTGTCTCTGATTGCCCCTTAAGAAAACCAGGGTAAGATTAAATAAAAAAATACATATTGCCAATTTTTCTTTTGCTCATAATGTAAATCATGTCAGATTTGAAGTTACTAAGCACTGGGGGGACAAAAACATGTAATGAAGTGATCAAAATGATATTTTTACATGCAGTTGTACATACCGGCTATGCAGCGAATTGGTCCTGAGTTCCTTATATGACGTTACACTGAGAGGGCGGCATTATCGATTGTACCGATTAAAAAGGGGCGTTCCCAGGGCGAGTAGAAAGTTACTAATTACTCCAAAACGGTTTGATATTATGGGAAATGACTGCCATCTTTTTTTTCTGGATGAAAACTTACACGAAGAGAGCCTGTTTGTGAAATTTCGCCCTCTTGACGCTGTAGTTCCTTTAAGGGAACTTACCTATGTCTGCTACCAGACTCCCAGGTTTCTGCTGAAGAAGGAACTCTCGAACGCGAGGCCAGGCTTTGCTTTGAATGTGGCTGAGGTAGGGAGCAGTCTGTTCATAGACATCATGAACATACTGCTTTTCCAGGGATGCTGCTTCAGTCTCCATCTTTGTTTTTCAGGTCTGTCTCCATTATAAGGGTGGCTGAGACATTGCGCTAAATGTGCAAGTTATTCACATCGACGACATCAACACCCTCCAATTAAAAGAAGCCATATCTGCGCAGGGACCTTTCTCCATCAGCAGTTTTCTTGGGTTCAGGTGCAATAAAGGAAGAGGATATGGAAAAACAGATAATGGAGATAATCAGATAAAATAGTGGCATTTGGTGAACAATATTGAGTTACCTGCCTGAGAGGATTACTGCAGAACTGTTCAAATCAGTTACGATTCAGGGACACCATCTTGGCTCAAACACGTCAAGGGCAACCTCACAATTGATACTGAGAAAAGGTTCCACAATTCAAAGGATTTTTTCTAAATCTTCCCTATATATGGATGCTGCACATCGAGACTGCCCAGGATCTCCGATAGAATCCCAGTCACCGACACCCAACAGGATCTATACTAGAAAGCCAAATTAGTGGTTCTTCGGCTAAAATTGAGTCGGCTCAACATGCACACTGGTAGAGTCATATATAAGGCTGCTTTCCTCAATCTTCCTAAAGAAACTAACATTATTTGACAACAAATAAGGAGTAACCCAGAATAAAATGTAATTGAAAAAAGAAAAAAACTGAAATACTGAGATTCATAATTCTGGCAAAAATGTATGACATCAGTCCATCCATGCTGAGTCAGTGTTAAATTTGACGTGTATCAAAATAAATGACTATTCCAGCAATAACGGATTTGTATTGCATGATCAGAATCTCAGTATTTTTATACAGTCTATGAGTTATTGTCCTCTGTCTTCCTATTTCAATTATGAATAAGATGCATTTCTCTTGACTGCTTCGTAGTTCTCTCAATGCTCACTGAACAGAGGCAACTGCTAAAATGAATCCTGACTGGCAGTTATCCATAGGACATACAGAAACTACATTATATTTATGCAACAAATTTGAATTTCAGTGGCAACCGTCAAATTGTATCATGAAAAAAGTCTGTAATCCTTTGCAAGTGATTCACTCATTTAATTTTCTCTTTAAAGATGCTATGTAGAAGAAAATATACAGCCTTATATTAGCTTATCATTAACTATGAAGGTGATAAACTTCGTCCCTTCTTAATTGAACCTGTCTACACACTGACACGTAAGCTACACGCATTATCAGACGGTTAATCAATTTCAATTACAGTTCTGCGGAGAATTCTGACGCTGACTTCCCTATGAAATGGCAGAACTCAAGACAACATTATTGGCTGCTCTGACGCATCCTTTCCCTCAGGACCGCCCGCGGAGAGCCGAGCGGGTGTCACGTTCAAGTAATGAGCGACTCGCTTTGCAGAGCCCTTGTTTATCACAGCACGCGGCGGCTCCCCGTCTTGTTGTTTCCCGCAGACCGCCCGGATCGCAGAACTCACCTTCATTCCCTCACGTTCCCTCGCTCCTTCTCCGGCTAAGGTCTGTCCCAGGACCGTAGGACATATAAGACGCGTCCCGAAGATAAGGAACCGAGTCCACCAGTGCCCAATTTCATCTCTTCCCCAGAGACTCGCGACTTTGTCAGATGACGCTCGTTTGTGCAGTTTCCTTTTCGCCACAGGCCAGCGCGCGCGTTGCCTATAAATCGCTCGACTACAGGCGCGGGAGAGGAGACCCTGTGATCTATTCTGAGAGGAGTGCAAACAAGGGTGTATAATGAGAATCAAACCCCGCTGACACACATATGCGTGCGCGCGCGACACACGCGCACACACACGCACACACACATGCACACACACACGCACACACACACGCACACACACACAGAAATGCTTTCTCACCTCATGCAGTCACAGATTATGAAATTAATCCTCTCATAGTTTCCAGCGGCTGTTCGGTGCATTGATAACAAGGCTGCTCTGCCTGTCAATTCTATGATAGTAGACATTGCCTCCATTTCTTTTCCTGGTCACATTCCAGCTTCTCCTTGTCACTCTTATGGTCATTCCTCTAGCATATATTGCCTCTTTCTGAGGGCAGCCAAGCAGGCTCCTGTTGCAGTGACAAACTGAAAGGTTTAGGAGATAGCTTGTCTTGGCTCATAAACCAGCCTTTTCATCATTCTGAAATAAATGTGTTTTACAGCCAAGAAAGTTGTTTGCAGAAGAAAAAGGAGAAGAGCTGCAGCCCATCTTTGAAGTGGCAGTATGGATCTTATTTATTTATTTATTTATTTGCCCAAGAAAGAGCTTCAGAGGTGCCAAGGTGTAAAAAATCTGCTTCATCATCGCTATCATTAGCACTCAGTGAAGAGACTTAACTTTTGCTTTCCTCTGACATCACAGGCCATACACAGACATCTAAAGACACGCTTTACTGTCAGGAATTTAAAAAAAAATCTTTTTAATATTCACAGTCCACAAAATATTGATCAACAATGGCCAAGATCAGTGGTTCCCAGACTCAGCCCTGGTTGACCAGATAGATAGATAGATAGTTAAATACTTTAATGATCCAAAAGGAAATTAAGCATAGTGCTTGTTATGCTAACCACAGTGGCAATCCCAGCTGTCATTTTTTCTAAGCTACCTCTTA
The DNA here is from genome assembly GCA_029721435.1 of Gymnothorax reevesii. NCBI lineage: Eukaryota > Metazoa > Chordata > Actinopteri > Anguilliformes > Muraenidae > Gymnothorax > Gymnothorax reevesii. Next base: position 97,672,326 of record CM056579.1, on the reverse strand, counting down.
TGGATGTTTGTTTACTTAAAATCTGGAATCACATTCCCTCAGAAATGCAGGCCATAAAAAATAAATCTTATTTGAGCATACAGTGCCCATCAGTCTACATTGCAAGCATTTAAAACATTTTAATTTTCATCAAATGCATAAAAAGAGGGTGCATTATCTATACCTGATCAAATTGAAGTCAATTAATAAGCCTAACTGGTGAAGTGTGGACACCTTACCACCAAATGTATCATTCTGGAAGATAATGAAGAATCCAGCAACAAAACAAATTATAATGGATTGTTCTGGATTTTATGGGCAAAATCTGATTTTAAATTATCACAAATTTGGCCTAGTTAACTGCTAACTAGTTATAAGACTAAGTTGACCTCAATCTTTTACAAAGTATTTATCACATCTTTTAATGTAATTGTCAGCCATATAATTACAATTTGGTCTTGGGAATCTTTGAGGCATTGTAAAACTAAGTCTGGCATTATGTATATTGAGAACAGAAATTCTCCTCTGAACACACAAAGCACCTGATTAACCCTCAAGCCACCGAGTATTTTTAGCAACTGAAATGACCGAGTGGGGTGTTTTATGCAAAAATACTTATTTTTACTGACTATTTTTATGTTCATCACATCCAGAGAGCTTAATTTATGTATGGCAGATATAAGTAAATGATCAAATGCTAAAAATTAAGCATTTTGATACATTTTTTTGAATGCCAAGAAAAATGCAAAGTTTTGAGTGGTCATTTATGACCCCAAAAAATATACATGTTTTTTGACCGTATTATCATAGATTTATGGCAATGGTCAATTTTTATTCACTAACCTTGCCTCTCAGTACTAGAATAACATGGTTCGCAGCTGTATGTACCCTTGCCAAGGAAGATATATTTTCATTTGTGTCTGTGTCTATCTGTCCTTCACAAACTTCACCCAAAAAACCAATGGTGCGATCTGCACCAAAATTTACATGGGGGTCATTATTAGTCCAAGGACAAAATTGCTAAAATTTGATCTCATATGAGCCGAGTACTATGAAACTAAAAATAATTTTTGGATTAAAAATGGATGTATTTGCCAGATGAACGGATTGAGTGTTTTTTGTCATTTGATGGATGGTTTGTGGCCCCTCAGAGTATGCATTTTCTACCTCAATAAAATGTAATCATAATAAAAATAATAACATTTGCTTTGAATGAGGTATGACGCCTTGGTGTGCTTTTTTGTCAACAAAACTATCTCTGGGGTCATAAATGACCCCATGTATCTTTCAGTTGTCTTTGACACAGCAAAAGGCCAATTCCTCTGAAAATCTATGAAAATTCGTTAGAGGAACAGCTTGACAAACTCATTGAAGGAAACATTTTTCTGATATGAAATATTAGAACAGCACAAAAAAAGTACGTCTAGGGACATAAATGACCCCACTCGGTTGCTTGAGGGTTAACAAAACATTTACAGCTAGAATTGGTCGGAATGAAGCATAAAGACCAGCGTACAAAGAGGTCCACCAGGACTGAGTTTGAAAGCCACCCGTTTCCCGGAATTGAATAGATTTAATCATTGAAAGGTATGATAATGACATTGATCATTATCAGAGGGCATAATATGAAAAGTCTTTTACTTTCATAATAAAATGCGTATTGTAAAGCAAATGCTCGGCACTCATATGCTCTTTTCTGAAATCATTATATTTTTTAATGTCATATGTGGAATGTTCTTCAATGTGGAATGTGCTTCGATTTCAAAAACATTCTCTGGTTTTTATTGGCTGGAAAAATAAACAACCCGATAGTAAGGTCAGAATCTGTGTGGCCTACATATTAAGATAGTCAATGTGCAATTAATTTATCGTCGCGCCGGAAGAATTGAAAGAATCTTCATGTGGAGGATAAATATAATGTTGTTACTATTATTTCACTTAATGTAAGAATGATTTTTTTTTTCTAGCTGGACAGTTTAGTATGTGTATTTCTACGGCACTGATATTTCAATGGGTAACGGGAATTATTTACCTCCAATAATAAAGAAATTGCTAAAGTAGATGTTAACATTGCATTGTAACTGGTGTTCAATAATGGGATGAAGCTTGAATGATAGCTTTGTTAGCCTAGCTCTATTATAAAACAGCAGTGCATAGCAATATTACTGAATTAACTAAGTTACAGTGTGCGTGATACTGATCTTATTAACACTGTTAGCTTCATTTGGGGAACCTTGCGTAATCTAGCTAGTGTGACCAACTTGACTGGTCTATTGATCTAAACTAACCTGTCAAGGCAGTTAAGCTAGATTGCTAATGGCTAATAATAAGCAATATACCTATTAAGATATGAATCACCGTGTATCATCTTAACTACAGTCTGTGGATTGTCATACCACATCCCCTAAAATATATTTGCAGCACTGGAAAGGGTACACATGGAGTCAGCACTGCCATACCAATATGGCCGCTTGGCCACTTTCACTTATATAAGGTCAAATGTTCTAGTGCAGCATTTGAGAGTAAGTTTTCAAATAAGCAAATAAAGTATATTGCTCAATAATTCCAGGCAAATATTTCCCACCGGATGTAGGTTCTACCTACTTCTCAAGAGTAATTATACTCTTAAACTATTTGACCATGACCTGTAGACCCAAAGCTGTCCCCTCAAATTGGGAGATTTTGCCATCTGCTGTCCTTCCCCTGAAAATATGACAAAATGATGGACCCTTCCATGCACATTACTGAATACAAGATATGGGCTCATTAAGCTACAAGATTAAGTACTACATACAGTGGTGCTTGAAAGTTTGTGAACCCTTTAGAATGTTGCAGATTTCTGCATAAATATGACCTAAAACATTTTCAGATTTTCACCCTAGTCCTACAAGTAGATAAAGAGAACCCAATTAAACAAATGAGACAAAAGTGCAATTACTGCAAGTAAATGTTTCCGGTAACTGTTGATCAGTGCTGCACATCAGCTTGGAGGAATTTTAGGCCACTCCTTTGTACAGAACAGCTTCAACTCTGGGATGTTGGTGGGTTTCCTCACATGACCTGCTCGCTTCAGGTCCTTCCACAACATTTCGAATGGATTAAGGTCAGGACTTTGACTTTGCCGTTCCAAAACATTAACTTTATTCTTCTTTAACTAACTTTGGTAGAACAACTTGTGTCCTTAGGGTTGTTGTCTCGTTGCATGACCCACCTTCTCTTGAGATTCAATTCATGGACAGATGTCCTGACATTTTCTCGACATTTTTTTGTTTTCCTTTCTCCAAACATAATGATTCTCATTTAAACCAAAAAAATTCTATTTTGGTCTCATTCATCCACAAAACATTTTTCCAATAGCCCTCTGGCTTGTCCACATGATCTTTAGCAAACTGCAGACGAGCAGCAACGTTCTTTTTGGAGAGCAGTGGCTTTATCCTTGCAACCCTGCCATGCATACCATTGTTGTTCAGTGTTCTCCTGATGGTGGACTCATGAAAATTAACATTAGCCAATGTAAGTGAGGCCTTCTATTGCTTAGAAGTTACCCTGGGGTCCTTTGGCACCTCGCCGACTATTACATGCCTTGCTCTTGGAGTGATCTTTGTTGATCGACCACTCCTGGAACCAAACACTGGCAGTGCTTGGGTTCGAGTACTACCATTGTCCTAACACTCCCATTTTTATTTTGAGTTCCTCGTAGACACCGTAGCCTATAAAAGTTTGACCGAAAATGAGTATAAATCAGACGGGTTATGATGTCACGGCATGCGCGATTGGGATGAAACAGGCCAGAAGTTGGGTAGATTGAGCTGCCCATCAATTTGGCGTGCATTCTGCAACAAATAATTGCCTCAGGACCACAGTCGATCACCCCGACTCCGGTAGGCCTCGTGTTACGATTCCAGCGTCTGACCGTCATATCAGACCAGCCATCTGCTACACACTAAACCAACGTTCATTTTCTCGAAGGAAACCTCAACGCCGTCCCTTACCTGGATGAAATTCTCCGTCCAGTCGTCCTTCTGTTTGTCTGACATCACCGACTTACTTTTTAACAGGACAATGCACCTCCGCACATGGCTGGTATCTGTATGGAGTTCCTTCGGGCCGACAACGTGCAAATCCTTCCCTGGCCAGCGTTTTCTCCTGATCATTCACCAACAAAACACTTGTGGGATATTCTGGATAGAGCGATGCAGAGACGTCAACCACCACCAGCTACAATACGTCAGCTAAGAAAAGCACTGACCAAAGAGTGGAGCAGCATTCCTTAAGCAACAATCAGACGTCTGGTGATGTCTATGAGACGCAGGTATGTTGAACTTCACCTTGTTAAATAAACATGGCGATATTCCAACCCAATTTTCTGTTATATCCATTGTCTGAGATTCCCTCTTTCATTGGATACCAATGAAGTGTTGATTAATAAAAGTTACACTTGTTAAAATTAAGAAATAGAAAACTGCATTTCTTTTTTTGGTCATTATACGTTTCCTGTTGTGGTTTGGTGGGTCTGTTCCACGCTTTCACATGTTACTGGGTTGGACTGTGATCCAAAAATCACTCCTTTGGGGTTGAGCTGGCAGTGAAAGAAAAAAATGCAGAGGGAAAAAAATCATATTTTATTACAATTGCTTTCTGCTCTATAATATATTTATCAGCCAGTCCTGTTTATTGACTGAAATGTGCAGCAGTTGAAGTGTGGAAATGGTTTCCACAGTAATTTCTCGAAGGAGTCATTGACAAGATGGCTGTTATAGCCAATTTAAATTGTTATTGTTCATTTAGTCTTTTCTTTTGAGAAAAAAAATTCAGTTTTTCAAGCGGACAAATAATGAATAAATTTGTAAATAATTTGGAGAAGTGGACAGGACTGTTACAGTGCTGTGAAAAAGTATTTGGCCACATCACAATTTCTTCTCTTTCTGCTAATTGTTCATATGATGTCCGTGTGGAATGCTGAGTTAACTGCGCCAGATGTAACGGGACCCATGTCTTCCAAAAAATTTCCACTTCAGACTCTTCAGTCACAGAAAACTGTTCCAGTTTTGGGGTGTCATCAGATGTTTTTTGGCAAATGTGAGACCAACCTTTATGTTTTTTTTAGTCAGCTGTCGTTTTTGCCTTGAAGCTCTACCAAGGGACCCATTTTTGCTCACCGTCTCAATTTTTTCTGGAACCCTGCACCCTGACCATAACTGAAGTGAGTGAGGCCTGCAGTACTTTAAATATTAGTACTGGTTCTTTTGTGACCTCCTTGATGAGTTGTCAATGTGCTTTTTTTGGAATTTTGGTGAAACAACTATTGCTGGGGAGGTTCACTGTTGTTCCAAGTCTATCTGTTCTTGAATTTATTTGGATCATTGCAACATGTGCTGCTTTTTATCTGCTTCACATTCCCAGACAGGTTCTGTTTAAATGATGCTAAGATTCAATCGGGCCTGCAGGAATCATGCCTGTGTCTAGTGAAATTGAACCCAATGATCATTTAAATTTGTGTAACTTGTTCGTTCGGAAATCAAGGAGGCAATTACTTTTTCCACTCAAAGCCAGGTAAGGCAGAGTAGTCATTTTCCTTCAATAAATGAAATCGGAATAAAAAAACTGTATTTTGTGTGTTCTGTGGTTATTTTTGTCAAATATTCAAATAAGTTTGGTGATCTGAAACATTTAAGTGACAAATAGGCAAAAACATAGGTAATCGAGAGGGGGCAAATACTTTTACACAGCATTGTTACTGATACTTTGGTGTATTTAAATTCTTTAGCCATGTATATACTTTAAATTGAGAAATGGGGGAAAATTGTCATTGGTTGATTGGCTGAGACTGATGTTAGTTTTGTTTACTTTAGTTGATCTAATGATTAATTGGCTCTCAATAAGTTTCATTAGAGAGGTCAACCAGAATCTTGACGTATACATAAACAGCACAGTTGGGTTAGCTTTCATATCAAGTTTACAAACAGACACTGCAGTAGCAACTGCAATATTTGCTCGAACCTGTCAGTAGCAGTCTTGGCTGTGGTTACTTCTGTTCAAATTCATGTGTTTACTTATATACTTCCTTTTTAAGCGCGTCTAAAAATTAAATGTGTAATTTTGTTAAAAGGCGATCATAATGATTTACTACTAATAGCCTAACCTTACTAAAATTATGTTTTTGTGATGGCCGAGTCATGTTATTCTGTTTGAACTGATTTAGGGGTCAAGCCTAGAAAATGCCTCGACTAAATGCGTCTCATCCGCATTGATCCATTAATAATTCACCACAATGATTACGGACTACTGAATATGCTGCCTCTTATTTCATGTACAGAACACAATGTTCTATCTTGTTATCATGGGGTAGAGCTGCTTTTAAAAGTTCATGCTGACGTTAAGTGCTTGTGATGCTACTTATGCAATCTCAGCCCCTCCAAAAAAAAATCAATGTCATTAAAAAGATAAAAAGATTTCCACCCTCTATTTCACCAGCATAGTCTGTAGTGCAGGTAAAAAAAAAACTGTTGCAGAATCTAAGTGAAAACAAACTTAAAATAATTACAGATGTGGCAATGTGTATAAATAAAAAAAAGACTAAATTAGGAACAGCAGGTGAGTGAATATCTAAAGGCCTGTCCTCTTGAGTGAAGCTTGTGGAAGAACAAGAGCCTTTTTGAGAAACAGTTCATGATAGCTTGCCAGTAGCACAGCTCTGTGGATGTTGTAGATCACATCAGTGAGGATCTGGCTGAGATATCTTGCCTGCAGGGTGAGTAGACCATTCTGTTCCATGAATATACAGGCCTACTGGCAAAGCCCTTGCGTATAGTGTTTGCATTTCATCTTACTTTGAGTTTAATGGTTTAAATACACCCCACATTTCTCCAAGCAGTGGAGCTCCAGTATCGCAGTGGAAAAGATAGACATGGCTGCACATTTTGATTGTGAGTCAAAAAAAGCTTTTATTTTCACATAAAAAATTGATGTTGGGAGGCAACGTGGTGCAATACGTGGCAATTTTGCCTTTCAAAAAAAGGATGTCATTTCTAATCCAGACTGGGACTTTCTCTGCGGCTTTTGAATGATCTCCCTGTGTTCACGTGGGTTTATTCCTACATTTTTTTCTTTTCTTTTTTTTATCCCCCCAACCCCCCATTTTGGGGGTCTACTCAATTTTATTCAATTACAATAAATTTCTCTAAAGACACTACCCCTTTGACTCCCATTAAAGCACCCTACACCGATATATACAGATGCTACAATGAAAGGACAATGACATAAATTTGAATATAAATATACGCAAATATGAATAAATGTAAATGAGAATTATTAGCATACATGCACCATTACAAACATGGATCATAATTATATATATATATATATATATATATATATATATATATATATATATATATATATATATATATATATATATATATACATATATACTCATTCTTTAACATATGTACATACATACAAACACAGACACATTATATATTAATAGACTCGCACACATTTACTTATGTTACCTTCATTCCCATCCTTCTGCTACTCTCAGCACCTTCTATCTTCCTACATTTCAAAGACATGCTTGTTAGGCAAACTAAAGACCATAAATTAAAATGAATGTGTGTGTTAATGGCATGCAACCTCTGTATTATGCATGATTAGCAGAGCTGCTCATTGAATTCATGCAGATACCAAGGGAAAGATTTGTTCAGCCAATTCCATTGAATAAGTAGCAAGGCAATTCTTATACTCACCAGGAAACCTGTTTCTCTGCGCAATGAATTTCTGCACTAAGCAATTACCCCAGTTTATTCTTACTTCAGAAAATCCAATCTATTGCAGTTATGTCTCCCTTGGACCCTCTGCAGAAAAGTTTAAGTATTATATTTGCATAATTGCTTATATAACCCACGTTTTAGCAGACAAAAATGTTTCAGTGAAAATTTATTTCAATTAGTATCACTTGTTTTAATTGAAAGCTTTTTGAGGTGAAGAATTCAGCAAAGAAGAATACATGGTCTTTTAGGGTAAAACCAGGGACTCATGTCACTGATAAGGGACAAAAATGAATTGCAAGTTTCGAGAGGATGTTAGAAAAAAAGGTGCCTCTTTCTGGCTTACAACCACCAATGGCGATCAAGCTATCTGGCTATCAGTTGAGCACGCTAAGGATTTCCTGAGGGCATCTTGATGGCAAAAGATGACCTTCTAAAGATCAATTTGAGTGAGATCCATCAAGCTAATGAGACATTAAGATCATATGGGAGAATCAATTTACAGCAGTTTCAGGGCCAGTGTAAGATGATATTTGCTATTTGTGGCTTTGCAGAAAATAATTGGTCATCCTGTTTCCTACAGATATGCATGGGAAGACTGAACAAATGTTTTGAGAAAAAACAACTGCAGTATGCTTTGAAGGAAGGACAGAGAGTCCATTAAAAAGGAATGAAGGAGATAAATTGAAACAACGGAGATAAATGGAAAATGTGTGGAATCCTGTGATCCTCTGCTAAAAACACGAGAGATCCGCTGTGTACTGCTGAATACTGTGTCACACTATATCCAATTCAAGGAAAAAACCTGAGCAGAATACAGTCTATGAGTTTGACATACAGTCCCAAAAAAGCATGTGTCAAATAATTTTTTTTCTGAAGATGGTGTCTGTAATTTTAAGGCGTTCTTACCAAGTATTGTTTTTGTTGAGATAAATTTGGTTTCAAATTTATGATTTATTAATGAGTTATTTTATACTATAAAAAGGAGGTGTCGTGTCATGACTGACAGTGATTGACAGCTGCTCTGAGTGACGTAGTCGCTTGCTGATTTATTTAAGAGAATTGAACATAGCTCGAGCGCAAACTGACTAGAGAGGTTACAGCATGACGTGACACATCCATACGTTGCCTGGTCTCATTACAACTTCATATAACCCTGAGGCAACTTGTCCATTTGTGTTGATATTTCACTAAAAATAGATGGGGAAACAAAACTACATGGAATAACAGTCAATTGCATTTTGTCAGTGGCATAATGCGTATGAATGCAGTTTTTCTGAAACAGCTACTGTCTAATAAAATAATTATATTATGGAAGAGATTAATGAAATGAATAATGTAATTTACATACATGTAAAGCTTCTATTCAGGGGTCTTTTGGAGGGGAGGGGCCAGGGGGGCTTGGCTTCCTTAGATACAAATCCTGACTTTTCGGGGGGGGGGGGGGGCCGTGAGGGAATTACAAAACTGCTTGAAATCAAGTACATGATATGTACCCAGATAGCAAGCACCTCCGCTGCGGATCTGCCCCGGCTCTGTGCCGACTCCACCTGATCCGGCTCAGAGCCGGGGCAGATCCGGAGCGGAGGAGCTTGCTATCTGGGTAGGAACCCACTGCTAAAGGCCTGAGAGAATTTTTTAGTGAAACGAAGAGGCTACTGCCCTGCTGCCCGAAATTTCAATCTTTTTTTTTAGTGTCTCTGTTTAGACCTCCAGAAACTAAGCGATTGTGTCACAATGTGTGCTGTTCTAACAAGCTTTTTTTATGATGTTATTTTTTCTGTTCACTGCTGATGGCTGTCAGCAGTTTGGTCAGAAGACGTTATTAGGTTCTGCGGTTAGCCATCTAATTGGGTGTTCAAGACCTGGCTTGTCTCTCAAAAATGGATGGACCATAGGAAATGGAATGAAATGCGCAGAAAAGTATCCTTCAATTTTTTAGGAGCAAATGCTCTTGCGAGTGCTGATAGTAGGCCTGGTAGTGAAAGCCAGGTTGGCATTGTAAATAAGAATTTGTTCTTAATGACTTCCCAGATAGCAAGCACCTCCGCTGCGGATCTGCCCCGGCTCTGTGCCGACTCCACCTGATCCGGCTCAGAGCCGGGGCAGATCCAGAGCGGAGGAGCTTGCTATCTGGGTTCCCTGATTAAATTAAGGTTAAAAAAAACATGAAATCTCCAACATCTCCGCCTTCGGTGTCAACATCACAACCACACTTTGGCATAAGCTATTCTGTGCCTAAATCTGATCATTTTGATGGCAATGTTTCCACCACCGAAACTCCAGCAGTCTACAGCGAAGCTACTTCAGAAATTCATCATAGGAAATGGGCGTGGCAGTAAAGAGGTTGATTAGTGAGTGGAGAACAGAGCAGCAGGATTATTTCTTCAGAAATATCACTGGCTTTTTTATGATGAATGGTAAGCTTGAAGCATGAAAAAGCACTCTGTTCATTATGAATCAGGGTGCACGTATCAGCACAAAATGGGCATCTGCTGAAATTGTCATGACTAGACCAAAAGCTACCGCTCAGAAAGCTCACCGCAACAACACTTTCAAACACTCCCAATCAGAGTCACTTTAAAGGATCAAAGCCATCCTAAAGATCAGTGTGACGGGGGAATTGAGAAGACTACCACCACAACAACATCCCGACTGAAGGCAACAACAGAAAAATGTCTTTGATCTGCATACTCCATCGCATACCATAACCGACCTATGATAGATTTCCTGGACCTAATTCAGCTGCATAACAGGTATACACATTTGGGAGTGATCCAAATCAAATTCACTATCGAAGACTTTTTGATTTACTTAATAGGAAATATTTATCATTTTCTTTCACCACAATTATCTGCAAGGAGTCATAATCAGTAAAGAAACCAAAGCACCACCAAAAAAAAAACATTAAAAAAATAATAATAATAATAACAGCCATCATTGCTTCAGCTGTTGCCCTCTCGAATATAAAATCCAGAATCGTTCACGGGTTATGGACCATGCTGTGATACAGACAAGGAACAAAATGCAAAGTCAGAGTGCTATCAAATGAAGGCGTTTATTGATAAGAAAGCAGTAATAACAGGATGGCACGGAGACCAGAGTAGAATGAGCACAGTTCGGTTCAAATGGTATAATGGCTTGGATAAGGGGGCGTGTCTGCGCCTGGCCAGTGGCAACCTTGGGCAGAGGCCAGAAGGTGATCACCTTGAGTAGAGTAGAACTTTTAGATCAGGGCTGCCCACCCCTGTTCCTGGAAAGCTACCATCCTGAAGGTCATCACTCCAACCAAAGCAAACCACTCCTGCTTTCCCAGTTACAGATCTTGACGAGCTGCAAATTAGCTGAATCAGGTGTGTTGAATTAGAGTTGAAGCAGAAACCTACAGGATGGTAGCTGTGCAGGAACAGGGTTGTGCTGCCCTGTGTTAGATAGTATATCTGAATTATTTAGCAGGACTCAATACCAAACCTGGAGACCGCTGAAGGCTTGGAAGATTGTTCTTAGCATACCTCTTTATTTTCTGTCATTAATGGTTTTGTTAATTTCAGCGGACTGTAAACTCTCAGGGTATAATGAAGGAAACTGACTGGTTGCTAAAGGACAAGTAGCAAGCACCATCCAGCAACTCCATAAGTGAGATTATATTCGCAACAGGAACAAGCAGGAGTTGGGCATACAAAAGCATTACACTTGGAGGGGGAGGCACATAAGCCGCTAAACCAATTAAAAGAGACAACACTTCTGAAAGATGCACTGATTGCTGGATTAGAGGGGGAAACAATGAGGTCTTACACAAGGGTTGTGACAGACTACTGCCTTGTGAAGAAAACGATTTTAAAATACAAAAAAAAAAAAAGAATTTTGTCAAATCAAATTAAAACAGAATTCTGAATTGCTCACTCGTGATAAGTTGATGAGTGGTGATAAGCATGTTCTGCTTTCTCATCTTCACAGGGATGAAAGATGATTTTGTGCTCAGCTATAGAGTAGGTGATGTGTAGAATGTGGAACGCCAGCCACAGTCATAATAATATCTGAACTCTAAAGGACAAGCTAACAGCATTATAATGCAGAGAGTATGAAGAGGTCAGGCCGTTTTCAAATGCCATTCAATGAATTTCTGTCACCATGGGAATGTTGCAAAGCCCAGACTGAATCACTTTACATGTAATCATTTCTTAACAATGCAAATGAGTATGTAATGCCATAAGTCAAAACATTTTGCTCTTTGATGTGAATTATCAAAGAATGCAATGACCCCTGAAAACTAATCTGCATGTGTATCATATTTTTAAATTTAGAATCTGCCTTTGAATTCTGGACCAGCTGAGTTGCTGGCATGATAAATGGAATCGAAATATACCAATGCATAATATTTTTTTCTGCACCATAATTATTTCAGAATTATAATTCCATTATTTTCAAGATTACTAAAAAAATTCCTTTCTTCTTTCTGGACGCACATTTTTTAAGTATGTGGGCTGCATTCTGGTATAATTTCAATTTATCGTGACTTGTGATATGTGAATGTGATTTTTTTAAAGCTTACATTTCAATGACACATTTGGTTGTGTAACTGTTTACATAATTTCCCTTCAAAAGGGTAAGAATACTGATTAAATGGAAGACACAACCCCTTCCTCGCTCATTTCCAGATTACACTGGAGTGGGCCTGTGCTGTGCAAATTCACTAATTGATCCATTATCTAACCCACTTCCTCAGTCATTACCTAATCAGTATATTCAACCATTATCTAATTCCCTAAGTCATCCATTATCTAACCTGCATACTCATGCATGCATTTTGTTTGCGCACTCATCTTCTATTTAATTCATTCATTGTCCATTGTCCAACTTGCTTACTCATTCATTGACTTATCTACATATTCATCCCTTCGCTAATTTGCTTATTCATCTGTACGTAAGTTCTTACTGGTTCATTATCTGATGTTATGTCACCCATTATCCAACAAACTTTTTTACTGGTTAAAATTGTGGGAGCATATCCCAGCATGCACTGGACAAGAGACCGTTCACTAATCCATCACAGGGCAAATACACAGGATACTCGCACACCCAGATCTATGGACAATGTGGAGTCTAATTAGCCTACCATGCATTCCTTTAGAGTGTGAGTGGAAACCTAAGCAACTGGTGACCTTACATGGAAAAACTCCTGCCGTTTCACAAAACAAACAAAAAAAAAAACTTAACATTCTCTCAAGATTCATCGGGACGACCACCTTTCACAATTAAAGATTTAAGGCATTTTTTTTCCAACAAGTGCCGTCATATTTTTCCAAAGATTCACACCCGACACTACTTCAGGACGTTTAATTTCTCTCATAAGTAGCTTTACTTGACAGTTGGAAAATTTGAAAAATTATTTACAAAATAGCTCACCTCATTATACTGCCAAATTCCTAGAATCAGTCCGCTATAGCCTACAGTGAAATAACTTATTCTTGTTGATTTCACGCTACTTACACATTGCCCAATGCAATCTAAAGTTATTAACTGTAACTGTGTATGTTTCATTAAAAAAAAACAACAAAACATTAATTAATTGCATTAAAAATATTTTGACTGGTCGCATATTTTGCAGCCAGTTATGTAACACGGTCCAATAAATGACAGGTAATTAGAGTCCAAATTAAATATGTTGATGCATTTATGGATACTGTCATGATCCTTGTACTATGCCATGCCATTGTCTTGTGTTTTGCCTTGCCTTGCCTTGTCTTGTTTTGCCCTTTGCCATAGTTCATGGCTCATGTTAATTTCACATTCCCCGGTTTATGTATCATGCCATTTATCTGCCTTGCACCTTGTCTCCTCAGTCTTGTCAAGTCCGCTTCCTGTACTCCGTGCCATGTTTTCGGGTGATTTAATGGTTTCTGGACTTCAAATTGTTCCTTCTTAATCTCATTTGCTTCCTTCGTCTTGCTTTTCTGTCATTACTAACAGTTTGTTATTTTTGTAAATTACTAACATTGTATAGTATTTTTACTAATTCACTAACTTGCACTTTGGGATTGTATAGCTGTACTTTACTAACGTAACAAATGAATTCTCAGCACTCGCCCTGCTCTGGTCTCCTCCCTTTGCTTCTATTCACTTTGCTTTGCTTGCTTTCTGCGAACCTTCGCAAACTTACTAATTACTATCCTGTTCTCATGATCTGTGCAAATTAGAACTCCCTGACCGGAGGCCTTGGTTTTGTCATTGGTTGTCTATGTGATCCTTGTCTGTGTTTTGGCTTTTGCCAATTTATGTGGTTAAGGGCTCCCTCTTGTTAATTAGTCTGATCCCGCTCACCTGTTTCCTATTACAGCAAGTGATCCTTCCCAGTGTATTTAAGCTGTCCTGCCCCAGCACTCAGTGTCATAACATTTCTCCTTGAGTTTCATAGTGATTATACTGGACCGTCCTTGATTTTTGATTCTGTCTCTGCTATATCTGTTCCTGTACCTCTCTTTTTGCCTGACCTGGATTTGTGTTTTTCCTGCCCTGTTACCAAACTTGTTTTTGCCCCCTGGATTTTGACTGACAGCCAAATTGTGTACTGTAGCCTGCCATTACTATTTGAACACTGAACCGCTTTTTGCCAAACCAGGATTTGTGTATTAGCTGCCCTGTTACTGAATTGGCTATTGTCCTCTGGGTTCTGAGACTGTCTCCTATATTGTGTGCTGTCGCCTGCCACCTGTTGGAGATCCCCTCTTACTCCCAATAAAGTCTGGTTATATTGGATTCCTCCTGTCTTGCTAGTGGTTCCTGTACAGGCTGTCAGTTACGGCCTCCAAAAAAGTGATTAAACTGAAGCCAGAGGGCTCCCTCTGGTGATGGATTTCATGAGTCATGAGTTTTTTGAAAATGTAAGTAGATTAAAAAAAACTGAAATGCAATGTGTGCATTACGTTTGCACCATATGTCATTTGGCTAACACTCATCATGGGAGTCTAATGCAAAGTGAGTTACAGATGATTGGACTAAGAACGGGCTAATACAATCTAAAGTAGGGGAGACCAGGTCTAGTTGTTTCACTTTTTCTTAATGGCTGTAGAATTGACATCGGGTTTTTGCTTTCAATATGCGCTGTTAAGTTTATTAGACTACTCGATTGATCTGCAGCAACTCCCATATTCTGCACATGTAATGCTGGTGAAAAAAATAGACCCCTGTCACCTGTAACAAACAACCCCATATGGGGTTGTTACAGGAAGGGTAGTTCATTGCAGGTTGTGGGGCATTTTGTTTCACTAAGAATGTGCTTAAGTGAGACATGTTTCCCTCATAAGTAGGCAAGTTAAGGGGGATGCCTTACTACTATTATTCTGCAAAGCCAAAGTAAGGAACCGCTTGAGTCATTCTCTAATGGTATTGCCACGTTTCATTATTCATTTTTAATTTCAAGGCCCAAGTTGTTACAGGTTTTGGGGCAAGTTCTTAATGTAACAACTTGTATCAACTAGTCCATCAGCGACCCTTCGCCATTGTCCCGACATTTTAAAATTCTAGTGAAATCTTTACATGGGTGTGTCATGAGACAGTGGCTAATGTCTTCCTCTCTCATAATCCAGCTCGGGTAACCGATGTATCAATTGCATTTGATGTGAATAAAAATCTCCCAAACACCAAGAAAGCATTTTTCTAAACCGGCGACTTTTGACGGACGTCCTGTCACGTAAAGATGCGGGTCACCTTCGCGGAGCAGCAGGAAAAATTAGAGCGCCGTCTGTGTTTTATCAGAGCTATTTAGAATGTAACAATATGGACGTGTAACAACCAGACCCGGTCTCTCCAACTTTAGGATCAAGGGCCTTGTTCAAATGTCCAACTGCGACACCGATTTATTATTATTATTTTTTTTTTTTTTTGCAGCCACATCGGAGCACGACGGTGAGGCGCTCTTCTCCTGAGTTCCAGCCAAGTTCCTCAGCCGCAAGACTATGGGCTGCCCTAAACGCTATTTGAAGTTTGTTTTTCTGCAAACATTAACTTACGATGGTAGGGGGGAAATAGGTTTATACGTATCCCATCTTGGAGTTGTATGACTAAGATTGGCAAGGATAAACGATTTTATTTTACAGGCCAGATTTTATTTTTCAGGCCAAGACTTCAAGTTTGTCCGAATTAAATATGAAAGAATTCCATAGTATCCCTATTATGAGCTGCATCCATTCCAAAGCACAAATCCTTTTTTGATGACAATGTCTGTCGTGCCTGTTGGAATGTCTCAGTTGTAAGTACATCACGTATTTGTGTAGCGTATGCAAGTAGAGGTAAGAAATTCTTAATTATTGAAATTATTTCCACATGCCAGTGACGACCGCAGGCTTGCTTCTGAGCTATCCTGCCCTTTTTGGCACACAACTTACTTAGGAATTTGTCCACCGCCGGCGCCGCCACGAATTGATGCGGCCATGCGGGGGATATAGGACTGTCTGTCAGTCTGTCTTCCTTCCGCCCTCTCACTTTCAGTTGAAAAGAGTCACCTCGAACACGACGGCAATTGCATGGGTCAATTTTTTATGCTTAATAAGCTAGTCTAGATCTCCGTTAAATTCGATAATGGATGCTGAAGCATATTTATTTACGGAGTTATGGCCCTTGATCGTGGTGGGGATAGTGATGACCAAGTTATCTTGTCTACTGGGGATTATGCTACTAGTGGATCTGTCTAAATTTCCCATCGTATTATGTGAAGGCGCTTTAAAAGAGCAGACAACTTAATTTCCACGCGCGCGCGCGGGAGCGATTAAGCACACGTTGTGTTTTCATGTTTTGTGAGGACATCCCATCTTACAACACCTTTCCCTGACCTTAACCGTAAATATTAAATGCTAAACTCTATCCGAAACTTAACCCAAACCTTAACCCAAAAATAGCTCAATTTCCATATGAAATAGGATAGAGAAATCTGATAATGCATCGTCGTGCGTGGACAAGCGTAAATACACACGGGGAGTTTAATCGAGGTTTTATTCCTGGTTCCCTTCCGTCACCGACCTCATCCGAGAAGTTATGAAACTTAAATACCGGGGTTTTGTAATTCGGCTCATTCGACCAATGAAACCGCGAGGTCATTACCACGTGGTTGTTATTTTTTACGTAACTAACTGGCATGACAGTAGTTCTTTCCCGGGGTGAAATCGTTCCATAAGGCCAGAGAACATGCGTCCACTGCGCCAAGCATTTTCGTGTCTGTTATAGGGCGCCTTATTTTATTTTAACAATATTAATGTTATGCTTCTCATTACCTAGCAGCTATGTCTGCCTTGCATTCCGACGGTGTAAAATTTTTCATACCGGAAGATTTAGCCAACGAGAAGGAATGGGACGAAGAGGGAAGCATAGACCACCAGTTACTCATATTACGAAAAGCTGATGCGCTGGCATCTCAAAATCGCATTAAAGAAGCACTTGATTTGTTTTCAAAAGCCTCAAGGTACGGACCTATGAGACCAGAACAACTGAGCACTTTAGTGGACTGCGTTCTGCGGAATTTCAAGGGGGAATACGGCTCAGACTCCGAAAAGACTGTAGAGAGAAAGAGAGAAAGTGGTAGGCAAGTCACCGGCGGTCATTTTTCTTGTCCAGGCTGCCTTAGATTTCTTCGTGAACCTGTGACAGTTGCCTGTGGACATACATATTGCAAACGATGTTTACAAAGAGAACTGTTTTCGAAATGCAAACTCTGTGGTAATGGCATGGATACAAGGTGTGGTTCTGGCCAGCCCAATAATAGAACCAATGTGGTGCTGTCGAGTCTCCTGGAAAAGTGGTTCCCCGATGAGACGAAACTGGCCAGACTTATTCTGGAAATTGAAGACTTGTCCAGAAGTCGATGCTATGAAGAAGCTTTGGTTCTGTCCAGTAAAATTATTGAGTCAGGTAAGCTCTACTCATTAGCTTTCCACTAGTAGCGAAGTTGGCTGGCTCGCTAGCTGGCTTACATTAGAATGCGAATCGGGCAGAGGATAAACCTGCTTTTCCGTGAGTGTTAGGCATGATTAATGTGAGCAGAATACGCATTCGTGTGGCCTAGTATTTCAAAGATCACTCCACTTTCTGCATTATCGATAATGTGTCCTCAATGTGAAAACAGCATTCATTTATGTAACATAACTATTGCCACCTCTTTTGTTAGCTGTACAGACCTCATACGACCCGTCAGTGTTGTGTAACTACGGCGGCCTGTATGTGGAAGCGCGTTGTGTAATATGGGTCGTGCCAAGGGAAGACGTTTTATAACCCTCGCAGCTGTCAAATTTTAATTACTAAGACTGAAGTCATCTTGTGAGGCAGAATGTTCTGCTGTTGCCGATTTCTCACTTGGAACTTGTCCGTGGCTTTCCAATGAATAATAATAGTAATAATATGTATTATTATTATTATTATTATTATATATTAATATTACATATATGCTTTTGTTCAAACAGCTGATGTGAGGCCATGACTGGGATTCGTTATTGATTTACTAATAAATATGATGAGAAATATTGAAAAACAATCCTCAACACAGCTCAATGAATTTAATGAGATACCTTTATGTGGAAGCCCTATGTACGAGTAGAAGCAGTGCAAAGAGTCGATGTCACACTCACGTGTGGGCATTCATGCGCACACAGCCTTATGATGTGGTAATGGCACATAGAAATGACCTGGCCCAGTGGCCTACATGCTGAACAGAGACAGCCTTGACCGAAATTTCCTTTACGTAATTTACTCGCCCTGATATCTTTTGTGACTGTAAGTCAATGTAATGGTTAACCCTCGCGCATGTCGGTTGAAAATATACCGAAACCACATTTGGCATACTAGAGACACTATGAAGATTACGTTTTCTTACTTCATTAATAGCTGTTTGCATAAACATTTCTACGATTTTCTGTTAGTTTCAGAAATGGCTCTACTTGCTTCATGTTGGCACGTGGTCTTGAACTTTACTGATAGTGCGTGTTCAGTCAGTTCTATATTAAAACAAACTCAGAAGTGTCCATCATATTCAGCTTTCTAAGACGCTTTTGGACCTGTAGACTTCTGTGGTTTGTTAAGTGCAAGGTTATACAAACAGATTCCTTTGTGTGACAAATGTGTGGTCATTTCTAATCTATGAATGCTCCATGCACAAAGGATTACACAAGATTCACTGCATTTGTGGAACCGCATAGTGATAACTGCACTTTCTGCTTTGGCTCACTAACATGTAACAAATGGGGTGGTTGTGTAAGCATCAAATTCAGCTAATTGAACGACTTGTGTTCTAAAACATCAGGAACACAAATGCACTTTCTTTCAAGTAGTGTAGGCTAGGTTTGAAATTCAAATTCATTTGCAAATGTGCTGGCGTACTTTTCCATTTAGGTTTAAAATGAAATTGCCTCTGATTCTTAGTTTCTTAGCTGAAAATGTGTAAAACTGCATTGGAGAAAATGGCTGGCAGAAACATTACAAACATAACAACACAAAGAACTGTCGTATGGTGAAAAGATTCTTTCGCCCACCCAGCAATGCTCCCTGATTTTTAATACTTGAATTGATAATGTAATAATATTGTTCCTCTTTCATCTAGATCCAGATGAGGTTTTGGCCAGGATATGCAGAGCAGAGGCATGTGTTGGACTCAAGCGGTACGAGACTGCATTCCAGGATCTGGAGGAGCTGTGTTTGACCTCGTCCAGTTGCCCAGAGGTACGAAGGTTTAATAGAGGAGAAACTCTCTAGAAAAGTACTGTCAATGCAATGACATTACATCACTGCGGGCTCATGGTAGTCGCCTTGAACCGATTGAATTCATGCGACTGAAGTGTTTATAGTGTTCCTGGATTGCGTGGTTGGGTCCTGTTGCACTCTCAGTTGACGCTTTGGTCTCTCTCAGGTTTATTTTCATAAAGGCAGAATCCTCCTGAAGATGGGCTTCACCAATCAATCCCTGCAGATGTTTCTCCAGTGCCTGACATTAGATGGGGACTTCACCCCAGCCAAAAAGGAAGTTGAAAAGGTGTCTTTAAATTTTTCCATTTTGGGTAATGCTTAATTTCTTTGGTTGTGCCTATTGAAATATATGCTTCGTGGAAATTTGCTTTGCTCTACATAGTCTTTCCCTGTGGTGGTAACTCCAAATTGTTGGGTGAATTGAGTCTTGAGGTAAGCTGTGTGTCCCCTGTCTCCCAGTGATGTATGGCCTAAAAGTGCTGCAATGAAAAGCAAATCCAGTCCAATTTTTCCTCAGCGAACAAACTTGGCATGGCCTAATTTTTAACTCAGAATTTGAGCTTTCTGCCAAAGTCATATTTTGATGAACTGGGTGTGTAGAACTCCTGACACCCTTCATGCTTGGAGGACAGCTTAGATTAGCTGACAAGGGTTTCCCAAATATTTCTTTTGAAAGGATACGAAAGGAAAGACCAATTTCATTCTATTAATGATGAGCTTTCTCTGGGGGGAAAAAAAATCACCCTTTTTGATAATTCAGTATCTTTTTGAGAACATCAAAAATTCGTCTTAGTACTACTATCGCTGTTCTTCTTCTGCAGATTGTCTACCAGTTGGTGTCGCCTGATTGTGAGAAAGTGAAGGCGGGCTTACAGGAGATGGCTCAGGGCTCCACCCCCGCACTTCGCAGCAAAGCTCTGACAGTTGATGTGCAGACCAAAGGCCTGCCCCTCGCAAGCCTACACCAGAGGGAGGTAAGGAACCCATTCTCTTAATGCTGTACAAGAACCTCATTTTCATGTGGCGTGGAATTGTGGTATAAGTACGGATATGAGAGTTTTCTCAGTGGTTTTAGTTCAGGATGTGGTATAGGTTTTGAATGTGAGAGTCTTTCCTGCGTTCATAATTCAGGGCACATTGTATGTATTGGATGTGAGCGTCCTCTCCATGTTTGTAGTTCAGAGCATGTATGCATTGGACGTGGGAGTTTTCTCAATGTTTATTGTTGGAAGAGTGGTTCATGTGTTGAATGAGAGAGTTTTCTTAATGTTTGTGCTACAAAGCGTGCTGTATGTATTGTATGTGAGAGTTTTCTCCAAGCTCATACTAGGGATGCACCGATACCAATACCAGCAGGTTAGGTTGCCTGCTGTGCCAAGAAGGTAGAGTGAAAGTTCCAGGGCAGTTCACCTTTACGAAGGCATATTATTAGTAGTCTGAAGTATCTTTCTTTGCTGCAGGTCACGGCTGCATTCTCAGCATGGAGTCTGTCTGCCTTCAATTATGTACCAATGTCTACATCCCATGTATGGCTGATGAGTCATTCTATAAAAATGGGCCGTGGTTTATTTGTGCAAATTTGACTTCATTTCCAATGTAATGCCAGTGCATTGAGAGAGGAATGATCTAGTAGCTTTTGCATTAAAAAGAGACATGATTGTCTGTGACTTTCTTTAGAGAGATATTTTCTCCGGTTAATTGGTGTACAGCTTCATCGGGTAAGAAACAATTTGCCCGTCCCTACCCGCTTATGTAGGGAATACTGTACACATTTTTTAGCAGGGCTTATGAGAGTTGGCTTTGTCGAGACGTCTCTGCTTTATTTAAGCGCACAGGTGGTACGAGCAAATGAGCCTGATGTTGTGGATTCTTTGTGTTCTATAAATAAACTGTGTTGTTGAATGTAAACAAATGTTTAATTCCACTTGTTAATTTAATAATTAATGTACACCTTGATCATGTGATCTTGGTATGCTATGCCTGTTTGTTTATATTTTAGTGAAATGTGTCAGTGTCATGTTTGAGAGAAGTACTGAATGTTAAAATGTAAGTGTGACAATTGTGTTGCACTTAGAACTGTGGTCATATTTCAGTAGATGTGTGGCAATGCCATGTTGAACAAATGTCTGAACATTTGATGACAATAAAGCACATTTTCAAAGTAATTGTGAGAATTGAAATGGCATTATTAAGTGCTCATATCAGTACTCTGTATTGGCAAGTACTAAAATGTAAGTTCTTGTACTCTGTCTGAAAAAAAGTGGTATCAGTGCTTCCCTGTTCATAGTTAAGAGTGTGTCATGTACACTGCCCGGCCGAAAACAAAGTCGCGCACACAAATATTTAGTTGGAACCCCTGTAGCTTTGATTACAGTGCATATTCATTTTGTCATTGTTTTGACAACTATATGCAATGCCAGAACATTTATTTTCGATCATACATGCCGTAATTTTTGGCCGAGATCTTTTCTTCTCGACATAATGATTGAACCACTCGGTGGTCTTTCTTGAGCACATCCCAATAACTTTCACTGTGTCTAAGATCAGGACTTTGTGGTGGCAAATATGTTTGTGAAAATGATTCCTCATACTTGTTTTTGCATTCATGAGTTTCTTTGCTAAATACAGGCCAATAAGTTGCCTGTTCTGAAATACTGTAACATCTTTTCCACCAGCAAGGGATGTGTCTTCCGACATGATTTTTTGAGAAAGGAGTAGCGATGCGCTTCATCAGTCAGCGGAAAAATGATTATTGCCAGCTGAAACATATTAGTAACCGCAATAATGATCCAATTCTAGAATTTGTTCATTCATTTCCAAACAGTGACTTTTTTTTTTGGCCGGGCAGTGTATTTCACGTGAATGTTTACTCAATGTGTGTGCTTCACAGTGAGGTTTATGTATTGGATGTGAGAGTTTTCTCCATGTTTGAAGTTCAGAAGCATGGTGTTTGTAGTTAAGAGTGTGGTGTTTGTGTTGGATGTGAGAGCTTGTTCCATGCTTGTGGTTTTTAGTATGGTGTATGTATTTAATGTGAGAGTTATTTCCATGTTAGTGGTTTTAAGCATGGTGTATGTATTGGATGTGAGAGTTTTCTCCATGTTTGCCGCTCAGAGTGTGGCGCATGCATTGGATGTGAGGGTGAATATGTGTGTCTTCGCTTGTGCAGGAGTGTGATGCAGCTCGGCCTCTGGAGGAACGGTCTGGTGTGCGCACGGCCCCCATGCTTCGCCTTCCTGGGCATTCTGGGGCTTCAGGGGGAGAGGAGGGGCTGAAGAGGGTGTCCTCTGCCCCTCAGCTGGGCAGACAGGAGAAAGCAGGGGCACTGCTGAAGAGGAAGCTGTCCGTCTCCGAGGCCGAGTGCTCTCTGTTGCACAGAGCCGGGGCCAAACACAAGAGACAAGCTGGTGAGTGTGTGAGAGAGTGAGAGTGTGTGAGTGTATAAGATTGTGTTTATTTGTTCATGTTCTTACATAATGCTAATGCTCTCCTCCCCTGTACAGACTCCAGGGCTGCGGTAGACTGTGCTTCTGCCCCCGGCAGGGAGGTTCCTGCTGAGCTGGTGGAGACCGGTGATATGGAGTGCCCTCTGTGCATGAGGTGAGGAGGAGGGTGACAGAGCTCTGCATGCAGGAATGATACTGATTTGGGATCAGTTTTTCCAAACAAAACTGTCAGGCTGAGATCATTGGATAAGTGCACTTGGTGCTGCTCGAATCAGCTCTTGTGTGTCTGTGTTCTAGATATGAGAGAGTTCTGTGCCACTTCTGAAATGTCCTCACAATCTTGAAAAAACACTAAATGTTTACATGTGTAACACTTATTTTTTGCTCTTTTTTTGCTTTGTTTTTTTTTCTTTTGATAGAGTGATCATTAGAAGTCATGTAGTTTGCCATATTGAGTATTGTACTGACACACAGTGCTTGGGTAGTCATGGGTTCTTTTGGCGGTGTTTAGGAAATGTTATGCTGACGTTTGCTCTGTCCTTACGGTGTTTTCTGGCAGACTTTTCTACGAGCCAGTGACCACGCCGTGTGGACACACCTTCTGCAGATGCTGTCTGGAGCGATGCCTGGATCACATGACCCAGTGTCCTCTCTGTAAAAATGACCTCAAAGATGTAAGCTTTCACAGATTTTATGGAGCAGTGAGATGGTCAACCCCATTTCACCCTCTTTACATTACATCTAATATACATGAAAGAGCTTGGCTAGGAATCCTACTATGTTAACTGCTGTGGGACTTCTTTTGTTAGACACCCCTTGCCATATATTTACATAAAGATGATGTATTGGCAAACTACTGTTGTTAATGGGTTGGTGGTATGCAGGACCTAACCAGTTTGTTGACATAAATATTTTTTTGATTCTCCTGGCTTAGCTTGATAATCTGGAATGAAGTCATTTTGATCAGTTACGTAATTGGCACACTGTCTACCTCTCTAATTTTCTCTTGCAGTACTTGGCAACAAGGAATTACAGGAAGACGGAAGTATTAGACGGGCTGATCAAAACATACTTGCCTGAAGCACATTTTGAGAGACAGAAGATGCACTTGGAGGAGGTAGAAGAGTTCTCTGAGTAAGATATTATTTATTTATTTGTTTCTTTGTTTTTTAACCCCATGAAACCTAGAGACTCATATATGGGTCAGTCAAATGCAGCTGCTTGCATTCAAACCTGCCGAACGTCAAGCCTATTTTAAATTCTAATGGAGATCCCTTGGTTTCCAACAATCTGAAATGGGTCCATGTACAAGATGTATGTAGATATTTTCCATTTGATGTTATGCTGTGGCCATGAAAACATGGCGTCCTGGGGTTGAATGTTTCTCTTAATATAAGCGTGGTGTAGGTTCAGTGAAGCGCTGCAACCAGCAGTTACAGAATATGTATGACATTGTCCTACAAAATGGAAAAATGCTTTAATTGACTTTGAATCTGGTTGACAGAGGAAAAAATCATTGAGGGATTATTCAGCTCGTTTGAATGTGAGTCTAATTAAGCCTACAGGAGTCACATAAATGTGTAATCCCTGGGTGTTACAGCATTCATGCTTGAAATACTTCATATTTTTCATTGAAATCTGTCTGGATACATTTTTACACGCAGTATAAGATTTATACTGCCAGCTATACCAGCTATAGACCATGGTCACTTGTCTGCAGATAACGGGCCTGTGCTTGGCGTATGCTAACAGTGATTTTTAAAATGCATCTTTGACCGGGCATTTCACCATGTTACTAAATGCTCATGTTTCTAAGTCTCAAATGAATTGGAATTAACTAATGAAATATTGGCCTGTGCATCATTTGTGTTAATGATATTGGCTAATGTGAAATTCAGGAACTGAAAAACAAGTTATGTATTTTCACACGGATTACTTATAGTAATTTATTTTTGGCTGACATGTGAGAACTCATGAATTAATGCATGAAAACTGGTGAACATGTGGATTTTTTAATGCTTAATTAAAGTTTTGCTCTGCATAAAATGAGTTCATGACTGCTTAGTGCATGATCTTATTGTGAAGTGTTTTTACAAACACTCGCTGACCTGGTGGTGGATGTATTGCTCTTTTCTGTGCGAACTTTTGGATTATTGTCGTCCTCTCTGAGAATCTTTTGGATTTTCCATCTGCAGCTCGACGAAGAACGTCCCTATGTTCGTTTGCACGATGGCATATCCCACAGTGCCTTGCCCTCTGCACGTCTTCGAGCCGCGATACCGCCTGATGATCAGGAGATGCATGGAGAACGGCTCCCGAAGGTTCGGAATGTGTATCAGCGACCCAGAGAAAGGGTGAGGTCCTGATATATTCCTCCCTCCTCTGTGCGCGTCTGTAGATGTATGCGCACAATTTTTTATGTTTGCGCTCTTGTGTCTGCGCGTATGTGTGTGCTGCAAAGGCATTTTTGGCCTCTCTTGAAGATCCTCTCTCAGAAAGAAATGTAGGACATAGCTGCTTTTACCACCTCAGAAAACTATTTTCTGTTGGATTATTTGATTATTGTCGTCGGGTCTGTTCGTCCATTTGTTTATGCATGTGTGTATGTTTGTTACATACTTTCAAAAATGCACGTATGATGCAGTACCTGTTTGCACCACTGAGGACTGCAGTGTTGAAACAAGCGTGCGCTAGAGGGGTCATGAGTGCCGAGGCACGTTATCTTAAAATAGGAGGATAATGGCACACTGTAAATAAGGTTGCAGTTGTATCCCTGTCCACATATTTCTGTGTTGCCACAGCCAAACTGTCCCTGAGTGATTAATGCTATTTATTTGGCTCATCCATTGTTGTGCACCCGCCAGATATGGCAGGGGACATATATGGTTACTCTTGTCCGTCCGTATGAACGTACGTTCATATAGGGTTGATCATGTTGAGGGGGGGGGCAGGCATTGATTTCCACTTCTTCAAAAACCAGTCAACAGAATTCAACAGATTTGAACTTGAACATGTGCTTTGTAGGAACACAAAAGGAGTGAAACTAATACCAAAAATATGATGATTTTTTTTCAGGTGTTTGAATTTTTTTTCCTCTCACTTTGCAGTAATAGGGGGTGTAGTTTATCCGATCATTCTCAAAAACTGTGCTGCAGAATTCATTCAGCTTATGCATTTATTTGTTGGGACCCAAAAGGTGTGCATTTCATACTTATTTTCTGAATTTTCGAAAATTTTTGCAATTTTTTAGGTGTTTGAACTTCAATAAATTTTGTCCAGTTTCCCAGATTTGGGTGAATCCGTGTCTCATGGACACAAAATTTCTGGTCACTAATGATTTATGATGCTTATTTACTCCTAACGGTGAAGATTGATCCTGGAGTCTGAGAATGAGAAACATATTTGCTGCTGAGGTCCAGTATCTGAAAATAATGTAAAAATTTACAGGTTTGCAGACTTCGGCTGCATGCTGCAGATACGGAGCCGGCACGTTTTTCCTGACGGGCGCTCTGTCGTGGACACCGTCGGCTGGAAGAGATTCCAGGTCCTCAGTCGGGGAATGAGGGACGGATACAACACTGCGGACATCCAGTTCCTAGAAGACGTAAAGGTGCGCACCACTCGTTTGGCAAATGTTTTACCTTTTACCCATTATGGATTTAAACAGGCATGAATAAAGATCATTGTCCCGAGGGTGAGAGATGGATATTCAGAAAACTAAACTCTTTTGGAGTATTTTGATCCACCCATCGACATGTGTAGCTAGCTGGCACACTTCCTCAGCTGGAGGGTAAAACTAATTAATTAATTCGGCAGTCTGAATTCATGCGTAGAGCAGACACCTTTGTATCAGTTGAATATACTTCTACGGTCACCACAGGGAAATTTGTCTCAGACTTGTGATGCGATTTGGAAAATATTTCAACACATATTGCGGTGCTATAATACAACAGTACAACCAAACTCCTCCATTTGCCGATAGACATACAGAGGACCAAGATCCCCACTAATGCACTTATAGCATTACCTTTAGCCTCCAATATTGCACAACTCTCTTGCTTGCTTACCCCTGCCCTAAATATCCTGGCCCAGCTGCCTACCCTCATCAAATTCCCCTCTTCCTGGGTCCTCAGGTGGACAGTGAGCAGGATCTGGTGAAACTGAGGGAGCTCCATGATCAGGTGTACAAGCAGGCCTGCTCCTGGTTCCAGAACTTGAAGAGCCGATTCCGGGGGCAAATCCTGCAGCATTTTGGACCCATGCCAGCCCAGGAGGTGGACATACAGGTGAGGACATCAGGATTTAGTCATTACCACTCGGCATTAAGCCTTTGTTGCGTGGCATCTTCAAAGTACTTGATGTCATTTGCCATGTTTCCCTTTTGAAGAATTGCATTAGAAAAGGTGGATGGAAACGACTCCGTTCGAAAAAAGAAACTTCTTAGTTTTTCATAAAACGTTTTATGCACTTTAGGTGGGTTTTGCCCTTTTAAAACAAGGGTAATGCTCTAAACGGGAGATTGAAACATCTTTGCGAAATCAGCTCTGACGGAGCGAGCAGTTAACTCACATGACTGATCAGCTTGTTCTGGTTTGCGGTCTCTTCTTCTTCCGCTCTGTTTATTACTGAAGGTGTAATGTAGCCTACTGCCCCCATATCCAATTCAATTACGCTTTGTGTAACCTAGTTTATTCACTCCAAACCAGTTGATGGAAATGCGCATAACTCGCATTTTCTTTATTTTGATGGAAACATGGCTGTTGTCACTTACTGATATGCAGGGTTTGGCGTCCAATTTGTCATGGAGAATATGGGTGATTTTATGGCCTTATGGGGATATTTCCTGGAGCGGGATTACTGAGGCAGCCTCATGACCGCATTGAGGAAAACTTTTAAAGTGCTTTGGTTCATGTTCCAGATAAAGGAGGGATTCAGGTTTTATACAAAGCAGTTTTCCGTCAAAGTCATTTATCCTACATCCTGAAACAGCCTTAGGATAAGTTTTGTGACAAGATCTTCATCCTGATGGAGGTTTTTTGAGGGCATCTCACCTATGGGAACAAAGGTGACAATGAAAAATGCCTCTTGATGGTCATGGAGTCGGTATAATAACTAAGGTATTACCCTGGCTTGCAGGCAGTGCCAAATGGCCCGGCTTGGTGCTGGTGGCTCCTGGCGGTGTTGCCGGTGGACCCGCGGTACCAGTTGTCCGTGCTCTCCATGCTGGCCCTGAAGGACAGATTGGCCAAGATCCAGCAGATCCTCACCTACTTGCAGAGTGCCTACAGTGAATAGCGCATTGACCTCCAGGTTGGAGAACTGCCGGTATTCCACCTCCTATGAGCAAGGGGGTTTGGTGTGCAGACAGTCTGCCCAATTAAAAGCACTAAATTTTCACTTCTTTTCCTGGGTGAAAAAGATACCTTGAGCTGGATTAGGATTCTGGGGCCGGATACTATGGTTCCTTGACTGTCCCCTCCCTGCTGCTGTCCTGGCCCCGCCCACTCTGGCTTTCTTTATGCATACCAGCCTATCGGTCTTAATCATGGCTCATCTGTGGAATTCTGAGCTCTTTCGCAAGCACTGCAGCGTGTGGACATCTGTGCCAAATGAACAATCATCTGCTGTTGTGTGTGACAGCGTAGGGGTGAGCGATTAGATTAAAGCAATTTCTGTGAAATTTAGACGCTCTGAGAAACTAATGCAAGCTTGGTGCATGAAGAGTGTTGATACTTCCTGTTCTTTCATCTAATGTGAAGGATTTCTGGTTCACAGCGTAGAAATGAATCTGTAAGCGGCGTGAAGTGCTGCCTCTCTCCCCCATGTGGTCTTAATTCCTCCTTACAGAACCACAGCATTGTTCTGTCTTTGTTACGTCACCCGTCCCTGTGAAAACCTGCTGGCTACGAAACCGGCTGATATGCTTACCGTACATTTGAATAAGTGAACATCTGAGAATGTTTTAATTTGCTGGAGGTGTGGTCTTCGCTTTGTCTGAGCCGTTGATTTGGGGTTGTATTTTCTGTCCAAAAGTTAAATGATCCACCAGCCACTTTAATCCATCAACTGTGCCTACAGCATGAGCACAGTCATGCACACCAATATCATCATGTTTTCATATTTATATTACATATGTTTGTATTAAGGAATGTGATAGCTTCATAAGTTTGTTGCAAAGCGACTGCCAACTCATCTAAGACATAGGGAAAAAGCAGCTATGAGTCTTTTGCGAAGAGAAGCGTGCATGTGTTTCTTTAGTGGCCCATGCCAGTAGAGATGTACTGCCTTATACAGCCTTGCATTGTTTTCTGGCATCATCCATTGTACAATTTGCATCCCTGTTTTCCTTGTGATTCTGTGGCCAAGCTTCTCAAGTCCGCATTTGACAGGGATGTTCATTTCGTAAATACACTAATAATTGCTGTTTGTATGTTCGTATGTATAATTTGCACATTTGAAATTTTTACAGATTTTGCTTTGAGCTCAATGTTTTAAGTTATCAATTTTGAATAAAATAATTTTTGTACCCATTTTGTGTGTTTGTTTTTTTATTTTTTACTGTGGATTTCAATTTCATCTTAAGTGGTAGCAGCATCAAACCAACTGGTCACTGTAGATCAGGGTGTCCAATCTTATCCAGAAAGGGCCGGTGTGGGTGCTGGTCTTTGTTAGAATCCAATACTAACACACCTGATTCTACCCACCAAGGTCCTAGTTGAAACCCCTAATTAGTTAATTAGTGGAACAGGTGCTGTAGCACTGCTGGCTAGTATAAAAACCTGCTGCCACACTGGCCCTATCTGGATAAGATTGGACACTCCTGCTGTAGATCATGCTGGTATCTCGAATCATGAGTAGAGCCCAACCGATTTATTGGTTGTTGGATTTTATCAGCCTATATTGGCCTGACTCCGATATGTTGGTATGTTTATACACCGTACATATTCTCAAACACACGCACTAATCAGCTATAACATTAGGACCAACTGCCTAATATTTTGTAGGTCTCCCTTATCCTGGCAAAACAGCTCTGAACCGTTGAGGCGCAGAATCCACTTGACCTCTGAAGGTGTGCTGTGGTATCTGGCACCAAGATGTTAGCAGCAGGTCCTTTAAGTCCTGAGATAATCAATGTTATTCACTCCACCAGTCAGTGGGTATAATGTTATGGATATACAAATATTGGCCACTACATTGATAACAGAATTTTTACACCCCAACAATTGCATTGGACCCCAAAATCCAGTGTAGGTTGAGCTCAAATCCCTACAGTCCAAGACTTCATGTTTAAATTTAGTTTATGGATAAGGTAAAAGACTACATCTGGGTGGTAATGGAATTAAGGACAGAGGAATAGGGAATAATGAAAAAACACACTTTTTTTTCTTAAACTGCAATGAAAGCAGTGAAAGAAAGTTCTGCTTTTGAAAGAGTTTTCAAAATTTATTTCTCTGATATTGCAGAAGCTACAGAAGCTACTCACCAGTCATAAGATTTTGTACACTTAAGTCCTGTCATTTTAGTCATTTTCTTTTTTTCCATGAAATATCAGCTGTTTTAACTTAATAAATTCTATCAGTCACACTGTCTCTTCCAGGGACAAATCCGTAAAAAAACACATGCCACCCCCTATTCCATCCAGGTAGTGGGGGCCAGTCACACTGTGTCCATGATTCAATGCCTTCCATGGAGATGGCAGCTACTGAGAGGACAGCATCATCACAAACTCTGTAGGAATGCATAGGGAGAGACGTTTGCGATGTATGACTTGGACACATTCATTATCTAAGCGCTTACCCCTGATAAGAGTCACAGGGGAACAGGAGCCAATCCCAGCATGCAAGGCACAATAAGCAGAAACACACCATTCATATTTTGCCAATCCATGGCAGGGCATGCTCACTATTACCTTACAAATTCTTACTAATGGGAAATTTAGACTCCAATTTGCCTGTCATATGTGTCTATAGACAGCTCTATTTCATAATTACACTCAATGTGTGAGCATTTTTGAAATATTTAATGTGGAGCGTGCATGGACATCTTTGAAATTTGATGAAAGGTATACTTAGAAGGAATTGCTGACTAAATGAATGTATGTGCTCATGCAAAAATAATCAATAATCCTCTCAATCATCACTTATGACCCACTTTGGAGTCACTTAATCATCACTTATGACCTTCCAATTTGGAGGTGTTTATATCGACAAAGACTGCGGCCTGCCTGTATTGTCTTATTCTTCTTTGAACAGGATGTATCTGAGTGTTAGCCTTTGGGAAGTGGGTGTGTAGCCCCCAGCCGACAACAGCATGCAGTGTGGGGCAGGTGTCATTGAGCTGGGGAGGGTGGGCCAACTTCATTGTGTTTACTGCCCGCTACTGAAAAATTGGGTTTCATGACCCTTTGTTCCCAGATTTTTCGTGCCCAAATGTTTCATCTCTGGTCTTTTTGTCCCCAGATTCATCCCCTAATGATAAACAAGATGTGTTTGTGAAACACTGATGCCCTCGTACATAACATGCACATGGTAACCATTAAAGGCCTATCATGAGTCAATCAAAGGTTAAAGGTCAAGGTCACAAGGTCAGCATTCATGACCTCATCAGAAAGGCCTTATCCTAAGGAATACATATACCAGGTATCAAATGCCTATTACTAGCTAATGAGAAGTTCTGGCCCATGTTTAAGTTTTTGTCACCAAACGTCATGCGCCAAGGTCAAGGTCACAAGGTCAAAAGTCATGACCCCATCTGAAATTTCTTCTCACAAGCAATGCATATGCCAAGTATCAAAGTCCTATCATGAACCAATCAAAAGTTTTAGCCATGGCAAAGTGCGGACAGACAGACGGACAGGTGAAAACTATATGCCCCCGAAATGAAGTCCGGGAACAAAATGTCCGGGGATGAAGAATCCGAGAGCCGAAAAGTCCTACTCTGTATACCTTTAAGGTTATGTGTGTAATGAATCGGTTGCTGTTTTTTTTTTCTTTGCTGTTTCTGTCTTAGTGAGGCTGTTTTTGCATTTTAAACTGACCGTTGAAGTCCAGGTTCCCGTCTCCGTTGAGGTCGAGCTCTTTAAGGATATCCTCCAGCTCTCCTTTCTTCAGCTTCATGCCCAGGTGAGACTTCAGCGCCTCCCGCAACTCTTCCTGCGTGATCTTCCCATCTCCATCATAATCAAACTAAGACGAGATGAGGTAGGATGGGATACAGGGTAAAGGCGAGGAGGAAGAAAGGAGGTGAAAAAAGGAGAGGAGAGGGGAAGAAGAAAGAGGGGGTTCACAATGAAACTATTCCATTCTAAACACTACAACGTCCTGATAGATTTACCAAACTTTCCATGTCATATGAGGCTGTAGACACCAAAGGAGTCAGATCACTTAGCAAGGCTTGAACAATGTCCCCCTGATGGTGATTTTGTGGAGTGATTACTCTGATCTAACTTAGGCAGAATTTATTGCACTCAGCCTTGCTAACCCCACCATGGTGCCCTCATTTTAAACTTTCAGGACTGACCTTGAGCAGTTTTAGAGCTTGGGGCGTTGCTACTGACTGCACAAGCAGGAAATCAGCACAAAAGCATTATGCTGTTATGATGGAAACCAACCTGTTTGAAGGCAAACTGCAGCTCTCGCACCCCCACCATGTGGGCCGTCTCTTCCGTCATTCTGGGTCCCATCAGGTCACAGAAGTCATCAAAGTCAACCAAGCCCCCCACTGAGGGAAAACCACCAATCACGTTTCAGCACAAGTAACTAAGTCAAATGAGGAAAGAGGTGTGCTTAGTTTCATTTCGAAAGAACTACAGGAAAGAACTACAGAATCTCTGGGACACACAGGCACGCAAGTTCATTTTTATATACTCCTGGGGACCAAAAAACTATTTTTACAGCAATATCCATTACCCCAAACCCCATAATCAACTCAACCTCTGACCTAAACCCAATTTTAATCTGAACTTACAGACCTTTAAAACCCCTCAAAGTGATCTCATTTTTAATTTAATGCAAAATTATATTCAAAAGCATAATTCTAATGTCTAATCTTAAAACTAGACCTAGTCCTGACCAGAAAGTCCAACTGCAACCCAAGGCCAAAACTTTGGTGTTTTCCTCCTGGCGACCCAAGAAAAGTCCCTTTACTTGTGGGGTCTGAAAGTCCCAACAGGCCATTTTGTAGTCACAAGAATAGATGCATACGCGCACACACACACACACACACACACACACACACACACACACAGATAAAACATACACTTCATCTTTATCTGCTGAATGATTTCGATGAGTTCCATCTCTGTGGGCATGTATCCCATAGTTCTCATGCACTCTGCCACATCTTTGTAGTTTAGGTATCCATCTTGGTCATAGTCAAATTCCTTGAAGGCTTGGTTGAGCTCTGAGGTGCAGGAAAGAAATGAATAGGAGCTTCCACCATTCATGTTACATCATCAGAAAATTTTCATAAATCGCATTTAACAGAGAAAATTTGCAAATGAAGCCATTGATGGATTTTTTATTTCTATTAGTGAGAAAAGTCAAATATGACACAAAATGCTGTGAGGCTGCCCATAGCTACCGGAGAGTAAATCCAAACAGATGTCCAACAAAATTGTCCGACCAGCTTTTACATTATTGCCAACTGGTTTGTTTTTGCATTGTTCCTGTGCACACTTTGAAATATTGTGCTATTACTTTGCCATGCACTTACAGCGCCCTCCATAATTATTGGCACCCCTAGTTTAGATGTTTTCTTTAGCTTCTAATAAATTCAGTTTTTTTTCTAAATAATACAGGACCACATTGAAAAAAAGAGGAAAATCCAACCTTTAATTCAAGTGCATTTATTCAGTGGGAAAAAAATCCCACATTAAGAAATAATTCTTTTACATCAAATCATGTGTGCCACAATTATCAACACCCCTGATGTTAATACTTTGTGTAACCCCCTTTTGCCAACAAAACAGCACCTAATCTTCTACTATAATGTTTCACAAGATAGGAGAATACAGAAAGAGGGATCTTCGACCATTCCTCTTTGCACAATCTCTCTAAATCATCCAGTGACCTGGGTCCTCTCCTCTACACTCTCCTCTTCAGCTCACTCCACAGGTTTTCAATTGGGTTGAGGTCTGGGGACTGAGATGGCCAGAGCTTGATTCTGTCTGGTGAACCATTACTATGTAGATTTGGTGACATATTTAGGGTCATTATCTTGCTGAAAGACCCACTGACGACCCATCTTCAGCTTTCAGGCAGAGGCCACCAGATTTTGATTTCAAATGTCCTGGTATTTCAAAGCGTTCATGATGCCATGCACCCTAACAAGCTTCCCAGGGCCTCTGGAAGAGAAACAGGCCCACAGCAACACCGATCCTCCCCCATACTTTACAGTGGGCATGAGGTGCTTTTCTGCATACTCATCTTTTGTGTTCCGCCAGACCCACGTAGAGTGTTTGTTGCCAAAAAGTTCTAGCTTCGTCTCATCTGACCAAAGCACACGGTCCCAGTTGAAGACCTAGTACTGCTTAGTGAACTCCAGACGTTTGCGTTTATGATAGTGAGTGAGAAAAGGTTTTTTCTGTGCATGCCTCCCAAACAGCTTGTTGGCATGTAGATAGCACCTGATGGTTGTTTTGGAGACTTTGTGACCCCAAGATGCTACCATTTGTTGCAATTCTTTAACAGTGAGCTTTGGAGAACTTTTGATTTCTCTTACCATCCTCCTCACTGTGCATGGTGGCAAAATAAGCTTGCGTCCTCGTCCAGGCTTGTTGATTACGGTTCCAGTTGTTTTAAACTTCTTAATGATTCCTCTGACAGTAGATATGGGCAGGTGCAGGCGAGTGGCTATTTTCTTGTAGCCATTGCCTGACTTGTGAAGGTCGACACACATCTGCCTTACTTGAATGGTGTGTTCCCATGTCTTTCCAATGTTGAAGAGTGGATAAGAGAAATGGCCTCTGTGTCACATCATATTTATACCCCAGGGAAACAGGAAGTGATGAATTACTAATTAAATGTTCCTAGATACTCTGATCAACTTTGTAAACTATGGCAGAAATGACAGAAATACTTCAATTACATTTAATTCCTAGGAATTGTTAGGGGTGCCAATAATTGTGGAACAGGTGATTTTATGAAAAATAATTATTTCTTAGTCAGGGATTTTTTTCCCCCTTAAAATTCACTTGAGTTGAAGGTTAACATTCTTCTACAATTTTCAGTGTGAGAGTATGCTTCTGCAATAAAAATTGAATTTATTTTAAGGCTTTCAACACATCTTAACCAGGGGTGCCAATGACTATGGAGGGCACTGTAAAACTGAATGCTTTTGAAGAACCGAATGCTAGTTCTTTACTTTAAGTAACTGGCATATACTCACCATCCAACTCTACTGTCGACAGTTCTCTCTCCTAAGCATGGAGCATGAGTGAATGAAGAGACAAATGAATAAAAGTCCATGAAAATTATTAAATTTTTGGGGCATTTAATTTCAATTTTAAATCATCAAACAAGCAACATACAATCTTACTAGATTGTACAGGACCCTGCGATGTAGTGTCTTTTTGCATATTAAATATGGTGCAACAAGGCTGAGTTGCTGCATATAAACTCAAGATCTGTTCAGAGAATGTGGCTGGCTGGTAAAGGTAATGCCTAAATTATTACAACCCAGCCAGTAGATCTTGATGTGTACAGTAACCAACTAGCTAGCGACAGAGCTAAATGAGAAACGGACTGCTCAATGCCATTAATTTTCATGTAGCTTTGTAGCTAGCAAGCTGGCTACTGTAGACGTGAAGTGAGGGTATGCGCAAGTAATGTTAGTGCAGTACACTTCAAGTGAGCTTCCCACATGGAAAGAATCTACATAAACATATCTGCGCATATATGCAACCTATATGCATACATACATATGCATACATAAAATTAGCCGTTTTGTTATGTACCTATAATATACGAAAACGGCCAATTTTATGTATGTTGCATATATGCGAAACCTATATGTGGCCCGATATTAAAACCTATATGTTTATATAGGTTCTTTCTGTGTGGGTTTATCAGGCTTTGACTGAATTGCTAATCATTTTATTGACTCACCAGCAAGCTTGGTCAGCAAGCTAACTGATAGAGGCAATGTGCAGTCCTACTGGATTGTGCAGAACCGTGCAATGCAGTGTGTTATTGCAAAATTAATTTAGTAAGATGCAACTTCACGGATTCAACCAAATTTTAATCAGCTCATCTGCTATACTGTATCTGTTAATGTGTGTTAAGTTAGAAGGTTATGGTCGGTACCATTCTAGAGATTTTGAGTATGCAAAGATTGTCACTCACTCACTCACTCACTTTGATTATGGTCATAATAGCCTGCTATCGCAGGAAAAAACATTTTATGCTTAGTTAACCATTATTTCTTTAATCAATTGAATCATCATTTCAAATCTACTCTTTCATAGTTTCAAGTAGCAGGATTTGTCCTAAAAGACAAAACCAGCTGAATTGTATAACTGCCTTTCTGATTTCAATAAACAAGGTGTGATGCAGCTGCATTTCCCGTAGTGGTTTAGTGTGGCAATATGATGTGCAAACAGATTTCTCGGTCATCAACTAGAGAGATCATTGAGAAGAGAGTGAGAGGACAGTGGTCCTGTTTTAAACAGAATTCCTCACATCAAGCTAATTTACATGTTAAAACCAAGCTTGCGATTAAACAAAACACAAACTTTCTGTAAAAAATAACACCAAAACAAACACAAGAGAAAAAGAGCAAGACTAAAATTCATGAATTATAAGCAATACTGAATAGACTTGTATTACATCACTGAAATGCATTCACATCCAGAAACTAAAAACAATAGTTTCTTTCCAAGCCCAAAATGTCCATGACACAAGAAGTGTCCTTGTTGCCTTTTTGTTAGTAAAGCTGGTATCACATGATACTGATGGCAAGGTCAGCAACCACTATAACACTGTAATCGTTTCAGTTGCTTTCTCCCATTTTTCTCAGGGCATCCTAAGAAAAGAAATGCATCTTCTCAATGGAACTGTCTTTGGTAAAACAAACATTAAAAAACTACAAATATACTGTATAATACATGAAGAAACCTGGACTAGAAAACACTGCAGAAAACTTTCTCTGTTCACTGTTTCTCTTCCCCCATCTCCATTGTTAAGACGCAAGATAAGACTGATTAAGAATGACACTAATCTGTGCCATTGGGCTATTAATACTGCTGTTCTACCAGGATTAGGATGTTGTGGGGGGTTAACCTAGTGCTGTGAGGCTTGTGCCTTAAGAATTTCACCTTTATACTCAAAACAATACAGTGCTGTGAAATAAAGTATTTGCCGCTTTTTGATTTTTTTCTGTTTTTGCGTTTATGTTACACTTAGGGCCTGATTTACTAAGACCTTTAACGCATGCAAAACCTTTTTGCCCGTGCAAAACCAGAAACCTTGCCATTGATTGGTGCAAGGGAAGTACCCTGGCCAATCATGGGCAATATTATTGGTTTTGCACGGGCGAAAAAATTTTGCATGTGCTAAAGATCTTAGTAAATCAGGCCCTAAATGTTCAGATCATCAAAATAATTTTAATTCTAGAAATAGTAAACCTGAGTAAACACGGAATAAAGTTTTTAAATGATGATTGATTTCATTTAGTGAAGGAAAAAAGCTGTCCAACAATACCTGGCCTCATGTGTAATTTCCCCTTAGTAACTAAATTAACCAACTCAACAAATATATTGATAATTGGGTTCAATTTCTCAAGACACACAGAAATGATTACTACCAGCCCTGTTGAATCATAATATCACTTAAATAGAACCTGTCAGGCAGTGTGAAGTTGGCAAAAAGCATCCCATGATGCCGCTGTCTACAACCCCATTTCTAAACACACAGGAATGATTACTGCCAGCCCTGCTGAATCATAATATCACTGAAATGGAACCTGTCTAGCAGTGTGACGTTGGCAAAAGGCATCCCATGATGCAACCCCATTTCCCAAAAAGTTGGTATGCTGTGTAAAAATGTAAATCAAAACAGAATGCAATGATTTGCAAATCATTTCAACTTGAAGTGTCTTTGAAAACTGTGTGATGCACACCAACAAGTTGATTATCCTGCTTATACCATGGTCATCTGCTAACAATATCAAATCAAAGCATTCAGAAATTTTTGGTGAAAGTTTTGCTCTTAAAATCTAAAGTTATGAAGCAAGGGCTTACGGTCATCATGACGAGGAATAATTATAGTCCCTTTAAAATCATCCATTTGTGTTTTGTTGTGTTCTGCTCTCGACAGTTCACAGTTTCACAGTTTGACAGTTTGACAACATTTGCTCTCTAATGTTGCTATGGTTCCAGGTTGGCTAGCAGATGAATTTTGAAAGGTGAAACTACCATAGCCAAACTACCTGTGTGTTCCACGGTTTTAATGCATACCTGCCAGCCGATCAGAAAAGATCATTCACCCAGACCATGATATAAACTCCTATATTGTAAAGAAATTCAAGAACTGATGAAAAACAAAGTAGTTGGCATCTATCAGTCTGGAAAGGGTTACAAAGCGATTTCTAAGGCCCTGGGACTCCATCAAACCTCAGTCAGAGCCATTATCTAAAAATGGAGTAAACTTGGAACTGTGGTCAACCTTCCCAGGGGTGGCTGGCCTAGCAAAGTCCCCCAACAGTGCATTGACAACTCACCCAGCAAGTCACTAAAGAACCCAGACTAACATCTAAAGAACTGCAGGCCTCACTTTCCCCAGTTATAGTTACTGTTCATGACTCCACAACAAGAAGAGTGGACAAAAATGGCATCTGTGGGAGAGCTGCAAGACGAAAACCAGCACTGACCTAAAACAGAAGAAAAAAAACACAAAGGCTCGCTACACGTTTGGAAAAAAAAATTCTTTTAGACCCCCAAAATAGCAAAGCTATCCTGGAATTCAGCAGAAAGAACATCATACCAACAGTGAAACAAGGTGATAGTAGAGTGATGGTCTGGGGCTGCTTTACTGCTTCAGGACCTGGGAGACTTGCTGTAATTGATGGAATTATGAATCCAACTCTCTACTAGAAAATCCCAAAGGAGAATGTCTGGCCATTAGTTCATGACCTCGAGCTCAG
Organism: Gymnothorax reevesii; assembly: GCA_029721435.1. Taxonomy (NCBI): domain Eukaryota; kingdom Metazoa; phylum Chordata; class Actinopteri; order Anguilliformes; family Muraenidae; genus Gymnothorax; species Gymnothorax reevesii. Next base: position 97,633,271 of record CM056579.1, on the reverse strand, counting down.
GCGCACTAGGGATATGCAGCAGGACAATGATCCAAAGCATACAAGAAATTTCTCCTCTGAATGGCTCAGATGAAGCAAAATGAAGGTCTTGGAGGGGCCTGATTGAATACGATTGAGATGCAGTGGCCTGAAATTAAAGTGACAGTTCATGCTCAAAAACCTCCCAATATGACTGACATTAAAACAATTCTTCTAACCCGAGTGGGCCAAAAATCCTCTACAGCATTGTAAAAGACTTATTGCCAGTTATCACAAGCCTTTGATTGCGCTTGTTGCCGCCAAGGATGGAACAACCAGTCATTTGGTCGGGGATAATGATTCTTTTCACATGAGCAATACAGGTTTTGAATTACTCCTCATCTTCAATAAATGAAATCATCATTTTAAGGCTGCACTTTTTGTCTACTCACATTATCTTGTCTTACTCTAAAATTAATTGGACGTTCTGAAACATTTAAATATGACAAATGAAAAAATCGAAGAAATTGGGAAGGGGCAAATACTTTTTCAAAGGACTGTGGAATTAAAATGGTGGTTCTGATTGCTGTCTCTGGACCATCGTACGCTTTGTGGCACAGATGTTTGCACCTAAAGACAGTCACAACAGAGTCATGCTGTTTCTGCAGGCTCTTGTTTTCCACCAAAGTGGAATTATTTTGCATCTCATTTCAAATAGAACATTTTTCTGTCATAGTAAATTAATAAAGACTCAATCTCCAACTGCAAATGAAAAGCAACCGTTGAAGGATTTTAAAGAATCAGTGAACTCCCTTATTTGTATAGGCTTGATGTAATTCAAAATTCACGGGACAGTAACACAGTTTTCTGTTATTTTTATTTTGAGGCCATGTAAATTTGGATTCAACTGAACATTAAGCATGAATTTTACATGCTGAAGAAGAGACCGACAGAATTCCAGTAGTCACTGCAAAACAAATGTGGCCAAATATTAAGAATTATTATTATTTACTATTATTCTATATTTCACAAATGTGTCCATTATTTTAGGATGCACAAGAAAATGGGGAGACTCCTCAAAAACACTCTCGAATTAAAGCTGATTGTCTGCACGTCATCCTCACTGTCACTGAACCCTTTCAAACTGAAAGTTCTAGAGGACAAAACCAAGTCAAATCACATTTAATAAGGCAAAGATGCTTCCAAAATTCATGAAGCAAAAGTTTCTGACCATTGGAAAATATATAATTGTAATAGAGCTGTCAAAATGTTGAAAACTGTATCAAATCAATACTTAGTGTGACTATCCATTGTTTAGAAAAGAGGTACACTGTTCTATGGCTCTCGGGTTTCATCAGGTAATTCCATGTTTGGCTGTCCCAAGCATACTGGACACTTCTCCAGCATACTGTCTCACTCACATCTGTCTTTACAGGTAATCTGCCACAGCCTTTATGATGTTCAGATCGAATGAACATTCCAAGCGCCACTATAAAAATGTATAAAATAATGAATGATATGAGCGGAGATGTGAGAAGGAATAAATCAACGACTAAAGGAATACTTAAAAATATGTGTTACGCTGGCAGAAATGGCTATTGACTGGGATTATGTGACAGTTAGCAGCTTAGTAGGCGGATCAAACCAAAACCATTTTATTGGCAGCTTGTAGGAAAAGCAGGAATACGCACAAAAAGATATATTGATATATACGTATAATATATAAATCAATCACGAAATCAATAGTTCACCACAAATTAATAAAGCTGCTCTCCTTCTGGGATGAAGATGTCTTTATGACTTTGCAATATGTACCATTGCACTAATGAGCATGTCCACCAAAGGGCCAGACAGGAATGACACAGGCCATCTCACCAATTTCCTTCAAACTCAGCCTGGTGAAGGGGCTCACCTAAAAACTCCAGGAGCCTCAGCTTTTCGATATACAGGTTTTACTACACAAAGTTAAACTACCCCTGTGGTTTTTAGGGGGAACCCCCCCGACATTCTGTCAAACCATGTGGCTCAAGTTTAAGGATCTACCTCTCAGTCAATTCAATTGCCCTTTTGCAAGGACACTTCTTCACCCTTTGTGAGCTCACAGTCAAAGTATTATGTCTTATGGACCATTACATGTCGATCAGAGTTGATTTATCATCAACAAAGCGTTGACACAATGTCAAAAAGGGCGAAATTTTGCATTTTTGAGGCCAAATATTTCCAATGGCTGACCGATCATAGAATAAAGGCTATCATCTCTCTTTGCATCTACTCTCAGGCCAAATAAATTGTGAAAAAATTTTGGCGTTTCATAAATGATGTAAAACCTTGTTCAAGGTTTGGAGCCTGCGTCACTAAGTTTTGTGTGTGATCTCCCTGCAAAAAATGTTCAATAGGACTTCTATGGAATTCTATAGAACTCTATAAAACATCAATGGCACTCTATAGAACATTTTAGTCGAACAGCATCTTCTATAGGATTTTCCATGTGTTCTATAGGAATTAGCTAGAAACTTATATAGCACCTCTATAGAAAAGAAAGTCTTTTTGAGTAACTTGAGTAATGCTGACAAAAGTCAGCCTGGACGAGCCATTAAGCAGAATTTTTCTAATGTTGTCATATGCGGACCTTGACAGTGGCCTATGGTTATCGTGGAGAAAAAATAAGAATGTTTTGTCTATTAACAAAATAGAGATACACCTTTATTCAAGAGTCCCTTGCTTTAAATGTAACATGAGTAATGCTAGAATTGCCCTTATGACTCCTTGCAAGGCTCTGTCGAAGGGTCAATTTACCTTATGTGTACCTTCTAGAAGTTCTAGAAGTGAGAGACCGGACAAATGGTATGAAAATTTGAAATGTGCAGTGATATCCACTATACTGAAGTTGCGAGGAAATCTTGTCCCTTCTAACTTTATGGTGTGCTTATAAGCACATGGGGTACCAGGCACATACCAACTCATTGATTCTCTGATCTGACTATTGATTGACTGACTGATTGCAAAACTTCAGGTATTTGAAGACCTCTTACCATTTCCTCGGCAGCGATTCAAAAATATAAATGTAAGGCATTACAACTTTATTAGGCTATAATGGAAAACTAGTGTTCCTCTTTTGCTTACGAAAACAGAATTATGTTGAAAGTTTGAGCTTTTGAACTTTTCCCTTAATTTAAAAAAATTCTATCAAATTATTCCTTTCCATTTCCATGCATGTGATTGCAGATTATATGCAGAGGTGGAATTAATTTGAATACAATTTAAGGTCTGCTAAGACTTATTCCCACCATCTTTATACATGTATCATGGTCACCTAACAGGATTACTAACATGGTGCTCCTTTTCAGTGAAGACACTCAGTTCTTTCAAATTCATTTTAATTCAATTCAAATGCAAGCCTTGGTTGTCACTGGGGCAGTACCTTCAAAGGTACTGCTGTTGTACCTAAGAAGTGGGTTTTTATTTGTTTTGGAATATAAAAGTACCTTTTAGACCCTAAAAAGGTTCACACAGGTACCTTGAGGTCCTATAATTAGCCCTAAAGGGTACATAATACCTTGAGGAACAGAATAGGACTCCTGCTGTACCCCTATTTCGGAGAGTATACAGGGATGCAAATTGGGAAGGGTAGTATAACATGGTTGCTTTGTTTGTCGCCTTCCATATATGGGTGGGATTGAAGATGCCAAAGTAGAAAAAAACAAGTTCTATAAGAGCTCGGGTGGGTTTGAAGATGCCAAATAAGGAAAAAAAAAAAAGTTCCATAAGAGCTGTTCTATGGAACTGTTTCCTATAGGACTCGAGGTACTAAAGTTCTCTAGAATTCTATTAAACTGTCCTATAGGATTTCTCTAGTACATTTTTTTGCAGGTTCATCACAGTGACGCAAGCCAAATTTTTTAAATAAAAGGGTTGGTTGTAAAAATATTTCAAATGCATTTAGAACACCTGTGAAGCCACTAGAAGTGCATCAAACTGAAAATATTTCGAATAGCATAAAAAATGTCGCCAGTGACCACACAGCGATGCTTGGAATTTCTTTGAAATCAGGCAACTTCGTCAAAATAGCTGGAAAACAAAGCGGAAAGCCAAAAATAATCTCCTACTTGTCCTCATATCATTCCTCTGTTTCAGATTAAATTGTTTCATTGTTAGATCGTCGTAGCCAAAGAAAATTTTGATCGAGATGCCTGATTTCAATGAGTATTCAAAACAAATCAGACATACTTATGCATTAGGAATGAAAGTTCCCTGATGTTATGAGCATGAAGAGAATGCTACCTTTGTTGGGAAATGTGTTTGCAATGGAAAGTATCAGAATATCAATAGGCCTGTGGTATTTTGGTCGAAGTGGAAAGCGAGAAAATAAACGCAAATGCTTCCCAAGATGATACCGCCACACTGCATAGCTAATCGGGTATAGGCTCACCTGTCCAAAAACGGCATTGAGGAGCGGTGTGTATGTCTTGTTCGGGTTGTTCTCGCCTTTTTTAGTCTTTCGGCGGGGAGGCTCTGACGGCGATCCTTTCCTGCGGCGGGGAGTGGCAGCTCCAGAGTCAGGGGTGGCGGCTTCCGACGGGCATGAGCTTTTTCTGAGGGCTGGCTTGAGGGGTTTGGACGAGGCACTGCAATCAAGGTTTTAGAAGAAATACACACAGGCCATTCAGGCACTGGGGTCATTACAGAACCAGAGGCAGCTGCCACAACTGTAATTAAAATGGAGGAATAGTGGCTAGCCTTACATCTGATGATGCATTTTTCAGCTCAAAAATTTCATTTATACCTACTAAATCTTGATTGATATATATATATATATATATATATATATATATATTTTTTTGTATATATATATATATATATATATATATATATATATGTGTGTGTGTGTGGGTGTGTGTGTTCATTTTCACAACAGTAGAAAACACAATAGGCCACATTGATATTCAGAGTCCTAAACATTCCCAATAAATACTGTGAATAGTGGCATAACAGAACATTCGCCTGAATATTCATGAAAATATATATTCCAAGTGCTTTAATATTCACATGCATTATTCATTCCTATTTCATGTATTATTTTATTAATTTTTTAATATCTGTTTGAATCTTTCAATTTTATTTTTAAAGTGAAATTATATGTTGATCTTCCCCCTGTTTTTCATTGTCTGTTTTTGAAACAGATGTAACAGATTTCCAGAATTGCAAGCTATGAATATGGACTTTTGCTCTCACCTGTCGGTTGAAGATGCTCTCTCTTTTCCCTGGGACATGCTGACTGTTGAGGAGAAATGTTCCGCACGATATAAAGAAACACTCAGAGGAAACATAAGTAAAGTCTGTCAGCCATTTATTAACTTCTGCTGTGGGTGAATACTGTGCATGGATGCTTTGCATCTTTGAGTAACTGTTCAATCAGCCTTTCATCTCACAAAATCACAGACACTGACTAACAGTCTTCTAAAACAAAGGCAAACAAACTTTGAACAATCTCTACACATTTTTGTAAATATCATCTTATTTGCTTGAATTTCCAAAAAAAAAAAAAATTCCATTAATTTTCCTTATTCTTGCTTTTAAATTCAATAGGTTAATACACCCAGTGATTGAGAAAAATGAGAGCATACAGGCACCCACATTGCGAAGGCAAACCGTAACTGTGACAGAGCGATATATTTTCGGCAATATATTTGAATCATATTTTTGTCCAGTAACCAGTATACTCTTACCTTTAAAGGCAAAAAACAGAGGTGCAGAGAGGAGTCAGGAATCACCTTTTCTGCAAAGGAGCAGACAGGAGGTGACAGGAGCGACAGGTGTGAGTCCCTGCCTCTCACCTCGCCACTTTACCGCGGTAAGACTTTAAGAGGTGATTACCCAGCTTAATGTGTCCAGATTAAGAGAGGAAACACGTGCCTTTGTGTGACTAATGAGATATGGGGCCAAAACCACTGATTTCCCTTACAGAACTAGATTTGATCTGCCGAACTAGATTTGAAAGTTTTGTTGTATAATATGTGTTTTATATGGTTTATCAAATGAAACTGTTTAGTTTTGCTTGACAATGAAATGTGATGAAATAGATTCCACTGGGGTACTTGTGGATATGTTTCTTTTAACAGTTCATTTCTGGTGTCTCAACAACGCATTATTCAAATTAAAATACACAAAACCACTACAGCAGATTATTTCACTGACCATTAGGGTGCATGTTTTATAAACAAGGACTGAAGTATAAGCTTCATTCATGGTGAGTTGAACATCTTCTTTTTGTGGCTGTATGTGTTATGAGCTCTGAGTATGTGTTGTATGTTATGGGGAGGGAACCAGGCCCATATCCAGGGACATTCATAAAGGCAACTTATTACGATAGCCACGATAAGCTCAAAGAAAGAAAAGGAAAAAAATTGAAAAGGCAGGGAGGCTGCCCCTAATAAATTAGTCACGGGTACAATAAGGAGAACAAGAACTAAACAAGATATTACATGAAGCACTGATCATTAGTCTACAATCCAGCAAAGACCAGACAAAGACCAGGAACTTAAATATAATCAGTCAACTAGTAACAGGCAAAGGAGGAGGTCAGGAATGCAGTAAAAGTGGGGAGAGACACAAGACAACATTTAATCAATTAAGGGAACTGCACTAAAACTGACACAGATTGCTGCATTACTAGGAAGACAATTAATAAAATGAAAGGGACACGACATTATACAGTTTTCTCTTCTGGTTTTTATTTCCTCAAAATTATAATCCAATGGTTTCGAGCAGTGGTTCTAGCACTCAGTCCTGGGGAACCCCTGTGCATGCCTGTAATGAAAAAATTTATTTTCTGTGGGCATGTAGTACTTATCTCATAAAATTTCAAATTTTTTATTTCAACATACATGAAGAGAGGTAATTATCAATAACTGATGAAATTAAAAATAAGGCCAATCAGCGAGCTCTCAACTGTTATGCACTCCTGTCAACCAATCCTAACCATCTGGAAGATAATGAAGTTTTCAGTAAACACGCAAAGGATAATGAGGCCCACCTGATTTGCCTGGAAGCTTAAAGTGGCTAATTAATGCATGTGCCACAACTAACCTGGTTACCAAAAAAGTTTTTAAGTTGGCCAGTTCGTCTTGGTTCACACTGAGTATATGTGACCTGGGTGGAAGAGTCTGGAGACCCAACGGTGAACATTATGCTGGCTGTAACATCATCCAGCATGACAGATTTGGCAGTGGGTCAGTGATGGTCTGGGGAGGCATATCCCTGGAGGGTCACACAGACCTTCATGACATACCCAATGGTACCGTAACTGCTGTTAGGTACCGGGATGAAATCCTTAGACCTTATGCTGGTGCAGCGGGTCCTGAGTTCCTCCTGTTGTAGGACAATGTCCGGCCTCGAGTGGCCAGAGTTTATAGACAGTTCCTGGATGACGAAGACATTTATGCCATTGACTGGCCCTCTTGTTCCCCTGACCTGAATTTAACTGAGCACCCATGGGGCGTTATGTGTTGATGCATCCGACGCCGCCAAGTACTGCCACAACCTGTGCTGGAGCTCACTGATGCGCTGATTCAGGTCTGGGAGGAGATGGCCTGGGACACCATCCACTGACTCATCAGGAGCATGCCCAGACGTCAGGAGGGCATACAGACACACAGGGGCCATAATCACTACTGAGTCACAAAATAAGTTGCTGTAATAAAATTTACAAAAGTTGGATAAGACCATGATGTCATTTTGTTCTTAAAAAATTTTACAATGTATTTCAGTAAAGACTTTAATTTGAATAATTTGTTCATCAAGATCTGATATGAAATTTAAGTGTTCCCTCAATTTTTTGAGCAGTTTAATAACAATGATAATACCATCAGTAGAAAATAATAATAATAATAATAATACTTTCACTCATTCAGGAAAGTGTCTTTGTTCTTTTTGAAATGAATAATTCTCATTGGAAATATAAGGAGACAAAATGAAATATGATAAGGTAAAACCAGGGACAGTTGTAACAGGGGATGGTTGTAACAGCTTGAATGCCTACGGTTAGAAACAAGCTTAAGTGATATCACTTACTCTATATATACACTCAGTTACAAACTAACAGTCAGGGTGGTTCACATAAGGGGATAACATGGCTGGTATTACTGGGACAGTTGGAATGCCAAGTTACAACCATCCCTGAACCAAGTACTTTCATTGATATTTTGAAATCATAAAGGCAGACATAAACTAGATTCCATGCGTGATTAATGATGACCAGTTGCATAATAATAATAATAATAATAATAATAATAATCAGACAGGTGTTTGCTCACTGCTTGCCAGCTATCAGAAAGATGGAGACAAACAGGGGAGTCCCATTTGCCTTTACTGGACAGCTTCATATTAAGTAGTGAAAGTAAGAGCATTTCCACCCACACAATGCAAAGAGAATAGAGATTTCAAGGGATTGGGACTAAACAGCTGCATAGTCTTCAGAAGACCACTTATTAGTCAGGCTAATTAGAAAACAACAGCTTCAATTTGCTAGGGAACATAAAGTTAGGACTCTGGAGCAATAGAAAAAGGTTATGTCGTCTGATGAGTCCAGATTTACCCTGTTCCAGAGTGATGGGCGCATCAGGGTCAGAAGAGAGGTGAATTAAGTGATGCACCCGTCATGCCTAGTACCTTGCATACAAGCCTGTGGGTGTAGTTTTATGATCTGAGGTCGCTTCATTTGGTCAGGTCCAAGTTCAGAAATGATATGACTCGAAAAAATGAGGTCAGCTGACTACCTGAGTATGACCAGGTTTTTCCATAAAATGATTTTTTTCCCTTCCCTGATGGTATGGGCATATTCCAAGACAACAATGCAAGGATTCATTGGGCTTAAATTGTTGAAGAGTAGTTCAGGGAGCATGAGACATAATTTTGACACATGAATTGGCCACCACGGGGTCCAGACCACTGTCTATGGTCCAGACCTGAACCCCATTGAGAATCTTTGGCATGAGCTGAAGAAGACTCTATGCATCGGTCCGACTCTCCCATCATCGTACAAGATCTTGGCAAAAAATTAATGCAATTCTCAACAGAAATAAATGTGACATTGCATAGGTTTATTGAAATGATGCCACAGCGATTGAGTGCTGAAATGAAAGCTTAAGGTAGGTATACATTCCCAAAATAGGCTATTTTTTTAAAAATTGTTTTTGACATTTTCGTAAAATAACCTTCAGTAAGTTCATAGTGTGTGTACTTGATAGGACTATCAAAAATATGGACATCTGTTGTTTTTTGTCAATTTTTGTCAATCAGCATTTTTAACGATGAAATAAAATTAAACATATTTATTTACTTCACTGTGGTACGTTTATTCCCCAGTCGTTTCCTGTTTCATTTTCCCAGATTCTCAATCGACATAGATTTTGCCTTTTATCAGAATTACCTCCTCCATATTTGAGGATATTCTGAAAGTGACATTTAGTCTCTAAATGAAAGTGAAAGTATAAGACAGCGCGACTAGGAATTCATAGGAGGTACTAAAAGAGGTAAGTAAACCATTTTAATATATTTGAACCTACGTTTTGGAGTCTACTTGCATTTTTGAGCGGATTCCTTCGTTTGTAACGATTTTTCAGACATTGATATCAGCTATAAAGCGTGACTGCCAGGTGCAATTCTATTTAGTTGTCCTTGTGGACTAACATGGCTGCTATTATTTCGCCCGTTCTTCAACGCAGCGCTTCCCGGGCTTTAAGTGCCTGCATTCGCGGTTTAGCTCGGTTCATGATAGAACGTCTTAATAATGAGATGCTTAATTATTTTCTCTCTCAGCTCAAAAGACTGATGATGCCCAAAACGTCATATTTAATTTCGTTTCAGATATACGTCCTATTGTCTGCGCATCTGTTGTTCATTAGTATGCCTTCGGGCTATTTAACGGTAATTTAATCACTGCCATATAGGCTATACGCGGTAGCCGTAAATTTCCAACATTGCCAGGATTCAAAAGAATTGGAAAGAAGGCTCATCCCATTCCCGCCTCCGTGATTAATGTCCGTAGTGCGGTAGTTACAACTTTTTTTCCCCTGCTTCAGTACGTCACATTCCAAGCATTATGGTAATTTTTGCTTTTTAGGGATGTTGCCGATCCTGTTCCTGGCTGCTTGGTTTCCTCTGATTTGCGATGCCGCTGGTAAGTGCATGTGTTTTGTCCTTAAGAGTTCGCTAATGTCTAAAGTGTTAATGTCAAGTTAATCAGTGCATAGAAATTATGGCGGTAAATAGATTTCATGATTTGTAAAGGAAATCATTAGCTTATGAACTACCGAAGAAAGCGGGAAAAAATAGAAAAAAAAAACACTGTCTAGTAAACGTATAGTTTCTGTCAGATTCTTTTGCTTTCATTTTCACCAATTTTCCATTTATGTTCCTTTTTTTAAATTTTACAGACATGGAGCTTTTGATCGTGTCAAACAATAATGGAGCTCAAAAGCCTTGCGCGGCTTAAATGTTATTCAAATGTTAAAACGCCGAAAGTAGTCTACGGGCCAAAAGTTTGGGGCCACCCTCAGATTTAAAAAAAAAATCACACATCAACTGTTCTTTCCTTATTTTTTGCACTTGAAATAACTTCAGTGCATAAAATGTAGGAAGCCAATAGGTTTTAGGTGAATTCCAGATCTAAGATCACATTTTAAAGCTGCCTTGACTGATTAATCACTGACCACAATGTTGTACAATTGAGTTCAAATGCCTTTGTGTTACATGATTTTATGTCACTAGAACATGAACAATTTTATGTAACAAGAAGGCATGTTATATACTGTAAATACCTTCCCCAAAATCAAGGGGTCACATTGCACTTGGTGCACTATTAAAAATCTGAGGGTGACCCCAAACCTTTGGTCTGTAGCGTAGCTGAACCGATAAAAGGATTTAACCATTTAAAAAAAAAAACATGAAATACAATTGCTCTTCAGTAGAGTGGAATAGTTTGCCATCCATTTATTACCATCAGAGAGTGTGCCGTTTTACCGTGCCATCTGTCCCATTTTACATGAACATCTCACTGGAGTGAGGTGGGGGTTCCGCATGTCTTTGAAGGTCAAAAGCTTCAATGTAGTATTTTATTTGATGGCATATTTTCTTCATAGAAATATAATAGAGATCCATTACAAGTTGTAAACGTAACACTTATGGTAGTCTCTCTAATCTTAAGTGGTTTTTTGATCATGGGCCAAAATCTGTCCCAAATTATCAGACCTCATCCAATGTTTGCCTTGAAACCTGCTTGTGTTGGTGCGTGCATATTTTCTAATCAATTATGTGTTCAACTCTCATAGGATCCTTTTCGGTTGTGGTTCCCCGTGATCCGATCTCGACCCAGATGGACAGCACAGTCACCCTGCCCTGTTGGCTGTCCCCTGCCCTCAGTGCAGAAAAAATGGAGATTCGCTGGTTCCTGTCTCCGTCCTTCAACAAAACTGTCCTCCACTACATAGACGGGCAGATACAAGAGCGCTCTCAGCACCCTCGGTTCAGAGGGCGCGCTTTTCTCGGGTCGAGGAGCCCCGATTCCAGTGGGCTGATAGGAGGAGATGCCTCCCTCAGACTGGAGAACGTAACGGTGGGGGACGAGGGGGAGTTCCAGTGTTACATCAGCAGCAAACTGCACTACGACTCAGGGCGGGTGCCTCTTAGCGTGAAGGGTGGGTACCAACTGCCAAAGGCTGGCCTCACGGTGAATTTAAACTGAATTAGTATCAGCACCTTTCACGAAATACTCTAACAAATGGGTAAGCCAGATGCTTGAATTTTAAAACAATTTTCAAATCAGAAAACAAAATTGGTTTAAGTGGTACACTGACACCCTTTTGTGTAATACTTGGTGGAATCGCCATTGGAGTGGATACCTGCATTGATTCTGCATTCTGTGACAAGGTCATTGAGCACTTTTGCTTTCAAGGTTTTCAATTACGTCCAGAGTCTGGAGACTGAGACGGCTCCAAATGGGATTGGTTCCAGTAGTGCCCCCCCCACCCCCACCCCCCCCCCACCCCCCACTCATCCACACATAAACCGATCCAGCTATAAGCTTGTCAGATATTGGATGGGTGGATAGATGTATTGACAGATGCATGACCCTTGTGATGGAGAGTGTGGAGGTGTATCTTTGTTTTGCTAATACTAACCTCTCTATCCTGCTCCTTCCCTTGTCTCTCTCTCTTCTAGTGACTGGTACTGTTCCTGTACTCTCCATACGCCATTTTAATAACAGTCTCCTGAATGCCAGCTGTGCATCGTCTGGTTGGCACCCTGAACCGCAGGTGACCTGGTCCAGCAGTCAGGGGTGGTCAGATGTCTCCCCTGGCGGCCTGCAGTACAGTCCTGAGGCAGAGCAGGGCTTGGTTTCGGTGTCCAGCTGGATCCTCAGACCCCCCTCTGATGCCGGTTGGCTGTCCTGCACCATGCAGCTGCCCGGGTGGGGCAGGCAGGAGGGCAGAGTGGCTTTACTAAGCGCCCCTCCACACACATCTAAACCTGGTGAGTGCGGGTGTAGAAAGCCTCAAGTCACTCCCTAAATGAGCATGCGCACTGTTTACTGTTTTCTGAACCGGCTGTCACACTGAAGTGACGCCATTTGTGCTATATGCTTGCGAATGACTAGGAACCTGAGTGTGTTTTCACTCATCAAAACAAATGTCTCCTCTCCTCCCACCCCCCACAAACCGCAAAATACCAAACGACTGGAGTTTAGTTGCCAATCAATCCAACAGCAAAATTCGGTAAAGAAGTACTTAAGCGGCTTAGTCCACAAACATTTTGGGAACGCTGACGGGAACAGAGCTGAGAACAATGTGTCTCCCCGTCCCTCCTTTCAGGGGGGCATAATAAAGCCATTAATAATATTATTATCATAACTATAGCTTTATTGGCAGAGAAATTGTCAGATTTGTTAGGTGGGATCATGACCTCTTCTAATTATTATGGATGTATAACGGTATGGTGTGTAATATGTTGCATTTTCTATGGTATCTAACTATCCCGTGGGAAAAATGTGTAGCTCAATCTCGTCTCTTGAGATGAATTTGAGCTTCTCATATTTGTATCATTCTGTGATCATTTGTTTCTGGGTTACTTCTCCTAAAGGTCCCTTAGGAGCAAGAGTTAAGCTAAAAAGAGACAAGACATCACTGAGACAAAGGAGGTTGAGTTGAGATTACTATTTGAGCAATACTTGAGAAGTGGGATAAACAGAGGAGATGTCATAATTGTATGCCCCTGATCTCAATTATGTCTTGGTCATTTTGAAGGAGAATTAAAGAGAACGACTAAAAAAAAAACCTTCGAAATCCTCCAAGCAGTCGGATGCAGAATTATGTTTTTTGGGGAAACTTTTATTCGGTTTTGCCTGTGATTACCGTAGAAATCTTTTTTTTTTTACTGTTTTTTTTAAAACTGTTAACTGTTTTAACGGAAGCTGAGGGTTAACCTTACAATGGATTATTCAAATCATTGGAAAGCTTGTAAATGCGGAATAAATGAACTGGCCAAAACACTGGCCAAAACTATTAAGCAATATAAAGCATTGTTTTGCACTCCAGCGGCCATGACTGCATTCTAGAGACTGCTCCAAATAAGTTGTTCTTGTCGTGTTCCCTTCCTAAAGCTTTGATGGAATCTCTTATCTCCTCTCTCTCTCTCTTGCTCACACACACGCAAACACACACACACGCACATTCAAATACATCCGCAGATGACCAGTCTGGAGGGTGGAAGGCCCTGTCCATTGCATTGCTAATTTTTGCATTTGTTGCCATCGGCGTGTTCATCGCACTTAGAATCATCAGGAAGAAAAGGAAAGGTGAGAATTTTTCCTAACAACCGCGCGGCTGCATTACTTAAATTATTTGTCATTTATGGTGTTCAAGGTTTAAAGGTCGATTCACCAAGTAAATGAGTGCATGTGTGTTTCAGGTCAGAGACGTTCAAAAAAGGATCCAGGTATGGCATCCTCCTTTCTCAGCAGTAAAATAACCAAATTATTGTTTTATTACAAGGAATTTTCCTACCAGTCTTACTTCTGCTTTGTTGCATTATAAAAAGCCTATATGGAGATGATAGAGATAATAAACTACAGTCTAAATGTCACTTTCAGAGGCTGAGTCGCTTCTACCTAAAGGTAAGAAAATTAAATTTAAATTTAACATTTTTTATGTCCATACCATTCATACTAGGTTAAAAGGTTAAAAGTTGAAGGGATATGCTAGTTAGTATAACAAGCGCAAAACTTTGCACAGACCCACAGTGCCTAACACGCATGCACCCTAGAAAATGTAAAGTGAAAAACTGTATTATAGTATTTAAGTATTATAGACAACCCCCCGTTCATTAATTTGAATAGAATTCGAGCAAAACCATGAGGCACAATAACTCATTCGAATGACTGTTGAATTTTGAATGTAAGGTCTGCATCATTTGTTCCCACAGTGGCCTTGCAGCTTTTAAAAAACTGCTAAAACTGTGCAGTGTTTTTGTAATCAACAAGCTCCAAATAAGTTGCCATCATTTGACAAAGTTAATTGAAAAACCTCGTTGACATGCCATTTCAGAAAACCGTTGACTCAAGGTGCTGAGATGATAAATTCTGTATTTCTATACAAAGGTTGAAATTTTTTTGTTTTTGTTTTTATGAGCATGATAGTCAATCATCGGTTAGATACAGTTTGACTTCAGCGAACATCTTTAAGACTGTTGAACAACTGTGCCCAACTTCATCCTGATTTAGTCATTCGCACTATTGTCGAATCAATAAGTAACAACTCCATTCATTTTCACTCTGATCAGACCCCTGTAAGAAAACTGTTCCAGAAGTAATTGGTAAGAAAAGATTTATACTGTAGTAATTGCATGTAAAGTATTTCTGAATAATGAATGAAATGCAGTCAGTATGGAGCCTATGTGCATATGTCAGCTCATTATACTTTGTTTTTGTATATTTTTGTGCAGATTTTAATGAAGCAAGGAAAAGACATGGTAATATTTTCTATTTCATAAAATATTATCTACATTCATGGTTGCAATGTCACATAAGCCTTCGTGGGTATTAGTGAACAAATACCAGTTCCAATTATTAGTTCACAAATTTCGATAAATGTTTAGTCCTATTACGATAAAAAATTTGACAATTTCTTCAAAAATGGGCATCGAGTTTTCATAAATTTCTGCAGAAAACCTAACATTTTAATTATCCAAGTTGGCACCCCTAGTGCGGTTTGACGGTACAAAGCCAGACAAAAAAGGGAGAGACAGAGTTTCCAGTATTAAGGCAGTGACCCACTAATAGCCATCTATTTATACATAATCGTGCAGCGAAAAACGTGTCGAAAGACAGGCTCCTCTCTTGTCATGGTTGTCCTATAGATATGTGGGGAGAAGATCTTTTGCCGAAAAAGTTATTCCTGACTTTAAAGATATTTAGACTTGATGAAATTCCACTCATCCATAGTACAACCCCATTTCCAGAAGATTTGGATGCTGTGTTATATGTAAATAAAAACAAAATGCAATGATTTGCAAATCATTGAACCTCTATATTTAATTGAAAATAGTGCAAAGATAACATCAGATGTAAAAACTGAGACTTTTTTTTGTTTTTGAAAAAAAAAAATCTGCTCATTTCGATTTTGATGTTAGCAACATGTTTCAGAAGAATTGGAATAGGGGCATGTTCACCACTGCGTTGGATCACCTCTTCTTTCAACAACTCTGTAAAATTTTGGGAACTGAGGAGACCAACTATTGTAGTTTTGAAAGCAAAATGTTTTCCCATTCTTGCTTGATGTGGGATAACCGGTGCCCAACACTTTGCATCCACATTTGTCATATTTTTTTGTCTCGGGTGACAGGTCTAGACTGCTGGATGGTCAGTCTAGCACCGTGACTCTTTTCCTACAAAGCCATGTTATTGTGATATGTGCAGAATTTGGTGGTGGGCATTGTCTTGCTGAAATGATCAAGCCTCTCCCTGAAAAAGACATCTGGATGGCAATATATTTTGCTTCGAAACCTGTATGTTTCATGCAGCATTAATAATGTCTTCACAAATGTCCAATAAGCCATTCCAAGTGCACTAATGTACCCCCGTACTATCATGGATGCATGCTTTTTAACTGTGTGCTGATTAAAAGTTTGGAAGTCCCCCTCCCTCATAGCATGGAGGACATGCCATCTATGATTTCCAAACAGAATTTAATTTTAGTCAGACCTGAGGATAATTTTCCATGTCTCCTTAGTCCACCTAAAATGAACTCAGGCCCAGAGAAGGCAGCAAGTTTCTGGATTTTATTCATGCATAGATTAATACTTACATGGCAGAGTTTTAACTTGCATTTATGGATGCATCGACACATTATGTTCATTAACAATGGTTTACTTTAAGGCACTGCGTTGCGGTGCAGAAGTGACTATCATGTCGCAGGTTCGAGCCCCAGTCGTACCAACTGGCAGTGGTCGACAGCTTTTTCAGAGTAGCTCACAATTGGCCATTGTGCTACCGGGTTTCAAATTGGGAAGGGACTTTCGGGAAAGGGGAAATAAATAGCTTTGTTCGTTGCTCCTTTTGGCCAAACAGGAGCTCGTCAGGAAGATTCCAGGCTTGTTCATGTCCGGGTATCCTCCCACCTCGTTCTGAACTTGCAAAGATTCAACCAATGAGTGTATAAGAAGCAGTGGCTGACAGGCATGTGCTTCGGAGGAGAGCCGTGAACTGTCTTCACTCTCGTGAATTGGCAACAAGGGATCGCAAAAGATCGAGCTTTTTATTTAGTTCACCAATTTGGCATTTCAGATTCGGGTGGGATTGGAGATGCCAAATTTAAAAAAAAAAAACAAGGGTTTACTGAAGTGTTTCTGAGTTTATGCTGTGATTTCCATTAATAATCTTGTATATTTTTAATGCAGTGCCACCTGAGGGCCTGAAGATCACCAGCATTCAATATAGGTTTTCGGCCTTATCCCTTGCATACAGAGTTTTCCGCAGATTCTCTGAATCTTTTCATGATAGTATGTACCTTAGTGGATGAATTACCCGCATTCTTTGCAATTTTATGTTGAGAAATGCTATTCTTAAATTGTTCAACTATTTTCCCACGCAGTCTGTCAAAGAGTGGCAAAGCCCTCACCATTTTTATTTCTGAAAGACAATATACCCAATCATGTTACTGACCTGTTGCCAACTATCCCAATTAGTTGTAACATAGTCCAACACTTTTTTTTATTTTTTAGCATCATACAATATTCTCAGTCTTGTGACGCCCCAGTCCCAACTTTTTGTTGCTGACATCAAATTCAGAATGAGCAGATATTTTTCAAAAAAACAAGAAAATGTCTGCTTCAAAATTTGATATGTATGATTTTTCAGTTAAATATAGGGTTTAAGTGACGTCCAAATTATTGCATTTAGATTTTTTTAAAACATTTTACACACCATCCCACCTTTTTCTATCTCACCAACGACAATAGTTGGGAAATACTATGGTTTAGTTCCGGGGCTGCTGCCACCGCAGAGATTTTATGATCGGGGCTCTGGAAGCCACAATTATAACAGAAATGTTTTCAAATTTTACACAGGCAAGATATGGCAATGCTCAATTTTCATCAATTGTGGACATCCAATATGGCTGCCAGCGGCCATTTTGTTCAAAATTTGGGGATTGGGGAGATACACGACTCGGTCCCTGTGACAACTGAGTTATCTAGTTTGATAATGGGGTTGTGCTGTGAAAACAGAGCTAACTCGCATTACAGTTGAAGACTTGCTGCACGGCTCCTGAAACCGGCCAGACATTGAACCAACAGAAGGCAAAATCACTTCAAATTTGATAGCAGATGATGCTCTAGTGACAAATACATATTCATTGGAGTAACAATGAAGAGTTTGAACTTGAAGATCATTCCTCAATTTCTGTATGAACACCAACAATCACTGCTCGCTAAGCATGAACGCTGGCAGGTACTTTGTACTTCATCGGGAGCATCATGAATGGCTTAAGCAGGTTGGATTTAACTGATCTCCTAACTTGTCCTGAGGTACAGAGCAGTTCTGGGCTTTATGTCCATGGAACTTGGAACTGGAACTCTCGAGTATAAGTGCTATTGGGCACCCAATCTACAAGTAATTTGCGGGTACCTGGGTACCAGGCAGTTATTTAGTTAGAAACTTTCTCTTACATTTATAAATTATACACAGTGGAGGAAAACTCTTCCGCAGGAGGGAAGAAATGTTGTGCATGTTTGGCGAATTAACTCAACAAAGAGAGACATTCGGATGGTCTCAAGGGGAACCATTTGGTTCAATATCTTACTTCAAAAGCATTTTTTTTGCTGAACAAGCAGCACTCACCATCCTAAGGTCCGAAAAATTCATGTCTGCTTGTACCACAGAGTCAGGTATAGATCTGCCAGTGCAATATGCGATGACGAGCAAGCATCATTTACAAACAGCTTGTATTTCCTGATTTCTAACATATTATTCAAAGAAATAATCCATAATTCTGGGTAATTTACCCTGATTTACTCAGTTTCCATTCGTATCTGCAACACTTACACCCGTTCTGATATTAAGTGGTGAGATTTCAAGTGTTTTGTGAGTGCTTTGTCACAAGTTGAAAGAATCATTCAATGCACCAATGCAATGTGTGCTGTATTCATGCGTTGTGACTGGTATTAGCTGTTTGACAAGCAATGTCATGCACTGAGCCAAACTCAATACTGGTGCTCTACTTCGTTCATTTTGGTAAATCTGGAAAAAAAGTAGAGTCTGTCTTTACCATGGATGCTTGCTTTGATTTTCATTTTTGATGTTTTATGTGCATTTTAAAGCCAGTAAAAAAACTGTAAGGTCTCAATTTTTACTTGTGACTCTGTGAGACACAGAAACAAGGTACCATAAGAAAGCAGGTGATTTTTGTGTGTCTGGAGTCTAGTTTTTTCCCCCAGGACCTGAAGTTCTCAGGTGGGACCTGGACCACAGGCCTGCTTCTAACCCTACCAAGTGGTTGAAAACACTAGTGCTCACCAACTTGCGACTGACACTGACTTGGCCTTGGATAATGTTTTGAATGAAATCTCATGAGATCTTTGGCATTTCTGTCTATTTATACATCTGTCATTTATAGTGGAAGTCATAATGGATGAAGAAACGGCTCATCAAAGTCTGAAGCTTACTCAGGACGGGAAAAGGGTACGAGACTCAGAGCCCGGGGAAAGGACCCCAACTGATAAGACGTTCACTCACCATCTGTTTGTCATGGGGAAAGAGGGCTTTACCTCTGGATGTGCTTATTGGGAAGTGGGACTATACCTCGAGAATGTGGGGAACAAAGAGTCCTGGACTGTGGGTGTGGTCACAGAGTCAGCTAACAGGGCTTGTGAAGTTTTAAGCCCTACTAAAGGCTACTGGGTCCTCTCTTCAGATAGAGATAAAGGACTCTATTTAAATACTGTAATAATAAGTGGCACATCGCTCAGCAAGAGATTAAGGCCAAAAACATTGGGAGTCTTTTTGGATTATGACGAAGGCATAGTCTCGTTCTACAACGTTGAAGAGGAAAGCCACATATTGACGTTGTTCACGACATTCCGTGAGAGAGTTTATCCACTCTTTGGTCCAGGACAGGGTGATAACGCACCACTATTTATTCAGTCTGTTCCTGACGTGACCCCAGGACGAAACGCAAATTCTGATGACATTTCTAACTCACCCAATATCACACTGACTCCCTCTGAGCGCAAAACCCAAGAAAATGTACTAGTTGAAACCCAAGACCAAACATTTACAACCTCAATTGGGGAACCAGGCAGCTAGATAAATTATGTGGGTCTCAAAAAAACCAAAGCCATGCAGAAAAATACTCAATGTTAATTCTGCAATAACAAAGTTCAGGCATATTCATGAGGCCAATCTAATTTTACTGTCAATTTAGCACTGTAAATTTTACTGCGCACGTCTGCAGTGATCCATGTCTGCACTCCTGCAAGACGTCTTTAAACAAGCAAATTTCCCAAGAATATTTTGGTAGGTGTGACTGTGGACTCCTCAATTTTCTGATTGCGTTTTTCTAAAGATTGTCAAATTTGTTGCCGATACTCGGAGTGAATTCACCTGTACGACACACATCTCTGTGAAACGTGTGCTCCCATAGGAATTGGCCGTCTTAAGGTGCATAATAAAGCACTAATGAGAAATAACCACTCTTTAAAGCAGATAGAATGGACAATTCTGCAAACCTCACGCCTCAAATGATTTGAAGCCCATGACTTGAATTTGCGATACAAGAACTGAATCAAACAATTTTCTAGCCAGTTTTCTACACAATTGTAGGAAGCATCTGCTGTAAATTTCTGGGATATTCTAAGGAATCTTTACATAACATAACATGAATGGCAAGAATAGGCCTTTCAGCCCAACTAAGCTCGCCAGTTTCTTTATACTATTGTGAATACAGTGGCTCCAATAAGTATTTGTACACTACTTGAAAATTCGACTACATAACAGCTTTTGTATATTCGGCTAAATGCTTGCTATTGTGTGTAAAGGTGATTAAAATATTTGATAATCAATATGTTTTAAACAAATATTTAATGTCAAAATGGCATATTTGGTCAGAAAGGCGATTATCTGACCCAATAAGTATCTGTATAGTTCCATTAGTGAGTCACAAAACTTATAATACTCACCTAAAATTGACTCAAGATGTTTACAGGACATGGTTGACTCACTTGGTCTGATTTAGTCAAGCATGACCATACTGGACGCTCCCTCTGTACACTGTATTGAACCTATGTAAATGGCCTGACCATGCCCATAATGTATTCCTGTGATATATGGCTAAGACAGGCGAGATACCCCGTCGAATGCGGGAGCAAATCATTCAGCTACATAAAGAAGGCCAAAGCACCAGAAAAATTGGAACTCGGCTATCGTTACGCCACACGACCATGCAGTACATCATCAAGAAGTACAAACAGTCTGGACGCATAGCCAATGCAGCCAAGAAAGGACGTCCCAGGAAGACCAGCCAGCGCACTGACCGGTACATCTCCCTGCTGGTACAGAGTGAGAGACAGTCCTCGGCCTCCAGTCTTGTCACCAAAGTGGAGGAAGCAACTGGAAGCCATGTTCGTGCCCAGGCCACCCGTAACCAGCTCCATGAAGTACAGTAGTGTACAAATACTTATTGGAGCCACTGTAAATCCTTACTTTTTGAAGATTGGTATGAGAGGAATATATGGTCTATAGTTGACTTGATGGACACGAATGGCAATTTATTATGTTATGTGAATATAGGCCACTAGATGGCAGTATTTACCTTTTTTTTTATTCAGCTCAGACTGAAGCTATGTTTGGACATGTTTCAGACATGTCTAGGGCAAGTCCCCGAAAATGAAAAAAAAAAAGGTCTAAATGTGGGTGGGGTCTGCAAAAGAGTATATAAGGAGTAGAATTGAGACAGTAAAGTAGTAGGAGAAATTGCAAGGAGAAGGATACATGTGACCAGACCTGTCATTTCTGTTCAAGACCTGTGAAGTTTCTTTTGTGGATTTTTGCCTGTTTGAGCATTTTCTTCACCCAGGACATCACCAAGCCACCCCACCAAAACAAGGGACTGTAAATATTTCTGTTTTTGTTGTAAATCAATCTTGGTCGTAGTTGTAGATAGTAGATTAGTTAGTTGTAATTGTCTGTTTGATTAAATGCGTTTGGGTTTTGAATTGTGTCTGTCATCCCTTGCTGTTGCTGTTGTGTTGTAAATTGTAATAACAAATTGGGGGCCATAACACTTAACTTATGAACAATTCTGAATGAAATATACAGTGGCTCCGATAATTATTTGTACACTACTGTACTTCATGGAGCCGGTTACGGATGGCAGACATTCTTTAGAAATTAAATTATAGGCAAGACATTACTAAAACTGCATTTTCACTGAAGTGCTCACAAAATAAGTTCATGTGGACCCAACAGATAGTCAGTAGATCATATTTTTTAACTCTGAATGACTTTGTGACTCAATGGCCACACCCCAAGGTAACAAAGGACTCCATACCTTTGTATCGAAGTTGCACCCAAATCCTGATATAATGTTCAAGTCATTTAGATTTAACCAGTTAGATTCCTGTGCTTTGTATTCCATGAAAGCCTGTTGTAACCGTTTGTCCAAACAGAAAAATGATGCTCAGCAGTCACTCACTGTTAAGGACTTAAAATCCCACATCATCCCTGATTTGCAATGTTATCGGGGCGCTCAAGTGTGGCTCAATGAAGAAAGAAGGTTCTGTGCTGTGCTCACATCTTGATTTGTTGTTTTCTGCTGTATCATGGGGTTTAATTCCTCTGCAACAAATAAAGGACTGCTCAAAACTGGAGTAAATATCTTTGTACAGTACATTATCCAAATGCGGTACTAGGGTCCAAACACACAGGACTAATCCCTATTCACCCCTCAGCCATAGCCCTCCATTTTGCGCATTCACATGTAGGGTTAGAGTGTCAGGAATCTTGTTGAGATAGAGGGGCGAAGTACCGGGTCAATATGGCCCTCCTAACAGAGGTTTTTCAGAGGCACAGGGGGAAGAGAAATCTCCCAGAATTCCTTGCAAGTCATCAGCAAACTTTTCAGGTGGCAACAACAGAAAACCGCAAATGTAAGCATTTTTACAATAAACTAAATTCTGAAAATCGGATCATCTTCATTTAAGACAATTTCAATGTAACATAGACCTTTCCTTTGTAAGAAACATATAACAAACATTGCCAGTTGTTTGTTTAATGCCATTTCAATGTATTACTAAGCTTTACTTTTCAAAAAATACCACAAAAATAGCTAGTTATGTGTGCTTGTGTCAGTATGCTTGTTTGCCTCTAGCTAAATAGCTAATGTTATAATATTGTTTAATTCTTTGTTATATTGTGGTTGCTTAAGTAACCAAACCCATGCACCACCCTCAATCAACAGAGAGAAAAAGAGTCATACAACAAGCCATTAAAGGCTGATTTCTGCATGACGGTGCCAAATTTCGACATATTTACATTCCACCCTCCCTTTTTATTGGCCTATGACACACAAAATCTTACATTAGTCCAGATGTGAAACTGCTTCAAGTTGTAGCTCCACTAATATCAGTGCACACTGGCAGGGAAAGAGGGCTGCTAGTACAGGGTGCTGCAGTGAAGTTGCCTGGCTGCGATCGTTTTTATTTGACAACTTGTATGTTTGATTGAAAGCATAAAACTTGTAAATTGTGAAAATAACATCCAACATGGCAAAAGACATTATCCCTATACCTTTATTCCCATAGTGGGGAGACAAACCTGGAAGGCTTCCTAAAAAAAAATAAAAATTAAAAAATTCCAAGCTATTTTCTGTATGATTCACCCATCCTGTCATGCCCAACAATAATAAATATTTGGATAATTTGGGTTTTTCTCCCATCTAATTTATATGACTGACAAAAGTAATAGCATTGGTTTCTCTGAAATCTCTGAAATCTGATTCTCTGATATCTGAAATCTGAGATCAAATTCCAATGGCTAAACTCAAGAAACCCATCTCCTCAATGCCCAGACGCCTCCACTCGGTGTTAAAAAGAAGAGGGGATCCTACATCATGGTAAACAGGCCCCTTTCCTAACTTTTGAGACCTGTACCAGCCATCAAATTTGAAAGGAGCTCATTTTGTGGATAAATTGGTAACAAATGTTGAAACTGAGAAATTTTATGTTATCTCTGCTCTGTTGTGAATAAAATACTGGCTGCTGTGATTTTAAAGTCATTGCGTTTTGATTTTATTCACAATTTGCACTTTGTACCAACTTTTTCGGAATTGGGGTTGTACTACTACCATTAACAACCCAACTCACTGTCTCACGCAAAGACCAAAACACGGACATCACTTTAGTGTCTGTTCCTGATATTACTGTTACAACGCTCTATGCTTAAAGGAAAGGTCACAGCGTTTCCTTTTGTCATCTTGCACCAAGATGGAGATCGCTGGGCTTGCTGAGCATTTTTATACCTGCCAGAGAGCATGATGGAAAATTAATTGCTAAATTGTGTTGTGCTTTTCAACCACGTGGGAGCATCAGCATTCTTCATGTTTCCCCCTGCAATTATTCTAGCTTTCCCATGGTATGGCTATAAGTATAAAATTCTTAAGAATAAGAAATAAGAGAAGTCTTGATTTTTAAGTAAATGGAAATACTACTTTATAATGTTCCAGGTACCTACAAAATGCAGCTTTTTAAATGAATAAAACTCAATTAGTTATATGTAATTGTTTTAGATTTATTACCGATTGTGAATGATGCCTGAATACCAATTCAATGTGATAAATTGTTTTTGAGCTCCAAAGCCATGCACTGGGCTGGTACATTTTATGTAACTTTATTCAAACTTTTAACCATGTCAAGTGAACTTTTCTTGTGTGATCTGCCATTTCAATTTTGAAATAAAGGTACAACTTCTGGGCCAGTCTTCTATACCATTTTTAAACCGTTTCAATGAAAAATGTGTCATTTTGTGACTTTTCCTCTGTGCTATGTGTATTTCCTCATACTCTGCAGTGACAGCATGTTGGAATTTGTATTTCAATCCCATCGGTTTCTATTTTAATTCATGTCCAATAAATATACTTGAGGAAAAAAAATGCAAGTATTCATCTGGAATTCTAAAATTACTTGTGATGCAGCACCACCTGCTGGTCAAGCATTTCCACTCATAACACCAACACATGGCCGTTTCTCAAAGCGTGGGCTGCATCCTTTAAAGGCTGCATTTTTAGGCTGCCGAGTCACTGCAGGCCGTTCAGTTGTGATGGTGCTTTCAAATACAGCCGAGAAATGCAGTCTTCATCAAGCCTGATATCAGACAAACCTGTCAGCTTATTTATTCTCGGTATCCATGTTCACAATTCCATCCGATATCAGGCAAGATGAAGGCTGCATGTCTCTGCTTTATTCGAAAGTGCGTTCACGACAGAACAGCCTGAAGTGACACAGCAGCCAAAACATAAAGCCTTAGAAGGATGCAGCCAACACCTTGAGAAACAACCATTCACAGTCTGGTGGACCACAGCTGACATTGACAAAAGAGAAAATACCGTTTTAAAAATATTTTAATTTACAAGTAACCAGTTGCAAATCGACTGATGTAGGACACTATAACAAAACTCTCTCGTAGAATCGATGTGTACATTTGCCAGAACATTAACTGTCATTTCCTAAACTTTAGCGTAGAACTCAACACTTTCAGCACACTGCAGAACTGCAATAGTCTTTAATGCTTCAAGTTTTTCTCTGTACACTCTAGTCTTTACAGTGAGAATACACGCACCACTGCCCCCCCGTGATCGGTGTGCTACAGGAGACCCAGTACTCATGCAGTGGTAGCTAAACTGGTCCAAGGGCACCATTCACCTGGTGCTGCAGCAGTGGTCTTTCTAATATTTGTCTGCCCAAGTATAACTGACCATATTGACCACTTAAGTACAGGAGTTCATGAGTCCATCTTGAACACAGAACACTTGGACCATCACACCCAAAGCACAACAGATCCCTCTTTATAAGGTCTTCAACTACAGAGCACTGAACGCTAAGACGATGCCGAAATTAAACGGTAATAATTTAGAAATAGTTTGTACGCGGCAGCGCATTCGGGAAAGATACGGATAATCATGACAAAAACGATATATCTTCGCCGACCGTAAAACTAACGAGATTGTTGAAATTAAAAAGCCACCAAAAGTGAAATAAAAAAAATTCAAGTATCTTGTCATGTGCGCTCCCATCCTCGTTCTCCACTTGGTCGTTTACCCGTCCTGGGGAAACACTAACGGTACGGGGACAGATGCGCCCATCCTGTGGACCTTTGAACAGGAATGCGCTTCAAAACCGTGAGGCTAATAAAAAAGCAAGTTGTGGAAAATTTTCTGCGGCTGGCTGGAGCAGTCTCGCAAAATAAACAAAGAGTCGGAAAAAAGACGTGGGTTGCGCCAAGTCCCCTAGAAGAGCGACAAAGTGGTGGAATTCGAACTATCCAAATGATTTAGAGGACATGCCGTCCCCCCCTCCTCCACGGTCACTCCTCCGAGCTCCTATCTTTGACAGTTGTTCCATTGTGCCCCGTTCCAAAGGTGTACAGTCCAATGTTCAGAGAGTAAAAAATCCTCTCCGTGAGTTTGTTCCAGCCACAGGCTCATTTGCGCAATCCACCAGCCTGCAGGTAGTATGAGTAGAATCAGCTGGCTAAATTCATTGGTGGAATTAACACATGGCAGAGTTTTAACTCTGCGACTCCTGGACTGTGTACAGCTGCTCGGCTCCAACAATCCCGCCACCCCGAGAAATGGTGCCCCCCTCATGAACATTTCTTCCACGTGGTCCAGGTGCTAGCCAGCTCCTCTCCTCTGCTAGCATTCTCAGGTCTCAGTCTTCGAGGAATGATCAGTGCTCCGAAAAGGCAGAATCCCGCCATAGTCTCCGCTTTACTCCTTGATGGGGGCGTGGCCAGCCTTGCCCTGCCCAAGCCCCGCCCCCTCTCAGCAGGTGGACGAGTCCAGCCCCTGGGCAGCGCCCTCCCTGCGCTCCCTCTTCTTCAGGAGCTGTATGCGGTTGTGACAGTAGAACTTGATGGCCCTCCAGTCGCGGCGGTTGGTGACCAGCAGGGGGCAGAGCTGCAGGCAGCGCTCGCAGTCCGCCTTGGCGGGGACCCGCAGCTCCGAGATGTTGCGGCTCAAATGGTACTCCACCGCCGTCCGCTCAGCCTCCGACCACGGCCGCTTCAGAACGCCGCGTTTACCTGCCGAGACCACACCCATGTCAGCATGGCCAAGCCCCACTGTCACACTCACTCACTCTCTATTTAACAGGGAACTTCCGCTGAAGAGTACTATCTCTTTTCCCCCCACAGACCTGTTCATACAGCATTCTGGACCGAATGCTCTTTCATAACCACACAATGTGGTCTTAATTGCATTAAAAGCCCATAAAACATGGGTGGAATGTCATTACGTTGGGCTTTGATTAAGGGTATTTCACACCCTCAGACTTGTACCTACAACATTCAATCAAATGCTCTTTTACCACCATACAATATTCTCTTATATAAGGCAGAAAAACCCAATGAGATTTGGGTGGGATAACATTAAATTGGGCTTGGCATTAAAAGGGTTAACCAGAAAACCCCAATAAAAATGCAATCCATCAAACACCCTCAAATCTTTTCACGAGGATACAATACAAATTGAAAGGTCTGCAGGTCCGCATCAAACGGACTAAAATGCCCTGAAATTCAAGCGCAGCCTAGTAATCATATCCAGAGATTACAGCCAAGTGTGCCACTGATCAAATACTTCATACTAACTAACAGACTTCAACGTAGCTACAGATTTCCAACTAAAGGTGTACAAAGTCGAATGGACTGCATCAGCTGACAAATGATGCTACTGCAAATGCCATTCTGTCTAATACAACTGCAAGTACTAAGGGGTTGTCAGGTGAATGTCAGTTATTGCTAGGTGGTTGATAGGGTCTTAACTAGGAAACCCCATTGAAAAGTACAACCTTCCTTTACAACATCCCTGGGCAAAATTCCTGTCCAATGCTTAATTCAACTAATACATATCTAGACCTACGCTGTCGTTGGCCGACAGCAAGGGCTATATCTCCAAAATTCCCCAATCTTCGAAGCCCCCTTTATTAGATTCCCCTTTACTAGACCAACAATATGAGCCAAATTTGAGGTCTGTGTAAGTAATTGTTCCAGAAATATGGTGAAAAAAAGTTTTTTTTTCCAATATATAGCGCAACCTGGTGGCAAACCTAGGAGTGCATACTTGCCCAAAATCAAATCAATTCATCCTCTTTACTAGACCTACAATATGAGCCAAATTTGAGGTCTGTGTAAGTAATCGTTCAAGAGATATGGTGAAAAAACTGATTTTTTCAACATATAAGGTCACCTGGTGGCAAACCTAGGAGGGCATACTTGCCCAAAATCTAATCAGTTCATGCTCTCTACCATATCTACCCAAATGCTGAAAATGAGAAGCCAATGTAAAATATTTTGTGAGTTATCGCTCTAATGGCTAAAATCTGCGGACGTGGCGGCGGGTGAGGCAAAATCATGATATCCCTGAAACTCGTATTTCAGGGATATAATGACGCAGCGGTGGAGAAAAGAAGAATGACAGGAAAAGAGATAGAGAGAGCGCTGGTGATTATGGGGAGAGAAAATGAAGAGGATAATGGCCTAGAAAGATGGAGAGAATTGGAAAAAGAAACAGATAGAGAGAAGGGAACAAAAGGGTGACAAATGGAGAGGGACAGCTTGAAAGGAAGAAAGATGGAGGGAAAGCAATGAAGTGGGAAAGAAGGACAGACAAATGGAGAGAGATGGAAAGGAAGAATAAAAGATGGAGATGGAATGATGTGGGGAGAGAGATGTGCTTGAAGAGAGAAAGTCGGGGATGGAAAGAGAGAAAGATGAAAATGGAAAGAGTGGTGGAGAAAAAGAGATGGAGCGAGAGAGAGAGAGATGGACAGAGTGGTGGAGAAAAAGAAATGGAGCGAGAGAGAGAGAGATGGACAGAGTGGTGGAGAAAAAGGGATGGAGCGAGAGGGTGACGGCTATGGAAAGAGTGGGGGAGAAAAAGAGATGGAGCGAGACAGAGAGAGAGAGATGGACAGAGTGGTGGAGAAAAAGGGATGGAGCAAGAGGGAGACAGGGATGGAAAGAGTGGTGGAGAAAAAGAGACGGAGAGAGAGAGATGGACAGAGAGGTAGATAGGGTGGATGACTGTAGAGTCATACCTGGTTTGGGCTGGGCGCTCCTCTTGTGTCCAGAGGAAGAGGGGGATGGATTGACGGAGGGGGTGGAGGTAGGAGGGGCGCTCGCTCTCCTCCGCTGGGCTGGCTGGCTCCTCCTTCTCTTCTTCACGCTCTCCTCTTTCACGGGAACCTTCGGCTGCTCTCTGTCCGAATCGTCCGAGAAGGAGTCTGCGGAGTTCCCCGACATAACTGCAGGAAGAAAACAGGACGGCTTTTAAAAGAGGGCCAAAGTAAGAAGCGTAGAAACTGTGTTTACACTACTGGCAGCCGCAGAAATACCCAGCGTGAGACACAGCCCATGGCCCTGGTTAATACGGAGGCCCAACTGAAACTTAGAAACTGAAGAAGCACTGAGGAGGACCACATTATTCATGACCTCTGACCTTCCATTATCTTCATGATTTAAAAGGGACAGCCTTTGAAACATGAGCAGATGCTAATTTTAAATCAATCGAGCGAGTCGGAGTCCATACGAAGCCCCTCTTTTCATCAGACACTTTAACCCTCTATTGAGCATCAACAAGCTCTTTCCTTATAGCAAAAAGGTCTCCAGCTCCTAAACACTCAAACTCCAAACCCAGAGGGATGAAACCTCGCGCTCCCTACACCTAAACGTCAACACCCAATACCACAAAACCGTAACTCTGAACCCCTAAACCTGAGCCCCATCTCACCGTCCAGCTCCAGGCAGATGTGGTGGAGGCTCATGCCCCTGAAGAGAACCCCGTCCCTCTCCCCGCAGAGCACCACACGGCCCACTCGTCCCATTAGCCCTGGGTCCTGTCCAATCCGGGCACAGCTCTGGGTCACATGGTACTCCTTCTGCAGGAAGTCTTCCAATCGCTGCGCTGCGCTGCCCCCTGCCGCCGCCCCTTGCCCCTGCCCCTCCCCCTCCCCGAGCAGCAGGAGTTGGGTCAGTATGGCCACCTGGCGTCGGACCCGCGCCTGCGTCAGCGCCTGCGGGTTCTTGGTGCCGCTGGCTCGCGCCAGACTGCGGAGCAGGTCAGCGCCCCGGAGCGGCGTAGCCGGGGAGTGGTACGGCCGGGCAAACAGGTACGGGTTTTGGGGATCCACGCCAACCCCGGGGCGCGTCTGCAGGAGGAGCTCCAGACAAGGCTCGCTGTGCGGCGGCAGGATCAGGGGCTGGACCCGCCCGCGTTTGCCCAGAACCCCAGCCCGCGGGAGATGGGACAGGACCTGGCGCTCGAAGGGCGAGAGTGAGGCTTCTAGCGGCGTCAGGACCGGCGTCGAACCAGGCGGAACGGGCGGAGGGGTCACCCGGCTCTGGTACTCGCGGATGGTGAGCTTGGACACTTCGCACTCGCGGCGGCGGTTATAGAGGATGAGGAGCGCCAGGGTGGAGTGGCACAGCTGGCGCCAGGCCTCCGCCGCCTGTGGGGTGCGATAGAGTGAGACGAAGGACGAGTGCTGCAGCTGCCGGAGGTGAGCGACCAGGGAAGAGAGGGAGGAGAGGAGGGGGAGCATGTGGGGCCTGCGGGAGCTGAAGGGGAGACAGGGAGGGAGAGAGAGAGGGAGACAGGAAGTAAGAAGGAGAGGGAGGGAGAGACAGAGAGAGAGGGGAGGGAGAGAGGGAGGAAGTAAGAAGGAGAGGGAGGAAGGGAAAGGGGGTGAAAAGGGGGGAGGGAGGGACAGGGAGAGACAGGGAAAGAGGGAAGAATGGGGAAAGGGAGGTGAGAAAGAGAGTGAGGGAGGCAGAGAGAAGGATGGGAGGGAGGGAAAGAGGAAAAGAAAAAGATAGAAGCCGGGTCAGTTCAGCCTTTTACCCCAAACAGAGCAAGACACCTTAAAGTTGCACTATGTCAGTTTGTTTACTTTCACTTCCGTTGACACTTGAACTCAAACAAAACAGAGGAACACCACCCTCCCACCCATAGTTCCCTCCTTCCCATGCTTACATAACTGTCAACTCTTGTCGGCGATTTGCCGGGACGGTTTGTTATGTTATGGGGCATAGCCTGTGCCCCTTGTGTTTATTTGCAAATTATTACGCCTGAGCGGTCTCCAGAGCCCGGGGTTTTTTTACAGTGAATTTAGGGGCAGGCAGCCAGCGGATCGTGGAGAGATGTTGGCGAATTGAGTAAAAATATAATCGTGCAGAAAGTAAACAAACTTGCATAGTGCACCTTCAACAGAGGTCAACAACTTGACATGAATCTGAAATCAAATCTTACAACAAGTTTTATGGGAAGTGTGTAAGTGCAACCCAACCCAAAACCCTGTACCTCAGCATCTCTCCCTTCTTCCCTTCCCCTCCGCTCTCTTCATCCTTCTCTCTGCTCAGTTCTGGCTCATCCTCCTTCCCTCCCACAGGTAAGCTGGGGGGCGGTGCCGCCTCTTCCTCTTCTTTATCCGCCTCAGTCTTCTCCTCCTCTTCCTTCTTCATCCGCCGGCCCCTTCTGGGTGGGACTGTCACCGCCGTCGTCGTCGCAGGGCCCTTCTTGGGCGGGGTGGGGGTGGGGGTGGAGGAGAGAGCAGGGCTTTTCTTGGGCGTGGCAGAGGCGGCGTGAGCGAGGGAGGGAGGAGAAAGCGAAAGGGAAAAGGAGACTCCGCCCCCTCCAGCAGTGTGACTGTTCATTGGCTCCCTCTCTCTAGAGAAGAGAGGGGGCGGGGCAGATGGCGTGGCAGCTGCTGAAGAGGGAACGGGGTTAGAGAGGGCAGGGAGAGTCTGGCTAGGGAAAATCTGAGCGCGCTCCATGGCGGACCTGACCTCGGGCTGCTGGGCATGGTGCTTCTCCAGGTGGCGGGTGAGGGAGCGGAAATGGCGGCCGCAGTACAGGCACTGCTGCCGCTTGCCGCCGGACGTGGGGCCCCGGCCGATGTTAATGTTGATGTTGTTGTTGATGTTGGTGGTGGGCGGGAGAGAGGAGGGGGTCGTGGCAAAGGGGGTGCGGCAGGCCGGTGGCGGGGGGGAGGTGTGGGGTGAACGCGAGGAGAACGCCAGTGGCCGGCCCGGGGTCCTCGTGGGGCCCTTGCGTTTGGCGGGCGAGCCGTACACCGCCTTCCTCTTCTTGCGCCTGCGCAGCAAGCGGCCCCTCAGCTCCTCCAACTCCTCTTCCTCATCCTCTTCCTCATGGTCCGAGTCACTGGGCTCCGAGTGCGAGGCCGGAGAGGAGGAGGGAGAGAGGGACCAGGATGGGGTGAGGTAGTCGGACACGGAGAGAGAGAGAGGCACGGGACCAGAATCATCCTCCTGAAGGCACACAGAGGAACAGCAGGAAAGAATTACAGCTAAAAGGCCTTGGTCACACTTAGTCATACTGAGTACCAATTCGAAACTTGCGTTTAATTAATATGCTGTTTGCGTCACTGTATGGAAGGGACTGGATCATTTCTTTGTGCGCAATGCAACATCAGGCTTAAGTTTTTTTTTCCAATTCTTGCAGAATTGTTTTTATTTAGTCACACTGGGGGATTTTCAATGAATTATAAAATTACTGGCCTACAGCCGGCAACCCAACAACCTGTGCTACAAGTACCAGCCTATAACTAAGCTGCCCCAATATGCAACAGCCCAGAGGGCACATTCACCCTTATTCATGAGAAGTTTTACCAATTTGAACTCCCCTTGAGGAGTATTTTCCAACAACAACTATTTGAGAATCTTTCTCTCCACTGGGAGTTTTTTTTCATGAGCAATTTAAAAGTGGAAATATATTGATTTTCAACTTTGTCAAATTATAGTTGAATACACAGAAAAACTCATGTTGTATGAATATTTCTTCATCAGAAATTAGGCCCACTCCTAGTAATGGAAAAATGTGAAGGGAAGCCAGAAAATAATGCTTCTCAGATCACCGAGATTTCGCTCTGAAATCGGCCAGATTTCTAGTGGCGTCACAAGTTGAACTGTGTGGCCCAGGTGCATTCAATATGCAGAATTAGAGCAAACATATCATTCAACAAGCAAGCTCCTGAAACGCTTCATAACATTCTGCACATTGAACGCGGTGTGAAATCAAACACTTCCATAGTCCATATAGTCCTGATACCTAATGTGAACAAGAGTTGTCAGAAAGACAACAAAGCTTGCCGGGGTGCAAGGTTAAAGTTTTTCTGCACGCGGACGGACGCGGACGCCGGGGGTACGACAATAGCTCTCCGGACATTCGTCCCGGCGAGCTAATAAAGCTGGGCACTACAGATTTTCATCATTGAAGAGATCGAGGGCTTAGAACCATAGGTGGCTATGGTAGGATTTTGGACATGGCTACATCTGGTAGCCCTCGAGATAATAATGATTCCCAGTGATAGTTACTGTGAATGTCCTCCTGAAATGAGGAAAGTTAGGACGTAAACTAAATTGGCATGCTAGCTATAACATTATAGATTTCAATTTCCCTTTATCTTGATAGCTAGGTAGCCAAATAGCTCGCTCGCGAGTATTCCACTGTAAGCAAACTGTAGCCTTTTTAGCTCGCCAGCCAGTTAGCTATGAAACGAAATACATTGGCATGTTAGCTGTAACATTATACAGTTCGATATCACTTTAGCTAGCTAGTTAGGAAGCCAACTAGCTCGCTAGCAAGAATGACAGTGTATGCAAACTGTAGCCTTATTTTGTTGCCATAATTTTTTTTCTGAGAATACTACAGTCATTGAAAGCGAACTGTAGCCTTTTTAGCTCACTAGCCAGTTAGCTATGAAGCTAAATATATTGGCGTGCTAGCTATAACATTATCAGGGTTCCCACAGCTTAGGGCAAGTTAAATTCAAGACTTTTTAAGACTTTTTTAATGCCATTTGATATTAAATTTAAGACCAACTTCATAACAAACACAAATGGAAAAATAACACCTCATCATAGGATTCGGGACAATTTTGCCCAAATGTTTATTTGAACATGAAATATGACCTTTTGATCAAATGAAAACGTTTTTTTGAAAAACATTAATACTAGGGATGGAAGATATTAGATTTTTGGCCGATATCCGATATGCCAATATTTTACAACTCATTTGGCCGATATCCGATACTGATACCGATATTTTTTCCCCCACATCTAATTGCAGTGATCATCTAGTCTCTGCAGGGGAATTAACAGACCGAATTATTCTGCAGACTCTTCATCATGTCGGCCTGCTGGCAAATGCAGACATAAGACAAAGCTGAAAATGATGTAACATCAGTAATCACTCCTTGTGCAAAATAAGAAAAATACCTCAATTTACGTTATTTAAAACATGTCATATTTATTCCTTACAATTGTTTTTAAACAAAACAAATAAGATACTTGCAGCCTGTCCTACTTAGAACAGACTTATGACAACACCCACAACCAATTTTACCTCTATTCACAAAGAACATGTATGAAGTGCATTGTACAACTGTACAGCAATGCCCGTGACCTTTGACCCCTAAGGCGGTACTGCATCAAAAACCAACATCAATGTGTAAAGTACATCGCCACACGGGCTCAGGAACACTTCAGAAAACCACTGTCAGTAACTACAGTTCGTTGCTACATCTGCAAGTGCAAGTTAAAACTCTACAATGCAAAGTGAAAGCCATTTATCAACAGCACCCAGAAACGCCACCGGCTTTGCTGGGCCCGAGCTCATCTAAGATGGACTGATGCATAGTGGAAAAGTGTTCTGTGGTCTGACGAGTCCACATTTCAAATTGTTTTTGGAAACTGTGGACGTCGTGTCCTCCGGAGCGAAGAGGGAAAGAACCATCCGAACTGCTGTCGGTGCAAAGTTCAAAAGCCAGCATCTGTGATGGTATGGGGGTGTATTAGTGCCCAAGGCATGGGCAACTTTCACATATGTGAAGGCTCCATTAATGCTGAAAGGTGCATACAGGTTTTGGAGCAACATATGTTGCCATCCAAGCAACGTCTTTTTCATGGACGCCCCTGCTTATTCCAGCAAGACAATGCCAAGCCACATTCTGCACGTGTTATAACAGCATGGCTCCGTAGTAAAAGAGTCTGGGTACTAGACTGGCCTGCCTGTAGTCCAGACCTGTCTCCTATTGAAAATGTGTGGTGCATTATGAAGCATAAAATACGACAATGGAGACCCCGGACTGTTGAACAACTTAAGCTGTACATCAAGCAAGAATGGGAAAGAGTTTCACCTGAAAAACTTCAAAATTGGTCTCCTCAGTTCCCAAACATTTACTGAGTGTCGTTAAAAGGAAAGGCGATGTAACACAGTGATAAAAAGGCCCCTTTGCCAACTTTTTTGCAATGTGTTGCTGCCTTTAAATTCTAAGTTAATGATTATTTTCAACAACAAAAAAAGTTTCTCAGTTTGAACATTAACTGGGCTGCAACCACATCACCGTTGTTTCCGCTACTGTGATCGCGCAATGTCACTGCGAGATTCATTCGTAAATGATTTTAAAAAATAATAAAAAATAAATTAATGTTACCATTTTTTTTTTTAGATTAATAATAATTACAACCATAAAATAATTCATCACGAGTTCACATTTTTAAGACTTATGAAAGATTTATTTAAGACATTTTAATGCCAATTAAGGCCTTGTTTTTAGATTCGTGAATTTAATGCCTTTTAAGACTTTTTAAGGATCCGTGAGAACCCTGATTATACAGTTGGACATCACTTTAGCTTGCTAGCTAGGAAGCCAACTAGCTCGCTAGCGAGTATGACCGTGTACGCAAACTGTAGCTCAATATTGTCGGCATAATTATGACTGAAAATACTTCCGTACTGTGAAATGTACGTAGATAACACAAATTGATGTGCATTATGCGAGGAAAGTCAGAATTCCGATGCATAAACAGCACTTAAGTACCATGTTCTATCTGGGCTTCATCAGAGTACCTTACGAATTATTAACCCCTTTGTGCAGAAGCCAAATTTGGCTATTTATGGGTTACCCACTTTAATGCTGTATAATTCAAGATTTAAGCTTCACAAAGAGGAAACATGTGGCTCAATTCAGGAAAGACACTTACAGCATTTAGAATTACATTGCATTTCAGTTTATTTTCATGATTTTGGTAGAGAAAATGAGCAGCAAACATAAAAAATCTTCATGAGAATTCACCATTGAAATTGCAAAAAAAATAATTCTGACGATTGAAAAACTGCTGGGGCTTAAAACGATACATTTCTGGTATCATAAACTCCTTGAGCACAAGTAGAATTCATCTTCAACATTACATTCTAGATTACCTACATGCTATTAGCCAAATTATACAGCTACCCAAGTGTCTCCCCAAAGTCTCAAAATGATTTGCTGTCAAATCATTAAAAAAATTGTGTATTTAACACAATTAAAGCTTTAAGGCATGAAATTTAATATGAACGAATGATTTTCTGGTTGAGTTTAGTATGAATTTATCAATATCAGTGCAGTTGAATATCAGTGGTCACAAGTAACCTCTCCAAATACGAAACATGCCTTTCTCCATAATAAAGTTTAGAGTTTTGGCCATTTTTCTTCAAAGGCAGCACAAACACGCATTAAATAAACTGCTAATTAAATGGTCAGAACATTCACCCTGTAATGAAAGCTACCAGTCCCCTCTTCAAAGCTCACGAACCCATTTCAACACTTATAAGGAGCAAGTACACCTCACTAACACAGTAATATCTGAATTCTGAAATATACCTTATTTTAACTGAACAGACACTCCACTTTCAGGGAATATCAAATCCATTGCGTCTCCCGATTCAAAAGAAACGTTCAATGCACGTACCGGGGGTCCACACCAAAATGCACGGGCAGTTCGCGTTTTAAACAGGAAAAAAACCTCGACATTCGACTTTGTTGAGTACATATACATTCCGAAACAGAAAAAAAAAAAAAACAAAAATAGCAGCCTGACCTTTTTCGTGAATCCCTCCTCCAGAGACATTGACTGTATAAAATAGAGACCGATGTATCCAGTAGCAAGAACCCTCCGGTCCTGTTTCATTCGAAATAATTCCAATAGAGCATATCGTTCTCATTTAAATCCTGTAATGTAACTGAACACTTCAAGGCCAGTTTTGCGAACCGATTTTCTATAAATCCCGTCTATTTTAGCCGCGTAATGTGCATAACATAGACAGGATACAACCGAGCCTGCTGATACGCATTGGTTTGTATGCTCTGTGTTTGTCCAATCAATGTGTTTCACTTACTCTAAAATGTTTAAACACTCAAGAATTGGATAAGAAACGAGCCAATCAATACATTGTTATCAGGGAAACTTCACGAGGCTATGAAGTGTAACTCTACAATTACGCAGAAGAGCTTGAGTGTATGGTTGAGTGATTGGCTATCAACGCCAGTACTCGGGGTGGATATAAGGAAGCGCTGGATTTGTCAATGAAGGAATCTACGCATAAATCCACGGTAGGGAACTACAATTTTTATTTGTATGGGACAACTGTAATAGGCAATAGAATGTGAGAGAATCAATACCATGTCGATTTTTTTGCCTCAGAAAACTGATTTTTCTGACCTACTAATTGGAATACTGTTAGCTCACTGTGGCTAAACTGGTTGCTACAAAGGATAACGATTTTTTCTGTGTCAAGATATCGTTTTTTCAAACTGCTGAATCGACACTATGGGCAAGGATACTGACCAGTTTGCACATCAGGCTTAGCTGAGGAGTTTAATTCATGCAGCTCTCAAAAAACAGGGAGTGGAGTGAACTTCACCGTATTCAGAACCGCGTTCGAGGTCTGCTTGCTTGTGAACATTCAATAACTGATCCGGGGGTGCCATCTAGTGATCGAGTACAGTAACAGCGTGCTTCCAATTTGCAGGTCTATAGACGCGGGCATCTACATCTGCAGAAAGGGGTTAATCTTGTGACGTCACCCGAGGGTGAATGGAAGGGTGACTTTTATATATAGATATATATATGATCTATATCTTGATATAGATATAATTTGACCTGCTTTAGGATTTTCAATGAGTGCCAGCTTCAAGGACTTACACCAGGGATCTGCTCGTCTGCTTCTCTGTAAAGTATCTTTGTGACATTTCTTCAGTAAAAAGCGCAGTACAAATTAGAAGTTATTTACCTTCTTGATGTTGTTCTCTGGATCAGAGCTGCATTCCAGGCCTCCTGGAGAGACTGCACTGTGGAATCCCTAATGAGGCAATCGCAAAATAATCAATTTGCAAATATGAAACCAATCATCTTTTAAATAGAGTGATTATGTCCTTAGAATAAAATAGAGCGATTGTGTCCTTACCATGGCGTTGTCCCCCCACTCCGTCAGACTGTAGTCCACAGTTATCTCCTCCCCTTTGGCAATGTCTCTGATTGCTATGACAACGAGTCGCACCTGGCTCCCACAGTGCACTTCTCGGATGCGGCAGTTGGCTGGAGGCGCGTACAACATGGCCGCCCGGGCTCCACTGGCACCTTCCTCCCCCAGCTCAGAGACACTGCAGCAGAGAAACTTATTCAATGCAAAATCATCAACAAGTCTCATTCTTGCCGCTTCACTCTTCAAACACTGTCTCTCAGGCTCATTTTGACCTCCTCACAACTCAACAAGTCTCCTATCTAACCTCTCATTTTAACCTAACCATACTTCAACCACTGCCTCTCAACCTCCCTTTTTAATGTCATCGCACCTCAATCAGTCTTCCATCTTAACCTCAACCCAACTCATCAGTCTTCTGATAAAGTAGACATGTATTTATTTGAAGCTTTATAAAAATTGTTGTATTTGGTATCATCCAGAAGGGCATGCAATACTCTAACTATAAACACTTTCCACTCTGAGATGATAATGGAATAGAGTAATCGTGGATGTAAAACTGGCTTTTAGCAATCCCCAATATCGTCCTTGAATAGAGCTGTGATGTCACTTGTGGGATCAATTGTGACACATAGGCTATCAGATATCCATTTTACATTGCAAACAAGACATTAAAATCCACAAAAATGTCAATTTTTTCAACCCTTCCTCGATTTGGACATTGAATATACACAGCCATATTTTGAGCAGTTGGCAAGCCCAAATCCAGGCAATCGTGATGCAATTCGCTGCCCGCCACATCCACCGCCTGAGTTTGAGATCCGAATACAAAGTAATCTGGAAATCGTCCGATGTACATAAACTTAAGATATGTTAATAATTGCCATCTCCGGAGAGCAAAGAAAGTTCGCGGCTCTCCTCTGAAGCACGCATCCAGCCGCTGCTTCTTTTCACTCTCATAGCTCGAAATGGACACACACAGCTCAGCGGAGGATACCTGCACACGTGCCAGCTTAGAATTATTCTGACAAGTGCCTGGCTGGCCAACTGGAGCCGCTTCAGCAATGAACAATGCTATAATCCTATAATCTCAAATCAGCAGTCCCTCCAAATTTATTTCCCTACAGCGTGAAGCTAATTGTGCGCTGCTCTGAAAAGGCTACTGGCCACTGCCGACACTGGCACAACCCCGGCCATGTTGCTCAATACTACTGTGCAAAGTCGCGCCTCAACCGGTTGATCTTATCCAGCAACCCTACAATAACATGGTATTTGACGAACAAAAATCGAATTCGCTTGAAATATAAAACGAAACGAGACAGAGAAATGAGCAAATTATGACAGGCAGATGGTCGACGCACTCAACTTCCTTGCCATTTGTCCCCTTTTCCCCATGAATTACCACATCATAAAGGGGCCATTTTCGTTCAGTCTTTTTCGGGATGTACACCAGTTGAAAGGGCGTTCAAAATGCCTCTTTTATTCTCTTCCTATTTGAGTGAGTGTCCAGGCAGTGTTTTATTCATCTTCTCCGGGACATAAGCTTTCCATGGGGGTATAATTTGCATGTCTACTTTATACATGTCTACCATAAGGTCATTGTGACCAATTTCCTAACGTCATCACAACTCAGCCAGTGTCTACTCTTCACGTCATCTTAACTCAAACTCTCCTCTTAAACTTTGTCACAACGAATATGAGCAAAGCTTGTACATAGTTCTCGGATTGGGCATTCCAGATATGGATGGGATTGGAGATGCCAAATTAATTTTAATTAAAAAAACAAAAAAAACCCTTTGTCACGACTCAACCAGAGTCTCTCATCTTAACCTCATCACAAGTCAACCAGTCTCTTATCTTAACCTCATCACAACTCTATCAATCTCTCATACTAACACCCTCACAACACAGTCTCTCTTCTTACCCTCTTCACAACCAGCGTCTTGCGATACGGAGTTTCTAGTTTCAAGCATTGTTATCTAACATCGACGCTGTCGGCTTTGTATTGAAGTCACTGGGGATGCCTAAGGCATCAAAAAGTGATGCGAAAGGACTCCTTTTTCATTGTATAGTTTCTTGCAGGACTTCGGCCCGAATGTTGATATGATGACTTGGGAGAGATAATGAGCTCAGTGTGACCACCAAAGTAAATAAGAATGCAAATGATGATATTAAGCAGAAAAGTCTCACTTTAACCCAGGCCTCACCAAAGCTGCGTGGGGTCAGTGAGGTAGTAGGGGCTGCCCGCCGGGGGCAGCTGGTCATCCTCCCCCTCCTGATACTGCCCGTCTCCTGTGGAAGGAAACAGTTTAGTTGGCTGCAGAGGGCAAGGGCCAAAGAAATCATTCAATAAGATTTTTTTAACAAACTGACCAGCACAAAAATAGGGATGCACAATAATACTGGCACATTATCAGACAATATACGCTTTAAAATTAAATATTTGCATCGGCCAGTTATGGAAATATGCCTAAGTAAATGGTTGACTCCTGGGAAGCCATTATTAGACAGAATACGGTAAATGCTTGGCGTGTTATAGCTCTTCTACACGGAGGCGGTCCATGTCCTATTAATGCCATTGCACATAAATTAGCTGCAATTCACATAGAGGGCGTTCTCATGATACTCCTCAATGAACAGGAGGGCCATTCCGTGTTACGCAAGTTACAGATCAGACAGGTTTTCTCCGCCTAATTTTGGTCACAACTTTTTATGTAAAACAGTTTCTCTCTTGTTTTTATGTGCATATTAAACCTAGGTCATTACTCTTTCAGAGAACACAAAACTATTTTGTCCACTGTGAGCAGAATTTTTGCTACGGATGAGTTTTCAGCATTACACAAGTTACATTCAGACAGATCTCAAATCAAAATCCTTTTTTGAAATGGCAAAAAAACTGTGAAGTGTTGCATTGAAAGAAGATCTCTGACACTGAATCAAAATTTAATATCACACCTGTCCAAAACAGAAAGTTGGCACCTTAATATTAAATTAAATGCCAGTAATCACAGGATGTCTGTGTAATGCAAGTTACATAAAAAAGTTACGTGACTCACGTGTCTGAATTTGGTTGGTAGAAAATTCCACTTGACTATAAAAGACATTTTTATGCCTTTTTCTTAACTTCTTAACATATTTCCAAGAAGTGTCTGTTGTAAATGGATTTCTATCATTTCAATTTTAATTCAGCAATGTTTGGAAGTCATTAGAATGCTACAACATGGAACAAGCAATTTGTCAATGAAGACCTTTTTGTTAAGAAACCATTGAATTTTTCACATGCAAGCATGATGGTTTTGCAAGGTCTTCCCAAGTTATTCCCAATCTCCTTCATGTATATAACATTCATGGAATTAAGCCCATGCAGAAGCTATGCTCATTGCCATAAAGGAGGAAAGGAAATCTCTGGGTCACATGATTTGAAATTGGTCTACAAGAGGTGCGCAAGAGTGCAATGTATCAAGAAGCAAAATCCATGGAAAGATGTGAAAGATGCTTCAGGTATTCGTAAGATGAATGTTGTAGCCTGTAGCAGTGGGTTCACAGTTGAAATATTCATTACAGCTGCTGACAGTGAACAATCTGGTTCACTGTTGGGAAAAACTCTTTTTTCATGCAGTATGTGCCTGCTTTAATCAAAAACTGATGTAAATGAGTATTTTGTGTTGGAATATTAATAAAGATCTTAAAATGGATATTGTGTTGTTTTCTGTTCTTCAGAATCCTAAAAATAACCCCGACTTTGATACTCTAGTGTGCATCATCAACTCAATGGCCAAAACTGCTGTTGCACTTTTCTGATAGATTTGATGTCCAATGGTCAAGAGAGAAGGAAAAAAGCTAAAAAGTCCAATATTTTATTTTTCTGCCCCAGGGCCACTTTGAGTGGAATGGCCTAGGAGTGAAAGCAGCAAAACAGCTAGAATTATCATTTACACCTGCTTCTAAACAAAAGAAGCCAAAAATTTAATGTCACTTTTTGCGAATATAGTATCCAGTGATGCCGACAGGTCTTTAAAGGTAGTGAAAATTTACATCTTGTGACCATTTACAGCAATAAGTGCATTTCAGCTGGACCATTATTTTCATCAAATACTGGCTTATGACTAAGTACTGTTCATAAATTGTTCTAGAATCATTAAACGGTAATGATACGTTGTTGACAATTGATAAAATGTCTAATCTTCATATACAACATCTATGAGAATGAGAATTGGAA
This sequence comes from Gymnothorax reevesii, assembly GCA_029721435.1. Classification (NCBI taxonomy): domain Eukaryota; kingdom Metazoa; phylum Chordata; class Actinopteri; order Anguilliformes; family Muraenidae; genus Gymnothorax; species Gymnothorax reevesii. The sequence goes on along the minus strand of CM056579.1, from coordinate 97,591,019 downwards.
ATAAGTGAATACAGATAAATCAATATCCTTGCTTCTGTGCCTCTTCATTTTGCCTTCTGCCAGTTTTCATTGAACAGTGTTCAAACAGCGAAGCATATCCGAGCAAAAGGTGATGCATAGTCACACTACAGCTCAATGCACTATCAGCCTCCCTTTACTCATATCCTTGAAATTAGAATAGCACCAAATTATTGGTTTTCAAAAGGTATTGCACAGTGAACCATTTCCAAACGAGCCGCGCAATATAACCTTGATGCTGGCTAGCAGACCAGTCAATTGCAGCGGAAGGTGCCAACAACATCTTGAATAACGTCACCCACTGCAAATTACTTGCCAGAAACAGGGCTTTGAACCGGTTAGCGAAACGAAAACGAGAAACTTTGCTATTTTACTAGGAACAAAAACAAAACCAGAAACTTTTGAATTTTTAATGTTCCAGAGCAGAATCTTTTATAAAAAAAATAATGGTAACCGGTAAATACCGTTATTTTTTTCGTTCTTGAAATGGTTTGTGTTTGGGCTACAAGGACCAACAGACGTTCACTTCCTGTGTGTTGCTCCCTGGCATGCCCAGGCAGAGTAGAGAGAATTCAGCCATCTATCACCAGCAGGCAAGAGGCGATCAAGAAGAAATAAGTAAATGCAGTCTCCCAAATTCAAACATAACTATAAGAGGTAGGCTAAATATCCAGTGTGTCCCAAACTGTGTGCGCACACTGGTGTGCCTTGAGAGCTTCCTAGGTGTGCCGCGAGAAAACCCATTTACCGTTTTTTTCCTGATAGCCGAAAAATACAAAACGGCTGAACTTAAAGGACATAAAAATAACAATTCATGCCATTATCAATTCATTCAATTCAGCTTTTTAAAATGCCTATTTAAAATTTCTTCTCCATTTCCGCATCATGTATTCTAATGTGCAATTCCTTCTCGTGATTGGCCAATCACACATAGTCTAACACTAAAAATTAAACATTCCCCGGTAAAACCCAGCTAAAACAGCAGTGTAGGCTAGTTGAAACGAAATTGGATAAATTTCTGACCAAAGCCTCGAAAAGGCTGTCCGACCTCACTCATGCGCTGGCCAAAAAAAGAAAATCTAAGTATCAACAGACTTTACAGTGAGGAATATCGGACTTATGGATTTACATTCACCGGAGATCCCGCTACCCTAATGCCACTGTGTCTTGCTTGCGGTGAAAAGCTGGCGAACGAAGCTGGTCCCAAATAAATAAAAGACACCTTTCAACCAAACACCCTTCTGTAGCAAAAAAAAAAAAAAAAAAAAAAAAGACCATGAATATTTAATGCGATTGAGAAGTAGTCGCAGAACTAGTAGCAAAATCCAAGACTTCTCACACAATTGCCAAATCTCTTATCCTGCCAGCTTGCAAAGCCATCGTCGGGATCACGTTGGGTCAAAATGCTCCCAATGAAATACCAAAGGTTCCTCTCTCAAACAATACAATAGGAGAAATGTTGACAAATTATAGACGTTGTAATGGGGAAAATAAAAGTGAGTGGGAAATTTGCGCTGCAGGTGGATGAAACAACCAATGTCAGTGGACATGCACAATTACTGGCCAATGTCAGATATGTCGATGGGGAGACAATGAAAGAAAATTACTTTCTTTATCGAATTTTGCCGGAGAAAACTACAGGTGAGGAAGTGTTTCAAGTGACGTCTGAGTATCTGGAGAAGTGGGGGCTGAACTGGAAAGACTTTGTGGAGTCATTTCTTTTATGATTGCATAAAAGCCTGAAACCTGGGTGGAAAGTCTCGTCACTCGGTCGCGCTGCGGGGTAGGTAGCGTGAGCGGAATGCTATAATATCATAGCGGTGTACCGTCAGATTTTTTCATTGTAAACAGTGTGCTGCGAGAGAAAAAAAGTCTAGGAAACACTGTATAGACTAATAGGCTAATCTGAAATGTTTGTAACCCATTTACTTGCCTAACCAGAATTTTGTGGTTGTGGGCTGTGTTGAAAATGTTAAAGTGATGTTGGAAACGGCTAAGCCTAATGCTATGCGTAGCCTGTCAATTTTCTTCACTAAAACACAATAGTTCTCGACCATTAGCACAATCCAGGGGTACAAAAGCGTAACACAGCATCAGTCAGCCGCAGTCCCAAAGGCCCGCTGAAACCTCTCCTTTCAATTCTTGTTAACATAAACCTCTCGCAGTTTACTTTACCCGATTAGCAACAGCTGCTCAGACTAATTGATCGAAGTCAATGGGAGACGTCAAATCTGGGATAAATGAAATATTAGTCCATTTGAAAAAGCTAATGTTAAACTTACCAATTGAAAGTCCTATGGCTGACATTGAACATTATTAACCATTTCAGGAACAAAAGATTTTGGTTCAAACCGGTACGAGAACGTAAATTTTGGGGTGGAACCCAAAACCGCTAACGTTAAAATACGGTTTCTGTTCAAAGGAACCAACAGGCAAAAAATTCTGGTTCAAAGCCCTTGCCAAAAATACAGGCCTGACAGCTTGATTGGGATTGAGTGAGGCTTTTCAAATTTTTTTTTACATTTTAATTTTCTACAATATTTCAAGCTGATGAAAGCTCACAGGTACTTGACGACAGTAACTTGATTTCAACAGCCATAGCTATCATGCGTTTTTGTTAGTTATAGCTGACCAAGACGATCAATTAGCTAATCCTGTTTAACTATATCACTAACCTACATTAGTTTAAATCATATAAAAGTGGGCTAGATTTGGATTTTCACGGGCCTTTCCGTTACGTAATCTTCACTCACCCAAAGTATTTCTGATACTGCGGAATGGAGAAAACAGCACTGCATGCAGGCCCAGCAAGTGCACTTAATCTCTCCCTTGGAGACTGATTCCGCTATAAGCATTATTTCTTGTGTTTATTTCTTGCGCATCTGACATGCAATTATTTCTTTTTTTTGACAGCAAGGTTTCTTTTGTTCATTCCTAATATTCAAATACAAATTTCGCAGTTCACAATATAGCATTACCAGAATAAATAAATGTAAAAAAACGGATGCATCCAGTTTGTCGATATTGAGTTTACTCCGGGCTTTTTTTTTTTTTTTTTTAATTTGGCATTTCCAATCCCACCCGAATCTGGAATGCCCAATTAGTGAACTATGTACAAAGCTTGCTCGTATGCGACCCCCTGCTGCCAACTCAGGATAGTGAAGACAGTTCACGACTCTCCTCCGAAGCACGTGTCCGTCAGCCACTGATTCTTATACACTCATTGGTCGAATCTTCGTAAGTTACGAACGAGGGCGGAGGATACCCGGACGTGAACAAACCCAGAGTCTTCCTGACGAGCGCCCGTCTGGCCAACAGGAGGCGCTGGAGCAACGAACAAAGCTGTCGCTGAACACCCAAATCCGGCAGTCCCTTCCCAATTTGAAACCCTGTAGCGCGATAAGCCAATTGTGCGCTACTCCGAAAAGGCTGCCGACCCCTGCAGGTGGGTACGCCGAGGCTCGAACCCGCGACGTGGTGATCACCAACTGTGAGAGCCACCCGCCAGCTCTACTCCGGACTTTCTGATTTTTATGCATCAGAGATCCAGGACGCATACGTATAAACACCACGGAGTATCGACAGAAATGAAATTAAAAAAATTATTATTTTTCATTCTTTCTTACAAAGAAATGTAAATTTTAAGTTGCCATAAAACACCAGCAATCTGATGATTTGAAGAGGCTCATGGTACGTGACTTCACTACAAATACTTACAAAAACATACCGTTTTACTACAATTGAAACCCCTTAAAAATCTAACTGGAGGGTTGCAACTGCTTATATTTAGTGTACTTTTGTTTGTACGTTCTTTGTGCATCACTTTACCGTTACAGCGTTGTTAACCACTCATAAAAAAATGAAGTGCAGACTGAGCCAAGTTCTAGTTTATAATTATAATTATAAGGATTGTACAGCCACATATAATGGGCTCTAATTTTTTTAAATAAGTAATTCAGTTAATATAAGGCTGCTGAGTTTAAGTCTAAAGCATACAGCACCCTCCTTAATTATTGGCACCCCTGGTTAAGATGTGTTCTTTAGCTTCTAATACATTGTTTTTTTTCCAAATAATATAGGACAACAATGAAAAAAAGAGGAAAATCCAACCTTTAATTCAAGTGCATTTATTCAGTGGGAAAAAAATCCCACATTAAGAAATAATTCTTTTACATCAAATCATATGTGCCACAATTATCAACACCCCTGATGTTAATACTTAGTACAACCCCCTTTTGCCAACAAAACAGCACCTAATCTTGTCCTATAATGTTTCACAAGATAGGAGAATACAGAAAGAGGGATCTTCGACCATTCCTCTTTGCACAATCTCTCTAAATCATCCTGAGACCTGGAACCTCTCATTTGCACTCTCCTCTTCAGCTCACTCCACAGGTTTTCAATGGGGTTAAGGTCTGGGGACTGAGATGGCCATGGGAGGAGCTTGATTCCGTGTCTGATGAACCATTTATGAGTAGATTTGGCCACATGTTTAGGGTCATTATCTTGCTGAAAGTGACGACCCATCTTCAGCTTTCGGGCAGAGGCCACCAGATTTTGATTTCAAATGTCCCGGTATTTCAAAGCGTTCATGATGCCATGCACCCTAACAAGGTTCCCAAGGCCTCTGGAAGAGAAAAAGGCCCACAGCATCACCGATCCTCCCCCATACTTCACAGTGGGCATAAGGTGCGTTCCTGCATACTCATTTTTCGTGTTCCACCAGACCCACTTACAGTGTTTGTCGCCAAAAAGCTCTATCTTGGTCTCATCTGACCAAAGCACACGGTCCCAGTTTAAGTCCCAGTACTGCTTAGTGAACTCCAGACGTTTGCCTTTATGATTGTGAGTGAGAAAAGGTTTTTTCCGTGCATGCCTCCCAAACAGCTTGTTGGCACGTAGATGGCGCCTGATGGTTGTTTTGGAGACTTTGTGACCCCAAGATGCTACCATTTGTTGCAATTCTTTAACAATGAGCTTTGGAGAACTTTTTATTTCTCTTACCATCCTCCTCACAATGCGTGGTGGCAAAATAACCTTGTGTCCTCATCCAGGCTTGTTTACCACTGTTCCAATCGTTTTAAACTTCTTAATGATTTCTCTGACAATAGATATGGGCAGGTGCAGGGGAGTGGCTATTTTCTTGTAGCCATTGCCTGACTTGTGAAGGTTGACACACATCTGCCTTACTTGAATGGTGTGTTCCTTTGTCTTTCCCATGATGAAGAGTGGATAAGAGAAATGGCCTCTGTGTCACGTCATATTTAGATAAGATAAGATAGATAAGATATACTTTATTGACCCCGTGGGGTAATTTGTCCTCTGCATTTGACCCATCCTATAGTTAGGAGCAGTTTATACCCCAGGGAAACAGGAAGTGATGATTTTCTAATTAAATGTTCCCAGATACTCTGATCAACCTTGTAAATTACTGTAGAAATGACAGAAATACTTCATTTACATTTAATTCCTAAGAGTTGTTAGGGGTGCCAATAATTGCAGAACAGGTGATTTTATGAAAAATAATTATTTCTCAGTCAGGGATTTTTTTTTCCCCTTAAAATTCACTTGAGTTGAAGGTTACATTGTTCTACAATTTTCAGTGTGAGGTTATGCTTCTGCAATAAAAATTGCATTTATTTTAAGGCTTTTAACACATCTTAACCAGGGGTGCCAGTAATTATGGAGGGTCCTGTATTTAGCCTACTCATTTAAGCTCATTTATTCAACGGTGTGAAAAAAAGTACACTATGTCCTGTGATGTACTTCCAGCTCGCTTTAATTGCTAGAGCTGTACAATGGCATTGGCTATTGTAAGGATATTCTACGGGAGATCACCATCCAAGCGCTTACAGTTATCTTCAAAAGAAAAAGCAGGATAAAAAAAAAAAATTTCATGTTTTACATACCCAAAGTTTAAATATACTGAACAACAAAAGAAATGCAAGTTAATTAAAGGCAGACTGGAAAATAAGTTAGCGCGTAATTATTTTAGAAAATCAAATTTATCACTAGCGCTGCACATTTACACTCGTTTCATGAAATTTCTCTTTATTTTGCGGTCACTTTGACTGAGTTTGTTGCTCAGTATAGTTTCCCTTCTTTCTGCCCAGTGAATGCATACATTTTGAAAAGCATTGTATTTGTATCTGTCAATGGACATTCATGAAAAGAGTAGGCATAAGACTATGTTAACTTCACTTTGAGAAAGATCTGGTGTTCTCTGCAACTGAGTGGAAAGAACTATGTGCATACACTGGTATCGGCAATCGGCCAACAGAGTTGGAAAATACTGGCAAATCAGATATCAGCAGAAAATCCAATTCTGTACGTCCTTAGCGAAAAATATGGAGAATTTACAGTTAATACAGTCAGAAAAAAAGAACATGAATATAAAAACATAAAGGGCTCTCATTTGACTGAAATGTTTTAATTGTAAATAACCAATGTTAATGTGAGCATTGCACACTTTAGGGGACACTCCATGCCATTGCCAAATGCTAGCCTAGAGAAGACAATGAATGGAAGTCAATGAACAAGGCTTCAATTAGTCTTGGTCCATTATTGTCATCACAAGGTTAGCCCATAGCATCACCTTAAGGAGCCAACTAGTCTCTGGCAGGAACATATTGCCACCCAATGTCATTACAGAGATCTCTCAAATTTATGCTACTGCCTTCCACAGTACAATTATTGAAACAGAGTCATTAGTTGCAAATTTGTGCGATATAGTGCAATGGCATAAGAGATACAGAAGAGGATGGTGGGACACAGTGAGTACCAGCGCAGTAGCTATGCTCTGACAGGCTCTCCTCTTCGTCTTCTGTGACAAACACGCGGTCACACACCTTCACCGGGGTACCTTTCCTCTTTCGCCCACAGCCTCGCCTGCAATACACACACACGCACCCGTTACCAAACACACACACACACACACGTTGGCATACACATGAACACACGGACACTCGTATAGCTGTATTCATGAGGGCATTGTATTGACTTTCACTCTGTTCTGTTTTCCCAAACCCTAACCATAACCATATTATGCCTGACCATAACATAACCCCAACTGTAACTGTAACATTAACCCATTAACCGCAATCCTCTCGGGAGACACACGCAAAATAACACACCTAAGCCGGAAGAGGCATTTTGTGCATTCTTGTTCGAATGTTTCGAGTTTAGCTACAAGAAGGTAACCGTGACTTCATTCTCTTGGCTTGTTGATCATACAAATAAAATAAAGTCGAAGGTTGCAGGCAAGGATATAGAGAGCAGGAGCGAATGGTTAGTAACATCTTGATAACCGTAAACCTCAAATCAGACAAGAAAACACAAGGACCAATAACTTCAAAACTACGAATGGACAGAGTTCTGAAAACCAGATTTCGCTTCTTCATAACTGATAATCTTTTTTGTAAGTATTGTACAGCTTCATCGAATAGCCTCGATCTGGACAGTAACTAACCTGGATATAGCCTAAGCAGACACTACCTGAACTCATCTAGATTAGCTTATGACTATGCGATCAAGCAAACAGACACAGGCATTGACAGCCAATGGGTGTCAAAAAGAAGTCGTGAAGGTTTCCCTTGTTTCCTTTTAACCTGCGTCATGAAAATGGGCGTTTAAAAACAAGTTTTGTGCACTTCTAAATGAGTTCACCAATTCAAGAATCGAGGGCGAATCTGTGGCCCCAAACATATACACATCACTCCACACACTATACAACCTGCACATACACACGTGCGCGAGCACAGACACAAAGGCAGCCTTAGACTGCTCCACTGATGCAAGGAATATCAGAAAACTGAATTTAAACGCCTTGCATTGAGTACTGTGCTGTTATAATAACAGCTACTAAAAATGTAGCAGCATAGAAGTTAGCAAAAATAGAACAGCCACTTTTATTTAGTTTTGCCATTTTATATTACTTTGCCTCATCATTTTTATTTGCGTCAATATGTCATACAAACTGTAAGTGATAGTTTAGAGGGAACAAATGAAGAGTTTGTTTCCAAAATGCAATAAGTGCCAAAATGACAAAAATTGAGATAATGACATAGAGCGATAGCCCTGAACTTCTTACACATGGTGCAATACTCTGCTTTTAGAAATTCATATTTTAAGAGCTAGTTTTTATAAGAGTCAGGCAGATTTCTATTAGAGGGTGATTTATGACCCCTTCGGATTTGTCCAAACATTTTTTATTGATATGTTAGAAACAAACAAACAAACAAAAAAATCACATTTTATATCCTTAATAGGGTCTGCATTTTTTTTAGGGGGTCCTGGAATATCTGGGTCAAAATCACAAAAATTAGGTTTTTGAATGCTTGTATTTCTTTGCGCCCTAAGTGAGCCAAATTGATTTCCCTTTGTGCAAGTTTATCGGGTATGGACTCTACAAAAATGAAAATTTTGGCAGCTGACTTACGGCACTGCCCGTAGGTGGCGCTGCAAATCACTACTTTTTGTAATTATGCACACTTTCCCAGGGGTTGTATGGCTTGCGCCCCAAGTCAGCCAAGATATTTTATGCATGTCATGATAGATCAGCACCTCTTATTGTCCCCCGCCGCGCGGAACGCGCGAAGCGGGGGACATAGTATTCACGACCGTCCGTACGTCCCGAAACCTTGTCTGCGCGATATCTCAAGAAGTAAGCATCGGATTTTTTTCAAATTTGGTGTCAACATGTATTAGGGTAATGTCCCGGCGCCAGTCGAATTTGGTGACCTTCGCGACATTTTCAAGGTCACACCGAGGTATGATAGATTCTGACACTGAAATGCTTGTCTGCGCGATATCTCAAGAAGGAAGTCTCGAATTCTTTTCAAATTTGGTGTCAACATGTATTAGGGTAATGTCCCGGCGCCAGTTGAATTTGGTGACCTTCGCGACATTTTCAAGGTCACACCGAGGTATGATAGATTCTGACACTGAAATGCTTGTCTGCGCGATATCTCAAGAAGGAAGCCTCGGATTCTTTTCAAATTTGGTGTCAACATGCATTAGGGTAATGTCCCAGCGCCAGTCGAATTTGATGACCTTCGTGACATTTTCAAGGTCACACCGAGGTATGATAGATTCTGACACTGAAATGCTTGTCTGCGCGATATCTCAAGAAGGAAGCCTCGGATTCTTTTCAAATTTGGTGTCAACATGTATTAGGGTAATGTCCCGGCGCCAGTCGAATTTGGTGACCTTCGCGACATTTTCAAGGTCACACCGAGGTATGATAGATTCTGACACTGAAATGCTTGTCTGCGCGATATTTCAAAAAGGAAGCCTCGGATTCTTTTCAAATTTGGTGTCAACATGTATTAGGGTAATGTCCCGGCGCCAGTCGAATTTGGTGACCTTCGCGACATTTTCAAGGTCACACCGAGGTATGATAGATTCTGACACTGAAATGCTTGTCTGCGCGATATCTCAAGAAGGAAGCCTCGGATTGATTTCATATTTGGTGGCAACATTCATTAGCGGGGGACATAGTATTCACGACCGTCCGTACGTCCGTCCGTACGTCCCGAATCCTTGTCAGCGCGATATCTCAAGAACGAATTGTCGGATTTTCTTCAAATTTGATGTCAACATGTATGATGGTGATGCCCCGGCGCCAGTCGATTTTGGTGACCTTCGCACCATTCTCAAGGTCACATCGAGAGATTGTGGATTTTCACACTGATAGCCTTGTCAGCGACATATCTCAAGAACGAATCGACGGATTTACTTCAAATCTTATGTCAACATGTATTAGGGTGATACCCCGGCGCCAGTCCATTTCGGTGACCTTCGCGCCATCCTCAAGGTCACACCGAGAAATTGTTCATTTTGACACGATTTCACATTTTGTGGCGGGGGACAAAGACACGTTAGTGTCAAATACTTGTTTGGATGAAAATTACGGCAGCTGACTTATAGGGCGCATAAGTATAGGGGGCGCTTTTTGCCGCCGAAAGGCGAAATTACCACATTTTTGCACAGTAATTTCTCCATGCGCCCGAAGTCAAAATTCATGAAATCTGACTCACGCTGTCACTTAGCATCTCTCGTGTTAGTAAAGAGAGTTCCATGGTTGGTTTCGGTATAAACCCTTTTTGCTCCATTTTTGTTAGGCCAATTCACAAAAAAGCCAAATATGGTAAACTGGGAACTTACTCTGATTTTCATGAAACTTGCAGGATTGGCTACCTTTACCAATTCTGCTGCCACCGTGGGTTTACCCTGCCAACTGCTGAAGCAGACGGGTCAACCAGTTTCCTGGGAGCCTTGCGCCGGTCAAAGGACACCTATTGGTGATCGCTTACACAGACATTGATTTCATCACACAAATCTTAGAATTGACTTTTGATTTGATTGGAAAACCCCTTGAATACATAGCAAAAAAAAAACTACTACCAGGTTTAGCTTCATAGGTTCTTGTGAAAAATGTACAACAAATTCAATGAAAATCAAATAAACGGTTTATGAGATATAAGGTTATTTGAAAGAGCTACTTTTTACAGTTTATTTCCAATTTTTCCACCAAGTGGCCAGCTATAAAAAAAGTGGCTAACCACACTGCACTCAGACTTACTGAACACCTTTCTCCCAGTTAAGGAAGCGATTCCTGCAAGTTTCATGAAAATCGGAGAAAGTTCCCAGTTTACCATATTCCGCTTTTTTGTGAAGTGGCCCAAGAAACACAGTGCAAAAAGGTTAATACCGAAACCAGCCACGAAACTCTTTACCTCTGACACTAGAGATGTGTAGTGTCAATATGAGCCATATTTCATCACTTTTGACTAAGGGCACATGGAGAAATTGCAGTGTGCAAATGTGGCAATTTCACCTTTCAGTGGGAAAAAGCGCCCCATATACTCATGCGCCTTAAGTCAGCCGCCATAATTTTCATCCAAATGAAAGTAGGAGGTCCTCCTAACCTACAATGACATGCAAAAAATACCTTGGTTGACTTAGGGCGCAAGCCACACAACCCCTGGGAAAGTGTGCATAATTACAAAAAGTAGTGGGCCTAAGTCAGCCGCCAAAATTTTCACATTTCTGGCGCGTTCATACCCGATAGACTTGCACAAATGAAAATCAATTTGGCTCACTCAGGGCGCACAGAAATACAAGCATTCAAAAACCTAATTTTGGTGATTTTGACCCCAATATTCCAGGAGACCCCCCCCAAAAAAAAAAGTGGTCCCTATTAAGGATAGAAAATGTGATTTGTGTTCATTTCTAACATACGTCTATCAATAAAACAAAATTCGGACAAATCCGAAGCGGCCATGAATCACCGCCTCCCTGACCCTTATAAAAACTGGCTCTTAAGGTGTATTTTTTTCATGGTAAAAGTTTGTGCTTTTCTTAAAAATGCAATAGGCGCCCGCCGCCAACACAAAAAAGAAAAAGCTGACTTACACAAAAATGGATATATTGCATTTTGGACACAAACTCTTCGAGTGATGATCTTGAAATCTGCACAGGGTGAATGCTTTATCTGTTCTGCTTCACCAGTGGGAGGAGTTCCTGAGAGGGTTCGTCTTGCCCAAGAACAGTTTTTGCATCAACATCAAAGCTAAAATCATTTCACCACTTGAGAGAATTAAAATTCCAAGAGCAAGCAAACACAAGGAAACCATTTTCCAAAGAAAAAAAAAAGATACTATATCCCAGACTTTATCATTTAGCCTAATGGCACTTCCTCTGATTATAATTAGGCTACACCAGCTGAAAAGGAGGCTAACCCACATAAAAAAACCAAAATAGATTGACCAAGATTTGGCCATTGAAAAATCCCCACTCCTCAATTCTTCAACTGCAGGTGACGTCTCGTATCACATATCCAAAACAGAAGTCCGCCATGTTGGAAGATAACGACAACCAAGATGGCAGCCCTTTACGTGTGAGCCCCAGCAACACTTCATGATTTGGATTTTTTTTTGGATTTGCACTTCCTTTAAAAAGAAAACAGTGCCTACCCTGTGTGCGGTTTATAATTGCGGCAATAATGCTACTCATGATTAAGACAAGAGTTTCTTCAGAATTCCTAAAATAATTCAAAATGGCGACAAGAGAGACAAAGAACTATCCAGAGAACGCCGTGCGCTGTGGTTGTATATCACCCAACATGGCTGCGTGTGCTCAGTGATACCATTTAATCACGTGGTTGCACACGAAGAATATGCACACCATTAGGTATGCATTATGAGAGAATTAATCATGTCGCCGAAAAATTCCACGATTCATTTTACATGGCCCTCCATCATGATGCCGTTAGCCTCCATGCTCCAGATACAGCCTACTTAAATTGCACATAAATAAATCTCGGATGCATTAAAAATGTAACAAATTACTTGGGCTCCATTTCCCCAAAAGCATACAGCCGTAATAGTACATTATCCGCAGAAATCATTCATCAGTCGATGACAGGAGAATGCAAGACTTAATCAGTGAAATGTCAGCCTTATAGGGCAAATTGACTGTGTGCCACAAAAATTATGCAACAGAAGTGCTGTAGCCCAAGAGCTGTAAAGAAATCACAGCTGAGGCAAAAAAAAAAATGCCTCAAAGGAGGCGGGAACATGCAAAGCAGATACTGAGGGAATAAATATTAAGGTCAAAAGACGTGCATCAGACATCACGTCCAATGGTCACCACCCGTCTAAAATGCACTTCCCGTATTAGGTTCTGGCCACCAACCAGTAAAAGCACAAAGTGGCTAAAAGCAAGTGGCACTGTGCCTTATTCAATGTGCATCCTGGTCCTCATATAGAGAGGGACCATCCCCTCTGCACAAGGCCAGAGAGACACCCGTCCACAGTTCACTCTCACAAATAAAGACACAGAAAAAATACATTTTTGCTCTTTAAGAATCGAAAGAAGATGTAGATGTCTGACAAGTTCCATTAATTTCACTGAGAAACCAGTATGCCTGGCATTTTATCACTCCTTTGGTATAACAATAGGTTTAAACATTAGAACTGGCATCACCAACATCCCATACTGTCCAAATCAAATAGGGGAAAGGGGTTTTTAAGGCCATCAGGTGTGTTATTTATTTCTAAGGAAGTCTCACGATGATTAATGTTGACCAGGTTCAGTAATATTTGAGCAATTCTTTTACTGAAAAACATGGACTGTAATTAAACAGTTGCATTCCTCATTAGACTTAATCACACATTTTCTCCATCACTAATCATAAATACCCTACTTGAAAACTTAACTTTATCATCAGATCCTCTCCCATCCAGAACTGTATACATACACACACACTTCCCTTCCCACACCATTCTAAACAAAATGGAAGCCGAAACTCTTCTCTGTCATCTGTGCTCTGCTCTCATTCTCTCTGACTGACACACACACACGCACACACACACACACACACACACACACCCCCCCCCACTGACTCTTCCTGTAAAACACACACACAGCTAACTATTCCCACCCCCTCTCTCTTGCACACACATACACACACACACTCTCTCTCTCTCTGCCACACACAAATACACACTCCTCCCCCCTCTTTATCTCGAACACACACACTCAGTCTCGAGACACTGCTTACCGTCCCCCTCTCACACACACCTACACACAAGCTTCACACTGTCGGACGTAAGCCCCCCCCCAACGGCAATATACATTGTCCCTTCCTCCCTCATACATTCACATAGCCCCACTCATCTTTCTCGAGCAGAATAACCGAAAACGTCTAGCCATAAATGGGCAACATTAACGTCAGCACGTAAAGACCGTTAACAATAACTCATCTACGTTCGAGTAGCCTGTGCACATTCAAATAAAGGCATGTTCAAATAAACATAGCCATGAATGCACAAATACATCAAGAAATGTGCATTCTCGTTGTTTATGCAGTTCGCCGAGGAACTGATATAAGTTAAGGAAATATATGCTGAAATGGCCATTAATGTGGTTAGCTAATCATAGCTAGCTATATAAGATAGCTAGCTGGTTAGCATACATACTGCTGAATACAATTGATTTTCCCTTAGCCTGGCGAGTTAGCAAACCAACTGGCAAGCTTAATTGTGCAATTAGCAATCTCCCTTTTCCCTACTCCCCTTACACGGAATTAGCAAGCAACACTCGCTGTACTGATTGCAATCACCTAGCTAAGTAAGCATTGGCTGGTAAGCATGATTGAAAATGTGAAGTTGTCTGGCTCGCCAGCCATAAACATTCGGCCATACTGCTCTCAAACACGGCCAACGCCGTCGACGAGAGCCGCTCATTCTTACCCCCGCGGCGGTGGAGGTTTGCTCCCTTCTCCGTCGCTGTCCAAGGTCGGAGGTTCCCGATAATCAAACAGAGATCGTATATTGTCCGCCATTTAAAACAGCCAGCCAGCTATCCGTCAGGCCGCTTCAGAGACTGGCAAGCTGCCTCGCTCCCTGCTCGCCCGCATTGAGTTCGGTACTGAGTGCTTCCTTTCCCTCTCCGCAAGGCAGAACTGAAAGGCAGCAGGATTGATTTTAAAAACGATACATGTCAAATGAATTTCTGACTTATGGCTAGAGCATGCTATATAATCTGGGAATCATAATCAGTAATGTTACACGAACAAGTTATTTTGAGCAGAGCATGTTTCCGCAAGGTCCACAAGAAATGACTTCAAGTCGTATCCCCCTTTTTTACGAAGTGGTATAGCCTGAGAGAATGATAGAGCATCAGACGGCAAAAGCCAGAGCTCTTATTACCATGATGGAGCTTCTGAAATCTGTTAGCGGCAGTTTTCCCTCATATAACTGGAATTATAATGTACATTACTTGTTCTCAGATCTCAATTAAGTAATCCAATTCGGTCATTTCGGGGGTAAACAGTATCATATAGCATTATTATCTGCGTTATAAGCGCCAAGCTCTTGAGCCAAATACGTCCCCGTCATAGGGAAGATAATTTTACATTTTGTCATGACATGAATAGTATACTCAGCAACAAAAGTTTCTGTGACACCATTTATGTGTATGTTATAAATGACACGCAAAGATCTCAATGCAATCAATATGTTTATTTAACAGGAGAAACACTGACTTTTCAGTGCCAACGTCACTCAAAACGATAAATGTCATTTTCATGCGTCATGAAGCACTTGTCTGACGTCTAACCAATTGTGACCTTCACACTTCAATACCGGGTGTGACTTCCTCGTGCCATGATGCAAGCAACGCATCTCCGGCGCATGGACCGAATCAGATGTGCCAGAAATTGCTGTGGGATGTCATTCCAAATCTGACGTAGACGTTGTCGCAATTCCTGGAGTGTAGCTGGCGGGTTATCCAACCGCCGCAAACGTCGATCCATCTCGTCCCAAAGATGCTCGATTGGGAACATGTCTGGGGATCCGGCTGGCCATGGCAGGACATTGACATGTTGTTGCATCAGATACTGCTGTACAATCCTTGCAACGTGTGGTCTGGCGTTATCATGTTGCAGCGTTATTCCGGGACCATGTTGCATCAAAAACGGTACCACCAATGGCCGTAGCACTTCATTGCGATATCTTTGACCTGTCAGATTTCCATCAATAACAAGCAAATCTGTTCGGTTTCTAGCCGTGATCCCTCCCCAAATCATGACACTACCACCTCCAAAACGATCAAATTCCTGAACACAGTTGTTGGCATAACGTTCTCCACGTCGACGGTATACACGTAAACGACCATCACATCGGTTAAGCATGAATCTTGATTCATCAGTGAAGAGTACAAGATCCCACTGACGTTGGATCCACCGTCGATGTTGTTGTGCCCACTGTAGACGCAGTCGTCGGTGTTGTACTGAGAGTACTGGACATCTTGCTGGCCGACGTGGGACAATGCCAAAATGACGGAGACGGCGACGGATTGTCTGTGCAGAAAGTCGCCTCAAACCAGGTATCGTTCTTGCAGTTATGGTTGCAGGTTGGAATCGATTTCGGAGATGGGTTGTTCGAATCCAGTTGTCCTGTTTGGGAGTGGTTACTCGTGGACGGCCGCTGCGAGGACGGTCTCTGACATGTCTTGTCTGCTGATGACGCTGCCATAAGTTCCAAATGGTGTTTCGGTGGACATTCAGGCGATGAGCAACTTCCCTCTGCGAGGTTCCGGTTTCAATCATCCCAATGGCCCTCCACCGATCATTTTCAGACAGTCTTGGCATTTAGAGGGTAGAGTTCCTGATCCGAAATGGCTGTGTTTTCGATGAGTGATGCTTTCGTCGTTCATCAGGCACAATGTGAACATTCCAAAAATTCTCCTCTTTTATTGCCATCCACAAGCATGATTTACGCACATTTTCACGTGCAAAGTCATTTTCTCGCATTTTCATGATTTCCATTTCAATGTTGTGTTTACGTGTACTGTTTCAGTCTGATATCACCATGTATGACAATTTCATAATTGCGTTATGAAAAATAATTAACAATATTGGTGTCACAGAAACTTTTGTTGCTGAGTATAGGTCGGCAAATGGATTCACAAATATGGGTCAGTTTGTATAAGTTGTATAATAATAATAATAATCATCTTCATCGTCATCCAGATAAGAATCCATGCTTTTCATGTTGGAGGAAGAAGTGATTCTCTAACAGCCTCTAAATGATTAATCAGACATGCCAGTGTCTTGTTCACCAGGATTGGAGAGAAAACTATGATCAGCAAGGTAGAAGTAGATTAAACAGCAGACTATGTCTGGGAGAACATCGTTAAATAGGTTCTGAAACACATCCGTGGCATTAGAAACACCGAATCACCAAAATATCACCAAATATTTGCAGTGGTCAGAGGGGGTGTTAAACACTGTCTTCCACACACCTTCCTTCCTGTACTCACACTGGGGTGCAGGCAGGCATTGCACACTTCCAGCTTGGTTAAATTGCGGCAGCTGTGGAGGTTGGATAATGCTGAGTCCATCAGAGGAAGATGGTTGCGATCCTTGACTGTGATAGAGTTGAGCCCTCAGTAATCTATAGGCAGCAGAGAGATCTGTCCTTTTTGGCAACAACTAGGAAGCCAGATTCGGCCGGTGACGAAGAAGCTTGAAGCCAGGGACAGGTTAATGTACTCTTCCGTAGCTTTGGGTTCCTGCGCAATTATTGAGTATAACCAGGCCCTAGGGGGTGACTTTCTGGGTAATCCATCAATGGTGCATCATGGAGTCTACGGTGACTCCAAGACGTAGAGCGCTAACTCTTTGGAATGGTTACCAGCATGGTCAGCTTGGATACTCTGATGACGTTAAGAAGGGCAACGCTCATGGGGCCCTGGGAGCAGAGAGGCACTGCCAGGGGTTCAGTTGGAATCTTGAGGCGATAAACAAGACCAAGATGGGTAAAATTCTCGTCTGCCCCTAAGTTGATCAGTGTCTTGGTGGAGATTAGAGGTCTCTGCAAGGTCAGATGAATAGGAATACGTGGCCAATAAGACGAAACAACAGCTCCAGGTAGCACCTCTCTTCCAGGAGAGTGGTGAGACCTTTGGATAGGACATTCAGCAATTGTATGGTTTGCGCTTCCTCAATACAAGTAAAGACTGCTGGACACATTTCTGTCAATCTGCAGGGGGCAGCTGATGAAGCTGACCACAGCCGATGAAGCCAACCTCAGTCGACTACCACAGGCTCCTAGTGGAGCCAGGCAAGACGTGGCACGATGCAGAGTTTCTTGGCACACTGATTGAGTAGGGCCTACAACCTTGCCCGCTGATCCAGCTGCCTCTCGTGCAACCAAGCATCTATGTGCACTGCCAAGTCAATGAAGCCATCCAGGTTTGAGGGAAGATGCAGGAAGTCAGCTCGTCCTGTACCCAATCTGACAAGCCAAATATGAAGGAGTCATAGGGAACCTGGGGGTCTCAGCCAGTGTCTGAAAATCAATGGAGTACTCTGAAATGGACAGGCTGCCTTGGTGTAGCTGAAGAAGCCTCCAAGCAGTGGCATGGCTGGACAGAGACCGGTCTAACACTTTCCTCCTCTTCGCAGCAAAGGCTGTTAAAATTTATACTAAAGGGTCCCCTGCCTTTCAAAAAGCGACCACTCAGTCTCTGGCTTGTCCGGGGGGGGCAAGTGTTGATGCCTTCCACTCTGGATCATTTACCGGGGAGATGGCTGAAGCTTGAAGACCATCAAACATTGGGTCAGGAAACATTGGAAAGTGGATAGCTTGCCGTCATAAGGATTCTGCACAGCTATGATGGGTTCCCTAAGGGCGACCGCCAGAGGGAGAGTCTGCTGCAGAATAGAGCTGGATCCTTGAGCGACGACAGTGGTATTCCGGTAGATGTTAGTCATTGTCACAAATGGAGATAGCACCAGTGGATTGGTGTAGCTGACAGAGCTCTGCCTCTTGCCGTCCACTCTGGGCACCTCAGGGCATCAACTGGGCTTGGCAGACCTGCCATTTCCATTCCTCGGCTGGATTGAACTGTTATGATCCAGACAAGCAACCAAATGCAGATTTAGGGTTCAATCCGCAATGTAGTATTTATTAACAGGAATATGGTCCAAAAAAAGAGGGAAGGCCACAGCCCAAAGCAGAGGAGGGGCAGTCCAGGTAAATTGCTAATGACTTGAGAGGGAAGAGATGTGTTCATGCCCAGGACAGTGGCTGTCCCAGGGCAGAAGCCAGGTGGTGAAAGCCCCTGGCAAAAGCAGGACTGCTTGGCATCAGGACCTAATGGTTTAACAGGAATGCGGTCCCAATCCTGGAGACTGATGAAGGTTTGGAAGGTGTTCCTGTTAAAATGACTCAACAGAGGAGCAGGCTGGAACAAATTATTAATGGGAATGCGGTCCCAATCCTGGAGATTGACTCCAGGATTGGTATTTTTTTCCGGTTAAGTAGACACAGAATATTAATTACGTTTTTCTCATTCACCAGTTTTCCAAAATACACAGCGCTTATTTCAATACAAGAAGATACAAACTGACCAGGTGGTTTTGAAGGGAATGAACCATGACCAACCAGCAACCACAATGACACTACAAGCAAATTCTATAGATTAGACACTTCACAGAAGGGGCAATGCATAAGAATTATAACTCAAGGGAGAAGACAAGACATTAAGTCAACTCAATTTAATGTGACAAACCGCAAAACACTCTCAGGCTGCTGAAACAGGGCAGGAGCCAATTAAGTACACACAAGGGCTGCAGCAAATAATAATAATAATGGGAATTATCATTACAGCTCAATATTATTCTTATCATTATCAGTCAAGTAAACAAAAAGAATAAAATATCTCTCAATGATTGCCTTCCTATCATTCTGCAGACCTGGCACCAAATTTACCGAGTTTGAAAACTGACTGTGTGAAATTAAAGATATTTCATACATTTTCCACTAGGGTCAAATTTGATTTGACAGTAAGAGACAGTCAGAGGAGGTTTCTCTTGATAGGGCTTTGTATATCTTCTTGCCCATTCTGTTAAGAAAAAGAAAGCAAGACAGCCAAGTATCAAACAAAGATGAGGCTTCAGAACACAATTTATTATAAAATGATGTGACAAGTATAATTTTAATGTATGGGTTTCTTTATTAGAATGTGTCAGTATGTCATAATAATTACAGAAGAACAGAGAGGGCTCCCTCAGTTGTCCACAGATTTTGAATTTTTGACAGTAAATTTTCCTCTATTTTCAGTATATCATTGAGGTGTACATATGTTGAGTGCCAACATCTATAAATAAACACAGCAGATTAATCTTCAGAGACCAAACAACACAGTATTGTACACAATATTAAATAAATAAGTGACTTCATGTTTTACTCTAAATGATTCTACATTATAAAACTGCAAGCAATAAATAATACTAACAAAAATAGCACAGCTTAGGGAAAAAAAATCACTACAGTGCCCATTTTATTCTGACTTCTCACTGCAGCTCTTGCATTCCGTTAGCTCTCCTTCACTGATTAAAAAGAGTATAGAGTAGGGATAAGAGTTACTTTAGCAACAAAGTGCAACTTGTCGATTAATGTTAGTTATCTGTCATCATGGGATTGGTTTCAAGGAAGACACAAAAAATACATTCTGCTAACAAAAGCATGTGATCTTTCAAAATTAAAATGTTACACAACCATATGCCAGAATCTTAAATACCACCTAAAATGGTTAATAATCTTAAAGATTCTCCAAGAAACTTTTGTGACTTGAAGCAGAAACAAATGATCTAACACATAAACGGTGTTTTGAAAAAACTGAAAACTGGGAAGAAAAAAAAAAAAAACCACCAAACCAATGCAAGATGACTTTCTTTTTGTTTTGGTCCATAGCAAAACCTTATCTGACAATTTGATAAATAAACTGGATTTCTCTAGCATTCTATCAGCAATAAAACAGCTGCTGCATTGTATGTCAGCAGCAATCCAGCCATGTGACACAAAGAAAAAAAAAAAACGAAGTTACACTCTACCAACAACCAGAACAGGGGTAGATTGCAATTGCTTTAGCATCACGCACATGATAAAAAGTAAAATGCTAGTGTGTTAGTACTTCAGCTCAATTTTCACAGTCGAGTTGTCATGGCATTTTAGTAACAGTGAATCGCTTAAATCAGTGCAACAATAGCTTATACTGTCATTTTGCGCTACATAATAACAAAGTGGGTTAGCAGCACGTTAACACAATAGAAGTTAGTGACAGATCTGACATTCATTTTTCATTAATAAATAAAAAGGCCATTATATCTTCCTCTTTCTTACCAATCCCTCAATCAATCATCAAAGTAGGGAATCCTACCACCCTCCATTACACTGCTCCCTTTATTGCTTGCACCCTCCTGATCTCAGAACCCCCTTCAGATGTCCACTCCTTCGCTCCCCACGCTGCACAGCCTCCCCTCTTCCATGCATTCTCTCTCTGAATGGTAGGTGTGTAGAGCCTCAGATGTGGAGTGGGTCCAGTGGATCAGCTCCTGTAAAACCCGGTAGATCCAGAGCTTCATCCCAAACACGCTGTCTCCTTCGTCTACTTCAACGTCCTTAGCGACAGAAATGGGGGGGGGGGTCACCAAAGAGAGTAATACAGGGGGGAAAAATAAATAATAACATTCCACTTTGAGGGAGACAAAATTAAACTGTTGCAAAGAACAGCAAACAGCAAGGTATATCGGACACAGTGAGAACACTGAGAATGTGCGATAAGCGAAGCTTGCCATTTCTGATAGCATGAAGAAATGTATCCGGTAAAACAGTTTAGGCACTCATTCAAGTCTTTCCTGTCATAAAATTCATCTAAAAGAGCTCAAGAACGTATGAAACGTCTTCTATCACATCATCTTTTCATTACCTAGCCTTGTAAGGACAATGGTATAGTGAGATGGTATAGTGATCGGTTTTAAAGAATTAAAAAAAAAAAAAAAACAAATCAAGGTGTTACAACTGGGAAAATAGCCTCAATAATTCTAAAAAATTTGGTAGTTTTTTTGTTTTTCAGTTCAGTGTAGTCCACATCAAATTCTCAAATGCCTTAAAATACTCTAAAATGTGCTGTCAGCAGTTGCTTTGTATGACAAAACCTGGTAAGGGTATACAAATGATGTGTAAAACATGGATGCAATTTTATTATCGGATGTGACATGAAAAAATGCATCTGTGGCAGAACAGAGTCTAATTGATATGCTTGCAGAGTCAGATTTTTTTATGTGAAAAGCGCACTGTCCAGACTTAGATATACTTACATGTAAAAATATTTTGATTGTGAGGCCTAACTCATTAGTACTCTATCAAATCACAGTGATCTTTAAGGGAGAGTGAGTGAGATCAATCCCATTGATTGAACAAAAGTCAATTTTTCTGCCAAGACAAGGAACACTCTTGTCATGCATTCTCGAATAAACATCACAAATGACATGTTTGCTAATTTACTGTATACAGCATCCAGTGGGATAAATTTGGCTGATAACCTGAGCTAGCTTTCAATACCTCATTTATTTATTCATTATTTTTATTTATTTATTTACTTATATATTTAATTATTTTCAAGCCAACAGGTAGTTCACATTCAATTTCGCAAGCCAACAGGTAGTTCACCATCAGATTCAAACAATTTTTAACTCCTTACCTTGCAACAGACAGGATCGGGTATTGGAACAAAATCTTCCTCTTCTTTCTCCAGAAGGACCCTCGTTGCATGGAGCAAATGCTCCAACCTATCTCTCACGCTGTTCCGCACAGTGTGATATTCCCCGTCCCCTTCACCCTCTAACTCCTCCTCCCGACCAATCACATATTCCAGAAGCTTGAGGCACTGTCGGAGGGCGGAGTGCAGAAGCCACACCCTCTCGTCAGTAGAGAGGTCGGGGGCCAGCACGCACTGAGACAAAATCAGATCCATCTCTAGGGAATGCTCTGCTGGGAAGCTTTCTTTCTCTTTCTAGGGATAATGGTGGGAGAGAACAGAGGAAAGGTGGGCGAGGTCAGAGAGATAAGGAGAATATGCAAGATAGCGCCCAGATACAGTCACAACTTTTCCGTTAACCGTGAAAGACATGCCACTCTCCTTGACTGTCTACATTGATTTATGCCTTGCGCTGTGGGGGGTGTTATCTATGTAATAGCAGCATCGCATCGCAAGTCAAAGCCGGAGAAGACGGCACCAGGTGGCCTATTAAATGAGGGAGGGGCACATTGTGTTAAAATCTCAAATATACAAATGCAACGTTCTTCTCAACACACGCAATCGTGAAAAAGCTATTTAGTCTAATTTTCAAAATAGCCTAACTCTTTTTGCAAATAATCAAATGTAGCCTATCCCACTGAAAATGTGTTTTTTCGTCGTACTATTTAAATGACAGGTAGATAAAAGACTGTGCAAAAATCTATCAAGTTCATGTTAATATCTCCAGCATTTCTGTTCACTAGTTCATGGGTTAGGTTACAAATGTGCTCTGTTAGCCTCACTAAGCCTGGGGGTGAACGTGCCTGCCAGTTGCGAGGATGAAACAAGCAGGGCTAGTTACCGCAACAGATCGCAATGTGGTAATTTTTCAAGTAGGTATGACCGCGGCGTTGCGTTTATCATCGGGCCAGCATAAAAACAAACCCATGCCACACGCTGATCTTAACTATGTTCATGCGATCGACCGCGCCAAAGGAATTCAGCACTGCAGTGCTATCTGTCGTGATTAACAACACTCACGTAAAGCTCCAACAGACGCGTGCAATCCCGGTGTAGTAGGCGAGCCAAGGCGACGGCTTTCCCAGTGCGAGAGCGCCCCGAGCCAGGCCGGCCACTTTGCAGCTCACCGGCCATGAAGTGTTCCGTTAGAAGGATTCGCGGAATAAAAAATGTTGTGGGAGGTGTATCGTTACCGAGGTAGATCGAAATTTTATTTGTATTCACGGAGGTGAAAACATGCCAATGAATGAGTTTCTGAGCAGCGTAGCCTATAATTATCGATGTCGCCAATTTCAGATACCGGCCAGACTTTGCTTCTGGGCTAAATATTAAATTTAATCCCGGATCTTCAATTTAACAAAATTCTACTGCATTATTGGCAGCCTATTTGCCCATTCGAGCAAGTTCACAGCCTCTACACATTCACCATTAACTGGGTACTGAAAGTCTTGCTTCACCCACCGCCTCAGGACAAAACAAAACATGGAAAACTGGAGTGTGTGATCCGCCGGGACGTGGGGGAGGGACTACGTTCGGCAACAAGAGAGATCCCCTTCGCAAATCTTATACTCGCGTATAAAGACTAAATTGAATGCGAGAGATGATGATAATAATAATAATAATAACAATAATAATAATAATAATAATAATAAATATAATAATAATAATACACATTTCACGGCTTCATTTAGGCAATTGTTCACTTGATATGGAAACCTGATATTTGTTTTAACTACAGAAAAAGGCATTGAGGTGTATCATTGTCCAACATCTTGAAACAATATTGTTTATATCTTGGAAGCAGGAATAGCCTACATTGTTCCCCGTGAGCTTTACTTTATTCTTATCCTCTGAGTTTGTAGATGTTTCCATCACTGTGTTCTGAATAAAATTAAATGTATAAAGTTACGTCAAATGCATGCAACATGCATTTCATTGTTGAACCGTTTGAGATTTGTAATGTTTGTGGCGTATGCATAAACATTAAGGAAATTCTACAGTATGAAAAATGCGCATTTTAGGCTTTTGACTGTCAGACAAGATTCAACAGAAAACACAACTGTTCAACCCATTGTTAATGAAAAGTTTAGTTTCTCATGCCGACTTTCAATAGTCTATTCGTGCAATTTTTGGCTTTTGACTCATTGTTGTCTGCACGCAGTGGCCAGATTTATTATTAAAACAGAAAATATTTTGGATTGTTTCAAGATACTTTTTGCTTGGCACGTGAAACGTTCGTATTGGCAAGGAGTATCAATATCGCTGATTATATATATAATTTTTTTTTTCTTGATAGGAAACTACAGAAATTAGTTTCATTCTGAAGAATATAACTTTACCACCAGTTGCAGCAAAACTGCTGTGGCTCTGAAGCTACTGTAGTGTTAACGGGCTTGCGGATATGAGTCTGGCTGCCATTTCTCCCACATACTGAGCGCCTTCTAGTTCGACATCAAAGGCCCCTTTTTGTGTTCCCGATGAGCTACTTTAAAACTCGGCTGCCAGTCTTCCATGGAGATGTAGTGAAGAGTCATTTTGAGCTGGAATAAAAATGGCCAACTGGTTCAAGACTCAGACGATTTGGGAAAGGACGAAGCAGGACTGGAAAAGAAGTACGCCCAATGAGCGCATCGCTTCCTCCTCAAGCGTAACACAGCACGTCTCAATTAGCCAAGAGTAGGCCAAACACCAGCTCGAATTCTACCACCATCATTTTTTAAGATGCGAGCACAAATGTAAGAGGAATCAAGGAATCCGGTATCAAGGCTGGCTGTTTGCTTCAAGCATGAATTTACACTGCGTCTCAGAGGTGGTGAACTTTTTCGAAATCAGTATCGCATTTCGGCTCGTTCTGTATACATTGAATAACGAGGACGGACACCTGATCCTAGATCAGCAATTTTACTCTAGGATGTGTTCACAATGCAGAGCATGTATTAAATAAGAAATGGACTAACATCGTACATGCACAGGGGAGCTAGATCTGCTCTCAATATAAAATATCAGAGAAGGTCCGGCAACGCAAAGGTTAAACACTGCAGAAATGCTATTGGTTGAAGAAAACAGCTTTCAATATGGGAGTGGTCAGTGACCTTACTGGATTTCAGGTCACTTCAAATCATCTTAAAAGCTTTCCATTTAATTAACAAATTCTTGAAACAGCAGCTCTCGGATAAAACCAGTTCTGCCAGACACACAACCAGGAAAAACCAAAAAGAAACAAATTTTGTCATATTATTTCATTTTTATTCCTTAACATACATTTTTTGTGGTTTATTAAAATGTGAGACAGAGGTGACAGTGGCAGTGTATGCTAGGAGCCCGAATGCAAAGTCCCTTCAGTTTATACACCATTAACCTCTAATCCTTTTATACAACAGGTTACCAAGTTCAAAGTAAAATGCTCAGTTAAATCTACTCTTGCACAGTAAATGCAGTGCCTAGGAGTCTCAAGTTCTCATAGTGAGCTGAATCACCACTGGACATTTCAAATAGGAATAGAAGTCCTGATGCTCATATCCACAAGTGCTTGAATTCTGGAATAAACAAATAACAGAAGCTCAAAACTGCACAAACACTTATTTTTTCAGGCATTTCAAAATACTTTGCCTCATACTTTTAACTGTGAATATCTATGAATCTATGGCTTCCTTTAAACAGACAGCAGGCTACTTTTGCTGGTCACCAGTGGACAGAGGCAATGCCTTTTTAACATTATTTCTCCTGGATGAAGAGGCCTTTTTGAGACCTGATGACAAGAGTATAGCACTGGGACATGGAGCACACACAGTCCTGCAAGAGACGGCTGGGAAACAGAGTTTGAGCAGATGGGTGTTTTTTTTTTTTTTTTAAATACAAGAAAAAATAAAAACAAAATCTACCTGAAAATAGGGTAAGTTCAGACAATCTTAATTACAAGAGGTTTCCAAGAAGTTTCTTTACAAGATTGACAAGAAACAAATTTAGAAAGTAATTCTGGAGCTGACAGTTTGATTTAAAAAAAAAAAAAAACCTATGCTGTTTTAACATACTGAGGGACAAAATTACAATAAATAAAAAAAACAAAAACAAATCGGTAAATTAATACTGTACTAATTCCTTAGATACATCCGCCTAGAATGAGACTGCAAGAGGAGAAGTGAGGATGTCAGAGAGGAGACAAAACATCCATTTCGACATTTTCGTGCCTTGCATTCACGCGCTCACGCACACGCGCGCGCGCGCACACACACACACACACACAAACACACTGCAAGTGATGGAGCAGTGGAAGCAGTGAACGGACTTACAATACGCACTAAAATGACCCACGTACAAAATGCAACAATGACAAACTGATATTCCCTGATATTATAGTATAGGTATCTACGTGAGTATCTGTACTGTACTTCATTGAGAAGACAGAGCTTAATAATAATACATCATTAAAGCCTTTGCACTAGTAAGGGCCTGAGCCTCCACTCGCTTTGTCTTTTCTTATTCCGTCTCTTCCCACCTTCATTTCTCCTTCCCCCTCCCTCGCTCCCTCCGTCTCCCCACCCGCTCCCTCTCTCCATCTCTCCCTCTGCTCTAAATCAGCCCGTGGTGATTCCCGTGAGTCACCACCCGTTCTGCGTCCTCCAGCAGAATCTCCCTCTCTCCTTCCGTCTCCCACACCATCCCTCCATCCTCCACCCTGTGCCTCTCCCCCTGCACTTGCCCCTCCCAAACCCCGCCCCCTTCGATCACCATCGCCTCTGACTGGTGCAGAGTGGACGTCGGGGGCGGGGAAGCGGAGAGCGCGGTGATGGAGGCCAGGCCGATGGACTCCCTGCTGGTGAGCAGGTCTGTGCTCTGGGGCAGGAGCTGGGCGGTGGTTTGGGGAATGGCCGCTGGGGTGAGTTGGATCAGCTGTGGACCGGGCTGGTGCTGGTTCTGATCCGGCGCCAGCTGCAGAAGCGGAGAGTGCTGGGGCTGCGATGTAACAATCTGCGGCCCCACCTGGGGAAGGGCGAGGGGCAGTGACACTTGAATTTGGGACAGGCTCTGGTCCTCCTCGCTCACCACCACCATGGCGTCGGCCTGGGCCCCGGGCCCCGGCAGGGCCTCCAGGAGAGGGGCCGGTGTGGTGATTAGCGCCCCAGCGTTAGCTGCCAGCGCCTCGGCTATCAGCACCTCTGGGTGACTCTTGGCCTTATGGGCAACCACGCTGTCCTTCTTCTCAAATTTCTTGCCACAGATGTTGCAAGAGAACTGGTAGAAGGCGTCGGCGTCGTGCTTCTTCATGTGCCAGTTCAGCGAGGCCTTCTGTCGGCAGGTGAACCCGCAAATCTCGCACCTGGAAAGTCAGGAAAATTGGCACAAATTGGACGGGCAAACATTAGGAAGTTGGGATGCTCCTCCTCTTTGAAAATGAAAGCAGGCAGAGTAGCGCCATTAAAAAGCTCCATCTTCATTAAGTCTGATGAAGAGCATGCGACTTGAAACATCACTGCACCGCTGGATGTCATAATAAACCTTGTTTAAGGGAGCTACACAGTGCAGACCTCTGTATATTTTCATTTATAAGTTTCATTGGTTCAGCACCTGATTTTATGGGATGTGAGTGTCTTACTTATGCATTTTTGATATGTCCTTTCTCTTTCAAACATTATTTTGAAGTGACAGTCAGTTACTGGACTGTCAGAGAAGGGGAGGGGCACGTGAACACGTCAATCATTTGTGCGCCAAACATTCTGGAAATAAATCCCCAAAAGCTCTTCTGAGTGAAGCCTGTCATGAGTACTTACTGCAGTGGCTTCTCCCCTGTGTGGATCATGCGATGCACAGCCAGGTTGTGTGAGCTCTTGAAGGCACGAGCGCAGTACTCACATATGTAATCCCTCTGGTCTGGAGGAGGGAGAGCGAGAGCGAGAGAGGAGACGAGTCGCATTATCAGCGCATCCACAGTAATTCAAATCAATTCTGTGAAAGTTCAGTTGATTTTTAATCGCACGGTGCAATCAACTTTCAAAAATAAACACGACAGAAGTCTCCCAAAACTAAAAAAAAAAATCAAAAACCAAACTCTAGCCACACAGAAAACCTTCAAACAGTGGCATAAACACTCCCAAGTGGGAGGACATCACAAGGGGACTTAAGCTATAGCAAACGATCCCATCTCTGGCAGGAGGGACAGCTCAATAACAACTAGATGTAAGTGATAAAAATTTCCTTAAAATTGGAGGAGTGTGTGTGCCAGCAATGTTGCTGCTGTCCTGGTACTTCAAGTGCGGGTGAGTGTAAGTGTTGAGAGCATACAGGGTTACTGCCTGAGGCGCCAAGCACAAAAACCCCACACTCCTCAGTGACTCAAGAACAGTTTTCAGCCACCACTAATAGTGCATGTGCAGCAATGTTTGTAAGCACTGGGATCGGTCTATCGGCAGGCTCAGGCGCATCAGGCAAGATCAATTAAGCACAGAGGTAGAGATGAACATTTCACAGAAATATTTGAAACCTGAACAAATGTGTGTTTAACACTAGCTTGCTACTTGTGTGATGTTTAGGCACCAGGGTGCGCATACAAATGCATGAGTGAATAAGCGCATGCGCGCCTGCGTGTTTGTGCGTGCGTACCTGTATGATGCTTCGCATGCCGCAGCAGCTGTTTCTGCAGACGGAACAGCCTTCCACAAGAGGGATGGGGGCACACATACTTCTTCTTCAGCAAGTGCTGGTACTTAATGTGGTGCTAAAGAGAGGAGTGGAAATGTCCAAAGTGACTTCCAGTTGATCAGATCACAATGGGGCACATCCCCCTGGAGTAATGAAAGGCCTTGCTCAAGGACCCAATAGTTGCACTGGCCTTGAAACAAGGCCCATCTGGGGCCCAGTGAAACACCCCGGGCACTTAGCTACAGGCCCCTCCCCCCTCCAGCCCCTCGCCTTTATGGGGCGAGCCCCATTCCCTGTGTGAAGACTGAATAGCAGCACTGATATTATGGTAAGTACAGCAGTAAAGCAACACACCTGCAGGTAGCGTGGGTGAGCAAGGACAGTGCCACAGCCCTCCATTTCACAGCGCACATACTGCACCGGCGGCTTCTTCCTGTAGGGGGCAGCAGAAAGTCAAAACACCACTACCAAAAAAAAAACAAAAAAAAACAAAAACCAACAGCAATCAGAGGGCGCATGCCTCCACCAAGGCCCAACAGTCCTCCACATGCCTAGGATACAAATGTGACATATTATTATGAACCACAACAGAAGTAAATGATAAATTTCGGAATCCAGAATTTGATCCAAATCACTCCCAAAATAAAATCAGTAGACACCTCTGGTAAAAATTTAATAAAAATCTGTCCGTAACTTTTTTCGTATTGCTGCTGACAAACAAATATACCCACACGCCAAAGATAAAATATAACTTCCTTGACTAAAGAATAAATAAATAAATAAATAAATAAATAAATAAAAGCAGACAAAGTATCCAGCAAAGGCAAAACAATCTCATGAGGTTAGAGCCATGTTCAGGCAAATGTTACACGGGAAAGAAAAAGCAGTCCAACAATACCGACGGTGGATTTTGTTTGTAGGCAGGGAATATACTTTTTTTTTAATAATCTTAAACTTCTGCATGCAAAACACCTTCGTGGAACTGGAAATAAGGAAGTCTACACCATCTCTCTCTCCAGCCACACTGATCATACACCGAAACCTGCACACTTCACTGCCCGCTTGGACCGATCCCCGCCTAAACGAGGTTTAATGGGTTTGTACCTAAACTTCCACACCACAAATGCTGGCGAATTCAATAAAAAAAAAAAAAGATGTGAACGTTCAAATCACCTTCTCTTTGGAAGGCGTGGACTTTTGTCGTCTTTCCGTCGTCTGCCTCTCCTATGAAAAGAATGAAACAGCTGAATTAGACAAATTCAGAACCGCTAGGGTAACTCATTACCTCCTTAATCCACCCAGTCTCCCTCCCATAAACTGCAGATTTCTACTCAAGACGATTTGTCATGCATCACAGTTACTATATTTAGCTGAAATATACATCCAGAGCAACATACAGTTTATTAAATAAAGCAGGGGCCAATACTCCCTGCATCAATGTTGGGTTAGGGGTTTTGTTAAAGGGCAAAACAGCTGCATTGATCTTATAGTGGCGACACCGGAGCTTCAAGAACCAACCTCACGATCGGCATGTCAGCTCACAAAGCCCCGAACATTTCCTTACTTTCTTGGTGGCTCCGCCTCCTCCCCGAACTCATCCTCCAGCTTCACGTCCATCTCAGCTCCTCCCTCCTTTTTGATCTCCTTCCCGCGTTCTTTTTCCTTCTCCTTCTTCTCCTCTTTCTGTTTCGGGGGGCGGCGGCGTGGCTTTTGGGGTTCCCTGGTGAACCAGGAAATGGGTAGGGGGAGGGGCGGAGACTGTGCCGTTATCACAGGAGTCGGACACACCCAGTATATTTAATCACGTTCTCAGGGCTGATGCTTTCAGTCGCTATGTATAGTCAGTCCGGGTAGGGGGTCATAACAGAGCAAAAGGGCCGTCTTTATTCAGAAAACACTCCTGAAACTACAGCACCTTTTCTGTACACACAAAAACAAATATGTCCCCCACCAGAAAATCCCTGAATATCAAAAGGCACCAGTTTTGTCGCTGATCAATGCACTTGCAAAATATGGTAATGAAATATTGAGCGGTTTCTGAGTTTTTGTTCAGAAATATCTAGGGAATGCCGACACAGATGCTGACGAGAACCAAGCCAAAAACAACGTCTCCCCGTCTTAATCACAATTAAAACGTCCACTAATTCACTTATAAAATGAACAGCGAGTATAACACCACAGATGTGATCGGCAGCCTACATTCATGCATTCACCTTGTGACTGAGAACTGTTAACTTGCATTTACTCACATTGAGTACAATAACCCATTGGACAGACACATTTAATATTTTGGTTCAGAGTTTGAAAGGATACAACAATTATGAGGCTAAAGTGCAGACAGTCAGCTTTAATTTGCAGGTGTTTTCATCCATATCAGATGAACTGCTAAGAAATTACAGCACATTTTGTCCCCTTTTGCATCCCCCTCCACCCCACCCATTTTTCAGGACTATGAAAAAAATACCGGACAATTCAACTACAGTAGGACGGAGTGATCATTTATCATATCTAGTTGCATATCCCCTGCAATGACTGCTTGAACTCTGATGCACAGACAGTACGAGACACAGATTATCTCCCCTGGTGATGCTCTGCCAGACCTGCACTGCAGCCATTGTCAGTTCCCGCTAGTTTTCGGGACATTTTGCCTTTAGTATCCTCTTCAGCATGTAAAATGCATTCAACTGGATTCAGATCTGGTGACTGACTCAACCAACAGAACCGAAACACCGTAAAAAAAAAAAATGCATCATTGTCCAATAAATTTTAATGCTCTCAAGTTTTCGTACATTGGGAAGCTTAAACGCATTCATAAACAAAAACAAAACAACATTTATAAAACAATACATCCTCCGCACCTCTCTGCCTCAGGCCTGTAATTGAGGTCGTTTGGGTCATCTCTGAAAGGGGGGTCTTCATCACCGATAAGCACATCGTCATCCTCATCACTGCAAGGTATGCAACAGCACAACAAGAAACATCTATGAGAACTCACTCCAAGACATAAGAAATAAGAGTGAAATCGGTGAAGTAATTTTTCCTCTACATTTGACCAGCCCAACTTACTTAGTCGCGGGCAGCCACACTGCAATGCCTGGGGACCAATTTCATTTCAAAAGCTAGAGACTTGGTCAGGGGCACAGGCAGGCGTGTTCCTGTAATGCATGTTTTTTTCCAGCGTGGTTGGAAACCGTACACGCGAAGGTTCACAGGGAGACCATAAAAACTCCACGCAGAGGTTCTGACCAGCCAAGGCTCAAACCTGGAACTTCCTGACTGCAAGGCAACAGCTGAACCACTGAACTACAGTTTCTTGTCTTTTTATTTGAAGACGAGGCAACAGCGGCAAGGAACACGGTCCCTAGCTCCAAAAATGAAGGTCAGGCTTCATTAAATTTTACAATGTCAAATGGTCAGATACTATCAAATGCACAAAGCCCATTTTCCGCTCATGGCCATATTAAGCACTTTCCATTCTCAATCACATTATTTTGCACCCACAGATAGTGGCAGGACTGCACTATAGTATTATGGGTCCTGGCCCACAAACTTTCCTCTAAAGAAAACATAGACACATATTAAGCCTCATCAAAAGAAAGTCTGATATGTTTCCATGTATTTGAAATTTGCAACTGAAAGAGGAATAGAGCCCTATCTGTCTCTTCATAAGGAAAGTCCACACCAAATTTGAAATTGCTGGCAGTATAATTTTTGGCTCTAAAGGGCATTTGAGGAAAATTCTATCTTGTACAGATGATAGGAGAGTCGGACCAGCGCGTGAAGTCTTCTCCAGCTCATCCCAAAGATTCTCAAAAGGGTTGAGGTCTGGACTTTGCCTTGGCCAATCCATGTATGAAAATGATGTCTTGCGCTCCCTGAACCACTCTTTCCCAATGGCATTGTCATCTTGGAATGTGGCAGTGCCATTAGGAAAGAAAAACTCAATTTATAGCAAAAAACTGGTCATTCAGTACATTCAGGTAGTCAGCTGACCTCATTTTTGGGCACATATCCTTGCTGCGCCCATCCTTGACCAAATGACGCAACCCCCAATCTTACAACTGCCCCGGCAGGCTTATATGCTAAGCACTAAGCATTAAGGGTGAATCATATCATTCACCACGCTTCTATCCCTAATGTGCCCATCACTCTGGATCAGGGTAAATCTGGACTCGCCAGACCACGCAACCAATTATCAAAATCAATTAGGATACTGCATAAAACGAAAGACATCCTCAATCAAATTTCACTATACATGCTGTATAATTCTCTTATAATACCATACATCAGTTACTGCAGGGAGATCTGGGGAAATGCATACAAATCAATCACAAATCCGGTTTTCATTCAACAAAAGGCAGCAATTAAGGTGATAAATAGAGCCGATTATCAACAAACCAAAAACAGATTGTTCATCAATTCCAATGCACTTAAATTCAATGATATAGTGGGCTTCAATGCGGCTCAAATGATGTACAAAGTTAAAAATGACCTGATACCTGACTGTTTCCAGAGGTTCTTCCAAAACAGAATTAGTACATACAAATTAAGAGGAGCATCCATGTTTAGAACTAAAGATTAGGACAAATGTGAAACAGACATGCTTATCAGTACAAGGAGTTAATCTGTGGCATAGCTTTGATATTGAGATGAAAATGTGTAAAACACCAGATGAATTTTTTTTTAAAAATGTATAAATCCAAAATGATTGATAGATGTAAAACAGAAATATAGAGGCTTAATATGAATATTATTATGAATACCTGATCATGGAACCTTGACTTTAGTTGTTTGCTTTTCAAGGTAAAATTTCTTTATGATATGTCCTGCTTATTTCTTCCAATTATTCCTGTTTTGACACTTGAATGTAATGTTTAAAGGGTAGGCACAATAAGCTCTGGCTTCAGCCTACAGCTTTTCAGACAATGTTCTTGATTTATCTGTGATGAACTGTGCTCTTTATGTTATTAACGGCCGAAATAAACTAAACTAAAACCTTTTCCCATTGCTCCAGAGTCAAATCTTTTCACTCCCCAGCAAAATGAAGTCTTTTTTTCCCCCAATTAGCCTGCCTGTGCACAGTTGTTTAGCCCCATTCCCTGAAGTTCTCTTAGCACTGTGCATGATATGTTCTTACTTTCACTACTAAACACAGCTGTGAAATCAACTGTTGATTTTTTTACAATCTGATTTCATCAAATGTTT
This sequence comes from Gymnothorax reevesii, assembly GCA_029721435.1. Taxonomy (NCBI): domain Eukaryota; kingdom Metazoa; phylum Chordata; class Actinopteri; order Anguilliformes; family Muraenidae; genus Gymnothorax; species Gymnothorax reevesii. The sequence continues at coordinate 97,557,047 of CM056579.1, read as the reverse complement.
TAACTGATTTCTGATCATGATCATTGAAGATTTTTGTCTGACCGCACTTCCTCCTTGAAGATGATGGCTCACCACTATCCTTCCTGGTTTTAATAATACATTGGACAGTTCTTCACTCAAAGTTGGTAGTTTCAGCAATCTCCTAGGTAGTTTTCTTTGCTTGATGCAGCAGAAAATTTGACCCCTCTGAAACGGGAACATCTTTTCCACGACCATAGAATAGGTCTTTCGACACAGTTGTTTGAGAAAAGACAAGCTACTCACTGCATCACTTAAGGTTAAATAACTTTTTTCCCACTGAAACATATTAATCACAGCAGTAATTATCCAATGGAAGGCTATAGGCTATTTGCTTTGTTAAATCCAGGTGGTGACTTTTTTGATCAGGCAGTGTTATTTTTATATAAAATTACTAAGGCGAAAAGGGGTGAGGTTAGGACCCAGGTGTTGTATGCATCGCAGCATAAATCACATCATGGGTGGGTGAGGGGGCATCACCGCAGGAGTTTTATGCCAATTATCATTATTTCCCCGTGTTATGGTTGGGAAGGCCAGTTTTTCAAAACTCACCTTTCGCCAGTCTGCTCCACCGTTTCGTCCACGGATCCTGCAGAAAACAAGTGAACATTCAGAAGCCAAGGTAAAAATACAAAACGTCCGTACTATAGGCTTGGCCACACTGATCACGATATGCATAATCTGAAAGGTTAAGTAAGCAAAAGGTAATCTTTTGAAGATTATGGCTAGGACCAGAATCCAGCAATATTCCCCACCGGACAGAACTAACTAGGCTGTCAGCCAGTTGAAGGCAAATGGCAAACACCGTATTTAGTTAAGGTTAAGTAAGCAAACTGTAATCTTTTGAAGATTATGGCTAGGACCAGAATCCAGCAATATTCCCCACCGGACAGAACTAACTAGGCTGTCAGCCAGTTGAAGGCAAATGGCAAACACCGTATTTAGTTGTGCTCGTAAACCGTTTTGGATACAGCTCAGTTCATATGGACCCCCCCATAATTCTATGTTGGTTTTCTAGACCTCTGTTGTTGATATGCCACTAGCAACTATGTCAACAGGACTACAAGATTGCCAAAACAACATTCGTATCACACAGTTTTGATCTTGTGCACTAAATAGGAGGAACTTTTTCGTTCGTGAGAGAGCATCAGTATTGAGAGGGATGAAGTGGCTTGAATTAAAACCACTTAAACTTCAGGTTGTAAGTTTTCCCTCATGTAGATTCACCAAGTCAGAAAAAGCTTTTTGTTCATTCTTTTAGGACATTGTCACATAGGTATTCTGTATCTGCTGGTTGCAGCGCTTCAATGAAGCTACATCACACTTGTACTGAGAGAAATATTCAAACCCAGGACGCCATGTTTGTATGTTCACAACATTAGATCAAATTAAAAATACCCAGATCTTGCACATAATTTTTATCACTTTTCCCAGTAATTCAGCAGGACATATTTGGGACCTTTAGTGTATATATAACCCTGATATATCCATAAATTTTAAAATAGGCCTGTTTGAATGCAGCGGCTGCATATGATGGACCCATACGGGGGTCCGTAGATTTTTTGGAGTTAAAATGCTTCAAGGACAGTGAACTCAACAGCTTCATACAGACAGCATTCAAAAAATTTTGGGATACTTCATGAGGTCGGAAATTAGGGGGAAAAACTAAAACAACAACAACAATAACTTCCGCAGAAAATCATTTTAACCTCCCCCGTGCCTGGTTAAATTAATTACCTCCGCCAAGGAGGTTATGTTTTTGCCTGGGTTTGTTTGTTTGTTTGTTGGTCTCCAAAATAACTCAAAAAGTTAAAGCCAGATTTTGATGACATTTTCAGGGATTGTACAGATCGGTATAAGGAAGAAATGATTAGATTTTGGAAGTGATCCGGATCTCCGTCTGGATCCAGGAATTTTTTAAAGGATTCTTCAACATTGGGAGATAGGGCCATTTATGAAACTCCACCAAAAATGGTCAGGGCACTTGGAAAAAAAAAATACAGGACAAGTTTCGAACATGTTCTACAATATATCAAAGACTGATCCTGAAAATGGAATAATCCCGGATACTATGATACTATGATCCAGAATACGAAAGTAGGGGACCTTTGGAACTTTCATTATAGGAGGAGAACAAATGAAGCTACAAACATGCAACAAACACCGTTATATAGCCAAGATATTGCAGAATTAGGAAGGTGTCACCGGATTTACTGTATCTTCAAAAGCCAGGGAACTAGATCCAGAAGAAAACCACCATTACGGAAAATTTGATTTTCGTGAATAACTACTGAACTAATATTGATATCATTATAAATTCTGTCGCTAATGGTATGTTTTCTTGGTCAGGGAATCTGAAAAAAATAGATAAATAAATAAAAATAAATCTAAGACTAATATTTATGTGTAAATCACAACATGAGGGGAAATGTTGCATCATAAGAAAAAAAAAAACAAATGAAGCTAGAAACATGCAACATACATCTTTAAACAGCCAAGACGCTGTAGAACTAATATTGATATAGCATTATGAATCAAATTGCCATGTTTTCATGGTCAAGGAATCTGAAAATGAAGATAAAATAAATGTAAGACTAATATCTCTGGTGGAAGTCGCAATACGGAGGGAAATGTTGTGCTTGGCGGAGGTCTGCGCTCCCCGAGTGCTTTTCAAATTGAATTTGCTGTGCTCTGTCCTACCATACGCAGTCTCTGTGTCTGGTTCGCTCTTGCACACCAGGGTGGACGAGGGACGGGAGGAGCGCGCTGATGGTGTTCTTAGTCGGGCCGGATGCAGAATTCGACGGGGTCGTGATGACCTGGAAGCTGGTGAAGTGGACAGCCATAATAATCAAATTACCCAGAGTGCTACAATAATTTCACGGATAAACTGTTTAGAAGTATATTTACGTCACAACTGCGACTCCTAGGAACTGTCAAAAATCACCTTTCTCAGAGGGGTCTTTCGTGTCTTCAGAACTAAATGAAAGAAATTTATATTTAGAACAGATAAGCGCATAAAATGATAACATGAACGTTTGCACTGTTTCATTTAAACAAACTTCCTCAATTCTTGGCCGATCCAGACGCAACGTCAGAGGTCACCGCGCTTCACACATTTAATGCTCGCAAGCATAAGTGTTAAGAAACCCACAACACGTCAAAGATGAACATGACTCATTGCACACGTGAAGTTTGGCCTGCTAGCTGGTTCTGCGTTCAGCTGGCAGACACGGATCTAGCAAGCGAAGTCAGTAGAAGAGCTTCACCCGAGCCAATTTGAATTATCAAACGTTACTACCCTATGCAGTCACTTTTTGCATACACCCATTAGGAAATTTAGCTCCCAAAACATTAAACCCTGAAAAGACATGTTATATTCGAACTACCTTCAAAAAGCATATTAACACTTCTAAGCGTGAAGATAAGCGGATTCGCCAGTCGGCTGGAATATTACCTCCAACCAACTAACGGTAATATTATTCACAGAGCTCGGAAACACTTAAGAGAATCACGATTCAAACGTACCCCAATTCAAGGCCATCGTCATCCCCTGCTTCCCCCAAATTTCCATCAAGGGCTCCTGCGTTTCTCCTCCTCCTGGGGCAGTCAGATTTTCTCCCGCGATTTTCTGCAGCTAATTCATTCTGGTCCTTGGAGTCATCGCTTTCACCGCTGTTCTTTCCAGCAAGCACTCGTCTGGAGGAGCGGTCCCGTAAAACTCGCCCGGAGCCCGGTGTACTTGATTTAGAGTCACTCAGGCCTGCTGTGGAAACAGCGGTCTGTGCACGACTGAGCGCGCGTTGTCTGAGCACTCTACCGCGGGCTGAGACTGCTCTGGGTGTCGGGGATGGCGCTGCGGCCTTCTCGGCAGGAAGCTCAATCTCACCACTTGCTCCAGTGCTACTAGCTGCAGCCCGGCTGATCTCCGGGTCCATCCCCGTTAATTTCCCTCTTAGAGTCTCTCTCTGACGATCTCTACGGACTATTTCCCCTGAAATTGAAAAAAGAGAGCCAAAAAATCGCAATTAATAGATTAGACCATTTTCCAAATACTCGCTGCTTAGGAAGATAATGGCACCTAAGGACAGCGCACAACCATTCTTTATCCCCCGAAATCGCCGTTGATTTCCCCAGAAAATGAATATTTCTTATAGTTAAGTTCCAATATTTATGTTTTTAAAGACCCAGACACTATTTTTTTCTTTCTTAAAGCTATAGTAAACCTACTCTTAGCACGGCCTCGTCGTGGACCGATCTTTTGCGCTTTATTGTGCGTCTCCTTTAAGGAAAAATCAACGCAAAATACGCCACCCTTGTCCTCTCTGTGTCTCAAACGGCGCTCTTACTACATTTACAGATCTAGCGTGGGTTCATGGGATATGTAGTACAACTATTTTAAAGGAGAGAAAATGCACGTAGAGAACAAACATATTTTTCGTTTTGAAACTACATTTCCCAGGAACTAGGGTTGTTGCGATTCAAGTTCAGGATGAGTAAATTATTATTAATTCCACAGCTGCATTTAAGCTCTGCAACGTTAAACGACGAAACTTCGAATAAATATACACATCGCTCATGTTGCGATTTTACTTGGTAGCTTAATATGAATTTGATGCAAAAACTACATAACTGTATAGTAATTCTCTACAGTTCAGTGGTTGCAGCGCCTCTATGTGGCAGAGAAATGCCGTATGGTCGTTAATAAGCATATGCTCGACCTGCCTGAGTTACTTGCAATTTATTTGTTTTGTTTTCTATGCGGTGTTCTCTGTAATTGCTTATTTTTACCACCTTTACATCTCAAAATACCACCAGCTGCCAGTACATTGTATTATGTGTCATGCTGAACCGTTGGCCACAGTATTCCTCACAGTCATTCACTACCAGTGAAAAGTTCTTGCTCTGTTCTTGGAGTAAATAAACAGCCATGTTGAGTAAAATTCCAGGATAAATAACAAATGTCCATTTTCTGATGTAGGAAGTTGGTCTAAAATCACTCTTCGAACGGACATATTGGACAGAAAAATAAAGAGACCAGCTGTCAGCATGGGCAGCAAGGTGGCACAATAAGGAGATACTCTGAGTCCCCGCCAGCTGCCTCTGCGTGCAGTCTGCATGGTTTTCCTGTGTGCACGCAGGTGTCTTGAGGGTACTCTGGTTTTACCCTTCCTGAAAGACATGCCATACAGGAACACTCCATTGTCCCTGACGAGGCTCTGGCTTTAGAACTGGAGTTGGTCCATGGAGAGCTGCACTGTGCCTACGCACCGCTCCTGAATTACTGAGATGAGTCAAATTACCCCACCGGGTTTCAATAAAGCTGTCACAACCCTTGAGTAAATGCTGAAATAATATGTATTCCTATCCAAAAACCTGCACGACTTTTAGATGTATTATCTACTTTAATTTGTTTGGCATCATCTGTTCCTCCCCCTGCCGGTGTTATGCATTCATGTTCCCCACTCCAATGTATTCCTGTTGCGCATATGGGTCAGACCCATGACATGGGAACCAGTGGGGGATCACAGCAAAACTTTCAGTGGCATGCCATGCCAGGCATGCCAATGCGATATTTAATTTATTAAATTACTTATGCTTCTAACGTCAAAGTGTTGGTAATGGAAAAATTTACGAAATTGGTCATGATTGAAACTGCCTTTTTTAATTTGGACAGAAATTCTACAACACTGGTGTGTGTTCCTTCTCTTTCGGAAAAAAAAGAAAGTGTTTCAAATGGGAAACATCCTCTTCCACTCGTTAAACTGTTGGCCAATAGAAAATTGGCACAAAAGGAATACAGAATCTTCAAAAGGAATATTTCCATTTTATGTCACCACTGATGTGGATAAGAAAAAGACTGATAACTAGTAAATGTGATGAAATATACAATAATGCCCCTAAAAATAAATTTGTCCTTAATTCTACCAGTTTTCCTTTGCAAATGAGCAAATTAATATTTGATAGATAATTTGGAAAAGTATATGAGAGACGGTTAGGAATAATTGGGCTATACAGTTACTATGTTGCGAAAGAGTTTTTATACTTTTGACAGCAAATCATTGAAGGTCACAGGTATGTTCCCACATACAAAATGCGCAAATATCACGTAAACTGGGTTTTTTTATGGTCAAAATGACCAAGTAATATTGCCCCAACATATACTAAAGTATATTCTTCTGAGTTCCTCTCAGTGGGCTCTATCCATTAATTAACTAGGCTTATGCCGTTGGAGGCGATGGCTGGGGGTATATCCCCAAACACTCCCAATCCTCCAATTCTCCAATCCTTGAATAGACCTTGAATAGACTTGCGTTTGAACTTAATTTCAGGTCAATGGAACAAATGGTTCTGAAGATATGGCCAAAATGGTCATTTTCTATCACAAAGCGCCACCTGGTGGCAAAATATTGAACCATACAGGTATGATTTCATCATGTGACATGTTGTGAGGTCATAACCTTGCAGTTGCACATAATTTCATGTCAATTGGAGAAATAGTTCCAAAGATATTGCAAAAATGGTGAATTTTATGTGACAAAGCTACACCTTGTGTCAAAATTTTGAACCAAACAGGTATAATGTCATCGTGGGACGCATCCTCAGGTCATGACCTTTCATGTGCACTTGATTTGAGGTCAATCGGACATATATTTCCAGAGATGTGATAAAAACAGTGATTTTTTCAGTTTTTGGCCCCTGGTGGCCAATATAGAAATTGTAAATTGTCCAAAATCGAATCAGTTCTTCCTCTTTATGATACTTACTTATATGCAAAACTTGGAATTTCTAATTGAAATATTACTGCAGTTATCGCGTTAACACGTAAATCAGTTTTTGGCCCCTGCTGGCCAACCTAGAGATCGTAAATTGTCCAAAATCAAATCAGTTTTTCCTCTTTATGATACTTACTTATATGCAAAACTTGAAATTTGTAATTGAAATATTACTGAAGTTATTGCGTTAACACGTAGCGCGGCGGCGGCGGTCGGACCAAAAACATAATATCCTCGAACACGCCATTCGGCGTTTGGGGATATAATTAGACGCCACTGCATCATTCACAGGCATGATTCTGTCATTGACATTGCTAAATGGGCCCAGGAATATTTCAAGAAACCTCTGTCTGAAACACAGTCCGCCCTGCCATCAACAGATGCCACCTAAAACTCTATCATGCAAAATGGAAGCCGTTGTTGAGCATAATCCAGAAGCGCCACCGTGTTCTGTGGGCCAAGGCTCATTTAAATTGGACAGTGGCAAAGTGGCAAAGTGTCCTGTGCTCAGACGAGTCCAAATTTGACATTCTTGTGGGAAATCATGGGCGTCGTGTACTCCAGGCTAAAGAAGAGAAAGACCACCCCTCCTGTTATCAGCGTTCAGTTCAAAAGCCAGCAACTTTGATGGTATGGGGATGTATTAGTGCATATGGTGTGGGACACTCGCATGTTTTAAAAAGCAACATGAATGCTGAAAGGTATATAAAGGTTTTAGAGCAACATATGTTTCCATACAGATGACATCTATTCCAGGGAAGGCCTTGTGTATTTCAAGAGGACAATGCAAAACCACATACTGTAGCTATTACAACAGCTTGGCTTCGTAGTAGAAGAGTCTGTGTGCTGAACTGGCCTGCCTGCAGTTCTGATCTTTCACAGATTGAGAAATATGGCGCATGACTAAAAGAAAAATTCATCAAAGGAGACCCAAAACTCTCCAGCAAGCTTGTATTAAACAAGAGTGGGATCACATTCCAATGGCTAAACTCAAGACACCTGTCTCCTCAATGCCCAGACGCTTCCACTCCGTGTTAAAAAGAAGAGGGGATGCTAAAACATGGTAAACAGGCCCCTGTCCCAACTTTTTTGAGACCTGTAGCAGCCATCAAATTTGAAACAAGCTCAATTTGTGGATGAAATTATAAATGTTCTCAGTTTCAACATTTGCTACGTTATGTCTGTTCTATCGTGAATAAAATACTGGCTGATGTGATTTGAAAGTCATTGTGTTTTGATTTTATTCACAATTTACACTTTGTCCCAACTATTTTATAATTGGGGTTGTTTACATAAAACACCTTCTCATCCCAACTTGTCATATAGTGATGAAACATGACCAACTGTTGATATACAACAAAAAAGCAGGCTTTGGGGATCCTTATTTGATGTTAAGGGTTAGGGTACGGGTCAGGGGTTTGGGGGTAGAGTTTGTTTTAAATTGGCATCAAATGAGGATGTCAAAAGCCTCCTTTTTGTCATTTATCAAAGCATGGTCAGGCAGCATGGACGTATGACGAGTTGAGATGAGACTGGGCTCATTTATGCCTAACTTTGAGTCTGCAAAGTTGTTGGATTGTTCCTTGCTAAATGCCCTTCTGCAACCAATCAGTAATCTTTCTAGTCTGAGAGTGTATCGTCTTCAGTATTTTTTTGTAACCTGCAATGATAAATACGGACAGTGGCGGCTCGTGAATTGGCAACAGGGGAAGCCCAAACAATCCCTTAATGTTAATGATTGTTCATCATCTGTAATCAATCATTCATTTAAACAGTGGAGGGGCGTCGGCGGAGGGTCATTCTTTACTTCTACATTAAGATTGTAGAAAATGGACTGTCGTGGCTTCTTGTGAAAGAAGCCTCGCAGACTAATTTATAAAGACGTGTTGATAATTTGCCTCGTCATTTGCTATCGTAAATAAATTTGATTGTCCTTCAACCAATTCGTATGAGCAACTGCTGATAAAGAAAAGTGAACTACGAAATGTTGAAGTCATTAAGCTTTGAAGGGCGAGGTTCTGGCTTCCCTTTGTTACGGCCGATGAGCTGCCGCTGAATACGGAAGTACTCCTCTTTGTTTTATTAACAAGAACAAGCTCCTAAGTCTCTTTACCAGTCTCCAGGATTGGGACCACGTACCTGTTAACCTGTGTAATGAAGGTCATCTTCATTACTTAAATGCATGGTGGAATTGTCACCTAAGGTTGAGGTCTTGTATGTGAACAGCAAAATGACCACACAAACTGAACAGAACTCTTTTTACTGTTTTAACATGTTTAAATATTTTGTCTCACTGCTCTGTGCTCTGGCCCTCCAGGTGTTCTGGCCAAAAGAGTCCATAGGCAGCCTTAACCTCGTAAGACCTGGCGTCCACATGCATGGACATCACATTTTGGGTTATATTACCACAGTAGTTAATTCTGCTTAAGGGGGACCTATTATGCTGATCTTTCTTTTAATACATATTAGTAATGTTATAATGCTGGTTGTCCACACTCAACCTCTGAAAAGTTTCTTAACATAAGATACAGAGGTTTTGCCATAATACAAGAACCTGAGTTTGTGAACATGATTTCTTCTCTGAACAGCTCCTCCCGTGATCTTCGCGAGATCTCGGCAATACCTGATGTCAAGTTGTGCTGTCCAATTAGTCCAGACCAAGCCAGAGCCAATCATGGCGCTGGACCTGCCCACACCGGAAACTATTTTAGCAGGCACTAACAACGGCAGATCATACTATGCCTTAGTAGCAACTACACTTTTGGATATACAAAAGAAGAACCGCAGTTCATTTGAGGTGCAGTTTTGTCGGTATCTCTCCCAAATCTGCTTGTCCGTTTACTTTTGGACGCAAAGAAAAGCACCTGTTTCTCTTCCAAAAGAGGATGCCACCAGATATCAGTGGGTGGCTTTTTTTATTGCTTGCAGCAAACAGTCATGGCCAAAGGGAAGGTTAGCTATTTGCACTCAGCATTTCACCAAAGACAGCTTTGTCAATAAAGGATAATTCCACACAGGATAAGTGTTTCAGCTGCTTCTCAAACCTGAAGCAGTTGCATCGATCAAGCACTCGGAGCCACAAGCTGTAAATAACGATATTAAAGTAAATAATGTAAGTAAAGCTAACGTGTTACGGGTGGCTAGCAGGACCGCTAGCGATAGTTAGCACAAACAACTGGCCTCAAACACAGGCTTTGTAAAATATCTGAAGATAAAGCCTGTATTGGTTGCGACTGTCCGTGACTCACAGACACGGAAGCTGTAAGTTTCTTTAACAGCATAAGCCAACCTGACGCGATAGCCAGTTGATTATGGCTGTAGCACAGCGGCTAACGTAGCCAAGTTACTGTTGCTAATGTTTGTGTCCTAAATATGCAAGAGTAATATCAGGGGAAATTCTACAGAAGGTGTGTGAACATAAACCTTGTTTAAAGCTAACTTTTAATACTTGTTTGTAATTTGGATGCTTGGTACAACTGTCCACGGTAACGGAACTTGCTGTCTGTAAAACCTATATTGTAACGGTTTGTCTCTGAGGTTATGACCGCTTGGTTACCAGCAACTGCATGTTAGTTTGCGTGCTGCCACGCTAATTAAAAATGCTCCTGGTTAACTTATATGCAGTAATTCTGATCGGTATGCTTGTTACTTCGGAAAGCATCAGTGTGGCAGTTTCATCATAACGTTGTCCGATTGTTGCCATTACAGTTGAAGCGGCTGCCTGTGATCGCTTCACTTATCCATGAACAGGATCAGCTGGATCAAAACCACAAATATCTGGCCTAGCTCTCTGATTCTATCATGGAAGCAATTGCGAAATGCAGAGGCAGATTACTCTGCACTACCGTGACAAACTTAAGAAATTGTTGTGGGTAATAAAAAGCTGAAAAAGGCAGAGATTAAAAAGGTAATTATTTCCTGTACAAGTGATCGATTCACTAGCTCCACATAAGCAACTTGTCCACACTAACAGAACTTATGGTCTGCAAAACCTACATTATGTTCATAACATAACTGAGCTCTCTCTAGCTGTCGAGTACTATCCATAAAAGCTGCTTTCACATCGGACGCGAAACGAATTTTCCGCGGGACAGTTTACATCCGAAGTCAATGCAAAGACTTGAATACACGCATAATGGGCGCATTAAGCAGCTTTCACACCGAACGCAAAACTGATTTTTTGTGGAATAGATTACATTCAAAGTCAAAGCAAAGACTCGAATACACACGTTATGGGCATGTCAAGCTGCTTCCACACCGGACGCGAAACAAATTTTTCGTGCGATAGATTAGCTACATTCAAAGTCAGTACAAAGGCGCGAATAAAGTGTTATGGGCGCGTTAAGCAGCTTTCACACCGGACGCGAAACAAATTTTTCACGCAAAAGATTACATTCAAAGTAATTTCAAAGACAGCGCATTGACTTTGAATGTAATCTGTCGCGCAAAAAATTTGTTTCGCATCCGGTGTGAAAGCAGCTTATTGCGCCCATTTTTTGCGAGCAAACGCTGCTCATTCCGACGCAATAAGTAACCATTACCACGGGCAATTTCCGAAAAAGCCGTCTAGCCTGGAGCTTTCGCCCCTTCGTCATACACCGGCGCAGAAGCTGTGTGTTAGTCCACGCTAATGACACACCACAGTTATGCACACGAACCAGCAGGTCCTAATACACACCAAAGCAGTCCATAAGTTGTTGGTCTACTTTTTGCTGCTCCTCACTGTCCACATTTTCCTCTAAACTTAGACTCACCAGATTTCTGTGGTCTCCGGTCTACACTTGAGTATGTCGGCCTGTTCTACAAATGTGTCTATATGGGGTGGATTCTAGCTTTCCCTCAATCCTTGCTATAGAATAGAAACACCGGTGTACCCACCATAGTAGCCATAGGTGGACAGCAAATTCGAGCTTGAGCTGCCAGACATTCGCACTGTGTCCTCCACTTTCGCCGTTGCATTTATCAGAACAAGTTAATTTCATTAGATCTATACACATGTACTGCATTTGATTGCGAAATATGCCCGTCGATTCCTTCGGGAGACGCGTCTCAGTTTCACTCTGAGGGACGGACCCGGAAAACTGCGTTCTGCTATCTCGTCCCGCCTAGATCCGCCCTCCACAGCGCTGGCCGGTCAGAGGAAAGTGGGCACATGGGGAGTGGGGGCCATAGCGGAAGAGCCACCCCAATGAGGCATTTCAGGCAGAGACTATAATGGGTTTTTATGAGGACGGCAGTATGAGCTCAGGACCCTGTTTAGGACTTTTAGAACGAGGAGTACTTTAGGGGAGTCCAAGATCAAAATATAACCTTGGTAATATTGCAAAATTGATCCCCTTTATCTGGGGCCTTATGACCACATGTGTGAAGACATACACTACCATCTAGTGGTGTCAGAAGAGTACAACACACCACAGAAAACATTCATTCAAATTCAACTACATCACATCAAAAGATGATGCTTAGTTTTGATACTTATCAGGTTCCAATGAGCCCAAATAGCAAAGAGAAATGTAAAAAATTGCATATCCAACAAGAGCTCTGGTCTTAAGAGGTTAAAGGTGCCGGGAGACACCAAGTTTGGGATGGAGGAGGGGTATTTGGTGAATGCGGATTGAAAACTTGAATGAATGTCATTGAATTGTGAATTGACAGTTTGTGGATATTAAGCAGGCTAATGAAGAAAGTATGTATGTACAAACCCCAATTCCAGTGAAGTTGGGATGTTGTATAAAATGTGAAAACAACAGAGTACAATGTTTTGCAAATCCTTTTTGACCGATATTCAGTTGAGTACACTGCAAAGTCAAGATATTTAATGTTCAAACTGATGAACTTTATTTACTTTTTAAAAAATATTCATTCATTTTGAATTTGATGCCTGCAACGCATTCCAAAAAAGCTGGGACAGGGGCAACAAAAGACTGGGAAAGTTGAGGAGTGCTCATAAAACACCTGTTTGAAACATTCTATAGGTGAGCAGCGTAATTGGAAACAGGTGAGTGTCATGATTAGGTATAAAAGGAGCATCTCCGGGAGGTTCAGTCATTCACAAGCAAGGATGTGGCGAGGTTCACCACTTTGTGAACAACTGTGTGAGCAAATAGTCCAACAGTTTTAGAACAACGTTTCCCAACGTGCAATTGCAAGGGATTTAGGGATCTGTCATCTACAGTCCATAATATCATCAAAAGACACAGAGAATCCAAAGAAATCTTAACACATAAGCGGCCAACATTGAATTCCCGTGACCATTGGTCCCTGGGGCGGCTCTGGAACTCTTCGAAAAACCACTGTAAGTTAACACAGTTTGTCTCTACATCTACAATTGCAAGTTAAAACTCTACCATGCAAAGGGAAAGCCATATATCCACAACACCCAAAAACGCTGCCCTCTTCTCTGGGCCTGAGATGGACTGACGCAAAGTGGAAAAGAGTGCTGCGGTCTGAGGAGTCCACATTTGTAATTGTTTTTGGAAATCAAGAACATCGTTTCCTCTGGGCTAAATAGGAAAAGGACCATCCAGATTGTTATCAGCACGAAGTTCAAAAGCCAGCACCTGTGATGGTACGGGGGTGTGTTAATGCCCATGGCATGGGTAACTTGCACACCTGTGAAGGCACCATTAATGCTGAAAGGTACATACCGGGGTTGGACCAACATATGCATCTATCCAAGTGACGTCTTTTTCAGGGACGTCCCTGCTTATTTCAGCAAGACAATTCCAAGCCACATTCTGCACGTGTTACAACAGCGTGGCTTCGTAGGAAAAGAGTGCCGGTAATAGACCGGCCTGCCTGCAGTCCAGACCTGTCACCCATTGAAAATGTGTGGCGCGTTATGAAGCGCAAAATACGACGATGGAGACCCTGGACTGTCAAGCAACTGAAGTCTTACATCAAGCAAGAATGGGAAAGAATTCCACCTACAAAGCTTCTACAATTAGTGTCCTCAGTTCCCAAATGCTTATTAAGTGTTGGTAAAAGGAAAGGTGATGTAACACAGTGGTAAACATGCCCCTGTCCCAGCTTTTTTGGAATGTGTTGCAGGCATCAAATTCAAAATTTCCCCAAAAAATAATAAAGTTTATCAGTTTGAACATTAAATATCTTGTCTTTGTAGTGCACTCAATTGAATATAGGTCAAAAAGGATTTGCAAATCATTGTATTCTGTTTTTATTCACGTTTTACACAACGTCTCAACTTCATTTGAATTTGAGATTGTATATATGTAAAAATTTAATTAGATATGTATTTGTTTGTTTATTGTGATGAGTGTGCTACACTTTACCCCATCTAGTGGTACAGTCTGAGGGGGTAATTAGTGGCAGGTTATAATTAGGGTGGTTCAAAAAAAAGGCACCTTCTCATTCTGTTTGTTCTACTAAACTTTGTAATTATGCCAAAACCTCAGTGATGTTGTTCATAGAAAGTAGTGCTCATGGTGTCATCTATATCCAGGGTTTCCTCCAGGATTTTTTTTAAACTATGGCTGAGGGCTTCAGCGTCGGGTCAATACTCAGCATCATCAGATGTGGCCGGTTTTCATCAAACAGCACATAGGCTATGTAATAATTGAATCCTATGTACACGGAGGTTTATCAGTTTCATGTGTCACGGTGGATTTCACCACTATTAACATGGAATCAATTATAACTCCGGACTTCTCGCGCTTTTCTTTACCCAGGGGTTGAAAGCAACGGAATTGCATAAAATTTTTCAAATGGTCTTATTTAATTGAAACAATTTGAATGATCGTGAAACATGTGCATTGTGGTTGTTGCTGTCTTTTTGAAATTTTTGTTGTTTAAATCAGAAGTGAATGACCTACATTTGTTTATGATATGTAAAAACAGTAGTAAATAATCTAGTTTTAGTTGAATACAGCTCTTTGTGTTATTTGTTAGATGGAATAATATATGTACTCGAAAGTTTGTAGGTTCTCTAATACGGCACAATGATAGCAAATAGCTTGCAAAAATCATGAGCACTGCCTTCACTTTCATATAACAACTTGAAATTGTGCATGTTAGTTTAAAGTGATAATTGGAACATTTTGTAAAGGTGCCTTCACTTCTACTGTACATAAAAACATTTTGGCACATTATTGCATCACCATAGTTATAATAGACCGGCAGCTGAGATTAGTGGAGATAACGCGTTGCCACTACAAGGACCTGCCACCTAGTCCACAGTTTTATCGGTCACCATGTTTTGAGTATGATTTTTGTATTGTGGGTGAATCAACACAGTTTTTACTGCACCTGACTCCTGTCTCAAGCCTCCTTTTGTTCCAACCGCAAACGGTCATTCTAACAGCCTACCTCTCCAGTTTGTTCCTCTGCCCAGTTTATTTGGAACACCTTCCAAGTTTGATTCGGACTTTGTTTCCACTGAACTCTCCAAACCTGATATCTGACAGTTCTGCTCATGTGACGGTGTTCTTCATCTGGCTCCTGCCCCAGGATGCCACGAGCCACGCACACACACGACCTTACCCACGCTCGTCAGCGATTTGAACTTAACTGTCCTCATATTACTCCGGCCTTAGTCACAATCAGTCATTACCATATTCCTAACAATAAATCCTGTCATTGGTTTTTGCTTTGACTCTGGATCTGGTTCCTTGTCTGGATGCTAACAAAAGCATATCTCAATTTCAATGCAACTGGTGGAACTTCCGCTGTAGCGTCAAAGTCATGCGACTGTCCTTGCAGAAAAAGACATGAATATGCTGAGCGGCAGTGTCAAGGTAGCTACTTTGATTAATCTTTGATTTAGCCTAATTTTAAAGCTAAAGAGGGCAGACAGAGGACGGAGTGCACTGTCTTTTACATTGATTTTCCCAATGAAGTGAAATTAATTTTACTTTAGAGTTTACTTTACATGAAACTATGGGAAAAGAAAGGAGATAACACCATCCCACAGTTCTGAGCAACAGCATGCAACAACCATCCATCCAGCCAATCACGAAAACAACCGAATGTGACTGGCAAGAGATGCATGATCATGTCGCCTAGTCTAAGTTCTCTTGGCTATGTGGTTGGCTAAAAAGTTATGAAGTTACTCTTTACACCTTTCCTTTGTGCAGAGTACAAGTAATGCCAAAATTTTCCTGTAATGCATGAGCCTATTTAGACTTTATAACTCAGTATATGTGTCACAGAGGCTGTGGAAAATTATTCCAGTGAAGTGAGACATTTGGGAATTCAATTACAGAATTATGTAGGAATTAAATCTCGGTATTTATGGTTGCCGGCGTCTATATCTGCACAAAGGGGTTAATATTGTGACATTTTACATCGAGGTTAAGGAAAAGTGGTTATGAATTAGACAATAGGACGTAATTTTTTGACTAGTCAAATGCAACCCCTGACTACAGATTGGAAGAAACCTTGAGCGGGTACAGAAGGAGAGCCTATCCTCTCCTGGCCAGCTCAGGGGGAGGATTTAAATGACCAGCAAGCATAATCTGCTCTTCAGTGTTCAAGTAGATGAAGAAGGAGGTTCGCTTATGCTCAAAGGCAGTCTTGAAAGAGTAGGTCTGGTGTTGAATCAGGCCAGGTTGCGATGCAGAGAGCAGCAAACATGATAACTTAAGGTAACACAGGTGATAAAGGAGATAAGAGACAGTAGGAGTGAGGAGCCTGGATGACAGTTAAAATATGTTGAATGAACTCTGTCAGTCAATGCCGTTGGAATCACGGTGAAACTAAAATGTAACAAACATCCATCGATAAAAGCTCTTAAATCCCACATTAGATGCATGTGAATTGCTGAATTATAAATATAAAATTTTGGGAAAATCGTCTTTGTGCCACACACAACGTAATTCAATATGCTCGTCTGTCAAAACAGCAGTCATTAATCACAAACGGTCTATTAGGAAACAATGGTGATGCAACCAAACTGCATCACAAACAAGTTTTTAGCATCCAGCTTTAGGTGTCAGTCATCACTTCCATCAAGAGTAGTAACAGCTTAATTCCATTAGGTGGCTGCAGCGCATCATGCTAAGAACACTGAATTTAACAGAGGACATGCACAGACTTTTAAGCAGTGGCGGCTCTAGAACTGGGAACTGGGGGGGCACAGACAAGTCCCTTTTAGTCCTGGGAAGTTCTCAATAATTTTCCTTTATTGATGCGTTTTCCAATTATCATAATTGACAACTGAAGACAGTTTCTCTCCATATGCGATCTAATAGCTAATTTCAGAACAGAAAAATTTTTTACTTATTAATAGGCCAGTGCTTCGCGTTGATTGAACTGGTCCGTGTTCCAATGAAATATTGCCTTTCACTCTCGGTATTGCGTGGTTGATGAAAAAAAGTGGCACTCGGCAGTTAGAAAGGCTATAAAAAGCCTGCGGCTCAAGCTATTTGCTTGAGAGTCGACAGGCATGCTATTTTGAACAACGCTGATTTAAATACAGCAAATACGCATCCATCAATCATAAATCATGAAATAATGTTAATCATGAAAATGACTGAGAACAGGTCAGGACTAATAATTGTTTTAAGTCGATATTTTGTGCACCCATTTTTCAGTTCTGGCTTCGCCACTGTAGCCTATTGAATTAAGTCCATGATTTAATTGCTGTTAGGTTGCCTATGGAGAGAAACCGTGTCTTCAGTTGCCAATTACAATAATTGGAAAATGCGTCAATAAAGGAATACGTGGCTGAGCCACTTAAAGTGCTTCGAGTGAGAAAAGCTTTTATTTTTACATTTTGTAGGATACATATATCTGCTGGTAACAGTGCTTCACTGAAGCTACATCGCACATATGTTGAGAAAAACATTCAAACCCATGGATGCCATGTTTTTTTATGGCATACAAAGCAAAAGTTACACGCACATCGCGTATAGGTGCAAGGCTATCAAATAAAATGCGTAAATTGAGAAAGGAGAAGACGCCTGCACACTTACTCCAAGTCACCAAAGAAAACTTTATTAATAATAAAATGACAACGTTTCGATCCGACTTGGATCTTCGTCTGGTCAGCAATTCTCGAGAATTGCTGACCAGACGAAGATCCAAGTCGGATCGAAATGTTGTCATTTTAAAATTAATAAAGTTTTCTTTGGTGTCGTTGTTCATTTGAACTTAAATATTGACTTTTTTCAAGTGGTGCGTTTTCATTTGTACTCAGTAATATTAGAGAATCAGCTGAAAGAATTTTACCAAGTAATTACATTAACTGGCGTCAGGTGTGTAACATGATTGGACCATTCCTCTAAGTAGATCCTTTCAAGATCCTTCACATTCTTGGATGTGCATTTGTCAACTGCCCTCTTCAACTAAATAAAAAAAATAAAAACTTTATTTAATGCCATTACGCACACATGGAAAAAGACATACAAGAAGAACACATTACAACTCAGCCCACGGGTTTTCAATTGGATTAAGGTCTGACGACAGATCGACATTGCTGAATTGCCTGATGGAAAGACCACCTTTGGCCAAGTCCTAGTCTTCTGGCAAGACAACTACATAGTCAACCAAAATATCTTGATACTTAGAGGAATTCATTATGCCATTAATCTTAACCAGTGCCCCTGGACTTTTTGAATTAAAGCAACCATAAAACATGACTGACACATCATATTTCACCATGGGTATGAGGTGGTTCTCCTTGTTTGCATCCGTTTTGATGCAAGACATGCTGATGTTGTATCAGACCGAAACATGCAATTTGTCTCATCTGACCAAAGAACCTTGTTCCAGTCATAATTGAAATAACATTTAGGAAACTCCTAGGGCTTGCTTCTGGGTGTTCGAGTCAGAAAAGGCTTTCTTCTGGCAAACCTTCCGAAAAGCGTGTGGTTGTGGAGGTGGTGCCTGATGGTGCTTTTTGAAACCTAGTGACCCCAAGATCAGGGCCGGATTAACATGATGTAAGGCCCAGGGCTTTGATCAGGTTAAGGGCCCTCCTCCCCCTCCCAACCCTATAGCCAACCTCCTACCCTAACTTTCACTAGCATGGTAGTAAAGTGCAAGCATGCATGTACAGTTTATGCAGTCCACACACAACCACACACACTCACACACAAAGACATGTAACGGGTATGTTGATTAACTTGTTTATCAGAATGCTAGACTCGATTATGGTCCAGATCAGGTGAAGATATCAGATTTGTGAGGAGGGAGATGATCAGGAACAAAAAGAACCCATGTGGAGGCAAGCTATAACCTCAGGTGAGTGAATGATTTGTAGGCTAATCAAGGAAGGAAAGCACAGTGCAGGCAACATCTAGGCCCACTCTCTCAAGGCACATAAACCAAGATCAACATTGCAACTGTGCTACATAGCACTCAAAATCACACCAGTACATTGTACTCAAAATTCCATTCTGAGCTTGTACCACATAACATATCTGTTAACCTGTCAACACATAACCTGTCATCAATTATGACTGGCATTTCCATAACATCAAAATATACGCCATGGTCACACATAATTACTGTGAAGGCAGGAGTCGCTGGAGCACACAGACAGTTTAAGCCTTTTAATTATGTTGCTGTAAAATGTAAACTACTATTAACAACAGAATATCATAAACAATTCAACTCAGAAAACTGCCTCATAGCACAAGTTTAATATTCCAGATTAATGATTGTTGTTTTACCTAATTGGGGAGAACTAACAGCACCTGTTAACTGTGGAGTGCTCTTGGAGTGAACCTTTTGTTAATTATGAAAATGACTGAAAACAAGTCAGGACTAATAGGCTAATTGTTTTAAATGGATGTTTTGTGCACCCAATTCTCCGTTCTGGCTTTGCCACTGTAGCCTACTGAATTTTGCCCATGATTTCATCGCTATAAGATCGCATATGGAGAGAGACAGTATCTTGAGTGGGACATTCTAAAACGCTTAACGTGGTTTAATGCACCAAAACAGCCACCAATAAGCGCCAAATTCCTCTCGGACATTTCTGGTCAGGAGCACTTTCTCTGATTTAAAAAAAATAAAATAAAAATTTAACCGAAGACGGAGGAATATGGTAGTTATCACGTCAAGCGTTTTCCTCATAATGCGCGTCAATGGAGGGGAAAAAGCTTAATGTGTTATAGGCCTACCGTCTCTTTTCTTAGGGCTTCGGTTTCATTGTTTTTTTTTTTATTAGAGAAAGTGTTCCTGACAAGAAATACTCGAGAGGAATTAGGTGATTATTAGTCGCTGTTTTGAAGCATAAAACTACATTAAGCTATTTCCTCAGAATGTAAGTCAATGGAGGGGAAAACGCTTAACATGATATAACTAGTATATTCCTCAGTCTTCGGTTTAAATGTTTTATTGGAGAAAGCGCTCCTGACCAGACATGCCCGAGAGGAATTTGGCGCTTATTGGTCGCTGTTTTGGTGCATTAAGCCATGTTAAGTTTTTTTTTTTTCACGCTATTGCGTTTTAGAATGTCCCTCTTCAGTTGCCAATTACGATAACTGGAAAACGCGTCAATAAAGGAATTAATTAAGAATTCGCCAGGACTAATTCTTAATGGGACGTATCGGTTTCAATTCCAAATTAGCTACCTAGATTTGGCAGCTCTCGTTTCAGCGTGGCTATAGCTTCGCTTTGCTGGCGAGGTGGGCACGTTTCAGCGCTAGGCTGGGTGAAATACCCAGTTAAATACCCAGTTAATTGAGGGATCTTTCTTAGTATAGCAGCTTCTCTGGCTTCTTTATATTTTATTTTTTTACGTTTTTGACTGCCACTTAACATGACTGCCTCAGAAAAAGTTACTAACGTAGTCTAGCTGTGTCATTACCCAGTGCGGTGCACCACCAAATTACTGACTGCGGCCTCAGCATATCACGCTGCACGCACCTTACGACCAATGTAATCGGCGGCCGGCCACTGGACAATGATATTTACAAACAAACAAACCAAAACCACATTGAATTTTTTTATTGGACAAAAAATGACCCGACCCCACCCCTCCCTCAGACACAGGTCAGGCACTGTCTGGCAGACTGGCACAGGGTGAAATAGTTTACTGGAGAAGGAAAAAAAAATGTCACAATAGCCTACCCACCGACGGGCCCCATTGGAGCGCTGGGCCCAGGGCTTCAGCCCCGCGAGCCCGTGCATTAATCCGCTATTGCCCAAGATGTATGTGCACAACAGATTATATCCGTTGTATACATGCATCATGTTGTGATTCTGCCCTTTCGTGTGTTGTCTCGTGTTTATTTGTGCTTATGCTTACTTTCGTTTTTATTTTTCTTGATCTCAGTTCAGCCGTCTGACAATCCACTCCCAATCTGTCTCCAGTGATGTCGCGTGACTGCCTGCGTCTCGTCGTCCAATCACGTTTCCTCTTTCGGTTTCAGCTTGGGTATTTCATTCATTGCTTCCAGCTGTGTTTAATTCCGGGTCTCGCGAAACAGAGTGAATGCGTTCTCTGATAGGATATTACTAACACGTACTAACCAGCACTTATTTAAGGGTGATTGTAAATTTTTCATCACGTAGTATTAACCTTGATTAACTCATTTAGCGAGCGTGTGCGATTCTGGCGTCTCTGCATTCAGTCTGAGCTCTCCGATTAACTACATTTAAAACTATGCTTTCCTTCGCTTTTCTTGTGGTGCTTTTTCCTTGTCACATTTATATTGACTTAATCTAAACTGTCTCGCTTGATTGATCGTCTCAGCGTCTTGTCCCGAGTCATTATTGTTAACCTGGTTTTCGTGTGATTGTTTATTAATCCCATGTGTTTCTGTTTCAGTTTGAGATTGCATTCTGAGTCCCCGCCTCCTCTCGTGGTTATATATGTGGCAGCATTGGATGTGATTGTCAGACGGATCCTCCGTATTGTCTCTGTGCTACATGGTGAAGTCTCAGCTCCTCATGCCTTCTGAGTATCTCCCGTGTATGGTTCCCGAGTCTTTCTGTTTGCTGCGCTTTAGTCCTGTCTACGCTGTGTTTAAGTCTCCCAGTGTCTCCGTCGGTTTAGTTAGGTTCAGTTTTTGTTTTCTTAGTGTATCCTCTCTTGGAGAGTGTATTTCTGTTTCCCCCTGCCTTTGGCAGTGTACCTTAGTTTTCCCATTCGTTGAGTGCTTGAGCACAGTGTTTCGTTTCTGGCGTGTCTGCCATTTTTCCCTTAGTGTTTTGTGTTTAATTAACACTTCTGCATCCTGCACCTGGTGTTCCTCAGACCCCTTCTTACACATCAACTGAATTTATGTTTGCTTTGTATATAAAGATCGTAACAACTTCATTCTGAGTGCACATACCTAGGCTACTTGTCTTTGCCCTGAAACAATGGATAACAGGGTGATAGGCTACTGCGTGTTGCTCCAACAGGTAGGCTATCAATGATGGAAAAAAAAAAAAAAAAAGACCCTGGTGTGTAAATGAAACCGCGCCAGTTTCAGTTTCTGCAAACACACTGTTATAAACTTTTTTTTTTTGTTCGTTATTTTAGCTGTAATTTTACAACAGAGTTCTGTCCATATTAAGTATATAGGCCTTCCACGGTGAATTGTGTGCAGGACTCAACTTAGGCGACAGTTATACTAATAAGGAGATAATTATTTAATTTAACTGTTAAATTCAGTCAGTTTATAACGATGTAAGAAAACCGAACTTCATTACGTTGCTCTGTTGTAATTGCGTATGTGCATGGAGCAAAACAGCTTGTCCGGAATACGCGAGTGCTTTTCAATGGAAATGCATTGTGACGGGACTGGACATTTTGTTCGATGTAAGCGAAAATCTGTGAAATAAAATCCGGTATATTCGATGTTAATTTAATGGGAAAACATTGCAGAAAAATCGGAACTAGAGCTGTTGTCCACTATGAGCGAGTTTCCATATTATGCAAGGACGGTTTAGATGAGTTCTAATGAAGTTATATTACTGCTATCTATGGGAGGCCGTTTAGGGCAAAACACATAAAAAATCTGCACACACACTTACAGTGGACTCACACACACTGACGATTGGCACATATGTAACGAACCAGGGCAATACACATCAAAAATCTGTACATACACGCACACTTTACACACACTTACACTGATAATGGGTACATACGCACCATAAATAAAGGCTAAACACATTAAAAAGCTGCATACACACACCAACAATGGGCACATACACACAAAATATATGCACACACAACCGTACATGCACACACATACACTGACAATGGGTACATACACCCTAAACATGTTCACACACTGAAAATCTGTACACACACACACAAATTGAGTATTTACATGGACCACCTTTCAAACAAGGGGTAACAGCTTTCATGTCTGTGTGTAAATTTATACTATTGATCTTGTGTGTGTGCGTGTGTGTGTGTGAAATAAATTCAGTACGCCCGGAAGCTCCGGTCTGTGTAACCGGAAGCCACCTGAAACTGCTTGTTTACAGGAAGTCGGCCAATGGTTTAGGGTTAGCACTCGTTCACAGATCTCAAAAGGACCTCTTTAAAATGCAAACCACGTGATTTCAATGAACTGGTATATTCGGCGTAGGTCTTACGCATTGTTTAGGCTTATTCACCGTAGTCCGCCTCATCACAAGTTACATTGGAAAGCGATTATGACTCCGGACTTCCCGTGCTTCTCTTTACTCAGGGATTAGAAACAACGCATGTGTTTCATGATCGTTTAAATTGTTTTAATTAATTTAAGACCATTTGAAACGTTCTTATGCAGTTCAATTGCTTTTAATCCCTCAGTAAAGACAAGCCTGATAATTCCTGTGTCATAATCGATTTCCGTGTCTTTAGTGGGGAAATCCACCGTAATGCACGTGAATCTGATTAACTTGATGCACGATGACTTAAATTCCGAGAGTGAATTTCCTCGGTGCGCTTTGATCGAATAATTGCTGACTACGGCACAAAGACGTGAATATCACTAAGAGGAGAAACACGCATTGGACGTAAGCCTTGGCATCTCTAAACATCGCCCAAGACATCAAAGTTCAAGGTTTTCAAGTTGTCAAATCCTATCTTTGTGGATGCCTACCACATAAATCAAACTTGCAGTGGATTTTTATATGAGAACTTCGATTTTAAATTTGATTTCCGCAACTGGAATCGACTGCAGCCTGCCTTCTTTTGTCCCACGCGTTGATGGAGGCATTGTTTGTGTGGCTGTCTTACGGAGATGAAATGCTCTATAGATGTTCAAGTCGACAGCATGTTTTTGGGGCCTTTACAGCCATGTGAACTCCAAGGAACATGCTAGAAATAATTATTCTCAGAAGAAATGTTTGGAATTTAAAAATACAGTTGCAATTTAACAAAGGCAAGTGTCCGACAAGAAAGGGAATTTAGAATTGTAGGTTAAATTTTCGATGAATAATAAACGCATGCAGCTATGTTTTGAAATGTATTATTCATTACTCTTTGTTTTGGTACAGGTGGATCCAGAAATTTTTGAAAGGGGATCCCAAAGCTAAAAAGCTATATTACATTACCGACCAGAGCTAAGCTACACAAATGTTTACTTGTATGGGATTTGAATTATTTGGGGGAAGGGGAATTTGCAAGATCGTTAAGGGGTCGTGGCCAAGATGCACAGGCAATACCCCAGGGATACCACGATTTTTGAAAGAGCAAGTGCCCCACGCCCCAGCGAAATAATCAACTTTTAGTAAAGGTCAGTAAACATTGGGCATCACAAAAAAATCTGTACCGTCCCCCCTTGCGAGACTCTGGAATTCCGGGGTGGGTAGTCTAGCAGGGAGAAAATCCAGGGTGGACACACCAAGAATGCTGCATAATGCATAACTTATATCCTTGTAAGTATCCCCCCCAGAAAAAAAGAGGGAAAATAGCCAACCCAAAGCTTTATAACTTGAAAATCCGCAGGGGTTTTTTATGCCCCCGTAAACAAAGTTTCGGGGGCATATAGTTTTTCACCTGTCCGTTTCAGATGGGGTCATGACTTTTGACCTTGTGACCTTGACCTTGGAGCATGACGCTTGGTTACAAAAACTTTAACATGGGCTGTGGAGGCATCAGTGTTTCACAAACACATCTTGTTTTTTTTGTTTTTTTTCGTAATAATAAAAGATTTAATATGGCTCTTTACTTGTAATACACTCTAATACTAGAGAATCCTTAGGATGTGTAGAAACTGCTTTTAAATGTTAACAGTTCGGAAAAGTGTCCCATGCAGTTCATTTTACCACATTTGTTATTTAATGAGATTCTCAAAGGGAATTTTATAGACTGTAGTGCTGTCCAGAAGCATTTCAGTGTTTTATCTGTTCATGTATGATCTTATGAATAAACTTACTGTATCACATATGAAAAACTACAGCGCCCTCCATAAACTGAATCAGTGGTAGAAAAATCCCACATTAAGAAATAATTCTTTAACATCAAATCATGTGTGCCACAATTATTAGCATCCCTGATGTTAATACTTTGTACAACCCCCTTTTGGCAACAAAACTTTAGGTTATTTATATAACCCCGGTTCTCTGAGTAATATGAGTGAGATGTCTCACTATGGGATGCACGCCTCGCTGCAGCCTCAGAAGCATTAATCTCATTACGCCAATCCTGATTGGCTGGTGAACGTGTCCGTCCGCCCAGGTGGTACACCCACCTTAAATAGCTCATGCGGACGGCACCACGTCATTCAAGATAAGCACCTCTTCTCACTCGCCCCAGCAAGAAGGGTTGTCTGGTGAGACATCTCACTCATATCACTCAGAGAACCGGGGTTATGTAAATAACCTAAAGTTCTCTTTCATAATATTTCGCTCGATGTCTCACTATGGGATATTGTAGCTCCCGTATTGCCAGACAAGCTTATCCAGCGTCCACCAACCCACAGAGAAGCAATCTGTTCCAGTCAGGACAGCAGAACCGCGCGTGCCACGCACGGGGCGGAAACGTCCAGCTTATAAAAGCGGACAAAAGTGAGAGGCGAGGACCAACTCGCCGCTGCACAGATGTCCTGAACAGAAACTCCCCTGAATAAGGCCCAGGATGCGGCCAAGCCCCGAGTCGAGTGCGCCCGCAGGCCCACAGGCGGCTGCAAACCCCGACACGTATAGGCCAAAGCAATCGCCTCCACCACCCAATGGGATAGGTGCTGCTTAGTGATAGGTTTTCCTTTATGAGGATTAGCCCAGGAGACGAACAGCTGATCGCTCCTCCTGAATCCCCTAGTCCTGTCCATGTACACGCGCACCGCACGGACTGGACATCACGCGTGCGACTGCTGCTCCTCTGTTGAGGCAGCAAAGGCCAGAAGGTCAATTGGAGAACATGAGCCCACCACCTTAGGCACAAAAGCCGGGTTGGGCCTCAAAATCAACCTTACATCTCCCGGGAAGAGCTGAGCGCATGACGGATGCACCGAAAGCGCATGGATGTCACTAACTCGCTTAGCTGAAGCCAGAGCCAGCAACAACACAGCCTTGAAAGACACGTGCTTCAAGTCTGCCCCTTCCAGTGGCTCAAAAGGAGGGCCCTTAAGCCCCTCCAGAACCACAGCCAGATCCCACGGTGGCACCAGTGGTCTGGACACGGGGAGAAGCCTGCGCGCTCCCTTCATAAAACGGCAAACCAGTGGGTGCTGACTCGCCGTTCGCTTTTCAAGCCCCACGTGACAGGCGGCGATCGCCGCCAAGTACACCTTAATCGTGGAGAAGGCTTTGCCTTTGTCAATCAGGTCCTGCAAGAATGACAGTATAGCACTCACCGGACACTGAAAAGAAACGTGGCCGTTCCTGTGACACCACCCCTCAAACACCCTCCACTTACAGTCATACAAAGACCTAGTGGATGGGGCCCTAGCGTTTTGTATAGTGGAAATCACACGCTGTGACAATCCCACAGCCGAGAGAC
This sequence comes from Gymnothorax reevesii, assembly GCA_029721435.1. Classification (NCBI taxonomy): domain Eukaryota; kingdom Metazoa; phylum Chordata; class Actinopteri; order Anguilliformes; family Muraenidae; genus Gymnothorax; species Gymnothorax reevesii. The sequence goes on along the minus strand of CM056579.1, from coordinate 97,530,416 downwards.
TGAGCCACTCAGGGGCCACGCCCACAACGCCAGGCGTTCCGGGTGCGGGTGGAGGATCGCCCCCCCCCCCCCCCGCGATAGCAGGTCCCTGCGCAGCGGGAGCTGCCAAGGCTGAGCGCACAGTAACCGATATATTTCCGCTAGCCAATGCATCGCCGGCCAATGCGGAGCAATCAATATCAGTGCGTGACCACGTTCCCTCACTCTGGACAGAGTGGGGGATATCAAGGCCAGGGGAGGGAACGCGTAAAGAAGCTCGTGCGGCCAGACGTGCGCTAGTGCGTCTATGCCAAGGGGAGCATCCATGCCGCACAGAGAGTAAAACAGCGCGCACTGCGCGTTTTCTCTCGCCGCGAACAGATCTACCGCGGCCCGACCGAACCGGGCCCATATCTGTTCCACAATCTCCGGGTGCAGATTCCACTCCCCATACACCGGCGCACCCCTGGACAACAGGTCCGCGCCTGTGTTCAAGACCCCCGGGACGTGCGTCGCTCTCAAGGAGAGGAGACGGCCGCAGCTCCACAGGATCAGTTTGCGTGCCAGCATGTGCAACTGACGGGAGCGCAACCCCCCCTGACGGTTGATGTACGCCACCGTCGTCGTATTGTCCGTTCTCACCAGGACATGATGACCCATGAGAGATGGAAGGAAATGTTTCAGGGAGAGGAACACTGCTGAAAGTTCCAGAAAATTTATGTGAGACTGCTGGAGGCCCACACTCCAGCGGCCCCTCACAGACCGGCCCCCGTGAGGAGGAGGGGGTCAATTCCAGACAAGCTAGCCTGGCGGGCTAGCCGTCTGCGGAGACTTTTCGCCGTAAACACCGCGCAGTGTTGGCACGAGCCGGGAAGTTCGAAAGCCATACGGGCGTGTTCCAGCCCCAGGCAGCTCGAGCAGACCTGGTGTGGATCTTTACTCGAGATCTTGTTCCCACAGCGACAGGGACGGGTCCCGGAGTCTCCGTGCCCCTTGGTATGGGGGTTTTGGGCCTCCATTCCTAGCTAGCTGGTGTGCAAGCCGGGAGACGAGGCAGAAAACCGAGAGGTAGCTGGTGTGCTAGCGCTCGGTACTCGACGTGCCGTGGTGGGGCGTCGAGTGAAGAAAACCGAGGGGTAACTGGTGTGCTAGCCTTCGGTACTCGACGTGCCGTGGTGAGGCGTCGAGGACAGTGCTGACCAAGCCGTGTAGGGCGGGAGAGCACTGAGTCCGGTCTGGTGTGACCGACGAAGCAAAAAGGTATCCAAAGCTAGTAGCGCCCTGCGACAGAAAATCCGTCTGTGGACAGTTCAGCTAACTAGCCCTGGACGCGAGATATGCTCCGAGTGAGAAGAGGTGTTTGAATGACGTGGTGCCGTCCGCATGAGCTATTTAAGGTGGGTGTACCACCTGGGCGGACGGAAACGTTCACCAGCCAATCAGGATTGGCGTAATGAGATTAATGCTTCTGAGGCTGCAGCGAGGCGTGCATCCCATAGTGAGACATCGAGCGAAATATTATGAAAGAGAACAGCACCTAAGCTTCTCCTATAATGTTTCACAAGATGGGAGAATACAGAAAGAGGGATCTTCGACCATTCCTCTTTGCACAATCTCTCTAAATCATCCAGCGACCTGGGTCCTCTCCTCTGCACTCTCCTCTTCAGCTCACTCCACAGGTTTTCAATGTGGTTGAGGTCTGGGGACTGAGACGGCCGTGGGAGGAGCTTGATTCTGTGTCTGGTGAACCATTTCTGTGTAGATTTGGCCGCATGTTTAGGGTCATTATCTTGCTGAAAGACCCAGTGACGACCCATTTTCAGCTTTCGGGCAGAGGCCACCAGATTTTGATTTAAAATGTCCTGGTATTTCAAAGCGTTCATGATGCCATGCACCCTATCAAGGTTCCCAGGGCCTCTGGAAGAGAAACAGGCCCACAGCATCACCGATCCTCCCCCATACTTCACAGTGGGCATGAGGTGCTTTTCTGCATACTCATCTTATGTGTTCTGCCAGACCCACTTAGTGTGTTTGTTGCCAAAAAACTCTATCTTGGTCTCATCTGACCAAAGCACACGGTCCCAGCTGAAGTCCTAGTACCGCTTAGCAAACTCCAGACGTTTGCGTTTATGATTGTAAGTGAGAAAAGGTTTTTTCCGTGCATGCCTCCCAAACAGCTTGTTGGCATGTAGATAGCGCCTGATGGTTGTTTTGGAGACTTTGTGACCCCAAGATGCTACTACTTGTTGCAATTCTTTAACAGTCAGCTTTGGAGAACTTTTTATTTCTCTTACCATCTTCCTCACTGTGCGTGGTGGCAAAATATCATTGCGTCCTCGTCCAGGCTTGTTTACCACTATTCCAGTTGTTTTAAATTTCTTAATGATTCCTCTGACAGTAGATATGGGCAGGTGCAGGCGAGTGGCTATTTTCTTGTTGCCATTGCCTGACTTGTGAAGGTCGACACACATCTGCCTTACTTGTATGTGTGTTCCTTTATGATGAGTGGATAGGAGAAATGGCCTCTCTGTCACGTCGTATTATACCCCAGGGAAACAGGTAGTGATGAATTACTAATTAAATATTCCTAGATACTGTGATCAACTTCGTAAACTACCGTAGAAATGACAGAAATACTTCAATTACATTTAATTCCCAGGAATTGTTAGGGATGCCAATAATTGTGGGACAGGTGATTTTATGAAAATTAATTAGTTCTTAGTCAGGGATTTTTTTCCCCCTTAAAATTCACTTGAGATGAAGGTTACATTTTTCTACAATTTTCAGTGTGAAAGTATGCTTCTGCCATAAAAATTGAATTTATTGGAAGGCTTTTAACACATATTAACGAGGGGAGGCAATGATTATGGAGGGCGCTGTAAATCACTGTTTGAGACCTGTTCCCTCTTGTTGCTCTGATAAACATATTGTATATTTTTTCTAATATAATACCAAGTCTGCCTGGGATTTAGAAATATTCATCAGTGTGGGATGCATTGATTTTAAAACAGCGATTTAGATTAGACTTATTACCTTTGTACAGTCTTAATTGTCATTTTAAAATTAATGCGTCCCACACTGATGAATATTTCTAAATCCCAATCAGACTTGGTATTACATTGAAGAACATTTTATATATTTTTCTTGAGGAGCAAGAGGGAACAGGTCCCAAACAGCAATTTAGTTTGTCCATATGTGATACAGTAAGTCTATTCATAAGATCACACATGTATAGGTGGAAACACTGAAAATGGTTTTCTAGACAGCCCTACAGTCTATAAAATTGGCTTGTAGATTCTCATTGAATAACAAAAGAATGTCATTAAATAACAAAAATATGGCAAAATGAACTCCATGTGACACTTTTCCGAGCTGTTCACATTTAAAGGCAGTTTCTACACATTCTAAGGATTCTCTAGTATTAGAGTATGTAACAAGTAAAGAGCCATATTAAACCTTTTATTATTATTATTATTATTATTTAAAAAAAACCTTGCAGATTTTCAAGTTATAAAGCTTTCGGTTGGTTAATGTGGAGGCAGCTATTTTTTTTCTGGGGGAGGGGGATACTTGCAAGGATAAAGGTAATAAAATTTCATAACATAGCTGCTTGCATTTATTATTCATCGAAAATTTTACCTACAATTCTAAATTCCCTTTCTTGTCGGACACTTGCCTTTGTTAAATTGCAACTGTATTTTTAAATTCCAAACATTTCTTATGAGAACAGTTATTTCTAGCATGTTCCTTGGAGTTCATATGGCTGTAAAGGCCCCAAAAACATGCTGTCGACTTGAACATCTATAGTGCATTTCATCTTGGTAAAATAGCCACAAACAATGCCTCCATCAACGAGTGGGACAAAAGAAGGCAGGCTGCAGTCGATTCCAGTTGCGGAAATCAAATTTAAAATCGAAGTTCTCATATAAAAATCCACTGCAAGTTTGATTTATGTGGTAGGCATCCACAAAGATAGGATTTGACAAATTGAAAACCTTGCACTTTGATGTCTTGGACGATGTTTAGAGATGCCAAGGCTTACGTCCAATGCGTGTTTCTCCTCTTAGTGATATTCACGTCTTTGTGCCGTAGTCAGCAATTATTCAATCAAAGCGCACCGAGGAAATTCACTCTCGGAATTTAAGTCATCGTGCATCAAGTTAATCAGTTTCACGTGCATTACGGTGGATTTCCCCACTAAAGACACGGAAATCGATTATGACACAGGAATTATCAGGCTTGTCTTTAATGAGGGATTAAAAGCAATTGAACTGCATAAGAACGTTTCAAATGGTCTTATTTCATTAAAACAATTTAAACGATCATGAAACACATGCGTTGTTTCTAATCCCTGAGTAAAGAGAAGCACGGGAAGTCCGGAGTCATAATCGCTTTCCAATGTAACTTGTGATGAGGCGGACTACGGTGAATAAGCCTAATCAATGCGTAAGACCTACGCCGAATATACCAGTTCATTGAAATCACGTGGTTTGCATTTTAATGAGGTCCTTTTGAGCTCTGTGAACGAGTGCTTACCCCTGTAAACAAGCAGTTTCAGGTGGCTTCCGGTTACACTGACCGGAGCTTCCGGGCGTACTGAATTTATTTCACACACACACACGCACACACACAAGATCAATAGTATAAATTTACACACAGACATGAAAGCTGTTACCCCTTGTTTGAAAGGTGGTCCATGTAAATACTCAATTTGTGTGTGTGTGTGTGTACAGATTTTCAGTGTGTGTACATGTTTAGGGTGTATGTACCCATTGTCAGTGTGTGTGTGCATGTACGGTTGTGTGTGCATATATTTTGTGTGTATGTGCCCATTGTTGGTGTGTGTATGCAGCTTTTTAATGTGTTTAGCCTTTATTTATGGTGCGTATGTACCCATTATCAGTGTAAGTGTGTGTAAAGTGTGCGTGTATGTACAGATTTTTGATGTGTATTGCCCTGGTTCGTTGCATATGTGCCAATCGTCAGTGTGTGTGTGAGTCCATTGTAAGTGTGTGTGCAGATTTTTTATGTGTTTTGCCCTAAACGGCCTCCCATAGCAAACTGCTCTGTTTGAATCAGCAACCTATCAGTCATTAGAAAAGAGTATTTCTTGTTGCCAGGTGAAATAGCAGCGCCGTTATCACGTCTTCCACATTCGCGTGAATGCTGCCATTGTGTGCACACGTCAAAGAGCTGAAAGTGGAAGCCCGAAATCAGGTAATCATTATGTCATCTTTTTTTTTTTTTAAATAATAGCTGCTTATTAAAGTCGAGGAACTATGCCGGATATTTGCTTTAAGGATCATTTTTCACCTCAATTTAACAGCTTCGGACGGTTATGGTTAGATGAATTGACTTGTAACTTGTCACGGGGAGAGTGGGGGCGCTCTGCCCTCCATGTAGTGTATTTTGGCAGAAAACAACCCTGCTCCGATCCGGTGCCCGCCTACTTGAGCTACCACTTCTGACAACAAGATTCGATGGATAACCCGGTCAGCATTCATTCTGTAAATAGCCTACAACGCGCACAAAACTTCCGCAACCACTTAGGACACAGGAGTTTACTGGCAGTTGTGAATATTCAATAACTGATCCTGGTGTGCCATCTAGTGATAAAATATTGTAACTGCGTGCATAAATTTGCAACTCCACGTCCACTGGCGGACACATGTGCACAAAGATACACCGTTGCTCCTCTCGAACACGCCGAATCATGATAGTTGTTAATGATCAATTAAATTAATATTTTAATTTGAAACGAGTAACTAAGTTGCCAGTGTCAAAGTAACGAAGTGAAAGTATAATTTTTATCTTTTAAATGTAGTAGTGTAAAAGTCCCGGTTAAAAAAAAAAAGTAAGTAAAGTACTAATCCTCAAAAAATTATTATATTATTATGCATTAATTATTTAGCTTGCCTTGGTTTCTTTGTGGGGATGTTGAGGATGCTCTTCAAGCAAGTTGACAGCCAGAGTCAAAAGTTACCTCAGAATTGACGGTGTGGCAAAAAACCTTATTCCTGTGCTGTGCCCCCCTAATTCCCCATTGGCTGTAATGTTATAGCCATGTACATGTTCGCCGATGTAACGAGCGGGGCCATATGAATGGGGTGTAGCCTATAGCCTCGCTTTCTGAGCTCTCCTAGGTTTTATGGAAGAGGAGGGAAAAAATCGAGCTGATCATGTTTTGTTTTGATTGCCGGTCAAGAGAAATCAACGTCTTTTTTGTTTGTTTGTTTTTTTTCCCTACATCGTTTTTCGCGAACGGGAAAATGTTCGCCCGTTTTTACCCCTCGGCCGACTCTGGCTGGAGGGGCATTGTCGTCACCTGCGTGTCAGTCTGTAGCCCGTCGTCCGTCCATGATTTTTTCCGGGCCAGTACTCGGCAAATAATGATCGCAGCTTACCTCACTATGACCCATAGATGTGCAATGTCAGGTTTTTTGCAGGATTTGACCTTTGAACTTAGCTCTATGACCTTGACCCTTGAAATCTTGTCCGGGCCAGTACTCGGCAACTAATTATTGCAGCTTCACCAAATTCGGTATGGTAACTCTCTATGACCCATAGATGTGCACTGTCAGGTTTTTTGCTGGATTTGACCTTTGACCTTAGTGCTGTGACCTTAAGGCAGGAAATCTTGTCCGGCAATCAGCAACGCGTTATGTTATATTTTTTAATTTGCGTAACCTCTGCACGAACTGAACAATTGTTAGCGCCAATCTCTGAGGGCTGCAGAAGCGTCTGCAATTATGTTTGTCCCATTTATTCAGGTTTTTTTTCCTTTGTTTCATCACTCGTCTGTATCTGTTTGTCTTGTTAAAAATCAATGGATGACTCATAACCTTGATAGCAGATATTTTGATGATGTCTTATGACAATTAAAAGAGGGGAATTGGTAATATGTTGACAGTCACATATTTAGTTCAGTGTTGTTGAGATTCTTTCAACATTATTATGTCTGCAGACAAGCTAACTATCAACAGTATATAAGAATCTGGAGTTCAGCTGATTTTTTGCTCAACCAGTGTTTCCAGCATAAATGAAGATAGAGCTGCAATACAGAAAACAGCCAGGCAATCCTTTAAGCAACAACAGAATGTTTCTTGATAAGAATTTGTGAAACTCCAGACATGCCTTTGACTTAACACTGGCACTCATCTGATATCCAGATCATACAACAAGTGTGTGTCAAGATATGATGCTCAAATTAATTGTTATGGTTTTCAAGTATGAGTACTCAGAATTTAGATCTAAAAAATGAAAACCTGCAGACAGCCAAGTACACAGATATGTGGTACTGTTGTGAAAGGGTATCTCTCATTATTTGCTTCAGTAGTTAAACTATATGACAGATAAATGGTGAAATAGATAAATTAGCATGGCCATATTATCAGAAATACATGATGACATTTGCATGATGATAATCTTCTTTCCTCCCTCAGTCCAAATTCATGCATGTCAGGCTAATTGGAGACCCTGAATTGTGTGTGAGTGAATGGTTTGTGTGCCCTGTGATGGATTGGTGAGTTCTCAGGGTGTGTCCCTGCCTTTCACCCATAGTCCGCTGGGATCGGCTTCAGCTCCCCCGCAACCCTAGATAGGAAGAAGAAGTAAACAGTGGATGGATGGACCGTGTCAAGTATGCGCCGACAGATGATATTATACCATTACATTGCTCCCCAATTTAATGATTAGTGCCTTTCAACAGAAACAAACTCCCCTGAGAAACTAAAATAATCTGTCTCAAGTTAATTAAATTAATTGCATGATATACAAATTTAAACTTTATTATCTAGCCAAAGATATGTTGGTAGGAATGTTTGTTATCTTGCTAAGATATGTTGGTCGGAATGTTTGTTTATTTCCTAAAATTATTCCCTTAAATCCTAAAATCCCAACCTGGCTCTTTCGATCTGCCGCCTAATCATCCCCTGATCTAATTGGCTGTGCAATTCCTCTGTCCCTCCCCCATTCCCCCCCCCAGGGCTCCCTTGAAAAAGAGATTTCAATCTCAACGGGACTTCCCTGGTTAAATAAAAAATAAAATAAATTTATTGTTTGTTTGTTTTTTTGTCTGTAATCATTTTTCTTGATCACTTTTCTCTGCTGTGCGCGTTGCCTGCTCCTTGTCATCTCTTGTGCAGTTGCCTACCAATGACTCATCACGATTCCCATCATTCAGGGGACTCCATCAAGGTCAAGGTCAAAGGTCAAGGTCAATTTTTTGTAAATTTGAGGGGTTGACGAAACCCTTATTTTTTGAGTAGCTTTGATCGGATCGACTTCAAACTTGGTGTGAATGCAGTATATGGTCAGATGCTCAGCTGATTAGTTTTTGTTGGCGATCGGCCTTGACCTTCATGGTTCTCGCTGAAAAAAACACAACCCTTTTGGCAAGATACCGTTCAACCTACGGTTGACATCCTTCATGTTCATAGTTTTTTGGCAAGTCATTTATGAAAAAAAAAAGTGCAAAGAACATGTCCTTTTATATAACTGCAAAGGTACAGAAGAAAAACTTGTTTTTTCTTTTTCTTTTTTGCCTTAGGGGTGCATGCAGTGTAAGAAAGAAATGACTTATAGGTATGTCCTTTCCTCTAATGACATCTGCAGAAGAATTCTGTGTGAGAGAGATTCATTTTTACTTATAAATGACTGGTTGAGTTAGCCTGGGAGAGAGATTCAAGTGGCCATCTACTTGTTTACTGACAAACATTTTTCTGTCACTGAGTTATAAACAAAACCAGTGTTAATTTAATTTTCAATGCAATAAAAATAAGCACCAAATGCTTAGGTGTCAGAGAAATTCACAATGATAAAAACCAAGCAATCTGAGTTTGGTACAGAAAATCATAAATTGTTTTCTTTGCCAGTTTTTAGAACTTTAGTACTCAGTTCAATTGTCAGCAATTTTCTCCAGAGATTCACACATTACATATAAGCATTTGACAAACTATTAATTCATGTTTGCCATGAAAGCTCAAGTAATTCTATTCTATACAATGACAATGACATAAAAAAGTGATATTGATTGTAAATGATTAGTCCTGCATGGCATCCATTGTACCTCACATAACAAGGACCACAAGCAACAATCAGGCTTAATCCTTTCTGCAAACTGTGCTAATAGAAATAAGCACATTTCTGAATGACCAGTCCTGCCCCAAACTCGATAGCATTAAAAATATTACCTGTCGCAATGGGTGTGGCAAAAGGTCCCAAAAGGGAGAACTTGTATTGTGCCTGGGAGGTACCCAGTATATAAGCATTGGATGCAGCCTCCGCTCATAATGAACCCACTGATGATGTACGCACAGAAAAACGTTCCATGAGAATTTTTCCACGAAAAAGGATTAATTTTTAACAAACAGATTTCTGGTTTCCCTGGCTAAGGGTAAGAGTCATTTTGATTTTTGATGTTTCATAGAACAGGGGTACTCATGAACCGCAATTCATTTAGAAATGACTTGCATTGGTGAGGCACATGTATTACTATTTTAGCAGAGGGTGTATTCACCTGCCAGTAAAGTGCGGGCGGCATTAAATGATCCCCTTTTATTGCAAATGTGAAGGAATATTGTTCTGTACATGCATCATGCAATCAATCATTTTTATATTTGTTGATTTTTATATTAAATGGAATAAATAATCCAGAATTTTTTTAGTAATTCATCATTAAAATTCTGCTAAATTATTAACCAAAATAATGAATATTTTATATTAAATTATTATGATTATATTTGCTTAAGTGGGTAGCACTGCTGCCTCACAGCAAAAAAGTCGAGGGTTCGAATCCTGTGTGTGTGGTGTTTGCATATTCTTCCCGTGTTCGCATGGGTTTCCTCCCACAGCGCGAAGACAGGCTAATTTGAGACTGTAAATTGCCCGTTAGTATGAGTGAGAGTGTGAATAGTGTGTGTGTACCCTTCGATGGATTGGCGAGCTATCCAGTGTTTGTTCATGCATTTCATCCATAGTCAGAAAGGATAAGCTCCAGGTTCCCCTGGACCCCAGTATGGAAGCAGCGGTATAGATAATGGATAGATGGATGCCTTTCACACTATGGATCTTATTTGATAAAGATTTAAATTATGACAAACAATTCTCTCTGATATTTAATCAGACTGTTATATCTTTATACAAGATAACACGTGAAATGTGGTTCTGGACTTGAAAGTATATCCATAGACATTCAAATTTTCATCAGGGAAAACTACCTGGGCTGCGAATTCTCTTTTGACTGCCAGGAGCTCTAGCTTGGACTCAGTGCAGTAGGATGTAATGACATGGTGTACATATATTTTGATTAAGTGCAATGCCCCTTTTCTTAGAAAAATGACCCTGTGCCTGTTTTGTGGGTTTGTCTTCATGTTTGGCGTGGTTATGGACATACTTGCTATATTGCTATTTTGATGCTTTTGGGTGTGTTTGTATTTTGACATACCCGTACACGGTTTTAATCAATGTCACCATTTCATTGATATTTAAGTAGTGTAATTTTAGTGATGTGCCAACATAGTGCAACATTCTGCGCAAATGTACGCACCCTCCAGTCAAAACCTTTCTAGGACAATAATAATAGTTAATAGCTTCATCTATGTCTGCCGAAATGCTGCAGTGAGTAACTTGTACACACCCAACTGATGACAAAACTCATGGCTTATAAGTGAACTTTATACCAATTCCTGAAATGAAGAATTGGTTGTCTATTGCCTAGTAAGCAGATGGAATGAAAGTTATTTGATTAAATGAAGTCCAAAGCTTTGTCTGGCCAATCTTGCTTTCATTTGGGCAGTTAAATGATTAGATTCATGGTACATTACTTTTTTAATGTAATCCATTCAAATTACTAATTTTACTAATATCATCATGAAGCCAAAGGTTCAGCAAAGCCTATGCAGATCTGTACGTTTTGTGACTTTTCCAGTGAATGACAAGTCAATGTCCATACATGTCATCTGGCACAGAGGTAGCTGGAGCTGATTTTGCCAAAATTAACCACGGGCCTGTTGATTTCATCGTTATTTTAATTTTCTAATTAGGATCACAATGACCACCTATTGTGATAGTCTTTCTTCCTGCTCTTTGATTTTGAAAAATATGCAAAAATATTTTACATTGTATGTCATGCATGATGCTTTGTGTTCCTGCATGTGTAAGAGACTGAGGAGTGTGCATATTTTGTGCAGTAAGGTATGTGGGTGCACTGCTAAGACTATGGCATTAAAATAGCAATCCACCGCAATTTCGCTTTGATCAGGTTTGGACTGTCAAATTGAAAACATGTTCAACTGCTTCAAAATAGCCTAATAGCAGTGATGGACAGGGTCGCCCCTAAATAAAAAGGAACTTGCCAAAAGTTGCTTGCAATTTTGAAAACAAGGACACTAGGCATATAAAGCTTGATCGAAAATAACAAATATTCTGTCGGTATATGTGCTCTGTCTCATTGTTCTCAGCCCTAGATAGAGCCCCAAGAAGATTTAACCAAGTATAGAAATGGTACTCTTTCAAGAATTATGAAGGGACACAAACTCTACCTTTGCAGTGCCAAATCATGTTAATGTTCTTTAAGTCTTCAGTCATTATAAGTGTAATACACACTGCCCGGCCAAAAAAAAAGTCACCGTTTGGAAGTTAATGAACAAATTCTAAAATTGGATCATTATTGCGGTTATTAATATGTTTCAGATGGCAATAATCATTTTAACCCTGACTGATGAAGTGCGACGCTATTCATTTCTTACAAAATCATGTCGGAAAACACATTCCCTGATGGTGGAAAAGATGTTACAGTATTTCAGAACGGGCAAGTTATTGGCCTGTATTTAGCAAAGAAACCCATGAATGACAAAACCAAGCTGGAGGAATCATTTTCACAAACAAATTTTCCACCACGAAGTCCTGACCTTGAAAATAATAAAAGTTATTGGGATGTACTCAAGACCACCGAGTGATTCAACCATTATGTCAAGAAGACAAGATCTTGGACAAAAATCATGGCATTTCTGATCGAAAAGAAATGTTCTGGCATTGCATATAGTTGTCAAAACAATGACAAGACGTATATGCACTGTAATCAAAGCCACAGGGGTTCCAACTAAATATTTGAGTGTGCGACTTTTTTTTTGGCCGGGCAGTGTATGTGATAATCAAACAGTTTTTACAGCATTTTTTTTTTTTGTCATCTTTTTTGAACCATGTACTGATATTGATTATTTAGATCTGTGCTCGTAATTTTTGAATGATTCCTTATTGGACGGTGTGCGGGAATTCTTTTGTTATTTGTGTCTTCTCTCTCCAACACACCTGTCTTGCTCAACAGATGTGCGAAGTGCTTCTTTTTGAACAATTCCTTATTGAAACCAACATTTTGCTTGTGTTTTTTTTCAGGATCTGTGCCTTAAGAAATATTAAAAATGGCTGTGGTGACAGTGCTTTGTGTAATTGGTAAGTAACTTCAACCAACTCAGAAATTACACTTTCACTGAATTCAAGATACAATGTCTGTAACCAATAGTACACTAACTAGTACACATTATATGGAAGAAACTGCTGAGAAAACTTGCTATTTTACCCGAGCTTGGCGCCCATAACAAGTATTTAACTAATTAATATAGGGTTATTCATTAATTTAGAGTTCATGATACAGATATGCTTCTTGCAATCTCTCTGTGGCAGTAATATGACAGGGTGAAATAGGACTTCACTGAATGCACTGAGAGGCAGCTCATTAATGCCTTTTGAAGTTATGAATGAAGGAAATGGAAATTAGTGGAAACATTTTATGGCTCTATGCTTTGTCTCAAAGCTTGCATTGTCGAGCACAAGTAGAGGCTACAATGAGATCTAATATGATCTAATTGAACGAGTGAGGCGAACTGCTGATAGCTGACAAATTGTTAATTTAAAGGAAAAATTGATCTGACGAAGTTTGTTCCGTATGCTGTGATAAAATTTGATCTCATAATAAGCTCATATCTACGAAAAATGCTTTATTCCCAAGATCAGCCCTTTTCTCATGTTGCAAGCCCGAGAAAGCTTTTTTTTATTATTAATAGTTAATGTGATGAACGTTTTTCATAACACAGTGGAAGATCAGTGGACTCATAGAAACAGCACTGATGGACTAATTGAAGCATTTATATAAACTCTATTTAGCTGTCATTGTTGCCTTCGAATTTTCGAGCTGAACTGGATAGGCAATTGTTCAGAGAAAATTGTGTGACCAAGTCAACTTTAGCCACAATTCTTCTAATTTTCTGACAGAAATTTGCTTTCAAAATTGACTGTATAAAAAATAATGAAGCCTAAATGTCGCCAATTCTTGGTGATGAGCGAAAAAAAACATGATAAATCAATGCAGAGGCAGTACCCTTGAGCAATTTGGGCTGTGAAGCCCATATTTGGTTTTAGTATGCAGACAGCACTATCAGCATGGCTGCTGTAACATTCCTTTCACATAACCTCATGAAATTCCCCCGAAAATGGTTTCCACTCTCTCTCACCTTCCCGCATGTTTAACCCCTTAAGCCCTGAGCCTCTTTTTTAAATATTGCAGCCCAAAATAAAATGAGTGTATCTCTGAAACTTTTCTCCATTTGTATGATCTTGGTATTGTAATAAAGGTAAACTCATTTGGGGTAAAATCAGTGTATATGTCACTGAGTCAGAGTGAATGAAAGTGGAACACAGTATAAATCAAAGACCTAATTTTGCACCAAACAAAGTTTTATGTCTACCCATTGTAAACTTAATTAGTTGCAGTCTGAAACCTCTGAAAATTTACAGTACAGAATCTCACCATTATCTGTACCAAAGTTTATTCTAATCAAGAGAATCAGAACAAAATGAGAAAGGAATGTCTAGGTGGCTTCTCCAAATTGGTAATTCAGGTACTTTGTGTGCCAAATCAGATTTCTCAGATATTAAACTGTAAAATTCATCTAATTTCATTTAAATGTCACAACAGGCATACAATCCACCCAAATACTACCAGTTTTAATTTTTTTAGAATTTACATTTTTTATTATTTTTTTTATTTCTGCCTATCCTATAGCCTATACAATTTCTCATTCTAAGACAATAAATACAAAGAAAATGAAGTTTGGCTCCACTGAAGCAGATTTATTTAAAAAAAAAGCAAATGAATAAGATTATGAATACAAAAAGGGTTAAAAAATGGGGGGGAAAGAAGTCAAAAGAATAAAAATCCCAGCTATTACACCCACAAGCAAAATGGTACCCATGTCTTAATAAAACTAGTCTATCTAGGGATTCAAACTTTGGTCGCCTGCGTAGAAGTCCTTCACCTCAACCACAAGACTACATATTTTCCTGTTCCTCCCACCTTCAAATTGCATTTATAAAGAATGAGTCCAAAAAACTGAGTCAGAAAACAACTTTGAAAATGACGGTTCAATATTTAGCGGATAATTTATCGAAAATACCTCAACCAAACCTGTTAAACGTTTATATTGCTGCGCTATTTAAGTACATTCGAATGGGCCATGGACTCGGTATGACACACAGGGAACGCAAGGCTCAGGTTCAGGCTAGCTTTGTGCGATTAAGGTGCTTTTTAGAGCTCGTAGAAAATGTCAAAAGCCATAGAATCAAATGGCTCAGCGGCAAAGTTTTACTGACAGCATCACAAGCCGATCACAGAGTGGAAAATACATTGCAAGCAAGCTGAATGCTGAGGAACTGAAATCTTTGAAGCAATTCTCTAGAAGAAAAACTACTTTGAGACTTGCAGATCTAGTTTGGTAATAACACAGACGCATTGCGCTAACAATAGCGAGCATGGATTTACCCTCAGACTGTTTTTTTATTGCAAAATATCAAAGGAAAGAAATTTCTTTGCTCATCTCTGTATACTTTAAAGTGTATGTCTGCTTTTCTTTGAGTGTGGTGTCAGTTTAAAATGACAGGGCATACATCGTTGCATTCTGTGGACTTTCCTCTTTCATTTGAGGTATCGTTTTTATGCATAGCACAAATTCAGGAGAAATTTTAGCAATTCAGCGCTAATATGATTTTAACCTATGTTCTGCTGCATGCTTATTCATTTGCTTGGTGCTTGAATTGCGTTCGGTTGAGGTAAAAATGGCTTCGCGAAATGTGGATGTGCCGCATAACAATGTTGCGATTTGGAAACATGCTGTATTTTTTGTGCGTAACAACCGGTCCTCGGTACCGGAGAGTAGGGCTTAAGGGGTTAAAGGGGTTAATTTACCAATATTTGGTAAAATGAACAAAAAAATTAATCCGCCCAGAATGTCACTCAAACAATCCTCTACAAAATCTGTGCCAAGAAAAAGCTTAAAAAGTAATATCCGTTTGAACACATGGGGCTCTATCTGACACCTGGCGCATAGTGGTGCAAAGAGTGACACAAGTGTCTTTGCTAGTTTATGTTGTCATTATTCCCTCCCGCACCTATTTTACTTTATTAGCAAATGTAATTGCACAAATTGAGCACCCATGAGCGTGTTGGTCTTAAAATGAGGTGTGGTCAGGCGCATTTATGGTGTGTTGCTATCTTGAGACTGCAAAAAGTGATTGCACTATTGACCAGCAAAAACCTGGTATAAAGTCAATTATCAGGTTTTGACTGGTAATTTAAGGATGTAATATGGGACTTTTATTATGCAGAACGGTCTACAGTGCTATAATGTTTATACAAAAATAGAGCATACGTGTCTGCTTGAGTTCAGGTGCAGTACAAACTGAAGATTCGCATCTAACAAAAGGAAATAATACAGTCTTCACACTAAAGGACTGGCTCCCCTAAAGTTTATTGCCTAGACATCGAAATTTCGATTGTCAACGTTGAATGAAGCTCATTGTGATCAAACCATTGACATCTCGGCAATAAACTTTTGGGGTGCCAGTCCTACAGGGCGCAAACTATAAATTTCTTCTTTTTTACATTACCATAATATTTAAACATATTCTGTGTTTATTAGCAGCTACAGACTAAAAAGGTAAACTGCAATCAAGCAACTAAGTCTTTCACAAATAAGAATAATTAACAAGTGGCATGTTACAGAAACAACTGTACTTGAGTCAAAAACATGAAAATTTATACCTTGATTATGTAGTCAAAGATTGAAATACATTGTTTGTTTTCATCATAGCTCTGGGTGTGACTGCAGCGGCAATGACCACTCCTCTGTCATCCACAAGTGCATCACTGTCTGCATCAACCACAGGTAGCAATTCAGAATTAATGCATTCTGCCAAGTGCCTACTTGATACTAGTAGCTTTTAAAAATTTTTCATGTTTTTACTGAAATGTAAATAGCTTTGATTTATGTACAAACCCATTTCCAGAAAAGTTGGGACACTGTGTAAACTGTAAATAAAAACAGAATGCCATGATTTGGGCATCATTTAAACCCTATATTTTTTCAAAAATGATTCAAAGACAATATATCAGATCTTGAAACAGAGAGATGAATTGTTTTTAGAAAAAATATTTACTCATGTTGAATTTGATGCCAACAACATGTTTCAAAAAAGTTTGAATGGGGCAACAAAAGATTGCATGCATCTGGTGGAACATCTCACAGCTAATTAGATTCACTGGTAATGAATCAGTGACATAAATGGCATGGCAGGGGTCCCCAATCTTTCCCAGAAAGGGCCGATGTGGGTGTAGGCTTTCATTGCAACCAAGCAGCTATACACCTGATGCTACTAATCAAGCTTATTAGCAAGGAGTCTAAAGGTTGATTAGTAGTATAAGGTGAATAATTGCGTGGTTGCAGTGAATGCCTGCACCCACACTGGCCCTTTCTGGGAAATATTGGGGACCCCTGATCTATGGTATGTAATATCATAAAATTATTTGGAGAATCCAGAGAATTTTGGGTATGCAAGGGACAAGGCCAAAAACCAATATTTAATGGATGTGATCTTCAGGCCCTCAGGTGGCATAGCATTAAAACCAAACAGAATTATGTTATGGAAATCAACGCATGTGCTCAGGGAAACCTCTGAAAAACATTCTCAGTGTGCTCAATTTGTTACTGCATCCACAAATGCAAGTTAATATTTTACTAAGTAATGAAAATAAATAAATAAATAAATAAATAAACATCATCCAGAAATGCTGTCGCCTTCTCTTGGCCTAAGCTCATTTATGATGGCCTGAGACAAAGTAGAAAACTATCCTTCTGGCTGACCAATCAAAATTTGAAATTTTTTTCGAAATCAAGGATGCCACGTCATCTAGGCTAAGACATAGACCGTATTAAAAGATGGACAAAGCAACTGTGACATCACCCATTGGTTTCAGCATACCATTTAGGAAGCCTTGATTTTGGCAATTTGGATTGCGCCATTTTGTCATTTTCAAACCGGATGTGAACCTATTGGACAAGAGCGTGAATTGAATATCCAGGGAGGAGCAGGGGTCGATCTACGTGTGTATCTGACTGTATCAGACAAGGACCAGAGGATAGCCACGCCCTTAAAGCATATTCTGGCTTTATCCTTTATTGTAGTCTATTTGGGACCATAATTTAAGCAAATGAACATCATGATATATCAAAGAAGACTTGAAACTTCTGATGGATACAATAAAGTAATGTGGAAAATCATTATTTAAATAATAAATCAGGTGGGAAAGTAAGGTCATTTTCTCATAGACTTCTATTGGACTTAACTTCTTTCTGCCACTCACGTTGCCCTCCGCTAGCCATTCAAAAGAAAGCAAATTTTGGAGATTTCCACATGGGCTTCACTTTTCAGATCCGAATCCATCTTTCTATACACTCTATGGGCTAAGAAGGAGAGGGAACATCTGGCTGTTTATCAGCAAACAATTCAAGTAAACCATGGATCCTGAAAGCGCAAAATGACTGTTCGATTGTCGCCTCGGTAATTCAGCTAGCATGGCACAAAATGGAGATTCAGGATGTTGTGGTGGCCACTGAGTAGGCGGTGAGACCGAGAAGTCTTTCATGACTGCTTGAGACCCGTGCAATGTTATGGACTAAAATTGGAATAAAAGAACCGCCAACATCTGAATGCAATGTTACCGCCTACCAGGTGCCACCTTCAGCCAGGAGCTTAGCCTGGAGCTTGCATGTTCTCCCCGAATTTGTGCGGGTTTCCTCCAGGTACTTCGACTCCCCTCACCCACTGAGACATACAGGAACTCTTATATGGGCTTTTATTTGACACCATTTCCTTTGACCTTCAGTGACCTTGAAAGGCCGAACTGAAGGTCACAAATTTTCAAAGGACTAAAAGCTGACAACAGTAGAGGACACACTTGTAAAACCGAGTCCGTATCAAAAGTACTGAAATAATTGCGGGCGGGTGAAGTTTGCTCTGTCTTGGCAGCAGTTGATTCAAATTACTTTCCTGCTTATTACATTCTCAAGCTTTTGGATATAGCGCCAATGGAAAGCTTTATTTGGGAAGGTTTTTGAGTCATTAGCTGCCATTTTAGGCAGGTCCTTTTTGAAAAAAGGCTCTTTAAGCCTTTATGCATATGGGCAAAGAAAACACTTAGTCAATAATGGAAATATTTATATTTTGACTATGCCCTTAAGTGTTTGGATATATTACATACTATGAATTTGCTTTAAATGTGAGCAGTTTGGACTGTATGTCTGTATTTACTACTTTAAACTGCATTAAGCATTTTTTCAAATTAAAGGGATAGTTTGGATTCTTTTAAGTGGGGTTGTATGAGGTGTTCATCCATAGTCAATTTATTACCTACAGCTATAGTAGATGGTGGTCGGCAAGGAGAATCTGGAGGGAGAAAAAACAGGGACACGTGTGGGTGGGGCCAGAAACGGAGTGTATTTTAATCGCCAAAAAGTAGGCGAAGAGTACTGTATGCTATGTCTAGTTTTTTCCCACTGTGTTACTTTGCTGTCAGGCAGCCTTTTTTTTCCACTATATTTCCCTAACTACAGCACCTCCGGTATTCCTAGGCACTCCATGCTCTATGTTTACACTGCCAACTAGCTGTTTGAGTCAGAGAGAATCTGTTATGATTGAGAGATTAGACCGCATTTTCACTTTGGAGTGACTTTGGAGTGAGAAATGGTACGTGCTTGTGCTTTCTCAGACTTTCCCAAGAAAGCAGTTTCTTTTTTAACATATAGACTTCACTGCATTCCGGTGAATGACATTGGCATTAGCTAGACAGCTATTGCTAGTTGCACTAAATATGGGCATCAACACTCCACGGGCAGCCTTGACACATAGCTTTGCAGTGTTTGAAGTGATAATTTTTCTGAGGATGATTACGTAACACCACAAATACACCGGATCGACACTTGCTGAACGGCACTGCTTTACCCAAGTGTTAGGTAAGATCTTGCTAAGTACCTACAGATTACTAACATGAGAGTATAGTGAAAGTTAAGTTACGCCGTTTTCCGAGCAACGCTAACATAAAATCACTTTCAGTGGGCAGATGCTATCATAGCTACAGCTAACCCATAGCATGTAGGTTCATGATATTTGACGGAGATATAAATTATTGAATTCTTTTGTTTCTGCTACCAGTAAAGGTAAATACTTTCACTAAATGACTGAGAGAATGTCTTTTGCATCGTTCACTCTTTTTCATGGCATCTACTACTATACCCATGTGCCTCTCTGATCTTCAACCCATCAAAAAGTTACTGATAGCATCTGCCCACTGAAAGTAATACTGTGTGTGCGTTGCTTGGAAAAATGATGTTACTTTACATTCACTACACTTTTATGTGAGTTATTGGTAGGTATTTAGCAACATCTTGCCTGACGTTTGGGTGCAGCAGTGCCCTTCACTAGGAGTCAATGCGGCGTGTTTGGCAGTGCTTTTACATAAGGAAGAGACTATTCGCACCACAGTGAGGTGGATAAGAGAAGCACTTCTGCTCTTGCCCTGCAGCTGGGCCAAAAAGAGATTTCATTTTATTATCCACCCCACGGTTGACTGTGGAACAAGGCATCTGTCCTTGCTTCATAAAAAACTATCTCTCAGGGGCAAATGGCCAAACTGCTTTAATTTTATTTGGCCCGCTGCAGGGCGAATAGCCACCTCCTTCACATAATCATCTTCAGAAAAATGATCACTACAAACATGGAGTTGTGCCAAGGCTGCCCATGGTGTGTTGATGTCCATACCATGCAAATTTGTCCAATTTGAGCATTTTAACAAACACACTGCATGATCGATCAATTGGATATTAGCTTGAAAATTGGTAAATCTACAAAACTCATCTCATTATGCAAAAATAATTTCACAAAATTTACTGCCGCTTTGAGACCGCTGACATGAGGGAAAAATTCCTCTTGTAGCTAGGGGCAGTAAAATTCGTCTCATCACCTGAAAATGACATTGTTGTGCTGTGCATGGATGCTATCGATTTGATATCAAATTTGATATACGCTCAGAGTGATTGACCATTCGCGCAAATTGCATAAAAGCGTGTGACATCCATATTTAGTGCAACTAACCTGTCCTGCATGTATTTACCTGTGTTTTACAGTTAACATTCATGAAAGCTCTGTTATAAACTGATTGTAAAATTACATTTAAAATAACTGGCAACAAGAGCCATCTGGCAATGGCGTATCCCCCCGGTCCCCCACATTCATGGAGTAACTGCTTAAGAAATTCCTAAATAACAAAAGGCACATCTACATGATATATCAGATCTACACACCAAATTTCGTGAAGAAATATTGAACGGTTTTTGAGTTCTGCCCCGGAAACGAAATGATTACGGACATACGGACTGACAGACGGACAGACAGACATGGCTATCGCTATATCCCCCCGCATAATAGGCCGGGGGGATAATAATGATAAAAATGGTGCAAGTTTATAACAGTGTGGGCGACTGCTTCTCGCTCATCCAAACAGCTGATTTGCGGGGTAAGCACACTGCGCAAAACATGTAGGAATTCCGGAAGTGACATGGTTAGGGAAATATACAGCAAAAACAAACAAAAAAAAAACAAGCCGTCTCATGGCAAAGTAACGCAGTGGAAAAAAAAAACTAGACAT
Organism: Gymnothorax reevesii; assembly: GCA_029721435.1. Classification (NCBI taxonomy): domain Eukaryota; kingdom Metazoa; phylum Chordata; class Actinopteri; order Anguilliformes; family Muraenidae; genus Gymnothorax; species Gymnothorax reevesii. The sequence continues at coordinate 97,509,406 of CM056579.1, read as the reverse complement.
AATGTGCACTTCAACTGATATAGATTTTTCTTTTGTTCACCTACTTCTAGGTAGTTAAAATACACTCTCTTTCTAGTCCCATCCACAGCAAGTATCCTCGGTTTTTTTCCCGCTGGGTTCTCCCAACTGGGGGCCTTTCTGACCACCATCTACTACATTGACTATGGATTAGTACCCCGCTTCAAAAAATCAGAACTATCCCTTTAAGTGACACCAGAACCGTTTTAGACTCTTCCACTAGGATGCATGGCCTTATGGTATTTCGGTGGCAGCGGCACGAGGGGGCAGGGGGTGCAGGTGCCCCCCCAAAAACTATGTTGAAACCCTTGGTTATTTTTTTTACTGAAATCTGCCGCAAATGACAGTAGAGAACATTGGGTGCAGTTCTGCAGAGACGTACAGACAGCATGTTTTGTTTTTACACTCTAGCGAAGGGTTGCTCAGGATTGCGACCTTGTGAGCATGCGCAAAGGGTTCGATGGCAATTACGGCCTTACATGTGATGCATAGAAGACATTGGATAGCAGTGAATAGTGATAACTTCGCCATTTAGTTAGCTAGCTGGCATTACCTGCACCAAATGTAACAAGCTAAGCTAGCTAGCTAACGTTTGTTTGCTAGCCTAGCTAGCTAACAATTACAACAATTTGGGGCTTGTTGACTTAAGAAACCTCCAATCTAGTTATTAGGTGTTGGCTTCGATGACTAATACTGCGGATCGGAGAGCAAATTTTGTGATATAATCCTGCGTTTTCATTACCAGTTATTTATTTAGTTATTTAGATTTTGCTCATTTCTAAGGGTAATGGAAACCCACCTTGAGAGTGAGGAGGATGTCTGACGTTATTAGCCCAAAAAACACAGTCTGCTTCGTGACCATAGACTGTTCGTGACACCGACTCCTATTTTGAGTCTTGTTGATACCAGTTATGGATACATACGTCCAGTGGCAAATGGTTTTATTTAGCTAGCTTGTTTCAACATCAGTCACGAACCTTCTATCCTGATGGATTAGATTGGATGCGTACTTCCACTCTGATCTGAAGTTCCGCATGTACATGATTATTCACGCAGCATGTATGAAATAGGTAACTGTTTGGTCCGAGAGCGAGATGATTTATTTTCATTGGAGTACATTAAAAATGAGAAAAGCTGCAGTTCTAATAGATTTATAGTCTGCTCTCTTTGGGGTCCCGATAATTGGCCATGTTTAAAAAAGACCGGAAATCGACTAAAACGTATTATTCCAAAATGCACATTTAATATTAAATGCCAGCATGCACAAATGCAACAGCCCCAGGAAATTTTCCCTCACCCCCCCATACACAAGATACAGTCGAATGGGAGGAAGGTGAGCACTATAGGCTACAAGATGATACATAGCCTACGATAGTGCCTGAATAAGAGGCTTTAAGGTTAAGATGTCTTTAAACGGAATATTTTTGCAAACTTGCTCGGCTACCTTAGTGTACAATTATTAAAATGAACTGAAAAACTGGCACACTAAGACAGGTTTGTGAATTAGTTTTATTTAAAATGCAATATATATATATATATATATATATATATATATATATAAACCATTCTATTGAATCTAGGGAGGCATTCCAGAAAGTGGAATTTCTGTTCTGCTAAAATAAGGTATATTTCAGATAATACTGAGTTAGGGAGTTTTACTTGTTCCTTATAAGGTGTAGAAAGTGTTGAAATAAGGTTGTGAGCTCGGAAGTGGGAACTGCTAGGTTTTCATTGCAGGGTGAATGTTCTGACCATTTAATGGGCAGTTTATTTAATGAGTATGTGTGCTGGCTTGGAGGACTTCAAAGAAAAATGCACAAAAATCTAAACTTTGATATGGAGAAAAGGCATGTTTTGTGTTTGGAGAGGTTACTGGTAACCCCTGATGTTCAACTGCACTGATATTGATAAATTTGTGTTAAATTCAACCAGAAACTCATTGGTTCATATTGAATTTCATGCCTGATAACTTTATTTGTGTTAAATATATGATTATTTTATGATTTAACAGTGACACCATTTTGAGGGATCTCAAACTTTGGGGAGCCACCCCCATAGCTGTATAATTTGGCTCATAGCAAGTAGGTAATCTAGAATATAATGCTCAAGATGAATTATGCTTTTTGTCAAGTAGTTTATGATCCCAGAAATGTGTAGTTTTAACCCCCAGCCAATTCATAGTATTATTTTTGTTGCAACTTCAATGCTGAAATTTCATGAAGATTTTTTGTCTTTGCAGCCCCCCTGAACCAAAATCATAAAAATAAACTGAAATGTGATGGAATTCTAAGTGCTTGAAGTGTCTTGATTCAGTTGTGCCACACGGTACCTCTTTGTGAAGCTGCAGTCTTCAATTAGTAAGCCTTAAAAAAGGTAACACCTAAATAGCCAGATTTGGCTTCTGCGCAAAGGGGTTAATGATGCAATATTATCTTTGTGCTTCACTAAAATATAGTTCTGCCATTTGCTTGCCACTCAAAAGTTCCTAAAATGTAGCCCTTCCCAAGTTGGTTGTGTTGCAGTCTGTGTAACCTGTAGCATAGATAAATGCACATGTATATAATTTAGAGGTTAAAGGGTTTAACTAAGCTATCTACCCCGTTACACAAATGATTTCAGTGAAAAAAAAAACACAAATACAAGATGAAAGAGGTGTTATTACTTTAATGACAAGGTGATGGTATTAAGAAGATGTTTGTGGATAAAATGTATCCTAAGAGAGACAATGAATATAGCTCGAGATACCACCAAAATTTGCCTCTCAAAATGCAGGAAATAGCGTTTCAGGGGGTTAAAATTTCAAAATTTTCTTGAAGACACCCCTAGAATCTCGTCTCGCACCTACGGCCCTCACCAATCTCGCCCCCCAAGACAAATTTGCTGCTGCCGCCTGAGTATTTAGTTGCAATATGAAAACATGGGAATTCTAAACTAGGCAACATATTTTAAAACACTTAGACCTCTCCTGTAATTGTATACTGTTAGTTCTGGGGATTGGCCATGACAACTCCGCACATCCCCCAATGTAAAAGGAATCGGCGCCTATGTCTCCCTCTGCAAACCCAGTTACAACAAGTCACTTTATACAGAAGTAGGTGTGTATGAATGCTCAAGCTCACCAAACAGTACTTGGCTGCAGCCAGTAAAAATGGCCACCTCCCTTTCCATCCTGGAGTGTTCAAGTTCTAAGAAGTAAATTTACCACTGGACTTAAGAAAGCAGAAACCCACCCCATCCTCCAAGACACGCGAAAAACTGATATCTTCATATCCAAATTTCCATTTGGACAGTTTCCTTTATTTTTTTTTGCTCTGGATTTTCTAATGGATGACATCTTAGTGCTGGGATAAGATAGGTAATCAGTCAGATGGTTCCTTTGTTTGTCATAATATGATGTGCCCTTTGTTGTGGCAGCATTATCCTCTTTGGTAATACACTTCAGGCACCTGCGTGTCACTGTTATGATCCTGAATTTTTTCATTCGTGATGACGTCACCAATATTTCCCCTATATTTTAAGTCTTTGCTGATAACAGTGACTGCCCGGCAATTGTGCTCCAGCCTTAGTGCCAGTTGAAAAAATGCTCAGGATTAATTCCACTTAACTGAAATACTTCAGAAAATAGTGTGCAAGATAACATTCTACGTGCCAAATTCAGTTAAAGTGCATAAATGAAACTGTATTTTGTCCACAGATTCAACAAGTTCCACTCAAACAGCAACAAGTGCATTTATGACAACTGCAAGCTCGACAGAGATGTCTACATCTGCTGCAGGTATGTCCTCCCTTCGCACAAGCTCTAGAAAAATGTCAACCAGGATATTCAGATTCAAGTGAAATATCCACATTCGCAGTAGCGGCCTTAAGTATCTGGGGGCTCGTTTCAAAGCTAATGTTGGGCTCTAAAGAACATCAGAGCAAAAAAAAAGTGAAGATTATAGTTAATTTGTATCAATAATGAGTTATATTAATATAGTACATACAATACATATATACAACCCATGGGTTGTATTAATAATGGGTTTTCAGACTTCAACTGAAATTCTTACATGCATTGTTTGCACTTTCAAGTGCTCCATATAGAAATCCAATCAATTCCCTTAATTAAGAACTGTAACAGTGACATTTTTTGCTCTGAAATAAGGAGAAACCTCAAGCTTTTCACCAACCACTATTCTGTATTGAGCAGCACTACATGCTATGTACCAGCTAATGCAGAAACAGCTCAAACAATTCCATCAATTTGCATTAACAATAAAAGTAATTTTATTTTAAAGTAGGGTGGACTGTTAGCAGTATGAAATTAGTACCTTAGCTACAATTAGATCTGCATTACCTACTAGGTCAACTGAAATGTCCACATCCGACACATATATCTCTTCAAAGCCAACACGTTCGACTGAAATGTCAGTATCAGCAACTAACAGCCACTCAAGTTCCACAATTTCAGCGGCATTGTGAACATCGGCCACAGTTATCCCCAAAAAATGCTACCAAAATGAGTAAATTAGCTACTGTTATGTCTTCATCACCTTCAAGCACAACTGAAAATGTTCACATCAAGCACAAGTATATCCTTATTGCATACAAGTTCTAATGGGAGGTCTATATCAAGCACAAGTACATCATTGCTAAATACAATGACTAATGAAATGTCCACATCAGCCACAACTTTGTCCTCACAACCTAAAAGTTCAACTGAATTTTCCATTTCAGCCACAAGTACCTCCTCAAGTCCCACAAGTTCAACTGAAGTATCTACAGAGGGCACAAGCATTTCTATGCTATCTTCAAGTGCTAGTGCAATGCCTGCAACAAACAGTCCTTCTAACTCCACTATTACATCAGAATTACCTGCATCTACCACAATTATTCCTAAAAGTTCAGCTGAAATTAATAGCATATCCACCCTTATCACTTCACGGTCGTCAAGCTCAAGTGAAATATCTAGATCGACAACAAGTTTGTCTTCACTGCCTATAAGTATTCCTGAAAAGTCTACATCAGACAGAACAATGTCATCACCGCTTACAAGCTCAGATGAATTGTCCACATCAGCTACAGTTTTATCCTCATTATCTACAATCACTACTGGAACACCTATGTCAGTAACAAGCAACCCCTTTACTTCCACAACTTCAACTGAAATGTCTACATTCACCACTTTTCTGTCTTCACTACTAACAATTTCTACTGGGAAATCAACATTGGGTAAAAGGACATCATTACTGCCTGTAAGCACAACCGAAATGTCCACATCACTATCAAGTTTGTCCTCACTACCTAATAGCACAACTGAAATGTCCACGCCAGTACCAAAAGTCTCTTCAACATCAACAAGTATGAATGAAATGTCTACATCACCAACAGCTTTTTCATCACCATCTCAAAGCCCTACGCAAATTTCACGGTTGACCACCATTACACCCACAAGTTTGACAAGTTCAACTGAAACGTCTACATCAAGTGCAAGTATTTCACTGCCAAGTTCAAGTCCTGGTGCAATGTCAACATCAGCAACAAACAGCCACTCAACTTTCTCAATTTCAACTGAACTGACTTCATCAGCCACAATTACTCCTTTGACCTCAAATGAAAGGACATCCTTCACTAAAATGACATCATCACCACCTACTGTGTCCAGTGAAATGTTCACATCTGCCTCAAGTATGTCCTCACAGCCTACAAGCAAGACTGAAATGTCTACATTAGATACAAGCATTCCCTCAACTTCCACAATTTCACCTGAAAGACCTACATCCACCACAAATATGTCCACACTAACAAGGTCTACTGGGACATCTACATCAGCTGAAGGTACATCATCACGACCTACAGGTTCTACTGACATGTCTGCATCTGCAACAAGTTTCTCCTCTCTACCTTCAAATGCCATGGAAATATCAACATCAGCTACAAGCATCACCTCCACTACCGCAACTCCACATGAAAGGACTATATCACCCAAAAGTGTGCCATCAATGCCTACAAGCTCCACAGAAATGTCGAGGCTGACCACCATTATGCCCTCAAGTTCTACAAGTTCGACTGAAATGTCTTCAACAACCAACAGTATTCCCTTGAGTTCTACTGAAATGACGAAATTCACCTCAATTACATCTTCCTCACCTACAAGAGTCAGTGAAATGGCAACAACAGCAAGCATTTTTCCATTGCCTATAAACAGTAATGAAATGTCAACATCCACCACAAGACTGTCTTCAGTACTTTCAAGTTCTACTAAAATTTCTACATCAGCAATAAGTATGTTCCTACTTCCAACGAGCACTGCTGAAATGTCAACATCAGTAAAAAGCGTCTCCTTTACTTCCACAATTCCAAGAGAATTGTCAACATCAGCCACTATTGTTTCATCAAGGTCAACTGGAATTACTAGATCGATGATAACTACATCCTCATCACTTACAAGTTCAACTAACTTGTCACCATCAACCACAATTATCCCCACAAGACCAGTAAGTTTACCTGAAATGTCAACATCAGCCACAAATCTTTTGTCACAATCTACAAGCTCCACTGAAATTTCTGCATCAGTTGGAATTATGTCCTCAGCACCAACAAGTTCTACTTCAATGACGTCCACAACTTTTGAGTCAAGTTCCTTCAGTTCAACTGATATGTCTGCAGCAGCTACAGATATGTCCTCACAAACTCCAAGCCCTGCTGAAATGTTTACATCCACAGCATTTATTTCCTCAGGACCCACACGCTCAACTGAAATACCAACATCAGCAGCAAGTATGTCAAAAACGTTCTGCAGTTTCCACTGAAACCCCCTCAAAACTCTACAAACTGCAGCTGAAACATAAACATCGGCCAAAAGCATGACAACAATTTCAACAAACCTATATATCTCAGCAGCAATTTCATGTCTAAAGTTTAAATACTTAAATAATTTAAATACTAACTGGAAAAACAATTATGTCTGTCACACTAACAATCTCTATTGAAAGTATTGCACTTGCCACTAATATTCTCTACATTTCTATAATGAATTAATTTCCTGAACATGTTTAATTTATGAACCACAAGTCACAGTCGCTAACCATTTCACAATATCTACATTAAAAACACTAAACTCTTACAGAACCTACATATTCACTGGATCTCCCCGTTCTGCGACTATAAAGGGTATTGCAGGATTCTCATTCCTGACCACAAATGTGCCTGCATTTCCTACTCACATCTAATGTCTTGTCTGACCTGTGATATCACTAGACTGAAGCAGTGGTAAGACAGCAAAAGCCACCCCCCTATTCTCAAACAGACTCAGCTCTCAACTTTACAGCATTGTTTTCTTGACCTCACTTAGACATCCTTTCTTTCTTCAATTCTCCTGGATTCCAATTGGACATTATTACTTGCAAAGCTATTGAACTGATTTATCTGTCGAGTGCAACTTTCTTCGATTAACAATTCAGTTGTGATTTACCACACTAACATTACTGCAGTTAATCACCAATAATTTTTTCCTGCAGTCTTGGTGAGACGGCATTTTTGTATTTCTGATAGTAATGTTGTTATTTGCCACTATTGTGAGATGATTTATACTGCAATGTCAGCCTAGTGATTGATATGTAATAGCCCATTCTCCAGAAGCTCTAAGTTTATGATAGAGTTCAGATTTGGTTCTGCTCGACCAAAATTACTTCATAGATCTATCAAGTGTTCCTAAAACAAAACATTTCAAGAGAAATGATCAAAATGTCAACAAAACATCATGTTTGTCTGTTCAGCAGAAAAACTAAATCAGCCTCTACTCTGTCCTCAGGTACCACACAGTCTACTCAAATTTCTGCATCAACTACAATTACATCAGCTACAAGTATGTCCTTGCTACCTACAAGCACAACTGAAATGTCCACATCAGGCACAAGTGAAATGTCAACCACACGCACAAGTGTAACCTCACAAGCTGCAACCTCCACTGAAATGTCTTCATCAGCCACATTTATTCCATCAAGCTCCACAGTTTCAATGGAAATGTCTTCATCAGCTACAAGTATGTCATCTCAGCCTTCAAGCTCCACTGAAATGACAACATCTGGCACAAGTGAAATGTCCACCATATCCACAAGTTTGTCCTCACAAGCCACAAGCTCTCCGGCAATGTCTACACCGGTCACAAGTGAAATTTCCACCTCACTCACGAGTATGTCCTCACAAGCAGTAAGCTCAACTGCAATGTCAACATCAGCCATAAATATCCAATCAAGTTCCACAGGATCCACTGGAAGCTCAACTTTAGCCACAAGTATGTCCACACAGCCTATAAGATCTACTGAAATGTCCACATCTGGCACAAGTGAAATGTCAGTTACACTCACGAGTATGTCCTCACAAGCTGCAAGCTCTACAGAAATGTCTACATCTGCCATAAGTCAAATGTCCACTTCATTCACAAGTATATCCTCAGAGCCAGCAAGCTCTACTGAAAGGTTTACCTCAGTCACAGTTAATCCATCAAGTTCCACAGTTTCAACGGAAATGTCCTCCTCAGCAACAAGTATGTCTTCACAACCTTCAAGCTCCACTGAAGTGTCTACACCTGGCACAAGTGAAATTTCCACTTCTCTCACAAGCATGTCCTCACAAACTACGAGCTTTACTGAAATGCCTTCCTCTGGCACAAGTGAAATGTCAACCACATTCACTAGTATGTCCTCACAACCTGCAAGCTCGACTAAAATATCTACATTTGTCACAAGTATATCTTCACCAAATACAAGATCTACTGAAATGTCCTCATCAGGCACAAGTGAAATGTCAATTACAATAACAAGTAGATCCTCACAAGCTGCAAGCTCCACTGAAATGTCTACATCAGCTGCGTCAAGTATGTCTTCACTGCCATCAAGCTCCACTGAAATGTCAACATCTGGCACAAGTGAAATGTCCTTCACTCTCACAAGCATGTCCCCACAACCAACAATCTTCACTGAAATGTCTTCATCTGACACAACTGAAATGTCCCCCATGCTCACAAGTTTGTCCTCACAAGCCACAAGCTCTGCTGAAATGTCCACATCTATCACTAGTGAAATGTCCACCTCACTCACAAGTATGTCCTCCAGTGAAATGTCCACATCATTCAAAAATATCCCATCAAGTTCTACAGTTTCCACAGGAAGCTCAACATTAGCCACAAGTATGTCCACACTGTCTATAAGCCCTACCGAAATGTCTACACCTGGTACAACTGAAATGACCACTTCATTCGCAAGTATGTCCCCAGAATCAGCAAGATCAACTGAAAATTTGAACTCGGTCACAATTAATCCATCAAGTTCCATAGCTTCAACTGGCAGGTCAATGTTAGCCAAAAGTATGTCCACTCTACCTCTCAGCTCCACTGAAATGTTCACATCCATACGTAGAGCATCAAGTTTTACAGTTTCAACTGAAATGGCTGCATCCACCACAATTATGCAAACAAATTCTGATGGTTTAACTATATCAGCATCAAGTATGTCTTCAAAATCAACTAGCGCACCTGGAATCCCTGCACTGGTCATCCCTGGATTCCCAATTCCCTCAATTGCACCTGAAAAGTCTGCATCAGAGACATCTGTATCCTCTGGGTTTTCAAGCACTACTGAAATATCTACATCAACCAAAAGTACGTCCTAAAGTTGCACAATTTCCCCTGAAATGCTTTCTTCAGTTTTATTATGTCCTCAGTTTCTACTTCCAACTAAATATCTAACTCAGCAAAAAGTATGTCCAGATGTTCAACAGTTTCAACAGAGTTACATCCACCAGCAACAACTATATTAATGTGTTCGATAAGATCACCTGAGATGTTAACAAAATGTCAACAGGAATAACAAATACATCCTCCATATTGAAACGTTCCACTGAAACAACATCAATCATGATTGTAAACTGAAGTTTGAAGTTGGATGGGTTCATCTCCAGCATGTATTTCCGCCATACATGTGTGCTAGACTGAAATTCCTTAACCATAAATTTCCTCTCCATACCACTTCATTTCCTTCATCAATAACATATAGGATGCCAATACCCATACATATTTCACAACTCTCCATTCCACTACTTCTGGCTGTCTGGTAACGTCCAACCCTCGTGTTTGTACTTCTTGATTATTTGTCCAGTCTATTCTGTTACTCCGCAGTACAGTAAGCTTCCTAGAGCAGTCAGGACTGTTGAGACCATCCACATCTTCTGAGGCAAACTTAAAATTCACTTCTTCACCACAGCCGCTGACCTCATGAAGACAACCTCATTGGTATAGCCGTGTGAAATTGATAGTCTGTTTTGTAGTACCTTAATTTGTTACCCAAAAATTTTCAGTTTGTTCAGCTAAGATAACTTTCATTGATTATAAATAGTCCTTTGTGCCTTCTTGCCTGGTGATTCTGCTTTTCCCATTTAATAATGAGTAAGAGTAACAGTACTCCCGAGATTAGACCCCCTGCCAAGTGATTATAACCTGATTTTCAGCCCTCAGCACGTTCAAATTTACCATCATTTTCAAGTAAAAGTTTGTTCATCTGAAATAACAATTTATTCCCAATATGTTCAAGTTCAGTTGAAATGTCAAGCTCTAAGTTCTTCCAAAGAAAGTAATCAGCCCCTATTGTGTCCTCAGGTTCTACAACACCATTACCCACAAGTGCGGTCTCAACTGAAATGTCTACATCAGCCACAATTACCCCCTCAATTTCCATTAGTTCAAGTGAAATGACTTCAGCAACAACAATTATGACCTCTACATTTGTAAGCACCTCTGAAATTCCCACATCAGCAACGTCCATCTTCTCAAGTTCCACACTGTCAACTGAAATGTCAACATCAGCCACAAGTATGTCCTCAACACCTACAAGCTCTACAGAAATGTCTACATCAGCCACAAGTATGTCCTCGGCTCTTACAAGCACTACAGAAATGTCTACATCAGCAACATCCATCCCCTCAAGTTCCCCAAGTTCAACAGAAGTGTCTACATCAGCAACATCCATCCCCTCAAGTTCCCCAAGTTCAACAGAAATGTCTACATCAGCAACATCCATCCCCTCAAGTTCCCCAAGTTCAACAGAAATGTCTACATCAGCAACATCCATCCCCTCAAGTTCCCCAAGTTCAACAGAAATGTCTACATCAGCCACAAGTATGTCGTCACCATCTACAAGCTCTACAGAAATGTCAACATCAGCAACATCCATCCCCTCAAGTTCCCCAAGTTCAACAGAAATGTCTACATCAGCCACAAGTATGTCGTCACCATCTACAAGCTCTACAGAAATGTCAACATCAGCAACATCCATCCCCTCAAGCTCCCCAAGTTCAACAGAAATGTCTACTTCATCAGCCATAAGTATGTCCTCACTACTATCAAGTTCAACTGAAATGTCTTCCTCAGCCACAAGTATGTCCTCACCTAAAAGCTCCACTGAAATGTCTACCACAAGCATGTCCTCAGGATCTGCTGCAACTTCCACATCAAGTTCTGCCTTTTCTACCACAGCGACCAACATTTCTGAATCAACCAGAGAAAGCTCACTGACATCAAATACTCCAACAACAATAACAGCCCCCAGCTTAGTTACCACAATTGTTGTGGCACCTATGGGTATGAGTACAATAAAGGCAAACACAGCAAACCCTGCACCTACAGCACCAGTGGCTATGGGAGGTCAATCTACAACAGTAGTACCAATACCTACAACTTTGCCAGTGAATTTACTCCCCTCAACCGCCCCCCCACCTGTCAATGTAACTGCAGACCCAGTGCCAACAACAAACAAGGCATTGGGCGGTCAAGCTACGGTTGGAGCGCTGGTTCCTACAACTGAGTCAGAGAATTTAATCCTCACAACTAGACCCCCATCTGCCATTGAAACTGCAAACCCAGCACCTATAACACCAGTGGGGGATCAAGCTACAGCAGCAGCACCAACACCAACAACTCGACGTGCAATTTTAGCAACAACCAGAAGACCTGCAGTCCCTCTTGCAACTACAAAAGCAGCTCCAGCTCAAACAACTGGGAGGATTGTGACAATAGTGGCTGCAAATCGAACAGAAAACATGCCCACAGGTGCCCCCCCGGTTTTTGTTTTGACTACAGAGCCTGCAGGGCCTGTCGCACCACCTCCAGCAACTATGGTCGTCGCACCCACCACTGTACCCACGGTTGTTGTTACAACCATTGCAGTTGCAACTGTTCAAACTGACTCGACGGACGGACCTTTACCGGGAGAGGGATCGCTGGATCTTAGATTTAGTATTAATCGGACATTCAATGACAATCTCCTCAATAGCTTTTCAGAAGATTTCAGAAACCTCGCCAAGAACATTACCACTGAGGTGATCACTGCTTTTCTTTGCTCCCTGTTTTCAAAGCATCGTGCATACCTAATTTTACTGTGCATAGCATTGACCAACATATCTTTTAAATAGCACTCTAAATGTATGACAGGATTACTTTGTTTTCAGGTCACCCTTGTCAGCCCTCCCTGTGCAAGCATGTGAATATAAAAACTACATTGAGAATACAAAAAAGATCCTCAAAACATATTTTCCTCTTTGAAAGGTTAACCGTGCTTACAGGCAGCTCTTCCCAGATACTTTCCGTCGCAGTCGAGTCAACTTCTTCAGGTGAGTTGATGGCAAATAAGGCTAGGTGTGTGTCTGTGTGTGTGTGTGCGTGCGCGCATGTGTATGTGTGTGTGTGTGTGTGTTTTTTTTAAGGTGCACTGGCTCATATCACAGTTTTCATCTCATAATTGTAGACTTTCTTCACTGTTTCTCATTTTCAGTTCAGGGTCGATAAGAGTTGACATGACCCTTATATTCAGCAACACATCAGTGGTTCCAAGCACATCTCAAGCAGTGCAAAGTCTCCAGCAAGCAGTGGAGGAGGGGTCTTCCTTCCTGAATGTAGTTCCTGGCTCTATTGTTGCAAGTAAGCAAACATATGGCAGTATCACTATATTGCTAGTGAGAATAGCTGGTGTGGAAGAAATAATTTGTTGTCCCTATGAAGTGATTTTCTTTTTCCGTATGAGCAGTTTACAAAATGTACATTTTGAAATAGGCAATTCCTAGGTTTAAGATGTTGAAAGGTAAAATGAACAATTTTACAAGCCCTCAAAAAATTTTGTTGAAATTGCACAGCTAAAATACCATGAGACAACAAATGGTGACATCATTGCCGTGCCAGAAGATGAATTCAGGATTGTGGATAGTGCGCAAAATAAATGGCAACAAGGGGGATATTGCATTGCTGGTACCCAAGTATTAGAATGCATGCATACGTTCTCAAAGGGTCTGATTGTGGGAGGAAAATGGGTTCACCTTGATCGCAGACACAGACATGATTTAAACTTTGCAGGAAACGTCACTCTGTTTGCACATTTTGAAGAGTCACGTTACGAGCCAAACTTGTCTGTTCCCACCAGCATAGAGGCCCTGGGCATAAGAAATGCTTTTTGACAAAGAATGCTGTGACAACTGTGGCCACCATTTTTCTGCCAGCTCACGAGGAGATTAGTGGCCAAAGAGAAAAAAAGCTAGTTTCCAAGTGTGAATAAATTACATACTATTCGGTAATCCTGAGCTTCTTCTGACTAATGTTAAACACTTATCCTCTCTATCGTTTGAGGAATTGTTTACAGTAGCTTTTGATTCTGCTTTTCTTCAAGATGTTATTCTTGCTCCTGAATGTTTTCGAAACTTTATAATTCCCACTCTCTCAGGTGAGAGAAAAATTAATTATGTGGTCAGATTTTAGCTTCATTTTAATTGTTTGTCATATTTGTTTTTTTTTTTCACGGATTTGGGGAAGGGCATTTATTGAACCCCTGTTTTGCAATGCTACTTTTACTTGTGCACTGAGATGTATCTGCTTGTTATATCCCCGAACGCCGAATGGCGTCAAATCAAGTGCAAATGAAAGGTCATGACCTGAGGATGTGTCCCACGATGACTTTATACCTGTTTGGTTCAAAATTTTGACACAAGGTGGAGCTTTGTCACATAAAATTCACCATTTTTGCCATATCTTTGGTCCAATTAGTCCAATTGACATGAAACTATGTGCAACTGCAAGGTCATGACCTCACAACGTGTCACATGATGACGTCATACCTGTATGGTTCAATATTTTGCCACCAGGTGGCACTTTGTAATGGGAAATTACCATTTTGGCCATATCTTCAGAATCATTTGTCCATTTGACCTGAAATTAAGTTCAAATGAAAGGTCATGACCTGAGGGGCTTTATATTGTATTGGGACTATTCAAGGATTGGGGAATTGGAGGATTGGGGGCGTTTGGGGATATACCCCAAGCCGTCGCCTCCGACGGCATAAGCCTAGTTATTATATAGGTTCAACTTTGTGTTGTATTGAAAACTGGAGAAATAATAAGAATTCATGTTTCTTTCAGCATACTCTAAAATTAACATTGGAAAATATTCATTATTTTGGCTGAAGCGTAATTCTCTGTCACAACTGGGTCATTTGTGAACTTCTAATAGTCTACAAGGAGTGAAAAACGTATTGTGACAACTCTGTGTCATGAGTAGCACAGAACCAGGCTCTGATCCACAGAAAAGGCCACAATGGCAAAATAATGTACACAGGCTAGGCAAGGATGGTCGTTACATTCTCAGCACCTGTATAGTAGTTACTGTTAGCTAACAATACAGTTATTTGAATATCCGTGCTAGTACATTAAAAATGAACTGAATTCCATTAAACACAGTCATCCATTCTAACTGTTCCTATTGATGTGTCTGCTACATTGCCTCTAGCTAAAATACCAGGAGTATCTAAATTTATTGTCGATTCAGTTGCTAGCTGGTAGCATTTGGAATTCAGTTTAATTAATGTAGGCCCCAGACAAATTCAGGCAGCAACTATGGATTCATGAGCGTTTCCTCAACTCCTCCACTGCTCCGTGTTAATAGAGATTTTCCTATGGAAACAAATTTCAACCAATTCCTTTGATATTTGGTGTGGGCATAGGTTGTGGTTAGGTCACAACACCTTTCGATTTTAGTTTCCCTGGCAACAGAAGGAGCTGAGTAAAGCACAATTTCATGCTGAAAATGTGCCCGTTTCAGTGTATGGCTTTTGAATGCTCTAGAGGACACAGCTTCCAAGATATCACAAGCAGCCACTCGTGGGCTACACTAAGGGCGAAGGTTTAATGTGAGGATTGGCAGGGACACATATGTGCGCTAGCTGGAAAGTTTTAGCAAATATCAACGCAGATACTGGCTTTTCTGTATACAGAGACAATCCAAATAAGTGTTTCTTTGTTTTCTTTTGATGCTAAGCAAGGTGCCTCTATAATCGTCATAGATACTTAGTAGATGTCACATCCATAAACTTCTATTTTGTAGCCATCCAAATTACTTTAATTTGATTTTTGAATACAAGTTTACAATGTACTAATGTTATGAACATTTATTATGAAGTTTAGCAATATTGAACAATTTAAATACAACCCCAATTCTGAAATAGTTGGGACAAAGTGTAAATTGTGAATAAAATCAAAATGCAATGACTTTCAGATCACATCAGCCGAGATGTTATTTACAATAGAACATAGATAACATTTCAAATGTTGAAACTGAGACATTTTACATTTTTATCCACAAAATGAGCTCATTTCAAATTTTCTGGCTACAACAGATCAAAAAAGTTGGAATGGCTGAATGGCTGAAATGGCTGAAAAAGCTATTAATAAATAAGAAAACAGCCGAGAGAACATTTAGCAAGTAATTAAGTTAAATGGCATCAGATGTGTAACAAGATTGGCTATAAAAGAGATGTCTTAGAGAGGCTGAGTCTCTCAGTAGTAAACATGGCCAGAGGCTTTCCAACCCGTGAAAGCTTGTGTAAAAAAAGACGTGTAATACTTTAAAAACAATATTCCTCAATGTCAAATTGCAAAGGATTTGAAGGTTTCATCATCGACAGTGCATAACGTCATCAAAAGATTCAGAGAAACTGGAAAAATCTCTGTGCGTAAGGGACAAGGCCAGACAGGGCCGATGCCTGTGATATTCTGGCCCTCAGATGCAACTGCATCACTCACCGGCACGATTTTGTCATTGACATTACTAAATGAGCCCAGGAATACTTAAAGAAACCACTGTCTGTAAACACAGTCCGCCGTGCCAACCACAGATGCCACCTAAAACTCTATCATGCAAAAACAAAGCCATTATTGAGCATGATCCAGAAGTGCCACCGTGTTCTGTGGGCCAAGGCTCATTTAAAATGGATGGAGCAAAGTGTCCTATGGTCAGACGAGACCAAATTTGACATTCTTGTTGGAAATCATGGGCATTGTGTCCTCCAGGCTAAAGAGGAGAAAGACCACCCCTGCTGTTATCAGTGTTCAGTTCAAAAGCCAGCATCTCTGACGGTATGGGAATACATTATTGCATATGGTGTGGGATACTTGCATGTTTTAAAAAGCACCATGAATGATGAAAAGTATATAAAGGTTTTGGAGCAACATATGCTGCCCTCCAAATGACATCTATTCCAAGGAAGGCCTTGTGTATTTCAGCAGGACAATGCAAAACCACATATTGCAGCTATTACAACAGTATGCTTCATAGTCGAAGAGTTAATGCGCTGAACTGGCCTGCCTGCAGTCTTGATCTTTCACCGATTGAGAATATTTGGGCATAGTTAAACGAAAAGTCTGAAAAAGGAGACTCAAAACCCTCCAGCAGCTGGAAGCCTGTATTAAACAAGAGTAGGATCAAATAACAATGGCTAAACTCAAGAAACTTGTCACCTCAATGCCCAGATGCCTCCACTCTGTGTTAAAAAGAGGAGGGCATGCTACACCATGGAAAACAGGCCCCTGTCCCAACTTTTTGAGACCTGTAGCAGCCATCAAATTTGAAATGAGCTCATTATGTGGAAAAAATTGTAAAATTTCTCAGTTTCAACATTTGCTATGTTATTGTGAATCAAATACTGGCTGGTGTGACAGGGACAAGCTGATCAACTTCTGGTGCATGTACATCAAAGGTCAAGGTCAGGGTGGTCCTTTTTAGTAGTGACCCTGGGTTTAAGAGTAGCCTGCAGAGCATTAGGACCCTGGGGTAAGCAGGAGCGGATAAAGAGGGCATGAGTTAATGGCGATCTGCTTGCATTCTACCAGTGGATCGGGAGAGTAACAGCACATGCTTGTGCTAGCGCCCTACTAGCACTGAGTGGCTTTTACGTTTTCAGTAGGTTTTTGTTCATTTTTGAAATGTAATTGAATGCTACTGTGACTTTTTGGTATCGATTGTAAAACGCTGGTACTTTTGTGGATCGAATTCGGGGATATTTTGTTACTTGCGTATTTAAGATCTGCCTGGGCTAAAGTTAATATTTCTGACACAGGTGCATTATAACTGCTCACTTTGACATGGTCTTGGAGCATAATTTTGAAGAAAAGAAGTCTGAAGTATGGCAGCATTTTGTTTAAATTCCAGATTATCCAAAAACTGGAATGAACATACAAGCGAAATCTGCCCAGAGAAATTGGATGAAATTTGGTGGAAGGAGGAACTATGGGCCCAGCCCAAATTGATTAACATTAACATTGTAGGATCACAGGTCAAAGTGATGGTGGATGATTCAAGTTTGGCCAATACTGATAGCGCTATTGGCTATGGCATGCACCCTACTGCATGCTATCTAGTTACATAATGGTATGCTGTATTATTAGAGAATGTCAAAATCACTTTACTGTGATTTATGTGTATTAAGCACTTCTCTGTGTGGTAACGCGACTGCAGCCGAAACCACTGACTATCTGCGAATTGGACAAGCTCCAAACTGTGCATTTTATTGGACTGGATCATGTTAGATTTTTCGATTACTTGTTGCTTCATTTTCCCCACTGAGCCAAAGTTGGTCAGGACATTTTGCCTTTCAAAGGTCATATTTGCTGAACATCATGAGACTAACTTTAATGCTTTCCCTATAATTCAATATTATAATTCATAATTAGGACCTCACCTGAAGCTCTGATACACCTGTATCCTCTGCTGTGGTTCCTGCATACAGAATAATACATTAATAATAGCACCTTTGCGGGATTTCTAGACTGAAATTCACCTCATAATTTGATATAAATTAACCCCTTTGCGCGGAAGCCAAATCTGGCTATTTAGGTGTTACCTGATTTAAGGCTTTATAATTCAAGATTGCAGCTTCACAGACGTTGGCTCAATTGAGTCTAGACACTTGAAGCATTTAGACTCCCATCGTATTTCAGTTTATTTTTATGATTTTGGTGGAGAAAAGGGGCTGCAAACACAAAAAATCTTCATGAAAATTCTACTTTGAAATTGCAAAAAAAATAATACTGACAATTGAAAAACTATACATTTCTCGGATCAGTAACTTCTTTACCACAAGTACAATTCATCTTGAGCATTACATTCTAGATTACCCGCTTGCTATGAGCCAAATTAGACCGCTATCCAGATGTCTCCCCAAAGTCTGAGATTCATCAAAATGGTTCACTGTCAAATCATACATTAATCATATATTTAACACAAATTAACTTTTGGGGCATGAAATTCAGCATGAACTAATGATTTTCTGGTTGAGTTTCGCATGAATTTATCAATATCGGTGCAGTTGAACATCATTGGTCACCAGTAACCTCTCCAAACACAAAATATGCCTTTTCTCCACATAAAAGTTTACAATTTTGTCCATTTTTCTTCACAGTCCCCCAAGCATTAAATAAAGTGCTGATTAAACAGCCATAACATTCACCCTGCAATGAAAAGCTAACCGCTCTCACATCCAAGCTCATCACCTTACACCTTATAAGGGTAAAAACTCACTAACTCAGTAATATCTGAATTCTGAAATGTACCTTATTTTAACAGGACAGAAATTTCCCTATCAGGAAAAATCAAACGACATATGCCACCATATTCAACAGAATGGTGCAATGAACGTACCAAAGGATCTACCGACGTGCATGGGCTGCATGCATTTGGAGAAACGAAAACCTCGGCATTCAATGTCTTTAAACACGGTATAAATTCTACAGCAAAAAGCCATATTGAGCAAAATGCAAACAGAGTAGAAGTATAACCTTTTTCTTTATTAATGCCCTCCTCCAGAGACGTCTGTTTCGGGTAGAAGGAACCCTCCAGTACTGTTTCATTTGAAATAATTCCCATTGACCATGTCCTTATCTTATTCAAATCCTGTAAATATAACTGAACACTTCAAGGCCAGATTTGCGAGTCTTTTTTTCTATATATCGCGTCTTTTTCAGCCGCGTAATGCACGCAACATAAACAGGATACAACCGGTCTGCTGATACGCATGGGCTTGTATGCTCTGTGTTTGTCCAATCAATGTGTTTCACTTACTGTAGAACGTTTAAACACTCAGGAATTGGATAAAAAACAAGCCAACCAATACATTGTTACCGCAGAAGTTTCACGAGGGCGTGAGGTTTAACTGTGCAGTTAGGCAGTAGAGCCTGAATGTATGATTGCGTGATTGGCTATCAACACCAGTACTTGGGTGGATATAAGGAAGCGCTGAATTTGTCAATGAAGGAATCTACACGAAAATCCACGGTAGGGAACTACGCATTTTTTGCATGTGATGACTGTAATTGACAGCAGAATGTGAGAGAAACAATACCATGTCGAATTTTTTGCTTCAGAAAACAGATTTTTCTGAACCACTAACTGAAATACCATTGGCTCACTGTAGCTAAAGTGGTTGCTACATAGGACAACGATTTTTTCTGTCACAAAAAATCATATTTTTAAACTGCTGGATCGGTACTATGGGCAAGGATATTTAACAGTTTGCACATCAGGCTTAGCTGAGGAGTTTAATTCATGGAACTCTTGAAAAACAGGGAGTGGAGCGAGCTTCCCCATATCCAAAACCGCGTTCGAGGTCTGCTTGCTTGTGAATATTCAATAACTGATCAGGGGGTGCCATCTCGTGATCAAGTACAGTAACAGCATGCTTAAATTTGCAGTTCTATAGATACAAGCGTCTACATCTGCAGAAAGGGGTTAACCATCCGTGTTATGTCTACTGCCGCTCACTACTAGCCAATGTGACAGAAGCCAGGTTTAGTTCGCTAGTTGAAACTAGCGAACATGATGATGATGATTATTATTATTATTTGACATTATTTTCCAGTAAAAAGTAACATCAGGTAGCTAGCAAGTTCTCGCTTTAAATAGCTAACTGTTTCTGACTAGTTAGTTTGATCACTTACGCCCTGGATGGTATTGAGAAAAAAAAAAAGCTCATGTCGCTCTTTTTTGTGGCCTCTTGGTTTTCTTCCTCTGTCAACTGAGTAGTGGCTAGCTAACTTTAGATCGCTAGCTAACAAACTGAAGTTATACAATGGTTAGCTATGGAAATGTACTGCAAGCGCACTTAGTTATGACACTTAGTGGCACTTAGCTAGCCTGCTACAGTGCTAAGCGGCACCGATTCAAATTCCCAATGTTACACTTGGCATTCATATATAAATATAAAGCGCATTATGTGGAATGATATTTATTTTCTCACGCTCTTAGACAATGAAATTTCCGAAAAGGTGATGCGTAGCAAAGGTAATATGAAATATGTCATGTGTTGGGACATGAGGAAAGTGCTGTAGTTACGTGATAAAGAAAAATCTGGAAGGAAAGCCAACTTACGGTTCTCTTCAACGGGCAAGCCATTGCAAACACTGTGTAATCAAAGTCGGTGATCCAGTTGCGCGTCTCAAGCCCCGCTTTGGACAAAAATGAATATTCATGACCTGAATAGAGTGGTCAATTTACACTTCACTTTTAGCCTTTAGGTAGCCCCTCCCTTTCAACCAGTCAAATGCTAGAATGCGTAAATAGTTTCCCACATGGAAAGAATCTAGATGAACTTCTATGCGCATATATGCAAACTATATTCCGCATATAGGCCAAATTCAGATATATATATATGTGCTTATAGAGGGCATATAGATCTCCTATATTGCTTGCCTATATTGCTCCCATATACTAATTTCCATTCTATGAAGATTAAGTTGTGTATTGTGGAAGAGAAGGAAATTAATAAAAACAAAATGGTTTGATTTTGTCTATTTCATCAATTAAGCATTTTTTCAAGTTTAAGTCGCTGCCAGATTCACCACATTAGATAAAAATGGATTCACATCATTACAGCTCATACACATCCACTAAAAGGTTATACACTACACTGTCACATCCACCGAATGCAATGTTTTCTATCTTGTCTGTAATGCAGTCTCGGGATGAATATGACTCATAGGTCCATTGTGTAAATGTAGCAAAATAAAAGTAATATCACAGAACACAGAGGAACATACATTCAAGTAAACATGCATTTCCAAAGTCATTTTCATCCCCACATCTATTTGAGCATTTCACTGTGGTTAATGAATTTGAAGACAAAGTCTACATTTCTGTCCACAGTTTTAATGAACAGAGTTTGTCTTTTATCTGAGATGCTTGTATTGCAACTAAAGGTCCCAGACTTTTTCCTACAGGGATGAAATAGCAAGGGTTCTTAAATTCCCACACGGAAAGAACCTATATGAACATGTAGGTTTTAATCCCCCCCTTGTATCAACCAGCAGTGGTTGGCACCTCTTTTCAGAAGTAGCTCGCAATTGGTCAATGTGCTGCAGGGAAGCAAATTGCGAGGGGCCTGCTGGCAAGGGCTATGTAAATTAGAGTTCCCCTAGGCGCATCCTGTTGGCTGGACGGGTGCTAATAAATAAGATTCTGATCCCTAGAATTTATGTCTTACTTCAAGTCTCATTCTGAGCTTGCGTGGTATGTCTAGCAAATGTATAAGAAGCAATTATTAATGGCCACAGGTTATGTACTCTCCACTGAATCAATAACAGAGTGCTGCACTTAAAGAAGTACATGAACTTCCACGTAGTTCCCTAATAGGAAATTCCAGATCCAGATGGGATTGGAAATGCCATAAAAATAATGTCGAAGTTTTAATTGGCCCTTTTCATATATTATAGATACACTGATATATATATATGTATATCTCAGTGTATGTACCTGTATGTACCTATAATGTATGAAAACGGCTAATTTTATGTATGGCGCATATATGCGAAACCAACATGTGGCCCTATATTAAACCCTATATGTTTATATAGGTTCTTTCCGTGTGGGTTGTCTTGGAGACCTAGCCTCTACAGCTGGGTCTAATATGGCTTACCTGGAAAGATGATAAAAATGAGTTCACTGAAATATTGGTAGGGACAATCTGGCTTCCCAAAATATTGGTAGGGACATATTCCTACCATCAATATGCAAACCTCTGCCCTTGGGCTACACCTATGCAGTCATGGGTGACTAGTGTTATGACCCCAATTTGTTATTACAATTTACTACACAACAGCAACAGCAAGGGATGACAGACACAGTTTTAAAAACTTAAACACATTTAATTTTTAACAAAGACAATAACGACTAAACTAATATTCTGACCAAAATTGAATACAAAAAAACAGAAATATTTACAGTTTCCTGGTGATGTGCTGGGTGAGGAAATAAAAGCTCAAACACAGGCAAAAATCCACATCAGAAACTTCACAGGTCTTGAACAGAAATGACAGGTCTGGTCACACGTATCCTTCTTCTTGCAATTTCTCCTACTACTTTACTGTCTCAATTCTACTCCTTATATACTCTTTTGCAGACCCCACCCACATTTAGACCTTTTTTTTTAATTTTCGGGGACTTGCCCCAGACATGTCCAGGACATGTCTAAACCTAGCTCCAGTCTGAGCTCAATAAAATAAAGGTAAATGCTGCCATCTAGTGGCCTCTATTCACTTCACACTAGACTGTCTAGAAAACAGAAATTGGAAACACTTATCTAGTTAGCTACAGATTTTGTTTTAAAATAAATTGAGGCCACCACTTTGTGTCTTCCAAAAAGGTTAATAGGTCCCCTATAATATAAAAATTGTTGCCATAACTGCGTTGTACTGACCTGTTAGTAGTATAAAACAGTTAGACTAAAAGTCGATAGTGCACTCGTATAGGTTTTCATCGATTGACGCTGGGATTTAACCATAAAATAAATCAGCCATGGGTAGAAATATTCAGATGAAGGGTGAAGTACTTCTGACAAGCCTGCAGGTGACATAGCAAGGGGAGCTGAATCTGAATGGCATGCTGAGTGCTATGTTTTAGGCAAAGGCAGCCCACAGAAAACTGACTAGGTTGTTTTATTTCAGAGTTTGTGGGTTGATGTCGAAATGTTTGTGGACGAACCCTAGAAAGTTAGTTTTTCCATTATGTGTTACTTTGACATCTTTTGATACATGTCTTACAAGTATAAAATGGCCAATAGAAGATGATGAGAAACAATCTTCCCGGAATGTAGAACATGCCACAATCATTATAAAAATTGAAAACGGAAAACTGAGGCGAAACAGAAGGAAAAACCGTACAAGAGCAGCTGGACTGCGAGAAAAACAACAAAGAATTCTCAGGATGTAACACTTTGCTAGATATGGGCACCAGCAACACAGTATCACCCTCATTGCCACTTATTTTGTGTACTATCTGCCACAACGATTTGCCCTTCTGGTACTGCAATCATGTCAACAATCATTGTCACGCGATATTTTGGCCATGCAATTTGAAGACCATTTCGAGGGCAAAATTGCACAACTTTGAGGGCTTGGAAAACCCTCAGTTTTACCCAAAATGTCTTAAACCTTGGAAACTCATATTTCAAACTGCACATTATATAAACACACTGAAAACTAGAAGGGCACTGGGTAGAGCGCATACCTCTGCCACACTAATTGTTTGACCGATTGCGGTCAAAATCAATAGGGTCCATCCCTGATGTGATAGCAACCTACCCACAAAATGTCAAAGATATCCATTCATTACTTTTTGATTTATCTTGTTCACAAACAGACAGACCAACCAATGCTAGCAAAAACAAAACCTTCTTAACAGAGGAAAAAATTAACAGGACAGTTCAGTACATGATATGTTACAGCCCCTGCTGCAAGCTATATTTTGTATGCACTAATGACGAGGCAGAGTAATTTATGACCCCATTTTATTTAAGATGGGGCTGGATTTTTGAATGGCTCCATTTCTGTCAATGACATTCAGAGCCCTCCATAATTACTGGCACCCCTGGTTAAGATGTGTTCTTTAGCTTCTAATAAATTCAGTTTTTTTTTCTAAATAATATAGGACCACAATGAAATAAAAGAGGAAAATCCAACCTTTAATTCAAGTGTATTTATTCAGCGGGAAAAAAATACCACATTAAGAAATAATTCTTTTACATCAAATCATGTGTGCCACAATTATTAGCAGCCCTGATGTTAATACTTTGTACAATCTCCTTTTGCCAACAAAGCAGCTCCTAATGTTAGTGTAATTTAATGTTCTCCTATAATGTTTCACAAGATGGGAGAATACAGAAAGAGGGATCTTCGACCATTCTTCTTTGCATAATCTCTCTAAATCATCCAGCAACCTGGGCCCTCTCCTCTGCACTCTCCTCTTCAGCTCTATCCACAGGTTTTCGATGGGGTCGAGGTCTGGGGAGTGAGATGGCCATGGGAGAAGCTTGATTGTGTGTCTAGTGAACCATTTCTGTGTAGATTTGGCCACATGTTTGACCCGGTGACGACCCATCTTCAGCTTTCGGGCAGAGGCCACCAAATTTTGATTTAAAATGTCCTGGTATTTCAAAGTGTTCATGATGCCATGCACCCTTTCAAGCTTTCCAGGGCCTCTGGTAGAAAAAAGGCCCACAGCATAACCGATCCTCCCCCATACTTCACAGTGGGTATGAGGTGCTTTTCTGCTTACTCATCTTTTGTGTTCCGCCAGACCCACTTAGAGTGTTTGTTGCCGAAAAGCTCCATCTTGGTCTCATCTGACCAAAGCACACGGTCTCAGTTGAAGTCCCAGTACCGCTTAGCGAACTCCAGACGTTTGTGTTTATGATTGTGAGTGAGAAAAGGCTTTTTCCGTGCACGCCTCCCAAACAACTTGTTGGCATGTAGATAGCACCTGATGGTTGTTTTGGAGACTTTATGACCCCAGGATGCCACCATTTGTTGCAATTCTTTAACAGTGAGCTTTGGAGAACTTTATATTTCTCTTACCATCCTCCTCACTGTGCGTGGTGGCAAAATGACCTTGCGTCCTCGTCCAGGCTTGTTTACCACTGTTCCAGTTGTTTTAAATTTTTTAATGATTCCTCTGACAGTAGATATGGGCAGGTGCAGGTGAGTGGCTATTTTCTTGTAGCCATTGCCTGATTGTGAAGGTCGACACACATCTGCCTTTCTTGAATGGTGTGTTCCTTTGTCTTTCCCATGTTGAAGAGTGGATAAGAGAAATGGCTTCTGTGTCACGTCATATTTATGCCCCAGTGTATTTTCAGTGTGAGACTATGCTTCTGCAATAAAAATTGAATTTATTTTAAGGCCTTTAACACATCTTAACCAGGGATGCCAATAATTATTGAGGGCGCTGTATTTACTGCTTTCTGAACAAATTGCATACGTACCAAAACACTCCAATGTCATTATTTCTGGTTTTGAATTTATTTTAATTTCTAAAAGCAGATAGAGACCACACATAGTACAACGTAAAACAAATTGGCATTTATTTAGATGCTCTTTGTATGTTGCCTCTTATAATACAGGGATTATTTATTTGAATAACAGCAGATACAAGTAAATTTTGCGCATTAAAGATGAAGTTTGAATGCAGTATATATTGCAGCTTATACCATCGTCTGGGTGAATGCTCCTTTCTGATTGGCTGGCATGCAAAAACTTTGAAACCACCCAGATAGTTTGTCCTACAATAGTTTCAACGTTTGAAATTCTTCCGAGAGCCAACCTGTAACCATAGCAATGTTAGAGCATTTGGCTTGGGATAACAGAAACCTACTCATTTATCTCCAGTAAAGGAGGTTTTGCAGGGTGTAGGCAAATTTGCCCACAGTCCAATTTGAACCATCTACTGGTTATATGTACCTACTTGTGGGACTATCCAGAAAATAGATTTGTAATGTGACATTTGCCTACAGGAAGTGAACTGTGACCTATTTAGTGATTTCAAGATTTTTGTGGGGCAAGGCCTCAAAAAGTCCGTAATTAAACCCATAAATGATTGTTCTGAAAAAGGAGGAGATTATGGACATTTCAATCAATCAATCAATCAATCAATCAATAACCTTTATTGCAGGGAAGTCCCACTGAGACAGAGGTCTCTTTTGCAGGGGAGCCCTGATTACAATAAAACAATTACAATGGAAGGTTAAAGATAAACAGCTCACATTAAAAAAAAAAAAAAAACACAAAAGTCTCAAACAACTACTTCAGATTAAAGGAATAACAAGTTTTAAACTAGAATGAAACAATAAAAATTAAATTAAATTAAAAATTTAAAAAATAAAAATTAAATTCACACGTAGGACAGAGAAAAATAAATGAGCAAATCCTACCATAAACTAAAAGCAAATACATCTGGCCTCCACAAGCAATATATCGAACACTAATTTATGAATAACACGAAGGGGATAAGGCTGTCTAGCTTCAAGGTATTCTGGAAATTACTCCACATACAAGGAGCGAATGCACTAAAAGAGGTCCCGCCCAAATTTGTTCTAGTCCTGGGAGCCTCTAACAAAAACCACTCTTGTGATCTGGTATGCTGACTTCTGTTTTTGATGGATATGAGCTTAGGGAGGTATGAGGGAAGTTTCCCTAACAAAACTTTATGAACAAGGCAATCAGAGATAGCAGACCTGGCCCCAGCCACGGGCTGACAGACAGACTGGCAGAAACACACACACACACACACACACACACACATGATCATTGCTTAACCTGGCCCCCTAGGGGAGGGGCCAGGTAATAAATAAAATACAATGTAGCTTCCTTCTAAAATGAAGGGAAAACCACCCCACAGAGTTGTATACAGCACAGTGATGGGTTCAGAAACCATCACCAGTGATGAAGCGCAATGCGCTATGACAAATTGCATCCAAGCATCTTAAGGTACTAATAGAGGCATGCCTGTAAAGGACATCTCTGTAATAAAATATAGGTAATATTGTTGCCTCGAGAATCCTCTTCCTATTGTCCAAAGAAAAACAGGACCTGTTTCTGTAAAGAAACCCAATTTTCATTCTAAGTTTCTTGGACAGGTTGGACACATGCATCTTAAAAGAGAAGTCATGATCAAACCAGATACCTAGATATTTGTAAGACAACCTGCTCAATTTGAGCACCAATCACTGAGAAAATGGAGTTATCTGGCATAATTGCATTCTGTGCAGAACAGATCATGAACTTTGTTTTATCAGCATTTAAAAGCAGTTTAAGATCAGCTAGAGCATGCAGTATAACGTTAAATGCAGACTGCAAATATGTGAGGGCCTATAAGCATGTTGGAGCAGAGGAATAAAGCTCTATGTCATCAACAAAAAAAAATGAACCTTGCAATTTTGATACATTACGAGCAATGTCATTTATATAAATTGTGAATAAAATTGGACCAAGAATGCAACCTTAGGGTACACCTTTTGTCACCTTTGAAAATTGAAACTGCGCATCCCCAGAAATAATAGCTTGTGTTTTATTTGAGAGGTAATCCTGAAACCATGAGCGTGCTCTGTAACCAAGACCCATGGAGGACAACTTATTTAATAAAATAATATGGTCTACTGTTTCAAACACTTTTGCTAAATCAATAAATAGGGCCGCACATTTTTGTTACTATTCACAGCTGTTACTAAATCACTTATAACCAATGAAGATGCTGTAAAAAAAAATGAGATGGGCCGATAGCTGTTTACTGAACTGGGATCACCCCCCTTAAATAAAGCAAAAACATGAGCCACTTTCCATATACTGGGAACAGACCCAGTCGATAATGACAAGTTAAAACTATTAGTTATTGAATCTGCAATCAGTGGGGCTGCAAGACATAAAAGATTCGGGACTGGTCCTCTCCAGTGCAATTATTTACATCTACATGTTTTAATTCTAGAAGGACCTCATTCACATTCCCTGAAAGAAAACAATACTCTATGATTTTGAGAATTTGTAAATGCACTAGAGCTAAGGTCAGACTTATCTCCCATAGTGGATTGATTATTAATATTTTTAAAAAGGTTTCCAGCCGCTATAAAATGTTGGTTAAAAAAGTCTCAGATTTTGTGATTATCAGTAATAGGACTAGAATTTGTGTGGATAGAATGAGGTAATGAAGAAGAAGAAGGACTATTATTCAGGGACTTGACAATTTTCCAAAATTTTGCCGGATAACCTTGACATTCAGCCAATGACAAAATAAAATATTCAGATTTTGCCCTTTTTATCAGTAAGCAGCATTTATTTCTTAGTTTTCTGAAAATCTGCCCGTCTGAGAGTGCTGAGTTTCCCTAACTTCAACCCAAGCTTCATCCCTTACACGAAGATCATTGGATAAAGCAGCCGAAAAACAAGGATTTCTTCTGTTTTTTACTCGGAATCTCTTGACTGGAGCATGCTTATCAATAGCATGATTAAACACAGAAGTAAAATGAGCTTATGCTAGGTCAGGGTCTGGAATAAATCCTGCAAAGCTTAAATCACTCCAGAAAATATCAGGGAGGAAGTCCTGTTCACAGAAATGTTTAAAATTTTAGTAATAAAACATGGGGGAGTCTTTGAAACTTTCATCTCCCTCATACACGCTTCTGGGCAGTGATCATCCAGGGGAAAGACGCCGCTCAGAGCGTACTTGTGTGGTCTATTTGTTAAAATTAGATCAATTAAAGTTGACTGGGATAAATCTATAAAATTTGGTTGTGTAGGTTCTGAGATAAGTTGCGGCAGAATCAGGTCATCACAGACTTCTTTGAAATGGTTTGAGGACGGCGATAGCCAGTCAATGTTTAAATTGCCAGCAAATCACCCTCAGCAATAATTTTGTTACCAAACATAAGTATATATGCAAAAAACTCTAGAGGTTTCAGATAATTATCCATTTCTGTCTTGGTGCAAAATGTAAAGTTCATCTTGAAAAACAGCCAGGTTCCTATCAAAACACACCTAAGATATTTTCACAAATATCTTATAGTTGGCTAAATAATGTGCGAGTGTCGATTAATTGCGAGATGTGTATCATTGTGTATTCAAGCCATTTTTATTATATACTACATATTTCTCAGAAAAGCCATTTAGATGTTTTAATAAACTGTTATACATTGTATAGGTTTTATACAGGCCTTGTGGATTTTCGGATTTAATCATAGACTCTGAGAACTGTCGAGAGGCCATTGGTATTGTTCAGCATTGGTCATCGTACTGTTTACAAATGGAACACCTTCGATCTGATGATGTTCCATACATTAAATCAACAGTTGGACAGGATACATTGAGAGGATTTCCTTGGATAAGGTTTTCATCTGCCAAGATTTCCTAAAGAAACAAAGTCTCTGTTTCATCAATGTCATTGTTTGATGTAGTAACATCATCTGTTGTGTCATTGTCATTGTGTCTGGTTTTGGTCATTTTTTTGACATATTTGAAATAACATTTGCTGCATATCTTATCACCGTCTTGTACTGTCATCCCCTCATTCACCAACAATGAGTGTAGCCATTGATTTTGTTGTCCATGTAGGTTACAAGCACCTTTACTACACTTCGCACTATCTTTGAACCTCATAGTGCAGTTGTTTATCACTCATTCCTATGGCATAATTGTGTTTTTGCAATCCGAATCCATGGTATATATATGAATATATATATATATTATTTATAAAATGTATCACATGAAATAGCGGCAGCATGTAAAGCATGAGCATATTTTGTACGATAATGTTGAATGCTTTGTGGTTCACAAAATTATTGAAGCATAACCACAAGCGCCGACTATGCTTTGCTCAGTGGAGTAAAAACAAGGCCTGAGAGATATAGAACCTTTATAATGTCCAACAGTTTAGAAGATTCCAGAGCGACCCTCAGTCGCCTCACTTGAAACCCCATTAAAAAAAATCTCTGGTAGCATTTGAAGAAGGCAGTTGCAGTAAGGAAACCCCAGAATATTAGTGAACTGGAGGCCGTAATCCATGAGGACTGGGCTAAGATTCCTTGAGAATGCTGCCAGAAGCTGTTGTCAGCCTATGCATCACGTTTCCAGCAGGTCATAGCAGCAAAAGGATGCTCTTCTAAGTATTAAAGATGCTTGTCACGAAGGGGCTGAATAATTTTGAGCCTGCAGTAGTCATTAAAAGTGACATGTTGTGTTGAATTTGGAGAAGCCACTCGTGATATTTGTTGTGTTGAGCTATTTAAATTGTTCTTGTTTGATTTGTTCATTGCAAACAGCTGAAAGTTTGTAAATTTCACCAGTAAACCTGATTTCCAGTGGGGGTTGAATAATTTTGATTGCAACTGTACATATAACCGGAAGATGGTTCAAATGGGGCTGTGGGAAAATTTGCCTGTACCCTGTAAAGCGGCGTCAGATAAGTTGCGTCCAGTGGGGAGGTTAACAATAGGTACTCCAGCGATAATGACCATAATTATTCAAGCAGTGAAGTAATCACGGTTCATTTATTAAATGATAGTAATTGCGTACAGTTACAAAGGAAGCTAACATGTCCACTTCATGTATCAGCAACTGTTGACAGTTTGCTAGCTACATGCGATGACAACAGACTGATTTCAGTTCGCTGGCTGTATGGAAACTTTCATAAGTGCATTGTATTTGCGGGTAGTAAGTTAGCTACACAGTTTACATAATCGCACATAATGTTGTGTTATGCATAATCTCCATTTCAGCTGGAATCCATTACCAAATCATTAGCTGGTAAAAGGATGTTAGCGTGCGCAAAAAATTCTTTCTCCATGAAGGTAAGCTGATCTAAGTTAGCTGGTTCAGTTAAGCTTAGCCTATAGTACGGCACTGCCTCTGAGAGGGCGCAGATTACCAGCTCGTTTTTTTAAGTGCAAATCTTTCACAAAAAAATTCTGAATGCTTTGATTTAATATTGTTGGAAAATTGCCATGGTATAAGCAGGATAATCAACTCGTAGGTGCGCATCACACCGCTTTAAGGCACTTTGCGGAGGCAATCACCAAACTTTATATTTATTTGAAAATAGTACAAGGACAATATATCAGATGTTGAAACTGAGATATTTCATTGGTTTTTGGAAAATATGTGTTTTTGTTTATTAACAATATTTTTACCTGAATAAACTTCTGGGAATTTTTTTTATTGTTCTCATTGCCAACAGTAATATTTTTCAATGTATTTTCACCAAAAAATGTGAGAGAAGTAATATATTAGGACCACTTTTAAATGAAAGTGGTGAAATATAATCATCACTGCACACTACTGTATAGAGCATAAACAATTTGCAGATCATTGAATTCTGTTTTTATTTTCATTACATTTTACACAGCATCACAACTGTTTTGGAAAAGGGGTTGTATGACTGTAAATCTTTTAGTGTACTGAACTGATATATGTCTGTTGTTGGATTCATATATCGCTTTTTATTCACATGGTTTTGTTGTTTTTTTCCCTTAGGTCTGTCAAACACAACTGCAACCACAGCGACACCGACAATGACCACCGGTGCATCCAGCAACCTCAGTTTGAACATCATATTAGTAATGTCTCTGTCTCTGCTTCAATTTCTCATGACAAGACACTGACTGAAATAAGCTGTATTTGAAGAGAATTTCCTCCCTGACTAACAGAAGGAATTGATGGAAAATAAATTAAAGCAGGGGGGAGAGTGTAGCAAAAGTAAATTCTGAAAATAATTTTTGAAATTATAATGTGTATGAATAAAGGGCTGCTGGAAGGCTCGTCCTATGTACCTGCAGTTGTATTTCCTGTGTGCCCCAAAATTAGCATTGATTCTTGGCCGCGAGCAGCACGGTGGGGAGCACTGCTAGCTCACAACAAGAGTACTGTGGGTTTGAATCCAACCTTTCTGTGAGTAGTTTGCATATTCTCCTCGAGTTTGCAAAGGTTTCCTCTGGGCATTCTGGTTTCCTCTCCAAATCAGAAGACACCCTTGTTAGACTAATCAGCACCTCTGAGTTGCCAATATTGTATGAGTGAATGTGTTTGTGATCCCAGTGATGGATTGGTGGACTGTCCCCTAAGTGTTGCTGCATCTCATTCATCATATTCTGGGATAGGCTCCATCCAACGCCCTTGTGACCCTGCCCAAGAGTAAGCATGTTATATAACGGCGCTACTGCAGGTAGGCATTCTGATTGATGAAGCATCAGCCAGGGAGCAGGGGGTGATAACCTCTTGGCTGATTGGTGATAGCTGTGCACGAAGTACTCTCACCCCCTAGCACAATGACTGCACAGCCGTCAAGTCAGTAAATCGCACACTTAAAAAACCCCCAATTGCCACGTTCCTTATGTCACCACCTCAAACCTGGTTATGATTCCCATACAGCCTAATACTGCCGCTCCCGTTCCTTCTCCGAGACCCCCACTTGATCCAGACACCTTCAAAAGCAGAAATGGTCTAGGATTAATCCACTTAAACATCAGGAGTTTAATCCATAAATTAGATTATGTCAATGTTTTAATGCTACAAACAAATCCTGATATTTTAGTTTTGAGTGAAACATGGTTGAAAAAAAGCACTTAAGACTGTGAAATAGCTTTAGAAGGCGACACTCTGTTTAGAGCGGATCGAGTTGGGAGAGGAGGTGGACTAGCAGTCTATGTAAAATCTGGTTTGTCAGTGTCTGTTTTAGATTCAGTCATTCAGTTTTGAATTTATTGCCCTGCAAATCCAGTTGGGGCCATCTCCCCTGGTGGTAATAGTTGTTTATAGACCTCCATCTGCTGATTTGGAGTCTATTCACTCACTAGCAAATTTATTTTCCATGTATGAGGATTCTGAAATGCTTGTCATGGGTGATTTTAATTTGAACTGGCTAAACAACATGTCAGATAAATTAAAGGAATATTGCTTTAATCTGAACTTAACTCATAACGGAACCCACTAGACCCAATCTAAAAGACAGCTCAAAACCTACTTTGATCGACTTTTCAAATAAAGTTGACAAAATTGTGAGCAGTGGAGTTTTTGAGCTGGGAATAAGTGATCATTGCCCTACAGCTTGTGTGAGAAATGCCAGATTGAAAAAAAAAAAATTCACAAATAGTTTTAAAGAGAAATTTTAGGCTTTTTAATGAGCAACATTTTTTGGACAATGTAGCAAATGACTTCATTAACTTTACAGTAGAGATCTCTGATGTTCAGCTGGCCCTGCAATTCTTTACAGATATTTTTATCTCATGTATTAATAGACATGCCCCTTTTGAAAGGCTCCGAATTCAGGACAGAACCGTTCCCTGGTTCTCAAATGAGCTGACAACTATGTTCAATGACAGAAATAAGGCCTGGAGTCACGCTAGATGCTCAGTGGACCCTCAGCACTGGCTCTTTTTCAGACAACTTAGGAATAAATGCACCGCGGCTGTAAAAAAAAGCCAAATCTGAATATTTCTTATCTTTAATCACTAGCTCCTACTCAAACCCAGCTATGTTCTGGAAAGCAGTGAACTTAGAAAAAAGGAAGATCTCAAATACCCTGCCCACTAGTATAAGAACTGATGACTGTGTGATCTGTAATAGGTCAGACATTGTCCATGCCTTTAATAAGCACTTTGCAGATGCTGCATATTTATTTGAAAAAGAATATCCTGGCCTTCCGTCAGTTGATGTTAGTTGTTTGAATGCTGGGAGCCACACTTCTTGTTTTTTCTTCCGCCCCTTCTATTATGCTGATATTCTGAATGCGCTGCAGGCCTTAGACCCCAGGAGTTCCACTGGGGAAGACCAATTGGATTCATTCTTTCTAAAATTGGCTGCTCCAGTTATTGCTGAGCCATTAAGGCATATATTTAATTTATCTCTGACCACAGGAAGTTTTCCAATGTTGTGGAAGTCTGCACATGTAATACCCCTGCATAAAGGAGGCTCAAGAGATGACATGAACAATTATCGCCCCATCTCCAAATTGCCATGTTTAGCAAAAGTGATGGAATCCCTGGTAAACAATCAGCTAAAGTCATTTCTTTCAACCTACTCTGTACTTAGCTCACACCAGTCTGGTTTCAGAACAAATCATAGCACAATTTTAGCCATTACATTAGTCACAAATCACATCATATCAGCATTGGACAAGAAGCAACACTGTGCAGCAGTTTTTGTAGATCTGTCCAAGGCCTTCGATACAGTTGATCACGACATACTGTTAAGTAAACTCTTCAACATAGGACTGAGTGAAAGTACACATGCCTGGTTTCATGACTATTTGTCTGAGAGGCGTCAGTGTATTAAATCAGGTGACACCAAATCAGATTTCTTGTTTATTAATAGGGGTGTGCCGCAAGGTTCCATTTTGGGTCCTGTACTCTTTTCTATTTACATTAATGATATTGTGTCCTCTTTAAGTGATTGCCATGTCCATTTGTATGTGGATGACACCATTGTTTATTGTATTGCAGACTCTGTACAGCTTGCCATCAACAATTTGCAACTTGCCTTTAATGAGCTTCAAAAATCTCTTAAATCACAAACTTCTTTTAAATGTAATGAAAACAAAGTACATGCTGTTCCCCAGAGCAAGAAACATTGATCTTGAAACTTTGAGTTTGTTCACTTTAGAAGGCTCTAGAATTGAAAAAGTTACTGAATATAAATGTCTTGGCATATGGATTGATGAGGATTTAACGTTCAAACACCACATAAACCACCATGTCACTAAAATGCGACAAAAGATTGGTTTTTTATACAGAAACAAATCCAGCTTTCCTTTATTCTGTCGAAAAAAAGTTGTTGAAGCCATGTTATTATCAGTCAATGATTATGGTGATGTGATTTACAGACATGCTGCAGCTTCAGTTCTAAAGCCTTTGGATAGTGTATATCACTCTGCTCTTAGATTTATTACTGGTGATGGGTACAGAATTCATCATTGTGTTCTGTACAAGAAGGTTGGCTGGCCTTCCCTGGAAGAGAGGCGCAACAAACATTGGTTTTTATATATCTTTAAGGCCCTCGTTGGAAAATTACTACCTTATATTTCAACCTTGTTAGAGTGGAAGGCTGGTAGCTATACAACTCGCTCTATCGAGCACGTACTGAACTTGGTAAAACAGCTTTTTCCTTTGATGCCCCAAGCTCATGGAACATCCTCCAAGAGTCTCTAAAAATTGATGTTCTTCCCTCTCTTTCAAAGTTCAAGACTTCAATCTCTCGCTATTGTGTTTCACATTGCAACTGTTTTAATTGATTTTATTTTATTTTATTTAATTATTGCATTTTACCTGTCACTGACAAAATTGTTGCTCACAATGATTATCCTATATTATACTTGTTTTATTGTGCTGTGGTTTTAATATGTCTGTAATCTCGACGGCATTGCAAATGAAGGAAACCTCAATGTCCTTTCGAGAATAAATAAAGGTTTGAATGAATGATTGACTAAAATCTTCTGTAGTGGAAGGGAGACTTGCACTTGAGGCAATCTCCATGAAAACAATTGGACATCTCATAGAGAAAAACAAAAGGTTTTGAAGTTGAAACTTAGAAGAAAGTTCAACAAAATGTCATTCCTTGACACTAGTATATGTAACTGGCTGAGGAACGGAATTGTATGCTTGCTTCATGTATGACTAATTAAAAAGTTAATCACCTATTAAATATTTAATTTTAGTTTTTACTAATTAATGTATTTGTCTCCACAACATTTTCTAATAATACAAGCATCGGGTAATAGGCATTTTCATTTGCGGTGATTATGATTATTTGTAGTCAATAAATAATTCCTGAACTCCACAAAACTTGTCTTTGTGTTCATTGATACTTTTATCTGACAAATGAGGGATTTTGGGGAAGTTAGTTTTCAGTTTACTGAGGAGAAATGCGAGAAAATGTTGTGTTCCAGTCCAGACAAGGAACCAGAAGCAGATTCAGAGAGCAATCCAGTTGCAGAGTTTATTGATAGAAGGACCCTCGAGTTGTATGAGGATAGTTCAATTCAGATGGTAATGTAAGCCACTGACTAACCCAACTACAGAAATTAGCTGAGTCAGGCAAACGTATTTGTGTTTGTTTCCTCTCCGGAAGGAAAACTAACTTTTATGAAAAGATTTAAGTCATCTTTGAGCTTGTATAACTCTGTCAAGCTCAGACTCTGTCAGGGGCCCATCTCCTGTTCCTGACTTCAAAAGTACCAGCGGCTAATTTAGGGGCTGAGAACAGGCCTTTGTGCCCCATGCCCACAGTCATTCCTGTGGTTGTGTGCAGCCATTGTATGATGTGTCTGTGCCAATACCTGAAGCAAGACCACTGTACCAGGCTCCAGTGGTTTACCCAGTTGCCTTGCCATCATACTACGCTTCTGTAGAGATCAGTGTTATATCTAGAGCTGGGGTGTCAAACTGACCC
This sequence comes from Gymnothorax reevesii, assembly GCA_029721435.1. Taxonomy (NCBI): domain Eukaryota; kingdom Metazoa; phylum Chordata; class Actinopteri; order Anguilliformes; family Muraenidae; genus Gymnothorax; species Gymnothorax reevesii. The sequence continues at coordinate 97,472,854 of CM056579.1, read as the reverse complement.
GTAAACGGGCCAAGAGGCTGCAGGTCTTCAATCCTACCAAGCAGAAGCTCACCTGAAAGCATTGATTTAATCGACTGATCTAGGCCTGCACAACTGATTAGTTCTATCAGTTGCGCTTCTGCAGTGTTGGAGTGAAAACCAGCAGCCTCTTGGCCCGTTTACGGTTGAGTTTGACACCCCTGATCTAGAGCGTTTGGCCATGGTGCTGCACCATGCCTGATTCTCCCGTGCAATAGCTGCCCCTATGAAATGAATGAAAAGTGCATAAAATGCACACAACCATCCCTAAGGGTTAAACGAAAATTAATGGAAGAACGGAAAATGAATTTGTTATCTATTTTGGTATAATGAATGGAAGCGCATTGCATTTGTGGGATAAAAAAATATTAACACCTTATCTCGTAAATACGACATCTAATTTCGCACAGATGGTGAAGTAGGCCAGCTTCTTTGAATAAAGTACCCTGATATTTTTGACTGCTTTTCCTCCTCCATTACTGTACACCAGAGAAAACCTCATGCAGTTGTCAAACATAACAGAAAGCTACACACAAACACATTGGTAGCCTTGATAAGAAACTAAACGAATTGCAGATAGCCTATCTTAAAGGGGACCTAATTTGCTATTTTTACAAGTGTGCATTTTCGTCTTTGACTCCCCTAGAGTACTCCTAATCGCATAAAGTAAAGAAAGGGTACTTATTTCGCTCATACTGCCATCCTCAAAAAACCCCATTTGTAGTTCAAATGGGGTTCCTGAGACGTCTCATTTGGGTGGCTCTTCCGCTATGGCCCCCACTCCCCGTGTGCCCACTTTCTTCTGACTGGCCAGCTCTGTGGAGGGCAGATCTGGGCGGCACGGTGGCATAGTGGTTAGCACTACTGCCTCACAGCAAGAAGGCTGTGGGTTCGAATCCGGCCTGGGGCCTTTCTGTGTGGAGTTTGCATGTTCTCCCCGTGTTTGCGTGGGTTTTCTCCGGGTACTCCGGTTTCCCCCACCCACAAAACATGCAATATAGGAACACTGTATGGCTGTGTGTGAATGTTTGGTGGTGGTCGGAGGGGCCGTAGGCGCATACTGGCAGCCACGCTTCCATCAGTCTGCCCCAGGGCAGCTGTGGCTACTAAAACGTAGTTTACCACCATCAGAATGTGTGAGTGAATGAATAATGTATCCTTGTGAAGCGTCTTTGAGTGCCCAGAAAGCAGAAAAGCGCTATATAAAATTGATGCATTATTCATTATTATTATCTGGCGGGACAAGGCAGCAGAACACTTTTTGCCCGACCAGGAAAACTGAGTGAAAATGACAGGAATTGAGGGGCATATTCTGCAATCTAGCGCAGTACATGTGTATAGATCTAATAAAATTAACTTGTTTTAATAAACGCAATGGCGAAAGTGGAGCACGCAGTGCGAAAGTCTGGCAGCTTAAGCACAAATTTGCTATCGGCTACAGTTTGCTACGGAAACAGTTGATGAGTACAGAGGTTTTTCTACTCCGTAGCTTGGATGCAGGGAAAGCGAGAATCCACCCCATATAGACACATTTGTTGAAAGGGTCGACATGCCCAAGTGTAAACCGGAGACCGTAGAAATCCGGTGGGTTTGAGTTTAGAGGGAAACATGGACAGTGAGGGGCAGCTAAAAGTGGACCAACAGCTTATGGACTGCTTCGGTGTGTATTAGGACCTGCTGGTTTGTGTGCATAGCTGTGGTGTGTTAGCGCGGAGAAACGAACAGCTTCCGCGCTGGTATATGACGGAGGGGTGAAAGCTCCAAGCTAAACAGCCTTTTCAGAAATTGCCCGTGGTAATGGTTTACATATTGGTACGGAATAACCAGCTTTTCCTCGCGGAAAATGGGCACATTATGGATAGCGTGCGAGAGCTAGACAGTGCTCCGGTTATGTCATGAACATAATACAGGTTTTACAGACTGTAATTTCCGTCTGCGTGAACTGTTGCTTATGTGGAGCTAGCAAATCAATCACTTTCACAGGAAAGAATTTAATATTCAATTGATGGCAATGCGATGTTTGTTATACTGGACCGTTATAGCCAGTGCACTTTCCTATAGCTTTCAATTGCTATTGCTGGTAGAGGGAATTTGGGAGGACACATTACCATGAAGAGAAATAGAAGTATATTTCTTTTCATACTTACTGAATGAGGGTTTAGTATCATTTTAATCCCTTTGAAATATGCATCATGCGATTTCGAATCTTAGGAGCTGTGAGGTACCGTTCTGGAACCAAATGCAAGACCAGGAAGTTTCAGCAAAAGAGGGTTTTATTGAAGTTCGGGGGTAAACCCCCACAGGGCAGGGTGCAACAATACAAAGTCCACAATCCAAAATCAGAATCTCAGGGACGTAATCCAAACATTATACAGGGCAACAAACACATAACACAGAGTCACGCAACAGGTTCGGTACACAGGCACAGGTTTTTCAGAGAGTCCAAAGCCGAAATCTAGTGGGCGTAATTTGAACCTTTAACAGGGCAGCAAACACAACTCAGAGTCAGGCAAAACAGGTACGGTACACGGGCAGATAAGTATCAGAGAAAACCAAAAATAGAATTGGGGACGTTCCAGTAACACTACGAGTAGAAGGCATCAAAAATCGCAGCACAGGAAAATGTTCTGACAAGAACTGTGAGTGAAATGACTGCTTAAATAGACGTCGGGGAAGTCACATGCTATGATAGGGCACAGGTGAGTTGGATCAGACTAATTACAAAGAGATGAACATGAGGAAGTTCCTAATTACAAGAAATTGGCAAAAGCCAAAACGCGGACAGGGATCGCAGAGACAGCCTACTGACAAACATACGGCTCCGGTTGGGGACTACTACTGTGCACAGAGTGAGAGGCAGAACAGTGATTAGCCAGGTGCAGAAAATCTGCTTGAAGCACAGCAAAGTAAATTGAGTGAAGGCAAGGGGCGGAGACAAGAGCAGAGCGAGTGCTGAGAGCTTGTTGATCAAGTAGTAATGTGCAGCTACACAATCCCTTGAGCTTATTGGTAAGTTAGTACTATAAACAATGTAAGTCTTGGTTAGTAAGTTTAACTAAAACAAGAAACTGTAGTATTGTAAGTAAAATAGAAAAGCAAGGTGAAGGAAGTTAACGAGATTGAAAGGAATGGTTGAAATCCCAGAAACCATGAAATCACCGGAAAGTGTGGCACACAATACTGGGGCAGTGAGCGATCACATGATAAAAGACCAGACAGGAGGATACAAAGTGCATTTCATGATATGAGTCAAAACATGGACCGGAATATAACTGCAATGGTGGAATATGGAAGACATACACAGACAAAGCAAAAACAAAACATGGCAAGGCATTGAAATCAAAATACAAAATACAGAGCATGGTCAGACAAAGCAGAATTCATAATCATGGTCCGGTAGAAACAAAAACATGGTCAGGCAGAACAGGGTCATAACAGGAGCAAAATGATATCTAACACGATATGCTTGCACGACAGTTTGCCATGAAATGTCAGTTACAGTCCAGAATTACAAAGACAACTGGCATTAATGTTAACAATCAGCTTATGTCGTATAACAAAAATACACATTGGATTTGCAACATTATGGGAGGTAATGTGAATCATTTTGCTGGTGAAATCTCTGAAAAGTCCAGTTTATGGCACAGCGGCATTCTCTCTGCCAAAGTTGTCTCAGCCATTTTCGGGTGGCTTGCAAGATGTTCAACGATGACCTTTACCCCAGAGATTGTCCATTAACCCTGAGGCTGGGGGCCGCTCCAGCTGTCATGAATGAAGTTGGTGCCATACAGACCCTAATTGAGTCTGCTCCCATGACTCAGGAGGGGCTCTGCAGGATGCAGATGGCTTTAAGACAATAGGAGTAAAACTACCAGTCCTGTGTCTCTGAAAACGGCACAGAAGTGTCTTTGTTAGGAAACATGTCCACTTAAGATAAGGCTGCCTTCCCAGCGCGGCTTACATGCGCTTGACGAACGCCGCAGCTGATCTCTCTATACAACTCCGCTCACAGAAAGTTATAATGAACCGAAACCCAGTGCTGTGGATGTGCTGTGTATTCTCAGGTATTCAAATTCATTTTGTTTTACCGCCGCACATAGACGTGGCGCTTCTGTCGTCTCCAGGAATTCGGTAGTATTATTAATGTTATTAGCATGACAATCATAAGATCATTATGCCAACTCATAACATAAGACTTGAGCAGGTGGCAAAATCGGCGAAAAAGGAACATCGTTCCATCACTGAATTTTCCCAGTAGGAAGAATAAATGACCAAAAGTGTTGATCTTGAATGATAACTTGAACTAGGCTTATGCCGCTGGAGGCGACGGCTGGGGTTATATCCCCGAACGCCCCCAATCCTCCAATTCCCCAATCCTTGAGTAGACCTTGAATAGACTTTCATTTGAACTTAATTTTAGGTCAATCGGTCAAATGGTTCTGAAGATATGGCCAAAATGGTCATTTTCTATCACAAAGCGCCACCTGGTGGCAATATATTGAACCATACAGGTATGATGTCATCATGTGACACGTTGTGAGGTCATGACCTTGCAGTTGCACGTAGTTTCATGCCAATTGGAGAAATAGTTCCAAAGATATAGCAAAAATGGTGAATTTTATGTGACAAAGCTCCACCTTGTGTCAAAATTTTGAACCAAACAGGTATAATGTCATCGTGGGACACGTCCTCAGGTCATGACCTTTCATTTGCACTTGATTTGAGGTCAATCTGACAAATACCTACAGAGAAATGATAAAAACAGTTTTTGGCCCCTGGTGGCCAATCTAGAAATTGTAAGTTGTCCAAAATCGGATCAATTCTTCCTCTTAATGATACTAACTTATATGCAAAACTTGGAATTTCTAATTGAAATATTACTGCAGTTATCATGCTAACATGTAAATCAGTTTTTGGCCCCTGGTGGCCAATCTAGAGTTCATAAATTGTCCAAAATCGACTGAGTTCTTTCTCTTTATAATACTTACTTATGTGCAAAACTTGAAATTTGTCATTGAAATATTACTGCAGTTATCGCGGAACAGTGATTTTTTTCAGTTTTTGGCCCCTGGTGGCCAATCTAGAAATTGTAAATTGTCCAAAATCGAATCAGTACTTTGTCTTTATGATACTTACTTATTTGCGAAACTTGGAATTTCTAATAGAAATATTACTGCAGTTATTGTGTTAACACTGAAATCAGTTTTTGGCCCCTGGGGGCCAATCTAGAGTTCATAAATTGTCCAAAATCGAATCATTTCTTCCTCTTTATGATACTTACTAATGTGCAAAACTTGAAATTTGTAATTGAAATATTACTGAAGTTATCGCGGCGCAGTGATTTTTTTTCAGTTTTTGGCCCCTGGTGGCCAATCTAGAAATTGTAAATTGTCCAAAATGGAATCAGTTCTTTGTCTTTATGATACTTACTTATTTGCAAAACTTGGAATTTCTAATTGAAATATTACTGCAGTTATCGCGTTAACACTGAAATCAGTTTTTGGCCCCTGGGGGCCAATCTAAACATCGTAAATTGTCCAAAATCAAATCAGCTCTTCCTCTTTATGATACTTACTTAGATGCAAAACTTGGAATTTCTAATTGAAATATTACTGAAGTTATCGCGTTAACACGCAGTGCGACGGCGGTGGCGGTCAGACCAAAAACATAATATCCCCCGGAACGCCATTTGGCCGCAGGCAGTGTGACAGAGCTACAAGCGGTAAGCGGTTGCAGTGCTCGGCTCGCGGAATCCGCATCGCTACTGCAGGCATTGTGGCCCGGACCTAATAAGCTCTAGTTCCAAGCCTCAGTGCCCACTCCTGTGGGCATACCCTCATTCCTGACCCAAGCACCCTCTCCTGTGGCCAAGCCCACAATCCTCTGCCCGGACCTGCATGTCTCTCTCCTTTGCCTGAGCCAAGGGGCCTCAGTCTTCAACCTGAGATGGGGGGGGAGGCCTCAATCCACTGGCTGAGCCTGCGGAGCACCTCTGGTCCCTCGAGCCCATGGGGCTTCGGCCTCTGCCTAAGCTTGTCTTGTCCTTTCTATCCATCCTTTGTCCCGTCTTGTCCTTCCCTGTCCTGTTCCTTCCCCTCCTGCCCCCCCCTACCCCTCCTGGATCTAACGGAGGTTGGTGGCCACTCCTGGTGGGTACTGTCACATCCCGTTCCTTGTGTGAATTGTTTTCCCCTCTGTCCAACTGTCTTTGTCACACTTGCTTTGTTTGTTGATTCTTGTTATTTCATTATTTTCTTGTCACCCACCTTCTATTTTCCCTTCCAATGCTCTGAGCACATGTCCTGTCTCATTGTTAATTGTCATCTTATGTATTTAACTTCCTTTTGTCCATCCTCCCCTTGCTGGATTGTTGATTACTTCATCAGCGAATCATCACATAACTTGCTCCACCACTTCAGCAGAGGCTGTAAAATGTCTGCGAGCACAGGAGGATTTGTCCTTCAGATTTTAGATGGTTACATCCCTTTTCATATGACCAAATGTAAAACTTTATGGAAAATTCCATGTAAGGTTTTGAGATATGTTTTTTAGTCTCTGACTCATCACAAACATGATAAAATGGTATGGGCTGCAATACAGTGGATAAGATTATGCCCAAAGGGGGAGGGATATTGTTTTTTGTGGTGTTTGTTTGAATGTGTGTTTGTTTGAGTGTTTACCTTTCAGCAGACTCCCGAAAAAATGGTCTGTTCATATTACACAAATACTGTATATTCAGGAATGCTGCACAATGGAACAAGGATCACCTGAATTAAAAGGGTCCGGGTCCATAAAAACCTGGTGGGATCTGTTCTACTTGCCATCACTTGTTTCCTTTGAATCAGTTTTGATGTGTAAAATTTATACTCTCTCACAAGAGCGTGTATGCACTTTGAAAATACACATGCATAACTCAAATCCACCACTGAAAGATAATGAAGATAACAGCAGTCATTCTTACTGTACACGTGGAAAGCTTTTTTTAAGGTGCAGTGAAGATTGGCGTCAGACAGGAATGCCCTCATACCTGTTCTCATCTCTCTTGTTCACTTTGTGTTTTAAAAAGAAATGAAGAACGAATGAAATATGTTCTTAGAGGCACAGTCAAAATTACAACTGAATCTGATATACAGACAGCTGACAAACTAATGGAAAAATCACCATAAACAGTCTTGGTAAGGTGTTGGGCCTCCTTAGATAACTTAACTCACCTTGGCAAAGAGTTTTTGAAACCATTTCTGAGTTGGTCACGTGTCACTTTAATAATGGATACATAAAAAAAATATATATATAGGCAACCATATTGATTACTGATTAATAAAGACTGAAGTCTGATGATACACAAGCAAATGAATGAACATGTGTCTCTCCTGCAGCTCATACATAAACAAATCATCAAAGAGAAACATGCCAGAGGCGGAGATTATGGGAGTTGTCAATATTAATTAAAGATTCCATCTTCAGCTTTGCAAACACATCTAGGCTAAGCACTTTAGTGGATACAGTGTCTTCACCAAAAAAAGGTCAGTAAAAGCTTTTAATTTAAAATTTCAGGCTGCATCTGTTATGGCTCTCCTATTCTCTCTGTCAGTCCTCTTCCCTCTGTGTCACTCAGTTTCTGTCACACTCTTGTTCCCTTTCTCTTTCTCTGGCTGTTTACAATTTTACATAATTTACTGTGGTCTGTGTGTCATTGCAGTCTTTTGTATATTCATTTGTACATGTGTGGCAAAATTAAGATGACAGGGAATCTAAAACAAATCCACTGTCTTCTCTCTTTTTACGCTGATGAACAGTGTAAAGGTTTTCAACCACCAGTCAGATCTCCCCACACCCAAACCATGATAAATCTGGTCTGTTCCCTCGTGAGAACTATGATGCAATACTTTAGCATACATCAATACAACATGTTGTCCTGCCATATATGGCATCTTCGCAGGACCCTAAACATTCTGACTTGATATAATTCAATGATTTTAAAGCACTGTGGATAAAACATACACAGAATGGTGAAGTCACCATCTAATTTGTGAAATATTTCAGAAGGAGAAGAACATTTTTAAAAAATCTAATTCAGTGGGTCATGGCAACATGTTCATTGAGTCACCATCGGAACATTTCTTTTGATTTTGTCGAGCTGTATTGTCTACATATAACCTATTCAATGAATATGTAAATTCAGTCCTTATGTATGAAATACCCTTTTTTCCAGCATCCTGGAGTCCTATCTTCAGTTGCAAATGCTTATCTTTGGTGGATACTGTTCAATGAAGCTGCTAGTTCAGGCAGCTATATCTCAAACTACACTCTCTGATGTGCCTTATTTGCAGTCACATTTGTGGATGTGGGCCTTTCACTTCTTTTTTTTTGACCTTTTGAGACCTATTTTGCACAGTTTTTAAAAGCAGTAGTTTATATCTATGCATAAAAGCTGTCTTGGCCTGCAAGGGCACAGTATATCTATTAATCTCTTAAAATAATGAATGACAGACAAGCTCAAAGCAAAAGCTGCAGCTTCTTTGTCATTTATTAAACCAAAAGAGACCTTTGTTCTGTCCACTGTCAACGAGAGAAGAAGGGACGCAAGGGTGGATCATGCCCGCTCCAGCACCCATATCAAAGATGTCAACTTCCACGATGAGTTGGCGCAGGGGGTCAGGGAGTATGTGGATGGGAGTGGTGGAGAATAGCTCTTTAAGCTGGTGGAAGCTTCCCGGGGGTCCAGCTAAAAGGAAGTTTTATGGACATGAGAGCAGTTAAGGGAGCTGCCACTGTGGAGTAGCCCTGAATTAACCACTGGCAGAAATTGGCAACAGACATTGATAAACTGTCTCGGAGGACATCATCAATGAGATTGTTGAACACAGTGGGGTTGTCAGTGAGCCCGAATGGCATCAACAGATACTCATAGTAGCTGGAGAGGGAGTTAAATGCTGTCTTCCATTCATTTCCTCTCCACATTCATACTGGGTGGTAAGAATTGTGCAGGTTCAGGTTGGTAAAAAAAAAAAAAGAGTGACAGCCAAACAGGATGTAGAATATTGAATCAATCAGAGGAGGAGAAGGGTAATGATTCTTTCTTAGCAATAATAGAGTTGAGCCCTCGGTAATCTATGCAGGGATGTAGTGACCCGTGGCACCTGGTGAACTGGCGATAGGGGAGGCTGAAATCCATCCCTTAAAGATAATGATTGGTCATGACCTGTTTCAATCATTAATTTAAATTACCATTACAGAAACTCTGAAAACTCTCAACATTATCAGTTGTGGCTAGTTTTCATTAATAACGCAGACCTGTTGACTCTCACACATTCAGTGTCAGTTTCAGTAGCATCTTCACGTTCCCCTGCTGTAGTCAGGAATTACTCAATCAATGCATATATAAGAGATTCTAGCATGGAATATAACTCCTTGTGCATGGAGGTTTATCAGTTTCACCTGCGTTATGGCTCTGGACTTCTCACGCTTTTCTTTACTCGGGGGTTGGAAGCAATGCATGTGTTTCATGATCGTTTAAATTGTTTAAATGAAATAAGATCATTGGAAGAAAGACATTTCAAATTATCTTATTTCATTTAAACAATTTAAATGATATTGAAGAAACTGGCTAAGTGGAGCAGACTGGTGCAGATGGGTAACAGGAATGCAGACCCAACCCTCCAGACCAATACTAAGGCTCAGGAGTTTGTTCCTATAAATAAGGCTCTAAAAAGTGGTTATGTTTTTCAGGATCATAAAGTACTGATAAACATACGGAAGATGAGCTTAGCTGAAAGCAAGAAGATATAAACTGACTGGAAGGTTTAGTAGGATTGTAAGCCCTCCACCAACCCAATGACAGAACTTAGCTGAGTAAGGCGAAGGTACCAGTGTGCATTTCCTCCTGGTATGGTTGAACAAAGATCTTTTCCTAAGAGTTGGTAAAAGTCATCTTTGACATTGTATAATTAAGCTGACTCCATTTTAATGACTTAAAATTTAAGAAAACAAATCTAAATCGATGTATCACTCTATAGAGTTTAGAATTTATGGCAGCAGCTATTCTGTGCTTTTGAAACTACTCTCAGAACATTGAATGTTAGTTCCACCGCAAGTCACACTGGCCAAAATGTGCATGTCTCACAAGCTGACCAGAGGTCTGTGTTGACTCGAGGTTGTGCTGGATGCCACTTCTTTGGGTGTATTTGATAGCGGCTTTGGGGGCCAAGAAGGCAAATGTTGCCTATTCTTATTCTCAACATGGATAACTGCCAAGCAGACGAGACTGATTTAATGACAGAGGTCAACAGGTGCAATACCCCATGATAAAATAGGCTTAAATGTACACCTTCCCTGGTCTAGCATGAGGGTTATCTTCACATTATATATTAACATAGAGGGCTCTATCTTACACCTAGCACAAAGAGTGACGCTAGTGGCTTTGCTCTTTTATGTACGAACACAAATGTCATTATTCCGTCCACCGCCCAGTTGGCATTAATAGGAAGCGTAATTACGCAAAACTGAGCACCTATGGGTATGTTGGTCTTAACATAAGGTGTGGTCAGGCATAAATGGCGCATAGCTATGACCGCAAAAAGTAATCACACTATTGACTGACAAAAACCTGATCTAAAGTCAAAGGTCAGTTTGTGACTGCTAATTTTAGGGCGCATAGTCAAACAGTATTGAGCATCTTTGAAGGCGAATGCACAATGCTCGTACACTCTGCTTGTTACGTATTACGCAAGCAGGGACGAGCAGCTGTGCCCACTCATGCAAACAATTAAAAATAAATAGATTAATGTGAAAAGTAATTGTCAAGATATTTCAAAAATGCATCAGAATCAGAATGGTTAGAGCAACAAACATCTGTACATCAGAGCATGCCGTGATGCAGGCTATTTAATTTAAACAAATGAACCTGTTCCATCAGGTAATTTGCAATTCAACATGTGGTCACACATGTAGATATTCACAAATTCTTCTGGAAAAAGCCATAACTTCATCATATATGCGAGCTCTGTCATTCCATTCCTCTGTTATTCCATTCCATTATATTGAAAATTAATGCGTAACGTATCTTGCATTGTTGTCCATGCTTGTTAATCCCAACATTTTAAGCAGCAACAGGGTGTAATAATAGGAACACGATATCCATCGTTTCTCTTCCCAATGATGCAGGCAGACGAAATAAATGAGCAACCGTCGTATTTCATTCTAACTTCATAAGTTTGAATGATCTCACGTAGTTTCGTTTTGAAATTCAATTCAAGTTCGCTAATGGTAATAATTTGCGAATGCCCTAGCAAGCCAGATAACTCATATTTGTAATGCTTAATATAGGCGTAAGCGGTGAAGAAAACATGCCTGAAGCAGCAAAGTAAAATGCAACATTAACGCATCATGCAGATATAGGGTAGAGGCTTCCATATTCCAACACATTAAAGGTGAGGAGAAGAGCTCATTTGATTGGTGAAGATTTGACTCGGCTGTGTTATCCCCAAACACACCTTCTTTGCCACTTGCGCCAAAAGGAGGGGCCGAGGCACAGAGGAGTACTTGCGCCGGGCTGCATCGTGCACGAAATTGCAACATACGTCTGGACACACCCCATTGGCGTGGCGCTCCCCCCATTCGCCGCACCTGCGCCCGGTCTACGAATTTAGAGCCCAAAATCCCTAGGCTTATGTCGAACGCTCTAGTCTCTCTGTAAGAAAGCAAACTCCCCTAACTACAACTCTCAACGAACTTCCATACCACTCCCTTACCTCGCCTGCTTACTTTCCGTCTCACTGAGATGATCAAAACGATTCCGAACATGACTATTCTCAGAACTTGAATTGTCATGAAACAGCCCATGCCATATACACCATTACAATGACAGTAATCATAAAGAGATAGGAGAAGAGGGGAGTTAAGGGGCGTCGGGAGGACAGACGTTGTAGAGACGGTGGGGGCTGTTGTCTCACACGTTCTCTCAAGGTGAGGGTGTCAAGAAGGAAATGTAGGGGCGAAAAAGGGAAGTTGTGGCCCATTGTACTAAACTAAATTACAAAAGTATTTTTATGACCATAACATGAGAGTCACAGGCTCCTCAACGCATCCCCTGCTCGCTGATGCAGTGTGTAAGAACAGCTGTGCTGCCCACTGATAACTACAGTCCATCTTACAGGACAAAGGGTGTCAATCCAGCAATCATGCAAGACAGAAAGTAAGTTTGTATATATCAGACCGCACAGAAGGAGCGGGGCACATAATGCATCACACCATGCAGGGAGTAAGAGGAGATGAGAAAAAAAATCAATTAATGAAGACAAAACCACAAAACAGACGAAGGTTGCTGGAAAGGGGGAGGAGGCAACTTACAAACACACGAGGGTTGTGACAGTCATATACTAGTTGTATGAAGACTAAGCCAGCGAAAGTCTGATGTTTACTCATACGCTACAGAAAATGGTAGGTAATATTCTTCATGGCTGGCATGACAGTTAAAGATTACTGTGGCTACAACAAAGTTACGATCCCAATGCAGAATGCCACGATTTTCACATTCCTTGGAGGTTTGGATAGCACTTGCGTATAAGCCTCATTAAATATAAAATGTGATTTTTCAGGGGCAATCCCTCAGAACTGATTTTATGACTCCATGTCATTAACAATTTGACAGTATCCATAAACATGGAAATCAAGTGGCAATGCATCTGCCTCCCTATTCAATGAGATAGGGATCTGCTTCTTTTGGTTGTGATCCTGCTGGCTTAAGGATTTCCATTGATAGAGAAAGAATGCGCTGTCTGCTTTCATTTGCAACATCTCTAGTATTGGACACAAGTATCATATATTGATTGGCATACACCTGCCATGTTATCAGTAAATAAGAGGCATGTCCAAAAACCAAGCATAAGAAAGCTGCATAGTAGCCTGCGACACAGCTAAAGATATGTTTTATCTTTATGACTGATATAAATAACAATGTAAAATCAATTGCAAAATTCAAAGGAATCATTTTAAAAATGTTAGGCATTTTGGAGAATGGTATGTCTGCCATGCAGTTTCATATGCTAACAATCTTTTGAGAATGAATCATGTCCATACTGATTACATACAATATGTGTGAAGGTATGATAAACTGTTCGGCAAACTAGACCAGCTTTGCAAGTTTTGAAAAGCTATGTGCTTGGCATTATTCCAAAGTGAAAGAAGTATTTTAACATGGTTTTGTGGTCGAGAATGATGAGTAGAGGGTATGAGTCTGGGGAGGACATCAGGCCCTCCCTCTCTTTCTCACGCACATATATATCTAGATATATACATATATATATATTTTTTTTTAACACAGAGTCCGCAAATAACTGTTGCCATGGCACGTGGATCAATGGTCCTCATCATACTCCTGTTTGGTGAGTCAAAAAATAAATCATCATGACTGTTACTTTATGAAAAACAAATCATCATGACTGTTACTCTATGGATTTACCCATTTTTCTGTCTGAAGCAGAAGTATGAATGCACCTAGTTCATGCAGACGCTGGGCTAACATTCAGCGGTTGTCATGCACTGAAGAAAACTGTGAACAATGCACTTCAATTTCCAAAGCTGTTAGCTTCTCTAAAGCCTACATGCAATTAACAATAAATGGATTTATTTTATTTGTACTCAAATAATCAAAATTATGTTTTCCCCTATTTGAATGAAGCAGCACAGGAAAAATTGAGCTTGTAAAGTTTCCTTATAAAATTATGTTAATAGGAAATAAGCACCAATAAACGGCATACATTATGAACTGATCTTACAGGACATAGTCAGATGCTGTCTGCTTTTTGGAAAGCTGGGGATATGTCGATAGGACTGAACATTACCTCGAGACATGAGGTAGCTGAAGGCACAAAGACTGTTGTTATTATGCGTACATCCTCAAAGTCACTGGCAGTCTGAGTCCTAGTCAAATCTGGAAGCCCCTAAGCTATACACAACCCTGTTAGCAAATGTAAATCAAGACATTTGAAATGCTTACCGGACTCGGTCAATGGATAAGTTGTCGTATTAAGAATATGAGTACACATTTTTAACACAGCTAAATTGAAGCGTCATACCGAAGTACATATCCCTCTAACTTGTGTTTTTCTTATCTTTTTTCTTGTATTGTAATGTAGCAAAGAAATGTTTGTGAACTGAATTGGAATATGAATGCGCTGTAGATATTAATGCTTGCTATTTTCATCGCAGCACTACATGGCATGTCCATTTTAATATATTTGGACATTAACAGAGTTCCCTAAACTGTTGCATTTCTTAACAGCTGCTTCACCAGCACTATCAACCACTGTCTCAGTATTGACAACAACAGAATCCAAAGAAGACCTCAACAAATCAGCCGGGGAACACAGCCAAAGAACTGAAAACTCTAGAATAACAGGAACTAAAATGGTGTCTCCCGCATCAGTGTCCACATCCGTGCCCTTTACTAGAATTAGTGGTACTGTGAATAATACCAATGAAGAAGCAAGCTCACTTGTCGAGACAAAAGGTGCATTGGACACCACTGCCAGTCTGCCAGCGGGAGTTTCAACCTCTAGCAGTCTAACAATTCGTACATCATTCAATACCACAACCAAGTCCAATAATTTTACTGACACAGGACAAAGTAAAGCCCTGACTTGGAGCCATTCCTCAATCTCACCAATAAAAAAGACATTAGTAAAAGAGACTTTAAAAGATACTTCAAACAGTTCATCAGTTACAGTACATGAAATTATATCAACCACTACAAACGCGTCTAATATATCCAGGATTACCTCTGTAAAGACATTCAGTGATATCAAAACTGAAAGCTCAAAAGTTGCTTCATCTCCTCTGATGAAGGGCGAGACTTCTTTTTCAACCCACACAACTCCAAAACCCATCATAACATCGCCCACAACGACACTTCCAACTTCTAGCACAGTCACCAAATCCCTACATACAAGCACTATTTCCACTGCTACACCAGAGGCCTCAATTAAGAATACCATAAGTTTATTTACACGAACTATTACAGCCTCAGCTCATACAGATGAATCCAAATTGACAGCCCCAGTGGTCAGAAGTTCAGTTTTCACAACCAGTAGCACAACTTTACAACCCACTATTACTGGTGCACCCTCAAGCACCAGAGCAATGCACACTGGTTCAGGGCCAACGACTAAAACCAAAACTCCCTCCCTCTCAAGTTCTGATTCCTCTACAAATGTCACAGCAGCTATGATAACCGCAGACTCCCCAATCAAAAATTATTCTTCTTCCCAAACAACCACACATATCAATACTGCCTTCGAGACAACTGATAGTATAGTCTCCACAACTCTAAAACCTTTGGAAACTGCTACCATGCATGTACCTTCAACTACAATAGCAGATGTCACAATTCACAAAGCCACAACAGTGCATACAAGTGCAACAACGATTGGTATCACAAAATCCTCCACAACCTCAACTCTGAGAGATTCCACATCTCTTATGCATGAGGCCAGCAGCACCTTTCAAACTCTTTCAAATGAGCCTAAACTAACAGGAACAGCATCCATAGGTTCAGGTTTTAATGCCATCAGCACCAGTCCACAACCCAGAAGTACAGATGCAACCTTAAGTGACAGTAAAATACATACTGGTTCAGGGCCTACAACTAAAGAAAAAAGTCTATCCTCCATTGAAACTACAAAATCAAAGGGAAAAGAGTCAAAAATAAAAAATATTTCTTCTACTGCAACTACCACTGGCACTCTTACTACCTTAATGGCTACCACTGACCTTTCAACCCCACTAACACCCAAGCTCATGGAAACTGTCACTACTACTCCTGCACCTGCAGCTACAACTACAGATTTCACAACTGACACAGCCACAACGTTTCCTTTGAGAACTACAAAAGCTGAAATCTCAAAATCCCTCACAACTTCACAAACTAGATTAACTGCCCTGACAATGACCTTTGCACTCAAAAGGACAACCACCATTAAAACACCTACAAGTCCCAAACCTGCGAGCCAAACTTCTGCTTCCACATTAATATCTTCAAACTCAACTGCTACATCTCCACATAGAAACTCCACTTCCAAAGGTACCTTGCTAACCTCTACTGTGGATGGATCACCCACATCAGCCCATCCAACAGGTTCAACTGTTGCTAATGAACCCAAATCAATGTCTAACACTTCTGCTTCCACACACCCCCTCTTCGAAAAAACTGCTCAAACGGTTCAGAAGAGCAGCACTTTAACAGCTACTTCATCATCCAATATCATAAATACATCAAACACACTAGTCCACTCAAACATACCTACACTGACTGATGCTGGGGGCGTAACTTCACTCTTGAATACCACCAAAAGAACTTCAGGTACATCCTTAAAAAGCAAGGAAACACTGTTTGATCCGACTGACTCAGCTGCTATGACTTCATCCTTCACTGTCAGGAGCGGCAGTTTAGGTCCCTTAACCACAGGCATATATTCATCTGCCGAGGGAAAACACACTGTTTCAGGGCCTGCAACTAATATCAAAATTCAGCCTCTCACAACTTCTGATTCTTCTGCTTCTTCCCCAGTTTCAACTACAATCGCAGAGTCCTTAACAGCAACTATTAACACTAATAGTGCCCCCATGACTGCAATTGATCTCTCGACCCGGACAACACCAAAACCCGCTACAGCTGCTGCCACTTTGTTTTCCACTTCAGCAATGAGTTCGGACTTCACAGTTTTTTCAGGTGAATCACTTCCTTCAAGTTCAAAGAGCAGTAGTACCATGACAACCCTTTCAACCTCAAAAATTACTCTTGGGCCTCTGACACCTGAAAATACATCCATCCTTTCGAGGAAGTCAACTGTTTCATCCCCAATGACTTCAGAAGCAACAGCAACAACTACTTTTGCTCCTGCCAGCTCAGCTGCTACCTCCCCGCTTGTGAGTTCCCAGCCTATAGCTGAAGCCACCATTATGGACCCATCGACAACATTAGCCCACTCAACAACCTCCGTGGCTTCTGCTCTTACAAATGAGGCAAAATCGACAGACTCAGCATTCAGAGCTTCAGGTTCCACTATGACCAGTACCAGTTCACAATCCACAGGTAGAGGTGCATCAAACCACATTGATTCTGGGGCCCTAACTGAAGAAAAAACTCCATTCTCAACAAATTCTGCGTCAAATGCAAACACAGGAATACTTCTGCCCACGAAATCCACAAAAAATGTTTCTTCTGCCGTTACCCCTATTAAAACTAAAACTGCATCAATGACCACAACTGAACTTTCAGCCCAAACAATTATTAAACCCATTAAAACTGTTTCCACAACATTTTTGCCTTCAACAATAACTGAAAATTTCGCAACTCAGACAGCCACAACAGTTCCTGACAGTTCCACTGCAAATGATCTTTCAAAATCCCCTACAACCTCAAACGTTTTGTTAACTCATCTTACACATCAAGAATCATCAAAAACTTCCATTGACATAAGCAGCATTGTCCTCTCAATTCGTACGACTCCAGAATCCTTCACAAAACTTAGTCCAACAGCTACTTCCTCTCTGAAAAGCCACATATCTACTGGAACATCTCAAGCCCCTACAATAAATACAATAACCTCAAAAGCCCCAAAACCTCCAACAGCTTCAGCTCTTACAAAAGAAACCAAATTGGCAGCCATGACTTCTTTTTCTACTGTTACCGGGAGCAGTTTAGGACCCACGATCACAGATATACATTCAACTACCAGAGGAAAACAAACAGTTTCAGGAACCTCTACGAACACCAAAACTCAACTTTTCACAGCTTCTGATTCCTTTACCACTCCCCCAGCTACAGCCCCAGCCACACAGTACACAACCACAGCCATTGACACAAATAGTTCTTCCATATCCTCAACTGAACTATTAACCCAGATAACTTCAAAACCCACAACAGCTACCACCACTACATTTTTACCATCAGCGATGAGTACAGATTTCACAACTTCCTCAGGTGCATCACTTTCTTCGAGTGCAACAACCAGTAGTATCTTGAAGGTTCCCACAAGCTCAAAAGTGACTCTTGCACCTCGACTGTACAATACATCTTTCCTTACAACCAAATCTACTCACTCATCCTCTATGACTTCACAAGAAACAACCTCACTCTTTACCACCGCCACCACTACCAGCAGTTTAGAACCCAAAAGCACAGATACACACTCTGTCTCAGGGCCCACAACTAATATGAAAACTCAGTCTTTCACAGCTTCTGATTCCTCTACCACCCCCTCAGCTAGATCTTCTGCCACAGAGTCCATGACCACAACTAAATCCACTCATTCATCCTCCATGACTTCAAAAGTAAAAATCTCACTCTTCACCACCACCACCACCACCAGCAGCAGCAGTATAGGACCCAAAACCACAGATATACACTCTGTTTTAGGGCCCACAACTGATATGAAAACTCAGTCTTTCACAGCTTCTGATTCTTCTGCCACTCCCCCAGCTACATCTCCAGCCACAGAGTCCATGACCTCAACCATTAAAACCAATACTGCCCCACGGACCCAAACTGATGTCTTCACAAAAAAACATTCTCCTCTCTCCCCATCTTCCATTTCCTATTCCTCTCCTTCAGAAATATTTACAAACCCAGAATACCGAACCAAAATAGGTTCATCTACTAAAATCTCCACTATCACTAAAAATACCTCCCAAAGTACAATTGATCTTTTAGCTCCTACAACAACTAAAACAGCCATTCCATCTTCTGTCTCAGCAACTTCATCCAAACGTAGAAGCTCCACCACAGCAGTTAGATTTCTTTCTGTCATTGCTGGTGCATCAACCAAGTCAAGCCACTCAACAGCTACCATTGCTTCAACTCCTTTAACTGGATCCAAATCAACAGGCCCTACAAACCTAACTCTGGTACTCTCGACAAACAGGATACAACTAACAACTTCAGACACAGTCTCATCTGGAGGGACAAGACACATTGACTCAAGGCTGACACCTGAAGACCATTCCCCATTCTCCACATCTTCCATTTCCTCTGCCACACTGTCAGTTAGATCTACAGCCTCAGAGTCCCCAACCAAAACAGTTTCCTTTGCTACAACCCTCACTATCACTAATAAAGAGTCCGAAACAAAAATAGTCCCTTCTGCTAAAACCCCCACAAACACTAATGTCATGACCACAACCTTAGCATCTGTCACTCCTAAATCCTTTACTTCATCCATGACCATTGCACCTTCTGTCCCATCAAATTTATTCACTCATACAAGCTCTACTACAGCAGTTGCAAGTCTTTCCACTAGTGCTGGTACATCAATCACATCAAGTCCCTTAACAACTACTACAGTTACAACTCCAACAAATCAACCTAAATTTACAGGTCCAGCAACTATAACTCCAGTACTCACTAGTTCCATGATACAACAAACAACTACAGACATTGCTTTTTCTGGAGGAACAATGCACACTGATTCAAGGCCAACAACCAAAGACCATTCCCCATTCTCTTCATCTTCCAGTTCCTCTACCACACTGTCAGTTAGGTCTATACCTCCAGTATCATCAATACATACAAGCTCTCCAGCTGCAACCTCCACTACCACTAAGAATACCTCCCTAAGTACAGCTGATCTCTTAGCTCCTACAACTGCAAAATCCAAGACAGCGTCAGCTGCTGCCACCACACTTTTGCCGTCAGTATTGAGTACTGATTTCACTGTTCCCTCAGGAGCATCACTTTCTTCAAGTCAGATGATGAGTAGTATAACGACAGTCCTCACATCCTCAAAAGTTTCTCTTGTTCCTCAGGCTCCTCACAATTCTTCTGCCCTTGTGAATACTTCTACCCCTTCATCCCCTATGACTTCAGAATCTCCAGCAAAGACTCCTGCGACAACATTTGCACACTCTACCTCAACTGCAACATCTCCATATAAAACCTTCACTTCCACTGCTACATCTCAAACCAATATGACAGAAGTATTACCATTACCTGTCCACACAACAACTACTGCAGCTCCAGCAACAAAAGATCACAAATCTGCAAATTCTCCTGCTCCTCTCTCACCTAGTCATACTTCTGTCCTTGCAAGCACATCTGTCCTTTCATCCCCTATGACTTCAGAAGTAACAGCAAAAACCTCTGCATCATTTTCACCTTCTGCTTCAGCTGCTCCAACAACAAATGAAACTTCCACTTCTACTACTACATCTGCAGCAACCACATGGGACATATTACCATCATTTACCCATACAACAACCATTGCAGCTTCCGCTCCAACAAAAGAATCCAAAGACTCTGTTGTCGTAGACACAGTCTTCACTTCCTCCATTACCACTTTAGAACCAACAACATCAAAAATACACTCCACAGCCAGCGAAAGAACTGAACTAGGGTCTACAACAAAAGGCAATACTCAACCTTTCTCAAATTATGTTACCTCTGCCACTCCCTCAGCTGCACCAGCTACCAAAAAGTCCTCAACTAAAACTGTCTCTTCTGATACAACCCCCGCAAAAACAACTGTAACCTCCATTACCACAGCTGACCATTTAGCAGCAGTAAATACCAAATCCATTACTCCAAACATAGCAATTGAACCTCCTGTATCAACAACTTCAGCCATACATACAATATCAACAACAGCCTTGAGAGATCTTTCTGCAATTGCTAGGACATCAACCACATTGAGCCACTCAACAGCAACTAGAGCTACAGCTCAAATAAATAAATCAAAATCAACAAGCCCAGCAACCATAACTCGAGTACTTACCAGTACTAAGATACAGCAAATTAGTGCAGACATCACCTCACCTGGAGAGACAACGCACACTGATTCAAGGCCGACAACAAAAGACAATTCCCAATTTACCACATCTTCCATTTTCTCTACCGCTCAGTCAGTTAGATCTGCTACACTACTTTCACCTTCTGAGATTGGTTCCTCAGCTACACCTCCCACTATCACACAAAGTCCCTCCCAGAAAACACCTGATCTCTTAGCTCCAACAACTGCAAAACCCAAGACAGCTGCTGCCACCATTTCATCCCCTATGATATCCGAAGCTACAATAAAAACTCCAGCAACAACCTTTAAAACTTTTGGTTCAACTGCTATATCTGCACATACAACCTCCATTTCTCCCGCTACATCTCAAGCCACGATGTCAGAAGTATTACCATCATTTGCCCACACAACGACTATTGCAGCCGCACCTCAGACAAGTGAACCTAAACCCAGTGATGCTGTTACCCTAACTTCATCATTCACTATCACTACTACCACTTTAGAACCAACAATATCAAGCGTACATTCCACTGAACCGGAGCATACAACTCAAGGCAATACTCTAACTCCCTCAAATTCTACCTCGACCACTCCCACAGCTACATCTACATCCACAACTAAAATAGTTTCTTCAGTGAAAACCCCAACAAACACTAGTATTACCTCCATGATCACAGCTGTCAATTTAAAACCTGTTACTTCAAAAACCATGACACCAATCGCAGCCATTCCACCCTCTGACTCAATTAATTCACCCACACATGCAAGCTCCAGCACAGCAGTTTCATTTCTTTCTGACATTGCTGGTACATCAACCACATCAAGCCACTCAATAGCAACTGTATCCACAGCTCCGATAAATGAGGCCAAATCAACAGGTCCAGCAGCCACAAGTCCAGAAGTCATCAGCACCAAGATTAAACCAACAATTACAGACATTACAACAGCGCGCACTGAATCCAAAGAAAATCCCTCATTATCCTCAACTTCTATTTCCCTTACCACACTATCAGAAAGATCCACAGCCCCAGAGTCCCCAACCAAAACAGTTTCTTCAGCGAAAACCCTCACTACGACTAAAATGACCATCTTTAAAGTCGCTACTACTCTCAAACCCCTTACAAAATCTTCTGATATTTCACTTTCTCCATCTCACAAAACTGAATCATCCCCATACCCAAGTTCCACTTCCACTGTTTTGGATGCATTAACTGCATCAACTGACACAATACCTGACCTAGATTCAGCTTTTACAAATGAACCCAAACTGACAGACTCAGCAGCCTCAATTTCAGACTTCACGTCCACCAGTCACAGATTAGAGCCCACTAATATGGGCATGACCACAACTGCCAAGACAACACGCACTAATTCAGGGTCCACAATGAAAAATAAATCATCAACCTCCATGACTTCAGATTCCTTTACATCTGCCACAGCTACATCCACTGCCGCAGATTCTACAACCAAAACTACTTCTTCTACCCCAACTAGCATTATTATTAATTCTGACTTAGTAACCACTACCACTATTAGAGCACCAACCTTTCCCCTGCCCGAGACAAAAGCATTTACCTCTACCCTTCCAGCCTCTGACTCAACAACTACATCCGTTCCCACAAGCTCAACTTCATTCCATCATAAATCAACAAACTTTGAGTCTACAACAACAAATATTTTGTCTGCCCCATCAGTCACTCACGAAAGCACTGACTTCACAACAACAAAAGATATCTCGATCCCTATAACTCCCAAAACTACAGTAACTACTGTCCCTACTCTTGAGCTTTCAGCTTCAAGCATAAATTTTACAACTCCCCCTGGCTCAACAGTTCCTTCAGGCCCCACAAGCACTACAACAACAATTCACTCAGTAATAATCTCAGATTTTACTTCAGATGAACAAACAACTCACGCTCCTGCAGCCACGGATCATGCTATAACAGTCCCTCAGCCAGTGAGCTCCTCCGCAATCCCAAAGCACCAAGCTACAGCAATAACTCACACTGCAAATATTGAAAATTCAGGTCTTGGGAGTACAATAGCAACTTCAGCTCCTTTGAACAACTTGGCAAAATCAGCTTCCCCGATTGTATCTGTTGTTTCTTCCCAAGCAAGTCCAAGCCTTCTCAGATCTTCCAATCATACTTTAGCCCCCCAAAGCACAACACAATCCCTGGCCCCTTCAACTATTCCGTCACCTTCCACAGCTCTATCCACAGCAGAAATGTTAACCACAGTCCCTAGTAACGCATCACCAAAAGATCCAGCTACTGTTTCCAAGTCTATTGATTTGACTCCACTGATGGTGTCCATAAGTAAGCAATCCTTAACTGCAACTGAAACGGCCTCTGAAGCAACAGCCTTTACCCATACCAGTACACCACTCAAGAACATATCCCACCTTTCCTCAACCACTGAAGACGTAAAATCAGCCAGCCATCCCTCTGCACAAACTAAACAAATTGTCTTTTTTACACAAAAGCCAAGGTTCGTTACCACTTATCCCATTCAATTTCAGTATGCAGTAGTTAGACGTGAAACCATTTCTGCAAACTCGACAGCAAACAGCACAGAGGGTGCCCTAGTTAGATCACGACGTTCAAGCGGGGATGACCCAATGCATACTCAAAGCCCTTCTGCAGTGGAAACTGGGGCCAATGTGGGGCCAGAGGGGACACTGGAACTGCAAATGGACATGAGTGGAGTTTTTCACCCTGCTTACTTGGATCCAAACACACCCGAACATCAGGAGTTAGCTAGAAATGTGACAGAAGAGGTGTGTATTTACATTCATTAATCATTCATTAACTACATGTCATAAGTCTAGTTCTTGATACACGGCATAAGTCTAGTTCTGGATTAACTTTTTATGGTGTAATTACACTGTTTCTATTTCCTCTTACCATTTATGGTATGTATATATGTTTGTGGATCTCCATAGGTGAGTCCTGTTTTCAAGATGAGGTACCCTAAGACTTTTGTACGATGCAAAGTGGATGGATTCTGGTGAGCCATTCAATGGGAAATAAAAGCTGTCTGTCCGAGTTGCATTTCAAACTTTGCACCACAACACTTTGAATACATTTTGATACATTTTCACCAGAACCTGTGAGAAACCCTGAGACACCCCAACTGCACGCGCGCAGTCTCCTCTGTCATTTTTTTCTCCATCAAAACATCCAGAGATGAAACAACTGCGCATGCGCACTCTCCTGCGGTGGTTTTGGCTGAGGGAAAAATGCCCGTGGAGAGTGCACGTGCGCAGTTGGTTCGTCTCTGGGTTTGTTACAGGCCGTGTGATTTTTTTACTTTGGTTCTGCTGAAAATGTATCAACTTCAAAGAGTTGTGGTGCAAAGTTTTGCGAAAATGTGGCACGTTTTAGATTTTGCGTTGCTGGTTATTAGAAAAAGGTAGACATCTGACAAACTTTTGTTACAGCTTGGCCATTTTTTTTTTTTTTTTGGTAGGCTTGAAATAGTAAGCGCGTATTCTCCACACTACGTGGCCAAAACAGCTGATAGGAAAGTGCATCCCGAGAAGTGGGAAGCTGGGCATAGCAAAGCTACAAACCGGCTCAACTACGCAGTGGCCTTGTAGAATTAATCCTGCTGAGCCTGATGGGCTGTCCACCACCACCACTAGTTGCATCATATACTGATATGTGAGTGGAAGATTTAGACTGGGAAGTGGGAAAGCTGTGCACGTGGGGTAGCCAGCAGCTAGATCGTTGTTGATGATGAAATACGACAATAGAAACAGTCCCTTTGAGCTATAAATGTAGAATCGCAAATTTTGTGAAGTAAAAGCGGATTTGCATTGCACACTGGCTGTTCTTGCATTGCAAATTGCGATGCAATACTGGACATTTTGGACCCTGCTACCATCTGGAGGATTTTAAGATGTATGGTATTTACTCCAGTAAATGCCTCATCTTGTAATCCGGCAATGGTTAAGGAACCTTTGAAAAATTCCTGGAGCCGAATGGTGATGCTGATCACCACCAAAATCTAATGTGTTCCTTAAACCGTCTGTATTTCATCAAATTAATGTATAACCTTTTAATAAAATATCAGAAATATCAGAAAAGATGTCTTAAAATATATTAGGAGACATTCTTGCCTCTATCTTGATTCTTGTCTCAGATATTTCAAACGCCAGTCTGTGGACTTGAGTACTTTTAGAAGCTGAACAAAGGTCTCGATAAAAGCCTATCTTCATAGCTAGCTAAGTATGTGTATGTGTGGGTATATGCAGGAATGGAGGGAGACCTCAAGCGCAGAGTAGCAGGCAAAAACTACTGGTTTATTGTTCAGTGCAGAAAGTTTGCAAAAGGCACACGAATACACAGAAACAGTGGCAATGGGGAATACAAAATATAATAGAAAAGGCTTACACACTCCAGAAAGGGAGAATAAAACAAAACCCAAATCGGTTGCAAAAACATACAGAGAC
Source organism: Gymnothorax reevesii (assembly GCA_029721435.1). Taxonomy (NCBI): domain Eukaryota; kingdom Metazoa; phylum Chordata; class Actinopteri; order Anguilliformes; family Muraenidae; genus Gymnothorax; species Gymnothorax reevesii. The sequence continues at coordinate 97,447,600 of CM056579.1, read as the reverse complement.
GCGGATACACAAGCTCTGAATTAGATTAAATTCAGAAGGGAAATTTAGACGCTCGAAAAATGCAGGCTCTCAATAAAGAGTAAATTTAGTCTCTCGGAGGGGAGAGAACCAAACCGGCATGGAGAAAGGGAAGTGAATGGTCTGATCGAGAAAGCCAGCTAAACCAAGCAGGAACTAAATAGTGGAGTGAGGTGAAACTGAACTAATAATTGACTGATTGGAGCGAGAAACTATGCTGGCTGGCAGGGAAGACGAGCTTCAGTTGGCGCTCATCACAGAATGTAAATTGCATTATGAAACAAAAAATTGGGCGATGAAAGCCCTGTACAATTATGCAGCTGAAGACCTGCATCATGTGAGAATGGAGGGGGGGGAATTGAATGAAAAACATGGTGTTGCACAGTGGTGAACAGTCCTATATGCCAGCTTTTTTTGAACCAGGCATCAGATTGTATATTTTCAAAAAGAAATTAAAATCACTGGTTACAACATAAAATAATGTGTTATTTTTCTGTTTTCAATATAGTGGAGGGTGTCTGGACAGGCCTGTCTTTCAAATCAGTCCTTTTTGATTTTATACGCATTTTCCATGATATGCCAAGTGGTTTAGGTGATACATTAATGGAGAAATTATGCATTTAAAAATCTATTCTTTCACACATTTCATCATGTCATAAATCACATTTATCATTAGCACCCTAAAAATCAATCATTCAGTCATTTTGATTATTGTTCACAGATATACAGATAATGGTCGCAAGCTATGTAATGCATATGAAGGGATTCTTCATCCTTTTTTAGATATTGCTTTGAAGATTCTATGACTAGTGTAGCAGTACGATATATTCATGGAAAATATTCTGAATCCTAATATGATGTAATTTCGTGAATGGAGATATCCATGAAAAATAGCCTTCCTTGAACATTCAAAATTATATTCATCATTTTGAGGTGCCCTCTTGTGGATAGTTGTTTAACTATAATCAACCTTTTTCCTCCTCCTCTCAAAGATATATAGACAATGCTAGTAATCTGTGGTACAAACGTCTGCTTATACTTCCTGTTTTCCTTGTTTTCAGGAACGGGCCATTGGTTGTTAATATGACCCTGATATTTAAGAGTCAGGAGGTGGTTCCAGACAGTACCGCTGTGGTGAATTATTTATCTGAAGCTCTGAGATCTGGGCTGTTACACCTGGCTGTAATAGACAGTGTCATAGTAGGTAAGTATACGTGCGTACACAAGGACATGGGAGATTTTTGGCATCTGAGTGATAAAACTTGTGGGAGGGGGTATAACCAGCATCTATCGTAATTAAGTGACACCTTCCTTCTGTGGAAGGGCAGTCTACAAAAATCATCTGCAAGAAGATCTTCCCTCCCTTCCAAAAAGAAATATCCTTGTTAAAAATGAAACTTAAGTGCTAATTTGTGATTGCCTTTGGATGTAGTATTCACTAACCCAACTGCTGTTTGCAAATACTTGACTCGCATGCTATAACAATCAATATTTTTCAGTCTTACTTTAAATACTTCAACTTCTTTTGCATCACATTTCTTAGTCCCCTAAGCAGCCAGACAAAACCTCTGTGGCATGTGACTTACCTTACACATGCCGATTTTATGACAGTGTTGACAAGGAAATTTCTGATTGGTTAGCACCTGCTGTGCATGCAGACAGAGCATGATCAGTCTTGTGATCAAGCTTAACAGAAATAGGGGCAGGAATTACAGACAGGACTGATATAGCACTTTTGTGCCTTAAGAAAGTCGCAGAAATGTTCAAAAAGTAGTTTTCAATACATTTTCCTGGGGAAAAAAAAAACAAAACAACAACATCTTGAACTTTTTTAGCACATAGTGATACATTATGTTCATCTTATAAACGGTAAAATGGGAAATTCAATAAAAAATACTCTACCATTGCCCCCACCCTCATGGCGCATAAACAAGAACAGTAAATTAGAACAAATTGAAAGAAATAAAAATGAGAAGAACGTAAATCAGTTCTACCAGCCACTTGTAGAAGAGTATCCAAGTCTGTGTGCATGGAGTTTACAGATGGATTTCCCAAGTATGAAGCACGTAGAATTACTATCCTTCTTTGGGGGCCAGATATAACATTATCATTGTGTGTGTCTGTTTGTGTTTGCATGTGTGTGCGTGTGTGTTTTTGTTTGTGTGTGTGTGTGTGGGGGGGGGTTATGGTTTTTGTGGTGTATGAATGATGAATTATATTATAACTGCTGGGTCAAAAATAACTCCAAGAAAATCTTAGTATTCTGGTGGTTTAAAATTATGAACCACTGCAATGTTTTATAATGCTAGGGTTACTTCAGGTAAAGTCACTAAATTCTCAGTTAAAAAATTATTATTGAGGGGGTTTTTACTGCTGTAAACAATAGTAGTGGATCATTTTTAACTCGTAAGACAACATAAGGGCTAAATACCTCCGATTTTTTACATTTTTACCTGACTCAGTTCTCAGTGGAGCAAGACATGACTTCCGAGGGCAGTGTCTTTACTGGATACATGACAATGCAGCCAAGGAGGATTCTGATTGGTTAGCACCAGCAGGGCATGCAGAGAGAGCATGATCAGTCACTCTGACTGTGATCAGGTATGCAGAGGTACTAGCAGGAATTACAGAGAAGCATAGTCCATAGATTTGTTCCTGCTGAGGGTCCACTAAACAATTTCACCATGTTCTCCAAGAAGAATGCGAGGTAGCAAGGCTTAAACCTTTCACAATCGCTTACTGGGAATAAGACAACTCTTGATTACCGTAAATTTCCGCTCAATCACAACGTGATATTGCATGTGGATTTTCACCCAGTTTTTCGAACTGAAAATTCCAGAAATGGACAATTTTATGTACAGAAAATTTCCATTGACAAATATTAACATCGTGACCACACACGGAGCAATCATCTTCCCACACTTGGCACCAATGAAATTTTTTCATAAGTGATACCCAAGGGAAATATGTCATGAGCTGGGCTGTGGGAAAAGCACTATAGTTATGTGACAAAAACTAATAGTCTATACATTATGGATCTGAGAATGGCATTGGTGAAGGATAAGAGTCTAAATGCTGACTTAAGACTTTCTTTTTCTTAAGACTTTTTTCCCCCTCACAATAGGAGAGAAAAGCAAAGCCAGAGTTCCAGCACCAGAGGAGTCCCACCTGCAGACTTCCCAATCACTCAATTTGATGGACAGGCCTGAAGATAGGTGATCCATTTGTTGAAGCTGCTCAATACACTGACTGACTGTACCATAAACTTTGCGCACGATCGCGAGCATTCCAATAAAGCTAGCGATTAGCCTGCACAAGTACAGTTTGTTCCAGAGACTTTGCTTTGGACGCATTTTTGTAATTCCTTCTGAGTCTTGACATTTGCTTTGTCCCAATACCCACCCTAAGCCTTGTGGTCCTCCTCAAAATGCACACTTGTGTGACATATAAGAAGTGTGAACTGAAAGTGCAGATCTGCTGGTCTACAAGGATAAATCACAGTTTTATACACCACTGCCCCAAACTCTTGCTTGGAAAGCAACAGTCCTTCTTACATCACTTTGTCACGATTTCTGGAATCTCCTAAAAATGTCACAGTAATACAGAATTTATGAGTAATGGTCTTCAGCAAAGTGCTGTTTGATGCAGATTTGTCAGAGACGTGCGTCCAGCACCCCTGAAAAACAACATTAGTAAACAGGGCACCCTGCGGTCTTGTGCACCTATGCGAGAACATGCACATGAGGTGCAGACACTCATATTGGGACAAGGTCAAGGTAACAAAGGTGCTCATCGGTTAATTCAGCAGTATCAAGTCATGGTTTAAAGGTACTGGACGTAAACCACAGACTACTTTTTAATCAAGTCATGGCATTAAATGTCTATAGGAGAGACGCCAGTCGTCTGGATTAAATCTCTCGGGATAATGTGTTTGACAGGCACAATATGCAGACTGGCTCGACAGGTTTGATCGAGGGCACACCTGGTTGCAGCGTAGAAGAGTAATCTCATTCTCTTTGTAATGCGTATTTAGTCAGGGTCACCTTTGAAGTGTTGTGTGATGATAGCAATGAGCAAATAAATAAGCTATTCGTGATATAGTTTAATGTCAACAGTTTGTATGTTGCTAGGTTTTCATAATTTTTATTAATTTTGATCAGAGGTGGTGAATCTATGATCAGAAAGTAAAAATCCTCCTCAGTATTGTGTTTCAGTTACCCGGATTTACTATCCAGTACAGTTTTTCAGGTATAGTGTAGAACTAATTAGAACCTATGTCTGGAAATTATCCTTTCAGGTCTGTGGAAGTGTCTTTGGACAACACTGCAAAATAATCAATCAGGATATAAATTCCCTCTAATTAAAGGTGACAGCCTGCTCTTTGATTTCAGCAAATTTATAAGGACTGAATTGTGAAGGAATTACTGCCTTTTAAAATTGTGTCACTTCTTGTAACTAGTTGTTGTGCTCATATTTTTATTTGTTTTGATTTGGTTACACCCACACAATCACAGCATTCCATTGCCTGCATGCCAGGCTCCAGCCATGAGCATTTGCTGTTGTGAAGCATATGGTGCAAATTGGCCTTGTGACGACAAACAATCCTATTCTTAGAAATCTATTCAATTCAGTCCAATTACATTTTATTGACATAGCAGTTTTTACAGAACTATCACACTTTACAGAGTAGCCGTAAGACATTTGCGTGGCTTAAATCCCCAAATTGCGTTGAGAGGTTAACAAACTTCCAGTAAGAGGAGAATTTGTCAGACAGTGGTGTGAAACTCCATAATAATAATAATAAAGATGAATAAATCTCGGGAGGAATTCAGCCACGGGGGGGGGGTTGGGGGGGGGGGGTGTTGAGTGATCTACACAACTTATATTCAGTCCTGATGTTCCATCTTGATATTAACTGACGCAAGGAATCAACAAAGGAACTTCCTTTCCTTCATAAAATAGACAAATTGGATGCTACATGTCATGGCTTACAGCCACATTATTTCCAGTTCATCTCTGTTGTCTAAGGAAGGTTGCTTGCTCTTTAGAGAATTCAGATGCACCCAAGGTAAAGCTCAATCCATAAGCACCTCCTCCCACGTGAATAACTGAACTACGGGTCGATGATATTCTCTTTACACCCGACCCCCAGGGAAAGTAAGGAAGAAATGTAATGGTTCTCAGCCCTTGAGGAACATCTTTCGAAGGACAGGTCACACTGGGCTCAGTCTTTTAAGGAACTGGTCGCAGAGGGGTCAGTGTTCTGAAAAATGGTCACAGAGGTGTGAAAACTATGAGTTGCAAGCACTTAATCTATTGCGCTGCACCATTGGTCATACAAAAATGTCTTGGAATTGTTTACTTTCATGAAAAATGTGAGGTTCACACAAAATAACTATTTTTACTTTATTTCTGATAACAGGACTAGCAGTCCTATCAGTTTGAAGGACCTGGCAGACAACTTTAGAAGAGAAGAGAAATATGCACTAATATGTGTATGTGAAATGTGCAATAATGTGCATTAAAAAACATAAAAGTCTATCTCACATTACATTAGCCTGCCAATACAGTCTTCAACATTTCACTTGAATGTACTGTGAACTCTTTTTATTTGAAGCACACTGTGTTTCTTAAAATGTGATAAAATTATGGAGGGATGTTGTTATGTTTAAATTTCACTACTTAACTACCCTCTTAGATCAAGGAAATTATTGTATGAATAACCAGCATGACTTGAAAGGGTATGCTTCCTGGAGACAAGCCTTTGCGCATGACAGTGGAATTTGTCGTTGTTTTGGGTCTGGATTATTTTCCTTGGCAGGCCGTCCTTTAATAAAAGAAGTTGTCCTGAGGTGGCTTAACTAGATGTATGTCAAGGTCAAATAAATCTAAAACAAGAATTGCCAAACTGAATTGAAGCAGTTGCATTGTGTGTCATTTCTAAGTTTAAAATTTCTTGACAGGTTCCAGATCTCACATGATATATTCGTCAATACTTTTTGGAAGTATTTGAGAATTTGTTGTGTTTTCCCAATTCATATTCAAAAGTTTGTTGTAACTCAGATCCTCATGGGTGAATGGCATGGCTACAGAGTGACTGTGATATCAAAATGTTGAAAATACAGTTTGTACAACTCCAAGTCTGATGAAGTAGGCACATCAAGGAAAATGCAATAAAATTGAATAGAACTGATTTGAAAATTTCACTCACCCTCTATATTGAAAACAGTACAACAAAAGATTATTTGATTCTTTTACATGCAAATGTAATTGCTTATTGAGAGCATACAATGTGATGCTTACAACAGAGTAGTAGTCATCCAGAGTAGCCTGGATCTCATCTTTTTTTTTGACAGAGATATTTTTTGTTTTGCTACTCACATGAGCACTTTGTGGTTTTCTTCATTATATCCCTATCTGCTGTTTGTTTGACCATGCATGTATGCTCTCGGTTGATTGCTTAAACTAAATTGCCTGTTGGGATCAATAAACTTGTAACAATCATCATCATGATCACTATAATCAGTTCTACATTGTTGTAGCTTCTATATAACGCTGAAATTTTATGAAAATCTGTTCATTGCATAAGGGAAAAACATTCTATTCTGGTATATTTTGACATCTTTCGAATCTGGAATCCAGAAAATGTTCCAGATCAATTCCAAAATTGAAACTGATCCTTGGACTACCATCTACCATCGCACCAAATTTATGCCAATCTGTCCGTAACTATTACTATTATTAGTTATCCTGTTAATGGACAAAAAAAATTGACAAACAGAGGTGAAAATCTCCTTGGTGGAGGTAGTGGATTGTTGTAGTATTTTCTAAATAGCAGAAGGTGAATGGACTTTCAAAATCTCTACTTTATACTTTATTTGGAATTTTTATGAACTGCGGTTGCAAATAGATCACAATACTGTATGTGAACTATGCTTCATGGAGCCAACATACGATCATAAAAATATTGATGTTGGGCCACAGTCTCATAATGAGTCTTTACTTGCATACTATACAATGTTGCATTGTTAAACTGGTCAAATTAAGGAGGTATCCTGTGTAGTCAAGCACTTGACTGACATTCATTGAAGCATGATAGCCTGGAGTGACTCCTCACTGAATGAACACAGTTGGAAGCCCATCCTTTACCCATTTGGGACACAAGATTGCAAAATATGTTATGAGAATGTCCTGACTGAATTTGTCACGGTCATAACCGGTGATTGAAAGCAATAGAGTTCTATAAGGCCGACTGGCAAAACGAGCACAATAAAAAAAACACAGACTCTCTCTAGCATTGATTCAGACAAAAATCAGAGAGGGAATGAGAAAAGGAGAGGTGTGAGGAGCTTGGAGAATAAGATGGAGTTCAATGTACATTCCCACGGTGCATGGATGCCCACCCTCAGTCTGACAGATGTAACATTGTGCGCAATTTATTGGACCAGTGTGTCAGCAGACGGGGAGCGGCTGGCAGAGGCGAGACAGGAGGCGAGTGCAGGCATGTGCCGCCATTTTACGACAAACACCGTGAACACATGACCAGTGTGAAGGTGCAGCCACTAGGGGTGTCAACATCTACACGCGTAAACGGTTACACGGATAACAAATCATAACCGTTTAGAAAAATCAATAACCGTGTACACGTAATTTTTTTCCTCCGCGTTCATTACTCACCAATGCATATAGTCGCCTATTTTTAGGGGTGGTTATGTTGCCTGAAAGCTTCAGATAATAACATCAACTAACGATACACTTAAACATTCCCACTAGAGCAGTTATCCGCATACAGATGCATGGGGCGCAATGTTACCTTGATAAAAAAAAAAAAAAGAATAGGCTGCGGAGGACTTGAGAAGAGCGCTGCGCTCATCATCTTCTCCCTGTGCAAATATCGTGCAGCTGAAAACAAAAACTGTTAATGGCTTGTTATTTTAGCCTATATTGTTGCGTGTTGTTGTACATTATATTGTTGGTTGGTGTTCTGTCGGCTTTTCACGACCTGATCACACATTCTCGCGTCTAAAGAGGAGGAAGAAAACACATTTCTTTCGCCTATTTTAGTGAATAATTGAGAGTCTCCCTCTACTTTTTTAATTTTGTGGATATAAAGGTGAAGTTTTTTTCCTCTCACTTCAGCTTACTTTGGCTTCTTTTTGAGTTGCTTTCTCTCACCAATTCCAGATTACTTTTACTATGAGACGCATATTAAAATTCAGACGCAACTCCCGTTGCGAGAGAGGGATGCAGCTTGCACTTTAAGTTTGAAAAAAAAATGTACAAAAGTGAGCAATAGTTAAAACAGTGATTAAAAAAAGAAGGTTAAACCTTTTTCAGCTTTCTCTTGTACGTTTTTCTTATCTGTCAAAATGATAGAGGATTTCATTTTCAACTCATTTTACTTTCTGTGGTTATACAGCGCAACTGCGATAGAAAAAGCTCATAAATCTCCGAACGTGTGACCGGGTACACATCGGTTAGTAGTCCTGTGTACACCTGTAGAAAAAATTGTAAACGTTGACACCCCTGGAAGCCACGCTGCGTTTTTGAGTGGAAGAGAGACCTGGAACACGGCGGGCAGGACGGCCCACCTTTCTGTGCCACAGTCCATTGCGCAATTCACTATTTATTTATCTTTTCATGACAAAGACTTTATTCATACAGCACCAGCATTGTTCACCGAAACTTTGCAACCATGCGTTACATGGGGGGAAAAATATAATGAAGTACAATACACTACAGAGGTCCATAAGAATTTGGACAGTGATGTTATTATAAAGGACTGTCATTTTTAATCACTACATGGTTCACGGCACGTAAACATGTGATAAGTGAAATTCAGACTGTCAGCTTTGGCTGGACACTTTGCATATACATTTTTAACTGTGCAGTAACTGTCCAAATACTTACACACCACACTCCACATTACTTCATGTCATTTTTACTTTACTAACCTTTGGGTGTAAAAATAAATAATAGGTGCAGTATGTATGAAGAATGTTACTGAGTTTGGCACGGGAGGTATTGGAAATTGATGGTAAAAAGAAAATGGAAACACTGATTCACTTTTGTTAATTCAGTACATTCAGCACCTGGGTCTTAGTATCCTCCTTTTTGAAGCAGGATTGCTCTCAATCTGCTCTCAATCACTCTCCCGGATTCAAAGCCAAATAATGCATTGACTGAATGATCAAATCGATATATGGCTTGCAAGGGGGAATACATAATGATGGCAAAGAGATGACGAGGCTGCAATGTGAGGTGGTAAGGAAGGCAAATAGGCAATAATCAGAATAACAATAATCAGAATAATGAAGAGGATAAGAGGGGTTGGTTGGACATGTCTAAGCTGGGTAAGGGGTGGTGCTTAAAGTGTTGTTTTTCCACTAATCTCCCCCTTGGAGTATAATTTTGAGCATTCCTGGATTTTTTTTATGGTTAATAATTTTTGTTTGGCCTCTATAAATGGCATTTACCTAATGATTCTTTGCACTTTGATTGTCAACTCACACCATGTGATGCTGAGGCTTTTTCCAGTCCGATCTCCCCAAAGGTCAATGTAAATTCTGATTGCTGAGTGCGCCATGTTAGCTGATGACAAGAATGCATCGAAGCTTAAGGGCAAAGCGTATTACAATAAAGTCACATGCTTGTTTGCCACTGACCAACAGTTTTCAAGTTGTCTGCAAAAGGTGGCTGAATTAGGGGAGGCCCAGACAAATGGGAACACGAGTGCTGATGTACGTGGAAGTGGTCATCAGCATATGCTAGCACATGACACTTGATCTCCTGTCATGGCAGCGGTGGTGTTAGCTGAAGCGTGAGCAGACACTATTCTATGTGAGAAACATGAGTGTGTCAGGCATCATGCACACGGGACAGTGCTATTCCAACTACGCAGATGAGACACTTCTGTCCAGTGATTTGATGGAATGCTTCAACTGAAAAGCTCTGTTAAGATCATGTGATCCATGAGACCTGTCAAAAAATGGTGTTCTGAAGTGATGCCTTCTGCTGTTGTTATAATGAGATAATCAACATTATTCATTCCATCTGTGAGTGGTTTTAATGTTTTGACACATGGGTACAGATGCTCCCATTGACTTTCATGGTTTGGGACCACTTGTCCACTTAAAGGCATCAGGGTCACGTATAATCAATGCACAGTTATTCTGTGTGCTCAGCTTTATATCTTATGATTAAGCATTTCTACATGACGGGAATTCTGTCTTCCAAGATTACAATGATCCTTGCCCCACAGGTTACAAAGGGTTACTGAATAGTTTTATGAGTACGAAAATGATGCATTCGCACAACGTTCAACAAGGACACTGCAGGTTGTTGTTAATGTGGGAAAAGTACCTCACATGCCCAGTCACTGGCAACGGAAGAATGTGTATTGTAGAACAATATGGTTTTCATTATTTCTCTCTATTTATCAGATAAATGTGTTGCTGAAATAATCCTGGAGATTGTAACTCGCACGTCATGGTTTAGGCCATTCTTGTCGGGTCAAGAAGCAGATAAATGATGAAGATCAAAATGAATCAGGAAAAATGCACCCAATCTTGATTTATGTTTTATTTTTATTACATTTATCTTCACTGCATTTCAAGTGGAGGGCAGCAGACTGGAGTTTCAGCTGTTGAAAAATGCATGCTGCCTTACAATTCATGAAATGTCCAATGAAACGTTTTTGAAGCCTTTCTTGGCACATTTACATGGCATGCCAAAACAGTCCAGCAACCAACTGGAAATGTACACACGGCTTTTCGTTTGAAATTCCAGAAATCTTCACAAATGATGAGCCCAGGTTTACAAAAGATTTCTATTTTTACCCTGGCCTGGTTTCAGCTGTTTCTGAACATGGGACATGGTTTTTGCAACTCCTTATCTTTCAGAGTGTATTTTCCTACAGGTTCGACCTGATCTACTGCACCCTCAGTGACAGACAGCATTAATAAAAGAATTCTTTAAAAGCCTCTTCCTGACAAAGAATAAGGAAGTTTCACTATTCTCAGAAATATAATTTGTGTGGGGAATTCTGGTGAGACATTACGCAAAAGACTTCATTTCTCACATTTTATTCTATTCCGTCAAAGAAAGTATTTTTGTTTCTTTTAATTGGCATGAATTTGCATTTATAATACAAACCCCAATTCCAATGAAGTTGTGATGTTGAGTAAAACGTGAGTAAAAACAGAATACAATTATTTGCAAATCCTTTTTGATCTATTTTCAATTTCAAACTTTTTTTTTGAAATATTCAGTCATTTTGAATTTGATGCCTGCAACACATTCCAAAAAAGCTGGCACTGGGGCAACAAAAGACTGGGAAAGTTGAGGAGTGCTCAAAAAACACTTGTTTGGAACATTCCACAGGTCAACAGGTTAATTGGAAACAGGTGAGTGTCATAATTAGGGATAAAAGGAGCATCTTCGAGCGGCTGTCGTTCACAAGCAAGGATAGGGCAAGGTTCACCGCTTTGTGAACAACTGCATGAGCAAATAGGCCCTCAGGTGGTCTCTGATGATATGAAATTTTGCGGTCATACTGATGACATCTGCAGGTAAGCATCGCAGAACATAAGGACATGATCCTCCCAGCCGGGGAGTAAGTATAAGTGAATGAGATATTTTGGAGACCACCTGAGAGCCTTTTGTCATCAGCTCAATTGTGGTATAGCCCGGTACTGAGAACAAGTTTTCGAAGCGTTACAGGCTGACTTTGCCAGGTTTTGGGGCTGTCACTATGTTAAGGACAAAGGGAACTAACTTCAGTCAACGACTAAGACAAACTGTAAAGGAGTACAATGCCTCACATTTGTGAATGTTTCATTGAACGCCATAAGTGAATGAGACATTTTGGATGTCAGCTAGTTATTAGACAAGAATCTGTCGTCATTTTAAGTTAATGGCAATCTTAGGGTGTAAAGATTTTGCCTCTTTAAAACTGGATTAATATTAGTTTGTCGTCATTGCAATAAGCTCGAATTTACTTAAATTTGAAAAAAGGTCATTAGTTGCCATGACAACTATTATGTTGGCAATACTTTGGCAAATAAGACACAAAATGCTTTTTATTAGCAAGAAAGAGCAGTGTGGTGCCAAAGAGGAATCTTCCGATAAATTCTTTGACCATCAGTTACCTCGCAATATGTGAAAATGGCAAAAAAAAAAGAAAAAAAAATCAATTCAAATTGTGTGATGGCTGTTGAGAATTAGACGCCAAAAGCAATGGCCAAAAAAGGGGGAAAACAGCAGAGGAGAGAGACACAAACAAAATAAGAATGCGAGACTCGTGCTACCGACGGACCTAGATATCGTCTGGGGTAGGAAGCAAAGCGAGCTCGAAGGGACGAAAAGAAAAGGTGCCTGAAACACCGAGGGGGAGTTAACCAGGCCGAACGGTAAGACCAAATATTTGTAGTACCCGTCATGAGTGTTAAATGCCGTCTTCCATTCGTCCCCCTCCCGAAAGCGAACCAAGTTATATGCATAATGAAGATCTAACTTTGTAAAAAATGATGCCTCCTGCAGACGTTCAAACTCGGAATTCATTAAGGGAAGGGGGTACCCGTTTTTAATGCTCATCTTATTCTAACCCCTATAATCAATACAGGGTCTCAGACCACCATCCTTCGTCCCCACAAAAAAAAATCCCGCCCCAGCAGGAGACGTGGACGACCGAATTAAACCGTTACCAAGAGATTCCTGAATATATTCTCGCATGGCCTTACGCTCAGGTCCTTACAGCAAATATAGCAAAACCCTAGGCGGAGTTGCACCAGGATAATGATTGATCACGCAGTCGTACGGACAGTGAGGAGGTAACGTCGATGCTCGTTGCTTACTAAACACTTCGGCGAGATCAGCATAGTCCATAGGAACATTAGAAGGCAAGCTAAAGTTCAGGGTGGTCCCAAATTCCTCACCCTGCTCTGAACCAGTTGCATCCGTGACAGATTCAAAATCGCTAAAATCCTCTGAAATGTAATCGTCCTCTGGCTGTCGCCAGTCAAATTGAGGATCCCATTTCAACCCCTGCTCTGCTCTTTTCTTGTCTAGGAGGATACGGTGAGATAGCCTCCTCACACTCGCTCCAGGCATCAGCCTCCCCATAGCTTGATGTCTAGGTAAACAAGTTTCATTATCTCTACAATGAGAGCCTCAATTGGTGCCCCAGCTGACGATAGGATTGCTCTGTTCCCCCCAGCTGACACAAGGTCTGGGTTCCCGTAACCAAGAATGTCCTAAAACAATGGGAAAAGCAGGGGAACTGATAATAAAAAAAATCTCCTCAGAGTCGTCACCAAAAGAAATGAACATATTTAGTGGTTCAGAAACTTTGGTTATAACTCCCGTTCCAAGCGGGCGACCATCCAAAGTTCTGATAGAGCATGACTGTGAAAGCGTACCAGTGGAAACGGAGTGCTTCCTAGCCCACCCAATATCCATGAAACAATTTACTGCACCCGAAATTACGAACGCTTCAATAAAAAATCTCTTGCACCCCACAGTTAGCTCAACAGGAATTAATGTTCGGAAGGGAAATTGCATCTGCCCCTCTAGCGCCCTCTGTATAACTAGAGAGGTTTTTCCATTTCTCTGAAGTTTCGGACAACGTGGACGGATATGACCCGACTTATTACAATTAAAGCAGATTATTCCTCTGTGAGTATATTGATTAGTCCGAGTGTCAAATGAGCTATCAACTTGCATAGGCTCAACCAGAGTAGAATCTTTTGTGGGTGGAATAGGAGCTGCATACTCGCCACTAGCAACTTTAACCCCATTGTCAGTTAGCGGCAATCTGTTTAGCTCCTCCCTTTTGCATTCGCGTATGCGGTTGTCAATTCGCACAGCCGTACGAACTAAAGAGTCTATAAAGTCGAACAGGGTTCTAAAGTAGCCAACGCGTCCTTTATATTCTCAGTAACGGCATGACTGAATACGGCCATAAGAGGAGCCTCTGGCCAGCCTGACTCTGTAGCCAGAGAGCAAAAAGCAATAGAGAACTCAGCTGCACTTTCTTTGCCCTGTTTACGGTGCATTAAACGCATAGCTGCTTCCTGACCACTAATATCTTGATCAAATACAGACACCATCTCTCTAACAAGAGCCTCCACAGACTCTACGACTGATGAATTAGATCTGATTAGTGGGCCGACCCAAGTGAGTGCTGTGCCAGCCAACAGGGATAATATAAATGCTACCGAAGAACCCTCATTAATGAATCGTGACAGCTGAGCCTTAAAAAATATTTCACATTAGGCGATGAAATCTTTACATTTCCCGGCCTTGCCACTATATCTTTGGGGCAATTGTAATTTAGGTTCTCGGGGAAGATGTCTGGATGGTGCTTCTGCAACTTTTTGAGAAACTTGTGTAGACAGAGACCTAACACTCTCGGTCAAGCTTAACAGAACGCTTTCCTGACTCTGAAGCGAGTTCTCTTGAAGGCGGAGTCTCTCAACTAGCTCCGACTGCTGATTACCCAGGCCCGAAAGCCCTTTAGCAAAACCAGCCAGCATATCTTGCTGGCTGGCAACAGCCCTTTTTATTTAGGCAAGCGCTGATGTCTCCATGTTGGCTAGAGTGTACTGAGATGGGTGGTGAGTTTGAGACGCCAAACGCAGTGGCTAGAAATAAAGGAGGACACGCAGAAGGGAGAGAGACAAACAAACAAAACAGAAGAGCAAGAATTACGCTTCCAACAGAACAAGATGTAGTCCGAGGCAAGGAAGCAAAGAGAGATCGACAGGACGAACAGAAAGAGGAAACACACAGAAAGATTCCCTTACTAACTAGAACTCCTCCTCAAATATGCAGCTAAACCCTAAGAGCTCTCTTACTAGAGACCTTACCAGCTAAAGTATGAAACATAGCACTGACACTCCAGCAAGGGAATTGAGACGGAACTAGGGCTTAAATAGAATCCGGGCGATGCCCCCAATTAATGCCACCTGGCCCAAGAATTCCATTGAGAGCAAAACAATGTCGTCCCGGACGAGAGCAGCAAAGAAAGCTCTCAAAGCCACCAAACCATGACAGGATCAGCGGGAGTCGGCACAGAGCCGGTGCAGATCCAGAGCAGATCTGGAGTGCATGCGCTTGCTATCTGGGTATGATGATGATTATGATCATGATAATAATGACGCGATGATGGTGGTGGTGGTGATGACAATGATGATGGTAATCATGATAATAATGAAAATAATGATGATAGTGGTGATGGAAATGATAATGATGATAATGACGATGTGAAGATGTTAATGAGGAGGATGATGACAATGTTGATGATAGTAACAATGATGAAGTTGATGATGACACTGGATGCTGATAATAGTAGTGATGATGATGGTGACAATGACAATGGTGAAGTTGATGATCATGATGGTTGTGAAAATGATTATGTTGATGGTGATATAATGGTCATGATTATTATGACCGACAATGATGCTGATGATAATGATTATGTTTATGCTGGTGATGATGATGATGGTGATAATGATGATGATGATGATGATGATAATCAGATTGATCGGAACAATGATATAAATAATTGTTACGCCCGGGTACGTGGACTCAGTAGGCAGGGACAGAGGCAGAGGCAGCTGACTGGGTACAGAGAGTTTATTGTTATAGGCTAGACAGAGACACTGAAGAGGATGGAGCAGGGCTGGCAGGTGAATGGTTCCAAAGAGGAGTAAGCTGGCTGGAGTCAGGGTGGAGAGTGAAGCTGGTAATCCTGGACAGGGGAAACAAAAGAATCTGGAACTGACTAGAAATGGCGACTGAACAGAACAAACAGGAAAGCTAGTTAAATGTAAAGAAAGCTGGAGCTGAAACTAACTGAGTAGCTGAGTCCATAATCCAGCGCTGACTGATTGTGGACCAGGAGCTTAAGTAGGCAGGGGCTGATCTGAAGAGTGGCAGCTGTGTAGCTGAGGCCTCAACTCCAGCACAGCAGTTCCTCATTAGGCAATCAGTAAATTCACACAAACGCACAGAAAGAGAAGGACCTGGAAGCAGAGGGCATGACAGTACCCCCTCCTCAACAGGCGCCCCCTGGCGCCCCATGGAACCGGTCAGGGTGGAGACGATGGAAATCCCTGATGAGCGACGGGTCCAAGATGTCACGCCCGGGGACCCAACAGCGTTCCTCAGGGCGTGGACAAGTTTCAACTGGGACACATGATAATAGCCTCAATTTCAAACGGACCAACATAACAGGGAGCAAGCTTCCTGGACTCTACTTGGAGGGGCAAATCCTTGGAGAGGAGTCATACCTTCTGTCCTGGGGCAAAACAGGGAGCTGGAGCACGGCGGCGGTTAGCTTGGACTTGGGTCTTGGATGAAGCACGGAGTAGAGCAGCACGGGCACACCTCCAAGTGCTACGGCAGCGGCGCATATGGGCTTAGACAGAAGGGACCGCAATCTCCTCCTCCTGATCTGGGAACAGAGGGGGTTCATAGCCAAGGGAACAGAGGAATGGAGACATACCAATGGAGGCCTTAGGGAGTGTGTTATGGGCATACTCCACCCAGGGTAGCTGAGTACTCCAGGACAATGACTCTGCCGTGGTAATGCAGCGGAAAGCAGCCTCCATCTCTTGATTGACTCGCTCCGTCTGGCCATTGGACTGCAGATGGTACCCAGCGGACAAGCTGATAGTCGCTCCAATGGCTTTACAGTATGCTTTCCATACCTAGGAGGTAAATTGTGGGCCCCTGTCGAAGACAATACCTGAAGGCAAACCATGGATCCAGACAACATGCTGCACCAACAAGTCGGCAGTCTCATGTGCAGAGGGGAGTTTGGGCAAGGTAATGAAATGTGCAGCTTTAGAGAAACAAAGCACAAGGATGCAACTTGTTATCTTTAGGTGAGCATTGGGACAGGACGGCACCTACCACCGTGTCAGAGGCATCCACCTCCACAATGAACTGCTGTGACCTGTCAGGATGGATCAGGATGGGAGTAGAGATGAATTGGTGCTTGAGCTCTGAGAAGGCCGCCTCAGCCTCCAGAGTCCAGCGGAACAGAACAGATGGAGAGGTGAGAGCAGTTAAAGGGGCAGCTATACTGCTGTAATTATTAACAAACCTTCAATAAAAGTTGGTGAAGCCATTGAAGCGCTGCAACTGCTTGCGGTTGGTAGGAGTTAGCCAGTTAACGACAGCTGAGACCTTAGCTGGATCCATTCTGAGCTCCCCTTGAGAGATGACAAAGCTGAGAAAGGTGGTAGAAGTGATATGAAATTCATATTTTTCAGCTTTGACAAACAGTCTGTTCTCCATGAGGTGCTGCAGTACTGTACGAACATGCTCCTGATGTTCTTGGAGAGAGCGAGAGTAAATCAAGTTGTCATCCAAATAAACAAACACAACCAGCCAAGCATGTCACAGAGCACATCATTAACTAAGGCCTGGAAGACTGCAGGAGCGTTGAACAGACCAAAAGGCATGACTAAGTACTCAAAGTTACCTAATGGAGTGTTAAAAGCAGTCTTCCATTCATCACCCTTCCTTATGCACACCAAATGGTAGGCATTGCGGAGGTCCAGGGTGGTGAAGATGGTTGCTCCTCGGAGAGGGACAAAGGCAGAGTCAATGATAGGCAGAGGATACTTGTTCTTGCCTGTGATGTTATTCAGCCCCCTAAAGTCAATACAAGGTCTCAATGTGCCATTTTTCTTCCCCACAAAGAAAAAACCAGCGCTTACCGAAGAGGATGATGGACGGATGAGGCCGGCTGCTAGAGACTCCTGTATATACTTCTCCATAGCTTGCTGCTCAGGACAGGAGAGTTTATACAGTTTGCTACTGGGAAGTGGAGCCCCCGGCAGGAGCTCAATTGAACAGTCATATGGCCGGTGGGGGTGGGAGATAAAGAGCCTGTTCTTTGCTAAAGACTGGGGCTAGGTCACGATAAACTTCTGAAACGGATGACAGATCTAAGGATCCTGCTGCTGGGGGAGAATCAGATGTGGAGGTTAGATTTGAGCAGAGACAGTGTGAATGACAGCAAGGGCTCCAAGAACAGACTTCCTGTGGTCCAATCAAATATGGACCTTTAACTAGGGAAACCCCAGGACCACAGGAACATGAGGAGAGTCAATAATTAGGAAACTGATTACCTCCTGGTGATTTCCAGATAGATGTACTGGTACAGGAGTTGTCCTATGGTTGATAGTGGCCAGCCGCATACCTATTGAGAGCTTTGGTTTCCAATGGGACCTCGAGGGGCTCCGTCATAATGCCCAGCTGCTGGCAAACGGCACTGTAGAGGAGACTCTCATCAGCCCCTGAGTCGATTTGTGCTATAACAGGAAAGGACTGCCCCCGCTACAAGAGGGCAACATTGAGTTGAGGTTGGTATGGGTGACAACGGCTGGCAACATAGCTCGACAGTATTTCTCCCGCTACTGACGAGCCGACCCTTTTACTGGACGGATGGGGCAATGAGCAATGAAATGGCCAGCTTGGCCACAGTACAGACAGGCTTGGGATTTGATTCTGCGGGCTCTGTCCCGGTGGACAGGTGGTTGCCGTCTACTTACATGGGCTCAGGCTTGGGACTACTCGACATTTCCCGGGGAACCTCTTGAGGGCTCAGCACATCTCAGCGGAGACTGTGGTATGTTCGCTGTTCAGAGCGAAACGTTGGGGAAATCGTTGACTCGGCACGTCCCAGGGACAGTTAGTCACTCATTTTAATGGCATATTTTATGGCCTCATCCAAAGTTGTGAACTCTCCCCGGAGTACTATCTCTCTTCCAATGTCACAGTTGAGCCCATTCTGGAAGGCGGTGATGAATGCTGCCTCGTTCCAGCCCAACTCCACTGCTAAAATTTGGAAGTGACTCACAAACTCCCGGACAGAGAGCCTTCCTTGGCGGATCAGTGAAAGCTGCAGACCGGCTTGCTGACCTTGTATGGGATGATCGTACACACGCTTGAGCTCTGTAGCGAAGGCATCTGCAGACATAGCATGGGGGGAGCGCTGCTCAAAGACGGCATTGTAGAAGTTGAGCGGAGGACCCTCCAATAGGTTCACAACGTAGGCCACCTTAGCTGCTTCACTGGCGTACCGGCTTGGTTGGGCATTGAATGCTAACTGGCACTGAGTGAGAAATTGACGATATGTGTTGGGATCTCCTGAGTATTTTGCTGGAGGCGGAATATGCGGTTCGTGGCTGGTCGAGATGTTATCAGGACCTGGTGGGGCGGCTGGAGGAGCTTGTTGAGCAGCGGGGGGCTGAATAGCAGGGACAGGACTGGCGTCGAGTCGATTGGTGAGGGTAGCCAGGGCACTGGAGACTTTAGCCAGTTGGTCAGTGACTTGACGCAGGGCTGTGTCGAGACATCCTCGCTGCATTCCCTGAAGGGCTACTGCCTTTTTGAGTGCCGCCTGCCCTGCAGAGTCCATAGGGGCTGGATTATACTGTTACACCCAAGTACGTGAACTCAGTAGGCAGGGACAGAGGCAGAGGCAGCTGACTGGGTACAGAGAGTTTATTGTTGTAGGCTAGACAGAGACACTAAAGAGGTTCGATGGAGCAGGGCTGGCAGGTGAATGGTTCCAAAGAGGAGTAAGCTGGCTGAGGGCGGAGAGTGAAGTTGGTGGTCCGGGACAAGGGAAACGAAAGGATCAGGAACTGACTAGAATTGGCAACTGAACAGAACAAACAGGAAAGCTAGTTAAATGTAAAGAAAGCTGGAGCAGAAACTAACTGATTAGCTGAGTCTATAATCCAGCGCTGACTGACTGTGGACCAGGAGTTTAAGTAGGCAGGGGCTGATGATCTGATGAGTGGCAGCTGTGTAGCTGAGGCCCCAACTCCAGCACAGCAGTTCCTCATTAGCCAGTCAGTAAATTCACTCAAACACACAGAAAGAGAAGGATTTGGAAGCAGAGGGCATGACAGATAATGATGAAACTGATTATTATGATGATAATAATGATGGTGATGATGATGGTAGTTATAATGACGATCACAAAGATGATGATGATGATGATGATGGCGACAATTATGGCAATGATTATGATTCTGATGATGACAATGATGATGGTGATGTTAATTGCGGTGGTGATGATGAATGACTGTGGTCACGATGATGATTATGATGATGATGATGATGAGGATATGATGGTGGTGTTGATGGTAATGACAATAGTAATGATGTTGATGATGATAATGATCATGATGACAGTTATGATGACGATGATAAAGATGATATGATGATGATGGTAGTGGAGGTGGTGATGATGCTGTTCACTATTTGTGCCACATTTCAGTTGATCGGGTCAACATAAACTCTATCTATCTATCTATCTATCTATCTATCTATCTATCTATTCATTCCACTTCTTCCTGGCTGGAGCCCATCCCAGCATACAATGGGCAGGAGGCAAGAACATACCCAGGATAGTTCATCAATCCATCATAGGGATCACAGACCTCTCATTCACACTAGCATACTAAATAGCCTATGATATTTGGACTGTGGGAGGCTTCTGGGGTAGTTTTAAAACTCATTTGAACTCGGGGAGTTAACGCATTTGAACCCCTAACACTTTTACACTGTGGCAACACAACAAAGCTATATACAACGTGTGCTGCGTTATGCTATATAGAGTGTGTTTATACACAGTTAGGTGTGGTTTACATGTCTAACTGCCCATTAAAGATTTAAGTTATATGTGTGTGTGGAATGGTATTTCATACATTTTCATTTCAAAATAAGTGTTTGCCACTAACATGGCAATATCCCCCGCCGCCTCAATTTTATGTGTCCTTACGGACATACGGACAGCTGTACGTACGGATGGACGGACGGAGCCCAATGCTATAGCCCCCGTTTTGCGCTAATCACGCAGCGGGGGATAATGTGAAGACAAATTATCTACTAAAATTTGGGAAACAAAAGAGATTCCTGACTCTTTGCCTGGAGGTGACTCTTATGGTATTTCCCAGTGGTCTGTTAGGTTTGATATGCATATAATCAGTCAACTTAGCCTTAGACACATTGTTAACAACACTGGTATTGAAAAAACACTAGCTTTGAATGATGATGATAAATGAAAAGTTTATTGGTTATTTGTTATAACCAAAGGATAGGGGCAGAAGCTACAGCTTATGTGAAGGCCCCCCCTACTCACATTTTATAAGTGTACAAACAATTTGTCAAAAATTAATAATAATAATTAATAATAACAATAAAATAAAAGTGCACAGTATGGAATTCTGCCTGCACTACACACAGGTTCCTATAATCATGTTCACACAATAAGGCTATTGGACAGTGTAATAATCTTTTTTAAACAAGTCATGATCCCACAGATAATCACTGATCATTTCACTTTGAGACCTGTATTTGTCTAATGATATGTTTTTGAACCCCTTTTTAAACATAAAGACATTCCTGCTTTTTTTCAATTCATCTGATAATGAGTTCCATAACTTGACACCACAGATATAACAGATATACACCTACTTTTCATCATTGTATTGAAGGTGGGTTGCTTCCAATTCAGTTGCCCTCTAAGGGCATAACACCCTTCTCTTTCACTGAACATCCTTTGAATGTTGGGAGGAAGTAAGTTGTTACGAGCTTCATATAGAACTAGTGCTGTTTTCTGATTCACCAAATCCATGAACTTCAGTGTATTTGTTTCATGGAATAAGATATTGGTGTGGGCACTGTAGCTAATTATTCACAATACGAATAGCTCTTTTCTGGATTGTGCACACTGGCTGTAAAGTGGTTTTACAGGCATTCCTCCAGATCTACCTTAAATAAGGTAGAATTAAGATGTTGTAGAGAGTGTTCATAGACCTGTGGCTGAGATTTTGGATCTGACATGTATCACTTGAGGTTTCTAGCTAAATTTGTGATCTATTATTACTCCTAAGAAGATGTTTTCATATACTCTCTAATTCAACCGTATCTATTTTTAAACTTACCTGAGTGTTTAAATGTGTTCTGCGGTTACCAAAGATCATGTATTTTGTTTTGTTTAAGTTTAGAGATAACTTATTGACATCAAACCACAATTTTAATTTATTTAATTGAAAGACCTTATCTAGCAGTCCTTGTAGGTTATCATCTGAACAAAAAATGTTTGTATTATCTGCAAAAATAACAAATTTTAGTATGTTGGACGCCTTACAAATGTCATTTATGGACATGATGAATAATTTCGGTCCAATTATGGAACCCTGTGGCACTCCGCACTTGATGTTGGCCAGGTTGGACGTGGCTGTGCCCATTTGAACGTATTGGCTTCTGTTTTTTATATAGCTCTTTAACCATTCTAGACCTACTCCTCTAATTCCAAACCTTTCCATTTTATGTAGCATAATATCATGGTCTTTCCATGATGGTATTGGGGAAGGCTATTTCTTAAGAGCGTCATTGCCGAACTGAAATGATTCTGAATGATTCCTTGGATCTTGATTGCTTTCTATTGTTTCCTTTTTGCAAAAATAAATTAATAAGACATTTTGTATTTTTAAAATGATGTGTGTGTGTTACAGTAATCCGTGTTGACAAGTCCCAAGCAAATAATGATTAAAGAGAAAAATTGACAAACTTAACTGTACCTAGAGAAAAGAAAAGCAGAGTTGCATTTGGATTTTGGATTTAGGCCCAGATTTAAGTATTCGTGGTCTACATTGATCTTACTCCAAGTATACTGGGTTTGTCAGGTGGGGGAGTGTACAATGTCTGCTATATTGAATAAGATGAGACAGAAGTGACCCTGACTCTCCTTTTTGTTACTTTAAAAATATTCTTAGGGAATTATTGTTCACACCGGCAAAGTTTGAAAAGGAAGAAACAGGAAACAAGAAAAAAAGTTTCAGACCTGTGAATGACTCAAAAATAAAAGCAAACTAAACCAGTTTTTTCTGTTTTGCTCTGCTGGTGTGCATGTTTTTTTTTCATTAAATTCACCACTTATATTTTCTGAGTTTGTTTGCTTTCAATCACCACCTTGTAACACGGTGTCATTTTCTCAGGGTGTGTAAAATTTGCATCCTTATCACACTGTTTCCTTTCCATATCCACTGTTTTGGCAGTTGAAATATTCATCTTTGACTCCTAAGGAATGTATCTCTGATATGCCTTTTGACGAGAAGCAACAGATAGATATGATGCCAAATGAGTGAAAGATCTGAGTGGTGTTTTTTTGTGGACAATCACTAAAAGCATCTGCATTTTCCGTCACTTTGTTGATGCATTTTTCTGGGGGTTGCTGCTGTTAGTATGACGTCACTGTTTTTTCAGCTCATTTGTAGAACAACATCAAAACTTCATGCTCATTGCTAAATCAGTGCCACACAAGCTAAGGTGGGAACAGTACTCCTTGAAAGATTAACGCCATTTTTTGTAGATCCAGAGTACAACTTCTCAGTCTTCTCATACTGTATATCAGGTGATTTATTTGAAGAATAAATAGGTAAGTGTGAGATTTCTAAAACTGTTTTTGATTGCTAACAATTTCTCTTGGTATTTGCATTTTTTATTTGCTTGTTTTTTATTCAATTATTGATAAATTAACAGGGCTTTTTATATTTCTCCTCATTTTCTGTTTATTCAAATATATACTAACCTTCTTTGGACTATTTGTGCTCTCTTTAGTGCTTTCTTTGTAGAGCATCTTTGTTGGAGAAAGAATTTATTCCTTAGGGCGGACTTTCTCTCTGATTGAGAATGTTCCTTTCAAGACAAGAAACCAACCCAAAAACTATGATCATTTTGGTGGCTAACAGATAGTTAATACAATTATGGGATATATTCCTGCATTATTTTCTACACATAAAATTTAAAATTAGTTCCTCTCTTCATTTGGTACTATACCACAATTAAGTTCTTTGGAGGTTTCCTTTTGTACTGTGGCTTGGGTAATTGGATCATATATAAAGTAAAACCTTTCTTTTATTTCAATTAATTTCATGATGCTTAGAAGAAGTACATCTGTGGTCACCAAAAATTTCATGTTTAGTTTAACCAGAACAAGTACAGGAGGAGACATCTGTAAAACAGTTAAGGAAATTCTGCACTGTGTAGACATTCCTTAAATTACTAAAGTTGGCCTTAAAACAATGGAGGCCGCAATAGGTAAATCAATACGGAAGAAGGTAATGAGAGAGATAAAATATTTAACCTTAATTATGTTTTCAGCAGTGTATGAGGATACAGCAATTAAAAGCACCTTAATATGTTTGCTGGCTTGAGCAGTAAAAGCAAAATTTTAAGAGAAATTTCCCTCATTCAGGGATGCCTGATATTTATTTAAGCGTTGAGAGAAACCTACAGGCAAGCAATTCATGTACAATAATCCATTCGGGCAAGATGTTTATAAGAACTAGGAGGAGGTGCAGCTAACCTATGGCTTCTTTGAATGTATTTTGGCATTCTCTCTTCTGTTGAATAAAGCCAGCATTCATCAACTGGAAAACAGGAAGCAATTATTTATTGGATCATTCCATGTCAATTCAGCAAATTTCAGAAAATTTCCCCACCTGACCACAGATTTATTTAAATAAAATTCTCACAACAAGGCCATGTACTTAATAGGATATGTGCAACGTTTCAGTTAAATATCTTCTTTAGTTTTGACAAAAAAATTTAATAAAGATGGCAAGGTTTTGCTGATTTTTGCACTCCTTTTTGCAACGTCAAATAAAAGTGGATTTTTAGGAGGCAATATCTCTAGTTATATCAATGCCATAGGCTCAAAAATTTCCACAGTGTAGCATCTATGCCCTGTACACTTGTGAAACACATTTTCAATGGCAAATATGTTTCTATTAGGGAGCTGTGGCTGTTTGAAATGGTTAATTTATTTGACGAAGTTGTCTGTGACACCAACTTTGAAGGCCAATTATGACCAAAGTTATGCAGATAGAGGGCTGATTTTTTCTGGGCAAGTTCTCCTTACATAGTGCTATTGGTGCAATTAACAGCAAGCATGTCAATTTTATGGTTGTCCGAGAAAATAGACAGCAAAATCCTAAAAAAGCCAAAATTTCCTGAAACTTGACATCAAATTGTCGAGGTGTGACAACCTGTAAATTCTTGAAATCTTCACTATCTTAGAGCGTACATTCTTGGCCATCTTTTTTCAGAGGTGGTTGTGATGCAACTCTTCATGAAATAGTCATGAATTTTTTAGTTTATTTTTCATTGTTTCAATGTGATTCCTAGCATATTGCAGGAGTTTCTGGGGCTGTAATCGTAACATCAGAAAACAGAAAGTCACTTAAAGATCTGCTATATTTAGATACATTGGTTATAGTTCCATACATAGGTCTGGAAATGGCATATCAAACTTGTATATATGGAATTTATTTAGCAAAACTGATGAATGATGACATAATCTCAACCATTGGATGGCATTGGAGGACTTACAAATTGTTTATTTCCCCAAATTGACATTTATAATTGTGCATACAATTGCAGTTTAATTAAAGTGTTCCTAATTTTGATAAATGACCTGCTATATAATAAAAATAGCCCAGGATGTAAAAAGGTTGATACTTGTAAGTACTCATTTCATTACAGAGAAGCCCCCAAGAAACAGGGAACACCTTGGTGTGGACTTTCAGACACCAATGGTTGTTGGGATCAGATCTCAAATTTGTATTAACATTAAAAAACAGTTGAAAAATGAGCGTTTATAAGGTGTTACTAAAAAATTCATAACTATTCAATAAAGGGTTACACCTCAACCACCTTTGAACCAAAGATAGTGAAGAATGTAAGCTTTAAGATGGTGAAGATTTCAAAAATTTACACGTTGTCACACCATGGCAATTTGATGTCCAATTTAATGAAATTTTGGCCTTTTTAGGATTTTACTGTGCATTTTCTGGACAACCATGAAATTGACATGCTTGTTGTTTATTGTACCAATAGCACTATGTGAGGAGAGTTTGCCCAGAAAAACTCAGCTTTCTACCTGCATAACTTTGGTCATAAATGGCCTTCAAAGTTGGTGTCACAGACAACTTTGTCAATTAAATTAGCATTTTCAAACTTCCATAGCTCCCTAGGAAAAAAAGAAAAGCCATTGAAAATGTGCTTGCCTAGTTTACTGGGCCTAGATGCTACACTGTGGACCATTTTGAGGCAATGACATAAGTACAACAGGAGATATTGCCTCCTAAAAACTCCCATTTATTTACATTGCAAAAATGAGTGTGAAAATTCACACGTTAACGTCTTTATTATTTTATTCTGCCAAAACCAATAGACATATTTAACTGAAATTTGGCACAAAGCCTATTAAGTACATTACTTTTCTGTGATAATTTTTTTTTGACAAATCTGAGATGGTCAGGTGGGAGGCATATATGGAATTGACATGGAATGACCCTTATGACTAGTGAATTTTATGATTCTATCCCATGAAGTCAGGCGATAAATTATGTCCCGAGTTATGATTTTGAGGAGGCACTGTTTTCAAACATACTTACTGCCGAAGGTTGAATTCATCATCTGAATTTTTTAAATTGATATTTATAGCTTGGTTTTGTATTAATCTCCCAAGCAGTTGAATTATACAGTCAAGAACTAGTCAATTATTTGCCATCAGACAGATGCACAGATTATGCCAACGTTTAGGGTTATCTCCACTCAGTGCAGTTTGGTGGAAAGAAAACAGTTTGGTAGAAAGTTCTGTGGGCAGAAAATAGTTCCTAAATAAAACTGAACATGGTCTGTGGATTATTTTGAGTAACTGGGTCATGATTTCCAGACATAAATAAATTCAAAAGCAATATCAATCGATTTATTTCTACATTTATTTGTTTATTTTATGCTTTGGGCACAAGTTGAGTGCAATATATTGCTATCATTTCGAGAGAAGGCAGATATCTCTACAACCAATATCTCCTTAACTAAAAAACTCACATTGACACATTCTGGATGGATAAATAGTATGCCTGGCCAGAGGAAAAATATGGATTTTTGATTCTGGGGATTTTATTTATGTCATGGGGGTCAGAAAGTCTACAAAACTACGGTCAGACACTATCAACTCAACAATAAGATTTTCGGGAGAGTTGCCAAAAAAAAAAAAAAACCACTCTGCTGTCATCAAAAAACAAACTCAAACCCTGACAGTTTGCCAAACAGCTCTGGAACTTCCAATGGGATTGCTTTATTAAGTCAAAAGAGACTAAAATAGTGTGCTTATGTTAAAAAAAAGAAAAGAAAACAGGGATGGGTTTGGCAAAAAAACAATAAAAGCCATTCAGTGAAGAACCTCATCCTCAGAGTGAATTATGGTGGTTTTTTCTTTGATTTTGTTGGGCTTTGGTCTTCTGGACAGCTTGTTAGGTTCAAGGTATCATGGATGTCATCAAGCACCTGCCATTGTTAAATGAAACCTGACTGTCTCTGCCAAAGGCTTGTGCTGGACCACGGTTGGATTTTCCATCAGGACAATGATGTAAAGCATGCATCAAAATCCACAAAAAAATGGTCTTAGACCACTTAATAGCGGTTTTGCTTTGGGCATTCTCGTCTCCCAGTTCAATGAGAGTCCAATAAATGTGAATTTAAGATTGTGATGGACCTGGAGAGATTCTGCATGGAGGAATGGTCTCACATTCCTTCCCATGTCTTCCCCAGCCTGATAACTCACTAACTAAGAAGACTCAGAGCTACTATTTCAGTAAAGGGAGGCTGTACAAAGGCTGAAAGGGATCCAATAATTATGGCACACATTTTTGAAAAATAATATCATGATGGTAATTATTATTTTCTGCACTTCATCACTGTTTAAATTACAACAACAAAAAACGTGAGAAGAAAAAGCATCCAAAACTGAATAACAGTGATTGAATTGCAATATCACATTGTTATGATGTGTTATATTTCTAATCTTACAGCAATGGCCACATCTATTAAGGCTGAGTGTTCTCAGAGTTCACATAAGGTCAATTTTGCAAAAATGATTGAAAACAGGTCAAGACCAATTATTAGTTGATAGGGATGTTCTGTGCCTCCTCTATTTTTGGCTCACCAGCCACCACTCCCCTACTGCAAGAGGGGTGCTATTACTTTAACACTTTCAGGAGTACAATGGTAAACAAGCTATGAAAATCTTTGAAAGGGAACACTCAGATATCCTGTAACAATTGCACCAGGTACCTTAAAGCAAATCAGGACAAGAACACGGATTAAGGATAATGACAAAACATTAAAAAAAAGAACTCAGGAGGTCAAGAACAGAGAGATGTCAACAAAAAAAAAACAATCCCTGAACAAGTTATGCTTTTAGTTCAGAAAATACATGGAATTTTATGATTTCTGGCGGAAGAGACAGGTGAATACATGAGGTAAAATGGGGGTTGCTCTCCGAAGAAAGTTGGGGCACTGACAGAATATATCACGCAGAATGGTCTCTCAGGGTAAAATAGCATGGTGATGTTATTTTATGCATACAGCTCATATTCACTGAGTGAAAAATTACCCGTTTGTTGAGTTTTACGCCCAAAATAAATATTTTTTGAAAGCTGGAGCTACCTGCCACTCACCAATAAAGTAGCCAGTATTAAGTATTAGTATTATTCCGACTTGACCATTTTGAGTTACTGTAATCAGGTAATAGTTAATTATAGCCTGCACTACTCCCTTTTACAACCTAGTGTCCGGAAAAGTCAGAATCCTGTATAAAATATAAATAAAAACAGAGTGCAAACATTTGCAAATTATTTAAACTCCTACATCTAATTGAAAATAGAACAAAGACGACACATTAAATGTTTAACTGAGAAATTTTGTTTTTGAAAAATATCCAGTCATTTTGAATTCCAAATAATGACCACCTGCACCTCTGACATCTGATAATATTATGGCAGATAAAATATTACTCTTTATCAAATTCTTTGATGTGAAATATGTAGTAGTAATGAATCCCATGAGGCTAAGCCACTGAAAGATTTAGCTGTGGTGCTCCACTCCTTTAGTTCATATCCTCTCAATGTGGCATTATTTTGCCATCCTTTCTCTGATAGAAGCTGGAAGTACCTGTTACACTGCATAATGTTGCAGATCAGATGAGATGGTGTAACATACAAGGGTTTGCTATCTCAGAGTTGAACCAGCATGACAAGTACGTGCTCAAAAGTAAAATGACATCTAACTCGTGGGCTACAAAGGTTAAAAGGAAGTGAAAAACATTCCTCTTAATCCGAGTTTTCAAAGCTTGAAATCTAACACACGCAGCTAAGAAAAAATGTCATGTCTAATGCGCATGTCGTCCCCCCCTAAAATTCCTTTGGAAGGATGCAGTCTGAATGAACAGTGAACAGAACACAATATGGAAAAAACCAGTTGATATATTTACAGATCAGTTTGATGTTATATAGTATGATATGTTTATGGCTGAGGCAATAATATTCGTTTATTTTCATGACTATTTATATTGCAGATTCTCGCTGAAGGCATCAAAACTATGAATGAACACATGTGGAATTATGTACTTAACAAAGTGTGAAATACCTGTAACTGAAAACATGTCTTATATTCTAGTTTCTTCAAAGCAGCCACCCTTTGCTCTGATTACTGCTTTGGACACTCTTGGCATTCTCTTGATGAGCTTCAAGAGGTATTCACCTGAAATGGTTTTCACTTCACAGGTGTGCCTTTCCAGGGTTAATTAATAGAATTTCTTGCCTTATCAATGGGGTTGGGACCATCAGTTGTGTTGTGCAGAAGTTAGGTTGATACATAGTCGACAGCCCTATTGGACAACTGTTAGATACATACATAATTCCACATGTGTTCATTCATAGTTTTGATGCCTTCAGTGAGAATCTACAATGTAAATAGTTATGAAAATAAAGGAAACGCATTGAATGAGAAGGTGTGTCCAAACTTTTGGCCTGTACTGTATGTACGTATATACAGAGAAGCAGAGATTCCTAACATTTTGTTTAGATGGCAAAGGGTCATTTGTTAGAATAGTTCTGCCATTGAGATTGTCGCACAATATTAATGTGGTTTAGTGGTGTCTATGGCAAGTGAGATTCTTGAAAGCATGACACTGAGCTATGTGTATAATTCGATGAGTGAAATATATACGAAGGCATACATGGACAAAATAACCCTTATTTAACTGAATAGTCAAAAAAAACCATGCTATAAAAAGTGGCTAACAATGACCAAAACAGTCATTCTGTTCAGAGCTAAATTGTTAAACACAGATATCCCATGAAACCCTGCTGAAAAATCCAGTGAAATACCATTAGAAAAAAACCATTTGGAACTATTAGGTTTCTAATGGTCTAATGGGAATTGGAACCCCATTAGGAACCATTTGAAGAAACCATTAGGAACCTACTGCTTCCATTAGGATGTAAAACCATTAGAGACCTACTGGTCTCATTAGAATGTAATACCATTAGAAAGCTACTGGTTCCATTAGAATGTAATACCATTAGAGACCTACTGGTCCCATTAGAATGCAATATAATTAGAGACGTACTAGTCCCATTAGAATGAAATACCACTAGAAAGCTACTGGTTCCATTAGGAGCTAAAACCATTAGAAAACTGGTCCCATTAGGATCTAAAACTTAGAAAAATATACTGAAAAACCTTCTGCTGCAACAGAAATTATAGCAGAGTCCTGACACTGGGCACCAGAAACATGTCTATACATATGTATAATAAATTTTTATTATAGACATTTTCCCCTCCGAATTGGGAACAGGACATATGGGGCGCAAAAAAACTCATTGTAGTTCGTGATTTTGATTTAATTTTTCCAGAACATGAACCATCAAACCATCACGTTGTGTTCTTTTCCCTCCTCTTGGATGAATGAGTCATGAACAATGATTAAATCACTAAAGGCCAAATATGATTTAAGATGTAACAGATGTAACAAAGATGGAGCTGTTTTGGCGAATGCTTTTCAGCAAATGGGCCCAGAAACCTTGTTAAAGTGAATGACATTATGAAAAAGGATCGGTACTTCCAGATCCTCAGTGAAAACATCAAGCAATCCGCCGAAAAACTTGGTCTTAGGGGGGAATGGATCTTCCAACAGGATAATTATCCTAAACACACGGCCAAATCTATCGAGAAATGGTTAGTGGACAAAAAAGTGAACGTTTTGGAGTGGCCAAGCCAGAGCACCTACCTCAATCCTATTGAGAATCTGTGGAGGGAACTGAAGTCTAAGGTCATGGCAAGAAAACCCTTAAACTTCAAGGATCTGGAGAAGTTTGCCAAAGAAGAGTCGGCCAAAATCCTCGTAGAAACATGTAAAAACCTTGTGATCAACCACAGGAATTGTTTGGAGGCTGTAATCTTGAATAAAGGCTTTGTCATCAATTACTGAGAAAAGGGTATGAATAATTCTAGACATTACATTTTTTGTAAATTTGTCAAATCAAATACCAAAACGTATTGTATTTCTCAAAAAAATGTTTACTGTAATTCTTACAGCCTTATGTCAACTAACTGCGTCATTTGTGCAAGAATAAATTTGACTTGTCAAAAAATACCTCGAAAAAACCACAAAATAGGTAGGGGTATGAATAATTTTGTGCAAGACTGTAGGTTGCAACCAACTGACCATTCCTTTTCTCAGAAAACCTACAGTGGCCGAAAAACTTGCGAAAACGTGAAAGGCGCTCTCTTGTGTCAGTGCTTATTCATTTACTTTTTTCCTGTTCTGGGCTACTGTAGAAAAAATGGCGGTGCAACATGGCGTTCTCCACGGCGGAGGACTGCTTCCATGTAGGTTTAAAGGGCTTATTGTAATGGCACGACATCGGGCACCACTGAACCCTGCTTATCGAGCCATAGCCCTCCATGTTCTAGATGTTTCCCTTCTCTGACACACCTGATTCAAATTGATTCAAATTGTAGCCTGTCCAGGTCTTGATAATGAAATAGATACAGGATTACAAGACAATCATTGTATCATGTGAGAGAAGAGAGACATGTAAAACCTGCAGGGCCATGACTATTTGCGTACCTCTGCCCCAGAATCACATGCTCCAGTTTGGAACTCCCCATATCTCAAAAATGTGGGCTGGACTGCCATCTGACGTCAGTGATGGAAACTGTTTATACCAAGACACAGAGGATAAGATACGCAGTTGACAAACCACAGTACTGGAGGTAACTGTGGACTAGCAGCTTACGCATCTTCCACTGTGTTCTCCTTAATTTGTGTATCAGTGAAAATATAACACATTTTTGCAATATTATTAAAGATAATTCTGATCAATGGAAGATTTTCATATATAAAGATTAACTTTCTTCAATGGCAAAAATGTTTGCTGCAATCATTACTTCAACAAAAATGTAAGAAATCACAGATTTCAAAGCAAATTCCTCATTACGGCAGTGTCAGCAGGGACACTGAGGTCTTTCCAACAAATTAAAGAAAAATTGAACTAATTGTAGTGGGACTGATTTCCAACTTCCAACGAAAAATAATACATTTCAGCGCACTAATAGTAGCTCCCAATACTTTATTGACTGGAAAGGCAATGTTCGAACCCAGCAGGGTCTTTGTCTTGCACTTGACTTTAATACAGGTTGGATGTGCACATAACTACTTTTTTGAACTGATGTCCAACTTGTCACCGACATGGTTCGGCCAAACCAGGCGTCATTGAAATTTGTTTATTTCGGTCTCAGTTACAATCCATTGGCATTTACAAAGACAAGATAAATTTGTTTTCCAGAGGCCGAAAAGGTGTAGGCCAAAGCCAAGGCTTATTGTGCCTACCCTTTTTACATATGTGTTAAAGTACAAACATACAATCAGGATGTCATGACATATCAGAAAACAATAAGTAATTCAGATGCACATAGAAAAGCAAAGTCAAAGGATTAGTTAGTAAATATTTTTTCGATTATAATTATAATGAAGATTTATATTTATCTATTACCATGGATATACATTTTTTAAATTGACTGATTGAGCTGCAGAGTTTTAATTCATTGTCCAACTTGTTCCATAAAAATATCCCTTTAACATATACACATTTGCTTTTGATAGTAGTTCTTATTTTGGTGTTTTTAAACATACATATACCCCTTAAATTATGATCACTCTTTATTAACAAGAAAAGTTCCTGGATGCAGTGTTGGAGCAGATTATTGTTAGCCTTGTACATTATAATTAAAGTTTTTGGTTCAATAATGTCTTGTAGTTTTAAGGTGTATAAGTTAATGAACAGTGGGTTTGTAGGTTCATAATAGTCTTTTTGATTTACAATTCTAAAGGCCTTTTTCTGTAAGAGGAAGATTGGATTTATTTTAGTTTTATGTGTGTTCCCCCACACCTCCACACAGTAGTTAATGTGTGGGAGCACGAGAGAGCAGTACAGAATATATAGTGCATTTTTGTTTACAAAATATTTCATTTTATATATTATGGCAATTGCTTTGGATATTTTTGTATGCAAGATATTTATGTGAGGTTTCCAGTTGAGTTTATGATCAACTGTAATACCCAAAAAATTATTTTCATACACAAGTTCAAGTTCCACATTATTAACCTGGAGTTTGACCGGTATGTTAATTCTTCTATTTCCAAAAATGATGTATTTTGTTTTGCTTAAATTCAATGACAATTTATTAATGTCAAACCATATTTTAAGTATAGCTAATTCCTGTTCAACTGTGTTGAGAAGCAGTGCAAGATCTTTTCCCGAACAGTGGAGGCTGGTGTCATCGGCAAACAGGACACATTTCTGATGCTTTGGCACATTACAGATGTCATTGATATACAGAATGAATAATTTAGGGCCCAGCACAGAGCCTTGAGGGACTCCATATGTAACCCTATTCAGATCAGAATTATTGTTTTCTATATGGACATATTGGTGTCTGTCGCTGAGGTAGCTTTGTAACCATGAAAGAGCAATTCCTCTAATTCCATATCGAAAGCCTTTTTTAAGTCAATGAAGACTCCCACCATAAATTCTCTGTTATCCATTGCATTAGATATCTGTTCCACCAGCTCCATTACTGCCATTGAAGTGGACCTGTTAGACCTGAACCCATACTGTTCATTGCTGAGTAAATGGTTTTTGTCTATGAAGTTTTCTAGTCTTTCAGCAAAGAGTTTCTCTAGCACTTTGGAAAATTGTGAGAGCAGAGAGATAGGCTGGTAATTTGTAAACAGGAATCTGTCTCCACTTTTAAAAATAGGAATTACTTTCATTTTCTGGGGAAAGATGCCTGCAAGAAAAGATTGGTTGCATATGTATGTAAATGGTGTTACTATGTATTCAATTATATTTTTAATCAGTATCATATCAATGTTAGTGCAGTCAGTGGATTTTTTTTTCTTAAATTTTTTTTTTAACAATTTCAAGTATTTCATTTTCATGTACACTCTTAATAAAAATGGAGGAGGGGTTTTGATCGATTATCTTTTCACCGAGGCCTTCTCTATCTTTCGGCTGTACAATTTCCTTTTGGTAGACTTGGTCCAACATTTATAAAGACGATATTAAACTCATTTGCTATTTCTTTTCTTTTATTTATAATAATATTATCTTTTAAAAAACGATTAGGATGCCCAACATTAACAGTACCCTTCTTAATTATGTTATTTAATATTCGCCATGTCCCTTGGACATTACTCTGATGTTGCTGCAGTACCTTGTGGTAATAATCCTTTTTATTTGTTCGAATAATACTTATTAATTTACAAAAGTAGTTTCAGCTTCTTTTGTTCTATGTTTTAAAAATAACTTGTACAATACATTTTCCTTTTTGCATGCATTTACTATGCCTTTGGTCATCCTGGGCATATTGTGCCTATGTCGCTTGATAATTTGTGACTTCCTTAAAGGGCAGTGTTTATCATACAGTTCAAGAAATGTGGTCAGAAAGGCCTCATAGGCCTGGTCTTTGTCAGTGGAAGCATAAACCTCGCTCCATGTCTGGGTATATAAGTCCGCTTTGAAGGCAGCAATGGTTTGTGGTGTTCTGCATTTAGTCAGTACACGTGCATAATTCATACTTTTGTTCACAATTTTGGGGTGTCTAAAAATAGCAAAAACTGGGAGGTGATCACTTATATCATTAATTGGGAGCCCAGAAGTTACTTGGTGTTCAAGGGTGTTTATGAATATATTATCTATCAATGTGGCAGTGTCAGTTGTTATTCTGCTTGGCTTAGTGATAACAGGGTAAAGGCTATTATTTTACATTGTATTGATAAAATCGGTTGTCTTAGTATTTCTATGGGTGTTTAGTAAATCAATATTAAAGTCACCACAGAGCATATACATCATATTTTTATTTAGTTTGCTGAACATAGTATCTACATTATGATTGAATGTGTCTGGGCAAGATTCTGGCTTTCTATACAAACAGCTAATGATTATATTTTTGGATTTTTCTATGAAAATTTCAATGGTAAGACATTCAAGAACCTCATCTACTGTGGTTGTCATACTTTTAACTGAGTTACATCTCAGAGCTGTGTCCACATATAGTGCAACTCCTCCTCCTTTTTTATTATTCCTATTTAACGTAAACAGTTCATACCTCTCCATTTCCACATTGTGACCTTTCTCATCCTCCGGCCAAGTTTCAGACACTGCAATCACATTGAATTTGTTAAATTTATTCAGATATTCTTTGATTTTATTAAAGTTTTTTATAAAAACTCTGACTGTTGAAGTGTATAATTGAAAAATTGCCTCCCATTTTAGCGCTACTGAATTGATCGTCCGTATAGTATTCACAATTTATGTTTATGCTATTGTAAAAGTGATTATCAAGAAACACGTTTTTTTTTTTTTTTTTTTGGTGGAGATTTTGAAAAAAGTACTTATGTAAACATTTGCACTTCAAACCTTCATTTCATTTTTTTTAGGTTTACTCTGAGTTCAGCTTTCTTTTCCATTCAACACAGGAAAAATTACCCACTCAACTG
Source organism: Gymnothorax reevesii (assembly GCA_029721435.1). Taxonomy (NCBI): domain Eukaryota; kingdom Metazoa; phylum Chordata; class Actinopteri; order Anguilliformes; family Muraenidae; genus Gymnothorax; species Gymnothorax reevesii. The sequence goes on along the minus strand of CM056579.1, from coordinate 97,411,635 downwards.
TCTTAACCCTCCTATCTTCAAATTAACTTTCCTTAGTTTAAGATCAATTTGACCACCTGAACTTAAAATCCTGTGAAAAATTATTGTAACCGAACGTGTTTCCAAAGCTACTTTACACATTTCTACTGATTATCATAATAGCCCTGTCAACCTCCTCCCATACATCAGGTATTGATTTTGCGTGACAATTGTGAAATGAACTAGAATGTTTGAGACGTGAATAAAAAATGAATGAGAAAGTGTCGTCAGTATTAACCAAACACGCACACACACACACACACACACACACACAGACACACACATACAGACACCACAAAAAAAAAAATCTAAATGATGATTTTATACACTGTCTGGCCAAAAAAGTTGACATTTAGATTTAAATTAGCAAATACCAAAGAACCTATGATTGGATCATTATTGCAGTGATTGATATGTTTCAGCTGGGAGTAATTATTTTAACCCTGACTGAGACAGTATGTAGCTTCCCATTTCTTAAACAGCCATTTCGGAGGAAGTATACGATGTTCTAGAAGAAGACGTTACTGTTTCAAGAGAGGCAAATTTTTGGCTTATATCAAGCAAAGTAAACAATTGAGGAGCTTGCTGAGATCACTGGAATTGGGTTAATGAACTGTGCAGTGGATTATTAAAACCTGGAAGGATACTGGTGAACCGTCAACTTTGTGGAAGAAATAGGTCAGAAAAAAATCCTGACTGATTATGATCAGAAATCACCAAACCATTTAATGAAGTCTCATCGGGAAAAATGACATAACTAATAATATATTTAATAATGAAAGTGAGAACAATTCCTTTTGCACAATGCAACATGAATTGGCAAGAATGCAGTTTAGCGGACATACTTCCTTGCTGCACCTCGCAACGCAAAGTCATCGCATCTTACCTGACGCACTTCCGTTAGGGTTAGGTTTAGGTTTAGGTTTAAGGATAGGGTTAGGGTTAGGTTTAAGGTTAGGGTTAGGTTAAGCTTTAGGGACTCACCTCACAAAGCAAAGCAAATGGAAGCTGTGCGTCCGCTAAACTGCATGTGTACCCATGAACTAACCAGATTGGAACTAAACAGCTGCATGGCCACAAGAATACCATTTGTTATTCACCAAAGCATATAATATAATATGTATACAATTACACATGACATGCACTATTCGTTGTTTTGGAGATGACGTTTGTGAAGTAACATAATTTTTGTGTCTATTCCAGATCAACTCCCACAGTTCCAAATTATCTATTCACAGAAGAACACACAATGAACTGCAAAATAATTCCAGTGCTAGTCTTCTTTGTGCATTTTGCATTTGTGAAAATCCCAACCACATCTGTCATTGCAACAACAACTATGTCCATGACAGCAGGTTCTGAAGCAACAACTGCTTCTGTCACTGCCATCCCCACTACAGCTGAGACTGACGTTACTATCACAACTGAAACAAAAGGCCCAACAACCTCCATAACTGTTGTCCCCAGTCCAGCTGTGACTGATGTTACTATGACAACTCAAACACAAATTCCAACAACCACCATAACAGCAGCCTCCACTACAATTGAAAATGAGGTGACAACAACAGAAACAGAAGGCCCAACACTCATCACAACTGATGTCCCAACTACAAGTGTGAACAAAGCTACTTTGACTGCAGAAACAGAAGGCCCAACAAGTGCCATAACTGCTGCCCCCACTACAAATGTGACTGAGGTTACTATGTCAACCGAAACAAAGGTTCCACCAACCACCATAACTGCTTTCCCTGCTGCAACTACAACTGAGGTTACTATGACAACAGAAACAGAAGAACCAGCAAGCACCATAACTGCTGTCCCAGCTGCCACTATGACTGAGGTAACCATGACAACAGAAACAGAAGGCCCAACAACCACCAATGCTGCTGTCCCCACCATAACGGTGACTGATGTTGCAATGACAACAGAAACAGAGTTTCCAACAACTCCCATAACTGCTGGCCCCACCGCAACTGTGACTGAAGTTATAATGACAACGGAAACAGAAGGCCCAGCAAGCACCAAAACTGCTATTACCGCTGTAACTATGACTGGGGTTACCATGACAACTGAAATAGTTCCGACAAGCACCATAACTGTAGTCCCCACAACAACAGTGACTGAAGTTATTATTACAAAAGAAACAGAGGTTCCAACAACCATCTTAACTGTCGTCCCCACTACAACAGTGACTGACATTACTATGACAACAGAAACAGAAGGCCAAATGACCTCTATAACTGCTGCCCCCACCACAACTGTGACTGACGTTACTGTGACAACAGAAACTGACATTCAAACAACCCCCATGATTGCTGCCCCCACCACAAGTGTGACTGAGGTTACTATGATAACTGAAACACAAGCCCCAACAACCACCATAACTGCAGTTCCCACTACGACCAGGACTGGGATAACAATGACAACCGAAACAGAGGTTCCAACAACCACCATAACTGCTGCCCCCCCTACAACTGTGACTGAAGTTACAATGGCAACAGAAACAGAGGTTCCAACAACCACCATAACTGCAGTTCCCACTGCGACCATGACTGGGAAAACAATGACAACAGAAACAGAGGTACCAACAACCACCATAACTGCTGCCCCCCCTACAACTCTGACTGAAGTTACAATGGCAACAAAAACAGAGGTTCCAACAACCACCATAACTGCATTTCCCACCACAACCATGAATGGGATAACAATGACGACAGAAACAAAGGTTCCAACAGCCATGACAACAGAAACAGAAGGCCCAACAAGCATCAATGCTGCTGTCCCCACTATAACGGTGACTGATGCTGCAATGACAACAGAAACAGAGATTCCAACAACCCCCATAACTACTGGCCCCACCGCAACTGTGACTGAAGTTATAATGACAAAGGAAACAGAAGGCCCGACAAGCACCATAACTGCTGTCCCCGCTGCAACTATGACTGAGGTTACCATGACGACAGAAACAGAGGGCCCAACAACCACCATCACTGCCGTCCCCACTATAACTGTGACAGATGTTATGATGACAACAGAAACTGAAGTTCTGACAAGCACCATAACGGTAGTCCCCACTACAACTGTGACTGATACTACTATGACAACAGAAACAGAAGGCCCAATAACCTCCATAACTGCTGCCCCCACCACAACTGTGACTGACGTTACTATGACAACAGAAACAGACGTTCAAACAACCCCCATGATTGCTACCCCAACCACAAGTGTGACTGAGGTTACTATGACAACTGAAACACAAGCCCCAACAACCACCATAACTGCTGCCCCCCCTACAACTGTGACTGAAGTTACAATGGCAACAGAAACAGAGGTTCCAACAACCACCATAACTGCAGTTCCCACCACGACCATGACTGGGATAACAATGACAACAGAAACAGAGGTTCCAACAACCACCATAACTGCAGTTCCCACTACGATCATGACTGGGATAACAATGACAACAGAAACAGAGGTACCAACAACCACCATAACTGCCGCCCCCCCTACAACTGTGACTGAAGTTACAATGGCAACAGAAACAGAGGTTCCAACAACCACCATAACTACAGTTCCCACCACGACCATGACTGGGATAACAATGACAACAGAAACAGAGGTTCCAACAACCACCATAACTGCAGTTCCCACTACGATCATGACTGGTGTAACAATGACAACAGAAACAGAGGTTCCAACAACTGCTATAACTGCTGCCCCCCCTACGACTGCAACTGAAGTTACAATGGCAACAGAAACAGAGGTTCCAACAACCACCATAACTGCAGTTCCCACCACGACCATGACTGGGATAACAATGACAACAGAAACAGAGGTTCCAACAACCACCATAACTGCAGTTCCCACTACGATCATGACTGGGGTAACAATGACAACAGAAACAGAGGTTCCAACAACTGCCATAACTGCTGCCCCCCCTACGACTGCAACTGAAGTTACAATGGCAACAGAAACAGAGGTTCAAACAACCACCTTAACAGCAGTCCCCACTACAGCCATGACTGGGATTACAAGGACAACAGAAACAGAGGTTCCAACAACCACCATAACTGCAGTTCCCACCACGACTATGACTGGGATAACAATGACAACAGAAACAGAGGTTCCAACAACCACCATAACTGCAGTTCCCACTACGATCATGACTGGTGTAACAATGACAACAGAAACAGAGGTTCCAACAACTGCCATAACTGCTGCCCCCCCTACGACTGCAACTGAAGTTACAATGGCAACAGAAACAGAGGTTCAAACAACCACCTTAACAGCAGTCCCCACTACAGCCATGACTGGGATTACAAGGACAACAGAAACAGCGGTTCCAACAACCACCATAACAGCAGTCCCCACTACGACCGTGACTGGGATAACAATGACAATAGAAACAGAGGTTCCAACAACTGCCATAACTGCTGCCCCCCCTACGACTGCAACTGAAGTTACAATGGCAACAGAAACAGAGGTTCAAACAACCACCATAACAGCAGTCCCCACTACGACCGTGACTGGGATAACAATGACAATAGAAACAGAGGTTCCAACAACTTCCGTAACTGCTGCCCCCCCTACAACTGCAACTGAAGTTACAATGGCAACAGAAACAGTGGTTCCAACAACCACCATAACCGCAGTCCCTACTACGACCATGACTGGGATAACAATGACAATAGAAACAGAGGTTCCAACAACTGCCATAACTGCTGCTCCTCTTACAACTGCAACTGAAGTTACAATGGCAACAGAAACAGAGGTTCCAACAACCACCATAACAGCAGTCCCCACTACGACCGTGACTGGGATAACAATGATGACAGAAACAGAGGTTCCAACAACCGACATAACTACTGCCCCCCGTACAACTGTGACTGAAGTTACAATGACAAGAGAAACAGAGGTTCCAACAACCACCATAACTGCAGTCCCCACTACGACGGTGACTGGGTTAACAATGACAATAGAAACAGAGGTTCCAACAACTGCAATAACTGCTCCCCCCCGTACAACTGTGACTGAAATTACAATGGCAACAGAAACAGAGGTGCCAAGAACCACCATAACTGTAGTCCCCACTACGACTGTGAGTGGGATTACTATGGCAACACAAACAGAGGGCCCAACAACCACCACAACTGCTGTCCCTACAGAAACTGAGACTGATGTTACAATGACAACAGCAACAAGAGTTCCAACCACAAGTCCAACAGTTAGAGATGCAACTGTTGAAGCAACCCCAACAGCTACAGGAACAACTGTCAGAGCAACTCCAACAACAATAGTTCCCATTATCAACAAAGTAATTCAGTTCACTTCCCCTGAAACATTTCAGTCTGATCTCTTATTGCCCAGCTCCATGGCCTTTCAAGATAGAGCACAGCGAATAAAAGCGGTGGTAAGTGTCTTCTGTGAAGAAAAATATGTATTGTGTGTTTCACTGGTGGTTGATTTAAAGCAGCTCATGAACATGTGAATTCACACACATTCACCAGGGCCCTATTCATGAAGGACATATATCATTGTTGACAGGCCACTTAAGTCTAATGGAGATTCCGTTTAACTTCTTTTTTTTTTGTAGAAAATTTTGTAGAAAATTATTGATTTCCTAATCATTTTATTGACCGGGTGGTGGAATTTGCATTTCATTTCGCTGATTCATAGCACATTATTACGAGTGGGTGGAGAAATAACATGTAAATCCCGTAATGCACAAATTGCGGGTTTTTTCATTAGCTTGCTGTTCCGCGGGTTTCGCTATTCAAATGCGGGTCACTTGGTTGGGAGCTATGCTCTTCCTCTATTTTTTGTTTGTGCTGATAACTAAAGGCCACTTTCAAGGCATTTTTTTCTAGTAGCAACAAGACTTTGCTGCGTTCCCAATTTGATACCATTGCTTTTTTTTTTTTTTCAGCGTATTTCCAGCGTCCTCTTTAGCTGTTTTGCTTTTCCTCTGGGTGGTTGACAATACCGAATCATACATGCGCAGTGGCAAATTAGGTCATACTCTTAAAATAAACGGGGAATTTGTTGTTGGCCCTGCTGGCTGCTGCTTGTGAATAATAATAATGAATAATAATGCATCAATTTTATATAGCGCTTTTCTGGACACTCAAAGACGCTTTACAATGGAGGCATTATTCATTCACACTCTGATGGTGGTAAACTACGTTTTTGTAGCCACAGCTGCCCTGGGGCAGACTGACGGAAGCGTGGCTGCCAGTATGCGCCTACGGCCCCTCCGACCACCAAACATTCACACACAGCCATACAGGAGGGAGGGTTCCTATATTGCATGTTTTTGGATGGGTGGGGGAAACCGGAGTACCCGGAGGAAACCCACGCGAACACGGGGAGAACAAGCAAACTCCACACAGAAAGGCCCCAGGCCGGATTCGAACCCACGGCCTTCTTGCTGTGAGGCAGTAGTGCTAACCACTATGCCACCATGCCGCCCTGTGACATATGTCTCATGTTCAGAATATTACAATCCTTCAGCTATCCGGACTTCAGGGATTAACGCCCTGAGAAATAGCAGTCCCTTCATGAAATATTGTTATACGGCTAATATTGTTCTTGCTACCCAATCCCTACTTAGAAAAGGTTGGGACCGTAAGGAAAATGCATGTAAAATTGAAAGCAATGATTTCTAAATTTATTTTGACTTTATTTAATTGCAGACATTGTGAAAACAAGATATTTAAGTTTTTGTCTCTTAACCTACATTTTTTTTTGGTAATTACACATCAATTCCTGCAATTTTGGCCTGCAACACATTTCACAAACTTTAGGAAGGGGGAAATTTAGGAATGATGAGTAAAAAAAAATAAAAAAATAAAAATAATAATGACGTTATTTGAAACCGCTAATATCAGTATGATTATGCATTCATGATTTGGTGGAAAAAGCAGCAACTAGGGCTGTTTGCCAAAACTTTTAGGCAGCCTACAAAGACTGCAGGCTATACTTTGAGAAAAGGCCTAGGACAGTGGTGGGCAACCCTGGTCCTGGAGAGCCGCAGTGTCTGCTGATTTTTAGTGTTACCCAGCACTTGATTGATGAATTAAAGCAGTTGATTGCACACTTAACTGATCTCAGCTGGTGTCTAAGGTTCAATTTGGTAATAATGAGCCAATCAAGCAATTAGCAGGAACAACCCACAAGACTCCTAGAGCCAATTAAGCAGACTTGCAGGTTGTGACAGCAATCTACGTGTTAACCAAGATTTGTCAATGTGATTGGATATTTAGCATAGTTGTAATGCAGACAAAGTAGAAGTACAGAGTACAGTGAAAAGTTTATAGAGCAGGGGTAGATAATTCTGGAGGGTGTGCAGAGTTTGGTTTTCTCTACCCGATTTAAACCCAAGACACCAGGAGCCGGTTGCACCAAACGTACTGTAAGTGCTTGTTGTAAGGCACCAAACTTAGGACAGCACTGAGACATGTCGTAACTGCCGTTTCACCAAAATGTGACGGTGCATTCAGGAACCACACGCAAGAGGGAAATAAAAAAAAAACGTATGCCTTTATTGGAGTCCTAGTCAAAGCCAAAAAACACAGGAATTGCCAAGCCACGATATGAAATCCAAAAACAGTGTCGACTAGGCAGGCAGGGGTCAGAACCAGTAAGACAGATGAGCAGAGGTACAAAAACGATAGGCAAAAAGTCGTAGTCGATGAACAAAGCCAAGGGTCATACACAGGGCATCCAAACACAGCAATTGTGGTCATACAAAAATGGGACGAAATCCAGAAAGACAAAAACAACACAAAAAGGGCAATGGCAAGAATCAAGGTCAGACAATCCAGTAGAAGCGAAACAATATTCAGTCACACTTTACTTAAAGGTACCGTCGTAAGAGTGACATCACACTGTCATAACTGTTACATGTGTCATGTAACAGTTATGACAAAGTTTATGACATTAACTTAATGTTTATGACATGTTCATGTCTGTGTCATGTCACTCTTCTGACGATACCTTCAAGTAAAGTGTTACCCAATATTCTATGGAATTCGAGGCGCTCTGCACAAAGAAGTATTGATCAATGTTCTGACAAGAGCTGCGAGTGAAAAGACTGCTAATATACACACAAGGAAGGTCACATGCTATCCAGGAATCAGGTGTAGGGAATAGAGCTGATTACATCGGGAGAATCACATGAGGGAAGCCCTAACCAAGAAAATTGGCGAAAGACAAAATATGAGCAGGAATCACACAAACAGCCTATGACATTTAAACAGCTCCGGTCCTGGAGTTCTACATGCACGGAAAACAAGCGCAGGAGAGTGATTAAGCACGTGTGAGAGATTCACGCTGAGGCTCAGGAGAGGACAGAGACAAAGGGGCGGAGTACAGAACAGGGCGATTGCTGAGAGGGAATTAGTCTAAATTAGTAGCGGTGCAACTTTACAAATTAAACTAAAGTGCTCATTAGTAAGTTAATAATCCTCTATACAGGGATTGGTTATGTATAGTTATGTATAGTTAGTATAGTTATGATTATGATACAAAATGCAAATGTTAGTCTTGTTAGTAATCAGAGCAGAATGACGAAGGAAGAAAACAAGATTCGAAGGAATATTTTAAACACAATTTATCAAGATAGCATGTTTGATTATAGCATGCTGAAAATTAAATGGCCATAGAACGGCACAGTTTTGCAAGAATGTGATTGCACAATTTTTTGTGGGCTTACATTTGGCCATTTTGCGCGATTGCGATTATTTATATCTCAATGACAGGTTTCTTTTGTTATGCAGAATGTTTTCCACCTTGTGTATTTTTTATATACCTAAAATCCACGGCGATCTTAAAATGAAACTCTTTGTTGAATTAATCTGTAATAATCTCCTAAAAATGCCACAATGAGAGATGAAATTCTGAGTTGGGATGTGCCAATGTTAAACCACGATTTTTTTAAAGCAAGACCACTTGCCGCCGTGGACTATGTAGACTGTTGCATGCAATTTCTTGGAATGTACATACTTGAAGTGGTCTCACTGTGGCAATTTTAGGAGATTATTACATATAAATTAGAAAGAAAGAGATTTATTTTAAGATCGCAGCGCATTTAAGTCACCTCCCACCACACGTAGGTTTCTGTCGTAATTTCGTGTCCTAACTTTTGTAGGTGCAATGGCTCTTTTCGCCGTTGATAGCCGTTCCACCAATTTGTCTTAGGACACAGCAGTTAGGACAAGGCTTGTCGTAAGTCATCGTTGGTGCAACCCATTTTCTTACGTAACTTTAGGACAGCACTTAGGACAATTGGTGCAACCGGCCCCAGGTGAGATAAATAAAGTGTGTAATCAACTGCTTTAATCAATCAAGTGCTGAGTTACACTAAAAATCAGCAGATGTTGCGGCTTTCCAGGGGCCAGTTGCACTAACCGTGATTGTCACTTCTGCTCTGCAATGCGGTGCTTTAACCAAGTGAGCTATCCGGCAGCTCGAAAACAATGCTTCATAAAAAATTCCAGGAAGGGATTTGGATATTTCACCCTCCACGCTGCAGAACATAATTTAAAGATTCAAGGAAACTGGTGGTGGAACTTCGGCGCATAAAGGGCAATGACACAAGCCTAAGCGGAATACCTGTGATCTCCCATCACTCAGACGGCACTGCATCAAGAACTGGCATTTATGTATCAGCAATTAAACAACATGTATTCAGGATTCTCTTTGAAAAGCCTTTTTCAGGTACTACAATGAATCAATGTACGTCCAAAAATGCCACTTAAAACTTTACGGAGCAAAAAGGAAGCTTTTTGTTAACAGTGTTGGTGACTTCTCTGGGCTCACAGATATTTGCCATGGACTATCCTGCAGTGGAAATGTATATTGTGATCAGACAAATGAGTATTTCATGTGTTTTTATGGAAGAAAATGGATGCAGTGCTCTCCGGACCAAAGAAGAAAAGGAGCCTCCAGACTGTTACCAGCAAGAAGGCCAAAAGCCATGGTCTGTCATAATATGAGGTTGCAGCAGTGCCCTTGGCAAGGGTAACTTACTCTTCTGTGACAGGACTATCGATGCTAAAAAGTATGTTGAGATTTTGGACCAATATATGCTGCCTTCAATGCATCATGTTTTCCAGGAACTACAACATATATTTTCTGCAGATAATGCAAAGGTGCATTTCGCACAGATTACAAAGACATGGTTGGGTAAGTGGTTGTGAGTGCTGGACTGGCCTGCCTGCAGTCCTGACTTGTCCCCAATAGAGAAGGTATGGTGCATTTTGAAATGCAAAATATGGCAACAAAGACCCCGTACTGTTCCAGTACTTAAAGCACATGATGAAAATTCAATTTCTTTGGGAAAAAATTAACACGAAACTTTTCAAGCAATGGGCAATGAGTATGAGCGATTGGACAATGGGTAACAAAGGCAATAATAACTGACAAATTTGACCACTGGAAATGAATGAACGTGCAGAGACTGCTGAAATTGCCATCATTTTAGTCTCTATATTCTACTGAAAAGATGATAATTTAATATGGTTTATTTTTATTGCGCATTTATCTTCTACATTTTCTTAAGGTGTCTTATGTACTCATGAAGCTTTAATGACATCTTGGTGTCAAATTCTATCATCCAAATCAGTCAGTCAGTTCTCGCCATCAAATTAATAAATTCAAGCATCAAACATCACAGTTACACATGGACCTCATTACTTCAATGGCCAAAAGTGTCAGCACGCTAAATAACTAATTGTTTATCCCATAGACTTTGATAAACCATCCATCCATTCTCTATGCCTCACAAAGTGGTCGCTGCACAGCACATTTCAGCGGTTGTACTTGTAAGTCTTGACATTGAATTTTTCAAGCTTTAGGGCAGCAATCCATTCCCTACTTATTTTTGGCCTCTTTAATCAATCAGGAATGGCATGAAAACTCTTTCCACCACTTTGGCATTTGTACACCCATATGCTTAGAAGTAATCAGGCAGTAAGTGATCGCATGTAGACAACATTCTAGTCCTATGTTTGCTACATCAGATTTTGGGAGGTGTCTAGACAAAATGCAAGGACATGGTTGCATCCATGTGGGGCAGATGATGTCAGCAGTTTGATATTTTTGGTACCGTTCGACAAGCTCAAGCCATGCACTCTCAGCACCAAATTTGATGATCGATGCATCAAATTAAATGGTTCTCTGTCTATGAGAATATGAGGCATAGAAATTTCCTGAGGTTCAGTTTCCTTTAAGCTTGTTCGCTATTGCCTGTTAAATTTGTGAAAATAAAAATTATTACCTTGCCATTGACAGAAGTGTTTGAATGCTATAGTACAATTCTTCTCTGAGAAAATATCTCACCTTATTGTTACGTTTCAATAACTCATCTTTCTTTGGTTAGATTATAAGTTTCATCAACCTGGTAAGATATAATTCTCAGAGTTTTATAAGTATGACCTTTGATGACCCCGGAACAGCGAAAATAGTATTATGTCTATAATATATTTGAGGTTGATGTTTGTCTGTCTGTGTGTATGTACATGTTTTTCTCCGACATTTCTCAACCAATTATCACCAAATTTGGTGTGAATATCCACTTGGACACCAAGAAGGACTAGACGTCGCCCGACTTTTGAAAAACGGTCATGAACGCAAAAAAAAAAAAAGACAATTTCACTCCGGTAGCGGGTAGCAGCTAGTTTTTACGATGAAAGAAACAGAAGCTAGGAAAAAAATGGCCAAATACTTTCTGTGGATTGGCCAAAGCTGTTGCAATAATACAACCCATAAGACACTTCAAGAAAATACTATGGAGACATTTGGGGAAAAAATCATGACCTTTTCACTTCAAAAAAAGAAACCAAAATGACAGTGATGGCAGCAGTCACTGCCGTTTTATTCATTTTCAACTGTCGTATTTGTCAGTTTCGTCCATTGCTTCCTTTGTCCATTGCACAGTCGCTCATACTCATTGCCAAATTTTGTCCAAAATTTGCTGCATAAAATTTCCTGTGTATCAACAACTTATTTTTTTGTTGAAGAGGGCAGGTCATCTGGCCAGTTTCCTTGTCTCTGATTGGTTGAAGTTGAACCGTTGCCAGCAAAGCTTGCTCTCTAATCTAACAGAGCTGGATTTTCAACTGGCGAATTATGAGCAGAGAGAGTATATTGCCGGCAAAAATTTCTGGCACATTTAGCAATAAATATGCTCAAAGAATTGCCCATGTATCACCAACTTAAGACTCGTTTGCAGGAAGAATGGAAGAAAATTGCCTCGGAAACATTTGATCACTTGATGTCTTTGGTCCCTAAACATTTATTAAACACAGTGAAAAGGAATTGCAACATTGCAAAGTGGCACATACTTCACTGTCCAAACGTTTTTTTTTACGAATATGCTGCAATAATCAAAATTAATATGTTTATCAATAAAACATATAACATATCAATAAATCAATAAAATTCATGCAGTGAATCATCTAATAATGTGCAGTTGTATTATTTTCAAAGTAATATGGGTCAAAGATAATTTATAAATCATTGCTTACATTTTTAATTTGAGTTTAACCTGCTATCAAAACTTTCTGATTTGCTGTAGTAATATCAGACATAGTTTGATTTATTTTGAGACAACTGGAATCAAATACAAGATCAATATTTAGTGAAGTAACTAATAAAATGTCCAAAAAAATTGTATTAATTTGCTGAAATACGTCCGATTCTTTCAGATAGAGCCAATTTCCCGGGCTGCTTTTCCAAATGCCTTCAGGAGTTTCACTGTCAGAAGCTTCAGGTGAATATTTAATTCTTGTAAATGCTAGGGGAATATATGTTTCTTGCATCAATGCCTATGCTGACTATTCAAATGAGCAAATTATGCTAGATATTTCCTTTTTTCCCTCAGATTGGTGACCAGTTTGTTTGTTTGTTTGTGTGTGTGTGTGTGTGTGTGTGTGTGTGTGTGTGTGTGTGTGTGTGTGTTAGCGTGCATTTTTGTGCATCTGTCTAATGAACCCTTGTGCCTGTGGTAAAGGCGTAAAATCTGATGGAAAACCTGCCTGTCTATTTGCGTTAAGTGCTGGATCAATTATCACACAAGGAGATATGGCCTTTGTCGCCACGAACGTTCCTGATGACGAGAGCATAATCAACGTTTTGAGAGACAGTGACTTAATTGCAACACTGAACATTCTCCCAGCCTCAATTACAGTCATTAATGTAGGTAGGTAATACATTATTAAGCGATTAGTTGTAAATGAAAATGTTCTCCAAACTGAAATGGTTTTCAGTGCTCTCAGAATATAATTTTTGCCTGGGCACTAAAGATCGGGATTGCCATTATTTATCATGAAAACAGTCAAAACCATTGTTAGCACATGAAGTGTAGAGATGGATCACTAAATTTTAATCTCCAATTAATCCATTCTTACAGCTGTGACCACTGCAACTACTGCAGCAACAGCTTCAACAACAACTGGACCTCCCAGTGTACCAACAGCTGCTCTAACAACTGCTACACCAACTTCTACAACTGGAACCACGACTACAACCTCACCTACAACCACGACCACAACCACAACTACAACCACAGCCACAACCACAACTACAACTACAACTACAACTACAACTACAACTGCTGTACCCACAACTCGCCCGCCTACTGCGCCAGTTGTGGGACTTCGAGTGGGTTTGAGATCTGTTCCTTTCTCGCCTGCTTTGACTGACAGCAGTACACCGCAATTCCAGAGACTGAGATTCACTGTGATCACTGTGGTATGTCCTTTCTTTCTTTCTTTCTTTCTTTCTTTAATTTTGTTCGTCAGTAATTTCGTCAATGAATCTGTTACACAATGCAAGTAAACCATGAGCAAGCAAAATACCCTGGTAATTCTCATCAACAAAATGATGTAATACAAAATGTGCAATCCTCTGAGGCATTTGTTTTTGTTTACCTCACGTTTTTTTTTTATTCTTCCCTGTTCTAGAACTTTGTTTGAAGAGTTCTCCCTTTATGTTTCGTCAACATCCTAATGTTAAATCAGAGTTCTTGATCTCAGTTGCTTTTGGTTACCAGTAGTGATTGTTACATGAGCTTTTCAATGCTCCGTTAAGATTCTAATCATGTTTGTAATCGCACTCCTGTCAAGATCAGTATATAGGCATCTGTCTTGCTGTGGGAACATTGGTGATAATTTTATGAATTACTAGCTCTATAGTGAAAAGATTTTGACCTGTATTTGTAATACATCTAAGAAAAAGAATGCTCATCCAAGCTCAGATTTCATCCATCCATAGGTTGAAGTTTAAAGTCTCAAAACTGATCCAAGATTAATACTCTTGTTGTGTAGAGTCCTAAGAATTCAAGCTATATAGTAGCGAAACAGAAAAAGTTCTGTGACCAGACTTTCACGCGTGAATTTAAATTTGCTTCTTGCTACTATTAAATTCAATATGTTTGGGCTGAAACGGCAAAATAGCGATGCTTTCGTTTTCCCCATTGATCCAAAGTCAGGATTTTCTTTCCATGTTTGAAAGTTGGTTGGGACATATTGTTATGACTTGGAAAAAAGTCACAACAAAGAATACCAGCAAAGAAAACTAAAACTAACTTATACTTCAATAAAAAAAGTTCTTAAAAAAATATCCACTATTTGATTCCTAATAACACTCCAATGCCACCAATTTACTCTGTTGCCAAATCAATACTCTGCTTCTGCTCTGCTCTCCTCTGCTGTCTGCCATCCTGTGCTTAAAATCACAGCGTTTATATAGACTAGCAACCTTCTGGAAAGATCCACAGGATTCCAGGGAAATCCCGCCCCTTCCAGGCAGGAAGGTGCCAGAAGCTTCTTGAAAGCACTAGTCTTTTCCTAATGATTTTACATCAGAGCATGTTTTACAGACACACCACCAGAGGGTGCCAAATGAATCAAAATAAATATAGCTGACCAGCAAGGCAGCAAAACAGCATGTAATAAATCTCCATTTACAAATGAAATATTATGCTGTACAAAAAATACTCATACATTACAATATCCCAATCACCCCTCTCTAAATGTATACATTTTAGTGAGCGATTATATATTATTTATTTCTCGCTAACATTATTCAATGATTTCAGCAGTTTGTGCACATAGCATTGATTAAACAATGACATCTCTCAAGGAACTATGTTTATTTAAATCTGGATATTTTTATTTCATAATTCCGCATTTTTTTAATTATTTAATGGCACTTTTATTTCTGAATGCCACATTTATTTATTTCATTTCTCACATTCAAATGAATGGAGCTTGGTGAGCTCACACATTCAGACTGAGGCAACAGCACCAAAAACAACAGTGAATATGGCAATGGAAATATTACGCGAGTCAAGCTACTGCACGTTCAGTATGGAAGACCTTGGTGAGCTCCGAAATTCAATGGAATCCTTAGCAGAACAAATTGATCAACACAGTTTATCAGCGGATGCACTTTTGGCCAGGATTGAAGACTTCTTATAAACGCATGGGTGGATTAGTGCCCTTCAACATATAGACATGGATAGTGAAGTTTAAATTTGTCGTAGGCTTATTGAGCACAGTGTTCAAGTGGAAGATGACCAAGAAGATAACATTGACACTTTAACCATAGGCGTGGGACGCCCAATTCAGGGTGTTTGGCAGGCTCTGTCAGTGACTCGGAGATGATTTTCTCCGAGCCATGAAACGTCCCCACGGTGTTATTATGCAACCCCACGGGATTTTCCCTTTCCACACTTCTTATTCCAAGCTTTCTCCGAAATTGTGCACGATGAAAGACCTACAATGCACTGTAAAATGCTGCTAACAAAAGATGGTCACTACATAGTTCTCATGTTCACCATAATGCAACTGATCACCTTGTAAGAATAATTTGCGAATACCTAAATGTGTAATCTTGCCTGTTGAATCGAGAATCACCTTGATATTGATGGATTACGTTCTCTCTCAATTTAAATACAACCCCAATTCCACAAGTTGGGATGCTGCGTAAATTGTAAATAAAAACAGAATGCAATGATTTGCAAATCTCATAAACCCACATTTTTTCACATGAGAACATAGCCAACATATGAGATGTTGAAAGTGAAGCATTATACCTTTTCATGAAAAATTTTAGCTCATTTGCATTCTCTTTTTAATCACATTTTACACAGCATCCCAGCTTTTTTGGAATTTTGGTTGTAAATCGGAGCATTCAATGATGGGACACACAGTTGCACAGGCGTGCAAATGATCCCACTCACCATTATGATATTTTTTTTTCAGATATCTTGATTAACTCAATAATAATCTTTTACATCGCGTTTTTTTTTAAATCATTTACATGTCTGTGCACTGCTGCTCATCCCTGTGTGTAACAAGCAGACTGTTTGTGCGTTATGCAGTCGCCAACTAAGGCACATAATACTATCTCAAAAATGCACCTTTTAAAGAAGATAGCAAGACGCCAACAATTGGCCTGACCGCATCTCATTTTACGACCAACACGCCCAGGTGCACTCACTGTGGAGCAAGTACACTTGCTATTTACGCAAACTGAGTGCTGGGCATTAAAACATTAACTGTGCCGGTCATTAACTTGCAAAGACACTTGTGTCACGCTCGGCTCTACATTGCGCCGGATGTAAGATAGAGCCCAATGACAGCTGTGTGAAATGCTGTGTCTGTGTTGAACCTGTGTCCTGGATTCACAAAGTTTCTGTAATACGACGTGTTGTATGTAATTTCAATCTTTCCTCGGACTTGGAATTCACCACCAATGACACACTGGCTTATAAGCCAATGGAAAGAGACTGATGGAAATATGAGTAGGGGGAAAAGGCTATGGCAAAATAAAGCACTGGGAAATGTAGAATGACTATGCCGAAATATAAGCGTTTGGAAACATAAGTTGGGGAGAGAACACAACGGAAAAATAATGCATAAATAAATAAAGGAAAAGATGTAAAATATATATGATATATATTTTATTTTTTGCGCAATTTCATTCTTCGTGCTTTTTCCTCTGGTTTGACCACAATCAACGGTGCTGACATAATTAATGTTCCATGAAATCAAGTTTATCTGGTCACCAAAAAGGAAGAGTTTGAGCAGTACCTATAATTCTGCTGATTTCTAATGTGTGCTGAAACAGAATGACAAACATCACTAAATCCTCTCTCTCTTTCTCTCTCATACTTCTCCTGACAGTGCGATGTGATTTACAGTCGAAGATTCGGTACCATTTTTATCCGGACAATTTTAATTTTATTCAGGTAATTTTATGCATTCTCAGATCATTAACCCAAACAACTTCAGGTTTTATCGTGAAGTTTTAATGAATAAAGGCTTTCTGTTCTGTTTGTCAGTTATCAACTTTCTCAACTAGAATTAATAGTTCAAAAGATACAAGTATAATGTAAACAACTGACGTCAAATGGGAGCACAGTTGCCACTGAACTGTCAGAAACAGTCGGGGGGGGGGCGTCTTTGAACCTTGCAAACCTTGTAGTAGACTGTGATGCCAGTACAGCTGGAGACTAGCACAGATTATTACTTACATTGGACTATACCCGCCTCAGACCCGTGCTTCGAGCCCGAATGGAAACGGAAACAGAAGCCGAGGTAGAGCTTGAGTTCAGGGACAACACCCCAGCCGAGCAACTTCCATCCAGTCCTGAAGTCGTCTCGACACTGCTAGAGGCTCTGGCAAGCCCCAACAATACATTCAACATCTCCATTGACCCAAACTCTGTTTCAGTTACAAGTAAGACAAACATGTTCTTTCTAATGCCTGTTTTCTCTTTGTTTATTCATTTCCATTTTTTGGAGCAAACTGCATTGTGCATGGAATACGACACATTGTTTCTTCTGTCTATGTTGAATGTGTGTCCTGTATGGACAAGCTTTCTGTTTTAAGAAACATATCGTATGTATTTTTAGGCACTCCAAACAACATTGTGCAGTTGGAATTCACCACCAATGACACATTTGTAAGTGCACTGTCAAACTCCACTAGTGAAGCCTTCAGATCCAGGGCACAAATGACAAGACAGCAGGTAAGAATTACAGAACATTAGTGTCTTTTAACTGACTTCTATTTAATATGAGGCAACTTACATTTGATCAGACTTATCCCTGCTGGAGCAATCTGAGGTTAAGGGCCCGGCAGAAGGACCCAACAGTTGCATGGGTCACAGCTTCATAGCCTTCAGAGACCCTGTTCACTTGCTGCAGTTCACCTCCAGGGCATTCATGATTTAGTCCTACATAAATCGCATTGAAAGGAGCTAAACAGCTCAAATAATTTTTTACGCCTCCTTCCAGTCAAAAAAGCCAGCATTTTATTAATTTTTGGCTAAAAAAACTGCTCAAAACATTTAACGAGCACTTAAATCACATATCATATCTCAATGAACTAATTATTCAAGTTTAAAATCTTTACTGATGTACATTGAATAATTTCTTAAACAAAATGACGTAATAACGGTTTATGGAAACCAAAATAATCAACCCATTGAGAGCTGGATTCAAATTCACCCCAAAAATGAATGTAAAAAATTAAAATCACAGACTTATCCAATTTGCTTAAATTTTATCATAGCGACTCATAATTGACTCAGTTGTGTGTATGGACCCCGCGTGCCTGTATGCACTTCTGGGAACATCTGGGCATGCTCCTGATGAGTCAGTAGATAGTGTCCTGGAGGATCTCCTGCCAGACCTGGATCAGGGCATCACTGAACTCCTGCATAGTTTGTGGCGGTACCTGTCGGCATTGTATGCATCAATATATGATGTCCCATAGGTGCTCAATTGGATTTAGGTCAGGGGAACGAGAGGGCCAATCAATAGCATCAATGTCTTCGTCATCCAGGAACTGCCTACACTCTCAGGCCACATGAGGCAGGGCATTGTCCTGCACCAGGAGGAACGCAGGACCCGCTGCACTAGCATGAGGTCTGACAATCGCTCAAAGGATTTCATCCTGGTACCTTACAGCAGTCAGGGTTGTGTTGGCTATGACATTGCGGTCTGTGCGACCCCCCAAGGATATGCCTCCCCAGACCATCAATGACCCACCACAAATTTTGGTCATGTTGGATGATGTTACAGGCAGCATAACATTCACCATGGCATCTTCCGAGTCTTTCACACCTGTCACGTTCTCAGTGTGAACCTGCTCTCATTTGTGAAGAGAATGGGGCATCAATGGCGGACCTTCCAATTCTGGTGTTCTCTGGTGAATGCCAATCGAGCTGCATGGTGCTGGGCTGTGAGCACAGGTCCCACTAGAGGACGTCCAGCCCTCATGCCTCCCTCATGGACTCTGTTTCTGACAGTTTGGTCAGAAACGTGCACATCTGAAGCCTGCTGGAGGCTATTTTGTAGGGCTCTGGCAGTGCTCCTCCTATTCTTTCTTGCAAAAAAGAGCAGATACCAGGCCTGCTGCTGGGTTGCTGCCCTTCTGCGGCCAGCTCTTGTGTAATGGCCAGTATCCTGGTATCTCCTCCATGCTCTTGAGACTGTACTGGGTGACACTGCAAACCTTATTGCAACTGCATGTAGGAATATGCCATCCTGGAGGAGTTTGACTACCTGTGCAACCTGACTGGGCTGCAGGTAAAGCTACCAGTTGTGACAAGGATACTAGCAGAACACAAAACTAGAGAATAATCTGTCAGGGAGGATGAGGAGAGAGCAATTGTCTGTGTCCACCACATGCACAACCATTCCCATTTTTGGGGGTGTCTTACTTTTGCCCCTTCATTGCTCCTGTCGATTTCTTTTGCACTAAAGCAGGTGAAATTGAATCACAATTACTTGTGCTTCTGAAATGGTCATTTTTACATCCCTGAAGTTTGAATAACTTGGTGATATATTATGACAATTAAGTGTTCCCATAATTTTGTTTCAGCAGCATCAGAATTTGTTTGATGCATCAGAATTGGAAAAAAATAATAATAAATATATATATATATATATATATATATATATATATATATATATATATTGGCCATGACACCAGGGAACTACCTACTCTAGTTGATAAGCATCATAGGATCTTCAATGACCACAGTGAGTCAGGACCTCAGATTAACATCTCATCCGAAAGATGGCATCTCCTTAGCAGTGTCGCCTTCACTGCACTGGGCATTATTCTACCAGAGTGAAGATCACAAATTACTGGCCCACCAACACCTCTTCCAGCAGCAACTTAGTTTTCCCAGGTGGTCTCCGATCCAAGTTCTAATCAAACCCACACCTGGTTAGTTTCAGCCATGCAGCTAGAGCAGATCAAATAGTGGTATAGCTTTGGGCAAACACTGCCATGCAATACAAATGTCCTTTTGTTTTTCTTACAGGGTTGGCATAATGTATTACCTTAGAACGGATTACACACATCAAGGGTTTGGAGCACAATGGTTATATGTCCAAATTTTGTGGTTTAGAGACTTCTCCCCCCTGTCAAAGCTTTCTATCAGTTAATCCTTGGAGCACAATAACTGTATGTCCATCTGCATTCATTTTCAATTTGAATTCACATCTGCTTAAATGAATTAAACATTGGCATTTTGATGAGTAAACATGAATTTAAACACAGAATAGACTGTCTTCCATTGCAAACGAACTTACCTACAACCAATCACCACTGTGTTATGCCACATCATGTGCTAGAATTGTTGGAGCACTGAGGTGACGTCCATTTTTGGCAATTTTGACCATGATGTTGCGGTTACACTCCTATGAAAACTTTGGTGTTCAATATACTTCTGAACCATGCAGTAAAAGAGTGACTGTTAAAAAAACTGGTTTGACAGAACACTTGGAAATCTAAAAATCTATTTTTCTCAAAACCTCTAAAATGGACATATAACCACTGCGCTCCAAACCATCGACATGCTTGAGGCTGAGTATTGTCAAATTAACACATTACTTACATTCCAAGTTAAGACGACAGTCTTGAAACTCGTTTGAGACTTGCGGTGGATGATAATTCCTCTGTTAAGGAATTGCCACACGGATGAGCCATAAAAAAACATTATAAATAAGGCATGTTTCCTAATAGAGACATCATCATACAGCGTATCCACTTCACGGAAGAAACTCGGCGAAAAGCTTGTGCTGACAATTATTACCTCAACCGAACACAATTCAAGCACCAAGCAAGTAATAAACCTGTAGCAAAACATAGGATAAAAAATAATATCAGTGCTTGATCGCTAGCGTTTCTACTGAATATGTGCAATGCATACAAATGATATATCAAATAAAAGAGGAAAATCCACAGAATTCAACGATGTAAGAATTGTCATTTTAAATCAACACCACCCTCAAAGAACAGTAGGCAAACACTACGGCGCTTAGCTAACCTTTGATATTTTGTGGGTCCCACTAAGGCCAATCAGATCAGCCGCTGTCATATCCTTTAAAATCAGAGTATTAGTGCCATTGTGAACTGGCAATTTCTTGAAGAAGACGCATGCCCGTGGAGGACTCACTGTAGCTGCCTCCATAAAACAGAGTGTGGGGGGGTTGACCACTGTGGTCATTTCAGGGCCAGGGAAATGAGCAACAACCAATTAGAATTTAATTATCAATAAATTAAGTAATTTAGTAATTAATTCATTAATACTTTTGAGTGTGTAGATCAAAGATTCAGATAATAATACACACTAGAACATTAAGTAATCAGAGCTGCATCATTTAGCAAAATTGTTCTCATGAAATTTAATAATCACAGATGGAGAGCACATTCTGACCCAAAAATGTCTGTGAGACAGCGCGACTCCAGCTCCAAAAGAAATCACACCCGGAGGGAGCACATACAAGCGTACAGAGTCGGCCATGAGTCAGCCATGTCAACCATCAACCGTCAAAGCCCTCGGCTACAAAATATACATTAAATTTGGTTTTTACTCAACATTCTAAACGTTATTTGTGTTAGAAGGTGGTGTTTCCCCTTGCAGCCGAACGCTTGATGAATTTGCCTGGGATGGATCCAGGTTTTCTTTCCTTGACATATTCTTGTGATACTTTAATGCAACAGCATAGTTCAGCCTTCCTTGCCCCATTGTGGACCGCCAATACATTTGATTGTTGATTTTTTGGGGGGGAGTTATTGATTTTGAAATCACAAATTTGTCACAGCTTGTTTTTCACAGTTTGTGTTGTTTGCCAGCAATGCTTGTTAATAAACAAATTGCAAGGCCCACACTTCAGATGTTAAATGTTTTAAATTGCAGGGTGCATTACATGCGCAAATGTTAACAGTCATGTTAAATCAAGGGCTTTCCCATGACTGGTTGGCTTTCCCCGTGGGTGCATGGGCACGTGACACTCCAAGTACACATGGAATCCGTGTCTATCATGGACAGAGGTCGGTTCACCCAGTGATGTATTTTGTATAAAAAGCCGTGGGTCATTTAAATCATATATGAAGCAACTCTCATGGTCAAAAAACAAGGGTGAATTAATTATTTTTGTTTTGCCCCACACAGATAAAATAGCCATGTTTAAACGAACCCCTTTCACCATCCCCATCCGATTAGACCCCACCACAATTTTGTTGGCATTAGCCAATTTTTAGGGTGGACCTACCGTATATAACAAAAGTAAATTTAATAAGGGAAAGGAAACAAAATGAATTCATTAAAAACAGCTCCGCTGGAGCTGCCGGATAGCTCACTTGGTTAAGTCACGTCGCGGGTTCGAGCCCTGGTCGTACCAACTGGCAGTGGTCTGCAGCCTTTTCAGCGCAGCACACAATTGGCCATCGCGCTACAGGGTTTCAAATTGGGAAGGGACTGCCGGGTAAGGGAAATAAATAAAACAGCTTTGTTCGTTGCTCAAGCGTCTCTTGTTGGCCAGACGGGCGCTTGTCAGGAAGATTCTAAGTCTGTTCATGTCCGGGTATCCTCCGCCCTTGCTCTGAACCTGCGAAGATTCAACCAATGAGTATATTAGAAGCAGTGGCTGACGGGCACGTGCTTCGGAGGAGAGCCGAGAACTGTCTTCACTATCCTGAGTTGGCAGCAAGGGGTCGCATACGAGCAAGCTTTGTACATAGTTCATCAATTGGGCATTCCAGATTCAGGTGGGATTGGAGATGCCAAATTAAAAAAAAAAAAAAAAAGCAGCTCCGCTGGCAGGAATGCATTCCCATGGATTGGCAGTGTTTGTGTTCAAAGGGGGACTGAGTGAGTCGAAACGTATGCAAATTATGCACTAACACGCTCTCTAATGCCCAGGCCAACCCACTGTGTCGCAAACGCTTTTATGTCAGAGCACCAAAGTGGGTGAATGGGATAAATATACTTTTGCAATGCACGTAAATGAGCCCTCTAATATTTTTTCATTTAGGACTACGATTGCACTGAGCATTTTTTGCCTTCTTGAAGTGTGGAACATATAACCTGCCCAGTTGCAAAGTACTGCAACTACTCAGAGTTAATCCATTATTACATTTAACAGATTGACCACTAAGGAATCATTTTAAGTTTAGAACAAAAAAAAAAAACAAATCTGGAGAGAAAAGTGGACCACTTTTGTTCTCAGGGGCTCAAATAAGCTAAACATTACCACAATGCGTGTTTCGTTTTGCAATGGCTCTAAAATAAACCCCAAAGAGTCAGAATTCTCCGTGACCTGTGGAGGAAAACATGAGCGCATCTTCTGGCAACATGGAAGGGGGAGGGGCATGTGTCCATGAAGTTTCTTGAGGCTTGTAAAATGGGAATTAGCAAGAACAGCTAAATGTCTGAATGCACTTTTATGTAGTGAGCACATTGTAATGAGTGATAAAATCCATTTACTATGGGTCTACCACACACCTTATCCAATGCTGTTTTACCTATTCCACAGTTGACAGTGAACCCTGCCTTTTTATTTCAGATAGAGCCAGTTTTCAGAAGTAACTTCTCATCATTTGTTGGTATGACTGTCACAAGGTTCAGGTACTTCTTCCCTTTTTTTCAATACAATTTTCTGTGTGTTTGTGTGTGTGTGCGTGTGCGTGTGCGTGTGCGTGCGCGCGCGCGTGTGTGTATGCGTGTGCACGCGCGCGCGTGTGTGTGTCTGTGCGCGCGCGCGTGTGTGTGTGCGCGCATGCGTGTGTGTGTTTGCGAGCAGGTGTGAATTTTTGTGTGTGTTTGCAGCTGCTTGCATTTGTGTTAGCTAATGTTTGCTTTTGCATCAAGGGCTGGATCCATCATCACTACTTCAAATTTGGCCTTCAACTCCTCAGTTCCTCTACCCAGCATCATGAGCATAGGAAGGGTTCTGCTCAATGCAGTGCAGAATGGACTGCTTAACTTAACCATTGAAACAAACTCAATCACAGTCAATGGAACAGGTAAGTCTCACATAGTATTAAGGCATAATGATCTCTTAACAATAATGGGATTCACAAGCATTGTGGCCATGCCAGCAGACTTGCTAGCATTCATGAAAAGTGAAATGCCATGGAAAAATACCACACAACAGATGCACGTGAAGAATTAAGTTTGAAGCAAGGACACAGGTCCTTCTACCGGCCATCGGCCCTCCTACTTCATGCCCTTATTATACCCTGCCACAAAGTGGATGGAGATATAGGAATTAATGTTGTCCTTCCACAAGTCTGTCCATCTATCCATCCGCCATGCTCAATTTCCAGGGCAGAACTCCTCCACCGTTCAATATTCCCTCACAAAGTTTCATTTCATATGAGGATACATCTTACTGTGCAGATCTGCCATCCATCCTCTGGTCTGTCTGTTTGTCCCTCCATTGTGCTTTTGTTTCCAGGACACACATCAGCCATCTTGTTCTTTTTAGGGCTGGAAACTCTTCAATTATTCGATATTACTCAACAAATTTTAATGACTACATCTTTTTGTGTAAATGTGCCTTTTCATGTAACTGTCTGTCCTCCTGACAAACAACACGGCCCATGCAGATCAAATGGCGAGCACAGCTGGGGCGCACATTCCGAAATCACAGTTAGACTTTCATAGTTGGAACCACTGACTGAATGGACCAACTATGTAAGTAGCAACTATGCTTTTGAGAAATGTACCCCTAGCTCGCTGGCATCCTTGAGCTTTTTGCTATTAAATTATTAAGTTGCACATGTAACTGTAGTCGTAGAAACTTGAAGTTATTAATCTAATGGTGAAAATCATTAGCATGCTGGCTGGCAAATTTCTCTTCACATTGATTCAAAGCTTACGTTTTTGGGCTGAGCTGAGCAGCGGCCAGGCCCCTATACACGCGAATGTCACTGAGTGAGTCAGTGACTGTCTGAGTGATCAAGTTCAATGATTGGCTGGCCGGCGGGGAAGAAGTTCAGTGATTGGTTGGCCGGCGGGGAAGAACTTCAACGATTGGTTAGGTGACGATTGGCTGGCTGGCTGGCCAGGCGTTGACGTCACTCGTTTTTATTGGTCTGTGTATTTGCATTATAAATACATGGGTTTCGGAATTTTGGCTTTGACGTTGCAGCCGAAACTGAATACTTTGCTGTTGTTGGATGTTGGATTTGAGAGATTGCAGCAGAAACGGCAATTAAAAAGTGGAATTGAACTCGCCAACACAGATTTACGCATGTGCATGAATGCCCCGACTGGTTTCCAAATTAACTTATACCCTCGCGCTTTCATGAGTTGGTTCACTTGAACAGAAACAGTTGTGGTGGCTGCTTTGATTGTATCTAAGAGAGCGACTTTAACCGACACCAATGAAAACAATAAATTTAAGAAAATATTACATTTAAAAGATCGCAGCAAGCTGGATTCGACACCCCATGATTGAGGTAGCCACGTCTCAAATATGTTGTTGTACCCACTACGTCACTGTATTTGAATCCTTTCTAGCAATACACAGCAATAATCAGGCAAATATACTGTTAAATTTAAACATATTTTTGTAGCTACATATAGAATGTTCACAATGTCCAATTTTTGATGCCAGTGAATGTTTCTTGGTGGTATTGGTCGCCATTTTACAAAAATTAATGCGTATTTTCTTCTAATGAACAGCAAAAGGTGGATTAAATATTAATATAGCGGATGCTTATGATGCGCTGCCTAGCTAGCATCCCGGTCTTTTAAAGTTCTATTAAATTTTTTGCTTTTTTTTGTTTTCTCTGGTACCGGGAGCGAGATTCCATAGAGATAGAGGAATGTAACACATCGTACTAATCTAGCAGAA
Source organism: Gymnothorax reevesii (assembly GCA_029721435.1). Taxonomy (NCBI): domain Eukaryota; kingdom Metazoa; phylum Chordata; class Actinopteri; order Anguilliformes; family Muraenidae; genus Gymnothorax; species Gymnothorax reevesii. Next base: position 97,385,443 of record CM056579.1, on the reverse strand, counting down.
AGAATCATAACAGTAGTCGAAATGCGTTTTTAATTTCATGATTCAATCTCACAACCCATATGACAGTTAACAAGCATTGAGGACAGTATCGGTTGCGAGATTGAATAGGGAAATTAAAAACATATTCCAACCATTGTTAAGATTCTTTCAGGCTTGATTGGTATGATTTGTTACATTCCTCAATCACCCTTTTGAATTTCACAGCCGATTCATGAACATACATACACTGCCCTCCATAATTATTGGCACCCCTGGTTAAGATGTGTTCTTTAGCTTCTAATAAATTCAGTAATTTTTTTTCCAAATAATATAGGACCACAATGAAAAAAGAGGAAAATCCAACCTTTAATTTAATTGCATTTATTCAGTGGGAAAAAAAATCCCACTTTAAGAAATAATTATTTTACATCAAATCATGTGTGCCACAATTATTAGCACCCCTGATGTTAATACTTTGTACAACCCCCTTTTGCCAACAAAACAGCACCCAATCTTCTCCTCTAATGTTTCACAAGATGGGACAATACAGAAAGAGGGATCTTTGACCATTCCTCTTTGCACAATCTCTCTAAATCATCCAGTGAACTGGGTCCTCTCCTCTGCACTCTCCTCTTCAGCTCACTCCACAGATTTTCAATGGGGTTGAAGTCTGGGGACTGAGTTGGCCATGAAAGGAGCTTGATTCTGTGTCTGGTGAACCATTTCTGTGTAGATTTGGCCTCAAATTTAGGGTCATTTTCTTGCTGAAAGACCCAGTAATGGCCCATCTTCAGCTTTTGGGCAGAGGCCACCAGATTTCGATTTAAAATGTCATGGTATTTCAAAGCGTTCATGATGCCATGCACCCTAACAAGGTTCCCAGGTCCTCTGGAGGAGAAACAGGCCCACAGCATCACCGATCCTCCCCCATACTTCACAGTAGGCATGAGGTACTTTTCTGCATACTCATCTTTTGTGTTCTGCCAGACCCACTTAGAGTGTTTGTCGCCAAAAAGCTCTATCTTGGTCTCATCTGACCAAAGCACACAGTCGCCGTTGAAGTCCCGGTACCGCTTAGCGAACTCCAGATGTCTGCGTTTATGATTGTGACTGAGAAAAGGTTTTTTCCGTGCATGCCTCCCAAACAGGTTGTTGGCATATAGATAGCGCCTGATGGTTGTTTTGGAGACTTTATGACCCCAACATGCTACCATTTGTTACAATTCTTTAACAGTGAGCTTTGGAGAACTTTTTATTACTCTTACCATCCTCCTCACTGTGTCAGGTGGCAAAATAACCTTGCGCCCTCATCCAGGCTTGTTCACCACTGTTCCAGTTGTTTTAAACTTCTTAATGATTCCTCTGACAGTAGATATGGGCAGGTGCAGGCGAGTGGCTATTTTCTTGTAGCCATTGCCTGACTTGTGAAGGTCGACACACATCTGCCTTACTTGAATGGTCTGTTCCTTTGTCTTTCCCATGTTGAAGAGTGGACAAGAGAAATGGCCTCTGTGTCACGTCATATTTATACCCCAGGGAAAAAGGAAGTGATGAATTACTAATTAAATGTTCCTAGATACTCTGATCAACTTTGTAAACTACTGTACAAATGACAGAAATACTGCAATTACATTTATTTCCTAGGAATTGTTAGGGGTGCCAATAATTGTGTAACAGGTGATTTTATGAAAAATAATTATTTCTTAGTCAGGGATTTTTTTCCCCTTAAAATTCACTTGAGTTGAAGGTATTTTCAGTGTGAGAGTATGCTTCTGCAATGAACATTGAATTTATTTTTAAGGCTTTTAACACATCATAACCACGGGTGCCAATAATTATTGAGGGCGCTGTACATACTTTGACTGCCATCTACATCTGCTGCTGCTGTCTCTCTTGAATTGACATTCACAAAATCAGAAACTACTACCCTTACTCCAGCTCTTTGTCTTTTCAAATGTATAACTTGCTTTTGATATTTTTTCCTTACTCAAGACCCCCCCCCCTACCTCCCACTTCCTCACACTCTCTCACCCTCACTCTTTCACACTCTCACACTCTCCCACTCTCTCCACACGCTTTGTAAATAATTTATCAGCTCCAGCTCATTACTAAACTTGCACTTCATATAATTGCATGAGCTTTGCTTCATTTAGCACCCTTTTCTTGGGCCCACATTCTCATATACAGCACTTGGCGGCCCAACTATATACTAGGTTGCACCTAGTCTTGTTTTCATTTTCCAGTTGCAGCCTCTGGTCTCTTTCCAGCTTTGATATCATGGCTGAAGTTTTGATCTATGACAAAGGATGCATTTAGTTTCATTTTGAGTTATTTTTTGCACAAAATAGTTTCTACGCTTATTTTAGGATGGGCTTATTAAGTGGCGCCCTAAGCTTATTAACTGGCTTTCCTGAATACGGAATGGATGGGAAAGATTCAGGACCGGAGCAGTACGGGCTAAGTTTATTGATCAATGGTTTATTAAGCGGCAATTTCAGTAATTCTTAGCCCACAGTGAAGTCCAGACTTTTCCTGACTCGGGATCTGGCTGATAAAAGCAGTCATTAGTGAAGTGATCCGGTGTTGTGTCCTTTTGAGTTCCCCTGTCAAATCACATTTCCCCGAACAACACATTGCAATGACATCCTTAAATAGTGTGGAGAGCGAATGTATATTACTCTGAATTTGATAGCAGAACATATCATTAAAGCATGGGGTAATTGTGTGATCACTGCCCAGCAGAAGAGCTCAATATGGTAAAACGACAAATCGCAGGAGATGGCAGAGAATCAAAATTCATCGCTTTATGAGGTTTCATCTGTGTTAACTTTCTAAAGAGCAAGCTGATTCATCAATGCCCATTACGTTTCTTTCATGATTTTCTTAAATCAGAAACAGCATCTCAAAACGTTCTCGAAGGGGGAACATGATTTGACGTGGGAGCAGAATCAGACACAACACCAGCCTCTGTGAAATCCATTCTTTGCCTCTTCACCAATGCCCTTCAAACTGTGGGGTTTTTTGTAAATTCATGGACCATGATGCCCTGGCTTGCATCATATTTACTGTTTCAGCCATAAACAAGACATATACTTGGCATATTCCAAAGGGAATAATCCATAATTGCGAATCACTGAGTCCAATGCCATTGAAAACTCGTTCTCTGCTGCTGGCTAGAGACCTTCAGTGAAGTCATTGCATAAGATGGCGGAAGATAAATTCTTTGTGAGATGATCGCGCTTTGCAGTGATTAAAGTGTGAATACATTTGTAACAGCTGATTATAATTTGAAATGACTAGAGCACAAAGGATGTATTTATATTAAAGATTCCATGGTCCAAATTGTATTTTTGGATGAACAAGCATTTAATAAATGTACATCACTGACATCCACGACTCCATTGATCTTGCCCGTCAATGCTAGGACCAAGGCAGCCAGAGATGGTGTCAGATCTGCTAGTATTGAACAAAAACATTTTGACAGTTGACAGAGTTGGTAATTGCTCACGTAAATGTTCACGTAAATTGGTACTTAAGCACTTTCAGTAATGTAATAAACAAAAGCTACACCTCTAAGTGAAACATTAGTCAACAATTTAGTTACTTGTATGTGTGATTGAGAAGACTACATTTTGGGATACACGATACATTGAATGGTGATTATTTTATCTGTAATAAGAATAACTACTCTCCTTGGGGCAAATTGGTGAACTTGCTCCTTTTCTACAAATCATACCTGATGCAGTCCAAAACAAATGGCTATCAAACATCAGAGGCCATTGGAAGTGCTTCCAGGAGCAAGGTTGGACAGGTTCCATTACCTATTAAGTCATAACTGGCCTACCATAAATCAGTTTATATGTTCCTTTGCCCAATCAACTATCAGGCAACTTATTAATCCTACTGACTATAATCAAAATGAATATATAGCCTATAATAATTCAGAGGTGATAATCATAATGCAGATGGACTAGGCTAATCATAGGCTATCGTATTAAATTGGAAGAATGTCATATATCTGAATAATTTTTTATTTATTTATTTATTTATTTGTCATCTCCCATCCCACCTGAATCTGGAATGCCCAATTCGAGAACTATGTACCATGTGCTATGACTTGTAGCATTTTTTAATAGGTTTTTGAAAAAGATTAATCACAAATCAAATGACTCATAGCCCTTGATTGAGGCTACTTTTGAGTGCGTAAATACAGTGAAGGCAGAAAAAAATTTGTTAAGCAAATCAAAAGTGACATCTAAATTATTTTCATTTTCCCACTAAATGGAAAAATATATCGACCTACAAAGAATTAAGCAAATACATTCATGCAAATTTGTACTGTTTCATTGCCATTTAATTTCAACAAACAAAAATGCTTGATAAATTGGACTGTCTACTGATTTAAACTGGTTATCGATCAAATCAACTGTTTGATTGCTAACTGAGCAAAAGTAAATTTTGAATAGAGTGAGAGTAGGCCTAATTTTTAGTTAGAAAGTGGTGATTCTGCAGACTTTATCGTAGCTCCATTCAGCTCATTGCTCATAAAAACTGGTGAAAGCATTTCACATGGCTGCTATTTGTTCAAGAATGCATCAGGTATGGCTCTTGGAAAACAAAGGGAGCAAGCTCATTGATCGCGCCTTGGTAGCAGGTATACTTATTGTACTTAAAATAATCACAACTCAAGTAACCATGCAGCCATAACTGCATTAGCATGCAGTGATGGGCTATACAGGAGGCACGTCAAAAATTTCTCAAAGCATTGCCAGCCTGCCTGTCCCGACAACAATCTTCTGGGCAGTCTGAACCAGCACTAGCCTGCATCAGTTCATTTCTATGTGTTCAAACACTCCCACATACACACATACGCACACACATGCTTCTTGACCCTTCCATTTCTGAAATAAATGCCCCTTATTTGAATATATCTCCAATTAATTAATTCAAATGTGATGTAGACTAGTATTGTTCCCACACACAAAGGAGTCCAAGTTGGGAATTATACTCCCCCAATATGTTTCTGTTGTGAAAGCAACGTTTATTCATGTTATTCCATTGATCATTCAGTTCCAGATAAGTATACTTTTGTATTTACTGATTTTAGTGGTCCTAAAGTTACCGGATTGTGTTTTTCATTGTTCAATTCACCTGACTATATTCTGTCGTAGAGTTGATAACCAGAATGAGTGCAATACTTTGCTGCCTACTAATATATATATTTTTTTGTTTGTTTACAGTTATCAACTCTGCTGCAACTGGAGTCAGTGCCAGTCTTAGCCTGTTGTCTGCTTCTTGCTTGGTTTTCATGTCGTTGATTCTGACCCACTTCTGAGAGATTCAACTCCAAACCAATCATCTCACCCCAGTATGAATGCTCCCAAAATAAACATTGAGTCAAGATGGAAAAGCACCTACTATATATAGGAAATGTATGGCAAAAATCGCAATCAGATTGTCAAAAGAGAAGTCTTCCCAATCGGAGTCCCAAGTGGATAAAGGTGAACTGCAGAACAGTGTAAAATATTACCTTTACTGCATGAAAACCAAGAGAGCTGGCTCTTAACTTGGGGTGATATTATTAATATGATAATATTAATATGAATACATCAAGTGGTTTGTATATATATATATATATATACACACACACACACACACACACACACACACACTAAGATACGTTAATCTTAATCTTCATCAGCTCATCTTCATCAGCATCAAACCTTCTCAGATGATTATTCATTTTCATTATTCATTCCAGAGTGATGTTCATTTATTACATGTGGAATTCTTTAGGTGCGCTATCATTATAATTGTTTTTTCTTGCATTTAGAAATATAATTTGGTCCCTTTCTACCCCACATCTGAAAAAAATTGAAACCGGATTGTCTCAGCGTTGCTGCTGTGGTGCCCTTCCTTAGAAATCATGGTCTGGGGTGACCTCTTTTAAATCTGTGCCCCTTTCAACATCACAATGGGAGGCATTTGCGTGGTACGTCCTTGTACAGACATGTTTTGGTTTCGGCAGCCATTGTTTTGCACTGTGAGGAGACAGCTAATTCAAGCAGAGCCTTAGTTTCACCGAATCAGTCCGTGCCCAATTGTGCACAGTGACTGAAGGGAGAAAATCTGAGTCTAGAGACTGGCTGCAAATGCTGAATTTGTATTCTCTCTGTCTGGAGCTGCTTGTTTTACAGACACCAGGGAAGTGTTTTAAATTTCTAAGAATAATATGAGACCTTCAAAGAAAAGAAATGTTTAAAGGGCATCATAGGTGTGAATGTCGAGAAAGTGAGCATCCGCTATAAGCACTTTGGAGTTCAGAGGCATTCATTTGAATTTTGTATTTTTAATTTTAAATCTCTGTTTAATCTGGTGTCAAAACCAAACTCAGGGTTTCACTATTGCCTGAAGTCAGATTTTTTTTAAATATGTGATGGGCACCTCATGGGCATCTCAAAAAAAATCACAACAGGACACTTTTATTTTATTACATTTTTGATGTGTTAGTTTTATAAATGTTTTACTATAATCAGTGTTCAAGACCTCCAGTGACAATCAACATTAGTTCTATGAATGCACAGTCAAGAAAATGCTAGCCACACGTTTGTGATATTACATCTCAAAGGATGGCATGGATTTTATTTTCTACGATTTTTTAAGTTGGCTGTAGGACTGGCTGTCCCTGTAAAATGCCACACTGATATAAAAATTCATCATTTTATGGAACTATGAATTGAACTTAGTGCAGAAATTGGATCATTGATATCCTGGTTTTAACCCCTTTGTGCAGATATAGATGCCGGCGTCAAATTCCGAAATGTAATTCCTAAACTGTTTTGTTATTGAATTTCCAATTTTCTAGGTTCACTGGAGTAATTTTCCAAAGTCTCTGTGACACAAATACTGAGTTATAAAGTTAAATAGGCTCATGCATAACAGGAAAAATTATTTTGTATTCTGCGCAAAGGGGTTAAAAGCACCCCAGGGAAAATTCAAATGAAGATCAGCCGGGATTAAAAGTTGTCTTAAGATGGTTCAAGTTGTGTTTTCAACACGTCTAATGGGTGACTATCTGTGCACAGCTGAAAGAGTGGTCAGAAAGGAGGACCAGCACACTATATGCACTGGTCAGGTGTTTACGCACATAAACACAGCTTGGAACATTCAGACCAGCTGTTTTAAGATGAACTTTTCTACAGGGCAGCCATTTTGAATGTAGCACAGAATGTAGACATGAACACTGAGAGATCTGGGGCTGTGCCTTACCATATTAATGCATTGCTGTGTGTTATATTTATAATTTTCTGACGGTCTGTCTGCTGTCTGTTATATTTTATAATCAACAAAGCTTCATAGGTTTAAGAAAACATAATTATGCATTACATTTTGTTAAACCTGTGAAATTGTTTCAAGGCAAACGGTAGAAGTTTCATTTTTTTCTTCAAGGAGATGTGTGAAAAAATGAAATTTTCACATCAAGTCCTAATGGATAGGTTTCCCTGCGCATCCACGCCATAGACTCAAAAGTCTGAAAAAAAAATGACTATAAGAAAATAAAATAGTTTTCTGTTTACAGACAATAGGGAGTTAGGGCAGCCTATCTGAAGCAGAAAAAAAATTGAGTGCTCTTATGTAAGCCTCCACCTCTTGTGTGACTTCTATCATCTGTGCGATTGTTGGTCTAGTAAACACTTTTATAAAGCCAGACTTGTGTGTGTTTTTTCATGGCAGGAGATAAAAACAAATCATTACACTGGTTACACTCAAGACTATGAATGCAGCAATGCGGGATTTGGATTGTGAGATTAACTAGGCTTTGAACTAAGAAAAAAAACTAACTAACTTCTAGCTTCCACTAAAACATAATGTAGGTTAGAGCTCAGGGAAAATGGTGGACATTTGAACATTGACTTCCAAAATGCTGCAAAAGTTTTTTGAAGGTGAGTAAATTCTTTCCCAGAAAAAGTAGTGGTTAGTCAATACAGCACATTACCAGTCAGTTATAATAATGGAAGACAGTTGGGAATTTAGTTATGCATAGCAAATAATAAGGCATTTCAACTTAAATTTTCCAGAAATAATGCACATTTGGCATGATATTCTACATTTGGCCCTACGCATTTAATGAAACAATATCAAAACAAAAGACGACCAAAACATTTGCTATCTAATTTTTATGAAAGGTGGGAACTCTGCAACAAAATGCTTTGATAGTGCTACTATATGGAGCAAATCACTCAATGTGCCTGCTCTCATTGATTTCTCTGATCAAAGAATCTCTGGTCTCTGGTCATAACAACAATTAGAGGATCTATATATTTTTTGGTGGTTCATTACAATCGATTTTTTTGTACATTCTCTGTGGAACATCCTTGAACATTTCAAATATATTTATAGACATAATGTCTGCAATTTTCTCATTCATAATTTGTCATGCAACACAGAGTTCAATTAACATGATTTTCACAAGTCAAAAAACATAATCTTAACATAATCTCTAAACGTCAGAAAAATGTGCAAAATTTATGCAAATCAGGGATAAATCCTGGTCACTAGCATCTTACCCTAAAAATATGTCCATTCCCCAATAGCAGTCGGGTCTGGCCCAGATCCAGCTTCAAACTGGCACTGCTGGGTGACTGCTGGCATGACAAGTGGTTTGTTGACTGTATGTGGGCCAGGTCTCACAATGATGGCACCGTTTATATGATGGCATGTGGGCTGATTGTGTCCACAGCTGGCCCTGAGCTCCGGCAAACAAGATCGGGGATACTAAAGGGCCATTCTTCTGGCTGTATGTGGGCCAGAACTGGGCCGTGTAAAGTACATTATGTGGGCCAGACCTGGGCCAGGCCAATAATGCTATATGGATTGTACCCTTTACCCCTTTAAATTAGCACTTACAGATACATCTATAACTCAGCATGGGTGTTGCAACAGATCCAAAAATTGACGCCTACTGTACCCATTTTTCAGACACACTTTAGAAACCAGAGATGAATCCATTCAATGTAATTAATTAGTGTTCTCATACACTACTGAATTTTTTACGTGACTCTTCCAAGCGTTGGGAAATGAAGATTTGCACAAGTGGCCTCAGGGCAGATCATTTGCTGTCCTGTGGAGAGATGACTGAATTATTGATCTAATTTTTGTAAGCAATATTTTTTTAATCAAATGTCTAGTGTATCAATTTATATTGGAAATTTCTCATGAAGTGGTGAAAAAAAAAGCTAAATTCTATCAGTTCTTCAAGTCTGTTGGATATGATGATCACTTAAAAACGATGGACAAAGTCAGGCTGAGATGTTTTTTTATTGATTTATTTATTTTATTTATATAGCACCTTTTATAGTATGAGTACACAAAGTGCTTCACAGTGTAAAAAGTGCAACACAGTACGTACAGACTTTGAATAAAAACACCAAAGAACCTAGATAAAACTGGCTAAAATGTTGGCTTCTCTGAGAACTTGAATGAATTGCAAGTCAAATGCGAAACTACACATTTGCTGGTAAATGCTCTTTGGGGAGTTGTGTGTTTGTTTTTTCAGTATGTGAGTGAGAAAGAAAGAGATCGAGAGAGAGAAAGAGATTTAGATCATTACCCATGCTCAGGCTCATGCTCTGTCAGATGCCATTATGAACTGCAGAGATATCGTACTGCTGGGAATTGGAGAATAGAGACCGCTTCAGCTTCTCACAAAATCCTGTTTTACACCCCTGGAATGAAAAATGGAGAGAGAATATACCACAATGGAGCTAAAGCTTATTCCTCACATGACAACTCTTACAGGGAAAAGCCTCTAGACTGCCTTTCAACTGGCCATTACTGAAGTTACCACTGCTTTCAGTGAGAGGGCATTGATGGGATCGCTGGGATAGCCATAAAATTGAGCTAAATGTTCAGAACTAGGTCACTATCACAGATTTTAAAGCTATTGTAATACCTCATGGACGAGCACATCATGGTACATCATAAAGCCAAAGGCAGTGCCACCACGGGCCTCAGACTGGGGTATGTTACATTAAACTGGTTTTAGAAATTCATCTGCCAGATCTTCAGAACGTCAGAATTTTATATTACATATTATTGTAAAAACATACATTTGCATTGTGACCAAATTTACTATAAAATCTCCAGGGTAGCTCAATTGTTGCAAAGTTGAATTCAGGGTCAGAGAGGCATCATGATGTACTGTATAAGAGGTAATGTAGCACAGGGCATTTTACAATGTGACGCTGGATTTAACGCAAAAAAAATCCTTAAACATCATGCAGTCAAATGAAAAGAGATCTCTAAATTTGATTATTCTAATATTGACCTCAGCGCAACTAGACTCGTCATTTCCTACCACCAGGGGAGCAGATAGAACTAGGAACTGGGGGGGACACAGACATGTGCTTTATGACAACAATTAGTCCTGGCTAGTTCTCAATCATCTTCCTTTATTGACGCGTTTTCCAATTATCGTAACTGGCAACTGAAGACACGGTTTCTCTCCATATGCGATCTAACAGCAATAAAATTATGGGGTAAATTCAGTTCCGAAATGGGCTACTTGCTTCACGGTCGACAGGTTTGCAATTTTGAATAACGTTGATTTAAATACAGCATGTACGCGTCCAGATTAATGATTGCCGTCTTACTTAATCGTAGAGAACAAGCAGCACCTGTTATGTGTGGAGTGCTCTCGGAGTGAATCTTCTCAGTTCTCAGTCATTTTCATAATTAACCGCTCCATATTGCATATGGAGAGAAACCGTGTCTTCAGTTGCCAGTTACGGTAATTGGAAAACGCGTCAATAAAGGAAGATGGTTGAGAACTAATTGTTGTCATAAAGCACATGTCTGTGCCCCCCCCACCCCCCCCCCCCCCCCCAGTTCCTAGTTCTATGTTCTATCTGCGCCCCTGCCTACCACTAAAGTGTACTGAACATTTCAGGTACTTAAAACAACAATATGAAGCAATTTTGCCTTAAGGTACCTACTTCAAAATCATTTCATAGGTTCACCAGCTTATAGTTAGGAGAATGGTGCATCTTTCACTCCCAAAACCTGTTCTAGCGCTATGTAACTAGCTGATCGGGTCAGATCTCCAGGAAAAAGTATTGGAGAATGGTGGATCTTTCATTCCCAAAACCTGTTTGAGCTCTATGCAACTAGCTGATCGGGTCAGATCTCCAGGGAAAAATGCATCGTACTTTATGGCACTAGTGACTTCATACTGCCAACTATGGATTTTTAGCTAATTACAAGAAAAAGCTTGCAGAGTACTCTCCGTCTATAGCCTATGGACATCATGACTGAAGAGGACTTTTGCAGTGGACGGGAGGGAATCTTATACTGACCCTTAGTCAGAGAGACATGAAATGCAAGTTTGTGGGACAGACAGCAAGCCATCTTCTCGATGTAAGTAAAATTACATTCGCTGACCTGCTATGTTTTGTGTTGTTGCACTTGCTTGATGTTCAACTGTACTATCTCAGTTGTCCAATCGCTAGTTTTGTTTTTATCATAATCCCAGTTAGCTCTCTTCAACGTAGATTGAAATAATAGCAAACACCAAAAGTTTGCTGTCTAACGTCAGTTCTGTCTCAGGCTAGCATGCAAATAAATACATTTCAAAAGTTTGATCAGCCTTTGGCAGTCTCACGCTGAGTAAGCCTTGAAATTTTGCAAGCTTCAAATGTCTCTCAGCTCATCTGTGTTGAATTACACTGTCAAATATATATTATAAGCGATGTAGCCTAAATAATTTTGCCAACAATATTTATTTGATTACACGCACTCCATGTTCACTGTATGTTAGTGTTCATATTCAATGTCACCTCATACAAAACTATGCATATTTTCATAATAATATTTGCATAATATAAGTCATATTTGTTTAATATCCTGTAATCTCACACTTTTTTAGTGGACATGATTGTTTGGTTTCTGAAATTTGCTTTTGCAATTGCAAAACCTGCATGCCATCAAATTTATTTGCACTGCTTTCCATATGGGGTGAGGAGTGGGGGACTTGCATTTGCAACGGTGGAATTATTCTTGAAACGGGCTTTAAAGGTCCCTTATTATGTCACCAGGTGTACAGCTAATTAGCCATTATGAGCCAGCTCAGTCTGCCCTTGCTGACATCACAAGGGGGAGTGACCACCCAGAATAATGAAATCTGAAAGATCTGAAAGATTTTGAAATGGCTTGTAATAACTAATTGGCTGTGCACCAAGTGACTTAATAGGAGACCTCTAAGGACTGAATAGAACCTGGCACCACATCAAGCCTGGTCTTGAAATTCATAGTTTCGACCTCCATAAAGTTCATACATAGTGATTGATTTGATTGTAAAAGACGTATTTCTTAAAAAGTAGTTGTCACAAATGACTCTCAAATGGGAATTATATTGTCGGATGGAAATGTTACTCTCAAATGTAAATTTTATTCACCTTTCTTAAGCAACAAGACCATTCTGACCATTGTAAATGATTTCTGGGAGAAGGTGGTTAAATTTGGGGATTTGGGTGATTTGGGATTTAACACTCACAACCACCACAGCGATAGGCAACAGGAGGATGGCGAGTCCACACATGACGATGATGGCCACAGCATATCCAGGGAAAGGCCTCAGTGATGCATCCAGTGGTGGCTGGGTCACTGTGCGTGGGGATGAGAAATGTGCAATTTTTGTGAATATAACAAGCATGTGTGCCAGTTACGAATTCAGAAGACAATGAGAAACACCGCGTGCTGGTCTTGGGCAACATCAGTCTTCACCATCTGACTCCCAATCACTGATGTCACATTTCATTTATGTGCATGTTTATTAACACTCTTGGACTTATTGTTTCTTAGAATGTGAAAGATCGGTGTGTCTTCTTTAGGACATGACCAAATTTCTTTTCAACATGAAACATGTTAACAATGCATACTGTGCTAAAAGTATTGCATTAACATATGTAGAGTTGAACAGGAATACAACTGTATGTTGTCCAAAAGAAGACACTCAGATACATTACAATGAAGTTAGCAACTATCATCTTTGGTAAAATATGGCATGAAAAAGAAAAGATACCCTTCCCAATTGACGTCTATTTATCACACTTAAATGTTTCAGATCATCAAAGTATTTTGAACATTAATCAAGGATAACCTGAGTAAACAGATGGTGCAGGTTTAAATAATGATTTTATTTTTTGAAGGAAAAAAGATACCCCTCCCTGCCTGGTCCTAGGTGACAAATAATAGCCCTTTAGTTACTAAATCAACCAATTGAACAATTTAATTGAAAATTATGTTCAATATCACTGGACACAACCAGGCATGATTTCTGCCAGCTCTGCTGAATCTAAATGTTGCTTACATAAAACCTGTCAGGAAGTGAGAAGTAAAAAAGAAGTAAAAAAATCTGTAAAATGGATTGAAGCTCCCAAACCTTTAATGACTACATGCAACCTTTAAACCACTTGCAGGGTCTTCATCAGGCAAATGGAACAAAGTGAGAAGTAGGCAATAGGCAGCACATGATACCTCGATCAAAAGAAATTCACGAACAAATGAGAAACAAAGTTATTGTTGTTTATTAGTCTGGAAAAGTTTACAAAGCCATTTGTAAGGCCATGGAACTCCAGCAAACCATGGTCAGAGCCATTATCTTAAAAAGGAGAAACTTGGAACTGTGGTAAACCTTCCCAGGAGTGGCCAATCTACAACCCCAATTCCAAAATAGTTGGGACGAAGTGTAAATTGTGAATATAATCAAAATGCAATGACTTTCAGATCACGAGCCAATATTTTATTTACAATAGAACATAGATAACATTTCAAATGTTGAAACTGAGACATTTTCCATTTGTATCCACAAAATGAGCTTATTTCAAATTTTCTGGCTGCAGCAGGTCTCAAAAAAGTTGGGACACAAGCTGAAAAGGGCTGAAAGAGCAATTGATATGCAAGAGAATCAGCTGAAAGAACATTTAGCAAGTAATTGAGTTAACTCGCATCAGGTGTGTAACATGATAAGCTATAAAAGGGATGTCTTAGAGAGGCTGAGTCTCTCAGAAGTAAAGATGGCCAGAGGTTCTCAAACCTGTGAAGGCTTGCATAAAAAAATTGTGGAAAACTTTAAAAACAATGTTACTCAACGTCAAATTGCAAACGCTTTGAAGATCTCATCATCAACAGAGCATAACATCATCAAAAGATTCAGAGAAACTGGAAAAATCTGTGCGTAAGGGACAAGGCCGTAGACCATTACTGTATGCCCATGATTTTCGGACCCTCAGATGCCACAGCATCACTCACCTGCATGATTCTGTCAATTGACATTCATAAATGGGCCCAGGAATACTTCAAGAAACCACTGTCTGTAAACACAGTCCGCCGTGCAATCCACAGATGCCACCTAAAACTCCATCATGCAAAACGGAAGCCATTGTTCAGAATGATCCAGAAGCGCTGCCGTGTTCTGTGCGCCAAGGCTCATTTAAAATGGACTGTAGCAAAGAGTCCTGTGGTCAGACAAGTCCAAATTTGACATTCTTGTTGCAAAATCATGGGCATCGTGTCCTCCAGGCTAGAGAGGAGAAAGACCACCCCTCCTGTTTTCAGCTTTTAGTTAAAAAAGCCAGCATTTCTGATGTTACGGGGATGTATTAGTGCATATGGTATGGGACACTTGCATGTTTTAAAAAGCACCATGAATGCTGAAAGGTATATAAAGGTTTTAGGGCAACATATGCTCCCCTCCAGCCGACATCTATTCCAGGGAAGGCCTTGTGTATTTCAGCAGGACAATGCAAAACCTTATACTGCAGCTATTACAACAACATGGCTTCGTAGTAGAAGAGTCCATGTGCTGAACTGGCCTGCCTGCAGTCCTGATCGTTCACTGATTGAGAACATTTGCAAATATTTAAAGAAAAGTCCGTCAAAGGAGACCAAAAACTCTCCAGCAACTGGAAGCCTGTGTTAAACAAGAGTGGGATCGAATTCCAATGGCTGAACTAATGATACTTGTCTCCTCAATGCCCAGATGCCTCAACTCTGTATTAAAAAGAAGAGGGGATGCAACAGCATGGTAAACAGTCCCCTGTCCCTACTTTTTAGAGACCTGTAGCATCCATCAAACTTGAAATGAGCTCATTTTGTGGGTAAAATTGTAAAATTTCTCAGTTTCAACATTTTCTATCTCTGTTCTGTTTTGAATAAAATACTGGCTTGTGTGATTTGAAAGTCATTACATTTTGATTTAATTCACAATTTACACTTTGTCCTAACTATTTCGGAATTAGGGTTGTCAAAATTCAACATCTCATCCAGGAGGTTGCGAAAGAATCCAGACTAATCTCTGAAAATCTTCAGGCCTATCTTGCCTCATTTAAGGTCAATGTTCACAATTCCACAATAAGAAAGAGAGAAGGCAAAAGTGGCATCCATTAGAGAGCTACAAGGCGAAAACCCCTACTGATGAAGAAGGACAAAAACGCTCATCTCACATTATCCAAAAAATCTTGATGACCCTGAAGATTTTTGGGATCATATTCTGTGGACTGGTGAGTCAAAAGTAGAACATTTTGGAAAACGTGGGTCGCATTACATCTGGCATAAGGCTAACACAGCATTTCACAATAAGGGCTCGACATTAACACTTGTCTGCTTGTCCGGGACAAGTAGATTTTATTGTCGAACAAGTGGAAGAGAAATTTGCCACCCCGGACAAGTTAAAAGTCACTGAAAAAATACTGAGTCTTCACGTTATGTGCCCCTGAATTCAATTCGCTAAATAAATACATTTAGAATACCAATTTGAAACAAAAATATTTTTCCCCATGACACATTTAACCAGCATCCAACTTGAATGCTTTGATTGAACGATTAGATACACAGACATGGACACGCATGCCCGCACTCATATACAGTAGGAACCGCTTCCATCAGAGGAGCAGCAATGTTTTTCAAAGCTTTGCAACCCAGCTCCAATCAAAGGCCCAAGAAGAAAAACAGCAACTGCACCTGAGCTGTATGAATTGAAAAATGGAGAGAAAATTTGAACAGACCTGGGGGGAGGAATTCGACTGGTGCAATACGCAAACGAACTTGGCTGACAAGTCAGTGACGCCAACTGCCAGCATTAGCAACACTGTATTTATGAATCACAGCACAGATACTGCCCATTTAATTTCAGCTGAAATTTAACTTTTTAAAAAACTTAAACACACACACACACACACACACACACACATAGCACAACATGAAACTTCGTTTTTGCGATGAATGAAAAATGAACTTTAATAGCACTGGTGCGGTGAGAGACAGAGAGTGAGTGAATCAATATCATCTCGCTGCAGCATCGATAGTTTAGCTGCTTGTTTAATTTATCGTTGTTATATATTTTAGTTTGTGTTGTGAGTATATTTAGCATTTCACATTGTTTGTATTTAGTGACATCGCCAGTGCCTCGTTTGTTACTGACCTAACTCACTAGTTGATGGAGACATTCGCGGGTTAATTAAACATTTCCAAGGTAACAGCGTAGGATTGTGGGTGACGTAGTACTCTGTGAATTTTATTATTTTTTTCAAAACAAGGTTGATTTCATGCGGACTTGTAGTTCCTACAGGAGCATATGTCATTGTTTTACAGTCTCCTAGCCCATGGTCAGTCTGCCCTCAATGTTTACGACATTATAACTGATAATCGCAATCCTTGTCACTGAATATCATTGGGATTTCACCTCCGGAACCTCACTGCCCAGGTCTATCGGTCAACAAATTGGTAGTTGAATTGTAATTTAAATTTTAAACTAGGCTTATGCCGTCGGAGGCGACGGCTGGGAGTATATCCCCGAAAGCCCCCTATCCTCCAATTCCCCAATCCTTGAATAGACCTTGAATAGACTTTCATTTGAAGTTAATTTCAGGTCAATCGGTCAAATGGTTCTGAAGATATGTCCAAAATGGTAATTTTCCATCACAAAGCACCACCTGGTGGCAAAATATTGAACCATACAGGTATGATGTCATCATGTGACATGTTGTGAGGTCATCACCTTGCAGTTGCACATAGTTTCATGTCAATTGGAGAAATAGTTCCAAAGATATAGCAAAAATGGTGAATTTTTTGTGACAAAGCTCCACATTGTGTCAAAATTTTGAACAAAGCAGGTATACTGTCATCATGGGACACATCCTCAGGTCATGACCTTTCATTTGCACTTGATTTGAGGTCAATCGGACAAATATTTCCAGAGATATGATAAAAACTGGTGGCCAATCTAGAAATTGTAAATTGCTCAAAATCGAATCAGTTCTTCCTCTTTATGATACTTACTTATGTGCAAAACTTGAAATTTGTATTTGAAATATTACTGCAGTTATCGCGGAACAGTGATTTTTGGCCCCTGGTGGCCAGTCTAGATATAGTAAATTGTGCAAAATCGAATCAGTTCTTCCTCTTTATGATACTTACTTATATGCAAAACTTGGAATTTCCAATTGAAATATTACTGCAGTTATTGCGTTGACACTGAAATCAGTTTTTGGCCCCTGGTGGCCAATCTAGACATAGTAAATTGTCCAAAATCGAATTAGTACTTCCTCTTTCTGATACTTACTTATGTGCAAAATTTGTAATTTGTAATTGAAATATTACTGAAGTTATCGCGTTAACACGTAGTGCGGCGGCGGTGGCGGTGGCGGCGGCCGGACCAAAAACATAATATCCCCCGGAACGCCATTTGGCGTTCGGGGATATAATGACTAATGCAGAGGCAGGAACCAAAACATGCCAGTTTTTTCACTATGTAGTTAGGCCAAGTCACCTGTGCACTAATGATTGGTTGGGAAAAAAAAGTGTTTAACTATTTTGTGATGTTAATAGTGTCATGTTGAGAAATAACTTTATTAAAGTAAAAGTATTGCATTCAAAGTACAATTTAATAGTAAACAGGCAAGTAAACAGACAGACTGGCAGGCCAGAAACAATATGCCCCCAAATCTTCGATTCCGAGGGCATAAAAAGTCCATTTTTGTCAATTATACCCGGACTAGTGACTCTTGAGCCAGGACAAGAGAAAGGTAAATTTACTTGTCCAAAAGTCAAGTGCCACAAATAGTTAATGTCAAGCCCTGAAGACCATCATTCTAACAATCAACTGGGTGATGGTGATGTGAAGGTATGGGGCTGCTTTTGCTTCAAGGCAACTTGCCAAAATTTCTGGCCCATTTGCTAATCTGTCCAAGGCCTTTGACACAGTTGATCATTCACTTGTAGTGGAAAGACTAGCCTCTAAAGTATGTGATCAGAATGCTTGCCAAAAGTTTGCCAATCATCTGTCACGTAGAACACAATGTATGTCATGCCACGCCCCCAGTGCTCCACATCACCAGAGTTCTGAGGAACTGGCCTGTTTCCCATTCATCAGTCGACTGCGTGCAGCTGTGTATTATTTATCGAATATAGCCTTTATAAGCCTGACCTTCACACCACTCGACTACAAAGTCTTATAAAACCTGTCTTTTAAGACACATGTTGATAAGCTGACAAAAACATTTAGAGGGAAAATTGGGTTCTCTTATAGAAATAGATCACGTTTCTCATGTGACAATGGGAAGGTTTTAATTCAGTCCACTTTCCTGTCAGTATTTGATTATGGCAATATTATCTATATGCATGCTGTCCCCACCACATTGAAGCAGCTTGACACTGTTTATCATGTACCACTTAGCTTTATTACCGTGGTTCATTTTAGGGCACATCACTGTAAGTAATCATATGTAAATTACCTGATTACCTCACATCTTCAGTCACATGCTGTTCTAGTTTTTACCGGGCGATTGGTTCTTCACATTTCTGAGCCTGGAAAAACTGCTTTTAATTATTGTGCTCCAAGGACATGGAAAATGATTTAACAGAGTTTTAAAGTGGGTGTCATAATCTCTTTGGAGAAATTTAAAGTTCTAATGGACTTGAAAGTTGTGGTGTGTGTTTTAAATAATGTTGCCATAACATCATCAGTTGAATATTTTAAATGTATTGCTGAATGTGGATTCAATTGTTTATAACATTGTTATGGGTCTCCCTGTTAAAATAAAGGTTAAAAATCAAAATGAATAAATGAAAGCAAGTCTAACCGTGAAAGACCAAAAAGAAACAAAATGAAGGTTTTGGAGTGGCCTGACTCGAATCCAAATGCTATCGTATGACCGTAAAGTCAAAACCCTCCAATATGACTGAATTGAAACAATTCTATGAAGAAAGGTGGACCTAATTTCCCCCACAGTGATGTAAGAGTCTTATTGGTTGTTATCACAAATATTTGATTGTAATTGGGTCAGTCCAAGTGAAGGCATCCAGAAAATCAGAAAATTCCTAAGTCACTACTCAGAAATTTCTGAAAAAAATCATATAGGTACCTCTGGTGGACCTATAAAATAATACCAAGTATAAGACCAATATCCCTAATACTTTTGAAGTGATGGCCTGTCACAATTTTACGTTTTTTTATTTTATTTTCATTTTAATGAAATTGTGCTTCGTACAACTTTGGGCTTCCACTGCTCCTCTATTATTTGACCTACAGATCAGATTTTTGATCTCCCTGGCCAAATATACCCCTAGAATCAGAATTTCTGGTCAGATGAGGTGTATCTTCCTTGGTTGCTCCACAGTAGGGCTCCAAACTTGGCTGAAAAGCCAAAAATCGCAAAAAAATTTCTGTACTTTTTAAATTAAACAAATCAGAAAGTTTAGGGAATTCAAGCTTGAAATTTTTTTTGTGACCAGTCCTGATACCTCTCATAGGTAATCCACTTTAATCTTGTTTGTATCTTGGCAGGAATGAGAAGGAAATTTTTATTTTTTTTGCTCATTTTTCATTTTACAGAAAAAATAGCAATTTTGAAGTCCATGGTTCAACATGTGCGCAATTGACCACATCCTTCAAATCTTTACCATAGATTGCTATAGTTGTCTTCATCTGACAAAAAATATTCTTCTCATTCCTGCCAAGATACAAACAAGATTAAAATTGATTACCCATGAGAGGTATCAGGAATGGTCACAAAAAAAATTTCAAGCTTGAATTCCCTAAACTTTCTGATCTGTAGAATTTAAAAAGTACAGCCATTTTTGTGATTTTTGGCTTTCCGGCTAACTTTGGAGCCCTATTGTGGAGCAACCAAGGTAGATACACCTAATCTGACCAAAAATCCTGATTATAGGGGAACAGTTGCCGAGGGAAACCAGAAATCCGATCTGTAGGTCAAATAATAGAGGAGCAGTGAAAGCCCAAAGTTGGACACAATTTCGTCAAAATAAAATTAAAAAAACTTAAAATTGTGACAGGCCATCACTTCAAAACTATTAGGGATGTTGGTCTAATACTTGGTATTATTTCATAAGTCCACCAGAGGTACCCATATGAATTTTTTCAGAAATTTCTGAGGGGGTCATCTGCGAGGGTCTGGATACTTAGATATGGACTGACCCAATTGTTGCTGTCAAATGGCACAACCAGTTATTATGATTAGGGCAGAAATTAATTTTTTCACATGGATAATATGGATTTTGAATAACGCTTTGCTGTCAAGATTTGAAAATACCATTTAAAAGTTGCATTTTGTGTTTGCACACATTGTCTTTGGATTATATAATAATCATTTGGATGACCAAAACATTTAATATAACAAATACACAAAAATGGAAGAAATCAGGAGGAGGGCATATGCTTTTTCACAGCGCTGTGCCTTAAGAGATATCTCAAAATGTCTTAACCAGTGTGTTTTCAGGCAAATCATGAGACATTTCTAGGCAAGGTGATGACTGGGTATGCAAAGTTAAAATATTTTCTTATTTCTTAATTTCTGAAGAGGAAGTTGAGAAAAAGTTTTTCGAAAGTTTTTGGGTACCTTGCAAAAAGGAGGTTGGGTCCACAGTAAGACCTTGCAGCTGAAGTTGAGGAAGACCAGACACCAGTACCTGAGCCACTGAGGAAGAAATGATCCCAATTCGCTCAAACACCACTGCTACTTCAGCCACAACAGAGCCTGAACTGAGAAGGTGAGAGAAACCATTTTAGGATTTTTACTTAATTTTTACTAAATTATTTCATTGTATTAGACCTTTTGTTAAATTTTTATTTATAGTGTCCCATTAAGATGAAAATATCCTATTTGAGAGGTTAACACATCAAATCAAGGTTACCCAGTAACAAAAACAAATGACATTGAGACAATAATAAATAATAAATCATGTCTATCAAGTAAAATGCTCAGAAAATCTGCTTCATCTTTATAAAAAAGAAGCCAACCAATATTATTACCAGTGAAAAAATATAAATGCCACCTGTTACAAATTGCAGAAACAGGAACCGCACGCAAATCTCAGATGAGATCTCCTGTGATCTGGAAAAACCTAGTGAATTAATCGGTGGCAAGGATTCTTGCAACTGAGCAAAAACCTTTGGATTCTGAATTCTCCTAACCGAAAAATTTTAAACTTGATCTAGTCAGTTCAAAAACACTAATAGCTAGTGTTTTAAGATTTTCACCTCTCTTAATTACTGCAAAAGAGGGTCAAACTCAGTTTCTCCCAAAAGTAACATATGTACTAGGTTTTTCCAGATCACAGGAGAGATGTTTAGGCTTCTTTAATAACAACAATAATACATCACTTTTTATAGCACCTTTCAAAATGACCATTTACAAAGTGGTTGAGAAAGGAGGACAATAAAGATAACCTGACAGCGATCAAAAATGGATAAAGGTCACACAAAAAAATAAAGACAAAAATAAGTTACGGTACAACTAATTATGCAAAAGCCAAATGGTAGAAATAAGTTTCGAAACAATTCCAAAAGCAGGCAGTGAAATTTCTGGTCTAAAGCCCCTTTCACACCAGGCTGCGTAGGGGCGCAGAGCAGCGGGGATGCCCATACGCAACAAAAGTGACAGACCCGCAGGAAACTGAGCACAGATGACCCCTTCCAGAATGGAAGGGCGCGTGGATCATGTGCGGAACACGTATTGGCGTGTTCGTACTACGTTGAGATCACGTATGCAATACGCGCAGGTCATTGCGTATGGGAGGCCTCCGCAGAGGTCCGCACAAAAAAATTAAACATGTTTAATTTTTGCGTTTGACGCCTGCGCACTACTGCGCATTACTGTGTACCCCTGCGCATCCCTGCGGATGTCTTTGCGATTTCCATGCGCATTAACGTGTATGGCCATCCGCGCTGCTTAGTGCCCCTATGCAGCCAGGTGTGAAAGGGGCTTTAGTCCCTCAGGTATGCTATTCCAGAGGGTTGGGGCCCCAACCGCCCTCAAAAGCCCTGTCGCTCTTTGTCTTCAGCCTTAACCAAGGAATAGTAAACAGGGCCTTGTCAGAAGACCCCAAGCTACAGGCTGGTGAGTAATGATTTAGAAGCTCAGTCAAGTAGCTCGGTGTTGAACCATGGAGGACCTTAAAATTTAAGCGTGATATTTTAAAATCAATCCTAAAACAGACCAGCAGCCAGTGAAAGGAAGTAAGAATAGAAAGGATATGATCACACTTTTGTGAGTTTGCTAAAAGCCTGGCAGCTAAATACCCAGAAGCTGAGCCCTGAATAAGGGCAAGTAAAGGTACAAAAATTGCAATTATCCAAATGAGAAGTCACAGAAGTATGAATTCCACTTTGAAGATCGTTAAAAGTAATAGGTGATCTAATTCTAGATATACATTTCCCAGGTTTCTGGCCCAAATCACCCCAAGGTTTTTAACCGTAGGAATCAAGTGCTCAGCTAGAGATCCCAGTGCAGGCAGAAGCGGGCCATGAGTGAGCTTGAGACAAATAAGGATTTTGGAGTTAAGCTAAAGAAAATTTGCTGACATGCAATCCTTAACTACATCTAGGCAATTATGCAGGGAAGATCACTCGGTCGATTGGGATGGGTTGCAGTACAAATGCAGCTGTGTATTATCAGCACTGAAATGAAATATCAAACTATTTAATAATTAGGCCCAAAGGGAGTAAATAAAGCAAAATAAAATTGGCATGAGAATGAAGCCCTGAGGCACCCTATACCTCGAAATTGCTTGAGGGGGGTAAAGTCACCAGATCCAACAAACGTTCTTCTAGAAAAGTATGAAGGAAACCACCGGTTGGCACTCCCAGAGATAGCAATGTGATGATGCGGAAATTGGCAGAGAACAAATGCCACTACGAAACTAATCTAAAAGCTGGCTCTGCAAAACTACCAGCCACTAAAGACTCGATAGACACAGAGGAATAATGAAAACAAAAAGACAGAGAAACACTCCTATGGGAAATAACCCTCCCAATCGTCACCAAAATCGGGTGCCAGAAAAAAGAGAAACTAAGGAGAATAACTAATACAAAGTTTCTCAAAAATAAATGCGAAGACTTCACATTTGAACTAGATCTAATGCCCTCAAGCTGTAACCGGTTCTCATGCATAGACGACAGTCAAGCAGGGAGCAGTGCCACTTCTGGATATAAATGGACTGAACGCAGGTGCTGCGAATCATCAATTAACCAGCTCTGGTGAGGCAGACACCTGGATAAGAATTTGACAATCAGAATCAGTAACTCCAAAAACGACTTGAAATAGAAGTGCATCCCAAAGGAAACAAACGATCTTCCTAAAAAAATGACAATCAATCCATGTTCTCAACATTTCAATCATAAAAATCATGATCCTATGTGTCAAAGGTGGCAGTAAGAACAAGAAAAATCAATACTAAGCGTTCGCCTTCATCAGCCTTCATGAAGATGTCATTTATAACCCTCACAAGGGCCGTCTCCACTGTATCCTACAGCCTTCTGCAAACTGATTGAAACAAGCGGCAGTTTTTAAAATATTTTATCCCAATTCATGTTCTCAATCAAAAAAACTGTATTTTTGTGGGGTTTTTTTTTTTATTTTTTTTTACTTTTTCAAATAATATTTGTGGGATGGGTGACACTGCAATTGTGCGTGCGCAGTTATTGCATCAATGAGTATTACACTGCATGTTTCCTGTTGTGGTCTTTTGTACATGATGGATGTGACACCAAGAAACCGCATAAAGATTGTGACTTTGCACAAACACACAAGCAAATCATGCAGGGACATAGTAAGTGCAGTTGGTGTCAGTCTTAAAAATTTAGGTCATATTACACAACTACAGCAAAAATATAAACACTCCATTTGACACTTTTAAACTTTTATTAGATAGTGGCATATGGAAATCAGGGATACTCGTAGACATGGTTGGGATCACGATGAGGACGACGAGCGTGTACGTTCGCTTCTCCCAGGTGGTTCCGGACAGTTTGAGGTGTGATATGTCTGTTGTGCAGATCAACTGTTTCATCTGCTGTGCGTGTTGCAAGCCTGAGGCAATCACGCAAGTCAAAAAGCCGGATGTGACGTCTTGGTGGACGTCCCTGCATCCAGAATTCCTATGGCGCATTCCCGCATGATTTGCGACATTTGTGGCATGGTTACTTTTGATGAAATTTGCGTTTTATTGTCCCCAGTTTTAGTTAGTGTCTGAATTCTGTTCATGCTGTTTGAGCAGCTTCTGCACATGCCACACCTGTGTTGTGGGTGGAATCAGTGCATCACTGAGCAAGTCCTCACTGGCAGAGATGAACACAAATGTTGTATAAAAATCAAGACAAATAACCATTTTGCACAATTAAGACATTATCACCTCATTTGAGGTAACACATTTCATGTTATATTAATAATTTACATGGGGTGTTTATATTTTTTTGAGTGTATATATTAATATGCATAAATGAGTATGATTCATGATAAGACGATGATTGAAACTTTTTAAAAATCTATTATTTAATACCTTTATTTCAGAGTTGTTGCAATTCATTTGCACATAAATCTGACTGAAATTTCTCAAAAACACTGTTATTTTTTTGGGACTTCCAGGAGTTGCTTTGAGACAGCTTCTAAAGGATCTTTGATATAAATGGAAGCTTAGAAATTGGTTGAAAATTGCAATAGACGGCGGAATCAGAACCAGGTTTTTTTGAGAAGTGGCTGGACAGTTGTAGTTTTAACAATAATCAGGAACTCATCCTGAAGATAGAGAACTGTTAATTATTGAAAGCAGGCATTGGGCTACAGTGTCTATCAATGCTAATAAGAATGTAGTGCCATGGTTTTGGAGCTTTGAGAGCTCCTTTTGTTACTCTCGTCCGGGACTATATCGTTTTGCTCGCCATCGGATTCCTGGGCCAGCTGGTATTAATTGGGGGCGTTACCCGGACTCTATTTAAGCTCCTGTTCTGCCTCGCTCGTGTTGCTAGAGTGTCATTGTCTCCTTGGCGCTTTAGCCGGTAAGGTCTTGAGAGAGAGAGTATTGTCAGGATCTTAGCTCCATAACAGGATTAGTGTTAGTGAGTAAGGGAATCTTTGGTTTATTTCCCTTTTCTTTTGTTCTTTTTTCAAGCTCGCCTGTTTTCTACCACGTACGGCATCAGGTCGATTGGTAGCGCGAGTCTCGTGATTGCTATCTGTTTTAGTCTCTCAGCACCCTGCTGGTTTTTCCTTTTATTTCTGGCCACTGCTCTTGGCGTCCAACTACCAACGCCCATCGCATGTAGTTGGTATTATATCCATTGGGCTTGAAGGTAGTGTCATGCAGTCATAAGTATTGAACGCTTCAACATTTTTCTCAGTAAATATATTTCTAATGGGGCTATTAACATGAAATTTTCACCAGATGTCGGTAACAACCCAAGTATTATTGGGTTTTTACCAAAAATACCAAAAATGGAATATTGCACTGTAGTTCTCAAGTTAGGTACACAAATGTGAAAGTGGTCTCATAATGTCAATATTTAAAAAAGAATGAAACAGCTCATAGCAAACCAGTCACATGCTAATGATAATGAGCCTTGACAAATTGTGGTTACTGGATGATCTGATGCTTCCCATGAGAATATACAGCAGTTGCTTTTTCCGTCAATAATGAAATGCACCAGCATAGAATCTGGCACTATCCCAAAAAGGCATCAGCGGTGTTTCCACTTTACCTCCCCATTATTTCCTTTTCAATGATTTTCTTAGAAGTTCAGCTCATTTAGAAGGTTTAAATTTTGATAATTATTATCAAAGCAAATCTTATAAATCCTAATAAAATATATTTATATATAATGATTTTGAACATGAACAACCATGGAGACATATCATATTTAAATTAGAAGTATGCTGATATTTTAAAATAATGAAACATGATTTAGCAAATGTAGTTACTGACCTCATTTTTGTGACATAGATGTCACAAAATCCATTTTTGTCTTCATAAAGTTTCTTTATCTGAAATGATAAAAGGTGTACGCCAAAAGGGTTTACAGTTCTTGAATAGCAAAGGGTTCTTTGACATTTAATACGGTTGAAAGAAGTTTTCTGTTGCACATGAATGCATGCATTCATTTGATTGTGAGATAACTCATACACTCAGGACTTCAAACTGAAGTGACTTGCAGGGGTATATTTACAGGGGTTCTATATTTGACTATGTGATACATCATATACAGAGGACTGATAAACAGGTGAGGTGCAGTGTGGTGTGGTTTTGCAGGGTCTGCTTTTACTAGGGCAGGCCAATATATCAATTTCATACTGATATTTTGATATAAGACTAGATATTTTCTGATATTTGGGATATTGTGATATCTTTTTGTGGTGTCCATGTCATCTTTTCTTCGATATAGAGGCAGAATTGTAGTAATGGGATAAAATTTTCAAACTTCATAATTGTCGTACCAGCTCTGTTACATACATCTTCGATATGTTGTCCACATTATTATTGATTATTGATCAAAAATTTCACATTTACAAATTTTATTAAAGCAGCAATGGTCATGCTTGCAAAATCTAAATATTGATTTTGAGGTATTTGGTCAAAGATACTGTAATATTTGACTTTGTCCCTACATTTAACTATTGAATACATCTTACATTTTAAATGGCAATAATTTGGTATGGTGCACTTGGAAGTTGTCTGCATTGGACAATAGGGTACATCATACACTCAGGATTTAAATCAGAATGATCTGGATTGTTGTGTTTGCATGGGTCTGTTGCTGACTCACAGCTATGCGAATAAATGTGCTGTACAGGCTGTAAAGCTCTGATCCACGGTCAGCCAAATTTTCCGAGAAACTCAGGCTGGTGATTTTCAGGGAGAAGGGAAAAACATCCAGTGGGGCCTGGAAACCTGAGAAAATGCACAATATAATAGATGAAGACTGCAGCAAAAAAAATAAAACGAGGTGTGTGGCGAAATGCTCCCACAAAAAGAATTCAAGAAAGACAGCTGAAGTGCACAATATCAAGGAAAGAAGTTCCTCCTTTGTGGCATCGCATGGGATAGTGACTGCTCAGAGGCAAGAAGGACTGACCAACTTCAGCCAATCAGTGCCTTCATTATTCTGGGTCATTGCCTCTAGTGATGTCACAAACAACACATATTGACATGGTATATAATGGATAACTAGCTGTGTACCTAGCGACATATAAATTCCACAGTAATGATGCTTTCCATGAGAATATGGCCGATATTCAGAAACGACACTCACATTCACCCTCCACTCACCATACAGTGAGTAAGACTGAAATGTAACTGGAGTGTGACAAAGTCATCGACCTACCACTAACCGAGAGAGCGGTCCCACTCCTCGCCAGTTGCTATTCACAAACGCCACTCGAGCATAACTGACAGTAGTGGGCACTGGGTACCAGAGGCGGTGCGTTGGCTGCTGCAAAGGGACGCTCAATCCTCACCCTTCAGTGCTGAATAATCTAAACCTGACGAAGTTTACTTTTCTTGATTAGAAAGTTTCTCAGACTAATAGGTAAAACGACAATCAAATTTATTTTTATAGCGTCGTCATACATCACAAAATTGAGGCGTTTCTTTCGCACATAAATGACAACGTAAAATATCAGCATGTCTTCATAAATTCTGTGGTCGAGTGGCTCACGAAAGGCGCAGGACAGCCCGCGAGGCTCACGGAGCAACAAGCTGTGAAACGTGCCAGACATTTCCTTCTACATTCAGCAATTAAGAATGTAGAAAAGAATGGATTCTCGTGACTTACAGCTACATGAGCCTCGGAGACCCAATCCACACGCGGCCCACGAGCCGGCTGAGCGCAGAATTTTCCAACCCATCAGTAAAGAAAAGTGCGAGAAATCCGGATGCGTGAGAGTGAATAGATATGCGTCATTCATGAAAACCGGCTACATCTGATAAAGTTGAGAGTTTTCGGAGTTTTTGTAATGGTAATTTACTTTTGTAAATGAATTGAAAACAGGGCAATAATTATCAATGCTCATTCTAACTTAACAAGTAGAACTGGCGACACATGATAATCCTTTGGATTTTTGTAGTTCAAGTAAATAAAATTTTATCAAATGATTGGATATTTTAAGGGATGGTTTTGAGCCTCCCCTATTGTCAGTTCACCAGTAGCTTCTGGTGGGTACACAAATGCTAACCACAGTGCAGTTCGTAAACACTGAAACCAGGTGGTCAGTCAGTAAGTTACCGGCATCGTTATCATCATTAGAGTTAAAATTTGCATAGTTGCAATTGCGTTGAGCACATGGCTGTAAATGATCCAGAGTTTCCAATGTTTGTTTCCACCTGAAAGTCATGACAACGAAATACTGGCGCAAGTTAGTGCGGCTCAAGGGAGGTGGTCTCTGCACTCAGCCCTCACTCAGAAAGAGACGCTATTTTCAGCGTGAGTGAGATCTCTGAAAGCAAACGAGTATTAAGGTAACCTCTGACTCCTTTAGTATAACCTGATACTAACTAAGTTTTAGTACTCACTCGCACTCAATTAGTATGAGTGTCGTTTCTGAATACGGGCCTTTCTCTCAGACACCTACTGACCCTCCTGATTGTTTTGTCTTTCAATAGATGAACCAAAAAAGATTAAATTGGCTCTTGAATTAAGTAAATCAGTTAATTGTATTTCTACGGAAGTACTTTCAGAAAGCTGTCACAGAGACACTTTCCAGAGTGATGCAGGAAAAAATCTGGGCCTGATCCTCAAAATCTCCAGTGCATCAAGTAAAGAAAAACCTTGTAAGGAGGAAAAGCATTTTGAATGCTCATCATTATCATGTAAATATGATGACATGGTTATTTATCATGAATTGAAACATAGTTGAACTGAATATCATCCACCGATTAGTAAATCTTATCATCAAGCTCGTGGTACTGACCATTGACGAACAGGAAGTGCTTCAGGTAGATGAATGGGCTCAGAGAATTCAGAACAGCAGCTGCCAGTACATCATTTGGTGTCCTTTGTGAAACGGTATATTTAAGTGCCGCAGTAACACCAACCCAGCCATCCACATTGCTGGCAGAGATGAAAAAGATAGATTTACTGTACAGGGCAGAGTGGTTCCCAACCCTGTTCATGGGACCCACTGCCCTTGGGTTTTCACTCCAACCCAAGCAGAGTGCATCTCATTCAACAGCTAGAGATCTCGTTCAGCACGTCAAAGTGAGGTGTCTGCCAAATTAAGACGAAAATTTGAGCCATCCCAACAGTTCATCGCCAGGAGTAGGGTTGGGATCCACTGGTTCTCAGTGTATTGAACAGAAAATAGTTCAAACATCAGCATTAAGTAGGTAACACTGCAATTTCATTAATGTGATCTGCTCACTTCATAAATTAAACCAGCCAGCAATCCAGAATATTTTAATTTACTATAGTACTGGTATGTTCTTCTTTGTCCTCCTGTCCTACACAGTAAAAACATTTTTTGAGTAAAATGTTTAAGAAAATACAAAGGAATTTATGTATGATCTGTGAAAAGGTAGATTTACAGCAAGGTTGAAAAATTATTCGATGGGATATTTCAACAGCAGGCTCAAATTCATTTTGCAGTAAAGTCATACTCGAATTACACGAGAAAGTATATTTCCACATCTGAATGCAGTTAATACTGAAAATTACCTGAACTTCACAGCTGATGATACACTCTCATTCCCATAGTACGTAGAAAAAACCGCTTCAAGCTAAATGAAGACATTATTGTTAGTGCCATAATTTCTGCCATATGATCAGGCTTTTAAGAACTTCATGTAAGACACTGAACCCTACACCGCTCCTGACATGCAGGTTGGCGCCTTGTATGGCAGCCTCCGCCATCAGGATGAATGAGAGGTATAGTTGTAAAGCTCTTTGGGGTCATGTCATGTGACTAGAAAGCACGATATATAGTGTTCCCAAAATTATTGGCACCGCTGGTTAAGATGTGTTAAAAGCCTTGAAATAAATTCAATTTTTACTGAAGAAGCATACTCTCACACTGAAAATTGTAGAAAAATGTAACCTTCAACTCAAGTGAATTTTAAGGGAAAAAAAATCCTGAGTAAGAAATAATTATTTTTCATAAAATCACCTATTCCACAATTATTTTCACCCCTAACAATTCCTAGGAAATAAATGTAACTGAAGTATTTCTGTCATTTCTACAGTGGTTTACAAAGTTGATCAGAGTATCTAGGAACATTTAATTAGTAATTCATCACTTCCTGTTTCACTGGAGTATAAATATGACGTGACACAGTGGCCATTTCTTTTATCCACTCTTCAACATGGGAAAAACAAAGGAATACACCATTCAAGTAAGGCAGATGTGTGTCGACCTTCACAAGTAAGGCAATGGCTACAAGAAAATAGCCACTCGCCTGCACCTGCCCATATCTACTGTCAGAGGAATCATTAAGAAGTTTAAAACAACTGGAACAGTGGTAAACAAGCCTGGACGAGGATGCAAGATTATTTTGCCACCACGCACAGTGAGGAGGATGGTAAGAGAAATAAAAAGTTTTCCAAAGCTCACTGTTAAAGAATTGCAACAAATGGTAGCATCTTGGGGTCACAAATTCTCCAAAACAACCATCAGGCGCTATCTACATGCCAACAAGCTGTTTGGGAGGCATGCACGGAAAAAACCTTTTCTCACTCACTATCATAAACGCAACCGTCTGGAGTTCGCTGAGCGGTACTGGGACTTCAACTGGGACCGTGTGCTTTGGTCAGATGAGACCAAGATAGAGCTTTTTTGCAACTAACACTCTAAGTGGGTCTGGCGGAACACAAAAGATGAGTATGCAGAAAAGCAGCTCATGCCCACTGTGAAGTATGGGGAAGGATCGCTGATGCTGTGGGCTTGTTTCTCTTCCAGAGGCCCTGGGAACTTTGTTAGGATGCATGGCATCATGAACGCTTTGAAATACCAGGACATTTTAAATCAAAATCTGGTGGCCTCTGCCTGAAAGCTAAAGATGGGTCATCACTGGGTCTTTCAGCAAAATAATGACCCTAAACATGTCTACACAGAAATCTAAAATCTACACAGAAATGGGTCACCAGACACAGAATCAAGCTCCTCCCATGGCCATCTCAGTCCCCAGACCTCAACCCCATTGAAAACCTGTGGAGTGAGCTGAAGAGGAGAGTGCAGAGGGGAGAACCCAGGTCGTTAGACGATTTAGAGAGATTGTGCAAAGAGGAATGGTCGAAGATCCCACTTTCTGTATTCTCCCATCTTGTGAAACATTATAGGAAAAGTTTAGGTGCTGTTTTGTTGGCAAAAGGGGGTTGTACAAAGTATTAACATCACGGGTGCAAATAATTGTGGCACACATGATTTGATGTAAATGAATAATTTCTTAATGTGGGATTTTTTCCCACTAATAAATGCACTTAAATTAAAGGTTGGATTTTCCTCTTTTTTTCATTGTGGTCCTATATTATTTAGAAAAAAACTGAATTTATTAGAAGCTAAAGAACACATCTTAACCAGGGGCGGCAATAATTATGGAAAGTGCTGTAAATGCAGTCCATGTAATGTGTTTATGTTGGTGCTCCCATTACTTTCAACTGACTGTAAGGCCCAAAGAGAAAGACAGGCGGTCAAGACACACTGGTCAGGACTGCATCCATCTCATTCATTTATTGTGGAGGGTGACAGGTCACCTGTGAAAGGAATGCTTGGGACAATTCATTATATTCATAATTCATGTACCCAATGTACATGCTGTACTGCTCAAAAAAGGCGACAGCAATGCAATGCAATAATGAATGCGTTCACATGCACACTAATGGAATGATTACAGTTGGATTACTGGAGTTATCGGACTATTCAAATGGTCATGTAAAAAGCATAGTCCGATAATCATTATCGGATAAAGGCCGTTGTCAGTTTATGAGAAATCTGAAAAACGCACGTAACATTTGCCCAATATTCCATTTTTTCTGTGCATGTATACAGCAAAAGCTGATTTCTTTTGTTCGTTTTAACTCATGTGAACTGTGGCGGCATGTGACCTGTGGAAGGTAGAAAGAGTGTGCTTGGAGAAAAATCCGACTATTTGACCAAATCATGTAAACCAGGTTTTTCCGGATATCGGCTTATTAAAGTGCATGTAAAGGCCTCAAATTAGATTATTGCCATTACCGGATTATTCCCATAATTCCCCAATTATGAAGTGCATGAAAACACACTCAATGTCATGTTTGGTGCATCTTGGCATAGGCCGGAGAATGTCAAAATCTTGCGCAATAAGAGAGGCAGAAAGAACGAGAAACTGAGTTTGTAAAAGGATCATGATACTTACCCATTTGAAGAGCGTATTGGTCGTTTCAGTGTAATATGCAGACAGGGAATCATTGAGTGAGGGTGAAAATGATAAAATCAAGATGAGATTTACGGACACCTGGGTTTCCTCTGTGAGAATGACAGAAAGAGGTTACATATTGGCTAATTCAAACGCAGCAGAACAATCAGGATAGCATGATTTCTGATAGAATTAAATTAGTGTGTGCTTATGTCTCAATAAAATGACTACCCACAATCTTGCATGGCTGGACAGCCCTAACCAGGAAACCTACTGCCCTTTAGGATTTCATTTAAACCCCAGTTTAGAGCATCGGATCTGCTAAAGGAGATCTCTGGCTGTTTCGTGTACTTTGACAGGTTTAGAGTGAAAACCTTCAGGAACAGGGTTGAGCAACATTGAGTTTGCGTTAGAAGTACCCAATAAGGGTGCATGTCACAGTTAAACTACTTTTACAGGCTCTTTCTGAATGCTGGCACAAAATGGTATGAGTACCTATATTCAGACTGGAAAATAATCACATAATGTTTAAAGTCCTGCCATGAGATTATCATTTGGTATTAGCAGTTCCACATTAAATTAAAGCATCTTTGTATGAACACAAACATAGCCATCCACATTTCTGAGAGATTGGCAAGGTAGGTCAGTTCACACGGGTTCTCACAGGAAATGTTTCAAAGTGAAAGGTAAATCAACAATAACATAATGTAAATCATTTGGTTTAATTTGTTAATTTCTAAGGTCAAACCAATGCAGATTAATTAATACAACTGTTGCATTTAGAAATACAGGATGCCACACTCTGTGTACCTTTCCTACGCTGGAAAAAAAAATGGAATCCACTGTGTCAACAGTACAACCCCAATTCCAAAATAGTTGGGACAAAGTGTCAATTGGGAATAAAATCAAAATGCACTTTCAGATCACATGAGCCAATATGTTATGTACATCAACATAGATAACATTTCAAATGTGGAAACTGAGACATTTTACAGTTTTATCCACAAAATGAGCTTATTTCAGATTTTCTGGCAGCATCAGGTGTCAGAAAAGTTGGGACACAGGACAGGAAAGAAAGGGCTGAAAAAGCAATTAGTATATTGTAATGTGAATAGAGGCCACTGGATAGCAGTATTTACTTTTTTTTGTTAAGCCCAGACTGGAGATAGGTTCGGGCATGTTTTAGGCATGTCTGGGACAAGTCCCAGATAAAAATAAAAAAAAAAAGCCTAAAAGGTGGGAGGGGTCTGCAAAAGAGTATATATGGAATAAAATTGAGACAGTAAAGTAGTAGGAGAAATTGCACGGAGAAGGATACATTTGACCAGACCTGTCACTCTTTTCAAGACCCGTGAAACTTTTTGTGGATTTTTGCCTGTGTTGGAGCATTTTCCTCACCAGGACATCACCAAGCAACCCACCAAAGGGACTGTAAATATTTCTGTTTTTGTATATAATCAATCTTGGTCTGTAGAGTAGAGTAGTTTGTTGTTAGTTGCCTTTGTTTAATTAAATGTGTTTTAGTTTAAAATTTTTTGTCTGTCATCCTTTGCTGTCGTTAATGTCATAACAAATTGGGGCCATAACAATATACGAAAACCAGCTTAAAGAACATTTATCAAGTAATTAAGTTAACTGGCATCAAGTGTGTAACATGATTGGATATAAAAGGGATGTCTTAGAGAGGCTGAGTCTCTCAGAAGTAAAGGTGGCCAGAGGCTCTCCAACCTGTGAAGGCTTGTGTAAAAACATTGTGTTCTACTTTAAAAACAATGTTCCTCAATGTCAAATTGCAAAGGCTTTGAAGGTCTCATCATCAACAGAGCTTAAAATCATCAAAAGATTCAGAGAAACTGGAAAAATCTCTGTGCTTAAGGGACAAGGCTGGAGACCTTTACTAGATGCCCATGACTTTCGGGCCCTCAGACGCCACTGCATCTCTCACCAGCATGATTCTGTCATTGACATTACTAAATGGGCCCAGGAATACTTCAATAAACCACTGTCTGTAAACACAGTCCGCCAAGCCATCCATAGATGCCGCCTAAAACTCTATCATGGAAAAAGGAAGCCATTGCTGAGCATGATCCAGAAGCGGCGCTGTATTCTGTGGGCCAAGGCTCATTTAAAATGGACTGAAGCAAAGTGGCAAAGAGTCCTGTGGTCAGACGAGTCCAAATTTGACATTCTTGTTGGAAATCATGGGCGTCATGCCCTCCGGGATAAAGAGGAGAAAGACCACACCTCTTGTTATCAGCATTCAGTTCAAAAGCCAGCATCTCTGATGGTATGGGGAAGCATTAGTGCATCTGGTGTGGACACTTGCATGTTTTAAAAAGCACCATAAATGCTGAAAGGTATGTAAAGGTTTTAGACCAACATATGCTCCCCTCCAAATGACATCTATTCCAGGGAAGGCCTTGTGTATTTTAGCAGGACAATGCAAAACCATATACTGCAGCTATTTCCACAGCTTGGCTTCGTAGTAGAATAGTCCATCTGCTGAACTGGCCTGCCTGCAGTCCTGACCTTTCACCGATTGAGAATATTCGGCACATGATTAAAGGTAAAGTCCATCAAATGAGACTCAAAGCTCTCCAGCAGCTGGAAGTCTGTATTAAACAAGAGTGGGATCAAATTCCAATGGCTATCCTCAAGAAACTTGTCTCCTCAATGCCCAGACGCCTCCACTCTGTGTTAAAAAGAAGAGGGGATGCCACACCGTGGTAAACAGGCCCCTGTCCCAACTTTTTGAGTCCTATAGCAGCCATCAAATTTGAAATTATCTCATTTTGTGGGTAAAATTGTATAATTTCTCAGTTTCAACATTTGCTTTGTTATCTCTGTTCTATTGAGAATAAAATATTGGCTGGAGTGATTTGAAAGTCTTTGGCCCTCATTTATCAAACATGTACACCAAAAGAATGGGTGTATACCAAATATCCTGCAAGGATCGGCATTTATCAATCTGAATTTTGCCGAAAGGTCTGCAAAAATCTCAGGCCAGGTCTGACCAGGAGTACGCAGATTTGAAACCAGTGAACAACATGCAGGAATGAGGGCAGCCGTCAAAATGAGTAATAAACCATATGCAGCGATGCAGACGTCATGCTGTTGTTGCTCTTATTAGTAAAATGAATAAATAGGCTAAATAAATAAGACACTTGAGTTGAGAAATTAATTAAACTTATATTTTGAGACAACCTGCTTGTCAGGCCAGACGGCTGACAATTACAATCAACTTGATTAAGTGCAATGCGTGGCTTGGCAGATATGCAGTGTGCTATGTCAGATGCTCATCCAGTCAAATAATCTACTGAACAACAAAAGAAATGCAAGTTAATTAAAGGCAGACTGGAAAATAAGTCTTACAATTCATTGTTATACATTTGCATTAACAATAACGTCATATTTGGAAGTTTTACTTAGCAACCGAAAGAGACACGCCTGATTCCGCCATCTCTGAAAGAAGCCTGGGCCTGTACGCACAAGCGCAGTAAATAGCAAAGACGAATGCAATAGAAAATGTTGCAGTTTTATAGTCTTATGCCACCGAGTCAACAATTTATGTTGCTGTTTTTACAGTTTCGGTAGCAGGGTTTAATTTTTCTGTTGCTATTTCCGCTATTAATGTGTGCATTTCAAAGTTTTTGAGTGCTGAGACTACATTGCCTTTGGTAGGCCTGAGACTGTATTTTAACAATTACCCTCATGCAGCTCCGATCGAGGCGGTGGGTACTCGGTTTCCCCACCGCCTCATATTCCCTCGATGGGGGGGACCCGCTACCACGCGTTCCTAGAACGGTAACAGCTGGCGGTTTGTGTCTGGTTGTCCTCCACCGGTCCATGCACTGCTGTGCCCAAGCGCCGCAACCAGTTTTTTGGTGGCGATCTTAAAATCGGACCACTTTTTTTAACCTACATGTAAAGCATTTGGATTGTCAATTATGTAGGCAATATAACATTAAATATCATGGATCTATGAATTTAATTTATCAAGGCCAATGTTATTCACACTTATACGT
The DNA here is from genome assembly GCA_029721435.1 of Gymnothorax reevesii. NCBI lineage: Eukaryota > Metazoa > Chordata > Actinopteri > Anguilliformes > Muraenidae > Gymnothorax > Gymnothorax reevesii. Next base: position 97,348,772 of record CM056579.1, on the reverse strand, counting down.
GTGGCCAATTCTGATTTTTTTTTCTTGGCCACTTATAAATGCGCCAGTTGATGACCATTCCAGTACCGCTCATAGAAAGTACTGCTTAAAATAAGTTTGGCCAAGAAAAAAATTTTAGCTTTGGACGCACTTAAAATTAGTGTGGGCAATGGAGAAATGCGCATCTGGGCCACACTTATAAGTGTGTCTAATGCGAATTTTGATCAATTTTCGTGCTCGGACGCACTTAAATAAGTGTGAATAGTCACTTCGATTTGATAATGAATTAAATCAAACGTCTGCTTCACTCCAGTTTTCCACCCCAACGGTGTTTACCATGGCAGCAATAGTTTTCCAAACTGCAGCCTTCTGGGCTCCCTTTGTGCCACTCTTAAGGCTTCCAAATAAAAATATTCTGTTTTTCTCCACCTCGGATGTGATAATTTATATTTTCTCCTCAGTGAAGTTCTTTCTTCTTTGCCGTCTTTCGAGAGTCCATGTCGAAAAGTGGGCAGGACTATGCCTCCCGAAGCATGAATTTATACAGGCGTGTCGTGTTAATTACAATGTTTCAGCCGCTAGACTTATCAATGCCACGCCAGTTCTACACCGAAATCAGCACCAGAATCTACACCAGATCCTATGCAAGTTTGAAAAATGAGGGCCACTGTGTTTTGATTGTATTTACAATTTACACTTTGTCCCAACTATTTTGGAATTGGGGTCGTAGACAAATCTATTCAGATTCCAAAACAATTATTTGTAAGTTTAAATAATGCTTTGTGCAGTGCGTAAGCTAAATGTAGAAATTCACTCAGGGAAGTAGATTAAAGAGTTCAACTTCTAAAATGCATTGAAGGGATGATATTTTGGATATACTGGCTAAAATATTTTTATCAATCATTAGAAGCAAGGTAATCAAACAGAGAGAGTTCTTAATTACTTTAAAAAAAATTGGATACTGTATGAAATTTGTGATCACAAGATGGTCCAGACAGTAAAAAACAAAACAATATTTACCAAAAGCCTGTATGGATGCTGGTATGATGTTTAAAGGAAATAAGCTACCAGCCAATATAGCATTTTCCAGGATTTTCTGTACTTTAGATGTGCTGACTACCTCATCCTGACTTGCTTCTTCTTTAAAAAACAAATCCAGATCTGTAATGACTGATCCTTTTCTGGAGGGAGACACCAAGAGAAAAACTGGAACAAATCGTTGGGAAACAATGAAACCAGTCTCATCTGACAGAAACCAAAACCCAGCTCATCAGAATTAATCAAATCAGACTGAATGATGGAATATGAATCAATGACATAATGTGAAACAAATTAAAATCAAGGACTGAATGTGAATCAAATCATGCTGTGTGACTTCAGTGCACACCCTCCATGACAGTGCGCGATGACGGCAGGTATTCTAATATTTATATGTCTGTATGTACAACGTACATGTGTATTGCCACAAACCCTCGCATGAATGCCCTCTGCATCTCCTCTCATCCAGCAGTTTGTGTTTCTATTACGGTATTGTCTATTTTCATCAGTTTGCATCTTGCATGCTTCCCTTTTACCGGCTGTGCCATATCCATGGTTAACCCTCCTCACGTGTGAGTCACATATTTATACCCCCTCCACTGAGTTAGCAAATTGCTGGATTGCCACTTGCTATTTGCACATTAGCACCAGTCAAACTCCTTGCCATTTGAAATTAATTTGTAACCTTAAATGTCAGTAACATACAAAAATATTGTTCTTTGTTCAGTCCATAGGAACAAGCTCCTAAGTCTTACTCTTAGTCTCCAGGATTGGGACTGCATTAGTGTTAATCAGTCATCATACCACGACTCTATCTGCCTTAACTGCTTGGCTAAAGCTAGGCAGGTGCGGGCATAGTTTGTTTTTAGATTAAAGACCACCTCAAAAAACTAAGTTGTTGCTGGACGTGGTGTTGGTGGGCTAGTAGGTGGCACTCTTCCCTCCCATTAATTAAACTTTAAAGCCCCATGCATTGATGGGGACACTGCGCTGAAGGAGACGCTGTCTTTCCCAGGAGATGTGAAACCATAGTCTTGACTCACTGTGGTCATTAAGGATCCATGACACTCTCTGACAAGATTATGCAGTTCCCTGGTTTCCTAACCTGTCTTTTTGCCACCAAACCATCCCCTGATTTTATTGGCTATCCAGTTTGTTCTCTCCTTCTCCACCTCAATCTGATGTGTGGTGAGCATTCTGTCACGTCACCCAGGTGTGTGGTACATTTCGGTGGTGGGCTCTGTCCCACTCTCTACCATATCAATAAATCCTACTATTGGATTGTACTCTGCAACCGCATTTGATTCCTGGTCTGGATCATAACATGTATGCGTGTGCATGCTCGTACAATCTCATGGAAAAGTATCTGTTTGGTTCCTTATTCCTTGTATTTTTGCTAAATTCTAAATTCAAGAAAGGGGAGAGATTTGCCATGCTCTTTGTACACTACGCAGGAGTTTTACATGACAATGTCTTACGCGAAAAAATACTTTCTTGTACCATTTCACACATTTCCTCATACAGGGCATGCATGCAAGAAATTTGGTCCCCCGGGAATAAATATATTTTATATAACTATGGCTGTAAATGTACGTTAGTGTTGTAGTTGAAGTGATTGCTAATGCTAATGTTGGACTGGCAGGTTATACTGATTGCTAATTTGACTTTAGCCAATTTCAGATATCCTGCGTGTTAGCCAGCAATTGTTGCTTCGACATATTGCGAAACCAAAAGTATCCACTCATGAATTTACATTCACTGGGTGACCCACTAACTGATGAACTCGCCCTAGTTCTACTGTGCCTGAAGAACTGCTACCACCACGTGACAGAAGAGTTAACATGAAATTTTGCTTCTACCCCAAGTATACTCGGGCATAGCACTGAATGGATTGAATGCAATCTTAAAATGAATTTGGCAACACTGCTGGAAAAAAATGCTGGAATGGGAGATGGCATTCATAGAAAGATTTGGATTCATTACAATTAGTATTATTGCCGTCTTTGTGATATCACTAATTAGTATTTTGCCAATGTAGCCCATCAGTGATCTCTTTGTCTTTTTTTAAAATAATTTTTTGATTATCATGGGCTAATAGTGTATTGGTCTTAATTATTCAGTAAATTAATTGTTTGGTTATTAATCAAGCGATCTTTAACAGGAACAGGTTGAAAGTAATTATGTGTTATGTGTAAGGTTCAGAGCTTGATGGCACGCCACTGAAAATTTATTGTGCCGCCATTACTGCTTGGTGGACATTGAAGTGTCAGAGGTTAAGGTCTTCAATCTTTTGATGTATGTCTGGGTTGTTTTGGTTATTCCTGGATGAGTCGTCAATGTACTCTTGGAGGACTTTGCTCGGCTCGCCACTGCCAAGTAGGTTCACCACTGTTTCAAGTTCACTCCATTTGCATTTCCATTTGCTCTCACATTACCACACAGGTTCTAAGTATCCCTTTAAACTCAGAATCTTTCACTTAAGTTTTCCCTTGCGTAGGTTTAACGTAAAAATAATTTTTTTCATATTGTTGAACAATGTCAATTAAATATTCAGCATCTGCTGGCTGCTACACTTCACTGAAACTGCATCACGCCTATTGAGTAATATTCAGATCAAGGACGCCATGTTTTTATAACCGTAGTATTGCATCAAATAGAAAATATCTAGTACTTGTATGTCATTGTATTTCCCCATAATTCAGAAGGACATTTCCCCATAATTCAGCAGGACATACTGTATTTGGGATTGTTTGAAACCTTGGGATCTCCACTACAATTTAAAATAGGCCTGAAGTTTCACAGATTTGAATACAGCAGCTGCATTGGACGGACCCATCTATGGTCCCACAGGTTTTATAAGGTAAAGTGATGCTTACATTCAACTGGACTCGCAGTACTCGTGCCTGGGTGTGCCTGGTGAAAATTAGCCCAATTATCAATTTACTTTGTTTAACTGGCTTATATAGCTTCTGTGGCAGCAATTGATTTTTCACATCAGGCTTGGTAGAGTTGGATAGTTTGTTTCTTTCAATAAATGAAATTATCATTTAAAAACTGTACGAGTTTACTATTATGCCTTGCCCGCAACATTCCTCATCACTGAAGAAGTGATCACCAGTCTGCTCTAGCTCCAGTCCTTCCATTACCATCACCTGTCCGTCATTAATCAATTATTAAATTATCCCTCCCTCCGCATTAACCTTGCAAAGTCTTAGTATCGCCTCTCTCTGAGACTCAGTGGTTCCCTGTCTCTGTGTATTTATAGGACTGGATATAAGACTGATATTCAGACTTTTAACCCCTTTTTTTCAACATGTAATTTTTATTATCATTTCCTTTGTATTTACCCTGTTTTGTCTTAGCCCTGCCTCAGATAAATAAAATCCCATTCTTCGCACTTGGACCCTCTCACCTCATTCTTATCTCAGTGTACAAGAACATTGCAAGCACTGAAAACACATTACAACTCTGGTTTTCTTGGTCTACTATTAGTATTAGTTTGAGGATCTGAAACGTGTCAGTGTAATAAATATGCAAAAATAGAAGAAATTGGAAAGGGGGCAAATACTTTTTTCCCCGCAATGTATATATATAAGTATGTGTATGTCCTGTATGTGCGTAAGTATGTGCGTATGTATGTATAAATTCATTCATTTGCTCCAAACTGCGCTGAAAACTTTATGAAAGGTGGTTTGCTTTTTGTGATATTCTATGTCACAAATTCATTGCAGAAGTCAACGAAATACCTGAATCCTTTAACTTTCAATCCAAAATATGATTTGGCAAATTCCTTAGAAAATATTTTGTTCATCTGGAAAAAAAAAAAACCAGAGACATTCTAATTTTCATAGATATTCAAAGTTCTCTCAATTACAAAAATATTTTGGCAAAATATTAGCATAAACAAGAAACTGAATTTTCATGAAGAACATACAGTGCATTTTTCAAATACACTAAATCTTTTGATTGCTAATGCCAACTTAATCCGCAAGGAGTCAAAATAGATGTTTTAATACAATTATCTGAGGGAAAAACTGTGATGTTTTTACGTTATGGATCTTGCATAAATTCTTGATATCGCCCCATTTCCAAAAAATTGGGACGCTATGTAAAATGTAAACTTAAACAGAATGCAGTGATTTGCAAATCACTAAAATCATGTATTTAATTGAAAATAGTGCAAAGACACCATACTGAATCTTGAAACTGAGAAATTTCTTTTTTTTTTTTTTTGGAAAAATATCTGCATATTTTGAATTTGATGGTAGCAGTACGCTTCACGAAAGTTGGGATGGGGCAACAACAGACCGATGTATAATGGTTAAAGAAAATACATGTGGTGAAACATCTCCAAGCTAATTATAAAATTGTTAATGCCTACAGGTCAGTGATTGAGAAAAATAAGTTAGTCAGAAGAAAAAATAGAAGGGGCTAAACTAATCTGAGAAAGAGACATAATTCAATAATTTATGAATAATAATTCTTAACATAAAATTGCCGAGAATTTTGTGATTTCATCATCTACAATACATAATATCATTAAAAGATTTAAAGAATCAGGAGAAATTTCTGTACGCAAATGACTAGGCCAAAAGCCAATACTGAATGGCTGTGATCTTCAGGCCCTCAGGTTCCAAAACATCAAAAACAGACTCAATTCCGTAATGGAAATCATTGCAAGGACTCAGGAACACTTCTGTAAACCATTGCCAGTAAACACAGTTTTTCACTGCATCCATAATTGCAAGTTAAAATTCTGCCATAATGGGAATAAACCATACAGTAGATAAACAAGATCCAGAAATACTGTCACCTTCTATGGGCTGGAGCTTATATAAGATTGACCAAAGCAAAGAGGAAAATCGTCCTGCTGTCTGACTAATGAAAACGTGAAACCATTTTTGAAAATCATAAAATTTGCGTCCTTTGGGCTAAAAAAGAGAGAGACCGTCTGATTTGTTATAAGCACACACTTCAAAAGCCAGCATCCATGATAGTATGGGGGTGCATTAGCGCACACGATATGGGTAACTTGCACATCCAAGAACACACCATTCAAGCGGAACAATACAGGTTTTGGAGCAACATATACTGCCATCCAGATCTTTTCAGGGATGACCTTGCTTATCTCAGGTAGACAATGCCAAGCGCCACATTCGGCAAGTATTTCAACAACATTCCTCCATTGTAAAAAAGTGTGGCTGCTAACCTGGCCTGCCTGCAGCTCAGACCTCTCACCCAATGAAAATATTTGGTGCATTATAGAGGGAAAAATATGACATAAGAGACCACAAATTTTTGAGCAGCTGAAATCCTATATACAAGAAGAATGAGGGAACATTTTCTTTTTCAAAACTAAAGCAGTTGATCTACTTAGTTCCCAAAGGCTTACAATGTGTTGTTCAAAGAAAAGGAGATGCAATGCAGTGGTAAACGTGCCCTTGTGTCAGCTTTTTTGAAACACGTTGCTAGCATCAAATTTAACATGAGTAAATATTTTTCAAAAAGCAATAAAATTTCTTAGTTTCAACATTTGATATGTTGTCTTTGCACTATTTTCAAATAAACATACAGTTCAAACGATTGAATTCTGTTTTTATATACATTTTACAGAGTCCCAACCTTTTTAAAAATGGAGTTGTAAAAAAATAATAGCAAAATTATTGATTTTCATGCTCATAAACTTTTTGCTGAAAGAAGATGGGTAATGGGCCTCTCAAAATAAGACCAACATTGAAAAAAGTAACAAATATCAGTTATATATATATATGCACTGCACGCACCTCAGTTGTTATTTTCTCTTCCAACTGCTGGTACTTGTCTGATTGTGGATCCAAGAGTTGACTGGTGAATTCATCCTGAAGACTGAATCGAAGCAGTATCGTACGGATCTCTAGGTTTGAGGCAGCAGTGGTTGCAGCCGTTGTCTTCTGGTTCACTGTTCTTGCTCTACCTTGTGGCATAGTACTTTGAGTCAATCTCATATGTGTACTTATGGTAGTGATAAAATTCGTTGGGAGTAATGTGGAAGTGTCTGGCTGAGTTGCTGTGTTCATGATAGCGGGCGCGGCAGTTTTTTTCATATGGCTGTTGTTTTTTGTGTAGGCTGGAGGTGAATTCTGTGTGGTCACTGCAGTGTTTATATTAAATTTTGAGGGAGTAGCCATACTGGGCAGTTGTGTCATTTGTTTGCTTTGTGCATTCGTGGATTTTTTTGCCTGATTTTTATTTTGAGTTGGGGTTGTGCTGAGTTGTGTAAATTGAGAAACTATGGTGAAAACTTCAGTCTGTAGTACTGTTGTACTGGCAGGCTGTGAGTTTGCATCATTAGTGGTCATACTGAGTGATGAGTCTTGGCTGATTGGAGGAATTGTTGCCGCAACTGTTTGTTGAGATGGTGCATTGGGATTTGCTGTCTGGGAATCAGTTTGCAGTGTTGACATTATTTCTGATGGAATCGTGGCTGGATTCGCTGTGCGAAAAAGTGAAGTAGGTCTGCGTTTGTCCGAATGAGTGGTGGGAGTGTGGGTTGGTGAAGTGAAGTCAAACTTCTGGTTGGTAGTTGGAGTAGAAGGACCAGACACGGTGCTGATTTTATTAGATTTTGGAGCAACTATGTCAGTTACTTCAAATCCCTTCATGATCGTGGCAGGAGTTTGAAATTCTGTTGGGACTCCAATTCCAGTGGTTATAGTAACATCTGTCGCAGCTTTACTGGGGAAATCAGTCATTGTTGAAGCTGGGGCTATGGTTCCAGTGTGCATAGTCCTGTCTGTCACTGATTTATTGGGGAAATCAGTCATGGTTATAGTTGCGGCTTCAGTTCCAGTGGTCATAGCCCTCTCTGTCACAGATTTACTGCGGAAATCAGCCATGGTTGCAGTTTGGGCTTCAGTTCCAATGGTCTTAGTAATTTCAGTCACAGCTGAACTGGGGAAATTAGTCACAACTGTAGTTGGGGCTCCAGTTACAGTGGTCAGAGTGCCTTCTGTCACAGCTTTATTGGGGAAATCCGTCATAGTTGTGGTTGGGGCCTCAGTTCTGGTGGTCACAGTACCCTCACTAACTGTAGTACGGATGACATCAGTCATGGCTGTAGTTTGAGCTTCAGTTCCGGTGGATATTGTGAAACCAGTCACAGCTGAACTGGGGAAATCAGTCAAGATTGTAGTTTGGGCTCTAGTTACAGTGGTCACAGTACCCTCACTAACTGTTGTACTGATGACATCAGTCATGGTTGTAGTTGGGGCTCCAATTACAGTGGTCGTAGTACCCTCTGTCACTGCTTTATTAGGGAAATCAGGCATTGGTATAGTTCGGGCCTTATTTCTGGTGGACATAGTAACCTCACTAACTGTTGTACTGATGACATCAGTCATGGTTGTAGTATGGGCTTCAGTTCCAGGGGTCATTGTGATCTCATTCACAGCTGCATTGGAGAAAATTGTGATGGTTGTATCTGGGGCTTCAGTTCCAGTGGTCATTGCAACATCAGTTACGGCTGTACTAAGGAAATCAGTCAAAGCTGTAGTAGGATCTTTGGTTTCACTGGTCATAGTAATCTCAGTCTCAGCAGAGCTGGGGAAATCAGTCACTGTTGTGACTGGAGCCTCAGTTCTGGAGGTCGAAGTAATTTCTGTCACAGCTGTATTGGAGAAATCACTCATGGTTGTGGTTTGCACTTCAGCTCCGGTGATCCCAGAGATCTCAGACAGAGCTGAACTGGAGAAATCAGTCAACGTTGCTGTTGGGACTTCAGTGATGGTGGTTAAAGTAATCTCAGTTCCAGTTTCTGTTGGTACTGTAATCTCACTCACTGCTTCATTGGGGAAATCAGTCATGTTTGTTTTTGGGGCTTTAGTTCTTGTGATCATCGTTACCTCATGCACAGCTTCAGTGGGAACAACAAACATTGTTGCAGTTGAAGTTTCTGTTGCTATTGCCAAATTAACCTCAGTTACAGCTGTCGTGGGGGCGCCTGTCGTTTTTGTGGTTTGTGGGTCAGTATCTGTTTGGTTGGGGTGTGCCGTCTGAGAGTCAATTTGCAGTGTAGATATTATTTCTGATGGTCGAGTGGTTCTATTCACCATCTGAGGACGCTTAGGTAAAGTAGGTGTAATTTTGACGGATTGAGTGATGGGAGCCCGGGCTGTTGTGGAAGAAGTTTGTCTTGGAACTGCAAAACAAAAGGGTCAGGGGATAATGTTTGATTTTACATTATTACTGCCTCAGACTCATTTTTATTTGACTTCTAAGTAGTAGGAGAACATGAATCATCAGTGAATGCGCCATCAGATAAAACGATGTATAAAATCTAATTCTCTTACCTGTACTGGAAATGGTGGAAATGTTTACAGGGAGACTGAAGCTAGAGGTACTGGAGGAAATTGCTTGTTTGAGGGTCTGTGTCACATCACTGGTGTTTGGCACTACGCTGAAGTTATTGAACACTACAAAAGTGTCAACCACAATTGATCCTTCCCTAAAAGTGAGAGTAATCTTGTCTTCAAAATACTCATACGAAAATACAAAAATAAACAATCACATAGGATTTCTTTCACTATGGCAAATGTGATTTTTTCCAGAACTTCAATCAAATTGAACAAAATTATTCTGCATAGCCAAGGTTGTCCATGCAACAAGTTTTTCTTTAAACAAATTTTTTTTACAACTCTAATTCCAAAAGAGTTGGAAAGCTGTGTAAATTGTAAATAAACTAAGACTGCAATAATTTGCAAATCATTTAAAAGCTATATTTAATTGAAAATAGTACAAAGACAATGTCAGATTTTGAGACTAAGAAATTTTTATCGTTTTTTGAAAAATATTTGCTCACTTTCCTAAGAAGTCAGGGGCATGCTTGCTACTGTATTTGGATCACCTCTACATTTAACATTGCATTGTAAGCATTTGGGAACTGACGCTTCCTTTGTCATACTTTTAATTTCAAAATGCATCAAATGTTTTCAGTGGGTGACACGTCTGGACTGCTGGCAGGCTAGTTTTTCATGTGGACTATTTTACAACAAAACCATGCTGTTCTAATACACTCAAAATTTGGTTTGACATTGTCTTGCAGCTCTGAATGGCTGCTTCTGTTGTGCAAAACTTTTTATATATCGTTCAGCATTGATGATTTCCACTTTTCCTTTGTCCATCTAAAATGAATTTGGGCCCAATGAAGGTGGCAACGTTTCTGGATCTTGTTTATATATGATTTTATCCCATAAATGATGAAAAATTGGTGTGATACAACCCATGAGATACAGGTTTAGTATTATTCACATGTAATACAGCTGTTTCATGTTGCATTTGGTCAGATTCTGTTCATTGGCAAACGCAGTAAAATTACCATTCTTCCTGCTGGCTACAGTTATCCATCGCTATTGTCGGTTTCTAGTTTATGGTTTATTAAAGTCAAAGGGATGAATAATTTGCATTTCCATTTAAGTAATAAGTTATATGAGCTACTGTTATCGTAGAAACTTGAATTTATTAATGTGATATCTCGGGCTCACTCATTGGAGATCCTCCATCATTACATGGTGGAGTCATAACTCAAATTTGTGAATGCAGTGATGAACTGTGTTCACTGGCAATTGTTTTCAAGAGTCTTCCTGAGCCATGCACTGTCCACCTCAGAATCCAGTTTGATCTTGATGCAGGGCTGCCAGAACGCCTGAGGATCCCGGTCATTCAATACTGGTTACTGGCTTTCAGCCATGTCCTTGGTGTATAGACCTTTCTCCAAATAGTCTGGACCTTCTAATGATATCATGCTCCCTTGATGATGAAATCTTATAATTATTTGCAATTTTATGTTGAGAGATGTTATTTTAAATTGTTTAACTATCTGACCATGCTGTGTTTCACGGAGTGGTGAAGCCATCTTTACTTCTGAAAGACTCAGCCCCTCTAGAATGCCCTTTTTTATATCTTGCTACTGACCTGCTGCCAATCAACCTATTTAGCAATACAATTTTCCACCAGGTGTATTTTTTAGCATTCTACAACTTTTCCAGTCTTATGTTACCCTTGTCCAAACTTTTTTTTAACGTGTCGCTGCCATCAAATTCCATATGAGCAGATATTTTTCAACAAACAACAAAATTTCCCAGTTTCAACATTCAATATACTGTCTTTGCACATTTTCAATTATATATAGAATTTAAATGATTTGGTAATTTTTGCATTCTGTTTTTTATTAATATTCAACATGGTGTCCCAGCTTTCTGGGAAACACGCTTGAATGTTGTCAGACTGGTGGTTTCATTTTTTACCTGAAGCTTCTGACTTCGGTGCGATTGAATATTTTCCCATATTTCTGGGTATATACCTTATCCAGCTGGCAAGGATTTAAAAAAAGAATTTAATACAATTGTAGAACATGTTCATTTTCATTAAATAAAAAGAGGAGGTTGTTTCTAGCCCTAAAATATTGGCTTAAGGAATCCTATTAAAGAAACTTAAAAAACAATGTAGAAAATCACAATAAAAGATCATTACAACTAATTAAATCCTGATCCCCAAAACCCAAAAGTAGCAGTTAACCTGTGTAGTTATGTTCTCCGCCAAGATCTTGAAGGCCTTTGAGGAGGAGTTTTTCAGATCCTCATCAAACTCTTGCTCCAAGCTGAACTCCAGTGACAATGCTGGGATGGGAGGTAGTGCAGGAGAAGACTTTGTAGTGGTAGAAATAAGTGTGGGTTGGGTTTTCACTGAAAAAGCAGATGGTGCTGAGGGAGCTGTTGTAGGAAAAGGACTTATAAGCACTTGGGGGAGAGCAGTTGAGTTGGAGTTCCCTGGATGACCGGCCTCTGTGGCTTTGCTTACATTTGAGGAAGTTAGTCTCAGCCTTGATGTTTGTGCTGTGCTGGAGTCAGGTCTTATGAAAGCACTATTACTTCCCAAAAGTGTGGTTTTAGCACTATTCGGCTGAGTCAAAGTGAAGTCAAGCTTCTGGATGGCAGTGGGAGTCACAAGAGTAGAAGTGGAATCGATTTGAGTAGTTTTAATAATTGCAATGTCAGTTGGAGTATCAACAGCAGTTGTGGTAGGTATAGATGCTCCTGTACCAGTCCTTGTACTCAGGAGAGCAGGGAATAATGTTGTGGGAATTCTTGGTGAAGATGAAGGAGCAGGTTCTCTGGGAGTGGTACCGGTGTTTTCATTCACCGTTGTATTACTTCTGAGACCTTTGTTTGTGGTTGACAAGGCAATCTCAGTTACTGCTGTTGTGGGGGAATTAGTTATTACACCAGGGAGAACTCCATCTGCAGTTGGCAATGGTGTGCCTCTGGTCATTGTGGATAGTTTGGCAGTTGTCATTTCAATCTGCTTTTCTGTTATAGTCAAGGGATTTCTTCCAGTTACAGGAAGATCTTCTGCACCATTTGACGAGGACATATCTGTGAAAATAGTGGAGGTTCTAGTAACAGTTGTGGTTAGTGCTTTTGTGCCTGGAGTCACAGAAAAATCACTGACAGTTGCCAAGATCCCACCAGTTACGGTTATCTCTGTTTTGGCATCTGCTGTCATCGTAACATCAGACATAGCTGTAATGGGAGCTACAGTGACTTCTGTTCCAGTAGAGATGACGGCACCAGTGTTTACAGTTACAGCTTCAGTTTCTGTAGTCAATGTAGCATCAGTTACCATTTTGGTGGGGATATTGGTCAGGATTTTGGCTGGAGTTTTTGTTCCTGTTGTTACTGCAAACTGAGACAAAGGTCTAGTTTCTGTTGTCATAGCAAGCTCAGTTGTGATTCGAAGGGGTTCTCCAATTATTCTTGTAGATTGGGGTTCAATTTCAGTAGTCATAATATCCTCAGTAATTTTTGTCTCAGGGATGTCAGTCATGGATGAAGTTGGGAGTTCAGTTGTCACTGGCATTTCAGTCGCAGGTTCTGTGACAAAATCTTCAGTAATTGTACTTTTAGCATCAGGTGTCATTTTCATGGTCACCTCAGTCACTATTAGATCGGGGTTTTCAATTATCATAGTGGATGAGGCCTCAGTTTCTGTTGTCAAAGAAATCATAGTAGTGGGTGTTATGGGGACATCAGTCATAGTTTTAGTTAGCTTTTCATTTTTTGTGGTCATCAATAATACAGTTGCGGTCGAGGTTTCAATTTCTGTCATTGTTGTAACCTCTGTTGCTGCTGTAGAGAGTGTATCAGTCATGATACTGGTCGAGGCCCCATTTACGGCAGTCATAAGAATCTCAGTTGGAGTTGAGAATGGTGAATCTGTTGTACTTCTAGTCGGAGCTTCAGTATCTATAGTCATTGGAACCGCAGTCATAGCTGTAGTTGGGACATTAGTCACAGTCGTACTGGGGACATCAATGATGGTTGTAGTTTGGACTTCAGTTTTTGTCATCACAGTAACATCAGTCACAGCTGTTGTGAGGAGATCTGTCATAGTTGTAGATGGAGCCATTTTTTTTGTTATCATAGGAACCTCTGATGCCGCTGTTGTGGGGACATCAGGCAAAGTTGTTGATGAACCCATTTTTTCTGTTGTGATAGAACCCTCAGATACAGCTGCTGTTGGGACATCAGTCAGAGTTGTAGTTGGGAACCTTGTTTCTTTTGGCTTATTAACCTCACTCATGGCTGTGGAAGGCATATCAGTAATAGTTGTGGTTTTGGCTCCTATTTCTGCTGTCATAGTAACCTCAGTCAAGGCTGTAAATGGCATATCAGTTATAGTTCTAGTAGTGGCTTCAGTTTCTGTTGTCATTGTTACCACAGATGCAGCTGCTGTGGGGTCATCAGTAAAAGTTGTGGTTGGCAACCCAGTTTCTTTTGTTATGTTAACCTCATTCACTGCTGTAGATGACATTTCAGCAATAGCTCTGGTTTTGGCCTTTATTTCCCTTGTCATAGTTTGCTCAGTCAAGGCTATAGTAGGTGTACCAGTCATAGTTGTAGTTGGGCCTTCAGGTTCTGCTGTCAGAGTAACCTTATTCACAGCTGTTGTGGTTATGTCAGTCATGATTTCAAGTGGGGCCTCCCTTTCTGCAGTCATTGTTATGTCAGTCGTAGTTAAAGAGGGGAAATCGGTCATAGCAGTAGTTTGAGCTTCAATGTCTGTTGTCATAAGAACATCAATCACTACTGGTGTGGTTCTATCAGTCATGATTGTTAGTGGGGCCCCAATTTCTGTGGCTGTAGGACGAGTGATCACAGGTGTAGTTGGGGCCTCAGTTTTTGTAGTTGTGGGGACCACAGTCACAGCTGTAGTGGTGACATCATTCATGACTGTAGTCTGGATTTCAGTTTCTGCTGTAATAGGCACCTTGGTATCAGTTTTCATTGACATACCAGTTATAGCTGTAGGTGTGAGTTCAGTTTCTGTTGTCATAAGAACCAAAGTCACAGCTGTGTTGGGGACATCAGTCACAGCTGTTGCTGGGGGTTCAGTTTTTGTTGTCAAAGGAAGCAAAGTCACAGCTGTAGTGGGAAAATCAGTTGTGGGTGTATTTAGGGCTTCGGTTTCCATGGTCATGGTAACCTCAACCACAGATGAAGTGGTTACAAAGTCCGGAGTCCTGATTGTAGTTGAGGCCCCCATTTTTGTAGTCGTAGGAACCTCTGTTACTGAGGCTGGAGGCCCTGTTTCTGCTGTCATAGTAAGCTTAGTCACAGCTGCAGAAGGCGAACCAGTCATTGTTGTCATTGGGGCCTCAACTTCTGTGGTCATTGTTACCTCATTCAGAGCTGTAGATGGGATCACAGTAATTGATGTAGTTTGGGGCCCTATTTCTGTAGTTGCTGGAACCTCAGTCACAGTAGCACTGGGGAACTCCATCACACTTGTCGTTGGAGTTTCAGTTTCTGTTGTCATTGGAACCTTAGTCTTGGAAATTTGTGCCCCTATATCGGAAGTCATAGAAACATTGCTCAGTGTAGTTGGGAAATCAGTTTTTGCAGTCATGGGAACCTCAGTCACAGTTGTAGATGATGTAACACTCATAGCTGGGCCAATTTTTTCTGTTGTCAAACTAACCTCAGAAATGGTTTTAGATGGCAGAACAGGTGTTGTTGGGGCCCCTGTTTCTGTTGTTATAGCCACCTCATTCACATTCGTATTTGTGGCATCAATGATAGTTGTGGTCTGGGTTTCAGGTTCTATTTGCATTGTAGAATCTGTTGCAGCTGTAGAGGGAACCTCATTCAAGAACGTAGTGGAGTTTTTAGTTTCTGTTGTTTGAGGAACCTTAATTACAGTTGTAGTTGGCGCACTGTTGCTAGTTGAAGTTTGGTCATTAGTTTCTGTTGTCATAGGAACCACATTCACAGTTGTAGCGGGGACATCAGTTGTAATTGTTGGTGAGCCATCACTTTCTGTTGTCATAGTCAACTCAATCATAGTTGTATTGGGGATATCAGTCATTGATGTGGTTGAAGTTTCAATCTCTGTTGTTGTAGTAACCTCAGTCTCTGCTATAGTGGGGACATCAGACATCCCTGCAGTCTGGGCTCCATTTTCTGTTGTCGCAGTGACCTCACTCACAGTTGTAGTGGGAGGAGCAGTCATAGATGTGGCTGGACGCTCAGTCTTTATGGAGTCTTCTGTTGCTTCTTTAGAGGAAAAGCCATCTGCACTTGCCATTGCTGTACTGATCATTGCTGTAGTCAGATTTTCAGCAATCTCTCCCATCACAAAATCATTTGTAGTGGGAGTACCAATTATGGATGTAGTAAAATCTTTGGTTTCATTTGACCGGGATATTCCCAGTGCTTTAGTAGTGGTGTCTCCATTTTCAAACTGTGTAACTGTAGCAGCAGTTTTGGAGGGGCCATCGGTCATATATTTTGTCTGAGTTTCTGTTGTTGTTGTCATTGACATTACGCCATATGCGAACGTCATGAGTAATATCAGTCTGGACAGCATTTTTCTTTTCATTGTCATTGTCTTTTCCATGAAATCAATAATCTTGAATAAATATGGTAGTCTGAAACAGAGATCATGCACATTTGATTAGAAGTAATAATCATGGACTGAGATGAGTGGATTCAGGTCATTTTGTTAATGGTAGACTGATTTTATTTTTTATGTCTAATTTTCAAATGCCTACATTGCCTGTCTTGTGGGGAATTAGATAAACATTGCTTTACATTTATCTCTGACAATTCATGTTTGTTATTTGCCTAACATCCATTTTTTCTCCCAAATACGTTGATTGCTTTTTCAGAACTTACAATGTCATGTAATTGAAGTATTTCAGAATAACAGAGTATCTATACCCTTTGATAGATTTCAGTTCCCATTGTAAGGAGCTACCACGGTACTAACATTGACAATTTGAAATTTGCCACACAGGCTACAGAAATTGCCATCTTTCAAATAAATTATGAGCTGTTAAACATCATCGGAAAATTGTTTCAATTTTTATGTTTTGATCATGATTGATTCTATTAACCACTGGGTGGGGTCATTCCACGCCAAACTAAACAAAGCTCCCCCTCTGACCACCCTTCGATTTCCATGAAACTTATTTTGCGAATAGCCCTTTGGACCAATAGTGATATATCAAAATTTCGGAAACAACGGTGAAACAGCTTTCAAGATATGAATGATTGAATTTTGCTGACCACGCCCATTTTGCTATTTTGCTTGCTCCGGCTCCAATGTTTAGAGGCCAGTATCTGCTTGCGCATCAGTGAGAATCTCAAGATTTTTTCTGTATGTCATCAATGCCTTGCTTGCTTTTACGCTTCACCATCAGAAGCACTGAGGAATGTCTCATATCCATTTTAAAAATTGTTGAAAATGGGAGATAAATTTGCACTTTATTTTTTAAAGACTTTGCAATGCTCTCTTTTCATCTAACAGAAATGGTATTCCAAAACAGTTGCTGCCGTTATATTGTATGAACACACGGTAAATACCAACATGCATTTCTACCCTGTGGTCGACTCAGTTTATAGAAAAATTAAAGCCAGAAATACGCACGTCAAGCAAATCAGCAAAATTAGCATATTTTTCGAGTTCAAAAATGACAAAGTTGACAGTTGATGAATGAGACAAGATTTTAACCATGCAACTGTCATTGACATATAAACATTTGAATGAAGTCCTATCAACTAGCTCAACCTCCTTCCATGGGAAATCCAATGGATATTGATGTATGGTTTGATGAAACTGACAAATACTTTAAATACGTTAAATCGACTTTCTTCTTTTGGATATTGGCGTAACAGCGTAAGTTGTGCTGTTCCTGAGTAGACTACACTAGATCAGTAAATATATATCAGAAAATAAATGAAATGGCTCTCCGATGATGTTCAGTCAAATGTTGTAAGGGTTTAGTGGTAAGAACCGTGGCACTATAATCAAAAAGTTATGTGTAGGTGTAAAGATAATGTAAGCACCTCTCCCACCGGAGATGTTCCAATACAAAGAGCTGGGACCTGGGAAACCAATAAAAGAACGGATGAAGATTGAAGAGGACAAATTAATTATTCACGCACGATTTCTTCTCTTTTTTTCTTTCTCAAAGAGTAAGATCACCTCCCGACCCTGGATCCAATACTGTTCAAACTGATTTACTGCAATCTAGCTCAGGAATGACACAACTCACGCTTTTAGGCTAATATCCAAAAGAAGAAAGTCGATTTAACGTATTTGAAATGTTTTTTAATTTCATGAAACCATACATCAAGATTCCTTGGATTTTCCATGGAAGGAGGCTGAGCTAATCGATAGGTATTCATTCAAATGTTTATATGTTAATGAAGACTGCATGGTTAAAATCTTGTCTCATTCATCAACTGTCCACCTTGTCATTTTTGAATTTGAAAAATATGCAAATTTTCCATATTTGCTTGCGGGGCGTATTTCAGCCTTTAATTTTTCGATAAACTGAGTCGACCTAAGGGTAGCAATGCATATTGGTATTTACTACATGTCCATCCAATACAACAGCAGCAACTGTTTTGGAATACCGTATCTGTTCGATGAGAAGAGCACATTGCAAAGTCCTTAAAAAAATGGATATGAAATATTCCTCAGTGCTTCTGATGGTGAAGCCTAAAAGTGAGCAAGGCATATATGACATAGAAAAAAAATCTTCAAATTCTAACTGATAAGCAAGCAGATACTGGCCTCTAAACATTGGACCTGGAGCAAGCAAAATAGCAGAATGGGCGTGGTCAGCAAAATTCAATCATGCATATCTTATTCACTGTTGTTTCTCAGAATTTGGCATATCACTATTGGTCCAAAAGGCTATTCGCAAAATAAGTTTCATGGAAATTTGATGAGGCCATGGGGGGAAGCCTTGTTCAGTTTGGCGCGGAATGACCCCACTATGTTCTATTCATTCTCTTGTTCCAGATTTGAATCCTAAATTTTGATTCAATTCAGCTCCAGTTGGCATATTTGTTTTGTGAGAGTTATCTCAATTTCACTTTAATACTGCTGTATACTGAATCACAGCTGGTCCTCGTTATATTCATATTATTACAAGTCTTTTTCACGCAGCCTTATATACAGTCAGAGTAACATCTTCCAATGAAATCCTAAATTGGGCCAGCTTATTAATGAATGAAGAAAAATGTTACTTACCAAAAATGATGCTTGGTATAGCCTGAGTGAAGATTTCCATATCTCTTCCTCAATCTCAAAAATATTAAAGAAGCAGTCCTATTTGATAATTAGTTCCTGTGTAAATGTATGTTGAACTTAAAAAAATGTAACAGCACAAGCACATGATATTTAAAGAAGGATTTGATGCTTAGTGGCTTTTTCATTTAATAGATGATTTTGCTCTAAAGATTTCTCGATTGTAATTCAATTTCAATCTCCATGTATATTGATTTGAATCACAGTTGAATTTATGAACAAAAACTGATATATTTGAATATGTCATACGACATATTACAATGTTGACAGGTAAAAGTCAAAACATAAATAAATCGTAACACATGCAAATAATATAAATGTTCAAGTGTATTTCCATACAAACACGTACTGCCGTTCCGTAATCACATTTCACTGTACTGAATGTGCTAACTTCAATGACAAGAAAGAAAAAAATAAATAAATAACTGGAAAGTTCCTTTTAGCATAAATTCGTAGGAAAAGAAAGAAATTGGAGTGTCTTTTGGCCTTATAATTTGAGTAATATATGATAAGAGATTTTCACAAATATTTTCATCAACAAACTAATTTGTTTGCGGATTTCACCTCAATATGAACCTTTGCTTACCTGTAGTTAGCGGGAGGCAGCATATTCAATGAATCCTTAAGCTCGCAAATTGAGTAACACATCCCATATGAGTCATATTTTTTTAATTCTGGCTCTTCCTTTGAAATCAGCTCTGTATAGTCCTGTGTAAATGTCTCCGTGTGAACAGCAGTGATACCTCCGTTTTCCCCCCCGTCATGTTCTCTAATGCTGATGCGGGAACATTACCATGTTGTGTTTGTTGTTACTTTTTTCCGCTGCCCCCCCCCCCCCTTCTTTCCCACATTCTTCGTTCCTCATGTTCTCTCATATTTTTTTCTTTTCATTTTACAGCAGTAATGGCTGGATTATATTTTCCTGTTTGTTTTCTTCCATATCAGTGTTTCACTGGGATTCTTTGGATCACTGTAAATTCAATTTCTTATTATTAATTACTTTCGAAAAACATACTTCTTGTTTTCCACCTACTTATTATACATTTTCATGCTCAATTTGAACTAAAAATCTATTACATATGGCAATTTTTTTGTAACTACTTTTTTTTTTTGTTCATTGAAAAACCCTTTGTATGACTTAAATTATTTGTTGCTATAAAATTAATCAATTAATGAATTAATAATAATAATAGTTGTTATCATTATTTGTTATTCTGTGCTGAGTGTATATTTTACTTTCATTTTAAGTTGTCTCGTTAATCACTGTGTGTGTGTGTGTGTGTGTGTGTGTGTGTGTGTGTGTGTGTGTGTGTATGTTTGCGTCACTGTGTGTGTGTGCGTGTGTGTGTTAGTTGGTGTGCACGTGTGGTATTCCTCTGTTTGTTTGCCCTTGTTCGGTCAGTATGCCTATTTGCAAACTTTCAAGCTACTTCACGATGATATAGCTCTTTTAGATGACCAGAGATAGTGGCTCATGTCTACAGAGAAGAAAGCTTCCTGTTGTTTGAGCTCTAACTCCTCTCCTTTTACATCATCTTACTGGGACCAAATCAAAAAACTGTAAGGAATTGAAAATCGTATTCCATTGCTCAGTTGTTTGAAGTTTCAATATGAATAAGGTGCAAAGAAACCCATTCACTGGCATCAAGATATTCTAAACATGAATTTGCTGGCCAATAAGCTAAGTTCAGGCCCTTGATTTTCATATTTTTTATACTGGCATCTATGGTCATTGTTGAACATCAATATACAGTGGGGGAAATAAGTATTTGACCCCTTGCTGATTTTGCAGGTTTGCCCACTAACTAAGAGTGCAGCGGTCTATAATTTAAATGATAGGTTTATTTTAACAGTGAGTGACAGAATATCACCAAAAAAGTGGAATAAAACATTGCATGCATTTTAGGAATTTATTTGCATATTTTTGGTCAAAAATAAGTATTTGACCCCCTGGACAAACAGCATGTTCATATTTTGCAGAAAAGCCATTATCGGCCAGCACAGATGTCAAACAATTTTTATAGTTGTTGGCAAGGTTTGTGCACATTTTTGCAGGAATGCTGGCCCACTCCTCCCTGCAGACAGCCTCCAAATCATTCAGGTCCCGAGGCTGTCGCCTTGCAACCCCAATTTTAAGCTCCTTCCAAAGATTTTCAATTGGATTCAGGTCTGGAGAATGGCTAAGCTACTCCAGATGCTTGATGTACCTCTTCTTCAGCCACTCTTTTGTTGCTTTGGTGGTGTGCTTTGGGTAGTTGTCGTGCTGAAACACCCATCCTCGACCCATGTTCAGCTCTCACACTGAGGGAAGGAGCTGTTGGTCCAGAATTCCACGGTATATGGCCCCGTCCATCCTTCCCTCAATGCAATGGAGCTGTGCCGTCCCCTTGGCTGAAAACCACCACTGTGCTTGACGGTGGGGATGGTGTTCTTTAGGTTGTACTCTGTGTTCTTTGCCCTCCAAACACGGTGAGTTGAGTTGAGCCCAAAAAGTTCTATTTTGGTCTCATCTGACCACATCACCTTCTTCCAGGCCTCTTCTGAGTCATCCAGGTGGTCAATGGCGAACTTCAGGCGAGCCTGTACATGTGCCTTCTTGAGCAGGGGGACCTTGCGTGCGCTGCAGGATTTCATTCCATGACCGCGTAGTGTGTTACCAACTGTTTCTTTTGTAACTGTGGTCCCAGCTGCCTTCAGTTCATTAACCAGTTCGCCCCTTGTGATTCCTCACCGTTCGCATGATCAGGGACATCTCATGAGGCGAGACCTTGCATGGAGGCCCAGACCGAGGGAGGTTGGCGGCAGTGTGGTACTTCTTCCATTTCCTGATAACTGCACTGACAGTTGATCTTTTCTCTCAAAGTTGCTTTCCGATTCTCTTGTAGCCCATCCGGCCTAGTGTAGGTCAACAATCTTGTCTCTGATGTCCTTAGATGGCTCTTTGGTCTTGCCCATGGTGGAGATGTTGGAATCTAGTTGTTTGGGAGTGGACAGGTGTCTTTTATACAGGTAATGAGGTGAGGCAGGTGTATTTGATGTAAATAATTAGTTGGGATTTTTGGAGTGTCTTAAAGAAAGACTAACTTGCTTGTGGGACCCAGAATACTTGCTGTTTGGTAGGTCAAATACTTATTTTTCCTCATCAGATGGTTATCAATTTTTATAAATTCATATGATGTGATTTTCTGGAATTTTCTTTGTGATTCTGTCTCTCACTGTTAGAATGTATACACGATTAAAATTATAGATTGTTGCATTCTTTGTAAGTGGGCAAACCTGCAAAATCAGCGAGGGGTCAAATACTTATTTCCCCCACTGTATTGTATTGTTTTTTATGGTCAGAGTTGGACTGATTAGCTTCGATTGATTTCTTTTACTCTAATAAAAAACAACAATACAATGACTGAATTTTTTAGAATGTGCAAAATTTAAAGTACATGGAAAACACAAAAATAAATGAATAAATATAATATATAATTACAACCTATGTGTTTGACTCGACTGAAATGGTATCCATGGCCTGATTTTAGCTGTTGTGAAAAACCTGGCCATTGGCTTCCGTGTAACAGAAACAAATTTGCAACTGGACGAAATGCTCCCAGAGATAATCCTGCAAATGCTTTCTTTACACTAAACACCAGCCCCTCACATTCTGCAGGACATGCAGCTGAGCTCAGGTCATGGTATGGTATTGGCGAAACTGGTAGAACAACTTGAAAGGAACAGACCAGGCTTTTATAACAGATACAGTGCAGTCCGTAAGTATTAGAACAGTAAAGGCTGTAAATCCAACGATGATTGCCTTATATGGACGTCAATAGCCTGAAATAAATTAATACTATTCAAACTTAACCTCATATTTGCTGATTCATGTCAGAGTAAGGACAAATAAAACTTGCATCATTGTCCAAATACTTACTGTATAGTGTGCTATATACCAGCAACTTATCCACCAAAACTGAAATGATTAAAGATTCCTTTCATGACAAATTTAGTACGCAGGAGTAACATGCTGATAACACAGCATGAATACTTGGATTCACCTTTGGTGCAAATATGATGTCAATTCAGTGATTGTACCTGAATCATATTCATTTCTCATGCAAAAATGATTCTCCTATATATTTGAGGATATAGTGAACATGATGAAAAACTGTTGTGAATTATTAAATTCACTACAAATTCTCTGGATTTGTAAAGGTAGGCAAACAAATATTTTGTGAATTTGAAAATCGCTTCATATTTATCATTTGGCAATTTGATGCTAAAATCAAAATTGCAATATATTCGCTTTATGCTAAAACATGAAGCATGTGGAATACACCACCTTCACTAGCTTTGCAATTTTGATATGAAATCATATTTGCACTAAAGCAAACATGAGGAAATGAGAACAAGTTTGTCATCTACTCTGTATTCACATAATATTCACTGTTACGGTTCAGACCAGGAATCAAGAGCGAAGGCAGAGTACAATCCAAATACGGAATTTACAGCTTACACAGTAATTGGGGGATAGAACCCCTGCAGTAAAGGTGGGGAATGAGCCCCAAAATAGGATAGCACAGTAGTGCAGTGCAGATTTTTTGGACAAAGCTGAGCTTACAAAAACACGGTCCCAATCCTGGATCCTGATTATGCTTGGAAGCTTGTTAGAGCTAACTACAAACCCAATTCCAAAATAGTTGGGACTATTTAGTGTAAATTGTGAATAAAATCAAAATGCAATGACTTTCAAGTCACACCAGCCAGTATTATATTCACAATAGAACAGAGATAACATAGCAAATGTTGAAACTGAGAAATTTTACAATTTTATCCACAAAATGACCTTTCACATTTGATGGCTGCCACAGGTCTCAAAGAAGTTTGGACAGGGGCCTGTTTACCATGGTGTAGCATCCCCCCTTCTATTTAACGCAGAATGGTGGTGTCTTGGCATTGAGGAGACAAGTTTCTTGAGTTTAGCCATTGGAATTTGATCCCACTCTTGTTTAATACAGGCTTCCAGCTGCTGGAGAGTTTTAGGTCTCCTTTGACGGACTTTTCATTTAATTATGTGCCAAATGTTCTCAATCGGCGAAAGATCAGGACTGCAGACAGGCCAGTTCAGCACACAAACTCTTCTACTATGAAGCCATACTGTTGTAATAGGTGCACCATGTGATTTTGCATTGCTGAAATACACAAGGCCTTCCTTGGAATAGATGTCGTCTGGAGGGGAGCATATGTTGCTCTAAAACCTTTATATACATATCAGCATTCATGGTGCTTTTAAAAAAATGCATGTGTCCCACACCATATGCAGGAATGCATCCCCTTACCATCAGAGATGCTGGCTTTTGAACTGAATAGTGATAACAGGAAGGGTGGTCTTTCTCCTCTTCAGCCCGGAGGACACAACGCCCATGATCTCCAACAAGAATGGCGAATTTGGATTCTTCTGACCACAGAACTCTTTGCCACTTTGTTACAGTCCATTTTAAATGAGCCTTGGCTCACAGAACATGGCAGCACTTCTGGATCATGCTCAACAATGGCCTCCTTTTTGTATGATAAAGTTTTAGGTGGCATCTGTGGTTGGCACAGTGAACTGCATTCACAGACAGTGGTTTCTTGAAGTATCCTGGACCCATTTAGTAATGTCAATGTCAGTGAGTGATGCAGTGGCGTCTGAGGGCCCGAAGATCACGGGTATCCAGTAAAGGTCTTCGGCCTTGTCCCTTACGCACAGAGATTTTTCCAGTTTCTCTGAATGTTTTGGTGATGTTATGCACTGTCGATCATGAGACCTTCAATGGCTTTGCAATTTGACATTGAGGAACATTGTTTTTAAAGTATTCCTTAATTTTTTTTTACGCAAGCCTTCATGGGTTGGAGAGCCTCTGACCATCTTTACTTCTGAGAGACTCAGCCTCTCTAAGACATCCCTTTTATAGCCAATCATGTTCGACACCTGATGCCAGATAATGTAATTACTTGCTAAATGTTCTTTCAGCTGATTCTCTTATTTATAAATTGTTTTTTCAGCCCTTTTTTGCCTGTGTCCCAATGTTTTTGAGACCTGTTGCAGCCAGAAAATTTGAAATGAGCTCATTTTGTGGATAAAAATGTATAATGTCTCAGTTTCAAAATTTGAAATGTTATGTTCTATTGTAAATAACATATTGACTCGTGATCTGAAAGTCATTGCATTTTGATTTTATTCACAATTCAGACTTTGTCCCAACTATTTCGGAAATGGGGTTGTAAGTTAACAGGAAGGTATCTTTCTGTTAACTGCTGTCTTCAAAATACAAGTTGCACTACACAGAGAGGTTTCTACTAACAATGCTGACTGGTGATTAGCATAACTTGCAACAAACGGCAGAGGGCTTAAGGGAGCTGAGTCACGATTACTGTGCATGCTCAGAATTTACACCCTGAGAAAGTGAATCTGCTCGATTGTACGTCATATTCTGGTTACTCCAGCATTTTGCTTTTTTATTAAGAAGCTTTCTATGGAAATTTGAGGATTCAAAACACTATCTTAAGCCTTACCCAGGGGATATGAAGAATGTAACTTGGCTGCCATTGAAAATAACCACAGAAGAAGAAAAATACTTTCTAGATTTTGACTTGGGGTTGAGCAGATTGATGGCATATGTATGTTTGATTTGCTCTGAGGCAAAAGAGGACAGCAGGAGGTTGAGCACCATGGAATGAAAGCCTGCACCCACACTAGCCCGTTCTGGATAAGGTTGAATTGTCATGGTTTCGTCCCGCCGGATGCAACCTGCAATCCAGCAGGTACTGGGACATGGCGCAGCCGGTCCTGGAACACATGGCACAACACATGGCGCCGCCAGACCCCGGAACAGATGGCGCAGCCAGACCCTGGAACACATGGCGCCGCTGGACCTCAGAATACATGGTGCCGCTGAACCCCGGAATACATGGTGCTGCCGGACCCCGGAACACATGGCACCGCCGGACCCCGGAAAACATGGCGCCGCCAGACCCCGGAACACATAGCGCTGCCGGACCCCGAAACACATGGCACCGTCGGCCCCCGGAATACATGGCACCGTCGGCCCCCGGATTACATGACACCAGCCGGACCCAGAACGCATGACACCAGCTGGACCTGGAACACACAGCTGGACCCCATATTTTTTTGAAAGCTTTGCTTTAGTTTGAATAAAACATGTCCTGCATTCTGTGATCACTTTTTGGAGGCACCACCTGAGTGGACGGTAGTGGTGTTGCCTTCCTTCCTATGAGTTTGAATCCAACCTGGGTGGTTTTCTAAGTAGAGTTTGCATGTTGCCCCATGTTTTCATGGCTTTCCATTTTCCTCCCTTGATCCAAAAACACTCATGAAAATCTTTTGATGGAATTGAAATTTTTGTTGGTATGAATGTGTGAGTGAGTCCTGAGATGGATTGTTTAACTGTCCAGGGGGTGTTCCTGCCTCTTGCCCATTGTATGTTGGGATAGGCTCCAGCCCCCCACAACCCTGACCAGGAAAAATTTGGTTAGATGATGGATGGATGGATGGATGGATGGATGGATGACAATATCTTCAACTCACATAATACCATGGTTCAGATATTGTGAGGATGACAGATCAATCCAGTTTGTATTAGAAACTGCAACATGACAAGGGCTTTTCTTGTTCAACCAAATGACAGGTCAACATTGTGCTTCTGTGTGTATTATCTGATTATGACTTCAGGTAGAACAGAGTGTGACATTTGTTAAATGGCAGAATAAATTACTGTATGGGATTGCAGAAAAAAGACATCCCCACTCTTATTTATTTATTTTCTGAGAAACCTCAGTATGATGTTTAGTCTTGAAAAGATATATTTGGACGGCTTTCCTTCACTGTGCTTCAAAATGCCTTGCATATGCAAAAAAAGGCACATTTTCAGTTCATGTACAGTACCCATAGAATTGACTTCAATTACATTTTATTGCTTTGCCACATTGTGTTTGAATCACCTTTATTAGTCACTGTCACTGAGGCAGAAAAATGTTTATTGTACAAGGGTTATAACGCCCAAGGTTTTTTTTAATATTTTGCATGAAAAAACTAGAATTGGAAACATTTAAGTCATTGTATTTATTTCCTGTCTCATGACAATGATGAAGATGTCAAGGAGAAAGTATCTTTATTTGTCACATATGGAATATATGGAGCAAAGTGCGATAAAACAAACTATGAAAACAATATCATACCTTTAACTCAGAAAACATCTTAATTAAGCATTATAAGTATAGCATCATGCCTAGCTTACCATTGATTCTAACTGCTTATTTTGAGTTTTGTTGAACAAAATCTAGCAGTGCTGAGAGAGGTAAATAGGAACAGGCACTGTGAGAGCAAGCAAAGTGTAATGATAGAGATAGAAAAGATGACATCAGCCAGAAAAATCTCATCATTTCTGTTTACCAGCTCTGTCTTTATCAGTACATCTTCGATGGAATTTTCAGGCTGATGAGGTTCGAGTCTTATTCATGGAACCAGTTCTCCCAGTCAAACAAACAAAGAGCAGGAAACAAAATTGTTTCACAAAGTTCCAGAATGATCGGTTTCTCGAAACTGCTATGATCAGACCTTCCTGGATCAGTGTGAATTATGACAGCAGAAAATTAATAGTTTGGGGAAAACTGGCAATTCAAATCTCTAAAATATAGATTAAGTGTCAATGCTTTGGTTGCTCACACCTTTATGTGAGACTGGACAGAAAAAATTAGCATAATAGCCATGTGTCAAACCAATCCTCACCTCACCAGTCAAATCCTGTAAGATTTCACGCTGAAATTGTTGTCATTCCTTAAAGAAATAAGCAGTGATTATACTGCTTCGTTTATTTGTATGCGTTTACATATATATTGAGTGAATATCAATGTACTGACATCTTCTAATGTGTAAAAAAAAAAAAAAAAAACAGACATAAACACAATTTATTTTGCAAAAGTACCACCACTGGAAGTAATTTTTTCCAGCCTTTCTTCCACGACTCAGTGATACAGCAACTTTTTTGTGGTCAACAATAAGCCTTGCATTGACGTTGCACTCATGGGAAAGTAACAGATTCAATGCATCATCCGGGTCATATAGTTCCTGAAACATAAAAATGCACAACTGCGAAACTGAGGAGATAAAACTGGGTGTGGAGTAGAACTGTCTGTCACTGCCTGTGGGCTGTGAGTCAAATATAATTCTTGGCCAGCTTCCAGCAATTTATGCCAGGACTTCAAAAATGTTTGTAACTAGTTTGACATCTAGTGGCGAAACTAATGATGCATCTAGGAATCCAAATATTTCAAAAACATTACATTTGTTAATAAGTTTTTAATGTGCACACCTAAGGCCCCATAAAAAATATTTATCATCCTTCTAATCTGAAAAATGCGATGCAGGCGGGTGGATTTTTTTTTTTTGCATACAGGTGCTGGTCAACGAATTAGAATAATTTGAAATAGAGTAATCGTAAAATTTTTTAATGCAATTTTGTGCAGAAAGCAAATCAGGTGTTCACCGCGCCTGTCCTACTTGTTAGAGTAATCACAGAACTCGCTACCTGTAAAACATTTGCTCAGCTGAGCTTTCCAAAAGGCCCATTTAGGCCATTTAACTGTGACACTGTTGTTTTATTGAATTAGAATGATGGAGAAACCGTTTCACTGAATTATAGTGAAAATGAACAATTTTCATTATAATCAGAATCATCACTTTCTCAGTATTTTGTGGCTGCCCCCTTGGCTTGTATGACTGCCTGAAGTCTCCGCGGCATCGATTTGACCAGCTTGTCGCAAGTTTCTGCACTCACTGCTTCCCAGGCTGTGGCGATGTTCTGCTTCAGTTGGTCCAGCGTAGTCGGCCTTCTGTCGTGAATTTTTCACTTGACGATGGCCCAATGGTTTTCAATGACATTGAGGTCAGGCTAATTGGCCGGCCATGCCAAAACTTCAAGCTGTTTTTCGGCAAACCAATCTTTGGTCGACTTAGCCGCATGAGCCGGTGCAAGATCCTGTTGAAATATGAGGTCTTCTTCGCCGAACTGTTCCTCAACAGTCGGAATCAGGAACGTTTCCAGAACATGTTGGTATACGGCAGCATTGACAGTCTTCTTGAGGAAGCAGAGTTTCCCTAAACCCCGAGCGGACATGCATACCCAGACCATAACGCTCTGAGGAAACTTGACGGATCTTTTCACGGCCTCGTGGTTGTAGGTTTCGCCACCATGACGCCAGACACGAGGACCTTGGTCACCGAAGGAGATGCAAAAGCGTAATTCGTCACTGAAGACCACTTTCTGTCAGTCTTCAGCAGTCCACTCGCCGTGTTCTTTGGCCCACTTCAGCCGTTTCTCCATTTGTTTCTTGTTCAGCATTGGTTTTACTGCTGGAATGCGAAATTTGAAGCCGAGTTCGCGCAGACGACGGTAAGTGGTTGATCTCGAGACATTAGTGCTGGTCTGCTCGTTCCACAAGTCGCTGAGCTCGGAAGTGGACTTGAACCAATTCCTGACTGCAATCTTTCTCAGCTGCTTGTTGTCGCAAGCAGAAGTTTTTCACGCCGGAACAGCTTGCTTCAGTTTTTCTTGAGAGCTTTGCAGAAGGAAGACTGGCTGATGCTGAGCTGCTCAGCAATTTTAGTTTGGGTCAAGCCTTGTTGGCGAAGGGCTTGAATTTGAGCCACTATTACCAATTGAGAGGTCGCGCTGCTTACCCATGATTGATTTTACAACTTAGAAATTCTACTCAACCCCGTCTTTATACTGCACAGTGAACACTCTTCACATAAAACAAAAATTCGAGCACTTATTCTAATTCAATGAAATGACTTATGAACTATTCTAATTCAATGAAACAACAGTGTCACAGTTAAATGGCCTAAATGGGCCTTTTGGAAAGCTCAGCTGAGCAAATTTTTTACAGGTAGGGAGTTCTGTGATTACTCTAACAAGTAGGACAGGCGCGGTGAACACCTGATTTGCTTTCTGCACAAAAAATGCATTAAAAAAATGTAACGATTGCACTATTTCAAATTATTCTAATTCGTTGACCAGCACCTGTAAATTGTTATAGCGTTTAAGTATACATTCGTGCCATGTTTTTGGTTGCTAGACTCACTAACTTTCCGGTTCTAGATTAAAAACAACGCGGGAAGCTGATCAGCGCACCCAAGAAGGAGGGTCCAGCCATGGCCACGCCCCGAACGAACTTCAATGATATTCCTTCTATTCACCCTCTTCTTTTGCTGCTTCTTAGGGGCTTAGGGTTAATATAATACATAATATCCTTTTATATATTTTTATGGAGCCTAACCTTGAGAAAATGGGATCACAACCTTAACTGAACTGGTACTTAATACACATTTCCAAAACAAATGTCATATCACTTTTGATTTAAATCAAATTGGTCGTGTTTTAGGCAAGTTACTAAGGGAGCTTGTCAATATTCTGAACAGTGAACGCATTCATTTTTGAACGGACAGCTGTTCATTTTTGGATGGGTTTGAGGCTGCAAACCTGGTCACTGCGTTCGATGATGAACACCTTTCTATTAATTTTCTGATGTGTTCATTTCCCGATGCGTTCATTCTCTGATGCCTGCCCAGGGCCTGATGTGTTCATCTATGTGTGAAGGGAGCTTTTAGATTATTATGGGCGCGGATATTCTTTTGTGAACGACGACTGAATATGGATGATTGACTTTATAAACGCTTGTACGAGCCTATTTTAAATTCTCAGTTCCTTAAAGTGAAATAGTTCTCATTGTCATTGTTAGGTTTTTTTTTTCATACAAAGTGAAATTGTTCTCTTTAGTGTGAATGCTGACAGCAGCCACACTATTGTTTTTCATGACGGCCATTTTCTTTATACTGATTATTATTATTATTATTATTACTTCTTCCACCATTTCACGCTATTAAATTTCAACAATTCATATATCAAAATGTGCAGCTTTTTCTGTACATTATTGCTATTACTCTTCTCTTTCGTACTATTTATACTTTTCTAAATATTTCACTTTTTCTGATGCTTTTGTCCCATAGAAATGCATTGAAACAGTCATCAAACTCTTTAACTCTTGTGCTACTTAGAACCTCTATAACTTCAGCATACTTTCTCCTAGAGACTTCATTCAGCCTCTCACATTAGCTAAGTTAGCTGAGTTATGTGGTTAGCATGGTCACGTGGTTAGCATGGTTAGCATACCAGCTAACAACATTACCTACATTAGCAGAGTAACGTGGTTAGCATGGTTAGCATTGTAAGCATAACGGCTAACAACATTAGCTAAGTTAGCTGAATTAATTGGTTAGCATTATTCTTTCATTCTTTGTTCAGATTTCAGTTTTTTAATAAACATTCAAGTATTCTGTATGATCAAGTATGATTCAAATATTATATTTTCATGGCAGCTATTCAGTGTGGCGTCAGCAAACATTCAAATCATTAAAACCTTATAGTGTTCAAGACAGCATTGCAGTGTGGCTTCAGCTTTCAGAATTCACATTTGGATGCCATCCGGTCAGAAATGAATGTATGCTTGTTCATTTTTGAAAACAAAATGAACACATGCTCATTCATTTTTGAACACTCTGCTGTTTGTTTTTTAGCTGAAGACGAAGGGAGACTTGTTCATTTTTGAATGCCTGTTCAAATTTGAATGTGTTCAGAATATTGAGAAGCTCCCTAACTGAGACTATCCTTTTTGCCAAGGCCAATAAGTGTATATAGAACTGGAGAGGCTGTCGGAGCGAAAAGTTGAAGAAACCAATATGGCGTCCAGTGTTCCGCACCTCTCAATTTCCCATTGACTATCATGGAAAAATTCCTGTCATTATTTTGTTATTCAAAGAGCATATAATCAAATTTCCTTCTTCACCCCTTTTCGCAGAAGCCAAATCTGGCTTTTTAGGTGTTACCTGATTCAAGGCTTTATAATTCAAGACTGCAGCTTCACAGACAGAAAAACTTTGGCTCAATTCAGTCTAGAAACTTGAAGCATTTAGACTCCCATCGTATTTCAGTTTATTTTTATGATTTTGGTGGAGAAAAGGGGCTGCAAACATAAAAAATCTTCATGAGAATTCACCATTGAAATAGCAAAAAAAATAATACTGACAAATGAAAAACTGCTGAGGCTTTAATCTATACATTTCTGGGATCATAAAGTTCTTGACCACAAGTACAATTCATCTTGAACATTACATTCTAGATTACCCGCTTGCAGTGAGCTAAATTAGATAGCTCTCCAGGTGTCTCCCAAAAGTCTGAGATCCATCAAAATGGTTCACTGTCAAATCATACATTAATCATATATTTAACACAATTAACTTTTGGGGCATGAAATTCAGCATGAACTAATGATTTTCTGGTTGAGTTTAGCATGAATTTATCAATATCAGCGCAGTTGAACATCATTGGTCACCAGTAACCTCTCCAAACACAAAACATGCCTTTTCTCCAAAATAAAGTTAACAATATTGTGCATTTTTCTTCAAAGTCCCCTAAGCATTAAATAAAGTGCTGATTAAACAGCTATAACATTCACGCTGCAATGAAAAGCTAACCTCTCTCACATCCAAGCTCCTAACCTTACACCTTATAAGAGTAAAAACTCACTAACTCAATAATATCTGAATTCTGAAATACACCTTATTTTAACAGAACAGAAATGTCATTTTCAGGAAAAAAAATCAAGCGACATATGCCTCCATATTCAACAGAATAGTGTAATGAACGTACCGAGGGATCTACCGACGTGCGTGGGATGCATGCATTTGGAGAAACAAAAACCTCGGCATTCGATGTCTTTAAACGCGGTCTACAGCAAAAAGCCATGATGAGCAAAATGCAAACAGAGTAGAAATATAACCTGTTTTCTTCATTGATGCCCTCCTCCAGAGACAGATGTATCGGGTAGAAGGAACCCTCCAGTACTGTTTCATTCGGAATAATTCCCATTGACCACATCCATACAACATGTATCTCGTAAATGAAACTGAACACTTCAGGCCGGTTTCGAGTGTCTTTGTTTCTTTGACATCGCATCATTTTCAGCTGCGCAACCGTGACCAACATTCGAAGAACATAACCGACCTTACTTTTACGCTTAGCTTTGTGTCCTATTCTTATTGTCCGATCAATGTATTTCAGTTATTGAGGAAAGTTTAAACACTCAGGAATTGGATAAGAAACGAGTCCATCATTACCGGGGAAGCTCACGAGGGCGTGAACCATAACTGTAGAGTTACGCAGATGAATCTGAGTATATAACTGAGTGACTGGCTATCGACACCAGTACTTGGGTGGATAGAAGGGAGCGCTGAATTTGTCAATGGAGGAATATACCCGTTAATCCATGAGAGGGAACTACGCATATTTTGTGTATGATGACTGTAATTGACAGTAGAATGTGAGAGAATCAATGCTATGTCGGATTTATTGCTTCACAAAACATATTTTTTTAACCACTAAATGGAATACTGTTGGCTCACCAGTGACGTGCAGTCGGAGGTTAGTTTGGTGAGGCAGAAACCTTCCCTTTGCTTGATTAGCAATCAGACGATTATCTAGTTTAGTAAGACTATTCGGCAGAATGGCGGGCCATTTTAAGTTTCCGCGGCGTTATTACTCAGTAGGCTACATCGAACTTGAAAAGCTCACGAAACTGCAGATTTGCGAGTATTTGCTTACAGGAAGCCAGAGACGTGCGATGAGGTGAGGCAGTGACCCAAACTTTTATCACAGGATTTTGTGAACCTGTTCCCACGTACTATTCCTGATTGACAATGAAAACAATTAAGACCAAGCCTTATGGAAGCCTGATACTGATAGACGAAATCATAACTTAATTCACGTATACACTGCAATTCGAGACTGCAAGGATGGAAATCTGAATAATCAATTAAGAAAAATTCTCGGCTCTCGGTTATTCTGTATATCGTTTAAACATTTTGTTAATTGGACTACAAAAGAAGGCTGAAAATAAACACCCGCTTTTTGTTTGGGTGTAAAAGCGCGTATTTAAAGGAGAATACATTATAGGCTATTGATTAACCATTGAACAGCATAATTCGAACTGCGTTAATATTTTTTGATGACATTGCTTCGGCTTCCTGGAAGCAAGTACGCGCAAATCTGCTGTTGAGCATTTCAGCTTCGATGTACTGAGCAATAACACCGCGGAAACTTAAACTGGCCCGTCATTCTGCCAAATAGTCTTACTAAACTAGTTAATCGTCTAATTGCTAATCAAGCAAAGGGGAGGTTTGTGCCTCACCAAATCAACCTCCACCGCACGTCACTGTGGCTCACTGTAGCTAAAATGGTTGCTACTGAGTACTAAGTTTTTTTCTGTCGCAAGTGATAATTTTTTACAACTACTGGATCGATACTATGAGCAAGGATATTGATCAGTTTGCACATCAGGCTTAGCTGAGGAGTTTAATTCATGCTTTTCCTGAAAAACAGGGATTGGAGAGAACTTCTCCATACTCTTAATCGCGTTTCAGCTCTGCCTGCTTGTGAATATTCAATAGCTGATCCGGGGGTGCCATCTCTTGGTCGAGTACTGTAACTAAGTGCTTAAATTTGCATATCGATAGACGCGAGCGTCTACATCTGCAGAAAGGGGTTAAAGGGACATTTTGTTGGAATTACTCCCATCCAGCGTTTGAATCATGTATTACATTCAAACGAATAATGCACTCTCGCGCCTCACTTTTTAAAACATGCATTAGAACTACGGCAGGCACCGTGTATCAAAAAGCCTTGTCAACGCTGATGAAACCATGGATGTATTAATAGAACTGGTACTACTGAACCGAAAGCCAGTATATCAAAGCCTGACTGCAATAAACGGTTATGCTTAATGGATAAGATCCAGACATAACTGTTTATTGCAGTCAGCCGTCAATATAATACACAAAGCTGCAAAACACAGTACCATGAATCCGTGTAAGATATTCAAAGCAATGGTAGTAAACAACTTAGCATAGGTGCATCTTGAACATTTTATACTACGAAAAAGCAAAGCAAATGTTAGCTACATGCACACTTATAGGATGCCACCTTCAGTAGTTACCGAATACATACCCGTCATCCAACTAACAACTGCCTTTGTTACCACACTGTTTATTCTATAACGTTACATAAAAGACAGGTGAAGCAGTCGAGTCACCATATAACAAAGCCGTTCATCAAATACAATAACTGAAAATACTGGTTTCATTTCACCTCCTCACTTTACCAACTTGGTAATGACATAAGCCAACAGTACGGAATCTTCAGACCAGTGCTACACACAGAGAACCGCAGCAGTGCAGCTTATGAGAATACTCTTAGAGACAAGGTCCCCTTGGTGTTCGCGTAGCTTGAATGAATATCTAAAAAAATATATGGCGGAGGCGGAGTTGACCACGTTTTATTGTTCGGCCTGTAACTTGCATAATGCATTAGGGGAAGAAGGTGTACATTTAGCAGTGTGTTTCGACCGCCCGTAGATGCAAAATTACGGACGAAAGACACCGTCGTGAAAATTTAATGTCAGATGAGGCGGACCCTCATAGAGACTGTCAAAGCAAGGACAGGTGTGACAGGAAGGCTGATGTGAAGTCTAACGCAAAGAAGTCTGCTGCATGGACCAGCATCCAGAAGCGCAAATTGAACTGGGAATTGGAAGGGATATAGACACGTCCTTTGAGATAACAGTTACTCCTGGCTAGTTCTCAATCATTTTCCTTCATTGAGACGTATTCCAATTATCTTCATTGGCAACTGAAAACACAGTTTATCTCCATATACGATCCAAGAGCGATGCAATCATGGGCTTAATTCAGTACAGAGAAATAATGCACTTATTAAAAGGCTAATGCTTCGCCTTGATTGAACTGGTCCGCATTGTAATGAAATATCACCTTTCACTCTCAATATTGCATGGATTGATAAAAAAATGTGGTGCTCTGCTGTTATATAGGCTATTAAAAGCGTGCGGCTCAAGCTACTTGTGTGACGTTCGACAAGTATACAATTTTAAACGATGTCGATCTAAATGCAGCAAACACGTGTCCAGATGAATGATTGTCATCGTACTTAACAGGTGCCGCACAGTTCCACCTGTAACAATAAGGATGCAGTATTTTAGCAAGATCTACTATTATGCCGCTTATGGCAACTTCAGCATCCCTTAGAAAATATTTCTCCTTCATTAGCTCCTTCCACCTGGTGAAGGCGAGTCCGATGTTCACCCTTGTTTTTGGAGCGCTGCGGTCGCGCTGCGTTTTCAATTCTATTTTTCCTTTTTTGGGATGAGGATTCAGTCTCCTGTGCTGCTGCTGCATATGTATGGTCCTGCATTATGCTGCAGTAGTACTGATTTTCAAAGTTGCCACGATAGCCTTTCTTCCTGATTTCCTCCAGTGTCTCAATCACTCTGCACTGGCTAGCAGGGCAAACACAGATTTATTCCACATTTGGTGCTATTTGTCCCTTGCCGGTGGCAACAGTTTCAAGATGGCTGACTGTCATGGCGCTCCCCTACCAGCTTATCCGTCCAATGTAGAAATAAGTCAAAAATTCTTCGTTTAGGAGAATATATCAGATTATTAGCAGAGGTAATAATACACCAATGCTGACATATATATGAAAGCAGACTTAGATTTTGGCAAATAAAAAATTTAAATGTTACACATTGTCCCTTCAAGTAGTACTGGAATACATATTAAAAATTAGTCGAGGCGCAATTTTGGTTGAAACTTTTCGTGAACAAAATTATAAGGAGTTGTTATTAAATCAACGATTAAAGCACTGGTTGGTCAATATATGCCTAACATCACAATGGTCAAATCACATGGTACTGGTGAATAGCCTTGACCGTAAATGACCGTAAAGCGGTTTTGTGCCCATGGGCATTGTATTTATCCTAAATCAGGATGCTTATGCTGTCCTAGCTAGCCTAATGGGTACCTACCCAACCATTAACAGGGAAAGCCTGTGTACATTTTTCCAATCGGTTGGAATGAGGATCACAACAGGAACGCATTACTGTGGTCATGACACACTTCAAATTGGTTGTGAAATTAACTTTAATGTTAGCGAGATATTTATTCCCTTGTAATGTAGTGCACCAAACTGATTTCTTACCTTCAGTCTAGCTCTCCGGAGCTTGCCCATGCCCCTGCAGAAAAGCTGGCTGGCATTCCAAGCCACGTTGTCACTGTTGCTGATGGGGTTGTTGTTGTCATGTTTAGTATTAAAATGTACCCTGTGTACAATTCGATATATCGAAATGTACCCTGTCTTGGGGCAGTCTATCGAATTGTACCCAGGCTACCCAGGTTGGTGAAATCTCGTTTATGAGGGCAGGATGCGATATTTTTTTCGTACTGTTAATGCGTTGCTATTCTTGAATTCTGGTCCCCCCACGTGACTTTCATCCCTTATTGCGCGTCAATTTGCGTCATGATTACGCCGACAAAACAAGGGTACAGTTTGCTTCCAGTCTTACTCGCTAGCTAGCTAGTTGGCTACCTAGCCAGCAATAGTATAGCTAGCACACCAATGCATTTAGCTACATAGCCAATTGGCTAGCGAGCTGAAAAGGCTGCAGTTCGCTCACAATGGAAGACTTGCGAGCGAGCTCTTTGGCTAGTTAGCTAGCAAGATAAAGAGACATCGATATCTATGTTATAGCTAGCATGCCAATGTTTTGAACATCTTAAACTCGCTTTCCCACCGATGCGAAACAAATTTTTCGCACGATAGATTACATTCAAAGTCAATGCAAAGATGGTAATACTCACGAAAACGCGTGTATTCGCGTCTTTGCATTGACTTTGACTGTAATCTGTCCTACAAAAAAATCGTATTGCGTCCGGTGTGAAAGCACTGTAATTTGGATTAGGTTGGATAGCTTTTTCTTAATAATAAATGAAATCATCATTTAAAGGCTGCCTTTTGTATTTACTCAGGTTGTCTTTGTCTAATATTAAAATTTATTTGCTGATCTGAAACATTTAAGTGTGAAAAATATGCAAAGAAATCAGGAAGGGGGCAAATACTTTTTCATGGCACTGTACTTTTACGAAATAGGACCAAGTTTCACTATAAAAAATCGTTTTGCGTCTGGTGTGAAAGCGACTTAAGAATGCTAAATAATTGGCATGCTAGCTATAACATAGATATGGATGTCTCTTCATCTAGCTAGCTAGCTAGCCAAATAGCTCGCCATTATTTCATTATGAGCGAACTGTAGCCTTTTTAGCTCGCTAGCCAGTTGGCCATGTAGCTAAATACATTGGCGTGCTAGTTATGACACACCGTTCGATTTCACTTGCTAGGAAGCCAACTAGCTCGCTAACGAGTATGACAATGTACACAAACTGTCGCCTTATCTTGTCGGCGTAATTATTTCTGTGAATACTTCGGTCATTGACAGCGAACTGCAGCCTTTTCAGCTCGCTAGCCAATTGGCTATGTAGCTAAATACATTAGCGCGCTAGCGATACTATTGCTGGCTAGGTAGCCAACTAGCTGGCTAGCGAGTAAGACTGGAAGCAAACTGTAGCCTTATTTGGTCGGCGTAATCATGACGCAAATTGACGCACATTAAGGGACGAAAGTCACGTGGGGGGACCAGAATTCCAGAATAGCAACGCATTAACAGTATGGAAAAAAATACCGCGGGCGGGACTTGCTGTTTAAGGAGGAATCCAAGATGGCGGAATGAGCAGACGTGCATTGCAGGTGTTGGTGAAAGTAGTTTGTATATATAGTCCTTGAATGTGAATTTTACGCTACTTGCAACTCAGAACAAATTCATATAACAGCCTAAACTTTGTTTTTGCCGCCATTGGAGGTAAGTTTGGGACTTTGTTATTTGCGGGGAAATATGGACGAGGGAGGCTACTAAGGAGATAGGTAACGTAGGGATGAATGATCATAACTATAACCTGGCCGCGCTTCAGGAGGCGTGCGATGACGATGATTTAGCCGACATCGAAATTGATCAAAAAGCTCAGAAGGAACGTAAAATTAATACGGCACTCACTTCCGTGAAATCTCCCCTCCCCAAAAAACAAAGGAGAGGCAACCAAAATTCCTCAGACGAAAGTGTGTGCGAGACTATTCTGCTTGCAGTGCAAGCGTTGACAACAAAAATGGATCAGCAAACTGAACTTTTGAAAAAGTTTGAAATAAGAGTCAACGCCAACACCGAAGCCATTAAAGGAAACAAGCAAAGCATTGAAGGGCTGCTGAGGACAGTAACGGAGCTCCAAGAAGAAAACCGGTGGCTCAAGGAATCCGTTGCTGAACAAGCCCGATATAAAACACGATGGAATCTGAGGCTGAACGGTCTACCTGAGAGAGACGGGGAAGACACCAAAGACTGCGTCATCGGGATTTTGACGAAAGTTATCCCCATTTCTGTGGAGCGTCTATGGGAGACCGTTGACACGGTACATCGCCTAGGCAAAAAAGGCAACGCCGCTACTTCAAATCCCACTCCAAGGTCAATTATTATTCAGTTTGTGATGAGATCGGTTCGTAATGAGGTATGGAAGCGGTCCAGAGAAGCGAGGGTCGGCAAGGAAATGCATATCCACTTTAAAGAGGATTTTTCCAAGGAGGACAGAGAGGCTCGTTCCAAATTATAGCCAATGGTACAGGAAGCAAGGAAGAGAGGCCAGAGGGCCTTTCTGAAAGAAGGATATGCACTGATTAACAACCAAAGAGTGGACCCTAGGAAAAAGGGGGGAAAAAATAAATAAATCTTTTCCCACCTTAACTTTTTCTTTAGGATGTTGTTCAATACCTGATTTGGTTAGTTCTGAGTACTAAGCTGTGCCTTGTCATCTGGTAAGGACATAATGACTCATTCCTGTGCATCTTCGATTTTTTGTGCTTTATCCAAGGATTATCCATAGTTCTGTAATCCTTCATTTCACTCAATGCTAGGGGGCTAAAAAACAACGTGAAGCGTAAGGGTATTTTTCTTTTTTGTAAGGAGCAAAAAGCCAATTGTGTTTTTTTTTACAAGAAACCCATTCTGTTGAGGAGGATGTTAATTTTTGGAAGCTGCAGTGGGGTGATACCATTTTCTGCAGCCATGGATCTTCACACTCAGCTGGTGTTATGATTTTATTGAATAGATTTCCTGGAAAAATAGTGAAACACTGTGGTGACCTCAGTGGTCACTGGTTAATGGTGATAGTTGACATAAATGATGAAAAAATTATTTTGTTTTGTGTCTATGGTTACAATGAGTGGGGTAAAAGGAAAACATTTATCTCAGATTTGTGTAAATTGATCAAGGAATGTATGGGATCTTATTCAACTAACAAAACCGTAATTGGAGGTGATTTTAACCTGGTGCCTGATCTTTGGTTAGATCGTCACGCACCCAGGGCACAATGCCACAAATATGACAA
This sequence comes from Gymnothorax reevesii, assembly GCA_029721435.1. NCBI lineage: Eukaryota > Metazoa > Chordata > Actinopteri > Anguilliformes > Muraenidae > Gymnothorax > Gymnothorax reevesii. The sequence continues at coordinate 97,308,685 of CM056579.1, read as the reverse complement.
TCTTATACAGTAGCTGACTTGATTAATAGTGCATGTTTGGTTGATAACTGGAGGATGAGAAATCCTAAAATCAAGCAGTTTACCTGGTTAAATGCATCTGGCAATGGTCAGAGCTCTAGATTGGACTACTGGCTAATTTCTGCTCCTTTAGTAAACTGTGTTAAAAATTGTGATATTTCCGCTTCACCCTTGACTGATCATTGTGCTATCTCTTGAACTCTCCTTTCAAGATCTAAACCTGGTTTGAATCCTATTTGGAAATTCAATGACACTTTGTTGAACAACTCTTCTTTTTGTAATGGTGTTAAACAGCTTGTTTTAGAGATTGATGCTCTGGAGATGCCTTCTGTTATTAAATGGGAATGGCTCAAATTTAAAATAAGAGAACTGGCTATTTTAACTGGTAAAAATTCTTCAAAACTGAAAAAACAAATTAGCATTATTTCTAATATTAATACTCTTTGTAACAAAACTACGCTATCAAGGGAAGAGCTGGCTGAAGTAAATAAGTTACAAAGCGAACTAGATCATTTTTATTTAGAGAAACCAAAGGGTGCTTTTATACGCTCAAAAGCCCGCTGGATTGAAGAAGGGGAGAAAAATACCTCCTATTTCTTGAACCTTGAAAAACATAGGCAGTCTAAAAAAATTCACAAATTGATGATAAATAGATCTATTATTGGAGACCAAGCGCAAATTAATAGGGAAATTTCAGATTTTTATTGCAATCTGTACAAATCTAATTATTCCGATGAGAACTGTCTTTTCTTCCTAAATACTATCACAAAATTTAACAAAACCATCGATACTGATTTCAAGCAATTTATGGAGGAAAATCTTAAAATTGAAGAATTAAACAAGGTTATACAGAAGATGCCCTCTGGAAAATCACCTGGTTTAGATGGGCTAACCATTGCTTTCTACAAATTCTTCTGGGGAGATATTAGAGTAATGTTATACAATGCTCTTTTGGAATGTATCGAAACTGGTAACCTTTCTTCTTCAATGAAACAAGGGGTAATTACCCTAATTCCAAAACCTAATAAAGATTTATATCTTAGATAATTGGAGACCTATCACTTTATTATGTAACAACTACAAAATTTTAGCCCACGTTTTTACGGATCCACTAAATAGAGGAATAAAAGACATTATCGATGAATGTCAATCAGCATTTATTCAAGGGAGAAATATACATAACCATATTAGGCTTGTATTAGATATGCTTGATTATTGTGATTGTATTGACAGCGATTGTTTGATACTATTTCTATATTTCTACAAGGCATTTGATACAATTGAACAGTCTTTTCTTTTAAAAGCCGTAAAATTTTTGGGTTTTGGCGGAAAATTTTGGAAGTATATTAAAATCTTTTATAGCAATATTTATAGCTTGGTTTCCTTAAACCCAGGACTTACCTCTAGATTTAAAGTTCAGCGTGGCATCCGACAAGGATGTCCAATTTCTCCCAAATTGTTTAATCTAACCACTCAATTACACATACCTCAACAGATGGACTCAGGGACACTGAACACGTGTTGGTCTGACCACAACATTGTCTGGATTACCATTTCATAGTCAGGCAAGTTCATTACTTTATTACTTCAGATCAAGTCCTTTAATACTGGAGTACATCTACTCATGCAAATTTAACAGTTAATCCATGAATGTGGGGGGCCGGGGGGGATATGCCATTGCCAGGTGGCTCGTTTCACATGATGCTCATGACACAGGTGCATTAGTCAGATCTCCGGCTGCAGTTATTGCTAAGTTCTAGGTGAAAAATACTGCCGCCTTTTCATTCGTGCATCCAACCAAATCTTACCCCCAGAAGGTGTATCTGAACACGGCCTTATGCCAATTTATTAAAATTACCATTCATATTAAATATTAAAATGGACAAATAATTGAACTAAGGAATTTTCGCACATATTATGCTGATAATAATAATTAAGGCTTAAGCTCGTCGATTTAGGCAATGCAATTGCCCCGTTTCCAGCCAGGTTGGACCACCTGTATCAGTCCAATACAATAAAGAGAATTTTGCTGATTTTCTCGACCGCGCATTCATTATCTCAATCTTCCTGCTACCTTTAAAAATGAATTGAAAACATTGGGGATGGTGATAATGTTCGCTCAGACACGCATTTGGCCAGTTTATGTTAGCTAATTGAGGCTTCATTGGTGCATCAAGTAGAAATCGGATATCATACAGGGCAGTTTATATAGCTCAACGCAAAACAAACATAAACGTTAGCTGGCTGGTTACTCAGCCACGCTCGTTCAGCATCTAACCTTAAAGCTGCAGTCGGTAACTACGAGGAGAGAGAGGACTTGGGCATAAAAATCTGAACAAATGCAACTTTCAGATCCCTCCCTCTCCACAGCACTCCTGCCCTAAGACCCTCCCGAGAAGGCTGCCGTGCACGCGAAGGAACACTGTTATGCATGCGACTCTAACCGTCTTTCTTTGCGGGAAAAAAAAAAGATTTTCTGACTGATACATGTCTATTGTGCCAAACATGCATGCACAATTGCCTTCTTTTTTTTGGTTCATTTAAGTGGTCCTCAATGGTATCAAAAAAAGTAGGATATTTGACCGTAAGCTGTGCGGTGCCTGGCCGATGGCCATAGGCCTCAAGCCTCCCATCAGCTGGCCAACAAGCAACATGTAGTTTGGGGGTCATCCCATGCATCCTTCTCAAATAGCCTCAAATGACAATCGGTGTTGTTGGGTGTAAATAAATTACGTCGCCATACAGGGACGTGGGAACTTCCAGCATTAAAACCGGGCATATAGATAAGAATCCTTCAGTTTTAAGTCACCTTACACTGATAGCTGTTGTCTCTAATGTATACTTGGTGATCTTACCATGCTGTCCATTCAAAATTATACAAACAAATCAAGAAATCCTGAGGGTTTCGCTCATAGACAGTGTTCCTCTATGCGTTCGAATGCGATCGGGACAAACAACGATCTGCCGCACGGGTCTGAACCGCCTCAGATACAGAATTACCGCCATCTGGCGATCGAGGGTATTGCATTTGGCAAGGCGCTATATGGAATTAAAATCCTTTTGCATTGAAGTTTCCGTTTCACTTGCGTAAAGGTGCACCTCATCACAAGTAACATGGAAAGCGATTATGACTCTGGACTTCCCGTGTTTCTCTTTACTCAGGGATTGGAAACAATGTTTGTGTCTCATGATCGTTTAAATTGTTTTCATGAAATAAGGCCATTAGAAACGTTTTTATGCAATTCCATTGCTTTTAATGCCCCAGTAAAGACAAGCCTGAGAATTCATAACCATAATCATAGTCATAATCGATTTCCGTGTCATTAGTGGGAAAATCCACCGTAATGTATGTGAAACTGATTAACTTGATGCAAAATGACTTAAATTCCGCGAGTGAATTTCCTCAGTGAGCTTTGATTGAATAATTGCTGACTACCGCACAGAAATGCCACTAAGAGGAGAAACTCACGCCTAAGACGTAAAGAAAAACTTAGCTATATTCTGACTAGCTGCCATTTATTGAAATCAAGTACGCTAATGCGGTTGAAAGAACCAGCAAATCTAATAAGCGAATATAAACTTTGTACACAAACGAGCACCAATAACTGTAATTAATTTAAGGTAGCTCAATGAGGGACAAATGACATCTGGTTATGCTTATGGCAGAGCTAGACCTGGCTAGTCGTCAATCATTTTCCTTTATTGACGTCTTTTCCAATTATTGTAATTGGCAACTGAAGACACGGTTTCTCTCCATATGCGGTCTAACAGTGATTGTAAATGTATCCATAATGGTGCATACAGTTCATTGATATAATTCATTGATATCAAATTGATATACAGTTTATATATATAGTTGTTTACATCTCATATTAATAATCGGAGACGTGATTGCATTTTCATGTTGTTTTGAGTGACACATGGTTTAATTTATCTATGATTATTGTCATGATTATATCTACAAGCTTGTTCTTACGCTATTTTGAGGAGACATAGGCCCAATTCCAATCCGCCCCCTGAAGACTCAAGCCCTGAACCCTCACTGACTTAATTGACGTCAGCTGTAAGGGACTGAGTCTGAGATTCAGAGAGGGCACCAGATCCTATAAATTGGAATGGAACAGCGCTTACCCCCTTTCACGTTATCAAACTACACGCAGTTATGGCAATCAAAGTTATACACGTATACTTTTTCTTTCTTGCTCCTTCCATCGCCTAAATTGATCCGCTCTTTGGTTTATTTACCTTTTTTTTGTTTGTTTGTTTACATTTCCGGTATTCCGACGACATCCCCCGTATTTGACTTCACAACGTTACGAACTGTGGGTAATTTCTTTAACCAAAGTCAGCATCGGTGCTGACTTAAGGTTAGGGGGCAGTGAGGGCTCATTCACGGACTCAGTGGCCGTTTCTCAAAGCCTAGGCTGCATCCTTTGAAGGCTGCATTTTTAGGGACCGTCGCTCAATTCCATCTGCCGGACTCACATTTAAGGTAAGAGACAAGGGGTTCATCTCGTAGCGTGAGCTGCAGCCTACGAAGACTATGAAGTGTACTCCTTTGAAACATCCACCAAGCCCGGATGTTTGCGTCATGCGAAACATATGTCACCGTACTGCGCTTTCAGAACTGAAGCAATTATGAATGGCAAGACGCGTTTGTGCTTGGTGCCGTTTGATAAGTTCCAGGAGATGGAAGAGGAGTTGGAGGAAGAGTACCGGCGACGAACCCGACGCAGACGTCGGCGTTTGTGGTGTAGCTATTTTTGGCCGACTGGTAGAAAGGTAATTAGGCATTTTATTTACGTAATTGCATATATTTGGGTTCCTCGGTATCATGAGGCAAACTGATCACTGGTCGCAATGTATCAGCATTCTGAATCGTCTGCTTTGGGTTCATAGTAGGACTACATGTTCGGGCTACAACCTTGGTGATCTAAGACTGGTTCGTAGTCCTGGATGGGTTGCTACTTAAAAAAAAATGACTCTGTCGGCTATTGTGAATTAAAGGATAATGCAGGCGTAGGCAACCAAAAGCAGTCAAATATAGATATAAATAAAATTTTTGCCAATATTTTTCACACATCCAAACGTCGGATTGGAAGAGTTTCATTTATCCCCCTCCGCAAAACCCGTGGGGGCAAACTGTGGACATCGTCTCCGATGAATTATAAATTGCATTAACGCGTTGCTGACAACCGATTGGAAAAATTCAAAACGAGAGAGAAGCATCGGAGGCACAGTCACGCACTCGGTCTGAAAGTATTAGGAGAGAAGCCGTGTTTCGAATAATTACTCTTCCCCCGCATACAGCAGCCATTCTAACTCAGTGAAGTGGTTAGCAGATGTCGGACGATTACGTTGATTTGACATGTATTCTACCCATGGGTATTTGGTTAGGAAGTGAAGCACACCTTTGTGCTCAGTCCTGTTATAATTTAACAAATTGGAGTGCTGAAAGCATATACAGACATTGTAGCATTCTTCAAAGGAGAATCTCTGATACTGAGCCCCTAACAGTGCATTTTATTAGCTGTAATATCACAGCACATTTATTAAATGTTCCAATTCATTTTCTTACATTATAACCATATCCAAGATATACAGTGAAGTTATCAATGTTAAAAATTGTGCAAAATATATCTGTTCTCCCTCCATCCTGTAGATTCTCCATTACTGCCGGTTGGATGTATCTGTCCCAGTCCTGGCCAGATATTTTGAGGGGTGCGACACAAAGCCTGACTTCAGGCTTGGAAGACCAGCTATTGCGGCCCTCTTCCAGTTGTTGCACATGGACAGGCCGCATGGTTGGGGTCCAACGCTGGAAGTCCTTGTGCTACTGTTTTGGCGGGCTTGTGGCTCCTCATAGAGGGTGGTGTCAAGGGCGTTCAACATACCCCTTGCCACAGTACAAAGGGTAGTCCATCGTGTGGTGGAGAAAATGATGACGTGCCTGCCCTCAGTCATCCACTTCCCGTCCACGGAGACCGAGATCGTGGCTGTGGGATGTGGTTTTGCTGGGTTGGCACAACACCGTGCTTCACTCATGCAGCTGGAGCGATGGATGGCTGTCATGTACATATCAGCCTCCAGCTGGTCCTGATGGCCACTGCTACAACAACAGAAAGCTGTTTGCCTCTGTTGTACTGCTGGCAGTTTGTGACCATTAGGGCCGATTCATTGATATATTTGTGGGCTACCCAGGCAGCGTACATGATGCACACACTCATGTGCATACATTACAGTTATGAATGTGTCAGTGTATGGTACATATGCAATGAAAACATTTCTGTACTATTTCAGTAATAAACATACTTGAACAAACACAATGTTTATTTTATAATAAAATAAAATATATTATTATAATTATAATATTATTATAAATATTGTAATACTTTGTAATAAATTGTCCCATTTATTTTTTGATTGGAGAGTGGACACTTTCTCCTCCAGGCCTATCTTCTGCAAGATTGTTCTAACAAAATAATGGGAAGTGGAGAATAGACACAGAAAACCAATTATGAGGAAATTCTGATTCATACAAGCTTGGTGACCTGAATGATCTACATTGCAAGAACACTAAGAAATGGGCATCATCTGTTGGAACTGCTACTTGCAGCTGGTGCGATTTTCTGCCTTAATGCCTTAGGCAGTTTTACATGTTTTTGCTGTAACACGCATGATTCCAGTGATTACAGCTTGTCAAGGCCCTTGACCATTCAGTGGTTTGAATCGAGTGTGTTACAGCTGGAAATGTGCAGGACCACAGCACTCCAGGAGCAGGTTTCCCTGGTAGCAGACCATCTTTATGCAGCAAATAAGGAGCACAGATAGCCGCAAGAGGTGATAAAACACAGAATTGATGGACTTCACAAAACATTTTTTTTCTAATTTACTGTTACTGTTGCAGTTGCCCTGTTACTGTTCATTCTTTTCTTGGCCGACTGTTTGGTTTGTGCCCTGATGAATTAAAAAGTGAACATCAACTTTGTGTTCCTCATTCTCTGCTCTGCACCTGTCGGGAACTCTCCATGGAAATGTCACAAGTGAACTAGTGCAGTACATGTGTAACAAATAAATAAAGGTATGCATGCTGGACGTGAATACAATTAACATACTCAGTAAAGCAAATTCATGATTCATAGACAATGAGTACGACTGAGGACTGTACTGTCGTTACTCATTATCCGTGGACCGCCAAGTTTCTCACACCGGTAATTTGGTGGTCGTATGGTCGTATGAGGCGGATGAATTTCCCTGTTAAATCCATAGACCCTAGCCGGAGTTTGTAATTAAGACCGAACATCTTATGATCGATGTGTTTCATCTGTGGTAGATAACGTTATTTGTGCTATGTGGAAATACTGGTAATTCAGGGCTTCGCGGCGCGCAATTTGCCAAACTTGTGGAAGTTGAGCAGTCCATAACTTCCTTAATATTTTACGTAGAAACATCTTCGTGCCATTGGATTCGTATTGACATATCCTTTGATATGACACCATTTTTGTTAATGTTGGAAAATAATGATTCCCCTCCGTTTCGGTGGCGTATGTTTCATGACAAACTCCACCGAAACGGTCGCATCTGCGGTCTCTGCCATTTTTTTTCACTCTATTGATTAAGCACCTGAGTCCTGCGCCCGCACAGGGATATGGGATACATACGGCCGCAAAGGATACACCTGAACCGTCCTTTGAAATCCAGCCGATGAAGGCTGCATTTCAAGAGCGTTAGGCTATAGGAAAACCAAGTTCGCCACAAGGGGCAGATTTTCACTTAACAGACAGAGTCCATTCCTCTGGGGTTACGCTTTTGTCCGACAATGAAACTGACTTGGCCTGTATTTGTTCATTTGCTACATAATTAGATATATAAAAGGGGAAAAATTTTTATTTATATTTATTTATTTTGTCAGTATCCATGCCTAAATGATCCAAAAGTGTACAGGTACATGCTTCTCTCTTGAGGCTATTTTTCAGTTGTTATTTGCATGTGAATAACGTGAATTCTGACCATGTAGCGCCTATGTCCTGCACATCAAATGGTCTGCAAGGGGACTGACCAGACAGATTATGTAGCCTAATAGGTGCGCTGTTTCATAATTGGCTAATTCAACTTGGTCGGTTTTTCTCATTAAAATAAAAATCGATAATTTAATGGAGGATCAACACGCTAGTTTTTGCTTCACAAACATTTAAATACCGATGACTCGTTAGGTTTTGCCATAGCAAAACAGAGATTCAGAGATTATCTTTTATGTATCTTACTGTAGCCTGAATGATGAGGCAATGCTGAGTAAGCCCTACAAATGTTCTTATTGCAGTTTCGACTAAAATATGACTTATTACAATTTTTTTCATATCTCTTAAAGTTCCTCGGGCGCATTAAGCAATGCTTTCACCTCGGAACCCACGGTGACGGTGTAACAGCCTAGAAGTGATGCCTATCAAGGCTGCTGCTTACGTTTCGCAGTGCAGTCTCTCGAGACTCAGTCGGCGAAGACTAGGCCTATATTTTTCTGCCGCATTCGGAGGCGCCCAGACAGAGGCAGAGTCTTCACTGATTTCGCAGCCCTCGAATGCAGCCTTCAAGGACTGCAGCCGACTCATTAAGTTACACACGAAGTTAAAAGTGGGGTTGGGTTTAAGGCTAGGTTTAGAGTTAGGGGTTCGTGTTCAGGGGCCTCATTTATATACGGTGCGTAGGCACAAAAAAAGATACGTACTACGTAACTTTCTTTGCAGATTTCTGATTTATAAACACAAACTTGACATTAAAAAAGGGAAATTAAGATCATGCATAATGTCAATAATCCTGATTAATAGATGAAAATTCCATGCAGTTTATTTTACCCATAGGTTTATAAACTAGGATATTTTCCGCAAGATGTCATTTTTATTTTTTATGTGCGTACGTATTATTTAGGTATGAAATTCACTCAATTTTTTATAAATAAGACCCAAGGTTAGGGAAATCAGTGGCGTTTAAAACAAAGCTGCTTAACGGAGGTTAAATGACATTACATCGATTTGGCGGATGGAATTGAGCGATGACCCCTAAAAATGCAGCCTTCGAAGGCTGCAGCCTACGCTTTGAGAAGCACCCACTGACTTGATGATCTGACAAGAGAACAGCCCTCACACACCCACGGACTTCCTGTGAACGCACCTCTAAGTCAGTGAGTCCGTAAGGGGTCGGATGGGAATTGGGCCATATTCATTCTGGTCATTCATTCATATTCATATTGGGCCATATTCATTCTAGTCGACCAGAAGAACATCCAGGAAAATGAGAAGATCTACTACCTCCGCAGGTATGTGGATGGAGGTGCTAAGAAAGCGATTGATGGTTATTTCCTACTCGGCACAGCATCCGCCTATGTTGCGGCGTGGGAGCTCTTGAACGAGAAATATGGAAACCCATTCACAATCGCACAGTCGTATACAGATAAGCTCCACACGTGGCCCAAGATAGGACCTACGGAAAGCCTCGAGCTCAGAAGGTTCAACGATTTTCTCCACAGTTGTGAGGCCGCTATGACTCACATAAAGGCTCTGGAAATCTTGAATGACTGCAACAGGAAGATTCTCTCCAAGCTACCAGATTGGTTAATGGCAAGGTGGAATCGGAAGTCTATTGAAATAGAAGAACAGAACGACCAGTTCCCCACCTTCAGCCAGTTTGTTGCATTCCTAGTCAAAGAAGCAAAGATCGCCTGTCACCCCATCACCTCTCTGCAGTCACTCAAGCAAAGCGAAGTGGAGAACTCAAGAGGCAAAAGAAACGGGACCATGGGAGAAAAGGTACTGGCTACAAGCTCAGAAGAAAAAGAGGTCATGACATGTGTCTTCTGCAAGAAGAATGGACATACCTTGCTCAAATGCAGAAAGTCCAAGAAGGAGGAAGTTCAAGAGAGAACAACCTTTGTTAAAGAAAACAAGCTGTGCTTTAGTTGTCTCAAGCCTGGCCACTACTCAAAGAAATGCTGCAGTAGAAGTGAGTGTGATGTGTGCCACAAGCGGCCCCTACCTGCTTGCATGTGAAGGGAGCTAAAGTTGACAAGAAACCAACACAAGCTAAGGAAAAGCAAAGTCAAAGCCAAGAGGAAGCAGAATTGTCACCTCCTGACGAAACACCCTCAGCTGCTACCGCACACAGAACGATTTCTGGCACACATACCTCTACAATACTTCCTATCTGGCTCTCATCTACAACCTGCCCTTGTGTATGTGCTTTTGGACTCTCAAAGCGACTCAACCTTTGTTCTAAGTGAAGTGGCTGACAAGCTGAAAGCCAACAAAGACAAAATCAAGCTCAAGCTCATTACGATGACTGCAATCTCAACAGTAAATTCCCAAAGAGTGAACAATCTACAAGTCCTTGGCTTCTACTCAAGAAAGAAGATCTCCCTACCACCAGCCTATACAAGGGAGTTCATTCCAGCCAACAGAGCTCACGTACCTACAAACAAAAAAGCAAAAGCTTGGTCCCACTAAGTACCTTCAGGGAAAGATCCCGCCTCTACTGTAATGTGAAGTAGGTCTGCTGATGGGGAACAACTGCTCACAAGCACTTCTACCCAGAGAAGTTGTATCTGGCAAAACTAACTAGCCCTATGCATAATGCACGGACCTTGGATGGAGCATCGTGGGGTGTGGAAGTGCCTGAGTAGACTACGGAGATGCCATCTGAATGAGTCATCATATACAAGTGAGACAAGTGACACCAGATGTTAAGTCTTCTATCAACCCCCGAACAGAAGTGCACTATGTAAGCCGGATCAAAGTGAAAGAAGTGACCACTTCAGAAATCGTCAAGGTCCTCGAGTCTGACTTCTCAGAGAGAGCCAAGGAAGATAATCCCATCTCACAAGATGATCTGAAGTTCCTGTCAAAGCTCAAAGAGAACATCACACAAAGGGAGAATGGTCACTACGAGATGCCCCTACCGTTCAAAAGGGAACGACCAGAGCTACCTAACAACAAAATAAGCGTGATACACGCCTGAAATGTCTTGAAAGAAGACTAAAGAAAGATAAAAACTATTACTGGAATTACCGCACCTTTATGGATGATATCATCTCCCGTGGTGATGCAGAAAGAGTCCCTGTGGAAGAAATCAACAACGGACCGGCTTAGTAAATACCAAATCACGGAGTGTATCATCCACAGAAGTCAGGAAAAACACGTGTTGTATTTGACTGTTCTGCTCGGTTCCATGAAACATCCCACAATGACTATCAGCTCACTGGTCCTGACCTGACAAATGCACTGGTTGGTGGCCTGTGCCGCTTCCGAAAGGGCCCCGTTGCAGTCATGTGCGACATTGAAAGAATGTTCCACCAGTTTCAAGTAAGTAAGGATGATCAAGACTATCTACGCTTTTTATGATGGGAGAATGGCCGCATGCATACAACACCATCAGTCTACAAATGAAGGTCCATCTGTTTGGGGCAGCCTCGTCCCCCGGTTGTGTCAACTTCGGCCTCAAACATCTGGAAGAGGTCAGTTTAGCGAAGAAACCAGACGCTTCATTCAAAGAAATTTCAATGTGGACGACGGACTGGCAAGTGGAAAAATGAAGATAAAGCTATACAAGTCGTCAAAGAATCGAGAGACCTCTGCAGCACTGGGAAGTTGAGACTACACAAGTTTGTCTCAAACTGCAAGAACGTCATAGCGAGCATCCCAGAAGAAGAATGTGCTGCAGTCAAAGAACAAGACATGGACTACTTCAGAGTAGTACATAAGGAAAGAGCTCTTGGAGTAGAGTGGTGCGTTACATCTGACACCTTCCAGTTCAGAATCCAAGTAAAGCCCCATCCATTGACAAGAAGAGGTGTGCTCTCAACCGTAGCGGCCATATATGACCCCCTGGGGTTCGTGGCGCCCTTCGTCCTTGTTGGAAAGCAAGTTCTCCAGCAGATGTACAGAGACAAAGTTGACTGGGATGAAGAACTCCCAGAAGCCCTAAGACCTCAGTGGGAGTTGTGGCTCAGAGATCTACCCACTTTGTCTAAGACACACGTCAAGAGATGCTACTTACCTTCAGATTTCGGCGACGTCAAAAGCTACGAACTTCAACGTTTTGCAGATGCAAGCATTTCAGGATACAGCAAATGTAGCTACCTGCGATCCATCAACAAGCCTGATGAAGTCCACTGCTGTCTCGTAATCGGAAAGGCAAGAGTTACTCCAACGAAAGTCACAACAATACCGAGACTCGAACTCGCTGCTGCAGTTGTTGCAGTTCGAACCAGTGACATGCTCCGGAATGAGCTTGAAATCCAAGATCTACAAGAGTTCTTCTGGACAGATTCCAAATTTGTTCTTGGCTACATAAACAACGATGCTAGAAGATTTCAAGTCTTCGTTGCCAACTGCATTAAAAGAGTCAAGTCAAGTACAAAGCCTGAACACTGGTCCTATGTTGCTTCTGAAGACAACCCTGCAGATCATGCCTCTCGAGAATTGACTGCAGACCAACTTAAGTCCTCAAACTGGTATACCGGCCCAAAGTTTCTGTGGCAAAGAGGTCCACTTCAGAGAAAATGCAAGGTGGTGGAAGTCAACGAAGATGACCGTGAACTGCGCAAGGCTCTCGTGTGCGACACTAAGACAATGGAAGAGAAATCTTCATTAAACTACCTGAAGAGGTTTTCGGACTCGAAAAGAGCTGTAAAGGCAGTTTCAAGATTACAGCGAATGGCCAAAGAACACAGGGGTCTGAAGCAACGTACCAATGAAAGAACACCCCTCCGCCATTATAAAATCCCTGTAACCCACTGCTTCAAGGGGCTTATTACTTTTATAAAATGGTTACCCTACAGATAGCCCATTAAATAAACACACAAAAAATAATCAATTTATCAGTAATAATGCAACAATAAAATTGAACTATTCGCTTCCACCAAGCAAGAGAGTGGACAGAATGGTTGGCAAGCAACACAGACGCTAAAATTGCTTTTTCATCTAGCGCCATTGTCATGTCACATCAGGCTATTTGGGCTCATTAATGTAGATATACTATGAAAGCAGGGGATTCGGAAAGTCACCTGTGGTCCCCCGATGGCCCTGTTAAATAGTTTTACATTCGTTTCGGTTTTCGAGTTTCCTTGTTCACAACTCGCTTCAATCGCTTCATTACAACCAGCAGCGAGAGTAGAGAACAAGATTGACTTTTGTCCTCCACGCTTGCCGGTGTCCAGGAAAATATGTTGAGTTGTCCATTAGTTTGCTAGCTTGTCAACTAGCTAGCGTTCACTATGATGGATGTGGTTACCCTACACATAGCCCATAAAATAAACACACAACAAAAAAAATTGTTGATTTTATCGCAGATACTGAAATAGCGAGCTAGTTAGCAACATAGCTAGCAAGCTAAAATGTTATCGAACTCTGTAATGCAATATCTAGCAAGGTAGATAGCCAACTGGTTAGCAATTTAAAAGGCTAAACTTTGCTAACACTGAAATAGCGAGCTAGAAGTCACTAGACAAATGTAACCTAACGAGTCAGTTCAGCGCCAAGTAATTGGTTGCACGCAGGGATATTTTGTGCTGCGGTCTGCCTCAGAATGCAGTGGGTTACAGTAATTTCATACCGGCATGGAACGCAGCTCAGCCAATCACATTCAAGGATGGGAAGCACCCATTTTATAATAGAGAAGTAATGTATATATACCATCACTTGTTATAGCAGTGGATGTGTTGAAGTGAGATTTTCTTTGAGAACAAGGTAGCTAACGTTAGCTGGTGTAATAAAGTAAAACGTTACAGAATAATAAAGAAGAGCTATCGTTTGCTGTAATACATCGCTATTAATATTGATTGTGGAAGTTTTTAACTTCTATTCAGTAAATTTAGACGTGAACTCAAGTGTTTTTTAGGATTTGTGATTCTGTTGACATTACCTGTCAATATTATGTTGCTGCTCTGCTAATTTTGGATTGATGATTAAGGGAGAGGGAGGCTGGAGGACCAAATAGAAGATTGAAAACAATGTATTGGCCAAAAAGCTTTCTATGTTTAATTTTCCAAAATGTTTGGCCTAAGTGGGGAATCCTACTGAATACTGAAAGTATTGAGCTGCACTGCAGCAAATGAAAGAAAAATACTAGATACGATGAATTTACTATAAGACTTAAAACACTTATTTCAATCACCATTTTTCTTGGTAAGACAAAAAAAAATTCTTGTTTTGAGCTCATTTTTACTGGCTTGCCAAGGGGTAAGTAAATTTCTCTTGTCAAGTCAAATAGTAACTTGTTTGAAGAAAATAAAAACTTAAAACAAGTTCCTATTTGACTTGACAAATGAAATTTGCTTGCCCATTGGCAAGCTAATAAAAATTACCTCTAAACAAGAATTTTTTTTGTCTTGCTAAGAAAAATGGTCATAGAAATAAGTGTTTTGTCTTTAAATTCATCTTACGTAGTATTTTTAGCTCATCATTTTTTTGCAGTGTGTACTGTATTTCTGGTCTGAAAGACTGCAAAGAATATGATTCAATTTTATGCTAATTTCTGTCACATCTGTAACTGAAGCCATTTGCCATACTTAAGCAGCTTTTGCTGCTGATGTTTATCACTGCTACTTGAGTTCCATAACCTAAGTAGGGAAAGAAAGACCACACTTCAACTCTCAGCACAATTTCCCATCTATGCCTTTATAGATGTGTCTCATCCTTTCTCCTGTCTTTTTCCCCCCCTCCCCCTGTCTTTCAGCTGAAGAGCTGCAGGCAATTCAATAAAAGCCTCCCTGCAATGAGACAGAGGACACTCACCCTACACCCTGAGTCTTAACTCCCTAAGCTGTGCAAGCCTTTCCCTGTTCTTTACTTTTAATAAACTGGACAATAAGCTCCCTAATCGTGTGGTCTTTGGTTGTGAAAAAGTGCAAGTGCAATGTTTGAATGCGATCACCTCACATTTTTATTGTTGTAATTTCTTAATGTTTTTTTTTATTTTCTCCTGCTGAATTGAGCCAACAATTTTTTTTTTTTTCTCTTCATTACGTCATTGGAGAAACCGTACATTTGAACTCAACCTCCCCAGCGATTTGAGCATCCCCACACAGAACAGCAAACCATGGTCGAGATATATACAAGAACAACAAGGAAGATAAGGCACAGACAAACTGCTTCACATGCTATTCATGCTTCTGAGTTTGTTGAAGATTTCTTTTTCATGAAGTATTTTCAGTACATACAGTGCCGTGAAAGTATTTGTCCACTTCCTGATTTCTTACTTTTTTGCACATATTTCACAGACAAATGTTTCAGATCATCAAACAAATTTTATGATATACTGAGTACGAATGAAAACGCACCACTTGAAAAAAGTCAATATTTAAGTTCAAATGAACTTCAATATAATTTTTATACAACAACAACACTACAGTGACGTCACCCGACATGCCAGGTGCAAGAAATGCGAGAATTTCAAGTTAACTGTAACGCTAGGCAATTTTTTGCAAAAACGCAAAAATCTCGCACGCACACCACGGGAAAAATGAATTTCACTCTGAATTTGCGGACACATTGCCTTTAAAAGCATGTGAATCCGAATACAATTTCACTTCTTCACTGACACTTGTGAAACGTCCCCTGAACAGCCCCTGAACGGGAACGTGCCATAGGCATGCTTCAAATTGGCGCCAGCACCAGGGAAATTGCCAGACAACTACACTGCGCACACGCAACGATCGCAAGACTCCATCAAAGGTTTCTGCAAACGGGGAGCACTCGGGATTGTCCTCGACCGGGTCAACAACATGTGACAACGGCACTTCAGGACCGTACGGGATCATGTCCGAGACCGGACACTACCAGCGACAAGAACGGCGGCTCAAGTCCAAGGACGACGTGGATTCATTCACCCCAACACCGTACGGAACCGTCTGCAAGCTGCAGGCCTGCGTGCACAACGTCCTTATTTCGGCCCCATATTGACAGATCATCACCGAAAGCAGCATCTACAGTGGGCAAACAGGCACCAGAATTGGCGACTACGACAATGCCACTGTGTCATCTTTTCTGACGAGTCACGATTTTACTTAAGGAACACAGATGGCCATATACGTGTTTGGCGGAGACGTGGTGAACGTTATAACGCCAATTGTGTCGTTCAAACGGACCGTTGGGGTGGTGGCAACGTTATGGTGTGGGGTGGAATAAGCTACCGTCACAGAACCCCTCTCCATATCTGCAGAGGAAGGGTGAACGGCGTCTACTACCGGGACCAGGTAATGCAGAACCATGTTGTGCCGTTCTTCAACCAACACCACAATGTCCACAGGTTCCAACAGGACAACGCTAGGGCACACACTGCAAGGGTGTCCGTGCAGTACCTTGCACTGCAGAACATCCCCGTGCTTCAGTGGCCAGCTCTGTCACCCGACCTCTCCCCTATCGAGCACTTATGGGATGAAATTGGACGACGTCTTTCACATCGACGCCAGATGGACAACATCCGAGAACTTGAGGTTGCCCTTGTTCAGGAGTGGAATGCTATCCCTCAGAACACTATCCAGAGACTAATCAACTCCATGCGACGACGATGCACCGCATGTGTCAATGCAAATGGCGGTCACACCCGTTATTGACTCTCCTGTTTGACTCATACACCAGTTAAACCTCTCTCGCGCATTAACATTATCGTGAATGAAATTGAATGATGTTTACATGTCTTCTTAAATCATTCATTATCTCAAATGCATCATAGGAATATACTTCACATATCAATCCGTGGAGCTATTCCAGATTTCATGAGTGGTGCATAAAACAAATAACCCGAGTAAATACAAAATGCAGTTTTGAAATAACGATTTCATTTATTAAGGGGAAAAAGCTATCGAAAACTTCCTGGCCCTATGTGAAAAAATTATTGCCCCCCTTGTTAAATCATGAATGAAACGATTAACCACATGAGTCCAATTTCACTAGCCGCACCCAGGCCTGATTACTGCCAGAACTGTTGAATAAAGAAATCACTCAAATATAACCTGTTTGACAAAGTGAAGTAGGCCAAAAGAACTCAAAAAGCATTATGTCATTCATCATGGGAATGAAAGAAATTCAAGAACAAATGAGGAACAAAGAAATTGACATCTATCAGTCTGGAAAGGGTGGCAAAGCCATTTCTAAGGCTTTGGGACTCCGGTGAATCATGGTGAAAGCAAATGGAGAAAACTTGGAACAGTGGTGAACCTTACCAGGAGTGGCCATCCTACCAGAATTACCCTAAGCGCATCGACGACTCGTCCAGGGTGTCACAAAAGTAGAACCCAGAACAACATCTAAAGAACTGCAGGCCTCACTTGCCTCATTTAAAGTCAGTATTCATGATTCTACAGTAAGAAAGAGACTGGGAAAAAATGGCATCGATGGGAGGTTTCCGAGGTGAAAACTACTGCTGACCAAAAAGAACACAAGGGCTCACCTCACATTTGCTAAAATACATCTTGATGATCCCCAAGACTTTTGGGAAAATATTCTGTCTACTGATGAGACAAAAGTTGAACTTTTCGGGAGGTGTGCATCCTGTTGCATCAGGCGTATGGCTTTAAAAAAAAAACAAATTGAAGGTTTTGGAGTGGCCTAAGCAAAGTCCGAGCAGAAATCCGATTGTCATGCTGTGGCATGACCTTAAACATGCTCAAAAACCCTCCAATGTGGCTGAATTAAAACATTCTGCAAAGAAGAGTGGGCCACAATTCCTCCATAGTGATGTGAAAGACTCATTGCCAGTTATCGCAAACACTTGCTTGCAGTTGTTGACGCAGAGGGTGGCACAACCAGTCATTAGGTTTAGGGGACAATTACTTTTTCACACCAGGCCAGGTAGGTTTGGATAGCTTTTTCCCTTTAATAAATTAAATCATCATTTCAAAGCTGCATTTTGTATTTACTCGGGTTGTCTTTGTCTAATATTAAAATTTATTTGCTGATCTGAAACATTTGTGCGACAAATATGCAAAAAAATAAGAAATCAGATAATAAGAAATGCAAAATAAAAAGACATACATAAAATGCATTTGTATGACTAGATAAATTTGTGTTTTAATGTGTCTTGTTCTGTCTGGATGTATAGTGTTTAATGAGCCCTTCCTAAAAATATTACTGTGCTTGCAAGCCTAGAGAAATTTATAACTTCTGCATGCAAAATGTTAATGAAAAAGTTGTTTTGAACTAATCACTAAAAACCAATACATAAGTGCAGATGTACATTAAAATGATGAACAGATAAACTGTAATTAGTTCCAGTGGATTTTCTAAGATGCAACACTGAACATTATGCTGCTTTTAATAATGCAGGGACTAATTGTGCTGTCAGTTAATACTCATTGATAGTCATCTGTCAGTCCTCCGTCCCTTCTGAAAGTTTACATCCGTCGTTATTGAATTGATAATGTAGATCCTCCATTTTCATGGGATTATTAAAACCCCAAACAAATAAAGAAATGGTTGAAAATTAAACTGAAATGTTCCTTCCCCTCCTTCTGCATAATAAACTTTAGGAAGGGATTAAACAAGCATTGTAGTTAAAAGTAAAAACAAACCAAGAATTCAAAGCAATCAACAACAGGAACACGCTCTTCAAAATGACTAAAACAGTTTAGTCATTTAAATCATTTTAATAACTCGAAGGCACTAAAACCATGACGCTATTCATTGACTAGTATGTAATTACCGAGGATCGCGGAAAGGAGATTTTAAGAGATTTCAGTCGCACACCTTACTTGAACTACTCCGCATCTAGCTTCACCCTATTTTACCCATAGACTGTTTTTTCAGTTCACTTTTGAATCACTTCCCATTGTTTTCAAGCCTCCATCTTTTTCGAGATTTTGCATTATATTTCCGACTAAAAACAAATATAATTTTTCTTGACCGGAATCAGCTAGGATTAGCCACCATGCTAATCCTCTTTGTAGTCTAAAAACTACACGTCCCATGATCCTCCCATTCACAGCCAACGTCATCAAAAAGACGCGTGCTCATCTTGGCAACGGAAATAGCGGTCTCCCCAATTCACTGTGAGGAGTTATGAATCTGCAAACATTGAATTAGTTATTTTACCAGCACCAAAATGTCTGGTTGTTGCGTGTACGGCTGTCAGAATTGAAATTTCCTTGGTGGACTCAAGTTTTACAGGATTCCAAGAGGATCACATACATATAACGCCCACTGGCCGCAAGCGAAGCATCAAGTCAAATTCCGAACGTTGCCTTGATGCTTTTAAACGCCCACTGAAAGCGTCAGCCGCATCAACATTGACAGCTGTCAACACGACCGAGAAGTCATGGGTGTCACTCTCAAAATGTTCAACAAGATAATGTTTAATTTTGAAAACACCAACTGATAAACCTTTTTTTAAGTGATGAAAAAGTGCGAAGTTCAGGTTACTGCGCACTATATGTTATATACAGGCATAATTTTCCTCCTCAATTTAGCTGTTCAGTAAATTAAGATTATGATTCACTTTACTTCACCCAGCAGCAAATTAGCTAGCTATCTAACTTAGCAGTGTTAAATTCTTACCAGTGTACCTTGAGTTAGGTTCAGTCTAACTGTAGATCACTTTATAACTTAAATGCGCACAAAATAATGATTTCCTCTCAAAACTGCGACTTGGTTAAAAAGCAGGTATATCGGTTTTGACAACTGCATGTGAGGTTTCCGTGTGTGTCACCAACCATGACAAGGCGAAATTGTTAAATAGCTAACCTAAAAGACAAATACTTTTCTATTGAGTTGATGCCCAAGAAATTGAGCAAAGGCGAAAAGTAAAAATCTGACGTGCATCACATGCTGCCAGTGGGCTAAGCTACAGATCTGGAAATTGGTTTCCATTTGTCAAAGTTAATTTGTTTAGGTAGAATTTGCGATAATGCCCTTGCATAGCTTGACTAGTCAATAGCTTGACTTGACTTAGCTGTTATGGTCTGCCATACTAACGTTGCCAAGCAGCGCACGCAGCCCATTTTGTTTGTAAACAGTAAATGGGTCTATACAGTCAATGGTTAGAAGTCACCTGTCTCGAACTTCCAGCAACTCGCTATAGTCGTTTGCTTGCTTAATTAGTTAGCCACTCTACATTCAACTTGGTTACGATTTCCTTGCTAGATGTCAAGTTTTATAATTGGCGCCAATTTACTTTAATAGCCAGGCATCTTTGGCCAATGTTTGTTTGCTTTAAAACTCAGTAGTCAGTGAACAAGCTTATCAGCCTTGTCAATGCATAACTGACAGCGAACTCGCTGCCAACAGGCTAACAGCCAGCGAGCTAGTTTACGGACTTAGTTGTCTAACTTTATATTTGGTGCGTTTAGTTAAATGCCAGCTTGTGAAATTCTCACAGCTCAACGCTAGTTAAGTAGCCAAATAATGGCTCTTCACTGCTTTTATTCACTTAACTAGCGAACTAGCTAGGTAGCTAAGCTAGTGATATTTATTGAATAATCATACTTGCTAGCTTGCTAAATAACAGTAAGTGACGGTACCATTTACTGTTTCTATCGATTTAGCTATCTGCACAAGTTGTAATAAGCTAACTAGCTGGCTAGCTCAGTGGTTCGCTAGCATAGCTTAATGCTAGCTGGCTAAATGGCAAAATAACAATTCATTCTGATTCATTTTTAGGTATGTAGCTAACTAATAGTAGCCCGCTATGTGGGAACGGGTGCAAGGACATACGGCACTGATGGGCTTCTGTCGTGGTACGTTATGAACATTGGATGAAACTGAGATACCTCATTGGCTTGGAACAATTCACGGTGTACTCGCCAACTTTTGCAGCGGATAAGTTGTTCGGAGAAGTGGACTGCAAGTGCAAAAATATTTAATTTTTGGCAATAAACTACGAATTTGATGTGATCATTTGAATCTGTATACCTTGTAGGCTAATCTCGGAGCGAGGCGGCTCTTAAAATGAATATGAGTTCAAACAATACCAGAAACTGTCCAAACCCATCATAAATTCCCATAGGGATTTTACTTTCGACACCAGAAGCGAAATAGTGGTGACATCATCACTTTAGTACTCTTTTGGCTAAGGCTCACTGAAGAGCAACAGAGCATGAGGGGGTATTGGAAGCTTAATAATTGTCTTTTGAATGACGATGCTTTTAATGCCTCTGTAAAACAAGTGATTCAAGACATCTTTCAAAAAGAATTCGAGTTCTAATTATAAGGAGAGATGGGAATTCTTCAAGTATAAAATTGGACAAATTGCTATAAAAAGATCCAAGGAGCTGAAACATGACAGACAGGAGCACGAGACATCTCTTTTTGACAAACTAACTCAACTATTGCTAAAGGATAACATTAACCCAGAGGAAGAACTTGAGCTAAAACGCACCCAAATTCAAATAGACAAAATGTATATAGATATGGCAAAGGGTGCCTTCGTCAGATCAAGAGCTAAATGGCTGGAGGAAGGAGAAAAAAATACTAGTTATTTCTTTGCTTTGGAAAAGCGTAACGCCAAAAGGAACTCAATTACTGCCCTTAATATTGAAAGCTCCCTGTCCAAAGATCCTCACCAAATCTCAGAATTTGTAAGCTCCTTTCACAGAAATCTTTACCAGTCCAATTACAATGAGCAGGATAACAGGAGTTTCTTTGAAAGTATTAAGCCAAACATCCCTCTTATCAGTGAAGAGTATAAATTAACGTGTGACTCTGACATAACTTTGAATGGAATTAAAAAAAGCTTTATTTTCTATGAAAACTGGCAAATCCCCCGGTGTAGATGGATTGTCCGTTGAATTTTATGTTCATTTTTGGGACTTATTTCAGGATGTCTTATTGAGGATGTACAAAGAATGTATAAGTCAGGGAAATATGTCAACTTCAATGAAACAAGGAATTATTTCTTTGATACCTAAACCTGGGAAAGACTCCCAATTGATTGATAACCGGCGCCTTATTACCTTATTGACTGCCGATTATAAAGTTTTGGCTTCAATACACGCAGACAGGTTAAAATCAGGTCTAGGCACCATAATAGCAGAAACGCAAACAGTGTTTATGAAAAACCGATATATTAGTAATAATATCAGGCTTGTGCTGGATCTAATTGACTATGATGACAATATTAAATCAGAGACTTTTATTTTATTTCTAGATTTTTATAAGGCCTTTGACACGGTTGAGCATAAATTCTTGGTACACACCATTAACGCATTTGGTTTCGGGAACTCATTTGTTGATGTCGTCAGCATGTTTTATAGAGACAACACTAGTTCTGTTATAATAAATTACCGTACTTCTCAAAGATTTCTTATTAATACGGGTGTCCGACAGGGTTGTAATATCTCTCCCTTCTTATTTATTTTGGTGACGGAACTATTATCTATTAGTATGGTGAGAGATACAACTTTTAAAGGTATCAAAATTTTTAATAGAGAGATAAGGATTTTGCAGCTAACAAATGACACTACTCTCTTCTTGAAAAATAAGGAACAGCTGAGCAATGCCCTTACAATGGTAGACAAATTTTCTTCTGCCTCTGGCTTGAGACTGAATAGATTTAAATTTTAACTATTACCACTCCACAATTGTGTGGATCTTGTTATCGATGACATCCCAGTTAAACAGACAGTCAAGTATTTAGGTTTTCATATAACCAGGAATTCAATTGCAAGACAACAACTTAATTTCTCTACTAGATTACAGAAAACCAAATCAATTTTTAACTGTTGGCTACAACGGGATTTATCCATATTTGGTAGAGTATTGATTTCCAAAGCAGAAGGCCTGGCTCGCTTTGTTTACCCTTCCCTTTCCTTATATGTAAATTACTCAACTGTCAAACAAATAAACAAAACTTTTTTAGACTTCACATGGAAAAATAGGACTCACAGGTTGAAAAAGAACTTGCTATCAAACCCTAGAGAAGCTGGAGGTCTTGACTTTTTGGATTTCTCTGATGTGATTAATACTTTCAAAATTAACTGGTTAAAAAGATGCATTAATTACCCTGATTCCATTTTCTTTTTTTTTTATCCCAAACCATATTTTTAACTATACTTAAACCATTCTAACCAAACAAAACCACACTTTTGTTCTATTACGATGCAACTATCTTCCAAACAAATTACCTGTTAAGCTCTCCAATTTTCATCAACAATCCTTTCTGGCATGGAAACTCTCATTTGTCCTCAACTTTTCCCCCCATAAATCTCTGATTTGGAACAATTGCAACATATTCATTCGTAATAAATCTATTTTATTCCCAAAGTGGTTTGACAGAGGTATCCATCATGTTTGTTGTGTTCCGGGGTTCTGGCCTTTGGCCAGGACAGTATTGTTTATGGTTTTAACAGTTTCATGTTCCAGATTCCATAGTTCATAGCCATAGTTCATGTCACAGTTTTAACAGTTTCTTGTATCAGGACCAAGCATTTCATAGTTCACATTAATTGTTCATGTTTTTACTTTTCCATGTTTTGCTTTTTGCCAGGTCTGCCAAACCACTCCACTGCCCACCACTCCACTTCGTTGTTGCACATTTCAGAGCCCTGGTTGGCTTTGGTATTTCCCCCTTCCTTCTGTGCTGTGCTGGATTCGGGGCTGTCTAAGCTTAATTGACAATTAACTGTTTTAAAGTAACTAACATTTACTAACATTCACTGGGTGGTGTAATTCTTAGATAGGCACATTACAAATACTACTAATTTAGGCAGGGAGTTTATTGTCATGATTCCTGCTTTGCTATTTCAAGATCTTGCTGTGCTTTTCTGTTCCAAACATTCATGCTGCTTTCAAACTGCATACTTAATTGATACTTAAGCTGAGCACGCTCATTCTCTTAATGAGCAAGTCATGTCCACCAATCTCTGTCCATGTCCAATGATCTTGCCATGCCTCTTGTTCTCCTTCTCCTGGTGTTGCCCCTCATGTCATGATTTCTACTCCTTTATCTGGATGCGGTGGAAGTTGGCTGGCAGACAGTGTCTCAAGTTTCCAAGCCTTGTTCAAATCCCCTGTCAAGTCTCATGCTTTTCATAGTCATAGTTCTTGTCTTTTTGTATATAGCGTTTTGTTTTCCTAGTCTAGTTATTAATAGCCTCAGTCTTGTTATTTATTTCTGTTCTTGGTTATTCTCCCTCGAGTTTCCAGTGGTTTTTTTGTTCTTGTTGTTTTTTGCTCTTTAGTTCGTAGCTCCATGAAGCTTTCCTTAGTTTGTATTTTGCAAGCCTTTGGGCCAAGTTTTTTGTTGGCCCTCGTGCCTGTTTTTCTTTATTTTCAATAAATTCCCTTTTCCCCTCCACCTCGCATTTGGTGTCTTCCTGATCTCACATCAATGTTCTTTGCTTGTTTGATGACAACGGTAATACGCTTTCATATGAACAATTCATGATTGCTCATAATTTTCCTGTCCCCTTTAAAGAATATAAATCCCTAACTGGTGCCATTTCTAATGGTCTAAAGCAACTGTTTAGAAATCATTTGTGCTTCAGCACAAAGGATATGACTTTACCTCTATTGACCTTAAATGGTGTAAACATACTGGATAGAAAATGCACCAATAAGCATGTTCGCCGTTCTCTTCAGAACAGCAAATCTGTTATCCCCAGTGTGAAATTTTATTGGAGGGCCTTGGTATTTGATGTAAATTGGAAAAGATCATGGCTATTATCTCATAAGTATTGCATTTCTATTAGAGCTAAAGAAGTTCATTTTAAAATTTTACATAATATATATCCCACAAACCGTTATATTGCCAGATTTTTTTATGTCAACACCTCTTGCTCATTATGTAATCTTGAAATTGAATCTGTCCCCCATCTGTCTTTTGACTGCCCTGTTTCCCAGATCTTCTGGAGGTACTTTGCTTCTCATTTTCTGTAATGTCTTGACATAACTCATTCATTCAATTTGAAAGACATTATCTTTTATTTTGATTTTTCAAAGGATAAATCCTTAGAATTTGTAATAAATTTCATTATTCTCTATGCAAAGTTTTTTATTCATAAGCAAAAATTTCCTCACTCAGCCCCGGATAACTGAATATATGTTTTAGTGTACTGTTTTTTTTTTTTTTGTCAACCAAAAGTATGTAATGAAAATAAATAAAGGCTTACTGAAGAGCATCTAGCAAGTGGACTGCTTTCGGCTTCGTCTCATTGTCGAAGCTAGAGGCAAAAAACTACAACTCACAGTATTCCGCAATGACGACATTTCCTGAAAAGGAAGGAAAAGGATTTGTGTATTCAGCGATTGGCTTATCTATGATGTAAACATATTGACTAGTTTTAGCTCCTAAGTCATTGTCTACAATGAAAAACAAACTAGCTATATTATAACCGATTTATGCGATTTATTCAGACAGTCAGCAAAAGCGGTTATTTCCGCTGAAAAGCTGAGCAAATGGAACATTTAACGTGACAGTGGCCAGCAAGAAATGGGGTCTCTGGGAGTTCTGTGGCTAACGTTTGCTGAAATTCTGGTCTTTGAACCTAAGGAGCGAAGTCAACCGCAGTTGCCGGAGTTGGCTAGCTACCTATGAATTTATTGGATTTGTATTAATTGCGTTAAACTGTTTCCTTGCATTTGTCTAATTGGTTGTTGTGGAATTTGCTTCGGAAGCTTCGTGAATTGTCGCATCTCTTGCTTTCTGCTTTAGGATTAGTGATGCTGACGCTATGTTAACGCTGGTCGCGAGCTAAACGGGTGGTACCAAGACAGTTCTGTCTTTGTCTTAATTGAGGACATCAGCGTTCTATAAAGCAGAGGGGGAGGAAAACAGTCCGGGCGCTTTAATCGTGCTTCCAGGAATGTGGACGCAGGCTGTAGATGTGCGGACGTGCGGTGGTTAAGCAGGAGATGGTAACGTCTTACTGGCTAATCTAGAAGTTCTTTCCTAGATATTATCTCTTTGCCCGATTCTACTTTATCTCAACTATTCGATACATCCACTTAATTCCCTTTTACCAGTAATTAAACGCAGGTACTGGGACCATTCTAGCATATAGTCTGCCGCTTTCACAATGGTGGATAACCGCTATGCCACAGCCATTGTCATCGGCTCTGTCCTTAGCGTGTTGGCGACTGTATATCTGTCAGTTGCAGTAGGCACACAGAGTTGGTATCAGTACTGTAGTCCTCCTGTAATCGGCGAAGCAAACGCATCGGAGCTGCGTGCCCTGCAAGAGGAGTTCATGGTGGGAGAGTTCGACGAAAAGACATACAGTGACTCTCTTTTCCGACTTAATGGTACCATGGGACTATGGTGGCGGTGTGTGCAAGTACCAACGCATTCACTCTGGTACAAGGAGCCTGGTATGCACCGAATGAATCCCAGGTTTCTTTCTGTGTTTATAGTTTTTTCTGTCTATTCCTTGCTGAAAACTCCGCGCAAGACCAGCTGGAATTCTGAGTTGGTTTAAGACGGTCTAAGCAGTGTTTTTGGCATCTCTTGATGAACTTAGTTTGTATCCGAATAGTGAAAGCAGGTCTTTAGTTGGACGAAGGCGGTCAGAACTGATTATGCGGGGATAGTCAGCGGGTGAAAGGCTGGTTGACCTGTAAAAACTGTTTACACATCTTTAACCAGCAGACCAAATGAAGCTGGAATTTTTATTTGGGCTTGACTTGTATTACTGATGGAACGTAATGTTGCACGCTCTCACATGTTCACTTGATTCCCGTCTTAGATCCAAAAATGGAGACTGAGTGTGTTGGCTTCACCTGGCCTCAGCAGTTTGTCCACAAGTATATAGAGCCAGGCAATCACAACAGTGGGGAGGATCTGCTACGCACTTGTGAGTGACAATATTTTATTTACAAACCTTTCCAGTGGGAATGGAATCTCAGCGTCAAACATCTGTCTAGTTTATTTTCAGGTTCAATGTTCCTGTAATTTTTGTTTTGCTTACAAAAGTTATGCTTAGTCTTGAACGATTTTGGAGCTGGAGTTTTGATCTTGGATCAATTTTGCGTTATTGTCATGGATACGGTTAGGCTGTGTGACTAGGAAGATTGAACTGAGATTAGTTATCCTACTAAGACAGTTTAGATGCATAAACACCCAGGTCTCACCCCTTCTGTTCAATTAGTAAGGGAGTCCATACAAGTCCCTACGGTATTGCATGACCTTTGTTCACTGATGGACTCACTTTCTCTCTCCCTCCTGTTGGGTTTATGAAGACCTGTGGAGGTGTCAGTTCCTGCTACCACTGGTGTCCCTGGGCCTGGTGTTTTTGGGAGGAATGATTGGACTCTGTGGTTGCCTATGTCGCAGCTTCACCCCTACGCTGGCTGTTGGCGTGCTCCACCTCATGGCTGGTAAGAGAACTACGGATTGCAGCCTCTGCCAGAGTCAAAACAGATCCATTGGTCAATGCTTTTTTGCAGATCATATCCCACTTTGTGCAAGGATTCTCAAATCCCGCTCTACTTTTCTTTGTACCCAGATAGATAATCGTACAATTAGCGCCACTGATGGACTTGCTGTCTCCACACCTGACTCTTAAGTACAACCCCAATTCTGAAATAGTTGGGAGAAACTGTAAATTGTGAATAAAATCAAAACGCAATGACTTTCAAATCACACCAGCCATTGTTTTATTCACTATAGTTCAGAGATAACTTAACAAATTGAAACTGAGAAATTTGACAACTTTATCCGCAAAATGAGCTCATTTCAAATTTGATGGCTGCTACAGGTCTCAATAAAGTTGGGACAGGGGCCTGTTTACCATGGTGCAGCATCCCCTCTTCTTTTTAACTCAGAGTGGAGGCGTCTGGGTATTGAGAAGACAAGTTTCTTTAGTTTAGCCATTGGAATTTGATCCCACTCTTGTTTAATACAGGCTTCCTGCTTCTGGGGAGTTTTGGATCTCCTTTGACAGACTTTTCGTTTAATTATGCCCCAAATGTTCTCAATCGGTGAAAGATCAGTACCGCAGGCAGGCCAGTTCAGCACACGGATTCATCTACTACGAAGCCAAGCTGTTGTAATAGCTGCAGTATGTGGTTTTGCATTGTCCTGCTGAAATATACAAGGCTTTCCCTGGAATAGATGTCGTCTGGAGGGGAGCATTTTTTGCTCTAAAACCTTTTCTATACCTTTCAGCATTCATGATGCTTTTTAAAACATCCAAGTGTTCCACACCATATGCACTAATGCATCCTCATTCCATCAGAGATGCTGACTTTTGAACTGAAAGCTGATAACAGGAGGGGTGGTCTTTCTCCTCTTTAGCTCGGAGGACACAGCGCCCATGATCTCCAACAAGAATGTCAAATTTGGACTCGTCTGACCACAGGACACTTTGCTACAGTCAATTTTAAATGAGCCTTGGCCCATAGAACATGGTGGCCCTTCTGGATCATGCTCATCAATGGCATCCTTTTTGCATGATAAGAGATTTAAGTAGTATCTGTGTGTGGCACGGCGGGCTGTGTTTACAGACAGTGGTTTCTTGAAGTATTCCTGGGCCCATTTAGTAATGTCAGTGATTGAATCATGCCAGTGAGTGATGCAGTGGCGTCTGAGGGCCTGAAGATCATGGGCATGAAGTAAAGGTCTTTGGCCTTGTCCCTTACGCACAGAGATTTTTCCCGTTTCTCTGAATCTTTTGATGATGGTGTGCACTAGTGATGCGCGGGTCGAGGTTTTTTAACACCCGCACCAACCCGACCCGACGTGACAGCTAACCCGCCCTGCCCGCCCCGCTGAAACTCGCACTGATTTTCAACCCGAACCCGACCCGACCCGACACTAAAAGGAGACAAGAGAAAAAGAATACAGTGGGTCTGTGTGACATGATTCACAATGGAAAAAAAAGATTCCTCTGTTACGCTATGGATTCGAGTGGAGCACAATATACATTTGGCTTTTGGCTGGAATTTTAAAACAAAGTTTAGGCGCTGTCTATTAATTGAACCTTATCGTGATTTCTGATCATGCAACCAAACGAAATGCCATCGGGCAAAATATTGCGAACAGGCAGTTTTACTGAAACAAAATTAACATGACAGCAGCGGCGGCTTGTGAACTGGCAATAGGGGAAGCTCAAACAATCCCTTAAAATTAATGACTGGTCATGACCTGTTTTCAATCATTCATTTAAATTACCGTAACAGAAACTCCGAAAATTCTCTACATTATCAGATGTGACCAGTTTTCATTTTGAACGCATACTGATTACGACTCTAGGACTTCTTACGCTTTTATTTAGGCTACTCATGGGTTGGGGTTGGAAGCAATGCATTTGTTTCATGATTGTTTCAATGAAATAAGATAATTTGAAACGTCTTTATGCAATTGCGTTGCTTCAAACCCTTCCATGCACAAGTACTTAAATTCCACACAAAAATTTCTTACATAAGCGTTGATAGAATAATTGCTGTCTACAGCAGAGGAACGTAAAAATGCCACTTAAACTCATGCCGAATGCGTGAGAGTTGACAGGTATGCGTTATTAATGAAAACTGGCCGCATCAGATAATGTTGAGTTTTCGGAGTTTCTGTTATTGTAATTTAAATGAATGATTGAAAACAGCTCATGAACAATCATTAACTTTAAGGCATTGTTTGAGCTTCCCCTGTGGCCAATTCACGAGCGCCACTGATAGAAATTTATATCCAAGAAGTGTCTTTACTGCCGATGGCAGTGTTCTGCTGTTAGAGAACACGTAGCTGATAAACGGAAGCACCTCAACAAATTGATTTTATTTTTGAATAAGAATCATGATATGCCTTTCACTGTGAAGTGGCGAAAAAATGTTTTGTCTTTGTGTTGTTTGGACCCACGGGTCAATAAAATTACTACTAGCCTACTATATAATATTTCGGTGCTGACTGCGGACCGATTTATAAGATGAGCTATCATTCAACCTTTAGATCCTTAGTCTAACCGTGGAGGATTAAGCCGCGCACCAGTGAGTGCGTGTACATCGAGAGTAGAGAGTAGGAAGAGGGAGAGGTACAATTGGCATTCTATTCTGCTTAAGGTAGCGTTACATCGTTTGAAAAGAGCATATTATCTAGGCTGTATGTCTAGAGCCCTCAAGTGGCCGATAGCCTATTTCACTTTTTATTCGCAATTGCGTGGGAATTAGATGTCGCCACTGTATGGCCCAACCCGCCCGCACCCGCTTAATGTTATTACCTTCGCCAGCGACTTCGCTGACGAAGGTAATGTTTTGATCCCCGTGTATTTATTTGTTTGTGTGTCTGTCTGTCTGTCTGTCTGTGTGTATGTATGTGTATCGAATAACTCAAAAAATACCTAACGGAATTTCATAAAATTTGGTGGGTTGATTTGGCATGACCTGAGGATCAATCGATTAGATTTTGGGAGTGATCGGGTCAAAGGTCAAGGTCAAGGCCACAAAAAGGTCAAAACCGACTTTCGGCCATATCTCGGTCAATTTTTATCCGATCGGCATGAAACCAACGCCAGTGGCGAGGGATTCAGTGGCGTCGGCGAAGGTATGCGCTCTACCGAGTGCCCGTTCTAGTTAAAATATTGACTCGACCCGCCCGACCCGCGGGACCCACGGGTTCCGGGCCTACCTGGCGCATCACTAGTGTGCACTGTCGATGATGAGACCTTCAAAGCCTTTGCGATTTGACATTGAGGAACATTGTTTTTAAAGTATTCCACAACTGTTTTTTTACGCAGGTTAGAGAGCCTCTGGCCATCTTTACTTCTGATAGACTCAGCCTCTCTAAGACATCTCTTTATAGCCATTCATGTTACACACCTGATGCCAGTTGACTTAATTATTTGCTAAATGTTCTTTCAGCTGATTCTCATATATTATTTGGTTTTTCAGGCCTTTTTTGCCTGTGTCCCAACTATTCAGAGACCTGTAGCAGCCATCAAATTTGAAATGAGCTCATTTTGTGGATGAAAATGTAAATTGTCTCAGTTTCAACATTTGCTATGTCATCTCTGTTCTATTGTGAATATAATACTGGCTGCTGTGATTTAAAAGTCATTGTGTTTTGATTTTCATTTCAACCTCAGTTAGGCGCCCTTGATTCTGTTCATCAGCAGCTCTTAAAGATCTCGTAACTGTAGCATGAGGTGTGCTTTGTTAGGGTTGGAGTGAATACAAACTGCAAGATAGATCTTCAGTAGCCGACCTGTTAAACTTTTTCTACCTCTTGTGTCCCAGGTATTTGCACCCTTGCGACAGTGTGCTGTTATCTGGCGGGAATGGACCTGCTGCATCGTGTGTCAGTGCTGCCATACGGGGTGGATGGGACGTTGGGCTGGTCCCTCTACCTGGCCCTGATCTCTTCTCCTCTGCACATGATGGCCGCGGCCTTGCTGGTATGGGCAGCTCGCAGTCACCTACAGAACTACTACCGTATGACAGCCTACAGGGTGGCATAGCACCACGCAAAGGCAGGGTTTGCACATTTCCCCCCTCCAAACTGGTTACCTTAAGCTTTAGTTAGTTCTTTCCTTTTTTGCCAGCTTTTCTGGTAGCTGTGCTGGCTCATTTTTGCTCGGGAGCACAGTATAGCCTTTCAGATGCCCTTTTATTCTGCAGCTGTTGCTTATAATTGTAGATTATTTTTAATTGAAAGTATGGTTTAGCTCTCAACACTTGCAGTAAAAAGTTGATGCAAAAGCCTGATATGGATTGGCTCTTGAGGTGGCAGAGGAATGTGTGCCCTTATGGAGCTCAAATAGCACAATTCAGCAACTGGGGACAAAATCTCGTGAGATGGGTTTGCAGATAGTTATTGTGTGAACTAAACTTGATGTCCTTTGTGATAATGCCACTTATCATTGCACTACATCAAATAATAATTATTTGTGTGAATGAGATTGACACTGGGAAATCTGTGGGAAGGGGTTAAGACTTTTTTCTGGAGCTCTGAAGTAGAGTGATCTAACCATGAGATGTTTTTATGTCCTTGCACTAGCTCCATTAGCCTGTTGAATATTACAATTTTTAGTTCATTTTTGTGTATGTTTGTATTTTATTTGATATTAAATATCTGGTGTGTCTAGGTTTGGAGTTTTGTTTTAGGTAATAGTTTATGACATGCATTTTATAATTTATATTGGTTTCTAGATTCAGTGACCATGTGCTTGTGTAATGGTTGATTATTGGTTTGATACTCTGCTTCCCTCATTACAATCTTGTATTTAGGTTCTTTTTGAGTTTAGTTTACATTGTTTATTTTATTTGAATGCATTATTCCATTTAGAATGTTATGTTTTGTCACTGGATTCCTGCTAAGGTACAAAATTAATTTCTGAAAGAACTAAATGCGAAATGTAAACCCACTTCCTACCTATAAATCTTGGGTTGCACACAAACTCAGAATGACTGAATATAAATCCACTTTGTTATTTATAGCATTTAATTAAAACTGCATTGATTGCAACAGATAAGGAAAAGTACTAATTTTTACGCTATACCAGTACTCTTAATCTAAAAAAAGAGTGGAGATGTTCAAATAGATTTTTATGATAAGCTATGATGGAATGATAAATCATTTGTACACCTATTGCGGCAATGTACCGTTCAGCTGTGCGTAATTTATGTGATTTATAATTTAATGATTGTCATAAGTTGTGTAAAATTATTTTATGTGTAACCTTGATTTTTTTAGATTGTATCCGGCTGAGCCAATATAGAGACTCCTAAAACATTTTTTTATCAACACATCCACAGAAATGCAATTACTGAAAAACTCCTGAACCGCTAAGCAGAATTTGTTAAAATCGCACATCGTGGGAGAGAAGTGGTTGTCAGAGCAAGGATTTAATGTTGACTGCATTTGTTACTGTGACGCTTGGCTGTGAGAATAAATTTCACCTACATCCCTGAGATTCCTGTTTTGAGAAATGTCTTTTCTGAGTGCAGTGGTGTTGTGCTGGTGTTGGAAGCTGGGATTATAACTAGGAGGTTGCAGGCTCACATGAGTCAAACCTGGATCACTTAATAAATATCCAACTGAGTAAATGGATATTAGTTTTCTCAGTGATACTTTTATAAGTTGTTCTTGCTGAGGGCTTCTGCAAAGTGCAATGGAGTAGCAGCATCAAAGGTATGTGAAGCACATTTTAGTTAAATAATAGCCCAAGCATTCACTTACTTATACATGTACTTATGATCAAGATCAATGGTGGACTTCAAGTTTGAACAAAAAGGTCACGTTTTTATTATTTTTAAGGCATTAATTCTGATTGCTTATGTACAATGTATGCATGAAAATCTTCCTGAGATAATTTAAAACAGTTATACATATTTGCTTTCAAACGCTGTGCTTTTGATTGCGGTCTAATACGGTAGAGGCCTTCTCAACCTCAGAAATTCAAGGTTCAAACCAGTTTTTTGATACATGGTGCAATAGCACAGCCCTTCAGACAGAGGTGATCCGTGAAAGCAGGGGTCTGAGTTAATGAGCAGCAAAGGTACAGGGCAGGACTTCACATTTTAACCCACTGACTAACCACCCCTTCGCAGTCCAAGGTGCAAGGTAATCTTTGTTCCCCCCAATATGTTGCACCAAGCAGCCGTAAATACAATCAACACCTGAAAAATTAGCGCAAAAACAACTGACAATATATTCTCTGAATGATAAGTTGCAGCGGGGACAAATCTAAAATCTGGCTAAACTTTAAAACAATCCCAAATCCAGCCAGTCTCCTCTCCGGTTGTACCAGCTCTTACTCCTGAGGCCAGACCCCCTCCCACCTTGGGGTTGTGCTATAAAGCAAGTTCAACATTGAAAGCCATTTCAATTAAAGCCTGGTTAAAGCGCTAACTCGCAATCAGTGATTCTGCGAGTTACCTCAACAGGTTAAAAGATCGCCATCTTTGTGTCATTAAAAAATGCCACTTTTAGACTCCACATATTGCACTGGTCCAGTATTCTTGCTTTGTAGTACACCTCACTGCTACCCTTCAGTCTTCTCTCACTTGAATTGCCGGAATGGTCACAGTTTTTCTTCTGGTCAAGCGGAGAGCGATGCCCTTCTCGTAGTACGCGCACTCGTTCACGAAAACAGGATAGAAAGGCTCTGTTCCTTTGTATGTCACCATTTTTCCATCAAATGCAAGGAAAAGGGGATCTCCGGGGTGAAGGAGGCAGAAGTCATGGTCCTGAATGAGAAACAGGTGTGGCTGGTTCAGTAAGTATTCAGACAGCCGGCAACACAATAAAATGCCCCTCAATTCTGACCTGTGTTGCAGATTAAATACCAGCAAATAAAAGCTAATGGTCTCCGGCCTAATATTCATTGTTTTCAAACCCAATACACATGGAGGCATACAGCCAATAAGCTAAAATTGTTTCACCATCCGAATACGAAATGCACTGTTTTCTCAGCGCATGAATCCCTACTCGTACCAAATACCTTTTCACAAAGCGCGATTTCTGGATAACGGCACCAAGTAAAACCTGGAACAGATCTTCTTACTTCAGTCCATGTACCAGATTTTATATAGATCTGGGATTTATTTGCGATTATCCAGATGACATTTTTTCTATTGAGTTACCACACCCTGGATAAGTGCCATGTTGTTTTAAGATACAATTCCGATGAAGCAGGGTTAAGAGAATAAGAAAGATTTAGGCGGAGTGTACCTGTAACTGCGGGTGTATTGCTGCAGTGATGGCGCCTGTCTCAGCATCTCTGGGATAATCAATGTCTTCCACCAAAGTGTATACCTCCACCTCCCCACCCTCAAACAGGAGACCTGAGGGGAGGGGGGGGTGAGCAAATGAGATTTACAGAGAGGATCGTGCTAATAGGTTATCAGTTGA
This sequence comes from Gymnothorax reevesii, assembly GCA_029721435.1. Classification (NCBI taxonomy): domain Eukaryota; kingdom Metazoa; phylum Chordata; class Actinopteri; order Anguilliformes; family Muraenidae; genus Gymnothorax; species Gymnothorax reevesii. Next base: position 97,273,915 of record CM056579.1, on the reverse strand, counting down.
CAGCCACCCTTTGGACAGGACAGAAGCTTCACCAATCTCCCAAATATCCCTTTTTACGCTACCAAATATCTATTTACATTCCACTTAGCCCACTATCTATCTCAATACTGGCTAGGACTTGCTTCCTTTCGGGTAGTGGCTTCTAGTGGCAACCTCGTGTTCAGCACTGCCAGAGCACGCGTGAACTTGCATGCACATATCTTCAGAACAGGAGTGCCCCACTGGTTGCCCTTGACCTCACACGTTACCCATTTCGAGGCGTTTCTCTTTGCAAGCAAAGATGGCTTCCAATAACGTGACTCTCATGCTTGTAACATAAACTAAATGATGATTTGTCCACGAAGTATACTTTTTATATGATGATATGATTTGTTTATTTATTATAGTGACGTGTTCCACATAAATATACAAACAATGTTAAAAACAAACAAATAGAAGAAACCCAGCCCCGATGGGCTTACAAGTCACTTCATATTTAAAATAATGAGAACTGACATAGCATTCCCAACTGCAAAACAGCTACTTAAACATTACTAATATATGTTCTTAAAGGCTTATACACCTGAAAAATTATCCAACTGACAAATTAAAATAAAGACGACTGGCGTTTTTCATATGTCTCTTAAATAAATTTTGCCTCCAGCTTACATTCTGAGTTCATAAGAAAACAAAATCTTTGCTCTGGAGAAAGATCGGGGATGAAATTCGGGGTATGAATTTGCCACCTGCCAAAATGCCCGATAAATATGCCTGAAACACTGCGATCATCCTACCAGCAAGGCAAATATTGTTTTTCAACTATTTGTTGCAAATGTTGCACCTTTGTCTTGGTCTATGAAGAACAAAACATATACTTGCATCCCCATCCAGAGGGGAAGAGTCACTGCTGTCAGATAATTTTGAGAGGACTGCTGTTTGATCACTTTGCCTATGTCGTGAAATACCATCTTGAAAGATTTTGAATGCACCCACTCTTGTTCAAGATCACATGAAAAGGCACATGCAGGCATTATATGCTAACAGAAGGAACAGATCGGATGCTGGTTAGTGTAGTTCTGGTGTATAGTATAGTGTACTACCTGAGTTGAATTTCTGGATCCAGTCCAGAGTCAGTCGGATTCCGTCTTTCATGATGTTGAATATGTCGGCTCTGACCACTCCGTGGGGCTGAGGGCCAATCTCAATTGCTATGGAAAATATACATTTGCTCTGAATAGGATATTTAGTCCGAATTAGAATGTTTAGTTCAGTTAAAGTAACACAGCTTCCTTAAACACGACAGATACGCAACAGTTGTTCAGATTGATCAAATACTGGAGAGTACTTTATGTAGTTGAATCTATTTATATCACAAAATAGCAATTAATACTGCACAATAGGGGAGATTGGGGTCCGATGAGCCATGGGGACCAATGAGCCATATCACTATTTTGCAATCAATCGATGACAGAGCTGCTTAAATTAAGCAAAATATCTGACCATTGACTGATGGGTATAAATGAGCCATATCACTGTTTTGCCCAATTTTTTTACCTTTGTCATCGATTGATTGCTAAGTAGTGATATGGCTCATTGGTCCCCATGGCTCATCGGACCCCAGTCTCCCCTATGAACTGTTAAACAAGTCACTTAAGTGTGTATTTACTACCTGTTGTGCAAACCGTAATCAATGTTATTGATTATTACTATTTTGTCAAAATAGTGAAACAATGTAAGGAGGAGACATGAGGTGTCAGGGAAATGAGGGACAAATAAGTAGATGAAAATGTCAGAGCGAGGTTAGTGATTAGTCAGAGCTAGTGGCCTCAATGCCTCCGACTGTTGTAGGTGCTTCAGTATTTCTGCATTTGCGCTGCTAAGAAAAGGTAGAGTTTGCACTAGTTTTTGTTTATGTGCTGTATTGTGTAAACCTCTCAGGTTTGAGGACGTAGCAAAGACACAGAGGGGTGTCTAACCCACACTTACTAAAGCCATGCTTTGCCACAGATTCCACACTGGAAGTTTCAGAGGCAGAGGTATCCAAAGCCAAATACCTCACTGCAACAGAGGGCATCTCTTTCTGAGAACAGAGCAGATATCCACCAGTTCTGAACCAACCCCATCAGCCTATATACTGCCACACTGCAGGTTACCAGGATACATTCATAAAGGATCAGTTTTACTCTTACGTGGAGAGGTCTGTATTTACTTGCACAGTGTAATTCCAATGCAGCAAACTGCTGTCTTTAACTCAAGGGCGTTTGCATTCACATCAACAAGAATCACCATGAATCATGTTGGAGCTGCAGCACTTTAAACAGCGCTCCTGTCCAGATAATTATGGACCTCACTGTTGCTCCTTAACTGTGAATGAGTCGCGATCTGGATGCCATAAACAGCTGAATGATACAAATCCATTAACAAGGTTAATATGCATCGATAACTAACAATCTCAACTTCACTCATAATCAAGGACTGATTACAAGGAATGAAAACAGTCGATGTTTGGCCTTGCCTGCAAGTGCTTGTAGATATGCAGGTTGACCAAGTCACAGTCTGACCCAGCAATCAGGCACAGGCCCATGTTAGAGGTGGTGTTGTGAAGATCGCAGATCAGATCTATGGCCTCATCTGAACCTTTAGGCCCCAGGAGATTGTTGAGTTCATGCGCGCGAACCATCTCATATGGAGTTCTGTCTGTGATAGGGGCACTGTGGAAATAGAGAGGGAAAGAGAGAGGGTGAGATGGCAGGGGAGAATAGAAAATATCATGAATTATCTCCAAAAAATTTGGTTAATGCATCAATCTCAGCATCCAACTTCCAGAAGCATCATCATATTCCCTTTGTTGAATTTTCAGTAATCTATCTAAAGTGGACAAATTAAAAATTCTCAAAAATCAGCAGAAAAAATATCCAATTTTCCCCTAAACCTCAGGCAGAGTGACCGGATATCAGACTATCTATTTGGCTCATGTGGGATGGTGATGTTCTGAGCTGTGTAACTGATAAGGCTTCTGAATTAGCAGAGGCGTCTCGGCTGACCTGAGCATGGTGGCAGAAAAGCAGCGATTCAGGTCCGTCTCCACGTATCGCCTGCACAGCTGAACTGCTCGCGGGTTGGAAATCGCTGTCGTCACAGAAACATTATTGCCATCTTCCCTTTTGCTCTTTTGCATCTCATTAACCAGGTAGACGCCTGACAGTTCGTTACCATGGGTGCCACCACACACTGCTATTCGTGACACTGCAGGTATTCTGATGGCTTTCATCTGCAAAAGAAAGAGAATTAGACTGGGAATGATGTCTCTGATGATGCCAACATTTGAAGACCACAAAGGAAAAACAATCATAGTCCAAATTTAGCATTTTTGTATATTCTATATAGTATATATTATTATTATATTTATATTAATATATAAAATGTAATGTGAAATATATTAAATATAAATAATAAATTATAGTATTTTATATATTTAATAATTTTTGCATATTTTTCCAGTGCTTTGTTTCTAAGATTGTTTTGAATTTTTAATTCATAATTTCTCCACATCGTGAAAATGTGGCTCTGATAATTTTTCCACTGTGGTCTTCACTTGCGAAGTGCGGAATAATGTCTAACTGTGCTATGACATCACATCATAAGGAGCATAGATGCAAAGACCCAGAAAAGATGCAGACAACAGAGCAGGCCCAGTTACAAACCACAGCTCTACTCTTTTGTACAGTATCACAGAGAGTTCAAGCTCAGAGGAATAGTTTAGTGGTGGACTGCACTTTGTGATTCAAAACACATTCTAGTTCAGCTCCAAATCTAATATTTATATGTAGAACTAGCCCAAAATGTGATGGAAACATGAATATCTGCTAAGCACTCTGGGAGTTTTAGATTGCTGAGTAATCTGGTTAAATCGGCTATTTAACATTCTCCCTCCCCCCTCTAGTTTTCAGTTGTGAGCATACTGTGATGAATCAATGAATAATCTGTCATATTAGAATGTATTCATTTGTATTTGTTGCAGACATTATCTTAACTGTACTTGATTACTACAGAACTTGACTTACGGCAATAGTGCACAGTCAAATCAGTTGTGGGTTTCCAGTCTCCTGAGTCCATTAGCTAATGTATTTGACCATTTAATGGTGCCAGCTAAATGCGTTTCTGCAGGGGTTTGACGGTAATAACATGATGGGTTGGGCAACGAGCGATGACAATGCTGGTATTTTTTTTGATATTCGGCGCATCAGAAACCTTTGCTTAGATTACCTTGCCATCGCCCAGGCAGACAACTGTTTAAATGAAAGCACTGTCACAAAACATTGTTGTTACATATCCTAGCGCATTTTTAGGTGGGTATACGGAAATCCGCAAGCTGTCCTATGGTCAAAAAATAGACCAGATGCGAAAACAGAACTGAGTGGCAGGAACTGCTGCACAGACTCAAGAGGACTTCCATATGCAAACTGCACCGCAGCTGCACCCGGGGGACCCTGGAACTGATTCACATGAGCACAGGTCAGTTCTGGCACCAGCACGGCTTGTGCTGGAGCAGTAATGCAATGGGTGTATTAATCTCAGTGGGTACATGGCATAGTTCTGCGTATTCACCACTGGAACCCCCTTTTTTTCAATTGGAACAATCTGAATGCATGGATCAAGATTCACCATAGCATGCTTTTGTCAGAAAATATAAAAAAAAAACTGGATGGTCATTTCTTAGTGTTAAACCAATGCATAATTTCGACATTTGTGTTTTGCACGTAGTAAGGGCATAACAAGAAAGTTACTGAGATTTTCTCTCTTCATACATTCAAAAATCATCCGTGAAACCTATGAGTCAGTTTAAATATAGGCTACTTATATAAATATTACATATTTGAATCTGTGTACTGTAAAAGCTTGCACTTCTGGTTTGAACAAATGATACTGCTGAGCAGAAACACAGTAACCTACTGAACTATCACTGTATACAGCTGTTATGCTTTCTAACACAGTGACTGACTGCAGTGAAGGCAATCTCAGTTTTTAAATCAAAGAAAATTGGAGCAAAAAGGCACTTGCCAAACCCCCAAACTATTACTTTCTCTTTTTTATTATCTCTAGTTTATATTACTAGCAACTGAATAAAATTTAATACCAGCACAATGACTGATACCATCAGCAAGATTCACAACTGATATAGTTGTCCTGTATTGAGTTTCATGCAATGCAGTTTTTATCAATAAAAATCATTTTGCTCTGCTATGCAAATACAACTGCTTTGTGAACAAGATAAACATATGTAAACAATGCAGAAGTTTGATTTTTTTTTTCCCCTGCTCATGTAATCAACTGCATGCTGCGGTGAGTCCTTACCTTTTCGCTGCAGTGGATGAAGCCGAGTTTTGCGCTCAGAGCAGTCACCTCTGCTTAGACTTGCTGTGTTGATTATCCTCAAGTAATTGCACCTTGGAACTCTGACCAAGCACAACAGACAAGCATGTGCAGAGAGTTCACAGAAGAAACCAATGACCAGTGCTCTGACTAGTCAAGGTAGAAATAATCATTAATTAAAAAAAAAAAAATCTACTCTGCTGAGTAAGACATTCGCTCATTTTCTACTCACTTCCTGTTCTCTCTTTCTTGTCATCACTCCTGTGGCTGCACTGATTCAGCAGCTGAATTCAGTTGCTTGGTCTCTTGACATTTTGCAATCTCTCAGAATCTGTACATGATGATGTGACTTTGCTCTCTCTCTCTCTCTCTGTTTCTTTCTCTTTGTATATCTGCTCTCTCTCTCTCTCTTATCTTTCACTCATTTTCTTAGCAGAAAAAGTACAATGTCATGCATGAATGCTGCTTCTACACAGTCCCGTGTCGACTCCACCCCACCTCCCTCAGCTTTGCACTACATGCTTCCAGCTCATATCTGGCAGCCCTCACCAATCTAGCTACCTTCCCATCCCCCACCTCCACACCTCTCAGTAATGCATAGAACAGTAGTTTCCAGTCACCTTTTCAAAATGGCTGTCATTGCAAATCAGCCCCACTGGCATAACTGGTGTAGAGCCAAAACTCAGAACTAGTTAATGCACGGCACGAGGGGTGGCACTACTGTGCAAAGTTCAGGATATTCTTTCATGCACAAATATACAACGTTCATCACTGAAGCAGAAAAGTGAAGGCAAGGATTCTGGTATGGTCTTGTCACAGGTGTCTGAGTGTAACTCATGTTCATGAATGATACATGATACTTGGGACCTGGTTGACCCTCTTCTAAAGACAGCAATTCCAAGTTAAAACATGTAAAATAGTGTTATAGAAACAAATTTTCTGTTTCTCATTTGAGTATCATCTGTGCCTCAAGGTGTGGAATGACTTAATGTCTTTGTACAGGACCAGAATATTTGTTTAAAAGTTGTCACAGAACAGGAACATTTTAGTGCTGGAATTTTGATCATGAATCAGTTTTTTCTTTTAGATTGTGATAGGCACAGTTAAGCTGTGTTGCAGGGAAGACTGATCTCAGATCAGCAATCCTACTGTGATAGGTTTGATGCATCAGCACCCAGGCTTCTCCCTTTCTTTTCACCCTGCAATGGTCCCAAATTCGTTCCGGGCAACTCACTGTATCCATCAGTTTTTGTTCCAGCCACAATTGTAATCCTAGAATTTTAATCATTTGCTCATTTTTATAAATTTCACTACTCGTTATTATAGGGATTATTTACCATTTTAATCAGTATTTTGTAAGGAAAAGCTATGAATGCCCTGAAGAGTTCCACATTCAAATTGCACTGTATTGCAAATGAATTAATTGCATAAAAACAGGGTGAAATTGTGCCTCTTGAAATAGAAGAATCAATTGGCTTGTAATTGTTGAAACTGTGCAGTGGCAGGCGGTGGACAGAGCACAAGGAGGGCGATAAGCATGTCTTTAAACTGCTTATTAGTCTTGATCTGTTTTCAGCCAATTTCCCTGGTAAAAGACACTTGAATTCTCCCCTCTCAGGTGTAGCTAATTGTCTTTCTTAAGACGAGAAATCAAACGCACCAGTTGAACTCAAAAAAGAGCGCATTTCAATCCTTTTCAATTAAACAATCATTACACACAGGTTTGACAACTTGCTTAGGATGTTGAGGATTATATTTCAATATTTCTCATCATATTCATCAGTAGATCAATTGCCATGTTGAATAACCATAATCAATAATCATAATCAATAACCATATTATGTAGGCAGTAGTAACACACACACAACAAAACACACACACATACAAGTAGTTCACATATGCATAGGGATGGGATGAGCAGTGCAAACACACAGACAAATACACATAAAACACAAACACATACAAGCAGTTCACACAGACGCAGGTAGTTCACACATACACACGCAGCACACATACACACACACACACACACACACACACACAAACAGTTCACACACAGACAGACACACACACATACTCAGCCAAAATAAAAACTTCACACTCGTTTGGAGGTCGATAAGTTGAACATACAAGAAATGAGGTTTTAAATAATGATTTTATTTAATTCTGTACTCATTTAAGATGGTGCATCATAAAAATAATGTCCATAATGTAACCAGTTCTAGTGTAAATGCTACGGAAATGTCCAAGAGTAAAAATGGTAAGTTACAACTTGAATAAGAGCAGTGCGCAGGCGATTACGTATGGTTTGGGCAGTCACACGACCTCTAAACAATTCATTCCTAGTGGATGTTGCAGTGACAAATCGATTATGCAAATGACGTAAGACAATTTGTCGGTCTTCTGCTTTTCACGTTACACGTGAGTTACCAGAACGATGTCGGTCAGCTGTGGTGCCAGTTTGTTGGAGACGTGTCCGAAGATCATGGATAGTCCATCGACTGCATCCCATAACCCTTGCAACGTCAGTGATGGACGTTTCCATATTCAGCATGCCAAATGCCTGTCAAGCTGAATGTTTGACAGCCATGGCATTGAAAATCAATATATAATTAACTGTAAAAACTTCTTCTAGAGATGTCACTCTAACGTGCTAACGTGAGCTCAGTTGCACATCTCTCATATGGTCACGTGACTAGGAACATGAGAAAACATGGTTTTAGCTTAAAGTACGCGCGCACGTGCTACGTACCTGTGCACGCCGGAGTTGATGTGTGTCACGATGTCTTTGACAACGCATTTACCCCTAGTGATAATAAAAACTCTTTCATTAAAAGTTTCAAGAAAATATTTACAAATTTATGAGTATGAAGTTTCTTTTTTGACTCAGTATACAAGCAATTCAATTCCCACATGCATGAGCAGCTCACACACATAAGCAGCGGGCTTCTGTAGCTTTGATTATTAAGCAGGCTTCTGTTTAGTTGATTCAAAAACATAATCAGATGATGCATTTGATTTCTGTGGCTTTGATCAATATTTGTTCAGTAAAATCATTAGTTGTTACTGAAAACATCATCAATTGAATCATTTATGTATTTGCTTGTATCCTATTCATCTGAAAGTGTTTTTCCACTCATAAACTGTAATTTTCCAGTCCATTTTAGTATACATTCCTTTAATTTTTTTTAAATCTATGCTTCTTTATTCCACCATTGTTTAACAAAACAAAGTTGGAGAGTAAAAAAAGGTTAAAGATAAAATGGTTACAACCCATGAATTGTGATTGGAGCAAAGTTTGTTAGAGATGAGATGGTTACAACCCATATATTTTGACTGGAGCAAAGTTGGTTGAGTTTTTCCCATGAATATTCCTCTGTAAAGAATGCCGAATTAGCATTGCCTGGCCAGGGACTGCTCACCGTGGGAATAAAGATGGCTTCTGAAGATTCTGTCTCTCTCTCCAATAATTCACGAACAAGGCAACCTCAAAAATATGTAAACATCTAGACAAGGAACCAGAACAAGGATGTGACAAAATTTAACGTGGAAACAAAGTTGGAGAGTAAAAAAAAGTTAAAGATAAAATGGTTACAACCCATGAATTGTGACTGGAGAAAAGTTTGTTAGAGATGAGATGGTTACAACCCATATATTTTGACTTGAGCAAAGTTGGTTGAGTTTTTCCCATAAATATTCCTGTGTAAAGAATGCCGAATTAGCATTGCCTGGCCAGGGACTGCTCACCGTGGGAATAAAGATGGCTTCTGAAGATTCTGTCTCTCTCTCCAATAATTCCCGAACAAGGCAACCTCAAAAATATATAAACATCTAGACAAGGAACCAGAACAAGGATGTGACAAAATTTAACGTGGAAACAAAGTTGGAGAGTAAAAAAAAGTTAAAGATAAAATGGTTACAACCCATGAATTGTGATTGGAGAAAAGTTTGTTAGAGATGAGATGGTTACAACCCATATATTTTGACTTGAGCAAAGTTGGTTGAGTTTTTCCCATAAATATTCCCCTGTAAAGAATGCCGAATTAGCATTGACTGGCCAGGGACTGCTCACCGTGGGAATAAAGATGGCTTCTGAAGATTCTGTCTCTCTCTACAATAATTCACAAACAAGGCAACCTCAAAAATATGTAAACATCTAGACAAGAAACCAGAACAAGGATGTGACAAAATTTAACGCGGAAAATCCACTGTGGTTTTTTTCATGAAGAGTTGCCTATTAAGGCATGTGAATTAAACATTTTATAGAATTTATTATTCGCTCCCCTAAACATTTAATTTTAAGGGAAACTAACATGATGACCAAGAACAATGATTGAAATTGGGTCACTAATCTCATCTGTTTCAAGGGATGTTTTTGAATGAATATCACTCAGTTCGGTGGGATGAGCTGATGGTGTCATGTCACAGCACACAGGAAAGGAAGTTGGTGCTGTGAAGCCTTGCACATGCACAGTAGAAACCTTTTAAGCAGGTTAAATTACATGACTTTAAAATCTATGCACACAGTTTTCATGTCTCACTGACCATTGAATGTGAAGTTATAGCTTTCTTCCTGTTCATGTAGACAGGAGCCTGGTCTTGTTACTAAGAATTAAAGGGGGGAGGGGGGTATTGCCAAGATGGCTGCCAAAAAGTAAAACTTGCATACAGACTGGTTTGGCTCTTCTAGCCCCTAGTGATGTCAAATTACCCAATCCAAGCACTCTATAGACTTTTACAGGTTCTTTTCCTTGTGTTTTGTGTTACAGCAGTTTTTTGCAAATACTGCGGCTACTAATGCCACAACTGCGAGCATCTATATAGCCCACAAAGCCTGATGCTACAACTAATAACTGAATACCATGGTCCTCCAATCACCGACTTCCACTAATGCAACCACTGCATGTGTCCACACACCAACATACACACACACACATGGATTCAGCTAATTACTTCGTGAAAGTAAGCGCTACTGCGCTGAGCTGAGAGAACCATTTGATCCGTGCATCAACCACCGTAAGAGGTTGCTATGAATACACTGGAGTCTTCGCAGGCAGGCACAAAGGCAGGGAGTGAACTATGGCAAGAGACTGCTCACCTCCTAAGAAAGGGATTGGCTTGTTCCTTAAAAATCAGTGTAATGTCAACTTTATCTTATCACTGATTCATTAAGCTAAAATAATGCAGGATACTACTAGGCATAAAATAACAAGAACCATCCATTCCCTATACCCACTTATTCCTCACTAGGGTCGCAGTGGGAGCTGGAGCCTACCCCAGCTGACTACGGGCGATTGGCAAGGACTCACCCTGGACAGCTCGCCTATCCATCACAGGGCGCACACACAATTCCCACTCATATTTATGGGCAATTTAGCGTCTCCAATTAGCCTGATATGCATTTCTTTGGACTGTGGGAGGAAACTGGGGTACCCGGAGGAAACATGCAAACTCCAAGCAGAGAGGCCCCAGGCCGGATTCGAACCCACAACCTTCTTGCTGTGAGGCGGCTATGCTTAAATAACAAAATAATACACAAAATAAACAGTAAATAATCTGTTACTGTTGAGCTAGCTAAATTAGCCTATTTGTAACTCACATGAATTACAGGCTGTACATTGCTAGCTACACATAACTAACCAAATATTATGGTTCGTTAAAGTTTTATAACGTCAGAAATATTGCAGTAATGATGAGGAAAAAATGCTTAGCTACGTATAATTTATCACCACTAAGATATTTTCTGAGTAAAAGCTCTTGTTAATATCTTATTATTCATTGGATAAAGTTCTATTTTGATCTCGTCACTCCAAATGACAGTATTTCAAAAGTTATAAGGTGTGTCAAGGTATTGTCTGGCATATTTTAGGTGGGCTCTTTCGTAGGATTGAAGTAATAATGGCTTCCCTCCAGTAACTTGACCATGGACCTCATTGTTGTTTGAGTACTTTATTGTGCTCCTTGAAACGACCACACTGTCTTTTTCCAGAGCATCCTGTATTCCTCCTGAGGTAGCTTGTGGATTTTTCTTTGGGTCCCAAACAATTCTTCTGGCAGTTTGGGCTGAAATCTATCTTACCTTCCCTGACCTTGGCTTGGAATCAACATATCCCCTAATTGTCAACCTCTTAATCACAGACTGAACCATGTACTGACTGGAATTTTCAAGTCTTTAAATATCTTTCTATATCCTTTCCCATCTTTAAAAATTGTACTACCAAATTACAAAGGTCCTTAGACATTTCTTTTCCACTCCCCATGGCTCAGTGTGTAGCCAGATCAGTACATCCACTCAGGAGCTTACAAACTCAATGACTATACACAGGCACTGTTACAATTTAAAAACCACAGGTGTGGAACCCTTAATAGCCATTTAAATTAGAATGTGTACCCTTGTGTCTATATAACATGGTCAAACATTATTCAAGGGTATGTAAACTTATGATAAGGTCCGTTTGGGTGATTTCAGCTATCATTATGATTTAAAAAGGAGCCAAACACCTATGTGATGATAACTGACTTCACATAATCACTTTCCCTCAATAAAAGACAAGTTTTTAGAGTGATGAGTCAGATTTTCAAAATAAATGGCAACATTTCTCAAATTCACCTAGGGTTTGCAAACTTTTTGAGCACAACTGCAAATTTGTATGCGGCTTCCTTGGCATTATTTTAGTTCTGGTTCCAAAGTTTCCAGTGTCAATGTGAAAAATGAATGAGGTTTTCAAAAATTGGCAAAAATAAGGTTCATGATTAAATCAACCAAAGTGTTGCCATTTTGGTTATTGTGATAATGAGGTTGAATACATCCAAGCTTCTCAAAAATTAAAGGCTTTCAAACCCTAAAAAGTGATGTCACTATCGACATACTGAGGTTGGAGTAATATGGAACAAGCATGAAATACTCAGTTCCCCAGCCATGGTTTTGGAGTGCTGGCCTGGAAACAAACTGCAATGGAGGGACAAACAGGAGTCATTTTTAGCTCCGTGACTGTGACATCATGTTTGCTTTTCACTGGGCACATTTTTGGTGTTGAATAAATGTGGCCTATCCCTTCCCCTATCGGTTGGGATGTTCTCTTTGGGATTTTCTTGAAAATATTGGTGGCAAACAGAGGTTTTATCCCCATGATAAGAAAGAAAAATACATTTTAAAATAAACAAAATACATTTAAAATGATATACAAATTGATACGTAAATGGCTCAAGATTGTTTCCAGTTATATATACAGCGCTCTCTATAATTATTGGCACCCCGGGTTAAGATGTGTTAAAAGCCTTAAAATAAATTCAATTTTTATTGCAGAAGCATACTTTCACATTGAATATTGTAGAAAAAATGTATCCTTCAACTCAAGTGAATTTTAAGGGAAAAAAATTCCTGACAAAGAAATAATAATTTTTCATCAAATCACATGTTCCACAATTATTGGGACCCCGTGCAATTCCAAGGAAAAAAAAGTAATTGTAAGTATTTCTGTCATTTCTTTTTTTTTTTTTTTTATAAATTTGGCATCTCCAATCCCACCCGAATCTGGAATGCCCAATTAGTGAACTATGTACAAAGCTTGCTCGTATGCGACCCCTTGCTGCCAACTCAGGATGGTGAAGACAGCTCACGGCTCTCCTCCGCAGCACGTGTCCGTCAGCCACTGATTCTTATACACTCATTGGTCGAATCCTCGTATGTTCCGAAAGAGGGTGGAGGATACCCGGACGTGAACAAACCCAGAGTCTTCCTGACGAGCGCCCGTCTGGCCAACAGGAGGCGCTGGAGCAACGAACAAAGCTGTTATTCTTAACCCAAATCCGGCAGTCCCTTCCCAATTTGAAACCCTGTAGCGCGATCGCCAATTGTGCGCTACTCTGAAAAAGCTGCCGACCCCTGCCGGTGGGTACGCCGGGGCTCGAACCCGCGACGTGATAAGACACCTTTGCATTGCAGCGCAGTGCTTTAACCGAGTGAGCTCTCCGGCAGCTATATTTCTGTCATTTCTGCAGTAGTTTACAAAGTTGATCAGAGTATCTAGGAACATTTAATTAGTACATTTAATTCATCACTTCCTGTTTCCCTGGGGTATAAATATGACATGACACAGAGGCCATTTCTCTTATTCACTCTTCAGCATGGGAAAGACAAAGGAACACACCATTCAAGTAAGGCAGATGTGTGTCGACCTTTACAAGTCAGGCAATGGCTACAAGAAAATAGCCACTCGCCTGCATCTGCCCATATCTACTGTCAGAGGAATCATTAAGAAGTTAAAAGCAACTGGAACAGTGGTAAACAAGCCTGGATGAGGACGCAAGGTTATTTTGCCACCACGCACAGTGAGGAAGATGGTAAGAGAAATAAAAAGTTCTCCAAAGCTCACTGTTAAAGAATTGCAACAAATGGGAGCATCTTGGGGTCACAAAGTCTCCAAAACAACCATCAGGCGCTATCTACATGCCAACAAGCTGTTTGGGAGGCATGCACGGAAAAAACCTTTTCTCACTCACAATCATTGACACAAACGTCTGGAGTTCGCGAAGCGGTACTGGGACTTCAACTGGGACCGTTTGCTTTGGTCAGATGAGACCAAGATAGAGCTTTTTGGCAACAAACACTCTAAGTGGGTCTGGCAGAACACAAAAGATGAGAGTGCAGAAAAACACCTTATGCCCTCTGTGAAGTATGGGGGAGGATCGGTGATGCTGTGGGACTGTTTCTCTTCCAGAGGCCCTGGGAACCTTGTTAGGGTGCATGGCCTCATGAACACTTTGAAATACCAGGACATTTTAAATCAAAATCTCGTGACCTCTGCCCGAAAGCTGAAGAAGGGTCGTCACTGAGTCTTTCAGCAAGATAATGACCCTGAGCATGTGGCCAAATCTACACAGAAATGGTTCACCAGACACAGAATCAAGCTCCTCCTATGGCCATCTCAGTCCCCAGACCTCAACCCCATTGAAAACCTGTGGAGTGAGCTGAAGAGGAGAGTGCAGAGGAGAGGACCCAGGTTGCTGGATGATTTAGAGAGATTGTGCAAAGAGGAATGGTCGAAGATCCCTCTTTCTATATTCTCCCATCTTGTGAAACACTATAGGAGAAGATTGGGTGCTGTTTTGTTGGCAAAAGGGGGTTTTACAAAGTATTAACATCAGGGGTGTTAATAATTGTGGCACACATGATTTGATGTAAAATAAATTTTTCTTAATGTGGGATTTTTTTCCCACTGAATAAATGCACTTGAATTAAAGGTTGGCTTTTCCTCTTTTTTTCATTCTGGTCCTATATTATTTAGAAAAAAACTGAATTTATTAGAAGCTAAAAACACATCTTAACCAGGGGTACCAATAATTATGGAGGGCAGTGTATAGAACTAATGATTTTACTGAACAGATGTTTATTAAATCAACTGAACAGATATTCATCAAAGCAGAAATGAACCAAACAAATATCGATGAAATCAACTGAATTAATCAAAGCAGAAATCAATTAATCAGATATTTATTAAATCAACTGATGGGATATTAACCTCTTTGCGCAGCTGCCAAATCTGGCTTCTTATGTGTTACCTTATTTAAGGCTTTATAATTCAAGATTGCAGCTTTGCAGAAAGGAAGGGTATGGCTCAACTGAATCAAGACACTTGAGGCATTTAGAATTTTATTTCATTAAATCTTCATGATAATACAGAGAATTGATAAATGGCTGGGGGTTAAAACTGGGGATTATAAACTCATTTACCACAAGTATAATTCATCTGATTATTACATTCTAAATTACCTACTCTCTAGGAGCCAAATAAGACAGCTATCCAGCTGGCTCTCCGAAGTCTAAGATCCCTAAGAATGGCGCACCGACAAATCATTAAATAATCGTACATTTAACACAAATCAACTTTTGATACATGAAATTCAATATGAACTCATGATTTTCTGGTTGAATTTAGCAGGAGTTTATCAGTATGGGTGCAGTTGGACATCAGTGGTCATCAGTAACCTCCCAAACACAAAACATGCCTTTTAGAATTTTGTCCATTTTTCTTCAGAGTCCTGCAAGCCAGCGCACATACTCATTAAAGGAACTGCTTATTTAATGGTCAGAACATTCACCCCGCAATGAAAAGCAAGCAGTTCCCACTTCTGAGCTCACAACTGCGTATAAACACTTTCCACACCTTATCAGGAACAAGTATAACTCACTAAGTCAGTAATATCTTAAATATACCTTATTTTAACAAAACAGACATTCCACTATCAGGAAAAAACAGGCAATATTCTACCCTAGATTGAACAGAATAGTGCAATGAAGTTACTAGGGGGTTTACCTAAGTGTTTGAGCTGCTTGAATTTTAACCGAGCCAGAACCTCGGCATTCAGTTTTGTTGAATACGATGTAAATTCCAAAACAAAAAGCAACATTGAGCAAAATGCTACCAAAAACAGTAAAACCTTTCATTGAATCCCTCCTCTGGAGACAGGTGTATCCGTTAGAAGCAACCCTCCAGTCCTGTTTCATTCGGAATAATTCCTAGTGTCCATGTCCGTACCTCATTTAAATCCCATAAATGTAACTTCAGGCAGGTTTTCTGAGTCTTTTTTAATTTTTAAAAAGAAATTGCCTCATTTTCAGCTGCGCAACTGTGCACATCCTTAAGAGAATACAACCTACCTTGTTATTACAAAAGGTTTGTATACATTTCTGATTGTCCAATCAATGTCCTTCAGTTACTGTGGAAAGTTTATACACTCTACAGTTGGATAAGAAATGAGTTAATCAGTACATCATTGCCGGGGAAGCTTCATGTGGGCGTGAACTAGAAGAATGCGTTATGCAGATGAGCCAAAGTAAATAATCGAGTGACTGGCTATCAACATGAGTGATTAAGAGGATAGTGCTGCAGTGGTGGTGAAACCGCAGTGTGAAAAAGTGACTCATTGCCTTGAAGCATTCGATACAGTCAAAATTGTGACATCTGCTGGCTATTTTTATGTATTGCATTTGAGGGGAAGAATCAAAGAGGTGTCATGGCTTCATGACTGTCACAGGTCTCATCGTTTCATCTTTCAGTCAGTTTTTAATAAAGTCTATGTTCTTAAACTAAACCTGTGTCATAGTGTTATTGTAGTTAATATAAATATTAGAAGGGTAATATTACAATATACAGTATCTCACAAAAGTGAGTACACCCCTCACATTTTGACAATTAATTTATTATCTTTTCACGGGACTATGTTACAGAAATTAAACTTAAATATATTCTTGAGTAGTCATTGTACAATATGTGTAGCAGTGTAGATTTACTGCACTGTCCAAATAACTGAACAAACAATCACTATCTCCAAAATGGGTGGCAACAAAAGTGAATACACACCCCAATTGGTGATGGTAAACCAAGCAATGAAATGTGTCTTACTCATCATAGTCATGCTTGTGTCTGTTCAACTGGGCCATATGAGGTTGTGTAACATGTGTTGAAGGTTTAAATTGTGGTGCTTTGGGTGCAATGCTCTCATTCTGGCCCCTGGATGGTCAACATGGCAACTCATGGGAAAGAACTCTCTGAGGATCTGAAAAAGAGAATTGTTGCTCTCCACAAAGATGGGCTAAGCCACAAGAAGATCTGTGAAACCATGAAACTGAGACTCAGGACAATGGCCAAGGTTATCCAGCGGCTTTCCAAGACGGGTTCTACTCGGAACAGGCCTCGTCAGGGTCGACTGAAGAGGTTGAGTCCTCGTGCTCTGTGTCAGGTGCACAAGGTAGCTTCAGAGCACAGACGCAGGAGTACTGGCAGCATTGCTAATGAGGTTGCAGCAGTGGGAAAACAGCCTCTCAGTGCTCAGATCATATGCTCTGCTCTGCACCAAGTCAGTCTGCATAGCTGTTGGCTAAGACGGAAGCCTCTTCTGAATCTAGCCCCCAAGAAAGCTCAAAAACAGTTTGCTGAAGACAACCAGTCCAAGAACATGAACTACTGCAACAATGTTCTGTGGTCTGACAAGACCAAGATAAACTTGTTCAGCTCAGATGGTGTCCAGCATGTGTGGTGGCGCCCAGGTGAGGAGTACCAAGACAAGTGTGTCCTGCCTACAGTTGAACATGGTGGTGACAGCATCATGGTCTGGGGCTGCATGTGTGCTTCTGGTCATGGGAAGCTGCACTTCATTAATGGAATAATGGATTCCACCATGTACTGTGACATTCTGAAGCAGAATGTGATGCCCTCCCTCCAGAAACTGGGCGGCACAGCAGTTTTCCAACATGATCACGACCTCCAAGATGAGAATTGCCTTCCTGAAGAAGCTGAAGGTGATGGTATGGCCAAGTATGTCTCCAGATCTGAATCCCATTGAGCACCTGTGGGGCATCCTCAAGAGGAAGGTGGAGGAGCAGCAGGTGTCCAACATCCACCAGCTCTGTGATGTTGTCATGGAGGAGTGTAGGAGGATCCCAGCAACAACCTGTGTAGCTCTGGTTAATTCCATGCCTAGGAGAATCAAGACAGTGCTGGACAACAATGATGGTCTCACTAAATATTGATACTATGGACACAATTTGGCATGCTGACGGAGAGGTGTATTCACTTTTCTTGTCAACCATTTTGGACATAGTGACTGTTCAGTTATTTGGACAGTGCGGTAAATCTACACTGCTACACATATTGTGGAATGTCTACGCTCGAAAATATTCAGGTTTCATTTCTATAACGTTGTCCCTTGAAAAAATATAATAAATTACAAAACCCAAAACCAGTGAAGTTGGCACGTTGTGTAAATCGTAAATGAAAATAGAATGCAATGATTTGCAAATCCTTTTCAACCTATATTCAATTGAATACACTGCAAAGACAAGTTACTTAATGTTCGAACAGGTAAACTTTGTAATTTTTTGCAAATATTAGCTCATTTGGAATTTGATGCCTGCAACATGTTTCAAAAAAGCTGGCACAAGTGGCAAAAAAGACTGAGAGAGGAGAGGAATGCTGATCAAACACTTATTTGGAACATCCCACAGGTGAACGGGCTAATTGGGAACAGGTGGGTGCCACGATTGGGTATAAAAGCAGCTTCCCTGAAATGCTCAGTCATTCACAAACAAGGATGGGGCGAGGGTCACCACTTAGTGAACAAATGCGTGAGCTGATTGTCGAACAGTTTAAAAACAACATTCCTCAATGAGCTATTGCAAGAGGGATTTCATCATCTACGGTCCGTAATATCGTCAAAAGGTTCAGAGAATCTGGAGAAATCACTGCACGTAAGTGACCTTCGATCCCTCAGGCGGTACTGCATCAAAAACCGACATCAGTGTGTAAAGGACATCATCACATGGGCTCAGGAACACTTCAGAAAACCACTGTCAGTAACTACAGTTCGTCGCTACATCTGCATGTGCAAGTTAAAACTCTACAATGCAAAGCGAAAGCCATTTATCAACAGCACCCAGAAACGCCGCCGGCTTCGCTGGGCCCAAGCTCATCTAAGATGGACTGATGCACAGTGGAAAAGTGTTCTGTGGTCTGACGAGTCCACATTTCCAATTGTTTTTGGAAACTGGGGACGTCGTGTCCTCTGGACCAAAGAGGAAAAGAACCATCCGGACTGTTATAGGCGCAAAGTTCAAAAGCCAGCATCTGTGATGGTATGGGGGTGTATTAGTGCCCAAGGCATGGGCAACTTACACATATGTGAAGGCACCATCAATGCTGAAAGGTACATACAGGTTTTGGAGCAACATATGTTGCCATCCAAGCAACATCTTTTTCATGGACGCCCCTGCTTGTTTCAGCAAAACAATGCCAAGCCACATTCTGCACGTGTTACAGCAGCATGGCTCCGCAGTAAAAGAGTGCGGGTACTAGACTGGCCTGCCTGTAGTCCAGACCTGTCTCCCAATGAAAGTGTGTCGCGCATTATGAAGCGTAAAATACGACAACGGAGACCCCGGACTGTTGAACAACTTAAGCTGTACATCAAGCAAGAATGGGAAAGAGTTCCACCTGAAAAGCTTCAAAAATTGGTCTCCTCAGTTCCCAAATGTTTACTGTGTGTCGTTAAAAGGAAAGGCAATGTAACACAGAGGTAAAAAGGCCCCTGTGCCAACTTTTTTGCAATGTGTTGCAGCCTTTAAATTCTAAGTTAATGATTATCTGCCAAAAAAAAAAAAGGTTCTCAGTTTGAATATTAAACATCTTGTCTTTGCAGTGTATTCAATTGAATATAAGTTGAAAAGGATTTGCAAATCATTGTATTCTGTTTTTATCTACGATTTACATAACGTGCCAACTTCACTGGTTTTGGGTTTTGCAATTGTTGAAGTGTGAGGGGTATACTCACTTTTATTAGATACTGTACATACAGGTTTAACATAAAGTCTGACAGTGAGTGCCTGTTTTGATGGAGTCTAACTCTAAGAAGTATTCTATTATTATCAGCTGAAAAAACAATATTTTTATATGGGTATAATGGGAGAAATGAAGGATATGTGAATGCAACCAGGATAGTGATTAGTCTGAGACAAGGCTTTGTGTAAGGTTTAAAGATTTTTATTTTCAAAAAGGATCATTTCCACTGTTTTTGGCTTCAGCCTGCTCCTCTAATGGCTCGCTACCTGTCCGACTTTGGAGAAGACCCTCTCGAATGGCACAGATGTTGCTAGCATATACAAATAGCGCTTTGGAAGTTTGCAAACATGTGGGAATATGGTAACCCATGTTTATTTCTCTGGCACATTCTGCTGCGAGTCTTGACTCAGTTTCTTGAGCATATGTCTGGTTACCAAAGGCCAGGGTCTTGAATCGTGGCTTGAAATTTGTAGCGGTTGCCAAAATCCTCACATTTTCAGCACTACCTCTAGTGCATAGAAAATGCTGTAAATGTTGTGCTCGGACAACAGCAGCTGAATTTCTCAATCAGGATGTCTTCACTGCCAATTTATGCTGTACCATCCGGATTAATGGAATTACATTGGAGGCAGAAACGTTTTTTCCACTGTTAGATCAGTGGAGGCGAGGTGGAAGGGTCCAAGAACCTCTAGACTTTCATTTATTGCTTCATAGTCATTACAGGAGAAGGGAGAGAGATCAGTAGCAAGTCATGCAATAGCTGCTGCTGTTGGTTCACGCTGCTCATAAGGACGCTGAAACATGAAGAAAGAGGAATTCCATCTTGTTTCCCACTTCTTGTGGGATGGTTTCTCCAGTTGTTCCTGGAGCTCAGCAAGCTTTTCTTGAGCTTTCACACTCAATTAAAATATGTGATTATTTTCCTGTTCTGATTTTAGCCAGTGGCGGAGTTTGATCCATAGCCTTTTTCACAACTAGATTGGGACCGTGTGCAAAACAGGGTACATTTTGTACCTGCAGCAATTTTGCACATGAAATCATGTTGGCTGCATTGTCTGCTATTAGACAATGGATTCTATTTCAAAAGCCCCATTCATTTAAGATGAGAATCTGTGGCATCTTTCAAATCCTCTGCTGTGTGGGACGGCAAAATGGCCGACATCAAGCAGAACAATTGCCAGTTGCATCTTTTCATTTGAGTAGTGGCAAGTGAACCCAAGGTAGGACTCCATATTGACAGAGGGCCACATGTCCGCAGCGATACTCACAGACTCTGCCTTCTCAAGGTCTTTCTTTGCCTTCTCTTTCACTTCTTTATATTTTTTTTTTCAAAAATTGCTTTCAGAGCCTGTCGAGTTGGCAGAGCATATGTGGGGTCAAGTTTCTGGACAAAGCCTCTAAAGCCTTTGTCTTCTGCCACTTTGAATGGTTGTGCATCCATTACTACCATGTCCACCAGTGCCTCATCCAATTCAGCTTGCCGGCCTTAAAATTAAATTTTATGAAACTCGATTAGATAGATCCAGATTTATGGTATAAAACATCATGTGTGAATTTTCATTGATATAACTTAAAAAAGTAAATAGGTCTACCTTGCCGGGTCGCTGCAGCACTTGGCGTAGGAGCAGCAGCAGCACTGGGTCTAGTCCAGTGGTTCTCAAATTCGGTCCTGGCGCCCCCCTGTGTATGCTGCAGGGTTATTATAGTTAACGAAAACTAAGACTAAAACTAAAACTAGCCGTGAAAAAATAATTGAGTTAACTGAAATAAAAATAAAAATGTCGATTTTTTAAAAAACGAAAATTAAATAAAAACTACAATGGACTATACAAAACTAACTAAAACTAAACTGAATTGCAGATAAAATTATCTTCGTTTTCGTTGATAGTTTCGTTTTCTCCCTCGATTACTGTCCTGTTCAGTCAGAGTTAACCGGTTGCTTCCAGAGGGGGGCAGCATAGCGGCTATTAGCTGCCCTAGTTGCTGCAGGCGTCAGCCGAAGATGATGCTTCTCGTGCGCAATTCAGCCAAAAGGGTCTGGCTGCAAACGCACGGAGGACTGGAGCTCCACTACTTCTCTAATTCAGCGCCGTCATAAGGGCTCACAGTCCATTGGGGCCCACAAAACCCACAGTAGACACCATGACAAAATTATTTTTCATAGATTTACTTAATATTAATACTAATGCATCAGAGTTTAAACAGAGCCATTAAGGAGTGGAATTTTGATGAAATACATTTCAGTAACCCCCTTCTTTAAAAATGGTTCAATCCATGCTTCATGCTCGTATTGGAAAATTGTTTGTGCGTTTTTGCTGGCGAGGTCGCGAACTAAGGCAGCAAACAGGGACCACCGTCCTTGCGAAAATGATGTCCAACAGCAAACGAACAAACGCACACAAATCTGGACGCCAGAGAAGACTAGAGAGAGGACAGGATGAGCAAAGCAGGGGTCCAGAACATTACAAAATTCTTTTCAAAGAGAGGTGAGAGTATTAAACTAGCTTGTTATGTTAGCTGTTCAGGCTGGCTATTCAGCTGCTAACGTAAAGTAACATGCAGTCAGCTGAGTAAATAATCGCCTGACAAGAATGACATTACTCAGTTATTAACGGTATCATCTACAGAAAAGATCGGTCAGGTTATCATTCGCCAGCCATCATAATACCCTGTAAAAAAATTTGGTAGCCGCGGCCTAGGACACGTTCCTCCGTTCTTATGAGTGGTTACTGTATACTCAGCTCTCTCTAGCTGTAACGTTAATTGACTGTACACGCTAGGTTTGGCTTGCGAACTACATGTAGTCAGTGCGGTAACCTTAGGTGTAACTTAAATAATCGTCTGTCAAGGCTGACATTACTTTTACCTTAATTGTTTACTGAAACTAAACTGCTACTTTAGCCTGTTGGCATAAGTCTTGCTCACGCGGTGGGTAATTTTACTGAGCTTGCCCTCCTCCTAACAATAGCAAAATGAAGCTGGGTGCTTCGAGCTATGGTACTGGGAAGCCCATTTAGATTCTGTTTATTCCAAGACTTGGTAGGTTAGTTCTTCATCAGTTGTTCCTTGGAACATAACCATAAATGTTTACGAAAGTAATATGAAATGGAACAATTAAACCATTATGCACTGCTACTTCAGAATCAGCTGTAGTCACTTCATCTGAACCTGACCCAGCAATAGATCCTCACCACCAGCAGCCTGAATATGTTTTTTGATGGTGAGTAAATTAGTGAATAAGACAACTAATAATTCATAATTCACATGATGATACCCTCTATGTTGAGTGGTTAATTTTAAAAAAGGAAAAATTGGGTGTATTGCATTAGGCACTGTCAAGAACACTGAGAAAGAAAAATATTGAATAACATCATGATATATTGTCGTTAAAGAGTGGCAATGAAAAGTCGGGGTCGGGGGCCCACACCGATATTCTGTTAGGGGCCCCAGAATTCCAAGCGACTGCCCGGCGCACATTTAGTGAAGAAGATGGTTAGCTCTCAAACATGGCAAAAGCTGTGGAAATAACTGAGCATGATGACTGTATGGGGTGAGATGGATTGGATTTTTTCCCCCACTTATATTGGTATCATCAGTGTCACATGTTAAAAAAGGTGATGGTTTAAGAATACAGGATTAATAACGGGCTCGGTAAGAACATATTTGCTGTCATACATTCTTTTATTCTTGTCAGCTTCTACAAATTAAGGCCTTCCTCTTAATATCTGAAAAACCAAAACTAAGACTAAAACTAAATAAAAACTAAACTAAAACTAGTGAATTCCTCAAAATAAAAACCAAACTAAAACTGCTTAATCACTTGTTCCG
This sequence comes from Gymnothorax reevesii, assembly GCA_029721435.1. Taxonomy (NCBI): domain Eukaryota; kingdom Metazoa; phylum Chordata; class Actinopteri; order Anguilliformes; family Muraenidae; genus Gymnothorax; species Gymnothorax reevesii. Next base: position 97,250,399 of record CM056579.1, on the reverse strand, counting down.
GGATTGCCTACCCCTGCACTAGACTCTAGTCTCCGGGTGTTTGGAGCGTAGGTGTTGCAGCATTGAAGAGGTGTTGCTGCTATGAGTCAACTCCTGAGCACAGATTAGACACTTGGCTTCTTTGGGTGAAATTAAGTCAAAGTGCTCCCATGTATCGGAATGTGCTCTTTTAGGGCGCGCTGGCTCTTGCTCCATTTCAGTCACTCACACACTACCGCTCTAACTCACTCTCTGAATGTTCTCTCTCTCTCTCATATTATATATACAGGTGCTGGTCACCGAATTAGAATAATATGAAATAGTGCAATCGTTAATTTTTTTTAAGGCATTTTTTGTGCCGAAAGCAAATCAGGTGTTCACCACGCCTGTCCTACTTGTTAGAGTAATCACAGAACTTGCTACCTGTAAAAAATTTGCTCAGCTGAGCTTTCCAAAAGGCCCATTTAGGCCATTTAACTGTGGCACTGTTGTTTTATTGAATTAGAATAATGGAGAGACCGTTTCACTGAATTATAATAATTTTTATTATAATTAGAATAATCACTTTCTCAGCATTTTGTGGCTGCCCCCTAGGCTTGTATGACTGCCTGAAGTCTCCACGGCATCGATTTGACCAGCTTGTCGCAAGTTTCAGCACTCACTGCTTCCCAGGCTGTGGTGATGTTCTGCTTCAGTTGGTCCAGCGTAGTCGGCCTTCTGTCGCGAATTTTCCGATTGACGATGGCCCAAAGGTTTTCAATGACATTGAGGTCAGGCTAGTTGGCCGGCCATGTCAAAACTTCAAGCTGTTTTTCGGCGAACCAATCTTTGGTCGACTTTGCCGCATGAGCCGGTGCAAGATCCTGTTGAAATATGAGGTCTTCTTCGCCGAACTGTTCCTCAACAGTCGGAATCAGGAACGTTTCCAGAACATGTTGGTATACGGCAGCACTGACAGTCTTCTTGAGGAAGCAGAGTTTCCCTACACCCCGAGCGGACATGCATACCCAGACCATAACGCTCTGGGGAAACTTGACGGATGTTTTCACGGCCTCGTGGTTGTAGGTTTCGCCACCACGACGCCAGACACGAGGACCTTGGTCACCGAAGGAGATGCAAAAGCGTAATTCATCACTGAAGACCACTTTTTGCCAGTCTTCAGCAGTCCACTCGCCGTGTTCTTTGGCCCACTTCAGCCGTTTCTCCATTTGTTTCTTGTTCAGCATTGGTTTTACTGCTGGAACGCGAGATTTGAAGCCGAGTTCGCGCAGACGACGGTAAGTGATTGATCTCGAGACATTAGTGCTGGTCTGCTCGTTCCACAAGTCGCTGAGCTCGGAAGTGGACTTGAACCAATTCCTGACTGCGATCTTTCTCAGCTGCTTGTTGTCGCAAGCAGAAGTTTTTCAGACGCCGGAACAGTTGGTGCGCTTGCTTCAGTCTTTCTTGAGAGCTTTGCAGACGGAAGACTGGCTGATGCCGAGCTGCTCAGCAATTTTAGTTTGGGTCAAGCCTTGTTGGCGAGGGGTTGAATTTGACTCACTATTCCGGTTGAGAGGCCGCGCTGCTTACCCATGATTGATTTTACAACTTAGAAATTCTACTCAACTCTGTCTTTATACTGCACAGTGAACACTCTTCACAGGAAACAAAAATTTGAGCACTTATTCTAATTCAATGAAATGACTTATGAATTATTCTAATTCAATGAAACAACAGTGTCACAGTTAAATGGCCTAAATGAGCCTTTTGGAAAGCTCAGCTGAGCAAAGTTTTTACAGGTAGCAAGTACTGTGATTACTCTAACAAGTAGGACAGGCGCGGTGAACAACTGATTTGCTTTCTGCACAAAAAATACATATTAAAAAATGTAACGATTGCAATATTTCAAATTATTCTAATTCGTTGACCAGCACCTGTAGATGAAATATACTGCTATTGACTGACGAGGCTGAACTTGGCTCCATATTCGCTTGCTCTTTAATCGAATTTCTCCGTCCACCTTAAATGACTGCTGCGTTATCTTGGTTTTCTTCCCGATTTGAATGGGTCTTTTTCCAAGATTCTCAAATATTTCGAAATTCTGGCGCTGTGGTATCACTGGCAACATAACAGTACAAAACTCCAGAATTATGAGGAATTTCACCTTGGCTTTTTTTTAATTTTTAATTATGACCCCCTGAACATGGTATGTAAGACAAAGTGCTTTTCGCGATTGAACGAGATGTGTAGTTATAGTGGCTCTGATTATTTTGTGTTTTCTATGGCTATATCCGGCTTATATTCAAAAATAAGGAAGCATAAGTAATAAACGATGTTTACTCTCTGATGCCACAGAGAAAATTAGATAAAATACTTTTTTTTTAACTTGTTGCGGATCAGGAAATAGAGCCATGCGAATAGGGAAGAAAGCAAGAATAACACCGCTGCCATTTAAACCTTTAAGGTGGACTGACATTAAGGAGCCGGTGAATAAGGAGCCAGTCGCCCTCGTTACAGACTGTAGGGCTTTAGTTTCTCGCATTCAAAATATTTATCTTATATCGGTATTCCCTGAAAACCCTACTGCATTCCCAGTCTGCCAAGGTGAATTCTGAATCAGTCACTTAAACGATGCTCTCTATGGCTGATCTTAGCCTTGTTTAGAATGTTTTTCCCAAAGCAGTTGTTTTAATTTGTCACCAAAATAGCCATTTCTCTGGAGTTTTCCGTTATTGGACAGACTAAGCGTCTCGCGTCTCAAGTATCTATATACAAGCATGATATCAATGAATGTTTTAGGGTATTTTTGTGGACTTTCTTGACGTTGATTGTCAGCTATGCGGAAGTCACTAGCAGGTAGCTAACTGCTAACATGTTTACGTTCGTGGCTGCACTGACTCGCGCGATGTAGGCTACCCTCAATTACTCCCTGCGTGAACGTCGCAGGAAGTTATTCGAAGCAGGAAGCCTCGGTGCCTCTGACAAACCGACATGTATGCATCTGTCGACTCGATCAACAGGTGGCTCCGTGGCGCAATGGATAGCGCATTGGACTTCTAGTCAAGCACTTGAGATGTGATTCAAAGGTTGTGGGTTCGAGTCCCACCGGAGTCGCACTTTTGCTTCAGGATACGTCTAGGCGTTTGATTTGGAATGATGCGAAACGATAGCTCAAGAAGAGTCTTGTGAGTGAAGAGCTTAAGTTACTGAAGAACGCGACATAGCCCTTCTTCCCCGTGGCATTTTGGAAATCTTATTTGGAAAATATAAGGGAAGCTAATGTTCTGACTCATTTTAAGACGTAACGAAATTACGCAACATGTTTTACCCCCATAAAAATATTTTTGTTCATCATCTTTTTCACCTGAAAAATGTGATGCGCGCGAGCGTATTTTTTTTCTTTTGGTATATTTATTATATCGGCTAGAGTTCACTTAAACGTTCATGACATGTTTTTCTTAGTTTCTACCGCTGTGTAGTTTCCGACACTCGACTGAGACCAACACCGGAAAATAAGTCTTAAAAGTGAACGGCGTAAGTGGTCGTCTATGAGAACATTCGCGCTACTCGCGGAGAGCATAACGCCGATTGTCCTTTTTTCGCTATTGAAAAATAAATAAATAAATCGATGCGGTCTCGAATTTCGGTGCGGGCGCGAATGATAAATTAATACTTCAATTGGGCCCAACATTATGGTGCTTAAAAAAAATGAAATAACAAGTGTTTGCCACTAAAGCCATGTTTCCAATAATAGGGCTGAAGTCCGGCTGCCTCAGGCTGCGGGGCAGACACGGGACATCGCATGCGTCCCATGGAGCGTCCTCAGTGTTTCCATACAAACGGCTGAACTACGCTATTCATCCGTTTTCACCCTCATGGCAGGACCCAACACAGCACTACTTACAGCACCTCATTGTGGACGTCTGGACGAAGAGCTCATCATAATAATTACAAGTTATATTTTAAGACAGAAGAAGAAACGAACGAAAAGAAAGCACGGTTAAAGATGATAAAAAGATAAAGATGGCCGGACTTATGTTCTGTTGAATAATAAAGTTTGATATTTTGAAGATTCTGCATCATCTTCTGAATTGCAAGAATTAGATGAAATTATTTTGAAACTCAGTCCAAATGTCACATGAAAACCACTACTCTGTTATCATCTTGTAACAAACCTAAGTAGGTGATACACAGGAACACTTCAGATATACAGAAATCACAAAGGTATCGTGGCATTACAAAACTCAGATCATAATTTAAAGCAGTAGAATGCTTTTGATTCATTGAGAATGGTAAATACATGTATGATGCTCTGAACAGGGCAATAAATACTTGCTTCAAAGGTAGGCTACTCATTTGTTAACAAAATAAAGTGGGGAAACCTCTTTGAACTATAGGGAATTCCTTGCGCGACTCGTATGCAGGAGATGGAATCGCTCCCTGGTCCGATCGGTAAATACGCATGCGGCCCCGCACCAGGAGCCGGGCGAAAATCGCGTAGATGGAAACACGTCATACAAAGACAATGATATGCGATTTTTGACGTACCCGTGTCTGCACCGGCGCCTGACTTCAGCCGTATAAATGGAAACATAGCTTAACATGGCAATACCCCCCGCCGCCTCAATTTTATGTGTCCGTACGGAGCCCAATGCTATATCCCTCGCTCCGCGCTAATCGCGCGGCGATAAAAAGTAGTTTCTGATGCCGATAGTCAAATGAACCCACGGCAGTATAGACCTCTTGGTATGTCACCAACATCTATCACCCGTCATCAAGAATTACATCTGAAATGTGAACCGCTTTAGTCCGGTTTGCGGTCAAGCCACACGGATGACCTGCGACAAGACAACTTAAAAAGGTGACCAATTTTTAGCCTTTTAAATAGGAAAACATTGCTTCCTTGTCCGATACCCCTTAGATATCTTCAGCTACGCTTAAAACGGTTGCTCGTCCTTCATGTGCAGGACATTTCGTTTCAGAAAAGCTGGTTTTCAAAACTCGTTTAAAAAGATTAGGCTGTTTTTCTGCGGGTCATAGCCGAGCTGATAGGTGACTTGTAAAAGCTGTTCCCTAGCTGGACCAAACTGATTGACTACCTTGGCTGGTCAGTTATTTGAAAACACAGGAATCAGTTTAATTTGCTTTAAGGTGGAATAATCGGATTTCCATTGCGCTAAACCAAAAGTTTATTCTTTTGCGATTCAAAAAAGATTTGTTGCTGCAAAGGAAATAAGGTCAATCATGGTGCAAGCCATGTTCATGTCCAGCATTATATCTGTTGCTCTTTTTTGTAATATATTTTCAGACCTCCTATGCTGATTTTAATGAGGAATGTTATTAGTTGGACAGAAAGTAATTAAACAAGGTCACATTTTTAATAGACATTTTATAGTTCCATTTCAGCACCTGTGCCCTACCTTAGCTCAGTATCAGTTTGTTGACGTAGCCTGTGCAGAAATGTAGGTATATAGGAAGCCATGGGATATTTTTGTTGTTTTGGGTCAGATGAAAAATTGGTCAACCCGAGTGCGAATTTTTCATCTACAAATTGCATGATGTTGATTGTTTACAAAACAGAGACATCCTATCAGGCTGCAGACATCGCAGTTGACTTATTAAAATGAGAGGGAAGGAAAAGATGTGATGCAATGTCCCTTTAAGGAGTGTTCCTCTGAATACATTGTGAGAGAAAGTGGAAAATGACAAAGAATAACTGTTTACTGAAGCCTGCCAACCCTGTAATTGGCTGTACCAAAACACTCTGTCGCTGCTTTTGAAAGGAAAGGGCTTAGACTCCAAATGCAGTTCAGCATCGGCAGGGCGTTTATTAGGATTAATACAGCTCATGGTGAGAAACAGAAACAGATTGATAGCCAGGCAAAAAGGGTAATGCAGAATAGTCAGAATCAGAGTCAGGGGACAAGCAAGTAGTTCAGTAACCAGAGAATCAATCTGCACAAAGACAGTAACAAAGGGACTGAGCTAAGGGAATGGAAGGGGAAGGAAAAAGAGAGTTGGATGGGATAAGGGATAAACACAGGAGAATCTAAACAGATGGGTACAAGATGGGAATTAGGGAGAACGAGGTACTAAGCAATCAACCAGCAATCAAACAACGTAATACAAACAATCAATAACGAGACTTACGGGAGAATTCACAGAAAACGAGCAATCAACAATCGAAACCAAGAAAGCGGAGAAACGAGACTTAACCAAAGCGAGCTATGGGAAGAAACGAGTCGACCAGGAGCTGCCGAAAAAATGTGTCTTTTTAAACACACACTAATCAGGTGAGATCCCAGCTAGAATGCAGAACAGCTGTCGAGGAAGGCGGAACTAGAAAAGCAAGGACAGTGATAGGAAAGCGAGAAGCAGGTGGAGTCCTAACTCTGATCTAACTAATCACCCGTGCCTCGCTAACTATTCTTCGGTGCGGATAGCCAATGAGAACAGCCAGAGAGAAGGAAGGGGAATTACCTCACCGAATTACAGGGAAGAGAGTGTGAAGACTGACAAGATACGACAAGATGGAAATGAAAGGAAAACGTTCAAGACTCAGGACCTCGCAATGGTACAGAAACATACATACTCTAGACGAATAAATATGATAAATAAATGAATAGCAATTAAAATTACTAAAACATACTAAAAACAAACGTACAAATCAGCGATTTCTGACAGTTTTCAGCTCTGATGCTAACTCAAACATGTTAAGGGAAGCAAACCTGTTTACTAATTTATGGTGGCGTCAATTATTAATGCTAAATCTTACTTTTACTGAGTGTTGGCTTAGAGATTGAAGGGCAGAAGTGGTTGTATTGCCTTGCAAGGGCAGTGTCAATGCGTCAATGGCAGTCAGGATATTGTGCAATGGGTGTTTACACAGGTGGCAAAACCAGAGGTCAGTATTCCCGGGATCTGAAAGTAAAAGTGTTGAGAATCATATTTCAGTATGATTCATCATATTCAGCAGCAAATCAATAATCATAATCAGTAACCATATTGTGTAAGCATCAGTAACACGCATACCCACACACACACACACACACAAGCAGTTGATTTCTGTAGATTTGATTAATATCTGTTCAGTTGATTCAATCAATATTTGTTCAGCTGATTTAATCAATATCTGTTCAGTTGATCTCTGTTGAGGTGATTCAGTCATTTCTGTTCAGTCATCAGTATTATTCCCCAATATTCATCAGTAATCATATAGTTATGAATGCTTGCTTCATGTTAGTAGTATTGATTGTAGTTTCACAGCTATACGTGTTATATGAATTATAAATATGTATAACCATTGTTAGACTGTAAGACAGGTGCAATCTTTTGGTTGCAGTTCTCAGGGCATAAAGGCAGTGTTTTGATTTGCCTGCCTTTAGGGCGACCTATGACTCATTTAGAATGTAATGTGAATATAGGCCACTGGAAAGCAGTATTTACCTTTTTTTTGTTAAGCTCAGACTGGAGCTAGGTTTGGGCATGTTTCGGGCATGTCTGAAACAAGTCCCAGAGAAAAGAAAAGAAAAAGTCTAAAAGGTGGGAGGGGTCTGCAAAGGAGTATGTTAAGGGGAGAATTGAGACAGTAAAGTGGTAGGAGAAATTGCAAGAAGAAGGATACATGTGACCAGACCTGTCATTCTGTTCAAGACTTGTGAAGTTTCTTTTGTGGATTTTTGCCCCATAGAGCATTTTCCTCACCCAGGACATCACCAAGCCACCCCACCAAAAAAGGGACTGTAAATATTTCTGTTTTTTGTAGTATTCAATGTTGGTCAGTAGGTTAGTTAGTCGTTTAGTTGTCTGTTCATTAAATGTGTTTAAGTTTTTAAAACTGTGTCTGTCATCCCTTGCTGTTGCTGTTGTGTTGTAAATGTAATAACAAACTGGGGCCATAACAAGAAGTCCTCTTAAACAATTAAGTAGCCTTGAAGTAGTTAATTTGCAAATGATGCCAACCAATGAGAAAAAAGAAAAACAAGTAAGAAGCAGACATTACGTTATTGAACCACTGAAATAACAAGTAAGAAGCAGAGGATGGAAAAACCTATTTGGAAGAAATTTCCGGCGATGAAGGTACTGTATAATGATTGGGTGTGAAAAGTAGAATGTCAATTCTTGTTGTGCAACAAGTGCTTGGCTTCCTACTGGTTCATAAACCTGAATGAAGTCAAATTTTCTGAAGAGTCTGTCTCTCCCTGCAAATGTTTGAAGATGGGGGGACCTCGAAATATGAAAACATGTCTGAATGACACAACACAAGTCCTCCCAACTATGTCCTCAATCCATGAACTCAGCTTCTAGATTTCACAAATTAATACTTCCCCTTAACTGAAGTTCGTAGTGCATTGATAAGTTCAGATGTTGCTTCAGTGTTCGTGGGCTTGGTCCAATCACTTATTTTTCACATCCATCCTACCCTTGCTTCCTACGTGTTCTTCCTCTCTGCTCCACCTGTCAGGGAGAAGAGTGGAAATAAGTAAAGTGATGTCAGTGACAGACAGTTACAACAGTGGCACATAAGATGGCTAGTGGTAGATTCACAGGTCAATCATGTCACATCGCTCATCTCGGGAACAAAGTGTGGTCTTCTTGTTCCATTATCTTAAACCATTTCCCTTCAAAGATCAACTTTAGGAGGTCCAAAAACACCTTTTTTTGATTGACAGGATATGGATACGGACTGGTTGGGTAACTGCCATGACAAAGTAATTTTCTTGAAGGATTAATAAAGTATCTATCTCTATCTCTCTTCAGTAACCTCACCTATTAGCGCACAATTGCTCCAACTTCTTGCTGTTTAAGATCACCTGATTAACAACCAAACCTGTTATGATTAAGAAATTGTCAAAAGAGATCACTGATAGACTACATTTACAACATACATATCATACATGTAATAGGCAATTGCAAAGATGGCAATAATCCTCATAAGTAATTACTCCAAAGCTTTCTCTGCATTGCATTTCCCATTTTAGTATTTTTTTTCAGCATTGTAATTTTTTTGATGGCACTTATTCAAATATTTTTCAGTCCTAAAAGAATACTTTTAACCTCTTTGTACAGAAGCCAAATCTGGCTATTTATGTGTTACCTTATTTAAGGCTTTATAATTCAAGATAGCAGCGTCACAGAGAGGAGAGGAATGGCTCAACTGAGTCAACACACTTGTAGCATTCAGAACTCCATCATATTTCAGTTTATTTTCATGATTTTGGTGGAGAAAAAGGGCTGCAAACATAAAAAATCTTCATGAAAATTTAGCAATGAAATTGTAAAAAAAAAAAAAAAATACTGAGAATTGAAAAATGGCTGGAGGTTAAAACTATACATTTATGGGATCATAAACTTCTTAATCACAAGTATTCTTCATCTGAGCATGAAATTCTAAATTATCTACTCTTTTGGAGCCAAATAAGACCACTGTCCAGGTGGCTCCCCAAATTCTCAAATCCCTCAAAATGGGGCACTGTCATATCATAAAATAATCACATATTTAACACAAGTATTCTTTTGACACATAAAATTCAATATTATTTAGTGATTTTCTGTTTGAATTTAGCATGAGTTTATCAATATAGGTGCAGTTGGACATCAATGGTCACCAGTAACCCCTCCAAACCCAAAACATGCCTTTTTTCCTTGATTAAGTTTCGAACTTTGTCCATTTTTCTTCAGATTCCCACAAGCCAGCACGCATACTCCTTAAAGGAACTGCTTATTTAACGGTCAGAACCTGCAATCAAAAGCTAGCAGTTCCCAATTTAGAGCTTGCAACCTTACAAACACTTTGCAACCTTATAAACACTTTCCACGCCTGATAAGGAACAAGTATAGCTCACTAACTGAGTAATATCTGAAATATAACTTATTACAACAGAACAGACAGTCCATTATTAGGAAAAAGCATGCAGTGTGCTACCCTAGATTGAATAGAATGGAGCAACGAACGTAGCAGAGGGTCTACTGAAGTGCTTGAGCTTTTCGCATTTTATACGAGCCAAAACCTTGGCATTCAATTTCGTTGAATACGGTATGAATTCTAAAACAAAGAGCCACATTGAGCAAAATGCCACCACATGCAGTATTATTAGCTAAGACTAATGGTTACTCTGACTAAACAATGTGACAAACAAGCTCTGTGATTATCATAGCTATGCTAAACCGAGAAATGTGTCAATCAATAGATCATTACCGGGAAGTTTCACATAGGTGTGAACTATAACTGTCCATTACGCAGATCTGCCTTATTTAGCAGTTGAGTGAATGGCTAATCAGTGAGAGCACAAGAAGGATATAACAGAGTGCCGAATTTGTTGATGGAGAAATGTATGCATTAATCTATGGTAGGGAATTACATGGTTTTGATATGTGATGACTATAATTGATAGTAGAATGACATAGTATCAATACAATATTGAATTTTTGCTTCAGAAAACTGAAGGTTATTAATGGTTATTAATGTTAATCCACTGTACAAACAGAAAAAAAGTTAGCCCACACCTAACTTTGGAAGTTAATATCTCAAAACACCAAAAAAGGTGCCAAACTTAATACCTCAAAATCTTTCTTATCTTTAATGTCTGAAAAGGAAAAAGGTAAGATGAATTTGGCACTGGTCTGGTTTAAAAATTAAAATAAGCCTGAATTTGTAATAATATTTTTTCCCGTTGTACACAGATTTCTGGTCAGTGCACGTATAACCAACATGATCACCAGGTGGCACTTTCACATTTAAAAAATTTGGGTATCTCAATTACAATCCTTACTTCTTTGGCACATTGAAGCAGTTATCCACAATATTCCTTCAAAAAATGTTTTCTTTTTTTCAAAAATGCTCAATTTGATAACCGACCTGTCCACTTATCGGTGGCGCTGAATCCATATCGATAAAAATTGTGAGCACAAACTCTGGGATTTTCTGTTACGCGTATATGGGCACTATTCTGACAAATTTCATGCAATTCTGAGATGTCAAGTGCCATTCTCTCAGAATATGGCTCTGAATTATTGGAGAATTTCTGTGAAACAATATTTTTGCATTTATATAAATTTGATAGGAAGATGGAGGTCTTGGTCCATTCACCCAAACTAGTGAGGTTAGTGGCAGACCCTAAGTCCAACAGTCACCCCAGAGGTTTGGATGAGCTGACCAAAACCAAGAGTGAAGCCAAAAACAATTCTTTCAATAATTTTATTACATTTCAAGATGACATAATTGAAGTTCTTCGTTTTATAAGACTGTTTGCTACTAAGATGAACTGAGACTAGTACTAACAGATATCATAATTTTTCTCGAAATTTCAATCAGGATTGGATTTCAATTTGTCATGTGACAAATTCCCAGTGTGGGACGGTCCCACAATGTCTGTCCATCACAACAGAAAAATGAATAATGCTGTGTAATGTATTAAGATGTACTTTGATCCGCCTGAAGCCTTTCACCTGTTTGGTGTTAATGTGGTCATTGAAGTTAGCTGAGTAGTTGTATTTATTTCCTCATTTGTATCTCAGTGTTTATTGAAAATAATGTGATCTCGTAACTGTTTATGAACCTGAGGCCAGATAGTCATGTTGAAGGGTGCCAGATGTATGCACAGTGTTCAAATTGTTGTTCTTCTGAATAAAACACCCATTGCATACAATAATAGTTTTTGTTTGTTGTGGATTTTACTGCTGATCATAAAACTGTCCCACAGTGTCTGTCCATCACATGTCCACTGTCCCACAATGTCTATCCGTCACACATATTTAATCCATTTTGCCTGCTTTATGGTAGACTTCCTGTCAAAAAGTTTTCCATGGTGCTTTGGCACTACTAGGTTGTAGTAACATGAATGAAGTTTCTTCTTTTTTCTGCACAATAGCTAATTGGAACATAAAATGAAATAATGCAGCTTCTTGCAAATGACAAAATTATGGAGTTGTCAATGCTGACTACCCAATGTGAGAAAGAATCATTTGATTACCTCCGATAGAATTGCCCATACCCTAAACTAATTTACAAAACCCAAAACCAGTGAAGTTGGCACGTTGTGTAAATCGTAAATAAAAACAAAATACAATGATTTGCAAATCCTTTTCAACCTATATTCAATTGAATACACTGCAAAGACAAGTGACTTTCTGTTTGAACAGGTAAACTTTGTAATTTTTTGCAAATATTAGCTCGTTTGGAATTTGATGCCTGCAACATGTTTCAAAAAAGCTGGCACAAGTGGCAAAAAAGACAGAGAGAGTTGAGGAATGCTCATCAAACACTTATTTGGAACATCCCACAGGTGAACAGGCTAATTGGGAACAGATGGGTGCCATGATTGGGTATAAAAGCAGCTTCCCTGAAATGCTCAGTCATTCACAAACAAGGATGGGGCGAGGGTCACCACTTAGTGAACAAATGCGTGAGCTGATTGTCGAACAGTTTAAAAACAATATTTTGTTGCTATTCTTGCTATTGCAAGAAATTTAGGGATTTCATCATCTACGGTCCGTAATATCGTCAAAAGGTTCAGAGTATCTGGAGTAATCACTGCACACAAGCGACAAGGCCGAAAACCAATATTGAATGCCCGTGATCTTCGATCCCTCAGGCAGTACTGCATCAAAAACTGACATAAGTGTTGTAAAGGACATCACCACATGGGCTCAGGAACACTTCAGAAAACCACTGTCAGTAACTACAGTTCGTCGCTACATCTGCAAGTGCAAGTTAAAACTCTACAATACAAAGCAAAGGCCATTTATCAACAGCACCCAGAAACGCCGCCGGCTTCGCTGGGCCCAAGCTCATCTAAGGTGGACTGATGCAAAGTGGAAAAGTGTTCTGTGGTCCGACGAGTCCACATTTCAAATTGTTTTGGGAAACTGTGGACATTGTGTCCTCCGGACCAAAGAGAAAAAGAACCATCCGGACTGTTACAGGCGCAAAGTTCAAAAGCCAGCATCTGTGATGGTATGGGGATGTATTAGTGCCCAAGGCATGGGCAACTTACACATATGTGAAGTCACCATTATTGCTGAAAGGTACATACAGGTTTTGGAGCAACATATGTTGCCATCCAAGCAATGTCTTTTTCATGGACGCCCCTGCTTATTTCAGCAAGACAATGCCAAGCCACATTCTGCACGTGTTACAACAGCATGGCTCCGTAGTAAAAGAGTGCGGGTACTAGACTGGCCTGCCTGTAGTCCAGACCTGTCTCCCATTGAAAATGTGTGGCGCATTATGAAGCTTAAAATATGACAACGCAGACCCCGGACTGTTGAACAACTTAAGCTGTACATCAAGCAAGAATGGGAAAGAGTTCCACCGGAAAAGCTTCAAAAATTGGTCTCCTCAGTTCCCAAACATTTACTGTGTGTCGTTAAAAGGAAAGGCGATGTAACACTGGTAAAAAGGCCCCTGTGCCAACTTTTTTGCAATGTGTTGTTGCTGCCTTTAAATTCTAAGTTAATGATTATTTGCAACCAAAAAAATAAGTTTCTCAGTTTGAACATTAAACATCTTGTCTTTGCAGTGTATTCAATTGAATATAAGTTGAAAAGGATTTACAAATCATTGTATTCTGTTTTATCTACGATTTAGATAACATGCCGACTTCACTGGTTTTGGGTTTTGTAAAAAGTTGGCCTTATTCCTCTGTGCGAACACTTGGCTTTGTGGTTCGGTGATGTCTAATGTGGCAGGAATATCAATTTTAAGCCTATTTTCAATAAAAATGAAGCATAAATTGATAGTTTCCAGTGAAAAGATTGTTTCCACAACTCTAGTTCTCCGGTGCATAGGTTATGTACTTCTAAAAAAAAAAAAAGTTTTTGGAATATAGAAAGGTTTATTTTTCACTCCTGGTGTTACACATATGATGACCAGCATTGCAAACACGCTCTACCCTGAAGTGCGTTTCCCAGAAGTGTAGTTGCTAGCAACTAACATAGTTCGACCGTTGTGTAATGTTGAAAACAGCCGCTAGATGGCAGTATTGACTTTTTTTGTTAAGCTAGTCTGGATCTAGGTTTTTGGGCATGTCCTGGGCATGTCTAAGAGGGGACGTCCCAGAGAATTGAAAAAAGTCTGGAGGGTGGGAGGGGGCTGCAAAAGAGTATATAAGGGGAGAAATTGAGAGAGTAAAGTAGTAGGAGAAATTGCAAGGAGAAGGATACATTTGACAAGACCTGTCACTCTTTTCAGGACCTGTGAAGCTTTTTGTGGATTTTTGCCTGTGTTGGAGCATCTTCCTATCCCAGAACATCGCACAAAGCAACCCCATCTCAAAGGGACAGTAAATATCTTTTTTTATGTCTTTTTTTATCTTGGTCAGTAGTATAAATTGATGGTTAGTTGTCAGTCTTTGTTTAATAATAATTTAATCAATAAGTTTTAAAATTTTGTCTGTCCCCTTGCTGTCTTATATGTGATAACAAATTGGGGCAACAAACAGTTGACACTCTGTGGTTCCAACTATGTACGTTAGCATCTGTGCTATCGAGAAATGCACTCCCGGGCTTCCAGTGCATGTTGGATGCGGGTCAGGAGCGATGACTGGTGGGAGAATGCCGTTTTTCCAATGAGTGGAAGGAAAATTTTCGGACAATGAGCATGTCGTTCAATAAATCATACAGATTAATGGTAGAAGTGAAGAGACCCCAAAGTGTCACTGTTCAAGCACCAATACCCTTGCAGACGAGGGTTGTGGCTGTTCAGTTCAAACTTGCTAGTTAGTTTAAGCTCAGAGTTCGCGCTAAGCAGTTTGGTGTTTACATGTCCACAAGATTTCCAGGTCAAATCCCTGTACGAAGAAAGGGGAGCATGCTCAGAGTGCATAGTCCAGTTTGTTTTGATTCAAGCGTGTACATGCAGGCATAATGCAACTATTAACCGCATTATCTGGGTGTGTTAGTCAAATGTCATGTAAACGCACTGATTGGTAGGTGTGAATGTGGGGGATGGGAAGGTAGGTTGATAGAAGTGGGCTGCCAGATGAGGGCCTGGAGGCATGTTGTGCAAATTTGAGGGAGGTAGGGTGGAGTTGGCATATACAAGCAGCATTAAAGCATGACATTCTTCTGCTGAGAAACAGAGTGAGTGGTAGAGAGAGATAGGGCAGATATACAGAGAGAGAGAGAGAGTGAGAGAGAAAGCAAAATCATATCACATGTACACATGATGAGAAGTTTCAAAATCTCGAGACTGAATTCAGCTGCTGAATCAGTGTAGTCATATATGAGAGAATGACAGGAGGAGTAAAGAGAGGAAAGTGATCATGGGAAGAAAAAGTGAATGGAAAGTGAGTGTCTTATTCATCATAGCAGCGTTAAAAAAATGTAATTGTTATTTGTACCTCAACTAGCTAGAGCACTGAATATTGGTTACATCTGTGAACTCTGCCCATACTTGTCCTTTGTTCTTAGTCAGAGTTCCAGGGTAAGGCTACTTCTGGGTAATCATCGTTGCAAGTCTAAGCAGAGGTGACTGGTCTATACTCAGCCTCATTCACTGCAGTACAAAGGTAAGGACTCAGTGCAGTATTTAATTAATTACAAATGGAAAATAATCAACCTTGAATACTTGTGTTTATGCTATTTACAGAGCAGCTGTATTTGTGTAGCAGCGTGAAATAATTGTGGATTTTCTGCAAATTTTAATGAAAAAAACTGCATTACATGAAACCTGACACAGAACAGTTGTATCAGATGTGAATCTTGTGAAACTTGCTGACAATGTCAATAGTCGTATGTCTATAAATTTTCATGAAGCCAGTTGTAAAATTAACTAGACATAATAAAAGGAGTTAGTGATAACTTTGGGGATTTTGCAAGTTTCTTTTTGTTCAAATTTTCTTCAGTTTTAAAAATAAGATTTACTTTTTTTTCCACTGCTGTAAGTTACATGCTGTTGTATTTCAGTGGGTTACTGTGTTGCTGATCTGCTGGATAAAACAACTGATCCTATCATTTATGTAAAACAGAAGTACAGGCTTAGTGGGAGTACATATACTTTTGAGTGTAAAATTTAAAAGCTTAAAGCCCTGATATATGATTGTTATCCCAACCACAGACGGTTATGTATTTTTTTGGATGGCATTTGTTTTTTACTAGCCAGAATCGCAGGTATGTTACTCGGTTGCGTTGCATTGGTTTGTGTGTTTATCTGTTTGTTACTGACACACTTTTTTGCCCTTTAACTCATGTTGATTACCTTCAATTCTATATCATTCTTGCCGGGCATGTCCCGGATTGATTGATTTTGTTTCTGATTACTTCAAGATCAAGGTCAATATCAGGCAAAAGGTCAAAAACACATTTTGGTTGATAACTCTGTATTTGAGATAACGACTTGAATCCAACAGCATTTTTTTCACCATACATAGCCCGTTTTAGCGGTTATGGGTCCCAAAGACGATCCACAGGTCAAAGTACGTCAAAAGAATGTCACAAGATGACAAAGATTTTCAATTTTTGATTTTACAAATTTTTTAAAAATATTGTCATATAGCCCATTGTTTAAGTACCTCACACACCAAATTTGAGCCCAATCGGTTGAACAGTTGTGACGTAATTCACGTTTTTCTGGCATCAAAGTCATATTTTTCAAAAATGACCATTATTTTCATTTTTCTGTTGAACTATTTCCTTTGTACATAGATTAAATGTTGATCTATTATTGAAATCAGGAATATTATGTGTGTCGCTATAAAAAATTTGAAGTTGATATCTTCAAAGACAAGGTCATGATCAAGGTCAAAATCACGTTTTAATTAATAACTTTGTTCCTATTTGTGGTATCATTGTCAATTTAATGCCATTTTGTTACTTGCGGAAAAAGCTTTCAGAAGTATGCCATCAAACATGAAGTAGCTGCATCGCGAGTACGTCAAAATTACGTCACTATATGATGTAATTATTCAACTTTAGTTTGTCTGTCTGTTTGTTAGTAACACGCTTTTTTACCCTCTCCATGACGTTTATGCTCATGAAACATCAATTGATAGAAGAGGTTCGTCGCCAGAAACCTATACTTTTTTTAGTCCACAGGTCAAAGTGAGGCTCACCAAAAACGTAAAAAACATATTTAGGTTTGCTACTATTACAGCTATGGACTTGAAACCAACTCCATTCTGTTCTTTCTGTTTCAGAGATCTGTGCACAATTTCAGCAAGTCGTCATTCTATGAATGACCTTTAATTTTAATATTTAAGTCTTCATCTTGGTTCATAATAATTACCGGTATTAATATCTTTCACAGTAAAAATATTATGCATGATAAAAATCATCAATATAATCTCTGTTTTCCACCTCTGAACTACCTTCATCTAAGGTTTCTCATAGTCCCATGCGAGACACTATCCTTCGGTCAGATAATCTTGCCAAAACTGGTCTTGTGTCCAATCTTGTGTTCTCTTAAGATCGGTGGAGAGAACTTTCTGTTTTATGGGGGGCACTCATAAGATGATGAAGAATCTATGGGAGCCTATGGAGCCCTGAGAATGGCACACTTATGGGAAAAAGGAAATTCTGGCAATGTCCATTTTGTTTTCAATATACCGAGTCGAAAAGCATAAATATAGTTAAATTTTTAGCTCACTTGGACAAAGTCCAGCTGACGCTTTCGTCATCGTCTGCTTGTCCATCATCTGTCGTCTGCCGTGTGTTTACACCTTCTTCTCTGCAGAACAGCAGACAGCTTCAAAATGCCACTTTTTTCTGCTGCAATTCAGCTAAAGTGTGATACATGCATACTACATACACTAAGTGCCATGACTCAACAGAAATATTCCCGGTTAAGATATCTCGCCTTTGTTTGAACTCTGTCAGAAGGCTACACCCCTAAATTTTTTGAATATCCTTAAAAATGTTCTTCGCCAAAACAGAGGAAGCCGAAAATTGGTAGGCATATTCTTACCCATGAGTTCATCAATGTTTGTTCAAAGCATTCTGATCAGATTTTAAATATGGATGCCAAGGTGGCCTTCTTGAAAATGTACCTTTGATCCACATTACAACTTTTTCCGTGGCAATTCAGCTGAAGTGTGATATATACGTACTACTCTGTAAAACTTCAAGACATAGATTCTTGATTTTGCAGCGCAAAGTTTTTTGCAGAATTTGACAAGTTTTCAGAAATGAAGCGCCGCTTTCACAATATAGTGGAAGGAACAAGGTCGTGTAACCTATGTGATGAGTAATTGCAGAACCATGGAAAGTGCTAACAAAAAGATTAAACATCTTCACCAACAGTTGAGGCAATAACAGTTCTGCACCCTTTTATCCTAACGGTTGGGACGATAGCCTCTTTCAACTAGAGCACTCGGCAACCGAGTACATGTATCCCCCAAAGGCCCCCCAGTTGGGCCCAGAGTACCCAAAATCAATAGGTGTCGTGAACTTACCATAATACATGTCCCTGCAAAATTTGAAAAGAATCGGTGCCCTTATGTGGGCTGTAGAGCGTTCACAAGAAAATCTCTGCGGACGCGTGAGGAGGCCAAATCCAGAGTATCCTCCGAACTCGTTCGGGGGATACAATTATTTTAGCCATCCATTCCCATTCATTGACGACGATGTCACGAGTGCCCTCTAGATGAATTTGAATTTGGCATTCTTTGCCAGTCAGACATGACCTGTCAGAAAGGTTATCAAACTTCCCACAATCGTATTTCTTCCAAATTACTGATTACTTTGTATTTTGCATCAAAAGAAAGCAGAGTTTCGGTTCTTTCCAAATAACCAATTTTGGAAATGTTTGGCAAGTCGAGTAATCGTCAATACGAGAAAAAAACGCCCTGGTGTTGCAGTCACGCTCCATTTCCAATACTTTTTGGGATAATTCGGTAGCCGATTTGCATCTGGTCTCGCGGAGCTGCGGAAAGTTACTATAGAGTGCATGACTACGGATAGTTTGCGCTACGATGCCGAGTGTAGAAGCTGTTTTAGGAAGCTTTCAGCTGGTGATACGGTCATTTTTTTCTCGAAGTTTTGAGAAAGGCCTTCCTTGGCGAGATTCAGGAGATTGATATAATTTCTACGTTGTATAATTTTTGGCGTTGCTGTCAACAATCACAGACAGTACAGTGGCGTAGCCCGCGGGGGTGCGAAGACACGTCCCTTTTTGACTACAATTAGTGGTTCTCTATCATTTTCCTTGACGCGTTTTCCAATTATCGTAGTTAACGGGACGTGTCCAGATGAATGATTGTCGTCTTAACTAATCGAAGAGAACAAGCAGCACCTGTTAAGCGGAGTGCTCTCGGAGTGAGCCTTCTGTTAATCATGAAGATGACTGAGAACAGGTCAGGATTTATATTCTGTTTTAAACAGATGTTTTGTGCAACCCAATTCTCTGTTCTGGTTTCGCCACTGTTCTGAATTTACCCCAGATTTAATTGCTGTTAGATCGCATATGGAGAGAAGCCCTGTCTTCAGTTGCCAAATTGGAAAACGCGTCATTTAAGGAAAATGATTGAGAACTACTAATTGCAGTCAGAAAGGGACGCGTCTTCGCACCCGCTGGCTACGTCACTGCAGTACTGTGCAAAAGTCTTGGGCACATTTAAAGCTATTTCATAGAGCAAATATGCTTGCAAAAATTATAAATTTAAAAATTTCTAACAACTGAAAAATGTACCAATAGAGCTGTAAACTGTGAAAAACTAAGCCAAACCAATATTTGGTGTGACTACGCTTTGCCTGGAAATTTGGGACACTGTCATGGTGTGCTGTAGTATTATAAGATGATTCACTTTTTGCTTGCTCTAACTAGAGTGGAAAACTTGCCACTATACTTCTTCAGGCTGTCTGTCTCACTTGCGTCTATCCTTCCAAGAAATTACAAACAGCCATGATAATGTTGAGATCAAGGGTTGGTTAAGTCTATAATATCCGTTTCAACTATTTTTAATGGAATTAAAACATTTTTTTATAAAACTTTTCTTTAAATTGGTATTTGGAATTTCAAATATACTTTTTATCTTCAGCAACTTTAATGTGGAAAACAAAAAGTGAACATCAGAGGCAAATTTAAAATTAAAAAAGTGCAGGGTGCCTAAGACTCTTGCTCTGTAGATCAGCGCTTCTCAAACCTCTCCTGCAGTACCACCTCTCCTGCATGTTTTAGATCTCTCCCTGCTAGCATGGATGATTCTAATGCAGAGGTGGGCAGCGAGGGCCGTATCTGTCCCTGGTTTTCACACCAACGTCTGGTCTTTAATTAGTTGATTGTCTCAATTAGCCAAACCATTTATGAAATCTGACGTTTCATGCGCATTTCTTTAAATTATCATGAAACTACCAAGACTAGTCTTGTCTCCCTTCATAAAACATTTTCCTTTGATCGAATCCTTGCGAAAATCTATATTTGTGCATGCAATCAATTAACTCAGTTAGTCAGGGTAATTGATAGGAATAAAAACCTGCATACACACCGGCCCTCCAGGACCATGATTGCCCACCCCTGTTCTAATGATTCCCCCAGTATCAATCATCTTCACAGTAACAATCTGATCATTTGACTCACCTGTGCTGGAGGAGGCAGATGTTGTGTTCTGTGGTTCTGTGTGTCTGGTTAGTCAATTTTAGGTTTTTATTATTTTGGTGATGTCAGTTTTTAGTTCATGTCTCAGTGTTCACATTTTATTCCTCTCCCGTGTTAGTCCAGTCCAGTTTTACCCATGTACTGTCTTTGCTTTCTCCCCGGTCGCGTCATTGTTTGTAGCAGTTTCTGTCTTAATTGATTGTGACACTGTTTCGGGTGATTTAATGGATTCTGGGTTTCAGCCTTCCTTCCGTTCTCGTTTGCTAGTTTCCCTTTGCTTTCCTATATGTACTAGCAATTACTAACAGTTTGTTGTTTTTCTAAAATGACTAACCATACTAATATTGTATATAATACTAACCTACTAACGAGCACCCGGGATTGTATAGCTGCACTTACTAATTGACTAATGATCTCTCAGCAGTCGCCCTGTTCTAGTCTCCGCCCCTTGCTTTTCTATTCACTGGCTTTGCTAAGTTTTGTTGCAGAACCTCTGCATTCTTATCTATTCTGGCTCTTGTTCTGTACACTTAAGAGTCTTTTTATTCAGTTTATTTATCCCGCCTTTGGGATTGTCTTGTGATCCTCGTCTGTGTGTTAATGTTTATCTGTTTCATGTAATTAGGTTTCCCTTATGTTCTACCCCTTGTTAATTATATTAAGTTCCTGCACCTGTGTCTGCCCGTGGCCCCTGCCTATATCTGTCTCCCTGCAGCAAGCCAGTTCAGATCTGACTTTGCTCCCGTTCACACCACTCCCTGCCCGGTGCACCTTCCTCTGGTCCCCTCATCTCTCTGTGTGTTCATCAGCCGCATTCCCAGCCCAGCCTTCCCTTCCTGCTGCCTTCAGCCCCTGGTGCTCCCTGTCTTCCGAGCCCTGTGTGCCACCTGTCCTGTGCCCAGTTTGCCAGTCCCCTTCGCCGTCTTCCGAGCCCTGTGTGCCACCTGTCCTGTGCCCAGTGTGCCAGTCCCCTTCGCCGTCTCCAGTCCCCCAGTGTGCCAGTCGCCTTCGCCGTCTCCAGTCCCCCAGTGTGCCAGTCGCCTTCGCTGGCTTCCGAGCCTGCATCCCTGCAGTCCTGTCTGCCCCCCTACTGATGTTCTCCCTGACCCTTCTCCCAGCCAGCTGTGCCATCCGAGTTGGCCATCTACCAGCTGTGCCCACTGTCTCGTCCTGTGCCTGCCTTCAGAGTGTTCCCTAGCTGCCCCTTCAGAGTCTGCCCCCTTGTTTAGTTTCTGGATTCCTGAGTTCTCCCTCATTCATTGCTGTAGCGCTGTGTTTCCCTTGGCCGGTTTTTTTTTTTTTTTTTCCCCTGTCTGGTTCCCTGTTTATTTAATAAATTATTATTTTGGATCCCCGCATCTGGCGTCTCTTCCCCTTTTGTCCTCCAGTCTCCCTTGGTTTCGAGTCCAGTATTCCTAGTGTTTCCAGTACCTAGTTTTCCCTCTTTATCCTTAACAGCAGAGCTCTGAAACACGCAGAAGTGGTACTCCAGGAGAGGTTTGAAAAGTGCTGATGTCGATGATTAGATTGCTGTTGTTGAATGGTCTATGTTATATTGCACATGCTATGGACCAAGCACCAGCATGTTGCTCATTGGAAGTGTGGTAGCCTCGGAAGTGTAAAACATTTTGGAGAAAAAGCTAGATCCAGCAATTTTAAAAAATTTTTTTTTTTTTTTCCATGTTGATTTCTCAAATTGTCTGAATAGTTTGGCTCCTCGAAGTACATCATTTACTAGAAATACCCTTTTCTTAGGATTGCACGCACAAAGCAAATATTGAGTTTGCATTGCAACTCATTCCATTTTTGCTCAGCATCTCTCAAAAAACACCAATCAAAATGATGGGAGGAGACGATAAAAAGATATCTTATGGATTCTGAGGAAGAGTGGAGTTGGACGTAAATAGTAGTCCAGATGAGTTTTCAAGTGGAAATTCTTTGGAATGGAGTAATATTTCGGTATATTTTGTGAGGTAATGTAGACTCAAACCTAGATTTGTCCATAGGGTAAGTGAAATTATCTTACCTTATGGACAAATCCAGAAATTAGTCTAAATGATCTCCAATTCAGTGGCAGGTTTTTTTTTTCAGATGAAAAGGGGCAACAAATGTTTTCAGTTTACATGCAAGATTAAAATGCTTCTATGATTTGGTTTTTGCTGTGTGTCTATGTCAGGATCTCTACAATAACATTTTCTCTACTTCCCCAACATCAGCAAACATCACGCACCATGTTTATGTGACAGCTGGCTAACGCTAATATAACAGAACTTCTGTGAACAGCAGGTCAAATGGCTTGCAAGAGCATCCTATCTAACAATCACTATTACTTTTCTTATTTACAGTTGTCACACGGTCCTTAAAGCATAATATTTGTAATTAATTCCATGTTATTTGCAAAATGTTTAGTTCTGCAAACTAAGAGTTCAGAGTCTTAATGGTGATGCCCTCTAGGAATTCCCACAAGGAAAGGCGTTCCAGACAACTTTTCTTACTTGGCCTTGGAACTATTACCAGTTCCCAGGACCTCCTGAAAGCACAATTTGAAAGCGCTGGCATGTTCCAACTGGATCTGTCTGTCACATATGTATCCTTATTTGAGAATAAATTCACTCTATGTTCAAAGTATAGGGCACGGAGTGTGACGAGTCTTGAGAAATTGCCTCCTATTGTCATGAATTCTTTAGTCTGTGTGACACAGGCATAATGCTTGTAAGGCCTGTGACAAGTTAAAACTAGCAATACTTGGACATCTTTGGCACAATGTCGCAATTGTTACTTCCTCTCATTCTATTAATTTTAGAAAATTTTTGAATGATTTAAACTAATTGTGAAATGTTACATGGTGCACTTTCGAGAAACTACA
This sequence comes from Gymnothorax reevesii, assembly GCA_029721435.1. Taxonomy (NCBI): domain Eukaryota; kingdom Metazoa; phylum Chordata; class Actinopteri; order Anguilliformes; family Muraenidae; genus Gymnothorax; species Gymnothorax reevesii. The sequence continues at coordinate 97,227,042 of CM056579.1, read as the reverse complement.
GTACAGTTTGGTTTCATATATTTTTTAAATCTCGATCCTTGCATTCAGATTTCTCTGATCGAAAAAAAATAATAGCAGTTTCAGTTTTTTTCACCATATATTCGCGCATTTAGACTGTAAACATTAAACGGCCAAATTAACCAGATTACTCCCCCAACTAATATTCTTCGCGTATTTAGAAGATACTCATGTTTTGGGCTAGTTTTACTGATAAAGATTAGGTTTGGAGCAGAACTTGGCTGTGTTTTGAAAATAGAAGTGCAGTCCACCACTAAACTTCTCCTTTGAGCTTGAACTTTTTTTTGTGATACTGTACAATAGAGTAGAGCCATGGTTTGTTACTGGGCCTGCTCTGCTGCCTGCGTCTTTCCTGGGTCTTTGCGTCAATGTTCCTCATGACTTGATTATAGCAGTAAGATATTATTCCATACTTTGCTATTGTTGGCATTATCAGTGACATCATTCCTAATCTAATTTTCTTTCTCTTCCAGATGGAAGTGATCAGAATACCTGCGGTATCGCGAATAGCAGTTTCTGGTGGCACCCATGGTAATGAACTGTCAGGCGTGTACCTTATTAATGAGATGAAAAAGCGCAAAAAAGTGGACGATGATAATGTTTCTGTGACAACGGTGCTGTCCAACCCGCGAGCGGTTCAGCTGTGCAGGCGATACGTGGAGACGGACCTGAATCGCTGCTTTTCTGCCACCATGCTCAGGTCAGCGGAGACGCCTCTGCTAATTCAGAAGCCTTATCAGTTACACAGCTCGGAACATCACCATCCCACATGAGCCAGATAGATAATCTAATGTCCAATCACGCTGCCCAAAGTTTGGTACAGAGTGGGTATTTTTTTTTTTGTGATTATAAATCACAAGTTTGTGTGGGTTGCTCTCTAAAAGCCGGTAAAAGTGCAAAATGCGAACAAATTAGATTACTTGGATGACTGTATTTATTAGTGAGATAGATACTGCAGTTTAGTTTGCCAACTTTAGATAAATTACTGAAAATTCAACAAAATAAATCTCCTGAAGATGCTTTTCTGAGTTGGATGAAACGATGGATGCGCTAGCCTAATAATTTGGAGATAATTTATGATAATTTCTATTCTCCCCTGCCATCTCTCCCTCCCTCTTTCCCTTTCTATTTCCACAGTGTCCCTGTCACAGACAGAACTCCATATGAGAGGGTTCGCGCGCAAGAACTCAACAATCTCCTGGGGCCAAAAGGTTCAGTTGAGGCAATAGATCTACTTTGCGATCTTCATAACACCACCTGTAATATGGGCCTGTGCCTTCTTTCTTACTCAGACTGCGACTGGATTAACTTGCATATCTACAAGCACCTGCAGGCAAGAGCAAACATCTGTCAAATGTACCATTTTCATTCCTTGTTATTGGTCTTTGATTGCGAGTGAAGTTGAGATTGCTAGTGATCGATGCAGATTGACCTTAATTGTTAATGGAAATGCCTCAATCAGCAGTTTAGGGCATCTAGATCCAGCCACATGCACAGTTAAGGAGCGATAGTGAGATCCATAATTATTTGGTCAAGAGCAATTTTTAAAGTGCTGCAGTTCCTACATGATTCAGTCCACATGGATGCAAATGCCTTTCAGTTATTGGCAGCCATTGGTAGTGTTGGAATTACACAGTACAAATAAATACAGACCTTTGTGCATAAGACTGATTCTTTATGAGTATACCTTGGCAACCTGCAGTGTGGCAATATATAGGCCAATGGGGTTGGTTCTAAACAGATGGATTTCTGTTCTGTTCTCAGAAAGAGCTACCCTCAGTAGCTGTGAGGTATTTAATTTTTGAGCGTCCCACCTCGGAGGTTACTAGTTTGTATTCTGTGGCAAAGCACGGCTTTGGTGAGTGTGATTTACATACACCTCTCTTCATTAGGTATGTCCTCAAACCTAAGAGGTTTACACAGTGCAGCACGTTCATAAAAACTTCTGCAAACCCTACCCATTCAACGCAGCATAAATGCAGAATAACTATGAGTGACGACAACAGTCGGAGGCATTGAGGCCACTAGCCTCTCACTAATCACTAATTTCTTTCTGACATTTCCATCTAATTATTTGTAGCTCATTTCCCAATATACCTCCGATTCATCTTTTCTCCTCATAATGATTTACTTTTTTGATAAAATATTTTTATTGCTTTCAGTGTGCAAAACTGTAGTTAAATATGCATTTATATTTTAGCATAATGATATTGTGCACTATAAATTGATTCAGTTGCATACAATTCAAATCCCTCCATTGGGTTGAACTATCTGATGAATCAACAAAACTGATGTGTATCTGTTTTGTTTAAGGAGGTTGTGTTAATTTAATTAAATAAAACATTTAATAGAACATTATTTCAGAATAAATGTTCTATTCAGAGCTAATATATATATTTCATAGTGATGGAAATTGGTCCTCAGCCTAACGGAGTGGTCAGAGCCGACATATTCAATGCAATGAAGGACGGAGTCCGACTGATGCTGGAGTGGATCCAGAAATTCAATTCAGGTATCACAGTTACACCATCCAGCATCCTCACTACTCCTTCTGTCTCCATATGGGGAAAATTAGTGATTAGTATGACATCATGACTTAATTATCGCCATGAAGATACAACACATTGCCAATAAACAAAACCGCTATTGTGCCACATGTGAGGAGGAACTTACTATAACACTGTGACTTCAATCCCTCACTCTCATCTGCACTTGTGCTTTCAATTTTGAGAGTTCCCAGTGGTGTTGTATCAGCATCGTTTTGCACATTCAGCTGTATGTTCAGATTTTTGGGACGTTAGCTATCTTGCTAGCTAGATCAAACAATTGCTGTAACAGATAGCTAGTGAAGTTTGGGTAGAAACCAAATCACATTGCTCAAATATGATGAGGATTTACAATGATTTTCCTTAATTGATGTTATCTAGCTAGCAAGATGGATATACCATCAGAAGAAAATGTCCAGATCTGACTGCATTTTCACTTTGGTTAATAAGCCTTGGCTCCTCTGAAAAGAATAACAATATGCCAAATAACCTAACAGGTGCCATTTTGCATGTTTGTACCCATCCAAGGATTGTTGCTACCTCTGACATTATGTTAGAGCAGAAGTGATGAAAATGCTAAACTTCCCCATCTGTAAGTTTCCAGTGTCCCATTATTCCTTGTGTGTGTTATGAGTGTTATTTTCGCTATCAAGTAAACAAATGATACAGCGTATTATTGTTCACGGGACAAGATAATTCTTTCAGGAATGAAAGCAGCTGTAGAGGCTGGGGAAGCAAATCATATTTTAGTCATGCTCACAAAATATAGAAATTTGTCATAGAAGAAAATGGAGATGTGAAAGCAGAGAGGGTGTCACAGGGAGGGATGGTGATTATAGAATGTTGTACAATGAAACAGCAAGATAAAGGATTGAAAATTAAGATGTTTGACCTTACAAGAGTAAACAGTTTCCAACTGAGGCAAAAAGCAACTGTTAAGGGGGTGATCACTGGTGTTCCGCGGTCAGTCGCCTCTAAGGTTCTTTTGCAGGTGGAGCGAAAGTGCGGAGCAAAGCGGCTGAGAGGCTATAGGCAGGGAAAGGTGCAGGAAGGTTGGTCTGTGCCACTTGAGTTCAACAGTGAATTACCAGATAGAGTGTATTTGACTGTATTTATAATAGGGAGAGGGTGTATGAGAGGAGTCCACTAAGGTGTTAATGGTGTCAGGAGTACAGGCATGTGGCTGCCGTTTATTGAAGAGAGGTGAACAGGTGTTGGAGCTTTGGGAAAGAGGGGTGCATAAAGGATGAGTATAGCTTTGCAAAAGCATGTTTTCACTGAGGGTGAAATCATGAAATGGGTTCACTTCAACAGGAGAGAGGGAAACTGGAGAGAGAGGTTCAAAGGAGTGATGTATGAGGTAAAATTTCTTATGCAGAGGCAACTGTTGATGAAACAGTGGGGAAGGACAGTGGAAAAGAGACAAAATGAATATGAAGAAGATGACATTTGGATGGGCAGAAGAAGTTTCTTGGCTTCTATATTACAATGGTAGTAAATTGTGTAGATTGAAAAAAAATGCAAGATTGAAAATAAATCAAGATGGTGGTGGGTGTAGCAAGAGGGATTTTGCGTGTTTTGGATTTCAAGGGTGAGATATTCAGAGAATTTTGGAAAGAGGATTTGGTGGTGGTCAGATTTTAAGGAAGAAAAGTGTGGAGAAAAGAGGTTGATTTCAGGATAAGGGTGGTTGGAAAGGGTTTTTTTAACGAACGTGGAGAAGGAAGTCTTGTAAATATTATAAATCTAGTTGATAGCAGTAATACACCAACAGGTTTGTAGTCGGCCAAAAACATCAAAAAAGAAGTTGTTCGTGAATATTTCGCTTGCCGAATGAGACTACTGATGTGGGATCACAACTTCAGGGAGATTGAGAAAAGCGATATGACCGTACCTTTACCCTCCGTAGCAGATAGGTGGGAAGATAATGTTTGGAAGTGGCCTCGTATCACCAACGGTTATATTTTAAGTTATTTTGTTGGGTTTGCAGCTTCTGAAGGTTGTGCGATGAGCAGCTTGAAAAGTTCAGAGGTGTACCAATTCCTTCATTAGTAGCAAAGTTGGTCGGGTGTTATTTAGGGATGTTGGAAATGTCCTTGTCTACCTAAAAGCATACATAGAAAGGAGTGATACACTTAACATGGCCCATCATAAGGCTTGGGTACTAGCAGTGAAAGCTGGTGTCATACAGAAAGTAGGTTGCTCATGAATTGCCCAGCCAGGACGCTCTTGTAGTCGTGGCTGCAATTCTGAGGAAGATGAGTAAAGTAATGACAGAAAAGACAGAAAATGTGATTTTTTTTGTAATATTACATATAAATGTAGTGAACTGAAAATGCTACTGAATTGTAAATAATTCACTGCCCAATGTGTTGTTGGCTAAAGGGTTTTAGTCTGGCACCTAACCTCAAATCTTTTAATATTAAATGTTCTCTGAAAGCTTGTCCGGGAAAACCAGCTTAAAATATGCAGCCCTGAAGCCTTCATGTAAAAGCTTTGCCTGAACAGGGTGTGCTCTGAGTGCACACTCAGGGTACTTTCACATGAGGTTCATTTGTTTTGTACAGTGCCACAGTACAGTGCCAGTCTGTTTTCACATTTGTAATTTCATTTCATATCCAAGTACTAATTTCCAATACAGTAGGCTGCAATATGCCACCCATAATCATTTTTACAGTTGCACCCCAGGGAATACGGTGGATAAACAGATTACCACCAGAAGGCCATACCAGAAATGAAGCAAATCCTAGCCTGTATTGAGACATATAATAGGCCATATGGTATTTGGGGAAAAGCTTAATCTTAATTAATTCTCTTCGCAAATTTTTCATAATCTTGTTTTCTTGTTTTCAGAGGTTACATTTATCCACACAGCTATTATCTGTAACTGTCTGAAGGAAAGTAAAATATAAATGGATCTACAGTAACGAAAATAGGGACAATTAGGAATATTGGCAAAACTTTCATCCTTTCTCAGGGTGGCTGTCAACTGATAACCCATTGGCCCAATCTCTTCCTTGCTTTTTCAGTATTAATCCCCCGTATGCTGATGTTAAATCTCATTTGCTCACCCCCCCCACATAGGTCTCCTGTTTGAGGGTGGGGAGGTGGAGGTATACACTTTGGTGAAAGGCATTGATTATCCTAGAGATCCTGAGACATGTGCCATCACTGCAGCAATACATCCGCAGTTACAGGTACACCCTGCCTGAATCTCTCTCTCTCTCTCACTGATGAAAACTGATAATATCTTCTGGAATACAATAGTGAATAATACTTGGATCAAAAAAAAATCTGGTGTATGGACTGAAGTATGTAAACTACTCAAGGTTTTGCCTAGTGCCGTTATCCAGATATCCTGCTTTGTGAAAGGTATCTAGTCATGGAGTATGGCTACATGTGCTGAAAAAGCAGTACAGTTTGAATTTTGATAGGCAATTTTAGCATTTTGGCTTCATGCCCCGATGTGTGTAGCGGTTGAGAACAATGAATACTGGGCTAAAGACAGTTAGGTTTTATTTGCTGGTATTTAAATCCATGACATATGGGAACTGTGGGCTGTTTTATAGAGTGACTGCCTGAATACTTACTGAACCTGCCATGCCTCTCTCTCATTCAGGACCATGACTTCTGCCTCCTTCACCCCGGAGATCCCCTTTTCCTGGCATTTGATGGAAAAACGGAGACATACAATGGCACAGAGCCACTCTATCCTGTTTTTGTGAATGAGTGTGCGTATTATGAGAAGGGCATTGCTCTCCATCTAACCAGAAGAAAAACAGTGTCTGTTCCATCGATCCAACTGAAAGAGGTCTGATGGAAAGCAAAAGAGTGTACAAAGCAAGGTTATTGGATTAGTGTGGTACGTAGGGCCTAAAACTGGGGGTTTCATTGTCCTGGAGGTGGCAGTCCTTTAACCAGCCATGATAGCTTACGGTATCACTAACTGTATGTTTTCGGAAAGAAGAGCTGTCTCAGGCAAATAAAGCCTGGCTAATGTTGAACTTGCTTTGCAGTACACCTCCCAGGGTGGAAAGTGGTCTGACCTCAAGCAAAGAAGCTTGTACAACTGAAGATGGGATTGGCTGGATTTTACTGTGAGGCTTTTCTGTGTCAAGTTACTTGACAAAAACACTTTTTGGCACTCACCATCTCAGTTGTTGCTGAAACTTCATCAGATAGTGTACACTAATGTATAATGGACAAGGTGTTCTCTAAACATTTCCTTATCAAAATCATCATTGATTTCACAAAAAATAGTTTATGTATTAGAGCCAAGTCAACCTGCAGATTTTTTTTGCACTTTCAATATCTTTTAAATGATGACTCGGAATTGGACCAGCTTTGGCAGTGTAACTGATCCAAACACCCTTCATTAAGCCTCTGAATTTTACAAGTTGAATATTTAACTGGACTATATAGGATACTATTGCAGCATGTTTTACATGACATATGGAGCTGTAATTCTCCAATTAACGTCTGCACACTTCATTTACATGTCTGTTTAAAAATTGTGATGGTTATTTTTTCTGTTAAGAAAATTAAACTAAAAATTTCTGCAGTCAAAGTAGCTGACGTGGCCCATGTTAATTAACAATTATTGATGAAACCAATAACATTTTTTACAAAAAATGTTTTCGGAAATACAGCTTTCATCAGTTTACACCATCTAACCATAGACTGTATAAAAAGATCGACACAGCACTCAGGTTTGAAAACTGAGGCCAATGCGGAAATCTCCAAAACTTGCATTCTATTTAATGGCCAGCAGATGGTGATGTCGGTGGTTGAAGAAGGAAGTTCAGTCCTATAGAAGTCTGAGAATGACCCAACTTTCCCAACTGATTTATTATTACCTCCGCTAAGGAGGTTATGTTTTTGCCTGGGTTTGTTTCTTTCTTTCTTTCTTTCTTTGTCTGTTGGTTTCCAAAATAACTCAAAAAGTTATTGACAGATTTTGATGAAATTTTCAGGGATTGTACAGATTGGTATAAGGAAGAAATGATTAGATTTTGGAAGTGATCCGAATCTCCAGCTGGATCCAGGATTTTTTTAAAGGATTCTGTAACATTGGGAGATAGGGCCATTTTCGACAATTATGCCTATAACTCCACCAAAAATGGTCAGGGTGCTTGGAAAAAAAATACAGGACAAGTTTCGAACATGTTCTACAATATATATCAAAGACTGATCCTGAAAATGGAATAATTCTGGATACTATGATCCAGAATACGAAAGTAGGGGACCTTTGGAACTTTCATCATAGGAAGAGAACAAATGAAGCACAAACACAATTATATAGCCAAGATATTGCAGAATTAGGAAGGTGTCACCAGATTTAGTGTATCCTCAAAAGCCAGGGAACTAGATCCAGAAGAAAACCACCATAACGGAAAAATTGATTTTTGTGAATAACTACTGAAGTAATATTGATATCATAATGAATTCAGTTGCTAATGGTATGTTTTCTTGGTCAGGGAATCTGAAAAAATAGATGAAATAAATGTAGGACTAATATTTATGTTTAAATCACATCATGAGGGGAAATGTTGCATCATGAGAAAAAAAAACCAATGAAGCTAGAAACATGCAACAGACATCTTTAAACAGCCAAGACGTTGTGGAACTAATATTGATATAGCATTATGAATCAAAGTGCCATGTTTTCATGGTCAAGGAATCTAAAAATGAAGATAAAATAAATGTAAGACTAAAATTTATGGTGGAAGTCGCAACATGGAGGGAAATGTTGTGCTTGGCGGAGGTCTGCGCTCTCTGAGTGCTTTTCTAGTTTAAAGATTTTCCACATTACTTTATTGCATCTATCACAAGTTTCAAGTCTCCATCGATATATCATGATGTTCGTTTTTGTAAATTATGGTCCCAGATAGACTAGTTTAAAGGATAAAGCTAGAATATGCTTTAGGGTTGTGAATATCCTCTGGCCCTTGTCTGATAAGGTCAGATCCACACGTGGATGCACCCCTCGCTCCTCCCTAGAAATTCGATTCGCGCTCTCATCCAATAGGAATCCTATCTGGTTCGACGACGACAAAATCAACGCTTCCTCATTTGTATCCTGAAACCAATAGGTGACGTCACAGTTGCTTCATCCATCTGACAGAGTTTTAGAACCACCAGAAATGGTAGATGTCAGGCCTAGCTGATTTGTCATAAAAACCCCAATTCCAATTAAGTTGGGACATTGTGTAAAACATGAATAAAAACAGGCTACAATGATTTGCAAATCCTTTTCGACCAATATTCAATTGAGTACGCCACAAAGACAAGATATTTAATGCTCAAACTGATAAACTTGATTGTTTTTTGGAAATATTCACTCATTTTGAATTTGTTGCCTGCAAGACATGCATTTGAACTGGGGTTTGTATACTCAGCAACAAAAGTTTCTGTGACACCATTTATGTGAATGTTATAAATGACACGCAAAGATCTCAATGCAATCAATATGTTTATTTAACAGGAGAAACACTGACTTTTCAGTGCCAACGTCACTCAAAACGAAAAATGTCATTTTCATGCGTCATGAAGCACTTGTCTGACGTCTAACCAATTGTGACCTTCACACTTCAATACCGGGTGTGACTTCCTCGTGCCATGATGCAAGCAACGCATCTCCGGCGCATGGACCGAATCAGATGTGCCAGAAATTGCTGTGGGATGTCATTCCAAATCTGACGTAGACGTTGTCGCAATTCCTGGAGTGTAGCTGGCGGGTTATCCAACCGCCGCAAACATCGATCCATCTCGTCCCAAAGATGCTCGATTGGGGACATGTCTGGGGATCTGGCTGGCTATGGCAGGACATTGACATGTTGTTGCATCAGATACTGCTGTACAATCCTTGCAACGTGTGGTCTGGCGTTATCATGTTGCAGCGTTATTCCGGGACCATGTTGCATCAAAAACGGTACCACCAATGGCCGTAGCACTTCATCGCGATATCTTTGACCTGTCAGATTTCCATCAATAACAAGCAAATCTGTTCTGTTTCTAGCCGTGATCCCTCCCCAAATCATGACACTACCACCTCCAAAACGATCAAATTCCTGAACACAGTTGTTGGCATAACGTTCTCCACGTCGACGGTATACACGTAAACGACCATCACATCGGTTAAGCATGAATCTTTATTCATCAGTGAAGAGTACAAGATCCCACTGACGTTGGAGCCACCGTCGATGTTGTTGTGCCCACTGTAGACGCAGTCGTCAGTGTTGTACTGTGAGTATTGGACGTCTTGCTGGCCGACGTGGGACAATGCCAAAATGACGGAGACGGTGACGGATTGTCTGTGCAGACAGTCGCCTCAAACCAGGTATCGTTCTTGCAGTTATGGTTGCAGGTTGGAATCGATTTCGGAGATGGGTTGTTCGAATCCAGTTGTCCTGTCTGGGAGTGGTTACTCGTGGACGGCCGCTGCGAGGACGGTCTCTGACATGTCTTGTCTGCTGATGACGCTGCCATAAGTTCCAAATGGTGTTTCGGTGGACATTCAGGCGATGAGCAACTTCCCTCTGCGAGGTTCCGGATTCAATCATCCCAATGGCCCTCCACCGATCATTTTCAGACAGTCTTGGCATTTAGAGGGTAGAGTTCCTGATCCGAAATGGCTGTGTTTTCGATAAGTGATGCTTCCGTCGTTCATCAGGCACAATGTGAACATTCCAAAAATTCTCCTCTTTTATTGCCATCCACAAGCATGATTTACGCACATTTTCACGTGCAAAGTCATTTTCTCGCATTTTCATGATTTCCATTTCAATGTTGTGTTTACGTGTACTGTTTCAGTCTGATATCACCATGTATGACAATTTCATAATTGCGTTATGAAAAATAATTAACAATATTGGTGTCATGGAAACTTTTGTTGCTGAGTATATTTTTATACACAGATAACGGACATCAGGAGCATTTAACTTCCCTTTTGCACCTCTATTGCCACTAGATTTCTGCAAACCGGTCTCTTTGAAATACTTGATGGTGTTTCTTTCAGTGTCATGGCAGAATTTAACATCTTCAGCATCACATAAGGCCAGAGTGTGACTATGAACAATCTCAGAGAGCTTCTTCTGTCGTGCCATTCTGTTTAACATTGTGACATTGCACAAAGTTCATGTCGCCTTACTGGAACAACTGAGCATCAGAGGTAATTTTGCCAAATAATGTTGCCTCAAACCAGTAGTAAACATTTTTTTCAGCATCAATAGTCATGGAATGAGCCTTCAAATATGCATTCAGGCCATGCTAGAGTCAAAAAATAAAACTTGCGACACCTTTCAATTTTTCAATTGTTATTAAAAAATGACATTTTCAGTGTTTTGTTTATTACCCATATTTTTACTTCGGTATACTTGTGCTTATTTACTTCTCATTGCCAAAAATAGTATTTTCAATACATTTTCACCAAAAAATTATGAAGAAGTAATATATTAAGACCCCTTTTAAATGAAAGTGGTGGTGTATAATCATCACTGCACACCACTGTATATCATATAAAAGTAATCAGTATCAATTTCTTTGAATAATGAAATATATCTTATAGTTGAGACCCAATGTCTCTCGTTGATCCTGATCATAAATAAATGTATATGTAAGTAAATGCTTGGGCTGTTATTTAATGAATGTGCTTCACATACCTTTGATGCTGCTACTCCATTGCACTTTGCAGAAGCCCTCAGCAAGAACAACTTCTACAAATATCCCTGAAAAAAATACTATCAATTAACTCAGAGGGAGATGAAGGCTTGACTCCATCCTTGGCTCATTAACCTGTCACCTCCCAGTTTCAATCAGAGATTCCTAAAACAGTGAACTACACAACTGCTCTCAGAAAAGAAGTTTAGTGCTCGGGAATTTTTTGGCTTTATTTAATGTTAATGAACATGTTTGTCACCCCTTCATGGAGGGTTGTCTTTCGGTAGATGTGATCTTTCCTTGGTTTGCTGAAGAGGATTTGTGCATATTGGGTTTTTCCAGGTTAAATTTAAGCTCCCTCCAAGCCTTTCTCAACATTATCCCTTATTTCTGGACTTCAAGAGGTTTGAAAATCTATACAGCATCACTCAAGTTCGTTGTTTAATGCAGCATTTTCTAGTGCGGTACAAGCAGGGGCTAGAGTTAAAACAATCGAGAAACGTCGCTGTTTAACGAATTCCCTACCACAGTGGAGGAATATCCGAGAATATGACGTCATTCAAGTTTCGGGTTAGAACACTATTTTGGACAAAACACTCGGGGGGGTTATTTTAAATCAAGAGTACAGTCACAGAGCCAACTGTTCAACGCATCAACAAATCCTAGCTAACAAAATATCGCCCGAGATTTCAAGTTCAACATGAATAAAATGAAATGTATTAGGCTACTATTGATCTGTTCGTTACATTTTCGGCGTATCCTGTCCGAAGCGGAAGTGTTGATTGCAACCACTATGTCACTATTGTAATTCCTGCACTGAGGGTCAGGCAAGCATCAACAACTGGCATCTTTCTCCAAGCAGGACAGTTTCGTCTCCATCATTCACTTGTCATTTTCTATTTCATCATTCAGTTCACGAATATTCTTGAAACACGCCGCTTCTCTTCTTTCACAGCTGCGCTCGTATATTCGCGAAACATTCTTATAGACTTCCTTCTAACATATTTTGACCAACTTTCAGTCCAGTTTCCTGCTCCATTGCGTTTTCCACCTGCACTTGGTTACAGTAGCTGGCTCGTACAAGCCTTCTTGCTATATTTTGCTGCTTCGCTGTGTTCAACGCAGGAAAGAAAAGGATTAAGTTTCCACTCGCGGCGGATTATTTATTGACTCGCCTTCTGTCTTGTTTCGACTGGTTTAGCGAAGAAGTCGTGCTGTTGACTTTGCGTTTTTTCCATTTACCACATTGCTTGAAATTAAGGTAAAGTAATTTAGTTATTTTATATCGCTCATTGTTCACTGTTGTTGTCGTTGTATGCTGAGCATTTGCCAAAAATAGGATAAAAAGAAACTGTTAGCAATTTTAGCATTGTGAAGTGGTCCATTGTGCTCGCTGGCTTGCGCTATTTATGGGGCGACGACAGACCATAGCCCATTGGTCTCTGTTCCAAATATGCTGGCTAACCGTTGAAGTGTAGCTATTTGTTGGGTGTTACGATGTAGTTTTTTAGTTTTAGCTTTTTCTTTTTACTAAAATGGGAGGTATAAGTCCATTGTCCCGTTCACTCTCGTGTTCGTGCGCTTCACTCAGCTTCCTGTGTTACCTGGACTTCCCCAGTCACGTGAATTATGCAAATATTTTTCCTATGATCTTACATAACTCGACGCCCGTGGTGCAATTTTCTGATGCTCTGTTGTTATCCAAGGCGGATTAATTAAACTCTTCCCCTTCCGTATCTGTAATTATAATTCCCCTCCCCTTTCTGTGAGTAGAAAAAAAACCGTTAGACCCATCCCTACGTCGTAAGCCGTTTTCACACTGGACGCGAAACGAATTTTTCGCACGACAGATAACATTTAAAGTCAATGCGAAAACGCGAATACACGCGTTCTTTTCATTGACTTTGAATGTAATCCGTCGTGTGAAAAATTCGTTTCGCGTCTGATATGAAAGCAGCTTTAGTGTGGCTTAGCTTTCTTTTTTTTTTTAAGTTCTCCATTCGGGAGCCAGAGGGATATGAGCGTAAAGTGGAGCAGTGAATAGGGATTTTGTGATTTGGCCAATAATGGATTAGCATGATCCCGAGCCGTATGGTCTTTTAACGTTATTTTTTTCAAACTTCGCGTTATTTATTTTGCAATTACCAGAATATTATTCTTTTCTCCGTAAATACTTGAAAGTCCCGGTAGATGGATTATAAGGGCCGTTATTTGTTGCTTCCGTGGGTCTTATGCGTTTGCTTCCTTATGACGCGATTAGGTCTCGTGATGTGCAGGGGTTTAGATCGTTTTCCATAGAGCGAGGTTTCGTGTCACGAACAAGTGTTTAAAAAACTATCTGGTCGGCATAGCAGTGGTCTGAAAAACCTGATGTATAGGAAGTTCAGTGCATATTCTCCACCAATGCATATCAATGGCTACGTAGATCAGGGGTGTCCAATCTTATCCATGAAGTGCCAGTGTGGGTGCAGATTTTTGTGCTAGCCAGCAGTGCTACAGCACCTGATTGCACAAATTAACTAATCAGGGGATTCAATCAGGACCTTGGTGGGTAGAAACAGGCGTTGGTGTTGGGCTCTAATAAAAACCAGTACCCACACCGGCCCTTTCTGGATAAGATTGGACTCCCCTGACGTAGATGATGCTTCAATTTTTAAAAAATGGCAGTCGCTACGGGTACGCAGTTTTTCAATGCATTTGAATGTGGAGAGGTTCGGCAGTCCCCATTTCAAGCCCTAACCTAACCCTAACCCCTAACCATAAGCCCGAATCCTTATCCTAATCCCTTGAAATCGGCTGACGGTATTGGAGCATTTTGGGCAAGCTACTGGTAAATAGAGATTGGGCCATATGTGGGTTCTCTGGACTTAGTGCAGCTGCAGTCTTCAGTCAATGGCAGCCCACAGGGCTTGCTGGCTTTCACCTGATGATCAACAATCAATTAAGATCCAAGAAAGCAGGTGGGATAATTGAGCTGTCTCCTGCTACAACTCATCAATTGTGCGTGGGGTAATAACAAAAACTGGCACACCCTGTGACCCACCATGAACTGGAATGAATATTGCTTTTATGAAGAATCAAGTAGATAATCATTTGAGAGAGGTTTGTGGTTCAGCATAACTTGTGTGCTCACTGTGAAATTATCATATTTAAGCAATGAGCTGTCCTCCCACAGTCTAAAGATATGCATGTCTGGCTAATTGGAGGCTGTATATCAGGGGTGTCCAATCTTACCCGTAAAGGGCCGGTGTGGGTGCTGGTTTTTGTCCTAGCCTGCAGTGCTACAGCACCTGATTCCACTAATTAACTAATCAGGGGTTTCAATTAGGACCTTGGTGGCAGAATCAGGTGTGTTAGTGTTGGGCTGTAACAGAAACCAGCACCCACACCGGCCCTTTCTGGATAAGATTGGACACCCCTGCTGTATATATTGCTCATCGGTAAGAATGTGTGAGTGATTCATGGTGGGCTGTTTTGAGTGAGTACTGCTTCTCATCCAATGCATGGGATAGACCCAGCATATCATGGATGTATATTTCACTCATTTTGAATAACAGTTTTTACATCTTTTACAACTGTGACCTCGAACAGACATGTCCTTCAGGAGGGGCGTGGTCAGACAGAGCAAGTTCAGGCATGTGTTTGCCCAGGCCTGGAAGGCGGAGCATTGTCTTGATGATGTCAGAATCTCTCGGGTTACGTGGGATGGGCCTCTGTGTGCAGCGAACCCCAAGTTCATTGCCATCATCGTGGAGGCTGGTGGAGGGGGCTCCTTTCTTGTTCTACCACTTGGCAAGGTGCGTGTGTGTGTGTGCACGCGAGTTTGTGTCTGCCATTTATTCATAGTTAATTTTGAGTAAATGTCTTATGGTGCAATACTTAGCTGCCCAACCCTGTTCCCTAGATGGAGGTCTACCATCCTTTTAGGTTTGCACTCCAACCCTAACCTAGCGCACTTCTTTCAGCAGCAAGAGCAGGGCTGCCCCATCTTGTTCCTGGAGATCTTCCATCATGTAGGTTTTGATTCCAGCCCTAACAAAGCACACCTTATTTAACAGCTAGAGCAGGCTGCCCAGCCCTGCTCCAGGAAATCCATCATCCTTTGGGTTTTTACTCCAATGAGGACAAAGCACAAATCATTCAGCAGTTATAGCAGGGCTGTCCAACTCTTTTCCTTGAGATCTACCATCCTGCAGGCATTCACTCAAACCCTAATAAAGTACAGCTCTTTGAACTCAGCAGGGCTGCTCTACATCGATTCCGGAGATGTACCATCCTATAGGTTTGCACTCCAATCCTAGGAAAGCGCTCCTCATTCAACAGCCAGTGCAGGGCTGCTCAACCTTGATTTTAGAGATGTACCAGATATACCTTAAGTTGCAAAGCATACCTCATTCAACAACTAGACATCTGGTTTAGCTGCTTATGAGCAGCATCGTGTGCCAAATTGGGGTTGAAATGAAGCACTCCAGCAACTTGGTTGAGTAGCTCAATTTGTGATTCCGATATGACATCATGAATAAATTATGTGCTCATGTGGCATTTGTAAGGCAAAAACAGTCTGGATCCAGTCAGTGATTGTATATTTAGAAGGACAGACAAGTGACTTTATGTCAGTAGCAGTCTGTTGGCAATGTCAGAGGCCTCCAGTAACCCCATCTTTTAATGATTAACTCAATGGCAAGTTGTCACACACAAGGGCTACCCTTGACCTTAATGGAAACCGGTAGTGACCACGTGCGTTGCATCATTTCTATAACGTGGTACCCAAAGACTTCTGGGCAATTTTCCATTTTGAATGTTGATAAATGGACTGGCAGACAGACTAAAAGGTAGACCCAAACTCTAATTGACTTACAGGTAGCCAGAGTAATTACCTAATCCTAAACCAGTTAACTTTGCCTGATTAGCAACAATTGCTAAAAGTAATTGGTAAAATGACCGTCAAATTTATTTTCGATTGCACTGTTGTACCTTGCATCTTGAAGTTATGAGGCGTTTCCTCTGCACATAAATGACAGCGTAAAATGTCAATATGTCTTTCAATTATTTTTAACTCAAGTAGCTCATGAAATGGCCCAGATTTGCATAATGCAGCTGGGAGACTTTCAACCAATAAGGTAGTAGAGTCCCTGGTACACTGCGAAAATAGTCACCGTGAAAAAGCATTTTTCTGCGCATCGTGAAGCGCGGTTGCATTGTAAGGATTGCGATAACCTAAATAATGAAAGTAAATAAATGTAGTCAATTGGCTAGGGCTATTCAACATTATCCTGCAAGGGCCGGTGTGGGTGCAGGCTTTCATTCCGACCCTGCACTTACACACCTGACACCACTAATCAACCCCTAGAGTCTTGGCTAAAGAGATTGATTAGTAGTATCAGGTGTGTAAATGCTTGGTATGAATGAAAGCCTGCACCCACACCAGCCCTTGCTGAATAGCCCTGCAATAGGCAATCACTCTGTAATTATCATTTCTTAATCCTTACTAATCATGTTTTTGCTTTATAGTTTGGTTACTAAATTGTTTAGCTATTAAGTATGCAAACTTAAATGCAAACAGCTTGGGAGAAAATCTTATGGTAAAGGGTGAGGTCACTGAAGGCCTCTGAATATCTGACTACGTGCCTCTGGTTCGGTTCAGATTTCATTTGAATCTGCTGTTTTATTAGATCATAAATTTATGTGTGTCATGCCTTGCAGCAGCTGTGCTGTGGGTTGTGTAGAGCTTTGTCACACAATATTTCTTTTGATCTTGTCATAGTCTTAACTGATAAAATTAAACCATTAATGCCATTTTCAGTAAAAATAAACTCATCAATGTTCAGAATGGCAAATTGCATGACTATAGCTACATTTCCATTTAACTTTGAAACGAATCTAGTGAAAATTCGCAAAAACGAAATGTGAATTAAGTGCGTTTCCATACGTTTCCCTCAAGCGGTTGAGAGCAAATAAACAACAGTAAGTAGGCGGTGACATAAGTGCGTACATATGTCAGATAAACAAGTTCGTAAGTCGTTGCTGGGCAACCTCAAAAGCGAAAATGGAGAACAGTCTCTGGAGTGGCAGCGGAAACGCTCGCTACGTTAGAGTCAGAAAAATGTGTGTCCATTTCAGATTATGCGCATTAAGGGTCTGATTTACTAAGACCTTTAGCACATGCAAAATCTTTTTGCCCGTGCAAAACCAATAACATTGTCCATGATTGGCCAGGGTACTTGCCTTGCACCAATCAGTGGCAAGGTTTCTGGTTTTGCACGGGCAATAAGATTTTGCATGTGCTAAAGGTCTTAGTAAATCAGGCCCCAAGTCTTTTTTGCATAAGTCAAAATCCACCTCAAGCGAGCGTAAAAACCTTTTTGTGAATCAGAGGATTTCCTTTCTAATTTTGAGGTTTCCATTACCTTTTTTGATGCAAAACCTAAAAATGCGCATTAAAACAGGGAAATGGAAACACAGCTTATGAAACATACAGTTTTTGCACGTCTAATCCTGCAGTGCACAGTAAACCCATTATATTTTCCTCACTGCCTTACAGAGTGGGCGTGTGGACCAGAGCACTCCCTCAGTGTGCGGACATGCTGCCCCTGTCCTGGATGTACAGTGGTGTCCCCACGATGACAACGTGATCGCCAGCGCTTCTGAGGACTGTACTGTAAAGGTGAGACTGTGACAGGATGGTGTTGTGATTCACATTGGCTCTCATTTATCAAATGTGCGTACACCAAAAAAATGGGTGTACGCCAACAGCGGCCTTGCCAGATGTGCGGTTCAGTTTTCTGCCGCGACATGTCCTCACCTTCCTTCACGATATCCGGGGCGGTGGGCCATCCAGCTTGTATGAACTGCAGCTCAAATTTCAATGAGAAGAAATTTTGTTTTTAGCTTTTTCGACTTTTCTATCGTCGTTCGTGTGACAGACATCTGGTAAGTGAGGTATACTTGGATGAAGACTCCAACTATCAACTTCTTGGCAGAGAAATGGGCATTTTGGAGTATTAAATGCATTTCTCCGCCGATAAACCGCCCCGGGTAGCCTAGGTGCTGCTCACTGTATACAAAGGCAGCCCAGGATCGTAATGGATTTATCAAGTTTAGACTTTCGAAACGTCTCGTAAAATATATAAATCGTCCGTACCTTCCCATAAATTCTTGTTCTCCAGGTACTCCAGATTGTTATCCTTCGATTTGCTACATTTTGAAATGAATACAGCGCCCTAAATAATTATTGGCACCCCTGTTTAGGATATGTTCTTTAGCTTCTAATAAATTGTTTTTTTTTTTCTAAATAATATAGGACCGCAATGGAAAAAAAAGAGGAAAATCCAACCTTTAATTCAAGTGCATTTATTCTGTGGGAAAAAAATTCTCCAGGTACTCCAGATTGTTATCCTTTGATTTGCTACATTTTTAAATAAATACAGCGCCCTCAATAATTATTGACACCATGTTTAAGATGTGTTCTTTAGCTTCTAATAAATTGTTTTTTTTTCTAAATAATATAGGACCGCAATGGAAAAAAAGAGGAAAATCCCACCTTTAATTCAAGTGCATTTATTCAGTGGGGAAAAAAAATCCCACATTAACAAATAATTCTTTTACATCAAATCATGTGCGCCACAATTATTAGCACCCCTGATTTTAATACTTTGTACAAACCCTTTTGCCAACAAAACGGCACCTAATCTTCTCCTATAATGTTTCACAAGATGGGAGAATACAGAAAGAGGGATCTTCGACCATTCCTCTTTGCACAATCTCTCTAAATCATCCAGCGACCTGGGTCCTCTCCTCTGCACTCTCCTCTTCAGCTCACTCCACAGGTTTTCAATGGGGTTGAGGTCTGGGGACTGAAATGGCCATGGGAGGAGCTTGATTCTGTGTCTGGTGAACCATTTCTGTGTAGATTTGGCCTCATGTTTAGGATCATTATCTTGCTGAAAGACCGAGTGACGACCCGTCTTCAGCTTTCGGGCAGAGGCCACCAGATTTTGATTTAAAATGTCCGGGTATTTCAAAGCGTTCATGATGCCATGCGCCCTAACAGGGCTCCCAGGGCCTCTGGAAGAGAAACAGGCCCACAGCATCACCGATCCTCCCCCATACTTCACAGTGGGCATGAGGTGCTTTTCTACATACTCATCTTTTGTGTTCCGCCAGACCCACTTAGAGTGTTTGTTGCCAAAAAGCTCTATCTTGGTCTCATCTGACCAAAGCACACGGTCCCAGATGAAGTCTCTGCACCGCTTAGCGAACTCCAGACATTTGCGTTGATGATTGTGAGTGAGAAAAGGTTTTTTCCGTGCATGCCTTTCAAACAGCTTGTTGGCAAGCTGATGGTTGTTTTGGAGACTTTGTAATCACAAGATGCTACCATTTGTTGCAATTCTTTAACAGTGAGCTTTGGACAACTTTTTATTTCCCTTACCTCCTCACTGTGTGTGGTGGCAAAATAACCTTGCGTCCTCATTCAGGCTTGTTTACCACTGTTCCGGATGTTTTAAACTTCTTAATTATTCCTCTGACAGTAGATCTGGGCAGGTGCAGGCGAGTGGCTATTTTCTTGTAGCCATTGCCTGACTTGTGAAGGTCGACACACATCTGCCTTACTTGAATGGTGTGTACCTTTGTCTTTCCCATGTTGAAGAGTGGATAAGAGAAATGACCTCTGTGTCACCTCATATTTATACCCTAGGGAATCAGGAATTGATGATTTACTAATTACATGTTTCTAGATACTCTGATTAACTTTGTAAATTACTGTAGAAATGACAGAAATACTTCAATGACATTTATTTCCTAGGAATTGTGAGGTGCAAATAATTGTGGAACAGGTTATTTTATGAGAAATAATTATTTCTCAGTCAGGGATTTTTTTTTTCCCCCTTAAAATTCACATGAGTTGAAGGTTACATTTCTCTACAATCTTTAAGTGGTCTGACATGGTATTAAAAAAGTCGGATATTTGGCCATAAGCCGTGCGATGCCCGGCTGTCGGCGAGATAAGCGCTCGCCGACAAGGACTTCGTGGTCAAGCTGATTGCAAGCGACGTTATGCCATGGGGGGCAAAAGGAAATTATTCCATAAGGAAAAATTGAAAAAGACACTAATAGATCCGTGAATAATTTTTTTGACTACCGCAAATGATCAATATATAACCTGATTTTTGTGTCGGTGGCCTTTTCCACGGCAGAGACAATTAAAATAAAATATTAATTCAGGCTATGCGAACACCAAGGGGACCTTGTCTCTAAGAGCGTTC
This sequence comes from Gymnothorax reevesii, assembly GCA_029721435.1. Classification (NCBI taxonomy): domain Eukaryota; kingdom Metazoa; phylum Chordata; class Actinopteri; order Anguilliformes; family Muraenidae; genus Gymnothorax; species Gymnothorax reevesii. The sequence goes on along the minus strand of CM056579.1, from coordinate 97,206,554 downwards.
TCATAAGCTGCACTGCAGCGGTTCTCTGCGTGTAGCACTGGTCAGGAGATTCCATGCTGTCGGCTTATGTCATTAGCAAGTCGGTAAAGTGAGCAGGTGTAACGACACCAGTGTTTTCAGTTATTGTATTTGATGAATGGCTTTGTTAGATAGCGACTCGACTGCTTCACCTGTCTTTTATGTAAAGTTACAGCGAGGTAGCAAAGGCTGTTGTTGCTTAACTTGCCTTGGATGACGGGTATGTATTCGGTAACTGTTGAAGGTGACATCCTATAAGCGTGCATGTAGCTAACACTTGCTTTGCTTTTTTGTAGTATAAAATGTTCGAGATGCACCTAAGCTGAGTTGTTTATTACCATTACTTTGAATATCTTACACCGATTCACGGTACTGTGTTTTGCTGCTTCATGTATTATATCGAGGGCTGACTGCAATAAACAGTTATGTCCAGATCTTGTGTATTGGGCATAACTGTTTATTGCAGTCAGTCCTCGATATGCTGCCTTTCGGTTCAGTAGTACCAGTTCTATTAGCACATCCATGGTTTCATCAGCGTTTACAAGGCTTTTTGATACACGGTCGCTGCCGTAGTTGCAATACGTTTTTAAAAAAGTTAGGCGCTAGAGTGCATTATTCGTTTGAATGTAATACACGATTCCAACGCTGGATGGGAGTAATTCCAAACACAATGTCCCTTTAAAGTTTTAAAATTTTGTCTGTAATCCCTTGCTGTCCGATATGTCATAACAAATTGGGGCCATAACGAGCATATTTAGCCACAAAACTTATCACCTGCATCAGTTCTCAGACAGTCTTAGTAAACAGCTGCCACAACATATTTATAACGTGCGTTGGTAATGAACTTTGTCCAACCTTGACAGACAGCGAACAGCAGTGATTCATCCGCCATTACAAAACCAGCCATCAAGACGTACATGAAGAAGTGATGATGTATTACGCCCAGATTTCCGTGACTGAGCACTTTCTATTTATATTCTAATTAGGTATTTGATCAGGTTTTATCGTGCGTAAATGTTTCACACACACTTCATCGGCAAATTTGATTTTCATTTACTTTTGTGAATGCACATTGTGGAAAAAAATCCTAGAATGAAAAACCCGGTCAGGCTCGTATTTCCAATTATTGCTTCTCACCGCAACCATAAAAGGACATCTGAAAGGAACCACAACCATGAGCTTGTTGACGGACACACTTCACGCACGTTAATAGTTGAGAAACTCCTGGTAAAAATTCATCTAGGGGATTTTTGCAGAGGTTGTATTGAGAAATACGAAGCTTAGTTAAGCAGCTATCAATTAGCAATGGAATGCCTCTGTTTATGTTGGCATCAAGACCGCTCAGATGCAAAACATCATTGCAGTTTGTCACTACTTTATGTGTGAAAAAGCACCACATGCCTTGACATCTGTCACAGACTGGAATGTAGTGCAGACTCTGGCATCTCCTTGTTTGCTTTATCTCTTTAGGTATCATTAAGTGACAGAAAAGTGAAATGCACAGATTTTTTTTTAATTTTTTTTTATTTAAACTTATTTTGGCATGAGAAAACACAAGGTACGCAAAAAGAAAACATTAGCAAATTGTCACTCATCTGTGTTATGTGCATTTCAGCTACCCTAGTTTTTCTGTATTTCAGAAGTGGCATTTTGGATGCATTTTATTTGCTGTTTTTTGTGTCTCCCAGATCTGGCAGATCCCGGATGAGGGAATAAACAGCCCGATGATGGAGGCGTCCGTGACGTTAGAGGAGCACAGTAAGAGAGTGGGAATCCTGGCCTGGCACCCCACTGCTCTTAACATCCTACTGAGCGCAGGTGACATGTCTGTCTGTCTGTCTGCCTGTCTTGTTCTCCTAGTATCTGTCTGTCTGTTCACCTGATAGAGTCTGTTTCTGTTTGTCTACCTGCCCATCCCTTCGTCTTTCTGCCTGTCTGTGTCTGCTTGTTTGTCCATTTGTCGATCTCTCTCTGTCAGTCACCTGTGTCTTTGTCTGTTGTCGTGGAACTTCTGTGCTCAATTTTTTCAGGAATAGTTGAATTTGGAGAGACTGCAGTTTCTTCAAAGCAGATTTTATTGCTCTAACAAAGCCGAGAGGATTTCGTTAGAGCACACATGCTCCGGATATTTCTCTCCTCTCTTTGTTCACAGGCATTTCCTCTGTTTCTGATTACCTTGAACCATGTTCTGGTCATGCCGCCCTTATGTCCTGACCCAATTCAGTTCCTCTACGTGGTTACTAGTGCCCTGCCAGGCTGGGTTCATCCTTTCACCACAATGATATTGTAACCTTAGTTTAATCTACATGTCCTGTCCCCTTCAAGATTCCCTGTCTAGACCCTGTAACTAATGGTTGCACAACTGACTTCTCATTTCTAAAAAGAGAAGGCACCTTTTGGCCTCTTACAGTTCAATGGCCACTATGTGCTTCTTGATTGATTTGGCTTTATTTATTAATTTTATTTGTAAGGGACATGTACAAAAAACATTGACAGCTGCAGACCCAGTGTCCGTTGCCATGTACAAGTGTATGTAGCCAAAGCTAATTTCCAACACCAGTCCCTTGATGGACATTGATATTCCAAACATAATAAAAATTGACATTATAGTAAAATCTCAAAATCAGTTCAGTATTATAACACAATATAATGGTTAAAAGGAATAACAGCAATGCTAGTAGTAACCTACCGTGGCAACTAACAAACAAATTAAAAATACTGCCACATTCAATCTACACTTGATAAGTTAATTGATGTCATGATTACAGTTCTGGCCGAGTTTAAACCAGGAATTGACAGCAGAAGAAAATGTTTTAATATCCTGGATTTGTTTTAGACTCGCAGGTAAGGAATTCCGCAGAGTGTTACCTTTTAATTGAGAAAGCGGTTTGTGCAAAGGAGGTCTTACAGAGTCTGATTCTGCTGTTTCCCTCAACACCCCTCTCCCGGGTGTTGGTGGCAGTGTAATGAAGTCGAGGTATGAAAGTGTTGAAGTTGGGTGGAGCTAAATGGTGAAGACATTTAAATGCAGGTATGAGGTTGGTGTAATTAATGAAATTTTCAAAACCGAAAAAAAAAATTTTTTTTTGAATAATGCAGAGATGAAATCTTAATGGTTTTTTTATCTAGGACTTTGATTGTTTGATTGTAAATGGATGTAAGCGGTCTAATGGCTGAGGCTAATGCCTGAGTTCAATAAGTGATACTGTATGAAAGATGAGAAAAGATAATTTCATGTATAAATGTGAGAGCTGTGTTAAATGGTAAACAGTGTCTGATTTCTCTGAAAGTTTGGAGATTAGCCCTACAAATTCTACTCAGCTTTTTTATATGTTTGTCGAACCGGAGCTGCGAGTCCAAAACAATTCCAAGATGTTTGAAATCCTGAACCATCTCTATTTCATTATCTTTGATTTCTTCTTTGTAAGAGTCTATTGTGGGAAGCTTCCTGATTGAGAAACACATACAGACAGTTTTTTTGACATTTAATGTTAAGCAGGAAGTATCAAGCCAGCATGCCACCTTATCTATGCAGGCTGTTAGTTTGGCTGCAGTAATAGCGGGTGTTTTTGCCACTTCAAGCATGCCACTCACTTCAATGGTCAATCCCAGTATCAACGAAGCTTGATACTATGGGCTCTAATTTTTTGACGCAGTGCAGGGTGGTACAGCGTAGCGCAGACTACGCAGTGGTAATTTCGTCCGGTGCAGCCTGCGCAGTGGTAATTTTATGTGGTGCAACACTGTGCTCAGCCACATTGGTAATTTGGTAGACGGACGTGGGCCGAGATGGGTGTGGCGGCGTAGTAGGGGGAGGTGTCTCATATTCATCATGACTCAGTGACAATTTCATGGATAAAGTGTGAAGAGAGCTTGCCAGCTCTAACCTGGTTTACTTTTTGTGCAGTGGTAATTTGGCTGACTGGCGCACAGTGCACCCACTAGGCGTGTCACCATCTACACGTGTAAACGGTTACACGGATAACAAATCATAACCGTTTAGAAAAATCAATAACCGTGTACACGTCATTTTTTCCTCCTCTGGTTGGTGTTCTGTCGGCTTTTCACGACCTGATCACACATTCTCGCGTCTAAAGAGGAGGAAGAAAACACATTTTTTTCGTCAATTTTAGTGAATAATTGTAAGAGTCCCCCTCTACTTTTTATTATTATTGTACGCCGCCAGAGGCGTACAATAATAACCCTCACAGGTACATTACCTGGGTCAGGGTATAGACTCCGGACGACTGTCGGCTTCGTCTTAGCTAATATTTTTCCTCTTTGACTGTCGCGCCTGTTCGAAAACTTGATGCCTGCAGAAATTTGATGATGCCTCTGACAAGTACTTGAGGTAAGATTATTAGAATTTTCCTTACCACTTTCTTTCAAATGATTTCTCTATGTTGTTAGTATGCATGGTGCCCAGCAGAATTTCAAATTTCTTGTATTGTCAATGTGCAGAAAAACAGCAGGAATGGAACAGAATTTTATGGTCTGTACAACTCGTGTACCTGTACCCTTTCTCACATACAGTACCGGGAATCTTTATTTCTGCTGTTTTTGTGATGTCTCATATCCATCTCCCAGTCCTTCTGTCCCCTATTGCTTCTCCAAGCTCGGTCAACAAACCCGACAGATACATTGGACGATTTCAAGACATTTTGTCGGCGGTGTATAATGTACCAGCTCCTGGTGCTCTTTTTTTAACTTTGTGGATATAAAGGTGAAGGTTTTTTCCTCTAACTTCAGCTTACTTTGGCTTCTTTTTGAGTTGCTTTCTCTCGCCAATGCCACATTACTTTTACTATGAGACGTATATTAAAATTCCAGACGCAGCTCCCGTTGCGAGAGAGGGATGCAGTTTGCACTTTAAGTTTTTAAAAAAATCTACAAAAGTGAGCAATAGTTAAAACAATGATTAAAAAAGAAGGTTAAACCTTTTTCAGCTTTCACTTCTTCGTTTTCTTATCTGTCAAAATGGTAGAGGATTTTATCTTCAACTCATTTTACTTTCTGTGGTTATATAGCGCAAATGCGATAGAAAAAGCGCATAAATCTCCAACATGTAACCGGTTACACGTCGGTTAGAAGTCCCGTGTACACGTGTAGAAAAAATATAAACGTTGACATCCCTTGCACCCACGTGACCGAAACCTCACAGCCAGGTTTCCAGAATGTCAGGCATATTTCAATGCAATAGTTACAATGGAGTTACAAAATTTGCCAGCCAACTTCATAAAATGCTCATGACATGTCTTTTGACGCTTTGAAGGAAAGTGAAATGAAATATTGTCGAGAAATACTCATAATAACGGTTTCAATTGTCTGCACTAAATTATAGGGACTTATCTGGTCAGAAATGCAATTTGAAATGACTGCCATGGGTGTAACCAGTCGTGTCCTCACATGTTACATGTTACCATAATGTTTGCAAATGGCATAAAGATGACCTTGGCAAAATAAGGTACTCACTACCTGCATCAAAAGTTCACAAAGCGTCAGACAATCATATATACCATGCTCTTAAAAATAATGATTGAAAAAAATGATTTTTTTTAATGATTTTTCTGTGCGCTATCACTGTAGACTGTATAAAAAAGATTGTGGGTCTGAAAAGTGAGGCCAATGCAGAAATTGCATTCCATTTAATGGCCAGCAGATGTCGATGTCGGTGTTTGCAGAATTGGAAAAGGTGTATTTGAATTTTCATAACCATTGTAACACATTTGTACAGTTTAGTATGGAGTGAGCCAAATACGAAGTGAACATTTTCTCACTGCGGTTTTCTGTGTGCTTCAGTAATTTCAAATGTACAAAGTTAAGAAGACGCAACCTAACTTGCTGTTATGCAGGGGTTAATATACATCTTCTGGAGGCCCAATTAATTTCTATTGGTTGTCTTTGGAAAGGTCATACTCTGAATCAACAGATAATTATTGAGAAAGAGCAATGTTAGGGTGAACTAGAGGTCTACTTTTATGTAGCACAATATGTGCAGCTACTAATTAGAATGTATTTATGGGAGAGACTGTTAGCAGTGAGAAATGATTCCTGAATTCTGTGAGGGATGTATCTACATGTAAAACAATGGTAGAGTAACATGTTTGTTTAATTTCTGTTAAGCTCTTTTTTAACTACTACTATTTCTACTGGCAAACCTTTGGGCTCTTGTGGTTCAAGCTTGCTGTTACGATGGAACTGTTTTTTTTTTTTTTTTTTTTTTTTTTTGTCGCAAGAGATCATTTTTCCAGCTGCTGGATGGACTATTGGCAAATATGTTCGGCTGTTTACAGGTCAGGCTTGGTTGAGGAGTTTAATTTATACGATTCAGAGGAAATGGTGTTGGGACTATATTCTAAATCGTTTACGGGCACCACCTTCCTACAATTATTCAATATACATTTCGGGTGTGCAACATATTGATAGGATATTGCAACTGAGTGCATCATTTAAGCAGTTCTATGGATGCTTGCCTCCTGCGGTCTGCACCTGTATGCAAGTAGATCAATATGCAAAGGCAAGTATCAGATTCACTGTATTAAGTGTTAGAAACCAGAGGAGAATGCAGTGCAATATTGTCATCTTCATTATCAATCCATGCTTTATAACTGATTTTTGAAAGCGCTGTTATTGTAAGAAATGTTAACATCATTTGTGTGTGGTTTTCCTCCCAGGCTGTGACAACCTTGTGTGTATATGGGACGTGGGCTCAGGGGAGCTTGTGTACCGGCTGGATGAAGCCCACTCTGATCTCATATATAGTGTGAGCTGGAACCGCGAGGGCAGTGCTATTTGCACCGTGTCCAAGGACAAGGCGCTGCGCGTCATCGACCCGCGACGGGGAGTCGTGCTGAAGGTTAGACCGGTTGTAGTTGCCCTTCTCTCTTGTGCATTCCTGCCACATGCTGCGCTTCTATCAGTATCAGGACCATGAAGAATAAATGTTTAAAAAGGGCCGCAGTTCTGAGGTGGTTCACATGATGTAGTTGGTAATGTCTACTCTGTTCCTCCTTATATAGCTTATTCTTTGTTTTCTAATCCAGGGTTTTGAAGTATTGAGCCAAAAAGTATAATTTGTGTAATGGTCCAATTTTTTAGAAATTGAACTGCTCGTGTTTTTGTGTGCTGAAATAAATGTATCACCTCAAATGTGACAATTATTTTGTGCATGTGTGAAAAGTTTTGTGCACACAGATGTAATTTGCGTGTGCAAAAAAGTTAGCGTGTCAGTACGTCGCCCACTGACGAGAAAGTTTCAGGAAGTCAAACTGATCAATCAGGGGGCAAAAGGTTCTACCTAATGAGTTTCGGAGAGTAAAAAGAGCCTTGACACTGCCTTCTTGTCTTTTTGGTCTGTTACCGGAAGTAATAAAAATGACCAGATGTTTTTTTGTGACCGGATGCGCCACAAACAAGCGTAAGAATCCAAAACTCAATTTTTTTTTTTGCAAGATTTTGAACTGCAACACCATGTATCAGGGATAACTGGGGCAGCCTGTTGTATTGCGACTCGAGTTGTTGGGAGTGATTGTTCCCCATCTCCTCCTCCTTTAGTCAGCAAAACTCAATACTGTCAGTTTTGAATATAGAAAGCTTTGTAAAACAAGCTGTTGTTGGAGTAGGCTACTCAATTTTTTTTTCCCAATATGGTGAATTACATTTGGATGATGTTCGGAGATTCTTCGCTATAGCGTAATATGTTTACAAAAGTAACTGGCTTTTTCCTTAATCAGCTTTGTGAACTCAACCCCTCTTGTAAATGAGAAATCCTGAACCATAACTCAGTGTTTCTATCTGCAAACGTGAGAAGGCAATATGGTCTATTATTAGTTTCTGAGCATTTAGAGTAGGCCTATGATAGCCATGTTAAAAACGGCCTTTCTAGGCAGACTCCTATGTGGCTGATGAAGGCAATTAAAATGTTTATTAATTTATTCATTCATTTTTAACAGTCGGTTTTTGTCATTTTATGATCCTTAAATAGCTACCACTCAGTTTTTGGTCCATTCAGGCAAATGCTAGCACCCAACGTGTCTATTTCCAATGAGTCAACTGACTAACTTTTGTTGATATGTGGAGCTAAAACTCAGAATATCTTCGAAATGCAGTAAAACATTCTGGGGGAATCGAGTTGCATATTTGTACCCAGCGACAGCCTCAGTTTTGCAAAGTTTTCTTTATTTAGGGAATTGAGAGCAGCAAACGAAAGGCAGGAAAGGTAGACTGCAATTCCTTCCAGCTACTCAAGCCTTAATAGGCTGCTGTAGTTACTCCTGATCTACTACTTGGTTTTGGTGATGGACCCTGTCACTTTACAATATTTTGGCATTTATATTATTTCAGCTTTGAATGGGAAGGATGGGAAGGCACCATCAAGGCTTGTTTTCCTCTCTAGACCTCGTTAAAAACGTTTGAACCCTGGTTGAACCTTTAGACAGTGCTCAGAATGTCCACTTGTCCACTATCTCATTCACTGACTTTACAGTGTTTCCAAAAAACTAGGTGCAACCTAGTATATAGCTGGGCCGCCAAGTGCTGTATGAGAATGTGGGCCCAAGAAAAGGGTGCTAAATGAGGCAAAGATCAAAAAATTATATGAAGTGCAAGTTTAGTAGTGAGCTGATGCCGATAAATTAAACAAATTGGGATATAAGGGAGTGGCGAATTCGATGATGGAGGAATCCACACATAAATCAACGGCAGGGAACCATGCATTTTTGGTATGTGATGTCTATAATTGATAATAGAATGACCGTATCAATATCATGTCGCAATTTTGCTTCAGAAAACTGATTTTTAGCTCGCCGGGACGAATGTCCGGAGAGCTATTGTTGTACCCCCGGCGTCCGCGTCCGTCCGCGTGCAGAAAAACTTTAACCTTGCCCCCCGGCGAGCTCTGTTGTCTTTCTGACGACTCCTGTTCTTAACTACTAATGGGGATACCACTGGCTCTCTATAGCTGAAGTGGTTGCTACAGAGGACAACAATTTTTTTCTGTCGCAGGAGATCATTTTGTGAACTGCTAGATAAACACTACGGGCAAGTGTATTGAGCAGTTTGCAATTCAGGCTTAGCTGAGGAGTTTCATTCATGCAACTCCTAAAAAACTGGGATTGGACTGAACGCATCAATATTCTAAACCGTGTCCGAGCTCGGCTTGCTTGTGAATATTCAGTAACTGATCCGGGTGTGCCATCTAGTGAGAGAATAGTGTAACTGCCTGCATAAATAGAGCAGCTCCATGTCAGGTGGAATCCACATCTGCACAGACGGGTTAAGGATCGAACCGGAATGTACATAAGAAAAATAAATGAATAAATAAAAAGCCCACTCGCACATCCGAACTTGCGCCATCAAAAGTATCTTTGAAACCAGTGATCACTAAAATCGCGAAACAGAACAAATCTTATTTCTATTGTATTTCGTTGTGATTCCACATTACTTCTTTGTCAGTTTTCTTGACGAAATAAAATTACTTCCAAAGGTAGACTGTGAACAGTGGTATATCACATTCACGAACATATGTTTCTCTTTTTAAGGTTGCATTTCCAGTGAACGTTTTGTTGCGCAGAAAGCAATGTTTTAAAATAGTGGTGCATTAACTTGGACCTGCCAGTAAGAATAAACGGCCTGGAGAATGAGCTCCAATAATTTCTCTAACCGCAAAATAGCTGGCTCGTTTAACTTTGCTATGAAGAAATCCCAATTCTAACCAAAGCATCTCCATGGAAACTCAGCTAAGCGGTTAGATTTAAAATCGGCCAATCTCAGAAGACCATGCCAGGACCGGTCTCCTACCACTAGTGAGACCCAGGCATGCACAAAACAAGTGCGCACACAGGCAATCGCGGAGTCACCCAGTCAAAGGAATCCTTATTCGCACACACCTCAAACTCCCGCTTCTCACACAAAAAACTTTCATCCTGTCACCAATGTAACCACATCATTCTAGGCAGGAGACTTTGCTGAGTGCATTGATACGAGTTACGTCAACACCCGGCCAGCCAGCCAGCCGAATGTCGGCCAATCAATCATTGAAGTTCTTACCCGCCGGCCAACCAATCGCTGAACTTCTTCCCCACCGGCCAGCCAATCATTGAACTTGATCACACACTCAGTCAGATACTCACTTCATTTCGGGCTCGGCTGCTTGGCTTGGCTGCTGTTGCTGTGCTGACCTCTTGGCTGTGCTGTAGCACTGTTTGTTGGTGATCATTCTGCTTGAGTTGAGACGGAGAGAGGGGCGCTAGGATTGGAGCAGAAGGTTTAGTCATGGGTTTACTCTTGTTTTTAAGATGTTCAGAAATGACCGTTTGTCCTGCCTCCTTGTAGGAGTTTCCCCCGAGTTTCCGCACAAGTTTACATGAGTAAGGAAAACTAATTTGATTGGGCATTATCGAGCGGGGGGCTATATTCAATGTTTGGGGGAGGACACAGTGTTTACTCTGGGTGGCCCGTAAAAAAAATTCCAACGACCACAACACCACTGGTTATGAATCGTGAAATCTTTTTTCAGCTGGCTACATTGGTAAAACTAGCAGTAGCCAACTTACAATGTGTAAGATATTGGTTTATAAAAGAGCAAATGTCTACGTTAGTAGCCTAGCTAGCAGCTTACTGGTACTTTCGAAGGAGGTACCCCAACTGTGTACGCTGTCGGGACCGCTGTATCCATCAGGATTAGATCCTTTGCCAACCCAGCTAAGTATTGCCCATAGTTTGAGAAGCAGGATTGTATGAAGTGCCTTCCTCACACCCTGGATCTCGCTCACATCCCACTCTCGTCGAAGTGCAGGAATTCAAGCCAGCCAGCTCGTATCCCTGCATCCGAAGGGAGGCTGAACAGATTAGTTTGGGTAGACGGACACCCAAGCAAACCCCTCCTTCGTCCTCCTCCAGCCATGCTAGATCACATATTCTAGGCTACTTAGCTACCGCTACTAACACCACTAACACTCACACACACGCTAACTCACAATCTCACCACACACTCACTCACCCAAACGTGTCCCTGACTCACTCTCTTGCAACTGCACACTAGATACTAACCAGGGTTGCCAACTCTGATAAGACAAATAAGCGACCGCAGCTTCAAAAACAAGCCCAATATAAACTATAAAATTGCAGTACCTGGAGAAACTGTGCGGGCAAGCTGGAAGCTGGCGATAATGTGAAGTTTGGATTGCTGACAGTGTGAGGTTTAAGCTGGTGGAAATGCGTTTAAAGCTTCTTAAAATAAAATATCCCACTTTTTAATTTTTAATCGTGTAAAGGGATAGTTCAGATTTTTTGACATGAAGTTGTATGAAAGCACTTATTTAGGAAGACCTCCCCAAGATGCAACGTTACGACACATCAAACCTACTTCATATATTCATTTGACAGAAATTGTTGATGTTGCCTACTTAAACATTGCCATAAATATACACATGCTCCATAAGAAAAATATGACATGAGAACAAAGTAGTTTATCGCAAAATTGCATCAAAATTATATTTACACATATTGCTGAAGATTATGGGAATTATTCAGACGCGACATTAAAAAAAGGAAGTGGCTATTCACCCCACTACGGGATGAATGGAGGGAAAGACATTGGCTATCTGCCCCCCGGCGGGGCTGTCAGGAGAAGTAGTTCTGCCATTTACCCAGCAGCTGGGCCAATAAAAGATTAAATATTTTAATCCGCCCGCTCTTTGAAGTTACGCGCGGAAGCGCTGCAGGGCGAATAGCCTCTTCCCCAAAAAAAAAAAAAAAACCAGCTAAATGAAAGGCTACACGTTTTTCAGCTTTTCTAATGAGTTAATTCATTTTCCATTCAATAAGAAGCAGAACTCCTTTTAAGATCAAAAGCACATTTAAAATTGAAGTGGTTTACAGCTACAGAATCATCACCCCCAATAAATATTTTGACTATTGTCATTAACTGGCGTATATTTAAATTATTACATCAATTTATTTTAGGTAACGTTATAGCTTAGGTAGGCAAGATGACCAGGACAACGAGCAGCACTGTAAATTGGGGTGTAGTCTTTTATCTATGGTATCTTCCGTAAAAGCAAATGGTCTTGTGTTCCAGCAAGAGTCAAGCGATAATTCTTCTTCTTCCTCTTCTTCTTCTTCCTTCTTCTTCTTTCTTCTTTCTTCTTCCTTCTTCTTCAGCAGCAAATAACGTAAGATCGGGGCATTGATCCATTTATGGAAAGCCGAACTACTAGGTGCTACTGACCTGTTATCAATGGATTTCATTTATCAGTGTATTAAACGCTCTGTCTCCTTGTTACTTTAACTGTAAGCTGAGTCCTGCACGCATGTAACTGTGGTTTACTGTTAACATTCTGAGAGCCTCTGTTATGAACTGATCTGAACTGGCTATTTTAAAACTCGGGGAAAAAATCATATCAAGCGATGAACCAATAGCGACTGGGGACATCACTTTCATTTCTTTGTACTTTACTGGCTATATTTTGATACCAATATTTTGCCTATTTTAGATACGATCATAAATATATTTGGCTAATGCTAACAGTTGCTGGTAACTATCTGCTGTCATAGGATCTCTGCTTTGCCATTTTTACTGTAACCTGTTGTCTTGGATGCACCCAGCAAAAAGGCCGTTCTTCTCTGCATTCAATATGCTTTCGCTGGAGGCTACGTTTTTTTTCCTCAGTAGAGTTCCGGACACCAACAACTCAATTGCGTACAGCCAATCGGCGATCTTGTGCCGGACTTCTGAAGGAGTGTCTCGAGAAAGTAAATTTTTTTGTCTTTAGTGGCCTTGCACTAATAATGTAAAAATAACAGGGATTGTGTCAGCTTACTCTAGAAGATATGAATGCTCTGAACAGATAATTTTAACCAGTCCTAGCTGGAAACAATAAAAATGATTGGCAGGATTGGAAGCGGCCACCGCATTTTCAAATGAAGTACGCAAAGATTTTGCATCCTGGAGCTGGTTTCAGCGACTGTTCCAACTACAATATCGGAAATTCTTTTTCTGAGTTTGACGCAGAATTATTCTTTAAGAGTCGTATCTATCTTTGTCTTTGAAAAACGACAATCTTGAGGTTTGGGAAAAAGGCCAGCAGAGGGCAGATTCCAACCAAAAATGATCCATATCTAAGATATTTGAGTTTGGCTGAGTCATTTAGTCCAATGGAGATTTTAACGCAGGCGTTTCTTACTTATTGCGATTTCTAACTCAAAGATGGTAAGTCCAATCTAGGAAATGGAGGTACCATACGAAGGTGGAGAGTCTGCTGAGGAATATATGTCAAAATTGTGTTTGTAGTGCCAAAAATCTGGAAACTTGAACAAGTTAGAAAACTGTGCATTTAGCCTTTGCAACCTGTATTTTCTTGTGACATTTAACATTGGCGTTAATGGAGCTTCGGTGAGCGGCCCCTTCGCTTTTCGGCCCATACAGCCAACTGTTTGTCCAATTGCTTCCATAGTTATATTTTCGTGACCAGCACAACTTTTGCTACAGCTTGGATAAAAAAAATTATGCTGTGAAAACTGTGGGAGTTGGAGCAAGTTTAAGAGAAGACTTCTGGACCGTTTTTGCTGATGTTCATCACTCAAGCCATGATGTCTCCACACTCGGAATTAATTGTAAAAAAAAAAAAAACGATAATTAGAAAATTATAGAAGTTACAAAAAAGTGGAACGGTAAATTATCCAAGCGTAGCTTAACATTTTACAGTTTGAATGACGTTTTTAGCTATAAGTATGACCGTAACAAATAGCTGAAAATGGCTAAATTTTAAAAAATCTGTTTCATTGTTTCCTATGGGACAAAAATATTGAAATAAATATTAATAACTCAAAAAGTATGAAAGATATCAAGATGATAAATAATAGCAACCTAATTCAGTACAAGCTGAATGTTTTAAAGTTTGAATTAAGTTTCTAGGTTAAAGTATGTAAGAGTAGTGAGCACAAAACGCAGAGAATAAATAAAGAAAAAGAAAGAAAGTTTCGGAAGAACATGAGTGTGCAAGCTTCCAGCTTGCCCGCTAATTAGACGTTACTGAAATGGTGTAGACCTGGGGTGGAATCTCTTTCGTTTTGTTGAGCAGGGGTGGGGGGGAGTTAAGATTATCTTCCATTTATTTGAGCAAGGGGCTAGGAGGGAGGGCAGGTTCTCACATTACTTATCTTGAGGCTGTGAGCAGACAGTCAATCAATGAATCGAGGGGGAAGAGCAACCATAAATGTATAACCATCAGGTCACATGTTACACTTCTGTAACAAGCAATCATATTTTCAATAACAAGCCCAAAGAAACGCAATTCATGACCTGTAATTTTTTCAAACCACTTCAGGAAAAAAGAAGCCCAAAGTCACGTATAAGCGCACTTGGCAACTCTGATACTTACTGTCTAAAACCCACGAAACCACTCACTAAAACTCAAAACCACTTACTCCTGCAAAAACCACTATTCGCTATCAAAACTTCCTGGTTTTTCTCGGACGTTTATATCACAACGACAGTAGCCATTTGATCGACTTATCGATCCTAATATCATTAGCTGATGAATCGTGAGCAACGTGACGCATAATTTGCTCGCCTGCATTATCCAATGCGAAAAAAAACTACCCCACTTTCACTCCGGATTTACTCGAAAATAGAATTTTGCACAAAGTTTGGGCTACATCGTCTGGTAGATGAGTGATTACACTAATTTTAAGACCCATAGTGAGATCAAATTCATGTTTCTTTTCTGCTCACCTTTAAATGGGTTTTTCTGAAAATAATTTGTGTGTAAAAGTTCAAACATTAAAAGTGGTAAGACAATTTGCTCCCAAGGTATAACCTTTGTCGCATTAGGGGCGGGGAGAAACTTCCCTTATTTCCCCTTTTTTTTCCCCTTGTAACAACTTGGTTAGCCAAACAAATAGCCAAATTAAGTCGCTAATCTGGTCAAACAAAAGCGACGGGTTTTTTTTTTTTTTTTTTTTTTTTTGGAGTTTTTGGGGTTTCATTCTCTTGGGAGCAAATTAAAATAATCTTTGGAGCTAAATAAGTTGTTTTCATGGACTTTGCTACTCTCGCCTGGTTTTTCTGGAGCTGATTTTGCTAGCAAACTTCAGCAAGCTTCTCTACGCTAAGAATATTATCGAATTACCTGGATATCTAGATAGCTATAACCTGGGTTGGTTTCATACTTGGTCGCTTGCCTTTCATACAGTTTTCCAGCCAATAAATATTGATGTTCACCAGGGTTTTTAGTCTATTTCGGTCTTTCTTTTACTGTATATACACATTGCCGAGCTTGAATTAAATATTAACGCTAACCGGGATTTTAGTCTTTTTCGCATCTCGTTTTTACTGAGGGGCTCTTCTGATTAAACATATTGCAAATTACATTATTTTTGTATTTCCCTCTGGTGGTGGTGCCTGGACCAGCTGGTTAAAGTTTAGCTGCTTGTTTGAGTGCTTAGCGACAGCTTGTTGGGGGAGATGGCTTGTTTAGTTAGCTCTCATAGTAAATGTCTTGTTTAATTGGTCCATTTGAATTAAAGCGTTCCAGGGCTTTTTTTTCGCTTACCTTTGTTGTATTTGTGGCTTGCAAGCTAGATAGTTACTGTTTGCATTTTTGACTTGGAATCTGAGATTTTAGTGTTTAGATAGTAGGGCAATAGGTACTTGAGTCATCCATTTGATTCAGTTGGAATTTTAAACGGTGAGGTTTACCGGAGTGCTCCGCCCCCTCTCTCCTCCAGTTTCTCCTGGGCATTGTAGTTGCCCAAGACGAGTTAGTAAGCTACCGCTGATATTGTGTGTTGGTATTTTAGTTCATCACTTAGCTGGGTATTGGAGGCTCTCATCTGAGAACAGTATCTGGAGGATTTGGGATTGGGGATTTGTCTGGGCTTTGCCCTTTTCTCCCTGAACAGCGTCTTTGTGACAGCCTGCCTGTGAAAAGCGCTATACAAATAAAATTGAATTGAATTGAATTGAGAAGCCAGTCTGTGATCATCTGGATTCTGAGCTTAGCCCTGTGATATTTTTAGACTAGTGTACTAGTAGAATTGGGATTATATAAAATCAAGTTAGTCATCTGAGTCCTTATTACATATCAAATTTTTGTCTCAATTTGGTTCTTCATTTTTGCTAAAGGAGGATTTTCACACTTACCTGTTTCGACCTGTATTAACTGCAATGAAGTCCAACAGCACCCGCTTCAAATATTTCCACAAGATATTTAGTCCTTTCCATGTAATTGGAGATAATTGCCTGTAATTTCCATGATAAAACCCAAAACCGAGGCCGCCGTTTCAGCCCGCGAAAGTACGGGATTGCGACATGAACGCGGCGGCTGAGAGAGTAAACAAAGCATCCCTGATCAGTGATATGCATTGTGCCATTTTATAGTTTATATTCTATATTTTTGAGTTTATAACCCAACAGCGTATTAAATCCCTGTTCTTTGGGAACGTGTGCATTGTCACACCGGCCATCTGACACAACTGTATGCCTGAGAATGAAGCATTTTCAAAGCAATTTCGGATCTATTCACTGACGAGAAAATCTCATTAAATCGAGTGCATCAGCCATTATGACTGGAAGCGCCAGACGGCCGTGCAGACGTCACAATCTCGCGCCCAAGAATCAGATGAAACGGGCGCTACGGAAAATAATGGCGCTGTCCAATGGGCTCAATTAAATTAGACTTTTTTTCTCCAGTGGTTGAGGTGTCCCAACTGATTCCGGCCCTTGCAGGAACTCAACTTTGCCACTGACCCTGAGAGAGGGGGAATTGATGAGCAGTTGAGTTGGTGATAGTGGGGGACTCAATTATTAGAGGAATAGACAGCTTACTCTGTTCGCGCGACAAGGAGTCTTGTACGTTGTGTTGCCTGCCTGGTGCGTCAGACGACCTCTGGAGTATGGAAAGTATGGTCCATACTTAAAGAAAGATATAGAGGCTCTAGAAAAAGTTCAGAGAAGAGCCATTAAGCGAATTCCAGGTGTAAAAGATGAAAGCTACGAGAAGAGGAGGAAGATCCTTAAACTTTTTTTGTCTTAGGAAAAGGAGACTTAAGGGTGATCTGATTGAGGTCTTTAAATATGTTAAAGGGATTATGTCGGATTCTTTCGGCCAAGTTTTGTTAGTAGAACTTGAGGTCTGAAATGGAAGTTGACCAAGGGTAAGTTTAGCACTGATATTCAGAAATATTTTTTCACCCAAAGAGTAGTGATATATTCTCAATGAAAAAAAAAAAAAAAACTGGCAAGCCTAGTAAGGCTGAATGGCCTGTTCTCGCCACTCATGTCATGTTGTGTTATGTTCAGTATTGAATACGCACACAATAAATTTGTTTATCCGTCTCTCAGGCTTCATGAAATCTCACTGTTGAAAATATTCTTGCACATATTTTAATTCCACTTACACAGATTATATCTGTGTTCACATAACTTTTTTACAAGCTAAAAATATGAATTACCCTTATTTGCATCCATAAATTTCCAGTATGTTTTGCAATGTCTGCCTTCGTTACGGGATTTTACATTCGTGTGGAGTTAACTGGGGGGGAAGTTCAGTCCTTCACAGTTGCACAGCTTTGCAGCTACTCTCAGACCTTGCACTGTGTGATAAATTCTGACATTTTGGCCATCTTGTTTGGGTCACGGATTTCTTGTACACTTGTAATCTCATTCCCAGGTGAGAGAGAAGGCCCACGAGGGCTCCCGGCCAATGAGAGCAGTGTTCCTCTCTGACGGAAAAATTCTGACTACTGGATTCAGCCGCATGAGCGACAGGCAGATGGCATTATGGGATACGGTGAGAGACAAGTGAAATGGTCATCAATGGATGGCCTCCCAAGAAAGGCTGGACATTACACCAGTCTGTTTGCTGAAATTTCCCCATAACTAACCATTTTGTGTGTCATTATATTACAGAATTTGTTGTTCTGCAAATAAATGTAACCTCCAAATATACTCTATGTTGTAAAAAATTGGTGTGCTCTTTATTGAAATCTTATAGACCCTTTTGGTTTAAGGACATGAAAAAGCGAGATTTGGAGTGCGCGTGCTCTTTGCTGACTATATGGGGCAGAAGATGCACAAATCCTATTTAAAAGGTGGGGAATTATAAGTTATTTCACTTTCCCCATGGTAAAAGGCGTGGATTGGGACTATAAACAGGAATATTTTTCATTCGGGAACATTCTAGGGTGTGCAGCGCACATTTTGTGTCTGGACCGCGAGATTAAGAATTCAGTATTCAACCTACTCCAAATATCGACTGATGTTTGGGTACCCAGAGAAACATTAGGATATGAAAACACATTGAGCGTACGTCCAGTTAAAGAAATTCAGAGTCTAGTTACAAGTGCTGCTATTCGTGTCAGTTGCGTGTCGTTAACAGTGAACAGTGTCTGTCATGTCACTGATGATACACTGGGTTGCTAGGGCAGGCGCAGCATATGCATTCGCGATATTAAATATTAATGTTAAATTCTAAACCTCCTTTCTCACTGATAAAACTCCACTAAAACATATTGGCGCCCCCCTTTTAAAATCGTTCTGGCAAATGAAAAGCCGGGAAAAAAGTGGAGGCTGGATCAAAAATTATTTTCCTCCTGACAATACAGCTAGATAAGCTCTATTAGATTTCTCCTACCAATTGAAAGCATTGACTTCTTCAGCGCAACAGACACTTGAGCGACTATATTGGCGAGATACTGTCAAGGCAAGTCCATGACATTATTTTCAGCACAGATGAAAATCCGAAATCAAATGCGTAGCGCTCAGTCAAACAGTAATGATATGGCCTTGTATTTTACATGTGTACCTGCGCACTTATCCATGTTAAAAGGCGATTAGGGTCATGTGTGCTTGCTGGTTGTTTTGAACAAGGAAAATTTTTCGCAAGAACACTGTAGCCATTAGCTTACATAAGGCATGGGACCCAAACATGGTGTAAATGACATTATTTCACGTCCGCAAAACTGACTGGCGAGCAAATGCCAATTTGTTGGCTATAATAACAAGTATTTATGAAATCGAAATCAGAAGGAAACCAAATTATTATTGCAAGCAGCGAAAAGAAAACCACACCTACACTTAGCTCTGAGGGGCTAAGTTCTGTAATGTGAGCCCCACAGAGCTTACCTAGACTGAAAAATTTGTATGGTACTAACACTCCCCCTTTGGCTTGATATTTTTTTGCATGGAGTTTGACATCTACTTAAAGTCGTATGTAGCCTATTGGATCGAACAAAGCCAGTCCTTTTTCAAAATGTGAATACAAAAACTGGACACTGCAAAACAATAACACCTTGAAACAACAAAAGATTAAATAATTATTTGACGATTAGTGGGCCAACTTAAATAACTTATAATATCAACCAGTACCTGAACTATATTTCTCCGATCAGATCACTCTTTCCTTTTAGGTTGCGTCAGTGTGAGACCCTACGTTTGTAGGGGAACACAGAGCGAAGCCAACATTATTTGGGTCAATGAAGTGGGGCCAGCCCTGACAAAATGAGTACTGCAGACTCTAGTGTGATCATTCGGGACAAAGTTCTTCCGATTTATAGCTCAAATCCACGCCTGTTATTGTCTCTTGCCAAGGGGAACACGAAAAAACTTAATGTCCCCGTCTTTATGATACTGGTTTATGCACTCCTCTACGCAACAAGTTGCCGATATATTTCCTTTTGCCCCACATCAGCTATATTGGGCATGCGCGCGTGGACTTCCGGACTTAATCTGAACTGGTCTATTGACATGCACAGAAAACCTGACATTTTTATTGAATAATAAAATTATTCCAGCTTCCATTGAGGGAAATTTCACGCAATGCTGCTCCACGATTGTCCGCTACCGCCTCGAAGCGTGGAGCGGGGGACATAGCATTCGAGTTGGTACCTTTGTCCGTCCGTTTGTCCATCTGTGTCACTGGTGTTAGCGCGATATCTCGAGCCATTGGACCGATTCTGGTCATATTTGCCACCAACATGTACTTGAGGGGTCCTGCGTCATCGGTCAGTTTTGAAGACCTTGAGGTCATAGTCAATGTCACAGTGCAATTACATACATTTTGCCTGTTTAAACCTTGTTAACGCGATCAATTTTGCTCATGTTTAGCAGCAACATGTACTTTGGGAGGGGTGGTCGTGTTGTGCAACACGTCAATTTTGGTGACCTTGTGGTAATTTTCCAAGGTTACAATGCAATTACATAGATTTTGCCTTTATAAATCTTGTATGAACAGTGAAGTAATACTTAAAATTTGACATTTGTTGGAGAATTTTCTGTTGGAAGATCTTTCATGTGGCGGGCCAGGGGATACAGTCATGTTAGTGGCAATTGCATGTTCGGAAATTGTTCCCTCTTCTGTATATGCTCCCCTCACAACTCCAGTTTTTTTCAGTGGAGCCCTCAGTCAGAGAGGGGATGGATGCGTGTTACGAAAGGAAACTGCCCATTGGTCCGACGACCCATTGGTCCGACCTCCCGTTCCTCCGACAAAATGACCCATTGGTCCCACCTCCCGTTACTCTGACAAAATCGACCACAGAGAGCGAGAGAGAGAGAGAGAGAGAGAGAGAGCTCTCAGAAACGCACATCACACACGGGGGGGGGGGCATGTGTGTTTATTCATCGCGCAAGGGAACTAATGGGAGGTCGGACCAGTGCCATGGACCCGTTACGAAATCCTAATGATAACGAATTTCCTTTCGGATTAGTGTTGTCTTGGTGCTGTGCTTAACATCCATGCTTCTGTGCTTGTGCCCTGTCTTTGTCTGTAGCAAGACCTGTCAGATCCTGTGACCATTCAGGAGATGGACACCAGTAATGGTGTCCTCTTACCCTTTTATGACCCTGACACTAACATGGTCTACCTGTGTGGTAAGGTATGTATGCTTTTCTCTCTACTTCCATCTCCTTCAGTGGTGTCACCAGTTCACTGTCTCTCTGATGAACCCATGGCATTTTTTTGACCTAGGTCATGGACAGAAATATGTCTTGTTGGCAGTGGAGGGCAGAAATGTATTTGGCTGGTTTTGCTACATGTATTTTTGAAGGCTTTGTAATGTTCAATGTACTATGAAAGCATTGTTATACTGATGATGGATGATGATGTGAATGATAAACTTGAAATTATTGTAGAATGAATGATGGGTGGAAGGAATGCTTTTGGGGCAGAGTCTTGGGTCCCTGGGAAAAGTAGTTGACACATAAGGTTGGTGGTTCAAGCACCAGCGTTGCTGTTGACGGCCCAGTCCAGCTGTTTGGCCCTTGAACAAGATCCTTAGCCCCATGTTGCTCCAGATGTATTTGCGCCTGCTTAGTTTGATCAGCTGCAAGTCTTATTAGAAAAAAACCTCCGTTAAATTACTAGTAATGTAATGCTGGTAATTGTTATTCCAGGCTGAAGAAGCTGGTAACTGT
Source organism: Gymnothorax reevesii (assembly GCA_029721435.1). Taxonomy (NCBI): domain Eukaryota; kingdom Metazoa; phylum Chordata; class Actinopteri; order Anguilliformes; family Muraenidae; genus Gymnothorax; species Gymnothorax reevesii. The sequence continues at coordinate 97,185,121 of CM056579.1, read as the reverse complement.
GAGAGACAATTAATGCTGTTGAAAATAAATGTGCAGTCAGGGCCTGGCTAGGGATCAATTCCAGTTCAATTACAGCAATTCAGGAAATGAAGTATGATTCAGTTATAACCATTCTCCTGAAGCATTATGGGATTTCTGCAATTTCTTAATTACATGTCAGTTAATTCTGTGACTGCACTGGAGAAAGTAACTGTATACACGATCTGTTGCACGATCACTAATCACGATCAAAGATCACTAATGATCAAAGTAGTGTTGCCCGATACACCGAAATTCGATACTTTTTTCGATACTTTTACTTTGAAAACGGTTCAATACTAATGTCTCTCCACATTCGATACTAGAGCCAAATGCGGTTTTTCTGAATGGCCACTGGGTGGCAGTACTAGCTGAGACATGTAACACCAGGGACATTTCAAAAGGAGACTACTCAAGCTGTTCTTGCTTGTAATTTGTTACGCCGTGGCATTAGTGGGCTTACTCCCCCATTTTGGGAGAATTAGAAGTTTTATGTAGTTTTTTTTTTTTTTTTTGTATGACAAGTTTGTTAATAAAGGGTTGATTTGAAAATGTGATCAACCATTGGGGACAGTCTGTTTCTGACAGGTGCATAGTAACTATGTACGGATACTTTGTTACAGTACTTAAGTAGTTTTTTTGAGGATTTGTACTTTGAGGTTTTTTTTTTTTTAAACCAGGACTTTAACTTTTACTCTATTACATTTAAAAGATAATTATACTTTTTCTTTGTTACTCTGACACTGGTCACTTCGTTACTCGTTACAAATTGAAATATGAATGTAATTAATCATTTAAGGATTATCTGGATGTGGCGTGTGGTGCTCGGCAGGGTATCTAAAGCGCTTTATGCAGATGTTTGCCAGCGGACATGGAGCTGCAAATTTGTGCACGCAGTTACAATATTCTATCAATAGATGGCACACCCAGATCAGTTATTGAATATTCACAAGCAAGCCGAGTTCACTCTAGGGTCATTCCAAGTGAAAGGACCAGATATTCCTTGGGAGTGTTGCTGCACCATTTTCAAATTAGTCTCAAATTTACATGCCACTAGATAGTCACAAAAGTACTTTCTATGCAAAATTGTAGGCCTGTAGCTCAAATAGTTACTGAGTTATGGGGGTCTGAAATTTTCAGAATTTTGGCTATAAATAGCCAAGAAAAGCCTCGCCAGGGTTTTTTGCATCTTTAAGTGGTTAATTCTCAGCCTCTAGACATATCAGAGAGCTGTAAGTTGGTATACAAGGCCTCTGTATGTAGCTAGTGCTCCACAAACATCCCCAGGTGTTTCCCTACACTCTGCAGGCCATGGGGGCTTGCTAAAAATGCCAAAAATGAAGAAAAACCTACTCGCGAGTGGGGTTTGAGGCCTTAAAGGTACTAGAAATACTGCACAGAAGTGTTCTGATACCCCTGGGTTCCATTCTACGCAAACTTGTGTGATAACTTAGCAAACTGAAGCTGTTCAGGTACCTCAGTTTGGTAAATATGAGCTCCCAAAGTTGGACGAGATTCTTAATTGGCTGTTTTTGGTGGCAAAAATCTCCATGTGAGACAGGTGCCAGAGACCCCAACTTTTTCTAAAAGACAGTTCCATCTGTCTTCTATCACTGCACAAAAAAGCAGCAGGGTTATATTTGTAGTTACTGAGATATTCGTATTCAAAATGGCATGGGTGATGCCAAAATCATTTTTTGCTTTTCAGTACTTTAAATTGGGATACAAGTATTAGTAGTCATTCCAATGACAGTATTATGTATATTTTGTTCTTTTTGAAATGTTAATTGTTAAAGATGACTACTTTCAAAAAGTATAATGCCCTTTTTGTGTCACTAGGTCTAGCTTAGAGGCATCCCTGTAGATATGTTGACACCGATTTGCAATGCATACATGTACATACATGTAATTATAACATACACATACATATACAAATTTCATGTATTAACTTGAATTTTCATGATTGATTAATTTTAAAATGGCAACAATCATTTTGAATTTTACAGTATCAGTGCAGTGGGATTAAACATGTTAAATTTAATTGTACAATGTGCAATTAGACATTGGGAGCTTACGGTGTGCACCCCTCATGAAGGGAGACTGAGGGATGCTGTCCCTCATTTTTCCCTTCAAAATCAATATGTCAGGCAGAAATGGCTGCCATGTACTCCTTAATGGTGGAGAAAGCCTTCCCGTTGTCCACCGTGTCTGGAAGGAAAGCCAAGATCACAGCTACAGAGCACTGAAAAGGCACCTCTCGTGAGTTTGAGTGCCACTTCTCAAAAATTTACCATTAGCTGTTATAAAGGAACTGTGTGAAGGGAACCCTAGCATACTGGATGCTCTCAATTACTCGGAGTGGAAGGCCCACAGTCCTCAGATTGAACCATTCGAGGGCCAGGCCCACAGAACCAGCCTCTCTGGGTGAGAGCAAAATATTTCTCTGCGCCACTGAGACTGTAGATCCTTGTGTAGCAGAGGCCATAGCTCCCGGAGGAGGAACTGGGTTATCTCTGCTGGTCAGTGCCAGCAGGGAGCTATGAGAATCATTGACCTGCCCTACTCCCTCTCCTGGGCTATGTTTCGGGAGATCAGAGCTATTGGAAGAAATGCGTACAGAAGAGCATGAGGCCACTGGTGAGCCAATGTGTCCATCCCCACAGGCGCATCCTGATCGTGAAGGGATAAAAATAGCGGATACTGAGCGTTCTACCACGTTGCATGGAGGTCCAGGAACAGCCACCCCGTAATGCTCCAACACCAGGCTTACTGCCCCTGAGTGAAGTCTCCATTCTGCATAAAATGGGTTCCCTTTGGACGGATGATCTGCTCCACGGTTCAGTATGCCCGGCACATGTGCGGCCTTGCAGGGCAAAAAAAATGTTTTCTGCTCCAGACAACCAGTCAGTGTGTCAGCAAGGGTAACAGAAGGGATCTCAGGCCCCCTTATGTAAGCCACTACTGTGATGTTGGCCTTCCGTTCCAACACATGATGTCCATTCACTGCTCTTCTACCAAACACGGCTCCTTCAGTCATATTGGGCGGCATCTGTTGTGACCACTTCTCTACACAAAATAACCCCCACAGGCACTCCCTGGGTCAGGAAGCTTCTGCTTCTTCATAGGATTAGTGCTACTGTGCAGGCCACAGAGACCCTTACCCTGTGGGAGCCCTGACGCCGTGGGTCTAGCCTGTGAGAAGCCACCCAATGCTACCTTCCCGTCATGTGCAAGTGTCCTGATGGAACTACCACCTGGGCTAAGGACTTCAGCCCAAGCAATCTTCGGTAGAGCCTAAGAGACCTAGATTTCCCCCTGCTAAAAGGACTAAACAGTCTCTCTGAGTGCTTGTAGCGTTCCTGTAGTCAGCCTGGGCTAAACTGACTCTGTAAGCGGACCTATAAAGGAGATCATCTGGCAAGGAAGAAGAACGCTCTTTTTAGATTTATTTACAAGCTAAAATTCACCCAGTATCCCGTGAGTGACTTAGTGTGATCTGCTGCCCCCTGGCAGGAGAATGCCACAATTGGCCAATTGTTGATGTATTTGACTACTCTGACACTCCGCCCTCTGAGCAGACCCACAGCTGCCTTAGTGCATTTCACAAGCTCTCCTAGGCTGAGTGATGGACTTAAGAGAAGAACAAGATGCTTATAACTCGCGTCTTGGATGGCTAATCTGAGATATGCTCCATGTGGTGGTTATATTGGGAAATGAAAATAAGGGTCCTTGAGATCGATGGAGGTCAGTCAGTCGCCTGAGTGAGAAAATGCAGTAGACGTATGTGTTTACATCTTGGATTTAAATTTCCTGAGGTGCTTGTTCGATCTCTGAGGTCTAAAATTGTAGGCAGGTTCCGTCCCTGCTTCTTTGAAACCAGGAAATCTCTTGAATAAAACCTGTTTACATGGTGTTCAGGAAGGATAATTCTTCTGACTCTTTCCTTGCGCTGGGAAGAAATCTATTTCCATAGAAAATGAGTGGCGTCACCCACAGCTTGAGACTGAATTACTTCTCTGAATTGTGGGTGTGTTACGGCGAGTTGAAGCCTGTATCCCCTGCTTAATGTTCTCATAACCCACTCTGAGCTTCTGCATTCTGTCCAGCTCACTGTTTTCAGAGGCAGGACTGACAGGCCAGTCTGTCATACATGATGTGAGGGCCTCCTCTCACGACGCCGGAGTGAAGTACCACTCGATCGGTACTTCACATGCGCAAGACCTGATGCTCGCAGCAGGACGTTCTTTGCCCGAGGGAAGGGTCACACTCTTTGGCAAAAGAGTGTCCAAGTTGTTTTGCAACAAAAGATTTGTTTTGTTTTTCATGGTCTCCATCTGCGCCCTCGGTACATGGCTAGGATTGGACAGTTAGGGCAACTTTAACTTCGTGAAACATTGAGAAGTGCTTGTGAGACATGTTTTGGGACTGAGGGGGTGTCTGGTCAGACTGAGTCCCTTCCTGATCTAGAAAGACTTTTTCTGCCAAAGGGCCTTCAAAACCTGTTATCTTGCTGGAGGTTTAGGGGTGCTTGAGGGTTGGGCAGCCTCTCAACTCTGAAAGTCGGAGTTAGCTGTGTCGTTCCCTTGGTAAAGGTTTGGCGATAGGCCAGAGGGGCGAAAGAGGGCGCCTTTTATCTCAAGAGCGATGTTTCCTGTGATACTTTATAAAGAAAGACTGACATTCTCTCCTGTACATGATGCGTGAAAGTTCAGTGCAGTAAACCTTTCATATGGCCAAAATATTTGAGTCCATAGCTGAGGGAAGTTAATAAACTTCTGGTAAATTTAAATGAGTAAAACTGCTGGTTTTTTCTACCTCGTTAGTTGTTTCTGTTGTCCAGATCTATTTCAGGTTGTCTAGACAACCGGATAACCGCTTATTATGAACACTGCATAGTGTCGACCCATTTTATTGGGGGAGGGTCTTCAGCCTCCCTGACAGTGACGCGCTTAGTTCTAGCTAATCCTCCAATCCTGGCTGGCGGAACGCAACAGGAACTTCTGATTGGGTCACACCATAGGCGTTCCCAATGTCGGACACAAAACGAACAGTATGAAAGAGAACTGACATATGGCTTCAGCTTCAGCAGAGTGAAGTGATGAACAGTGATTAGGAATTGACTGCAGGTTAGTGCGGTTATGAATCACCAGGGGTGCCGTTACTTCTTGCAATAGGACTGACTCTGTTCCCCCGGCTCTTGGCCTGTTTCAGGGGGACTGCACCATCCGGTACTTCGAGGTGACTGAGGAGTCCCCCTACATCCACTTCCTCAGCCTCTACAGCAGCAAGGAGCCCCAGAGAGGGGCTGGGTTCCTTAGCAAGAGGGGTGTGGACGTAAACAAATGTGAAATTGCAAGGTGCCAAGTTTCTTTGGCTCCCGCCTTCATTTGTGCACTTTTTTTGATCAATATTTAACCCCCAAGCTGCATTCTGTCCTTTTTTACCTTGTCTTCCCTCTCTCCCTTTCTCCCCTTTTGCTTCTCTCAGGTTCTACAAACTGCATGAGAGGAAGGTGGAGCCTATATCAATGACAGTCCCCAGAAAGGTAAGAAGACGCCTTCAACTTTTCAACTGTAAGTACCCATGGATGAAGGCAGCTCCTAAAAACTCATGTAATACTCCTTTCTGCATGTCAAAGAGTGAATGGTTTCCTTTGCAAGATAAGCCTGCACTACGTCTGCTTTCTGTTTAAATGGTCTCGCAACCTCTCTCTCTCTCTCTCTCTCTCTCTCAAACACATTTTTTTTCATTCAAAAATGCTCTATTTCCATGAGAATATTTTATATTTTATGTTTCTGAAGTACATAAATATCCTAAAGAACAAGTTCAATTGTACACTCTTAACTCTTAACAATGTTTCTGTTACTCTCTCTCTCCCTCCCTCTCTCTCTCCCCCTTTTCCCCTTCCCCATCCCTCAGTCGGACCTGTTCCAGGGTGATCTGTACCCGGACACTGCGGGACTGGAGCCTGCTCTCCTTGCTGAGGACTGGATAGCAGGGCAGGATGCCCCACCAGTACTGGTGTCTCTGAGTGGGGGATACACTGCACCCCCATCCAAAAATAGGGAATCTCTCCGGATCCGTCCAAAACCCCCATCTCGGGGCCTCACCCCAGTGTCCCACCGGGGTGAGGATGCCCCCACCACACCACCTACATCCATGTCCACCGGGAACCCAGAGGGGGAGAGGGTTGCCGTGGCAACGGTGGTCCAGGAGGCTGACATTGATGGCGGGAGGGAGTTGAGAGAGGTGAGGCATGAGGTACGCTGGGAATTAGCTGGGTATTTTGCTCGCGGGCTCCCTTTTTTAAGAGGCCATACAATATTAGTAACTACATCTACAACAATGTAATCTAATGGCCCAAAAATCATTTTATCCTGGTAATGACATGGTAATCAACCTCGTGCCTTGCTGTTTAACCCTTTTCTGGAGAATACAAATAATGCCAATTTTTTGCTGTTATGCATAAGCCTATTTAGGCTTTATTACTCAGTTTTTGTGCCACAGAGACTTAGGAAAATTATTCCAGTGAAGCAAGACATTTGGAAATTCAATTGCAGAATTATTCAGGAATTAAGTTTCAGAATTTATGGATGATGTCGTCTATATTTGCGCAAAGGGGTTCCTTAGATCCTTTCATTATCCTCAACATCAATATCAGTTTGAAGTTCCTTTGGACTTTCTTGTGGGTTTTGCTTCATACACGATGTTTTAGAACCCAACATTAATTTTTAATTTAACATCATGTGTGCATCATTTCTTTGAGAGTCCTTCTGTAGCAAAGACTTGGGCCACTCGTGTGTGAGCGATTTGGTGCGGAGGATGTGATAATAGACGATAATGGATTACAATGGACAATGGATTAAAATATATGGTAATGAATAACAGATTATGGATGATGGAGGATGATGATGATTTGTGATGGATAATGAATGAAAATGGATTATAATTGGATGACAGACATCTCCTGATCCATTTCCCTCTCTAGGAAGAGCAGCTGTTGGAGCTGTTGGAGGAGGTTAAGGCCCTCAGGGCCCTGGTTCTGTCTCAGGGACAGAGGATAGAGCTGCTGGAGACACAGCTGGCGCGTATTGAGGATGGAGACGTCTGACCCAGGGGAGAGGTCTTGTAAATGAGGGGCAGTCAACCCTGCTCTTGGATAGCCACTGTCCTGTAGGTTTTCTCTCCAACCCTACCAAAGCAGACCTCATTCAACAGCTGGAGTGGGGCTGCCCAACCCTATTTTTTAGATCTGCTATCCTATAGGTTTTCACTCCAAACCTTACAATGCGCACCTCATTCAGCAGCTAGAGCAGGGCTGCCCAACCCCATTCTCGGAGATCTGCTGTCCTGCAGGTTTTCCCTCCAACCCTTACAACGCACATCTCATTCAGCAGCCGGAGCAGGGCTACCCAACCCTGTACCTGGACATCTACCATCTTGTATGTCTTGATTTCAACCCTGATTTGGCACATCTTAAACTAGTAATTAGCAGGTTTGCAGTCAAATAATCTGTGTTTTGTTGGAGCTGGAGTGAAAACCTGCTGGATAAGTATATCTCCAGGTACAGGGAGATCTACCTCCCTGCACTGGCTGTTGAGTGAAGTATGCTTTGTTATGGAACAACTTGGTACCTCCTGGATTATAGATCATCCAGGAACACTGTTTTAGCAGCCCTCTTGAAGACTGTACTGTAGTAGATTGACTCCACACTGGTGGAGTAACAGCGCAGTGTGGTTCTGACTGAATACTTACTGGTTATGCATTAGTGCACTGTAGTGCTTTTAATTTCAATCGGTAGGGTAAGTGAGGCAACCCTGCCCTTTATTAGCAGGCTGAGCGAGATGGAGAAATAGAGACTGGCTGCTTAGGTTTATAACTGAGCACTGCAACGAGAGAAATATGGGAGGGACTAATGGCTGGGGAAGTCTTTTTTTTATTGTAGCACCAAATCTATGTTCTGACTCATTAATCATATAACCCTGCCAGCGATGAACGTGTTATCCATTTGCTTAGGAATTTGTACTTAGATCCAATGCCCTATATGTATGCTTATATTTTATTACGTGCCCTATTTGATTATTTCTGATTACATGAAATGGCAATATGAATATTTTTATTACTTGTCAAGTGACTCATGAAGACTCGGTTCTGAAGTATTTAATACTCGCCGTTAGCTTGTCTGTCTGGTGTGTATACTAATGTCACAGTTTATGTTATCCTAGTCTGTTGGACCAAATTGATCAGTCTGTACTCAGACTGCTTTAATTATCCATTTTGACACAGAGGCAAGTGGTGTCATTACCAGAAATGTGAAATTTGTTGTCAGCATGAAAGAATAGCTTGGTTGTCGTTAGTGTTCACTTGTGTGTATGTTGTTTTTGTTTTTTTTTGTACCCTCAAAATGATTCTCTAAATGTTCTTTCTATTATTGGGTTTTCTTAAATGATCGTCCCCCCAAACTTCTTGAGCAATATAAAGAACAGATGTTTATAGTACTATATAGTATTATAGCTGATGTACGCTGCAGTTCTAACACCATGATTGACTGCTTGTCAATACTTTTTTTGTTTGCAGCTGTTGAGGTTGCATTTTCAGGGAGCTTATCATATGTTTACCTGCACTGTGTGGGAAATGGAGGTTCTCTGTTGAAAATAACAGCTGTCTGATGCCTCTTGTCAAGCGACCCCAGCCTTAAATCGCAATGCGATTTGCAATCAGTATCATGCACAATCAATTTTACTTTCATATTGTATGAAATATAGAATTCTGAAAACCAGTAGGACATCACTTTGTAACTTGAGTTTAATAAAGATTCTTTCCCCAAGAAAAGTTGTCTGTGCATTTCATGGTTGTCATGGAGGAGTATTGATTTCTCTTGATATGTTATGATGAAAATTTATTCGCAAGCTTGCAGTATATTTATTAGAGAACTTTTATTTTTATGACTTTTTTATTATTGAATTAATATATTCTTGTGTAGTGCTGATGTGCAGGAACAGCTTTTCAATGTTTTTTTTGTTTTGTTTTACACATGCAGAAAGCATTACCAAGTGCTTTAAAGTGTCTGCTTCAAAAAGAATGGCTCTGGATATTGCAAGTATTCACGGTACCAAAATTTTGACTTCGATATCGATACCAAATTTAGTATCACGATACTCGATTCCAAAAAGATACTTGAAACTAAAACGATACAATTCAATACTTGATGCCAAATGAATCAGAAACCAGAAGTGTAAAAAATATTGAAAAAAAATAAAGCAAAAGTAGAAGTAACTGAAAGTTACTTTAGTTCAAGTTAAATTTACTCATAAGAAAATTACTTAAGTCTTAAAGTAGCTCATATTAAATGTACTTAAGTACCAAAAGCATCTTTAAGTATCAAAACTGCAAGTACAAGTACAAAGTATGTTTTTATAGTATGCATAGAAAGAAACAAAGCATTGTTCTGTCCTTGTGCTCTTTAATCAATTTTCAGATGAATGAATGATGCAGTACTCGAAAAACAAACAGGCAGTCTCTCCTTTATATATTTCTTCTTCCTCTTCCTCGAGTTTACTGGCAGTTTGAAAAACCACTATAATTGAATATAATTGATAATAGAATTATATAATATCAATACCATGTCGAAAATTTGCTTCAGAAGACTGATTTTTCTTAACTACTAATTGGAATATCATTGGCTCACTGTAGCCAAAGTGGTTGCTACTAAGGACAACGATTTTTTTCTGTAGCAAGAGAGAATTTTTTGGACTGCTGGAGAGATACTATGGACAAGTATATTGAGCAGTTTGCACATCAAGCTTAGCTGGGGAGTTTAATTCATACTACTCCTTAAAAACAGGGATAGGAGTGAACTCGGCTTGCTCGTGAATATTCAATAATTGATCCGGGTGTGCCATCTAGTAGTAGAATATTGTAACTGCGTGCACAAATTTGCAGCTCCATGTCCGCTGGCAAACATCTGCACAAAGCGCTTTAGATACCCTGCCGAGCACCGTTGCTCTTCTCGAACACGCCACATCCAGATAATCCTTAAATGATTAATTACTTTCATATTTTAATTTGTAACAAGTAATGAAGTGACCAGTGTCAGAGTAACAAAGTAAAAGTATACTTTATCTTTTCAATGTAGTGGAAAAAGTTCTGGTTTAAAAAAAACCTCAAAGTACAAATCCTCAAAAAAAATGTCGGAAGTACTGTAACAAAGTATATGTACATCGTTTCTACACACCTCTGTTGGAAACAGGCTGTCCCCAATGGTTGATCAAATTTTCAAATCAACGCTTTATTAACAAACTTGTCATACAAAAAAAAAAACTACATAAACCTAAATCTCCCAAAAAGGGGGGAGTAAGCCCACAAATGCCACAGCTCATGTAGCTGAGGTAACAAAATTACAAGCAAGAACAGCCTGAGTAGTCTCCTTTTGAAATGTCCCTGGTGTTACTTGTCTCAGCTAGTACTGCCACCCAGTGGCTATTGAGAAAAACTGCATTTGGCTCGAGTATCAAACGTGGAGAGACATTAGTATTGAACGGTTTTCAAAGTAAAAGTTTCGAAAAAAGTATCGAATTTCGGTGTATCGGGCAACACTACTTTGATCATTAGTGATTACTGTAACGCTATTCATTTGGCATTTACAAAGTAAAGAATTCTATCAACTGTTGTCCTGTTACAAATCGCTGGGCCATAAACATGATATAATGTGACATCAGCCTGTCGTACACAGATTAAATGAGGTACGGCTTCCATATAACTTCTCGAGCATGTATTTTAAAATTACTGCCATGCATTAGCTTTGAAATGGCTGTTAGAGTGATAAAGGCATTCTTTTGCCCAATGCTTCTGTTTATTGTATTGTTTATTGTAATCTTGTCGACTGTCTCACTTTCTAAATAGCACGTTTATTTACTGTTTTAGGGACAATAGTCTGGTCTGTGGCGTAGTTGCAATGCCACTACAAGTGCACGTAGTTGGCTATCGGTTAAAGGATCAGTTCCCCTAAAAATTAAAATTCTGTCTTTCATATACTCATTTCCATGCCAGCTGAAATGCAGGTTAAGTTTGTTAATTCATAGAATAAACTTTGGGTACTGCAGCACAACTCTATAGCATTCTTCTCCAAACCACCTGAAGTCAATGGAGACTTCATCTGAAGTGTAAAGTCCAATAAAGTCCAATAAACAACCAAAGATGGCCATGAAATTACTCCATACAACTCAAGCGGCATAATCCAGGTTTCCAAAAACCAAACGATCACATTGTGACTGAAAAAAGACCTGCATTACACAATTAGAGCAAATTTTAGCCTCAGGACTACAAAACCCGAAACCAGTGAAGTTGGCACGTTGTGTAAATCGTAAATAAAAACAGAATTCAATGATTTGCAAATCCTTTTCAACCTATATTCAATTGAATACACTGTAAAGACAAGTTACTTAATGTTCGATCAGGTAAACTTTTTAATTTTTTGCAAATATTAGCTCATTTGGAATTTGATGCCTGCAACGTTTCAAAAAAGCAGGCAAAAGTGGCAAAAAAGACTGAGAGAGTTGAGGAATGCTCATCAAACACTTATTTGGAACATCCCACAGGTGAACGGGCTAATTGGGAACAGGTGGGTGCCATGATTAGGTATAAAAGCAGCTTCCCTGAAATGCTCAGTCATTCACAAACAAGGATGGGGCGAGGGTCACCACTTGGTGAACAAATGCGTGAGCTGATTGTTGAACAGTTTAAAAACAACATTCTTCAACGAGGTATTGCAAGAAATTTAGGGATTTCATCATCTACGGTCCATAATATCATCAAAAGGTTCAGAGAATCTGGAGAAATCACTGCACGTAAGCGACAAGGCCGAAAACCAACATTGAATGCCTGTGACCTGCGATCCTTCAGGCGGTATTGCATCAAAAACCAACATCAGTGTGTAAAGGACATCACCACATGGGCTCAGGAACACTTCAGAAAACCACTGTCAGTAACTATAGTTCGTCGCTACATCTGCAAGTGCAAGTTAAAACTTTACAACGCAAAGCGAAAGCCATTTATCAACAGCACCCAGAAACGCCGCCGGCTTTGCTGGGCCCAAGCTCATCTAAGATGGACTGATGCAAAGTGGAAAAGTGTTCTGTGGTCTGACGAGTCCACATTTCAAATTGTTTTTGTAAACTGTGGACGTCGTGTCCTCCGGACCAAAGAGGAAAAGAACCATCCGGACTGTTATAGTCGCAAAGTTCAAAAGCCAACATCTGTGATGGTATGGGGGTGTATTAGTGCCCAAGGCATGGGCAACTTACACATATGTGAAGGCACCATTAATGCTGAAAGGTACATACAGGTTTTGGAGCAACATATGTTGCCATCCAAGCAACGTCTTTTTCATGGACGCCCCTGCTTATTTCAGCAAGACAATGCCAAGCCACATTCTGCACGTGTTACAACAGCATGGCTCCGTAGTAAAAGGGTGCGGGTACTAGACTGGCCTGCCTGAAGTCCAGACCTGTCTCCCATTGAAAATGTGTGGCGCATTATGAAGCGTAAAATATGACAATGGAGACCCCGGACTGTTGAACAACTTAAGCTGTACATCAAGCAAGAATGGGAAAGAGTTCCACCTGAAAAGCTTCAAAAATTGGTCTCCTCAGTTCCCAAACGTTTACTGAGTGTCGTTAAAAGGTGAGGCGATGTAACACAGTGGTAAAAAGGCCCCTGTGCCAACTTTTTTGCAATGTGTTGCTGCCTTTAAATTCTAAGTTAATGATTATTTGCAAAGAAAAAAAAAAGTTTCTCAGTTTGAACATTAAACATCTTGTCTTTGCAGAGTTTTCAATTGAATATAAGTTGAAAAGGATTTGCAAATCATTGTATTCTGTTTTTGTCTATGATTTACATAACATGCCAACTTCACTGGTTTTGGGTTTTGTATTTTAAAAAGTTCCGATTACAAAATATGTACCCGCCTCAACCACATTATTTAATTGGCTATGCATGGGTGCATGTCAGACAGCATGTAGGGGCACGTGACGAATAGGGGCAAGGGGAGGGGTGAACATGTATGGAAATTATGATATGTGGCAATTAGGAGTGAGTCGGTGGAGATGGATAGTCCTGTAAATAAACAGTATTACTTGTTAAATTGGGCCGCCTGACGATCGGGGCGAGGGTGCTGCCTGACAATATAGGGGCGAGAACATGACGAATAGGAGTTAGGGCGGTGTTGTGTGTCATTTATTTTCACTACAGGCCACTTGGTTTGGGGCTTGTGGCCTTGGTCTCTGGGCAGTGATCTCTGTCTGCAGTGGAAATGCAGGCAAAGGTAAAAAAGCTGGTGGCCCCTAAGCCTACATTTCCTGGCAAGTCCAGCCTAAACTAATCCCAAATCAAAATAATTCAGTTAAACTTAATTGTATTTTTTTTGTTCACTGTATAAGTTCCCACAGTTTATTTCCACAGTTTTTTTTTTTCACTCGTCGTGTGATTACAGCCTCCTTCGAACCAACTCTTCCCTCAACATCATCTGAGAAGCTTTTGGATGGAGACAAGGTCAAGTTAGTAGTTGGCGTGAAGGAGAGTAAGAAAAAAGTAAAAGCTATTCATGTAAAATATTGCTAATAACAGAATGTCTTGAATTTATTTTTGATTAATGCCCTTTCCTTTGTAAATTTTTCCATAGTAAGAAAAGGACCAAAAACATTAGGGTAAATTTAATTCAGTGAAAAACTTAATAGTTTCTGCATGGTGCATGTCTGAAATCACTAATGGACATGCCTGCTAATTACCTGTAAAAACATCTCTTGCAGGTCCATCTTTAGAGTCGCATTTTCTTCATGGTCATTTCCCTGCGTGCCTGGCCAGCTCCTCTCGCTGCTAACTGAATCACTCCCTCAACAAGTCTAACCACCTACCATCATTTTGTCATACTCTCGCTTTCGACCTCAAAATCACCCTCCACATTTCTGCAGTGATAATGCAGCTTGGCTGTGCGTGTGCCCATCATTAAATATTAACACAAAAATCTAATTCTTTTATGTAACTGGAACATTTTGTTTCCCTATAAGCCTCAGATGTTCAGGCTCCTACATTACTCCTGCCACCTTAACAGTACTGCAAGAAGGAGTTGGTGACTCTGATACTGTGCTGGACAGGCCTTAAGACCAGGAGCTACTGGAGGCCATGGGCACCTCTGCCCAACCTCCAATGTCATCAGCTCCCTCCGCACCACTGCCGCCTGCAGCTACTGCCCCACCACCACCTGCAGCTGCCGCCCCGTCACCACCTGCAGCTACTGCCCCACCACCGCCTGCAGCTACTGCCCCACCGCCACCTGGAGCTGCCGCCCCGCCACTGCCTGCAGCTACTGCCCCACCGCCGCCTGCAGCCACTGCCCCGCCACCGCCTGCAGCGCAGAAGGAAAGGGGATGGGAGGAGTTGCCCGAGCCAGCCTCCCTCTCTCCTTCACCACCTGCTGGCTGTGCTTAGGTGAGATTATTTGTCAATAGTAAGCCTTGCTCAACAGGCATCAGATGTCACCGCTGCCCACTCCCGTGAGGTGATGTCCTTAGATATTGAAATGTTCCATATACTGTTTTCCTCTGGTTTTCTCTTCAGCTGCTGCCCAAGTCCTGGAGGGCAGCTCTCTCTGCAGAGCTGTAGGGCTGGGTTGGTAGGATGCTGTTTACCTGGGACAGGCGGGGGAGGTCTCATCTCATTGGGGCACTGAAACTCTGGAGGTATCCTCCGCCCAACGCCGGCTGATCTACATGGACTGCAACTGCTGCCACTGAGACAGCCTGTTGAACACAAAGGGTTGGACAACTGATAATAAAAATTATAATGATTGTGATGTCCGTTCTTCCTCCCATTTCTTACCTTCCTCTCGTGTGTTTTATCCTCAGATGGAGATTCAGGTTCCTGTTGGCCAGCCAGGATATCAGAACGTCTTAAGCTGGCCCAGGCCCTGCTCGAAGTCAGGGGTCTTTAGGGCTTTCTGGGAAGAGGGTAGACAGACTCATTGCGCTCTAGCAATGCCTGCCAGAGCAGGAAAATCTGAGTTGTCCGCTCAGACACCAGGCATTAATCCCTCGGGGCAGATCAAGACACTGAAAGGGAAGAGCATTTCCTGTCCTGTGAAGGAGAGTGTCCAATGGTAAGACTCATTTCAAGCAATGCCATTTCCTCTCGAAAACATATGCTGCATACTGGCGCACACTGTCCCCTCCATGACTGTCTTTCAGCTGTCTTCTCGCACTGAACTTGGGCCCTGAATTTGGCGTAACACCAGCCGCCTTGTTGAGGCCATTTTTAGTCAGCTCTGCCGTTCTGGTCAGGGTTCGGGACAGGGGTTAGGGGGTAGCGTTCGTTTTAAACTGGCGTCAAATTAAGAGGGCAAAATCTTTCTTTCACATTGTCTTTCAACGCTTGGGCAGGTAGCGTTAATATATGACGAGTCAGAATGAGAATGTGGAGTCATATCATGCCCATTTAATATGATCAATTAAGCAAAGCTGCCAACTCAAAATAAGTCCTGTTCACTTGCTCACACGTCACACCTACTTCTCGCACAAAAAATAAATAAATACACAAAAAATCATAGGCTACTTTTACGGGTTCGGGGACAAAGGAGAACTCTGGTACAGTATTAATAAATAAAACATATTACTTTTGAGGCAATATCCCGTGTATTACAACTAACATGACTGCACAGGTGGTATTTTAAATTACATGACTGCCCAGGTGCTTTACGCTTGTTAATCGGTCAATGAGTATTATCGGAGGATTTATCTGCTCGGCTGTGAATTGACACAGAACACTGTTGTCAAAGTCAAAAAACTGCAGCCTTAACGTCTGCTTAACTGTGATGGGGAACTGAGAATATAACACGAAATTTAAAGAGAGGCAAGAAGTGTAGACTGAGTGAACCTGCACATACTGGTACAGTGACTAACCAAACTTGTTGTGAGTGACTGTTCACTATCATGCCCCAACTGTGCATTCATTTTTTTTTGGATATAGCTGACACATAACGTCGATTTATGTGCAAAGTTAATAACTTGTTGTGAGTGACAGCTGGAAACAGTTTGGTATCAGTTTAGGTGACTTAAAGTAAATTTTTTTGTGAAGTCACTCTTAATTACATAGAAACTGCATGACGTTTGAAAAATAGTTACAATAGATTTCTAAGCTCCCCGGGTTATCGAGACAATACAGGGCAATAATTAATCGGACGTTACTAAGCATAATGCTAGTTTGTGAGTAAGCTTGATAATATAATCTATAGCTAATGTAACTTTCACGGGGCCATAGGTTTATCCACGCCACACTTTGCCACAAAAGTATATAAATGGTCAATTTCCTGTGATCTGGAAAAACCTAGTACATATGTCACTTTTGGGAGAAATGGAGTTTGAACCTCGTTTGCAGTAATTAAGAGTGGTGGAAATCATAAAACACTAGCTATTAGAGTTATTTGAACTATTTTTTTTCGGTTGGGAAAAGTCCAGAATCTAAATCAGGGGTCCCCAATCTTTTCCAGAAAGGGCCGATGTGGGTGCAGGCTTTCACCTGAAGCTACTAATCAAGCTTATTAGCAAAGAGTCAAGGGGTTGATTAGTAGTATCAGGTGTGTAATTGCTTGGTTGCAATGAAAGCCTGCACCCACACTGGCCCTTTCTGGGAAAGATTGAGGACTCCCTGATCAAAAGGTTTTTGTTAACTTGCAAGAATACTTGCCACTGATTAATTCACTAGGTTTTTCCATATCACAGGAGAAATGTTCAGAAGCGTTTGTGCTCAATTCGTGGATCCTCGTAGTATTTTCTGAAAGGCAAGGGTTTTGTACCCTTGCTTGACAATCTTCAGGAGAGTGACTATTTGAAATTGTTTGTGAAAAGTGTTGCTGTTTAAGAAATCAGCTAAAGTAGCATTTCTGACCCCCTGTGAAAACCCAGCTAAACTCGCCTGATCCAATTTTGAAATAAAGTCCGTCAAATAGTCCTTGTGATTAAGAATGTCAAAACATAAGATATGAGTTTATTGGTGTAAATGATAGGTCACATATTGGGGTTTCAAAATATAGTGTTCAAATATTAATTTCTAACACCATACATATTAAAATTAACGAATTTATTGACACTACGTTCACGTTTTTTAACGGAGAAATACCGGAAGTTGGTTTCCTCTAGGCTCGTTTCAAATGGCTTCAGTTTACCTTTGGCAGATAAACCCCCGATAGTTTGGGTGTCATTCGGTTTAGGAAGTTCTTTTCAACCATTGAAAATGAATGTAGACCATATAATGCGCACCACGGTAAAGAAGGTCGTTTTGTGGTATGGCAGAAGAGTTGTGACTTAAGCTGGATGCGGATTTCTCTAGAGGTCAATAACAACATGTGCAAATTTCATTACCCAGCTCCTAAGCGATCGTGACATATCAAACTCTCAAATTTCCATGTATATTTCACTTTACCCTCACCTGATGGGGAAACCTGAGTTTTAGGGCTCTGTATATCCAAAACCATAAATGAAACTGCAAACGATGTTAGTGTCTAGTCATGACACCCATCCAGGGTAACACAACATGCTATTTTGTCAACTCTGGGGATCTTCATTTTCAAATAGATTTCACTTGAAATTCCAGTGAAATGGTAATTTGCATTTTCTGCTCCAATTTAAAAGGCCTATTTCTCCCAATCGGAGCAAAACTTACAAATACTATGATAATTATGATGAAGTACATGTCAATGCTTAATCAAATTAAGACCGAAGACCAGGGCAGCTCGCACCTTCAGGGATTTACGAATTTATTAATATTGTCACCTGATCAGAAATTCTACACTTCCACACTTTTGAAGCCTGAAAATTACATGGTTGACAGTCAAATTGTAATATATATCACCACATTGAACAATTTTACATGATTAATATGTTTAAAAAATATCATGGACTAGATGAAACTCCTTCCCTTAAATATTGGACGGCAGAAGTGGGGAACTTACAGTCCTAAACAGTCAGATGCCTACAGTGTGCTGTATGGTGTCAACCGATAATCACTTGATACTTAATTTGTTTTCAGACAAGGGTATGATGCAATTATGTTTCCGTGTTCCTGTTACTGTTTTGCAAGCTTCATACCTCAGATTTTCTCACAGAATATTCCTTACTTGATGTAGAAAGACTGTGTAAAAAAAAACGTAAATCACCAAAAAATGACTTTTGCTGTGTTATCACAGGCAGGGTCACATTTACTGATCCCATATATTTATTTACTTTATGTATTTATACCATGAGACAAGTCAGTCAACAAAACAATGTTGTGATGTAAGGGCATGTCTTTCATCCAAATTATTTAGAACTTTGTTGCACCTGTTAAGAATTTGAAGATGATCTTGTGAGTATTCAGATAATACCAAAACTTCAGGTTTAATATTGTTAAATATTAATCTAGTCCTGATGGGTTGAAAGACTGTTTAACTTAATATAAAAAGTTTTTCCTTGTTTTATCTAGAAGATGGCCAAGTGACTTATGACCTACCATTTTAGGCTACGTGATGTTTTTGTGCATTCCATTCAAAATATGTAATGAATTAACTATGCTTAATAATTTCCTGCATTCATTCACCCAAACATATACTGTTCCTGACACTTTCTTGGTTCTCACTGCAGCATCACGAGATAGAGAACAAGATGTCTGAAGTTAAGGCAGGAACAGGAAAGAAAAGGAACCTTGTGTTTTGTTTTCAAGATCGACTACCTATTAAGAACAAATTCCATCAGCCAGAACAACCACAGCTAGAAAAACAACCAGAAGAACAGCCTGAATGATGCCTTTTTGTTCTTTCAATGATTGGAAAAATTGTGCAGGAAATATTAGAGCGAGATCCTAACTTCTGGTTGGGTGGGCAGCCTACATTCCTCCATGATCTGAGTTGAGTCTTGGCCATTTTTAAAGTTGCGAGTCTATCATTCGCTTCTTTATTACAGATTGATTTATGATTTCCTGATGGGCAACAATAATCATTGAAGGGAACACAGGCTAGATATTATAAGCCCAAATCTATGGTAAAAGTTTGCCAATTGAGATGTGGGCCTTAAGAAGGCCATTTTATAAAAACAAACCAGTTCAACAGATGTAACCACTTTTACTCTATTTTTATGACTCAAATGTGTGAAATGGTCATTTTGGGTTCTGGCTATTTATAAGCAGTGTTAAAATCTCATTTACCATGCTTTATGGATAGGGGTTTTGGTGCCAGTTGTTACCATTCATGTCCATACAAAAGGTTTATGACTAAATTCTTACTATATTATATAACTATTTACTAGAGTACACAGTTTTTCATTGATATAAGCCCTTTATTTTGTTCTCAAAGTCCACCAAATTAATATATTTAGCTTTACCATGTACAAAATTTTCTTCCGGAGGACCGTTCCCCTGGACCTTCCAAAATGGAAATGCGTGCACATTTCTCTTCCAGTCTCAGTCCAAGGTATCCTGAAAAGTTGGCAGCCATGATTTAAGTGACGCAAATGGTGTAGGGGAGACTGGGGTCCGCTGAGTCATGGGGACCACTGAGCCATATCACTATTTTGCGATCAATCAATGACAGAGCTTCTTAAAATAGGCAAAATATTTGACCATTGACTGATGAGTCAAGGGGATAAATGAGCCATGTCACTATCTTGTCTATTTTAAACACCTTTGGCATCAATTGACCGCAAATTAGCGAGGTGTGATGAGTTCACGTGAATCTCTTGTAATTTCAGCCTATAATTAGTTGTGTTCATAAATGTTCACTTGGCCAACAAATGTTGAAGAAAACATTTCAGCACACTCCGCTTATGTGGGCTAGTTGACTCAATCAGTATTTTGAGACCTCAGCATTTTAAGTTTCTTACAGGCATACATTTCTGGGACAGATAGGACCTCATAATTCCTAATCACGATTTTGTGAACACCTACAGTATCTCACAAAAGTGAGTACACCCTTCACATTTCGACTATTAATTTAGTATATCTTTTTAAGGGCCAACGTTACAGAAATGAAAACTGAATATATTCTAGAGTTGTCATTGCACAATATGTGTAGCAGTGTAGATTTACTGCACTATCCAAATAACTGAACAAACAGTCACTATTTCCAAAATGGGTGGCAACAAAAGTGAATACACCTTACTGTCAACATGCCAAATTGTGTCCATAGTGTCAATATTTAGAGTGACCGCCATTGTTGTCCAGCACTGCCTTGATTCTCCGAGGCATGGAATTCACCAGAGCTGCACAGGTTGTTGCTGGGATCCTCCACTCCTCCATGACAACATCAAGAAGCTGGTGGATGTTGGACACCTGCTGCTCCTCCACCTTCCTCTTGAGGATGCCCGACCGGTGCTCAATGGGATTCAGGTCTGACATACTTGGCCATACCATCACCTTCAGCTTCTTCAGGAAGGCAATTGTCATCTTGGAGGTGTGTTTCGGGTCGTTATCATGTTGGAAAACAGCCGTGCGGCCCAGTTTCTGAAGGGAGGGCATCATTTTCAGCTTCAGAATCTCACAGTACATGTTGGATCCATTACTCCATTAATGCAGTGCAGCTCCCCAGGACCAGAAGCACTCATGCAGCCCCAGACCATGAAACTGTCAGCACCATGTTTGACTGTAGGCAGTACACACTTGTTTTGATACTTCTCACCTGGGCGCCGCCACACATGCTGGACACCATCTGAGCCGAACAAGTTTATCTTGGTCTCGTCAGACCACAGAACATGGTTCTAGTAGTTCATGTTCTTGGACTGGTTGTCTTCAACAAACTGTTTTCGGGCTTTCTTGTGGGCTAGCTTCAGAAGAGGCTTCCATCTTGGCTGACGGCCATGCAGACCAACCTTGTGCAGAGCATGGCGTATGGTCTGAGCACTGACAGGCTGTTATCCCACTTCTACAACCTTGTTAGCAATGCTGCCAGCACTCCTGCATCTGTTTTCTGAAGCCAACTTGTGCACCTGACGCAGAGCACGAGGACTCAACCTCTTCGATCGACCCTGACGAGGCCTGTTTCGAGCAGAACTCGTCTTGGAAAACCGCTAGATAACCTTGGCCACCGTGCTGTAGCTGTTTCATGGTTTCACAGATCTTCTTGTAGCTTAGACCATCTTTGTGGAGAGCAACAATTCTCTTTTTCAGATCCTCAGAGAGTTCTTTCCAATGAGGTGCCATGTTGACCATCCAGTGACCAGAATGAGAGCATTGCACCCAAAGCACCACAATTTAACCCTTCAACATGTTACACAACCTCATATGGCCCAGTCAAACAGACAAAAGCATGAACATGATGAACAAGTTGCGTTGCATTGCTTGGTTGACCATTATCAATTGGGGTGTGTACTCACTTTTGTTGCCATCCATTTTGGAAATAGTGACAGTTTGCTCAGGTATTTGGACAGTGCAGTGAATCTACACTGCTACACACATTGTGCCATGACTACTCTAGAATAAATAGAAGTTTCACTTCTGTAGCATTGTCCCTTAAAAAGATAATAATAAAATATAGCCGCTACCGAGCGGCGATGCACTGGTGGCCAAGCCCCAGTCGGTCCGAACTCCACTTTCGGTCGACCTCACTCCCTTGGGTCTCTCAGCCTGGTTGAGTTTTGCCTTGTCTGAGTGCTCTGCCTATTTGGCAAAGGGGAACATTAAAAGGGCTCATGTTGAACACGGTCATAGGAATTTATTCCGAGGACTGACCAGTGTATTCGACGGTATGGCTATGGATAGGTTAGGCTAGGATTATTCGCCGCAGTCTGGCAGGAATGTCGGCTCGGCGTAGTGGCCTGCCATGTGGCCAGTTAAAAACTGGCCCGCCGTCATATAAGTGAAATAGTCGTCAGTACGGCGTAAAACCTCAATCAATCATTCAATCAATCAATCAGTCGACCTCACCTTTCAGTCAACTTCCCTTTAAGTCAACCTCCCATTCATTGTAGGGCTTCTGGATTGTCACTGGCGTCATTTTTAGTTTGATAAGTTCAATTTTCAAACTTTGTGACTCCTCTTACGGTCTAAGACTCTTTTATTTTGCACACAGACACAATGAGAAGTAGTGGTATCTTCTGGTGAACAAATATTGAAGGAACACTGAAAAATGTGGAAGTTGTCGTGGTTTGACATAATTATGACGTCATCACCTATATCTCGAAAACTATTGGTTAAAGGGGAACTTTGTTGCTGAAGGCATGTTTTCTTTAAAATAATCTCAAATACGTATAGACATGACTCATAAAAGGGATTTTCAAAAAAGCGAAACAAAAACGAGCAAAAAATAGCAATTATAGTTTGTGCGGCTCTACTCCGATGAATCGACGTCCTTTGGCGCGTTACGTCATACAGTGAAAGATTGGGAGTCATGTGTCGCCCACATGCTTTCAACCTTTCAAAACAAACCACTCTTGTCAAAGACGTTACAGACAATGCCGCAGTGCAGCGTAGTAGATCTTCGCCAATAATGTCCGCATTACCTACTACGCCGTTGGAAATCTCTCCAGCTTGGGAATCGGTGCAAAGCAGCACAAATCGGTACTTTTCGGATACTCCAGTCGTCGCGATTCTAAGCCGGGCTTCACCACAGGAATCACCACATACGCCGTCACTATCCTGGCCTCGCGTTGTCGGCCATGCTTTCAAACCACAGGCGCTTGGCGACGGCCAGAAATATTGATATTATTAAAATACATGATACCGCAGCCTACCCGCCTATTCTCTATTTATAGATAGAGAATAGGCGGGTAGGCTGCGGTATCATGTATTTTAATAATATCAATATTTCTGGCTGTCGCCAAGCGCCTGTGTTTCAAACACGCCGCCAACGTTCGAACTTTTCACTGCGTGACGTCACAGAGTAAAAGCCTTTTGACTGAATGCGACTCCACAGGGTTGAAAATTGGCTACTCATGAGCTTTTTAAAACTTCTTTCTGCTAATATTTTTATTCACGACCAGTCCCTACACAAACTGTACGTAATAACAGTCGACTTTAAAAAGAAATTACAGTTTTCGTTATGGTAGCAAAGTTCCCCTTTAAACATCCAAGCTGTTGCAACTTTCACAAAATGTAAGACAAATTTGTACATTGTGACACAAACCGCATGCTTTTATGTGCTACTGTTGTCAAATTGACAAGACATTTTTTCAGCTTTTTTGGGCGGGAAATAAATAAAACACGTGACGTAGAAAAAGCAACATCGTATTTAACTTTGGTTTTGAAAAATAAAAGGTTTGTCCCCCACTATTTATTCGTCACTTCCGGTCTAACGGCGTAAGACTAATTTATTTTGCATAATGAAAAGTGGTGGCATCTACCAATGAAAAAATCTTGAAAGAACAATGAAAACTGTGGAAATGATGATGGTCTGACGTAATTATGTCATTACCTGTACCAAGAAAGCTATTGGTTGGAGATCAAAGCTGTGGCAACCTACCCGAAAGGTATGACAAATACCTACATTTTGGCACCAGCCGCGAGCCTCTATCTGCTAGCATTATCAAAATACGAGCGCTGAAAGTTGAGAAAATAGTTTTCAGTTTTTGGCGAGAAATTCAAAAATGACGTGGCCTAGAAAAAAATGACATCATATTTGTAATCAGCGTCCCACATTGGATATAAATTGACTTTGAATGATCAAAATGTGCCAATTTTAGGTTTGATCTAGTTTTTGGCGGGAAATTAAAAAATCACGTGACATAGAAAAAATATTAATATCAAATTTGTAATCAGCGTCTCACATTGCATATAAATCGATTTTGATAGATCAAAATTGGCCAATTTTAATTTTGACCTACTTTTCTAATTAATGTAAATAGCGATTATTGGCTAATTGACACGTTTTCATAGATCAAACGAACAAAGTAACTAGAGAAATATCACAAGATGTTATATTTCATATTTCGTCAACCGATGTTAAGCCAGTCTTAAGAAGAAGCTTGTTGAAGAAGCTTGTTAAAGATTTGTGACGTCATCCAAGATGGCTGCCAAATCCCATGACCTACTTTCGCTTTGAAAAGTCATAAAGTTGTCATCAGCGTTCCATATTACAAATAAACAGATTTTGAATGATCAAAATCAGTGCATTTTGAGCTCGACCTACTTTTGTAATTAACGTAATTAGCAATAAATCAATAATTAATCACTTTTCACGCACTAGAGAAACAAACTCAATAGAGAAGTATACACAGATGTTATATTTTAAGTTTCATTGCCCTGTGTGAAGCCGTTCTTGAGAAGAAGACGTTTAAAGATTTGTGACGTCATCCAAGATGGCCGCCAAACGTAGTGACCTACTTTCATTTTGAAAATACGAAAAGTTGTCCCCCGCGACATTATGTTTACATACCAAAAAGCAGATCACTAGCTGCAATGGTTTTGATTTTATAAGCAATGAAAAGTGGCGGAAGAATAAAAAAAATAGAATAATAATAATAATCCCAGCAAAAACAAGAGGTGGCCCAAGCCAGCTAGCTTGGCCACCTAATTAATTGTCAAAATGTGAGGGGTGTACTCACTTTTGTGAGATACTGTAGTTCAACATCAGACTTCATGGTAATATCCACCAAATGGAGAAACATATAAACTTTTTTAGAAGTTAATTAGTATAAGTGATTTTTTTTTTAATATCCGGCAATAAAGTCAAAAATCAACTGAAACCATCAAAGAACATACTGGACACAAAAACCACTTAATTAAATTTATTGGTTGATAATTCCATTCAGCATTTCAGCAATGGTTGTATTTACAAACCTTCATGTTTATACATTGAACCGATGTCCTTACACTGCACTGGCATTTAAGACCCGCCCCCAATAAAAATAACTCCTTTTTACAAAGAGCACTGAGGGAACTTTGAGCCATCAAAGACGCATCGCTTAGAGATGCAGCTCATCTTATTCCCCGCCCCTCCCCCCCAGGAGTAGAGGAGAGTAAAGATGAATCAAAAGGGCTCTAACATATTTGAAAAGTCCACTTTTTTAATTTTCACAAAAAGGAAAACATACATAAATGTAAATACTTACATACAATAATTCTGTACATAGGAGTTACGAGGGGGGGGAGGAAATATCATTCTGTTAGCATGGCCTCCATTTTAAATACTCCAAAAATGGGGTGAAGACATCGACAGAAAGAGCAAACATGATCAAAATGGTAGGGAGGTGCTCATTCAAAACAAAACTGTGAAAATGAACAACTGGCATCTTAAATAAGAAGTGAACAAGAGAATGGCATGTATATCACGAGTTACGTACAAAAAGAAAATGACCACGGCGTCAGCTAGGTTACTGACATGAACTTCAAAAACATGGTTGTCAACGTTAAGTAAGCG
This sequence comes from Gymnothorax reevesii, assembly GCA_029721435.1. Classification (NCBI taxonomy): domain Eukaryota; kingdom Metazoa; phylum Chordata; class Actinopteri; order Anguilliformes; family Muraenidae; genus Gymnothorax; species Gymnothorax reevesii. The sequence continues at coordinate 97,159,737 of CM056579.1, read as the reverse complement.
TACATACAGACGCATACACATAGCGACTATGAATGCAGGCTTGAAAGTTTCAGTACAAATAACACATTTGGGTACCTGTACAACCGTATAAAACAGGTCAATCATCGACCCAACAAGGACAGACTGGACAGGCACACTAGGTCAGAGTTCAGTGTGAGTACACCATGAGCGGACCTTAGCATTTGCCATGAGGGCACTAACAAGCAGCAAACAGTGTGAGTGTACATTGGAGCAAGGCTTTCTATCCGGTGCTCCAATTCAGTCATATTTTCGCCTGTTGAGCGCATTTTACAGTGCATGCTATAAATCTAACATTCATTCCCAAATTTCATTCATTTAAGCATGCACTAAATAAAATGGCACATGTACATCCAATCTTAATTTGGTCCACTGCTCCCAACTCACCTAACTGGCTGACCCAATCTATTGACAGATGGTCCACACAGCCAGCGGATGAGATGGGATTCTACAATAAGTTTGTATGAAATGAGCTTGGAAATGTCAAAGTGTGACAGAATCACAAGAACGTATGTCAGATCTTTAATACTGCAGGTAACGGATTCTAATCCTTCCCAGAGAATACAAGATGTGGTTTCAAACGTTTACACACGTGACAACCAAGATCTCGTGTGTAAGAACACCAAGAACACCATTCAATGGCACCGAAGACTTCAGTTTAACTCGCTCCAAACCTCTAGTTGCCTGTCCAATCTCAACATCTCTTCATAGTCATTTCCCAAAACATGAAACGGACCAGGAGTACTTGCTTCGCTCTGCGTTTTAGTGTCACGCCACCATGCAATCTCAGACATGCCAGCAGCCATTAACACTCGCAAAAGGATAGACTTCCTCTGGATCCACACTTCAGTTTCTCTTAAAAACCATACAAGTCAAGGCCTTTAGAGTTTCATGGAGTACAATCAAAAACCCTAAAAGACGTGAACTAAAAAGTGAGTCACATTATAACAGGGACCATAGAAACAGACCCCTGACATGACTCATCACACAAAAACAGAAGACACACCCATGACAGAGTAACGCACTCTAGGGTGCAAGGGAGAAGTACAAAATAAAAAAATCATGCAAATGGAATGATACTAAGCATTTAAACTAATAAAATAATACAAGTGAATTATCAATGTTAACTTGGCATACATTTGAAACAGAAAAAAAAAATCACCATAAACTTCATTATATTTATAAAAAAAAAAATAAATTAAAAAAAAAACTTAATTAGGAACTTGCGGGACGGAACCACTAGTGGGCAGTAAAAACACATGCTCACATACACCGATTCCTGGAGTCGTGCAACTTTCAACATTTTTTTTAACGAACAAAAAGAGGCCTTTTTGGTCAGGGGCGACACAGTCTGTCTGACACAGTGTACCATAAAGCTCAAAATCTCCCAGATATGACTCGCATTTCCTTCCAGTCGCCCACTCGCCCTTTTCTCTCCAGGTCAATCCATCTCCTGAGCTCACCTCATTTCACCCCTCCATTTTAAATCACTCATCTGTGTCACCTCATTCCCACAAACGGAAGAGCCTCTCTGACTAGTGTTTACACGTTTGCAGCATTAGCACATTATAAAATAGCATGTTTAGATTAGTACCATCTCATTATTTGAACACTGAACATTTTTTGTCATTCGTCTTTCGTCAATAATACCTAAGTACCTAAAATAGTACAACCTAGTACTTCATCTAGTACCGTCTCAGTCTCAGCAAAGGGTAGGATCTCCCAACCACATATGGACGGAAAACCCTCTTTCCTCCGTGCAAAAATGTAAAACTTATTCATTGTCATGTTGTCCATTTGTCCATATCTGTCTATCTCCGTATACACACCCAACTGACTACGTTTTGCCAGCGTGCTGTGATTCCACCTAATCAGACTGGCCGGAGAATGTGTACCAATATGACTACTGGTCCTAATACACCACGCCCTACAGCACTACGGACGGTGTTTTTGGTGCCCCCAGGTGGCTCATTCGCGTTGTAGGCTCTCCTCTTCTGTGATGCCCTGGGCACGGAGCTCCTCTAGCACGTTGTCCAGGTGGCCCGGGTCCGGATAGCCGTGGCCCGTCAGGTTGGAGCCAAACTCGGTTTTGTGGTGGACCTCGTTCCAGATGACTGTATCGGACTCTCCGGTGGTGCTGGACGTCCCAACAGAGAAGATGAGCCGCCGGTCCCACGCCACCAGCAGCAGTCGTAAGACCTGGAGGGGGGGGGGGGTTGGTTAGAGGTCAGGACCCAGAGGGCAGCAGGCCAATAGCCCTGTGCTGGGGAGGCCAACCCGGGTCCAGTAGAGCTATGGTGCATGCGTGCTGGTTTTTGTCACTAGTTAGTGCTTCTATCGATCACTGAAAGCAGTTGGTCACACAGGTAACTCGCCTCACTTGGTGTCTTAAGTCTAAATGGAAATAAAATCCAGCACATCCCATGGCTCTCCAGGGCTATCACGGGCCAAATTCCTAATGAGCTTGACCAGTTTGCACAGGGTTTGTGCTAAAAGCCCCCGTGTAGTGACAGTAAATCAGTGCTGCTTTTAGGTCCCCCAACCATAGACTGTATAAAAAGATGGACATAGCAACGGTGACGTCACCCATTGGTTTCAGCATACCATTTAGGAAGCCTCGGTTTTGGCAATTTAAACAGCGCCATTCTGAAACCAGATGTGATTTCTATTGGACGAGAGCATGAATTTAAGATCCAGGGAGGAGCGTGGGCTGGATCTACGCGTGGATCTGACTGTATCTGATGTGGACCAGAAGATAGCCACGCCTCATAACGCATATCTGGCTTTGTCCTTCGTCTATCTGGGACCATAATTTACAAAACTGAACATCATGATATATAAGAGGAGACTTGAAACTTGCAACAGATCCCATAAAATAATGTGGAAACTCATTATTGAAATACTAGATCAGGTGGGAAAGAAGGGTCAATTTCTCATAGGCTTCTATAGCACTGAACTTCTTTCTGCAACACTGACATTGCCATCTGCTGGCGAAAGAATGCAATTTTCAGAAATATCCACATGGGCTTCACTTTTCAGACCCGGGCGTTGCGTCCATCATTTTACACAGTCTATGCCTCCAGCAAGACCCTTAACCCCAAATTGATCAGAGGACTGGCCCCTGCATAATCTCATCAACTGCAAGTCGCCCTGGATAAATGTGCCGGCTAAATCAGAGTAATCACGATAATTTCTTCTGTACAGCTCACAAAGGTTTGGTCAAAGTCATCAGTTTCGAAAATGAAGTACAGTATGAAAGGTTTACGAAGAGCCACATCATATAAACTACGTAGAAATTCCTGCCCTTTCAATGCAGGAGCAATTACCCAAATACAAGTACACACATTGACTACACCATGTATTCTAGTGAGTAAACACTGTAGACCTGCACCAGTACCTAGAGGTGGAAAATCAAGAAAAAGGAAGAGTCCTGCTGTGCATCTCTACTACCAATGAGCTCAGCATGGCTGATTTCAGCACCAAGTTCTATCTTCTGGCTTAAGCACGCAGCCAAATCCGCCAGACATGGTGGTTAAATCAAAATACTGGGGAAGACTTCTTACTTTCTCAAGCTGGATTTTCCAAACCTTTCTATTTAGGACTCAGAGGAACATGGGCCTAAAACTACAAGATGAGGGACGGGTCCAGACGTATCCCAGCATACCTTGCGTCCCTTCTCACTGTCGGGGAGGTAGCAGTGTCGGGGGAACCCTCTGGCTGTGAAGGGCTTTCCTGGATTAGGGTGCTCCGGACCCTGGGAGACAGATGCGCTCAGTAAATACTCATGTATTACACCAGTCAGGGATAATACATTACACCACTGAATTGCAGTGACAATGCATTATACCACTGAGCACAGTGATAATGCATTACACTACCAAAGCACAGTGACAATGTAATACACCACTGAAGCGCAATGATAATGCATTAAACTACAAAATTTCAGTGATAATGCATTAAACCACTCCGACGGCCCATATACGGGTCCATCAGGAAAGTTAAAAACAAGAAAAGATTACATTTTACCATGAGTGGGTCCTTTATAGGCATTTTAAGAAAATGTTTCCGGAGTGGTAAGGGGTTAAAGCACAGCGATAATGCACTACACCACAAAAAGTGAGAATGCATTACCATACTAAAGCGCAGTGATAATGCATTACACTATTAAATCACAGTGATAATGCACTGCCCCACAAAAGCACAATGATAATGCATTACACTGCTAAAGCAGTGAGATAATGCTTTACATCAGCACATTCCAAGCACATCATTTTCGTTAAGTCCTAGTGAAATACAACAGTAATATTTTATATCCGTGATCAGAGTACTTAATTATGACTTAATTAAGTACATAAGATATACAAGACTATGCTTGCATGGTAGGTTTTGCAAAGCTACCAGATCACCGTTACACATTGACTCACTCAACCTGTCAATGCTATAACCATATGGTGCTGAGTCAGTCTGTGCTATGTGCAGATGTGCGCGCATGTGTGAGTGTATGCGTACTTGGATGCCAGGCAGGGTGTTTCAGATGATACGATGAGTTTAAGGTTGGGGAGCGTGTGTGTGTGTGTAAATGCATGCCACCTGAGATGTCTTAAATGGTCCTGCAGGCAAGGAGTGTGTGTGCTCATATAACCAAATGCCAGACGGGATGCTGTAGATGATGCAGATGGGTACACAGTCCGGGTGTGTGTGTGCGCGTGTTTGCGTGCCCGGGTTCCGGGCAGTAAGTTGTGCGTGATGCGGATGGTTATACAGTCAGGGTGTGCGCGTGTGTGTGTGTACCTGGATGCCAGGTGGGATGTTGTAGATGATGCGGATGGTCCTGCAGTCGGGGTGACCAGGCAGAGAGTGGGGAATAACGTGGTATTCCATCTTGCCGGGGGGCTGGTTGCCAGTCTTGACTCCGTAAATTGTCTTGCAGGTGGGGCACTGCAGACTGCCATCCTTGTTTCCATTGTTATACATGGCGACCAGACACTGCAGGTGGTACTGATGTCCGCATGTGACAAGGCGCCCCACCGATTCTCCCCGGGGCACACTGCTTACCCCGGGACCTTTGTACCCAGAGGGGCTGGCCAGAGGCTCCATACATATCGTACAGTCCTACAGTAAAAGCAGGGGCAGCGTGTAAGGAATAGCTATTTTCAATTAAACAAGAGGTTCTCTTACAATCCAAATGATCATCATAATCATTCTTAAAGAACATAAATATTTCACTGTTGCCCTCATATAATGGGTATTCATTTTCTTTTATATTATTTCACAGTCAGAATCCAAGTTACTGAGACAGTCCTGAATTGGCAAACTTAATATCTACTCCCAGACTGGCAAAGAGGTGAAAAATCCAGGTTCATAAAGTATAAGTGCCACCTAGAATTCTGAAACGACCACCGACATTTGCAAATCAACACATTTGCTCAGGCAGAATGTTAGAGTAATTAGTAAAGGCAGCGGGCCGAACTCACAGGTGGAACAAACAAGAGAACTACCCAATCCCTAGACTTCATACATCTGCACTGGAGTACTGGCTAAACCAGCTGTCATTAGGGCTGCTTCTCAAAGCGTAGGCTGCATTTCCAGGCTGCTAATACTTCATTGAAGTCTGTTCAAGTGTGACAGCCAAGAAATACAGCCTTCATCTTGCCTGACGTCAGATGGAAATGTCAATTTAACACTCCGTTTCCATGTTGGAAATTTGGTGTGATATCAGGCGAGAGGAGGGCTGCACTTGTTGGCCGTATTCGAAGGCGCCTTCACCATGGAACAGTCTGCGATGACGTAGCAGCCTAGTAATGCAGCCTACCTGTGCTGCGGCCTGCCCTTTGAAAAAAGGCCTAGGTGTCCATCGATATGATAGATCCCTGGATAAGCCCATTTGGTGAAACCCTCGAAATCAACGATTTTTGTGTTTCATTAGACGGCGATTCTGTCCCATCTTAGGAGCCTGTCTAAATATGGCCAGCTGCACTAGGATCAGTAGTGTGACCCAAGGACAGAGAGACGCATAAAGTGGAGATGAGAGGAAGAAGGGAGAGAGAGCATACCTCCTCAGGAGGGTTACGGACCTTCTGCAGATATCGCTTCACCACCTCCTCCGGGGTCTTCCCTGAGAGAGAGAGAGAGAGAGAGAAGGGCCAGAGAAGGAGAGAGGGAGGGGAGAGAGTTATGCTACAGAAGTGTACATATCGTCCCATGAATAACAAAAGGTTGCAAGTGACATTCCTGATGAAACCTGATGAAACCATGGGACAATTTCAAAACATGTCATGCCAACAAGCCATTTTGAAATTAAACAATGAGGGAGAGAAACAATTCGTAAAAGAGTGAAACAGAGGGAGTGAAAGAGGGAAAGCAAGGGTGAGACAGATGTATCAAGTATTTCAAATGCTGGTCTACATCACGCTTTTCAGTTTGAACACAGCCATTCCTCTTCCCAGGTAAGCATTAGCGCATCCAATTGGCCAGACTGTTGTCATTCACAACATTAAAATCAAGGCCAAGCAGGAACAATTTGACCCAAGGGTGCACTCCTACACCCCTGAAGTGCTCATCTTCACCAAGGTGTAGGTCTAGGATGTCCAAAGCTAGTTAAAGAGGGCTTCCGGGTCTTAAAGGTCGAATCAAGCAGCCAATCAATGTCTCGTGAGCAATGACATTAGATTCCTCAGTGTCTTAACACAATCACTTGTGCAGAAATGCACCAAAAACCAACAACTCCTTTGGCCCCCCACAACTGGAGCGCAACGCTCCTTATGAGAAACTAATGAAATTATGGGTGGCGGTTTACGAGAGGGACAAACACACAGCAGGATCAGTACAATCTGACCCCTGGATCGGTTCTCCGACGGTGAAGATTTGGGCTGAGGCGTGAGGGACTGAAACTCACCTTTGCGAGCCTGTTTCTTAGTTGTCTTGCGACAGCAGTGGCCCAGGCCAGGGATGGGCTTAATGTCGCTTTTGCTGACAGGAGGCGGATGCAGTACCAGTTTCGGGGGGCGTGTCAGACACACAGGGAGTCCAGCCGCACTCATCAGAATGCCTGTAATACCTGGTGCACACCAGAAGAGAGCGCCAGTGAGACACTGCACAGATGCAGGTACTTCAAAAGGGGGATCAATCATCCTGAAAGTTATCACTCCAACGCCATCAAAACACACCTCATTGGAGACCTTTTTGACCTGCTAATTAGAAAAATAGGGACCAATAAACTACGTATGGAGAGAAATGCCATCAAAAGGTGTTGTGTGCAAGTTTGTGTGTGTGTGTGTGTGTGTGTGTGTGTGTGTATGTGCATACTTGCATTAGCGAGGTCAAATGCTCATTATGAATACCAGGTTGCGCCATTTGATTGACAGTGCATAAGACTCATCTATGTCAGTTGTAGCCACTATGATAGCGAGGGTAATTGACTGATCAGACTGGGTGAGTTATCTGCACCAGTGAACATGACTCGCTTTTCTAATTTCATTGCGTCCAACACCCTATGGGAATGTGTAGGTAAAAGCGGATTGTGTCAGGCCATGTGTATGACTCACTCCTGTTAGGGCGTCTTTACAACATGAATTCAGTATGTGGTAGGACCTAAATTTAGCAGAGACACACATGATACATTTTAAAGAGAAAATCTCTGCTTTTGAAACGTGTTAGTATTCTCCACATTTCTGAGCCGTGCTTGGCAGTAGCGTACAACCATTTCGGGACAGTTTCACGCCTCAAAAGGTGGTTTTCCCTAACGCTGCCATTTTCCGAGCAGTCACACCGCATTTGGAGAAGGTGTGAGGAGGAATGTGATTTCCTCTGAAGGCAGATTTAGTTAGAGGAAGATCCTGCAAGAGATTTAATTTACGGTGCAAAGACAGCCCCAATCAATGAAGCTGTGATAAACTCCTACTTGCCAAATTCTGATTTCCTTCGACAACAGGCTCAAGATGCAGGTAATCTACAGAGCAAAGAAGGACAACTCCACCCTGCTTCTGGGGTCGACAATCCAGAAGGTTTACACAATACACTAGCAAAATAAGCCTGAAGCAGCAATCGATTTTGATACATGTTCGACAACCTATTGCTAGATTCAGCTGAGCCAAATTAGGGTTGAACTGAAAACCAACAGGACAGCACACCTGCAGGACGAGGATTATGTAGCCCTGAAGTAAAGACCAATTCAGTCATGTGCCGGGATGGGCACCGTCAGATCTGGAGGACTGCAGTGTCTGCAGACTTTAGTGGTCTCCTTCAAGTCAGCAGTCAATTAACATCTTCAGGGAAAGACGTGTGGACTCAACAGCTATTCAGCTGCATAAGTTGATTGGAAGAACATTAAAGTCCGGCAGTCACTGCAGGATTCCAGGGACGCAGTTGAAGAACTCTGGGTCATGTGGTTAAATGCTCCATCCAGTTCAATCTACTTACCGGCCAGAGCTGGGTGCACAGGGCTGGAACCGTTCAGGTTCTTCACCGGAACAGTGGGAACCCTGAAACACGGCAGATGAAACACACCTCGTCAGGCTCGGAGTCCGACAAGCACACACACGTTTTGAGGCACAAATTAAACACACAACGAGGGACCTCCTGTAATATCTTATGTCGGAGCTGCTTAGAACTTTGAAAAGACTCAACCTCAATCCCAAACTACAAAAAAAGTTTGCACTGGAATGTTTGGTCAATGTCAACATCACAGTGTTGTTACATGGCAGGAACAAAGTGGGAATGTTTTATGCAAGCTAGAATGAATGTACACGTCAGTGTTTTTGCCCAACAGACAAAACTGCTAATTCAGTCAGTTAGCACAAGTAATTTGAAAAGCTGCTGTTCAGGAATACACAAGGCAGTTCTGCTCTCAGATTGGTATGCAGCCAACGATGACTGAAACAGATGAGTATCTAGTCAGTTGTTTTGCTACATTTCGTTGGAGGGACCGGAGATTTTAAATCAGAGGCCTCTCAAAATAATTAAAGGGAGGACACATTCCTTCCAGCGAGTAATAAACTCCCTACTTACAGAAGAAAATACAGACACACACACACACACACACACACACACACACACACACACACACACACAGACACACAGACACAAGACAGACACACACACACACACACACACACACAGTCTCCCTCTTCCTCCCCTGAAGTCGTACTGCATTTGAGCTGCAAAATATTTCCAGTTCGCAAAGCCCTCTCAGCAAAGGACACAAAAAGGAAACCGGTCAACAGTCACGCCTCACAACCGCAAGTCACAACCAGGCCAACAGAATCCAGGCTCTGTTCAATCCCCATCAGAGTAAGATACTTGTTTTGCTAGAATAACTATTGCCTGGGCTGTTACACCCCCACATCTTGTAAGCAAGCAGCACACAGATCTGGCAGAGATCCATTCAGTCAACCATGGCAACAACAGAAGTTCAGAATGACCAATGGCACAGAGGGCAATTCTTGTGAGCAAGACCAGAAAATATTAAATGGCTGACCCATAGTTCCAAACATTTCCACTAATTAACATCTAATTTCAACTAATAGTAGTCATTAAAAGCTGCCAGAAAGGACATTACATCTTGACACCAACTCCCAACGATGTCAGCGGTCAGCGCATACCAGTCACAACAGAAATCACTGTCTGTTCCATGCAAAACAGCAGGAAAGCAAGTTTGCTTTGTTTGCAAGTCCTATGAAGCCCCCCCCCCAAAAAAAATTCAGAATGTTCTAGAACTGTATTGCCGTCAATAAATCTTCATGACCGCTTCATCAGCAGCAGAATGTTCAGGTGAGAATTTTGTAATCATGTGATGTGAGAATGTTGACTGAAGTCAACTGTGAGAAGGGGCAGCGCAAACTGTGGTGACAGGACAGCGTTAATTCCACTAGCCCCGGTGGCCCAGAGAAACACCAAACAGCCAATCCGTTCAGACTGAATAAAAGCACATCATAAACACGTTAGCTGAGGGTACTCACTGAAACGTCCTGATAATGGTCATCCTACAGCAGAGGAGAGTAACAGCGCAGCAGTGAAACAGTGAAATTATTGGGGGGGGAAAGAGGGGAAAAAAAAAAAAATCACTGAACTACAAACTTCTATATCTCACTACCTCTCTGTTCAAAAAGCAGCAAAAACCTTCAGGATTCACAAATTGTCAATAACTCCCCTGGCATTAATTTTGCAAAACCTATAATGTTGCCTGAATTCTCCTTGTTTTGTTTATTTATTTTTTAAATCAGGAAAAGTTGACTCTGGATCCAGGTCCTCAGCAGAGTGTTCTATCTCCACAAGTCCCAGCTCTACCTCTTATAGGGCTAATCCATCTTTTCCCATCTGTCGTGTGACCTCAGCAATCCCACGCCACCTGCAGATCACCTGCACGTCACAGGCTAATGGCGCCATACGGTGTAAACAGATGAAGAACAGCTCCCAGCAAGCAGCATAAGAGGCCTCGTTATGCAGGTTTAACCCCTTGAACTCTGATTTTCACTTTAATTTCCCCTTAAAGTAGGGTCCTATTCTGTAGGACAAGGTAACAACCTTATTCCGTATCTGCTGGTTGTCGAGATTCACTGAAGCAACATCGCACTCTTTATACCAAGAGTAATATTCAGAGTCAGGACCTCGCGTCTTTATGGCCATAGCATTACATCAAATAGAAAATATCACATCCTGTGCATCATTTTATACACATTTCCCTGTAATTCAGCATGCCATATTTGAGATCATTACAAACCTTGGGATATCCACTAGAATTTAATTTGAACATGCTCCAGCATCACATCCAGTACTGGGAGAGGCGTTTAAAACTTGCACATGGTGAATGAGTAAGTTGCATTTGCTCCTAGCTGGATGTTATCTGCAGCAGTAGTCAATAAGCATTCAGTGAATGGGGATGACAGCTGCGTATTACATGACATCAAACCAGTGATACTTTCACAACAGACCTAGAATGTAATGTAATATGATGCAGTAAATCATAACATAGCAGAGTGGCGAGCACAGGCCATTCAGCCCAACAAATACATAGTGCCAAACACTACGAATGTGCATTGTCCAAATTGTATTGAACACTGTATCAATATTGGTCTTGAACCCTGCCCACAACAGAATGATCACATTCTTGTATCTGTGTGAGGTTTACCTTCTGCCGAGTTCAATTTATGCTCCCTTGTTCAGCAATAAGACAACCTAACTTTTCTGCACTACTTACCGGCTTTGTGTCTCGCTAATGTGCTTTGATATTATATGAGCTAAGTGCATATCCAGCCCATGAAGCAGGATGAGTCAGAATTTCAGTGTGAAAGGCTGACTCTGAGAGAGAGAGAGAGAGAGAGAGAGAGAGAGAGAGAGAGAGAGAGAGAGAGAGAGAGAGAGAGAGAGAGAGAGAGAGAGAGAGAGAGAGAGAGAGAGAGAGAGAGAGAGAGAGAGAGAGAGAGAGAGAGAGAGAGAGAGAGAGAGAGGAGATGTGGTGGTTTCAGGTAGGTGTAGGGGCTTTTGAGCCCAATATATGAAGGGCTGCATTGTGGTCACCACCAGCCTTGCTCAGAAGCATCAACCCGACTTTACTGTAAACTCAATGGCGCGGTCCACAGCCTACGAGCCAGTTTCTGTCATGTGGCGTCCAACCGCGGGTGAGACGCGATGCGCTACGTCTACGTTTTTGAACTAGGAAACAGATGGAAAAACTTTGGTCTCGAGGGCCATGGCATCTGCACACATTTGCGGCATCCTTTCAGCCAGCAAGCGATGAACATCTTGAGGACAGTAAAAGTGGATTCATTACCCTATCAGGAAGTCCATACAACTTGTCCCCAAGCATTAAATGGCCGCTGACTGAATACAGATGGAAAAAGTCCAGAGACACTGCAACCCTCCAGGACTGGGGTACCCCGTCCCTGATTAAGAAGTTTCTACGATACTCCTCATAAGGTGAAAGATCACAAAAACATGTCAAGAATTTTCCTAAGTGAAGCTGCACATTCTGATATAGAAGTAACAAACGCTACCGGTGACTGAACACAGCGAAGTTCCAAAACACAGGCTCACAGAACTCTGAAAGACACGAAAACATTTCAGAACTTTGCTCAGCAACTCAAAGGGTTAACCTCGTACGTGCGAGAGGAGGTGGTGGGGGAGGGGTGGGAACGCAAGCTTACTGCGTGAATGTTAAGTCACGTTTGATCCTGGCTAATCTATCAGCATTACAGCCCACCCCATCTGTCTTAGTCAGAAACACGCACACATGCGCAGTTGCGCACACACACATGCACGCGCGCACACAAACACGGGGAAAGAGTAGAAAGACTGGTGGAGGATGTAAGGAGAAAGGGTGGCAGTATAGCGAGACGGGGGCACAGAGTAGCATCAGAGTACAACTAAGATGCAGGCGTGACTCTCGGAGGCTTGAAGTTACCTTGTCAACCCTTTTCTCATTTTAAATCACTATGTACAGGGTTTAAAGCGCTGTCATTCAAAGCCCAAACGAGGAATTTATAAAAGTTCCACATAATCCCATTTTGTGAACTCAATGCCTTCCTGCAACTTCACTGATTCTGTGCTTTTATTTTTTCCCCCCCAGATTTATTTATTCAGTATATCTGGCCATACAATTACTTGGTAGTAAGGTAAAAATGTTTCACGTGATGAAGAGAAATAGCATATTTAAAGTATAATAATAATCATTTTCATGTATTGTACATATGGCTAAGGGTTTGACAACATAAATGTTTTCAGAGTTTAGCAGATTTATAAGTGCATCCTTATTTGGAGTGACTGAGAATAACCTTGGCGGATATTTTCACCCTTAATCCCACACACAAATAAACAGTGCATGATCTTCATCTTCCACATCTTGATTAATTCAAAAGGTGCACATACGATCACCTTCCTTGTGCTGGATGTTTTTACTTGCGTAACTAATTCATTTTAACTGTATAACTGATTTGATGTAAAAAATAAGAGATGTAATGAATTAACAATGCTCCCAAGTTGGACATTATGTTGTGGCCGGTATGGTGTCATGTTATAAATGAATCACAAGACTGAAAAACATTTGGTTATTAGCACAATACGGCGTAACTTAGCCTCACGCCCATTTTCATTTGTATACTGAACAACAAAAGAAACGCAAGTTAGCCTAATTAAAGGCAGACTGGGAAATAAGTTTGCTCATAATTATTTTAGAAAATTTATTACTAGCGCCTGCACATTTACACTTGTTTCATCAAACATTTCTTTATTTTGCGGTCACTTCGACTGAGTAACCATAATAGTACATTAACTAACTGGCTAACTTGCGTTTCTTTTGTTGCTCAGTATAGAATTTTATGCGTTATATACGATCAGAATAAAAGCACACCCATGCAATTCTGTTCCTTTTTATTTAGTTGTAATAACTAAAAGAGCAGAAGTATGATGTTATTAATCCATTTAAGTGACATGTTAGGAAATGTGACCAAAAAAAAATGTCAGCAAGTCATTTGTTCTCAGTCTTGACGTCATGCTGTTGAGCCTGCTGACTTTAACAGGGCAGGTGACACAGAGAACTCATGACACGGATAAAGCAGTGTGCGACTGACCTATCGAGCGGTATTTCTGAGCGACTGGGATTAGGGGCGCAGACCGCACCCAGGAGCAGGGATTCGGTGCGCACGTGCGGCCCGATTTAAGAGCAGCCCTTAAAGGAGAAACATACGGACGAGAGGAGAGAGAGAGCGAGGTTCCTGATCTGTAGCAGGGCCGAGGTGAGAGAACAGGACATAGGCCCATATGGAGGCTGAGCTGAGCTAATCTGTGCAGAGCAAAGCTGAATTGATACAAGACCTTATGTTAAAACAGAGTATACACGCAAACCGATGTATATGCCCATAAACACAAGCATGCGCATGCCTATGTGTCCAAACACACTCAAACACACACATACCAACACATGCAGGCACCCAGACTGTAATAGTTATAATTTCCTTAATCAAGCACGCATGCATACATCTTGTAGTTCCAGGCACCCATCAAAATTCTGCTCCATGTGTCATCGGATTGGCTGGGTTCTGCAGTCTCATTTTGTTCTACCACCACCAATCCCAGGGTATCGAATCATTAACTTGTGTTCTGTGACCAGCCCATGAACCCAAAACAAAGCCAACTGCACTATATCAAAGAATTTTAAACCAGAAAACCAGGTTTCTAGGGCCTTCCCAAGCATGTACTCTTTGTTCCGAACACAATTGCAATTCCTGAAGTGTAATGAGCTGTCACTGACTCCTAATTGCATGTTTTCGTAGTTCAGTGTGGGAATGTTCACCCATTTCTGGTCACAATTAGGTCGTAAACACTCAGATGTGGAATAAGGAGAGAACATTACAGACAGGACCATCTAAAAAGGGATTAAATATGGGAAAAATACGACTCCGGTGGGACTCGAACCCACAACCTTTGAATCACTTCTCAAGCATTTCACTAGAAGTCCAATGCGCTATCCATTGCGCCACGGAGCCACATGACTCACATACTGTGCGACAGCAGTCTACTCAGCTTACCGACAAAGGATCCCAAATGAAAGGTCAAGGGGTGCTCTACAGTCCTAAATGTAAATGAACTCCCGCCGAGAAGCAAAAAAAACTTTTTTTTTTTTTTTTAATTATTGTCCTTGGAAAATGCAACAGAAAATGAACATATAACTAGCGGTATTTTTGCATTAGCAAAGTACAAGATAAACTAATTATTAACCCTTAGAGCATTAACGGCAGCTACTGTTGCTGAGTGATGTAAGATATCAAAATCAAAAGCTGTTGCAAACTCATCATGTGGAGGCTTGTTTAAAAGGGCTCTGCAAGGGAGCTCTTTTAAACAAGTCGCAACATGATAGGTTTTCAGCAGCACAAGATGATTAAATTCATACGTAAAAAAAAAAAAAATTATTCAAGCGCACTTAGGGTTTAGTTGCCAGCAAACAAATACATTAGCTGTTTTGAATTCAAGCAGTCACAAGATTAAAATAAGTAGTTTTTATGCCCCCGCCCTCCAAAGAGGAAAGGGGGCATTATGTCGTATGTCGACACCATGTCCGTCCGTCGTCAGTTAACTTTTCGTTTCCGTGGGATAACTATAGAATCCCTCGTCGGATTGATGCCATTTCTTAATGGCGTATTGGGAGTGGCTAGAGGAAGGTTCCTTTCGAAAACCAGCGTTGTGCGATATCTAATATGACCGCCACGGCATCCATCTCAATATGCCCTTGATCAACATACAGGCGGGGGCATCTGCCACGCTCTGCTTTGCTCTTGTTATAATTACTAATGCATAGGCCAACTTTTCATAAGTGAGCAGTCAGGTCCATGATGCCACTTCATGTGGACATTACTGACGAGAGCAGCCTTTGATGTAAATATATATTTTTTCCCTTTTCTCTCTCATTCCCTCACTCTTTCTCTTCCCACCTCCTTGGCTACTTCTACAGTTTTCACTGCGTGTGCATGCATGCGCGCGAGTCCGTGGCTTTTCAATGAATTATCAGCATTCACTGCACTGTGTTGTGTGCCCGCGGGGTAAGCTTGTCGACATGGGCTTTCCTCTCGCCTACAACCCCCTTGAAACAGGTTTTTGTCTCATTGAGCCACTGGTATGCTGATTAATTCCTCCTGTGGCTAATCGGTAAATATTTAGCGGTTCAGCAAGTGAATGGAGGTGGTCTTTTGTCTCTGTCTGCAGTCGTCTATGCCCAAGTTTGCCGTTCTACCCCCCTTACATTACAATATACCCTCGGCATTCACACACACACAGACACACACACACAAACACAGACCCCACCAGACAAACGTCTCAAGGCAGATCTCATCTGACTCTCATCATAATGATGCCCCCACCCCAGGCCCCAAATTCTGTCTGCTCCCTCCCTCTCCTCCCCCCCCCAAACACCCCCCCCCCCCCCCCACCAATCCAGGCTCTATCCATCCCTTGCCCCTCAGTGAGGGCTTCATTGTTTTGCTAATTTGGACGAAGCCTGGGGCCTGCCAACAATGGTTTCCGTGGCAACACAGCCTGGCAGAACACAATGACAGAGAGACCCTAGCAATGGACAGGCCTGGGAACTGTGCTCAATTTCTTTTTTTTTTTTTTTTTTGGGGAGGGGGGGGGGGGGGGTTTGACCCATGCTGACACCACCACCTCTTCCCTCCCCCTCATCTCTTTCTCAGGAACCCCTCTCCACACACAATCGTCGCTTCTTTTGTCTACTCATCCCTCCATCTCATGCCTCAACTTCATAATTGCGCCCCCCTCAAAAAAAAAAAAAAAAAAAAAGATGGTCATTACAGACAACCAGGCCGGCCGAAATGCTGTTACGCACTGACCCACACCCCAGAGCAGATTCCTAACTGACCACATCAGAGGGTTCGGACAGTCTACACTCCCTTAAATGACTCCTCCGGGAACACAAAGCCGCAGTTACTTCGCCGCTGGATGAACCGAAGGCGCATTACGCAATCCTAGGAGAAGCCAGGCTCTACACACACACAAACATGGAACCGAAACAATGATACTGGGCTGCCCAGAGCAGGACCACAAATTGCACCACTGAAAGTGGACACAAGTTCATATTAAATTACCTTACGATGACCAAAACTCACCTTTAAAATGACCAAAAGAGGGCCCAAACACACAAAATTACCCTAAAACGACCACAACTGACATTACACAATCACACAAGAACCAAAACTCAGTTTAAATTATTTGGATCTAAAATGTGTAATTAAATAACCACAATTACCCACACATGTTAAATCACTGAACACAAACACACACAAAATTACCAGGCAAGGATCTTGACCTACACAGCACAATCAGAGAAGCCAAATTACAGCTCTGTCCTAATCACACCACAGGTGGCACAACAGTCACGAGGTCAAAGGGTAGGTCAGGGTAAATTCCAACATATATTTGGCATATTTATTTCATCTTACTTCAGGAACTAAAATAATACTTGTTTCAGATCCTTACGAAGGGGATCCTTACGAGTAGAGTAGGCTTGTGGGTAGATAAACACGACACCATGCTTTTCACGTACAATATCATAAGTTCTATTGTACATAAAATGGGGGCTCATATAATTTTGAAGGTCTTAGGGCATTTTAAGAGGGCAGTCTGCTAGTGAATAATTACATATGCTACCACTGATCATGTTCAACAGTAATGTAAGGAATTACCATTTCACCCAAGTAATGGTATCTCAGCAATGACTCAATAATCCAACAACAAACCTTCTGGGGGTGGTGACAACATAACTTCACTTTTGTGAAAATTTGATCTGTAGGATTTACCCCACAAATAAACTTTTAAGATCAGTCATTACCATCACCATCAGTTTTGAGGGGTAAATAGGACACAGTTAAAGAGAAAAACAACCTTTGTCTGAAGTAAACTGCAAATAAAAGAACTGTCCCTGAGGTGTAAATGGTTTTGGTCATTTTAAGACAAAGCTAAAGTGAACAAGTCAACATGGTCTACAACATCGTGCGCTTGTTATTTTCAAACTCCATCAAGGCCTTTATGGTCTGAAGCTATACACCAAATTTGGTTACTGTGTCTAAGTAGTTTGAGTAAAGCTGTCCCCTTTATCTCGGACGGACGGATGGATCTGGTTTTCGAACTTGACCTGGGTAATCATGTCATAAAGCTACACACAAAATTTGGTAATCCTATCTACAATAGTTTTTGAGAAAACCTGTCCCCTTTGAACATACTATGCACTAAGTTAGATAAACGAGACAAGGGCAATAACTCTGTATAAAATGGCAATACGGATCTGGTTTTCGAACTTGACCTGGGTAATCAGGTCATAAAGCTACAAACAAAATTTGGTAATCCCATCTACAATAGTTTTTGTGTTAATGTGTCCCCATTTCGGACGGACAGACGGTCAAACCTATATCCCCCACACTTCGTGGCGGGGGATAGCAATAAATGCTTAAAAATCCGGATTGAAACAGTCACGAAATCCACTATTTTCCCTTGAATTGCAGCGTCAAATGTCCTATAGCTCATTACAGCAAAATGTTAAAAAAAAGCAGTCGTCTACCCAAATTGTCTGCATTCCTCAGAGTATTCTGACACCCAACAGCCAGACAGACCGGCTACTTAAGGAATCGTATCAACTACTACTACAAATGCTGTGTTGTATGACCACTTAATTGAACTGGTAAGTAAACTGTTGTAAGCAGTAATCTAAAAATGATGCCAGCTAGGTTAACCACAAGCAAAAACAAAGAAGTTTTCTAAACATGCAAGGACTGCATAATGATCAAATCTGAGGCAAAATTCCCACATCCCAGAACTAAAAATGAGCGAAATACAACTAATAACGGTAATATCTGCAGTAATTTAAATATCCGCTCATTATAATAAATACGAAAGACAACTGTTTCACGCACACATACTTCGCAGGACCAGAACTGAAAATGAGAAAAAAACGTAAAGACTAAACTCCCATTACTGGACAACCGACACAGAAAGGCAGGGGACCACTAGCTCCTGCAATAAAAAATTTAAGATGACAAAACAGCTCAAAACAAATTGGAATTTACCACAAAGTCAAGTCTATAAAGACTTCTGAAAAGCCAAGATCAGTTGATGTTGCCATCATGAGACTGCAAAAGCGTTCCTCAGGCTCTCACTGCTGACTGAATCTCTTTGAGGCATGGAAAGATGGCAGACCAACATTTTTTTATTGTTTGGTTTCATTTTTGTTATTTGAAGCGTTATACATCATACTATGATTTGAGGAACGTTTGTCTGTCAGTCTGTTTGTTCCCCTACTCCTCAGAGGTCCTCTGACAGATCTTCACCAAACTTGGTGGGTCTATGTAGGTTGTCCCTGGAATTGTCCCTGAGGGGTTAGTTTTTTGAAAGGTCAAGGTCACTGGGGTCAAAGGTCAATTTTTCGCATCTCCCATCTCCCTGGACAGATTTCCATGAAAGTTGGTATGTGGACGTAGGTCGTCACAAGAAATGAACACGAGAGGTCCGTTCCGTCAAAGGTCAAGGTCACGAGGGTCAAAGGTCAAACCGTAGGTTGTCACGAGAAATCAAGGTCACTGGGGTCAAAAGTCAATGGACAGTTTCCTGACAAACAAGGCACATACACAGACAATGTTGTCTACAGAGAAATCCTCAACTAACCAGTAAGCTCCAACCAAACCATTCTACTTTGGACACTCCACCACCCCCATGCCAGACAAAACTCCCCAACCTCTTGGGGATAAGGGTGTGGCATAGCCCTTTACAAATGTAACTGCTGTATTTCCATCTCGATGCTCGCACAGTCGAAATTATTCTCGCCACGGGTAATTTACAAGTCATAGAAAAAATGCAAAAATTTCTAGTCATAATGTCTAGATTTCATATAAGTAATTATTTAATTTAACGTTAGTTATGTGCAAAAGTTGTCTTTCACTTTAAATTACAGACTCGCCGAAAATACCTTCAAAATTGCCTAGGACAATTACTCCAAGAACCAGAGTAATGAGGTCCAAGTCAAGCAAATCATTAGTCAAGCTAATATGCTCTAATTTTATTATCCCAAACCCACATCTCCCCAAATCATAATCTAACGCCATTGTATTTTCAATTCCAGCAGTTTAGGCTATTAAGTCAAATAGACATATTTATTCTCATTTACGTCTGTGACCAAAAGTGTACGGAACACCTAGACATTCTGCAAAAGAGGACCACAGGGTTAGCTAAACTATGATAACTTGTTGTCAGGATATCAAGAAGTGAACTCCATCACAGAAATTCATAAAATGCTGGAATCAGTAATGAATTTGAGATGAGAACTTAGGCCAACTAGAAAAATAAAATGCTGTACATCCCCGCCTGCCGAAAAGCTCCTGCCCTTGATTTTTTTATTTTTCATTTTAACCATGTTAGAACTCCAACTACGCGAGTCGTTGTGCCTACACATTCCACCTGATGGTAAACAAAAGCATTATAAGCATGTTTGGAACATTACAGCTTATCGGCCACCACTGCACTACACGTGTGATTAATGCAGCCTCAGTTTAAATAAGGAAAATCATTTTAACATTGGATCGTCTGCACTGCATCATTTGCCATGACCACGTTTGTGGTTGCCCGAGTCCCATCAAGGACCAAGCTCCTAAAGCCCTTGTGTGGTAAAGTGGTAGAGGGTCGTTTTGTTGGGGATTTGTATTTCAGTGTCATCAGTGGGGACTTTGATGGAAGTGATCCTCTGGACTTCAGAGCCGGCATGACAAGATGACCTGGCATTCCCGCAAATGAGGAATTTTAACTAACATGAAATGCGCGAGGTAAATATCTTTCTTTTCATTGCATGTCGTAGGCCTCCAGTGCAATAGCCTAACTTCTTATGAATTAAGTTCAGAGACAATATCTGGCTAGCTAAATAGCTTATTTCTGATGAATTACTCATATGTTAGATTGTGCAGTAATCCAACTTAAAGGGAAGACATTTGAAAGTGAAGCTTGTCATTATAAAGATACACTCTGACGTGACGTACTGAGTGCAAACTGGTTAATGACGATCTATTAACGTTGCTATGGTCTCGTTTTTGATGAAATGTACGTCCACTGCTTGCATGGTAATAGTCTCCCACCATTTTTGCTCTCTATTATTGAAAATAAGGGCACTTTGCTGTTTCGCAAGCGTATAATCTCGCTTCATGGCATTGATAAGTAGCTTCCATACGATGCAGGCAGGTCTGGCGTCGCAGGCCGCGACAGCAATGGTTAAATGAAAGCTTATTATCCTGTATGTATTCAGAGAAAAAAAAAGAGGGGGAAAAGTGTGACTGTGCAAAAGGCCACTTGCTCTTTGAAGCCCAAGCACAAGTGAGTTTAGACTGGAATTCCTGTGTAGAACATACAAATAGAAGGCTTCATGGCTGGGTTGAAAGGATTAGCCCTGTTGCAGCGTTCATAAAAAAAGGTCTTGTTTCTACCAAAATCGAGACTTTTCCACCTCTGAAAACAGACTGTAACTGGCACTCTTTATGTCAAGAAATAAAATCACTTTGTTCAGATATGATTAAGTTTGTCTTAATATGTCTTTTACTACAGTTCTCGTTGACAACACGGAGATAATTTCAGGTGGGCACATAAATTCGAGCTGTCTGGCAGGCGTACTCCTTAGTATGGATTCATCGTCGGCGCCAACCGTCTGGTGACACGGGTCATCTTGTCATAACAAGGAAGAAAATAATTTTTTTTTTTTTTTTTTTTTAAATCCCTCCTCCCCGCCTCACTTTAGAAAACAAGGAAAAACAACTTTTTTTAAATAATTGGTCTTAAGTAGTTAAACTTGTTAGGTACAATGCATTTTTGAACGCAACGATTTAATTTCATTCATTCTTCTGCAAACAGCCCTTAAAAAAGGTAATACGAGCTCACTCTGCAATCTGTGTTGAGCAAGGAATAGATTAGCGGTTACTAAACATCTCTGACTGCACCCAGCCAGATCAAGTTTCTCATGATCTTCAGAACACCTTGATAGAACTATAACCTTGCTCCCTGGATCAGGTTGGGTCTACTCGAGGAGAGGTCAGGGAACTGGGATTAGATGAACCAGAATGGATTTGAAACCATCGCATTCAGTACTGCAAATTTTCCAATTCAAAGGCTGAAATTAATAAAACATTTCAGAAAAGGGCACAAATCTTTTCGCCCATAATGAATAAGGTTAAGTTATCAACGGGGAGAAGCTGATCCAAGAGCAGCATTTCTTCACTGAGAATTTGGCCCAATGTTCAACTTGCACAAGTTAAACCCTGACCAAATTCAACACTACCAAATAAATTTTTTGACGAACATCCCTTAAAAATTCCTACAGTGGAAAAACTTCGCAACCTTCGTCAAGTTTAAAGCAGATCAGCAGATACTAAACATCTCCAGAGGTCCTCCCAGTTACACTCAGAGGTGTACCACCTCCAACCCAAAATTTCACTTCAACAGGTTTAACAATCACTGTTGAACATTCTCAACACGATTCAACCTTCATAAAATTCAATATTCTCGAACTGGACTTCAGCAGCCGGCCCATAAAACAGTGACTGTATACACACTTTGTGAAATGGGTTGAGAAAGTGTAAAAAGTCAGGTTAAGACACAGCGTGGGCTCACCCTGAGGCTATGAGCGCTCGAGACTGGGCCACGGCTATTCGGTGCAGGGCGGGCCGGCTCAGCCCCACCAGGCTGGAGCGGGGCGGCAGTGGGGCAGCGCAGGCGGCGTTCAGGGATGAGACGGCGGAGGTCAGCGTTCGCGTGGCGGCTGCCGATGAAGAGGCAGACAATGTGGTCGTGGTGGCTGTGGAGATGAGGGTGGCGGTTGGCACTACGGTGGTGGTGGAGGTCGAGGAAGAGGAAGAAGAGGAGGAGTTGGCGGAGGTGGAGGCGGGTTGCGGCTGCTGCTGCTGCTGTTGTGGGGGAGGGGGGGGCGGAGGAGGGAGCGGGGGTAGTGGGGGAGGGGGCGGCCGGGTGGAGGAGAGGGAAAGAGCGGCGGTGGCGGGGCCGAGTAGCGAGAAGGAGTGGGTGAAGCTGGCAGCAGAGGCAGTGGTGTTTTTGTATGGTGAGAGCGACCGGGAGAGGGACAGCGGGTGGGGCAGGGTGTAGGAGTGCGTCCCCGCCCCTCCTCCGCCGGTTGCCATGGCACTCAAGAAGCGCCCGCCCCCCGTGGACTTGGGGCTGGGTGGTTTGGGCATGGCCCTGCGTCCCAGTGTCTGTGCCACGGTGCTAGTCTTCAGGCTAAACACCAGCATGCACTGCTGGCATGCACATGGCTGGCCCAGGGGGGTCAGCGACGAGCCGGGGAGGGTGCCGCTCGGGTATGCGCTGCCATTCCCCGGGGCGCTGATCCCGGACACACCCACGCCCAGCAGAGCGCCGGACCCCACCCCTCCTCCGGCGCCTGAACCCCAACCGTGGGACTTGGGCAGGGGGCCGGAGACGAGCGGGTACGCCAGGTCTGGCCGCCTCTGGATCCTCCGGCGCCGCTGCGTCTGCCCGTTGATCTGGGTCATGGTCTGGAAGTCGATGAGGTAGCAGAAGCCTAGCGGAGACAAGTCCAGCCAGGGCTGCTGCCGATCCCGTGCAGCCTGGATAGCAATGCCCACCTCAGTGTCGTAGGCCGTCCAGGAGCCTGCGTCATTCTCCCACTCCCAAACCCAGCCCTGTCCCGGGGCCGAGGTGGGGTCATAGAAGCTCCGCCTAACAGGCCGGAGGGTCCCTGCAGGGGGGGAGGGGGGAGGGGAGGGGGACAGGAGATGAAGTTTCACCCCAAAAAATGGCGGCATAGTGGATAAACACACCCCACTTCACTGATCGAGTCACTATAATAAAGGGACTGTACCTAGTGTAGGGTCTTAGGAAATGTTATATTAAAACCCCGCCAGGGCCTTTCTGTGTGGAGTTTGCATGCATTTCCTCTGGACACACTGGTTTCCTCTCGCATGCGCGTTAGGCAAATTTGAGACTCTAGATTGCCCTCAGGTGTGAGTGAGCTGGTGAATGGTGTGTGATCCCTTTGATAAGAGTTTAAAAAATGGCATGGTAAGTGTTGAGGGGTCATCAAATGTGATAAATGAAAAAAAAAAAAAAAAAACACACACCACAAAAACAGTCCACAACACAGAGGAACAAAACCACAAACTCAAGGGTACACAGCTACATCCAGTGCTCAGTGTAAGATGCCCAAGCAGAGAACAATTTTAAGTCTGACACAACAAGAGCTGTAGTCTTACTCTGAAGTAGACATGTATTGACTTGAAACTTTATAAAAAATTGTCATCATCTGACAGGGCATACAATACTCTAACTACCCACATTTTCCACCTGGTGATGATAATGGAATAGAGTAATCATGGATGTAAAATAGGCTTTGAGGTACCCCCAATATAGTCCTTGAACAGCACTGTGAATCAGGCCAAAGAGCTGTGACGTCACTCACGAGAGAAACTCTGACACATAGGCTATGGAATGTGCATTTTACATTGCAAGCAAGACGTGGAAATCCACTAAAAATGTCAGAATTTCTTCAACCCCTGCTCCACTGGACATCGAGTATACTTGGCAATATTTTGCACGGTTCCAGAAAGCCCAAATCCAGACAACAGTGATGCAGAATAGCTGCCCACCAATTCCACCATCCGAGTTTGGGATTTGTATAAAGTACTCTGGGACTCATCCAATGAACATAAAACTTCAGATATACTCATGATTAAATGAACTATCGCTTTATTATAAGGTTTTAAGGACTTTTTAAGTTCCATGAGGTAAAGTAAGGCAGACTTTAACGACCCAGAACTACATCAAGGAAAGTTTTACACTTCTGATTGTCGCACAGAAAAAAAAATTCTAAAACAAGATATCACAGGAACGTGTGCTCTGTGTCAACAACAACGTACTTTCTTTTTTTTTTTTTTAAATTTGCCATCTCCAATCCCATCCAAATCTGGAATGCCTGATTACCGAACTACGTACACGAGCTTGCTCGTATGCGACTCATCTTGCAACCTCGGAAGACCGAAGACAGTTTGCAGCTCTCCTCCCAAGCACGCGCCCGTCAGCTGCTGCTTCTTTTAACACTCATAGCTTGAAACTTTGCAAGCACTGAACAAGGGCAGAGGATACCAGACGTGTGCAAGCTTACAATTGTACTGATGAACGCCCGGCTGGTCAACAAGAGGCACTGGAGTACCATTAAAAGTCCCTTTCAAATTATTTCCCTGCAGCACAAAAAAGGCTTCTGGACACCATTGACACTGCCACAGCCAGGGCTCGAACCCACATCCTTGTGCTCACCATTCCTCCACATTACAGCGCCTTAACCAGGTGAGCTAACCATCAGCTCCACAATAACAGACTTTTTAAGGATGATAAATCTAATCCGCTTGAACAAACTACAGCAGGCAGATGACGATCGATGCACTCGACTCCCTTACCGTCTGTCTCCGTCTCCTACGAATTACGTCATTAGAAAGGGGCTATTTCCGTTCGATCTTTCTGGGGATTTGTGCGAGTTGAAAAGGTGTTTGAAATATCTCTTTTATTCCATTCCTATTTGAGTAAGTGTCCAGAAAGTGCTTTATTCATCATCTCCATGATATTAGCTTTCCGTAGAGGTATAATTTGCCCATTTTCTGATTGCTCAATACATGCCTACTTTAATACGGAGTCCTTTCTTCATTCCACACACTAGAATAAGAGCACTGATCTACAATCAGCATTGCATTTTAGCTAATAAGGTTAGGTTGCGACCGAGTGGAAGCTGATCCTGGATGAGCAATTCTTATTGGCAAAGTTCTATGAATATTGCTTGACGATCAACCTTATTTCCTTTCTCAAGTAGAACATTGATTTGCTTTAAGGTACTGCATGCCTATTGTGAAATGTTCTCCACAAACCTCACTACAAAATTTTTAAAAATGACATATTCCAGGGCTTCCACCAAAATATTTTCATTTTGTCAGGGGGGATTTCAGTATGTTATGGCTAGCTGTTGCAACCATAAGAGACTGTAACAACTATTCATTTATGATATTGAGATGAACAGAAACTAGACAAAAGTTCTCACAAAAATAAAACCTTTATTCAAAAAAAAGTAATTACTGCAGTCAGTGACTGAGTGACCATGTAAAATGTGAAAAATAAAAAATACAAGTTACAACTTCCATTGTCTATAATCAGATAATGGATATTACGCGACAGAACGGTATGCTTTAGAACAGGACAGGAGTTGACTAGATTCTCTGGTCAACAAACAAACCTACAAAGACAAAAAATAGCAGTGCTTTTGCTAAGCAGCGCGATCCTCGGTCGCTACGTATATCTGCATGGAACCTCCACGTGAAAACGAAACTGATAAGAACGGAAAGCGACACTTTGGAAACCATTATCGTACACCCATAGATTAAAGACTGGCATTGACAGCATGAAAAAAAAAATCATTAGCGTACAAGCCGTCTCCCCATTATAAAAATGATTCACTTGATTTGAAGCGAGTTCGGTGAATAAACATTTTAATGAATAGACGACAGGTGCAAACGGCGAAAACCTTGTCCCCAAGGCGAAAATATGTACAGCGCTGGGCAGGCTAGTGATTTCCATGTCTGAAACTTGGGACGACGTTGGCCATGAAGATGTATAGCCACAATGAAAGGGAAGATTCGAGATCATCTGCGGTCAGCGGCAAGGCAGAAAACGTACCCAGTGATTGGCTAGTTACTCTCTGAATGTCCAATCTGGTCAGATTTTGTGGGCGTGAATGAACATGCGAGTCATGCAGTACTTTTATGGGTACTTTACAGCCGCTTGCACACTGAACGAAAAACAAATTTTTCGCACGACAGGTTGTATTGACTTTGAACGTAATCTGTCGTGCGAAAAATTCGTTTAGCGTCCAGTGTGCATGCAGCTAAATTCACCGAAAACACGTGCAGAAATGGCCCGCTTTGACCGTTGTTCCTTGCGGGCGCTAGGGCAGTTTTTGCGGGAATCCCGCAATCGCGCTGCTTGGCGGAAGCCCTCCCTGATAGCAAAAAATTATTGAAACAATGTTAAATCAGCATTGTTTTGTCAACGTTAAGACATTAAAAATAACTTTGAACATGCACCCTCAATTAACATTGAATCAATGTTGATTTTCTAATCAAAGATCAATGGTATTTCAATGTTATTTAATTAATTGAGATTTCAACGCAACCACAGATCAATGTTCTTTCAATGACTTTTCCGCATTAGTATAATCACCCTGTCAACCAGGAATCGATGCTCAATCAATTATAATAACTTTAAATCAACATTGTTTCAATGTCGCTGTATCAATGTCGGGTTTCATTGCTATTGTAACAGTGATTCAACATTGGTTGACATTGAAATATCAATGCTCAATCATTCTGATGATTCAGATGGAAAATCATTGTTTCTATGTAGTCATGCTAGCTGTATTCTCACCTTGCAGGCAGATTTTTAGTCTTGATGATCAAGAAAGTAAAAGAACGAACTTCTTAATCTATTCTTCAGCAAAAACATAAAACATCACACAGACAGGGTTAGAAACCCATTACAGCGCAAACGCATGGTTATGGCTACCAGTCTCAAACCCTGTCTGATCTTTACCAGCCACGATCGCGAAGCCAGCATTGTTTTACGTTGATCTGTGCATCTGTTGTCAAGCCAAACTACA
The DNA here is from genome assembly GCA_029721435.1 of Gymnothorax reevesii. NCBI lineage: Eukaryota > Metazoa > Chordata > Actinopteri > Anguilliformes > Muraenidae > Gymnothorax > Gymnothorax reevesii. The sequence goes on along the minus strand of CM056579.1, from coordinate 97,132,526 downwards.
GCAAAATTATGGGGAAACTACCATAAAAGTATAAGAAAAGCAGTTTTGAACATTTTTGCAAGTGTTTATATTTCAGTCTGTCCATCTGTCTGTAGACAGACCTTGTGAACGCGGTAGCATTGCAAGCTTTTAAGATGCAGCCTTCAAACTTCACAGGTGAATAGTTGTGTTAAAAAGAAAGGCTGATTTCAAAGATGGGCGTGTTGAGAGTACGCACTCACTTAACACATTCCCTACAGTGATGGCAGACTGCCTTATGATGAGGACTCCAGACATAGCGAAGGTGTTGAGTCATATAGCTCTTTACTGTCGGAGTAACAGAAACATTCAGTTCTCATTGTTATTTCAGGTGAGGGTCTCTGCCAATCTCCCTTTATCTCGGCTACAATTTTTCACCACTCTGCCACTGTTTATAGACAGAGCGCATTTACAGCCTAGAATATCTATATTGCAATCTCCCAAAATGTCCATACCATTCATTGCTTTTGTTCCAATAGATATTATGAAGCAGGAGGTACACTAAATACAAAATTATGCAGGTAAAGTGCATTTTCGAAACCACTGACTGTTGACTGCCATTTGTACATACACTGCATTACACTTATTTTGGTCAATTCTTCCCGCGCAAAGTACAATCAACAAACAGACTTTTTCCAAAGTTGTCTTTAAGTTGAACTTTTGAAGGGGGGAGGCACGCACATGCATTCATGAACAGGAGAATTCAATATAGCATTGAATTGGATCTATATTTCAAAGCTTCCCTGTGCCATGATGTTTTTATATTTATATGCAAAATTTCAAAGTCTGTATCATGCTTACATAGGCCAGATATTACAGTTGCCTTTATGTAGCTTTACTTAATATCTTGGTTTTCATACTGCACATACAAGCCTGTTTGCATTTCTGATGTTCAATACAAAAGTTTTGGTTACACTGTGTGTTGATTTTGTTGAATAATCTCATTTTGAGAACAGTGGACAAGCAATGCCCACTTCACTATCACAGCTCATGCGATCCCAAATGGTCTCCAGTAATAAAATATTCACATTCCATTACACTGCAGTACAGGATATAGGTTACTCATTAACGAGGAGAATAAGATTTGTGTTTTTAATCTGGGCTAAGGATCACAGGTCAAAGGCAGAGCATGGAACAACTGAATTTTTTCAGTGACCAAACACGTTGTCTTACTCTAAAAAGTAAGGGGGGGGGGGGGGGTCAGGCATTAGTGGGTCCCAGAACTATTGACAATCCGGTACCCTTGGTTTGAAATGCCTGAAGGCAAAGCAAAAGCATGAATGCAGATCAGCAAAAGCACACTGAAAAAGAAGCCGGGTGCAGTTTGCAGTCCACAAGCGTCTGGAGAAGCCGGAACAATGAGAATGTTTACATAACGAATGGAGTACCTCACTTCTACAGCTGCCAGTCCGCTGACCTAAGAACTACCGCAGAGACGAAAGGCTATCGCGGGAGAATGCAACAAATTTGCCCATACTGTCACCAGCTAAAGAGGTGATAATAAAGGCAAGGTGGAAGATTCACCATTTTAAAAGGGGTTTAACAAAAAGTTTTTACTTGTACTTTCCAACCCTTCCGTCACAGTATGGCTTTTCCAATAAGGATTACTGGCTGGCTTGTCGTGATTTTCTTGTGGTTGCCTGGCAACTTTTATGCAACCAGGGAGGGAATCCACTGGTTACCTAGCCGAACTTGGAGGTCCAAAGGCAAAATTAGCATGCCAAAGCACACCATCCCGGAATGAAAACGCAGTTTAATGAGCTTCAACAGTGAAAAACAGAGCACTGTGGCAGAACTTCCAAACATGGAGCATATTTGCAGCAAAAATCTGCTGCCAAATTCAGGCTTCCCTATTAGTGTTTCTGCTGCAAGAGTCTACAGAGAAAGTCATTTGTTCGCAAGTTTTGCAGAAGACTGCTTGTAAATGCAAGCAACTTAAATGGTGCAAAAACCCTACAAACTCTGAAAAGGGGTCAGATGTATGGGCTGAATTCCAATTCTTTATTGAAATACAAAGAAATGGTCCTTCCATTTGACAAAAAGTCTTTCTTTTCACCATCTTTATAACACGGAGGGAAATCAATTCATCAAGAGCCGAGACAGTACATAAAGCACACAGATGTACGCGTAAAGACATTTTAGAGGAAAATAAAGCATGCTGATATGAGATTCCGATACAACAGAAAGCTATAAAAAGATAACAAACATTAGCAAAAAAAAAGTGTTTTGATGATGAAAGGGAGGAGTGAGAAGGCAGCTCAGAAAAAACTGAAGAAAAAACAAACAGTTATCCTCGAAGAATAAATAAATCCTCATTTCATACTTCCTGCCTTTCATTTGTTTTCACACTTTCCCCCTCGCCTCAGCAAAGTGGGAGATGTGCTTTCCTCCCGTTCAGGAAGAAAACCCGTAGTCATTTTTCTGGTACTAGAGAGGCCCCCTAGATCACAAAAACACTGACTGATGTATTCCGCAACTATGTACAGGCAAAAACATTTGCGTGTGAAATTTGAATTTTTCCAAGGGGCTCAGTTTTGCCACAATGGCTAGCAGAAATTTGGAAGGGACTGGCTCGGTAAAATACATAACACTTCAGCTTTGTTGGAAGCATCTTTTTTGTAGGTAAAAGATAAGTGACTGGAAAAAGTCCCCCTAACTAAGAAGCGGGAGGATTTTTTTTCAGCCACTTTGCTACGACTGCTGTGTGATTTGACATCACCTGACAAACACCCAGCCTTCGAAAAAATTGAAAATACCAATGAACAAAAAAATTATTCTGGCCCTTACAATTTGTGCGGTTGAGAATTAATAGGGCATATTCGAATTCTGCTCATCATAATCTCCTACCCTGGTCTAGAGAAATGAGGGCAATAGCCATTTCAGATTTTTTTTTTCTTGTTGCAAATAATAAACTCACAGGACGACCACAGAGTTCGACACTCTTTAATCCACCCCCACCTCACCTCCCACTTCCTGAATAGCTGTCTGTAAACTGCCCCCCTCAAACACTTTCCCTACATTTTCTTCCCAGGCAGGGGGGCCCTCTTCCACACATTTAGGGGGCCCCGTCTGTGGGCAAAGAGGTGGTTGGGGAGCCTTTTGGGGTGTCTCTCCAAAGAAACTGCTTTATTTAGCCATTTCTCATTTCTTCCAGCAAATTTTCATCAAACCTTGACCTGAAAACACTTATGCAGGCAATAATTCTACCCGTTTTGCCCTTGCAAAGCCTTTTGGGCGGCCTTCTGCAGAACTGCAAATTCGCGCTGAAGCCGCAAGCTTAGCGCCAACTTCCCTATCAGCCATGAGCACCCCATGACGATCACCAGACCAAAGCTCAGTACAATGAAGCGTTCTCTCCAGTGTGGAAAATCCTCATTATTAACCTTCAACTTGCATTAGAAACAAAAAGAGCACCGACATTCAAAAATGGGGGGGGGGGAATTCTTCTATCCCTCTCTTGGCTTTTAATCCCTTCTCCATCTTTCTCTGTCTCCATTCCCCATCCTCCTCTTCCCCAATGAACCGCTAAGTTAACCCATATGCCACGTTGCCTAGGTCCCCGTTTTGTCCTGCAAGAGTCCAAATTAAAATTCAACTTGGAAATGGCCCCTTTCTGACCATGGCTTAGACGACACAAACACTGTAGCGGAATGCCAGTGACCCTTTGGCCCCCGCTGCCCTTACTTTCCCTGTCAGAGGAACTCTGCCTCACAGCCCCTTCAGCAAACATTTTAACATTCTGCAGAATAATTCTTAATGGCTTTACCTTCCATACCAGTCTCTGTGCATTAAACATACTGTTGCCAGGAATGACTTCGCATTTAGGAGACAGGTTTCTGGAGTGCCGTCCCCCCCACCATGTCCTAAATGATAAACATAACACAGCTAGGCCTAGATTGCCCAAGGATTGAAAGCAAAACACAAAAACCTGCAGAAGAAGCATCCCTCCAAACACTCCGATGGTAGTTGGCACAACATATTCACAGAGTTCGCCAACTTTTATTGGTACAAAAGCTCCCACAATTCTCCCAGAATTTCTCCTCTTCTTTTCTTTCATAAACCCTTCATTTAAATGTGTTAAAAAAAAATATATTTTACAAGGCATATATGACAAGAAAGTTTAGTTTAATATCCTATAACAGCCCAACAAAAATATACCAATACAAGTCTTTTTTTGCATAAATGCACTCAGTAGCACCTTGTTTGCGATAAATACTTAATTGTAGTGGAGACATAGTTCCAACAACTGCTCACAGAACATGATGCAGTGCAGACCGCAAAGCCCCTCTTACACCCTCTCCCTTACATTAAGTTCACAAACAGTGAAAAAGTTCCCCAATTTCAGGAATAACTGGACATCCAGTGCCACAATTGTTATGAATGAACACCTACAGCTTCCAAAATAACAACTTTCGTTTAGAGATGATGCAAATCACATGGTACACAACTCACAGAACACAATTTCAAAGCATTATGTTAATCACCATATTTATAGCAGCCGACAGCTGAAGATGTTGTCAAATTCACAGAACTTCAAGCCAGAACACAAGTCACAGAGTTGAATACGGGTTAGTAATGACCTGCTTTCTTTGTTTTGTTTTCTAAATGGCTAGGACTTCATAAAGTTTCAAGGACTTTTTCCTCTTTCCCACCAATGCAAGTCCAAAGCAACAGCTGCAGCAAGAATTTTCACAGCAGCAGAAAATACTTTGTATGTGCTTTGGCTAAATCCAGGAACCATCTGTTCTACATCACCACACACCAGCAGATAAAATATAAGCCAAAACATTAACACACAACAGCATCACTGACTTCGCTTCTTCCCTTTCAGCAACAAGGATCAATAAACCCAGCTATGGTCCCACTCTGTGTTACACCAATGTCTTTATTGCGGTCGTCACTCGTAACGTAATTGTACGCAATGAAGTTGCTGGCCAGCAGGACAATCTTCCGAGATAGGCCACAGAAAAAGAAAAAGAAAGGGTGCGAATGAAAAAGGCGACTTGAAACATTTCATATGACAATTACTTAATGACATACGATGAAATGAATCAACGTGTGATTAATTTACGTATATTACCTTGTCACCCAATTCAAACACCCCCAGCGAACAGAATCAGGTCAGGGCACCGGCTGAACACTAATGTAAGTTCAAGCGGGAAGATGGACACGCATGAGCTCTGCGGACGGTCGCGAAATCCCACCGACAAGACATGGGAAATCGGACATCGACTGGACAAGCCACGGTTAAGGTATACGTGGAGGACAACGACAACATTATGTACTAATCCACCACTCTATAGCCGTGGAGCAGAGAAATAAAAGAAATGATGAAGACGTTAACCAGCGTTTCTAATCGGAGGTACCTTATTTGGGCAATTAACAGGACCAACCAAATACATTTTGCTCTCGGTGCGTTATCCAGTCACGTAACGTTGGCATACTCGAGCTTTCTAAGGGGTGAAGTCCATCGAGGCCTTGACCGCCATCACGTTACCCATCTCACGCTTGTCTAGATGCACAAATCAATTATACATTAGTCATGAATCAGCCATTTTTAATACCTTACCTGTGTCTTGTCTAAATTGATGCATGGACTGCAGGTCTATAATGTACGGCGAAAGACGGGTGTCAACCTGGCCCAACACAACACTGCCACCCCGAGGGTCGCCTCGAATCACCGCCTCGATGTGATGAGAGACGGCCGGGCTGTAAGGACGCCAGCGCCCGTGCTCGTTCAGCCATTCCCACACGACCACGGCAGACGCAAGCAACATCGCACCCCTGCAAACACAAAATCATCATTTGACGATAACTTCCATTGAAAGCGGAATCACCACCCGGCCAATATATGGTTTTGAAAACGAGGAGCTAGTGCGAGTAACTTTACCCCACACGCTTACGTCCACAAATACGCTACCCAGCTAACGTGGCATGATGCATCTATTCGACATCAGCAATAACCTGGAATTGTAAACCAGCAGTAAGAAATTCGTCATGCAAATTAAGCATGATGCTTTGGTCCGCACGCCATTGTCTTCTATGGCGATGAAATGTCTGCGCTGACTGTAGGCCCTTTAAGAAATGTATTTAATCTAAGCAAGCTAGCCATTACAGCAAGTATTTCGCTCCGAAATTCGTAAGCCAGTTCTCTGTATGAATTGAGAATAACCATGACATTTAAATCAGCCAGATTACATTAAGTTAATTGGCTCCATGATTTATCGTTCGCTCGTTAACTATGCGAAGTCCATAAATTTGCCTGCGAACAACAGGTAGCTCTAGCTAACGTTAATGGTTCTGATAAATCCAATTCTAGCTTGTCTGGCTAACGTCAACTTGCACGATCAAAAATATATATGTATTCATATGAAGACGGCTTTCTGGTAGGAAAGACTAGATGTCCCTGAGCAACATTAGCAATTTTACAGTATAAACGCTTCGTTAAACCGTAACGTTACAGCCGGCTGGAGAAGAAAAACAACTAGGTATGGGCATTGCTAGTGTCACCAACGTTCACTTGGGCAGATTCATCCCTTTACTAAATGTATACATATGCAACAGATAGGACCCAAAGTATGACACATGACAGGTTTATTTGAAGAAGCAGGGGTTTTCCAAATCGCGCGACACATTTACCCAATCCAGACACATTTACCAAGTTAACAGTATATAGCGTTTTTTCACTCAAGTAGAACGTAAATAGTCATATTCACCAACGACTTTAGCTAGGTCCTTGTTGACAAAACGTCCTTCTAGTCTCCAACCAAACCAAAGACGGCGGACTGTCAATCTGTCGAAATTCATGTGTGTTCGTCTCGCCGCTCCATGCGAATGTATTTTTCCGGTTTCACGGTAATTCTGGTAATGAGAAGTAGCTATCATACACTGAATGATACTTATGCTAATACCAATATTATTCCTGTGCAGAATCGCTCGTTGTCTGCGGCGATTCCTCTGTGAGATGGCATTATTAAGCGATAAGCCGCACCATATCCATAGTTGATAGAACGATTTCGATTGCTATCAACTTGGTTGGCTTTTCGTCTTCCGTACCCATTCTTGTTATTCCTTCCTCCCAGACTCGTCTTTCTACGCAATGTAAGCAAGAGCGACAGTGGGTGTGACTCAATGTGTCACCAGGTCCGTTAACCACGCCCGACGCAAACATACAGCTCTCACCAAGTCTCCTATCACAGTCGAGAAGCCCACCCTCTTGCAGTCAATCACTCCGCCTATTTTAAGTGAAACACAGCCACAGCATAATGAGTTTGCCCAACGTTACTCATGCCTCGGGAGGCCACCGCACTCATTGCGGAATTATCAAGATCATAATTCCCTTATCACGATAAGGTACCTTAAATTTTCATCTCTCAAAATTGGGATGGGAGTTGATATGTATATTTTAACTCACTTCTCTAGGATGACGAATAAAAATAACGCTCGGCTCAAAATGACTATGGAGATGCCGGGGATTGAACCCGGGGCCTCATACATGCGAAGCATGCGCTCTACCACTGAGCTACATCCCCTGCACTCTCATCACAGCGTTTATTTTGGTATCAGTACCTCCCCACACCGGGATAGATACTATTCTTGGTACTAATTATGATCACAACAGAAAGCTAAACAACTCAAACAATGAAGGGAACGCACACAATATTCTAAGGTCCTTGTAATCCTTGTAAGCGTGTGATCCGAGTTGCATTGAAATGTAATGCAAGGCTCAGTAGCTCAGGGGTTAAAGGACTACTCCTCAAAGCCAGATATTGCAAGTTCCATTCGTGCTGGGACCGAGAATTACCCAATTTTCACCATTAAAAATTTTACTCTATTCCTTACTACAAGGAATATATCTACTCGATTATGTTAGAGCCCGGATAGCTCAGTCGGTAGAGCATCAGACTTTTAATCTGAGGGTCCAGGGTTCAAGTCCCTGTTCGGGCGAAGATTATTTTCACGATAAAGCAATTATGGCGAGAAGTCACATAAAAGTAGCAATCTGTGCCCCCCTCCTGCCTAGTCTTTCCTTCTCTTCAATCAACATATTGTGTCTTACAAGATGGAGGCTACTGGAAATTACCGCTTACCGTTTGCATAAAAGTCTTTTTAATAAACTATCTATGCATTTTCAAAGTACCATTGTAAGCCTGTTAGGAGCTTTGGCTGAAAAGCCATGTATTTCGAAATGTTGCGCGCATACGGAGGTGGGGTATTCAACAAAAGTTAGTACTCGTTATCATGTTTTAATGCACCCCAAGTCAATTTCACACCGGAATTCTCCTTTAAGCCTTCGACTGATCCTGCGCCAAGTTCAGTTGTTCCTCACATCCTCGTAATATACCTCACTCTTATCCAAAATTTCTGATACTTGCTCAGGCTCGTCTTACTGGAATATCCAACGTCTCTTCAACTTCCATTTCTGGACTGAGTTTGAACATTAGCATTAGACGTAATCAATGTCTTCATATTTGGTGGAATCCATTCTTCCTTCCACCTACACAATAGGCCTGTGCCTCCAGCTGCTACACCACCCCAAAACATGATGGATCCACCTCCATGCTTAACAGCTGGCAATGTGTACTTCTCTTCAAATGCTTCACCCTTTTTTCTCCAAACATACCATCTTCGGTTGTGGCTAAAAAGTTAAATTTTAGATTTGTCAGTCCAAAGAACATTGTTCCAATAGGTGTGAGGTTTCTCAAGGTTCTTTTGCATACTTCAGACGCTTAATTTTGTGTTGAGGTCATAGGAAAGACTTCTTTATTGCAACTCTGCCATGTAGGTCTTTTTTGTTTAAGGTACACTGTACTGTTGCCCTGTGAACAACTAGACCTGTGTCTGCTACTCTTTTTTGCAGTGATGTGGGTTCTTCTGAGCATTTCTCACCAGATCTCGGGCCATTCTATACAAAATTTCTTGGTCTTCCAGATCTGGCATTGACTTCAATTGTTCTATTTTCTTACGATGTTTCTGACAGTAGAAATGGGTAGTTTGAAACGTTGTGAGAGTTTTTTGTAGCCCTCTCCTTGTTGGTGGAAGTGAATTATCTTGATTTTGTCATCCTTGCACAACTGTTTAAAGGAAAACATGGTTTGTAACACCAACACAAACACCTCAGTCGGATACTTTAGAAGGCATGGAGTTACTTAAGAATATATAGTTCAACCCTGGAATTAAAAATCGCCTGGGTCTGGGCCTTAGTAATCATCTTCTTAAAAGGTAACAAGGGTTCCAAAACTTTTGCACAGACCCCTTTTCCTTCTTATTTAACAACTCAGAAAAATAAAAATAAAGAAACCTTGCTTTTAAATTTGCATGTCATGTTTAACTTTGTAGCATTTAGTGTTAAGGTTTGATTTCAATTCCTTGGAGATTAATTGAAACAAATAATTAAACCAGTGGTTCCCAAATTTTTTGCACTCAACTGTAAAATACGGTAAGCACTCGTTCACATAGCTCAAAAGGACCTCATTAAAATGCAAACCACGTGATATATTCGGCGTAGGTCTTACGCATTGTTAAGGCTTATTCACCGTAGTCCGCCTCATCACAAGTAACATTGGAAAGCGATTAGGACTCCGGACTTCCCGTGCTTCTCTTTACTCAGGGATTAGAAACAACACGCGTTTCATGATCGTTTAAATTGTTTTAATGAAATAAGACCATTTGAAACGTTTTTATGCAGTTCCATTGCTTTTAATCCCTCAGTAAAGACAAGCCTGATAATTCCTGTGTTATAATCGATTTCCGTGTCATTAGTGGGGAAATCCACCGTAATGCACGTGAAACTTATTAACTTGATGCACGATGACTTAAATTCCGAGAGTGAATTTCGTCGGTGCGCTTTGATTGAATTATTGCTGACTACGGCACAAGACGTGATTATCAATATTTTATATGAGAACTTCGATTTTACATTTGATTTCCGCAACTGGAATTGACTGCAGCCTGCCTTCTTTTGTCCCACTCGTTGATGGAGGCATTGTTTGTGTGGCTGTTTTACCGAGATGAAATGCACTATAGATGTTCAAGTCGACAGCATCTTTTTGGGGCCTTTACAGCCATGTGAACTCCAAGGAACATGCTAGAAATAATTATTCTCATAAGAATTGTTTGGAATTTAAAAATACAGTTGCAATTTAACAAAGGCAAGTGTCCGACAAGAAAGGGAATTTAGAATTGTAGGTTAAATTTTCGATGAATAATAAATGCATGCAGCTATATTTTGAAATGTATTATTCATTACTCTTTGTGTTGGTACAGGTGGATCCAGAAATTTTTGAAAGGGGATCCCAAAGTTAAAAAGCTGTATTACATTACCGACCAGAACTAAGCTACACGAATGTTTACTTGTATGGGATTAGAATTATTTGGGGGAAGGAGAATTTGCAAGATCGTTAAGGGGTCGTGGCCAAGATGCACAGGCAATACCCCAGGGATACCACCATTTTGGAAAGAGGAAGTGCCCCACACCCAAGCGAAATAATCAACTTAAGAATTCCGGGGTGGGTACTCTAGCAGGGAGAAAATCCAGGGTGGACACACCAAGAATTCTGCATAATGCATAACTTTTATCCTTGTAAGTATCCCCCCCAGAAAAAAAGAGGAAAAATAGCCAACCCAAAGCTTTATAACCTGAAAATCCGCAAGGGTTTTTTATGCCCCCGTAAACGAAGTTTCGGGGGCATATAGTTTTTCACCTGTCCGTTTCAGATGGGGTCATGACTTTTGACCTCGTGACCTTGACCTTGGAGCATGACGCTTGGTTACAAAAACTTTAACATGGGCCACGGAGGCATCAGTGCTTCACAAAACACATCTTGTTTTTTTTTTTTTTTTTTAGTAATAATAAAAGATTTAATATGGCTATTTACTTGTTATACACTCTAATACTAGAGAATCCTTGGGATGTGTAGAAACTGCTTTTAAATGTTAACAGTTCGGAAAAGTGTCCCAAGCAGTTCATTTTACCACATTTGTTATTCAATGAGACTCTCAAAGGGAATTTTATAGACTGTAGTGCTGTCCAGAAGCCTTTCAGTGTTTCACCTGTTCATGTATGATCTTATGAATAAACTTACTGTATCACATATGGAAAACTACAGCGCCCTCCATAATTATTGGCACCCCTGGTTAAGATGTGTTCTTTAGCTTCTAATAAATTCAGTTATTTTCTAAATAATATAGGACCACAATGAGTGGTCCTATATTATTTAGAAAAAAAATGAATCAGTGGGAGAAAAATCCCACATTAAGAAATAATTCTTTAACATCAAATCATGTGCGCCACAATTATTAGCATCCCTGATGTTAATACTTTGCACAACCCCCTTTTGCCAACAAAACAGCACCTAAGCTTCTCCTATAATGTTTCACAAGATGGGAGAATACAGAAAGAGGGATCTTCGACCATTCCTCTTTGCACAATCTCTCTAAATCATCCAGCGACCTGAGTCCTCTCCTCTGCACTCTCCTCTTCAGCTCACTCCACAGGTTTTCAATGGGGTCGAGGTCTGGGGACTGAGACGGCCATAGGGGGAGCTTGATTCTGTGTCTGGTCAGCCATTTCTGTGTAGATTTGGCCACATGTTTAGGGTCGTTATCTTGCTGAAAGACCTAGTGATGACCCATTTTCAGCTTTCGGGCAGAGGCCACCAGATTTTGATTTAAAATGTCCTGGTATTTCAAAGCGTTCATGATGCCATGCACCCTAACAAGGTTCCCAGGGCCTCTGGAAGAGAAACAGGCCCACAGCATCACCGATCCTCCCCCATACTTCACAGTGGGCATGAGGTGCTTTTCTGCATACTCATCTTATGTGTTCCGCCAGACCCACTTAGAGTGTTTGTTGCCAAAAAACTCTATCTTGGTCTCATCTGACCAAAGCACACAGTCCCAGCTGAAGTCCTAGTACCGCTTAGCAAACTCCAGACGTTTGCGTTTATGATTGTAAGTGAGAAAAGGTTTTTTCCGTACATGCCTCCCAAACAGCTTGTTGGCATGTAGATAGCGCCTGATGGTTGTTTTGGAGACTTTGTGACCCCAAGATGCAACCACTTGTTGCAATTCTTTAACAGTGAGCTTTGGAGAACTGTTTATCTCTCTTACCATCCTCCTCACTGTGCGTGGTGGCAAAATAACATTGCGTCCTCGTCCAGGCTTGTTTACCACTATTTAAGTTGTTTTAAATTTCTTAATGATTCCTCTGACAGTAGATATGGGCAGGTGCAGGCGAGTGGCTATTTTCTTGTAGCCATTGCCTGACTTGTGAAGGTCGACACACATCTGCCTTACTTGTATGTGTGTTCCTTTATGAAGAGTGGATAGGAGAAATGGCCTCTCTGTCACGTCATATTTATACCCCAGGGAAACAGGTAGTGATGAATTACTAATTAAATGTTCCTAGATACTGTGATCAACTTCGTAAACTACCGTAGAAATGACAGAAATACTTCAATTACTTTTAATTCCCTGGAATTGTTAGGGATACCAATAATTGTGGGACAGGTGATTTTATGAAAAATAATTAGTTCTTAATCAGGGATTTTTTTCCCCCTTAAAATTCACTTGAGATGAAGGTTACATTTTTCTACAATTTTCAGTGTGAAAGTATGCTTCTGCAATGAAAATTGAATTTATTGGAAGGCTTTTAACAGGGGTGCCAATGATTATGGAGGGCGCTGTAAATCACTGTTTGAGACCTGTTCCCTCTTGTTGCTCTGATAAACATATTGTATATTTTTTCTAATATAATACCAAGTCTGACTGGGATTTAGAAATATTCATCAGTGTGGGATGCATTGATTTTAAAACAGCGATTTAGATTAGACTTATTACCTTTGTACAATCTTAATAGTCGTTTTAAAATTAATGCGTCCCACACTGATGAATATTTCTAAATCCCAGTCAGACTTGGTATTACATTGAAGAACATTTTATATATACTCAGCAACAAAAGTTTCTGTGACACCATTTATGTGTATGTTATAAATGACACGCAAAGATCTCAATGCAATCAATATGTTTATTTAACAGGAGAAACACTGACTTTTCAGTGCCAACGTCACTCAAAACGAAAAATGTCATTTTCATGCGTCATGAAGCACTTGTCTGACGTCAAACCAATTGTGACCTTCACACTTCAATACCGGGTGTGACTTCCTCGTGCCATGATGCAAGCAACGCATCTCCGGCGCATGGACCGAATCAAATGTGCCAGAAATTGCTGTTGGATGTCATTCCAAATCTGACGTAGACGTTGTCGCAATTCCTGGAGTGTAGCTGGTGGGTTATCCAACCGCCGCAAACGTCGATCCATCTCGTTCCAAAGATGCTCGATTGGGGACATGTCTGGGGATCTGGCTGGCCATGGCAGGACATTGACATGTTGTTGCATCAGATACTGCTGTACAATCCTTGCAACCTGTGGTCTGGCGTTATCATGTTGCAGCGTTATTCCGGGACCATGTTGCATCAAAAACGGTACCACCAATGGCCATAGCACTTCATCGCGATATCTTTGACCTGTCAGATTTCCATCAATAACAAGCAAATCTGTTCTGTTTCTAGCCGTGATCCCTCCCCAAATCATGACACTACCATCTCCAAAACGATCAAATCCCTGAACACAGTTGTTGGCATAACGTTCTCCACGTCGACGGTATACACGTAAACGACCATCACATCGGTTAAGCATGAATCTTGATTCATCAGTGAAGAGTACAAGATCCCACTGACGTTGGATCCACCGTCGATGTTGTTGTGCCCACTGTAGACGCAGTCGTCGGTGTTGTACTGTGAGTATTGGACGTCTTGCTGGCCGACGTGGGACAATGCCAAAATGACGGAGACGGCGACGGATTGTCTGTGCAGACAGTCGCCTCAAACCAGGTATCGTTCTTGCAGTTATGGTTGCAGGTTGGAATCGATTTCGGAGATGGGTTGTTCGAATCCAGTTGTCCTGTCTGGGAGTGGTTACTCGTGGACGGCCGCTGCAAGGACGGTCTCTGACATGTCTTGTCTGCTGATGACGCTGCCATAAGTTCCAAATGGTGTTTCGGTGGACATTCAGGCGATGAGCAACTTCCCTCTGCGAGGTTCCGGATTCAATCATCCCAATGGCCCTCCACCGATCATTTTCAGACAGTCTTGGCATTTAGAGGGTAGAGTTCCTGATCCGAAATGGCTGTGTTTTCGATAAGTGATGCTTCCGTCGTTCATCAGGCACAATGTGAACATTCCAAAAATTCTCCTCTTTTATTGCCATCCACAAGCATGATTTACGCACATTTTCACGTGCAAAGTCATTTTCTCGCATTTTCATGATTTCCATTTCAATGTTGTGTTTACGTGTACTGTTTCAGTCTGATATCACCATGTATGACAATTTCATAATTGCGTTATGAAAAATAATTAACAATATTGGTGTCACAGAAACTTTTGTTGCTGAGTATATTTTTCTAGAGGAACAAGAGGGAACAGGTCCCAAACAGCAATTTAGTTTGTCCATATGTGATACAGTAAGTCTATTCATAAGATCACGCATGTTCAGGTGGAAACACTGAAATGGTTTTCTAGACAGCCCTACAGTCTATAAAATTGCCTTGGAGATTCTCATTGAATAACAAAAGAATGTCATTAAATAACAAAAATGTGGTAAATGAACTCCATGTGACACTTTTCCGAGCTGTTCACATTTGAAAGCAGTTTCTACACATTCTAAGGATTCTCTAGTATTAGAGTGTATAGAGTGTATAACAAGTAAAGAGCCATATTAAACCTTTTATTATTATTATTATTATTATTATTATTTTTTTAAAAAAAACTTGCAGATTTTCAAGTTATAAAGCTTTTGGTTGGTTAATTTGGAGGCAGCTATTTTTTTTCTGGGGGAGGGGGATACTTGCAAGGATAAAAGTAATAAAATTTCATAACATGGCTGCATGCATTTATTATTCATCAAAAATTTAACCTACAATTCTAAATTCCCTTTCTTGTCGGACACTTGCCTTTGTTAAATTGCAACTGTATTTTTAAATTCCAAACATTTCTTATGAGAACAGTTATTTCTAGCACGTTCCTTGGAGTTCACATGGCTGTAAAGGCCCCAAAAAGATGCTGTCGACTTGAACATCTATAGTGCATTCCATCTCGGTAAAACAGCTACAAATGATGCCTCCATCAACGAGTGGGACATAAGGCAGGCTGCAGTCGATTCCAGTTGCGGAAATCAAATTTAAAATCGAAGTTCTCATATAAAAATCCACTGCAAGTTTGATTTATGTGATAGGCATCCACAAAGATAGAATTTGGCAACTTGAAAACCTTGAACTTTGATGTCTTGGACGATGTTTAGAGATGCCAAGGCTTACGTCCTATGCGTGTTTCTCCTCTCAGTGATATTCACGTCTTTGTGCCGTAGTCAGCAATTATTCAATCAAAGCACACCGAGGAAATTCACTCTCGGAATTTAAGTCATCGTGCATCAAGATAATCAGTTTCACGTGCATTACGGTGGATTTCCCCACTAATGACACGGAAATCGATTATAACACAGTAATTATCAGGCTTGTCTTTACCGAGGGATTAAAAGCAATGGAACTGCATAAAAACGTTTCAAATGGTCTTATTTCATTAAAACAATTTAAACGATCATGAAACACATGTGTTATTTCTAATCCCTGAGAAAAGAGAAGCACGGGAAGTCCGGAGTCATAATCTCTTTCCAATGTTACTTGTGATGAGGCGGACTACGGTGAATAAGCCTAAACAATGCGTAAGACCTACGCCGAATATACCAGTTCATTGAAATCACGTGGTTTGCATTTTAATGAGGTCCTTTTGAGCTATGTGAACGAGTGCTTACCGTAAAATACTGGATTCAATCATTAAAGAGAAGTTGGAATTATTTGTTTGACGCAATAACATCCTGAAGGATGGCCAATACTGTTTCTGCGAAGGATGGTCATTACTAAAGAGCCCACGAAGACCCTGTTTGTTATCAATAAACATAAATAGCCTAAAAGGTGCTGCAATACTGTGACAGATAGGCCTATAGCGGCCTTTTTGGAACTTACAATGCTGGAAATGGATAGTGATAAGGAAACATTTTTCGATGGGGTAGCGCAAATCGATATACTCTGCGATCGATTGGCGTTATGGTAGAATTTTTGACAAGGCAGCATAAATGGTTAGAACCCCTGGTCGCCAGAACGACTTTTCATTCACCATGGATCCAGGGCGAGTGCAAAGAAATGTAACTGTTACATTTCAACATGTTCACCGTTGGCCTACTTAAATACACCGCAAACTTCACTTCAATTGAAACGCGGAGTTCAGCTCAGTTGCCGACAATTAAACCTTAAAAGCTTTCCATGGCTAAAATTGACGTTACAATTTTAACTTAGCAAAGGGAGGCAACTTCAGCGAATAGGCTAACAAAATAAGCCGTCTTTTCATAAGCAAACTAGCTACTTTTATTGTTTCTTACAAGAACAACTCACTAGCTAGCGACAAGCGACCTTTTTGACGGAAATCAACCAACTCTACGAAATTCCAGGAAAGCGCAACGCCGTTTCGAATAGCTAAGTTAGCCATTTCATAGGACCACTTATAGCCATAATTCTATCGACTGTTGTTTTTATATGCTAACCGAACTTGAAAACGTTAAGCAACAAGAGATCACAAAAATGATTAGAATCAAACATTATGCAGTTCATTTTACTTACAATGTAGGCTATAGTATTTCCGTATATCCAAAACATAAGGCACATCTTTGCGTGTTGTCAGTCAATCAGCTCGGCAATTATCCACTTAGAGCGCTATTTATAGTAGGCCTATTGAGAGGATCGCGGCGAAGCCAATCTGGTAGGCCTATTCCTATAAGGAGGAGAGTATAATCACTGAACTGTTATCCGATTATTTTAAGAAAATCAAACACATTCATCATTTTGCACCCGTTTGTTTGTTACAACCTGCACTACCCGTCATATAGGCTATCAGAAATCAAAAATGTGGTTTTTAACTTAAGGACGGTGCTCGAAGGTGCTTTTTTATTTAGGCCTATTTATTTATTTGTTTATTTATTTATTTTGCAGACTCTGTGAGCCTTCCAAGCACATATTTTAAATTTGGATATTTACCGAGGCTGGCAAACACACTGGTCCTTCCCGTAGAGTCCAAGTACAGGATTTCCACATTCTCGTCTCACACCTTCAAATCGCCATCCGTTTATTTTATTTTATTTTTTTTCAATCAGGCGATTTAACTGTTGGTAATCTAATAGCTTCAAATGGCCTTTAATTTAATGGGCCATTGATAGAGTTGTTCTATCTTCTCAGTCGTGTCTATTTTAACACATTTATAATGTGACAATTCAACATGTTGGGGCTATTCGTCTTTATTGAAAAGTTGTTCGTGCTTGATATGGTGATTGGCGCTTTAATGGTCATGAACAGACTCAATTGACTGCAGTATTTTATACTTTGCAACTGTTTTCTTTCCTTTACAAAATTGAGTTTCCTTATGCCGCACCATTTGTTGCCTACACACAGGACGGCTCCGGCCGATAAACATGTTTATCGTGTGTTTTTCCATAGAAAAGAAAAAAATGTTTATTTTGCAAATGCTAATGAAACTTGATTGACAAACTTTCGCGACTGTTTTGCATTTTTTGAGTGCGCGCCCTCGCTTTTATTCTTAGGTGCATCTCAAAGCGTAAGCTGCAGCCTTTGAACTTCTAGGGGTCGTCACTTAGCCTACGTTGAATAAGCCTCGGTTTTTCTCTGAACAAGCCGAATTTTGACAGCATTTGTATCACGTGACCAAAGTACCGCGCTATCCGCTGTAATTGCGCATAAAATTTTTAGCGGTGATAGTTTGACCGTCGTTTTGCGAACTGGTGACAGCTTGACCGCAGTCTTTGAGATGCACCCCTTGTGTGTTTTATTTGAGCGGCTGCACCAGCAGTGAACTTAGTCGAATTTGAGCGCAGGTTAACTTTCGACTGATTCCTTTTATTTTCCGGCCAAATCCCTCGACTGTCACCTTTAAACGGTCCTCACTTCGAAGGTAGCTGGATCCAAACTCACCGGTGAACAGCAAAAGAAGGAAGTGGCTATTTGCCCGGCAGCCGGGTACCTGTATGGATCGGTGATGCAGCAGATTAAATACTGAACGCGTCAGAATTTTTCTCGGTAAATATGTTTAATCATGTGTAAATATGATTTCTGTAACAACCCAAGTAATTCACACATACAAAGAAATCAAAACAAATGAGTCCATAAATCAAGTTACGTGTAAAAGTGCCATGTAACTAATTCGTTTTTGTAGAGGACAGCTCTGAGTAACCTCAGAATGACGTTATAATGGCAATTCACATCCGAGTCATACTTGGATATAAACCGGTAATTTACTCCCGTGACAAACTTGGATACATTGGACAAATTTTCAAATTTACTAAGCTAGTTCGGCCGTGAAAATGCCTTTATATGGTGGATTCTGAGTCTCGGCTGTGGTTGAATGGTTTAATTGACATTGTAAATTAAACACACTTTAAATACGATGACGTCGAACATTTCACTAGAGTCACTTGCATGACAGATTCTATATATATTGACAGCTCTGTATCTGTTCTGTGCAGCACTTCAGTTCACTCTCGCCACAACTTCCCCTAATGCACCTTTAGTTGGTTTAAAATCGTTTCAGCTTTAGTGAAGAACAGTTATCTTTGCTGGTGCTGTTATTGTCTTTTATTCGATGATGGAAAATAGAACTTTCATTTCTATTGTTTTTCCTATTTATTTCTATTGTGTCGTTTTTAAATTAAAATGGCCATAGTTTGGCATGAGTCAGAGGGATGACACAGTTAAAGCAAGTGATGCCAGCTGCATTCATGATAATATCAGGGGGCTTACAGATGAGGCAATAACATTTTTGCTCAGATACTGCCGACAATACTGGGACGATGTACCCAAAGGCTGAAAAGGGACCCACTCACACAGGCTGGTAAGAATAGAACACATTTAATAAATACTGTAATGTGAATATAGGCCACTAGATGGCAGTATTTACCTTTTTTTGTTAAGCTCAGACTGGAGTCATGTTTAGACATGTCCTGGACATGTCTGGGGCAAGTCCCCGAAAAGTAAAAAAAGAGGTCTAAATGTGGGTGGGGTCTGCAAAAGAGTATATAAGGAAAAGAATTGAGACAGTAAAGTAGTAGGAGAAATTGCAAGAAGATGACCAGACCTGCCATTCTGTTCAAGACCTGTGACGTTTCTTTTGTGGATTTCTTTGCCTGTGTTTGAGCATTTTCATCATCCAGGACATCACCAAGCCACCCCCACGAAAAGGGATTGTAAATATTTATGTTTTGTACATAATTCAATCTTGGTCTTTCGGTTAGTTAGTTGTTATTGTCTTTGTGTGTTTAATTAAATGTGTTTGAGTTTTTAAAACTGTGTCTGTCATCCCTTGCTGTTGCTGTTGCTGTTATGTTGTAAATGTAAAAACAAATTGGGGCCATAACAAATTGGGGGCTCAAGGTCCGGGATAGACCATTTTGTGAGTCATTTATTAAAAATCTAACATTTCAGATTGTGAAATTGTTTTTGTGAATTTTCCTATATAAATATATTGACAACAGCAATGGATGATTTCTTGGCATCACCAACCGTAGGGGTTTTGAAGTCTTTTAAAAAGACCGAACTGTTGGAAATCTGCAGACATTTAGAGCTGACAGAGGTAAAACCAGCCATGCGAAAAGCAAGACTGGCTAGAGAGATAGTTGAATATTACATTGATGAAAATGTGTTTGCACCAGGAGATCTGGAACAGTTTCCAGTGGAAAATCCAAATATAGAAATGGAACTTCAATTAAAAATGCTAGAGATTGAAAGGGAAGAAAAAGAAAAACAAAGGCAGTTTGAGTTGGAAAAATTAGCTAGAGAAGAGAGGAAAGAAAGGGAAGAAAAAGAAAAACAAAGAGAATTTGAGTTAGAAAAACTTGCAAGACAGAGAGATTTTGAATTAGAGAAATTCGATAGAGAAGAAAGACTCCAAATGGAGCAACTAAAAATTAAAATAGCAACTGAAAATAAATTTCGGGCTAGCCAGGAGGTAAAATTGGTGCCTCCATTTTCGGAAAAGGATGTTGACAACTATTTCCAGTGTTTTGAAAAGGTAGCAAAGAGTTGCCAGTGGCCAAAGGAACACTGGCCTCTGATGTTGCAAACTGTCCTCAAGGGTAAAGCTCAACAAGCCTATTCGGCTTTGTCTGCAGATGATTCCTCTGATTATGAGGTTGTCAAAAAGGTTATTTTGAGAGCTTATGAGTTGGTTCCAGAGGCTTACCGACAGAAATTCAGAGGTTTGAAGAAATCTGAAAATCAGACTTATGTGGAATTTGCTAATGAGAAGAAAGTTTGCTTTGAGCGCTGGTGTACTTCCATGGAGGTGAAGGATGATTTCAACTCACTAAAAGAGATGGTGTTAGTTGAAGAATTTAAGAACTGTGTTAAGGATGATGTTAAGACCTACCTTAATGAGAAGCAAGCACTGAATTTGCAATCAGCTGCCAAATTTGCAGATGAATATGTTCTCACACATAAGTCCAAATTTCAGTCTAGCAGTAACAATAGATGGTCCCAATTTCAGAAAAAGGGTTACGGTGATACCCAAGATTCCTCACCCAAAGACAAAGATACATCTGGTGATGGTGCTCAGAAATCCAGTAACAGGTCTGATCAAAGTGTGAAAGCTGACAGGGACAAAAGTGGTCTAGTTTGCAGTTATTGCAAGAAATCTGGTCATGTTACAACTAACTGTTGGTTCCTTAAAGCTAAGAAAGAAAAAGTAAAGGATACCAAACCAAATGCCTTTGTGAAAACAAGGTTAGAAACCCCTGTAGTTGATAACCAATCTGCTAAATTGCCTGCTTCTTGTGGGGCTAAAAAGCCTGATACAGCTGACTTCGTGAGGGAGGAATTTCTTCCATTTGTGTCAGAGGGATTTGTGGCTCTGAATGAGCATACTACTCCTGTCCCCATATATATCCTAAGGGATACCGGAGCTTCTCAGTCACTTTTGTTGATGGACTCCTTGGAGTTACGTGATGAGACCGCTTCAGGGGATTTCATACTTGTACAAGGTATTGAAGGGAGGACTGTATCTGTACCCCTGCGCTCTATATTCTTGAAGTCAGATTTAGTTACAGGACAGGTAAAGGTGGGACTTATGTCAAGTCTACCTATAAAGGGTGTTTCTCTGTTGCTAGGCAATGACCTGGCTGGGGGCAAAGTAGTTCCCCCTGTACATCTTACTTCACAGCCGAGCACTGAAGATGGGGATGAGGACCCATCGCTGTATCCTTCTTGCGCAGTGACTCGTGCTTTGGCCAAGAAGGCTAAAGAAGAAGATGTTGTGGTGCCGTCCAGCACATTGAATAGTCAGGACTCAGGTGGTTCGCCTCATGACTCTGATTGGCCTACTATGGTTTCTCCGTTTGAGAACTTATCAGACACTTTTATCAGTTCATTGTTCAGCCAGCCAGATGGGTTTGGTGATTCTGATGTGTCTGGAGACTTGTCTCTGTCCAGAAAGCGGTTGATTGAGGAGCAAACTAATGATCCTGAAATTTGTGTACTAAAGAGGAGAGCCCTTCCTGATAAAGAAATAGACGCAGTTCCAGTTGGGTATTATCTCAAGGATGGTGTGTTGATGCGGAAGTGGCGCCCTCCTGATATCCCTGCCAATGCAGATTGGGCAGTGGTCAGGCAAATTGTTGTTCCGAAGGTCTACAGGAATGAGATCTTAACAATGGCTCATAGTTTACCTTTAGGAGGTCATCTTGGTGTTAACAAGACTGTTGATAAGATCATGAAACACTTCTTTTGGCCTGGGCTTCGGAAAGACGTTTCCAACTTTTGCAAAACCTGTCACACTAGTCAGGTAGTTGGAAAACACCAGTTAGACCCACCTGTAGCTCCATTGCAGCCTATCCCAGCATTTGGGGAGCCATTCTCTAGGGTCATTGTTGATTGCGTTGGTCCATTACCCAAGACTAGATCTGGAAATCAGTACTTGTTGACAATCATGTGTGCATCTACCAGATTCCCCGAAGCCATACCTCTACGTAACATGAAGGCAACTGCAATCTCGAAGGCTTTGATAAAGTTCTTCACGTTGTTTGGCCTTCCCAGGGAAATTCAGTCAGACCAGGGTAGCAATTTCACTTCAGGATTGTTTCAGCAGGTTGTGTATGAACTAGGTGCAAAGCAGATTCTTTCTAGTGCCTATCATCCAGAAAGTCAGGGTGCCTTAGAGCGGTTTCATTCCACTCTCAAGACAATGATGAGGACTTATTGTTATGACCATGAGAAAGACTGGGATGAAGGGGTTCATTTGCTGTTGTTTGCAGCTAGAGAAGCAGTGCAGGAGTCTACTGGATTCAGTCCATTTGAGCTAGTGTTTGGTCATGAAGTGAGAGGACCTTTGCTATTATTGAGTGAACAATGGCAAGAGAAAGAGCCACATATCAGTCTGTTAGACTATGTTAGCAAGTTCAAGGAAAGATTGCGTGCAGCTTGTGACCTTGCCAAAGAGAACTTGAAATCAAGTCAGGGAAAAATGAAAACTTGGTATGATCATAAGGCTAGAAGCCGTGAGTTTAAACCAGGAGAAAAGGTCCTTGTGTTGTTTCCCTTGCAGTCCAATCCATTGCAGGCTAGATTTCATGGTCCTTATGAAATTCTGACAAAACTCAATGATCTCAATTACATTGTGAAGACTCCAGATAGGAGAAAAACAAAACAATTGTGTCATATTAACATGCTAAAGCCTTATCATGACAGAAATGCTAGGGTTGCAGCTGTCACTTCAGATTCTCCAATGGTCGAAACGTGTGAAGATGAGGGGGAGTTTCAAGATGATGAACTAAGAATTAAAGCTGAAGTTCTTTCATGTAAATTGTCAAACACTGAAGTGTTGCAAAATCTTGATGTAAAACTCCAGCACTTAGAACCCTCACAGAGAGATCAGTTTGAAAGGTTGATCAAGAAATATGAGGATCTGTTTCCAGATGTTCCAAAGAGAGTTACTATAGCCTCTCATGATGTAAATGTTGGTGATGCCAAACCAATAAAACAGCATCCATACCGGATGAATCCTGAAAAGAGAAAGATTGCTGAGAAAGAGGTTGAGTACATGTTGAAACATGATATTATCAGACCCTCCAACTCCGATTGGAGTTCACCCTGTGTGCTAGTTCCAAAACCTGATGGAAGTACTAGATTCTGTACAGATTATCGCAAAGTCAATGCTGTAACTAGAACTGATGTGTTTCCAATACCTAGGATTGATGATTGTATTGATAGTGTAGGGCAAGTAAAGTTTCTGACCAAGATTGATTTATTGAAGGGGTATTGGTGTGTGCCTTTAACTGAGAGGGCTAAGAGCATCTCTGCTTTTGCCACACCATCTGGATTGTACCAGTATGAAGTCCTACCCTTTGGCATGAAAAATGCCCCAGCCACGTTCCAAAGGATGATACAGTCTACAATCGCCGGATTGCCACACACGGGTGCGTACATCGATGACCTGATCACATGGAGTGACTCCTGGGAAGAACATCTAAAAGATGTAGAGACGTTGTTCCAGCACCTGACCCAGGCTAACCTGACTGTTAACCTGAGCAAGAGTGACTTTGGTTGTGCTACTGTCACCTATCTTGGCTACGTCATAGGCCAGGGTAAGGTGGCACCCATAAATGAGAAAGTCCAAGCCATCATGGACTTTCCAGTTCCTGACAACAAAAAAGCTTTGCGCCGCTTCCTTGGAATGATCGGGTACTACCGCAAGTTCTGCAAGAACTTTGCTGAGATTGCTCTCAGTCTAACTAACCAACTGAAGAAAGGCGTAAAGTTCACTTGGGATGATGCATGCCAGAGAGCCTTCGATCGCCTGAAGTCTCTGCTGTGTCACTTCCCCGTGCTCAAATCTCCTGACTTCAACAAACCGTTCTCCATCGCGGTCGATGCTAGCGACCAAGCTTGTGGATCTGTGCTCCTACAGAGAAGTGACTCTGATGACATTGAGCATCCCGTGGCATACTTCTCCAGGAAGTTCAATCGCCACCAAAGGAACTATTCCACAATAGAGAAGGAGCTGTTGGCTCTGGTTCTATCTTTACAACACTTTGATGTTTATGTTTGTTCAGGGCAAAAGCCAATGGTTGTGTACACAGACCACAATCCGTTAATGTTTTTGTGTAAGATGAAAAACAAGAATCGGAGATTGCTGAATTGGAGTTTGATTTTACAGGAGTTTGACTTGGAAATTAAGCATGTGAAGGGTACAGACAATGTAATTGCTGATTGCTTATCCCGTGTTTGAATGTGTATATATATATCATGTGTTTGAATATTGTATGATATGTATATATAGACAAGTGTTCACTTAACCATTTTGTATTGAAAAGAAAAATTTTGCCTTTATGAGTCAAAATTTTCCCTTTTGGAATGGAGGTGTAATGTGAATATAGGCCACTAGATGGCAGTATTTACCTTTTTTTGTTAAGCTCAGACTGGAGTCATGTTTAGACATGTCCTGGACATGTCTGGGGCAAGTCCCCGAAAAGTAAAAAAAAGAGGTCTAAATGTGGGTGGGGTCTGCAAAAGAGTATATAAGGAAAAGAATTGAGACAGTAAAGTAGTAGGAGAAATTGCAAGAAGATGACCAGACCTGCCATTCTGTTCAGACCTGCCATTCTGTTCAAGACCTGTGACGTTTCTTTTGTGGATTTCTTTGCCTGTGTTTGAGCATTTTCATCATCCAGGACATCACCAAGCCACCCCCACGAAAAGGGATTGTAAATATTTATGTTTTGTACATAATTCAATCTTGGTCTTTCGGTTAGTTAGTTGTTATTGTCTTTGTGTGTTTAATTAAATGTGTTTGAGTTTTTAAAACTGTGTCTGTCATCCCTTGCTGTTGCTGTTGCTGTTATGTTGTAAATGTAAAAACAAATTGGGGCCATAACAATACACTTTTTAAAAATGACAAAGACGGGGGAGCAGCAGCAACACATACAAGGCTAAAAAACCAGAATGCAGCTGCACTGCCAATTGGCAAAGCAGCTCTTAAATACTCTAAACTTCACCTCCACTTCAAACAAGCAACAGGTGTGGCTCATTGAAGTGGAGGCGAAGACAGCTGGAAGGGGAGGGACTGCACGGCAGAACCATCACATGAAGATCACAAGCATCCAATGTTGACTTTCGGCCTTGTCCCTTGCGCACAGAGCTTTCTGTGAGGTATCATTCAGGAACCAGTCGCGAGAACACAGGATTGTAGATGAGGAGCTATTGAGCGAGGGGGGTAACCCCCGCAGGGCAGAAGGCAAAAGTACAGAGTCCACAATCCAATAGTCAAAATCCAGTAGGGCAGAAACAGAGTCGTAACCAGGGCAGCAATCACAGAATTTGTAGTCGGGCAAAAAGGGTTCATAAACACAGATGCAACAGTAATCCAAGAACAGCAGTGCCAAAAATCAAAAGTCGGACGGTCCAGTCAGAAGAGTAACGCAATGAGTACAAGGGGGCTAATGAGCAGCACAGGTAAACACGAGAGACGTTCTGACAAGGAAGTTCTGTGAAGAGACACTTAATATGTAATCCAGGAAGATCACATGGCACATAGAACAGAGGTGCAGGAAATGAGACTAATTACGAATGGAGGAACAAAAGGGAGAACCTAATCACATAAAAAAGGCAAAAGCCAAAATGCGGACAGGGATCACGAGACAATCCTATTGACAAATATACGGCTGCGGTCAAGGAGTTCTAAGGTGAATAGATAATGAGGGAAAGGACAGCTCGAGCAGGTGTGGAGATTCCACAGAAATGCAGCAGAGAAGATTAGGGAGAGACAAGAGGCGGAGACTAGAACAGGGCGAGTGCTGAGAGCTTGTTAATCAATTAGTAAGTGCAGCTATACAATCCCTATTGCTTGTTAGTAAGTTAGTATTATATACAATGTTAGTTGGATTAGTAATCTTAGCGATAACAACAAACTGTTAGTATTGGTTGGTAAAAATAAAAAGTAGAGTAAGAGTAGTAAAAGAGATGGGAAGGAAGGTTGAAATCCAGAAGCCATTAAATTACCCAAAAGAGTAGTATGCAGTACTGGGGCTGTGAGCAATGACAAGACAAGAGACCAGACAGGGGAAGACAGAGTGCAATACATGGGAGAAAGTAAAACATGGACCGGAATAAAGCTATGGTAAAATGCAAAATAGGGAAAAGTAAAACTAAGACAATACATAAACAAATCTATGTTACCAATACACAATACACATATCAAAGAATAGTCAGACATAGCAAAAATCCAAATCCAAATAACACATATCATAAAAAGCAGAGCATGAACATGGCAAGGCAGATCAGAATCATAACACTTTCTCCAGATTCTCTGATTTTTTGGAGGATATTATGTACTGTACAAGGTGGTATATTCAAAGTTTTTGCAATTTTACATTTAGGAACAATTTTTGAAATTGATCGACAATTTTTAGATTCAGTTTTTCACAGATTGGTGAACCTCTGCCCACCCTTACGTCTAAGTGACTCTGCCTCTCCAGTCATGTTATTGACCTGATGCCAATTAACCTAATTAGTTGCGAAATGCTCCTCCAGCTGTTGCTTATTAGAAATACTTACTTTCCCAGCCTTTTGTTGCTCCATCCCAACTTTTTTGAAATGCTTTGCTGTCATCGTATTGAAAAATGAGCTAATATTTTTCATGAAATAGAAAAATTCTCACTTTCAACATCTGATATATTGTCTATGTTCTACTGTAAATAAAAAGTGGGTTTATGAGATTAGCAAATCATTGTATTCTGTTTTTATTCACGTTTAACACAACGTCCCAACTTCATCTGAATTGGGGTTTGTGAGTATCTGGTCGCCCTACAGAGAAGGCAAGGGGGCTTTCTGCAAGATGAAGATGCAAAGTTTATGCATGCATGGCATTTTGATGGAAAAATAACTTTAATGCCGATAATTGAATGTGGACAAGCTTTTGACAATGAGGAAAATTTAATTAAAGTTCTTTAAAGAATTCCATATTCAACCTCCTCCAAAATCGAATTAAACCAGTACTGTCTCAGCTTACCTTGATTTTTGGGTACCCAGAGAAACATTTGACTGTGTAAAAACATCAAGCATACATCCAATCAAGAAAATTTAGCGTTTAATTTGTTGTGTTGCTATATGTGGTAAAAGCATATGACGGCGGCAGTTATGTTACTGACCGGGTTACAAGGGCATGCACAACTTATGCATATGCATTTATTAATATAAAATTCTAAACCCTCTTCTCACTATTAAAAAACCCCAAAATATATTGGCGCCCTTTTAAAATTGTGCTGACAAATTAAAAGTCGAAAGAAGTGGAAATTGGAAACAGAATTCTTTCCAAAGTTATTAATCAGTACGGTGACTAATACAAAGTACAGTGGGTTAAGGACAATTGAAGCACTGATTACTAAAACCCCACAAGTCAAGCGTGACTTATGGGTTTTAGTAGTAGGTGCTTCAATTGCAGAACCATACAGACCCACAAATAAGAAGATTGTTGACAGCAACAGACACGAGGAGGAGAGATTTGTTTAAATACCTAAAGCTCGGATGCTGGGCGAATAGCCTTCACAAACAAAATGACCGGTCACACAATTGAACTACTGTTGTGTAATGTGACCTCAGTGACAGCCATTTTGCTCTGTTGTTCAATTCGAGCAATCGTCAATAATAAAAAAAACACCATGATGTTGCTGTCTCGCCCCATTATTGATGCTTTATGGAATATTTAGGTGGCCAAGTCGCTTCCGGCCTACCGGAAACCCATCACTCAAACCCATCGCTTAAAAACTATGATTTGCCACGGCCTGTTTTCAATCATTCATTTAAATTGCCATTTCAGAAACTCCAAAAACTCTCAACATTATCAGGTGTGGCCAGTTTTCATTAATAACGCATACCTGTCAACTCTCATGCATTTGGCGTAAGTTTTAATGGCATACTTACGTTCCCCTGTTGTAGTCAGCAATTATTTGATCAACGCATATGTAAAAGATTTTTGCGTGAACCTCAAGTCCTCATGCATGGAGGTTTATCAGTTTCACCTGCATTATGACTCCGGATTTCTCACGCTTTTCTCTGCTCAGGGGTTGGAAGCAATGCATGTGTTTCATTATTGTTTAAATTGTTTAAATGAAATAAGATCATTTGAAAAGTCTTTATGCAATTCCTTTGCTTATAAATGATCTTATTTCATTTAAACAATTTAAACGATCATTAAGCACATGTATTGCTTCCGACCACTGAGTATAAAAGCGTGAGAAGTCTAGAGTCATAACGCAGGTGAAAATAATAAACCTCCATGGACAAGGACTTCAATTCCGTACGAGAATACATATGCTTTGATGGAATAATTGCTGACTGCAGCAGGGGAACAAAAATATGTCACTAAAACTCATGCCAAATGCGTAAAAGTTGACAGGTATGCATTATTAATGAAACTGACCACATCTGATAATGTTGAGTGTTTTTGGAGTTTCTGAAATGGCAATATAAATGATTGATTGAAAACAGGTAATGGCCAATCATCATTTTTAAGGGATGGGTTTGAGCCTCCCCTGTTGCCAGTTCGCTAGCCGCCACTGATTTGTATGCATATGTACTGTATGTATATATATAGCCAGCATTTTAAAACGTTCTTGTGACAACAACCTGACAGTAGAACAAAGCAAACAAACTACACTAACAGGCTGAAGATGATACGTTAGCCTCTCAGGCTCCCACTTAAGACTATACCATAGCCTGTTCATGATTAATGTACAGACTCGCGCTAAAAAAGACAAGCAACACAGGTTTAAGAAACCCACTCTAACGGCTGCTGACGTCGTAGATTCTGACTGACTGGTGAGGATGATTGACAGCAGTGGCAGCCAATCTAGTTTGAATTGGAAAACTTCAGAACCAACCTCTTGTAGGAGATGTTTCCCTTAGTCAACTCAAGTAAAAAAAAAAAAAAAAAAAAAATATATATATATATATACATATATATATACATATATATATATTTATATATATCAAACTTTAAACAAAATGTTTGGACGAATAGTTTATTTGGCAAAAAGCCATTATTCATGACTAGCCAAATGTGGATTCGGATTTGAGTGTATCCCTTGTAGACACCATTTAAGCCTAAATGCTAATGTTCACTGTTTATGCGGCCTAAGATATTGCTCGCATTGACATAAAAGACACAACAGACAAAATGATCTCTTACCTCTTTCCACTTCATTCTCAATTCTCCTTGCTTCTCTGTCCCTGACCCTCCTCTGTAAATATTTCCCAATGTCGAAGACGGTAATCCATGCGTAGTAGGCCTACGTTTCTATTGCCAAAATGTATCTTGCCTTACAACTCCAATTTCGCGCGAGGCGTCATGCGCGTTCCATTCGCTGATCGTGCATAGGTGCCCCAGATAGCAAACAGCGATTGAATCAACATTGTGATATTGACAGGCTGAAGATTGCAATCGACATTGATGTCAAATATTGCAAAAACATTGAAAGTGCTCGCTATGATCAACAAGGAAAAAACATTGAATTTCCAATCAACTTGATTCAACTATGATATGATCAACATTGAAAGAATGTAGAATTGCATCAACATTGATTCAAATATACAGTATAGGCCAAAAGTTTGGATACACCTTCTCATTCAATGTGTTTCCTTTATTTTCATGACAATTTACATTGTAGATTCTCACTGAAGGCATCAAAACTATGCATGGACACGTGGAATTATGTATGTATCTAACAGTTGTCCAATAGGGCTGTCGGCTGTGTATCAACCTGACTTCTGCACAACACAACTGATGGTCCCAACCCCATTGATAAGGCAAGGAATTCCACTAATTAAACCTGACAAGGCACACCTGTGAAGTGAAAACCATTTCAGGTGACTACCTCTTGAAGCCAAGGATGTTTTATATTTCACTGGATATACAATTGTAAAATGGCCGCCCATTCATTTGAATGGAAATTGCTCAGTGGCGCAGCAAGCCGACATGGGGGCCAAGCTTCCGGAGCCACGCGGACATGCGCTGTGTGATTTTTGCTCACACATGCGTAGTGTGGGGCTCATGGACGCGCTGGTATCCGAGGTGTCCATGACAACGGCTCGGGCTCGTGGAACTCCGACCTAGGGTGCGTGTTCACGATCACTTTTCACCGGAAATGGAAGTCTGACATCTGCAGACTGCACCCTGATGTACGGAAAACAAAACATGGCCGCCGGTAAAGGTTTAATTATGGTTTGAGATACTAATTTAAAACACAAATGCTATAACAAATTTTAAAAACGACTTTGACAGGGAAGTAATACTATTGATTTCAACTCAAAAATCTCGGCAAAATAGTTGACTTGCTGTTGCGTAACTTTAACATGACATTGCTCAGGGGTGCGCTTCCCGAAATCACAGATGCTAACTTCCATAGTTGGAACCCCTGACTGAATGGACATATAAATTTCTGCAACTACGCTATTGGGAAAAGCGCCACAGGCTCGTGTTCTCTTTACTTCAACGTCGAATAACCACATTATCAGAGTCAGATAATTCCTACTTGTCTGCGTGTGAATTCCATGATCTTTTTCCGGATTAAAGACAAGAAACCGAACACACAACACAACGCACTTCACCTACCTTATAAACTG
The DNA here is from genome assembly GCA_029721435.1 of Gymnothorax reevesii. Classification (NCBI taxonomy): domain Eukaryota; kingdom Metazoa; phylum Chordata; class Actinopteri; order Anguilliformes; family Muraenidae; genus Gymnothorax; species Gymnothorax reevesii. The sequence goes on along the minus strand of CM056579.1, from coordinate 97,101,726 downwards.
ATATGTTTTAAAGTCAGGAGCCTTAAACTTTTGTCAATTCTGGTAAGCTACGTACTTTTAGCTTACGTAACTTATGACCATTCCGTGGAGTATAATAAAATGGGTCGACCGTGAAATGTTACACACGTTGTAACACGTTGTTGTTTCGTCATCATGTATGAAGGTCGGTAAGTAATTTAACAAAGAAGAATGGTTAGGCTGATAAATGGATCGCTAAGCAGTGTTCGAAATGAATTCATATACTGCTATAAATGCACATTACGTTGCGTTAGATGCAACTCAGCTGACACGTTAAGCATAACGCATCAGAATAGAGTGATGCGAATTGGTGCTATTCAAAGTAATGGAAATACACAATGCAATTAATGGATTTAACCATTTCATTTTAATATCAAAAAGTAAGGTGAGTGTTGCCTGTGTACATGGTTCTAGGATGTCACAACAGCGGCCTTAGCTTACTGTACATTTTCTCGCGCTGCATGAAGTGCAGCAATCGAGGTACTAAGTTACACATTATTATTTCGTATTACGGCCATTCATCAATTAAAATGGCAAAAATATACTGAGCAACAAGAGAAACGCAAGTTAGCTAACTTAGTTAGTTAATGTGCTCTTATGGTTACCCAGAGAGCAAGCACCTCCGCTCCGGATCTGCCCTGGCTCCAGCTGATCCGGCTCAGATAGCTTGCTATCTGGGTACTCTTAGTTGCCGCAAAACAAAGAAAAGTTTGATAAAACGAGTGTAAATGCGCACACGCTAGTAATAAATTTGATTTTCAATAACGACGCGCAAACTTATTTTCCGGTTTGCCTTTAATTAACTTGCGTTTCTTTTGTCGCTTAATACATATGCTTCGTAACTTGCCAGCTCACTTCACCGACTTGGCTTCGTCTTTAAATTTTTTTTTTTTTTTTTTTTATTGAACAAAATACCAACAATTATCACATACATATAACAGTCAGGGGAGTACTAACATGTTTAACAAAAAAAATTGAAGCATTTACAAGTATCAATAGTACGCTTTGCTTTCTTATTTCTTACATTTTGTAGCAATTTTATATAGTTCTCCATTTCAATTTTAAACAGGGTAATATTAGGTTTACCATTTGCCCATTTCTGTTTGTGAATATGGTATTTTCCAAAGATAATCAAAAGGTTGACGATATAAGTCATTTGTAGGTCAACTGCAGTACGTTTAAATATTAATAGAATGTCTTCATCCATCAGCTGTGGCTTCACTGCACATTTTCCAAAAATGAGGTTTTCCAAGTCACACCAAAAAATTTTTCTGTAGATACAATCATAAAACAGATGTACTACAGTTTCCTTCTCTGAATCACAAAATGCACATTGATCATTTATATCATTCACAAATCTTGATAAAATGTGTTTCACAGGATAAATTAAGTGGACAATTTTAAACAAAACTTCTTTTACCTTGTTGATGAGACAATATTTTCCAGTCAGGTTCCATATTTCTTTCCATTGGAACCTGACTGGAAAATATTGTCTCATCAACAAGGCTACATCTTTAATGTTGAACAGACAGACGGCAAGGAATGCCCATTGCTCCACCCACTCACATCCGCTGCAATGCTAAATTCGGAGGAGCGGGAACATGCTGACATATGAGGACCCGTTGGTGTTCGCATAGCCTGAATATAACTAAAAGATTTTGTCTTTGCCGAGAAACGAGGCATTAATGATTTAAAAGAGAAAAATTAACCGTTTCGGTATCGATAATTTGTGGCTGTCAAAAAAATTTATTCACGGATTTATCAGCGAGTCTTTTTCAATTATTCCCTATGGAGAAATTTCTTTTTGGCCCCCATGGCATCACGTGAGCTACAATATCACATTCGCCGCTAGGACCATGGAGGATTATGTGGTCGACCCGAGTGCGTCCAGATCTCCTTATAGGTCCATGCTTGAAGCTCATCAAGAGAATGCTAAGAGTGTGCAAAGCAGTAATCAGAGCAAAGGGTGGCTACATTGAAGAAACTAGAATATAAGACATATTTTCAGTTACAGGTATTTCACACTTTTTTGTTAAGTACATAATTCTACATGTGTTCATTCATAAGTTTGATGCCTTCAGTGAGAATCTACAATGTAAATAGTCATGAAAATAAAGGAAACGCATTGAATGAGGAGGTGTGTCCAAACTTTTGGCCTGTACTGTATATATATGCATTGCATTATACATTGAAACAATGTTATTATTAAAGGGCCATTTCAACACTTTTCAACCCTCCTTTGTATGTTTTTAATATGCCTCATGAAAAAAGTCATCACTTTATTACTCTATCTATGGTATAGTTCAACAAGGAGCATGCCAAAGTAGTCTACTAGTCAGTGATATCACTGCCATATGCCTGAATGGCAGTGATGTGCCATGGATTTACAACCTGCCGGATTGAGACCAAGGGCCTAAATAAACAAAAGGCTCAAATTCCAGGCTGGTTAGAAAAAACTGGAGGTTTAATTAAAAAAAAACAAAACAGAGCTAAATACAGAGCAGCACAGGTCGGAAACGCCCGAACAGAATAAAATGTAGAGGCAACCAATACTCTGCCCTCACCTCCACCTTAACAGGCCACACCTATTGCCTGTCAAGGTGGAGGTGAAGGAATGCAGTGGGGGAGGGACTGCAAGGCCAAAGCCTTACTTGATGTCACTAATAGACATGTTTGGAGCTACCCCCGCCGAACTTTAAAACACCAAATAGAGTAAAATGATTTTATTTAAATAAGGCATATTAAAAACATACAGACGAAGGTTGAAATGCTGAAATGGTCCATTAAGTATTCTATACTGCAGAGGTTCTCAACCTTTTTATACAAAGACCCCACTATACAGGGACATGTTTTGGGGGACCCCATACTTGATTATAATTATTTCACAGGTGAATATTCGAAAATGTGTTGTGAGCTCATAGATTGGCTATTTCCATTTTTTTAAGAAACCAAGGTTGAGAACAGCTGCTTTACTGCATGCTCTATAAACAAAAAACAATAAAACAGACCATTATTCGTTTAGCTATTTATTAAAGATTCAAAAGAAATTACCCTTTTGTACTTCTCTTTTACATTTTAGCACACACCAGGTTTCCTGCCTGGCTTAGGTGGAGGAAGCAGCTTCGAGATACCCCCTCCATCAGCACCATTAAAATGATGTCAATTCATTGTAGGGCAATTCAACATTGAAAAATCATCATCTACACTACATTGATTCAACAACAGTTTTTCAAAAGTTGAAATGGTAACTGTAATTAAACATTGAATCAACATAGATTTTTCAACCTCAACCAAAAATAACCAATCTGACCAAAATCCAACATTGAATTAATTAATGACTTATGCTATCTGGGTTGGCCCTATAGGCCACATGGTTTAACAAGGGAAAATAGTGCCAATGTTATTCTTTCTTGGTACATCAGTCATAGAGTAGTCTGAAGGATGTATTCAGTAATTAAAACTAACTTATTTATGAACTTTGATTGGGAATTTTAACAGGGGCACAGTGCATGTTTACAGGGGTACATGCCCGTGTAAAAAGTGTCTGGTGACGGCCCTGACTGCAGCAAAGTGTCCTGTGGTCAGACAAGCCCAAATTTGACATTCTTGTTGGAAATCATGGGCGTCACATCCTCAGGGCTAAAGAGGAAAAAGACCACCCCTCCTCTTATCAGCATTCAGTTCAAAGGCCAGTATCTCTGATGGTATGGGGATGCCTTGGTGCATGTGGTGTGGGACACTTGCATGTTTTAAAAAGCTGAAATGAATGCTGAAAGGTATATAAAGGTTTTAGAGCAACATATGCTCCAGATGACATCTATTTCAGGGAAGGCCTTGTGTATTTCAGCAGGACAATGCAAAACCACATACTGCAGCTATTGCAAGAGCATGGCTTCATAGTAGATAGTCTGTGTGCTGAACTGGCCTGCCTGCAGTCCTGATCTTTCACCGATTGAGAAAATTCGGCGCATAATTAAACAAAAAGTCCCTCAAAGGAGACCCAAAACTCTCCAGCAGCTGGTAGCCTGTATTAAACAAGAGAAGTATCCAATTCCAATGGCTAAACTCAAGAAACTTGTCTCCTCAATGCCCAGACGCCTCCACTCTTTGTTAAAAAGAAGAGGGGATGCTACACCATGGTAAACAGGCCCCTGTCCCAACTTTTTTGAGACCTGTAGCAGCCATCAAATTTAAAATGAGCTCATTTTGTGAATAAAATTGTAAGATTTCTCAGTTTCAACTTTTGCTATGTTATCTGTGAATAAAATACTGGCTGGTGTGATTTGAAAGTTGCGTTTTGATTTCAATCACAATTTACACTTTGTCCCCACTATTTTAGAATTGGGATTGTATGTGTGTGTGTATGTATGTGTAGATATGTACTATATATATATATATATATATATATATACATATATAAATATATATATATATATATATATATAGAGAGAGAGAGAGAGAGACAGAGAGAGAGTGAGACCGCGCAAGAGAGTCGTTAAAATGCTTTTGTATAACTGTAAGGGAAGCGACAGTGATTCTGTGGGGGTCTGGACAGAGGACAGTAAATGTGCTTGTGGAACAAAGACCTTAGTATTTTTATTCTAAAAGGGAAAACAATCAAATTAAAGGAATTCATTATGTACAGTTGTCAGTTGGTGCTTGTCAGTTGGTGACATCACACAGTTTGTCAGCTGTTGTACTTTTCACAAAATGTGAAGTTCTGTGGTACCATAGCACGTAGACTCAGACTCCAACACAGACTCTCACACCTGCAATTCCACACGTGCGCGCACACACACACAACTCTGTTTTAGTTCTGAAGGTCGGCTTGTCAGTTGGTGACATCACCACAGCGGGCACACACACACATACACGCACACACACACACACGCACAGGCGCACACACACACACACACACACACACACAGGTGTGTCTGTGTAAATTTCTATGATTATGATCCAACTCCTGCCATCACTGCTTGTCCTGATAGACTCTGATTCCTTCCACTGACACACACACACACACACACACACACCCGTGAACACTTACAAAGATGGGTGGCTGCGTGATGTCACCCACAGCCAACATGGTTATACACACAAATTTACATACACATACTTTAAAGAAAGAAACCTACGTGCAGACTTCAATGATACCACAGCACAGACACACACTAACTTCTATGATCCATTTAAATTTTTCTCTTCTTGTCCTGATCACCTCTGATTAGTTCCCATATCACTGTCTGAGGTCATAATGGAGCTATCGATGAATCTGGAGCCTGTCCACAATGCAGGGCTCCCTCACATCATGCACCAACCCATGGCACTTTCAAATTTCGAGCAGAATATTCTACTTTGTTCTACAAAACCCAAAACCAGTGAAGGTGGCACGTTGTGTAAATCGTAAATAAAAACAGAATGCAATGATTTGCAAATCCTTTTCAACCTACAAAACCCAAAACCAGTGAAGTTTGCACGTTATGTAAATCATAGATAAAAACAGAATACAATGATTTGCAAATCCTTTTCAACACATATTCAATTGAATACACTGCAAAGACAAGTTACTTAATGTTCGAACAGGTAAACTTTGCAATTTTTTGCAAATATTAGCTCATTTGGAATTAGATGCCTGCAACAGTTTCATAAAAGCTGGCACAAGTGGCAAAAAAGACTGAGAGAGTTGAGGAATGCTCATCAAACACTTATTTGGAACATCCCACAGGTGAATGGGCTAATTGGGAACAGGTGGGTGCCATGATTGGGTATTAAAGCAGCTTCCCTGAAATGCTCAGTCATTCACAAACAAGGATGGGGCGAGGGTCACCACTTAGTGAACAAATGCGTGAGCTGTTCAGTTTAAAAACAACATTCCTCAATGAGCTATTGCAAGAAATTTAGGGATTTCATCATCTACGGTCCGTGATATTGTCAAAAGGTTCAGAGAATCTGTAGAAATCACTGCACGTAAGCGACAAGGCCGAAAACCAACATTGAATGCCCGTGACTTTCGATCCCTCAGGCGGTACTGCATCAAAAACCGACATCAGTGTGTAAAGGACATCACCACATGGGCTCAGGAACACTTCAGAAAACCACTGTCAGTAACTACAGTTCGTCGCCACCCCCCCACTTTGGAGGACAACTTTATTAATTTAATCAGTTATATAATTAAGTATAAATCCTCCTACCATCACCCAACAAAACACACACCCACAAAAAACAAAAAAATAAAAAATAAATTAAAATAAAATAAAAAAAAACTAAAATAAAATACAATACAATAAGGATTACATTCACAGAGTTTTATATTTTTGGCATTTGTAACCATTAGCTCATCCATTCCATCTCTTTGTTATTCCCAACCTTCAGCCTCCCGAATTTTATCCCATCTTTTGGCATAAATTACAAGACCTGTCTCATAGGCCATCGCACACTCAATTCTACTGTAATACATGACAAAATTCTTGAATCTCTCAAGTCTTAACTCCCCAACAGATGTCAACCTGAAAATAAATATTTTTGCAAGATATACAATTATATTACATATTTGGTGTTTTTCTTTAGTTACATCACCCAGTAATACCTTAAATAAATCTAGTTGTATACTATTATACTGAGATATCCAATTTTGCACCTTTATCCAAAAAAGGGCTGTTACAGGACAGTACCAAAACAAATGGACTACTGACTCCGCTTCCTCTTGACAGAATCGACAGAGGGGTGACGGCTCAATTCCCCAGATATTTAGCATCTTTTTTTTTGCTAGAAACTTATATATTAGCTTATATTGAAAATATCTTATCTTCGGATCAAGTGATGTATTGTAAAGAATTTTGAAGACTTTATTCCATGGAATTGGTGTGTCTAACAAATTTTCCCTACTATCTAGAATTCTATATGGTGTCGCAACTAAATTCTTTGTTCTTAAGTAAAATGTGTATATATGTTTATTAATCTTTATTTTCTTTAACCATTGTACCATTTTCATTTGAGGCAGACAGACTAAATGTCCTCCTGGTCTTTTAATAATTTTTGATTTCCAAGTATTTGGTAAAGCTCCAATAAGTTGATTATATTGTTGCAGTGTGCAGACAGTTCCATAAACACTAGTTAATTGTCTGTAGGACATTATTTTATTTTCCTCATTCACTATATCCTTTAAAAAAATAATTCCGTTATCGAACATGCGTTTCCAGAAAATCATTCTTCTATCAACAAGTATATTGGAATTTAACCATATTATTTGTTGTAGAACTTGTTCTGTATTTTCTGGTGGATGAAACTGAAATTGCAACCAACTCTGTAGAGCTTCTTCCAGAAAGGTGGAAACACTAAAAAACATGTCAGTAATTAACTTAATATGCACAGGTTTAATCTGCAGGAATGGGAAGAATCCTTTTTCAAACATAGGATGCAAGTAACTTACTGGATAGCAAGTAACTTACTGGAAAACCAGTTTGAATTGAAATAGAATTTTGGAATAAGGGAGGCCTTCAGTGAAAGATTTAAAGCTTTTAAATTTAATAATTTTAGGCCACCAGATACATAATCATTGTAGAAATACACACGTTTAATTTTATCAGGTTTGTCATTCCATATAAATTTAAATATCTTCTGTTCATAAATTTAGAAAAATGATTCTTTAGGAGTTGGTAATGCCATGAATAAATATGTAAACTGGGATACAATTAATGAATTAATCAGAGTTATTTTGCCATAAATGGTCAAATGTTTCCCTTTCCATGGGAGCAGAATTTTTTCAATTTTACTCGTTTAACCGTTGAAATTTCACTAATATCTTCTGGAATGTGTATACCAAGAACATTGACCGGTCCATCTGTCCAGTGAAGTGGTAGATTGCATGGATGAGTGAAATTTTTATTTTTCAAGGAACCAAGTCTCAGTATTTGACATTTTTCGTAATTAGGGTTCAGCCCAGATTGTTTTGAGTATTCATCCAGGTCTTTTGTAAGACACTGAAGTGTTTCATAATCAGAATTCAGTAAAAAAATGGTATCATCGGCATACATTGAAATTTTTGTATTTAGATCTTGCATTTCTAGACCTTTGATATTATTATTTGCTCGTATTTTTATAGCAAGTACTTCTATTGCCATAATAAACAGATACTGTGATAACGGGCAGCCCTGTTTTACTCCCCGAGAGAGTATAATGGGGTTTGAGAGATAACCATTATTTATAATTTTGGAGACGGAGTTATGATACATTACTTTAACCCACTGTATTAAAGATTTACCAAAGTTAAAAAATTCTAAACATTGGTAGATGAAATCCCATCTGATTTTATCAAAGGCTTTCTCAAGGTCTGCTATAAAAATCAGACCTGGTTTTTTTATTTTATCATAATATTCTATAATTTCAAGTAATTGTCTTATATTATTTGAAATATTTCTACCTTGTATAAAACCAGACTGGTCATGATATATAATATCATGCAGGACATTCTTTATACGCAATGCTATACATTTTGCTAATATTTTCGCATCATAGCACTGAAGAGTGAGTGGCCTCCAGTTTTTTAAGTGGACCGGATCTTTATAGTGGCCGCTAGCTTCTTGTTTTAAGAGCAGAGAAATTACACTTTCTCGCTGAGTCCCGGTGAGAATACCTTGATCATATGAAAAATTAAAACATGTGAGCAGGGGGTTTTTAATCTGTTCATAAAACGTTTGATAGACTTCTATTGGGATACCATCTAACCCTGGCGATTTCCCCCGCTGAAAGGACATGATTGAATTGTAAAGCTCAGTTTCTGTAATTAGCCCCTCGCATGTTGCTTTCTGTTCCTCTGATAATTTAACTTGATTTTGAGGGAAAAATGAATTACTATCAGTATTACATAGTGAAACAGCTGATAACTGGGGGGAGAATATCTCTGTAAAATATCTCTCTTCCTCATTCAGAATATCTGTAGGAGAGATGAGAATCGTCCCATCAATCCTTTTTAATTTCTGTATATTTTTCTTTGCTGTATTTCTATATTGGAGGCTTAAAAATAGTTTATTGCATTTCTCTCCCTTCTCCATCCATTTTGCTTTATTATTATAGTGCATTATAGTTGACCTGTCACAAATTAATTGTTCCAATTCTTTTTGCTTTCGGTCCAATTTGTCAGTTACATCGCAAGTTGCTTGTGAGCTATCCAGTATTGATGTGAGAATCTCAATTTCTTTTTTAAGATTTTGTTCTTTTAATCTTAAAAGTTTTTGTCTTCGTGAAGCAAACTGAATTGCGTGGCCTCTAAAAACACATTTAAAAGTATCCCACACAATATGTGGGTCTGCTGATCCTTTGTTGTGTGTAAAAAAATCTGTAATAAATTCTTTTGTACGCTCTACAAATGTCTGGTCCTCCAGTAACTTTTGATTAAATTTCCAATAGCCCCGTCCTCGTGGATATTCATGTAAAACCAAATGTAGCGATACAAGTTGGTGATCAGATTTAAATTTGTCTTCAATTATTGCCTTTTTTATTTTAGGTAACAAAGAAAAGGAAATAAGAAAATAGTCTATTCGGCTTGCCTGGTTCTGTCTTCTCCAGGTATATTTACGTAATTCCGGATTCCTTAATCTCCAAACATCAACCAGATCCATTGTATTCATTATTGATGTGATTTCTGCTGAAGCATGTGGGTGATTATTAGTTGAATTATTTCCCTTACGATCTATTAAATTATTCTGTACTGTATTGAAGTCTCCAACCATTATGAGGTATTTACTTGTGAATTTTGAAGATTTTATGATATTGTAAATTGATTCAAAAAATGTGGCTCATCGTTATTTGGACCATATAAATTAACTAAACATATTTGTGTATCCTCAATGGCCATATTTAAAATGATCCACCTTCCTTGAGGGTCTGATTCTAAAGCTTGAAGAGTATAATTAAAGTTGTTTTTAAACATGATCATGACTCCCCTTGAATTTCTTAAACCATGTGCATATAATATTTGTCCACCCCATTCCTCCATCCATTTAGTTTCATCTGTTATTACCGAATGAGTTTCTTGAATACAAAAGATAGTGTGGTCTTTCTCTTTTAACCACGTAAATATTTGATGTCTTTTCTTCTTATCAGCGAGGCCATTACAGTTTTAACTGGCAATAGTGATTTCATCTATTCCCATTTTTTACAGGCTAAGATTTTAGGATTAATGGAGTAGGATTTTGGATGGTCAAATATTCCAGCAGAGTGCTTTCTGGGCATAATGGAAGAGCTAATCGGAAAATAAAAAATGTTGTCAATGCAGGCGCCATGCCTGTAAAAATTTGTACAGCAGTTGAAAAACATAAACAAAGAAAATAACACAGTCAAGTGAAAAAAAATCACAAACACAAACAGCTGACAAGCTGACAAAGACAAACCGAAAACATAACAACATATAAATCACTCTTGATTTATAGAGTGGCGGGATAGAAAAAAAAAAAAAAAAAAAACTACAGTTCGTCGCGACATCTGCAAGAGCAAGTTAAAACTCTACAATGCAAAGCAAAAGCCATTTATCAACAGCACCCAGAAACGCCGCCGGCTTCGCTGGCCCCAAGCTCATCTAAGATGGACTGATGCAAAGTGGAAAAGTGTTCTGCGGTCTGACGAGTCCACATTTCAAATTGTTTTTGGAAACTGTGGACGTCTTGTCCTCTGGACCAAAGAGGAAAAGAACCATCCGGACTGTTATAGGCGCAAAGTTCAAAAGGCAGCATCTGTGATGGTATGGGGATGTATTAGTGCGCAAGGCATGGGCAACTTACACATATGTGAAGGCACCATTAATGCTGAAAGGTACATACAGATTTTGGAGCAACATATGTTGCCATCCAAGCAACGTCTTTTTCACGGACGCCCCTGCTTATTTCAGCAAGACAATGCCAAGCCACATTCTGCACGTGTTACAACAGCATGGCTCCGTAGTAAAAGAGTGCGGGTACTAGACTGGCCTGCCTGTAGTCCAGACCTGTATCCCATTGAAAATGTGTGGCGGATTATGAATTGTAAAATACGACAACGGAGACCCCGGACTGTTGAACAACTTAAGCTGTACATCAAGCAAGAATGGGAAAGAGTTCCACCTGAAAAGCTTCAAAAATTGGTCTCCACAGTTCCCAAACGTTTACTGAGTGTCGTTAAAAGGAAAGGCGATGTAACACAGTGGCAAAAAGGCCCCTGTGCCAACTTTTTTGCAATGTGTTGCTGCCTTTAAATTCTAAGTTAATGACTATTTGCAAAAAATAAAAAATAAATGAAGTTTCTCAGTTTGAACATTGAACATTTTGTCTTTGCTGTGTTTTCAATTGAATATAAGTTGGAAAGGATTTGCAAATCATTGTATTCTGTTTTATGATTCTACGATTTACATAACGTGCCAACTTCACTGGTGGGTGCTGAGGGTGCCGCAGCACCCCCTGTTGGCAGAGAGTATGAGCACACAGACAATGTGTAAACATTAACAACTTTAATTAAAATATGCAGCCTCTTTACAACAATTTGTAATACATTTCCTGTAAGAAGGTATTGAATTGTAGCCTAAATATTATTTTATTCAATATAAATAAATTAATTTCTCCAACTTGGCAAGAATCGTCATCACGTCAGGTCAAAGTGCAAAAGTTCGAGCGCAGACAGCACGTAGGGTGATTTGCCGGAGGAGCTAAACAATGTCGCAGAAGAGAATCACGGTGTGATTTGACAGATCGTTTCAATGAGGTTTGTTTGAAAATGGTGATGGTTGCATTATGTTAAAGAAACCGACCTCATTCTTTGCTTTATCTGCTCAACCTAAGTGACAATTCATTTGCCAAAGGGGATTTAGAAACTGGGAAAAGGCAAAAGAAAGAACTTGGTCAGCATGAGTTGTCAGACCTGCACTCGGATTCATTATGTGTGTTAGCGATGCTTTAAGTAACTCCAGTCAGTGCTATGTTTTAAGTGTTTGCAGCTAGGAATGAACATGCTGCAAAGACAGTGTTGTAACATTTATTCAGATCGGCTAAATTCTTCGGCCATGAAGGAATACCACTCAGAGGGCACAGTCATCGCGACAGGTACCACTGCAGCTTGTGTGACAGAATGCACTCATTACCGAAAACTCGAGAATGGCTTTCACATACCCGCTTTAGAAAGATTTTAAAAAATAAATAAAATTGCCGGTTTGGGAGAATTTTAAGACTGCTGATTATGATCCCAAAGGGAACGATTATTTTCACCTTTTATGGGTTTAGCCTGCTGCCTGGAGGTTGGCGAAACTGACAAGCTACATTCATTAAGGATAGTTGACTGAATGAAAAATTAAGTCATTTGATGAGATGAATCACTTTATCCAAATGGTGGATTTTGTCTGAGGATTATTTGTTTATTTTTGGGGCTGACAACCTCCTGTAGCTCATAAAATGGCGCATAATACCTAGGTTTACAAAGTGAAGTCCTTCTGCGCCCATGTTTTATTGAGCACGACAGGAAGATGTTTCTGTTTTAAATCTAAAAAATGCTGAAACGGGAGATGAAATTCAGAGAAAGGGAAATAATTCCGTATCCAACCTCAACTATTTTGAGCTTTTTATTTTCCAGTACAATTTTAAAACGGGGCTCGCCATTATATTTTGGAGGGTTTTATTTGTGAGAAGGGGGGTACTTGTCACCCTATAATCATCCTATTATTAATAACGTGCACATTTTCAATGTAGCCTTTCGGTGGTTTCTTGGTCATTTCCTCATTAATAATTTCTAAATAATTATACGATTATGTATTGGCCTTGTGAATTCAAATAATACATTGTTTGATTGTAAATCAGGTGACATCAAACTGGGAGGGGTTGTGAGCCATCATGTGTGAGACAGGCAAATCCTGGCAGCATTACCAGGAGTTGGGGTTGAAGAGGTTGAAACAAATAAGGCAACAAAGCATGATAGCTTTTTAAATGACACGTGTTCAAAACAAGGAAACGTATTGGGATAAAACATAGAAAAAATACAGGCCCCAGGACAACAAAACAATTATAAATTATTTTTGTAATCACTTATGATTTATATGGCGAGTATTCTTTTATACCAGTACTCGTTTGCACCCTTAGTTGCTATGACCGCTGTTGACCAACATTGTCATAACGCCCTCATGCAGCGCTATTTAAAAAAAAAAAATGACGTCATTCCTGCTTTCGGTTGGCAGGCCCCCATAATTCAAATATCTTCCCGCGCGCCTGGACACAGACCTCTTAAATGTGCATAAAAATGATGATCCATGCTAGGACACTAAAACAATGAAAAACTATAATACATGCACTTTAAAATTTTTAGTGGGGGAAAAAACTTGAAGTTTGTCATTTATGCAAATATTTAATAGGCTAGTCATTTTGAAATTAAATCGCAATGATTTTTTATTCATGTACAGGCAATGCATTTATATCGTGGATACAGACCAAACTCAAAACTAATTTTTGCATGTCTTAAAGCCTTTCAAGTCAGTTTACTATCAAGAACACAAGGTAATTTTAAAAAATAATTTCTGATTAATCTTTTACAGAGTTGAACAGAAAGAATATTAAGGAAACAATACAACAATAACCATATAATGTGAAAAATAATCAACACAAAAACATCAAAAAGGTGTATTTAAGCATAAGATACACCTTGAACCCCTACTATATTTGTTATTATACATTTGCATACTCTCCCTGTCATATTTTCATGGGTTAGAAGCACAATTTGTTTTCTTTTAATTTCCTCTCCTTGCCCCCTTTCCCACAATGTTTTTTCTTTCACAGCTCAGTCAGGTCACCGTTGTCCTCCCCACTCTTTCTCTGCTCTTCTGCCCAGATGGCACTGCCAGAAAACTCCTTCAGGTCCGCCAACAACCTCTCTCCCGCCTTTCCACTTGGGTGATCCCCCTCCACCCCTTTCTCCACCTCCACTAACTTTTCATTCTTCTTCTCATCAGTGCAATCCTCTGCTGTTTTGTCCTCCTTCTTTTCCTGGCTTGCTCTCTTCCCTCTCCGTCCCTTCCCGCTCCCTCTTTCTGGTGGATTGAATCCCTCCATGCTGGAGTAGTCATCGGAAGAGTCCTCATTTTCTTGCTCTTCTGGCTGCATATGCTGCCCAATGTACCCTTCAATCTGGCTCTCTTCGTCCCCCTCTCTCTGCTTCTCTCTGCCCTCTTCCTCACCATCCTCGTTACCGCTCTCCTCGCCTTCGCTTTCAGGTGTCCTCCACACTACCCCCAGCCTGCTTTGAATGGTTGTGACACCATTTTGGGCACACTCCCTGGCCCTGGCGATGACCTTCGTGACTTCATATTCCCCGTCGGATTCCTGGTTAAGCCTTTTGTAGAAGTACACCAGAACCAGAACGAGAAATACCAAGAGGATGATGAGAATCACAATAGTGCTGATAGCTGGTTTGAAGTGTTGCCCTTTTGGTTCTTTGGTGCTTTGTGAATGGGTTTGCAAATTATTTTCACGTTTCCTGCGGCTTGGCGTGCCTTGTTCACTGTGAATTTTATGGATGACTTTTCTTGATGAAGAGTGTATTTCATCTCTCACAGCAGAAGGTGCCTTGGAAAATCTGGCATCAGTGTCAGCTGCCATTTCTGTTGCGGAAGCCATACCATCGTTACTGGTAACAATATGAAGAGTCACAAGGCATAGCAATGGCATATAAACTTGCACTGCCAATGCTGTTGATAATTTCATCTTGGCTGGACAAAGGAGAGGTAGAGATAAGACAAGTGAGAAGGTTTATCATCTTTACTTCCCTAAACCTCTTCCTTAGGTAACATTTAGGTTGCTTTACTCTTCACAAGTGGCTAACTGCAGTAAAATGTTCAGCAATAACTCTACTCTTACAGAGCCCAAGTGGTTCTACCAAGTCTAACATTTTCTCTCCCCAAGGTGAATAAATACTGATAGTCAATGGCCCATGAAATGCATGCATAGTGTGCTGAGGCTAAAGTGGTAAGTGCATATAATGGTTAAAAATCATTTCGATACAGTGAAGTCACACACTGTTTGTCTCTCATTGTTTTGAAAGTTACGGTCTGCACAATGTCCCTGAAATGTATGGCTGTTTTTTGTTCAACCATAACAGCGGCATTTCTTACCCAAGTCCATCATATACCTACACTTTATCATGCACTCTCATGCTCAAGTACCTGTCTGTGTTTGAAAACATTGTGGCATAACGGCTACTGAATACTTGAAATTTAAAATCAGTTAAGTTTCCCCCAATGTCACCAAACGTGCAAAGAGGCAGGATGTGGCTATGTGCAGCTTCATGGTTCACTGACAGGAAGTCAAAGGCTGTGGTAGAAACATTATTTGATCTCTCTTTAGCTTTTGCTTACAGATGAGAAACATGCAATAGTTAGCATGAGAACACAAGTAACTGGCCAATGCTAGATGGAGCCGTAGCACACCGTATTTGCACTCAAAACTGAAGAAACTATTTCAAAGTGTTGAAAGTCCAGAGTTGATATATCGCATTATACGTTGTCTAAAAATGCATTCTTTTTTTGAATAATGTCCCCAAATATACAACCCCTGGCAGAAATTATGGAATCACCACACATAGATGATGTTTATCCAGATTTTTTACTTCATAGCAAATAAACAAAATGCAGACAGGTCACAAAAGAATTTTGCTTTATTAGCTTAACATTCAGGCTTCATGAAACACACCTCAAACAAATTAGATTAAATTATTTTGTTTTATTTTTAATTATTAATTTTTTATGGCACGTTGTTTTCATAATCAAGAAAAGGAAGCAATATGGAATCACACAATGTTGAGGCAAAAATAATGGACGCACCATGTGATTGGCCTTTCTTCAAGAAATGCCAGCACAAATCTGAATATGCAAATTACTCTGCAGCTAAAAGAGAGTGCTTGCTGACCTTACAAGGTGTTGGACTTGGCTAATTTTGAGGAAGCATGGCACCAACGAGAGATCTGGCAATTGAAACAATGGAAAGGGTCAGAGAAGGAAATTCAACACAGAAAGTGACCCACGATGTTGTTTTTTCCCAGTAAGCTGTGTCTAAAAAAGTATAAACAATATGTGAAGGTTATAAAACAAGAACATAAAGGTAGACCTCGCCAGGGCAGAAAACTCAAAGCAATATGCATTGAAAATAGAAAATGCTCAACAACACAAATGAAAAACAAATGGGCAGAAACAGGAGTCAGTGTGACAAAACTGTAAGCAATCTGCTGAAAAAATGAAATTCATACTTGGAAAAGCCAAATTAAAACCATCACTAACAGCAAAACTGAAGAAAGCAAGGTTACAGTTGGCTAAAGACAAGCAATCATTGAGTATGGATGAAAGCAATATTCAGAGATGAATCACAAATCTACATTGGCGGAGGTGATGATGCTGGAACTTTTGTCTCCTGTCATTCCGATGAAACATTCCAATAAAGATGTCTGCTTGAAGAATACAAGCAAATTTCCTCATCCATTTATGATATGGGCTTGCATGTCAGGTAAAAGGGGGGGGGGTTCGGCAATCATTACCTCAGTGGTCAATGTACAGTTGAACCATTTTCTGATTACATCAATAGAAGATTAGGAGTCATTTTTCAGGATGTCAATGCATCTTACCACAGAACAAAGAGTGTGAAAGCTTTTCTTATGGAAAGGTATATTAACTCAATGATATGGCCAGCATGCAGTCTGGATCTCAATCCAATTGATAATTTAAGGAGGAAATTTTTAAAATTTTTTTAAAAAAATCAATTAATAATCGGACCAAGGGTCTGGTAGCTTAGTGATAGTGATCATACAAGTTATGAAAATTTCAGGTGAAGTTTCACCTTCAAATAATTGAAGATCAATGTCAAGGTCAATAAATGAAAGTTTGCATTCATTTATAAGATCTCTTATATGTCTGTAATACAATCCTAAGCTCTAATAATTCATTATGTCATTAGTGAACTTTAAAGATCACAGAGGGTCAAGTTGAGGTCACCAAATGAACTAAGACATTCTAAATGTCTCTAATACAAACCTTGGCTCTATCTGTGACCATTTTGGTGATAAAAGACTTTGTAATTTCACTGTGTCAAGCTTGACCTTCAAAGGTCACCAACAGTCAAGTTGATTTTCATCAAATGAAAGTTCATATGAGACTTTCTATATGTCTGTTACACAAACCTAGGCTCCATCTGTGAATTTTACTGATACAGGTCACTGAATGTTAACTGGGTCACATTGGCCTACAAAGGTCAATAAGAAGCTCACCAAATGAAGGTTAATATATGACTTCCTATATGTCTCTAATTCAAAACGAGGCTCCATCTGCGACTATTTTGGCAACACACATCATTGTAATTGTATGATGCCAAGTTTGACGTTTAAAGGTCACCAACAGTCAGGATGACTGTCACAAAATGAAAGTTCATGTGTGACTTCCTATAAGTCAGTAATACAAACTTAGGCTCTATCTGTGACCTTTTTAGTGATACAATCATTGAATTTTCACAAGGTCAAGTTTGACCTTTGAAGGTCAATATGAAGGTCACCAAATTAAAGTTCATGTATGACTTCCTTTATGCCTCTAATACAAATTTAAGCTCTATCTGCAATAGTTTTGTTGATATAAGTCATTGAAATTTCACTATTTGGAGTTTCACCGTCGAAGGTCAACGAAGGTCAAGTTCCCAGCTATGAAATGAAAGTTCATATTTGACTTCCTACACAGTGGGTTTTAACCGTAAAAAGTCAGGAAAAATTCTAATGGCATGAAATCAATGATATGTACTCTAGAACATGGCGTAGAGTACATATATGAAAACGGGGAAAAAAATCTGTTGGGAAATGTTTGAGAAAAACGTATTTTTCAAAAATTGCAATTTTTGAACTTCGAGAAATTCAAAAAAGTGTTAAAATCCCCAAAAATGAGACATCGAAGGGTCATTCGTGGGCGTAGTGTCTTTGATATTGTTCCCACAATGGTTATGTCACATTTCGTGGGCCTTAGGTCATTGCACAATTGCACAATAAGCCTTATTATGACTGGGGATGGGTAACATTCATCATATCATCATTGATTACATCAGATTGCCTACATTCACAAAGCTAGGCCCCCCTTATATTGTGCATTGTCCCTGAATTCTGTCCTTTTACCTGAGAAATGCAAGGGGCTGACAGCAAATATGGACCACCGCACAGTCCGCAGGAAAGTTTGTGTTCTCTGTTTCCGAAAAGGAAGCTATTCCATCGTAAACAAGCCCTACCTTATCACTGCCATCCATTATCTGATATCTGAGTATGGTGTTGATGACAGACGCCTCCCTACAGCTCTCTGCGGCCCCTGTGCCACTGCCATCTAAGCCATGCAACGAGGAAAGGAGGGGGTAAAATTCAGGTGCCTTAGCTAGCTTGAGAATATTGACTGTAGTCAAAGATGGATCTGCTTGGGTTGCTAAATCAAATGGAAGCAAAGCCAAGCAGATCCATGGCCTAAATCTGGCTAAGGCCCACAAATGACCCTTCCATTTTAACACTTTTGAATTTCTCAAAGCTCAAAAATTGCAATTTCTGAAAAACATTTTTTTCTCAAAAATTTCCCACGAATTTTTTCCCCCGTTTTCATATATGTATTCTGTATTAAAACCCACTGTGCCTATAGTGTTCAATACACATATGATCTTTATTTTCAATATTTTCCAGCCAATATTTCTAGAAGCCTTTGAAAACTGTCACATTTTGCTTAACCTCAAGTTTGATCTTTCAAGGTCATCTGAAGTCAAAGGTCAGGTATGACTTCTGATACATTGACAATACAAACTTAGTCTCAATCTGCAAAAATTTATCTTCGACAGGCCATTTTGCCCATTCTCCACAAGACCCAATGTTAAAGTACAGCGCCCATACTAGACCCACTTTCGCCCATTCAATCAAAATGGCACCCGCACTGTTCATAGAGTGTGCTATGTTGAGCTCATTGCCAGATTTAGAAAAAAGTTATCGGATATTTTTTGAGAAATAATTTTTTGGAAATCTGGAGTCATATCTTTTAACGTTAATATTTTCTGTGACCTCGAGTTTCACCTTTCAAAGTCATCTCAGGTCAAATTTAATATTGCCAAAGTATACAAATAGGTTATATATGATTTCCTATATGTCGAAAACGCAAACTTAATCTCTATCTGCAACCATTTGGCCTCCACGGGCCATTTTGCATACAGCATCCCCACTAGACCAACTTCTGTTGAATCAACAGCGCTTGCACTATACATTGAGAGTACCAAGTTGATCGCCTGATTTAGAAAAAAAATCATCAGGCAGTTTTTGAGAAATAGTTTTTCAAAATTTCATTTCACACTCCTATCTTGTAACAGAAGGGCCAAAATTTCAAGGGCCCAGAAAACGGACAAAAATGAGTGAATCAAAAATCCGGAGGAAAAAAGACACGTCTGAAGATATGGTCTAGTCGTATGCTACGGGAAACTTATAGGATAATTAAGTCCAAAAAAAAAGAAGATTAAAAAATGTTCCGGACAAAGGACAACGGACAACAGACACCAAACCACGACTATAGCTTACCAGCCCATTGGACCAGTAGGCTGAAAATAGTCAATGACAAGACCCAAGCCTGCCAAGCTGACCTGTCAACCTCTAATTGAGGAAGTTGGAACCAACAATTGTTTTTCATTTCTGAAGTCCATGCCTCAAAGAATTCAGGTTCTCATAAAAGCCCGAGGAGGAGCAATAAAGAACTCATTCTGACTTTTTGGTTGTTGATTCTGTTTTTTTTTCTCAACATTGAGCGACTGAATTTTTTTCCTCTCCTTGATTATGCAAAAAAAGTCATTAATTAAAATAATTAAATTTGTTTGAGGTGTGTTTCAGGAAACCTGAATGTTAAGCATTTTTTGTCGCAGCTGAAGCTTTTTATTTGCTATGAGTTAAAAAAAAAAAAAAAAAACTGGATGCACATCCTCTATGTGCTTTGATTCCATATTTTTTTGCCAGGGGTTGTAGGTTTTTACAAAATAATCTATGATTGACTTGACAGAAATTTCACCATACAGTGTATAGTGTGTGTTTGGTTATTTCATCACAAAACTGAGGGCAAATGAACAAAAATGCTGTGGATCTGACATGATCTGTCCTGGAATTAATGAACAGGTCAGGCTTACTGCAGGAAAAATTTCATAGTCCAGCACTGAAAAGTGTGTGGTTTCATTGAGCAGAAAACTGCAGCGCTGTTTTTCCTTTTGCTAGCAAACATAAATGCATTCATGCATTTTAATTATTGATGCTTGAGAAGAGGTTACAAACAAGGAAAAATTTGCATTTAAAAGCAATACTGTCAGTGTTCATTTTATATTGTAAAACGCGGGCACTTTTGTGATCGGGG
The DNA here is from genome assembly GCA_029721435.1 of Gymnothorax reevesii. Classification (NCBI taxonomy): domain Eukaryota; kingdom Metazoa; phylum Chordata; class Actinopteri; order Anguilliformes; family Muraenidae; genus Gymnothorax; species Gymnothorax reevesii. Next base: position 97,081,328 of record CM056579.1, on the reverse strand, counting down.
TAGTTGATTACTTGGGGAAAATTCTGAGGACAAAAATTGTCCGTGCGGTTTTAAAAAATGGTTGCTCGTACTGTAGCTGATACAGTAGAGTATTTGACACAGAAAGCATTGTCTAAAGTTATTGAGCAGTCTGACCAAAATAACTATGCGCTGTGCCCATTTTGCCTCGTTGCTTACTGCTCAGCTGAATTGCTATTTTGTAATCTGCTCCCCATTCCATTTTGAAATGCTGCAGAATTTAAATCTGTGGGGGGCCAAAATAACTCTCCGTGAAAAATGTTCCTTCATACTCTGTAGTGTGAGGGACGCACATAAGCAGATAAACAAGGAAGATTTGCTTTTTTCAAGGACTGGGAGAGAGAGGGGAAAGAACTTTGGAAAACAAATCATTAAGAGACAGATGAGGCACAAGTTTTGGGAAATGTACATACAATCAAAGGCTACAAGGAAACTCACAGAAAGCTGACTCAAAAGCACTACACAGCCCTCGCACTGGAAATGATAAATAAATTATTTTGTTACAAACTCAACTCACCCTCCCTGGTCCTCTTAATGTCAATGCTCTGAGAAGTAAAAAAAAATTGAAAAAATAAAAATAATAATAATTATGAGAGATAAAAATATGTTGCAAAAAATAAAATTTGCCGGCACCCAATTAGCTGGTAGAAGCAAGTTGATGAGTGAACGCAAGGCGGATGTGACAGAGAGAGAGGCAGAGAGAGAGAAAGAGAGGGAGGAAGTGGGGAGAGTTTGTAACCGAGAAAGCGAAACTATTGGCCTTTTAATTCAATCATTTTAAGCCACAGCAAGCTTTTTAAGACATTGCCATAAAAATATGTTGATGAGATTTGGGTGGCGTGAAATTCAAATCGTGCGGTAGACCAAACACCTATATAGCACTAAATCTTAAGAACCCTAATGCATCTTGTGCAATCTAAAACATGTATTTTAAAGGTAGTTAAAGCTGCAGTCTGAAGTTTTAGAAAAGTAACTTTTTGTCATTTTTGCTAAGACTGTCACTGTGTACAGACTGTATTACATATAACTAGTACTCTGTAATTAAAAAAAGACTCATTTAAACCCACCTAATGCTCCTACTGCAATTTAAAAGAATCGTTCGGACCGACTAAAAGAACCAATTAGAGCCAGGATGGTGTCTGACAGCCGCCAAACAGTGCACATGCACGCGCTGCAGACAGCCCCCTCCCCCCTTCTCCTCAGCTCACGCCAGTGCTCATTCAAGTTCAAAACTCCGAGAGCGGGTTCAGGAGCTTTGAGCCATCAGCGAGGAAAAAAGTGCCGATACCTCAGTTACGAGAAACGGCACACATGGCTAAGACTAATAAAAAAGGAAGCCAGAAGAAAAAATAGCGCAAAAGAAAGAATTTAACAAAACCCAGGTAAAACCAGAGTGAACATCGGAGTGGATTTTTAAAAGTGGAAGGAACTCCGTGATCAGAAAGGATTAAAAACTGACGCAGAGTTTGCCACTTTTCTCCTTGACAGGAAAACTCCTGCTTTATTAGTTGGTTCATTTTTGCTTCGCAAATAAGCGAGTTGGCGTCGCTGACATGATCACCAAACTAACCCCAGCCCTGACCAGCATCAATTCATTTTCGCTCTGCAAATAAGCGATTGAACGTCTCTTACAAGCACAGTCGCAGTTCGAATAGCCAGAGTCTTGTAATTGTTACAGTACTCCGCAGTGCATGTGATGTTACTGTGATGTTGCAGTCGAACTAACGTTAGCTTGTTTCAGATGCTAGGGCTAACGTCACTGGCGTTGTTTTATTAGAAAGCAGCAGAAAATGTCTTTATGAAGTGACCTGGCAGTCTTATCAGTTGTGTTGTTGTCCTTATAAATATGTGCAACGTTTCTGTGCTCTCACAGCTAAATGCTGACATATATGAGTAACTGGCCATTCAGCTGGATTCACAACAGTTTCTGCCCTCAAAAAACGGGTAACTTCCTGAAATAAGTGTGTGCTGGGTTTTATTAAATACATACTGCTGTCGATTACTTTTCATGTCGACGTGATTTATTTCTGCTCGTTTGTTGGCAGGCGTGTCGTTGGACTCGAAAAATCCGGGGCTATTAACCCTGATTTTTTTTTTTTTAAATAATTAATCCTGGCTAATTCTAGATGGGTTTCCATTATTAACACGTTTTTCAATTCACGAATAATCAAGTGGCAATCGAAGACACGGCTTCTTTTCCTCATGCGATCTAAAAGCGACAAAATAATGGGCTGCATTCAGGATAGGGAAATAATTTAATTATAATTATGTCTATGCACCTGCACTTGGCGACGGAATTTCAGACTAGTAAGTGGTTTCGTCCGTTTCCATTTTCCAAACGGACAAATGTCTATTTTTTTTTAATACGAATTGAGCGACCGTGCCGCAAAAACAGGTGTATGTACTTGTCGCCGAAATTACCTTCATTCGCTGAAGAGTTATGAAATGCCATCACCGAGTGATGGTGCATAGACCTAATTATTTTTCAGTTCTGAATGTAGCCTATTATTTTGTCGCTTTTAGATTGCATGGGGGAGATAAGCCATGTCTTCAACTGCCGCTTGATTATTATTGAATTGGAAAACGTGTGAATGAAGGAATTTGCCAGGACTAATTATTATCCCTCGCCGCGCGATTACGGACACATAAAATTGAGGCGGCGGGGGATATTGCCATGTTAGTGGCAAACACTTGTCTTCAATAAAAGGAGGGATATTAGCCCCGGAATTTTCAGGTCTAACGACGCGCCGGTTTGTTGGCCAGCAGTGTTGACTGTTCGCAACAGAAACGTCTCGCCTCGGCAACTTGGCTGCTTTCATAATGTGAACGTGCAAAATCTCTCCACAGTTGCATGCAACAGTTCCCGTGCCTTCGCGGGCACGATAGCTTTCTAGGGGAGGGTCTGAGGAGTGCAGTGGAGAGGGAGGGGGAGGGATCTGAAAGTTGCTTTTTTCAAATTTTTGTGCAAAGTCCTCTCTCTCCTCAAAGTTACAGACTGCAGCTTTAATGCAAACACTAAAAATATACTTTGCAAATGTTTATTACAATAATGTCACAAAAGACATGCAATGGGTGAGTCTCAGAACATGTTTCACTGGTGCATTACTAATCAGACTGCAGATTAAATCTAATCTCTACCTTTGCCTGTATCACCCTGCCTCTGTATTGAATAAGAGATGGTATTCTTTGGCAGTGGTGTAAAGTCCGGGTTCAGAAAGTAAAAATCCTCCCCAGAACTTTATTCCAACCACCTGGATTTACTTCAGACAGGAGATAGAGCCAATATGAGTGATCAGCTCATTCTGAGGGAAGGAGAAAAACTTGGCAGGACTTTTACTTTCTAACCCCTGGATTTTACACCTCTGGTCATTGGTGATGCAGGAGAGTTAAAACTACAGAGTTTTTTGAGCTAGTTAAGGCAAAGTTTTTGAGGGCCGGTTCAGACTGCCGAGTTTGAGTGGGCCAGTTCAGACTACAGAGTTTGTGTGGGCAAGTTTTCACTGCAGGGTTTGTGTGAGCCAGTTAAGAGTATGCAACATTTGGCCCTGGAACAGGAAACATCTGACTGCACAGATACCGATGGAAATTTAGAGAAAGCGGGGGGTTTCAAACCAGTTCCTCTTTGTTTTTCTTTGCTTTTTTACCATTAACAACCAAGTACACAAAAAGTAGAGATAGATGATGCTGATTCACTTCGCATTTATGAGCATTTTGGAAACACTTAGTCAACTATAGGTATAGCCTATAGACCAGGGCTATTCAACATTATCCTGGGAGGGCCGGTGTTGATGGAGACTGTCATTCCAACCAAGCACCTACAGGCCTGATCCTACAAATCAAGCTCTTTAGCAATGACTTTTGGGGTTGATTAGTGGTGTCAGGTGTGTAAGTGTAACCCCAATTCCGAAATAGTTGGGACGAAGTGTAAATTGTGAATAAAATCAAAATGCAATGACTTTCGGATCACATAAGCCAATAAGTTATGTACAATAAAACATAGATAACTTTTCAAATGATGGAACTGAGACAAATTACATTTTTATCCACAAAATGAGCTCATTTCAAATTTATGGCTGCAAAAGGTCTCAAAAAAGCTGTGACACAGTCAAAAAAAGGGCTGAAAAAGCAAGTAATATATAAGAGAATCAGCTGGAAGAACATTTAGCAAGTAATTACATTAACTGGCATCAGGTGTATAACATTATTGGTTACAAAAGGGATGTCTTAGAGAGGCTGAGTTTCTCTGAAGTAAAGATGGGCAGAGGCTCTCCAACTCGTGACGGCTTGCGTAAAAAAAAAAACTGTGGAATACTTTGAAAACAATGTTCCTCAACGTCAAATTTCAAAGGCATTGAAGGCCTCATCATCGACAGTCCATAACATCATCAAAATATTCAGAGAAACTGGAAAAATCTCTGTAAGGGACAAGACCAAATACCTTTACTGGATGCCCATGATCTTTAGGCCCTCAGATGCAACTGCATCACCCACCAGCATAATTCTGTCATTGACATTACTAAATGGGCCCAGGAATACTTCAAGAAACCACTGTCTGTAAACACAGTCTGGCGCGCCATCCACAGATGCCACCTAAAACTCTATCATGCAAAAAGGAAGCCATTGTTGAGCATGATCCAGAAGCGCCACCGTGTTCTGTGGGCCAAGGCGAATTTAAAATGGACTGTAGCAAAGTGTCCTGTGGTCAGAAAAGTCCAAATTTGACATTCTTGTTGTAAATCATGGGGGTTGTGTCCTCCGGACTAAAGAGGAGAAAGAGCAATATATGCTCCCCTCCAGACGACATCTATTCCAAGGAAGGCCTTGTGTATTTCAGCAGGGCAATGCAAAACCACATACTGCAGCTATTACTGTCATGGTGTTGGCCTGCAGGCCCTCCCCCCTGTTTCATTCTTTTCCTCCACCTTAACTGGCAACAGGTGTGGCTCGTTAAGGTGGAGGTAAAGCTGTGTTATTTAAGGGCTGGCTGCACCACATTCTGGTGCAGCAGTATTCTCTTGTGCCGGAGCCCTGTCATGATTGTTTACTGCTGCTGCTCCCCTCGGTGAAGTTTGCTTTAATTTAAATTAAAGATTCTTGTGTTTTTAACTCATTTGGGTCCCTGGTCCATTCTGTGGGTACATGGTCCCAGTCCCCGCCGGTTTCGTGTCTTCTGCCGGCGGGGGCCAATCCATGACAATTACAACAGCATGGCTTTGTAAATGTGCCGCTTTATCACGAAGCACCTCCTTTGAAGATGGCATCACCTTTCTTAGATGATCCTGTGGATCTTGGCTCCCAAATAGGACGCAGTTCCCTACGGAGGGAGAGTGTCTACAGAGACCGATACACTTATAAACTGATTTTAAGAGTGAAATTGACGCATCGTTTCATGGTTTTTAACTGTGAGTGGCATCCTGCGCGCATTTAACAGTGGTTTAGACTTAACATATAGGGAACTCTGTTGTAAACTTATTGTAAAATTACAGTTTCGATAACTGGCAGAAAAGGTGCCAGTTGAAGTGACTGGCAAAAAAAAAAAAGATGCAAGTTTATAATAGTGTATAACCCGTTGGCTTTTTCTGACGATATTCTCTATGAACGCTACAGATTCTCAGCTGAGGGACTTTGTTACTCATGCGATCTACTGGAGCCATATTGTGAGGTTTCACGAAATGAACCAAGTGCGACAGCCAGTGAAATACAAAAAGGAGGCTTTATTTCTGAAGGGGGAAACCCCCCCCCCCCCAACAGAGCAGGCGACAGAACAAAGTCCCCAATCCAAAATCAGAATCCAAGGGGCGAAATCCAGAACCGTAAACAGGGCACCAATCACAAAAATCGTAGTCCGACAAAAATGGGTCAATAAACAAGAATGCGGCAAAGTACAGGGAGAAGGCAAAGCTCAAAGTCTAGGACGGTCCAGTCAGAGAGATAACCACAATGACACAAGTCGAGAGAAGCGTGGCACAGGTTGCAAGGGAAGTAATGATCTGACAAGGAAGTGTAACAAACAGACATCTAATATACATTTCCGGGTGACCGCATGACAAGGAACACAGCTGCAATCAATGGAGAGACACATTGGGAACAAACTAATTACATGAAATTAGCCGTAGCCAAAACGCAGACAAGGATCACAAGACAAACCTATAGACAGATAAACAGCTCCAGTCAAGGCGTACTAAAGTGCATAGATAATGAGAGAGAAAGAACAGCACAAAGCAGTTGTGGAGACCCACAGAAACGTAGCAGAGATAATTAGAGGCGGAGACTAGAATAGGGCGAATGCTGAGAGATCGTTAGTCAATTAGAAAGTGCAGCTATAAAATCCCGAGTGCTTGTTAGTAAGTTAGTCAAAATATACAATGTTAGTGAAAAAAGGGGGTGGAGGGCTACGGCGTTCAGATAAAGTTCAAAATAAAACAAATAATTAGGTGTTCATTGGTTGAAAAAGCAAGTCTTCAAGAAAGTAATGAAACCAAGGCACTCTTCTTCTAATAAAAAGCTCTAATCAATAGGCTAGTTCATAATGGAACTTAAAAAAACATTGGCAACATGTTTCGGCCGAAACACACAGGCCTTCCTCAGGACTAGAGTATTAGACATTGTTACAAACAGAGTAATATAAAACAACAGCAAGTAAGCTAATCACTTCCAGTTGGAGTAGGCAGAGTGAAACTCTACCTTCAAAATGAGTAATTATACTACAGTATACTATGGCTACAGGACAGACTCGCTGAGCATAGATATGCAGCTAAGATAGGTAATCATGATTACGCAATGGTAAAACACTTTAAGGAATTACATAATGGGAATTTAGCATCTTTTTCTGCAATGGGAATTTATCATGTACCATTATCTTCAACAAGAGGGGATACGCTTAGAATTTTAAATCAGAAAGAGAATCGCTGGATTCATAAACTTAAAGCTATGAATTTCCCAGGACTTAATGATTCTATTGAGATATGGGCCTTCCTTCAATATAATGAAGAGTGTGGGGCTGTTTTAACAAGGAACACACTGTGTCTTCTCATTTTTCATTGATTGGTCTATGGAGTCAGGCTGATATATTTATTTTCTGTGGTAAAGTAATTTGCCTGCTTAAGATTCTACTTATATGGTGGCCAATCTTTAAAATGTTCATGATAGAATATGGATGATTAAGTACTGAATGATGTCCTTCTATGATAATTTACCTTGATTTTGCTAAGGTCAAGGTCCAGGGTCCAGGGAACATGGTCAACTGAAGGATTAAGTCAATTCGAGTACGATGGCTGGCGAACAGTTCTTATGGCTGCAGAGAAAAAAGGGGATGAAAAATTGCTGTTTCGTATTCGGGGTCAAGACTTATTTGCAGTAGCAGCAAAATACCATCGATCCTGCAGGTCTGCCTACACTCAGAACCCAGAGAAGTGGAGAAGTACACATCAGGAGAACAAGAACGTCCAAATTAATGTGGCGCTGTGGTGTATAATTACTCATTTTGAAGGTAGAGTTTCACTCCGCCTATTATGAACTAGCCTATTGATTAAAGCTTTTTATTAGAAAAAGAGATCCTTGGTTTCATTACTTTCTTGTATACAATGTTAGTGTTGGTTAGTAATTAGCAAAAATAACAAACTGTTAGTATGTGTTAGTAATATAGCAAAAGAAAGAGGAAGGAAGAACACAAGAAGATTGAAACCCAGAAACCAATTAATCACCCGAAGGAGTGGTACGCTATACTAGGGACTGCGAGCAAAGACAACACTCATGACAAGGCGGGGGGGACAAGTGCAATGCATGGAACTGAAACATGGCATGGAATAAACAGAACTAAAACATGGAAAATAATAACACATGGAATCTAAATAATCAAAACGCAATTCATGATTCGAAGGATAGTCAGACATTAGCAAAATTTCAGAAACACAAAGGTCAGTCAAAACATGGCACAAGGCCAGGCACAAAAGTTGATACATGGACAAGGCAAAAAACATGGGACATGGCAAGGCAGGTGCAGAATCACAACACATATGTTGGCAATGTAACAAAGAGAAGCCGTGCGCTTACAGTTGCACGAATGGTATGCATAGCGTTGCAGTTTTTTTCCCTCTGGAAGCTACATGCATTCAGTTGGTGATGCAGAAAATCTGAGGAAGAATATTGCATACCGCGCTGTACATTTTAAACAACATACCATTAAAATAATTATGAAAGCAAAGCAACATATGGCGTACCACGTTGAGGAATGTTCTTATGCCTTGTTTTAACTTGCTGCTGTGCCCTCTTGACAGTGCTGGTACTGCAACTATTAAAGCAACAATTACAAAATGAAGTAGTATTTTATTATACTTACCATTGTTTTGATATGCCATCGGCCTACTGTAAATTTGTAATGGTGGGGTTGCTGGTGGGATGGAATTTTATTAAAATATATCTGGCTGTATTTAAAAAGTATCCTCCAAAAATAAGTTTAGCATTCACAAATGTATTTGTTGGTGCATGGATTTGTGCCTCAAAGTCATCAAAGAGGGTTTTGTTTCTAGTGCCCCTGTTGTAACCATAAATGTTTCCTAAAATAAATGTATCATTCACAAACTCCACAACTAAAATTTACCATCTTCCAGAGTTATGGGAAATGCTCTCATGTATCTCATGTATTGAAAAGAATAAAATTTAAAATTGCCACCTCAGCTGAGTTGCTATTCCCATATGGCAACCATATGCTATCTCCCACTTGGTTTTTCCAAAAATTGAAGTCTGAAACTACTGCATGGGATTCCTGAAGAAAATAAAAGTGAGCCTTGAGATTCTTAAAAAATTAAAAGACAGCTTTCCTCTTGACCTGTTCACGAATACCCCTTACATTGAGTGAACACAAAGAAAGTGCTGTAATGAGCGCTATAACAAATACTTGTTTAAGAACCTGACTATGTATAACTAGTACAGATGAACCTCACCTTTGGATAACTCTTCAGAACCACATCGGGCAATTATTTGCAATATAACCTGAGGCAGACTCTTTCAAGTAAAATCTACTGAATAATAAGGCAGTATGGGCTGCCAATCAAATTCAGTTACACAATTGAAAAAAATAATAATAATGGTAACAAAGTGATAACAAGTAAACATTCTGTAGAATAAAATAAGCATTTAATAGCCAATGGCTGTCAGCCACTTCTATCACAGATTGGCTATACTTGAGAGATTTACAAAAAAAAAGACTAAGCAATGTAAGCCGTATAATGCATGGTAATAAAATGTCATCAACACTTAAAGCATATTGCTTAAGCTGAGATCACTGCAACTCTCAGAGCAATCAAGCCCTAACCTCTTTACCATCTATGATGGCTTTAGCTACCACATAGTAGGCCTTCCTCCCTTGTTTGCGGGCCTCTGCTATCAGTGGCCACAGCTTGCTGCGTGCTTCTTTATCATTGGAAGTCATGTCTTCTCCAAATTTGAGTTTGCTGTTTTTAAGGTAATCAGAGTCTTGCATGTTTCCACGCCAACTCCCTCATCGACCTCGATGTAAATGGTGTGATAACTGGACGAGTTTTCTCCTTGTCTTTTTGGGCTAATTCTGTGGGAATCGTCAATGTGGAACTCGAGATTCTCGCAGTATGTACCTGGGACGACCGCCTTACAAATGTCTATAACACATTCTTTCACCACTTCTCCCTCCACTTCGGAAAGGCCGTCCAGTCTCAAGTTCCATCAACGATGGTAACGCTCCATTTCATTCACTTTATCTTTCACCTCAGCAAGTTTCCCCTGCTGCTCGAATCTTTAAGAGACTCAATCGTATCAGTATTTTTTTTTTATCAGACAAGCTAAGGAATCTACATTTTCCGTTATCTTCTCCACTACCAACCTGACAATGTTATCCTGCAGTTTGGACAGAGTAGGTTCCAACTTACCCTCTTTCGTGACCGGCGTGCAGGGGCTGGAGTCAGGGAGCTGGGCAAATTCGGCTTGTGCATAAGAATGTTCGTTTGCATTTCTTGTGTCCATATCGCACACAGAATCTTGTATTATGGACATAAATGAGAGCTTTGTTTGACTTGCCTTGATCCCTCGTTCTTTTATCTCCCATGACTGGTAAGCAAGTTGTACTTAGTTTGATGACTAAACTGTTAATTTTTTTTTGGATAAGCATCTTCAAAATTGTTCAAAATTCGGGGGAAAAAAAACAAAACAAAAGGGATCGTTGTTGTAGTAGGTTCAGATAGAGTAACGTAAGGTTTAAGGCGAAAAGTTCATCTTTTACCAGCTACGCACTTGACTTTACTACTGTCTCAGCCGCCATCTTTTTCCCGGAAATGGAATTCTAACCACTGCAAACTGCTGATCCTTGTGTAGGAAACCGCCTATGTAACTATGAGAGGATCGGAAAAAACATAGCCGCCGGTAAAGGCTTAATCATACAGTAGTTTGAAATACAATTTTAAAACCCAAATGCAATATCATATGTTTTAAACGATTGTTATATAACAGGGAAGTAATACTATTGATTTCAAAAAAATGCTCAAAATGTTGGCAAAATATTTGACTTGCGGTTGTGTAACATGACATTGCTCAGGCTCGTGTCCTCTTTAGTTCAGCGATGAATAACTACATTTATAGAGTCAAACGATTCTTGCTTGTCTGCATGCAAACTCCATTATCTTCTCCGGATTCAAGACGATAAACCAAACACACAATGCACTGCACTTGCCTTATAAACCAATGTTTTAAAGTCAAGAGCCTTAAACCTTTGCCAATTCTGGCAAGCTAATTTACATCTACCTAACGTAACTTAGCCAGAGGGGATACAAGACTCGCGCTAGACTCATAACCATTCCGTGGAGTATAGTAAAATGTGGGATGAACCCTGAAGTGTTACGCACATTGTTCTGCATTATTTTTACCTTTGTTTTATCACTCCTTTTTTCTGTTCTTCCCCTGTTTTCTCATAATCACCATCTCTGTTCTAAAATGTACACCCTAATTGATCTTCGTCTCATGCTCAACTATAGCATTCTCTTTCAGGACTCGAATTATCTTCGTTCAGATGAAAATCAGCCACACCATCAAATCTACCTGCATCACTCCTGTTGATCTCAGATGCTGCCCACAAACACGTTCAGATATAATAATGTCCACTCAAATGGACATTAGGTCAGATGCTACTCAGCTGATGTTCTGCCCGTCCAACCTATTGAGACAACGTGAGAGCTTGTAAGACCTCACAAAACAATACCAACGATGGGCATTGCAGTGAGTGAAGGACTCACACTAACTTTAATTCGAGCACTTTCCTGGCTGGTGTGGATCACAATATAATGGGTATTTTCTCCGTAAAAGACGGGGCATAGAAACGCAACGGTTACAATCAATCTGACTCCATTGAACAGTTAAAATACCAAATTTAGTTGTATCCTCGCTAAATATCTGACTCCAAATTAGAACTAGAATTTATTGTTTTGGAACAGCATGTGTGAATCTCACGGCTGTTACGCAACCAGACTCTGTCTGTGAAAACCATTGTCACTCAGCAAAACGCCCCCTAGGGTTAAATAGGCGTCACTGCCGGATCTTAAGTTCGGTGGAAATTTCAGAAGATGGAGGAAATTACCGTGATCACAGCATCTAGGCATAAACAAAGTGGCACTGAGCATAAACACATCACGAACCCAGGTTTATGTACACCAAAAGGGTCCCTTAAGGGGATGGCCCGGGTACCGGCTTAAGCCCACGAGTACCTTTGCGGGCCAACCCCAGGACCTGTAATACATCAACCCTTAAGGGGTAGAATATAATTTTCAATCCATCTTGAAATTAACCGCTACCTACACATCCGCTAGTGTGGAATGGTAAGGAATCGCCCCTTAAGTACCGGTTGTAACAAGGCTAGGAAGAATAAAAAGATTAAGAGTCATGGAGACCACGCAAGCTGAAAGGAGGAATAACAATAATTCAATTACCAGGTAGGCACAAACTTGGATCAAACAAATCAACGTTAAGCCAATTACCAGTTACATATAATTTAGATTATATTTTCATACCTGGAGAAGATAATGGCCACATGGAACTAAAGCCGTCCCACGTGGCCGGGGAGAATTCAGATGCCCCCTCGCTCCGCAGAGCAAGGCGTCATGTGACTTTCCCCAACTCACCTACGCGCGTCAGATGTTGGCAAAGAAGAGAGCCCCGCCCGGTTAGGATCTCGTACTTTTAAAGAACCAAGGCCACGCCTCCGAACAAGGTAGAGGCCGAATCAGAGTTGCACTCGCAAAGGTGTTACCACCAGGGCAATCGCCCGCGCAAATTCTAACCAATTTTTCAGGAGCTTCCCAAAAAGGGAGTGAAACATAATTTTAAGGGAAATGAAACATGTTTCATTCAATTCCTTAGATTTCCCCGAGAATAAAAAGACCAAACATGATAGGAATATGTGCTAAAATTATGCAGTTGTCATGGAAAAGCCTTAAAATGGAGCATTATAGTCCAATTGTGTTATAAATATATAAATGGTTTCTTTATAGGATGGTGAACATAAACATATTATGAATTTGACTGAGATTTAGATTGTTTTAAGCAGATTAATGTAACTGGGCTTAAATTTCAATGGGACCAGTGGTGGAAGTTTCAGAGGAGAAGCTGAGCCTGCTAGAACTAATGGCTCTGGCCTCATGCCGAGAACAAAGGGGATTCTACCCCCACAGCAAGAACATCCAGGTTGTAAAGGTTTACTCCTGGCTCTGGATTGTGCCAGATCACCCAAACATTCAGATTTTACACACGTAATGAGCATGTGTTCCAACAATATGATTTTTGACGTATGTTGTGAGCCAAATCAAACTTTCAGGTTCTACAAGCTCATATACGGATATGCTATTTTTTTTGCATAACACCGTGAAATTGAAAATACACAAATGCAGGTATTGAGTACATCAGTCACAGAAAGATAATAGCAAGTATACAATATAAAAATAAAGTAAAGATTTACTAGAAGATTCTGATTGATTCAAAATATTCCAAAACCTGGCTGATGAAATAAGTGGTATACTGTGGCCATAAACTCTAAATCCGATAATCTAAAGAAATGATTTATACTTGTTATTTGTATTGAACTGAGTATTAATCTCAGCTGAATTGAAGGCTGGAAAGGTGTTGCCATCTGTACAACAATAAACCAAGCCAAACACAAGGCACTACAGTGCAAACCCAATCAACAAGACAAAGAAACTTTATATATATAAACTTCTTGAATCTAAGGGGAATGCTACCCACACTGACCAAATGTTGACCACAAATAAATCTAATTTGATTCAATAATAAATGTATGATTTAAATCTTTCAGTATTGGAATTGAAATATCCAATCTTGTGGGAACATATCACGCTTCTATATACATACGTACATTGACACGACATGACTAGCGCACAGAGGATTTTTTGTACAACCGATGATCTTGGCATACAGGAAAACTTGTTCACTTTAGCCAGTTTTATACTAATCTGAGCACCAAACCTTTCTCAAATAGAAAATGAAACCTTTGGAAATATAATTACCTCTTTGGTTACCCTGGGCTACAAAACGGTAGACATAAATTCGAAATTTGATGAGGAATAAGAGGCTTCTTCCAGATTCCTTGGCGAATACAGCGAAAGTCAGCATAGGTATCAATCACATAATCTTAGTCCTGTTAAAATAATTAAGACCTTTCGAGGGGTTGCAAAAGGCAAGGTGTTCAGATAAAACAGTGCGAAAGACAATAAATTGGGTAGATTACATTTGGCTGTCCAACAGTAGTGCCTTTGAAAAACTGAAAGGTGGAACTAACTTCAGAAAACTTATGCATGGATCCGCGGAAGAATAAATGGAAAAACAAAGGTGCACATAGCCGGAGATAGCATGGCGGCAACAAACTAATGTTTACGAATTTTGGTACTTCACGTGTTTCTCATCATGAAATCCATCCCGAAACTAAAGACAAAACTGCGGCAGCTACAGCTGACATATTATGCAAAACGCATCAAAATACAGTAACGACAGCTCACTTTGCCAACTTGCCTACGTCTATAATGTTGATAACAGACGGATGGCCTGCCCATATCCAGCGGCATGTGATGCGCAACATATGGCTAAGTTATCATTAGCAAGTGGCCGCACTACGTAGCCTCTCACATGTAGAAGACCACATGCTGTGGCTCTTAGCGCCGCCCCTAGTAATGCAGAATGCAGCGGATCTATACGAGTAAGCCCTGAAAATAAATCGGATCAGTCCCTGCTTGGGTTAGCCCACTGGTCCTTTCAAGATAGCCTCACTGGTGTTAGTACTGGTGATTTGTGTTTCTATATGATTCCACTCCAGAAGCTACCCACTGAGGAACGCAAGTACGGAAGAGGGCAGCCTGCTTGCCCACTGCACAGGGCCAGCAACCCTTTGTAGTGGTATTTAACCCGCTACGGACCCAGAAACATCTTATAAGCAATCACATCAGCATCTGTGTCGTAAATCTGGGCAGCATAATAGCAAGCATGGTGGACCCTGGATAAAGCCTCGAGGACCTCACGGTTCTCATCAGCCCCGATCTGCTAGCAAGTAATGAATTTGATTTTCGATAATAATTACGCACAAACTTGTTTTCTGGTTAGTCTTTCATTTACTTGCGTTTCTTTTGTTGCTCAGTATATTTTCACCGTAACGCCAGCCCACTTAACTGACTTGGCTACGTCTGTAGTGTTGCTCACAGACGGATGGCAAGGAATGCCCACCCACTCTCATTCGCTGCAGTACTAAAGACAGAGGAGACGAGGACGCGCTTTCATATGAGGACCCGTTGGTGTTCACATAGCCTGAATATAAATAAAAACTTTTGTCGTTGCCGAGGAACGAGGCATCAATGATTTAAAAGAGAAAAATAAGCAGTTTCGGTGTAATAATTAGTGACTGTCAAAAAAATGTATTCACGGATTTATCAGCGTGTCTTTTTCTATTATTCCCTTTGGAGTAATTTCGTTTTTGGCCCCCATGGCATCACGTGACTTGCAATATCAGCTTGACCGCTAAGCCCATATTGGCATGCGTTCCAGCCTGCGTTGTTTGTCCAGTTCTCCTTATAGGTCCATGCTCGGAGCCTGTATCAAAAATGTGAAGCACGGCCGAACGGAGCTCCGTGTCGAGGCTTGTGTCATCTCGGCGAAATGACGTCACTCATTACGTTCGAAGCCTCATTTAGGATGCTGTTTCCAGAAGGGGGTTCACTTCACTTTCAGCGAGTGGTTTTACTATCAAATGCCCCAATTCTCTCCTGAAGCTCGTGGGTAGTTGTCAGTAGTTTAAGTTTGTCAGTGCGGTTTGAGATTTTGTGCGGTGTGCGAGTTTGTCATTGTGTGCCATGGAGCCAGCAAGAAAGAGAAAGTTTTCATCCATTCGGGAATACTTTGATTTGATTTCACCGAAAAAGGTCACTTAGTGAGGCTGTTAGACCAAATTTTTGGACTATTATGTGATGTCAAATTTTCAAACCTTTTCAAATTATATCTAATAAATAATAAATTCCCTTAGTTTAATAGCTTTTCCTTTTACAACCCCAATTCTGAAATAGTTGGGACAAAGAGTAAATTGTGGATAAAATCAAAATGCAATGACTTTCAGATCACAAGCCAATATGTTATTTACATTAGAACACAGATAGCATTTCAAATGTTGAAACTGCGACATTTTACATTTTTCTTCACAAAATGAGCTTGTGTCTGGCAGCAATAGGTCTCAAAAAAGTTGGGACAAAGGCAAAAAAGCAATTAATATGTAAGAAAATCAGCTGAAAGAATATTTAGCAAGTAATCACGTTAACTGGGATCAGGTGTGTAATATGATTGGCTATAAAAGGGAAGTCTTAGAGAGGCTGAGTCTCTCAGAAGTAAAGATGGCCAGAGGCTCTCCAACCTGTGATGTACTCTAATAACAGGGACAGATGCTAACGGGATGCGCCCACATCCGTTTTACAGACCCGGAAATGTGAGATAGGCCTATGGGTGTCGCCACTCTGAGTCATCTACAGCTCTGGTCAGCAATTATTCTACCGACGCGCACTGAAAAAATTCACTCACGAAATTTAAGTCATTGTGCTCTAAGATAATCAGTTTCACGTGCATCACGGTAGATTTCCCCACTAGTGACACGAAATCGATTATGACACGGGAATTCTCACGCTTGTCTTTACTGAGGGATTGAAAGCAATGGAATTGCATAAAGACGTTTCAAATGGTCTTTTTTCATTTACACAATTTAAAAGATCATGAAAGGCATGCATTGTTTCCAATCCCTGTGTAAAGAGAAGCATGAGAAGTCCGGAGTCATAATTGCTTTCCGTGTTACTTGTGATGAGGTCCGCCTTTACGCAAGTGAAACTGAAACTTCAATGCACAACGATTTTAATACGCGTGAGAATCTCATTAACATAACCACGTGATACTATAAGGCCGTCTTCACCCAAATGTTACATAAACTTCCACTTGTGCTGTATATAACTAACTATGTAAGCTTTTAAGACTTCTGACGAGCAAATTGAATGGAGATTGCTTTCATGGATAAGGCTGTACTGTTTTCATTGAAAAAGATAATGCACTGATCATTGAAAAGATGCTTCAACTTGTCTGCTTTAATAATTGCGATTAACTTAAGTATGTTTAGAAAATTTGCAAGTTCAATATAACACTGCTTGAATGGGAAGCAGCTGTTGCCTATGATGAAGAAATAAAGGTCAGAATATGCAAAACACTGTGTTACTTAGTCAGTAGTTATGTATACGAGTTGTAATAGGGGAGGAAAAATTCAGAAACACCAGTATTGTATTTTAAAGCACAAAACTTAAATTTGGGTTGTCTTAACCCAGTGCAGAGTAATAACTTCCCTTAAGTTGGGTCGTACAATCAACCCATGCAGTTGGGTTGATTGTACAACCCATTATGCAAGGTCAAAGTAACCAAGCATTGGGTTTGTCCATATTAGACCTAGTGCTGGGCAACAGAAACTACCCAATTTGGTATGCGGTGAAAATCTGTCTTATGTCCTATTAATATACACACTTTTCAAACAACGGAGGCAGATGGAAAAGCGCACAACAGTAAGTTGTAATTACTGATACATTACTGATGCTTGAATGTAGTTTACATTTGTAGTTTATACTCCAAACTCGTGGGTGACATATAGAGCTCACTTGAATGTAAGGTCCCAAACCGCGCTAACTGGGAAGCCTCAAAAATGACCGCAGTGTCAGCGCTCAGGCCTCCCCAACGAGAGCAGCTTCTCTCGGATAGTCCCTTTGAAATTCGTCGGTGAACATCACATATCCAGTGACGTGCCGTCGGAGGTCAGTTAGGGGAGGCAGAATCCTCTTCATTAAACAAACGATAGCTATTACTCTGCTTGATTAGTAATCTGAGGGTTGATTCACTAATTTACAAGACGGCAGAATGGCATGCCAGTTCCATCCATGACATTATTGCACAGAGCATCGAATTTAAAATGCTCACGAGATAGCAAGTTTGTTCATATTTGCTTATAGGAAGCTAACACACTGCCATTAACATATATTAAAACCTTTCTAATGCAGCGTTCAGGGTGTGGTCAATATGTTTACAATAATATCCCCCCCCTTAAACACGTACTTTTTAATGCCATTAAAAAAATAGGGAGTTTATTTTCAGTCTTCTTTCATAATAGTCTTCTGATAAACAAAAGATCAAAACAATATACGGAATTACCGAGTGAGTTGAGGTTTTTTCCTAATCAAATATGAAGATTTACGTCCTTGCAGTCTTGAATCAAAGCATAAGGGTAAATTCATCTTTTTTTCTCCATCACCTCTTAATCATTACAGGCTTAAGTGACCAGAAAAAAAGGTCAAATGGATTGATTAACAATCAGGCATAGTACATGGAAACAGGTTGACAAAATAGAGTGATAAAAAAGGCGAAGTCACTGCATACCCTGACCGCACGTCCCTGCATATGTCTGTAGTGGTTAGATATGAAAAGTAATTTGTTTGTGGTTACATCAAATGCAGTGGGTCTCAACAAGCGGGCAGCGACCCCCTCCTGGAATTATTATTATTATTATTATTTTTTTAGATTACATCACCTGCAGTCATCTAATTTGTCTAAAAATAGATTTTATTTAGGGTATTTGTGGGTGTCAAAGTGTCAGCAGCATCAACAATGGACACTCTCAGAAATAGGGGTACAGCAGGAGTCCATTTCTGTTCCCCAAGGTACATTCAGCACTTACGTACCCCCTAGGGCTAATTATAGGACCTCAAGGTTCCTGTGTGAACCTCTTTAGTGTCTAAAAGGTACTTTTACATTCTTAAAAAAATAAAAACCCACTTCTAAGGTATAAGGGTACTGCCCCAGTGACAAGCCTTATCTTATCTTACTCTCAAAACCGACTATTGGTCAATCAAGATTTGTTTTAGTTGGGGACAGCCCTAGTAATTTATTAATTAAATCAGGGCAAAAACTGCAGTCGAGATGTGAATGGAGCTATTCTGGTTTGCGTTTCCCGAAATCTTCCATGGTTGGAACCATTGACTTTCAATGCACGATCTACTTTAGTTGCCAACGTTGGTAACTAACCAGGGCTCCATTTATTAGCAGGAATGACCGATTGTTCACACCAAGTGTCAAAACCACCAAAATTCAGCAATGAAAACTTTTGTGCGATAGATCAGAGAAAGCTTACTTCCATTACCCACTCTTTCCTGTCCTTTCCGACAGTTCTAGCAGGTTTTATGCCCTTGGTTTTGACATCCCATGTTCAATAGGTGGAAATCTGGGCGATATGCCCAACCCACTTCTCCATCTTTGGTGGGTTTTTTTTAGTCTTCTGTTGTGATTCTGCCTTGACCATGTTCATGCCCTGTATATTCTGACTGCTTTTTGTGTTTTTTTGACTATTTGCCATGCCTGACTATTCTTTGTATTATGTATTTTGAATTAGTTACTTTGATTTATCATGTTTTATCTTAGGTTACTTTTCCATGTTTTACTTTTTGCCAAATCACATTTCGGTTCATGTTTTCCATTTTGCTTTGCACTTTGTCTCCCCCGTCTGGTCTCATGTCTAGTCATTGCACACAGCCTCAGTCTTGTGTTACACTCTTCGGGTGATTTATTGGATTCTGGTTTTCAAACTTCCTTCCGATCTCGTTTGCTGGCTTCACTCTTCTTTTCTATCTGCTAACAATATTACCAGTTTATTATTTTCTCCTGAGATTACTAACAACAACTAACCATGTATATAATACTAACTTACTAACGAGCACCAAGGATTTGTATAGTTGCACTTACTAATTGATTAACAAGCCCTCAGCACTCGCCCTGTTCTAGTCTCCGCCTCTGCTCTCCCTGATTACCTTTGCTGCATTTTCTGTGAAAGCTCACATCTGATCGCGCTGTCCTGTTTCTCATTATCTATGCACGTTAGAAACTCTGTAACTGGAGCTGTTTATCTTTGTATAGGTTTGTCCCGTGATCCCTGATCACGTTTTGGCTTCTGCCAAATTCCATGTGATTAGCTTCTCCTTCATATGTTGCTCCTTTGTAATCAGTCTGACTGTTTGCACCTGTGTCCCTTATCATGTGATCTCCCCAGAAGTGTATATTAGGTGTCTTCTCACAGCCAGTCTCCGTCAGATCGTTTTCCCTCAGTCTTCTTGTGCCATGGTTCATTTCGTCTTGATTACTCAGTGTTTATCTTTCTGACTGGACTGCCCAACTTTTCGATTTTTGCCTTTGTGATTTTGGATTATTGTTGCATCTGTGAGTTTTGACCTTTTTCTGCCCGACCACGAGATCTTTGTTAGGTGCCCTGATTACGATTCGGATTATGCCCATTGGATTCTGGTTTTGCTTCTTTGACATTCCTGTACCTGTGAACCAGACCCATTACTGTTCGACTACGATTATTGTGATTGCTGCCCTGGTTTTCCATTCTATTTTTGCCCAACTGGATTTTGATTTTTGGAGTGTGGACTTTGAACTTTTACCTTCTGCCCTGCGGGGGTCCTCCCCCTTTATTAATAAAACAAGTTCTACTGCATTGCCTGGTTCTCGCGACCGGTTCCTGATCGTCACCATTACATCTTAAGTGTCATTGAATGGATAGACCATGCAAAATCTGCAAAAAGTGATAACCTGCGAGTCAATCCATTTTCTTCAAATTCCTACCATAGACTGGTCCTGGGCTAGAATGAGGGCGGGTAAAACCTTTCGGTGAATAATCATTCTGTTCAGGGGTAAGGGGCAATTAACCCTTCCAATGCAATTCCAATACAAAATTTTTATGAAATTGTCGAACTTTGCCAATTATTGGCACAATACTTGACAATCAAGACAGGCTTTGCTTATACAAAACCCAAAAAAAAGTTGGCACGTTGTGTAAATCGTAAATAAAAACAGAACACAATGATTTGCAAATCCTTTTCAACCTATATTCAATTGAATACACTGCAAAGAAAAGTTACTTAATGTGCGAACCAGTAAACTTGGTAATTTTTTGCAAATATTAGCTCATTTGGACTTTGATGCCTGCAACATGTTTCAAAAAAGCTGGCACAAGTGGCAAAAAAGACAGAGTTGAGGAATGCTCATCAAACACTTATTTGGAACATCCCGCAGGTGAACGGGCTAATTGGGAACACGTGGGTGCCATGATTGGGTATAAAAGCAGCTTCCCTGAAATGCTCAGTCATTCACAAACAAGGATGGGGCGCAGGTCAACACTTAGTGAACAAATGCGTGAGCTGATTGTCGAACAGTTTAAAAACATTCCTCGACGAGCTATTGCAAGAAATTTAGGGATTTCATCATCTACGGTCCGTAAAATCGTCAAAAGGTTCAGAGAATCTGGAGAAATCACTGCACGTAAGAGACAAGGCCGAAAACCAACATTGAATACCCGTGACCTTCGATCCCTCAGGCGGTACTGCATCAAAAACCGACATCAGTGTGTAAAGGACATCGCCACATGGGCTCAGCAACACTTCAGAAAACCTCTGTCAGTAACTACAGTTCATCGCTACATCTGCAAGTGCAAGTTAAAACTCTACAATGTAAAGCAAAAGCCATTTATCAACAGCACCCAAAAACGCCGCCGGCTTCGCTGTGCCCAAGCTCATCTAAGATGGACTGATGCAAAGTGGAAAAGAGTTCTGTGGTCTGACGAGTCCACATTTCAAATTGTTTTTGGAAACTGTGGATGTCGTGTCCTCCGGACCAAAGAGGAAAAGAACCATCCGGACTGTTATAGGCGCTAAGTTCAAAAGGCAGCATCTGTGATGGTATGGGGGTGTATTAGTGCCCAAGGCATGGGCAACTTACACATATGTGAAGGCACCATTAATGCTGAAAGGTACATACAGGTTTTGGAGCAACATATGTTGCCATCCAAGCAACGTCTTTTTCATGGACGCCCCTGCTTATTTCAGCAAGACAATGCCAAGCCACATTCTGCACGTTACAACAGCATGGCTCCGTAGTAAAAGAGTGCGGGTACTAGACTGGCCTGCCTGTAGTCCAGACATGTCTCCCATTGAAAATGTGTGGCGCATTATGAAGCGTAAAATACGACAACGGAGACCCCGGACTGTTGAACAACTTAAGCTGTACATCAAGCAAGAATGGGAAAGAGTTCCACCTGAAAAGCTCCTCAGTTCCCAAACGTTTACTGAGTGTCATTAAAAGGAAAGGCGATGTAACACAGTGGTAAAAAGGCCCTTGTGCTAACTTTTTTGCAATGTGTTGCTGCCTTTAAATTCTAAGTAAATGATTATTTGTAAAAGAAAAAAAAAGTTTCTCAGTTTGAACATTAAACATCTTGTCTTTGCAGTGTATTCAATTGAATATAAGTTGAAAAGGATTTGCAAATCATTGTATTCTGTTTTTATCTATGATTTACATAGCGTGCCAACTTCACTGGTTTTGGGTTTTGTAGGTAAACTGCAGCAGACATCCTAAGCTTTCTATAAAAAATAAATGTTGCATTATGCAAGGCATTATGGGTATATTAATCCCTTAAAGGTTAACCTCTCAAAATCATAAAATATTTGCATGCCAATATACCAACTGCCACGGGGAGTTAGGTGACAGTTTTCCCTGAGAAGCAGGTCCAAGTGTCATTTGATCATTCAAAAAAAAATTTCTGGGCGCTCATTTAGGTTTTGATATGGAGCACTTTGATTGACCCCATGTCCTTATACTTGTCCACAAGCCATAAAACCATGTTTTGTGGCCAGATATGACTGTAGATTACTTAAAAATGCCTGCTAGCCCATAAGGAGGCAAGTCGAGGTCATCCCCCATCTAAACAGCCCCAGCACCACTCTAGACCTGCTTGGTGTGGACTGCCCCTCCCACTGGGTTACAGGACTCCCAGATTTTTCATCCCCTAATGATAAAAGTGCCACCATTGCTGACAGATGGATGGACGAACGGACGCGGGACAGGGTTAGGGTTAGAGATAGGGATAGAGATATTGCTATAATGCAGGAAGAGGGCAAAACATTACTGAGGATGAACCGTCCAGGGATGAAAAGTTTATGGGGACGAAAAGTCCACGGGAACAAGGAGTCCGGGGACAAAAATTCCTAGGGCATGCAAAGTCCGGGGACAAAAAGTCTGGGGAGGAAAAATTCAGGGACGAAAACTCCAGGGACAAAAAGTCCAGGGAGGAAGAGTCCTAGAGCCCTGTTATTGACACTTGACACACACTCCATACAGAGTTTCAAAATGGCAGCGGGGAGTGATAAATCCCAGGTCACTGTGCGATAAAATGCTGGTTTTTCAATGTCTCTCCTGTCATTTCATGCAGTGTAATGTATTGCTTTGAGAAAGTGTGTTAAGTCCATTCAATGCCATTGTTCGGGGCTAAAAGTTCCTCTGAGGAGAACATGGAGAGAAAGGCTCACTACTGCCACTGGAGAAGGAGTGTGGCGGCATTGCACTGTGTGTTGGGCTGTTCCATGCTGTTGACAAGGACATCACTATCTGTCCAGCACATAGATACAAGCTTGGTCTTGACTGGAAACCATTGCGGAAGTTCCAGCACCCCTTCCACTAGGGATGGGAACGACACGGGATTTTGAGGGTCTATGGTCGAGGCCCACGTGTCCAATTTTTGTCGAACTGTCGACCTTTTTTTTCACAGCAGCAGCAATGCGGAAGGTGGAAAATATTCTATCTACAGTGAGCGACTTCATTTTAGGCTCAAAAACATGGCTGTAATGTCCCATATTGACCATCAAAGCAGTGACTTTTGCAAATTTAAAATGTTTATTCAACATCCTTCTTAAAAATGCAAACTTTAGTCGAGGCTTTACTGAGGTAGAACCGTAAAATTTATTTCCTGTAGGAATACAAACAAATAGCACGCTTTAAACTGTGCTGGGCATGAATAAACTAGACAGGGGCATAAGCGCCCTTATCCGCGGGTTGTCACATTACTTTTTGCCGTGCGGAGTTTTCAAAAATAAAACCGAAAACAGTCTGCCCTTTTTTTAAATCAAGTACATCATGTACAGGGCTTAAAGCTCGAAAAATTGCCATGCCGGAAAAATCAAATTACCGGGGGCTTGTCCAAAAAATTTGTTGCGTCCTAACGCACTTTGTGGTTGTCAGAGGTGTATACAAACGAAGTACATGTATTGTAACGAATTGCAGTACTTAAGTATGTTTTTTTTTTTTTTTTTGAGGATTTGTATTTTACTAGTTTTGACTTTTACTCCACTACATTTAAAAGATAAAAAATATATTTTCACTTTGTTACGTTGTCACTGGCTACTTCGTTGCTCGCGACAAATTAAAATATGAATGCAATTCGTCATTTAAGGATTATCTGGATTTGGCGCGTTCAAGAAGATGCTCCGCTGAGTATCTTTGTTCTGATGTTGATGCCAGCGGACATGAAGCTGCAAATTTATGCACGCAGTTACAATATTTTATCACTAGATGGCACACCAAGATCAGTTATTGCAGAGCCGTATGCTTTCTCATTCACTTTGGTAAAACTATTCCACACCTTGCTCCTGTTCTTCGCAGCCGCTGCCTCCGCCATGTCGACTCTGGCCGTGTTCGAAACCGCGCACTAACGTACTACTCGCACTTTTCGCACTACACACTACGAACGAACCTTTCCTTCTTCTTCTTTTGATATTTATTGGCAGAAACAGTAATTTATGTATTACCGCCACCCTCTGTGTGGTATGAAATAATGATTTACGAACAAACCATTTTGAGAAATGAATATTTCCGAATGTTTTCTACAAAATAAACCTAAAATAAACGTAACCTAACAATACGCAGGACCAAAAAGGGAAAAATTGTGCATTTGTTTAGAAGGGATTTAAACGGGATGTTAACCTAGTATAACCTCACTTTAGCCAACCTGAAATAGTCGTTTTTGACCCTCCGACCAGCATTTCGCCATAATGCCTTACCTGGCAAAGATGCGGTCAGCGAGATGACAGAGACAATCGGCCCGCCGTCTGCATTTCATCTGTGCGCTTGTAAATTCTGATTTTCCTCAGAGGTGAGATACCATTTTAAACAAGTTTTTACTTTCACTCAGCTTACTTACTCCCAGTGGATGTGTTGAAGATGGGTGATATCAGGTAAATTGGGCCATCAGGTAAAATGGCCCATTTAAGGTTTGGGGATTCCAGCCCCTCTGAAATTTTGAGCCAATGACTGCAAATGATTTCAAACTGTTGTCACAACGGTATTTGACAAGTAGCAACTGATTTGATTTGTCTATGGTTGCTATGGTGGGTGGAGCAATGCCTCAAATCAACAGTGCACCAGAAAACTGCATGGTGAGTAGCATGGCATACCAAATCTTACAAAACAATGATGTGATAAATCAACAAAAAACTAGTGTACATAAAAAAATAATGACGCATAATATCTGTCTTGATGACATCCGTCAGAAATAATGCTGTTAGTTTTCCATATGAACATATTTTTTTGGAAAATTGAGGTTTTTGTTAGTGGCCCAATTTACCTTAACCTACTGAGGTAAGTTGGGCCACATGGTTTCAGCTAAAATGGGCCATCCTCTGTCACTCAGTAACACACACACACACACGTGGGTTAAATGCAATTTACAACCCCAATTCTGAAATAGTTGGGACAAATTGGAAATTGTGAATTAAATCAAAACGCAATGACACAAATACCAGGCAGTATTTTATTCACAATACGACAGAAATAACAATGTTGATATGGAGAAATTTTACAAATTATCCACAAAATGAGCTCTTTTCAAATTTGATGGCTGCTCCAGGTCTCAAAAAAGCAGGGACAGGGACCTGTTTGCCATGGTGTAGCATCCCGTCTTCTTTTTAACCAAGAGTAGAGGCGTCTGGGCATTGAGGAGACATATTTCTTGAGTTTAGCCATTGGAATTTGATCCCACTCTTGTTTAATACAGGCTTCCAGCTGCTGGAGTGTTTTGGGTCTCCGTTGACAGAGGGATGGTCTTTCTCCTCTTTAGCCCGGAGGACATGACGCCCATGATATCCAACAAGAATGTCAAATTTGGACTCGTCTGACCACAGGATACTTTGCCACTTTGCTACAGTCCATCTTAAATGAGCTTTGGCCTACCGAACACGATGTTGCTTCTGGATCATTCTCAACAATGGCTTCCTTTTTGCATGATAAGACTTTTAGGTGGCATCTCTAGATGTCATGGCAGACTGTGTTTACAAACAGCAGTTTCTTGAATTATTCCTAGGCCCACTTAGTAATGTCAATGATAGAATCATGCCAGTGAGTGATGCAGTGGCGTCTGAGGGCCCAAAGATCACGGGTATCCAGTAAAGGTCTTTGGCCTTGTCCCCTAAGCACAGAGATTTTTCCAGTTTCTCTGAATCTTTTCATGATGTTACGCATTGTCGATGATGAGACCTTCAAAGCCTTTGCAATTTGACGTTGAGGAACATTGTTCAAAGTATTCCATAATTTTTTTACGCAAGCCTTCACAGGTTGGAGAGCCTCTGGCCATCTTTACTTCTGAGAGACTCAGCCTCTCTAAGACATCCCTTTTATAGCCAATCATGTTACACACCTATGCCAGTTAACTTAATTACTTGCTAAATATTCTTTCAGCTGATTCTCTTATACATTAATTGCTGTTTCAGCCCTTTTTTTGCCTGTGTCCCAACTTTTTTGAGACCTGTTGCAGCCAGAAAATTTTAAATAAGCTCATTTTGTGGATAGAAATGTAAAATGCCTCAGGCTCAACATTTGAAATGTTATCTATGTTCAACTGTAAATAACATATTGGCTCATGGGATCTGAAAGTCATTGCATTTAGATTTTATTCACAATTTACACTTCATCCCAACTATTTCGGAATTGAGGTTGTAAATGTTATGTTGGTGTATTAGCAGTTGTGTTTTAAAATTAAAGTTGATGATAAATGACTCTTTCCCTTTGCAGTTTGACTGGCCCATTTTACCTGATCAGCTGGCCCATTTTACCTGAACACTGCTCACGAAAAAAGTGGGCTCGCCTGATGTGTCAAGACCTGTAGGGCCTAAACATTTATATTTTATTACATCATTTCAACACAAAATTATCAAAAACAATCATTATTAATCAAAAAACCACATGTAAATAGCATATAGGTTTTTTTTGTAAGTGTTCCAAGCGATTTACCAAAAAGTGGCCCAATTTACCTGATATCACCCTATATTTAAGCATTATTCATTATATTCACTAATACTGATTATATATATTTTTATCATTATTCATTCATTAGTCATACTAATAATCAATAACCTAACAATTAGATTTAGATTATATTTAGCCATCAATAATCATAATCAATAACCATATTACGTAGGCAGCAGAAAGACACACACACATGCAAGTAATTCACATACGCATTGGGAGGGGATGAGCAGTGCAAACACACAGACACATAAAACATCACAAAACACAGACAAATATGCATACAAGCAGTTCACACACAGACAGACACACATATGATGGGGTTTTTCCCATAAATATGGCTCTGTGGGAACATGGGGGGAGTTCTCCTTGCGCAAGGACCACTCACTGGGTTTGGATTATTGTCCGATTCAAGGCTGGAATGAAATGTGATAACTTCTGAGATTTTGTGTCTCTCCAATTATTTACAGACAAGGGGACCTCGAAAGTATGACAGCTTTTGATTCAGGAAGACACAACACAAAAAGCTTTTATTTCTTGCTTAACATTCCAATTAAGCTCAGGAGCCTCTCCTCCCTCGCTTGGCTTTGCAGCTCCCGCTCCTCTCTCTCTCGTCGCTCCTCCCTCACTCTACTATCCATCCATTCTCTCCACTCCCTTTCCCTCCTCCTCTCCTCCTCTCTTCATTCTCGCTCCTTCCTCTCTTCTCTCTCTTGTGCCTCTCTCTCTTTCTTCTCTCCTCTCTCTCCTCCGCGCGCTGCTCTCTCTCCTCCTCTCGCTCCTGGTATTCCCGGAGGAAAGTGAGCCAGTCACCCTCACATTTCCTCCAGGAGCTGCTTGCGGTGGTGGGAGTGCTTTCTATTGGTGGAGAGGCCACTGCTGCAGATGTTGGTGCCACGGATGAGGTGATGAGGACTGGAGGTGTTATAGACGGCCTCTGCCCCATCACCTCATCCATGGCACTGAACCACTTCCAACTGGCAGCAGTGGTCTCTCCTCCTTCTGTGCCGACACCCGTCCGAGGAGCCTTCTGGTCATAGAAAACATGTACAACATACACAAAAAAGTCTGATGATCTTTATATAGCATGTCTTTTCAACACTAATCATATACCCTGACCACATTAGGGAAAGCAGTAGAAAAAAACTGGAAAAATGTAATTATTACAAATTCTATTGTTTAAACAAATATTTCATGTTATCCTTTACTAACATGCCTGATTATTTTAAAGAAAGAGAACATCGCCATCCCCATCATCTTGTTTCTTTTGTGTTGACTGTAGTGCATGTGATTTCTCAACTCACTTTATATTTCTTTTCGAGGTTCTCCCATTTTTTTTTTAATCCATATTGACTCCACCTTGCCCTCCAGTCCGCGCTCCTTTATGAACATTCTACTCAAACATAACATTGGTGACATTGACATAACGGAACATAAGCATTTACTAACGTTGCAATATTCCCAGAAAATTATTTACATACTCAAATCCTCAGACGGCTGCATTGCGCCGTCCTGTAAAGAGCGCCTCGTTCCGGCCTCTCCAGGCAATGAGGCACCTGGTATCTTCATCTGTCCCTATAAGAAATGAACAAACGAGCAAGATGTGCATCGCTAGATCCAACATTTTCCACGGATTAATCATCGGAAGTCCTCACTTATATGCCAGTAACAACTGCGGTGTTATAAGCCTATTTTGGTCCGATTTAAATATGCTGATGCCAACAGTATATAACCGGGCAGTAACGTTCTTTACAACTACGAAATTATACGTTCAATACACCTTCAGCTGAATATCATTTTACCAAATATAGTATTACAAGATTGGTTTACAACATTTCAACATTTAACTCACATTTGCATTGATACTGCTGCTGGCGGGTGCCAGCCCCGCCTCCACATTCCGCCATGCTAAAGTTTAAATAGCTTTTTCTTATTACTCCTCAGTGAGTTTTTTTATTGGCGGAGTACATCGCGTTGCACCTTGGGCAATTTATGTATGAATAGTGTGCTGACGATGCACCCACAAAATATCTGCCCGATCTAGTATTCATCCGAGAACTATAGTGGACACAAAATCCCTCCCAATGCAGAAGTGAACTCCCTACCCCAGAGGTGGGCAACAAGGGTCGTACGGTTGTCACACCAACTTCTTACCTTTAATTAGTTGATGGTCTAATTTAGCGAAACCATTTGTGAAATCTGACATTTCAGGCACATTTCTTTATATTATAATGAATGACCACCAAAAACTGTTCTGGTCTCCCTTCATAAAACTTTTTTCTTTGATCTAATCATTGGACAAAATTTATATTTGTGTATGCAATCAATTAAGTCAATTAGACAGGGTAATTGATTAATTAAAATCCTGCAATCTCGCCGGTCCTCCAGGACCGGAATTGCCGACTCCTGCCCTACCCCCTAAATCTGACGTCATCGATAGTGCGAGCAGTTCGAGTAGTAAGTTAGTGCATGGTTCCGAACACGGCCTCAGTCGCCTGTCTTCTAGCACGCACGCACACACACACGCTCCCATCACGAGTGAACTTGTATGAAGGTCAAGTATCCCATTTAGAAAAAAGTGGATTTGTTTTATTTAAAATATTATCTTATTTTATTAGGGAAAACGGCACTTTATGGTGTTTATTTGAATAGGCTATGCAAGAACTTGACAGACAAAATACAATTCACAAGTACACATGAAAATCCCACAAGCCCCGCCCCCTGACATTTCGATTCTATTTTTTTTTTTTTTTTGTTGTCGAGGTGAGCGCGTGTCCATTGTCGGTCGTCTTGTCGAAAAAAAGTCCCATCCCTACCTTCCACTATTCAGGTCGTCAGCCACGTCAATGCATTGATGCAGCCACATTGTTATCCCATAGGCACAAAGTAGCCTGTGTAATGTGAAAAAATGCCACTAGATGGCAGTAGTGACCTTTTTTTTTGTTAAGCCCAGTCTGGAGCTAGGTTTGGGCATGGCCTGGGCATGTCTGAGAGGGGAAACTCCCAGAGAATAAAAAAAAAGTCTAAAAGGTGGGAGGGGGCTGCAAAAGAGCATGTAAGGAGAAAAATTAAGAGAGTAAAGTAGTAGGAGAAATTGCAAGGAGAAGGATACATTTGACCAGACCTGTGACTCTTTTCAAGACCTGTGAAGCTTTTTGTGGATTTTTGCTTGTGTTGGAGCATTTTCCTCACCCGGAACATCACCAAGCAACCCCATCTCAAGGGTCTAAATATATATCTTTTCTTGTATATTGTCAATCTTGGTCAGTAGTATAAATTGTAGGTTAGTGTTGGTCTTTGTTTAATGAAATCTGTTTGAGTTTTAAAATTTTGTCTGTCATCCCTTACTGTCTTATATGTCGTAGCAAATTGGGGCCATAACAAATTGGGGGCTCAAGTCCGGGATAGACCATTGTGTGAGTCATTTATTGAAAATCTAACATTTCAAATTGTAAAATTGTTTTTTGAATTTTCCTACAAATATATATATTGACAGATCAACAGCAATGGATTATTTCTTTGCATCACCAACCGTAGAGGTTTTCAAGTCTTTTAAATAGACAGAACTGCAAGAAATATGCAGACATTTAGAGCTGACAGAGGTAAAATCAGCCATGCGAAAAGCAAGACTGGGTAGAGAGATTATTGAATATTACATTGATGAAAATGTGTTTGCACCAGGAGATCTGGAACAGTTCCCAATGGAAATTCCAAATATAAAAATGGAACTTAAAATAAAAATGCTAGAGATTGAAAGGGAGGAAAAAGAAAAA
Organism: Gymnothorax reevesii; assembly: GCA_029721435.1. Lineage (NCBI taxonomy): Eukaryota > Metazoa > Chordata > Actinopteri > Anguilliformes > Muraenidae > Gymnothorax > Gymnothorax reevesii. The sequence goes on along the minus strand of CM056579.1, from coordinate 97,050,831 downwards.
CAAATGCAGTTTGAGTTAGAAAAATTTGCAAGACACAGAGATTTCGATTTACAGAAATTCGATAGAGAAGAAAGGCTCCAAATGGAGCAACTAAAAATAAAAATAGATGCTGAAAATAAATTTCATGCAAGCCAGGAGGTAAAACTGGTGCCTCCATTCTTGGAGAAGGACGTTGATAACTATTTCCAGTGCTTTGAAAAGGTAGCTAAAAGTTGTCAGTGGCTAAAGGAACACTGGCCTCTGATGCAGCAAACTGTCCCCCCCCTCCCCCTCAGATAGCCAGGCTGAACCATGGCTTAGCAGCTGGGCTTGGTGTTCCTACTGTATATCCCCGAGCCATGTTGGTCTGTGCTCTAGCCTAGCCACATGACATGACTGGATGTGACAAGTCTTATCCATAGACTGTGTAATTTAAGGTTCTGCCCATAGACTGTATAAAAAAGATGGACGCAGTGCCTGGGTCTAAAAAGTGAGGCCAATGCAGAAATCAATTGCATTGTATTTAATGGCCAGCAGATAGCGATGTTGGTGGTTGCAGAAAGAAGTTCAATGAAGTTAATGAAAACAAGAGCAATGCAGAGCGTGGCATATGCCCCCGCCTGTATGTTGATGAAGGGCATATTGAGATGGCTGCTGTGGCGGCCATATTAGATATCGCACGACGCTAGTTTTCGAAAGGAACCTGCCCATAGCCACACCCAATAGGCCATTAAGTAATGGCATCAATCCGACGAGGGATTCTATAGTTATCCCACGGAAACGAAAAGTTAACGGACAATGGACGACGGACGGACATGGTGTCGACATAATGCCCCCTTTCCTCTTTGGAGGGCGGGGGCATAAAAATGACTGTACTTTCCCACTTTAATCATTATTTCAATAATGATTTTCCACATTATTTCATTGAATCTATCCAAGTTTAAAATCTCCTTTGATATATCATGGTGTTTATTTTTGAAAATTATGCTCCCAAATAGACTAAAATAAAAAATAAAGCCAGAATATGCTTTTGGGGCGTGGCTATCCGCTGGTCCTCATCAGATACGGTCACATCCACCTGTAGATCCACCCCTAGCTCCTCCCTGGATCTTCAATTCACGCTCTCATCTGACAGGAATAACAGGAATCACAAATAGTATCAAAATGACAAAATGGTGCTGTTCAAATTGCCAAAATTGAGGCTTCCTAAATTTTATGCTGAAACCAATGGGTGACATCACGGTAGCTTTGTCCATCTTTTCATACAGTCTATGGTTCGGTCACTCAAAGTGGCCACGCCCTTAATTATGCAAAACTTTAAGCATTTATATAATGTAAATAGGAGAGGGACGTAAACACCCTTATGGTTTCCATGGAGGGGAAAATCAGCCGTAGAGCCGAAAACTTAATTTTGAAAAAGGCTGTGAACATTTCATTTCATTTCTACTGTAAAAGTCGGCTTTGAGCTTTCTAACATTGGGGTCGACTCTCTTCTGCAGTCAGCCTCAAGTGGCCATCCGAGAAATTGCAGTTTTTGACACTTCCGCATTGGACTCATTGTCGCTTAGGTGTCACACAGGAATTCGATGAGAGTTCACCTGTGACTGGACTGCTAAGGAAAAGTAATGCCCCGTGTGAGGATCGAACTCACGACCTTCAGATTATGAGACTGACGCGCTGCCTACTGCGCTAACGAGGCGTTGACCTGGCTCTAAGCGGACGATCACTGATGATTCGTCATACCTATGACCATGCACGGCGTGGTAATACGGAGTAAAAAACTTGTGTCACCCACCTTTCCACATACGCCCGGCTAGCTCAGTCGGTAGAGCATGAGACTCTTAATCTCAGGGTCGTGGGTTCGAGCCCCACGTTGGGCGTGACTTTTCTTTGCATGGACTCTAAAGAACAGGCAAAATCCATTGATATTTGCCTGTCATACACCCAATATTCATTATTGCAAAAAGTAACTTACTGTTGCTACTGGTGATTTTGAACGCTGTTCGATTCTATCACTAGGAAGAATTACCAGGACGTAAGGAAATGGTTTTTGAGTTTTTGAGGGAAACTGTGTGTGTGGGGGCACTCCCGTGTTAGTTTTTTGTTCGTAATCAAGTATATTCTTCATCCCATCGAAAAATCTCTCCTGGTAACAATTCTTCAGTTCAACGATGGGTGAACACTAGGTGGCAGCAAAGTCAACCTCATTCAACGCAGCTCTCAAATCTGAGCTGTATTTCTATTTCACAAAATCAGAGGCAGTCGAATAGTCAGTGAATTACGCCCTGTCATCTAATTCCCGACCGCTTTTTCTTAGCCTCGTTGGGAAACATCATTAGGTTAACGCAAGATGCTGAGGAGAATTTATTAGGACAAGGAAAACACTCGCGGTGCTTAGCAAATTCGATTGCACTTAAACTGGCGACACTGGCATTCATGTCCTCTCCTTCCAGTTAATTTTCACGAACGGCCGGAGGGATGATGCGTCGAACGACTGGGGCTCTTCCTTTATTCGAGCCGCTGGCGGAGTTCTAACATGCCGGCAAGAGGCGGGGAAAACTGTTTAAATTGAGCGCGGCGGCTGAGACCTAGAGCTCTGCAGAGATCTATTGCCAGTGAAGCAATCGACGACATTGATCAGTTGTTTGCATTTACATTTTTTGCCGTTATTTCAGCGAGACGCGACCGCCAGGTACCCTTCCCCAAGTTTTATACAATGGCGTACAAAAATTTGGGCACCCCTGGTTTAAATATCTTTTACCAGTGGCGGGGCGGGGGTAAGAAGACACGTCCCTTTTAGTCCTGGCTAGATCTCAATCATTTCCCTTTATTTACGTCTATTCCCATTACTGTAATAGGCGACTGAAGACACGGTTTCTCTCCACATGCCATCTAACAGCGATTGAATCGCGGGTTAAAATCAGTACAGTGGCGGAACAAAGAATTGGGTTGCACAAAACAGCCATTTAAAACAATTTATAAATCCTGACCTGTTCTCTGTCATCTTCATGATTAACAAAAGGTTCACTCCGAGAGCGCTCCGCGCTAAACAGGTGCTGCTTTCTCTCCCCGATTAGGTAAGACGGCGATCATTCATCTGGACGCGTCTTTGCTGTATTTAAATCTACCCTTATTCAAAATTGCATAGCCTACCTGTCGTCTCTCATGCAAATGGCTTGAGTCGCTCGCTTTTCATAACCTAGGCTATTTAACTGCCGAGTACCACAGTTTTTTATTTTTTAAATCAACCCACGAAATACCGAGTGAAAGCGCGTTTCATTGGAACACGGACCAGTTCAATCACGCGAAGCAGTGGCCAATTGATAAGTAAATTATTTGTCTGCACTGAATTTAGCCCATGATTTAATCGGTTAAATCGCATACGGCGAGAAACCGCGTCTTCAGTTGCCAATTACGATAATTGGAAAAGACGTCAATAAAGGAAAATGATTTGAGATCTAGCCAAGACTAAAAGGGACGTGTCTTTGTTCTCTCCCCTACCCCCCCCTCCCGTAGCTCCGCTACTGTCTTTTACAATTGATCTCAAAGGGACTGAAAGCAAACCTGAACACTAAATACTACAAAGTTAAACATGACACATTTCAGCACATTTTGAAGCAAAAATAATTTTTATTTTTAACTTTTCACAGTTTTGAAATCATGCAAGAGTTTTTTTTAGCCTTGTCCTGTAGGGTGAAAGTTAATTATCTTGATTTTGACATCCTTGGACAACTGTTCAGAGGAACCCATAGTTTTTAACACCAGACACAACAGCCACCACAGTGGGATACTTTAGAAGGCGTGGAGTTACACTCAACAAAAATAAACGCAACACTTTTGTTTTTGCTCCCATTTGTCATGAGATGGACTCAAAGATCTAAAATTCATTCCAGATACACAATATTACCATTTCTCTCAAACATTGTTCACAAATCTGTCTAAATGTGTGATAGTGAGCACTTTTGCTTTGCTGAGACAATCCATCCCACCTCACAGGTGTGCCATATCAAGATGCTCATCAGACACCATGATTAGTGCACCGGTGTACCTTAGACTGTCCACAATAAAAGGCCACCCTGAAATGTGCAGTTTTTGCTTTATTGGGGGTCTGGGGACTCAAAACCAGTCAGTATCTGGTGTGACCACCATTTGCCTCATGCAGTGCAACACATCTTCTTCGCATAGAGTTTATCAGATTGTCAATTGTGGCCTGTGGAATGTCGGTCCACTCCTCTTCAATGGCTGTGCGAAGTTGCTGGATATTAGCGGGAACTGGTACGCGCTGTCGTAAACGCCGGTCAAGCACATCCCAAACATGCTCAATGGGTGACATGTCCAGTGAGTATGCTGGCCATGCAAGAACTGTGTACAGATCCTTGCAATATGGGGCCGTGCATTATCTTGCTGAAACATGAGGTGATGTTGGATGGATGTATGGCACAACAACGGGCCTCAGGATCTCATCACGGTTATCTCTGTGCATTCAAAATGCCATCAATAAAATGCACCTGTGTTCTTCGTCCATAACAGATGCCTGCCCATACCATAACCCCACCACCACCACCATGGGCCACTCGATCCACAACATTGACATCAGCAAAGCACTCGCCCACACGACGCCACACACGCTGTCTGCCATCTGCCCTGAACAATGTAACCCGAGATTCTTCCGTGAAGAGAACACCTCTCCAACGTGCCAGACGCCATCGCATGTGAGCATCTGCCCACTCAACTCTGTTACGGCGACGATCTGGAGTCAGGTTAAGACCCCGATGAGGACGACGAGCATGCAGTTGAGCTTCCCTGAGACGGTTTCTGACAGTTTATGCCCAAATTCTTTGGTTATGCAAACCAATTGTTTCAGCAGCTGTCTGAGTAGCTGGTCTCAGACGATCTTGGAGGTGAACCTGCTGGATGTGGAGGTCCTGGGCTGGTGTGGTTACACGTGGTCTGCGGTTGTGAGGCCGGTTGGATGTACTGCCATATTCTCTGAAACGCCTTTGGAGATGGCTTATGGTGGAGAAATGAACAGTCAATGCCAGAGGAACAGATCTGGTTGACGTTCCTGCTGTCAGCATGCCAATTGCACGCTCCCTCAATGCTTGCGCCATCTGTGGCATTTTGCTGTGAGACAAAACTGCACATTTCAGAGTGGCCTTTTATTGTGGGCAGTATAAGGTACACCTGTGCACTAATCATGGTGTCTGATGAGCATCTTGATGTGGCACACCTGTGAGGTGGGATGGATTGTCCCAGCAAAGCAAAAGTGCTCACTATCACACATTTAGACAGATTTGTGAACAATGTTTGAGAGAAATGGTAATATTGTGTATCTGGAATGAATTTTAGATCTTTGAGTCCATCTCATGACAAATTGGAGCAAAAACAAAAGTGTTGCGTTTATATTTTTGTTGAGTGTATTTTTCAAGCGACATGAGACGTCCTTTCCTCAGTTGCGTCACATGAAGCTCGACACTCGTTTTTCATGACTGCCCTAGGCTGGATATGTTGGCATATGATCCGCTGGAGTTGATACGCACGTAAACCCTGCATTAATTTCAAAATTTCAGCATCATAGTGTGGAATACAGTTTAACTGCCGCATATAATATAACACCAGAAACGCCATAGGGTAACCTGACTGTGGCAGTTTTGAAATTGTGATTCATAGGTTTTAATTAAATGTTGAAGTTCTATAGTTAGTGTCTCACCCTAAATTCATGTTGTATTTAACGCGATCCTATTGTTAATAAGGCCTCGAGGACTTGAGATTTTAAATTTGGCCATTCAGGCGATCTGTACCGTCATCAGAAAACATTAACTTCTCCCGATATAAAATCCATTTAGTTTCGTTGGCATCCACAAATCTCCGCTTCTTATTCATTGTAAGCTGATACGAATAATTTGATACTCGTGGCTTATTGCTTAATTAGCCTCGCAAACTAAGTTAGGTAAAGCTGTGCTGTTGCACAAGCTACATGAACGCAGACATTATAAAGACATTGATATTTTTACGTCGTCTTTTATGCACAGGAAAAAACCGCTCATTATTTTGTGATGTAATGCATAACAATGCAAGAGAAAATAAATCTGACCGTCGTCGGTTTCATCAATTAGCCTGAGCAACTGTGGATAATCGGGAGAGGTAAACTGCGAGAGCTTAAGGTTATTAAGCATTTAAAAGTAGCGTTAAAGTTTCCAAAGGTCTTTGAGACTCGTTACACAAAATCCACCTCCAGTGAACAAAAAGCTTGAGTAAAAGTCACTGTTCGAGGCCTTACGTCTTCAGTGGCCGCCCAGGAAATATATGCGACATTTTGCTGTTGTTTTATAGCCATTACTGTGACAAAGTGCTACGTCTTTATTGGATTTTAGACACTTCAGGCTTTCTACTTTTCGCTGAAATATACTTTGGCGAGGTGAGGTCTCCTCTTTTAAGAGAATTGTGACGCACTCTTCGTCCCAACCTCCGATTCCTAACCAGTTTTCTTTGAACGCGATTGAAAATGTTATGAGGTTAAGGAAGGATAAATGATAATGCATAATGACTTCGGAGGACAACCGCACAGCTAAGAAAAACAAAATCCACTTACATTAGTAACATGATCAGGTGTCGCTTGCTGGTCCTGCTCGTTCGTTATCACGATTGACTGTATCCTTTTTAATATTGCTGCCGCACGGAATTGTGGGATGGTGTTATCTCCCTTCTTTTTGCCAAGGGTGGTTCAGTGCACCCTATGCTAAGGGAGATAAGTTAGGGTTAAGTTGGGTTTGGAGTCCTAAGTCAGATTTTTTTTGGATGCCGCGTCAATGACGGTGGGAGCTAGGGGGAAAAAAAACTGGCGGTGCCGTGGAGAAGGACACATTATTAGACAAGAGACACAGCAGTGGAGAGAAGGTGAGATGGTGAACCAAATTCCTACTTGGAGTGATGCAACCTTATAGGTCAAACTGGAAAGCACAAACCACAACAAAGCCATTTTTAAAATCATCAAAAAAGAAATGGCCAGTTCTGGACACCAGGGAGAACTTTGCTAAAGTAACAGAAGGGTTGAGCATGAGGGGAAGATGTGAAGAAGCCAAGGATTCAGATCCAGAGTGGATCATTTCTCACTGGTTTTTAAATCATCCCAAGGGTTGGATATTTGTCGCGAAAAATATTAGCTGCAGCCAGATTCTCTTCAATATGTGGCCTTTTTCCTTTCCCCTCCACTTTACCTTGACCTCGCTAGGAAACGTTGGCTGGATCAAGGGAAAGTCCTGGGGAGATTTTTGAGGTATCTTGGAAATTTGTTTGAGAAAAATTAGATGTCCTTTCCTTCAATAAGTCATGTGTTCAGTGGCAAAGATTGCTTTCACTGTTTATTGGAAATGTTCTGGACCAAATGACTTTAGCACTTGCTGCAGCTGCAAAGATTGTGGTCCATATTCAGTCTTTCCTTTTTCCAAGGTTGGTCACGTGTTTCCTTGCTGGAAGGAAGCAACTAAAGAAAAATATGGCCTTTTATGGTATTAATTATATGGAAAAGCTTCCATAATAGAAATGACTTAACAGAAAATTGTGGAAATCTGTCACACTTATAACATGTATATAAAAGATCAGTATTGCTGAATTGGCTACATTGATGATCTCGTCTAATCGCAGTGCGCAAACACTTTAATAATTTTTGGACCCTTTCCAATACCTGAGACTCAAATGTTCAACTGCCGAATCTTGGATTTGCAATTAAACTGTGTCAATGGACTGGGGGATTTGACTGACTTTGGTTGTAGACGCTGGACGTAACGCTTCAAGGCATCACCAACTTTTCACCCATCCTGAATGGAGCTTTCAATTTTGAGATGATGGGCCAAAAGGTGAGACATTTTAACTAGTTTTTAATTTTCGCTTATGTACGTCTGCATGATTTGAAATGACCAACCGATCAAATTTATCTTCCTTTTTTTTAGAAATAATCCTCATGTTTATCCTGATTGTGGTGACTTTGTCAATGTCTGCGTATTTTTGACAGCTTCATTACTCAAACAGGCTAGACAAATGGCAGATAGCTTCAGGTGTTTGTGGGCAGGCACCATATGAAGCCAAATCGTATGTACACAGGGTTGTATCTGCATTTGAGAGGGCTATGTTTTTGATAGAGGTTAGTTGCAAGGTTCTTTTGGGTCATTGCTGGTGGCCATTGCTGTTTTATTGCATGTCCCAATGACGAGTCAGGGATACTATGGATTAGCTTTGCCCACCGCATATTTTCCTATGAAGTGCATTCATAGGAAAATGCATCCATGTCTTTTTCCTGGTTAGAAACAAACTCCTCCCTCGATTGACAATTGAAGCACTGATTACTAAACCCCACAAGTCAAGTCAAGTCAAGTGTGACTTATGGGGTTTTAGTAATAGGTGCTTCAATTGCTTGTTGTGCACTGGGTCAGACCCACTACCAGCAGAAGACTGGGCAGCAAGTGTAGTTATGTGGGAAATGACATGAGGTCACATAGGACCCTACCCTCACTCATCTGAGCTCCCTCCTTGCCCCTCAGAGCTCCCTCCTCACCGCTCTGAGCCCCCACCTCATTAATCTGTCCTTGCAGCAGAAATCAGAGCTTTGACATGGCCAGCTAGGTGGTGGATCTGGAATAACGTCCAGTTGAAGCAAAGATCGAGGGTTCGGCAAATATCAAATAAGATGATTGAGATACACCAGTAGAAGAGTCAGAGAACATTTTAAAACACTGGCCCTTTCTAAATAAGTTAAATACCCCTGTACTACTGTGGGCTTGCTCATTTATACCTACTTGTAGCCAAATGTAATGTGTCTTCATTTCTTTTCAGTGGGAGATAAATAGAACTGTTTTATTACCTACCCAATGTGTGTAGCTTAATCTAAATATATTCACTATTTAATGACAGAAAGACTTTTTTTATCACCATTATGAAGCTGCAGAGTTTATCCAAAGCTGCAGTTGATTAGAGTAAGCAGGGGCCAATCCCCTGGGGCAATATGGGGTTAAGGGCCTTGCTCAAAAGCCCAGCAGTCGCACTGATAGTGTCGCTTGAACCAGAAACCTTCCACAGCATACCTCCTAAGCCATTAACAGGCCGTCAATGCGTCCAATGAACAGACGGCTCTCGATATCTGATCTGCGGCAGCATTATGGCAGACTTCTGAAAACTTTGTTTCATTTCTGTCAGTTCTGGAAACTCAAAAGATTCAGCCACCCTGTGGATTAGTTGAACAAAAATGGAACAGATGTAAACCCCTGCGCAGGATGAGGTGAGCCAGAAATGATTCGAAACGGCCAGGAATTTGTGTTGTATCTTTCAGAAACTTGGAAAACAAGCTGCAAGAGTCACTGTGAGGCCTTGTCCACATGGACATGGGTGTTTTTCAAAATGATGCATTTTCGAAGCATTTTGGCTTTTTGGTCACTGAATCTGGGACTAATGGTAAAAGCCTTCCAGGGTGAAGAATTTTTGTAACTGTTTTCACTGGGTGCATCTCAATTCTCTTAAATTGCATCCTTGTCCCCCTTACATGCGCCTTTTCCTTTCCTCTTAGTCCCTCCCATCAAGGATGTATGGCAAGACGTAAGGAAACTATGAGAGGAGAGTAGAATCAAGGAAAGATGTCTTTAGAAAATGAGAAGTCGTCTCCTGTGACGAGTCACATGATGTGACTTTCGTTTCTGACGATGGTGCTCTGCTGAGTCTGATGTAATATAATCCGTACGGATTGGCATGCATGTATACTATTGAGTATTTGTAGAATATAATCATAGTGTGAAATTCAATTTAACTGCTGCATGCTTTTTAACAAAAGAAACGTTATAGGGTAAATTTCATCCATGGTGGTTCTCAAATTATAGATTAATATGTTATTGCTGTTATTGAGTCCTCCTAAAACTGTGTTGTGTTGCATTCCCTATTGTTAAATATAGTCTAGATAAATTCATATTTAGAATGTGGGCATTCAGGCTATACCTGTTTTGGAGAGTGGGTTCGCAGAGGTAATCCGCAGGTGCCAGACAAGCGTCTCAGATATGGCAAGTAGAGTGGTCTGCACACTGCTGTTGCTCCAAAAATATAAACTTTATTAATTTGAAAACATAGAAACGTTGCTATGCTTTTAAAATTATAAAGTTTATATTTTTGGAGCAAGAACAGTGTCCGGACCACTATACTTTCCACTTAGGCTATAGGCCATCTGCACTGTTATCAGATAAAATTTCACCACCCCCTGTATAAAAATGCATTTATTTTCTTGTGCATCCATAAGTCTCTATTTCTAATTCATTGTAGCTGTTACGAATTACTTCATAGTTCTTCAGATCTCAATAGAAACAAAAACCTTTGCCGAGTGCCTGAAATGTAGAAAAGTGGTCTGTGGAAGGTAAACATTGAATGTGCTGAATGTCTACTGAGGAACACTTATAATCATGTATTAAAAATTTCTAATTTATCCTTCTCACAAACATTAGTTGTGTGTAAAAAAAGTAAATAAATAATCAACGAACTGACAATGTCGAGATCCTTATTATTTTGGGGGGAAAAAATTATTTTTTTGAAGGTATAAGATCACAGTCTGCTTTGCTTTCCCCTTTGCTGTGATGTATATGGAGGCCAAAGGGGGTATCATGCTTCTTATTCTATTTTATTTTAATAATTGAACATTGAAAATTTTATGTTGGCCATTTTCAGATTTTATGGAAACAATGAACATCATGCATGTTGTTTTCATTTTAGACCATGCGGGAAAGTTCCTTTCTTAATGTGTTTCACAGAGGAAATGGAAAGCAAAGTTATAATTGTAGCCCGTAGTCAAAGTCTGTATGTACAAAAAAAAAAACGGGAATCTGTTTGTCCTGTTATTGTCGTCAATCAGTCTTAAGGAGCAGGTAGTTGTTGGCAACGGTTGAGTGGGCTTTGTTCTAGGTTTGTAAACCAGCTTTCGAGTGTAAGACGTTGGTAGCAATTCTTGTAGAATGTTAGGCACTTAGAGGAGTCCCAGTCAATTCTATGGTTCGTTTTGAAATGGTGTTCAGCGATGTTATTTCTGAGGTCACCATTTCTAGTCGCTCGTTTGTGTTCAGTTAGCCGTATGTTCAGATTCCTGTCGGTTTCACCAATGTAAGTGGCCTGGCAATCGCGACATGTGATCTTGAATACTGCTCCCGGTCTACCTTCAGATTCGTCCTTGCCCCCCCCCCTTTTTTTTTTTTTTTTTTGTACAGACAACAAATTTAAATGCACCTCTCACTGTTCATAGTCTTCATAGCCAATAACATCACGGCTCATTTGACAGACAATTAATAACATCACGTTTCCGCAGACCAATCAGCTGTAACACCAGAGTATTTATACGAATCACTGACAATTTCATCATTTGACTCTGAAGATGTTTTCCGCCCAGGCCGGCGAAGCGTTAGTCACCAACAGCAGTTATTTTCAGGACTACACTCACCAGGACGATCAGTACCATTTATTAACTTCACTGAAGTAATAATTGCCAATCGCGACAAAAAAAGAACACATTACAATCAATGCAGTCATGCAAAGAATATAGAGTATCTTTTTACACGCTTTTATTGGCGAACATGAATTAAAAGAAAAACTTGAGCAATGCTCTTGATGTCTTATCTGAACAATACCTCGGGAAAATAGACACTGTTTGAATTATTGCTATTATCAACTCAGAAGACACTGATACATAGGCCTAATAAGCTCTAATTGGAAAAAAATATTTAGAAATTTAATATTTGCGCTGACTATCGATCGTCGTTATGTCGCGGAAAACTATATCCAAATGGCATTCGAATTTGGGGATCGGCCCAACTAATTGCTTAAGATGCCGAGAGTAACACATATAAAATACATTTACTTCACATGAGTGAGAACAGAGGGTAAAGTTTTTGAGTAAATATTATATAACAAGTAACGTATCATTTTGAATTGCAATCACATAACCAAGAACGGCTTAATTTTGGGCAGGGTTCAACAAGATGTCTTTAGTCAAGTTCCAGTGTAGCTGCGCACGTGTCTGAGCACTGTGCAGTAACACGAATCGCGGTAAGGTTGGGTACAAACGATGCTGCGAGCACGACCTACCACGCCTACACGAAAAGCGAAGCTTTCAGTCACTTAGGACTGGACATAAGAGTGTCAGAAATACAGCGACATGAACATAAAATTAAGCTCGTGATACCAATAATGGGACCTCAGCCTATTGAACGGAGGTGATACGTTTAATGAGAATAATCCTATAATCATTTCCTGCTCGCATTGCGACTTAAAATAGTAGATTTGTGCCGCGCTGGAGGGTTATTTTGTCGATTGAACTCTTGGTTCGGCTTTACGCTGAGGTACGCAAGTGATTGAAGTGAGTAGAAAAGCTGGGCATTGAATGCTAACCAGTCTGGGGAGTGAATGCGAGCAGTGCTAAGGTTTGGAGGTATAACATCGAGCAATGGAGAAGTACAATTAACCTGGTATGTGCTAGATCACCGTCTACGTTGATCGCCATCATCATCGCCAAATTCATCTTCATCTTTTCAGTTGAGAGCGAAATGTATCTCGTCTGCATGGGATCCGGATACTGACAATGGAGATTGAAAATATCGTGGCCAACACTGTGCTATTGAAAGCCAGAGAAGGTAAGCAACAGCAGGAGAGAAATTAAGGGTGAATAAGATCGGAGACATAAAGGGTGGTGGGGGTTGCCATTCTCGGATGTAGCTTATTTCCCCCGTTATGTTTGCCTGTTGCAGATATGGGCATTGCGGACTGAAGTATTTGCGGTAATACATTTTTACGAATCAATGAAATCCAACACAGAATTGTACCAATCGTGGCTAACGTTAAGTAGCTGATTGGATTGATGAGTTTCTAAACATACAATGGCTCATCTTACGAAATACCGGCTGACCGAGCTGTTTTCCGCAGAGATGATACCATGAGTTGGGCAGCATGAACGTTCATTATGATCGAATTTTTTTTGGATTGTTCAACGTGGTGAAAACACTAGTGACGTTGACGTGCATCTATTGCTTATAAATTTCCGATTTGATAAAATGCAAAGCGGAACTGTGAAAGGAGTTGAAGCCCAGTACATGCCATTGCTGCTTGACGCAAAAAAAAAAAAAAAAAAAAATGTTAGTTTCACGGTGATGGAATGATTTACAATATGAAACTGGACCACGATTAGATTATATGAAGGAGCGGTAGTAGGTTTGCTTCGCAACAGGCCTCTAAAATATCGAGGTTGGTGAAATTACTCACCGACATAGGCCAGTTACTGGACATTTTACCTGGGAATGAGACTACTATCATCATGCCTCTGCATTGCCGAAACAAGACAGGAAATAACGAATAATTTGGGTTTAAATTTAATTATGTCCAACAGAGTAGGGGGAAAAAGAATTCAGACTCGATCTTCTGACTTTGCATTTGTACTTACTGCGTATTTGTACGCTATTTTGATGGGGGTTATCCGAGCGAATTGCATAGCATGAAAGTTCATTTATTTATCTGGGCATTTTGCATTGAAAAAGCGACGGCAGCAACATGGACGCAGGTTGCGGGGCTTGAGGCTTCAGCACTTAATTCTTGTGACCATTGGAATCTGAGCATAACGCTGATGATGATTTTAAATGTTGGAAGCTGGAGTTCTGACATAGTTGTTGTCATGTGTTGGTAACAGCGTGACGCGAGTGCAAACGTATGTCCAAGCGATCGGCGTTTATCTATGGCGTGAATACTACTTTAAGTGGATTTCTGTCCATGCTCTCTTTGTGTATGCTGTTAAGTACAATGGGTTTGTTGAGTATCATTAGCTTGTGAACGTGGCGAGGCTCATGACATTCCAAATGGTGTCATGTAGCAATGCTGATGTGTGTGAAGCCTACTTTGCAGCTGGGAAAGAATACGTTTGCCCACGCCCACTGACAGTCAACTGCTCTGAACATTTCAGCCTGTAGTTTCAGGCCCAGAAGCCTAAATTCTGTTTCTCCCACAGCTGGTGTTGGACGTATGTTTTGATGACAGTGTACCTTTTCAACTAATTTGTTTTATCTTTTAAGATAAAGAAACGAATTTCTGATATGAAATAAGTTTATGCACTTATAAATTGTAGTTTCCTGTAATGGCATCTGCCCTATCCATCTTAAAATTGTCAGAATGACCAGAAACTCAAATTGAACCGTTAACATTGTGAAAATATGATGGGCTTTATAAATGCACCAATATAACTAGAACGGGCACTCGGTAGAGCGCATACCTTCGCCGACGCCACTGAATCCCTCGCCACTGGCGTTGGTTTCATGCCGATCGGATAAAAATTGACCGAGATATGGCCGAAAGTCGGTTTTGACCTTTTCGTGGCCTTGACCTTGACCTTTGACCCGATCACTCCCAAAATCTAATCGATTGATCCTCAGGTCATGCCAAATCAACCCACCAAATTTTATGAAATTCCGTTTGGTACTTTTTGAGTTATTCGATACACACACAGACAGACACACAAACAAACTAGAACGGGCACTCGGTAGAGCGCATACCTTCGCCGACGCCACTGAATCCCTCGCCACTGGCGTTGGTTTCATGCCGATCGGATAAAAATTGACCGAGATATGGCCGAAAGTCGGTTTTGACCTTTTCGTGGCCTTGACCTTGACCTTTGACCCGATCACTCCCAAAATCTAATCGATTGATCCTCAGGTCATGCCAAATCAACCCACCAAATTTTATGAAATTCCGTTTGGTACTTTTTGAGTTTTTCGATACACATACAGACAGACACACAAACAAATAAATACACGGGGATCAAAACATTACCTTCGTCAGCGAAGTCGCTGGCGAAGGTAATTAGTGTCCAATGATTCTATGTTTTTTTAAAATCCATAAGGCCTCGATGGGTCTGGAGCAGAATCGATGGAACAATAATTTTTTTGATTAAAAATGTACTTTTCTCCATATGGTTGACATTTTAGAATTTTCATTCTCATGTTGTTGGCTAAATCATTATTATTCCCCATGGCAAAGTTGAGCGAAGGATATTGCAATGTAGCTTGTCCATCTGTCTGCCTGGAAAAGTAGCCAGTTTATTGAGAAACTACTTAACCTTGAAGAATGACATTATTTTGTGTGCAGTGACTAGTTGAGACCCTGTTGGGTTTAAAAATGGGACTGAATGGTGGTGGGGGATGTTGATGACAATGTCTTATTGTTTAATGCATAAGTTTGCTTGACTGCAGTATTGTCATCCTTGGAGAACATACTTGTTGCAGCTCAGAGAATGTAGTTGGTTATTGACACGTTCCTGACATGAATGGCAGATCCCTGACAATAGGGAGGAAATGAGGAATCGACAGGGGAAGTGGTTGCTCTGCGGTGGCAGTGTTTATTGTATGACCAGGCTATGAGGAAGCGGGCGTATTCCCTGTCTCTGCTGGGTGAGACAAGCTGAGTAGGCGAATGCTCAGTGCTTCCCAAAAGCCTACGAGAAGACTAATAATGATATTTAAAAAATCTAATTTCCTTTCATTACTTTCTGTTATCCCCTCGCATATAATGGGAGTGGTTGTCTGTCCGTCCGCCAGTCCATCTGTGTGAACATTTCATTTCTGAAGCATAACTTGAAAGCTTTTTAATGTTTCTTAACAAAACATGGTGTGCACTTTAATTATGACCTGAATTAGTGCCTTTTCCTTGTCTGAAGTCAATGTGGATCGGGGGGGTATGCCATCTCCTGATGGCTCTTGTTGTCTCCTATCACCTCTGGCCAAAGGGAGACAAAGGAATCCAACCCGTACATGCATGCGTGCCTGCATGTCTGTCCGTTTGTCCGTCCTTCCAAAAAGTGGCGTTAACATGATAACTCAAGAAGAAAGTTGATTACAGACCGCATTTTCTGCATATGGGGGCTGCCAAGCTGTCACGGAATTGCAGTCCCACTACATTTTGGGTTGTAACTCTACAACTAAATAAGATAAAATCAAGTATGATGTGTCATATTGAAGGTATTAACTTGTTCTTTAATATTATTTAGTGAAAATATATTTTTTGAGAAATTTTCATAGAAGAAACAAGCAAAAACTACTCCGTCACGGAATTACACAAAATTGACATGGTTTTTTTAATGTTGTGTTTAACTACTCAGAAAATGATGTTCCTGTCATAGTTAAGTTATGAAACTTCAATATGTTCATATTTAAGGTGTTTTTTGTTAATACTGTAAGTTATAGAAACAAATATTGACTTCAACCCTGCTTTATGGGCAAGAAATTTCAAAAAGTCAATGTCACGGAATTACAAGAGGCAAATTGTCACGGAATGACAGCAATAGTATTAATTAGTTTCAGTGTACTTTTTTCAATATATTATACATGTATTATTTTCATAATTATACATAATTATTTACATTTTTACAGTTAAGCAATATATTACAATGAGTTTTCCACTTATAATGACCAATCATAACACATACTTCAAATTTTTTTTTATTCTCCATGTCAACATTGGCTTGGCGGCCCCCATATAAGAAGATTACATTACAAACCAGTTTCCTATTTAATATCTGTGACCTTGACCTATTATTTGACTTTGCAATTAGCAGGTCAAATATTGGTACTTCTATTTTTTATTTTTTTCAAACTTGATTTACAAGCTCAAAATTGTTCACTGTCGTGTTTTGCTGCATTCTCTGACAAGAATGGACTTCCTTTAAGGTCACAGGATACATATTTATTTTGGTGATGGGAGACCGTGGGCCTCGCGGCCAGCTTGTTACTATTAGCAAGAGTAGTAAAGGGGACCAGGATCTTGTGTGGCATGATGGGACTGCTGAGTTGGTTGCATCACTGCACTGCGTAAAATCCGGAACATCTCTTTTTATTTCTCTGCATGTTCGAGATTGAAGCATTTGTGGGTTTTAGTTGGTTCAGTTATCTGCCTGTCTTCTTGATATAGGACCCTACTCAGACTAGTTTTGCTACCAAATCTGATGATAAGAATTTCGGGTTGGGATCTTGCAAGGAGGGCTTTGTCTGTTTCTAGATTTTAGACCTGGCACGAAGCACGAACAAATAGATTGCAATCTGTTCCCTTATCCTTCCTATTTGTTTGTGCTCGTCAATCGACTTATCGTGACTTTCAAGATTGAGATAACTGGAAACTACCTCAAGGTACTATCTGCATAAACAGTCTTTTTAGCTCGCCGGGACGAATGTCCGGAGAACTATTGTCGTACCCCCGGCGTCCGCGTCCGTCCGCGTGCAAAAAAACTTTAACCTTGCCCTGGCGAGCTTTGTTGTCTTTCTGACAACTCTTGTTTAATAAACTACCTGTGCATTTTCAAAGTTCTCAGTGCCTCGTATTAAATGTCGGGGCCACCAGAATTCTATCAATGAAGCTACTTTGGTAGAATGGAGAATGAATGGAACTACTTTGAGCCTTGTTAATAATGCAAAAATGGCGATTTCTTTGCATGGTAACTCTATGCCCAATTTGCTACCATTGTAAACCTGTTGGGAGCTTAGGCTAAAAAGCCATGTATTTCAAAATGTTGCGTGCGTACGGAGGTGGGGTATTCAACTAAAGTTAGTACTCGTTATCATGTTTCAATACACCCAAAGTTGATTTCACGCCGGAATGAAGTTCTTTCCACATTCCATAAAGCAAACTGCGAATGATGATTGTTCTTGTGACTGTATGCTCATACTGTAGTTTTATTTTCGTCTAATCAATGAGTGAATCATTTTTGATGTATATGACTAATTAGATGGCGGAGTCAGGGTAGCTGGTGTAGACAAAATCTGCATACTTGCCTTGCATAGCCTGCATACCCCCTAGCCTTCCATATTCTGCTTAAAAATTAGCCTTCCATTCTCTGCAAACACACTAGCCTTCCATTCTCCGCATAAACACGAGTCTTCATAGTCTGCATGTTGATTTGCCTTCCATAATGTTAACTGACAACTAGCAGTGTTCTCACCAGGAGTTTTTTGCAGCATAGGGGTAATGACCAGCCGGGGGTCTGGGGGCCGCCTAGGCCCCCTGCGGGGTCCAGGGGTAGTTCCCTCGTTGGGGACCCAAGGGAGCAAGCCCCCCTGGAAGCTCTTGCATTTTAGCACATTTTGAGGGGTTATTTTTTCAATTTTGAGTGTCCCGAGTTTGATCTGGTCTGAAGGCCTGCAAGTGCGACCACTAATATTGAATGCAAGACAGAGTTGCAGAAAGCCCGCTGAACTTTATTATTCTGAAGAATACAAACAAGTTCTCACCATAAAAAAGTACATACAGAGCATAAGGAAATTATGTCTGACTGACTATTCACGAAATCAAATGGTGAAACCAAAGTATTACAATTAGAAATTGTGACAAATGTACAACCGCACTCATGCCCTTTTATCTTTACTTTGGAAAAACGTTACAATAGGTAATGATGTAAAGTCTCACATTCATGAGCCAGGGTTAAATACGCTGCAATATTCCCACGCTTGGATGCTGACATGTTTCCAAAAACATTGCCGATAAAATACACTTAGCCGCGGCACTATGCCTTCTGCAGGCCGTGCGGAACGTGAAAAAAGTTCACAAGCTCTAACCTTTCTGTATCGATGCAATACTGTGGCAAAGTTCCGAAAACATAATCTAATCCCTCTTCAGAAAGTTTGCCGTTGACTGACTGACGCAGCATAAATCAAATGTGACCCAGCCTGTGAAAACGCGGGGGAAGTCGGTTTTTGGCGATGTACAGCTTTTTTAAGCAAAGTCATTCTACATCACGTAAGGAAGATTCTGTGAAAAAAATCTAACTGATATCTCTACTATTGACCGAGATGGTCTGACATGTCTTCAAACTAGGCTGGTTAGTAGCCCCATTTATTTGCCTCCGAGGGCTCGTTTTAACATTCTGACATTTACTGGCGCAGCGGAGCCACATGCCGTGCCATTGACAAAACCTGCAGAAATGGAATTCGCCAGACACCACTTGTCATCTACCGCTGCTGGCGTCAAAAACTTTCTTTTTTCTTACCTTGTGTCTGGTTTCGGCATAACAACGACATATTAAATTTTTGTTCAGCACCAACCATTCATCGTAACTCCCTCTCGTTCTGAAGAGGAAGTCTGGAAAAGGCAAACCTTCACCCCTGAAATCTAACTTCCTGCACGAAATCGTTCACAGCAAAACTCCACAGCTATGAGATTCTGACGCTCGCTGATTAGCTGGTGCTCGAGAGGCCTGCCAGGTCTCTTAAGCGCCAGCCGATCAGCGCACGTGTCTCAATTTCATGGCTGTGCTGTGAATGATTCTGGGAAGGAAGGTAGATTTCAGGGGTGAAGGTTTGCCTTCTTCGGAACGAGAGGGAGTTACGATGAATGGTTGGTGCCGAATGAAAGTTTAATATGTCGTTGTTACGCCAATACCAGTCACAAGGTAAGACAAAAGAAAGTTTTGTCTTCTGCTGCTAGCGTCAAGTGGTGTCTGGCGATTTACATTTTTGCAGGTTTTGTCAATGGCACGGCATGTGACTCCAATGGGCCAGTAAATGTCAGAATGTTAAAACAAGCCCTCGGAGGCACATGAATGGGACTGGTTAGCTTCACAAGATGTTCATCTATAAAAGTTATAGATTATTATGTCAGAAATTATTTCTGACATTTCCAAGGTGATGCGGCACAATCCAGGGAGAAATCCTCACAACTCTTCTGCCATACAATGACCGTCTTTACAATGGTGCTCTTTGTTATCGTCTGTATTCATTTTCAATGGTAGGTAAGCCGAATGACAATCAAATAATACAGTGTTTATCCGCCGAAGGTAAATTAAAAGTTGATTGAAGCATAGTTGAAACGAGTCATCTGGAAACCAACTTCCGGTATTTCTCCGTGGAAAAAATGTAAACATTGTGTCAATAAATTCATTAATTTTAATATATATGATATTAGAAATACATTTTTGAACACTATATCTCAAAAAGTTACCAAGGGTTGGCTCACGTACAGCTAAGGCGTGTAGCTGGCGCATGACTTTGCATTTTTGGGCTGCTACGTTGATTGAAAGAAAGCATAGTAAATTCGCTGGCAAGAACACTGACTAGTCTTCCATGGTCTGCATACTTTCTAGCCTTCCACATCCCGCATACTCACTTGTCTTCCATAGTTTGCATACACTCAGGCCTTCCATGCTCTGTATACTCACGAGCCTTCCATACGCTGCATTCAGATTGGCCTTCTGTAATCGGCATACACACTAGCCTTCCTTACTTGGAATACACACTGTCCTTCCATGCTTGGCATACTCACTGGCCTTCCATGTATACACACTAGCCTCCCTTAGTCCGCATACACACAAGCTGTCTGTACTCTGCATAGACACTAGCCTTCCATGCTCTGCACACACACTAGACTTCAATTACTGGTTATGTGTTCTCCCTTGCTTTAAGCCCAGGAGTGAACTCTGACTCTTGGGTGTTATTTTTTGCATCCTATCTACTTTTCCTGTGCAACTATTCTTGCTCCAAACTCCACCCATCTGGGAGAAAAGACTAGAGAAAGGAGGAAAAGACAGGGGAGGGGGGGGGGCACAAAGAAATGTCAGTTAGTAAAGTGGAATATTGTTGCTCCTTCAGATCTCATTTTGACGTCAGTTCCTGACGGTTACAAGTGTGGCAAATGGGGAGCGGTACTCTCAAAGGTCAATCAATTACACGTCTTTAGTTCCAGAAGGAAAAAAAAAAACTTCCTTTAACGGATCGTCTCAACATTTCTTATCTGAGGTTCTTTTCCCTCAAAAATAAGAAGTCTTAGTTTTACTTAAATTAGTTCAGCCAAAATGGTTCTATACAACATTTATTAAGTTCCTTCTAATGAATGTTTAAGATTTAACCCAATTTAATTACTCCGATAAATTGGAAGTTACTAGATTGTGTTGCTTGGGAAGAAATTAACTAACTGAAGTGAATCTAACATTTCCTTTTTTTTTTGTGTCTCATGGGGAAACCTCTTTATTTTATTTTTTTGTCCAATTCAACAGATGGAAATCTCTTCAATGATGGCAGAACTCAATTGATTTCTAGGACGGGCATAAATGAAGGAATGAGTGGGGTGAAAACCAGTGATTATAATTTGCCTTAAATATAATGTACTGATATGTTTGTGTGTGAGAAATCTACTGATGTGGCCATATATCGACGTCCGCCAATATATCAGTTACCATGACTGCGTCATCTCAGGAGGAATGCCTTGACAGAGGTGTGCTGGAGTCGAATGCTAAAGTAAACTGTTATTGGGAACACCTACAAAAGATGTAAACAAGTGGCGTAGACTGTCTCTGTAGCCTTTTGACTGCTTCCTAGGGAGGGGTCATCTCTGATTCATCAGTTGTTTGGCAGCGGCAAGAATTTTTTTTTTTTTTTTTTTTGCGTGGACATCCTTTTTAATTGGATACAAGTTAACAAACATGGTGGTATTGTGGTTTATGTGAAATGAGAGGTCTAATTGTAATTTTGCGGCTTGGGTGCTCTCAGTAATGCAGAGACTTGAGTAAAATTGGTATTTCTGCATCAAACTAGATACTATAAGATGGGTCAGATAGCATTTTACAGGAAAGATCTGAAATCCAAATATGTTTTATGCCTGTTTTTTTTTTTTTTAGTGGTTAGTAATGGTTAGTTTGATATGCATTTTACTTGCCAGAATCCGAGGAATCTCGGATTGGCATTTGGCAAGTATATTAACTCTATTCGTTTGTTTGTTTGTTTGCACTGCGGTGTCCACAGTTTCAGCTCAATTTAGATCATATTTCATGATCAACATAGGACAGGCACTGGGCGGGCAGTGCACTATTTTGGTGAATCTTGGTCAAAGGTCAAGGTCACTCCAAAAGTCAAAAACATGTAAGAACCGATATCTTCGGTTCTAATCATCCTAGATGTTTCAAACCAAGTGCATATTGTTGATAAACGAAAAGTATATCTTACTTCACCTAGGAATCTAGGTTGAAGGTCAAGGTCACACAAAAGGTAAAAAGCACGTAAGAAGCCATGTCTTCAGTTGTAATTGTCATAGAGACTTAAAACCAAGTGGATATTGTTGATAAACAGAAGGTCTACCTTACTTGACCTTAGTACTGCACTATTTTGGTGAATCTACATCAAAGCTCAAGGTCACAGAAAAAGGTCAAAAACACATAAGATGCCATATCTTTGGTTCTATTTGTCGTAGAGACTTCAAACCAAGTGCATTTTGGAATCTAGGTCAGAGGTCAAGGTAACCAGAAAGGTCAAAAACACATTTTGGTTCATAACTTACTATTACAGCTGGAGACTTGAAACCAATTCCATTCATTCTGTTTCATAGATCTGTGCATGATTCTGGCAAGTCGTCATTGTATGAATGACCTTTCATTTTCTTATTGGTGTAGTTAAGATCTTTTTGGAAAGAACAGATAATTCGGCACAAGGTAAAACAACTTTGAGTATTGCTTAAGTAGTAATTTAACAAAAATGTTGTATTTGTTTTATACTGTTGCCACTGAGGCAACATTGTAACCCTTGAATGCTTGAAGACATTTTTGCTTCTGATATCTGGAGAGCATTTCTTGTTTGGTCAGCTGTGGTATTGGCATTGAAATATGCCATGTTTTGTGACTGGCAAATGACACTGTAAAGCATTGAAGGACATGAAATGCAATTGGAAGATTCCAGAACTCCAACTGCTCTCTGGTCTCTCTCTCTACCTATGCATGTTTGCAGTAGATGAGAAAGGTGAATGTAAAATTCTTAACGTGTCAGAATCTTCTGTATGGATCAAACTGAAGGTGCAGGATGAACTGCTGTTTTTGGCAGAATTCTGCTGTATGTGACCCATATAGGGGTGTAACGATTCTGTATCGATTGTTTTTTTTTTTTTTTTTTAAAGTGTAGTAACACCACCTGCTACCATGGGGGCGAACATCCGAGCTTTCCCTTTTCCTTTGTTAACCCCCGTGATGTCCCGAACGAAAGTGCTTAACATCAAAGGGCATGGGAAATGCTTCCGGAAAAAAGTTGACTGACATCAGTATTTTTCGGCTACGTCCTGAGAGGAGCCAAGCAAATGAAAACAAAATCGTCTCCTATTAACCAATTTGCCAATTCTAAGAAACGTATACCTTTTCCCGTCTACTTTGCCTGATTAGCAATCAAATGGTGGATTCATTTGCTCTTTAAGTAGAGCTGTTTATTAAGACAAGATGTTTGATTGTTGCATTTTGAAATTGAAATGGCATAGAACAGCACTGCTTGAACACGATTGTCATTGCCACGGCATTTTGTGCGACTGTGTTCATTTATATCTCACATTCACGTTTCATCCGCTTTTCAGAATGTTTTCCACCTTGTGTATTTTTTAGACGCTTAAACTCCAGCTCGCTCTAAGAAATCTGTTTTAAATTAATTTTGAATAATGTCCTAAAATGCTACAATGAGAGACGTTATTAAGAGGAAGATTTTTTTTCTAATTATTCGAATTGGCATTCTTTCAGTCTAACACCGTAGCCCAGTTAGGTTTGTCTGCTTCTCCCCATCACGTCTTAATCGTTATTGGCTTCTGGCTAGATTTCTTGTTTGTTATTTAGGCGAAGTACACGGGAGCAGATTTAAGGAAGGGCGGAGCACCTGCAATTAGCGAAATCTAAACTCAGGCTTCTTCCCGACAGCGTTTTAAATCGTTTTAAGCCGCTTCAGGTGTGTAGGTTTCAAGAAATTATGCGCGACTACCTACACACCCCAGGACGACAGGTTGTCTCATCACACTTTAAAAAAAGTCCTTGTTCAACATCGCCACATCCCAACTCAGCATTTTATTTCTCATTTTGGTCTTTTTAGGAGATCTATAATGATAAAGTAAAAATAAAGAGATTTATTATCAGATCGCCCTGGATTTCAAGCGTGTAAAATATACACAAGGTGGAAAATATTAAAGCAGATGAAACATGAATACGCGCTCTTGCAAATCTACGCCCATTTAACTCTCAGAATGCGGCAATCAAACATGCTGTCTTAATTAACAGCTCTACTCATTCAGCTAAGTAAAAAAGAGAATCGCCGGTTTGATTGCTAATTGAGCAAAGTAAACGGGGACAAGATTAGAGTAACTTAATAGCTTAAAAGGAGACGATTCGGTAGCCCTTTACTTGCTTCCGTGCAGCATGTCGCTGAAACGGTCAAGTTTTTTTCCGGAAGCATTTCTCATGCCCTTTGATGTTTGGCACTTTCGTTCAACACTGCATCAGGTTTAATAAAGGAAACGTTAAACTCGGATGTCCGCCCCATGGCGGTCTTATGCCTTAAAAAACATTGATGCAGAATCGATACAGAATCGTTACACCCCATGCATGGATGCTATGCATGGATTGAAGATTAAGTGATTGTTCTCAATAAGAATAATTAGCAAATGACTCCTGTAATAAATGGTATACAAATTTAAGAGGAGCACATTATTGGTCCATACTATGCGTAAAATGCTATGTCATGAGGTTGCCATGAAATTAAGGTCAAAGTTGGGGTTCACAAAAATATTTTCCACTTTTTCAATCCTAATTACGCGTTAATAGTTAGAGGGAGTGATCAACTGATGCCAGGAACCTTTTATTTCAGGTGTATTCTTGCCATTTCTATCAAAAAATTGAAACAAAACTTAAC
This sequence comes from Gymnothorax reevesii, assembly GCA_029721435.1. NCBI lineage: Eukaryota > Metazoa > Chordata > Actinopteri > Anguilliformes > Muraenidae > Gymnothorax > Gymnothorax reevesii. The sequence goes on along the minus strand of CM056579.1, from coordinate 97,026,175 downwards.
AGTTGTTCAGATTCCTTTCAAATTTGGTTGCAGCTGAAAAGAGCCCAAGTTTAAGGGCCTGGCTCGCCCCGAGGGAAAGTTGCACTGACACCACTTTGCTCCTGAGCAGTGTCTAATGACCTGAATTACAATGCTATTGCCCAAAAATCTCATATATTGGCCTGTTTCCCACCAAAAAGCTGGCCTTAAAAGTTGTAAAAATCATTGTTTTTCTTTGCATTGAAATGTACATGGGAATGTACTATTATGTGCTGGAAATGCCTGCTTGAACATCATGTTGGTTACTTTATTTGAGCTGAAAACCTGATATTGATATTCTTTGCTTATAGTGACCTAATTAGGGTCATTCCATGCCAAGTGGAAATACACCTCTGCCATCATGGTCCTGGATTTTGGCCCAAATAATGGATATATTGGTTTTTTGTTTGCGAACTGCCCTCTGTTGTTAGTTTCATGGGCCGCTGAAGAAATGGTCTGTAATGGGCGCTTTTCAAATCATGCTTTGGAGAAACCCTTTTATCTCTGGCCCCATTACTCGTGCAGGTCTGGGATGTGGATGGATTTGTAATATGAGGCCTCCAATACCACCACCATCATTTATAATGATTGTATCTGCTCTTTTTTCCATGCAAACTGTGATTGGGCAAAATTGAGATTTTTACTTTTTGTGTCTGTTTTTGTGGTGAAAAAAGCCTACATACTGGACCGATGGTGCTTTCCTGTATAATTCAGGTCACCTGGCATAAAACGGAGGGAAATTTATAACTAGAGGCACTCTTAGAGTGCAAACCCCTGCCAAGGCAGCACAGTCCATATCTTGGTGAGTGGGAGTAAAGTTCAGTTATCGCATGTCATAGGATTTTAAGATGGCTGCCGTGGTGGCCATATTGTGTGACTGATCTTGTTCAAAATCAATAGGGTCCATCCCTGATATAAAGGTGACCCACCTACAACATTTCAGAGATATTCGTTCATTACTTTTTGAGTTGCCTTGTTCACAAACAGACTGACAGACAAACGGCGCCAATCACATAACTTCCTGCCAACTTTGTTTGGTGGCAGTAATGATGCAACTTTTCCCCGGGGATGGACAGACCCCTTGAACTTGTGACTTTTTCTGTTGTAAGCAACTTTGAAAGGGTTCATCTGATAAACTATTATGTTCTGATTGAATTTATTATTTTTTTTAATTTGGCATCTCCAATCCCACCCGAATCTGGAATGCCCAAGTGATGAACTATGTACAAGTCTTGCTCATATACGACCCCTTGCTGCCAACTCAGGAGAGTGTAGACAGGTCGCGGCTCTCCTCTGAAGCACGCGCCTGTCAGCCACCGCTTCTTATACACTCATTGGTTGAATCTTCGCAAGTTCAGAACGAGGGCGGAGTATACCTGGACATGAATAGACTTCGACTCTTCCTGACGAGCGCCCATCTGGTCAACATGAGGTGCTTGAGCAACGAACAAGGCAACTATTATATTCCCTCTCTGGCAGTCCCTTCCCAATTTGCATCCCTGTAGCGCTGTAGCCAATTGTGAGCTACTCTGAAAAAGCTGCCGACCACTGCCGGCTGGTACGAAGCGGGGCTCGAACCTGCGACATGATAGGCACTTGTGCTTCGCAATGCGATGCCTTACCGAGTGAGCTGATTTAATTTTTTTATAAAAATAAAAAGTTTCTTTTGTTGCTTATTCAGTATCACCAGTAATTGGTGAGAAAACCAGGTCAAAAAAGTGGAAAAAATCTAAAATTTGCCAAACTTCAAACAGTTTCCATGGAAACAAGAACAACCATTGTAAATGATAGTGGTGCAAGAGGAAGCCTTATATTACAAATCCATCCAAACCCCATACTTGTATCGGTAGTAGATATAAGGGTTTTTCTCCATCATGTTTTGAGAAGCGCCCCCTACAGGGCATTTTGTCAGAGATCCATAAAATCAATACCAGAGGGCAGTTTGCAAGAAAAAATCTGAGGTATCCATTTTTTGGGACAAAATGAACAAATAGACAAAATGAAAGTAAAATAAAAGACCATGATGGTTCAGGTCCATTTCCACTTGGCATACAAAGGCCCCTGGATGACACTTCCCTCAGATTAAAGCTGACCGTCTGCTCTTCAACTTAGTCATTGTATCCTCTCAAAATCAAAAGTGTTCGCAACAAATGGAACCAAATTAACAAAAAAAAAGTGTTGTTGTCCTCTGGTTCTCACTATAAAATTGCACCAGTTAATTTAGCTCACAAAGCTTTTTTTATGTCTCTGCACTGCTGCCTCATGAAATGCCGTTTAGGTCTTATCCAAATGCACTGATTATATCAGTCAGGAAAGAACATTTAGCAAGTAATTAAGTTAACTGGCATCAGGAGTGTAAAATGATTGGATATAAAAGGGATGTCCTGGAGAGGCTGAGTCTCTCAGAAGTAATGATGGCCAGATGCTCTCCAACCTGTGAAGGTTTGCGTAGAAAAATTGTGGAATACTTTAAAAACAATGTTCCTCAACGTCAAATTGCAAAGACTTTGAAGGTCTCCTCATCGACAGTGCCTAACATCATCAAAAGATTTCGAGAAACTGGAAAAATTTCTGTGCGTAAGTGATGGATGGCAGTGATCTTTGGGCCCTCAGACGCCACTACATCACTCTCTGGCATGATCCTGTCATTTACATTACTATATTGGCCCAGGAATACTTCAAGAAACCACTGTCTGTGAACACAGTCCGCCGTGCCATCCACAGATGCCACCTAAAGCTATATCATGCAAAAAGGAAGCCATTTTTGAGCATGATCCAGAAGTGTCGCCATGTTCTGCAGGCCAAGGCTCATTTAAAATGGGCTGTGGCAAAGTGGCAAAGTGTCCTGTGGTCAGACGAGTTCAAATTTGATATTTTCGTTGGAAATGATGGGTGTTATGTCCTCTGTGCTAAAGAGGAGAAAGACCACCCCTCCTGTTATCAGTGTTTAGTTCAAAAGCCAGCATCTCTGATGGTATTGGGATGTATTAGTGCATATGGTGTGGGGCACTTGCATGTTTTAAAAAGCACCATGAATGCTGAAAGGTATATAAAGGTTTTAGGGCAACATATGCATTCTTCCAGACGACATCTATTCTAGTGAAGGCCTTGTGTATTTCAGCAGGACAATACAAAACCATATACTGCAGCTATTACAACAGCGTGGCTTCGTAGCAGAAGAGTCCGTGCGCTGAACTGGCCTGCCTGCAGTCCTGATCTTTCACCGATTGAGAAAATTTGGAGCATAATTAAACAAAAATTACACCAAAGGAGACCGAAAACACTCTAGCAGCCGGAAGTCTGTGTTAAACTAGAGTGGGATCAAATTCCAATGGCTAAACTCAAGAAACTTGTCGTCTCAATGCCAATACGCCTCCAATCCATGTTTAAAAGAAGAGGGGGTGCTACACCATGGTAAACAGGCCCCTGTCCCAACTTTTTTGAGAACTGTAACAGCCATCGACTTTGAAATGAGCTAATTTTTTGGATAAAATTGTAAAATTTCTCAATTTCAACAATTTGCCATGTTATCTCTGCTCTATTGTGAATAAAATACTGGCTGGTGTGATTTGAAAGTCTTTGCATTTTGATTTTATTCACAATTTACACTTTGTCCCAACTATTTCGGAATTGTGTTTGTAAAATGTCTCATATTTCAAATGTTGAAACTATTTTCTGTTGTAAATCGCATTGAATCGTTATCTTAAAGTCATTGCATTTTGATTTTTTTCCCAATTTACACTTCGTCCCAACTATTTCAGAATTGAGGTTGTATGTTCTGATGCATATACGTACGAACAAGTTATTAAATATATGCACAAATATACAATAAATTCACAGATAAGCATGTTCTAAAGCTTGTTTTGCAGTCGTACCGTTTTTTTATACTTTTTAAATTACTGATTGATATAAACACAAGTGGACCACCCAGGGTATAAAAGAAAAAACCTTTCCCCGTGCTGCTGAATAAAATCATTGAGGAAACGCTGAATAGGATTAGAATCCCCTGATTTAGGCCATGTTTGTTTTCAAAATGAGCATGTCAAGGTTAATCCTTGTTTTAGGTATAAGGTTTCCGCTGCTCACTGGCTTTAGTGGTGTCGTTTCAAGCATTTTCGGATGGCAATTTATGAGCGAAAATCATTGGCTGTCAGGAACATTTTGAAAAAGCAATAAAAAGGAGTGGACGAGTGCAGCTTTTGTTGGAAGAGACTGTATGTAAACAGTCAGAGAATGTGCCGTTGAACATGCTACTGTGCAAACAGAGAGTAAGCCGCCGTGTCTGGTTGTGCACACTGGGCAAAAATGGTGTTTGTTCTCCGCAGCGATGCTCGCAGCCACATCGTGCTCATTCACCTCACTGAAAGGGAACAAATTGTCAAAAGCCAGCCACTGCCCGCACAGCTGCATTACACTGTGAAAACCAGAAATGAAATGTGCCTTTTTAAACATTCTAGTCAGTCTGGCTTTTAGACATCTTTTAATTCTATCTTTTTTTTGTAAATAAAGATATATACATACATATGCACACACACACTATATTTATATTGCTGATGAGGTGATGTGATTATAAGCGCTGAAACAGTTTTTACAGATATCATGGATGCACCTTGGTTGCCGTGACTGTAGGTCCTTTATGTTGGTGCTGAACAGTATTTATGGAAACTGCATTAAACCTCTTGTGGTCATTCCTGGTTTGCGCCACCACCAGGTCAAACTTTGCATTATCTATTACTAGGAGAACGAGCACACACGCAGAAAGAGTTAATTTAATGTAAATTAAGTGAAAATTGCCTCTCACACAAGGCAAGAAGGCAAATCCAGGGTTTGTGCCAAATGGGCTCGCTAATCGCAAACACTGTTATTCTGTCGGGGTTTAAAATCCCCTGTCGTGGACAGTTAACGGTTGGATTGGATGATGGTTTCCAAAATGCGTGCTAAGGCCTGCACTGCCAACACCTACCCATGTGTGGGCACCCTGGAACTATTGCTACTGAAGTTTTTATTCCTTAGAACATCCCAGAAATGGCATGTCGTGTTTTTCAGTCACATCCACTCACATCCATTTGGTGGCACGGTGCCGCAGGGGTGGTTAGCAGTGTTGCCTCACAATAAAGAGGTCCTAGGTTCGAGCCTTCGGCTTGCCAGGACTTGTCAGCGTGGAATTTGCATTCTCTTTCCATGTTTGTGAGGGGTTTTCTCCAGGTACTCCTGTTTTCTTCACCCCAGAAAACATGCACTTCAGGAACACTCCAGCCAGTGCCCCTGATCAAAACCCTGGGTTTAGAAGAGGAGTTGGCCCCTGGGTTCTGCACAGTGTCTGCCCACTTCTCCTTGGTAACCAGGATGGGTCAAATGCAGAGGACAAACTACCCAACAGGGTTCAATGAAATATATCTTGCCTTATCTAACCTTTTTTTTCTGGAATTCAACTAAAGGATATTGTATAATTGTTCAACTGAGTTGTTCTGAAACTTTGTTTTTAAATAGCTTGGTTTTTTTGAGTCCCCAATTGTCAGCTGGAAAGAAAATGGCAGAACACTGAGGGACAGTATTTATTTGATTAAAAAAGTATAACCAATGCATGCAGGAGTATTTCTTGTCTCACTGGTACCTTCAGCGTTTATGTAGAATTTCCGACTTCTGATGTATTGAAATCATTTTGAGGGATCAAGCCCCTTTCTGAGACTGGGCTGGGGAGTGTGAGTTTTGATCTTGGCTTGTCTTCGACATGAAGGGCTTCAGTAAATATCTGACTGACTGAATTACATGTGAAGAGTGTTAAGCAGTATAGGTTTCTCTGGAAAGGGCTCCTGTGAAATGTCTATAATGTAAACCTTAAAGTTGGTGTACCTCACGTGGTGTAGAATGGGAGCCGCAACGAGGCTCGGTCTGCATGAACACAGCTTGCGTGTGGCTTAGCTGTGAAATACTGGGGTCAGGAAGTAGAGCTCCTGCCTTTCATTTCTTCAGCCTGTGAGCTCCACCAGCTGATTTTACCTGCTGGCTGAATAATTAACACTTTAGAACAAAATACTGGACTAGACGCAAGACTTTTTGAGCGCAGATTCTGTATTCCTGCATAATCTTTAGTGCCGTCCTTGATAGAGGCTGAGTAGTTGTGTCTTCGTCAGTTCCGCCTCTCCGCAGGCTTTTTAGTTAAACCGAACCTGTCTTTTTCTTAAGGACACACCTTTGTTACTGTGAAATTCATAAGTATTTGGACAGTGACATGGGCTTGGATGACTGAAATTCTTGTGGGAATTGCAGGTGATTGTGGCAGTGCGCGATGATCGCTAATCTCTGGAAGCAGCTGGTGGTGTACTTGGGAACAGGGGCCAAAATGGCATTGTGTCCCGTATTACAATCGTTGTCCCGTCTCATTCTTTTACTCTGTCAGGATGTGGCTTGGTGATATCATTGTCGGACTTGGCAGGTATCGAGTGTTTTAGTAAAAAAAAAAAAAAAAAAAAAAAAAGAACATATCCATGAGTATAAGTGCTGTTACATCATATACGCCTGAAGAGCCTGGATCTGCATCCTCCTGTCAAAAGCTGATTCAGTGGTAGTAATGCTTTTATATAACACCTTAATGGCTTTGGAAATGTTGTACTAAAATCAACAGAACTTGCATCAATGCTTCTCAAACATTTTTTTTCATTAAGGGAGCCAAGTTTAACCTTTTTTTTTTTTTTTTTTTTAGAGCGCTGAATTGCAGTGTGTAGGAGTTGGTGTCCTCCCCTTTACGATCAGTACATGAGACAATGCCTTGCTCGGTAGCTTTGATTTCAAAAGAGAATTATGAAGGAGACACTATTGAGCGTGTTTTTTTGTTTTTGTTTTTTGTTTTTTCTGGCACTCAATGTTCCTTTTGTAGTAGTGAGCCGTGAGAATACACAGACGATATCTTTGACGGTGTTGGCCACCCAACCCTCCAGTTTAACTTTTGGACCTAGGAGCACATGCGCTCCCAACCTGAAAAAGTTGGGTGCGCAGGCCAAAATGTAGGCGCGCAGGCCAAAACTGTGGTCAGGCAAAGTACCATGATACTTTTCTGAATATTTACTTGCCCAAATAAAGATACCTGAACACACTATCAGTTGTTGCTGCATTTATTTCAGAAACATTATCAGAAAGCACTTTGTGAACTGAAAGGTAGATATGTTTGGAAGCCCATAGTGGACAATATTCAAATGATAATGTAATCCCACTATTGCATTATAATTTTCCACTTATGAGTTCTTTGAGATGATATTAAATTGAAAATGCATTGAAATGCAAATTATCACTTTCATTTTCACATACACATATGGGAAATGTATGACTATATTCAAATGATAATAAAAAAACGGTTGGCATTTCATTTTCAAAGTCATGCTCTGTATTACAGTGGACAATATTCAAATGCAATAAGCAAAACCGCACCCCTAGCCTATTACATTTACGTGTCAACACGCTCTTTTAGCGTTAACATGAAAATGTAAATGCTATTTTCTGATTATTTGAAATTGTTATTGAAAACTGCATTCAACATTTCATTTGCAAAGACTTAACTTGCTCTACTGAGGACAATATTCAAATGCAATAAGATAAACCGCTCTCCCAGTCTATTGCATTTACATATACATGTCATCACGCTCTTTTAGGGTCAACATGATGATGAAAATGCTGTTTGAGAAGGTGGTGCCTTATTTTATGCCGGGTGAGCGCTGTTGTGCGGATAACTGTGCCGTGAGAGTGGCGGGTTTTTTTTTCCTGGCACGCACCGTGAAAAGGTGATTTGGAATGTAGCCTTGAAATACATTCTGGTCTTTGATTGTGAGGGAGTTTGCATAACGGAGCAGTATCATTTATCACACGCAATAAATTAATCTTGCAGTCATTTTTTAACCAATAAAAGTACATGAACCGAAAAAAAAAAACATTACTCAAAACGTAAACGAGTTTTACTGAACGAGACGGATGTAGGTCAGGGGAATCAAGCAACAAGTGACTTACTGGTTGTCCGTCCTTGGAAGGCCATTTTAGTTGTTCAGATGGCCAAGTAGGCCTTGACTGTGTCATCAGCCCACTAATGATAATAGTTTGCCCACTTTCTAGAGGCATAGGCCTTTTCTATGGAAAGTGGGCACGCGTAGTCCCATTCCCCTGCACTCAAGTAAAAAAATAAATATGAAACAAATGAGCCATATGAATCTTTGTTGAACAAGAAAGTTTCATCAAAAATATGGGAGCAGTCCATGCCACCATTTCTGAAATATGGGGTAATTTAATTTTAACAATGTTGTCAACGTTAGAGGATGGAATAATTTAAAATACAGCGGACGGAATATATTTATAAAGAAGGCCCTACATGTCTCGTTATGTCAACCGGAGCTTTCCCAACCTAATCTGCGTGTTCACATAACAGAGACTGCGTTTGCAGCATTTGACCAATCGTCTACCGGCAGTAGCATATTTTACAAATGAAGAGCAAACGATCATGTTACAAAAATATGAGGAATACGGATCATACAGTTCAAAGGCAATCCTCGAGACTATATGACACCCACCACCAATTGGACGGGGGCGTGAATTACATTTTGTCAAAATGATGGACGGCCTTCAATATGTTCCGTCATTGTTTGAAAAAAAAAAAAAAATCCGTCAATGATGGAAAACATTCGGTTAACGCGACCTCTGATTCCGTCCTAAATAACGTTCGCAATTGGCAAATTATGTTCTAAAGTGGTATTCGCTTGAACACAGCTCTTCTGTCCAAGTGTAACGTTTTCAATATTATCCGTCCAGTCGTAACATTCGCACACCAAAAACGAGCCGGTACTTGGGGAATCCCCAATCAAAATACATGGCGAGTATCGGGACGGAGTACTCGAACATATATTGCGCTATTATTCAACCGATTACTCACAAATACCCATTATCCAATATAAAAACCCGAAATTACATATTTCAATTGTTAAAGACTTTGATCCTTAGCTTGATGCGAATGTTACTTTCTGGACGGAATTATTTGCATGAATTAATCTCATTTTCCTGCATGCTGATCTTGCTGGCTCAGCCGTCAACGAAATCGCCGCCAGTCTGCGCACTAGTCATTATGACTCACCATATCCTTGTTCTGGCGGTCAAATGTAGATTGGGTGCCGAATGTTGCGAATGTTACAGGCATCCGATGGACGGAATTAACGTTAGCAATTTAAAGATCACTTTATTTCAAGGGGACTGTTAACTGGTATCGAGTTATATGTCAGCAAAATGTGCAAACAAAAGAAAATAATTTGTCAGGGATAGCCAAGTTTCATTCCAAGGCACTTGCTTGTCAGGTCCGTTGTTGGGAACGTTCGTGTTGGACGGAAATACACTTACCGTTCGCAACTGCAATAAACCATTGGCTTTGAAAAGTGGGACTATATCAGTCTTCTTAATTGCTGAAATTTTAAAATTAATTTACAATTACACAGAAACTATGAAGATTACAATAAAGTTTCTGCTCACTTTGATACTTTATTTCATACTCTCATTGATGTATGGGTAATCCTCATATAGTACGCAATAAAAAATAAAGCCTACCTATTCTCTCCCTATTAATATATACCTGTTCTCTTTAAGGTGAAATTCCTGCCTAGTGGGGCTTTCCTGTGTGCACTTGGTTCTGTAGTTGCATGTTGAATGCTCATTTCATTGCTAGCTGGCCAGCTATATCTAAAAAAATCAACCGCATTCACAGACACATGAAATGCAATTTAAGTTTTGTGGCTGAGGCTCCTCGGAATTCAGTACTTTCTACTGGTCATCGGCAATGTCACTTGTTTAGTCTCTAGCAGTGTCTTTACTGTGAGTGAGCAAGATCTGAGATCTGCGTTTTTTACTTCAGCATATTCCTTCAGGGTTTTGTGACGGGGGCTAGATAATACAGTAGATATTCCAGATTCTGTAATGGGTTTTAAACATTGGCACTTTGTCTGAGTGCCCATTCGTTTGAATCAACAACGTCACTTTTCCACTGTTCACAGTAACTCTACATTTCACTTCTATGCCCACTTGTATAATTACACTAATAGAATACGCTAATGGCCGTTGTCTTGACAGGGTTGTGAACTTTGATGGCTGTAGTTCTTGACCAAATTTAAATTTATAGGCCATAACCTCAGTCCTTAACCAAATTTTAGTAGTTCCATCAACTTTCTCAGTTGTTTTCTTTGCTTGATGCAGTCAATAATCTGACCTTTATGAAACAAAATGTTTCTTCCATGACCTCAGGATGTGCACGATCTAACACGGTTGTTTAAGAAATGAGAAGCTTCTAACTGCATCAGGGAGTTGAGGTTAAATAACTTGTAGCCAGCATAAACCCATTAATCACTGTGGTAATTAGGATTTTACCTTTATCCTTTGTTAAATCCAGGTGGTGACTTTTTTTTTTTTTCCAGCACTGACCATTGCATGAACATAAGATGCATGAAATAATCTTGTTGTATTTAAACTGTTAGTGTTTTTCATTTATTTAAATAATTTTTTGATTTGGATGAAGTATTCTAATAAGGTTTATGTTTGTGCCATTAAAGTTCAGTCTTTTTCAGTCGGGCTAGTCAAATCTTCTGTGGGCTAGTGACTTTTTTCTGTCACTAGCCCGACTGTCTTGGCGCAATGAGAAGGTCGAGCCCTGCTGAAGTTTGAGCAAGTGTGACATCAAGTGATAAATACCTGTCAGTGTCTTAGTTTTACTTGCGGTCTTAAGAGATATTGTTCAGATGAGCTACAGTGCCGTTGCACTATTTTTGGAATGTTTTCTGAAAGTTTTGAGTCATGTTATTAGAACTCTGTTGCTCTCAGTCACTGGCATTGATCGCTGTGTCAGCAGTTATATGGTCAGAAAAGAACATCCTAATCATGAGTGCCCTTATACCTTACTAGGTTAATTACTAGCAGGGTTGGCTGTGCTGCGTGAAGTTTAGGAAACTTTGCTTACTGAGGTTAGTGATCCCAGGAGTGCTTTTAGGTGGGGAGTGGCTTGGACATCTGATCCTTCAAACAGTAGCACTGCACGTTTTCTGTTTTGTTGAAGCCCATGATGAGATGTCTTAATTGGGCCCGAAATCCCTGGCGTAGCCTCCTGCTGGTTTGAAACCCAGGCTTTGTGCCCCTGAGTGCCATAGGCTGACTACCTCTTTAAGTGCACGGGTGTCTGTCAGATTCCATGCAATTCGAGTCAGGCATCTGCTATGAATGCTTTAGTGGAAAAATAAAATGAGTTTATAATCGGGAAGGTAATATATGACATTTTGGCTTTTCAAAATACCTCATTTACATATGCCGCAAGTGTTCAGGTTGTGGTCAGTGAATGCTTGACTTTGATGCTTTGCATCTCAAAATGGTGCCTTGTGCATATTATGAGACCTGTTTTATGTTTAGCTCATGTTGGCATGATTTTTCTGCATGAGGCTGTCTGAAAGTTGCACTCAAGGTTGAAAAGTGTGTGTGGTCCTGCGAGATGAGAAGGCGGAGACTACCAGTGCCAGTAGAGATGACTGACTGTATGAAGGCCGCCGTGTGACTGCCACAGTATCTCCTGACACACTCCTCCCCTTCAAACGTTCATCTTCAGCTCCACATGACGTCTCAAATCGACAGAAGGCCATGGCTCATTTGAGGGTGGGATTACTCAAATAATCAGAGACGTAAACACTCACGCATTTTCTGTAAGTTCTAAAGGAAAGTGAAAAGCCTGTGTTGATTGCTTTGGAGCAGCTATTGATATGAATGGAGTGCTCAAGGATTTTGAAAAACGTGTTGTTAATTAGTACTCCCATTTCTGATGATTTTTGCATGAATTGGAGGGGTGGAGTCGCACTACATTGCGAATGCCCAAGTCGTGAATGAACATTTGAACTCAGGAAAATATCTCTTTTACTGTAAACAAATTAAGTAATTTGCCCCAACTGTATATCCCAAACTTTCCTTTAGATCCTTATGAATTGACTCAAAAATTGTTTGATTTTTGATAATCTACACAGACAATTGTCCATTGCCATTGAGGACAAATGACACATGGTTTTCCAATGTGTCAGTATTTGTACAGAACACACGGAGTTGTCCACTAAATCTTCTACATGAATGCAAATGCATTGAGACGTGTAGAGAAACACAGAACATGTTTGTGTAAGGAAAGACGTGCGCCCACTGTCAATTATGAGGAGGTTGATTCGGCTTGATTGCATGACATGACATTGTGTGGTACATCCAGTACCCTGTATTCAGGTGGCAGGTGGGTACATTTCGCTGAATTGCGTGTTTCTGCGGTTCTGCTGTAATTTACGTAATATCTCAGCCTTTTCCACAGCCATACATCCTCCGTTCATCCTCCCAAAGACTACTTTCCTTCATTGACTCTGTATGCTGAGCCACTCTTCCTCTTTAATGGTTTGTGATGTTCCCATGAGCCTTTTTAGCTACTCACCCAGCACAGGTTCTCTGTCTGACGTATTTTCCTTGACTCTCATCAGGAGGCTTTGATTGGACCGCTGACTGTTTGTGCACCTGTGACATCAGCTGCCTTCTTTTTCTATGGTTTCTCTTCTCCTCCAATATGCCGATGACACAAAGGATCTTGACATTCCTATTGTCTTGTGCTGTCTCTTCGTATGCAACCTAATGACGACACACACAACCTTCTGTTTGTACTTGTGCTCCTGTCATTTCTGATGCGGTCAGTTTGCATTTAGGCGGCAGCACAATATTAATCTGATGTAATTCCTGCGCTGCTTTTTCAGTATAGATTATGTAGTGGCTCAGATGTGGGGAGTTTTTAACAATGCCAATAACAATCTGGTTCTTAAGTATCTTTAGTTGAGTTAAACTTAAAGGAGAATTCCGGTGTGAAATTGACTTGGGGTATTGAAACATGATAACGAGTACTAACTTTTGACGAATATCCCACCTTCGTACGCACGCAACATTTCGAAATACATGGCTTTTTAGCCGAAGCTCCCAACAGGCTTACAATGGTAGTGAATTGGGCATAGCGTTACCATGCAAAGAAATCGCTATTTTTTTCATCATTAGCAAGGCTCACAGTTGCTTTATGCTTCATTGGTAGAATTCTGAGGGCCCTGACATTTAAAACGAGTCACTGAGAACTTTGAAAATGCACAGGTAGTTTATAAAAAAAAAATGTTTATGCAAACAGTACCTTGAGGTAGTTTCCAGTCGCCTCCATCTTGAAAGTCACAATAAGTCAATTGACGAGCACGAACGAATAGGAAGGATAGGGGAACAGATTGCAATCTATTCGTTGCTGCTCATCAATCGACTTATCGTGACTTTCAAGATGTATTTCAAAATGTTTTGTGCGTACGGAGGTGGGGTATTCGACAAAAGTTTGGACTCGTTATCATGTTTCAATGCACCCCAAGTCAATTTCACACCAGAATTCTCCTTTTAGTGGTTGGAAAATGGTGTGCCATGTTTGGCTGAATAGCCTGTTTTTTGCCACTCTGCACTCTGTGCTATAGTATGATTTGTCACTTTAATTTGCAGGTATTGGTTGGCCCACATTTTTTTTGGTGTATTAATGGAGTAGGAATGGACAGATCTTGCAGTGGAAAATTAAACATTTAAATGGCCACCAGCGGGGGGGTGGGGGGGGATGGGGGAAGAATTGATTAGATGTTAAGATTGTAGCTGCTGGATACTGTATGCAGGCAAGGCATACCAAAGAAAATGGCCAAGCTACAACAGACGTTTGTCAGATGTCTACCTTTTTCAAAGAATTAGCAAGACAAAATCGAAAACATGCCACATTCCTGCAAAGCTTCGCATTACAACATTGTGAAGTCGAAACATTTTCACCAGAATCAAACTAAAAAAACGACACGTCCTGTAACAAACCCAGAGATGAACCGAGTTTTCAGTTGTGTGTTTCGGGTTCTTTGAAAAAGGTGGACATCTAACAAACTTTTGTTACAGCTTCGCAAAGTCTACATCAAACTTTTCTCCTGATATTTGGTCGAAGCAAGACCAAGCTTTGCTTTTCTCTTCTTTCTGAGACATTATTCACGCAGACATGAGAACTGAACTCACACGGTCTACCACTTCTGTCCTGCCATGAGGTGGACTGTGACCTTTGATCAGCTCCAGCATTGTTATTATTTTTTTAGCATCTTTTTTTTAATCATTTATCAATTCCTTGCTGCAATCAACTGTAATTAACTAGGCTATATTTTAATAAATGGAAATGATAGATGTTATGCAGCCAATTTCTTTTAAATGATTATTGATTTTCCTAAACGTTTACCCTCTCGTAAATGTTTAGGCTACACGTTTACATGTTTAAACAGAACAACCCTGGAATAGAGTGTAAAGTTGGGACGGCGAGGTGGTTACCGGCTTTACTCTCGGAAGCCTGTGAAAATCTGACTTCCATTTCAATTACACTGTTAGCCTGATGCGCTAAAACGTTTAGCGCAAGCAAAACTAATTGCCTACTCAATGATAAGTGCAAAGTGAATACTGGAACCAGTAGCCTCTGTTTTTATTTCTGGGAGTGCACAAAGGTTTTCTTCTTGCTGAAGACCCAAGTAATCATGACCTGCCTTTGAGGAACATGATGAGTAGACGCTTAAATCCAGGTTCAGAAGGTGAAATTACTCACCAGTGTTTTGTTCGGTGCCTGGATTTGCTCACCGCCACAGTCCTCAGTGAGGAGGTGGGACTAATTACTGAAATAAGCTGACTGAATTTATGGGGGGAGGAAATGCATGGCAGGACTTTCATTTACTGGTCTCTGGTACTGACTGACTGCGCTCGCCATCTGTGCTGGGCAGACTCTACCACTGTCCATGTTCCACGAGAAAGGTATCGACTTTTATTACTCAGCCACCTCTCCAAGTGGATGAGTAATGCAGGGGCGTAATGGAGCTGAGAGAGCGAGAGAGAGAGGGAGAGGGATTTGACTTGAGTGAAGGGGGGAAGTGAAAGCAAGAAGATTGAGGGAGAGAGAATGAGGAGAGGGATTGACAGTGTGAGAGAGAGGGACTGAGGTAGAAGGATGGAAGAGGATAGAAAGGGAGACGGGGGTGAGAGAAGAGCGTATTGGGGGCACGGATGAATGGGGCGAGGGAAGGAGGAAGAGTGATGGAGGGAGGCAAATGAAGGAGAGAATGAGAAGATGACGGTGAGAGAAGAGGGAAGAATGGAGGGATGAAAGATCAGAGGGAGAGAGATTAGAGCAGCTAGTCTTCAACACCCTCATATACGGGATAAAACTCAGGGACTGTGTTAAAGGGAAGGCCCCAGTGAGGACTGGCTTTAGGCTGACATGATCTACATGACCCAGCAGTCCTGATCTCCAACGCTCCCCTCCTGTCTCTCAACAGTCTTCCACAGGCACGTACTGAACTCTGACTTTAACCGCGTGTTTCACAGATCACACTACTGGGATGTGGAGAGCAATTTCCTAAAATGGTGGCCTGTTGGTCTGTTTGAAGATGTAGTCTGTACCTGAAATGGCCTTACTTTCTTAAATAGGGTATTATGAATGCAACCAGAGCCAGATGCTGTACTTTACATTCATCAACTTCAACCCATTAGGAGGGGAAAAAAACTAATCTTCCATGCTTGAAATTATGAATTTCTTGTACGGATATCTTAAAAAAAGGGGGGAGAGCTCAAACAGAGAATGAGATTTAAGCAGGTAATGTATAGATTTGCTGCTCTAAGTCTTTTCAGGTATTGTAGTGATGTGTGTGCTCTTGATCCCACGTGCTGCATAATGAGACTCTTGAGTGGACAGGTTCCTCCTCTCCACGACCTGCTCCTCACGGGAATCAGCTCTGACCTCAGAGGCTGCCAGGGATGCCGAATCTCTCCCTCAAATCCAAATCCACCCCTTTTTTTTCCTTCCCTCCAGGCAGTAAAGTGAATAGTTATTGTCACTGATTGGCCAGACTGTCATCTCACCTGACCCCTAGGCTAAAATGGGCTGGAAAAGAAGCAATTTTCAGCCCTTGAGGACGTGATATTGGGAATAGGGTTTACTAGGCCATTATGCCTGGCACTTAATCTGAAATGGGATTTGTTTGTTAACTTTCTGAGCCAATGAATTGAACTACATGATAAAATTGACCTGAGAATGACTTGACCCCTGCCAGGGATAATAAACCTCATCTGCCTAAGAGCCCTTGAATGTTGGCGGTTAGATAATCCAGGCTTAATTCCACCCCAATGTTTTGTTACACCCACCTTGATTTGCTTATTGGCACAATTCTGCCTACAGGAGGCAGTGCTAATAAGTGAAGTCAGTTATGTGAGGCCATAGCTGGTGGAGACGCAGACAAGAGTTTTATTTTCATGCCCTCTGACTTTACCCGTCTGCAGAAAGTCTGCCCTCCTTTTGATTAAGAAAGACTGTTTTTTAATATGTTTGAGAATCTGAGAGGGACAAAAATAAATCTCCCCTTAGTATCCTATGTAAGTACAAAAAATATCCTCTAGGGTTTTACTCTGCTCTTAAACTCTGCTCTTAAATGTTCTGTTTTGGGATAGCTCTCAGTTACATTTTCATTTTACAGTCAATGTCATTATATTGAGGCAGAAATGCATTAGATGCATATAAATGTGTCTTTCACAATATTTTTGGAGGTCTAGTCATGTTTAGCTCTGCTGTGATGATAGTCAGCAGTCAGCGGAGCTTTTCCAATGCCGAGTCCTCCGGCGTCCGTCTGTCTGTCCGGCGTCAACTTTTCACTTCAGATTTGAATATCTCAAAAACTCTTTGATAACTTTTTTGTCTAATTTGTTGTGAGCCTTCTTTATGATGTTCGCAATATCCCCTGCGAAAATTAGAAAATTCTACTTCCCAGTTCTTGAGAAATTCAGCATTTTGGGTTAGAAAATCAGTGTTTGTGCTAATTTTTTCAGTCTTTCATTAATATCTCAAACACTATTTGGTAACTTTTTGTCTAATTTGCTGTAAACCTTTCTTATGATGTTCTGGATATCCCCTGTGAAAATGAGAAAATTCTACATCCTGTTTTGTGAGAAATTCAGCATTTTGGACTTGGGGAAATCAGTTTTTGTGCTCATTTTTTCAGTCTTTCATCAGACCAGCAGCCAGCAGGAACTTCCAGTCTTCACCAGACTTCCTCGTGGCATTGCTGTTTATGTCCGAAAGCCACATATTATTCTTGGAAAGCTTTCATATTCAACTCCTGAGATGTATTTAATTATTAT
The DNA here is from genome assembly GCA_029721435.1 of Gymnothorax reevesii. NCBI lineage: Eukaryota > Metazoa > Chordata > Actinopteri > Anguilliformes > Muraenidae > Gymnothorax > Gymnothorax reevesii. The sequence goes on along the minus strand of CM056579.1, from coordinate 97,008,925 downwards.
CCTCACGAATGTTGAACATGCAATGATACAGGTTGTACCTCTGTATCAAGGAAGTGAATGCACACACCAGTTATTGAAATCCCACATGGAAGATATCATGTTGACCATTGATTTAACAATTCCATACATTTTTCTAGTGGATTTCAATATAGATAAGTCTGATGCAAACAAGTCAAAGATGAGTGACATTGAAAAGATCCTCGATTGCAAGCCGTCGGTCCAAGAAAATACCACTGTGTACAACACAACCATTGACCTTGTATTTTCCAAAATTCCACACTGTAATGTTGGAGTTATTGAGTCCATTTATTCAGATCATACAATAGTTACATCCTAATATGAAAGTACTGAGGTCATGCAAAGGTATCCCATAAGGATGTCGCCTTGCAGCTCTGTTCAGTGTGATATTCACAGACACCAAGGACCCGGCCTTTGCATGCCCCAGGATCTGTCAGCCATCACTGTGACAATGTTATGCAAGCTCTGACCTAATCTGTACGAGGGCGGGTGGGGGGTATTTGTTGTTTGTTGATATTGCTTGCTGGTAAGATGATTGAAATAAATTATTGCTATTTGTAGCGGGTTCTATTGTTATACTGCATAAATTGAGACACCAAACTGGTTCACGGCATAGTCTGATTACCAAATGTGTCATGTGTTCATATTGCAATAGTTTTCAAGGAATTCTGAAATTGTTAGGACATGGACATTTCAGTCATTCTCAGTGGAGCTTTCTAGGCCGACAGGCCTGATGTTTCATTTTGTTGCAAAAAATAAATACAGCTGCTATTCCAGTCAAGGAGCTGTTGCGTTTGTGTCTGAGCTGAACCACACGTCAGACGCAGCCTTGCTGACCCTCAGCCTTGCTTCTAAAATTGCTGTTATTTATTTTTTATTTAATTTACTGTTTTCATGACAGTGTCTCTGTGTAGGCCTTTGTGTGTAGATCTTGTGGTAGTCCTCCTGACCACTTCCCAGAAAATTTGCATAACATCAGTATGTTATACAAACATCTCTGAGATTTCTCTTTCTAGGGTCACTCCAGCAGCTAGTCGTCTAGTCTTCTTTCTCAAAATTCAAAATTTTCTGCATGAGTTGTGATGGGGTAAGTGGTTGCATACACAGTGTTTTCTGAATTGCCATTTATCAATAAAGCTCCCATATTAGTAAAGAAAAAAACTTTTTAATTGTGTCAATGCATAGTTGTTCCCTGCCATCCATTAAACAAGATGTAGAAGCTTGTAGCCAAAACAAAAACACAAATTCGGCATTTGTAGCCAGTCTCCAGCCTCTCAATTTCTCCCCTTATTCGCTACCTGCCCTTTGCAGTGGGCAGGTACCTGATGAAAATGAGAGACTGCTCTGATTGGCTGTCTCATTGGGCAGCAAAGTGAACAACAGGAACTGAAACCCTTATATTCTGGGGTGCATTTCCCAAAAGTGTGGTTGGGTCAGTGACATTTTTGAGTTTCAAACCAGCAAAAAAATAAAAATGAAGTTATAAGTCAGGTTCAACTTTTCCTGTGTAAATCCATATGTGTATTTTTGATTTTTGTGAGTGCCCCTCGCAAAAGATGATAATATATGACATTTTAATGCATTTGCCTTTATACACCCCTTAAAAATGTCATGCGGTGAAACTAATTTATTTTATTTATTTATTTATTCGTTTATTTGACAGGGGCCATGCAAAACAAAATTGTCAAGCCAGAGTTAGCTATAAAGCTAATTTTCATCTGTGGTCCCTGGGCAGGAAGATGTTAAGAATATTAAGAAAAAAATAAATAAATAAAAAAATAATAATAAAATAAATTAACAAGAATACTAACATTTAAAACGATACATACTATACAACATTCCATCACTAAAAACAACACATTTAAATTTACATTTCATTGTCTCTAAGATTGATGCATTGAAAAGATTAAATCAGTGATCACATGATTGTTTTTTCTTGAGCCATGATTTCAGTTTACTTTTAAAAACACTGAGGCGTGTACAGTCTCTAATATGAGTCGGAATTAAGTTCCACTTTCCTGCTGCTCTGACTGAAAAAGCAGCCTGTCCAAATGCAGTTTTCCTCAATTTAGCTAAACAGTCTCCTCTTGCTGATGCCCTGGTCTCCCTAAGATTGTTCCTGCAGCGTAACACACATTGTTGAAGTGGTGGTGGGGCCTGATCATGAATTATTTTATACATCAAGCACATATCTACGTAACAAAGAAAGCTGTCAAAGGACATTAAGTTATATTTTTTAATAATGTTACAGTAGTGGTAGTTCCTTGGTTTTTTATCCAGAGTTTTCAGTGATTGTTTGTAGAGGGTGTATAATGGTTTAAGACTGGTTGCTCCAGCCTGAGCCTTATTTTCAATATAATATTAAAATGAATGTTAGTGACTCTGTTACAAACAATCAAAATGTAATTATTGATCTACACAGATGCTATGCCCAGTTGCAGAATGTCAACGCTAGAATTTCAAATATTGGATATTTTTTCTTTCAAGACAGCTGCATGTTATTTGTCAAAATTTGTTACATCTTTTTTCAATTAGAGTGGCAAAACCGCTTTAAAATCTGGCATGTCTTTAGATGTTATTAGCTCTTCTTGATTGTGTTCATACACAATTTAACTTAATAGAGTATTTTGTTTATTTATTTCAGAATAATGCGTTTTACTGCATGACATATTTTGTTTTACCGCATGACATGGCACAACTGCATTAGACCATAACACATAAATGTAACAAGTTGAAGATGGCTACTTCTGAAAAATGTCAAAGATACTCAGGGCTTTCAAAGTGAACCTTATAATGACATTAATGTATTTTCTGACTGAAAATTAGGAATCATAATAAAACTAATTATTTGGTAATATTAATCATAACATTAATCTAATATATGAATAAAATATACTTTTTAATGGTTCATTTATTCATATCTTTATTTACTGCAAGTCATTAAAGGCAATTCATGCGTGTCGATGATAAAGACTATAATTCCGGCTTAAAGAGAATGCAGCCTGTACTGACATAACTGACATGTATACGGACATTACTACCATCATATACTTTCACAGTTATACCTTTCCCTTCTCTTTTCTAGTCTCTCCTCTCTAGCAGCAAGATCTGCCCTGATCTTTGCACTCCTCTCTTTACTGAAAGAGGTATCTGTAAAAATGTACAACCCAATTCCAAAAAATTGGGATAAAATGTGAATTGTGGATAAAATCAAAATGCAATGACTTTCAAATCACATCAGCCAGTATTTCAGTCACAATAGAGCAGAGATAACATAGCAAGTGTTGAAACTGAGAAATTTTTCAATTTTATCCACAAAATGAGATCATTTCAAATTTGATGGCTGCTACAGATCTCAAAAATTTGAGACAGGGGCCTGTTTACCATGGTGTTGCATCCTGTCTTCTTTTTAACACAGAGTGGAGGCGTCTGGGCATTGAGGAGACAGGTGTCTTGTATGTAGCCATTGGAATTTTATTCCACTCTTGTTTAATACAGTCTACCAGCTGCTGCAGAGTTTTGGGTCTTCTTTGACTGATTTTCCATTTATTTATGCACCAAATGTTCTCAATCGGTGAAAGGTCAGGACTGCAGGCAGGCCAGTCCAGCACACGGACTCCTCTGCTATGAACCCATGCTGTTGTTATAGCTGCAGTATGTGGTTTTGCATTGTCCTGCTGAAACACACAAGGCCTTCCCTAGAATAGATGTCATCTGGAGGGGAGCATATGCTGCTCTAAAACTTTTATATACCTTTCAGCATTCATGGCATTTTTTAACACATGCAAGTGTCCCACACCATATGCACTAATGCATCCCCATACCATCAGAGATGCTGGCTTTTGAACTCAACGCTAATAACAGAGGGGTGGTCTTTCTCCTCTTTAGCCCAGAGGATGTGACGCCCATGATTTCCAACAAGAATGTCAAATTTAGACTCATCTAACCACAGGACACTTTACCACTTTGCTGCAGTCCATTTTAAAGGAGCCTTGGCCCACAGAATACGGTGACGCTTCTGGATCATGCTCAACAATGGCTTCCTTTTTGCATGATAAAGTTTTAGGTGTCAGAATCATGCCGGTGAGTGATGCAGTGGCGTATGAGGGCCCGAAGATTACGGGCATCTAGTAAAGGTCTTTGGGTTTGTCCCTTACACACAGAGATTTTTTTGGTTTCTGTGAATATTTTGATGGTGTCATGCACTGTCAATGATGAGACCTTCAAAGCCTTTGCAATTTGCCGTTGAGGAACATGGTTTTTAAAGTATTCCACAGTTTTTTATTTATTTATTTATTTTTTTTTATGCAAGCCTTCACAGGCTGGAGAGCCTCTGAGACTCAGCCTCTCTAAGACATCCCTTTTATAGCCAATCATGTTACACACCTGCTGCCAGTTAACTTAATTGCTTGCTAAATGTTCTTTCAGCTGATTCTCTTTTATATTAATTGCTTTTTCAGCCCTTTTTTTTTGCCTGCGTCAAGTTTTTGGTGGCCATAAAATTTGAAATAAGCTCATTTTGCGGATAATGTAAAATGTCTCAGTTTCAACATTTGAAATGTTATCTATGTTCTATTGCAAATAACATATTGGCTTGTGATTTGAAAGTCATTGCATTTTGATTTTATTCACAATTTATATTACGTCCCAACTATTTTGGGATTGGGGTTGTAAAATGTTTATACAATAATGTTGAGCAATAATATATAATGTTAAAAATGTATTACAAATGTTAAAAGTCATTAAGAATAATTGTACAAACTTTACAAATAATTAAGAAAGAAAAAGATAATTCAGTTTAAATCTTCTGCGTCATGTGGTAAAACAGCATGTCTTTTGTAAAAACGTTTGTACACATGACATATTTTGTTTGTTTGCATGACGGATTCCATTATTTTCATTCCTAACAGGCAGTTGCATGGCCACCTATTCACCACACTAACCTTGACCTTGACCTATACACTTTAAATTTCATGTGTAAATCAGTATTTATAAAATGTTCAACTTTATCAACACTTTTTTGACGTTGGACCGCATGACGCTCAAATCTGCGACACTTTGTATGACCCCTGGAAAAGGTGATAACTTAAATATCTGAGCACTTTTTTGAACTTTCCTTCAACTCTGATTGTCCTCAGGGGTCATCACAGGTCACATGACTTGAGTCATATTTCTAAAGTACAAAATGGCTTCCAATCTTTGTTTTACTACATGACGTTGAGGGAAATCTGTCTCTGCGGAACAAAGTGATTTAGATATTAATGAAATCTTTTAAAGATATATCCTTTTATTACTTTGCAGTGCTTTTCTGTACACTATAAAAATATGCCAAAAACCAAAGTTGATTTTAAACATTTTAATCATTTTAAAAGCAGTTTTCTTTTTTTGAAATTAAGTGACTCCCATTTTACCGCATGACATTTAGCACTTGAATGGTGTAAAAGTCTACCAATTTTGTATTTTTCATGCAAATATGAATAGTGAGGAGGGAGAATGATGTAAGATTTATGAATATATACCATATCAAACTTATTTTATCCAAGTACGTAATAGAAATTTCCCTGGAAGCAAAAATCAGTGTGGCACGTCACGTATCCGGTTGCTAACTAAGTTAGCAACTTGCATAGTTCGTCCATTCAGTCAATGGGTCCAACTATGTGAGTTGGCATCTATGATTTTGGGAAAGGCATCCCTGGGCTATAGTATGCAAATGAATCCCTTGTTACATCAGAAGGGTCTCAGAATCTCAATGGTTTGTTCAAAGAAGTGTGCTGTTGCAAAAAAGCTGAGATAATCAGGTCTCTCCATTTTTTGAGATGTTAGATTGGAGGACCAATGTATTTGACATATTGGCAAGAAAAAACATAATCTGCTAAGTATTGGACTGTGAATGTCTTACTGTGTGGCTTTGTGTCATTTTATGGTAAGCGCGCCATTTTTTTCAGCACTGCATACCACCGGCCACCTCTGACCCTCATGTCAGGGGAAGGTCCATTTTATCATTATTTTTATTTATCATTAATCTTCATTATTTTACAATTTCTTTTTTTCCGTCTATTACGTTCTCAATTATAATCTGTCATATGATCAGTTAGTGGCTTTCTTTGGTGAGATTTCTTCAAATTCTGTCTTTTTCTCATTTTAACATTTATGTTTCTTGAAGCACTGAAGTTAGAAGCCGGTGGAGGAATTATTGACAGCTGGGGAGTTGCTTGTGGACAGGTGGGGTTAGGGAGTGGGTCAAAACTACGGAACAGGCAATTTCACTTGAGCTCTGCCCCTGTGACCCCAGACATCACCTCATCCTGTGGCAGCTCTTTCTGTCCTCCATCATGGGGGCGAGGTCGAGGTAACTGGGTGGCCCTTTTCATGTGGGGAAACTTGGTGAACTCAAGGCCCCAGCCGGGACAAAGGGTTGCTTTCTTTTCAGTCGCATCAGCACTATGGCCCCGATCCCTGAAATTTGCTGCTGTGCTTGCTGCTGAAGCCTAATCAGCCCCCGCAGCGCTGTTCGGCTGGCGGCTGTAGATGAAAACACAAGATGACACAATGCTCACGGCGTTGAGAAGGGCTGTAGTTGTTGGCGGACATATTTGATTTTTAAAAAGAACTCTGTGTGTGAATTAATTGTGTTATTTAAAGGGGCTGTAGTTTTATCGGGGAATTACCAGGAGAGCATGCACATGGGCCTGTGGGTCTGTTGTTTTTATACAAAACGTTTGACAGCCGTGAGAGCGGTCGTCGAGCAAATGGGACTCCGCTTCCTCCGCCTTACCCCCCCTTTGCTCATAACTCATCGCAGTAATCGTTTCTGGGCTCAGAAGTCTCCTTTTTTGGGTCTGCACTCTCATGGATCTCCAGATATTCCAAATTCTTGACCTTAACGCTGGGCTTATATACAGTATTTGCCTTTATGAAAAGAATTGCTGATTAAATTTGACACATAAGCCCTCACTGTGTATTAGGTTTGCAAATGTTCTGGGCTGGGGCGCAGCCGTGGTTTCCCACTCATAATTCAGTCCTACAACCTCTGTGTTTTTTAGCAGTTCCTGTAGCCCGGCTTCACAGTGCAGTCTATGAGAATAGGCTTTTGGGATTTTTTTTACTCTGAATTTCAGAACGTTGTATTTGATAAAACAAAACAAAAGAATTTGAGGTTGAAGTCTGCTTTAGTATTTACACTAATGTCATGTGAACCTTGTCCGTGTTCATGCCCTTTTTTCACGGTCAGCATCCAGACACAGTGCACTTGTGTGGTCACTACCCATCATGGGTGCAGTGTGTGTAAACACTACTGAAAGGAAGTCATCAGTCTCTCTCGATGCTTATCTGTACTGGGGGAGGCATGATTTGGGAGATGAATTGCCTTGTTTTTTTTTCCTCCAAGATGTCTTGGAAAGGATCCTGATTCTTGAAACGCTAATTCACAGATCCAGGGAAGTCCATGAAGTAAGGGAGCCCACGATATTTCAGTCTCTCTGAAGTGCATAACTCCAGAATATGGTGAATGCGACTCAGGGTTATCATGTTTAAAGTGAAATCCATATGAACTTCAACATTTGGGGGGTAAAGCTAAAGCATTTCATCTTTGTGGTCAGGTCTTTGGCGTCGCCTGCCGGCATTACTGACGTCTTACTGTTGTAGGATTCGGGACTGATGGGCTCCGTGGCGTTTCCTCCTGGCTTTTGTCCATGTTAAACATAATTCCATAACATTCTGAAGTCCAGGATAGGGTGAACTCCATCAACGTTGCGCTTCTACAAATCTGTATAACCTCAGTGCTGCTGGGTCTGTCTGTAGAGCTTGGAGGAGCAGAGAAGCCCATGATTGTTGTGTAATTTGGTTTAGTGCTGTCTAACACAGAATTTGGTGCTGTATTCATGCATTGTAGGGGTGAAAAGAAAGCAATTGAGACAGTCCTCTTTAATTTATTTTACACTGATATATATATATATATATATTACACGGGTGCAAAATAAAATTTTTTGACCACCAGCTGAATAGTAAGTGAATGTTAAAATTTTACCAGTCACTCAATAGATTACCATTGTTTTTTTTTTTTGTTTTTTTTTTTTGACTGGTAAATGAAGGAAATATACCAGCCATTCCCGGGTTGAGAGTCTTTTCAAGATTTCGAAAGATCCTGTAAGATCTTTTAACGTCCTGTAAGGTCCTGTAAGATCTTACAAAATCTTGGAAAGATCCCATTTCAGACAAACAAGATTTAGTAACTCTTAAATCTTACAAAGATCTTGGAAAATCCTACTCAAGACAATTCTGACACCATCATAAAGATCATAGCAAGAGATTGCTCATTTTGACACAATTTCACATTTTGTGGTGGGTGACAAAGACACGTTAGTGGCAAATACTTGTTGGATATTGAACCTCAGGTCCAATTGCTCCGCCTTATCCACGACACTAGCTCAACAGTCTATATATCATCTGGTCGATTTAGCAGTTGTATAGCTGTGCTGTGTTTGAACTTGAGCATATTGGCGCAAGGATTCTCAGTCATAAACCGGCTTTGAAAACTACAGTTGAATATTTAGCGGTCAATTATAGCAAACATACAAAAAACAAACCATTTAAGTGATTATACTGCTGGGGTCTTCCAGTGCATAGAATAGCCTTATGGCGAGAGGACTCTCCGATAGACTGGCTAAAGCAATAGGAAGCGCAGATTTACTCACAAACAGCTTTTATGACAAAATATCAAAGGCAAGAAAAATTTTTGCTCATCTCTTTAGCATTTAAAGTGTATGCCTGCTGTTCTTTGAGTGTGGTGTCAATTTAAAATGACAATGCTTATATCGTTGGAATCTGTGGACTGTCCTTTTTCATTTGAGATATGGTGTGTGCATATCACAAATTCAGTTGCAATGCTTGCGATAGAGCACTGATGATTTAATTTAATTTTATTTAATGTTTTACTAGATGCCTGTTTACTTGCTTGGAACTTGAATTGTATTCGATTTAGGTAAAAACGGTCATCATGAACTTCTCGCCGAGTTTTTTCACTTTCAGCGGATATTTCGCATGATGAGGTTGCTATAAGGAAACATGCTGGAGGCCCTATTTATTATTCAAATCTTATACAAATCTATAGCCCGTTTCAGGGGCGTTCAGGTTAAGGTTTGTATGGAATGTATATTTTCCACTAACTTCTTTAAATCTTCACTTTAAAACCAGTTTTCATTGCAACAAAACCGTTGACATACTTGCGAACTTCTGGTGCGTGAAGCAGCTTTTCTCGAAGTGTCTGAGCAAAGAATTTTTTGTTGCTTTTTAAGGCTTTCCACGGTCAATTCTTCGTAATTTAACAAGCCAATCTTTCAAAAGGGCTTCATTATTTTGTGGAAATTGATGGAAACTTATTTTGCCGTATTTTCCAGACGACTGAATGTCATTATTGGTGCAAGCAACAGCAGCACAAGGTTTCCCCATTTTCAGTATGCTGCAATCAACCTCTGTGTGCATTTTGCTTCGGGGATCATGTGACCACCTGCGTAACTTGCAACGACCTCATTCCCGAGGGTGCCCGCCTACGAGAAAGTTGACTGTATTTCTTTTACCTCCTGCTCTAAAATATGCTTACCGCAACCACAATTTAACAAACAAAATTTATACGAGAAGCATCTTGCATTTCATGAGATCAAGGTACACGTGAGCAAGTCTAGCCATAAATTATGAAGTAGGCTAAAGCGCCCTGGTCTCTTATTTATAAATCAGGGCTGACTTCAATTACCATTACAAAAACTCTGAAAACTCTCAGCATTATCAGGTGTGGCCAGTTTTCATTCATCACGCCAACCTGTCATTTCTCACGCATTCGGTGTCCGTTTAAGTGGCATATTCACGTTCCTCTGTTGTAGTCAGCAATTATTCAATCAACAGCGTATGTGAGATTCTCACATGGAATTTAAGTCCTTGTGCATGGAGGTTTATCACTTTCACTGTTCTGCATAATGACTCTGGACTTATAATGCTTTTGTTTACTCAGGGATTGGAAGCAATGCATGTGCTTCATTATTGTTTAAATTTTTTAAATTAAATAAGATCATTGGAAGAAAGATGTGTCAAATTACATTATTTCATTTAAACAATTTAAACGATAATGAAACGCATTCATTAGTTAGGAGGACTTGCCACAGGGGGAAAAGATTAGGAAAAGAAAAGATAAGCCTTGAAAAGGAAGTCAGGCGTTTGTCTGAAGACTTACAATTGCTTCGGGTAAGCACTTGCATCCCCAGAGGAAAATTATACTGCTCAAAGCTTGCTTTTCCACAGCTCCAGAGACAAAATTGTGATTCTCTGTTGTTCCTCATCTTAAACTAAATTAAGATTCTTCTTCGTCTTTTATGTTTCTCCTAAAATTCACTTGGAGAAATAGGTGAGGACATTGAGCAATAGGAGTCATGTTTGAGACTTTGAGGAGATACCTTGCTAAAGCTCAATTTAGTTTCATTTTTGTCTCGTTTCTCCTAAAATTCACAAGGAGAAATAGGTTGAGCCAGAACAAATTTATATAGTGTTTTCTAGTCACCTGACATGATCCCAAAGCTCTTTACAACTATGCCTCACATTCACCCTGATGGTGGGGTCTGCCATGCAAGGCACCAACCTAATTATCAGGAGCAGTGAGGGGTTCATTGTATTGCTCAAGGACACTTCAACACATTGTTTGGAGGAGTCGGGGATCGAACTGGGAATCTTCTGATTTCTAATCTACCTGCTCTACCTCCTCAGCCATGCCACCCCCTATAAGAATATAGTGTATATATTACTTGTGTATATATATATACAAACACACACACACACACACACACACACATATATGTATATTTTATATAAAAATATTTTATAGATACATTATATATACACAAAAATATGTAAACACACACAGCAATTACCAAAAGAATAATCAAGTACACTTTTACCAATGCTGTTAGAAAAACCCTTTAGATTTTTCTGAATGCTTGGGCACTATATTTGAAACATTAGGCTCCATTCTAGATGTTAACCTGCCAACCACATATAGAGCTGAACATGAAAATTAATCATTTGAATGCAAAGTTATGATTTACAATTTTTTTAGGAATAATATTGCAGTTGCAACATCTCATTAATTATGAGAAAATTTCCATGTAGATGTGTTATTGAAGTCAGCCCCAAAATGTTGGTGAATATCCAGTCAAGAATACTGTAATATTTGCCTGTCAGTGTTATGTAACCATTCTGTTTCAGATGTCCTAGGTGTTCGTTTTTTGTTGTAGACAACCATGTAATATCAATTAAAATGAGAAGTATCAGTATATGTGTTCACATTTTCCGAGCAATGGCAAGAGGGAATATCTTAGTCATGCAGCTCCCTCTATAGATTGATTTGCCACCAGATATTCATGAGTACAGTTTAAAAAAAATAACAAACATTAATGTCTGCATGAGAATTTGCTGAGTGCTTGCAGGGAGCTCTTTATTTGCTCTGTCTGAGATCACCATGAGATGCATGAACTGAGTAATTAACAAAGACTTTAAAAGGCTAGGATGAGAATACAGTGAGGTCAGAGGCAGAGCTCCCTGATCTCTCTGCCTGAGATCAAAATGAGGTGCTAAAGTAGAGAAATGCTGAGACTGATTTTAGAGCTTGATGAGATCTCTTTCAAAACATAAAAGGAGCCTGATTTGAGCATTAAAATCTGAGACAGATTTTAGAGCTTAATGAAATCTCTTTTGAAATGTGAAATGAGGCTAATTTGAGCTCAAATCTGAGACTGACTTTAAAGTTTGATGAGATCTCTTTTGAAATGTCAAAGAAGGCTAATTTGAGCTTTTGTCTGTCTTTTTGCTCTGGAGAAAAAAATGAGAGACAGGAGAAATAAGCTATAGTCTCACTCAGGTTTCACACTGATCTCATAGTTGTCTAGGAGAAATAAATGAAACATTTCTGAGAGCTCTTTTCTGACTTTCGTTTCCTCTGGGCTCAGTCTTTTTTTTTTTTTTACCTATAAAGATAGATGGAAAGTGTACCATCATATCTGCTAGTGTATCATTCAGACTGTCTTCCCCTGATGTTTTTCCTTTTTCATAAATTTTTGCGCATACTTCACAATTTTTTGGGAGCTGAAGTTTGCGAGTATGAATTTCCATGAAAATTGCACAAATTAGTAGGCCCTACTCGGGAAATTAACAACATTAAGGTGGTCGACTCCGACATCTTAGGAATCAAAAATTGACCTTTACTGCATGCCCGTGATCTTAGGGCCCTCAGACGCCACTGTATCACTCACCGGCATGATTCTGTCATTTACAGTACTAAATGGGCCCAGGAATAATTCAAGAAACCACTGTCTGTAAACACAGTCCGCCGTGCCATCCACAGATGCCACTTAGAACTATATCATGCAAAAAGGAAGCCATTGTTGAGCATGATCCAGGAGCGCCGCTGTCTTCTGTGGGCCAAGGCTCATTTAAAATGGACTGTGGCAAAGTTTCCTGTGGTCAGACGAGTCCAAATTTGATATTCTTCTTGGAAATCATGGGAGTTGTGTCCTCCGGGCTAAAGAGGAGAAAGACCACCCCTCCTGTTATCAGCGTTCAGTTCAAAAGCCAGCATCTCTGATGGTATGGGGATGCATTAATGCATATGGTGTGGGATACTTGCATGTTTTAAAAAGCACCATGAATGCTGAAAGGTATATAAAGGGTTCAGAGCAACATACTGTTTGCTCCCCTCCAGATGGCATCTATTCCAGGGAAGGCCTTGTGTCTTTCATCTGGACAATGCAAAACCACATACTGCAGGTATTACAACAGCCTGGCTTGGAAGTAGAAAGTCTCTGCACTGACCTGGCCTGCCCGCAGTCCTTATCTTTCACCGATTGACAACATTTGGCACATAATTAAAAGAAAAGTCCATCAAAGGAGACCCAAAACTCTCCAGCAGCTGGAGGCCTGTATCAAATTCCAATAGCTAAACTCAAGAAACCTGACTCCTCAATACCCAGACGCATCTACTCCATGTTAAAAAGAAGAGGGGATATTTCACCATGGTAAACAGGCCCCTGTCCCAACTTTTTGAGACCTGTTGCAGCCATCAAATTTGAAATGAGCTCATTTTGTGGATAAAATAGTAAAATTTCTCAGTTTCAACATTTGCCATGTTATCTCTGTTCTATTGTGAATGAAATACTGGCTGGTATGATTTGAAAGTAATTGCGTTTTGATTTTATTCACAATTTACACTTTTTCCCAACTATTTCGGAATTAGGGTTGTATTTCAAAATGTTGGCCAATATGTGAATCGAATGCAGCAGGAGGAGGAAGTTCTCCCTTCAAGAATTTCTCAGCAAGATGTGTATAATGTAGTGCAATGAACTGGGAAGGAAGTTATGGATCCTTCAGTCTATCACAGTTGAGAGATTGATCATCAGTTATTCCCTTTCAGAGGTTGTAAAGGCCTGCTAAGGAAAAGACAAAGTGGAGAAGCTGCATCAGCAGATTGTTGATGCATGCAGCCAGAAGTGTCGGGACTCCAGGAGGAAATCAACACGGAATGAGGACCGCGACCGAGATTAGAGAAATGTGTAGTCTTTAATTCAAAAGATTGGCCCCATCAAGCAAAAAGGGACCTCATATTGAAATTTATTTTTGAAATGTTTTATTAACATTTATTAGATACCATTGTAAACCCCACTTAATTTTATGGAAAATAATAAAAGCAGATGATGACAGGATTGCTATGAAAATTGTGTGTGGTTTCAATTTCCAGAAATAACCCCATTTAAACCTGTGAATTTTTTATAAGATTGTTCCAAGATCTGTAAGACCTTTCCAAGATATTTGACAATTAACCCAAGAGCTTGCAAGATCTTTCCAAGATAAAGCCAGATGTCATCCAAGATCTTATCCAAGGTCGTGAAGGAACCTGCATGATCTTCCAAAAACTTGAAGATCTTATAACAGATCATGCTAGGATCGTTAAGATTTTTCCAAGATCTTTGAAGATTAACCCATGAACTTGCAAAATCTTTGCAAGACAAAGCCAGATATAATCCAAGATCTTATCCAAGAACTTGAAGGAACTTGCATGATCTTGCAAGAACTTGCCAGTGATCTTTACAGATCTTATGAAAGATCTTGCTTGGACCTTTAAGATCTTTCCAAGATCTTTGAAGGTTAACCCAAGACCTTGCTAAGATCTTTCCAAGACAAAGCCAGATCTTATCCAGGAACGTGCATTATCTTGCAAGAACTTGCCAATGATCTTTACAGATCTTATGACAGATCTTGTTAGGATCTTTAAGATTTTTCCAAGACAAAGCCAGATCGTATCCAAGATCTTATCCAAGAACTTGAAGGAACTTGCAAGATGTTGCAAGAACTTTCCAAAGATCTTTAAAGATCTTCTGAATGATCATGCTAGGATCTGTAAGATCTTTCCAAAATCTTTGAAGATTAACCCAAGAACGTGCCAAGATCTTTCCAAGATGAAGCCAGATCTAATCCAAGAACTTGAAGGAACTTGCATGATCTCACAAGAACTTTGCAGTGATCTTTACAAATCTTATGAAAGATTCTGCTAAGGACTTTAAGGTCTTTCCAAGATCTTTTAAGATTAACCCATGAATTTCAAGATCTTTCAATGACAAAGCCAGATCTTATCCAACATTTTATCCAAGAACTTGAAGGAACTTGCATGATCATGCAAGAACTTTCCAAAGATTTTTAAAGATCATAGGCAAGATCATACTAGGATCTTTCAAAGATTCCTGAAAGATCTTTCAGGAATCTTGTCAAGATATTCAACTGGGTTTGCATATTTTACCAGCCTTTGATGGGTGACTGGTGCTAATTTTGGGCCCTGCGTACCTGTACACTTCATGCATGCCTGCATTCAAAACAATATTTTACTTGAGACTTCCTGGTATTGGGTGAGGTATTTGCAGTATCCTCCTTTTGTTAAAGTTCCTAAAGTCACTAGACAGAAGAATCATCCCAATTTACTTTATTTAGCTGATTCCTATACAAAAAGCTGCTTAAAGTTGATTAGACTATGCTGGGGTCTATCATTCCTAGAGCAATGTGAAATTGAGAGCCCTATTTAGGGGCCCAGCAGCTCCTGTGGAGTTCCAATCACCTGCTTCCCTCTGCAAGATGGGCCAGCCCCTTTAATATTTGTACGATTATTTCAATGAATCACACCTCAAGTGCTTGACCAGAAGTAAAAATTTTTCCCATGGTGCCATGGAGATGTGTCCATCTCTGCAGCGGTACGGAGCCGTCGAGGTCTAACCCCCTCTGTCTGTGTCAGGGCCGGGGCCTTTGAGCATGCACTGCACTTTGTGCATTTTTTTGTGCATCTCCCACAGTTGATTGGAAAATTGATATGAACCTTACAGGTCACTCAGGGCCTTCAGCTTGCAAGCAGATATGAAAGTCACATTGAGAGCTCTTTTTGTTCTGTAGGAAAATACCTATCCCCACTGGCTGTCTTTGCAAATGAGCTGGCAGCCAGACATGTTTTTTTTTCTTGCCTTTATGGATGAGTTTACAATGTGAATGGTGATATCTTCTTCACTTCCACAAATAACTGCTCCTCCTCTCATTTTTAATGGAATGACTCCTCCCATTCTTAAAGTGAGACGTCATCTGTATTTAGACTCAATTTGAGAAATGTACACCCGACCTGGAAAGATGTTCATTGCAAACATTGTATATTATTGTGATGCCATGTTTTAAATTTTACATTGAACTTGCAGAATTTGCTTTCTGGTATTGGCTGGTAACATATCCAATCAAAAAAAATGAATGTGTAGAATAAATGACCTTGCTGGTGACATCTGTGAAATATAGATTTGTCTGAGCCTATGTTATGTTATTTGTCTGAGCCTATGTTATCATCCTCATCGTTATGTTGTGATGAGTGATCTCTCAACTAGGTGAAGCCACCATGATTGGAAAGTTGCTTAGCCTCATGAGGACTCCGCTGTAACAGTCTGCACACACCAGGACCATCATGTGAAAGCAGAGCTCAGGACTTAGGAGGGTAGTTTCACATCCCCTTTAAAGCGTGTACGGGCTAGGTTCAGTGCTATTGCTGTGCTTCCCACTGACACTTTGAATTCAGTCAATATCTCGCACCGGCCCGCTTATCACCTATTCGCTACCTTGAGCATAATGGTCGGGACCGGTGTTGGCAAAAAAGAAGCAAAGGGTTGCATTTGTGTCCATTTTGACTGATTGACTTATCAGCTCCTTCCTGTATGAAGCTGCAAGCTGGCTCATCTCTGCATGTGGTGGGCAAATGCAAATTTCTTCATTTTACTTCCTGGAGCAAACCCTACCATGATGTGGTGCAGAGCCTGTTATGCCATCCTTTAGTGCCCTGGGGTGCGATCTCCGGGGTGAGTACGTTTCCTGCAGCGTTTCCTCAACCCTGACCATGACTATGTACCTTCGGGTCATTCTATGTCAAATCACCCAGTTTTAGTAAAATGTCCATGGTGACCATCTCAGATTTTCATGACTTTTTTTTTTTTTTTTTAATAAAATACCTTGGGATATATGATGAAGCCATGCTGTTTTAGTTGCAAAGTTTTTTTTTTTTTTTTTTTTTTGAGATATAAGCCCTCAGAATGGGTAATTTTTTTCATTTTCGTTCCACTTTGCACTTCTATTCAAATGTTTTTACACACCCTTCGATCTTTTCAAGTCTTTATCTTACATTTATGTTTACAACAAAGAAATCACTGGAATCCAGTACTTGTTTATTACAAATAATAAATTTACCAAAAAAATCACAAGGAATCCAGCACAGATGATTGAAATAATCAGCTAGCTACCAACCCCTGAAGCTGCTTGATAATGAGATTATTTGAATAACCTGTGCTGGAGCAGGGAGAGATCTAAAACATGCAGAATAGGAGGTACTCCAGGAGAGGTTTGAGAAGCACTGGATTAGATCATCACTACTGATCTGCTGAAATATTGACAAAATGACTGATCCTGTTTTTTTTTTTTTGTTTTGTTATATACATGGTTTATACATTGGGCTTCAGTTTTCCTACCTTTCTGTTATACAACCAATATGACACTATTACCCTAGGACAAAATATTTTTAAAAAATTGAAACAATTACTGAAAATATTTGGGTGTATAAAAACTTTTGACTGGTAGTGTATCTCATTTGCTAACCAAGATGTCCTCATGGAATTTGGTGAGGTAAACTTTTTTCTACCCAGGCTTTCAGGACATCAAAAACAATATTTGTGCCATTTTTTTATGTATTTGTGAATGTTTCAGTATGCCGTAGTTGTTCATGCGATAATTTATTTTTAGGGTTTTTAGGGGCCCTTCAAAGGTGCTATCCTGCTTTTTTGCGACAAACTACACATGGAGGAAAAACTTATTAGAATTTTGAAGCTGATCTTTGTCCTGCTCACCTTTATGTTCACTGTTCGATGCTTTGCTCTGGCCTGTATCGGAGGCTACATTGATCACTGGCTCAAATTGATAAGGTTGTGTACCAAACTAGTCAAAACTTTAAAAAAAAGTTATTGGATAAAGACTTCCATCCAGCTGTCTCCTGAACATAAACTGTTGTCTGACATGATTTTCTGGTACTGAAGGCGTAATCTTTTGTCGAGATGTGGAAACGAAAACATTGCCAAACTGCATGAAACACTGTAGTGAGAGAGTGACGGTCTTTTGAGTTGATCCTGTGATCTCACCGACCAACCTTGCTGAGCCTGCACGTGCAACATGGAGTTGCCCATAAAAGCGATTGATTTGAGTTTATAGAATTAATTTTTTTGGACGCCGATGGTCGAACTGCTCTAAGTTTTATATTATTTTGGTCTCCAACACATTTAATTCCAGTAAAAATGAAAAGTGTTCATTTTTTGGCCCCAGTTTCCCTTTAAAACTGACCTGTTTATTTAGGATAGCATTTGCAAAATTGTTCTCTGATCAACTGCTTTCTTAAAAACCATACTCAGCATGTAATTTAAGAAAGTATTGTATTAACATCTAGTGTACCATTTTCAAGGAGATGCTGAGTGTTAATTGTCAAGGAGATGCTGAGTATTAAGTATATAATCATTGCTGATAACTGTAAAATGTCTGAACTTCTAAACTGGGGCTGTTCCTGGAGATCTACTGTTCTGTAGGCTTTCATTTCCCTAAATGTACACCTGATTCTACTAAATAAAAAAAGCTACTCCTCTCTCCCCCCTTCCCTTGGGACTCCGGGGGTGGTGCCTTGCATCCTGTGTCACACAGATTGTGCTTGATGTTTGCTCTTTGTGGCTCGCATTGATTTGGGTAAGGTATTGGAACCATAATAAAATAAGTTGTTTATTTACCTAATAGTCATCTACCAGCTGGAGACTAAACATTCAGGACACAGTAAGTCAGTAATTAACATCAGCGCTACGAAATAGGAGCTTGCTAGCTATATCTGCAGCTTGCTCGCTATTTTAGCAAGAGGTACTCTGTTACCTACTGTAATTTGCTCTTCAAACGGATGGTATTCTTCCTCTAACATTACCGTCAGCTAATTTAACTTGCGTACTGATTGCTAAACCTGTCTTATTTGTGAATAGTTTCACTTTTTGCTGGCCAAGAAACGCTCCCAGACATGAGCCGAGCCATGCATGTTCCTTGTTGAAAAGTCAGAGCACGGGCTGAGACGTGCACTGCCATCTCCTGTAAAACCACAATCATACAGGTGAAATAACATGTTTTTAATGAGTCCAATGCAACAGAAGGGAGAGTGGTGATGCAAGGAGTGGAGGAGGAGCTTATTGTCAGGCAAGCAAAGAAATTTTGTGAACAAAACTCATAAACTGTACACTGGAACGAGACCTACGAATGATGACTATCACATTGCAAGGGGTCATTTTACTGAAAAGAGCTTGTAAATTTGCTTAGTCTGGCTTGAAGGTGTTCTTCGAGTTGGAGTGAAATGTGATGGGGCAGTAAATCTCCAGGAACTGAGTTTGGCAGCACCATGGGGAAGTCCTTAAGGATGGATGTCCTCCCTCTGTCCCCATCCAGCCTGTCCTCAGTGGCCTCTCCTTCCTCTCTTCATGCAGGTGGTGGAGGAAAGCGCAATGGCCGAAGTAAGAAGTGGAAGGAGATGCTAAAGCTGCCTCATATCAGCCTGTGCGAGGAGCTCCGGCAGACCATCGGTATGTTTTTTTTTTTTTTTTTTTTCGAGTTGTGTTTTGGAGAGGTGGATGGGTGGGGCTACTTTTGAGATGTGATCTGAACCCATTCTGGCCAAAGACTGCACAAAAAAAATATACCAGTTCACCAGTTGACTTTTTCAGGGGGCAGTAATGTCCTAAAATCTGCTTAGTGCCGCTGCAGAGTTCAGCGTTGACCACTAAGAGTGTGTAGGACTAGCAACCAGCAAGTCCTACACATCCTCATCCTCATTGCAGTATATTTCTCTCCTCTCTTAATGGCACTCTAGCTCAAAGGGGACCTGTTCTATTATTTTTTTCCCCAAGTTGTAGTATTCTTGGATGTCAAAAAGGGAGGTTTATAAACATTTTAGCAAAAAAAAAAAAAAAAACCAAAACATAAAAATCTGACGTTTCTTGGCAAAAACAGGCCATTCTGAGCAGCTGTCCCCTCCATGAAATGAGCTCTGGTCTGATACTTTAGGAAACAGAGCCACCAGCCCTTTGTGTCAATAGAAAGCGACAATGTCACCATCCCCTGGCTACTGGCAAGACTCTAGATACAGATGATTGCATAAGTAGCTAGCTATGCAGGTTATTAAACTACCAAATGAGTTTGGGATGTTTTTTTGCAGGCCAAGCATTGATGGTAGTTACAATCACAAGGCAGTGTGACATGCAGTCACTATGAAAGTTTAACTACACTCGAAATTCAGTCTTTAATGTTAAGAATGATCCGAGGCTAGCATCTGTATAGTTGCAACCGTTCTCTAAATTTCCATTTATTGTGAATGACTGAGCTACTCTTCGGACCTAGTTCAATTAAAAATAGTCACCCATGCTATCTGTTCCTGTCTATGCGTGTCGTAAATTGCCTATGACTTAGCTAGCTATGGTTTCTAAATGCACAGTCAGTAAAGAACATAATGATTATGGAAAGGTGATTTGTGTATTCTAGCTAAGTAATTAAAGGGTCAAGCCTGGGTTCACTCAATTTAAGTACTTCTAAACACAAAAAACACATAAAAATTGCGTCAACTGAAAAAAGCTCAGAATGGAATTTGATTTTAATCAAATTTAATGAGTTTGTTACCGTAAAAACTGTACAAATGTGAAATCTTGTGGCAACAAAATCTCAGAAACTATACCATATTTTCCTATAATTCTTTTTTTGTTTTGAAGCGAATATCACCAGCTATACAATGACATTATCATTCTGGGTATTTTCATGGGAAAATATTTTGAAAAATTATTTGGTCATAGAATTTTAGAAATGGGTGGCAGAACCTGCCTGTCAGGTGGATCATAAATACGCCATGTATCTACCTACCCAGAAATGGCTATGTCATTGTATAGAACATAACACACTGATGCTATGGTGAAACACAGCAATACCTTGAAAAATGTGGATTTTATGCCCACCACAAGCCTGATAAACTATGAAATTTTGCGATGCAAGGAAATCGCGTTTTTGTTGCGAAACAAATGCACTGGGGGGTTTCACATGATAAAAACCCACTTAAAAGATATGGTTTTTTTTTTTGGTCTTAAAAATCACCTTTTTTGAATGTTTTAAAAGATTTTTAACAAAATGTGGGGGAAAGATTTTTTTTTCCTAGTCTGATCCTAGTCTTGACCCCTTAAGTAGTTTTAAGAGAGGCTATCAATCCATACAAATTTAACCACAGTTAGACTGGGAATTCAGTGCAAATATTAACAGAAATTAATTAAAAACGCATTCCTAGCTAGCTTGCTACAGATTCTCCTTGAAAAGAAATTGAAACCACTGCTTTTTTGTATCTTCGGAAAAGCATAATAGGTCCCCTTTAGTTTAAATTTCATTGCCACTCCTGAGTTTCCCTGACTTCGGTTAGTAGTGTAACATTTAAGTAGTCAAACAGAGTGGATGGCATACGCATATAAGTTTCTGCCAGTTGAAGCTAGGATGTTGCTATCCACTCAGCTCTTTTGTCTACTGAGGCAGGGAGCCGATGTTGATATGTGTGCCTGTCTTTGCTGCCAACAACAGAGCTGTTAATGTGCTTTGCTCTTCACTTGGAAGTAATGCCAGAGGTCCAGCACTTAAAAAAAAATGGGGCACCTTCTCAAACTAGCTGTGGATGGAGATATTCAGATGAATAATTCTCATAACATGTGATGAAGGAAAGGTTGCTAAATTTGAATGGCATGCCGAATGCTATGTTTTATGGAAAAAGGCAGCCCACAAAAAATTGAATTTTTCATATTCTGTCACAAAAAAAAAGATGCCGGGAGACTGAATGTAAGGCAAAATGCATATTGGATTAGCTTTTTTCCTGTTGGTGTTGTATGGAAAGTGGTTCTTGTTTTGGTCACTCAGACACCACCTGTAGATGCTGATATGAGGGAGTCTTTACTGGATGAATTTACATATGGCAATCTTGCACGACATCTGAATGAGTGAAATTTGAGTTGGCCACTGTTCGCTTTCATTAAATGGCGTCTGCAGTCAAGATTCATGTCATTCTGCTGAGCAGTTTGTTACAAACACCCTGCTTTGAAGTTGTAATAGAATATTTTTATAGCCTATGTGAGTGAGCTTTATGTGGCTAAACTTTAATGAGCTCAGCTTCCATATTTCGCAACTGAAGATAAATATTTAGCCCAAGTGTCTCAAGTGCTCTGGCAGGAGTGAAGTTCTGGCTATTAGTGACTGTCAGTCCCGCTTTTGAGGTTGGATAATGTTGGATATAATTTTTTTTCAACATTTTGTATTTTTTTTAAACAGTGTAAAGATTTTTCAGCTGTATTTTTGTCTGGTTTCCGCAGACTTCAGATGGTAGCACAAAGAAGAAACTTCCTTTTCTAGTGGCTAGGAAGCTGTTTCTGTTTGTGCATCATATTATCATTGTTGGCTGAAGTGTGGCTCGTTCTTGTAGTTGGGGGTGTGGGGAGCGGGGGAAGTGTGGGATTGTTAAGACCAGGCTTGATACTGTGCAAAATAATGTCTACATTAAGTATCTCTGAGGTATGTATAACTCTTTAGTGGGGGGAAAATGATAAGCTCTTTTGGTCTGAGTGAGTTTAACGTGCCTCTCATTATGTTTTCTAATGATCAGAACTTATTCTATCAATGGTTAGTAAGTGGGATGTTCGATTTCCTCAATATTTAATCATATAGACCAGAGGGATGAGCTCTAGCTTATCAGAACTGAAGTTTGGTGCATTTGGTCTATTATTGATGTTGGGCCTAATATTCAGGAGTAAAAACAAACTCCTCAAGCTAATCGTGGTTATTCGAAAATTATTTGCCTGCATGTCCGCATAGATCATCTCTTCTGTGACAGTTTTACGGCAGTGGAACACAGTGATAATGGTGAAGAATTCACCTTTTCTAAACTATACCTGTGTGGAAGCATTTTTCTAACTTGAAATATTTTACTTTAGTAACTTACTATTGCTAAACTAACTTACTATGTTACTAAAAAACAGCCTCCTAATTTTCACTGGATATGCATATCATAAAGGCCTACAAAAGATGTGCCTAAAGGTGACCTTGCCCTATTTTTCAAGGTCACTGGCCTAAAAATATCACCTCAAACTTCGACATTTTGCTTTATCTCATCAACTATTTCAGTTACAGGCTCCTAATTTTTACTGGATGTGCATCTCATAA
The DNA here is from genome assembly GCA_029721435.1 of Gymnothorax reevesii. Classification (NCBI taxonomy): domain Eukaryota; kingdom Metazoa; phylum Chordata; class Actinopteri; order Anguilliformes; family Muraenidae; genus Gymnothorax; species Gymnothorax reevesii. Next base: position 96,986,062 of record CM056579.1, on the reverse strand, counting down.
AGGCCTACAAATGACCTGCCTAAAGGTGACCTTGGCCCTTTTTTCAAGGTCACTGCCTAAAAATATCACCAAAAATGTCGACATTTTGCTTTATCTCATCAACTATTTCAGTTACAGGCTTCTCATTTTCACTGGACATGCATCTCATAAAGGCCTTTAAATGACTTGCCTAAGGTGACCTTGGCCTATTTTTTCAAGGTCACTGGCCCTAAAAATATCACCACAAACTTTGATTTGCTTTATCTTATCAACATTTTCAGTCACGGGCTCCTAATTAGCTCCCGCCGCCCGAGTGGCAGGGGAGCTATGGTATCGGGCTCCATCCGTGCGTCCGTCAACAAAAACTTTGACATTTTGTTTATCTTAAAGGCGGGAGCTTCTGGGACCGCCAGTACCCTATATTTTAACTTTAATCGTTAATCTGTTCTATCACGTCTATTCTTTCATTCCAGACTACAATGAGACATTAAACTGCGTAATTTTCTATTAAAAAACTGAAAAAATTGGGGTGTTCCAAAACCTTTGACCAGTAGTGTAAAACAATGTCTTGTTTTCCCTGCCTAACAGAGAACAGGGAACATCTCCTCTATGTAGAATGTTAAATAGTTTCTAGATTGGCCACCAGGGGCCAAAAACTGATTTAAGTGTTAATGCGATAACTTCAGTAATATTTCAATTAGAAATTCCAAGTTTTGCATATAAGTAAGTATCATAAAGAGGAAGAACTGATTTGATTTTGGACAATTTACAATTTCTAAATTGGCCACCAGGGACAAAAAACTGAAAAAATCACTGTTTTTATCATATCTCTAGATATATTTGTCCGATTGACCTCAAATCAAGTGCAAATGAAAGTTCATGACTTGAGGATGTGTCCCACAATGACATTTTTGCCATATCTTTGGAACTGTTTGTCCAATTGGCATGAAACTATGTGCAACTGCAAGGTCATGACCTCACAACGTGTCACATGATGACATCATACCTGTATGGTTCAATATTTTGCCACCAGGTGGCGCTTTGTGATGGAAAATGACAATTTTGGCCATATCTTCAGAACTATTTGTCCGATTGACCTGAAATTAAGTTCAAATGAAAGCCTATTCAAGGTCTATTCAAGGATTGAGATATTGGAGGATTGGGGGCGTTAGGGGATATACCCCCAGCCGTCGCCTCCGACGGCATAAGCCTAGTTTGGCTATGGTTTTCAAAAGGTTGCAGTGTAAACCCAAAGCCCCTAATTACTTGGAATGTATAGCTCTACATATTAAGAAGAGAAAAGACTAGGTATTGGCTTATCAAAAGCTCTTCTGCATTTGACAGGATTTTATGGTCTGATGCAGGTTTTTTTTATATTGTTTTATAACTTGTAGCATTTCATTACCCTACCTTAAATAAGGTATTTCTGCACTTTTTCCACCTAAATCCTATATGGCAGCGTCATTACAAGCAATATAAAATGTCATTGACCTTGTGTTTCTGGATTTTCCTTAATAACCCCCAAGGGCATTCCCTCTCATACCGAACTAATAAAGCCCTCTATACATTAAGAAAATGACTGACTCAGGTCGGGAATTCTTCGGACTGAAATCCTTGTCCATGAATTTTTAATGGTTGTTGCTTTAATCCAAGGTGGACTATTTGCCGAGGCCCCAGCCACAGTGGAGCCAGTTTAGGTCTGTTGACATTTGGCTGGTATTTGCTTGAAGTTACACTTGGTAGCCAGAATGGTCTGTGGGAGCCTGTTTATTGGGTAATATTATTAAAATTTAATTGATCGTATGGTTGGTTGATTTTTTTTTTTTTTTTTTTAGGTATGTGTCCTATCTGTAGATGTAGTCATGATCCCCAGTCAGGGAGCAGTCCTGTATTCTCCATCTTGCAAGTCATTCCAATTGAGAAACCTTCTGTATTTAGCCAATAGATTCAATAATGAAGTGTGAAAACTCCCTGTAGATTTGTTAATGTAGTTGACTGGCAGTGGACAGCTGAGCCTGAATTGGGTTTAAGCAAATTGAAGGGCTCATTAACCATGGTTTTATCCTGAGAATTGAAGTGAGGCTTAAGAGGAAGGAGAAGTAGGTTGGATAGAAAGGAAGCTGGCTCTCTTCGTCGCCTCGTTGGCTGCTCCGGGCTGCTCTGGCGCTGCAGGCAGAGCCTCGGTGCTTTAGCGTGGGGCGCCTGGCGCTTTTGCCTTCAGCCGGGCGGGGGTCCAGCAAGAGGCCAGTCCCCGCAGGAAACAATCGGAGGAAATCTGTTTCTCTTGGAACGGCCTTGGCGCAAACCTGCTGTGCTGCTTTTGACTCTGAGTGTGTGTGAGTCAGGGTGCAGTGTAGGGGTCTGCTGGACTGTGTGCTTGTGAGAGAGAACAATGTTAGCTTTGCGTGTGTGTGTGTGTGTGTGTGTGTGTGTGTGTGTGTATATGGGTCTATGCATCTGTGCATGTTTGCATGCGTTTGTCTGAATCTATGTATATGTAAATCTGTGCATGTTTGTGTGTGTTTGTGTGAATCTATGTGTGTGTGTGAGTGTGTGTGTATGCGCGCGTGTGTGCGGGCCTGTGCACTTGTGCGCATGTTTGCATGTGAGTGATGTCCTTTGGGCCCAGTGGATCATCTCTGGCATTCAGGTCTCTATCGGCCTGAGCCCTCTCGCATCACTGCTGCGCTGTGACAGGTGACACTGCCACATCTCTTGATGAGTCTTTAGCCTCCGGGAAGCTCTCTTGCATATTGGCCTGCTTGTACTCGCCAGCATCCGGCTTTTAAAAATTTGCTCATGATCTGCAGTAGCACAGTGACGGTGTTGAGATGCAATGACATAACATCCTCCAGCCAGATAGAAAGATGGATCCAAGACCTGCGTAAATTTGTGTGTGTGTGTGTGTGCGCGCGTGTGTGTGCGCGCGTGTGTGTGTGTGTGTGTGTGTCCACTCGAGTGCGTGTGTGTGTGTGTGCGATTTATCCCATATCCCCGTGATGACTTACTGCGCTGGGCCTTAGGTTTTTGGCAAATAATGTGGTTTTATGAGGTGTGCCCTAATCCAGTGCCTGTTTAACAGATGAGGCCAATCTTTCCTGGGCAGGAGGCTGATGATTGGCCTTGTTCCTGAATTGTGCTTTTTTTAGGGAATAGAGCTTATTTATTTGAGGTCTGCCTTGTCTCTGCTCAGATAAACCGTATTTCAGTGTGTTTATGCTTACATGTATGTCTGTGATTTTTTGTGCCTCTTGTGTATCTGTGTATGCATTAGCATCTGTATGTGCGTGTGTTTGCGTGTGCCAGACTGTGAGTGAGTGCGTGTACCTGTGTGTGCGTGCGTGTATTTCTGGTCCTGGTAAAGTCTGTGCATTGAGGTGCTAATAACCTAACCACTGGTTGTGTGTGGTGGGCAATGATGATGTGGGTTGGGGTAAACGATGTGACTTCCTACCTGTGCTAAAGGAGTGCTCATGGGATTGTGGGATTTGTAGTAAAAACAGGGAAGCAAGCAGCGCTTAGAAACAACAATCATTAGCAAGGCCGCTCTCATCGCTTCCTGGAAACACTGCTGGGGGCTGGGGAACTTTTCAAGAACCCACCTCGACTCTGCCTCTACTGTGGAAGTGGACCATATGCAGTCTAGCTAGCAGATGTGGTAAACCGATAATCTTGTGTTCTTACTCCAGTGTTATTTAAATCCCCCACCACGATCTAGATAGGAGCTATAGAAATAAGTGTTGCCCTCCCAATTGTCTGTCTGTCTGTCTGTCCGTCATGCTTCCTCTCTGGGCCAGAACTTCTAAACCATCCAATACTTTTCCACTAAATCTAATATACGATACATCGTATTGTGTAGATGTACCTTCTTTTCTTCTTTTTTTTTACTCCTATCCATCCTCTTGTCTATCTGTCTGTCCCTTCATCGTGTTTCGTTTCCCGGCCAGAACGCCAAACCATTCAATATTTACCAACGGAATATAATACAGTATATAGATGACGTCTTTTTGCGTAGATTTGCTGTTCCCTGTTTCCATCATTCCTCTGTTTTGGGAGAATGATTTCAGCTGTTTCCTCAATTTTATTCCGCAATATCAGCCATCCTTTGGTGGGGTATTTAAGTATATCTTGCTCGTCTTGCTCTGTGGTGAAGCTGCGCAGCGTACTTTGAAGAGCTGTAACGCTCAGTTGCTTTCAGCCTGTTCAGGAAACACTGAGGGCCCCTACTCGTTTTCTCCGATCAGGATCACTGGCTTTTTTCTCTTTTGATGCAGTTCGCATTGCTGTGAAATCTGTAATCTGGCTCTTTCCCTCTCTTTCCCTCTAACAGTGTTGGGAAAACTGGTGAAGGTGAAATGGTGACATGTTTTGGAGAAAAATAATCTGCGAAATGTATAGTTCTGAGATTCACTATTAAACCAGACCATTTTATTTATTTATTCATTATATCCCCAAAATATGAGTTTCAGGGATATCATTGTTTCGCTCCTCCTGCCGCTGCGTCCGCCCCGCCACGTCCACAGATTTTAGCTGTTAGCGCGATAACTAACAAAATATTTTACATTGGATTCTCATTTTTAGCTCGCCGGGACGAATAACGTCCGGAGAGCTATTGTCGTACCCCCGGCGTCCGCGTCCGCGTCCGTCCGCGTGCAGAAAAACTTTAACCTTGCCCCCCGGCGAGCTTTGTTGTCTTTCTGACAACTCTTGTTAGCTTATGGGTAGATATGGTACAGAGGATGAACTGATAAAATTTTGGGCAAGTATGAACTCCGAGGTTTGCCACCAGGTGGCCTATATATTTAAAAAGTCAGGTTTTTTGTCATATTTCTGGAACGATTACTTACACAGACCTCAAATTTGCCTCATATTGTAGGTCTAGTAATGGGGAATCTAAGGGGGCTTTGAGGATTGGGGAATTTCGGGGATGTACCCCGTGCTGCCGGTCGCTGACAGCGTAGGCCTGGTTTATTCTTGCTCACCTTCCCCCCCTCCCCCCCCATCAGTCGTCTTTACCATCACGCTGCCATTCATGAGTGAGGTTGTTTGTTGAGAAGTCACGGCTACTTGGTAAATCCCTAGTGTTAGTGCAACTGTCGTTCATGTTGCCAGTAACTGTAATTGCCACTACTGTTGATCTGCGTACTTGTTTCTTTGTGGCACAAATGCGGTTCATATTTATCCCAGACCATGTTTGGTATATCTTCGTTTCTATTGAATTATCCAATTTAATGATGGCATATTTGCAAATATGTACATTTGTAATGTATATTTTGTATTTCTTGATCAATTTCTGGGAACAGTACATTGTATTTTATTCTTTTGAGAAAAATTATACATCTGTTTAAGAAGGCTATCCAGATACCTTTTTAGTGAATTAGATTAGGCGTCATGAAAATAGTGAGCCGCACTGTAGGAAAGTGATTCATGAGAGTGTAAATAAGTGGGACATTTGGAAACTTCATCTGCTCCCAGTTTGTTGTTTTTAGCAAAGCTGGAAGACTGTTTGAACTTGTATCCAATGACTGTGATCGTTCACTGAGTGTAAGCTTTAGGAATGACATTAATTTGATTTAGGTAGTGCCAGAGAGAAATATTCAATGCTGAATAGCTGTAGAAGTGCTGTAAAAAATATTTCAATTTCTTTTGGGGAGTTTTTTTTTTTAATCATGGTATGCCAGTTATTAGGGTTCTGCAAAAGCAAAGTTTGGGTCTTAACAAATAATGTTAGGTGTAAAACTGATGGAGGAAGTCACTGCGCTAAGCTTTCCCGCATTCAAGAGCTGGAGAGTGGGTGAGATATTATCAAAGGAACACACATACGCTTCGTTTAGGGTTGTGTTGTGAAATCTTTATTTTTTAGGCTGTGAGAGAGGCTCTTATCCAGTGATGGTTGAGATGGGGCAGTGCTCTCAGCAGTCATGTGTCAGGACACAGGAAACTGTGGTCGGCTGGGTTAGGGTGGTGCTGCCCTTGCTTGCCTGTTTCTGATAGCAGATCTGAAAGAGGACCTTGCATTGCATTTGTCAGGTCTGCCCTAGCCTGTTCCTGCTGATGTACCATCCTGTTGGTTTTACACACGGGGTTGGGCAGGCCCTGCTCTGCTTTTGAATGCGGTGTACTTTAATAGAGTTGGAGTGAAAACCTATAGGAAGGTAGATCTCTGAGAACAAGGTTGGTTATTACTGGTATAGCTATCGAGTGAACAAAAACATATTCTTCAATATCCAGGCATGGGTTTGGTTTTAATTGACTATGCCTCTGCTGAGATCTAGAAAGACCTAGCATGCCATCCTCAGAAGAAATTGAATTTTACTCTTATTAGCTCTAATTATGGATGGCAAAAATCTAATGACACTAGCCATTAGTATTATTTGAAATGTCAAAATCAAGCTTCTATTTTTATTTGTTTGGAAAAATCTGGAATCTAAAAGTTGCAAGAAACTTGCTCAGATGAACTTACCAGGTTTTTTTGGATGACGGGAGGCCTGTCAATAATCTCTTTCCCTCCAATTAATATCCTTTTGCGCATTTTCAAATCGATCGCAGTTTGGAATATTCCTCAACGTTTAAAGTCACTTAAACAGATTCACCTTCCCTCAAATTCTATAAACGTTTGTTTTACTTTGGTAGCAGTATGTCATAGAAGTTTGCCGTCCTAAATACCTTCTCAGAGTCTGTTAAAATGCAGTGTAGATAAATTCAGAGAAAAAGGATCTTGTCAGCGCAGGACTGGACAGCCGGACTTGCTCACTCACACATCGTTATTTTTGTTCTCTTTATTGCTCCCCTGCGGACCTTCCGGCTCTACTGTTTGTTGGGTAAACACAGTCTGAGAATGTGCACCGGTGCTAAGGCATATGGGTCTGGACTTTACCTGGCTTCTGACATTTGGGCAACTTCCTTCTAGTACTATTGGAGATATCCTGTCACATCCTGCTTCCACAGAACTTATCCGGAGATCCATGACAGGCCTTTCATGTGATTTGACATCTCGGTGCTTAATTGAGAAAATAAATCGCAAGTGTGCAAATGCAAAATGCCAGGTGACTTCCAGAGTCTGATGAGTGTGAATGCTGTAACACAAAGCTGGCAGTTTGGACTTTTACCTCATTCTTTGTTTTCAAATTTAATGGGCTGGGCTGCCAAGCCAGTAAGAAATAATTTTCACCCCAAACATATCTACCGACTGCACTGTAAGTGTCTACTGGTCATCAGTCCTTACCTCTGTTTTCTATGTGGCTGTAATTACCATTAATTTTCATATTTTGTCTCTTCAAATAAATGTTACAGTGCAGTGCCCATGCTGTTCTACTACACTGGAGCTAATGACTAGCATAGTTCTGCTAGTCTGTCACTGAACCAAAAAAAAAGGCAAATCCAGTTATGTAAATTACTCAAAGCCTTGAGTGACTCCTGCCCTAATCAGAACACAGCTATTTTTAAAGGGAGATTTTTGGGGAATCTAAAATACTGTATGTATGTGCTAAAAAAATGGAAGAAAAAAGACAGAGAATGAAGGAATGGAAGATAAAATGTGTACTGCTGTCCTGTGGGCTTCAGTTCCCCGCAGTGCACTGCTCATCACTGGTGTGATCTCCGTATCTGTGCTTAGGTGGCTATGCAGGAGGTATCACTGTTGCCCCAGTGCAAGGAGGCTGTAGTTTTGAAATGAGCATGAGAGTTCTTCTGCGTATCTGCGTTCCTGGTCCCACTGGTTTCCTCATATCTGCTCTCAGGGAACAAATACCACTTTTAAGAAGCGTAGTGTTCACAGTAAAATGATTTAAATATACTTGAGGGAATTTAGAACTGCAAGTGGTTTTGGGATCCATGTTTGAGATCCAAATTAAGAATGACCGCAATGTTAATTAAGCATTTCTGCGGATTGTTAAAGGCCCTTTATTCGTCAGTGAGCGGAATATTCCCAGTCTGGAATTGTGAGCTCATAGCTTCCCATTTTCTCTCCTCGTTCTCTCCACAGAACGGGATTATTCCAGCTTGTGCGAGAAACAGCCAATTGGCCGGCTGCTTTTTCGACAGTTCTGTGACACGCGGCCAGAGCTGAAGCGCTGCATCGAGTTTCTGGACACTGTGGTAAGAGCCTGACCCTTGGAGTCGCTTTCTATGATATTAGGTGCTCCGTTTTGTCTGGTTGTTTTTCAGTCTTGAGAAAATGGTGAGTTTTTTTTGGGTGTCTTCATGACAGTGTTATGCTTTGCTGTGCTGTGGTATGTTATTCCATGGTATTCCCTGATACACAATACTGCTCTATGCTCTGTTATGCAACATGATATGCAACATCTTGTTGCGGTATGCTGTGTTATGTTATGCTATGTCACATCATTGTATAGTGTGATATGTTGCTCTATTTTATGTGGTACTATGTTATGCCATGTAATGTTTTTTTTTGGTATGTTATGCTCTGCTGTGTTAAGCTGCGCTGTCACATCATTGTATTAATTATTTCGTAAGTTGTGCTAAGCTATGTTATGCTATGTGATGTAATGCAACACTAAAGGAATAATTCCTGAGAAGCGGTGGGTTACAGTGATTTTATAAGGCACTAAGTGCCTTAGTGCCCCTCCGCTGTTATAAAATCACTGTAACCCAGTGCTTCAAGGGGCTTATTGCTTTTATGAAACAGTTACCCTACATATATCCCATTTAAATAAACACAAGAAAAAAAAAAACCGACAATTAATTGTGAATAATGCAACAGTAAAATTGAGAACTATTCATTCTTCCACCAAGCAAGACAAAGTGGACAGAATGGTTGGCAAGCAACACAGACGCCAAGATTGCTTTTTCATCTAGCGCCATTATCATGTCACATCAGGCTATTTGGGCTCGTTAATGTAGATATACTATAAAAGCAGGCTATTTTGAATGTCTCCTTCAGTCTCCCGAAGACCCCTTTAAATTATTTTATATTCGTTTCGGTTTTCCAGTTTACTTGTTCTCAACTTGCGCCGATCGGCCATCGTTACAACCAGCAGCGAGAGTAGGGAACGATTGACTTTGGTCCTCCACACTTGCCAGTGTCCAGGAAAATATGTGGAATTGTGCATTAGTTTGCTAGCCAGCTTGTCATCTAGCTAGCAATGGGTGTGGTTACCCTACACATAGCCTATAAAATAAACACAAAAGAAAAAAAGTCAACAATGTTTCGCTAATAGGCTACTGAAATAGCGAGCTAGCTAGCAAAGCAAAAGTGATATCGAACTCTGTAATGCAATAGCTAGCTAGGTAGATAGCCAACTGGTTAGCGGGTTAAAAGGCGAAACTTCGATAACACTGAAATAGCAAGCTAAAAGTCTTGAAGCAAATGTAACGTAAGTTGAGAGCAGAGTAGTTCGTTGCGCGCAGGGATATTTTGTGCTGCGGCCTGCCACAGTGGGTTACAGTAATTTTATACCGACATGAAACGCGGCTCAGCCAATCACAATTAAGGATGGGAAGCACCCATTTTATAATGATATTTTATATATTGTAACACTATGTTATGACTATACCAGTGAGAGTTGAAAAATGGCAAAGGAAGTGCTTTCATAATTCTCGAAAGCTGAATGCAAATGGGCTAAATGTGCTTTTCCTATGGAATCTCATATCTCATTATTTCATCAACTGTTCCAAAACTGAGGCTTGGCAGGTCTGAGTACAGTCTGATTGCATGCATCCTAAAAAGCTGAAATGGTGTTTTTTTTTTTTTGGCAATTTGCCCCCAATCCTTTTGAATTTACCCCAGAATTTAGCCTATGGGAGCGAGAATGAACCCCCCCCCCCACCCTGTACCAGGTTTTCTAAGCGATTTTTATGGGAATGGACTAGCTCCCATTTAGTGCATATTGTTATGTACAGTTTCAAGTCAGACACATAAAATTTACCAAAGGCTGTCTGAGAAGTGGAGAGAAATCTTTCTCTCTTTTCATATTCTGTTTATATTTTCGCTGCTGGAGTGTATTCACCGCGGGAAGAATAGCTAAGTTTTAACTTGTCCAAGTGTTAGGAAATAAATTCATTCAGTCAAATTTATACATTTGTGGACAAGTATGATCTGCCATTTCATATTTGTGCTTTAAGATTTTTTTCAAATGAAAGTACCAACTCCCCCCCTTTACTTCTGACCCCTGTGGGGGGGACTGGCCAGGGAATTCTGGGATATGAGGCCCAAAGTTGAATTTCCACACTAGTCTACTTGATCTCCGCTTATAGTGGGAGCTTTTGTGGAGCGTTTGCTCTTTATTTAATCGTATAGCTTAGTTTTGGTAAACTGAGATGAGTATGACTGGGGATGTTGGTCTTCATTGTTTTTGTTTCATTATTTCTGAAAATTGCTCCATAATATACTACTAGACCATATCTCCAGACGTTTGACCTCTGATGACTTTGAAAGGTCAAACTTGAGGTCAAGGAAAATATTAACAATGTTAAAAGGTAGGATTTGAAATTTCAAAAAAATTATTTCTCAAAAAGTGCCTGAATTTTTTTTTTTCTAATTTTGGCAATAAACTCGACTTGGTACACTTGATGCACTGTGCGAGTGCCATTTTCAATGGACAGAAGTGGGTGTAGTGGGGGTGCTGTACTTTAACATTGGGTCTTATCGAGAAAAGGCAAAATGGCCTGTGGAAGCTAAATGGTTGCAGATAGAGATTAAGGTTGTATTATTGACATATTGAATGTCTTACATCGAGGGCTGACTGCAATAAGTTATGTCCAGATCAGGGTTTCCGCTAGAAAATATTGGCACTGGACAACATGACCGGCAGGTTTTCAATTTATCGGACAAATGTTTGAAATTCCGGTCAAATATCATCTGAATTTATTGAGCTTTATTGATTTAGCGGAATTTATTGATTTATTTATAATGTAATCTTTTTACTGTAAAGTACGATATATCAAATGAGTGCTGTCAATTGACTCACGTGTGCAACTTCTAAAATAAAAACTTGCACAAGCCCGCGCTCTTTTAACATGAATGTAAAACAATTGCAACTACAATTTGCAAACAAACCAAAAAAAAAACCACACACACACCTGGACTGGCTCATACCATTTTAATAACGCGCCGTGCTGCCAACTTGTAATCAAATGGATGCAAAAAAACTAAAAAAAATCCCGCAACATGTTTCTGGCTCGGGACATTTTAGCCTGCTTTTTACAAATTTTCGCTGCAGTGAGCCAGCAGCTGAATTAAAATCAAAAGTCTCAAGCGTCTCTTCGCAACTTGCAATGCGCATCAGTCGTGACCTTGTTCTCCCCCAGCCGATTTCGCTGCGCTGTTTTGGTCCGGTGTTCTGACAATTTGTGCAGCTTTGTCAAAAAATGCTACCGTAATGCAAAGCGATCGTAAAGTCTTTGTTTTCACCTAAATATTGCAATATGAATTTGTGCAGCTTTGTCAAAAAATGCTACCGTAATGCAAAGCGATCGTGAAGTCTTTGTTTTCACCTAAATATTGCAATATGAATCAGTGTACAGGAGTAACTTTATTTGTTGGCTTATCATAACATAAGCAGATGTTATAATGAGTTGGATAAGCTTGTTTGAAGATACAGCATATGCCCATATACGTCATTATCATCTAATTTCTGCATTCTCAGGAAAACCCAGCGTGTTCATGCAAATATATTTACGCTTACAGGTTGAAAGGCGCACTGAAAAAAATTTATTCTTGTGATTTTTGAAGATACTTAAAATATGAGCGAAGAAACAGCCAGAGATTTTAGGTTTGCGTATGCGCAGAACCGCAAAGTAGCATATTTTGATTGGTAGAAAAATTTGACAGAACACCAGTTCTGCAGCACACTGGAGACAGGGATCACGCAGGCTATTTTGGCCAGTTTAGGCCACTCAGGGTGGCCCACTTCAGATTGCATCTCAATCTTTACATAATCCTTCACCTTAGACCTGTTTGGTTTCAGAAAACAGTTTTTCATATTAGATTGTTTCGACATGCCCAACCTCTCCCGTTATTGTTGTTGTAATGGGCGGTGCATGCTTTGTCAGAGGAAATGAAACAAATGTGACAAGTTAAGTTCCGTGAAAAAGTTTCATTCCACATATAGGCCTGGCCCTCACATTCATAAAAAATAAGATTTGGGGTTTTTTTGTAATAAAATGGCATGTGGAAATTGACTGCTTTAACAAAATTCAAATTATGCTTAGAGGGAATATTTTCACCGGACATTTTGATCGGAGGGGTTAAAAATTACCGGACTGAGCTGCCGGGTGGCTCACACGGTTAAGGCACTGTGCTGCAGTGCAGAGGTGATCAGAGTAGCGCACAATTGGCTATCGCGCTACAGGGTTACAAATTGGGAAGGGACTGTCGGATTTGGGTAAAAACGATAACAGCTTTGTTCGTTGCTCCAGCGCCTCCTGTTGGCCAGACGGGCGCTCGTCAGGAAGACTCCGGGTTGGTTCATGTCCGGGTATCCTCCGCCCTCGCTCTGAACTTGCGAAGATTCAACCAGCGAGTGTATAAGAATCAGTGGCTGACAGGCACATGCTTCGGAGGAGAGCCGTGAACTGTCTTCACTATCCTGAGTTGGCAGCAAGGGGTCGCATACGAGCAAGCTTTGTACATAGTTCCCCAATTGGGCATTCCAGATTCGGGTGGGATTGGAGATGCCAAATTTTTAAAGAAAAAAAAAAAAAAAAAAAAATTACCGGACTTCGGCAGATTTTACCAGTCAAAGTCCGGTAATTACCGGATAACGGAAACCCAGGTCCAGATGTTATATGTTGGACATAACTGTTTCTTGCAGTCAGCCCTCGATATGACCTATGTTTTGGCTGTGTTGAAGTTGACCTCAGACTGGATTGATGTTCTCAGTGAGTCCTCTGTTCACTGGTGCTTGTCAGTCAGCTTTTCATAATTTTTCCATCATCTTATTTTTGTTTGCTGGAGTCGGGAGCTGAATGCTGATTGGAGCAGTCTTTCTGACCGAGCTATTCTATTAGTCAGCCCTCTACTTGTCTAAGTTATACAATACTCCCATCATTCCTACTCTTGATCCTCTACTGGAAATTAAGGTCTGCCATCACTTTGAGGTCTTAAACCAACTGAAAAGGCTTTTCCTTTAAGTTATAGGAAATATTTGTTCGGAAGTTTCCATAGATGTCTTTAGCAAGGAGGCCCTAGGAAGACCTTAGCAGAAGTAATTTTTGTGAAATATGGGGTGTGTGAATGGTGTACCCATGACCTCCCATCCGCTATGCCTGTGCCTGAAATTGCTTCCAATGGTCATTAAAGGACACGACAGTCTGGGGACGCTAACAGCACTGTGGTCTGTCTTCTACAGGGGGCGTATGAAGTGGCTCCAGATGAGAAGAGACGAGCCTGTGGACTGAAAGTTTTAGACACGTACTTCAATAACGGGGTAACGTCTGCTCCTCTCTAGTCTCCATTCCTTAGTAATTTAGAAACATTTTTCTAATTTTCTTCACTCTAATTGAAATGGTTCCTTTGATGGTGAACGTGATCTGGACGTATCAAAATCCTATAAGGTCTCAGATCATTGCTGCGTATCGACAGTAACAAAAAGACGAAGAAAAGGCATAATAAAAAATACTTACTTTTTAAAGACTGAACTTTATCATCTATCATTAACCTTTGTTTTGGAAAGGCATATTTGCAGAATTGAAATTTGGACAGGTGAATTATAATGGGAATGCAACTGTAGCATGGAGAGTTGTTTGTCTGGTATAGCTTGCCGGTTATGTGATGTTTACAGCCATGATCCTCCTTAAAACTGTGCTAACCAACTGTGTTCCTGGAGATCTACTATCCTGTATGTTGTCATTTAAAGGTTATATTCCTTTTTCGCTAATTAGCAGGTCTAAAAGAACAATCTAGTTAATGAGGTTTGATGTATTCGGGTTCGAGTGAAGACCCACAGGATAGTCGCCATCTAAGAAGAGGGCCAGTTATCCCTCCTGTGGTCAAATGGTGATTTTGGGCTGAACCATCTGTTTTTTTTCCCCCCCCTGTCTGCCCCTCGCTCTCACTCCATTTCTCTCTCATCATCTGTCTCTCCTTCTGCCTCTCAAACTGCCTACCTCCTTTTCTCTCTTCCTCTCTGGTTTTGCAGTCAGCGGCCCATCTCCCAGACATATCTCAGGAAGTGGTGACAGACTGCAGGGAGAGGCTGGAACAGAGCCCCTGTAAGGAGCTCTTCAAGGAGTGCACCAGGTGAGCTGCATCTGTCCATTATCCCTGAGGGGTGGAGCCATGACCATCAGCCTCTGGGCTGATATCAGCTGCTCCGCTCAGGGATGGTTCTCAAGATGCGTAGATCTGTGTGATCAAGAGATTCCATATCACCAATTATGAGAGTGGTTCTGGGTTCAATTTTGCTTTTAATTTTTCTTTGATCACTTAACCTTTTAAGAGTGCCATTATGCCACTTTTAGTTGCTATGTTTAGACCAATCAAAACATATATTTTATGTTTCATTTGGTTGCTATTCTTTCTTAACCAATCAGAACAAGCCTTATAGATGACATATGCATAATTACATGGCATAGCTACACACTACACAATTTTTTGAGTTTTGCCTGCAAATTATTGTAATCAAATTAGAGGAAAATCTATTTAACAGCAATTCAGACACTCTGGACTTCGGAGGATTTTTGCCGGTGGATTTACAGTCCAGAAGAGAAGGGAAGACTATGTCAGCAACATCAGGGTTTCTTTTGTCAATTCAGATGATTGATCTGACTTATTTTCAAGTGAAAGTGAGTTCCAAAGTGAAAACAGTTGGAGTGATGTCTGACGTCAAAAAGGAGTCATACAACTTTTCTGTAACATTATGTCGTTTAGCTTATAGTTTTTACTGTACAGAGCTTTTTGTGAGGGTACAATAAAAAGTGGCTAACTGGCCAAAACTGCTGTAGGAAGGAGGCGCCTATGATATGTTTACTCCTGGGAGGTAAAGGGTTAATGCATTTTTCCTGGGGCTGCTTTGCAATAATTTTGTAATTGTTGTTTCAAAGAGCTTGTCAATTTTCCTTTAAATATTTTTTGCTTCCCCTACTGAATCAATGTGCCTGGCAACACACTTGATCCCAAGGTTTCCGACAATCCCGAATATGTCCTGATGGATTTCAAGAAAATGTGTATAAAATGATTCTAAAAATCTGTAGATTTCCCATTTAATGCAATGCTGGGGCCATTAAAACTTGGCATTCCTGGATTTGAATATTTCTCTCAGAATTGTGATGTAGCTTCGGTAAAGCGCTGCTAGCAGCAGATGCAAAATATATGTCTGTTATTGTCCCACAGTGTAAAAAAAAGATATTTTTCTGACTTTAACTTGCTATGGGGAATATTTCAGTGAAAAGTTTGAGCTTAGGTGGTTAAATGCAGTCCCTAAAGGTGTCTGAAAAGTGGTGCAGTCTATAGCGCAAAGCACCCAGTTGGCAGCATAGGATAGAACTTTCTGGCATTTTATGTTCAGAGGGGCATTTTGGTTGGGTTTGGTCTCTGATACCCTTAGCTGAAGTTTCACTCACTATTGAGGAGGAAACTGGGCCTTGGAGGCGCATTCTTGCCAAGTTTTTTGAAGATTATGGAGTTCTTATTCATGTATTGATCTAGTTAAAGTGTCAGTGTGATGAAATATGAGCCTCTATTGCTTTATTTGCTCTAGTACCCATGTCACAGCTCACCTTGTTGACTTGCATAGTGAGGGCTGTTAGGAAACGAACAATGGAAATGGCAGATCTTTTAAGTATAGCAGGGACAAATAGTCTTGCGCAAATATGACTTTGATATTAAAGATGTTCTGGGAATCGGTACAGTGCTTTTTATTGTGTTCTATCTGCATTAAACAAACCATACTGGCTTAAATAAACTCATGTTGGCACTTTGAACCAGAACACTGATATTTACCGTGATAATGTCAGCTGTCGTTTTATGCTCTGTGTGTTTATGGAGTAGGCTTTTTTTACCGTCTGTTTGAAAATGCAGTTAAGGTGCCCCGTGATCTCTTTCACTTTGTGTTTGTGTACGAATTCTTCACACTCTTCCCAGTATTGCCTCTCTCAGATACACTTTACTCACATTTACTCTGAATGGTTTTGGCTTAAAATAACCCACCTGGAAAAGCAATGACTGGCAAAAAGGAGCAAAGGGAAGTGCTATGGTTCCATTGTGTGGCCCTTGGGGAACTCCAGATTCTCACGTATGAGAGACTATAGCCACGGCCTTCCATAAAAGTAACTGACCGGAACTCTTTTGCTTGCTCTGCCACTAACACTAGCCAAATAGAGGCAAGTGGGCACTGTTACGAGAGGTGAGCTGCAACGGATATTAACAAAGTTATCAAGGGCTAGCTCACTTTCTAACGCACTTGGAACACCCACCTGAAAAGAAGGAAGATGGAGTAGTGGACTGGCTGAGGAAACTGGGCTTACCTTGGGTCAGCAGCCGTACAATGAAGCCACGACAATTCTCCAGCTTGGTAGCTGATGGCAGCGAGCCCAAGCAAACGGGCTGCGGGTAGTTCAGTTTTAATGGCGAGTCGATCGGTCCGCAATACAAAAATAAGCGCTGTCGGTCGGCAAAGTGCAAGTAGACAGTCCTAGTCGGAGCAAGCAAACTCCAAAGCAAGAAAACAATCCCGATAGCCTGAAGCACTGCAGCAACATTCTCGGCCGATTTCATCCCACTCACTGCATAACAATCTCACACAGGTGCAATGTTGCACTTGCTTTAATTAAGAAGGCCCCACCCAGTCCCGCCAGCCAGCCAAAGATAGAAGGAAAAGGGAAGAGACAAGCCCCCGTTGATCTTGAACTCCTTCCTAACAGTACTTTGTAAAATCTTTGGCCTTAAATGAACTCTCGAGAGAGTCTATTTAAGCCCACTCTTGCAATGGTTGATGTGACTGAACATTTTACAGCATAGTTATTTTGCTTCCCTAACTTCTGGAACGCTAGCTTATTCCTACTGTTCTCACCATGCATTGCTATAGTACAATTGAAAAATACACTTGCTGTATATGGTCATCAAAATCATCTTCCACACTCTCTACCCACACACTCATTTTTCTGCCCCAGTCTCTACCTCCTGTAGCCTATTTCTCGTTCTGTAGTTCTCTCTCTGTCCCTATGGCTCCCTCTTTCCCTCTCTCTCCTTGCCTGGTCCCTCCCACACTCTCTAATTCTCATATTTTCTTTGATCATAATCTCTCCATCTGTCTCCCTCATACTCTACCCCCTCTTCCTTTCCTGCATCTCCTTTGTATTCATCTCTGCTTCTCTCCTTTATCCTTCTCCTTTTCATCTACCCGTCTTCCTCTCTGTTGCCCCTCCTTCTCTGCCCTCTCCTGTTTGCTGTTTGATTCATCTCTCAATCAGGTATAAGCTGTCGGTCGTTACCCTCTAATTGGTCGATCTCCCATTCCACCTCGCATTAATCCAGCCTATCCTGGATCAGAGCTTTGGCAGCCCGGATCTGCAGAAGGTCTGTGTAACTGAGCTGAGGTGTGGGGTTAGGGCCTGTGCCATTCCTGTGGTTCACCACAAATTGGCCCCTTTCTCTCCTTAAAACCCTGCACTCAAACCACTGCTGTTGGCTGGGGATACCAGAGCTGCAACCCTCTTTCTGTACAGGAGAGTGAGCCAACACTTCACACTCCACTGGGACTGCATTGTGTCCTGTGTTTGCCATCCACGCGCACACACACTCGTATACGTGTGTTCAGACTCATGTACACGTATACAAGAGCATACACTGACGCACATCCCAGTTCACCGTCCCGTGGACGTAATAGCACAATCGTGATGACAGGATCAGTGACGGATGCAGCAAGACACACTCGGTGGTTTACAGACTGAGACATGTACACGCACGCGCTCATGCACATGCACACAGACTCACACATAAATAGGTGCAAGCACACGCACTGACACACACCCCAGTTGACCGAAGCACGCGTATGCGTGTGTGGGGGAGGGGTGTCGGGAGGGAAATGGAGGGGCGGAGGCGAACAGCCTTTCCTGTGTCGCTCTGAGGCTGGGCGAGCAAGCAGACGAACTGTGGCGGGACAAGCCTACTTCTTGCCGGCGTGTCGGCAGCTCTGTGGCAGTGGCGCCCAGCATGGTGTCTGTCCGTTGACAAATGCCTGGGCGGGGTCTCCACCAGCGTTTCCGCAGGCTCACAGCTGGCGTCTGCTGGGGGGTGGGGGGGCGCAGATGTTATCAACTAAACTGGTTCCTTTGGTTCCACCTTGCTCCTGACCTCCTCCTGAAAATTCTGTTTCTGATTTCTTTTTTTATTCAGGAAAGAGAGATGCCTGCACTATACGCCCCATGACTAAGGCTTCCAGCTGAGTTTTGTGGTGTAGGGGCATTTCAGTTTTTGTGCATCATCCAAAGGTTTTTTTTTTTCCCCCTAAATATTCCGTGCTCAGATATCTGAGTAATGTTGTCCCAGAGCCTTGAACATGGTTTTGTTTTCAGGTTTTTATATAGACAATATTTAGTTTAATACTTTTTGTCTTTCCTCACTATTGTTACTTTTTGTGGAATGTTAAGCCAGGGATATTAAGTAGTTGGTGACGGGCCTGGTGGCGGCCGTTTGGGGATGACAAGTCTTCTGGGCTTAGAGAAGCAACGTAGAATTTTACGGGCACTGTGAGACTTTTGCGATCTTCCTCTTCAGGTCACTTTGGAGGATGGAATTTGTGAAAAAAAATTTTCCTGGAGTAGTTGCACTCCAAGGTGGAAGGTGTACACTCTGCTGCAGGGCACAAAATTAACTTTTTTGCCCACCAGCCAAATGTTCAGCCTGTGAATTCAAATTTTACCAGCCATTTAATAGGTTACCATTATTTTTTTTGGCTGGTGAGTGAAGCAAATCTACCAGCCACCAGCATATTTTACCAGCATTTGGCTGGTGCTAATTTTGGCCCCTGCTCTGCTGGCATTGTGGGTAATCTGGAGATTAATTCCCTGATTTCTTTCATTTCTGTTTTTCTCGCGTCTGGTTTTCCTGATCTCATCACTTTGCTTTAACCCCATATCTCAAATATTCAAACCCAGGACGCCTTATGAAATGGAAAATCTCTGGATTCATCGTTTTACTCATTTCCCTGTAATTTAGCCGGACATATTTGGGATGGCTGGAAACTTGAGATCTCCACTAGAATTTTAAATGGCCCTCAAGTTCCACAGGTTTGAATACAGCAACTGCTTTTGACAGACCTATATATGGGTACATAGGTTTTATGGGGTTAACAGAAAAAAATTTTACTGTCAGGGCAACATTTGTCCTGCTTGGGCTGATTTGTAACTTGTCCTAATCCTCTCTTTTTGGCCATCCTGGTACTTATGGCATAGATTTGCTGAGCTATTAGCATGCATTGAGATTTTGTTTTTTCTCCCAGGTTTTTGAATTTTGAGGAACTGGGTAGTATCTCACTGCAGTATTGGTCGCTCTATGGTAGAAGGAGGAGTTAGGATGGCTTTGGAAGTGAAACTACTCAGAATTGCAGATTATTTGAATCGCAGAGCAGTTTTTGCTACAACTGTCCACGTTATGTGCTCTGTTTTGCCACCATGCCCCTTAGGTGCTTTTACAACCATACCTCAAATTTGCTCTTTTACAACCGCACCCTATTCCCTCTGTGACAACCATTCCCCATATGCGACCTGTTACACCTGCACCTTTCTTGCTTTTTTCCAGGATTGTTCGGGAATACCTGGGTGGAGTGCCCTTCTCCTGCTATCAAGAAACTATGTATTTCTCTCGTTTTCTACAGTGGAAGTGGTTAGAGAGGTGAGTGTTCTAGTGAGGAATTTTCCAGAAAAAAGGGAAGTCCTGATAAAATGCGCAAGCATTTTGTCAAGAATGTGAAAAAAAAGACTGGATCCTGACTTTATGTGCTAAAAGGTAGTTGTTTTTTTTTTTGGTGAGGTTATTAATTTCCACTTCCTGTGTTTTTCAGACAACCTGTAACCAAAAACACGTTCAGACATTACAGAGTGCTCGGAAAAGGGGGATTTGGAGAGGTGGGTGCTCTGTGGGCCCGTCCTTTTGGCAATAAATTCAGATTTTAGCTGTTTGGAAGAGGGGAAGCAGGTTGGGACAGCTCTGTGGGCTGGCCTGTGTCCTGGCTGAGTCTGTTCTGTCTCCTCTGTGTGAAGAGTGCATGTCATTTCTGTGTTCATGTCAGTTTCCTCCCCCAGTGCAAAGACAAGCATGACCGGCTAACGGGCTGGAACAGGGTTTCACGTAGTGTGAGTGTCTGTATATGTGTGTGTGTGTGTAAGTGTGTGTGTATATATGTGTGTGTGCACGTGTGCTTGTTCCTGAGTACATTTTGTGTGTGTGTGTGTGAGAGATTAAATGGTCTGTGTGTGTTTGTGTGTGTGTGTGTGTGTGTGTGTGTGTGTGTGTGTGTGTGTGTGTGTGTGTGTGTATGAGTGTGTGTATGAGTGTGTGTGCCAGTGCGTGTGCCTTAGTACTTTTTGCGTGCGTGCGTGCGTATGTGTGAGAGAGAGTAAATGGTCTGGGTAACGGTGTGTGTGTGTGTGTGTGTGTGTGTGTGAGTGAATGATTTGTGTGCGTGGGCATCTGTGTGAGAACGAATAGTGGGTGTGCACACGTGTGCCAGGCCCATATACAACTTTTTTAATTTGGGGGCTGTTAATTTGGTCCGCAATTTGGGGGTTTTAGATGGTCCGTAATTTGGGGATTTTTTTTGTCGATGCTTCAAAATATGTTGTTATGGATCTTGCGTATTACCCCTGTATATAGGACTACTTGTATATATCTAAATGACACATTGTAAGCATCATTAAGTGAATAACCGTACTAAATGTAAAATATAAAAATGTTGTCTTTTTGTGATAATTTGCGTGGCAGCTCTAATTATAGTGCTTTCACAACGGAAGGATCAACAATTGTTATGGTTCATAGTACGCGCCACTGGCCGGGGATGACTTTCTGGTAACCAGGGTTTGTAAATTGCGAAGGCCTAATGGCTATATATGAAATAAAGACCACTTCACTCGGGCTTGAGACTTTTGGGCTAGTAGGAGTGGTAGGTAGTTCGGTATCGAGACAGGGATAAATCATGGCCAGGGTTGCAATGTAGCTCGATGAACCGAATCAGTGCATTGCATGGTGTTCGACGACTGGTTGTCAGTTGGTTCGCACGTGGTTCACACGCCTTGCCTGCACGTGTGGGAGGTCGCAGAGAAGTGCCATAGAGTTATTGGGATTTCGATATCACGATATTACGTCATCTTATTCTCCAGCCCAACTTCAGGTCATGATCACAATTACATACCATATTGTCTTCGGATACGCCTGGCCCAAAGACCACTATGTGTGACACACACCACAATGGCTGTGCGAGTGAGTGCGTTGTAAGTGTTGGTTCACGTTGATATGGCAGTTGCCACACCACCTCTGCCATTTCCGAACAAACCGCTCCATTCCACCACCAGTTACCTTCAGCATTTCAGCCTGCCGCTTTTTAACGTGGGCGTAGCTTGTGCTCTGCAGGTTATCGGATTTTCCAGTCGAGTGAGGCCGTCCATTAGGTATGGTCAGTTGTCATCTGCTCGGATGGGAAAACTCGCACAAAACTGGCAGAACCACAAAGAGAGCTGGAAAAATCGTGCCAGTAAACGTACGCATTTGGCCGTACGCATTGTGGTCTCCGCTGGTCGGGCGACATATTTTGTCCATGTGCTGTCCAGTAACGAAATGTACCGGTAGTGTAGATATTTACTCCCGGCCAGCGAATATAACGATACTTTGATGCGTGTATTGCGTCTGTATTTTGGGGGTTTTTTAGGCCGCCAATTTGGGGGTTTTCTCAGAGCTTCTAATTTGGGGGCCATTTAACGGTCTCTAAAAAGGGCTGTATATGGCCCTGTGTGCTTGTTTATATTTGTATGTGCTCTTGTGTGCTCTGTGGTGGATTTGATGTACACAGCTTGGGTCCTTCCCTGCCTTTTACTCATTGGATGCTGGTGTAGACAGTTCCACTCTTCTCAATAACCAGGTTAGATAATGGATGAATTAATGGATGGATGGATGCAGTGTGGGCTACTGGAGGTAGTGCTCTACCCTCTGGGCTCTATGAGTACTCTCACCTCTATGGGAGCTCAAATGGCCTCTATCTCTTCCTACAGGTGTGTGCCTGCCAGGTGCGGGCGAGTGGTAAGATGTACGCCTGTAAAAAGCTGGAAAAGAAGCGAGTGAAGAAGAGAAAAGGGGAAGCGATGGCATTAAACGAAAAACGCATTTTAGAAAAAGTTAACAGTAGTTTTGTAGTAAGTACTACCTTTTTTCTTCCCCAAAAAACATTTTGGTACGCTTTCGTGAATTTGTGAATTGATTTTGTTTGTTTTAGTCTGTGGAAATGTCATTGTCCTGTTGCTTTTGTGACTGAGAGGATGTTGTCCTCAAGTTTTTGGGGAGTTCATGGACAGAAATTGTCGTGTTTTACCTGTCAATGGAAATTTTTATGTACCATTCTTGTTTTATGGTCGGCTATTCAAAATATGACTAAAAATTTTGCTGTGATTGAACTTCCTATAAAATTAGCTGTGGTGCTTGAAGATTTAGCACTCATTTTACACAAAGTTGTGCAATACTTTTTTAATTCTTTTTTTTTTTGTTCTTATTTTTGCCCGTAAAAGACAAGAAAATTGGCAGCTGTATTTATTTAACTTGCTTGGAACAGACTTCCTTGTGGATGTTTGTGACAATGCCATAATTACCTCCGCCAAGGAGGTTATGTTTTTGCTGGCATTGATTTGGCTCTTTCTGTTTGTCTGTCTGTCTGTGTATGAAAACTCAAAAAGAAATGAACGGATATCTCTGAATTTTTGTGGGTGGGTTGCTGTTACATCAGGGTTAGACCCTTTTGATTTCGATGGCAATTGGTCAAACAATGTGACCAACACAGCAACCATCTCCAAATCCTATGTAGCAGATACAGAGGATCTTACGAGAGTGGTTGTGTCATATGAAAGTTATGACACGACTTGAGTAAATTTTGCGTTTTATGAGAGTTTTTACAAGCAAAAACCTAAAATTTATTCACCGAGTGTCATAAATTTCTCATGACATGACCAAGTGAATAAGATTCTGTTAATCACATAACTGAATTTAATGGATATTTAAATTTAATGGAAAGTAAATGTAATTTTCATCAGTGCCCATTGAATGTTAACACTGCACTAATTACACCAGACTTGCAACGAGTTGTTAAAGTTGTTAATTTTGTATTGTACACGGGCCTAAGGCCTTTTTACGAAATAAACTTGAAATACAATACTGCGCTAACCACATCACTCTGCTTAGACGGTCTCTGAATCACAGACATTCGCGGCTGAATGAGCAACGGTTTGTAAATTCAGTCAACTGAGTAACTAGCGAACGTTAGCTTGCTAGCTAACAAAGTAATGTTACATAATGGTTTTGTATTGTATTGTATTGTATTAAGTATTGCGTGCACATTACCTAGCTAAGTAACGTGAACTTAGTTATATGAGTGGCGCTTAACTAGCCTGCGACAGCACTGAGCCATACTGATTTAAAGGAACAGTCCACCGTATTTTCATAATGAAATATGTTTTTCTATGAAATGAGACGAGATGATACGTACCACTCCGAGCTTTGAGCGACCACCCAGTCAGCCAGACGCGCTGCCACTCCTGTTAGCATTTGTAGCTAGACTCATTGTGGTCAACGGTATTTTTCGGGGCTGTAGTTAGATGCGACCAAAGTCTTCCACGTTTTTCCTGTTTACAAAGGTTTATATGACCAGTGACATGAGTTCGGGTTCGGGTACGCAAATCCAAAAGTGGCTTTTTCTATGCTGTGGGAAGTGCGTACTATAATGACAGGCGTAGTAACACCTTCTGCGCGCTTCGACAGCGCATTGATACCTTCACTTCTGATTTCTTTTCTCTCCCACGACCCCCCCTACTTCCGTAAATACAACCAACGTGACTGCACTGCACTACTTGGTACACAGTCAGGAAGTTGCTTGCAGAAAATTATAAGTAAGGGATAATTAACGAGAAGGTGTGCATTCCACGGTTTTAATGCACAATGCGGAATTCGCGTCGAGTGGTTGCCTCCGTGAGGAGCATTAAAACCGTGGAATGCTCACCTTCGAGTTGATTATCCTGCTTATACCATGGTCATTTGCCAGCAATATCAAATCGCAGCATTAATCTGAAACAGAGATTATGCATAACCCAACATTATGCGCCATTATGCGGACTGTAGCTTACTTGCTACCCACAATTACAATGAACTTATGACGGTTTCCGCAGTCAGCGAGCTGAAATCAGTCTGCTGGCATAGCACGTAACGTTAGCTAGCGAACTGTCAGCAGTCGCTGATACATGAAGTGGACACGTTAGCTTCATTTGTAACCGTACTCAGTTACAATCTTTTAATGGATAAAGCCTGACTTTTATGCTGCTATAATATTTACGGTCGTTATCGCTTGAGTACGAGTCAGCGAGGTGAAATCAGTCTGCTGGCATAGCAGGTAGCTAGCGAACTGTCAGCAGTTGCTGATACATGAAGTGGACACGTTAGCTTCATTTGTAACCGCACACAGTTACAATCGTTTAATGGATAAAGCCTGATTACTTCGCTGCTACAATATTTACGATCATTATCGCTTGAGTACGAGTCAGCGAGG
Organism: Gymnothorax reevesii; assembly: GCA_029721435.1. NCBI lineage: Eukaryota > Metazoa > Chordata > Actinopteri > Anguilliformes > Muraenidae > Gymnothorax > Gymnothorax reevesii. The sequence continues at coordinate 96,961,388 of CM056579.1, read as the reverse complement.
TGAAATCAGTCTGCTGGCAAAGCACGTAGCTTGCGAACCTTCACTTCACTTCCTCACATACGATTCATCTTCGTCCGTTTCTTCTTCCCTCTCACGGTCCATTTCGGCTAGCTCCTCCTCGGTATAATCCGGTTCAGATGGATATGGCTCCGGCTCCGCCACAAGCCAGTTGTCGGCATCTATGTCCTCCATTTGAAAATGTTCCATAGAAGCACACTTGATTATTTTCTTTTATACCATGGTCTGGGTGAATGTTTTTTTCTATTTTTTTCTAATTGGCTGGCAGCTGGCAGGTATGCATTAAAACCGTGGAACCGCACAGGTAGTTCGGCTACGGTCGTTTCACCATTCGAAATTCATCCAGTACCCAACTTGTAACCATAGCAATGTTAGAGCTGATATTTGACTGGGTACAACAGAAACCTAGCAGCTCATTTATTTCCACTAAATTTAGCGGCGTCATATAAGTGTGTCCTGCGGGGCGGTTAACAATGGGTACTCAAGCGATAATGACCATAAAATATTGTAGCAGCGAAGTAATCAGGCTTTATCCATTAAACGATAGTAACTGTGTACGGTTACAAATGAAGCTAACGTGTCCACTTCATGTATCAGCAACTGCTGACAGTTCGCTAGCTACGTGCTATGCCAGCAGACTGATTTCAGCTCGCTGACTGCGGAAACCGTCATAAGTTCATTGTAATTGTGGGTAGCAAGTAAGCTACAGTCCGCATAATCGTGCATAATGTTGGGTTATGCATAATCTCCGTTTCAGATTAATGCTGCGATTTGATATTGCTGGCAAATGACCATGGTATAAGCAGGATAATCAACTGGAAGGTGAGCATTCCATGGTTTTAATGCTCTTCGCGGAGGCAACCACCCGACGCGAACTCTGCTTCGTGCATTAAAACCGTGGAATCCACACCTTCTCGTTAATTATCCCTTACTTATAATTTTCTGCAAGCTCTGGCTTCCTGACTGTGTACCAAGTAGTGCAGTGCAGTCATGTTGGTTGTATTTACGGAAGTAGGGGGGGGTCGTGGGAGAGAAAAGAAATCAGAAGTGAAGATATCAATGCGCTGTCGAAGCGCGCAGAAGGTGTTACTACGCCTGTCATTATAGTACGCACTTCCCACAGCATAGAAAAAGCCACTTTTGGATTTGCGTACCCGAACCCGAACTCATGTCACTGGTCATATAAACCTTTGTAAACAGGAAAAACGTAGAAGACTTTGGTCGCATCGAACTACAGCCCCGAAAAATACCGTTGACCACAATGAGTCTTGCTACAAATGCTAACAGGATTGGCAGCGCGTCGGGCTGACTGGGTGGTCGCTCAAAGCTCGGAGTGGTACGTATCATCTCGTCTCATTTCATGGAAAAACATATTTCATTATGAAAATATGGTGGACTGTTCCTTTAACCAACGTTACACTCGGTATTCAGTTTGGCTTGGTATAAACAGCAAGACGTAATGCAAAGCGATCACCCCCCCCCCCCTCAATTATGTCACGAGCTGAGCTATAGTAAAAGTACTGCAGTTATGTGATAAACCTTGAATTTCTTATGAGGCAAGATCACTCATCAAGATTTCGACTGTGCTGCCTTGGCGGAGGTTTGCACTCTCGGAGTGCCTCTAGTAATGGTACTTTGAGGAATTTTGTTTGTTTGTCTGTCTGTTAGCAGTGTAATACTGGGTCCGTTTTACTTCGATTTATTCACTTATTACTCACTTGCTTTACTTTGGGGGCTGTACAGAAAAGAAACGCACGGGAACACATGGTCTGGGTTACTTGCAGTCTTTCATTCATTTTTCCATTCTCCTCCTCCCCCTCACACATCACCTCAGATACATACATATCCTTACATCATATCACTCCGCCGATCTTGACCAACATTAACAACCTTTCAGGAAAGGAGTACCATATCATGTAGTTCCTGATGTAAATTAAAGAATAGAATACTCTTTTCACTTATATGAATTACTTATTACCCAGACTGTAAATTATCTCCAATATGAGAAACCAAACGTGTGACAACTTTTCCAAAAATAAATCTCATCTTACAGCAGGATAACTCAAAAAGTTATGAACAGTTTGGCATGAAATTTGGCAGGATGATAGGTGGTAGTCCAAGGATGAGTTGATTTAATTTTTGAAGTGATTCAGCACATATTCTATACGCGGAAGAATTAAAATATATCTTCCTAATGTTGGTCTGTGTGATATTTCTGACTGGAAATCAAAATGTCATGAACGGTTTGGCATGCAATTGGGCAGGATGATGGGTGGTAGTCCAAGGAACAGTTGATTTAATTTTGGAAGTGATTTGGAACATACTATATCTGTTCCAAGTATGGCGTGGTGGAGGTATGCACACTACTAAAAATCTATAAATGTCCCTTTAGGTAATGATTGCGTTTTTTAACGGAGCACCCCGGTAACTGAGTGCTTGAACGACCACAGTAGGCTGATAAATCGTGACCAATTCGATATCAATAGAATTACTTGACCGTTTGTAGAAGAAATGCAACTCTTATTTTGTAAGAACATTCATTCATTATTAATTTATGTTCAATACGCAAGAATTTTGCTTAGAAATGGCCTCGCTTAGGGACGGATAAAACCATTCAGGTGAGTAACCGTAACCTTCCTGCGGGCAAACAAAACGTTCACACTGCATTTACCAAACTTACACGCTGTGCAGGGGCTGTTCATCGGCACGTTCGAAAATTTTGTGCATGTGCCAAATTGTTCGCCACTTGGATCGAACAATAACAACAACTTCCCGCAACTTATTAAAATGAATAATAAGAAATTTAAGAGGCCCAAACGAACTTCAGCTTATGCCAGCGATTGCCAAAATTTTCCCATATGCTGGGCCATTTCTGTGGAGTGTGATGGCCGCATTATTTTTTCGGAAGTTCGTGTTTACAGTGTCCCCAGCGCAAGGGTGCTTGCGCCAAAAATGCTGCCATCGCGTCATGTGCGAAAACTCTGCTGGTCATCAGAGTGCTTGGTCAAGAACCTCTGAACTTTGGTAACTAGGGCATGCGTAGCGTACGCTAAGCTTTTCTTTTCAACAGTGTTCTGCATTACGTCTGCGTTTAGGGCTGTTGCCTGCTGAGGTTAAATTACTGTTCGTAAGACATTTACAGAAAATGCTGAAAAGCCCTGCAAATGGTCTAGCTGCCGAGTTGAACCTTCGTTTATCATATAGTAGATATCGTGAAGCCATGATCTCACTTCATTTCTGTACCTCTGTTGAAAATTTGTGGACCGCGTTCTTAGCTGCTGTATGACGCGCCTATGAAGCAGCCTATTGAAAATCATACCTGCCGAACTTATTGGTGATAAAACCAAGTCTACAGCAAAAACTGCTGAAGTTGGATTTGTTAAACGTGAACTATAATAACACTGCGAGTGTAAACATAGTTTAAAAACAACTGCCAGGTTTGTGAAACTTAATGTTTTTTGTGAAAACAGGGAAAGGGGCATTGTCAGTAAATTTTTAGAGGTTCTGTACTGCTATTATTCTTTCAGTAACACTGTCATTTTTCTTGCTTTTTAACGGAATGTTTTGCTTTTGTGCTGCCTTTTGGAGAATATGGCCATGCACAATGCGCTCAGTGTAAATCCCTGGGTGCATGCTCATAGCTTTAGCGCTACCTGCAGAGGCCCGTTCCACTGTGTCTCTTGCAAGCATTCACAAAGCTTGACTGTGTGATGTGGTCATGTCACTGACCCATATTTTGTGTGTGTTACATATTTTTCCCAGCATGCAGGGGCTGCGACTTGAATTCTCTCCCTTTTCCTTTATCTCTCCACAGGTTAGTTTAGCCTATGCCTATGAAACAAAGGATGCCCTTTGTCTAGTTTTAACAATAATGAATGGTGGAGATTTGAAGTTCCACATTTACAATATGGGAAACTCTGGCTTGGACGAGCAGAGAGCCATTTTCTATGCTGCTGAGATCTGCTGTGGGCTGGAAGACTTGCACAGGGAGAGGATTGTGTACAGGTAAGGTTTTCCGTCTTTCTAACCGCCAGAGGGCTCACAAGTGGGGCTCTCACTTGCTCTGGCTGTTAATAATTGAAAAAATCCAAGGCTGCCTTCCAGTCCATTGAATCTGCTGCCCTCTCAAAATTACACTTACTGCTTTCTTGGCTGTACTTTTGGTTACATTTCACGAGTGAAGTTTTCTGAAGGCCTGAAGATTCCACCTAATGGACTGGAGCCTATGGTCTGTTGGGCAGCCATTTTGTCTTTGTTGAGTTTACTTGCTGTTTTGCGGATTGTGGAGTCAAAATGTGCTCAGCCACAGCCCGGTTAATCAGATTCATGTCCTTGCACTCGCAACAAATGTGCAGTGTGGTCTGTATGCATTCGGACAGTCATTATGCATGAAAATGACTGTAATTATAAAGATTGGCTGACATGGATTTAGCTTGGCGGATCACTGGCACATCTAGAAAAAATGGAAAAAAATCACGTTTTAGATTTGAGCAGATGTAGCGTAGCTGTGTAGAGACACTTGCCTTACCACTGAGTTCCCATACATGCATTTTGGCCACCAGTTGTCTTAAAGAAGTGGTGGGCTTTAAAGGATTCCATCAGTTTAACATTGTCAGTTTGCACTTTCCCCCCCATTTTCATTGTTTCTATTCCATACATAATATGAAAGTATTTAAACAAAGCATGGAATCTCAGCCTAAACGCTGTCAGACTGCATTGGTAATCTAGTGCCCTTACTCCTCATATTCAATTACGCTTCTGCCAAATGGTCTCGGAAAAAAATAAAATGTACCATGTCACACCATGGCATCTCACGATTGATTTTCCTCACTCTCGCTCGCCCACATGCCAACCCTCAGGCTTGAAATACAGGCTTTTTCCAGCTGCACAATGCAGCTCTTCTCACTGGCTGCTCTCTTCATGCCTGCATCACATGGTGATTGACTGAGACCACAAAGGCACCTTCAGGTGATAGAACCTGTGTGCTGCAGTTTATTGTCTCTCTGTGCCTCTGGAAATGCTCTGTTGATTTTACTGCAGGAACAGCTGACAGTCTCGATGTAAAATAGCATTTATTATTTTTTTTATTTCTTTATTTTTCAGGGACCTCAAACCTGAAAATATCCTTTTGGATGACCGTGGTGAGTCATGTTGAATATCAAAGAAGATTAATGCAGATTTATATCTGAATTGCATCTGATATGGCTAAGAGTCCAAAAATAAGCTAATGACTGTGTTTGGAGTCGCTTGCTACTTAACAGCTGGATACAGATCGTTACCAGAAGTAACAAATAGTGTACAATATGTGATTATAAAGATTTTTTTTTAGTCAGCCTAAGATAACCGAATGGTACATTACACTGACCAAATTTAACAGTATTCAGTCTCAGCTGACCTTGTGGTAATAAGTCCCGCTGATGCATGGTTGATCTCAATAGCCTGGTCGTCATGTGACTTTATAGCTCACAATATGGTTATTTTCTCATTCTGTCTTTGACAGTTTACGATGGGGAGTAGCATGTAGTATCCATCATGTACAGTACGGAGTACGCTCGTATTCGATTCCAAACATGTCCTGGTTTTTATGAACGCAGTCAGTTTATTTCATTACAACACCATTTCCTAAAAAGTTGGGATGCATAAAAGAATGCAGTGATTTGCAAATCACTGTAGCCCTATATTTAATTGAAAATGGTGAAAAGAGAATGTATTACATTTTGAAACTGAAAGATTTTATTGTTTTTTGAAACTGCTCATTTTATATTTAATGCCAGCAGCATGAGGAAGGTGGGATGGGGCAACAAAAAGACTAAAAGTTGTTTAGTGCCAAAAAAATACACCTAGTGGAACATTTCATGACTAATTTGGTAAATTGACACCAGCTCAGTTACATGATTACGTAAGTCCTTCAGAAGGAAAGATGGCGAGGGCTTCACCACTCTGCGAAAGGCTATGAATAGCAGTTTATGAATACCCTTTCTCAACATAAAAATTGCAAACGTTTGGGGATTTCATCCTCTACAGTACATAGTACAATTGAAGGATTCAGAGAATCTAGAGTAATCTCTGTACACAAGGGACAAGGCTGACAACCAGAACTGAATTGGCGTGAGCTTCAGGCCCTCAGCTATTTAAGATGGACTGAGACGAAGTGGAAAACTTTCCTGTGGTCTGACGTGTCAAAATGTGAAATTCTTGTTGGATATTATAGCTTCTTATCAGCGTACATTTCGAAAGCCAGCATCCGTGATAATATGGGGCCGAATCAGAGCACATGGTTTGCGTAACTTGCATTTCTTTGAAGACATTAATGCTAAATGATACATACAGTTTTTTGAAATAACATATGTTTCATTCCAGTTGTCTTTTTCAGGCAAGGCCCTGCTTATTTCAGGAAGACAATGCCAATCCCCATATTCTGCACATATTAAAACAACATGGTTCCATAGTAAAAGAGTCCAGGTGCTTAACTGGCCTGTCTGCAGTTCAGACATGTCACCCACTGAAATTATTTTGCTGATCGACCTGTCACCCACTGAAAATATTTTGCACATCATGAATAGAAAAATATGTTAAAGGAGGCTGTTGAGTGTTGAGCAGCTGAAACCTTGCATCAAGCAAGAGGAGTTGAGAGGTTAAATGATTTGCAAATAATGGCATTGTTTTTATTTACATTTTACTGTACGTCCCACTTTTTTGGAATTGGGGTTTTAACTTCTTTGCTGAAGAACTCTGCTTATTATCAAATCCAGGTGACTGGAATAAAATACACAGACTTTCTGAACCATTTTCAACCTCTTTCTCCCAGAGTCTGTTGGGTGAGGTAGATTTGCTTTGAGCTTTGAAAGCCTTTTTGAGCTCAAAAGGGAGTCCCTTTCAAAGCCGTGATTAGACTTGGGGATTTGACCCGCTACAAATCTCTGTCATATATCCCGATAGAGGCCTGAAACCATGGTGATTGTTAACCCAGAGTCCGAAACCCTGACCTGCCTGTCCTGTGCCCTGAATTTATCGTTTTTGAGCCTTGTGCTACATTCACATGTATTCAGGTGGATGGTAGATGGTATATGGACTAAATTCATGTGAATGCAGCATTATCAATTAATCTCCAGTGTGAGTGCAGGCTTTTCCAGCCATCCAGGAACACACGTGATTCTACTAAGCAACCCCCGGAGTCTTTTCAAAGTTCCTTTATTAGAGGGCGCAGGAGTGTACCTGCTTGGGTGAAATGAAAGCTTGCACCCACACTGGCCCTTTCTGGGTAAACTTTAGAACCCTTCCCTAACATTCCTCTCCTCCTGCTCCAGGGCACATCCGAATATCTGACCTGGGGCTAGCTGTTCAGATCCCTGAGGGAGAGACGATACGAGGGAGAGTTGGAACAGTTGGGTACATGGGTGAGTCCTGAGTTTTTATGGGAGCGTTAGTGGAGTGGGTTCTGTTGATAAGAGCCAGTGTAGTTTGTCCTGGCATCATAGTATTTCTTTAGCATTAGCCAGGATGCGTTATTGTCATTTTAGCATTAGCTAGTGCATTGAATGGGTTATTCTCATTCTGGCAGTAGCCAATATGCTGGATGTGTTATGGTCATTTTAGCAACAGCTGACTGCGTGATGACGACACAAGGGGACAACTGACTGTAAGTCTCCTTTCAGGGAGCATTAAATTTTTCTGGCGCGACCCCCATGTTTTTGTGCTGTGTGGTGTTGGTTTAGACCGGGGGTTATCTTTTGAGAAATGTTGTGGGGATCGGTCTGTCGTCAGGAGGGACGTGAATTCCTTCACTGTTTCGAGTCTGGAAATGGCTTCATTGTTTGACTCTGTAGTTAGTGTTCACTATCAAAGGATTCGCCAGGGCTGCCACTGTTTTCTCAGTTTAAATCTATATTCGGCTGCATGGTGCGGGATGTGGTGTTTCGATAGCTCTACAAGCAGTGCTACCATCTAGGCCTAGCTCACATGGGTATTCCTGAATAGCATTTCGTATTAGCATCCATCAGTCATTATCTAAGGATATTTAGTGGGTTAATTTTAGTTGGTAATTTTACCAGTTTTTTGAGACGGGCTCAATGTGAACTCAGTGTTGTTTTGTTGTGACGAACTTGAGCTATGTTGTTGGGATAATAAAATTAATGCTTATCCATTCTGTACTTGTGCTCATGTACAGTGTAATCCATGGATAACTATAACAATAATGAATAATAATTGCCCTTAAGATAATTTTTTTCTCCCTCGGTCTCCCTCTCTCTCCCCTCTTTCCCTCTCTTTTCTCTCTCTATACTCCCTTAAAGCCCCAGAGGTGATCCGGAATGAGAGCTACACTTTCTGCCTGGACTGGTGGGGTCTGGGCTGCCTGATTTTTGAGATGATCCAGGGTCAGTCGCCATTTCGCCAGCGGAAGGAGCGGGTGAAGAGGGAGGAGGTGGATCGCCGCGTGCGCGAGGACCCAGAGGAATACTCTGACAAGTTCTCTGAGGAGGCCAAGGACATCTGCCGCATGGTGAGCCCTGAGTTTCCTTATTGTCTAAGCGCAGGAATTGACATAGGTTAGGCCCTTCAGTGGATTGGGAGCCTGTTTAGAATGTATCCCAGCCTCACTCAATGCATTCTGGGATAGATTTCAGGACCTGCTCTTACCACTTGTATGGATGGACAGATTGATGTATGCAAGGGCGATGTTGCAGAAGAAGGGAATAATGAAGGGCTGATGGAGTAGAATGGGGGGAAGGTTGAGTTGGGGGGAATGCTGTTTTTATTGGTGGCGAGGAAAAGTTTGATTTCTGATGCACAAGAGCCAATGACTCACAGGATTTGCTGAAAACATGAGGTCACAGGCCAAATCTCGTGATTGAAATCAGATGTGTCTTACAGATTTGTGCTGGAAAGGGCACCGTATGCAATGCAAAGACCAGTTTAAATGCTGCTAAAAACAGTGTCTCAGCTCATGCCCTTTTTCTAACTGAAATGGAAAACATTCTGTCACTTGTTACATAACTGCGCGGTCAAAGAGAGCTGGGTAATAGCATGTCTATTTGAAAAATTCTTGTTCTTTTTATACTGTCATAATACAGACCAGGTTTGAATGATTGAACCATTTTACTTTTAACACAGAGCGATGATCTGCGACCCTGTTCCTTGAGACCTACCATCTTGTAGATTTTTACTCCAGTCCTAATTGAGCTCACCTGATGCTGCTAATTAGCAGCTCAACGAACTCTCTTGTTAATGAATGATTTTTGCTTTGTGAGGGCTGGAGTGAAAGCCACTGGATGATAGTTCTCCAGCATCAGGTGTCATAACCTTGGAGTGTATTAAAGGTCATTGGTGTGTCTGTCCAGTGGCATGAAGTTTTTAGCAAAACAAAATGGTGCATTCCTTGCCTAACTCATGGTTAATGCATCCATTCATCAGGCCCGGTAAATTCAGTATAACTGAGAATTGGGGTGGACAAAACATCCGTTTTAAACAATTATTTGTCCTGACCTGTTCTCAGTCATTTTCATGATTAACAAAATGTTCACTCCCAGAGCGCTCCGCACTTAACAGGTGCTGCTTGTTCTCCCCGATTAGGTAGGATGACAATCATTCATCTGGACGCGTGTTGGCTGTATTTAGATCAGTGTTATTCAAAATTGCATATCTGCGCAAATGGCTTGAGCCGCATGCTTTTTATAGCCTATCTCACTGACGAGCGCCACTTTTTTCACTCAATACCGAGATTAATTTTCAATAATATTGATTTAAATATAGCAAATACGCACCCAGATGAATGATCATCGCCTTACCTAATCGGGGAGAGCAAGCAGCACCTGTTAAGTGCGGAGCGCTCTCGGAGTGAACCTTCTGTTAATCATGAAGATGACTGAGAACAGGTCAGGACTAATAATTGCTTAAAACGGATGTTTTGTCCATCCCAATTCTCAGTTATACTGAATTTACCCCATAATTTCATCGCTGTTAGATATGGAGAGAAACCATGTCTTCAGTTGCCAATTACAATAATTGGAAGATGCATCAATAAAGAAAAATGATTAAGAACTAGCCAGGACTATCCTAATTGTCATAAAGGACATGTCTCTGCCCCCCCAATTCCCTGTTCTAGTGCCGGGCCTGCTTTCATATTGCCTGTTTTGCTTTCTTTTACATTGCCTGTTATGCAGGAATCTGTCTGGATGGAAAAAATTCATGACTCCAAATGAACACCAAATTAAATTAAATGTAGACTTGACACGGCTGATGTTTCAGCAGTACATTCGGACTCATAGACTCGTGCTGTGTAAATATCCTTCCCAGCCATTGGTTGGAGAACTTACTTCCTGGGTCTGACGATTGTGTGACCACGGTTTGACAGCTGCTTGCCAAGGACCCCAAGGTGAGACTTGGCTGTCAGGGTGGCGGTGCATCCGAGGTCAAGCAACACCGGATCTTTAAGAACATAAACTTCAAGAGGCTGGAAGCCAACATGCTGGACCCGCCCTTCATCCCAGATGTGAGTGCTGTGTGCTGCGTCTTCCTTTAGTTTTACTGCAGTCCTGTGTGGGTGTGTGTTCACTCACTGCTCCAGCGGGCATCTATACTGTCCTTCTGCTATCCTGTGTGGATGTGTTCAGTGTTCGAACAGGGATCTACGGTGCCGTGAAAAAGTATTTGGCCCCTTCCTGATTTTTTTTTTCTTTTTCATATTTCTGACACTTAAGGCTTTCAGATCATCAAACAAATTATAATATTAGACAAGGATAACCCGAGTGAATTCAAAATGCAGTTTTTAAATGATGATTTCATTTCTTAATGGAAAAAAACTATCCAAACCTACCTGGCATAATGTGAAAAAGTTATTGCCCTCTAAACCTTAACCCATCCTCGGCGACAACAACTGCAATCAAGCGTTTGTGATAACTGGCAATGAGTCTTTCACATCTCCGTGGATGAATTTTGGCCCACTCTTTTTTGCAGAATTATTTTAATTTAGCCACATTGGAGGTTTTTCAAGCATGAACGGTCTGTTTAAGGTCATGCCACAGCATCTAATTTGGAATTAAGTCCGAACATTGACTTGACCACTCCAAAACCTTCATTTTGTTTTTTTTATGCCATTCTGAGGTGGATTTGCTAGTGTGTTTCAGATCATTGTCCTGCTGCATAACCCAAATGCGCTTGAGCCTGAGATCACAAACTGATGGCCAGACGTTCTCCTTCAGGATTTTCTGGTAGAGAGCAAAATTCATGGTACCATCAATTACGGCAAGTCATCCAGGTCCTGAAGCAGCAAAGCAGCCCCAGACCGTCACACTACCACCACCATGTTTGACTGTTGGTATGATGTTCTTTTTATGAAATGCTGTGTTAGTTTTACACCAGATGTATCGGGACGCATACCTTCTAACAGAATATTTTCCCAAAAGTCTTGGGGACTGTGTTTTTTTTTTATTTTTGGCAAATTGAGGCGAGCCTTTGTGTTCTTTTTAGTCAGCAGTGGTTTTCACCTTTGAACTCTTCCATGGATGCCATTTTTGCCCAGTCACTTTCTTATTATTGAATCATGAACACTGACTTTAACTGAAGCAAGTGAAGCCTGCAGTTCTTTAGATGTTGTTTTGGGTTCTTTTGAGGCCTCCTGGAAGAGTTGTCGATGCGCTTTTAGAGTAATTTTGGTAGGCTGACCACCCCTGGGAATGTTCAGCACTGTTCCAAGTTCTCTTTCATAATATTTTGCTCGATGTCTCACTATGGGATGCACGCCTCGCTGCAGCCCTCAGACGCATTAATCTCATTACGCCAATCCTCTTCTCACTCGGAGCATATCTCGCGTCCAGGGCTGGCTAGCTTGACTGTCCACAGACGGATCTTAATTAGCTTCTGTCGCCGGGCGCTACTAGCCTTGGATACTTTTATCGCTTCGTCGGTCACACCAGACTGGACTCGGTGCTCTCCTGCCCTCCACGGCTTGGTCAGCACTGTCCTCGATGCCTCACCACGCCACGTTGAGCACCGAGCGCTAGCACACCAGCTACCTATCGGTTTTCTCCAAGGTTTTCTTCACACCAGCTAACTGCCTCGACTCCCTGCCTGCACACCAGCTCGCGAGGAATGGAGGCTAAAACCCCTCATACCGGGGGGCACGGAGACTCCGGGGCCCGTCCCTGTCGCTGTGGGAACAAGATCTCGAGTAAAGATCCACACCAGGTCTGCTCGGGCTGCCTGGGGCTGGAATACGCCTGGCTGGCAATCGAAGTCCCCGGCTCGTGTCAACACTGTGCGGTGTTTACCACTAAAAGTCTCCGCAGACGGCTAACCCGCCAGGCTAGCTTGTCTGGACTTGACCCCCTCCTCCCTTCCGACGGCGCTGCCACCGGGGGATGAGAGGATTTGGCGGTCGCTACGGTGGCGATTCCGTAGGCTAGCGCTAGCTGGGGCTCCCAGCTCAACCTAGCTGCGGATCCCCCGCATGAGGAAGACGTCCTGGAACTGGACTATGGGGACGATGAAAATGGCGCCTCCGAACTCCTCATATCAGAGGATGAAGAAGAGGATGACGTCTTCATCACTCTGGCCCAGGCTGCGCAGCCCGCGGCCTCCGTCACCTCTCGGGATGGAGATGAGAGTAGCACACCAACTTCTCCCCTCCTCAGCTCGGACATACTCGACGTGTGCAAACGCGCTGCTGCCCAGCTGGGCATCCCCTGGCCCGTCGTCGTAGCTGAGACCACCAGATCCCGCTACGAGGGGAAGAAATTGCCCTTGGCTAAGAGTGCGACGAAACAACTTCTTCCCGTAGCTGCTAGATGAAGTTGCGCGCTCTTGGAAAGACCGCCCTTACAGCAGCAGGAGCCCGGTTACCGGTGCCTCATCCCTCGATTGTGAGGCGATGGAGAGCCTGGGTCTGCTCTGCATGCCTTCGATGGAGCCACTCGTGGCGGCGCACCTTCACCCCCGCCTGTCAGCGGTGTCCTCCCGGAGCCCCAGCCCGCCGTCCAAGTCGGACCATTTTCAGTCAGCCTTGACTGAAAAGGCGTACAAGGCGGCTGCGCTTTCGGCCAGAGCGCTCAATGTCCTCTCCCTGCTCACGGCTTATCAGGCTGAGTTGTGCAAGGATTTTGTGCAAACTCAGGACCCAGCTACATGGGAGGAAATACCGGTCATCTCCGACCTGTGTCTCCGTGTCCAACGCTGCGCAGTCCAGGGATCTTCGGTTCCGCTCTTCCTTCCATCTCTCATGGGTTATCATGTCCTGGTGAGGACGGACAATACGACGACAGTGGCATACATCAACCGTCGGGGGGGTTGCGCTCCCGTCAGTTGCACATACTGGCACGCAAACTGATCCTGTGGAGCTGCGGCCGTCTCCTCTCCTTGAGGGCGACGTACGTCCCGGGTATCTTGAACACAGGCGCAGACCTGTTGTCCAGGGGCGCGCCGGTGTATGGGGAGTGGACTCTGCACCCGGAGATTGTGGGACAGATATGCGCCCGGTTCGGTCGGGCCACGGTGGATCTGTTTGTGGCGAGGGAAAACGTGCAGTGCGCGCTGTTTTACTCTCTGCGCGGCATGGATGCTCCCCTTGGCGTAGACGCACTAGCGCACGCCTGGCCGCACGAGCTTCTTTACGCATTTCCTCCCCTGGCCTTGATATCCCCCACTCTGTCCAGAGTCAGGGAACATGGTCACGCGCTGATTTTGATCGCGCCGCATTGGCCGGCGATGCATTGGCTAGCGGAGAGATATCGGTTACTGTGCGTAACTGTGAGATATATTGCCTGGCGTTGTGGGCTTGGCCCCTGAGTGGCTCAGTCTCTCGGCTATGGGATTGTCACAGCGTGTGATTTCCACTATACAAAACGCTAGGGCCTCCTCCACTAGGTCTTTGTATGACTGCAAGTGGAGGGTGTTTGAGGGGTGGTCTGACAGGAACGGCCACGTTTCTGGTGAGTGCTATATTTTCATTCTTGCAGGACCTGATTGACAGAGGGAAAGCCTTCTCCACGATTAAGATGTACTTGGCAGCGATCGCCGCCTGTCCCGTGGGGTTTGGGAAGCAAATGGCAAGTCAGCACCCACAGGTTTGCCGTTTTATGAAGAGAGCGCGCAGGCTTCTCCCCGTGTCCAGACCAGTGGTGCCACCGTGGGATCTGGCTGTGGTTCTGGAGGGGCTTAAGGGCCCTCCTTTTGAGCCACTGGAGGTGGCAGCCTTGAAGCACGTGTCTCTCAAGGCTGTGTTGTTGCTGGCTCTGGCTTCAGCTAAGCGAGTTAGTGACATCCATGCGCTTTTGGTGCATCCGTCATGCGCTCAGCTCTTCCCGGGGGATGTAAGGTTGATTTTGAGGCCCAACCCGGCTTTTGTGCCTAAGGTGGTGGGCTCATGTTCTCCTATTGACCTTCTGGCCTTTGCTGCTTCAACAGAGGGGCAGCAGTCGCATGCGTGATGTCCAGTCCGTGCGGTGCGCATGTACATGGACAGGACTAGGGGTTTCAGGAGGAGCGATCAGCTGTTCGTCTCCTGGGCTAATCCTCATAAAGGGAAACCTATCACTAAGCAGCGCCTATCCCATTGGGTGGTGGAGGCTATTGCTTTGGCCTATACGTGTCGGGGTTTGCAGCCGCCTGTGGGCCTTCGGGCGCACTCGACTTGGGGCTTGGGTGCATCCTGTGCCTTATTCAGGGGAGTTTCTGTTCAGGAAATCTGTGCAGCGGCGAGTTGGTCCTCGCCTCTCATGTTTGTCCGCTTCTATAGGCTGGACGTTTCCGCTCCCTGCGTGGCACGCGCGGTTCTGCTGTCCTGACTGGAACAGGTTGCTTCTCTGTGGGTTGGTGGACGCTGGATAAGCTTGTCTGGCAATACGGGAGCTACTACATTACATAGTGAGACATCGAGCGAAATATTATGAAAGAGAACTTTAGGTTATTTACATAACCCCGGTTCTCTGAGTAACATGAGTGAGATGTCTCACCAGACAACCCTTCTTGCTGGAGCGAGTGAGAAGAGGTGCTTATCTTGAATGATGTGGTGCCGTCCGCATGAACTATTTAAGGTGGGTGGACCACCTGAGGCGGACGGACACATTCGCCAGCCAGTCAGGATTGGCGTAATGAGATTAATGCTTCTGAGGGCTGCAGCGAGGCGTGCATCCCATAGTGAGACATCTCACTCATATTACTCAGAGAACCGGGGTTATGTAAATAACCTAAAGTTTTCTCCATTTGTAGATAATGGCTCTCACCCTGATTTGCTGGAGTCCCAAAGCTTTAGAAAGGGCTTCGTAACCCTGTTCAGACTGATAAAATATCAATTACTTTGTTTCTCATCTGTTCTTGAATTTCTCTAGATTGCAGCATTATGTGTTGCTTTTTGAGATCCTTTAGCCTGTCAGACAGTTTCTATTTAAGTGATTTCTTGATTCAACAGGTCTGGCAGTAATCAGGCCTGAGTGTTGCTGGTGAAATTGAACTCAAAAATGCGCTTAATCACAGTTCATGCTTTAACAAAGGGGGCAATTACTTTTTTTTTTTTTTTTACATAGGGCCGGGTAGGTTTGGATAGCTTTTTTCCCCTCTAAGTGGAATCATCATTTACAAACTGCATTTTGTGTTTACTTGGGTTATCTTTCTCTAATATTAAAATTTGTTTGATCTGAAACATTTAAGTGTGAAAAATATACCAAAACAAAAAAGAAATCAGGAAGGGGGCAAATAATTTTTCACGCCACTGTATATGGTCCTACTGTCTTGTGTTGATGTGTGTTCAATACTGGAACAGGTTATCTCTGCTGTCCTTCGGTTCTGTGAGGAATCTGCTGTGTGTGCGTGTGCGTGTGCGCTCTTGCTGGTGTGTGTTCATTTGTATGTGTTTTTGCCTGCGTGTGTGTGTTCATTTGTATGTGTTTTTGCCTGCCTGTGTTTGTGTATGGGGGGTGAAAAGGGTCACAGAGGACAAGGTGTACATACATACGCTCGGGAGATTACTTACTGGAAGTTCCACATGGGTGTAGGTGTGTGTGTCTGTGTGCGATAAATGCACCTGAGCCAAACTTGGGTGCGCCTGTGTGACTCCTAATACACCGACATCCCTCTGAGTGCATTCAGTCTGAACTTGCACATGCAAGTGCGTATGCTTGTGTGACTCTGAGAGGATAATGATATTATTTCAGCAGTATCGAGTTTGTAATTCAGTAGGGAATGCTGTGCGAACACCCATATAAAGTTAGATCCATAAATATTTGGACAGAGACTAGTTTTATTGCTCTCCTGTTCTCCTCATCACAGTTGATTTGAAAATAGAAGATCGAGATGTGCTTGAATGGTTCAATTTCAGTCGAAGAGTTTCTCAAAAATTGCCTGAACCATTTATGAATTACACCCATTTTACGCTTAGAACCATAGTTTTAGGGCTCAAAAGTAATTGGATTAACTGACATAATCAATAACTAAATTGTGATGTTTATTGCTCAGTGGCAAACCCTTTGCAGACAATGGCTGGTCTGGAACCCAAAGACATCACCAGACTCTGGGTTCCTTCCCTGGTGATGCACTGCCAGGCCTTCACTGCTGCCATCTTCAGTTCCTGCCTTTTTTGACTATTGTGCCCTCTGCAGTTGAAATGCATGCACAGTTTGGATTTCAGGCTAGATGATTGGCTTGTTTATTGTCTAACATTCCACCTCTTTGCCTCAAAAATCATCTGTTTTAAAAAGTAATCAGTTGTCATCTGTGGTCTTCATGGCCTTTTTGTATTCCTTAACTCACCAGTGCTAGACCCAATGGTTTCTCTTTTTCTCAGGTGAGTTTGTTTTAATATTTCAGCCAAATGATAGTTTGCTTATACTGGTACTGACAGCTGTTTGGATTTCATATGGAGAGTTCACAAAATGACCGTGTAACTCGTGAAATCAACAGTTGACCTTTTATGTGTTCACTTTTAATTGAAAATAGTCGAAGATAAAATACACCTGGCCTTGGAACATCTGAGCATCCGACTGTTCAGATACTTTTGGTCCCTGAAAAAGGGATGACCTCTTAAAAATGCTGTAATTCCTACAATTTCCGGTGTTTTAACCCTTAGACTGAAGCTGAATGTCCTCACTTTGGACTCTTATCAACTACAATATTCTGTGGTCGACAGCTAAAATGGTAACGTTGTCAATGTCCAGATATTTATGAATGTAACTGAACGACACTTGTTCAGCGTTTGTGAATGTTTCACATTTGTTAAGAACTCGGAGCCACGGAAGCCGTGACACAAATCTAAAGGTAATGGCCTCAGATTGAAATCAGAAGCGTCAGCATTCCATTGCTACTAGAATTTCCATGAGTGATTAGTTTGATTGTGTAAATTACAAACTGTTAAAGGTGCGAATGTACACGCGTCTTGTCTGCTGTGGCTCTTTTCACTGTCAGAGTGTGCATGTGTATGTGTCCGTGCGTGCGTGCGTGTGTATAGGGCAGGGTTTGATTGATTGCCTCTTTCCCTTCAGCCACGGGCAGTCTACTGCAAAGACGTCCTGGACATTGAACAGTTCTCAACTGTCAAAGGAGTCAACCTGGACCCCACAGATGATGACTTCTACCACAAGTTTGTCACAGGCAGTGTCTCCATCCCCTGGCAGAATGAGGTACTGCGGCACTTGGAAATCAATTCCAAAGAGGGAGTTTAGTTTGTGCGTCACATTCAGAACAAGAGATACTCCTTCTTACAGGTATATCTGTTGTGCCTTACACAAATGCAGAAGTAGAAAACGGTTGTATAAAATTAAGTACTGTGCAAAAGTCTTTTAAAATTTTTACCTGGCTTTTGATGTTTACTTGTTGTTTTTCAACTTAGGTGTTGCTGAAGATAAAAAGTATATTTGAGATTTCAAATGCTAATTTAACATAGTTTTATTAATCAATATTTGTTTTTCATTAAAAACAGTTGATACAGATAATGTAGTCTTTACAGGGTCATGATGTCAGCATCATCATGGCTGTCTGCAATTACTTGAAGGGATAGACTCAAGTGGAACGGTCAGTCTGCAGAGGAACAGTGGCAAGTTTTCTACTCTGCTTGGAGTAAGCAAAAAGCCAATCATCTTAAAGAACCGAAGCACAACAGGACAGTGTCCCAAACTTTTACGCAAAGCATATTTGCATCAAATATTGGTTTGATTTAGTGTTTTTAAGTTTACAGCTCTGTATGGTACATTTCTCAGTTATTAGAAACTTTTCATTCAATTATTTTGCAAACATATTTGCCCAACAAAATTGCTTTAAATGTACCTGGACTTTTGCACAGTACTATGTGAATTTATATGTATTTTTAAATACTGTATACTCTGTTCCTAAACGCACCAGTGAGGGATGTACTGTATATGCGGAAAAATGAAGAATCGATCGGTTTTTTTAATTGCTTTTCCAGTGAGGCACAAGAGAAAATAAAGAAAAGTGCGTGGTATTGTAATCCTGACGCGCACCACGTGCACGCGTCAACTGGGTTTTCTGTAGGGCCCGTGTGCAAGCATGTGTTGCTCACATAGACGGCATAACGGTACTTGCGCTCACCCTCAATCGTCTCGGACCCCTCATCTCATGATCAGTTTTGGTTGCTGTCTGGAATCTGTCACGTACAGGCTGTAACCAGATGTGGCGCTCTTGAGCTGCCATCGTCACCCGTGGCTGCCCTAAGTGGGGTCGGTCAGTGACAGTGCCTCTGTTCCATTCTCGGATAGACAGCCGACTTATTGTTGAACGTTGACAGTGCAAATGACGCACTACCTCTCGGCGGCTGAGATCTGCCTGTTTCATGCCAAAGGGTCTTTTTCTCTCTCCTATGTCACAAGCCGTTCAATTTTCTTGATGCAGTAGCATTTTAAGTTTTTTTTTTTTATTTATTTTTTTTTTTGGCTTTATGTGGGCTATTGACAACACCAAAATGAACAAGTCAAGTGTCAGTGTACACATCACGAACAGCTCAATGTTTGTTATTACTGAAGTGCTTGGTGTGTGCACATGGTGCGCGTCAGGATCACAATACCACTCGCTTTTCTTTATTTCCTCTTGTGCCTCACTGGAAAGGCAATAAAAGTCAATTGATTCTTTAAATACATACCTCACCGGTGTGTTTTTAATGGAGCTGAGTATATAAATGGTACTTGACCAGTGTATTACACAATTTCTCCATTTTTGCATGACTGGGAATGCACAGTAGAAATGACTAACACCTCAGAAATCTGGAGAGACAAACAGAAAAGCATTCTACAGCCTGTAATTTTATAGAAATGGATCAGGTGTCTGCCTATTGGTATGTCTTAAGAATGTGAGCATATAATGATTATGATAACAATAGTACTCAGAGAGCGCAGCTCCTCTGCCACCCCAAGGCAGCTCTGTGCTTTAGTTATTTTCATTGGCTGATGTAAGGTGTTGTTGCATTCCACCGCCACGTGGCAGCAAAACCAAAAAGCATGTCAATTGGAAATCTGGCCCATTAGAAAGACTTCAAATCTCTGCCAGCATAGCTGGATTTGAACTTTGGCCTATATCTCAGCTGTACTTCAGCCTTGATATGGCAAAATTGAATCACTTATTCCTCTTGTGCTACTCTAAGATCCTGCTAAGTTTGGTAAAAATCTATGGGGCCGTTTTTGAGATATCCTGCTAACAGACAAATAGACAAACAGACAGACAAACAGATAAACGCGGGCAAAACATACATCTCCTCAGAGGAGGTGAATAATCTCCTTTATTGGAAAATTTTATTGGTTTTTATGGCATATAATATAAACAAAGGTATTTCACGAACAGTAACGCATTGATAAGGCACAAAATCTTAGTGAATCTGTAATATCGTCATGCAAATGGCCCAAATTGGATTCTACCCCGTGCAGATGATAGAGATGGAGTGTTTTAAGGAGATTAACGTCTATGAGATGGACGGGACCTTGTGCCCTGACCTGGATGTAAACAGACCGGACCCCCAACCAAAGAGAGGCTTCTTCTACAGGCTCTTCCACAAAGAGGTGAGAGCTTTAACACAAGGCCCTATTTCACAAAGCAGGATTACTGAGTTAGCTGAATAACTGCTCTGAGAAAAACTACATACATCACAGGTGTGAAACTTGGACTATGATTTAAAATGCAACTCTTTTTTTACTCTGTGCTGTTATCCAGCTAACTTGATAAATCTCTTTTGTGAAACACCCCCTACAGAACGTCTGGGATTGAAATCAGGGATTATCAAATCACGGCCTTCGTGGGACAAGAACTGCTGATGTTCCCATCCTCCCTTTACATAGCAGTCAGGGCTGAAGACAGTCTGGCCAATCGGAAGCACTGATATTTCAGCTCATTGGTTAATTACCCAGAAAAAAAGAAAAGCAGGGCTGGAATTAGATTTTAGGGTGGGATTTGGTGATCCCTGATTTAACCCTTTGTGAATTCTTTGTGAATTTGACTGACTGGGAGCTCTCCAGTGACCATGTCTCCTGCCTGTAGGTCTGCTTTAAGAGTGGCTACAGCGATGAGGAAGAGGAGCCGTCCCGGATCTAAACCACTCCGTCAGCCAAAACATCCCAATCTCAACGAAATGAATGTTTTACTGTATTTATAAATTGTATTAAAAGTGTATTATAATTAAAGAAAAAATGTATGAGTTAAAATATTTTGTACATTTTTACTTGAATTATGTCTAGATGTATATTTTCACTAAAGGTTGTATTGTACAAAAAGCCATACAAGTACCACTTGAATGCATACATATTTTTTTCCTTCAAAATTAGTGTAAAAATAATGTGTATTTAAGAATTTTTTTTTTTTTTTCAATAAGCACATTCGTAACTGTAATCTTTTAAATGTAGCATAGGGCATTGTGTCATTATCTCGTATCATATTTCTGGCATACGTCAAGCATTAGCATATCTAAATTGTCATTCATACAGGCCCGTGGACCTGCTAAAAACTTACCCAAAATCCTTCAGGAGTTCTACTGAAGGCGCCTCCATTAGTCTGAGAGCTGTCTGATATTACTGCCGACTGACTTAGCCAGGTGTGAATTACCCTTCACTGTGGAGCGTTTCCTTGCGGGTGAAAAACCTGCTTTGTTCTGAAATGATCTACAGTATTACATCATAAAATTGTCTCTTGTATAAGCACACAGTCTTGAACCCTTGAAGTGGGAATACGCGTATATATGTTCACTCTTCTGGTCATTATTGAAGAAATAGAGATTTTGGAAGCTCTTCAGGTCCTGGTGAAGACCTTTACACAACCACCACTGAGGATTTTTTAAGCTTGATATTTAAAATGTCTGTTTTTTTTTTTTAGTTGTTTCAGTTATGTGATTGTGCAAACATCAGTCATTCATTGTGATGTGAATTACTTAAATGAGGGTAGTCATGTTGAAAGGTCGAGTGTTCATGCACAACTTGGACAGATTTTTGTCAAAAATATTATCAAAAATCCCAGGAACTTTCTAGTGGACATTAAGAAATAATTTTACTGAACTAAAGCTTTCAATTCTGTGGCATTTACAATTTCCCTCAGATTGTGCTGTTGTCCTTTTGATGAAAATGTTTCTTGCTGAAAACTGAAAACCAGTTTTTTTGGAAGCAAATGCACTGACAGATTACTTAATGCAGAAATAACATTCCAGTATGAATTCTTGGTTTAAGGTTTGGTATATACTGGTGCCTAGAATCTCCTTAGTATGTATCAGTGAATGACTTGCCTTAATAGGGTGGAACAGGACCTTAGATGTATATATTTATGTTGTACAATATGCACAGTCGACAAGGGTGTGCGGGTAAATGTGACAAACAAGACAGGATTGGCTGCACTTTTCCCTCATTTGAACAGTTGAAATTAGTTTTGAGACATCAGCCCAAATTTATTTTAAGATTGAATGAGGTTTTGAAGTGTATATGTGTCATCATCTCCCGGACTGTGCGAGTAGGCATGTGAACTCATTTACCATTAAGCTGAGACCTCTTTAGTCCACTTGAAGTGACAGTGTATCAGTCAGTGGTGATGTGGACCCTTGTAAGTGCCCCATTGCCTGATATTTTTGAGCAGTCTCCCTTGATTTCTGAAAATGGGTCAGATGCAAAAATCTACATTCCTAGCTGGTTAGAGTAATTTATGCATTTCATTTTCTTTGTTTTGTATTGTTTGTGTACTTGGATTTAAAACGCATCGTCTGATATTAACTTCTATGGTATGAATATTTCTGCTGATAGTTCCTGGCCTCTTATGATATAGACATAATTTTCTTTGTTTCAGTTTAAAGCACTGCTTTATCCTCCTAAGTGGATGTCAGCAGACTTTGGCCATGGATAAGTGTATCGCTGCTGTGCGGGATCTGTTAAATGTAGTTATTCCAAATATTGGTGAAAGCTCCAGCTCCCACACTTTGTCGACTGGTGTTTAGCCAGCCTTGTCATGTTTGTATGGTTGCCCCTTGTTGATTGTGACTTCACAAATGAAAACTCCAAATGACAGAAATCAGTGTCATGTAACTTGCACTTTGTTATACCAGGGTAAACTATATCGACAAGACAACTGATTCCTGTGCATGGCCGAGTGTGATTTGATTAAAATGGATGCTACTAATATTATTTTGTATTCAGTGTTGTAAAGTTGAATTATGCTTCCTCTTTTGAATATTTGCCCCTAGAATGTGTCTGATTTTTTTTTCCTCTCTTTTTTGAACTGTGAAAAACTTGATGCATTATATGTCCCATCTAAATTTGCCTTTGGAAAATCGTGGTATGTGATGTTCGCCGTTTCAGAAAGCTGAGGAATCGTCAAATCGTAACTTGTCTGGAAAGAATGTTGACCTGACTCAACGTTCAGGCACTCTTCTGTTGTTGAGGGATCACAGAGCATTAGTGAGTTTGAGATGTGGGTCAGTATAAATTATTACTGTGTCACTTGAGGTGGTTGCCCCTTCATCCTTTGCTCCCAACCATATACCGGTAACAAAGTCCTCTGTGGTAAATGCAGGTTCCAGGCATCTTATTGGGCCCATGCGCTCTTGGGCTTTATCAGATTTATCTGATCTGGCTCTTCTGCAGTTTCTTTTTCATCAGTGATTGTGAGGATTATTTTGGCCCAGAATTATCATCTATCCTGTTGTGGGACGGGCGGCGTCTTAGCTATTTTTAGATTGTCGATTTATTGAAAAAGTCAGTTGGCACTGTTAGCCAAAGTGGTCATGTTTTAACTTGAAGTTCTGACCTGCAGTGCATTACCTTCAAAGCCTTACTTATGAGGTAGCGTTTAATTCCAAGGGATGTTTGTCAGGCAAATTTATTTTTCGCTAGAAGCAGTAAACTTCAAGTAACATCAAAACCACGGCTGAAGCTTGCTGCTCGGGCTTGTTTAAATGACTGTACATTGTGTGGTGTTGTGAACACTGATGCCTTTTCTTTTTGCAGAGAACGTTACTTTTTTTATTCAGGGGCTTTCCAATCTTGTCCGCCTCACTGTTTTTCATTTCTTAACTCCATCTTGGATGCATTTGTATGGAATCTGCTGCTCTAAATCTGGAGTAAGACTTTTGCTGTAGGGTGTTTGTTTTTCTTATGATTTATTCTCATAGTTTTTACAGGCAGGGTAGGAGAAATGCATTTCAGGTGGGGCTATGCTTTCTTACAAATTGTTCACTTTGTAAGCAAATTGACAGTGACACAATTCCTGCTTTTTGTGTCTGTACTCCAGCAGGACAATAAATATATGGATCAAATAGAGAATCTTAAGTTCAAACTGTGGGTATTTGCAGCCGTATTGTATGAATAACGTAGAAAAGGCATTATTTTCTTTGGTGTTGCACCAAATACTTGTGGAGCATACTGTATTGCTGCAGTGATGCACAATGGAGCTGATGTGGGCTCCTCCTAGCGGCTGTTAGAGTGGAGACAGGTTTCTTGCACTGCGCTGATTCCAGTTGAAATTGGGGGCATTGCAGGATTCAATTCTCATGATGTGGAATGAAGCATTAATATTGAGACGGCTGTGTTTAATTGATAGGCTTTCTAATGTGGCGTAGATTTATTTTACCGAGTTAGCAGACCTTTGCGATTTTATTTGTTTTAAATATTGGCTTAAGGTTCATTACTGGTATAAAAATACTGATTTTTGCAAAAAATATCATTTTCTGGTTTTTTATTGTTTTTGATGAGTGATAGACGTTTTTAGGGTTTCCTGAAGATTGACTTTTCATATCATTTCCACATTTATCACACACCATTTCTCAAAAACCGCTTGTCCAATTTTAATGACGTTTGGAACATAAATAGTTTACAGCCTATTGGTTGTCCTGAATCAAAAAAAATATGGCTGTCTTGGTACTCTTTTAATTTCAGAGGGTGCTGAATATATAATGAGGAAGAGAATTTTCAAGTTGAGCAAAATTTCAAAAAACCTTTGCATTTTGTTAAAGCATCCAACTTTAAGAGGTTTTGCCCCATAGATGTTGGATCAGGCGTGTGTGCAAAATAAGAAGTTGATATGTCTATTAGTTACTGAGGAATGGCATTTTGAAATTGTTATGGTATGCCCCTAATTTGCATCATTTATACAAATCACCTCCATCCCTGCTAATTTGAATGTTTGCTTCTCATATCAGTAAAGCAATTTGATGTAAGTGATTACACAAAGATTTTCATGCTTAATAGCAGTATTCTACCTTAAATAAGTATATGTAGAGGAGGAATAGAACCAACCACATTTAGTCTGTCTTTGAGTGATAAACACTTTTTATCAGCTTGAATGTTTGCACAAAGTGCATTTTTTAATGCCAGTTTTGAAATGTTTTCCTAATCAAGCATGTGTTGCTTTCTCGTCTGGTTTCTTGTCTGTAAACTTTATTCCAGTGCCAACAGATCAGAAATATTGGATTCTGCCTTTATTCATGCAAGGTTACCAATTTTGTAATTGTACAGTCATACCTTTCAACCACTGCAGTCAATGTCTTTTCTTGTACAAGTTCAATCACTGAGTGTTGTACCATATGGCATTTGTAAGTATGAAATAAATCACTGCCGTTTGTATAACAGCACTGCCTTATGCCATGTTCTTGCATGTTTTTTAAAACATTTTTTTGCCCTTTACCTGAATTGATAAAACATAAAACAACTGCATTTTCTGTCTGTCTTGGACATTGGATTAAATATGCCTATCCATGTTTTGTTTGCATTATTATTATTATCAGTAGTAGTGGTAGTGGTAGTGGTAGTGGTAGTAGTGGTGGTGACGGAAGTAATAGTTGTAATATCAGATGTTTTGCATTCCTTTTTAAATGGTATTGGATTAAGAGGTAGCCTAAATTAATGGGGAAAAATGTGAAACATTTCCTGCCCGTATTACAATATTACAATACAACTTCTTGCAATCAATTAATATTTTTATTGGGATATTCATATTTGCACAATTTTCAAATCTGAAATTCTCAAAAGAGGAGGAAAAACCATTTTGGCAGGGTTTTTTTATATATAAATATGTAATGATTTATTGCATTACATCACAAAGCACCAAATAATTTTGTTTCTGCTGTCTTTAGTAGAAAGACTGCGCAGTCTTCAGATCTATAAGCTAAAACTCATTTCAAAAACATATGAACTTTCATATGAATTCAATGATATATGCGTTTTCTTAAACAATACATGTTAAGAAAAATTGACGGAGCAGCTAGCAGAATAATGAAATTTTAGACCGGTGAGTAAATTGGTAATTTAGAGTTTTTGAACTTCTTTCTCTCGACTCTCACGAATTGTTCAAATAATAGGATATGTTCACTGACCAGTAGTTTTAGCAATGGCGTTTTTCACATTCCAAGATCATATGATTCCGCCGCCTGCAGGTGCTAGCTTCGTCCACAGCCGGAGTAAATAAATAAGCCCCGCCTTCTGTACTACGGCAAAAGATGCCGCTGTGCCGTTTATTGGTAATGACTTCGAGCAATCAAACTTGAGCCAAAGCTGATTGGCTTCTAGTGGAGCGTCTTTCCCCACGCTCACTCGGCTTCACTTCCTTGCTCGCTGAAGGGAGGGAGTGTTTACTAAAAATTATGGCTTTCAGGTTTGGATATCGCACCACCAGCAACGTCCCATTCATTTGAAGGAAATATTTGCCTGGAGTATAGAGAATCCCGGGTGTCTGGAACTGGGCAGCGAGGATTAAAGCCGTCGTCGAGAACGCCCGTTTCGTAGACAGCTGGCTGGCTAACGTCAGCTCGCTCATGCGATTGCTTTGCTGCCTGAGCTGATATTTGTAAATATTATTGCCGTTAAAATGGCCACCATGGAGAAACTGATGAAGGCCTTCGAGTCGTTGAAGTCTTTTCAACAACAGCAGGGATTACCTCTGGCAGAAGAAATGGTACAGAAACAGTAAGTGTCGTGTACCCAAGTAAGAAACCAGGAAGGTAAACGGAGGCGGATTTAGCTCAGCTGCGGATCAGTGGCAGTTGACAGGATGTTCCCAAAACTGACTTGTCCCTTATTCAGCCAAATCTGAAATTTTATCTAAACGGGCAAATGTAATATTGGCTGTTATTTTGAAATTAAGTTTACCGCCGCGACCGGATGTCTTATTGAGGCTGGATCCTAATTGAGGCTAACTTCAAACTGCTCTTAATCTTCCACTGAGCTGGCTAACTCGCAAGCTACTTGGAGCTTCTGTGGCGCACCAGTCCTCCAGTAGTGTTTGCTAGTTGTCAAGCTAAGTAGCTAGCTAGCTAGTTAATGAAATGTTTATTGCGCGATCACGTGGGTTAATGTGAGGCGACTAATGCATAGTCTGATCTCACCAATAGCGAGATTAGGAAAACGAAGTTGGTTTGCCCTGCTTGGTGATCAGCGTGGCTCAAACCAGCGTAGCTTCATTAGTCAGCCAGTTGGCTGGCTTTAAACTGCTGTTGTATAATTGAGACGTGCTCATCTCAACGGTCTAAAAGTTGACGTTAAGTTGTTACAGGCTATGCTGCTTGCACCTTTCAAGACCAGCAGCTCGCCTCAAGAGCCAGTTGTGGTGTGGTTTAACCCTCCTATTATGTTCGAGTTAATGAACCATTTTTGATTTGAGGTCGCTTTGATCCCCGCAATGGAAAAACTGCTAAAGATGCTTGTAACTGAAACAGTGAACCAGTCTCCTCTCAGCTCATTCATGCTTTTTACTACCCATTTTAATGGCAAGGTAAATTAAGCAAGCCTCCCCCCCTATACGTCAACCATCGATTTTACATGATTATAGCAGAATGATTGAGACCCAAATTGAAATGAATGAGAAATTGATTGAACATGCCCTCAGTCTCAGGTAACACTGCAAAAAACAAGATCAAGATGAAGGTTTTATGTAATAATTGATCCTGGGGTCAAAATGACCCAAACTATACCAGTGCTTACAACATGATGACGTGTGTGAAACATTGATTATTTATTTATTTATTTTGGTGAAATTCATGTTTTACCCGTGAAGTTGGTGCTAACTTGATATTCGAGACATTGAACACTGAGTCGGGTCAAATTGACCCAGAAAATAATAAGAGGGTTGAACTACTGTTGTATAGGTGAGACAGGTGCATATCTCTACGGTCTAAAGTTGATCCGACGTTAAGTTGTTATGGGCTATGGTTCTTGCACCTTTGAAGCTCAGCTCGCCTGAAGAGCCAGTTGTGGTGTGGTTTAACCTTGCGATTGAGGTTGCTGTTGTGCAATGTGATGCCGATTTGTCGCCAGCTTATTAACTTGATAACGGCCGAGGGGGTTATTAGAACTGAGACACTGAGCTGTCAAAACCTGTTGCCTTAGGACGCTGAGGCTACACTTAATATTCGCCCATTGCAATGTCCACTACCTCTCATGCCTGTGCGCTCAGCTCCAGAGCCGATTGGCGACACCGTCTTTGTTCTAAGCAGTATTTTTAATGCTCAGTTTCCGGGTTAAAGCTAACCTGGTTGACATTCACTGGGTGGATCGGTTGTCTTGGGCATTCCTGTTCCTCTTGCTGCTCTGTTCGGTCGTACTGCTTGAACAGGTACTACTGTATCTACTTGTTTTCTTTCAGTTTCCTGGAGTGCATTAGCGGAGGTAATTTTTTTAATGGTTTGTTTCCTTCATTATGGAGATGCCAGTCGGATGGGGATTTCTTTCGCGGGGTTTCCAGGGAGGTGCCCACATATTTCTAAGGATATCCCTGAAATCGTCACGCAGAACGCGAGAAAAGTCCCTTGTTGGATAAGTAAACAAGTAAATTTTTTTCTACCATTCAGCCTATCGTAGAGGCTGGGTATGTGCTGCTGAAAATATTGACTTAAGTCGGTAGCAGCATATTTGAAGAAAAAAATGTTGCCTCTGCTTCTATGTGCACATTCCACTTATTTAACCTTTTTGCAACGTATAAAGCTGAACTACTGTTTTATTTGTACACAGTCTGTTTGAAATGTGCCTGCAATTTTACTAGTGGGGGAAAATATTTTTCCCCTTTGAGGAATTAAAATTCTATACCTTGCTTCCAAAATTCCATATGAACTTTCATTTTTCGCTCATTTTTATTTCTCACTGTTTGACGAAGAGTGACAGTAGGTGCCCAAACATGTCCAGAGATTAATTATGATGATTCGCCTAATGCCAGCCAGCATGGCACTTCTCAAGGTACACAGTTCAGATCTTTTTGGAAGAGAATGAAGATGAGGTATTTTGCTAAAGATTCAGAGGCAAAACATTGCTCCCAGCGTTTTCGGAGAGGAAATCAAGTAATGGCATGGATTTTTTTCCCCCCTTTTTGTTGGGTTTTCAGTACATAAGGTGTAAACATTTCAGATCTGCTTGTTCATATTCCAGAGACGGGGACAACCCCAAGTGGCCCCATTCCTCCCATCCTCGGCCACCAAATGGTAACGGCAATAACCAGAGGTTTAAAAAAAATAAAAATAAAAATAATGAAATGGGCCTATGTAGATGCTGTCCATTGATATGTCTGTACATCTACATACTCGCGCAAAAAAAAAAACAAAAAAAAAACCAATAATACTGACATCAAAATAAATGTCAGCTGCTCATGTAAACCACTACAACACTAACCAGATATCACTCGCACAGCCCCATCAATTTCAGCCAGCTTTTCAGCTTTTCAGTATGTTACAGTAACCTTTCGTTAAATGTTAGGAAATAAAAAACTGGCCACAAATCTAACCAAGTTTAAAAAGCTACTCCTTTTGCGTCAGAAAGGAGGCGAATGCAATCACACCCCTTTGATATCTCAGTAAGCCCTCTACCTGCTGAACTGATCCAAAATGGAAGTGAGGTGATCAGGCTTTAGAGTTTTATTTTATGAAGTTGAAATGCATTCAAAATTTTTCAGTTGGTCCAGGAGTTGCAGAACTGTGATTGGGTCTGTAGTATGGAGAAGTGGATCATCTGCATGTAGTGAAATTTTGTGCATGATTCCATTCCTACTGACCCCTTGAATCCCCTGATGTGAAATAATTGTGATGGCAATGGGCTCTATTGTTATGTCAAACAGGTATGGAGGCATGCAGCACCATTGGCAAACTCCTCTATAAAGTGAAAAATAGCCGGGTGTTGTACTATTGGTGTGGAAGGAAGCCGTAAGTTTTGAATACAGGGGGCTGCCAAGCTGTCACGGAATTACAGTCCCACTACATTTTGGGTTGTAACTCTACAACTAAATAAGATAAAATCAAGTATGACGTGTCTCATTGAAGGTATTAACTTGTTCTTTAATATTATTTAGTGAAAATATATTTTTTGAGAAATTTTCATAGAAGAAACCAACAAAAACTACTTCGTCCGAATTACACAGAATTGACGTGGTTTTTTTAATGTTGTGTTTAACTATTCAGAAAATGATGTTCCTGTCATAGTTAAGTTATGAAACTTCAATATGTTCATATTTAAGGTGTTTTTTGTTAATACTGTAAGTTATAGAAACAAAAATTGACTTTAACCCTGCTTTATGGGCAAGAAATTTCAAAAAGTCATTGTCACGGAATTACAAGAGGCAAATTGTCACGGAATGACAGCAATAGTATTAATTAGTTTCAATGTACTTATTTCAACATATTATACGTGTATACATAATTATTTACATTTTTACAGTTAAGCAATATATTACAATGAGTTTTCCACTTATAATGACCAATCATAATACATACTTCAATTTTTTTTTTTATTCTCCATGTCATCATTGGCTTGGCAGCCCCCTACTGTGTTTTTATCCATTAAGGAAAGCTGGCTCAACGCCTAACTTTTTCAGAATTATCTACAGGTATTTCCATTCAATCCATACAAAGCCAAAGTATTTTATAGTTGCTGCAGAGCTGTATAAAACTCAGTGGGTGGCCCATCGAGGCCGGGTGCTTTACCATTTTGCATTGATTGTATTGCGTGTATATCATCATTCACTGACTGTCGGACTGTCACGGGAGGCTTGCATGTCCATGCTGAGGGTAGGAAAGTTGAGGAACTAGGAACATGGTTATTTTTTGATGCATCTGCATTAGTGTCGGATAAGTTTAGGCTGGAATAAAACAGTTTAAAGTGATATTTTATAACCTGTGGATTACAAGATGTCATATGTGCCTATGCGCTGTTCTGTTATGGGTGGCTTAACAGTTTCCATTTCTGGGTCTGCTAATAATTTGCCTGCCTTTTCCCCATGTGCTTTTAGATACTGTTTGTATTTTATTAAGATCCACCTGCCTGTATAGTTGAAATATTAAATTCAATCTGAAGCAGAAGATTCGCCATGAAGAGAATCGGGTTAGGGGAGTGATTAAGCATAATCATTGTCAATCTCTAAAATACGAGGTGAGATTTTTTTTATTTAAGGTTTTTCTTGTAGCGCTGTTTGTTCCTGTGAGAAATTATCTGCCGTCTAATGTAGGCTTTTAATGCATCCCAGATCATGCAGTACCACATTCCAAGTGATAGAAATTTCTAGCAACATGTCAGTTTGCTCCTTTAGATATTTTTTTTTCATTTGTGACATTAGAGCAGAGTGGGGTCTAATCGCCATCTGTGCTGTGGCATCGTTTTGTCTTGTTAATATAAATGCACTTGAGCTGGACAGTGGTCTGATGGGACCATCGTTTCTTTATGCACCTCTGTGCCTAATCCCTTTAATGAATTTTGTATTTGTTTTCTGTTCTCCTGTCTCATAGGAAAAAAGACCCTGCCACCACCAAAAAGGACAGAGTCACCCACTGCTTGACAATATGTGAAAACATTGTGGCGCAGTCTTTGAGGTAAGCAATCTTCTTCAGAATAATGGGCCATCCACTACCGAACAGTCGCAGCTACCCAGTTCTTAGTTCCAAAATTCACCGCCAAATAAACTGTGAATATTAGGGCTGGACATTGTATCACATTTTAATTGACATTACTTATTAGCAAATTGCAATAAGCAGGGTTGCAATATTAAAATGTCTTGTATTTATCTAAGTTTTAAAGAATGGAGACAGAGCAGTATGGGCATGTGATTCTTTTTCACTGCAGGTTTTTGCACGCACCTGATGTCTGTAGGTCAGTTGAAAGCACATCTCAGAAGTCAGAACAGCTGGTCTATGTGTCCACATATATTTTTCCTGTCCACATTGAGAGGCCGCAATGATTGAGAGGCCCTTATTTTTGTTTTAAACTTTGAAATAGTTGGAATGACTGCACAGAGTAATATTGGGGTTATCACATCGTGTATCGCCATAGCATCCTGGTTCATTAATCGCATATTTTTCTTTTTCATGATAGTTTAGTAAAGCTTAATGTGCTGCTCAATGGTCACGTTCCAACTTTGTCATTTGTTTACATTTTGTGTATATAAGCTTGAAATGGTGTTTTCTGTCAGGTCGGGAGTTACCTTTGGTTGATTGGTCATGTTAGTTGGTCAAGTTTACAATGAGCAGTGAGTGGAGAAATGGGACCATAGTTTTCTGAATCAGGACTGTGTGGAATGACTGTGAACCCCCTGGCTTTGTCTCTATGGCCCTGGGATCAGGACCTCCCCGGAGTTCCAGAAACTGTTGGGCATCGCCATGGAGATGTTTCTGCTCTGCAGTGATGACCGAGAGTCTGACGTCAGGATGGTGGCCGATGAATGCTTGAACAAAATCATAAAAGTAAGATTGGCACTATGTGCTCCCTTTGTTTTTCCTGTTCTGTCCATTTTCCAACTTATAACATTTTTTAAACTTTGCATTGTGATGGAAAATATCTGTCAGATTTATTGGATTTGACCACTGTTCTGCCTGCTGGTGTTTGGATTTGCACATGGTGAATAGTCAGGAGCTC
The DNA here is from genome assembly GCA_029721435.1 of Gymnothorax reevesii. NCBI lineage: Eukaryota > Metazoa > Chordata > Actinopteri > Anguilliformes > Muraenidae > Gymnothorax > Gymnothorax reevesii. The sequence continues at coordinate 96,929,103 of CM056579.1, read as the reverse complement.
TTCGTTAATTTTACATTGAAAGTACCTGCAATGTAGTACTGTTTAGATCTTTTTTTTGTGGTCAACATCCTGCGCACTCTAAACGAACAAGTACCCAGTTTTCAGCGATAAACCTTTGCTACAGTGAACTAAGTTGCTTATACCTGTTTCACGTGATTATTCCTCTACTCTGGTATAACTTGATTTCCTAAGAGTTGGTTGTATGTTGTCTTCGTCATCTTCAGCAAGCTTTTCGGAGTTTCAGTAATGCAGGATCAAAATAATCCATCTTTGGCTATTAATTAATTGGCGACAGTTGCATTACATTACTTTGAGCACTTCAACATTGGAAGGCAGTGTCACAGAATGACAAAATTGTCTCCCTCATCAATGGGGTCATAACAAAGCTGAAAAAATGTGAAAATTTATTTGCAAAGAACCTTAAGTAATTTGGGCCTCATCCCTTTACAGTGTAAAACACCTTAAAGGATAAAAAATTAAATTGGTCCCTTATTGCTGGTCGGTACTCTCTGACCAGTAGATTTAGGTGCATTATAACCCCTGTATAAACTGTGTGCTCTATTCCCTGCCTCGGTGGATCGTCATGCTGCAAACACCTTAGTGCCAGCGACTGCAGTAGCAGCTGCGCTTGTGAATTGCTTTCGATGCAGCCTTTTGTCTCATCCTCTGCTTTCCAAATTCTTGACTGGGTGGCATGTTTGTGCAGTGAGTAGCACTGTCACCTCACAAAATGAAGGTCTTACCTGGACCCTTTCTCTTCTTTTTTTTAAATTCGCCATCTCCGATCCCACCTGAATCTGGAATTCCCAATTGAGGAACTATGCACCAGGCATATGCGCCCCCTTGTTGCCAATTCAGGAGAGGGGGACAGCTCACGGCTCTCCTCCAAAGCATCAACCACTGCTTCTTTACAGTCATTGGTTGAATCCTCGAAGTTCAAAATGAGTGCGGAGGATACCCGAACATGAACAAGCTTTGAAACTTCCTGAGGAACGCCCGGCTGGCCAACTGGAGGCACTTGAGCAACGAACAAAGCAATCATTTTATATTTGCCTTCACAGCAGACCCTTTCCAGTTTGCATCCCTGTAGCGCAATGGCCAATTGTCCGCTACTCTGAAAAAGCTGCCAACCACTGCCGGTTGGTATGACCAGGGCTCGAACCCGTGCCGTGATAGTGACTTCTGCTCTGCAAGCCTGGACCCTTTCTGAGTGGAGTTTGCATATTCTCCCTGTGTTTAAATGGGCCTCCTCTGACCTTTTTCCTCTCACAGTTGGAGGACATTCATTTTAGGCTAACTGCCCACAAGTGAGAGTGTGTGAGGTGAGGTGAGGTGAGGTAATGATGTATGAATTCAGCTCTTCTGCGGTCTGGTGATCTCTTTAGGATGTATCCCTGTCTCCGGCTCCAAGGATACAGGTATCAGCTCCCGCCCCATCACGACTGACCAGAAATATGCCAGTCAGACAGATGGTGTAGGATGGTGCTGATGAATGCCTTTCACTATTGTTGTTTTTGTAGTTTTTACCCCTCAGCCCTCAAGGCTGACGGGGTATTGCTATCCTTCGTGCGGTTGGGCGGGCGGGCGGGCATTCGGGCGGCGGGCGGGCAGGTGTCTCCAAAAACTTCAACATCGGGCTGAGGGGTATTTCGTGCATTGCACGCCTATTTTTCTGATTAGTGTTAAGGGTTTCCTCCAGGATTTTTTGAAACTGTGGCGGAGGGCGTCAGCGTAAGGTCAAAACTCAGCATCATCAGGTGTGGCCAGTTTGCATTAATCAGCACGTAGGCGATGTAATAAGTGAAGTCTATGAGTACGTAGGTTTATCAGTTTCACGTGCTTGACAGTGGATTTCACATATAATATGAAAACCGATTATGACTCCGGAATTGGAATTAAATAATCATGAAGATACAATTAGGTAGAGCAGGATGTGCTCACAGCAAACACAGAAGTTAATATCGTATTGTTTTAATCGTATTGTTGTTAATATCGTTTTGCAAAGTGAACAAAAATTTTTTTTCTCTAATTGTAGCACACATTGCATTAAGAAGAAAGCAGCGTGTTTTCCTGCCAATGACTAATTTTTATTTGTTGGAAAACATCACGTGTTTGTGATGTTCATCATTGTGTTCATAAAGCAAAATGATTGACAACAGGTCAAGAATTATCAGTGCTCATTTTAACTTAACAAGGAGAAATGGCGACACCTCAGGATTTTTGGAGTTTGTAGTCATTTTACATAGGCGTGGCGGCTTTTATTTTGCCGTGGCGGTGGGACACGATCAATTACATGTAGCGGAAACCCGGGTGTTATTTTTGTTTTTGTATTTATCTCTCTGTCACTCTCTCCCTCCCTCCCCCTTTCAGTCTCTCTCTCTGTTAAACTAACGTCTTACTGTTATTTCCTTAAAGTTGTCATGTCAGTTTTGTCCTGTCCTCCTCAACATCCGAAAAGCAAATTTCCCTTTTTGGGATAATATCGTATTTGTGCGTGCATGCTCTGGAATGTTCTTTGGCCTGTTCCCTGCTGGCTGTTTGCTGGAGGCCGATGCAGGTGTTGTTGGCAGTTCACTCTGCGTTCTGCTTCCTCCTCAGGCGTTAATGGACTCCAACCTTCCCCGACTGCAGCTGGAGCTCTACAAAGAGATTAAAAAGGTGAGGCCCTGTTTTTTTCTGCGTTCAAAAACTCAGAAGTGATGTGACAAATGAGTGTCTTTCCCTGCAAAACCTCTCATGCATTGTTGCATCGGACCTGTGGTTACATAGCCAAAACATGGGTGTATTCAGATCATTAGTTTATCATTGGCTGTCATGGATGTATCTGGATGTGTGTTGAACAACTGCATCTGCATTCCGACCTAATTCCAAAGCTGTAATATATAGGCATGAAAGCTAAAAAACACTCAGTGTTGAATGCTTTTCTCTGACTTGGAGTGTGTGTTTAAACGGTATCGGACACACGCCCATTTCTCTGATGTGCTTACGGATGCTCATAATATCGTTTGATTCGGGAGTATTTTACTAATTCTGTGGATGCTGTCATCCCCCTTACTGCATCCTATTAGGGCATTGCTGCATCTTGCTGGCTAAGTGTGTCTCTTGAGGGTTTGTGTGCACTCAAACGTAGAGACAGACATGTCTCACACGGTGAGTGTGAGAAGGCTAAAGCAGACTCCATTATGTACCCCCCCCCCCCCCCCCCTGCAGAATGGCGCCTCGCGGAGCCTCCGGGCTGCGCTGTGGAGATTTGCTGAGCTCTCTCACCTCGTACGTCCGCAGAAATGCAGGTAACCATTGCTTCATCCAAAAGTGAACTGCAATCCCGGGCTGTTGCAATAGCAACCCCCCCCCCTCCTTTTGAAGTGTACTGATCCCAATTCAGTCCAGCTTTGTCCGTATCCCTACCCTATCTGTCCATTACAAGCAAAAAGGTGAAAGTGATCCATCCTAGTTATTATTATTCCTGCTGATCCATGTTGGCCCATGTCAAAAATGAATCTGATAAATCTTGGGGGGGGGGGGGGGACAGTTGTTATTGGTAAGAGAAGGCTAGACAGTGGTGTCCAAAATGCATACAGTTAGTTTACGTGACGGGCCGTGTGTAGGCTGTAGAGATCTACGCTAAAGATGTGTGTGTGTGTGTGTGTGTGACTTCATGTCAGGGGCTTAATTCTAATAACATGCCTCCTGAACTTTAATGGGGACAAGAGAGCGTGTGACTGATGGTTTGAAGCTCGTTGGAGAGTGTGACTGACCTTAGAAGCTCGTTGGAGAGTGCGTGACTGACATTAGAGGCCCATTGGAGAGTGCGTGACTGACGTTAGAGGCCCATTGGAGAGTGCGTGACTGACGTTAGAGGCCCATTGGAGAGTGCGTGACTGACGTTAGAGGCCCATTGGAGAGTGCGTGACTGACGTTAGAGGCCCATTGGAGAGTGCGTGACTGACGTTATAGGCCCATTGGAGAGTGCGTGACTGTTGTTAGAGGCCCATTGTGTGACTTACAGTGTGGGCCCTATTTTCAGGCCTTACCTGGTGAACCTGTTGCCGTGTTTGACTCGGATCAGTCGGAGACCAGAAGAGAGCGTGCAGGAGACGCTTGCTGCCGCCATCCCAAAGATCATGGCGCCGTTCGGCCACTTTGCTAACGATAGCGAGATCAAGGTAAGGAATCTGGGTACCAGCCTCTCTTGTTTTAAATAACATGACAGGTTGGGTACTCCATTTCTTCTATCACAGAAAGCTCTCCATAAATGGTGCAGTAGCAGTTTTGGAAGTGTTGGGGGTGGTGGGGGGTGTCGTCTGTGCTGACATTCCTGCATTCTACAACATTGTTCCGATACTTGGGAAAATTTCAGCTTGTGTGAGTATGGGGGTTGGGTAATTCACATCTGTTTGCTACACATTTGATGTCCTGTTTTGTATACACTATGTTTAATAGTTTGAGTTTTATGAAGTCCAACTGGGACTGTATTTATGTGTGAGAGTTGATTGTACACTGCCCATTTTCACTGTGTAGAGTGAGTTTCCAATGGGGCCTTTGTGTTCTAAAGGTCTTCTGATTTGTTTGTAGCAGACATAACGAGACGTTGTCCGTTGATATGCGCTGTTTCTCCGAAGAAATGAGACCATTGTTAAAGTATGATGGGAGGGTGGGGAAGAAAGTTTCTGAGTCAGAGATGAGGTAGTTTGGTTTTTTTTAAAGCTCAATGGAGTTATATCTGAAAGTGTTCCAGATCCTCTGTGAGCTGAGAGTGGGGATTGTTTCTGGGGAAACTCACTCTATTTTATTTTATTTTATTTTTATGCACAGCTTCTTTGCTTGAGTTCAGTAATTGTCCCAGGAGGGAAGAAGAGCTATCTGTCAGCTCGCACTACCCTCCAACATAAGTTGATTTGCTGAATTGTGCTCCAGTATTAGTGTTTGACTGTGTGTGTGGCAGGGCCTGTGTTTGAGCATTTGCTTTTTTTTTTTTGCATTTGTGTGTGTGTGTGTGTGTGTGTGTGTGTGTGTGTGTGTGTGTGTGTGTGTGTGTGTGTGTGTGTGTGTGTGTGTGTGTGTGTGTGTGTGTGTGTGTGTGTGTGTGTGTGTGTGTGTGTGTGTGTGTGTGTGTGTGTGTGTGTGTGTGTGTGTGTGTGTGTGTGTGTGTGTACGCATTTGTGTGTTTATATGCAAGTAAGTGTGTGTGTGTGTGCACGTGTGCACACGTTTGTGTGCTTTTGTGTGAGTTTGTGCCTGGGTCTTGGTGTAGGTATGTATGCACACGTGTTTGGGGTAACATGTCTTTGTTTACAGTGTGCTTACAGTTTATGGACTATACTGATAACAGTTAGTTTAAGAATATTTGCTATTTGCGCGTGCTATGTGGCTATACAGCTCTACAATATAGAGCTGACAGTTGGCATACTGTTATTTGATTCAATTTACACTTTCCCAGCCACTTTATTTTTATAAGTTGCCAGCCACTGTCTACATTTTAGATAATATTCATTGATCTCTCAATACCTATTTTTTTTGAAAGGTCTGTAACCGCGCCCACTAAACTCATATAACAGTGAAAACATTGATTGCTGAAATGTCTGGTCAAGGGCGGTGGATGGGTTAAGTCTGTTGACCCTGAGCAGATGACATTGAAAGAATAATACACTGAGATAGCAGCATGCAGCAAATATAAAATAAGTCATTATTATGTTGTATTATCTTTTACTTATAAAGGGTTTTAATGGAAGCCAGACCCAACAAAGTAAGAACTTGAAAACAAACACTTCCATTTCCATATTTGTAAAAATAGCAGTTTGGTAATTGCTGGAGTGATGCGTAAACCCTGAGTTGTGTCGTAGCTGGGGTTCTTTATAGTGCCCCGTACTCACCCTTTGGCCTGGTCACACCCAGGTGCTGCTGAAGGCCTTCGTGTCGAACCTGAAGTCGAGCTCCCCGACCATCCGTCGCACAGCCGCCAGTTCTGCCGTCAGCGTCTGCCAGCACTCGCGCCGAGCTCAGTACTTCTACAGCTGGCTGCTCAACGTGCTGCTGGGTATGGCACACACACACACACATTCTTGTTCTTATATCTTTGTGAGGACATTACATTGACTTCCCTTCATTCTTTTGGTGTCTCTACAGCCTTTCCCTAATCTCAACAATAAGCAATGCATGCCTCGCTCAAACCCTTGCCATAACCTTAACCTATCCCTAATTCTAACCTTACCCCTTATTGTAATGAGTGACAATTTGCCTTTGTAGTTATGTGGACATCTGAAAATGTCTTCACTTCCCAATAATGTCCCCACTCAGTAGGAAAAGGACATTATTTTTTCTGCTCACTTCGTAGCACGTATAAGAACACACTCTCTGGTGTTTGTGTGTCCCTGCAGGTTTGCTGGTCCCCGTGGATGATGAGCACCCCAGCCCGTTAGTGTTGGGTGTGCTGCTGACCCTGCGATACCTGATGCCCCTCCTGCAGCAGCAGGTCAGGGACTCCGGCCTGAAGGGCAGCTTCGGCGTGACCCACAAAGAGGCCGACGTGGCCCCCAGTCCTGAGCAGCTGATCCAGGTGCAGCGCATGCTGGGTGCATTGTGTTAGCCTGCCTTGCATCAGAATTAACCTTCTGTCCTCTGATGACAGAATCTCTGTTCCTGCCTATGCCATATGTGTCATTCTGTCTGATTGGCTACTTTTCCTTGTTCTTGTTCTTATGTGGTTTCTCATTGGCCGAAGTTGGAAAAGCTCTCGCTGTGCTCTTGAAATTTTGAGGGTGTGGCTATGAATTGCCCATTTTCGTTCACAAACAAAATCATGATTTTTTTTTGTATCTGAAAGGCTGTTACCTTAGAGAATTATGTATGAAACATTTAGAGTTGCCATTCTCCATAAAGTCACCATGGGATCTTTCCAGTTTCCTATTTGCCTTGCTTCCTATAAAACTGAGGTGTTATTTTGTGATCTGCCTCCATTCCTTAAATACTTTTGGAAGTAGGGGCAAAAACTGTCCTGATAAAGTGTGGGTGAGATCCTGAATTATCAAGTTACAGTACTGAGTTTCGTCATGATGGCTTGGGGCCTGAGTAGTGTACTGTGCAATATGAGAACTGTGTTAAAGGTGTGTTTTTTTTTCCTCAGGTGTACGTGCTGACGCTGCACTACACACAGCACGGCGATCATAACGTGGTTACGGCAGCTCTGGAGCTCCTGCAGCAGACTTTCCGCACGCCGCCACCTGACCTCGTGCATGCGCTCAGTGCGCCAGGCGGGATCCCGCGCGAGGATAATGAGAGCCGCGGGCGTAGTGGCAGCATCCTGGAGCTCATTGGTGAGTCTCCGCCCACCCTGCTCCTGCCATCCAGGCTCCTCCTCCTGATGCTCCTCCTCCTCCTTTCAGTCAGTCCACGGTTCTGCCTCCCCCTGTCACTTTCACTCAAACTGATGCTCTGCCTCCTCCTGTCACTGTCACCCTAAGGCTCTGCCTCCTCCTGTTTATCATTCAGACTGATGCTCCACCTCCACCTCTCTGTCACTTTGTCTTATTTTATCCTCGTTCCTGCTGCCGCCTCCTGTCACTCAAACTCAGTCTCCACCTCTTCACCACCACCAATTAAGTCCAAACTCCTGTCTCTCACCCTCCCTCTGTAAATGAGAGCGCGGGTGTGTGTGTGTACATAAACCTGGTGAGAGTGTGTCTCGTCCCTTGCTGAGGCATCTCGAACTGTGGCACAGGGGAAGGTGGTTTGGCCCCCCCACCCCATATCCTCCACCCCCTCCCCTTCTGTCTGTGGGGTGTGGCACCATGTGGGGCAGGGTTGGGAGTGCGGTACCCCTGTACCCCTGAGCTCTCCGTCTATCTCTGCTCTCTGTCTTTATCTCCTCTCCTCCTCTCACACGCAGCCGGAGGGGGGTCGTCCTGCAGTCCACTGCTCCTCCGGAAACACAAAGGTGACTCGGCCTGTCCCGCCCACGACCCCCCAGCTCCTTTAGACCCCTGAAAAAAGGACCATCCTCTTTCACCTTTGCTAGAGCTCATTCTGAGCAGCTAATATTATTTACTCTCCTTGAAAAGTCTGCTGGTCAGAATCTCATTTCGAATTAATGGTATGACATCATATTTCACTTTGAATGCTTTCTCTAGGGTCTGTGGGCTCTTTGACTAGTTTGACATCAAAATTTTCCCCTAATACCTTTGAAGAATGTTTCAGAAATATATTAGATATGGATCAGACATGATATAAGGGACTCTAGCTGAAAAACTGGGGGATATTTCAATACTGTTTTCGGTGAAGGTGTTGGAGAGGACAGACAGTATTGTATAAGTGCTGTTAATGGTTGGGTTGCTATGGTTACGGCTCTGTGTAACCAGCTGTATTCGCTGTTTTCAGGGAAGGTGCTATCAGGAGAGGAGGAGGGGCTGGATGATGACTTGGAGGCGAGGTCAGAGGTCAGCTCCGGAACCTTCACAGGTACCTGGCGTAATGTTGACTCACCGATACAGACTGAGAGCTCATTCCAGTCTTTTATTTCTCCCTGTTCATTCAGAGTCATCAAAAATTGGACACTTTTTGCTTAGCTGTACTTTAATTTTTGAGATGACGACTCTCAAAATGCATTTTCACTTGGGAAAATATATTAAAATATTCCACAAACGTTAACATAACTGAACACTTCTAACTGTACAAAGCAAAGACAAAGAAAAAGTATTTAGTGTAATGTTGGTGATGAGAATGCAAACCTAGCTGTAATTCCTCTTGCAGCCTCAGTGAACAGTGAGGGCGCCAGCGAGACAGCAGCCTCGTCTTCCTCTGGAGTCTCCACGCTGGACGCGTCGACGGCCAATGACATCATCACTGAGCAGCCTCGCTCGTCCCAGCGCAGCCTGCAGCCCGGTGACTCGGTGGAGCAGGGTGAGGAAGAGGCTGAGGAAGAGGAAGATGAGAGAGGGGAAGAGGAGGAGGACATGCTGAGCAGTGACATGGCGTCCCATACTAATGCGAGCATCTCTGCTCGCTCGCCCGGCAGCGACAGCTCCCAGACCACCACGGAGGGGCCGGATTCGGCAGCTGCGACGCCCTCCGACTGTCCAGAGCTCGTAAGTGCCATGCCCCGGCCCCTGGCCCCGCCCTCCCCGACCTCCACTGAGGGGCCCGACGTATCACCCGGGTCGGATTTCGGGTCCTCTGCCACTCCTTCTTCTTCTTCTTCCACCACTTCCTCGTTCTCCGCCGCCTCCTTCGCTAGCGGTAGTGACAAGGTCAGCAGCTGTCCTGGTGGGAGGGGCCTTTACTCAATCCCCGCCCCTTTCGCACATCAGTCACCTTCCCCTTGACTCCTCCTCTCCTGTGCCACTCCAGCCCTGCCCTGCTATTGCTTCAGCCCTACTCTTAATGACCTTTGACCCCACCCCTCTTTGGCCCCGCCTTCTACCTGATTGCTTGTCTCTCTCAGAGAGGGGTGGGGCCTAAGGCCTCTGCTCAGACAGCTGGGCTGGCACTTAAAGCTGTCCGTCAGAGATCTGGTGGTTTGGCTCCTCCCTCCTCCTCCTCTTAGCCTCCTGCCATTGGGTGCAGAAGCTCAGCATGGACGCTAACCGCTCCTTGGCCATAGATTTACCCGACTCATCACCATTTTAATTTAACATCTGGAAAATGATGCCTCTTTTGTGCTAATATTAAATACTACTCCCCTACTACTACTCGGCATGCAAATTTATTATTATTTTTTTATATGTCTTTTCACTATACTGGGTAACAAAAGCACGGCCGCGAAACAAGCAAGAAAACTCCAATTCATATTGAATTTCGGAAGTTGTCATCACTGCTTTCCAGTAACGTCACCTGTATAATTAATTCATTCGGTATTTCATAGGACTACGTTATTCTGAAGCATAACCTTCATTGCAATGGATTATGGTGGACAAGAAATGGGTACGAATAAATCCATCACTACCTGATAAGAAATCGCGTTATAATCCTAAAATAATAAAACAGTAATGCAAATTATGTGGAAAAGTCATGAAAATAACAGTCAATAACGTCTTGCCTTGCAAGAGGACGTCCAGTTGGTGAACGATGATCAAGAGTAAGAATAGATTCAGACGATGTTTATCATGGTTCCATTTTCTCTTCAGTCGTTGCTGCATACAAAATTTTAGACATGGAAGGTATGGTCGCGGAAATCAGCTGACTCACGGCAGCACGGGAAACTTTCATTTCCAATAAAATGGTTGCACAGAGTCATTCCATAGGACATCAGAAAAATCTATTAACTGATGCGTATAATCAAACACATGGACAAGACATGATTTTTAGTATATTAGGTAGTATTTTTCAAAATCGACAGAAATCGGCGGTCAAGAAGTTGGTTTATCGGAGTAAGGATGGTCAGTTCTTCTGTGGAGTAGCAGTACATTTGAGCAGTGCCACTCATTCACACCTGCCAGCTGTGGTAACAGTTGCAGCTCAGCGGACACATAGGGCAACGATTGTAAGCTGATAATTATATCCCCGAACGGCGTTTCGAGGATATAATGTTTTTGGTCCGACCACCGCCGCACCGCCCTACGTGTTAACGCGATAACTTCAGTAATATTTCAATTAGAAATTTCATGTTTTGCATATAAGTATCATAAAGAGGAAGAACTGATTCGATTTTGGACAATTTACAATTTCTAGATTGGCCACCAGGGGCCAAAAACTGAAAAATCACTGTTTTTTTTCATATCTCTGGAAATATTTGTCTGATTGACCTGAAATTAAGTTAAAATGAAAGTTCATGACCTGAGGGGTTTGTATTGTATTGGGGAATTGGAGGATTGGGGGCGTTCGGGAATATACTCCAAGCTGTCTCCTCTGACGGCATAAGCCTAGTTTTGGTATGATATCATCCTATATTCTGATCAGCAAAGTTTTGAAACAAATCTGAATTTATTCTCTGGACTTCGAGTAAATAACTTATGGGCAAAAGCACATGGTACTGATTTTGATTTCTCTCATCCTTTTTGGGAAAAACTTATTGTTGATATCACATTTTGGCGTCCTTATTGGAGCAAAAAATCATTTTCATTCATTTAATTAAAAAAACTTACTTTGGTTCAAATAGTATTTTTATCCTCACTATATCTCCTACGTATGCTAAACAAAGTGAACATGAATTAAATCCATCAATCATTATCTACTGATAATCAAACGATGAACAACTATCCCTGAAATCTCTCCAGTATTGTGAAAAGATACATGGTGACTTATCTGGTACATGCAGAATTTGTGGCCATTGCACGTTCATTTCCAACTTTCTGTTCAGCCCATCTTGTATGGACTAATCCTCCAGCTTTTAAAGGGATAGTTCACTTTTTTGAAGTGGGGTTGTATGAGCTACAAATTCCACTAGTTACATTAGATGCAGTAGAAAGCTCTCTGATCTCCTTCAGGTAGCTGCATCAGCGCATAGTGCTGGGTGGAAATTTAGGCAATATACTGTTGTGAACGGGACCAGGGAAACAGTCTGTTTTTGCAGCCTAAAAGAGGTCCAACTTGAAAATAATACACCATTTCAGTTGCAGCTATATTAAAAAAGAATGACAGCGCTTTACCTGCTTGGAAAAAAACACAGTTGCTCTTGAACTAACCAACTGACATAGATCTCGCGCAGCGCATCGTAGTTAACTGCGCGCTGTAGCATCAGCTGTTTGGGTCACTGTAAAGCCGCTTGAATACTGGACGCGAAACATTTTTTCGCAAAACCGATTACATTCAAATTCAACGCGAAGACTATTCGCGTCTTCGCAACGACTGTGAATGTAATTGGTCTTGCGAAAAATTCGTTTTGCGTCCAGTATGCAAGCGGCTTAACTGTGGTTGCGAGGTCGGACGGTTGTTAAACTTGTGCAGGTATTTCAAAAATGGTCTGTGTGTGTTGCTTTCCTGGACGTGAAAGCAAAGCTGTATACTGGTGCACTTACAGCTTCCACCGCATTCCGGATATTGATACGCCATCTGTATCCCTAAAAGAGCTCCGTGTGTGCGGTATTCATTTTTCCAAAGAGGATTTTCTTGAGGCTACATTCAGGGAAATGTCAACGCTGCACGCTGAAGAGCAATGCTGTACCCATGCATCAGGTAAGAGTGAAACACCTGTGAAAAAGTCTAATGTAACATTGCTGCACCAATTGATATCGCAGAGGGTCTACGCAGTCACATACTGTGTATCTGCCGTGCTGGTGATTATAGGGATTTTTTTTTTATTTGAGATGTAATTCTATGTCATTGAAATCCTGTCTGCCACAAACCGCTCAGAGTCTGACCCAAACAGCTGATCGCTACAGCGCGCAGTTTACTCCGATGGAATACGTCAGTTGGTTAGTTCAAGAGCAACTGTGTTTTATTCCGTGCAGGTAAAGCGCTGTAATTATTTTTAATATAGCGTGTAACTGACATGGTGTATTATTTTCAAGTAGGACCTCTTAGGCCACAAAAATACGCTGTTTCCCTGATCCCGTTCACAACAGTGTATCACCTAAATTTCCACCCAGCACTATGCGCTGGTGCGGCTACCTGGAGGAGATCAGTGAGCTTTCTACTGCATCTAATGTAAGTAGTGGCAATTTGTAGCTCATACAACCCCACTTCAAAAAAAGTGATCTATCTCTTTAACTTCCTTGTAGTCTTGAATTGATGCTCAGTTTCTCAGAGCTAAATTGTAAATTTTACTTGCCATCTCTCATTCATTTTCCATCGATGAATGACAGGCTTACTGGTGAATTTGGGGTATATTAATGAACTGAATACAACCTTGTTTCCAAAGAAGTTGGGACGCTGTGTGAAATAGAAATAAAATCACTGTGCAACGGTTTTCAAACTGTTGACGCTATACTTAATCGAAAATTGTTAAAAGCCAAGATATTGCATTTTGAAACAAATTTTTTGTTTTGAAAAATGTGCGCTATTTTTTTTTTATTTGATGCTATATTGAAACATGTTTACCACTGTGATGCATCTGTGCGCATCTGGTAACCGAGGAGGAGAACCGCTGTAGTTAGAAAAGCAACATGTTTTCCTTTTGTTGCATGATGTTGGATTTCAGCTGCTCAGCACTTGGAGGTCATTGTTGTCATATTCTTTATTTCATGAAGCACCTGATATTTTGGTTTCCTGACCGGTGTGGACTGCAGGCAGGCCAGTTTAACATCCGGACTCGTTTACTACTGAGCCATGTTGTTGTTATATGTGCAGAATGTAGTGTTTGGCAATGTCTCGCTGAAATAAGCAACCTTCCCTGAAAAAGATGCTGGATTGCAATATATTTTGCTCTAAAACCTGTATATTTTGTTCATCATTAATTGTGTCTTCACACATGGGCAGGTTGCCTGCCCATGCCATGTGCCCTAATATATCCCCATACTATCATGAATGCTTGCTTTTGAACTGTGCTCTAATAACAAGCAGGATGGTCCCTTTCTTTTGCCTGCATCCACGATTCCTAAAAGAATTTCACATTTTGATCTGTCTGAGCATGGGATAGATTTTTATACGCCGCCAGAGGCGGTCGTATATTGGCGTCATCCGCTTCATCTGTCCGTCCGTTCGTCCTCCCGTCCGTTCGTCTGTTAACATTTGCCTTTTCCACAAATTTGCTTGCAAAGCTTCAGGCTGATCGGGACGAAACTCCTCAGGAACATTACCTGGGTCAGGGTCTAGACACCGAATGACTGTTGGCTTCGTCGCTCCAAGGTCAAGATCACACATCGAGGTCAAAGGTCAAATTTATACCAAAATGTCGGCGGCGTATAATGTACCAGCTCACGGTGCTCTTGTTTAACTTTGCCTCAGTTCATCTTAAATGAGCTCGGGCCCAGAGAAGTCAGCAGCATTTCTGGATCTTGTGTATATATGGTTGTGTCTTTACATAGCACAATTTTAACTTTCATTTGTGGATGCAGCGAAGAACTGTGTTCACTAACAGTGGTTTTTGCATGTGTTCACGAGCCCATGCTATGATTTCTACTAGTGAATCCTGTCTGGTTTTAATGGAGTTCTGTCTGAGGGCCTGAAGATCATGGCCATTCAATATTGGTTTTCGTCCTTGATCCTTACGTTCAGATTTCTCTGGATTCTCTGGATCATTATATGAAATTCTGTACTGTAGATTGTGAAATTATCAAATTCTTTGCAACTGTACCTTGAGAAATTTTATTTTTGAATTGTTGAACTATTTGCCCTTGCTGTCTTTCACAGAGTGGTGAAAGCCATCTTTATTTTTGAAAGAGTCTGCCACTATGGGATGTACTTTTTATACCCAATCATGTCTCAGTCATGTTACTAATCTGTTTCAAATTAACTTGATGAGTTGTGAGATGTTCCACCGGGTGTATTTATTTATTTATTTATTTGCATCATAAAACTTTTCCATTCTTTAGATGTCCCCCGCCAACTTATTTTGCTGGCATCAAATTCAATATGAGTAGATCTTCTTTTTTTATTTTTTGAAGATATTTATTCTCAGTTTCATGATTTGTAAATGTTGTCTTTGTACTATTTTCAATTGAGTATAGGGTTTAAGTGATTTGCAAAGTATTACATTGTTTTTTATTTAGTCCGAACTTTGGAAACAAGGTTATAATCCATCTGTGTATGTATGTAGGAACGTTATTTTCGTTTGCTAGTTTTCAGTTAAGAGTTATTTCTGCAATAAATGTGATCAGTGGACTGCTAGTCTCTAGTTAATTACATGTTGCATGAAAGGTTTTTCAGCATGTTGCTCTCGGCCTGTTCTTTGTAAAGTGTCACTAATACACTGACCTGTTATGTGGCCCTGCCATCGGATGGGGGCAGCCTGATTTTCTGTCTGCTTTCCATGCTGTTCTCTTTCTCAATCTGCAGCTGGTTAGCCGGTGAGTTCTAGGCTAATTCCACCGTAATCTAGAGCCCTGTGCCTCGAATTACAGTCTTCATGGGGCAGAGCGCTTGTTTCCCACCCTCCCTTTAACATGGGAGTTACGCTTTATGTGTGTCTGGCCTGTCGGTGTTTATTCTGTTAATTATCTGGAAGGACTGAAAACCAGGGCTAGATTTTGGTTCATTGGCTGATTTCAGTGGCTTGAAAGACCGAAAGACATGCAGAGTCTTTCATTTGTGTTGTCTTGTCCGAATCTCACGGCACGCCAGCGGTAGTTGGCCAAGCAAGAAGAGCTTTTCTTTCTACTGGCTTGTAAAAAGTTTGTTCTTTGTACTGTCAGACGTCCAAATCCAAATATGCTGTTAAACAGTCTCCAATCCCTTGTTTGTGGGAGAAGTGTTTGATGGTCAGCCAGGTGAATGTTGAATAGTGTTTACACTTGAGGAAGTGGAGCAATATGGAAGACAGACTGGAGGATGTGTTTTATACCCCTTGGATATTTACTGACTGGTTTTTCTGTGTGCGTTTGTGTATTTGTGTGTTTCTTTGTGTGTGTATTGGTGTGTTTCTTTGTGTATGTGTGTGTGTATATGTCTGTGTGTGTCCATCTGTGTGCCTGTGTCTCTCTGTGTATATGCATTTGTATTTGAATATGTGTGTATCTATGCGTGTCTGCATGTTTGTGTGTGTGTGTATGTCTGTGTGCATATGCGTGTTTGTTTTGCATGTGTGTGCCTTTCTGTGTCTACACGCTTCTTTGTGTGTCTGCGGGCAATTATGCTTGTGTGTGTGTGTGTGTGTGTGTGTGTGTGTGTGTGTGTGTGTGTGTCTATGCGTGCGCGTGCGTGTGCGTGTGTGTGTGTGTGTGTGTCTCAGGTGCTGGACGGTAGCGATAGCCAGTACTCGGGGATGCAGATCGGCATGCTGCAGGATGAGGAAGAGGAGGGTAGCAGCTCTCTGCCCGAGGAGCCCATGGAGCCCTTCTCCCAGTCCAGCTTGGGTGAGAGAACTCTTCATCTTCATCATCATCACAGTTTGAATCACTGTCACTGGTCATCATCAGAATCGAAAGATCATCACTATTATTATTACCGTCATCTTCATCATCGTATCATCATTATCTTCATCGTTGTTATGGTTTCGAAAGCAGAATCGGCTGGCACAAGGTAGGCTTCAGTTCTGGGGATTAAAACTAATGAAGAAGAGGAGTGGGGAGAATTAAGGAGGGAGAGAAGACATCTGGATTTCAGCCGTGAAGCGCGTGATACTAAGGCAGACAAATTCTAGCCAGAAAGTTGGTGTTTGTTTTGAGGAAGCCTGCAGTCTTTGATTAGCCCAATAATTTGAATCTTTGAATTCGCTGATCTGGGGTATTGATTGACTCAATACCAATGACCGTAAACTTGGGAAGATGACAAACTTTCATGTGCCTTCCAAGGAAGCTGCATCATCATTCTCCGTTCAAGACATTTCAGGAACTGGGAAGTTCCCATTTTAAACTTCCCAGTTCCCACCAAGGCGCATTCCCGAGCTATACCTGGGGAAAACAACAAAAACAGGGTTTCTTTCACCAGTCTTCTCGCCCAATGTCACACGTTGTGGTCGGACAGACAGTAGTGAATAGGGGCTGATCAAATCCCCCCCCCCCTTATCATAGGTCTGATTCTCCATGACTGTGTGAATGGCAAATACGCATTGAATCTGACCTTTTCAATATCGCTCTGATACTCTGGTACCAGATTCTGATATGAATCTCTCTCTTGCATCTTTTACTTGTCCAGCATTAGCAATCTTAAATTCACAGAATAGAGCAGAAATTGCAACATTTCTAAAGAATTGGCCTCCTATTATTTTGAATTTCACAGTCTGTGGGGAATGATCATGCTTAATATAAGGCCTGTGACGTCAGAGGAACTCCAGTAATAGATTATCACCATCTGCATCATTGTCAGCATTTTCATTTCCAGCATCATCACTATCACTGTCCTCACCATCATTATTATCATAATGCTGGTTGTGGCAGTGATGGTTATAATAGTGGGTTGCTTTTATTTAGTACTTTGCATACCATGATCTTAAAGTGTTTTGCTGTGCAGGCAGATGAGCTCTTCTCTTCTCTCTTCATGAGCCGTCAATACTTAAACTAAAGGACTGCAATGTTGTGCCTGATTTCTTGGAGTCGGTTTATTCCCTGTTACCCCGAGCAACCAGGTGAACAGGAGAATACTTCTGCATTATCTGAGTGAATAAAGAGGTGTTAGCTTTGTTGTAGCCCATCTGAAGGCTACCTGCTCAATTTGCTCTAGGATGTTATCTGACGTGCTCTCTGTCTCAGCCCTGAGAAAACCCCACCTGCTGGAGGGACTGGGACACTGCAGGCAGGGCTCTGACAGCAGTGTGGATCGCTTCATTCCAAAGGACGAGGTGCTGGAGCCCATAGAGCCCGAAAACAAGGTGAGCGCCCCCTTCTGCTGGGATCCCTGATGTACCCTGGGCCCTGGTGTCTGCAGGGTCCCACCCTTTTCACCTTATAACCTATAACCAGGTGGGACTCAGATGGTCAGCAGTTCAGATCCCAGTGCAATAAGAATAGGATCTGTGCTGTTGTTTGACCCTTGCCTAAGTCTCTTAAGCCCATATTGCTCCGGGGGGGATTGGCTCCTGATTGGTCTAATCAACTGCAAGTTGTTTTGGATAAAAGCGTCAGCTAAATCATACTACAGTTGGAGACATTTGTGTCTGCTTGTATGCTAATATGTATGCATTTGTATGTCTGTCCTTCCATTTTTCTCAAAAAAACCATTAATCTAATTCATTTCAAACCTGGTGGCTTTATTGCAGACGACCCAAGGAAGTGTAAGTGAGAAGTGTGAAGTCTGGCTGAGTGGTTCTTGAGAAATTCAGAAAGCTGCAAGCAGTAAATGCAGAGGCCAAGCAACTTGCCAGTTCTGAACGGGCACGTTGTGAGCTGGCACGACATTAGTGACGATAATGCAAATAAAATGTATATGACATGTCCTGTCTTGTTCCAGCTGTCCCGGATAAAAGGCGATATTGGGCACTACACGGACAGTCACGCCGAGCCGCTGGTCCACTGCGTGCGTCTGCTCTCTGCCTCCTTCCTCCTGACTGGACAGAAGAACGGTAATAAGATGCTGCGATCGGTGACGATGTGGCTTTACTGCCACCTGATCAGTGAATACGGCTTAATGTTTGTTTGGCAGGGAGCTGTGTGAGAACTGAATATGATGGACACATTGCATAGTGATCCGCTTTGTGAATAGTTAGCCTGATTAACATGTTGAAGAAGTTCTATGCTTAGCGAATGTGACGCGTATTTTGAAGAAGCAGCCATTTGATTGATAAACGTAGAAACATTTTGCGTTTACAGTGTTTCGATTGGTTGGTGTCATGCACTGACTCTACTAGAAGCTGTGTGATTGGTGGTGATGCACACACTGATGAAGTTTCTAGATTGGTGAATGCGATGCATGTAATGAACTATTGTGATTGGTCAATGTGATGTGCACATTCAATAAGCGCATGCGTGATTGGTGTGGGCACTGTCTCCTGCAGGTCTGGTGCTGGATAAAGAGGTGCGCGTGAGCGTGAAGGCGCTGGCGGTGAGCTGTGTCGGGGCAGCGGTCGCTCTGCTCCCGGAGGCCTTCTTTAACAGCCTGTACCACGAGCCGCTGGAGGGACAGCTGCCGGAGGGTGAGTCCTGCATGTATCGCTGCCAATCTACGCTTGTGCTTTAGTAGCTGAGACGGACCAGTAGTGCTGCATCAAAATTTGGACTATGTTAATTGGTAGCCAGAGCAGTAAATACCGCTGAGGTACGGTATATCCCAGTTTGACAGAGAGAGGAGTCAACGACATTGACATGAAATGTGACGTGTTCAATTCCAACTGTATTGCTATATAAGTAGAAGTTAATTATATCCCCGAATAGCGTTTCGGGGATATTATGTTTTTGGTCCGACCACTGCCGCCGCTGCCGCCTTACGTGTTAAAGCGATAACTTCAGCAATATTTCAATTAGAAATTTCATACTTTCTTATATGCAAAACATCATAAAGAGGAAGAACTGATTCGATTTTGGACAATTTACAATTTCTAGATTGGCCACCAGGGGCCAAAAACTGAAAAATAACTGTTTTTATCATATCTCTGGACATATTTGTCTGATTGACCTCAAATCAAGTGCAAATGAAAGGTCATGACCTGACGATGTGTCCCACGATGACATTATACCTGTTCAGTTCAAAATTTTGACACAAGGTGGAGCTTTGTCACATAAAATTCACCATTTTGCCATATCTTTAGAACCATTTGTCCGATTGTCCTGAAATTAAGTTCAAATGAAAGGTCATGACCTGAGGGGCTTTATATTGTATTGGGTCTATTCGAGGCTTGGGGAATTGGAGGATTGGGGGCGTTCAGGGATATACCCCAAGCCGTCGCCTCCGACGGCATAAGCCTAGTTACAGGTTTGTATCACCTCAGGCATGTGTCAGAATTTATTTTTTTCTGCAAAATGTCTTTTTTTCAGTGGTTTTCTGTCTGTTTGTATTCACAGAGCAGCAGTTTGTGACCGACATCTTAGGGTACATTGAGCATGGGGACCCCCAGGTCCGCGGGGCCACGGCGGTGCTGTGTGCAGCCCTGATCTGCTCTGTCCTGCACAAAACACGATTCAGTGCGGAGCCCTGGCTGACCCAGGTCAGGAGCACCACCGGTGAGAACAGGGGAGCAGGGATTGAGGCTGTAGCCTCACTGCTGATGTGTTGCAGTGGTTCTGGGGCTGGCTCTAACCTCAGTGTAGGTGTGTGTATGATCACTGCAGCTGCTGGACCCCTGAGAAAGGCCCTTAACCCCTTCTTAATCCCCTGGGGGGAGTGGCCCTTGCTTTGCCATGCAATCAACTGTTGTCATCAACCTTAATTTAGCCATCTAATCAACATTAAGCTCAATGACTGTAATGGAATGTATTGAGCACTCTCAAACGTCCCAAGGTGCAGTTTTATTAACCTTTTTTCCTGAAATGTGGGTTTTGCTTTGTGGGAATTGGCAACCAACTGTGTACCGAAGCTCTACCATCCCAGCGGCTTTTACTGCAACCTCATTAAAGTAGACAGTGTACTAAATTACAGTTGATATGAAAACCTTTGGGATGGTAGATCTGCATGAGCAAGTTTAATTACCGCGGTTATGGAGAATGTGTGTTCCTGAGTCCAGTTTCGTTCTCCTTTGTTACTAAAGAGGGTTCTGCAGATATTTAATGAGCCCCTAGCACTTTAATCATTGCTCCAAGGGGAATCCACTCCTCCTCAGTTTAATCAAATATAAGTGGCTTTGGATAGAAGTGTTTGCTAAGTTACTGTAAAATACAAATGTGTGTCTTCCTGAAGTTCTGGAGTAGTTTTTTTTTTTTTTTTTTTTTGTTTTTGGCTCACCTTGTGAGCTATTGCCATAGCACAGCGTCCATCTCTTTGTCAACTTTTTGTTTAAATGACTTCATCTCAAGTTGAACTTGTTAGATTTGGGTCAGACTTGATACAAGTGTACCTTTCATCACCGTGACCAATTGTTTTTCTGTATGATTTGGAATCTAGTTTGGCAGCCCTGTTCTCTGGTTAGCACTTGGTTTGACTTCTTCTCTTTTTTCCACTGGTCAGTTTTGGATCCCACTTGGGCTGTGTCTGAAACTGTTGGCTGTATCCTCTAAAGGCTGCATTTTTAGGCTGCTACATCATCGCTGGCTGTTCCATTGTGAAGGTGCCTTAGAATGCCGCCGAGAAATGCAGCGTTCATCTTGCCTGATATCAGATAAAATTGCCAGCTTGTTTACACCTCGTTTCTATATTGACAATTTTTTTTGGTATCAGGCGAGATGAAGGCTGCATTTGTCGGCAGTATTCTAATTCGCCTTCACAATGGAACACCCTGCAATGATGTAGTAGCCTAAAAGTGCAGCCTTTGAAGGACGCAGTGTACGCTTTGAGAAGCGGCCTTGGTGAATTTATTTGTTGTTTTTCAGCTTAATTCAAATTTCAATATGGCAGCCTCGGTCTCTCATTGGCTGACACATTTTTTACTTCCTCACCAGTTTCAATGGACTGGTTTGGATTAGACTTGTGACATTTGTTTGTCTCATGGCCCTGACTAAGAGTTGTTAATTTTGGCCACCCTGGCCTCCGATTGGATGACACATTTTAGACGACTCTAAAGTTTCAGTGGGTACATTTAGATACAATTTGCTCAAAGCGTTCAAAGTCTTAGTCGAGGAAGACGTTGAAATTTAGATTTTTTTTCAGTGCTGAAAAGATTCACTAACCCTCATTTTCTTACATTTCACTGACTTTACACCCAATTAATTGGGCATTTACTGCTACAACGGTCAGTTTATGGATAAAATTACTTCATTACTTGCTGTAGGTGATACATGACCATGTCAGCATGTCGTACAGTGCACTGAAGCTTGCATTCTACCACTGCATGGTTTGCCATGTCAAACCATGTGAGTTTGTTTTTTTCTGATTCAACATTGTTTCATGTTTCAGGGAACCCTGTGTCTCTGCTGGACCTGGTGCCTCTGCTGCAGAGAGCACTGAAAGACGGGTCGTCTGTTACCTGTAAGATGGCCTGCGGAGCCGTCAGGGTGAGCTCCGGCCACTGATCCGCAAACAGCAGTGCTGCGAAAGACTATTTTCCCCTTCTCGATTTGTTTTATTTTTGCACTTTTGTCATGCACGAATGTTTCCAGTCATCAGAATAATTTTACTATAAGACGAAGATAACCTGAGTAAACTCCTAATTCTGTATTTGAATTATTTCATATATTGAGGGGAAAAACCTGTTAAACCCTACTAGACCATATGTGGAAAAGTAATTGTCCCCTTGTTATTATTATTAATTTGGCCAAATATACAAATTTAATTGAATTCAATTTCGCTCAAAACGCCCGGGCATGATTGATGCTTGCAGGCAAAAATCAGCACATGATGTCGTAGTCTAAATAAATTCAACAACAGATGAGCAGCAAAGTCGCTGACATCGGTCAGTCTGGAAAAGCTTACAACGTCATTTCTATGGCTCTGGGACTCCAACAAATCATGATGAGAGCCGTTATTTACAAATGGCAGAAATGGTGGTAAACCTTCTTGGGAGTACCTGACTATAAGAATTCTTCCAAGAGTCCCTTGATCCAGGAGGTAGAAAAGAAACCCAGACTAACATCTAAAGAACTGAAAATCTCGCTTGCATTAGTGTTCACAATGTCACAATGAAGAAGAGACTGGGCAAAAATAGTATTCATGGGAGAGGTGCAAGGCAAAAACTACTATTGACCAAAAAGAACACAAAGGCTTGTCCCACATTTGATTAAAAACATCTTGATGATCCCCAGACTTCTGGGGGTTTATTCTGTGGATGTATGAGCCAAAAGTGGGACTTTTTGGAAGACACGGGTCCTGTTTCATGATGTGCAAAGCTAACTCTGTATTCCTCAATAAGAACATCATACCCACAGTCAAACAGGGTGGTGGTAGTGTGATGGTCTGGGGCTGCTTTGCTGCTTCAGGACCTGGGTGTCTTGCCATAATTGATGGAGACGTGAATTCCGCTCTTTAGCGGAAAATCCTGCAGGAGAATGCTCAGCCATCAGTTTGTGACCTAAAGCTCAAGAGCAGTTGGCATATACTGTCGATCAATGATCCAAAGCAAGCAAGCATATCCACCTCTGAATGGCTCAAAAGACAGAATGATCCTTTTGAAGTGGCCTTGTCAAAGCCAAATGAGATGCTTAGACATGTTAAACAAGCAATTCATGCTTGAATACTCTGCACTGCAGTAGAGGGGGGCAAGTTTTTTTGTTTTTTTTTCAAATGGGTGATTTATGATTTGAATACCTGTTAGAATAATGTGGGTTTTTTAATGTACATTGTAATTATGAAACAATAGAAGGCGGTTTAGTAGGGTTTATTTGCATTGTTTTCTCTTAAAGTAGTTGGATGATCTGAAACATCTAAATGAAGCAAATAAGCAAAAATAGTAGAGCACAGTGTACTCTGTTGCATGCAAGTCTGCATGTGTTTGTGTGTAATACTCTTTCTCGCTTTATTACATTACTGCCTGATGTCTCCGTGCTGCAGTAGTGGCGTGCGCGAGTGCGTGTATGTGTAATTCTCACTCTCTCGGTGTTGCATCGTTGCTCGATGTTTCTGAACCACATTAGTGGTGTTTACGCGCGTCTGGCTCTGAGCTGCAGTAGTGGTGTTTACACGCGTCTGTCTCTGAGCTGCAGTTGTGATGTTTGCACGTATATATTTCTCCCTTTCTTTGCATTTCAACACTGCCTGATGTGTCTGAGGTGCGTACGTGCGTGCATGTGTGCTCGCGCGCGCGCGTGTGTGTGTACGTGTGTAATTCTCCCTCTCTCTGTGTTTCAGCACTGCCTGATGTCTTTGTGCTGCAGTAGTGGCAGCTTCAGTGATCTGGGCCTGCAGTTGATCACTGACCTCCTGACCCTCAGGCACTGCTCCTATTGGCTGGTGAGGAACGAGCTGCTGGAGACACTGGGAGACTTGGACTTTCGGTGAGAGCAGGGTAACTGCAAAATCACTGCTGAAGGATTGAGCCAAAGGCACATCTGGCTTAATGCGTGACTTTGTCCATCTTTGTCCATCTTTCATGAGACTAAAGATGCCTTTTCCCCTTTCCTCAAATAGCAAAGGTTTTTGTTTTGGATAACTGAGTGCTTTTTGAGCAAACTTTTTTTCACCCGAATCGCAAATCTTGAAAAGACCCAAATGACCTCCCGCCATTGGCAGGCTTTATTCTGTCTTTTTATCCAATAAAGTAGTAGAAAATATAAATGTATAATAAAAATACAGATAGGTTCATAAATTTTTGGACAGCGATACAACCTTAATTTAGTTGTGTGGGCCTCCACGATTGGAAAAAAATAAATAAAAAAAAACTAGATGTGCTTCAACTTCATTTTAAAAGCTTATTCAAAAACATTGTCCAAACCATGTATAAATTAAGCCCATTTTGTGCACAACCCCCCAGTTTTTGGGTTCTCAAAAGTAAGTTGACAAACTGACATCATAATTAAATTATTTTATAATATTCATTGACAAACTGTTTGCAGTCAATGACTGTCTGAAGTCTGCAACCCATAGACGTCACCAAACACTGGGTTTCTTCCCTGGTGATTTTTGCCAGGCTCTCACGAGCTGTCTTCAGTTCCTGCCTTGTTGTTGGGGGGGGTTTTGCCTCAAGCAAGTGAAAAGCATGGCTAATTTGATTCCAGTCATATGATATATTCCACCTCTGCCTGAAAAAAGTCCTGGGTTGTTTTTACAGAATGCTCCAGTTCACCTTATAACTGTACGGTAAAGCGTTTTTCAATTTGTTCAGATGCACTTGGCTAAATCAAAGGGTATGATGTAGCCCTGTGCAATTCAGAATTAATCCTCCAGCTTTTGTCTCCCACCAGTGGGTACGAGGGGACCAGCTCAATTAGCAGCCATTAGATAGCCACTCTTCTGGTATGCTCTAGATCATGAGCTGTTCTTCCCTTCTGAATGTCCTTCTTTTCTTATCTTTCTGGCACACGTTGATCTTTTTCTCTCGTGTCCGTAGGATGTTGTTCTAGGAAAATACAGGATTTTATTTATTTTTTTTTTTAAAGCTAGTTTCCTATTTTTGAGCCTTGTTAAAATAAATCCTTTGTATTTACTCTGGTGAAGTCTTCTCTTTATAGCTGACTTTGGTTCTGATAGTCCTGCTTCATAGAGAATGTTCTTGATCAACTGTGAAGGGGTTTTTCTGATTCGAGGAAAGAATTCCTCTGTCATCCACCACAGTTGTTATCATAGGTCTTCCTCGCCTTTTTGTGTTCCTGAACTCACCAGTACTCTCTGTACCTTTGAGAATGTACCAAAAAGTTCAGTTTGCCATGCCTAATGTTTTCTCTCTTTCTCCAATGGGTTTGTTTTGAAATTTTTTCCGAAAATATGGCTGGCTTTACTGGCACTGATTTCAAGGGATTCCAAGTGCTCATGTAATGTCTTAAAATCATCTCTAGACCTTTTTGTGTGTTCAATTTTATATAAAGGTATTCAAGAAAAAAAAAAAACCTCAACATGGAACAGCTGAGCATCCAATTGTCAAAATGCATTTGTTCCCTAAAAAGGGAGGACCTCTTGAAAATATGCTGTAATTTCCACACCTTCCACCCAATTTCGATGTTTTAATCCTCAAACGGAGGGAGAATGTCCTCGCTTTCAGTGCACATTTACCACTTAATTTCAAGTTGAATATTCTGTGGTCTGCAGCTAAAATAATTATATCCTTTTCAATGTCCAAGTAGTTATGAATATAATTGTATGTCTTTGATGTATGCTTAAGCTTCAATTTTTGCAATGTGGTGGGATATTTGTCATGTTTAAGCCCCCGGACCCCTTGACAAACCTTTTCTGCTCGGCAGGTTGGTTTGTTTCCTGGAGAGAAGAGCAGCACATTTGCACAAGGGGGAGCACCACTACACTGGGGTGAGTGTGTGAGGAGGGGCATCATTGCTCGGGGGTGAGTGTGTGTGTGTAGGGGGGACCGTTACACCCGGGTGAGTTGGGTCTCCATCTAATATGCTGGAATATGTATTTTGCGCAGCTCACAGTTCACAGTGCTCTGTATTCTTTGAGCCCTACGTTATTTGTATGACACTTAACTGTTCTGCTGTCCCATCTCCATCCTCGCCCTGCTGTGTGCAGCTGTTACGGCTGCAGTATCGCGTGCTGAATGATGTCGTCATTCCGCTGCTCGGGGACGAGGATCCCCGCGTCCGGCATGTTGCGGCCGCCACAGTCAGCAGGTGAGACTTTTTTTATGCAGTCATCCCCTGTCCTCTCAGCATGATGTCCAGTTGTATCAGACAACATGCTGTTCATATGAAAGCAAAGCCATGTTTTTTTACCCATTTTTTACCCATGTTGGCAGACGTTACATTCAAATTACTTTTACCTACATATAATGGTGTGCTGTTTACCTTGATAAGCATTATCAAGACATAACCAATATTACACAAGTTTATGATGCTAAGCTTTCAGCTAATAAACTGAACATTTGATTTGCTTTCAATGTGTGCTTGGCTTTTAGTAATACCTAATTATTGTCAATGTTGCTGCGTGCACTATAACATAAATCAATATTTAATTCCTGGGCTGTATCAGAACTCTTGAGTGTGAAGGAGACGCTTGGCTCTGAGATGTGGTATCTCTGTGGTGGTGTTCTTTTAAGGTTGGTCACCAGACTTTTCTACGACTGTGACCAGGGCCAGGCTGACCCCGTGGTTTCCATAGCAAGGGATCAGAGCAGCGTTTACCTCCAGCTGCTGATGCACGAAACTCGCCCTCCGTTCCCCTTTTGCGTCAGCACTGTCACCAGGTACACAGCTTCCTGTCAGGTGGTACACAACTTCCTGTCACATGGTACACAACTCCCTGTGGGCACTGTCACCAGGTACACTGCTTCCTGTCAGATGGTACACAACTTCCTGTCTCACATTACACAACTTCCTGTGGGCACTGTCACCAGGTACATTGCTTCCTGTCACATGGTACACAACTTCCTTTGTGCTCTACTTCCTGTCAGTACTGTGGCTGCTTTTTAGGTGTATTGGACCATTATTAACATAAATGGTCTTATTTTCATCAGGACTTACCGAGGCTACAACCTGTCTCCAAACACATCTGACGTCACCATTGAGAACAACCTGTCACGCGTGATAACAGCGGTGTCTCACGCTCTCACGTCCTCTACCTCCCGAGCGCTGACTGTGAGTTCCTCTCCTCTGTGCTGTTTGTCACCTCTGTCAAATATGCCCCGGAAATACTGAAGTTTCCATTGCAAGTGTGCTCCTCGACTTAAGAGCTACACCGCTGCGCTTTGCACTTGCAACTTAGTCCTTAGCATTTTTACCCATTAAACTCTGCAACTGTACTTTAATCAGACTTTTCAGTTGCAGCTTTGCAAATTACCAAATACAGTACTTGTAAACGAAATTACATTGAACAAAAATATAAACGCACAAAGTAATTTTTTTAAAATTATTTTTTATCAATCAGGAAATATTTCAACAAAACAATTATTATGTTATTCTTGCCTTAATATTCAAGCAACCGAAACATAACTAACAATTTACTGGACTGAATTCATGAGTTATCACAGCCTGAACCCAACAGGGCTCAGCGGGCAGAGTTCACAGCACTCAGTAACGAGTGTGTCCACCATCGGCATCACGTAAAGCGGCGCACCTCCGGCGCATGGAGTTCACGAGATTGTCAATGGTGGCCTGTGGAATGTTGTCCCATTCCTCCTGCAGCGCAACTCGGAGCTGGTGCACGTTTTCTGGAACCGGAACACGTTGTCTGACCAGCCGATCCAGAACATCCCAAAAGTGTTCAACTGGCGATAAATCGGGCGAATATGCTGGCCAATTAAGAACAGGGACATTCTCCTCATCAGGAAACTCTGAGCAGATCCGGGGAGTGTGTGGCTGGGCATTATCATGCTGGAATGTCACGTGATGGAGTCACACAAACAGTAGGACTATTTGCCTCAGGATCTCGTCGCTGTACTGCTGCCCATTCAAGTTGCCCTCACCGAAATGCAGCCGGGTACGCTGTCCACGGCATATGCCGGCCCATACCATTATTTGTGCAGCACCACGTGCCATCCAACACACGATATTGGCGTCAGTGTAAGGCTCGCCCACACGTCACCATATGAGTTGTCTGCCATCAGCGCGGTACAGATGGAATCGCAATTCATCGCTGAATAACACCATCCTCCGCCATGCAAGCGTCCAGCGAAGTTGACGGTTGGCCCAATTGAGTCTGTACCCGCGACTGAGGGTGGTCAGATTGAGACCTTGGTGCGGTCAGCGGGCTTGGAGGTCTGCCTCCCTCAGGCAATTTCGGACAGTCTGAGCTGATATCCGCCTATTGTAGTCTGACGGTCTCGTCAGCTGTTCTGGTGGCTGGTCGGAGCCGATCACAGAGGTGCTGGAGCCGCATGTGCCGATCCTGTGCCGGCGAGGTCACACATGGTTGTCGGGCATGTGGATGATTCACAGTGCTGCCAGTATCTCTGAATCGACTTCTCAACCGGCTGATGGTGGAATGATGCATATTCAAGAGTGTTGACACCGCTGTCACAGATATCCCAACGTTCAGCTTGCCAATGGCACACTCCCTCATGACTTGTGACATCTGTGGCAGTGTGACTTGTGACAAAAGTGCATATTCTGGGGTGACCTTTTATTGACCTTGGTGCAAGGAGTGCCTGTGCATTGGTCACGCTGACTGACCAACTCAATGTTATGCTCTATGCATCTCAGGGACAGAATATCTCAATGAGTGAGTAATCTCACTGGGAGTGGTTAATGACAAGTGGGTCACCAGAATTGAGCAAAACAAATCATTCAGTTCACCAATAAACACTATTTGTGGGCATATTTCATTATAGGTCAATTTAACTCAGCATTTTTGGTTCATGCGTTTATATTTTTGTACATTTCAAATGTGGTGCATCATGAGAGCTCACAGTGTGTTATTACAGTGTTGAGTTATGGCTGACTGTGAGTGGTATCATTGCAAATTGGTGATCAGCATTGAGATTTGATTTATGGCGCATTTGTGATGAGTCATGGGGGGGTTTTACTATGCATTTGAGATGGTTAAGATGTGTTTCACTGTGCATCTGACAAGACACAGGGTGTGTTTCACTGTGCATCTGACAAGACACAGGGTGTGTTTTACTGTGCGTTTTTGAATAGTCCTTTGTTCTCCTGCATGTTTGTGATGAGACGGGGTTTGTTTTTCAGTTTGGCTGCTGTGCAGCCCTCTGCCTCCTGTCCTCTACCTTCCCAGTATGCACCTGGAGTGTTGGCTGGCACTGTGGGTATGTCGCCTCTGCCAGCCTGCCCACCCGCTCCAGCCTGTACAAGAACCGGGTGCGATCCTTCAGGTACCCATTACACTGGCATTTCCTCTCATTCTTCGCTCTGTTATTCTTCTTACTGTGTAATGTTCTGTTCTAAGATTGCACTACGTCTTCACAGTTTATGATGAGACCCTTACACCTAACAGAAGGATATTGGAACTTGAGCAGCGGCAATTAGTTGTCGAAAAAAAGAAATATTCGGCAGCTATTTTGATAATTAAATAATTGTTGCATTCATTTTTCAAACAAAAATGTCAACCATTCGCTGGTTGCTAGTTCTTAAATGTATTGATGTGCTGCTTTTCTTTGAAATTAATGATGTAAAATGAAGTTGTTGGGTTCTGGACTGTTAGTTGGACAAAAGGAATTTGAAGATGTCACTTCGGGCACTGCAAACTGCTCATCAATTTTTCATAATGCTAAGTCCTTTCATAGACTGAATCGATTAATCGACAGATTAATGGTAGTGAAGATAATCATTAGTTGAATCTGCTCTATATGATCTATTCGTATCTATGGTCCGTGCCACGTCATCCCTGTTAGCTGTATATGTCTTATGGTGTCTGCTGCCTGTAGGTGCAGTTGAGAGAATATATGTGACACTACATATGTATGGTATCTGGAGGCTGTCAGTACGGGTTGGAGTATATCTGTGGTGCAATACTTTGTATATCTCTTGTGTTTTGAGGCTCTTAGGACTGTTGGAGTATACTTGTAGCACTGTATCTGTGGTGTTTAAGGCTAACATTGCTGTTGGAAGTTTATCCGTAACATGGTTTATTGAGTCTCTCTGTGCTGTAAGGAAAATATATTGATATAGTGTATCTATGGTATCTGGAGGCTTTCAGTTGTATCAGGAACGTGTCTGCCACACAGTTTATCAATGATATCACCGTCCACCTAGTTACAGGTGCAGCTATGTCTGTAACACTGCATCTCTAGTATCTGAAGGCTGTCAGGGCTGGTAGGCACACATCTGCAACATCGCGTGTGCATGGTATCTACAGCCTCCAGATACAGTTTGGAATATACATGTAATACTGTGTTACTATGATGTGTGCAGCTTGCCTGCCCCGGACCCTGGGGATGATGGGAAGAGGCCTTGCGTTGTGGGGATGGCTAACATGGTCCTGTCGCTGCTGTCCTCCGCCTGGTTCCCCCTGGACCTCTCTGCCCACCAGGATGCCCTGATACTGGCTGGCAACCTCCTCTCAGGTCCTGACGGCCAAATTCAGAGGCCAGAGCTGTGCATAAAAGTGCTATTATTCCTAAAATGTGGCACCAAATGTATAGAAAAATAGCCACAAATAAAAATTGGGAATTTGTACTTCTATGGGTTTTGAGCAAAATGAAGGTAAACATTTTTTTGCCAAATGATGTATTGAGCTCTTGAGTATGATAGTAGACTTAATGCTCTTAGACTGACCTGTACTTTTAGTCCTGCTCTTGGACTGACTCTGTATACAACCCTCGTACAAACAAAAACTATAACAAATGAGGCCACAAATTGTTGAGCAGCTGAAATCCTACATCAATTTAGAATTGGAAAACATCTCAAGACCGCTCTTAGACTAAATTTTTGCAGACTGACCTGATCTTTTGAGGCTGTTAGTTGACTGATGGCTCTTAGACTAACCCCTCATCGACTGACCTTGGGTGATGTCACTCCCTCCTGTCCTATCAGCGGTGGCCCCTAAGTGCATGAGGAGCCCATGGCCAGGTGAGGAGGAGTCCGGCTCTGGCAACTCCTCTCGACCGGAGGAGCCATGGGCGGCGCTGGGCGATCGCTCCCTCGTTCCCATGGTGGAGCAGCTCCTCTCCCACCTCCTCAAGATCCTCAACATCTGCGCCCACGTGCTGGACGAGGTGCTCCCGGGACCTGCTATCAAGGTAACGGTGGGGGGAAGGGTGGAGTAGAATATGGGGGGGGGGGGGGTGCATGCTACTCCCGTTTTCAAAGGTGAATCGTTACGAAGTGCATGTACTTCGTTACAGTACTTAAGTAGTTTTTTTTTGATGATTTGTACTTTACTTCAGATTTTTTTGTAAACCAGGATGGTCTGAGAAAGCACATGGGTACTTATGCAGAATTATGCGCATTAAGTAGCCATATGCATGCGCTTTATCAGCGTTAATTAGAAAATTGTTTCCATTTCAGTTTATTTGCAAGAAGTCTGTTTCGCAAAAGTGAGAATCCACCTCAAGCGAGTGTAAAAACTTTTTTTTTTTTTTTGCGAATCAGAGGATTTATTTTCGAATAATGGTGTTTCCATTAGGCTACCTTTTTTGATGCATAACTTCAAAATGCGCATTCAAACAAGGAAATGGAAACTCAGCCACTGGCATTGGCTACGCTAAACCTGCAGCTAATATGAAAACCAGCGACGTGCACACCTTCATATTTCACAACTGAGTGACTGCCCTGCAATAATGAATAGCTATGAAATGGCATAGGTTCTCATAGGCACTTGAAATAGTCTCCCTCTGATTGTTCATTTTCGTCATACATAATTGTAGACTGGCGTTCTTTTTGTGAACAATGTTGGTCGATTTGAAAGGCAGCACGATGGGTATAGGTCAGGATTGTCTGCAGGTTCTATGAATGCTGGGTAGTGGGCAGGGCTGAGCGTTCCTGAGTATATGTCGCACCCAAACTTCCAAACAGTTGTGAAAAAAATACACATTTTTAGGGGTGTTTCCAAACAGTCGTTTTGTTCAGATTTCTGCATTATAGAATGATTTTAGGCAAAAACATGGTCATATTCAAATTCAGAAAGAAAATTTACATAAAATTAAGTTCGAATTCCGTTGCAGAAGACCTTTAAGTCTGTTTAATGAGTGGCCTGGAAACATTCCGTCATGGTTTTTATCAGAATGTCTTGTCCTTGACCAGGGGTGTCCAATCTTGTCTATTCAAGGCTGTTGTGGATGCCGGTTTTTGTTGCAGCCCAATGCTAATACACCTGATTCTACTTTAAATGGTCTTGATCGATAGCCCTAACAGTGAATACGTTGGGCTAAAACAAAAATCCGCACAGACAGCAGCCCTTTCTGGATAAGATTGGACACCCACGGTCATTACCAAGGGATCTTTACCTTCTCCTCAAAGGGCTGGTGTGGGTGCAGGACTGGTTTTTGTTTTAGTCCAGCACTACACTTTCAGGTAATTAAATGATTAGGGTGATCAAACAAGGCCTTGGGAAAGTAGAGTTGGGTGTATTGGTAATTGGTGAACTAAAACCTGCACTTACTTGGAACTTTTTGGGTGAGGACTGGACACCCCAATCCTAGATGAAATTGACTTTTTGAATTGTGAATTTCTGAGCGAAGTAGCTCAGTTTAGTTCAAGATTAACTGGAATATATGTCTGTGAAATTGGCTCTAAAAACTTCTATACTGGGATATAGGTCTTCAGCTTATCAATCTAGCGAGTGTTTGGGGCTATAGGAACAATCGGAATGCAGTTTAAACTTACTTTAATTGGACCTCAAGAATGTATCTGTTAGCTTAGTACCAACTCACTGTGTTTGTATTGATAGTGTTCAGTGCTTCATCAGCCTGTTGACCTCTGGGCCTGTTGCTTGATTTAGGCCACCCTACCGTCTCTGGCTAATCCTCCGTCACTGAGCCCCATTCGCAGGAAGGGAAAGGAGAAGGAGGGGGTGGAGTCAGGCTCTGTTCCCATGAGCCCAAAGAAGAGCGGCGAGGTGAACTCAGGTAAAAATAAAAAAAAAGATGTGTCTTCATCCAATCGCTGCACCTAATCTGGTGTCTGCTAATCCAGGTCCTTGTAAGCTGGCACGACTGCTGCTCTTTGTTGTTTCTTGATGCGTTATTGATCTATGAATGCAGTTTGTTCGGTCTTATGTTGTTGGTGACATGAAGGACCTGCTCACTTCAGAACTGGGTTAGCCCACCCTGACATAACCTGATGACCTGCCCCCTGGTGGCTGTAGGAGTGAAATGCTGCATAAATTACAGATGTGTGGTGGAGATTTCAAAAACCAAAATTGTCAAGTCAGTCTTGGAACTGATGTCACGATGGCTGTTCCAGGTTTTACGCGGCGCAGCTGAGGTAATCGGCTTGGTAATCCTGCTTTGTGAAACACCCAGCCTGCTGGCCTTTTGTTAACCTCATTGTTGGGGTCCATGTGTCTTGTTTTACAGCCTCCAGACCAGCAGAGGGCACCAGTTCAAACACCATCAACAAATCCTCCACACTGGGGAGCTTCTACCACCTGCCCCCTTACCTGAAGCTGTACGATGTGCTGAAGGCCACTCATGCTAACTATAAGGTGAGCAGTGCAAGAAAAGATGCTGCTGTGTCTCACTGGTGCCGGAAAGGGGGGGGGGGAAGGGGGCCATTGCCATTGCCCCCCCCCCACTTTTATCCTACTCCCACGTTCTTTCCAAGCATAAACAGTTCAAGAGGTTTGCGCATGTATAGTCTGATGTCATGCTTTTTTCAATGGACATTTTTTAGTCAAAGCGTTTTTCTTCCCAGTGGCGTAACAATAGGGAGCACAGTGAATACATTGACCTTAGATCCCATTGACTCTTAGATTTTTGTAAAAGTGAAAATGGCAAGAACATTCTGGAACTGTTAGGATTTATAATATAAATCCACATAACCATTCGCTACAGACAAACCATTGAACACTGTCCTCACTGCTGTATCATAAAATTCACAATTTAAAGAATCACAGAATTGCTGTTTTGATTCACCATTAATTGACATTTAGAGCAAAAAACATTAAAAAATACTTGCAACAAACTAGTTAACTAGTCAGCGGTAGGAAACCTTGCATGTGTGGGCCTGCGCATGGATTTTCCTCATTTGCAGCAGGTTGTCCCTGTTTTTTACGATCCTTTCTTTCCAGAACATAAACTGCATCTCCTTCTCTTCTTCCCTTGTGGTGACTTCTTTTGTGACTTGATGTTGATCAGGGCCCCCTACCCTCCCATCCCAAATTGATTAAGATGTATTTATTTTTACATCATTTTATTACATTGCAAGGGCTTGCAGGTGCAGTTTTCATGTCCGTGTCAAGGCACCCTCTGACCTCTATGACTTCTGTTCCTTTGTGTATCTCATATGATCACTCGTGGTGTTTCACCATCTCGAGATTCCCCCACAACACTTCAAAGGGCAGCAGGTACCTGTCCCTGTGGGAACCTGAACTAATATGGTGGGACCACAAACAGTTCTCATGACAGTGTCAAGGTCCCCCTTGAACTCTGTCACCACTGTCCCATAAAAATACATACATTGAATGTACAGTTTGACAGGTTCAAAATTCCCTAAAAGCACCATTGTCCTTGAGTTGACCCACACTAGTGGATATAAAATCAATTTGAATGTATACGGGTCAAATTTGACCCGGAACAGCCTCAGTGGACAAAAATCTGTAGCACCTGTACAAAAATATAAAATTTTGAAATGTTTTCATTTTTATGTATTTTGGGTCACTTGAGGAAAAGTAATCAAATTTCAGGCCAAAAGACTGACGTTTAGGGCTTTTTTACTGCTGTCAAATGTCAAAATGGGTCAAATTTGACCCGAACAGTATGTAAGGGTTAAGATATTAATTTTAAGATGATAATGTTAAGAAAGAAATAGGAAACTTTATATCATAGAATGCAATAGTGTAGTAACCCTTAGTGTGACCTTTTACGTCGGTCTATAACACTTTGAGGAACGCGCCAATTTTTCACTCTGTCAGATTGGAATTTATGAAGTAGCAGTATCGTAAACGCTTTAATTTGTGCGGAAAAAACACACGTAACTTTGTACGATTACAATGCGCAAATAATAGTGTGCACGCTATAATCTGCCGATGTCAAAAGCTTAATTGATTTTGCAGTGGTTTTAATAATGTGTTCTACTTAATATATATTTTTGCATGCATGTGCTATGCGATTTAAACTCTGGCTGATCCTGCCCACCCAGCCACGGACCTCACTACGCGTTAATTCATGATGTACTTTGAAACGAAAAGTCCAAAACATTAGTTTTAAAGAAGAGCTGATGGATTTGGGGCATGTGTGTCTGGGCTAACAGGAATGAGCCAAACGTCTTTTTTAAATTTTTAATACCGTATGTGTTGCAATATCGGGGCACGGATGAGGTGCACAGAATAGAGGCACTGTGAATGAGCTGAACACACAACCACCCCCCCCCCCCCCCCCCATGTCGTATTACAGCTTCATTTTGGTTTATGTGTTGATATGCCAGAGGTCCATGTGAAAGATGCATATCGGAGAGGCTTAACTGTTATTGGAGACGAACCCTCCTGATGGTGATCATCACAGTTTATGATGTCCCCTGGAGGGGGGACATGTGGCGTTTGTGACAATTCCTGTGCGCCGTGATCGTTATCGTGATCGTTATCGTGCGCCGTACCAAACGATGTCACACACTTTTTATGAACATTTATGGAGATATCATTACGAAACTTTTCATACACACATATCTGGTCCCGAGGTAGGTTGCTATTGAATTTCGGCCAAATCAGAAAAACAACATGGCCGCAATGTCGGCCATCTTGAATTTTTGTAAGGCTCTCCCTCCAGGAGCCCGATTTAACGTCCAGTGGCCCAATATGTTGTACATCATGGTATTTGAGAGAGAGAGAGACAGCGAGAGACGCACGCACACCACACCACACCATGCATGCGTTATTTGGATCTATGGTACAACGGACTTCTGCCATCATATTCCATGTGCCATTCGAGTCATACAGCGAAAACCATTCAGTGAGTTTGTACAAAATTTGGCATAAATATTCCAGAGCCATATACCTTTAGATGTTTTACTGGCATCACTAAGATGCCGTCGCAGCTTTGGCGTATCCATTGCACCTAAACATTCAAAATGAGGTCTAATTCAACAAAAATTACCCTGACTGATTCCATTGCCTACTTAAGCCGCTCCCTTGGAATCCTGAACCCCACGTGTGTATTGTTCACATTTACAAGTACAGCATTATCTACTAGATGGGCAATGGACATGCCCATGGGGTTTTGCCCAATTTCATCTGACAGCTGCGCACCGGGGGACACCAGTCGCGGTCGCGGGCGACCGACTGGACTGCGTCTTGTATCCTCTTGAACTGAGAGCCACTGGTTTCCTGCCCTTGCAGCCCCGGCGTCAGGGCATCTCAGTACTGGGGGCATGTGATTGACATGGGAGGGCCCACAAAATCATGAGGCAGTAGCAACCATTTACTCATACAATAACTACGAGTGGCAGTACACTACAACTGAACATGACCATTTGCAGCTTTTAAAGATGCACGCCGCGCGCGATTATGCACATATCAACACAACAGCGTGACCAGTAGCACTGTTAAAAAAAAAAAAAAAGTGCAGCAATATTCTATAATAAATGACTGCTAAACAGCATGACCTATAGCATTAAAAGCACAGTATTCACTAATTAACAACCGCTGCTCAACATGACCACAGCAGCAGCGAATGAAGATGCACGCCTTAACAGCAACATAACCAAAGGTATTGCATAGTCATGTCAATGCGCTTTCGTAAATACAATAACAGCTTTGTTAATGTCCTAATTGTCCAACAGCTCTGAAAAAAAAAAAAAAAAAAAACATTTTCCAGTGAACAGCACGCAATGCGGCACGCAAGTAAAAGCAGCAGCAGATGAAGAGTGACTGGCTTTAAATTTTCGACACAGGGAAACAAAAAGCTGTATCTGCGTTTACGGAGTATTCAAGTCAGGGTGTATTATTAAACCAAGCACTAGTAAAAGTGTGCTTCTTACCGGGTATACGTCTATAGCTATGGGGGAAGTTTTTATGACTCTGATTAGTCACTATCATTGCCATCACACCAACACGACCTCCATTAAACTTGATTAGCGGCTTCTGTCATCAGAGGGGTAAGCAGACAGTTTGGGCTCTGGGGCTGTTCATAGATAATCTCAGATGCACAATCGCCCATTACATTTCTCTCAGGTTATATGGCTTTCTTGCTAGCTGGCTAATGCTATTTCAGTCTTCGTAATGTTATGTATGATAATTTTGTACAGCATTATATTCCATTTGTAAATGAAGTTTGTTACATGCTGTTTTGCTGCCTTGCTGGTCAGCTATATTTATTTTGTTCATTGGCACCATCTGGTGGCGTGCTTGTAAAATCATTAAGAAAAGTCTAGTAATTTCTCGAAGCTTCTGGCACTTTCCTGCTTGGAGGGGGCGGGATTTCCCTAGAATCCTGTGGATCTTTCTGGAAGGTTGCTAGACTATAAAAAGGCTGTGATTTTAAGCACAGCAGAGACTGACAACAAAGAGAGCAGACAGCAGAAGAGAGCAGACCAGAGTTTTGTTTTGGCAACAGTTAAATAGTGGCAGTGTTATTAGAGAAATTAAATAGTGGATAATTTTTGTACAACTTTTTTTGAAAAGAATAAATTTGTTTTAGTTGTACTTGCCAGTTTTTTGTTGTGATTTTTCCAAGTCATAACAAATTGGAGGTTCCACCGAGATTGGATTCACCGAAGATTATTATTTTAAATCTTTTGACTAGTTTAAAAACCAGCAATCATGACTTTTGATGTGGAAAGTTTTTTGAAAACTCCAACCCAGGAATTAATTTTGTTGGCAAAGAAGAAGGACTTGCTACAAATAGCCTCAACCCTTGGATTATCTGATGTGAAGTCATCAATGAAGAAACAAGAAATATTCAACATTTTGGTGCAACATTTCATCGATGAAGATATCTTTGGGGAAGAAGCAGCAGAATTAATTAAAGCTGTGGAAGTGCCTGCAACGGAGCTGCAAAGGCTTGAATTTCAGCTGCGCCTGAAAGAGCTGGAGATGGAAGAAAGAAGGTTGGAGAAACAACTCGAAATAGAAGAAAAAAGAATGCAGTACGAATTGGAAATGAAGAAAATAGAAGCAGGTACTGGTCCAAAATCATTTGGACTTTCTGATCATTTTGATGTGGTTAAACATATCAGACTTGTTCCTCCTTTCTTAGAAAATGATGTTGACCAATAATTTACCCATTTTGAAAAAATTGCTGAAAATTTGAAATGGCCAAAAGAGCATTGGACAATGATGTTACAAAGTGTTCTTACTGGTAAAGCTAGAAAAATCTATAACCAGTTATCTGTCCAACAGTGTGCTGATTATGATTTTGTCAAATCTGCCATTCTGAAGGGTTATGAATTAGTCCCTGAGGCTTACAGGCAAAAATTTAGGAATTCTTGCAAGGAAGCCAGTCAAACTCATGTTGAATTTGGCAGGTTAAAGGAACAGTTGTTTGATCAGTGGTGTAATTCCATGAAAGTTGAAAAAGATTTTGATAGAATGAGGCAACTTATTCTGGTTGAGGAATTCAAAAGGTGTGTCCAGCCTGATATTAAGACTTTCCTTGAAGAAAAACAAGCCATTACTTTGCAAGATGTTTCTACGCTAGCTGATAGTTATGCATTGACTCACAAGACTTCTTTTGTCCAAAAATCTACTTTTTCTGAATTTCAAAGCAAGTTTCAGTCCAAGACTACTTCTAATAACACTTCTAATGATTCTAAGGCCACTTCTGAGAGGAAACCTTCCAGTGAGAAGCAATCCTCTGATTCTTTACCCTCTGTGTCTTGCCATTACTGCAAAAAGCAAGGTCACCTTATTTCTGAGTGTTATGCTCTCAAGAAAAAACAACAACGAGAAGAAACCAAGCCAACTGCTTTGACAAAGAGAGAATCTCTTGTATCAATGGTCAGTTCACCTGATCTTCCACCTTCTGTGTCTGATCCAGTTATGGAGGGTTTTGAGCCATTCATCACCGATGGTTCTGTCTCACTTTCACATGATTTTTCCTCATCTGCTCCTGTTCGAATTCTAAGGGATACTGGGTCTTCCCAATCTCTTATTCTTGCAGATATTCTGCCTTTCTCGGACAAATCGTCTACTCAGGCTAATGTCCTTATTCAAGGAGTAGAATGTGGTTTTACAAGTGTACCTCTCCATAATGTTCATCTCAAATCAGACTTGGTCTCTGGACCTGTTACTGTTGGTGTTAGGTCTTCTCTTCCTTTCAAAGGCATTCATTTGCTTCTTGGTATTGATCTTGCTGGGGATAAGGTTGTGCCCTACCCTATTGTAACTGACACTCCTTTGATTCATCAAGAATCTGACTCTATAGAGGAGGAAATTCCAGACCTCTATCCTTCATGTGCAGTTACTCGTTCTATGGCCAAAAAGGCTATTCAAGATGATGCTGATCTGGACTTTAACCTGGCTGACACCTTCATTGGGCAGTCTTTTCATCAGGAACCTTCCAGTCCTGAGATGTCTGGGAAATCTTCAGACTTGTCCTTGTCAGGTCATTCTAATGACATTTTGTCTCGTAAACAACTTATTCATGAGCAACAACAAGCTCGTGATCTAGCGCATCTTCTACCTCAGGCTGCAAGTGAACAAGAGGCTACTCAAGTTCCTGTCTGTTTTTACTACAAAAATGGTGTGCTTATGAGAAAGTGGCGTCCACCTGATGTTCCTGCAGATCCCTCTAACTGATAGAGCAAAGGAGATCTCTGCCTTCGTCACGCCAGATGGATTATACCAATATAAGGTCATGCCATTTGGAATGAAAAATTCTCCAGCCACCTTCCAACGTCTGGTAAACAGAGTGATTGCTGGACTGCCAGGACGTGAGGCCTATATCGATGATATTATCATCACCAGTGACAGCTTCCAAGAGCACCTCACCTACATCAGAAACTTCTTTCAGAGAGTGAGTGATGCTAAGCTGACTCTCAACCTTGTTAAAAGTGACTTTTGTGAAGCTACAGTTGTTTACTTAGGTCATGTTGTAGGACAGGGTCAAGTCAAACCAGTTGATGCAAAAGTCAAAGTTATCACTGAATTTCCTGAGCCAACAACTAAAAGACAGCTCATGAGATTTCTAGGGATGGCTGGCTACTACAGAAAATTCTGTAAAAATTTCTCGATCATCTCTGAACCTTTGACAAATTTACTGAAGAAAAATGCAAAATTTGTTTGGGATGAAAAATGTCAAAATTCATTTGACCAGCTGAAAGCGATTCTCAAAAATGCACCAGTTCTCTTATCTCCCAATTTCAAAAAGGAGTTCAAGTTGGCAGTTGATGCCAGTGACATTGGTGCAGGTGTAGTTTTACTGCAAGAAGACACTGATGGAGTAGATCATCCTGTTTGTTACTTTTCCAAAAAGTTTGATAAACATCAGAAAAACTACTCAACAATTGAAAAAGAATGTTTGGCACTTGTTTTGGCTTTACAACATTTTGAAGTCTATTTGACTTGTTCAGCTACTTCCATCAAGGTCTTCAGTGATCACAATCCCCTCACATTCTTGCACAAGATCAAAAACAAGAATCAAAGATTACTGAGATGGAGTTTACTTTTGCAAGAGTATGATTTGGACATTTCTCACATCAGGGGAAAAGATAATGTAATCCCAGATACACTTTCACACATGTAATTTTATTTCTTTTCGTGATTGTGAAAAATGTAATTTTACTTTTCTATTTGATTGTGAGACTTACACTGTTTGTTATGTATATGATTGTTATCATGATCAATAATACGTTTGTGTAAAGTTCAAGATTGTTCTGATTATAAAACTGTGTTAATTTTAACAAAAGAAAGCTTTTAGCAAACCTTTCTTTTCTTAAAGAGGGGAGGTGTTATGTATGATAATTTTGTACAGCATTATATTCCATTTGTAAATGAAGTTTGTTACATGCTGTTTTGCTGCCTTGCTGGTCAGCTATATTTATTTTGTTCATTGGCACCATCTGGTGGCGTGCTTGTAAAATCATTAAGAAAAGTCTAGTAATTTCTCGAAGCTTCTGGCACTTTCCTGCTTGGAGGGGGCGGGATTTCCCTAGAATCCTGTGGATCTTTCTGGAAGGTTGCTAGACTATAAAAAGGCTGTGATTTTAAGCACAGCAGAGACTGACAACAAAGAGAGCAGACAGCAGAAGAGAGCAGACCAGAGTTTTGTTTTGGCAACAGTTAAATAGTGGCAGTGTTATTAGAGAATTTAAATAGTGGATAATTTTTGTACAACTTTTTTTGTAAAGAATAAATTTGTTTTAGTTGTACTTGCCAGTTTTTTGTTGTGATTTTTCCAAGTCATAACAGTAAATAACATCATATTTAAGCAAAGTCATTTGGTTTTTGCTCCAACTTCACAAGCTAGCAAGCTGTAACAGCAAAGTTCTTTAGCTAGCTGGCCAATGTCCAAAAAAAAAGTACAGTTCGGACGCACGTAATCACAGAAGTTCATGCGTATTACAACTAGCTAAATTAGAGAAGTTGGGACAAAAGCAAATCATAGCGCGTAAATATAACGAACATTTTTAAATATTTTCCTTAGTTGAAGTCAGCTTGCTAGCTATGTGATCTGACGAGCAACGTAACTTCACTAATTTGCAACTGCGCACAGTCCAGCTACCATGATATACAATAGTAATTGTAATGCACCCCTAGGACATGCATGTCCCTCCCTAGAAACTGATTGGCTGGTATGTTAATACGGAATGTCATTTTTCAGTCAGAGTCATCAAACTTCTCCCATGACTGTGGTTTGGGATATCGGAACAGAATGTTCGCGAGCGGGCGAAAACCTGTCCAATGAGCGGGTCTGGCCGCCACTTTGGCTAAGCAGCTGCACTTAATGCTCTGTGAATCACTTGAGTGATGGTCCTATTTGGTTTTCAGTGGCCAGATTTCAGTGTCCCAGCTCTGGCTGTTGATCGTGGTTTACCTCAGTTGAAAACTGTGGTTTAAATGGAATGAAGATGTGCACCACTGGTGTTAATGTTCATAAAAAGGTATGACTGTAAAAATTTTAAATGGCAAGATGTCTCCCCTTGCATTAACCAGGTGACGTTAGACCTCCACAACCCCAACGAGAAGCTGGGCTGCTTCCTCAGATCTTCTCTGGATGTTCTGTCTCAGCTGTTGGAGATGGCCACCCTCCAGGACATTGGGAAGGTGAAGAAATTATTCATTTTTTCCTCAAAATTCCCTCTATTACCAAAATTGCCGCAAAATGACCTTCTGGGAACACATTGATTGCTTTCCAGACAAGAATAAAGTCAAGCCCATGCTTTCTGTGCTTGTATGTGTGTGGCATTTGTTTATACTGCTTGCACTTTATTGTATGTTGTATTGTATCGTATTTTCCGCATTAATGTTGATGTAAGGCAATTTGTGACTTTATTCAGCTTTTTTCTTTGGGCATGGAAAGTGTGTATAGTCTAAGGCCAAGCTCAATCCTGAGGTTGCTGTATGTATGCCTACAGTTTGTGGAGGAGATTCTGGGGTACCTGAAGGCCTGTTTCTCCAGAGAACCCACTATGGCCACTGTGTGTGTGCAACAGGTAAATGGCACATCTGCACACCCTCCTTAATAAATATTTTCAAAAAATGTTTTTACCCTTGGTTTGTAATGGAGTTTGGGTTATCGTCACATTGTATGTCTTCCATCTGGGCCAGTTGGTTTCACATGGCAATGACTCATTCAGTCATATGTCCGTCTAATATAGCAGGGGAAACGATGGAGAATCTAATGCATATTGTGACCATTAAATTGCTTTTAGGCCTATAATGCCACACCCAGGTTATATGGGTGTGAAAGTATCCCTTTGAAGCGAACACACTGTGTTCTTCTACTGTCGGTGCTATGCCATTGCAGTGTTATAATATTGACAGAACATTCCAGTAACATCACAAGAAAATTTGGCCTTAGCAGGGCTATTATTATGTTTATATTTCTATGTTTTTTTTGGTTTTCTTAGCTGCTGAAGACCCTGTTTGGGACTAACCTGGCATCTCAGTATGATGGGGCTGGGGCGAACCCCAGTAAGGCCCAGGGTAAAGCTCTGAGACTGGGATCCTCCAGCCTGAGGCCTGGCCTCTACCACTACTGCTTCATGGCCCCATATACGCACTTCACCCAGGCACTCGCCGACGCCAGCCTCAGGAACATGGTGCAGGCCGAACACGAGCAGGACAACTCTGGGTGAGGGAGAGAGAGAGACGTTTATACACCTATACGCGCACACACACACACACACACACACACACACGGACATTTATGTCTGTATTGCTGTAGATTCCTTTGCTGCAGACAGACTGTGCTGTCGGTGGCGCTGTTCAGACTGCAGAACAGGTTAAGCTTCATCTTCAACCTTTGCTCTGTCTATTGCAGGTGGTTTGACGTGATGCAGAAAGGTCCCCCTCAGCTCAGGTCCAACTTCGCAAACGTCAGCCGCCATCGAGGGGATAAGGTAACCTGCTACCGTGCCCAGTCTCATTGTACGGTGCTGAACAGCTTTCCCCTCACTTGGCTCACCAGAGTACATTATCAGTGGAGCCAAAACTAGATTCACTTAGATAGATCGCCCTGTTCCCCGAGTTATGATCCTTGGAAGCCAAACGCTGGCTGTCAGGTGTGATAGCAGCCAATGGGTAGCAATAGTTGTTCACTTAATTATGATGAAGGATAGAAAACCAGGGCTGGGTTTAGATTTGAGAGCCAAATTTGGAGATCCCTGATACACTGGATGTAGATTGGAAATACAATGCTGCACAGTGCAGGTTAATGGTTATTTTGCCTTTTCCCTCCTGTGTCCAGAACGCCATCCACAACCACATCCGGCTGTTTGAGCCGCTGGTGATTAAGGCCCTGAAGCAGTACACCACCACCACCTCCGTACTGATGCAAAGGCAGGTTCTGGACCTGCTGGCCCAGCTCGTGCAGCTCCGGGTTAACTACTGCCTGCTGGACTCAGACCAGGTGAGAACAGGGTGCCCCCTTCAGTCAGAGTGGATATATTGCTATTAAAGGTATAGTGGTAGAAGTGTTAGCATCGGTATGCATTTTGTACTCTGGTAGAGATCTCATGCATTTTCTTCTTGTCACAGGTGTTCATTGGCTTTGTGCTGAAGCAGTTTGAATACATTGAGGTTGGACAATTCAGGTAAGAAGCCTCTGTGTTATTTTATCAAATGGCCCTAGTTCAGATGGTGCCGTCCAGCCAGGCTTATCAGAACATTGACACACTTAAGGTTAATCAGCAGGTAGTTACGAGGTCCTCGCCATGTCTTTCTTAAATATATATACTTTTACGGAGACATTATTTTCCATTTTGGCATCATTTATAATCTTGCATTGTCAGTTGACTTTTAAACATGTGCCGAGAGGAATTTGTCCATGCCGTTTTTTAAAAGAGTTGAGCAAGGCTATGCATTTGTTTCTTCAAGTGGATATTTTAGCGGAATTGTCTTTTTGGGGGGCAAGTATTTACTAGTCTATGCCTCTTCTACAATAGCACC
The DNA here is from genome assembly GCA_029721435.1 of Gymnothorax reevesii. Taxonomy (NCBI): domain Eukaryota; kingdom Metazoa; phylum Chordata; class Actinopteri; order Anguilliformes; family Muraenidae; genus Gymnothorax; species Gymnothorax reevesii. Next base: position 96,884,859 of record CM056579.1, on the reverse strand, counting down.
TCCTGAAATACTTGTCTTGAAAAATTTGTTGTGAAAATAAAGAATTGTGTTATTGAAAAAGAATCTAAGAAGTTATGCTTGATGTTCATGCTGAGTAACAGGTTTGTCTATTTTTGCGTGTGTGAAACGGTGTTAAGTGTTGGAATTTTGTTTCCTGCAGGGATTCGGAAGCCATCGTCCCCAACATTTTCTTTTTCCTGGTGCTGCTCTCGTATGAGCGCTATCACTCCAAGCAGATCATCAGCATTCCCAAGATCATCCAGCTGTGTGACGGAATCATGGCCAGCGGCCGGAAAGCTGTCACTCATGGTAGGGCCTTAGATCCGCTGACAGATGTGTGCACTTCACTTACCTGTGTGCATGTGGACCAATATAACCGCACAACGTTCACTTTGCCTGTGGAGGCGTCGTACTAACTAGCATGTTCTCGCTTGCAGCTAGTCTGTGCTGCATTAATGTGCCAATGCTAGCAATCTGCGTGTGTGTTAAATATCCTGTGCTAATGTACTGTCTTTGTGTTAGATGGCCTGTTCTGCCCTTCTGTCTTGGTGTAATCAGCCTGTGCTACAATTCCATCTGTGTGCTCGCAAGCCTGTGATGGAATGTCATCTCTGTTGATTACCGTGGACTAGCTTATGTACTTGGTAATCAGTCCATGGAAGCACACAGTGTAAATGTTAATGAGCCTGTGTTGGCATACTGTGTTTCTGCCAATTAGCCTCTGCTTGCACACTGCTCCTGTGTTAATTAACCGGAGCTACCATATTATCTCTGCGATAAATAGCCTATGCCAGCGCAAAGTAAATGATTAGCCTATACCAGCATGGTACCTGTGTCAATCAGCTTGTGCTGGTATATTGTGTTTGTTCTAATGTGCTTATGCTAGTGTGTCATCTCTGTGCTAAGAGCTCATGCTAGCATACTATGTGTTAATTTGCTTGTGCCAGCATATGGCATCTGTGTTAATTAGCTTATGCTAACATAATGTGTGTTGACATGCCTGTGCTAGCATGCTTTTGCTGCTGTGTCCCTCAGCCATCCCTGCGCTGCAGCCTATTGTGCAGGACCTGTTCGTGCTGCGCGGCTCCAATAAAGCGGATGCCGGCCGGGAGCTAGAAACCCAGAAGGAGGTGGTGGTGTCCATGCTACTTCGGCTAATACAGCACCACCAGGTACAGGTCACCATCTGTACTTTTCCTCCGTGTGTATGTATCTGTGTGGTTTTGTAGGCGCACATTATTATTATTTTTTGTGTGTGTGTGTGCACTACTTAGTTCTGGTAATTAAGATTTAGAATTAGGGAGACTTTGCTTAGAAGTTAGCACTATGATCAGCAAGAGAGAGTGCTTATGTTGACTGCGTGTGTTTGTGTGCGGATACTGACACTTTGTAAACCTCTCTGTCGCCGCCCTGCAGGTTCTGCAGATGTTCATCCTGGTGCTGCAGCAATGCCACAAGGAGAATGAGGACAAGTGGAAGAGGCTCTCTCGCCAGATCGCTGACATCATCCTGCCCATGATCGCCAAACAACAGGTCAGCGCAGACAGAATGCTAATACAGGCTTAGCAATGCATGGACAACATAAAATGCTGCCACAAGCCTATTGGCATAGAGATGATGTGCTAGCACAGTCTACTTTGCCAAATAAGACCATTTTGGTACAGTGAGATGGTGCTGTGCTTCAGGCTAAGCAATGCAACGCTAACACCCTGCTGCCTGTCGATTTACATTGTAAGCATATAATAGCTTAAGTTAATTTACAATGGGGCCGTATGCTAGTTAAAGCAGATAGTTTTATGTTCAGACTGCATCACAAAGCCTCCTCTGGTTACAGTTATAGTACCAACTGCAGAGTAGAGGAGGCTTTGTGATGCTGTTAGATTTCATTGTCTGTAGTAACTTGTTTTTTCCATCACCTTGGCCATATTTTAAAATTATCTGCCAAAACTGTTGTGTAGATGAGGGTTTACATGCTGTTGACGATTAGCAAATGCTGTAAACTTCATGCGCACCTGACCATTTTTGATTTATGTTGAAACTGTCTCCTGTAACTGCGGTGCGTGCAGGAGTTTGTGTGTATATCTTTGTACTGCCTACCAGTCCCAGTAATATTGTACAGTTTGCTGCCCTAACTGCAGTGTTGATGAGAGTTTGTATGCTGTTAGTGGTTAGCACGTCATGTCTCTGTGTCCCCATGTGCAGATGCTTCTGGACTCCAATGAGGCTTTGGGGGTGCTGAACTCGCTGTTTGAGACGGTGGCCCCCTCCTCTCTCCGGCCTGTCGATATGCTGCTCAAGAGCATGTTTGTGACTCCCAGAACCATGGTGAGCCCCCCTCGTCTTTGCCATAACTTTACAAACCTCACCGTATAACATATTTACATCCACAGCTTGAGAAAAGCAAGTTGACTCCATTTTGAGTAGTTGTGGGTTTTCTTCATCCTCATTGGTTGGAGTTGTGATGGTGCTCTGATTGGCTGTTCCCCCTCACATCTCCGGCCCTGCAGGTGTCCGTTGGCACGGTGCAGCTCTGGGTGTCTGGGATCCTGGCAGTGCTGAGGGTGCTGGTGTCCCAGTCTACCGAGGACATCGTGCTGTCCCGCATTCAGGAGCTCTCTCTGTCCCCCAGTCTGCTGTCCTGTGCGACGATCCGCCGTCTCAGGGGAGAGAGCACTGCGTGTACGCCGCCGCCGCAGTCCTGTGAGGGGAGTGATGGGGAGCTGCAGAAATACCCCCCCGAGGAGACTCTGGCCAGGTGGGGTCACGAAACTTGGGTGTTTTTAGTAGACCAAGGGTGTCAACGTCAAGTCCTTGTGAGCAGCATCGCCTGAGTGTCTCTCTAAGTGTAAACCAAAGACAGGGCCTGCAGTCATCCAGGACAGGAGTTTAACCTGGAGACACTGGGGTCCCTTAGGACTGGGGTTCATCCTCCAGATGCTCTGGGTTTCCAGGATAGGAGTTAAACCTGCAGACACTGCGGCCCTCCAGGACTGGAGTTAAACCTGCAGATACTGTGGCCCTCCAGGACTGGAATTAAACCTGCAGACACTGCGGCCCTCCAGGACTGGAGTTAAACCTGCAGACACTGCGCGCTCCAGGACTGGAGTTAATCCTGCAGACACTGCCGCCCTCTTGGACTGGAGTTAATCCTGCAGACACTGCGGCCCTCTCGGACTGGAGTTAATCCTGCAGACACTGCGGCCCTCTAGGACTGGAGTTAATCCTGCAGACACTGCAGCGCTCCAGGACTGGAGTTAAACCTGCAGACACTGTGGCCCTCCAGGACTGGAGTTAAACCTGCAGACACTGTGGCCCTCCAGGACTGGAGTTAAACCTGCAGACACTGCGGCCCTCCAGGACTGGAATTTACCCCTTTGCGCAGAAGCCAAATCAGGCTATTTTTATGCTTTATAATTCAAGATTTGAGCTTCACTGAGAGGGGAAAAATGGCTTTATGAAACAAGACACTTGTAGCATTTAGAATTTAATCGTATATCAGTTTATTTTCATGATTTTAGAACAGAATAAGGCCCACAAACAACAATATTCATGAAAATTCAGCACTGAAATGGTAAAAAATTAAATAAAATACTGAAAATTGGCTGGGAGTTAAAATTAAGAATTTCTAGGATCATAAACTCTTTGACCGCAAAAGTGCTAATGAGTATAATATTCAAAATGACCTACTGTTAATGGGGCAAATTAGATTATTCTCTATTCTTGTGGCTCTTCGTGCTCTCGGAGTTCTCAAAGTTGTGCGTAGTCAAATAATCATATTTTTAAAATGAACCAAATTTTGGCTCATGAAGCTTGACATGAATTAATGATTTTAAAGTGGAATTTGGCATGAGTTCATCAATATGGACACACATACACGGCAATGGTCACAGGGCTGCCAACACTCACGCATTTGGCGTGACAAATGCATGACATTCAGTGGCATATTCACATTCATGTTCTGTAGTCAATTACTCAATCAACGCAATGCATTGTTTCGCGATTGTTCATTTTGTTTAGATGAAATAAGACCAAATAAAACGTGTAGTTCCATTGCTTCCAACCCCCGAGTAAAGAAAAGCGTGAGAAGTCAGGAGTCATCCTTGATTTCAATGTTACTCATGGTGAAATCCACCGTTACGTATGTGAAACTGATAAACCTCCATGCACAAGGACTTCAATTCCATCTGAGAATCTCTTTCAAACACTCTGATTGAATAATTGCTACAGCCCGGGAATGTGAATATGCCACTGAATCTCACGCATTTGGCATGAGAAATGCGTGAGAGTTGGCAGCCCTGATGTTAAGCCCTGGGAGCACCCAAACAAAACGCAAGCATGGATAAACACTTTCCATATAAGGAGCAGTATAACTGACCAACACAGTAATATCTGTAATGTACCTTATTTTTACAAAGCACACATTCTGTTATCAGGAAAAAGTAGGCGATGTGCTACCCTAGATTGGACAGAATTGGTTCAAGGAACATAGCAGGGGGTTTACCAAAGTCCATGAGCTGTTGGCATTTAAAATGAGCGAAAACTTAGGCATTCAATTTTTTTGAATGCGGCATTAATTCTTAAATGGATTGCCGCAATTGAGCAAAATGCTGCCGTATTATTAGCAAAGGCTAATGGTTACTCATGATAAGCAGTGTAGCAAACTAGCCCTGTGATTATCATGGCTACAGTGCTAAACCGAAACTAAAAAAATAGCTGGCTAGCTGTAAGTAATATGTATTGCATACAACAAAAGTTCTACAACATACTTGAACATCATGAACAAAGACACTCTATCATTGATTTCAGAAGATCATTCTGGCTCAAGGAACCCTCCAGTCCGGTTCCATTCGGAATGACTCTCAGTGTTAATGTCGGCATCGCGTTCCATTTCGTAAACAACAAACATAACTTAAGCACTTCTGGGTTGCTTTTGGCAGCATTTTTTTTTTTTTTTTTTTTCCCCCCCCTTCAATGCGTTCCCGTTACTCAAATACGCAAAGTTGAGAGGATGTGACCTAGCTTGCTGGTACGCCAGGGTTTACATACTTTTCTGAGGATCCCATCGATGTCTTTCAATACCATGGAAAGTTTATACTCTCTGGAATAGGACAAAAGATAAGAATTGTGAAAGTTTCCCGTGGACATGAATTATAACTGTGCCTTTCCCTCATAAAGCTGAGCAATCACGAAAGTGACTTCATATTGGGGAGAGATTGTTTGAGGCTTTAATTGACCACTGAATTCTATAAGGGACTAATCTATGCGCAAATTGATGGCCATCATGTGTTTTTAACATCTGGTGTCTGTAATTGACAGTAGAATGACATGGTACCAATACCATGTTGAATTATTGCTCCAGAAAGCTTTTTTTTTTTTTCCCTCTTCCAACGACTTAATCGGGATACCTTTGGGCTGTTGTAGCTGAACTGGCTGCAAGAAAGGACAACAATTTTCTGTGACAATTTCTGTGAATTGTGAGATCATTTTTATTAACTACTGGATGGATAATGTGGGCAGGTAATTTAGGCAGTTTGCATATCGGGGCTGGCTGAGGCGTTTAATTCATGCAATTCCTGGGAAACTGTGATTGGACTTAACTCATCCATATTCTAAATTATTTACAGGCTGCCCTTCCTCGTTAATATTCAATGACCCTTTCGGCTGTATGACCTATTCATAGTATGGTGTAGCTTCGTGCATAAATAGAGCTGCTCTTGCCTGCTGGTGTCTACGATCTGCGGAGAGGGCTTAAATCTGCAGATACTGTTGCCCTCCAGGAAAGGAGTTTGACACTGTCAGCAGGAGTCTGAGAGGCATATAGGGTGTATTTCTCCGAGGTGTGTCTCTAGGGGGCGCTTAAGGGCTCTTCTCTGGTAGGTTCTTGCTGCAGCTGGTGGGGGTTCTGCTGGAGGAAATCTCTGGGAAGCAGGTGAAGGTGGATATGAGCGAACAGCAGCACACCTTCTACTGGCAGCAGTTCGGCACCCTGCTCATGTGTCTGATACACATCTTTAAGTCCGGTGAGTCTCTGTGTGTGTATCTGTGGGTGTGTCTGCACACCACGTACACATCTTTGTCTTTTGATTGTGTGTGTGTGTGTGTTTCATTTATGTATATCTTTATATCTAGTAATTAATGCTGTTGGCTGTACTGCTTGGGGGTTTGACTCTTGCACCTGACCTCACTCTCTCAAACATGTAAACACTCACACATACAAACACACACACACACACACACACACACACACACGTGGATATGCTCCTTACTAACCCAAGTTTCTGTTCTCTTTGCTGCAGGAATGTTTCGGCGCATCACGGCCGCTGCCACTAAACTGCTGAAGGGCGATGGAACGGAAAGCAGCTCCTTCTACAGCCTGGAGAGCCTCAACGCCCTGGTGCAGTCGCTCACCACCACTCACCCCTCCCTGGTGCTGCTCTGGTGCCAGATTCTGCTCCTTATCCACTACACCAACTACGGCTGGTGGGCTGAAGTGCACCAGACTCCCAGGTGAGCTCTGCTTACGCGGCTGCAGTGCCACACTGCACGGGAGTTGCTAGTTTAGCATTGGGTAACACAGAATTTCATAACATTGTGTAGCAAAATGTACCACAGCATAATATGAAGCTCTGTCGCCTTGCATTACATTTCATAGCATATCAAAAAGTACTATTGCATTGCATGAAATGGCATAGTGTTACATAGCATAAAAAACATAGCCAAACAGCCCAAGATAAGCAGAAAAGAGCAGGTTTGAGTTGTCCCAAAATGTTTTTTTTTTCTAGTCCCCCTATGTAGTGCTGTGTGATGCAATGTTAGGCTGTGTGGTATTTTGCATGATGTGACGCTATGTGCTGTGTGGTTGCATGCAATGTTTTGATATGTTACACTGTGCAATTTTGATGTGTGTTATGTTGTGGTATATGCCATACTGTGAGATGTTATGGTACACTGTGTGCTTTAGCTGGCCAAAAAAAGTTACCATATGGATTTTAAATGAGCAAATACTTAAGAGCCCGTGATGAATATTTTCAGCTGGCAACAATTCTCATTACTTTGACTGATGCAGTGTGTAGCTTCTGATGGTCTAACCAACCATGTCAGAAAATGTATCCCATTGTTGTGGAAAAGATGTTACAATGGGCAGTAACAATAGGGGCGAATTATTGACCTGCATCAGTCAAAGAGAACAACTAAGGAGATTGCTGATATCAATAGAATTGGGTAAGAACTGTGCAATGCATTTGTAGAGCCTCCAAGGATAGTGGTGAACTCTCAACTTCACTGAAAGAAATCGGTTGTGGAAAAACTATATCAGACATCACTAAAATGCTTGGGGAAGTCTTGTAGTATAAAAATGATGGTACAATTCTTGACTTTGTGTAATTGTGAAAGTAAGAGCATTTCCACATACTCAGTGCTGCATGTGTTTGCTCTGCAGGCGGCACAGTCTCTCCTGCACTCAGCTGCTGAGCCCGCGAGCGCAAGGGGAGGGGGAGCAGGAGGCAGCCGAGCCCCGTCTCTCCATGTGCTTCAGGGAGATCGTGCGCCGCGGCTCCCTCATCCTCTTCTGTGACTACGTGGTGAGGTTTCAACGGAAGAGAACATCTATTCTTCTAGAGTCTGACCGTGCTTCTCAGAGCAGTGCGTGAATCGCTCTGGGGCTTTATCAGCTGGACCTCTGCCATTCCATGGGATTCTGCACTCTATTTTTGCTCACCTTATTGTGCTAATTTGCATGTCGGTGAGATCTTTAGCTGTTGAATGAGTTGAAAACCTTAGGGTAGGTGGACCTGACAGGGCAGGGTTCCTGTCCATTGTTCTAGAACGTGCTAGAAGTTTTTGTCAAGGAGAGAATTCTTCATTCTTGGGTTGGCTCAGTGTTACACTGATAAGGGTGCTCAATTTTACGATCTGTTGAGTTTGGAGAGTATTTATTTGCCCACAAACTGCTAAGTGTTTTTGGTGAGAAGAGAATGTGTCTTTTTCAGTTTAGCAGACTGGGAGATGTAGTTTCTTGGAATGTTTCTAGTCATTCAGAGTTTTAGAAAACTTTCACGTTAGAAGAAGCTGAAGTCTCACTCATGAAGCGGCAGTTGAAGTGTCGTGAGGGTTCTTTCAGAGGATGAAAATCCCTGAAATTTCTGAGATCCCCCCCCCTTCCTCTCTGTTAAAGTGCCAGAATTTGCATGACTCTGAGCACCTGACCTGGCTGATCGTCAACCATGTGGAGGACCTGATCAACCTATCCCATGAGCCCCCAGTGCAGGACTTCATCAGCGCCGTCCATCGAAACTCTGCGGCCAGCGGTCTCTTCATCCAGGCCATCCAGTCGCGCTGCGAGAACCTGTCCACCGTGAGTCTGCAGCTGTCCCACGACACCTGTCTATAGTGGGCTGGAAAATACTCTGTGTCGGCCATATTGAACTCTTTACCTGCTACCTGCTCTTATTCTTTAATGCACTAGTTGTAGTGTCGCTTACCCAGTTTCAAATGCTATTCATTTATCTCTGTAAAGTCATTGGCTGGCTAATGTCTCCACTCTGTGTGTGTTCGTGTGTGTGTGTGTGTGTGTGTGTGTGTGTGTGTGTTAATAATTCTTTATTTTTGGTTTTTGGGGAATCTTCATTCTGCCCTCTTGCTCTGGTAGGCCTATTCGCATAAGTAGCACACTATATATTACATGTTTGCACAGGGATACAACCATTTTACAACCATAATACCCAGCAAAAGGTGAAGAAAGTTTTCATTTGTCTCACCTGCCCACCAGACCTCCTTTCATGTAACGTGCTTGTGTCATATTTAGAAAACTTTGGAATTCATGCGTCATTTGGGGGATTCAGAAGTCCACATTGGTGGAAATGATTTTGTGCATGAGTGTAAAGTCCAGTGGAAAGTGTTTTGTGTAATTGGATGACTGTAAAATAAAAGCGGGCACTCTTATTGCTCTGCTGTAGCCCACCACTCTGAAGAAGACCCTTCAGTGTCTGGAAGGGATCCACCTGAGCCAGTCGGGGGCGCTATTGATCCTGTACTTGGATAAGCTGATCAGCACGCCGTTCCGTGTGTTGGCCCGCATGGTGGACACGCTCGCCTGCCGCAGAGTGGAGATGCTGCTCGCCGAGACGCTACAGGTAGGGGGCGCCGTACTGGACTTTTATGTGCTGCTACTCAACTCAAATCCTTGTTTCTGAATTCAAATGGGAGATAGAAGCTACTGCACTGTAGATATCCTGGAACAGGGATGGGCAGCTGAGTTCTAGCTGCAGTGAAATGCGCAGACTCCTAAAATATTTGATCTGTTCTCTCCCACCCTCCTTTTGAAACTGAATTCAGGGTTAGAGGGTGGGTTTTGCCTGAAATTTGCGCAATGCTGGATTCCCTGTAGTGGGACTAGGCACTCCGAGGTTTCTACAGAGCGTGATGTTAGTGTTTTAACACTCTTCCCTCAAAACAGAACAGTGTCGCCCAGTTACCCTTGGACGAACTGGACAGAATACAGGAACACCTCCAAAGCAGTGGACTGGCTCAGAGGTAAAAATCAAAGTCCTGTTCAGCCTTGTTGGTTTGTCGCACACTGACACATTCTCTCTTTGGCAATGAACTAACATAGTGCACTAACACGGGTCAATTTTATAAAATGTGTGAGTCTGTCTTGGCCTGAATTTACCATGTAAACTGGACTTGACGCTCATCGCTGTCTGAATCATTCATGATGCCTTATGTGAATTGTGCCTTAATGTATGTCACTTGTGTTGTATCTGCATTACTGTGGCCCTCAACACGCATTGAAGAAAAGTTGTTGCCAGATAAATGTAATGTCCTATGAAGTGTAATTGGGTGGTCAATAAATTATTGACAGCCACCATTAGTGCTTTGTGTTGTAACAAGGACACCGTACTCTCACACTGCAGGCATCAGCGGCTAAACTCCTTACTGGACAGGTTCAGAGCCACGGTGACCGAGGGCTCGAGCGGCCCTCCCCCACCTGTCTCCTCCCACCCCCTGGATGGAAATCCGCCCCCAGCCCTCGAGAGTGTCAGTGCAGACAAGGTGGGTGTCATGTGGCACCATGACATCATAGTTGATCAGCTCACACTTCAATCAGAGGCAACTTACAGTTGATGAGACTAACTAGGGGCCAAGCCCCCCCCCCCGTCTCGGAGCAATGTGGGGTTAAGGGCCTTGCTTGAAGTCCAAACAGCCATACTGATCATCTTGTGGCCTCACTGAGACTTGAACCACGGACCATCTGAGTCTCTGAGGGTATAGCAGTCGGCGTTGTTGCACTGTAATTAGGAGTTTATGTATTTGAGTCCTGGTGATCCAGTTTCCCTTCGCATCAAAATATTTGTATGTCAGAACTGTTATACTCCAGCTATTGCTCTTAACCACCAAGGCTCTGGTTTTAGAGCTGGAGTTGTTTCCTGTGCTGCACTGTGGCTGCCCATTGCTCTGAAGTAAATAAGATCAGTCAAATTCAGATGGCAAATTACACAAGAGAGTTCAAAGTGCTTCTCATCCTGTAGCAACTGCTTAGCAGTGTTATCTGCTTTAGCAGTGGATGTTGTAATGATTGATTGTTTAATGTGTTATTGCTGCCATCTGCTGGCTAGGAATTGAACTGCATGCCAACATTAGTGCAGAAGTGGGATTTTTGAGGACAGAACACTGAATTCATAGGACCTAGATTTTGTGTGTGTGTGAGAGAGAGGGTGCACGCGTGTGTGTGAGTGCGCGTACGTGAGTGGTATATAACATTGTGTACCTGTGTCCTCAGGATTGGTATGTGACACTTGTGAGGTCTCAGTGCTGTCAGTGCACTGACTCTGCCCTCCTGGAGTCCACTGAATTGCTGACCAAAGTGCCACAGGAAGACCTTCTCTCTATCATGGGCTGCAAGGTATGCTTTACTACAGACTCGGAATAGCCATGCTACTACAAGGCTGAAGTAGTGCCCGTACAGCCAGTCTAAAGCAGTGCTGCTACGATAATGCTAAAGTAGTGCTAATACTGCTAGTCTGAAATGATGCCAATACAGTTCGACAAAAGTAGTGCTTATTCAGTTAGACTTGCATCAGTTCTACAGCCTCACTGATGGTTTTTTGGCAATTTAGCTATAGGGGTGCTACAGCAATAGTATTGTTTGGTTGAATATATTCTGTTTATTGTCCCCCGCCGCCGCGGTTGCAAGCAGACTGGGGGACATAGTTTTCAGCTCCGTCAGTCCGTCACGTCCTGTTTGTTGTGAACGCGATATCTCAAGAACGGTTTGACCAATTTAATTCATCTTTGACTTCAATGAGTATTGTGATACGCTGACCCCAGGCGATTTCCAGACCTGGTGAGGGACATGGCCACGTTTAGTGGCAACACTTGTGACAGGCTGCTTTACAGCAGGTAGTAAAGAAAAATATATTTATGACAGTAAATTCCATTTGAAATCAGGTGAGGGAACCCAAGGCTGAAAAATGTGTGGTCACTTCCTGGTTTTTGGAATATAAACTGCACTCTATGGTGGCTTTCTCTTCCTCCTCCCGATTGATCATGTGACTTGCTCCCTCAGGAATTCAATCTGAACCTGCTGGCTCCCTGTTTGAGTATGGGGGTGCAGCGGCTGTCTCGGGACCAGGGGAATAGCCTGCTAGTGACTGCCCTTCAGGTGACCATGGAGAGGCTCACCAAAACAGTGGGCCGGCTTCCCATCCCCCATCAGGCCTTCCCTCCCCCTCCTGGGCCCGCCCCCACCCACTCCTACTGGGAGAAACTCGCGGACGTGTACGGTGAGTCAGGGAGATCAATCTCAACCGTACTCATCCATCACCAAACTCGAGGCCTGTTTAACATCAAGTTCTTTAGTTTGTTGGCTTATGGTGCAGTCTGTATTATTGACAGCGAGCAGTGTATTTCAACATCCCTATTTGTCCTCTCTATTCTCCAGTCTGCTCATTTCTGTTGGGTGTCCCCTTTTTTGATGCTGGGTTCTGCCCAGGGTTTACTTCTACTGGGGTGGTTTTTCCTGGCCACTGTATAACTTGCACCTGGGGGTTCACACAGGCCCTGCCCCGTGTAAAGTGCATTTAGTCAGGCTTAATTGTGAAAAGCCCTATACAAATAAAACTGAATAATACTGTGTTAATCGAAGCACCACAATTCCAACATTGTTAATTCTACGTGGATTTTAACTCCCTTAAATTAGAGCTATTACAGAAATATACCTAACTCTCAGGATAATTGAGAAGTGTGCCAGTCATTGACACTATCAGGCCTGGTCCTGAGAACCCCAGGAGAGTGGGCCTCCACTTCTTGACCGTAGAACTACATTTCCCATCATTCTCTGTGTTGGCTGTGTTCCAGGAGAGCCTGGTTTCTACCCAACGGTGTTGAGCCTGTGCAGAGCTCTGAACCAGCACCTGCTCAACCTGCCCAAGCTACCTGCCGCCCTGCTGCACATGTGCGACAACGCGGCCTTGATCTGCAGCTTCACCAGGCTGGTCTTAGAGGTGAGGGACGTCACCACCATTCATTACAGTTGTTATTTATCCAGCACTATTAATGTGGCTCAGTTTATTAGTTGGGGTTAGGCATAATTTGGTTATGGTTAAGGTTGGGGAAAGGCTGTACCGTATGTCTTTAAGTCAATACAAGATCCTCTCTAGTATTGCCATACCATTGTGCTTGTGAGTGCTTGTGTCTCTGTGTTGACGCTAGCGCGTGCTAACAGTTGGTTTACCTCCACAGCTGGTATCATGGCGTGTTCTCCAGGGCCAGCTTCCCCTGGCTCTGGACCTGCAGTCGGCCCTGTCCTGCTGCTGTCTGTCCCTTCAGCAGCCGGCGGTCTGGAGCCTCCTGACGTCTGTGGCCAGCGTGAGCCAGGCCTGCTCTCTCATCCGCTGCGTGCGGCTCCTGATCGGAGCAGGTGAGTGTGTGCGCTAACACAGCTGATTTCTCTCTCGTTTCTGACAGCAAGGTGCGGATGTCTTCATGCAGAAACTTAATTCCAACCTGGTTTATTTGGTATACATTTACAGTGAGGTTCGTATTTATTTGGTCTGTACAATTTTGCATGTGTTCATCTCATATGAATAGCCTAAAGTACAGGATTTGAGGCTACTTGCATCTTCATTGAGTGAACCATGTACAGCCGTTGGAAAATGTGCGGCTGTTGGACCTTACCGTAAATCTTTTTTGTTCTTAAAACGGCAAAGAATTAGGAAAAAGTGGTGCCCACTTGCAGTAAACCCCTTTAAGCCCCCAAACCTGCTCTGTAAATCCATCTAAGTTGCCTCAGTGGAGCGTTTGGTATGATGTAACCTATTCTCTGCTGCTCCACAACATGACCCCAGTGTTTCATGTATGTGTAAATTTTCTGTGATCCCAAATGTGTGTGTGTGTGTGTGTGGGGTTCCAGTGGCGGTGGAGCCTGGGGAGGAGGTCCTGAGGCCGGAGAGAAGGAGGACGTCTTCAGAGAGAGCGGCTCAGGAGGACCAGGTGGACTCGGCATCCACAGACAGTGAGTCAGTCTTTCACATCACTTTACAATGACTGATTACATTACAGTTCAACTTAGTCATTACATTACAGTCCATGGGAGTCATTACATTATAGCATTACAACTGAGGCATTGCGTACGTTACATTTCAACTTGAGTCATTACACGTCAAGTGAGTAATTTTATTACTGTTCAAGTAAGTCCTTGCACTGCATTCCAAGTGAGTCTTTACATTGTATTTCAATTGAGGCATTACATTGCAATTCATGTGAGTTGTTATGTTACAGTTCAGGTGAATCCTTACATCACTGTTCAACTGAGTCATTACAATATAGTTTCACTAAGTCATTACATTACATTACATATCCAGGTCATTTATTTATCACCTCAGAGATGTGCAGTAAATGCATACAGAAGCTCTTTGGAACAGCTGTGAAACATTGATCACTTAAGGCTGGATTCATAAAATGCCCCCATTAACTCATGAACAGTAAAGTGTCAAATAGATGTTAGGGACGGGTCAGTTCTCTCCCTGATAAACCCTAAAACCAGGGGGCTGCTTGAAAATTAGTGGCTTCTTGTCTTTCTGTGCGCTTGTCTGCTACTTATTAGTTCTTTTAGAATAATCTCCTGTTGACAACATTGCTGGCAATTTCAATAAAGGTTGCAAGTCGCGCAATTTGCTGTCTCAATTAATCGCTTTCTTTAAAATGGAAATTTTTGCAAAATTAATGCATTTAAAGTAATTTAATGTGTGAAAACTAATACTCACCAGCTTGTATTTCATGTACATACGTGTGTGTGTATCTGTGTGTTCGTGCGTGCACATCTCAGACGTTTGGGCGTGGAAGGCCTGTGAGATCATGGCGGAGCTGGTCGAGGCTCTGCAGAGCTTCCTGTTGCCAGGACACCCCCGAAACGGCAAACTCCCCGCCTTCCTCACTCCGCCCCTCCGCAACATCGTCATCAGCCTTGCCCGCCTCCCATTGGTCAACAGCTACACCAGAGTACCTCCACTGGTGAGAAAACTGCCTCAAATCTTTTGTTTTGTAAAAGTAATGTTAATATACATTAGTGATTTAGCTAACGCTAACTTGTGATTTTTTTTTTTTTTTTTTGGCCCAGGGGCTCCAGCCCTGGTCCTTGAGAGTTGGTTTTTGTTTTCAAGAGCCACTTTTGTTCCCGGGTAACCCAGTGAGTTTAGTTAACCCTTTACTCCCTGATACCACCTACAGTCGTGATAATTTAGGTCACTGTGCCGGCGAGTCCCGACTACAGGCGTGATAAACACGTCGCTTCTGCCGGTGAATCCCGACTACAGTCATGGTATTTACCGGTTGTGAAACGTTGCATGATTGGCCGAGATGTGACATTCCAGAGGAAAACCTCGAATACCAGCCAATCAGAAAAGGTCTAATAAAGCTTTACACAACTTCCGAAAATGATATGCCGTTCTTTCATTGGTCATTTTACAATATAAAGGTTGAAGTCTCACGCAATTTATGAATGAGATTTTCTTAAAAACAAACATGGATTCTAGCGACGGTAGTGGGTCAGAATTTGATGATTTTACTGCATACAATTTAGAGTTAGCTCAGGATAGACGAGAGGTTATTAGAGGAAGCTTCACTCATCAATCTGAGTGATTTCGAAGACAATCTAGACGACAGTGACGATGGTGTACCCCTACCGAGACTGTACAGAGTTCGACAAAACAATGCCGATAAAGGCAGTGTTGATGAAGCTCCGGAACCAAACGCAGATATGTGGACACATCAGCTCACTGCTAAAGATATTGACGATTTTGTTCGGAATCCCGGACCAGTAACAATTCTTGACGAAACTAAGACTGAAATTGACTTTTTACATTTGATCGTTGACGATTCATCATACCAAACGTTTGCCGATGAAAGGAACAGATCGCACAATGTTATGTAAAACACTGAATAGAAACAAACTTGAAAATTGTTTGCGTGATGAACTGGACAAAAGACAATTTAATTTAATTTTAATTCATTTTTGGTGTGAATAAGGATTAAACTATTTGGAACAAGTTCTGAAAATTTGGTAAATAAATATTAAGTATTTAGAAAGCTACACCAGCCATATTGTCTTAGGGGCACCAGGGGTCAGTGGCTGCTAGGGCAGCAGTCCAAGATAGCTACTAGGGAGTAAAGAGTTAAATTGCACAATCTTCTGCTTTAATTTATCTTTGAAGTCCAGGGTAACACCGAAAACCCGTACACCTCATAGCCCTCCAGCATCAGGGTTTGCTACCCCTGGGCTAGACTGAGCAGGGGCTACATCTCACTCCCACTGCCCTTTCCTGGCCCCCTGAGCATTGTGGGTTTAAGGGCCTTGCTTAAGGTCCCAAGGGTTGTTTTGGCTAGATCCATCCAGTAGGGCTTGACCAGTTACATAATGTTGTTTTTGACGACATCTGTCTCAGTATGTTGAACTAGTTCTAACTGTTTGAGCATTTGAGGAGACATTTGGGAAGGGCTTGTGTTAAAAAATGTGAAAATTGATGGGAATTGATGGTTCCCTTTCCAGGTTTGGAAGTTGGGCTGGTCCCCAAAGCCAGGCGGAGAGCTGGGCACTACTTTACCGGAGATCCCTGTGGAGTTCCTGCAGGAGAAGGACGTCTTCAGGGAGTTCCTGTATCGCATTAATACTCTGGGTAAGGAAGGGCGCAGAGACGTTTCATGTAAGCAAGATACACATCTATCTGTGATGGCCTTACAGAGGTAAGAGTGAAGCAGTTTGATGAGAAATGGATCTCTGCTCATCCAGCGTTGGTTAGGATTGAACCTGAGTCCAGTATACAAAAATCACATCACATCAAAGATTCTGTCTGTACATAGGCAGCCACATGTTTTTCAAAGTCCCAAAAATGAGCTTTTGGACTATATTTTGTAGTAATTTGAATGGTTGGACTTGTTTGCCTGGTGTACTTGTGCAAGGGTTATGAGTGGGTACGAGAGAGTAAGGGATATATTTATGAGACGATGAGCGCTTAAACATACTAAGGGCTTTTTAAGTGGGTGATCATAGTGCTTTTTTTAATGGGTTTCAGGGTGGAGCAGTCGGACACAGTTTGAGGAGACATGGGCCACTCTTCTGGGGGTGCTGGTCACTCAGCCAATTGCCATGGATCAGGAGGAGGAGAGTCACCAGGAGGTGGAGTTTAATGGCACCTGGGAACAATCATTAGTTCCTTGCATCCTTAGCAACTTACATCGCTGAAGTCATTAAATAGTGCTTTATTCCTTTTAAGGCAGGAATTACTGACTATGGCCCTTGAATCTGAATCCAGCCCGATTATTTTATTTATTTTTTTCTTGTATTTTCTGTATTTTCAAATGAGCATTTAATGCATATGATTGACAAGATTGTGTCAGCTCTCACAGACCATAAATTGTTCATTTCTGCTGGAAGTTGTAAGAACATAACTAGAATTTTATAGACCGGTATATCTTTGCTGGAATTCAGCTCAGACTGTGCAAGTACACTGCCCTCCAAAATTATTGGCCCCCCTGGTTAAGATGTGTTCTTTAGCTTCTCATAAATTCAGTTTTCCAAATATTATTGGACCACAGTGAAAAAAAGTGGAAAATCCGACCTTTAATTCAAATGCATTTACTCAGTGGGGAAAAAAAATGCCACTTTAAGAAATAATTCTTTTGCATCAAATCATGTGTGCTACAATTGTTAGTATCCCTGATGTTAATACTTTGTACAACCCCCTTTTGCCAACAAAACAGCACCTAATCTTCTCCTATAATGTTTCACAAGATGGGAGAATACAGAAAGAGGGATCTTCGACCATTCCTCTTTGCAGAATCTCTCTAAATCATCCAGTGACCTGGGTTCTCTCCTCTGCACTCTCCTCTTCAGCTCACTCCACAGGTTTTCAATGGGGTTGAGGTCTGGGGACTGAGATGGCTATGGGAGGAGCTTGATTCTGTGTCTGGCGAACAATTTCTGTGTAGATTTGGTCACATGTTTAGGGTCATTATCTTGCTGAAAGACCCAGTGATGAGCCATCTTCAGCTTTCGGGCAGAGGCCACCAGATTTTGATTTAAAAGGTCCTGGTCTTTCAAAGTGTACATGATGCCATGCACCCTAACAAGGTTCCCTTTAGAAGAGAAACAGGCCCACAGCATCACCGATCCTCCTCCATACTTCACAGTGGGTATGAGGTGCTTTTCTGCATACTCATCTTTTGTGTTCCGCCAGACCCACTTCGTGTTTGTTGCCAAAAAGCTCTATCTTGGTCTCATCTGACCAAAGTACACGGTCCCAGTTGAAGTCCCAGTACCGCTTGGCGAACTCCAGACGTTTGCGTTTATGATTGTGAGTGAGAAAAGGTTTTTTCTGTACATGCCTCCCTAACAGCTTGTTGGCATGTAGATAGCGCCTGATGGTTTTTTTGGTGACTTTGTGACTCCAAGATTTAACAGTGAACTTTGAAGAACTATTTATTTCTCTTACCATCCTCCTCACTGTGCTTGGTGGCAACATAACCTTGCGTCCTCCTCCAGGCTTGTTTACCACTGTTCCAGTTGTTTTAAACTTGTTAATGATTCCTCTGACAGTAGATATGGGCAGGTGCAGGGGAGGTGCTATTTTCTTGTAGCCATTGCCTGACTTGTGAAGGTCGACACACATCTGCCTTACTTGAATGGGGTGTTCCTTTGTCTTTCCCATGTTGAAGACTGGATAAGAGAAATGGCCTCTGTGTCACGTCATATTTATACCCCAGGGAAACAGGAAGTGATGAATTACTAATTAAATGTTCCTAGATACTCTGATCAACTTTGTAAACTACTGTAGAAATGACAGAAATACTTCAATTACATTTATTTCCTAGGAATTGTGAGGGGTGCAAATAATTGTGGAACAGGTGATTTTATGAAAAATAATTATTTCTTAGTCAGGGATTTTTTTTTCCCCCTTACAATTCACTTGCGGTGAAGGTTACATTTTTCTACAATTTTCAGTGTGGGAGTATACTTCTGCAATAAAAATGTAATTTATTTTAAGGCTTTTAACACATCATAACCAGGGCCTGCTAATAATTACGGAGGGTGCTGTAAATGAAAGAGGCAGAATTTTGAAGAAGTCATTCTATGTTAAGGGACGTGTTGGAGGATGCCGTAGAAGCTACTCCCTGGGCTGGAACTGGAGTTCCATTGCTTGTCATTTTGCAGAGGGGGGTGGCTTGTAGGATAGTGGCTGAGGTACCTCAGGACCTGGAGTTTGATGGTTCAGGCCCCTGGGCAGCCATCATATTATCAGTGCAACTTGGGAGCACGGTTTGTTAGGCCTATAACTGTGGATGAGATGCAGGGGTCAAGTGTGCTTAACTTGGGCAAGGTTCTTAGTTCAAGTCCTTCCCACAGCCTTTGCAGTGTGTTCTTGGCCGAAACACTTCACTCCACCTAGGTGTATGAATGAGTAGCAGCAAATTGTCAGGGAAACCTGACGAAGAGCTGGGGAAGTAACCAGGGATGGACTGGCATCCCATCCAGGGGGAGTAGAAATACTCCAAGTTGCTTCATATCACAGGAAACTGCGGTTAAACACTTGCCTGATGGGTCACTAGGCTCTGAACAGGGTTGCTAACTATGGATCGGTGATTATTACAAAATCAAATATATCAATGATTTTGAGCAAATGCATCATAAGTAATATTGCGGAAACATTTTTATGATAACTATCAGAAAATATTAACAGAATTTGATTTTTGATAAAGTCTTAAGCACTGTGGTTAGGTTGACCAAGCAGGTACAGCCAGCAGCTTGAACAGTTAAATAAGTGCGGAAAACTGCATCCTGGACTGTTTACTATAATGTAGCCTGTAAAAACAGAAGGCACTTGTGCCATATCACAATATTACGATATCCAAAATTCCAGACGATATCTTGAATCACAATATCGATATAATCCAGATGACTATTGCCCAGCGCTACCCTTTACTCCACATTGCTCCGGCTGGGAATTAGTTGCTGGCTGGCCTAATGAATCATAAGTTGCTGGGGTTACGTTCTCTAGTGAAAATGACTAGAATGTAATACAGTACTTGAGTGGGAGCTTCGTGTGATGTGATTGGCGATGTGTGAGATGTGCTGGTTTCTGCAGGAGGACCTGGAGAGGACTCAGATTAACGTATTGGCAGTGCAGGCCATTACCTCTCTCGTGCTGAGCGCCATGACACTGCCTGTGGCGGGAAACCCCGCCGTCAGCTGTCTGGAGCAGCAGCCGCGCAACAAGACCCTCAAAGCGCTGGACACGCGGTAAATGCAACTTGACCCGCTTTCGGTATCGCCATTTATTCTGGAGACTGGACAGTGCTTTATCACAGCTCTAATATGCCGTAGCTGTTGTGGTTGTAATAACACTGATGTTTGAATGTACACTTGCGTGACTGCCATGTTGAGGGGCTGTTCTCCTGCGCTAAGGCAACAAGCCCACAGCCAAATGTAGATGTGTTACTGCAAAAAAAAATTCTTTAGACAGATGACCCTATGACAGTGCAAACTTAATTGCTATGTTTGAAACCCTCAATTGAAAATCACATCCTAGTAAAGCTGCTGTGTGCTTAGTTTACTTGTGTCTGTTATGTGTTTTAGCAAAGCTAGTGGTGACCTTGACTTTCATCGAGAATCATGTCTTTCTTGGGAACACTGGCTTTATTAGGCAACTAAACTGAAGCTGGGACTTAAGCTATAGTGGGAATATAAGCTTATCACGGGAATATTTTCTTTAGTCAGGATCATTGTTTTGTATAGATTCTTTGCCTTTATGGTAACGCAGCACTGAGCACCTCAATTTATTTGTGTCCTTACACACTGCTGGTGCTGCTCTTTTGAGGTTTGGGAGGAAGCTGAGTGTGATCAGAGGCACAGTGGAGCGTGAGATCCAGGCCATGGTGTCCAAGCGAGACAACATCCCCACACACTTCCCCTACCAAGCCTGGGACCCTGTGCCCTCACTCTCTGCCTCTTCCATAGGTGGGTATGAGTTTACATATATGTGTGCTTGGGGATGGCCTTATAAATATTGGTGAGGTGTATGTGTGCATGTGTTCGTAAGTAAGGTGAAGTTATAATGATGCTTGAATGCACGTGTTAATGTGGGCGTAAATGGTGAAACGTTTGTCTGCTCCGACGGGCTGTACTTAAGTAAACCTGTGAGGTCTGACTTCTTTCCTCACAGGCTCCCTGATCAGCCATGAAAAACTTCTGCTTCAGATCAACACAGAGAGGGAAATGGGGAACATGGACTACAAACTGGGTCAGGTACTGCTTCAGAATAATCATTCATTCGGCTACCAATTCAGAATTACCATTCATTCAACCTCCTTTCAGTTTTGGATTCCAGTTACTTTACTGTTGCTTCATATAATGTCAGTATCTAGCTAGGTGTTAGGAATAATACTGAAATCAGCTGTACAGTGGCATCAGCCGAGCGTTTGTCCTGAGTTGGTTTGGCCTCAGATAACAGGCTGCACTAAAAACAGGCACCAAGTCCCTGCAGCATTACCCAGTGACTCTCCTTTGGCTTGATGGAAGTGCAGCAAGAGTCACTGCAGGTGATTTGACAGCTTTTGAGTTTCAGAACATAGACTTGGGTTCTTCGGAGAGAAAAAGAGTGAAAACGTCATCTTCAAACGGTTAACTCTGTCCTCCCGCACCCACTGTAATTGTAAATGTGTCCTATACAGTGACATGGGGGATTGTGTGAATATTTTTCGACAGGTGTCTATACACTCGATGTGGTTGGGGAACAACATCACCCCACTGAGGGAGGAAGAGTGGGATGAGGATGAGGAAGATGAGACTGACGTCCCTGCCCTGGCGTCGCCCCCCACCTCACCCATTAACTCCAGGTCAGGTCTGCTGGTGGCTGCTGGTTTTGCGCTCTGTGGTCCTCTTGTGCTGTGTTGCATTGGGTTCTGTTATTCTAAATGAGAAACAAGAATATAAAGAAAATGATGCCCAGACTTGGCCAACTTGTGCTGTATTAATCAAGTTCTGTCTTGTGTTTTAATATTAAGGTGCCATCTTGAGCCGTTTTACTCACATGCCATCTTAGGTCATTTTAATCGGACGCCATCTTGCGTTCTCCTAATTGCTCTCATAGGATGTGCCCTCTCAAAGTGCCCTCTCAGTGGGCACTAGACATCAATTCAATGTTGAAATTAAGTCGATATTTGGTCATGAAGTTGCTTAATGTTGATTCAACGTTGAACGAAGGTTACATCATTCAACCTCTGACGTTGTCAAAACTTTAACGTTGAATCAACGTTGATTAAGGATTCGCTCCGTCAACAGTATTTATTGGATGAAAATAAAACGTTATGTCAACATAGAGTAATAGTTATACGTTTCGGCGACAGCATTGATGCAACATCAGAATGCCAACGTCCACTCAGCTTTCAAATCCAACCTTATTTCAACGTTGTTCCAACATTGGACATCACGTCATTTCAGCGTTGTTGTGCCCACTGGGCTGTTTCCCGCCGCTCGTTTATCAGGAAGTATGGGGGTAGGAGACCAGTACAGGAAGGGGATACGTGTTCTGAGTATTGACCTCACCCTCCACCTTTCTCTGCTCTGCCCCAGGAAGCACCGGGCCGGAGTGGACATCCACTCCTGCTCCCAGTTCCTGCTGGAGCTCTACAGTCAGTGGATCCTCCCCAGCTCACCCAACAGCAGGAGGACCCCCGTCATCCTCATCAGCGAGGTGGTGCGCTCGGTGAGCACTCTTGGGGACCCCCGAAATCTCCTCTCGCTGGGCTTCTGCAGCTTAACCCCCCCGTTTTCCCAAATTATAAGCCCGATCGCACGCAGCGGACGGAATATCTCATTATTACCCTTCATTATGAAGTTAAATAATGACCTGTGTTATCACGCCGCGGGTTACAGGTTTAGCCGCAAGATAAGTACAAATACAGCAGTATGCTTGAGGAAAAGGGTGAACATTAAACATGAGGGTCCTGTTTCACTTCACTCTTGTGTCTGCTCAGAAAGCATGTCTTTTGTGTCTGATGTCTTGTCTGATGGCATCATTGTTGTCTGATGGTGGGTCAGAGTCTTTGAGGCCCTGATGGCATCTAATTGTATATTGTATATCATCATCATGCATAATATCAGACAAGTTATCATACACAATCAGACCTGCTAGCTATCTGATGGGTCATCAGGTTAGCCATTACCCCACTACTCCTCCTGCAGCTCCTGGCCGTGTCGGACTTGTTTACGGAGAGGAACCAGTTTGAGATGATGTTCAGCACTCTGTCTGAGCTTCAGAAAGTCCACCCTCCCGAGGATGAGATCCTAAACCAGTACCTGGTGCCGGCCATCTGCAAAGCGGCAGCTGTCCTGGGCATGGTGAGTGAGCTGACCAATCAGCCAGCCTCTCTTTATTTCCTACCTCTATCATCTGATGGCCAGCTAGCAAGCATTGTCCTCTTCTTATGGTGTTAATTTAAGCAATGTGGGGTTTAGAGCCCTTACTCAAGGGCCCAGCAGCTGGACTGATCTTCTTGTCAGCATTGGAGCTTCTGCCATCTACCTTATGCATCCCAGTCAAACAGCCTTACTACAGGCTGCCTGCTCCATACATTTTGAAAGTAGTTACTGGTGGAGGACAATGTTTCCTGGTGATTGTGTTTGTTGGGTTGTGGTTGTTCTCCCAGGGTAAGGTAACAGCAGAGCCGGTGTGTATTCTAAAGGGAGTGACTGGTGTAACACAGTATTTCCTGGTTATTGTGTTAGCATGGTTATGGTTCATGTAACAGCAGAAACGGTGTGTAAATTTTAGGGAGTAACTGGTGGAGAACAGCATTTCCTGATAAGGGTGCTAGGTTTTGGTTAGTTCCTCTGGGACAAGGTGTCCGCAGAACTTGTGTGTAAATTACGGGGATTGACTGGTGTACGATAGTATTTGTTCGTGAGAGAGTGTTAAAACCGGGTTGTGGTTGTTCTCCTAGGATAAGGTGACTGCAGAGCCAGTTTGCAGGATCCTGGAGACCACGCTGCGCAGCACACACATTCCCAGTCGTATCGGCGCCCTGCATGGGGTTCTGTACGTGCTAGAGTGTGATCTTCTCGAGGAGACCGCGAAACAACTTATTCCTACAGTCAGCGAGTATCTGCTGTCTAACCTACGTGCTGTATCCCAGTGAGTAAAACACACTCAGACACGTGCACACACTCACACAAAGGCCCTTACACATGCACAAACCTCCCTCATTCTCACAGCCAGTAACTACTTTCACTAAACTCACTGTTACACAGTTACATTGTTATAATTTGAATTAATTGGCCATGTGACCATAGACTGTATATAAAGATGGATGAAGTAAACGTGATGTCACGTGACGTCAGTTTCAGCATACCATTTAGGAAGCCTCGATTTTGGCAATTTGAATTGCGCCATTTTGTCATTCTGAAACCGGATATGATTCCTACTGGACGAGAGCGTGAACTAAATATCCGGGGAAAAGCAAGGGCTGGATTTACGGGTCGATCATACTGTATCAGACAAGGACCAGAGGATAGTCACGCCCCTAAAGCAGAAACTGGCTTTATCCTATATTCTAGTCTATTTGGTACCATTATTTACAAAAATGAACATCATGATATATCGAAGGAGACTTGAAACTTGTGATTGATACAATAAAGTAATTTGGAAAATCATTATTTAAATAACACATCAGGTAGGAAAGGAGGGTCATTTTTTATTCGACTTCTATAGGATTGAACTTCTTTCTGCAACCACCGACATCGCCATCTGCTGGCCATTAAATAGAATGCAAATTTTGGAGATTTCCGCACTGGCCTCAGTTTTCAGACACAAGTGATGCGTCCATCTTTTTATGCAGTCTATGCATGTGACTCTTTGAGCAGGTTTGTGTGTGTGTTTTTCTCTCTCAGCTGTGCGTACCTACATAATCAGCAGCATGTGTTGGTCATGTGTGCCACTGCCTTCTACATGATGGAGAATTACCCGCTGGACGTGGGGTCAGAGTTCACGGCCGGTATCATACAGGTGAGGAGGGGGTAGATGGTTCCAAGCAACCTCTTAACAGCCGTTTCTCCATTACTGTGATTTTTGGAATTGCCTACTCTACGAATTAAAAATTTTAGGAACTCTTGGCTGGGCTGCCAATGATGTTAGAATTGCTGTGCTTTCTTCGAAGACAAAGGTCGTGAAAATAGGGCTTTGTTACGCGAATGACATTGTCCTTTTTGTAATCACCAGTGCCGAGTTCTACTCGTGCCTGGGTGCTCAGTTTGGATGCTAATGTTAAATTATGCTAGCAGTTGTATGTTCAGTGTAAATGCTAATGGTATACAATCTTGGATGGCTGAATGCTCTTTTTAAATGTTATTTGTAAACAATGTTGGTAACTGTGGGTGCTTGATGTAAATGCTAACTCTCATTGCCACCAATTTGGCGATCTGCATGAATGCTCATGCTAATTGACGCAAGCAGTTGGATGCCCTGTGTAAACACGGAGGTGAAATAATGTTAGCAGTTGGGTGCTCAGTTTAAATGATTGAGCTGAATGATCAGGCTACCTGCTGGCTCACGCCTGTCCTCCCTCCTGCAGACCTGTGGGGTGATGCTGTCTGGCAGTGAAGAGGCCACACCCTCGGTGGTGTACCACTGTGTGCTGCGTGGGCTGGAGCGCCTCCTGCTGTCGGAGCAGCTCTCCCGTTTGGATGGGGAAGCTCTGGTGAAGCTGAGCGTGGACCGGGTCAACATGCCCAGTCCCCACCGAGCCATGGCTGCTCTGGGGCTAATGCTAACTTGCATGTACACGGGTGAGCTTATATCCACACAAACATGCTAGCACACGCGCATGCTGATATCCTGTGGCTAATGCTGACCTGCTTGTACCAAGGTGAGCTTATATACCGGTAAAAATGCTAGCGCACGCACGCACACACACACACACACACACACACACACACACACACACACACACACACACACACACACGCTGACACCCTGGGCTAACGCTAACCTGCATGTAGGTGGATGAGTTTATATACACATACAAACACACATATGCGCACACATGCACACACCCTTAGGCTAGTGCTGTCCTGCATGGATAGGGGTAAGCTTGCATGCTTACAGAAACACTCACATGCACCCACACACATGGTCACATTCTCTCTCTCATGGCCACGAGTTAGCTGTGTATATTTTTCCTGTGCATGTCTCTGGGTGTTTTTCACTGGGTGTTGTGTTTCTGTCATGGGAGTATGTACTGAGCCATGTGTGCATGTTTGTGTATAATGAGGGGTGTTCACATACTTAGGCAAAGAGAAGTGCAGTCCGGGCAGAGCTGTGGACTCTGACCTCACAGCCCCGGACAGCGAGTCCATCATCGTGGCCATGGAGCGAGTATCTGTGCTCTTCGACAGGTACGAGTCCCGGCGTACACCCATCGACGCTCATCAGCTCACTCTCACACATTCGCTGCGTCACGAGCACTCACTCACACTCTCATTCACATACACTGACTTACTTTCATACACCTTGAGTCCCTCAAGCTGACTAAGTCGCTGTCACACACATTCCCAGACTCACTCACGCCTTAGCTTAGCTCACTCACAGCTCGCACTTGGTGTCTAACCTGCTCTCTCTGCCTCAGGATTCGTAAGGGTCTTCCTTTGGAGGCGCGGGTGGTGTCACGAATTTTGCCCCAGTTCCTGGACGACTTCTTTCCACCTCAGGATGTGATGAACAAGGTTATCGGGGAGTTCCTGTCTAACCAGCAGCCCTATCCTCAGTTCATGGCCACTGTTGTATACAAGGTCAGAGATAATCTGGTGTCTGAGTGATCTCCAAGGTTTGAGATAATCTGGAGCATTTGAGGTCTACAAAATTAATGATTATGTTAAGTCTCCATTGTCTACAAGGTTGGAGATAATCTGGATTCTATTAAGGTCTGCAAGAGCCTCTGTGGTCTGCAAGATTAGAGATAAGATTGCCCCTTTGTGATCTAAAAGGTTGGAGTAATCTGGCGCCTTTGAGGTTTATTAATGATTATATCGAGTCTCTACAAGGTTAGAGATGATGTGCCCTCTATATGGTCTACATGAGAGAATCTGGAGTCTCTTTGGTCTTCTGGGTTAGAGGTGATCTGAGAATCTGTGGTGTATCAGGTCAGAGATGGTGTCGGGCCTCTGTGGTCAAACTTTGAAAAGTAACCGAGCTCAGAGAATGAAGTGAAATATTATTTTCTGAAAGATCCATTAATTTATTCTCCCTGAATCTTTTCTTCACTTTAAAAAGCACCCTGCTCTTTAATTTTTAGTTTTCCTGTTAACATTGGTAAGCATTTATTTTCTTACGTTATCACAATGAACCCATGTCCAATATTTTGTTTCAGAACTTTATTGTTTGTAATTTTTATTCCTCTGACAATCAAAAGAAACTGATGAAATAATGACATAAAGTTGAGACTAGTGTACCATCAGAACGAAGTGTTGCAAGTTTACGGTTTATAGGACAATTGGAAGACCTTGGTAATGCTTTTGCAAGACAAGCAAGTGACACAATATTTTATGAGGATTTGAATTTGAACACATGCTGCCTATATGACAAGTTCAGGTCCTCTGCAAAGGTTAACGTTAATCAGTTTCTTTTAACATTGTGGCCCCCATATAGGGTAGCCCGCACCTTGTAGCTCATTCTCATCAATCAATTTGACTCCTCATCTCATATGAGTGTACATAATTTTAAACAATGTGTTTATGTAACTATTTTTATTATTTCTGTTTTTTTTTTTTGGTCTGAAAAGGATTTAGTGGACCTGTCAGACCACATAAAGTACAATTAACATCTGCATCAAGCTAGCTTTGGATGCTGTTTTCCAATGTGTTGGCGGTAGATAGTCGTTATTTGTGTGAGGTGTGTGAGCAAGCGCTTCTTTTCCCCAGGTGTTTCAGACTCTGCATGCGACAGGACAGTCCTCCATGGTGAGGGACTGGGTTCTGCTCTCCCTCTCCAACTTCACCCAACGCACCCCAGTCGCCATGGCCATGTGGAGTCTTTCCTGCTTCTTTGTGAGTGCCTCCACCAGCCAATGGATCTCAGCACTGTATCCTTGCATTGCTCGCAATCTCAGCCGCTATGAGCCAAAATGGTGGTGCAAATGGAACATCTAGACCTGTGTCATCAAGTGCCGCAGAGTGCACCCGCAGCTACTATTAGCCAAAATGACGGAATTCGTCCGAAAACTAGATCCTACATTTATTAAGTCTTCTCTCCTGTCTGTATTATAACCTCTGCCACCATGAATCAAAATTGCAAAAATAGTACTTGACTAGGGCCTGTTTTCATTATGGTTCATCTTTCCTCTGTCAATTCAGTAACGTCTGCTTTATGTACCAGAAAGGCAGAGCAGATGCAAGCTTAATTGAAACATTGAAGTGCTGGTTCGGGATCTGTATCATTCATGACCTCTGCTTCTACAGTACAGTCGCCGTTAAAACCAAAGAAAAAGTCGTTAATCCGCCAGTACGGGGGCGTTAGGCTCTCAGTAGAACTGGGGAACTCTCGTCTTGAGCTGTGCAGTCGGACCGGCGTATTGACGCGCATGAAGACGAAAGAGGACCTCCCTCTGCCTACAGCGCACGGGGTAGCTGGGCGATATCCCATTGGGCGGGTGTTTTTTTAATCATAACTGAGCCAAGAGGGCGATTGGGGCGGTCCTTTTGACAGTAGTCCGTACATGTAGATAATGGCACAGCTTGCTGGCGATTTATTTCCATATATGAATGCAAAAGTAATGTTAGCCTACATAAAATATTGATTTGCTTTGGCGGGGGTGATGTTGCCGGTAATCATTTCTGCAAACCTTTTTATATTTGACGATACAGTTTGCTCAACCTGTGCTCCTATTTAAAACTTTAGTGCGGTATAATACGCAATTGGATTATTAAATATCATGCTATTTTTGGTGAGGATTTTGTTTGTCAGGTATCATTTCTGCAATTTTTTATGTTCGTAGGTAATGTGTGCTTTCATGTGCTATTAAGTTACACTCAAGTGCTAAAATAGGCCATATTATTTTTCCTGTTACAAACCTGTAATTTAGTAGCTTATATCCATTCCTATATCGAAGATTACTCGCACCTTGCCTCAGTAAAATTCATTTACGGAAAGAACTTGAATTTTTTCGGATTTATACACGATTTCATTTTAAAATGCTAATAGGCAATTTTTAACCAATTTTTCATGACAAAACATTTTGCATCTTCTGTATTTGTTTTAATGATTTGTCATAACCATTCAGATATTCAAATATAATATTCGCAAAGCTTGCAACTAGAAAAGACTTGTGTACAATATAAATTAAGTTTGCCTTAAACGACTCTCGAATGCACCATTTAAAAAAAAAAAAAAGGCAAAATAAACTATTTGCGGAACCTTACACTGGTTATTTTTAGTAAGCTTACTATATATCAATCAATAAGGAAAACGTAATTAATAAAAAGATCTGCTCAATATCTTGTCTCTAAAGGACAATAACTTAATTGTCACTTAAAAGTGAAAGGCTCTTTCATAAACCGAATTCACGGAATTAAAAGCGGATACACATGGCACTGATTCAATACAGCTCAGTTCTTGTCATCTCTATTTATTACTCATTGTCACCCTAATAATCCCTTTTAGCTCCCTGTAGCCTATTAAAGAATTAATGACCAGCTCAACGGGTGTCAGGAATTCTCTATAAAATGCCCAACTATAAACTGACATCACATTCACAACTATGGAATCTATCATGATATGACGCATTTCCCCACTGTTTAGGACGACGATTGACTCCTTGGCGAGAGACAACCTCCCACCTCTGCAGATCCGAAAAGCATCATTTCGGAGAATAACGTGATCATAAGCTCACAGGCTATTAAGTTGTATATTGCCAATTTGTTTATTTACATTGCCATTGGCTTTTCAAAACCAATAAATAAATTGCGGCACAGGTCGATGATCTACCCACAAACCCTCAGAATTGCAGACACAGTTTCTGCAATTTAAAGTGTCCTGTGATACGGCTCATTGGTTAGATCGTGGTTAGAAATGGGCGAGACGGGCGAAATGTCCGTGGGAACCGGGCGTGAACTTACGCTGTCTCTCAGGTTTTAACGGCGACTGGACTGTATGTGCCTCTTGTTTCCAGGGGGCTATGTGAGGATTCCTTTTCAACCAGCGTTTATCTGCCCAGACGCTGTTCAGTACAAACTATGATATATGTGGATGCTTGTGTCCCACTGCCTTGGAACTCCAATTCTAAGTGGACCAGAATGTTTAAAGTGACAGATAACTTTTCCGCAAAGTCAACATTAAATTAAAGAATTACCCATATGTAGTCCAGAAATTATGACGTGGATTTTTTATGCCCCCGCCCTCCAAAGAGGAAAGGGGGCATTATGTCGACACCATGTCTGTCTGTCTGTCCGTCTGTCGTCCGTTAACTTTTCGTTTCCGTGGGATAACTATAGAATCCCTAGTCTGATTGATGCCGTTTCTTAATGACGTATTGGGTGTGGCTAGAGGAAGGTTCCTTTCGAAAACCAGCCTCGTGGGATTTCTAATATGGCCGCCACAGCGGCCATCTCAATATGCCCTTGATCAACATACAGGCGGGGGCATATGCCACGCTCTGCATTGCTGTTGTTTGTAATTTTTTTTTTCTTTTCCCTGTTCTTTGTTTTCAAATCCCAAAAATTTGAGAGAACAATAAAAAATTGGAGGGGTCTGTCTTTCCAGCCCTCGAAAAGGTTTAGCCAATGAGAGGCTGGGACCACTTCTACAGTCACATGACGGTGACCATAGCTCAACTCATTTTTAACAAAATTCCCACTCATTTTGAGCTGTTTAGTTGGCTTGAATTGGTTCATGCATGAGCTAGTGCCCCCCCCCCAATTTCTCGTCTAATAACGAGATTTGTTTTCATTCCATTTTTTATTCCCCTGGCATATAATGCAGGGGATACAGCTATGGCTCTGTTCATCCATCCATTTTTTTGTTTGGAGTATAAGTTGAAAATAGTTGAATACTTTTTCATTATATTATGATAACACATCAAATGTTTGCGGCGGGGGGGTTCTGCCATCTCCTGATGGCTATTGTTTTCTTTCGTTTATAGTTTCTTTGTAACAAAGTATGTGTATTGTTTTTCGTATTCATTATTTTGAGCAGTTTTTTATCATAATGCAGATATTACCATTACTGTAATGAGGATGCCATTCCTTTAACAGTTGTGGGATTTGGGAAGTACATTGCAAGATTTGATCATTACACGGTGCTGGCATGCTTAGTGAACTAAAGTGTTTTGGCTTGCGTGGTTAGCCTAGCTGGTTTCATTGTTTGATTACTATGCGTGTGCAATTAGGTTTCCTGTATATCTTTTCCAATTTCTTCCTTCAGGAAGGCCATGTACTTACCTATCATGCATGTGACCATTATGTATCCCTACTGAAGTGCTATATAGAAGGGTAAACTGTTTCCAGCCTCCTGTCTGCTTCTTGCAGGAGCGCTGCACCGTGGATTGACTTTTTAGCTAGCCCCTCAACTTCCAGAATGGAGCTTATTCTGAACACATTTCACTGTCAGCTGCACTACGTTGGAATTTCTGTGCAGTATCATCAAGGAGATGAAAACACAGTCGTTTTTTGTTTGGTTGTATAGCAGAGTCTTTGTTGCATTGGTGGGTTTGATTCTTCACAGATCATTCCTTTACCATGTACCTCTCAGCTTGCCCCATGTCATCAGCCGCATGGGCAAGTCGGACCTGGTAGACGTGAACCTCTTCTGCCTGGTGGCCATGGACTTCTACAAGCACCAGATCGATGAGGAGCTGGACCGACGCGCCTTCCAGTCAGTGTTTGAGGTGGTAGCTTCTCCAGGAACCCCCTATCACAGACTACTGAGCTGCCTGCAGAGTATACATCTGGTCACCTCATTCTAAGAGGGAGAGGGAGGGAGGGGAAGATGGAGGGAGGCAGAGAGGAGAGGAGGAGCACGGCGGGCACTCCTCTCTTGAGGTGCCTGTATAGTCGTCCCACGGTCTATCCGACTCTTGCACCTCAGGGACGCCGACACAGTGGAATCGCCCAACAGCTGCTCAAACGCGCACGGTCTCCCCCCTCCCGTTGCCGCTTTCCGCTCATTACGAGGCTCTCTGGAGTCATAGCCTGCATGGGCCCTAAACGTTAAAGCACTCTTGCACACCAACACACATGCATTCACATGCCCCTCCTGCTCTTGAAGAAGCAGGAAACACTAATTAATAAGTAATTTGCACATGGTCCCTGGCATAGCTGACGTTATGACAGGACTACAAAGCTGACCTTTTTTAATTTGTTGATGTTTTGAAGTAACTTTATTGTAGCTGTTTAAACTGATGGAGATTTTGCACTGGGATGTACAACATTTCTGTGTTAACTATCGGGGGTTGAGTTTTGGTAAGTATCTCGGCAATGCAAGTCGAGAGCACGGTGTTTAATAATGTTTTTAATTCACACGGATCTGCGGTGAGTTACCACTTCAGAGGCAGAGAGCACGCTGACATGAAAGGCAAGTGAAGAGTTGGATGTTGACCTTTGCAGTTACGTCATTCCCTCTGTCCAATGGCATGTGCCCATGCACTGGATGAAATGCGAACTCAACCAACTATTTTATGTTCGCTATTGTTATGGTTTTAATCATTATACTCAGGACGTAAGGTATAGTCACACCGAATGGAAGTCTCTTTTAGTGAAGCTGTTTCTATATTGTGTAGAATGTGTACAATTGTAAGACTGAGCGAGGCCACCTTTTAAGAACGCAAGTCCTCCATTTTAATGCTGAGTGCCTGAAGCAGTCATCATTTCCACACCATGTGAAATCTTTTGAATTTTTTGGGTTTTTTGTGTCACACGTATATAAATTTTTCCAAAGGAAACAATTAAGATACTACTGATAGACTTGGTGAACTAACTCTATAGCACAGCTCATGTCATGACCGATATCAGAGTAGCTGTACAGATCTTAAGGGTGGCCACTTACAGAGCAGTGTGCATAAAATGTGTAAATACAAATATTGAAGGAAATATTAATATATGTATATGAAAGAAGGAATCTATTTACTATTCTTGTATATTAAATCGGGTGCATGCAATAGTCTGCTTTTAAATTAAAATTGGTTATTTTTTAGGTAGCCATCGGAACTCGATTGTTCGAGGGACTTCTTTTTAAAGTAGTCACAATTGAGGAGCACCATGACCTGAAGGGAAGCTGGTGATTGTTGTAACCAAAAGTAAAATCCACAGCATGTTCACGGCAGGGTTGACAGAGCGGTCCAGTTCATTGCAAAAGGAAAAAATTTGACCTTTTTCTGTTTCCTGGCTTTTAATGAGTTTCTTTAAACTTGATCGTACCACCTTCTGCTGGTGTTCCGCTGGAACGTGGGGTTCAGCCCCTGGCGCCTTTTCATTGGTCATTTCCGAGCACAGCATCTTTTCTTTTTCCTGATCTGCATCCTCTCCTTGACCTTTCAGCCTTAGGGCCTGAATCAGGAAACTGGATGACGGAGTGTCAGTTTACAGGATTACCAAGTACAGCCATTTTTATTTTGTTTCAGCCCACATTCTGGGTTTGTTACGGTTCTATGCGGTGCAGTTATCCAGCTAACTTATTCATCCTGGTTTATGAAAATATGCACAAAACGATAATAATCGTAATATTAAGTAATATTAATATATTGCCCTATATAAGTAATATTTGCGGAGGTCATACTTGAATTGTTTTAAATTCTGTCAAAATGGTCACCCTTCTGAGATGTCCCATCTTGCAAATACCCAAGTCAAACCATTGGCATTACCTCATGGGCACTGCTCCTTTTCACAACAGCTATGTAATGTAACAAATTAATTTTGTTTGCTGTACCTGTCAATGTGATGTATTATTTACACAATAAATAGATAATTGTGTTGCATTGGTGTGTTTGTGGGTGGCTGTTGTGTTAAAATGCGAAGCAGTGACTTTGTATTCTCGCAAAAACTCCATTCTGAAGTTTGTGATGAACAGAAGTTGGCTAGACTATCCAGAGTCCTGCCGGGAGGCAGCTGTGATCTGAACCCAAAATTCTAATGAGTGAGGCCTCTGAACCAAAAAAAAAGAAAAATCAAAAAATTAATTTAAAAAAATAAGAAATATATATTTTAATGATTTTACTTAACTGTAACTTGGACTCAAATTGTATCTGGGCATGCCAGAAGGCTTGTACAGTGATGTGAATTTTAAAACGTAAATAAACTTACAAACCAAAACCAGTGAAGTTGGCACGTTATGTAAATCGTAGATAAAAACAGAATACAATGATTTGCAAATCCTTTTCAACTTATATTGAATTGAATACACTGCAAAGACAAGATGTTAAATGTTCAAACTGAGTAACTTTATTCTTTTTTTTTGCAAATAATCATTAACTTAGAATTTAAAGGCAGCAACACACTGCAAAAAAGTTGGCACTGGGGCCTTTTTACCACTGTTACATCGCCTTTCCTTTTAACGACACTCGGTAAACGTTTGGGAACTGAGGAGACCAGTTTTTGAAGCTTTTCAGGTGGAACTCTTTCCCATTCTTGCTTGATGTACAGCTTCAGTTGTTCAACAGTCCGGGGTCTCCGTTGTCGTATTTTACGCTTCATTAATGTTGCCTTCACATATGTGTAAGTTTCCCATGCCTTGGGCACTAATACACCCCCATACCATCACAGATGCTGGCTTTTGAACTTTGTGCCTATATCATTCCGGATGGTCCAGAGGAGACAACGTCCACAGTTTCCAAAAACAATTTGAAATGTGGACTCGTCAGACCACAGAACACTTTTCCACTTTGCATCAGTCCATCTTAGATGAGCTTGGGCCCAGCGAAGCCGGCGGCATTTCTGGGTGCTGTTGATAAATGGCTTTCGCTTTGCATTGTAGAGTTTTAACTTGCGGACAGTGGTTTTCTGAAGTGTTCTTGATGCAGTTTTTCATGCAGTACTGCCTGAGGGATCAAAGGTCACGGGCATTCAATGTTGGTTTTCGGCCTTGTCGCTTACGTGCAGTGATTCTCCAGATTCTCTGAACCTTTTGACGATATTATGGACCATAGATGATGAAATCCCTAAATTTCTTGCAATAGCTCGTTGAGGAATGTTGTTTTTAAACTGTTCGACAATCAGCTCACGCATTTGTTCACTAAGTGGTGACCCTCGCCCCATCCTTGTTTGTGAATGACTGAGCATTTCAGGGAAGCTGCTTTTATACCCAATCATGGCACCCACCTGTTCCCAGTTAGCCCGTTCACCTGTGGGATGTTCCAAATAAGTGTTTGATGAGCATTCCTCAACTCTCTCAGTCTTTTTTGCCACTTGTGCCAGCTTTTTTGAAACATGTTGCAGGCATCATATTCCAAATGAGCTGATATTTGCAAAAGAAATTACAAAGTATACCTGTTCGAACATTAAGTAAATTGTGTTTGCGGTGTATTCAATTGAATATAGGTTGAAAAGGATTTGAAAATCATTGTGTTCTGTTTTTATTTACGATTTACACAACGTGCCAACTTCACTGGTTTTGTACATTGTACATTTATTATAAATTGTTTTGCATGATGTCTACATGAGCTGTCACTCAAAATTTAGCCTCCTCATCTCTCAGGTCACTAAAGTTGTATTTCAGTATCTACTTATATATTGGTGCTAGCCATTGGCATTCACACTGCAGAAAAATAAATGTAAATGAGGTTGATAATATGACTATTGAATCCTGGTATTTACACTTAAGTGCAACAGAGATGCTTCATTTTGGGAATCCTTTTGCTGGTCAAAATCGAATGGTTTGTCACTTTTTGAAATCTGCAAGCAATTTTACTCATTTTAGGAGGTTGAAAGTGTGTATTACATTTGAAACGACACTTAAAGAAACATTGCTTGAGGTCAGGATGGCATCATTTGGAGAAGTACAGTGCATTTTTAGGAACTGTCAATTGAGGTAAGATATGCCCACTTAACAGTAGTTTTGAACTGAAATGGAAAACTTCCAATTAATTGTATGGTTTCTCCTGGGGTTTGATTAGAAGGCTGGCATTCCAATAGTATCGGTCCCAGATATGCACAGCTCTGTTGATTCAGCTTTCTCAGGGGTATGTGGGTCATTTATTGAAAAAGATTCCATAAACTCTCATGAAGGGATCTAGCTTATAATTTCCCAACACCTTACTTGTTGACACTGTGGATGAATATGTTTTTATGGTTTTCTTATAGCAGACTTGTTTGCATTGCCCAGGACAATCTTGCACCTCTCATTTATCTCATCATAGAATACTAGTGCCCTTTCCTTTCAATTGCTGCTTTCGTAGTACAGTTCAGTCCCCGTTTAATTCCTGCTTGAGCAGTATTGGTGCTCTCAGCTCTCTTGATTTCTTGGGAAGTGCTCAGCTAAACAATATGAAACTGAACACTACTTCCTTGGGTCCTCAGCAACACACACTCTTAGTTGAAAGTCGATCGGTTGAACAGCTGTTGAGATATGCAAAAAAACGCATACATACACGTGCGCATAGGCAGACCGATCGCTTGCTGTATAGCATAATATAACCATTTGTTTCACCTTTTTATCCCAGGGATCAGGAGGGTGTTAAGCTGAAGCTTTTTAAAATGCAAATGACTTCCAAGTGACTGTTGGACCTACTGTCTTATCGTAATATGAGTGAGTGAGGGGGGGGGGCTGGGGGTTATATCGCTCCTTGTCTCTGTTTGTAAGTTGCAGAGTGATGGCAGCCAAACGACTGCAAATCATTTCCAAACATAGTATTTAACTTAAAGAAAGGACTGTTGGATTATAATGCCTGACAGCCGTGAGTGATTGTTTATTAATGGATTTAAAGATTAAAATTAGGACGTACTGTGCCTTTTTGGGTCTTTTTTTCCACCTGTTTTAGGCAGTTACCCCACCTTAATGGTCCCTTCAAAATGATCTCTTCTCATGGATTACTCGGGGACTCTCAGTGAAAGCGGAATTCCATGGTAAGTGTGTCCTCTGGCCTGAGTGGGCATTCATGAATTAGCTGTTTACAACACAGCAGGGAATATCCAGGGGGTTTATGATGGTAACTGTTTACCTGACTCGTATTTCTCAGTATTTAAGCAGTCACGGAGGAGACATCGAACATAGACATGCCTCTAAGACCATATTACAGCACTCTTGGTGGAACAGCTGCCAGGCAGTGTGGGTGGCTCAAATTTCACCCTTTTAGACATTCCCTCAGTAGAAAATGGTGGCATTTTTTCCTGTGAAGTGGTCAAATTACTCTGAGAAGCCCCCCTCCCCCGCTAGATTGCACTGAAAGCTTTTAAATCTCATAACGCACTGGAAGAAAGCCTGAGAAAAAAGACGTTGCCAAGGAGACAGAATCGCCCACACGCTAACACCTCTTCGGTTAATATTCTAAACCATGATTAGCTGTCAACTCTGGCCTACTTTACTGCCTTTCAGCTAAAAGCTTTTTGTTATTGAACTGGAGAAATGGGAGCAGGAGAGGGGGAGAGGAAGAGTGTGAGAGGGCGTGTAGAAGGGGGCGGAGGGAGAGGGGGGGAGTGAGTGCTCTCGTGCACCGTTGCCAAGGCAACTTGACATCACAGTGACGAACTTCCCCCACTTAAAAGCTTTTAATCGGATTCCCTCGCAGCTGCTAGGCCCCATTTTCAAGCCTCTTAACTGGGGTCTGACTGCAAAGCTGCAGCTGCCCTGGGCTTCTACACAGAGCCGGCCACGCGGTCTACAGGCCTCAGAGCACAGAGAGGTACTCTCCTACAGGGGAAATCACCCTTTCTCTCCTCGTTCCTTGCTTTTTTTTCCCACCCTGCTGGCACAAGATACTATTGCACCAGGATTGTGCTTTAAAAAAGAAAATGGCCGCCGATGAAGGCTTCAGTTACATTGTTCCCAGTCAGAATGAAAACAAGCACAGGAGAGCCAGGAATTGGACAGACTCGGAAATGAAAGGCCTGATCTACGTCTGGGAGGAGTACGTCACCGAGCTCAAGAAGGCAAAAAGGAATGCGAAAATCTATGAGAAGATGGCCAAGAGGTTTCACGACCTCACCGGCGAACACCGCCACAGGGAGGAGATAAAGATGAAGATTACAAACATGACTTTCCAGTACAGGCAAGTGTAAGACACAATTTTTTTTTATTACTTAAGCTCGCTCTGTTGCTATGCATGTGTAAGTGTTCATGTTTGAAAAGGGAGTGGAAGTGTGGCCATGTGCCTCCAGATTTGTGGTCATGCATTCACTAAGGCCTGCCTGCCGTGCTGGATAAACCGGAATAGTTACTGTTCTCTCGCCTTAGGACCTCCCAGAAACGACTCTTAAGAGGCTTTTTGAGTGTAATGTTTGAAGGAGGCCTCCACAATATGAATTCACAAAATTATTTACCCCACATGTCCTCAGCTAAGCACAATGCACATTTGTGTCTGTATGAATGAAATTGACCTCTTCCTTTGTTTTATTTAATTAATGAAAAAGAGCTAGAATCTGATTGCAATTTACGTGGGCGGAAAAATGGTCAAAAAAGTGTTCACCATGGCACAGATCAATGCCATAGCACGGCAAAGTCAGTACAAGATGGACTCATCCACTCTTGGCACATCAGCCTGACCAATTGCAGACAAACGGAATGCTGAGGTACCGTTTAATAACTGTAAATGACGGAATTGTCATTGAAGTTTCTTAGAAGTTTGCTTTGTAGACAAGTAAAAAAAGCTCCTTTCTTAATCCTGACAAAAAGAAATATTCTGGGAAGGGTTGTTTGTGAAAGACGTGCGCTTCCCCCCCAACAGGAAGATGAAGTGCGTTACCAGTGCTGGAGGGACTCCAGCATCAGACTGGCCCTACTTCAAGGCCATCGATAAGATCCTGTCAAAGGCCCCAGACCCCAGCAGGTCCCTCGGTTTTGATTTCCAGCCTTCATCGGGCCCCTCCACCTCCCAAATGGATGGCTCCCCGTCGCTAGCCACTGCCTCCCCAGCAGGGCTCCTCCCAGAGTACACCGGCTCTTCCGAGGAGCGGGACCGTCAGGACGAGGCAGAAGGTTCGGAATCTTCCGGGAGCCTCCAGTCTCACGAATCTAGGTAAGATTTCTATTAAGCTCTTTTTGAAATATTTATTTGTAATTTTTCTCTATCCTGAGGTGGTCCGAGAACTCCGCTGCATTTCCCTTACCAGTGGTGACTGCTGCATCAATGTTAGAATTTTTGAAGAACGCTCTAATCTCAGTGCTTCTGGAAGGGGTATGAGAGGAAAGCATTGAGAGTGTCTGGCTCCTGGAACTTGGCGGTGGGTGGAGATAACTAGGATTTGTAAACATCAGGAGGATTCTTCACCCACCTCGACTTTACAATTCAAGCTTTCCAGCATTCCAATGAAGATTTAGCTCCCCCCCCATCCCCACATTTCTGTTTTTAGTGCGAGCGATAAAAGTGATATTTCGATGGACTGCCGAGCATTTGCACAATAGAACTTAATATTTAAAAGATGGATGGGTTGGTTTACAGCAAATTTGTTATTTTGTTATGAGTGCATGCATACCAACTGAATATGCACAACCTTGTCATGGTATATCGTGTCGGACAGGGACCTGTTAGAATGTGAGTCTTCTCTTGTTGGTTCATGAGGCTAAAAAGGTTTAATTTGCTGATTTTATTTGCCTTTCATGGGGATTAATGGAATCTCGATGTGGCAGTATTTCCATCTCATGAATTGTCCCTTTATGTCCTCCTTAAATTGAAATGACTTTTAACAGTCACGTCATGTGAAAAGTACCAAAATATGTAACCGTTTCAGCCTATTTTGTGCAACTGATACTTGCAGTTGATGAGTTTTTTGTTTTGGAAGTTGAATAATTCTTATTCTGGCTTCTATGAGAGGATTTCCTATTATTTTGTTGTTGAAATAACATTTATACTCAGAACAATCCCGAGTGTAACTATTTATTGAATTTCTTATCAGAATTGTGCTTTTGACTGAATGGTGACTCCCTTTAAGTGCTTGAATGATTGAACTCTCTGAACAGCTCTGTAGCAGATACTGAGGTGAACTAACTGCTGAATCAGGAACCATCATTTTTGATAGATCGCATTTGTGTTGGTAATTCGGAGGATGCTCCCAAGGCTTTAACCTATTAACAAGCAAATTTTTTTCTTTGAGGATTTTTTTTTTGTACAACAGTTCCATGTTCTGGAACTCCCATTGCTTTAAATTACCCGCAGTATGACTGTAGCTTCAAAATTGAAACGTTAACTTACAACGTTCTATCTCATACTTGTAATGTCATGGCTTAAAGGGTTTTTGCCCTGAGCGTGCTCATTTCAAGCTCCAGCTGCAACATTAAGAACATTATAATAATTCACTGTATGTGTAATCTTGAGGTTTAGTAACTGGTTTACAAGCATGCCTGTTGTTGGTTGCAGCCAGTGGTAGTGGCAGTGTCATGGAATTGTTCTGGAACTCCAATGATATCAGTTAGCTGCAGTATCTCTTACATCAGCATTATGACCTTTCTATTGAAACTATTCTAATCAAACGGCATATCCGTGATCCTGCTGCTCAAAAGGCTCATTTGTCATTGCAGGTCGCAGCCGGTGACACTGAAGAGGAAGAAGGTTCTTGGCTGCAGCTTGAAAAAGAGGAAGCTGCGTGTGATGGAGGCCATGCTGCAGGAGCAGCGGAAGGCCAGCCGGGCACTAGAAGAGACGTGCCGGGAGGTGCGCCGGGTCATGCACCAGCAGAACTTCCTGCAGGTCCAGAGTCTGCAGCTGCAGGAGCGCATGATGAACCTCCTGGAGAAGATGATCTCTCCGCCTGTGCAGCAGCCGCCCGCCTGGCCACACGCCGGGATCAAGGAGTCAGGACACGGCCAGGGGTGAGGGGCCCCATCCCCTCCAGCCAAAGACAGACCTGGAACTGTGGGAGGAATAGGGGAAAGAACTGCCAAGAATTTTGCTGCTTGTCCATTTGCCTTTCTTATGTAGCCTAAAATATACCAAATGTACTAGACCATCCTTCCTTTTACTAACCTTTGTATTCTTGGTTAGGGTGGTGGGGCATGGTGGAACCTATCCTGGTGTGCGTTGGGTGATCAGCAGAGATACACACCGGACTGACCACCTCAATCCATTGCTGGACACGGAAATTAAAACTCATTAGTTATCATCAGTATTTTAGAGGTGAATATTACCTTTGAGC
This sequence comes from Gymnothorax reevesii, assembly GCA_029721435.1. Classification (NCBI taxonomy): domain Eukaryota; kingdom Metazoa; phylum Chordata; class Actinopteri; order Anguilliformes; family Muraenidae; genus Gymnothorax; species Gymnothorax reevesii. Next base: position 96,844,052 of record CM056579.1, on the reverse strand, counting down.
ATGAACAACTAGTAGGAAATTCTGATTTATCATAGGTTTGTTTGAATAGCAACATGTGAGAATATTCATATAAAATCGACATGAATGCAAAAGTCCTTGTAATCCTTGATGCCTTATGTATTCATAGTAAAAGATACTGTGGCTATAGTAAACAACATGATTTGCGTATGACGCTGTAAAGCACTCGCTCAAAAAAAATTGGCCATCTGAAGATTCATCTCCATAAGCTCTGCATTCCGGGCCGTGAAAAAAAATATTTGCTACCTTCCTGATTTCATAAAGTTTTGCATATTTGTCTCAGATTTTGGATCATCAAGCTAATTTTAATGTCTGACACAAAATGCAGTTTTTAAGTGGTGATTTCATTTATGCAAGGAAAAAAGCTATCCAACTCTTCCTCGCCCCAATGAGAAAAAGTAATTGCCTTGCAATAAACCAGTTAAACAAATTTTATTCATAATTGAGTTCAATTTTACTAGACATCCCGGCATGATTACTGCCAGGCCTGTTAAATCTAAACATCACTTAAATGGCAGTGGCAGGCAATGTAAGGAAGGTAAAAAGCAGCACATGATGTCACAACCTTAAATTCAAGAACGATGAGAAACAAAGTAATTTACATAGCAGTCTGGAAAGGGTTGCAAAAACATGTCTAAGGCTTTGGGATGCCAGTGATTTATCTTCAATACAATCCCAATTCCGAAATAGTGGGGATGAAGTATAAATTGTGAATAGAATCAAAATGCAATGACTTTCAGATCACATGAGCCAATGTTATTTACAATAGAGCATATATAGCATCTCAAATGTTGAAACTGAGACATTTTACGTTTTTATCCACAAAATGAGCTTATTTCAAATTTGCTGGCTGCGACGAGTCTCAAAAAAGTTGGGACAAAGGCTGAAAAAGCAATTAATATATAAGAGAATCAGCTGAAAGAACATTTTGCAAGTAATTAGGCTAACTGGCATCAGGAGTGTCACATGATTGGCTATAAAAGGGATGTCTTAGAGAGGCTGAGTCTCTCAGAAGTAAAGATGGCCTCAGGCTCTCCATCCCGTGAAGGTTTGCGTAAAAAAATTGAGGAATACTTTAAAAACAATGTTCCTCAACGTCAAATTGAAAAGGCTTTGAAGGTCTACTCATCGAGAGTGCATAACATCATCAAAAGATTCAGAGAAACTGGAAAAATCTCTGTGCGTAAGGGACAAGGCCAAAGACCTTTACTGGATGCCTGTGATCTTCGGGCCCTCAGACACCACTGCATCACTCACTGGCATAATTCTGTCATTCACATTACTCAATGGGCCCAGGAATACTTCAAGAAACCACTGTCTGTAAACACAGTCTGCCGTGCCATCTACACATGCCACCTAAACCTCTATCATGCAAAAAGGAAGCCATTGTTGAGCATGATCCAGAAGTGCCACCGTGTTCTGTGGGCCAAAGCTCATTTAAAATGGACTGTAGGAAGGTGGCAAAGTGTCCTGTGGTCAGACAAGTCCAAAATTGACATTTTTGTTGGAAATCATGGGCATTGTGTCCTCCGAGCTAAAGAGGAGAAAGACCACCCCTCCTATCAGCATTCAGTTCAAAAGCCAGCATCTCTGATGGTATGGGGATGCATTAGTGCATATGGTGTGGGACACTTGCATGTTTTATAAAGCATGATGGATGCTGAAAGGTATGTAAAGGTTTAAGAGCAACACATGCTCCCCTTCAGACGACCTCTATTCCAGGGAAGGCCTTGTGTATTTCAGCAGGACAAAGCAAAACCACATACAGCAGCTATTACAACAGCATGGCTTCGTAGTAGAAGAGTCCGTGTGCTGAACTGGCCTGCCTGCAGTCCTGATCTTTCACCGACTGAGAAAATTTGGCGCATAATTAGACAAAAAGTCTGTCAAAGGAGACCCAAAACTCTCCAGCAGCTGGAAGACTGTTCTAAACACGAGTGGGATCAATTTCCAATGGCATAACTCAAGAAACTAGTCTCCTCAATGCCCAGATGCCTCCACTCTGTGTTAAAAAGAAGAGGGGATGCTACACCATGGTAAACAGGCCCCTGTCCCAACTTTTTTGAGACCTGTAGCAGCCATCAAATTTGAAATGAGCTCATTTTGCGGATAAAGTTGTAAAATTTCTAAGTTTCAACTTTTGCTATCTGTGTTATATTGTGAATAAAATCCTGGTTGGTGTGATTTGAAAGTCATTGCGTTTTGATTTTATTCACAATTTACACTTTGTCCCAACTATATCAGAATTGGGGTTGTAAATGAAATGATTATTTAAAAGCTATATTTAATATATACTCACTTTGTTTTGTTAAAATTATTTGAATGATTCGAAACATTTTAATTCTGAAAAATAAGCAAATATAGAAGAAATTGGAATGGGGGGGAAAAATTTTTTCACAGCATCACAGATGTCTACAGTATAGTGGTCTTCATTGGAGTGCTATCGAAGACGGGGTAAAATGGATCAGGCTTGGTATATGTATGATCTTGTCAGCTGATGAAACTTTTTCTGCTAGCAAGGTTTGTCTGACTAGAAATTCCACATGATCAACAATAATGCACATCATAAAAATAAATAAATAAATGATAGGCCTAATAATCGAGAGCTGTCCATCAAAGCATCTAGTCCATGTCATAAAAAGGACATAGTAGAATTCAAAACAGACATGAGCCCTAATCTGTTCTGGCAATTAAGCATTTAATATGTATTAACTTATGATTCAAAGTGACAGCAATGGTTCTCTGAAGTAGTTGTGGTTTCCCCAGAGTTTCATATAATAGATTCGGAAAAACTGTATAGCATAATGTTAAACCAAAGCTATGTCCAGATGGAACCAGTTTTCCTTGGGGAAAAGAAAGTATGGCTCCTGAATTCATACCAACAATTTGCTGAGGCTTCAAAGATGAGATTTAATGAACCTTGCTTGCACTTCTTTTGGCAAATCTTTGGAGCTATTGCTTTCTATTCTCAAGAATACTTCAGAAGCAGATGATGTCGCGAGCTTATGCAGGGATGCATGTCATTCCTGAGGGACCGGAAAATGGACTTGTTTACTTCGTATCTTAGAAACGAGGATAACTACACTCAGAGTCACGTGCTGAAATGTAACCGTTATTGCACTTTGCCCACATGTTTATCTCTTTGTTAAAGAAGATAAAGTAAAGCAGACGAAGATTCGAAATGGGGCGTGTAGTCATAGGCGGCTATGTTATGCTATATTTCACTGGCCAGCGGAATTTATGTGCGAACGTTGTCTTTCACAAAGAATATTAAAAAATGTACTGTCAGTCAGGTCGAACAGTTCAGTACCCTAGGGAACCCATCACTCATAAGCTAGTTAAAATGGCAATATGCATTGACAACTTAAGCTTGCAGACTAGTCGAAATTGCTCACGTGCATTACGAATGGGCGGAAAGATCAGTTCATAATTATCCACATGGTTCACAAGATTTGCCTAATTAGCTCTCTGGCTAATTTCCTAAGACGTTTATCGAACGTACTGTGCACATGAGCAAATAATTTAATGACGCAGGAGTGTGGAGAAATATTATCTATGGCCACTGTTCTTGGCGGCCAGGTTTCATCTGAAAGATTTTCACTTTACATGGACTCTCTCTACAGGGCTGGTTCTGGCCACTGAGAAGGCTACCAAGTTATCCAGCTGGCATTTTGTTTCGGTAAACTTTGGGTACACTGCAAACAATAGATACACGTCAAACGTGAGTGACGGCGTATGGAACGAATGGAACACTCGCGATGTCGCGGTTGCCCGGGGTGAAGCTGGGATCCAACAATGGGATGAAAACGGAGGCGGGGAGACGCAACTCAAACGCAGGAATCACTGGAATATCGAAGTTAACTGGATTTAAAAGTTAATGATAGTATCTAAAGTTTGTGAGAAATGTCTGAATTAGTTGATGTAGAATATTTTACGCATGGTCTGCGATTAATTTATAAATGGATTGAACTTGAACGGGTTTGCACGAATGGGGTTTATGAGGTAAGACCTAAAGTGAGACTTATTTTGAGGATAACCGTTGAGTCTAGCTACATAGCATTTTGCTAGCTTGGCACGAATTGTACTGTTCTGTTGGCAGTTTGTGAGCCAGCCTAGCAAAGGGGAAAAACCCCTTTAATCCCATGCTTTTATTTATTTTTTATTTTTTGTGAAGTTTGGAACTCTTGTTGTTTTACTGTATTAATCTTTTTTTGTGCGAATTAGCAGTAGATGATGTGAAGTTACTCAACACTGAGGTACAGTCGCTGGAAGTGTGACCGTTAGAACACAAATGTCCCGGGGACGTTTGCTAAGAACTTATGTCGGAGTGATTCGCTTAATATTTGAGTGCCTGTTTATCTACATTTATGACTTAGTCGGGTAGTTGCCTATCGACCGAATTTGCAATATGATCCAGCTCAGTGTATGATACCTACCTTTATCAGCGAGCTAAGTGACAATTATTACCAATATTAGGTGGACTGGGACAAGTGTCAGATGCGATCGTTGTGTCCCATCTTGATTGTTACTTCCCCACATGATCACATCATTAAAGCTGCTTTCACACCGGACGCGAAACGAATTTTTCGCACGACAGATTACATTCAAACTCAGTGCAAAAATGCGAATAATACACGCGTCTTTGCATTGACTTTGAATGTAGTCTGTCTTGCGAAAAAATCGTTTCGCGTCCAGTGTGAAAGCGGCTGAAGATTTTGCACCGAGTTCCGAATTCTTGACATAAAGAGTGCGAGTCACTGACGTTTGTAGGCGAAGTGCACAACATGGTGAAAACTTAGTGTGCATTATGAGCATACTGCTTTTGGCAGTCAGCTGCTGTCATCTTCTCCACGGTACCTAACGTTAATGACGTTAATAACGTTAACGACTGAGAACGACTGAGTCAGGACTAATAATTGTTTTAAACGGAAGTTTTGTGCAACCCAGTTCTCTGTACTTGTTCCACAACTGTACAGAATTTCGCCCATGGTTTAATGGCTGTTAGATCGCATATGGAGAGAAACAGTTGCCAATTAGGATAATTGGAAAACGCGTTAATAAAGAAACATGATTGAGAACTATTAATTGCTGTCAAAAAGGGACGTGTCTTAGCACCCCCGCTGGCTACGCAGCTGGAGCGAGGCTTTTGTTCAGTTGTTGCTTGCTATATCTTAAAAATGTATTTGAAGAAGTTGAAATCCTCGTGTACTGATTGAATTTTCAAATTGAGTTGCTCTTGGGACAATAACAATAATCCTGCATTCAAAGTTCTCGCTAGTCTCTGTAAATATTATTATTATAATAGGTTGTATATCTCCTAGTTGAGCTGATTTTAAACTTTCTGTGTGTGCACCTGTTTTGCAGTCATTACCCTATGGAGTTATGTACTATAATTCATCAGAATCTGTCTGAGATTAAGCCATTGTGATCATTGTCATGGATACTGTTGTAATTCACAAATCTGTTCCCTTCTTTGGTAAGGTACCTCGCGAACTTCACTTCAAATCCGGAATGGCTCTAAACATTTTCTGGTGCCGGCTCTGAAAGAACAATGACATCCATGTGCTATATTTAGGCCTGTTTGTTTCTCTGCCTTTGTGAAGTTCCTTGTCAGAAGTGAGAAGCGTAAAGATGTTCAGGCAGGGTGAGCATAACAAGCGGCGTCTTAATTTGCATTCAGTGGCCCGGGTCAGGAGTTTGGAAGTGGCGCGAGGGAGGTCAGGATACGGATTCACCTTACATGGGCAGGCTCCCTGTTGTTTGGGAAGCATCCTGAAAGGCAGTCCTGCCGACTATGTCGGTCTGAAATCGGGAGACCAGATCCTGACGGTGAACAATGTCAACGTGTCCAAGGCGTCTCACGAGGACGTGGTAAAGCTGATTGGCCGCTGCTCCGGGGTTTTGCATCTGGTCATCGCAGAAGGCACCGCCCACCGAGACTCCTGCTCCAGCGACGAGGAGTTCGGATTTCATGACACCAAAGGGTATTGGCTCAAGCCGAGGGTGGACTCAAAAACCTTGGGGATCAACCGAGCGGAGAGGGTTGTTGCCGAGATGCAGTCGGGGGGCATTTTTAACATGATTTTCGACAACTCCAGCCATTCTTCCGGCAGTTTAGAAAGAGTGGCCCCGGCAAAAGTGCGTCCCTTATCGGAACCCGACTTCACCTGCAGATCCAGGAACTGCACCTCGAAGAGCAATCCGGACCTGCTCTCAGAAGAGGAAATGGCCAAAGTCTTGAATGATGACTCTGTTTTTGTGGGCGCCTTTGAGAATCATGAGGACTTTGCGTTGGACGCCAGCATCCTCAATGTGAGGATGATCGTCGGGTACCTGGGCTCTATCGAGCTGGCCTCCACAGGTGTGAGTCTAGAGAGCGACAGCCTGCAGGCGATCCGCGGATGCATGCGGCGGCTGCGGGCTGAGCAGAAGATTCACTCGCTGGTGATGATGAAAATCATGCACGACTGTGTCCAGCTGTGGAACGACAAGGGTGTCGCAATCGCCACCTACCCGGCTGAGAAACTGGCCTTCAGCGCCATGTGCCCTGACGACCGCCGCTTTTTCGGCCTGGTCACCATGCAGGTCTCCGATGACCTCAGGCTGGCACACGAGGACGATGGCGGCCTCCGGACTTCCTGCCACGTCTTCATTGTCGACCCGGACCTCTGCCCGCATGTGGTCCACCAGGGTGTCGCCAGACGCTTTGGTTTTGACTGCACCCCAGACCCCGACACCAACGGGTGCCTGGAGTTTCCTCCCATGTCCCAGCCACTGTTGCAGTTTGTCTCTGTCCTGTACCGCGACATGGGGGAGTCGATCGAGGGCATGAGGGCGCGGGGGTTAGCTGACGGGGACCTGGACGCTCAGCAGAATAACAGCACTAGCAGCAACAGCGACAGCGGGATCGGGAACTTTCTCCCTGAGGAGAAGAGCAACAGCCGGGTTCTCCTAGTGGATCTGGGGTCCAACCCGAGCCGACACGCTCCCAACAGTCCGTGGGAGAGCACGCCGGCCAGGAACGCTGGCCAGGCTTCGGCGCTTCGGAATGGCTATCGCTACGAGCTGGAAGGGAAGTTCCACCTCTCAGAGATGCACCACCCCGACCCGCCTTTGCTGACCTCCAGCCGACCTCACCTGGGCCCCTCGGCTCGGATGGAGGTGCCGGTACCGTCCCGACACCCTCACTACCCCAACGGTAAAATAGCTGGAGTTGCCGCGACGACCCACAGCGGTAGGGGAGGCCAGCGCTGGCTTCCAGTGCACGTACTGCAGGACTGGCGTCATGGCAACGGCAGCGACCAGGAGTCGTACGCAGAGTCGACTGATGGATGGTCCAGCGCCAACTGCAGCACCCTACCTCCACCCATGAGTAAAATCCCCGCTGACAGGTACAGGGTGGCAGGGGAGATTGCTCGACCTGCTCGGGTCGGCCCTCAGAAGGACGAGTGGGCCAAAAAGCTCTTCTCCGCTGATAAAGCGTATGAGGACCAGCCGAATGTAAAACGGAGTAAAGAGAAGGAAAAAAAGGTATGGACCTTCTATCGTTAAATAAATGGTAAAAAAATTAAGTTCCATGAACAGTTTTTTTTTTTTTCTTCTTCAAAATATGACTCTTTTTTTTTCAGAATTCAATGTCAATGTTCTAGAGCGCCATTCGTTTTGTTACCTTCTAATAGTGATAATTTCTTCTGCATTAAATATATATAGGTATATATTTTCCTTTAAAAATGTTCTCCTCATGCATTTGTGATGTCACACACTTCAATGTGGTTTAAGATACATTGTGGCGTGTATTTGGACAGTGACGATGTATGTAATGGGCTGCAGATCCTATATGGTTATCAACAGATATAACAACCTGCCTTCAAATTAATGCTGACAGTCTCTACCTCAACCTGCTATTAGATCCAGAGTGCTGTAGTACCGAGCCAAAAAGCAGAGAAATTCGTACTGTCCAAATGCTTATTGATTTCACTGTGTTCCACTTGGACGTCCATGACACTCAACCGTTAGATTTCTGTTCACTCATAAATTTCCCTCTCTCAGCTTTCCCTGAAATCATCCTTTTGGCCCAGCGTCTCTTTTTATAGCAGAATACTCCCACGCACTGTAAGATACTTACAAGTAAATGTTTTAAACTGCCGGATTGGGCTGCAGGCATGCTCTTTTGAGGGTTGTATTGAGATTTTTACACCCCAGAATCTGACCAGTTTACTTGTCAAGGGCAACTGCACTGTGTGACCTCCTCCATTTATCACCAGTCTGGACACTGGAAGCTGTCCTGCTTACCATTGAAAACAATCCTGCTCCCCATAGTTCTTCTCACATGGTGACAATAATCTCCTTTGTCGGCATGGCAACTGCCTTATTGCTGAATAGTATGGAGACAAATGATAAACTAGAGCAAAGCAAGGCGTGGCATATGCCCCTGACGGAAACGGTTGAAGAACATGTACAGAAAGCAAGTGTTAGGCATCATCTGCTATGTATGACCATTGACCCCACCAAAAAGCATAAACCTCTGTTGAGCGGTGTTCATGAAAGAGCTCGACAAAGGATTTCAAGACGCCTGCCGTGGCGGCCATATTGGTTGGCGGAGCAAGCTGAAAATCGATAGGCATCATCCCCTATGTATGACCATTCACCCCACCGAAAATCATAAACTTCCGTCAAGCAATGTTCACGTTAGAGCGCGACAAAGGAAAATTTTACGACAGGACACCTGGACGGGGTGAAAACATAGTGCCCCCGAGTGACTCTTTCGAGGTCGGGAGCATAAAAAAGCATTGTTGGTAGTTAGTAGGGAAGATTCAAATTCCAGATTTTGGAGGTAAATGTCCTCCCCAGTAGTTTTTGCTAATCTGTTAATTTCTTCAGCCTGTGGTAGAACTATTTGATGAAGATGGCTGGCGTTCTTGGGTGGACGAAATGTGCAGATGGACTTGAACTATCCCACCCATCCTGATTTTCTACTGCTTGTGAAGGAAAATAATTGATATTCCAGTAATTATTCTGAATCTTGAGAGGTCAAGCGTTCATCCTTGATGTGTTTTTATGGGCTTGTCGGTTTTCCTAAAATAGAACGGCTCAGAGACCAACACAATCTGAGGAAGTGACCCATTACGGGGGAGTGCAGATTAACAGACACTTAATCACTGAGGTGTTTACTCACTGCAGACCTTGCATCTGTGCTGAGAGATGTCCTGATTTAAATGGGAATAAAACCAACAGGTTTATTTGTCATTTTTGTTCATTGCATGTACGGTGTATGTTTCATTCGCATGAACTGCTTTTGAAGATCAGACCTGCTTGAATGCAGTGGAGTCTCTGAGAAAAGGCTCTTGTTTGTTTATTGAAGGGAGAATGTAGGAGGCTTGATGTCATAGCTGTACTGCGACTTTCGCCTGCTTCTCAACTGAATCTGCACTGTTTGCTTTAAGGATCTTAAGACAAATCTCTGATTTGTGGTGTGTATGGCCAGCCTTATGAATGTAGCGGGTTCTGATCCACCTCCCCCCCCAATTGGAAATGCTCGTGAGGAGAATAGAGTGACTTATGAGATCTTAATATTTAGAGGGCACTTTATATGATGCTGACTGTATAAAAATCTCTCTCTCTTTCTCTCTCTCACTTCACACACACTCACACGCACACACATGTTCTCTCATCACAGTGTTCCTGTCCTCCACATGTGTGGAAGGGCCGTCTGCAGGGCAGCCCGTTGGGGACATTCATTGATTGATTTTTCCATTTTCAGATGGAAACTCTGAAAACATCGGGCCTATTTGACAGTATGGTCCATTACTTATATGAATGGGGGATTTAATGTAGAGATGCACCGAATTTTCGGCCACCGAAAATTTTCGGCCGAAAAAGGCAAAAAAAAAAACCGCATTTTCGGTTTTCGGCCGGAAGACTTTAAATACCGAAACAATACGGCCGAAACAGAATGTTGTGATGAAGCAAGCAAAAACCGCGGTCAGCGCGCGCCTTTCTGTTAAATCAGGGGACGCGCACCCCCATCACCACGTCATGGCACTAAAGTCCGGCGAGTGCTGAATTGCAATTTCTGTTTGATACTGTCCTGATGCATAAGATAGCAGCTGGTGTTGTGTCCGATTCGGTTTCACATTCAGTACATACCACATAAAAACGCAAAGAAATGATATCCGTAAAAGGCATGGAGTATTCATGGAAAATGGCAAAATATTCTCAAGGCATTTGTGTACCATCAGTATTCCATAATGTAACTAGATAACCCCTGGAAAAATATGGAATCACCACACACGGAGGATGTTAATTTACCTTTTTTCCTTCATCACAAAGAAGCAAGTAACGAAGCAATTATTGTTTATTAGCTTGACATGCAGGCCTCATTTAACATTTCACTTTGAAAGTGAAGGCAAAACATGTGGCAAACTCGCAAATCGCGGGAGATGGCAGTGTATTAGAATTTATCGCTTTGCGATGCGTCATCTCATCCCTGATACTTTTCCCTTTCCTGAGAACAAAATGCTTCATCAGCACCCGTAACGTTATTCTCCGTGCAATTTTCGTAGAATAGGGGCAGCATAATAAGGGGAATTGGGGAAACATAATTGGACACAACGCCGTTGCTTCTAATTTCGCTACGAACAGGATCACGGACAAAGAAACGCATTTCATAAATGCAGCAGCTTCGGTGAATAAACGCAACCTTGTTTGAAAGGTAAGGCAACGCACAGTATAATTATCAAGCTGCCTAAAACAACGCACGTTTCAAAACCGCAATCTTAAGACCTGTTTCAGTGATGGAAAAGTGAAGCCTGTTTCCTACCGATTATGCGGAAGCGATTCGCAGCCGATTCTCTCTGACCAATCAGTGGGCTGCTGTTGTCGTCACATAGCATATTTTACAATTTTTCAGCAGCCAGTAACAGACCGGCCAGTTATAGGCCTGTAGGTTATTCATGAGTGGGGCCAAGTGAAACATTTTATTAATAATTTTACTTTACGTTATATTGTGCTTTGTTGGCATATCAGTGCTAAATAAATATTTTCATAATTTTGTAATTGATTTATTCTTTGAAACGTGTATATTAATTTATGCCATTGCAATGCCTTGACTTTAGTTAGGCAAGTACACAGTCATAGCCATAAATGCAATGGTACTAAAAATTGGCATAATAATTTCTTTCGGTGTTTCGGTTTTCGGCCAAGCGTTTCTCATTTTCGGTTTTCGGTTTCGGCCAAAAAATTTCATTTCGGTGCATCCCCATTTGATGTCATTCAGGGCATTGTATTGAACACAATGCTCATCCGTCTGTCTGTATGGACTTGGGCATTGTGCATGGCGGAAAAATTAATTTTTTCTTCTGAAATTTTTTTCCCCGTAAATACGAAGTCAGTTTTCTAAAGCTTCACTCTGTTGAATGAACATGACAATGTTCAAATATTCAGTTTGGTCCTTCTTGATTAACTCCAGACTGGGTAAATATCTGCACTGTGTTCAGCTTCAGTTCAGAGCTGTTATATATGCATATCTGAATTTAATCCATAAGGGTTAGGCTGACTAGAAGATTGATTGAGGTCAGGGCATCTTGTTTTGATATGCATCACTTAACATGGCCATGACAAAAATATGAGTTGCCATTCATTTTGAATGGAATTCTGTCATGTTTGAAAGTTGCCTGGCAACCAAGAATAGAGATATTCTTCATAAATAAATGCGCTAGCACGCTAGATTCCTGATAGCACTTTGTTCTCTTCCTCTGTGCATCCAGCTTGGATCGTGAGTCACTTGATTTTTTTGGAAGGAGGGCATGTTGATTATTATAGTGGGTGCAGAAGCTCTACATTTTTTCTGGGCAGGAGATGCTGTTAATCACTGTCATGCATGACAGGTCTCATATTCTTATGTGGCTTCACTTTCTCTATTTTTAACTGACTGGAGAAACTGAAAAATACACAATGTCCTAATTATGAAGTTTGGCTTGTGTGGGCTGTGTGCCTGTAAAATGGTCACCACTTAATGCAACCAGTTTAACAGCTTAATGTATAATTAAAAGCATGATTTTTTTTGTTGTTGGTCATTGGAGTTCTCAAACCTGTCAAAACAAGTGTAGTTTCATATGAACAAAGTTCCACTGCTGATCTCTCTGTAGTCCGAAGACTGATGTTTTTTGTCTTTCTGCTACAAATGATCGATCAGGTAAAAATAAACTTTATTGTCATTTAGTATTACTGAAATATGACAGAGAGACAGTTGTACCAAGATGATCATCATTAGTTAAACAAGACGTCAGGGTCATCACTATCCCCCGCCACACCACGTTCAAGGGCCATAACTCCATAAGTAAATATGCTTTGACATCCATTTTTTCAAACTCAACATGGATCACGACTGGCTTATTAAGCATACAAAATTTGACCCATGCAACAGTCGTAGTTTTTGGGTTGTCTCCCTTGAAACTGCAATGGACAGGCAGAGGGAAGGAAGGGCGGACAGACAGACAAAAGTCAATCCTATATCCCCCACACCAGTTCGTGGCGAGGGATATTGATGATTAGGCTGTGGTCAGTGTGGTGGCAGTTGCTATTTATCTTTTAAGAAGCAAAAGCAGCCATTAGAGTAGCAATAATCTCATAATACATACATGTAGTATTGCTTTATAGATACAGTCGGCAACAACAGGAACGCCCACAAACGTCACATCTGGTTAGAGCCGAGGGGGTAAACTATCCCCCCCCCGGCCGCTATATGCGGAATTTAAACTTTTCTTGCTAAAGCAATGAAGTTGTCATGACGTACTTTGAGCCGCTATTGCCTGCTGACAAGGATCGATCTATTAAAAAAATTAAATATACTGGAGTTGGATTGTTGTCCATACGTTTTAAAAGGCTGGGCGGATGATCCGACTCGGTGGCCGGCAGACAGACACGTTCTGTTGCGGGGTCCCCCCATAAGCTGCCAAACTTGTCCTCTTTTCTGATAGCTTGAAGCCATTTTGTCCTCCTTTGTGGTTCCATTTTATTATTTGGTAAAATCTAAAACTTTAATTGGTGATTTTTTGTTTGTTGTTTATTTGCAGTGCAAAATGGCACGCAGAAACTCATTATGGCATTATGGCTAATGGCAGACACCTGTTTGTTTTCCCCCTCAGCTCTACTTCTGTTGGCGTTCCCTATGTTGCCGACTGTATCTATATTGATAGTTTTGAAAAGTCTGGAAAAAAACCTCAAATCATTTTCTGCCATAAAGATTGTTTTCTAGCTACAGTACTGTACAAACTTTTCAGGCTAATTTAAAACTGTTCTGTGACGGGAAAAATGCTTCTTTAGCTCCTTTCACGCGGTGGAAAGTTTCTATATATTGAAAAATGTAATATTCAGATCCAAACTCCAAAAAACTAAACAAATAATTTTTTTGATTCGACTACCCATTGCCTAAAAATTTGGAACAGCATCTTGCCCTTCTATAGTTATACTATATGGCTGGCTGTTTGCTTGTTCCAAACATATTGGAGACCTGCCACGGTTTCTCTGCTGATAGTCTCACTTGCATCTGTCTCTCCAGGTAATACCAGACAGCTTTTGTGGTTTTGAGATGAAGGCTCTTTTAAGGCTATGTCATATGTATCTACTGTCTTAAATGAAATTCGGACAGATTTTTTTAAAGAAAAATGCATTTTGTGTCTCAAATGTGCCTTTTTAATTTAATGCAACACTAATGTGGGACCCAAAAAAAAAAAAAAAAATCTCCTGACATGAAATTTAAATGGGGAAAAAAAATCTTGTGCCTGAAACCTCTGCTCTGTATTTGAATCATAACTTATCTTTCTGTTTGGTCATTATTCTGAGCGGCCACTAGGTGTCTCTGTTTTAAAAGGTAAATATTTGGCTCGATTGCCCCCCTCCCCTGTCCTTTGTGATGTTTGGTGGCAGTCCGCACTAGAAAACAAAGCCATGCATTTTTGTTGAATTGGTGAGTGAATCAAACTCGACCTTTGATGTGAGACAGTACTTGTGAAAATTACAGCCTACTCGCGTGTTTGTGTCCGTTACCTAAGAGGCTGAAGTTTTTTCCTCATCACTCAACAAATATCAGTGTGTTAAAATTTTTTTAAGTCTCATGCAATGCCTGACTCCTTGGCACAGCATGAGATGTAGTTATGAGAATTGAAGGAGGCCATTTCGTGTTGCATAAACTTGTGCGTCTTGTGGCATATGTGAGCATGCCAGGCAAATACATGACTACATAATGAAGAAATCAATTTCAAGGACACACGACACGAGGCAGGGAGGTAGTGCATCATGTACAGTGTGTGTCAGGGATTCTTTATGCTGCCTGATCATTGAGATACATGAAGCTTGACAAACCCTGCAGCCAACAGTTGCAGGAAAGTAGGAGCTGGAGTTGCAACATCATCCGTTCTTTTCCGATGACTAGGACAGTGTTCGAAACTGATGGTGACTGTTCGAATTTTAAACCCCTCATCCTCTTGCCTGAAGTAAAGTCCTTGAGGCTCGAAAGTCTATGTCTTAAGGCAGTTCCCCTCACCGCAAATTTTTATAACTGTATCTTCACCAGAGATGCTTGCAGAATGTAATTCCAATCCTGTCATTTTTATCAAGCCTTGTTTGGTTTTACATACAGATGGGATCATTCTGTACAATGAAATTGCAGCTGAAAACTAATCTCAATGCATTGCTTTGCATTCCCACCCAGATTTAGGATTCTCAATAAACGTGCAGGTTAACCAGCAGGAGGTTGTGTTGATGAGACTCCTGTTGATTGAAGCCCTTCTGCCGCCTGTGTCCACCGAACATAAAGCGCTCTCACGGTGTTGCGGAGGCGTATTGGCAATGTTATAACAGTCATAAAACATACATGCTACATTGAGAACTTTTTGCGTTTGCTGATTTCTGGACAGCTAGATCCATTTTTGTATTGCTGAGCCAGATGTTGATTTGGCTTAATTAGTTCAAGTTCAAGTTTTTTTGTCACATACATTTCAAGAGTACAATGTACATTCAAATGCAATGAAATGCATCTGCCCTGGCTCTCTCTCAGTCCTTTAAACTATATATAAATAAGAACACATAATAAAAATACGTATACTTACTGGGATGGGCCATCAGGCCTTGCCCTTTTATGCTGTGTGAGGACATGTATGTGATTGCAATGTTCCAGTCAGGAAATTCTGATGCTGATGTCCCCACTGGTAATTGACAATGATGGAGTCCTGGAACACTGGCTCGGAGTTTTGAGAAATAGTGAAGGGTCAAAGCTGCAGTTGGTAAGACTGAGAGGAGAGTGAACTTTACTTGAGAATTTGAGAGCACAACCTCCAGGTCCCTCCCCCTCCCTCTTTGCTGCGCTCCAGTTCGGCCTCCACAGACTCTCCCTGCAGAGGAGGCCGTCCTGCAAGTGCAGACTAGTAACATTGACAACTGGGGAGGCCAGGTACACAACATGGCGGCTGGACACTATCGCTGTGAAACATCAGCATTGTTGTCCAACAGCCACAGCCTTTGCACTGAGAGACACAGCATCACACCAATAGGAATCATTATTTTCACAATGGAAAGGAAAGTGCAAATTCCATTAAGTGCAACTAGTAGCGTACATTTAGTGCAGTGTTTAGGGTGTTTCATCACTGAAAGTGTGGGGGGCTGAACAGCATGTGCAGGAGAGGTGAGTGACACTGTGTTCGAAACACATGCTGGCTCTGATTGGTTGATGTTTGCTCAGGTGTGGTGGATTCTTGGGAGGAGCTGAATGTTCCTTATTTTTATTTATTTTTTTTATTTTATCTTTTCACAGATTACCTGTCTCATGTACGACTGTCAAAATGGCGTGACAGATTCAGGAAACATGAAAAACGTTAGTGTTATATAAGTTACGTAATGAAGCTCTAGGTTATATGTCAAGTATTTTCTCTGTTTCATTCTGATATCAATTAAATATCGATAAAAATATCTGTGAAAGAAGATTATATGCTCCTCTCCAGTGGCCCATCCACCCACAAGAAGATAAATCTTTGCTTCCACGTCGCTGAAGTACAAAGGTGCATCAGCAACAGCAATGAGGATAAGCGCTGCTTCTTTATCTACAGCTGAATGGGAGGCTAATCATCATCCAGCTGCGAGAAAATGACTCAACTGTGAAGGTTTTTATCAGTTTATATTCTTATGCAGCCGTTACTCACAGAAATCAATGTAGTCTGACCGGTACCCTCTAACTGGTGCCCTCGCTCAGATACACCTGGTGTGAACAGAGCTTCGTATCTATTTATCCCCGATGGCTGATGTGACTACAGCTTAAAGCAAGGGATGCGCCACCAGTGATTGTAAACATCCCTTATTCAGTTTGACCACCCCAGAAAAACTCATGTTGCCCAATCTGCAAAGGCTGCTGCCCCACTTTAGAACGGTCAGAATGTTCTCTCATTCCATGTGTGCAGTCAGGTTTCACCAGCCACGTAATCAATAAGAAGCTTAATAATTTACGCTACTTTTGAAAAGGGAAGCTAGCTTCTCATTTCTTCTGGAATAGGGACAAAATTTGCGCCATGGTTTGCTGGCTTTATTCTTCTTGGTGTATGTTACATTAAGAGAAGAGAACAATAAATATCTGCACCCTGGATTGTAGCTCCCAATACCTTCAGAGTTCCCGCTGCCGCTCGTCACTCTCTCACTGACACAAACTGAAGTGAAAGTGACGAAGCTAAAAGACGCCCCCTCGTCACTTTGGCGAGAAAAAAATGATGGTGACGATTTCTAAGGCCAGATTTCTTTTATTCGTTCGTACTCGGACCCGCCGCCATGGAAATTGCCCGAAACAGAAAAAAATATAGAATTTTATTTTTTGTATGGGACCGCCGCTCCGAAAAATCCCAAAAAATATTATTTTTTATTTTCATTCCGCACACCGCCTCCTGAAAGGCTAATGATCATTATTTATTTATTTTTAAATCTGTCCTCCGCTCTAAACGTATTGCTATTCTGAAAAATAAAGAATCGACCCGTCCGGAATAGTTATTCACTTCGGGCAGTTTACTACGTTACTGAATGTCCGTTATACAAGATAGCACTTTCGTAGTGTTTTATCTTATAATGAACAGAGCCACGAAAACCGATCAGGGAGCGGTTTTATGAGAAAATACGTCCAAATGCTGTCTTATTGGCTGACAGGTCTCCATAGAGTTGAAGGGCTCCATCTTTCACACTGCCCTACCCGTTGCTACTACCCGCTACCCATGAATTAGGCATTTAGCAGCTTCCACTATCCCTAAACTTGTGGCCTCACTACTCGCTATGCTTCATGCTGACTCCCTTATTAGCGCCTGGAGGTGTGCACGTGGGTGTATTTATTCGCTATCCCTACAGTTGCGGGAAAGACCAGCTGTTACCATCTTGTTTCAGCTACAGGACCAAGAGGGTCTTCCTGCCTCATGATGACCTCCATTGCTAATTGTTTTACATTAGCCAAGACATCTGTTGGACAGTTTTAAATATACAAAATATTTTAGCACTGATTAGATGGATTTCAATGGAACTCTTGTCATTATCTTGTTATCAACTAGCTAGCCCGCGGAGGATGGGCTTCCCCACTATAGCCGGGTTCCTCCTGAGATTTCTTCCCACTGGGGAGTTTTTTCTCACCACTGTTTGAGGATTTTTTCTCCCTACTGGGAGTTTTTTTTGCCTCGCTGTAGTGGGAATAGGGAATAGGTACTGGGAATAGGTTGGGCACTGCCCCACATAGCAAAATTGCTTCTGGCCCAGTTCTGGCCCAAATAATGCACTTTTACGGCCCAATTCTGGCCCACATACATAAAGGTTGACAGCCCTGTTGTGGCCCAGATCTGGTTTGCCAGAGCTGGCCCACATATGGGCCAGCACAGGGCCAGCTCGCATACAACCGGCCCACAAGTGGCATGCCATCACAGAAACGGTGCCATCATTGCCAGACCTGGCCCCCATCCGGTCGACATACCACTTGCCATGCCAGCAGTCGCCCAGCAGTGCCGGCTTAATGCCAGATCCGGGCCAGACTCGTCTGCTATGTGCTCCCTTCAGTAACCCATCTCTGACTGTAAAGCGTCTTTGTGACAGTGTATCTGTAAAAAGCGCTATACAAAATAAAATTGAATTGAAAATTGAAAGGAAAGCGCATAGCGGGTTCTCAAACCACCCGCTACCCATTTTGGCTTTCACAAGCGCGCGACCAGGTGGCTTCATTGTGCCGTGCACATACGGCTCCACCTCCCGAAATAACTCACCTATAAATAGCCACCTTGCTTTAGCCTCAGTTGAACCTCTGAGAAAATGGCCGAGATAGTACTTGATCGCCAGTTAAATAATAGAAGGCGCCCAGAACACGTGTACCGCCAGCTACCTGGGGCTTTCAGGTAAGTCTATATTGTTTGTATTTTGTATCAATGATTTTATTGCTTTCATAATAGTATATAATTACAAAACCCAAAACTAGTGAAGTTGGCACGTTGTGTAAATCGTAAATAAAAACAGAATACAATGATTTGCAAATCCTTTTCAACCTATATTCAATTGAATACACTGCAAAGACAAGTTGCGTAATGTTCGAACAGGTAAACTTTGTATTTTTTTTGCAAATATTAGCTCATTTGGAATTTGATGCCTGCAACATGTTTCAAAAAAGCTGGCACAAGTGGCAAAAAAGACAGAGAGTTGAGGAATGCTCATCAAACACTTATTTGGAACATCCCACAGGTGAACGGGCTAATTGGGAACAGGTGGGTGCCATGATTGGGTATTAAAGCAGCTTTTCTGAAATGCTCAGTCATTCACAAACAAGGATGGGGCGAGGGTCACCACTTAGTGAACAAATGCGTGAGCTGATTGTCGAACAGTTTAAAAACAACATTCCTCTACGAGCTATTGCAAGACATTTAGGGATTTCATCATCTATGGTCCGTAAAATTGTCAAAAGGTTCAGAGAATCTGGAGAAATCACTGCACGTACGCGACAAGGCCGAAAACCAACATTGAATGCCCGTGACCTTCGATCCCTCAGGCGGTACTGCATCAAAAACTAACATCAGTGTGTAAAGGACATCACCACATGGGGTCAGGAACACTTCAGAAAACCACTGTCAGTAACTACAGTTCGTCGCTACATCTGCAAGTGCAAGTTAAAACTCTACAATGCAAAGCGAAAGCCATTTATCAACAGCACCCAGAAACGCCGCCGGCTTCGCTGGGCCCAAGCTCATCTAAGATGGACTGATGCAAAGTGTAAAAGTGTTCCGTGGTCTGACGAGTCCACATTTCAAATTGTTTTTGGAAACTGTGGACGTCGTGTCCTCAGGACCAAAGAGGAAAAGAACCATCCTGACTGTTATAGGCGCAAAGTTCAAAAGCCAGCATCTGTGATGGTATGGGGGTGTATTAGTGCCCAAGGCATGGGCAACTTACACATATGTGAAGGCACCATTAATGCTGAAAGGTACAAACAGGTTTTGGAGCAACATATGTTGCCATCCAAGCAACGTCTTTTTCATGTACGCCCCTGCTTATTTCAGCAAGACAATGCCAAGCCACATTCTGCACGTGTTACAACAGCATGGCTCTGTAGTAAAAGAGTGCAGGTACTAGACTGGCCTGCCTGTAGTCCAGACCTGTCTCCCATTGAAAATGTGTGGTGCATTATGAAGCGTAAAATACGACAACGGAGACCCTGGACTGTTGAACAACTTAAGCTGTACATCAAGCAAGAAAGGGAAAAAGTTCCACCTGAAAAGCTTCAAAAATTGGTCTCCTCAGTTCCGAAATGTTTACTGAGTGTCGTTAAAAGGAAAGCCGATGTAACCCAGTGGTAAAAAGGCCCCTGTGCCAACTTTTTTGCAATGTGTTGCTGCCTTTAAATTCTAAGTTAATGATTATTTGCAAAAAAAAAAAAAAGTTTCTCAGTATGAACATTAAACATCTTGTCTTTGCAGTGTATTCAGTTGAATATAAGTTGAAAAGGATTTGCAAATCATTGTATTCTGTTTATATCTACGATTTACATAACATGCCAACTTCACTGTTTTTGGGTTTTGTATTATATTTTAATGATATATATAATATCAGGGCCGGTGCTAGACCTGAAAATTTGGGGGAAAATATCCATCCCTTTATTGACCACAATTAGTCCTGGCTAATTCTAATCCTTAATTAACACGTTTTCCAATTCAAGATAATCAAGTGGCACTTGAAGACACGGCTTCTCTCCCCCATGCCACAGCGACAAAATAATGGGCTACATTCAGTACAGAAAAATAATTTAATTATAAATAGGTCTATGCACTGGCACTCAGCAACGGTAGTTTTTTTTTCCAGCGAGAGCGGCATTTCAGAAGTTTTTTGCGAATTAAGGTAATTTTGGCGACAAGTACACACACCTGTTTTTGCAGCACGGTCATGCAACTTGCTGTAAAAATAGACAGCTGTCCGATTGGAAAATGTAAACGGACGAAACCATGTACTTGTCACCAGAATTACCTTCATTCGCTGAAGAGTTCTGAAATGCCGCTCTCACTGGAAAAAGGTTGCGTCATTGCCAGTGCATAGACCTAATTTTATTTTTCTAAAATGGGATTTTGTTCCATGCTTCATTTCAGATGGCAGAGGGAGTTGGAAGTGCATGGTGAAACGCATTTCTTTATTTTTCCCTTAAGTTTCCATCACAAAAAGGGTAGGCTTGATATTTTTTTTTAATACATACCAAACATTAAACAATATAATAAGTTAATAATGAATTGTAATATTATTATTAACAAAAACATATTCACCCCTGTCTGGATTTGACCTCATGCACTAGGAATTTAACTTGGTCTTCGGAGAAACGTGGAAACCTGCCTCTCTCTATCACGGTTTTCGGTTTGAGGATTTGGGATGGCGCAGCCTGCTCCTAAAGGCATGGCACCTGGCACACTGATTGGTTTAACTGGTGTAACGCCCCAACCACGCCTATGCATAATGAAATGGGTAGCGCTAGTGTTTTAGGGATATAGGCAGGTGTGCAAGATAGCAACTTTTGCGGGGGAACGCCTCTTACGCAATTCTAAATCCCCAAATAATGAATTTAGGGATTATGGCGTAAGACAGGGCCCGAAAAGCCGAATGTTAGGGAGTGAATATGCGTGGATTTTAGTTGTACCTGTAAAACGAAGGAAGCTATAGCACAACCACCCCCCCATAATGAACTAGGAAAACAAAGTGTGTAAATTTCTATATGAGTCCCTTGTTACGTAAAAATGATTGACATGAGTGCATCTTAACACGGCATGATATTAGTTTGATTTGTCTTTGACTTCCAATCGCTTGATGCGTACAACCATGTCATTTGTTGCTAGCTTTTCTACCACAGTAAGACTGGCGATATCTGAGCGAATATTATGCAAAACATGGTACTTCCAAGTTCGGTTTAAAAGCCCAAGACAGTGCTATACAATATCTGATTCATCATCAAAATTGATGAAAATTTTGTATTGACACCAAACCGTTCCTACACGGCTAGATTGCTTGTCTGTGAACACATAGCTGTTT
Source organism: Gymnothorax reevesii (assembly GCA_029721435.1). Classification (NCBI taxonomy): domain Eukaryota; kingdom Metazoa; phylum Chordata; class Actinopteri; order Anguilliformes; family Muraenidae; genus Gymnothorax; species Gymnothorax reevesii. The sequence continues at coordinate 96,822,476 of CM056579.1, read as the reverse complement.
AAAATATGTTCAAGCCAGTGCGATAGTTAGCCGGTAAGGTAGTTTGCTGAAGCGTAATGCAGCAGTTCGCAAACTCGGTCCTGGGGTGAACGCTGTGTGCGATGGTTTCTGCTCCATCTGAAATCAGGCAAACGCGGCAAGTAAGCCATGGTTCTTCACAAAAATCTCCAGTTACATCTAACGACCTTTCTAGTGTGAAAGTGCAAATTAAGATGTAGGTTGTGGTGTAGTGGATTTATACAGCGATGAAAGTAAATGCGCAATCTCCTGTGCAATTTACCGTGCGTTCGCCAGGTGCCTTCGGGAAATAATAAATGAACAATGAAGAAAAAAATCCGAATGGTTTTTCTTGAAGCCCAATTGCTTAAAGATTTTTCTAAACCGTCTCGTGGATTATTAAGATCCTTGACCATGTACCATAACATGTTTTAGCCAAATATTAGTGAATGAACACAAATCTTAAAATGTTTGCATATTGGCGTGTAATCTGATTTCTTGACAGGAACAGCGACTTGGTTATCAAAAATGGATATCTTCAAAGCAGGGGTGGCCAACCCTGGTCCTGGAGAGCCGCAGTGTCTGCTGATTTTTGGTGTTACTTTGCACTCGACTGAAGGATTAAATTAGTTGATTACTCACTTAACTGATCTCACCTGGTGTCTCAGGCTTAATTTGGAAATCAAGCAATTAATTTGGTACTTGAGCCAATCAAGCAATTAGCAGGAACAACCCACAAGACCCCTAGAGCCAATTAAGCAGACTTGTAGGTTGTGAAAGATTTGTCAATGTGGTTGGATATTTAGTGTAGTTGTAATGCAGGCAAAGTAGAAGTACAGTGTACAGATAAAAGTATATAGAGCAGGGATGGATAACGCTGGTCCTATAGAGCCAGAGGGTGTTCTGAGTTAGGGTTTAATCGGGTGGAGAAAACCAAAGACACCAGGTGATATAAGTGAAGGGTGTAATCAACTGCTTTAATTTATCAATCAAGTAACACTAAAAACCAGCAGACACTGCAGCTGTCCGGGACCAGGGTTGGCCACCCCTGTTTTAAATAAACATTTTACAATTCTACTAATTCTGATTCCAACAGCACAAAATTTTGAGCTCACCCCAAGTCCAATTTGGATTTTTTGTCAGGCCTTTCTATTGCCCTTAAAGGGTTTGTCCCATTTTAATTTTGGGATGCCAAAAATTGCTGAGTTTATAAAAATGTTAAGGAAAAAATAAAGAAATTAAGGGTTTAAAGGGATTTTTATTGCCAATCTTTTGAATAAATTCCATTGTAAATGCTCAAGAGGTTTTAAATTAGCTTTTATGGTCCACAGGGTCCCCTTTATTATTAGGGGTTGGACTTGAATGGTCCCAAAATTATGTATACAATCCAAAGTATAATGGAGAGACCTGTTATAATGCAAATGTTTGAGGTTAAACCTTGTTCATGCTGCGCGCACTTTGTCCGCTTTGAAGGCTTTTCAAAGTTTTATTAAGTCCATTAGTGACTAATAATAAATGACGCCTATGATAAAGTGAAGTATTTTTTTTTTACTTTGTTTCTCGAGGGAGTAAGTGAAGAATATTTTTCAGAACCCAGGGGATCCCTTGATTATAAAGCATAATTTTGTCCTCAACCTGACTGAAAGAAAGGTTTGAGGAGCACACAATTGCACACATTGTGCACAAAAGACAGTGCGAACACACGGCATAATTGAGTGTTGACACCGGTTACTTGGTCTGGAGCCACGTGAAAGTGATAGAAGACCATGTCAGAAGACCAGCTTTTGGCGTGGAACTTGACATGTGTAGAAATAAATTATGCTGTCTACAAAATTTGAGTTAATATTAATGTGAAGGTTGTACCATTCATTCAGCAGAATCAAACAATTAATATTGTTTCCTTCTACTGATATCTTTTTCGTCATTGTATCCACTGGTTTTTGAACATTGCAGGCTGTGAAGAAACTATGCAGCACAAGCCAATGCGCAGTTTTGATTGTTACGTCAGGACTTTGGATGGGTAAAATGGAGAAGATTAGTGTAGACCTAATTATCACCATGGAGATGCACCTTATTGACTATGAACAAAACTAGCTATGCAGAATACCGTGTGTGAGGAGATGCTCACTGTAACGTCATAACCTCTGGTTTCTGGTGTTGTATCTTCATCATGTCCAGATCTGACTGGATTTTCACCTCGGTTAGTGAGGTTTGGCTCCTGAAAAGATTAACAATATGGGGAACAAGCTAATGTTAGCCATTTTTACCCCTCAGCCCTCAAGGCTGACGGGGTATTGCTATGCTTTGTGCGGTTGGGCGGGCGGGCGGGCGGGCATCTCCAAAAACTTTGACATCAGGCTGAGGGGTATTCCGTGCATTGCACGCCAATTTTTCTTTTTTTTTTTGGTACCCATTCAAAAGCCGTTGCTACCATATAAACATGTTAGAGTGGAAGTAATGAAATTGCTAATCTCCCCCATGGAGCAGATGTTTACCACTGGCTGTGAGGCTGCACACTGGTAAATGTAGCTTCATTAGTGTACTTGATGAACTTGTGAAACTCGGGAAATAGTTTAGGGAGACTGTGGGCACGTGAGCTGCCTACAGTTGCACACAATTCTTCCAGTTTCTAAGCAACGTTGGGGAACCTCCGTTTATGGCCTTCACTGGGAATGAGAGGAGATGATGAAGTTCATGGTTAAATGATTAGTTTAGTTTATGCCAAAGTCACAGTCTTCTCTGTGTCACAAAGCAGCTGGACTGCTCCAAGCTTTCGTGTCCATGGTCTATGTTTACTTCTCAAGTAAACTTCTGGTTTTGCTTGCTGTCAGACAACATTCGTGCAGCTTTAGATTATCATTGATGTACATTTGCTATGAAATTGTTTTTAAAAAGGTGAATTTTTGACTGTCAAACTGGCATTTGATGGCACAATTAATTTTTTTCATATATTTTTATGTTCTTGATGTTTCTATTTACATTTAGTGTTGGCTGAATCAACAGCACTCATGATAATAATAATCTTAAGGGGAATCCCTCCTGCGTATGAAGTTGAATCTGTCAAAATATGCAATATAATGCCACTGCAGAATATTAGAAAAACAGTGTCAAGGCATTGTGACTTGCTATAGACTTGCACTGGTTATCTACATTTCTATTTATTGCTTCCAAAAAATAAATATAAACATGCAATGTCACGCCTAGAATACGTGTTTAGCTCACATCTGTGCCCAGTGAAGACAGTTTGCTGCAGGAAGGATAGGGAAATTACACTGTGCCGCTCTTGTTATCCACAGCTAATTGCTGGTAATAATTTTATTTCAACTCTGAAATGCGAGAATTCAGCTACCCTGTTAATAACAGGGTTGCTACCAAAATGTTTATTATCCTTCTTTCACTTTGAAGCGAGATGGCGTGATTAAGGGGAAGCTGAGCGGGAGAAGAGCGCTCAAATTGCCGCTTTAGAAATATTCTTGGGCTAACAGTTTTGGGTGTTGTGCTTTGCTCTGTCACTGAGCTGCCCTCGCTGGTTTGAATTGCTTTGCAAAGGCACCAACTTTCCACAATTATGGGGCTGCCTGTGGGGGTGGCACATTCAGGTTCTGAAAGTAGCCTAAAATTCCTCAGTATTTTTGTTTGGTCTGATGGATTTGCTCATTGACGAACTTCCTCAACCAAAAGTTGAGAATAATTGGTTAAAGCGACTGTCTGTAGTTCGTCGGTGGGGGGAGGGAAAAAAATGGCACGATCTCTATTTTCCGTATCCTTGAATCTCCTTCGCTCATTTTGGCAATAAAGGAATGGGATGTCATTTAGAATTTATTAATGGAGAGAATCCATTTGAAATGAATTGGTGGTGTAAAAATGGCCAGTGTCCTGGCTTTATCTTGGATGTTATGAAAAGTTAGGCGATTCTGCTTTGATAAGATTCTTGAAGAATACTTTTACCCCCTGCAGCAGAGGAGCAGTAATCCTAGACGCAGGCATCTAAATGATGTAATTGTAATTGTTCCTGGAATACATAACTGTATATTGAATATTAATGAAAAGGTGTGGTCCTAGATTAATTCAAGAGATGGCAGTCCTTAAGACTGAAACGGTGTTATTGACATTGTATGAATAATGTCTCCCCATAAAACTTGATCTGCTACTAGACTGACTTTTATATTGCTGCAGGAGAGCTACCAGGGAATATTTCATAATATATGTTGATAATTATTTATCATTTATTTCGTACTCAATGCAGTGTACAATATTAAAAAAAAAAAGAATAATTAAATATTTGTCTAGCCTTCTAGCAACAACACAAAGCCATTATGGCTGGACCCAAATATTCAACTGATCAGATATCCGTATTCGCGTCTTGTTTTTAACTATGCTTTGTAATCAGGGTGTCCTTGAAAAAGAGAGCATGATCTCAATTGTCCTCTCTATTGAAATAAAGGAAATGAAGATATTTGTACTATGCATTATTCACAAATTCGGTTTTCATTTTTGTGATTTGGATACTTGTTTATCTATTCTTTTTTTATTTCTTAATTGTTGGCTGTCTGTGAAGGAAAACTGCAAGTCATATTTTGTCAGCACATTTGTTTACTATATTTACACTTTCTAATTGCTTGATGCAAGATTTTTATGGGTATGAAGAATTTTTAAAGAAATCATACTCAATTTTCAAATTTTATTGGTTCCAAAAATGTGTTTATTTTTGTCATCATCTAAGGAGGCCTTGGCGGCAATATTTCCAATAAGGCTAGGCTGTAACGTAAATGGCTATTAATTATGTCATTTACTCTTTGTAATGGGCCTATTATTATCTATCAGAGTGTACCACCTGGTGCCCTTAATGGTTCTAATCCGACCTGTGTGCAAAACCTTTCGCCTCTTTTTCTGTGACGAAAGCTATTTCTTGCTCAAAGATATGAAGCTGTTTCCTGACATAATTTGACACAATTACAATATTATGTTGCATACCAAGAGTGCAACATGCTGAAAAGGCAATCAGGCTTACTATGAATTCAGTTGTGCTTTGGCTATCACCGGCTGCAAATGGCTGTAGACAGATAAAATAACATGCAGCCAGTTAGAAACCGTGTCAGTTATGTGTCTTTAAAATGTTTTTGGGAACTTAAATGCAAACCACATACACATGAAATCTGCTCACAATATAATAATTATGAATATTTCTGACATGGGTAGGATTTGAACCACAGACCTCATATGCAAGGGTGTAATGCGGCATAACAGACAAAGGATTTGTCCCATTTTAATAAAATGTGGTGCAGAGAATCCTCAGAATGTGGCCTATCAACCACGCAATTTGGGAGAAAATAGAAAGATCTGATATTATGGGATATTTTCAATAGCAGTTCCTGAAAAACGATGGGGCATGCAAGTTTGCTTACATTGTTGGATAATTCATTAGTTAATTGTCAGGTTTCAAAATGGAACTAGTTGGATATCAGCAGTGAAAACTTCACTCACATTCAATGAAATCTGAGGGCAGTTGAGCGTGTTGCAAATTACCGCAGCGAGTGTGGTTACCTGATGTTGACATACAAGACGGCGATGGCCTCTGCCTGACCCAAATGACACGGGTAAAGAGGGTGCGAGTTCTGGGGCAGTTTTGTCTCAAGATTATGAAAGTAAATGAAAATACATTTTAATTCCAAATGATACCTGTATCTTGCTTCGTTGAAATCATTTTTCCAGTCTGGGTGACACTCAGATCCTGAGTTAAAAAGCCATAAATAGGGGTCAAGCAATCAAGCAATCACAATCAAGGATTGTCTTGAATTGGCTTCTTCATGAAGTCATGAGGACATCATGAAGTCCTCGTCGGGACTTTGGCCATGGGAAAAAAGTACTGTATCGTCTGCATACATTATTATTTCCACATTTTGCATACCGTGGGAAGATCATTAATGTAGGTGGAAAACAAAAGTGGTCTGAGGACCGATCCTTGGGGCACGCCCATACTACGTGTCTGGAAAGGAGATAACTTGTTCTTAATCCTAGCGCACTGGGAGCGATCAACTAAATAGGAATGCAGCCATTTAAGTATGTTGTCGGAAAGTTTAAAATTGGCTAATTTGGACAGAAGAACGGAGTGGTTCACAGTGTCAAATGCCTTACGTAGATCTAAAAACACAGCCCCTACCACCCCCCCTTTGTCAAGCCTATCCTTTATGACCTCGAGGAAGTTACAACAGGCCATTTCCGTTGAGTGATTTGAACGGAAACCAAATTGCATAGGATGTAATAATTTTTCTTTATCAAAATTACACTAACTGTTCAACTACCACTTTTTCGAGTACTTTAGAAATGGCAGGGAGTATACTGATTGGCCTATAATTGGTTACTTCCTGCCGGTCACCAGATTTAAAAATAGGAGTCACGATGGCCGATTTCAGGGTCGACGGAAACAAACATTTGTCTTGTGATGTATTTATGATATGCATTACAGGCGTGGCTAATTTGTCACGATGCTTTTTAAGGAAGACTGGGTCAAGTCCCCAGGTATCTTTTGCTTTTGAATTGGATAAGGAAGCAAGGATTTTGATGACACTTGATTCACTTATATGAGAAAGCTGTAATCCAGAGTCCCCAAGTGTTTGAACTGTCGGGGCCACGCAAGGCTGAGAGTCTTAAAACAATCTATCTAATTCAGAGACAGAGTTAATAAAATAAGTAGCTGCCGGATAGCTCACTCAGTTAAGGTACTGCGTTGCAGTGCAGAAGTGACTATTACGTTGCGGGTTCGAGCCCCGGTTGTACCAGCCGGCAGTGGTCGGCAGCTTTTTCAGCGTAGCGCACAATTGGCCATCGCGCTACAGGGTTTCAAATTGGGGCGGGACTGCCGGGTAAGGGAAAACAAATAAACAGCTTTGTTCGTTGCTCAAGCGCCTCCTGTTGGCCAGACGGGCGCTTGTCAGGAAGATTCTAAGTCTGTTCATGTCCGGGTATCCTCCGCCCTCGTTCTGAATCTGCGAAGATTCAACCAATGAGTGTATGAGAAGCAGTGGCTGACGAGCACGTGCTTCGGAGGAGAGCTGTGAACTGTCTTCACTATCATGAGTTGGCAGCAGGGGGTCGCATACGAGCAAGCTTTGTGCATAGTTCACCAATTGGGCATTCCAGATTCAGGTGGGATTGGAGATGCCAAATTTAAAAAAAATAAAATAAATAAGTGTTAAAATTTTTTGCTACCTCTAGGGTATCACTCACTGTTCTCCCGGCAGAATTCACTCTGAGCTGTACATGGCCGCTTTCGTTTTGCCCCCTGCCAGATAACTTGTCAATGCAGCTCCATATTACCTTGTTGTTGCCCTTGGCTTGTTTTATTATGTCTACAAAAAAATTTGCTTTGGATTTCCTGAGTTGTCTCGTTACTTTGTTTCGGAGACCTTGAAATACCAATCTGTCAGTTTCTAATCCTGATTTCAGAGATTTTTTTTTAGAGCTGCATCTCTACTTTTTATCAAATGCAGCAATTCCACTGTGAACCAGGGTAGCGGCTGTCTGCATTTATGTCTAAAAGATTTATTTTTAGTGAATTTATGCAGGAGCTCAGAGAGCATCATCTGTAACCCCTTACATGCCTGCTCACAGCTTTCAGTTTTAGTTACTCTATCCCAGTTTAATCATTTAAGATCATTTTCCAGATGTTCCAGATCTTTCTTTGGGATAAAAGATGTCAAAGTGTCATATTTTGTACCATCCTGTGCTGTATATCTTGGCTTATTTAACTGTCGTGACAAATGTCGAGTCAAATTGCGATCAGAAATACCCGTAATAAGATTATAGCTTTTAGAAATACGATCTGGTCTATTAGTAAAAATTAAATCCAAGAGAGTTTTAGAAGATTTAGTTATTCTTCTAGGATTTTTAATTTTCTGAGTCAGTTAGTACTGGTCGGCCACGTCCTTTAATTTTTTACGCCGGGATTTGTCACGCCAGTTACAATTTAAATCTCCCATTAAAACAAGTTCTTTCCTATTGCAATTTTTCAAAATGATTGAAAGGTGATCAAAAAATTCATCATTTTCATAATTTTATAATGAGAAGCAGACAGACCTGACCAGGCTGCTATGTTGGATTGAAAGAATGTCAATAATCTGAATAAATAGCAGACCTCTGAATGCCACCTCTTGTAGAATTTTTACATATCATTAAAAAGATTTCTTAAAAATAAATCATTTTAAGATGGCCTTGGTTTTTAAGCGTTTCAAAATATACACAAAGTGGAAAAATTTTTGTAATGCATATCGAACGTGAAAGTGAGAATATTTAACAATATTTAACAAATGCAGCGAAGACATGGCAAACACATTCAGGCAAATGCAAATTTGGAGCATTTTGTATTTGATACTTGAACAAGATTTCGAATAAAGTAATTAATGGGTGTTTATTTTGGTTGCTTTTGAGCGTCTAAATAGCCTAAAGTGAAGGTGGAAAACATTTTGTTTAAGCGTATCGAATGTGACGTGTAGAAATTGTAATTGCATTAGCACGCTGCACGACCAAATGTAAAACTAGAAATAATCTCTCTACCATATTCATGTAAAGTACTTGCTGAACAAAGCAAAGTTAAGGTCTGCAAAATCATCATCCTCTACCCGACAACTGCTCTCGCCCCCTTCCCATTTGCTTTGCTCAATTTGTAAGCAAACAGTTGATTTGCTCAATTTAACTATTTAAATTGGTAGACAGCCTGATTTATTTGAATATGTTTTGTTTATTACTTTTTGAAATTTAGATTACCATGAAACATGTCAGATTTGCCTGCATCTGTTAGAATATTTCTTGTTTTACATTCTGCGGCGCTGCATGCAAATGCGTTAACAATTTACATGTGACGTTCGATACGCTTAAACAACATGTTTTCCACCTTCACTGTTGTCTATTAGTCGCTCAAAAGTAACCAAAATCAAGAGCTATGGATTATTTTATTTTAAATTAATCTTGTTCAATTACCAAATTAAAAAATGCAACAAATTTGCGCCATAGATTCGCCTGAGCTGGTTTGCCAAGTCTTTGCTGTATTTTCTCTTGCGTGCAATGCGAAAATATAACTTATCTCACTTTCACACTCAAGACGCTTCACAAAATGTTTTCCACTACGTGTATGTTTTGAAACGCTAAAAAACGAAGGCCACCTTGAAATGGTTTATTTTTAAGAAATCTTTTTAATGATATGTAAAAATTCTATGGGAGGTGGAATTCAGAAGTCTGCTATTTATTCAGATTATTAACATTCTTTCAATCTAACACTGCAGCCTGGATAGGTCTGTCTGCTTCTCATTATCACTTCTTAATCATTATTGGCCATATTTTGGTTTTGATCAGTCAGTTGGCTGCATAAATGGCTTGATTGCAAGTTAGGCAAAGTACACGGGAATTTATGTAAGGTAAGATAATTAAGCCAAGGCAATAGAGGCTGTCCAACCTCGCTGGTAATTAGCGGGCTTCAAATCACAGTTTTCTTCCTGGAAGCATTTCAAATGACCGCAATAGGTATGTGTCATAAAAAAGGTAATAAGCCTCATGTCTGCCTCGTAGTGGCAGTTGCTTTTATTGCGCTTGTGATTATCATGATTACCTTTACCGTGCAGCCCTATTTTTTATCTCTGCCAAGGAGATTATGCGATCGAGTCGGTTTATTTATTTATTTATTTGTCTGTCTGTGGACAGGATTTCTCGGAAACGACTCCAGGGACGACTCCATTAAATTTTGGTGATGATCTGGATTCTGGATCCGGATCGGGATCTGGATCTACAAATTTAGTGACATTTCTCGGAAACTACTGAAGAGATCTTCATGAAATTTTCACCAGAGATAGATCTTGGTCCAGGGACGAATCCATTAAATTTTGGTGATGATCCGGATCCGGATCTGGATTCTGGATCCGGATCGGGATCTGGATCTACAAATTTAGTGACATTTCTCGGAAACTACAGCAAACCAATCATTTATTCCTTAAGTCATGTTCATCATGTGATCATTCTCTGCATTCGTAGCCCGCAAGTACCATGAGTACTTGATGAGTTTACAGAGTGTGGTTCTGTGCAGCCGGCTGCAACCATGAGGGCGGATGGACCCTCGGAGCGGCCATCCATAAATCTGCACGGGTAAATCATAGGAGCTATATCGAGTAATACCTCACTGGAAAGCTCTTGTGATGAATGATCTGACACAGTTGTTTTCACTTGGACGTCATTGCTAGACGAGAATGGGTTGCTTTACACACACAAATCCCAATTAAACTTGTTGCATGCGTGGTCCTAAAATCTTCCCAAGAGACAGATCTTGCATTTGTATCAATGTCATCCTTTGGCGGAGATCAGAAATCTCGGATTGCTCTTGTTGACCCTTGCAGCACGTTTGCCCCTGTCGGCCACCGTAGTGCTGACATACACGGCATACCACACATTAAGAATGATGAGCTTGAAAATGGCTAAACTAGTTTTTTGTAGGTTTAAAGTGTTTGTTGGGTAGTGATTATAACACGAGTTGATCAGCCAGCAGCAATATAATGCCATTGTTGTAATGTAATTTTCTGGGATTTACATGAATTTTGGTGTGTTAGTCATCACAGTGTACAGTTGACTAGACTTGAAGCCTGCACACTATAAACAGTTGACTAATGAGGGGTTAAGGGTGTTGCCCAAGGACTCATTTTACCAAGGGCAGACCTGCCAACATGTACGCATTTGGCGTACAACGTACGCATTTTGACATCAAAGTACGCTGGTACGAGTTGATGCTATTTGAGTACGCATATCGCTGGATCTCTCCAGTTTTAGTTTAAGCGTCACTTTAAGTTACACTCATCAGTTGATGTCCGGTGAGCAGAGGCGCGTATGCATAACGGAAATATTTCGACCAATCAGAGAGTGCGTGTGCCTCACCTGCCCTCCCAACCACGGCCCTCTCGGAAAAAACCGATTTCCGTATTTTGATCAGTAGAATACCTACGGTAGAATACCTGGCGCTGCTTGAAGAGCCGACGTTCGATTATAATGCCGTTTCACTGCGTATTAATCTCATTGTCACGAAAAGCGAACGCCATTTACTTTAGTTTGAGATATTTTCGCTTTTATTTGGGTTTGTGTTTGCAGAAATACTGTGAAACGGCCTAAAACAATGAAATGTAATCACGAAGTTCGCAAAAAGGCTTTCTGACATTCTGTTTAATGTTCCACATGATTGCCTCCAAAGGCAGCGTTTGATACGCTGTTTCAAATGCACCACTAATGACGCTTTTCCACTACTTGGTACGGGCTCTACGCCACTCTACTCGGTCCCGGATATTTTTCTGGGAGGTTGTTTGCCTTGAGTGGATAGTACTGCCTCTGTGAAGCTGGTCATCATAGTGGCGCAGCACGAAACTTCTGCGATGTCATCCTCAATACGACACACAATGTAGCTACAGTTATATCAAGTTTACATTTATTCCATCGATTTTGTTAAAGATTTTTGTGTTCAAATCCGGTATTGTATTTTCTGAATTGAATTGCATTTTCTATTTGACATTGTCGTGTCCAATTCAGTTGCCCGTAAAATTGCGTGCCACCCCACTACGCAAAGCAGTGAAATCCGTAAAAGGCATGGAAAGCGAATGTATATTTCACTCTAAAGTTCACGGCAAAACAAACGAATTGTTGAAGTATGGGATAATTAAGTGATCATTGCAGAGCAGAGTTCCTCGTTGCAAATCGCAGGACATGGCAGCCATCAGAATTAATCGCTTACGCGTCATCTCATTTGTGATAACTTTAAGAGAAAAATGATTCGTTGACATCCGTCATGTTTTTTTTTTCTGTGCGATTTTATTAAAACGAGGCTTGATAGCAGAACTTTCTTAAGGGGAATTAGTTAGGGAACATAATTGGACACAAGACCGTCACTTAATTTCGCCATGAACGGGCCACAAGCAAAGAGAAACACATTTCCTGAATGTAGCTTTGATGAATAAGCGAAACCGTGTTTGAAAGGTAAGGCAACGCACAGTGTATCGAACAAGATGTCTATAACGGTATAATTCTATGATTATTATAACTGATTATTAAAACTCCTCAATCTAACTTGAATGAGAGGTCGACGACAGAGTCGTCTTTCGCAGTGACGATATACTCTGACAATCAGTAGGCCTTAGTGTGTCACATCACTTTTTAGTACCTAGTACCCGGTTGGCTTTTTTGGAACCCCGGGAGAGCAGGTACCAGAAAAGGTGGTACCAGTAGGAACTTTTTTCTAATGGAAAAGCAAAAGAGGCGAGTAGAGTAGAGCCGGTACCGCGTAGTGGAAAAGGGCCATAAGATGAGAATGATGGAAAGTTAAACAGTGCAAGTGTTTAATGCATGGCAAATTGTATTTGTTTTGGTATTTTTGCCCATTTATTTAATTAATCAATTAATTGATTGATTTGCAATGAATGTCCTCTGTTGACTTGCTTTTCTGGCAACATTTTCAGTTATTATTGACTATGGATTACGCAGTTATTTTATGTGTAACTAAGAAAAACAAAGTACTACATTTCAAATTCATTTTTACTGCTGTTCTGACAATAAATTCGCTGGCTGTTTGAAGTAAATTGTATCTCTATGCAATTTTATTTACCAGTAGGGTGGGAGGTGATGATGGGGGGGGGGGGGGGGTCAGGTTGTACTCATAAATTTTCCTCAAGGTTGGCAGGTCTGCAAGGGTAAATTGGGGAGTGAAACACCAACCCTCTGAGATCCAGTCCAACAACATAATCAATTGGCCATACAAATAACAGCCAGTTCCTCAGAGTATCACTGTCCAAATAAGTCCAGACCTCGCTGTATGGTATGTGGATTTGATGGTACCTGTTGTTTGCCTGCAGGGCTCCAGGTTTGGGGGTCTCGCCCTGGGGTTCCCACACCTGACCCAGCGTTCCTCTGGCCGGCGCTCCTTCGGGCGTTCCAAGCGACTCAGCCTCGCCCGATCCCTCGACGATCTGGAGGTAGGGCCCTTTCTAGCATGTGCCATCCTCCATGTCCAATTCTGTGCTTGCTTCACATGCCTCCTGCTGGGATGCTGTTTATTTTTTCTCATAAAATTATATTGGTTTACCTTCTGACAGCATTCCACAAAGGTAATGAGGAGAAAAAGCATTTTGTTTGCATTTAAGTACAGTCTGTGTTCCTATGGTGATTTTAGTCCATTATTAGTCCTATAATAAAGAGAAGAGAGGACACACTCACACACATGGACAGTTTGTCTCATCATTGGGGCCTTCTCAACAGGCTCCATTAACAGTCCGTGTTAAACATGGATGGAAAGAAGATGGTTGAGCTTGATATATCAATGTGTTCTTGTCTCCGTTGGGCATGTTTTGTTATTGCGTATTTTATCACATCCAGTTTTGAATTCTGTCAATCAGAACAGTTAAAAGCTGAACGATGAGAATATGTCTGCCTGTCTGTCTGCATATGCTGTCAGTGACATTGCTTGCAGTCCATCAGTTCTTACCTTTGTGTTCTCATCTACAATATTGACTTTAGGTTTGCTGGCCACTGCCTACTGCAGGGGTTTGGAAGACCACGCACAAATGACGCATAAAATCAAAATATGGTGCATTAGAAAGCCACTGAGCGGCCCATGTGCCACTTAAATCTTAATTTTTTTCCCTATTATACAGTACCAAAATTCTTCAGAAAAAAAACTCATCGCAGTTGGTCGAGTGCATTCTGATGTTCGATTGATCAATTCTAATTCCAGGCTCTTGCGAGGCTGTGAAAATGCCCATCCTGTGAAAGACTGATTTGCAGTGTATTTTCTTAGCGGAATGAGTTCGTGACAAATTTTTTTGCTATCATTTCGAATTTATATCAGTGTGCAGTATCAAATACAGTGTCCCGGAACTGAGTGGAATGAATTTGCTGGCAAAGTTTCGCGTAGCCTTCCCAGTTCAACAATGGACATGGCACAGGCTACACTTGAGAACGATAAACCAGCGAACCTACTGAATATTCTTTCTGTGCATTATTGTGTTTTATGTGCTTGATCGATGAAAATTAAGACTGAGTTGGTATATGGTAGGCTATCTAAAGTAATGCGACCGAGTTATTTATAGGCTATGTAATTTGGAACTGTATTTATTAGTGCATTGCCACTGCATTGCGAGCAGTCCAAATGCAACTTAAAGTTTTCAATGGTCGTATAAATATCCACTGCCTTAACGCAAACTTGGGGTTGAAGCTCGCTGGTATCTACCTCCGAAAGAAAGCTGTTACAGATGCTCGTCTCTGAAGCCAGTCTCACCAGCCAAATCCATTAGTGAGATTTAGAGCCAATTAACCAAATACAACTTGCATATTTTGCATGAAGACCATCATTTGTTATTCCCCCGGCACATAATGCGGGGTGATATAGCTATCGCTCTGTCCGTTCGTCTGTCCGTCTGTAAACATTCTTTTGTCCGGAGCATAACTTGAAAACCGTTCAGTATTTCCTCACAAAATTTGACATATAGGTCAGGTGTCACATGTAGATGAGCCTTTTGGTATTTAGGAATTTCTTGCGCAGTTAATGCATGAATGTGGGGAGCAGGGGGGATACGCCATTGCCAGATGGCTGTTGTTTGTATAATGCCATTTCACCTATTAAAACTTCATGTTGTGGAACATTTTCCAGGTATAAATGGCATTTTTAGCACAATTTAATAGTTCAATCAGGAGAGACTCGAGTGAAATCAGGAAAAATTCATTATGCGTTGAGCATAAGTAGAATTCAGTTCAATTCAGTTTTATTTATATAGCGCTTTTCACAGACAGGCTGTCACAAGGATGCTTTACAGAGAGGAAAGGGCAGAGCCCAGACTAATCCCTAATCCCCAAATAGCAGTCAAAAAATTCCCTGTAGGGAGAAAAAGCCTCGAACAGTGGTGAGAAAAAACTCCTCAGTGAGAAGAAATCTCAGGAGGAACCTGGTTATTGTGGGGAAGCCCATCTTCTGCTGGCTGGCTAATTAATTGGTGGTAAGTTAGGGATGAGAGGATGAGGACAGCAGGAAGACAGCAGTCAGAATTAACATGCTTAAATCAGACGAGTCTTTGGTGCTTGGACTCTTCGGGAGACTCGTAGAGCAGGAGCGCGGCTCAGAGCAGCAGCCGGAAAATTCCCCAAGGTATCCAGACACTGATGGCAGTGGTGGCTGAAGGCTGACAAAGCTGGAGCAGCAGTACGGAAGGTCTGATGGAGCAGGGTGGCGTTGGGGAGGAAGAGGGTCAGCGAACGGCAGCATGAACGAACAAGGGCAGAGAAGAATGAAATTTTTTAAAAAGGCAGCAACATAACGATTGGCTTGCGATGCGACTGAGGTGTGCCGCGGTTGGATAGAAGAGATCAGCTGCTACACCAGCTGACTGCTCAATTGACGGCCCCGGAGACTGACTGCAGAGATTTATGAGTGAGCATGTGAGTGAATGAAAAGAAAATAAAAAGGGTTGAAGTTCGCAAGAGAGTCTTCCTGACTGAACTTTCGATAAGCTTCATTTTATTAATGTGACGATGCTTTAAAACAGTGGGTGGCCGCGTAGGGCACCTACCTATGAGAGCCATTTATGTTCACTCTGGAATCGGGATTGCAATTAATATGGAGTTAAATTACTGCCAAAACCTTGTATACAAACCGAACATGTTTTACAAATGCACCACGATTCACAAACAAATACAATGTGATTTGCAAATATAAAAATGATTCACGTGCAAACAAAGTGTGGTTTGCAAATATGAAAACGATTTGCAAACAAATACAGTGTGATTTGCAAATATAAAAACGATTCACGTACAAACAAGGTGTGATTTGCAAATATAAAAACGATTTGCAAACAAATACAGAGTGGTTTGCAAATACAAAACACCATTAACAAACGAATGTTTTCAGTTTTACAAATACAAAACGTACCGATTACAAGTATACGACGAGAACCATTTCCTACAAGTACAAATCACTTTTGGCAGTTTTCTACCGCTGACATGGCGTAAAGGATTTTCTCACAAATGTCCTCACTGTTATTGTCCCTGTTAAACAGCAGGTGGGGCTATGACTCAATATCCTAGATCTCTACACCGTGAAATTGAACAGAATAGAGAACGGCCGCCAGCGACAACCGTGGACATGAGGATGATGGCTGAGGCTAAATAAAAACGCAGTGTCTACGTGTTCGAAATAACTCCGTGTCCGACAGTGGGATGGTGTCAATATAACTCCGTGTCCGACAGTCGATTATTGTTTTTAATCTCTTAAAGTCTACTGAATCTTTTAGATAGCCTATTAAACGTGAATGTTTGATCAGATGGCTCAGTTCTTCAAGATGGGTACCCAATCAATGTTTCTGTTTAAGCTCTGCTCAATAAAGTGTTCTGATTGATAGTGATATATTTTTATTGTCCATTTCGTTATAAATCTGGGCCCGTATTCACAAAGCATCTTATCCTAGCGCTCGGAGTACTCCTAAGTCGCGCTAAAACATTTATGATAAAACAATCTTAAAATTCACAAAACCGCTGAGAGCAACTTTTAGTGAAGAAAATTGGTAACTCCTAGAATAGGGGTAGCTCTGAGATAGGCGGGAGTAATCTCCGTTGCTATGGCTGATGTCAATTCTCATGCACGAGTCTTGGAACAATGAGCACGGTGATTGGTTGTTTGGTGGCAGGGCAACCCATTGAAAAAAATATCCCACATACAACCCATGGAGGAAAAAATGAGAAAATAGTCCAAGGGACTGGTTTGTCCAATAAAATAATGGCAGTTGTTACGGGTTCGGCAGTTTTCAAATGCATTTCAAAGTAGAGAGGTACGACAATCCCCTTTTTAAACACTGCCCTAACCCTAAGCCTAACCTTAACTTTAACATTGACATTAAAATAATTTTCTTCCCTTCAAATTTCATAATTTAAAACATAGTTACTTTTAAGCAAGTTATTGTTAACATACAAAGCATTGGTTTTTTTAGATTCGGTTTAAGATAATAGCATATTGAGGACTTTTGAAAATTGCAATGCACGGTCCCCGCATATCACGCTCTAGGCAAATAAACGTAGGCCTACATAGGATAGAGATAATTGTAAAAACATTAATAGCATTAAACAAGTTATTAATGAAACGCGTCACTTGCCCCAATTGCTACTTGTTACCCGATGAGAATGAGAATATGTTGCGATCATTTAAATGTCGAGCCGTTCAAGTTTTTTTGCCCTAAACAGTCATGGATGTAAGTTCAAAAATGACGCGAAAGCCCAGCTGGAGCCAAGACCAGTTACTGCTGCTGGGCCAGTTGGTGCTGGAGCGAAAGCATGTAACCTAATCAGAGGGAAAATTGGCTCGGGGGTGAACAGCAAATCCAAGCGGTATGCGTGGGATAATATCAGTCAACAGATCGTTGCAGCGTTACCCTCGGTGTCTCGGATGGCTAAAAGTTGCTCTCAGCGGTTTTGTGAATTACTTTTCAGATTTTACTCCTACATAAAATGTTTTAGCGCGAATTAGGAGTACTCCTAGCGCTAAGATAAGATGCTTTGTGAATACGGGCCCAGATTTATAACGAAATGGAAAATAAAAATATATCACTATCAATCAGAACACTTTATTGAGCAGAGCTTAAACAGAAACATTGATTGGGTACCCATCTTGAAGAACTGAGCCATCTGATCAAACATTCACGTTTAATAGGCTATCTAAAAGATTCAGTAGACTTCAAGAGATTAAAAACAATAATACACGGAGTTATATTGACACCATCCCACTGTCGGACATGGAGTTATTTCGAACACGTAGACACTGCGTTTTTATTTAGCCTCAGCCATCATCCTCATGTCCACGGTTGTCGCTGGCGGCCGTTCTCTATTCTGTTCAACTTCACGGTGTAGAGATCTAAGATATTGAGTTATAGCCCCACCTGCTGTTTAACAGGGACAATAACAGTGAGGACATTTGTGAGAAAATCCTTTACGCCATGTCAGCGGTAGAAAACTGCCAAAAGTGATTTGTACTTGTAGGAAATGGTTCTCGTCGTATACTTGTAATCGGTACGTTTTGTATTTGTAAAACTGAAAACATTCGTTTGTTAATGGTGTTTTGTATTTGCAAACCACTCTGTATTTGTTTGCAAATCGTTTTTATATTTGCAAATCACACCTTGTTTGTACGTGAATCGTTTTTATATTTGCAAATCACACTGTATTTGTTTGCAAATCGTTTTCATATTTGCAAACCACACTTTGTTTGCACGTGAATCATTTTTATATTTGCAAATCACATTGTATTTGTTTGTGAATCGTGGTGCATTTGTAAAACATGTTCGGTTTGTATACAAGGTTTTGGCAGTAATTTAACTCCATAAATTAACTTGCGATTTTAGGCATACTGTGTATTTGCTGTATTCTATTTGTTTCTTTTGTAATTCCTTTGTTATTAATAATATATGAAATCTACAAGTGCCTACCACCTGACGACCTCGGAATCAGCAAATTGTTTTAGTAAAATAACTTCAGAATATTTAATCAATACTTGCCAAATATAACTCTGATCTCGTGAATATTTTTTGAGTTTCGGGCTCTAGGAGTATACCAGATTGTAGATTGAAATATCAAGCTTTCAAACTCGCATCAATTTTTCCCAGCATTTTCAATCCCTTATAACTTCATGAGTATTAGAGATGGCGAAATGAAATTTTCAAAACTGAAAGACATATTGGAACACTATTAAAAACTGCAATGAAATTATATGCCCATTCTCAGTGTCAGTCTTAAGCTAAAATCTGTATTCTCTTCAATGAGATTAGTTCTGTAACCAACTTCAAGTTTCAGTATCATGAGAACAGTGGAAGTTTCAGGGGCAACACTGCACCAATTTAATGACTATGATATAGTGTATTAAAAACAACCATTGGAACCATGGATATGTCATGTGCTTTCTCGTAATTCACCAGAGAAAACTTGAAAGAATGCATGTTAGGAAAACTTCACAGGGTTGTATCACTATGTGGATGATGATCAAATCAAGTTATGGCATATGAAAGGTCTCATTTTGATTTACATTTTGATACCAGGCTCAAACTCTAGCCATGATTCCTTCAGTGTCAAATAATTTTCACACTCCAGCCAGTAACCATCAACTTAAAACTACTTACCAGTGTGTCAGTAGACTAATGCTAAAGTTAGTAGTTTTACTGAACGATTGAAATTTCAACGGCCGATTTCCCTCTTGTGTATTTGAGTGCGTAAACTTGTCTTTTTTATTACATGTCAATCCTTTTTGTTCCAAGCAATATTGTAATGCTAAAAAATTAAAAGCAAATGTATAGTATGCATCATTATGTTTTCAGCATTAAACGCACAAAGCAAAATGTAAGTGTATATGCAGTATATGTTTTGATTAAAGGTCTATTATGGTTAAAATTATTGACTCATTGAATTTTGGGAATTGCCCATACATTTTGAAAATGGCCCATTGATTTTCCATGACAGAGGCCATTGGCCCATGGTCCTTGCTGTCTTTCCTAACCCCTGCTACTGCAATACATGTTAGCATGGTATGACTAATAAGAGGTTTACAGCCTATATCAGCATATAGTGTGCAGGCTTCAAGTTCTTGCATGCCTCACAAAATATGTTTTATGGTGTTTGTAGAAAATGTCAAAATATTAACCAGTAAGGTATACATGTTGCATAAGCCACCACATAATAACAGAAAGATCCTCGCTGTTAGATGAGATCAAAGCAGAATGTTTTTGTGCTTTACTTGGAAATGCAGAGGTGTTTTTGCCTGATTTGTCTGCATTTGAAATCCAGAACTAAGAACAGCATAACAGCTATTGGTCTCCAAGACTCTTGGCAATATGAATTTTACTGTACATGGTGTGACTGTCATTATTGAGCAGTGTGTAGGTGGAGGTAGGCATATCATCATATCTTTCTGTGATTTGTTCGCAGAAAGCAAGTCTTACTTTATGTGACGGTAAACACATTTACAAGGGAATTATCATGCTGAACCTTTTGAATTTACATGCTACCAATTAGTCAAACAGCTAATAGATTATTTTATGTGCTCTGTACAGGCTGAACTCATGTACACAGTTTGGGGAAGTTACCCTGCCCTGAATTTGACCCTTTTAAGTTCTGATTTTATCCCCATTCGCCTACGCACTGCTGCACCCTGCCAATTAGCAGACCATCCAGATACTTAAAGATGCGTTTGCAAATAATTATCTGGTGCGTAGTGTGGCAGATGGAACGGGTCGTATTCTAAGAAGAGAGAGAATTGGACTTGTCGTTTCATATCGAGCTTGTAATGCATGTAGCAGGCGGCTGTTAGCCGTTCGCTTGATGAGATACGGATTTAAATGCCTTTTCTGACTGTTCTCTTTGGTTGGGTTTGCCTTTCATTTTTATTTCCTTTGAAACATTGTGTTCTTTTGCCACACTTGTAATGTCAGCGAACAAAGAATGCCTTGTGTGGATGTCCGGGGGGAGAGTTGTGTGGTCGTGTTGGGGAGGGGGGGGGTTGTGTGGATGTGAGAGCTTGTGTTTGGTGGCCCTAATAATGAGCGGAGATGATGAATGATGTGTTTCATTCTTCCTCATTAGCGGAGGTTCAGGATTTCCCCGGAAACAGTCTCACACACACATGAACACACACACAGGCCGCGCACACACTCAAGGCACCACAGCCATGCACACTGTACGTTACATGCTGCGCTGTGCTGTGCTGTCGTGTCAGAAGTGTTTGTGAAACATGGATCTCATTGTGTAGTTACCGTGTTACATTAATGGCAAGCTTCCTCTATCCAGCAGATTTCTTTGCCCCATGGTAGTTTGAAACTAGAGCGAGGAGTGCAAGCTGCTCTGTGCGTACATACTCCGGCGTTCGCTCGGTCCTCCTTGGCACTCGGTGTTAAATTGGCTCTGCGTAGAGCAGTGTTTCCCACAGATTTTTTGGAGAATATAGGGGCACAGTGTTTCCCACAGACAGGAAGCAATGTGTGGTGGCAGACCGATGTCTGGGGGGCTCGTTCTCATTGTGTTGAGCGGGGGGGAAATCATTCTCATTTTGTTGAGCGGGTGGGCGGGGGTAAGATGATTCTAATTTAGTTGAGCGGGGTGGGGGTGATGATTCTCATTCTGTTGAGCAGGGGGGAGATTCCCCCCAAATGTAGCAATTGCGCATTTTGAGACAATGGCGGGCCGCCATGATCTCTTCAATGTATGGGAAACACTGGCCTAGAGGTTATGCGGCATCTGCATAGTGTGCAAAGATGCACCTCCTAAACCGGTTAAATGCATGCAGTTAACAACCTGCCTCCCATACTGGGCGGTAATGCTGATGGATTTTCTGTTGATACCTGGAGTGCTGTACCACTTATTGCAAATCTCAAATGACAAATATGTGGCAGGTTAATTCAGGGTTAACTAAAGAGGTTTGATGGTACTTGAATATTTTGACAATAAATATGGATATACCTTGTACACGTAATCTGGTGGCGTGGCCTGTGCAACATGTGCAGAATTATAAATGCTCTGCTTGCTGCACAGAATGCAAATTGTGCAAACTAATTTGACTAATTAGAAGTATTAAACATCCCCTAGCCTCCTGAGCTGCATTGGCAGAAGAGGCCCTTTGTAGGAATTAAGAGTGAAATGGTTTCATATTCAATTTCATTTACCTTTTCGTGACCGGATCGGGTCCAGGTTTTAGTCTTTATCTTTATTCTTCATTTTCTCAACCTTTGCATAACATGCTGTTATAATGGACTATAAATAAAACTGTACCATTCCATCCACTGTCAAGTTTTTTTGGCGTCTTTTCTATGCCAGTACTGTGGGTGTTATCATATCACAGTTTAGCTGCGCCATGTGAAATTATCTGGGAATCTTAAATTTTCTATGAAGTTGTGTTGCTAACACAGGCGAGGGGTGAACACAATGTGCTAATGAACACAATTTGTCAATGCATACATGACACATTGAACATCGCTGACCAACAGGGTTTCCGCTGTTAGGTTCTCTGGCCTTCGCTCAATAACAGACCCTGAACTGCCTAAAGGCAACAAAATGCGTGCCTGTGCGGACGTTCAACCACATCTTTAATATTGCAACAAAGAAAAAAACTAGCATTGTTACGAGAGAACTGCTCTGTCATCACTTATTGTATTGCTTTAAATGAAAGAATGTTGCTAAAAACACATTGTATAAGATGTTATATAAATTGAAATTAAGGGTGTTAGCTGGCATAATTGTCATAATGATAGTCGCAATTATACATTATTATGAGAACGAACTCTATGTTCACATGGGAGAATGGGAGGAATGGTTGCATTGGTTTAAATGAGAACAGTATCCTGATGTACAGTATCGTCACTTGGCTGCACTGGGTTGAATATATTTAGTGTAAATCTCATAGGAAAGGGTGTTATTTCAGTCACAATTAAGCCAATCGATTGGCTATCCTCCTGCCATCCGATTACTGCATGAATCCACACTCATCCCCTTTCAGTACACAATCAGTCTTAATATCTGCACTGAAATTTCCTGTGTTTGATGAGTATGTAATTAGTATTTGGACTGTGGGCCATGTCACAATTTTTCCTCTTTTTCTCTTTTCTCCCACGTGTTCGGTGTGAGGTTAGTGTAAACTGCCAACTTTTAGTGGGGAATAGTCTCATCCATATTATGTGAACTAAGTTACATAAAAGCCCAGCGCTTGGTGAAATGTAACTTTTATCTGAGATGAACTGCAAGTGAAAAAACACTGCCCCGGTGTATTTCTTCTAGAAATTAAGACAAAGCAGAACTGAATAATTAATAGTTTCACATCCAGATTGAAATACCTGTGGAATTTTCCATTTTCCAATTAACATGGATCCCAAAGGCTCAGTCTCTTGCTCCTGAACGGCAACATGTTTAAAAAAAAAAAAAAAAAAAAAATCGTTGAAAACCGAAAATGTGTCCTTTCCCACGAGTGATCTGACCCCCAACAGCCTGACACATCAGCAGTTTGGCTAACAGTCTGTGAAAAATCATATCCACCATTTCAACAAATACTCTGCTATATCATCAAACAATGAGGACTGTAGCATTTTTAAGACACTGCGAAAACAACTCTTCATTGACAATGTGGGAATAAGTCAATGTGATCCAGCTGATGGTAAAATGTGCTCAGAATAGTCTTTTCTTGGAGTTCAGGGGCTCCATCCATATGGGGCTTCAGTAAGGCACAAATGGAATGCAGGAGGCGGTTCATTTTGCTTCAGTGAGGATACATGGTCACATAAACGAATGAGTGTAGATAGAGAAGTATGTACAGTTTGTAAAGGAAGAAATTTGAAAGGATATAAGTTACCAATTGCGCATATATGGTAATCTAACATTGGTGTCAGCTAGGCTAACCACATAAGGTAAAACCTAAAACCAGTTATTTCAGTGGGGATCGTGTATCCACTCATGAAATTGATCAATAGTCTTGAGTCTTTGGCATGAATTTTTATTTTTTTTTTTATAAATTTGGCATCTCCAATCCCACCAGAATTTGGAATGCCCAATTGGGGAACTATGTACAAAGCTTGCTCGTATGCGACCCCTTGCTGCCAACTCAGGATAGTGAAGACAGTTCACGGCTCTCCTCCGAAGCACGTGCCTGTCAGCCACTGATTCTTATACAATCGCTGGTTGAATCTTCGCAAGTTCAGAGCGAGGGCGGAGGATACCCGGACATGAACCAAGCCGGAGTCTTCCTGACGAGCGCCCGTCTGGCCAACAGGAGGCGCTGGAGCAACGAACAAAGCTGTTATCGAATACCCAAATCCGGCAGTCCCTTCCCAATTTGTAACCCTGTAGCGCGATAGCCAATTGTGCGTTACTCTGAAAAAGCTGCCGACCCCTGCCGGTGGGTACGCCGAGGCTCGAACCCGCGACGTGGTGATCACCTCTGCACTGCAGCGCAGTGCCTTAACCGTGTGAGCCACCCGGCAGCGACGGCATGAATTTTTGGTGTATTCTGCGCTCTTGGATTCCCACTGTGTACATACGCCGTATCTGAGTCACTTGTAAACAGAGAAGTTTGAGAAAACAATGAATGCTGCAGTCAAGGACCTCATTTAAGGGATTTCTTGTACCACTGTCCCTCGTCAAGACGTTTTCACAATAACATCTAGACATTATGTCTTGTTTCTCTGTAATGCTGTCATCTTCATTGTAAAACGGAAGGCTGTAGCGCATATCTGACGGAAGTGTAATTCAACCAGATGGCCTCATTTTACCTTTCGCATTGTGGTGTAAATCTGGCAGCCTGGGCAATTCCTTCAGTTAGTGGTTTATTTTCTTGGGTCATGTTCAGGACATTGACGGTCTCTTCTGACACACAAAGTGCCTGTCGCTTTGGTTCATCCTTGGAACATAAATCCTGCGTCCTGCTCACTGCATCCTAATACAGCAATACTGCCTCCTGCCTTCTGCAGTCTACTCATAATGCTGCAATACTGCCTCCTGCCCTCTCCACTCTTCTTACAATGCTGCTATACTGTCCTCTGCCCGCTCTAACCTTCTCATAGAGCTTCAATACTGCCTCCTGCCCACTGCATTCTACTCATAATACAACAATACTGCCTCCTGCCCACTCCACCCTGTCCATAATGCTACAATACTGCCTCTTGCTCACTGCATCCTACTCATAATACTGCAATAATGCCTTCTGCCCACTCCATCCTGCTCAATGATGCTACAGTAGAAAAACTGCTTTGACTTTCATTTTTGGCAGTAGCAAGTCCTCGCATTGAGGCATTGTGTAATTTGATCTGTATCACTATGTGCTCGTGTTCACAAGCCAACCAGAATCAAGAAGTTGTCCTTGATTGTATGATACCATTTCTGGTAGGTATTGCCATTGCATTGATTAAACATTTGAGAATTCACTGGTTTTGGTGGGTAAGTAAAACCCCCTCTTTTCCCCCTAAATCTAAAGACTGGGGTTGAGTTATCAGTTTCTGTCCTGAAGGAATGATTAGACACGAGGTGGTGTCTCCAATGATCATTTCTAGCCCAGCTTTCTCATTATTGTTTCAAAGGCTGCAACCCTTATGCCTTTCTCTGTAATGAGGTATAATGACACGCTAAGTGACATGCTCATCAAAGAACAAATACATACCACACAGTCACTGCTATTGTGCCTTTGTTATGTTGTTCTGAAGATTCGAAACTTCACAAGATTGTGGCGTCGATGGTTCTTTTGGCAGATTAATTGCTTGTTTAGTAACGAGCACGAGTGAGAGCATTCTTCTGGCTGTCAGGTATTGTGTGGTGTCCCCACTTTCCTGCTGCCCTGTCAGCAGTTAAACACAGGCCTCACTCCAGACACACTGCCTATTTTTCACCACCTCATCTCCTTGCTACTCGCCTAACCCGGGGAACTTTAAGGGAACTTCTAAGACTGTGGAATGATGATTCCATTATTGGAAGAAATTTTAGTTTGAAGTGCTTTTGATGTCAAGATGACCGACCTGGGGGTCCACCCCTCCCCCGCAGCCACACCTGTTACTGACATTGCCTCTAACTGAAGGAGCAAGGGCATTCTGTTTCTCAAATTTACGGGTCCTCGGTTCTAACATGTTCTCCACCTCTTGCTTGTTTTGCTTTCTGCCCCTCATTGGTGGAACTTGGGGCAAGGAAAAAAGGCAAAAAATGAGAGGAAGGTGTAAAATAAGTGATTGGACTCATCGATAGAGTTCAGGTCTGGATGAGAGAGTTTCTGGAAGTTTACTGCCATCAAGTACCTCTTGGCTTAGATCAGTCACTCCCCCCACAAACCTGACAGGACTGATGCCTCTGTAGTATTGTGCAGGAGATCAGGTTAAAAGGCTCTGGGTGGAAGATTTATCATTGACTATCAGGTAAATGTATTCACCTGCCCTGTTTGGCGAGATGGTTTCAGTGATCTGTAAGGACCTGTAAAGCTTTGTGTACTGTTCGAGTGGGGTTAAATGCTGTTACTAATTCACCAAAATGTCACCAATATCAAAGGCCTATGAGTGAAGCTGGTCTGTGGTTGCATTATACACGTTTGTTTGACGTTGAATCTTTTTTTGTGGGCACCTTTTTGGCAAGTCACCGTCTGAATTAGCTTGTTAAACCACCGCAGCTAGTGTGACACGTCAGGACAGCAGAAGTAATGCGTGATTTCTGTCTGAAGCACAGCGCAACGACAACATGCCCAAGGAAAAACCTTTTTTTTGTGTACCTGTTCTATTAAACATACTCCTTGGCCCTGTACTTGGCTCTAATGGTTTGATGGAAGCCTCTGGTAAAGTGCTGGGCTGGTTTACTTTGGCTGTGCATGTAAGGTTTATTAACTGCTCTCCACTGTGTCACGACTCTGCTTCGTGCCATTGGTCAGACGTGCCTGAGTTTATAAATCACAAGTGTGCCTGTTATAAAATATTTTTCTGTGTTATTGTGTGTGTATTTATGTCTGCATTTGTGTATGTGCGTGTGTTTGTGCATGCGCATTACGTTTATGCATCTGTGTATTGCGCGTCTCCATGTTTGGATACAAAGTGTGCATATATGCACGTGTTTGCGTGTGTGCATCATGCTTGTGCTTATCTGTATCGTGTGTGTGTGTGTATACATTTGTGCATATGCATGTGTGCATCACTTGTGTGCTTATGTGTATTGTCTGTGTATGTGTGTTTATGTACATTGTGTACATATGCGTGTCTGCATGCATGCATCGTGTGTGCTTGTGTCTTGTGTGGTGTAACGTGTGTGTGTGTGTGTGTGTGTGTGCGTGTGTGTGTGTGAACATTGTGTGCATATGCTCATGTCTGCATGCGTGCGCGCGTGTGTGTGTGCGCGTACATCATGTGCATATGCATGTGTTCATGTGCGTGTGCGTACATTGTGCACATATGCGTGTCTGCATGTGTACATCATGTGTGCTTGTTTGGTGTATTTGTGTGTGTGTCTGTGTGTGTGTGTGTGTGTGTTTGTACGTCGTGTGCATACGCGTGTGTGTGTGTGTGCGAGCGTGCGCACGTACGTACATCATGTGCATATGCACGTGTTCGCGTGTGTGTGTGTGTTCATTGTGTACATAAGTGTGTGTGCATGTGCGCCTCGTGTGTGCTTGTGTGGTGTAACGTTTGTGTGTGTGTGTGTGTGTGTGTGTGTGTGTGTGTGTGTGTGTGTGTGTGTGTGTGTGCGCGCGTGCGTGCGCGTACATCATGTGCAAATGCACATGTTCGCGCGTGTGCATCATGTATGCATTTGTACATGTTTGTCCTCTGCTCTGTACTTCTCCCGGAGCTCTGAGCGGTGGGACAGATTTTTCGTCCGTCATACACCGAGGGAGACGTGGCCTGCTGATGTGAGACGGCTGTGATTCGTTAGACCGCTCAGCGTTCGGGCTCGCAGGAGAAAGCTGTCCGTCACGCAGACGCCTGCCCTCCATCCTGCCATTCATTCACTTCCTCCTCTTCCTCTCTGTCAAATCAAATCCCATGCGAGAGGAATGCTAAGCAGGCTACAGAACACGAGCGTGTGAGGCGCCGCCTGCAGAATGCTAAACGACATCGCTAACCCTTTAATCGCACGGCTAACGCATGAGCCACCGATGTGTGAGCATCAGCGCAACTCCACCCCCGCTAGGCTGTAGAGCTGTACCTCTCCTAACATGACAGCAGCTCTGTTGTTTGTGTCATGCTAACCTGTCACACGCGAGACCGCCGCTAATCGCGGCACTAACGGTACCGTGACACCCCGCCCCAAGTCGGCGGAGCTATGACCTCGTAATGCGACGGCAGCAGAGATGGGTCTGTGTCGTGTTCATGTGGAGCGCACGAGACACCCCCCACCACCCCTCCCCAACCCCCGCACACGAACACACCAGGACATTCCCTCTCACACGCGCACACACACACATACACACACACACACAGCAGCCCCTGTCACTGCGGCTGAGTTTGACTGCTTGGGGGCTCGGCAGTCCCTTCCTCTGTGGGTGTAATAGGAACTGCAGGGAGAGAGAGGGAGGGAGGGAGAGAGATGCAGGAGAGTGGAAGCGCGGCGAGAGAGAGGGATTGTTTGAACACCTCTCCCAGCGCTCGCTCGGACCGAGTTCTCCAGCGCGTCGCCCACTGCTCTCCACGACGCCTCGACAGTCGCTGCGCTACGCGGGTTAGCGGACATGATACCAGGGGAGCACGCTGTCTGACGCCGCCGAGCCGGGGACCGCACTGCACTCATGGAGCAAACTTTAGTCATCGCCCCTGACAGAGTGAGTATAGCCGCGAAACGCCGAGAGGGGGAACCCTGTCTGTCACCATACAGCGCAGCCAGGATCCTCCTGTGTATCTAGCACACATCCTCTGCCCATCCTTGTGATGTTCTGGATTCCACTCGAATCCTGCTGCCTCTGCCGGTCGCCGCACCCTTAACTTTTTAAAATGCATTAGTTTACACTTGTATGTCCAAGCTGGGCTGTGGAATGTGTGCAGTGGTCTTGAATGAGGAAGGATTGCGAGTGTGTACTGTCTTATGCTGCTGGTCCTGCGTTTCACAGGTGGCAAATATGCATGTGGGGGATATGATTGTGTTCGGCTGCTGATGCGACCGTGATTGATAACATATGAGGATGTTTTTGCAGGAAGTGTGAAGGCCTGTGACATAATGAGCAGTAATGTCGTCAACTGGTCATGCAATTAGGGTTACAGGATTAACTGTTGGATCCAGTGCAGCCAGTGTTTCTGTGGTGTGGAACGTTGTATGGGAAATGTGGGCAGAATAGGGTCGGTCTCTCTTTTTAATTAATTTTTTTTCTTTTTCAACTCAAATTGCATTCATCTTGCAGTGTATATGAATGAATCTTTGTCTGTGTGGTGCTGTTTAAAGTACTGCCAGCTTCCTGTGTCTTAAGAGGAAAACATGCTGCTAAGCATTAAGTACGCTTGCCCCCCAGTTGTTATCACATTTAAATTTGGCTGTGATATTGCTCATTTTATAATCACAGCTGGTGTTCTTTTCAAAATATGGGTATTCCATGACTGTGAGGCTTAAAGATGATTGTTATAGATTTTTTTTTCATCCTGTATACACAAGAGGGTTGGGAAAATTCACAAACCTGCACAACAATGAGGAAATATTGGCTTTGCCGTGGCTAACTCCTTTTCACACTCTGTAAATCTTTTATAAGCCTGGCCTTTACCTGTTAAATCTCTCTTGAGGAGTCCCTGTGCTGTCCACGTTTCCACAGAATAAATGTACTAATGTTTAAAACGCTGTCACCTGCAGCCGTAACGGGATTTATTATGAGTTAAATGCGGAGGGTAGTCTCTGAGCGGAACACAAAGTACTTCCCTGTGGGGATATAAGGGCACTGCTCTGTATGTGAGCAAACGCTTCATTGCCAAGAGTTTAAGGAGCAAATAACTGTGATTTTCTTGATTGCATCTTTTTTTTTTTTTTTTTTTTTACATGCATCCTCTGTTTTCCTGAGTATTTAGGCCTATACTGCTTTGCCGGTGAATGGGGACAATGTGGAAATGTTATGAAGTAGCTCTGCTGCAATTTGATCGAGTGTCTTTGAAAAGGTCCACTGCTCTTTGCATGAAAATTGGGCTTTTATTATCCATTATTGCCAGGGTCATTGTACTGGATAACGTGAGCTCATTGTAGTGGTGCTGGTACAAACTGTTTTACAACTCGTCTGCGTTCAATCAGCTCTGGCTTTATGTATTGTATGCACTATATTTGAAAATGTATACTCCCACCGTGTCGGGCTGTTTCCAGTTGTACACCCAAATGTTAACATGGTATGTGTTAAATTAGCCCTGGGTGTGTTGCAGGGGTCGTGTGTTTGGTGTCTTAGTTGTGGGTTAAATTAGCCCTGGGTGTGTTGCAGGGGTCGTGTGTTTGGTGTCTTAGCTTTGCGTTAAATTAACCCTGGGTGTGTTGCTGTGGTTGTGATTGGTGTCTTGATTTTGTGTTAAATTGGCCCTGGGTTTGTTGCTGTGTGTGTGTGTGTGTGTGTGTGTGTGTCTGTATGTGTGTGTGTTGTCCTGGTTTCAGGCTAAATTATCCCTGGGTGTGTTACAATGGTTGTGTGTTTGGTGTCTTGGTTTTGGGTTAAATTATCCCTGGATATGTTGCAGTGGTTGTGTGTTTGGTGTCTTGGTTTTGGGGTATAGAGACGCAGGTACAGAGATCTTTAGCAGTCCTTGGATGTTTCTGTCTTCACTGAAACCTTTGACTCATCCTTTTTTGGGAACTTTTTTTTTTCATTTTCAAATTCTTTACCGGTGCATTCTAGAACCACTGTGCCTTTTAGCGATTTGTTACATCAGGGGCAGAACATTGAGTGAAGATCTTTTCTCATCATTTATGTTGTGGCGTTCACATCTTGCAGTGCTAATATCTGGATTTCGCATTTAATTCCTACAGGCCAGGTGAAGCGTGGGAAAGGTCAGAGTCAACCTTTTTTCTGTGAGCTCTCGGCGTCCACTTCACTACACAGTGGCCCTCTGCCCCCCCCTGCCCATCTATTTATTTGGGCTTGAGCTCTTGGGCTCGTGGGAGAGCGTGCCATCACTAAGGCCGAGCGGCCGTACAAATTCCCTGCTACTGCTCTCACATTTAAACAAGGGAGTTTAGATTAGATATAGCTGGGAAAGGCAGCCCGTGAATGCTTTACTGGGTGATGACAGTGTCATTAGTCCTGGTGAATAGGCTCTTCTTCTGTGCACTGTAGAATTAGGGCTTTTGTGCAGGGAAAAGGGACTTTTATTTTCACGGTTTCCAAAAATGATGTCTGCAGAAATGCTCTTCTAATTATATTTATGCGTTCAGAGAACCAGTATTAATTGCATAGTTTGAAAAAGAAATCTGATGTACGGCAACACTTGTTGCTTGGTGCTCTCCCTGTAAAGGGTCTCCATTTTGATCTTCGCAAAATATTTTTTCCTGTCTGTTAATTTGAGCTTTCAGCCTGGCTGATGGGGGCATTTAAAGGGAAAGAGCCATTTTGTTTTGTATTACTGAGGAAGGCCTTTGCATCAAAGGGCATTAAAAGGACTTTATCACTGCGCGGGTGTCCTCCTGGCTGGTTTGCTGAGGCAGGATGAAAGAGTCGGTAGTTTGCTAATTGGAACATGACTGCCCGAGCATTTAAAGCAGGGATGAAGTGAAAATATGCTTTTCGCTCAACTTCGTCTTTTATGAGTGTCAGGAGTTTGTACATATTAAAAAGTCGTAAAGTATGTATTCCATTAGAGCAATAAAACTGTAAAACTAGGCACTGTTTTCTTCCTCTTTCCGGAAATGTTTTCACTTTTAATGTGGGATTATGGGTTGCCACTGTGACGTGGTCTTGATTAAATATGTCGTCCACTCCTCTATAATCTGCATCTTTTCTAGCTGTTCAAATCCATGGCCCTTCAGAATGTGCTTCCAAATTTAAGGTCAGCCAAAGAAGATCCTGCACCTTCCCACCCCCTGAACATTTCCTTTATTCAGAGGTCTGCTCGAGTTTCCTTTTCACTGCTTCTTCCAGGGCAGTTTGATGGCTACAGTTTGGCACCCAAGTGATGGAGACCGTCGTTTTCTTCAGTCGTTTCTTTACCGACTGAAATAGTGTGATGCTGTCCAGTCAATGTTTGGACAGTGGTGCAGTATTTTTCTGACTTTTTAATTTCTAGTGCTCCTGCACTCTGGATATTTGCACAATGAGTATACTGTGAGGCTGCAATAGAGACTGTCAGCTTTATTGCTGTATGGGCAAACGCATCCCTATCATGTCAACCAGGTAGGAATTGCAACCTTTTACAGTGCAGTGAAAATTATTTGCCCTAAACGGATTTCTTGTATTTTTGCTGATCGGTCATAGTATGTGCACATTTAATATCATCTAACTAATTTTGATAAAGACAACATGACTAAACACAAAATGCAACTAATTAAAGATTACTTCTTTTATTGAAGATACAGAATAATTGAAAAGCACCCATATAGCACCCGTATGAAAAGAATAATTGTCCCACTGTACTTAAAAACTAGTTGTACTGGCCTTGGCAGCAACAGCTGCCATCAAAATATTTCAATAACTAGCAAAGAGTATTTTGGATTGCTGTGGAGGAATTCTGACCCACTCTTCTTTGCAGAATTTGACCAAATTTGGGGATTTTCAAGCCTGAACAGCCAAATTCATGCCACAGCCTCTCAATCGGATCCTTTGATCCGATTGAGATGTGGACTTGCATTTGTGCTGCAGATCATTGTTCTGCTGCTTAACCCAACTGCACTTGAGCTAAAGTCAAACTGATGGCCAGACATTCTCCTGATGAATTTTTGATAGTGCAATTCATGGCTTAATCAATCATGACAAGTCACCCATGTGTTTGACTGATGGCAAGATATTCTTTACTGTGAAATGCTTTGTTAGCTTTACGCCATATGTAAAGGGGACCCATGTCTTCCAAGAAGTAACTTGTTTGACTCATCAGTACAGAATATCTTGCCAAAAGTCTTGGGAGCCATCAACATGTTTTTTTTTTGCAAATGTGAGAAGAGCCTTTATTCATTTTGGCCAGCATAGTTATTTTTTCCCCTGGAACTCTTCCACGGGTGCCATTTTTGCCCTGTCCATTACTTATTGTGCAGTCATTAACACTGACCTTAACTGAGGCTAGTGAGGCCTGCAGTTCTTTAGAGGGTAATCTGGGTTTATTTGTGACCTGCTGGATGAGTCGTTGATGTGCTCTTGGAAGAATTTTGGTTGTCTTGCTACTCCTTGGAAGCTTTGCTACTCTTCAAAGTTTTCTCAATTT
This sequence comes from Gymnothorax reevesii, assembly GCA_029721435.1. Taxonomy (NCBI): domain Eukaryota; kingdom Metazoa; phylum Chordata; class Actinopteri; order Anguilliformes; family Muraenidae; genus Gymnothorax; species Gymnothorax reevesii. The sequence continues at coordinate 96,789,639 of CM056579.1, read as the reverse complement.
CTAGATAATGGCTCTCACTATGGTTTGCTGGAATCCCAGTACCTTGGAAATACTTTTGTTACATTTTCCAGACTGATGGATGTCAATAACTTTGTTTCTCATCTGTTTGTAATTTTATTTAGATTGTTGCATCATGTGCTGTTTTTTGCCTTCTTCACAGTTCCAGATTTAGACAGTTGAATTATTTATTGATTCAGCAGAGCGGGTAGCAGTGTTAATTTTCTGAACAAAAATTATGACAACAAATGCTCATTAATGACTTTCTTTCCTATGACAAAGACAATGACGAGCTAAAAATAGATCCTTGGTAATAAAAACTGTGACGAAATGTGTGTGTTTTCATTGATGAGATAAGACAAGATTAAACTGTTGGTCATTCTGGTCTGGACATTCAAAATAATTGATATTTTCAAGAGCTGTCCTCAACTAAAATAAATCCTGATTGGCCAAGAATTGGCCTTTTTTTTCTCTGATCGGTCGATTGCTAGAAATTTTTAAACTCTGTAAAGATCTTCCTCCTCATGCTGCCCGTAGAGATGTTGCACTTGTGAAGCTGAGGTACATTTGGCAGGTGCTTTTATCTGACCAGACCATAATGCATTGTAGTGCATAGGCTATGTTGTATTTATTAAACCTGGATGGCAGTGCAGGGCGATTTGAACCCAGTTATCTGGTAAATTTATTTATTTGATTCATTTAGTTACTCAGGGGGCAGTTACTTTTTCACATGGGACCACGTAGGGCTCGTCAGATTTTTTTCTTCAATAAATTAAATAATTGTTTAAAAACTGAATTATTATGATTACTCTAGTTTTGTTTCTCATTTTGAAATTAGTTTCATTTAACAGATTTGAGTGCGACAAATATGTTAAAATAGATTAAATTGGGAAGAAGGGGGCAAATACATATTCATAGCACAAATACTTATAGACCACTCCCTATTCAGAGCCTGGACCCTTCCAGATTTGTACAGAAGAACAGCCTTATTTGGTTTCTTCTCCAGCGTGAAATGAGGCCATTATCCTATCCCTCTGCCAGCTCGAATTCTTGCCACCGTTTCTCTGTGTTTCATTAGATCTGAGGCCTGGGACAGGCTGTGAAGATGAAGACAGCAGTTGGCTCTTTCATGGCGGCTGATATTTCAGTTTTACTCCCATTTTATGGCGGGGGGGAGGAGCTGGGGTTATTTACTTGTGGGGACCAGATCTTTGTGGCTCTGAAACTCCTTAATAAAAATGCCAGTCAATGCTCAGTGCTGTCCATCGGTACTTGGACAATGATGCTGTATTATATTATTGGGCTGCAGTTCCGGCATGGGTCATGCGTTAAGAATATAATTACCTGCAAATTAAACCTGACACTGTCTACTTTAGCACTCATTAATTCTTCTTAATGATCCCCTGTCATGAAAATAATGTTTCTCCTCGCTCTTAGATGTATAATTTGACCCTAGCTCTGTCTAACATCTAATAGAATGTGAAACCAGATTGTCTCGGTGTTGTTGCTATAGCTTGCTAGGTCATGTCGTGGAGGCAGAAACTCTAGGAGTTTTCAAGACCAAGCTTGATACAGTGCTTGATTAGATCTTGTTTTTAAATATCCTAAGTGTTAAATAGACTTTACTGATAGGAAAATTGAGAGGCTGTTGAATGGCCTGTTCTCACCACTCTGTTATGTTTTGTTCTATAATGTGATGTTATGATTTGATCTGGTACAGCCAATAGGAGATGATTGTGTTTCTCTTCAGCATTTTTCTTGTGATTTATGACACTTTGTAGTCTTATGAGAATAACAGTCCTCTGATGACATCTTTATGTTTTGCTTGCCACAGAGATTAGCGCTCCTTCTACAACCACTTTGTAAACACACTCAAATGCCGAGCGGAAAATGAAGCAGCGCATAGGGCAAACATGTCCTTGTGATTTTCCAAATGCCACTGAAATCACTTCACTAAATGGCCTAAATTGCCTTATTTAAAATCTCAGTCATAATTTTGTCAGTTATCCCAAAGGTGACCGTTTCTCACTAGTAATATTTCCTCAAGTCAAAGAGCAGTCACAAAAATTCAAGGGGCAAAACAGAAATGCTCTCAATTTTCAAAATGTCGCAAATCTAAGCAGTGAGGGGTAAAAAAAATGCCTTTTACATTATGTGTGTGTGTGTGTGTGTGTGTGTGTGTGTGTGTGTGTGTATATATTTGTGTGTGTGTGTGTGTGTGTGTGTGTGTGTGTGTGTACGCGTGCACGCGTGCGTGCATGTTTACTTATTTCAGCAATATCAAATGCTCAGTGATTCATTGCAGAATTGTTGAAAGGTTGCTGTTAACATCTTAGCTGCTCTGGGCTCTTTCCAAATCTTATTTTTCCTTTGCCGCATAATGTATGTTGAAATGCTGTTCACAAAATGAAGAATAAGTTATTGTGTAATCTGACCCTTTATCTGTCGGCTCTGGATTTTAGCCAGTGGGGACGAAATCTGTCCCCTTAATACAAAGGAGAGTTTCCCCACCCGGCTAAAATGCATGCAGTAACCTTGTTCAGTTTGGCACTTTTGGTTTGGCCTGAGGGGGTAACCTGATGTTGGGGTGTAAGCTCTGGAGTTTTGCCTTTGCCATGACACTGAACTGAATTGATATGTGAACACTGATCGATACCTGTTAGAGTCATGACTGTGCAGGTTGCATGCAGAATTCACCCTTTGAACTTCATTTTACTGTCTGACTTTTCCCTGCTAGAAACCACAGTGGCCCTGTTTTATACGGGCCAAAGTGGATGCAGATTATTGCCTTAGTTTACGATTTGGATGCATTTCCACTAATCTTGATCCTGATTGATTATTTAAAATGGTAGAATTGGGTGTCTTAGTGCTGGTTTCAAACTTTGCCATTTCCTGCATCCTCTCTCTTTTTTTGTAAGAACGGATAGCCATGGTTTAACCCCTTAAGCCCTACGCCCCAGTACCAAGGGGCAGTGGTTACGCATAATAAATATAGCATGTTTTCAAATCGCAACATTGTCGTGCGACATATCCACATCCACCATTTTTACCTCAACCAAACACAATCCAAGCATCAAGCAAGTAAATAAGCATGTAGCAAAACATAGGATAAAATCATATCAGTGCTGAATTGCCGGAATTTCTCCTGACTTTGTGCTATGCATACAAATGATACCTCAAATGAAACAGGAAAGTCCACAGAATCCAACGATAAGGGCCCTGTCATTTTAAACCGACACCACACTCAAAAAACAGCAGGCATACATCTATCTTACAGTCGATAGAGATGAGCAAAAAAATAATTCTTACCTTTGATATTTTGTAATAAAAAACTGCTCGAGGGTAAATCTGTGCTCGCTATTGTTAGCCTAATGTGTTTGTGTTATAACAAAACTAGATCTGCCAGTATACTAGCATCTTCTTTCCCAGGGCATTGCTTCAAAGATCTCAGCTCCTTAGCGATCAGCTTGCTTGCAATGTATTTTCCTCTCTGCAATCGGCTTGTTATGCTGTCAGTAAGACTATGCCGGTAGCCATTTGATTGTATGGGCTCTGATGTATCCAACGAACTCTTAACCTCCTTAAATGCAGAAACCTAGCCTGAGCTACAGCTTTGCGTTCCCAGTGTGTCAAACTGAGCCCATGGGCCATTTGCATCTACTTGAATAGCGCAACAATATAAACGCCTAACTAGTTTGTTTGAGGTATTGTCCGAATCATTATCTGCTAACTATTCAACATTCATTTTCAAAGTCGTTTTCTGACAGAATCTCTGCGCTTTTCTGCACAAATACTGCGCTACAAAGAAGACTCTAAAGGTTCAATTCCCAGACTGGGCACATTTTTTTGGGAAATAATCAGTTTTCTTCTAGTAATCGGGTTTCTGTTATTCTTGCGTTTCTTTAACATTTTTTCACATTGCTTTTGTATTTATAATTTATTTGTTTTGTTTTTTAAAAAATCTGCTCCAGTGGAGTCAAACTTCATTTTCGTTGTGCTGCAATTTTTTTTGCAATTTTTTAGAGGTTTCAGACTGCAACTCAACAAATTTACAAGGGATAGAGGTAAAACTTCGTTGGGTGCAAAATGAGATTTTATACTGTGTTCCATCTCCATTTACTCTGACTCAGTGACATATATAATGAATTTTACATCAGGGCAGAAATCCCAAATGGTTTTATCTTGATTACGATACCAAGATTATTCAAATGGACCAAGCTGTCGCAGAGATGTACTCCATTTAATTTTGGGCTTGCCATTTTCAAACAAGAGGCACAGGGCTAAAGGGGTTAAGTGCATGTGCTACACTCATAGAGAGATCATTCTGGTTCTTTTTGTCAGTATTGTAAAATAAAGAACTTATTTCTATATTTGAAAATGTTGTTTGGAAGAGAAAATATACTTGACCAGATGAAGAAGACAGTGACGTGCCAGAATCCTGCCTGTGACCTGGCAGAATCCTCACCCTTAAACAAACGATAACTCTAGTATTTTGCTTGATTAGCAATCTGAGGATTGATTAACTAATTTATAAGACCAAACGGCAGAATGGCGTGCCAGTTCCATCCCCGACATTATTGCTTAGTGTATCAAACTTAAAATGCTCACAAGACAGCAATTTTGTTCATATTTGCTTCGAGGACGCAAACGCAATGCCATTAACTAATATTAAAACCTTTCTTATGAGGCTTTCAATGTGTGGTCAATATGTTTACGATAATATTTCCCCCCTTAAACACATACTTTTTAATGCCATTTAAAAAAAATAGGGATTTTATTTTCAGTCTTCTTTGTAATGTGCAAAACAGCCACTAGACGGCAGTGCTGGCCTTTTTTTTTTTTTTAGCTCGCCGGGACCAATGTCCGGAGAGCTATTGTCGTACCCCCAGCATCCGTGTCCGCGTCCGTCCGCGTGCAGAAAAACTTTAACCTTGCCCCCCGGCGAGCTTTGTTGTCTTTCTGACAACTCTTGTTCTGTTATGCCTAGTCTGGAGCTAGGTTTGGGCATGTCCTGGGCATGTCTGAGAGGGGAAGTCTCAGAGAATAAATTAAAGTCTAAAAGGTGGGAGGAGGCTGCAAAGAGTATATAAGGAGAAAAATTGAGAGAGTTGAGTAGTAGGAGAAATTGCAAGGAGAACAAGGCCTGTGAAGCTTTTTACGGATTTTTGCCTGTGTTGGAGCATTTTCCTCACCCGGAACATCACCAAGCAACCCCATCTCAAGGGACTGTAAATATTTTTTTCTTGTATTTGTCAATCTTGGTCAGTAGTATAAATTTTAGGTTAGTGTTGGTCTTAGTTGAATTAAATCTGTTTTAGTTTTAAAGGCACTATCCAACGCATTTTGGGGGTCTACAAAGGCCATTTTTCATGGTTGTACCATTTAAACAACCTAATAAAAGACTGTTTGCCACCTTTTTCAATTAAAAAGAAAAAACATATATATTATTTCTCGAGGGAATTCCGTCAGGGTTACAGACGCTCCACTGATCTACATCGTACTCGCTTCTACACCACAGCGATTCAAATTCGGTCAGCGTGACATCATTGACATGCGCAGAAGAGCTTCCGGCTGACTGCTTCCGTATGCTATCAGGAAGTAAACACATCGCGTTGAAAGCCAGGTAAGTTGTCGTTTTTGTCACTGTTTACAACTGTGTTTTAGTACTGCATAATGTAACCGTCCTCGTGAGTCCAATTGTTTCCCACACGTAGCGTCTCCCATCGATCGTACATCTGTCCAATGTTTATTTGGCAGGCCCAATACTTCTTTGTGTACTCAGATTTTCTTTTTTTCGATGTGGTTGGCGAAAAAATTGAAGGTCGGCCCCTCTTCCGTGTTGTTGGACTTGTCGCCATCTTTCTTGGGAAAGACCATCACGTGACCGTGGTTCTAAATATAACTACGCTCGTCATGGCCGACCGTTGTGAATTATTGACTCGTGTCAGTAATTCATAAAAATACTAAAATTTTACTAAATATGCTTTTATGTGGAAAATGATCCTTAGGGTATATACTATGCATGTGTACCTACCAATTTTTTGTAAAATTAGCTGAATCTCCGTTACACCCCAATTTAGGTCATGGGGGGTGCCGGATAGTGCCTTTAAAATTTTGTCTGTCATCCCTTGCGGTCTTGTATGTCGTAGCAAATTGGGGCCATAACATCTTTCATAATCCGATAAACAAAAGATCAAAACGATATACAGAATTATGGAGAGAGTTTTTTCCTAATTAATTATGAAGATTTACTTCCTTGCAGTCTCGTATCAAAGCATAAAGGTAAATTAATCTTTTTGTCACTATCACCTCAGCACCTCTTAATCATTACAGGCTTAATTGACCAGAATAAAAAGTCAAATTGATTGATTGACAATCAGGCATAGTATGTGGATTTGTGGAAACAGGTTGACAAAATCTGGTGATAAAAAAAGAAGTCGTAACTGTCTGCCTTGACCGCACGTCACTGGAAAAAGAATGTGAAATTGAGAAGGGAATTGTGTGAATTAGTCCAGGCTTTAATTTCCCTTTGTGGGTGAGCCTCTTTCAGTACGGACACAGTAATGTTAAGCGGATGGACTATAGAAGAACTCTGCTGGCCATAAGCGGTATTCAATATTCGAATCAGGAAATGAGCCAGGAATGTGAGGTTTGTTTTTAGCCTGACTCTTCAAGCTTGGTACAATCACAGAAAATGGCTCTATATTTTATTTTTTTTCCTTTCTTTGTGTGCGTCCTGCTCCGTTCTTTGAGAAGAGACCATTTAAGCAGATAACTGTACTCAATTGGCTCTGGCTAATATCACTTTCAAATGAAAGCATTATGCCCCTGCCAAGTACCCCCAAAGAAGAATTAAAAATATTGACACCAGGGAGAGGCCAGAAGAAAAGACCAAGCAGTCATGAGCTGCAAGTAAAACTTTCTTCCTCTTTCTTAAACTTAAACTCGACAGATAAAGCAGTTCATTTGCATACAGTGAGTAGACACTTCAGTTTAATTAAATGATTTTTTATTTCATTTATTGACAATTCCATTCTACAGTGCAGTGCCTTTTTCTTTTTCTTTTTTTTTTAATACTTCTTTCAGAGTGGGACTATTGCATTGGCTTATATTGCCCATCTTGTTTGACAGCTCGTTTTTGACAAATATTTGCGATCTTTTGTCTGATTTCATTTAGATTAAGTTTGTCTAATCTGGAGAATGTTTTGGAGCATTTGAAAAGGCATTTAAAAAATATATATTTTTTTTTTTCCCCTTTTCGATTGATAAAGCAATTTAAGCAATTTAAGTCATGCTTTTCTACTGTATGGTACACATTTTATAGAGTGGGCTTAATTACATTTGACTAATATGGCTGCATTTATGCCACCAAACCTGAAGTTAATCAGTTGCGATAAAATCCAGTGATGGTTTTTGTGATTATTGTACGCAAGGACATTTTTTTTCCCCAGGTCTGGCTTTTACCATCTGGAAAATCTGAATTATGGCAGCCTAGTAGAAAGGTAAAAGAGTCCTTGAAAGTCAGAGCAGCCGAATGAACATCCACAATGTCACACATTAGAGCAGTTCTCTGAGCCAGATTTTCAAAGGGAGGAGAGTTGATGTGGCTGATGTGTAATATGGATGCTCATTCCAAATGCTGATGGATTAAAAAGGCTGGAATACTGCTGAAAGGACACTGATTTGGGGAGGAACGGATGGTGGACTCCTTACTAAATCATGACCACTCACACTAGTGTCTGATGGTGGTTTTACCAGGTTTTTCAAAATTGTCTAAATTTAGGAACTACTCAGAGCGGGGGGGGGGGGGGGTAGGAGAGGAGGAGGAGGAGGGGTGAAGCTAGTCCCGGCTTGATTAGATGAGTGGGAGCAGCATTGTGCCAGTTCAGTCCATATTGAATTTGTGTGGTCTTATCTATTCTACACCTTTGTATTCTCATTTGACAAAGGAAATATCCCTAAAGGCTTCAGAACTTATTCTGTTATTCTTAACTTAGTGCATTTTGTTGTATTTTGATGATACGATACTGGTTTCATTTCCAAAGAACCCCTTGTCCCAAACTTTGAGTCGGCCTGCTCTGCCCCAGTTTCACAGATGTTCTGAGATTAAACGGCCGTGGAGAAAACGTATTACATTTCAAATTCCCTTTAGTCTGCAGCTGAAAGTCGTTCAGAGGTTTTTAGAATTAATGAAACGCATTTAAACTGATCCCCATTATGTTTGAGTCGTGGCAGCGTTCAAAATCGAACCCTCAAATCCAAGTCCTGGGCTAATGGGTTTCTTCTACAGTGTACAATTATGGTCTCGTTGATATTCCTTAATCGCAATCTTGCACTCAACTTTTATTTCATACATTTGAAAGTAGGTTGAAATACTCTGTCTGCCCCAAACAGTACCAGTGGATAAGGCATATAGGAGCCTAATAAAGGCCTTGCGCCTCACAGGGCTTAGCTGAAAGGGTTTATGAGATATTTCTCATTAGATGGAAAATGCCAGAGGTTTTGACCGTTTTGGAAATGGATTCAATAAAATCATTTTTTTTTTGTTCAGTTTGTTCAGCTGGCACATCATCGGCAGTAATATGAAAGACCGGTATGAAGAGTAAACCTAGATATTGGATCCTTTTAGCACCCACAGTCTAGTTGTAGGGCACCAACTGTTTCACTCCATTGAGAAATCTATTGTTTGGTTTCCTTCTGCTGTCTTGAGTATTCCAGATCCAAGTGGGGGGGGGGGTTTATGCCATAAGGGAAAGTTCACCACGAACTTCCTCTTGTTGCAAATTAGAGTGATTAGTAGTTTGGCTCTCACCCCCCCCCCACCAAAGTGCTACTTTGTTTTAATTCTACAGCATGATTTAATAGCTGGGAAGCTGGCCAAATTGGAAGTCTTTATTTATCGGGGTTCGGAGGTGTTCGCATGTAGGAATTATTAAAAGGTACGCTGTGATAGAGATGTTCCTTGAAATGTTTAGTCCTGTCAATCAAATATAATGAAATGGCGATGTCTCACAGCAAATTAAGTTCGTTAAACAGCTTAATATTATCTCGGCATGAACGCAAGCAGTGCCAAAAAAATATCTTGGAAAGGTAGAGGAAGGAGGTGTTTGTGGTGTGATTTCATTTATTTATTTACTTATTTTTTTTCCCCCAAGATTATTTTTTGTGTGACAGGGAACTCTGGGATAGCTGACAGCGGAATGGAGGGATTTGTGGTCGCTGGTTCATAGTGTGAAGCTCAGGCTTTCAGCTCAGTCTGTTCCGCTGTGCATATTTGGTTGGTCTGTGCTGTATGACTGGATCTTGGATTGATTTATATGTGTTCTTTTCTTACATTTGGTAACATGGGATGTATCTTGTTGTTCTAGTAAAGCTTTTTTGGGTTTGAATTTGGCCAGGAGGAGTGTGCATGGTGGCACCAAGGGCTGAGGACTGGCCTGGACATTGCCGTCAGGCAGTGTCATCTTTTGGTTTATATTTCCTTGGGCAAAAACAAACTCTCTTTAGCTGGCACAACTGTAGTCTGGCCTGAATACACATTTTTCTGGTCTTTGGCAGCCTTGTTTGAAGATGAGCAGTGCTGCACTGGTGAGGTACACCTACAAGAACAATCTTTTATCGCCTTCCAAATGTTTGTTATAAAATTTGCCTGTTAAAAGAATCTTGTAGGCTGTTTTAAGGTGTTACATCAAAACTGAATACACCTTAAAATGTTCCTCAAGGTCATGCAAACTCATCCTCACAAGCTCTGTTTCCACTAGCAGTTCATCAAGTTATTGTCTGTTGTTCATTTTGCTATCTTTCAGAGTATATAGTCATTAACTGCAGTGGAATAAAATGATGTCTTATAAATCTCACTATTTCTGGTCAATCCATGAGCAAATAAATGTTCTTATTGCACATCGCATGAGTTGTGTTGCTCTGCTGATATACCCGCAATCCGCCTTGTATTCCTAGTGCGCAATTCCAAAATAACCTGAAAGACGTCTTTTATTATCATGGCAAAAACCAGTATGAAAAATACAGCGCAATGTATAGAATTTCAATCTAACTAGCTGTAAAACATGATTGCTCCTGAAATGCACGTCAATACTCAATAAATAAAAAAAAAAACAGGAAATTTGTTAATCGAATAATTGGGTGAATGGTGTGATGGCAATGACTCGAGGGTATTTTGCCTAAATTACTGATTCTTTATCTCCTCTGAATTCTCGTAGTAGTGCACTGGAAAAAACACGCACAGCAAGGTCTCTCGGCATGTTCGATAGCACTGTAAATCCATATCCACAGCCGTTTCGCCAGTGTGGAATTCTCCTCTCCTCACTGCCTGCAGAGATGTGTTTTTAAAAGTGTTGAGCGTAGGTTGAGATTTGGAACTGGTACGAAATGACTGAGTTGCTCTTGCGGTTTCTAGTACATGATGAAGCAAACGATCATACGGCTAATCTGGCCAACTTTGACAGGAAGCAAGTGACATACATGTTAATGCAAGTTGCTTCCTTTTGCCTGTTGGGCTGCGATCTCCTCTTTTCCAATGTTGAGGTCAGCTGGGATTTTTTTTGTTTGTTTTTTTTTTATCTTGACTAAACCAACCTTTCAATGTGGTTTTGCCTTTTCTTCATAAGGACACTTAGTTCATTTTTATGGGACTTTTGTTGATTTCTTGAGAGCACAAATAGCACCCAGCCTTGATAATCTGGAGACGCAAATCGGTAAAAGTTTGTTTTGATATTTGGCCAGCCAGGTGTGCATAAGAACCCTCATATGGGCAATTTTACTCTAACCTAGACCATCAACAATTCTTCGAAAATGAGCAGTAAATCCTACTTTATACTGGGTATGGCTGGTGATGCTGATATGTATTTGGAAAAGCAGCTCATAAGCAATCATCATGCCCAGTTTCAACAAAATCGCCTGACTACTTTTCCTATAATGTCCAAATGTGTCCAAATCTTGGACGGAATATTGTGTCTCATAAAAATTTATCATTTACATGAACTGTTGTAGCTTTTGTTAACTGTTGTAGCTTTTGTTTGCGTGTGTCCACATAAATTTTCTATCAAAATACTAACAGATCGATGTGTCACAAAAAATGAAAGCTATTTGCCTTGAGTGTAGAGCAACTATTTATTCACCTTTCATATTGTTTACTTTACGCTATTATTTCCGTGCAACATGTCCACTCCAATACATTGGTTTGTAACTATTGCCACAGAATGGGGAAGCCCATTATTTTGGATGTATGTAACAGATATTATAAGGAGATATTCAGTAAATGTTCAATATTTTACATTGTTGTTACATCCACATGTTGTCAAGGTACCAAACATCTTCCATCCAAACGTGTCCACTTTGACACATTTGTTGTTCTGCTTGTTGTGTCTTTAGTGTTGCTAAAAATAATACATTCTCTGTTTAATACACAGGCAAATATCAAATCATAATTTTAGTAACTATAAGGTTCTGAAAGGTCAAATGCTTCATTGTTACATGTAGGCCAAGCACAATGTCCAGTGATTATCCACTCCAACACAAGACATGAAAAAATATTTGGCTTCCAGCTGAAGTTGAAGACATTCAAGATGAATCTGCTACCATTAACTTTATGAAGCCCCAGGCGGGACAGAATCATTCGGTATGGCCTGCAAAGCCTGGAAGGGATGCAATCCCTGTTCAAGAGATCCTAGCTGCGTAGCCTGGATGATCTGCCTGCTCCAACTCCCAGAGGACATTTTAGTCTCCCAGATGAAACATACATGGTTGCTGAAGCCACTATGGCCTGTTTAATGAAATGATTGTATCCCCGGACAAAGTCGGAGATACCATGGATGATGTCCAAATGTTTGTTCGCTCCGACACACATGGAGCATGTTCAAATATTCTGTGTTAATGACATTCAAGGCTTAGTTCAGGGTTTTGATGTTAGAGATAATACTGATAACTTTAAGGAGACACAGGAGAACTGTCTTTTCAGTATTATTATGCCTGTTTTGGAAGAATAACTTTAGTTCCTGTACTTATTTTTTTACATTTGGCAAGTAAGTGAAATTCTTTCTCTAATTTTTAATTAGTAGTACTTTGCATTTGCATAAAATATGATTTGGTGGACTTACTCTGCAATATAGATGACCCAACACATGGTTAAAAGGTTTATTATATAATTCTTGTTTATGTCCTAAAAATGTCCACTGCAGCACAAATGAACTAAAATTGTCTTTGAGGCAATTGATGCTAAACAATTGTGCCTATGACAAAAGTAGGAGCACCTTCAGATGGGTCAGTTGTTTGACTTTGGACATAACTAGGCGATTTATTGTGTAATTTGCATAATCTAATAAACAGTTTGGATGAGCATTTTCAAAATTTGCAGATACAACTTGCTGAAAACTTAATTTTCTCAATCGTTTATGATACGAAAATTCCGAATAGACATGGAAGTATTTTTGTATCAAATTTTGATGTTCAGGTGTTATGACAGATAAGCAAGCCCCAGCATTTTGGTACCATATACTGAGATGCTCAGTTTTTTTGGTGGTTGAAGAATTTTCTGCAAGTAACTCAACTTTTTGTTGTTATTGCAGAACTGTCCTAACATCTGTGGCTTACTAATATTATTTTTTCATAAATATAAAATCTGTTGTTTTAATTTCCACTGGAAGTAACATAAGAAAATGCATTTCAAATTTTGACCCCATGAGACATGGATGGTCTAAGTTAGTGTGAAATTGCCCTTATTTGGCTTGACATCCCAAGCCCATTCAGGTTGTTAGCGTTCTTCCTGTAGTTGTAGCGTTTCCATGGGAACAGTTGGGTTCAAGGGAACCTCCTAGTCTGGAGCTTTTGGAAGTTCCGTTCTGACTTGTACAGGCATGGCTGCAGTCTTCAGTCACTGCGCGGTCCTCACTGGGGACTGACTTGGTGCCTCATGTAAGCAAGATCTGGACTTCCTCTGTCCGGAGGGGAGAATGAGCCTTCTGAAGTGGCTCTCTTCCAAGAAACTGTGGAACTACACCAGTTCAACAACCGTGAGTAAATGACTCCACTTGCTTTTGGTCAAGTGTTGTGCGCTTTGGCTGTTCCGTGCAACAAAGCTTGGCTTTCCAGGCTTTCTGTGATATACCTTATCAAGCTTTTCTATTTGAAGTGTAAGGCGACGTATGAGAGCGCCTCGTTCTTGCTGTGGTATTGTGTTTGAAACTGTGTTGACGTCTTTTGCCTCAACCCTTGCGAAGTGCGTGTTTTTCAAGGTATTTGCCTCGATCATACAGTTGCCTTTCTACGAATATCTCGCGTAGCGTTACTGGTCTGAGCGTGCCCAGACAGGTCAAAAAGGTATTCAGTGACTGCAGAACATTTTTGTGTCAACATTCAGTACTTAGGAAAGGATAATCAAGTTTCTAAATAGGTTTGGCCCATTATATAAAATACATCTACTAATTATGACTGCCTTGAGTTCTTATTTGACCCTGTAATTTTGAAATCTGTTTTGTTGCTGGCAAGTGCTCATTCACTATGCAGGCAAAGTCGTCGGAGTGGAAACTGAACCTTGTTTAGGGGAATCTGTCAACAAGTTTTTCAGCATTACCTTCGCGGTTCAGTCTTATCTTGCTATCTGGAGATTTGTCCCCTCTACCCTCAGAATAATGTGCTGAGTTATCGTGGACTGACATTTTACTGTGACACTGGTTTATTTCAGAATTTGAGTGGATGGCTCTTGGGAAGTATGGGTGGATGGCGGCCTGTGGCATTGATTTTTGTTCAGTAGGATTAAAATTCCAGAATTATATATTTGCATAACGTATAACATTTTTTTAAAACCTATTGTACCCTTAATGGGGTTGAGTACTGCATATGCAGAATGAAAGATGGAGAATATGCAAATGAGCCTCAGCTGAACAGATTATGTAGATGCTGAGCCAAACCTCCATGGAATCTCTTTCAGAAATGCACTGCTTTCAAGGAAGCTTGAGTTTCAAAAGGTCTTGTGTGAATATGATGTCAATTAATTTTATATCATCACTTTGTGTTCAAGTGCAGCATATTCATGGTGAAGGTCATTTTGCCTTCTCATGAATTCGTGAAGGTTTTTGTTTTCCGTGCAGTAAATGGCATGCATTCTATTTTCATGATCACTCAGAGGTTCTGTAAATATGTTGCATTCATTCAGCATGATATCTGAGACTTTTCTCTATATGTGATCTCATTATTATGCCTCCATCACACACTGTGCGGGTGGCACACGGTTTCCCAGTCATTTGTCTGTGTGTCCATCACACATATTTTGTGTGTGCAGTATCTACTTAAGGAGTGAACGGGCTTTGACCATATCAGATATGGTAACTCCCATAGAGGGTGGACGAACTGAAGAGGTTTTGGCGGTCATCTGGTCAAAGGTCAAGGTCACATAAGGTCAGCTGTGGAGTCCGCAGACCAAAATCTGGGGCCTATAAAGCTATGGCCGGCTGAGGCATAGCAGACTTTGACCTTGTCAATCTATCCAACAGCCCTCAATCTCATTCTGTTTCTATACATTGTCTCAAACAGCCCTGTAATTCTGGTAAATCTAACAAAATCTTCAAATTCCAGGCTGAGTTCATAGCACCTGATCAGGTTTGATTTCGAGGTGAGCTCAGAATTACATTTAATGTCCAAAGTCTTCAGTATTCAGTAAGTCTTTCAGCAAAATGGTACAAGGAGGGAAAAGCACTGGGCTTCTGTGGTGGAGCTGGGAGAATGAGATGATGCATTGTGGGAAAGGGGAGGTCAGTGCAGATGATTGGATGGCAGGGAGAGGAAATGGCAGTGGAGGTAAACTCGGGGTGTTTCTACACCGGCCTCATTTGGTTCAGTTGAATCACACCAGAGTTTGTTTTCCTTCTTGGTGCGGTTCGTTTGGTTCGGTGTGAAAGGAGCAATCATACCAGGAATCGCACCAAAAGCCTGCCAAAACAGGCGTATGCTTTCAAAAGAACTCTGGTGCGGTCCGTTTTGATGAGAACATGAATTGAACTAGATCAGACCCAACGCTAAAAGAACTGGGTATTTTGAACTAAACCAGCTACCGTAGTGAGGGGCGCAGTGCATTTTGGGATGAGGATGCAAATTATCCGCTTATTCTGACCAATTGAAAAGAACCTGAGGAAATACACTCTGAGACCCATCTGGCCAATGGGTGATAGGAATATACTCACGTGACTTGTTTTACAAACTCATCAACTGATTCACACCAAAATTAAAAAATGCGGGGTGAAAGTGGACCAAAACAGCAAGCAAATTTAAGAATGTATACGTTTTTGCACTTGGTCCACACTTATTAAACCAAACTACCGGTGTGAAAATGCCCTCAGAGGATTGTTGTCAATAAAGCCAGGACCGAACAAAGAATTAAATTCTGCCTATTGTCAGCGTGGTTACTGCAGTTATTTCTACATTATGCTGAATTTTTCACATCTTGCGTGGTTGCTCAGTGGGTAATATTGTCGCCTCGCTGAAATAAGGTTGTGGGTGTTAATTAGGCCTGGGGCCTTTCTTTATGAAGTTTGCGTGTACTGTCTTTGTTTGTGTGGGTTTCTGCTTGGCTCTGGGTACTCCTGTTTCCTCTTATTGTCCAAAGACAGGCATGTAGGGCTAATTGGGGGCCTGCTTCAAACCCACAGCCTTCTCGCTGTGAGACTGTGGTGCTACTTTCGCTAAAATAACTCCTGCGGTGTTTATCTTTGAGTGCAGCAGGTGTTAAAAGATGGAGATTGATTGTGACGGGGTTGACTGAGATGCTGACTGCTTTCAGATCATTCCCCTGTTACTAGAGCAGGCTGAACGGCACCAGCTGGTCTCTGATTGGCTGTCCACTCCGTGTCATTACTCCTCTGAACCGTAACATGCCCTGAGCAGATGCATCCCTATGCCTTCAGAGAATTAATATAGCAAAGACGCCTCTGTATTTAAATTTTTCCAATCATAGGCTTCTTTACTACTGTTATCATCAGAGGTTCCCAGGGTCCCTAGGTCTATTGTATACAAAGAAATAGCTATTTTTTAAAATATCTATTCTAACATTTTCAGCCAGCAGTATCTTAACTTAGACTTTGCACTAACCCTTTCCATCTCCAATGAAAGGGCTGCCTCCAGTATGGATCAGCATTTGTAATTAACGTTTTGTCTGAATCTACCGGGCTGTGTTGATAAGCATTACTGCGGTATCGTGTGCTTAATGCAAATTTGTTACTAATAATGGCCATTAGAAATGTAATTATGGGCTTTTTCAGGCTGCAGTTCATGTAGTTGTGATTCGTAATTTTGGGTGAGCTCATCCATGGCGTTCTTGCGGGAGCTTTGCAGCAGCGAGAAGATGAAAATAAATGAAAGATGTGAATAGTCGTGTGCGGCGAGTCCGTGGAGATTGGGATTACATGTCCTCTCACTCTGCTCGTACTCCCTCAGCGACGTGAACTGCTGTGGCGTCGTCTTTCATGTCCCAGCTGATGCGCGCTGTTTGTTGTTAGTGTAGATTTTCGAATGGGGAAAGCTGTGCTCAGGTTAGTCCTGTGGGCTTCTAGGTGGGGGTGGGGGGGCAGAAGTACGGCCTGTGGTTTGGGAGCTTTGCAAAGGGCTCCCTTTGGAATATCGAATATCGAAAAATCCTGCTGTTGGTTGTGCTGGCGTTGATTGAGAGAAATGGCCTGTGAGCACATGCGCCATGATGGGCCCCCTATTGCTGAGTGGGTATGGTCTCTCGAGCCAAAACCAGTTCGGTTCAGAGGCATTCAGTTGCTTTGTGGTTAATGTGCTTGTCTGCGACCTGAATGGATGTTCGTTCATGGCCCAGTGAAGCCAAAGTGAGGTCAGTGCAGCTGTGGGGTCCTTGTGCAAGGCTTTCGCCATTCACCCAACATTGCTCAAGGCGGGATCGGCTCTTTACCTTGTCTAACTCTTAGTCTGTAAGTCCCTTTGCATAAAGATGTTGCATAATAACTCTATTAAGCCTCTCCTCCTAAAGTAATTGATAACGGATTGTGAATATATGCATAGTTTGAAAGCGTATAATATTGAGAGCCCATGAGAAAAATTTCAGGCATACTTGACCATTTAATTCAAAAGTTATGAGCGTTTTTGTGAGGCAGTCCGAAGGCCATTACTGAGCTGCCATTTTGCCACCCGGAAGGGCGGTGCAAGACGTCACATGGGCGCAAAGGAGAATCTCCACTCATTACTCTTCTGTTGGCGCATTTGGTCTTCTACCGTGAACTTGCATAAATTCAATATTTGGTTGCTGTTTTCTGTACACAAGACCATGAGAAGAGCACTTACCTAAAGCCTGACCATCAGTGACATTTGTTTTGAATCATTAAGAATGAATTAGATGCATTTAATTGTTGCTATACAGAGCTGTTGTGACATTACATCATATCTTCATGATGACGCGTTTCGCCTGTATTTGCGTCATTGCATTGAGTTTGAATGTAATCTGTAATGCGAAAAATTTGTTTACCGTCCGATGTGAAAGCGGCTTAACTCAGACACAATCAACCAAAGAAAGAGTTTTACAGGCATAATGTGTGTTCGATTTGCTTTGCAACAAACTACTGACATTAGGTAGAACTAGCTTGCGGACTTGATGATAATAAAGAAGTGGTCTGCTCGGCTGCATCCAAGGAACTGCTCTAACGGCGGATTATTGTGGAAAAATTAGTTTTGCGTCGGATATGAAGGCAGCTTAACTCAGACACAGTCAACCAAAAAAGGGTTTTACAGGCGGAATGTGTGTTCGATTTGCTTTGCAACAAACTATGGACGTTAGGTTGGACTAGCTTTCAGACTTGTAGATCATAAAGAAGTGATCTGCTCGCCTGCATCCAGGGAACTGCTCTAACCGTGGATTATTGTGGAAAAATCACTGATGTGCCTGACATAGCAGATGTGTATAATGATGGGGTTCGATTTTGCTGCTAGACATTTTACAATCGACTGAAAAAGTTTCACAGCTGGAATGTTTTTTAACGGTTTGCTTTGGAACCAACAGTGGACGTTGGGTAGCCTAGCTTGCGGACTCGTATTGATCATCAAGAATTGGTCTGCTCGCCTGCAGCATCTAGGGAATATTTTGTCTAATGCTTGTGGATTATCATGGAAGAAATTCCAGATGAGGTGGCTGGCATGGATTTTATCGGTTTACAAGAAAGGGTAGGATATGCATTTAATTGATTATGGGCCTGATGACAGGCATGCCAGCTGACAGGGAGGTATGTGAGCGAGACGTAGGCGAGCCTGCACCAACTATCACTGACCGTAACTTCAGGGCTGTACAGTTACAATGCTTTGATGTGCGGCTAAACAAAGCCAGAGTACCTTAACTCAACCTCAGCTTCCCGAAAAAAAGGTTAAGCATAGTAACTGCAGTTACGGCGTTCTGTGATGATTTCTGGTGGGAGTTTTGGAGTTGCTGACGACACAGACCTTGATTTTTTTTCATAAAAACAATCAAATTGACTCAAAATATTCATCCACATGATAAAGGAGGTATCAATACCCCCAAAATGACATGACTCCTTTTCGACTAAATGTGATATTACTATGTTTTGCCTTTGCACGGCTGCATAGAACGTGCGGCCATGCTGCTGACCTGTACCAGTGGCCACCCAACCGCTGTACACGCAGGCATATTGTTCTCTCTCTCTCTTGGCCTTCTTGAATATTTTCACGAATAGTAGGGTCTGTTTGTGACTAACAATGTCCTTTGGCACAGAAAAATGGTGACTGCAGTGAGTAATTTAACAACTATCCCAATGCTTGTGCAGTCTCACTATCTTATAGCTTCAATGTGCTGCGCCCATGTGACGTCAAAGCATCTCCACGAGGATTCTTCTGATTGGTTGAAATATTTTCAATGGTGGCATCTATGAAATCGTCAATTCTGCTTCAGTACCGACTTTCGGGGAGTTCTTTTTGGAGACTTTTGTATGAGCTCTGTATGTTCAAACATTCGCATGAATCGTTAGTTTATGACATGATTAATCTTCCAAACTGTATTTAGAAATTCGTTGTCTATTCTTTTAAGCCTTGAGCGGCAATGTCATTACCTCCGCCAACGAAGTGTGGCAGGAGGTCATGTGATTAGTTCCATTTGTCTGTTTGTGAACAAGATAACTCTAACAGCAACAAATGGATATCTCTGAAATTTTGTGGATGGGTCGCTATTACATTAGGGATGGACCCTATTGATTTTGACCGCGATCAGTCAAACAATATGGCTGCCAGGGCAGCCATTCTGAAATACTATGACACGCGATAGCTGAACTTTGCACCCACTCGCCAAGATTTGGACTGTGCTGCCTTGGCGGAGGTTGGCACTCTCGGAGTTGAGTTTTATGATTGGTAGCGCTCTCTTGGATTTGAGCATTTGTAACATGGTGGTCGTCCCTCCGAAAGCGCCTATGAATTCCAAAACCCTCACTTCTTGAGAGATGTGATCCAGTTTGAACCTGCAGGGAGCAACAGCCCCAGTTTTTCAGTCTGTGTGTGCTGCTGCCCTGCCGAATCCGTTGGCTGTCTGCCCTATGCTAATGTGCATTAACCTATGCTAATACTACACTAATGCGAATTCACAGATTCACAGGATGCCTTCAGGGACAGAATTTTCTCTTCTTATCGCCTGCATCATCTACATGCGCTTCTGTCATACGTTTACCGATTGCACCTTCTGCAGGAAGACATGAATGCGTGATAGTGGCAGGTTTGTGTTGTTGCAAAGCCATTTTTTTAAATATTTCCATACTGCTCGAAAAACAGATTTATTTCTGGCGTTGTTGAGAAGCTGTTTTTCAGTTTGCATGTTATGAACATATTAAACAAGTTTATCTCACGCTGTTAGCACGGGTCAGTATGTACTGGAAACGCCTCCAGGCCAGCTCTGGTGTGGCTGACCATTCAGGTTAACAGCTGTGTATGTAATACTGCTTTTTTTGTAATTATTTTTATCTTCCCCTCTCTTTGGGCTCTGTTGGCCCCCAGCACATTCTATTACTATGTCCACAATTGCACATTCTCCAATTGCTGTTTGACTGCAATTTTCACTTTTATAAAGTGATCGTTGAGTCGTTCAAAACCCTTTGAACTCTTCTTGAGGCTGCTGTGCATTAGCTTAGTCAACAGCCTCTTTCAATTTGATGATTTGTGTCTGGACTGTTGCTGTCACAGCTGTTGTCCGAGCACTGCGTTTTCATTTTAACAGCCTTGATGAACCGTTTCGCACTTCTCCAAAAAGGAAAAAAAGTAAATTAGTCAATACTGGTTCTTACTGGATTGAATCTTTTTATGGCCATTCAGTCTCACCAATTATCGGAGCAAAGTCAGTGCTGCAAGAGTATAGCAGATTGGGGGGGATGCTTGTCCACCCAATTTCAGAACATGGCCCCTGGACCCTCTGAAACTGAGGCCCCCCACCCCTTCAAAACCACTCATATCCTTGCATTGCTGAATGCGCCACAACTGTATTTTAAAAATGATTGAAAAAGTAAAGCAATATGACAATGAGCCAAAACATTAAACCACCCTGACTACTGTGCATGTCAAGGTCTGCAGATAGACCTTAGATCATAAGCGAACAATCTGTTCACACAGTTCATGTGTTGGATGTGGGAGAAATGGGACCTGAGCGGTTTTGACTCAGGCCAAAACATTATGGCTAGACAAGCTGGCACAGTATCTCTGAAGCAGCAAGGTCTCTAGGGCATTCCCAGTCAGCAGCGCTGTCTACCTACTGACAGTGGTCCCAGGGCTTGACATTAGCTGCTTTCATAGTGCGTTCCCGCGAATGTACCGCTATATTGCCATGAAGATCTGTGGCGGCTTTTCACCTTGGCGCATTCATAGTGATTCCAGGAAGGCGTGATATTTAGGACGTTTCGTAGTGCAGCAAAGCGTCGCGGAACGAGAGGGGACTGAAGGAATGAACGTTGTGCTGTTTCTCGCTGTACAGATACTGCATATTCAGGCAAAGATGTTGTTCATTTTGATTAACATGTTTCGTTTACTGTCGGACTCGAGTGAAGGGCGTGTTTCTGCTATGAAAAATGCCCTGGAGGAGAACATTCGGCGCAGGCAGAGACTTTTCGAGGAAGAGAGGCGAGCGGATTCTGCACCCTGGAGACGAAGACGTATGGTAATTTCAAGTCAGTCGGCACTGATCACGGAAAGAAGAATTTGTCACGCACGACCTCATATTTTACGCCTTACCGGGATGGCCGATTCATAGTGGTCCCCCTTCTGACAGTCCCACCAATTTTACGCCACTGTGACTATCTCCGAAGGCGTTACAGAGATGATCATTTGATCCCCCTTCTGGCGCTTTCATAGAGAAAGCGAGACGTTACCGAGGCGTAAATATCGTGGCTTGAAACGGCACTATGAAAGCTCCTATTAGCTTCTTTTGTCACTTGCCCGTTCGGCCAGACAGGGGTTAAGATTCACTTAACGCCCCTCATATATCACTTGAACTCTGTACTGTGACTTTTGCTGAAGAAATACTATTAACCAACAACAGTGCAGTGTTTCAAATGCTGTTATTCGTAAAACAAACCCCATAAAAACTCATAACAACACAATAATACTGAATATAACCTAAGCTACGAAAGTTTAAACAAAAATTTTTAGTTTTTTTAAAAGTAAACAAAACTGTTTGAGAAAATTACTCAAATATGTCCAATGAAATATACTGGACTAAATATCACAGTAACTGAATGCTGTAATGGAGCGTTACAGCAAACTGGATCTCTCGAGGATTGTTTATTCAGAAATTCAGACGCACATCCTGTGCTTCATCTTGTTGCAAGTTTCTTTGAGGAGAAATTTGCCGCCTCAGAGTCAATCTTGTAGGCTAGAACACATACAATGGGCTCCTAAATTACTGGCACCTCTGACTGGTATTTCACAAAGAATACTTCAAAAAATTTCTGAAAAACAGATTTTGAGAAAAGCTCTAAATATCAACATGTGATAAATACCTACAATATTAAGCCTCCAATGGAACCAACCAAAATCATCGAATGATTTAATTAAAAATCAGTGTCCTCCAAATCAAGGTTTCACAATTAATGGTACCCTTAAAGATTATTGTAAATAACACCTACCAAAATTAAATCAAGTATTAAATTCCACTTACTTAAATTTTATCCCAGTGTTAAGGAGCTATATTGAGCCATTACATCACTGTCTGTTTCACTAGGGTATAAAAATGAGGTAACACATGCAGTTTCCCTCTGTCATCCAGCACCATGGAGAAAACAAAACAATTGTCAATTTTGGCAGATGGTTTTAGACCTTCATAAATCTGGTACTGGCAACAAGCCGATTCGCAAATGATCGAATATGCCACTAAGCACTGTAAGGGCAATTATCAAATAATTCCAAAGATATTAAACTGTTGAAAACCTTGAGTATAGGACACAACTGCATTTTGCTCCCTTGGATACTGTAGAGGATGGTGAGAGAAGCAACAAAATCTCCAAGATTCACTGTGAAGGAATTGCGGGCTTTGATGGCATCCTGGAGTCACCAGTTTTTAAAAAGCACCATCGGACACCACATTTACAACCACAAACACTTTGGAAGGGTTGTCGGAAGAATGACTTTTCTAACCAGAAGACACAGAAGCAAGTGCATGGAGTTTGCCTAACATCATTTAAATTATTACTGGAACAAGGTGCTTTGGTCAGATGACATTAAAATTGCACGTTTCGGTCAGAGACAGCATCGGCTTGTTTTGAGTCAGAACCAAGATCCATACCAGGAAAAACACCTCAAACACACAGTGGAATATGATGGTGGGTCAGTTTTGAACTTTCTTAATTCAAGAGGTCCAGGGGCACTGGTTAAGATTAATGGCATAATGAATTCCACCAAGTATCATGATATTCTGGCTGAAAATCTGTTTACCTCCATCAGAATGCTGTGCCTTAGCCGTAGATGGACTTTCCAACAAGACAATGACCCGAAGCATACCTCATTATCCACACAGAAATGGTTGTGTGACAACAAAATCAATGTTCTGCAATGACCATCTCAGCCGCCAGACCTCAATCCTGTTGAAAATCTGTGGGCTGAGTTGAAGAGGGCAGTCGATAAATGTGAAGGATCTTGAGAGGATGTCAAGTTTGCACGAGACTCTATGCTGTTATCCTCAACAGAGGTGGTTGCACTATGTACTAAATGAAGGATGCTGATTGTGAAACCTTGATTTTGTTGAAATTTATTTTGTATTAAATGATTTTAATGATTTTGTTTGTTTGCATCGGAACATTAATAGAGTAAATTATTCCACACACGTTGGTATATTCCGTTCCTCTCTAATTATATTATATATGTATCTTTTGTTTAGTTTGTGCATTGCCTGTCAGAGGTTCTAGTAATTTTGGAGTCCACTGTATATACATCTATATATACATCTGAGCTAAACCAGGCAGTGTTTCATTCATAGACAGTAAAAGAAGTGCACGGCAGGATGGCGCTATTTTCAACGGGAGAGTGTGAAGCTCAATTGAATGAGTTTTCAATTGGGCACCACGCCTACTGCGCAGGTTCGAAGTCAGCTCGCTGATGTAAACCAACGTCCTGAGAAGCGGTAACTCCTCTGATAGATGTATCCTACGCATATTTCCCAGCGAGCAAGCGATTGCGTCTGTCAGTATAGTCTGATTCCGTTCAATGTTATGTTTTGCAAATTATTATTTCATAGGTACTTCACTTCGTTAGCGATGTGCCTCAATCGTCTTCTGTCTATGATTCGTTATGGGCTTCTTATCTAAACAGGATAGTTATTTACACTGGCATTTCACCTCACTTTTAGCATAACCTGGTTCCATCGGATAAAAATGCTTACTATTAGACCATAATGTTACATACAAAGTAAAGACGTCTGCTACAAAATGTAGTTTGTAGGATATTATGTTTTTGGTCCAGCCCCTGCCGCACTACGTGTTTACGCGATAACTTCAGTAATATTTCAATTACAAATTCCAAATTTTGCACATAAGTAAGTATCATAAAGAGGAAGAACTGATTCGATTTTGGACAATTTATGATGTCTAGATTGGCCACCAGGGGCCAAAAACTGATTTCACTGTTAACACGGTAACTGCAGTAATATTTCTATTAGGAATTCCAACTTTTGCATATAAGCAAGTATCATAAAGAGGAAGAACTGATTCGATTTTGGACTATTTAAAGTTTCTAGATTGGCCACCAGGGGCCAAAAACTGAAAAAAATCACTGTTCCGCGATAACTTCAGTAATATTTCAATTACAAATTTCAAGTTTTGCGCATAAGTAAGTATCATAAAGAGGAAGAACTGATTCGATTTTGGAAAATTTATGATCTGTAGATTGGCCACCAGTGGCCAAAAACTGATTTAAATGTAAACGCGATAACTGCAGTAATATTTCAATTAGAAATTCCAAGTTTTGCATATTTGTAAGTATCATAAAGAGGAAGAACTGATTCGATTTTGGACAATTTACAATTTGTAGATTGGCCACCAGGGGCCAAAAACTGAAAAAATCACTGTTTTTATCATATCTCTGGAAATATTTGTCCGATTGACCTCAAATCAAGCGCAAATGAAAGGTCATGGCCTGAGGATGTGTCCCATGGTGACATTATACCTGTTAGGTTCAAAATTTTGACACATGGTAGAGCTTTGTCACATAAAATTCACCATTTTTGCTATATCTTTATAACTATTTCTTCAATTGACATGTAACTATGTGCAACTGCAAGGTCATGACCTCACAACATGTCACATGATGACATCATACCTGTATGGTTCAATATTTTGCCACCAGCTGGCGCTTTGTGATGGAAAATTACCATTTTGGCCATATCTTCAGAACAATTTGACCAATTGACCTGAAATTAAGTTCAAATGAAAGTCTATTCAAGGTCTATTCAAGGATTGGGGAATTGGAGGATTGGGGGCGTTCGGGGATATACCCCCAGCCGTTGCCTCCGACGGCATAAGCCTAGTTTCTCTGTAGAAAATATTATCGCTGACACGAAGGCTCATAATGTTTTTAGTGTAAAGTTATTTGATGTCAAAAGTCAGGCAAAATGAATGGGGGTGAATGGAGAAGCTACTGCTGGTTGATCATCTGCTATCCTCTAGAGCAGTGATTCCCAAAGTGTGGGCCGAAGTGTGGTGGTACTGCAGGTGGGCCGTGAGAGGTCATAAAAAATATGATTCATTTTTGCAAATATGATTTTTTATGATTTTTATTGTAAAATATTTATTGCACGATTTGAAAAAATATTTAGAAGTAATAACCTATTGAGCGTTATTGACCTCACAATATTTTAGGAACCTTATATAGTTATGATCGGAACGTAGCTTTCTGGTCATCATCACCGGGGGTCATAATCGGAGGAGCACGTACTGGGTTCGATAATTAATTCTGTCTTGTGTGTACACCACAGATTAAAAGTTTGGGCTTCCTTTATCCCCCTGCTTTCATTTCAATCCTGAATCTTTATAATAATAATGATAATAATAATAAATAAAAAACAATACAACAATTATTGTTGTTGTTGTCGTTTTTTATTTATTTTATTTTATTTATTTTATTTTCTTAACAACAACAAAAATTATTGTCGTTGTTAAGTGTTCTGAGAATGCATAATTTCGTCTATGTACTGTTTATAGGACAAAGGTGGGCTGACGACATTTTTTAGATTTTCAAGTGGGCCCTGATTTGGAAAAGTTTGGGAACCCCTGCTCTAGAGCGTTCAATTGAGCTTCAACTACCGGGTGGTTTTTTTTTTTTTCCCCAGAGAGGCGGGCGTTTGGGTTGTCTTCTGCTACATTAGTCATATACACCATCACTTTGTATTCACCCCAATAAAATCAAAGGAGTAGTACACCCTCCTGTGCTCCAACATCCTGTAACAAGGAAAAGAAAGGCAGTTTTTATGTTTGTTCTGCTCCCACTGCTGCTACAAGCTGGACTGCAGTCTTTCAGATTGCACTGTCTTTCGGCTGTCCGTTTGCCTGTTAAACATGGCAAAAGCGAACAGAAAAGCGGGTTTAAAACCTGGGTCCAAAAACTACTGTCATCCCCAGTATTTTGGGCTCGTTCCCACGATTCGTTGTTTGGCTCAGTACTGAATTTCAGCCAGAAGGTCGGACTGAACCCATTCGATAAAATCATGAGTTCATGAGTGGGAGAAATTCAGGACTGTTCGCTTTCTGAACCCTGGACTCTGCAACTGATAGGATAAAGCTGTCCATTTTAGAACAGCTTTTTTTCCATTTTTTTACCAATTGTGCCTGTTTGGCAAGCGCGGCAATGCAGATGAGCTGAGATGCAGGCGTGTAGCTGAACAGTGCAAGAAAGTGTGTTCAGTTCTTCATATTTGCAAAAAAAACCTGAGCAACTGCAATATTCCTGCTGTGTAAGGAGTTAGCATGGTCAGTGTTATCAAGGATTGAGCTCTTCAGCCATCTTTCATTTGAGATCTTCTTCTCACTTTCTGTGATATTATTCATGCCACCGTTTTGCGGACGTTTGCCCATGAGTAAATGAAAACGAGCAATGATTGTTTTGCATGGGATTGAAGAGGAGCTCTGCCGTCTTTTGGGAAGGAAAGAAGTTGGTTCCTGTTTAAGCCAGTGGAAATGCTCCAGCACTCTGTGTTGGCTTGGTTGTCTCCGCAGAGGGCTTGATAACCATTTCTCTTACCTACTTTCTCTTACATTTTTACTCATGAAAAATGGGTTTTTCCACTTTTCCTTGCAGAGTCAACAAATGTGTTGATTAATTCTTGCGAACGATGTTCTGGAATGGCGGTACATGCTGACTGCTAAAGCGTATGGATGAATGATAGTGCTGAAGATACGATAACTTTGTGGTGGGGGGGGGAAACTGACCAAAATGTCCAAAAAAAGTCTTTCTGAAGTATCTCAGCAAACGCTTAGAAAGAAAATCCTGAAGCCTTGGAAAAATGGTTGATATGGCAGAAACTGAGTGCGTACTTCAAAAGTTTTCTTTCCCATGCATTATATTTAAGTACAAATTTGTTTTTCTGTGGTTGAAGGATTAGCCAAGTAAGACTCACGCAAGTGCGAATGACATAACAAAGTGCTACACTGCTGAAAGCGCATAGTGCTTTGAATACTACTCCATTGTTCTGTAGACGTGTGGTTGCCAAGATTCTCTCAAACCAGGGATGTGAAATCACAACTATGTTAAGGCAACGGCTTACAATCTCTGAAGTGACTTGCCTCTTTCTGAAACACCTAATCCATATCTAATAGAGCGTAAAACAAGTGGGCTGATCATCCCTGTCTTGACATGTCAGGACATGTGTGGAGTGCAAGGCTGTTTTGAGCATGCTGCTGCTTGTATTCTAGAGAGGAGCTGTGCTTTTGTTGGTGTCCGTGATCTCATGAAGTGTATGTAAACATCAGGCCACACTTTAAACTGGAGGACAGCGCTCTTGTCAAACCTGCTTTGATTTTGGAGTATAGCACAGATACAGTAGGCTGCGAACGCAGCATGCTTATTTGAGAAGTGCATATCACTGCTTTGTTATTTCAGGGTGGCAGGCAGCACTCTCACGTCCTAGGAAACAGGCTACATTGAATGCAACTGATATTTAAAAATATATAAATTTTTTGTGGTCCACGCACTTGAAAATGCATCATTCACCATCAATGCAATCATTTTCTTTATTTTTATTCTTTTCTTCCTGAAAAGCTAATATTCCCCAGGAGGCTATCAGCTGCCGCTCTTGACTGGGGTAGGCCTTGATCCAAACAGCAAAAACCTGTGGAGGCTCCTACTTCTACTGCCATCTACTGTACCTGCGTGTTACTGCAAGATGATAGTCCAACATTGAGCATTATAGCTAGGGTCTCAAACTGGTCCGTAGAAGGGCCACGGGGCTGCAGGTTTTCAATCCAATGGAGCAGAAGCACACCTTATACAACTAGTTTAATCAACTGATCTCAGCCTGCACAGTTGATCAGTTGTATCAGGTGTGCCTCTGCTCAGTTGGAATGAGAACCTGCTGCCCCTCGACCTTTCAGAGACCAATTTGGGACCCTTGCTTTATAGCATTCAACCCTAAATTGCACTTAAGTTATTAAGGCATGAGGGAATTAAATGTTTTGTTCAGGTTAAAAGTTTGTGGGTTGGTCTGAAACTCAGAATAGGTTGGATTCAGTTTGTGGGCTGTTTATCCACGCATATTCTTCATTGTCTTTTCCTTTAATATTATTGGTTTCACATACTAGACAGGAAAGGTCACTTTAAATATATGTGCATCATCAACAGCCTTGTAAACCGACATGGTGAATGGACATGAATTTAGAGCAGGAGCATCACATAGCCTGAGATGTGTCTCGTATAGGTATGTTAATCTGTAATCTATATGTGTGTAACTTGTCACCTCCTTGGCGTTGTTGTCAGAATGATTGCTGTTTATGCTATGGGGCATGCCGATCAGAACGCTTCCCTTGCGACCCCCATATGCACACCACCTAAATTTGGTCTTAAAATCCTCAGATGAATTTATTCAATTTTATCAGTGTGTTTCCCGCATCAGGAAGTAGAGCAATTTTTTAAAATAGTGAAATCAATGACTAATTCATCATCAATAAAATTTATTGATGAAAATTTCAACCAATAAAATGCTCTGTTTCATCGATCTTTGTTGCCAACTAACGCTATCCTAATGCTGCCGCAGTTGATTGTCCCGATTGGTGTATGAAATGTTTACATTGAAGGATATCGCCGAATGAACCAATCACGTTTGTCATTAGTCAAACTCTGATTTGTAATCATTATACTCAATTTATTTATGTTATACAAGTTGTATTATTTGTAAAAATGATAAAGATTTGTATGATTATTATACAAGTTAGTATTTTACAGATTTGTATAATATTCATACAAATATTATCATAGACTTCTATTCATTACAGATCCATTATTTCAGTTGTAATTTACTTGTGCAATATCTAGTTTAGATAAAAGTTATATAATGTGAGTCTCAAAAATAACATTTCAAAAGGTATGTCACCAATTTATAGATAACTTGCTTTATACATGTATAATGATTTGATAATTACATGAACACCCCTGCTTCTAGCTTAAAACTGCGCAGATTACAGGCATCCAAGACACTTGGATTTATGATATCATTTGCTGTTTACTAAGAAAACATGTGCATTGTTTTTAAGGCCTATGTCTGACCCTGAAGAGACTTATTATCATAATGTTGGCAGTCCTTCAGGAACTAGATCATAGTGGTTTGGCTATCAAATACTATCAGGACTGAATTTAGTCCACCCTTTCGCCTCACACAAAGTGTTTAGAATGTAAGCCAATGGCTGGTATTCACAAAGAATGAATATGTTTATTGCTGGAATAAAATAAATCATGGACTAAAGTTTAGTCCATCAGCTTCATTCCATAGTGGCGTATGGTGCATACAAATGTAAACCACCATACACTGATAGGGAATGAAGCCGCCGAGTCCTTCACTAAGTCATATCAAATAGACTTATTCCTAGACTATTTCAAGACTTAGTTTTGACACAGATAGATTTATTCTTGGAATAAATGTATTCCTCCTTTGTGAATACCAGCCAATGTTGTCATCTGTCAAAGGACCTTTAATGCTAAAATTTGGATGTATAAAGCTGTAAATAAAAGAAAAAGTTAAAAAGACTTGAACTTCTGAGGCTGAGGCTGTCGTTATAATATCGTGTTTTATTAGGGAATTTTAGATTTTGACAACGGTAAGTTCTACTTATTATTGTGCAAAGGTAAAATTGACAATGGTATACATATAGACAAAAGTTGCACTACATGCAATGGTATCAATTTTACCATCCTATAATCCATCATAGTCGAAACCTGAACAACTGATTTGGATCCTGGTGAAATATAAAGGAACAATTAAGACCATTTTAAAATGTCAGCGTTAAATGTTAATTTGAGATTGAAGTACTCCTGAAATTCATTTAAAATACCATCATCCTGAATAAAATGGACAAAATGCAAGGAGGAATCCACAATCAAACAGTTGGTATATAATGTTTATTGTACAAACATTGGAAAATACAATATTGCCTCAAGTGAAGATTATTTTTTTAAAAATCATCCAGTGAACGTTATAATCATTGACCTTGACAATAATTCAAAACCTGATGCAACTTGCAAGTCAATATACATACCACAGAGTGAATCCTAACAGTTCACCTATTAATGATATTGAGTACCCAGCTTGTCTTTTTAAAAGAACTTGTTTTTTGATATTTCATTTAGGTGGGAATTCCCGGGAAATGCTCTACGTTCTGGCATGGGAAATGTCGGTAGTGTGATAAGACATACATTTCCCACATTTTAAGACCAAATTCAGGTAGTGCCATAGTATATTGGCATTGGCCTGTGACCTGGAGGCAAGGCCATTTGGTCGTGACCTCAAAGGATACTGGCTGAAGCCCCTTTGTCGCCGCAGTAAGATCAGTGCAGCTGTTTAGTGCTTCTGTAACGCCCTTAACCCCATTGGGTAATTCCATGAAAATATGGACAAAGACCTTCAAAAATTTTCTCTCAAATTTCTTCGGAAATCTACATTTTTAGTGAGTGGAACATCATGTACTTCAAGGAAAAATATTGAATTTGATATTTCCAACCAAATTCTGTCAGAATCCTACTTATAACATCTCCGGAGTTAAAATGACAAAATGTCATTCATTTTGGGCTTCAAGCACTACCTGCCTCCTTCATCATGTTTTCGGGTGCATTCTTGACATCTGTGTTGATTTTATATTTTGAAACTTTGGTCAAGTGTATTTTGATGGCTAAATTTCCACATCTGTTCCAGATTTTTCAGGTTTCTGAGTTGAAATTGGGTAATGATGGTGGTGTAACACGAGTCACAACGTATTTTTTCTTCCGTCTTAATAACCCCTGGCAGGCTGTAATTGTTCATACTACTGTTGCCCGTACCTAACAAAATTGTACTACCAGTACGCATATCTAGTCCTCATTTGCAGCTATGTAAGACATTAAAAGTTTGATAATGCCAGTCAAGTGTGATGCCAGTCGCACTCATTACATAATATCTCTACTTATTGGTTGAAAAAATTTTATTCCCTTCAGTACACTTTAAAACCTCATTGAGTAGTAACACTGAGGGTGTTGATTATTTTCTATGCTTGTATACTTTCAGGAGAAATGGCAATCGAATTCAGTGTGTTTTTTTTTTGTGTTGTCTTTTACGCGTAACACGAGTCACACTACAAGTGAATTGGTGAATTCAGTAAGGGCCCAACTCCATGCATTTTCAACATGGAGTTGGGCCCTTATTGAATTCACCGATTCAATTAGTGTCAATTTAAGCCATGTTATGAAATCAAATGGATATTTGTTCATACCTTTCTATAGGTTTTATCAACATCTTCGGGCACACACATGATGGGGTGCTGAAATTCATCATTATAAGGTACAGGCCAAAATATAAATTCGGTAATGCACTAGAATGTAAGGCAAGTGGAAATGCCCCACGGTACTTCTGGGGGATTTTCCTCCGTTTAGTCTAATCAGCTGCGAGTGGCTATACACCCCAGCTTCAGCTGAGTTATTCCTGGTCTGCACACTTCCTGCTCTGACCTGATTCTTCAGCATAGTGTCTCTTTTCCAGCAGCTGTGGCAACACTGCAGAGAGAACAGGAATAATTCATATTTACCATCACATCTGAGAAAATTCAGTGGGAGAGATGTGGAAACACATAAATTGTACACAAATGAAAAACATTTTGCTACATGTAAGAGTACCTGAAGTAAAAAAAAAAAAAATTACATTGGGCATTTCTCTTTTTTGATATGCTAATGTCACAGGTGGCTAAACTGAAGCGACTGGCTATACAGAGAATTTGAGACGGTAAATTAATATTCTTCAGCTGCCTTGTTTCATTCATTTTTTGAAATTTGGCCTATTTTTGCTCAAATGCATAAACCATAGCTCATGTTCTATTAACCCATTGAGCGCTGAAAAATAGTAAAATTTTTATACTTTTATATCTTGTGCTGTTGAAGATCTTTCATGTGGTGACTTGTTTAAAAGAGCTCCCACTGGGGAGCTCTTTTAAGCAAGTCGCCACATGATTGGCTTTGATTTTGATATCTTATATCAATGAGTAACAGTGGTTGCATTTAGGGTTCTAAGGGTTAAATCTGCCATATCTGTATGTAAAAATCACTCCATATTCAGATAAGTTCAAAAGCCATGATTTTTTTTCCAGTGGTCAAGTCAAATAATTGTATAACTCACTTGGCTGTTAGATCGTATGGTAATTGCACCCCAGATGTGCATTTTCTATTTTTGGTTGTAGTTTCAGAATGTACTAGACTTATATCAATGGCGCACCATTGCAAATCTCTGTGCTCCGCAACAAATGTTATGGGAGTAATACTGTGTCAAAGGGCAATTCACTGAACTGGCATTCTGCTGTACAAATGATAATGCTTGTTGCAGTGATAAAACACTGATACTGATCTATATGATATAGTTGGTTAATTGGATAGAGTACTTTTTGAGTGTCTGTTGGGGGCATTAATTGCTATTCATTTTGAAATGAGAGTATTATGAAAGGAAAGGACGTACGGTACAGCAGTTGGCACACCTGACACCATTTGACCTAGAAAACGGTCAAAATTAGATCAAATCAAGAACCCCTCTGATATATGATGAAGGATCATCCCATGCATCTCCCATAAAGATTTGAGCGTCCTAACTCAATGCATAAGGTAGATATGGCCTTTTAACACAGAAAGCCTCCTAGTCACCAAAATGTGAATCTCAGGGTGGCAATTTTTGGCATGTAGGTTGCTATCACCAAGATACATATCCATACCAATTTGCAACCTTCTACATTGAGTAATGACGAAACGTGCCATCCTTTTCAACAGTTGGCACACCTGACGCCATTTAACCTAGAAAACGGTCAAAATGAGGTCAAATCAAAAACCCATCTGATATATGATGAAGGGTCATCCCATGCACCTTCCATAAAAATTTGAGCGTCCTAGCTCAATGCATAAGGAACTTATGGCCATTTTTCAATTTTCACAAAAGGGCCCCTGGCGGCCAGAAGAGGAAATTAAATTAAATTCTAAACGTGTTGTGCACTACTGGGTCACTACCTTACACTCACCAAAGTTTCAGGTTGATTGGTCTAACAGCCCAGGAGGAGTTACTGTTTTGGACGGACGGACGGACGGACAGACGCCAAACTGTATTGCAAGATCTCCTTGCCTTTTCGGAAACGCGGACATAATAAAAATGGATGTTACACTGAGGTGCATTTGTGTGGGCAGTGGACGCACTCGTATTGTTACCCGCACCCCAGCAGACGAGGCAGCTCTGCAGGGGAGGAACATTGCCGAGGATCAAAGCCAGTGCCTCACTCCAGTCCCTTTATTCTCACACCCTGCTGTGATGTTGCTCTGGGTGCCAGCGAGTGTTTGGTGGCAGCGGATCGCACTTGCCTTCTCGTCCCTGCTCTGTGCGTCTGAGCTGATTTTTCTATTGACTCCTCCGCTGAGGTATCGCCCTCTTCCAATGTTTGCCTGCGGTTTGCGTTTTTCAATAGGCTCGAGCTCACCTTTGTCCCAGTGTTAAGGAAGTGCTGCTCTCGGGTAGCAATATGCCGTGTTGCAGTCATTGTGAAACCATGGTCACTTGTTTCAGCTTGTTTGCAAGAGAACAAAAACCTATTTAAAGAAGCTCTTATGCAAAACTGGCAGCCATGGTAACTCTTCTCATAAGCAGGTCATACTGTAGTTTTTTGTAGTTTGTTATTTATATTATGACAGGCTAGATAAACAAAAAAGCAATATGTGATACTAATGGTGTTCTTTAAATAAACATTCTTAGCATTAGAATTATTTTTTTTTTAAACTGAGTGTATCGACCAGAAAGTTTCCTCATAGTATTTTCTTTGAGTAATTCCATAGTAGCTTCTTCTTCTGCTGCCACTGAGATAGGCATGTTCTTGTTATTTTCACCTTCTTGGAGCATTGGAGGGCCATGTGTGTGTCTGTGGTTGCCTGTCTGTTTGGCCCAGAAGATGGAGGTTGAATTGCCTTTTCTTACATCATGTCAACCTGACACACTGATGATGAAATGATCCCCTCAGTCTGTACCTCTGCTGTTGTTCATGTGGCATATTTACCCCTGGAAGCGTGAGGAAGATGATGAGTCACTGTATCGTGAGTGAAATGATGCTCTTACTGCAGTTCCCTTCTTTTACCCTGGAAAGTCTTCTGGAATTTACTGACCCTAAGCAACCCTGCTCACCACTGACATTCTGTGAACTCGGAAACAGTTTGATATATTTCTATGAAAATTTGCACACATTTGCATCAGGTCGTGCTGATGTGCCTTTTGCTATGTTGAGGTTATTAACTCTAGTTTTTTCCTAAATGTCTTTGAACATCAATGAGGGGTGGCTGCATTGGGGTGTTTGCTTTTTTTGCATTGAAAACAATCTCTAGTTAAGGTTTTGTAATGGGCTGGAAGGCATGCAGTCGTTCGCCATGGCTATATTTGAGGGCGTCTTTGCATGTGCGC
Organism: Gymnothorax reevesii; assembly: GCA_029721435.1. Taxonomy (NCBI): domain Eukaryota; kingdom Metazoa; phylum Chordata; class Actinopteri; order Anguilliformes; family Muraenidae; genus Gymnothorax; species Gymnothorax reevesii. The sequence goes on along the minus strand of CM056579.1, from coordinate 96,755,012 downwards.
TGTGTGCATTTTTGTGTATGTAAACATTGTGTGTGTGTGTGTGTGTGTGTGTGTGTGTGTGTTGTGTGCGTGCGCATGGGAGCGTGCGAGTGTGAGTGTCTGCCCGCCAGCATATATTGACTTGCTCAGCCCTTGTAAATATGCCCTGCTGATGGAGCACTGTTCATTACTGCTTGCACCTCCTGCGTTGAGCGTCTGTCGGTCATGACTCCAGCCTCTAACCGATGTCTCTCTCTGCTCTTTTCCAGTCCGCTGCGGTCTCCGATGGGGGTGAGTACAAACTGCATACTCCTCTCTCAGTACTGGTAGGTGTGCATGTTCAGTGGGGATTGCGAGTATTTGGACATTTTATGGATGATTATGGCCATGAACCTTTGGAAGATCGTACCACATGGATATGAACTCCCTCAAATTAAAGCTGAAAGTTTCCAGGTGAAGCTGTGTATTAGTTGTTTTCAAATCCACTGCACTGCACGAAACCAAAGAGCAAGAATGGTGTTGGTGTCCAAAATACTTATGGACTACCCTTCATTTAGCACTGAACATGAGTTCAGTGTCAGATCTGAAATGTGAGATATTGTGTTTGTACAGGTCCCACACTACTGTGTAAAGAAATGTGGGAGTTGAAATGTCTGTCGTTCGCTTTATTCGCGTGTGGGCTTTGGCAAAGAATGATTGCAAATGATTATAGCCCTGGGTATGCTCAAATCGCAGAACACGCTTGACCCAAGTAAGCGCTGAATTATGTAAATCTGAGCTCAGCTAAATTGGTTCAGAGAAATTGGATGTGGGCAGAAGTCAGGTAATACTAAGGTAAGGCAGTGCAGTCTTAAGGAAAATAAGTATATATTCACACAGATGCTCAAAGTGATTTCCAACACATCAGCAATCGCTTTGCACTTCATAACCATATTTTTTATGTGCCTCTTCTCAATAAAGCATGGTGTTTGTTCCAATTTAATTTTTAAATTGTTTTTTGACTTTATGGTTATAGTTAGTTCCTACTCTTTTCTGGTGGTGGATGTCTTTGGCTTTTACATGCATTTTGGACTTAATGCGTTAATTAATTTGCATAAAGTCTTGGTGAGGTAACCCATTATGTATCTCGGCCTCATGCATCTTTGTTATGTTTTTTAATTTCTCCTCATTGTTGCGGTTACCCCCTCTGGCTAGTTCATATTGAACAGTAAAAGCGCTTATTTGACGTCGTGTTCGGTTATTTCGCCGTGTCGTTCCTCTGCGCTGCATTCACTCCAGGCAGCTGCCATCATGCTGGAGCTGCTGGAGTGCGGGGAGATATTTGGACGATGGCGAGACGGGGGTGCTTGTGGTTTCCTGCTCGTCTGTCTGCAGAAGAATGAGCCAGAGCTCTGGAGATTCGGGCTTCAGCTGCTCCTCCACCTGTCTCTTCTTCCGTCTCTCTCTCTCTCTCTCTCTGCCTCCCTTGCTCATTCCCTCTCTCTATCTCCCTCTTGTTCCTCCTTCTGTATCTACTATCCTGTCCTCCTCTCACTGTCTGACTCCTGGTCAATCTCTCTCTCTCCCTTTCTCTCTCTCTCTCTCTCTCTCTCTCACATACACACACACACACACACTTTAATTCATGTTGCTTCAGTGTAATTCAATGCAAAATTTAGAAGCTAATAGAACATTTCAGTAGTTATATTTCGTACCATTAAAAGTTATAATGAAGTTGACTATGAAAATAATTTATATAACGCACAGATCATCCGAAAACGATAAAGACAACTAGCATTAGTGACTGTAATAAATCGATAAATATTCATGTTTCTTGTGAGTTATCTCGCTGTATCTTATTCACTTTCTCACCCCCTCTTCTCTGAACTGGGCTGTTTGCCTGTTTCTTTTTAAAATCCTCTGTTTGAAATTGGAACATGGCGCTTTTTCAAAGACTGTGCTGTATAGCCCAGACCACCACAAGAACTGTAACTTAAAAAATGCCAAGAACCGCGTAACTACACTGATGGAAGATAATATCCTAAAAATATCGGTCTCTTGGCTGTGTCATTGCCCATTTTGAATGCGATGCCCTGGATTTTTGGATGGATTTTAACGATGTCAGCAGTCATGCAGCTGAAATGTAATTGATCTCGAAGATATCGTTCATCGTCGTTCTGGTTGTGTTGTGGATAGAGTTCTCAATGTTGCTTATATGGTTATTGTTGTAGTTGACATTTTTGGTTTATACCCGCTTTTTATAACCCTTGGCAGAGAGAAATCCTTTAATGCCGTGTAACGTTAGCCGTGGAACCCTTTCGCCCACTGAGCGCGAACAGACGAAGGCGGTGAGTGGGAGTGTATCTCGAATGCTGCGACCGCATCGCTCTGGAGGAGCAGTGTGTAGGTGTGCCTTCCCCCTGCTAGGACCACACTGAAGAGAATTGGCTGGACAGGCCTCATTAAAGCCCTGATTAAATTTAGATTTAAAATACTAATTTATTTTTACCTCCTCCCTTTCTGTACTTGTATGTTTAACTTTCTTTGCTTGGCTCCACTGTAACCCTTACCCATGCTGGATAATTGCTTGTCGAGCCCTGATTTACTGTAAGAAGACCTTCAGTGAAAGCTTAGTTTTAATTAGCCTGTTCCTTTCACTGTCATGTCATGGCGATATTTTCACTTAGCAGTACAAAAGAACATTGTATTAATGCAGTGATCTTTAATGTCCGTTCTAGCAGTCTAGGTAAGCGTTTATCTTGTAATTGTTTTGGCGGCCATGTTGGCTCTCCTTGTTGCTATGAGCACTTGTGTTTTTTAACCTCTATAAGTGCGCGTGGAACTTTGTGATTATTTTATTCCATATTAGTGCAATACCAAACAGCAAGAACAAACAGACATTTTGTCAGAAATTACTTATTTCCTGGTCCTCTGTCGTGGATACGCAAACATAGTGCGACGTCTAACTGTTTTATCTATCTTTCCTTAGCACGAAAGACCTGCTATCACACATTATTTTGGTAGCAACTAATAGAACAACAAAGTTACTGATTGGTGGGCGATTTCTAGCTACTTCCTTGTAATTTCATCTAACGTCACCCATAATCAAACACATTCATTACTGGTTAGAATCATGGGGGGGTGGGGGGGTGGGGGGGGGGGGGTGTCGTGACGAAGGCAGGAATACACAGTGAGCAGTTTACCAGGTCAGTGCCGGGAATATAAACATCATTGACTCACACACTCCTTTCTGGGTAATCTAGAGTCTTCGGTTTTAATCCCATGGTCCAAAACATGCATCATGGGCTAACCCACGACTCTCTCGCTGTGATACGACAGTGCTAACCAGTATACAGTACCCTACGTTGTAATTGTGGGAGTTTTGTGTCCATCCATCGCATTGATCCATTGCATGATGTAGGCCGCTTTGTGCATCTGAATTGCTTTTGCGGGGTTTTGTTGAGAGAATGGAAGGTGTGCCATGTTTAAAAAAAAAAAAAAATCCACAGTCTTCTCTTTTTCTCTGATCTCTCCCTCATACTGAAAGATAACAGCTGTTCCGGTTCTGACCTTGTTGCCAGCAGTGTGTGCAAATGCCAGAGTGGTTTCAGAAATCAGCTCTCAGGGTGGCAGGTGTCTGAACCTTGGAAAAACAGCCAAAATAAACCTTTCTTAGTTAATTAGGTGTCTAGCGTTTGAGCTGGTCAGTGATGACAAGGGCAGAAGTTCCTTGTATGAGTTGAAGAAAGTTGCAGCGTATCTCCTCTGATGTTATATGAAAATTTAAACGTGAAATCTAAGGATTTAAAAAAGTGTTTTGTGGCCCACCTCCCCCCCTAGACAGAAAGTCACACCTGGCCAGCAGTTACCTGAGGCGTGACGTGGTTGGAACCTTGGATTGTAGGGGAAGTCACTCTGGAATATTTGCGTGTTAATTATGCCCTTTTGTGTGAAATAACTAATGCGCGATCAGGATGCTCATTGGCAAACATTCTAGTGCTTATGTAACCATAGCAGCTGGTGAGCGAGTTCCAGAACACTAATTTTTAGATTCTTGGATGGCGAAAACAACATTCCAGTAAGGCTTCTCTTCAGAAGGGTCACACCATAGCTGCTGTCGGGGTGGCATTAAGATGCTACAGTGGGTCCTGCCTCGCTGAAGTGGAGAAGAGATGGTGACCTGGCTGTGAAGCAGCTGACGGCAGCTGTTTCCTCTGAGCAATGCCAAAGCCGCCACTCCAGAATCGTTCATCTCTCTTTCTCTCTCTCTCTCTCCTTCCCTCTCTCTCTTGGTAATCTTCATTGAGCTAGTCAGCTTGCACTGTTCACTTGTCCCACAGTGCCTCAGAGAGAGAGAGTTTTTTTTTCTTCAGGAGAAAAAAAAAAATAGTATTATGATTACAATATAGTGAACCTATAAAAATGGATTCATGTAATGTAAAATTGAATATAGAAGAATATTAAAAGCATTATTTTACAACTGGCTTTAGTACTGATAATTTTTCCTTCGGCGGTCAGGTTCACAAAAACCCATTACTTAACTGTTCCTGATTGCCTACAGATTTCTGATCTTCATTTTAAATGAGCTCATAAAATACCCATCGTTATGAGGTCAGTATTATTCCACACCAGCGTGCGACGCTCATTGAAATTAGACAGAACAAACCTGTGGCTGTATGACTGGATCCCACATGGCCCAGGCCAGTCCGGTTCATTAATATTGCAGGTGACTGTCCAAAAACGGGCCTCTGTAGTTCTCTCATCAGGAATTCATCTGTGTTGGTTACAGCAGTGTCTCTTTTGCCACTGAAGGATTGGACTGTCCGGGGTTCCCAAATTCTCCTCTTGCTCCTGCCTTGTACAACTCTGAATGACCCGGAATGTCAATGGATCTCACAGGACGTTCCTGCGTCAGCTCTTGAGAACGCTTTCATGAGTTTGGGATGGATCCCGGCATTCGGTGCCCAGTCGGGGGGTGCTGGTATCTGGGGCGCTGGGACCACACTGGGTCTTACCAGCTGCACCCAGGTAACATGAAGGGGGGGCTTGACCGAACTCGCGCTGGTTTTCTCCTGCCAGCGTAATGGGGGAAATGCATTACAATCTCACCGGCTGTTCCCGGGGGACGTCCTGCGATGCCGTCCAAGTGCGCTTGATGTAATTAATTTGCAGTAATTTTAATTGGCTTGGGTGTGTGCATCAGTGAAAGTGAGAGAGCACATTGTATGGCTCAAGGCAGGAGCCTCGCTTATCAGTTTTCTTTCATTTTATATATCTATGTCTGTATGTATGTATGTAGCGGCTTTGTTTAACCCACTGTGGGAGGCATAATAAAACTGCGGTTTAGGATCTCATTAAAACCCTTATTAATGCGATATGTGAACGGATTTTGAGGTTTGTCAGCCTTTCGTTTTTTTATAAGCATTCTGGATTTGAAGCCAAATTGAAAGCGACAGTTTTTCATGCAGGTAGTGTTTCAGGATAGCTGTGGCAAATGGATCAGTTTTACTGCCAGATCATGATTGTTTCATCTCTGCTGAAGTGCTACCAGGCCAGGACATGTCCAAAGTGAGGAAATATAGGGAAAGATTTTGGCGTTTTATCAAACAATGGATCCTACGTATTTAATGACATCCTGAAGTATTCTATTTTGGTTAGGGTACTAGATGAAAGTCTGCATTTTCACTTTTCTCATGATTATGAGGATCCATATTGTAATTCAGTTCAAATTTCAGCCCTTAAATATCACATTCCTGTGTGAGTACTTATGGACCTCCGTGTGCAAGATATAGTACCCAAATAGGATGTACAATTCTCAGATCGTTGTTAATATAACCAACCTTTCTTACTGAATGCAAATTGGGTTATGCCCAATGACGGGAGAGTTTGTGGCTCGTGGACGATCTGGTTTGCACTAGTTTAAATAAAGGGTAGTGGTTCTTCTCTCAATTTCATGTGCTGACGGCCGAGACAGTCCCAGCATGGTGATTGATGGGCTGAACTTCCTGGTCTCAGCCTTTCAAGTGCAGCCATCGACCCCCACACCCCACCACCCCGCACAGGTACAACGCACAGGTGCGACGGGACAGCTTTGTCATTTTCCATCTCCGACCTGCCATAGGGCATTTTTCTGGCGGCTTCTGTAACTGCACCTGCGAGATAAAGTGTCATAAAGCGTCCATCATTCACCTGCGATGTCACAATCTTCATCATTCTTCTTCCCCTCGCTGTGTTCTATTCCCATTGTTCTTAAACAAAAAGCTGGGCTTTGCCTGATTCTTTAGAACACTTGACTGCTGACAGGATCTGCTGGCGGTATCCATTGCACTACTCTCTCTGGGTCTCTGATTGATTGCACAAAAATGCATTTAAGGCATGTTGAGGGAGTTGGATGCCCACACTATATTAAACGCTCAATAAACCTGTATCATTGTGCAAACAATGAGCGATGAAAATGTGTTCACTGTCTAGTCACAGTTTTGGCATTTTATCCTCTGCTTTCTTGACAGCAAATTAACTTTTACACAAGATTATGCTTGAGAATATACTGTTTGTTGGAACAGTGAAATGTTAATGGATAAATATATTCAGAAAATTTACTCTGTCTTTTACAAAAGGGTACATACATATTCCCTATTACAGTGGAAATTGCTTAAGTCAGATTCAAATGGACCAGGGAATTCCATCCGACTTACAGAAAATCCGACTCATGCAATAAGATTTCATCGGAAATCCATTACTGTGGGACCAGAATTTCCATCTGAATTAGGCAAAAATCTGGCTTGTGTGACTCCAACTTGATGATTTCTACTGTATTTATAAAATGTTGACTTAACACTGGGTATTTTACTCTGCAAGATTGTTTTGTCCTCTGTTAAGAGCTTCAGGTAGTACAGTGATGGAGTGGGTAACACTGTCACCTCCCTAAAAGAAGGTTATAAGTTTGCATCTTGGCTGGGTCCTTCATGTGAAGCATTTAGATCTTCTCCTCTTTGTTTGTATGGGGTTCCTCTGGATACTCTAGGGTCCTCCAGTCCAAGGGCATCTGGATTGGGCCACTTATGCTTCATGCTCAGTCAAACTGCCCTGCATAATTAATAGCGATGTGACATCCAGGGGTCATCAATTAGAATTCCATGCAGCACTACATGAGCGGACGGTTCCCACTTTCTGCCGCATACATGCCAACTCTACCGCTTTTAGGGCGTTTTTTTTTTTTTTTTTCCCCCAGAATGAAACGCCCCGAAAGCAGTAGTCTACCGCCAAAAGCAGTAGAGTTGGCATGTATGCATCATGGTTCTGTCTTTTGACAGCTTGTATCCATGCTTCAAGCCGCTTACTTTCCTTTGGGAAATACCTGAAATGAAATTTTCTCTCCCTGTTTCATGTTGTGATCCGAACAACCAAACGCTACACACGACTTGGGCATGTTTTTTGATGGATTCACTTTCAATTCGGTTTCACGTTTGTTTTCACCGAGTCACTCTGTACCGGAAGTGGGCCCAACTTAGTGCATTCACAGACTCAGCAGGCTTGAGTCTTTTTTAACAGCACAAATGGAATCAAATCAAAACGTTTGTTTAACAATACACGTGGCGTACTTTTCGCCGTTAAAAAATTCAGACTGTCGAGAAATACCATCCTTGATACATGGGCAGATGTGGGATGTTGTGACACAATCAGCACCAAACTGTACACAATACATGCAGCTAGATCCTGTTGTCAGCCGTTAGCTTGAACTACGTTTCATTCCTTTGACTATCATCTTATATTAGATTATACCTCACAGATGTATCACTCACCACTTATGTTACATGAACCTAGTCGATGACAATTCCCACCACATTCTCCTGGTAAACTTCTGAGGAGAGCAGATTTCTCCAGGTATCGTTGAGTAACCATGACTCCGGGCTACCATGGACTAACTGGCATTGTCCATGAAGGATTTCCACGTTCTCTGCCATTTTCCCAGCTTCTCTGATTTGATCATCCATGAGGGCAACCAGCGGAAACAAGATTATCACAATGGGGTTTGGAGTCCTTCCCATCTTTTTCACGACCAGAGGAGCCAGCTGGTAGATCAAACTCTTACCGAAACTGGGGGGAGAACAGCAAAAACATTGTTTCCCATCAGAAAAGCTTTTAGTGACATTATTTGCTCCTCTTTTAATGACAAAATTGAGTCTATTTATGATAAAACTGCTGATATTGACCTATCCACAGGAACCGCTTCGCACGCGCCATTGCATTCAAACATAAAGTCGCTTCCTGGTGATGTCACGTGTCCAGTTCCCGCCTCTCTTTCCCCTGATTGGGCCGTGAAAAATTTTGCAGTGAAATTGTTGGACAATGGAAGTTGGCAAGACGGACTTGCAGGATTTCAGACAATGAATCAGGCAGGGTCGTCTCCTCTGCAAGGCTACATCCAGTCTAAAACCCCTTCGGTACGGTAATATTATGACAGATCTCATTCTGTCAGGTTGGGTTTATTCTCTCTCGCAGTAAGATCTAGGATGGGTCACTTGTCTTTAATTATCGCAAGTATCGGGAACCTTGATAACAAGTGTCTTATTGTGACCGCTGCCAAGTGGGGAAACTCAATTACAAGGAAACTTGCTGAAGAAATGCCTTTTTTTAGGAAAAAAAAACCCCAAAACACTGGTTTGGTATTGGATCTTAGAAAAACAAAAAACACATTGGTTTGTAATTGGATCAGACACACATCGATGACTATTTTATATTGGATAGAAATACAGGCTGCATGGTCCAGACCCAGACACTGCCATTACAAGGACGAACAACTAAACTTATTCGCGTCCAGTGACAGTGAGGCAGCTGCTGATTTCAGCGGTTTTCGGGGCGTGCCTGACGCCGAAGCCGGGAGTGATTCAATGTACTACGGTATATTGGCTCATTGGGACTGCAAGTATAGCACTCAGTGGAAATCGATGAAGGCAGTGGATATTTTGCCGTGAACCGGTTTTACATTTTTTCGGCTATTTTGCCGTGACCTCCGGTACACATGCGTAGTTGTATTATTTTTTGACTTGAAACACAGAAGTCTCCGGAGTATGTTTGGCTAACGTTAGTGTAAGAACTCTGTAGCTAGTGAACAACTAATTAGGGGTGCTTCTCCCAAAGGCGTAGTTGTTAACTACATTAGCAACTTGCATAGTTGGTCCATTCACAGTCAATGGGTCTAACTATGCAAGGTAGCATTGGTGATTTTGGGAAATGCATCCCAGTCTCGTCAATACATCCCAGTCTCGTCAATGCATAACTGACCTAGCTACGCTCCTAATGTGAAATAATTCCGATTCACTGTTTTTTATGCCCCCGTAAACAAAGTTTCAGGGGCATGTAGTTTTTCGTCCGTCTGTCTGTCCGCACTTTGCCATGGCTATAACTTTTGATCGGCTCCTGATAGGACTTTGATACTTGGAATATGCATTGCTTGTGAGAAGGCATTTCAGATGGGGTCATGACTTTTGACCTTGTGACCTTGACCTTGGAGCATGACGTTTGGTGATAAAAACTTTAAACATGGTCTATAACTTTTCATTAGCTAGTAATAGGCATTTGATACCTGGCATATGTATTCCTTAGGATAAGGCCTTTCTGATGAGGAGAATGTTGACCTTATGACCTTGACCTTTAACCTTTCATTGACTCATGATAAGCCTTTAATGGTTAGCATGTGCATGTTATGTACGGGGGCATCAGTGTTTCACAAACACATCTTGTTATTGATTTATATGCACCACAAATAGGTAGCTGAGCAAGCAAACTAACTTGATAACCTAGCGTGCGAGCTAGTTTGTTGGTTTCTTAGTCAAAGTTAGCTGGCAACCTTTATATTCGGTGCATATTAATGCCAGCTAGCGAGCTAAATGTTTGCGGTGTGACTCCAACTTAGTTTGCGTAATAATGGCTGTACACATTTTAAACTGACTTTAATGCATGAAATATAACGTCAGCTAGCTAACAAGAGAGCCTTTATGCCGACTTAGCCAGCAATATTTCATGTATGTAAATGCGTGCTAGCTAACTAAATGGCGAAGTTATAACTATTCACCATTATCCACTGATTTCAGTGAGCAAGTCCAAAATTAATACAACTGCACGTGTACCGGAAGTCACAGCCAAATAGCCGTAGAAATGTATGACTGGTTCATGGCAAAATTTCCACCGCAATCAATAAAACCGAATGTTTATGCAGTCACACCCAAATAAGATGTGTATTTACCATCCAAATCCGGTCCTATAAGCCAGTGTTTCCCAACCCTGTTCCTGGAGTACCCCTGCCCTGCATATTTCAGATGTCTCCTTGATTTAACAGACCCAGATCAGGTCATTAAGTACTCCACTAATGAGCAGTAAATTGCAAAAATCGTCCTTATTAGTCGTCGTGAAGGAGTTTTTTGTGCTTTCAGAAAATTTTTTGTGAATGACTGATGCAGCATCCATGTGCATGCAACCTAAATGATAATAATGATGATGTATCCCCAAATGATGAGTTGGGAATACTAGGGATCAGTGATCGTCACGCTGCTCCGCCGCTTTGTCCCTCGCAATTTACTTGTGAGCGCTCAGCAGGCCTCAAATTTCAACCGATTCGTTTCTTATTTGGCATGGGCCTTGTGTATGACACGGTCACAAAGCCTATTGATTTTGGGAGCGGTTGCTTTAGGGGGTTTGTGGATACATGTTGACCATCGGGTGATCGACTGTCTAGTTTTTGTTTGTGGTTTTTACCCTCGGCCCGACTTCAGGCCGAAGGGTATTGTCATCAGTTTGTCGCCTGTCTGTCCGTCTGTCTGTCTGTCCGTCCGTGTGTGCACCTCTAAAGTCAGCATCAATAAACTAGTTACCCATGCCAAAACATTCGCGGTAATGTAGGGAATCCAGGCCAGGAAAGACTTTTTCAGATCGGACCATTTTTTCGGGAAAAAATGGCATTTTTGGCGTTTTTGAAAAAAACTTCTGTCGTGGACTGATTTTGATGAAGCATTTGAGCTAGGGGGTTTATACCTGGGGGAACGATTATATATATGCGGGGCTCTAGATTAGTGAAAAAAATTTGAATTTTCCAAAATTTTTGTGGGACTTTGGGCATTTTTGTATTTGTTATTGTATGTTCTGTGGAATTCTACTTTGGTTATTGTGTAATTGTTCTGGGACACTACATAAGTCAGGCCGAGGGTGTTCAAACGCGGGCGTTTCTTGTAGTTTTATGCATGGTGTGGCATGGATATTCAGTCAATCTACTGCTTGCAAACATTGCTGATGCTTCTTTGTCATCCATAGTTTGTGGGTTTTTCCCCACTATGCACGCTTTCTTTGAGACTGGCACTAGAGTTACCGGTGCTTGATTGTAGAAGTTTTGTCTGACCTTTAGGGTAGCTTTTGAGAATGACTGCCGAAGCATACTTGCTTGGTCAACAAACATTTTATAAATGATGCTGATATTTTCTTAGCAATGATTGTCAGCAAGTTATGTCAGTTCTCTGTTTGCTGTTTTTTGAGAATTGGAGATGGGGTGCTTTGGTATGTTGGCAAGAGTTTTGGTCACAATCAGGGCTAACTCTTGAGTGCAGGTTAGAGAGCACTGTGGCATGATAGCAGTAGTTTTGGTCACTATCAAGGGTAGTTTATGAGTATAGGAGAAGGAGATCTGTGGCATGCTAGTAGTAGTTTTGGTCACTATCAGGGCTAGTTTGTGGGTGGAAGAGGGAGCTCTGTGGTATGTTAGCAGGAGTTTTGGATACTATCAGCTCTAGATTGAGTGTAAAAGACGGCTCTGAGGCATGTTAACAGGAGTTTTGGTCGCTATGAGGACTGGTTTAGGAGTGTGTGAGAAAAAGTTGTGTTGAATTTTAACAAGAGTTTTGGTCAATTATCAGGGCTGGTTTATGAGTGTGAGAGAGATGGCTCTATGGTATATTTGCAGATGTTTTGGTGACTACCAGAGCTAGTTTAGGAGTTAGAGAGAGTGCTCTGTGACCTGTTAGTAGTAGTTTTGGTCACTATCAGTGCTAGTTTGAGTGTGTGTGAGACAGAGCACTGTGGTATTTTAGCGAGAGTTATGGTCCGTGCTAGGACTAGTTCATGAGTGTAAGTAATGGCATGTCAGCAGGAGTTTTGGTCACTATCAAGTGCGGGCAAGAATGGCTCTGTGGCATGATAGTGGGATGTTTGGTCATAGTCGTGGCTGGTTTTTGAGCATTGTGGCCAGGTCTACAGATGTGTTGGGGAGGACATGCATGGATGGAGAAGGTGGCGCTCTGACCCATGTGGCTTTTTCTGTTTCCCGTTTTTCGCCGCAGAGCTGAACAGCGTGGATTTGCGGGCATGCGGCAGCGAGAACAGCCTGAGCAGTAACGCCAGCCTACCGAGCGTTCAAAGCCATCGCCGTCACCCTGACCGCCGTGTCGCCAGCTGGGCCGTCTGCTTCGAACGCCTCCTGCAGGACCCCGTCGGCGTGCGTTACTTTTCGGTATGCAACCCCCCCACACACACATACGCACACCCACCTCTACACACACTCATACACACAACACTACCTCAACGACAAGGGTAGCCAAATCTGGACCACAAAAACAAATGCAGTGCCTGTTTTCTTTCCTTTGCAGAAATTAATGAATTAACTGAATAATTAGTGTCTTTGATTTGCCATTCTGTCCTGACTTCTACCTCCCAGGTAAAGGGAAGGGTTGAAAACCAGCAGTTCTTAAATCTAGAAGACTGTGATCTGATGATCCCTGACGTAAACCTTACTACGGTAAAGTCTGGCAGTAAAAACTCAAATTCTTGCCCTTTGTAACTTCAGCCTTGATCCACCGACGTTCACTACCCCTGTCAAACACCTTCAGCACTAGGCTGTTTGCTGTTCCCTCCTGAAGGGAATATGGACACCCCCCCAACACTCCAGTAATGGTACTGTCATGCCACCACTGGAAAAAGAAAAAAAATCTTATTTTCTGTATTTTTGGATCCTGAAGACAATAATGTAAGGTGACATTTTTACCCACCACATTGCTTCCGAATGGGGTAACAAATTGTTGCTTGTCAAGCAAGTGCTAAGGCAAGAAAGTATTTTCTGCTCAACTTGTTTGGCTCTTTTTGTAGCGATGTTTCTTCCCTCGGATGAACTCTGCCTGCTAATGTCACTAATTAGCGGCTGCTTATCGTTTGTGGTACCAGAGTTGCTTATAAAGATAATTTTCTTCACAGATTTTTTTGTCAGTGTTCTTTGCTTGGCTGCGGTTATGTCTTGTGAGCCAAACAAATTTCTGAGCGCCTGCTGTTTGATTTATTCTGTCATTTTTTTTTTTGTATCTGCAGGAATTTCTAAAGAAAGAATTCAGCGAGGAAAACATCTTATTCTGGCAGGCCTGTGAATACTTCAGCCATGTGCCTGAAAACGACAAGAAGCAGGTAAAATATTGAGACTATTTTCCCTGTAAATTGATTGCAGGGATGGAGCAGAACAGGAATATTTTGCCTGAAGACAGGATTATGTTGGCGTGATCTTTGCATTATTTAAGATCCTGTCATCGCTGTATGATAGTCTCTGTTTTGATGTATTTTGATGTATATTTGGGATTTCGCTCACACGTGGTGGAGGGTCTCGTTGACTCTTGGATTTTGGTGGGTTTCATCACGTATGTGTGTGATTTTAAATATGGATCGGCAACCTCCTGGCCCTGTGGACCCTGCATCATTTGACTTCGGCGAACATACCGAACGCATTCCATGGAAAAAGATCCTGGCAATATGACCACAGAAGAATCATTTTCATGATCATCGAAGTGAATCAGTTTATCAACGATGAAGACATTTTGCATAATGCAGGATGAGATCGTGAGTTTGCCAGGCCTGTAATTGGGGGGGAAAGGCTTTGTTCATAATCTTCTGTGGTGTTTCATCCGCATCACTGAGCAAGGATCAGTCATTATTTCTTCACTTATCCACCAACATGGTGCCGTTGAAGTGGCATCACCTAGTTTTCTCAAGAAAGAATCATCCGGTCCTGAAGGCTGAAGCTGTAAAGATGCTTGATCTCAGCCTAAGTGTGTCCTGTGTTCAGCTGTTCGGGTCGCAGTGTTCCCGGCTACTGCTGGAGGTCTGCATTGGCATAGCAGGAAGTGGCCGAGATTTGCCAAAGAATGATGAGCGATCATCCAACATGATCGGTTGTTCCCATTGCTCTATAGCCAACCCTGGTCAGACTGGGCTCCCGTAGGCTAAGAAAGCACTGACCTTGCTGTCCTCAGGCAACATGAGCAGGCCATGACTGGAGCTGAGTCTGTATGGGTGTACTCTTACAAGGCTGTACGTCACATGTGGGCCGTGTCCCTCTCATGTCAGGAATGGCTGCATAACATGTCTGGCTGGGTTTTGGGGCAGGGAAAATTGGGGAAATTAGAGAATAGAAAGTATGCCGGTGTATAAAAAGATGTACTGATCTTAGATCTCCCTCTCTTTTCTCCATAGCTATCCCAGAGGGCTCGGGAGATCTACAACAGCTTCCTGTCCAGTAAGGCCACCACGCCGGTCAACATCGACAGTCAGGCCCAGCTGGCAGACGACATCCTCAATGCCCCGCGCCCAGAAATGTTCAAGGAGCAGCAGCTCCAGGTGAGAGTCCTCTCAGGCATGGATATTTATTACAGTAATGGTGACACATTTCTATTAAAAAGCCACTTGCTCTTAAATAGACTGAGCAGGGGCCAGTTTTCCTTGAAGGAGTAATGTGGGGTTAAGGTAAGGGCTTTGGTCAAGGGCCCAACTGCTACTTAGTGTAGCTCTGCCGGGGCTAGAACCGCCGTCCTTCAAGGTCTCAGCCAATGAGCTTCAGGCCGCGTAGCTTTCAATTCCTGGCCCTTTGAAGCAGTATTTCTCAGGCCTCCTCAGCCTACAGTGATCTTTGCGGCCCCTCTAGGTGGGGGCCCCCAATCCTGTGTTCCCCTGGAATGTCTGTGGGCACCCACCTTCCAGATGGACTTTGTCCTTTTATTTTTTGAATGTGGAGATGGTGGTATCTTTTCATTGGACAAAATGCAACAGAAACAGATGTTTCTGTCTTAGATCGGTGCTTTGCTTCACAGTATTTCACCACCTTAGGCACATTCTCTGTAAGGGTGCGGCCAGTACTGCATTGGAAATAAATTACTGCACAGATTATAAAGAAATCTTAACGGCCCGGACAAAGTCCTAATTTAGGTTTTCATTCTCCGTCGACAGTACTGTAATAACTGTCAGATTTCTTTTTTCCTCTTGTGTAATGTTATCTGTGCTATTTGTTACATTAGTTTACAACATAGTTTGAGGTTAATATTGTCCAAATAGCAGCAAATCGCAATTATGGTTTGAAATGTCTTTTGTTTCAACTTGATGACAGTTTGACAAATTGGAACACGTATTCCACTGGATACGACTAGATTTGTGCTCACACTTTCTTTTCTGTTTGCACGCATGATGCTCACTTACTATTTTTGCCGAGATGAAAAATTCACATGGATAGCAGCATCCCTCTGAGGGGTCAGCAAGGACCGCTGAGAAATTTCTGGCTGCTACAGCAACAATAACAAATCTTTCCTATTATGTGTATATAAATATCGCCAGATTTTCACATTGCAAAGAACAAGAAGCGACCTCAAGACACAGAACATCGATAGCCTGAGGCGGCTTTTCGGCTTGTGCTTGTGTGAGCGGCAGGAAGTATTTTCCATTTAAGCAGAAGATGGTATGTTTCCTTCAAGAATGTCAATCTTAATTGGGCTATATGCGGCTCGATGTGATTTTCTTTGGATCGTTTCATTTCAGGAAGCCAAGTGGCATTTTCTTCTTGAACTCTCAAATCAAGCTCACGCTTGAAACATAATACAATGATGGATTAGCGGCGCAGTCAACCTTATCAAATTCTGCTTTTGTTCGTGGAGGTTTTTCAATAAAGGTAAAATGATAACTTTGCTGTAAGCCATCCCACGTCCCTCTTGGCTGAAGTTACAGGCACAGAGTTTGTCTCTGCTAGATTGTGCTGTGCTTTGCTTTTCTTTGACACAAAATGGTCGCCCTTCTCCTCCTCCTCTGCAGATTTTCAACCTGATGAAGTTCGACAGCTACAGCCGGTTCCTGAAGTCCTCACTGTACCAGGAGTGCATGCTGGCGGAAGTGGAAGGGCGACCCCTGCCCGACCCCTGTCACATCCCCGGGAGCCCCGCCTCCTCAAAGCACAGCGTCAACTCTGACCGCTCCATCATCTCCACACCCAAAAAGGTACCCACCATAGCCTGCTAAAAACAACAGACCAGTTGAACTGTGACATCACCCATTGGTTTTCTCAGGGCTTATTCAACCCACAGGCGGACAGCATATTGTTGAATTGGGTGCAAGAGTCAAAGTTGTACAGCTGCCAAGTCCCATGTTGCACACCAAACAAATTCGATGTACTGCCATTACCTCGGCAAAACACATCTCCACAGTCTAACTTGCTCGGTAGTATAACAAAACTGCACACGTAGACCAATGAATGAAAAAGGTGTATTGAGTTTACATTAACTGAGGGATAAAATTATCGGCTTTGTATTTTTATGCTAAAGTCACAATGGTCAATAAATCGAAAATGGTATTATTTTTTAGCAGGAACTTGTTCTTTGCATTTTGCTCAGAACTTGTAGAAGCAAGACATTGGGCTCTAATTTCCTGGCGCAGCGCAGCTGGCGTAGCGAGGGGCAGCCCGCGCAGTGGTAATTTCGTACGGCGCAGCCCGCGTAGTGGTAATTTCGTGAGGTGCGCAGCCTTCGGTAGACGAAGGTGCGCCGAGATGGGTGTGGCGGCGTAGTGGGGAGAGGTGTCACATATTCATCAAGACGCAGTGACAATTTCGTAGAAAAAGTCTCCGCTGGAGTTGCGCAGAAAACTCGCCAGCTCCAACCTGGTTTAATTTCCATGCAGTGGTAATTTGGCTGACCGGCGCAGAATGCGCACACGTCACCAAAATCTCACAGGCTGGTTTACAGAATGTCAGGCACATTTCAATGCAAGAAAAAATTACAGGAAGCACTATTTAATGTAACTATCTGAATAAGGACATAAATTATAGTATCTATATCGATTGTCCTGATGTCAGGCGGTTGCCACGCGTAATGGAAACTTGACCTGGCTTAATCAACGCAACTGAATCTGTGATGCAAACTAACGACTTCACATCTTTCTCAGCCAACCACAAACTGTATAATATATATCGAATCCTTGCGTTCTATGCTCATTAAAGCCGCTTGCACACTGGACGCAAAACGAATTTTTCGCACGACTGATTACAGACAAAGTCAATGCAAAGACGCGATAGTCGGACAGGTTTTTAATATAGCTCCGTGTCCGAGAGTCATAAAAGTTCTAGTTTTTCCGAGTATTCCAGGAATTATTAGACGTGCAAACTTGGCTATGTTTGTGTTCGGCCTTCACAAAATGCAAATTGATAGCTATCGACTTTTCTTGGTCTTTTTAGCCTATTCATCTGTTTTCTTCCGTTGAAGATAGACATCAGTATTCATTCGGTCTTTCTTTTGAAAATTCGTCAGATGGATCGAACAGATTCACGTTTTATTTCCACAGCAGAGATAATATAGTGCGTGAGCAAATCAATTCCATGACCACTGATAGAGTGAAGAAATCATCGCATGCACGATCAAGACTGTCCGACACGAAATGCAAATTACTCCATGTCCAGCAGCCAGCAAAAAGTAAAAGTATTGATATGAGAACAGATTTATAACGAAATAAAGAATAAAAATATATCAGCAACAAACGTGATATCAAACAAAGATGACCGGCCAATAAATAAATCGCAGTGTTCATTGGATGCTCTGTTGTTAAAATGTTTCTTTTTATTCTTTATTTCATTATCATTCTGTTCTAATCGTCCTCTTTTTTTGGCTGTCAGACGCGGAGGCATTGTATATTGTCTCGCGCCAGTGTCTACTCACTTTATTGAGCAGAGCTTAAACAGAAACAATGATTGAAATTCTCGGTACTCATCTTGAAGAACTGAACCCTCTTATCAAACATACACGTTTAATGTCTGAAAGAGTCAGTAGATTTGAAGAAATTAAAAACAATAATAGACTGTCGGACACAACGATTTATTAAAACCCTGTCTGACCTTTGGACACAAGACGCAATCTGTCGAGCGAAAAATTCGTTTCGCGTCCAGTGTGCAAGCGGCTTAATACTAGGCTACTATTATTGTCACTTATGCTTTATCGTCTTTAGTGGGGGAAAGGAATGCAGCCTGATTGCGATGATCTCGTACTGAGTTAAGATCACATATTGGAAATAAATGTGTAACGTATCTTGCTTTGTTGTATATGCATGTTAATCCCAAAATTTTAAGCAGCTACAGTTTGTAATAATAGAAACACGCTATCCATCGTTTCTCTTGCCAGTGAGCAATATTTGACTCGGCTGGGTCGCCTTCTATATTCTAACACATTAAAGGTGAGGTGAGGAGCTCATTTGACTGGTGAAGATTTGACTCGGCTGTGTTATACCCAAACACGCCTTCTTTGCCAACTTGCGCTGGAAGGAGGGGCAGAGGCGGGACAGAGGAGTACTTGCGCCAGGCTACGCCGGGCACGAAATTGCCACATACGCCTGGACACACCCCGTTGGCGCGGCGCACCCCCCATGCGCTGCGCCTGCGCCGCGCCTGCGCCTGGTCTACGAAATTAGAGCCCATTGTGTCATGTTAAGTCATTAATTCTTAAGACATTCAGTCATAAGTCCAAAGTTCCTTAATTTTCCAGTCGTGCTAAAGTGATCAAAGCAGATTCAAATAAATGTGTTTTCTAGTCTTTTCAAACTGGGAAATTCATAGCAGTATTAGTACTGCTGATCGATTGCCTGGATTGTCCTCACACCTGACAAGAAAAATAAACGAGCCATTTCACTTAATTTAACCAATCAACTGACTTCACGATTCAAAATTCTAAAAATGTATTGATTGCAAAAAGGATCTCCCTCTAAAAAGTTTCCGAAATCCTAAAATATCAAAAGGCACCAGTCCTAGTGCCTGATTAAAGACGCTTGCTGTGCGTATTAAAAAATATTGATGAACGGTATTCAAGTTCTGCTCCATTAACGGTCCCCTCCAATCCCAACACTCGAAAGTAATCGTCATGGCTTTGGTTGCCTTCAGTTAGAGCTTCAAAGCCGACATCGACTCCACTCTCTTAGCCATTGCCATCGCATGCGGTCTCTGTCCCAGAGTTTCATCCATGACCGCGAAATAAATGAAACTGGCTGGATTAGGGCCGCTGGTATTGTTTTGTTTTTGGCAGTAGCTATTTTTAGCCAGTCGTGAGCTTACCGTCATTTGCTGTTCTTACGAGCTTCCGTATCCGCATGCACAATAGGAAATTCGGCCTCAGAAAAAAACTGCTTCTCAACTGGGTCGAAAACATCCCGCTTTTGCTACGTGCCTTGTGGTTCATATTAATAGACCGGCTAGCCTGCTTTAAGTTACAGTCAGGATGTCCTCTTCTCAAGTTAGGTAGGGTTAGTTATTAGCCAGCTAACTTTGCTAGCTTGCCATCAAACTCATTAGCCAATTTGTACTCTAGAATTTTCTGCAAGGATAAACTTTGTGCAGCAATCAGTTCTTCTACACAACACTAATCACTACTGACTATTGACTGTGGAGAGTGATGACCTGACAGTTCCCCAAATATTAGCGACCAAACGTTGAACCTAATACACTGCCCGGCCAAAAAAAAGTCACCGTTTGGAAATTATTGAAAAAATTCTATAATTGGATAATTATTGCGGTTATTAATATGTTTCAGCTGGCAATAATCATTTTAACCCTGAATGATGAACCACGTCGCTAGTTATTTCTTAAAAAATCATGTCGGAAGACACATCCTTTGATGGTGGAAAAGATGTTACATAATTTCAGAATGGGCAAGTTATTGGCCTGTATTTAGCAAAGAAAACCATGAAAGACAAAAATAAGAATGAGGAATCATTTTCACAAACAAATTTGCCACCACAAATTCCTGACTTTAAACGCATTAAAAGTTACTGGGATGTGCACAAGAAAGAATATCGAGTGGTTCAACCACTATGTCGAGAAGACAAGATCTCAGCCAAAAATTATGGCATTTCTGATCGAAAATAAATGTTCTGGCATTGCATATAGTTGTCAAAACAATGGCAAGACGAATATGCACTGTAATCAAAGCTACAGGGGTTCCAACTAAATATTTGAGTCTGCGACTTTTTTTTGGGCCGGGCAGTGTATTACACCCTCATAACTACCTAACCGGTTAGCTAAGTTAAGCAACTAGCTAGGAAACATAAGTAATGTTACTGCCGTCCCGCAAGCGAATGTCAGCTGATACATTATAGTTAATGCCGTGGTATAAGCTTAGACTGTATGAATCAGACTATGGGTCCAAGTCCAGATTTCCTACATTGTGCGTGAACATACGGAAGCTCGTAAGAATAGCAAATTGGAGTAAGATTACGATTGGCGTAAAATAGCCACTGCATGTATTTTTTCGCTTTGGGATATGCCGCGTTCAGAGTTCTTTTTCTAACTTCGCTCGGTGTTTCACTATGTAAATCGCCTTGGCGTGACCAACCACGGAAGCTCCAATGACACAACGTCTGTCAGTGACAGACTGGTCGAGCTGTGCTGGGGCCCCGCCCCCTCTTACTACTACAGTCAACCTGCCCCTACTCATTCTCGCTTTCTTCCCGTGTGGAACGAGACGAAGCTCCCTCACCTAATCTAGCCGAGATAGCCTGGACACTCCTCTTCGCTTCAAGAAGGCTAATTCCTTGCAAACTGAACAGGCGCAGACGTAGTTGAATATTCTGTTTGGAGGCATTTTCCGATTAAGGTGTATACATGAGCCAATATTCCTATTAAAACAGGCATATGCCAGGGATCTTATTCTGAATCGGAAAATAATCTTAATCGGGTTATTGCACGTGTTTACATGACATGTACGCAATCTGAATATTCTCTCGTATTCCGATTAATACAGGAATATGGTGTGCATGTAAACGCAGTCATTAATTGTGCTTCAAATCTCCTGAAAAGCAGAGAATCTTCAGCCTGTGATTAACCAAGGCTGTCACTTGGAAAGAAATCTCTGCCTCACAGCTGTGATAAAAATAACGGCTGCACAACCAGATAAAAAAAAAATTGTCACCGAGCGCGCAGAATCTGAAACCATGGCATATGAGTATGTATAACCACTGAACTTTTTTCATGTTTTGTAAAATGAGACTGTTTTCTATTTTCAAAGTTTTTCCATAGGAAGTTTTTCAGAAGTTTTCGCGCTGCAAATAGTGTGCTGTTGTGTCTTGACAGGATGGGAAGAAGGCCAAGTCTGGGAGGTCACTGAACGAGGACTACAGAGACGAGCACGTGGACAAGAAGAAGGGGAGTTTCTTCTCCTGGTCGCGGAACAGGAGTTTTGGGAAAGGGCCAAAAAAGCGAGACTTTGGGGATGTAAATTATGGTGAGAAAATGAATTGGATGTGCGGCATATTACATTGAAGTACTTGAAGGGATTATCAGTTTTCTGAGGTTTATTGATAAGGCCATCAATTTCTGTTCATTAATCATTGGCCCTCATAGGTTTTATGTGTTAAATAACATCTTGGATATTTATGAATTTTCTGAAGATTTCCCAGGTTTATTGTGGATAAACTATGAGCTGGCAGGCTTGATGTTCTTTTCCTCATCGAAATGGAAAAAATGTACCTCTCACTATTTAATGAAATTGCTAATTTATTTGAGACACCTGGTATTTAATAAGCTATTGTGTAAAATATCTACTTCTTTTCAGAATTACTCTGTTTGAAGCCTCGTTATAACTGTAGAGGCACTGTCTGAAGTGAATTATTGTTTTTCTTTGGAGATGCAGATTTCTCAGACAGAAATGGTCGGCGCGAGTCACAGGGCTCCCTGTCTTCAGGGGCCAGTGTGGATCTGGGGCTGTCCGGTTCAGGGGCCAAAAACGAGGTGAGTTTAAACGGAACTGAGCACATGGCCTCCAAATAAAGTAAATTCAAATTATAATTCAAATTATAGATAAGTGTCCTAATATCATTGCTCAGGAACTGAGTTAGATTAAAATGAATGTTTAATAATGTATGGGAAATAAGGACAGATTTTCTTTTGTAAATCTTATTACATTTTAACGGCACAATGCAAAATTTTTATTTTCAAAATCAGTTTCTTGTCACAGCCGTCTGTTGATCTGAATAGTTTTCTTTAATCGTTATTGCCTTGTTTTGACCTGGGTTTACAAGGCACTCCATTTGGTGAAGCTGACTGCAAATTCTGACATGAGCTGACAGGTAGCACGGTCAGAACTTGGACACAGGCGAAAGCTCAGTTTGCAGATTTCATTCATTCTCTTGGTTTGTCAGTGCAGTTCAGTTACACACAGCAATATTACTGTACAAATGGGGCAATCCAAACTGGTATCCAGAGACAGTCCAAAAATCAAAAACTTGGAAGTCGGTACCCCAAAGCCAAAACACACACAGAATCAGAAAAACAAGGAAGTAATAAAAGGTAATACACAGGAGGTCTATCAAACACAGGAGACTAGGCTGAATCTTAAATCGAGGGACAAAACAAGCTGTTATCAAGTTGACATGCAAATCAAAGAATGTTTCTAGGTAGACACTGAGAAAGCTGGCTAACAAACTCGTGATTTGAACTGTACAGGAAGAGAAATATAAAGGTTAGAAGAGTAACTTATTACATGGGTGACAGGTGTGAGTGAGCTGAGGTGACGTGCAGGGAAGTGTGGCTTCAAATATAGGGAAACTAGCCATGTAATTAACAATCAGAACTGGGAGTTCAGGTGCGGGAGTAAAAACAAAGCACGTGGCAGGTGACAATTCAGGGGAAACACTGATCTAATACAAAGAACTGCTAAAGTAACAATGAACATGAAAAATAACAAAGGAAGTGAAAAAACAATATTGGGGACATAAAGGATTCAGAAACTGACCCGAACAGTGTTGCTCTCTTTGAATTGGCCGTAACTTATAGTCACTATCTTACAGATGCTGCAGTGCTTTATCACTTTTAAAGTGCCTTTCGTCCATCTGGTTCTGGTGTACCCCTGCCCTCATAACAGATTTTCAGCATTTTATTGTCCAGGCTAACTTCTTTTTTTCCTACAACTCTTTTTATGCCTCGTCTGCTGACCCCTTCCTTCTGGTGTGGCCCTGAGATTAGAATCAAATATCAAAGTACTACTACATTGTCCTCTGCCATATTGCTGTGAAATACAATTGTTCAGTGTCGTTTATTCCACAAACATTGAATTAAAAGCTAAATTATTTTAATCTTGTTGCATATTTGCTTGTTTTTCCAAATTTTGAGTCCCACCACCGGGACTGGATATTGACGGTAATCACCTTTCTATTTTTGGTCAAATTGGTCAATGAAAATTATGTGATGGCAACCAGCTTGTATTACGAGGCCTGACTGTGGAATCTCTGAAAAAGCTCGTACAGAGACTGACAATTGACTTTGTCCGTTTCATCTCTGGCAATCAGCAGATGTTATCTGGAAGCAACTTGCACACACTGCACTTTAGGCGAAGCAGCCTGCTCTGTGGGGAGAGCAGCTCTGTAGGAAGCGCACATGAAACGTTTACACCTCAGGTTCCTGCGGTTTTTTTTCCACACGGCTATGCAAGAAGGCGTTCTTCTGCAGCACTTTCCGTAATTATCTCTGGGTCTGTGCTACTGTGAGCTGGGTCCTTCCTCCTCATCAGCTGCTTTCCCTGAAAGCGGAGGAAAACAGAGAAACTTTTTTTCCCACATTTTGGACAAGGCACTAATTACTCCTGGGGCTTCGCCAGAGCCTGCCACCAGGGTGTTGGCAGCCGCTCGGATGTTGAACAAAAGTTTCTGTTCCTTTGCTTTCTCGTCTCAATGAACTCCTGTATCTTTTCTCCTGCTGTGTGGGACAAGCTATCTCGTTAGCCTCTCCAGTCTGTTTGTGTGCGCGCGTGCATTTGTGCGTGTGTATGTGGAGAGGATGGGGGGGAGGCTTTGATAGTTCTGGGAGGAGTTGTTAGGGTATAGTACTTCATGCTCATCGTGGTCCTCTGCTCCTGGTACAGGGCGATCCCCGGAATGCTGCGTCTGACAGGGAGAAGGCCATGCGGCACTGTAACATAAACCTTCCGGATGGTTCCTGCTGCTCTGTTCCCATCCGGCCTGGAGTTTCCATCAGGGAACTCCTCCTGGGCCTCTGCCAGAAGCTCTGCATCAACCTGGCTGCCGTCGATCTCTTCCTGGTTGGGGGAGAGAAGGTACCCTACTTTTTTTTTTTTTTTTTTTTCTTCTCCATGGAGTACAGTCAGTGCAGTAATCCATCTCAAATAATAGATTTTGATGTTTCTGCTTTCTCTGTGCGGTTATCTGCTTTGGCTTTGTGCTGTGACAGAGTGAGCAGGGTGGAAATGAAAGGGTTAAGGGCCTCACACAGGCTGCGATCAGCTGCACTGATCTTGCTGGCGCTGCTCTGGAGCTTCAGCCAAGCAGTTAAATTTGCTTGCTGCTGGGCTTCGTGCCTCCCAATTGCGTTTTTGCAGGCCCACATCATGGCGACACGGTATGCCTTACATCCTGGCTCTGTAGTTCACTCCTGTGTGGATAGACATGGAAAATGCATAATTACATTTTTTAAAGGCCTCCAGTCTGAATTATCCCCCGAGGCTGAGGCTTCCAGAGGCTGAGGCTTCCCGGTGTGAATTCCCCCCCAGCCCCACTGCTCACCCCCCAGCCAGAGTCAGTCATCGCAATGGCAATCCTGGTGTTTTTTCAAGTTCATTCTACAGCTAACCATTCAGGTCATGTTATGGCGTATAAATAGCTACATCTCTGTGCTGTGTTTGTGGATTCAAAATGGCTCTTTGTGATGCAGTTTTCACAAAAATGCTGGATCCCTTCAGTAAAATCCATCTGTATGGCTATTTAAGGCTGGTTTTGCTCCATTTCTTCTCCACCAATCTGGTGGATTAATTAGAATGCAGTTTATGTATCGAAAAATGTAAGTGGTGCTCTTTCTCAATTTTGTTTTTTGGAATTTATGTGTTGAATGTCAGAGTATTCATTTAATTTTAATGGAAGTTTCCCGAACAAGGCTTTAGCATCTTAAATGGCATTTACTCATTGTCATGAGCATCAGTTGTTCATTTTTGGCTCACCTGAGCCAAAGGTTCGGGGTGCTTATGCCATGCCCTGGTTGTTCATCATCGTTCGTCCTTTGTAAGCAACATCTTCTCTGAAACCGCTGTACCTACAAAGCTGCAACTTGGCATGCATGCTCTTTCCAATGAGGACAACAAACTTTATATAAGAGTTTCCAGTCCAATTTCAAATATGGCTGCCATGGCAGCTGTGGTGAAGATGTTATAGAGCCTTATCTCAGCCAATTTGGGAGCAGTTGTGCTGAAATTTGGCATATTGGCAGCTTTCAGCGAGCCCCAAAACATATCCAACATGTTTTTGAAAATTTCAAATTTGACCTCGATTTGACCTCTGGGCTCCGGCCACGCACATATTTCCGATGTTGAATATAAACATCCTCTTCTCTGAAACCACTGCATCTATGAAGCTGCAAATTGTCATGCATGTTCCTACCAAGGAGGACACCAAGACTTTCCAGTCTGATATCAAAAATGTCATATAGAGCCATATCTCAGTTATTTTGGCAGCAGTTGAGCTGAAATATGGCATAAGGGTAGCTTTCCACATGCCCCAAAACATGTCCGACGGATTTTTTGAGAATTTCAAATTTGAACTTGATTTGACCTCTGGACTTGAGCCACGCCCACATTTCAAGTGTTGGATGTTAACTTCTTATCAAACCACTGCACCAATGAAGCCAAAGCTTTGCAGACATATTTACTATCTATGAGGATAATAAACTTTATATGAGACTTCTTGATCCAATTCCAATATGGCCACCATGGCAACCATATTATAAATGTTATAAAGAGCCGTTGATTTGCTATGCTTGCACTAATGGAGCAGAAATTTGGTAATGGCAGTGATCAGATTAAGGAGAAAAAAAAATATTATCAAAAATTAAAAAACAGTAAATCAGACGAAAGGGTTTTTTCTACTCTTTCCTGATGACACATAACAAAGAGAAAAACTCAACTCTGAAAGCAAAACATATCATTTCCAAAAGGCATCAATTTTACCCTAAACTACCCTATCTCCATTTAATACAGCACACTTCTGTTTCCCTATGAAATTTCTGTAAACTACTTGTAACCTGCAGTACAATGGTCTTATCTATCCCTTAGTGTAGAATATGATGTTGTTTAGCACCTAATCAGAGATGTGAAATGATTCATACCCATCATACAAGGCGCTCTCCAACTCAGTCACGTTTTAACATCACAACATCATGTATTTGAATGATCTGAGATCATTGTGCATGTTTCGGGAGATGCCGGTGGTGAACTTGCGATTCCCTAAACCACATGCCAATGAGAGAAGTTTTGATGACTTTGATCGGCTTACCGTGATGTTTGGGTGGCTGGAGGAACATTCAGGTGTGTGAAAATGTAAAGCGTTTATCTAGTCAAGACGATTCAGAGTTGATGCCGAAAAAATTGGAGTTCAGATAAGGAATTTTTTTCCGTAAGGCAAAAACCAAATCATATTGCTTTAGTATAGCAACGATTACAAAGATTCCCCTTAACTGATATCAGCAACGTAGGAAGATGGCTTGCTTTATAATCTGAAGAGTACATTTATACGCGATTGCACGCATAACAAGATAATGCAGCTAAAACTGAAATGACACGTCTCAGACCCGAACTGTGTGTTTGCTCTTAGAATAAGCATGTCCTCAATGTTGAAAGAGATCCTCTGCGTGCGATGGCGTTGAAAGTGATACATCAGAGCAATAAAAACTTCTCCAACAAGCATCATAGTAACCACGAGTTCACTAGCCAGCAAGCTGTACCCAATCGATTGCTTTTGAACTCGCTACCAAATTAGCTAACGTCCCAACAATGTTAAAGTTCAGTTCGGTCGGACGAAACTGCCGCGAAACCTCAGATAAGTACATGCCTATGAGAGCTGGTAAAGTTAGTTCAAGTTGGGGCAAGAAACAAATAATATCGCCTTAATATGATGATAATTTACAAAGATTTTCTTTAGTTAACAGTAATTAGCTTACTAGCAAACTAGGTGGCTACATTCAAAGAGCAACTTGATTTAATACGCTATGGCTCATGCTGCAGTCAAGACATTATGACGATACCAGAGAGCCTCCCAAGTGCATGCATGCGCTCCCCAGAAGCTGATTGGTTGGTATGCAAATAAATATCATTTGCAAGCTAAGCGAAGTTGCAAAAACTTCTCCTGTTGCTATGTGGCCCGGGAACTCGGAAGTTTGCAGGCCAGTGGGTCGGGATCAATGAAATGTCTTTAGGATTTATTGAATCGCATTTTTTGTGAAGGGATTGTTATGATGATTAGCATTTTGTCAAAACTGACGAAATTTGATTCGAATCCGCCTAATCTGATCACTGAATGGGTAGCTTAGGGCAAGCAACAAAATATATATAGAACTTTGGAGGGAAGATCAGTCTCATTTCTTTGTTGTTTGGGATAGTGAGTATGGTCATGAACAAAATGCTGCTATATTTGCTAATGTTCATCGATTCATAAAATCTTCTGGACAGTTCTCGGCCAAATAACACATGTTCAGTGTTGTACCTGCAATTACCATATACTATATACTGTTTATACCTGCCATCACCATATACAAATAAAATAGTTTTGAATGCAAAAATGGACATTGACCAATTACATGTAAAAATCACAGACTTGTTATATTTTGTAAGTGTAATCGTTTCATTAGCTTAGTATCTGTGTTAATGCATGAGTAGGTGCAGTAGATGACCAGTGTAGTCTTTAGCATGGTGTACTGTATATGTTATGACTTAATTACGGACATAATGTGTGCGTAGGGAGAGGGCTATGTAAGTGCATCACTTTGGCCCTTTCCCATGGTCACTTTAGACAATAAAATATGCAAAAAATAATATTAGATAGCTTGTCGAAGGTTACAGGTGTCCAGGTGAGCTACAGTGCTCGTGGTGCTAATTTTTTTTTAAATTGTTTTTATCTTCTTTGTTTGTTTGAAAGCCTCTTGTACTGGACCAGGACTGCGTCACCCTCACCTCCCGAGATTTGAGACTGGAGAAACGCACGCTATTCAGGTATTTATTTGTTTCTCATTCACACATTGTACTATGCTACACGTTATGGCATGGAATATGAATATTTCATTTCTTTTGTGCAGTGTTGTTGGTTAAAAAGGAGCTGTTCTCAGTTCCATGAGCCAGAGTTTTATCTGTGCGCTTTCAGGTTGGACCTTATACCCATCAATCGATCCGTCGGACTGAAAGCCAAACCTACCAAACCAGTTACGGAGGTTCTACGGCCGGTGGTGGCGAAGTATGGCCTGCAGCTTAGCCACCTGGTTGCCAAAATTGTACGTGTATCGCTTGCTGGCGTCGTGCAGTCTCAGTTGGAAGTTACCTTTTACGCTCAAAGCCAGTCCCACCCTTATTTGTGAAGTGGGACAGTGACTGAGGGTGGGGCGGGTGGCGTATTGTCCCTATTCTGAAAGGAACCTTGGGCTTGTATAATTTGGCTTTTGAAACAATACACGGTTGTAAATTCTGTGAGTGCCCCTAAGTTGACCCACCCAGCTCCTTCATGGACCAATGAATGAGGTTAGTGATTAAGAATGACTGCCCAACTGAAGTGTGTTGTCCTTTCATTTAAGAGTTTCCCTACTCCGCACTTCCAGGGTTTACTTTCTGATTTTCATTGTCTTGCGATTTCTTGTTTATCTTCTGTGATACTGCCAGTGATATTTTTTCTTTTTTTTTGGAAATGTTTCTCCAAACTGTGTGGATTTTAAGAACGGAGTTAGAAAATGTTCAAGAAATTATGTATACCAATAAGAGATACAATTTTTGTTCAACACAATGGTTACACTCTACGCATTTAATGTGATATTTTCCAATAAGTGTCTGCTGTTATATTTTCCTCTCTAGCCACCGTTGTGTAAGCAGTGTTTTAAATTTACCAGCATCATGGTACATGAGGTTTCTGTTCCCCCTATTCTTCCCCAGAGCGGAGAGACTGAGCCGCTGGACCTGGGACTGCCCATCTCAAGTCTGGACGGGTTAAGAGTCATTCTGGATGCTGTGGATCACGCGTCTGGAAAAGGTGATTGTGTTCCCCGATGCAATCACCCTGTTATTACAGCAATAGACAGTGCAGACCAATACCTCCTCTGAATATCTCTGCTGGGGTTTCCTTGTCAATATTTCACATTATTAAACAATAAGAATCCCTTCAGACAAATGGCATTGCAAATCCCCTTTGCACACCTTTTTACTGTTATGACAGTATTCCAGTTGCAACCAGCCCTGATCCTGGAGGTGTACATTTCGGTTTTCATTAGGGCTGTGACATGATGTTTTTTTTTGTTTTTTTTTTGTGGTAGCAATGTATCTCCCCCCAAACCCCCCCCCCCACCCCAAAAAAAGAAGCATAAAAACCAATTCTGTCTCTTTTTTTTGGAATTTACTGGCCACTTTTGCTTTTTATAAATGTACAAACAGCATAGGATGAACTGTGAACAGAGGTGTTACTTGCTTTAAAAACTGAACAAAAGGCCAAGAATGCATGCGGCTTCAAAGGAACAATGACAGATAATAAATGGAGAGGTGTCTTTTGGGCAAACAGTGACTTCAAATATATGATATATATCTATCACGTTATTAGTCTGAATTAATTTACTGAGTAATTAATACTGATACCTTGTAAATGATTTATATGTGATTATAACAAAAATGTAATGAGCCTACAATATGAGATTGTATGGATTGTATCAATTAGAAATGAATTATTCTCATTGGAGCGTTCTTTCGAATCGGCATTGAAAGTAATGGGCCTACATACTGCTTTTAGAGCAGTCAGCTAAGCTGACATAAATATATACCATTTCTTCAGCATTTCATGAATGTGGTAATGCGAACTAAAAAATTGCCCGGTCATCCAACTGATTACTCTCACACTAAGAGAATCGTGCTTAACATTTTTCCCTCCGACCGCATGTCTCTAGTAGCCTAATAAAATTGTCTCAAAAATGTCTTTGTTATTCTCCAAACAACAAATAATAGGCTATGCTTCGGGCAAAATTACAGCTTTAAAAATAATCAAAAATTAAATAAACAATAATATGTAGGATATAGCCTGATACGGCTTTTTAGAAGGGAAAAAGTGAATAAACCCTTCCTCTGGAACGCTCTATGCGAGAGGCTGAAGGCCTTTACAAATGACAGACGAAACAAGAGAAATCTATTCGTGAAAATAGAACTCATTTATACGAACCAAAACTTCTGTATTCCACTGTGCAGATTTTATTCTCCACAGTTGATTAAATTCATGTGAATTCTGGGTGCAAATTAAATCTTACTTTGGCTCCTGGGATCAATAGATTTTCTCATAGCTGAATCTTTGTGCGAATCATAAATTTTTAGCTCACCTGACGACGAAGTCAGATGAGCTTAGGTCATGGCCTTTTTGTCCATCGTTCGTCGTCGTCGTCATTCGTCGTCCATAAACATCCTCTCCTCCGAAACCACTGGGCCCATGAAGCTGAAACTTGACAGGTACCTTCCTACCCACGAGCACACCAAAATAGGACACCATATTGAAAATCAAATAATTGGCCATCTGAAAGCTATTTATGCACATATTCAGCTGAAATTTGCTATGTAGTCAGTGCATGGCAAGATACATCACATATCATACGGCTTTTTCTGTATTTCGAATTTTGACCTTGCTTTCACCTTCAACTTTATACAACCCCTGTGAGTTACATTGAAATCTTTCAAAATCATCGTCTCCTAAACTACTTGGCCAATGAAGGTGAAACTTGACAGGTACCTTCCTGCCTTATAAGGACACTAAGTTTTGTGTTAGTTCCGATCCGATCCGATTTCAAATATGGCCGCCGTGGCAGGAGAAACAGACCCACATCTTGTGTCTTAAAAACCCTGAAGCGTAACAGGCAAGCAAACAAACTGATTAAAATGGCACAATTTAAGATTTACAGATTTTTACATAATCTGGTCTTGCCAGGTCACAGAGAACAGAGGAATTGTCCAAACTGGCAGTTAGCCAACTGCGAGACTGCCCAGTATAAAAATGCTTCAGGATATTTCTAAAATTAACAAAAATGTTACTGGATGGGAATTTACGTGGAATAGCGACCTCTCCATACATTTATTTTATTGTTTATTGAGCAGTTATGAAATCTATCATAATGTTGATACATATCAAAAAATTATTGGTGAAAGTAATTTTCAACTTGCAGGGAATCTCCATGTAGTACCTTATTCTCATTGTTTCATGTTACAAATAGATTTTTTTTTTTTATATCCCCAAATTATTTTCTGGGATAACATCGCCATTACAGGTCCTCCATGTCATTGCAGTCACTAATAGTTTTAATTGGAATCTTTGATAATGTATAACCACACGAGGAAGAACCCTATCAATTTTCATCAGTTTGTGATTAATTTCAATTCTATTAACTCACTCATGTTGATACATTTTTTATATATATATATATATATATATATATATACTAAAATCTCAGTAATTGAGCAATATGTTTTTACATTCAACTTAATGTGGCATTTAGGATTGGCTAATCGGGCACATATGTACTCTTTCTGTTGGCAATGACAGCATTTTCATATATTTTATGTATGCTTCTGCTTTATGTTTATGCATAATAGCCTCTGACATCTTGGTTCTTTTTTTATTTTTTGGCCTGTCCTGTCCTGTTTTTTGCCCCCACAGAAAAACCAAAACTGGGGTCATCGAAGAGCCACGCACCGCCTTTGAACTCGAGGAGTTACTCTACAACCGCAGTAAGAATTTGTCCGTAATCCTCGCTCTTGCGTTCATTTATTTTCATTTGTTTATGCGGCCCTGCTGCTCTGACTGCAGTGAGACTCTTCAGCGGGGTTTGTCTACTCTTCTCTGGTTCTTGCTGTTTCTCTCGTGACCGTGGGGTGGAGTGGGGTGGTAAGGGGTGCATCTGTCTGCTTCTGCTCCTGGGGGTAACACCTCTGTGGTTGTCCTGCTGGTCTGCACTCAGCACCCTACTGCCTTGCTTGTTGTGGCTGATACCGCCTCTTGACCTCTGACCCCATTAACTTACTGCTCTGTAATGTGTCTGGAAATCTGGAGTCACCATTTATACAACCCCTATTCCGAAATACTTGGGACGAAGTGAAAATTGTGAATAAAATCAAAATGCACTGACTCTCAGATCACATGAGCCAATTTGTTATTCACAGTAGAACATAGATAATATTTCAAATGTTAAAATTTGAAATGAGACAATTTACATTTTTATCCACAAAATGAGCTTATTTCAAATTTTCTGGCTGCAAAAGGGCAGAAAGAGCTATTAATATATATGAGAATTAGCTGAAAGAACATTTACCTAGTAATTATGTTAACTGGCATTAGGTGAGTAACATGATTGGCTATGAAAAGGATGTTTTAGAGAGGCTGAGTCTCTCAGATTTAAAGATGGCCAGAGGCTCCAACCTGTGAAGGCTTAAGTAAAAAAATTGTGGTGTACTTTAAAGGACCAGTGTGTAATATTTGGCATGGTTTATAGGCAAAATCTGAATATACTACCCGTTAATATGTTTATATAAGTGTATAATCGCTATAAAATAAAAATTTTTCGGTTTTCGTAGCCTTATAATTATGCGTTTATTTATACATATAGCAAGGGCCTTGCTTTAGAGGCGTCGCCATCTTGCACTGCCATGTTGGTACAGCAGCCCGACCAGCTTGAGAACCCGTTTCGCATTTATAAATCCCAGTCATGGAGGACGCCATTTATGCAAAAGTGTTTTGGGCCTCGGAGGCCACTGTCTTTTTCCCGACAGGAGGGGTGAGAGTGAGTGAGCGCTGCAGTCTAGAATCTGAACGCTGGATGTCACTGTCCCACCCACTCCCCCTCCATATTACAAATTGGTCCTTTAAAAACAATGTTCTTCAATGTCAAATTGCAAAGGCTTTGAAGGTCTCATCAACGACAGTGCATAACATCATCAAAAGATTCAGAGAAACTGGGAAAATCTCTGTGCGTACGGGACAAGGCCGAATACCTTTACTGGATGCCCGTGATCTTCGGGCCCTCAGACGCCACTGCATCACTCACCGGCATGATTCTGTCATTGACATTAAATGGGCCCAGAAATACTTAAAGAAACCACTGTCTGTAAACACAGTCTGCCGTGCCATCCACGGATGCCACCTAATATTCTATCATGCAAAAAGGAAGCCATTGTTGAGCATGATCCAGAAGCGCCACCGTGTTCTGTGGGCCTGGGCTCAATTAAAATGGACTGTAGCAAAGAGTAAAGTGTCCTGTGGTCAGACGAGTCCAAATTTTGACATTCTTGTTGGAAATCATTGGCGTTGTGTCCTCCGGGCTAAAAAGGAGAAATACCACCCCTCCTGTTATCAGCGTTTAGTTCAAAAGCAAGCATCTCTGATGGTATGGGGATGCATTAGTGCATATGGTGTGGGACACTTGCATGTCTTAAAAAATACCATAAATGCTGAAAGGTATGTAAAGGTTTTAGAGCAACATATGCTCCCCTCCAGATGACATCCATTCCAGGAAAGGCCTTGTGTATATCAGCCAGGACAATGCAAAACCACATACTGCCGCTAATACAACAGCATGGTTTCGTAGTAGAAGAGTCCATGTGCTGAATTGGCCTGCCTGCAGTCCTGATCTTTCACCGATTGAGAACATTTGGCGCATAATTAAACACCAAGTCTGTCAAAGGAGACCCACAACTATCCAGTGGCTGGAAGCCTGTATTTAAGAGTTGGATCAAATTCCAATGGCTAAATTCAAGGAACTTGTCTCCTCAATGCCCAGACGCCTCCACTCTGTGTTAAAAAGGAGAGGGGATGCTACACCATGGTAAACAGGCCCCTGTCCCAACTTTTTTGAAGCAGCCATCAAATTTGAAATGAGCTCATATTGTAAATAAAATAGTAAAATTTCTCAGTTTCAACATTTGCTATGTTATCTCTGTTTTATTGTGAATAAAATACTAGCTGGCGTGATTTGAAAGTCATTGTGTTTTTATTTATTCACAATTTACACTTTGTCCCAACTATTTCGGAATTAGGGTTGTAGTTTTTAACATGTCATTGGTAAAAAAAAAAAAAAAAGAAATGAAAGAAAGAAAAAACAAATCAGTAGGTATGCAGCAGCTTGAAAAGCATCACAACAGGTTGACACACGACACCAAATGCATCGGCAGGTTCAAAAAACATTCTGAAAACCTTGGGGGGAATTTGTCTCCTCACATTGTTGGTTTTGTGCCGGTGGATCGCGTTACTGCGGAATCCCTCAGGGTTTATTTTGGCTGCGCTGGGCTTCCCTGTTCCTGATTACGATTCGAGCGGAGAGTGCCTCGTGCCCGCCACACCTGTCAGCGATGGAACCTTGGGGCAGGGGGACCGCTCGCCCCTGGAGACACTGCCTACCCCCTTAACCTGGTGAATTCTCATTGTTGCGATTCAGGGAGAGGAGAAGGGTCCTTCCGCACAGTCCTGCTCTGTGAAAACCAGAGGCGAGATCCGGCCACTCAGAAAAGAAGAATCAGTTGATAAACCGGGAAAGAGAAAACAGAAAAAGATTAATATAGATGAAGCCGAAGGTAAATCCTCCCATTCTCTAGACAGTAGCGGAAAATCCAGGTTTTGGAAAGTAAAAGTCCGCAACATTGTTTTGATTTGTCTTGTCAATAGCTCAGATCTTTGGCCAGGAAGTGGAACTACATTTGAGAAATGCATGGCTGGACTTTTCCTTTCTCACACCTGGACGTGCCACCTCAGATTGTAGAATAGTCCTTGGGAAGCTTTGATCCTTGACTCTTACTAACTTTTCCTGTCTTTTAGTAACCTTTGCACTATGTATAATTCTTTAAATACTAACGTACTTGTACTAATTGGCTGTTTTTGACAGACCACTAGTCTATGGCTTTCCTTTTGGTTTTATGCATGAAATGCTCGCTCTTGGTTGTTTCTTCAATTTCTACTGATCCTCCGTTTTCTGGGTGAAAGGTCATTTTAGGCTGTCCTTCCTCATGTGTCCCTTTCGCAGAATTCTTCGACCTCATATCCAAAGCTCAGAGCAACCGAGCTGATGACCAGAGAGGCGTGTTAAGCAAGGCTGACCTGGTCCTGCCAGACTTCCTGCGGCTTGGAGCGGCACCGCCGCAGTGCTCCACCCCCACCTCTGGCCCCGCCCCGACCCATGACCCAAGGAGGAGGGGCCAGGAGAAAGTGGGCGGGGCACCCCACCGAAGCGCCCTAAACGCCAGCCACCACTCCCAAAGTCTGGACTCCCCTCTGGACTGCGCTGCTCCCTCTAGTGGGTGCACCGCAGGTCGCAGGGCCCGTAAGCCACACCCCCTCGACCACGCCCCTTTCTCCACCACCTTATCCCCCATACCCCATGCCCCGTCAGAGAAGCCTACTGCACCCACAGCCATTCGGATGGTGGACGACGATGACGAAAGCTTGGGGGACTTGACTCTGGTTGGGGAAGGTGACATCACCAGTCCCAACAGCACGCTTCTGCCCCCCTCCCCTCCAATCTCCCCCCTTGGGCGCCAGGACAGCCTGCCTGAGGCAGACTTCACCCCCCCAACTCCTTGCTGCCGTGGTGATGTGGAAAGCTCGGTCGACCCCCGGTTTTGCTCAGGTACTCCAGGACTACAATAGCCTCTTTGTGTGTATCCCATAATGCCATGCTCCTGGGTCGCTGTCTCCTCTCCTCTCCCACCTCCCACCCTCCTATTTACCCAGAATGCACTTTATATTGTACAGACGGCCTTGCGGGTCCTGCGCTCTCCTAGCTAAAGCTGACTGACCTCACTGCCATCCAGAACTGTCTCAGCTGAGAACCTCTCTGCTCCCTCAGAGCCGGTTAAAACTGAAGTTTTGCCAAACTTCTTCTTCCTTGTTGGCATTTAGGGATGTTTATAATTTCAAATATTGAAATTTAATTTGTGAATATAGCAGCGGGGCTGTGTTTTTCTGTGGCAGTGGGGAGTGTCGTCTGAAAAACAAAAAGCATCCCCAAAGAAACTGTCGTGAGCGTTTGCACCAAGGGATGATCTGTCGCTTATACCACTGAAACATACAGAATTATTCACAGAGAATAAGGTTTAGATAAGGCTGTGGTGTGCAGACCTAATCTAGTGCATCCTCTGTGTATTCACCTGTGCTGTGAAGATGGTTGAGAACTTTTGCTTTTCCTCCAAATCAGGTCTAGGAATCTGAGTCATTAGCTTTTGCTTTGAGCTCATTTTACTTGGAGGGGTGTTATTGAGACTTTGGATGGTGAAACTGTCAAAAGGCTGTAATTCCTACTCGGTTCCCTCTGTATGGATGTTGCTCCCATGCCTTAAAGAGGACCTGTTATGTTAATAGATGGACTGCCAATTAGCCACTATAAGCCAATTCAAAATCTGTACCTTTGTGACATCACACAGGGAAGGGAAGAGAACACCCAGAGGCAAGAAGGACAGATCAACTTAAGTCAACCAGCCAATCAGTTCCTCCATTATTCTGGGTGTTCATTCCCTCTGGAGATATCAGACGGAAACAGATGTTGAAATTGCCTTTAATGGCTGATTGCTTGTGTTCCTGGATACATAATAGAGGACTTTTAAATTTGCAATATTTATTTTCTTATAGAGTGAACAGAGTGAGAATTTCAGCTTTTTAAAATCATGTCACAGTCCAAATATTTATGGACCTCACTGCTGCTATGGTCTGTAAGTGACCATACTTCGAGGAAAAGTTGCCCCAATTGATGTCTTTGTTTCTAGTCTGGAGGAAAATGTGACTCCTCCAAAAGAATCAGCTGCCATGTACATAGTTTGTCATAAAGTGGCCATGAGAGGTTATGTTTAACCTCGCAAGACATTGAAAGTGTCCAATTTCAGACCTTTACCACCTTATTACAGTCCAGGAGTTGCAGTTATGGTTTTAAGGAAAACCACCATACACAGAGGAAACCTTTGTTATGCTTGCACACTATGGCAATAGACCTTGTGCAGAAAGTGCACATCTTAGCCTCTTCCTCTGTGGTTCACCAATTTGGACCTCAAGCCTAGAGGCTTCTCGCATGTTCTCTGTTCAGGTGTATTACTTATGCGGTATGGAGAAGTGTTTACACCATTGTTCTATATACCTCTACTTTGTGTCCTTTAAACTGAAACTCTTGTTTTCTCTTAATCATCTCCTAAGTGAAGTGCAATTCAACAATACCCAAAGGAGAGAGGCCTTAATTTGGAATAAGTCACCTGACATGGTGTTTTGTTACATTTATTTTAATATGGTAAATATGTGACATAGATTTGGTCAAGTAACAATATTTGCCTGTGTTTTCCTTCATTGCTATATAGCAATATTAAAATTTGTATGCAGGCTGATCTAGAGTCCTTTTAATGCCGCATTGGTATTGTTGAAATGCACGTCATTCCCAATCTTTGATCATTCTTGTCCTTTTGTAGATGTCTTCTGTAGAAAATAATGCTGATTCATTCTGTATTTGTGTTCTATTAGATCTAATAAATGTTAGAACTCCCAAAATCAACAAAGTCTTGTCTCTATATATACGTGTGTGCTCCTAAAATGACTCCCATTTCTTTTACTCCTTGTCTGTCGTTTCTGTTCCTCGGTCAGGTCATGTGATGGTGTGATTTCACAGTTGGCCGGAATCCCTGTTGTCGCAGGCGATAGGTGACTTGCCAGCCCTATTCACTAATGAGGCCGGCGTTAGGCTCTTGAACTCACAGCATCAATGGCTGCCACATCAGATGAGATCATCGTTCAGTATTTTCTTTTACTTCTCCTGACCCCACCTCTCTTGGGTCCCTTTAGCAATGTTCTCCCTCTTTTCATGAATCTTCCCATTATTTTTAATTAGTTTCATTTTCCCGAGACTCATTTACCATCGTGACAATGGAATATGCTGCAACATGTATTTTTTTATATTTAAACTTCAAAATAAATATGAATAATATGATATATGCATATATTGTAATTACAAATATTGTAGTAAAACATTGGTTGTTCGCCTGGACATTGAAGTTTTGCGCTTTTTTTTTTTTTTTTTTTTACATTATTCGGTGTCTTATACTTTGTGCTGGTTGCATTCTGCCAGTTTTCTTGCTGTAATTCATACATGTGATGAACGCTTTAGCAGCTGTGATAACTACTGACCGGACACACCTACAGCGTCCTGGTCGTTTGGGTGGTACTCAGTTTCCATCTGTTGGAATTTGTTCTCAATTTGTCCTCCAATCAGGTCCTTTAGCTATTGTTGTCAAAGAAGTCCCCGACCGGTTCAAGTTCATGTGCTGCGTTAGAAGGGCCGTAAGAAAAACAGCTGCTCGTGAGCGCCTCCTATGGCTTACAAAAAATAGAAAAAAAGATTTTGAGTCTGAAATGATGAGTGTATCCTATTTTCCATGAGCTTAATATGTGTTAAAATTACTTTGTTAATTACTATTTGGATAAAGATGTATCGGCGAGTGTACTACTGGATTCCACGGGGTACGCTTGTTTTTGTTTTTGGGTTTTATCATTATCTTTCCGGCCTTGTCTTTAGCAATATTTCTGCAAACAATTATTGGCTGCGGAAACGTACGCGCACTGAATAGTCTATGCGCTCCTTGAAAGAAAAATCAAGACTGACTGTATAGCTGATCAGAAAAATACAGTTACGTGTGTCTCCAGGGCTGCCATGGAAACTGCTCACCTTCAAAAGGCATCTCCCGTGGGCGATGGTGACTGAGTTTTGGGGTTTGATTTTCTGCATAAGGGACACCACCTTGCACCAGTGATGCGTTGATTTTTGTATACTACATTTTGTAGAATTTATTTTAATAGTCGTCATGCCGTGTTCTTCTGGATTTGGTGGGTTGTTTAGACCTTATTATTTTTCCCTTTCTTTAAATAGTTGATTTTAGGAGTAAGTGTTCACTGGTTGCTATTTCGGGAAGGAGATGCTGTTTTCCACGAGCTCTGTGGAAGATGGGTTTCCTGATAATTGACCCTTTTTAGTGATCTGACATGAGGGGTTGGAATGAATATTGATGGAGCTGGTTTGTGCGCCCTGCCACACACAGACATGGTAATGATATTCATAGAAACCGCTTTAAGGTCTGGAAGTCGCCGCCGATCGTTGTTACCCATGTCCTATCTCACTCATTTAGAACATGCACTGGCTTACGCATGGCGGCCGTACGATTCAAAAACAGTCTTGACTGTGCCGTTCATTTCAAATTACTTATCTGGAGAGAAAATGCTTGGAACCACAACGCGCTGGTCAAATATTCGAAAAACAAGTATATGACTGAGGGCTGGAATCAATGTTTGCCCTGTACGTCAAGGCGCTATGCATTGGGATCAGATTTGATAGCGTCACATTAGATGTCACATTCATCTTTTTACGATGGTATCCAGTCACAAGGTAAAAATGCCTGTTACCTCCTTAGTGTCTTTGTTTTACTGCTATCTAGAGAGGTGAATAGTTTATGGAGATTAATGAAGCTTACTGACAAGACTGCCACCCGATGGTTTGTTGAGACGAGTTGTATGAGAACCTGATTTCAGGCTGTTACAATTGTGTTTCATTATAAAAATGGTCATGTGAGATGGTATTAGTATTCTGAATATATTATTCATATCAGCAATATGAAGCTGTAGGCCTGTATCCAGAGGAGTCAATGTTAATGAGATCTGGACTGTTCTTTTGTTGTTGTCACTGATTAAGTATACCACCAGGGGGCAGTCACTACATTACAATTGTGCAGACTGGAGACGGGAGTGGATAAGCGAGTCTGAAATGCGTGTGAAACAAAAATATAACTGATGATGTTCCATGGTTATGCGGCTCCTCAGCATAGGCAAGGGTGAAGCCATCAGCTTTTCTCTTAGACAACTTTATTTTTTACAGTCCATTTTGCTATCGCACAATGTAAGGGAGAATGTTTTTTTTTTTTAGTCCACCCATCTTGTATTTAATTTGGTTATTCCAAGTCGTAGTTACGAGGGATGCTCTGTGTTTCAAGCCGTTGTTGGTCTATCCTGGAATACAAGCGGCTATAGGCAAGAACTTACCCCAGATGGTTTTCCCCAGTCCCTCACAGGGCACTCACATACACACGCACGCACATATCAGTCTAAACCACACTTGCATTGCTTAGGGTATTTTAGTCTCACATGGGCCTGCCCAGACATGCATCTTTTTGGTCTGTTGCAGTGTACCAGTGAACCCAGGGCCCACTACCTTATTGTTCTGAGGCAGCAGTAATACCCACTGCACCATCATGCTGCCCTGTGTTTTTCACAAGTTATCTAGAGGCTAAAATAAGCCCGTGCTTTTCCATCTGTAAGCTACCAATATTAGTCAGTGCATACAGTGTCTTTGTTTCTTTTCTGGAAGGTACGCTGTATCACAGAACTACAGTACTGGTCAAATGTTTTACAACACCCCAATTTTTCCGTTTTTTTTAATAGAAAATTATGCAGTTTAATGTCTCATCGAACTCTGGAATGAAAGCATAGACCTGATAGAATAAATCAATAACCGAAGTTATAAAAGAAATTTATAAACCAAAATGTATTTTAAACTTTTGACTCAAAGTAGCCACCTTTGGCAGATATAACAGCTGAACACATTCGTGGCATTCTTTCTACAATGGAAATCAAATATACTCCACATAGTTCTTCCCAACTCTGTTGCAGAAGTTCGCATAAATGTGTGACATTTATGGTTATTTTACTTTCACTGTTCTGTCCCATTCATCCCAAACCAGCTCTACGGGGTTTAAGTCTGGAGAATGTGCTGGCTACTCCATGTTTTTAAGCTTACTATCCTGGTTCTTTTTTCCCAAGGTAGTTCTGGCAGAGCTTGGTCTTATGTTTTGGGTCATTATCTTGCTGTAGGATGAACCCCTGACCAACTATGCGCATACCAGAGGATACTGCATGGCACTGCAGAATGCTGTGGCAGCTGTTTGTTCAGGGTGCCTTTCTCTCTGTAAGTCACTGAGCCTGGATCCAGCAAAACAGCCCCAGAGCATCACGCTTCCCTCTCCATGTTTGACAGTTTATGTCAAACACTGAGGAACCATCCTTTCACCTACACGACATTGTACAAAAAACCTGGGTAACCTTACCTTTTGTTTCAAACTTCTGACAGTTCGCCACTTACCTTTGTACCATTTCACGCTACTCATTGGACTGGAACTGAATAATTTCAATAAAAAACTGGGAAAAATTGGGGTGTTCTAAAACTTTTGACTGGTAGTGTAAACTTAAAAATTTATATCACAGGAAGCTGAGCCGCTGAACTGTCACTACTAAGCATCAGTCCCTCTGTGTGTCATTGGGCAATGAGCAGTCGATTGTGAGATTTTCCACTCTGTTAACAGTGGTATTTATGTGTGAGTCTGGTTATGATTTGAGAATAATGGTTTTCTGGGAGATTCGCTAGATTAGGGGACTGAGCACGCAAATGCCTCTCTGCTCAGCGATATCGAGGTCCACGCGATTCATCATTAAATACAGCTGTGCGATCCATGGAGCAAATATGAATGTCGCCGGCTGAGAATACCCTTCTCGGTAGAGCTGTGTTTTTTTCCTCTTTCTGATGTCTTATACTGGAGAGACGTAAGCGATCGTTAAAAAATTCAAACAACAATCAGGAAGTTGCGAATTTCGCAAATAGGAGGGCAGTGGCAAATGTCCCGTGGTCCACAAATTGACAGGAGGCGGTCCACAAATATGCAAAACCTCTTTCATATGTGCAGGTGGATCCACACAAGCTTAAATATCACTTAACATGTTATTTTGTGAGGTTTTTTTTACATTATTATAATAATTATTTAAATTGTGGTGAAACTATTTACAGTGCAGTGAAAAAGTATTTGCCCCCTTCCTGATTTCTTACTTTTTTGCATATTTTTCACACTTAAATGTTTCAGATCATCAAACAAATTTTAATATGAG
Source organism: Gymnothorax reevesii (assembly GCA_029721435.1). Taxonomy (NCBI): domain Eukaryota; kingdom Metazoa; phylum Chordata; class Actinopteri; order Anguilliformes; family Muraenidae; genus Gymnothorax; species Gymnothorax reevesii. The sequence continues at coordinate 96,712,805 of CM056579.1, read as the reverse complement.
AAAAAGAGGGAACCAGAGTGAATACAAAATGCAGTTTTAAAATGATGATTTAATTTATGAAGAGGAAAAAGCTATCCAAACCTACCTGGCCCTATGTGAAAAAGTAATTGCCCCCTCCTTGTTAAATCATGAATTAACTATGATAAACCACATTTTTGAGTCCAATTTCACCAGCCACACCCTGGCCAAATTACTGCCAGACCTGTTGAATCAAGAAATCACTTCAATAGAACCTGTCTGACAAAGTGAAGTAGGCTAAAAGATCTCAAAGAGCATTATGTCATGCTGGGAACGAAAGAAATTCAAGAACAGGAGAGGATCAAAGAAATTGACATCTATCAGTCTGGAAAGGGTTGCAAAGCCGTTTCTAAGGCTTTGGGACTCTGGCGAATCAGGGTGAGAGCCATAATCCACAAATGGAGAAAACTTGGAACAGTGGTGAACCTTCCCAGGAGTGGCCGGCCTACCAAAATTACTCCCAAGAGCGCATGGAGGACTCTTCCAGGAGGTCAAAAAAAACTGAAACAACATCTGAAGAACTGCAGGCCTCACTTGCCTCAGTTAAACTCAGTGTTCATGATTCAACAATAAGATAGAAAAATGGCATCCATGGGAGAGTTACGAGGCAAAAACCACTGCTGACCAAAAAGAACATGAAGGCTCATCTCACATTTGCCAAAATACATCTTGATGATCCCCAAGACTTTTGGGAAAGTATTCTCTGTAATGGCGAGACAGAAGTTGAACTTTTTGGAAGGTGTGCGTCCCATTACATCAGGCGTAAAACTAACGCAGCATTTCATAAAAAGAACATCATACCAAAAGTCAAACGTGGTGGTAATGTGATGGTTTGGGGCTGCTTTGCTGCTTCAGGACCGGGATGACCTGTCAAAATTGATGGAACTATGAATTCTGCTCTCTAAAGGAAAATCCTGAAGGAGAATATCCAACCCTCAGACTGATCTCAAGCTCAAGCGCATTTGATCTGAAACACACCAGCAAGTCCACCTCTGAATGGCTTAAAGTGCCCCTTCCATGAGAAAATGGAATTATCTGTTAGTATTTGATTATGGTAGGTCCACAATCAGTTTGTGACTTGCTGTGGTTCTTGCACTTCAACACCACTTGCAGTATTGGTTTTTGCGAATAAAAGGAAATAGGTGGAGAATATACGCCAGTAAAGAACGTGTTGCAGTGTTACGAAACAGCACAAATGGAATATTCATATTCTTGCCGGTTCTTGCCCACTCTGGAGTGTAACCGCCCATACACAGATTTGAGCAACGTGCAATCTGTCATCCACAGTCTACGGTAGAGGTCTATAACCTGCGGCTGTGGAGCCGCGTGGGGCTCTTCAGCCCTTCTACAGTGGCTCCCTGCAGCTTCGAAAAAAATTAAATGCTATTTAAATGTATTGTTTTCTTTCAAACAAAATATTGCTTATTTTTGAGATCGGGGTGATACTGTGACTCAAAAAAAAACATTTAATATTTGTGACCCCGCCTGTGAAAACACAGCAAAACTTGCCCCATCTAATTTTTGAGATAAAGACTGTCAAGTAGTCCCTGTGATGAAAAGTGACAAAGATGAGATGGGAGTATATGGCTGTGAATGATAGGTTACATAATGGGGTTTCAAAATAAAGTTCAAAAGTTAATTTCTAACATCATACATATTAAAAGTAATGAATTTATTTACACTTCATTTATGCGGAAGTTGCTTTCCACAAGCCTGGTCTATTATGTTTTCAATCGGCTTGTAGTTTCCCTTCGGCGGATGAACGCATGATAGTTTGGGCGTCATTCGGTTTAGGAACTTCTTTTCTACCATTGAAAATGAATGTAGACAATGCGCACCATCATAAAGCAGGAAAGTCGAAGGTACGGCAAAAGATTCGCGATTTAAACCGGGTGCGGATTTCTCCACGGATTGCATCGTATCACCATGGAAATTTCAGAAATGAAGCGTTGCATTTCTAGATTAACGTCTTTCAAGCTAACCAGCCTAGTTTGAGGAGATGTCATGCCTGCCAAAATTTTAATATTGACTGAGTGGAGGTCATTTCACAGATTTTTTCACTGTCCAAATATATGCAACCTTCACAATATTTTCTCCCTCTTACTGTTTTCATTTACTGTTAACCCTGGTTTTTTTAGGTGGTGATCCAACCCCCACAGTTACCAGTCAGTAATTACAATATCCCATTGCCTAACAGGTGTAATTTGAGCGCCAACGGCAGTCCAGTCCATAACAAAGAGATTAAAGACCAGTGTGTTTCTTTGCTTTAGTACAAGCAGACATTATCAGGGGTAATTTATGCCTTTTCATTTGTCTTTCGGTCCGCTGTGCGGTAATAATGCCGAATAGCTTTTAATGACTGTGGGAAGTGTCCATAAGAGACCACGATGTCATTGTTGAGAAAGACTGAGCCCTTCTAGTGCTAACGGGTGCTGGTGACAGCGGCCATTAATTATAATCTCCACGGCCTAATTCGACCTCAGTGAAAATAAAGGCCGTCATCAAAAAATAAACAATACCTGAAAATGGCATGCAGATGCACAGTATATACTGTGTTTTACAGTGACTGCAATCTTTGATCTAATTGCTTATAACTTTAGGCATCATCACAATGCATTCTCAGTGGCCTCGCGCTTTTGATAGTTTTGTCATCGTTAGTGTGGTTGATTTAATAATGTTGCTCCAACTGCCACTTCTGCAAATGACCTCTGTTCTCACAGAAGAAGAGTTGTCTATGCGTGACTAAACAATTTTTTATGCTTTTTAATGCTCTCTAAACGAAGGTTAAAACCTTACTTTAAAACTCTGTGAAACTGGGACGTGCATGCTGTGGCTCGTGTGATCAGTTTAACTGTTAATGTAAATAAAAACCTGGCTGCACAAACACAGCTGCTTTGAAAGGTCGGTGTGAAGTGTTTCTGAGGGGGGAATGATGCGGTCCTCTTGTGCGTGGGAACTGTGATTCACTGCTTTGGGTTGGTGTGTACAGCACTGCTGTGCCCCTGATTCTGCCCAAACCTTGACCATAAACATGACTGCATGGAGAGAGGGAGAGAGAGAGTGGGTTGGCCGAGCGACAGGTAGAGCAGGGCTGGCCCGCTCTGCTCCTGGAGAGCCCCAGGATGTGCTGGCTTTTGTTTCCACGAATCAACCACCAACCACTTTAGACTTTGGAAACCTGGTGAGGTGATTAATGCGTGCAATCAATTACTTTGATCAATTGTTCAGGGTAACACCAAAAATCAATGCACTCTGGAGCCCTCCAGGACCTGTGTGGACTACCCCTGAGTTAGAGCGACAAAATGAGAGGGGGTGGATCGATGGAGGGGTGAGAATTGAAGGGTTAGGGGATTAAGGATGAAATGGTTGCATGTTGTAGTTTGAGAGTAGGCAACTCCACTGCTATGTTGTCCCCTAGTTTGAGTTAAAGGCCCACTATGAAGAAGTTCATTGTTTTTATAATTATATTATTACCTGGCCCCCTCCCCTAGGGTTAAGCAATGATCATGTGTGTGTGTGTGTGTGTGTGTGTGTGTGTGTGTGTGTGTGTGTGTGTGTGTGTGTGTGTGTGTGTGTGTGTGTGTGTGTGTGTGTGTGTGTGTGTGTGAGTGTGTGTGTGTGTGTTTCTGTTAGTCTGTCTGTCAGCCCGTGGCTGGGGCCAGGTCTGCTATCTCTGATTGTCTTGTTTTCTTACTACTGAATTTCTCTGTTCAGAAAACTTAACTCATGACTGAAGTAACCATAAATTGCTTTGTGAGATGCCATGCCCGCACAGACATTGATTTCTGTCGTACACTTTCATGAGCGTGAAGTGGCTTTGCCCTGACTGGATAAAAGTGATTTCATGAAAGCCATCTTAATTGAAGCAGTAAATCTAATTAATCTAAAGTGTCTCGCAAGCTGTGAGTCTAATAATTTTACAACATTGCAAGCCGTAAATCTAATGAATCCAAGGAGTGGCGAAACATGTGAATCTAATGAATGTAAAGTTGTCACAAATCATAGATCTTCAGTATTTCGTAATGCGGTGAATCGTGGGAATCTAAAGGTGTGTCACAAGCCAGGAGCCCATGGACTTTCTCAGACAGTTCCAGAACACATCGAGACAGACCCACTCTCTCTCTTCCGATGCAACATCACGCAACGCCGCACCCTGGCAGCGATAGTGCATTTAACCGCCAACACGCCCAGCAGAACCTGCTTAGCTATTTCATCCTGACGCACTTTTGGTCTGGTCGCAGACCCACGCAAAGGTGTGGGAAAGTTTCCCAACATTCCCGCTGCATAATGCTACCAGCCTGAGTGTGTTTCTGATTAAGGGCCATTACAAGGATCCGCCACAGTGTGAGGTTTTCAAAACACAATTACTGTAATGAAGTATGTATTCAGACTGCTGTGATTTTCCCTGTGAACGGCTCTTGTGGTTCATCATTGTAACACAACCCTTCAGTAGATACTTCCCCTTGTGAGTAATTACACCACAGATTTTCTCACTTCATATAATAAAGATCATTGACAGACACTTCACTTTTCCTTGAACTGACAACTCTGACGAATGTTTTTTTTTTTTTTGTGTCGGTAAAAGATAAAATCTCAAATGAGCGAAAATTTAATTTAATGCAACCTTTTGGTCATATAAAGGATAGACGAGTGCAGCATTAACTTGTCACAGACCCTGCAGAAGAAAAAGTTCGGCTCACTTCCACATCTTACTCAACATGAGACAGTCAAAGATACCCGTCAGTGTCATCGGTGAGGAATGTGTTCTCCGGCAGTGAGCCACTTGGATACATATCACTCAGAGATGATGTCACTTGGAACACTCCCTTTGGGCCAGGTTATACAATGGCTGCTGTGTCACCATCAATCTAGAAACTTCTGCAAATCCTTGCCACTTCAGCTTTTCACTGGGGTAGTTATTGGTGTAAATCTAAGAAATCTGAAATTATTATTTTTTTATTTTTTTTTTCCCCGTAATTGAATCTTAAGTTCATGGAAAAGCTGATTGGGCCTTTCTCCTGTTGTGGTTGTTGTTTACTAATGAGCTCAGGGACTGATTGAATTTCGGAAAATATTCTGTTGACAACTTCAGTTCGCTTAATCAGCTTTCAGTAAAAATGTGCAGTATATACAGTATATGCTTTGCTTGTTCAATTTTTTTTTTTCTTGAACCCAAACAATGTTCCTGAGTAAACTGTGGTACAAACACTGAACACATCCTCAGATGCATATCTCCATATTAAATTGTGTTTGGGGCTGCATGGTGGCACAGTAGGTAGCTTCACAGCTAGAAGGTTGTGGGTTGGTAGGCTGGCCTGGCCCTCTCTGTGTGGAGTTTGCATGTTCTCTCCTTGTTAGCATGGTTTTCCTCCAGATTCTCTTTTCCCCTTACTGTCCGAAGGCATGTATACTCATGCCCATAAGTACTTGGACAGACACACAATTTTCATTGTTTTAGTTTTGTACACCGCTACGATGGATTTGAAAGGAAAATAAACTATCCGTATGTGCAAGAAGATCCAACCTTCAAGGTTACATTTTTTTTAAGAATATTGTCTGAACATGGTGGCTCACTCTGCTAATACAACGCCCTGAAGAGTAGTAGTGACCGCCAGGGTTTGTAGCTGAGCTGTGCCAGAGCCGGCTGTGACTGGTCTGAGTGCTAAGCAGTAGCGACTGATGAGCGCATATGTCAGAGGAGAACTGTGAAATAAATGCACTCTCCCAAGGCAGCATGAGACGCATGCGAGCATGCTTGCACGTAGATTGTCGATTGGACATACCAGATTTGTATGGGAACAGAGATACCAAATAAAAAATAAAAAAACATACTAACTGACCCGTGTATGAATTACCCCCATTTTAGGCACAGCCACCTCAGTTTTAGGGACTCAAAAGTAATTGGACAAGCTGACGTAATCGGTAGTTAAATTGTCATTAATATTTGCTATGTAAAGCCTTTACAGTCAATGACTGAAGTCTGGAACCCAAAGACATCACCAGACATAGGGTTTCTTCCCTGGTGATGCTCTGCCAGGCCTTCACTGCAGCTCTCCTCAGTGCCTGCCTTATTGGGGTGTTTTGCTTTCAGCAAGTGGAAATTGTGGAATTAATACTCAATTGGATTCAGGTCATATGATTGACTTGTCTATGGTATAACATTCTATTTCCTTGCCTTAAAAAAATCTTGGGTTGTTTTTGCAGAATGATCTCAAGTCACTGCCCATGTGTACTGTAAACCATGTTCCGATTAGTTCTGATGGATTTGGCAAAATCTAAGCATATAATCTAGACCGATAAAATTCAGACTTCATCCTCCAGCTTTTAGTGCAGTCTCCTAATCAGTAGATACTTGAGAACATGCGGCTCCTTCCCTTTTCCATATCCTTTTGCTTTTCTGGCATTTAGTTGATCTTTGTTTTGTTTGTCTACAGGATGTTGTTCCAAAACTCTACAGGCATTTTTTTACACCCACTCGACTGGTTGGGCATATATAGCAGTTGATTATTTTCGTTAGTCTGTCCGTCAGTCAGTCCGTCCACAATTTATAGTTCTTACAGATTACAATTTTTTTTATTCTGTTCATTTTTGTTTTGTGGGCCAATGGTGATAAAGAGGATCATCATTGATTTTGGTGATGATTCGAAAATTCTCAGTGGAATAACAAGTCATCGATATGGCGGCCATGTGGACGTATGACCACGCTTTGCATGGCAATCTTGATTGCTTGAAAAAAAGCTGGAAGTGAAATTAAACAGCGACATCGTCGCAAAGAGGTGAGCAAAGTTATTAAAATACTTGCATAAAGATATAACGTCAAGGATGATTTATGATATACAGACTAAAGAATAAATCATAAACCCCATTTGTTCCCAATGCAGGCTGAGCTATGAGATCTGCAACAAAAACTAAGGCGGGCATTTTAGTCTAATATAAACCTACACCAACTAATAACAACTTGAATAATTAAAAGGCCAACAACGCTTAATTGTTCGTGATTAATTAAACCAGTCTCATTCAGTTGGCGAGTAATGTTTTAATGTTAATTTTGAGTCGTGATTGCCGGTTGCGGAGAGAAGGCAAAGCAGCGCAAGATTTCCTCGTTCTTCTCGACCCGCGGGGTGTCCCAAAAATAAACAGTTTGTGTTTTCCAACATCACGTTTGTGGGTTTGTTGTTAAGCAACTTCTCTCATATTTTGAGAGCCAAAAATAATAATTGATTCAGCATCTTCTCGTTAATTTTGAGGGCAAAAATAATATTTGAACAATCTAATTTATCTTTTTTTTTTTTTTTTGCCGAGAGCAGTAACGTCTACAATATCCTGAGGATACAGTGAATATAGTGTACACTGTGTTTAAATCTTTACTTTGATCTTTGGCACTTGTTCAGTTACTAAGCCTCGTTCACCCATAGTTTGGTGAAATGTTTTGCACTTTATAAGTTATGCAAATAAATCTGCTCAAGAGGGACAAAAAGAATATTGATGCTGCTTATTTTATAACCACAATGCTTTGCAGTGTTTTGGTATTGCAAATAATTTCATAAGAGTATTTTTGCTTCATTATGACATAAATTTGCTTTATAACTGGTCATTTTAAGCTTTTTTTAATGCCCGCGGAAAATCAACTTTCAAGCCGCGGAATCAAGAATTGCTCTCCGCAGAATCAGGAATGTTCTCCGCGGAATCAACACTTTTTCTCCGCAGATTCCTGGGGGGACTAACATACCGTGTGAAATCTTTTTGCACATGAAAAGTTCAAGGTTGGGGCCAGTAAAAACACATTTAAAAAGTCTCATCATTCCCATTTCAAATTCCACAAATGAATGAACCTTGAAAGAATCAAACATTTTGAACGTTGAATGATGGCCAGTCTTAAAGTTTTTGTCTAAAAGTTTTTAGGCGCATTTAAGTCCATTAAATGACTGTATCCAGCCTGCAGGGATGACACAGAATGTGTCAGCTATCGTCCCCGACAAAGTGCGTCATCTGTCACAAAAACACATTCCCTAAAGCGTCTTCTGCTATGTCAGATGATGCATATAAACAGCAGAACTTCCTGCCAATGTTAACAAAAGCAGAGAGGGCAAGTCTCACTACCATAAGCACCTGAGACCTTGTTTTGCAACTACAAAAGAAACCACTTACCACTACTGTCAAACAGTATATTTTAATAAGCGTTTTTAATGTCTCTGAGTGTATATATATGAATCGAGTGGTATATATTGACGAGTTGCTGCTAAGACCAAAAAAAATGTGTCTTGTATTGAGACTTCAACTGCCTTTTTTTGTAAATTAGATGAAAATATTGGCAATAGAGTGTGACTTTTTGGACAATTTTTTCAAGATTTCCTAAGTGGGTTAGAAAATTTAGCTTATTGAGCAAACGATATTATAAATCTTACAGATATTTACTACTTTACTAGAACACTTTGAAGTGCTTGTTTTCTTTTAGTGACATCTGACTTCTCGATTGTCCATCTTCTGGTTTCCAGACGCCACAGAGAGGGGCTCAGGCAGACGGGTTGGCTCTTCCGTGAATTCACCCTGTTTCCAGCAGGAGGCATCCCCCGTCCTGTCTGCCAGCCGGATCATTGACATAGACGGGGTGCGGCTAGAGGACGGCCCCTGTGGGGAGGAGAGGGACCCCGACTTGAGCCTCAGTCTTGAGGGGTACGCCTCAGAGCTGCGGCAGTGTCAGGGGAGGATGAGGAGTGCTGTGTACAGAACCTCTGAACTGCCGTCGCTCCTCGGCTCCAAACCCAACAACAACAACAACAGCAGTGGCGGCACCAAGGCTAGAGACGTGCCCTGCAAGGGCACATTCGTCTGACAGGGGCGCCGTCGAGCCAAGCTGTGCTCCCTTACCACTGGTCAAACACACTGGTCACCTGCCATCACCTCTGTAAATAAGGCATGATCTGCATATAATGTAAATATGTGAGCTCTTTGTAAAAGATTTCTGTTCCATGTGTGCTTGCCAGTACTGGGAAAAAAATATATATATATTTTCCTTCAATCTTCTTTTTCCTCTTTGGAAGTATGGAGGGAGAAGACCAGCCGTGGAAAGGAAGCATGTTTTGAGTATTGGGGCGTAATTTTGCAATCGAATTTTGGTTTGTCTCCTCAGATTCTGTTTTCAGGTTGAATGTTGCACGATGCCGGACATTTACTCATGATATGGCATCCGTAAAAACGGGAAATGACTGTTAACGTCAAAAGGGCAGTTGGCTTTACCCAAGTTGCAGGTGATTTTTTTTTTTTTTTTTTTTTTGCATTCTTTTGTTGCAGCTTTTACAGTGCTGTCTGCTTTTTGACATCAAGAACATCTTTCAGTTTTAAGGCCGCATTGCTATTTCAAATATGAATCTCCAGTACATTTTTTGATGCATAATTACGCACTGAAAAATTTCATGTGCTTCCGGTGTGTTACGTAAATGTGCAGGCAGTGGCAGATTACTCAGTTTATTGACACATGTTCCTTTGCTGGTCATTATTGTGCCCAGATGTGTACTTGATGTTACGTGGTTGAGTGTCATGCAGCTGGTCCTGGTAGTGAATATAAGCTCACCTTCTACATTGTACAGTTTAACATCAGCAGCAGTTATCGGTCTGAAGAACACGCCATGACCTGGCTTCCAGTCTCCTCCTCCGACTGGCCGCCAGGGCGTCAGAAGCAGGGGCCTATTGCACAAAAGCGAGATAAGGGATTAGCCCAGGATCGGCACGGGATTAGCCTGATCTTAAGCCCCATTTCGGTTGCACAGAGCGTGCCAGCTAAGCCATGGCACTAGTTACTATGGAAACAGAGTCTGTGGAGCTAGCCAGCTCTGGAGCAAACTTACGAAGCTAAGCTCCTGTCTGCAGCCAATTTTACCTCACCTCATTCAGCAGTCACCCAAATTGAAAATCAATGTCCTTAACAGTCATTCCGAATTGTCCACTATACATTGCTATCTCAATTATAGTAGGTCCAGAGTAATTTCTTAGAAACTTGTGACCATTGATGTCAGTAAAATAGCCAATATTCAATCATTATATTCAAGTATCAATGTGACAGTGACCATAACAGTTCAATCAGTCCCCCTTCCATGTCACATTTTCACCATATTTAGAATCCGTCATTATCAGATTTGTCCTTATTCCCCAAGTTGAGACTTACATCAGTGTAGGGAATGAGCAGTGCTGCATGAAGTAGGTGATCGTGTTTCAGCGCGGTCTTAAATCGATGCGGTAACCCCTTACCTACTGCTCTGCCGCTAGTTTTCTCCGTCTTCATTCATATTGCGCCGGGTAAGGTAGATTTGTTGTCTTAGCGCTAGACACGACTGCATTGCCGCTCGCTTCGCGATTCTGGAAACCAACATTTTCAGGAGGCTCCTTGACGTAATTTTCTAACACTAACATCGTACCTTTTGAGTACACCGTCATCAGAGTGGATGATGGCAGAATTTAAACTACTCCATGTACGACTTCGATATCGGACTAACACATTGACTTGAGCAGAACAAGAGTGGACTTGCAATAGTGTGAGGACATATATTTGAGTCATGTTATTACATGCTTCAGAATCTCTGCCCATTTCCATAATTCTTTCGCAGTGCTGCTGATATAAGTTTGAGTTTTCATTGTCTCACTCGATAATAAATCTGACAGCGACGGCTAATCTCGTTCACGGTAACGCCGAAGTGCATCAGCTACTCCTTTTTTACGACGCTGAAACACTTCCCGAGTTTACTTTCACTTGAGTTTAGCTCACTTTAATACTCCACTCAAACAAAAACTAAAGGAATAGCAAGCAGAGGCATTTCAGAGACCCCATTGCCCCTCTGGTCTGAACCAGAGCCATGTAGAGAGAGAGAGCCGCGTCAACGGAGGTCCAGAATTCTTGATCGTCACGTGGTTCATGGAGACGGAGAGAAGTTCCCGGAAGTCGCTGGCGGGCAATTTAAATGCGTCTGTCAAATAGGATGCAGATAGACATACCTGCACTTCTCGGTAATTACTAGCCAATAAATAGCGGTATTTGTGCTTTGTTTGCATATTTTAGGCTTGAATGAATGTCGCTGTCTCAGTTAAGTCACCCCAACGTTAAACAATCGCGAAAAAGCTACATCAAACGGCAGAATTTTGAACATTTGCACTCAATACAGGCAGTTTTAGTGCCTTCGAATTATTTAAATAATTAAGATGACTAAAACGAGATTTAGTCAGTATAAAGAGCGTGTTCCTGTTCTCTATTGCTTTGAATTCTTGGTTTTTGCTTTTGACAACAATGCTTGTTTAATCCCATCCTAATGTTTATTATGCAGAGGGAGGGGAAGGAATGTTTCAAAATTGTTTAATTTTCTACCATTTCTTCATTTGCTTGGGGTTTTAATCATCCCATGGATATTAAGGATCTAAGTTAAATTCAGTAATTAACTAATGTAATCTTCATGACTTTCAGAAAGGACAGAGGACTGACAGGTGACTATCAATGAGAATCAACTGACAGCACAATTAGTCCCTGCATTATTTAAAACAGCATAATGTTCAGTGTGGCATCTTATAAAATCCACTGGTAATAATTATAATTTAACTGCTCACAATTTTATGCACATCTGCACTTATCACTAAACACCAATACATAACTTCAGAACAACTTTTTCATTGACTTTTTGCATGCAGAAGGTATACATTTATCTAGGCTCGCATGTTTAGTAACATTTTCAGGAAGGGCTCATTAAACACTATATATCCAGACAGAACAAGACACATTAACATACAAACTTATATTGTTATACACATACATTTTCTGTATATCTTTTTATTTTGCTCTTATGTATTAGTTACTTCATGAAACAGAAATCTTGAATAAAATTAGAAACATGAATAGCTTGTGAGGCAGCTTGTCTGTGCCCCCTCCTCCATGATGTCCTTGTATATTATCTCAACCATGGTTTGCTGTGCTGCGTGGGGATGCTCCAATCGCTGGGGGGTTGAGTACAAATGTTCAGTTTGTAGGCTCAATTCAACAGGAGAAATCTAACAATCATTCAAAATTACAACAACAAAAATGTGAGGTGATCATATTCAAACACTGCACATGCATTTTTTCACAACCAAAGACCACATGATTTGGAAGCTCATTGTCCAGTTTATTAAATTAAGGAATGGGGAAAGGCTTGTATAGCTTAGGGAGTTAAGACTCCGGGTGCAAGGTCTGTCTCATTGCAGGGATTTCTTTCGCTCATAATGAATTTTCTGCAGTTCTTCTGCTGAAAGAGAGAGGGGGAGAAAAAGACAGGAGAAAGGGTTAGACACACCTATATGGGCTTGGATGGGAAATGGTGCTGAGAGATGAGGCTGGTCTTTGTTTCCCAACTTAGCTTATGGAACTTAAGTAGTTGTGATCAGCTTTTGCTGCTAATGTTTAAGAAAGTATGGTAAGTGGCATCAGTAACATGTAACAAGAATTAGTATAAAGATGGATCATGTTCTTTGCTGTCTTTCAGACAAGTAATACAATAGAGCTCAATATTTATACTTTTCAATATTATTCCCTACTTAGTCTTCTATGTTTAATTTTCCAAATTGTTTGGGCTATTTGGCCAATACTTTCTGTTCTCAATTTTCTATTTGGTCCTCCAGCTTCCCTCTCCCTTAACCATCAATCCAAAAAAGAGCATAGTACATAGTATTGACAAGCAATTGTCAATTGAATCTCAAATCCTAAAAACTATAACTATAGATAACGTTTTAGTTAATTGAATAGCAGTAAAAATTAGCTCTAACAATCAATATTAATAGCAATGTATCAGCAACTGATTGCTTTCTGCTTTAATATTGTGTAACGTCAACTTTATTATAATAGCTAACGTTAGCTACCTTGTACTCAAAGAGAACCTTACTTCACCACCTCCACTACTATAGCCAGTCTGATATTTACGTTAATTCTCTAACATTTCACTCCTCCACCCCACTCCGCAAAAAATCACTTTAAGAAGCCTTTTTCTCCAATATCGCGTCGTTGGATGAAATGGATTTTTCTCTAATATCGCGTCGTTGGATGAAAGTTTTCCATTATGCTGCTGCTCATGGCTGGCGCTAGTAACTGTGTCACTAACTGCACCTAGCTAGTATCCCAGCCTAATTTTCTGTCCTTAAACGTTCAATATATCTCGAATTCTACAAGAGATAATCCAAGAAAACGCTTTACTGTACGTGTTAATTTAATTCAGATGTGCTGACAATACACAGTCTAATTCTTAAATCGTCTTACCTTTGGAAAGATCATCACAAACGGTCCATTCCGCTTCATCTCAGCTGCTGGACGAGTGTTCGTTGCTAACTTCCGGGAACTATTTTGAGACTCCGCGACCCGCCATTACTGTAATTGGTCCGTTGTAGTGAACGGAGTTGACGCGACTCTCTCTCTACATGGCTCTGGTCTTAACGTAGTCTTTTATAGTTGCTGGCGCATGCATCTGCTGCAGCTACTTAGCGTCCTTGGTGATGATCAGCGATTCTGTGATCAATCTCGGGGTATATTTGAGCTAGCCGAGTGCGCGTTCTCAGCAGGATCAACGACACCGGGTTTCACTTAGCCTAGCTTCCTCCACCTGCCCGTGGTTTTGTGCAATCAATTAAGTCAGTGACACAGTGTTTGGGATATGGCAATCCTCGTTTTGGCGTTGATCCAGGATCTCAAGATCTGACTTTTGTGCAATAGGCCCCTGGATTGGTTGCCTGTGTCCCTGGAATGATTCTGTTTGCTTTTAATTTGAATCTTTGTAAACATAGCAGTATTTTTGCATTTCACACGTAGATTACTCTAGCTGTAATCACTTATCTCTTTACCTGGTTGAAGCCATGTACAGCACTTTGTTTATAACCAGTCACACTGTATATGTATAATAATGACTGTAATCAAAAATGTGACTGAAAACATTACTATGCATCCATTAAGTATGTGTGTGGATTTAATGAAATACGTTGCAAATGACACCACAGTGGAACTGCATTTGATTCTGCTCGTAATATCGTTGCTTTGTACTTTTCAATTAGCTTCTGACATTTGAAAGTGATGTTTATTTTCCACTGTCATGAGCACAAATCATCTGCGCTAGAGTTTGTATATACTGATTCTGATGTCAGAGTTCATAAAAACTGCAGAGAAAAGCTACTAATGTCAAAATTATCAAGTTGTGACACAAACCGATCTATTCAATGTGCAACCCTTTGAAGAGCATGTGTATATGAAAAGGTGATGTCTTTTTCATTGTACATGCACTTGCTAAATGGATATATTGAATGCACTACTTTCTTAAGACTTTGCGGTCACAGAGATGTTTACAGATACATTCCAAGCTTCAGTATTGTAAACTATGTCTGTACTAGAAATAATTTGCACCTGAATCATCATTGACTGGTTTAATTGTACTTATAGATGCTGTTGATGTCATGATTTAATAAAATTAAAAGGGGGCGGCTGTTTTTTCATGCTTTATTTCTGGCGATAGTGGGTGCAGACTGATGGTGTTCCCATTTTAAAACGCTATGAAATAGCCCACAAATTTTAGATCCTTTGTTATAAACTTGATAATGAGGCAAAAGAACATGGAAAAAAAGTAAGTTTCATCATGCTCTGTGGTCTTGGAATGGGCAACACACTAAAACAAAACATCATCCCCATATACCATGTATGGATTTTAGATGCCAATTATAGAAGGTGTTGGATTTTCTGTTTGCTAGTTCTGATGGTTTCTGATTGTCCTAGTTGTTGTCACAGAAGCTGTAATGCTGGGCAGTGGTTTAGGGTTCATTTTAATAATTTTTGATGCAGTCGACCCAAGACTTATAGGCACTCCTGACAGGAAATCCACTAAAAACACCATGCAAATACACACCAGTGTAGAGATAAAGAAAAGATCCAAAAATATTGTATTTTTTCATGGAACCAACCAAAATCTTAACTTTATTCAACAAACCAACAAACTTACCAAAATTAAGGTTTCATAATTATTGAATACAATAGTGCTGCAACAACCTCTGGCAAGTAACAGCCTTTTCTTGTACTGCCTGACAAGGTGTAGGTACACATTTGGAGGGATTTTGGGTCATTCCTCCATGCAGTCATTCCTCAATCCTTTTAAGATTGGTCACATTCTTGGGTGTGTGCTTATCAATTGGACTCTTAAATTTAGCTCTTAGGTGTTTCTTCGTATGGAGGTCTGGAAATTGTGATGACCATTGCAGAATTACTTTAGCTTGCCCAGGGCCATTTCTCTGTGGATTTTGAGATGTGTTGTGGGTCATCTGAATATGAAAGCGAAAAATATTTTATTAAAATATTATTAAATATTAAATAATTTCAACAGGGTCTTCACCAGACCAGCCTATGACAGAACTTTGGTCCTGCATCTGACCTAAACACAGGTTGGATGTGTACTCAGCTACTTCATTAATCAAAGTCCAAATATGGCACGTCTCATCTGTTTGGCTGAGGCAACCAGAT
This sequence comes from Gymnothorax reevesii, assembly GCA_029721435.1. Classification (NCBI taxonomy): domain Eukaryota; kingdom Metazoa; phylum Chordata; class Actinopteri; order Anguilliformes; family Muraenidae; genus Gymnothorax; species Gymnothorax reevesii. Next base: position 96,697,288 of record CM056579.1, on the reverse strand, counting down.
TGCCACCCCAAATTGCCTGAAACTTGTCGGCTTCTATTAAGCCTGTGGTGATGGAGGTGCCAACTGATGGTGATTTTTGTGACCCCAACATGCCACAAAGCCAGGAATTCGACAATTTTTTTTGCTTCTCTTACCATCCTTCTTCCTGTCCAGCAGGAATAAAATCTATCTGCATCCTTTGCCTGCTCTATACTCTACAGACTGTACTGAGGGGCCTTTGCGCACAGGCCAAATTTAAGTATTTATGGGTTACCCAATTTGATGCTTTATAATTCGAGATTTAAGCTTCATAAAGAGGACGAATGTTGCTCAACTCAGACACTTACAGCATTTAGAACTACATCATATTTCAGTATCTTTTCATGATTTTGGTAGAGGAAATGGGCCGCAAACATCAAAAAATCTTAACGAGAATTCACCATTGATTTTTTTTTTTTTTTTTTTACAGTTTCAATCTCAGGATTGAAAAATGGCTGGGGGATAAAACAATGCATTTCTGGGATAATAAACTCCTAGACCGCAAGTACTCTTCATCCGAACATGAAATATTAAATTATCCACTTTTTATAAGCCAAACAGGAAAGCTATACCGGTGGCTCTCCAAACTCCCAGAGCCTTGAAAATTATTTTATGAATTGAAAATGCGTCATATTTTTTACGCAAATCAACTTTGTACTTATGATGTTCAATATGAATGGATGATTTCCTGGTTGAATTTAGCATGATTTTATCAATATAGGCGCAGCTGGACATCAGTAGTCACCACTGACCTCTCCAAACCAAAAACATGCCTTCCCTCCACAATAAAATTCAGTCTCATCCATCTATCTATAAAGCCGCATCAGAAAGCACAGTTACTCATTAGAGGAACTGCATATTTTACAGTCAGAGGGCTCTAATTTCCTGGCGCAGCGCAGCTGGCGTAGCGAGGCGCAGTGGTAATTTCGTACAGCGCAGCCCGCGTAGTGGTAATTTCGTGAGGTGCGCAGCCTTCGGTAGACGAAGGTGCGCCGAGATGGGTGTGGCGGCGTAGTAGGGGGAGGTGTCACATATTCATCAAGACGCAGTGACAATTTCGTAGAAAAAGTCTCCGCTGGAGTTGCGCAGAAAACTCGCCAGCTCCAACCTGGTTTAATTTCCATGCAGTGGTAATTTGGCTGACCGGCGCAGAGTGCGCACACGTCATCGAAATCTCACAGGCAGGTTTACAGAATGTCAGGCACATTTCAATGCAAGAAAAAATTACAGGAAGCACTATTTAATGTAACTATCTGAATAAGGACATAAATTATAGTATCTATATCGATTGTCCTGATGTCAGGCGGTTGCCACGCGTAATGGAAACTTGACCTGGCTTAATCAACGCAACTGAATCTGTGATGCAAACTAACGACTTCACATCTTTCTCAGCCAACCACAAACTGTATAATATATATATATATATATATATATATATATATATATATCAAATGCTTGCGTTCTATGCTCATTAAAGCCACTTGCACACTGGACGCAAAACAAATTTTTCGCACGACTGATTACAGACAAAGTCAATGCAAAGACGCAATAGTCGGACAGGGTTTTAATATAGCTCCGTGTCCGAGAGTCATAAAAGTTCTAGTTTTTTCTGAGTATCCCAGGAATTATTAGACGTGCAAACTTGGCTATGTTTGTGTTCGGCCTTCACAAAATGCAAATTGATAGCCATCGACTTTTCTTGGTCTTTTTAGCCTATTCATCTGTTTTCTTCCGTTGAAGATAGACATCAGTATTTATTCGGTCTTTCTTTTGAAAATTAGTCAGATGGATCGAACAGATTCACGCTTTATTTCCACAGCAGAGATAATATAGTGCGTGAGCAAATCAATTCCATGACCACTGACAGAGTAAAGAAATCATCGCATGCACGATCAAGACTGTCCGACACGAAATGCAAATTACTCCATGTCCAGCAGCCAGCAAAAAGTAAAAGTATTGATATGAGAACAGATTTATTACGAAACAAAGAATAAAAATATATCAGCAACAAACGTGATATCAAACAAAGATGACCCGCCAATAAATAAATCGCAGTGTTCATTGGATGCTCTGTTGTTAAAATGTTTCTTTTTATTCTTTATTACATTATCAATCTGTTCTAATCGTCCTTTTTTTTTGGCTGTCAGACGTGGAGGCATTGTACATTGTCTCGCACCAGTGTCGACTCACTTTATTGAGCAGCGCTTAAACGGAAAGATTGATTGAAATTCTCGGTACTCATCTTGAAGAACTGAACCCTCTTATCAAACATTCACGTTTAATGTCTGAAAGAGTCAGTAGATTTGAAGAAATTAAAAACAATAATAGACTGTCGGACACAACGATTATTTAAAACCCTGTCAGACCTTTGGACACAAGACGCAATCTGTCGAGCGAAAAATTCGTTTCGCGTCCAGTGTGCAAGCGGCTTAATACTAGGCTACTATTATTGTCACTTATGTTTTATCGTCTTTAGTGGGGGAAAGGAATGCAGCCTGATTGCTATGATCTTGTACTGAGTTAAGATCACATATTGGAAATAAATGTGTAACGTATCTTGCTTTGTTGTATATGCATGTTAATCCCAAAATTTTAAGCAGCTTCAGTTTGTAATAATAGGAACACGCTATCCATTGTTTCTCTTGCTAGTGAGCAATATTTGACTCGGCTGGGTCGCCTTCTATATTCTTACACATTAAAGGTGAGGTGAGGAGCTCATTTGACTGGTGAAGATTTGACTCGGCTGTGTTATACCCAAACACGCCTTCTTTGCCAACTTGCGCTGGAAGGAGGGGCAGAGGCGGGACAGGGGAGTACTTGCGCCAGGCTCTGCCGGGCACGAAATTGCCACATACGCCTGGACACACCCCGTTGGTGCAGCGCACCCCCCATGCGCCGCGCCTGCGCCTGGTCTACGAAATTAGAGCCCAGAATGTTCACGCAGGCGGAAAGCTTGCTGTTTACAGTTCCGATCATCTCAGTGAAACGCAAGCTTGTGACAACGCTTTTCACACCTTCTATGGAACAAGTATAACTCCAGTCACAGTATTAGCTGTTCATGCTTTAACAGAGTGAAAATGCAAGGCATCTGTTTCATTGAATGTGGTTTAAATTCTAAAACTCATCGCCTAGTGAAGAAAAATGCCAGCACATTGCAGTATTGACTACTCTTTTGTTACACAATATGACAAACTAGCTCTGTGATCACGGTGGAAAAACCAAAAATAAGAAATAGCCGGCTAGTTAGCAAGCAGGCTAAAATTAAGATAGAGCTACACCATACAAAGACAGCTTTATTCACTTTTCAATAGAATTATTGAGCTGCTCCTCAAAAGTATCAATGCTGTCCGCCCTACTGTCTGTTCCATTCAGAATAACTGCTATTTTCCATCGCAGAATCACATTTCCATCCCACAAATAAGCTCAGCTCTCCAGGCTTAGTTCTGGAGGTTTTTTGTTCCCATGCAACCACGTCAGTCTGAGCTGCATAAAGTTTATTGAATCCAACGTAACCCTAATACGCAAGTATTTCAATGTTTTTTAAGGTCCAATCAATGTCTTTCACTTACTGAGGAAAGCTTATACTGCTAATACTGTTTTATCAAACTGCAATGGGAAAAAATCGTGTCAACCAACTGGTAATTACCAGGAGAATTTCAAGTGTGCGTGAACTACAGCAGGCTTTCACGCAGATACCATTGAATCACCATTAAAGTGATTGGATTTCCGTGAGAGCTTGTATGAAGCTCTAAAAGACAGCTAATTTCTTCAACTGACATTATCTACACGCTAATCCACGATAGAAAATTGCGTGTTCTTAATACGTGATGACTGAAATTGATAGTAGAATGACATAATTCGCCATGGTGTTGACACTTTCGCCTCAGAAAATTGATTTTTTTTTTTAACTACTTGGAATGCCACTGGGTCACTGTAACTGAAGTGGTTGCTACAGAGGAAGACGATTTTTTTTTCCGCAAGAGATCATTTTTTTTAAACTGCTGGATAGATAGTACGGGCAAGGATATAGAGGACTAAATTGATGACGTCACTGCTACTTCGCCTCTGGTGTCATAAGTAAAATCCCTATGGGAATTTGTAATGGGGTTTGGACACTTTCTGGCATTGCTCGAACTCGTATTAATTCTAAGAGCCGCCTCGCTCTGAGATTAGCCGACAGGGTATACAGATTCAAATGATCACATCAAATTCGTAGTTAATTGCCAAAAATTGTATGCTTTTTCATATAAGTCCAGTTTGTAGTCCACTTCTCCAAACTACATATCCACTGCACAAGTGGGCGAGTACCGGGCGCTTCGGAGCAGGAAGCGCTCTAAAATTTCTCCTTTAAACAATGTCAGATGATACCTGAGTGTGTTTTTGTGTGTGTGTGATAGAGAGAGAGAGAGAGACAGAGAGAGAGAGAGGATTGGAAACTGACAGTTATAGCTGAGTGTAACTGTCATTAGAATGTTTGGTTATTAAGCTGCTACAAACATTCTAGATTAGGATTCTATAGAACACTCTGCACTGGTAGACAATGCAGGTGCTGCTGATAAGAGACTCAAACACAAACAAACTTACAAAAGCCCTGCCAGATAAGGGACATTCTGCATGTGCATTTATTTTGAGAATCAGCTGGTTCTATGTCCACTTTTCCTCATTTTGAGAAAATGTAGTTTGAAAATTTCAACAGTCTTATCTCTGATGTTTAGAGAGTTATCAAAATTTATTTTGTGTGGAATATTGTTGACTGTGGAAGGTACTGAAAACATATTGCAAACATGTTCAAAAACATGTTCTCCATTGGCTTAGAGATATAAGCAGTCAAAAATGGACTTAGAACCATCTGATTCCGAGGAAGTCAACAAGTTCTATGTCCAACATAGGACCTGGTGCCTTTACTGGCTTTACATATGATCGAAATCAGGAAGTTCTATGTCCATCAGAGTTGTTTTAGAAAAAGGTATGAACAAACTAAGAACGTTTTAGTCAATTCATTTTATTTTATATTTATATTATATATTATATATTTTATACTTATTTCACAAAAAATGTATTGGGACACAATGAACAATGTCTACAAGACTAAGGATAAGTGAGTATTGAAAATGCTTCATACACTCGTAGATAAAAGTATTGCATCAAATTTACAGATTGATGAAGGAGTCACCATCTCATTTGAACCTGTGACACCTGTAGGGCCTAAATGGTCGGTGGGGTGGTGGTTCGGGTGGGGCGAGCGGGCCGGGGAGGGGGTAGGGGGGGTCTCCCCCCGATATCCCTGGGTTGCCCCGATGTCGCTGACAAATATACAGTTGTATATTAAGTGCACTGTACATTAGCAGATTAGGCCTAGAGTTGATCGTTTGAGAATTAAGTAGTTCTATGTCCATGCATATTGACGAATGTGACTTTTCCACACCAGTCCTAACATGACAAAATTAAGATTTACAGTGTGTATACATTGTTGGTGAACAACTTACCAATCAAAATAATCCATAAGTCTTTCAGAAGGGATCAAAATTGAACGGTTTTTCTGAGGAGTTCTCATTTTGTGCTTTACATGTGCTCCTTGGCCATTTTGAGCGAATGTCACATGATCCTGGTACGGACCCTGATTGGTTCCTTGGACATAGAACTACCTGATTTGAAACGAGCCTCACTCAGGATATAGAACTAAATGTTTCTACGTGTTAATATGGTGTAGACTTTAGGTTGGAGCTAAGCACTAAGTGACATAAACCTAACTGATTTTCGAATGTCCTGGTATGCTTAACTCCATCTCTGCGAAAAGTCGACATAGAGCCAGCTGATTCTCGAGAGAGAGAGAGAGAGAGAGAGAGAGAGAGAGAGAGAGAGACGCATGCATCCAACACACACAAGCAGGTGAGCTAAAAACATATACCACATCAAAAAAACATAAAACACAATTAACACGGTCAAGGCTTTTCTCATATCTGATCGAGCAAGCACGCACTGCATTTTCTCTGCGGAAATGCAGTCTAGTTAGTGTGCTTGCAAGGCACACTGTCTTTCCCCAGAGATATCTGAGCCTCTTGTTGCACAATTCGGATTTTTTGGAGAAATCCGATTTTTGTGTGCTCGTTCATATTTCTCATAATATGCCACTTCTATCAGTTGTGAGTATGAACTGAATGCGACACTGAAGTGACCCGCATGCGCATAAGTGGTCCTGAGGTAATACTTGATCACCCAAGCACGCACTGTGTGTTTACGGAAGTAAACATGGAGGCATCTCGTCTCGGCGCGTGTGCGGCACTGATATAGTAAAGGTCGAATAAATGCGACCTGGGCGTTCAGACAGCAGTCGCATTGCAAAATATCAGATACGTGTTGGATTTAGGACCACATATGAACGTGGCCTGGGTCGGATTTTAAAAAATCGGATTTGTGCTGTTCAAACTCTTTAACAGATCGGATACAGGTCACGTGGGCAAAAAATTGGATTTGGGCCACATTTGCCTGCTGTCTGAACGTAGCCTTGGAGTCCATTGAACAGTTCATCGATGAAGTTCTGCATGTCTACGAACCGGAGGCCATGCCATTCTATTTCTCCCCCAAATTCCCTTTCCAATAAAGTCTGTCTTGATTATAATGTGAGTACTGTCTCATTACATTTCTTAGTGTGAGTTAACATCGATTGTAGTTGTGGTTGTACAGAAAACAGACATACCACGGGGTTGTCCGCAGCTGAGGGATTTTCATTTTTTTAGGGGGGTGTCAGAGGGTATAGAAGATGAGTGAACGGTGCAATGGCCGTGATGTACTTATTCTAAAATATGTAAAAAGATCTCATCAGATAAAGACAGAATCCCAGGCAAATTAAAAGAATTTTAATGAAAAACAAAAACATCTTACAATCCATTACTTTCTTATGAGAAAGGAATGACTGCGCTTCAGTCCCCACGTCACAGGTGTACTTTTACCTCTGGAATGCAGCCTCAAGGGACTGCGACAGATCCAGGGCCGGATGCAGCCTGCTTTGTCTGTGGGTGCAGTGAAAATTTCTGGGGGGTGTAATGGTACACAGTGGTGGTCTAGTTTCTAGTTGTCGGTATACTGAAACCTAACACCCGCCCCAAACCTATCCCTCCACACACTCATACACTCCAGCAAAAAAAAAAAAAAACGATGTAATTTCTTATTTAGAATGTTTAGTATTTGTTTATACTTTCACATTTCCACGTAGCAGACCCTATTACCCAAAGCGACTTACAAAATGATGAAAGCACTGCAAGCCACAATGAAGAACCGCAAGTAAACAAAAGGGTAGGTGCACACCACCAGAGGAGGAGAGAGCGAAGTGTAAGTGCTAGTGAAGTTCAAGTGGAAGGACAGAATTCAATTAAAAAAACTATTAGATTTTCTGTGTTGCACCCACCATTTTTAATGCAAAACCCTGTTGTGTCAGCATAGTCATATTTGTTTTTAATCTGAAGCAACAACAACTTTGCCAGGGTTTCAATAATCTTATTTAGCAAATTATGAGAAGTATACTACAGGCGATCTCTCTAAGCTTAGCATCCTTTGTGAGTGTGTACTCAAAACAGCTTCAGGACAAGCCCAGCAGAGAAATCATTATTCATAGACAGGACGCTCTCAGAGGTTCCACGGAGGGGCAACTCACTAGCAGCAAGAAACCTTACAGTCTCTCCTATGCTTTTAATGTAGTATCTATTCCTCTTAGTATGGTTTGGGCCTAACAGGTGAGCAATAGTTCCTTCAGTTGCCGTCTCTTTCTAATTTCTGCCTATGAGTATGAGACTTGTACATGGCAATGGCTTGAGCAGTGCTTCTCAAACTCAGCCCTGGGGGACTGCTCCATATGTAGGTTTTCATTCACAAATGCAAGCATAGAATTTTAATGAGTTGTTACTTTTTCTTTAGTACCCTTTTAAGGCAATATTGTCAAAAATGGTTATTCATGTTATGAACAATTAAAGTTCCATATTCCATAATGCTATATGGGAAACTGCAAAATAATTAGTCTTATTGTCTTATTGCAGGGACCCCGGCCACAGAGTATACCTGGGAATAAAGACCCATGCTATCTATAGCTAGTAAACAGAGTACATTTTTACTTGATTTTGAAACTTCATGGTTGTAACTTTTTTTTTTTTTTTTTTTGCCAAAATAAACTGGTCACAGAGAAGAAATTGTTCTAAAAACCAGGTGCTCTAAGGGATTATTCAATTTTATCGAGAGCAATCATTATTTTTTCATATACAAACACTTCTAAAAAGCTGCTGATTATTAAATATTATGGTTATTCCGAACTGAGAGACCATTCGAATAATTCCCATGTGATTTTAAACGTGTACACTTCATGTTAATTAGGTGTAATATTGGGTGTTGTGTGACCTTTTCACCATAATTTCCGTTCTTATGTTGATGATTCTGAATCAGGACACCATTTGCAAGAATATCCATGTTGTTTTAAACATGTAGCTTCCATGTTAATTAAAATATTAATTAGGGTTCCTTGGGCGTGGTATGACCTTTGACCTATTCTTAAATGACGTTGCCACCTCAATTTCCGTTCTTAAGTTTGTGATTTATATTCAGATGACCACCATCTACAAATCACAATTAGTATCAATCTAGTACCTTTCATGTTAATTAAAATGGTAATTAGCCTGGGGGTCAAGTAGGTACAGTTTTAGGTGTTTTTATCCCAAATTTGACCCAGTTAGAAGTAATATTCTTAAAAGTTTTGCTTCCTCTTCATTTAAAGACCAATTTCAACTTGGCGTATAATGTAGTTCAAGAAATATGGCAATTTTAATTAGTCCCAGGCTTAATTAGTGACCTTTGACCTGTTCTTATGTGACCTTTTCAGCACAATTGTCATTCTTACTTTAGTGATTCTCAACCAGGCAACCACCCTCTACATTCCTGATTTGGTTCCATACTTGTACCTTTCATGTTAACTAAAACCTTAATTAGTGCTAATTAACATTGTTCTTAAGTGATCTTTCCACCAGAAATTCCATTCTTACCTTGGAGATGTGGATTAAGTGTGGTGCCCATAATCCTTTGGCAAGAAATGAAACTTCTACCTTTCATGCTAATGAAATCCAATTTTGGGGGGTTTTCGGGTGGCGCCACCTATCACACCCACCACTTCCAGAACGTAAGAATGGCTGTTCTGTGTAAAGGCTGAGTAGTACTACACCCCCTTCACCTCAAACATTTTGTACCTTCCATGTCAAATAAAATTCGCCCAGCTCCCAGACTAATCACTTCACTGTCCCATCGCTCGGCTCTGTTGTGTATGAATGTGCATATTAACACTACCAACTTTCGAATCTACCGCATCACTCCAGTTTGTAATGTGAATAGAGGCCACTAAATGGCAGTATTTACCTTTCTTTTATTAAGCTCAGACTGGAGCTAGGTTTAGACATGTCCTGGACATGTCTGGGGCAAGTCCCCCCCAAAAAAAAAAGAGGTCTAAATGTGGGTGGGGTCTGCAAAAGAGTATATAAGGAAAAGAATTGAGACAGTAAAGTGGTAGGAGAAATTGCAAGGAGAAGGATACATTTGACCAGACCTGTCATTTCTGTTCAAGACCTGTGAAGTGTCTTTTGTGGATTTTTGCCTGTGTTAGAGCATTTTTTTTCCTTACTCAGGACATCACCAAGCCACCCCAACAAAAAGGGACAGTAAATCTGTTTTTCTTGTAAATCAATCTTGGTTATTAGTTGTAGGTTAGTATTAGTCTTTGTCTGTTAATTAAATGTGTTCAAGTTTTTAAAACTGTTTCTGTCATCCCTTGCTGTTGCTGTAGCTGTTGTGTTGTAAATTGTAATAACAAATTGGGGCCATAACAAGTTGATCTCAGATGCTGCTCACGAAAATTAGAAGTTCATATACTCTGACGTTTCCACCTACCCAAAACTTCGATCGAAAAAAGGCTGTACCACAATATTGTGTATATATGTTCAGTGCTTTCATGGATGTTTGGATCATGCACAAAAAAGCCTATCATTTTGGATGTCATCTGTCAAGTTGCTGAAAAGTTTGTTCATCAAGTATGAAGGTCTGTAACTAATTTAAGAATGAAGAATGGTTAATAAATGGTTTGCTAAGCGGTGCTCGAACTGAATTTATGTAGTACTATAAATGCACTCGTGTGGACATTACGTTAGATGCTACTCAGCTGACACATTATGCATAACACATCAAATTACAGTACTGTGAATTGGTGCTATTCAAAGCAATGGAAATATACAACTCATTAACCCATTTATGCCTAGCGTCCTCACATGAGGACTGTTAACCAAAGGTTTCCTGTTTGAATGACTATTAGAGTGGTATTTTGAAGTATAATTACATAAAAAAGTAAAAAAAGAAAATTCAGGCATAAATGGGTTAAAATGATATGGATATATCCATGAACTATGAAAAAGTAAGGTGAGTGTCGGCTGCTTACATGGTTCTAGGATGTCACAACAGCGGCCTTAGCTTACTGTACATTTTGTCGCGCACCATAATGAAGTGAGGAAATCAAGTTCCTACATATTACAGCCATTCATCAATTAAAATAAAATGGCTAAAATATTTGCACCGTAACACCAGCTCACTTTACCCACTTGGCTACGTATATAATATTGATCACAGACGGACGGCAAGGAATGTCTTTTGCACCACCCACTCACATCCGCTGCAGTACTAAATTCGGAGGAGAAAGAACGCACTTTCATATGAGGACCCGATGGTGTTCACGTAATATAAATACAAATTTTTGTCGTTGCCAAGGAACGAGGCATGAATGATTTTTAGAAAAATAAACAGTTTCGGTATCGATAATTTGTGACTGTCAAAAAAATGTATTAACGGATTTTTCAGCGTGTCTTTTTCTATTATTCCCTATGGAGAAATTTCTTTTTGGCCCACATTGCATCATGTGATTTGCAATATCAGCTTGACTGCTAAGCCTATATCAGCGTGCGTACAGAGATATAAAAAAACTAGAGTGGACAATGTCATTGGCTGGACCAAAGCGCACTCAGCAGAATAGCTCCGCCATCTTGTGTATGCATAAATGTCCAATGAGGCACATGTAAACAATAAACGTGGGTGACAAGAAATATTATTTTTTGGGTAGGGGGGACTTGTTTTCCGGGTTCTTTTTTATCTTTACATACTTAAAAATGGACACGAATAAGGAATTGTAAATCAACAATATTTATGCTCCATTATTCGGCAAAGCTAAAGAGTAAGCTCAACAATTGCCTTCCTGAACGATACCATGGTTTCTGGGTTTCCAAACATTCCTTCCAATCTCGTTTGCTTCCTTCGCCTTGCTGTTCTATCTTTACTAACAATACTAACAGTTTATTATTTTAGATAAATTACTAACATTAACTAACATTGTTTATAGCACTAACTTACTAACAAGCACTAGGGATTGTATAGCTGCACATTACTAATTGACCAACAAGCTCTCAGCACTCGTGCTGCTCTAGTCTCCACCCCTTGCCTTCACTCAATTTACTTTGCTGTGTTTCAGCAGAGATTGTTAAACTCTGTTCTGCCTCTCACTCTGTGCACTTTAGAACTCCCTGACCAGAGCCGTTGGTTTGTCATAGGCTGTCTGTGTGATCCCTGTCCGCGTTTTGGCTTTCACCAATTTCATGTGGTTAGGAGCTTCCTCTTTTTCATTCCTTTGTTAATTAGTCTGATCCAGCTCACCTGTTCCCTATCATAGCATGTGACTTCCCCTACGTGTATTTAAGCAGTCATTTCACAACCAGCTCTTGTCAGAAAGTTTTCCTTGTGCTGCGATTCTATGCCTGTACTCTTTGTGTAATACTTTTGCCTTTGTCTTGGATTTCTCTATACCTTTGTAACGAACCTGTTTTGCCCGACCCAGATTATTGTGTTTGCTTCCCTGTGTACAATCTGGATTACGTCCCTGGGATTCTGATTTTGGATTGTGGACTCTGTACTGTTGCCTTCTGCCCTGCGGGGGTTCACCCCAGCTTCAATAAAATAACTTTTGCTGGATCTTTTGGGTTTTGTGTTTGGTTCCCGAAAAATACCTCACAAAAGGTATGTGTCTGCATCCACCCCCCCCAATTCCCGGTTCTAGATTCGCCACTGCTCAAACTGCCATTCCTAAACTTGACCCTAAATAGATTGTTTGTTGCCATGCAACATTCCAATAGTGCACAAGACCACTGAGAAACTGTAAGCACTAATGTAGAGCAAATCATGTCCCACTATACTTTATTTAACTGACTAGCAACTTACAACTGTCCCACATTAGGCTAATCATACTGTCCCACTTTAGGACACCACATGTTGTAAAGTGGGACAATAACAAAATGGGTTAAAAATCAAAGATTATATACACAGCATGCTATACTATTTCATTATGAATAAACACTTCAAAACATTTAAATAAAATAGCAGAATATTTTAGATAATTTATACCCTTAAGATCAATTTTGTCCAAACTCTGTCACTGACCTCTGGGTGGTCTTCACTCAAGGTGCATCCTGTTTGATTTCTCCGCCCTGATTTATGACTGTACAGATTAGGTCACGCGCAGAAGGTGTTACTATGCCTGTCATTATAGTACGCACTTCCCACAACATAGAAAAAGCCACGTTTGGATTTGCATACCCGAACCCGAACTCATGTCACTGGTCATATAAACCTATGTAAACAGGAAAAACGTGGAAGACTTTGGTCGCATCTAACTACAGCCCCGAAAAATACCGATGACCACAATGAGTCTAGCTACAAATGCTAACAGGAGTGGCAGCGCGTCTGGCTGACTGGGTGGTCGCTCAAAGCTCGGAGAGGTACGTATCATCTCGTCTCATTTCATAGAAAAACATATTTCATTATGAAAGTACGGTGGACTGTTCCTTTAATACGCGCAGGACTCAACTTACAGTTAAAATGACTAGGACATAACGTGTTAAATTAATGGTTAAATTCAGTTTTAAACGGTGTAGGAAAGCAAAATTTCATTTTGTTGGAGAAACTAGAGGAGGCGGAGCACTCCGATAAAACTTACCCTTTAAATTCCAACCTAACCGAACGGACGAGTCAAGTGACTGCTGCCCAACTAACTAAATACTAAATCTTAGATCCCCAGCCAAAAATGCAAACAGTACTTATCTACCTAGCTACCCGCAAATACACCTAAGGGTAACCGAGAAAAGAGTAAAGCCCCGGTTCCCTTTCATTAAAACGGACCGAATAAATAAGTTGTATACTATGTGAGCGTACTAAACATGGTATCTCCCCCAACAAGCTGTCCTAAGCACTCAAACAAGCAGTTAAACTTTAATTAGCTGATCAAGGCACGACAACCGGAGGAAAATACAAAGATAGGGTATTTACAATGTCTTTAACCAGAAGACCCCTTCGGTAATAAAAAAATGCCAGAAAGACAAAAACCCTGATTCACATTAATAGTCAAGCTTGGCAATGCGTTTATGCGGTAACGCAGTCAAGATAGAGAACGAAGGGCACTAAAAAACTCCGGTGAACGTAAATTTTCATTGGCTAGAAGACTGTATGAAATGCAAGCCACCAAGTATGAACCAAGCCGAGCTATAGTTAGATATCCAGGCAATTCAATTATATTCGTGGCGTTGAGAGCTTGCTAGGGTTCGTTTGCTAAATCAGCTACAGAAAATCCAGGCGACAGTACCACAGTCCTTGAAAACTGTTTTACTTTGTATATCGCACAATTCACTTAGTTAGACAATTATTTAGCATTTAATTTATTCTCTAAATTTAGCTTTTAAATTTATTTACTTTGCCTTACTTTGCTTTGCTCCCGGGAGACTGAAACCCCCCCCCAAAAAACCCCCGTCGCCTTTGTTTGACCAGATAATGGTCAAATGCGGCTGTTTGCTCACTGAGTTGTTACAGGGGGAAAAGGGGGAAAAAGAATATGGGGGGAAGATTCTCCCTGTCCCGACTGCGACAAAGATCATACCTCGGGAGCAAATCGTCTAATCTCTATTATTGTTTGAGTCTTAACACACAAATTATTTTCAGAAAACCCCGTTTACACAAGTGTAAATTCTGAGCTTCAATCCCACACAACTTCCTCTCTCAACTCAAGCAGAATGATCACCAACGAACAATTTTCATTCGAATATTTGAATATTATATATTTACCTGTAGCTTTGATCAGTAAGCAGGCTTCTGTTTAGTTGATTTGAAAACATAATCAGATGATGTCTTTGATTTCTATAACTTCGATGAGTATTTGTTCAGTAAAATCATAAGTTGTTACTGAAAACATAATCAATTAAATCATTTAGCCTATGTATCTACTTGTATCCTATTCATCTGACTGTGTCTTTTCACCCTTATACTGTAATTTTCCACACCATTTTTAGTATATATTGTGGATTAATTTTTTATCAATTCATTTAGTTATTTATTAATTGCTTATCCTTGCTTGCTCTTATTCTGCTTTGGTTCATAACTTCATAAGCCTTAGTGTGTACTCTTGCATGTTTAACTGTAAGTTTCCATAAATCTGACTAGTGTGTCATGGCATATAGCCTATCTTAAGTAATGCAGACCTAATGAGCCCGTACCAAGGACAAGATGTTTTTCTCTTTCTCTAAGTTTATGTGTTTATAGAAAGCTCCGGAATGCATAGCAGGATAAGCTGGAGCCAGGGCTGATAGAGAAGACGGATGTTCTCCGCCCTAACGAGATGTATGTGCGCACCCCGGGACAGCTTGACGTGGGCTGCATGAGATGGTGAGAGCTCTCCAGATTACCTCATGATGTGTAAATCAGCACGAGGGGAGGAGAACGTCATGGAGTGCCCCTACAAAAACCAGAGAGAGACTAACTTTATGATCCTCGATTTTGCTGACTTGACGTGTATGTGGGGATCCTTTTTTCTGCAGAAAAGAGTAAACTGACTTTGGCTTGGTTATTAACTTCTCTGAGTCGCCTGAGTTTCTTTTTGTGAAGGTAATACCAGGAATATAAAATCAAAATTCCCACAACATATATTCTTCAATTTTTTTTTTTTATACAGCATTTCTGTGCTCCACCATTGTTTAATAAACAAAGCTAGAGAATGAAAAATCCTTAAAGATAAGATGGTTACAACCCATGAATTGTGATTGGAGCAAAGTTGGTTAAAAAAAACATTAGAGATAAGATGATTACAACCCATGTATTTTGATTGGAGCAGAGTTGGTCGAGTTAATCCCATAAATAATGGTCTATAAAGAATGACGAGTTAGCACTTCTTGGCCAGGGACAGCTGACCGGGTTTGGAGTATTGCACGATTCACGGCTGGGAATAAAGATGGCTTCTGAAGATTCTGTCTCTCTCCAATTATTCACGAACAAGGGGACCTCAAAAATATGCAAACATCTAGTCGGAAAACCACAACAAAGCTTAAATCAACAGACCAAACAACAGTTACCACAAACATAGACAAATATAAAAGTCATACCTGGCGAAAGCTACACACACAGAGTTGTTGTGTGAGGGCGAGATCAGAGATGATCATTTCTCTTTCCAATAGACTAAACCAGCTACCCCCTCCTCCAACCAGAGAACCCCATAAGTTAACCCAGGTGGCATATCGGGTTACAGGTCTCAGAACTGAGACAGAGTCAGGCCATTTGGTTGTGAAGGAGGGGTTGTTCAGACAAAAGGAATGAAACATTATTACCCAAGAGGAGAGTTTACCTCACCCAAATGTAGGGAGTTTCTAAAAGTGAATGAATTATAATTTCATTTGATATGAAATATATGCCATTCAACTCCTCGAATTATAACAAAAACATACATATCAAACAAGCCAGGAAAATGGATGAATATGATGCAGTTTGTCATAAAAAAGTCTTAAACTGGATTATTATACAGGTAAATTGTGTTATAAATTAGTGATTTCATGACAGTATATTAAACAAATGAGCATATTTCCATTGGTTGAGATTATTGTAAATAGATAGGTTTGGGTCCAGTCTTACAATAGATGACTGAGGGCAATATGGGGAATTGGGTAAGCCAAAGGCCTCCCATGCAGGCTGACATCAAAGGCACAGAAACCATACAAGCCCCCCACTCCCAGCTCAGAGGCACAGACAACATACAAACCCCCCACTCCCAGCTCAGAGGCACAGAGACCATTCAAACCCCCCACTCCCAGCTCAGAGGCACAGAGACCATACAAACCCCCACTCCCAGCTCAGAGGCACAGAGACCATACAAACCCCCCACTCCCAGCTCAGAGGCACAGAAACCATACAAACCCCCCACTCCCAGGGCAGCGGCACAGAGACCATACAAACCCCCACTCCCAGCTCGGAGGCACATAAACCCTACAAACCCCCCACTCCCAGCTCAGAGGCACAGAGACCATACAAACCCCCCACTCCCAGCTCAGAGGCAGAGAGACCATACAAACCCCCACTCCCAGCTCAGAGGCACAGAAACCCTACAAACCCCCCACTCCCAGCTCAGAGACCATTCAAACCCCCCACTCCCAGCTCAGAGGCACAGAGACCATACAAACCCCCACTCCCAGCTCAGAGGCACATAAACCCTACAAACCCCCCACTCCCAGCTCAGAGGCAGAGAGACCATACAAACCCACACTCCCAGCTCAGAGGCACATAAACCCTACAAACCCCCCACTCCCAGCTCAGAGGCACAGAAACCATACAAACCCCCCACTCCCAGCTCAGAGGCACAGGGACCATACAAACCCCCACTCCCAGCTCAGAGGCATAGAAACCCTACAAACCCCCCACTCCCAGCTCAGAGGCACAGAAACCCTACAAACCCCCACTCCCAGCTCAGAGGCACAGACACCATACAAACCCCCACTCTCAGCTCAGAGGCACAGAAACGATACAAATCCCCACTCCCAGCTCAGAGGCACAGGGACCATACAAACCCCCACTCCCAGCTCAGAGGCACAGAAACCCTACAAACCCCCACTCCCAGCTCAGAGGCACAGACACCATACAAACCCCCACTCCCAGCTCAGAGGCACAGGGACCATACAAACCCCCCACTCCCAGCTCAGAGGCACAGAGACCATACAAACGCCCCACTCCCAGCTCAGAGGCACACAGACCATACAAACCACCACTCCCAGCTCAGAGGCACAGAGACCATATAAAAACCCCCCACTCCCAGCTCAGAGGCACAGAAACCATACAAATCCCCCACTCCCAGCTCAGAGGCACAGAGACCATACAAACCCCCCACTCCCAGCTCAGAGGCACAGAGACCATACAAACCTACCACTCCCAGCTCAGAGGCACAGACACCATACAAACCCCCACTCCCAGCTCAGAGGCACAGACACCATACAAACCCCCACTCCCAGCTCAGAGGCCTGGTTTATCCTGCATTCACAGATACAGCTTGTTCACACTTTGCATCCCCCAGTTTAGGTCTCCAGTCTCTTATGGGCATAGACCACCCCCACTTCCCTTCACACATAACCTGGCCAACAACAACCTGCTTATCTTCAGAAACTCAACAATTTGTTATATTGCATGGCTTTGACGTCTTTTGAAGGCCCGCCAGTCTTGCTGCAGTGGTACAGATGCACTCATTAATGCCAGCGGTGCTCCAACCCCCCTTTGCCCATTTAACAGGATCAAACTCGACAGTGAAATTACAATGAGTTGTATCACCAAAATGGTCACAGATTGAGCCAAGGTTTGTATGGAGACATTTAGAAAGTCATCTATGAAGTCCATTTGCTGACCACAACTTGACATTCTGTGACCTTTAAAGTTCACAATTGACATATTGAATACATATTGGTATATTTTAGTGACTTGTATCACCAAAACTGGTTCAGAGTGTCTGACTGTATTACAGAAGGTCTTATAAATGTATGTGAACTTTTATTTAGTGACCTTGACATTGGTTGTAATTGATTCAAATGTCAAACTTCCATGAAATTTTCATCGCTTTAAGACTGCTTGCCGATAAGCTACAGGACCCTTGGTCTATTTTTTTTTTAATTTAGACCTCAAAATAAATATGAATAATATGATATATGCATATATTTTAATTACAAATATTGTAGTAAAACATTGGTTGTTAGCCTGGACTTTGACGTTCTGCCCTTTTTTTGACATTATTCGGTGTCTTATACTTTGTGCCGGTTGCATTCTGTCAGTTTTCTTGCTGTAATTCATACATGTGATGAATGCTTTAGCAGCTGTGATAACTACTGACCGGACACACCTACAGCATCCTGGTCGTTCGGGTGGTACTCAGTTTCCATCTGTTGGAATTTGTTCTCAATTTGTCCTCCAATCAGGTCCTTTAGCTATTGTTGTCGAAGACGGCCCTGATGGGTTCAAATTCATGTGCTACACTTGAAGGGCCACAAGAAAAACAGCTGCTCTTGAGCACCTCCTATGACTTACAAAAAATAGAAAAATTTGAAGTCATAAAAAAAGATTTGAGTGATAAATGATGAGTATATCCTATTTGCCATTTGTGTAATATGTATTAAAATGACTGTTTTTTTTCTATTTGGATAAAGATGTATTGGTGAGTGTACTACTGGATTCCACTGGGTACGCTTGTTTTTGTTAATGGGTTTTATCATTATCTTTCCAGCCTTGTCTTTAGAAATATTTCTGTAAACAATAATTGGCTGGAGAAACATATGCACACTGAATAGTCTACGCTCCTTGAAAGAAAAACCAACACTGACTTTGTAGCTGATCATTGGCATCAGAAAAATACAATTACATATGTCTCCGGGGCTGCCATGGAAACTGCTCACCTTCAAAAGGCATCTCCCGTGGGCGATGGTGACTGAGTTTTGGGGTTTGATTTTCTGCATAAGGGACACCACCTTGCACCACCTTGTGATGCGGTTGATTTTTGTAGACCATATTTTGTAAAATTTATTTTAATCGTCGTCATTCCGTGTTCTCCTGGATTTGGTGCTATGTTTAAACCTAGCTATTTTCCCCTTTCTTTAAACAGTTGATTTTAGGAGTAAGTATTCACTGGTTGCTATTTCAGGAAGGAGATGCTGTTTTCCACGAGCTCTGTGGAAGATGGGTTTCCTGATAATTGACCCTTTTTAATGATCTGACATGAGGGGTTGGAATGAATATTGATGGAGCTGGTTTGTGCGCCCTGCCACACACAGACATGGTAATGATATTCATAGAAACCGCTTTAAGCTCTGGTAGTCGCCGCAGATCATTGTTACCCATGTCCTATCTCACTCATTTAGAACATGC
Organism: Gymnothorax reevesii; assembly: GCA_029721435.1. Taxonomy (NCBI): domain Eukaryota; kingdom Metazoa; phylum Chordata; class Actinopteri; order Anguilliformes; family Muraenidae; genus Gymnothorax; species Gymnothorax reevesii. The sequence continues at coordinate 96,678,001 of CM056579.1, read as the reverse complement.
ACTGGCTTACGCATGGCGGCCGTACGATTCAAAAACAGTCTTGACTGTGCCATTCATTTCAAATGCTTTATCTGGAGAGAAAATGCTTGGAACCACAATGTGCAGGTCGAATATTCGAAAAACAAGTATATGACTGAGGGCCGGAATCAATGTTTGCACTGTACGTCAAGGCACTATGCATTGGGATCAGATTTGATAGCGTCACATTGATCTTTTTACAATGGCATCCTGTCACAAGGGAGGTAACAGGCATTTTTACCGAGTGTCCTTGTTGTACTGCTTTCTAGAGAGGTGAATAGTTTATGGAGATTAATGAAGCTTTCTGGCAAGACTGCCACTCAATGGTTTGATGAGACAAGTTGTATGAGAACCTGATTGCAGTCTGTTCTTATTACATTTCATTATAAAAATGGTCATGTGACATAGTATTCTGAATACATTACTTGTATTAGCGATATGAAGCTGTAAGCATGTATCCCGAGGAGCCAATGTTAATGAGATCTGGGGCCTCATTTATCAGAAAGGGTGTTAAAGTCCTGGTAAATTTCACTTACGGTGAAAATTTGTGTCCTTAGTCCCCGTTGAAAATCCTCATGACGGGGATGTTATGATTCTGATCTGCCTTCCATGTTCTGCTTTTGATGATATGTCTTATTTGGTTTTGGATCTTTGCTATGTCTGACTATTCTTTGATATATTGTATTGTGTATATTGTGTATTGTGAATTGGTACATAGATTCGTTTATGTATTGTTTTAGTTTTACTTTTCCATATTTTAAATTTTACCATAGCTTTATTCCAGTCCATGTTTTACTTTCTCCTATGCATTGCACTCTGTCTTCCCCTGTCTGGTCCCTTGTCTTGTCATTGCTCACAGCCCCAGTACTGCGTGCCACTCTTTCGGGTGATTTGATGGTTTCTGGATTTCAACCTTCCTTCCCATCTCGTTTACTACTTTCACTCTACTTTTCTATTTTTTACCAACCAATACTAACAGTTTGTTGTTTTCGCGAAGATTACTAATCCAACTGACATTGTATATAATACTAACTTACTAACAAGCACTAGGGGTTGTATAGCTGCACTTACTAATTGTTTAACAAGCTCTCAGCACTCGCCCTGTTCTAGTCTCCGCCTCTTGTCTCTCCCTAATCTTTTCTGCTGCATTTCTGTGGAATCTCTACACCTGCTCGAGCTGTCCTTTCCCTCATTATCTATGCACCTTAGAACTCCTTGCCTGGAGCCGTATGATTGTCTATAGGATTGTCTCGTGATCCCTGTCCGCGTTTTAGCTTTTGCCTATTTTAAGTGATCAGGTTCTCCATTTTGCTCCACCCTTTGTAATTAGTCTCATTTCCTGCACCTGTGTTCTGTACCATGTGATCTCCCTGGAGTGTATATTTGGTGTCTCTTCACAGAACTTCCTTGTCAGAACGTCTCTCGTGTTTACCTGTGCTGCTCATAATCGGCCTTGTACTCATTGCATTTCTCTTCTGACTGGACTGTCCGACTTTTGATTTTTGGCTTGCCCTTCCTGTATTATTGTTGCATCTGTGTTTACGAACCCTTTTAGCCCGACTACGATTTTTGTGATTGCTACCCTGGTAAGGATTTAGATACGCCCTTTGGTTTTTGATTTTTGCTTCTTCGACAAACCTGTGCCTGTGTATCGAATCTCTTTTGCCTGACTACGAATTCTGTGTTTGCTGCCCTAGTTACAACTCTGATTCTGCCCCACTGGATTTTGACTTTTGGATTGTGGACTCTGTACTTTTGCCTTCTGCCCAGCGGGGGTTATCCCCCTCTCTCAATAAAATCTCCTCATCTGCAATCCTGTGTTCTCGCGATTGGTTCCTGAATGATACCTTACAGTACGTTCTGACCAGCATGGAACCAGCAAGCAACAAGCCTTTGCAAGCTGCTGTAGAGGAACAGGGGGCCCAACTAGCACTCCAGCAGCAACGACTTCGGGCTATGATGGAACACATGCAAGCCATGACGCACCAGATGGTCAACCTCACCCGCACCTTGCAGAATGCTCAGACCGTCCGACCACCGCAACAGCCTGCTACCAGTATGCCTGCTCAAGTAACTACACCCCCCTCAGCGCCTCCATCTCCGATCATCAAGCCACGCCTGCCTCCTCCCGAGAAGTATGATGGGGACCCGGGATCCTGTTGCGCCTTCCTAACCCAATGCAAGCTCATCTTCAGCCTACAGCCTTCCACTTTCCCCACCGAGCAAGCTTGCGTAGCCTACATCATCACAAAGCTTTCCGGAAGGGCTAAAAAGTGGGCCACAGCTGCCTGGGAGGCGGGATTACCATGCGTGCAGTCCGCCGACTTACTGGGGGAGTAGATGAAACAAGTTTTTGACCGCTCCAGACATGGAAAGGAGGTGGGAAGAGAGATTCTTCGCATCCGCCAGGAGGGTCGTTCAGTTTCAGACTATGCCATCGAGTTCCAGACCCTGGCCACTAACAGCGGGTGGGGTGAGAGAGCCCTGTATGACGCCTCTATTTTCGGATTATCCGAACGCATTTAAGACGAACTACTTTTACGGGACCTACCAGAGAGTCTGGAACTGGTTAACGAGATGGCCATACACATTGACTCACGTCTGGAGGAACATAGACAGTCTGCCCACGGTGCCAGTACCTCCAAGCCCCCAGTGAAGCTTTCTCTCCCTCAACCGGAGAAGCCCAAGCCAACACCTGATCCAGAACCTATGCAGTTGGGTCGCACCAGACTCACCGGAGCGCAGACGGAGGGAACAGGCATGCTTTTACTGTGGCAAGGAAGGACATTACACCTCCCTGTGTCCAGTAAAAGGCAGCACCCACTAACGAGGAGAGGAGCATTAGTGGGCATTACTCCTATTGATTACTCCTATCGAAATCGCACCTGCTTCCCCATCTCCCTTGAGTGGCCCGGGGGAGGGAGGAAGACCATCGCCCTAATCGACTCAGGGGCTGAAGAAAACTTTATTGACATTGCCCGTAAATGGTCTGTCCCCATTGAATAAGTCTTCTCCGATAGAGTGGCTAGCTCTATCAACAGCCAGAACATTGCCCATATAACCCATGTCACTAGCCCCATTAAACACATTTCTGGCAATCATCAGGAAACCATAAAACTCTTCCTTATCAAGTCTCCTCACGCTCCTGTGGTCCTCGGACATCCCTGGATAGCCAAACATTTGCCGGACATTGACTGGGGAAGACATGAAATCAAGGGGTGGAGTCCAAGTTGAGCTCAGTCTTGCCTATGTGATGCTCAAGTTCTTGTTCCTGCTTCTCCTCCGGAGGAGATACCGAACCTGGAGAAGGTTCCGTCTGAGTACCATGATCTTAAAACCCTTTACCCAAACCCACTGTATTTCTGTTTTTTCTCGAAATGGGACAGCATCTATTTAAAAGGTCACTATGTCCACATACTTTGGCCTATCATCAAATGCTTGACCTCCTTTGAAACCTGAGACCTTGTAGAATTTCTAGGAATTGTCAAAATAACTCTGTGATTTACTGTGAAAGAGGAACAGAGGGTAGAATTTTGTTTTTTCTTCCATGCAGATTTTTACATCTCTGGAAATGACCCCATTACAGCACTCTAGGTCACTTTCCCCATGGAAACACAACTCTGGCCCACTCCCAGGTCTTCTGAAGCTGAGTGTCAAAGGAAATGACTATACAATGAACTATGACCCTTAGAAAGCCATTTTTGTGCGGGAATACTCATGCGTTTTGCACAGTGTCCTTTTGGAGACTCCAAAAGGACCTTTGGATACTCTAAATAAAGCTCTAAATAAAGCTTGATTGCTCATGAACCCCTTGGTCTAGAAACATGACCCTGAACTCAAATGAAAGATAACCATCTGTAGTTTCTTACCCATATCTGGATTAGTTAGTAAAAGTTGTGCCATTGTATTACAGAGACCTTATTTCACATATAACTATTTTTGCCACTGCACCCACAATTCTCTATAGAAAAAAGGACAAAGTGATGAAGAGAAAATGTGTAATTGTAAAAGTGGATCTCCTCCCCCTGCACTTTCACCTTTCTACTCTCCTTTACAAAAAACCACTATTGGAATAGCATAAAATTTACCACCAAAAACTATAGTATTACTGTTGTTTGTAATTGTATGGTTTTTTGGACTGCACTATGGTGATTTTCATATTATTATTGAAATATTGTAGGGCTACCATAGCTAATGAAAAAACACTACAGAAAAAAACTATTGTAAACCATAGCTGGTGAAATGTACTATAGAACACCATAACCAAACTTTAGAACACTATACAATTCTTAAAGTATACTATACTAACTCTTCAGTTCATTTTCGTAAGGGCTTCCCCAGGCAACCCAATTCACGTTCTACACACACATACATGCTACACATCATTGGAAAATCCTCATCATGTATTGTAATTATGTTAGGATAAAAATAAGCAAAGTATTGTTTTGTTTATATAGACATAATGATTAGGCTACGCACCATTCAAGATCGGGATTCTTCCCTTCCAGGAAATCAATGAAACACTCAGAGATTTCACTTATTTCGATTTCTTTTATTTCTTCCTCAATATTACTTTCTCTCTTTTCCTCTTCCTTTGCCCCTTCTTCCTTCGCGAGGTTTGTTTTTCCTTGTCGTTTAGGCATTTTTGACCAAAATACGAAAGTTTTGGGGAGGCGCAAGACTGCTATAATACAGCTTCTTTACGCACGGGCGTCCAGCGAGAAATGCGCATTCTATCTCCCAGGTTTCCCGAGACAGTGAGGGGAAGTGCTATACATCGTTGGAAAGGTCTTCTCATTGGCTACAAGAACATACTGGGCCCATCTTTGTAGCTTGTAATATGACGGAGCAACCGCCAATCAAAGCAAGTTAGTGCGATTTCATGCGTGCGAGCCTCACTCACTTTCAAGATTTGTAACTCAACACTGATAGGTCCTTCAGACATGCATATGGTGTCAACGTAATTGTGAGAGTCTAACAAACACGGCGAGCTGTGTTATTTTACTGAAAATAACGCAGAACTATTCAAAATGTCTTATGTTTTTCCAGAGAAAAGTTTGCGTTTGTTTTTTTTATATCGAAATTGTTTTGTTTGAGTTGGATAATGCATCTACCAATCGTAATATCGGCAAAACACAGTGGATTTTCGAATTTGCTGGGTTCTTACAGATATTTCAAGACCAAGCATGCGAGAGTCGGATTCAGGCTTCGGATGTAAACACCAGTTGAAAGGTAAGATGATGCGATTCAAGGGGGAGTTTCGGGGGGTGTTTTGAAACGTGACGCAGTGACGTAATTTGACCGTTTTAGCAAACAAAATATGTTATTTCACTGTAACCTATGTTTATAAGGATTCCCAAGACTCTCAGCTTTCTAATGATATACGCTGTTACTATGTTATTTAATAATATGTTGCGTTCCAATTTGTTTACCGTTCATTTCAATTATCTTGCGAGGCCATTTGGGTTGGATCCGGGTCGTCTGCTGAGTAACAGGTTAAGGAAGTATTTTCCAAAGCCTGTGCCACCACCTTGACCCCACACATCCCAAATGACTGCTCTATTGAGCTCAAGCCCGGTACCATGCCCCCTGTAGGTCGCCTGTTTTCATTGTCAAAACCAGAGACGCTGGCTATGGAGAAATATCTTAATGAGTCCCTTGCTGCTGGAATAATACGCCTCTTTTTTTCACCCGCGGGGGCCGGATTCTTCTTCATGGGCAAGAAGGATGGATTCTTAAGGCCCTGCATTGACTACCGAGGCCTAAATGAAATAACTGTCAAGAATAGATACCCATTACCCCTCATGAATACCGCGTTTGACTTTCTCCAAGGAGCCAAGATTTTTACTAAACTGGACCTATGTAATGCTTATCACCTGGTCCATATTCGTGAGGGGGATGAATGGAAGACAGCTTTTGATAACCCTACCGGCTACTGGGAGAATTTAGTCTTACCTTTCGGGCTTACTAATGCCCCAGCTGTCTTCCAAAACCTGGTTAATGATGATCTTCCTGATATGATTAATAAGTTTGTCTTTGTGTATCTAGATGACATCCTGATTTTTTCCCAGGACGTCCCAGGAAGACCATGTCCACTATGTGCGCCTGGTGTTCAAGTGACTGCTGGAGAACCGGCTATTCATCAAGGAAGAGAAGTGCGAGTTCTCCGTTCAGTCCACCTCGTTCCTGGGATACATCATTGCCCCTGACGCCTTCCAGATGGACCTGTCCAAAATTGAGGCTGTCGTCAACTGGCCCAAACCAACAGACCGTAAGTCACTACAGCGTTTTCGGGGATTTGCCCATTTCTACAGGACGTTCATCCGCAATTACAGTGCCATAGCAGCTCCCCTCACCGCGCTCACTTCAATCAAAACCCCATTCAAATGGTCTCAAGAGGCTGAGAGGGCATTCACTGATCTCAAGACCCGTTTTACCACTGCCCCCATACTAACCATCCCTGATTCCTCCCTGCAGTTTGTGGTCGAGGTGGATGCATCCAATGTGGGGGTAGGAGCAGTCTCAGAGATCCCCTAAAGATGGTAAAATTCACCCCTGTGCCTTTTCCCGTCACCTCAGTCCTGCGGAACGAAATTATGATATTGGCAATCGGGAGCTGCTAGTGGCGAAATTAGCATTGGAGGAATAGAGGCAATAGCTGGAGGGCGCCGAACTGCCGTTCCTGGTTTGGACCGACCACAAGAACCTAGAGTACCTCCAGTCTGCCAAACGGTTGAACCCTCATCAAGCAAGGTGGGCCCTATTCTTCTCCCGATTTATTTTCCACCTTGCCTATCATCCCGGCAGTAAGAATGTTAAGCCTGATGCCTTATCACAATGTTTTGCAACAGACTAATATTCCCCTTGTTCAGACACCATACTACCAAAAGAAACTTTCGTTAACGCCGTTTCCATGGACATTGAGAACGAAGTAAGAAATGCTCAAGATGGTTCTGCTGCACCGAGCGCCTGTCCTGGCAAGCAGTCTGTTTGTGCCTGCCAGCTTGCGCTTCCGAGTCCTGGACTGTGGGCATGCCTCTAACCTCTCGTACCACCCAGGTGTCCGTCGCACGCTGGACTTCATAACCCGTCGCTTCTGGTGGCCTGGCATTAGCAAAGATGTCCAAGGTTATGTCGCTGCCTGCTCGGTCTGTGCCCAGGGAAAGGTATCACATCAGCCTCCTCACAGTTTATTACAACTCCTGTCCACTCCTCACCGCCCCTGGTCACACATAGCCATAGATTTTATCGCCGGTCTCCCCCCTTCCAATCCTCACTATTGTCGATAGGTTTTCCAAGGCTGTTCATTTCATTCCCTTCACCAAACTCCTCTCCGCTCAGGAAATCGCCACACTCATTATACAACACGTCATCATGATGACTTCACGGCATCCCCACACTTCTGACCGCGGTCCCCAGTTCTCAGCTAAGTTTTGGAAATCATTTTGGAAATCTCTCAGCACCTCTGTCAGCCTTTCATCCGGCTTCTACCCACAAACTAACGGCCAGACCGAGCGGGCTAACCAATGCATAAAGACCGTTTTAAGATGCTTGTGCATGAAAAATCCCTCCTCCTGGAGTCATCAACTGCCATGGGCCAAATACGCCATAAATAGCCACACCTCTGCTACCTCCGGTCTCTCTCCCTTTCAAGCCTGTCTTGGTTACCCCCCTGTGTTCCCCTGCCTCCCTTGGAGGTAGCTGTACCATCCGCCCGCGAGTTTATGCGCCGCTACCGGCGTACCTGGAGGACCACGCGAGAAGCACTGCTCAGGGCGGTAGCCCGTATGAAGGCCCCTGCCGACAAGAAACGTGTCCCCGCTCCATCTTACCGACCTGGGCAGCGCGTTTGGCTATTGTCCAAGGACATTCCCTTAAGGGGTAACAGGGGTAAACTCTTTCTTCGATATTTAAGCCCCTTTTCCATTGAGAAAGTGATTAGCCCCACTGCTGTTCACCTCCGTCTTCCCCTTTCCATGAGTAGAATTCACCCCACTTTTCATGTGTCCCAGATTAAGCCTGCAGTTACCCAACCCCTGTCTTCTGGTCCTGATCCCCCCCACCACCCGCCCGCATCATCGACGGAGGGGAAGCTTTCACAGTGTGGACTTTGCTGGACTGTCGGCGATGAGGTCGCGGACTCCAGTACCTTGCCAACTGGGAAGGCTACAGTCCAGAACACCACAGCTGGGTGCCTGCCTGCCACATCTTGGACAAATCGCTTAATTAGCTAGCCTGTGGAGGATGGGCTCCTCCACTATAGGTGGGTTCCTCCTGAGATTTCTTCCCACTAGGGAGTTTTTTTCTCACCACTGTTTGAGGATTTTTCCCCCTACTGGGAGTTTTTTGCCTCATCTGCTGTAGTGGGGAATAGGCTGGGCACTGCCTTTTTATTTCTTTAAACTCTCACTGTAAAGCGTCTTTGTGACAGTCTCTGTGAAAAGTGCTATACAAAATAAATTGAATTGAATTGAATTCTTTTGTTGTTGTGGCTGATTAAGTTTACCACCAGGAGGCAGTCACTACATTACAATTGTGCAGACTGCAGACGGGAATGGATAAGCGAGTCTGAAATGTGTGTGAAACGAAACTATAACTGATGGTATTTCATGGTTATGCGGCTCCTCAGCATAGGCATGGGTGAAGCCATCAGCTTTTCACTTTGCAAAATAAATAAAGTGTAAAGTGTAAAAATAAAGTTGTCAATCGCAAAATGTAAGCGAGAATGTTGTTTTTTTTAAGTCCACCCATCCTTTATTTAATTTGCTTATTCCAAGTCGGAGTTACAAGGGATGCTCTGTATTTCTAACCGTTGCTGGCCTATCCCAGAAAACAAGCGGCTATATGCTAGAACTTAACCTTGATGGTTTTCCCCAGTCCCTCACAGGGCACTCACATATACCCACACGCACATATCCGTCTAAACCACACTTGCTTTGCTTGGGGTATTGTACAGTCTCACGTGGGCCTGCCCTGACATGCGTCTTTTTGGTCTGTTGCAGTGTACCAGTGAACCCAGGGCCAACTACCTTATTGTTCTGAGGCAGCAGTAATACCCACTGCACCATCATGCTGCCCTTTGTTTTTCACAAGTTATCTAGAGGCTAAAATAAGCCCGTGCTTTTCCATCTGTAAGCTACCAATATTAGTCAGTGCATACAGTGTCTTTGTTTCTTTTCTGGAAAGGTACGCTGTATCACAGAGAACTACAGTACTGGTCAAAACTTTGAGGATACCCAATTTTTCCAGTTTTTTTAATAGAAAATTATGCAGTTTAATGTCTCATTGTACTCTGGAATGAAAGCATAGACCTGATATAATAAATTAACAATCGAAGGTAAAAAAGAAAACATGGAATCCATTTATAAACCAAATGTATTTTAAACTTGATTCATAGTAGCCACCTTTGGCCGATGTAATGGCTGAACACACTCATGGCATTCTTTCTACGATGGAAGTTAAATATTTCCCAGAAAGTTCTTCCCAACTCTGTTGCAGAATTTCCCATAAATGTGAGGCTCTTATTGGTTGTTTTGCTGTCACTCTTCAGTCCTGTTCATCCCAAACCATCTTGATGGGGTTTAAATCTGGAGACTGTGCTGGCCACTCCATGTTTTCAAGCTTACTATCCTTGTTATTTTTTGTCCCAAGGTAGTTCTGGCAGAGCTTGGACTTGTGTTTTGGGTCATTATGTTGCTGTAGGATGAACCCCTGACAAACTAGGGGCATACCAGAGGATACTGCACGGCACTGCAGAATGTTGTGGTAGCCGTTTTGGTTCAGGGTGCCTTTCACTCTGTAAGTCACTGACCCTGGATCCAGCAAAACAGCCCCAGAGCATCAAGCTTCCTTCTCCATGCTTGACAGTTGATGTCACACACTGAGGAACCATCCTTTTACCTACACGGCAGTGTACAAAAAACCTGGGTAACCTTACCTTTTGTTTAAATCTTCTGACAGTTCACCACTTACCTTTGTACCATTTCAAGCTATTCATTGGAGTGGAACTGCATAATTTCAATTATAAAACTGGAAATTTTGACCGGTAGTGTATACTTAAAAATTTATATCACCGGAAGCTGAGCCGCTGAACTGTCACTACTAAGTATCAGTCCCTCTGTGTGTCATTGGGCAATGAGCAGTCGATTGTGAGATTTTCCACTCTATTAACAGTGGTATTTGTGTGTGAGTCTGGTTATGATTTGAAAATAATGATTTGCCGGGAGATTCGCTAGATTAGGGGACTGAGCACGCAAATGCCTCTCGGCTCTGCGATATCGAGGTCCACGGGATTCATCATTAAATACAGCTGTGTGGTCCATGGCGCAAATATAAATGTCGCCGGCTGAGAATACCCTTCTCGGGAGAGCTGTGTTTTTTCCCTCTTTCTGATGTCTTATTCTGGAGAGACGAAAGTCATCATTAAAAAATTCTAATTTCCTCAAAACAATAATCAGAAAGTTGCGAATTTCGCAAATAGAAGGGCAGTGGCAAATGTCATGTGGTCCACAAATTGACAGGAGGCGGTCCACAAATATGTAAAATCTGTTTCATATGTGCAGATGGATCCACAAAAGTTTAAATATCGCTTAACATTTTTTTTATATTTATTTATTTATTTATTTTATTATTTTAATTGTGGTGAAACTATTTACATTAGTGAAATTCATATTCGCTTCATGTGTAAGTTTTGCATATTTGCCAATCGCTTTGTATTTTTTTTAACATGAGTTATCATAACACAAATAAAACATACATGTTTATTCATTGAGAATATTTTTGGATCATGGTTCAAATTTGTGGATTGCATTCTGTAGGTCACAACTATTGAAGTCTCATAAAAATTCAAATACGCGTAGAGATAAAGAATGTGCCAGGCAGCTAACTGAGAAGTTACTGCTGGTCATGCTGGATAGGATTGATCCCATCTGAAGTCCTACTCTTGGGTGGGAACATTTTGAGTCCTGGGCCTTGTCTTGCTTGAATCTAGACTAGCTCGGAGAAAGCAGTTATTTTGGTTGCATAAAATCGAGGGCAGTCCCCAATTATCTGGGCAGTAATGCTGCATGTAAAGCAGGGGTGTCAAAGTGGCCCGTAAAAGGGCCAAGAGGCTGCAGGTTTTCAATCCTACCAAGCAGAAGCACACCTGAAACCATTGATTTGATCAACTGATCTAGGCCTGCACTACTAAGTAGTTGTATCAGGTGTGCTTCTGCATTGTTGGAGTGACAACCCGCAGCCTCGTGGTCCTTTAACGGGCCAGTTTGACACCCCTGATGTAAAGCGTGTTCAAGGCAGCTGTCCCTGAAGAACTGGTGGAGTTTCTGTTAAATGGCCGGCAGAGGAAGGAGGCCAATTGCAGCGACACGAGGGAAAGGAGCAGCATGGACACAAAACAAACACAGAGAATAATGCAGACCACCGGAAAGTGCTCACGCTTCCAAAGGACGAATAATTGTCCAAAACACGGAAGCAAAGCGAGATTGGAAAAAGGGAGAAGAAACTCCAATAATGACAAGAAGATAGAAAGGCAAACAAATCCTGACTACAGGTGTCTTCGGCTATGGTGCGTAGCTACAAACAGACACTCTAGCAAAGAGGCGTGGCAAACATCCGGCTTATATAGAGTCCGGGGGAGCGCCGCCCCAGTTCAATCAGCCAGCTGGGTAAAAAATCCGATTGAAAAGGAATGCGATATCGTCCTGGGACGATAGCCACAAAGAAAGTCCAAAACACACGCACAAACATCCAGAACCATGACATTATGTGGAGACAAATTGCATAAATTGCACCGCTGTCCAAATATATACACCCTTACCATATTTTCTCTCTCTTATTGTTTTCATAGACTGTTAACCCAGATTTTTTAGGTGGTGATCCAACCCCCACAGTTACCAGACGGTAATGGCAATATCCCATAGCCTGACTGAGGTGTAATTTGAGTGCTAATGGCAGTCCGGTCCATAACAAAGAGATTAATAACCAGTGCGTTTCTTTGCTTTGGTACAAGCAGACATTATCAGGGGTAATTTATGCCTTTTCATTTGTCTCTTGGTCCGTTGTGCGGTAATAATGCCGAATAGCTTCTAATGACTGTGGGAAGTGTCCATAAGAGACCATGATGTCATTGTTGTCAAAGACTGAGCCTTTCTAGTGCTAACGGGGGCTGGTGACAGCGGCCATTAATTATTATCTCCACGGCCTAATTCGACCTCAGTGAAAATAAAGGCCGTCATCAAAAAATAAACAATACCTGAAAATGGCATGCAGATGCACAGTATATACTGTGTTTTACAGTGACTGCAATCTTTGATCTAATTGCTTATAACTTTAGGCATCATCACAATGCATTCTCAGTGGCCTCGCACTTTTGATAGTTTTGTCATTGTTAGTGTGGTTGATTTAATAACTTTGCTCCAACTGCCCCTTCTGCAAATGAGCTCTGTTCTCACAGAGGAAGAGTAGTCTCTACATGACTAAACAATTTTTTTTTTTCCCTTTTTAATGCTCTCTAAACAAAGGTTAAAACCTTACTTTGAAACTCTGGACATGCATGCTTTGGCTCGTGTGATTAGTGTAACTTTTAATGTAAATAAAAACCTGGCCGCACAAACACAGCTGCTTTGAAAGGTCGGTGTGAAGTGTTTCTGAGGGGGAATGATGTGGTTCTCTTGTGCGTGGGAACTGTGATTCACTGCTTTGGGTTGGTGTGTACAGCACTGCTGTGTCCCTGATTCTGCCCGAACCTTTACCATAAACATGACTGCATGGAGAGAGGGAGAGAAAGAGAGGGTTGGCCGAGCAACAGGTAGAGCAGGGCTGGCCCGCTCTGCTCCTGGAGAGCCCCAGGATGTGCTGGCTTTTTTTTTCCACCAATCAACCACCAACCACTTCAGCCTTTAGAAACCTGGTGAGGAGATTAATGTGTGCAATCGACTACTTTAATCGATAAATTGTTCAGGGTAACACCAAAAATCAGCACAAATTGGAGCATTACGGACCTGTGTGGACTACCCCTAGGTTAGAGCGACAAAATGAGAGGGGATGGAGAGGTGGAGGGGTGAGAATTGAAGGGTTAGGGGATCAAGGATGAGATGGTTGCGTGTTATGCATCATGTTGTAGTGTGAGAGTAGGCATCTCCACTGCTACGTTGTCCCCTAGTTTGAGTTAAAGGCCCATGATGAAGAAGTTTATTGTTTTTATAATTAAATTATTTTCTGAGAACTGAATTTCTGTGTTAGGAAAACTTGACTCTTCACTGAAGTAACTATAAATTGCTTTGTGAGATGCCATGCCCGCACAGACATTGATTTCTGTCGTACACTTTCATGAGCGCTAAGTGGCTTTGCCCTGACTGGATAAAAGTGATTTCATGAAAGTCGTCTTAATTGAAGCAGTAAATCTAATTAATCTAAAGTGTCTCGCAAGCTGTGAATCTAATAATTCTACAACACTGCAAGCCATAAATCTAATGAATCCATGGAGTGTTGAAACATGTGAATCTAATGAATGTAAAGTTTGTCGCAAACCACAGATCTTCAGTATTTTGTAATGCGCTGAATCGAGGGAATCTAAAGGTGTGTCGCAAGCCAGGAGCCCATGGACTTTCTCAGACAGTTCCAGAACACATCGAGACAGACCCACTCTATCTCTTCCGATGCAACATCACGCAACGCCGCACCCTGGCAGCGATAGTGCATTTAACCGCCAGCACGCCCAGCAGAACCTGCTTCGCTCTTTCATCCTGACACACTTTTGGTCTGGTCGCAGACCCACACAAAGGTGTGGGGAATACGCTCACTCACGCAAAGTTTCCCAACATTCCCGCTGCATAATGCTACCAGCCTGAGTGTGTTTCTGATTAAGGGCCATTACAAGCATCCGTCACAGTGTGAGGTTTTCAAAAGGCAATTACTGTAATGAAGTGTGTGTTCAGACAGCCGTGATTTTCCCTGTGAATGGCTCTTGTGGTTCATCATTGTCACACAACCCTTCAGCAGATACTTAACCATATGAGTAAGATTTTCTCACTTTATTATATAAAGATCATTGACAGACACTTCACTTTTCCTTGAATTGACGACTCAGACAAGTTTTTTTTGTGTTTGTAAAAGATAAAATCTCAAATGAGCGAAAATTTCATTTAATACAACCTTATGGTCATATAAAGGATATACGAGTGCAGCATTAACTTGTCACAGACCCTGCAGAAGAAAAAGTTCAGTTCACTTCTACATCTTACTCAACATGAGACATTGTCAAAGATACCTGTCAGTGTCATCGGTGAGGAATGTGTTGTCCAGCAGTGAGCCACTTGGATACATATCACTCAGAGATGATGTCACCTGAAACACTCCCTTTGGGCCAGGTTATACAAAGGCTGCTGTGTCACCATCGATCTAGAAGCTTCTGCAAATCCTTGCCACTTCAGCTTTTTGCTGGGCTAGTTATTGGTGGAAATCAAAGGAACCTGAAATGATAGTTTTTTTTTCCCCGTAATTGAATCTTAAGTTCATGGAAAAGCTGATTGGGCCTTTCTCCTGTTGTGGTCGTTGTTTACTAATGAGCTCAGGGACTTATTGAATTTTGGAAAATATTCTGTTGACAACTTCAGTTCGCATTATCAGCTTCCAATAAAAATGTGCAGTATATATATGCCTTGCTTGTTCAAATATTTTTTTTTCTTGAACCCAAACAATGTTTCTGAGTAAACTGTGGTACAAACACAACACATCCTCAGATGCATATCTCCATATTAAATTGTGTTTGGGGCTGCATGGTGGCACAGTAGGTAGCTTCACAGCTAGAAGGTTGTGGGTTGGTAGGCTGGCCTGGCCCTCTCTGTGTGGAGTTTGCTTGTTCTCTCTTAGTTTGCATGGTTTTCCTCCAGATTCTCGTTTCCCCTTAATTATGCAAATTAAGTGCGGGTAGAACATAGAGTACCTAACATGAAAACAATTACAATACATTGCTATGCAACAGAAATAACGCTCAGTTGGCAAAGATGCTGTTGGTTTTGATTTGTCAGGAAAGATTGAAATATTAACAGGTGTGCTGCACGATGTAATTTACCAAAGCAGGATTGTGAATTCAATTGACCAATCACCTTATATATATATTTATATATATATATAAAATGTGTGTGTGTATGTATGTATACAGACACACACAGTCATCCCCAAAATTATTCATACCCCTACCAAATTTTTTTTTGAGATATTTTTTGACAAATGAAATTTATTCTCGCACAAAATGACACAGTAAGTTGACATAAGGCTGTAAGAGGTACAGTAATCAATTTTTCAAGAAATACAATACTTTTCGGCATTTAATTTGACAGATTTACCAAAAATGCCATGTCCAGAATTATTCATACCCTTTTCTCAGTAATTGATGGCAAAGCCTTTATTCAGGATTACAGCCTCCAAATGCTTCCTGTGTTTGATCACAAGGTTACTAAGCGTCTCCATAGGGATCTTGGCCCACTCCTCTTTGGTAAACTTCCCCAGATTCTTAAGGTTTAAGGGTCTCTTTGTCATGACCTTGGTCCTCAGTTCCCTCCACAGATTTTTGATAGGATTGAGGCCGGTGCTCGGGCTTGGCTGCTCCAAATATGTTCACTTTGTTGTCCACTAACCATTTCTGGACAGATTTGGCAATGTGTTTAGGATCATTATCCATTCCTGCCCAAGACTAAGTTTTTCAGCTGATTGCTTAATGTTTTCGCTGAGGACCTGGATGTACAGGTCCTGTTTCATAATGCCATTAACTTTAACAATGTTTCCGTGGCCATTAGCTGAAAATCAAGCCCAGAGCATGATACACCCGCCACCCTGTTTGACTGATGGGACCATGTTTTTCGGGTTGCACACTTCACCTAACAAACAACAAACAAAAGCCCCATATCTGAGCCTAAACAGCTCCATTTTTGTTTCATCCGTCCATAACATTGACAGCCTGAAGCTTCATCCAGGTGAGCTTTTGCGAAGGCTAGACTAGTTCTTGTGTGTCTGGGTTGGAGGAGTGTAAGTGGGATAAGAAAGGTTTTGTGCTGTGTCCCTCCTTCTAGTTTCATGGAAGCTATTGAAGGAAATAATGCTGATTCCATTCATATTACTACAGTAATTTTCATTTCATATTTATAAAAATGCAGTGAAAGCTTATTCTAAAAAACAAAATGGTGTGCCTCATGAAGAGTGAATATTAGAATTATATTTGCTGAATGATACATCCCTTTGTCACAT
The DNA here is from genome assembly GCA_029721435.1 of Gymnothorax reevesii. NCBI lineage: Eukaryota > Metazoa > Chordata > Actinopteri > Anguilliformes > Muraenidae > Gymnothorax > Gymnothorax reevesii. Next base: position 96,661,738 of record CM056579.1, on the reverse strand, counting down.
TTCCTAGGTGGTGTTGAAAAAAAGTGATTATATTTCAGTTATTATTAATATGTTAATAGTCATTAAATAATTCTAAAAATTCTAAAAAAGCAGATTCAGAAAATATAAGAGGTGTACCTCACGTAGAATGAATATTAGAATTATATAGCTATAGTGCTGTGTCCCTACTTTCAGTTTCCTGGAAGCTATTGAAGGAAATATTGCTTTTTCATTCATATTACTACAGTAATTTTCATTTTATATTTAAAAAACATGCAGTGAAAGCTTCTAAAGAAAAAGAAAATGATGTGCCTCATGAAGAATGAATATTAGAATTATATAACCTTTATGATGGATGCCTTTGTCAAGTTTCCTGGGAGCTATTGAAAAAAAGTAATATGCCAATATTGAATAAGTAATTATAATTATTCTAATAAAGCATGTTCTGAAAATATGAGAGGTGTGCCTCATGAAGAATGAATATTTGAATTATATAGCTATAGCGCTGTGTCCCTACTTCCAGTTTCCTGGAAGCTATTGAAGGAAATGATGCTTTTCCATTCAAATTACGACAGTAATTTTCATTTTATATTTATAAAAATGCAGTGAAAGCGTTTTCTAAAAAATAAAATGGTGTGCCTCGTGAAGAGTGAATATTAGAATTATATAACTTTGATGATGCATCCAATTGTCAAGTTTCCTGGGAGCTATTGAAAAAAGTAATGATTTTTCAGTTATTAATATGCAAATATTCAAAAAGTAATTATAATAATTATAATAAAGCATGTTCTGAAAATATGAGAGGTGAGCCTAATGAAGAATGAATATTAGAATTATATATCTTTTATGATGCATCCATTTGTCAAGTTTCCTGGGAGCTATTGAACAAAGAAATGATTTTTCAGTTATTATTTATATGTCAATATTCAATTAATAATTATAAAAATTCTAATAAGGCATGTTCAGAATAAATGAGAGGTGTGCCTCATGAAGAATGAATATTAGAATTATATAGCCTTCATGCTGCATCCATTCGTCAAGTTTCTTGGGAGCTATTGAAAAAAGTTATGATTTTTCAGTTATTATTAATATGCCAGTATTCAATAAGTAATTATAATAAATCTAATAAAGCATATTCTGAAAATATGAGAGGTGTGCCTCATGAAGAATGAATATTTGAATTATATAACCTTTATGATGGATGCATTTGTCAAGTTTCTTGGGAGCTATTGAAAAACGTAATGATTTTTCAGTTATTATTAATATGCCAATATTCAATTAGTAATTATAATAATTCTAATAAAGCATCCTCTGAAAATATGAGAGGTGTGCCTCATGAAGAATGAATATTAGAATTATATGACCTTTATGATGCATCCATTTGTCAAGTTTCCTGGGAGCAAATGAACAAAGTAATGATTTTCAGTTATTATTTATATGTCAATATTCAATTAATAATTATAAAAATTCTAATAAGGCATCTTCAGAATAAATGAGAGGTGTTCCTCGTGAAGAGTGAATATTAGAATTATATAACTTTTATGATGCATCCATTTGTCAAGTTTCCTGGGAGCTATTGAAAAAAGTAATGATTTTTTGTTAATATGTCAATATTCTATAAATAATTATAAAAATTCTAAAAAAGCAGGTTCAGAAAATTTTTGTGGTGTGCCTCATGAAGAATGAATATTAGAATTATATAGCTATAGTGCTGTGTCCCTACTTCCAGTTTCCTGAAAGCTATTGAAGGAAATAATGCTTTTCCATTCACATTACAACAGTAATTTTCATTTTATATTTATAAAAATGCAGTGAAAGCCTTGAAATTATATAACCTTCATGATGCATCCATTCGTCAAGTTTCCTGGGTGCTATTGAGAAAAATAACAAATTTTCAGTTCTTATTTATATGTCAATATTCAATTAATAATTATAAAAATTCTAAAAAAGCAGGCTCAGACAAAATGAGAGGTGTGCTTCATGTTGAATTATTATTAGAATTTTTTAAAAATTTAATTTAAATTTAAAAAATAAAATGGTGTGCCTCATGAAGAGTGAATATTAGAATTATATAACTTTGATGATGCATCCCTGTGTCAAGTTTCCTGGTAGCTATTCAAAAAGGTTGTGCTTTTTTCATGCATATTGATACATTTAGATTCATGTAATAGTTATTATAATGCTATAAAAGCTTAATCTGAAAAAATTAGGTGCACCACATTTGGAGTTAATGTTAAAATTATTAAATATTTGTCTGCATCTCTCCGTCAAGTGGTCTGGTAGCTAGAGAAATTAAGTACACAGTACTATTAATAAATTTGGAATTTATTGACGGTCCCTAACTGCTGCAGCCAGCGCTGAATCCATATTTGACCGCCCGCCTTTGGAGCGCCGTCTCTGCGTAAGATCGCGAAATTATGCCGGAGAGTGCACCGCGAATGTCCGTCGAATATCCAACGTAAAACTAACTTCACCGCAGTGAAGGGATACCCCTAAGGCCCGTATTCAGAAACGACACTCACACTCACCCACCACTCACCATATAGGGAGTACGATTGAAATGTAACTGGAGTATGAGAAAGAGATCGACCGACCACTTACTGTGGGAGCGGTCCCACTCCTCGCCAGTTGATATTCACAAACGCCACTCGACCATAACTGACAGCAGTGGGAACTGGGCACCACAGGCGTTGCGCGGCTGCTGCTAAGAGAAGCTCAATCCTCACCCTTCAGTGCTGAATTACCTAAACCTGTCGCAGTTTACTTTTCTTGATTAGATAATTTCTCCGACAAATTGGTTAAACGACTATCAAAATTATTTTTGATAGCGTTGTTATACAAAATTGAGGCGTTTATTTCGCACATAAATGACGACTTTGTAGCATGTCTTTCTTAATTCTGTAGTCGAGTGGCTCGCGAAAGGCGCAGGACAGCGCGCGAGGCTCACTTAGCAACAAACTGTGAAACGTGCCGGAGATTTCCTTCTACATTCAGCAATTAAGGATGTAGAAAAGACTGGAGTCTCGTGACTTACAGCTACACGAGCCTCGCAGACCAATCCACACGCGCCCCACGAGCCGCTGAGCACAGAATTTTCCAACCTATGAGTAAAGAAAAGCGCGAGAAATCAGATATGCATCATTAATGAAAACGGGCCAAACCTAATAATGATGAGAGTTTCTGCAATGGAAATTTAAATGAGTTGAATACAGGTCATGTCCAATCATTATTTTTAAGGGATAGGTTTGAGCTTCCCCTATTGCCAGTTCGCCAGTAGCCACTGGTGGGTGCACAAATGCTAACCTTGAGTTCACCACAGTGCAGTTCGAAAACATTGAAACCAGGTGGTCAGTTAGTAAGTTACCGGCATCGGTATCATCAGTAGAGTTAAAATTTGCGTTGTTGCGATTGCGTCGAGCAAGCGGCTGTAAATGATTCAGAGTTTCCAATGTTTGTAACCACTTGAAAGCACGTGCGTGAAGTTGGCCCCCCACCCCACGCAAAATTTCGAAAAAATAGTCTGTTTCGTTAGTGCTTCGTTTGTGCCGTAAAAATTAACGTTTGTGCTGCAACCCTTTTTGAGTTATTAAACATTATTTTATAGGTCATCCAGAGTTCATCCAGCCCCCCATTTACTCCAAATGGACCCGAAATGGTGCCGTTTGTTAGTGCTTCGTCTGTGCTGGTTTGTGCCGTAAAAACTTTCGTTTGTGCCGCTATAGTTTTATAGATATTACATAATTTAATTTTCGGGGATGACGTCACCCAGCCTCCCATTTGCTCCAAATAGACCCGAAATGGTGACGTTCGTTAGTGCTTCGTTTGTGCTCGTTTGTGCTGCAAAAACTTTTCGTTTTTGCCGCTATAGTTTTACAGATATTACATAATTTAATTTTCGGCGATGACGTCACCCAGCCCCCCATTTGCTCCAAATGGACCCGAAATGGTGCCGTTCGTTAGTACTTGGTTTGTGCTCATTTGTGCCGTAAAAACGTTCATTTGTGCCGCTATAGTTTTATAGATATTATACAATGATTTCTGTAGCATCCCCAGCTGAATGATGGTCATACCTCTAACTGATGGTTCATTTTGATTTATTTTGTGGACCATAAGAGCTATGAAAGAATACGTAACAAGATACATTTACCCTTCCTTAAAATTATAAACTTGTCACAGCCTTACAGGATTTACCCAATGAATATTTGCTCTAAATCGCGTCTATTTCAGCCGCGTAATGTGCGCAATGTAGACAGGATGCAACCGAGCCTGCTGATACGCATAGGCTTGTATGTTCTGTGTTTGTCCAATCAATGTGTTTCGCTTACTGTAGAATGTTTAAACACTCTGGAATTGGATAAGAAACGAGCCAATCAATACATTGTTACCGCGGAAGTTTCACGAGAGAATGAAGTGTAATTGTGCAGTTACGAAGAAGAGACTGAGTGTATATTTGAGTGATTGGCTATCAACACCAGTACTCGGGAGGATATAAGGAAGTGCTGAATTTGTCGATGAAGGAATCTACACGTAAATCCACGGTAGGGAACTACGCATTTTTTGAAAGAGATTACTGTAATTGACAGTAGAATGTGAAATAATCGATACCATGTAGAATTTTTTGCTTCAGAAAACTGATATTTCTGAACCATTAATTGGAATACCGTTGGCTCACTGTAGCTAAAGTGGTTGCTACACAGGACAACAATTTTTTTCTGTCCCAATAGATCATTTTTTTAGACTGCTGGATCGATACTATGGGCAAGGATATTGACCAATTTGCACATCAGGCTTAGCTGAGGAGTTTAATTCATGCAACTCCTGAAAAACAGGGACTGGAGGGAAGTTCTCCATACTCTAAATCGCGTTTCAGCTCTGCCTGCTTGGGAAAATTCAATAGCTGATCCGGGGGTGCCATCTCGTGGTCGAGTACTGTAACTAAGTGCTTAAATTTGCAGGTCTATAGACGCAAGCATCTACATCTGCAGAAAGGGGTTAAATAACAAAATACTTAAAGTTCAAGGTTTTTATTTAACATTTGTGCATAAACCAACAACATTCAGGCAAAAATCATTCATGCAATGAATCCTAATCATATTCATTTGTCTTTAAACTAGATGCCCCGACAACCAGCAGTAGACAGAGATTCAATTTTTGCAGTTCTCTGTTCTTCAAAAGAGGCCATTGTCCAAAATGGCAAAATAGCCACTCCAAATGCCAGTGTGTGGACGGATCTGAGTCAGCAGCTGGGAAACAAAATGTCTGCAAAGGCTCTGTACACCTTTGTCAAAGCTAACAGACACAACATCTGGTCAGCTTTGGGATTCAGTCACCATGAAACTGATCCTGAAACTAGTGATGACACAGGCTCTGAATCTGGTCCCCATTTCCCTGAACAGTCATTTCAGCTTCAGGTTCCTTTTGACAAGTGGAGAGAATTTATTCCAGAAAAGGCTGAATACAAAGATAAGTCTTCTCAAACCCAAAAAAGGGAATATACAATTTTGAAGCCTGGCACCTGGACCCACATCATAAATGAGCAAATCTGGAAAGCAGTTCAAATTCCTTGCACTTTTGTCAGTCAAAAAAAATTATATTGAAATCAGAGGATACTGTAAGGAGTGTCATAGCCTTCTTGACATCAACTGTGACAGAGAGCACAAAATCAACAGCCCAATGGTGCTCAACTGTTCTCTTAAGAACAGGGATGACTCCCCGCACACTGGCAGCTCAAAGCGTTCCATGTCTGGACAGTTGCATGTGCAGATAGCCAAAGAGCTCTGTGAGGGCAGGATGGAACCACATGTATGGCGGGCTTCACAGGCAGAGAAGCTGATGGACTTTGGAGATCCTGAGCCTAGCCATCTACCAAATTTGGCCACCCTGCGCAAAGCCAAACAAGAGAGAATTGATATGGCATTAGGTGACAAAGATCCCATTTTCTCATTGCAGAGACTGAAGTACAGTGCACCTCACAGTGGTAGCATTAAAGACATTGGACTGGACAAGTTTTTCTGTCACTACTGGAGCCAAACACAAATGCATGTATACAAGACCTTATCCAAGAAATCTCACCCAACAGTATGTTTTGATGCAACTGTTTCAGTAGTTAAAAAAATGGTGAGACCAAATGGCTCGTCTGGCCACATCTTCTTATATCAGGGTGTTATGACAGGGCCCAACTGCTCCAGTGTCCCAGTGGTGCAAATGCTGTCAGAGAAACATGATGTTAATGCTATCACACAGTGGCTGACAGAATGGATTCGTGCGGGTGCACCTGTTCCAAGAGAAGCTGTAAGTGATTTTTCTCTGGCCATTCTTGGAGCTCTGGTCAAGGCTTTTACCCCTCATCCTGATCTTAAGGCCTACATCAATGAATGCTTCAAAGTCTTGCTCGGGAATCATCATGCACAACTGCCCCCATGTTTTATCAGGGTAGATGTTGCACACTGCATCAAGATGATCTGCCAGTGGGACTGCCTGAAAAATAAAACACATCGTGTCAAAGATTTCTTTGTGAGGGCAATAGCACAGCTTCTGAAGTCACAATCTGTGGAACATGCAAAACAACTGCTACATGCCATCTCTGTTGTGGCACTGAGTGAATCAGAGGGGAATGACAGTTCTGGAGCCCCTCTCCCATCAGAAAGGTGCAAGAAATACCTGAAAGCTCAAATTGCAGAAGAATCGGTTAGCATTCCAGATGAAGAGCTTGAGGGACAAGAACCAGTGGATGCATGCGACCAGCAGATCCAGACTAACGCCCGACAGTGGGTGACACAAATATGTGAAGAGAGTAGGCCACTGGCCATGGCCGATGGGGATAGAGATAACATCCACTTCCTCCCTGAGATTATTCCCCACATAATAAGACTTGGAAGTTACTTACCACTCTGGTCAGGAGTAATGGTCCCTCTCTTCCAAAGCACCAGCATCACTGCAAGTTCTGCTGCTGTTGAAGCCGAGTTCAAAAACATAAAAAATGGACTTTTCAAGCATGAAAACCTTCCCATTCGTGTCGACCGGTTTGTTGCTCGTCACCTTTCCTTCATTGAGGGAAACATGCGGCTTTGTTCTGCAAAACAAAAACGTGAAAATGATGTAGCTGCTGCAACGACTGTCCTAGGACCTGATCCTGTCTCCACTACTTCCCAAAGTGAAGAATACAAAAGAAAAAAATATGTTCACCCTGGTGAGGAGTCTGATGCAGCTGCAAACAGTCTTTCAACAGACGAGAATGTGGTTGAAAACTGGAGAGGCTTAGGAGTTCCACCCAAAAAAAGGAAGATGGGTTCTTATCTCTCTCCTTGTCCTGAATGGCTGCACGCAGATGCATCTGTGGGCCGGAAGAAAGTCAAGGTGCAACTGTTAAAAAATGGAAACCATCAACAGCCTGTTAAACTTGGCAAACTGAAAGTCTCTGTGCTCAACACTTGTGCATTTGATGCTGTTTTTCAGAGCTTATGTTGTTCTTTTTGTGACAGCTTTTCTTTTGAAAAGGCTGTTAGCAGCAACGAATGTGACAACCAGTTTCTCCAGCTGGTGAAAACAATAACTACACAGGGTGTGACGCAACAGGTGTACTCACAGAGGGCAACACTGCTGATGGAAATCTTCCAACCTGTCCACCTGACCTCTGGTGCACTCCAAATTGATGCACAATGCCACATCTCTACTGTGATTGAGAAAACCATGAGGAATCTGCCAAGTGTTTATTTGATGAAACAATGTTCCTCACAGTACTGCAGTCTAAGCACACAAGTAACAAGGGAAGTTCCACTTGTGTGTACCAACATTGCTGTCCTACAGACCTGTGGCATGGCTCATCTTGAGACTGCAGCTAAAGAAGTACTCAGCCTTCCTGAGTCCCCCTGCCTCAGGCCAGTCCAAACTCCATCTCAGTGTCCTTCTGCATTCCAAAAGCAAGCCAACAACACAGTAAAGGCCCTGTGTTCAGGGAATGTGACCCACAGCTACAGTCTGGGAGAGGTTGTGTGGATTGACTCTGACCTTGGCAGCAGTTGTAAAGAAGTTGCCTTGCTTGAATTTCCCTCCAGTCTGGTGCTCCAAGAGAAGACCTTTACTCTGAGGGCAGTCATTGCATTCCAAAGAGGCTTGACCCAGGATGCTCTTGGACATTATGTGGCATACTGCAAGAGGGCTGCAAGTGTCTAGGAGATGTATGATGACCTTGGAAGCAAAGTGAAACCAACATCAAAGAACACAAAGATCTGCCCCCATGCTGTGTTCTACACAAAGCAGTGATTCCTTAATTGTTGCAAGCATTGATTTTGGTGACGTTCTATTTTGCACACTTTGATTTTGATGACGTTCTATTTTGCACATAAAATCATTGCTACAAACCTAAGTTTCTTCTTCATGCAGTCATCAACTTCATTTTCAAATAATTTTGGTCATTACCAATGTTAATTTTCGGCAGCTTTGGCATAAAACTTAGGTGGTGGTCTAATTAATTTGTTGCGCTATTCTGTAGATGATTTGCAGATTTGTAGATCTAACACAGATTACAACTCAAAACATTACTGCTACAAAACCAAAACAGCGGACATTATCTTTCATACCTCTAACAGTGAATACGGTATAATTAACGTTTTTTTTCTCTAGGCTAGCAAAAAAAAAAAAAACCTACAACAATGTAACATGTCTACCTGAAGTTCATCCTTCAATGGAGGCATTCCAGGAGCTTAGAGTATGAAAAATACGCAGAAACATACATGGCACTAAGTTACATGGCATTAAAAACAAAATGAGCAATTTACTTACCGTGCGAGCATGAGACGAACCTTGCTGGACCGTATCCAAAAAATGACGAGGGTTACACCAGCAGGAGAGCCTTTCCGGTAGTGATATCAGCAGCAGAAATTAAAGTGTGTAATATCTATAAAACTATAGTGGCACAAACGAAAGTTTTTACGGCACAAACGAAGCACTAACGAACGGCACCATTTCGGGTCCATTTGGAGCAAATGGGGGGCTGGGTGACGTCATCACCGAAAATTAAATTATGTAATATCTATAAAACTATAGCGGCACAAACGAAAGTTTTTACGGCACAAACCAGCACAAACGAAGCACTAACGAACGGCACCATTTCGGGTCCATTTGGAGTAAATGGGGGGCTGGATGAACTCTGGATGACCTATAAAATAATGTTAAATAACTCAAAAAGGGTTGCAGCACAAACGTTAATTTTTACAGCACAAACGAAGCACTAACGAAACAGACTATTTTTCCGAAATTTTGCGTGGGGTGGGGGGCCAACTTCACGCACGTCTTGAAAGCCATGATAACGAAATACCGCACTAACTACCCGTTCGCTAGTACTCGCTCCATTTTATTTTTAGATGAATGTCTTATTAACCCCCCATTAAGGACTGATTGCAATTTCTGTCACCGAAAGCCGGAGAATGCAAATTATGCAGAAAATTTTCAAAATTCATCCAAACTCCATAACGTGGGTACTCATTGGAAAGCTCCATTAAGCTATTTTGTTTGGCAACTGTGACGTCGCGCCAGGGCAATACCAGAATCACCTTCAGGTAAATCTCGCATTTTCTCGGGCCAGGCGGCCGCTAGCAGACGATGCATTTGGAAGCATTTTAGCCTTTTTTTTTAATATACTGTAACTGATTAATTAGTTGGGGCCAGACCTAGAATTACGGCATAACCGATCATTTGAACCAAATTTAGCTTGAATTTCTCATGACTTGGCCTGTGAACTTTAAGACATATTTGGGCCCTAATTTTAATGCTTAGTTATACCTCATTTGGTAGGAATCATAAAGAACATAATTTATTGGCACACATGGTAGTATAACATGGGATGCCTGATCATGGTGAGGTCAACCTTAACCACGTTGACAGTATGGGCTCTAATTTCTCGGCGCAGCGCAGGTGGCATAGCGTGGCGCAGCCCACGCAGTGGTAATTTCGTCCAGCGCAGCCCGCGCAGTGGTAATTTTGTGAGGTGCAACACCGTGCGCAGCCTTTGGTAGACAAACGTGCGCCGAGATGGGTGTGGCGGCGTAGTGGGGGGAGGTGTCACATATTCATCAAGAGGCAGTGACAGTTTCGTAGAAAAAGTCTCCGCTGGAGTTGCGCAGAAAACTTGTCTGGTTTAATTTCTGTGCAGTGGTAATTAGGCTGACTGGCGCACAATGTGCACACGTCACCAAAATCTCACAGGCAGGTTTCCAGAATGTCAGGCACATTTCAATGCAATAAATAATTACAGGAAGCACTATTTAATGTCACTATCTGAATAAGGACATAAATTATAGTATCTACATCAATTGTCCTGATGTCAGATTAAAGGCGCTTGGCACGCATAATGGAAACTTGACCTGGCTTAATCAACGCAACTGAATCTGTGATGCAAACTAATGACTTCACATCTTTCTCAGCCAACCACAAACTATATATATATATAGCATGCTTGCGTTCTATGCTCAGTACAGCTGCTTGCACACTGGACAAGAAACAAATTTTTTGCATGACTGATTACAGACAAAGTCAATGCAAAGACGCGATAGTCGGACAGGGTTTTAATATAGCTCCGTGCCTGAAAGTCATAGTTCTAATTTTCCAGGAATTATTAGACTTGCAAACTTGACCATGTCTGTGTTAGACCTTCACGAAATGCAAATTGATAGCCATCGACTTTTCTTGGTCTTTTTAGCCTTAGTCTGTTTTCTTCCGTTGAAGATAGACAACAGTCTTTATTCGGTCTTTCTTTTGAAAATTAGTCAGATGGATCGAACAGATTCACGCTTTATTTCCACACCAGAGATAAAATAGTGCTTGTAGTCAGTGAGCAAATCAATTCCATGACCATTGACAGTGTGAATAAATTATCGCATGCACGATCAAGACTGTCCGAAGCTAAATGCAAAATACTCCATGTCCAGCAGCCAGCAAAAAGTAAAAGTATTGATATGAGAACAGATCTATAACGAAATAAAGAATAAAAATATATCACCAACAAATGGGACATCCAACAAAGATGACCCGCCAATAAATAAATCGCAGTGTTCATTGGATGTTCTATTGTTAAAATGTTTCTTTTTATTCTTTATTTCGTTATCAATCTGTTCTAATCGTCCTCTTTTTTTTTTTTTTGGCTGTCAGACACGGAGGCATTGTACATTGTCCCGCGCCAATGTCGACTCTCTTTATTGGGCAGTGAAACATTGATTGAAATTCTTGGTATTCTTCTTGAAGAACTGAGCCCTCTTAAAACATTCACGTTGAATATCTAAAAGAGTCAGTAAGTTTGAAGAAATTAAAAACAATAATCGACTGTCGGACACAGAGATATATTAAAACCCTGTCAGACTTTCGGACATGAGACACTACGCTCAACGCAACCTGCAGTGCAAAAAATTTGTTTCGCTCCAGTGTGCAAGCAGCTTAATACTAGGCTTCTATTATTGTCACTTAGGTTTTATTGTTTTTAGTGGGGGAAAGGAATACAGCCTGATTGCTGTGATCTTGTACTGAGTTAAGATCACATATTGAAATTAATTGTGTAACGTATCTTACATTGTTGTCCATGCATGTTAATGACAAAATTTTAAGCAGCAACAGGGTGTAATAATAGGAACACCCTATCCATCGTATCTCTTCCCAATGATGCAGGCAGCAGAAATAAATGAGCAACCGTCGTATTTCATTCCAACTTCATAAGTTTGAATGATCTGACGTAGTTTTCGTTTTGAAAATCCATTCAAGTTCGCTAATGGGAATAATTCGAGAATGCCTCATATTCGTAATGCTTAATATAGACGTTAGCGGTGCAGAAAAAAAGCCTGAAGCAGCAAAGTAAAATGCAACATTAACGCATCATGTAGATAAAAGACCGAGGCTTCTTTATTTCTACACTTTAAAGATGAGGAGAGGAGCTCATTTTATTGGTGAAGACTTGACTCGGCGGTGTTAAACCCACTTAAGCGTTTTCTCCTACCTCTTTGTTACTTGCGCCGGAAGGCGGGGCAGAGGCGGGACAGAGGAATACTTGTGCCAGGCTACGCCGGGCACGAAATTGCAACATACGCCTAGACACACCCCGTTGGTGCGGCACTCGCACTATTCGCCGCGCCTGCGCCTGGTCTACGAATTTAGAGCCCACTGTTGTAACCTGGTTTCCCACTACATTTGGTCATGGTTTTGTTATGGTGTACAAGGGGTTAAAGCTCCAAATTAATTTTATTTTCTTATTGTCCAGCTCATGAGCTCGTATCGTCTTTTCATCAAATTATGTATTTTCTATTTCTTTTTTATACCGTTTTTACTCTTCTAGCTCTATCTTTTTAAATGACTATTTTTATTGCCCTGCGCACATTTGTCTCCGATTTTAACATTTTTAAAAAATTCTTATATTGATTTTTTTTTTAAATTGATGATTAAGTTTTTTTGTAAATTGATGTTGTTCTCTTATTTCTTATTTTTACTGTTTAAATTTTTCTGCCTCATTATTGGCTTGTCAATCAATTGTGAAGCACTTTCAGCTGCACTAACCTGCATGAGAGGAGCTACATTTTAACGGTAAATAAAGTTTGATTGATTGATAGTCCCCAAAATGGCTTATGAGGTAAAAAAAAAAAAAAAAAACTCCCAGTAGGGAGAAAAATCTTCAAACATTGGTGAGAAAAAACTCCTCTGTGGGAAGAAATCTCAGGAGGAACCCACCTATAGTGGGGGAGCCCATCTGGCTGTTTTAGTGAATGTTTACAGGTTTCAGTAATTGCAAGTTTTCATTCATATGACATGGACCGTGACAATGGTTGTTATTCAACCATTGTATGTGAAAATGTAAATTGGTTTGTTGCATTTGAATTCAAATTTTTACACAATTAACGCATAAATATGTGGATAATTATTATGCTATTGTGGAATTACATTTTCAAATTTACATTACTATTTTAATCCCTTTAACTTGCTTTAATACTGTACTCTGTAGGCTTCCATATGTGGGACTTGTAGCATTGGTATGTAAAGCGACTTGATGGTTTTACTTTTTACGAAGAATTTGGTTCAGTGCATTGCGCACATTTATGGACTGGGAGAGGTTGCACTTGCTCAATCGCTGGCCCATCTGAGCATACAGTGCGTGACACAGTGATACTGTTTGGGCTCTGTTGAGAGGAGATTCAAGCAGCTTCCACAGTAATGGTAGGACCTTTTGCTCCACCAGCTGTGGCTTCCTCGGGTACAAGTCTGTCACTATACCTGAAGCAAAGACCAGCAATAAAGGAAACAAGTGGTCAGCAAGCCATTTCCCACGCCCATTCCCTAACCATATCACCAAGGTAACTGTAATACCAGTATAAACTAGGACTTCCAGGAGGCTATATGAGTGAGTTCCTAAAAGGTGCTATGTGCAACTTCCAGCAATTCCTTGTCATTGCTGATGGCGGTTGCCATTCCGTGAATTGCAGTTTGCTTTCTGTTGCTCATGCGCACTCGCCAGACTGAGCGTGATATACTGTATATAAAATGTGTTGCCACACTTGATTATTGAAGTGACAGCTTCCATTGCAACTCTCATTTTGCCAAATCCATGCTCTACTGTCTCAGCATAAGTGAATTGAGGAAATTAAATCTTACCGCCAAACTAATGTCAGTTACAAACACAAGGTATGTGCAGAATGAGTAACATTAGTTTGGGGGTAATGCACATGAAATGTAGCTTCGAAATAACGCAACAGGTTGAGAAGACCAAATGTTTTTGACATCATCTCGGAGCACAGTCCATGTGCCCATCCTTTCATGAATCAGTACTTTGCCTGGCTGAACCATTACAGCTTACCTTTGCTTATTTCACTGTTACTGTCACAATAGTTTGCGGAGGTTAGTGGACTTCATTTCTAAGCTAAGTTTGTTAGCTAGTGTTGCACACTAGGCACTAAAGAAGAGTGAAGACAGGCAGACGACACACTTGGGACATAAATGTCACTGCCTTCAGATTTTCATGGCAGATTCGATGAATGCCTCCACATAAAAATCACTCCGCAGGCTACTACAGGCAAACAAGAGAGTTGGGAAAGGTCCAATTTTTTAAGTTAAAATACATTCACACATCAGCAATAGAGAGGGAATAATACATGTAAAAAGTTGCACATAGCACCATTAAGTAAATATGGTACTGTATGCTAATGGAAAGTAATGCTGTTCAAACGACATCCATTCACCTGTTAGTATTCACTTAAACCTCTGTAAAGCACAACTGAATAAACAGCAAGAGAAAAGTAATGTCAAATAAGCAAGAATGGGTTTGAGATGAAAATAAATAAAACAGTGCTGCTCAAGGAACAGGATGATTCACCACTGTCTTATTCACTGGAAAATCCAAATGAAAATTCCGCTTCTGCTAGGGCACAGTAAGTTACCAGTAAGCATATTAATCAGGACGCCCCTCGCTTTCCCAGGCTGGGTCTGGGCCTTGGAGCACAGCACTGGGAGCAGCAGACAGTTATCTACAAGAGAAGAGCAAGAATTTCCAGTGGGGATGTCACCATACCAATTTCCATCTCCCATACCAATATCAGTGTCAGAACCTTGAGTATCGGCTAATATTGATAACAATCAAATAACACACCATTTGTACACCCCCACAAACAATTATTTGCCAGGCACAGGACAGTGACAAGCCCGTTCTGCACATGCGTATTTTTGCATATTCCTGCCATAACTGCAACCAGCTATGCAAGTGACTAACCCTGACCCTAACCATTGTCCCCTTATGCGCATGTTCAAATGGCTGCCATAACTCCAGTGCAATTATAAATATGTTACAGCTGCCGTAAGAGTAGACAGTGCGTATTTTATGTTAATACAATAATTTGTATGAATGTGCTTTGATTAATATAGCTACCTAAAAAACTTGGGCTCAAACCACAAAACAAATATTCTACTTCCCTAGAGATGGAATGCATAGCTCACAAAATTCAAACATAAATGGAATAAATTGTATGGAACAACTGATATAACACAAACAAGAACACAAACTCTGTCACACACTGCAGGCTGAGGCCATCAACTGAATATTAAGACGGACATCCCATATTCACTTTCTCCCAATGTACCAAAATGTTTCAAAATATACCGGACACAACCGCTGTCATCTTAGGACAGGCAAAGTCTTTTGTAACCAGAGTCTGGGCAGTAGTGATTTGGGGGCTAAGCCGCAGTATCGAGGTCCTGCTCGTACATCTGCCTGACTCAATTGTTAGCAGACCCCCCTAACTTTTGACATGACCTGGTTGCTGAAATGTTACCAGTCTTTGCTGCTGATTGACAGACTTTCCGGCGACTTTCATTAAATAAATAACTTTCAATGGTTCGGACACGTATGGATGCAACAGGTGCGCCTCTTTGCGCCCCACGCTTGGACGCACTCGACGCCATTGCGCAAAAAGGTGCGTCAAGTTGAAAATGTGTCGATTTTTGCCGCAGTGTGTCACATCAACTGTCATGCCGTAGGCAACAATCAGTGAAATCTATTGAAAGCAGAAACTAAGTTCTAAAAACAGAAGGTTCACGAAGTGAGATAGGGGAGCGTTACTTAGCAGCCGCAGAAAAGACGCAAATGTAGGCTTAAAAAAAGTCATGACAGATGCGTCTCACGTTTCCAAACAGATAAATGGCGTTTAGTGTGATTTAGTGTTTGAATTTTGTGAAGTTGGGACGTAAGTAGGGATGCATTGATGTTAAACAGTGGTGAACAGTTGACTGTAAAAACTTTTTTGGATTCTTTTTGCAGGCAACAAATAGCTTATTTTCAATATGCTATCAAATTGACAGAACCTCAAGTTATGTATGACAATTTTTTCTATTTAGTTGAGTATGGATGTACTTTTAAAGTCAGTCTTCTTGATTTTACTTGCATCCTCCATGATTTGCCTACTTTATCTTTGGAATTAGGCTAGTAGGTTCTTAGCGCAATAGCTTGTCCACAGTTTTAAAAATTCAGTAAACCAAAGCAGTTGTACACTGAAACGCATTTTCACGCTTCACAGACTTGATTGAACTTCAGTACTTAATCATGTGGTCAATTGAACAACAGGCTGAATTTGCACCACAACATTTGGCTCACTTTGCCCTTTAGCCACCATTTTGGGAAAAACGTAAGCAATTCAGCCAAATCTTCAGCCAAGTTATTCACATGGTTTTACACTTTGGCAAATCATTGACATTAATAATATATATTTTCAGACCTGAATAAATCCATTTAGAAATAACAGCCATAATGCCTGACATGCATAATATTTACTTTGATGAGCAAAAATAAGGTTCTTGCGTAAAAAGACCTTTCAGTTCTCCCAAGCGCTTCTCTCCACCACGGCCAAATAGAACTAATGGGCGCTTCCTTTATTCATGGTCACATAACAACACATGGGCACAGTTACTTTAATACAGGGGGTGGGTCAACTTATCCAATGGCTCATCCAACCCCACTCACCCCTACTACCCTACAGTCAGTGCACTGTTAGCAGCGATGCTAACATTGGGAACTAAAACCTGTTGGGTAGCAAGCTAGTTAAGCGAGATTCAATAACAGGACACCTTAGCAATGAAAATCAAAGGTAAAAATCTCTTTGCTCAGAGCATAGTGTCATGCATGGACAACTGTTATAAGCAATGCTAACAATGGGAAGTAAAAACAGCTAGCAAGTGCGTAAAGCAAGATTTGATAACTGGTAACCTCAGCAATGAAAATCGAAGGTAAAAAGCTCTATGCTTTGCACATAGCGTAATGGAGGGCCTAGTGTTAACAGCGATGCTAAGAATGGGAAGAAAAACAAGTTAGCTTGCACACTAGCTAGTTAAGCGAGAATTGATAACAGGTCATCTTAGCAAGGAAGTTCAGTAGGAAGCTCTTTGCTCTGAGCATAATGTAATGCAGGGCCTACTGTCAGCAACGATGCTAACAACGAGCAAGCATCAATAACAGGTCACCTTACAAAGAAAAACTGACGGTAAAAAGCTCTTTGCTTTGAACATAGCATAATCAACTGCGACCAGCGATGCAAACGCCGGGAAGTAAAATAATTTATCAAGCCAGCTATCTGAAGCAAGATTCTGTGACAGGTCACTTTAGTTAGCTAGGTAGTTGCAACTAACGTTAAAGCACATGATAGCTCGATAGCTCGAGTCGATATTATCATAAAATGTGTTGACCTACGTAAGCAGTTTCCTGTCATGGAAGGGGAAAGCAGCACATGTACTTTAACCACCTAAAAAAAAAAATCAGTATCTGTTTAAGTGCGCTCTATTTTTATAATATTTTCTCGCCCCCACTTTGCCATTAGATAGCCCTTTCCTTTAGCACTAAATTTGCTCAACTGTATGGGAATTCAGAGGTTCTAAATCACAGATCAGAAAATATGACGGGGCCAAAAGGAAGGACTGCGTGATGGAAATTAAAAGCAGTGAAAAAATTTAAAATATTGCACACACTTCAAACTGATGATTTTTTTAGGTGGACCTTTGTTAATTGGCAAAAATAAGTTTTGCAAATGGGAGCGTTCCGATCGACATCAACAGTAGGTAATACACTGACTACGGATAAGTACATTACAAAACCCTACTTAAAAAAATTATACCTAACCCTTGAACAAGCCTTCAATCATAGTCGAACCATTCAATATGGACTTTGGTAGAACCTATCTCTAAGAATAATCAACGGCATTGACTGATCACATTAGAGCAGCCAGACTACATCAAAAGTTCAGGGGGGGGCGTGCAAGCGATTGAGGCAGTCAGGTGTCTAGGCCTCGATACTGCAGATAACCCCCGATTACAACTGCAATGACTCTGGCTCCAAAATACATCCCCAGCAGAGAAAGGCAGCATTGGACTCAGTGATATTTTCGTGCCATTTTTGCAGGGTGGGAGGAAGTAGAGAAAGATCTTTCCCGCCTTTTTGTGTTCCTGAGCTCACCATTGCTTTCCTTCTTCTTGAGAATACATCAGAAAGGTCAGTTGGCCATAGAGAAGGGTTTAACTTTTCCTCAGGTGGGTTTGTTTTGATTTTTCAGCCTAATAATGGCTTGAAATACTGGCGCGGACAGCTCTTTGGATTTCATATTGAGAGTTAACAGCAACAGACTCCAAACGAAAATTCAACTCTTGAAGTCAACTGTGGGCCTTTCATGTGTTCAGTTTTAAATGAAAGTACTGGGAATCAAACACACCTGACCATGGAACTGTTGAGCATCCAACTGTCCCAATACTTTTGCTCTCGGAAAAAAGGGAGGACCTCTTAAAAATGATGTAATTCCTACACCTTCCATCCAATTTCTGATGTGTTATCCCTCAAACTGAGGATGAATGTCCACTTTGAACTTGCATTCATTAATTCATTTCAACTCCAATATCCTATGGTCGACAGCTAAGATAATAACATTGTTAATGTCCAAATATCCATGGTTCTAACAGTATTTGACAGTCCACCTTCAGTGTACTGCAATTGTGACCATTTGCAGTTCACTGTTGGCCAGTATTTGTAAAAGAACACACCATTTCCTGTTGCAAGTAGGCAAACAACATAGAAAGCTTAAAGAAAGCATGTGATTTGCTTTTTTTTTTTGGAGGTGGTATACTGACAAACAAAAGTAATGAGAAATGCGGACAGAAGCAAGATAAATCCTTGCCGGAGCAGGCGAGCTTGATACTGAAATATCCCATATGCACAGTCCTCTTGCTGTGAAGTGCAGCTACATGGATTAGCATATTGCAGATTTTCGGGCTAGACTTGGCAGGGTTTTGTACTGAATTAAAACCCTTATTTTCTTTCCCCTAAATCTCATCCAGTGTTCATGGCCAGACCAACGCTGATACTGAATATCAGATCAACATATACCTATTTTTGCAGTTTCTCTGATCAGGACTCTGATGGTGACGGGACACCTAAAACGGGTTGCAAAGACTTGAGGTCCCTTACCCAGGTGTTTAGTGAGAGAATTCAGCGCATCAACAGCACAACGGTGAATGACTTCAATTTTGCTGTTCAGGTGATTGTCCACAATAGCTGGCACCAGTATGTTCAGGACCCGCGGCAAGCTGTCCTGCAGCAAGGGGATCATGACTTGCAAGGCCTCCAGAGTATGCTGATTGATCTTTCGGTTTGACTCCCGCAGTCTCTCCGCAATACTGTCAAAAACCTTATGTAGGGAGACAGCAGAGTCAGACTTGTCCATCATACAGCACAACATACACAGTCACTGTCACAGATTTCGAGTGGCGCGTGATTGACTCTCGGTTCACTCAGGCAGGGAGGATTTTAGGCAATGGGCCGAGGCAGTGTATCTGCTTTAGTTTTTGAATATAACAATCCTCATTGAGGGAAGAACAGGATTTGTACAGTCACAAAGATTTTTTTTTTCGTAATCACATTATGGTTGTTTGCAGTCGCAACTACTGCACATTTATCAAAAAATCCTGTGAATGTGCATGTGAATTTTGGTAAATTTGAAGCTGAACATTACAGAGTACTATATCAGTTGAATCAATTGCATGCCAAGATACTGACGGAGGACTGTTATTAACCCATCAAATTCAGCACAGCTGTTTTTTTGAAGACGCAGCTGTTGGACGGAAAACATTAGAGAGGTAGAGGTTTTTTGGCATTCACCAGAGGGACATAACCTACACAGCACATGTTCAACAATTTTTAGTCCACATATGCTGCATATTTATTGAAAACGAAAGCAAACAATGGCTCAAGAGAGGGCTATATTATTTTGAATATTTTGAAAGGAAACACTTTCCTGGCAAATATCGGTGAGTGAAAGCTACGAGAAAGACAAAACTGTGCAAAAAGCTCCCAATTACACGCAATGTGCCACCCTCCTTCCTGCGAATGCCAAAAAGCCTCTACCTGTTAGAACATAAACGCAGAATCGCTCTAGGAGTGAGGGTATTAATTTCATTGGAAAATGCTGCTTACAGTATATGACTTGTTTTCTATATACAACATCTTGTTCAAATGTATTGCAACCTGTATTAATATAAAAGAGGGCATTTGGGCTCACGCTAGCAAAAATCTTGCAGCCTACGGGTGATGTGAAGTTGCAATGGTCTGCATCTAGCTATAGCTCATTAGCTAAAGTCAGTTTTCTCAAATTGATATGCCCTTATACATCACCTTACAGGCATTATAAATAATCTGAATTGTCAAAGTTAAGTGTGTGGCAAATTTGCCACGGGCTAGCATCACTTAATAGTAACGTTAGTCTCGTAAACCAGCAAATGATGGTTAGTGTAAAACTGATTTTACTTTTGCCTCTCATCTGTCAGAGTCAGGTGGGAAAGAACGCAGTGATGTGATTTAGCAAATAGATCAGCTTCTCAATCATCAAACTAAGCTTTCTGAGGACAAGGGTGCAATAGTACACCTGGAATTTTATATTGCTAATCTGAGGAGAAGGAAACAGAAACACAACTTGGATTCTCAAAAATGTCACATAAAATCATTGACTTGCGCCTAATTTCAATTTCTATGTTTCCTCTGCAGATTCACCTATTTGACCACCAGCTCACTGTATTAGCTTACATCCAGTTTGACCAGCTATAAGTGTCCAAAAAATTAGATACCAATTGACAAAAAATGTGCCAACAAATTTTTCTTCATTTGTTGAAACCTGCAGAAGTGACAAAAAATTTGGTTCCTCTCCCAATAGGGATTGTTTAAGTGAATGAAATCCACCGTTGGCCCACTAGTGGGGCAGATTAAGTCAATATTCCATAAGAATCTTTCACTTGGTGATACAAGCATCAAATTTGGCAGAAATGATGTCCAGGATGTACTTTTTAAGGAAAGTACTTTATCCAGCAGAAAATCCAAGATGGCTGCCAGTTTTCAAGATGGCCACCTCGTCAAATGCAAAAAATGGTTTTTGAAGTAGAACTTGAATAAACAGAAATGTGTTAAAGACCCAAACATCAAAATGAATGTATTTTGAGTGGAGGAACTCAGTGGTGTCAATTGAATTCCAATCTGGCCACCAGTTTTCAAGATGGCAGCTATTACGTGACTCAAAAAATTAGCGTTTTCGAAAGCTGTCTGATCACAGATATTGTATTTAGTCAAAGGGCAATACCCATGATCATTCATTGAAATGCTGTGGTCTAGCCTAGCACTATTGGTTTGTATTATTTTATAAGAGTGATGTCAAAGCACAACCAGGGCACACTGGTGACATCACTGCTGTGAGACTCAGCATGGGGTTCAGTGTCGGCTTGTAGTGTACGAGCTGTAGTTGTAGTTCACTAACTGTTGTAGTGGTGTACTCACTGTAATTTGTAGTATACTTAAGTGTTCCAAATGCTATCTAATAAGCCCCAATATATATCTCAACTAGAAGTTTAGTTAATTGTAGTATTGTAGTTAGATATTGAATTGACAGGATGTGCCAGCGCAGGAGAGCCGAGCCAAGGGTAAAGGGGCTTCAGTTACCTGGATAGTGTACAAATCGTACTGGACTTAAATGGCACTGAATGAACGATCGGGCTAGGTGTAGGGCATCAGATGCTTGAACCTAGTTGCATTCCATATTTCAATGTGCTTTGATGTTTTGTACGATTGGGTGGTGAAAGTTTAGCCCCTCGGCCTTCAACCATATAACACAAGATGTCTGCCATTACAGCTCACAGGCTGTAATTGAGATTGATAGTTTGTTTGATGTATATGCTGTCTATGCGGTTTTACACGGTAGCGCTGGTACCATGTTTTTATAGGTACTTTACATTGTACTCTTGGCCTTCGGGCCTTATATATGAATAAAAAAATTTAAAAAAAGCTGAAGATGTCTGCCAATAATCCATTGAGTTGCACTACTAAAACTGACTGGAGGAAGTGTTGCCTCTGTCAGATAGATATGAAAGAGGAGTATGAGTGTAGTTCTGACGGCTATTCCTTGATAGCCGAAAACATATCACAGTTTCAGGCAATCAACCTGTTGCCCATCAGGTTAGACCCATCGAGATTGGATGATGGAGGTGGTATTGAGGATATCACCAAAGTATCACCAAAATTGTTGCCAAATGTTTAGCAACTGCATCCTCGAGCGTGCTACTAAAAGAGTAGCTGGAATTCAGAATGATCCTGGTGGAGGACACTCAAAAATGCGAAGGACTAGCATTGAAGTGCAGCGGTGTTTCTTATGTGAAAAGATGGAACCAACATTAGAGCTGCAACAAGCCATGACCATGCAGCTAAATGAGTGGCTCAATTGGATTTCTCACACTCAAAAACATATGTTTCAACGTATAGACCATCAAAATAGGATTGTTCAATCAATATATAGTTCAAACACCTTTTAAAACCACTTCGAATGGTGGCCATCTTGAAAAATGGTGGCCATTTTGTTTTTTCAAGTGGATAACGTACTTCTCTGAGTGAGTAGGTTCTGAAGCACTTGTGTGGCAAATTTGGTGCTTGTATCACCAAGTGAAATATTGCTGAAACAATCTGCCCCACTACACCGCTTATTGCTTTCGGCTTGGAAGCAAGCATTTGACTGCACACCACTGACTTCAACTGCCCTTTAAGCTGATCATGAACTCTTCCTCCAACTGATATACATAAAAGGCTACCTTGCAAAATCCAACATGAGAAAAAATGGTGGCACACATCATTCAGGGAAAGCACAAGCCGGTTTTCACGCTCCTAAATCAACAATAAAACTAGCAACAATCAAGTTAAGACTTCCACAGAGAAGAAAGGCCCATGTGAACCTGTCTGAGTGAACTCACTGGAAATATGCACTCCACCACCAAGTCTGGTTCCTCCCTGCAGTCTGAAACTATTTTGTCAATGGCCTTCATGCGTTGCTTAAAGTCTTTAGATGCCATCTGGTGCTTCAATGCTGTGATATACTCTTCTTTCCTGGCTGTGCGTAACTGTGTGCCCTGAACTGAAACTGGACTTCTGCCATCGTCAGCCATAGGGGTTTGGTTGCCTGGCTTTGTGCTTCTTGTCTCCATTTTGGGAGATTCCTGCCAAATACAGGAACCAGCAAGGTTAGAGGTAACTGGCAATGCTTCTGCAGTGAGGGGAAAATAAACCACACCACACACACATTTTACATATATATATATATATATATATACACTGTATATATATATATATATATATATATATAGTGGCGCTTGAAAGTTTGTGAACCCTTTAGAATTTTCTAGATTTCTCCATAAATATGACCTAAAACATCATCAGATTTTCACACGTCCTGAAAGCAGATAAAGAGAACCCCGTTAAACAAATGAGACAAAAATATTATACCGGGTCATTTATCTATTAAGGAAAATGATCCAATATTACATATCTGTGAGTGGCAAAAGTATGTGAACCTTTGCTTTCAGTATCTGGTGCAACCCCCTTGTGCAGCAGTAGCTGCATCTAAATATTTCCGGTAACTGTTGGTTAGTCTTGTACAACAGCTTGGAGGAATTTTAGCCCATTCCTCCATACAGAACAGCTTCAGCTCTGGGATGTTAGTGGGTTTCCTCACATGACCTGCTCGCTTTAGGTCCTTCCACAACATTTCAATTGGATTAGGGTCAGGACTTTGACTTGGCCATTCAAAAACATTAACTTAATTCTTCTTTAACCATTCTTAGGTAGAACAACTTGTGTGCTTAGGGTCGCTGTCTTGTTGCATGACCCATTTTCTCTTGAGATTCAGTTCATGGACAGATGTCCAGACATTTTCCTGTAGAATTCGCTGGTATAATTCAGAATTCATTGTTCCATCAATGATGGCAAGCTGTCCTGGCTCAGATGCAGCAAAACGGGCCCAAACCATGATACTACCACCACCATGTTTCACAGATGGGATAAGGTTCTTATGCTGGATTGCAGTGTTTTCTTTTTTCCAAACATAATGCTTCTCATTTAAACCATAAATCTATTTTGGTCTCATCTGTCCACAAAACATTTTTCCAATAGCCCTCTGGTTTGTTCGCGTGATCTTTAGCAAACTGCAGACAAGCAGCAATGTTCCTTTTGGAGAGCAGTGGCTTTCTCCTTGCAACCCTGCCATGCACACCATTGTTGTTCAGAGTTCTGCTGATGGTGGAGTCATGAACATTAACATTAGCCAACGTGAGAGAGGCCGTCAGTTGCTTAGAAGTTACCCTAGGGTCCTTTGTGACCTCGCCGACTAATACACGCCTTGCTCTTGGAGTGATCTTTTTTGGTCGACCACTCCTGGGGAGGGTAACGATGGTCTTTAATTTCCTCCATTTGTACACAATCTGTCTGACTGTGGCCTGGTGGAGTCCAAAGTCTTTAGAGATGGTTTTGTAACCTTTTCCAGCCTGATGAGCATCAACAATGCTTTTTCTGAGGTCCTCAGAACTCTCCTTCGTTCGTGCCATGATACACTTCCACAAACGTGTGTTGTGAAGGTCAGACTTTGATAGATCCCTGATCTTTAAATAAAACAGAGTGCCCACTCACACCTGATTGTCATCCCATTGATTGAAAACACCTGACTCTAATTTTACCTTCAAATGAATCACTAATCCTAGAGGTTCACATGCTTTTGCCCCAACCAGATATGTATTATTGGATCATTTTCCCCAATAAATAAATGACCAAGTATAATATTTTTGTCTCATTTGTTTAACTAGGTTTAATTTATCTACTTTTAGGACTTGTGTGAAAATCTGATGATGTTTTAGGTCATATTTATGCAGAAATATAGAAAATTTTAAAGGGTTCACAAACTTACGAGCACCACTGTATATATATATATATATATATATATATGCACACCGGACAAAAAAAGTTTAGGATCATGATTTTGATATGACAAATTTCTTAGGCAGAATCATAATTTTGATCATAATAGCCATCCGTTCTTTCCTCAACTCATCTCCAATAAAGCTGATTAGTTAATCTGTCTGTGCATTTCACGGTTAGGTCATCACATAAACGCAAAGCTCCATAGGGTCGAAAACAAAGAGTGCAAACAAGTCCAGTGAGTTGAGAATATCCTGATATTGAAAGTTTTTGAGGCTGATTTGGTTGTGTTTGTCAAAAAAAAAGTTTCGTGGGATATTTGTGATGAGGCGTCATTTATCGGGTCAGGAAGCTGCCCAAAGGGTGGGTATGCTGTAAGCAGGCCAAGTTCAGAGAGCTGTGGCTGGACATTTTAATGAGTCACAGAGTGTCATCTGAAGACTCTGAAATCGTTTCCTTGACACTGGCAATGTTGATGAAAGACTACCACTGGGTCGTCTAAGGTCAACTTCCGCCTGCCAGGACCGCTTTCTGGCGACTATGGCGCGCAGACAGGGGTTCGAGTCAGCTGTAAGCCTCAATAATGACTTCCGTTTAGCAAGTGGAGCGCAAGTAACGCCTCAGACTGTTAGAAACAGGCTCCATTCTGCAAACCTTCATGCTTACCGACCTGTTGTTACACCATTTTCGACAAGGCGGCACCAAATGGCAAGGTTAGACTTTGTGCAAAACCACGTCAATTGGCAACTCCGTCACTGGACTCCAGTCCTCTTCACAGATGAGTCTTGTTTCTGTGTTGACTTTCATTATGGCCACAGGCGATTTTGGCATACAACAGTAGAATGCTACGCCGAATGTTGTGTTGGAGAACACCACCGCTTTGGAGGTGGTTCTGTCATGGTGTGGGCCGGCATCAGTATTGATGGGCAGACGGACTTACATGTGGTGAATGGCAACCTTACTGGTGTCAGATACAGGAACGAGATCCTGCACACAATCGTCAGGCCATATGCGGGTGCTATTGGAAATGACTTTGTGTTGATGGACGACAATGCACGCCTGCACAGAGCCAGAGTAGTCAACGATTATCTTGAGGCTGAGACAACTGACTGTATGGATTGACCCAGTTGCTCTCCTGACTTAAAGCCTATCGAGCATTCCTGGAACATACTCCAGAGGACCGTTTCTGCTCGTCCAGTAGTTCCAGGCAACCGTCAGGAGCTCGAGGTTGTACTCCATCAGGAATGGGCCCGAATTAAGCAAGACTCCTTCTGGCGGCTCATCTAAAGCACGCATACTGTGACAAGATCATCCATCCCCTTGTTCTGCCGTTTTTGTGCAAACATGGCCCTGGCGTTCTCTTTCAATATCACAATGCCTGACCGCATGTGGCTCGAGTTGTGCAACAAACGCTAAACAACGTGAATGTGATCCCTTGAGCTGCTCTCTCTCCAGATCTCTCTCCAATCGAGCACATGTGGGATGAGATGGAACGACGTCTCCGAAGTTGACCACATGCCCCAGAGACACTCCAGGAACTTAGTGACAGGCTCGTACAGATATGGAATGGTATCCCACAGGACTTTGTGAGACGTCTGATTCATTCCATGGGAAGATGATGTGTTGCTTGCATCGAAGCCAGAGTGGGACACACCCGTTACTGATGTGGGAATTTTAATTTACGCGTGTCCATGTTTCCCATGTCATGACGTCATAATTGTAACCGATATGGCTTATTAAACCTCTGAACTTGTAACAGGAGTCTGTTTTTTCTTGGAACCACAAATTATTAGATTTAGGGATGTACCTTATTTAAGATTCATTTTTATATAGTGTTACAGGAACTTTTTGTTGCTATAATACTACATTTTAATATATTTATCTCTCAATAAAACACCACCCGGACCTTTGCTCTGATGTGCTGTTCTTCTTGGCCCATGCTGTGTTGTTTGCTCTGAGCTGCAGTGAGACGGGTACCATGGCTAGCCATAGGGCCTTTGTTGCATGGCATTGTGCTTCTCGTCTGCATTTTTGGAGGTTCCTGCCAAATAAAGGAATCAGCAAGGCTAGAAATTACCTTCAGTACCACACCACAAATATATAATTCCATAAAATAAGTGAGGCCAGTCATTGTGCATCCTGTATGATAAATCTAGAAGGGCTGGGACGATTCTGAATCGATTCTTTTTTAAGGCGTAATACCACTATCTGTTGCCATGGGGAGAACATCCGAGCTTTCCCTTTTCCTTTATCAAACCCGACCCAGGTTGAACAAAAGTGCCAAACATCAAAGGTCATGTGAAATGCTTCCGGAAAAAAAAACTTGACCCTGACATCAGTTTTTCTCGGCGACATGCTGCACGGCGCCAAATAAAGGACAACAGAATCGTCTCCTATTAACCAATTAGGCTGCTCTAAGAAAAGTGACCTGTTCCTGTTTACTTGCGTGATGTTTGGTATTAAGGTTTGTCTGCTTTTCACCATCTCATCTTGATCGTTATAGGCTACTGAAATTGCTTGATTGTTATTTAGGACAAGTACATGGGAGCAGATTTAAGGAAGGGCGGAGCACCTGCAATTAGCGAAATCTAAACTCAGGCTTCTTCCCGACGGCATTTTAAATCGTGCTGCTTCAGGTGTGTCTGTTTCAAGAAATTACACGCGACCCCATTACGGCAAGTGGTCTTATCACACTTAAAAAAAATAAGTTCTCGCTCAGCATCACCACATCCCAACTCTGCATTTCATCTCTCATTGTAGTATTTTTAGGAGATCCATAATGATAAAACAAGTGTAGAAGCGAGCAGAGCTCACATACCCCCGCTTTATGTTTGAACGAATCCGGACGCACAGACACACAGATAGACGGACGGACGCGCGGAGCGCTACATACCCCCGATTACGTCTTAGCGGGGGTATAATAAAAATAAAGAGATTTGGATTCAGATCGCCCTGGATTTCAAACGTCTAAAAAATACACAAGGTGGAAAACATTCTGAAAAGTGGATGAAACGCGAACGTGAGATATAAATTATCACAATTGCACGAAATGCGTGGCAATGGAAATCGAGTTCATGCTGTGCTGTTCTATGGCCATTTAAATTTCAAAATGCAGCTATCAAACACGCTGTCTTAATAAACAGCATTCATTCAACTTAGAGAGTAAACGCATCAACCATTTGACTGCTCATTAAGCAAGTAAACTGGAACAGGTCACTTTTCGTAGAGTAACCTAATTGGTTAACAGGAGACGATTCTGTAGTCCTTTACTTGGCTCCACGCACCATGTCGCCGAAAAAAACTGATGTCAGTGAAGTTTTTTTCCTGAAGCATTTCACATGCCCTTTGATGTTTGGCAATTTCGTTCAACCTGCGTCGGGTTTTATAAAGGAAAAAGGAAAGCTCGGATGTTCGCCCCATGGCAGCAGGTAGTGGTACTACGCCTTAAAAAAAAATCGATTCAGAATCGTCCCAGCCCTAAAATCTAGCCAATTCAAACCCGACAATCTCATCAGAGAGCATACCTGGACTTTCTTCACAATGCCCTTGACAGATGACATGTATTTTGCTGGCACGTATTTGCGCAGTGCTTCGTCAAAACCGGGATGGGGTGCCATAAAAATAAGCACCTGGCGACCAAAGTGTCTGAAGAAAACCAAACTAAATTAGTCACCAGTACATAAAACAAGAAGCCAAAGCATCACTTGTTCAAAAAGAAGAACCGAGTCAGCCCACCAACTGATTTGGTCATAGAAAAGAGATCTGCTTTACCTGACTTCCTGCGAGGTGTCCTGAGCCAGCTGGGCAGCAATTGGCAGAAGACGATTCAGAATGTCATTTGTGTCCGAAAGTAGGACAGCTGTGTCAATACGCTGCACCAGGGTAAACAAGTGCTGAGTAGCACACGCCCTCACTGCTGCAGTCTTGTGTCTACAAACCGGAAAAATCACAATAGTACGATTGTCAACTCAAGTCACTGAGAGAAGCATTCGTACAGGCCAGTCAGTTTCGGTCAATAATCATAAGAACAATGCACTTTATATGCATAAGCAACAATTCATCGCCACTCGTTGGCACAGTGGCATAAAAAGCCCACTTTTGGGGAGGTGCGAGGTTAAAATGGTCTCCACTGAACCCAGAGTGCAGACAGTATTTCTGATATCTGCTTGGTTCACTAAAACATTTTATTTTCATTAAAGATCAGAGTTGTGCCCATTTTCCTTACACTAGTGAATGCAGGGTGTCTTTGCTCTATTAGCTAATCTCTATAAAATGGTGAAAGTAGCCGCACTCTTGTAGCTCCAATGCAGCAATTTAACAAAACCGAGGTTTCAGCTGCAAGGATGCCTTCATCAGGGATAAGCTATCAAAACAAATTGCTAAACAGATGCAGGCAATCTATGCCACCAGACTGATTTCAGGAAAGGAAAAAAATTGAACAATGAATTCAACAGAGAGACGACAGCAATTAAGTAAGCGGTAGTTAGTCAGAACATTCCCTTCCATGTCATATAAAGATTAGGAGTAAACAAAGAGTAAACAAACGTGCATATTGCACCTTTAACCCTTTAGCTGCCTGAGACACCCTTGGCAGCAACAACTGCAATTAAGTGTTCGTAAATACTAGAAATTGAGTCTTTTACATTGTTGTCGAGGAATCATTTACAGGATTGTTTTAATTCAGTCTCAGTAAGTCAGGACATTGACAAGACCACTCAAAAAACCTTAATTTTGTAAATTGAAAATTTGCTTAATCAGAGCTGGATTTGACTATGTGGGGAATGGCCGCATCCTAAAGAATTAGTTACATTTTTTTTTTTTTTTACAGAAAAAAAGAAAAAAAACAACATGCAGAAAACATACAAAACAGCCAGCCTTAAAAAATAAACAGAAAAACATACAAACAACCAAGAAAAAAAGAATTAGTTTCTAAGGACAATCCACTAAGTAGGTTGTACAGTAGGTAACTAATGTCTTGTGCTGAAAGGCCATGTGGTGATATAGTCTACATCTATTAGCAAACAGGCTAATATAGAAAAGCGTGATTCCACTTCAGAGACTACATCTGTCCTTTCATAGCACATTTCTGCAACCTTTATTTTTTTCTACTTTGTGTTAAATGACTGCGTTTACAGCAGATGAAGAGAGAAACCATGAGCATGATAAATACGCAAATATCTCAAGATGTGGGAAAATATGCATGGTTTGTATGCAACTCATTTAAGCGGAGCCCATGCTTTGTAACTATGCACAGTATAATTACTAAAAATGCACGTTTAACGGAAGCAGGTGAGGTGTCCATTTCTTTGTGGGTTCTGGGTTCTTTTATGACCTCCTGGATGAGTTGTTGATGAGCTTGGAGGAAGGCCAGCTAGGAAGGTTCCCCATTGTTCCATGATTCCACCATTTGTAGAAAATGACTCTCACAGTGGTTTGGTTTCTCGACTGTTCTCAAATTTCTTATTTTCTGCGTTTGGCCAACTTCACATCGTGAGACCGGTTCCATTTCAGTGATTTTAAGATTTAGCCGGTCTTGCAGTAATTATATCAGGGTGTGGTCTGATGAAATTGAGCCCAACTAGCAATTAAATTTGTTTATTTGGTAGATGTAGTAGCTCAGGGTGCAATACTTTTTCACAAAGGGCCAGGTAGGGATGAATTGCTTAAATTCATAAATGAAATTGTCATTTAAAAACTACTACATTTTCTATTCATCAGGTAATCTTTATCTAATATTAATATTAGAATGATGATCTGAAACATTGAAGCATGCGAAATATTCAGAAGAGAAGAAATCAAAATGGGGGAAAAACTTTCTTCACAGCTCTGTTTTGTTCATGTTCTTCCATTTCTGTGATTGGTTAGGTTCACCTGTGCACCGGTGCTTTTAACTTTGTGGCCTGGCAGAATAACCCTGATGAAGGCAGTCTAGCTGCTGACTTGTTGTTGTACTTAATGTTTCAATAAATTCCTTCATTGGAGCGAGGAGCACGCAGATATTTTCTCCGTTTTTATGCCCATTATTGCTGGCTGGCACATCATTACTATAAGCATGTAATTTTGCCTTTGACTCAGCAAGTACTTTGTGCCCATTATACAAGGGATCTTCAAATCTGGACCTCGAATCCAAATTCAGTCCGGGTTTTCTTTTATCCCAGGTAAGGAAATAAACATTTAGTGCCTCTGATTGGCCAGACTGTCTTTACACCTGACTCCCTGGTAAAGGGAGGAGGAAAACCAGCTGTTCTTGGACATCGAGGACAGTGATTTGAGGACCAGTGCATTATACGGTATATATTAATGTACAATTCGTTGCTATGAAACACAATATTCAAAACAATTATGAGCATTGGAAAGAAAAGTCCCATCCAACCCAACTGAGGAGCAAATACTCTTTGACTTAGCCATTACGTAACACATATAGTCGATGTATATAGGATTCTCCGCCAGTATGCATGTCTGTCATTCAAAAGTTTCAAGAACAGAGCATTTGATTGACTGTCGTATTCCTGAGACCCCAAAGAGCTGTGTTGAATTAGACCATGTTTGGCTGAGTGGTCCTCAAGAAGGCTGAAAACAATCAGGCAAGTGCTGAACGGGCACTGCTCTAGATTGAATGTAACAGAAATGTGTTCTACTATAACATTTGTATACTGGCCAACAAAACGAGGGATGTCAATTCCCTGTTCACAAGGATCATCGACCGTGCTCCATTCGGACCATGTACACGTCCTTTGGCCTCGAGTCCAATATCTCAAAAGGTACATTTCAGGCAAGAGGGAATCCTATCTCGTGGAACTGAAGTCTCTCTTACCTCAGGCCCCCAGAATGAAGAGCTTTGAAGACAGAAGGGGCTGAGCAGTTCCGGACCATACTATCCAGTGCAACATTGATATCTTGCCGAAGAGATGCACTTGGATTTCCCACTTTCTGAAGAAGTTCTTTTGCCGTCCTCTCCAACTCCTTGTCCATATTTTTCTTTAAATGGGTGTACAAATTTCCCATTGTGAATGCAGCGACCCGTGAGACACAGACGAGCGGGTTCTTAATCTAAGAGGAAACATTCCAACGTTAACAAGACAAGACCATGGGAGAAGTTTTGTCCACTGACTACCAAAATCTTTTCACAGACATTGAATAATTGAGTTTAGGATGCTGAAATAAATTGTCCATCGTCATTACTAAATGTTATAGATTAATCACATTCCGTCAACCAAATCTCAACCTGCGCTTCACTCTCTTGAGAATCAGTACTGAGGACTTCATGCAAAAGGGGAAAATGTATGCACCTCGTTGCTGAGGGAAATGCAGAAATCATGAAGCCTGAAGATCAGGATGCCAGGCTGGGTCTGCACTATTTCATTTATGATGTCCATGCCTTCAATTTTCTTCTCCCTTTGATGGAATAAAAAAGGTACATAATTTTGCAGCATATTTTGTCAACGGCAGAGACAGGAGCTGGGAAGGTGAGGTGCTCACCAGTCATCCGTGTTCAGCAGTTCAAAAGCCAGGTCCCTTGTTGAACTGTTGATGCTCAACCGCTCTGGTTGTTTCAAGTCAGCCTTCTTCCCAAAAGTGTTTGTTATGGGCTGCTTCTCGTCTGTCATACACAACAGCCAAAATCAAGAAGGTACAACTGAGGCAAAGCCATCATTTTCTATACAATGCATCGGCTCAGCATACTAAAAATTAATCAATGTGTAATGTCCCTCACTGCTACTTTCAGCAGGGAAGTTCAGTGACATCACACCTGCATCAAAAGTCCATTGTAAAAAAAAAAAAAACAAAAAACAAAAAAAAAAAACAAACAAAAAAGTGAATTTCATTTGGAACAATCAGGGAGTACCACCATAAAAACTTCAAATTCATCTTTTGTAGTGAATTATTATTTTTATTTCAATGTAAGGAAACATCCCCTCACTCAATCCCAAATCACCAAGGACACCCTTTCCTTATATACTCTCCCTATGTCTGTGTGTACATGCAGCAGAACGATCACATTGAAGTCTGCCCCCATCCAGTTAGCACAGAGTGGAACTGGACTATAAAACCCTCTGACATCAATTTTGCATTGATACCAACTTTTCCCATCTTACTCTCCCTTTCCAGAAGCAGGACTTAAGAGGCAACGCACTATACAACAAAATGTGTTCTTTGGAAGCCAAGTTGACTTCCATCATCACCATGGTGAGAGCGTCTCATAGTTCACTAATGTTTTTATAGCCTCTCCCTCAATGTAGTCACAGTATACAATCTTCCAAATGCAGGACAATTCATACTGAGCGACAATCAGAGGTAAACTGCTTGTGGTGAGGGAGCAGTTTGGGAAAGGGCATTCAATACACTGTCACACGAATCAGAAAAAAAAAACACAAAACTATTTGTCCAGCTAACCAAGGCTGAGGGGCATAGAAGGGCACAACAAACTCCGTGATGATATTAAAAGCACCAAAACTGAAGAGATTAAGGTGTCGAAATCTACTATTTACAGACGCCTGTGTGAAAATGGTCTGATTGGTTGTGTTGCTGCCAGGAGTTTGCCAAAAAAATTCAAGCATTGCACACCAATGGACTGGGAACAAGTCCTTTGGACCAATGAATTAAAATTCAAAATTTTCTCATTCAAATGCAGAACTTATTCTGTTAAAGCAATTCTTACCTTTCTGGAATTTTTACACTTTTCTTTTGTAATCATAAAATGTTCCTAATAAACGTATGGCACACTAAAATGTAAAAGAAATCCACCAGGTGTTGAAACTCAATCTTCAATGCTCATCAATTTCTGATAAAAGTTTGACCAATAATTTTATTCAGTCCAAATAAAATGATTTGCCGAGCTTCCTGTCCGTCATCCTTCTCCGCGTCCCTTCCAATTGTCTACTGCTGTCACCGCTTGCGAGTCACGCGCCTCTATGGCAGACAGATGTTATGACAGCAGTTTTGCAAGAAAATATGCATATATTCTGCCGAAAAATGACGCATTTGATTGTAAACAAACTGTGCTAAAATGCTACAATTACGATAATAAAGTTAATAGTAATTCGTCAGACTACAAAGGTAACTAAACGTTACAAGGGCATTTTATTTTATACCACATATATAATTGAATAGTCTGTAATTACTGCTGGTGAGGGGAGCATCAGAGGTCAGGCAAGGGAAGAGGGTGGGACTTTGGAGGGAGGCGGAGTTGTTCATGTTCAAATTTTAACTAAGTGCTGTGCGACATGCCAGAAAGGTAAGAATTGCTTTAACTGCACTATAATCATTACTGCACATAACTGTAATTCACTTAAACTCAAACTCCATCACTGATCAAAGGATTATAGCCAGTACAATGCCGCCCTAAACCCACAATCTGTCAAGGTTGCAGTTAGCATCCCAATTTCATTAAACTCAATTGCTAATTGGGCTGTTATGGCAGGGTTCTCTGCACTCTACCACAGTAATCCCCATAGCAAAGTACTGTATGAAAGGCAAGTATAAATATTCCACCAAAGCTCCACTCAGTGAGTTCAGCCATGAAGTAAATTGGAATATTAAAATCAAGTCAAGGGCTCATTTCTGGGAACTTGAGGGGGTAGCCGTGCAGTCATCCATTCACATGCACACAGTTAACTCACCATGGCAGAAGATATCTGCATCTACGGTGCCGGACTTCTGAAAACAGCAAAATAAGTAGAAAATAGTTATTCTTAAATAGTACTTCACTTGATCTTGTTTTAGCAGCAGTTTAAAGGTTATATAGTGCTGGTTATTACACTCTATGTAGGGACCACAGACAAATAATTTTATAATATATAGATACATTGTATGTGTGCGTGTGTGTATATACACGCACACACACACACACATACATACAACCCCAAATCCGAAATAGTTGGGACGAAGTGTAAATGTGAATAAAATCAAAATGCAATGACTTTCAGATCACATGAGCCAATATGTTATTTACAATAGAACATAGATAACATTTCAAATGCTGAAACTGCAACAGCTCTCAGAAAAGGAAGCTCTCATTTTTCTACAGAGCTGCATCAGTAAGCACAAGCACACTCATTAGAGAAACTGCATATTTTACGGTCAGAATGTCCACTCAGGTGAAAAGCTTGCAGTTTACAATTCCGATCATCCAGGTGAAAGGCAAGCTTGTAATAATGCTTTTCACACCCTATAAGGAGCAGGTACAACTTGCAATGCAGCAATATCTGTTTGCATTTTAAACGAGTGAAAGTTTAAGGCATTGCATTTCGTTGACTACAATATAAATTCTAAAACAGACCGGCACTAAGTAAAATGGCAGCACATTGTAGTATCGACTACTCTTGTTACCCAATATGACAAACCAGTTCTGTGATCATGGTGGTAATCCGAAAATAAGAAATTGCTGGCTAGTTGCTAGCTGGCTAGAGGTACATGAAAATAAGAAAGTTTTACATCACCATAAAAACACAAGTTTACTCACAATTGCTCTAAGTTGCTCCCCAGTATGTTCCATTCAGTTAAGTGCCATTGTCTATCTCAGAATCAAATTGAATATAAGCTCAACACTCAAGGCTTGTTTCTGGAAGTCTAGTTTTTCATGCAATCGCATCATTCACAGCTGCGCAAAGTTGAGAATACAACCCAACTTCTTTTTACGTAAGTGGTTCAATACGTTTCTGAGAGTCTAATCGATGTCTTTCAATTACAGAGAAATTGGATAAAAATCATGTCAATCAAAAGGTAATTACCGGGAGAGTCTCACGTGGGTGTGTACTAAAGCTTTGCTGTTATGCAGACACCATTGCAATAACCTTTGAAGTGATTGTATTTCCATGAGATCTTGCGTGAGGCTCTAAAAGACAGCTGAATTCTTCGACAGACGAATCTACTCGAAAATCCATGGTAGGAAATTACGCATTTTTAATATCTGATGACCACAATTGATCTGAGAATGACACAGTATCAATACCATGGCAAATATTTTGCTTCAGAAAACCCACTTTTTAAACCACTTAATTGGAAAACCATTGGGAAACTGTAACTGAAGTGGTTGCTACAGAGGACAATTTTTTCTGCAGCAAGAAATAATTTTTTAAAACTGCTGGATAGGTACTATGGGCAAGTATATTGAGCAGTTTTCTCATCAGGGTTAGCTGAGGAGTTTATTTCATGCAACTCCTGAAAAACAGGGATGGGAGTGAACTCGTCCATACTCTATACCCTGTTCAAGCTCTGCTTGCTTGTGAATATTCAATAACTGATCCAGGGGTGCCATCTAGTGATCGAGTAGTATAATTGTGTGCTTAAATTTGCAGTTCTATGTCTGTGAGCATCTAAATCTGCTCAATGGGGTTAATCACAGTTAATCCTTGATTAACAAGGGGGGGGGCAATTACTTTTTCACATAGGGCCAGGTAGGTTTGGATTGCTTTTTTCTCTTTAAAAATGATATCATCATTTAAAAACTGCATTTTGTATTTACTCTGGTTATCTTCGTCTAATATTAAAATTTGTTTGATAATCTGGAACATTTAAGTGTGACAAACGTGCAAAAAATACACTTTTATATATTTATTGAATACATAAAAATGCTATATATACACACTACCAGTTAAAATTTTTAGAACACCCCAATTTTTCCAGTTTTTTTTATTGAAATTCAAGCAGTTCAAGTCCAATGAATAGCTTGGAATGGTACAATGTTAAGTGGTGAGCTGCTAGAGGTTAAAAAAAAGTAGCTTTATACACAAAGCATATGTATAAATTCATACGAGTATACAACAAATATAATCTGCTATACGCACATAGCGGATATGATCGGTTTTAGGTGTATAACGGATTTTGTCCGTTTTATGCCTATAGCGGATTTCACTTATAACGGACAAAATCAGCTGGTCCAATTGAATCAGTTTATGCAAGTTTTACAGTATGTGTCTATCATTTTGTTTTATGAATTTGTAGGTCATCGTTTATTGTGTTGTGGAGAGGTTAGCGGTATAATGATAAGGACATAATTTTTTTTTTCAAAATGGGAGCGACAATACCTATTGGCCTCGCTAAATCGCTTCAGCTCGTAACAAAGTTACTAACTGGCTATTTTGGAAATTACTGAAGGTTACAGCCCTCCTATCTATTGTAACGTTAAGCCTGATCATAAATGAAGTGTTTTTCTGAGTTTATAGACACTGTTCGCTAGCTCGCAGATATTCGTGAATCTGTCTAATTAGCTCGCTGTGGCGCACTCTGACCACTTCAGTCGTGAATGTCAGTGAATGAGTTGACGTTAGAATTAATACTGTCCATCTAGCTGTGACTAGGCCAACTCTTTTGTTGATAGGGTAAGCTATTCTTGAATGTAAGGTTAAAAGGTATATTAGGCCTACAACATCAGCGATGTTGGTATTCAACCAGTTACCTTGTTGATGAACGTTTTCCAAATGAAAAAAGATTGCAAGTCTTATCCGGATAGTAGGTTAATAAAACACTAATGCGATATTCAGATGGGTCTCATAACCTGGTTAAGGTTACTTTGTGACTAGATCAAGCTCAACTATGGTCATGCTTTATAATCAGCAACTAGTGTCAGCAGATACCAAACAATCAACAGATTCAAGTGAAGTTGTAATTTGCCCAGAAAACTCACCAGAAGTCCTTATTTAAAGTGAAATTTTTCATGATTTTCTTCCGGGGGAGAATTACCTCGGACCCCCTACTGTTGCAAGGTTACCGACAAAGCACCACTGCTAAAAAAAATCTAGGGGAAGCACTATATAAATAAATTACCTTCTGGACCTTTGCTCCGATGTGCTGCTCTTCTTGACCCATGCTGTGCTGTTTGTCCTGAGCTGCAGTGAGATCTGTGCCATGGCTGGCCATAAGGCATTTGTTGCAGGGTATTGTGCTTCTCATCTGCATTTTGGGAGGTTCCTGCAAAATACAAGAATCAGGAGGGCTAGAGATTACCTTCAATACCACACCACAAATATACCAATCCATAAAATGAGCGAGGCATGGCATCGTGTATCCTCTATAATAAATCTAGAATTTCAAACCCCACGATCTTATCACAGAGCAGAGAGTGTACGGTTGTGTAGGAGGACCCCCTCCAGTCTTTTTCTTGTCACATTTTTTTTCCCGTGAGCTGCACACAAAGACGGCGTAAAAGGTAAAGCTTTGTGCATGTTGTAGTGTAGACTTTAGTAGACAATGTATGTATATTGTTTTCATCATATATGTAGCCTGGTAGATATAATAAACTTACTGACCGCTTTGAACTATGTTCTTGTATTAATTTTTTACTTGCTCCCATGTCATTTTGGCTCCATTGGGGTTGCAAGTGAAATTATGAGGTTACATTGTCAAAACGAATAACAGAAAACTGAAACAGACACATACATTTGAGAGACACACACAGTGGTGACTTAATATTACAATTAATATTGCGATTTTTTGCCAAGATTCCTTGCGGTTTCAGGCAGCTGCAACAGTGTTGCTTTTTGCCTGAATGATGTCTTCATACTCTTTATCAGTGCTTGAAATGGGCAGGTTCTCACCGGTATGCAGTACCGCCACCTCTGATTTTTACCGCTCTCCGTAACTTCTTACCGCACCCTACAGCGTACAGTCACCTTTTGACATGCCAAGGCACACATGTTGTTGCTGCAAATTAAGGTCTGTGAGGTAATTCATTTGTTCTTCTTAAGCAGCATTTGATTTATTCTTATATGCACAAGACAACCTTAGTCTTCCGCACGAGTGCATTTCAATGTTAAAAAAAAACAAAACAAAAAAAAAACAGAAACGCCCGCGTTTGAACACCCTCCGCCTGACTTATGAAGTGTCCCAGAACAATTACACAATAACCAAAGTAGAATTCCACAGAACATACAATAACAAATACAAAAATGCCCAGTCTCACAAAAATTTTGGAAAATTAAATTTTTTTTCACTAATCTAGAGCCCCGCATATATATGATCGTTCTCCCAGGTATAAACCCCCTAGCTCAAATGCTTCATCAAAATCAGTCCACGACAAAGTTTTTTTCTAAAACACCAAAAATGCCAATTTTTCCCCAAAAAATGGTCCGATCTGAAAAAGTCTTTCCTGGCCTGGATTCCCTACATTACCGCAAATGTTTTGGCATGGGTAACTAGTTTATTGATGCTGACTTTAGAGGTGCACACACGGACAGACAGACAGACAGAGAGACAACGAACTGATGACAATACCCTTCGGCCTGAAGGCGGGCCGAGGGAAAAAAAAAAAATTCCGTTGTAGTTCTTATGTTGTTCATAAGAACGGCAAGTGAAATTCAAGCCAATTATATATTATTTTATAAAGACACGTTGACCCAAAATGCAACATTTTACCACATCCCGCGAATTTCCGTGCATACAGAGCGTTTCAAAATCTTTATTTAGCCAGTCATCACTTTTAACTGAAAACAGAATGATTTCGAGGATGTTGGCTTGGCTTAATCGCGCGAACACTGCAAAACGAAAGCGATTTTCCCCAGACAACGACCCAAATTTATTTCTGTTAGAACAACAAATGACTCCTCAAACAATGCTTCTTGTGGGGTGGGTACGGCTTTTTCCACTCATGATTGTTTTTGATGCACTTCGTTTGTACAGCCACCGCCGCAAGTAACCAATGAACCTGTGTGAAACACTGATGTATTGTCCATTATTCAGTTGGTTTGTTTTCCACATTATTGACCTGTGTGGGCTTGCCTGTCAGTTAACATTGGACTTACAAAAATCTATCCTGCCATGTTACATGTGTCATTCTGCCAGGTAATTTAAATGTCCACTCAGTCCATAATTACATGCATTTTGGTTCACTTCCTAAAATTGGCTTGCTTGGAAATGGCTTGATTTCTGTAAAAAGCATTATACACTACAAATAAAATGATTCTAATGAGTGGAATATTCTCATACCATGTACCATTTTGACAACAGTTTTGAGAAAGCTGTAGTTCTGTTGCTAGTCTTATTTTTTTTCTGCAAAATTCTGTCAATATCACCAATATAATAATTCACATGAATGTTAGTTATTTGGTATTAAATTCATAATTTCTCATGACATTACCAAAGATGTACTTGTAAATTGAGAATTTGGGAGCTTAAGTAATACTAGTTAAGATATGTAGCAGTGTCTGCTGGGTTGGGGCGGAGTGTAATGCGGTTCTACAGTCAGGTTTTGGTTCGGTTTTGGTTTTTCTGGAGCTGCTGATTCAGAGTACTGGCACCTTTTTTATTCCAATTCAGGCACTGCTCTTCATACATCCTTAGAATTATTGTTTGCTCTTCCGTCTAGAAACAAGTTGCTCTATGCGGCTTGTCCATGGTGCGCAATTGTTCAAATAGAGTGAAC
This sequence comes from Gymnothorax reevesii, assembly GCA_029721435.1. NCBI lineage: Eukaryota > Metazoa > Chordata > Actinopteri > Anguilliformes > Muraenidae > Gymnothorax > Gymnothorax reevesii. The sequence goes on along the minus strand of CM056579.1, from coordinate 96,621,635 downwards.
ACCGCTCCTTTTATGTGCACGAGCACAGAGCTAGATTGGAAACTAGAGTGCGCCAGAGCTAGATTGGAGACCGATAATCAAGACCGCGGATGTCTGGTTTAGTGCAACTGGGTAACTGAGGGAAACCCCAGGTACGTTAATCCAGCCTCGTGAGACAGGCCCCTGTACGGCACCTAGCCGAAAGCGAAACCCAAACATAAACACAAGCGACCGAGTATGAAATTGCCCTACAGTCGCTTACTATGTCTGAATTCCAAAATTTGCATTCATTTTGTGTAGTATACAATGCAAGATGACGTAAAACGATTGTACAAGCTTTTGCAACCAATGCAAACTTTTCGTTTTTCAACCCCAGATGAGATCAGCGCTTTGTTCGCGGAAAAGTTAAACACCCACAAAATCTGGACAGTTGGTGTCAAATCATGTTATTGGGTATGTTGAAAATGTATGGATAAGAATATTCATCCCAAATACGATCACTATAACTTGTCTTGCTTTCACAAACTGGCTGTTGAAATGAGGAGTGAAACAAGTAATTTTCTGCACTAACTCCGGTGCAACTTAATTCTCATACGTGGCAGCCAATTAGCCAATCGCTCGCAAGTTTTAAGGAGAGGTCTCCAAGTGTCCAGTTTCTTCATTTTTTTGGCAATATGACATACAAATACGAAATGATACGTGTCTACAGCGATTATTTTTTTCTAACTTAGTAGACCTTTAAGATAAAATTTTATATAGCATCACAGGAACTTTTGTTGCTATTCGATGTTATTTTATTAATTATTTCTATATATATATATACACACACACACACACACACAATGTTTCCCCTATGTACATTACATAGTGGCGCACCACTGCTGCTGAACTCTCAGCGCTGCTACAAAAATTGCAGTGCTTGCAGTAAGGTGACGTTAACAATGTTGACCATTTGCTAGATTTCATTAAAACTGCCAGCAGCTAGCATGTCACTTAGCATTAGTATAGGCTAGGCTTTATAACACAACCCCCGCCCCCCCATCACACACCAACGAAGCAAAAAGATGTGGAATCTTTGAGGGAAGGGAAAAGAAACACTATGTGTCTCTGATAGGCGCTACTGCAGCTGATTGTCATCATAGATCAGAGAACGCTACGTTGTGGCGATTTGGACTTCTTTCCAATGATTTCTGGCGGTCAACGTGTTTGAAGAGGATCCTCAACATTCCCACAAAGAAACCAATGTACAAAAGTAAGAGGAAAGAAATGAATAAATAACCACCGTCCTCGTATAAAATGGAAACTCACTTATACTCAACAACAGCTAAAGTCATGATTTTTCTGCAATGTTTTCCCATTAAATAAACATTGAATATACAGGATTTTACATAACAGATTTTTTCTTACATCGGACAAAATGTCCAGTCCAATGATGTTCAAAGAAGTTGATCCGGTCTTTATACACAAAGCATATGTATAGATTCATACCAGTATACAACGGATATAATCTTTTATACGCATATAGCGGATATGATCTGTTTTAGGAGTATAACGGATTTTGTCCGTTTTATGCCTATAGTGGATTTCACTTATAATGGACAAAATCAGCCGGTCCAATTGAATCGGTTTATGCGAGTTTTACTGTATGTGTCTATCATTTTGTTTTATGAAGTTGTAGGTCATCGTTTATTGTGTTGTGGAGAGGTTAGCGGTATAATGATAAGGACACAATTTATTTATTTTTTTTTTCAAATGGGAGCGACAATACATATTGGCCTCGCTAAATCGCTTCAGCTCGCAACAAAATTACTAACTGGCTATTTTGGAAATTACTGAAGGTTACAGCCTTCCTATCTATTGTAACGTTAAGCCTGATCATAAATGAAGTGTTTTTCTGAGTTTATGGACACTGTTCGCTAGCTAGCAGACATTCGGAAATCTGTCGAATGAGCTCGCTGTGGCGCACTCTGACCACTTCAGTCGTGAATGTCAGTGAATGAGTTGACGTTAGAATTAATACTCTCCATCTAGCTGTGACTAGGCCAACTCTATTGTTAATAGGGTAAGCTATTCTTGAATGTAAGGTTAAAATGTATATTAGGTCTACAACATCAACGATGTTGGTATTCCACCAGTTACCTTGTTGATGAACGTTTTCCAAATGAAAAAGATTGCAAGTCATATCCTGATAGTAGGTTAATAAAACACTAATGCGATATTCAGATGAGTCTCATAACCTGGTTAAGGTTACTTTGTGACTAGATCAAGCTCAACTATGGTCATGCTTTATAATCAGCAACTAGTGTCAGCAGATGCCAAACAATCAACAGATTCAAGTTAAGTTGTAATTTGCCCAGAAAACTCACCAGACGTCCTTATTTAAAGTGCAATTTTTCATGATTTTCTTCCGGGGGAGAATTACCTCAGACCCCCTACTGTTGCAAGGTTACCGACAAAGCACCGCTGCAACAAAAAATCTAGGGGAAGCACTATATAAATAAATTACCTTCTGGACCTTTGCTCCGATGTGCTGCTCTTCCTGACCCATGCTGTGCTGTTTGTCCTGAGCTGCAGTGAGATCTGTGCCATGGCTGGCCATAGGGCGTTTGTTGCAGGGTATAGTGCTTCTCATCTGCATTTTGGGAGGTTCCTGCAAAATACAGGAATCAGGAAGGCTAGAGATTACCTTCAATACCACACCACAAATATACCAATCCATAAAATGAGCGAGGCATGGCATCGTGTATCCTCTATAATAAATCTAGCCAATTCAAACCCGACAATCTCATCAGAGAGCATACCTGGGCTTTCTTCACAATGTCCTTGACAGATGAGATGTATTTTGCTGGCACGTATTTGCGCAGTGCTTCATCAAAACCGGGATGGGGTGCCATAAAAATAAGCACCTGGCGACCAAAGTGTCTGAAGGAAACCAAACTAAATCAGTCACCAGTACATAAAACAAGAAGCAAAAGCATCGCTTGTTCAAAAAGAAGAACCGAGTCAGCCCACCAACTGATTTGGTCATAGAAAAGAGATCTGCTTTACCTGACTTCCTGCGAGGCATCCTGAGCCAGCTGGGCAGCCATTGGCAGGAGACGATTCAGAATGTTATTTGTGTCCAAAAGCAGGTCAGCTGTGTCAATCCTCTGCACCAGGGTAAATAAGTGCTGACTAGCACACGCCTTCACTGCTGCAACATTTTGTCTACAAACCGGAAAAATCAAAATTGTCCACTCAAGTCTGGAACACTAAGGTAAGCATGCGTACAGGCCAGTCCGTTTCGGTCATGAATCATAAGAGCAATGCACTTTATATGCATAAGCAGCAATTCATCGCCACTCGTTGGCATAGTGCTTGAATATAGTGTAGCAACCAGGAGTGAGTGATGAGAGAACTATTTAATCTCAAGAGACAACCTTCACTAAGGGTGATGGCTGTACTTGTGAGGTTGGTGTAGGTTTGACAACATACAGTCAAATTAACATGCCTGGCCATCATCAAAGTCCTTGTATCACGTAAAAAGCCCACTTTTGGGGAGGTGCGAGGTTCAAATTGTCCACACCGAACCCAGAGTTCAGACTGTATTTCTGATATCTGCTTGGTTCATGGACATTTTATTTTCATTAAAGTTGCGCCCATTTTCCTGACACCAGTGAATGCAGGCTGCCAGTCTCTGTCTTCACTATGTTAGCTAATCTATATAAAATGGTGAAAGTGGCCGCACTCTTATAGCTCCAATCCAGTAATTTACTGAGACATAAATAAAACAGGTTCCAGCTGCAAGGCTGCCTTCATCAGGGATAATCTATCAACACAAAAGTTTGAACGCATAGCTGAACAGATGCAGGCAATCTATGTCACCTGACCAATTTCAGGAAAGAGAAAAAAATTGAAATATGAATTCAACAGAGAGAGTAGAGCAATCAAGTAAGCGGTAGTAAGCCAGAACATTGCCTTCAATGCAGAGGTCGCGTTACACTTTCTGATTGTCTGTCGTTGTGACGGACAGGGGCTTATAAATTCCGTCATAATCAATTATTATCCGTCATTGTCATTTCATTTCTTAAAATGACAATCTTTTTTTGTTAAAATAAACAGAATAATTTATTACGCATTAGCTGATGCAGACAGTGATTCATGTAGACACACATTGTGCACTGTGTTAAACACAACACAACGTGGATTTTCGAACTTGCTGCTGTATGAACTTCATAAAACATCACAAACTAGAAAAGCACTCAGAGAGCGCAGATCTCCGCCAGGGAGCAGCAAAACCCAAAAGCACGGCGATTGGAACTCCGGCCCATTGGAAAGACTTGAAATCTTGAACTTTGGCATATATATCTCAGCAGTACTTTGGCCTAGATATGCCAAAATTTGATCACCTGTTCCTTGACTTAATACCCACCTCCTCTGAAAATTTCATCAAATTCTGTCCATAAGTTTTTGAGTTATTTTGAAAACCAACAGACAAACAAACAAACCCAGGCAAAAACATAACCTCCTTGGCGGAGGTAATGATTTCTCCCTCCAGACAGTAACTGCGCAAATGAACAATGCTTTCAGTTATTGGTGGGTTTCACTAAGCCCAATAACAGCAGTCTCGCTAAGGTCCTACGAAGCTGCTAATCAACTTGTTATGTCATCTGAGGCTTTCCCCACCTAAATATCTGTGTGTTCACATAACAGAGACGGCGTTAGCATATTTGTACTAATCGTCTATCGGCAGCAGGGCGGCATATTTTACAAATGAAGAGCAAATGATCATATTACAAAAATATGAGGAATATAGGATCATACCAGAGATGCCAAATCTGACGCATTCTCCTTGAGTCTGTTGCCTCTTAGCGGCATTCACGTCCCTGTGCCTTTGTCAGCAATTATTCAATCAACATGAACTGAAGAAAGTCACTCGCGAAATTCAAGTCATTGCACATTAAGTTAATCAGTTTCACCTGCATTACGGTGGATTTTCCCACTAGCCACACGGAAATTGATTATGACTCGGGAATTCTCACGCTTGTCTTTACTGAAGGATTGAAAGCAATGGAATTGCATAAAGACGCTTATTCTATTTAAACAATTTAACCGATCATGAAACACATGCATGGTTTCCAATTCCTGAGTAAAGAGAAGCACGAGAAGTCCGGAGTCATAATTCTATTATTTCCATGGTGAGGTCCACCTTCACGCAAGTGAAACTCAAACTTCAATGCACAAGGATTTTAATTCCGCATGAGAATGTCATTAATAAGAGTTCATTGAATAACTGCGGATTATGGTGAATAAGCCTAAAAAAAAAGCGTGAGACTTGACATCGCTGTCATACAGATCAAAGACAATGCTCAAGACAATAAGACACCCACCATCAATTGGACGAGGGTGTGAATTAAATTCTGTCAATTTTGACGGACGGCCGTCAAAATATTCCGTCATTATGAAAAAAAATCCGTCAATGACAGAAAATATTCTGTTAACGCGACCTCTGCTTCCATGTCATATGAAGATTCTAAGTCTAAGTTTAAGTCTAAGTATAAACCACACAGCAGAAAGCATGATCACACTAAATGCAGAATGCATATAATAAATATAATCCAGTAATAGCAAGAATAAGCTTGAATATAATGAGACCAGCGAAGGTTCAGCAATGAAAACTACCACAATCATGAAAGGAGTGATTGTCACTACCACATGAAGTCAACCAGGGCTCCCATGGGCATAGTCATGGATTTTCTTCAAACATTGAGAGAATATTGCTTTGGATACCAAATGAAGACAAACTAAATTTTGTCTGGCCCACTACTTTTGATTTTCTGGGACGGTCAAAAAAGTGCATGTGGCACCCCAGTTGGCGAAATGAGCATTTTTTCCTTTTTTAAACAGCTGCAAATCTGAAAATAATAAAGCAAACCCCATGAGTTTTTTTCAGAACTTGTTCTCTAGGCACTGTACTACCCTATAATGCCAATCAAAGTAGTTTTAACCCTTTTCTTGAGGTTTTCTAGGCTCTCAAATGTGCTACTTTTACAAACTGGCATCAAAACACAAATTTTCATATCCATCCATACCCATGATGACTTTGACAGGATGCGCTCATATCTAGCTGAAATAAAATGGGAGACATTCCTGGATTGTGAGTCCGTAAATGAGATGTGGGAATTTAAGGGGGTTTTACTTGAACCATAATGCAGATTCATTCCGAAGGTGTCCAAAAGTAAGCTGAAAAAGCAGAATCCTCAGTGGATGACCAAAAGTATTCGTAGGATGTTGAGGGAAAAGAGGAATCTTTATAAGATGTACATAAAGGATAACAATGAGAATACTAGGGCTGAATACTGTAAAATGCGGGCTGTGGTCAAAAAAGAGCTGAGGAATGCTAGAAGACTGTATGAAAGACAAATTGCAGAGGGGGCAAAAACTAGCCCTAAGCGCTTCTTTCAGTACTGTAGCAGAAAAAGGAAAGTTAAAGAGCAGGTTAAGTGCATAAAAAATAAAAATGGATCGCTGCTATATGATAACAAGCATATTGCGGATGCCTCAAACAGTTACTTTGTTGGGAATTTTACCTCAGAGGGGGTCTTTATTTGGCCAGAGGGCATGTCAAATGCTCAAGATTATTTAGCAGAAATTGAGGTTCGGGATAACGAAGTATTAGACAAGTTGCATAAACTAGAAACAGATAAGGCGGCGGGTCCTGATGGCTTATATCCTAGAGTGCTCAGGGAAGCTGGGGAGTTCATCTTTAAGCCGCTATCCGCCATCTTCAGACGGTCTATAGAAACTGGAGAAATACCAAATGATTGGAAACAGGGCAATGTAATACCAATATATAAGAAAAGGGACCGTACCGAGCCAGGAAACTACAGGCCAGTGAGTTTAACTTGCATTTCGTGCAAAATATTGGAATCTATCATAACAGATGAGCTGGACTTATTTCTTGAACGTAACAGTATCTTGAGGGATAGCCAACATGGTTTTCAGAAGGGAAGGTCATGCCTAACAAACCTTCTGGAATTTTTTGAAGAGGCCACCAGGACTTACGACCAGAGCAGAGCATGATAGCTTATGACATCATATACTTGGATTTTCAGAAAGCATTCGATACAGTACCACATAAGAGACTAATTTTTAAAATGAGCTCTATTGGAGTTACAGGAGGTATTCTGAAGTGGATTCAAAACTGGTTACAGGACAGAACACAAAGAGTAGTGGTCAGTGATATCTCATCTGAGCTGGGTATGGTGGGGAGTGGCGTCCCCCAGGGATCTGTGTTGGGACCCGTTTTTCATTTACATTAATGACCTTGATAGGAATATTGAGAGCAGATTGGTTAAATTTGCAGATGATACTAAATTGGGGGGTTTGGCAAATAGTCTTGGTGTGTAAATGTTGTCTTGTTTTTCAATGGTTTTGTAATGTTGTAAAATTGTAATGTGCCAATATTTAATAAAGCACTTTTAAAAAAGCAAATAGTCTAGTGATTCAGGACGATTTGGATAGAATCCAGAATTGGGCATAAATGTGGCAAATTAAATGTAATCTAGCAAAATGTAAAGTTGTACATGTAGGTAATAAAAACATTAGACGGGATTACTTCATGGGAGGTTTAAAACTGGAATGTGCTGCACAAGAGAAAGATCTGGGAGTGATTGTTAACCAAACCATCACAGGTTCTAGCCATTGTGACGTAGCACTTAAAAAAAGCTAATCGGATGCTAGGATACATTGCCAAAAGTATTGAGTACAAATCTACGGAGGTGATGCTTCTTTTGTACAAAACGGTCGTTAGACCACACCTGGAGTATTGTGTACAGTTCTGGGGACCATACTTTAAGAAAGATATAGAGGCTCTAGAGAAAGTTCAGAGAAGAGCCACCAAGCTTATTCCAGGTATAAATGATGAAAGCTATGAGAAGAGGCTGAAGATCCTTAATCTCTTTAGTCTTAGGAAAAGGAGACTCAGGGGTGATTTGATTGAGGTCTTTAAATATGTGAAAGGCATTAACAAAGTGAACCATGTAGGATTCCTTCGACCAAGTGTTGTGAGTAGAACTCGGGGTCACAAATGGAAGTTGACCAAAGGTAAATTTAGCACTGATATTCGTAAATATTTCTTCACCCAAAGAGTAATTTCAATGCGGAATAGCTTACCTGACTATATTGTTGAGGCATAGACCTTGGGGGTTTTCAAGAGCAGGCTTGACCTAAAGCTAGATACCATCGAGTCATTTAGTATCTGAAGGGATATATTCACAATAGTATAAAGAAACTGGCGAGCTTAGTTGGGCTGAAAGGCCTTTTATTGCCATTCATGTTATGTTATGTTATGACATATGTGGATTTGTTGTAACTTCAGCTATTATTAATGGCGAAGAACTTTCTACTGCCACCATCGTCTCTCTATCTATCCATTATGCTGTGAAAAAAGTATTCACCCCCTCCTGATTTCTTCCATTTCTGCTTATTTGTCATATTAAAGTGTTTCAGAAAATCCAACTAATTTTAGTACAAGAAAAAGGTCAAGAATTGTTCAATACCTTAATCACCCACAAGAAAAATTTAATTGAATTGCTCACTTAACCTTTCAGCTGTCTGAGACACCCTTGGCAGCAACAGCTGCAATTAAACATATGTAATAACTAGAAAATGGAGTCTTTTACATTGGCGTGGAGGAATCATGGCCCAGTCTTCTTTACAGAATTGTTTAAATTCAGCCACAGTGAAGGGTTTTCTAATAAGAACTATCTGTTTAAGGTTATGCCTCAGCATCTCAATGAGGTTCAAGTCAGAACATTGACAAGACCACTCAAAAAACCTTCACTGTGTCTCTTTTGAACAATTAAGAGCTGGATTTGACTGTGTGCGGTATGGCCACGTCCTAAAGAATTTGTTTCAGAGGACAATCGACTAGGTAGGTTGTACAGTAGGTAACTAATGTTTTGTGCTGAAAGGCCATGTGGTGATATAGTCTACATCTATTAGCAAACAGGCTAATATAGAAAAGAGTGATTCAACTTCAGAGACTACATGTGTCCTTTCATAGCACATTTCTGCAACCTTTATTTTTTTCTACTTTGTGTTAAATGACTGCGTTTACAGCAGATGAAGAGAGAAACCTTGAGCATGATAAATACGCAAATATCTCAAGATCTGGGAAAATGTGCATGGCTTGTCTGCAACTCATTTAAGCAGAGTCCATGCTTTGAAACTATGCACAGTATAATTACTGGCAAAATGGACGTTTAACGGAAGCAGGTGAGGCGTGCAGTGCTTTATGGGTTCTGGGTTCTTTTATGACCTCCTGGATGAGTTATTGGTGAGCTTGGAGGAAGGCCAGCTAGGAAGGTTCACCATTGTTCTACGTTTTCTCGGTTTCTAGAAAATGACTCTCACAGTGGTTAGGTTTCTCGTCTGTTCTTAAATTTCTCATTTTCTGCATTTTGCCTACTTCACATTGTGAGACCGGTTCCATTTCAGTGTTTTAAAGATTTAGCTGGTCATGCAGTAATCATGTCAAGTGTTTCTGATGAAATTGAGCCCGATTAGCAATTAAATTTGTTTATTTGGTAGATGTAGTAATTCAGGGTGCAATACTTTTTCAAAAAGGGCCAGGTAGAGATGAATTGCTTTTTTCCTGCAATAAATGAAATTTTCATTTAAAAACTACATATTCTCTTCATCAGGTAATCTTTGTCTAATATTAATATTAGTATGATTATCTGAAAAATTGAAGCATGAGAAATATTCAGAAGAGAAGAAATCGAGAAGGGGGAGAAACTTTCTTCACAGCTCTGTTTTGTTCATGTTCTTCCTTTTCTGTGATTGGTTAGGTTCACCTGTGCACCAGTGCTTTTAACTTTGACCAGATTTGTGGTCCGGCAGAATAACCCTGATGAAGGCAGTCTTGCTGCTGACTTGTTGGTGTAGTTAATGTTTCAATAAATTCTTGCATTGGAGCGAGGAGCACGCAGATATTTTATCCTCGAATCCAAATTCAGTTCAGGTTTTCTTTTATCTCAGGTGAGGAAATGAACATTTAGTGCCCCTGATTGGCCAGACTGTCTTTACACCTGACTCCCTGGTAAAGGGAGAAGGAAAACCAGCTGTTCTTGGACATCGAGGACAGTGATTTGAGGACCAGTGCATTATATGGTATATATTAATGTACAATTTGTTGCAATGAAACACAATATTCAAAACAATTATGAGCATTGGAAAGAAAAGTCCCACCCAACCTTCCTGAGGTGTAAATCCTTTTTGGCTCAGCCATTACGTAACATATATAGTCGATGTTTATAGGACTCTCGGCCTGTATGCATGTCTGTCATTCAAAAGTTTCAAGAACAGATCATTTGATTGACTGTCGGATTCCTGAGACCCCAAAGAGCTGTGTCGAATTAGACCAAGTTTGACTGAGTGGTCCTCAAGAAAGATGCAAAAAAATCAGGCAAGTGCTGACCGGGCACTGCTCTAGATTGAATGTAACAGAAATGTGTTCTACTATAACATTTGTATACTGGCCAACAAAACGAGGGATGTCAATTCACTATTCACAAGGATCACAGTCAGAGCTCAATCGGGACTATAAACACGTCGTTTGGCCTAAAGTCCAATATCCCAAAACATAAAATTCAGGCAAGAGGGAATCTTATCTTGTGGAACTAAAGTCTCTCTTACCTCAGGCCCCCAGAATGAAGAGCATTGAAGACAGAAGGGGCTGAGCAGTTCCGGACCATACTATCCAGTGCAACATTGATATCTTGCCGAAGAGATGCACTTGGATTTCCCACTTTCTGAAGAAGTTCTTTTGCCGTCCTCTCCAACTCCTGGTCCATATTTTTCTTTAAATGGGTGTACAAATTTCCCATCGTGAATGCAGCTACCCGTGAGACACAGACGAGCGGGTTCTTAATCTAAGAGGAAACATTCCAACGTTAACAAGACAAGACCATGGGAGAAGTTTTGTCCACTGGCTACCAAAATCTTTTCACAGACATTGAATAATTGAGTTTAGGTTGCTGAAATGAATTGTCCATTGTCATTACTAAATGTTATAGATTAATCATATTCCGTCAACCAAATCTCAACCTGCGCTTCACTCTCCTGAGAATCATTACAGAGGACTTCATGCAAAAGGGGAAAATATATGCACCTCATTGCTGAGGGAAATGCAGAAATCATGAAGCCTGAAGATCAGGATGTCAGGCTGGGTCTGCACAAAGTTGTTTATGATGTCCATGCCTTCAATTTTCTTCTCCCTACGATGGAATAAAAAAAGTGAAAGGTACTTAATTTTGTAGCACATTTTGACAACAAAAGAGACAGGAGCTGGGAAGGTGAGGTGCTCACCAGTCATCCATGTTCAGCAGTTCAAAAGCCAGGTCCCTTTTCCAACTGTTGATGCTCAGCAGCTTTGGTTGTGCCAAGTCAATCTTCTTCCCAAAAGTTTTTGTTATGGGCTGCTGCTCGTCTGTCATACACAACAGCCAAAATCAAGAAGGTACAACTGAGGCTAAGCCATCATTTTCTATACAATGCATCGGGTCAGCATACTAAAAATTAATCAATGTGCAATGTCCCTCACTGCTACTTTCAGCAGGGAAGTTCAGTGACATCACACCTGCATAAAAAGTACATTGTTTAAAAAACAAACAAACAAAAAAAAAAACCAAAAAAGTGGATTTCATTTGGGACAATCAGGGAGAACCACCATAAAAACTTCAAATTCCTCTTCTGGAGAGAATTATTATTGCAATTTCAATGTAAGGAGAAAATCCCCTCACTCAATCCCAAATCACCAAGGACACCTTTTCCTTATATACTCTCCCTACATTTGTGTGTTCATGCAGCAGAACAATCACATTGAAGTCTGCTCCCATCCAGTTAGCACCGAGTAGAACTGGACTATAAAACGCTCTGACATCAATTTTGCATTGATACCAACTCTTCCCATCTTACCCTCCCTTTCCAGAAGCAGGACTTAAGAGGCAACGCAACATACAACAAAATGTGCTCATTGGTAGCCAAGTTGACTTCCATCATCACCATGGTGAGAGCGTCTCATAGTTAGTTCACTAATGTATTTATAGCCTCTCCCTCAATGTAGTCACAGTATACAATCTTCCAAATGCAGGACAATTCATACTGAGCGACAATCAGAGGTAAACTGCTTGTGGTGAGGGAGCAGTTTGGGAAAGGGCATTCAATACACTGTCACACGAATCAGAAAAAAGTACAAAACTGTCCAGCTAACCAAGGCTGAGGGGCATAGAAGGAGACCACAAGGCACAGTGGAGCTAGTTTCTTGCTGGCCCAGCTTTGAGGTTGTTTTGGTGATGAGAGTGCAGACAATATTTTTCTCACTTGTGGCATATGAACAGGGCTGCTTTCAGTCGTGTGATGCTACACTGGATATGTCTGACACTGGAATGTAGAGCAAAGTCAAAAAAGGATAGGAAGATGCAGTAGTGTGCAGTGATGATTATACGCCACCACTTTCATCTACAGAAAGGGTCCCAATAAAAATACCTGTCTATAATTTTTGGTGAAAATGTATTGAAAAATACTTTTGTAGGCAATGAGAACCGAAAAAATCATTCCCACAAGTATACTGGGGTAAAAACATGGGTAATTAAAAACTAGAGCACTCAGCAACCGAGCACATGTATCCCCCGAAGGCCATCCAGTTGGGCCCAGATGGTCCCAGAGTACCCAAGATCAATAAGTGTCATGAACTTACCATAATATATGTCCCTGCAAAATTTGAAAAGAATCGGTGCACTTATGTGGGCTGTAGAGCGTTCACAAGAAAATCTCTGCGGTCGCGTGACGAGGCCAAATCCATAGTATCCTTTAACAGCTGTAAGGTGTTACAATTTTTTTTTTTGACTCTTACATAGCATGAGTGCATGTTTGAAGGCTCATTCCATGATTATAAATGCTAAAAAAATTGTTTAGATGGGTTTGAGGCAACGTAATTTTGGAAAATTACTTCCAATGGTCAGTTGTTGTTCCAGTACATAGGATGACATGAACTTTGAGCCGAGTGTTAAACGCTCAGTGTTAAAACGCGATGGCATGATGGAAGGAGCTCTCTGAGATTGTTTGTAGCCTTACATGATGCTGGTTGGTCACATGGAAAAATTTCTGAAGATGTTCAATAGTGCCACGGCTGAAAACAAGCAGCAATAGAGGTGCTAAATTGAACTTAATTGCCACTGTTTATCTGTACATGACTAGTAAAAAAAATTTGGCGGTTGACAGCATGACAAACTCTGTGATGATATTAGGACCAAAACCGAAGAGATGAAGGTGTGAAGATCTACTATTTCCGGTGTGAAAATGGTCTGATTATGGCGCTTTTCCACTACATGGTACCGGCTCTACTCTAGTCTACTTGGCACCGGTGTCCCAATTTCAGATTACCCGCCATCACCATACCCCCCGGTAATCTGAAGTTAACTTCAAATTACCCCCCGGTACGTTGAAGTTGGTTTCAAAGTACCTGAGGGGGGGGTAATCTGAGGTCCACTAAACATTTTTTATCCAAAGTTTATATTAAGTTATTGGAGGACATAGAGGGGGATACGTTGAAACTAGGGGGGGTAATTTGAAGTTAACTTCAGATTACCGGGGGGGGGTAACTTGAATGGGGGGGTAATCTGAAATTGTTACACCGGGTACTTTTTTGGGGTTGCTTTTTAATTACCGCCTCCGTGGTACCTGCTCGTCGTTGCGACGCATGTTACTGCCGCGACAGCATCCTCAGTTATATGAAGTTTACTTTTATTCCGTCAATTTTGTTAAATATGTATGCATTTAAACCGTTCCCATGTTATGGCACTAAAGTTCGCAAGTGTTTAATTGAAATTTCTGTCTGACATTCTCCTGATGCATAGGATAGCAGCTGGTGTTTTGCCTGATTCGGTTGCACATTAAAATAACATACCACCTAAAAACGCAAAGCAATGATATACGTAAAAGGCATAGAATATTCATATTCAGCCTTCATGAAACATTTCACTTTGAAATTGAAGGCAAAACATGTAGCAAATGTGCAAATCTCAGGAGATGGCAGAGTATTAGAATAAGAAAGAAAGCGATAAGGTTTACAATGCGTCATCTCATCTGATACCTTTCCTTAGAATAAAATGCTTCATCAGCATCCATAAAGTTATTTTCCACACAATTTTCCTGAAATGGGGCAGCTCAAAAACTTTCTCAAAAGGAATTAGAAGAATGGAATCGCACATAAACCCGGTTGCTTCTAATTTCGCTACTAACAGGGTCACAGACAAAGAAACATATTTCATAAATGCAGCAGCTTCGGTGAACAAACGCAACCTTGTTTGAAAGGTAAGGCAAAGCACAGAATATTCATCAAGCTGCCTAAAACAACACACTTTTCAAGAACACAATTTGAAGACCTTTTTCAATGATGGCAAGTGAAGCCAGTTTCCTAGTGATAATGCTGAAGCGAGTTGTCTTTTGCAGAGACAATTCTCTCTCACCAATCAATGGGCTGCAATGTTGCACATCACATTTTAGCATCAACTAGTACCTGGTCGGCCATTTTTGGAACCCCAGGAGAGCAGGTACCAGAAAAAGTACCTTCTAGTACCAAGTGCCAGGTACTTTTTCCTAATGGAAAAGCAAAAAAGGCGAGTAGAGTAGGGCCGGCAATATGTAGTGGAAAAGCGCCATTAGCTGTGTTGCTGCCAGGAGTTCCCCAAAAAAATTCAAGAACTGCACACCAATGGACTGGGAACAAGTCCTTTGGACCAATTAAAAAAAATTCCAGATTTTCTCATTCAAACGCAGAACTTACAGTACCAGCGTGGATAACGGTACCGCTAAAGTAGGCTTCGCGTTTTCGTCCAGCTTTCTCTGATCGGCCTGGCGGGTGGCGTAGGATCACAACAGGTGTCTGTGTTGTCCTGGCAGGCAGAACTTGGGGGGATGTCAATAGGGAGGAGCGGTTTTTGGGTATGACTGGTGTGTACCAGATATTATTGCAGGCCTTGAATTCTGGCAGGAATAATTTACCACAACTGTTTTACCACAACTTATTTACAAGTCAAACAATGTTTTTGTTATTAGAGTTTTAAAACATATAATTCTATAAGAGGCAGTTAGAACTATTAGTCATGAAGTAGAAATTCTTTCCTTATGGATGACAACTTGCACATCAATTGTCACAAAATATTTATTTATACATTTACTATAATTTCTAGTTGGATGCCCAAAATTTTAATTCTTGCTCCTATGACTGTAAATGTCGATAATTTGCCGTGGCGAAATATTGGTCTTTAGGCTTTCACCCAGTTTGCAAATTGATAACTATACTATCAGATCTGAATAAAAATTTTTACACAGTATACCGAAGTGATCATTTCTCACAAATGTGAAAACATAATCAGTCCCGCTGTGAGAACCGTTTTTAATCTGCGCTACCCCATGACATTTGCAACTGAGAAGGGCTCTATCACGTTAAATTGTCAGTAACAGCCAAAGTTTATTCTTGAGATTAGCTCTGAAATTATGAGTAAAAGGCGACAAACGTTATCACACTTTACGTTTAACCGTTTGATCCCAGAGAACAAGTCACCGCTTTCTTGACTGTGAGTTGTTCTGCTTATACACAACGAGGACTAAAAACTCTGGAGGCTGAAAAGGCTGAAACATTTCTTTCAGATTTACGAAGAAGTGACACCGTTACTGTAAGATACAAAAACATATATTTGCGTATTTTATTCCTGTTCTCAGAAGTGCGGGTTTTGTTTATAATTTAAATAATATTAAAGTGGTGGCAAAACATGTTGTTGTTGTTTTGCTTTCTCTGATAACGGTGCTTAAGAACTAAAGGTTTCATTCCATAATTCCTATCAGCAAATATTACCGCAAAGATATTATGCCAAAAATACATGAATTTGCAGACATTAACTTTCCTGGAAATAAATATTTTGCCAACTGCGTGAAAGAAAATCTGTAGCAAAAATTACTTCAGGCATTTACACTATACTACAAATATAATGGATGTCATGTTGACCAACGAAGAAATTTCAACGCTGAACTTATTTGGATTTCTGTGGGACGGAGATTCATACTAAAATATGTGTGAAACGGTCTGCCAACATGCCATCTCATTCACTCTACTTCTCGGTTCAGTGAGCAGGGCACGTCCACCTGACTTTCGGCTGACACACGGCCAACGGCGCGTTGGTGAAAGTGGAACCTTTATCCACGCTGGAACTGTATTCTGTTAAGAGTACTATAATCATCACTGCACAAAACTGTAATTCACTTGAACTCAAATTCCATCACTGATCAAAGGATTATAGCCAGTACAATGCTGCCCTAAACACACAATCTGTCAAAGTTTCGGTTAGCATCCCAATTTTATTCAACTCAACTGCTAATTGGGCTGTTATGGCAGGGTTCTCTGCACTCTACTACAGAAATCCCCGCAACAAAGTACTGCCTTGGTGTCGTATGAGAGGCAAGGATAAATATTCCACCAAAGCTCCACTCAGTGAGTTCAGCCATGAAGGCTATCGGAATATTCAAATCAAGTCAAGGGCTCATTTCTGGGAACTTGGGGCTAACCCCGATATTACCCCTAAATTACAACAGATGCCTGTTCGGTCCATTTATGCTCCGCCACAGCAGTGCAGCTGGTGGGTTTCATTTTAGTCATCGTTTTTGTGCTTACACTGGATTCGCTGGATTTCCTTTCCATCTCACCCAGCTCTCGAAAACCAGAGCTCTGCACAGCAGCTACGCAAGGCTTATAATTTGGTTGGATCCCAGAGCACAAGTATGCAACACTTCAGCATAGAGCAGATGGATAGGTACACAGACAACATTAACACATACAATTAATTTTCAAAATCCATGTTGGCGCTGGTTCATATCGTAGGCTAGGACAGCAGCTGAAGTAAGTAAATACGTAAACTTTACTGACAGAGCACTTTCCCAACAAATGACAAAACCAAAGCAAAAATTAAAAGCAATAATTCACAAGTAGGCTACTAATCCACGGTAGTAGCAAAAGTATCTCAAAAAAGAGACAAATCGAAGCAAGTCAACCGTTCGGCAAACTCCTCAGTAGGGAACAAAGCCTGCTGCCTGTTTGTACTTGCGTTTAATACAACATTTATAGTGTTATCTTGGACAATCCCGCATGATTCTGTAATTAACGCGTGATCTCGTCAGTCTTGTTTCTCTAACTGTTCGGACCTGGGGCCTCATGTACTAACAATTGCGTGAATTTTATACTTAAATATTGCGTACGTTCATAAAAAGAAAAGTAGCATTTTGTAAAAAGTATTACATTTATA
This sequence comes from Gymnothorax reevesii, assembly GCA_029721435.1. NCBI lineage: Eukaryota > Metazoa > Chordata > Actinopteri > Anguilliformes > Muraenidae > Gymnothorax > Gymnothorax reevesii. The sequence goes on along the minus strand of CM056579.1, from coordinate 96,604,314 downwards.
ATATAGCGGGCTACCAATTCAGCTTGCAAATTTGAATGAAAAATCTGAATCAACTTTAATTTAGCAAAAATGCTACATTCTATTCCTTTTTTGCATTTTTATAAAGTCACGTTTGTTTTCATACATCTGACATCCGCAAAAAAAAGTAGCGTATGCATCTTTTCTGTTCATACGCTCTTCTTCAGGCATGAGGCCCCTGGTGTGCAGTTGAGACGCAGCTGGTGGGTGTTGACGGACGACAAAGACTCAGTAGGGCTAAAGTGGACCGAATACGCATCTGGTATAATCCAGGGGTAATCCAAGATCCTGCAAGGGCTGGAATGATTGGAAACCTCAACCTCTGGAAATGCTGCCACTGTAAAGTGTGCACACCCTTCCCTGCACGTCATCATCCTGCAACCATTTTAAGCCCAGATAAAAGCCCTTTTTCTCCCAAAATAACAATAAAGAAATAGGACCCGTGTCTGCTGCCTTACCGGCAAGCAATCTTACTGTGACTATACAAATTATGAAAATTTCATGCGACATTTGACCTTCAAATCATTGAAAGTCAAGTTCAAGGTCACAAAATGGAAGTGCACAAAAATGTATGTCGTCACCTCAGTCCTATATTCTTCTTTCTCCATTTTTTTTTTCTATTTTCAATTATATTTATACAATTGGAAAGGGGGTAATTTTCCCTTATTTTCAAGTCATGTCTGCCCGGATTATGACCAGTTTTGGTGCATTTCAGGTCCATCCATTCCATCTCCAGATATTTTCAAAGAAATTGAGTCCAATCCCAGTCTAACTCCATTCTATCCAATCAAGTTGTTTCAAGTGAAGTTCTCACTAAATTCCATCTACAATTGGCCAGCGCATTTTAAGTGCTATATTGTCCTTTGTTTTAAAACAATCATAACACAGTACATTCCAGGGATTGCTGAAATATAGCTGATCGTGGTGAAATGCATCAATCAGTCGATCATTCAGCTGAGCAGTCATCCGTTCATTTCTGGGTCTTGTCAAGCCAAACATCTTAAACAGCAATTATGGACATTACCAACTCCCTTGTTTGACTGACATATCTCTACTTCACAGAAATGAGGTAATGAGCTAAAACTTTTCTGCAGCTACATGGATTTGTTCTTAGGTTTTAACAAAAGTCTGGGAAAGGTAATAATGGCTTTGACCTGACCCCCCAGGTCTTGCTCACACAATAAATGCAAATTGCAGTCAAATTATAATTTTTCATGTATGAGCACCATGCTGAATACAAGGCAGAGAAAAAAAAATACTATGAACGAAATTCTAGAATATCTAACCCTGAAAAAAGAAAAAAGAAAAAAAAAACAGGATTTGAGGTTTAATTGGATAAAATATGAAACAAAACTCAGTGTGAAACCCCCTCTATCGATGCATTTTTCTCTGATTAGAGTCAATCGGAACATTCAAATCAAGTCAAGGGCTCATTTCTGGGAACTTGATGGGGAAGCCTTGCAGTCATCCATTCACACGCACACAGTTAACTCACCATGGCAGAAGATATCTGCATCTACGCTGCGGAACTTCTGAAAATGGGGAAAAAAGTAGAAAATAGTTATTCTAAAATAGTACTTCACTTGATCTTGTTTTAGTAGCAGTTTAAAGGTTACATAGTGCCAGTCATTAGTCTCTTAACTATGCAGGGACCTCAACACAAATAATTTTAAACAACCCCAATTGCAAAATAGTTGGGATTAAGTGTAAATTGTGAATAAAATCAAAATGCAATGACTTTCAGCTCACATGAGCCTATATGTTATTTACAATAGAACACAGATAACATTTCAAACGTTGAAACTGATACATTTTACATTTTTATCCACAAAATGAACTTATTTCACATTTTCTGGCTGCAACAGGTCTCAGAGAAGTTGGGACACAAGTAAAAAAGGGCTTAAAAAGCAATTAATATTGAAGAGAATCAGCTGAAAGAACATTTAGCTAGTAATTAAGTTAAGCGGCATCAGGAATCCCACCGTGTCACGGGATTCCCGCAGGATTCCCGTGGGATGGGAGTCAACTTTACTATTAATCATGTGATTGGGACGGTACAGGAGTAAAAAGTTAACGGAAACAGACGGGAGCAGGAAGCGAAATTTTTATTCCCACTGGAGTTCCGGACCCCAACAGAAACTCATTTGCGTACATCCAATCAGCAAACTTGTGCCGGACCTCTGAAGGAGTGTCTCGAGACAGTTACATATTTGTCTCTCTTCCCTGGACTTGCTCTAATAATGCATGAATAAGCGAGATTGCGTCAGCTTACTCCAGAAAATATGAATGCTCTGAACAGATGAATATCAATCCTAGCTAGAAACATTAAAAAATGATGGGCAAGATTGGAAACGGCCACTGCATTTTCAAGGACATGAAGATTTATTCAAGACCTCTTTCTAAGTATAAGATCATTAGGCTGTATCACACCCCTCTGCCTGAGTATAGCTACGGCCCCCTACTTACAATGATGCAGAAAGAAAGCACCTTAAACGCGAAAACCTATATTAACACCTGACAGCAAAGTGCGAATACGATTCATTAACAGCACTTGCCAAACCTGCCAGTATGTTTATAATGTCCAGTAGCGAGGCTAGATTAAAATAATCTGTAGGCCTACAGAGCATTTATATTTACTTGACTAAAATAACGCAATCTTGGTTATTTCTACTTTATATTCATTGGATTTAGTTCGGTGTCACTAACTAGTTAATTACTGATATGATCAGTGCAGGATAAAAAAAAGTGTTGAGTGCAAGACCACAATCATTGTAACCAGCTCATTTTACTAGCTTCAGATATTTGAAAAAATACATTCAGAATGCATTTATCTAAATGGCAGGCTAGCCGAATGATTTGCCCAACAGTTTTGCTGAGAGCAAGGCAGGCATCTTCGATGTAAGTGCAGTAGTCTGAGTATGGACTGCGCAGTCAGTGGTTCCAAACTGTGCGTCGGTGCAAGGCTCGTAAAGACAAAAAGATGTTTCAAGATACTCCTTCAGTGGTTCGGTGCAAGTTTGCTGATTGGCTGTACGCAAATGAGTTCCTGTAGGGGTCCGGAACTCAAGTGGGAATAAAAATTTCGCGAGCGGGAATCAACCAATAGGACATGCTTTGCACACCAAAAAACATGACAGGCACACCGCCATTTTTGTTGTTTTCTTTCCAAAGCCGACACAGCAACGTAAGTCAAAAGAACTACACGGCCCAAAAGCCAACAGTGCTTCCGGCTGCCGCTTGCCTGCTCCCGCTGAAAATAAAAACAGCAATGGAAGGAGCAAGCAGCAGCAGCACAGAAGCTGAAAAAAAATAAACTGCAAATTAGAGTAAGGAACAACGACATTTCTGTAAAGCTACTTGAACTACAGGGGAAATCGCAGATTCAAGGTAACAGATGAATTGTTCCTGTTGGCATTTTTTAAAAATAAAACTGCAGACCACAAAGTAATCTTAAAATAATCAGGAGAAGATCAAATCAAATATAGTGTATGCATAGTGACTAGAAGGAAAAAAAAATGGGAGCGGTACAGGAGTGGGAGTCATTTTGAATGGGACCGGGATGGGAGTGGGAGTGACTTCACTGGGAGTGGGACGGGACAGGAATGAAAATCCACTCCCGTGTCAACCTCTAGTGTGTAACATGATTGGCGATAAAAAGGATGTTTGAGAGGCTGAGTTTCTCAAAAGTAAAGATAGCCAGAAGCTCTCCAACCTGTGAAGGCTTGCGTAAAAAAATTGTTGAATACTTTAAAAACAATGTTCTTCAATGTCAAATTGCAAAGGCTTTGAAGGTTTCATCATCCAAAGTGCATAACATCATCAAAAGATTCAAAGAAACAGGAAAATCTCTGTGCGTAAGGGACAAGGCGGAAGACCTTTACTGGATACCCATGATCTTCGGGCCCCCAGACGCCACTGCACTCACTGGCATAATACTGTAATTGGCATTACTAAATGGGCCCAGGAATACTTCAAGAAACCACTGTCTGTAAACACGGTCCTTAGTTAATATTTTCCTTAGTTAACGTTAGCTAGCATACTAGCTGCTGAGATGGCTACATCCAAAGCACAACTTGGCCTAATGCGCGATGGCACACAATACATGGCAGCCTAGCCATAATGACATTATAAGTAAGCCTCCGTGCGTACAAGTGCTACCCAGAAGCTGATTGCTTGGTATGCAAATGAGAAACACTGTTTCCGTTTGCAGCCCTAATGAGTGACGTCCTAGCGGAGCCGCCTTGATGACGCTAAGAGATTGCATTTTAATTTTCATTGGGTCCCAAAAAGAGTGTTGTGTCATGTATCTGAAAATGCAGGGGGCTGAGAGGTGCTGTTTCCTTTACTGCATTTGATTATTGTCCCATGCACTGCAGGATAAGTCTTTGAAAATGTAAAATGTCGTCATCATTGCTGTATCATTATTATTTCCAAGTGATTAGACAACAGCATTTTCATCATAATGTTGACCGAAAAAGAGCGTGATGACATGTAGATGTAAATGCAATAGACTGGGAGAGCCATTTATCTTATTGCATTTGAATATTGTCCCCAGTAGAGCAAGTTCAGTCCTTGCAAATTAAATGTTGAATGCCGTTTTCAATATCATTTTCAAATAGTCAGAGAATAGCATTTGTATTTTCATGTTGACTCTGAGAGAGCGTGTTGACATGTCAGTGTAAATTCAATGGGCTGGGGGTGCTATTTTGCTTATTGTATTTGAATATTGTCCATTGTATTGCAGAGCATGACGTGGAAAATGAAATGTCAAACAGCTTTTCATTATTATTTGAATATAGACATAGATTTCCCATATATTTATGTGAAAATGAAATAGGTTATTGGATTAATGCATTTTCAATTTAATATCGTCTCAAATAACTCAGTCATAAGTGGAAAATTATAATGCAGTAGTGGGATTACATTTTCATTTGAATTATGTCCACTATGGGCTTCCATACAGCCGGCGGTAGACCGCTTTACATATTCTTCATCGATCTATCACTAAATGTGATTTCTGGATTCCTTTGCCATTCTATTCTGACGTGAAACTAACCAATGGGTACTCTCGAATTACTAAGAACCCTCCCATTCTCTTAGACTGCCGTCTTCATACAGTCTGAGGTCACGTCTACACTGCTCATATCCTATCTTAATCCCTGAACGTTCTATCTCCCATGATTCATAGGGGTTCAACGGACTCGCCGGTCTACTCCTTCTTGTCGAACTGTTGCTCACATCCATTTTCACTGAACCGAGTAGTAGCTTGTGGTTAGGGTCTGTGGTACAGCGGGATGTGTACAAACACCTACATAGTTTTTTTTTCAAATGTAGAGGCTAGCTAACCTATTTTTTTTTATTTGGCCAAAACATTCTTTAGCTTGACGAAGGCATGATATTTATTTGGGTGGCTACACACGTTCCTACAGCCAAAGTAAAAAAAAAAAAAAAAAAAAGCATGACAAGCCTAGTTGCAATTCATATGCGGAAATGATTAGCTAGAAAACTTTGTATCAAATTGTTTTTGATTCTGGCGTGCAGGTTCCATGTTTTGCACAAGGGTAAAAACCCAGCCATCACCCGCTCTACTACTGAATGATATCACATTCACTGTGGGCAACAATCATTATTCAGAGCACAGAAGTACAGTCTCCAAGCTTCACTTCTCAAGCTGGAAATCACCAACGCACAGAACGAAATAAAGTGCAATCCTTCCACTGCTGTAGCTGACAAGCCAAATATTTGACACACGAATATAGCCCATTAAAGCTGAGGTTTTTAAAAAGCCAGGATTACGATTATGCACCTTTCAATAATCACTAACCCTACTGGTAAGCCCCTCCACTGCTCCATATCAACTTGTTCAAAAGTGCAAACATTAGCTTGTATAACAGCTAAATGTGTGGGTTTCAATATGCATTCAATATGCTGCTGCTGCTATCATGGTTCATTTAGGTAAAATTATAACTCGCAAATTTGTTTTTCCGCTGTGCGGAATTGGAGCACAAGGATGTGAAATTTTGCACCATGTTCGGTGTGATTGGTTAAACCCTGAGCCCATTTTTTAGGTTTCTGCTCCAATATTAGAAACTCATAATAAAATGGGAATATCTCTGCAACCACAATGTCTATTTGAATAATTTTGGTGTCATAGTAAATGGGGCACTTGTGTGATTGGTTAAGATGTGTTAATATGAGTATATGTGATACTGATGAAGAGTAAATGAAGATGGCACACAGAAAAAAATGTAGATTTGCCTCAAAAAAGCATTTTCAGGATGAATATCCCTTTGAAAATGATGCAGCTGCAGCTCTAAACCTTTATCAGACCACAGTACAACATATGAACATTATCTCTGCAAAGGTTGACTCTGATAAAGTGAAGTACAACAAAATTAGAGAGGTTTTAGTCCAGAGAGTTCAGACTTGAACCTAAATCTTGAGTGGCACTACAAGCCATACTAGTTGCGAAACTGACCACAAACCGTGGAAGGTTAAAGGGGTTAGTGTGGTGGCGTTAGGGTGAGGTCGCACGTGACCCCGAAGCTCTCTTGTCAACATATTATCCCTCACATGCTTGATAAACTGGTCTCTTAACACCATGTCTGGGTTGGGAAAACATTGGGGGGCTTTCAGCCAGACCATCTCCAGTAACGACATCAACACATGCGAGAACTCTTGTAAGGACTCTCCCTCTAATTGCCGTCGCAGGAAGAACTGCTGCTGTAACGTAATGTATGACTGCAAACATCCGTACGCCTCGAGTAAGATAGTAAAAATTTTTTCTGGATCATCCCACTCATGGCTATGATGAAATTTCATTTCTGCCTTGGCTTCCCCATCTAATAAATCAAAAATGAACAAAGTCTGCTCTAACCGAGACAAGGGCCCCGCTCCCAATGAGTGTTGTGCCTCCTCTACCCACTCTTCTATTATAAGAGGGTCTTGACCTACCTTGCCTGAGAACCAAGGGCGTTTGCGCTCTGTTGGCACGATGACATAGCGTCCAGTTACAGGAGAAGAGGTGGGAACACGGCCAGTCGATTGAGCTACCAAGGCAGGACCAGTGGGTGGGACAGCTGGAACTGGGAGCTCGACCCCTACCTCAGGAGCAACTGGGGAGGCAGAATCTACTTGCTCAGGGGCTGGCCTCCGTTTCAGCTCCTCTATAAGCTGTTGGTTATCTGCTTGGAGTTTTTGTACCAACTCTGTTAAGGCTCTGACTCGCTTTGCTAACTCCTCAGTGGACATGGCGACGGAGCACTGCACAAGGATAAATATCAAACAAAAACAAAAAAAAAAACAATTGTAAGTCAGAGAGGAAAAGAAAAAAGAAACACAAAAATGTCAACCACCCAATTGCCACCAATTAAAACATTCGGGGGTCCACAACAGGTCAGTGTGTGCTTGAGGTCTTCGGACTGGATGCCAGGTTCACATGATCCTTATTACAGTACAATCGCCGTTTTCCCTGATAACCTTAAGAACAACAAAAGGAGCCTGGAATGACACAAATTTAATACAGCCTCTTCTCACCCTGTTCGCAGCGCCAAATGTAACCTGCACAGAGCCAACCCTTCCACTCTAAAGGCAACTTTACCCCAGGTCAAACCCCTCAGGCCAGTCAGATGAGTGACATAACTGAGGCCAATGTGCCAAAAATAGAGTTTATTTAAGTCTTTTTCTTATTCCAGTCACTAAGGCACAGGTAAAATTTGACAGTATACAGACACCCCGCACAATACATTAACTCATTAAACAGAAGCAAAACTTTAGAGGAGTTGACAAAAGAAATCCTCGAAAGGCAGCACTGCCCAAGAAGAGTGAGAGGGGCAAATGGACAACCACCACTAGGCAGTGGAATAAGATGCGGTAGTGGAACAGGTCGACACAAGATTAGGCGGTGAGGGAGGAAGCAGTAGGACGAACAGGTCAGCAACTGACCGAAACCCCTAAGCCTATTCACACATACATACAAGGGAACCCTCTTCAGTGGTCAACAACCGAGTGGCTCATTACTAGCCTAAGTGGCATGACGCTCTCTATGCACAGAAGAGAGGTAGGTCAACTACACACAAGCTGCCGGATAGCTCACTTGGTAAAGGCACTGTGTTGCAGTGCAGAAGTGACCAACACGTCGCGGGTTCGAGCCCCGGTCGTACCAACCGGCAGTGGTCGGCAGCTTTTACAGAGTAGCACACAACTGGCTATTGCGCTACAGGGTTGCAAATTGGGAAGGGACTGCAGGGAAAGGGAAATAAATAAACAGCTTTGTTCGTTGCTCATGCGCCTCCTGTTAGCGAGACAGGCGCTCGTCAGGAAGCCTGATCATGTCCGGGTATCCTCCGCCCTCATTCTGAACTTGCAAAGATTCAACCAATGTGTGTATCAGAAGCAGTGGCAGACAGGCCCGTGCTTCGGAGGAGAGCCGTGAACTGTTTTCACTCTCCTGAGTTGGCAACAAGGGGGTCGCAAACGAGCAATCTTTGTACATAGTTCACCAATTGGGCATTCCAAAATCGGGTGGGATTGGAGATGCCAAATTTAAAAGGAAAAAAAAAAAAGAAGAAGAAAAGTTAACTACTCACACTAGTGAAATACACTCCAGAGCGGGCACACAAATGGACCAAATAAATTATCTACACACACTACTGGGATACAACCCAATGCAGGCGCGCAAGTAAAGAAGTAGGTTACACTCACGCACAAAGCATTACATGCCCCCTAAATGTTGCTGACCCCACTCAGGGAAGAGGGAGGGAGGTAAGGGCCGGACCGTAATACTGCAAATAAGCAGCTAGGCCCCCAACACAGGAGAAACAGGGCAGGGCAGTTTGCCAGGGGTTATTAATTTATCGCAGGCAGTGGACTAACCAAACTTTAAACCACAAAAAAAAAGAAAAAACAGCTAAAACACAACGGGGGTGTTTGATTTTAGACAACTATCTTTTAAAAAAAAGGGAGAAAACAGCGATTGACTGCGCCGCAGTGAGAGACTGGAACGCGGCCCACACTAAGACTTCCAAGTCCAGTGCTGCTGTAGGCCTAAATGGTCTGCTGCTGGAACAGGTTACTGACCAACATCGCCAAGGCTACCAGCACGACCCACGTAGTTCAGTCACGCAGTCAATGGCTCCTTGCGCTGATAGAAGAGTCAAATGGTGGAAAATGCCCTGATGACAGTGAATTAATCAGCTTGCAATAAGCCAACACTATGAGGCAGAACGCAGAGGACAAACAATTCTCCCAGCGAAACGACCAGCGAATCTCGTGGTTCAATTAAAAACACAACACAGGAGACCGCCGCGGTAACGGATAAGTGGTTACCTTGCAAAACCTAAAACTACAAGGGAGCATGCAGAGAACAAAAACTTCTTCAAGCACGGTCTGCTACCAATGTTCTCCTCCAAAAAGAAAGGAAGCATGTCACAAGCAAAACACAGCCCAGGAAGGGCGGAGCGCTGTTCAGGGAAGGGAGAGGGGGGTGTGTGTGTGTGTGTGTTGGGAAATGTGGTTGCTTTGGGAAATACGGTATTGTAATCCTGACACGCATGTGCACGCGCCAAGCATTTCAGTAATAACAAACATTGAGCTGTTTGTGATGTGTAAAGTGACACTTGACTTGCTCTTTTTGGTGTGGTCAATAGCCTACATAAAGCCAACAAAAAAAACGAAAAATGCTACTGCATCAAGAAAATGGAACGGCTTGTGACACAGGAGAGAAAAAGAGCCTCAGGCATGTTACGGCCAGATCTCAGCCGCCAAGAGGTGGTGCGTCATTTGCACTGTCACCATTCAACAATCAGTCAAGTGTCTATCCAAGAATGGAACAGAGGCACCGTCACTGACCGACCCCGCTTAGGGCAGCCACGAGTGATGGCAGCTCAAGAGCGCCACATCTGGTTACAGCCTGTATGTGACAGATTCCTGCCAGCAACCGAAACTGATCATGAGATGAGGGGTCCGAGACGATTGAGTGTGAGTGCAAGTACCGTTTGACGCCATCTATATGAGCAACACATGCGTGCACACAGGCTCTACAGAAAACCCAGTTTTGGCCCATTTACGCATGGCTGCCCTTACCGTGGTCAGTCAGCGACAGTCCCCGTTTTCCATTCACAGGCAGAAACAAGGAAATAACGTGCTAAAAAATAAAACACTGGGGCAGGTGCCCACAATCAGAAGTGAAGAGTTCCGACTCCGGTTTATAGGCAAAAACTGGGTTTTCTGTAGGGGCCGTGTGCACGCATGTTTTTCTAACGTAGACAGCATCAAACGGTACTTGCGCTCACCCTCAATCGTCTCGGACCCGTCATCTCATGATCAGTTTTGGTTGTGTTGAGGATTTTATTTCAGCATTGTTTGTTATATTCGATAATATTGATTATAGATCTATTTTATCATTTTCTCATACTAATAATCAATAATTATATTATGCAGGCAGCAGAAAGACACACACACACACACACGACACACACACGCATACATACAAGTAATTCATATACTGCAGTGCAAACACAGACAAATATACAAACAGGGCAATTCAGTTCACACTTGCATGAGCAGTACACACACATAAGCAGGCTTTTTGCTTAGTTGATTCAAAAACCATAATCATAAGATGTATGAGATTTCTGCAGCTTTGATCAATATTTGTTCAGCAAAATCATTATTTGCTACTGAAAACATACTCAATTGAATTATTTGTTTTTAATTTGATATGCATCAAATTCATCCACTGGTATCTTTTTCTTTTGGCTGTATTTTCTGTCTTTGTATCTCTGATCTCTGTATATTTTCCATCTGGGTGAGACAGTAAGTGTCCATTGTAATGCGCATGCATCTCCTGCGTGATTCATGCGTGACATCAAATTCAGACGGATTACCTAATTGCAATCTCAAGTTACTTGACCAATTGTAATGAGGGGAGGGACCATATTTTCCTGTATAAAAAACTGTATGCCATAGCTGAGTTGAGGAGTTTTTGACAGGGTTAAAGAAAATCGGGAGTACTTCAGACAGTTCGTGAGGGACCAGATCGGGAGAGGAGGAACCCAGCTTTGCATTTTTCATCATGACACAATAAAGTCTAATTTTTCCTTTTTTAAGAATCTGTCTCTCTCCAATTGCTTGAGGATGGGGGAATCTCAATATGTTGAAGAAAATCCACAACAGTTGCTGTCAGGAATCCGTCACGTACAGGCTGTAACCAGTTGTGGCGCTCTTCAGCTGGCATCATCACTCGTGGCGGCCCTAAGCAACCCTGGATCACAACCCTGGATCACAACACTGCTTCCAGAGGCTTGTACAGTGGGCACGATGCATGACAGGGATGCTGCTTCATGCGCTTCCTTTCTTACCCTATTATGCCCATCACTCTTGATTAGGGTATATCTATACTCATTAGACCAAATGACCTTTTTCCATTGCTCCGCAGTCCAATCTTTATGCTCCCTTGCAAATGAAACTCATTTAAGTAGAATACAGAAAGAGATCTTCGACCATTCCTCTTTGCACAATCTCTCTAAATCATCCAGCGACCTGGGTCCTCTCCTCTGCACTCTCCTCTTCAGCTCACTCCACAGGTTTTCAATGGGGTTGAGGTCTGGGGACTGAGATGGCCATGGGACGAGCTTGATTCTGTGTCTGGTGAACAATTTCTGCGTACATTTGGCCACGTTTAGGGTCATTATCTTGCTGAAAGACCCAGTGACGACCCATCTTCAGCTTTCGGGCAAGAGGCCACCAGATTTTGATTTAAAATGTCCTGGTATTTCAAAGCGTTCATGATGCCATGCACCTTAACAAGGTTCGCAGGGCCTCTGGAAGAGAAACGGACCCACAGTATCACCGATCCTCCCCCATACTTCACAGTGGGCATGAGGTGCTTTTCTGCAGACCTACTTAAGAGTGTTTGTTGCCAAAATGCTCTATCTTGGTCTCATCTGACCAAAGCACACGGTCCCAATTGAAGTCCCAGTACCGCTTAGCGAACTCCACACGTTTGCGTTTATGATTGTGAGTTCCAAAAGGTTTTTTCCGTGAATGCCTCCCAAACAGCTTGCTGGCATGTAGATAGCGCCTGATGGTTGTTTTGGAGACTTTGTGACCCCAAGATGCTACCATTTGTTGCAATACTTTCACAGTGAGCTTTGGAGAACATTTTATTTCTCTTACCATCCTCCTCACAGTGCGTGGTGGCAAAATAACCTTGCGTCCTCATCCAGGCTTCTTTACCACTGTTCCAGTTGTTTTAAAGTTCTTAATGATTCCTCTGACAGTAGATATGGGCAGGTGCAGGCGACATGCATACACAACGAACTGCATTTACCATGCTATTAAATGTATAATTAGCCAACAGTCTACTTCACATGATGTGATGTGGTAGATCATTTTTACCACAGTGATTGCAAATCATAGTAACTTAAAAAAAGTCAGCCAAAACACAAGTCGTTCACCTCTTTAAAGTCACTCTTGAACAAGTACTCATCCATCATTGTGGCTTGATCACAGTGGATGATCATGGACGTCTCCGTGGCATGGTCTCGAGTGGTGACCGTGATCTGTGTACTGGCATCATTACAGACTGCAGTCCGCTGTTGTAATCCTGGGACATTGGCATCAGATCTCCCAGATGCCAAGTGGAACTGGTTAGCTGGATTAAATTGAATTAGTGGGGGGAAAAAAAGAACACTTATTAATAGATGGGTCAAGAAATCTTGGACTACTAATTGCCTAGCTGAGGATCAAGACAATAATAAGTTTGCCATTAAAAATATCTCCTATAATTCCCAAAGTCCAAATTTTAGTTATTGTAGTCTCTAAAGTGGTACCTTCTCAAATGCTTTCTGAAAATCCAAGTGTTTGATATCATGGGCCCTGCTCTGGTCATAAGTCTTTGTGGTCGATTCAAATATTCCAAAAGGTTTGTCAGGTATGACCTTCCCTTGTGGAGTCATGTTGGCTATCCCTCAGGATGTTCCTAGTTTCAGGAAATAATTCCAATTTGTCTTAAATGACAGGATTATGGAGATGACCTTAGCAAATTGAGTACACTTGGGTATGTGCCATCAGACCCCACAGCCGAATTTCGCTTTAATTTTTGTCATTTGTTTATTCGTAGCCTACTTCATTATCCCCAAACTCAGTTTCCAGACTTTCCACAAAAAAAATGCGAACATTGGAAATCCTTACAGGCCAAATCCAAGGGCTCCATCTTTCACACTGCCCTACCCGTTGCCACTACCCGCTACCCGTGAATTACACATTTTGCACCTTCTACTATCCCTAAACTGCATCTTGCGGCCACACTACCCGCTATGCATTATGCCAAATCCCTTATTTGCACCTGGAGGTGTGTCCGGGTCCTCAAATCTTTTTTAAATTTTACAATATTCAGCCTTATTATTTTCCCTAGCTTATCTATATTTTAAAAAGAATATTGTATTACCTGAAACTCTTTGCAAAAACTCGAGTCATTTGCTGTGACTTTTTTGTGATTTATTTTTGCTCTCTTCTGAAATATATTTACACTGTAAATCAAGTAGAACCCCTTGAATCTACTCCCACATACCATTCAGTCAAGCTATCGAGTTTCCACCCCTCTAATGTTAAAGTTCCCTATAATTACAAATATCCTTTTCCTTGGAGATGAGGGCATCAGGGTGCTCACAGACACACAGACACAGACACCGTAAAGTGTGCACACCCTTCCCTGCACGTCATCATCCTGCAACCATGACATAGCTTTGGCCACATTTTAAGCCCTTTTTCTCACAAAATAACAATAAAGAAATAGGACCTGGGTCTGCAGCCTTATCTTACTGTGACTATATAAGTTATGAAAATTTCATGCGACATTTGACCTTCAAATCGTTGAAAGTCAAGTTCAAGGTCACAAAATGGAAGTGCACAAACATGTATATCGTCACGTACAGAAGTAAACCAGACGCGCTCAAAGCCCGCTATGGAAAAGGACTATAAAGGTGCTAAACAGCTTGGACAGTCAATGCAGAAAAAGCGCACCTAACCGAAAAAATCAACAAGGACTATTCCGGCAAAAAGCAAAAGCTGGAGCACACAGAGCTCAGAACACAATCTCTTTATTGAAAAGACTGACGTTTCGACGTCCACTGACGTCTTCCTCAGAGTCAGATGATGTATGAGAGATGACGCACCGGGGGGTTTTAGATACCCTTCACTTAATTACATCATACCAAATACAAGGTGCGCATGCGATGGTAAATAACAGGTAATGAAAACATATTACATAACATCATCAAGAAGAAAGAAAACCAACAAAGTGGTAATATTGCCTTCAGTAAATGGCACAGATGCAAAGACAAAGTATAAGACATGCGTAAATTATAGAAAACAAGTCAAATTGAGGCCGTCGTTTAACCCATTAGGCTCGACACAATTCAAAGTGTGTATCCAGAAAGCTTCCCGGCGAAGCATTTTCTGGACAATATTTCTGCCCCTTGAGGACACTCGCACTTTCTCAATCCCCCAGAATTTCAGAGACGAGACTGACCCATGATTAACTTCGGCGTAATGACGTGCGATAGCATAATCCATATTTCGTGTACGGATAGCAGTCTTGTGTTCAGCTATGCGCTGTTTTAAGGCTCTCTTGGTCTGGCCAATGTAAATTTTAGAGCAAATACATTTTTGTACACTCCATGGGTGGTGTTACAATTGATGAATTCTTTTATTTTATATTTTCCCCCGTACGCGGAAAATAAGGGATAATAAGGGGTGTTTTTTTACCCCAAAATGCCTATGTTTGATAAGATGCTTAAATAGTGAAGGAGATGAGAAAACAAGTTGTAATTTTGAACAAATAAAGCCAAGACATATAAATTTGTGAAGCACAAGTTTCATTACTATGGGTAACCACACACATGGGGGAAAAAAAGTGACTTTTTAAAGCCATGACCCTTTTCGGGGTCTCCTAACTCCACTATTATACCTTGGGTGCAGTCAATCATCCTCAGACAGACCACACCTCAAATAGTGGTAATCCAGCACAATTTTGCCTCTGGAGAGGATCGTGGCTTCATACTTGGCCCTTGAAAACTGAATTTTTGATTTCCGCCCATAAAAAGTTTGAGAGGCTATCTTGAAAATGAAAAGTGATAGATCCATTTTTAAAAGATATTATGAAAGCCTGGACAGCCATTTTCAGCCCATATCCACGATTTGTCCCAAAGATATTGGCCTCCAAAATCCCTAAAATTTATGTTCACGATTTGCGGGGGCAAAAAGGGGGCATGGCCCTTGATTTTTGAGGGGCCATATCTCGGAAACACCTTGGAGTAGTACCCAAAAATTTGCATTTGTTCATGAAGAAAATAGAAGCCCAAATCTGAGTCTGTGACCTGGGGACAACTGGTTGACTTCATATGAAATGACCTCCCTGTAAAGGGTTAATGCAGCAGAATCCCAGAGTTAGAGATGTCACAATACCAAAAATTCAGTAGTCGGTGCCAATACCAGTGAAATTACAGGATTCTCAATGCCAATTCGATACCACGGTTAAAAAAAAAAAAAAAACTAGAAAATTGTGTCAGTTGACAGACATGCCCCCGCATACAAACATGCAAAGAACAAAACATGCATTCATGTTGTTGAAGATTCACTGGGGTCGGCTGCAAGAGTTAAAACCATGCAAAGATTAAACAACAGCCCTTTAGCCATGAAAAGCAAGACACCAAGACCTTTATAAAGGGTTAGGGAAGTGCCTGAATAGGAGTGCAAGAGAGGATATGGATTCTACATACATGTTACTTTTGAGGCTAATGCTAGAAGATATACATGTATATTACGTACCGGTGGGATAATAATAATGTTTGAAAAAATGAGATTTTGCTATTACTACTGTATGAAATGGAACACCTATTTCCGTATATGTTAACATATACTTACCTTTACAAATAATCAATGATGTAACTTCCATAGTGATAACTTGTCTACCACAAACTTGACAGTGTTCTGTAACCCATACTCTTTCAATAGCTATGGCTGGTCCTAGGTAATTGACAGTTCTCTGTGTTCCTCATTCCATGGCTCGGATGTGAGATACAACAAAGACATTTCACTCTATTTCACTTGGTCTGTGTGAGCCGAGACTTTTGGAGTTTTTGGAGTTTTTAAGTGACATATTTTTTGAGTTCTGTCCCGGAAACGAGACAAAGTCCAATTTTAGGGCTGATTTTGGT
This sequence comes from Gymnothorax reevesii, assembly GCA_029721435.1. Classification (NCBI taxonomy): domain Eukaryota; kingdom Metazoa; phylum Chordata; class Actinopteri; order Anguilliformes; family Muraenidae; genus Gymnothorax; species Gymnothorax reevesii. The sequence goes on along the minus strand of CM056579.1, from coordinate 96,588,076 downwards.
GAAAATTTCAAGAATTATGGGCAGTATATGAGATAATCTGTCCCTTCAAATATGCTTTCAATGTCTCCCATAAAGTAGTGAATGGCATTCCCAGGGTTTGATTATGGAAGAGGAAATTTTTGATTCCGGATGCAATAATGCTTTTTGGATTTGGCATCGCGGATATTTTGGGCCTACTTTCACAGTATTTGAATTTACGGAGATTGGTGGCCATAAACCCAATAAATATAACTCACACCTGCTCCAAACTGGTTTCAAATGTATTATGGAGCTTATTTCAACTCTAAAAAAAAACTTGTACGCTAAAATGAAAGAAATTACCGATAGACGGGCAGGAGCTATCTTCACCATGTCTTACACCATTGCCGGCTCACTAGAGCCCCCATCAATGGACTTTTGAATTCCTGATAGTATAAGCATATTCCAGAATGACAATGCCAAGATTCAGACTAAAACTGAGTAAAAGTAGTTCTTTGAGCATGAGGAATCATTTTCACTCAAGCTGTGCACTACAGTCTAGCCAATTGAAAGTCTTTGGGATGTGCTGAGGAATGGCTTAATGGAGTGGTTTGACTCACTCATCGTCAATACCACATCTCGGCCAAAAATGACTGCAAATCTGGTTGGAAATAAATGCTGTCATATTGTGTGCTGCTGAAAACAATACCAAAGCCAATGTGCGGCCTCATCAAAACTACAGGTGGCCAAACAAAATATTATAGAGTGCAATTTTTTTTTGGATGGGCAGTGTACGACTTGCTATATGTCTGTAATGCAAACCTAAGCCCCATCTGTGATAATACTGGAGATGCAGTTTGGCCTTCGAAGGTCACTTAAGGTCAAGTTTAAAGTCACCAAATTAAAGTTCACAATACATGACTTCCAATAAGTGTTTTATAAGATCCTAAGCTCTATTGGTAATAGCTTTGGGGATAGAAGTAATTGAAATTGCACCATGTCACGTTTGACCTCTGAAGGTCGCTGAAACTCAGGTTCAAGATTACCAAATGAAAGTTCATATATGACAGCCAACAAGAGTTCAATAAACATGTATATGCACCAACTCCAATATTTTCAACCCAGACGCCATTGAAAATTTTAACATTTTGCTTACTCGGCCTCTGCAGGTCATACGTCATAATGAAGCCATATCTCAGTCATTTTGGCAGCAATTTTAATCATTTTTTTAAATGACTTTTTTTCTGATTTCACATCCTTTGCAACCATTTTATCCATAGGAAAGCAGCTTTCGATGCATTTTCAAATTTATTTTAAATATGCAGTTTTATATTGGGTTGTCATTAGAAAAAAAATCATGAATCTAAGCAATGTTGGTTGGCAAAACTTTAAACCAGTAACAACTCGGTTGTTCCTCAAACAATCTTCATGCGGTTTTCACTGAACCACGGTTTTCACCACAGTGGTCAGGAACCACTGTAAATTCCTGACTATTCAAACGCAACCCAGATCTGTAAGTCCGTGGGTGGAACTTAACACTGCATTCAAATTCTGTAGTTTAACTTACGTGGTAACGCTGATGAAGACTGGGACAAGTCCACTCTGTCATTCGAATTGTCTTTCCCGATGTTGCTCTCTTTCGAATGACGGGTCAACAAACTTGAAGTCCAAGTTTGTCCGCTCGAACTTTTCTCAACCATTATTGAATTTGTTTGAAATCACTTGCCTATGAATTAGTCTTCAGTAAATTCGCAGTTTTCAGCGAGGCTGATATGATGAAGTCAAAAATTATATGGAATAATAAATTCAGTTTAACAGTCTCACAGTCTCGCACTTCCCTCCTCCGATGGAAAATGCAATTGTAAAGACAAATTATTAATTCCACCCGTTTATAAAGATAGTCTCATGACGTCATATTAGAGAACCAAAAACTTCACAGAAAGACTCTGAAACGTAACAGAACGCATTTAAGATTCTGCATTTTCAAGTCAGTTAATTAAATCCAGAGCAATGTCGTCAACTTAGTAAGAATATGAATATTTTCGACAGTATGATCAAACCATCATAATTTTGTTCGACTGACAGCCAATGCTCGTCATTTGTAAGAAATAAATAAAACGAAGTGTATATTTTGCCGTGAGCCGTTTTGACATTTCAACGGCCATTTCGCCGTGCCCTCCGGTACACAAGCGCAGTTATGTTTTTTTTGGAGTTCGCTATTTAGGCACCTAGCTCGCATATACATAAATTAAATAAATAATAAATATGAAAAGGTTGCCAGCTAACATCGGACTAAGAAACCAATAAACTAGCTTGCACACTGGGTTAGCAAGCTAGTTCGCCTGCTCAGCTATCTATTTGCGTTCTATACAAGTCCATAAAAACCAGTGAATCGCAATTATTTAGCGTTAGCTGTGTAGCCAGGTCAGTTATGCATTGACAAGGCTGATCAGTTGTTCGCTAGCTACCGAGTTTTTACACTAACGTTGACCAAAGATACTCAATTGATCTCTGTTCTTAAGTACAAAACTAATACAACTGCGCACAGGCACCGGAGGTTGAAGCGGTAGAAATGTAAAAACGGTTCACGGAAAAATAAACAGTGGCTAAATAAAATGCATTTAAAATAAAAAGCTCCAAGTCTTCGCCTACATTTAGTTCAGTTAAACCGGGAACACAGTGAGAGGTTTATGGCGTCGCTTATCTAGTTCACACTGTACAAGTATGTCTCTGCGGAGTAAAGCTGAAGCGGACTCAGCATCTCTTGATACCCAGAGGCCGGTACGATTTGACACACTTCTGGAATACCCTTCCGAAGGCACATCATCTAATGATAGATCGAACAGCCAGGGTCGCGTTTCCCAATAGCATAGTTGCGAAGTAAGTTAGCAACTTACGCAGTTCGTCCATTCACAGTCAATGGGCCCAACCATGTAAGTTTGCATCTGTGGTTTTGGGAAATGCACCCCAGAAGGAAGAGATAAATGGGGGCACATAACATGCAACATGCATCTTATACTGGCTATGCAATTCGAAGAATTAGAGAAGAGAGACACGTGTAGAAGTAAACTGCCAATAGAGTTCGCCCTAGGAAGCCTTGCAGCGTAAGTACAAATCGATTATAAGTGCAACGGATGCATAGGGGAACTGCGGTCAGTGTCAGTCAAATGTACCTCGGAAATAATTGACGCGGACGCCATATGGTTTTGGAGGAGAGCGCCTATCTTCTACCTGCTTCTGCTGTTTAAACGGAAGAGAAGACCGCAAAGCGAACCATCGGAAGATAACCCTTCTGCGTCGAGAAGTGCAGATCGCATCGGCGTCTGGTTATCAAAGTCCATCTTTTGCCAAGACTAGGCTTGAGACGCGTTACTGGATCACTGCCTTCGTTTACACAGTGTCTGCAACGGCTTCGCTCGTGGGACGTGGGGGAAAAAACGTGATCTGACTTTTGCTCCGGATTTTTATTCTTGACATAACTGAGGTACTTTTCCCCTGGCCCCACTCGTGACATATTTTTTGATATTATCCCAGGTGCATATCACTTTGAAAAATCGCAGCATTTTAAGCCTTGGGTAAATCGGTAAGGCTTTAGCACCGCCACTCTCATGACTGCTCGCAGTACCTTTCCATAACCATTATGAAACATAAGTTTGTTAGCTAGCCACTCAGTTGAGTGGAAGAAAACCATTTGGACCAGAATTTTTTAAAATTTTTTTTTATTTCACAGCTAACGTTACTAATTTTCCCTTAGCCGAGGCCAATTAGAGATTTTGCTTTACGCAGTGTCTACGTGAAAGAAAGTCGGACAGGGTCATAATATATCTCCTTGTCCAACAGTCGGATGGTTTCAGTATAACTCCGTGTCCGACAGTCGATTATTGTTTTTAATTTCTTCGAATCTACTGAATCTTTTAGATATTAAATATGAATGTTTAATATGCAAGGTTTGAGACAGGACATATGTGACAAGCTAGATTCAAAAATTGACTCTCTTTCTCCAACAGTCCGTTCTGAAATGTCCTCTGTCAGAAATGAGCTGAAATCATCCTTAGCCATCCTGCAGACCGCAGTTAAATCCCAGGGTGCTACAATGAAGGACCTTGAGACCTTAGCCACCTTATGCAGTGATGAGTTAGTTTCTCTATGGGACACAGTGTCTGCTCTTGAGGGAGAAGTTAAGGTTTTAAAGTCAAAATGTGAGGACCTCGAGGGAAGATCAAGACGCAATAACATTTGCCTGATTGGTCTCCCAGAGGGTCTGGAAGGCAGTCACCCCAGAGAATTTGTTTCTCAGCTCCCGCAGGAAATCCTTAATCTTGATGAAAAGCCTCTCTTGGATAGTGCCCATAGATCCTTAAGAGAGAAACCAAAAGATGGGGGGCCACCGCGACCTCTTATCATGAGACTTCACTACTTTCACGTTCAGGAAAAGATCCTGCGCCTGGCAGGGGAAGCGGCTCCACTACTGTATCAAGGCAAAAAACTTTCTATCTGCCCGGACTTTGCCCCCTCCATAGCCAAGAGGCGTGCAGAGTTTGGAAACCCCAAACGCCTCCTTAACTCCTGCCCAGGCATCAAATTTGGCCTCTTCTACCCTGCTTAGCTGAGGATCACCCTCCCAGACGGAGTTCTCCACAAATTCACACATCCTTTGGCCGCAACAGATTTTATTCACAGCAACCTGAAGAAGGCTGTCTCTCCAAATCCTCATGGTCTAGACTAATGGTCCTGATATTTGGACAGATCCTTTTCTAATCACTGCTGGTATGTGTCAGGCAGAGACTGTGAACAAAAGTGCAGGCAGGAACCACTCTTGGCCTTTTTATTTCTGTAGATTATCTTCTTATTTAGTGATTCTGGGGGCATATTGTTTTTCACCTGTCCGTCTGTCTGTCCGTCCGTCTGTTTGTCTGCTGCGGGGGGGAAAAACTTTAACCTGCAATACTTTAACCTGCCGCCGGGGGCATCAGTGTTCCACGAACAAAGCTTGTAAATTTTATTATTTTTCTAATGACTATTATTATTGAAAGCTGGTATATTGTTATTTGTCTACCTTTTCAAAATGGAATCTTTAGTTTTTATGGCCAACAATTTCTTATATCTCATAACCTACTGCACCCCCTGCTGTTGATTTAATTAATCTTGCCTGACTAGTCCAGATGGATAGGCTGTGCTTTTCTTTACTGGGACTCCTTTCATTTGCTGTAGTTGTTATGCTGCTGCTCTGGCTTAACAGGGCTCTGTTTAAACACTGAGTTACCTGTGTTTCTTTGGGGAGCACTTGGTGGTTTATTTACAGTAGGGTTCGCACATCTTGTTTGGGAAGATGCTTCAGCAGTTAAGCTATTGCTTGAATGTTCATTGGAGTTTGTTCCTGTTTCTCACTTTTCCTATTTCATCTGTCTCATTTGGTCTTCCAGTGCCACTCAGAGGGCTGAACTCATTTATACACAAAAGAGTAAATTTATCTTTTATTTTAAAGTTTTTCTTTTCGCATGAAGTGTGCCTCAACAACCAGGTTCAAGGGATCAGCTGGCTGGTAACATTATCAAATTCTGTGGCTGGAACTGCAAGGGACTAAATCAATCGGTAAAACGGAGTTAAGTGCTGCATCACCTTCATCATCTGGGTGCCCAAATAATTTTCCTGCAGGAAAAAGGTTTTTGATCATTTCAGGTTACGGAAGGGTTGGGTTGGTCATTTATTCCACTCTTCTTTTCAAAGTAAAGCTAGGGGTACTGCCATTCCAATTCACAAACAAGTATTTGACACTAACGTGTCTTTGTCCCCCGCCACAGAATGTGAAATCGTGTCAAAATGAACAATTTCTCGGTGTGACCTTGAGAATGGCGCGAATGTCACCGAAATGGACTGGCGCCGGGGTATCACCCTAATACATGTTGACATAAGATTAGAAGTAAATCCGTCGATTCGTTCTTGAGATATGTCGCTGACAAGGCTATCAGTGTGAAAATCCACAATCTCTCGGTGTGACCTTGAGAATGGCGCAAAGGTCACCGAAATCGACTGGCGCCGGGGTATCACCCCAATATATGTTAACATGGAATTTGAAGTAAATCCGTCGATTCGTTCTTTAGATACCTTGCTGACAAGGCTATCTGTGTGAAAATGCACAATCTCTCGGTGTGACCTTGAGAATGGAGCGAAGGTGACCGAAATCGACTGGCGCTGGGGCATCACCGTAATATATGTTGACATGGAATTTGAAGTAAATCCGTCGATTTGTTCTTGAGATATCTCGCTGACAAGGCTATCAGTGTGAAAATGCACAATCTCTCAGTGTGACCTTGAGAATGGTGCGAAGGTCACGGAAATCGTCTGGCGCCGGGGTATCAGACTAATACATGTTGACATCAAATTTGAAGGAAATCCGTCAATTCGTTCTTGAGATATCTCACTGACGAGGATTCAGGACGTACGGACGGCCGGACGGTCGTAAATACTATGTCCCGCCGCTTTGCGCATTCCGCGCGGCGGGGGACAATTATGTACTTCCAAACCCTGTCAGTTGAAAGGAATGGTCTGATATAGCATGAACATGCCAAAAGTGTGAAAATCGACATTCTCTCGGTGTGACCTTGAGAATGGTGCGAAGGTCACCAAAATCGACTGGCGCCGGGGCATCACCATCATACATATTGACACTGAATTTGAAAAGAATCCGAGGCTTCCTTCTTGAGATATCGCGCAGACAAGCATTTCAGTGTCAGAATCTATCATACCTCGGTGTGACCTTGAAAATGTCGCAAAGGTCACCAAATTCGACTGGCGCCGGGACATTACCCTAATACATGTTGACACCAAATTTGAAAAGAATCCAAGGCTTCCTTCTTGAGATATCGCGCAGACAAGCATTTCAGTGTCAGAATCTATCATACCTCGGTGTGACCTTGAAAATGTCGCGAAGGTCACCAAATTCGACTGGCGCCGGGACATTACCCTAATACATGTTGACACCAAATTTGAAAAGAATCCGAGGCTTCCTTCTTGAGATATCGCGCAGACAAGCATTTCAGTGTCAGAATCTATCATACCTCGGTGTGACCTTGAAAATGTCGCGAAGGTCACCAAATTCGACTGGCGCCGGGACATTACCCTAATACATGTTGACACCAAATTTGAAAAGAATCCGAGGCTTCCTTCTTGAGATATCGTGCAGACAAGCATTTCAGTGTCAGAATCTATCATACCTCGGTGTGACCTTGAAAATGTCGCGAAGGTCACCAAATTCGACTGGCGCCGGGACATTACCCTAATACATGTTGACACCAAATTTGAAAAGAATCCGAGGCTTCCTTCTTGAGATATCGCGCAGACAAGCATTTCAGTGTCAGAATCTATCATACCTCGGTGTGACCTTGAAAATGTCGCGAAGGTCACCAAATTCGACTGGCGCCGGGACATTACCCTAATACATGTTGACACCAAATTTGAAAAGAATCCGAGGCTTCCTTCTTGAGATATCGCGCAGACAAGGTTTCGGGACGTACGGACGGAGCTGAATACTATGTCCCCCGCTTCGCGCTAAACGCGCGGCGGGGGACAATCAGTGGCTTTTGTTCCTTCCAATATTATTTCTGACCCTCATGGCACATACATTATTGTTAGAGGAAGTATTTATAACACTAAACTGATTCTTGCTAATGTATGTGTACCCAACCTTTCTCAACTCCCAGTTATGTCCTCAGATCTCCTTCTACTCGGCGGAGACCTTAACTGCTGGCTGGGTCCTCTAGATCGCTCATCAAACACACTCAGTAACCAGTCAAAATCCTCCAGAACCATTCAGGTGTTTTTCCATGAATTTTCTGTTATTGACTCCTGGCGATTCTTTAATCCTACAGGCAGGGAATATACCCATTTCTCCCCAGTTCATCGTACTTTTACCCGCATTGATTATTTTCTCTTAGACAATAGACTCATACCTAATGTTCGTGCATGCACCCTTAATGCTATTGTGATATGGGAGCACACTCCTTTAACTTTATATCTATTGTTGGGAGGAGGTCATCATTCTTCTGTACCCTGGCGTTTCAACCCTCGTTTGCTGTCTGATGATAAATTTGTTTCTTTCTTTGTCAGCAAGAATAGACCTCTTTGTACCTACAAATGACACTCCGGACACCTCGCCCTCCCTACTCTGGGAGACCTTTATGGCTTTCATTTGGGGAGAGAGATCATGTCCTATACCAATTTTGACAAAAACCAGAAAGAGGAAATTGACAGAGCTCACGATTCCGATATTACAGCTTGATAGTATTCATACAGCCTCTCCCTGCCCAGCCGTATACAAAGATTTATACAGCCTTTACAAGCAGAGTTTAATAATCTCTCCGCTGTCCAAGTTGAAGAGATGTTGCTGAAATCGCAGCACTCCCTTTATGAGCATGGAGACATGGTGAGCAAATTATTATTTCATCAGTTGCGTCAATTATCGTCTGCTCACCAGATTCCTCAAATCACAACTCCCAGTGGTGTAACAACCAATCCACAGGAAATCAATAATCAATTTAGAGATTTTTACTCCTCCCTTTACAGGTCGGAACGAATGAGTGACTCTCCTCCCTTCATTTCTTTTTTTGATTCCCTTACGATCCCCACTGTTGATGCATCATCTAAGCTGCACCTTGATGAACCTTTCACCATCGAAGAGATTTTGCGAGCAACGGGTTCTATGCAGAGCTCCAAATGTCCCGGGCCGGATAGGTTCCGCATCAAGGTTTATCAGAAATCTATGAATAAAATAGCCCCTCTCCTCCTAAATATGTTTTCTCATTCCTTTGACACCAGCTCCCACCCTCAGTCTTTACTACAAGCGTCCATCTCATTAATATTGCAAAAAAACAAAAACAAAGACCCCCTCTGCTGTGGTTCCTATCATTCAATTTCTTTACTTAATGTGGACTACAAGGTATTAGCCAAGCTACTGGCCCTGTGACTTGAGACAATACTGCCATCTGTTATCTCCCTTGATCAGATGGGTTTTATTAAGAATAAACATGCCTTCTCAAATCTTAGACAGCGCCAATTTGATGTTTTGTATAACCCTTCAAATTCCAATGATACTGTAATTGTGATTAGCTCAGACGCTGAGAAGGCTTTTGACAGAGTCAAGTGGGAGTATCTTTTTTATGTTTTGAAGAGACATAAACATAGTCGTGTTTCTTGGTCACTCGTTTACGTCGCTATACAGGCAGTGACTGCCATGTAGAATTACATCATGAAGACCCACATAATAAGCTTTTCATGTATGCCTAAACTAATAAAAAGAAAGATCTGAAACAGTTGTGAAATTATTGTATTTTTCATTGGTGATAAATCTCACAAGATAATTACAATTTACAACACAAGAATATTACAGAAGGCACTTTTATCAACAAACCTACACAGTTGTATTCTCCTGCCTTTTGCAGCAATATTCATTTGAAGGGCTTTAATAAAACGTTTCATGCATAAGTTAACATAGAAACGCAAGTTTGTAACTTAAATAGAAGAAAAAATCGCTTTCTTGTGCTAGCTGGCTAATTAGTCGTCCCACTGACTTGAATAGACCGCTGACTAACAACAAGCGCTAGCAATTGAAAATGGTCACCAGCGAGCTACCTTGGTATCCTTACCATCGCGGGGACTGCATTGACTTAGTAGTTTATAAAATTAACACGGTGGCTAACAAGCTAGCTACTTGTAATTGACATTCAACAACAATACTTCTTACCTGCATCATATTTAAAACAGTGGACAAGTTGCTTTGTCTGTTTATACAGAGCTCAAAAAGACAAGGAGGGGAGAAAGGCTTGGCTGTTAAAAATAAGGAGGAAAAAAAACGTTTTCTCTGTCCCATCGATCGTGCTGTGCAGTGATCATTTCTGAGAGCAGTGTTTTTGCGGGACAGGGGTAAAGGTGAAGCTGAGGAAAGGAGTAGCCAGAGTTAACTAGCGCTTCCTTTTATCAACATTGGTATTAGGCATATGATTCGATATAAACAATTCGGTTGATGGCAAATATGCTCAAACAGGGTACAATGAATTGAGGAAACCAGGGAGTAATTTGATAACGTATTCGGACATTCATCGATATTTCTTATAATGGCGAGAACGTACGAGCAATTATCTTATCAGAGGGTCATAAGCCTCGGTCAAGTTAACAAAGCAATTATTTAATCAACGAGCACTGAAGAAATTCACTTCCGGAATTTAAGTCGTTGTGCATCAAATCAATCTGTTTCACGTGCATCACGGTGGATTTCCCCTCTAGTGACACGGAAATCAATTATGACTCGGGAATTCTCAGGCTTGTCTTTATTAAGGGATTGGAAGCAATGGAATTGCATAAAGACGTTTCAAATGGTCTTATGCAAACAATTTAAGTGGTCATGAAATCCATGCTCTGTTTCAAATCCCTTTGTATAGATAAGCACGAGAAGTTGGGAGTCATAATCACTTTCCATGTTCCTTGTGGTGACGTCAACCTTTACGCAAGTGAAACTGAAATGCACAAGGAATTTAATATCGCATGAGAATCTCATTAAGTCTGCAACAAATAATTGCGGACTACGGTGAATAAACTTAAAAAATGCGTGGGACCTACGCTGAATGCGTGAGACTCGGCATCTCTGTTAACATTCTGCTCGCACTTTAACGTTGACACTAAGTCACATTTTGATCTTTCCATTAGAAGTGTGCCGCTTTCCATCCTCCAAAAAGCACGGATTTAGGGAGACAAGATATCGCTCTGCAAAGCAATACAAAAATAATGCCGTCTCGCATGCAAGTGTTTTTGAAAATGTAATTTTAAAGTAGGCGAAAATGAATGGGAGTCTATGTGCGAATTTTACTTCTGTGTGCTTCAATTGTGCGCAATGAGGTAGATATACTGAGCAACAAAGGAAACTCAAGTTAATTGAAGACAGACCGGAAAATAAGTTTGTGCGTAATTATTACAGAAAATCTAATTTATTACTACCGCATGCACATTTACACTCGCTTCATCAAGCGTATTTGTTTTGCGGTCACTTTGACTGAGTAACGATAAGAGTACATTAACTAACAAGCTAATTTGCGTTTCTTTTGTCGCTCAGTATCGTTGCTTGAGCGAACCCTATCAACAATCTACTGTAATTGGCTTCGTATGTCTGTGGTTGGCACCTTCCCTCGTGGAGCCAAGGATGTTTTATGCATAGAGCACATGAACCACAACTACTACTTCTTTATCGTCTGAAATTATGTGGGTGTATAATAAAGCCAAGTTGAGTGTATTTCCGCCTCCTTCTGTAGTGGTGGCGAACTACTTGCTTAAGGTTGAATTGCCTCACTGTGGGAACACTTGCGCACAGAAAAAGTTGCCGGCAAAATGGTGGCGGTGGGGGGGGGGGGGCGGGGGGGGGGGGGGGGGGGGGGCGGTGGGGTGGCCGAAGTTTAATTTATCGTGGCTATGACCACCCCTGGCCACCCCCTAGCTCCGCCCCTGCCTAGGTCACTTTGCTGTATACCGACCCACTCGCCTCTGTCAGAACACAGAACAAACCATAATTATTCAGATTATTTCCCTCTCTCCAGGGGCACGAGACAGGGGTGCCTTATGTCTCCTCTGCTCTTCGCTGTGGCCATCAAGCCCCTTGCCATTGCACTCCGCTCCAACCCTGGCATCTTTGGGGTTATGAGACATGGCATTGAGCAGAGGGCACCACTTTACGTGGATGATTTGCTCCTGTATATTTCCAGGCCAAATGTATCTGTACCTTCTTTGATCTCAATTTGGTCGTATTTCCGGCTATAAGCTGAATTTTGATAAAAGTGAACTCTTTCCCTTAAATGCTGCTGCCCGAAAATTCTAGCTGTACACACTACCATTCAGGGTAGTTTTAAATAGTTGCATGTACCTGGGAGTTCGGGTTACCGATAAATTTGAGACCCTATTCAAGTGTAACTTCACTCCTCTTTTCGCGAAGGTACAGCAGGATTTAGAGAGGTGGTCTTTGCTTCGTTTATCTGTTGCTGGTCGTATTAATACGATAAAAATGAATCTTTTGCCCAAATTTTCCTTTCTTTTTCAATGTGTCCCTGTCTTTATCCCTAAATCTATTTTTCAGAAACTCGATGGAATTAATGCGGATTTCATTTGGGATAGGAAAGTTCTGAGATTTTGCAAATCCAATTTACAGCGACCAAAGAAGTTGGGGGGTATGGCCTTACCCAACTCCCTTTTTATTACTGGGCAGCTAATATACACATATTTCAGCACTGGTTACAGGCTGATGCTGTGGGTGATGCTTTGGCTTGGTTAGGACTAGAGGCGGCCTCCAGTTTGCCATCTTCCTTAGCTGCGCTGCTTTACACCCCTAGGGGGCTTCCCCCCTCAGAATTCTGTAAAAACATTTTAGTTAAGTCAAGTTTAAAAATTTGGAATCAATTCCGTCGCCAGTTCAGGTTGTTGACCTTCTCATTACAAGCCCCCATATTTAGAAACCCTGTTTTCCAGCCTTCTATTGTAGATGGAGCTTTCTCTGTCGTCTGGTGCGAACACGGTATAAAATCATCTGAAGATCTTTATATCAACGGTACCTTTGCCTTCTTCCGACAGCTCTCTTCAAAATTTAATGTCACTAATAGTCATTTCTTCAGGTACCTGCAGATCCGTAATTCTATACGAGACACATCTCCCCAATTCCCCTTCCTATCAGCCCCTATCACGGCTCTCCCGCTGGAAAGTCCTGGTGTCCAAAAGCCCCAATGTGGAGAGGACCTGCACTGGCACAGGTATGGCACTGGAACATCCCATTTCTTTCCTAATCTGAGGTTCCAAACTGTGGCATAAGTCAAGAAGGAGATGCCTTGGGAGGCCACTTGTCACTCTCCATGAAAAAAAGCCCTACGGTCCTGGAAAATCCTCTTGCGTCTGATGGGTGCATGGAGGTCCTCTACTAGAAATAGATCTACCACGGCTGAGAATTCGGGTGCACAAAAGTGTCAGTTTACATAGGTGATGGAATAAAAATGTAATTTTTCACATAAACCTTTAACTCAATTAGCTTCTTGTTATTTTTTATTGCTTGATTGCAATTGATTGTACTTCAGCCAGTATTTTCCTTAAACAGATCAAAAAAAAATAAAAAGATTAATCTGGTAGGCCAAATAAACAGTTTAAATCTGTTATTGTTTAACGTTTTGGAATATGTGCTAGTGAGTACAAATGAAAACGCACCACTCACGAAATCTGGAATCGCTCCACGGATTGATATGTGAAGTATATTCGTATGATGCATTTGAGATAATGAATGATTTAAGAAGATATGTAAACATCATTCAATTTCATTCACGATAATGTTAATGCGCGAGAGAGGTTTAACTGGTGTAGGGGTCAAACAGGAAAGTCAACGGGTGTGATCGCCATTTGCATTGACACATGCGGTGCATCGTCTTCGCATGGAGTTGATCAGTCTCTGGATAGTGTTCTGAGGGATAGCGTTCCACTCCTGAACAAGGGCAACCTCAAGTTCTCGGATGTTGTCCATCTGGCGTCGACGTGAAAGACATCGTCCAATTTCATCCCATAAGTGCTCGATAGGGGTGAGGTCGGGTGACAGAGCTGGCCACTGAAGCACGGGGATGTTCTGCTGTGCAAGGTACTGCATGGACACCCTTGCAGTGTGTGCCCTAGCATTGTCCTGTTGGAACGTGTGGACATCGTGGTGTTGGTTGAAGAACGGCTCAACATGGTTCTGCAGCACCTGGTCCCGGTAGTAGACGCCGTTCACCCATCCTCTGCAGATATGGAGAGGGGTTCTGTGACGGTAGCTTATTCCACCCCACACCATAACGCTGCCACCACCCCAACGGTCCGTTTGAACGACACAATCGGCGTTATAACGTTCACCACGTCTCTGCCAAACACGTATACGGCCATCTGCGTTCCTTAAGTGAAATTGTGACTCGTCAGAAAAGATGACACCGTGCCATTATCGTAGTCGCCAATTCTGGTGCCTGTTTGCCCACTGTAGACGCTGGTTTCGGTGACGATCCGTCAATATGGGGCCGAAATAAGGACGTCGTGCACGCAGGCCTGCAGCTCGTAGACGGTTCCGTACGGTGTTGGGGTGAATGAATCCACGTCGTCCTTGGACTTGAGCAGCCGTTCTTGTCGCTGGTAGTGTACGGTCTTGGACATGATCCCATATGATCTGACGGTCCTGATGTGCCGTTGTCACACGTTGTTGACCCGGTCGAGGACGGTCCCGAGTGCTCCCCGTTTGCGGAAACCTTTGATGGAGTCTTGCGACCGTTGGGTGTGCGCAGTGTAGTCGTCTGGCAATTTCCCTGGTGCTGGCGCCAATTTGAAGCATGCCTATGGCACGTTCCCGTTCAGGGGCTGTAAGTCGCGGCATAGTGTCGACGTTTCACAAGTGTCAGTGAAGAAGTGAAATTTTATTCGGATTCACATGCTTTTAAAGGCAATGTGTGCACAAATTCAGAGTGAAATTCATTTTTCCCGTGGTGTGCGTGCAAGATGTTGCGTTTTAGCAAAAAATTGCCTAGCATTACAGTTGAACTTGAAGTTCTCGCATTTCTTGCACCTGGCATGTCGGGTGACGTCACTGTAGTGTTGTTGTTGTATAAAAATTATATTGAAGTTCATTTGAACTTGAATATTGACTTTTTTCCAAGTGGTGTGTTTTCATTTGTACTCAGTATATTCATCGGTAAAATGTAATTTATGGTCCAACAACAATTCTGCGACTCAGTCGGACATACCATGATGCATTGCAAAGCCACCCGTTGAGACTTGATGTGAGATTTCATCAGAGCCTACGCTCACACCCAAATTGATAAATACCGAGCTTTGCATAGAAATGATCGCAGACTTGAATTACTCCTGTTTAAATGCATACAAGCATTTCGTAAATCTCCTGTAATCGGGAAAAACCTAGTAAGTTTATCAGTGGCAAAGATCTCACAATTGAACAAAAATGTGACAGAAACTTGATTTTGAAAATTCAAATGACACGAATAACTAGAGTTTTAAGATTTTCACCATTCTTAATTACTGCAAATGAAAGTTAAACTCAGTTTCTACCAAAAGTGACATATGTACTAGGTTTTTCCAGATTACAAGAGAAATGAGGGTGATTGTATGGTTCGATTGTCAAGCCACGAACTGAGTGCTGACATCGAAGACCGCTCTATTGATTGACAAATATCAAAAGATTTGTTTTAAAATTCTGAGGTAGGCAGAAGTCTGAAGATTGCAATAATGCTTAGAATGCATAAACGCGCTTCCTTTTATTATCTGTGCCACCCGGTGTTCTGAGACTTATTGAACAATAATGCAACAGGTTCCAGCTGACCTGTTTAGTGTCCTCATTGATAGGAATATGTCTGCCAACTTTCGGCTTCATTGGTGCAGTAGATAGTTAGATAGATTGTGCAAAGAGGAATGCTCAAAGATCCCTCTTTCTGTATTCTCCCATCTTGTGAAACATTATAGAAGAAGATTAGGTGCTCTTTTGTTGGCAAAAGGGGGTTGTACAAAATATCAGGGATGCTAATAATTGTGGTACACATGAATTAGTGTAAAAGAATTTCTTAATGTGGGATTTTTTTCCCCAATGAATAAATGCACTTGAATTAAAGGTTGGATTTTCCTCTTTTTTTTCATTGTGACCCTAAATTATTTAGAAAAGAAAACTGAATTTATTAGAAGCTAAAGAACACATCTTAACCAGGGGTGCCAATAATTTTGGAGGGCAGTGTATGTGCCGTAAATGGAATTTTAGGTGACATCACTTCCAAGTCCATAGAAATAACCAATCACGGAAGGGAATCCCTTATCTAAGAATATAGAAATATCTTGGAAATATTTCAGTGAATAGTTAAATGGACAATTGGAGTGTATATTTTGACAATAATCAACAAAATAATACAAAAAATATATATTGGCAACTTTCCAATCCATTAATTAGGCAATTAACTTGAAACTGGTGTGCGGTTAATTGAGTGACTCTATATATATTGCGGCCACAGTCCACCAAGATGAAACCAACAAGGAATCAAAAAGAAAGCCCAATTGGTGAGGAGATAGTTATTAGTGGATTTAATCGAGGAGAGGAGGCTCATCATTAAAGGCAAGTTCAGCCCAACGATTACCAGCCATGATAAAAAAAAGGCATTGGCTTGGAGACGTGGGGGACGTTGCATATCAACTAAACGCTTCTCAAGCCTTCTGCCATCGGTCACCAGCTGACTCGAGAGAAAGTGGTATAACGTTTTGTCAAAAAGCCCAACTGAAATCACAGCTTTCAAGGCCTGCACCATGGGCATGGGTAAACAAAACAGCAAAAGGTTTCACACAGTGGGCAAGACAGAAACAATAGACAGCAACAAATAAACAGTGCTTCAATTTACAAATTAGCAGCGTTTGGCAATAAAACAAGTGCATAGGCTCATCAGATGATCCTTAATCCTAGTTTTAAAATAATCCAGACTAGCATAATTATCCAGTTTGTAGTGCTTTTTCATTAGCTTGCATGCCACCCTATTAGCTCATATCTATCTAATTCATTTTTATATTTTTACGCAGGCAGAGGACCGCCTAGCAATACTTGAGCGCAGTTGCAGAGGTTGTGCAGCGCATACTTGGAGAAAATAACGCCAGCATCTCTGGGTTGGACAGCAGCCAGGATTCAGCTGCAATGAAGCTTGAGTTGCTTTCAAAAAGGTGAGTTTCCAAATTATTCCTGTTACAACTCTATAGGGATATTGCGCTGCAACCTAAGTGAGTTTTGGTGAGATACGTGTGTAATTGTTGCTGGATATTTGCCAGGCTACTGTTCAGTAAATTTCTAAAGTGTGTCTAAGTCATAACCATAACAATATAATTTATGATATTTAAACCATATTCTTTATTTTTCAGTTTGGATCGAGGCGCATCAGGAGAGTCTCCTGTGTCCCCGGGCATCTCTGACGCTTACTCTCTCTGTGCTTTTGATGTGGTGCAGCCAGGCCAAAGCACTTGTGAGGCAACAGGCATCAATCAAGTGGTGGGTGGGGAAAAAAAATAACTTAAGTTTGTCACATCTTGAGTGTGCCGTCTCTTTTGTTTTTCAGGCCGAGGTGAGTGATTGCAGCCCAGCAGAGGAGACATGATCTGCGGGTACACCAGAGACAAAAAAGTGCAAATTAAAGTGTTGCGGCTCCAAGAGGAGTACTACAGCTTAGCTTTAAAAAAAAGAGAAAGGCCTAATGATTGATTAATAAAATGAATTGATAAAAAGGCACTGTGTATTGGTGATTTATTGTTGTTCTTACCCAAAGTGGAGGTTGGCGAAGTGTTGTCTGAGGGCTGCCCCATCACATGGATGGATGTTGCCAGGGACACTCACATCTCCATCTCCTTCCTCATCGTCATCATTGTCTGCTGGTGGGAGCGGAACATTGCGCGCCTTACAAATGTTGTGCAGTATTGCTCATGCCATAATGATGCGGCGCACTCTGTCTGAAGTGTGCTGTATTTCTGAATGCAGAGGGTGGAATCTGCATTTCCACTGGCCAATCCCTCTCTCCACCACACTGCTTGAGCTTTTGTGTGCCCTGTGATGAGAATAAATCCTCCGATTAAACCCTATGCTATTAAATTAATTCAACTTTTTAAATTTAAAACAATTAGGCATTTTGTTGGGCTAACCTGTTATAGTTCATTTGGGCTTGTGTCTGTGGCATCTGAAAAGGGGTAAAAAAAAAAAAAAAAAAGCCAGCGGCGTAAAGGATATCCTTTATCCCCAATTAGGTGTCACCCAGGTGGCACAATGTGCTTCAAACAGCTTCTTCAGACCACTTTCATTTAGGATCTTTGCGTCATGGGTGGACCCAGGCCACTTGGGTACCACATCCAAGATGTTGTAGTCTGCATCAAACTTCTTGCATGATGATACTGTGGCACCGCTTCCTGTTCACCTACACATGCTCTTCCATGCTTGGAGAGATGATCCTAATGTGTGTACCATCGATTGCTCGGACCACTCCAGGGAAGCCAGCTGCTTGCATGACTGCAGTTTACTTCTGTTGAAATAATCAAGGTGTAGTTGGGAAGTCAATGAAACGCCTGACGAGGTGAGGAGCAGTAAGGGCCATTATTGTTTCCATCACAATTCTGCTGATTGATGGTTGTGATGGTCCCAAATCATCAGCGTTACACTGTTGCATTTTTCCAGTGGCGAGATATTGAAGCATTGTGATGACCTTAAGGTCTGCTGTGAAAGCTCTGCTGCGTGATGTTACTGGTGAGATGACGTCCCTTATTAAATCTGTGACAAAAACAATACCCGCTTTGTCTAAATGATACCGTTTGATCAGCTGCTCACCATCAAACAAAGCCAGGACATCCTTCCGGAAAGTTGGCGCACGTCTCTCTCGCATCAGTGCCATCCCCTACTGGCAACTCCTAGCATCTCTGGAGCTCTCTTAGGCCTCATTTACATTGTCAGTGTAATGGGACCCAATTCCGATTTTTTGCTCTTATGTGGCACTGATCGGAAACGTAAAATGATAAACTTTACACGAAAATAAAAAATAAATATAAAATAAAGTAATATAAATATAAGTTAAAATATAATTAAAATTAAACAAGTTTAATTTTGCAGGTAAGAATAGTGGACATACGGGTTTTTGTTTCTTATCAATTTGGAGATGCGAGGTTTAATCAGCAGTCCGACGATATGTCAGCATCATCCATTTTTTTGGCTTAGCAGTTAGCGCTTGGTGCAGAAGTAGGCGTGGTCTAAAAATGAGTAAAAACTAAAAATAGGCATACGCGATGTTTCAGATGTAGTAGGCAAGTGTAATCGCGTGAATCGGATATGGGTCACTTGATAAAGTACGTGTCACCGCACGGCAAAAAAAAAATTAAAAAAATAAAAATCGGATTCAGACAGCAAATCCGGTCTGGGCATCAAGACTTACAGTGTAACTATGGCCTTAAATATCTGGAGGAGTAGGAGTGATTCTCTTGGGTGGGAACATTTTGAGTCCTGGGCCTTGTCTTGCTTGAATCTAGACTAGCTTGGAGAAGGCAGTTATTTTGATTGCATAAAATCGAGGGCAGTCCCCAATTATCTGGGCAGTAATGCTGCATGTAAAGCAGGGGTGTCAAAGTGGCCCGTAAAAGGGCCAAGAGGCTGCAGGTTTTCAATCCTACCAAGCAGAAGCACACCTGAAACCACTGATCTAGGCCTGCACTACTAATTAGTTGTATCAGGTGTGCTTCTGCATTGTTGGAGTGAAAACCTGCAGCCTCTTGGTCCTTTTACGGGCCAGTTTGACACCCCTGCATGTAAAGCGTGTTCAAGGCAGCTGTCCCTGAGGAACTGGTGGAGTTTCTGTTAAATGGCCGGCAGAGGAAGGAGGCCAATTGCAGCGACACGAGGGAAAGGAGCAGCATGGACACAAAACAAACACAGAGAATAATGCAGACCACCGGAAAGTGCTCACGCTTCCAAAGGACGAATAATTCTCCAAAACACGGAAGCAAAGCGAGATTGGAAAAAGGGAGAAGAAACTCCATCAATGTCAAGAAGATAGAAAGGCAAACAAATCCTGACTACAGGTGTCTTCAGCTATAGTGCGTAGCTACAAACAGACACTCTAGCAAAGAGGCGTGGCAAACATCCGGCTTATATAGAGTCCGGGGGAGCGCCGCCCCAGTTCAATCAGCCAGCTGGGTAAAAAATCCGATTGAAAAGGAATACGATATCGTCCTGGGACGAGAGCCACAAAGAAAAGTCCAAAACACACGCACAAACATCCAGAACCATGAAATTATGTGGAGACAAATTTAGTCCCCCCAGGAATCTGCGGAGAAAAAGTGTTGATTCCGCGGAGAACATTCCTGATTCTGCGGAGAGCAATTCTTGATTCCGCGGCTTGAAAGTTGATTTTCCGCGGGCATTAAAAAAACCTAAAATGACCAGTTATAAAGCAAATTTATGTCATAATGAAGCACAAATTCTCTTATGAAATTATTTGCAATACCAAAACGCTGCGTAACATTGTGGTTATAAAATAAGCAGCATCAATATTCTTTTTGTCCCTCTTGAGCAGATTTATTTGCATAACCTATAAAGTGCAAAACATTTCACCAAACTATGGGTGAACGAGGCTTAGTAACTGAACAAGTGCCAAAGATCAAAGTAAAGATTCAAACAAAGTGTACACTATTCACTGTACCCTCAGGATATTGTAAACGTTACTGCATACCATAGACTGTATAAAAAGATGGATGAAGCTACCGTGATGTCACCCACTGGTTCGAAGATGAAGAAGTGAATCGAAGATCCGGGGAGGAACGTGGCTCTGGATCTGACCGTATCGGACGAGGACCAGAGGATAGTGACGCCCCAGAAGCATATTCTGGCTTTAAACTTTATTCTAGTTTATATGGGACTATAATTCACGAAAATGAATGTCATGATAGACACCAAATTGCCCATAGGTATGAGTGTGAGAGTGAATGGTATGTGCGCGCTGCGATGGATTGGTAAGCTGTTCAGGGTGGGTCCCTGCCTTTGCCCGTAGTCAGCTGGGATAGGCTCCAGCTCGCCCCGCGACCCTAGTGAGGAATAAGCGGGTATAGAAAATGGATGGATGGATGGAATGTCATGATATATCGAAGGAGACCTGAAACTTGCTATAGCTAACATAAAATGATGTGAAAAATCCTTATTTAAATTAAAAATCAGGTCGGAAAGTAGGATCATTTTCTCATAGACTTCTATTGCATTGAACTTCTTTCTGCAACCACTGACGTCGCCATCTGCTGGCCATTAAATAGAATGCCATTTTACGGTACTTCCACATGGGCTTCTTTTTTCAAATCAGGGTGCTGCGTCCATCGTTTTATATAGTTTATACTGCATACAGCAGAAAAAAATCAGTTTCCGTAACCGGCAACACCAGCTGTGAGTCTTAGATCCCGTTTATCTGACCGCAAAATCTAGCGGCCGGGTTGAAAAATACATGTAAAATAAAAAATTCTGCACCTAGCCCTATATTCCACGGACTGCTTTGATTTCCGCGGGGGGCTTTGAAATCTGCTGTAAATTCCGCGATCGCGGAATCGCGGATTCCTGGGGGGACTACAAATTGCAGAAATTGCACCACTGTCCCAATGTATACACCCTAACCATATTTTCTCTCTTATTGTTTTCATAGACTGTTAACCCTGATTTTTTAGGTGGTGATCCAACCCCCACAGTTAAAAGACAGTAATGGCAATATCCCATAGCCTGACTGAGGTGTAATTTGAGTGCCAATGGCAGTCCAGTCCATAACAAAGAGATTAACGACCAGTGCGTTTCTTTGCTTTGGTACAAGCAGACATTATCAGGGGTAATTTATGCCTTTTCATTTGTCTCTTGGTCCGCTGTACGGTAATAATGCGGAATAGCTTTTAATGACTGTGGGAAGTGTCCATAAGAGACCATGTTGAGGAACATTTTTTTTAACCCCTTTCTGCAGATGTAGACGCTTGCGTCTATGGAACTGCAAATTTAAGCACGCAGTTACTGTACTCGACCACTAGATAGCACCCCCGGATCAGTTACTGAATATTCACAAGCAAGCAGAGTTCGAACACGATTTTGAATATGGGGTAGTTCACTCCACTCCCTGTTTTTCAAGAGTTGCATGAATTAAACTCCTCAGCTTAGCCTGATGTGCAAACTGGTCAATATCCTTGCCCATAGTTTCGATCCAGCAGTTAAAAAAAAAAGATCTCTTGGGACTGAAAAAATCGTTGTCCTGTGTAGCAACCACTTTAGCCAACAGTATTCCAATTAGTGGTTCAGAAAAATCAGTTTTCTGAAGCAAAAAATTTGACATGGTATTGATTCTCTCACATTCTACTGTCAATTACAGTCATCTCTTTCAAAAAAATGCGTAGTTCTCTACTGTGGATTTACGTGTAAATTCCTTCATCGTCAAATACAGCACTTCCTTATATCCACCCGAGTACTGGTGTTGATAACCAATCACTCAATCACTCACTCAGGCTCTTCTGCATAACTGCAGAGTTATACTTCACGCCCTCGTGAAACTTCCCCAGTAACAATATATTGATTGGCTCCTTTCTTATCCAATTCCCGAGTGTTTAAACGTTCTACAGTAAGTGAAACACATTGATTGGACAAACACAGAGCATACAAGCCTATGCGTATCAGCAGGCTCTGTTGTATCCTGTCGACATTGCGCACATTACGCGGCTGAAATAGACGCGATTTATAGAAAAAAAGACTCGAACAACTAGCCTTGAAGTGTTGAGTTACATTAACAGGATTTAAATGAGATAAGGACATGGTCGATGGGAATTATTTTGAATGAAACTGGACCGGAGGATTCCTTCTACTGGATACATCGGTCTCTGGAGGAGGGATTCATGAAAAAGGTTTGGCTGCTACTTTTGCTTTTTTGTTTTGGAATGTATATCGTATCCAACAAAGTCGAATACCAAGGTTTAAAACGTGAACTGCCCATGCATTTGGGTGGACCCCCAGGTACATTTGTTGCATGGTTCTGTTGAATCCAGGGAGGCTATATAATGTTTGATCTTCCCTGAAAGTGGAATGTCTATTCTGTTACAATAAGGTGTATTTCAGAATTCAGATATTACTGAGTTAGTGAGTTGTACTTGTTCCTTATAAGTGTTGAAATGAATTTGTGAGCTCGGAAGTCAGAACTGCTGGTTTCATTGCAGCGTGAATGTCCTGACCGTTTATTCAGCAGTTTATTTAATGACTGTGTTTGCTGGCTTGGGGGACTTAGAATAAAAATGGACAAAACTCTAAACTTTATTATGAAAAAAAAGGCTTTTTTTGTGTTTGGAAAGGTTACTGGTGACCACTCATGTTCAGCTGCATTTATTTTGATAAATTCATGCTAAACTCAACCAGAAAATCATTAGTTCATATTAAATTCCATGCCCACAAAACTATTTGTGTCAAATACATGATTATTTGATGATTTGAAAGTGCACCATTTTTCAGGATCTCAGACTTTGGGGAGACACTTGGATAGCTGTGTAATTTGGTTAATAGCATGTAAGTAATTTAGAATGTAATGTAATAAATTCTACTTGTGGTCAAGGAGTTTATGATCCGAGAAATGCATAGATTTAAGCCCCAGCAGTTTTTCAATTCTCAGTATTATTATTATTATTTTTTTGCAATTTTAATGGTGATTTCTGATGAAGATTTTTTATGTTTGCAGTCCATTTTCTCGACCAAAATCATGAAAATAAACTGAAATATGATGTCATTCTAAATCCTGTAAGTGTCTTTTCTGAGTAAAGCCACATTTTTCCCCTTTATGAAGCTTAAATCTTGAATTATACAGCATTAAATTGGGTAACCCATCAAAAGGCATATTTGGCTTCTGCGCAAAGGGGTTGAAGTATTCCACAATTTTTTAAAGCAAGGCTTCACAGGTTGGAGAGCCTCTGGCCATCTTTACTTCTGGGAGACTCAGCCTCTCTAAGACATCCCTTTCATGGCTAATCATGTTTCACACCTGATGCCAGTTAACTGAATTACTTGCTAAATGTTCTTTCAGCTGATTCCCTGATATATTAATTGCTTTTTCAGCCCTTTTTGTTGCCTGTGTCCCAACATTTTTGAGACCCGGTGGCGCTAGAAAATTTGAAATAAGCCCATTTTGTGGATAAAAATGTAAAATGTTTCAGTTTCAACATTTGAAATGTTATCTATATTCTGTTGTAAATAACATATTGGCTTGTTATCTGAAAGTCATTGCATTTTGATTTTATTCACAATTTACACCTCGTCCCGACCATTTCAAAATTGGGGTTGTACAATTTCTTTACTGAGTAGTGGGATACTGGCACATTCTTCAAGGACCGTCTCCAGGTTTAAAGGATGAAAGAAGAGGAGATCTAGTTAGCTTTTAATTAAGTTTAGAACTGGTGCTTGTGCTGGCCATGGTGGGCATTTAACTTTGTTAATAATTAATAAAAAAACAAGAACGTTGTCCCGATGAAGAAGCAGACTCCGATCTTCGTAGCAAAAGCAGGAAAAAGTTTATTACACAGCCGGCCGTGAGAACAACAGCGTGATGCAAAGTTCCAAAAGAAACTTTATACATGTTAAAGTACAGACATTTCCTTTAATGTTACCAGAAGTTGTTGCTGATTGGTTCCAGGGTTTACACATTGATAAAAAGCAATACTCTACAATTGGGCCTCTCCTGAACCACCCAACTTAATTGGTACAATAGATTCCCAACCCCTGGACGTGAGCTCCATATGTGGGCATAAGGAACCTCCAACTAAAAGGCGCGAATGCATATTGTCCAGTCGGAACTGAAGACAAATCGGAGATCTCAGCTGGAAGTCGCAAATAGGCGATATGTCCTGCCGGACCTGACGGCTTCTCTTTATCTCCTAATACACATTCATTACCCATTGATCAAACCGTCTGGCATACCTCATATTGCCAACACCCAAAAAATCCTGTTTCTCAACAGTCCCTCCTTTTTGACCCAACAGACAACGAATGATGAGGTCAACCTTACAGTAAAACGGTTAAAAAGAAAATTACAAGAGTAATGGCAAATTAATTTATAATGAAAAAATATCTACAACAGCAACAACAACTTCACAAAGATACCAGGCCAGAGACCAAGAGAGCAAGCCATAGAGGCAACAGTGGCAAGGAACAAGAGCCATCTGGCAATGGCGGATCCCCCCAGCTGTAGGTTGTGTAACCTACAGGTTGTGTGGACAGACGGATGGACCGAAACCCCCAAAAGGCACAACTAGACCGTAAGGAGAAGCACCATACCAAATTTGGTGTTTGTAAGTGGCATAGTTTTCGAGTTCTGGTCCGGAAACTTGGACAGACCCAGACTCTCGAGGCCCAATGTCATCTGTCAATGACCGGCACAAGGAAGGCTATATGAAATAGGCATGAGTATGAGATGCAGAAGACCCACTGTTAGTTATCGGCTGTGCATAAGAGAAAAGAACAGGCAAGAAATGTCAAAGAAACATTTTAAAAATAGATCATGTACATAGCCTATTACCAAGTACAGGCACTGCTACTTAAGAGTCCACAGACATAACAGCTCTGATTTGTTGGCATGTTTGGCTGTCATGTGTACCAGTCGCATGTGAATGCCATTATTGTCCATGGCACAAGTCCTTTTGAATTCTACAACAATGAGCTGTATGATGAGCGACATTGTTGTGATAGGTTGTCTTGTACAGTAGTCTTCTAGCACAGCAGTTTGCGTCAGCATGGTCCGAAAGCTTGGGGTCCTGTCTACGGCAGCGTGGTCTAGTGCAGGTGTCCTCAGCAGTGTGGTCAGGTGCAGGTTTCCTCTCCAGTGTATGAGGGAGAGAATAGAATACAATGTGAGGGTATTATTCAAGTACACCTGATTCACTACACCTTAGATCTATATTATGACTGCTGTTGGAGTCCTATCATAGTGAACAAGTTGTGCCTACTTGCTTTACCACAGATTAATTGATTAAGGATGAATTTCACACATTTAATTAACAGGACAAGTATAAATTTGAAAAATGTACTCAACCACAATTTTACCCAAGTTAGCAAAATAATTAGGCAACCAATCAAGAACGCATTCACCTGATTAATGAAGGCTGTGGGTGTCCCAGGCAGCGTGGTTTGAGTCAGCCTTCAGTAGTTTAGGTGGTGTCTTCGGGTGAATGGCATGGTTTTGCACGGGAGAGGTGGATTCCGGCATAGCTGTAACTCGAAGAGCGGACTCAGAGCAGTAAATGCTTCCTTACACTCATGTGTCCAATCAGCTGTTTCCAGTGGGCGACACGGGCATTTAAAAAGGGCATTGATTGATTCTGCAATAACAGAAAATTCAGGTATGCAGTTCCCGCAAAAGTCAAAAAGTTCCAGAATCGTCATTGGACGCGTGCGCCTTTGTGGTCTGATGTCCTCGGTTTACGGGTGTGCAGTTATCTTTGGAAGCGTGCGCATTCGGTAGGGCAGCTAGACATTGTGGTGCCCGGTGTCCTTCTTCTCCGCAGCGAAAGCACTTATCGTTATCCCGGTCTTGATGAGTGTAAGCCCTATTTTTCCTGTGTTCCCATCCTCTGCACTGGTTAGCCTGATGACCTAGATTTCCACAATTATCGCTGCTTATTTTATCATTTGGAATATTGTCGCGCACGGCTGCAATGGGATGAGGAGTAGACGCATTTTTACGGATCTGTTCCTCTAAATGTGAAGCCCACGCAACAATATCATTAAAAATGTTCCCAGGATTTATGCCAAGTGCGAGTACCTTCTGAATATGTGGAGCCGCATCTGCTAATAATTGTTGAGTAAAGACAGCCATGTCTTTATTGAGGTTAGGGATACCACTATACGTTTCAAATGCTTTATATTTTTGGTCCGCGTATTCTGTAAATGGCAAGTTATGCTGAACTACCGCGGTGAATCGATGCCATTTGGGTGCACCTTTACCCAAAGCAGTTTTCACAGCCTCACAAAAGTCGGTAATCGCCGTTTGAAGCTCAGCGTCATTTGCCCAGGGCCCGGATGCCCATGCTTCCCTCCTGTGGTATTCAGGCTCGATTGTGTTCCAGCTTGGAGTGGGACATTTAGCGCGCACAATTGCAAACAAGTCTAACGGATGTAAAGACATGCTTCGTTGTAGCTCATTTAACTGTCACGAAAATTGCAAGTTATTGTCGCTAGTATGAAGATTCGAGAAAAACTTTAATAGCGCTCTTATGTCGATTACATTGAGAGCATGGGCGTCAGTTTGTTTTGAAAAGTGGGGGGGACGATAACTATCAGAATGAGTGCGTTTTGAGAAGTGGAGGGGACAATGACATTAATTAATGTTTTCACTTCTGGTGAAATGCTACCATCACATGCATGAGCGTATGTCAATAGTCGAGTTTCCATTTCATATCAAGTGATTTTTGGCGAATTTTAGACAATTCACTTCAAAGGAAATGCGAATGACCTGCGCTTCCATCAACCGGCTTGGAGCAAATAAACTCCAATGTATTAAGCTAGGTTTTCCACAAGATAGCAATAAATCACTTGTAACCTGTGTACCATATATAGGCCCTACAGCAGCTTACAACAGTAGAAGAGGAGGTCGCAATTTGATCCAAATAACTAAATAAATAAATGCACATTAAAATAGTGCAATGGAAATCTGACTACCGTCATGTACTGAATTAGAAGATAAACCTAGTTTTTTTTCAACCGCGAGGAATTCGATCGCAGGATTGATACCTGGAAAATTACATTTCATTCCATTGTTTAAATAAACTGTCGATAAAGCCAACGCCAGCGATGGTGAATGATTACCAGCAAAACTGATGAAGTAATTTGCAGAAATTGGCATTCATCAAAGAACGTAGCAGAAATGGTAAATCTCAAGGCGCCAACCGAACACCGAAACGCCGGAGTAATGAGTAGTAATGGGAACACACATCGGAGTGAAAGACCCGCGGGGTAGGAAAAGCTTAACGCGGGGCGGCACATCCCAGGGTTACGCAGTTTGTAGTAGGAAAGGGGTAACTGTTACTATCAGGGTTGGAATTACACATTGGCTTCCGGGGGAGCCCCATTTTCCGGTGGGCACCACTATTAAACCAGGTCACATGCACATGCATAAATACAAGTGTGTAGCAGCCCGGTCATACTGCGAAAAATATTGAACGAATACCATTGTTAACAGTTAATACCACAGATAATATTTTATAGAGGCACAAGCGAACGTCAAATTTCTGGGAAAAAAAACAAGAACGAAATTGGTCATCAGCTGGAAAGGAATTCCATATTCAACCAATTTCAAATGAAATCAGTACTTTTTCGGCTCACCTTGATGTTTGGGTATCCAGAGAAGCATTCGGGTGTGTTGACTACATCCAGTAAAGAAAATTTAGGGTTTACTTTCTAGTGCTGCTGTATGCGGTAATAGCATTTATTCGCAACAGCCATGTTACGGATGACATATCAGGTTGCTAGGGCATGCTCAACTTTCTCCATTGCCGCGATACCTTGGGTCACGTAAAACATCAAACTTGCATTTTTGTGCAGCTACCTCACAAGAGCATTATTTTACATAAAGGCAGGATATGACAGTGACTTGAAAAAGCACACGACGAGATGGACGAAAGCTGCAATATTTGACACTATTTATAAATATTTGAAACAATGCTACCATGTCCCCCAAATGGCCCAGCTGAACACCGTTGGCATAAACCCCATAAAATGATCAATTTACTGAACAGCCTTATTTCTGCCAAATATCCTATGTATGAAAACGACTCTGGACTAAAACAAAAGTCACTTATAGGCCTACTTACCTATTTAAACGGCATTTGGCAAGCTTTGCGTAGAGAAAATTCCTTGACTTGTCTTGAAATTTATGCAATAGCCATGAAAGTTATCATTGTACAGGTCAACCGCTATCTTAGCTTGATCTGTTACCAGCTGGCTGCATCGTTGCTTGAGGGAGAGTCGTTCGCGATGCGGCAACTGCTTGGAAGAAAACCGAATGAACTTAGTTTTCGCAGCTTTGCTACTGTCTCCTCCTGTTCTTTATTCTACTTTGTTTGAATGGAAGTTAAAAAATTTGCTTGTAAGTCTGATCTTTACATTTTGCGCTCGAACTATCGGCTGTCATCCTGGTCAGACGATCAAATCAAATACAGACTTGTGTAATGTGAATGTAGGCCACTAGATGGCAGTATTTACCTTTTTTTTGTTAAGCTCAGACTGGAGTCATGTTTAGACATGTCCTGGACATGTCTGGGGCAAGTCTCAGAAAATTAAAAAAAAGAGGTCTAAATGTGGGTGGGGTCTACAGGAGAGTATATAAGGAAAAGAATTGAGACAGTAAAGTAGTAGGAGAAATTGCAAGAAGTTGACCAGACCTGCCATTCTGTTCAAGACCTGTGACGTTTCTTTTGTGGATTTCTTTGCCTGTGTTTGAGCATTTTCATCGTCCAGGACATCACCAAGCCACCCCCACGAAAAGGGATTGTAAATATTTATGTTTTGTACATAATTCAATCTTGGTCTTTAGGTTAGTTAGTTGTTATGGTGTTTGCTAATTAAATGTGTTGAGGTTTTTAAAACTGTGTCTGTCATCCCTTGCTGTTGCTGTTGTGTTATAAATGTAATAACAAATTGGGGCCATAACAAATTGGGGGCTCAAGGTCCGGGATAGACCATTTTGTGAGTAATTTATTGAAAATCTAACATTTCAAATTGTAAAATTGATTTTTTTTAATTGAATACATATATATTGACAACAGCAATGGATGATTTCTTGGCATCACCAACCGTAGGGGTTTTGAAGTCTTTTAAAAAGACAGAACTGCTAGAAATTTGCAGACATTTAGAGCTGACAGAGGTGAAACCAGCCATGCGAAAAGCAAGACTGGCTCGAGAGATAGTTGAATATTACATTGATGAAAATGTGTTTGCACCCGGAGGTCTGGAACAGTTTCCAGTGGAAAATCCAAATATAGAAATGGAACTTAAATTAAAAATGCTAGAGATTGAAAGGGAGGAAAGAGAAAAAGAAAGGGAGGAAAAAGAAAAGCAAAGAGAATTTGAGAGGGAAGAAAGAGAGAAAGAAAGGGAAGAAAAAGAAAAACAAAGGCAGTTTGAGTTAGAAAAATTTGCAAGACAGAGAGATTTTGAATTAGAGAAATTTGATAGAGAAGAAAGACTCAAAATGGAGCAACTAAAAATTAAAATTGAAACTAAAAATAAATTTTGTGCCAGTCAGGAGGTAAAACTGGTGCCTCCATTTTCGGAAAAGGACGTTGACAACTATTTCCAGTGTTTTGAAAAGGTAGCAAAGAGTTGCCAGTGGCCAAAGGAACACTGGCCTCTGATGTTGCAAACTGTCCTCAAGGGTAAAGCTCAACAAGCCTATTCGGCTTTGTCTGCAGATGATTCCTCTGATTATGAGGTTGTCAAAAAGGTTATTTTGAGAGCTTATGAGTTGGTTCCAGAGGCTTACCGACAGAAATTCAGAGGTCTGAAGAAATCTGAAAATCAGACTTATGTTGAATTTGCTAATGAAAGGCAGGTTTGCTTTGAGTGCTGGTGTACTTCTATGGAGGTCGAGGATGATTTCAACTCACTAAAAGAGATGGTGTTAGTTGAAGAATTCAAGAACTGTGTTAAAGATGATATTAAGACCTACCTTAACAAGAAGCAAGCACTGAATTTGCAATCAGCTGCCAAATTTGCAGATGAATATGTTCTCACACATAAGTCTAAATTTCAGTCTAGCAGTAACAATAGATGGTCCCAATTTCAGAAAAAGGGTTATGGTGATACCCAAGATTCCTCACCCAAAGACAAAGACAAATCTGGTGATGGTGCTCAGAAATCCAGTAACAGGTCTGATCAAAGTGTGAAAGCTGACAGTGAGAAAAGTGGTCTAGTTTGCAGTTATTGCAAGAAATCTGGTCATGTTACAACTAACTGTTGGTTCCTTAAAGCTAAGAAAGAAAAAGAAAAGGATACCAAACCAAATGCCTTTGTGAAAACAAGGTTAGAAACCCCTGTAGTAGATAACCAATCTGCTAAATTGCCTGCTTCTTGTGGGGCTAAAAAGCCTGATACAGCTGACTTTGTGAGGGAGGAATTTCTTTCATTTGTGTCAGAGGGATTTGTGGCTCTGAATGAGCATACTACTCCTGTCCCCATCTATATCCTAAGGGATACCGGAGCTTCTCAGTCACTTTTGTTGATGGACTCCTTGGAGTTACGTGATGAGACCGCTTCAGGGGATTTCATACTTGTACAAGGTATTGAAGGGAGGACTGTATCTGTACCCCTGCGCTCTATATTCTTGAAGTCAGATTTAGTTACAGGACAGGTAAAGGTGGGACTTATGTCAAGTCTACCTATAAAGGGTGTTTCTCTGTTGCTAGGCAATGACCTGGCTGGGGGCAAAATAGTTCCCCCTGTACATCTTACTTCACAGCCGAGCACTGAGGATGGGGATGAGGACCCATCTCTGTATCCTTCTTGCACAGTGACTCGTGCTATGGCCAAGAAGGCTAAAGAAGAAGATGATGTGGTGCCGTCCAGTACATTGAATAGTCAGGACTCAGGTGGTTCGCCTCATGACTCTGATTGGCCTACTATGGTTTCTCCGTTTTGAGGACTTATCAGATACTTTTATCAGTTCTCTATTCAGCCAGCCGGATGGGTCTGGTGATTCTGATGTGTCTGGAGACTTTTCTCTGTCCAGAAAGCGGTTGATTGAGGAGCAAACTAATGATCCTGAAATTTGTGTACTAAAGAGGAGAGCCCTTCCTGATAAAGAAATAGACGCAGTTCCAGTTGGGTATTATCTCAAGGATGGTGTGTTGATGCGGAAGTGGCGCCCTCCTGATATCCCTGCCAATGCAGATTGGGCAGTGGTCAGGCAAATTGTTGTTCCGAAGGTCTATAGGAATGAGATCTTAACAATGGCTCATAGTTTACCTTTAGGAGGTCATCTTGGTGTTAACAAGACTGTTGATAAGATCATGAAACACTTCTTTTGGCCTGGGCTTCGGAAAGACGTTTCCAACTTTTGCAAAACCTGTCACACTTGTCAGGTAGTTGGAAAACACCAGTTAGGCCCACCTGTAGCTCCATTGCAGCCTATCCCAGCATTTGGGGAGCCATTCTCTAGGGTCATTGTTGATTGCGTTGGTCCATTACCCAAGACTAGATCTGGAAATCAGTACTTGTTGACAATCATGTGTGCATCTACCAGATTCCCCGAAGCCATACCTCTACGTAACATCAAGGCAACTGCAATCTCGAAGGCTTTGATAAAGTTCTTCACGTTGTTTGGCCTTCCCAGGGAAATTCAGTCAGACCAGGGTAGCAATTTCACTTCAGGATTGTTTCAGCAGGTTGTGTATGAACTAGGTGCAAAGCAGATTCTTTCTAGTGCCTATCATCCAGAAAGTCAGGGTGCCTTAGAGCGGTTTCATTCCACTCTCAAGACAATGATGAGGACTTATTGTTATGACCATGAGAAAGACTGGGATGAAGGGGTTCATTTGCTGTTGTTTGCAGCTAGTGAAGCAGTGCAGGAGTCTACTGGATTCAGTCCATTTGAGCTAGTGTTTGGTCATGAAGTGAGAGGACCTTTGCTATTATTGAGTGAACAATGGAAAGAGAAAGAGCCGCATTTCAGTCTGTTAGACTATGTTAGCAAGTTCAAGGAAAGATTGCGTGCAGCTTGTGACCTTGCCAGAGAGAACTTGAGATCAAGTCAGGGAAAAATGAAAACTTGGTATGATCATAAGGCTAGAAGCCGTGAGTTTTAACCAGGAGAAAAGGTCCTTGTGTTGTTTCCCTTGCAGTCCAATCCATTGCAGGCTAGATTTCATGGTCCTTATGAAATTCTGACAAAACTCAATGATCTCAATTACATTGTGAAGACTCCAGATAGGAGAAAACCAAAACAATTGTGTCATATTAACATGCTAAAGCCTTATCATGACAGAAATGCTAGGGTTGCAGCTGTCACTTCAGATTCTCCAATGGTCGAAACGTGTGAAGATGAGGGGGAGTTTCAAGATGATGGACCAAGAATTAAAGCTGAAGTTCTTTCATGTAAATTGTCAAACACTGAAGTGTTGCAAAATCTTGATGTAAAACTCCAGCACTTAGAACCCTCACAGAGAGATCAGTTTGAAAGGTTGATCAAGAAATATGAGGATTTGTTTCCTGATGTTCCAAAGAGAGTTACTATAGTCTCTCATGATGTAGATGTTGGTGATGCCAAACCAATAAAACAGCATCCATACCGGATGAATCCTGAAAAGAGAAAGATTGCTGAGAAAGAGGTTGAGTACATGTTAAAACATGATATTATCAGACCCTCCAACTCCGATTGGAGTTCACCCTGTGTGCTAGTTCCAAAACCTGATGGAAGTACTAGATTCTGTACAGATTATCGCAAAGTCAATGCTGTAACTAGAACTGATGTGTTTCCAATACCTAGGATTGATGATTGTATTGATAGTGTAGGGCAAGCAAAGTTTCTGACCAAGATTGATTTATTGAAGGGTTATTGGTGTGTGCCTTCAACTGAGAGGGCCAAGAGCATCTCTGCTTTTGCCACACCATCTGGATTGTACCAGTATGAAGTCCTACCCTTTGGCATGAAAAATGCCCCAGCCACGTTCCAAAGGATGATACAGTCTACAATCGCCGGATTGCCACACACAGGTGCGTACATCGATGACCTGATCACATGGAGTGACTCCTGGGAAGAACATCTAAAAGATGTAGAGACGTTGTTCCAGCGCCTGACCCAGGCTAACCTGACTGTTAACCTGAGCAAGAGTGACTTTGGTTTTGCTACTGTCACCTATCTTGGCTACGTCATAGGCCAGGGTAAGGTGGCACCCATAAATGCTAAAGTCCAAGCCATCATGGACTTTCCAGTTCCTGACAACAAAAAAGCTTTGCGCCGCTTCCTTGGAATGATCGGGTACTACCGCAAGTTCTGCAAGAACTTTGCTGAGATTGCTCTCAGTCTAACTAACCAACTGAAGAAAGGCGTAAAGTTCACCTGGGATGATGCATGCCAGAGAGCCTTCGATCGCCTGAAGTCTCTGCTGTTTCACTTCCCAGTGCTCAAATCTCCTGACTTCAACAAACCGTTCTCCATCGCGGTCGATGCTAGCGACCAAGCTTGTGGATCTGTGCTCCTACAGAGAAGTGACTCTGATGACATTGAGCATCCTGTGGCATACTTCTCCAGGAAGTTCAATCGCCACCAAAGGAACTATTCCTCAATGGAGAAGGAACTGTTGGCTCTGGTCCTTTCTTTACAACACTTTGAGGTTTATGTTTGTACAGGACAAAAGCCAATGATTGTGTACACTGACCACAATCCGTTAATGTTTTTGAGTAAGATGAAAAACAAGAATCGGAGATTGTTGAGTTGGAGTTTGATTTTACAGGAGTTTGACTTGGAAATTAAGCATGTGAAGGGTACAGACAATGTAATTGCTGATTGCTTATCCCGTGTTTGAATATGTATATATATATATCATGTGTTTGAATATTGTATGATATGTATATATAGACAAGTGTTCACTTAACCATTTTGTATTGAAAAGAAAAATTTTGCCTTTATGAGTCAAAATTTTTCCCTTTTGGAATGGAGGTGTAATGTGAATATAGGCCACTAGATGGCAGTATTTACCTTTTTTTTTTTATTGAGCTCAGACTGGAGCTAGGTTTAGACATGTCCTGGACATGTCTGGGGCAAGTCCCCGAAAATAAAAAAAAAAGAGGTCTAAATGTGGGTGGGGTCTGCAAAAGAGTATATAAGGAAAAGAATTGAGACAGTAAAGTAGTAGGAGAAATTGCAAGGAGAAGAATACATGTGACCAGACCTGTCAATTCTGTTCAAAACCTGTGAAGTTTCTTATGTGGATTTTTGCCTGTGTTTGAGCATTTTCCTCATCCAGGACATCACCAAGCCACCCCCACGAAAAGGGATTGTAAATATTTATGTTTTGTACATAATTCAATCTTGGTCTTTAGGTTAGTTAGTTGTTATGGTGTTTGCTAATTAAATGTGTTGAGGTTTTTAAAACTGTGTCTGTCATCCCTTGCTGTTGCTGTTGTGTTATAAATGTAATAACAAATTGGGGCCATAACACTTGACATTGGACAACACATTACCCAGCAATCACCTTGATGTATTTGCAAATCAGTGTGAAAGAAAAATAAAAAATAAAATCAAAGAAAATTGGAAAATTGTTAATTTAATTAATATTTTTGAAAACGTGTGTAAATTAAGCATTTAGCTTTGACATAAAATGCAATGAACTATTGTTCGTAGAAAACCCATAATAGAGATAGGTTTGGCTTTATGAGGGTTTATTTATATCACTGTTTTACAAGACTTAAATTAAGTATGACCTGGGGGGGGGACACTAAGACTTCTGACAAAGAGTGGACAGGACACGTCCCCCCCAACCCCCCTAAACTGATGCCTATGATTGAGAGGTACATGGTCAACGTGAAGCTGCTGTTCGCTTTCACTACCGCGAATTTTAGTTACCATTGGAGCCATGGGAGCGGTGTTACTCATTTCTTTATTTTCCAAGTATCGCGGGTCAGTAATGGTAGGGCAATTCAAATTGGGGTACAAACACTGGACGCCTTTTAATCCAGCTGGGACACGTGCGAGCTCTGGGTTTTTAGATTTTTCTTCTAATTCAATCTTTTTACACAATTCGTCCAGTTCTTTATTCTGTGTTCGTACACAGTTTTGTAATTCATTGCATTTTTCAATTAGCCTTCAGTGTTCGGTTACTGAACTCCCGTTCACACAGAGCTGCGACTTTTAGGACGATCATCCCGATCAAGCCATGATCAGAAAAAGTATTGGATCGGAGCGGATCAGCGTCTAAATCGGG
The DNA here is from genome assembly GCA_029721435.1 of Gymnothorax reevesii. Classification (NCBI taxonomy): domain Eukaryota; kingdom Metazoa; phylum Chordata; class Actinopteri; order Anguilliformes; family Muraenidae; genus Gymnothorax; species Gymnothorax reevesii. Next base: position 96,552,619 of record CM056579.1, on the reverse strand, counting down.
CAATTTGGCAAATTATGGTCTTCATTACGACCGTACTACGATGCTCCCACGTCCAATGCGCTGCTGACATTTCTACTACAATGTTACGCAGACCGTTGCCCACCAGCGGCCGCGTTTACTGTTTATACTACGCTGCCGCTACGACATTGAAGATCATACTACGACGCTACGCAAACCTAGAAGACTGTACGACTGTCGCTACGGTGGTGCCGCTCATATCACGCTTGTAGTACGCTTCTAGTACGATTTTGGCGATGATGACACACACACACACACACATATTTTGGCTGAAAACAAACCCTGATCCGATCCGGTGTCAGAGGTAGTGCCGCAACATCTCTTGTTTGTGACAGACAAAACAGAACAAATACACAAAAGAATTATTTAATTTAGCCTTCATTATACTGAGGAGTCCCACTGAAATGAAAAAGTATCGGGGGGAATGAAATCACTTCTTTGAGTTTAGTGGCAGTTGTAATATTCAATAACTGATCATGATGTGCCATTTAGTGATAGAATAATGTAATTGCGTGTGTAACTTTGCAGCTTCACTCCGACTGGAGCACACACCTGCACAAAGAGACACATTGTTCTTCTCGAACACGCCAAATCCAGATAATGCGTAAATGATGAATTAAATTAATATTCTAGTTTGAAACGAGTAACTAAGTTCCCAGCGTCAAAGTAACGAAGTGAAAGTAACTTATACTTATCTTTTAAATGTAGGAGAGTAAAAGTCCCAGTTAAAAAAACGTAAGTACAAATCCTCAAAAAAAAAAAAAAAAAGTACTTAAATACTGTAACGAAGTACATGTACATGTATAAACTGCAGCCTGATAGGTCGTGGTATGATCGGCGTAAGGTCATGGTAGGTCTTCGTAGGATCGTCAGGAACGTAGAGAGATCGTAGTAAGAACGTAGTGGGAGTGTTGTAGGAGCCTACTCGATATGTTCCCGACTGTACTACGCTTTTACTGCGCTTTTACTACGATCGTGAAGATCTCTCCACGATGCTTGCGCGCTGCTTGTACGATTACGGCACTTCTACTACGCTCTTTTTACGACTTTACCCCGATTCTTGTTGGCCATGATCCTGCTATGCTTGTTTTGAGCATGTTCAAAATAAGCGTGGCGAGAGCGTACAGCTTCCCGATCACGAAGACCTTACCGTGATCATACTGCGCTTATGAAGACTCCACTACGTTTCTCCTGCGATCAGCCACGTTTTCGACCACGCTTTGATCGTAGTAGAAGAAGCGGCGTCTATGTGTGAACGGGGGTAAGATAAGCGTACCACATACGGTTCTCTTATTTTTCTCTTTGGTCCACCATTCTAGTGACTCCGAAGTGGATCAGTTCGAATCCCAACCAGCTTTACACATTTCCTTATGTTCTTTTGCATATTTTTTCTGCAAATAGGTAGTTATGCTGCCAGCGCATTTAAGGGCGTTTGAATTTTCTTTGTTTGCCATGTTTATTTAAAATTAATACGGCGTTCGTCGGTGCAGCCTAATATCTAGCCTATTTGTAAGATAGGCCATCAGTAATGTATAAACGTGCGTAACTGGCCAGTAGCTTATTAAGCGTACGGTCAAGAATATTACCAACATGAAACAATAAAGACTCAGGACAACATCAAACTTCAAATGCGACAAATGACGAGATTCACGGTGGGCACGAGTTGGTTTCTCAAATACCCACAAGACGGGTTGGAGGCGCGCTACATGCACTTTCTCTCAACCTACAACGCACAGACAAAAAGTACCCAAGTGAAAGACGTTCACTCTGGGCCCGGGGCGCTAATTCTAACTCTCCCAAAACATAAACCGAAAAAAAACAAAGACACGATCGCCTCTTAGGAAGGCTACCTAATACCCAGTCGTGAAAATAATTAGTCACGTCTTGTACTGTGGGTGACCGACATACGCTTGCCACAGCTACGCAATCACGTATTCGCCTTTTTGGCGTGAATTCTCACTCTCCGAAGGCAGGGATGACCAACATTCACCCCGTCACAAAAAATCTATGTTTTCAATTCATAGGCCTGTATCACACAACAGTACTGGTACCACAAGCAGCACTGATAACCATCACACATTACACAAAGACGCAGCTTTTTAACAACGAACAACTGATCGCTTCTACACAGTAGCGGCCCGTGACAAAAATTACTGAGGAAGCTAGAATGAACAACGAATTTAATTCAGTGTTTACGTGTTATTTTCCTGCAAACAAATTAGCCTACTGTTACAGTACCTTTATTCTACCGACTTCTCATTCATTTTAGTGAAAAAAAGGTTAAAAAAGAAGAAAGCGTGTGTGAGAGAGCGTGAAAGCGCGAGGGAGAGCTGCGGATGCGCGCTTCGGGCTGTGCGCGTGCTTATGGCTCTGGCACACAGTAGTATGTGATTAGTTAGAGAAAGTCCATGCAAAGCTGGTAAACGCCGAGTAGCTTTATTACAGCAGAAAGCTAAACACATAGCGATCAGACGGCAATTATGACAAGATCTAGATATAACAAAAACATTTTAGCCATTGCTTTCACAGCAGTGACGTGCGGTGGAGGTTGGTTTGGTGAGGCAGAATCCTCCCCTTTGCTTGATTAGCAATCAGACGATTAACTAGTTTAGTAAGACTATTCGGCAGAATGACGGGCCAGTTTAAGTTTCCGCGGCGTTATTACTCAGTACATCGAACCTGAAATGCTCAACAGCAGATTTGCGCGTACTAGCTTCCAGGAAGCCGAAGCAATGTCATAAACAAATATTAATGCAGATCGACTTATGCAGAGTTCAATGCTTAATCAATAGCCTATAATGTATTCTCCTTTAAATACTCGGTTTTACACCCAAACACATTTACACGTTTGTTTTAAGTCTTCTTTTGTAATCCGATTAAGAAAATGTTTAAAAACAGAATTACCGAGCTGAGACTTTTTCCTAATTGATTATTCAGATTTCCATCCTTGCAGTCTCGAACTGCAGCGTATACCTGAATTAAGTTATTATCTCCTCCATCAGCATCAGGCTTCCATAAGGCTTGGTCTTAATTGTTTTCATTGTCAATCAGGAATAGTACGTGGGAACAGGTTCATAAAATCCTGTGATAAGAGTTTGGGTCACTGCCTCATCTCACCGCACGTCGCTGGCTTCCTGGAAGCAAGTACTCGCAAATCTGCAGTTTCGTGAGCATTTCAAGCTCGATGTAGCCTACTGATAAATAACGCCGCGGAAACTTAAAATGGCCCGTCATTCTGCCGAATAGTCTTTCTACATTAGTTAATCGTCTGATTGCGAATCAAGCAAAGGGAAGGTTTTTGCCTCACCAAACTGACCTCTGACTGCACCTCGCTGTTTCACAGACAGTATTAATGAAGTTCCGTTTTGTGGACAATGCTTATCTCTGACTCATATTTAATTAATTGGCAACAAAAGCATTTGCAAGATAGCCGTGGACTATTGTACAGAAACACAGGCAAACCCCTTCCCCAACATTAGAAGTAACAACGTCATATGCGGCAGCCTCGCAACTGAAATTAACATTTTCTCAAGGATGCCCAATATTCATACATCCAAAAACACACGCAACATTAATGCACAACCCGTGCGCAACGTCTGAATTGCATAATCAAAATATAAAACGAATAGTTACAAAGGTTTATATAAAAACTGATATCAAACGTGCTGCAGCGCTATCTGCTGTAAACCTTACAGCTGTCAGCTGATAGTGCAGCTGATGTCAGCGGACCTAAATGCAGTCTCGGTAAGGACTGAGAGTATAAAAAACAGTATAGCTTAGCCATCATGCTCTGAAATCCACTTGACACGACAAGAATAATAAAGAATAAAACACCACATTTTATGCATCATATAAGAAAAATGTGACAACAGCCCGGTGATCAAAAAGGCCACGGCGGGCCATAGGAGACATGGCCAGCAGAAAAGCCGGTTAAGCTTGGCACTTCTTGTTAGCCACTCGTTTATAGCATAGTTAGCTTCACAAAAAGAGCGAACTTTCCCATCATCTCTCCCTTTAGTTAAATTGAGCTTTGGAGTCGGCCTACCGTCCCGCTTGACTTTTAGTTGAACCTCAAAAGCAAGTTTTGAGAAGTCATTTTTTACAAGAAACTCAAGGTCCCTGTCACCATCTATTCTCTGACTTAATGACGAAACGTTACTGTCTGTGTGGGCGAGCTGGCACCTGGCGGGACAGTTGAATCAGTGCGTGTATTTTCCGTAAAAGTTCGTGATTAGTTGGAAGCCAGATTTGATCTGGCCTCCTTCATTTTTTTTTTAATGGGCGTTTTCGACTGGTACTTTTTTGTTGAGTACAATTAGGCTCCGCCCACCTGCGCAAAGAGCAAAAATATTCCTCCGTTACAAGCCCAGTCGAATGATAGACGTTAACAACGGGGAGAGGCATGGCGTCTTCTGCTGAATTACCGGTAGTTGAACTACTAGATGATGGTATTGAGGACAGCAGTGGTGATGACGATGATGATCTCGAGCGTATCGTTGCCTGTACTCTAATGACAGAGTTGACAAGGTTACTTCATGTTCTCCTGCATGCCATACATTATTATCATATGAGACAAATAGTACACGAATCACCGCTCATTATAGCTGTCAACACGAAACTTCCCACAGTGTAATTAGTCTGACTTCAGACCGTTATTTTCTATTTAGCCTTTACCAAAGCCAAACATTACACGCATAGTCTCCTGAAAAACAAGTGTAGATTTGGTGGATAATGGTCTGAAATCTGCTTCTTACAGTTTTTTACAAAATTATAGCAGCAAAATACCAGTCGAACGCAAATTGCGTTCAACGAAAGTGATTTAACAGAGGATTTCCTTCGTCAACTTTGTTGAGTTTATTTTCCTGCCATATGACGTCACCATGACCAGTCGAATGTAAAACGTTGTTAACGGAAGCTGCGTTGTGTACAAAAAGTACCAGTCGAAAACGCCTATTGATGCATCGACCATGAAGCGATAAGCCTTGCTTCAATCTGATTGGCTAATACGGGCTGTTTTTTTTCTAAGGGAGGCAAAGTGAAGCTGGCCTCCGAGCTGACAGACAGGGCGGAGGGCATGAGACACGAAGTGTAAGACACAATGAGAGCTTGACAGGAGGGGCGCTGTTTTGCTCCTTACGCTCAGCCAAAGCAGAAGTGCGCTGATGTAGTGTTTTGACAAGGAAATGACAACAATATAAAATACATTGTGGTGAAGCTTATTTATATTTTTTCTTTCTTGCAATAATTTTTGGGGAAGCTAGGCTTCCCTTGGCCTCCGCGAAAAACCGCCACTGCTTCTACACCGGTCAATTTAAAATTAATAGGTTAACGTACCACTGGACGGAGATCTCCGTAATTTTGCCTTGCAAATTAAATTTAAATAAAACCAAGTACTCACTCTTGAACTGGTCAGGAAATTTACGGAGGTCCAGAAACGAATCCACCCTGCTTCGCAACGCCAAATTTGTTGGTAAATTAATAAAAAACCAAGAACGTTATCCCGATGAAGAAGCGGACTCCGATCTTCGTAGCAAAAGCAGGAAAACGTTTATTACACAGCCGGCTGTGAGAACAACAGCGTGATGCAAAGTTCCAAAAGAAACTTTTTACATGTACAGACATACAGTACAGACATTTCCTTTAATGTTATCAGAAGTTGTTGCTGATTGGTTCCAGGGTTTACACATTGATAAAAAGCAATACTCTACAATTGGGCCTCTCCTGCCAACTTAATTGGTTCAATAGATTCCCAACCCCTGGAAGTGAGCTCCATACATCGGCATAAAAAACCTCCAACTAAAAGGTGCGAGTGCATATTGTCCAGTCGGAACTGAAGTCAAATCGGAGATCCCAGCTGAAAGTCGCAAATAGGCGATATGTCCTGCCGGACCTGACGGCTTCCCTTTATCTCCTAATACATATTCAATTGATTAAACCGTCTGGCTCACCTCATATTGCCAACACCCAAAAAATCCTGTTTCCCAACAACTTCAACCTTGTGTTCTAAGTTCATTCGTTATGGTCTTTAGTTGTGTATCTGGAGACATTATCATGTTGGAATATGGAACATTATGAGGGAACATAAACCTATCCAGATGCAATAAGAGTAAAAAATGTCTCATGAAATATTACTTTCCTCCATTCCTCAGGGTGCCAGATTCTGTATTCCTTACTCCAAGTCATGCCTTTTTGTGAAACAGCTGTGGAAACAAATGGTTTCTGAAAGGTGGCCCAACCATGAATACCAGTTTTGAAAAGGCCACAACTTGCTCTTTTCGTGAGAACTTTGGACTTTACAATAAGGTATACAAAATCTGAGCCGTTGCCACAGGATAAATGAGGAACTTTCTATTCTAGTGACATGGAGCATGGGAATCAGAGGAGGTTCAATTAATGTCTTACTGCGAGTGCCCTCAGTGATGCAGTTACAAGCTGAAGTATGAAACCAATAGGAATTCTGCAGTAATCTGCTCCACAACATACTGAATATTACCACAGTCACTCAGTAAAGTATGTGACCAGATTGCATAATTTAAGTTCCAAGTCTCATGGTGCTAGAAGGGGTTCAAATGGAAAATGATAGTTTGAATTGCACAGTGAACATAAATTAACATTCTTAGCCCTGTATGTATGTTTTTGCAGAGTAGTACACCCGTGGCATGCAACCAATGACACAAATATAAAATATGCGTATGGGTGAGCATGAGCACAGTGCAGAACAACAGGACTTCTGCTAAAGTAGAACACTCTACATACAGGTGCGTAGATGAACATTTGATACTGAGGCAGGGCACTGCTGCTGTTGCAGTAGGCATTATGGCTCTCAATAACCTCAGTAAAAAATATTCTGCCATGATAATATGTCATATGAAAGAATTTGGGCAGTAAATGTAAATAAAATAATGTCTGCTAAATACCTTAAAACAAGAGGTGATCCAGAATAAGTGCAAACAAGTCTGATTCAAATGAGTCAGGCAGTACAATTTTTGTCCATTTGGGAAGAACAAAAAAAAACAAGCACATAATTATTGATTATGATTATTGATTATGGTTATTCAACATGGCAATGAAACAATCGTTTAGGATTATATTTCAATATTTCTCATTATATTCATCAGTAGATCAATTGCCATGTTGAATAACCATAATCAATAATCATAATCAATAACCATATTATGTAGGCAGTAGTAACACACACACTCATAACATTACACACACACGCATACAAGTACTTCACATACATGTAGGGAGGGGATGAGCAGTGCACACAGACATGTAGTTCACACACACAGACAGCACACGTACACACGCAGATACACACACATACAAACAGTTCACACACAGACGAGCAATTCAATTCCCACATGCATGAGCAGCTCACACACGCATAAGCAGCACGCATCTGTAGCTTTGATTAGTAAGCAGGCTTCTGTTTTGTTGATTCAAAAACATACATCAGAGGATGTATTTGATTTCTGTAGCTTTGATCAATATTTCTTCAGTAAAATCACAAGTTGTTACTGAAAACATAATCAATCGAATCATTTATGTATCTGATTGTATCCTATTCATCTGAAAGTGTTTTTCCACTCATAAACTGTAATTTTCCAGTCCATTTTAGTATATATTCCTTTTATTTTTTACATCCTACACTGAAAATTTTCTACCATTATTTAACCAAACAAAGTTGAAGAGTAAAAAAAAGTTAAAGACAAGATGGTTACAACCCATGAATTGTGATTGGAGCAAAGTTTGTTAGAGATGAGATGGTTACAGCCCATGTATTTTGATTGGAGCAAAGTTGGTTGAGTTTTTCCCATAAATATTCCTCAGTAGAGAATGCTGAATTAGCACTGCCTGGCCAGGGACTGCTCACTGTGGGAATGAAGATGGCTTCTGAAGATTTTGTCTCCCTCCAGTTATTCACGAACAAGGCAACCTCAAAAATATGTAAACATCAGGACAAGAAATCACAACAATATTAAGTATAGCGAACTAGCAAGCTGAGCAAGCGAATTAAGGCTAAGGAGTAGCTATGTTTGGTATAAAACAAATGCTCGCGGTTCAACTCTGGCTGAGTGAGATATAATGTTTATTTATAAATTTATTTTCTATTGACATCAATGCACCAAACTGTTGGCTAGCTAGGCTCGTGAACTTGGTAGCTAAGCGAACTAACATTAGCTAGGTTGCCACCGTGTACTTCCGTTTCCTTCAAAATAAAATTTTATGTCATGTTTTACAACCTGGGCCATTTTTTGACGCCATTTTGTCTGATGACTTTCATTTTTAAGCCATTTAATCTGAGGCCGTTTCGGATGACGCTGTTTAAACTGAGGCCGTTTCATCTGATGGCCTTTATTTTGAAGCCGGAGACCGTTTGAAGGTTTGACAGAGGTTTGTCTGAGACATGATGCCGCTTGGTTTGACGAATGATGCCGTTTTGTCTGACACCTGATACCTCACTCTGAGACCTGAGGATGCCATAAAATATACACCGTAGTCGTGGCTTGACAAAGAAGAACTGGCAAAAAAAGATGGTGAAGGATCTCAGATTTATGAAAAAGAGAAGGTTCTCCCGAAGGGGGAGCGAGGGCATTGTAATCGGGTCCATCCGTCCGTCCGTCTGTCTGTCTGTATGCATATTGAGGGTTTGGAGCACAATGGTTATATATCTATTTTGAGAAAAATTGATTTTTAGGTTTCCAAGTGTTCTATTAAATCAGGAATTTTAATTTTTTTTTTACCAGTCACTATTTTGCTGCATGGTTCAGAAGTATATTGAACACCTACGTTTTTGTAGGAGTGTAACCGCAACATCATGGTCAAAATTGCCAAAAATGGACAGGTTACCTCAATGCTCCAAAAAATTCTAGCACATGATGTGACGTAACACAATGGTGATTGGTTGAAGGTAAATTTGTTTGCAATGGAAGACAGACTGTTCTGTCATAAAATTCATATTAATTCATCAAAATGTCAATGTTGAATTCATTTAAGGAGTTGTTGGACATATCACAAAATGAAAATGTGAATTCTGATTAAAAATGAATGCAGATGGACATATAGTTATTGTGCTCAGTGGATTAACTGATATAAAGCTGATTATAAACCGCACATTTTGGACATATAATCATTGTGCTACAAACCCTCGATATCTTAAAAACTATCGGCACAATTTACATAAAACTTTCACAGCAGAAAGGTCCTACCCGTGGCTCGGCCCTCCTCTAACGTCAGACTGCTTGGTCAAGAATCAAAGTCACAAACAAATGTCAAATGGGTGAGGGTTTGCAATCTGGTTGTCTTGTTGCCTGGTTTAATTTCTGTGCAGTGGTAATTAGGCTGCCTGGCGCACAATGCGCACACGTCACCAAAATCTCACAGGCAGGTTTCCAGAATGTCAGGCACATTTCAATGCAATAAATAATTACAGGAAGCACTATTTAATGTCACTATCTGAATAAGGACATAAATTATAGTATCTACATCGATTGTCCTGATGTCAGATTAAAGGCGGTTGGCACACGTAATGGAAACTTGACCTGGCTTAATCAACGCAACTGAATCTGTGGTGCAAACTAATGACTTCACATCTTTCTCAGCCAACCACAAACTATATATATATATATAGCATGCTTGCGTTCTATGCTCAGTACAGCTGCTTGCACACTGGACACGAAACAAATTTTTCGTATGACTGATTACAGACAAAGTCAATGCAAAGACGCAATAGTCGGACAGGGTTTTAATATAACTCCATGCCTGAAAGTCATAGTTCTAATTTTTCCGAGTATTCCAGGAATTATTAGAAGTGCAAACTTGACCATGTTTGTGTTTGACCTTCACGAAATGCAAATTGATAGCCATCGACTTTTCTTGGTCTTTTTAGCCTATTTGTCTGTTTTCTTCCGTTGAAGATAGACAACAGTCTTTATTCGGTCTTTCTTTTGAAAATTAGTCAGATGGATCGAACAGATTCAGGCTTTATTTCCACACCAGAGATAAAATAGTGCTTGTAGTCAGTGAGCAAATCAATTACATGACCATTGACAGTGTGAATAAATTATCGCATGCACGATCAAGACTGTCCGACGCTAAATGCAAAATACTCCATGTCCACCAGCCAGCAAAAAGTAAAAGTATTGATATGAGAACAGATCTATAACAAAATAAAGAATAAAAATATATCACCAACGGGACATCCAACAAAGATGACCCGCCAATAAAGAAATCACGGTGTTCATTGGATGTTCTGTTTTGTTAAAATTGTTTTTTTTTTCTTTATTTCGTTATCAATCTGTTCTAATCGTCCCCCCTTTTTTTTGGCTGTCAGACACGGAGGCATTGTATATTGTCCCGCACCAATGTCGACTCACTTTATTGGGCAGAGAAACATTGATTGAAATTCTTGGTACTCTTCTTGAAGAACTGAGCCCTCTTATCAAAACATTCACACTTAATATCTAAAAGAGTCAGTAGGTTTGAACAAATTAAAAACAATAATCGACTGTCGGACACAGAGATATGTTAAAACCCTGTCAGACTTTTGGACACGAGACACTATGCTGAACGCAACCTGTAGTGCGAAAAATTTGTTTCGCATCCAGTGTGCAAGCAGCTTAATACTAGGCTTCTATTATTTTCACTTAGGTTTTATTGTTTTTAGTGGGGGAGTGGAATACAGCCTGATTGCTGTGATCTCGTACTGAGTTAAGATCACATATTGAAATGTACTGTGTGATGTATCTTACATTGTTGCCCATGCATGTTAATGACAAAATTTTAAGCAGCAACATGGTGTAATAATAGGAACACGCTATCCATCGTATCTCTTCCCAATGATGCAGGCAGCAGAAATAAATGAGCAACCGTCGTATTTCATTCCAACTTCATAAGTTTGAATGATCTGACGTAGTTTTCGTTTTGAAAATCCATTCATGTTCGCTAATGGTAATAATTCGAGAATGCCTCATATTCGTAATGCTTAATATAGACGTTAGCGGTGCAGAAAACAAGCCTGAAGCAGCAAAGTAAAATGCAATATTAACGCATCATGTAGATAAAAGACAGAGGCTTCCTTATTTCAACACTTTAATGATGAGGAGAGGAGCTCATTTTATTAGTGAAGACTTGACTCGGCTGTGTTTAACCCACATAAGCGTTTTCTCCTACCTCTTTGTTACTTGCACCGGAAGGCGGGGCAGAGGCGGGACAGAGGAATACTTGCGCCAGGCTACGCCGGGCACGAAATTGCAACATACGCCTGGACACACATTTGGTCATGGTTTTGTTATGGTGTACAAGGGGTTAAAGCTCCAAATTAATTTTATTTTCTTATTGTCCAGCTCATGAGCTTGTATTGTTTTTTCATCTAATTATGTATTTTCTATTTCTTTTTTCTACCGTTTTTACTCTTCTAGCTCTATCTTATTAAATGACAATTTTTATTGCCCTGCGCACATTTGTCTCCGATTTTAACATTTTTAAAAAATTCTTATATTGATTTTTTTTTTAAATTGATGATTAAGTTTTTTTGTAAATTAATGTTGTTCTCTTATTTCTTATTTTTACTGTTTAAATTTTTCTGCCTCATTATCGGCTTGTCAATCAATTGTGAACCACTTTGAGCTGCACTAACCTACATGAGAGGAGCTACGTATAAACGGTAAATAAAGTTTGATTAATTGAAAGTCCCCAAAATGGCTTTTGAGGTTAAAAAAAAGCCCATCTAGTTGTTTTAGTGAATGTTTACAGGTTTTAGTAATTTCAAGTTTTCATTCATATGACATGGACCGTGACAAAGGTTGTTATTCAATTCATTTCAATTTTATTTGTTAAGCTCTTTTCATGGACTGTCACAAATTTAATAATAACTTTATGGAGCACCTTTAATAAACACAGTTTCCAAAGTGCTTTGACAACGCAATGCAGAAAAACAAACTAAGCTTAAGAGCAAAAAAATGCTTGAAGGCAGGAGTAGAGGGCAGATAAAATTCAATCAGAATATACAATGAAGAAAAATAACAAATAGAAAAACACAGAGGTTTAAAAATAAATAAATAAATAATAAATAAAATAAAATTACATACATATATATGTATAAAAAATAAATTCATACATTTAAAGTATATATATTTAATTAATTTATATTATTTTCATTCTAGTTTAAAACTTGTTATTCCTTTAATCTGAAATTGTTGTTTGGGCCTTTTGTGTATTTTATTTGTGCTGTTTATTTTTAACCTTCCATTTTAATAGTTTTATTGTAATCAGGGCTCCCCTGCAAAAGAGACCTCTGTCACAGTGGGACTTCCCTGCAATAAAGGTTGAAGAAAGAAAGGCTGAAGAAGAATTTCCATGTTACAGCAGATAAAAATATGCCCACATTGAATCTGTGGAAGAAATCAAAGAATCATTAAAATTCACAAATCAACACTTCCAAATTCTTTGAACAAGCTTAATGCACCTCGGAAGCTCCATTACAAATATTAAGTCATTCTGGCAAAATGCTCCTACGAGTATGTGAAAATGAAAATTGGTTTGTTGCATTTGAATTCAAAGGACAAGGTTCACTAACCATCAAAATTGGTCTAAAAACTAATAATCATTGGTGTCATTTATTGACATAATAGCCAAAATTTTAAAAAATGAATGTTATAAGCTTTACTGCCCCATGGTTGCTATGGCAACGGAACAGGAAATTGCACCATGATTGGTGCAAACCAAAATTGGTTTGTTGCATTTGAATTCAAATTTTTACACAATTAACGCATAAAATGTGGATAATTATTATGCTATTGTGGAATTACATTTTCAAATTTACATTACTATTTTAATCCCTTTAACCTGCTTTAATACTGTACTCTGTAGGCTTCCATATGTGGGACTTGTAGCATTGGTATGTAAAGCAACTTGATGGTTTTACTTTTTACAAAGAATTTGGTTCAGTGCATTGCGCACATTTATGGACTGGGAGAGGATGCACTTGCTCAACCGCTGGCCCATCTGAGCATACAGTGCGTGACACAGTGATACTGTTTGGGCTCTGTTGAGAGGAGATGCAAGCAGCTTCCACAGTAATGGTAGGACCTTCTGCTCCACCAGCTGTGGCTTCCTCGGGTACAAGTCTGTCACTATACCTGAAGCAAAGACCAGCAATAAAGGAAACAAGCGGTCAGCAAGCCATTTCCCAAGCCCATTCCCTAACCATATCACCAAGGTAACTGTAATACCAGTATAAACTAGGACTTCCAGGAGGCTATATGAGTGAGTTCCTAAAAGGTGCTATGTGCAACTTCCAGCAATTCCTTGTCATTGCTGATGGCGGTTGCCATTCTGTGAATTGCAGTTTGCTTTCTGTTGCTCATGCGCACTCACCGGACTGAGTGTGATATACTGTATATAAAATGTGTTGGCACACTTGATTATTGAAGTGACAACTTCCATTGCAACTCTCATTTTGCCAAATCCATGCTCTACTGTCTCGGCATAATTGAACTGAGGAAATTAAATCTTACCGCCAAACTAATGTCAGTTACAAACACAAGGGATGTGCAGAATGAGTAACATTAGTTTGGGGATAATGCACATGAAATGTAGCTTCGAAATAACGCAACAGGTTGAGAAGACCAAATGTTTTTGACATCATCTTGGAGCATAGTCCATGTGCCCATCCTTTCATGAATCAGTACTTTGCCTGGCTGAACCATTACAGCTTACCTTTGCTTATTTCACTTTTACTGTCACCAATAGTTTGCAGAGGTTAGTGGACTTCATTTCTAAGCTAAGTTTGTTAGCTAGTGTCGCACACTAGGCACTAAAGAAGAGTGAAGACAAGCAGACGACACACTTGGGACATAAATGTCACTGCCTTCAGATTTTCATGGCAGATGCGATGAATGCCTCCACGTAAAAATCACTCTGCAGGCTACTACAGGCAAACAAGAGAGTTGGGAAAGGTCCAATTTTAAAATACAAAGTTAAAATACATTCACACATCAGCAATAGAGAGGGAATAATACATGTAAAAAGTTGCACATAGCACCATTAAGTAAATATGGTACGATATGCTAATGGAAACTAATCCTGTTCCCAGGACATCCATTCACCTGTTAGTATTCACTTAAACCTCTGTCAAGCACAACTGAATAAACAGCAAGAGAAAAGTAATGTCAAATAAGCAAGAATGGGTTTGAGATGAAAATAAATAAAACAGTGCTGCTCAAGGAACAGGATGATTCACCACTGTCTTATTCAGTGGAAAATCCAAATGAAAATTCTGCTTCTGCTAGGGCGCAGTAAGTTACCAGTAAGCATATTAATCAGGACGCCCCTCGCTTTCCCAGGCTGGGTCTGGGCCTTGGAGCACAGCGCTGTGAGCAGCAGACAGTTATCTACAAGAGAAGAGCAAGAATTTCCAGTGGGGATGTCACCATACCAATTTCCATCTCCCATACCAATATCAGTGTCAGAACCTTGAGTATCGGCTAATATTGATAACAATCAAATAGCACACCATTTGTACACCCCCACAAACAATTATTTGCCAGGCACAGGACAGTTACAGCAGCTGCAATTGACAAGCCCGTTCATGCGCATTTTTGCATATTCCTGCCATAACTGCAACCAGCTATGCAAGTAACTAACCCTGACCCTAACCATTGTCCCCTTATGCGCATGTTCAAATGGCTGCCATAACTCCAGTGCAATTATAAATATGTTACAGCTGCCGTAAGAGTAGACAGTGCGTATTTTATGTTAATACAATAATTTGTATGGATGTGCTTTGATTAATATAGCTACCTAAAAAACTCGGGCTCAAACCACAAAACAAATATTCTACTTCCCTAGAGATGGAATGCATAGCTCACAAAATTCAAACATAAATGGAATAAATTGTATGGAACAACTGATATAACACAAACAAGAACACAAACTCTGTCACACACTGCAGGCTGAGGCCATCAACTGAATATTAAGACGGACATCCCATATTCACTTTCTCCCAATGTACCAAAATGTTTCAAAATATACCGGACACAACCGCTGTCATCTTAGGGCGGGCAAAGTCTTTTGTAACCAGAATCTGGGCAGTAGTGATTGGGGGCCCAAGCCGCAGTATCGAGGTCCTGCTCGTACATCTGCCTGACTCAATTGTTAGCAGACCCCCCTATCTTTTGACATGACCTGGTTGGTGAAATGTTACCAGTCTTTGCTGCTGATTGACAGACTGTTCAGCCTCTGTGTACAGAGACAGTTTCTACAATGGCTGAAGGCTTATTAAGGCTGTGATCAGATACAACGCATTTTTGAGCGCTCCGGCGACTTTCATTAAATAAATAACTTTCAATGGTTCGGACACGTATGGATGCAACAGGTGCGCCTCTTTGCGCCCCACGCTTGGACGCACTCGACGCCATTGCGCAAAAAGGTGCTTCAAGTTGAAAATGTGTCGATTTTTGCCGCAGCGTGTCGCGTCAACTGTCATGCAGTAGTCAATAATCAATGAAATCTATTGAAAGCAGAAACTAAGTTTGAAAAACAGAAGGTTCACGAAGTGAGATAGGGGAGCGTTACTTAGCAGCCGCAGAAAAGACGCAAATGTAGGCTTCAAAAAAGTCACGACAGATGCGTCTCACGTTTCCAAACAGATAAATGGCGCTTAGTGTGATTTAGTGTTTGAATTTTGTGAAGTTGGGACGTAAGTAGGGATGCATTGATGTTAAACAGTGGTGAACAGTTGACAGTTAAAACTTTTTTGGATTTTTTTTGCAGGCAACACACAGCTTATTTTCAATATGCTATCAAATTGACAGAACCTCAAATTATGTATGACAATTTTTTCAATTTAGTTGAGTGTCGATGTACTTTTAAAGTCAGTCTTCTTGATTTCATTTGCATCCTCCATGATTTGCCTACTTTATTTTTGGAATTAGGGTTGTAGGTTCTTAGCGCAATAGCTTGTCCACAGTATTAAACATTCAGTAAAGCAAAGCAGTTGTACACTGAAACGCATTTACACGCTTCACAGACTTGATTGAACTTCAGTACCTAATCATGTGGTCAATTGAACAACAGGCTGAATTTGCACCACAACATTTGGCTCACTTTGCCCTTTAGCCATCATTTTGGGAAAAACGTAAGCAATTCAGCCGAATCTTCAGCCAAATTATTCACATGGTTTTACACTTTGGCAAATCATTGACATTAATAATATATATTTTCAGACCTGAATAAATCCATTTAGAAATAACAGCCATCATGCCTGACATGCATAAAATTTACTTTGATGAGCAAAAATAAGGTTCTTGCGTAAAAAGACCTTTCAGTACTCCCAAGCGCTTCTCTCCACCACGGCCAAATAGAACTAATGGGCACTTCCTTTATTCATGGTCACATAACAACACATGGGCACAGTTACTTTAATACAGGGGGTGGGTCAACTTATCCAATGGCTCATCCAACCCCACTCACCCCTACTACTCTACAGTCAGTGCACTGTTAGCAGCGATGCTAACATTGAGTACTAAAACCTTTTGGGTAGCAAGCTAGTTAGGCAAGATTCGATAACAGGACACCTTAGCAATGAAAATCAAAGGTAAAAATCTCTTTGCTCAGAGCATAGTGTCATGCATGGACAACTGTTATAAGCAATGTTAACAATGGGAAGTAAAAACAGCTAGCAAGTGTGTAAAGCAAGATTTGATAACTGGTAACCTCAGCAATGAAAATCGAAGGTAAAAAGCTCTATGCTTTGCACATAGCGTAATGTAGGGCCTAGTGTTAGCAGCGATGCTAAGAATGGGAAGAAAAACAAGTTAGCTTGCACACTAGCTAGTTAAGCGAGAATTGATGACAGGTCATCTTAGCAAGGAAAATCAGTAGGAAGCTCTTTGCTCTGAGCATAATGTAATGCAGGGCCTACTGTCAGCAACGATGCTAACAACGAGCAAGCATCACTAACGGGTCACCTTACAAAGAAAAACTGATGGTAAAAAGCTCTTTGCTTTGAACATAGCATAATGAACTGCGACCAGCGATGCAAACGCTGGGAAGTAAAATCATTTAGCAAGCCAGCTATCTGAAGCAAGATTCTGTGACAGGTCACTTTAGTTAGCTAGGTAGTAGCAACTAACGTTAAAGCACATGATAGCTCGATAGCTCGAGTCGATATTATCATAAAATGTGTTGACTCTATTTTAAATTGATATATTTTTTTCAAAAGTAGGGTTGTATAAGGTACTAATCCACAGTCAGTGCGTTACCAAATAGTTGGCAGTCAGCATGAGTTTGTGACTAGAGGCAGGCAGGAGTACCAGACACACAGAGAACCTACTTAAGCAGTTTCCTGTCATGGAAGGGGAAAGCAGCACATGTACTTTAACCACCTAAAAAAAAAAAATCAGTATCTGGTTAAGTGTGCTCTATTTTTATAATATTTTCTCGCCACCACTTTGCCATTAGATAGCCCTTTCCTTTAGCACTAAATTTGCTCAACTGTATGGGAATACAGAGGTTCTAAATCACAGATCAGAAAATATGACGGGGCCAAAAGGAAGGACTGCGTGATGGAAATTAAAAGCAGTGAAATAATTTAAAATATTGCACACACTTCAAACTGATGATTTTTTTAGGTGCACCTTTGTTAATTGGCAAAAATAAGTTTTGCAAATGGGAGCGTTCCGATCGACATCAACAGTAGGTAATAAACTGACTACGGATAAGTACTTCACAAAACCCTACTTAAAAAAATTATACCTAACCCTTGAACAATCCTTCAATCATAGTCGAACCATTCAATATGGACTTTGGTAGAACCTATCTCTAAGAATAATCAACGGCATTGACTGACCACATTAGAGCAGCCAGACTACATCAAAAGTTCAGGGGGGGCGTGCAAGCGATTGAGGCAGTCAGGTGTCTAGGCCTCGATACTGCAGATAATCCCCCGATTACAACTGCAATGACTCTGGCTCCAAAATACATCCCCAGCACAGAAAGGCAGCATTGGACTCAGTGATATTTTCGTTCCATTTTTGCAGGGTGGGAGGAAGTAGAGAAAGATCTTCCCCTTTTTTTGTGTTCCTGAGCTCACCATTGCTTTCCTTCTTCTTGAGAATACATCAGAAAGGTCAGTTGGCCATACAGAAGGGTTTAGCTTTTCCTCAGGTGGGTTTGTTTTGATTTTTCAGCCTAATAATGGCTTGAAATACTGGCGCGGACAGCTCTTTGGATTTCATATCGAGAGTTAACAGCAACAGACTCCAAATGAAAATTCAACTCTTGAAGTCAACTGTGGGCCTTTCATGTGTTCAGTTTTAAATGAATGTACTGGGAATCAAACACACCTGACCATGGAACAGTTGAGCATCCAACTGTCCCAATACTTTTGCTCTCAGAAAAAAGGGAAGACCTCTTAAAAATGATGTAATTCCTACACCTTCCATCCAATTTCTGATGTGTTATCCCTCAAACTGAAGATGAATGTCTTCACTTTGAACTTGCATTCATTAATTCATTTCAACTCCAATATCCTATGGTCGACAGCTAAGATAATAACATTGTCAATGTCCAAATATCCATGGTTCTAACAGTATTTGACAGTCCACCTCCAGTGTATTGGAATTGTGACCATTTGCAGTTCACTGTTGGCCAGTATTTCTAAAAGAACACACCATTTCCTGTTGCAAGTAGGCAAACAACATAGAAAGCTTAAAGAAAGCATGTGATTTGCTTTTTTTTTGGAGGTGGTATACTGACAAAGAAAAGTAATGAGAAATGCGGACAGAAGCATGATAGATCCTTGCGCCGGAGCAGGTGAGCTTGATACTGAAATATCCCAAATGCACAGTCCTCTTGCTGTGAAGTGCAGCTACATGGATTAGCATATTGCAGATTTTCGGGCTAGATTTGGCAGGGTTTTGTACTGAATTATAACCCTTATTTTCTTTCCTCTAAATCTCATCCAGTGTTCATGGCCAGACCAACGCTGATACTGAATATCAGATCAACATATACCTATTTTTGCAGTTTCTCTGATCAGGACTCCGATGGTGACGGGACACCAAAAACGGGTTGCAAAGACTTGAGGTCCCTTACCCAGGTGTTCAATGAGAGAATTCAGCGCATCAACAGCACAACGGTGAATGACTTCAATTTTGCTGTTCAGGTGATTGTCCACAATAGCTGGCACCAGTATGTTCAGGACCCGCGGCAAGCTGTCCTGCAGCAAGGGGATCATGACTTGCAGGGCCTCCAGAGTATGCTGATTGACCTTTCGGTTTGACTCCCGCAGTCTGGCCACAATAGCGTCAAAAACCTTATGTAGGGAGACAGCAGAGTCAGACTAGTCCATCATACAGCACAACATACACAGTCACTGTCACAGATTTCGAGTGGAGCGTGATTGACTCTCGGTTCACTCAGGCAGGGAGGATTTTAGGCAATGGGCCGAGGCAGTGTATCTGCTTTAGTTTTTGAATATAACAATCCTCATTGAGGGAGGAACAGGATTTGTACAGTCACAAAGATTTTTTTTTTCGTAATCACATTATGGTTGTTGGCAGTCGCAACTACTGCACATTTATCAAAAAATCTTAGTGTGAATTTTGGTAAATTTGAAGCTGAACATTACAGCGTACTTTATCAGTTGAATCAATTGCATGCCAAGATACTGACGGAGGGCTGTTATTAACCCATCAAATTCAGCACAGCTGGTTTTTTGAAGACGCAGCTGTTGGACGGAAAACATTGGTAGAGGTTTTTTGGCATTCACCAGAGGGACATGACCTACACAGCACATGTTCAACAATTTTTAGTCCACATATGCTGCATATTTATTGAAAACGAAAGCAAACAATGGCTCAAGAGAGGGCTATATTATTTTGAATATTTTGAAAGGAATACTTTCCTGGCAAATATCGGTGAGTGAAAGCTACGAGAAAGACAAAACTGTGCAAAAAGCTCCCAATTACATGCAATGTGCCACCCTCCTTCCTGCAAATGTCAAAAAGCCTCTACCTGTTAGAACATAAACGCAGAATCGCTCTAGGAGTGAGGGTATTAATTTCATTGGAAAATGCTGCTTACAGTATATGACTTGTTTTTTATATACAACATCTTGTTCAAATGTATTGCAACCTGTATTAATATAAAAGAGGGCATTTGGGCTCACGCTAGCAAAAATCTTGCAGCCTACGGGTGATGAGAAGTTGCAATGGTCTGCATCTAGCTATAGCTCATGAGCTAAAGTCAGTTTTCTCAAATTGATATGCCGTTATACATCACCTTACAGGCATTATAAATAATCTGAATTGTCAAAGTTAAGTGTGTGGCAAATTTGCCACGGGCCAGCATCACTTAATAGTAACGTTAGTCTCATAAACCGAGCAAATGATGGTTAGTGTAAAACTGTGGTGTGTAAAACTGATTTTACTTTTGCCTCTCATCTGTCAGAGTCAGGTGGGAAAGAACGCAGTGATGTGATTTCGCAAATAGCAAATCAGCTTCTCAATCCATCAAACTAAGCTTTCTGAGGACAAGGGTGCAATAGTACACCTGGAATTTTATATTGCTAATCTGAGGAGAAGGAAACAGAAAGCACAACTTGGATTCTCAAAAATGTCACATAAAATCTTTGACTTGCACCTAATTTCAATTTCTATGTTTCCTCTGCAGATTCACCTATTTGACCACCAGCTCACTGTATTAGCTTACATCCAGTTTGACCAGCCTTTAGTGTCCAAAAAATTGGATACCAATTGACAAAAAATGTGTCAACAAATTTTTCTTCATTTGTTGAAACCTGCAGAAGTGACAAAAAATTTGGTTCCTCTCCCAATAGGGATTGTTTAAGTGAATGAAATCTACCGTTGGCCCTCTAGTGCGGCAGATTAAGTCAATATTCCATAAGAATCTTTCACTTGGTGATACAAGCATCAAATTTGGCAGAAATGATGTCCAGGATGTAATTTTTAAAAAAAGTACTTTATCCAGCAGAAAATCCAAGATCCAGTTTTCAAAATGGCCACCTCATCAAATGCAAAAAATGGTTTTTGAAGTAGAACTTGAATAAACAGATATGTGTTAACGACCCAAACATCAAAATGAATGTATTTTGAGTGGAGGAACTCAGTGGTGTCAATTGAATTCCAATCTGGCCACCAGTTTTCAAGATGGCAGGTATTACGTGACTCAAAAAATTAGCGTTTTCGAAAACTGTCTGATCCCAGATATTGTATTTAGTCGAAGGGCAATACCCATGATCATTCAATGAAACGCTGTGGTCTAGCCTAGCACTATTGGTTTGTATTATTTTATAAGAGTGATGTCAAAGCACAACCAGGGCACACTGGTGACATCACTGCTGTGAGACTCAGCATGGGGTTCAGTGTCGGCTTGTAGTGTACTAGCTGTAGTTGTAGTTTACTAACTGTTGTAGTGGTGTATTCACTATAATTTGTAGTATACTTAAGTGTCCCAAATGCTATCTAATAAGCCCCAATATATATCTCAACTAGAAGTTTAGTTAATTGTAGTATTGTAGTTAGATATTGAATTGACAGGATGTGCCAGCGTAGGAGAGCCGAGCCAAGGGGAAAGGGGCTTCAGTTACCTGGATAGTGTACAGATCGAACGGGACTTAAATGGCACTGAATGAACGATCGGGCTCGGTGTAGGGCATCAGATGCTTGAACCTAGTTGCATTCCATATTTCAATGCGCTTTGATGTTTTGTACGATTGGGTGGAGAAAGGATAGCCCCTCGGCCTTTAACCATATAACACAAGATGTCTGCCATTACAGCTCACAGGCTGTAATTGAGATTGATATTGTTTCTTTGATGTATATGCTGTCTATGCGGTTTTACACGGTAGCGCTGGCACCATGTTTTTATGGGTACTTTACATTGTACTCTTGGCCTCCAGGCCTTATATACTGTAAGAGAGAAGCCAGGAGATAACATGGACAGTGCCTGTTGCCCTCTGTTTTTAACATAGTGGCATAATAAAGGCATAAAAACCTATACTTCCACCTCAGCTGGCCTCGTCTCCAGTCAGGCATGGCTGGGAACAGTGGGGCAGTAAAAGTTATCAGGGTCCAAACATCCTCTACAGCTGCACCCCCAATTCTACCTCTGAGATAAGGGGGCCTGGAACTGGACACTTCAGCATGGGTGATTGAGCGCATCAAAGATGGGGAAGGGAGCGCATGGCTTGGTTGCTGCAAGGAATTTCTCTCTCAGCAGGGTGTGACCTGTGCTCTCTGCCCTATTAGTGCCATAGTGACCTCTTCTGGTCACACTGTCACCGCACCTTTTATTCATCACTGTAACTGTTCTGATTCAAGAGTTTCAATTCACACAAAACCCACTGTTAGACTGTTTTAACTGCCCTCATGTCATCACTGAATTACTGTATTATATCTGGGGTAATAGTGATGTGAATTTCATGGGGAATGGGTCTGTTGGGAAGGAAATTCATAATTACATCATCATAATTCTGTATGTAATTGTGTTTGGTATGCATCTCTTCAGCTAAATTCAAGGAGTTGAATGAGTTGTATTTCATATCCACTATATTTCAAGAACACATAGTTTCTGTTCCCCAGCAATGATTTGTCCTTAACCAGAGGTATCTCTTGAGGTATTTACACTCATCTCTCCCCCTTTGCAGAAGTGCTTTGGGACCCCTCCCTGAGGTCAGTCTCTAAGGGTCCTGGCACTGATCTAAGAACTTTTACTATCTCCTTTGAATAATAAATGTTTTCTTATTTCCTCCGGAGGGGGGAGTCTAAATTCCGATTTGGGCCATCTGTGCGGCCTGATCAAAGGCGCCACCAACCTTAAATCTGAGAGAGACGACCTAGTCTGGGAAGATCGTATCCGACTTCCCATACATTGGTCCGTGCATATTCTTCGTTTAATGGTTGCGTAATTCGGACTTCTGCACGACCATTTGTATGTAGCCTTTCCGCCAGGTATGACTTTTCTCTCATTTTCTAAACTGTGTGTGACTTGTAATTGGGTAATGTTGATTTGCTCGACTTAAGCTCTTGCCTACCTGGTGAATAAACTGTTGTTATTTCTTTAAATTTGAGTGGCTCTTAACTCTTGTACCTTCTTTTTAAGCTACGTCACGCCGGATGACCAAGGGGTATGCTCAACTAAGGACTGACTGGTCAGCGGCTTTGGGATGAGCATCGGTTTTAATCAAGTTAGATAGGCAGCCAGGATCTACCAACATAAGGATTCATGTTTGCCGACTCTGGGAGTTTTTAGCCTGAAGAAGACCCATGGACGAAAAGTCGGTTATTTGTTAAAATTCCTATGAAAGAATCCATGGGCGGATTGAATCTGGGTTCGCTATAATTCAAGCCAAAAGATGCTGTTATAGTGCTGACTGACTTTAATCCTCTGGTATTACCGACGAACCTAAGCAACCGAAATAGTACTAAAACCCGGGGGTATATATTTTAGTGACGCAGGCTTGCATTTATGAGTCCGGGGATAATCTCCCCGAAGTCCACGCAGGTGTTCCCTAAATTATCAATTCTAATTCTAATTTGGAGTCAGATATTTAAATGAGGATATAACTAAATTTTATATTCCAAATGTATTATGGAGTCAGATTTGAAGCGAGAGTAACATTGTAATCGTTATGCTTAGTTTGCTTAAATCACTGATAAATCTGACGTTTTCAGTTGCTGCGTGTGTCCCAATGTGCACCTGGGATTATTCGCAGCACGACATTAAGTTAGATGATTCCGTGATTTCGGCAAAGCTCCGTTTTCGAACGGAGAACAATTGAGAACACCTCAGGTAAGTCTCAAACTGGGTCCAAGGCGGGACACAGGCACAAAAGATTTAATTGACACGTTCCATTGCCTCATAACAGCTGGATCTACACGCGTAAACCTTCGCCCCCGGCTCCTCCGTCGTTGGTCGAGCTGTGTGCATGGACCTATAAGGAGATCTGGACGCACAAATCGGGTCGACCACATAATCCTCCATGGTCCTAGCGGCGAATGCGATATTGCAGGTCACGTGATGCCATGGGGGCCAAAAAGAAATTTCTCCATAGGGAATAATTGAAAAAGACACGCAGATAAATCCGTGAATAATTTTTTTTGACAGCCACAAATTATCGATACCGAAACGGTTTATTTTTCTCTTTTAAATCATCAATGCCGCGTTTCTCGGCGAAGACAAAATGTTTTATTTATATTCAGGCTATGCGAACACCAACGGGTCCTCATATGTAAGCGCGTTCCCGCTCCTCCGAATTTATCACTGCAGCGGATGTGAGTGGGTGGAGCAATGCATTCCTTGCCATCTGTCTGTTCAACATTAAAGACGTAAAGTCGGTGTAGGGAGCTGGCAAGTTACGGACCATATGTATTGAGCGACAAAAGAAACGCAAGTTAATTAAAGGCAAACCGGAAAATAGGTTTGCGCATAATTATTGAAAATCAAATTTATTACTAGCGTGTGCGCATTTACACTCTTTTTATCAAACTTTTCTTTGTTTTGCGGTAACTATGAGTACCCAGATGGCAAGCTCCTCCGCTCCGGATTTGCCCCGGCTCTGAGCCGGATCACCTGGAGCCAGGGCAGATCCGGAGCGGAGGTGCTTGCTATCTGGGTAACCATAAGAGCACATTAACTAACTAACTTAGCTAACTTGCGTTTCTTTTGTTGCTCAGTATATTTTTGCCATTTTAATTGATGAATGGCCGTAATATGTAGCACCTCGACTGCTGCACTTCATGCAGCGTGAGAAAGTGTACAGTAACGTTAAGCTAAGGCCGCTGTTGTGACATCCTAGAACCATGTACGCAGCCAACACTCACCTTACTTATTCAAATTAAAATGAAATGGTTAAATCCATTAACTGCATTGTGTATCTCCATTACTTTGAATAGCACCAATTCGCATCACTCTATTTTGATGTGTTATGCATAACATGTCAGCTGAGTAGCATCTAGCGCAACGTAATGTGCATTTATAGTAGTATATAAATTCATTTCGAACACTGCTTAGCGGTCCATTTATCAGCCTTACCATTCTTCGTTGTTAAATGACTTACCGACCTTCATACATGATGACGAAACTTTTCGGCCAAAATGATAACTATTTTTTGTTCATGATCCGAACCAAGTGGGTGGAACAATGCGCATTCCTTGCCGTCTGTCTGTGATGAACATTCTATACGTGGCCAAGTCAATAAAGTGAGCTGGCGTTACGGTGCTAATATTTTATCCATTTTATTTTAATTGATGAATGGCCGTAGTATACTCGATTGCCATACTCCATTATGTAGTGCCGCAAAATGTACAGTAAGCTAAGGCCGCTGTTGTGATATCCCAGAAGCATGTATACGCAGCTAACACTCTTCTCACTTTTTCATAGTTCATGGTTATCATTGCAATGAGTTGTATATTTCCATTACTTTGAATAACACCAATTCACATTTCTGTATTTTGATGCATCGTGCATCATGTGTCAGCTGTGTAGCATCTAACGTAATGTCCATATGAGAGCATTTATACAAATTGAGAACAAGCAAAGGGAACTCGCACACCTGTATGCCGATACAATGCTGTTTTATTGCATAGAAGGGGAAAAAAAAAAAAAAGAAAAGTGCTACCCAAGTGAGGAGTGCAAACGTTTCGGTCCCAGTCAGACCATCATCAGTGCAAACATTGAAAATGAAGAACACGCCCTTATATAGGTTAGGCCACGTATACGGAAGACAGGTAGTAGGTATACAACCAAGCTTGATTCCAGGCTAGGGTATGTGGCTGGAGACATCCTATCAACAGTACCGCACCTGTCGTGGTTAAACCTATGACCTTGATGGTAAATAACATAAGGGACTAAATACTAAGAAGAAGAAAAAATAATAATGAGGATAATAATAATGAAAATAAGAATGATAAGAATGAGTACATAAGAATGAATCATAGCGAAAAACACCTGGGGGGGGGTTATATATCAAAACAATAAATATCATCATCAACAGACAATAGGCGCAAGATGCAAGTATAAAGGCTATTTATAGAAAACAAGTAAAATCAAAGTAATCGTTCAGTCCATTTGGTTGCAGTGTTTTTAAATAAAAAATCCATTTGGCCTCACATCTCACTAGAGATTGGCTGGAGCAGCTACTCCTACGGTTGGGGAGAACTCTATCAATGCCAGCAAACTTCAAGTCCTTGGCCGAATGTTTGACATCATTGAAGTGCCTTGCAACCGGCGATTTGAGACCCCTCCGGTGTTCGTTGAGACGAATTCTCGACTGTCTGCGAGTACATCCAACATATTGAAGACCACAGGGACAGCTAAGGAGATAAATCACATTCACAGAATTGCATGTTATGAATTGTCTGATGGTATAGCGTCTTCCTGTTGAAAAACTGGTGAAGTGGTCTGTTTTATGGATGTTGTTACAAGATGCGCAATTACGGCAGGGGAAAAAACCTGTGATGTCATCCAATCGTGTTTGGAGTGATCAAAAGTATCTGAATGCACAAGCCTGTCTTTTAGGTTCGAGGACCTGGAGTATGTAAAAAGGGGCAGGTGAGAAAAAAGTTCAGAGCAGAACGTATCAGTATGGAGGACATGCCAGTGTTTTTTAACAATGTTTTTTATCTGGTAGCTGAAGGGTGTGTACGTGGTGCAGCAGATGAGAGGAGGGTCCTTGCGCGGTGGTTTCGCACCTGGACGAGTGCGGCATGAGTTACCCTCAGATTTCGCCCGGTCCAAGGCAGAATCGAGGACATCGGTGGCATAACCACGCTGGACGAACTGTTTGTACAACTTGTCAGCCTCTTTATGAAAATCATCATCCCTTTGACAAATCCTCCTTACACGTAGGAATTGACTAAAGGGTAACCCACGCTTGGTGGGCTCAGGGTGAAAACTGGAAGCATGCAAACAACTGTTTTTGTCTGTGGGTTTTCGGTACAATGTAGTGAAAAGTTTCCCATCTTTACGTTTCACCCAAGTGTCGAGGAAATGTATTTGACTCTTGTCATATTCCAGACTGAATGCAATGGTATCAACAAGGCTGTTCATATAACGGTGGAAATCTTTTAGTTGTTCTTCTGTGCCTTTCCATACTACAAAAAGGTTGTCTATGTAACGCTTGAACATCACAATGTTGTCAATAAAAGGGTTATTTGTGTGTACGTGTTTGTGTTCCAAGAAACCCATGAACAGATTTGCATAGTCGGGTGCGAATGTTGCACCCATCGCTGTCCCTCTGATCTGAAGGAAAAAGTCATTGTTAAACAAGAAATAATTCTTGGTTAGAACCAATTTTGACATTTCAGTCAGAAAATTAGTTGGCGGAGAACGTTGGAGGCGCGTGTTAAGAAAAAACTGCAGCGCTGCAAGGCCGATGTCGTGGGGGATATTGGTGTAAAGGCTTGTGACGTCCATGGTGATTAAAAATGTGTCACTTTCCCCTATATCAACTTGTGCCAGTGTTTCAATGAAATCCCGTGTCCTTGAGGTAGGAGGGTAAGGCCTCCACAAGGGGTCTTAGGTGCGCATCAACGAACTTCGAGAGGGGTTCCGTTAGTGAGCCTACGCTCGACACGATAGGGCGACCAGTAGGGAATGTATTGTAAGCTTTATGAACTTTCGGTAGTATATAAATGA
Source organism: Gymnothorax reevesii (assembly GCA_029721435.1). Taxonomy (NCBI): domain Eukaryota; kingdom Metazoa; phylum Chordata; class Actinopteri; order Anguilliformes; family Muraenidae; genus Gymnothorax; species Gymnothorax reevesii. The sequence continues at coordinate 96,524,935 of CM056579.1, read as the reverse complement.
CAGGAATGGTTGGGTTATCAGAGGAAAGGAATTTCCTCTCTTGTGTATTGACAAAACCCTTCTCAAATGCATCATTAAGAAAAATGTCAATTTATCTCTTATAGGCTGCTGTGGGGTTGTTTAGTAACTTTTTATAAGAGTCAGCATCTGACAGTTGCCTTAACACTTCGTGTTCGTAATCAGAACGATTCATGCTGACCAGACCCCCTCCTTTGTCGGCACTCTTGAAAATGACGTTATTGTTCTTAGAGAGGGATGACAGCGAACTTAGTTGTTCTTTGGTGCAATTATGCCTCTTCGGTGTAGCAGATGCAGATGAATACATGGACTCAATATCCCTGTCAACCAATTTACAAAAGGTGTCTATGGCTGCATTGTTAACTGGTGCTGTGAAAGTGCTCTTAGGTCTAAAAGCAGTCACAGGCATTGCAGATGTCTCTGCGGGAACAGCAGTCAGTGGGGAAGCAACTCTGTCCTTATGAAAAAAGTATTTTAATTTAATGGCACGGTAGAATTTGAAAAGTTCAACTTTCGTTTGGAAAGGGTTGGTCACAGGGGTTGGAACAAAAGAGAGTCCTTTATTGAGAAGACTAATCTCTTCTTGGTCGAAGTTTACATTCGAGAGGTTGAATAGTAGTTCACATACCTTTGGTCTCTGTTGCTCCGTCTCGTTGGTGCATTGTAGGTCCTGGCTGGTCGAGATCTTGAATCCACTCTTGCTCCTCCTGCTCCTCCTGCCCCGCGCACGGACGGCGCGCTCAGCTGGCGCGGCTGTGCCTCTCCACGAACGTGTGGTAGGTCTAAAAAATCCACGTCGGAGACGGAGGGCCGCTCTGAAGCGCTGGACTCAGATGTTGGTGCGTCTCTGGAACGGATGCGCCTCTGGGTCGAATCTTTGTTCTCTTTGAGCCAGGGATACACGTTGTCGTTTTTATCATCCAATGTGTCTCGTCAATCTGCTGCACCATGTACACACCCTTCAGCTACCAGATAAAAAACATTGTTAAAAAACACTGGCATGTCCTCCATACTGATACGTTCTGCTCTGAACTTTTTTCTCACCTGCCCCTTTTTACATACTCCAGGTCCTCGAACCTAAAAGACAGGCTTGTGCATTCAGATACTTTTGATCACTCCAAACGCCCGTGTGCACGATTGGATGACATCACAGGTTTTTTCCCCTGCCGTAATTACGCATCTTGTAACAACATCCATAAAACAGACCACATCACCAGTTTTTCAACAGGAAGACGCTATACCATCAAACAATTCATAACATGCAATTCTGTGAATGTGATTTATCTCCTTAGCTGTCCCGGTGGTCTTCAATATGTTGGATGTACTCGCAGACAGTTGAGAATTCGTCTCAACGAACTCCGGAGCGCAATAAACAGGGGGGACCTCAAATCGCCGGTTGCAAGGCACTTCAATGATGTCAAACATTCGGCCAAGGACTTGAAGTTTGCTGGCATTGATAGAGTTCTCCCCAACCGTAGGAGTAGCTGCTCTAGCCAATCTCTACTGAGATGTGAGGCCAAATGGATTTTTTATTCAAAAACACTGCAACCAAATGGACTGAACGATGACTTAACTTGTTTTCTATAAATAGCCTTTATACTTGCATCTTGCGCCTATTGTCTGTTGATGATGATATTTATTGTTTTGATATATAACCAACCCCCCCCCGAGGTGTTTTTCGCTATGATTCATTTTTATGTACTCATTCTTATCATTCTTATTTTCATTATTATTATCCTCATTATTATTTTTTCTTCTTATTATTTAGTCCCTTATGGTATTTACCATCAAGGTCATAGGTTTAACCACGACAGGTGCGATACTGTTGATAGGATGTCTCCAGCCACATACCCTAGCCTGGAATCAAGCTTGGTTGTATACCTACTACCTGTCTTCCGTATACGTGGCCTAACCTATACAAGGGCGTGTTCCTCATTTTCAATGTTTGCACTGATGTTGGTCTGACTGGGACCGAAACGTTTGCACTCCTCACTTGGTTAGCACTTTTCTTTCTTTTTTTTTTTTTTTTCCCCTTCTATGCAATAAAACAGCATTGCATCGGCATTCAGGTGTGCGAGTTCCCTTTGCTTGTTCTCAATTTATTTATTGGAACCTACGCACCCACCAGGCATCAAGTTTCAAGGCGCGGTACCTCCATTGGAAAGTGCATTTATACAAATACATAAATTCAGTTCGAACACTGCTTAGTAAACCATTTATTAACCATTCTTCGGTCTAAAATTATTTACTGACCTTCATGCTTGACGACGAAACTTTTCAGCAACTTGACAGATGACATGCAAAATGTTTATTTTTTTGTGCATGATCCGAACATCCATGAAAGCACTGAACATGCATACACTTTTTTTGTGGTACAGCCTTTATTAGATCAAAGTTTTGGGTAGGTGGAGACGTCAGAGTATACTAAATCCGAACATCTAATGTTCGGGAGCAGCATCTGAGATCAACCGGAGTGATGCAGGTAGATTCGACGGTGTGGCTGATTTTCATCTGAACGAAGATAATACGAGACCAAAAAGAATGCAACAGTCGATAGCGTAAATATGCACATTCAGAAAAGAAAAGTGATCCCATAGGGTCCCGTCCCGTTTACATCTTATGATTTTAGATTGATAGAAAATCGACATAACTTTTAAAAAATCAAATACAGAGCACTGGAGAGGAGTAAATGGTATTGCAGTGCTCTGATGCACACACAAAAACACACACACACACAATAAGAATTAGAATTTTTTGTGTTTTGTCAGTTTTTGTTTTTTGCGAGCTCTGCTTAACATTTGAAGATGAACTCAAGTACTAAAAATCGAAAGGGGTTTAATGCTTAACTTTCGCAGAGCCGGCCATTATCATAAAATCTACCACAAATACAATCGATGTCAACTCGCACTTAGAAATGAAACGTAGAGACGGTATTAAAATTATAATCGAGACAGACTTTATTGGAAAGGGCTTTGGGGGTGGATAGAAAGACACGGCCTCTGGTTCGCTGACATGCAGAAATTCATAGATGAACTGTTCAGTGCACTCCCAGAGGCTCAGATATCTGGGGAAGGACAGAAAAAGGAGCTTTAAAACAAAGGTAAAAATAATGCAGTACAATGTGTGTAACATTTCACGGTAGACCCACATCTTACTATACACCACGGAATGGTTGTAAGCTAAAAGTAAATTAGCTTACCAGGATTGACAAAAGTTTAAAGCTCCTGACTTTAAAACATGTCGGTTTATAAGGCACGTGAAGTGCGTTGTGTTATGTGTTCGGTTTATTGTCTTGAATCCGGAAAAGATAATGGAATTCGCATGCAGACGAGCAAACATCATCTGCCTCCGATAATGTGGTTATTCGACATTGAACTAAAGAGAACACGAGCCTGGGGCGCTTTTCCCATTAGCGTAGTTGCAGAAATTTATTTGTCCGTTCAGTCAGTGGTTCCAACTATGGAGGTTAGCACCTGTGATTTCGGGAGGCATACCCCTGAGCAATGTCACGTTAACGTCACACAACAGCAAGTCAACTATTTTTCCGAGATTTTGAGTTGAAATCAATCGTATTACTTCCCTGTCAAAGTCGTTTTAAACATTTGTTATTGCATTTCTGTTTTAAAAATTGTATCTCAAACCATAATTAAACATTTACTGGCGGCTATGTTTTGTTTTCCGTTCTGCTCATATGTACATCAGGGTGAAGTCTGCAGTGGTCAGACTTCCATTTCCGGTAAAAAGTGATCGTGAACACGCAGCCTTGGTCGGAGTTCCACAAGCCCGAGCCGTTGTCATGGATACCTCGGATACCAGCGCGTTCATGAGCCCCACACTACGCATGTGTGAGCAAAAATCACACAGCGCATGTCCGCGTGGCTCCGGAAGCTTGGCCCCATGTCGGTTTGCTGCGCCACTGAGCAATTTCCATTGAAAAGAATGGGCGGCCATTTTCCAATTGTATACCCAGTGAAATATAAAACATCCTTGGCTGTGTGGGGTTTTACAGTTGGTGACGGCCCGACGTGATTCCTCCGCATTCTACAGTACATCTACAGTGGTGATTCCAACGCGTTCTACAGTGGTAAGCCTGAGCTGATTTTCTGCTGTGCAACGTGGTGACGTCATCATTCTACGCAGGCCTTGTGAGGTACTTTGGACGTGTCTTCTAGTCCGCGAGTTTTGAGTCTACCTTCTGCATACGGCTACCTTGGGGAGTACCGCGGTGTTTTCTCCTTACTAGTGTTGAGGGAAAGCATCTCTACATCCCATCTAGACACATTCTTAGAACGAGTCGAGGTACTCAGTGCTAGACCGGAGACCGTAGAAATCCGGTGGGAGAAGATTAGTGGGAAAACATGGATAGCGAGGAGCAGCAGAGGGCGGATCAAAAAGTGATGGACAGCTTTAGCCTATATTATAAGGAGTTGTTGATTCGAATTCACAATATTGGCGTATCGCTTTCATGGAGTAATGATCAGCTTCTCCAATGGTATGAAACGGAGGGACAAAAGTTGTTGGAAAAGCGCCCGTTCCGTAAATTACCGGCGGTAATGGTGTATTTGTTGCGTCGGAACAATAAGAGTTCACTTGCTGCTAAATGAGCGGGTCTTAACTAATACTCGTGAGTTGGAAAATTCACGATCGGATGAACTATGGCGATTGCGGGCTGAAGTAGAGGCCTTGACTTATGATAAGCAGAACTGGGTCAGCCAGCATGCTGCTTTTCAGAAGCGAATTGCCGAGCTCGAAGAGGAGCTCACTAGAAGTCAGGAGTATGTGCGGGCCTTAGAAGCTTGTTGTAGCAAAGTTGGGCTTTCTATGGCGGCTATCCGACAAGCGGGATCCGTTGATTCTAGTGGCGTAGCACCGGACGAGAGTGATGAGGACATACCCGCCGTTTGTAATTTGTCGTATAGAAAACCGTACTCCGCCGGAGAGGCTCTGGCGACTCCGAGTGGGTCGACAGAGCCTCCCCTGGCTACTGGGACTAGGTCGTATTATCGCCCGAGTTAGCCAGGCAAGCCCTGGCAGCGTAGTCCAGTCGTGAAGGGTCGACGAACTGGTAAGACCAACCGTAAACCCGTCAAAATTGCGGTATTAAAAACAGTCACCAATGCCGACGACACTGTAACTGTTATTAGTCGTCCTCTTACGTGTGAGGAATGCGCCAGACACAAAGAGGTGGTTGGGCCTATGCCAAGACGGGGCCCATTCCAGCCTTATTGGGATAATTTGATGTTGCAGGCGTCCGTTTACAATTTAGAGTTACGGGACGTGTGGCAGATAGCCTTGCTCACGATTCCCGAGGAGTTAAGATCTCAATTGTTGGACGAGTTAAGAACGGGAACGATCATGATTAAGGAGGAACACGAGAGTGACGGGGACGTGTATGATCGGTTAAAAGAAGCGTTATTGCGTTTGCGGGGACTGACGCATGCGGCTTGGCATGAGATACTCGAAATTAAACAGACCCAGAAAGAAACTTTCGAATCGTTTGCCGAAAGAATGTGGGTTTCGTTTAAAGAACATTCCGGGATCGAGCACGCCACTCGCGATCAGGAGGTGCTACTGCAGCTTCTGAAAAATAACGCTGGGCCGCATATCCTGCAGACTTTAGCTACCGGCGCAGACCCACCGGAGAACACCTTCCGAGCCCTTGTGGAGTGGGCTTCCAAAATCGAGGCGCGTTTAGCGAGGCACAGCAAGCCGCGTGCCCTTGCTGCTGCACAATGGGTAGCCGAAGGGAAAGGCGCGGTTGGTTCTGGGGGGCCAGGAAATGATCGGCAGCGGGGATGCCCCTTTTGTAAGAAAACGAACCATAGTTTCGATCGATGTTTTATATTGAGAGAGGCCTTGGGCCTTCCATGGCATTCCTCTCGAACTATTCTGAAGGACATGTTGGCAAAACGGTCGAGTGGCGGAAAATCCGGCAATTATTCCAAATCGGGACCCAACCCGAAAACTACTAATGTTACTACGGACAGCCTCTATAGCGCACTTCAGGCGGCCGAGGCCGCACTAGCTGCCCAGAAGGAAGAGTCATGATAGGGGTGCGTGGCCTCCCTTGCGGTTGGGAGTAGTATTTACAGTGGGAATCGTATTAAAATAAGGGCTAATCTTGGAGGCCGATTAGTTAATGTTTTAATCGATACTGGTGCTTCTTGCTCCTGTACAGACGTTCCTTTACCGTTGACAAATAAGACCATACAAATTCAAGGAATAGGTGAGACTATACTAGACAGAGGTATCTCTAGAGGTATTTACACTCATCTCTCCCTCTTTGCAGAAGTGCTATGGGACCCCTCCCTGAGGTCGGTCTCTAAGGGTCCTGGCACTGATCTAAGAACTTTTATTATCTCCTTTGAATAATAAATGTTTTCTTATTTCCTCCGGAGGGGGGAGTCTAAATTCCGATTTGGGCCATCTGTGCGGCCTGATCAAAGGCGCCACCAACCTTAAATCTGAGAGAGACGACCTAGTCTGGGAAGATCGTATCCGACTTCCCATACATTGGTCCGTGCATATTCTTCGTTTAATGGTTGCGTAATTCGGACTTCTGCACGACCATTTGTATGTAGCCTTTCCGCCAGGTATGACTTTTCTCTCATTTTCTAAACTGTGTGTGACTTGTAATTGGGTAATGTTGATTTGCTCGACTTAAGCTGTTGCCTGCCTGGTGAATAAACTATTGTTATTTCTTTAAATTTGAGTGGCTCTTAACTCTTGTACCTTCTTTTTAAGCTACGTCACGCCGGATGACCTAGGGGTATGCTCAACTAAGGACTGACTGATCAGCGGCTTTGGGATGAGCATCGGTTTTAATCAAGTTAGATAGGCAGCCAGGATCTACCAACATAAGGATTCATGTTTGCCGACTCTGGGAGTTTTTAGCCTGAAGAAGACCCATGGACGAAATGTCGGTTATTTGTTAAAATTCCTATGAAAGAGTCCATGGGCGGATTGAATCTGGGTTCGCTATAATTCAAGCCAAAAGATGGTGTTATAGTGCTGATTGACTTTTAATCCTCTGGTATTACCGACGAACCTAAGCAACCGAAATAGTACTAACACCCGGGGGTATATATTTTAGTGACGCAGGCTTGCATTTATGAGTCCGGGGATAATCTCACCGAAGTCCACGCAGGTGTTCCCTAAATTATCAATTCTAATTCTAATTTGGAGTCAGATATTTAAACGAGGATATAACTAAATTTTATATTCTAAATGTATTATGGAGTCAGATTTGAAGCGAGAGTAACATTGTAATAGTTATGCTTAGTTTGCTTAAATCACTGATAAATCTGACGTTTTCAGCTGCTGAGTGTGTCCCAATGTACACCTGGGATTATTCGCAGCACGACATTAAGTTAGATGATTCCGTGATTTCGGCATAGCCCCATTTTCGAACGGAGAACTATTCAGAACACCTCAGGTAAGTCTCAAACTGGGTCCAAGGCGGGACACAGGCATAAAAGATTTAATTGACACGTTCCATTGCCTCATAACAGCTGGATCTACACGCGTAAACCTTCGCCCCCGGCTCTTTTGTCGTTGGTCGAGCTGTGTGGGGTTTCACAGTACGAATAAAAAAAAAGAAAAAAAAGCTGAAGATGTCTGCCAGTAATCCATTGAGTTGCACTACTAAAACTGACTGGAGGAAGTGTTGCCTCTGTCAGATAGATATGAAAGAGGAGTATGAGTGTAGTTCTGACGGCTATTCCTTGATAGCCGAAAATATATCACAGTTTTAGGTAATCAACCTGCTGCCCATCAGGTTAGACCCATCGAGATTGGATGATGGAGGTGGTATTGAGGATATCACCAAAGTATCACCAAAATTGTTGCCAAATGTTTAGCAACTGCATCCTCGAGCGTGCTACTAAAAGAGTAGCTGGAATTCAGAATGATCCTGGTGAAGGACACTCAAAAATGCAAAGGACTAGCATTTAAGTGCAGCAGTTTCTTATGTGAAAAGATGGCACAACATTAGAGCTGCAACAAGCCATGACCATGCAGCTAAATGAGTGGCTCAATTGGATTTCTCACACTCAAAAACATATGTTTAAAGTTCAAGTTTATTTAGCCATCTCAACAGTATAAAATACAGTTGCTAGGAATGTACTTTGGTCTGCTCACAAACTCAGCAACATAACTAGACAGAACAGAAAAAAAAGAACAAGGGGAGGGGGGGCATGACAGATACCAAGGGGGCTTATAAACAACAGAAAATGACACATACAGTACAAAAACATTGATAAGTGCATTGAGGACATTCAAAGTGCATTGGCTTACAGAAAAATATTTTGTGCAAAATGAGCAAAAAAAAAAAAAAAACAAGAGGTAGGAGGCCAGGTAGTGAAGTAACTGTAAAGTGCTGGTGCATATTTAAGTGACGGATGGCTTGTGGGTAGGTACTGTCCCTGAAACATGTGGTTTTGCATGGGAAGCTGCGGTACCTTCTGCCTGATGGTAGGAGTGTGAAAAGATGGTGTGCTGGATGAGTGGGGTCAGAGGTGATGTTCTTGGCTTTCCTGGCAATTCCGGTGGTGTAATTTGAGGCTAAGGTGGGAAGACTGTGGCCGATGATTTTAGAGGCCCTGCGTACCACCTTCTCCAGCTGTTGTTTATCCTGGCTGGTGGTGCTGCCATACCAGACCAGGATGGAGAAGGTGAGTACGCTTTCAATTGTGGCACGGTAAAAGTGGATCATGCCTGCTTGACTGACCCCATATTTCCTCAGCTGTCGGAGGAAGTGCAGTCTTTGGTGGGCTTTCGAGATGATGAGACTGGTGTTCAGGTTCCATGACAGGGATTGATAGATGGTGGTGCCTAAAAAACGAAAAGAATCAACCCACTCCACTACCTGGCCATTGATGGATATGGGGGTGTGCTGGCCTGCCTTTTTCCTGAAGTCCACTATGAGCTCTTTGGTTTTGGCTATGTTGAGTGTGAGATTATTGACTGAACACCACTGCACTAGATGTTTGACCTCATCGCGATATGATGTTTCATCCCCGTCGCGTATGAGGCCTATGACAGTGGTGTCGTCTGCAAATTTTAGAAGTTTGACAGATGGGGAGTTGGATGTACAGCTGTTGGTATACAGAGAGAATAACAGGGGTGACAAAACACAACCTTGTGGCGCGCCGGTGTTCAGGACCTTGATTGATGAGATGTTGTTCTGTATTTTGACACACTGTGTTCTGTTGGACAAGAAGTTAAGTAGCCAGTAACAAAGTGAGGGGTTGACACCCATGGACAGGAGAGAGTTAAACAGTCTACTGGGCAGGATAGTGTTGAAAGCTGAGCTAAAATCAATAAATAGGACACGAGCATTGGTGGACTTACAAGGTGTTGAAGAATGAAGTGGATGCAAAGCGAGACAGCATCATCCACTCCCCTATTTGCCCTGTAGGCGAATTGGTGGGGGTCTAGAGTTATGTGTGCCAGGAATCTAGAGACTAAACGTTCAAACACTTTCATGACAACAGAGGTGAGAGCGACAGGCCTTTAGTCATTAAGACAAGTAATGTTGGTTTTTTTGGGTACTGGGATGATCATAGCTGATTTAAGACATGCAGGTACAGTAGCACAGCTAAGAGACCAGTTGAAGATATAGCTAAGAATAGCAGTAAGTTCGTTAGCACAGACCTTGAGTGTAGCTGGTGTCACAGCATCAGGGCCGGCTGCCTTGTTGGTGTTCTGACGCTGCAGCAGTCTACGCACATTGTGCTCTGAGATGGAAAGGTGAGGTTGAGTGTGCCCCACACCCAGCGGGTGAGGGAGGACACTTGTCTGGGCGCTGGCATCATCAAAGCGGCAGAAAAAGTCATTAAGCCGCTCTGGTAAAGGGGGTCACAGTCCAGGATGTGATGCTTCACTTTGTTGTTGGTGATTTCCTGTAGGCCCCGCCAGACCCCCTTAATGTTGTTATCCTGTAGTTTTGTTTCAAGTTTGTTTCTATAGTTGGCTTTTGCAGTGTTTATTGCTGTCTGCAGTCTGTATTTCATGAGTTTGTATCGCTCTCTGTCCCCGCACTTGAAAGCGTCATTTTTCTCCTTACAGAGGCGCTGAACTTCCTTGTTAAACCAGGGCTTGTTGTTATTGTAGATGGTAACAGTCTTTGAGGGAATACACACAGACTCACAGAAACTAATGTATAAGACACAGTCAGTGAAAGTCAATATTGTACGAATCAGCAGCAAACACTGACCAGTCAGTGATATCAAAACAGTCTTGTAACACCTCTATAGCCGCCGGAGAGCGCCTCTTGACCCACATAATTTTTGGTTTGGAAGTCTTAAGTCTCTGTCTGTATTTAGGAACAAGAAAAATTGTATTGTGATCAGACTCACCAATTGGGGCTCTGACTAGAGCCCGGTATGCCTCCGGTATGGTGGAGTAGCACTGGTCTAGTATTTTATCCAGCCTGGTGGGGATGTAAATCTGTGGCTTGTATCTGGGCAGTGTTTTCTTCATTGAGACATGGTTGAAATCCCCAAGCACCAGAACAACCGAGTCCGGGTTGGAATTCTCCGCGTTGTGGACGTGATCAGCTAGTTGTTGTGCAGCTGAAGCTGCCACTGCACTCAGAGGGATGTAGGCTGCGCACAGGATGATGGAAGAGACTTCCCTCGGAGAGTAGAAGGGGATACACCTCACCACGAGATGCTCCAGATCGGGTGAGCAGCCAGACGAAAGAGTTTTGGCATCAGTACACCAGTTGTTATTGATGTAGATACCGACACCTCCGCTGCGCTGCTTTTGAGAGTCTCTCGTGCGATCGATGGAAAGTATATCCCTCCAGTTGGATCGCTGCGTCAGGGATGTTATTGGTCAGCCAGGTTTCAGTCAGGCATATGGCAGCACAGTTTTTGAAGTCCCGTTGGGAGAGGATGAGGGAGGTGAGCTCGTCCGTCTTGTTTGCTAACGAGCGGACGTTAGATAGGATGAGGCTCGGCAAGGAAAGTCGGTATCCCTGGCGTCTCAGCCGAGCGAGCACCCCTCCTCTTTTGCCTCTCTTTCTCGGCGGGTGTTTAATTTCCCCTCGGGAGAGATTTGGTGAAAAAACCAAGACAGATGACTGTGGAGCTGACATAGTGTCCCGTATATGTAGGAGTTCAGTTCTATCATATCGTATGAGTCCTTTGCACGATTCCGGGAGAACACAAAACAGTATAAACACAAAATAAACAATGAGCAGCACCGAGTCGCCATAGTATGGCGCCATCTGATTACGTTCTCTCCTACTCGCTTCGATCACGCCCACCAACGTATAGACCATCAAAATAGGATTATTCAATCAATATATAGTTCAGACACCGTTCAAAACCACTTCGAATGGTGGCCATCTTGAAAAATGGTGGCCATTTTGTTTTTTCAAGTGGATAACGTCCTTTTCTGAGCGAGTAGATTCTGAAGCACTTGTGTGGCAAATTTGGTGCTTGTATCACCAAGTGAAAGATTGTTTCAGCAATCTGCCCCACTACATCGCTTATTGCTTTCAGCTTGGAAGCAAGTATTTGACTGCACACCACTGACTTCAACTGCCCTTTAAGCTGATCATGAACTCTTCCTCCAACTGATATACATACAAGGCTACCTTGCAAAATCCAACATGAGAAAAAATGGTGGCACACATCATTCAGGGAAAGTACAAGTCGGTTTTCACGCTCCTAAATCAACAATAAAACTAGCTACAATCAAGTTAAGACTTGCACAGAGAAGAAAGGCCCATGTGAACCTGTCTGAGTGAACTCACTGGAAATATGCACTGCACCACCAAGTCTGGTTCCTCCCTGCAGTCTGAAACTATTTTGTCAATGGCCTTCATGCGTTGCTTAAAGTCTTTAGATGCCATCTGGTGCTTCAATGCTGTGATGTACTCTTCTTTCCTGGCTGTGCGTAACTGTGTGCCCTGAACTGAAACTGGACTTCTGCCATCGTCAGCCATAGGGGTTTGGTTGCCTGGCTTTGTGCTTCTCGTCTGCATTTTGGGAGATTCCTGCCAAATATAGGAACCAGCAAGGTTAGAGGTAACTGACAATGCTTCTACACTGAGGGGAAATTTTATATATTTATAATATACACACACACACACACCGGACAAAAAAAGTTAAGGATCATGATTTTGATATGACAAATTTCTTAGGCAGAATCATAATTTTGATCATAATAGCCATCCGTTCTTTCCTCAACACATCTCCAATAAAGCTGATTAGTTAATCTGTCTGTGCATTTCACGGTTAGGTCATCACATAAACGCAAAGCTCCATAGGGTCAAAAACAAAGAGTGCAAACAAGTCCAGTGAGTTGAGAATATCCTGATTTTGAAAGTTTTTGCTGCTGATTTGGTTGTGTTTGTCAAAAAAAAGTTTTGTGGGATATTTGTGATGAGGCGTCATTTATCGGGTCAGGAAGCTGCCCAAAGGGTGGGTATGCTGTAAGCAGGCCAAGTTCAGAGAGCTGTGGCTGGACATTTTAATGAGTCACAGAGTGTCATCTGCAGACTCTGAAATCGTTTCCTTGACACTGGCAATGTTGATGAAAGACTACTACTGGGTCGTCTAAGGTCAACTTCCGCCTGACAGGACCGCTTTCTGGCGACTATGGCGCGCAGACAGGGGTTCAAGTCAGCTGTAAGCCTCAATAATGACTTCCGTTTAGCAAGTGGAGCCCAAGTAACGCCTCAGACTGTTAGAAACAGGCTCCATTCTGCAAACCTTCATGCTTACCGACCTGTTGTTACACCATTTTTGACAAGGTGGCACCAAATAGCAAGGTTAGACTTTGTGCAAAACCACGTCAATTGGCAACTCCGTCACTGGACTCCAGTCCTCTTCACAGATGAGTCTTGTTTCTGTGTTGACTTTCATTATGGCCGCAGGCGATTTTGGCATACAACTGTAGAATGCTACGCCGAATGTTGTGTTGGAGAACACCACCGCTTTGGAGGTGGTTCTGTCATGGTGTGGGCCGGAATCAGTTATGATGGGCAGACGGACTTACATGTGGTGGATGGCAACCTTACTGGTGTCAGATACAGGAACGAGATCCTGCACACAATTGTCAGGCCATATGCGGGTGCTATTGGAAATGACTTTGTGTTGATGGACGACAATGCACGCCTGCACAGAGCCAGAGTAGTCAACGATTATCTTGAGGCTGAGACAATTGACTGTATGGATTGACCCAGTTGCTCTCCTGACTTAAAGCCTATCGAGCATTCCTGGAACATATTCCAGAGGACCTTTTCTGCTCGTCCAGTAGTTCCAGGCAACCGTCAGGAGCTCGAGGTTGTACTCCATCAGGAATGGGCCCGAATTAAGCAAGACTCCTTCCGGCGGCTCATCTGAAGCATGCATACTGTGACAAGATCATCCATCCCCTTGTTCTGCCGTTTTTGTGCAAACATGGCCCTGGCGTTCTCTTTCAATATCACAATGCCTGACCCCATGTGGCTCGAGTTGTGCAACAAACGCTAAACAACGTGAATGTGATCCCTTGAGCTGCTCTCTCTCCAGATCTCTCTCCAATCGAGCAAATGTGGGATGAGATGGAACGACGTCTCCGAAGTTGACCACATGCCCCAGAGACACTCCAGGAACTTAGTGACAGGCTCGTACAGATATGGAATGGTATCCCACAGGACTTTGTGAGACGTCTGATTCATTCCATGTGAAAATGATGTGTTGCTTGCATCAAAGCCAGAGTGGGACACACCCGTTACTGATGTGGGAATTTTAATTAACGCGTGTCCATAGTTCCCATGTCATGACGTCATAATTGTAACCGATATGGCTTATTAAACCTCTGAACTTGTAACAGGAGTCTGTTTTTACTTGGAACCACAAATTATTTTTAGATTTAGGGATGTACCTTATTTAAGATTCATTTTTATATAGTGTTACTGGAACTTTTTGTTGCTATAATACTACATTTTAATATATTTATCTCTCAATAAAACACCACCCGGACCTTTGCTCTGATGTGCTGTTCTTCTTGGCCCATGCTGTGTTGTTTGCCCTGAGCTGCAATGAGACGGGTGCCATGGCTAGCCATAGGGCCTTTGTTGCATGGCATTGTGCTTCTCGTCTGCATTTTTGGAGGTTCCTGCCAAATAAAGGAATCAGCAAGGCAAGAAATTACCTTCAGTACCACACCACAAATATATAATTCCATAAAATAAGTGAGGCCTGGCATTGTGCATCCTGTATGATTAATCTAGTAGGGCTGGGACGATTCTGAATCGATTCTTTTTTAAGGCGTAATACCACTACCTGGTGCCATGGGGAGAACATCCGAGCTTTCCCTTTTCCTTTATCAAACCCGACGCAGGTTGAACAAAAGTGCCAAACATCAAAGGTCATGTGAAATGCTTCCGGAAAAAAAAACTTGACCCTGACATCAGTGTTTCTCGGCAACATGCTGCACGGCGCCAAATAAAGGACAACAGAATCGTCTCCTATTAACCAATTAGGCTGCTATAAGAAAAGTGACCTGTTCCAGTTTACTTGCTTGATCAGCAATCAAATGGTTGATGCGTTTACTCTCTAAGTCAAATGAATGCTGTTTATTAAGACAGCGTGTTCGATAGCTTTATTTTGAAATTTAAATGGCCATAGAACAGCACAGCATGAACTCAATTTTCATTGCCACGCATTTCGTGCGACTGTGATAATTTATATCTCATGTTCGCGTTTCATCCACTTTTCAGAATGTTTTACACCTTGTGTATTTTTTATAGGCTTAAAATCCACCAGATCTTACAACAAATCTGTTTTAAATTAATCTTTAATAATGTCCTAAAATGCTGAGAGATGCAATTCAGAGGAAGATTTTAATTATTGGCATTCTTTCACTCTAACACCGTAGCCTAGTAAGGTTTGTCTGCTTTTCACCATCTCATCTTTATCGTTATAGGCTACTGAAATTGCTTGATTGTTATTTAGGACAAGTACACGGGAGCAGATTTAAGGAAGGGCGGAGCGCCTGCAATTAGCGAAATCTAAACTCAGGCTTCTTCTCGACGGCATTTTAAATCGTGCTGCTTCAGGTGTGTCTGTTTCAAAAATTACACACGACCCCATGACGGCAAGTGGTCTTATCACACTTTAAAAAAAAAATTCTCGTTCAACATCACCATATCCCAACTCTGCATTTCATCTCTAATTGCAGTATTTTTAGGAGATCCATAATGATAAAACAAGTGTAGAAGCGAGCAGAGCTCACATACCCCCGCTTTATGTTTGAACGAATCCGGACGCACAGACACACAGACAGACGGACGGACGCGTGGAGCGCTACATACCCCCTACCACGTCGTAGCGGGGGTATAATAAAAATATAGAGATTTGTATTCAGATCGCCCTGGATTTCAAACGTCTAAAAAATACACAAGGTGGAAAACATTCTGTAAAGCGGATGAAACGTGAATGTGAGATATAAATTATCATAGTCGCACGAAATGCCGAGGCAATGGCAATCGTGTTCATGTTGATCTGTTCTATGGCCATTTAAATTTCGAAATGCAGCAATCAAACATGCTGCCTTAATTAAAAGCTCTGCTCATTCAACTTCGAGAGTACACGCATCCACCATTTGATTGCTCATTAAGCAAGTGAACTGGAACGGGTCACTTTTCGTAGAGTAACCTAATTGATTAATAGGAGACGATTCTGTAGTCCTTTACTTGGCTCCGCGCACCATGTCGCCGAAAAAAAATGATATCAGTGAAGTTTTTTTCCGGAAGCATTTCACGTGCCCTTCGATGTTTGGCACTTTCGTTCAACCTGCGTCGGGTTTTATAAAGGAAAAAGGAAAGCTCGGATGTTCGCCCCATGGCAGCAGGTAGTGGTACAACGCCTTAAAAAAGAATCGATTCAGAATCGTCCCAGCCCTAAAATCTAGCCAATTCAAACCCGACAATCTCATCAGAGAGCATACCTGGGCTTTCTTCACAATGTTCTTGACAGATGACATGTATTTTGCTGGCACGTATTTGCGCAGTGCTTCATCAAAACTGGGATGGGGTGCCATAAAAATAAGCACCTGGCGACCAAAGTGTCTGAAGGAAACCAAACTAAATTAGTCACCAGTACATAAAACAAGAAGCCAATGTATCACTTTTTCCAAAAAGAAGGACCAAGTCAGCCCACCAACTGATTTGGTCATAGAAAAGAGATCTGCTTTACCTGACTTCCTGCGAGGTGTCATGAGCCAGCTGGGCAGCAATTGGCAGAAGACGATTCAGAATGTCATTTGTGTCCGAAAGTAGGACAGCTGTGTCAATACGCTGCACCAGGATAAACAAGTGCTGAGTAGCACACGCCCTCACTGCTGCATTCTTGTGTCTACAAACCGGAAAAATCACAATAGTACGATTGTGAGTCACTGAGATAAGCAGTCATACAGGCCAGTCAGTTTCGGTCAATAATCATAAGAACAATGCACTTTATATGCATAAGCGACAATTCATCGCCACTCGTTGGCACAGTGGCATAAAAAGCCCACTTTTGGGGAGATGCGAGGTTAAAATGGTCTCCACTGAACCCAGAGCGCAGACGATATTTCTGATATGAGATCCAAAATGATAACTATTTTTTGTTCATGATCCGAACCAAGTGGGTGTAACAATGCGCATTCCTTGCCGTCCGTCTGTGATGAACATTCTATACCTGGCCAAGTCAATAAAGCGAGCTGGCGTAACGGTGCTAATATTTTATCCATTTTATTTTAATTGATGAATGGCCGTAGTATACTCGATTGCCAATCTCCATTATGTAGTGCCGCAAAATGTACAGTAAGCTAAGGCCGCTGTTGTGATATCCTAGAAGCATGTATACGCAGCTAACACTCACCTCACTTTTTCATAGTTCATGGTTATCATTTTAATGAGTTGTATATTTCCATTACTTTGAATAACACCAATTCACATTTCTGTATTTTGATGCATCATGCATCATGTGTCAGCTGTGTAGCATCTAACATAGTGTCCATATGCATTTATGTGCATTTATACAAATACATAAATTCAGTTCGAACACTGCTTAGTAAACCATTTATTAACCATTCTTCAGTCTAAAATTATTTACTGACCTTCATACTTGACGACGAAACTTTTCAGCAACTTGACAGATGACATGCAAAATGTTTATTTTTTTTGTGCATGATCCGAACATCCATGAAAGCACTGAACATGCATACACTTTTTTTGTGGTACAGCCTTTATTAGATCAAAGTTTTGGGTAGGTGGAAACGTCAGAGTATACTAAATCCGAACATCTAATGTTCGTG
This sequence comes from Gymnothorax reevesii, assembly GCA_029721435.1. NCBI lineage: Eukaryota > Metazoa > Chordata > Actinopteri > Anguilliformes > Muraenidae > Gymnothorax > Gymnothorax reevesii. The sequence goes on along the minus strand of CM056579.1, from coordinate 96,507,619 downwards.
AGCAGCATCTGAGATCAACCGGAGTGATGCAGGTAGATTCGACGGTGTGGCTGATTTTCAACTGAGCGAAGATAATACGAGACCAAAAAGAATGCAACAGTTGGTAGCGTAAATATGCACATTCAGAACAGAAAAGTGATCCCATAGGGTCCCGTCCCGTTTACATCTTATGATTTTAGATTGGTAGAAAATCGACATAACTTTTAAAAAATCAAATACAGAGCACTGGAGAGGAGTAAATGGTATTGCAATACTCTGATGCGCACACACACACACACACACAAACATAGAATAAGAATTAGAATTTTTTGTGTTTTGTCAGTTTTTGTTTTTTGCCAGCTCTGCTTAACATTTGAAGATGAACTCAAGTACTCAAAATCAAAAGGGGTTTAATGCTTAACTTTCGCAGAGCCGGCCATTATCATAAAATCTACCACAAATACAATCAATGTTAACTCGCACTTAGAAATGAAACGTAGAGACGGTATTAAAATTATAATCGAGACAGACTTTATTGGAAAGGGCTTTGGGGGTGGATATAAAGACACGGCCTCTGGTTCGCTGACATGCAGAAATTCATGGATGAACTGTTCAGTGCACTCCCAGAGGCTCAGATATCTGGGGAAGGACAGAAAAAGGAGCTTTAAAACAAAGGTAAAAATAACGCAGTACAACGTGTGTAACATTTCACAGTAGACCCACATCTTACTATACTCCACGGAATGGTTATAAGTTACGTAAGCTAAAAGTGAATTAGCTTACCAGAATTGACAAAAGTTTAAAGCTCCTGACTTTAAAACATGTCGGTTTATAAGGCACGTGAAGTGCGTTGTGTTATGTGTTCGGTTTATTGTCTTGAATCCGGAAAAGATAATGGAATTCGCACGCAGACGAGCAAACATCATCTGCCTCCGATAATGTGGTTATTCGACGTTGAACAAAAGGCAACACGAGCCTGGGGCGCTTTTCCCAATAGCGTAGTTGCAGAAATTTATTCGTCCGTTCAGTCAGTGGTTCCAACTATGGAGGTTAGCACCTGTGATTTCGGGAGGCATAACCCTGAGCAATGTCACGTTAACGTCCCACAACAGCAAGTCAACTATTTTTCCGAGATTTTGAGTTGAAATCAATAGTATTACTTCCCTGTCAAAGTCGTTTTAAACATTTGTTATTGCATTTCTGTTTTAAAAATTGTATCTCAAACCATGATTAAACATTTACCGGCGGCTATGTTTTGTTTTCCGTTCCGCTCATATGTACATCAGGGTGAAGTCTGCAGTGGTCAGACTTCCATTTCCGGTAAAAAGTGATTGTGAACACGCACCCTTGGTCGGAATTCCACGAGCCCGAGCCGTTGTCATGGATACCTTGGATACCAGCGCGCTCATGAGCCCCACACTACGCATGTGAGAGCAAAAATCACACATGCATGTCCGCGTGGCTCCGGAAGCTTGGCCCCATGTTGGCTTGCTGCGCCACTGAGCAATTTCCATTGAAATGAATGGGCGGCCATTTTACAATTGTATATCCAGTGAAATATAAAACATCCTTGGCTGTGTGGGGTTTTATAGTTGGTGATGGCCCAACGTGATTCCTCCGCATTCTACAGTACATCTACAGTGGTGATTCCAACGCGTTCTACAGTGGTAAGCCTGAGCTGATTTTCTGCTGTGCAACGTGGTGACGTCATCATTCTACGCTGGCCTTGTGAGGTACTTTGGACGTGTCTTCCAGTCCGCGAGTTTTGAGTCTACCTTCTGCATACGGCTACCTTGGTGAGTACCGCGGTGTTTTCTACTTACTAGTGTTGAGGGAAAGCATCTTTACATCCCATCTAGACACATTCTTAGAACGAGTCGAGGTACCCAGTGCTAGACCGGAAACCGTAGAAATCCGGTTGGATAAGATTAGTGGGAAAACATTCCACTAGCGAGGAGCAGCAGAGGGCGGATCAAAAAGTGATGGACAGCTTCGGCCTATATTATAAGGAGTTGTTGATTCGAATTCACAATATTGGCGTATCGCTTTCGTGGAGTAATGAGCAGCTTCTCCACTGGTATGAAACGGAGGGACAAAAGTTGTTGGAAAAGCGCCCGTTCCGTAAATTACCGGCGGTAATGGTGTATTTGTTGCGTCGGAACGATAAGAGTTCACTTGCTGCTAATGAGCGGGTCTTAACTAATACTCGTGAGTTGGAAGAGTCGTGATCGGATGAACTACGGCGATTGCGGGCTGAAGTAGAGGCCTTCACTTATGATAAGCAGAACTGGGTCAGCCAGCATGCTGCTTTTCAGATGCGAATTGCCGAGCTAGAAGAGGAGCTCACTAGAAGTCAGGAGTATGTGCGGGCCTTAGAAGCTTGTTGTAGCAAAGTTGGGCTTCCCGTGGCGGGTATCCGACAAGCGGGATCCGTTGATACGAGTGGCGTAGCACCGCACGAGAGTGATGAGGACATACCCGCCGTTTGTAATTCCTCTAATAGAAAGCCGTACTCAGCCGGAGAGGCTCTGGCGACTCCGAGTGGGTCGACAGAGCCTCCCCTGGCTACTGGGACTAGATCGTATTATCGCCCGAGTGAGCCAGGCAAGCCCTGGCAGCATAGACCAGTCGTAAAGCGTTGACGAACTGGTAAGACCATCCGTAAACCCGTCAAAATTGCGGTATTAAAAACAGTCACCAATGCCGACGACACTGTAACTGTTATTAGTCGCCCTCTTACCTGTGAGGAATGCGCCAGACACAAAGAGGTGGTTGGGCCTATGCCAAGACGGGGCCCATTCCAGCCTTATTGGGATAATTTGATGTTGCAGGCGTCCGTTTACAATTTAGAGTTACGGGACGTGTGGCAGATAGCCTTGCTCACGATTCCCGAGGAGTTAAGATCTCAATTGGTGGACGAGTTAAGAACGGGAACGATCATGATTAAGGAGGAGGACGAGAGTGACGGGGACGTGTATGATCGGTTAAAAGAGGCCTAATTGCGTTTGCGGGGACTGACACATGCGGCTTGGCATGAGATACTCGAAATTAAACAGACCCAGAAAGAAACTTTCGAATCGTTTGCCGAAAGAATGTGGGTTTCGTTTAAAGAACATTCCGGGATCGAGCACGCCACTCGCGATCAGGAGGTGCTTCTGCAGCTTCTGAAAAATAATGCTGGGCCGCATATCCAGCAGGCTTTAGCTACCGGCGCAGACCCACCGGAGAACACCTTCCGAGCCCTTGTGGAGTGGGCTTCCAAAATAGAGGCACGTTTAGCGAGGCACAGCAAGCCGCGTGCCCTTGCTGCTGCACAATGGGTAGCCGAAGGGAAAGGTGCGGTTGGTTCTGGGGGGCCAGGAAATGATCGGCAGCGGGGATGCCCCTTTTGTAAGAAAACGAACCATAGTTTCGATCAATGTTTTATATTGAGAGAGGTCTTGGGCCGTCCACGGCATTCCTCTCAAACTATTCTCGAGGACATGTTGGCAGAACGGTCGAGTGGCGGAAAAACGAGCTATTATTCCAAATCGGGACCCAACCCGAAAACTACTAATGTTACTACGGACAGCCTCTATAGCGCACTTCAAGCGGCCGTGGCCGCACTAGCTGCCCAGAAGGAAGAGTCACGATAGGGGTGCGTGGCCTCCCTTGCGGTTGGGAGTAGTATTTACAGTGGGAATCGTATTAAAATAAGGGCTAATCTTGGAGGCCGATTAGTTAATGTTTTAATCGATACTGGTGCTTCTTGCTCCTGTACAGACGTTCCTTTACTGTTGACAAATAAGACCATACAAATTCGAGGAATAGGCGAGACTAAACTAGACAGAGGTATCTCTTGAGGTATTTACACTCATCTCTCCCCCTTTGCAGAAGTGCTTTGGGACCCCTCCCTGAGGTCAGTCTCTAAGGCTCCTGGCACTGATCTAAGAACTTTTATTATCTCCTTTGAATAATAAATGTTTTCTTATTTCCTCCGGAGGGGGGAGTCTAAATTCCGATTTGGGCCATCTGTGCGGCCTGATCAAAGGCGCCACCAACCTTAAATCTGAGAGAGACGACCTAGTCTGGGAAGATTGTATCCGACTTCCCATACATTGGTCCGTGCATATTCTTCGTTTAATGGTTGCGTGATTCGGACTTCTGCACGACTATTTGTATGTAGCCTTTCCGCCAGGTATGACTTTTCTCTCATTTTCTAAACTGTGTGTGACTTGTAATTGGGTAATGTTGATTTGCTCGACTTAAGCTCTTGCCTACCTGGTGAATAAACTATTGTTATTTCTTTAAATTTGAGTGGCTCTTAACTCTTGTACCTTCTTTTTAAGCTACGTCACGCCGGATGACCTAGGGGTATGCTCAACTAAGGACTGACTGATCAGCGGCTTTGGGATGAGCATCGGTTTTAATCAAGTTAGATAGGCAGCCAGGATCTACCAACATAAGGATTCATGTTTGCCGACTCTGGGAGTTTTTAGCCTGAAGAAGACCCATGGACAAAAAGTCGGTTATTTGTTAAAATTCCTATGAAACAATCCATGGGCGGATTGAATCTGGGTTCGCTATAATTCAAGCCAAAAGATGCTGTTATAGTGCTGACTGACTTATTCCTCTGGTATTACCGACGAACCAGCAACCGAAATAGTACTAAAACCCGGGGGTATATATTTTAGTGACGCAGGCTTGCATTTGTGAGTCCGGGGATAATCTCCCCGAAGTCCACGCAGGTGTTCCCTAAATTATCAATTCTAATTCTAATTTGGAGTCAGATATTTAAACGAGGATATAACTAAATTTTATATTCTAAATGTATTATGGAGTCAGATTTGAAGCGAGAGTAACATTGTAATCGTTATGCTTAGTTTGCTTAAATCACTGATAAATCTGACGTTTCAGTTGCTTCGTGTGTCCCAATGTGCACCTGGGATTATTCGCAGCACGACATTAAATTAGATGATTCCGTGATTTCGGCATAGTCCCGTTTTCGAACGGAGAACTATTCAGAACACCTCAGGTAAGTCTCAAACCGGGTCCAAGGCGGGACACAGGCATAAAAGATTTAATTGACACGTTCCATTGCCTCATAACAGCTGGATCTACACGTGTAAACCTTCGACCCCGGCTCCTCCGTCGTTGGTCGAGCTGTGTGGGGTTTTACAGTACGAATAAAAATAAAGAAAAAAAAGCTGAAGATGTCTGCCAATAATCCATTGAGTTGCACTACTAAAACTAACTGGAGGAAGTGTTGCCTCTGTCAGATAGATATGAAAGAGGAGTATGAGTGTAGTTCTGACGGCTATTCCTTGATAGCCGGAAACATATCACAGTTTCAGGTAATCAACCTGTTGCCCATCAGGTTAGACCCATCGAGATTGGATGATGGAGGTGGTATTGAGGATATCACCAAAGTATCACCAAAATTGTTGCCAAATGTTTAGCAACTGCATCCTCGAGCATGCTACTAAAAGAGTAGCTGGAATTCAGAATGATCCTGGTGAAGGACACTCAAAAATGCGAAGGACTAGCATTGAAGTGCAGCGGTGTTTCTTATGTGAAAAGATGGAACCAACATTAGAGCTGCAACAAGCCATGACCATGCAGCTAAATGAGTGGCTCAATTGGATTTCTCACACTCAAAAACATATGTTTCAACGTATATACCATCAAAATAGGATTATTCAATCAATATATAGTTCAAACACCGTTTAAAACCACTTCGTATGGTGGCCATCTTGAAAAATGGTGGCCATTTTGTTTTTTCAAGTGGATAATGTTGTTGTGTTCTGGCCTTTGGCCAGGACAGCATTTATGGTTTTAACAGTTTCATGTTTCATAGTTCATAGTTCCATAGTTCATGTTTCATAGTCACAGTTTTAACAGTTTCTTGTTTAGGATTACTCATTTCATAATTCATGTTCCTTGTCCATGTTTTTACTTTTCCATGTTTTTGTTTTTGCCAGGTCTGCCATGCCACTCCACCGCTTGTCTGCGTTCCGCCCCGTGCCTTCGTTGTTGCACATTTCAGAGCTCTGGGTTGGCTTTGGTATTTCCCTCTTCCTTCTGTGCTGTGCTGATTCGGGGCTCTCTAAGCTTAATTGACAATTAACTGTTTTTAAGTTACTAACATTTACTAACACTCACTGGGTTGGTGTAATTCTTAGATAGGCACATTACTAATACTACTAATTTAGACAGGGAGTTTATTGTCATGATTCCTGCTTTGCTATTTCAAGATCTTGCTGTGCTTTTCTGTTCTTAACATTCATGCTTGCTTCCAAACTGCATACTTAATTGGTACTTAAGCTGAGCACGCTCATTCTCTTAATGAGCAGGCATTGTCATCCAATCTCTGTCCATGTCTTGATCTTGCCATGCCTCTTGTTTCTGCTTCTCCAGGTGTTGCCCCTCATGTGTCCTTGATTACCAAGCTTTTACTGGTTGCGGTGGAAGTTGGCTGGCAGACAGTGTCTCAAGTTCCCTTGCATGTCAAGTTTCAAGTCTTGTTCTAGCCTCTTGTCAAGTCTCGTGATTATAGCTCTTGTCTTGTTTTGTCTTGTCTTGTCTGTGTATATATATATATATAGCCTTGTTATTTATTTTTCTTGATCATCTTGCCTGGAGTTTCCAGTGCCTTTTGTTTTTTGTCGTTTTGCATTCTTTGTTTATAGCTCTGTGTAGCGTACTTTAGTTTGTCCTTTTGCAACCCTTTGGGCCAAGTTTTTTGTTGGCCCTTGTGCCTGTTTTATTTTGTTTTTTCAATAAATCCTCATTCCCCTTCACCTCGCTTCAGGTGTCTACCTGATTCCATATCAAATGTACTTTTCTGAGTGAGTAGGTTCTGAAGCACTTGTGTGGCAAATTTGGTGCTTGTATCACCAAGTGAAAGATTGTTTCAGCAATCTGCCCCACTACATCGCTTATTGCTTTCGGCTTAGAAGCAAGCATTTGACTGCACACCACTGACTTCAACTGCCCTTTAAGCTGATCATGAACTCTTCCTCCAACTGATATACATACAAGGCTACCTTGCAAAATCCAACATGAGGAAAAAATGGTGGCACACATCATTCAGGGAAAGTACAGGCCGGTTTTCACGCTCCTAAATCAACAATAAAACTAGCAACAATCAAGTTAAGACTTGCACAGAGAAGAAAGGCCCATGTGAACCTGTCTGAGTGAACTCACTGGAAATATGCACTCCACCACCAAGTCTGGTTCGTCCCTGCAGTCTGAAACTATTTTGTCAATGGCCTTCATGCGTTGCTTAAAGTCTTTAGATGCCATCTGGTGCTTCAATGCTGTGATGTACTCTTCTTTCCTGGCTGTGCGTAACTGTGTGCCCTGAACTGAAACTGGACTTCTGCTATCGTCAGCCATAGGGGTTTGGTTGCCTGGCTTTGTGCTTCTCGTCTCCATTTTGGGAGATTCCAGCCAAATACAGGAACCAGCAAGGTTAGAGGTAACTGGCAATGCTTCTGCAGTGAGGGGAAAATAAACCACACCACACACACATTATATATATATATATATATATATATATATATGCACACCGGACAAAAAAAGTTCAGGATCATGATTTTGATATGACAAATTTCTTAGGCAGAATCATAATTTTGATCATAATAGCCATCCGTTCTTTCCTCAACTCATCTCCAATTAAGCTGATTAGTTAATCTGTCTGTGCATTTCACGGTTAGGTCATCACATAAACGTAAAGCTCCATAGGGTCGAAAACAAAGAGTGCAAACAAGTCCAGTGAGTTGAGAATATCCTGATATTGAAAGTTTTTGCTGCTGATTTGGTTGTGTTTGTCAAAAAAAAAGTTTCGTGGGATATTTGATGAGGCGTCATTTATCGGGTCAGGAAGTTGCCCAAAGGGTGGGTATGCTGTAAGCAGGCCAAGTTCAGAGAGCAGTGGCTGGACATTTTAATGAGTCACAGAGAGTCATCTGCAGACTCTGAAATCGTTTCCTTGACACTGGCAATGTTGATGAAAGACTACTACTGGGTCGTCTAAGGTCAACTTCCGCCTGCCAGGACCGCTTTCTGGCGACTATGGCGCACAGACGGGATCGAGTCAGCTGTAAGCCTCAATAATGACTTCCGTTTAGCAAGTGGAGCCCAAGTAACGCCTCAGACTGTTAGAAACAGGCTCCATTCTGCAAACCTTCATGCTTACCGATCTGTTGTTACACCATTTTTGACAAGGCGGCACCAAATAGCAAGGTTAGACTTTGTGCAAAACCACGTCAATTGGCAACTCCGTCACTGGACTCCAGTCCTCTTCACAGATGAGTCTTGTTTCTGTGTTGACTTTCATTATGGCCGCAGGCGATTTTGGCATACAACTGTAGAATGCTACGCCGAATGTTGTGTTGGAGAACACCACCGCTTTGGAGGTGGTTCTGTCATGGTATGGGCCGGAATCAGTTATGATGGGCAGACGGACTTACATGTGGTGAATGGCAACCTTACTGGTGTCAGATACAGGAACGAGATCCTGCACACAATTGTCAGGCCATATGCGGGTGCTATTGGAAATGACTTTGTGTTGATGGACGACAGTACACGCCTGCACAGAGCCAGAGTAGTCAACGATTATCTTGAGGCTGAGACAATTGACTGTATGGATTGACCCAGTTGCTCTCCTGACTTAAAGCCTATCGAGCATTCCTGGAACATATTCCAGAAGACCGTTTCTGCTCGTCCAGTAGTTCCAGGCAACCGTCAGGAGCTCGAGGTTATACTCCATCAGGAATGGGCCCGAATTAAGCAAGACTCCTTCCGGCGGCTCATCTGAAGCATGCATACTGTGACAAGATCATCCATCCCCTTGTTCTGCCGTTTTTGTGCAAACATGGCCCTGGCGTTCTCTTTCAATATCACAATGCCTGACCCCATGTGGCTCGAGTTGTGCAACAAACGCTAAACAACGTGAATGTGATCCCTTGAGCTGCTCTCTCTCCAGATCTCTCTCCAATCGAGCACATGTGGGATGAGATGGAACGACGTCTCCGAAGTTGACCACATGCCCCAGAGACACTCCAGGAACTTAGTGACAGGCTCGCACAGATATGGAATGGTATCCCACAGGACTTTGTGAGACGTCTGATTCATTCCATGTGAAAATGATGTGTTGCTTGCATCGAAGCCAGAGTGGGACACACGCGTTACTGATGTGGGAATTTTAATTTATTACGCTTGTCCATGTTTCCAATGTCATGACGTCTTAATTGTAACCGATATGGCTTATTAAACCTCTGAACTTGTAACAGGAGTCTGTTTTTTCTTGGAACCACAAATTATTAGATTTAGGGATGTACCTTATTTAAGATTCATTTTTATATAGTGTTACAGGAACTTTTTGGTTGCTATAATACTACATTTTAATATATTTATCTCTCAATAAAACACCACCCGGACCTTTGCTCTGATGTGCTGTTCTTCTTGGCCCATGCTGTGTTGTTTGCCCTGAGCTGCAATGAGACGAGTGCCATGGCTAGCCATAGGGCCTTTGTTGCATGGCATTGTGCTTCTCGTCTGCATTTTTGGAGGTTTCTGCCAAATAAAGGAATCAGTAAGGCTAGAAATTACCTTCAGTACCACACCACAAATATATAATTCCATAAAAAAGTGAGGCCTGGCATTGTGCATCCTGTATGATTAATCTAGTAGGGCTGGGACGATTCTGAATCGATTCTTTTTTAAGGCGTAATACCACTACCTGGTGCCATGGGGAGAACATCCGTGCTTTCCCTTTTCCTTTATCAAACCCGACGCAGGTTGAACAAAAGTGGCAAACATCAAAGGTCATGTGAAATGCTTCCGGAAAAAAAAACTTGACCCTGACATCAGTGTTTCTCAGCAACATGCTGCACGGCGCCAAATAAAGGACAACAGAATCGTCTCCTATTAACCAATTAGGCTGCTATGAGAAAAGTGACCTGTTCCAGTTTACTTGCTTGATCAGCAATCAAACGGTTGATGCGTTTACTCTCTAAGTAGAATGAATGCTGTTTATTAAGACAGCGTGTTTGATAGCTGCATTTTGAAATTTAAATGGCCATAGAACAGCACAGCATGAACTCAATTTTCATTGCCACGCATTTCGTCCGACTGTGATAATTTATATCTCACGTTCGCGTTTCATCCACTTTTCAGAATGTTTTACACCTTGTGTATTTTTTATAGGCTTAAAATCCACCAGATCTTACAACAAATCTGTTTTAAATTAATCTTTAATAATGTCCTAAAATGCTGAGAGATGCAATTCAGAGGAAGATTTTTTAAAAATTATTGGCATTCTTTCACTCTAACACCGTAGCCTAGTAAGGTTTGTCTGCTATTCACCATCTCATCTTAATCGTTATAGGCTACTGAAATTGCTTGATTGTTATGTAGGACAAGTACACGGGAGCAGATTTAAGGAAGGGCGAAGCGCCTGCAATTAGCGAAATCTAAACTTAGGCTTCTTCCCGACGGCATTTTAAATCGTGCTGCTTCAGGTGTGTCTGTTTCAAAAATTACACGCGACCCCATGACGGCAAGTGGTCTTATCACACTTAAAAAAAAAAATTCTCGTTCAACATCACCATATCCCAACCCTGCATTTCATCTCTAATTGCAGTATTTTTAGGAGATCCATAATGATAAAACAAGTGTAGAAGCGAGCAGAGCTCACATACCCCCGCTTTATGTTTGAACGAATCCGGACGCACAGACACACAGACAGACGGACGGACGCGAGGAGCGCTACATACCCCCGACCACGTCGTAGCGGGGGTATAATAAAAATATAGAGATTTGTATTCAGACCGCCCTGGATTTCAAACGTCTAAAAAATACACAAGGTGGAAAACCTTCTGTAAAGCGGATGAAACGTGAATGTGAGATATAAATTATCACAGTCGCACGAAATGCCGAGGCAATGGCAATCGTGTTCATGTTGTGCTGTTCTATGGCCATTTAAATTTCGAAATGCAGCAATCAAACATGCTGCCTTAATTAAAAGCTCTGCTCATTCAACTTCGAGAGTACACGTATCCACCATTTGATTGCTCATCAAGCAAGTAAACTGGAACGGGTCACTTTTCGTAGAGTAACCTAATTGATTAATAGGAGACGATTCTGTAGTCCTTTACTTGGCTCCGCGCACCATGTCGCCGAAAAAAAATGATATCAGTGAAGTTTTTTTCCGGAAGCATTTCACATGCCCTTTGATGTTTGGCACTTTCGTTCAACCTGCGTCGGGTTTTATAAAGGAAAAAGGAAAGCTCGGATGTTCGCCCCATGGCAGCAGGTAGTGGCACAACGCCTTAAAAAAGAATCGATTCAGAATCGTCCCAGCCCTAAAATCTAGCCAATTCAAACCCGACAATCTCATCAGAGAGCATACCTGGGCTTTCTTCACAATGTTCTTGACAGATGACATGTATTTTGCTGGCACGTATTTGCGCAGTGCTTCATCAAAACCGGGATGGGGTGCCATAAAAATAAGCACCTGGCGACCAAAGTGTCTGAAGGAAACCAAACTAAATTAGTCACCAGTACATAAAACAAGAAGCCAATGTATCACTTTTTCCAAAAAGAAGGACCGAGTCAGCCCACCAACTGATTTGGTCATAGAAAAGAGATCTGCTTTACCTGACTTCCTGCAAGGTGTCATGGGCCAGCTGGGCAGCAATTGGCAGAAGACGATTCAGAATGTCATTTGTGTCCGAAAGTAGGACAACTGTGTCAATACGCTGCACCAGGATAAACAAGTGCTGAGTAGCACACGCCCTCACTGCTGCATTCTTGTGTCTACAAACCGGAAAAATCACAATAGTACGATTGTGAACTCAAGTCACTGAGATAAGCAGTCATACAGGCCAGTCAGTTTCGGTCAATAATCATAAGAACAATGCACTTTATATGCATAAGCAACAATTCATCGCCACTCGTTGGCACAGTGGCATAAAAAGCCCACTTTTGGGGAGGTGCGAGGTTAAAATGGTCTCCACTGAACCCAGAGTGCAGACGGTATTTCTGATATCTGCTTGGTTCACTAAAACATTTTATTTTCATTAAAGATCAGAGTTGTGCCTATTTTCCTTACACTAGTGAATGCAGGGTGTCTTTGCTATGTTAGCTAATCTCTATAAAATGGTGAAAGTAGCCGCACTCTTGTAGCTCCAATGCAGCAATTTAACAAAACCGAGGTTTCAGCTGCAAGGATGCCTTCATCAGGGATAATCTATCAAAAAAAAATTGCTCAACATATGCAGGCAATCTATGCCACCAGACTGATTTCAGGAAAGGAAAAAAATTGAACAATGAATTCAACAGAGAGACAACAGCAATTAAGTAAGCAGTAGTAAGTCAGAACATTCCCTTACATGTCATATAAAGATTAGGATTAAACAAAGAGTAAACAAACTTGCATAGTGCACCTTTAACCCATTAGCTGCCTGAGACACCCTTGGCAGCAACAACTGCAATTAAGTGTTCGTAAATACTAGAAATTGAGTCTTTAACATTGTTGTGGAGGAATCATGGCCCAGTCTTCTATACAGAATTGTTTTAATTCAGTCAAAATAAGTCAGGACATTGACAAGACCACTCCAAAAACCTTAATTTTGTTAATTGGAAATTTGCTTAATCAGAGCTGGGTTTGACGATGTGGGGAATGGCCGCATCCTTAAAAAATTAGTTTCATTTTTTTTTTAACAGAAAAAAAAAAACAAAAAGCAGAAAACATATAAAACAGCCAGCCTTAAAAGGACAATCCACTGGGCAGGTTGTACAGTAGGTAACTAATGTCTTGTGCTGAAAGGCCATGTGGTGATGTAGTCTACATCTATTAGCAAACAGGCTAATATAGAAAAGCGTGATTGCACTTCAGAGACTACATCTGTCCTTTCATAGCACATTTGTGCAACCTTTATTTTTTTCTACTTTGTGTTAAATGACTGCGTTTACCGCAGATGAAGAGAGAAACCATGAGCTTGATAAATACGCAAATATCTCAATATGTGGGAAAATATGCATGGTTTGTATGCAACTCATTTAAGCGGAGCCCGTGCTTTGAAACTATGCACAGTATAATTACTAAAAATGCACGTTTAACGGAAGCAGGTGAGGTGTCCATTTCTTTGTGGGTTCTGGGTTCTTTTATGGCCTCCTGGATGAGTTGTTGATGAGCTTGGAGGAAGGCCAGCTAGGAAGGTTTCTTATTGTTCCATGATTTCACCATTTGTAGAAAATGACTCTCACAGTGGTTTGGTTTCTCAACTGTTCTTAAATTTCTTATTTTCTGCATTTTGCCTACTTAACATTGTGAGACCGGTTCCATTTCAGTGTTTTAAAGATTTAGCTGGTCTTGCAGTAATTATGTCAGGGTGTGTCTGATGAAATTGAGCCCAATTAGCAATTAAATTTGTTTATTTGGTAGATGTAGTAGCTCAGGGTGCAAAACTTTTTCACAAAGGGCCAGGTAGGGATGAATCGCTTAAATTCATAAATGAAATTGTCATTTAAAAACTACTACATTTTCTATTCATCAGGTAATCTTTATCTAATATTATTATAAGTATGATGATCTGAACCATTGATGCATGAGAAATATTCAGAAGAGAAGAAATCAAAATGGGGGAGAAACTTTCTTCACAGCTCTGTTTTGTTCATGTTCTTCCATTTCTGTGATTGGTTAGGTTCACCTGTGCACCAGTGCTTTTAACTTTGTGGTCTGGCAGAATAACCCTGATGAAGGCAGTCTTGCTGCTGACTTGTTGTTGTGCTTAATGTTTCAATAAATTCCTGCATTGGAGCGAGGAGCACGCAGATATTTTCTCCGTTTTTATGCCCATTATTGCTGGCTGGCACATCATCACAATAAGCATGTAATTTTGCCTTTGACTCAGCTAATACTTCGTGCCCATTATACAAGGGATCTTCGAATCTGGACCTCGAATCCAAATTCAGTCCAGGTTTTCTTTTATCCCAGGTAAGGAAATGAACATTTAGTGCCTCTGATTGGCCAGACTGTCTTTACACCTGACTCCCTGGTAAAGGGAGGGTGGAAAACCAGCTGTTCTTGGAAATCGAGGACAGTGATTTGGGGACCAGTGCATTATACGGTATATATTAATATACAATTTGTTTCTATGAAACACAATATTCAAAACAATTATGAGCATTGGAAAGAAAAGTCCCATCCAACCCAACTGAGGAGCAAATACTCTTTGGCTTAGCCATTATGTAACACATATAGTGGACGTATATAGGATTCTCCGCCAGTATGCATGTCTGTCATTCAAAAGTATCAAGAACAGAGCATTTGATTGACGGTCATATTCCTGAGACCCCAAAGAGCTGTGTTGAATTAGACCAAGTTCGGCTGAGTGGTCCTCAAGAAGGCTGAAAACAATCAGGCAAGTGCTGAACGGGCACTGCTCTAGATTGAATGTAACAGAAATGTGTTCTACTATAACATTTGTACACTGGCCAACAAAACGAGGGATGTCAATTCACTGTTCACAAGGATCACTGACCGTGCTCCATTCGGACCATGTACACGTCCTTTGGCCTCGAGTCCAATATCTCAAAAGGTAAATTTCAGGCAAGAGGGAATCCTATCTCATGGAACTGAAGTATCTCTTACCTCAGGCCCCCAGAATGAAGAGCATTGAACACAGAATGGACTGAACAGTTCCGGACCATACTATCCAGTGCAACATTGATATCTTGCCGAAGAGATGCACTTGGAGTTCCCACTTTCTGAAGAAGTTCTTTTGCCATCCTCTCCAACTTCTGGTCCATATTTTTCTTTAAATGGGTGTACAAATTTCCCATCGTGAATGCAGCTACTCGTGAGACACAGATGAGCTGGTTCTTAATCTAGGAGGAAACATTACAACGTTAACAGGACAAGACCATGGGAGAAGTTTTGTCCACTGACTACCAAAATCTTTTCACGGACATTGATTAATTGAGTTTAGGTTGCTGAAATAAATTGTCCATCGTCATTACTAAATGTTATAGATTAATCACATTCCGTCAACCAAATCTCAACCTGCGCTTCACTCTCTTGAGAATCAGCACTGAGGACTTCATGCAAAAGGGGAAAATGTATGCACCTCGTTGCTGAGGGAAATGCAGAAATCATTAAGCCTGAAGATCAGGATGTCAGGCTGGGTCTGCACCATTTCATTTATGATGTCCATGCCTTCAATTTTCTTCTCCCTTTGATGGAATAAAAAAGTCAAAGGTACATAATTTTGCAGCACATTTTTTCAACGGCAGAGACAGGAGCTGGGAAGGTGAGGTGCTCACCAGTCATCCATGTTCAGCAGTTCAAAAGCCAGGTCCCTTGTTGAACTGTTGATGCTCAGCAGCTCTGGTTGTTTCAAGTCAGCCTTCTTCCCAAAAGTGTTTGTTATTGGCTGCTTCTCGTCTGTCATACACAGCAGCCAAAATCAAGAAGGTACAACTGAGGCTAAGCCATCATTTTCTATACAATGCATCGGGTCAGCATACTAAAAATTAATCAATGTGCAATGTCCCTCACTGCTACTTTCAGCAGGGAAGTTCAGTGACATCACACCTGCATCAAAAGTCCAATGAAAAAAAAAACAGAACAAAACAAAATGAAAAAAAAGAACAAAAAAGTGGATTTCATTTGGAACAATCAGGGAGTACCACCATAAAAACATCAAATTCATCTTTTGTAGTGAATTATTATTTTTATTTCAATGTAAGGAAACATCTACTCACTGAATCCCAAATCACCAAGGACACCCTTTCCTTATATACTCTCCCTATGTCTGTGTGTACATGCAGCAGAACGATCACATTGAAGTCTGCCCCCATCCAGTTAGCACAGAGTGGAACTGGACTATAAAACCCTCTGACATCAATTTTGCATTGATACCAACTTTTCCCATCTTACTCTCCCTTTCCAGAAGCAGGACTTAAGAGGCAACGCAACATACAACAAAATGTGTTCTTTGGTAGCCAAGTTGACTTCCATCATCACAATGGTGAGAGCGTCTCATAGTTCATTAATGTTTTTATAGCCTCTCCCTCAATGTAGTCACAGTATACAATCTTCCAAATGCAGGACAATTCATACTGAGCGACAATCAGAGGTGAACTGCTTGTGGTGAGGGAGCAGTTTGGGAAAGGGCATTCAATACACTGTCACACGAATCAGAAAAAAAACACAAAACTATTTGTCCAGCTAACCAAGCCCTACACCCACAATCTGTCAAGGTTGCAGTTAGCATCCCAATTTCATTAAACTCAACTGCTAATTGGGCTGTTATGGCAGGGTTCTCTGCACCCTACCACAGTAATCCCCATTACAAAGTACTGTATGAAAGGCAAGTATAAATATTCCACCAAAGCTCCACTCAGTGAGTTCAGCCATGAAGTAAATTGGAATATTAAAATCAAGTCAAGGGCTCATTTCTGGGAACTTGAGGGGGAAGCCTTGCAGTCATCCATTCACATGCACACAGTTAACTCACCATGGCAGAAGATATCCGCATCAACGGTGCCAGACTTCTGAAAATGGCAAAATAAGTAGAAAATAGTTACTCTTAAATAGTACTTCACTTGATCTTGTTTTAGCAGCAGTTTAAAGGTTATATAGTGCTGGTTATTACACTCTATGTAGGGACCACACACAAATATTTTTATAATATATAGATACATTGTATGTGTGCGTGTGTGTATATACACGCACACACACACACACATACATACAACCCCAATTCCGAAATAGTTGGGACGAAGTGTAAATGTGAATAAAATCAAAATGCAATGACTTTCAGATCACATGAGCCAATATGTTATTTACAATAGAACATAGATAACATTTCAAATGCTGAAACTGCAACAGCTCTCAGAAAAGGAAGCTCTCATTTTTCTACAGAGCTGCATCAGTAAGCACAAACACACTCATTAGAGAAACTGCTTATTTTACGGTCAGAATGTCCACTCAGGTGAAAAGCTTGCCGTTTACAATTCCGATCATCCAGGTGAAAGGCAAGCTTGTAATAATGCTTTTCACACCCTATAAGGAGCAGGTACAACTTGCAACACAGCAATAGCTGTTTGCATTCTAAACGAGTGAAAGTTTAAGGCATTGCATTTCGTTGACTACAATATAAATTCTAAAACAGACCGGCACTAAGTGAAATGGCAGCACATTGTAGTATCGACTACTCTTGTTACCCAATATGACAAACCAGTTCTGTGATCATGGTGGTAATCCGAAAATAAGAAATTGCTGGCTAGTTGCTAGCTGGCTAGAGGTACATGAAAATAAGAAAGTTTTACATCACCATAAAAACACAAGTTTACTCACAATTGCTCTAAGTTGCTCCCCAGTATGTTCCATTCAGTTAAGTGCCATTGTCTATCTCAGAATCACATTTTCATCCCTTGAATATAAGCTCAACACTCAAGGCTTTTTTCTGGAAGTCTAGTTTTTCATGCAGTCGCATCATTCACAGCTGCGCAAAGTTGAGAATACAACCCAACTTCTTTTTACGTAAGTGGTTCAATACGTTTCTGAGAGTCTAATCAATGTCTTTCAATTATAGAGGAATTGGATAAAAATCATGTCAATCAAAAGGTAATTACCGGGAGAGTCTCACGTGGGCGTGTACTACAGCTTTGCTGTTATGCAGACACCATTGCAATAACCTTTGAAGTGATTGTATTTCCATGAGATCTTGCGTGAGGCTCTAAAAGACAGCTGAATTCTTCGACAGACGAATCTACTCGAAAATCCACGGTAGGAAATTACGCATTTTTAATATCTGATGACCAAAATTGATCTGAGAATGACACAGTATCAATACCATGGCAAATATTTTGCTTCAGAAAACTGACTTTTTAAACCACTTAATTGGAAAACCATTGGGAAACTAACTGAAGTGGTTGCTACAGAGGACAATTTTTTTCTGCTGCAAGAAATAATTTTTTAAAACTGCTGGATAGGTACCATGGGCAAGTATATTGAGAAGTTTTCTCATCAGGGTTAGCTGAGGAGTTTATTTCATGCAACTCCTGAAAAACAGGGATGGGAGTGAACTCGTCCATATTCTATACCCTGTTCAAGCTCTGATTGCTTGTGAATATTCAATAACTGATCCAGGGGTGCCATCTAGTGATCGAGTAGTATAATTGTCTGCTTAAATTTGCAGTTTTATGTCTGTGAGTGTCTAAATCTGCTCAATGGGGTTAATCACAGTTAATCCTTGATTAACAAGGGGGGGGGCAATTACTTTTTCACATAGGGCCAGGTAGGTTTGGATTGCTTTTTTCCCTTTAAAAATGATATCATCATTTAAAAACTGCATTTTGTATTTACTCTGGTTATCTTTGTCTATTATTAAAATTTGTTTGATAATCTGGAACATTTAAGTGTGACAAACGTGCAAAAAATACACTTTTATATATTTATTGAATACATAAAATACTATATATACACACTACCAGTTAAAACTTTTAGAACACCCCAATTTTTCCAGTTTTTTTGTTGAAATTCAAGCAGTTCAAGTCCAGTGAATAGCTTAGAATGGTACAATGTTAAGTTGTGAACTGCCAGAGGTAAAAAAAAAAGTAGTTACCCAAAAGTGAAAAATAATGTACATTTCAGAATTATACAAAAAGGCCTTTTTCAGGGAACAAGCATTTCTACAGCAATGGAGGTTGATCAAGCCCTGAAAAAAGGTGCTACCAATTTCTACAGGTGTCCCAACTTTTCTTGATTATTTCAACCCCCTCTGTCTGAACCAAAATGGCTACCACAGCAATCTACAGCACCATGCAGTACCCCCTGGTATGCACTTAGTTGGTCAGGGGTTCAACCTACAGCGACATAATCCCAATCCAAAAATCCAAGCTCTGCCAGAACTTCCTTAGGAAAAAAGAACAAGATATGGTAAGCTTGAAAACATGGGGTGGCCAGCACAGTCTCCAGACTTAAACCCCATCAAGCTGGTTTTGGATCAACTATACAAATGAGCAAAAGCAAAACAACTTACAAGTGCCACACATTTACGGGAACTTCTGCAACAGAGTTGGGAAGAACTTCATGGAGAATAATCAATTTCCATTGTAGAAAGAATGCCTTGAGTGTGTTCAGCAGTTATATCGGCCAAATGTGGCTACTTTGATGAGTCAAAAGTTTAGAATACAGTTTGGTTTACAAATTGATTCCATGATTTTTTACATTTTGTTGTTTATTTGTTCTGTGCTTTCATTTCAGAATACAATGAGACGTTAAAACTATATAATTTTCAATTAAAACAGGAAAAATTGGCGTGTTCTAAAACTTTTGACCGGTAGAGTACTTTGCAACAAAAGTTCCTGTGACACCAATTTTCACAAGTCGTTCGGAAGAAAAAAATGTCTGGTATTCAAATCTGTTATTAAAGTATGAAAATAAGTCACACAAACATACCTGCCGCAGAAAAGCATGCCTTGAATGCAAAAGTTTGCTTTTATGCAAACATAATGCATTTGATGATCTAAACTTGGGTATAAAAGCACATGTGACGCAGGAATTAGAAATGCATTGCTCCTGCTAGTGTTGACAACTGGCACATGGGAAAACAACACGTTTCCATCCTTACTCAAAGTTTGAAGATGCCATGACTATCTGAAAATGAACGTCTCAGAGCCATTGGTAGGCTTGAAGCTGGATCATCTCAACAGGATGCCAAAAGACAATTCAACGTCCATAGAAACACCATTTGGACTTTATGGCAGCGTTGGCAACAAACAAATGCTGTTAGAGACCGTTCTCAATGTGGCAGGACATCCGTTACTAGCGTCAGACAGTATCGTTGAATTCAAACAACTCACCTGCGAAATTGATTCCAACCTGCAACAGTCACTGCCAGAACCATCCCTGGACTTCAGCAATATCGGCACAGACTGTTCGTCGCTGTCACAAACATTTTGGGACTGTCGCCAGAGGATCCGCTAGACGTCCAATTTTGACCTACAATCACTGACGATTATGTCTACAGTGGTGCAGGCAGCATAGACGTTGGACAGAAACTCAGTGGAGACAGCTGCTGTTCACTGACGAGTCTTGTTTCAACCTCAGCCACAATGATGGATGCAGACGTGTTCACCGACATAAAGGTGAACGTTACCCTGAACACTGTGCCACAGAGCAAGACCGTTTCGGAGGTGGCAGAGTTATGGTATGGAGTGGGATCACAGCTAGACAGAGAAACTGTTTGTTACTGGTTGATGGCAACATCACTGGTCAGCGTTACTGTGACAAGATCATCCATCCCCTTGTTCTGCCGTTTTTGTGCAAACATGGCTCTGGCGTTCTCTATCAATATGACAATGCCTGACCGCATGTGGCTCGAGTTGTGCAACAAACGCTAAACAACGTGAATGTGATCCCTTGAGCTGCTCTCTCTCCAGATCTCTCTCCAATCGAGCACATGTGGGATGAGATGGAACGACGTCTCCGAAGTTGACCACGTGCCCCAGAGACACTCCAGGAACTTAGTGACAGGCTCGTACAGATATGGAATGGTATCCCACAGGACTGTGTCAGACATCTGATCCATTCCAAGCCAAGAAGATGTGTTGCTTGCATCGAAGCCAGAGGGGGACACACGCGTTACTGATGTGGGAATTGTAATTTATGCTTATCAATGCTTCCCATGTCATGACGTCGTAACTCTAACCGATATGGCTTATTAAACATCTGAACTTGTAACAGGAATCTGTTTTCTCTTGGAACCACAAATTAGTTTTAGATTTACGAATGTACCTTACTGAAATGTTCACTCAGAAATTTTTTTGGCTATTTTTCAAACAAATGGATCATATGTAGCAAATGAATAAACATTACACATTTGTAAATGCTTTCTATAAGTTTTATCATTATTTGAAAACTAAGATTTAAATTTAAAACAATTAGGCATTTTGTTGGGCTAACCTGTTATAGTTCATTTGGGCTTGTGTCTGTGGCATCTGAAAAGGGGTGAGAAGCCAGCGGCGTAAAGGATATCCTTTATCCCCAATTAGGTGTCACCCAGGTGGCACAGTGTGCCTCGAACAGCTTCTTCAGACCACTTTCATTTAGGATCTTTGCGTCATGGGTGGACCCAGGCCACTTGGGTACCACATCCAAGATGTTGTAGTCTGCATCAAACTTCTTGCATGATGATACTGTGGCACCTCTTCCTGTTTACCTACACATGCTCTTCCATGCTTGGAGAGATGATCCTAATGTGTGTACAATCGATTGCTCGGACCACTCCAGGGAAGCCAGCTACTTGCATGAATGCAGTTTACTTCTGTTGAAATAATCGAGGTGTAGTTGGGAAGTCAATGAAACGCCTGAAGAGGTGAGGAGCAGTAAGGGCCATTATTGTTTCCATAACAATTCTGCTGATTGATGGTTGTGATGGTCCCAAATCATCAGCGTTACACTGTTGCATTTTTCCAGTGGCGAGATATTGAAGCATTGTGATGACCTTTAGCTCTGCTGCGTGATGTTACTGGTGAGATGACGTCCCTTATTAAATCTGTGACAAAAACAATACCCGCTTTGTCTAAATGATACCAGTTGATCAGCTGCTCACCATCAAACAAAGCCAGGACATCCTTCCGGAAAGTTGGCGCACGTCTCTCTCGCATCAGTGCCATCCCCTACTGGCAACTCCTAGCATCTCTGGAGCTCTCTTAGGCCTCATTTACATTGTCATTGTGATGGGACCCAATTCTGATTTTTTGCTCTTATGTGGCACTGATCGGAAATGCAAAATGATAAACTTTACACGAAAATAAAAAATAAATATAAAATAAAATAATATAAATATAAGTTAAAATATAATTAAAATTAAACAAGTTTAATTTTGCAGGTAAGAATAGTGGACATACGGGTTTTTGTTTCTTATCAATTTGGAGATGCGAGGTTTTATCAGCAGTCCGACGATATGTCAGCATCATCCATTTTTTTGGCTTAGCAGTTAGCGCTTGGTGCAGAAGTAGGCGTGGTCTAAAAATGAGTAAAAACTAAAAATAGGCATACGCGATGTTTCAGATGTAGTAGGCAAGTGTAATCGCGTGAATCGGATATGGGTCACTTGATAAAGTACGTGTCACCGCACGGCAAAAAAATAAAAAATAAAATAAAAATCGGATTCAGACAGCAAATCCGGTCTGGGCATCAAGACTTACAGCGTAACTATGGCCTTAAATATCTGGAGGAGTAGGAGTGATTCTCTTGGGTGGGAACATTTTGAGTCCTGGGCCTTGTCTTGCTTGAATCTAGACTAGCTTGGAGAAGGCAGTTATTTTGATTGCATAAAATCGAGGGCAGTCCCCAATTATCTGGGCAGTAATGCTGCATGTAAAGCAGGGGTGTCAAAGTGGCCCGTAAAAGGGCCAAGAGGCTGCAGGTTTTCAATCCTACCAAGCAGAAGCACGCCTGAAACCACTGATCTAGGCCTGCACTACTAATTAGTTGTATCAGGTGTGCTTCTACATTGTTGGAGTGAAAACCTGCAGCCTCTTGGTCCTTTTACGGGCCAGTTTGACACCCCTGCATGTAAAGCGTGTTCAAGGCAGCTGTCCCTGAGGAACTGGTGGAGTTTCTGTTAAATGGCCGGCAGAGGAAGGAGGCCAATTGCAGCGACACGAGGGAAAGGAGCAGCATGGACACAAAACAAACACAGAGAATAATGCAGACCACCGGAAAGTGCTCACGCTTCCAAAGGACGAATAATTCTCCAAAACACGGAAGCAAACCGAGATTGGAAAAAGGGAGAAGAAACTCCAACAATGTCAAGAAGATAGAAAGGCAAACAAATCCTGACTACAGGTGTCTTCAGCTATAGTGCGTAGCTACAAACAGACACTCTAGCAAAGAGGCGTGGCAAACATCCGGCTTATATAGAGTCCGGGGGAGCGCCGCCCCAGTTCAATCAGCCAGCTGGGTAAAAAATCCGATTGAAAAGGAATACGATATCGTCCTGGGACGAGAGCCACAAAGAAAAGTCCAAAACACACGCACAAACATCCAGAACCATGACATTATGTGGAGACAAATTTAGTCCCCCCAGGAATCTGCGGAGAAAAAGTGTTGATTCCGCGGAGAACATTCCTGATTCTGCGGAGAGCAATTCTTGATTCCGCGGCTTGAAAGTTGATTTTCCGGGGGCATTAAAAAAACCTAAAATGACCAGTTATAAAGCAAATTTATGTCATAATGAAGCAAAAATTCTCTTATGAAATTATTTGCAATACCAAAACGCTGCGTAACATTGTGGTTATAAAATAAGCAGCATCAATATTCTTTTTGTCCCTCTTGAGCAGATTTATTTGCATAACCTATAAAGTGCAAAACATTTCACCAAACTATGGGTGAACGAGGCTTAGTAACTGAACAAGTGCCAAAGATCAAAGTAAAGATTCAAACAAAGTGTACACTATTCACTGTACCCTCAGGATATTGTAAACGTTACTGCATCCCATAGACTGTATAAAAAGATGGATGAAGCTACCGTGATGTCACCCACTGGTTCGAAGATGAAGAAGTGAATCGAAGATCCGGGGAGGAACGTGGCTCTGGATCTGACCGTATCGGACGAGGACCAGAGGATAGCGACGCCCCAGAAGCATATTCTGGCTTTATACTTTATTCTAGTTTATATGGGACTATAATTCACGAAAATGAATGTCATGATAGACACCAAATTGCCCATAGGTATGAGTGTGAGAGTGAATGGTGTGTGCGCCCTGCGATGGATTGGCAAGCTGTTCAGGGTGGGTCCCTGCCTTTGCCCGTAGTCAGCTGGGATAGGCTCCAGCTCGCCCCGCGACCCTAGTGAGGAATAAGCGGGTATAGAAAATGGATGGATGGATGGAATGTCATGATATATCGAAGGAGACCTGAAACTTGCTATAGCTAACATAAAATGATGTGAAAAATCCTTATTTAAATTAAAAATCAGGTCGGAAAGTAGGATCATTTTCTCATAGACTTCTATTGCATTGAACTTCTTTCTGCAACCACTGACGTCGCCATCTGCTGGCCATTAAATAGAATGCCATTCTACGGTACTTCCACATGGGCTTCTTTTTTCAAATCAGGGTGCTGCGTCCATCGTTTTATATAGTTTATACTGCATACAGCAGAAAAAAATCAGTTTCCGTAACCGGCAACACCAGCTGTGAGTCTTAGATCCCGTTTATCTGACCGCAAAATCTAGCGGCCGGGTTGAAAAATACATGTAAAATAAAAAATTCTGCACCTAGCCCTATATTCCACGGACTGCTTTGATTTCCGCGGGGGGCTTTGAAATCTGCTGTAAATTCCGCGATCGCGGAATCGCGGATTCCTGGGGGGACTACAAATTGCAGAAATTGCACCACTGTCCCAATGTATACACCCTAACCATATTTTCTCTCTTATTGTTTTCATAGACTGTTAACCCTGATTTTTTAGGTGGTGATCCAACCCCCACAGTTAAAAGACAGTAATGGCAATATCCCATAGCCTGACTGAGGTGTAATTTGAGTGCCAATGGCAGTCCAGTCCATAACAAAGAGATTAACGACCAGTGCGTTTCTTTGCTTTGGTACAAGCAGACATTATCAGGGGTAATTTATGCCTTTTCATTTGTCTCTTGGTCCGCTGTGCGGTAATAATGCCGAATAGCTTTTAATGACTGTGGGAAGTGTCCATAAGAGACCATGTTGAGGAACATTTTTTTAACCCCTTTCTGCAGATGTAGACGCTTGCGTCTATGGAACTGCAAATTTAAGCACGCAGTTACTGTACTCGACCACTAGATAGCACCCCCGGATCAGTTACTGAATATTCACAAGCAAGCAGAGTTCGAACACGATTTTGAATATGGGGTAGTTCACTCCACTCCCTGTTTTTCAAGAGTTGCATGAATTAAACTCCTCAGCTAAGCCTGATGTGCAAACTGGTCAATATCCTTGCCCATAGTTTCGATCCAGCAGTTAAAAAAAAAAGATCTCTTGGGACTGAAAAAATCGTTGTCCTGTGTAGCAACCACTTTAGCCAACAGTATTCCAATTAGTGGTTCAGAAAAATCAGTTTTCTGAAGCAAAAAATTTGACATGGTATTGATTCTCTCACATTCTACTGTCAATTACAGTCATCTCTTTCAAAAAAATGCGTAGTTCTCTACTGTGGATTTACGTGTAAATTCCTTCATCGTCAAATACAGCACTTCCTTATATCCACCCGAGTACTGGTGTTGATAACCAATCACTCAATCACTCACTCAGGCTCTTCTGCATAACTGCAGAGTTATACTTCACGCCCTCGTGAAACTTCCCCAGTAACAATATATTGATTGGCTCCTTTCTTATCCAATTCCCGAGTGTTTAAACGTTCTACAGTGAGTGAAACACATTGATTGGACAAACACAGAGCATACAAGCCTATGCGTATCAGCAGGCTCTGTTGTATCCTGTCGACATTGCGCACATTACGCGGCTGAAATAGACGCGATTTATAGAAAAAAAGACTCGAACAACTAGCCTTGAAGTGTTGAGTTACATTAACAGGATTTAAATGAGATAAGGACATGGTCGATGGGAATTATTTTGAATGAAACTGGATCGGAGGATTCCTTCTACTGGATACATCGGTCTCTGGAGGAGGGATTCATGAAAAAGGTTTGGCTGCTACTTTTGCTTTTTTGTTTTGGAATGTATATCGTATCCAACAAAGTCGAATACCAAGGTTTAAAACGTGAACTGCCCATGCATTTGGGTGGACCCCCAGGTACATTTGTTGCATGGTTCTGTTGAATCCAGGGAGGCTATATAATGTTTGATCTTCCCTGAAAGTGGAATGTCTATTCTGTTACAATAAGGTGTATTTCAGAATTCAGATATTACTGAGTTAGTGAGTTGTACTTGTTCCTTATAAGTGTTGAAATGAATTTGTGAGCTCGGAAGTCAGAACTGCTGGTTTCATTGCAGCGTGAATGTCCTGACCGTTTATTCAGCAGTTTATTTAATGACTGTGTTTGCTGGCTTGGGGGACTTAGAATAAAAATTGACAAAACTCTAAACTTTATTATGAAAAAAAAAGGCTTGAAAAAAAAAAGGCTTTTTTTGTGTTTGGAAAGGTTACTGGTGACCACTCATGTTCAGCTGCATTTATTTTGATAAATTCATGCTAAACTCAACCAGAAAATCATTAGTTCATATTAAATTTCATGCCCACAAAACTATTTGTGTCAAATACATGATTATTTGATGATTTGAAAGTGCACCATTTTTCAGGATCTCAGACTTTGGGGAGACACTTGGATAGCTGTGTAATTTGGTTAATAGCATGTAAGTAATTTAGAATGTAATGTTGATAAATTCTACTTGTGGTCAAGGAGTTTATGATCCGAGAAATGTACAGATTTAAGCCCCAGCAGTTTTTCAATTCGGAGTATTATTATTTTTTTTTTTTTGCAATTTTAATGGTGAATTCTGATGAAGATTTTTTATGTCTGCAGTCCATGTTCTCGACCTAAATCATGAAAATAAACTGAAATATGATGTCATTCTAAATCCTGTAAGTGCCTTTCTGAGTAAAGCCACATTTTTCCCCTTTATGAAGCTTAAATCTTAAATTATACAGCATTAAATTGGGTAACCCATCAAAAGGCATATTTGGCTTCTGCGCAAAGGGGTTGAAGTATTCCACAATTTTTTTAAGCAAGGCTTCACAGGTTGGAGAGCCTCTGGCCATCCTTACTTCTGGGAGACTCAGCCTCTCGAAGACATCCCTTTCATAGCTAATCATGTTCCACACCTGATGCCAGTTAACTTCATTACTTGCTAAATGTTCTTTCAGCTGATTCCCTTATATATTAATTGCTTTTTCAGCCCTTTTTGTTGCCTGTGTCCCAACATTTTTGAGACCCAGTGGCGCTAGAAAATTTGAAATAAGCCCATTTTGTGGATAAAAATGTAAAATGTTTCAGTTTCAACATTTGAAATGTTATCTATATTCTATTGTAAATAACATATTGGCTCGTTATCTGAAAGTCATTGCATTTTGATTTTATTCACAATTTACACCTCGTCCCAACCATTTCAAAATTGGGGTTGTACAATTTCTTTACTGAGTAGTGGGATACTGGCACATTCTTCAAGGACCGTCTCCAGTTTTTAAGGATGAAAGAAGAGGAGATCTAGTTAGCTTTTAATTAAGTTTAGAACTGGTGCTTGTGCTGGCCATGGTGGGCATTTAACTTTGTTAATAATTAATAAAAAAACAAGAACGTTGTCCCGATGAAGAAGCAGACTCCGATCTTCGTAGCAAAAGCAGGAAAAAGTTTATTACACAGCCGGCCGTGAGAACAACAGCGTGATGCAAAGTTCCAAAAGAAACTTTATACATGTTAAAGTACAGACATTTCCTTTAATGTTACCAGAAGTTGTTGCTGATTGGTTCCAGGGTTTACACATTGATAAAAAGCAATACTCTACAATTGGGCCTCTCCTGAACCACCCAACTTAATTGGTACAATAGATTCCCAACCCCTGGACGTGAGCTCCATATGTGGGCAAAAGGAACCTCCAACTAAAAGGCGCGAGTGCATATTGTCCAGTCGGAACTGAAGACAAATCGGAGATCTCAGCTGGAAGTCGCAAATAGGCTGCCGGACCTGACGGCTTCTCTTTATCTCCTAATACACATTCATTACCCATTGATCAAACCGTCTGGCATACCTCATTTTGCCAACACCCAAAAAATCCTGTTTCTCAACAGTCCCTCCTTTTTGACCCAACAGACAACGAATGATGAGGTCAACCTTACAGTAAAACGGTTAAAAAGAAAATTACAAGAGTAATGGCAAATTAATTTATAATGAAAAAATATCTACAACAGCAACAACAACTTCACAAAGATACCAGGCCAGAGACCAAGAGAGCAAGCCATAGAGGCAACAGTGGCAAGGGACAAGAGCCATCTGGCAATGGCGGATCCCCCCAGCTGTAGGTTGTGTAACCTACAGGTTGTGTGGACAGACGGATGGACCGAAACCCCTAAAAGGCACAACTAGACCGTAAGGAGAAGCACCATACCAAATTTGGTGTTTGTAAGTGGCATAGTTTTCGAGTTCTGGTCCGGAAACCTGGACAGACCCAGACTCTCGAGGCCCAATGTCATCTGTCAATGACCGGCACAAGGAAGGCTATATGAAATAGGCATGAGTATGAGATGCAGAAGACCCACTGTTAGTTATCGGCTGTGCATAAGAGAAAAGAACAGGCAAGAAATGTCAAAGAAACATTTTAAAAATAGATCATGTACATAGCCTATTACCAAGTACAGGCACTGCTACTTAAGAGTCCACAGACATAACAGCTCTGATTTGTTGGCATGTTTGGCTGTCATGTGTACCAGTCGCATGTGAATGCCATTATTGTCCATGGCACAAGTCCTTTTGAATTCTACAACAATGAGCTGTATGATGAGCGACATTGTTGTGATAGGTTGTCTTGTACAGTAGTCTTCTAGCACAGCAGTTTGCGTCAGCATGGTCCGAAAGCTTGGGGTCCTGTCTACGGCAGCGTGGTCTAGTGCAGGTGTCCTCAGCAGTGTGGTCAGGTGCAGGTTTCCTCTCCAGTGTATGAGGGAGAGAATAGAATACAATGTGAGGGTATTATTCAAGTACACCTGATTCACTACACCTTAGATCTATATTATGACTGCTGTTGGAGTCCTATCATAGTGAACAAGTTGTGCCTACTTGCTTTACCACAGATTAATTGATTAAGGACGAATTTCACACATTTAATTAACAGGACAAGTATAAATTTGAAAAATGTACTCAACCACAATTTTACCCAAGTTAGCAAAATAATTAGGCAACCAATCAAGAACGCATTCACCTGATTAATGAAGGCTGTGGGTGTCCTAGGCAGCGTGGTTTGAGTCAGCCTTCAGTAGTTTAGGTGGTGTCTTCGGGTGAATGGCACGGTTTTGCACGGGAGAGGTGGATTCCGGCATAGCTGTAACTCGAAGAGCGGACTCAGAGCAGTAAATGCTTCCTTACACTCATGTGTCCAATCAGCTGTTTCCAGTGGGCGACACGGGCATTTAAAAAGAGCATTGATTGATTCTGCAATAACAGAAAATTCAGGTATGCAGTTCCCGCAAAAGTCAAAAAGTTCCAGAATCGTCATTGGACGCGTGCGCCTTTGTGGTCTGATGTCCTCGGTTTACGGGTGTGCAGTTATCTTTGGAAGCGTGCGCATTCGGTAGGGCAGCTAGACATTGTGGTGCCCGGTGTCCTTCTTCTCCGCTGCGAAAGCACTTATCGTTATCCCGGTCTTGATGAGTGTAAGCCCTATTTTTCCTGTGTTCCCATCCTCTGCACTGGTTAGCCTGACGACCTAGATTTCCACAATTATCGCTGCTTATTTTATCATTTGGAATATTGTCGCGCACGGCTGCAATGGGATGAGGAGTAGACGCATTTTTACGGATCTGTTCCTCTAAATGTGAAGCCCACGCAACAATATCATTAAAAATGTTCCCAGGATTTATGCCAAGTGCGAGTACCTTCTGAATATGTGGAGCCGCATCTGCTAATAATTGTTGAGTAAAGACAGCCATGTCTTTATTGAGGTTAGGGATACCACTATACGTTTCAAATGCTTAATATTTTTGGTCCGCGTATTCTGTAAATGGCAAGTTATGCTGAACTACCGCGGTGAATCGATGCCATTTGGGTGCACCTTTACCCAAAGCAGTTTTCACAGCCTCACAAAAGTCGGTAATCGCCGTTTGAAGCTCAGCGTCATTTGCCCAGGGCCCGGATGCCCATGCTTCCCTCCTGTGGTATTCAGGCTCGATTGTGTTCCAGCTTGGAGTGGGACATTTAGCGCGCACAATTGCAAACAAGTCTAACGGATGTAAAGACATGCTTCGTTGTAGCTCATTTAACTGTCACGAAAATTGCAAGTTATTGTCGCTAGTATGAAGATTCGAGAAAAACTTTAATAGCGCTCTTATGTCGATTACATTGAGAGCATGGGCGTCAGTTTGTTTTGAAAAGTGGGGGGGACGATAACTATCAGAATGAGTGCGTTTTGAGAAGTGGAGGGGACAATGACATTAATTAATGTTTTCACTTCTGGTGAAATGCTACCATCACATGCATGAGCGTATGTCAATAGTCGAGTTTCCATTTCATATCAAGTGATTTTTGGCGAATTTTAGACAATTAACTTCAAAGGAAATGCGAATGACCTGCGCTTCCATCAACCGGCTTGGAGCAAATAAACTCCAATGTATTAAGCTAGGTTTTCCACAAGATAGCAATAAATCACTTGTAACCTGTGTACCATATATAGGCCCTACAGCAGCTTACAACAGTAGAAGAGGAGGTAGCAATTTGATCCAAATAACTAAATAAATAAATGCACATTAAAATAGTGCAATGGAAATCTGACTACCGTCATGTACTGAATTAGAAGATAAACCTAGTTTTTTTTCAACCGCGAGGAATTCGATCGCAGGATTGATACCTGGAAAATTACATTTCATTCCATTGTTTAAATAAACTGTCGATAAAGCCAACGCCAGCGATGGTGAATGATTACCAGCAAAACTGATGAAGTAATTTGCAGAAATTGGCATTCATCAAAGAACGTAGCAGAAATGGTAAATCTCAAGGCGCCAACCGAACACCGAAACGCCGGAGTCATGAGTAGTAATGGGAACACACATCGGAGTTAAAGACCCGCGGGGTAGGAAAAGCTTAACGCGGGGCGGCACATCCCAGGGTTACGCAGTTTGTAGTAGGAAAGGGGTAACTGTTACTATCAGGGTTGGAATTACACATTGGCTTCCGGGGGAGCCCCATTTTCCGGTGGGCACCACTATTAAACCAGGTCACATGCACATGCATAAATACAAGTGTGTAGCAGCCCGGTCATACTGCGAAAAATATTGAACGAATACCATTGTTAACAGTTAATACCACAGATAATATTTTATAGAGGCACAAGCGAACGTCAAATTTCTGGGAAAAAAAACAAGAACGAAATTGGTCATCAGCTGGAAAGGAATTCCATATTCAACCAATTTCAAATGAAATCAGTACTTTTTCGGCTCACCTTGATGTTTGGGTATCCAGAGAAGCATTCGGGTGTGTTGACTACATCCAGTAAACAAAATTTAGGGTTTACTTTCTAGTGCTGCTGTATGCGGTAATAGCATTTATTCGCAACAGCCATGTTACGGATGACATATCAGGTTGCTCGGGCATGCTCAACTTTCTCCTCTGCCGCGATACTTGGGTCACGTAAAACATCAAACTTGCATTTTTGTGCAGCTACCTCACAAGAGCATTATTTTACATAAAGGCAGGATATGACAGTGACTTGAAAAAGCACACGACGAGATGGACGAAAGCTGCAATATTTGACACTATTTATATATATTTGAAACAATGCTACCATGTCCCCCAAATGGCCCAGCTGAACACCGTTGGCATAAACCCCATAAAATGATCCATTTACTGAACAGCCTTATTTCTGCCATATATCCTATGTATGAAAACGACTCTGGACTAAAACAAAAGTCACTTTTAGGCCTACTTACCTATTTAAACGGCATTTGGCAAGCTTTGCGTAGAGAAAATTCCTTGACTTGTCTTGAAATTTATGCAATAGCCATGAAAGTTATCATTGTACAGGTCAACCGCTATCTTAGCTTGATCTGTTACCAGCTGGCTGCATCGTTGCTTGAGGGAGAGTCGTCCGCGATGCGGCAACTGCTTGGAAGAAAACCGAATGAACTTAGTTTTCGCAGCTTTGCTACTGTCTCCTCCTGTTCTTTATTCTACTTTGTTTGAATGGAAGTTAAAAAATTTGCTTGTAAGTCTGATCTTTACATTTTGCGCTCGAACTATCGGCTGTCATCCTGGTCAGACGATCAAATCAAATACAGACTTGTGTAATGTGAATGTAGGCCACTAGATGGCAGTATTTACCTTTTTTTTGTTAAGCTCAGACTGGAGTCATGTTTAGACATGTCCTGGACATGTCTGGGGCAAGTCTCAGAAAATTAAAAAAAAGAGGTCTAAATGTGGGTGGGGTCTACAGGAGAGTATATAAGGAAAAGAATTGAGACAGTAAAGTAGTAGGAGAAATTGCAAGAAGATGACCAGACCCGCCATTCTGTTCAAGACCTGTGACGTTTCTTTTGTGGATTTCTTTGCCTGTGTTTGAGCATTTTCATCATCCAGGACATCACCAAGCCACCCCCACGAAAAGGGATTGTAAATATTTATGTTTTGTACATAATTCAATCTTGGTCTTTAGGTTAGTTAGTTGTTATGGTGTTTGCTAATTAAATGTGTTGAGGTTTTTAAAACTGTGTCTGTCATCCCTTGCTGTTGCTGTTGTGTTATAAATGTAATAACAAATTGGGGCCATAACAAATTGGGGGCTCAAGGTCCGGGATAGACCATTTTGTGAGTAATTTATTGAAAATCTAACATTTCAAATTGTAAAATTGATTTTTTTTGATTGAATACATATATATTGACAACAGCAATGGATGATTTCTTGGCATCACCAACCGTAGGGGTTTTGAAGTCTTTTAAAAAGACAGAACTGCTAGAAATTTGCAGACATTTTGAGCTGACAGAGGTGAAACCAGCCATGCGAAAAGCAAGACTGGCTCGAGAGATAGTTGAATATTACATTGATGAAAATGTGTTTGCACCCGGAGGTCTGGAACAGTTTCCAGTGGAAAATCCAAATATAGAAATGGAACTTAAATTAAAAATGCTAGAGATTGAAAGGGAGGAAAGAGAAAAAGAAAGGGAGGAAAAAGAAAAGCAAAGAGAATTTGAGAAGGAAGAAAGAGAGAAAGAAAGGGAAGAAAAAGAAAAACAAAGGCAGTTTGAGTTAGAAAAATTTGCAAGACAGAGAGATTTTGAATTAGAGAAATTCGATAGAGAAGAAAGACTCAAAATGGAGCAACTAAAAATTAAAATTGAAACTAAAAATAAATTTTGTGCCAGTCAGGAGGTAAAACTGGTGCCTCCATTTTCGGAAAAGGACGTTGACAACTATTTCCAGTGTTTTGAAAAGGTAGCAAAGAGTTGCCAGTGGCCAAAGGAACACTGGCCTCTGATGTTGCAAACTGTCCTCAAGGGTAAAGCTCAACAAGCCTATTCGGCTTTGTCTGCAGATGATTCCTCTGATTATGAGGTTGTCAAAAAGGTTATTTTGAGAGCTTATGAGTTGGATCCAGAGGCTTACCGACAGAAATTCAGAGGTCTGAAGAAATCTGAAAATCAGACTTATGTTGAATTTGCTAATGAAAAGCAGGTTTGCTTTGAGCGCAGGTGTACTTCTATGGAGGTCGAGGATGATTTCAACTCACTAAAAGAGATGGTGTTAGTTGAAGAATTCAAGAACTGTGTTAAAGATGATATTAAGACCTACCTTAACGAGAAGCAAGCACTGAATTTGCAATCAGCTGCCAAATTTGCAGATGAATATGTTCTCACACATAAGTCTAAATTTCAGTCTAGCAGTAACAATAGATGGTCCCAATTTCAGAAAAAGGGTTATGGTGATACCCAAGATTCCTCACCCAAAGACAAAGACAAATCTGGTGATGGTGCTCAGAAATCCAGTAACAGGTCTGATCAAAGTGTGAAAGCTGACAGTGAGAAAAGTGGTCTAGTTTGCAGTTATTGCAAGAAATCTGGTCATGTTACAACTAACTGTTGGTTCCTTAAAGCTAAGAAAGAAAAAGAAAAGGATACCAAACCAAATGCCTTTGTGAAAACAAGGTTAGAAACCCCTGTAGTAGATAACCAATCTGCTAAATTGCCTGCTTCTTGTGGGGCTAAAAAGCCTGATACAGCTGACTTTGTGAGGGAGGAATTTCTTCCATTTGTGTCAGAGGGATTTGTGGCTCTGAATGAGCATACTACTCCTGTCCCCATCTATATCCTAAGGGATACCGGAGCTTCTCAGTCACTTTTGTTGATGGACTCCTTGGAGTTACGTGATGAGACCGCTTCAGGGGATTTCATACTTGTACAAGGTATTGAAGGGAGGACTGTATCTGTACCCCTGCGCTCTATATTCTTGAAGTCAGATTTAGTTACAGGACAGGTAAAGGTGGGACTTATGTCAAGTCTACCTATAAAGGGTGTTTCTCTGTTGCTAGGCAATGACCTGGCTGGGGGCAAAGTAGTTCCCCCTGTACATCTTACTTCACAGCCGAGCACTGAGGATGGGGATGAGGACCCATCTCTGTATCCTTCTTGCGCAGTGACTCCTGCTATGGCCAAGAAGGCTAAAGAAGAAGATGATGTGGTGCCGTCCAGTACATTGAATAGTCAGGACTCAGGTGGTTCGCCTCATGACTCTGATTGGCCTACTATGGTTTCTCCGTTTTGAGGACTTATCAGATACTTTTATCAGTTCTCTATTCAGCCAGCCGGATGGGTCTGGTGATTCTGATGTGTCTGGAGACTTGTCTCTGTCCAGAAAGCGGTTGATTGAGGAGCAAACTAATGATCCTGAAATTTGTGTACTAAAGAGGAGAGCCCTTCCTGATAAAGAAATAGACGCAGTTCCAGTTGGGTATTATCTCAAGGATGGTGTGTTGATGCGGAAGTGGCGCCCTCCTGATATCCCTGCCAATGCAGATTGGGCAGTGGTCAGGCAAATTGTTGTTCCGAAGGTCTATAGGAATGAGATCTTAACAATGGCTCATAGTTTACCTTTAGGAGGTCATCTTGGTGTTAACAAGACTGTTGATAAGATCATGAAACACTTCTTTTGGCCTGGGCTTCGGAAAGATGTTTCCAACTTTTGCAAAACCTGTCACACTTGTCAGGTAGTTGGAAAACACCAGTTAGACCCACCTGTAGCTCCATTGCAGCCTATCCCAGCATTTGGGGAGCCATTCTCTAGGGTCATTGTTGATTGCGTTGGTCCATTACCCAAGACTAGATCTGGAAATCAGTACTTGTTGACAATCATGTGTGCATCTACCAGATTCCCCGAAGCCATACCTCTACGTAACATCAAGGCAACTGCAAT
Organism: Gymnothorax reevesii; assembly: GCA_029721435.1. Lineage (NCBI taxonomy): Eukaryota > Metazoa > Chordata > Actinopteri > Anguilliformes > Muraenidae > Gymnothorax > Gymnothorax reevesii. The sequence continues at coordinate 96,472,534 of CM056579.1, read as the reverse complement.
CTCGAAGGCTTTGATAAAGTTCTTCACGTTGTTTGGCCTTCCCAGGGAAATTCAGTCAGACCAGGGTAGCAATTTCACTTCAGGATTGTTTCAGCAGGTTGTGTATGAACTAGGTGCAAAGCAGATTCTTTCTAGTGCCTATCATCCAGAAAGTCAGGGTGCCTTAGAGCGGTTTCATTCCACTCTCAAGACAATGATGAGGACTTATTGTTATGACCATGAGAAAGACTGGGATGAAGGGGTTCATTTGCTGTTGTTTGCAGCTAGTGAAGCAGTGCAGGAGTCTACTGGATTCAGTCCATTTGAGCTAGTGTTTGGTCATGAAGTGAGAAAACCTTTGCTATTATTGAGTGAACAATGGAAAGAGAAAGAGCCGCATTTCAGTCTGTTAGACTATGTTAGCAAGTTCAAGGAAAGATTGCGTGCAGCTTGTGACCTTGCCAGAGAGAACTTGAGATCAAGTCAGGAAAAAATGAAAACTTGGTATGATCATAAGGCTAGAAGCCGTGAGTTTAAACCAGGAGAAAAGGTCCTTGTGTTGTTTCCCTTGCAGTCCAATCCATTGCAGGCTAGATTTCATGGTCCTTATGAAATTCTGACAAAACTCAATGATCTCAATTACATTGTGAAGACTCCAGATAGGAGAAAACCAAAACAATTGTGTCATATTAACATGCTAAAGCCTTATCATGACAGAAATGCTAGGGTTGCAGCTGTCACTTCAGATTCTCCAATGGTCGAAACGTGTGAAGATGAGGGGGAGTTTCAAGATGATGGACCAAGAATTAAAGCTGAAGTTCTTTCATGTAAATTGTCAAACACTGAAGTGTTGCAAAATCTTGATGTAAAACTCCAGCACTTAGAACCCTCACAGAGAGATCAGTTTGAAAGGTTGATCAAGAAATATGAGGATTTGTTTCCTGATGTTCCAAAGAGAGTTACTATAGTCTCTCATGATGTAGATGTTGGTGATGCCAAACCAATAAAACAGCATCCATACCGGATGAATCCTGAAAAGAGAAAGATTGCTGAGAAAGAGGTTGAGTACATGTTAAAACATGATATTATCAGACCCTCCAACTCCGATTGGAGTTCACCCTGTGTGCTAGTTCCAAAACCTGATGGAAGTACTAGATTCTGTACAGATTATCGCAAAGTCAATGCTGTAACTAGAACTGATGTGTTTCCAATACCTAGGATTGATGATTGTATTGATAGTGTAGGGCAAGCAAAGTTTCTGACCAAGATTGATTTATTGAAGGGTTATTGGTGTGTGCCTTTAACTGAGAGGGCCAAGAGCATCTCTGCTTTTGCCACACCATCTGGATTGTACCAGTATGAAGTCCTACCCTTTGGCATGAAAAATGCCCCAGCCACGTTCCAAAGGATGATACAGTCTACAATCGCCGGATTGCCACACACAGGTGCGTACATCGATGACCTGATCACATGGAGTGACTCCTGGGAAGAACATCTAAAAGATGTAGAGACGTTGTTCCAGCGCCTGACCCAGGCTAACCTGACTGTTAACCTGAGCAAGAGTGACTTTGGTTTTGCTACTGTCACCTATCTTGGCTACGTCATAGGCCAGGGTAAGGTGGCACCCATAAATGCTAAAGTCCAAGCCATCATGGACTTTCCAGTTCCTGACAACAAAAAAGCTTTGCGCCGCTTCCTTGGAATGATCGGGTACTACCGCAAGTTCTGCAAGAACTTTGCTGAGATTGCTCTCAGTCTAACTAACCAACTGAAGAAAGGCGTAAAGTTCACCTGGGATGATGCATGCCAGAGAGCCTTCGATCGCCTGAAGTCTCTGCTGTTTCACTTCCCAGTGCTCAAATCTCCTGACTTCAACAAACCGTTCTCCATCGCGGTCGATGCTAGCGACCAAGCTTGTGGATCTGTGCTCCTACAGAGAAGTGACTCTGATGACATTGAGCATCCCGTGGCATACTTCTCCAGGAAGTTCAATCGCCACCAAAGGAACTATTCCTCAATAGAGAAGGAACTGTTGGCTCTGGTCCTTTCTTTACAACACTTTGAGGTTTATGTTTGTACAGGACAAAAGCCAATGATTGTGTACACTGACCACAATCCGTAAATGTTTTTGAGTAAGATGAAAAACAAGAATCGGAGATTGTTGAGTTGGAGTTTGATTTTACAGGAGTTTGACTTGGAAATTAAGCATGTGAAGGGTACAGACAATGTAATTGCTGATTGCTTATCCCGTGTTTGAATATGTATATATATATATCATGTGTTTGAATATTGTATGATATGTATATATAGACAAGTGTTCACTTAACCATTTTGTATTGAAAAGAAAAATTTCGCCTTTATGAGTCAAAATTTTTCCCTTTTGGAATGGAGGTGTAATGTGAATATAGGCCACTAGATGGCAGTATTTACCTTTTTTTTTTTATTGAGCTCAGACTGGAGCTAGGTTTAGACATGTCCTGGACATGTCTGGGGCAAGTCCCCGAAAATGAAAAAAAAGAGGTCTAAATGTGGGTGGGGTCTGCAAAAGAGTATATAAAGAAAAGAATTCAGACAGTAAAGTAGTAGGAGAAATTGCAAGGAGGAGGATACATGTGACCAGACCTGTCAATTCTGTTCAAAACCTGTGAAGTTTCTTTTGTGGATTTTTGCCTGTGTTTGAGCATTTTCCTCATCCAGGGTATCACCAAGCCACCCCCACGAAAAGGGATTGTAAATATTTATGTTTTGTACATAATTCAATCTTGGTCTTTAGGTTAGTTAGTTGTTATGGTGTTTGCTAATTAAATGTGTTGAGGTTTTTAAAACTGTGTCTGTCATCCCTTGCTGTTGCTGTTGTGTTATAAATGTAATAACAAATTGGGGCCATAACACTTGACATTGGACAACACATTACCCAGCAATCACCTTGATGAATTTGCAAATCAGTGTGAAAGAAAAATAAAAAATAAAATCAAAGAAAATTGGAAAATTGTTAATTTAATTAATATTTTTGAAAACGTGTGTAAATTAAGCATTTAGCTTTGACATAAAATGCAATGAACTATTGTTCGTGGAAAACCCATAATAGAGATAGGTTTGGCTTTATGAGGGTTTATTTATATCACTGTTTTACAAGACTTAAATTAAGTATGACCTGGGGGGGGGGACACTATGACTTCTGACAAAGAGTGGACAAGACACGTCCCCCCCAACCCCCCTAAACTGATGCCTATGATTGAGAGGTACATGGTCTACGTGAAGCTGCTATTCGCTTTCACTACCGCGAATTTTAGTTACCATTGGAGCCATGGGAGCGGTGTTACTCATTTCTTTATTTTCCAAGTATCGCGGGTCAGTAATGGTAGGGCAATTCAAATTGGGGTACAAACACAGGACGCCTTTTAATCCAGCCGGGACACGTGCGAGCTCTGGGTTTTTAGATTTTTCTTCTAATTCAATCTTTTTACACAATTCGTCCAGTTCTTTATTCTGTGTTCGTACGCAGTTTTGTAATTCATTGCATTTTTCAATTAGCCTTCAGTGTTCGGTTACTGAACTCCCGTTCACACAGAGCTGCGACTTTTAGGGCGATCATCCCGATCAAGCCACGATCAGAAAAAGTATTGGATCGGAGCGGATCAGCGTCTAAATCGGGCAATTTGGCAAATTATGGTCTTCATTACGACCGTACTACGATGCTCCCACGTCCAATGCGCTGCTGACATTTCTACTACAATGTTACGCAGACCGTTGCCCACCAGCGGCCGCGTTTACTGTTTATACTACGCTGCCGCTACGACATTGAAGATCATACTACGACGCTACGCAAACCTAGAAGACTGTACGACTGTCGCTACGGTGGTGCCGCTCATATCACGCTTGTAGTACGCTTCTAGTACGATTTTGGCGATGATGACACACACACACACACATATTTTGGCTGAAAACAAACCCTGATCCGATCCGGTGTCAGAGGTAGTGCCGCAACATCTCTTGTTTGTGACAGACAAAACAGAACAAATACACAAAAGAATTATTTAATTTAGCCTTCATTATACTGAGGAGTCCCACTGAAATGAAAAAGTATCGGGGGGAATGAAATCACTTCTTTGAGTTTAGTGGCAGTTGTAATATTCAATAACTGATCATGATGTGCCATTTAGTGATAGAATAATGTAATTGCGTGTGTAACTTTGCAGCTTCACTCCGACTGGAGCACACACCTGCACAAAGAGACACATTGTTCTTCTCGAACAAGCCAAATCCAGATAATGCATAAATGATGAATTAAATTAATATTCTAGTTTGAAACGAGTAACTAAGTTCCCAGCGTCAAAGTAACGAAGTGAAAGTAACTTATACTTATCTTTTAAATGTAGGAGAGTAAAAGTCCCAGTTAAAAAAACGTAAGTACAAATCCTCAAAAAAAAAAAAGTACTTAAATACTGTAACGAAGTACATGTACATGTATAAACTGCTGCCTGATAGGTCGTGGTATGATCGGCGTAAGGTCATGGTAGGTCTTCGTAGGATCGTCAGGAACGTAGAGAGATCGTAGTAAGAACGTAGTGGGAGTGTTGTAGGAGCCTACTCGATATGTTCCCGACTGTACTACGCTTTTACTGCGCTTTTACTACGATCGTGAAGATCTCTCCACGATGCTTGCGCGCTGCTTGTACGATTACGGCACTTCTACTACGCTCTTTTTACGACTTTACCCCGATTCTTGTTGGCCATGATCCTGCTATGCTTGTTTTGAGCATGTTCAAAATAAGCGTGGCGAGAGCGTACAGCTTCCCGATCACGAAGACCTTACCGTGATCATACTGCGCTTATGAAGACTCCACTACGTTTCTCCTGCGATCAGCCACGTTTTCGACCACGCTTTGATCGTAGTAGAAGAAGCGGCGTCTATGTGTGAACGGGGGTAAGATAAGCGTACCACATACGGTTCTCTTATTTTTCTGTTTGGTCCACCATTCTAGTGACTCCGAAGTGGATCAGTTCGGATCCCAACCAGCTTTACACATTTCCTTATGTTCTTTTGCATATTTTTTCTGCAAATAGGTAGTTATGCTGCCAGCGCATTTAAGGGCGTTTGAATTTTCTTTGTTTGCCATGTTTATTTAAAATTAATACGGCGTTCGTCGGTGCAACCTAATATCTAGCCTATTTGTAAGATAGGCCATCAGTAATGTATAAACGTGCGTAACTGGCCAGTAGCTTACTAAGCGTACGGTCAAGAATATTACCAACATGAAACAATAAAGACTCAGGACAACATCAAACTTCAAATGCGACAAATGACGAGATTCACGGTGGGCACGAGTTGGTTTCTCAAATACCCACAAGACGGGTTGGAGGCGCGCTACATGCACTGTCTCTCAACCTACAACGCACAGACAAAAAGTACCCAAGTGAAAGACGTTCACTCTGGGCCCGGGGCGCTAATTCTAACTCTCCCAAAACATAAACCGAAAAAAACAAAGACACGATCGCCTCTTAGGAAGGCTACCTAATACCCAGTCGTGAAAATAATTAGTCACGTCTTGTGCTGTGGGTGACCCACATACGCTTGCCACAGCTACGCAATCACGTATTCGCCTTTTTGGCGTGAATTCTCACTCTCCGAAGGCAGGGATAACCAACATTCACCCCATCACAAAATATCTATGTTTTCAATTCATTGGCCTGTATCACACAACAGTACTGGTACCACTAGCAGTACTGATAACCATCACACATTACACAAAGACGCAGCTTTTTAACCATGAACAACTGATCGCTTCTACACAGTAGCGGCCCGTGACAAAAATTACTGAGGAAGCCAGAATGAACAACGAATTTAATTCAGTGTTTACGTGTTATTTTCCTGCAAACAAATTAGCCTACTGTTACAGTACCTTTATTCTACCGACTTCTCATTCATTTTAGTGAAAAAAAGGTTAAAAAAGAAGAAAGCGTGTGTGAGAGAGCGTGAAAGCGCGAGGGAGAGCTGCGGATGCGCGCTTCGGGCTGTGCGCGTGCTTATGGCTCTGGCACACAGTAGTATGTGATTAGTTAGAGAAAGTCCATGCAAAGCTGGTAAACGCCTAGTAGCTTTATTACAGCAGAAAGCTAATCACATAGCGATCAGACGGCAATTATGACAAGATCTAGATATAACAAAAACATTTTAGCCATTGCTTTCACAGCAGTGACGTGCGGTGGAGGTTGGTTTGGTGAGGCAGAATCCTCCCCTTTGCTTGATTAGCAATCAGACGATTAACTAGTTTAGTAAGACTATTCGGCAGAATGACGGGCCAGTTTAAGTTTCCGCGGCGTTATTACTCAGTACATCGAACCTGAAATGCTCAACAGCAGATTTGCGCGTACTAGCTTCCAGGAAGCCGAAGCAATGTCATAAACAAATATTAACGCAGATCGACTTAGGCAGAGTTCAATGCTTAATCAATAGCCTATAATGTATTCTCCTTTAAATACTCGGTTTTACACCCAAACACATTTACACGTTTGTTTTAAGTCTTCTTTTGTAATCCGATTAACAAAATGTTTAAAAACAGAATTACCGAGCTGAGACTTTTTCCTAATTGATTATTCAGATTTCCATCCTTGCAGTCTCGAACTGCAGCGTATACCTGAATTAAGTTATTATCTCCTCCATCAGCATCAGGCTTCCATAAGGCTTGGTCTTAATTGTTTTCATTGTCAATCAGGAATAGTACGTGTGAACAGGTTCATAAAATCCTGTGATAAGAGTTTGGGTCACTGCCTCATCTCACCGCACGTCGCTGGCTTCCTGTAAGCAAGTACTCGCAAATCTGCAGTTTCGTGAGCATTTCAAGTTCGATGTAGCCTACTGATAAATAACGCCGCGGAAACTTAAAATGGCCCGTCATTCTGCCGAATAGTCTTTCTACATTAGTTAATCGTCTGATTGCGAATCAAGCAAAGGGAAGGTTTCTGCCTCACCAAACTGACCTCCGACTGCACCTCGCTGTTTCACAGACAGTATTAATGAAGTTCCGTTTTGTGGACAATGCTTATCTCTGACTCATATTTAATTAATTGGCAACAAAAGCATTTGCAAGATAGCCGTGGACTATTGTACAGAAACACAGGCAAACCCCTTCCCCAACATTAGAAGTAACAACGTCATATGCGGCAGCCTCGCAACTGAAATTAACATTTTCTCAAGGATGCCCAATATTCATACATCCAAAAACACACGCAACATTAATGCACAACCCGTGCGCAACGTCTGAATTGCATAATCAAAATATAAAACGAATAGTTACAAAGGTTTATATAAAAACTGATATCAAACGTGCTGCAGCGCTATCTGCTGTAAACCTTACAGCTGTCAGCTGATAGTGCAGCTGATGTCAGCGGACCTAAATGCAGTCTCGGTAAGGACTGAGAGTATAAAAAACAGTATAGCTTAGCCATCATGCTCTGAAATCCACTTGACACGACAAGAATAATAAAGAATAAAACACCACATTTTATGCATCATATAAGAAAAATGTGACAACAGCCCGGTGATCAAAAAGGCCACGACGGGCCATAGGAGACATGGCCAGCAGAAAAGCCGGTTAAGCTTGGCACTTCTTGTTAGCCACTCGTTTATAGCATAGTTAGCTTCACAAAAAGAGCGAACTTTCCCATCATCTCTCCCTTTAGTTAAATTGAGCTTTGGAGTCGGCCTACCGTCCCGCTTGACTTTTAGTTGAACCTCAAAAGCAAGTTTTGAGAAGTCATTTTTTACAAGAAACTCAAGGTACCTGTCACCATCTATTCTCTGACTTAATGACGAAACGTTACTGTCTGTGTGGGCGAGCTGGCACCTGGCGGGACAGTTGAATCAGTGCGTGTATTTTCCGTAAAAGTTCGTGATTAGTTGGAAGCCAGATTTGATCTGGCCTCCTTCATTTTTTTTTTAATGGGCGTTTTCGACTGGTACTTTTTTGTTGAGTACAATTAGGCTCCGCCCACCTGCGCAAAGAGCAAAAATATTCCTCCGTTACAAGCCCAGTCGAATGATAGACGTTAACAACGGGGAGAGGCATGGCGTCTTCTGCTGAATTACCGGTAGTTGAACTACTAGATGATGGTATTGAGGACAGCAGTGGTGATGACGATGATGATCTCGAGCGTATCGTTGCCTGTACTCTAATGACAGAGTTGACAAGGTTACTTCATGTTCTCCTGCATGCCATACATCATTATCATATGAGACAAATAGTACACGAATCACCGCTCATTATAGCTGTCAATACGAAACTTCCCACAGTGTAATTAGTCTGACTTCAGACCGTTATTTTCTATTTAGCCTTTACCAAAGCCAAACATTACACGCATAGTCTCCTGAAAAACAAGTGTAGATTTGGTGGATAATGGTCTGAAATCTGCTTCTTACAGTTTCTTACAAAATTATAGCAGCAAAATACCAGTCGAACGCAAATTGCGTTCAACGAAAGTGATTTAACAGAGGATTTCCTTCGTCAACTTTGTTGAGTTTATTTTCCTGCCATATGACGTCACCATGACCAGTCGAATGTAAAACGTTGTTAACGGAAGCTGCGTTGTGTACGAAAAGTACCAGTCGAAAATGCCCATAAGCCTTGCTTCAATCTGATTGGCTAATACGGGCTGTTTTTTTTTCTAAGGGAGGCAAAGTGAAGCTGGCCTCCGAGCTGACAGACAGGGCGGAGGGCATGAGACACGAAGTGTAAGACACAATGAGAGCTTGACAGGAGGGGCGCTGTTTTGCTCCTTACGCTCAGCCAAAGCAGAAGTGCGCTGATGTAGTGTTTTGACAAGGAAATGACAACAATATAAAATACATTGTGGTGAAGCTTATTTATATTTTTTCTTTCTTGCAATAATTTTTGGGGAAGCTAGGCTTCCCTTGGCCTCCGCGAAAAACCGCCACTGCTTCTACACCGGTCAATTTAAAATTAATAGGTTAACGTACCACTGGACGGAGATCTCCGTAATTTTGCCTTGCAAATTAAATTTAAATAAAACCAAGTACTCACTCTTGAACTGGTCAGGAAATTTACGGAGGTCCGGAAACGAATCCACCCTGCTTCGCAACGCCAAATTTGTTGGTAAATTAATAAGAAACCAAGAACGTTATCCCGATGAAGAAGCGGACTCCGATCTTCGTAGAAAAAGCAGGAAAACGTTTATTACACAGCCGGCCGTGAGAACAACAGCGTGATGCAAAGTTCCAAAAGAAACTTTATACATGTACAGACATACAGACATACAGTACAGACATTTCCTTTAATGTTATCAGAAGTTGTTGCTGATTGGTTCCAGGGTTTACACATTGATAAAAAGCAATACTCTACAATTGGGCCTCTCCTGCCAACTTAATTGGTTCAATAAATTCCCAACCCCTGGAAGTGAGCTCCATACATCGGCATAAAAAACCTCCAACTAAAAGGTGCGAGTGCATATTGTCCAGTCGGAACTGAAGTCAAATCGGAGATCCCAGCTGAAAGTCGCAAATAGGCGATATGTCCTGCCGGACCTGACGGCTTCTCTTTATCTCCTAATACACATTCAATTGATTAAACCGTCTGGCTCACCTCATATTGCCAACACCCAAAAAATCCTGTTTCCCAACAACTTCAACCTTGTATTCTAAGTTCATTCGTTATGGTCTTTAGTTGTGTATCTGAGACATTATCATGTTGGAATATGGAACATTATGAGGGAACATAAACCCATCCAGATGCAATAAGAGTAAAAAATGTCTCATGAAATATTACTTTCCTCCATTCCTCAGGGTGCCAGATTCTGTATTCCTTACTCCCAAGTCATGCCTTTTTGTGAAACAGCTGTGGAAACAAATGGTTTCTGAAAGGTGGCCCAACCATGAATACCAGTTTTGAGAAGGCCACAACTTGCTCTTTTCGTTAGAACTTTGGACTTTACAATAAGGTATACAAAATCTGAGCTAAATCTGCTAAAGTAGAACACTCTACATACAGGTGCGTAGATGAACATTTGATACTGAGGCAGGGCACTGCTGCTGTTGCAGTAGGCATTATGGCTCTCAATAACCTCAGTAAAAAATATTCTGCCATGATAATATGTCATATGAAAGAATTTGGGCAGTAAATGTAAATAAAATAATGTCTGCTAAATACCTTAAAACAAGAGGTGATCCAGAATAAGTGCAAGCAAGTCTGATTCAAATGAGTCAGGCAGTACAATTTTTGTCCATTTGGGAAGAACAAAAAAAAACAAGCACATAATTATTGATTATGATTATTGATTATGGTTATTCAACATGGCAATGAAACAATCGTTTAGGATTATATTTCAATATTTCTCATAATATTCATCAGTAGATCAATTGCCATGTTGAATAACCATAATCAATAATCATAATCAATAACCATATTATGTAGGCAGTAGTAACACACACACTCATAACATTACACACACACGCATACAAGTACTTCACATACATGTAGGGAGGGGATGAGCAGTGCACGCAGACATGTAGTTCACACACACAGACAGCACACGTACACACGCAGATACACACACATACAAACAGTTCACACACAGACGAGCAATTCAATTCCCACATGCATGAGCAGCTCACACACGCATAAGCAGCACGCATCTGTAGCTTTGATTAGTAAGCAGGCTTCTGTTTAGTTGATTCAAAAACATAATCAGAGGATGTATTTGATTTCTGTAGCTTTGATCAATATTTCTTCAGTAAAATCATAAGTTGTTACTGAAAACATAATCAATCGAATCATTTATGTATCTGATTGTATCCTATTCATCTGAAAGTGTTTTTCCACTCATAAACTGTAATTTTCCAGTCCATTTTAGTATATATTCCTTTTATTTTTTACATCCTACACTGAAAATTTTCTACCATTATTTAACAAAACAAAGTTGAAGAGTAAAAAAAAGTTAAAGACAAAATGGTTACAACCCATGAATTGTGATTAGAGCAAAGTTTGTTAGAGATGAGATGGTTACAGCCCATGTATTTTGATTGGAGCAAAGTTGGTTGAGTTTTTCCCATAAATATTCCTCAGTAGAGAATGCCGAATTAGCACTGCCTGGCCAGGGACTGCTCACTGTGGGAATGAAGATGGCTTCTGAAGATTTTGTCTCCCTCCAGTTATTCACGAACAAGGCAACCTCAAAAATATGTAAACATCAGGACAAGAAATCACAACAATATTAAGTATAGCGAACTAGCAAGCTGAGCAAGCGAATTAAGGCTAAGGAGTAGCTATGTTTGGTATAAAACAAATGCTCGCGGTTCAACTCTGGCTGAGTGAGATATAATGTTTATTTATAAATTTATTTTCTATTGACATCAATGCACCAAACTGTTGGCTAGCTAGGCTAGTGAACTTGGTAGCTAAGCGAACTAGCATTAGCTAGGTTGCCACCGTGTACTTCCGTTTCCTTCAAAATAAAATGTTATGTCATGTTTTACAACCTGGGCCATTTTTTGACGCCGTTTTGTCTGATGACTTTCATTTTTAAGCCATTTAATCTGAGGCCGTTTCGGATGACGCTGTTTAAACTGAGGCCGTTTCATCTGATGGCCTTTATTTTGAAGCCGGAGACCGTTTGAAGGTTTGACAGAGGTTTGTCTGAGACATGATGCCGCTTGGTTTGACGAATGATGCCGTTTTGTCTGACACCTGATACCTCACTCTGAGACCTGAGGATGCCATAAAATATACACCGTAGTCATGGCTTGACAAAGAAGAACTGGCAAAAAAAGATGGTGAAGGATCTCAGATTTATGAAAAAGAGAAGGTTCTCCCGAAGGGGGAGCGAGGGCATAGTAATCGGGTCCATCCGTCCGTCCGTCTGTCTGTCTGTATGCATATTGAGGGTTTGGAGCACAATGGTTATATATCTATTTTGAGAAAAATTGATTTTTAGGTTTCCAAGTGTTCTATTAAATCAGGAATTTTAATTTTTTTTTTACCAGTCACTATTTTGCTGCATGGTTCAGAAGTATATTGAACACCTACGTTTTTGTAGGAGTGTAACCGCAACATCATGGTCAAAATTGCCAAAAATGGACAGGTTACCTCAATGCTCCAAAAAATTCTAGCACATGATGTGACGTAACACAATGGTGATTGGTTGAAGGTAAATTTGTTTGCAATGGAAGACAGACTGTTCTGTCATAAAATTCATATTAATTCATCAAAATGTCAATGTTGAATTCATTTAAGGAGTTGTTGGACATATCACAAAATGAAAATGTGAATTCTGATTAAAAATGAATGCAGATGGACATATAGTTATTGTGCTCAGTGGATTTACTGATATAAAGCTGATTATAAACCGCACATTTTGGACATATAATCATTGTGCTACAAACCCTCGATATCTTAAAAACTATCGGCACAATTTACATAAAACTTTCACAGCAGAAAGGTCCTACCCGTGGCTCGGCCCTCCTCTAACGTCAGACTGCTTGGTCAAGAATCAAAGTCACAAACAAATGTCAAATGGGTGAGGGTTTGCAATCTGGTTGTCTTGTTGCCTGGTTTAATTTCTGTGCAGTGGTAATTAGGCTGCCTGGCGCACAATGCGCACACGTCACCAAAATCTCACAGGCAGGTTTCCAGAATGTCAGGCACATTTCAATGCAATAAATAATTACAGGAAGCACTATTTAATGTCACTATCTGAATAAGGACATAAATTATAGTATCTACATCGATTGTCCTGATGTCAGATTAAAGGCGGTTGGCACACGTAATGGAAACTTGACCTGGCTTAATCAACGCAACTGAATCTGTGGTGAAGACTAATGACTTCACATCTTTCTCAGCCAACCACAAACTATATATATATATATATATATATAGCATGCTTGCGTTCTATGCTCAGTACAGCTGCTTGCACACTGGACACGAAACAAATTTTTCGTATGACTGATTACAGACAAAGTCAATGCAAAGACGCAATAGACGGACAGGGTTTTAATATAACTCCATGCCCGAAAGTCATAGTTCTAATTTTTCCGAGTATTCCAGGAATTATTAGAAGTGCAAACTTGACCATGTTTGTGTTTGACCTTCACGAAATGCAAATTGATAGCCATCGACTTTTCTTGGTCTTTTTAGCCTATTTGTCTGTTTTCTTCCGTTGAAGATAGACAACAGTCTTTATTCGGTCTTTCTTTTGAAAATTAGTCAGATGGATCGAACAGATTCAGGCTTTATTTCCACACCAGAGATAAAATAGTGCTTGTAGTCAGTGAGCAAATCAATTCCATGACCATTGACAGTGTGAATAAATTATCGCATGCACGATCAAGACTGTCCGACGCTAAATGCAAAATACTCCATGTCCACCAGCCAGCAAAAAGTAAAAGTATTGATATGAGAACAGATCTATAACAAAATAAAGAATAAAAATATATGACCAACGGGACATCCAACAAAGATGACCCGCCAATAAAGAAATCACGGTGTTCATTGGATGTTCTGTTGTTAAAATTGTTTTTTTTTTCTTTATTTCGTTATCAATCTGTTCTAATCGTCCCCCCTTTTTTTTGGCTGTCAGACACGGAGGCATTGTATATTGTCCCGCACCAATGTCGACTCACTTTATTGGGCAGAGAAACATTGATTGAAATTCTTGGTACTCTTCTTGAAGAACTGAGCCCTCTTATCAAAACATTCACACTTAATATCTAAAAGAGTCAGTAGGTTTGAACAAATTAAAAACAATAATCGACTGTCGGACACAGAGATATGTTAAAACCCTGCACACTGCAGGCTGAGGCCATCAACTGAATATTAAGACGGACATCCCATATTCACTTTCTCCCAATGTACCAAAATGTTTCAAAATATACCGGACACAACCGCTGTCATCTTAGGGCGGGCAAAGTCTTTTGTAACCAGAGTCTGGGCAGTAGTGATTGGGGGCCCAAGCCGCAGTATCGAGGTCCTGCTCGTACATCTGCCTGACTCAATTGTTAGCAGACCCCCCTATCTTTTGACATGACCTGGTTGGTGAAATGTTACCAGTCTTTGCTGCTGATTGACAGACTGTTCAGCCTCTGTGTACAGAGACAGTTTCTACAATGGCTGAAGGCTTATTAAGGCTGTGATCAGATACAACGCATTTTTGAGCGCTCCGGCGACTTTCATTAAATAAATAACTTTCAATGGTTCGGACACGTATGGATGCAACAGGTGCGCCTCTTTGCGCCCCACGCTTGGACGCACTCGACGCCATTGCGCAAAAAGGTGCTTCAAGTTGAAAATGTGTCGATTTTTGCCGCAGCGTGTCGCGTCAACTGTCATGCAGTAGTCAATAATCAATGAAATCTATTGAAAGCAGAAACTAAGTTTGAAAAACAGAAGGTTCACGAAGTGAGATAGGGGAGCGTTACTTAGCAGCCGCAGAAAAGACGCAAATGTAGGCTTCAAAAAAGTCATGACAGATGCGTCTCACGTTTCCAAACAGATAAATGGCGCTTAGTGTGATTTAGTGTTTGGATTTTGTGAAGTTGGGACGTAAGTAGGGATGCATTGATGTTAAACAGTGGTGAACAGTTGACAGTAAAAACTTTTTTGGATTTTTTTTGCAGGCAACACACAGCTTATTTTCAATATGCTATCAAATTGACAGAACCTCAAATTATGTATGACAATTTTTTCAATTTAGTTGAGTGTCGATGTACTTTTAAAGTCAGTCTTCTTGATTTCATTTGCATCCTCCATGATTTGCCTACTTTATTTTTGGAATTAGGGTTGTAGGTTCTTAGCGCAATAGCTTGTCCACAGTATTAAACATTCAGTAAACCAAAGCAGTTGTACACTGAAACGCATTTACACGCTTCACAGACTTGATTGAACTTCAGTACCTAATCATGTGGTCAATTGAACAACAGGCTGAATTTGCACCACAACATTTGGCTCACTTTGCCCTTTAGCCATCATTTTGGGAAAAACGTAAGCAATTCAGCCGAATCTTCAGCCAAGTTATTCACATGGTTTTACACTTTGGCAAATCATTGACATTAATAATATATATTTTCAGACCTGAATAAATCCATTTAGAAATAACAGCCATAATGCCTGACATGCATAAAATTTACTTTGATGAGCAAAAATAAGGTTCTTGCGTAAAAAGACCTTTCAGTTCTCCCAAGCGCTTCTCTCCACCACGGCCAAATAGAACTAATGGGCGCTTCCTTTATTCATGGTCACATAACAACACATGGGCACAGTTACTTTAATACAGGGGGTGGGTCAACTTATCCAATGGCTCATCCAACCCCACAAAGGTAAAAATCTCTTTGCTCAGAGCATAGTGTCATGCATGGACAACTGTTATAAGCAATGTTAACAATGGGAAGTAAAAACAGCTAGCAAGTGTGTAAAGCAAGATTTGATAACTGGTAACCTCAGCAATGAAAATCGAAGGTAAAAAGCTCTATGCTTTGCACATAGCGTAATGTAGGGCCTAGTGTTAGCAGCGATGCTAAGAATGGGAAGAAAAACAAGTTAGCTTGCACACTAGCTAGTTAAGCGAGAATTGATGACAGGTCATCTTAGCAAGGAAAATCAGTAGGAAGCTCTTTGCTCTGAGCATAATGTAATGCAGGGCCTACTGTCAGCAACGATGCTAACAACGAGCAAGCATCACTAACGGGTCACCTTACAAAGAAAAACTGATGGTAAAAAGCTCTTTGCTTTGAACATAGCATAATGAACTGCGACCAGCGATGCAAACGCTGGGAAGTAAAATCATTTAGCAAGCCAGCTATCTGAAGCAAGATTCTGTGACAGGTCACTTTAGTTAGCTAGGTAGTTGCAACTAACGTTAAAGCACATGATAGCTCGATAGCTCGAGTCGATATTATCATAAAATGTGTTGACTCTATTTTAAATTGATATATTTTTTTCAAAAGTAGGGTTGTATAAGGTACTAATCCACAGTCAGTGCGTTACCAAATAGTTGGCAGTCAGCATGAGTTTGTGGCTAGAGGCAGGCAGGAGTACCAGACACACAGAGAACCTACTTAAGCAGTTTCCTGTCATGGAAGGGGAAAGCAGCACATGTACTTTAACCACCTAAAAAAAAAAATCAGTATCTGGTTAAGTGTGCTCTATTTTTAGAATATTTTCTCGCCACCACTTTGCCATTAGATAGCCCTTTCCTTTAGCACTAAATTTGCTCAACTGTATGGGAATACAGAGGTTCTAAATCACAGATCAGAAAATATGACGGGGCCAAAAGGAAGGACTGCGTGATGGAAATTAAAAGCAGTGAAATAATTTAAAATATTGCACACACTTCAAACTGATGATTTTTTTAGGTGCACCTTTGTTAATTGGCAAAAATAAGTTTTGCAAATGGGAGCGTTCCGATCGACATCAACAGTAGGTAATAAACTGACTACGGATAAGTACTTCACAAAACCCTACTTAAAAAAATTATACCTAACCCTTGAACAATCCTTCAATCATAGTCGAACCATTCAATATGGACTTTGGTAGAACCTATCTCTAAGAATAATCAACGGCATTGACTGACCACATTAGAGCAGCCAGACTACATCAAAAGTTCAGGGGGGGCGTGCAAGCGATTGAGGCAGTCAGGTGTCTAGGCCTCGATACTGCAGATAATCCCCCGATTACAACCGCAATGACTCTGGCTCCAAAATACATCCCCAGCACAGAAAGGCAGCATTGGACTCAGTGATATTTTTGTTCCATTTTTGCAGGGTGGGAGGAAGTAGAGAAAGATCTTCCCCGCCTTTTTGTGTTCCTGAGCTCACCATTGCTTTCCTTCTTCTTGAGAATACATCAGAAAGGTCAGTTGGCCATACAGAAGGGTTTAGCTTTTCCTCAGGTGGGTTTGTTTTGATTTTTCAGCCTAATAATGGCTTGAAATACTGGCGCGGACAGCTCTTTGGATTTCATATTGAGAGTTAACAGCAACAGACTCCAAATTCAACTCTTGAAGTCAACTGTGGGCCTTTCATGTGTTCAGTTTTAAATGAAAGTACTGGGAATCAAACACACCTGACCATGGAACAGTTGAGCATCCAACTGTCCCAATATTTTTGCTCTCGGAAAAAAGGGAGGACCTCTTAAAATGATGTAATTCCTACACCTTCCATCCAATTTCTGATGTGTTATCCCTCAAACTGAAGATGAATGTCTTCACTTTGAACTTGCATTCATTAATTCATTTCAACTCCAATATCCTATGGTCGACAGCTAAGATAATAACATTGTCAATGTCCAAATATCCATGGTTCTAACAGTATTTGACAGTCCACCTCCAGTGTACTGCAATTGTGACCATTTGCAGTTCACTGTTGGCCAGTATTTGTAAAAGAACACACCATTTCCTGTTGCAAGTAGGCAAACAACATAGAAAGCTTAAAGAAAGCATGTGATTTGCTTTTTTTTTTGGAGGTGGTATACTGACAAAGAAAAGTAATGAGAAATGCAGACAGAAGCATGATAGATCCTTGCCGGAGCAGGTGAGCTTGATACTGAAATATCCCATATGCACAGTCCTCTTGCTGTGAAGTGCAGCTACATGGATTAGCATATTGCAGATTTTCGGGCTAGATTTGGCAGGGTTTTGTACTGAATTATAACCCTTATTTTCTTTCCCCTAAATCTCATCCAGTGTTCATGGCCAGACCAACGCTGATACTGAATATCAGATCAACATTTACCTATTTTTGCAGTTTCTCTGATCAGGACTCTGATGGTGACGGGACACCAAAAACAGGTTGCAAAGACTTGAGGTCCCTTACCCAGGTGTTCAATGAGAGAATTCAGCGCATCAACAGCACAACGGTGAATGACTTCAATTTTGCTGTTCTGGTGATTGTCCACAATAGCTGGCACCAGTATGTTCAGGACCCGCGGCAAGCTGTCCTGCAGCAAGGGGATCATGACTTGCAGGGCCTCCAGAGTATGCTGATTGATCTTTCGGTTTGACTCCCGCAGTCTGGCCACAATAGCTTCAAAAACCTTATGTAGGGAGACAGCAGAGTCAGACTAGTCCATCATACAGCACAACATACACAGTCACTGTCACAGATTTCGAGTGGCGCGTGATTGACTCTCGGTTCACTCAGGCAGGGAGGATTTTAGGCAATGGGCCGAGGCAGTGTATCTGCTTTAGTTTTTGAATATAACAATCCTCATTGAGGGAAGAACAGGATTTGTACAGTCACAAAGATTTTTTTTTTCGTAATCACATTATGGTTGTTGGCAGTCGCAACTACTGCACATTTATCAAAAAATCTTAGTGTGAATTTTGGTAAATTTGAAGCTGAACATTACAGCGTACTATATCAGTTGAATCAATTGCATGCCAAGATACTGACGGAGGACTGTTATTAACCCATCAAATTCAGCACAGCTGTTTTTTTGAAGACGCAGCTGTTGGACGGAAAACATTAGAGAGGTAGAGGTTTTTTGGCATTCACCAGAGGGACATGACCTACACAGCACATGTTCAACAATTTTTAGTACACATATGCTGCATATTTATTGAAAACGAAAGCAAACAATGGCTCAAGAGAGGGCTATATTATTTTGAATATTTTGAAAGGAATACTTTCCTGGCAAATATCGGTGAGTGAAAGCTACGAGAAAGACAAAACTGTGCAAAAAGCTCCCAATTACATGCAATGTGCCACCCTCCTTCCTGCAAATGTCAAAAAGCCTCTACCTGTTCGAACATAAACGCAGAATCGCTCTAGGAGTGAGGGTATTAATTTCATTGGAAAATGCTGCTTACAGTATATGACTTGTTTTTTATATACAACATCTTGTTCAAATGTATTGCAACCTGTATTAATATAAAAGAGGGCATTTGGGCTCACGCTAGCAAAAATCTTGCAGCCTACGGGTGATGAGAAGTTGCAATGGTCTGCATCTAGCTATAGCTCATTAGCTAAAGTCAGTTTTCTCAAATTGATACGCCGTTATACATCACCTTACAGGCATTATAAATAATCTGAATTGTCAAAGTTAAGTGTGTGGTAAATTTGCCACGGGCCAGCATCACTTAATAGTAACGTTAGTCTCATAAACCGAGCAAATGATGGTTAGTGTAAAACTGTGGTGTGTAAAACTGATTTTACTTTTGCCTCTCATCTGTCAGAGTCAGGTGGGAAAGAACGCAGTGATGTGATTCAGCAAATAGATCAGCTTCTCAATCCATCAAACTAAGCTTTCTGAGGACAAGGGTGCAATAGTACACCTGGAATTTAATATTGCTAATCTGAGGAGAAGGAAACAGAAAGCACAACTTGGATTCTCAAAAATGTCACATAAAATCTTTGACTTGCACCTAATTTCAATTTCTATGTTTCCTCTGCAGATTCACCTATTTGACCACCAGCTCACTGTATTAGCTTACATCCAGTTTGACCAGCCTTTAGTGTCGAAAAAATTGGATACCAATTGACAAAAAATGTGTCAACAAATTTTTCTTCATTTGTTGAAACCTGCAGAAGTGACAAAAAATTTGGTTCCTCTCCCAATAGGGATTGTTTAAGTGAATGAAATCTACCGTTGACCCACTAGTGGGGCAGATTAAGTCAATACTCCATAAGAATCTTTCACTTGGTGATACAAGCACCAAATTTGGCAGAAATGATGTCCAGGATGTAATTTTTAAGAAAAGTACTTTATCCAGCAGAAAATCCAAGATGGCTGCCAGTTTTCAAAATGGCCACCTCATCAAATGCAAAAAATGGTTTTTGAAGTAGCACTTGAATAAACAGATATGTGTTAACGACCCAAACATCAAAATGAATGTATTTTGAGTGGAGGACCTCAGTGGTGTCAATTGAATTCCAATCTGGCCACCAGTTTTCAAGATGGCAGCTATTACGTGACTCAAAAAATTAGCGTTTTCGAAAACTGTCTCATCCCAGATATTGTATTTAGTCGAAGGGCAATACCCAAGATCATTCAATGAAACGCTGTGGTCTAGCCTAGCACTATTGGTTTGTATTATTTTATAAGAGTGATGTCAAAGCACAACCAGGGCACACTGGTGACATCACTGCTGTGAGACTCAGCATGGGGTTCAGTGTCGGCTTGTAGTGTACTAGCTGTAGTTGTAGTTTACTAACTGTTGTAGTGGTGTACTCACTGTAATTTGTAGTATACTTAAGTGTCCCAAATGCTATCTAATAAGCCCCAATATATATCTCAACTAGAAGTTTAGTTAATTGTAGTATTGTAGTTAGATATTGAATTGACAGGATGTGCCAGCGTAGGAGAGACGAGCCAAGGGTAAAGGGGCTTCAGTTACCTGGATAGTGTACAGATCGTACGTGACTTAAATGGCACTGAATGAACGATCGGGCTCGGTGTAGGGCATCAGATGCTTGAACCTAGTTGCATTCCATATTTCAATGCGCTTTGATGTTTTGTACGATTGGGTGGAGAAAGGATAGCCCCTCGGCCTTTAACCATATAACACAAGATGTCTGCCATTACAGCTCACAGGCTGTAATTGAGATTGATATTGTTTGTTTGATGTATATGCTGTCTATGTGGTTTTACACGGTAGCGCTGGTACCATGTTTTTATAGGTACTTTACATTGTACTCTTGGCTCCAGGCCTTATATACTGTAAGAGAGAAGCCAGGAGATAACATGGACAGTGCCTGTTGCCCTCTGTTTTTAACATAGTGGCATAATAAAGGCATAAAAACCTATACTTCCACCTCAGCTGGCCTCGTCTCCAGTCAGGCATGGCTGGGAACAGTGGGGCAGTAAAAGTTATCAGGGTCCAAACATCCTCTACAGCTGCACCCCCAATTCTACCTCTGAGATAAGGGGGCCTGGAACTGGACACTTCAGCATGGGTGATTGAGCGCATCAAAGATGGGGAAGGGAGCGTATGGCTTGGTTGCTGCAAGGAATTTCTCTCTCAGCAGGGTGTGACCTGTGCTCTCTGCCCTATTAGTGCCATAGTGACCTCTTCTGGTCACACTGTCACCGCACCTTTTATTCATCACTGTAACTGTTCTGATTCAAGAGTTTCAATTTACACAAAACCCACTGTTACACTGTTTTAACTGCCCTCATGTCATCACTGAATTACTGTATTATATCTGGGGTAATAGTGATGTGAATTTCATGGGGAATGGGTCTGTTGGGAAGGAAATTCATAATTACATCATCATAATTCTGTATGTAATTGTGTTTGGTATGCATCTCTTCAGCTAAATTCAAGGAGTTGAATGAGTTGTATTTCATATCCACTATATTTCAAGAACACATAGTTTCTGTTCCCCAGCAATGATTTGTCCTTAACCAGAGGTATCTCTTGAGGTATTTACACTCATCTCTCCCCCTTTGCAGAAGTGCTTTGGGACCCCTCCCTGAGGTCAGTCTCTAAGGGTCCTGGCACTGATCTAAGAACTTTTATTATCTCCTTTGAATAATAAATGTTTTCTTATTTCCTCCGGAGGGGGGAGTCTAAATTCCGATTTGGGCCATCTGTGCGGCCTGATCAAAGGCGCCACCAACCTTAAATCTGAGAGACGACCTAGTCTGGGAAGATCGTATCCGACTTCCCATACATTGGTACGTGCATATTCTTTGTTTAATGATTGCGTAATTCGGACTTCTGCACGACCATTTGTATGTAGCCTTTCCGCCAGGTATGACTCTTCTCTCTTTTTCTAAACTGTGTGTGACTTGTAATTGAGTAATGTTGATTTGCTCGACTTAAGCTCTTGCCTACCTGGTGAATAAACTATTGTTATTTCTTTAAATTTGAGTGGCTCTTAACTCTTGTACCTTCTTTTTAAGCTACGTCACGCCGGATGAGCAAGGGGTATGCTCAACTAAGGACTGACTGATCAGCGGCTTTGTGATGAGCATCGGTTTTAATCAAGTTAGATAGGCAGCCAGGATCTACCAACATAAGGATTCATGTTTGCCGACTCTGGGAGTTTTTAGCCTGAAGAAGACCCATGGACGAAAAGTCGGTTATTTGTTCAAATTCCTATGAAAGAATCCATGGGCGGATTGAATCTGGGTTCGCTATAATTCAAGCCAAAAGATGCTGTTATAGTGCTGACTGACTTTAATCCTCTGGTATTACCGACGAACCAGCAACCGAAATAGTACTAAAACCCGGGGGTATATATTTTAGTGACGCAGGCTTGCATTTATGAGTCCGGGGATAATCTCCCCGAAGTCCACGCCGGTGTTCCCTAAATTATCAATTCTAATTCTAATTTGGAGTCAGATATTTAAACTAGGATATAACTAAATTTTATATTCTAAATGTATTATGGAGTCAGATTTGAAGCGAGAGTAACATTGTAATCGTTATGCTTAGTTTGCTTAAATCACTGATAAATCTGACGTTTTCAGTTGCTGCGTGTGTCCCAATGTGCACCTGGGATTATTCGCAGCACGACATTAAGTTAGATGATTCCGTGATTTCGGCAAAGCCCCGTTTTCGAACAGAGAACTATTGAGAACACCTCAGGTAAGTCTCAAACTGGGTCCAAGGCAGGACACAGGCATAAAAGATTTAATTGACACGTTCCATTGCCTCATAACAGCTGGATCTACACGTGTAAACCTTCGCCCCCGGCTCCTCCGTCGTTGGTCGAGCTGTGTGCATGGACCTATAAGGAGATCTGGACGCACAAATCGGGTCAACCACATAATCCTCCATGGTCCTAGCGGCAAATGCGATATTGCAGGTCACGTGATGCCATGGGGGCCAAAAAGAAATTTCTCCATCGGGAATAATTGAAAAAGACACGCAGATAAATCCGTGAATAATTTTTTTTGACAGCCACAAATTATCGATACCGAAACGGTTTATTTTTCTCTTTTAAATCATCAATGCCGCGTTTCTCGGCAAAGACAAAATGTTTTATTTATATTCAGGCTATGCGAACACCAACGGGTCCTCATATGTAAGCGCGTTCCCGCTCCTCTGAATTTATCACTGCAGCAGATGTGAGTGGGTGGAGCAATGGGCATTCCTTGCCATCTGTCTGTTCAACATTAAAGACGTAAAGTCGGTGTAGGGAGCTGGCAAGTTACGGAGCATATGTATTGAGCGACAAAAGAAACGCAAGTTAATTAAAGGCAAACCGGAAAATAAGTTTGCGCGTAATTATTGAAAATCAAATTTATTACTAGCGTGTGCGCATTTACACTCTTTTTATCAAACTTTTCTTTGTTTTGCGGTAACTTTGAGTACCCAGATAGCAAGCTCCTCCGCTCCGGAGTTGCCCCGGCTCTGAGCTGGATCAGCTGGAGCCAGGGCAGATCCGGAGCGGAGGTGCTTGCTATCTGGGTAACCATAAGAGCACATTAACTAACTAACTTAGCTAACTTGCGTTTCTTTTGTTGCTCAGTATATTTTTGCCATTTTAACTGATGAATGGCCGTAATATGTAGCACCTCGATTGCTGCACTTCATGCAGCGTGAGAAAATGTACAGTACAGTAAGCTAAGGCCGCTGTTGTGACATCCTAGAACCATGTACGCAGCCAACACTCACCTTACTTATTCAAATTAAAATGAAATGGTTAAATCCATTAACTGCATTGTGTATCTCCATTACTTTGAATAGCACCAATTTGCATCACTCTATTTTGATGCGTTATACATAACATGTCAGCTGAGTAGCATCTAGCGCAATGTAATGTGCATTTATAGCAGTATATAAATTCATTTCGAACACTGCTTAGCGATCCATTTATCAGCCTAACCATTCTTCGTTGTTAAATGACTTACCGACCTTCATACATGATGACGAAACTTTTCGGCAACTTGACTTATGAGATCCAAAATGATAACTATTTTTTGTTCATGATTCGAACCAAGTGGGTGTTAACAATGCGCATTCCTTGCCGTCCGTCTGTGATGAACATTCTATACCTGGCCAAGTCAATAAAGCGAGCTGGCGTAATGGTGCTAATATTTTATCCATTTTATTTTAATTGATGAATGGCCGTAGTATACTCGATTGCCATACTCCATTATGTAGTGCCGCAAAATGTACAGTAAGCTAAGGTCGCTGTTGTGATATCCTAGAAGAATGTATACGCAGCTAACACTCACCTCACTTTTTCATAGTTCATGGTTATCATTGTAATGAGTTGTATATTTCCATTACTTTGAATAACACCAATTCACATTTCTGTATTTTGATGCATCATGCATCATGTGTCAGCTGTGTAGCATCTAACGTAATGTCCATATGAGTGCATTTATAGAAATACATTAATTCAGTTTGAACACTGCTTAGTAAACCAATTATTAACCATTCTTCAGTCTAAAATTATTTACTGACCTTCATACTTGATGACAAAACTTTTCAGCAACTTGACAGATGACATGCAAAATGTTTATTTTTTTTGGGCATGATCCGAACATCCATGAAAGCACTGAACATGCATACACTTTTTTTGTGGTACAGCCTTTATTAGATAAAAGTTTTGGGTGGGTGGAGACGTCAGAGTATAGTAAATCCGAACATCTAATGTTCGTGAGCAGCATCTGAGATCAACCGGAGTGATGCAGGTAGATTCGACAGTGTGGCTGATTTTCATCTGAACGAAGATAAGACGAGACCAAAAAGAATGCAACAGTTGGTAGCGTAAATATGCACATTCAGAAAAGAAAAGTGATCCCATAGGGTCCCGTCCCGTTTACATCTTATGATTTTAGATTGATAGAAAATCGACATAACTTTTAAAAAATCAAATACAGAGCACTGGAGAGGAGTAAATGGTACTGCAATGCTCTGATGCACACACACACACACACACACACACAAACACACACATAGAATAAGAATTAGAATTTTTTGTGTTTTGTCAGTTTTTATTTTTTGCCAGCTCTGCTTAACATTTGAAGGTGAACTCAAGTACTCAAAATCAAAAGGGGTTTAATGCTTAACTTTCGCAGAGCTGGCCATTATCATAAAATCTACCACAAATACAATCGATGTTAACTCGCACTTAGAAATGAAACGTAGAGACGGTATTAAAATTATAATCGAGACAGACTTTATTGGAAAGGGCTTTGGGGGTGGATAGAAAGGCCAGCCTCTGGTTCGCTGACAGGCAGAAATTTATGGATGAACTGTTTTGTGCACTCCCAGAGTAAGGTGACCAGTTTTCTGAAAGGAAAATCTGGGACATTTTCAGCGCAGCGGTGAAAAATCAGTAAATATTATCAAAATGAAATAAAATGGGGACAAGTACTTTTTCATGCTTTTATTGAAGCAATTCTTACCTTTCTGGTATTTTTACACTTTTCTTTTGTATCATAAAATGCTCCTAATGTAAAAAAAATGGTGTTGAAACTCTTCAATATTCAATTCTCATATATTTATGATTTGAGTCCGACCAATCATTTTCTTTGGTCCGAATGAAATGATTTGCCGAGCTTTCTGTCTGTCATCCGTCGCAGCGCCCCTTCCAGTTGCCTACCGCTGTCACCGCTTGCCTCTCTGGCAGAAAAAAAACAAGCATTTGACTGTAAACAAAAGGGTGCTGAAATGCCATAATTACAATAATAAGGTTAATGGTAGTTCGTCAGACTACAAAGGTAACTAAACATTACGAGGGCATTTTATACCACATATAGAATGGAATAATATGTCATTATTGTTGGTTAGTTTTCACTTACCAGTGCCTCTGTATCTGACTCCATTCACCCGTCTCACTCTCCTATGAAAAGAAACATTGCAGCGTGAGTGAAACGGGTCAATGGAGTCAGATTCAGAGGCACCGGTAAGTGAAAACTTACCAACTGTAATTAAATAATATTTAATTATATGTGTGATATAAAATAAACGTCCTCGTAACATTTAGTTACTTTTAGTTATATTTTTTTTCGTAGGAGAAGTCTGGCAATCGGAGGGAAGAGGGTGGGACTTTGGAGGGAGGCGGAGTTGATCATGTTCAAAGTTTTACTAAGTGCTGTGCAACATGCTAGAAAGGCAAGAATTGCCTTAAACAAAAGGCTGAAATCAATCCACTCAGTCAGTCCACCTTCGTAGCCTCCGCCTCAGGACCGAGAAGCAAGCCATGGGTGTCACTCTCAAAATATTCAACAAGACAACCTTAAGATTTGAAAATGCCTACCAATAAAGCTTATTTTAAGTGATGACAAAGTGCGACGTTCATCTCTGAATCTTGAAAACTTTAACTTCAGGGTGCCCTGGTGGCTCATCAGTCTAAGTGCGCATATCATAAAGGCTTTGTCCTTCCTGCAGCGATCTGGGTTCAATTCCGGCTCGGGTCATTTTCTGCATGTCTTCCCCCATTCTTCTCCCCAACCTTCCTGTCTCGCTCTACACTATATAAATGTCAAATAAAGGTAAAATTCCCAAAAAACTATCTTTAAAAATATTTAAAAGTCTTTATATTGGTTTCGACAACTATGTGAGGTTTCTGCTAAATATATGCCACTAACCATGATGAGGCAAAATTGTTTAATAATCTAAAAGACAAATGCGTCTGTATTGAGTTGACGCTCAAGAAATTGGGCAGAGGCGAGAAGTAAAACGCGCTGCCAGTGGGCGTTGCTCCATTGAAATGAATGCAACTTATTTTTGACGCGCATCTCACGCCTCCGGTGGGTGTTATGCTTTAGACTGTCAATGATGTCAGCTCACACAAAATAAATAAGTTCATACCCAACATACCATTTTACGCGGTCACCGGTCTGATCATCTCTCCTTTCTGCCGCCTCTTTGCTGTTGATGCTGCAGAGTCTGGTCGTGCTTCCTGAGTGCATCACTGAGTACGTCATATGTCTTCTCTGCCGATGCGAGTAACTGGCTACCAAAATAACCGGTGTTTGAGTCTGCGCGTGTTTTCCCCACATTAAACAAAACTTTAAAGCTCCTGACTTTAAAACATGTCGGTTTATAAGGCATGTGAAGTGCGTTGTGTTATGTGTTCGGTTTATTGTCTTGAATCCGGAAAAGATCATGGAATTCGCACGCAGAAGAGCAAACATCTGCCTCCGATAATGTGGTTATACGACGTTGAACTAAAGAGAACACGAGCCTGGGGCACTTTTCCCAATAGCTTAGTTGCAGAAATTTATTCGTCCATTCAGTCAGTGGTTCCAACTATGGAGGTTAGCACCTGTGATTTCGGGAGGCATACCCCTGAGCAATGTCACGTTAACGTCACACAACAGCAAGTCAACTATTTTTCCGAGATTTTGAGTTGAAATCAATAGTATTACTTCCCTGTCAAAGTCGTTTTAAACATTTGTTATTGCATTTCTGTTTTAAAAATTGTATCTCAAACCATAATTAAACATTTACCAGTGGCTATGTTTTGTTTTCCGTTCCGCTCATATGTACATCAGGGTGAAGTCTGCAGTGGTCAAACTTCCATTTCCGGTAAAAAGTGATTGTGAACACGCACCCTTGGTCGGATTTCCACGAGCCCGAGCCATGGTCATGAATACCTTAGATACCAGCGCGTTCATGAGCCCCACACTACACATGTGTGAGCAAAAATCACACAGCGCATGTCCGCGTGGCTCCGGAAGCTTGGCCCCATGTCGGCTTGCTGCGCCACTGAGCAATTTCCATTGAAATGAATGGGCGGCCATTTTCCAATTGTATATCCAGTGAAATATAAAACATCCTTGGCTGTGTGGGGTTTTACAGTTGGTGACGGCCGGAAGTGATTCCTCCGCATTCTACAATACATCTACAGTGGTGATTCCAACGCGTTCTACAGTGGTAAGCCTGAGCTGATTTTCTGCTGTGCGACGTGGTGACGTCATCATTCTATGCTGGCCTTGTGAGGTACTTTGGACGTGTCTTCTAGTCCGCGAGTTTTGAGTCTACCTTCTGCATACGGCTACCTTGGTGAGTACCGCGGTGTTTTCTACTTACCAGTGTTGAGGGAAAGCATCTCTTCATCCCATCTAGACACATTCTTAGAACGGGTCGAGGTACCCAGTGCTAGACCGGAGACCGTAGAAATCCGATGGGATAAGTTTAGTGGGAAAACATGGATAGCGAGGAGCAGCAGAGGGTGGATCAAAAAGTGATGGACAGCTTTGGCCTATATTATAAGGAGTTGTTGATTCGAATTCACAATATTGGCGTATCGCTTTCGTGGAGTAATGATCAGCTTCTCCATTAATATGAAACGGAGGGACAAAAGTTATTGGAAAAGCGCCCGTTCCGTAAATTACCGGCGTTAATGGTGTATTTGTTGCGTCGGAACGATAAGAGTTCACTTGCTGCTAATGAGCGGGTCTTAACTAATACTCGTGAGTTGGAAAAGTCGCGATCGGATGAACTACGGCTATTGCGGGCTGAAGTAGAGGTCTTCACTTATGATAAGCAGAACTGGGTCAGTCAGCATGCTGCTTTTCAGTAGCGAATTGCTGAGCTCGAAGAGGAGCTCACTAGAAGTCAGGAGTATGTGCGGGCCTTAGAAGCTTGTTGTAGCAAAGTTGGGCTTCCCGTGGCGGCTATCCGACAAGCGGGATCCGTTGATACTAGTGGCGTAGCACCGGACGAGAGTGATGAGGACATACCCGCCGTTTGTAATTCGTCTAATAGAAAACCGTACTCGGCCGGAGAGGCTCTGGCGACTCCGAGTGGGTCGACAGAGCCTCCCCTGGCTACTGGGACTAGGTCGTATTATCGCCCGAGTGAGCCAGGCAAGCCCTGGCAGCATAGACCAGTCGTAAAGCGTCGACGAACTGGTAAGACCATCCGTAAACACGTCAAAAGTGCGGTATTAAAAACAGTCACCAATGCCGACGACACTGTAACTGTTATTAGTCGTCTTCTTACGTGTGAGGAATGCGCCAGACACAAAGAGGTGGTTGGGCCTATGCCAAGACGGGGACCATTCCAGCCTTATTGAGATAATTTGATGTTGCAGGCGTCCGTTTATAATTTAGAGTTACGGGACGTGTGGCAGATAGCCTTGCTCACGATTCCCGAGGAGTTAAGATCTCAATTGTTGGACGAGTTAAGAACGGGAACGATCATGATTAAAGAGGAGGACGAGAGTGACGGGGACGTGTATGATCGGTTAAAAGAGGCGTTATTGCGTTTGCGGGGACTGACACATGCGGCTTGGCATGAGATACTCGAAATGAAACAGACCCAGAAAGAAACTTTCGAATGGTTTGCCGAAAGAATGTGGGTTTCGTTTAAAGAACATTCCGGGATCGAGCACCCCACTCGCGATCAGGAGGTGCTACTGCAGCTTCTGAAAAATAACGCTGGGCCGCATATCCAGCAGGCTTTAGCTACCGGCGCAGACCTACCGTAGAACACCTTCCGAGCCCTTGTGGAGTGGGCTTCCAAAATCGAGGCGCGTTTAGCGAGGCACAGCAAGCCGCGTGCCCTTGCTGCTGCACAATGGGTAGCCGAAGGGAAAGGCGCGGTTGGTTCTGGGGGGCCAGGAAATGATCGGCAACGGGGATGCCCCTTTTGTAAGAAAACGAACCATAGTTTTGATCGATGTTTTATATTGAGAGAGGCCTTGGGCCTTCCACGGCATTCCTCTCGAACTATTCTCGAGGACATGTTGGCAAAACGGTCGAGTGGCGGAAAATCGGGCAATTATTCCAAATCGGGACCCAATCCGAAAACTACTAATGTTACTACGGACAGCCTCTATAGCGCACTTCAGGCGGCTGTGTCCGCACTAGCTGCCCAGAAGGAAGAGTCACGATAGGGGTGCGTGGCCTCCCTTGCGGTTGGGAGTAGTATTTACAGTGGGAATCGTATTAAAATAAGGGCTAATCTTTGAGGCCGGTTAGTTAATGTTTTAATCGATATTGGTGCTTCTTGCTCCTGTACGGACGTTCCTTTACCGTTGACAAATAAGACCATACAAATTCAAGGAATAGGCGAGACTATACTAGACAGAGGTATCTCTTGAGGTATTTACACTCATCTCTCCCCCTTTGCAGAAGTGCTTTGGGACCCCTCCCTGAGGTCGGTCTCTAAGGGTCCTGGCACTGATCTAAGAACTTTTATTATCTCCTTTGAATAATAAATGTTTTCTTATTTCCTCCGGAGGGGGGAGTCTAAATTTCGATTTGGGCCATCTGTACGGCCTGATCAAAGGCGCCGCCAACCTTAAATCTGAGAGAGACGACCTAGTCTGGGAAGATCGTATTCGACTTCCCATACATTGGTCCGTGCATATTCTTCGTTTAATGGTTGCGTAATTCGGACTTCTGCACAACCATTTGAATGTAGCCTTTCCGCCAGGTATGTCTTTTCTCTCATTTTCTAAACTGTGTGTGACTTGTAATTGGGTAATGTTGATTTGCTCGACTTAAGCTCTTGCCTACCTGGTGAATAAACTATTGTTATTTCTTTAAATTTGAGTGGCTCTTAACTCTTGTACCTTCTTTTTAAGCTACGTCACGCCGGATGACCTAGGGGTATGCTCAACTAAGGACTGACTGATCAGCGGCTTTGGGATGAGCATCGGTTTTAATCAAGTTAGATAGGCAGCCAGGATCTACCAACATAAGGATTCATGTTTGCCGACTCTGGGAGTTTTTAGCCTGTAGAAGACCCATGGACGAAAAGTCGGTTATTTGTTCAAATTCCTATGAAAGAGTCCATGGGCAGTTTGAATCTGGGTTCGCTATAATTCAAGCCAAAAGATGCTGTTATAGTGCTGACTGACTTCTAATCCTCTGGTATTACCGACAAACCAAAGCAACCGAAATATTCCGAAAACCCGGGGGTATATATTTTAGTGACGAAAGCTTGCATTTATGAGTCCGGGGATAATCTGCCCGAAGTCCACGCAGGTGTTCCCTAAATGATCAATTCTAATTCTACTTTGGAGTCAGATATTTAACGAGGATATAACTAAATTTTATATTCTAAATGTATTATGGAGTCAGATTTGAAGCGAGAGTAACATTGTAATCGTTATGCTTAGTTTGCTTAAATCACTGATAAATCTGACGTTTTCAGTTGCTGCGTGTGTCCCAATGTGCACCTGGGATTATTCGCAGCACGACATTAAGTTAGATGATTCCGTGATTTCGGCAAAGCCCCGTTTTCGAACGGAGAACGATTGAGAACACCTCAGGTAAGTCTCAAACTGGGTCCAAGGCGGGACACAGGCATAAAAGATTTAATTGACACGTTCCATTGCCTCATAACAGCTGGATCTACACGTGTAAACCTTCGCCCCCGGCTCCTCCGTAATTGGTCGAGCTGTGTGCATGGACCTATAAGGAGATCTGGACGCACAAATCGGGTCGACCACATAATCCTCCATGGTCCTAGCGGCAAATGCGATATTGCAGGTCACGTGATGCCATGGGGGCCAAAAAGAAATTTCTCCATAGGGAATAATTGAAAAAGACACGCAGATAAATCCGTGAATAATTTTTTTTGACAGCCACAAATTATCGATATCGAAACGGTTTATTTTTCTCTTTTAAATCATCAATGCCGCGTTTCTCGGCAAAGACAAAATGTTTTATTAATATTCAGGCTATGCGAACACCAACGGGTCCTCCTATGTAAGCGCGTTCCGCTCCTCCGAATTTATCACTGCAGCGGATGTGAGTGGGTGGAGCAATGGGCATTCCTTGCCATCTGTCTGTTCAACATTAAAGACGTAAAGTCGGTGTAGGGAGCTGGCAAGTTACGGAGCATATGTATTGAGCGACAAAAGAAACGCAAGTTAATTAAAGGCAAACCGGAAAATAGGTTTGCGTGTAATTATTGAAAATCAAATTTATAACTAGCGTGTGCGCATTTACACTCTTTTTATCAAACTTTTCTTTGTTAGCAAGCTCCTCCGCTCTGGATTTGCCCCGGCTCTGAGCCGGATCAGCTGGAGCCAGGGCAGATCCGGAGCGGAGGTGCTTGCTATTTGGGTAACCATAAGAGCACATTAACTAACTAACTTAGCTAACTTGCGTTTCTTTTGTTGCTCAGTATATTTTTGCCATTTTAATTGATGAATGGCCGTAATATGTAGCACCTCGATTGCTGCACTTCATGCAGCGTGAGAAAATATACAGTAACGTTAAGCTAAGGCCGCTGTTGTGACATCCTAGAACCATGTACGCAGCCAACACTCACCTTACTTATTCAAATTAAAATGAAATGGTTAAATCCATTAACTGCATTGTGTATCTCCATTACTTTGAATAGCACCAATTCGCATCACTCTATTTTGATGCGTTATGCATAACTTGTCAGCTGAGTAGCATCTAGCGCAACGTAATGTGCATTTATAGCAGTATATAAATTCATCTCGAACACTGCTTAGTGATCCATTTATCAGCCTTACCATTCTTCGTTGTTAAATGACTTACCGACCTTCATACATGATGACGAAACTTTTCGGCAACTTGACATATGAGATCCAAAATGATAACTATTTTTTGTTCATGATCCGAACCAAGTGGGTGGAACAATGCGCATTCCTTGCCGTCCGTCTGTGATGAACATTCTATACGTGGCCAAGTCAATAAAACGAGCTGGCGTTACGGTGCTAATATTTTATCCATTTTATTTTAATTGATGAATGGCCGTAGTATACTCGATTGCCATACTCCATTATGTAGTGCCGCAAAATGTACAGTAAGCTAAGGCCACTGTTGTGATATCCTAGAAGCATGTATACGCAGCTAACAGTCACCTCACTTTTTCATAGTTCATGGTTATCATTGTAATGAGTTGTATATTTCCATTACTTTGAATAACACCAATTCACATTTCTGTATTTTGATGCATCATGCATCATGTGTCAGCTGTGTAGCATCTAACGTAATGTCCATATGAGTGCATTTATACAAATACATAAATTCAGTTCGAACACTGCTTAGTAAACCATTTATTAACCATTCTTTGGTCTAAAATTATTTACTGACCTTCATGCTTGACGAGGAAACTTTTCAGCAACTTGACAGATGACATGCAAAATGTTTATTTTTTTTGTGAATGATCCGATCATCCATGAAAGCACTGAACATGCATACACTTTTTTTGTGGTACAGCCTTTATTAGATCAAAGTTTTGGGTAGGTGGAGACGTCAGAGTATACTAAATCCGAACATCTAATGTTTGGGAGCAGCATCTGAGATCAACCGGAGTGATGCAGGTAGATTCGACGGTGTGGCTGATTTTCATCTGAACGAAGATAATACGAGACCAAAAAGAATGCAACAGTTGATAGCGTAAATATGTACATCCAGAAAAGAAAAGTGATCCCATAGGGTCCCGTCCCGTTTACATCTTATGATTTTAGATTGATAGAAAATCGACATAACTTTTAAAAAATCAAATACAGAGGACTGGAGAGGAGTAAATGGTATTGCAGTGCTCTGATGCAAACACACACACATAGAATAAGAATTAGAATTTTTTGTGTTTTGTCGTTTTTTGCCAGCTCTGCTTAACATTTGAAGATGAACTCAAGTACTCAAAATCAAAAGGGGTTTAATGCTTAACTTTCACAGAGCCGGCCATTATCATAAAATCCAACACAAATACAATCGATGTCAACTCGCACTTAGAAATGAAACGTAGAGATGGTATTAAAATTATAATCGAGACAGACTTTATTGGAAAGGGCTTTGGGGGTGGATAGAAACACACGGCCTCTGGTTCGCTGACATGCAGAAATTCATAGATGAACTGTTCAGTGCACTCCCAGAGGCTCAGATATCTGGGGAAGGACAGAAAAAGGAGCTTTAAAACAAAGGTAAAAATAATGCAGTACAATGTATGTAACATTTCACGGTAGACCCACATCTTACTATACTCCACAGAATGGTTGTAAGCTAAAAGTAAATTAGCTTACCAGAATTGACAAAAGTTTAAAGCTCCTGACTTTAAAACATGTTGGTTTATAAGGCACGTGAAGTGCGTTGTGTTATGTGTTCGGTTTATTGTCTTGAATCCGGAAAAGATAATGGAATTCGCACGCAGACGAGCAAACATCATCTGCCTCCGATAATGTGGTTATTCGACGTTGAACTAAAGAGAACACGAGCCTGGGGCGCTTTTCCCAATAGCGTAGTTGCAGAAATTTATTCGTCCATTCAGTCAGTGGTTCCATCTATGATTTCGGGAGGCATACCCCTGAGCAATGTCACGTTAACGTCACACAACAGCAAGTCAACTATTTTTCCGAGATTTTGAGTTGAAATCAATAGTATGACTTCCCTGTCAAAGTCGTTTTAAACATTTGTTATTGCATTTCTGTTTTAAAAATTGTATCTCAAACCATAATTAAACATTTACCGGCGGCTATGATTTGTTTTCCGTTCCGCTCATATGTACATCAGGGTGAAGTCTGCAGTGGTCAGACTTCCATTTCCGGTAAAAAGTGATCGTGAACACGCACCCTTGGTTGGAGTTCCACGAGCCCGAGCCGTTGTCATGGATACCTCGGATACCAGCGCGCTCATGAGCCCCACACTACGCATGTGTGAGCAAAAATCACACAGCGCATGTCCGCGTGGCTCCGGAAGCTTGGCCCCATGTCGGTTTGCTGCGCCACTGAGCAATTTCCATTGAAATGAATGGGCGGCCATTTCCCAATTGTATATCCAGTGAAATATAAAACATCCTTGGCTGTGTGGGGTTTTACAGTTGGTGACGGCCCGACGTGATTCCTCCGCATTCTACAGTACATCTACAGTGGTGATTCCAACGCGTTCTACAGTGGTAAGCCTGAGCTGATTTTCTGCTGTGCAACGTGGTGATGTCATCATTCTATGCTGGCCTTGTGAGGTACTTTGGACGTGTCTTCTAGTCCACGAGTTTTGAGTCTACCTTCTGCATACGGCTACCTTGGTGAGTACCGCGGTGTTTTCTCCTTACTAGTGTTGAGGGAAAGCATCTCTACATCCCGAGGGACCCAGTGCTAGACCGGAGACCGTAGAAATCCGGTGGGAGAAGATTAGTGGGAAAACATGGATAGCGAGGAGCAGCAGAGGGCGGATCAAAAAGTGATGGACAGCTTTGGCCTATATTATAAGGAGTTGTTGATTCGAATCCACAATATTGGCATATCGCTTTCGTGGAGTAATGATCAGCTTCTCCACTGGTATGAAACGGAGGGACAAAAGTTGTTGGAAAAGCGCCCGTTTCATAAATTACCGGCGGTAATGGTGTATTTGTTGCGTCGGAACGA
Organism: Gymnothorax reevesii; assembly: GCA_029721435.1. Lineage (NCBI taxonomy): Eukaryota > Metazoa > Chordata > Actinopteri > Anguilliformes > Muraenidae > Gymnothorax > Gymnothorax reevesii. The sequence goes on along the minus strand of CM056579.1, from coordinate 96,437,349 downwards.
TAAGAGTTCACTTGCTGCTAATGAGCGGGTCTTAACTAATACTCGTGAGTTGGAAAAGTCGCGATCGGATGAACTACGGCGATTGCGGGCTGAAGTAGAGGCCTTCACTTATGATAAGCAGAACTGGGTCAGTCAGCGTGCTGCTTTTCAGAAGCGAATTGCTGAGCTCGAAGAGGAGCTGACTAGAAGTCAGGAGTATGTGCGGGCCTTAGAAGCTTGTTGTAGCAAAGTTGGGCTTTCTATGGCGGCTATCCGACAAGCGGGATCTGTTGATACTAGTGGCGTAGCACCGGACGAGAGTGATGAGGACATACCCGCCGTTTGTAATTTGTCTAATAGAAAACCGTACTCGGCCGGACAGGCTCTGGCGACTCCGAGAGGGTCGACAGAACCTCCCCTGGCTACTGGAACTAGGTCGTATTATCGCCCGAGTGAGCCAGGCAAGCCCTGGCAGCGTAGTCCAGTCGTAAAGCATCGACGAACTGGTAAGACCATCCGTAAACCCATCCAAATTGCGGTATTAAAAACAGTCACCAATGCCGACGACACTGTAACTGTTATTAGTCGTCTTCTTACGTGTGAGGAATGCGCCAGACACAAAGAGGTGGTTGGGCCTATGCCAAGACGGGGACCATTCCAGCCTTATTGAGATAATTTGATGTTGCAGGCGTCCGTTTATAATTTAGAGTTACGGGACGTGTGGCAGATAGCCTTGCTCACGATTCCCGAGGAGTTAAGATCTCAATTGTCGGACGAGTTAAGAACGGGAACGATCATGATTAAGGAGGAGGACGAGAGTGACGGGGACATGTGTGATCGGTTAAAAGAGGCGTTATTGCGTTTGCGGGGACTCACACATGCGGCTTGGCATGAGATACTCGAAATTAAACAGACCCAGAAAGAAACTTTCGAATCGTTTGCCGAAAGAATGTGGGTTTCGTTTAAAGAAAATTCCGGGATCGAGCACGTCACTCGCGATCAGGAGGTGCTACTGCAGCTTCTGAAAAATAACGCTGGGCCACATATCCAGCAGGCTTTAGCTACCGGCGCAGACCCACCGGAGAACACCTTCCAAGCCCTTGTGGAGTGGGCTTCCAAAATCGAGGCGCGTTTAGCGAGGCACAGCAAGCCGCGTGCCCTTGCTGCTGCACGATAGGTAGCCGAAGGGAAAGGCGCGGTTGGTTCTGGGGGGCCAGGAAATGATCGGCAGCGGGGATGCCCCTTTTGTAAGAAAACGAACCATAGTTTCGATCGATGTTTTATATTGAGAGAGGCCTTGGGCCTTCCACAGCATTCCTCTCGAACTATTCTCGAGGACATGTTGGCAAAACGGTCGAGTGGCGGAAAATCGGGCAATTATTCCAAATCGGGACCCAACCAGAAAACTACTAACGTTACTACGGACAGCCTCTATAGCGCACTTCAGGCGGCCGTGGCCTCACTAGCTGCCCAGAAGGGAGAGTCACGATAGGGGTGCGTGGCCTCCCTTGCGGTTGGGAGTAGTATTTACAGTGGGAATCGTATTAAAATAAGGGCTAATCTTGGAGGCCGATTAGTTAATGTTTTAACCGATACTGGTGCTTCTTGCTCCTGTACAGACTTTCTTTTACCGTTGACAAATAAGACCATACAAACTCAAGGAATAGGCGAGACTACACGAGACAGAGGTATCTCTTCAGGTATTTACACTCATCTCTCCCCCTTTGCAGAAGTGCTTTGGGACCCCCCTCCCTGAGGTCGGTCTCTAAGGGTCCTGGCACTGATCTAAGAACTTTTATTATCTCCTTTGAATCATAAATGTTTTCTTATTTCTTCTGAAGGGGGGAGTCTAAATTCCGATTTGGGCCATCTGTGCGGCCTGATCAAAGGCGCCACCAACCTTAAATCTGAGAGAGACGGCCTAGTCTGGGAAGATTGTATCCGACTTCCCATACATTGGTCCGTGCATATTCTTCGTTTAATGGTTGCATAATTCGGACTTCTGCACGACCATTTGTATGTAGCCTTTCCGCCAGGTATGACTTTTCTCTCATTTTCTAAACTGTGTGTGACTTGTAATTGGGTAATGTTGATTTGCTCGACTTAAAAGCTCTTGCCTACCTGGTGAATAAACTATTGGTATTTCTTTAAATTTGAGTGGCTCTTAACTCTTGTACCTTCTTTCTAAGCTACGTCACGGCGGATGACCTAGGGGTATGCTCAACTAAGGACTGACTGATCAGCGGCTTTGGGATGAGCATCGGTTTTAATCAAGTTAGATAGGCAGCCAGGATCTACCAACATAAGGATTCATGTTTGCCGACTCTGGGAGTTTTTAGCCTGAAGAAGACCCATGGACGAAAAGTCGGTTATTTGTTAAAATTCCTATGAAAGAGTCCATGGGCGGATTGAATCTGGGTTCGCTATAATTCAAGCCAAAAGATGCTGTTATAGCGCTGACTGACTTTTAATCCTCTGGTATTACCAACGAACCTAAGCAACCAAAATAGTACTAACACCCGGGGGTATATATTTTAGTGACGCAGGCTTGCATTTATGAGTCCGGAGATAATCTCCCCGAAGTCCACGCAGGTGTTCCCTAAATTATCAATTCTAATTCTAATTTGGAATCAGATATTTAAACGAGGATATAACTAAATTGTATGTATTGTGTATTATGGAGTCAGATTTGAAGCGAGAGTAACATTGTAATCGTTATGCTTCGTTTGCTTAAATCACTGATAAATCTGACGTTTTCAGTTGCTGAGTGTGTCCCAATGTGCACCTGGGATTATTCGCAGCACGACATTAAGTTAGATGATTCCGTGATTTCGGCATAGCCCCATTTTCGAACGGAGAACTATTCAGAACACCTCAGGTAAGTCTCAAACTGGGTCCAAGGCGGGACACAGGCATAAAAGATTTAATTGACACGTTCCATTGCCTCATAACAGCTGGATCTACACGCGTAAACCTTCGCCCCCGGCTCCTCTGTCGTTGGTCGAGCTGTGTGGGGTTTCACAGTACGAATAAAAAAAAAGAAAAAAAAGCTGAAGATGTCTGCCAGTAATCCATTGAGTTGCACTACTAAAACTGACTGGAGGAAGTGTTGCCTCTGTCAGATAGATATGAAAGAGGAGTATGAGTGTAGTTCTGACGGCTATTCCTTGATAGCCGAAAACATATCACAGTTTCAGGCAATCAACCTGCTGCCCATCAGGTTAGACCTATCGAGATTGGATGATGGAGGTGGTATTGAGGATATCACCAAAGTATCACCAAAATTGTTGCCAAATGTTTAGCAACTGCATCCTCGAGCGTGCTACTAAAAGAGTAGCTGGAATTCAGAATGATCCTGGTGAAGGACACTCAAAAATGCAAAGGACTAGCATTTAAGTGCAGCAGTTTCTTATGTGAAAAGATGGCACAACATTAGAGCTGCAACAAGCCATGACCATGCAGCTAAATGAGTGGCTCAATTGGATTTCTCACACTCAAAAACATATGTTTCAAGTTCAAGTTCAAGTTTATTTAGCCATCTCAACAGTATAAAACACAGTTGCTAGGAATGTACTTTAGTCTGCTCACAAACTCAGCAGCATAACTAAACAGAACAGAAAAAAGAAAAAGGGGAGGGGGGGCATGACAGATACCAAGGGGGCTTATAAATAACAGAAAATGACACATACAGTACAAAAACATTGAGAAGTGCATTGAGGACATTAAAAGTGCATTGGCTTACAGAAAAATATTTTGTGCAAAATGAGCAAAAAAAGAAAAAAAAAAACAAGAGGTAGGAGGCCAGGTAGTGAAGTAACTGTAAAGTGCTAGCGCATATTTAAGTGACGGATGGCTTGTGGGTAGGTACTGTCCCTGAAACATGTGGTTTTGCTTGGGAAGCTGCGGTACCTTCTGCCTGATGGTAGGAGTGTGAAAAGATGGTGTGCTGGATGAGTGGGGTCAGAGGTGATGTTCTTGGCTTTCCTGGCAATTCTGGTGGTGTAATGTGAGGCTAAGGTGGGAAGGCTGTGGCCGATGATTTTAGAGGCCCTGCGTACCACCTTCTCCAGCTGTTGTTTATCCTGGCTGGTGGTGCTGCCATACCAGACCAGGATGGAGAAGGTGAGTACGCTTTCAATTGTGGCACGGTAGAAGTGGATCATGCCTGCTTGACTGACCCCAAATTTCCTCAGCGGTCGGAGGAAGTGCAGTCTTTGGTGGGCTTTCGAGATGATGAGACTGGTGTTCAGGTTCCATGACAGGGATTGATGGATGGTGGTGCCTAAAAAACGAAAAGAATCAACCCACTCCACTACCTGGCCATTGATGGATATGTGGGTGTGCTGGCCTGCCTTTTTCCTGAAGTCCACTATGAGCTCTTTGGTTTTGGCTATGTTGAGTGTGAGATTATTGACTGAACACCACTGCACTAGATGTTTGACCTCATCGCGATATGATGTTTCATCCCCGTCGCGTATGAGGCCTATGACAGTGGTGTCGTCTGCAAATTTTAGAAGTTTGACAGATGGGGAGTTGGATGTACAGCTGTTGGTATACAGAGAGAATAACAGGGGTGACAAAACACAACCTTGTGGCGCGCTGGTGTTCAGGACCTTGATTGATGAGATGTTGTTCTGTATTTTGACACACTGTGTTCTGTTGGACAAGAAGTTAAGTAGCCAGTAACAAAGTGAGGGGTTGACACCCATGGACAGGAGAGAGTTAAACAGTCTACTGGGCAGGATAGTGTTGAAAGCTGAGCTAAAATCAATAAATAGGACACGAGCATTGGTGGACTTACAAGGTGTTGAAGAATGAAGTGGATGCAAAGCGAGACAGCATCATCCACTCCCCTATTTGCCCTGTAGGCGAATTGGTGGGGGTCTAGAGTTATGTGTGCCAGGAATCTAGAGACTAAACGTTCAAACACTTTCATGACAACAGAGGTGAGAGCGACAGGCCTTTAGTCATTAAGACAAGTAATGTTGGTTTTTTTGGGTACTGGGATGATCATAGCTGATTTAAGACATGCAGGTACAGTAGCACAGCTAAGAGACCAGTTGAAGATATAGCTAAGAATAGCAGTAAGTTCGTTAGCACAGACCTTGAGTGTAGCTGGTGTCACAGCATCAGGGCCGGCTGCCTTGTTGGTGTTCTGACGCTGCAGCAGTCTACGCACATTGTGCTCTGAGATGGAAAGGTGAGGTTGAGTGTGCCCCACACCCAGCGGGTGAGGGAGGACACTTGTCTGGGCGCTGGCATCATCAAAGCGGCAGAAAAAGTCATTAAGCCGCTCTGGTAAAGGGGGTCACAGTCCAGGATGTGATGCTTCACTTTGTTGTTGGTGATTTCCTGTAGGCCCCGCCAGACCCCCTTAATGTTGTTATCCTGTAGTTTTGTTTCAAGTTTGTTTCTATAGTTGGCTTTTGCAGTGTTTATTGCTGTCTGCAGTCTGTATTTCATGAGTTTGTATCGCTCTCTGTCCCCGCACTTGAAAGCGTCATTTTTCTCCTTACAGAGGCGCTGAACTTCCTTGTTAAACCAGGGCTTGTTGTTATTGTAGATGGTAACAGTCTTTGAGGGAATACACACAGACTCACAGAAACTAATGTATAAGACACAGTCAGTGAAAGTCAATATTGTACGAATCAGCAGCAAACACTGACCAGTCAGTGATATCAAAACAGTCTTGTAACACCTCTATAGCCGCCGGAGAGCGCCTCTTGACCCACATAATTTTTGGTTTGGAAGTCTTAAGTCTCTGTCTGTATTTAGGAACAAGAAAAATTGTATTGTGATCAGACTCACCAATTGGGGCTCTGACTAGAGCCCGGTATGCCTCCGGTATGGTGGAGTAGCACTGGTCTAGTATTTTATCCAGCCTGGTGGGGATGTAAATCTGTGGCTTGTATCTGGGCAGTGTTTTCTTCATTGAGACATGGTTGAAATCCCCAAGCACCAGAACAACCGAGTCCGGGTTGGAATTCTCCGCGTTGTGGACGTGATCAGCTAGTTGTTGTGCAGCTGAAGCTGCCGCTGCGCTCGGAGGGATGTAGGCTGCGCACAGGATGATGGAAGAGACTTCCCTCGGAGAGTAGAAGGGGATACACCTCACCACGAGATGCTCCAGATCGGGTGAGCAGCCAGACGAAAGAGTTTTGGCATCAGTACACCAGTTGTTATTGATGTAGATACCGACACCTCCGCCGCTCTGCTTTTGAGAGTCTTGTGCGATCAGATCGATGGAAAGTAAATCCCTCCAGTTGGATCGCTGCTTCAGGGATGTTATCAGTCAGCCAGGTTTCAGACAGGCATATGGCAGCACAGTTTTTGAAGTCCCGTTGGGAGAGGATGAGGGAGGTGAGCTCGTCCGTCTTGTTTGCTAAAAAGCAGACGTTAGATAGGATGAGGCTCGGCAAGGAAAGTTGGTATCCCTGGCGTCTCAGTTGAGCGAGCACCCCTCCTCTTTTGCCTCTCTTTCTCGGCGGGTGTTTCAGTTGCCCTCGGGAGAGATTTGGTGGAAAAACCAAGACAGATGACTGTGGAGCTGACATAGTGTCCCGTATATGTAGGAGTTCAGTTCTATTATATCGTATGAGTCCTTTGCACGATTCCGGGAGAACACAAAACAGTATAAACACAAAACAAACAATGAGCAGCACCGAGTCGCCATAGTACGGCGCCATCTGATTATGTTCTCTCCTACTCGCTTCGATCACGCCCACCAATGTATAGACCATCAAAATTGGATTATTCAATCAATATATAGTTCAAACACCGTTTAAAACCACTTCGAATGGTGGCCATCTTGAAAAATGGTGGCCATTTTGTTTTTTCAAGTGGATAACGTACTTTTCTGAGTGAGTAGGTTCTGAAGCACTTGTGTGGCAAATTTGGTGCTTGTATCACCAAGTGAAAGATTGTTTCAGCAATCTGCCCCACTACACCGCTTATTGCTTTCGGCTTGGAAGCAAGCATTTGACTGCACACCACTGACTTCAACTGCCCTTTAAGCTGATCATGAACTCTTCCTCCAACTGATATACATACAAGGCTACCTTGCAAAATCCAACATGAGAAAAAATGGTGGCACACATCATTCAGGGAAAGTACAAGCCGGTTTTCACGCTCCTAAATCAACAATAAAACTAGCTACAATCAAGTTAAGACTTGCACAGAGAAGAAAGGCCCATGTGAACCTGTCTGAGTGAACTCACTGGAAATATGCACTCCACCACCAAGTCTGGTTCCTCCCTGCAGTCTGAAACTATTTTGTCAATGGCCTTCATGCGTTGCTTAAAGTCTTTAGATGCCATCTGGTGCTTCAATGCTGTGATATACTCTTCTTTCCTGGCTGTGCGTAACTGTGTGCCCTGAACTGAAACTGGACTTCTGCCATCGTCAGCCATAGGGGTTTGGTTGCCTGGCTTTGTGCTTCTTGTCTCCATTTTGGGAGATTCCTGCCAAATATAGGAACCAGCAAGGTTAGAGGTAACTGACAATGCTTCTACACTGAGGGGAAAATAAACCACACCACACATTTTATATATTTATATATACACACACACACACAGACCGGACAAAAAAAGTTAAGGATCATGATCTGGATATGACAAATTTTTTAGGCAGAATCATAATTTTGATTATAATAGCCATCCGTTCTTTCCTCAACTCATCTCCAATAAAGCTGATTAGTTAATCTGTCTGTGCATTTCACGGTTAGGTCATCACATAAACGCAAAGCTCCATAGGGTCGAAAACAAAGAGTGCAAACAAGTCCAGTGAGTTGAGAATATCCTGATATTGAAAGTTTTTGCTGCTGATTTGGTTGTGTTTGTCAAAAAAAAAGTTTTGTGGGATATTTGTGATGAGGCGTCATTTATCGGGTCAGGAAGCTGCCCAAAGGGTGGGTATGCTGTAAGCAGGCCAAGTTCAGAGAGCTGTGGCTGGACATTTTAATGAGTCACAGAGTGTCATCTGCAGACTCTGAAATCGTTCCTTGACGATGGCAATGTTGATGAAAGACTACTACTGGGTCGTCTAAGGTCAACTTCCGCCTGACAGGACCGCTTTCTGGCGACTATGGCGCGCAGACAGGGGTTCAAGTCAGCTGTAAGCCTCAATAATGACTTCCGTTTAGCAAGTGGAGCCCAAGTAACGCCTCAGACTGTTAGAAACAGGCTCCATTCTGCAAACCTTCATGCTTACCGACCTGTTGTTACACCATTTTTGACAAGGTGGCACCAAATAGCAAGGTTAGACTTTGTGCAAAACCACGTCAATTGGCAACTCCGTCACTGGACTCCAGTCCTCTTCACAGATGAGTCTTGTTTCTGTGTTGACTTTCATTATGGCCGCAGGCGATTTTGGCATACAACTGTAGAATGCTACGCCGAATGTTGTGTTGGAGAACACCACCGCTTTGGAGGTGGTTCTATCATGGTGTGGGCCGGAATCAGTTATGATGGGCAGACGGACTTACATGTGGTGGATGGCAACCTTACTGGTGTCAGATACAGGAACGAGATCCTGCACACAATTGTCAGGCCATATGCGGGTGCTATTGGAAATGACTTTGTGTTGATGGACGACAATGCACGCCTGCACAGAGCCAGAGTAGTCAACGATTATCTTGAGGCTGAGACAATTGACTGTATGGATTGACCCAGTTGCTCTCCTGACTTAAAGCCTATCGAGCATTCCTGGAACATATTCCAGAGGACCTTTTCTGCTCGTCCAGTAGTTCCAGGCAACCGTCAGGAGCTCGAGGTTGTACTCCATCAGGAATGGGCCCGAATTAAGCAAGACTCCTTCCGGCGGCTCATCTGAAGCATGCATACTGTGACAAGATCATCCATCCCCTTGTTCTGCCGTTTTTGTGCAAACATGGCCCTGGCGTTCTCTTTCAATATCACAATGCCTGACCCCATGTGGCTCGAGTTGTGCAACAAACGCTAAACAACGTGAATGTGATCCCTTGAGCTGCTCTCTCTCCAGATCTCTCTCCAATCGAGCAAATGTGGGATGAGATGGAACGACGTCTCCGAAGTTGACCACATGCCCCAGAGACACTCCAGGAACTTAGTGACAGGCTCGTGCAGATATGGAATGGTATCCCACAGGACTTTGTGAGACGTCTGATTCATTCCATGTGAAAATGATGTGTTGCTTGCATCAAAGCCAGAGTGGGACACACCCGTGACTGATGTGGGAATTTTAATTAACGCGTGTCCATAGTTCCCATGTCATGACGTCATAATTGTAACCGATATGGCTTATTAAACCTCTGAACTTGTAACAGGAGTCTGTTTTTTCTTGGAACCACAAATTATTTTTAGATTTAGGGATGTACCTTATTTAAGATTCATTTTTATATAGTGTTACAGGAACTTTTTGTTGCTATAATACTACATTTTAATATATTTATCTCTCAATAAAACACCACCCGGACCTTTGCTCTGATGTGCTGTTCTTCTTGGCCCATGCTGTGTTGTTTGCCCTGAGCTGCAGTGAGACGAGTGCCATGGCTAGCCATAGGGCCTTTGTTGCATGGCATTGTGCTTCTCGTCTGCATTTTTGGAGGTTCCTGCCAAATAAAGGAATCAGCAAGGCAAGAAATTACCTTCAGTACCACACCACAAATATATAATTCCATAAAATAAGTGAGGCCTGGCATTGTGCATCCTGTATGATTAATCTAGTAGGGCTGGGACGATTCTGAATCGATTCTTTTTTAAGGCGTAATACCACTACCTGGTGCCATGGGGAGAACATCCGAGCTTTCCCTTTTCCTTTATCAAACCCGACGCAGGTTGAACAAAAGTGCCAAACATCAAAGGTCATGTGAAATGCTTCCGGAAAAAAAAACTTGACCCTGACATCAGTGTTTCTCGGCAACATGCTGCACGGCGCCAAATAAAGGACAACAGAATCGTCTCCTATTAACCAATTAGGCTGCTATAAGAAAAGTGACCTGTTCCAGTTTACTTGCTTGATCAGCAATCAAATGGTTGATGCGTTTACTCTCTAAGTCAAATGAATGCTGTTTATTAAGACAGCGTGTTCGATAGCTTTATTTTGAAATTTAAATGGCCATAGAACAGCACAGCATGAACTCAATTTTCATTGCCACGCATTTCGTGCGACTGTGATAATTTATATCTCACGTTCGCGTTTCATCCACTTTTCAGAATGTTTTACACCTTGTGTATTTTTTATAGGCTTAAAATCCACCAGATCTTACAACAAATCTGTTTTAAATTAATCTTTAATAATGTCCTAAAATGCTGAGAGATGCAATTCAGAGGAAGATTTTTTTTTAATTATTGGCATTCTTTCACTCTAACACCGTAGCCCAGTAAGGTTTGTCTGCTTTTCACCATCTCATCTTAATCGTTATAGGCTACTGAAATTGCTTGATTGTTATTTAGGACAAGTACACGGGAGCAGATTTAAGGAAGGGCGGAGCGCCTGCAATTAGCGAAATCTAAACTCAGGCTTCTTCCCGACGGCATTTTAAATCGTGCTGCTTCAGGTGTGTCTGTTTCAAAAATTACACGCGACCCCATGACGGCAAGTGGTCTTATCACAATTAAAAAAAAAATTTCTCGTTCAACATCACCATATCCCAACTCTGCATTTCATCTCTAATTGCAGTATTTTTAGGAGATCCATAATGATAAAACAAGTGTAGAAGCGAGCAGAGCTCACATACCCCCGCTTTATGTTTGAACGAATCCGGACGCACAGACACACAGACAGACGGACGGACGCGCGGAGCGCTACATACCCCCGACCACGTCGTAGCGGGGGTATAATAAAAATATAGAGATTTGTATTCAGATCGCCCTGGATTTCAAACGTCTAAAAAATACACAAGGTGGAAAACATTCTGTAAAGCGGATGAAACGTGAATGTGAGATATAAATTATCATAGTCGCACGAAATGCCGAGGCAATGGCAATCGTGTTCATGTTGATCTGTTCTATGGCCATTTAAATTTCGAAATGCAGCAATCAAACATGCTGCCTTAATTAAAAGCTCTGCTCATTCAACTTCGAGAGTACACGCATCCACCATTTGATTGCTCATTAAGCAAGTGAACTGGAACGGGTCACTTTTCGTAGAGTAACCTAATTGATTAATAGGAGACGATTCTGTAGTCCTTTACTTGGCTCCGCGCCGATGTCGCCGAAAAAAAATGATATCAGTGAAGTTTTTTTCCGGAAGCATTTCACGTGCCCTTCGATGTTTGGCACTTTCGTTGAACCTGCGTCGGGTTTTATAAAGGAAAAAGGAAAGCTCGGATGTTCGCCCCATGGCAGCAGGTAGTGGTACTACGCCTTAAAAAAGAATCGATTCAGAATCGTCCCAGCCCTAAAATCTAGCCAATTCAAACCCGACAATCTCATCAGAGAGCATACCTGGGCTTTCTTCACAATGTTCTTGACAGATGACATGTATTTTGCTGGCACGTATTTGCGCAGTGCTTCATCAAAACTGGGATGGGGTGCCATAAAAATAAGCACCTGGCGACCAAAGTGTCTGAAGGAAACCAAACTAAATTAGTCACCAGTACATAAAACAAGAAGCCAATGTATCACTTTTTCCAAAAAGAAGGACCAAGTCAGCCCACCAACTGATTTGGTCATAGAAAAGAGATCTGCTTTACCTGACTTCCTGCGAGGTGTCATGAGCCAGCTGGGCAGCAATTGGCAGAAGACGATTCAGAATGTCATTTGTGTCCGAAAGTAGGACAGCTGTGTCAATACGCTGCACCAGGATAAACAAGTGCTGAGTAGCACACGCCCTCACTGCTGCATTCTTGTGTCTACAAACCGGAAAAATCACAATAGTACGATTGTGAACTCAAGTCACTGAGATAAGCAGTCATACAGGCCAGTCAGTTTCGGTCAATAATCATAAGAACAATGCACTTTATATGCATAAGCGACAATTCATCGCCACTCGTTGGCACAGTGGCATAAAAAGCCCACTTTTGGGGAGGTGCGAGGTTAAAATGGTCTCCACTGAACCCAGAGTGCAGACGGTATTTCTGATATGAGATCCAAAATGTTAACTATTTTTTGTTCATGATCCGAACCAAGTGGATGTAACAATGCGCATTCCTTGCCGTCCGTCTGTGATGAACATTCTATACGTGGCCAAGTCAATAAAGCGAGCTGGCGTAACGGTGCTAATATTTTATCCATTTTATTTTAATTGATGAATGGCCGTAGTATACTCGATTGCCATACTCCATTATGAAGTGTCGCAAAATGTACAGTAAGCTAAGGCCGCTGTTGTGTTATCCTAGAAGCATGTATACGGAGCTAACACTCACCTCACTTTTTCATAGTTCATGGTTATCATTGTAATGAGTTGTATATTTCCATTACTTTGAATAACACCAATTCACATTTCTGTATTTTGATGCATCATGCATCATGTGTCAGCTGTGTAGCATCTAACGTAATGTCCATATGAGTGCATTTATACAAATACAGAAATTCAGTTCGAACACTGCTTAGTAAACCATTTATTAACCATTCTTCAGTCTAAAATTATTTACTGACATTCATACTTGACGACGAAACTTTTCAGCAACTTGACAGATGACATGCAAAATGTTTATTTTTTTGTGCATGATCCGAACATCCATGAAAGCAATGAACATGCATACACATTTTTTGTGGTACAGCCTTTATTAGATCAAAGTTTTGGGTAGGTGGAAACGTCAGAGTATACTAAATCCGAACATCTAATGTTCGTGAGCAGCATCTGAGATCAACCGGAGTGATGCTGGTAGATTCGACGGTGTGGCTGATTTTCATCTGAGCGAAGATAATACGAGACCAAAAAGAATGCAACAGTTGATAGCGTAAATATGCACATTCAGAACAGAAAAGTGATCCCATAGGGTCCCGTCCCGTTTAAATCTTATGATTTTAGATTGATAGAAAATCGACATAACTTTTAAAAAATCAAATACAGAGCACTGGAGAGGAGTAAATGGTATTGCAATACTCTGATGCACACACACACACACACACACACACAAAAACACACACATAGAATAAGAATTAGAATTTTTTGTGTTTTGTCAGTTTTTGTTTTTTGCCAGCTCTGCTTAACATTTGAAGATGAACTCAAGTACTCAAAATCAAAGGGGTTTAATGCTTAACTTTCGCAGAGCCGGCCATTATCATAAAATCTAACACAAATACAATCAATGTTAACTCGCACTTAGAAATGAAACGTAGAGACGGTATTAAAATTATAATCGAGACAGACTTTATTGGAAAGGGCTTTGGGGGTGGATATAAAGACACGGCCTCTGGTTCGCTGACATGCAGAAATTCATGGATGAACTGTTCAGTGCACTCCCAGAGGCTCAGATATCTGGGGAAGGACAGAAAAAGGAGCTTTAAAACAAAGGTAAAAATAACGCAGTACAACGTGTGTAACATTTCACAGTAGACCCACATCTTACTATACTCCACGGAATGGTTATAAGTTACGTAAGCTAAAAGTGAATTAGCTTACCAGAATTGACAAAAGTTTAAAGCTCCTGACTTTAAAACATGTCGGTTTATAAGGCACGTGAAGTGCGTTGTGTTATGTGTTCGGTTTATTGTCTTGAATCCGGAAAAGATAATGGAATTCGCACGCAGACGAGCAAACATCATCTGCCTCCGATAATGTGGTTATTCGACGTTGAACAAAAGGCAACACGAGCCTGGGGCGCTTTTCCCAATAGCGTAGTTGCAGAAATTTATTCGTCCGTTCAGTCAGTGGTTCCAACTATGGAGGTTAGCACCTGTGATTTCGGGAGGCATAACCCTGAGCAATGTCACGTTAACGTCCCACAACAGCAAGTCAACTATTTTTCCGAGATTTTGAGTTGAAATCAATAGTATTACTTCCCTGTCAAAGTCGTTTTAAACATTTGTTATTGCATTTCTGTTTTAAAAATTGTATCTCAAACCATAATTAAACATTTACCGGCGGCTATGTTTTGTTTTCCGTTCCGCTCATATGTACATCAGGGTGAAGTCTGCAGTGGTCAGACTTCCATTTCCGGTAAAAAGTGATTGTGAACACGCACCCTTGGTCGGAATTCCACGAGCCCGAGCCGTTGTCATGGATACCTTGGATACCAGCGCGCTCATGAGCCCCACACTACGCATGTGAGAGCAAAAATCACACATGCATGTCCGCGTGGCTCCGGAAGCTTGGCCCCATGTTGGCTTGCTGCGCCACCGAGCAATTTCCATTGAAATGAATGGGCGGCCATTTTACAATTGTATATCCAGTGAAATATAAAACATCCTTGGCTGTGTGGGGTTTTATAGTTGGTGATGGCCCAACGTGATTCCTCCGCATTCTACAGTACATCTACAGTGGTGATTCCAACGCGTTCTACAGTGGTAAGCCTGAGCTGATTTTCTGCTGTGCAACGTGGTGACGTCATCATTCTACGCTGGCCTTGTGAGGTACTTTGGACGTGTCTTCCAGTCCGCGAGTTTTGAGTCTACCTTCTGCATACGGCTACCTTGGTGAGTACCGCGGTGTTTTCTACTTACTAGTGTTGAGGGAAAGCATCTTTACATCCCATCTAGACACATTCTTAGAACGAGTCGAGGTACCCAGTGCTAGACCGGAAACCGTAGAAATCCGGTGGGATAAGATTAGTGGGAAAACATTCCACTAGCGAGGAGCAGCAGAGGGCGGATCAAAAAGTAATGGACAGCTTCGGCCTATATTATAAGGAGTTGTTGATTCGAATTCACAATATTGGCGTATCGCTTTCGTGGAGTAATGAGCAGCTTCTCCACTGGTATGAAACGGAGGGACAAAAGTTGTTGGAAAAGCGCCCGTTCCGTAAATTACCGGCGGTAATGGTGTATTTGTTGCGTCGGAACGATAAGAGTTCACTTGCTGCTAATGAGCGGGTCTTAACTAATACTCGTGAGTTGGAAGAGTCGTGATCGGATGAACTACGGCGATTGCGGGCTGAAGTAGAGGCCTTCACTTATGATAAGCAGAACTGGGTCAGCCAGCATGCTGCTTTTCAGATGCGAATTGCCGAGCTAGAAGAGGAGCTCACTAGAAGTCAGGAGTATGTGCGGGCCTTAGAAGCTTGTTGTAGCAAAGTTGGGCTTCCCGTGGCGGGTATCCGACAAGCGGGATCCGTTGATACGAGTGGCGTAGCACCGCACGAGAGTGATGAGGACATACCCGCCGTTTGTAATTCCTCTAATAGAAAGCCGTACTCAGCCGGAGAGGCTCTGGCGACTCCGAGTGGGTCGACAGAGCCTCCCCTGGCTACTGGGACTAGATCGTATTATCGCCCGAGTGAGCCAGGCAAGCCCTGGCAGCATAGACCAGTCGTAAAGCGTTGACGAACTGGTAAGACCATCCGTAAACCCGTCAAAATTGCGGTATTAAAAACAGTCACCAATGCCGACGACACTGTAACTGTTATTAGTCGCCCTCTTACGTGTGAGGAATGCGCCAGACACAAAGAGGTGGTTGGGCCTATGCCAAGACGGGGCCCATTCCAGCCTTATTGGGATAATTTGATGTTGCAGGCGTCCGTTTACAATTTAGAGTTACGGGACGTGTGGCAGATAGCCTTGCTCACGATTCCCGAGGAGTTAAGATCTCAATTGGTGGACGAGTTAAGAACGGGAACGATCATGATTAAGGAGGAGGACGAGAGTGACGGGGACGTGTATGATCGGTTAAAAGAGGCCTAATTGCGTTTGCGGGGACTGACACATGCGGCTTGGCATGAGATACTCGAAATTAAACAGACCCAGAAAGAAACTTTCGAATCGTTTGCCGAAAGAATGTGGGTTTCGCTTAAAGAACATTCCGGGATCGAGCACGCCACTCGCGATCAGGAGGTGCTTCTGCAGCTTCTGAAAAATAATGCTGGGCCGCATATCCAGCAGGCTTGAGCTACCGGCGCAGACCCACCGGAGAACACCTTCCGAGCCCTTGTGGAGATGGCTTCCAAAATAGAGGCGCGTTTAGCGAGGCACAGCAAGCCGCGTGCCCTTGCTGCTGCACAATGGGTAGCCGAAGGGAAAGGTGCGGTTGGTTCTGGGGGGCCAGGAAATGATCGGCAGCGGGGATGCCCCTTTTGTAAGAAAACGAACCATAGTTTCGATCAGTGTTTTATATTGAGAGAGGTCTTGGGCCGTCCACGGCATTCCTCTCGAACTATTCTCGAGGACATGTTGGCAGAACGGTCGAGTGGCGGAAAAACGAGCTATTATTCCAAATCGGGACCCAACCCGAAAACTACTAATGTTACTACGGACAGCCTCTATAGCGCACTTCAAGCGGCCGTGGCCGCACTAGCTGCCCAGAAGGAAGAGTCACGATAGGGGTGCGTGGCCTCCCTTGCGGTTGGGAGTAGTATTTACAGTGGGAATCGTATTAAAATAAGGGCTAATCTTGGAGGCCGATTAGTTAATGTTTTAATCGATACTGGTGCTTCTTGCTCCTGTACAGACGTTCCTTTACTGTTGACAAATAAGACCATACAAATTCAAGGAATAGGCGAGACTAAACTAGACAGAGGTATCTCTTGAGGTATTTACACTCATCTCTCCCCCTTTGCAGAAGTGCTTTGGGACCCCTCCCTGAGGTCAGTCTCTAAGGCTCCTGGCACTGATCTAAGAACTTTTATTATCTCCTTTGAATAATAAATGTTTTCTTATTTCCTCCGGAGGGGGGAGTCTAAATTCCGATTTGGGCCATCTGTGCGGCCTGATCAAAGGCGCCACCAACCTTAAATCTGAGAGAGACGACCTAGTCTGGGAAGATTGTATCCGACTTCCCATACATTGGTCCGTGCATATTCTTCGTTTAATGGTTGCGTGATTCGGACTTCTGCACGACTATTTGTATGTAGCCTTTCCGCCAGGTATGACTTTTCTCTCATTTTCTAAACTGTGTGTGACTTGTAATTGGGTACTGTTGATTTGCTCGACTTAAGCTCTTGCCTACCTGGTGAATAAACTATTGTTATTTCTTTAAATTTGAGTGGCTCTTAACTCTTGTACCTTCTTTTTAAGCTACGTCACGCCGGATGACCTAGGGGTATGCTCAACTAAGGACGATCAGCGGCTTTGGGATGAGCATCGGTTTTAATCAAGTTAGATAGGCAGCCAGGATCTACCAACATAAGGATTCATGTTTGCCGACTCTGGGAGTTTTTAGCCTGAAGAAGACCCATGGACGAAAAGTCGGTTATTTGTTAAAATTCCTATGAAACAATCCATGGGCGGATTGAATCTGGGTTCGCTATAATTCAAGCCAAAAGATGCTGTTATAGTGCTGACTGACTTTTAATCCTCTGGTATTACCGACAAACCTAAGCAACCGAAATAGTACTAACACCCGGGGGTATATATTTTAGTGACGCAGGCTTGCATTTGTGAGTCCGGGGATAATCTCCCCGAAGTCCACGCAGGTGTTCCCTAAATTATCAATTCTAATTCTAATTTGGAGTCAGATATTTAAACGAGGATATAACTAAATTTTATATTCTAAATGTATTATGGAGTCAGATTTGAAGCGAGAGTAACATTGTAATCGTTATGCTTAGTTTGCTTAAATCACTGATAAATCTGACGTTTTCAGTTGCTGCGTGTGTCCCAATGTGCACCTGGGATTATTCGCAGCACGACATTAAATAAGATGATTCCGTGATTTCGGCATAGTCCCGTTTTCGAACGGAGAACTATTCAGAACACCTCAGGTAAGTCTCAAACCGGGTCCAAGGCGGGACACAGGCATAAAAGATTTAATTGACACGTTCCATTGCCTCATAACAGCTGGATCTACACGTGTAAACCTTCGACCCCGGCTCCTCCGTCGTTGGTCGAGCTGTGTGGGATTTTACAGTACGAATAAAAAAAAAGAAAAAAAAGCTGAAGATGTCTGCCAATAATCCATTGAGTTGCACTACTAAAACTAACTGGAGGAAGTGTTGCCTCTGTCAGATAGATATGAAAGAGGAGTATGAGTGTAGTTCTGACGGCTATTCCTTGATAGCCGGAAACATATCACAGTTTCAGGTAATCAACCTGTTGCCCATCAGGTTAGACCCATCGAGATTGGATGATGGAGGTGGTATTGAGGATATCACCAAAGTATCACCAAAATTGTTGCCAAATGTTTAGCAACTGCATCCTCGAGCATGCTACTAAAAGAGTAGCTGGAATTCAGAATGATCCTGGTGAAGGACACTCAAAAATGCGAAGGACTAGCATTGAAGTGCAGCGGTGTTTCTTATGTGAAAAGATGGAACCAACATTAGAGCTGCAACAAGCCATGACCATGCAGCTAAATAAGTGGCTCAATTGGATTTCTCACACTCAAAAACATATGTTTCAACGTATATACCATCAAAATAGGATTATTCAATCAATATATAGTTCAAACACCGTTTAAAACCACTTCGTATGGTGGCCATCTTGAAAAATGGTGGCCATTTTGTTTTTTCAAGTGGATAATGTTGTTGTGTTCTGGCCTTTGGCCAGGACAGCATTTATGGTTTTAACAGTTTCATGTTTCATAGTTCATAGTTCCATAGTTAATGTTTCATAGTCACAGTTTTAACAGTTTCTTGTTTAGGATTACTCATTTCATAATTCATGTTCCTTGTCCATGTTTTTACTTTTCCATGTTTTTGTTTTTGCCAGGTCTGCCATGCCACTCCACCGCTTGTCTGCGTTCCGCCCCGTGCCTTCGTTGTTGCACATTTCAGAGCTCTGGGTTGGCTTTGGTATTTCCCTCTTCCTTCTGTGCTGTGCTGATTCGGGGCTCTCTAAGCTTAATTGACAATTAACTGTTTTTAAGTTACTAACATTTACTAACACTCACTGGGTTGGTGTAATTCTTAGATAGGCACATTACTAATACTACTAATTTAGACAGGGAGTTTATTGTCATGATTCCTGCTTTGCTATTTCAAGATCTTGCTGTGCTTTTCTGTTCTTAACATTCATGCTTGCTTCCAAACTGCATACTTAATTGGTACTTAAGCTGAGCACGCTCATTCTCTTAATGAGCAGGCATTGTCATCCAATCTCTGTCCATGTCTTGATCTTGCCATGCCTCTTGTTTCTGCTTCTCCAGGTGTTGCCCCTCATGTGTCCTTGATTACCAAGCCTTTATCTGGTTGCGGTGGAAGTTGGCTGGCAGACAGTGTCTCAAGTTCCCTGGCATGTCAAGTTTCAAGTCTTGTTCTAGCCTCTTGTCAAGTCTCGTGATTATAGCTCTTGTCTTGTCTTGTCTTGTCTTGTCTTGTCTTGTCTTGTCTTGTCTTGTCTTGTCTGTGTATATATATATATAGCCTTGTTATTTATTTTTCTTGATCATCTTGCCTGGAGTTTCCAGTGCCTTTTGTTTTTTGTCGTTTTGCATTCTTTGTTTATAGCTCTGTGTAGCGTACTTTAGTTTGTCCTTTTGCAACCCTTTGGGCCAAGTTTTTTGTTGGCCCTTGTGCCTGTTTTATTTTGTTTTTTCAATAAATCCTCATTCCCCTTCACCTCGCTTCAGGTGTCTACCTGATTCCATATCAAATGTACTTTTCTGAGTGAGTAGGTTCTGAAGCACTTGTGTGGCAAATTTGGTGCTTGTATCACCAAGTGAAAGATTGTTTCAGCAATCTGCCCCACTACATCGCTTATTGCTTTCGGCTTAGAAGCAAGCATTTGACTGCACACCACTGACTTCAACTGCCCTTTAAGCTGATCATGAACTCTTCCTCCAACTGATATACATACAAGGCTACCTTGCAAAATCCAACATGAGGAAAAAATGGTGGCACACATCATTCAGGGAAAGTACAGGCCGGTTTTCACGCTCCTAAATCAACAATAAAACTAGCTACAATCAAGTTAAGACTTGCACAGAGAAGAAAGGCCCATGTGAACCTGTCTGAGTGAACTCACTGGAAATATGCACTCCACCACCAAGTCTGGTTCGTCCCTGCAGTCTGAAACTATTTTGTCAATGGCCTTCATGCGTTGCTTAAAGTCTTTAGATGCCATCTGGTGCTTCAATGCTGTGATGTACTCTTCTTTCCTGGCTGTGCGTAACTGTGTGCCCTGAACTGAAACTGGACTTCTGCTATCGTCAGCCATAGGGGTTTGGTTGCCTGGCTTTGTGCTTCTCGTCTCCATTTTGGGAGATTCCAGCCAAATACAGGAACCAGCAAGGTTAGAGGTAACTGGCAATGCTTCTGCAGTGAGGGGAAAATAAACCACACCACACACACATTTTATATATATATATATATATATGCACACCGGACAAAAAAAGTTCAGGATCATGATTTTGATATGACAAATTTCTTAGGCAGAATCATAATTTTGATCATAATAGCCATCCGTTCTTTCCTCAACTCATCTCCAATTAAGCTGATTAGTTAATCTGTCTGTGCATTTCACGGTTAGGTCATCACATAAACGTAAAGCTCCATAGGGTCGAAAACAAAGAGTGCAAACAAGTCCAGTGAGTTGAGAATATCCTGATATTGAAAGTTTTTGCTGCTGATTTGGTTGTGTTTGTCAAAAAAAAAGTTTCGTGGGATATTTGATGAGGCGTCATTTATCGGGTCAGGAAGTTGCCCAAAGGGTGGGTATGCTGTAAGCAGGCCAAGTTCAGAGAGCAGTGGCTGGACATTTTAATGAGTCACAGAGAGTCATCTGCAGACTCTGAAATCGTTTCCTTGACACTGGCAATGTTGATGAAAGACTACTACTGGGTCGTCTAAGGTCAACTTCCGCCTGCCAGGACCGCTTTCTGGCGACTATGGCGCACAGACGGGATCGAGTCAGCTGTAAGCCTCAATAATGACTTCCGTTTAGCAAGTGGAGCCCAAGTAACGCCTCAGACTGTTAGAAACAGGCTCCATTCTGCAAACCTTCATGCTTACCGATCTGTTGTTACACCATTTTTGACAAGGCGGCACCAAATAGCAAGGTTAGACTTTGTGCAAAACCACGTCAATTGGCAACTCCGTCACTGGACTCCAGTCCTCTTCACAGATGAGTCTTGTTTCTGTGTTGACTTTCATTATGGCCTCAGGCGATTTTGGCATACAACTGTAGAATGCTACGCCGAATGTTGTGTTGGAGAACACCACCGCTTTGGAGGTGGTTCTGTCATGGTATGGGCCGGAATCAGTTATGATGGGCAGACGGACTTACATGTGGTGAATGGCAACCTTACTGGTGTCAGATACAGGAACGAGATCCTGCACACAATTGTCAGGCCATATGCGGGTGCTATTGGAAATGACTTTGTGTTGATGGACGACAGTACCCGCCTGCACAGAGCCAGAGTAGTCAACGATTATCTTGAGGCTGAGACAATTGACTGTATGGATTGACCCAGTTGCTCTCCTGACTTAAAGCCTATCGAGCATTCCTGGAACATATTCCAGAAGACCGTTTCTGCTCGTCCAGTAGTTCCAGGCAACCGTCAGGAGCTCGAGGTTATACTCCATCAGGAATGGGCCCGAATTAAGCAAGACTCCTTCCGGCGGCTCATCTGAAGCATGCATACTGTGACAAGATCATCCATCCCCTTGTTCTGCCGTTTTTGTGCAAACATGGCCCTGGCGTTCTCTTTCAATATCACAATGCCTGACCCCATGTGGCTCGAGTTGTGCAACAAACGCTAAACAACGTGAATGTGATCCCTTGAGCTGCTCTCTCTCCAGATCTCTCTCCAATCGAGCACATGTGGATGAGATGGAACGACGTCTCCGAAGTTGACCACATGCCCCAGAGACACTCCAGGAACTTAGTGACAGGCTCGTACAGATATGGAATGGTATCCCACAGGACTTTGTGAGACGTCTGATTCATTCCATGTGAAGATGATGTGTTGCTTGCATCGAAGCCAGAGGGGGACACACGCGTTACTGATGTGGGAATTTTAATTTATTACGCTTGTCCATGTTTCCAATGTCATGACGTCTTAATTATAACCGATATGGCTTATTAAACCTCTGAACTTGTAACAGGAGTCTGTTTTTTCTTGGAACCACAAATTATTTTTAGATTTAGGGATGTACCTTATTTAAGATTCATTTTTATATCGTGTTACTGGAACTTTTTGTTGCTGTAATACTACATTTTAATATATTTATCTCTCAATAAAACACCCCCCGGACCTTTGCTCTGATGTGCTGTTCTTCTTGGCCCATGCTGTGTTGTTTGCCCTGAGCTGCAATGAGACGAGTGCCATGGCTAGCCATAGGGCCTTTGTTGCATGGCATTGTGCTTCTCGTCTGCATTTTTGGAGGTTTCTGCCAAATAAAGGAATCAGCAAGGCTAGAAATTACCTTCAGTACCACACCACAAATATATAATTCCATAAAATAAGTGAGGCCTGGCATTGTGCATCCTGTATGATTAATCTAGTAGGGCTGGGACGATTCTGAATCGATTCTTTTTTAAGGCGTAATACCACTACCTGGTGCCATGGGGAGAACATCCGAGCTTTCCCTTTTCCTTTATCAAACCCGACGCAGGTTGAACCAAAGTGGCAAACATCAAAGGTCATGTGAAATGCTTCCGGAAAAAAAAACTTGACCCTGACATCAGTGTTTCTCGGCAACATGCTGCACGGCGCCAAATAAAGGACAACAGAATCGTCTCCTATTAACCAATTAGGCTGCTATAAGAAAAGTGACCTGTTCCAGTTTACTTGCTTGATCAGCAATCAAACGGTTGATGCGTTTACTCTCTAAGTAGAATGAATGCTGTTTATTAAGACAGCGTGTTTGTTAGCTGCATTTTGAAATTTAAATGGCCATAGAACAGCACAGCATGAACTCAATTTTCATTGCCACGCATTTCGTCCGACTGTGATAATTTATATCTCACGTTCGCGTTTCATCCACTTTTCAGAATGTTTTACACCTTGTGTATTTTTTGTAGGCTTAAAATCAACCAGATCTTACAACAAATCTGTTTTAAATTAATCTTTAATAATGTCCTAAAATGCTGAGAGATGCAATTCAGAGGAAGATTTTTTAAAAATTATTGGCATTCTTTCACTCTAACACCGTAGCCTAGTAAGGTTTGTCTGCTATTCACCATCTCATCTTAATCGTTATAGGCTACTGAAATTGCTTGATTGTTATTTAGGACAAGTACACGGGAGCAGATTT
The DNA here is from genome assembly GCA_029721435.1 of Gymnothorax reevesii. NCBI lineage: Eukaryota > Metazoa > Chordata > Actinopteri > Anguilliformes > Muraenidae > Gymnothorax > Gymnothorax reevesii. The sequence goes on along the minus strand of CM056579.1, from coordinate 96,414,161 downwards.
AAGGAAGGGCGAAGCGCCTGCAATTAGCGAAATCTAAACTTAGGCTTCTTCCCGACGGCATTTTAAATCGTGCTGCTTCAGGTGTGTCTGTTTCAAAAATTACACGCGACCCCATGACGGCAAGTGGTCTTATCACACTTAAAAAAAAAAATTCTCGTTCAACATCACCATATCCCAACTCTGCATTTCATCTCTAATTGCAGTATTTTTAGGAGATCCATAATGATAAAACAAGTGTAGAAGCGAGCAGAGCTCACATACCCCCGCTTTATGTTTGAACGAATCCGGATGCACAGACACACAGACAGACGGACGGACGCGCGGAGCGCTACATACCCCCGACCACGTCGTAGCGGGGGTATAATAAAAATATAGAGATTTGTATTCAGATCGCCCTGGATTTCAAACGTCTAAAAAATACACAAGGTGGAAAACCTTCTGTAAAGCGGATGAAACGTGAATGTGAGATATAAATTATCACAGTCGCACGAAATGCCGAGGCAATGGCAATCGTGTTCATGTTGTGCTGTTCTATGGCCTTTTAAATTTCGAAATGCAGCAATCAAACATGCTGCCTTAATAAAAACCTCTGCTCATTCAACTTCGAGAGTACACGCATCCACCATTTGATTGCTCATCAAGCAAGTAAACTGGAACGGGTCACCTAATTGATTAATAGGAGACGATCCTGTAGTCCTTTACTTGGCTCCGCGCACCATGTCGCCGAAAAAAAATGATATCAGTGAAGTTTTTTTCCGGAAGCATGTCACATGCCCTTTGATGTTTGGCACTTTCGTTCAGCCTGCGTCGGGTTTTATAAAGGAAAAAGGAAAGCTCGGATGTTCGCCCCATGGCAGCAGGTTGTGGCACAACGCCTTAAAAAGGAATTGATTCAGAATCGTCCCAGCCCTAAAATCTAGCCAATTCAAACCCGACAATCTCATCAGAGAGCATACCTGGGCTTTCTTCACAATGTTCTTGACAGATGACATGTATTTTGCTGGCACGTATTTGCGCAGTGCTTCATCAAAACCGGGATGGGGTGCCATAAAAATAAGCACCTGGCGACCAAAGTGTCTGAAGGAAACCAAACTAAATTAGTCACCAGTACATAAAACAAGAAGCCAATGTATCACTTTTTCCAAAAAGAAGGACCGAGTCAGCCCACCAACTGATTTGGTCATAGAAAAGAGATCTGCTTTACCTGACTTCCTGCAAGGTGTCATGGGCCAGCTGGGCAGCAATTGGCAGAAGACGATTCAGAATGTCATTTGTGTCCGAAAGTAGGACAACTGTGTCAATACGCTGCACCAGGATAAACAAGTGCTGAGTAGCACACGCCCTCACTGCTGCATTCTTGTGTCTACAAACCGGAAAAATCACAATAGTACGATTGTGAACTCAAGTCACTGAGATAAGCAGTCATACAGGCCAGTCAGTTTCAGTCAATAATCAAAAGAACAATGCACTTTATATGCATAAGCAACAATTCATCGCCACTCGTTGGCACAGTGGCATAAAAAGCCCACTTTTGGGGAGGTGCGAGGTTAAAATGGTCTCCACTGAACTCAGAGTGCAGACGGTATTTCTGATATCTGCTTGGTTCACTAAAACATTTTATTTTCATTAAAGATCAGAGTTGTGCCTATTTTCCTTACACTAGTGAATGCAGGGTGTCTTTGCTATATTAGCTAATCTCTATAAAATGGTGAAAGTAGCCGCACTCTTGTAGCTCCAATGCAGCAATTTAACAAAACCGAGGTTTCAGCTGCAAGGATGCCTTCATCAGGGATAATCTATCAAAAAAAATTGCTAAACATATGCAGGCAATCTATGCCACCAGACTGATTTCAGGAAAGGAAAAAAATTGAACAATGAATTCAACAGAGAGACAACAGCAATTAAGTAAGCAGTACTAAGTCAGAACATTCCCTTACATGTCATATAAAGATTAGGAGTAAACAAAGAGTAAACAACCTTGCATAGAGCACCTTTAACCCATTAGCTGCCTGAGACACCCTTGGCAACAACAACTGCAATTAAGTGTTCGTAAATACTAGAAATTGAGTCTTTTACATTGTTGTGGAGGAATCATGGCCCAGTCTTCTATACAGAATTGTTTTAATTCAGTCAAAATAAGTCAGGACATTGACAAGACCACTCCAAAAACCTTAATTTTGTTAATTGGAAATTTGCTTAATCAGAGCTGGGTTTGACTATGTGGGGAATGGCCGCATCCTAAAAAATTAGTTTCATTTTTTTTTTAACAGAAAAAAAAAAAAAACAAAAGCAGAAAACATATAAAACAGCCAGCCTTAAAAGGACAATCCGCTGGGCAGGTTGTACAGTAGGTAACTAATGTCTTGTGCTGAAAGGCCATGTGGTGATATAGTCTACATCTATTAGCAAACAGGCTAATATAGAAAAGCGTGATTGCACTTCAGAGACTACATCTGTCCTTTCATAGCACATTTGTGCAACCTTTATTTTTTTCTACTTTGTGTTAAATGACTGCGTTTACAGCAGATGAAGAGAGAAACCATGAGCTTGATAAATACGCAAATATCTCAATATGTGGGAAAATATGCATGGTTTGTATGCAACTCATTTAAGCGGAGCCCGTGCTTTGAAACTATGCACAGTATAATTACTAAAAATGCACGTTTAACGGAAGCAGGTGAGGTGTCCATTTCTTTGTGGGTTCTGGGTTCTTTTATGGCCTCCTGGATGAGTTGTTGATGAGCTTGGAGGAAGGCCAGCTAGGAAGGTTCCTTATTGTTCCATGATTTCACCATTTGTAGAAAATGACTCTCACAGTGGTTTGGTTTCTCAACTGTTCTTAAATTTCTTATTTTCTGCATTTTGCCTACTTAACATTGTGAGACCGGTTCCATTTCAGTGTTTTAAAGATTTAGCTGGTCTTGCAGTAATTATGTCAGGGTGTGTCTGATGAAATTGAGCCCAATTAGCAATTAAATTTGTTTATTTGGTAGATGTAGTAGCTCAGGGTGCAAAACTTTTTCACAAAGGGCCAGGTAGGGATGAATCGCTTAAATTCATAAATGAAATTGTCATTTAAAAACTACTACATTTTCTATTCATCAGGTAATCTTTATCTAATATTATTATTAGCATGATGATCTGAACCATTGATGCATGAGAAATATTCAGAAGAGAAGAAATCAAAATGGGGGAGAAACTTTCTTCACAGCTCTGTTTTGTTCATGTTCTTCCATTTCTGTGATTGGTTAGGTTCACCTGTGCACCAGTGCTTTTAACTTTGTGGTCTGGCAGAATAACCCTGATGAAGGCAGTCTTGCTGCTGACTTGTTGTTGTACTTAATGTTTCAATAAATTCCTGCATTGGAGCGAGGAGCACGCAGATATTTTCTCCGTTTTTATGCCCATTATTGCTGGCTGGCACATCATCACAATAAGCATGTAATTTTGCCTTTGACTCAGCTAATACTTCTTGCCCATTATACAAGGGATCTTCGAATCTGGACCTCGAATCCAAATTCAGTCCAGGTTTTCTTTTATCCCAGGTAAGGAAATGAACATTTAGTGCCCCTGATTGGCCAGACTGTCTTTACACCTGACTCCCTGGTAAAGGGAGGGTGGAAAACCAGCTGTTCTTGGAAATCGAGGACAGTGATTTGGGGACCAGTGCATTATACGGTATATATTAATATACAATTTGTTGCTATGAAACACAATATTCAAAACAATTATGAGCATTGGAAAGAAAAGTCCCATCCAACCCTACTGAGGAGCAAATACTCTTTGGCTTAGCCATTACGTAACACATATAGTGGACGTATATAGGATTCTCCGCCAGTATGCATGTCTGTCATTTAAAAGTATCAAGAACAGAGCATTTGATTGACGGTCATATTCCTGAGACCCCAAAGAGCTGTGTTGAATTAGACCAAGTTTGGCTGAGTGGTCCTCAAGAAGGCTGAAAACAATCAGGCAAGTGCAGAACGGGCACTGCTCTAGATTGAATGTAACAGAAATGTGTTCTACTATAACATTTGTATACTGGCCAACAAAACGAGGGATGTCAATTCACTGTTCACAAGGATCACTGACCGTGCTCCATTCGGACCATGTACACGTCCTTTGGCCTCGAGCCCAATATCTCAAAAGGTAAATTTCAGGCAAGAGGGAATCCTATCTCGTGGAAATGAAGTATCTCTTACCTCAGGCCCCCAGAATGAAGAGCATTGAACACAGAACGGACTGAACAGTTCCGGACCATACTATCCAGTGCAACATTGATATCTTGCCGAAGAGATGCACTTGGAGTTCCCACTTTCTGAAGAAGTTCTTTTGCCATCCTCTCCAACTTCTGGTCCATATTTTTCTTTAAATGGGTGTACAAATTTCCCATCGTGAATGCAGCTACCCGTGAGACACAGATGAGCTGGTTCTTAATCTAGGAGGAAACATTACAACGTTAACAGGACAAGACCATGGGAGAAGTTTTGTCCACTGACTACCAAAATCTTTTCACGGACATTGATTAATTGAGTTTAGGTTGCTGAAATAAATTGTCCATCGTCATTACTAAATGTTATAGATTAATCACATTCCGTCAACCAAATCTCAACCAGCGCTTCACTCTCTTGAGAATCAGCACTGAGGACTTCATGCAAAAGGGGAAAATGTATGCACCTCGTTGCTGAGGGAAATGCAGAAATCATTAAGCCTGAAGATCAGGATGTCAGGCTGGGTCTGCACAATTTCATTTATGATGTCCATGCCTTCAATTTTCTTCTCCCTTTGATGGAATAAAAAAGTCAAAGGTACATAATTTTGCAGCACATTTTTTCAACGGCAGAGACAGGAGCTGGGAAGGTGAGGTGCTCACCAGTCATCCATGTTCAGCAGTTCAAAAGCCAGGTCCCTTGTTGAACTGTTGATGCTCAGCAGCTCTGGTTGTTTCAAGTCAGCCTTCTTCCCAAAAGTGTTTGTTATTGGCTGCTTCTCGTCTGTCATACACAACAGCCAAAATCATGAAGGTACAACTGAGGCTAAGCCATCATTTTCTATACAATGCATCGGGTCAGCATACTAAAAATTAATCAATGTGCAATGTCCCTCAGTGCTACTTTTAGCAGGGAAGTTCAGTGACATCACACCTGCATAAAAAGTCCAATGTAAAAAAAAACAAAACAAAACAAAACGAAAAAAAAGAACAACAAAGTGGATTTCATTTGGAACAATCAGGGAGTACCACCATAAAAACTTAAAATTCATCTTTTGTAGTGTATTATTATTTTTATTTCAATGTAAGGAAAAAATCCCCTCACTCAATCCCAAATCACCAAGGACACCCTTTCCTTATATACTCTCCCTATGTCTGTGTGTACATGCAGCAGAACGATCACATTGAAGTCTGCCCCCATCCAGTTAGCACAGAGTGGAACTGGACTATAAAACCCTCTGACATCAATTTTGCATTGATACCAACTTTTCCCATCTTACTCTCCCTTTCCAGAAGCAGGACTTAAGAGGCAACGCAACATACAACAAAATGTGTTCTTTGGTAGCCAAGTTGACTTCCATCATCACCATGGCGAGAGCGTCTCATAGTTAGTTCACTAATGTATTTATAGCCTCTCCCTCAATGTAGTCACAGTATACAATCTTCCAAATGCAGGACAATTCATACTGAGCGACAATCAGAGGTAAACTGCTTGTGGTGAGGGAGCAGTTTGGGAAAGGGCATTCAATACACTGTCACACGAATCAGAAAAAAAACACAAAACTATTTGTCCAGCTAACTGCTGGGAAGGGCACAACATACTCCGTGATGATATTAATAGCACCAAAACTGAAGAGATTAAGGTGTCGAAATCTACTATTTACAGACGCCTGTGTGAAAATGGTCTGATTGGTTGTGTTGCTGCCAGGAGTTTGCCAAAAAAATTCAAGCATTGCACACCAATGGACTGGGAACAAGTCCTTTGGACCAATGAATTAAAATTCAAAATTTTCTCATTCAAATGCAGAACTTATTCTGTTAAAGCAATTCTTACCTTTCTGGAATTTTTACACTTTTCTTTTGTAATAATAAAATGCTCCTAATAAACGTATGGCACACTAAAATGTAAAAGAAATCCACCAGGTGTTGAAACTCAATCTTCAATGCTCATAAATTTCTGATAAAAGTTTGACCAATAATTTTATTCAGTCCAATTAAAATGACTTGCCGAGCTTCCTGTCCGTCATCCTTCTCCGCGTCCCTTCCAACTGACTATTGCTGTCACCGCTTGCGAGTCACGCGCCTCTCTGGCAGACAGACGTTATGACAGCAGTTTTGCAAGAAAATATGCATGAATTCTGCCGAAAAATGACGCATTTGATTGTAAACAAACTGTGCTAAAATGCTAAAATTATGATAATAAAGTTAATAGTAATTCGTCAGACTACAAAGGTAACTAAACGTTACAAGGGCATTTTATTTTATTCCACATATATAATTGCATAGTCTGTAATTACTGCTGGTGAGGGGAGCATCAGAGGTCAGGCAGGGGAAGAGGGTGGGACTTTGGAGCAAGGCGGAGTTGTTCATGTTCAAATTTTAACTAAGTGCTGTGCGACATGCCAGAAAGGTGAGAATTGCTTTAACTGCACTATTATCATTACTGCACATAACTGTAATTCACTTAAACTCAAACTCCATCACTGATCAAAGGATTATAGCCAGTACAATGCCGCCCTAAACCCACAATCTGTCAAGGTTGCAGTTAGCATCCCAATTTCATTAAACTCAACTGCTAATTGGGCTGTTATGGCAGGGTTCTCTGCACTCTACCAGTAATCCCCATTACAAAGTACTGTATGAAAGGCAAGTATAAATATTCCACCAAAGCTCCACTCAGTGAGTTCAGCCATGAAGTAAATTGGAATATTAAAATCAAGTCAAGGGCTCATTTCTGGGAACTTGAGGGGGAAGCCTTGCAGTCATCCATTCACATGCACACAGTTAACTCACCATGGCAGAAGATATCCGCATCAACGGTGCCAGACTTCTGAAAATAGCAAAATAAGTAGAAAATAGTTACTCTTAAATAGTACTTCACTTGATCTTGTTTTAGCAGCAGTTTAAAGGTTATATAGTGCTGGTTATTACACTCTATGTAGGGACCACACACAAATATTTTTATAATATATAGATACATTGTATGTGTGCGTGTGTGTATATACACGCACACACACACACACATACATACAACCCCAATTCCGAAATAGTTGGGACGAAGTGTAAATGTGAATAAAATCAAAATGCAATGACTTTCAGATCACATGAGCCAATATGTTATTTACAATAGAACATAGATAACATTTCAAATGCTGAAACTGCAACAGCTCTCAGAAAAGGAAGCTCTCATTTTTCTACAGAGCTGCATCAGTAAGCACAAACACACTCATTAGAGAAACTGCTTATTTTACGGTCAGAATGTCCACTCAGGTGAAAAGCTTGCCGTTTACAATTCCGATCATCCAGGTGAAAGGCAAGCTTGTAATAATGCTTTTCACACCCTATAAGGAGCAGGTACAACTTGCAACACAGCAATAGCTGTTTGCATTCTAAACGAGTGAAAGTTTAAGGCATTGCATTTCGTTGACTACAATATAAATTCTAAAACAGACCGGCACTAAGTGAAATGGCAGCACATTGTAGTATCGACTACTCTTGTTACCCAATATGACAAACCAGTTCTGTGATCATGGTGGTAATCCGAAAATAAGAAATTGCTGGCTAGTTGCTAGCTGGCTAGAGGTACATGAAAATAAGAAAGTTTTACATCACCATAAAAACACAAGTTTACTCACAATTGCTCTAAGTTGCTCCCCAGTATGTTCCATTCAGTTAAGTGCCATTGTCTATCTCAGAATCACATTTTCATCCCTTGAATATAAGCTCAACACTTTTTTCTGGAAGTCTAGTTTTTCATGCAATTGCATCATTCACAGCTGCGCAAAGTGGAGAATACAACCCAACTTCTTTTTACGTAAGTGGTTCAATACGTTTCTGAGAGTCTAATCGATGTCTTTCAATTATAGAGGAATTGGATAAAAATCATGTCAATCAAAAGGTAATTACCAGGAGAGTCTCACGTGGGCGTGTACTACAGCTTTGCTGTTATGCAGACACCATTGCAATAACCTTTGAAGTGATTGTATTTCCATGAGATCTTGCGTGAGGCTCTAAAAGACAGCTGAATTCTTCGACAGACGAATCTACTGGAAAATCCACGGTAGGAAATTACGCATTTTTAATATCTGATGACCAAAATTGATCTGAGAATGACACAGTATCAATACCATGGCAAATATTTTGCTTCAGAAAACTGACTTTTTAAACCACTTAATTAGCAAACCATTGGGAAACTAACTGAAGTGGTTGCTACAGAGGACAATTTTTTTCTGCTGCAAGAAATAATTTTTTAAAACTGCTGGATAGGTACTATGGGCAAGTATATTGAGCAGTTTTCTCATCAGGGTTAGCTGAGGAGTTTATTGCATGCAACTCCTGAAAAACAGGGATGGGAGTGAACTCGTCCATATTCTATACCCTGTTCTAGCTCTGATTGCTTGTGAATATTCAATAACTGATCCAGGGGTGCCATCTAGTGATCGAGTAGTATAATTGTCTGCTTAAATTTGCAGTTTTATGTCTGTGAGTGTCTAAATCTGCTCAATGGGGTTAATCACAGTTAATCCTTGATTAACAAGGGGGGGGGGCAATTACTTTTTCACATAGGGCCAGGTAGGTTTGGATTGCTTTTTTCCCTTTAAAAATGATATCATCATTTAAAAACTGCATTTTGTATTTACTCTGGTTATCTTTGTCTATTATTTAAATTTGTTTGATAATCTGGAACATTTAAGTGTGACAAAAGTGCAAAAAATACACTTTTATATATTTATTGAATACATAAAATACTATATATACACACTACCAGTTAAAACTTTTAGAACACCCCAATTTTTCCAGTTTTTTTATTGAAATTCAAGCAGTTCAAGTCCAGTGAATAGCTTAGAATGGTACAATGTTAAGTTGTGAACTGCCAGAGGTAAAAAAAAAGTAGTTACCCAAAAGTGAAAAATAATGTACATTTCAGAATTATACAAAAAGGCCTTTTTCAGGGAACAAGCATTTCTACAGCAATGGAGGTTGATCAAGCCCTGAAAAAAGGTGCTACCAATTTCTACAGGTGTCCCAACTTTTCTTGATTATTTCAACCCCCTCTGTCTGAACCAAAATGGCTACCACAGCAATCTACAGCACCATGCAGTACCCCCTGGTATGCACTTAGTTGGTCAGGGGTTCAACCTACAGCGACATAATCCCAATCCAAAAATCCAAGCTCTGCCAGAACTTCCTTAGGAAAAAAGAACAAGATATGGTAAGCTTGAAAACATGGGGTGGCCAGCACAGTCTCCAGACTTAAACCCCATCAAGCTGGTTTTGGATCAACTATACAAATGAGCAAAAGCAAAACAACTTACAAGTGCCACACATTTACGGGAACTTCTGCAACAGAGTTGGGAAGAACTTCATGGAGAATATTCAATTTCCATTGTAGAAAGAATGCCTTGAGTGTGTTCAGCAGTTATATCGGCCAAATGTGGCTACTTTGATGAGTCAAAAGTTTAGAATACAGTTGGGTTTACAAATTGATTCCATGATTTTTTAAATTTTGTTGTTTATTTGTTCTATGCTTTCATTTCAGAATACAATGAGACATTAAAACTATATAATTTTCAATTAAAACAGGAAAAATTGGCGTGTTCTAAAACTTTTGACCGGCAGAGTACTTTGCAACAAAAGTTCCTGTGACACCAATTTTCACAAGTTGTTCGGAAGAAAAAAATGTCTGGTATTCACATCTGTTATTAAAGTATGAAAATAAGTCACACAAACATACCTGCCGCAGAAAAGCATGCCTTGAATGCAAAAGTTTGCTTTTATGCAAACATCATGCATTTGATGATCTAAACTTGGGTATAACAGCACATGTGACGCAGGAATTAGAAATGCATTGCTCCTGCTAGTGTTGACAACTGGCACATGGGAAAACAACACGTTTCCATCCTTACTCAAAGTTTGAAGATGCCATGACTATCTGAAAATGAACGTCTCAGAGCCATTGGTAGGCTTGAAGCTGGATCATCTCAACAGGATGCCAAAAGACAATTCAACGTCCATAGAAACACCATTTGGACTTTATGGCAGCGTTGGCAACAAACAAATGCTGTTAGAGACCGTTCTCAATGTGGCAGGACATCCGTTACTAGCGTCAGACAGTATCGTTGAATTCAAATAACTCACCTGCGAAATTGATTCCAACCTGCAACAGTCACTGCCAGAACCATCCCTGGACTTCAGCAATATCGGCACAGACTGTACGTCGCTGTCACAAACATTTTGGGACTGTCGCCAGAGGATCCGCTAGATGTCCAATTTTGACCTACAATCACTGACGATTATGTCTACAGTGGTGCAGGCAGCATAGACGTTGGACAGAAACTCAGTGGAGACAGCTTCTGTTCACTGACGAGTCTTGTTTCAACCTCAGCCACAATGATGGATGCAGACGTGTTCACCGACATAAAGGTGAACGTTACCCTGAACACTGTGCCACAGAGCAATACCGTTTCGGAGGTGGCAGAGTTATGGTATGGAGTGGGATCACAGCTAGACAGAGAACCTGTTTGTTACTGGTTGATGGCAACATCACTGGTCAGCGTTACTGTGACAAGATCATCCATCCCCTTGTTCTGCCGTTTTTGTGCAAACATGGCCCTGGCGTTCTCTTTCAATATCACAATGCCTGACCCCATGTGGCTCGAGTTGTGCAACAAACGCTAAACAACGTGAATGTGATCCCTTGAGCTGCTCTCTCTCCAGATCTCTCTCCAATCGAGCACATGTGGGATGAGATGGAACGACGTCTCCGAAGTTGACCACATGCCCCAGAGACACTCCAGGAACTTAGTGACAGGCTCGTATAGATATGGAATGGTATCCCACAGGACTGTGTCAGACATTTGATCCATTCCAAGCCAAGAAGATGTGTTGCTTGCATCGAAGCCAGAGGGGGACACACGCGTTACTGATGTGGGAATTGTAATTTATGCTTATCAATGCTTCCCATGTCATGACGTCGTAACTCTAACCGATATGGCTTATTAAACATCTGAACTTGTAACAGGAATCTGTTTTCTCTTGGAACCACAAATTATTTTTAGATTTAGGAATGTACCTTACTGAAATGTTCACTCAGAAATTTTTTTGGCTATTTTTCAAACAAATGGATCATATGTAGCAAATGAATAAACATTACAAATTTGTAAATGCTTTCTATAAGTTTTATCATTATTTGAAAACTAAGATTTAAATTTAAAACAATTAGGCATTTTGTTGGGCTAACCTGTTATAGTTCATTTGGGCTTGTGTCTGTGGCATCTGAAAAGGGGTGAGAAGCCAGCGGCGTAAAGGATATCCTTTATCCCCAATTAGGTGTCACCCAGGTGGCACAATGTGCCTCAAACAGCTTCTTCAGACCACTTTCATTTAGGATCTTTGCGTCATGGGTGGACCCAGGCCACTTGGGTACCACATCCAAGATGTTGTAGTCTGCATCAAACTTCTTGCATGATGATGCTGTGGCACCTCTTCCTGTTTACCTACACATGCTCTTCCATGCTTGGAGAGATGATCCTAATGTGTGTACCATCGATTGCTCGGACCACTCCAGGGAAGCCAGCTGCTTGCATGACTGCAGTTTACTTCTGTTGAAATAATCAAGGTGTAGTTGGGAAGTCAATGAAACGCCTGAGGAGGTGAGGAGCAGTAAGGGCCATTATTGTTTCCATAACAATTCTGCTGATTGATGGTTGTGATGGTCCCAAATCATCAGCGTTACACTGTTGCATTTTTCCAGTGGCGAGATATTGAAGCATTGTGATGACCTTTAGCTCTGCTGCGTGATGTTACTGGTGAGATGACGTCCCTTATTAAATCTGTGACAAAAACAATACCCGCTTTGTCTAAATGATACCGTTTGATCAGCTGCTCACCATCAAACAAAGCCAGGACATCCTTCCGGAAAGTTGGCGCACGTCTCTCTCGCATCAGTGCCATCCCCTACTGGCAACTCCTAGCATCTCTGGAGCTCTCTTAGGCCTCATTTACATTGTCATTGTAATGGGACCCAATTCTGATTTTTTGCTCTTATGTGGCACTGATCGGAAATGCAAAATGATAAACTTTACACGAAAATAAAAAATAAATATAAAATAAAATAATATAAATATAAGTTAAAATATAATTAAAATTAAACAAGTTTAATTTTGCAGGTAAGAATAGTGGACATACGGGTTTTTGTTTCTTATCAATTTGGAGATGCGAGGTTTTATCAGCAGTCCGACGATATGTCAGCATCATCCATTTTTTTGGCTTAGCAGTTAGCGCTTGGTGCAGAAGTAGGCGTGGTCTAAAAATGAGTAAAAACTAAAAATAGGCATACGCGATGTTTCAAATGTAGTAGGCAAGTGTAATCGCGTGAATCGGATATGGGTCACTTGATAAAGTACGTGTCACCGCACGGCAAAAAAATAAATAAATAAATAAAAATCGGATTCAGACAACAAATCCGGTCTGGGCATCAAGACTTACAGCGTAACTATGGCCTTAAATATCTGGAGGAGTAGGAGTGATTCTCTTGGGTGGGAACATTTTGAGTCCTGGGCCTCGTCTTGCTTGAATCTAGACTAGCTTGGAGAAGGCAGTTATTTTGATTGCATAAAATCGAGGGCAGTCCCCAATTATCTGGGCAGTAATGCTGCATGTAAAGCAGGGGTGTCAAAGTGGCCCGTAAAAGGGCCAAGAGGCTGCAGGTTTTCAATCCTACCGAGCAGAAGCACACCTGAAACCACTGATCTAGGCCTGCACTACTAAGTAGTTGTATTAGGTGTGCTTCTGCATTGTTGGAGTGAAAACCTGCAGCCTCTTGGTCCTTTTACGGGCCAGTTTGACACCCCTGCATGTAAAGCGTGTTCAAGGCAGCTGCCCCTGAGGAACTGGTGGAGTTTCTGTTAAATGGCCGGCAGAGGAAGGAGGCCAATTGCAGCGACACGAGGGAAAGGAGCAGCATGGACACAAAACGAACACAGAGAATAATGCAGACCACCGGAAAGTGCTCACGCTTCCAAAGGACGAATAATAGTCCAAAACACAGAAGCAAAGCGAGATTGGAAAAAGGGAGAAGAAACTCCAACAATGTCAAGAAGATAGAAAGGCAAACAAATCCTGACTACAGGTGTCTTCAGCTATAGTGCGTAGCTACAAACAGACACTCTAGCAAAGAGGCGTGGCAAACATCCGGCTTATATGGAGTCCGGGGGAGCGCCGCCCCAGTTCAATCAGCCAACTGGGTAAAAAATCAGATTGAAAAGGAATACGATATCGTCCTGGGACGAGAGCCACAAAGAAAAGTCCAAAACACACGCACAAACATCCAGAACCATGACATTATGTGGAGACAAATTGCAGAAATTGCACCACTGTCCAAATGTATACACCCTTACCATATTTTCTCTCTTATTGTTTTCATAGACTGTTAACCCTGATTTTTTAGGTGGTGATCCAACCCCCACAGTTAAAAGACAGTAATGGCAATATCCCATAGCCTGACTGAGGTGTAATTTGAGTGCCAATGGCAGTCCAGTCCATAACAAAGAGATTAGCGACCAGTGCGTTTCTTTGCTTTGGTACAAGCAGACATTATCAGGGGTAATTTATGCCTTTTCATTTGTCTCTTGGTCCGCTGTGCGGTAATAATGCCGAATAGCTTTTAATGACTGTGGGAAGTGTCCATAAGAGACCATGATGTCATTGTTGTCAAAAACTGAGCCTTTCTAGTGCTCACGGGGGGCTGGTGACAGCGCCCATTAATTATAATCTCCACGGCCTAATTCGACCTCAGTGAAAATAAAGGCCGTCATCAAAAAATAAACAATACCTGAAAATGGCATGCAGATGCACAGTATATACTGTGTTTTACAGTGACTTCAATCTTTGATCTAATTGCTTATAACTTTAGGCATCATCACAATGCATTCTCAGTGGCCTCGCACTTTTGATAGTTTTGTCATTATTAGTGTGTTTGATTTAATAACTTTGCTCCAACTGCCCCTTCTGCAAATGAGCTCTGTTCTCACAGAGGAAGAGTAGTCTCTACATGACTAAACAATTTTTTTTTACCCCTTTTTAATGCTCTCTAAACAAAGGTTAAAACCTTACTCTGAAACTCTGGACATGCATGCTTTGGCTCGTGTGATTAGTGTAACTTTTAATGTAAATAAAAACCTGGCTGCACAAACACAGCTGCTTTGAAAGGTCGGTGTGAAGTGTTTCTGAGGGGGGAATGATGCGGTCCTCTTGTGCGTGGGAACTGTGATTCACTGATTTGGGTTGGTGTGTACAGCACTGCTGTGTCCCAGATTCTGCCCGAACCTTGACCATAAACATGACTGCATGGAGAGAGGGAGAGAGAGAGAGGGTTGGCCGAGCGACAGGTAGAGCAGGGCTGGCCCGCTCTGCTCCTGGAGAGCCCCAGTATGTGCAGGAGCCGAAAGTTCTTCCCAACTCTGTTGCAGAAGTTCCCATAAATGTGTCGCTCTTATTGGTTGTTTTGCTGTCACTCTTCAGTCCTGTTCATCCCAAACCATCTTGATGGGGTTTAAGTCTGGAGACTGTGCTAGCCGCTCCATGTTTTCAAGCTTACTATCCTTGTTCTTTTTTGTCCTAAGGTAGTTCTGGCAGAGCTTGGACTTATGTTTTGGGTCATTATCTTGCTGTCGGACGAACCCCTGACCAACTAGGGGCATACCAGAGGGTACTGCATGGCACTGCAGAATGTTGTGGTGGCCGTTTTGGTTCAGGGTGCCTTTCACTCTGTAAGTCACTGACCCTGGATCCAGCAAAACAGCTCCAGAGCATCAAGCTTCCTTCTCCATGCTTGACAGTTGATGTCACACACTGAGGAACCATCCTTTCACCTACACGGCAGTGTACAAAAAACCTGGGTAACCTTACCTTTTGTTTAAATCTTCTGACAGTTCACCACTTACCTTTGTACCATTTCAAGCTATTCATTGGACTTGAACTGCATAATTTCAATTAAAAACTTGAAATTTTGACCGGTAGTGTAAACTTAAAAATTTATATCACAGGAAGCTGAGCCGCTGAACTGTCACTACTTGGCTTTTAAGTATCAGTCCCTCTGTGTGTCATAGGGCAATGAGCAGTCGATTGTGAGATTTTCCACTCTGTTAACAGTGGTATTTGTGTGTGAGTCTGGTTATGATTTGAAAATAATGATTTGCTGGGAGATTTGCTAGATTAGGGGACTGAGCATGCAAATGCCTCTCTGCTCTGCGATATCGAGGTCCACAGGATTCATCATTAAATACAGCTGTGTGGTCCATGAAGGAAATATAAATGTCGCCGGCTGAGAATACCCTTCTCGGGAGAGCTGTGTTTTTTTCCTATTTCTGATGTCTCATACTGGAGAGACGTAAGTCATCATTAAAAAATTCTAATTTCCTTGAAACAGTAATCAAGAAGTTGCGAATTTTGCAAATAGAAGGGCAGTGGCAAATGTCATGTGGTCCACAAATTGACAGGAGGCGGTCCACAAATATGTAAAATCTGTTTCATATGTGCAGATGGATCCCCAGGATGTGCTGGCTTTTTTTTCCCACCAACCACTTCAGAAACCTGGTGAGGAAATTAATGTGTGCAATCGACTACTTTAATTGATAAATTGTTCAGGGCAACACCAAAAATCAGCACAAATTGGAGCCCTCAAGGACCTGTGTGGACTACCCCTAGGTTAGAGTGACAAAATGAGAGGGGATGGAGAGATGGAGGGGTTAGAATTGAAGGGTTAGGGGATCAAGGATGAGATGGTTGCGTGTTACGTAGCATCATGTTGTAGTGTGAGAGTAGGCAACTCTACTGCTACGTTGTCCCCTAGTTTGAGTTAAAGGCCCATGATGAAGAAGTTTGTTGTTTTTATAATTAAATTATTTTCTTAGTACTGAATTTCTGTGTTAGAAAAACTTGACTCGTCACTGAAGTAACTATAAATTGCTTTGTGAGATGCCATGCCCGCACAGACATTGATTTCTGTCGTACACTTTCATGAGCGCTAAGTGGCTTTGCCCTGACTGGATAAAAGTGATTTCATGAAAGCCGTCTTAATTGAAGCAGTAAATCTAATTAATCTAAAGTGTCTCGCAAGCTGTGAATCTAATAATTCTACAACACTGCAAGCCGTAAATCTAATGAATCCAAGGAGTGTTGAAACATGTGAATCTAATGAATGTAAAGTTTGTCACAAACCACAGATCTTCAGTATTTCGTAATGCGCTGAATCGAGGGAATCTAAAGGTGTGTTGCAAGCCAGGAGCCCATGGACTTTCTCAGACAGTTCCAGAACACATCAAGACAGACCCACTATCTCTCTTCCGATGCAACATCACGCAACGCCGCACCCTGGCAGCGATAGTGCATTTAACCGCCCAGCAGAACCTGCTTCGCTCTTTCATCCTGACGCACTTTTGGTCTGGTCGCAGACCCACGCAAAGGTGTGGGAAATACGCTCACTCACGCAAAGTTTCCCAACATTCCCGTTGCATAATGCTACCAGCCTGAGTGTGTTTCTGATTAAGGGCCATTACAAGCATCCGTCACTGTGTGAGGTTTTCAAAAGGCAATTACTGTAATGAAGTGTGTGTTCAGACTGCTGTGATTTTCCCTGTGAACGGCTCTTGTGGTTCATCATTGTCACACAACCCTTCAGCAGATACTTGACCATATGAGTAAGATTTTCTCACTTTATTATATAAAGATCATTGACAGACATTTCACTTTTCCTTGAATTAACGACTCAGACAAGTTTTTTTGTGTTTGTAAAAGATAAAATCTCAAATGAGCGAAAATTTCATTTAATACAACCTTATGGTCATATAAAGGATATACGAGTGCAGCATTAACTTGTCACAGACCCTGCAGAAGAAAAAGTTCGGCTCACTTCCACATCTTACTCAACATGAGACATTGTCAAAGATACCTGTCAGTGTCATCGGTGAGGAATGAGTTCTCTGGCAGTGAGCCACTTGGATACATATCACTCAGAGATGATGTCACCTGGAACACTCCCTTTGGGCCAGGTTATACAAAGGCTGCTGTGTCACCATCGATCTAGAAGCTTCTGCAAATCCTTGCCACTTCAGCTTTTTGCTGGGCTAGTTATTGGTGGAAATCAAAGGAACCTGAAATGATAGTTTTTTTTTTCCCGTAATTGAATCTTAAGTTCATGGAAAAGCTGATTGGACCTTTCTCCTGTTGTGGTCGTTGTTTGCTAATGAGCTCAGGGACTGATTGAATATCGGAAAATATTCTGTTGACAACTTCAGTTCGCATTATCAGCTTCCAATAAAAATGTGCAGTATATACACTCAACAAAAATATAAACGCAGCACTTTTGTTTTTGCTCCCATTTGTCATGAGATGGACTCAAAGATCTAAAATTCATTCCAGATACACAATATTACCATTTCTCTCAAACATTGTTCACAAATCTGTCTAAATGTGTGATAGTGAGCACTTTTGCTTTGCTGAGACAATCCATCCCACCTCACAGGTGTGCCACATCAAGATGCTCATCAGACACCATGATTAGTGCCCAGGTGCACCTTATACTGCCCACAATAAAAGGCCACTCTGAAATGTTTTGGCAAGTTTCCTGTTTTTGAGCCTTCTTAATAGCTACATGTTAAAATCAACCCTCTGTATTTACTCTGATGAAGTCTTTTCATGATTACAGACACTGGCAGTGATATGCATTACCTCCTGGTGAATGTTTTTCATCTGGCCAGCTGTCCTGAAGAGGTTTTTCTGAACCAGGGAAAGCATTTTTCTGTCAATCACCACTGTTGTTATCTTTGGTCTCCCCAGCCTTTTTGTGTTCCTGAACTCACCACTGCTTTCTTTCAATTAAGAATATACAACAAGGTTCAGTTGGCCGCACCTTGTGGTTTCTCTATTTCTCTGATGGGTTTGTTTTGGTTTTCCCACCCAGTAGTGGCTTGCTTTACTGGCACGGACAGCTCTTTGGATTTCTTATGGAGAATTAATAGCAACGGATTGCAAATGAGAAATTAACTTTCGAGACCAACTGTTGACCTTCTATGTATTCACTTTTAAATGAAATTTTTAGGGCATAAAACACACTGGGTAATGAAATTGTTTAGCATCCAATTGTCCGAATACTTTTGGTCCCTAGAAACGGATGGACCTTGTCAAAGATGCTGTAATTCCTACACCTTATACTTAATTTTTGATATGCTAACCCTCAAACTGAAGCAGAATGTCTTCAGGTAATTTCCACCCAGCGTAGATCTTTGTGCGCATTTAAGCTGGCAGATATTGTGTTGTATTTTGTGTGGATCCCTATGGAATAACCTGCACAAATCTGGCTCCTTGTCATGAGCTTTACTTCAAACGACTCCAGTCAAGCTTGCCTTTGAAAAGTTAGTCTTCCTGGATAATCCTGGTATTTGAGTTCAACTAGATCTGACATTACTGATGGTCAATATCCTGACGTAACCACCCCAGACACATCTCTGGAGTGTATGCATAGCGTGCGCTATAAAAAGTATTGCAAATTCTGTATGATCTGAATGTAAGTTTCAGGAAATTAACGCCATCTGTCTACTTTAGGCAGCAGGGTGGCACAGTGCTGCCTCACTGCAGAAAGTTGTGGGTTCAGATCTGGTGTGGGCCCTTTTTCTGTGGTGTTTGCATGTTCTCCAGGCCCTCCGGTTTCCTTCCACAGTCCAAAGACATCCACATCAGGCTAACTGGAGACACTGAATTGCCTATTGGTGCCTCGGCGCATAAGTCTGGTGGGTAAACCGCCACCTATGTATTTGTAAACAACTCATTTTATGCCATGAGAAAGCTTTCATTTATATGCTATTGTAATTAGACTTTGGTAAATACGTATTTATGAAAGCAATATTTGATTTTTTCTATTAAAATGCCAAATAGGTTACACACTGTACCTTTAATATTTATTTTGTTTAAATCCATTTTTCTGTTGGACTGGGCTAAAAAGCAAAAATTGTATTACTACCAAACATTTGCAGGTTGGACAATAATTGGACATGTATTACACATTAACAGCTCTTAAGCTTAGACACACACACACACACACACACACACACGTCTGGGTTTGAATCCCTTCTTGGTTAACACCTCGTGATGATTGGGTTTCAATCCCTTCTTGGTTTAACACCTCATGATGATTGGGTTTGAATCCCCTCTTGGTTTAACACCTCATTATGATTGGGTTTGAATCTCTTCTTGGTGTAACACCTCATGATGATTGGGTTTGAATCCCCTCTTGGTTTAACACCTCATTATGATTGGGTTTGAATCCCTTCTCGGTTTAACACCTCATTATGATTGGGTTTGAATCCCTTCTTGGTTTAACACCTCATTATGATTGGGTTTGAATCCCTTCTTGGTTTAACACCTCATTATGATTGGGTTTGAATCCCTTCTTGGTTTAACGCCTCATTATGATTACCCAAATGCAGCAACATTCCCTGGATCATGGAAGTGAATCGCATACTGTGAGAAATCGTTTTTCACATGAAAAGTTCAAGGTTGGGGCCAGTAAAAACACATTTAAAGTCTCATCATTCCCATTTCAAATGCCAAAAATGAATGAAGCTTAAAAGAATCAAACATTTTGAATGTTGAATGATGGCCAGTCTTAAATAAAAGTTTTTAGCTGCATTAATATACAGTATACGAATCTAGTGGTATATATTGGCATGTGTTGCTGCTAAGACCAAAAAAAATTTTCTTTATTTCGACTTCAGCTACCTTTTTTTGTAAATTAGGTGAAAACACTGGCAGTAGAGTGAGACAATTTTTTCAAGATTTGCCAAGCGGGTAAGAAAATTTTGCTTATTGAGCAAACAATATAAATCTTGCAGATATTTACTACTTCACTGGAACACTTTGCTTGTTTTCTTTTAATGACATCGGACTTCTCGATTGTCCATCTTCTGGTTTCCAGACGCCACAGAGAGGGGCTCAGGCCGACGGGTTGGCTCTTCCGTGAGTTCACCCTGTTTCCAGCAGGAGGCATCCCCCGTCCTGTCTGCCAGCCGGATCATTGACATAGATGGGGTGCGGCTGGAGGACGGCCCCTGTGGGGAGGAGAGGGACCCCGACTTGAGCCTCAGTCTTGAGGGGTACGCCTCGGAGATGCGACAGTGTCGGGGGAGGATGAGGAGTGCTGTGTACTGAACCTCTGAACTGCCATCGCTCCTCGGCTCCAAACCCAACAACAAAAACAGCAGCAGTGGTGGCGAGGCCAGAGATGTGCCCTGCAAGGGCACATTCGTCTGACAGGGGGCGCCGTCGAGCCAAGCTGAGCTCTCTAACCATCGGTCAAACACACTGGTCACCTGCCATCACCTCTGTAAATAAGGCATGATCTGCATATAATGTAAATATGTGAGTTCTTTGTAAAAGATTTCTGTTCTATGTGTGCTTGGCGGTACTGGGAAAAAAATATTTTTCTTCCATCCTCTTTTTCCTCTGTTTGGAAGTATGGAGAGTGAAAACCAGCTGTGGAAAGGAAGCATGTTTTGAGTACTGGGGTGTACCCTAAGTCCAGGGTAGCTATTGAATTTTGCTTTGAATCTCCTCAGATTCTGTTTTCAGGTTGAATGGCGCATGATGCCGGACATTCGCTCAGAACAGGAAATGACCATAAATGTCATGAGGGCAGTTCGTTTTACCCAAGTTGCGGGTGATTTTTTTTTTTTTTTTGCATTCTTTTGCTACAGCTCTTACAGTACTGTCTGCCTTTTGACATCAAGAACATCTTTCAATTTTAAGGCCATTTTGCTATTTCAAATATGCATCTCCAGTACCTTCTTTTGATGCACAATGACGCACTGAAAAACTTCATGTGCTTCTAGTGTGTTGCGTAAGTGTGCAGGCAGTGGCAGATGTTATGGCCCCAATTTGTTATTACAATTTACTACACAACAGCAACTGCAACAGCAAGGGATGACAGACACAATTTAAAACTTAAACAAATTTAATTAACAGACAAAAGACTAACACTAACCTACAACTAAAGACCAAGATTGAATAAATACAAAAAAAACAGAAATATTTACAGTCCCTTTTGTTGGGGTGGCATGGTGATGTCCTGGGTAAGGAAAAAAATGCTCTAACACAGGCAAAAATCCACAAAAGAAACTTCATAGGTCTTGAACAGAAATGACAGGTCTGGTCACATGTATCCTTCTTGAAATTTCTCCTACTACTTTACTGTCTCAATTCTACTCCTTATATACTCTTTTGCAGACCCCACCCACATTTAGACCTTTTTTTTTTAATTTTCGGGGACTTGCCCCAGACATGTCTGAAACATGTCCAAACATAGCTCCAGTCTGAGCTGAATAAAAAAAAGGTAAATACTGCCATCTAGTGGCCTATATTCACATTACACAGATTACTCAGTTTATTGATACACGTTCCTTTGCAGGTTATTATTGTGCCCAGATGTGTACTTGATGTTACGTGGTTGAGTGTAATGCAGCTGGTCCTGGTAGTGAATATAAACTGTACAATGTAGAAGATGAGCTTAACATCAGCAGTAGTTATCCATCCGAAGAGCAGGCCATGACCTGGCTTCCAGTCTCCTCCTATGACTGGCCGTCAGGGCGTCAGAAGCAGGATTGGTTCACTGAGGGCCTGGAATGATTCTGTTTGTTTTTGATTTTAATCTTTGTAAACATAGCAGTATTTTTGCATTTCACATGTAGATTACTCTAGCTGTAATCTCTTATCTTTTTACCTGGTTGGAGCCATGTACAGCATTTTGTTTATGACCAGTCACACTGCATCTGTATAATAATGGCTGTTATCAAAAATGTGACTGAAAACATAACTATGCATCCATTAAGTATGTGTGTGGATTTAATGAAATACGCTACAAATGACACCACAGTGGAACTGCTTTTGATTCTGTTTGTATTATTGTCGCTTTATACTTTTAAAGTGGCTTCTGACATTTGAAAATGATGTTTATATTCCACTGTCATGAGCACAAATCTTCCGCGCTAGATTTTGCATATACTGATTCTGTCGTCAGAGTTCATGAAAACTGCAAAGAAAAGCTACTAATCTCAAAATGATCAAGTTGTGACACAAACCGATCTATTCAATGTGCAACCCTTTGAAGAGCCTGTGTATCTGAAAAGGTGATGTCTTTTTCATTATACACGCACTTGCTAAATGGATATATTGAATGCACTACTTTCTTCAGACTTTGCAGTCACAGAGATGTTTACAGATACATTCCAAGCTTCATTATTGTAAACTAAATCTGTACTAGAAATGATTTGCACCTGAATCATCATTGACTGGTTTAATTGTACTGATAGATGCTGTTGATGTGTCATGATTTAATAAAATTAAAAGGGTGCGGCTGTTTTTTTCATTCTTTATTTCTGGCTATAGTGGGTGCAGACTGATTGTGTTCCCATTTTAAAATGCTATGAAATAGCCCACAAATGTCAGATCCTTTTTATAAACTCTATATTAAGGCAAAAAAACATGGAAAAAAAAGACTGTCTTATCATGCTCTGTAGTCATGGAATGGGTAACACACTAAAACAAAACATCATCCCCATATACCATGTATGGATTTTAGATACTGATTATAGAAGGTACTGGATTTTGTTTGGCAGTTGTGATTGTTTCTAAGCAGTATTGTCCTAGTTGCAGTCACAGAAGCTGTAATGCCAGGCAGTGGTTTAGTGTTCATTTCAAACATTTTTGACGCAGTCGACCCAAGACTTATTGGTACTGCTGACAGGAAATCCACTAAAAACTCTTTGCAAATACACACCAGTGTAGAGATTATGAAAAGATCCAAAAATATTGTATTTTTTTTCATAGAACCAACCTAATTCTTAAATTTATTCAACAAACAAACAAAAACTAACCATAATTATTGGCACCCCTGGTTGAATACATTCGTGCTGCAACAACCTCTGGCAAGGAACTGGAGGGATTTTGGGTCATTCCTCCTTGCAGATCCTTTTAAGATTGGTCACATTCTTGGGCGTGTGCTTATCAATTGGACTCTTAAATTTAGCTCTCAGGTGTTTCTTCGTATGGAGGTCTGGAGATTGTGATGACCATTGCAGAATTGCTTTTGCTTGCCCAGGGCCATTTCTGTGTGGAGTTTGAGGTGTGTTATGGGTCATTACCTTGCTAGGAAGTCCAAATATGAAAGCATTAAATGCAACACTGGGTTGCAGCTTTCAATACTTTATTGACTTGTAAGGCAACGTTTTAACTGGGTCTTCATCAGGCAAATATATGACAGAATTTTGGTCCTGCATCTGACCTAAACACAGGTTGGATGTGTACACAACTACTTCATTGTTCAAAGTCCAAATATGGCCATGTCTCATCTGTTTGGCTGAGGCAACCAGATTGTCACCCCAAGTTGCCTGAAAATTTTTGGCATCTGTTAAGCCTGTGGTGATGGAGCTGCCAACTGATGGTGATTTTTGTGAGCCCAATATGCCACAAAGCCAGGAATTCAACAATTTTTCTTGGGGATTTTTTTTTTTTTTTTGCTTCCTTTACCATCCTCCTTCCTGTGCAGCAGGAAAAAATATCTATCTGTGTCCTCTGCCTGTTCTATACTCTACAGGCTGTGCATAGTGGTATATTTAAGGTTTTGTGTCTTCTTGTGGCCATTACCAGATTTATGAAGGTCTACAACCATCTGCTTTTTTGAAACTACCACTTTTTGTCAGAAACGCTTGCATGATGTCATATCAAGTAATTATCAGTAGGCCTGCTTTTTTCCTCCAAGAGCCTTACAACCCAATTCTAATATAGTTGGGGAAAAGTGTACATTGTGAATTAAATCAAAATCCAATGACTTTCAAATCACACCAAGTCATGACACATTGACTTTACTCACAATAGAACAGAGATAACATAGCAAATGTAGAAACAGAAATTTTACAGTTTTATCCACGAAATGAGCTCATTTAAAATTTGATAGCTGCTACAGGTCTCAAAAAAGTTGGGACAGGGGCCTGTTTACCATGGTGTAGCATCCTCTCTTATTTTTAACACAGAGTGGGGGTGTCTGGGCATTGCGGAGACAATTTTCTTGAGTTTAGCCATTGGAATTTGATCCCACTCTTGTTTAATACAGGCTTCCAGCTGCTGGAGAGTTTTGGGTCTCCTTTTTCGTTTAATTATGCCCCAAATGTTCTCAATCGGTGAAAGATCAGGACTGCAGGCAGGCCAGTTCAGCACACAGACTCTTCTACTACGAAGCCATGCCGTTGTAATAGCTGCAGTATTTGGTTTTGCATTTTCCTGCTGAAATACACAAGGCCTTCCCTGGAATAGATGTCATCTGAAGAGGAGCATATGTTGCTCTAAATCCTTTATATACCTTTCAGCATTCATGGTGCTTTTTAAAACATGCAAGTGTCCCACACCATATGCACTAATGCATCTCCCCATTCCGTCAGAGATGCTGGCTTTTGAACTGAACGCTGATAACAGGAGGGGTGGTCTTTCTCTTCTTTAGCCCGGTGGACACAACGCCCGTGATTTCCAAGAAGAATTTCAATTTGGACTCGTCTGACCACAGGCCACTTTGCTACAGTCCATTTTAACTGAGTCTTGGCCCACAGAACACGGTAGCGCTTCTGGATCATGCTCAACAATGGCTTCCTTTTTTGCATGATAGAGTTTTAGGAGGCATCTGTGGATGGCACAGAGAACTGTGTTTACAGACAGTGGTTTCTTGAAGTATTCCTGCGCCCATTTAATAATGTCAATGACAGAATCATGCCGGTACGTGATGCTGTGGCTATCTGAGGGCCCAAAGATCACAGGCGTCCAGTAAAGGTTTTCGGCCTTGTCCCTTACGCACAGAGATTTTTCAAGTTTCTCTGAGTCTTTTGATGATGTTATGAACTGTTGATGATGAGACCTTCAAAGCCTCTGCAATTTGACGTTGAGGAACATTTTTTTTTAACCCCTTTCTGCAGATGTAGACGCTTGCGTCTATGGAACTGCAAATTTAAGCACGCAGTTACTGTACTCGACCACTAGATAGCACCCCCGGATCAGTTACTGAATATTCACAAGCAAGCAGAGTTCGAACACGATTTTGAATATGGGGTAGTTCACTCCACTCCCTGTTTTTCAGGAGTTGCATGAATTAAACTCCTCAGCTAAGCCTGATGTGCAAACTGGTCAATATCCTTGCCCATAGTTTCGATCCAGCAGTTAAAAAAAAAGATCTCTTGGGACTGAAAAAATCGTTGTCCTGTGTAGCAACCACTTTAGCCAACAGTATTCCAATTAGTGGTTCAGAAAAATCAGTTTTCTGAAGCAAAAAAATTGACATGGTATTGATTCTCTCACATTCTACTGTCAATTACAGTCATCTCTTTCAAAAAAATGCGTAGTTCTCTACTGTGGATTTACGTGTAGATTCCTTCATCGTCAAATACAGCACTTCCTTATATCCATCCGAGTACTGGTGTTGATAACCAATCACTCAATCACTCACTCAGGCTCTTCTGCATAACTGCAGAGTTATACTTCACGCCCTCGTGAAACTTCCCCAGTAACAATATATTGATTGGCTTGTTTCTTATCCAATTCCCGAGTGTTTAAACGTTCTACAGTAAGTGAAACACATTGATTGGACAAACACAGAGCATACAAGCCTATGCGTATCAGCAGGCTCGGTTGTATCCTGTCGACATTGCGCACATTACGCGGCTGAAATAGACGCGATTTATAGAAAAAAAGACTCGAACAACTAGCCTTGAAGTGTTGAGTTACATTAACAGGATTTAAATGAGATAAGGACATGGTCGATGGGAATTATTTTGAATGAAACTGGACCGGAGGATTCCTTCTACTGGATACATCGGTCTCTGGAGGAGGGATTCATGAAAAAGGTTAGGCTGCTACTTTTGCTTTTTTGTTTTGGAATGTATATCGTATCCAACAAAGTCGAATACCAAGGTTTAAAACGTGAACTGCCCATGCATTTGGGTGGACCCCCAGGTACATTTGTTGCATGGTTCTGTTGAATCCAGGGGGGCTTTATATTGTTTGATCTTCCCTGAAAGTGGAATGTCTATTCTGTTACAATAAGGTGTATTTCAGAATTCAGATATTACTGAGTTAGTGAGTTGTACTTGTTCCTTATAAGTGTTGAAATGAATTTGTGAGCTCGGAAGTCAGAACTGCTGGTTTCATTGCAGCGTGAATGTCCTGACCGTTTATTCAGCAGTTTATTTAATGACTGTGTTTGCTGGCTTGGGGGACTTAGAATAAAAATGGACAAAACTCTAAACTTTATTATGGAAAAAAAAGGCTTTTTTTGTGTTTGGAAAGGTTACTGGTGACCACTCATGTTCAGCTGCATTTATTTTGATAAATTCATGCTTAACTCAACCAGAAAATCATTAGTTCATATTAAATTTCATGCCCACAAAACTATTTGTGTCAAATACATGATTATTTGATGATTTGAAAGTGCACCATTTTTCAGGATCTCAGACTTTGGGGAGACACTTGGATAGCTGTGTAATTTGGTTGATAGCATGTAAGTAATTTAGAATGTAATGTTGATAAATTCTACTTGTGGTCAAGGAGTTTATGATCCGAGAAATGTACAGATATAAGCCCCAGCAGTTTTTCAATTCTCAGTATTATTATTATTATTTTTTTGCAATGGTGAATTCTGATGAAGATTTTTTATGTTTGCAGTCCATTTTCTCGACCAAAATCATGAAAATAAACTGAAATATGATGTCATTCTAAATCCTGTAAGTGTCTTTTCTGAGTAAAGCCACATTTTTCCCCTTTATGAAGCTTAAATCTTGAATTATACAGCATTAAATTGGGTAACCCATGAAAAGGCATATTTGGCTTCTGTGCAAAGGGGTTGAAGTATTCCACAATTTTTTTAAGCAAGGCTTCACAGGTTGGAGAGCTTCTGGCCATCTTTACTTCTGGGAGACTCAGCCTCTCTAAGACATCCCTTTTATAGCTAATCATGTTTCACACCTGATGCCAGTTAACTTCATTACTTGCTAAATGTTCTTTCAGCGGATTCCCTTATATATTAATTGCTTTTTCAGCCCTTTTTGTTGCCTTTGTCCCAGCATTTTTGAGACCCAGTGGCGCTAGAAAATTTGAAATAAGCCCATTTTGTGGATAAAAATGTAAAATGTTTCAGTTTCAACATTTGAAATGTTATCTATATTCTATTGTAAATAACATATTGGCTCGTTATCTGAAAGTCATTGCATTTTGATTTTATTCACAATTTACACCTCGTCCCGACCATTTCAAAATTGGGGTTGGACAATTTCTTTACTGAGTTGTGGGATACTGGCACATTCTTCAGGGACCATCTCCAGGTTTTAAGGATGAAAGAAGAGGAGATCTAGTTAGCTTTTAATTAAGTTTAGAACTGGTGCTTGTGCTATCCATGGTGGGCATTTAACTTTGTTGGTAAATTAATAAAAAACCAAGAACGTTGTCCCGATGAAGAAGCAGACTCCGATCTTCGTAGCAAAAGCAGGAAAAAGTTTATTACACAGCCGGCCGTGAGAACAACAGCGTGATGCAAAATTCCAAAAGAAACTTTATACATGTTAAAGTACAGACATTTCCTTTAATGTTACCAGAAGTTGTTGCTGATTGGTTCCAGGGTTTACACATTGATAAAAAGCAATACTCTACAATTGGGCCTCTCCTGAACCACCCAACTTAATTGGTTCAATAGATTCCCAACCCCTGGACGTGAGCTCCATATGTGGGCATAAGGAACCTCCAACTAAAAGGCGCGAGTGCATATTGTCCAGTCGGAACTGAAGACAAATCGGAGATCTCAGCTGGAAGTCGCAAATAGGCGATATGTCCTGCCGGACCTGACGGCTTCTCTTGATCTCCTAATACACATTCATTACCCATTGATCAAACCGTCTGGCTCACCTCATATTGCCAACACCCAAAAAATCCTGTTTCTCAACAGTCCCTCCTTTTTGACCCAACAGACAACGAATGATGAGGTCAACTTTACAGTAAAATGGTTAAAAAGAAAATTACAAGAGTAATGGCAAATTAATTTATAATGACAAAATATCTACAACAGCAACAACAACTTCACAAAGATACCAGGCCAGAGACCAAGAGAGCAAGCCATAGAGGCAACAGTGGCAAGGAACAAGAGCCATCTGGCAATGGCGGATCCCCCCAGCTGTAGGTTGTGTAACCTACAGGTTGTGTGGACAGACGGATGGACCGAAACCCCCAAAAGGCACAACTAGACCGTAAGGAGAAGCACCATACCAAATTTAGTGTTTGTAAGTGGCATAGTTTTCGAGTTCTGGTCCAGAAACGATTTTATTACAGACGGACGGACAGACGGACGCACTGATCGCTATATCCCCCCGCATTATATGCCGGGGGGATAAAAACTCCCCAGTTTAGCAGGAGAAAGCTTGGACAGACCCAGACTCTCGAGGCCCAATGTCATCTGTCAATGACCGGCACAAGGAAGGCTATATGAAATAGGCATGAGTATGAGATGCAGAAGACCCACTGTTAGTTATCGGCTGTGCATAAGAGAAAAGAACAGGCAAGAAATGTCAAAGAAACATTTTAAAAATAGATCATGAACATAGCCTATTACCAAATACAGGCACTGCTACTTAAGAGTCCATGGACATAACAGCTCTGATTCGTTGGCATGTTTGGCTGTCATGTGTACCAGTCGCATGTGAATGCCATTATTGTCCATGGCACAAGTCCTTTTGAATTCTACAACAATGAGCTGTATGATGAGCGACATTGTTGTGATAGGTTGTCTTGTACAGTAGTCTTCTAGCACAGCAGTTTGCGTCAGCATGGTCTGAAAGCTTGGGGTCCTGTCTACGGCAGCGTGGTCTAGTGCAGGTGTCCTCAGCAGTGTGGTCAGGTGCAGGTTTCCTCTCCAGTGTATGAGGGAGAGAATAGAATACAATGTGAGGGTATTATTCAAGTACACCTGATTCACTACACCTTAGATCTATATTATGACTGCTGTTGGAGTCCTATCATAGTGAACAAGTTGTGCCTACATGCTTTACAACAGATTAATTGATTAAGGATGAATTTCACACATTTAATTAACAGGACAAGTATATATAATCTCAGTAAAATTTGAAAAATGTATTCAACCACAATTTTACCCAAGTTAGCAAAATAATTAGGCAACCAATCAAGAACGCATTCACCTGATTAATGAAGGCTGTGGGTGTCCCAGGCAGCGTGGTTTGAGTCAGCCTTCAGTAGTTTAGGTGGTGTCTTCGGGTGAATGGCACGGTTTTGCACGGGAGAGGTGGATTCCAGGATAGCTGTAACTCGAAGAGCGGACTCAGAGCAGTAAATGCTTCCTTACACTCATGTGTCCAATCAGCTGTTTCCAGTGGGCGACACGGGCATTTAAAAAGAGCATTGATTGATTCTGCAATAACAGAAAATTCAGGTATGCAGTTCCCGCAAAAGTCAAAAAGTTCCAGAATCGTCATTGGACGCGTGCGCCTTTGTGGTCTGATGTCCTTGGTTTACGGGTGTGCAGTTATCTTTGTAAGCGTGCGCATTTGGTAGGGCAGCTAGACATCGTGGTGCCCGGTGTCCTCCTTCTCCGCAGCGAAAGCACTTATCGTTATCCCGGTCTTGATGAGTGTAAGCCCTTTTTTTCCTGTGTTCCCATCCTCTGCACTGGTTAGCCTGACGACCTAGATTTCCACAATTATCGCTGCTTGTTTTATCATTTGGAATATTGTCGCGCACGGCTGCAATGGGATGAGGAGTAGACGCATTTTTACGGATCTGTTCCTCTAAACTTGAAGCCCACGCAACAATATCATTAAAAATGTTCCCAGGATTTATGCCAAGTGCGAGTACCTTCTGAATATGTGGAGCCGCATCTGCTAATAATTGTTGAGTAAAAACAGCCATGTCTTTATTGGGGTTAGGGATACCACTATACGTTTCAAATGCTTTATATTTTTGGTCCGCGTATTCTGTAAATGGCAAGTCGTGCTGAACTACCGCGGTGAATCGATGCCATTTGGGTGCACCTTTACCCAAAGCAGTTTTCACAGCCTCACATAAGTCGGTAATCGCCGTTTGAAGCTCAGCGTCATTTGCCCAGGGCCCGGATGCCCATGCTTCCCTCCTGTGGTATTCAGGGTCGATTGTGTTCCAGCTTGGAGTGGGACATTTAGCGCGCACAATTGCAAACAAGTCTAACGGATGTAAAGACATGCTTCGTTGTAGCTCATTTAACTGTCGCCAAAATTGCAAGTTATTGTCGTTAGTATGAAGATTCGAGAAAACCTTTCATAGCGCTCTTATGTCGATTACATTGAGAGCATGGGCGTCAGTTTGTTTTGAAAAGTGGGGGGGGGGGGGGGCGATAACTATCAGAATGAGTGCGTTTTGAGAAGTGGAGGGGACAATGACATTAATTAATGTTTTCACTTCTGGTGAAATGCTACCATCACATGCATGAGCGTATGTCAATAGTCGAGTTTCCATTTCATATCAAGTGATTTTTGGCGAATTTTAGACAATTTACTACAAAGGAAATGCGAATGACCTGCGCTTCCATCAACCGGCTTGGAGCAAATGGCCTCCAATGTATTAAGCTATGTTTTCCACAAGATAGCAATAAATCACTTGTAACCTGTGTACCATATATAGGCCCTACAGCAGCTTACAACAGTAGAAGAGGAGGTCGCAATTTGATCCAAATAAATAAAAAAAATAAATAAATGCACATTAAAATAGTGCAATGGAAACCTGACTACCGTCATGTACTGAATTAGAAGATAAACCTAGTTTTTTTTCAACCGCGAGGAATTCGATCGCAGGATTGATACCTGGAAAATGACATTTCATTCCATTGTTTAAATAAACTGTCGATAAAGCCAACGCCAGCGATGGTGAATGATTACCAGCAAAACTGATGAAGTAATTTGCAGAAATTGGCATTCATCAACGAATGTAGCAGAAATGGTAAATCTCAAGGCGCCAACCGAACACCGAAACGCCGGAGTAATGAGTAGTAATGGGAACACACATCGGAGTTAAAGACCCGCGGGGTAGGAAAAGCTTAACGCGGGGCGGCACATCCCAGGGTTACGCAGTTTGTAGTAGGAAAGGGGTAACTGTTACTATCAGGGTTGGAATTACACATTGGCTTCCGGGGGAGCCCCATTTTCCGGTGGGCACCACTATTAAACCAGGTCACATGCATAAATACAAGTGTGTAGCAGCCCGGTCATACTGCGAAAAATATTGAACGAATACCATTGTTAACAGTTAATACCACAGATAATATTTTATAGAGGCACAAGCGAACGTCAAGTTTCTGGGAAAAAAAAACGAGAACTAAATTGGTCATCAGCTGGAAAGGAATTCCATATTCAACCAATATCAAATGAAATCAGTACTTTTTCGGCTCACCTTGATGTTTGGGTATCCAGAGAAGCATTCGGGTGTGTTGACTACATCCAGTAAACAAAATTTAGGGTTTACTTTCTAGTGCTGCTGTATGCGGTAATAGCATTTATTCGCAACAGCCATGTTACAGATGACATAGCAGGTTGCTAGGGCATGCTCAACTTTCTCCTCTGCCGCGATACTTGGGTCACGTAAAACATCAAACTTGCATTTCTGTGCAGCTACCTCACAAGAGGTACATAAAGGCAGGATATGACAGTGACTTGAAAAAGCACACGACGAGATGGACGAAAGCTGCAATATTTGACAATATTTATATATATTTGAAACAATGCTACCATGTCCCCCAAATGGCCCAGCTGAACACCGTTGGCATAAACCCCATAAAATGATCAATTTACTGAACAGCCTTATTTCTGCCATATATCCTATGTATGAAAACGACTCTGGACTAAAACAAAAAGTCACTTATAGGCCTACTTACCTATTAAAACGGCATTTGGCAAGCTTTGCGTAGAGAAAATTCCTCGACTTGTCTTGAAATTTATGCAATAGCCATGAAAGTTATCATTGTACAGGTCAACCGCTATCTTAGCTTGATCTGTTACCAGCTGGCTGCATCGTTGCTTGAGGGAGAGTCGTTCGCGATGCGGCAACTGCTTGGAAGAAAACCGAATGAACTTAGTTTTCGCAGCTTTGCTACTGTCTCCTCCTGTTCTTTATTCTCCTTTGTTTGAATGGAAGTAAAAAAATTTGCTTGTAAGTTTGATCTTTACATTTCGCGCTCGAACTATCGGCTGTCACCCTGGTCTGACGATCAAATCAAATACAGACTTGACATTGGACAACACATTACCCAGCAATCACCTTGATGTATTTGCAAATCAGTGTGAAAGAAAAATAAAAAATAAAATCAAAGAAAATTGGAAAATTGTTAATTTAATTAATATTTTTGAAAACGTGTGTAAATTAAGCATTTAGCTTTGACATAAAATGCAATGAACTATTGTTCGTAGAAAACCTGTGATAGAGATAGGTTTGGCTTTATAAGGGTTTATTTATATCACTGTTTTACAACACTAGAATTAAGTATGACCTGGGGGGGGGGGGACACTATGACTTCTGACAAAAAATGGACAGAACACATCCCCCCAACCCCCCTAAACTGATGCCTATGATTGAGAGGTACATGGTCAACGTGAAGCCACTGCTCGCTTTCACTACCGCAAATTTTAGTTACCATTGGAGCCATGGGAGCGGTGTTACTCATTTCTTTATTTTCCAAGTATCGCGGGTCAGTAATGGTAGGGTAATTCAGATCGGGGTACAAACACTGGACGCCTTTTAATCCAGCCGGGACACGTGCGAGCTCTGGGTTTTTAGATTTTTATTCTAATTCAATCTTTTTACACAATTCGTCCAGTTCTTTATTCTGTGTTCGTACGCAGTTTTGTAATTCATTGCATTTTTCAATTAGCCCGCAGTGTTCGGTTACTGGACTCCCGTTCACACAGAGCTGCCACTTTTAGGACGATCATCCCGATCAAGCCACGATCAGAAAAAGTATTGGATCGGGGCGGATCAGCGTCTAAATCGAGCAATTTGGCAAATTATGGTCTTCATTACGACCGTACTACAATGCTCCCACGTGCTCCCAATGCGCTGCTGACATTTCTACTACAATGTTACGCAGACCGTTGCCCACCAGCGGCCGCGTTTACTGTTTATACTACGCTGCCGCTACGACATTGAAGATCATACTACGATGCTACGCAGACCTAGAAGACTGTACGACTGTCGCTACGGTGGTGCCGCTCATATCACGCTTGTAGTACGCTTCTAGTACGATTTTGGCGATGATGACACACACACACACACACACACACACCCACGTATTTTGGCTGAAAACAAACCCTGATCCGATCCGGTGTCAGAGGTAGTGCCGCAACATCTCTTGTTTGTGACAGACAAAACAGAACAAATACACAAAAGAATAATTTAATTTAGCCTTCATTATACTGAGGAGTCCCACTGAAATGAAAAAGTATCGGGGGGAATGAAATCACTTCTTTGAGTTTAGTGGCAGTTGTAATATTCAATAACTGATCATGATGTGCCATTTAGTGATAGAATATTGTAATTGCGTGTATAAATTTGCAGCTTCACTCCGACTGGCGCACACATCTGCACAAAGAGACACATTGTTCTTCTCGAACACGCCAAATCCAGATAATGCGTAAATGATGAATGAAATTAATATTATAGTTTGAAACGAGTAACTAAGTTCCCAGCGTCAAAGTAACGAAGTGAAAGTAACTTATACTTATCTTTTAAATGCAGGAGAGTAAAAGTCCCAGTTAAAAAAACGTAAGTACAAATCCTCAAAAAAAAAAAACAAAAAACTACTTAAATACTGTAACGAAGTACATGTACATGTACAAACTGCAGCCTGATAGGTCGTGGTATGATCGGCGTAAGGTCATGGTAGGTCTTCGTAGGATCGTCAGGAACGTAGAGAGATCGTAGTAAGAACGTAGTAGGAGTGTTGTAGGAGCCTACTCGATATGTTCCCGACTGTACTACGCTTTTACTGCGCTTTTACTACGATCGTGAAGATCTCTCCACGATGCTTCCGCGCTGCTTGTACGATTACGGCGCTTCTACTACGCTCTTTTTACGACTTTACCCCGATTCTTGTTGGCCATGATCCCGCTATGCTTGTTTTGAGCATGTTCAAAATAAGCGTGGCGAGAGTGTACAGCTTCCCGATCATGAAGACCCTACCGTGATCATACTGCGCTTATGAAGACTCCACTACGTTTCTCCTGCGATCAGCCACGTTTTCGGCCACGCTTTGATCGTAGTAGAAGAAGCGGCGTCTATGTGTGAACGGGGGTAAGATAAGCGTACCACATACAGTTCTCTTATTTTTCTGTTTGGTCCACCATTCTAGTGACTCCGAAGTGGATCAGTTCGGATGCCAACCAGCTTTACACATTTCCTTTTGTTCTTTTGCATATTTTTTCTGCAAATAGGTAGTTATGCTGCCAGCGCATTTAAGGGCATTTGAATTTTCTTTGTTTGCCATGTTTATTTAAAATTAATACGGCGTTCGTCGGTGCAGCCTAATATCTAGCCTATTTGTAAGATAGGCCTTCAGTAATGTATAAACGCGCGTAACTGGCCAGTAGCTTACTAAGCATACGGTCAAGAATATTACCAACATGAAACAATAAAGACTCAGGACAACATCAAACTTCAAATGCGACAAATGACGAGATTCACGGCGGGCACGAGTTGGTTTCTCAAATACCCACAAGACGGGTTGGAGGCGCGCTACATGCACTGTCTCTCAACCTACAACGCACAGACAAAAAGTACCCAAGTGAAAGACGTTCACTCTGGGCCTGGGGCGCTAATTCTAACTCTCCCGAAACATAAACCGAAAAACACAAAGACACGATCGCCTCTTAGGAAGGCTACCTAATACCCAGTCGTGAAAATAATTAGTCACGTCTTGTGCTGTGGGTGACCGACATACGCTTGCCACAGCTACGCAATCACGTATTCGCCTTTTTGGCGTGAATTCTCACTCTCCGAAGGCAGGGATGACCAACATTCACCCCGTCACAAAAAATCTATGTTTTCAATTCATAGGCCTGTATCACACAACAGTACTGGTACCACAAGCAGCACTGATAACCATCACACATTACACAAAGACGCAGCTTTTTAACAACGAACAACTGATTGCTTCTACACAGTAGCGGCCCGTGACAAAAATTACTGAGGAAGCCAGAATGAACAACGAATTTAATTCAGTGTTTACGTGTTATTTTCCTGCAAACAAATTAGCCTACTGTTACAGTACCTTTATTCTACCGACTTCTCATTCATTTTAGTGAAAAAAAGGTTAAAAAAGAAGAGTGCGTGTGTGAGAGCTGCGGATGCGCGCTTCGGGCTGTGCGCGTGCTTATGGCTCTGGCACACAGTAGTATGTGATTAGTTAGAGAAAGTCCATGCAAAGCTGGTAAACGCCTTGTAGCTTTATTACAGCAGAAAGCTAAACACATAGCGATCAGACGGCAATTATGACAAGATCTAGATATAACAAAAACATTTTAGCCATTGCTTTCACAGCAGTGACGTGCGGTGGAGGTTGGTTTGGTGAGGCAGAATCCTCCCCTTTGCTTGATTAGCAATCAGACGATTAACTAGTTTAGTAAGACTATTCGGCAGAATGACGGGCCAGTTTAAGTTTCCGCGGCGTTATTACTCAGTACATCGAACCTGAAATGCTCAACAGCAGATTTGCGCGTACTAGCTTCCAGGAAGCCGAAGCAATGTCATAAACAAATATTAACGCAGATCGACTTATGCAGAGTTCAATGCTTAATCAAAAGCCTATAATGTATTCTCCTTTAAATACTCGGTTTTACACCCAACACATTTACACGTTTGTTTTCAGTCTTCTTTTGTAATCCGATTAACAAAATGTTTAAAAACAGAATTACCGAGCTGAGACTTTTTCCCAATTGATTATTCAGATTTCCATCCTTGCAGTCTCAAACTGCAGCGTATACGTGAATTAAGTTATTATCTCCTCTATCAGCATCAGGCTTCCATAAGGCTTGGTCTTAATTGTTTTCATTGTCAATCAGGAATAGTACGTGGGAACAGGTTCATAAAATCCTGTGATAAGAGTTTGGGTCACTGCCTCATCTCACCGCACGTCTCTGGCTTCCTGTAAGCAAGTACTCGCAAATCTGCAGTTTCGTGAGCATTTCAAGTTCGATGTAGCCTACTGATAAATAACGCCGCGGAAACTTAAAATGGCCCGTCATTCTGCCGAGTAGTCTTTCTACATTAGTTAATCGTCTGATTGCGAATCAAGCAAAGGGAAGGTTTCTGCCTCACCAAACTGACCTCCGACTGCACCTCACTGTTTCACAGACAGTATTAATGAAGTTCCGTTTTGTGGACAATGCTTATCTCTGACTCATATTTAATTAATTGGCAACAAAAGCATTTGCAAGATAGCCGTGGACTATTGTACAGAAACACAGGCAAACCCCTTCCACCAACATTAGAAGTAACAACGTC
Organism: Gymnothorax reevesii; assembly: GCA_029721435.1. Taxonomy (NCBI): domain Eukaryota; kingdom Metazoa; phylum Chordata; class Actinopteri; order Anguilliformes; family Muraenidae; genus Gymnothorax; species Gymnothorax reevesii. The sequence goes on along the minus strand of CM056579.1, from coordinate 96,377,347 downwards.
ATATGCGGCAGCCTCACAACTGAAATTAACATTTTCTCAAGGATGCCCAATATTCATACATCCAAAAACACACGCAACATTAATGCACAACCCGTGCGCAACGTCTGAATTGCATAATCTAAATATAAAACGCATAGTTACAAAGGTTTATATAAAAACTGATATCAAACGTGCTGCAGCGCTATCTGCTGTAAACCTTACAGCTGTCAGCTGATAGTGCAGCTGATGTCAGCGGACCTAAATGCAGTCTCGGTAAGGACTGAGAGTATAAAAAAAACAGTATAGCTTAGCCATCATGCTCTGAAATCCACTTGACACGACAAGAATAATGAAGAATAAAACACCACATTTTATGCATCACATAAGAAAAATGTGACAACAGCCCGGTGATCAAAAAGGCCACGGCGGGCCATAGGAGACATGGCCAGCAGAAAAGCCTGTTAAGCTTGGCACGTCTTGTTAGCCACTCGTTTCTAGCATAGTTAGCTTCACAAAAAGAGCAAACTTTCCCATCATCTCTCCCTTTAGTTAAATTGAGCTTTGGAGTCGGCCTACTGTCCCGCTTGACTTTTAGTTGAACCTCAAAAGCAAGTTTTGAGAAGTCACTTTTTACAAGAAACTCAAGGTCCCTGTCACCATCTATTCTCTGACTTAATGACGAAACGTTACTGTCTGTGTGGGCGAGCTGGCACCTGGCGGGACAGTTGAATCAGTGCGTGTATTTTCCGTAAAAGTTTGTGATTGGTTGGAAGCCAGATTTGATCTGGCCTCCCTCATTTTTTTTTTTTTAATGGGTGTTTTCGACTGGTACTTTTTTGTTGAGTGCAATTAGGCTCCGCCCACCTGCGCAAAGAGCAAAAATATTCCTTCGTTAAAAGCCCAGTCGAATGATACCATGGACCTATAAGGAGATCTGGACGCACAACTCGGGTCGACCACATACGCCTCCATGGTCCTAGCGGCGAATGTGATATTGCAGGTCACGTGATGTCATGGGGGCCAAAAAGAAATTTCTCCATAGGGAATAATTGAAAAAGACACGCTGATAAATCAGTGAATAATTTTTTTTGACAGCCACAAATTATCGATACCGAAACGGTTTATTTTTCTCTTTTAAATCATTAATCCCTCGTTTCTCGGCAAAGACAAAATCTTTTATTTATATTCAGGCTATGCGAACACCAACGGGTCCTCATATGTAAGCGCGTTCCCGCTCCTCCGAATTTAGCACTGCAGCGGATGTGAGTGGGTGGAGCAATGGGCTTTCCTTGCCGTCTGTCTGTTCAACATTACAGACGTAGCCAAATCGGTGAAGTGAGCTGGCCAGCAACGAAGCATTTGTATTGAGCGACAAAAGAAACGCAAGTTAAATAAAGGCTAACCGGAAAATAAGTTTGCGCATAATTATTTAAAATCAAATTTATTACTAGCGTGGGTGTTTTATCAAACTTTTCTTTGTTTTGCGATAACTATGAGTACCCAGATAGCAAGCTCCTCCGCTCCGGATTTGCCCCGGCTCTGGAGCCAGGGCAGATCCGGAGCGGAGGTGCCTGCTATCTGGGTAACCATAAGAGCACATTAACTAACTTGTGTTTCTTTTGTTGCTCAGTAAATTTTTGCCATTTTAATTGCTGAATGGCCGTAATACGTAATAATATGTAACTTAGCACCTCCATTGCTGCACTTCATGCAGCGCGAGAAAATGTACAGTAAGCTAAGGCCACTGTTGTGACATCCTAGAACCATGTACGCAGGCAACACTCACCTTACTTATTCAAATTAAAATGAAATGGTTAAATCCATGAATTGCATTGTGTATTGCCAGTACTTTGAATAGCACCAATTCGCATCACTCTATTCCGATGCGTTATGCTTAACGGGTCAGTTGAGTAGCATCTACCGCAACGTAATGTGCGTTTATAGCAGTATATAAATTCATTTCGAACAATGCTTAGCGATCCATTTATCAGCCTAACCATTCTTCGTTGTTAAATTACTTACCGACCTTCATACATGATGACGAAAGATCCAAAATGAACTATTTTTTGTTCATGATCCGAACCAAGTGGGTGGAACGCGCATTCCTTGCCGTCCGTCTGTGATGAACATTCTTTATGTGGCCAAGTCAATCAAGCGAGCCGGCGTTACGGTGCAAATATTTTATCCATTTTATTTTAATTGATGAATGGCCGTAATATACTCCATCGCCACACTCCATTATGTAGTGCCACAAAATGTACAGTAAGCTAAGGCCGCTGTTGTGATATCCTAGAAGCATGTAAGTTATACGCAGCGAACACTCACCTCACCTTTTCATTGTTCATGGTTATCATTGTAATGAGTTGTATATTTCCATTACTTTGAATAACACCAATTCACATTTCTGTATTTTGATTTGCGATCTGGTGATATCTTGACCGCAGTCATCAACTGTCAGCTGCTTAGCATCTAACGTAATGTCCATATGAGTGCATTTATTGCAATACATAAATTCAGTTCGAACACTGCCTAGCAAACCATTTATTAACCATTCTTCAGTCTAAAATTGATTACTGACTTTCATACTCGACGACGAAACTTTTCAGCAACTTGACAGATAACATCCAAAATGTTTATTTTTTGTGCATGATCCGAATATCCATGAAAGCACTGAACATGCATAAGTTACACATTTTTTGCGGTACAGCCTTTATTAGATCGAAGTTTTGGGTTGGTGGAAACGTCAGAGTATACTGAATCCGAACATCTAATGTTCGTGAGCAGCATCTGAGATCAACCGGAGTGATGCAGGTAGATTCGAAGGTGTGGCTGATTTTCATCTGAACGAAAATAAATACGAGACCTAAAAGAATGCAACAGTTGGTAGCGTAAATATGCACATTCTGTACCCCATGTCGGATGTAGCTGTCACTATCCATCTGCTCACCCCCACCACCTGTCATATTTGTCACCACCAAGGCATTATTTACATATATATATTAAAAATGTTTTCAAATAGATTTATTTGTGTTTTGTCAGTTTTTGATTTTTTTTGCCAGCTCTGCGTAACATTTGAAGATGAACTCAAGTCCTCAAATTCAAAAGGGGTTTAATGCTTAACTTTCGCAGAGCCAGCCATTATCATAAAATCTTCCACAAATACAATCGATGTTAACTCGCACTTAAAAATGAAACGTAGAGACGGTATTAAAATTATAACCGAGAAAGACTTTATTGGAAAGGGCTTTGGGGATGGATAGAAAGGCAAGGCCTCTGGTTCGCTGACATGCAGAAATTCATGTATGAAATGTTCAGTGCACTCCACGAGGCTCAGATATCTGGGGAAGGACAGAAAAAAGGAGCTTTAAGGGAAAAATAACGCAGTACAACGTTCGTAACATTTCACGGTAGACCCATTTTATTATACTCCACGGAATGGTTATAAGTTACGTGAGCTAAAAGTAAATTAGCTTACCAGAATTGACAAAAGTTTAAAGCTCCTGACTTTAAAACATATCAGTTTATAAGGTAGGTGAAGTGCGTTGTGTTGTGTGTTCGGTTTATTGTCTTTAATCCGGAAAAAGATAATGGAATTCGCACGCAGACAAGTAAGAATGATCTGACTCCGATAATGTGGTCATTCGACGTTGAACTAAAGAGAACACGAGCCTGTGGCGTTTTTCCCAATAGCATAGTTGCAGAAATTTATACGTCCATTCAGTCAGTGGTTCTAACTATGGAAGTTAGCATCTGTGACTTCGGGAAGCGCACCCCTGAGCAATGTCATATTAAAGTTACGCAACAGCAAGTCAACTATTTTGCCGAGATTTTTGAGTTGAAATAAATAGTATTACTTCCCTGTCAAATTCGTTTTTAACATTTGTTATTGCATTTGTGTTTTAAAATAGAATCTCAAACCATAATTAAACCTTTATCGGCGGCTATGCTTTGTGTTCCGTACATCAGGGTGCAGTCTGCAGTGGTCAGACTTCCATTTCCGGTGAAAAGTGATCGTGAACACGCACCCTAGGTCGAAGTTCCACGAGCCCGAGCCGTTGTCATGGACACCTCGGAAACCAGCGCGTTCATAAGCCCCACACTACGCATGTGTGAGCAAAAATCACACAGCGCATGTCCGCGTGGCTCCGGAAGCTTGGCCCCCATGTCGGCACGCTGCGCCACTGAGCAATTTCCATTGAAATGAATCGGCGGCCATTTTCCAATTGTATATCCAGTGAAATATAAAACATCCTTGAATGATACACGTTAACAACGGGGAGAGGCATGGCGTCTTCTGCTGAATTACCGGTAGTTGAACTACTAGATGATGGTATTGAGGACAGCAGTGGTGATGACGATGATGATCTTGAGCTTATCGTTGCCTGTACTCTAATGACAGAGTTGACAAGGTTACTTCTTGTTCTCCTGCATGCCATACATTATCATATGAGACAAATAGTACACGAATCACCGCTCATTATAGCTGTCAATACGAAACTTCCCACAGTGTAATTAGTCTGACTTCAGACCGTTATTTTCTATTTAGCCTTTACCAAAGCCAAACATTACACGTATAGTCTCCTGAAAAACAAGTGTAGATTTGGTGGATAATGGTCTGAAATCTGCTTCTTACAGTTTCTTACAAAATTATAGCAGCAAAATACCAGTCGAACGCAAATTGTGTTCAACGAGAGTGATTTAACAGAGGATTTCCTTCGTTAACTTTGTTGAGTTTATTTTCCTGCCATATGACGTCACCATGACCAGTCGAATGTAAAATGTTGTTAACGGAAGCTGCGTTGTGTACGAAAAGTACCAGTCGAAAACGCCCATTGATGCATCGACCATTAAGCGATAAGCCTTGCTTCAATCTGATTGGCTAATACGGGCTGTTTTTTTTTCTAAGGGAGGCAAAGTGAAGCTGGCCTCCGAGCTGACAGACAGGGCGGAGGGCATGAGACACGAAGTGTAGGACACAATGAGAGCTTGACAGAAGGGGCGCTGTTTTGCTCCTTACGCTCAGCCAAAGCAGAAGTGCGCTGATGTAGTGTTTTGACAAGGAAATGACAACAATATAAAATACATTGTGGTGTAGCTTATTTATATTTTTTCTTTCTTGCAATAATTTTTGGGGAAGCCAGGGTTCCCTTGGCCTCCGCGAAAAACCGCCACTGCTTCTACACCGGTCAATTTAAAATTAATAGGTTAACGTACCACTGGGTGGAGCGTTCCAGATCTCCGTAATTTTGCCTTGCAAATTAAATTTAGATAAAACCAAGTACTCACTCTTGAACTGGTCAGGAAATTTACGGAGGTCCGGAAACGAATCCACCCTGCTTCGCAACGCCAAATTTGTTGGTAAATTAATAAAAAACCAAGAACGTTGTCCCGATGAAGAAGCGGACTCCGATCTTCGTAGCAAAAGCAGGAAAACGTTTATTACCCAGCCGGGTAAAAAAAATAAATTGATAAAAAGCAATACTCTACAATTGGGCCTCTCCTGAACCACCCAACTTAATTGGTTCAATAGATTCCCAACCCCTGGAAGTGAGCTCCATATGTGGGCATATTAAACCTCCAACTAAAAGGTGCGAGTGCATATTGTCCAGTCGGAACTGAAGTCAAATCGGAGATCCCAGCTGGAAGTCGCAAATAGGCGATATGTCCTGCCGGACCTGACGGCTTCTCTATCTCCTAATACACATTCAATTGATCAAACCGTCTGGCTCACCTCATATTGCCAACACCCAAAAAATCCTGTTTCCCAACAACTTCAACTTTGTGTTCTAAGTTCATTCGTTATGGTCTTTAGTTGTGTATCTGGAGACATTATCATGTTGGAATATGGAACATTATGAGGGAACATAAACCCATCCAGATGCAATAAGAGTAGAAAATGTCTCATGAAATATTACTTTCCTCCATTCCTCAGGGTGCCAGATTTTGTATTCCTTACTCCAAGTCATGCCTTTTTGTGAAACAGCAGGGAAACAAATGGTTTCTGAAAGGTGGCCCAACCAGAAATACCAGTTTTGAAAAGGCCACAACTTGCTCTTTTCTTTGGAACTTTGGACTTTACAATAAGGTACACAAAATCTGAGCAGTTGCCACAGGATAAATGGGGAACTTTCTATTCTAGTGACATGGAGCATGGGAATCAGAGGAGGTTCAATTAATGTCTTACTACGAGTGCCCTCAGTGATGCAGTTACAAGCTGAAGTATGAAACCAATAGGAATTCTGCAGTAATCTGCTCCACAACATACTGAATATTACCACAGTCACTCAGCAAAGTATGTGACCAGATTGCATAATTTAAGTTCCAGGTCTCATGGTGCTAGAAGGGGTTCAAATGGAAAATGATAGTTTGAATTGCACAGTGAAAAAAAATTAACATTCTTAGCCCTGTATGTGTCTTTTTGCAGAGTAGTACACCCGTGGCATGTAACCAATGACACAAATATAAAATATGCGTATGGGTGAGCATGAGCACAGTGCAGAACAACAGGACTTCTGCTAAAGTAGAACACTACATACAGGTGCGTAGATGAGCATTTGATACTGAGGCAGGGCACTGCTGCTGTTGCAGTAGGCATTATGGCTCTCAATAACCTCAGTAAAAAATATTCTGCCATGATAATATGTCATATGAAAGAATTTTGGCAGTAAATGTAAATAAAATAATGTCTGCTAAATACCTTAAAACAAGAGGTGATCCAGAATAAGTGCAAGCAAGTCTGATTCAAATGAGTCAGGCAGTACAATTTTTGTCCATTTGGGAAGAACAAAAAAAAAACAAGCACATAATTATTGATTATGATTATTGATTATGGTTAATCAACATGGCAATGAAACAATCGTTGAGGATTATATTTCAATATTTCTCATCATATTCATCAGTAGATCAATTGCCATGTTGAATAACCATATTATGTAGGCAGTAGTAACACACACACTCATAACATTACACACACACACGCATACAAGTACTTCACAACATGTAGGGAGGGGATGAGCAGTGCACACAGACATGTAGTTCACACACACAGACAGCACACGTACACACACAGATACACACACATACAAACAGTTCACACACAGACAGATATACACCCAGACGAGCAATTCAATTCCCTCATGCATGAGCAGCTCACACACGCATAAGCAGCACGCATCTGTAGCTTTGATTAGTAAGCAGGCTTCTGTTTAGTTGATTCAAAAACATAATCAGAGGATGTATTTGATTTCTGTAGCTTTGATCAATATTTATTCGGTAAAATCATAAGTTGTAACTGAAAACATAATCAATCGAATCATTTATGTACCTGATTGTATCCTATTCATCTGAAAGTGTTTTTCCACTCATAAACTGTAATTTTCCAGTCCATTTTAGTATATATTCCTTTCATATATATATATATATATATTTTTTTTTTACATCCTATACTGAAAACTTTTCTACCATTATTTAACAAAACAAAGTGGAAGAGTAAAAAAAGTTAAAGACAAGATGGTTACAACCCATTATTTGTGATTGGAGCAAAGTTTGTTAGAGATGAGATGGTTACAACCCATGTATTTTGATTGGAGCAAAGTTGGTTGAGTTTTTCCCATAAATATTCCTCTGTAGAGAATGCCGAATTAGCACTGCCTGGCCAGGGACTGCTCACTGTGGGAATGAAGATGGCTTCTGAAGATTTTGTCTCCCTCCAGTTATTCACGAACAAGGCAACCTCAAAAATATGTAAACATCTAGACAAGAAATCACAAAAATATTAAGTACAACGGACCAATCTCTTGGCTAGCTAGGCTAGTGAACTAGCAAGCTGAGCAAGCGAATTAAGGCTAAGGAGTAGCTATGTTTGGTATAAAACAAATGCTCGCGGTTCAACTCCAGCTGAGTGAGATATAATGTTTATTTATTAATTTATTTTCTATTGACATCAATGCACCAAACTGTTGGCTAGCTAGGCTAGTGAACTTGGTAGCTAAGCGAACTAACATTAGCTAGGTTGCCACCGTGTACTTCCGTTTCCTTCAAAATAAAATGTTATGTCATGTTTTACGATCTGGGCCATTTTTTGACGCCGTTTTGTCTGATGACTTTCATTTTTAAGCCATTTAATCTGAGGCCGTTTCGAATGGCGCTGTTTAAACTGAGGCCGTTTCATCTGATGGCGTTTATTTTGAAGCCGGAGACCGTTTGAAGGTTTGACGGAGGTTTGTCTGAGGCATGATGCCGTTTTGTCTGACACCTGATACCTCACTCTGAGACCTGAGGATGCCATAAAATATACACTGTAGTCGTGGCTTGACAAAGAGGAACTGGCAAAAAAAGATGGTGAAGGATCTCAGATTTATGAGAAGGAGAAGGTTCTCCCGAAGGGGGAGCGAGGGCATTGTAATCGGGTCCGTCCGTCTGTACGCATATTGAGGGTTTGGAGCACAATGGTTATATATCCATTTTGGAGATTTTGAGAAAAATTTATTTTTAGGTTTCCAAGTGTTCTATTAAATCAGGAATTTTAATTTTTTTTTACCAGTCACTATTTTGCTGCATGGTTCAGAAGTATATTGAACACCTACATTTTTGTAGGAGTGAAACCGCAACATCATGGTCAAAATTGCCAAAAATGGACAGGTTACCTCAATGCTCCAACAAATTCTAGCGCATGATGTGACGTAACACAATGGTGATTGGTTGAAGGTAAATTTGTTTGCAATTGAAGACAGACTGTTCTGTCATAAAATTCATATTAATTCATCAAAATGTCAATGTTGAATTCATTTAAGGAGTTGTTGGACATATCACAAAATGAAAATGTGAATGCAGATGGACATATAGCTATTGTGCTCAGTGGATTAACTGATATAAAGCTGATTATAAACCGCACATTTTGGACATATAATCATTGTGCTACAAACCCTCGATATCTTAAAAACTATCGGCACGATTTACATAAAACTTTCACAGCAGAAAGGTCCTACCCGTGGCTCGGCCCTCCTCTAACGTCAGACTGCTAGGTCAAGAATCAAAGTCACAAACAAATGTCAAATGGGTGAGGGTTTGCAATCTGGTTGTCTTGTTGTCTGTTCAGAAGACAGCCTGCTAGCTGCCTCAGCACGTGACTTTTAAAAATCCAGTCTTATGCATATGATGCACAAGACCTCGTTGTTGCTATATTCTGAGAAATAAATGTTTTGTTCATAAAAAGGTGTAATTTTTTGGGTTTTGTGTTTGAAAAATTCAGGGCTGACAAAAACTCAGCCGGGCTGACAGATTTTGGGGTCTGTCAGCCCAGCTGGCTGACAGCTGTAAAAGTAAACGTCGAACCCTGGTAGTGGGAAACTAGGTCACAATATACTGCCAACATGGTCAAGGTTGATGATTCATGAGATGTGCCAACAATATCTTTTCCTGGCCTTTTGACCAGGAACAGGCTCCATGCTTGGTGCGATCTTAGCATATTATCTGCTGTACAGACGAACCTGAAATTCATGGACGCAGTACAAAATCGTGGAATATGACCATCAAAAAATCATGCTGCCTCTCCCTCAATTTGAAGTACAAAAGATCTGAGGGATTCTAAATCAATGGTATTCCGTTTTCCTGGTAACAACAGAGTGCTACCACATGTCTCAATAAATAGTGTGTATATGCTGAGACTGCGTCTTGACCAACTGTATTGCATCACTTGGAGTCCTTGCAAATTTATTCTTATTGAGTTCCAGCGAATTGACAGTATCCTTGCTTAAGACATACTTGGGCCCTAATTTCAGTGCTTGGTTATACCTCATTTGGTAGGAATCATAAAGAACATAATCTATTGGCACACATGGTAGTATAACATGGGATGCCTGATCTTGCATGGAGAGGTCAACCTTAACAACGTTGACAGCATGGGCTCTAATTTCTTGGCGCAGCGCAGGTGGCATAGTGTGGCGCAGCCCACGCAGTGGTAATTTTGTCCGGTGCAGCCCGCGCAGTGGTAATTTTGTGAGGTGCAACACCGTGCGCAGTCTTTGGTAGACGAACGTGCGCCAAGATGGGTGTGGCGGCTTAGTAGGGGGAGGTGTCACATATTCATCAAGACGCAGTGACAATTTCGTAGAAAAAGTCTCCGCTGGAGTTGCGCAGAAAACTTGCCTGGTTTAATTTCTGTGCCGTGGTAATTAGGCTGACTGGCGCACAATGCGCACACGTCACCGAAATCTCGCAGGCAGGTTTCCAGAATGTCAGGCACATTTCAATGCAATAAATAATTACAGGAAGCACTATTTAATGTCACTATCTGAATAAGGACATAAATTATAGTATCTACATCGATTGTCCTGATGTCAGATTAAAGGCGGTTGGCACGTGTAATGGAAACTTGACCTGGCTTAATCAACGCAACTGAATCTGTGATGCAAACAAACGACTTCACATCTTTCTCAGCCAACCACAAACTATATATATATATATATATATAGCATGCTTGCGTTCTATGCTCAGTACAGCTGCTTGCACACTGGACACGAAACAAATTTTTCGCATGACTGATTACAGACAAAGTCAATGCAAAGACGCAATAGTCGGACAGGGTTTTAATATAACTCCATGCCCGAAAGTCATAGTTCTAATTTTTCAGAGTATTCCAGGAATCATTAGAATTGCAAACTTGACCATGTTTGTGTTTGACCTTTACAAAATGCAAATTGATAGCCATCGACTTTTCTTGGTCTTTTTAGCCTATTTGTCTGTTTTCTTCCGTTGAAGATAGACAACAGTCTTTATTCGGTCTATCTTTTGAAAATTAGTCAGATGGATCGAACAGATTCACGCTTTATTTCCACACCAGAGATAAAATAGTGCTTGTAGTCAGTGAGCAAATCAATTCCATGACCATTGACAGTGTGAATAAATTATCGCATGCACGATCAAGACTGTCCGACGCTAAATGCAAATTACTCCATGTCCACCAGCCAGCAAAAAGTAAAAGTATTGATATGAGAACAGATCTATAACGAAATAAAGAATAAAAATATATCACCAACGGGACATCCAACAAAGATGACCCGCCAATAAATAAATCACGGTCTTCATTGGATGTTGTTGTTAAAATGTTTTTTTTTATTCTTTATTTCATAATCAATCTGTTCTAATCGTCCCCTTTTTTTTTTGGCTGTCAGACACGGAGGCTTTTTATATTGTCCCGCGCCAATGTCGACTCACTTTATTGGGCAGAGAAACATTGATTGAAATTCTTGGTACTCTTCTTGAACAACTGAGCCCTCTTATCAAAACATTTACACTTAATATCTAAAAGAGTCAGTAGATTTGAACAAATTAAAAACAATAATCGACTGTCGGACACAGAGATATATTAAAACCCTGTCAGACTTTCGGAGACGAGACACTACGCTGAACGCAACCTGTAGTGCGAAAAATTTGTTTCGCATCCAGTGTGCAAGCAGCTTAATACTAGGCTTCTATTATTTTCACTTAGGTTTTATTGTTTTTAGTGGGGGAGAGGAATACAGCCTGATTGCTGTGATCTCGTACTGAGTTAAGATCACATATTGAAATTAACTGTGTAATGCATCTTACATTGTTGCCCATGCATGTTAATGACAAAATTTTAAGCAGCAACATGGTGTAATAATAGGAACACCCTATCCATAGTATCTCTTCCCAATGATGCAGGCAGCAGAAATAAATGAGCAACCGTCGTATTTCATTCCAACTTCATAAGTTTGAATGATCTGACGTAGTTTTCGTTTTGAAAATCCATTCAAGTTCGCTAATGGTAATAATTTGAGAATGCCTCGCATTCGTAATGCTTAATATAGACGTTAGCGGTGCAGAAAACAAGCCTGAAGCAGCAAAGTAAAATGCAATATTAACGCATCATGTAGATAAAAGACAGAGGCTTCTTTATTTCAACACTTTAATGATGAGGAGAGGAGCTCATTTTATTGGTGAAGACTTGACTCGGCTGTGTTAAACCCACTTAAGCATTTTCTCCTACCTCTTTGTTCCTTGCGCCGGAAGGCGGGGCAGAGGTGGGACAGAGGAATACTTGCGCCAGGCTACGCCGGGCAAGAAATTGCAACATACACCTGGACACACCCCGTTGGCGCGGCACTCGCACTATTCGCCGCGCCTACGCCTGGTCTACGAATTTAGAACCCACTGTTGTAACCTGGTTTCCCACTACTTTTGGTCATGGTTTTGTTATGGTGTAAAAGTGGTTAAAGTTCCAAATTAATTTTATTTTCTTATTGTCCAGCTCATGAGCTTGTATTGTCTTTTCATCTAATTATGTATTTTCTATTTCTTTTTTCTACCGTTTTTACTCTTCTAGCTCTATCTTATTAAATGACAATTTTTATTGCCCTGCGCACATTTGTCTCCGATTTTAAAATTTTTAAAAAATTCTTAAATTGATTTTTTTTTTTTAAATTGATGATTAAGTTGTTTTGTAAATTGGTTTCGTTCTCTTATTTCTTATTTTTACTGTTTACATTTTTCTGCCTCATTATCGGCTTGTCAATCAATTGTGAAGCACTTTGAGCTGCACTAACCTGCATGAGAGGAGCTACATTTTAACGGTAAATAAAGTTTGATTGATTGATAGTCCCCAAAATGGCTTATGAGGTAAAAAAAAAAAAAAAAACTCCCAGTCGGGAGAAAAATCTTCAAACATAGGTGAGAAAAAACTCTTCTGTGGGAAGAAATCTCAGGAGGAACCCACCTGTAGTGGGGGAGCCCATCTGGCTGTTTTAGTGAATGTTTACAGGTTTTAGTAATTGCAAGTTTTCATTCATATGACATGGACCGTGACAATGGTTGTTATTCAATTCATTTAAATTTTATTTGCATAGCACTTTTCATGGACTGTCACAAATTAAATAATAACTTTATGGAGCACCTTTTAAAAACACAGTTTCCAAAGTGCTTTGACAGACAAAGCAATGCAGAAAAACAAACAAAGCTTAAGAGCAAAGAAATGCCTGAAGGCAGGAGTAGAGGGCAGATAAAATTCAATCAGAATATACAATGAAGAAAAATAACAAATGGAAATACTCAGAGGTTAAAAAATTAATAAATAAATAATAAATAAAATAAAAATACATACATAAATAAATATGTATAAAAAATAAATACATACATTTAAAGTATATATATTTAATTAATTTTTATTATTTTTATTCTAGTTTAAAACTTGTTATTCCTTTAATCTGAAATTGTTTTTTGGGTCTTTAGTTTATTTTATTTGTGCTGTTTATTTTTAACCTTCCATTTTAATTGTTTTATTGTAATCAAGGCGCCCCTGCAAAAGAGACCTCTGTCACAGTGGGACTTCCCTGCAATAAAGGTTGAAGAAAGAAAGGCTGAAGAAGAATTTCCATGTTACAGCAGATAAAAATATGCCCAGTATTGAATCTATGGAAGAAATCAAAAAATCATTAAAATTCACAAATCAACACTTCCAAATTCTTTGAACAAGCTTGGTGCACCTCGGAAGCTCCAATACAAATATGAAGTCATTCTGGCAAAATGCTCCTACGAGTATGTGAAAATGAAAATTGGTTTGTTGCATTTGAATTCAAAGGACATGGTTCACTAACCATCAAAATTGGCCCTGTCTAAAAACTAATAATCATTGGTGTCATTTATTGACATAATAGCCAAAATGTAAAAAAATGAATGTTATAAGCCTTACTGCCCCATGGTTGCTATGGCAACGGAACAGGAAATTGCACCATGCAAAATGTCATTATTTGGCATATTTTCAATCCCAAGAGCAAAAGAGTTCAATATATTGTCTTATAAACCATGTATATCAATTATTATATAAATAATTAACAATTCAACATTACCAGGATGTCTGGCCCATGGTTGCCATGGCAACAGGAGAGGAAATTGTTCCATTCAAAATGTCATTATTTGGCATATTTTCAAACCGAAAAGCAAAGGAGTCCAAGATAATGTCTTATTAGTAATGCATGTTAATTATTATTTATCAGGGTGGGTGGGTAGGAAGGTAGTAGGGGTGGGTTGATTCTGAATCGCGATTTTTTTAAGGCGTAGTACCACCACCTGTTGCCGTGGGGCGAACATCCGAGCTTTCCCTCTTCCTTAATTAAACCAGACGCAGCCTTGAACGAAAGTGCCAAACATCAAAGGGCGTGAGAAATGCTTCCGGAAAAAACTTGACTGACATCATTATTTTTCGGCTACGTGCTGAAAGGAGCCGAGCAAATGAAAACAGAATCATCTCCTATTAACCAATTAGGCAACTCGAAGAAAAGTAAACCTGTTCCCGTTTACTTCGCTTGATTAGCGATCAAATGTGGATTCGTTTACTCTGTAAGTTGAATGAGTAGAGCTGTTTATTAAGACATGTTTGATTGCTGCATTTAGAAATTTAAATGGCACAGATTTGCATAAACACAATTGCCATGGCCACACCATTTCGTGCGAGTGTGATAATTCATAGCGATCTCACGTTCATGTTTCATCTGCTTTTCAGAATTTTTTCCAGCCTGTGTATTTTTTAGAATCCAGGGCGATCTTTACAAATCTGTTTTAAATTCATCTTGAATAATGTCTTAAAATGCTACAATGAGAGATGTAATTCAGAGGAAGATTTTTTTTTCTAATTATTCAAATTATTGGCATTCTTTCAATCTAACAAGCCCAGTTAGGTTTTTCTGCTTTTCGCCATCACATCTTAATCTTTATAGGCTACTGAAATTGCTTGATTGTTATTTAAGCCAAGTACACGGGAGCAGATTTAGGGAAGGGAGGAGCGCCTGCGATTAGCGAAATCTAAACTCAGGCTTCTTCCCAACGGCATTTTAAATCGTTTTAGCCGCTTCAGGTGTGTGTTTCAAGAAATTACGTGTGACTGCCTACACACCCCATGACTGCAAGTGGTCTCATGACACTTTAAAAAAATCCTCGTCTTTTTAGAAGATCTATAATGATATGATAAAAATAAAGAAATTTATTTTCAGATCGCCCTGGATTTCAAGCATCAAAAAATACACAAGGTGGAAAACATTCTGCAATGCGGATGAAACGTGAATGGGAGAAATAAATTATGAAAATCATACCACAAAATGGTAAGGCAATGGCAATCGTGTTCATGCTGTGCTGTTCTATGTCCATTTAAATTTCATAATGTGGCAATCAAACTTGCTGCCTTAATAAAGAGCTCTAGTCATCCAGCAAAGTAAATAAGTGAATCCCATGTTTGATTGCTAATTGAGCAAAGTAAACAGGGACATGATTAAAGTAGCCTAATTATTGAAAAGGAGACAGTTCTGTAGTCCTTTACTTGCTCCATGCAGCAAGTTTTTTTTTTTTCCCCGGAAGCACTTCTCACGCCCTTTGATGTTTGGCACCTTCGTTCAAGGCTGCGTCTGGTTTAATAAAGGAAGAGGGAAAGCTCGTATGTTCGCCCCACGGCAACAGGTGGTGGTACTACGCCTTAAAAAAATCGCGATTCAGAATCGACCCACCCCTAGTAGGTAGGTAGGAACATAATTTTATTTTTTAAAAATATTTTAATGCAGTACTTAATAAAATTTGAAACCACAATAAAACCACTCTATAGGCCCTATATTCAAATCTCTACAGTAATCTCAAAAATTATTTTTTTTTGTCCAAAAAGTGTGCAACGACAGTAGGCAAGATACCTTTAGCAATCAAAAACGCCAATAAAATGTTTAGGGTAGGGGGAAAATAGGGACTGTCGGGTAATAGGAATCACGGGTATTTTTTTCTATGCCTTATCACACTTATACTGGAGCAAAATTATATTTGTCTTTTATATTTCTGAATTAATTATGCTACCCATTAATTATATTAAAAACAAAATTAAGGTCAGATTCAATTCAGTTCACAAACTTCAAAGCTGCATAATATGATGCGTGCTCAAGGGCCGAGCTGATTGGGGGCGAAATGTCGGGCATCGATCGGGCATCAGATAGCCTATAGGCCTATCTTATTTTTCAAAGAGTTATTTATTGGTTCTACATCTCTACCAGAACTCAGAATATCCGTATATGAACAGATTTTTATAGATTTTGCATAGATAAAACTTACCTTTCCTCGTGTATCTGTAGTTCATCTGGGTTCACCTGGAGCATTTCCTCATCGAATCATTGTCGAAAGACGAAACTGGGTCATCGCGCCGAAAAGCCTGACGCCACTGATTATCTGGCTCCTACATTGAGTAATTAGGCCTAACACTCAACGACACTAAACCATTTACTCGATATTTACATATCAGACATATTAGAGAAGAATCATCATTCAAAATATTATGCGTCAACAAAGCAGGAAATGCGAACAGCTGTACATCAAAGAACGCCGCTTAGGCAAGAGGTGCAATTGAAAAGTTGGACTTCAATATGTAATACGATTCGTGCCTCGTGTTGAATCCTTAGCGAAAAACACACAATCCACACATTTGTTTGATTACACATAAAAATACTTACAGTTGTATGAAATAACGTCACATTTTAAGTTATTATTTTAAAAAAATCACGAAATTCAATTTTATTTCCGTTTGTAAATGCCAATCCCACATTTATATATTTTGCGTAACTAAGCGCGTCACTAATGTAAACTACTCATTTTTCGAAATTAAACTCGGGCGGCAGGCCTCGCCCACAATACAACCTACTCAAATAAGTAAAAAATTTATAATAGATTTGATTGATATATAAATGATTTTGGGCGAAGTATGCCGCCCACGCGAAAAACTGATTTGAACGTCGTCTTTTTCGCTCTAAATCTCTTGAAGTGAAGTCATTGCCAAGTTGAAGCATCCGTAAAATCAATTTTGGGTCTTGGTAACCAACGGCAAGTTTATTGTTGGACAGCATATATCTCTAACGATTGATTCGACAAATGAAAATTGTTCAAGGTTGTGTTTGGTAATTCACGAAAATACAGGGCCAGTTATGTGGGTTAGTGAACCTAACCTAAACCTAAACCTAACCTAAATCCCTTTAACTTGCTTTAATACTGTACTCTGTAGGCTTCCATATGTGGGACTTGTAGCATTTGTATGTAAAGCGACTTGATGGTTTTACTTTTTACAAAGAATTTGGTTCAGTGCATTGCGCACATTTATAGACTGGGAGAGGATGCACTTGCTCAACCGCTGGCCCATCTGAGCATGCAGTGCGTGACACAGTGATACTGTTTGGGCTCTGTTGAGAGGAGATGCAAGCAGCTTCCACAGTAATGGTAGGACCTTCTGCTCCACCAGCTGCGGCTTCCTCGGGTACAAGTCTGTCACTATACCTGAAGCAAAGACCAGCAACAAAGGAAACAAGCGGTCAGCAAGCCATTTCCCACGCCCATTCCCTAACCATATCGCCAAGGCAACTGTAATACCAGTATAAACTAGGACTTCCAGGAGGCTATATGAGTGAGTTCCTAAAAGGTGCTATGTGCAACTTCCAACAATTCCTTGTCATTGCTGATGGCGGTTGCCATTCTGTGAATTGCAGTTTGCTTTCTGTTGCTCATGCGCACTCACCGGACTGAGTGTGATATACTGTATATAAAATGTGTTGCCACACTTGATTATTGAAGTGACAGCTTCCATTGCAACTCTCATTTTGCCAAATCCATGCTTTACTGTCTCGGCATAATTGAATTGAGGAAATTAAATCTTACCGCCAAACTAATGTCAGTTACAAACACAAGGTATGTGCAGAATGAGTAACATTAGTTTGGGGGTAATGCACATGAAATGTAGCTTCGAAATAACGCAACAGGTTGAGAAGACCAAATGTTTTTGACATCATCTCGGAGCATAGTCCATGTGCCCATCCTTTCATGAATCAGTACTTTGCCTGGCTGAACCATTTCAGCTTACCTTTGCTTATTTCACTGTTACTGTCACCAATAGTTTGCAGAGGTTAGTGGACTTTCTAGGCGAAGTTTGTTAGCTAGTGTTGCACACTAGGCACTAAAGTAGAGTGAAGACAGGCAGACGACACACTTGGGACATAAATGTCACTGCCTTCAGATTTTCATGGCAGATTCGATGAATGCCTCCACGTAAAAATCACTCCGCAGGCTACTACAGGCAAACAAGAGAGTTGGGAAAGGTCCAATTTTTTAAGTTAAAATACATTCACACATCAGCAATAGAGAGGGAATAATACATCTAAAAAGTTGCACACAGCACCATTAAGTAAATCCTGTTCAAAGGACATCCATTCACCTGTTAGTATTCACTTAAACCTCTGTAAAGCACAACTGAATAAACAGCAAGAGAAAAGTAATGTCAAATAAGCAAGAATGGGTTTGAGATGAAAATAAATAAAACAGTGCTGCTCAAGGAACAGGATGATTCACCACTGTCTTATTCACTGGAAAATCCAAATGAAAATTCTGCTTCTGCTAGGGCGCAGTAAGTTACCAGTCAGCATATTAATCAGGACCCCCCTCGCTTTCCCAGGCTGGGTCTGGGCCTTGGAGCACAGCACTGGGAGCAGCAGACAGTTATCTACAAGAGAAGAGCAAGAATTTCCAGTGGGGATGTCACCATACCAATTTCCATCTCCCATACCAATATCAGTGTCAGAACCTTGAGTATCGGCTAATATTGATAACAATCAAATAACACACCATTTGTACACCCCCACAAACAATTATTTGCTAGGCACAGGACAGTTACAGCAGCCGCAATTGACAAGCCCGTTCTGCACATGCGTATTTTTGCATATTCCTGCCATAACTGCAACCAGCTATGCAAGTGACTAACCCTGACCCTAACCATTGTCCCCTTATGCGCATGTTCAAATGGCTGCCATAACTCCAGTGCAATTATAAATATGTTACAGCTGCCGTAAGAGTAGACAGTGCGTATTTTATGTTAATACAATAATTTGTATGGATGTGCTTTGATTAATATAGCTACCTAAAAAACTCGGGCTCAAACCACAAAACAAATATTCTACTTCCCTAGAGATGGAATGCATAGCTCACAAAATTCAAACATAAATGGAATAAATTGTATGGAACAACTGATATAACACAAACAAGAACACAAACTCTGTCACACACTGCAGGCTGAGGCCATCAACTGAATATTAAGACGGACATCCCATATCCACTTTCTCCCAATGTACCAAAATGTTTCAAAATATACCGGACACAACCGCTGTTATCTTAGGGCAGGCAAAGTCTTTTGTAACCAGAGTCTGGGCAGTAGTGATTTGGGGGCTAAGCCGCAGGATCGAGGTCCTGCTCGTACATCTGCCTGACTCAATTGTTAGCAGACCCCCCTAACGTTTGACTTGACCTGGTTGCTGAAATGTTACCAGTCTTTGCTGCTGATTGTACACAATGGCTGAAGGCTAATTAAGGCTGTGATCAGATACAACGCAGTTTTGAGCGCTCCGGCGACTTTCATTAAATAAATAACTTTCAATGGTTCGGACACGTATGGATGCAACAGGTGCGCCTCTTTGCGCCCCACGCTTGGACGCACTCGACGCCATTGCGCAAAAAGGTGCGTCAAGTTGAAAATGTGTCGATTTTTGCCGCAGTGTGTCACATCAACTGTCATGCCGTAGTCAACAATCACTGAAATCTATTGAAAGCAGAAACTAAGTTCTAAAAACAGAAGGTTCACGAAGTGAGATAGGGGAGCGTTACTTAGCAGCCGCAGAAAAGACGCAAATGTAGGCTTAAAAAAAGTCATGACAGATGCGTCTCACGCTTCCAAACAGATAAATGGCGTTTAGTGTGATTTAGTGTTTGAATTTTGTGAAGTTGGGACGTAAGTAGGGATGCATTGATGTTAAACAGTGGTGAACAGTTGACTGTAAAAACTTTTTTGGATTCTTTTTGCAGGCAACAAATAGCTTATTTTCAATATGCTATCAAATTGACAGAACCTCAAGTTATGTATGACAATTTTTTCTATTTAGTTGAGTGTGGATGTACTTTTAAAGTCAGTCTTCTTGATTTTACTTGCATCCTCCATGATTTGCCTACTTTATCTTTGGAATTAGGCTTGTAGGTTCTTAGCACAATAGCTTGTCCACAGGATTAAAAATTCAGTAAACCAAAGCAGTTGTACACTGAAACGCATTTTCACGCTTCACAGACTTGATTGAACTTCAGTACCTAATTATGTGGTCAATTGAACAACAGGCTGAATTTGCACCACAACATTTGGCTCACTTTGCCCTTTAGCCACCATTTTGGGAAAAAACGTAAGCAATTCAGCCGAATCTTCAGCCAAGTTATTCACATGGTTTAACACTTTGGCAAATCATTGACATTAATAATATATATTTTCAGACCTGAATAAATCCATTTAGAAATAACAGGCCAAAAGGAAGGACTGCGTGATGGAAATTAAAAGCAGTGAAAAAATTTAAAATATTGCACACACTTCAAAATGATGATTTTTTTAGGTGCACCTTTGTTAATTGGCAAAAATAAGTTTTGCAAATGGGAGCGTTCCGATTGACATCAACAGTAGGTAATACACTGACTACGGATAAGTACATTACAAAACCCTACTTAAAAAAATTATACCTAACCCTTGAACAAGCCTTCAATCATAGTCGAACCATTCAATATGGACTTTGGTAGAACCTATCCCTAAGAATAATCAACGGCATTGACTGATCACATTAGAGCGGCCAGACTACATCAAAAGTTCAGGGGGGGGCGTGCAAGCGATTGAGGCAGTCAGGTGTCTAGGCCTCGATACTGCAGATAACCCCCAGTTACAACTGCAATGACTCTGGCTCCAAAATACATCCCCAGCACAGAAAGACAGCATTGGACTCAGTGATATTTTCGTGCCATTTTTGCAGGGTGGGAGGAAGTAGAGAAAGATCTTCCCCGCCTTTTTGTGTTCCTGAGCTCACCATTGCTTTCCTTCTTCTTGAGAATACATCAGAAAGGTCAGTTGGCCATAGAGAAGGGTTTAGCTTTTCCTCAGGTGGGTTTGTTTTGATTTTTCAGCCTAATAATGGCTTGAAATACTGGCGCGGACAGATCTTAGGATTTCATATTGAGAGTTAACAGCAACAGACTCCAAATGAAAATTCAACTCTTGAAGTCAACTGTGGGCCTTTCATGTGTTCAGTTTTAAATGGAAGTACTGGGAGTCAAATACACCTGACCATGGAACTGTAGAGCATCCAACTGTCCCAATACTTTTGCTCTCGGAAAAAAGGGAGGACCTCTTAAAAATGATGTAATTCCTACACCTTCCATCCAATTTCTGATGTGTTATCCCTCAAACTGAGGATGAATGTCCACTTTGAACTTGCATTCATTAATTCATTTCAACTCCAATATCCTATGGTCGACAGCTAAGATAATAACATTGTCAATGTCCAAATATCCATGGTTCTAACAGTATTTGACAGTCCACCTTCAGTGTACTGCAATTGTGACCATTTGCAGTTCACTGTTGGCCAGTATTTGTAAAAGAACACACCATTTCCTGTTGCAAGTAGGCAAACAACATAGAAAGCTTAAAGAAAGCATGTGATTTGCTTTTTTTTTTTTGGAGCTGGTATACTGACAAACAAAACTAATGAGAAATGCGGGCAGAAGCAAGATAAATCCTTGCCGGAGCAGGTGAGCTTGATACTGAAATATCCCATATGCACAGTCCTCTTGCTGTGAAGTGCAGCTACATGGATTAGCATATTGCAGATTTTCGGGCTAGATTTGGCATTGTTTTGTACTGAATTATAACCCTTATTTTCTTTCCCCTAAATCTCATCCAGTGTTCATGGCCAGACCAACGCTGATACTGAATATCAGATCAACATATACCTATTTTTGCAGTTTCTCTGATCAGGACTCTGATGGTGACGGGACACCTAAAACGGGTTGCAAAGACTTGAGGTCCCTTACCCAGGTGTTCAATGAGAGAATTCAGCGCATCAACAGCACAACGGTGAATGACTTCAATTTTGCTGTTCAGGTGATTGTCCACAATAGCTGGCACCAGTATGTTCAGGACCCGCGGCAAGCTGTCCTGCAGCAAGGGGATCATGACTTGCAGGGCCTCCAGAGTATGCTGATTGATCTTTCGGTTTGACTCCCGCAGTCTCTCCGCAATACTGTCAAAAACCTTATGTAGGGAGACAGCAGAGTCAGACTAGTCCATCATACAGCACAAAATACACAGTCACTGTCACAGATTTCGAGTGGCGCGTGATTGACTCTCGGTTCACTCAGGCAGGGAGGATTTTAGGCAATGGGCCGAGGCAGTGTATCTGCTTTAGTTTTTGAATATAACAATCCTCATTGAGGGAAGAACAGGATTTGTACAGTCACAAAGATTTTTTTTTTTGTAATCACATTATGGTTGTTGGCAGTCGCAACTACTGCACATTTATCAAAAAATCTTGTGAATGTGCATGTGAATTTTGGTAAATTTGAAGCTGAACATTACAGCGTACTATATCAGTTGAATCAATTGCATGCCAAGATACTGACGGAGGACTGTTATTAACCCATCAAATTCAGCACAGCTGTTTTTTTGAAGACGCAGCTGTTGGACGGAAAACATTAGAGAGGTAGAGGTTTTTTGGCATTCACCAGAGGGACATGACCTACACAGCACATGTTCAACAATTTTTAGTCCACATATGCTGCATATTTATTGAAAACGAAAGCAAACAATGGCTCAAGAGAAGGCTATATTATTTTGAATATTTTGAAAGGAAACACTTTCCTGGCAAATATCGGTGAGTGAAAGCTACGAGAAAGACAAAACTGTGCAAAAAGCTCACAATTACACGCAATGTGCCACCCTCCTTCCTGCGAATGCCAAAAAGCCTCTACCTGTTAGAACATAAACGCAGAATCGCTCTAGGAGTGAGGGTATTAATTTCATTGGAAAATGCTGCTTACAGTATATGACTTGTTTTTTATATACAACATCTTGTTCAAATGTATTGCAACCTGTATTAATATAAAAGAGGGCATTTGGGCTCACGCTAGCAAAAATCTTGCAGCCTACGGGTGATGTGAAGTTGCAATGGTCTGCATCTAGCTATAGCTCATTAGCTAATGTCAGTTTTCTCAAATTGATACGCCGTTATACATCACCTTACAGGCATTATAAATAATCTGAATTGTCAAAGTTAAGTGTGTGGCAAATTTGCCACGGGCTATCATCACTTAATAGTAACGTTAGTCTCATAAACCAGCAAATGATGGTTAGTGTAAAACTGTGGTGTGTAAAACTGATTTTACTTTTGCCTCTCATCTGTCAGAGTCAGGTGGGAAAGAACGCAGTGATGTGATTTAGCAAATAGATCAGCTTCTCAATCATCAAACTAAGCTTTCTGAGGACAAGGGTGCAATAGTACACCTGGAATTTTATATTGCTAATCTGAGGAGAAGGAAACAGAAAGCACAACTTGGATTCTCAAAAATGTCACATAAAATCATTGACTTGCACCTAATTTCAATTTCTATGTTTCCTCTGCAGATTCACCTATTTGACCACCAGCTCACTGTATTAGCTTACATCCAGTTTGACCAGCTATAAGTGTCCAAAAAATTGGATACCAATTGACAAAAAAAGTGCCAACTAATTTTTCTTCATTTGTTGAAACCTGCAGAAGTGACAAAAAATTTGGTTCCTCTCCCAATAGGGATTGTTTAAGTGAATGAAATCTACCGTTGGCCCACTAGTGGGGCAGATTAAGTCAATATTCCATAAGAATCTTTCACTTGGTGATACAAGCATCAAATTTGGCAGAAATGATGTCCAGGATGTACTTTTTAAGGAAAGTACTTTATCCAGCAGAAAATCCAAGATGGCTGCCAGTTTTCAAAATGGCCACCTCGTCAAATGCAAAAAATGGTTTTTGAAGTAGAACTTGAATAAACAGAAATGTGTTAACGACCCAAACATCAAAATGAATGTATTTTGAGTGGAGGAACTCAGTGGTGTCAATTGAATTCCAATCTGGCCACCAGTTTTCAAGATGGCAGCTATTACGTGACTCAAAGAATTAGCGTTTTCGAAAGCTGTCTGATCACAGATATTGTATTTAGTCAAAGGGCAATACCCATGATCATTCATTGAAATGCTGTGGTCTAGCCTAGCACTATTGGTTTGTATTATTTTATAAGAGTGATGTCAAAGCACAACCAGGGCACACTGGTGACATCACTGCTGTGAGACTCAGCATGGGGCTCAGTGTCGGCTTGTAGTGTACTAGCTGTAGTTGTAGTTCACTAACTGTTGTAGTGGTGTACTCACTGTAATTTGTAGTATACTTAAGTGTCCCAAATGCTATCTAATAAGCCCCAATATATATCTCAACTAGAAGTTTAGTTAATTGTAGTATTGTAGTTAGATATTGAATTGACAGGATGTACCAGCGCAGGAGAGCCGAGCCAAGGGTAAAGGGGCTTCAGTTACCTGGATAGTGTACAGATCGTACGGGACTTAAATGGCACTGAATGAACGATCGGGCTAGGTGTAGGGCATCAGATGCTTGAACCTAGTTGCATTCCATATTTCAATGTGCTTTGATGTTTTGTACGATTGGGTGGTGAAAGTTTAGCCCCTCGGCCTTTAACCATAAAACACAAGATGTCTGCCATTACAGCTCACAGGCTGTAATTGAGATTGATATTGTTTGTTTGATGTATATGCTGTCTATGCGGTTTTACACGGTAGCGCTGGTACCATGTTTTTATAGGTACCTTACATTGTACTCTTGGCCTTCGGGCCTTATATATGAATAAAAAAATAAAAAAAAAGCTGAAGATGTCTGCATTGAGTTGCACTACTAAAACTGACTGGAGGAAGTGTTGCCTCTGTCAGATAGATATGAAAGAGGAGTATGAGTGTAGTTCTGATGGCTATTCCTTGATAGCCAAAAACATATCACAGTTTCAGGCAATCAACCTGTTGCCCATCAGGTTAGACCCATCGAGATTGGATGATGGAGGTGGTATTGAGGATATCACCAAAGTATCACCAAAATTGTTGCCAAATGTTTAGCAACTGCATCCTCGAGCATGCTACTAAAAGAGTAGCTGGAATTCAGAATGATCCTGGTGAAGGACACTCAAAAATGCGAAGGACTAGCATTGAAGTGCAGCGGTGTTTCTTATGTGAAAAGATGGAACCAACATTAGAGCTGCAACAAGCCATGACCATGCAGCTAAATGAGTGGCTCAATTGGATTTCTCACACTCAAAAACATATGTTTCAACATATAGACCATCAAAATAGGATTATTCAATCAATATATAGTTCAAACACCTTTTAAAACCACTTCGAATGGTGGCCATCTTGAAAAATGGTGGCCATTTTGTTTTTTCAAGTGGATAATGTACTTTTCTGAGTGAGTAGGTTCTGAAGCACTTGTGTGGCAAATTTGGTGCTTGTATTACCAAGTGAAATATTGCTGAAACAATCTGCCCCACTACACCGCTTATTGCTTTCGGCTTGGAAGCAAGCATTTGACTGCACACGACTGACTTCAACTGCCCTTTAAGCTGATCATGAACTCTTCCTCCAACTGATATACATAAAAGGCTACCTTGCAAAATCCAACATGAGAAAAAATGGTGGCACACATCATTCAGGGAAAGCACAAGCCGGTTTTCACGCTCCTAAATCAACAATAAAACTAGCAACAATCAAGTTAAGACTTGCACAGAGAAGAAAGGCCCATGTGAACCTGTCTGAGTGAACTCACTGGAAATATGCACTCCACCACCAAGTCTGGTTCCTCCCTGCAGTCTGAAACTATTTTGTCAATGGCCTTCATGCGTTGCTTAAAGTCTTTAGATGCCATCTGGTGCTTCAATGCTGTGATATACTCTTCTTTCCTGGCTGTGCATAACTGTGTGCCCTGAACTGAAACTGGACTTCTGCCATCGTCAGCCATAGGGGTTTGGTTGCCTGGCTTTGTGCTTCTTGTCTCCATTTTGGGAGATTCCTGCCAAATACAGGAACCAGCAAGGTTAGAGGTAACTGACAATGCTTCTGCAGTGAGGGGAAAATAAACCACACCACACACACATTATATATATATATATATATATATATATATATATATATATATTTTTATATATATATATATATATATATATATATATATATATATATATATATATATGCACACCGGACAAAAAAAGTTCAGGATCATGATTTTGATATGACAAATTTCTTAGGCAGAATCATAATTTTGATCATAATAGCCATCCGTTCTTTCCTCAACTCATCTCCAATAAAGCTGATTAGTTAATCTGTCTGTGCATTTCACGGTTAGGTCATCACATAAACGCAAAGCTCCATAGGGTCGAAAACAAAGAGTGCAAACAAGTCCAGTGAGTTGAGAATATCCTGATATTGAAAGTTTTTGAGGCTGATTTGGTTGTGTTTGTCCAAAAAAAAGTTTTGTGGGATATTTGTGATGAGGCGTCATTTATCGGGTCAGGAAGCTGCTCAAAGGGTGGGTATGCTGTCAGCAGGCCAAGTTCAGAGAGCTGTGGCTGGACATTTTAATGAGTCACAGAGTGTCATCTGAAGACTCTGAAATCGTTTCCTTGACACTGGCAATGTAGATGAAAGACTACTACTGGGTCGTCTAAGGTCAACTTCCGCCTGCCAGGACCGCTTTCTGGCGACTATGGCGCGCAGACAGGGGTTCGAGTCAGCTGTAAGCCTCAATAATGACTTCTGTTTAGCAAGTGGAGCGCAAGTAACGCCTCAGACTGTTAGAAACAGGCTCCATTCTGCAAACCTTCATGCTTACCGACCTGTTGTTACACCATTTTTGACAAGGCGGCACCAAATGGCAAGGTTAGACTTTGTGCAAAACCACGTCAATTGGCAACTCCGTCACTGGACTCCAGTCCTCTTCACAGATGAGTCTTGTTTCTGTGTTGACTTTCATTATGGCCTCAGGCGATTTTGGCATACAACTGTAGAATGCTACGCCGAATGTTGTGTTGGAGAACACCACCGCTTTAAAGGTGGTTCTGTCATGGTGTGGGCCGGCATCAGTATTGATGGGCAGACGGACTTACATGTGGTGAATGGCAACCTTACTGGTGTCAGATACAGGAACGAGATCCTGCACACAATTGTCAGGCTATATGCGGGTGCTATTGGAAATGACTTTGTGTTGATGGACGACAATGCACGCCTGCACAGAGCCAGAGTAGTCAACGATTATCTTGAGGCTGAGACAATTGACTGTATGGATTGACCCATTTGCTCTCCTGACTTAAAGCCTATCGAGCATTCCTGGAACATACTCCAGAGGACCGTTTCTGCTCGTCCAGTAGTTCCCGGCAACCGTCAGGAGCTCGATGTTGTACTCCACCAGGAATGGGCCCGAATTAAGCAAGACTCCTTCCGGCGGCTCATCTGAAGCATGCATACTGTGACAAGATCATCCATCCCCTTGCTCTGCCGTTTATGTGCAAACATGGCCCTGGCGTTCTCTTTCAATATGACAATGCCTGACCGCATGTGGTTCGAGTTGTGCAACAAACGCTAAACAACGTGAATGTGATCCCTTGAGCTGCTTTCTCTCCAGATCTCTCTCCAATCGAGCACCTGTGGGATGAGATGGAACGACGTCTCCGAAGTTGACCACATGCCCCAGAGACACTCCAGGAACTTAGTGACAGGCTCGTACAGATATGGAATGGTATCCCACAGGACTTTGTGAGACGTCTGATTCATTCCATGTGAAGATGATGTGTTGCTTGCATCGAAGCCAGAGTGGGACACACCCGTTACTGATGTGGAAATTTTAATTTACGCGTGTCCATGTTTCCCATGTCATGAAGTCATAATTGTAACCGATATGGCTTATTAAACCTCTGAACTTGTAACAGGAGTCTGTTTTTTCTTGGAACCACAAATTATTAGATTTAGGGATGTACCTTATTTGAGATTCATTTTTATATAGTGTTCCAGGAACTTTTTGTTGCTATAATACTACATTTTAATATATTTATCTCTCAATAAAACACCACCCGGACCTTTGCTCTGATGTGCTGTTCTTCTTGGCCCATGCTGTGTTGTTTGCTCTGAGCTGCAGTGAGACGGGTACCATGGCTAGCCATAGGGCCTTTGTTGCATGGCATTGTGCTTCTCGTCTGCATTTTTGGAGGTTCCTGCCAAATAAAGGAATCAGCAAGGCTAGAAATTACCTTCAGTACCACACCACAAATACATAATTCCATAAAATAAGTGAGGCCAGTCATTGTGCATCCTGTATGATAAATCTAGTAGGGCTGGGACGATTCTGAATCGATTCTTTTTTAAGGCGTAATACCACTATCTGTTGCCATGGGGAGAACATCCGAGCTTTCCCTTTTCCTTTATCAAACCCGACGCAGGTTGAACAAAAGTGCCAAACATCAAAGGTCATGTGAAATGCTTCCGGAAAAAAAAACTTGACCCCGACATCAGTTTTTCTCGGCGACATGCTGCACGGCGCCAAATAAAGGACAACAGAATCGTCTCCTATTAACCAATTAGGCTGCTCTAAGAAAAGAGACCTGTTCCTGTTTACTTGCTTGATCAGCAATCAAACGGTTGATGCGTTTACTATCTAAGTTGAATGAATGCTGTTTATTAAGACAGCGTGTTTGATAGCTGCATTTTGAAATTTAAATGGCCATAGAACAGCACAGCATGAACTCAATTTCCATTGCCACGCATTTCGTGCGACTGTGATAATTTATATCTCACGTTCGCGTTTCATCCACTTTTCAGAATGTTTTCCACCTTGTGTATTTTCTATAGGCTCAAAATCCACCAGATCTTATCACAAATCTGTTTTAAATTCATCTTTAATAATGTCCTAAAATGCTGAGAGATGCAATTCAAAGGAAGATTTTTTTTTTAATTATTGGCATTCTTTCACTGTAACAACGTAGACTAGTAAGGTTTGTCTGCTTTTCACCATCTCATCTTGATCGTTATAGGCTACTGAAATTGCTTGATTGTTATTTAGGACAAGTACATGGGAGCAGATTTAAGGAAGGGCGTAGCACCCGCAATTAGTGAAATCTAAACTCAGGCTTCTTCCCGACGGCATTTTAAATCGTGCTGCTTCAGGTGTGTCTGTTTCAAGAAATTACACGCGACCCCATTACGGCAAGTGGTCTTATCACACTTAAAAAAAACAAATTCTCGCTCAACATCACCACATCCCAACTCTGCATTTCATCTCTCATTGTAGTATTTTTAGGAGATCCATAATGATAAAACAAGTGTAGAAGCGAGCAGAGCTCACATACCCCCGCTTTATGTTTGAACGAATCTGGACGCACAGACACACAGATAGACGGACGGACGCGCGGAGCGCTACATACCCCCGACTACGTCTTAGCGGGGGTATAATAAAAATAAAGAGATTTGTATTCAGATCGCCCTGGATTTCAAACGCTAAAAAATACACAAGGTGGAATCATTCTGAAAAGTGGATGAAACGCGAACGTGAGATATAAATTATCACAATCACATGAAATGCGTGGCAATGGAAATCGAGTTCATGCTGTGCTGTTCTATGGCCATTTAAATTTCAAAATGCAGCTATCAAACACGCTGTCTTAATAAACAGCATTCATTCAACTTAGAGAGTAAACGCATCAACCATTTGACTGCTCATTAAGCAAGTAAACTGGAACAGGTCACTTTTCGTAGAGTAACCTAATTGGTTAATAGGAGACGATTCTGTAGTCCTTTACTTGGCTCTACGCACCATGTCGCCGAAAAAAACTGATGTCAGTGAAGTTTTTTTCCGGAAGCATTTCACATGCCCTTTGATGTTTGGCAATTTCGTTCAACCTGCGTCGGGTTTTATAAAGGAAAAAGGAAAGCTCGGATGTTCGCCCCATGGCAGCAATTAGTGGCACTACGCCTTAAAAAAAGAATCGATTCAGAATCGTCCCAGCCCTAAAATCTAGCCAATTCAAACCCGACAATCTCATCAGAGAGCATACCTGGACTTTCTTCACAATGCCCTTGACAGATGACATGTATTTTGCTGGCACGTATTTGCGCAGTGCTTCATCAAAACCGGGATGGGGTGCCATAAAAATAAGCACCTGGCGACCAAAGTGTCTGAAGAAAACCAAACTAAATTAGTCACCAGTACATAAAACAAGAAGCCAAAGCATCACTTGTTCAAAAAGAAGAACCGAGTCAGCCCACCAACTGATTTGGTCATAGAAAAGAGATCTGCTTTACCTGACTTCCTGCGAGGTGTCCTGAGCCAGCTGGGCAGCAATTGGCAGAAGACGATTCAGAATGTCATTTGTGTCCGAAAGTAGGACAGCTGTGTCAATCCTCTGCACCAGGGTAAATAAGTGCTGAGTAGCACACGCCCTCACTGCTGCAGTCTTGTGTCTACAAACCGGAAAAATCACAATAGTACGATTGTCAACTCAAGTCACTGAGATAAGCAGTCATACAGGCCAGTCAGTTTCGGTCAATAATCATAAGAACAATGCACTTTATATGCATAAGCAACAATTCATCGCCACTCGTTGGCACAGTGGCATAAAAAGCCCACTTTTGGGGAGGTGCGAGGTTAAAATGGTCTCCACTGAACCCAGAGTGCAGACGGTATTTCTGATATCTGCTTGGTTCACTAAAACATTTTATTTTCATTAAAGATCAGAGTTGTGCCCATTTTCCTTACACTAGTGAATGCAGGGTGTCTTTGCTATATTAGCTAATCTCTATAAAATGGTGAAAGTAGCCGCACCCTTGTAGCTCCAATGCAGCAATTTAACAAAACCGAGGTTTCAGCTGCAAGGATGCCTTCATCAGGGATAATCTATCAAAACAAATTGCTAAACAGATGCAGGCAATCTATGCCGCCAGACTGATTTCAGGACAGGAAAAAAATTGAACAATGAATTCAACAGAGAGACTACAGCAATTAAGTAAGCGGTAGTTAGTCAGAACATTCCCTTCCATGTCATATAAAGATTAGGAGTAAACAAAGAGTAAACAAACTTGCATAGTGCACCTTTAACCCTTTAGCTGCCTGAGACACCCTTGGCAGCAACAACTGCAACTAAGTGTTCGTAAATACTAGAAATTGAGTCTTTTACATTTTTGTCGAGGAATCATTTACAGGATTGTTTTAATTCAGTCACAGTAAGTCAGGACATTGACAAGACCACTCCAAAAACCTTAATTTTGTTAATTGAAAATTTGCTTAATCAGAGCTGGATTTGACTATGTGGGGAATGGCCGCATCCTAAAGAATTAGTTACATTTTTTTTTTTTTTTTACAGAAAAAAAAAAAAAAAACAACAACAAGCAGAAAACATACAAAACAGCCAGCCTTAAAAAATAAACAGAAAAACATACAAACAACCAAGAAAAAAAGAATTAGTTTCAAAGGACAATCCACTAGGTAGGTTGCACAGTCGGTAACTAATGTCTTGTGCTGAAAGGCCATGTGGTGATGTAGTCTACATCTATTAGCAAACAGGCTAATATAGAAAAGCGTGATTCCACTTCAGAGACTACATCTGTCCTTTCATAGCACATTTCTGCAACCTTTATTTTTTTCTACTTTGTGTTAAATGACTGCGTTTACAGCAGATGAAGAGAGAAACCATGAGCATGATAAATACGCAAATATCTCAAGATGTGGGAAAATATGCATGGTTTGTATGCAACTCATTTAAGCGGAGCCCATGCTTTGTAACTATGCACAGTATAATTACTAAAAATGCTCGTTTAACGGAAGCAGGTGAGGTGTCCATTTCTTTGTGGGTTCTGGGTTCTTTTATGACCTCCTGGATGAGTTGTTGATGAGCTTGGAGGAAGGCCAGCTAGGAAGGTTCCTCATTGTTCCATGATTCCACCATTTGTAGAAAATGACTCTCACAGTGGTTTGGTTTCTCGACTGTTCTCAAATTTCTTATTTTCTGCGTTTGGCCTACTTCACATTGTGAGACCGGTTCCATTTCAGTGATTTTAAGATTTAGCCGGTCTTGCAGTAATTATGTCAGGGTGTGTCTGATGAAATTGAGCCCAATTAGCAATTAAATTTGTTTATTTGGTAGATGTAGTAGCTCAGGGTGCAATACTTTTTCACAAAGGGCCAGGTAGGGATGAATTGCTTAAATTCATAAATTAAATTGTCATTTAAAAACTACTACATTTTCTATTCATCAGGTAATCTTTATCTAATATTAATATTAGAATGATGATCTGAAACATTGAAGCATGAGAAATATTCAGAAGAGAAGAAATCAAAATGGGGGAAAAACTTTCTTCACAGCTCTGTTTTGTTCATGTTCTTCCATTTCTGTGATTGGTTAGGTTCACCTGTGCACCGGTGCTTTTAACTTTGTGGTCTGGCAGAATAACCCTGATGAAGGCAGTCTAGCTGCTGACTTGTTGTTGTACTTAATGTTTCAATAAATTCCTTCATTGGAGCGAGGAGCACGCAGATATTTTCTCCGTTTTTATGCCCATTATTGCTGGCTGGCACATCATCACAATAAGCATGTAATTTTGCCTTTGACTCAGCAAGTACTTTGTGCCCATTATACAAGGGATCTTCAAATCTGGCCCTCGAATCCAAATTCAGTCCAGGTTTTCTTTTATCCCAGGTAAGGAAATGAACATTTAGTGCCTCTGATTGGCTAGACTGTCTTTACACCTGACTCCCTGGTAAAGGGAGGAGGAAAGCCAGCTGTTCTTCGACATCGAGGACAGTGATTTGAGGACCAGTGCATTATACGGTATTAATGTACAATTAATACGATATTAATGTACAATTCGTTGCTATGAAACACAATATTCAAAACAATTATGAGCATTGGAAAGAAAAGAAAGTCCCATCCAACCCAACTGAGGAGCAAAGACTCTTTGACTTAGCCATTACGTAACACATATAGTCGATGTATATAGGATTCTCCGCCAGTATGCATGTCTGTCATTCAAAAGTTTCAAGAACAGAGCATTTGATTGACTGTCGTATTCCTGAGACCCCAAAGAGCTGTGTTGAATTAGACCAAGTTTGGCTGAGTGGTCCTCAAGAAGGCTGAAAACAATCAGGCAAGTGCTGACCGGGCACTGCTCTAGATTGAATGTAACAGAAATGTGTTCTACTATAACATTTGTATACTGGCCAACAAAACGAGGGATGTCAATTCCCTGTTCACAAGGATCACTGACCGTGCTCCATTCGGACCATGTACACGTCCTTTGGCCTCGAGTCCAATATCTCAAAAGGTAAATTTCAGGCAAGAGGGAATCCTATCTCGTGGATCTGAAGTCTCTCTTACCTCAGGCCCCCAGAATGAAGAGCATTGAAGACAGAAGGGGCTGAGCAGTTCCGGACCATACTATCCAGTGCAACATTGATATCTTGCCGAAGAGATGCACTTGGATTTCCCACTTTCTGGAGAAGTTCTTTTGCCGTCCTCTCCAACTCCTTGTCCATATTTTTCTTTAAATGGGTGTACAAATTTCCCATTGTGAATGCAGCTACCCGTGAGACACAGACGAGCGGGTTCTTAATCTAAGAGGAAACATTCCAACGTTAACAAGACAAGACCATGGGAGAAGTTTTGTCCACTGACTACCAAAATCTTTTCACAGACATTGAATAATTGAGTTTAGGTTGCTGAAATAAATTGTCCATCGTCATTACTAAATGTTATAGATTAATCACATTCCGTCAACCAAATCTCAACCTGCGCTTCACTCTCTTGAGAATCAGTACTGAGGACTTCATGCAAAAGGGGAAAATGTATGCACCTCGTTGCTGAGGGAAATGCAGAAATCATGAAGCCTGAAGATCAGGATGCCAGGCTGGGTCTGCACTATTTCATTTATGATGTCCATGCCTTCAATTTTCTTCTCCCTTTGATGGAATAAAAAAAAGTCAAAGGTACATAATTTTGCAGCATATTTTGTCAACGGCAGAGACAGGAGCTGGGAAGGTGAGGTGCTCACCAGTCATCCATGTTCAGCAGTTCAAAAGCCAGGTCCCTTGTTGAACTGTTGATGCTCAACCGCTCTGGTTGTTTCAAGTCAGCCTTCTTCTCAAAAGTGTTTGTTATGGGCTGCTGCTGCTCGTCTGTCATACACAACAGCCAAAATCAAGAAGGTACAACTGAGGCTAAGCCATCATTTTCTATACAATGCATCGGGTCAGCATACTAAAAATTTATCAATGTGTAATGTCCCTCACTGCTACTTTCAGCAGGGAAGTTCAGTGACATCACACCTGCATCAAAAGTCCATTGTAAAAAAAAAAAAACAAACAAAAAAGTGAATTTCATTTGGAACAATCAGGGAGTATCACCATAAAAACTTCAAATTCATCTTTTGTAGTGAATTATTATTTTTATTTCAATGTAAGGAAACATCCCCTCACTCAATCCCAAATCACCAAGGACACCCTTTCCTTATATACTCTCCCTATGTCTGTGTGTACATGCAGCAGAACAATCACATTGAAGTCTGCCCCCATCCAGTTAGCACCAAGTAGAACTGGACTATAAAACCCTCTGACATCAATTTTGCATTGATACCAACTCTTCCCATCTTACTCTCCCTTTCCAGAAGCAGGACTTAAGAGGCAATGCAACATACAACAAAATGTGCTCATTGGTAGCCAAGTTGACTTCCATCATCACCATGGCAGGCGTCTAATAGTTCACCAATGCATTTATAGCCTCTCCCTCAATGTAGTCACAGTATACAATCTTCCAAATGCAGGACAATTCATACTGAGAGACAATCCGAGGTAAACTGCTTGTGGTGAGGGAGCAGTTTGGGAAAGGGCATTCAACACACTGTCAAACGAATCAGAATAAAAAACACAAAACTATTTGTCCAGCTAACTGCTGGGAAGGGCACAACATACTCCGTGATGATATTAATAGCACCAAAACCGAAGAGATGAAGGTGTCGAAATCTACTATTTACAGACGCCTGTGTGAAAATGGTCTGATTGGTTGTGTTGCTGCCAGGAGTTTGCCAAAAAAAGTCAAGCATTGCACACCAAGGACTGGGAACAAGTCCTTTGGAAATTCAAAATTTTCTCATTCAAATGCAGAACTTACTCTGTTAAAGCAATTCTTACCTTTCTGGAATTCTTACACTTTTCTTTTGTAATCATAAAATGCCCCTAATGAACGTACGGCACACTAAAATGTAAAAGAATTCCACCAGGTGTTGAAACTCAATCTTCAATGCTCATAAATTTCTGATAAAAGTTTGACCAATAATTTTATTCAGTCCAAATAAAATGATTTGCCGAGCTTCCTGTCCGTCATCCTTCTCCGCGTCCTTTCCAGTTGTCTATTGCTGTCACCGCTTGCGAGTCACGCGCCTCTCTGGCAGACAGACGTTGTGACAGCAGTTTTGCAAGAATATATGTATGAATTCTGCCGAAAAATGACGCATTTGATTGTAAACAAACTGTGCTAAAATGCTCCAATTACGATAATAAAGTTAATAGTATTTCGTCAGACTACACAGGTAACTAAACGTTACAAGGGCATTTTATTTTATACCACATATGTAGTTGAATAGTCTGTAATTACTGCTGGTGAGGGGAGCATCAGAGGTCAGGCAAGGGAAGAGGGTGGGACTTTGGAGGGAGGCGGACTTGTTCATGTTCAAATTTTAACTAAGTGCTGTGCGACATGCCAGAAAGGTAAGAATTGCTTTAAGTGCACTATAATCATCACTGCACATAACTGTAATTCACTTAAACTCAAACTCCATCACTGATCAAAGGATTATAGCCAGTAAATGCTGCCCTAAACCCACAATCTGTCAAGGTTGCAGTTAGCATCCCAATTTCATTAAACTCAATTGCTAATTGGGCTGTTATGGCAGGGTTCTCTGCACTCTACCACAGTAATCCCCATTACAAAGTACTGTAGGAAAGGCAAGTATAAATATTCCACCAAAGCTCCACTAAGTGAGTTCAGCCATGAAGTAAATTGGAATATTAAAATCAAGTCAAGGGCTCAATTCTGGGAACTTGAGGGGGAAGCCTTGCAGTCATCCATTCACATGCACACAGTTAACTCACCATGGCAGATGATATCCGCATCTACAGTGCCGGACTTCTGAAAACAGCAAAATAAGTAGAAAATAGTTATTCTTAAATAGTACTTCACTTGATCTTGTTTTAGCAGCAGTTTAAAGGTTATATAGTGCTGGTTATTACACTCTATGTAGGGACCACACACAAATAATTTTATAATATATAGATACATTGTATGTGTGCGTGTGTGTATATACACACACACACACACACACACACACACACATACATACAACCCCAAATCCGAAATAGTTGGGACAAAGTGTAAATGTGAATAAAATCAAAAGGCAATGACTTTCAGATCACATGAGCCAATATGTTATTTACAATAGAACATAGATAACATTTCAAATGCTGAAACTGCAACAGCTCTCATAAAAGGAAGCTTTCATTTTTCTACAGAGCTGCATCAGTAAGCACACACACACTCATTAGAGAAACTGCATATTTTACGGTCAGAATGTTCACTCAGGTGAAAAGCTTGCCGTTTACAATTCCGATCATCCAGGTGAAAGGCAAGCTTGTAATAATGCTTTTCACACCCTATAAGGAGCAAGTACAACTTGCAATGCAGCAATAGCTGTTTGCATTTTAAACGAGTGAAAGTTTAAGGCATTGCATTTCGATGACTACAATATCAATTCTAAAACAGACCGGCACTAAGTAAAATGGCAGCACATTGTAGTATCGACTACTCGTTACCCAATATGACAAACCAGTTCTGTGATCATGGTGGTAATCCGAAAATAAGAAATTGCTGGCTAGTTGCTAGCTGGCTAGAGGTACATGAAAATAAGAAAGTTTTACATCACCGTAAAAACACAAGTATACTCACAATTGCTTCAAGTTGCTCCCCAGTCTGTTCCATTCAGTTAAGTGCCATTGTCTATCTCAGAATCACATTTTCATCCCTTAAATATAAGCTCAACACTCAAGGCTTGTTTCTGGAAGTCTAGTTTTTCATGCAATCGCATCATTCACAGCTGCGCAAAGTTGAGAATACAACCCAACTTCTTTTTACGTAAGTGGTTCAATACATTTCTGAGAGTCTAATCGATGTCTTTCAATTATAGAGGAATTGGATAAAAATCATGTCAATCAAAAGGAAATTACCGGGAGAGTCTCATGTGGGCGTGTACTACAGCTTTGCTGTTATGCAGACACCATTGCAATAACCTTTGAATTGATTGTATTTCCATGAGATCTTGCGTGAGGCTCTAAAAGACAGCTGAATTCTTCGACAGACGAATCTACTCGAAAATCCATGATAGGAAATTACGCGTTTTTAATATCTGATGACCACAATTGATCTGAGAATGACACAGTATCAATACCATGGCAAATATTTTGCTTCAGAAAACCAAATTTTTAAACCACTTAATTGGAATACCATTGGGAAACTGTAACTGAAGTGGTTGCTACAGAGGACAATATTTTCTTCTGCTGCAAGAGATTATTTTTTAAAACTTTGGAAAGGTACTATGGGCAAGTATATTGAGCAGTTTTCTCATCAGGGTTAGCTGAGGAGTTTATTTCATGCAACTTCTGAAAAACAAGGATGGGAGTGAACTCGTCCATATTCTATACCCTGTTCAAGCTCTGCTTGCTTGTGAATATTCAATAACTGATCCAGGGGTGCCATCTAGTGATCAAATAGTAGAACTGTGTGCTTAAATTTGCAGTTTTATGTCTGTGAGCGTCTAAATCTGCTCAATGGGGTTAATCACAGGGGGGGGCAATTACTTTTTCACATAGGGCCAGGAGGGTTTGGATTGCTTTTTTCCCTTTAAAAATGATATCATCATTTAAAAACTGCATTTTGTATTTATTCTGGTTATATTTGTCTAACATTGAAATTTGTTTGATAATCTGGAACATTTAAGTGTGACAAACGTGCAAAAAATACACTTTTATATATTTATTGAATACATAAAAATACTATATACACACACTACCAGTTAAAACTTTTAGAACACCCCAATTTTTCCAGTTTTTTTATTGAAATTCAAGCAGTTCAAGTCCAATGAATAGCTTGGAATGGTACAATGTTAAGTGGTGAACTGCCAGAGGTTAAAAAAAAGTAGTTACCCAAAAGTGAAAAATAATGTACATTTCAGAATTATACAAAAAGGCCTTTTTCAGGAAACAAGCATTTCTACAGCAATGGAGGTTGATCAGGCCCTGAAAATAGGTGCTACCAATTTCTACAGGTGTCCAAACCTTTCTTGATTATTTCAACCCCCTCTGTCTGAACCAAAATGGCTACCACAGCAATCTACAGCACCATGCAGTACCCCCTGGTATGCACTTAGTTGGTCAGGGGTTCATCCTACAGCGACATAATCCCAATCCATAAATCCAAGCTCTGCCAGAACTTCCTTAGGAAAAAAGAACAAGATGGTAAGCTGGAAAACATGGGGTGGCCAGCACAGTCTCCAGACTTAAACCCCATCAAGCTGGTTTGGGATCAACTACACAAAAGAGCGAAAGCAAAACAACTTACAAGTGCCACACATTTACGGGAACTTCTGCAACAGAGTTGGGAAGAACTTCATGGAGAATATTCAATTTCCATTGTAGAAAGAATTCCTTGAGTGTGTTCAGCAGTTATATCGGCCAAATGTGGCTACTTCGATGAGTCAAAAGTTTAGAATACAGTTTGGTTTACAAATTGATTCCATGATTTTTTTAAATTTTGTTGTTTATTTGTTCTATGCTTTCATTTCAGAATACAATGAGACATTAAAACTATATAATTTTCAATTAAAACTGGAAAAATTGGGGTGTTCTAAAACTTTTGACCGGCAGAGTACTTTGCAACAAAAGTTCCTGTGACACCAATTTTCACAAGTTGTTTGGAAGAAAAAAATGTCTGGTATTCAAATCTGTTATGAAGGTATGAAAATAAGTCACACAAACATACCTGCCGCAGAAAAGCATGCCTTGAATGCAAAAGTTTGCTTTTATGCAAACATCATGCATTTGATGATCTAAACTTGGGTATAAAAGCACATGTGACGCAGGAATTAGAAATGCATTGCTCCTGCTAGTGTTGAAAATGAACGTCTCAGAGCCATTGGTAGGCTTGAAGCTGGATCATCTCAACAGGATTCCAAAAGACAATTCAACGTCCATAGAAACACCATTTGGACTTTATGGCAGCGTTGGCAACAAGCAAATGCTGTTAGAGACCGTTCTCAATGTGGCAGGACATCCGTTACTAGCGTCAGACAGGATTGTTGAATTCAAACCACTGACCTGCGAAATCGATTCCAACAGTCACTGCCAGAACCATTCCTGGACTTCAGCAATATCGGCACAGACTGTACGTTGCCGTCACAAACATTTTGGGACTGTCGCCAGAAGATCCGCTAGACGTCCAATTTTGACCTACAATCACTGACGATTATGTCTACAGTGGTGCAGGCAGCATAGACGTTGGACAGCAACACAGCCGCTGTTCACTGACGAGTCTTGTTTCAACCTCAGCCACAATGATGGATGCAGACATGTTCACCGACATAAAGGTGAACATTACCCTGAACACCGTGCCACAGAGCAAGACCGTTTCGGAGGCGGCAGTGTTATGTTATGGAGTGGGATCACAGCTAGACAGAGAAACTGTTTGTTACTGGTTGATGGCAACGTCACTGTGACACTGCGTTACTGTGACAAGATCATCCATCCCCTTGTTCTGCCGTTTTTGTGCAAACATGGCCCTGGCGTTCTCTTTCAATATCACAATGCCTGACCCCATGTGGCTCAAGTTGTGCAACAAACGCTAAACAAAGTGAATGTGATCCCTTGAGCTGCTTTCTCTCCAGATCTCTCTCCAATCGAGCAAATGTGGGATGAGATGGAACGACGTCTCCGAAGTTGACCACGTGCCCCAGAGACACTCCAGGAACTTAGTGACAGGCTCGTACAGATATGGAATGGTATCCCACAGGACTTTGTCAGACATCTGATCCATTCCAAGCGAAGAAGATGTGTTGCTTGCATCCAAGCCAGAGGGGGACACACGCGTTACTGATGTGGGAATTGTAATTTATGCTTGTCAATGCTTCCCATGTCATGACGTCGTAACTCTAACCGATATGGCTTATTAAACATCTGAACTTGTGACAGGAGTCTGTTTTCTCTTGGAACCACAAATTATTTTTAGATTTACGAATGTACCTTACTGAAATGTTCACTCAGAAATGTTTTTGGCTATTTTTCAAACAAATGGATCATATGTAGCAAATTAATACACATTACACATTTGTAAATGCTTTCTATAACTTTTATCATTATTTGAAAACTAAGATTAGGCTGGTTTGTACGGGCTGAAGCCCCACCCCTCTAAAAAGTAATTGCACAAGGACCTCGAAGTCATGAACTGTGACGTGTGAATAGCAAACGTTCACAGCTGATCAACCAGTGGTTTGTTGTATACTGATAATTAATTTCACCTTGATCAGTCCTTGATTTCGTTGATTTTGAGATAACTTTCATTAACATGCCAAATAGGTGTGTAGTGGTAGGCTGTAACAAGACTCCAAATGATGGTATGAGTTTACATCACTTCCCAAAAAAGAGATGCCAAGTCTCACGCATTCTGTAGTCTCTCTCGCCTCTGAGTGGCATTCACCCTCCTGTGCTATAGCACAGGGGCACGAGAATCCCGGAGTTATAATTGCTTTTCATGTTGCTTGTGGTGAGGTCCACCATTACGCAAGTGAAACTGAAACGTCAATGCACAAGGATTTTAATTCCGCACGAGAATCACATTAAAAAGCTTTCATTGAATAATTGTGGACTGCGGTGAATAAGCCTAAAAAATTCATAGGACCTACTTTGATTGCATGAGACGTGTCATCTCTGATATCCATTCTCGTGCTTACTCCCCACTTGATCAGCTGCTACCCCGCCGGGCCAGGCGTGGATAGCCCACGGTCCAGCCCCGCTGTACAGCTTCGGTGTTAATGTCTATGCAAGAGTGCTGTGAAGACGAGCTGACAAGTGAGCTTGTGTTTACGTTGCTTTGCAAGTTAGTTAGTATCGTTGATCATTGTTGTTGTTGATGATGACATTCAAATTTTGCATTTGTGTTTGTTTCTGAAAACAGAATTATCCTTTTATTGTGAAAGTAGCTTAAGTAACATGTTTATTTATTTTTTGCTTTTTTTTTCCGTCACGGAACACGGCTTACTGTGCGGCTTACTCCACGGGATTCTCAAAAAATGGGCAGGTCATTTTTCCAAGATAATGACTGGCCAGTAGATGGTCTTATATAATTCCCCCCCCCCCCACACACACACACACCCTCCGTTATGGGGCGACCCTTATTATGAGATAAGGCGAACTCCTCTGCAGGAGTGTACAGTTGTGTAGGAGGACCCCCTCCAGTCTTTTTCTTGTCACATTTTTTTTCTGTGAGCTGCACACAAAGACGGAGTAAAAGGTAAAGCTTTGTGCATGTTGTAGTGTAGACACACACACACACACAATGTTTCCCCTATGTACATTACATAGTGGCGCACGACTGCGGTTGAACTCTCAGCGCTGCTGCAAAAATTGCTGTGCTTGCAGTAAGGTGACGTTAACAATGTTGACCATTTGCTAGATTTCATTAAAACTGCCAGCAGCTAGCATGTCACTTGGCATTAGTATAGGCTCGGCTTTATAACACAACCCCCGCCCCCCCATCACACACCACCGAAGCAAAAAGATGTGGAATCTTTGAGGGGGGGGGGGAAGAAACATTATATGTCTCTGATAGGCGCTACTGCAGCTGATTGTCATCATAGATCAGAGAATGCCACGTTGTGGCGATTTGGACTTCTTTCCAATGATTTCTGGCTGTCAACGTGTTTCAGGAGGATCCTCAACATTCCCACAAAGAAACCAATGTAAGTGGAAAGAAATGAATAAATAACTACCGTCCTCGTATAAAATGGAAACGCACTCATACTGGACAACAGCTAAAGTCATGATTTTTCTGCAATGTTTTCCCATTAAATAAACATTGAATATACAGGATTTTACATCACAGATTTTTTCTTACATCGGACAAAATGTCCAGTCAAATGATGTCCAAAGAAGTTGCTCAGGTCTTTATACACAAAGCATATGTATAAATTCATACGAGTATACAACGGATATAATCTGTTATACGCATATAGCGGATATGATCGGTTTTAGGAGTATAACGGATTTTGTCCGTTTTATGCCTGTAGCGGATTTCACTTATAACGGACAAAATTAGCTGGTCCAATTGAATCAGTTTATGCGAGTTTTACTGTATGTGTCTATCATTTTGTTTTATGAAGTTGTAGGCCATCGTTTATTGTGTTGTGGAGAGTTTAGCGGTATAATGATAAGGACACATTTTTTTTTTTTTTTTTTTAAACGGGAGCGACAATACCTATTAGCCTCGCTAAATTGCTTCAGCTCGTAACAAAGTTACTAACTGGCTATTTTGGAAATTACTGAAGGTTACAGCCTTCCTATCTATTGTAACGTTAAGCCTGATCATAAATGAAGTGTTTGTCTGAGTTTATAGACACTGTTCGCTAGCAAGCAGACCTTCGGGAATCTGTCTAATTAGCTTGCTGTGGCGCACTCTGACCACTTCAGTCGTGAATGTCAGTGAATGAGTTGACGTTAGAATTAATACTGTCCATCTAGCTTTGAGTAGGCCAACTCTATTGTTAATAGGGTAAGCTATTCTGGAATGTAAGGTTAAAATGTATATTATGCCTACAACACCAACGATGTTGGTATTCCACCAGTTACCTTGTTGATGAACGTTTTCCAAATGAAAAAAGATTGCAAGTCTCATCCTGATAGTAGGTTAATAAAACACTAATGCGATATTCAGATGAGTCTCATAACCTGGTTAAGGTTACTTTGTGACTAGATCAAGCTCCACTATGGTCATGCTTTATAATCAGCAACTAGTGTCAGCAGATACCAAACAATCAACAGATTCAAGTTAAGTTGTAATTTGCCCAGAAAACTCACCAGAAGTCCTTATTTAAAGTGAAATTTTTCAGAATTTTCTTCCGGGGGTGAATTACCTCAGACCCCCTACTGTTGCTAGGTTACTGACACAGCACCTCTGATAAATAAAATCTAGGGGAAACACTATATAAATAAATTACCTTCGGGACCTTTGCTCCGATGTGCTGTTCTCCTTGGCCCACGCTTTGCTGTTTGTCCTGAGCTGCAGTGAGATCTGTGCCATGGCTGGCCATAGGGCGTTTGTTGCAGGGTATTGTGCTTCTCGTCTGCATTTTGGGAGGTTCCTGCAAAATACAGGAATCAGGAAGGCGAGAGATTACCTTCAATACCACACCACAAATATACCAATCCATAAAATGAGCGAGGCATGGCATCGGGTATCCTCTACAATAAATCTAGCCAATTCAAACCCCACGATCTTATCAAAGAGCATACCTGAGCTTTCATCACAATGTCCATCACAGACGACATGTCTTTTTCCGGCATGTATTTCACTGACGAGTCTTGTTTCAACCTCAGCCACAATGATGGATGCAGACATGTTTACCGACATAAAGGTGAACGTTACCCTGAACACTGTGCCACGGAGCAAGACCGTTTCGGAGGTGGCAGTGTTATGGTATGGTGTGGGATCACAGCTAGACAGAGAACCTGTTTGTTACTGGTTGATGGCAACGTCACTGGTCAGCGTTACTGTGACAAGATCATCCATCCCCTTGTTCTGCCGTTTTTGTGCAAACATGGCCCTGGCGTTCTCTTTCAATATGACAATGCCTGAGGCTGTGGCTCGAGTTGTGCAACAAACGCTAAACAAAGTGAATGTGATCCCTTGAGCTGCTCTCTCTCCAGATCTCTCTCCAATCGAGCACATGTAAGATGAGATGGAACGACGTCTCCGAAGTTGACCACGTGCCCCAGAGACACTCCAGGAACTTAGTGACAGGCTCGTATAGATATGGAATGGTATCCCACAGGACTGTGTCAGACATCTGATCCATTCCAAGCGAAGAAGATGTGTTGCTTGCATCGAAGCCAGATGGGGACACACGCGTTACTGATGTGGGAATTTTAATTTATGCTTGTCAATGCTTCCCATGTCATGACGTCGTAACACAAATCATTTTTAGATTTAGGGATGTACCTTACTGAAAGGTTAACTCAGAAATTTTTTTGGCTATCTTTCAAACAAATGGATCATATGTAGCAAATTTATATACATTACACATTTGTAAATGCTTTCTATAAGTTTTATCATTATTTGAAAACTAAGGTTAGGCTGGTTTGTACAGTCCAAACCCCCTCCCCTCAAAAAAGTCAGTGCACACGGACCTCATAGTCATGA
Source organism: Gymnothorax reevesii (assembly GCA_029721435.1). Classification (NCBI taxonomy): domain Eukaryota; kingdom Metazoa; phylum Chordata; class Actinopteri; order Anguilliformes; family Muraenidae; genus Gymnothorax; species Gymnothorax reevesii. Next base: position 96,332,917 of record CM056579.1, on the reverse strand, counting down.
CCTGTGACGTGTGAATAGTAAGTTGCAAACGTTCACAACTGATCAACCAGTGGTTTGTTCTATACTGATGATTAATTTCACCTTGATCAGTCCTTGATTTCGTTGATTTTGAGATAACTTGCATCAACATGCCAAATAGGTGTGTAGTGGTAGGCTTTAACAAGACTCCAAATGATGGTATGAGTTTACATCACTTCCCAAAAAAGAGATGCCAAGTCTCACGCATTCTGTAGTCTCTCTCGCCTCTGAGTGGCATTCACCTTCCTGTGCCGTAGTTCGCAATTTTCCAATCAGTGCGCATTGAAGAAATTCACTCGCGGAATTGAAGTCACAGTGCATTAAGTTAATCAGTTTCTCGTGCATGACGGTGGATTTCCCCACTTGTGTCACGGAAATCGATTATGACTCAAGAATTCTCACGCTTGTTTTTACTGAGAGATTGAAAGCAATGGAATTGCATATAGGTGTTTCTGATGGTCTTGCTTCATTAAAACAATTGAAACGATCATGAAACACATGCATTGTTTCTTTTCCGTGAGTAGAGAGAGGCACGAGAATTCCGGAGTTAAAATCGCTTTTCATGTTGCTTGTGGTGAGGTCCACCTTTACGCAAGTGAAATTGAAACGTCAATGCACAAGGATTTTAATTCCGCATGAGAATATCATTAATAAGCTTTCATTGAATAATTGTGGACTGCAGTGAATAAGCCTAAAAAATGCATAGGACCTACTTTGAATGCATGAGACGTGACATCTTTGATATCCGTTCTCGTGCTTACTCCCCACTTGATCAGCTGCTACCCCGCCGGGCCAGGCGCGGATAGCCCACGGCGCAGCCCCGCTGTACGGCTTCGGAGTTAATATCTATGTAAGAGTGCTGTGAAGATGAGCTGACAAGTGAGCTTGTGTTTACGTTGCTTTGTTAGTTAGTATCGTTGATCATTGTTGTTGTTGATGATGACATTCAAATTTTGCGGTTGTGTTTGTTTCTGAAACACTGCTCATATCGTGATCCTAGTCACCCATGACTACTAGGACTTTGGGGGCCAGTCTCACAAAGCAGGATTTCGGTTTAGCAAGGAAACTTCTGGATTAACCCTGGGTTTTCCGTATCATGAAGATGGTTCACTTCTTAGCGGGGTAGCAAATCAAAAAGCAAGGCGTATGGAAATGGTATGTTTCAGCGCACCACATGTTAAAACACCGGGCTGTTTTTAAAACACAATTATCCTTTTATTGTGAAAGTAGCTTAAGTAACATTTTAATTAATTTATTTTTTGCTTTTTTTTTCGTCACGGAACACGCGCTCTTTCCAAGATAATGACTGGTCAGTAGATGGTCTTATATACCCCCCACACACACACACCCTCCGTTATGGGGCGACCCTTATTATGAGATAAGGCGAACTCCTCTGCAGGAGTGTACAGTTGTGTAGGAGGACCCCCTCCAGTCTTTTCCTTGTCACATTTTTTTTCTGTGAGCTGCACACAAAGACGGAGTAAAAGGTAAAGCTTTGTGCATGTTGTAGTGTACACACACACACACACACAATGTTTCCCCTATGTACATTACATAGTGGCGCACCACTGCTGCTGAACTCTCAGTGCTGCTACAAAAATTGCTGTGCTTGCAGTAAGGTGACGTTAACAATGTTGACCATTTGCTAGATTTCATAAAAACTGCAAGCATTAGTATAGGCTAGGCTTTATAACACAACGCCCGCCCCTCCATCACACACCAACGAATCAAAAATATGTGGAATCTTTGAGGGGAGGGAAAAGAAACATTATGTGTCTCTGATAGGCGCTACTGTAGCTGATTGTCATCATAGATCAGAGAACGCTACGTTGTGGCGATTTGGACTTCTTTCCAATGATTTCTGGCTGTCAATGTGTTTGGAGAGGATCCTCAACATTCCCACAAAGAAACCAATGTACAAAAATAAGTGGAAAGAAATGAATAAATAACCACCGTCCTCGTATAAAATGGAAACGCACTCATACTGGACAACAGCTAAATTCATGATTTTTCTGCAATGTTTTCTCATTAAATAAACATCGAATATACAGGATTTTACATAACGGATTTTTTCTTACATCGGACAAAATGCCCAGTCCAATGATGTCCAAAGAAGTTGCTCCGGTCTTTATACACAAAGCATATGTATAAATTCATAAGAGTTTACAACGGATATAATCTGTTATATGCATATAGCGGATATGATCTGTTTTAGGCGTATAACGGATTTTGTCCATTTTATGCCTATAGCGGATTTCACTTCTAATGGACAAAATCAGCTGGTCCAATTGAATCGGTTTATGCGAGTTTTACTGTATATGTCTATCATTTTGTTTTTTTGAAGTTGTAGGTCATCGTTTATTGTGTTGTAGAGAGGTTAGCGGTGTAATGATAAGGACACAATTTTATTTTATTTTTTTCAAATGGGAGCGACAATACCTATTGGCCTCGCTAAATCGCTTCAGCTCGTAACAAAATTACTAACTGGCTATTTTGGAAATTACTGAAGGTTACAGCCTTCCTATCTATTGTAACGTTAAGCCTGATCATAAATGGAGTGTTTTTCTGAGTTTATAGAGACTGTTCGCTAGCTAGCAGACATTTGGAAATCTGTCTAATGAGCTCGCTGTGGCGCACTCTGACCACTTCAGTCCTGAATGTCAGTGAATGAGTTGACGTTAGAATTAATACTGTCCATCTAGCTGTGACTAGGCCAACTCTATTGTTAATAGGGTAAGCTATTTTTGAATGTAAGGTTAAAATGTATATTAGGCCTACAACATCAACGATGTTTGTATTCCACCAGTTACCTTGTTGAGGAACGTTTTCCAAATGAAAAAAGATTGCAAGTCATATCCTGATAGTAGGTTAATAAAACACTAATGCGATATTCAGATGAGTCTCATAACCTGGTTAAGGTTACTTTGTGACTAGATCAACTCAACTATGGTCATGCTTTATAATCAGCAACTAGTGTCAGCAGATACCAAACAATCAACAGATTCAAGTTAAGTTGTAATTTGCCCAGAAAACTCACCAGAAGTCCTTATTTAAAGTGAAATTTTTCAGAATTTTCTTCCAGGGGAGAATTACCTCGGACCCCCTACTGTTGCAAGGTTACCGACACAGCACCACTGCTACAAAAAATCTAAGGGAAACACTATATAAATAAATTACCTTCAGGACCTTTGCTCTGATGTGCTGTTCTTCTTGACCCATGCTGTGCTGTTTGCCCTGAGCTGCAGTGAGATCTGTGCCATGGCTGGCCATAGGGCGTTTGTTGCAGGGTATAGTGCTTCTCATCTGCATTTTGGGAGGTTCCTGCAAAATACAGGAATCAGGAAGGCTAGAGATTACCTTCAATACCACACCACAAATATACCAATCCATAAAATGAGCGAGGCATGGCATCGTGTATCCTCTATAATAAATCTAGCCAATTCAAACCCGACAATCTAATCAGAGAGCATACCTGGACTTTCTTCACAATGCCCTTGACAGATGACATGTATTTTGCTGGCACGTATTTGCGCAGTGCTTCATCAAAACCGGGATGGGGTGCCATAAAAATAAGCACCTGGCGACCAAAGTGTCTGAAGGAAACCAAACTAAATTAGTCACCAGTACATAAAACAAGAAGCCAAAGCATCACTTGTTCAAAAAGAAGAACCGAATCAGCCCACCAACTGATTTGGTCATAGAAAAGAGATCTGCTTTACCTGACTTCCTGCGAGGCATCCTGAGACAGCTGGGCAGCAATTGGCAGAAGACGATTCAGAATGTCATTTGTGTCCAAAAGCAGGTCGGCTGTGTCAATCCTCTGCACCAGGGTAAACAAGTGCTGACTAGCACACGCCTTCACTGCTGCAACATTTTGTCTACAAACCGGAAAAATCAAAATTGTATGATTGTCCACTCAAGTCTGCAACACTAAGGTAAGCATGCGTACAGGCCAGTCCGTTTCAGTCATGAATCATAAGAGCAATGCACTTTATATGCATAAGCAGCAATTCATCGCCACTCATTGGCATAGTGCTTGACTATAGAGTAGCAACCAGGAGTGAGTGATGAGAGAACTATTTAATCTCAAGAGACAACCTTCACTCAGGGTGATGGCTGTACTTGTGAGGTTGGTGTAGGTTTGACAACATACAGTCAAATTAACATGCCTGGCCATCATCAAAGTCCTTGTATCACGTAAAAAGCCCACTTTTGGGGAGGCGCGAGGTTCAAATTGTCCACACTGAACCTAGAGTGCAGACTGTATTTCTGATATCTGCTTGGTTCATGAACATTTTATTTTCATAAAAGTTGCGCCCATTTTCCTGACACCAGTGAATGCAGGGTGCCAGTCTCTGTCTTCACTATGTTAGCTAATCTAAATAAAATGGTGAAGGTAGCCGCACTCTTATAGCTCCAATGCAGTAATTTACTGAGACATAAATAAAACAGGTTTCAGCTGCAAGGCTGCCTTCATCAGGGATAATCTATCAAAACAAAAGTTTGAACGCATAGCTGAACAGATGCAGGTGTAAACACCGTGCAACTAGGCCAAGGAGGGTCCTAGCTGAGGCGGAAGGTCTCAGCGTGTTTGCCTTAACAGCCAGCTAAAAGATGGTCCTCGCAGTCTCCATTATAATAATGGGGTCTGGCTACAGCGTCAGCACTAGACCCCTGCCCCAGGCCTCACGTGATGACGTCTTTCACGTTCTGCTTTTAAATGGCCTGAGACGTGCCGAGCGGATGCTGCAGCCCTAATATCTTAGTGGTTACAAAATATCTGACTCCATATCAAATTTAAGATACAAATTTGTAGTTTCAATCATTTGCGGTTATCATGCGTTTTGCATGAATATGTTCGGATTTTAATTAGTCAATTTATTACCCAATTTGGAGCTCTGTTGTGCATCGGACTCTTAACAGGTCTATACCTTACTCCGCCGGACCAAAACCATCTGAACAACCCAATCCGGTGAAAGAACTCAGAGGCTGGCGGCCTATTAAGCGCAGTAATTTGACATGGGAATACATCATGACTAGGGATTACCGGGGCCCACAGCGAGCAACTACAAAGGCATAACGGAAATACATCGTTCAGAGGCCTTGCGTCTTTTAAGATTTCCGCCTAAAATTATAAACGAAATCTTGCTCGAAGCCAATATTAACAGCACCATACACAGCATGGAAAATCCACCTTATAACGCAGATGCCAAGCGCGTTGATCAAGCACGCAATTACGGACTACGTTACTCGATTGAGAGCCAGGAGTCCGAAAACCGGAAAGTATATGTTTGTCCAAAGTCAGAAACACACCACAGATGCGGATATCAATTTATTTCGCCAGGCAGGCACAAGCTTAAATCACAAGACCAAATTACATCGTTACAGAAAAGAAAAGAAGTCAATTCATACCTGGCGCAGCCCAAAACTACACATATACACAACGTATATGCGGGAAGGATGAATACAAGCTTCCTCGACTTCTCTGTTTCCCCCTCTTTTATCCCCAATCTCTAGGCTCCGTCCTATGGCGGGGTCAAAGGTCGTTTTGGGTCATTTGAGCCAGGAATGCTCCCCCTTTCCGGAGGGGCTTTGGGAGGAGACATGACCGCAAGGAAAACCGAAGCATATTTTTCCCTTAAAGTTATTAAAGGAGGGTATGGTACAAGTCCAATTCCTTCAAAATATTCCCTATGAGATTTCAGAAATTACGAGGATTAAAATGATACCAAACACAACCTACTTGCGTTAGAGTTGGTCATGAAACGTCCGACACAATACCAAATTACAAGAATAATCTGCATTAAGGCTATTATTCCACTCTTAACCTTCAGTGTAGCAAAATACACATTATTCTGTGACATCGTGAGTGAGATTAGTGTTTTACTCAGGAAATTAAAAGTCTTTTAGAAATATTTTCCTAAACTGTAATGTATTGAAATTGTACGGGTGCAGTTATGTCAGAGTCCATTGGATGGCACTGTGGAGTTGTCCGGCATGAGTGTCGCTGGCCAAAGGCTTGCGGACAGTAGTTTTTTTGGAAGATTCCCAGGCATCTGCATTAACCATTAGCCCTGTGGCAAGATGAGATTGGCGCCCGAGAGTCTGGTTGAGTCCATTCCCATGACCCTGGGGTCATCTGCTAAATGTTGGAGCATGTATCCAACAACGGTCAAACTGTTGGCGTAATGATGGGGCACGTATCTCAACAAGGGTCAAACTGTTGGCATAATGATTATGGCGCTAGATAATCCAGCCAGATGATGCTCTCTGTCTTTCCCGCTTACACAGGCAATCTATGTCACCTGACCAATTTCAGGAATGAGAAAAAAATTGAACTATGAATTCAACAGAGAGAGTAGAGCAATCAAGTAAGCTGTAGTAAGCCAGAACATTGCCTTCAATGCAGAGGTCGCGTTACACTTCCTGATTGTCTGTCGTTGTGACGGACAGGGGCTTAAAAATTCCGTCATAATCAATTATTATCGGTCATTGTCATTTCATTTTTTTAATAAAATAAACAGAATAATTTATTACGCATTAGCTGATGCAGACAGTGATTCATGTAGACACACATTGTGCACTGTGTTAAACACAACACAATGTGGATTTTCGAACTTGCTGCTGTATGAACTTCATAAAACATCACAAACTAGAAAAGCACTCAGAGAGCGCAGACCTCCGCCAGGGAGCAGCAAAACCCAAAAGCACGGCGATTGGAACTCCGGCCCATTGGAAAGACTTGAAATCTTGAACTTTGGCATATATATCTCAGCAGTACTTTGGCCTAGATATGCCAAAATTTAATCACCTGTTCCTTGACTTAATACCCACCTCCTCTGAAAATTTCATCAAATTCTGTCCATAAGTTTTTGAGTTATTTTGCAAACCAACAGACAAACAAACAAACCCAGGCAAAAACATAACCTCCTTGGCGGAGGTAATGATTTCTCCCCCCAGACAGTAACAGTGCGCAAATGAACAATGCTTTCAGTTATTGGTGGGTTTCACTAAGCCCAATGACAGCAGTCTCGCTAAGGTCCTACGAAGCTGCTAATCAACCCGTTATGTCACCTGAGGCTTTCTCCACCTAAATATCTGTGTGTTCACATAACAGAGACAGCGTTAGCATATTTGAACTAATCGTCTACCGGCAGCAGGGCGGCATATTTTACAAATGAAGAGCAAATGATCATATTACAAAAATATGAGGAATATAGGATCATACAAGAGATACCAAATCTGACGCATTCTCCTTGAGTCTGTTGCCTCTAAGTGGCATTCACGTCCCTGTGCCTTTGTCAGCAATTATTCAATCAACATGAACTGAAGAAAGTCACTCGCGAAATTCAAGTCATTGCACATTAAGTTAATCAGTTTCACCTGCATTACGGTGGATTCTCCCACTAGCAACACGGAAATTGATTATGACTCGGGAATTCTCACGCTTGTCTTTACAGAAGGATTGAAAGCAATGGAATTGCATAAAGACGCTTCAAATGGTCTTATTCTATTTAAACAATTTAACCGATCATGAAACACATGCATTGTTTCCAATCCCTGAGTAAAGAGAAGCACGAGAAGTCCGGAGTCATAATTCCATAATTTCCATGGTGAGGTCCACCTTCACGCAAGTGAAACTGAAACTTCAATGCACAAGGATTTTAATTCCGCATGAGAATGTCATTAATAAGAGTTCATTGAATAACTGCGGATTATGGTGAAAAAGCCTAAAAAAAAAGTGTGAGACTTGACATCGCTGTCATACAGATCAAAGACAATGCTCAAGACAATAAGACACCCACCATCAATTGGACGAGGGTGTGAATGACATTCTGTCAATTTTGACGGACGGCCGTCAAAATATTCCGTCATTATGAAAAAAAATCCGTCAATGACGGAAAATATTCTGGTAACGCGACCTCTGCTTCCATGTCATATGAAGATTCTAAGTCTAAGTCTAAGTATAAACCACACAGCAGAAAGCATGATCACACTAAATGCAGAATGCATATAATAAATATAATCCAGTAATAGCAAGAATAAGCTTGAATAAAATGAGATCAGCGAAGTTTCAGCAAGGAAAACTACCACAATCATGAAAGGAGTGATTGTCACTACCACATGAAGTCAACCAGGGCTCCCATGGGCATAGTCATGGATTTTCTTCAAACATTGAGAGAATATTGCTTTGGATACCAAGTGAAGACAAACTAAATTTTGTCTGGCCCACTACTTTTGATTTTCTGGGACGGTCAAAAAAGTGCATGTGGCACCCCAGTTGGCGAAATTAGCATTTTTTTCCTTTTTTAAAAAGCTGCAAATCTGAAAGTAATAAAGCAAACCCCATGAGTTTTTTCAGAACTTGTTCTCTAGGCACTGCACTACCCTATAATGCCAATCAAAGTAGTTTTAACCCTTTTATTGAGGTTTTCTAGGCTCTCAAATGTGCTACTTTTACAAACTGGTATCAAAACACAAATTTTCATATACATCCATACCCATGATGACTTTGACAGGATGCGCTCATATCTAGCTGAAATAAAATGGGAGACACTGCTGGACTGTGAGTCCGTAAATGAGATGTGGGAATTTAAGGGGGTTTTACTTGAATCATAATGCAGATTCATTCCAAAGGTGTCCAAAAGTAAGCTGAAAAAGCAGAATCCTCAGTGGATGACCAAAAGTATTTGTAGGATGTTGAGGGAAAAGAGGAATCCTTATAAGATGTACATAAAGGATAACAATGAGAATACTAGGGCTGAATACTGTAAAATGCGGGCTGTGGTCAAAAAAGAGCTGAGGAATGCTAGAAGACTGTATGAAAGACAAATTGCAGAGGGGGCAAAAACTAGCCCTAAGCGCTTCTTTCAGTACTGTAGCAGAAAAAGGAAAGTTAAAGAGCAGGTTAAGTGCAAAAAGAATAAAAATGGATCGCTGCTATATGATAACAAGCATATTGCGGATGCCTCAAACAGTTACTTTGTTGAGAATTTTACCTCAGAGGGGGTCTTTATTTGGCCAGAGGGCATGTCAAATGCTCAAGATTATTTAGCGGAAATTGAGGTTCGGGATAACGAAGTATTAGACAAGTTGCATAAACTAAAAACAGATAAGGCGGCGGGCCCTGATGGCTTATATCCTAGAGTGCTCAGGGAAGCTGGGGAGTCAATCTTTAAGCCACTATCCGCCATCTTCAGACGGTCTATAGAAACCAGAGAAATACCAAATGATTGGAAACAGGGCAATATAATACCAAAATATAAGAAAAGGGACCGTACCGAGCTGGGAAACTACAGGCCAGTGAGTTTAACTTGCATTTCGTGCAAAATATTGGAATCTATCATAAAAGATGAGCTGGACTTATTTCTTGAACGTAACAGTATCTTGAGGGATAGCCAACATGGTTTTCGGAAGGGAAGGTCATGCCTAACAAACCTTCTGGAATTTTTTGAAGAGGCCACCAGGACCTACGATCAGAGCAGAGCATGATGGCTTATGACATCATATACTTGGATTTTCAGAAAGCATTCGATACAGTACCGCATAAGAGACTAATTTTTAAAATGAGCTCCATTGGAGTTACAGGAGGTATTCTGAAGTGGATTCAAAACTGGCTACAGGACAGAACACAAAGAGTAGTGGTCAGTGATATCTCATCTGAGCTGGGTATGGTGGGGAGTGGCATCCCCCAGGGATCTGTGTTGGGACCCCTGCTGTTTCTCATTTACATTAATGACCTTGATAGGAATATTGAGAGCAGATTGGTTAAATTTTCAGATGATACTAAATTGGGGGGTTTGGCAAATAGTCTAGTGATTCAGGACGATTTGGATAAAATTTGGGCAGAATTGTGGCAAATGAAATTTAATCTAGCAAAATGTAAAGTTGTACATGTAGGTAATAAAAACATTAGACGGGATTACTTCATGGGAGGTTTAAAACTGGAATGTGCTGCACAAGAGAAAGATCTGGGAGTGATTGTTAACCAAACCCTCACAGGTTCTAGCCATTGTGACGTAGCAGTTAAAAAAGCTAATCGGATGCTAGGATACATTGCCAAAAGTATTGAGTACAAATCTACGGAGGTGATGCTTCTTTTGTACAACACGTTCGTTAGACCACACCTGGAGTATTGTGTACAGTTCTGGGGACCATACTTTAAGAAAGATATAGAGGCTCTAGAGAAAGTTCAGAGAAGAGCCACCAAACTTATTCCAGGTATAAAAGATGAAAGCTATGAGAAGAGGCTGAAGATCCTTAATCTCTTTAGTCTTAGGAAAAGGAGACTCAGGGGTTATTTGATTGAGGTCTTAAAATATGTTAAAGGGATTAACAAAGTGAATCATGTAGGATTTCTTCGACCAAGGGTTGGGAGTAGAACTCGGGGTCACAAATGGAAGTTGACCAAAGGTAAATTTAGCACCTATTTTATTCGTAAATATTTCTTCATCCCAAGAGTAATTTCAATGTGGAATAGCTTACCTGACTATATTGTTGAGGCAGAGACCTTGGGGGTTTTCAAGAGCAGGCTTGACCTAAAGCTAGATACCATCGAGTCATTTAGTATCTGAAGGGATATATTCACAATAGTATAAAGAAACTGGTGAGCTTAGTTGGGCTGAAAGGCCTGTTCTTGCCATTCATGTTATGTTATGTTATGACATATGTGGATTTGTGGTAACATCAGCTATTATTAATGGTGAAGAACTTTCTATTGCCACCATCGTCTCTCTATCTATCTATTATGCTGTGAAAAAAGTATTCACCCCCCTCCTGATTTCTTCCATTTCTGCTTATTTGTCATATTAAAGTGTTTCAGAAAATCCAACTAATTTTAGTACAAGAAAAAGGTCAAGAATTGTTCAATACCTTGATCACCCACAAGAAAAATTTAATTGAATTGCTCACTTAACCTTTCAGCTGTCTGAGACACCCTTGGCAGCAACAACTGCAATTAAACATTTGTAATAACTAGAAAATGGAGTCTTTTACATTGGCGTGGAGGAATCATGGCCTAGTTTTCTTTACAGAATTGTTTAAATTCAGCCACAGTGAAGGGTTTTCTAATAAGAACTATCTGTTTAAGGTTATGCCTCAGCATCTCAATGAGGTTCAAGTCAGAAAATTGACAAGACCACTCCAAAAACCTTCACTGTGTCTCTTTTGAACAATTCAGAGCTGGATTTGACTGTGTGCGGTATGGCCACGTCCTAAAGAATTTGTTTCAGAGGACAATCGACTAGGTAGGTTGTACAGTAGGTAACTAAAGTTTTGTGCTGAAAGGCCATGTGGTGATATAGTCTACTTCTATTAGCAAACAGGCTAATATAGAAAAGCGTGAGTCCACTTCAGAGACTACATCTGTCCTTTCATAGCACATTTCTGCAACCTTTATTTTTTCTACTTTGTGTTAAATGACTGCATTTACAGTAGATGAAGAGAGAAACCATGAGCATGATAAATACGCAAATATCTCAAGTTGTGGGAAAATGTGCTTGGCTTGTCTGCAACTCATTTAAGCAGAGCCCATTCTTTGAAACTATGCACAGTACTGGCAAAATGAACGTTTAACGGAAGCAGGTCAGGCGTGCAGTTCTTTATGGGTTCTGGGTTCTTTTATGACCTCCTGGATGAGTTATTGGTGAGCTTGGAGGAAGGCCAGCTAGGAAGGTTCACCATTGTTCTACGTTTTCTCGGTTTCTAGAAAATGACTCTCACAGTGGTTAGGTTTCTCGTCTGTTCTTAAATTTCTCATTTCCTGCATTTTGCCTACTTCACATTGTGAGACCGGTTCCATTTCAGTGTTTTAAAGATTTAGCTGGTCATGCAGTAATCATGTCAAGTGTTTCTGATGAAATTGAGCCCGATTAGCAATTAAATTTGTTTATTTGGTAGATGTAGTAATTCAGGGTGCAATACTTTTTCACAAAGGGCCAGGTAGAGATGAATTGCTTTTTTCCTGCAATAAATGAAATTTTCATTTAAAAACTACATATTCTCTTCATCAGGTAATCTTTGTCTAATATTAATATTAGTATGATTATCTGAAAAATTGAAGCATGAGAAATATTCAGAAGAGAAGAAATCGAGAAGGGGGAGAAACTTTCTTCACAGCTCTGTTTTGTTCATGTTCTTCCTTTTCTGTGATTGGTTAGGTTCACCTGTGCACCAGTGCTTTTAACTTTGGCCAGATTTGTGGTCCGGCAGAATAACCCTGATGAAGGCAGTCTTGCTGCTGACTTGTTGGTGTAGTTAATGTTTCAATAAATTCTTGCATTGGAGCGAGGAGCACGCAGATATTTTATCCTCGAATCCAAATTCAGTCCAGGTTTTCTTTTATCCCAGGTGAGGAAATGAACATTTAGTGCCTCTGATTGGCTAGACTGTCTTTACACCTGACTCCCTGGTAAAGGGAGGAGGAAAGCCAGCTGTTCTTCGACATCGAGGACAGTGATTTGAGGACCAGTGCATTATACGGTATATATTAATGTACAATTCGTTGCTATGAAACACAATATTCAAAACAATTATGAGCATTGGAAAGAAAAGAAAGTCCCACCCAACCTTCCTGAGGAGCAAAGACTCTTTGACTTAGCCATTACGTAACACATATAGTCGATGTATATAGGATTCTCCGCCAGTATGCATGTCTGTCATTCAAAAGTTTCAAGAACAGAGCATTTGATTGACTGTCGTATTCCTGAGACCCCAAAGAGCTGTGTTGAATTAGACCAAGTTTGGCTGAGTGGTCCTCAAGAAGGCTGAAAACAATCAGGCAAGTGCTGACCGGGCACTGCTCTAGATTGAATGTAACAGAAATGTGTTCTACTATAACATTTGTATACTGGCCAACAAAACGAGGGATGTCAATTCCCTGTTCACAAGGATCACTGACCGTGCTCCATTCGGACCATGTACACGTCCTTTGGCCTCGAGTCCAATATCTCAAAAGGTAAATTTCAGGCAAGAGGGAATCCTATCTCGTGGAACTGAAGTCTCTCTTACCTCAGGCCCCCAGAATGAAGAGCATTGAAGACAGAAGGGGCTGAGCAGTTCCGGACCATACTATCCAGTGCAACATTGATATCTTGCCGAAGAGATGCACTTGGATTTCCCACTTTCTGGAGAAGTTCTTTTGCCGTCCTCTCCAACTCCTGGTCCATATTTTTCTTTAAATGGGTGTACAAATTTCCCATTGTGAATGCAGCAACCCGTGAGACACAGACGAGCGGGTTCTTAATCTAAGAGGAAACATTCCAACGTTAACAAGACAAGACCATGGGAGAAGTTTTGTCCACTGACTACCAAAATCTTTTCACAGACATTGAATAATTGAGTTTAGGTTGCTGAAATAAATTTTCCATCGTCATTACTAAATGTTATAGATTAATCACATTCCGTCAACCAAATCTCAACCTGCGCTTGACTCTCTTGAGAATCAGTACTGAGGACTTCATGCAAAAGGGGAAAATGTATGCACCTCGTTGCTGAGGGAAATGCAGAAATCATGAAGCCTGAAGATCAGGATGCCAGGCTGGGTCTGCACTATTTCATTTATGATGTCCATGCCTTCAATTTTCTTCTCCCTTTGATGGAATAAAAAAAAGTCAAAGGTACATAATTTTGCAGCATATTTTGTCAACGGCAGAGACAGGAGCTGGGAAGGTGAGGTGCTCACCAGTCATCCATGTTCAGCAGTTCAAAAGCCAGGTCCCTTGTTGAACTGTTGATGCTCAACCGCTCTGGTTGTTTCAAGTCAGCCTTCTTCTCAAAAGTGTTTGTTATGGGCTGCTGCTGCTCGTCTGTCATACACAACAGCCAAAATCAAGAAGGTACAACTGAGGCTAAGCCATCATTTTCTATACAATGCATCGGGTCAGCATACTAAAAATTAATCAATGTGTAATGTCCCTCACTGCTACTTTCAGCAGGGAAGTTCAGTGACATCACACCTGCATAAAAAGTACATTGTTTAAAAAACAAACAAACAAAAAAAAAACCAAAAAAGTGGATTTCATTTGGGACAATCAGGGAGAACCACCATAAAAACTTCAAATTCCTCTTCTGGAGAGAATTATTATTGCAATTTCAATGTAAGGAGAAAATCCCCTCACTCAATCCCAAATCACCAAGGACACCCTTTCCTTATATACTCTCCCTACATTTGTGTGTTCATGCAGCAGAACAATCACATTGAAGTCTGCTCCCATCCAGTTAGCACCGAGTAGAACTGGACTATAAAACGCTCTGACATCAATTTTGCATTGATACCAACTCTTCCCATCTTACCCTCCCTTTCCAGAAGCAGGACTTAAGAGGCAACGCAACATACAACAAAATGTGTTCTTTGGTAGCCAAGTTGACTTCCATCATCACCATGGTGAAAGCGTCTCATAGTTAGTTCACTAATGTATTTATAGCCTCTCCCTCAATGTAGTCACAGTATACAATCTTCCAAATGCAGGACAATTCATACTGAGTGACAATCAGAGGTAAACTGCTAGTGGTGAGGGAGCAGTTTGGGAAAGGGCATTCAATACACTGTCAAACGAATCAGAAAAAAGTACAAAACTGTCCAGCTAACCAAGGCTGAGGGGCATAGAAGGAGACCACAAGGCACAGTGGAGCTAGTTTCTTGCTGGCCCAGCTTTGAGGTTGTTTTGGTGATGAGAGTGCAGACAATATTTTTCTCACTTGTGTTATATGAACAGGGCTGCTTCCAGTCGTGTGATGCTACACTGGATATGTCTGACACTGGAATGTAGAGCAAAGTCAAAACAGGATAGGAAGATGCAGTAGTGTGCAGTGATGATTATACGCCACCACTTTCATCTACAGAAAGGGTCCCAATAATAATACCTGTCTATAATTTTTGGTGAAAATGTATTGAAAAATACTTTTGTAGGCAATGAGAACCGAAAAAATCATTCCCACAAGTATACTGGGGTAAAAACATGGGTAATTAAAAACTAGAGCACTCAGCAACCGAGCACATGTATCCCCCGAAGGCCATCCAGTTGGGCCCAGATGGTCCCAGAGTACCCAAGATCAATAAGTGTCATGAACTTACCATAATATATGTCCCTGCAAAATTTGAAAAGAATCGGTGCACTTATGTGGGCTGTAGAGCGTTCACAAGAAAATCTCTGCGGTCGCGTGACGAGGCCAAATCCATAGTATCCTTTAACAGCTGTAAGGTGTTACAATTTTTTTTTTTTTGACTCTTACATAGCATGAATGCATGTTTGAAGGCTCATTCCATGATTATAAATGCTAAAAAAATTGTTTAGATGGGTTTGAGGCAACGTAATTTTGGAAAATTACTTCCAATGGTCAGTTGTTGTTCCAGTACATAGGATGACATGAACTTTGAGCCGAGTGTTAAACGCTCAGTGTTAAAACGCGATGGCATGATGGAAGGAGCTCTCTGAGATTGTTTGTAGCCTTACATGATGCTGGTTGGTCACACGGAAAAATTTCTGAAGATGTTCAATAGTGCCACGGCACTGTAAGAAACACTATCAAGCGTTTCAAGGAGACAGGTTTGCTGAAAACAAGCAGCAATAGAGGTGCTAAATTGAACTTAATTGCCACTGTTTATCTGTACATGACAAGTAAAAAAAATTTGGTGGTTGACAGCATGACAAACTCTGTGATGATATTAGGAGGACCAAAACCGAAGAGATGAAGGTGTGAAGATACTAGTTCCGGCGTGAAAATGGTCTGATTATGGCGCTTTTCCACAACATGGTACCGGCTCTACTCTAGTCTACTTGGCACCGGTGTCCCAATTTCAGATTACCCCCGCAACACCATACCCCCCGGTAATCTGAAGTTAACTTCAAATTACCCCCCGGTACGTTGAAGTTGGTTTCAAAGTACCGGGGGGGTAATCTGAAGTCCACTAAACATTTTTTATCCGAAGTTTATATTAAGTTATAGGAGGACATAGAGGGGGGTACGTTGAAACTAGGGGGGGGGGGTAATTTGAAGTTAACTTCAGATTACCGGGGGAGTAACTTGAATGGGGGGGTGATCTGAAATTGTTACACCGGATACTTTTGTGATACTTTTTTTACTTTTTTATTTTTTTTTGCTTTTTAATTACCGCCTCTGTGGTACCTGCTCGTCGTTGCGACACAGCATGTTACTGCCGCGACAGCATCCTCAGTTATATGGAGTTTACTTTTATTCCGTCGATTTTGTTAATAAGTATGCGTTTAAACCGTCCCCATGTTATGGCACTAAAGTCCGCAAGTGTTTAATTGAAATTTCTGTTTGACATTCTCCTGATGCATAGGATAGCAGCTGGTGTTGTGCCCGATTCGGTTGCACATTAAAATAACATACCACCTAAAAACGCAAAGCAATGATATACGTAAAAGGCATAGAATATTCATATTCAGCCTTCATGAAACATTTCACTTTGAAATTGAAGGCAAAACTTGTAGCAAATGTGCAAATCTCAGGAGATGGCAGAGTATTAGAATAAGAAAGAAAGCGATAAGGTTTACAATGCGTCATCTCATCTGATACCTTTCCTTAGAATAAAATGCTTCATCAGCATCCATAAAGTTATTTTCCACACAATTTTCCTGAAATGGGGCAGCTCAAAAACTTTCTCAAAAGGAATTAGAAGAATGGAATCGCACATAAACCCGGTTGCTTCTAATTTCGCTACTAACAGGGTCACAGACAAAGAAACATATTTCATAAATGCAGCAGCTTCGGTGAACAAACGCAACCTTGTTTGAAAGGTAAGGCAACGCACAGAATATTAATCAAGCTGCCTAAAACACACTTTTCAAGAACACAATTTGAAGACCTTTTTCAATGATGGCAAGTGAAGCCAGTTTCCTAGAGATAATGCTGAAGCGAGTTGTCTTTTGCAGAGACGATTCTCTCTCACCAATCAATGGGCTGCAATGTTGCACATCACATTTTAGCATCAACTAGTACCTGGTTGGCCATTTTTGGAACCCCAGAAAAGCAGGTACCAGAAAAAGTACCTTCTAGTACCAAGTGCCAGGTACTTTTTCCTAATGGAAAAGCAAAAAAGGCGAGTAGAGTAGGGCCGGCAATATGTAGTGGAAAAGCGCCATTAGCTGTGTTGCTGCCAGGAGTTCCCCAAAAAAATTCAAGAACTGCACACCAATGGACTGGGAACAAGTCCTTTGGACCAATGAAAAAAAATTTTCTCATTCAAACGCAGAACTTACAGTACCAGCGTGGATAACGGTACCGCTAAAGTTGGCTTCGCGTTTTCGTCCAGCTTTCTCTGATCGGCCTGGCGGGTGGCATAGGATCACAACAGGTGTCTGTGTTGTCCTGGCAGGCAGAACTTGGGGGGACTGTCAATAGGGAGGAGCGGTTTTTGGGTATGACTGGTGTGTACCAGATGTTATTGCAGGCCTTGAATTTTGGCAGGAATAATTTACCACAACTGTTTCGGAAATAACTTATTTACAAGTCAAACGAAGTTTTTGTTATTAGAGTTTTAAAACATATAATTCTATAAGAGGCAGTTAGAACTATTAGTCATGGAGTAGAAATACTTTCCTTATGGATGACAACTTGCGCATCAATTGTCACAAAATATTTATTAATACATTTTCTATAATTTCTAGTTGGATGCCCAAAATTTTAATTCTCGCTCCTGTGACTGTAAATGTCGATAATTTGCCGTGGCGAAATATTGGTCTTTAGGCTTTCACACAGTTTGCAAATTGATAACTATACTATCAGATCTGAATATAAATTTTTACACAGTATACCTAAGTGATCATTTCTCACAAATGTGAAAACATAATCAGTCCCGCTGTGAGAACCGTTTTTAATCTGCGCTACCCCATGACATTTGCAACTGAGAGGGGCTCTATCACGTTAAATTGTCAGTAACAGCCAAAGTTTATTCTTGTTTATAATTTAAATAATATTAAAGTGGTGGCAAAACATGTTGTTGTTGTTTTGCTTTCTCTGATAACGGTGCTTTAGAACTAAAGGTTTCATTCCATAATTCTTATCAGCAAATATTACTGCAAAAATATTATGCCAAAAATACATGAATTTGCAGACATTAACTTTCCTGGAAATACATATTTTGCCAACTGCGTGAAAGAAAATCTGTAGCAAAAATTACTTCTGGCATTTACACTATACTACAAATATAATGGATGTCATGTTGACCAATGAAGAAATTTCAACGCTGAACTTATTTGGATTTCTGTGGGACGGGGATTCATACTAAAATATGTGTGAAACGGTCTGCCAACAAGCCATCTCACTCACTCTACTTCTCGGTTCAGTGAGCAGGGCACGTCCACCTGACTTTCGGCTGACAAACGGCCTACGGCACGTTGGTGAAAGTTCCACGCTGGAACTGCATTCTGTTAAGAGTACTATAATCATCACTGCACAAAACTGTAATTCACTTGAACTCAAATTCCATCACTGATCAAAGGATTATGGCCAGTACAATGCTGCCCTAAACACACAATCTGTCAAAGTTTGGGTTAGCATCCCAATTTTATTCAACTCAACTGCTAATTGGGCTGTTATGGCAGGGTTCTCTGCACTCTACTACAGAAATCCCCGCAACAAAGTACTGCCTTGGTGTCGTATGAGAGGCAAGGATAAATATTCCACCAAAGCTCCACTCAGTGAGTTCAGCCATGAAGGCTATCGGAATATTCAAATCAAGTCAAGGGCTCACTTCTGGGAACTTGGGGCTAACCCCGATATTACCCCTAAATTACAACAGATGCCTGTTCGGTCCATTTATGCTCCACCACACCAGTGCAGCTGGCGGGTTTCATTTTAGTCATCGTTTTTGTGCTTACACTGGATTAGCTGGATTTCCTTTCCATCTCAGCCAGCTCTCGAAAACCAGAGCTCTGCACAGCAGCTACGCAAGGCTTATAATTTGGTCGGATCCCAGAGCACAAGTACGCAACACTTCAGCATAGAGCAGATGGATAGGTACACAGACAACATTAACACATACAATTAATTTTCAAAATCCGTGTTGGCGCTGGTTCATATCGTAGGGTAGGACAGCAGCTGAAGTAAGTAAATACGTAAACTTTACTGACAGAGCACTTTCCCAACAAATGACAAAACCAAAGCAAAAATTAAAAGCAATAATTCACAAGTAGGCTACTAATCCACGGTAGTAGCAAAAGTATCTCAAAAAAGAGACAAATCGAAGGGAGTCAACCGTTCGGCAAACTCCTCAGTAGGGAACAAAGCCTGCTGCCTGTTTGTACTTGCGTTTAATACAACATTTATAGTGTTATCTTGGACAATCCCGCATGATTCTGTAATTAACGCGTGATCTCGTCAGTCTTGTTTCTCTAACTCTTCGGACCTGGGGCCTCATGTACTAACAATTGCGTGGATTTTATACTTAAATATTGCGTATGTTCATAAAAAGAAAAGTAGCATTTTGTAAAAAGTATTACATTTACAATATAGCGGGCTACCAATTCAGCTTGCAAATTTGAATGAAAAATCTGAATCAACTTTAATTTTGCAAAGATGCTAAATTCTATTACTTTTTTGCATTTTCATAAAGTCACGTTTGTTTTCATACATCTGACATCCGCAAAAAAAAGTAGCGTATGCATCTTTTCTGTTTGTACGCTCTCTTCATGCGTGAGGCCCCTGATGTGCAGTTGAAACGCAGCTGGTGGGTGTTGACGGACGACAAAGACGCAGTAGGGCTAAAGTGGACCGAATACGCATCTGGTATAATCCAGGGGTAATCCAAGCTCCTGCAAGGGCTGGGATGATTGGAAACCTCAACCTCTGGAAATGCTGCCACTGTAAAGTGTGCACACCCTTCACTGCACGTCATCATCCTGCAACCATGACATAGCTTTGGCCACATTTTAAGCCCAGATAAAAGCCCTTTTTCTCCCAAAATAACAATAAAGAAATCAGACCTGGGTCTGCTGCCTTACCGGCAAGCAATCTTACTGTGACTATACAAGTTATGAAAATTTCATGCGACATTTGACCTTCAAATTGAAAGTCAAGTTCAAGGTCACAAAATGGAAGTGCACAAACATGTATGTCGTCACCTCAGTCCTATATTCTTCTTTCTCCATTTTTTTTTCTATTTTCAATTATATTTATACAATTGGAAAGGGGGTAATTATTCCTTATTTTCAAGTCATGTCTGCCCGGATTATGACCGGTTTTGGTGCATTTCAGGTCCATCCATTCCATCTCCAGATATTTTCAAAGAAATTGAGTCCAATCCCAGTCTAACTCCATTCTATCCAATCAAGTTGTTTCAAGTGAAGTTCTCACTAAATTCCATCTACAATAGGCCAGCACGTTTTAAGTGCTATATTGTCCTTTGTTTTAAAACAATCATAATACAGTACATTCCAGGGATTGCTGAAATATAGCTGATCGTGGTGAAATGCATCAATCAGTCGATCATTCAGCTGAGCAGTCATCCGTTCATTTCTGGGTCTTTTCAAGCCAAACATCTTAAACAGTAATTATGGACATTACCAACTCCCTTGTTTGACTGACATATCTCCTCTTCACAGAAATGAGGTAATGAGCTAAAACTTTTCTGCAGCTACATGGATTTGTTCTTAGGTTTTAACAAAAGTCTGGGAAAGGTAATAATGGCTTTGACTTGACCCCCCAGGTCTTGCTCACACAATAAATGCAAATTGCGGTCAAATTATAATTTTTCATGTATGAGCACCATGCTGAATACAAGGCAAAGAAAAAAATACTATGAACGAAATTCTAGAATATCTAACCCTGAAAAAAGAAAAAAAAAAACAGGATTTGAGGTTTCATTGGATAAAATATGAAACAAAACTTAGTGTGAAACCCCCTCTATCGATGCATTTTTCTCTGATTAGAGTCAATCGGAACATTCAAATCAAGTCAAGGGCTCATTTCTGGGAACTTGATGGGGAAGCCTTGCAGTCATCCATTCACACGCACACAGTTAACTCACCATGGCAGAAGATATCTGCATCTACGCTGCCGAACTTCTGAAAATGGGGAAAAAAGTAGAAAATAGTTATTCTGAAATAGTACTTCACTTGATCTTGTTTTAGTAGCAGTTTAAAGGTTACATAGTGCCAGTCATTAGTCTCTTAACTATGCAGGGACCTCAACACAAATAATTTTAAACAACCCCAATTGCAAAATAGTTGGGATTAAGTGTAAATTGTGAATAAAATCAAAATGCAATGACTTTCAGCTCACATGAGCCTATATGTTATTTACAATAGAACACAGATAACATTTCAAACGTTGAAACTGATACATTTTACATTTTTATCCACAAAATGAACTTATTTCACATTTTCTGGCTGCAACAGGTCCCAGAGAAGTTGGGACACAAGTAAAAAAGGGCTTAAAAAGCAATTAATATAGAAGAGAATCAGCTGAAAGAACATTTAGCTAGTAATTAAGTTAAGCGGCATCAGGAATCCCACCGGGTCACGGGATTCCCGCAGGATTCCCGTGGGATGGGAGTCAACTTTACTATTAATCATGTGATTGGGACGGTACAGGAGTAAAAAGTTAACGGAAACAGACGGGAGCAGGAAGCGAAATTTTTATTCCCACTTGAGTTCCGGACCCCAACAGAAACTCATTTGCGTACATCCAATCAGCAAACTTGTGCCGGACCTCTGAAGGAGTGTCTCGAGACAGTTACATATTTGTCTCTCATCCCTGGCCTTGCTCTAATAATGCATGAATAAGCGAGATTGCGTCAGCTTACTCCAGAAAATATGAATGCACTGAACAGATGAATATCAATCCTAGCTAGAAACATTAAAAATGATGGGCAAGATTGGAAACGGCCACCGCATTTTCAAGGACATGAAGATTTATTCAAGACCTCTTTCTAAGTATAAGATCATTAGGCTGTATCACACCCCTCTGCCTGAGTATAGCTACGGCCCCCTACTTACAATGATGCAGAAAGAAAGCACCTTAAACGCGAAAACCTATATTAACACCTGACAGCAAAGTGCGAATACGATTCATTAACAGCACTTGCCAAACCTGCCAGTATGTTTATAATGTCCAGTAGCGAGGCTAGATTAAAATAATCTGTAGGCCTACAGAGCATTTATATTTACTTGACTAAAATAACGCAATCTTGGTTATTTCTACTTTATATTCATTGGATTTTGTTTGGTGTCACTAACTAGTTTATTATTGATATGATCAGTGCAGGATAAAAAAGCGGTGAGTGCAAGACCACAATCATTGTAACCAGCTCATTTTACTAGCTTCAGATATTTGAAAAAATACATTCAGAATGCATTTATCTAAATGGCAGGCTAGACGAATGATTTGCCCAACAGTTTTGCTGAGAGCAAGGCAGGCATCTTCGATGTAAGTGCAGTATTCTGAGTATGGACTGCGCAGTCAGTGGTTCCAAACTGTGCGTCGGCGCAAGGCTCGTAAAGACAAAAAGATGTCTCAAGATACTCCTTCAGTGGTTCGGTGCAAGTTTGCTGATTGGCTGTACGCAAATGAGTTCCTGTTGGGGTCCGGAACTCAAGTGGGAATAAAAATTTCGCGAGCGGGAATCAACCAATAGGACATGCTTTGGACACCAAAAAACATGACAGGCACACCGCCATTTTTGTTGTTTTCTTTCCAAAGCCGACACGGCAACATAAGTCAAAAGAACTACACGGCCCAGAAGCCAACAGTGCTTCCGGCTGCCGCTTGCCTGCTCCCGCTGAAAATAAAAACAGCGATGGACGGAGCAAGCAGCAGCAGCACAGAAGCTGAAAAAAAATAAACTGCAAATTAGAGTAAGGAACAACGACATTTCTGTAAAGCTACTTGAACTACAGGGGAAATCGCAGATTCAAGGTAACAGATGAACTGTTCCAGTTGGCATTTTTTAAAAATAAAACTGCAGACCACAAGGTAATCTTAAAATAATCGGGAGAAGATCAAATCAAATATAGTGTATGCATAGAGACTAGAAGGAAAAAAAAATGGGAGCGGTACAGGAGTGGGAGTCATTTTGAATGGGACCGGGATGGGAGTGGGAGTCACTTCACTGGGAGTGGGACGGGACAGGAATGAAAATCCACTCCCGTGTCACCCTCTAGTGTGTAACATGATTGGCGATAAAAAGGATGTTTGAGAGGCTGAGTTTCTCAAAAGTAAAGATAGCCAGAAGCTCTCCAACCTGTGAAGGCTTGCGTAAAAAAATTGTTGAATACTTTAAAAACAATGTTCTTCAATGTCAAATTGCAAAGGCTTTGAAGGTTTCATCATCCAAAGTGCATAACATCATCAAAAGATTCAAAGAAACAGGAAAATCTCTGTGCGTAAGGGACAAGGCGGAAGACCTTTACTGGATACCCATGATCTTCGGGCCCTCAGACGCCACTGCACTCACCGGCATAATACTGTAATTGGCATTACTAAATGGGCCCAGGAATACTTCAAGAAACCACTGTCTGTAAACACGGTCCTTAGTTAATATTTTCCTTAGTAAACGTTA
Organism: Gymnothorax reevesii; assembly: GCA_029721435.1. NCBI lineage: Eukaryota > Metazoa > Chordata > Actinopteri > Anguilliformes > Muraenidae > Gymnothorax > Gymnothorax reevesii. The sequence continues at coordinate 96,309,378 of CM056579.1, read as the reverse complement.
GCTAGCATACTAGCTGCTGAGATACATCCAAAGCACAACTTAGCCTAATGCGCGATGGCACACAATACATGGCAGCCTAGCCATAATGACATTATAAGTAAGCCTCAGTGCGTACAAGTGCTACCCAGAAGCTGATTGCTTGGTATGCAAATGAGGAACACTGTTTCCGTTTGCAGCCCTAATGAGTGACTTCCTAGCGGAAGAGCCGCCTTGATGACGCTAAGAGATTGCATTTTAATTTTCATTGGGTCCCAAAAAGAGTGTTGTGTCATGTATCTGAAAATGCAGGGGACTGAGAGGTGCTGTTTCCTTTACTGCATTTGATTATTGTCCCATGCACTGCAGGATAAGTCTTTGAAAATGTAAAATGTCGTCATCATTGCTGTATCATTATTATTTCCAAGTGATTAGACAACAGCATTTTCATCATAATGTTGACCGAAAAAGAGCGTGATGACATGTAGATGTAAATGCAATAGACTGGGAGAGCCATTTATCTTATTGCATTTGAATATTGTCCTCAGTAGAGCAAGTTCAGTCCTTGCAAATTAAATGTTGAATGCCGTTTTCAATATCATTTTCAAATAGTCAGAGAATAGCATTTGTATTTTCATGTTGACTCTGAGAGAGCGTGTTGACATGTCAGTGTAAATTGAATGGGCTGGGGGTGCTATTTTGCTTATTGTATTTGAATATTGTCCATTGTATTGCAGAGCATGACGTGGAAAATGAAATGTCAAACAGCTTTTCATTATTATTTGAATATAGGTATAGATTTCCCATATGTGTATGTGAAAATGAAATAGGTTATTGGATTAATGCATTTTCAATTTAATATCGTCTCAAATAACTCAGTCATAAGTGGAAAATTACAATGCAATAGTGGGATTACATTTTCATTTGAATATTGTCCACTATGGGCTTCCATACAGTCGGCGGTAGACCGCTTTACATATGCTTCATCGATCTATCACTAAATGTGATTGCTGGATTCCTTTGCCATTCTATTCTGACGTGAAACTAACCAATGGGTACTCTCGAATTACTAAGAACCCTCCCATTCTCTTAGACTGCCGTCTTCATACAGTCTGAGGTCACGTCTACACTGCTCATATCCTATCTTAATCCCTGAACGTTCTATCTCCCATGATTCATAGGGGTTCAACGGACTCGCCGGTCTACTCCTTCTTGTCGAACTGTTGCTTACATCCGTTTTCACTGAACCGAGTAGTAGCTTGTGGTTAGGGTCTGTGGTACAGCGGGATGTGTACAAATACCTACATAGTTTTTTTTTCAAATGTAGAGGCTAGCGAACCTATTTTTTTTTATTTGGCCAAAACATTCTTTAGCTTGACGAAGGCATGATATTTATTTGGGTGGCTACACACGTTCCTACAGCCAAAGTAAAAAAAAAAAAAAAAGCGTGACAAGACGCCTAGTTGCAATTCATATGCGGAAATGATTAGCTAGAAAACTTCGTATCAAATTGTTTTTGATTCTGGCGTGCAGGTTCCTTGTTTTGCACAAGGGTAAAAACCCAGCCATCACCCGGTCTACTACTGAATGATATCACATTCACTGTGGGCAACAATCATTATTCAGAGCACTCATAATAAAATGGGAATATCTCTGCAACCACAATGTCTATTTGAATAATTTTGGTGTCATAGTAAATGGGGCACTTGTGTGATTGGTTAAGATGTGTTAATATGAGTATATGTGATACTGATGAAGAGTAAATGAAGATGGCACACAGAAAAAAATGTAGATTTGCCTCAAAAAAGCATTTTCAGGATGAATATCCCTTTGAAAATGATGCAGCTGCAGCCCTAAACCTTTATCAGACCACAGTACAACATATGAACATTATCTCTGCAAAGGTTGACTCTAATAAAGTGAAGTACAACAAAATTAGAGAGGTTTTAGTCCAGAGAGTTCAGACTTGAACCTAAATCTTGAGTGGCACTACAAACCATACTTGAACTAGTTGCGAAACTGACCACAAACCGTGGAAGGTTAAAGGGGTTAGTGTGGTGGCGTTAGGGTGAGGTCGCACGTGACCCCGAAGCTCTCTTGTCAACATATTATCCCTCACATGCTTGATAAACTGGTCTCTTAACACCATGTCTGGGTTGGGAAAACATTGGGGGGCTTTCCGCCAGACCATCTCCAGTAACAACATCAACACATGCGAGTACTCTTGTAAGGACTCTCCCTCTAATTGCCGTCGCAGGAAGAACTGCTGCTGTAACGTAATGTATGACTGCAAACATCCGTACGCCTCGAGTAAGATAGTAAAAATTTTTTCTGGATCATCCCACTCATGGCTATGATGAAATTTCATTTCTGCCTTGGCTTCCCCATCTAATAAATCAAAAATGAACAAAGTCTGCTCTAACCGAGACAAGGGCCCCGCTCCCAATGAGTGTTGTGCCTCCTCTACCCACTCTTCTATTATAAGAGGGTCTTGACCTACCTTGCCTGAGAACCAAGGGCGTTTGCGCTCTGTTGGCATGATGACATAGCGTCCAGTTACAGGAGAAGAGGTGGGAACATGGCCAGTCGATTGAGCTACCAATTCAGGACCAGTGGGTGGGACAGCTGGAACTGGGAGCTCGGCCCCTACCTCAGGAGCAACTGGGGAGGCAGAATCTACTTGCTCAGGTGCTGGCCTCCGTTTCAGCTCCTCTATAAGCTGTTGGTTATCTGCTTGGAGTTTTTGTACCAACTCTGTTAAGGCTCTGACTCGCTTTGCTAACTCCTCAGTGGACATGGCGACGGAGCCCTGCACAAGGATAAATATCAAACAAAAACAAAAAAAAAACAATTGTAAGTCAGAGAGGAAAAGAAAAAAGAAACACAAAAATGTCAACCACCCAATTGCCACCAATTAAAACATTCGGGGGTCCACAACAGGTCAGTGTGTGCTTGAGGTCTTCGGACTGGATGCCAGGTTCACATGATCCTTATTACAGTACAATCGCCGTTTTCCCTGATAACCTTAAGAACAACAAAAGAAGCCTGGAATGACACAAATTTAATACAGCCTCTTCTCACCCTGCTCGCAGCGCCAAATGTAACCTGCACAGAGCCAACCCTTCCACTCTAAAGGCAACTTTACCCCAGGTCAAACCCCTCAGGCCAGTCAGATGAGTGACATAACTGAGGCCAATGTGCAAAAAATAGAGTTTATTTAAGTCTTTTTCTTATTCCAGTCACTAAGGCACAGGTAAAATTTGACAGTATACAGACACCCCGCACAATACATTAACTTATTAAACTGAAGCAAAACTTTAGAGGAGTTGACAAAAGAAATCCTCGAAAGGCAGCACTGCCCAGGAAGAGTGAGGGGGCAAATGGACAACCACCACTAGGCAGTGGCATAAGATGCGGTAGTGGAACAGGTCGACACAAGATTAGGCGGTGAGGGAGGAAGCAGTAGGACGAACAGGTCAGCAACTGACCGAAACCCCAAAGCCTATTCACACATACATACAAGGGAACCCTCTTCAGTGGTCAACAACCGAGTGGCTCATTACTAGCCTAAGTGGCATGACGCTCTCCATGCACAGAGGAGAGGTAGGTTAACTACACACAAGCTGCCGGATAGCTCACTTGGTAAAGGCACTGTGTTGCAGTGCAGAAGTGACCAACACGTCGCGGGTTCGAGCCCCGATCGTACCAACCGGCAGTGGTCGGCAGCTTTAACAGAGTAGCACACAAATTAGGAAAGGACTGCAGGGAAAGGGAAATAAATAAACAGCTTTGTTCGTTGCTCATGCGCCTCCTGTTAGCGAGACAGGCGCTCGTCAGGAAGCCTGTTCATGTCCGGGTATCCTCCGCCCTCATTCTGAACTTGCAAAGATTCAACCAATGAGTGTATCAGAAGCAGTGGCTGACAGGCCCGTGCTTCGGAGGAGAACCGTGAACTGTTTTCACTCTCCTGAGTTGGCAACAAGGGGTCGCAAACGAGCAATCTTTGTACATAGTTCACCAATTGGGCATTCCAGAATCGGGTGGGATTGGAGATGCCAAATTTAAAAGGAAAAAAAAAAAAAAAGAAGAAAAGTTAACTACTCACACTAGTGAAATACACCCCAGAGCGGGCACACAAATGGACCAAATAAGTTATCTACACACACTACTGGGATACAACCCAATGTAGGCGCGCAAGTAAAGAGGTAGGTTACACTCACGCACAAAGCATTACATGCCCCCTAAATGTTGCTGACCCCACTCAGGGAAGAGGGAGGGAGGTAAGGGCCGGACCGTAATACTGCAAATAAGCAGCTAGGCCCCCAACACAGGAGAAACAGGGCAGGGCAGTTTGCCAGGGGTTATTAATTTATCCCAGGCAGTGGACTAGCCAAACTTTAAACCACAAAAAAAAAGAAAAAACAGCTAAAACACAACGGGGGTGTCTGATTTTAGACAACTATCTTTCAAAATAAGGGAGAAAACAGCGATTGACTGCGCCGCAGTGAGAGACTGGAACGCGGCCCACACTAAGACTTCCAAGTCCAGTGCTGCTGTAGGCCTAAATGGTCTGCTGCTGGAACAGGTTACTGACCAACATCGCCAAGGCTACCAGCACGACCCACGTAGTTCAGTCACGCAGTCAATGGCTCCTTGCGCTGATAGAAGAGTCAAATGGTGGAAAATGCCCTGATGACAGTGAATTAATCAGCTTGCAATAAGCCAACACTATGAGGCAGAACGCAGAGGACAAACAATTCTCCCAGCGAAACAACCAGCGAATCTCGTGGTTCAATTAAAAACACAACACAGGAGACCGCAGCGGTAACGGATAAGTGGTTACCTTGCAAAACCTAAAACTACACGGGAGCATGCAGAGAACAAAAAGTTCTTCAAGCACGGTCTGCTACCAATGTTCTCCTCCAAAAAGAAAGGAAGCATGTCACAAGCAAAACACAGCCCAGGAAGGGCGGAGCGCTGTTCAGGGAAGGGAGAGGGGGAGGTGTGTGTGTGTGTTGGGAAATGTGGTTGCTTTGGGAATTACGGTATTGTAATCATGACGCGCACCATGTGCACGCGCCAAGCATTTCAGTAATAACAAACATTGAGCTGTTTGTGATGTGTAAAGTGACACTTGACTTGCTCTTTTTGGTGTGGTCAATAGCCTACATAAAGCCAACAAAAAAAACGAAAAATGCTACTGCATCAAGAAAATGGAACGGCTTGTGACACAGGAGAGAAAAAGAGCCTCAGGCATGTTACGGCCAGATCTCAGCCGCCAAGAGGTGGTGCGTCATTTGCACTGTCACCATTCAACAATCAGTCAAGTGTCTATCCAAGAATGGAACAGAGGCACCGTCACTGACTGACCCCGCTTAGGGCAGCCACGAGTGATGGCAGCTCAAGAGCGCCACATCTGGTTACAGCCTGTATGTGACAGATTCCTGCCAGCAACCGAAACTGATCATGAGATGAGGGGTCCGAGACGATTGAGTGTGAGTGCAAGTACCGTTTGACGCCATCTATATGAGCAACACATGCGTGCACACAGGCTCTACAGAAAACCCAGTTTTGGCCCATTTACGCATGGCTGCCCTTACCGTGGTCAGTCAGCGACAGTCCCCGTTTTCCATTCACAGGCAGAAACAAGGAAATAAAGTGCTAAAAAATAAAACACTGGGGCAGGTGCCCACAATCAGAAGTGAAGAGTTCCGACTCTGTTTATAGGCAAAAACTGGGTTTTCTGTAGGGGCCGTGTGCACGCATGTTTTTCTAACGTAGACAGCATCAAACGGTACTTGCGCTCACCCTCAATCGTCTCGGACCCGTCATCTCATGATCAGTTTTGGTTGTGATGCTACCATTTGTTGCAATACTTTCACAGTGAGCTTTGGAGAACATTTTATTTCTCTTACCATCCTCCTCACAGTGCGTGGTGGCAAAATAACCTTGCGTCCTCATCCAGGCTTCTTTACTACTGTCCAGTTGTTTTAAAGTTCTTAATGATTCCTCTGACAGTAGATATGGGCAGGTGCAGGCGACATGCATACACAACGAACTGCATTTACCATGCTATTAAATGTATAATTAGCCAACAGTCTACTTCACATGATGTGATGTGGTAGATCATTTTTACCACAGTGATTGCAAATCATAGTAACTTAAAAAAAGTCAGCCAAAACACAAGTCGTTCACCTCTTTAAAGTCACTCTTGAACAAGTACTCATCCATCATTGTGGCTTGATCACAGTGGATGATCATGGACGTCTCCGTGGCACGGTCTCGAGTGGTGACCGTGATCTGTGTACTGGCATCATTACAGACTGCAGTCCGCTGTTGTAACCCTGGGACATTGGCATCAGATCTCCCAGATGCCAAGTGGAACTGGTTAGCTGGATTAAATTGAATTAGTGGGGGGAAAAAAAGAACACTTATTAATAGATGGGTCAAGAAATCTTGGACTACTAATTGCCTAGCTGAGGATAAAGACAATAATAAGTTTGCCATTAAAAATATCTCCTATAATTCCCATAGTCCAAATTTTAGTTATTATAGTCTCTAAAGTGGTACCTTCTCAAATGCTTTCTGAAAATCCAAGTGTTTGATATCATGGGCCCTGCTCTGGTCATAAGTCTTTGTGGTCGATTCAAATATTCCAAAAGGTTTGTCAGGTATGACCTTCCCTTGTGGAAGTCATGTTGGCTATCCCTCAGGATGTTCCTGGTTTCAGGAAATAATTCCAATTTGTCTTAAATGACAGGATTATGGAGATGACCTTAGCAACTTGAGTACATTTGGGTATGTGCCATCAGACCCCACAGCCGAATTTCGCTTTAATTTTTGTCATTTGTTTATTCGTAGCCTACTTCATTATCCCCAAACTCAGTTTCCAGACTTTCCACAAAAAAAATGCGAACATTGGAAATCCTTACAGGCCAAATCCAAGGGCTCCATCTTTCACACTGCCCTACCCGTTGCCACTACCCGCTACCCGTGAATTACACATTTTGCACCTTCAACTATCCCTAAACTGTATCTTGCGGCCACACTACCCGCTATGCATTATGCCAAATCCCTTATTTGCACCTGGAGGTGTGTCCGGGTCCTCAACTCTTTTTTTAAATTATACAATATTCAGCCTTATTATTTTCCCTAGCTTATCTATATTTTAAAAAGAATATTGTATTACCTGAAACTCTTTGCAAAAACTCTAGTCATTTGCTGTGACTTTTTTGTGATTTACTTTTGCTCTCTTCTGAAATATATTTACACTGTAAATCAAGTAGAACCCCTTGAATCTACTCCCACATATCATTCAGTCAAGCTATCGAGTTTCCACCCCTCTAATATTAAAGTTCCCTATAATTACAAATATCCTTATCCTTGGAGATGAGGGCATCAGGGTGCTCACAGACACACAGACACCGTAAAGTGTGCACACCCTTCCCTGCACGTCATCATCCTGCAACCATGACATAGCTTTGGCCACATTTTAAGCCCTTTTTCTCACAAAATAACAATAAAGAAACAGGACCTGGGTCTGCAGCCTTATCTTACTATATAAGTTATGAAAATTTCATGCGACATTTGACCGTCAAATCATTGAAAGTCAAGTTCAAGGTCACAAAATGGAAGTGCACAAACATGTATATCGTCACGTACAGAAGTAAACCAGACGCGCTCAAAGCCCGCTATGGAAAAGGACTATAAAGGTGCTAAACAGCTTGGACAGTCAATGCAGAAAAAGCGCACCTAACCGAAAAAATCAACAAGGACTATTCCGGCAAAAAGCAAAAGTTGGAGCACACAGAGCTCAGAACACAATCTCTTTATTGAAAAGACTGACGTTTCGACGTCCACTGACGTCTTCCTCAGAGTCAGATGATGTATGAGAGATGACGCACCGGGGGGTTTTAGATACCCTTCACTTAATTACATCATACCAAATACAAGGTGCGCATGCGATGGTAAATAACAGGTAATGAAAACATATTACATAACATCATCAAGAAGAAAGAAAACCAACAAAGTGGTAATATTGCCTTCTGTAAATGGCACAGATGCAAAGACAAAGTATAAGACATGCGTAAATTATAGAAAACAAGTCAAATTGAGGCCGTCGTTTAACCCATTAGGCTCGACACAATTCAAAGTGTGTATCTAGAAAGCTTCCCGGCGAAGCATTTTCTGGACAATATTTCTGCCCCGTGAGGACACTCGCACTTTCTCAATCCCCCAGAATTTCCGAGACGAGACTGACCCATGATTAACTTCGGCGTAATGACGTGCGATAGCATAATCCATATTTCGTGTACGGATAGCAGTCTTGTGTTCAGCTATGCGCTATTTTAAGGCTCTCTTGGTCTGGCCAATGTAAATTTTAGAGCAAATACATTTTTGTACACTCCATGGGTGGTGTTACAATTGATGAATTCTTTTATTTTATATTTTCCCCCGTACGCAGAAAATAAGGGATAATAAGGGGTGTTTTTTTACCCCAAAATGCCTATGTTTGATAAGATGCTTAAATAGTGAAGGAGATGAGAAAACAAATTGTAATTTTGAACAAATAAAGCCAAGACATATAAATTTGTGAAGCACAAGTTTCATTACTATGGGTAACCGCACACATGGGGAAAAAAAAAGTGACTTTTTAAAGCCATGACCCTTTTCGGGGTCTCCTAACTCCACTATTATACCTTGGGTGCAGTCAATCATCCTTGTACAGACAGACCACACCTCAAATAGTGGTAATCCAGCACAATTTTGCCTCTGGAGAGGATCGTGGCTTCATACTTGGCCCTTGAAAACTGAATTTTTGATTTCCGCCCATAAAAAGTTTGAGAGGCTAATATCTTGAAAATGAAAAGTGATAGATCCATTTTTACAAGATATTATGAAAGCCTGGACAGCCATTTTCAGCCCATATCCACGATTTGTCCCAAAGATATTGGCCTCCAAAATCCCTATAAATTTATGTTCACGATTTGCGGGGGCAAAAAGGGGGCATGGCCCTTGATTTTTGAGGGGCCATATCTCAGAAACACCTTGGAGTAGTACCCAAAAATTTGCATTTGTTCATGAAGAAAATAGAAGCCCAAATCTGAGTCATTGACCTGGGGACAACTGGTTGACTTCATATGAAATGACCTCACTGTAAAGGGTTAATGCAGCAGAATCCCAGAGTTAGAGATGTCACAATACCAAAAATTCAGTAGTCGGTGCCAATACCAGTGAAATTACAGGATTCTCAATGCCAATTCGATACCACGGTTAAAAAAAAAAAAAAAAAAAATAGAAAATTGTGTCAGTTGACAGACATGCCCCCGCATACAAACATGCAAAGAACAAAACATGCATTCATGTTGAAGATTCACTGGGGTCGGCTGCAAGAGTTAAAACCATGCAAAGATTAAACAACAGCCCTTTAGCCATGAAAAGCAAGACACCAAGACCTTTATAAAGGGTTAGGGAAGTGCCTGAATAGGAGTGCAAGAGAGGATATGGATTCTACATACATGTTACTTTTGAGGCTAATGCTAGAAGATGTACATGTATATTACGTACCGGTGGGATAATAATAATGTGAGATTTTGCTTTTACTACTGTATGAAATGGAACACCTATTTCCGTATATGTTAACATATACTTACCTTTACAAATAATCAATGATGTAACTTCCATTGTGATAACTTGTCTACCACAAACTTGACAGTGTTCTGTAACCCATACTCTTTCAATAGCTATGGCTGGTGTGCTACTGAGTCCTAGGTAATTGACAGTTCTCGGTGTTCCTCATTCCATGGCTCGGATGTGAGATACAACAAAGACATTTCACTCTATTTCACTTGGTCTGTGTGAGCCGAGACTTTTGGAGTTTTTGAAGTTTTTAAGTGACATATTTTTTGAGTTCTGTCCCGGAAACGAGACAAAGTCCAATTTTAGGGCTGATTTTGGTGAAAATTTCAAGAATTATGGGCAGCATGGAACTGAAACCCCCAAAAGGCACGACTACACCATAAGATTAAGTTCCATAGAAAATTTGAAGTTTGTAAGTGGTATAGTTTTTGAGTTCTGCTCCGGAAATGAAAATGATTACGGACGGAAAAATTTTGAGCACCATGATTTCAAAATGCCCAAAAGGCACAATGGGATCACTGGAATAACATGCGTACAAAATATGAAGTTTGTAAGTGGCAGAGTTTTTGAATTCTGCTCTAGAAAAGGGTCAAAGTGCAATTTTCGGGCTGTTTTTGGTATAAAAATAGAAAATTTAGGGCAGAATGGAACTGAAACCCCCAAAAGGCACAACAACACCATAAGGGTAAGTTCCATACCAAATTTGAAGTTTCTAAGTGGCATAGTTTTTGAGTTCTGTCCCGGAAATGAGACAAAGTCCAATTTTAGGGCTGATTTTGGTGAAAATTTCAAAAATTATGGGCAGCATGGAACTGAAACCCCCAAAAGGCATAAGTACACCATAAGAGTAAGTTCCATAGCTAATTTGAAGTTTGTAAGTGGTATAGTTTTTTAGTTCTGCTCCGGAAATGAAATCATTACGAACGGAGAGACGGACGGACAGACGGACAGGGCGATGACTATATCTCACGGTATTGCATACCGGTGGGATAAAAAAGAAAAAGATCATGTGGTCTGGGTCCAGATTTACTCTAATGAGTCTAGGGTTCATCAATGGACAACAACGTCTTTTTGTTGGATTGAAATTGTTTGCAAAAACATGAAAAATACAGATACAAACAACAATTTTTCCTGGAACCCACCCATCCCTCCCAACCCACAGACCTTAACTTTTTATAGAATGTGGCGCACAATAAGAAAAACAAATTATAAATAAAAAAACAAAGCAAGAAATCTTTGGGGGGATAGATATGCTATAGATCATCGATAAGATCATCTAATGTCAAATTTTGCAAACAGAGAAGTTCATACATTTTATCCGTAGCCTGCTTAACGTTAGCCTTGAGTTTAAAAATAGAATCTAGCAATGATATAGAAGGGTATCGAGGGAAACACTCAGAATGAGAGGCTATGAAACTCCATAGTTGCAGATATCTAAAAATAGTGTGATCTTGGAATACCAAACTTGTCAACCAATTGTTCAAAGGAAGCAATAATTATCAATATAAAGATCATGTAGTGACGAGATCCCATTGTTGGACCAAACATTAAATACTCCATCTGATATAGAAGGGATAAACAAATGGTTTATGATTATAGGAGCAAGCAATGAGAGATCTTTAAGAGCAAATGACCGTCTAAATTGATTCCAGATTTTAATCGATTGTGAAACAATAGGATTACAGCTGAAATAGGAAACAGGCTGTTCAAATGGGAGTTTGGAGTTTAATAGCGCGGGTAAGGAGGTAGCTCTACATGAAAGATTCACCAGAATTACCCATTTGGGTGCATCAGGATCATCTACATCCCTCATCCAATACATTAATGCCCTAATGTTAGCTGCCCAGTAGTAATACTCAAAAAGTGGGAGTGCCATGCCACCCTGAGTATAAGGCTTCTGCAATATGGATTTCTTTATACGGGGTGGTTTATTGATCCAAATAAAAGATGATAAAAGTGTGTCAATGGACCTAAGAAAAATTTGGTCAAAAAGATTGGGAGATTCTGAAATAGATATCAAAATCTAGGTAGCACATTTATCTTAATTGTATTGATCCTTCCACACAGTGAAAGCGTTTCCCAACGCTTATGGTCCTGTTTCAAACATTTATTATAGGCATAGGCAGAAAGTTAGCCTTATACAAATCCTTATAATTTTGACTGATCCAGATCCCAAAATACCTGAATTTCCCAGAGCTAATTTTAAAGGGGGTATAACTAAGAGTAACTTTTTTGGCAGCTGCATTTATTGGCATCAACTCACTTTTGGAGAAATTAATCTTGTAGCCGGATAATTTATCAAATTCAGTTAATAGATCCAATTACCAAGAGATGCTTGACGATGGGTCGGATAAATACATCAACAAATGGTCGGCATAGAGTGATAATTTATATTTTCTGCCTCCACGATCAATCCCTTTAATGTTCTTATCCTGTCGCAAAGCTAAAGCAAGGGGTTCGATGGTGACTGCAAATAAAAGAGGAGACAACGGGCACCCCTGTCTTGTGCCTCTGAATAACAAAGTAAGGGGATAGATTATTATTTGTGCAAACACCAGCCATTGGAGAAGAGTATAAAGTTCTAACATAGGCTATGAATTTTGTGCCAAAACCAAATTTAAGAGTAAAAAAATGGTAGTCCCACTCCACCTGATCAAACGCTTTTTCGGCGTCAAGTGATAATATAATCTCAGGATTTTCGGGTGGAGTGGGGGTATATAGGATATTCATAAGACGCCTTATGTATAAAAAAAAAAGAATATCTATTTTTCATGAAACCGGTTTGATCTGCAGAACTGATTGAAGGAAGAGAAATTTCGAGACAGGTGGCCAAAAGTTTTGCCAAGATCTTAACATCCATATTCAAAAGAGAAATGAGACAATAAGAACCACAATGGAGGGGACTCTTATCCCTCTTCAGAATAACCGAGATAACTGCTTCACGCATAGTTTGGGGGAGGGATTGAGAAGAGACAGACTCCTGGAATACAGAGAAAAGAATAGGGGAAAGTTCTCTTGATAAAGTTTTGAAGAATTCTGAGGGGTACCCGTCAGGCCCTGGATATTTACCACTCTGCATACTCTTGATCGATTCCATAACCTCCCTAATAGAAATGTCTTTCACCAGGTCTGCCGCAAGACCTGGATCTATTCTGGGAATGTCGAGATTATGAAAGAAAACATCCAAAGCAGACTTATTTGGTGGATCCGACTTATAAAGGGAAGAATAAAAATGATAAAAACATGAATTTATTTTTGTATGATCGGTATGCTTTAGACCTTGTTCATCGGTAATCTCAGATATGTATTGATTAGCAGTTCTTTGACGTAACTGATGTGCTAAAATTTTTCCGGACTTTTCCCCATGCTCATAAGAGCCGTGTCTCGATTTTAAAATAAGATTCTCCGCCTGACGGGTAGATAAAAGGTCAAATTCCGTTTTAAGTATCAAACGTTTTTTGAGCAGATCGTCTGAAGGATAGCGGCTGAGATCTAAATCCAATTTCAACATATTATCTGTTAATTGTCTAATGCGTTCAGTGTCTGCTTTTCTGCGCATTGCAGTATATGAGATAATCTGTCCCTTCAAATATGCTTTCAATGTCTCCCATAAAGTAGTGAATGGCATTCCCAGGGTTTGATTATGGAAGAGGAAATTTTTGATTTCGGATGCAATAATGGTTTTTGGATTTGGCATCGCGGATATTTTGGGCCTACTTTCACAGTATTTGAATTTATGGAGATTGGTGGCCATAAACCCAATAAATATAACTCACACCTGCTCCAAACTGGTTTCAAATGTATTATGGAGCTTATTTCAACTCTTAAAAAAAACTTGTACGCTAAAATGAAAGAAATTACCGATAGACGGGCAGGAGCCATCTTCACCATGTCTTACACCATTGCCGGCTCACTAGAGCCCCCATCAATGGACTTTTGAATTCCTGATAGTATAGGCATATTCCAGAATGACAATGCCAAGATTCAGACTAAAACTGAGTAAGAGTAGTTCTTTGAGCATGAGGAATCATTTTCACTCGAGCTGCGCACTACAGTCTAGCCAATTGAAAGTCTTTGGGATGTGCTGAGGAATGGCTTAATGGAGTGGTTTGACTCACTCATCGTCAATACCACATCTCGGCCAAAAATGACTGCAAATCTGGTTGGAAATAAATGCTGTAACATTGTGTGCTGCTGAAAACAATACCAAAGCCAATGTGCGGCCTCATCAAAACTACAGGTGGCCAAACAAAATATTATAGAGTGCAATTTTTTTTTGGATGGGCAGTGTACGACTTGCTATATGTCTGTAATGCAAACCTAGGCCCCATCTGTGATCATATTGGAGATGCAGTTTGGCCTTCGAAGGTCACTTAAGGTCAAGTTCAAAGTCACCAAATGAAAGTTCACAATACATGACTTCCAATATGTGTATTATAAGATCCTAAGCTCTATTGGTAATAGCTTTGGTGATAGAAGTAATTGAAATTGCACCATGTTACATTTGACCTCTGAAGGTCGCTGAAACTCAGGTTCAAGATTACCAAATGAAAGTTCATATATGACAGCCAACAAGAGTTCAATAAACATGTATATGCACCAACTCCAATATTTTCAACCTAAACGCCATTGAAAATTTTAACATTTTGCTTACTCGGCCTCTGCAGGTCATACGTCATAATGAAGCCATATCTCAGTCATTTTGGCAGCAATTTTAATCATTTTTTAAATTACTTTTTTTCTGATTTCAGATCCTTTGCAACCATTTTATCCATAGGAAAGCAGCTTTCGATGCATTTTCAAATTTATTTTAAATATGCAGTTTTATATTGGGTTGTCATTAGAAAAAAAATCATGAATCTAAGCAATGTTGGTTAGCAAAACTTAAAACCAGTAACAACTCGGTTGTTCCTCTTCATGCGGTTTTCACCACTGAACTACGGTTTTCACTGAACCACAGTTTTCACCACAGTGGTCAGGAACCACTGTAAATTCCTGACTATTCAAACGCAACCCAGATCTGTAAGTCCGTGGGTGGAACTTAACACTGCATTCAAGTGCTGTAGTTTAACTTACGTGGTAACGCTGATGAAGATTGGGACAAGTCCACTCTGTCATTCGAATTGTCTTTCCCGATGTTGCTCTCTTTCGAATGACGGGTCAACAAACTTGAAGTCCAAGTTTGTCCGCTGGAACTTTTCTCAACCATTATTGAACTTGTTTGAAATCACTTGCCTATGAATTAGTCTTCAGTAAATTCGCAGTTTTCAGCGAGGCTGATATGACGAAGTCAAAAATTATATGGAATAATAAATTCAGTTTAACAGTCTCACAGTCTCGCACTTCCCTCCTCCGATGGAAAATGCAATTGTAAAACAAATTATTAATTCCACCCGTTTATAAAGATAGTCTCATGACGTCATATTAGAGAACCAGAAACTTCACAGAAAGACTGAAACGTAACAGAACGCATTTAAGATTCTGCATTTTCAAGTCAGTTAATTAAATCCAGAGCAATGTCGTCGACTTTGTAAGAATATGAATATTTTCGACAGTATGATCAAACCATCATAATTTGTTCGACTGACAGCTCGTCATTTGTAAGAAATAAATAAAACAAAGTGTATATTTTGCCGTGAGCCGTTTTGACATTTCAACGGCCATTTCGCCGTGCCCTCCGGTACACAAGCGCAGTTATGTTTTTTTTGGACTTGCTCATAGAAATCAAAGGATGATAGTGAATAGTTATAACTTCGCTATTTAGGCACCTAGCTCGCATATACATAAATTAAATAAATAATAAATATAAAAAGGTTGCCAGCAAACATCGGACTAAGAAACCAATAAACTAGCTTGCACACTGGGTTAGCAAGCTAGTTCGCCTGCTCAGCTATCTATTTGCGTTCTATACAAGTCAATAAAAACCAGTGAATCGCAATTATTTAGCGTTAGCTGTGTAGCCAGGTCAGTTATGCATTGACAAGGCTGATCAGTTGTTCGCTAGCTACCGAGTTTTTACACTAACGTTGACCAAAGATACTCAATTGATCTCTGTTCTTAAGTACAAAACTAATACAACTGCGCACAGGCACCGGAGGTTGAAGCGGTAGAAATGTAAAAACGGTTCACGGAAAAATAAACAGTGGCTAAATAAAATGCATTTAAAATAAAAAGCTCCAAGTCTTCGCCTACATTTAGTTCAGTTAAACCGGGAACACAGTGAGAGGTTTATGGCGTCGCTTATCTAGTTCACACTGTACAAGTATGTCTCTGCGGAGTAAAGCTGAAGCGGACTCAGCCTCTCTTGATACCCAGAGGCCGGTACGATTTGACACACTTCTGGAATACCCTTCCGAAGGCACATCATCTAATGATAGATCGAACAGCCAGGGTCGCGTTTCCCAATAGCATAACGTTAGTTGCGAAGTAAGTTAGCAACTAACGCAGTTCGTCCATTCACAGTCAATGGGCCCAACCATGTAAGTTAGCATCTGTGGTTTTGGGAAATGCACCCCAGAAGGAAGAGATAAATGGGGGCACATAACATGCAACATGCATCTTATACTGGCTATGCAATTCGAAGAATTAGAGAAGAGAGACTCGTGTAGAAGTAAACTGCCAATAGAGTTCGCCCTAGAAAGCCTTGCAGCGCAAGTACAAATCGATTATAAGTGCAACGGATGCATAGGGGAACTGCGGTCAGTGTCAGTCAAATATACCTCGGAAAAAATTGACGCGGACGCCATATGGTTTTGGAGGAGAGCGCCTATCTTCTACCTGCTTCTGCTGTTTAAACGGAAGAGAAGACCGCAAAGCGAACCACCGGAAGATAACCCTTCTGCGTCGAGAAGTGCAGATCGCATCGGCGTCTGGTTATCGAAGTCCATCTTTTGCCAAGACTAGGCTTGAGACGCGTTACTGGATCACTGCCTTCGTTTACACAGTGTCTGCAACGGCTTCGCTCGTGGGACGTGGGGGAAAAAACGTGATCTGACTTTTGCTCCGGATTTTTATTCTTGACATAACTGAGGTACTTTTCCCCTGGCCCCACTCGTGACATATTTTTTGATATTATCCCAGGTGCATATCACTTTGAAAAATCGCAGCATTTTAAGCCTTGGTTAAATCGGTAAGGCTTTAGCACCGCCACTCTCGTGACTGAGCTAGCGTGCTCGCAGTACCTTTCCATAACCATTATGAAACATAAGTTTGTTAGCTAGCCACTCAGTTGGGTGGAAGAAAACCATTTGGACCAGAATTTATTTATTTATTTTTTTTATCTCACAGCTAACGTTACTAATTTTCCCTTAGCCGAGGCCAATTAGAGATTTTGCTTTACGCAGTGTCTACGTGAAAGAAATTCGGACAGGGTCATAATATATCTCCTTGTCCAACAGTCTGATGGTTTCAGTATAACTCCGTGTCCGACAGTCGATTATTGTTTTTAATTTCTTCGAATCTACTGAATCTTTTAGATATTAAATGTGAATGTTTAATATGCAAGGTTTGAGACAGGACATATGTGACAAGCTAGATTCAAGAATTGACTCTTTCTCCAACAGTCCGTTCTGAAATGTCCTCTGTCAGAAATGAGCTGAAATCATCCTTAAAAAACGTTCTATCTGCCCGGACTTTGCCCCCTCCATAGCCAAGAGGCGTGCAGAGTTTGGAAACCCCAAACGCCTCCTTCACTCCTGTCCAGGCATCAAATTTGGCCTCCTCTACCCTGCTGAGCTGAGGATCACCCTCCCAGACGGAGTTCTCCACAAATTCACCTATCCTTTGGCCGCAACAGATTTTATTAACAGGAACCTGAAGAAGGCTGTCTCTCCAAATCCTCATGGTCTAGACTGATGGTCCTGATATTTGGACATATCCTTTTCTAATCACTGCTGGTATGTGTCAGGCAGAGACTGTGAACAAAAGTGCATGCAGGAACCACTCTAGGCCTTTTTATTTCTGTAGATTATCTTCTTATTTAGTGATTCTGGGGGCATATAGTTTTTCACCTGTCCGTCTGTCTGTCTGTCCGTCCGTCCGTCTGTTTGTCTGCAGCGGGGGGAAAAAACTTTAACCTGCAATACTTCAACCTGCCGCCGCGGGCATCAGTGTTCCACGAACAAAGCTTGTAAATTTTATTATTTTTCTAATGACTATTATTTTAGAAAGCTGGTATATTGTTATTTGTCTACCTTTTCAAAATGGAATCTTTAGTTTTTATGGCCAACAATTTCTTATATCTCATAACCTACTGCACCCCCTGCTGTTGATTTAATTAATCTTGCCTGACTAGTCCAGATGGATAGGCTGTGCTTTTCTTTACTGGGACTCCTTTCATTTGCTGTAGTTGTTATGCTGCTGCTCTGGCTTAACAGGGCTCTGTTTAAACACTGAGTTACCTATGTTTCTTTGGGGAGCACTTGGTGGTTTATTTACAGTAGGGTTCGCACATCTTGTTTGGGAAGATGCTTCAGCAGTTAAGCTATTGCTTGCATGTTCATTGGAGTTTGTTCCTGTTTCTCACTTTTCCTATTTCATCTGCCTCATTTGGTCTTCCAGTGCCACTCAGAGGGCTGAACTCATTTATACACAAAAGAGTAAATTTATCTTTTTTTTTTTTTTTTTAAGTTTTTCTTTTTCGCATGAAGTGTGCCTCAACAACCAGGTTCAAGGGGTCAGCTGGCTGGTAACATTATCAAATTCTGTAGCTGGAACTGCAAGGGACTAAATCAACCGGTAAAACGGAGTTAAGTGCTGCATCACCTTCATCATCTGGGTGCCCAAATAATTTTCCTGCAGGAAAAAGGTTTTTGATCATTTCAAGTTACGGAAGGGTTGGGTGGGTCATTTATTCCACTCTTCTTTTCAAAGTAAAGCTAGGGGGACTGCCATTCCAATTCACAAATCAGTGGCTTTTGTTCCTTCCAATATTATTTCTGACCCTCATGGCACATACATTATTGTTAGAGGAAGTATTTACAACACCAAACTGATTCTTGCTAATGTATGTGTACCCAACTTTTCTCAACTCCCAGTTATGTCCTCAGATCTCCTTCTACTCGGTGGAGACCTTAACTGCTGGCTGGGTCCTCTAGATCGCTCATCAAACACACTCAGTAACCAGTCAAAATCCTTTAGAACCATTCAGGTGTTTTTCCATGAATTTTCTGTTATTGACTCCTGGCGATTCTTTAATCCTACAGGCAGGGAATATACCCATTTCTCCCCAGTTCATCGTACTTTTACCCGCATTGATTATTTTCTCTTTGACAAAAGACTCATACCTAATGTCCATGCATGCACCCTTAATGCTATTGTGATATCGGAGCACGCTCCTTTAACTTTATATCTATTGTTGGGAGGAGGTCATCATTCTTCTGTACCCTGGCGTTTCAACCCTCGTTTGCTGTCTGATGATAAATTTGTTTCTTTCTTTGTCAGCAAGAATAGACCTCTTTGTACCTACAAATGACACTCCGGACACCTCGCCCTCCCTACTCTGGGAGACCTTTTTGGCTTTCATTTGGGGAGAGAGATCATGTCCTATACCAATTTTGACAAAAACCAGAAAGAGGAAATTGACAGAGCTCACGATTCCAATATTACAGCTTGATAGTATTTATACAGCCTCTCCCTGCCCAGCCGTATACAAAGATTTATACAGCCTTTACAAGCAGAGTTTGATAATCTCTCCGCTGTCCAAGTTGAAGAGATGTTGCTGAAATCGCAGCACTCCCTTTATGAGCATGGAGACAAGGTGAGCAAATTATTATTTCATCAGTTGCGTCAATTATCGTCTGCTCACCAGATTCCTCAAATCACAACTCCCAGTGGTGTAACAACCAATCCGCAGGAAATCAATAGTCAATTTAGAGATTTTTACTCCTCCCTTTACAGGTCGGAACAAATGAGTGACTCTCCTCCCTTCAGTTCTTTTTTTGATTCTCTTACGATCCCCACTGTTGATGCATCATCTAAGCTGCACCTTGATGAACCTTTCACCATCGAAGAGATTTTGCGAGCAGCGGGTTCTATGCAGAGCTCCAAATGTCCCGGGCCGGATAGGTTCCGCATCAAGGTTTATCAGAAATCTATGAATAAAATAGCCCCTCTCCTCCTAAATATGTTTTCTCATTCCTTTGACACCAGCTCCCACCCTCAGTCTTTACTACAAGCGTCCATCTCATTAATATTGCAAAAAAACAAAAACAAAGACCCCCTCTGCTGTGGTTCCTATCATTCAATTTCTTTACTTAATGTGGACTACAAGGTATTAGCCAAGCTACTGGCCCTGTGACTTGAGACAATACTGCCATCTGTTATCTCCCTTGATCAGATGGGTTTTATTAAGAATAAACATGCCTTCTCAAATCTTATACAGCGCCAATTTGATGTTTTGTATAACCCTTCAAATTCCAATGATACTGTAATTGTGATTAGCTCAGACGCTGAGAAGGCTTTTGACAGAGTCAAGTGGGAGTATCTTTTTTATGTTTTGAAGAGACATTAACATAGTCGTGTTTCTTGGTCACTCGTTTACGTCGCTATACAGGCAGTGACTGCCATGTAGAATTACATCATGAAGACCCACATAATAAGCTTTTCATGTATGCCTAAACTAATAAAAAGAAAGATCTGAAAAAGTTGTGAAATTATTGTATTTTTCATTTGTGATAAATCTCACAAGATGATTACAATTTACAACACAAGAATATTACAAAAGGCACTTTTATCAACAAACCTACACAGTTGTATTCTCCTGCCTTTTGCAGCAATATTCATTTAAAGGGCTTTGATAAAACGTTTCATGCATAAGTTAACATAGAAACCCAGGTTTGTAACTTAAATAGAGGAAAAAATCGCTTTCTTGTGCTAGCTGGCTAATTAGCCGTCCCACTGACTTGAATAAACCGCCGACTAACAACAAGCGCTAGCAATTGAAAATGGTCACCAGCGAGCTACCTTGGTATCCTTACCATCGCGGGGACTGCATTGACTTAGTAGTTTATAAAATTAACACGGTGGCTAACAAGCTAGCTACTTGTAATTGACATTCAACAACAATACTTCTTACCTGTATCATATTTAAAACAGTGGACAAGTTGCTTTGTCTGTTTATACAGAGCTCAAAAAGACAAGGAGGGGAGAAAGGCTTGGCTGTTAAAAATAAGGAGGAAAAAAACGTTTTCTCTGTCCCATCGATCGTGCTGTGCAGTGATCATTTCTGAGAGCAGTGTTTTTGCGGGACAGGGGCAAAGGTGAAGCTGAGGAAAGGAGTAGCCAGAGTGAACTAGCGCTTCCTTTTATCAACATTGGTATTAGGCATATGATTCAATATAAACAATTCGGTTGACGGCAAATATGCTCAAACAGGGTACAATGATTGAGGAAACCAGGGAGTAATTTGATAACGTATTCGGACATTCGTTGATATTTCTTATAATGGCGAGAACGTACGAGCAATTATCTTATCAGAGGGTCATAAGCCTCGGTCAAGTTAACAAAGCAATTATTTAATCGACGAGCACTGAAGAAATTCACTTCCGGAATTTAAGTCGTTGTGCATCAAGTTAATCTGTTTCACGTGCATCACGGTGGATTTCCCCTCTAGTGACACGGAAATCAATTATGACTCGGGAATTCTCAGGCTTGTCTTTATTAAGGGATTGGAAGCAATGGAATTGCATAAAGACGTTTCAAATGGTCTTATGCAAACAATTTAAGTGGTCATGAAATCCATGCTCTGTTTCCAATCCCTTTGTAAAGATAAGCACGAGAAGTTGGGAGTCATAATCACTTTACATGTTCCTTGTGGTGACGTCAACCTTTACGCAAGTGAAACTGAAATGCACAAGGAATTTAATATCGCATGAGAATCTCATTAAGTCTGCAACAAATAATTGCGGACTACGGTGAATAAACTTAAAAAATGCGTGGGACCTACGCTGAATGCGTGAGACTCGGCATCTCTGTTAACATTTTGCTCGCACTTTAACGTTGACACTAAGTCACATTTTGATCTTCCCATTAGAAGTGTGCCGCTTTCCATCCTCCAAAAAGCACGGATTTACGGAGACAAGATATCGCTCTGCAAAGCAATACAAAAATAATGCCGTCTCGCATGCAAGTGTTTTTGAAAATGTAATTTTAAAGTAGGCGAAAATGAATGGGAGTCTATGTGCGAATTTTACTTCTGGGTGCTTCAATTGTGCGCAATGAGGTAGATATACTGAGCAACAAAGGAAACTCAAGTTAATTGAAGACAGACCGGAAAATAAGTTTGTGCGTAATTATTACAGAAAATCAAATTTATTACTACCGCATGCACATTTACACTCGTTTCATCAAGCGTATTTGTTTTGCGGTCACTTTGACTGAGTAACGATGAGAGTACATTAACTAACGAGCTAATTTGCGTTTCTTTTGTCGCTCAGTATCGTTGCTTGAGCGAACCCTATCAACAATCTACTGTAATTGGCTTCGTATGTCTGTGGTTGGCACCTTCCCTCGTGGAGCCAAGGATGTTTTATGCATAGAGCACATGAACCACAACTACTACTTCTTTATCGTCTGAAATTATGTGGGTGTATAATAAAGCCAAGTTGAGTGTATTTCCGCCTCCTTCTGTAGTGGTGGCGGACTAGGTTGAATTGCCTCACTGTGGGAACACTTGCGCACAGAAAAAGTTGCCGGCAAAATGGTGGCGGGGGTGGATTGGGGGGCCGGTGGGGTGGCCGAAGTTTAATTTATCGTGGCTATGGCCACCCCTGGCCACCCCCTAGCTCCGCCCCTGCCTAGGTCACTTTGCTGTATACCGAGCCACTCGCCTCTGTCAGAACAAACCATAATTATTCAGATTATTTCCCTCTCTCCAGGGGCACGAGACAGGGGTGCCTTATGTCTCCTCTGCTCTTCGCTGTGGCCATCAAGCCCCTTGCCATTGCACTCCGCTCCAACCCTGGCATCTTTGGTGTGATGAGACATGGCATTGAGCAGAGGACACCACTTTACGTGGATGATTTGCTCCTGTATATTTCCAGGCCAAATGTATCTGGACCTTCTTTGATCTCAATTTGGTCGTATTTCCGGCTATAAGCTGAATTTTGATAAAAGTGAACTCTTTCCCTTAAATGCTGCTGCCCGAAAATTCTAGCTGTACACACTACCATTCAGGGTAGTTTTAAATAGTTGCATGTACCTGGGAGTTCGAGTTACCGATAAATTTGAGACCCTATTCAAGTGTAACTTCACTCCTCTTTTCGCGAAGGTACAGCAGGATTTAGAGAGGTGGTCTTTGCTTCGTTTATCTGTTGCTGGTCGTATTAATACGATAAAAATGAATCTTTTGCCCAAATTTTCCTTTCTTTTTCAATGTGTCCCTGTCTTTATCCCTAAATCTTTTTTTCAGAAACTCGATGGAATTATTGCGGATTTCATTTGGGAAAGGAAAGTTCTGAGATTTTGCAAATCCAATTTACAGCGACCAAAGAAGTTGGGGGGTATGGCCTAACCCAACTCCCTTTTTTATTACTGGGCAGCTAATATACACATACTTCAGTACTGGTTACAGACTGATGCTCTGGGTGATGCTTTGGCTTGGTTAGGACTAGAGGCGGCCTCCAGTTTTCCATCTTCCTTGGCTGCACTTCTTTACACCCCTAGGGGCTTCCCCCCTCAGAATTCCGTAAAAAGATTTTAGTGATGTCAAGTTCAAAAATTTGGAATCAATTCTGACGCTAGTTCAGGTTGTTGACCTTCTCATTACAAGCCCCCATATTTAGAAACCCTGTTTTCCAGCCTTCTATTGTAGATGGAGCTTTCTCTGTCGTCTGGTGCAAACACGGTATAAAATCATCTGAAGATCTTTATATCAACGGTACCTTTGCCTTCTTCCAACAGCTCTCTTCAAAATTTAATGTCACAAATAGTCATTTCTTCAGGTACCTGCAGATCCGTAGTTCTATACGAGACACATCTCCCCAATTCCCCTTCCAAACGTAATCACACAGGATTGACACACTCTTGCTCCCTCCCTCTCCATCAAAAGGTGTTATCTCAAGTTTGTATGAGAGAATCTTTTTGCTTCAAAACTCTTCACTAACAGTTCTTAAACTGTCCCGGGAGCAGGATATCGTTGAGGGAATCAGTGAGGATCAGTGGGATCAGATCCTGCACCGTGTTCACTCATCCTCTCTGTGCGAAACACGGTTTACATGCTAGGCTCTCAGAGATTGCGATCTGCCCATCATTCCCAGCAATGACATGACTGGTATTGCTGGCATTGAGACTGCGTCTAGAACTCCTTGGGTCTGAGACAGTATCGCCTCTATTCTGTCCTCTGACAGTCATTGAACAAGAGTTCAGTCGAAGCCCTAGATACAGCGTTGTCTGACTGGGCTGCAGGGTACTCTTGTTTTTGTTGATAGCAAAGCCCAGCTGAGCAATTTGGTGCATTACCAGCATAGTATGGGTGGCTACGATCTGCTTGGAAGGGGCCAGGATCAGCCAATCATCCAGATAGGTCAGGATCCGTATCCCTTTCTGCCAGAGCGGTGCAAGTGCTGTCTCCACGCATTTGGAAAAGATCTGCGGTGCCAGGGAATAAGCAACCGGGAGGCAGCAAAACTGGAAAATCTGATCCTCTAATGCGAAGCGCAGGAATTTCTGATGGTGCAGCAGAATTGGGACATGAAAATAGGCGTCCTTTATATCTATTGACATTATCCAATCGCCTGGCCTGACTCATTCCAGCAGAGACTTCACTGTCAGCATCCGGAATGGTCTGCGCGCAATATGTGTATTCAGCTTGCAAAGATATAGAATGAGTCTCCGGCCTCCTGATTTCTTGGGAATCAGAAAATAAGGGGAATAAAACCTTGCTCAAGCTTCTGACAGAGGAACTGGCACTACAGCCCCTTTCTGTAGAAGCAAGTTCACAATTTCCTTCAAGACTGCCCTCTAGGTGGAATTGGGGAGCCTCGTCTGCACAATGCCTCTGAATAGAGGTGGACGGCAATGAAACTGCAGTGCGTATCCTTTTCGCAATGTAAGTCCAGCCAGTTGAGGAGAGGGGGTGCACAAACTCACCCAAGCCGGTAATGGTTTATGAGAGGCGAGGCTGTTAGTTCCATAGTTTCCGCTGGTCTGGGCCCTCCTGCGACGCCCCTCCCCCTGAGGGAGGGGTCAACCGGGGGGCCCTGCCCGAAAGGCCTGAGAGGACAACAACCGTAATGCTTCCGCTGCATTCCCATGCACGCTATCTGGTGATTCACCACAGGCAGCGGGGGCACAGCTATTTCTGTGTTAGATGAGAACCCTTCTCGACATTAAATTTCAGAAACTTCAACATCTGAACACACATCGGCCTGTGGAATTGAACAACTGGAGGTCTCCTTCATATAGGGTTATGAGCCTCAGTATTATCCTTGTGTGAACTCTCAGGCTCTGGAACATTTGATGGACGTTGCGTGACACGTCAGGAGCCAAAATGGTGGTTCCCTTCACTTCCGCGCGACCCGAAAGAAGAAGCATGCTGACGTACACCCAACACTTTGCTAGCCCAGCTAGTAGCGTTAGAGCCATGCTGGCCATCTGCCTCAGTTCGTAAATGTTTCCTCACTGGTGACGTACCATGAAGAAACGAGTACATCGATTTAAAGAATTCCCTCTGAGTTAAAGCTATTCTTACCTTTCTGGAATTTTTACACTTTTCTTTTGTAATCTTAAAATGCTAATCCTAATAAGCGTATGGCACACGAAAATGTAAAAGAAATCCACCAGGTGTTGAAAGTCTGACCAATCATTTTGCCGAGCTTCCTGTCTGTCATCTGTTGCTGGGCCCCTTCCAGTTGCCTTCTACGAGTAACACGCCTCTCTGGTCGAGCAGCAGAGCGGTAGAGACGAAGCAGGTAGCTACTCAACGAAGTTAGCCTGCAAACAAAGCAGCTGCAACTGCTATTGATTTAATGACTATCATTACCGGGACAATTCTGGTGAGGTAAGATGTTATGACAGCAGTTTTGCAAGAAAATATGTATGAATTCTGCCAAAACACAAAGCATCAGACAGTTAACAAACAGGCGCTGAAATGCTATAATTACTAACGTTAATGGTAGTTAGATAGACGTTACAAGGGCATTTTATTTTATACCATATATAGAATTGAATATTATGTAATTACTGTTGGCTAGTTTTCACTAACCGGTGCCTCTGAATCTGACTCCATTGCCCCATTTCAAGATGCTTCACACCGGACGCGAACTAAGTTTTCTTAGACAGATTAGATTCAAAGTCAATGCAAAGACGCGCAAGATTCGCGTCTTTGCATTGACTTTGAATGCAATCTATCATGCGAAAAGTTTGTTTTGTTTTGTGTGAAAGCAGCTTCATTCGCGCTGCTCACTTTCTCACCGCGCATGTCAGGGGAGGAGGGGAGCCTCAGAGGTCAGGCAGGCGGAGGAGGGTGGGACTTTGGAGGGAGCGGAGTTGTTCATGTTCAAATCTCTACTAAGTGCTGTGCTGCATGCCAGAAAGGTAAGAATAGCTTTAAGCCAACATTTTATGATGGAAGATTTTTAGGTTTTGGTTTAGTTTGTTTCTTTGTTGAAGTGTCAGGAAACTCTATTCTTTCAATATTGCTGAACAACACAACATCACACACTCACATGGCCGTGCACATTCACACACACACACACACACACACGCACACACATACATACATACATAAACACACACATGACACCTTCCAATGTCAGTCTTGGTTCACTGGACATACAAACGCTATGGTCCTGAAACACAAACATGCATGCATGTAAACAAAAATTACATACACAAACACCCACCCACACACACACACACACACACACAAACACACACGCACACATGACACCACCCCAGTGTCAGTCTTTGTTCACTGGACAAACACTATGGTCCTGAAACGTAAACGTGTGTGTGCATGTAAACATAAATACACACACATTCACAAACACGCACAAGCATGCATGCACATACACACATAAACATGTACACACACACACACACACACACACACACCACCCAATGTCATTCTTGATTCATTGGACACACAAACACTGTGGTCCTGAAACGGTGGTGGCACTTAAGCCGTTTTGCCAAAAAAAAACATAAATTTTGCCGAATAAAAGCTCTGAATATATTTCACCTGTCAAAAATCTGATTTCACATCAACGTAAGACTAACTTTTCTCTATTGTTTGAGATAATAAACAAGCAAAATGTGGATTTGGTGGTCAACCCGTTTAGCGATCAAACTCTTCATCAGCTGCTGCAGCTCACTCGTTCATGCTTGTTTCAGCAATGGGTAGTCAGCCAGCCCCTGAGTAAGCCCCTGAGGAAAACATTGGTTGGCACCCTCCAGAAAAAATAAGATTAGCATGCACTCTAGTATCCCCGGAGCATAGCAGTGAAACGCTGATCTAGACGTGGTCATTCTCTTTGTTTTGTGAGTCAAGACTCACAATTTTGGCATTGTAATCCACGATATGCATAGAATTTAAGAGTGGTCATTACTGCAAAGAAACAGAACTTTTTTGATCTTGAGACTCTCACCACCCTAGAGCGACAGAACCAAACAGTGCTCTTTGGCAGCCTGAAAGTGGCAAAAAGTTGTTGTAAAAACGCTGCATGGAAGGAAATAACTTGACAAACCCCTGACAATCGGACTCCTGCAGAAGTGAATAGGCCTATTTCTTATTAGTAATGTTAAAATGATAACGCTTACTTCCATTTACATTTGGGTAAAAAAGAAATGGTCAGATCTTAAACTGGTTGCCAAAAAGCCTGTTGTGGCTCTTAAGCACAGTGAAACACATGGGGAAGCCAGATGGACTACAGCCTGAAACTGACGCAGACTGCAGGTTGTATAGCTGCGCTCATCAGACCTGCATCCATGTGGGCATAACAGGTGGCGCAGGAGACATATGCACCACCAGTTTCTGAACCTAATGATGGTAAATGTGTATGACCACTATAAATAATAGGTGCTCATTTTCATTTACGTGTATTCAGTATAAACTTTCAGTTTCTTATAACAAAAAGATGTGCTGTGAATGAATCAGTGCAAGCAACCAGCGGTGTTCATCCTCCAGCTGGCCTGAGGTGCATTTCCCAAAATCACAGATGCTAACTTACGTAGTTGGGCCCATTGACAGTGAATGGGCAAACGATGTGCTTTTGGGAAATCCGCCCCAGGTCGGCCTTGAGCCAGTTCCACAGAACCAGGCAATCATGCACTCAGAGAGAGGGCGTCTCCACCACACGTTCTGGCAAATCACGGCCATGGATTCTTTCAGCAGAGGTCCTGGAAAAACAAACAAAAATCTGTCAGTCAGTGGCGAAGATAAATAGCTCACTTGTAGTGATAAATTACTTGTTAAAAGAGATGAATGAGACCTTAAGATGTAGACTAACCACTGAAGTGTCTGCCTCTGTTTCATACCCTTCTAGCCAAAAGATACTTTGATTTCAGAATCGATGAATGAGGTCGTGTCTCCTTCTGAGAGCCTTCAGTTGGGGCTGTGCTAGCCAAGGCCCCATGGGCATAGGGTCATCTTCAATGGGATCAACTGGCACCCCGGTTTTTTTTTTTTTTTGGTTCTTTTTACTGCAATACTGAGCAGAACCCAACAAGCCAATATAATGTCGCACACCTTCTCAGGCTTGTACAATAGCGTTTCCCCTGCCAGTACTCGACAGAACCATCTTCCGTCAAGCAATCTAATACAGTGCTCCACCGTCGCCCGTGTGCTGGCATGTGCTATGTAAAAACTGAGCCCCTGTTCTGTTGCGGAATTTTGGAGTGGGGTAACATGGAATTCCGTGAGAGGATACCCTTTGTCACCTAGTACATTAAAAAGATCTAAATGATAGTCATTTGTATAGCCTGTATGCTTTACTATTAAATACTAATATAAGCAGTTGTAGTTACTCACCAAGGATAGGCCTCCAACCCTGCAGTGCGCCCTCCAGTAGTCTATTCCCTACACAGCTATTTTACCTAATGAAGGTGCCGTGCGTACCCCCAGGCCACTTGGTTACCATGTCAAAAACAGATATCTTGGCATCACAACTGACTTGGACGTTAATAGAATGATAGTTTTAATGAACAATGAATTTGTAATTTGTAAACAGATGGTGGCTTCAGATGCACGTGTACAATCATTTGAACCAATTACATTACAGAAACCAAGCAATCTCTTAAAAATTTCTGAATCATGGTTTGCTGAGCATCATTGTATGGAAACTGAATGCATTGACGAGAAAGCGACTTGATAGCTGTTATTACTGCTATTATTGTTCTGTTGATGGTTGACTGTGATATACCAGACCTATCATGGCTCTCCCGCTGGAAAGTCCTGGTGTCCAAAAACCCCAATGTGGAGAGGACCTGCACTGGCACAGGTGTGGCACTGGAGCATCCCATTTCTTTCCTAATCTGAGGTTCCAAACTGTGGCATAAGTCAAGAAGGAGATGCCTTGGGAGGCCACTTGTCACTCTCCATGAAAAAAAAGCCCTACGGTCCTGGAAAAAATCCTCTTGCGTCTGATGGGTGCATGGAGGTCCTCTACTAGAAATAGATCTACCACGGCTGAGAATTCGGGTGCACAAAAGTGTCAGTTTACATAGGTGATGGAATAAATATGTAATTTTTCACATAAACCTTTAAATCAATTAGCTTCTTGTTATTTTTTATCGCTTGATTGCAATTGATTGTACTTCAGCCAGTGTTTTCCTTAAACAGATCAAAAAAAATAAAAAGATTAATCTGGTAGGCCTAATAAACAGTTTAAATCTGTTATTGTTTAACGTTTTGGAATATGTGCTAGTGATGGTAAAATATACTGAGTACAAATGAAAACGCACCACTCACGAAATCTGGAATAGCTCCACGAATTGATATGTGAAGTATATTCGTATGATGCATTTGAGATAATGAATGATTTAAGAAGACATGTAAACATCATTCAATTTCATTCACGATAATGTTAATGCGCGAGAGAGGTTTAACTGGTGTAGGGGTCAAACAGGAAAGTCAATAACGGGTGTGACCGCCATTTGCATTGACACATGCAGTGCATCGTCTTCGCATGGAGTTGATCAGTCTCTGGATAGTGTTCTGAGGGATAGCGTTCCACTCCTGAACAAGGGCAACCTCAAGTTCTCGGATGTTGTCCATCTGGCGTCGACGTGAAAGACGTCATCCAATTTCATCCTATAAGTGCTCGATAGGGGAGAGGTCGGGTGACAGAGCTGGCCACTGAAGCACGGGGATGTTCTGCTGTGCAAGGTACTGCATGGACACCCTTGCAGTGTGTGCCCTAGCATTGTCCTGTTGGAACGTGTGGACATCGTGGTGTTGGTTGAAGAACGGCTTAACATGGTTCTGCAGCACCTGGTCCCGGTAGTAGACGCCGTTCACTCCTCCTCTGCAGATATGGAGAGGGGTTCTGTGACGGTAGCTTATTCCACCCCACACCATAACGCTGCCACCACCCCAACGGTCCGTTTGAACGACACAATCGGCGTTATAACGTTCACCACTTCTCCACCAAACACGTATACGGCCATCTGCGTTCCTTAAGTGAAATTGTGACTCGTCAGAAAAGATGACACCATGCCATTATCGTAGTCGCCAATTCTGGTGCCTGTTTGCCCACTGTAGACGCTGGTTTCGGTGACGATCCGTCAATATGGGGCCGAAATAAGGACGTCGTGCACGCAGGCCTGCAGCTCGTAGACGGTTCCGTACGGTGTTGGGGTGAATGAATCCACGTCGTCCTTGGACTTGAGCAGCCGTTCTTGTCGCTAGTAGTGTACGGTCTTGGACATGATCCCGTATGATCTGACGGTCCTGACGTGCCTTTGTCACACGTTGTTGACCCGGTCGAGGACGGTCCCGAGTGCTCCCCGTTTGCGGAAACCTTTGATGGAGTCTTGCGACCGTTGGGTGTGTGCAGTGTAGTCGTCTGGCAATTTCCCTGGTGCTGGCGCCAATTTGAAGCATGCCTATGGCATGTTCCCGTTCAGGGGCTGTAAGTCGCGGCATAGTGTCGACGTTTCACAAGTGTCAGTGAAGAAGTGAAATTTTATTCGGATTCACATGCTTTTAAAGGCAATGTGTGCACAAATTCAGAGTGAAATTCATTTTTCCCGTGGTGTGCGTGCAAGATGTTGCGTTTTTGCAAAAAATTGCCTAGCATTACAGTTAACTTGAAATTGTTGCATTTCTTGCACCTGGCATGTCGGGTGACGTCACTGTATTGTTGTTGTTGTATAAAAATAATATTGAAGTTCATTTGAACTTGAATATTGACTTTTTTCAAGTGGTGTGTTTTCATTTGTACTCAGTATATTCATCAGTAAAATGTAATTTATGGTCCAACAACAATTCTGCGACTCAGTCGGACATACCATGATGCATTGCAAAGCCACCCGTTGAGACTTGATGTGAGATTTCATCAGAGCCTATGCTCACACCCAAATTGATAAATACCGAGCTTTGCATAGAAATGATCGCATACTTGAATTACTCCTGTTTAAATGCATACAATCGTTTCGTAAATCTCCTGTAATCGGGAAAAACCTAGTAAGTTTATCAGTGGCAAAGATCTCGCAATGGAACAAAAATTTTAGGTTCTGGACTTTTCCAAACAGAAAAAAAATGTGACAGAAACTTGATTTTAAAAATTCAAATGACACGAATAACTAGAGTTTTAAGATTTTCACCATTCTTAATTACTGCAAATGAAGGTTAAACTCAGTTTCTACCAAAAGTGACATATGTACTAGGTTTTTCCAGATTACAAGAGAAATGAGGGTGATTGTATGGTTCGATTGTCAAGCCACAAACTTAGTGCTGACATCGAAGACCGTTCTATTGATTGACAATTATCAAATGATTTGTTTTAAAACTCTGAGGTAGGCAGAAGTCTGAAGATTGCAATAATGCTTAGAATGCATAAACGCGCTTCCTTTTATTATCTGTGCCACCCGGTGTTCTGAGACTTATTAAACAATAATGCAACGGGTTCCAGCTGACCTGTTTAGTGTCCTCATTGATAGGAATATGTCTGCCAACTTTCGGCTCCATTGGTGCAGTAGATAGATCGATAGATAGATAAATAGATAGATTGTGCAAAGAGGAATGGTCAAAGATCCCTCTTTCTGTATTCTCCCATCTTGTGAAACATTATAGAAGAAGATTAGGTGCTGTTTTGTTGGCAAAAGGGGGTTGTACAAAATATCAGGGATGCTAATAATTGTGGTACACATGAATTAGTGTAAAAGAATTTCTTAATGTGGGATTTTTTTTCCCAATGAATAAATGCACTTGAATTAAAGGTTGGATTTTCCTCTTTTTTTCCATTGTGACCCTATATTATTTAGAAAAGAAAACTGAATTTATTAGAAGCTAAAGAACACATCTTAACCAGGGGTGCCAATAATTATGGAGGGCAGTGTACGTGTTGTAAATGGAATTTTAGGTGACATCACTTCCAAGTCCATAGAAATGACCAATCACGGAAGGGAATCCCTTATCTAAGAATATAGAAATATCTT
This sequence comes from Gymnothorax reevesii, assembly GCA_029721435.1. Lineage (NCBI taxonomy): Eukaryota > Metazoa > Chordata > Actinopteri > Anguilliformes > Muraenidae > Gymnothorax > Gymnothorax reevesii. Next base: position 96,277,167 of record CM056579.1, on the reverse strand, counting down.
GGAAATATTTCAGTGAATAGTTAAATAGACAATGGGAGTGGATATTTTGACAATAATCAACAAAATAATACAAAAAATATATATTGGCAACTTTCCAATCCATTAATTAGGCAATTAACTTGAAACTGGTGTGCGGTTAATTGAGTGACTCTATACATATTGCGGCCACAGTCCACCAAGATGAAACCAACAAGGAATCAAAAAGAAAGCCCAATTGGTGAGGAGATAGTTATTAGTGGAGTTAATCGAGGAGAGGAGGCTCATCATTAAAGGCAAGTTCAGCCCAACGATTACCAGCCATAATAAAAAAAAGGCATTGGCGTGGAGACGTGGGGGACGTTGCATATCAACTAAACGCTTCTCAAGCCTTCTGCCATCGGTCACCAGCTGACTCGAGAGAAAGTGGTATAACGTTTTGTCAAAAAGCCCAACTGAAATCACAGCTTTCAAGGCCTGCTCCATGGGCATGGGTAAACAAAACAGCAAAAGGTTTCACACAGTGGGCAAGACAGAAACAATAGGCAGCAACAAATAAACAGTGCTTCAATTTATAAATTAGCAGCGTTTGGCAGTAAAACAAGTGCATAGGCTCATCAGATGATCCTTCATCCTAGTTTTAAAATAATCCAGACTAGCATAATTATCCAGTTTGTAGTGCTTTTTCATTAGCTTGCATGCCACCCTATTAGCTCATATCTATCTAATTCATTTTTATATTCTTACGCAGGCAGAGGACCCCCCAGCAATACTTGAGCGCAGTTGCAGAGGTTGTGCAGTGCATACTTGGAGAAAATAACGCCAGCATCTCTGGGTTGGACGGCAGCCAGGATTCAGCTGCAATGAAGCTTGAGTTGCTTTCAAAAGGGTGAGTTTCCAAATTATTCCTGTTAAAACTTTATAGGGATATTGCGCTGCAACCTAAGTGAGTTTTGGTGAGATACGTGTGTAATAGTTGCTGGATATTTGCCAGGCTACTGTTCAGTAAATGTCTAAAGTGTGTCTAAGTCATAACCATAACAATAGAACCATTTATGATATTTCAACCATATTCTTTATTTTTCAGTTTGGATCGAGACGCATCAGGAGAGTCTCCTGTGTCCCCGGGCATCTCTGACGCTTACTCTCCCTGTGCTTTTGATGTGGTGCAGCCAGGCCCAAGCACTTATGAGGCCACAGGCATCAATCAAGTGGTGGGTGGGGAAAAAAAATAACTTAAGTTTGTCACATCTTGAGTGTGCCGTCTCTTTTGTTTTTCAGGCCGAGGTGAGTGATTGCAGCCCAGCAGAGGAGACAATATCTGCGGGTACTGCAGAGACAAAAAAGTGCAAATTAAAGTGTTGCGGCTCCAAGAGGAGTGCTACAGCTTAGCTTTAAAAAAAAGAGAAAGGCCTAATGATTGATTAATAAAATGAATTGATAAAAAGGCACTTTGTATTGGTGATTTATTGTTGTTCTTACCCAAAGTGGAGGTTGGCAAAGTGTTGTCTGAGGGCTGCCCCATCACATGGATGGATGTTGCCAGGGACGCTCACATCTCCATCTCCTTCCTCATCGTCATCATTGTCTGCTGGTGGGAGCGGAACATTGCGCGCCTTACAAATGTTGTGCAGTATTGCTCATGCCATGATGATGCAGCGCACTCTGTCTGAAGTGTGCTGTATTTCTGAATGCAGAGGGTGGAATCCGCATTTCCACTGGCCAATCCCTCTCTCCACCACACTGCTTGAGCTTTTGTGTGCCCTGTGATGAGAATAAATCCTCCGATTAAACCCTATTCTATTAAATTAATTCAACTTTTTAAATTTAAAACAATTAGGCATTTTGTTGGGCTAACCTGTTATAGTTCATTTGGGCTTGTGTCTGTGGCATCTGAAAAGGGGTGAGAAGCCAGCGGCATAAAGGATATCCTTTATCCCCAATTAGGTATCACCCAGGTGGCACAATGTGCCTCAAACAGCTTCTTCAGGCCACTTTAATTTAGGATCTTTGCATCATGGGAGGACCCAGGCCACTTGGGTTTCACATCCAAGATGTTGTAGTCTGCATCAAACTTCTTGCATGATGATACTGTGGCACCGCTTCCTGTTCACCTACACATGCTCTTCCATGCTTGGAGAGATGATCCTAATGTGTGTACCATCGATTGCTCGGACCACTCCAGGGAAGCCAGCTACTTGCATGAATACAGTTTGATTCTGTTGAAATAATCAAGGTGTAGTTGGGAAGTCAATGAAACGCCTGACGAGGTGAGGAGCAGTAAGGGCCATTATTGTTTCCATGACAATTCTGCTGATTGATGGTTGTGATGGTCCCAAATCATCAGCGTTACACTGTTGCATTTTTCCAGTGGCGAGATATTGAAGCATTGTGATGACCTTTAGGTCTGCTGTGAAAGCTCTGCTGCGTGATGTTACTGGTGAGATGACGTCCCTTATTAAATCTGTGACAAAAACAATACCCGCTTTGTCTAAATGATACCGTTTGATCAGCTGCTCACCATCAAACAAAGCCAGGACATCCTTCCGGAAAGTTGGCGCACGTCTCTCTCGCATCAGTGCCACCCCCTACTGGCAACTCCTAACATCTCTGGAGCTCCCTTAGGCCTCATTTTCATTGTCAGTGTAATGGGACCCAATTCCGATTTTTTGCTCTTATGTGGCACTGATCGGAAATGCAAAATGATAAACTTAACACGAAAATAAAAAATGAATATAAAATAAAATAATATAAATATACGTTAAAATATAATTAAAATTAAACAAGTTCAATTTTGCAGGTAAGAATAGTGGACATACGGGTTTTTGTTTCTTATCAATTTGGAGATGCGAGGTTTTATCAGCAGTCCGACGATATGTCAGCATCATCCATTTTTTTGGCTTAGCAGTTAGCGCTTGGTGCAGAATTAGGCGTGGCCTAAAAATTAGTAAAAACTAAAAATAGGCATACGCGATGTTTTAGATGTAGTAGGCAAGAGTAATCGCGTGAATCGGATATGGGTCACTTGATAAAGTACGTGTCTCCGCACGGCAAAAAATAAAAAAATAAAAATCTGATTCAGACAGCAAATCCGGTCTGGGCATCAAGACTTACAGCGTGACTATGGCCTTAAATATCTGGAGGAGTAGGAGTGATTCTTATACTTAAGAAAGTTGATAAATAGCTTTTATTCTTAAGTTTGAGAGTAGGACTAAATTTCACAAATTCTCAGCACTTAAGAGTAAAACGGCACTCTAAGACGCTTAAAAAATACGGGCCCAGGTTTCTGACATTAAGGTGTTGAGAGTAAAACCCACGCATTTAGGCCTATTACAATTCTTTACATTGGCCATTCTACTTTTGTGATGTCTTGCTTCCGTAATTGGAGCATGTCGATTTATATGGGTTATTCGGTTAAATATTCAGAAGCGATACATTTCATTAAATAATCTGCATTTCGTGGATGCGTAAATTCCACCACGTAGTTTCAATGCTCTGAGACAGAACTGTCAATATAGCATGTCGTAAAACGACACACATAGCCTTCCTATCAGTGTAACGGGAGATCGTGATTTTTATTTTTTTCAATTCGCTTACTTGTTGCAGTCAAACGCACCAAGGTATTTAATAATAAAGCAGTCCTAACTTTGTCGCCGTCTATGAAAAAAAGGAAAAATGTCGGTGGCCGCCACAAGGAGTCTGCCATTCTGGCGTGGAGCGGTGTATTCCAGCGTAGGGCGAGAGCACGTCTACGGGAGGGGGAGTGGCAAAATGGCACAACACCTGCATTCCTGGATATTTTAACTTAAGGACAGTTTGTAATCTTCTCTCGTTTAACCTTCCTTTGAACTTCTGAGAGAAATCGCCAGGGGAGCGCGGCGTGGAAGCACCGGACCTTTATTTACAAAATTAAAACTAGGTTAGCGGACTTGTATTGACTGTGTAGAGGCAAAGTTACGGATGACGCTGACACTGGTAATGTTTCTTCTCCCTTGCGTGGTCAGTGCGAGATTGGTAAGTTATCATTTCAGAATACGACTAGCTCCTACATGGCTGCTGCTTTATTTGTATACTTCGAAACATTCTACTATGGGGTGTCAATGCGACAGGCACTTAAAACGCTCGACGGGGGAGACCTGGGAAATAAGCCGCATTGTCTCATTAATCAATTTTAACTTTCATTATCTTGCCATGAAACTGTTATACGTTTTTGTAACTTTGTTAGCAGCAGTGGGAGGTAATCGTCTCTTTCGCTATAAGGTGATATCTTCGTGAATTGGGGAACCAGTCAAGAAAGTAATTTGATATTCCAATGCTGCAAGGTTTATTGATTTATATGAGCTTCAGATTCGACTTTGGAATGGCTGGTGAGGATACTTAGCCCTGCAGTAGCTTGAATTGTATTGAGAGGGAAAAGAACATTTTCAGCAATTAAGAGTTTGCATTCGCAAACAATTCATTGATTTCAGGGAAGAGTTTTTGTCTTCCCAGCGAATGGTACCCCCTGGCCATGAAGTTGTGAATTCCAGGAACGCGGAGAGACTGGGAAGCCGAACATACAGCAGAGGCAAGTGAAATCACTCCACATGCATGTGTGTTCTGACAGTCATCCGACTTTGTGGTTTTAGTGCATCCGGTCTATTGTTATCATGGAGTCTCACTTTATTAACAGATATGTTCTTGAAAATAAATCTTCTATAATCAATTGAATATTTCCTGTAATGAAACGCTTGTGTAGTTGCTGAAAGGAGACTGGAGGCTTCAGTTTAGGCAGCAGGCTGCAGCTGAGCAGTGGTAGCATAGCCCATGTCTTTCAACACTTGCACTGAGGTTGGACTTTCTTAGGGAAAAGAGCGGTTAGTTTTTGCTTCCGGCCATCAGAATTCCCTTGACAAGAGCGATATTATGACATAGTTGGGTGACGATGGCGCATTGAAATAGCCTCGCAAGAAGAGCAGCGCGCTGGCCCGAGTAATCTCCGTTTACTCGATTACTGTAATTTACTAGAGTGCACTCGGTAGAGCGCATACCTTCCCCACGCCATATATCTGTTCTTTTGGTTATAGAATATGTTCTGGATCACGTCCAAAATTAAATCAATCCCACCTTGGACTACCGCCTATCCTCCTGTCACATTGCGCGCTAAACCCTTCGTAACTTTGAGTTATCCGCTCAGAAATATCACACAGACCCGCCTCAGACAGATGTATTGTAATGCTTCCGGATCCAGAATTCAAAATATGCTCTGAATCACCTCCAACACTAACCACCTATCGTCCTGCCAAAATCTGTGCCAAACCGTTCGTGACGTTTTCAGTTATCCTGTTAACAGACGAACGGACGAAAGAAATCGCTCACAGCGCCCGGACTTGCGGAAATTTTAAAGGTTAAAGTTGATTTTGCCAGTAGTTGCTGTACTTTACCATGACCTTGAGGCTAGAGTCTTCATTTTCAATTGGTTTAAACTAGATGCTGGTGCCAAAAATGTAAGATAACTTTGAATGAAATGTTACCAGTTGCTGGAAATGGCAAACTAACAGACAGACAAACTGAACCAATCAATAGACATGTCAAAATCATAGATTTCAGCATGTGACAAACAAACAGGGATGAAAACGTAACTTTCTTGATGGTGGTAGCAAATGGTGATACACTGTGCACCCATTGGCCAAAACATTAAAATATTCATAGATGAAACAAATAACATTATCTTAGAACAATCGTTCATGTCAAGGTCTGCAGACAGACGGTAAACAAAAAGGTTGTTCTTGTTGTTGAGCCATTGGATGTGGGAGAAGGGAGAAATGGAACCTGAGTGACTTTGACAAGAGTCAGATTGTTACTGTTTGGAAATTGGGTTGGAGCATTTTCGAAGCAGAAAGCTTTTTGGGGTGCTCCCAGTCAGCAGTGGTGACCACTATCTATGGATAGTGGTCTAAATTACGACAAACCAGAAGCTAGTGTCACGAGCGTTGGGCACGCAAATATCATCGATGCACCATGTCAATGATGGCTGCCCTTTCTGTTCCAAACTGACTGCAAGGCTACTGCCACATGGGGCACGGGAAACATTAATGATGCTTACATGAGGAATGTGTTACAACTTGCAGTGCATCACACCATTGTCTATAGATGGCACTTTGCAGCAGCTGACCAGTTGGAGTGCCCTTATAGCTGAAAGTGCCTACAATGGGCACATGAGATTGAATTGGACCTTGAAGCAATTGGAAAAAGGTCTCCTGGTGCAGAGTCCCCATTTGTCTTGTATAGTCACCAAACCTGTTCCTGCAGATCTATGGTGCTTTGGGTATTCTCTCCAACCCTAAAAAAAAAAAAACTTCACACAAAGGCTAGACATCCTTCCAGCGGGGCAATTCCAGCGCATTGTCAACCAAATGTACCCTCCATGACAGACACTAAAATAATAACCAAATTGAAATGGAGGGAAAAATAGATCCCAAATATAGTAGTGCGCTATTATACCCATAAATAGTAAAACAAAAAAAAAAAAACTTTTTTAAGCATTAACAGAATTCTGTTTGGGGGATGGTTTAGTGTCTTGTCACGGAGGGGTAATTTGCTAATTTGCTGGGTCAGGTGTGCCAGAACAATGTTGCAGTGAGAACTTATTGGACGGTAGATCTCCAGGACCAGGGTTGATGACCACTGCTTTACATCATGTGGATTGGGCAAGCGCGTGTGCACCATTAACCTGGGGAAGAGGATACACTGGGAAGAAGATACGCTAATGGACAGAGTGTGATGCTCTGTGAAAAGTTCTGGTTTGAAACTATCGGTCGAAGATTTTTAGGGAATGTCAATGTGACAGCTGTCTTGGTGGCGCGTGGGGGGACTTCAGTGTAAGGCAGGTAATTTTAATGTTTTGGCTGATCAGTGTTTATTAGACTGTTTGCGAAGTCCTAAGAAATTGCTGATTTCCTGGTAGCATCTGATAGACACAAATAATGTGATGGGCCTTCCTGAAAATCTTATTTTCGTTATACCTTCATTTTCTCTTGTGAATTTAACACTTTGAATGTGAATGTTACATGTGAAATGGATATTGTCTCATAATTGTTTTTTATTATGTGAATTAAAATGTCCATACTTTAAAAGAAAGTGGTACACATTGGGTCTTTGCACCTTTGCATTTTTACGTCTCACCCACTTTCTAAAATTTTCAACTCCTGAATGGTACTTGAAAAGGCCCTGGTCTCCATTTCCATCACATTTAATTGGTGAAATTACTCGTCTTGCACAACGTATAATTTTCACGGTGGGTGTTCTTTGCTCACTTATAGTTTCTTAGCATGCAAACTCAATTAAATATGAATTATGGGCTCTTTAATAAAGGCCTATTTCTACATAGAATGTATATGATTTCCACTGCTGGTGTCTTTGAATAATGACAGCTGTGTTGTTGAATAAAAACAAACTCATTTGGATTCACTTTTTACAGTGATGACTGTGGATGGAAAAGAATGCAAGTTCCCTTTCCGCTTTGGTGGGAGCATTTATCACAGGTGCATTAAAAATCACTCTTCAAGGCTTTGGTGAGTGAAAAATGACATGCTTCTCACTTACTGAGTTTATTATCTTATTACCCTGGGCCTGAAGCAAGGAGAAATGGATTCAGACCCCCCCCCCCTCCAAACATAGACACGCACCCACACAAGCCATATGTACACCATTACTGTGCAAAAGGCAGAAGCCAACCACTTAGTCACAGCACATTACTGAATTTCACTTTCTTTGAATTTTCCTTCCATGGTGGTATTTTTTTTTTTTAATTTTTTTTCCCTCAAAGTCCATTGGATATCCAAGCAGGCTGATTATGACGAACCATCAAAAGCATCAGGCCGGTGAATGCCAAAATGTTGTTATAAGTTTGTTTATTTGGTTGTTTACAGCTTTAGAGGTCTTTTTAGCAGTATTCGGTAAAAAATGGTAATCTTTAACCTTTCCTTTGTCAAAACCAAATTTTAACAAAATTGATTGCCATTAAATTCATTTAATTAGCTGTCTGCATGTTAACATGTGATTTAGACCTGTCTTTTACCACAGCTGATCGATGGCATCAAATTCAGAAATAATAATTTCATGAAGTACTGTATATTCTAAATTGTCCACTTGTGGCCTGAGTGCTGTCTAACTAATCTGGTTATTATCTACTATGGGATTATGGCAATTGATTCAAATCTAATTATTTGGAAATATGCAGTTTCTTGACACTTTAGAAGCATTTCCTTAAACACTTGTGATGGTGGACAAAATTTCTACCCTTCTGACTTTGAAGTAAAACAAGCAGTTCAGAGACCACAGAATTCCCCCGCCTAAGGACGTATGCACAGACAAACTGATGGTAGGACAGACGTGACCTAAATCAGTTGTCCCCCAACCTACTCAGTAGGTGGTGGGGGACTAAAAAGCTAATTTGAAGGACCGCGGAATTTAGTATGGGAAATACTCCCCAGAAACGGAACTGGGGTAAAGGTCGCAAGTTATAGGTGAAAAGAAATGCTCTGTAGAGGTCATTGGTCAATTTTAGTTCAGTCAGATTCAATTTGTCACAAACCTAAATTATATTATCATTTTTATCAAATTTCTTTTCAATATTTGAATTTGGCGGCATGGCTCTCTTCTCCGGCCTCCCCGCCCTACCACGCACATGCATGAAAAGCCAGTTGGCAGGGAGACCCAAAATTCGGTCCTTCCATGCTTACACGTCTAAGCCACTGGTGGAGAGAGCAGCAGCAAACCCCCAGGGGTAAAGAACAAGGTGAGCATCAATGACGACACGTCATTGAATAAGTCAGATAAACATGTATAGGAGGAGCTGGGGGTGGAGGTGGGTTGCAAATGAGCAGAGAAAGTGGCAATAGTTGGCAGGCAAAGCATCTTTAACTAGGGCGCCTTGTTTAGGATTTGCCAGTTCAGTCCCTGGAGGGAATCAGCTGAGCTGTCAGTTGGTCTTGGCTTGCTATCTGTACCATCACTAACGAAAGCTGGCTTTCAAGCTAGACGTGACTTTGTGGCCTGCCTGAACTAACACTGTGCTTAATTGCTTGTGTATATTTGTTTTACCTGAACTTTTTTGATGTGCTACATGAAGAGATGGGATGATTTTTTTTTTTAAGTTGAAAATGGCACAAGGTGGTGATCATGGAGAAAAAGGTCAATGGTCACAGGGTAACAAAACATTCAAAAGGCACATCTAGAAGATACACCCAGTCTAATCAAGCAATTTCAAAAGGCCACTGTCAACAGTGTTGGAGATAAACTCTGGAAACAAAAATGGACCAGTTCGGTTTAAGCCCTGGAAGTCCACGCGCACCTGCCCAATATAGCTGATGTGGGGCAAAAGGAAATATAGTGGCCATTTGTTGCATAGAGGGGTGCATAAACCGGTATGATCAAGACGGGGACATAAGGTTTTCTTTGTGTTCCCCGCGGCAAGAGACAACGACTGGCATGGATTCGAGCTATAAAGCGGAAGAACTTTGTACCGAATGATCACACTAGAGTCTGCAGTACTCATTTTGTCAGGGCTGGCCCGACTTCTTGACCCAAGTAATGTTTGCTTTGCTCTGAGTTTCCCTACAAATGAAAGGATCTCACACCAACGCATGCTAAAATGCAGACTGCCCTGATGGAAGCTGACAGCCTTACATGCGCTATTGATGATATATTTTAAAGCAACAAGGCGTAGTGAGGGGCTTGGAGCAGCGGGCACATGGGAAATCGAAGGGGAAGAGCGTTCATGATAACCTGGAATGTTTTTTTGAAATGGCTCACATTACAATACGTAGCCCCTCAGAGCTTATTGTAGGTGTGGTTTTCATTTTGCTACTTGCAATAATAATTTGGTGTGCTTGTGATTTCGTTTTCATAATTACTTGCTATATATAGCCAGCAAAGTGGCATTTGCTTGCCAGTTAGTTTTGCAGACGTGAAATAATGTCATTAACACCACTATGATTGGGTCCCATGCCTTAAGTCAGCTAATGGCTACAGTGTTCTTGTGACGAATTTGTATTGTTCAAAATAACCGGGAAGCGCATCTGATCCTAATTGCCTCTTAGCATGATTAAGTGCGCAGGTAGTATGTAAAATACAAGGTCATATCATTACTGTTTGACTCAACGCTACACATTTGATTAGGATTTTCATCTGTGCTGAAAATAACAATGTTAAGGACTTGCCTTGACAGTACTTTGCCGATATAGTCTCTCAAGTCTCCGGTGCGCTGAAGAAATCAATGCTTTCAGTTTGTTGGAGAAAACCAGTTGAGCTCCATAGTCTCCATAGTCCGTAGTCTCGCTATGTCGTCGGGGAAAATAATGTCAGATCCAGCCTCCATTTTTTTCCAGCTTTTTATTTGCCAGAACGATTTTAAAAGGGGGGGCGCCAATACATTTTAGTGGAGTTTAATCAGTGAGAAAGGGGGTTTAGAATTTAACATTCATATTTAATATCGCAAATACATATTGTGATACATATACATACATACATACATACATATACATACACGCAAATACATATTGCGCCTGCCCTAGTAACCCAGTGTGTCATCAGTGACATGACAGCTGCCAACGACATGCAACTGAAAGCACTTGAAACTAAACTCTATATTTCCTTAAGTGGATGTATGCTTGACGTGTTTTCATATCCTAATGTTTCACCGGGCACCCAAACATCTGTCGATATTTGGAGTAGGTTGAATACAAAATCTCGCCATCCAGACACAAAATGTACGCTGCACACCCTAGAATGTTCCCGAACGAAAAATATTCCTGTTTATAGTCCCAATCCACGCCTTTTACCATGGGGAAAGTGAAATAACTTTAATTATCCACCTTTTAAATAGGATTTTTGCATCTTCTGCCCCACATGGTCTGCAAAGAGCATGCGCACTCCAAATCTCGCTTTTTCACGTCTTTAAACTGAAAGGGTCTGTAGTGATGGAGGTCATAGTTGAAAGGTCAAAGGTCACTGACTGACTGATATGAAGCTTTGATAGAGGTCATATAGTCAGAATGAAATGGTAACGCTGCTGCATGTACTTTTGTAGTGGCAGAGTAGTGGATCCGGACGGACAAACACGCGGACAGCCATGGCCTAAATCCTTTTGGGTCGCAAGGGACTAAAAGGCCTTCCCAGTACCAGTTTCAAATCCTTCAATCTGTCGACATTTCGTTTTCAGAATTTAAAGAATTTGAGTTTCTCAGATTTATCTGTTGATTTTCTGTGAGTTTCTCATTGTTTGGCTGTGATATCTACCTCTGTGAAGAAATTATGGCTGCAGAAAAATTGATCACCTCTGTTTTCATGTGTTTGTCTTGTAGGTGTTCCACCACATATAACTTTGATCGAGATTTCCGCTGGGGTTACTGTGAACCTGAAACGAACAGAACAAGCCGTAAGAGTGGAGTTCCAATACTGTGCAATTGCTGAGTGTGCATGATGATGATTATTATTATAGGTGGCATTACCACCTCAGAGTAGGCTGTGGGTGTGAATCTGGCCGGAGGCCTTTCTGTGTAGAGTTTGCATGTTCTCCCTGTGTTTGTAAGGATTTTTTCTGGGTATTCCTGCTTACTACAGTTTCTCTCCTCAGTTCACAAACATGCATGTCAGGTTAATTGGAGACTCCATATTACCCGTAGATACAAGTGTGTGTGTATGTGCTCTGTGATGATTGGCGAGCTGTTCAGGGTAGGTCCCTGCCTTTCACTCATTGTCAGCTGGGATAGACTCTTAGCAGTTAGTGATCACATGGATGGATACGCCATAGTGGAGAGCTAATCCTACAGCGTCGCTTGATAAATTCAATGGTGAGATGAGTTAACGTTAATTTTGAAAAGAAAAAGAGTCTTCTTCATCGATCCTTAATATATCACCATTTAAAGTTTGTCCTTGGATTAATCTTGAATTATTTTCCTGCTTGATTGATTGATTCATTGATTGATTGACAGTCAGACTGTATTTATGAAGCACTTTTCGTCCGAACCAGGGGTGTCAGACTGGTCCGTAAAAGGGCCCAGAGGCTGCAGGTTTTCATCCTGAGCGAGCAGAAGCACACCTGATGCAACTAATCTGCTGTACAGGCTAAGATCAGATGATTGATTAAGTTGTATCAGGTGTGCTTCTGATTGGATTGAAAACCTGCAGCCCCTCGGCCCTATTATGGACCAGGGCCTCATTTCCCAATAACAATCGACCGTAGAGCTCTATAATGGTTTGCTACGAGTGATCTTACGAAAAACCCTCGTTGCTAACGTGCATTTCCCAAAGCAGCTCTTATGCGGGAGCATGCGTACGGAAGTTAAGTACTTCGTAACTTCACTTTGCGCTGCTGTCCACTTCAATGGTGCCGAGATGTTTGATTATTTGATCTTAGGCCACAGTCACCAATTTGAATGTAGGCCTGTGCTGCTCTAAAACAAAATATTCATTAAGTAGTAAGAATAAATGAAATGTATTACACAGTGGAAGCACAGCATGTCAAGTAAAGGTGATGTGCCTGTGATGGCTGCTTGGCTGAAATTAAAAGAAAGAAAAAAAATCCTTGTGGTCTTCACTTGTTTCCAGTCATTCTTGATCAAAGTTTTCCAATAATATGAATAATCAATCGGCATTTAAATTCACAGCTGTCATCTTAATGCTTTGCTGTGGCTATAGTACAACGGTAGGGCACAAGTCAGGAAAAACAAAAATATTTTATTCGAAAAAGATTGACAACTCTCTCGCTTTGCGCCTCCAGATTGTTTAAATTACAATAAAGAAAACAGATTCACAGCAAGAACCGGCAATTTAATAACGTCGTTTAAAATGCAACCTAACGTCAATAGGCTATAAGACGTTTGAGTTGTCATCTTGCCGTCATGAGGATGACTGACCTCAGCTGATAATGTTGAATCATGTTTTCCAAGTTAAGGTATTGTTAATTTGACTGACTGATGGTCAACACGTCAAAAGTAGTTATTTACAAACCCAAAACCAGTGAAGTTGGCACGTTGTGTAAATTGTTGTGTATATAGGCAATATCTTTTTGTTAGGATGTGTAATTTCTTCTTGCCTTTATTAATGTTATTATTAAAGCTATTATAATTGTTCTTTGTTTTTTGTGAATGCATATTCAAAATCGCAATTCATGTCCCACAAATCACTTTCGTTCACGAACAGCATCAGTGGTCATGATTAAACACGATAATATTAAAAGAACACGCTCACAGAAAAAAAGTAATAGTTTCCGATGACTCCTGCAGGTCTTAAGACGCTTGTAGTTTTCTACGAGTGGTCTTTAGCACTCGCAGATCTACGACAATTTCTGAGAGAGTCTTAAGTTATGAAGGTTTTCGGAAACACTCCACAAACGTAAGATGCGTCGTAAGAGGGATTCTACGATCATCGTTGCCTTAAGATGCTTTTGGGAAACCAGGCCCAGTTTGACATCCCTGGTCCAGACAGAATGGCACACAAAGTGCTTTACACAATAAAAACGATAGTCTGCCAACATCCTTACCCCTCCACCCGAAGAGCAATGAATGACTAAATGAAAAGTAAATTAATAGACGAGTGCATAAATTAAAGACCCATTAAGAACAAGAACTGACTGAAAGTAAGAACTTAGGATCTAATAAATCTGCATGAAGAAATGCCAGAACCAGGATAAAAAAAAGAACAGTTTTTTAAAAAATACATTAATAATTACATAAAAAAATGAATTAAAATAAAATGGAAAATAAAAAGTGCAGAAATAGTGAAATGCTTAAAGAGAGGAGACGGAAGACGTATAAAAATGAATAATGTGATCACTAACTGCAAAGAGCCCATAGGTTCCAGTTCCCGTGCGAGCCAAGAGCGGAAGAAGTGGCATGGATGATGAATCGATGGATTTATTATTATTTTTGATATTACCCTGTCCCACCTGAAAGGTGAGGGCAAGGGGTCCTGTTTTTGGTTTGGTTTGTTTGTGTGTTTGTTTGTAAACACTTCTGCAGCAAAACTAATGGCCAGATGTAACCTTAATTGGGTATAGGGATTTCCACTGACCCAGAATAGATGCCTGATGCACAGGATTTAAGTATTTGCTATTTGATGTTATGCTGTGACCATAAAAACATGGCATCTTGGTTTTGGGTAATTCCTTGCCAAATCACTAGATTTCAGAGAAAGTTCCCGACTGACCATCTCAGATTTTGTTCATATTTTTTATTTGAATGTCCTTGTTACCAATAACTGCTGTGCAAAATTTTAGGCCAATATCCCCACTAGTTTTTGGAGATATTAAGCCTTCAAAAAGGGGACGTGGCCCCATGTTTAGCATAAGAACAAGTAATAAAATCAAACATCCATAGTTTGATGGCTAGTAACTTTTGAACTGTTCACACTAAATGGTCCAAATTGACCAGTTATTCAAACACGTCAAATAGACATGCTGAGTCTTCATAAATAGAATTAAATTTGTGTAATTGACTTTTGTGAGATTCGTAAATCATTTATCATATTTACAAATATACAAAATATATGTATAGTCAAGAGAATTGAATTAATAATGATGTAGCATGTGCGATGTAACCTTGTGAATAGCATTTTCGCGTGTCATAAAACTTCCGTATTCAATAGCTTGAATAAAATAGTTTTCTTTACAGCACCATCTTCATATTTGGTACATATCAATTAGACCTTGCTCTTTTCACTGACATCATTTGTTTTCTGGTAGACCTTGTCAGATGTCTATTATAAGCATTCAAAATACAGATGTGACAAGCTTTTTCCCCATTCTCAGAGGACTATATATGAGAAATTATAATTTTTGTTACAGATATAACATGTTTTCCTGATGGTACTATAGCATGTCTCGTATATTGAAAAGAACCAGACATCTGGAGATATAGAGAGCCAAAAATGCTATTATGGATGAACGCGCATTCCAGGGAGCCATATTTGGCAAGCCATAAATCTGCAAATATGTCACATACAAAGCTCTCCTGTGTACAGAGCCTTATTATATCAAAGAATCCAGTGAAAATTTGAACCATTTAGTGTGAACAGTTCAAACGTTGTAAGCCATCAAACTATGGAGGTTTGATTGTATTACTCGTTTTTATTCAAAATATGGGGGCCACGCCCCCTTTTTGTTGGCTTAATATCTCCAAAACTAGTGGAGATATTGGCCAAAAATTTTGCATAGTAATTATTAGTAACAAGAGCATCAAAACAAAAAGTTATGAAGCAAGTCTGAGATGGTCAGTCGGGAGCCTTCTGATGATTTGGCACGGAATTACCCTTTTGAATATTGCACTTCGTATGTGTGATGTAGCTCTCACTACAGCGCTGCGAACAAGAAGACAGAGAATTTGTGAGTAATGGCCTACTGTACGGAAAAAATGTTTTTACTCACTTTGAACGTATTTAACAGGAAATTCAAGTGAAAATCAGAGTTTAAGGGGTAAATTTGTGGGAATTCACATACGTATTGTGTGAACCCTATAAGAATTGAAGGTTCACTTTACACTGTGTCACTGTCAAAATATTTCTGGTCTGCATTTTATTTTGATTGTGTTCATCATTACCTCCATTCCCACTCTCACTGTGTTTCAGGGCTGTTCCCATCGCTTGACAGTGGTGTAACGGACTTTTGTGCTAAGAACCCCTGCCAAAATGGTGGTCTGTGTTCCAACACCCCCCACAAGGGCTCATTTGAGTGCGCCTGTCCTGAGGGCTACACTGGAATAATGTGCACTGAACGTGAGCAATTCCTGACCGCAATATTCTGCTATACTCCGTAGCCTACATACTGAATCGCCAAACTTGGGTCTAGAACAGTGGTTAAAATCATGAACTGGCACCCGGAAAGTTTGTTCTTTAAGCCCCAGTCAAACTTGGATAAGATCTGCGCAGCTCTGGCGACTGTGTTGATATTTTCATCATTTGATTTTAAATCTTCTTTTTTCTATTTTCAGACATCTTCATTTGATTTAAGATATTCCATTGGCATTTTTATCGTGGTGTGGATGTTTGTGTTGTTCACTGCTGTAAAGCAACTTATGCTGAACTTTATATTCCCACATTAGACTTGATTGTCGGTTTCAGACATCACTCGTAAGTAATGTAACATGTATGTGTCATCCACCACAATCTGTTTATACTGTCTTGGTAAGGTCAAAACAATCTGCAGAGACGCATATCATGACCTCTGTTCTTTTATTATTTTTAGCTGCGACCAAGCAGCTCTATGAATGCTTCTGTCTGTCTGTCCATCTGTCCGTCTGTGCCACCTTTTTGACCATGTTCCTGTCGTCGTATCATCATGAAATTTTCAGGAGTTATTGACCTTCACCAAAGTGATGTCCATGCGCAAGGTCGAGGTCAAAGGTCAAGTTCACAGAGGTCACGACCTTGTTTGCGGGTTTTCGCGCTGTAACTCCAGTTAGAATTCATGGATTGCTATGAAATTTTGGAAATAGCTTCTAGGCATGGAGGAGGTGTTCCTTATTGTTTGTCAAGGTCATCCGTCAAATCCCAAGGTCACAAAGGCAAAAACAGTGTCAATTTCGCCCAATTTGACGGTTTTCGCGCCGTAACTCAAGTTTAATTCAATGAATAGCTATGAAATCTTACAACAAGCTTCTTGGTATAGAGGAGGGGTTCCCTATTGATTTTCAACGTCATCTGTCGAATCCCAAGGTCACACCAGTCCCTTATTGATTTTCAAGGTCCTTTGCCAATTTCGAGATCACATTTGTACAAGAAACCACCAGTCATGGACACTAGGCCATGTGACGGATGCTAGCCGAGGTCGCAGCTATTAGATCCTTCTCATCTACTTGTTTCTAATGGCACCAGGGAGACACTGAATAATCCTGCCTTTATATAGCTTACATAAACATTGTTAATGATAATGTTTTGGTCATGTGGTTAGTTTATCGGTTGAGCAGATCTGGCTTGTCTTCAACTTTAGGCTCATGAGTTGACGTACTGGATTTAACTGGTCAACTTCTGCAGCCCTTGTGTCATTCATCAAGGTGTTTATTGAAGATCGTGCTCATAGGTAGTTGAATCTGGTGTCAGCCCTGGACCAAAACAAAGCCTCCCAGTACTGCTGCCATTTTGCAAATACAGGGCTTAAAGTCCCCCCCCCCCCCGATTTCTGGCGTGAGGAGATTTTTCAGCATTTTTCAGATTTTTTTAAATTTTATTCTTTTAATGTGAGCTGAGTTTTCCATGTGTAACCGTTTATCAAATCACATTATACGTTGTTTAGAGGCTGATAAAAGTGATGTAATTCTAAACCAATAGCATGTAAGTATTGTATGTTACTAGGCAATAAGGCAATAGAGGCCGAGTAATTTTTTTTCAGGCGAATGCAGAACTAATTATGATAAATCTATCCAGCTGACTGTTGTCGCGCGTGCGATATAGTCATCAGTCTCACACATGGACTGTATATAAAAATATACTAAGTTCATTGTCTCACATGCTTACATGCTCATCGTCCAGATGGGGGACAGATATAAGTGTAGGAAAGGAAAATGCATCCTCCAAGAGCTGGGATGCAGCCCAACTCCTAGCATCCCATCCATGTTTGTGCCATTTTGGGCAGACGCATGACCAGTCGGCAAAACCCTGGGTCTCCCGTCTTGCCAATACTGAGGAGGAACATTTGCACCATCTTAAGCTATACAATTCGAACTAGAAAAAAGGGGAGGGGATATTCGTTGACGATACAATTTTAGAAAATCTAATCCAGTACCATGTATTTTTATGGCGCAATTGTGCCTTTAAAAGCAGAAACAGATTTTCGCAAACCAAGGCTAAATCCGGATCGAGTAATACTGAACCGCTGAGGCAATAATTTTATTAAAGGAGAAACACTCTTCTACAATGATTAACAGCAAATACGAGCACTGGACACATATGTCATAATGCTAAACGCTTTCGTACTGGTGAGACGAGCGTGCGCCACTTAATTCCAGTCCGGGGATGTGTAATCCCCATATTAGCATATGTGAATGTTAATCAGGTCCCTCCTCTCATCAGCCGAAGCTCATGCCTGGTGAATGTTTTTTTATAAGACGCATGTCAGGCAGTATCAATGTGTTAGAAGCTCTTGTATTGTGATTTTATGTATTTCTGTATTATGACAGTCAGTCTAATATCACCACCAACATCAAACCCCCCCCCCCCCCCCCCAGTGATTTCATTTCCCGGCATGGCAATTTTTCGAGCTTTAAGCCCTGAAATATTATTATGGACCCCTGCTCTAAAAGTACGGCCAGTGATATATATTTTTTTTCCAAAAAAAAAAATAAGTTACTTCAGATCTGTGAGGTCCATTTAAGCCCATGTGCTTGTTTGAACATGCCACCGCCTTTCTGTTTTCTGGTTTAGGAAAGTGCTACGAAGATGTACACCTCAGGTACTATGACCACGGGGAATCTTGGGGGAGGATTCAGAATCGCAATGTGGAGCAGTGCTCCTGTGTTCAGGGGGCGATCGAGTGCCAGCGTGTCCGTTACACAGGTAAATAGGTATCATATCAGTCGTGTGTGGAGTAGAGGCGAGTCGCATTAACTCACCAAAGATGCTAATTTCCTGATTTCTGATAAGATTATAAAAAATTAATTGTTTATTTAATTACTTTCCCATTGTTAAAACTGTTTATGAAACATGTAGCTGCAATTTTTGTGGCTTGCTATACTCGGCTCTTTCTTAGCATGGGAATATTATCACTTCATCATTAGCTCCAGGTTTCTTTTGCATTGAGGTTGAAGTTTCAATCGTGGCTGACATTGTGAAAAAGACATGGAAAAAATCTTGACAACTTTGATTCAAACTGACATCAAAGTACTGGAAAGAAAAAAAAAATAGTTGTTTAATACCATTACAACACCACAACCCACTGAAATACAGATTCCAGCCTCTGCTCTCTCAGCAAAAATGGCCGAACTGGATTTTTTTTTTGCAGTGAAAGACACATCTAAATCAAGAAGGAAAGCTTGACAGTGAAATAAATTTTTCCGTGACTGAGGCTGCACGTGTGCTGTCGCTACCTTTGGAACCGTGTGCCAAGAAAAGTGATGGGGTGTTTTCTTCACAGGTGAAGGCTGTGTAAATTATTTGATTAACTGTAACCCAAGGTTAAAATTTCGTACTGAAGGCCAGTCTGTGTCACCATGGAGCCGCTGAATACAGGAAAATTTTTCTTTTTCTAATGAGTCCAATGGTACTTCTTTGTGACAGCCACATTGAAAATACGCGAAGTCCCAGAGACCAAATCTATCATTTTTAGTAGCTGTAATGTCTGATAATAGTACTGCACCCGTTAAATTTTTTTCTACAGTAATTTTTAGTAATATTCATTCGCCCTTTCAAAACATGTCAAGTCTGTGAAGTCGTGGGCTGTGTAATTTTTATTTGATGGGAAAAGTTATGTCTGACGGAGCGTACATGGAAGAGCTTGCGGTGAAATCTGAACCAGTGATATACAAAGTCTCCAATTTATGTTTTTATGTAGAACCTTGTTTATTATGTAGATACTTCAGTTTATCACACAGAACCTTCTATTTGTAATGCAGAAGACGGTGCTTTTTCATAACTCGGTTCTAAGATAGCATTTTTAAACTCCTGGGGTTGTCTTTAATGTCTGGACCAGGTAGAGAGAGGCATTATAATCCCCCATCGCGAACTGTCGCAAGGGATATTGAATTGAGTTTCATCTGTCCATCTGTCCTTGCTTCCTTCTGTCCGTATGTCTGTCACACTTTCAATGGACCCAAGTTACCTTGAAAACTATGACTGTTGCATGGGTCAAATTTTGTATGCTTAATAATCTAGTTATTACAATCTATGTTTGGTTCGAAAATAAATGTCTAAGCATGTATTTACGGAGTTATGGCTCTGATCATGGCAGGGGATAGTGATGACTGTGTTGTTTTGTTTATGTAAAGATAAAAGGTCCTGCCTTGCAGTTTTTTTTTTTGCTTTGAACACTCTGTTAGGTCTTTAAAAAAATGAAAATAAAAACAAGCCGCTTCCTGAATGACATGTCTGAATACGCAGTGTGCATCTCAAACCCATGTCAGAACGAGGGAGCCTGTCGTCTCATTGTGTCCACCGGGGCGGCGGTATGTGGCTGCGCGCCGGGATTCTCTGGTCAGCACTGCAGCTTAAGTGAGTACTGCCACCATGGTAATGACAACCCACCTGGTGTTATAACACAGGCCTGCTCTATGCCTCCCACAGACATTAAGATGGCATGTTATGCTCCAGAGTTACCCCTGAAATTCTGCGATAGGGTCCAGCCGCCACCTCACTCTGAGCAGGAAAGCTTGGGTTGGATAGTGGATGGGTGGATGTTTCAGCGCTATCACACTTTGTCTTTGTGCACTCAGCCCCCAATGCCGATTGCTATGAGAGCAACGGCGCGGGCTACCGGGGCACCGACTCCATGACCCGATCCGGTGCCCGCTGCCTGCCCTGGAACTCAGACCTGCTGAACGACGAACTGCATGTGGACAATGTGGAGAACGCTGCCCTGTTGGGTATCGGAGAGCACGCGTTTTGCAGGTGACTGGCATCGGCACAGATACTGGCATCACTGGTAGTACTTTACAGTAAGGCCTCTTCAGCTATCAACTACTGTTCTTGTCAACATGAATTAGTGATCTAATGGCACTTTTTAGCTCGCCGGGACGAGTAACGTCTGGAGAGCTATTGTCAAACCCCCGGCGTCCGCGTCCGTGTCCGCGTCCGCGTGCAGAAAAAACTTTAACCTTGCCCTGGCGAGCTTTGTTGTCTTTCTGACAACTCTTGTTTCATTAGTAGTTACGTGAATGTAGTCCCAAATGATTACTTGTGCAATGTCAGAAAAAAAGATGAAAACTTGTGATTAGTTTGTCCTAAATAAGTATGGTAGCTTTTTTAATACAATTGTGTAAATTAATTCATTAAGTAATGATGCAGGGAACTCCGATGCTGCAAGGAGTGATTGGCTTTTGTCAGGAACATTTGTTAATGCTAATTTAGAAAGACCATTTTGTAAAGTATTATACCATTTTGATAACTTATTACTGTATCCCAGTGCTGTGCCCTCATTCTGTTTACAGTTGGGGACACCTCAATTTGACCAGTAAAAATATAATTTAATTAAATTACAGAGATGCTGCAGCTTTACATATCATCGGTCTGTGGGCAGCTATAGAAATAAATGTGTGATGTTGCAATTTAGTTCTTTTTACTACTTATGGCTATAAAATAGATTTTATAAACAAAACAATTGTTAAAATGCTGGATTGCTAAAGAAATAAATCTATTGTGCCGAAAGATGAATAAGTCATCCTTGTTACAATAAAATGGGATAAACTGCGCGGCTTTAAGTGTATTGACACCACAACACAATTCCTCCTCTCTGACAGCATATTTTTCAATGATATTTCTTAAAATTCCTGTAATGTCTGGTATGTTTATCTATATCTAATTTCCATTGTGATCATTTAACGCATTTTGTGTTCACTGATGAAGGCGAATGTATGGAGTAGAGGCTGTGGAATTGGGCATGTAACAAGAGAGGCACTCGATGAAACGGCTGGAACAAAAGCCTTTTACTTTGCTTGAAAGAGTTCCCAAACTGGCTGAACTTTCTCTGTTCCTGTGACCGTTCGCATGGGAAATATTTCAGATTTAAGCTGAATGGGTACTCATATTTCCTCCCACAGCACATAGAGGGAGTACACTCCTGGAGTAAATGCTTTTTGTAAAAGAGGAACCCTTACTTTTATGGAACCTTCCTTTCATTGGTCTGAAATGTGTGAACGCTTGAGCGAGACAGGGGTTCCTGGTCTAGATTTACGGGGTTCCTTTTCAAACCATTTTTCTCCAGATCGTTGGCTTTGGGTGGGACTACAGTTCTAGGACTCTTTTGTAAAAGTGAGATTTCCCTTCTCATTGTGTCTACCCTGGCTGAATACATTTTAATTAAAAAATTCGTACTAAGTCAGGACTTGGATGGTGAAAAATAGAGTGCAGATCCCTCACCTAACGTTGCACTTGGTTGTTTGGAGAGCACAGGAACCCAGATGAAGATGTGATGCCGTGGTGCTACACGCTTTGGAACTCGGAGATCTCCTGGGAATATTGCAGGATTCCCAAATGCAGGGCAACTCTTCGTGAGTACTAAAGACATTGGCTGATCTGGGATCAGTTTTGTATTTTCTTCTTGTTGTGGACATGGTTAGGTGGTGGGTTGGGACATCTGGTCTGTCATCAGTGCTCTTAAGGTATTCTTTGAGTATTTAAGATTAATCCTAAAAGTTGTACATCTATAGGCGACTGTTCACACAAAATTCTATTTGATCTCGGACTAAGATCTACATTGAGGGCTGGTTTCAGAGACACTGATTAAGCTTAATCCTAGGCTAAATTCAATTTTCAATTGAGAATCTCCATACAAAACTCTATTTAGTCCAAGACTATGCTTAAGCCATGTCTGTGAAACTGGCCCTGAAACTGATATTCAGCAAGGACTGCAGGTGCTGCATATAATTTAACGGGGAATGGAAACATCAGGAAACTGCAAGCCCAATAGATCCAGTTGAAACACAAAATTTTGTGTAGTAAGAGCTCTGAGTATGATATATCATAGCCAATAGAGCTGTTTGAAAATACCGCTACAACCACTTGGTCTTTCCTGGCTGCGGCCATTTTAATTGCTGGTCTGTATGACGTCATTGGATGTAAAGGCACACAGTACGAAAAATGGGTCATGCACAGGGCCGGATCCAGAACTGAAAATCTGGGGGCAAATCCATCCCTTGATTGACAACAATCAGTCCTAGCTAGTTCTCAATCGTTTTCCTTTATTAACACTTTTTCAAATTATAGTAATTATCATGTAGAAATTGAAGACTCAGCTTTTTTTTTCAGCAAGAGCAGCATTTCAAATCTCTTTGGCGAATGAAGGTAATTTCGGTGACAAGTACGTGATGTTGTCTGTTTACGTTTTCCAATTGGACAGCTGTCTATTTTTTAAAATTTTTTATAGAAAGTTGTAGTGACTGTGCTGCAAAAACAGCTGTGCGAACACTGTAATAAAGTGACTCAATTTCACAATTAAATTAACGCATTTTCTCCTTCTTATATCAACTGTAAGTAGAGTCCTGTCCACATTTAACTGTGGTTTACAGTTAATATACAAGGAACCTATGTTACAAACTGATTGTAAAATTACCATTGAAATAACCTGCAAAAAAGATGCCAGTTAAATTAACTGGCAAAAAAGGTGCCATTTCATAACCGTGTACTTGTCACCGAAATTACCCTGTTCCCTCGAGTGCCCGAAGGAGAAACCTGGCTGTATTACGAACAATCCCAGCTTCCAACGTGTTTGCTTGGACATTGAGGTGCTGGATGTAGCATTGCTTAAGATGAAGGGTGTCAGAGCGGAGACACTGAATCGACCACTTGACCTACTATGAACTCTTGGACAATTTAAAGTAATAAAGTGCTTAAATTGTTAAAATGGGCTGTATTCATGAACCAGTCACTGAAGACACAGTCGGCACCGTGCCACAGTACGATTGTACTCTCTCCCCTCGCCAGGCAGCTTTCAGACTAATAATTTTGTAAGATCGTAGCGCGTGTGCACCTCAGTGGTTTCAAATGGGGAACGATTTTAAAAGGAGGCGCCAATATATTCCGCGGGGCTTTATTATTGACAAAGGGGTTTAGAATATTAATATTGAATATCAATATTGCAAATGCATATGCTGCGACTGCGTGTGCCCAAGAAATCGGGTGTCATTAGTAACATGGATTACTACGTATAGCTGTACGGAACTAAATTTCATCCCAATTTCTTCTGGAATCTTCTATGATGATATTCCTCTTTCATGAAACAATAATTTCCATTCCTCGGGCTGCTTATCTCTTGAGCCACAGAAAATTGGCATTAGCCCTGGTGCATTCTGCAATATTTGGGGCTGGACTCATAAACGCGTCTTGTTGTGCCAGAGGAACAACATGGCATGATGATTTGATTATAAAAACCCAAAAAATGCATTAGCATTTTACCCTGGGCATGTTTTATTTTCTCTTAGTGTGTGCAGTGCGGGCATTACTTCTGGTGTTGTCCATCTTCATCAAGCCAGTACTGAGCTTTTATGGGGGCTATCCCTCAGCCCCGTTACATCCACTGACGTAACCGGAAGTCGCGGGCCTGATTAAATGGGCAATGGCGCAGTCCATGGCTTTAAAGCGGGATTTTAAAAACGTATTTATGCTGTATCTATGTATTGCTGTTAGGGTCAACACAGATTTTTAAAGCCAGAAAGGTATTACCAGCTCAAATAATATAACTTACTTTTGTATAAAAATTTAAATATACTCATAAATAAATAAATATAGTATAATACAGTTTATTTTTGAACTGAAATCAAAGCACTGTGGAATGTCCTCATGCAGGTCAGCTTATAGTTGGTACTGATGCTAGAGAGAATGCATTACTATACTGCAAAATATTACCGTTTGAACAAAACTTGTACTAAAAATGTCCACCAGTTACCATCAGCATTGTTCTGTTAACAGCGCACTTTCTGATTGGAGCTCCTTCTCACTAGTTTGCGCATGAAAAGCTGTTCACAGCCTCCTATTTGCTTGTTCCTAATCTTGGTTTCTGCTGTACATACTGAAAATTGAACCTGTTGGACTCAGTTGACTTAAATTATGACCTGTTTATACGTTAAGGCAAAACTGCTGGGATAGGGTTAGCAGGTGCATTATGCAGAGTGTGAACCAGGCATGTGTGTTATCATCTTATTTTCACGCATTTATATCAATCCTCCTTACTCTCTCCAGGGGAAAACACACACACAGCTGTGTCCCGCCGCGTCTTCAGCATGGATGGACCTCCCCCCACCCCACCCTCCCCCCAGCTGCCGGCCCGGCCCAGACGAGCTCCGGTTTGCGGTCGTAGGCACAAGAAGCGGATACCGCGGGGCCGTATTTTGGGTGGGCACTCGGCACTCCCTGGAGCCCACCCGTGGGTGGCAGCAGTGCACATCGGCGGCACCTTCTGTGCCGGCACGCTCATCACGTCCTGCTGGCTGCTTTCAGCAGCGCACTGCTTCTTGGGCAGGTGGGGTTCCCCGATCTGTCTAACCCATCAAAGGCTTTGCTCACATCTTACTGCTTTGTCCTTTTTATTCTACTGTTATTGTTCCTATTTTGTCTGTGACCCATATCTGTCAATAGAGCGAACAGACCTCTCTCTGGGACAGTTCCGCCCTCTTGCATTAAGCTTTGAAAACGGAGACATCAAATGCGTAGAAATGTACGCTTGTAACTGCTAAGATGGAGGTAAATGCGGCACAAAAATCAGATCTGAGCAGCCTTATTGAGGATGCATGGCCACAGATTAGATGTGAATGCGATCCAGGACCACTCATGAAAGTGTCCGAAATTCTATGAGATAACATCTGATTTTTGTGTCCACACTGCTTAGAAACAAATGCAACCATTTGCTGGTCATAGAGTCCGATTTGGGTTCATTTCAATGTGACGTGTAATGCACCCTAATGCTCTGCAGCATTGCCATTTTATACTCCTGAAAAATGGCAGTTCAATTATTTTTTTTGCCATTCTAGGGGGCATTAGTCGCTGATTTCAGTCTTGAGAGCCATGCATTCTGCCTTGTGATGAAACCAGCACAACTGCAGACTTCCTAAATCCTCTAGTTTCTGTGGCGAAACCACTATGCTAGGATTCTGTGTAAATCTTTCTTTAGGTAATGTTGTACACTTAGGCCAGATTTTTACATGTTAGGCCTAGTTAGGTTAGGAGGATGGTGACTGTCCCATCCCTGTCACTCATTCTCTCATCCCCTTTGTCATAACATTTCTTTGATTATGCTACGATTACTATACTACATTTATCCTTTTTATGTCTGTTTTTTTGTAATTTTCTCTTTATTGTTAATCATTTTAGTCAACCAAGATGTTTTCTTATTGTCTTAATTTCGACCACTCTCCGCATTTATTTCAGTGTAGGATTGTTTAACATCATTTTATATTATGTTTATGATTTTTTACGCATCATACAGTCTCTCATAACTCCATAAGGAGTGGCCGGTTTTATTTTGTTTGTACTGTCTGTATTTTGAACTGGGTGAGACTCAAATAAAACATTATCGATATCGACCTTAAAGTAAAATACACTGAATTCTGGAAGGATGTGAGCCATGACGCTGCAAAAAGGGCTGTAATGTCCATGCGGTTTGCTTTATATAGATGTAAACCTTCCCAAATTTAAGCTTTCGTTTTCTCTCTGTCTCATATTTATTTTCTCTATATGTGCTGAAGTTTGGATTCCAAATGCATATGCACTTGAACTTTCAAATAATATTTTTGAATATACAGTGCTTTACAAATGTATTAGAGCACCTGTCATGAAAAATCAAGAAAATATTTGAGAAATTTGTCAAAAGCTTGTTTAAAACTAAAAATTATTTTGTTATTTCTTTGGCAAATAACGAACTGAGACCACTATATGGTCCTTATGCACACACAAAAACAAAAAAAGTAAAAATTTTGTATGGCCTCCTCTGGCCTTGATCACGGCTTGAATTCTTGCATTCAACCACTAAAACTGATTTTTATGTTCAGTAATGCAAGAAAATAACTTATTTGGCATCTTAAAAAAATAATGTGCTTAACTATTTTTTTCCGCTTTTTTGTAAAATTTTAAATTTGAAAATTCATAGATTGGCATTAAAAATATAATTTCAGTTAAAGAGCTTGCACGTACTGGTGGATTAACCATTACAGAAACATAAAAATTATTTTGATAATTACCAACACTGTTAATTTAAGGCAGTTGTGGCATAAAGCTTACATTGGGTGGTGGTCTAATAAATTTGTTAAGCACTAATGTTATCACTTCAACATGCTTTTAAGACATATGTGACTCTTGTAATAAGGTCTCCTATCATGTCACCAGATGCACAGCAAATTAGTTATCATGAGCAATTTCAAAATTTGTCTTTTGTGACATCACAGGGCAGGGAGCCCACTCAGAATAATGAGGATGAACCAGCTGGCTGAAGTTGATCAGTCCTCCTTGTCTCAGGCCGGTCACTTTCCCCCATGTGAAGTCACAAAGGTACAGATTTTAAAATGACTTGCACTGGCTAATTGGCTGCGCATCTGGTCTGATGAGGCGGGATCTTTAAGTAACAAGAAATCCTCTAGGGCTCGGGAGGTTCACCAGTGCTGAAATTGAAGTTTGTATTTTCATCTTTTTTTTTTCCCTTTTCTTCCTCACAGTCCGCTCCTTTCCTCTGTGCGTGTGGTGCTGGGGGCGCACCTCTTCAACGACACTGGTCCCAATGCCAAGTCCTTTGGAATTGAGGAGTACATCTTTCACAAAAACTTTTCAGTGTTCAATCCCACGCTCCATGATATTGGTAAGCAGAGTTTCAATTTGAGTTAAAGTGGGCTAACGTCACTGCCGGGAGTTGATGGAAACCTGGGCCATCCCAGCACGCAGTCCTAGCTTGGCTTAGCATGTCTAATCACACCGCTGTGGCTAAGCCTTTTTCCCGAGCAAGAGCGATTGATTGCTCAATTGAACTACTAAGTAGTTTAATTGAAATTATTTAGGGATGCTGTGAGGTTGTTGTTTGAGGGAGCTAGAATCCATGTTGCGACAGGATGAAAGAGCCAGATTTGGGCACCTTACTTCACCTCATTTTTCTCTACATATTCTTTACTAGTGCATGGAATTTTTCACGGAAATTGATTTATTTTCTTGGATAACGAATGCCTTTTTAATGATTCATTCTGCAACCCTGGCACTGTGATTAGTAACACCTGCACATTTGTAATGCTGGCAATTGTCAAAATGAACATCATTATCATTATAATCAGATTTTAAGATTTTCATGCGAGAAGTAATATCTGATATGATAGATTAAGGCTACTGACAGCAACTTTCTGTACTTTACTGAATGTTTTATTAATGTGCACGTATTAATGACGTGACATGCAGATTTTTGTGTCCGAGCGCACTGCTTTAGTTTAAAATAATTATATCCCCGAATGCCGAGGCGTCAAATCAAGTGCAAATGAAAGGTTATGTCCTGAGGATGTGTCCCACGATGAGATTATACCTGTTAGGTTCAAAATTTTGACACAAGGTGGAGCTTTGTCACATAAAATTCACCATTTTTGCCATATCTTTGGAACCATTTGTCCAATTGACATGAAACTATGTGCAACTGCAAGGTCATGACCTCACAATGTGTCACATGATGACATCGTACCTGTATGGTTCAATATTTTGCCACCAGGTGGAGCTTTGTGATGGAAAATTACCATTTTGGCCATATCTTCAGAACCATTTGTCCGATCGACCTGAAATTAAGTTCAAATGAAAGGTCATGACCTGAGGGGCCTTATGTTGTATTAGGTCTATTCAGGCTTTGGGGAATTGGAGGATTGGGGGTGTTTGGGGATATACCCCAAGCCGTCGCCTCTGACGGCATAAGCCTAGTTTTAAATGATTCAAAATGAGCATCATTTTATTCTATAAATCCTGTTTAATTTGATTATATTTCCAGTTTATCATAAAAATGATATATATTTTATGTTTTGCCATCTCAAACCCTCAAAATGTCAGCTGGCGCAACCGTCCGAACAATTTCACACTGTGAAATGTATTAAATATGTAATTGAAAATATGAATTAATATTATATTAACATGGGGCATAATTTTATATTGAGAACCTTTCAAATAAACCAAAGTTTAATAGTTTAATTGTTCTTAAATTGTTTGGAATATTAAAAACAAATTTGTCCAGAAATTTGTGTATCTGAAATGTCAGGATGGCGCAGCCGCATTCATTCAACTTCTATTTTAAATTGAAGAGGGAGATGAGTAAACAGGATATTGCATCATCAAAAGGACCCCAAGTGACCTTTACTGATGAGTGAAAGGTATGTAGATCTCTCTCAAATATTGATGAAAAAATAGCTACTTTCTCTTCATAGTTAGACTTGTTCAGTTTACATGTCAGGTGGTACAACCAATATAAAACTAAGAAAAAGTTAGTTTATTCTAAAACCCTTTATTGTATTGTAAAAATGAATGAATGAACTAGCTAGCTAAGGGTTTTTTATCCCCTCAC
This sequence comes from Gymnothorax reevesii, assembly GCA_029721435.1. Taxonomy (NCBI): domain Eukaryota; kingdom Metazoa; phylum Chordata; class Actinopteri; order Anguilliformes; family Muraenidae; genus Gymnothorax; species Gymnothorax reevesii. The sequence continues at coordinate 96,248,006 of CM056579.1, read as the reverse complement.
TTATGAAGTAGTCGAAGGGGGATATAGTAACGCCGCCGTCCGTAACAAATCAATAACTTTAGTAATGTTTGATGGAATTTAATGAAATTTGATTTGAACGTACTTGGTATCAAAATACAGGCAAAGTTCGATTTCGGAGCATGTTGGTCAAAGGTCATAGCTCATTAATTACTTGAGTAATGTTTCACTGATTTTGATGAAATTTGATGTGAAGGTACTTTATATCAAGATTCAGGCTAAGTTTGACGTCGGGAGTATGTAGGTCAAAGGTCATAGCTCATTAAATATGCGAAAATGGTTTCCGTTCGATAACTTGAGTAATGTATTACGGGTTTTTATGAAATTTCATGTGAAGGTACTTTATATCAAAATACAGGCTAAGTTTGATGTCGGAGTATGTAGGGCAAAGGTCATAACTCCTAAAATTCGATAACCATTCGATAACTTGAGTAATGTTCAACGGATTTAAATGCAATTTGATAGGCTGTATTTTCATACCACACATCTTCATAAGTTCGATTTCGGACTATGTAGTTCAAAGGTCATAGCTTATTAAATGTGCGAAAATGGTTTCCGTTCGATAACTTGAGTAATGCGTGAAGAATTTTTATGAAATTTGATGTGAAGGTACTTTATATCAAAATACAGGCTAAGTTTAATTTTGGAGTATGTCGGGCAAAGGTCATAGCTCATGAAATATGCGAAAATGGTTTCCGTTCTATAACATAATGTTTGACGGATTGTAATGAAATTTGATGGGAAGGTACATGGTATAAAAATACAGCTCAAGTTTGATTTCAGAGTATGTAGGTCAAAGGTCATAGCTCATTAAATATGCATATATGGTTTCCTGAAAATTTAAAAGTATAACATGATGACTGTCCCATTGGACTTTATCATTTTGTTGTTATGAATGCTGCTTCTTAATCACATCCAAGATTTCTTTCATGCCATTACCCTGTTTCAAATATTATACAGTAGTAACCTTGGAAAGTTCATGGGTCATTCATCTTATGTTTTCACTTTTCACTCTTCATTCTGTCACCTTCTCGTATATGCTTTAATCTTCTTCTGTAAATCCCTGATTTTATTCATATTATTTTATTAAATCTTCATGCCAATTAATGCTTTAAGCCCTTAGCCTCTTTTTTCAAAAATGGCAAGCTCAAAATGAAATGATTATATCTCTTCAACTTTTTTGTCCATTTGAATGATCTTGGTGTCATAATAAAGGTAAAACCATTTGGGATTTCTGCCGCGGTGTAAAAATCAGTGTATATGTCACTGAGTCAGAGTAAATGAAGATGGAACTCAGTATAAATCAAAGACCTCATTTTGCACCAAACAAAGTGTTACGTCAGTCCCTTGTAAACTTAATTAGTTGCAGTCTGAAATCTCTAAAAATTTACAGTACAGAATCTTCCCATTATCTGTGCCAAAGTTTATTCTAATCAAGTAAATCAGAACAAAATTAGAGAGGACTGTCTAGGTGGCTTCTCCAAATTGGCTATTCAGGTACCTTGTTTGCCAAATCAGATTTCTCATATATTAAACTGTAAAACTCATCTAATTTCACTCATGTCACTACAGGCATATTATTATTATTTCTGCCAGTCCTATCGCCTATACAATTTCCAATTCAAAGACAATAAATACAATAAATGAATTTTGGCTCCGCAGATTTATTTTTTAAAAAAAGCAAATTAATAAGATTATGAATACAAAAAGGGTTAAAAAAAGGGGGAAAAAGTCAAAAGAATAAAAACCTCTGCAATTATATTTACAAGCAAAATAGTACTCATGTCTTACTAAAACACACCTGACCAGGGATTCGAACGTTGGTCACCTGCGCAGTAGTCCTTTACCTTAACCTCTAGGCTACACTAATGATAACGTTAGTTTCAAATTGCTTATATATACAATAAGTCAAAAAAACAAGTCACTCACCTTGTTTGTACTGTTGTGCTTTCAGTATTCACACGCTTCTATCAGAAAATGACAGTTGAATATTTAGCGGATAATTATACAGAAAATACCACAAACAAATCTGTTAAGCATTTATACTGTCGTTCTATTTAAATACATTTGAATGGCCTATGGACTCGGTTTCACGCGCCGGAAACGCAAGGCTCTGGCTCAGTCTAGCTTCGTGCGATAAAGGTGCTTTAGAGATCGTTTGAAATGTCAAAAGCCATAGAATCAAATGGCTACCGGCAAGTTTTGCTGACAGCATCACAAGCCAATCACAGAGAGGGAAATACATTGCAAGCAAGTTGAAAGTTGAGGAACTGAGATCTTTGAAGCAATGCTCAAGAAGAAAAACTGCTTTGAGACTCGCAGATCTAGTTTGGTTATAACACGGAAACATTGAGCTAACAATAGCAAGCGTGGATTTACCCTCCAAACAGTTTTTTTTTTTTCCATTACAAAATATCAAAGGTAAGAAATTTCTTTGCTAAACTCTGTAGACTGTAAAGTGTGTGCCTGCTGTTCTTTGAGTGTGGTGTCGGTTTAGAATGACAGGGCATACATCATTGGATTGGATTCATTTGAGGTATTGTTTTTATGCATAGCACAATTTGAGGAGAAATTCTAGCGATTCAGCACTGATTTTTTTATCCTATGTTTTGTTGCATGCTTATTTACTTACTTGGTGTTTGAATTATGTTCACTTGAGGTAAAAATGGTCTACATGAACTTTTTGCCTAGTTTCTTCGCGAAATGTGGATATGCCGCATGACAATGTTGTGCTTTGGAAACATGCTGTATTTATTGTGCGAAACCACCGGCCCCGGTACCGGGGCCTACGGCTTAAGGGGTTTTAACATTAAGTTTATTTTCAGATCTTCTCATGGGCCATTCCATAAAGTAGTAAACTTTCCGACCATTGAATCCCTGGGTATTAATAACTTCCTTGCCTAGTGATGTATTATAGTCTAATGAAAGTTACTTCTTCTGACGTATATACAGGTACACATGTACATGTGCAACATTTGTACCTGGCGAGGGGATGCTACACTCTGCATTGCCCTTGTTAAATTAGTAAAGTATTTATTCACATTTTAAATCTAAAGTTGGATGTTGGAAAACCAAAATATTGGCCCCCTACAATAAAGAATCCATAAGTTACTTTAAATACCCAGTTCAAGTACAAAATAGTTATGTTTTTGACAGAGTAGACATTCTCAAGTATAATTACTTAATAAAAATCGCTTAAAAAAAACACACCTCGCTTGAACCTTTTTTCTTCTTCTTTCAAGAAACTTTTGGTTGCGCCACCTGACATTTTATGGTTGGTGAAATTGCAAATACCATCTAAAACTGTACTGAAACCCTGTAAATGTTGTGCAACCATTAATACTTGTTCAAACACACTCTTCCAACTTCAAAAACTTGTATTCTGTACATTTTTAAAGATTTATTAGAAAAAACATTTTTAAAAGGCTTATTGACCCACCTGTTACCCAGTGATGAACTCAGAACATTAGAGTCATTTTAAACATTAGCGTTATTTTTTATTTCCCTTTTGTGATTCCCAGCTTATGAGTGATGTGGTTCATGTACAGTAAACAGTAAGTGAGGCTTGTTATTGCAGTAATTACTGCGGCATTTGTGGAGAAATTATGCAGTTTTTTCCCTGCCCACGGTTTATTTCTAATATTTTACTCTTAGATATCAGACTTCCTCGGTCTACAATTAGCTTCGCTCTTCCTCTTTTTCATGTCCCCATGTCTGAAATGATACATTCATAAAATGCAAGTGCATTATCTGCTACCCTTCAGTCGGAGCCATATACCAACTGAAGGGACATTGCGGCAGTCTTTCACAGGAGAGCTATCTCTTGTGGTGTGAAAGGTGTTAACCAGTTGCATTGCTGGAGAGATCCTGCTAAAAGTCCAGTTGGATCACCAAGGAGGGTGATGGTGGACTATTCTTTTGGGGATCCCATGATTTCTTGCTACGCTTGGTCCTCAGAATCTGTCTACCTTTTGGGAGAATCGTGCTTCACCTCTCATTAAAAACGCACATCTGAGGCCAATCACTCTGCTCCTGAAATAGCCCTGTTTCCCCAAAAGTCTTTTCCTGTGAAATGATTAGCTTTATGCTTTTGCCAGCCGCGCACGTGTTGTGTGGTGCGATGCACGATGAGCTCCCCTTCTGTGATGGATTGGCTCATTTTCATGTTTGTTTTTGGAAGACTTCCTGCTCTTTTCTTTTCCCCATCTAAATATGGAAGACAAAATTGCAGCCCTCTGGGTCAACTTTGTTTCATACATCTGCACAAGGTCCTCAGTTGCTAGAAAATGCGCACTCTTCTCTGCTCATACCCCGAACATAAGTTAATCCAGTGCTGCCTTTGACCCCTTCGTGAGAATTGGCTTAGATCTGACTGGATTTGATTGAGAGATAGCTACAGGCCACAGTTTATACAAGCATTAGCATCCGTAGTAGGAGATAGATGCTGCACAAGGTCTTAGAGGACTAGCCTGTTAGCAATTGGTAAGAATCCTATTTGTAACTAATGTCATGGCTACTCGGAGAACCCGATATGACATAAACCATTTCTATTTGCATGTTCCACAGCTGTCAGCTCTGAAGTAGTTGCCAGCTTATGACACAATCAAGGCTCAGATCTAGACAGTCTGAATCTGGCCTTGCTCCCACTGTGAGAAAATGTTGAATTGTATACAGAACTGCAGTAAGCTTTTCATTTTACCATTGAGAAATTGTTTGCAGTTGTTTTGCAAGGTGATGGGGGGGGGGGGGGGGGGAGCTGGTGGTATACTTTGTTTGTCAATTTTTACTGTGTTTGGCACATGGTTATAGTCCGAACATTTTCCTCCCACAGTCCTAGTCAAACTTAAGAAGCAGAATGGCCGGTGTGCTAAAAGAAGCCAGTTCGTGAGCCCTATCTGTCTGCCGGGACCGGATGTGACCTTCCCTGATTACCACTGCTGCCAGATCACGGGATGGGGATACATGTATGAGAGTGAGTCCCACCATTTTTAATTTCTCTCTGTAAAAAGGATTCTAATGCTATGCTCACTGTGGGGGTACTTCGGAATTTTTTTTGTTCATAAGAATGGTTGATGTTGTAGAACTACATGGTTAGCCGTAGAGATTGTTACATTATAATCTGGTCCGACATTTCAATCAAACCTTTGTGATCTCGCACATTTCAATGTCAAGATTGAGCGCCTCCTAAACTTCAAATTTGAGTAAAAATGTCAGGCGTCAGAATAGTTGCGATGTCCCCGTTTCCATATAACGTACATTGTAAGAAAAGATACCTCATATCTACTCACTAAAATTAAGGCAACAGATTGTATGCAGTAATATTAATATTAATTTAATCTGCATATTAGATTTGTGAAAATGTTATGACCTATATTTTAAGGTCAGATTACCAAGAAATAACTCACCTACGGTAGGTAAGATAAATATCATGCTATCACGCTACTGCATATTTTGTAGTGTAATATGCGCATGCATGTAATATTGTGTTGTTACTTGGCTGGTACGAGTCTCCTTACCTTTGTCAACCGTGATAAATAGGAGAGTAAAGCGCAGAAAGAGAAGCGCTTGCAATTTGCATAATTTGTTTGCCTGTCGCGTCCAAATCCAGGAACAGGAAGTGCTTGTCAATTAAAAACAGAGTCCATTAAGTTGGATTCATTCAATATTTTTTCTATTTAGAATTACATGAATAAAAAGCTTTTGTTTAATTTAAACGGAGTAAGCGGATGTTATTCCAAACATTTTTATTTGAAATTTATTTAAATAATTACTACTAAATCAAGGACACAATTATATTGGATATATTTGACCAAATACATTAATAAAAATAGGCAGGACCACGAAATCATTTTTTACTGTCTAATTAGCGAGTGATGCTGGGCCAGAGTCTCTGTCAGAACCAGCACTGAGAAAGCTTTCCACCAGGGAGTTTGAGCTCATCTCTGGCTGATTGTTTATCTTCCCAATATGGAGGTTTTTTTTTTTTTTTTTTTTTTTTTGCCTCTCATTTTCAGGTTTTTTTTATTGGCATTTCACGACTTGTTTCTCATAATTTTCATCTTTGCACATTTCCCAGCAGAGTGTTTTTGAAGCAATGTCTCTTTTAACCAAGGCAAAAAAATAAAATGAAAGTGGATACAATTCACTCCTTTTCAGTAACTTTTCACAACTACACTGCGTGTTGTTTCCAGAGCAGAGCGCTGTGTAGTTTGTATTTCCGATGGCTCCTGTTTAATCTTGCTCATTCACTCTTTTTCATCTCTTCTCTCAGAGGCCAATGTTTATGCCAGCCACTTGATGGAAGGGATGGTCCACATCGTTCCGTTCCAGCAGTGCTCCCGCCCAGACGTGTACGGGGCGGAGGTCACCTCTAACATGCTGTGTGCTGGGAGTCATCGCTGTATAGATGCATGTCAGGTACCGCAAGAGAGAGAAATCACTCACTATACTACAGGGCAGGGCCAGGCAGCCTCAGAGTCTGCAGGATTTTGTGGTCTCCTTCCAATCAGTTGCCAATCAATGCCTTTTTCACATGGTGTGTGGACTCTCTTACCAGTCAGTGAGTGAAATGAACATCTTGTGAGGAGGCGTCTGAAAAACCAGTTCGCTGTAGCTCTCCTGCACAGGTGTTTCACCTTCTGTCACACACCATTATATAGGGCAGGAGTATTCAACCTTCTGTTCCAGGCATGCAGCACAAACCTGATACAATCTAGTAATCCGCCCCCTGAGTCTTTGCTAAAGAGCTTCATTGGTAGCATCGGAAGTGTAACTGTTCAGAGTTGGAATTGAAGCCTGCACCTATACTATCCCTTTCTGGATTAGGTTGTAACTTCTTGAATAGGGTGTAGAACTGAATTTCCCAAATTTCAAGAACCCCCCCACCCCCCCAGCTAGATCTAGGTATTTGATGAGTAAAATCTCAAGCACATATATAATCCGAGCTCTTGACTAGCATCAGTTGTGTTTTAGGTTTTGTTTACCTGAGACTGCATGGGTCTGTGGCTACAACAGGAATATGTTGTTTCTATGGCCAGGGGCGAAGCCAGGGGTGGCCAAAGCCACCATAAATGAAACTTTGGCCACTCCCCTGGCACCCCACCACCGTTTCAGTGCGCAAGTGTTCCCACAGGGACGCAATTCAACAGCGCACCTCAAACAAGTAGTTCTCTACCACTACAGATGGAGGCGGTAGTACACTCAACTTGACTTTATGACCTACACAATTACAGAAGAAGAAGGAGTAGTAGTTGTGGTCAATGAGTGTATATTTGTGGTTCATGTGCTCTACGCATAAAACATCCTTGGCTCTACGAGTGAAGGTGCCAACCACAGGTGTATATATAGAACACTAGATTGCTGATTAGGCTTTGCTCAAGCAACGATACTGAGCAACAAAAAAAACCGCATATTGGCTAGTTAGTTAATGTACTCTTATGGTTACTCTGTCAAAGCCACCGCAAAACAAGAAGAAGTTTGATGAAACAAGTGTAAATGTGCACGCAGTAGTAATAAATTTCATTTTCTATAATAATTACGCACAAACTCATTTTCTGGTCTGTCTTTAATTAACCTGCGTTTCTCTTGTTGCTCAGTAGCTGGTTGTGGTTGAGCTTAAGTGAAGCATCTGTTCCAAGATTATATACCCCGGGAAGTAAAATTGGCACGTAGACTCCCATTCATTTTCACCTTCTTTAAAATTACATTTTCAAAAACACTTGCATGGGAGTCGGTGTTATTTTGGTATTGCTGTGTAAAGCAACATTTTGGCCGTATTTACACTGTATGTCTTGATGCCCTGATCGGATTTGCTGCCTGAATTCAATTTTTAAAATTTTTTTTTTTTTTTTACCGTGCAGTTACACGTATTTTATCGAGTGACCCATATCTGATTCAAGCGATTACACTTGGCCATAACATCTGAAACATCACGCAATTGCCTACTTTTAGTTTTTACTAAACTTTTGGCCATGCCTACTTCTGCACCAAACACTGCTAAGCCAAAAAAATAGATGACGCTGACATATCGTCGGCCTGCTGATAAAACCTCGTATCTCCAAATTGATAAACAAAAACTCGTATGTCCATTATTCTTATATGCAAAATTAAACATTTTTTCAATTTTATTTATATTTTAACTTATATTATTTTATTTTTATCCCCTCGGCATATAATGCGGGGGGATATAGCGATCAGTGTGTCCATCCGTCCGTCCGTCCGTAATAAAATCATTTCCGGACCAGAACTCGAAAACTATATCACTTACAAACACCAAATTTGGTATGGAGCTTCTCCTTATGGTCTAGTTGTGCCTTTTGGGGGTTTCGGTCCGTCCGTCTGTCCACACAACCTGTAGGTTACACAACCTACAGCCGGGGGAATCCGCCATTGCCAGATGGCTCTTGTTTTATTTTCTTTTTATTTTTTATTTTCCTGTAAAGTTTATCAGCAGGCCGAAGATATGTTTGATGATAATGTTGCAGTTTGTTTGATGATAATGTTGCGGTCATTTCCACATATGAATGAGGCCTGTATCCAATCTCAAAATATCAAAATGCATGCGTCTTTTTACTGTTTACACTGTCAACGAGCATATCCGATCTGTGCCGCATCAGAGCAAAAAATCAGAATTGGGTCTCATGACACTGACAATGTAAATGAGGCCTTTGTCTCCCTAAATATGTGCTTTTTGGAGGATGTAGAAGCAGCACGCTTCTAATGGGAAGATCGAAATGTGACTAGGTCTCAGCGTTAAAGTGCGAGCAGAAAAGTTATGTAAACTTGACCGAGGCTTTTAATGACACTGATTAGACGTCTGCTTGGACGTTTTCACTGTTATAAGAAATGTTGATGAATGTCCATATAGGTTATCAAATTACTCTGTGGTTTCCTCACTTCATTGTACCCTGGTTGAGCATATTTGCCATCAACCGAATTGTTAATATTGAATCATATGGCTAATGCCAATGTTGATATAAGGAAGCGCTAGTTAACTCTGGCTACTCCTTTACTAAGTGTCATCTTTGTCCCTGGTCCCGTTGAAACACTGCTCTCCAAAATGGTCACTGCACAGCACGGATCAAGGGGATAGAAAAAAATTTTTTTTTTTTCTCCTGATTTTTGACAGCCAAGCCTTCCTCCCCTCCTTGTCTTTTGGAACTCTGTATAAACAGACAAAGCGACTTGTCCACTGTTTTAAATGTTATGCAGGTAAGACGTGTTGTCAATTACAAGTAGCTAGCTTGTGAGCCACCTTGTTCATTTTATTAACTGCTAAGTTAATGCAGTCCCCGTGACCGTAAGGGTACCAGAGTAGCTTGCCGGTGACCATTATCAATTGCTAACGTTTGTGATTAGTCAGCGGTCTATTCAAGTCAGTGGGATGGCTAATTAGCTAGCTAGCTAGAGAAAGCGATTTATTTCTATTTAAGTCACACGTTTGCATTTCAGCGTTAACTTATACATGAAACATTTTATTACTGCCTTTCAAATGAATATTGCTGCAAAAGGCAGGAAAATACAACTGTGTAGGTTTGTTTGATAAAAGTGCCTTGTGTAATATTCTTGTGTTGTAAATTGTAATTATCTTGAGAGATTTATCACCATTGGAAAATACACAAATTTTGTTACTTGTCGGCCTGCTGATAAAACCTTGTATCTCCACGATAATAACATAAACATTGTAAAATACAAACTTTTATTTATTGGTTACATTCTTTGAGGAAAAATAGTCATCCTACCTGAACACTGCTGAACTGCATTCTTGCTTGCAAAATTAAACATTTTTTATGCTCACCTGTTTTTACAAGGTTTTACAAGGTTTTATCAGCAGGCCAACAAAATTGCTTCAGCTCTTTTTTTAAGTCCGGTTAGGAATACATTAAAAGCTCATTATGCGGGTCTTCATGATGTAATTCTACATGGCAGTCACTGCCTGTATAGCTAAGTAAATGAGTGACCAAGAAACACTACTAGATCCTCAGCAACTTGCCACATAGGAAACAAGTGGTGCCAGGCACAACAAACCACGCCCCTTGCACATGTTGAACTTATACCCACTTTTCCGAAATTCAACAGGCATCTATTTTGGGTCTGTGGCAATCCTTAATCCCAATCTGGGGTGAATCTGGCCATTAATTTGGCTGCTAAAGTGTTAAGAAACACGCAAACAAGCCAAACCAAAAACAATATCCTCGCCCTCCCCTTTCGGAGATAAGATATCAATTTCAGTGCCACTGTCTATGGGGTGGGGCTGCAATGATGGCACATCAAAGGATTTTTATGACTGCGGTCTGCTTTCCTTGTAAAAAGGAATGCCACATATCGTCTATGTGTGCAACAAGTCCACATGTGTAGATGAATGATCGAATATTTAGAAGTAAAACAGAAGTTTGGGATGAGATGCTACGCAAAGTAAGGTAATTTTATGCATACAAATTCTGCAAAACTTCAACTTTGAAGTACAATGCCATGCCTGTAAACCAGGGATGTGTGGTCAGGATAGGCAGTGACTTCTTTTTTTATCGCTAGATTTTGTCAACCTGTTTCCTTTTACGATGCATGATTGTCAATCAATCAATTTGACCTTGTTTTCTGGTTAATTAAGCTTGTAATGATTAAGAGCTGATGGTGATAAAAAGATAAATTTACCTTTATTCTTTGATTCGAGACTGCAAGGAAATAAATCTTAATAATAAATTAGGGAAAATTTCAGCTTTCGGTAATTCCGTATATTGTTTTGATCTTTTGTATATTGAATTATGAAAAAAAGACTGAAAATAAACTCCCTATTTTTTTTAAATGGCATTAAAAAGTACGTGTTTAAGAAAGGAAATATCGTAAACATATTGACCACACATTGAACGCCACATTAGGTTTTAATATTTGTTAATGACATTGCGTTAGCTTCCTCTAAGTAAATATGAAAAGACTTGAACAACGTGTATTCTTGACACTCATATGACAAGTGAGTAGTCATTATTATTATTATTATTATTATTACGTTCGATCATTGACAAGTCACTTCCTTCCTGTATGATTTTATTTTAATGTTAAAAAATATTTTACAAAGGTAATGGTAAGCAAAAAATACCTGTTAAACTATATGATGATGCCCCTCTTTCATTTTTTTTTTATTAATTTCGGTTTGCGCGCTGCATTATGGACCCCAGACCAACATTGTGGCTGAAAAATTTTTTATGACTTTAGCCACAGTGGCTACACATTTTTTTTTTTCCCTAGTGCAAGCACAGAGTAGCAAATGTGTAACCTAATTAAAGTACAGTACCATAACTGATCCGGGTGTGCCATCGAGTGATACAATATTGTAACTGCGTGCATAAATTTGCAGCTCTATGTCCGCTGGCATCAACATCTGCACAAAGCGGCTCTCCCCCTCTCCCTGCACACATACACACACGGCAACTAGACGGATATAAACATCGGTTGTTTATATCGGCCCAGTTTTACTCATCGGACTGATGCCGATATGTTAAAAAATGACTTACACTGGCCCATACCGATATGAATGCCGATATACCATGCATCCCTACTCGGGATGGTAGATCCCAAGGGAGAAAGTGGTCGGCCAGTGTTGTTGATTAAATAGATAATAGTAGGGTAATAAGATGTGGAAATAATTAGAAATGATCCAATACTTACTATGCAAAGTAATTGCAGCCAGTTACACAGCAGGTTAGTTGGTGGTAAGCAAGCAATTAGTTTTAATCACCTGTGCTTCTAAAAGGCAATTAATGCCAAATTTCATGATGGATTATGAATTGCATAATTCAAGTCATAAGTATATATTACCGCTTATAAACTCACATTTAGGATGCTGTTGGCTGTTCATTCCAAGCTGTGAAGTAAATAAACTCGTATTTTCCAAGAAGGTCAGAATCTACCCTTCGGTACTTTATATCTTCTGTCAGCTTCTGTCTCGGCATTGGTAATTCTTCTTTTATTTAGGGTGAGCGAGGTCAGTAGGTAGGAGATTCAAAAGGTGGCCAAAACTATGTGACGGTTGCTGGATGATCGCACTTTTGGAAAGAGATTTCCAGGGTGGTTTTGTCTGCCTCCATTGCCAGCCTAATTGAGCATCTGGAGAGCAAGATCCTTGATCTTCTGGGCCAGTTGGCGGCACAACATAGTTCACAATCAGTAGAGTTCCTAGAGGAACGAAGTAGTATTTCGTTTAGAGAAATGTTGTGTACGTCAAAGCAGGGTGGTCCTGGGATCCCAGACAGTGACAGCTCCTCCAGTGGTTGAGGTGTCCAACCGATTCCAGCCCTTGCAGGAACTTGACTTGGCCCCTGACCCTGAGAGTGAGGGGACTGATGAGCAGCAGGGCACCCTGTTGGCCTCTACCCCTCAGAAAAGAGAGTAAGTGATAGTGGGGGACTCAATACTTGGAGGAATAGATAGCTTAGTCTGTTCGCGCGACAAGGAGTCTCGTACAGTGTGTTGCCTACCTGGTGCCAAGGTAGGAGACCTCCTGGAGCGTGTGGACAAGCTCCTGGCCAGAGCGGGGAGGGATCCAGTTGTCATGGTCCATGTTGGGGAAAATTACATTGATAAGGGTAGGTTTGAGGTTCTGCGAGGCAAATTTGTGGAATTAGCTGAGAAGCTTAGGAGCAGATCCTCAATGGTAGTGTTCTCCAGGATTCTACCTGTACCACGTGCAAGCAGAGGAAAGCAGACTTTTATCTGGAGGTTTAACACGTGGCTACAAACCTGGTGTAAGAAAGAGGGTTACAAGTTTATGGGGCACTGGAACTTTTTCTGGGACAGGGGTGACCTGTTCAAGCCTGCCGGGCTGCACCTGAACTGGAGGGGTACCTTTGCACTGGGCCAGCGTATGTTAAGGGTAGCACTAGATTATTTAAAATAGGGACTTGGGGGGCAGGGAGGTTAGTGAATGTTACACACAGGGAAATGCAGACTGCCCCGATGGAAGCTGACGGCATCACATGCACTATTGATGATATACTTTTAAAGCAACAAAGCTAGTGAGGGGGGGCATGAAGCAGCGGCCGCATGGGAAATCGAGGGGGAAGAGCATTAGTAATAACCTGAAATGTTTTTATTTAAATGAAATAAGCATAAAAATAAATTTCTAGAGCTTGTGGTCGTTATGATTAGTGAGGGCTATGACATAGTTGGGATTACAGAGACATGGCTTAGTGAAGAGGATGGAGATGAATATAATATAGAGGGTTATAAGCTCTTTAGGAAGGATAGATGTAATAGGCGTGGAGGGGGCGTAGCAATCTATGTTAGCGAAAACATAAATGTACAGGAAATTCCCAAAATTGAACATTCCTTGCCCTGTGAAGATATCTGGGTCAGGCTTATTGGCAAACAAGAGACAGGTTTAAACGTGAGTATGCTATCGACCACCAGGTTTGGACAGTACAGTCAATGAAATGCTTTTTAAGAGGATTACGCAAGCTTGTGAGGGGGGGATACTATTTTTATGGGAGATTTAAATTATCCTGTTATCGATTGGGAAATGGTGAAAGGACAGGGTATGGGGTAGGTAGAATTTTTAGATGCAATAAATTATAATTTTTTTGGTGCAGTATGTTAGTAAACCTACAAGAGAGAAGGCAATTTTAGACTTTTTTTTACATTACAGTGCTCTGTAATGACTCAGATAGAATTAGCAATGTTTAGGTACTGGAGCCACTTGGGATAAGTGATCGCTGCTGTTATTTTTGATGTTTCGTGGGAAGTTAAAGTGTATTCAAAAACAAAAATTTTCAATTTTACGAGAGCAAACTTTGACAGGATGCGCTCATATCTAAGTGAAATAAAATTGGAGACACTCCTGGACTGTGAGTCTGTAAATGAGATGTGGGAAAGATTTAAGGGGGTTTTAGTTAAATCACAATGCAGATTCACTCCTAAGGTGTCCAAAAATAAGCTGAAAAAGCAGAATCCTCAGTGGATGACCAAAAGTATTCGTAGGATTTTGAGGGAAAAGAGGAATCTTTATAAGATATACACAAAGGATAACCATGAGAACACGAAGGCTGAATACTGTAAAATGCGGGGCTGTGGCCAAAAAAGAGCTGAGGAATGCTAGAAGACTGTATGAAAGACAAATTGCAGAGGGGGCAAAAACTAACCTTAAGTGCTTCTTTCAGTACTGTAGCAGAAAAAGGAAAGTCAAAGAGCAAGTTGAGTGCATAAAGAATAAAAATGGATCGCTGCTATATGATTACTAGGATATTGCGGATACCTTAAACAGTTACTTTGTTGAGAATTTTACCTCAGAGTGGGTCTTTATTTGGCCAGAGGGCATGTTAAATGCTCAGGATTATTTAGCGGAAATTGAGGTTAGGGATAACGAAGTATTAGACAAGTTGCATTAACTAAAGGCAGATAAGGTGGTGGGTCCTGATGGCTTATATCCTAGACTGCTTGGCGATGTTGGTAAGATCATCTTTAAGCCACTATCCGCCATCTTCACACGGTCTTTAGAAACTGGCGAAATACCAAATGATTGGAAACAGGGCAATATAATATCAATATATAAGAAAGGGGACCATACCGAGCCCAGAAATTGCAGGCCAGTCAGTTTAACTTGCATTGCATGCAAAATATTGTAATCTCTCATAAAAGATGAGCTGGACTTATTTCTTGAACGTAACAGTATCTTTAGGGATAGCCAACATGGTTTCCGTAAGGGAAGGTCATAGCTGACAAACCCTCTGGAATTTTTTGAAGTGGCCACCAAGACTTATGACCAGAGCAGTGCTTATGGCATCATATACTTGGATTTTCAGAAAGCATTCGATACAGTACTGCATAAGAGACTAATTTTTAAAATGAGTTCCATTGGCGTTACAGGAGGTATTCTGGAGTGGATTCAAAGGACAGAACACAGAGTGGTAGTCAGTGGTATCTCATCTGAGCCAGGTATGGTGGGGAGTGGCGTCCCCCATGGATCGGTGTTGGGACCCCTGCTGTTCCTCATCTACATTAATGACCTTGATGGGAATATTGAGAGCTGATTAGTTAAATTTGCAGATGATACTAAATTGGGGGGTTTGGCAAATAGTTTAGAGTCCACTAAAGTGATTCAGGATGATTTGGATAGAATCTAGAATTGGCAGAAATGTGGCAAATGAAATTTAATGTAGCAAAATGTAAAGTTGTACATGTAGGAAATAAAAACATTAGACGGGACTACTTCATGGGAGGTTTAAAACTGGAATGTGCTCCACACGAGAAAGATCTGGGAGTGATTGTTGACCAAACCCTCACAGGCTCTAGCCATTGTGCCGTAGCAGTTAAAAAAAGTCAATCGGATGCTGGGGTACATTGCCAAAAGTATTTAGTACAAATCTGAGGAGGTGATGTTTCTTTGGTACAACACATTCGTCAGACCACATCTGGAGTATTGTGTACAGTTCTGGGGACCATACTTTAAGAAAGATATCGAGGCTCTAGAGAAAATTCAGAGAAGAGCCATTAAGCTAATTCCAGGTATAAACGATGAAAGCTATGAGAAGAGGCTTAATCTCTTTAGTCTTAGGAAAAGGAGACTCAGGGGTGATTTGATTGAGGTCTTTCAATATGTTAAAGGGATTAATAAAGTGAATTATGTAGGATTCCTTCGACCAAGTGTTGTGAGTAGAACACGTGCTCACAAATGGAAGTTGACCAAAGGTCTGCATCTGAATTTTAATATACGTCTCATAGTAATAGTAATATACGTCCACATAGTAATGTGGAATTGGCGAGGGAAAGCAACTCAAAAAGAAGCCAAAGTAAGCTGAAGTGAGAGGAAAAAACTTCACCTGTATATCCACAAAGTTAAAAAAGTAGAGGGGGACAATCATTCGCTATAATTGGCAAAAAAAAAGTTTTCTTCCTCCTCTTTAGACGCGAGGATATGTGATCAGGTCGTGAAAAGCCGAGAGAACACCAACCAACAATATAACGTACAACAACACGCAACAACATAGGCTAAAATAACAAGCCATTAACAGTTTTTGTTTTCAGCTGCACGACATTTGCACATGGAGAAGATGATGATCACCGCACTCTTGTCAAATCCTCCGCAGCCTATTCTTGAAGTGGCGCGACACTGGCTGTGACAGCGGGGTTTTTTTTATTTTATTTTTTATGTATATATCAAGGTAACATTGCACGCCATGCATCTGTATGCAGATAACTGCACTAGTTAGGCAACAGTATCACCTCTAAAAATAGGTGACTATATGTATTAGTGAGAAAGGAACGAGGAGGAGGAAGAGGAGGAAAAAATGACGTGTACACGGTTATTATATTCCCGAACGTCTTTTCTGGGATATTGTGTTATTGGTCATACCGCCGCCGCGCCGCCCTTCGTGTTAACGCGATAAATTCAGTAATATTTCAATTTAATTGAATTTCATGTTTTGCATATAGGTAAGTATCATAAAGAGGAAGAACTGATTCGATTTTGGACAATTTACAATTTCTAGATTGGCCACCAGGGATCAAAAACGGAAAGATCACTGTTTTTATCATATCTCTGGAAATATTTGTCCGATTGACCTCAGATCAAGTGCAAATGAAAGGTAATGTCCTGAGGATTTGTCCCATGATGGCAATATACCTGTTTGGTTCAAAAGTTTGACACAAGGTGGAGCTTTGTCCCATAAAATTCACCATTTTTGCCATATCTTTGAAACCATTTGTCCAATTGACATGAAACAATGTGCAACAGCAAGGTCATGACCTCACAACGCGTCACATGATGACATTATACCTGTATGGTTCAATATTTTGCCACCAGGTGGAGCTTTGTGATGTAAAATTACCATTTTGGCCATATCTTTAGAACCATTTGTTCGATTGACCTGTAATTAAGTTCAAATGAAAGTCTATTCAAGGTCTATTCAAGGATTGGGGAATTGGAGGATTGGGGGCGTTCGGGGATATACCCCAAGCCATCGCCTCCGACAGCATAAGCCTAGTTGATTTTTCTAAAGGGTTATGATTTGTTATCCGTGTAGCCGTTTACACATGTAGATGTTGACACCCCTGTCATGTCATGTCATGTCATGTGTTATGTTATGTTATGTTATGTTATGTTAATTGCACTTCCTCTTGGGCCACTAGACCACAACTGCCCCAGTAACATAAATCATGTTTACATACACAAAATATTCTGATATTTGCCCTTATTTTTAAAAATAGAATATTCTTAAAGCTGCTTGAATGGCTAACATTAATATTAGTTCATATTAATATTAACTAATTGATATGAATGCAATATTAATTAAATTGATATTGCATCAGTTTTTTTCATGCAGATGCGCGTGCAAATTTATGTGCTGACGTAAAGAGGAATTTTTCTTCTTTTCATACGGCAGCTGGGTGTAAGAGGCCATGTGTCATAAACTGCTGTAAATAGCCCTACTGAGAGACACATTCAGACTGCGCTGTGTACAGAGAGAATGCTCCTATAATGCAAATAATACTGGCATATCCCGCACAACTTAATCGGAAATGCGACATTTGGAGTAAGGCTGAATTTTGAATATTCAAATGGAATATGCTGTTGACATGACCTGTATCAAATTTGGAATATTGTCATATTCGTAGTAGTGGATGATTAGTGTGCATGCATATTCATTGTTTCATAACAAGTGGCAACATTGATAACAAGTGATGATATTGATAAAATGCAACACGGTTAATGATGTTTCACCGCACACTGTGTCTGTACTCCTTTAGGGCGACTCTGGCGGTCCTCTGGACTGTGTCAAGAATGGCATTCACTACCTGTACGGCATCATCAGCTGGGGAGATGGCTGCGGTAGGAACAGGAAGCCAGGTGTCTACACTAAGGTCTCCAACTATGTGGACTGGATCTACCATGTGATCAAACGCAAGCTCTAATGCACCGCCAACTCCTCAACTGTGTACACGATATGGAGGACCGACAGTGCGGCCCAGTGAAGATTTATTTTTTGCCCACAAACTGGAGAGCATCAAGGCACATAGTACACTGTAAAGTTTTGACTGGGATGTCCCTGGGTCTTTGCTTCTGTGAGGAGACTTGGAAATTGCCAACAAATGTTGCCATTTTGACTGTCCACTGTTTTTAAGAGGTCGTTGATCTTGAAGAGTGGCGGAACACTGGCCATATTTTCTGATGGACGAAAAGGCATGGAAGGCTCTACCCAAATATTATTAAAAAGATTTTTTAGTTATACTGGGATAAACATTTAATGTTCTTTGTAAATTTTTTTTCATTGTGTGTTACATCGTATACCTGTTTAAGTTAATGTGTATGAACATGCAAGGTACTAGATCAGTGAAATAGCTATTCGGGCTGGTACTAATAAGAGTAAAAATTTTACTTTTGATAGGTATTTTTTATGAGGAGATTGAAAAGTGTATCTGTTTTACTGAAGTTCTTTATTTACTGTAGGATGCATTTTTTATCCTTGGCATTGTGTAGCCTCTGTGTTTACCATTGTCATTCTCATATTAAACACAGTGTTTATTTATATATAGGTATTATTTATTTACTTACAGTACTTGAAATGACAATTGTGTTTCAATGAAATTTTGTACATTGACTTGAAGGTAAAAGCAATTAAGTGCTTTAAGTGTTTTTGCTCCCATGGTGTCTGCTTTTTACCCTCGGCCCGACTTCAGGCTGAAGGGTTTTGTCATCAGTTTGTCGTCTGTCTGTCTGTCTGTCGGTGACTGCACCGTCAGGCTGAGGGTGTTCAAACGCGGGCGTTTCTGGTTCTGGTTTTTACCCCTCGGCCGACTCTGGCCCGGAGGGGTTTTGTCGTCACCCGCGTGTCTGTCTGTCGTCCGTCGTCCGTCCGTGATTTTGTCCGGGCCAGTACTCGGCAACTAATGATCGGAGCTTCACCAAATTTGGTACGGTAACTAAGTACGACCCATAGATGTGCAAAGTCAGGGTTTTTTGCTGGATTTCACTGTTGACCTTAGCGCTGTGACCTTGACCCTGGAAATCTTGTCCGGGTGACATTTTCCAGGCCAGTACTCGGCAACTAACGATCGCAGCTTCACCAAATCTGGTATGGTAACTCACTATGACCCCTAGATGTGCAACGTCAGGGTTTTTGCTGGATTTCACCTTTGACCTTAGCTCTGTGACCATGACCCGGATCAGTACTCGGCAACTAATTATCCTAGCTTCGCCAAATTTGGTATGGTAACTCACTGTCACACACACGTGCAATGTCATGTTATTTGCTGGATTTCACCTTTTTTCCTTTGCGCTGTGACCTTAAAGGGGAACTCCGGTCAATTTCAACGCGTATCTTTGTTGTTTGTGGTGAAGGAGTACTGTCAATAGCGAGACAAATGAAGAAATTTGGTTTTGCCTACACCGAGTTATGCTCCCGCTAAAGTTCGTACCTAAGCGGCTCTAATGGGGCAGGCTTTTAACGTGCTTTTAGCGTCTTAACACGATCGTGATGTCATTTCAAGTCCATAGCCATGTTCACCTAACCCTTCCAAGTGACCGCAATGAATTTCACTACAGTAGCTGAACTAGAAATGTATAAAAATTGTGCTAATTTACTCAGTGCACGTACCTCTGTTTACTTCCTGTTTTCCGATGACGTCCACACTAGTCGATTGTCGAACTCGAAAAATCCAATATTCCAAAATGTAATTTTTCCACCAAAAAACATGCTTACGAACCGCTGTGGTTATGTCCATTGCGATGACTGTGTAGCAACATAGCTACACTGCAGCCTAACATCACAACTACATTTTAATACTCACGCGCAGTCTCATCGGGAATTAGCACTACAGATGAGTGTTGGCAACATAACTCGGTGTAGGCAAAACCAAATTTCTTCGTTTGTCTCGCTATTGACAGTACTCCTTCACCTCAAACAACAAAGATACGTGTTGAAATTGACCGGAGTTCCCCTTTAAGGCAGGAAATCTAATATGGGTCAGCACTCAGCATCTACTGATTGCAGCTTCACCAAATTTGGTATGGTAACTCATTGTGACACAGAAGTGCAACGTTACCTTTTTTGCTGGATTTGACCTTTGACCTTCACGCTGTGACGTTGAGGCAGGAAATCGTGTCTGGGCCGAGGGGTATTCAGCAACGCATTATGTTTATAATTGGTCTCCATGAATAATTACAGCAATGAAAAAAATAAGCATTTCATTCTGTTTATAGAAATGAATCTACTACAGTAATGTTTGTTACTATATACTGCGCAATAAATATTTCTTTACTTTGATAATTGCCTCATTACTGCCTTCCTCCTGCTCTAGGAAACTGGAAAAGGCAAGAAAACACATTCACTTAGCGGGGGGGTCAGCCGGTATAGAACACTACCATTAATCAGGTTGAAGCAATGTTATCGACCATTTTATTTAAAACTTGTTTTGGTTGCGGCTGCTACATTCTAATCCAAAATCATTGGGCATACAGCGCTCTCCATAATTATTGGCACCCCTGGTTAAGATGTGTTCTTTGGCTTCTAATAAATTCAGTTTTTTTCTAAATAATATTGGACCACAATGACAAGAAGAGCACCGCCAACGGTGCATAATACGCCCGTCATGAACATGGATCAGGAAGTGGACAGACAACATGATACCAATATCCAACAGACGACAGCCCCATGTGAGCTTTGACCTTTGTCCGTGACCTTGACCTTGGAGGGAGGGCCGTAAACATGGTACGTGACACTCCGCTCAGTGATGGTACACGTGTGTGTGAAATATCATGGATGTATCTGAAGCGGTTGAGAAGCTCCGGACAAGCCCCATCTGGGCCCCATGTGACCTTTGACCTTTGCCAGTGACCTTGACTGGGTGAACGAAATCATGGTGCGCGACACAGCGCCTAGTGATGGTGCACATGTATGTGAAGTATCACGAATGTAGCTCAAGCGGCTCAGGAGTTATGCCCCGGACAAGAAATTGCTAATAGACAACATACGGACAGACGGACGGACGGGGGTGATGACATAATACGTCCCGTCTTAAGACGGGCGTATAATAATAATAATAATAATAATAATAAAAAGGGGAAAATCCAACCTTTAATTCAAGTGCATTCATTCAGTGGGAAAAAAAATCCCACATTAAGAAATAATTCTTTTACATCAAATCATGTGGCCACTATTATTAGCACCCTTGATGTTAATACTTTGTACAACCCCCCTTTTGCCAACAAAACAGCACCTAATCTCCTATGATGTTTCACAAGATGGGAGAATACAGAAAGAGGGACCTTCGACCATTCCTCTTGGCACAATCTCTCTAAATCATCCAGCGACCTGGGTCCTCTCCTATGCACTCTCCTCTTCAGCTCAGTCCACAGGTTTTCAATGGGGTTGAGGTCTGGGGACTGAGATGGCCATGGGAGGAGCTTGATTCTTTGTCTGGTGAACCATTTCTGTGTAGATTTGGCCAAATGTTTAGGGTCATTGTCTTGCTGAAAGACCCAGTGACGACCCATCTTCAGCTTTCGAGCAGAGGCCACCAGATTTTGATTTAAAATGTCCTGGTATTTCAAAGTGTTCATGATGCCATGCACCCTAACAAGGTTCCCAGGGCCTCTGGAAGAGAAGTAGGCCCACAGCCTCACCGATCCTCCCCCATACTTCACAGTGAGCATGAGGTGCTTTTCTGCATACTCATCTTTTATGTTCCGCCAGACCTACTTAGAGCTTTTTGGCAACAAACACTATCTTGGTCTCATCTGACCAAAGCACACGGTCCCAGTTGAAGTCCCAGTACTGCTTAACGAACTCCAGACGTTTGCGTTTATGATTGTGAGTGAGAAAAGGGTTTTTTCCGTGCATGCCTCCCAAACCGCTTGTAGGCATGTAGATAGGGCCTGATGGTTGTTTTGGAGTCTTTGTGACCCCAAGATGCTACCCTTTGTTGCAATTCTTTAACAGTGAGCTTTGGAGAAGTTTTCTTCTTCACTGTGTGTGGTGGCAAAATAACCTTGCGTCCTCGTCCAGGCTTGTTTACCACTGTTCCAGTTGTTTTAAACTTCTTAATGATTCCTCTGACAGTAGATATGGGCAGGTGCAGGGGATTGGCTATTTTCTTGTAGCCATTTCCTGACTTGTGAAGGTCGACACATCTGCCTTACATGAATGGTGTGTTCCTTTGTCTTTCCCATGTTGAAGAGTGGATAAGAGAAATGACCTCTGTGTCACATCATATTTACACCCCAGGGAAACAAGAAGTGAAGATTTACTAATTAAATGTTCCTAGATACTCTGATCAACTTTGTAAACTACTGTAGAAATGACAGAAATACTTCAATTACATTTATTTCCAAGGAATTGTTAGGAGTGCCAATAATTGTGGAACAGGTGATTTTATGAAAAATAATTATTTCTTTGTCAGGGATTTTTTTTTTCCTTAAATTCACTCGAGTTGAAGGTTACATTTTTTTCAGTGGTAGAGTATGCTTCTGCAATAAAAATTGAATTTATTTTAAGGCTTTTAATACATCTTAACCAGGGGTGCCAATAATTATCGAGGGGCTGTATGTCAGTTGACCGATTTGTGACGTCCAAATGGTTAATTTTAACTGAATATTTTATTACAGATCTGAACCATTGATTTGATTATCCATGTGTAGATTCTGTAAATAGTCTTTATAAACGTTTAGGAGATGTTTATTACGTAATGTTACCTCATTCAGAAACCATGACAATAAATGTAATTAGTTTGTAAATATTAACTTAACTCTCTATTTTTCGCACAAAACTTGACTGCGGAAAATCCGACGTCAACTGTGCAAACAACATTGCAGACGATGCGCATGTTCACACGTTGTGGGTGGCAAACGGATGCGCACCCAGAGTGTAGGCTGGGTGCCCACCCCACAATGCAGTAAGTTAAAGCTTGTCTGAAAGTGACCCCTCAGTAGTAAGGTGGACTGTTGGCAGAGCAGCTGTTTGGAGCCATGACCGAAGATGACGGACGTGGTCGTTGTGGAGGGACTAGTAAGATTAAGAGATGGCAAAAAGGTGATAGTCATTTATTTTTCCCTGAGTATTTTTGTTCCCCTGAGCCTTTGTACTGCTATTTTAATATTGTGTATTTGTGTGTAACAAACACTGTTTGTATCATTTCAGTGGAAGAGTTGGTGGGTTACGCTGAGAAAGCCCTCCCCTGTGGCAGGTATGTTGTTGTTTGTTTCTTTGACATAGCTGGGGATAATATTACGATGAGCAGTGATGGCAATAGCTGATGTCATTTCAAAGTGATGCATCATTGCCTTTGAATTCAGTCCAGTATTTGCAGCATCTCGGACTATGATCGGATTTGTTCGGTGTCTATTTCTAAATGAAGCAGACTATGCGTCTCAACTTTCTTGCTGCATGTCTTTGCTTGTGCCGCGCTTAGACTACAGTGTATTGCTGCCAAGTTTGAGTGCATGCCTTCCCTGTGCAGCCGTCTGGGGTTATTAACATTTTTAAATTTGCTTTGGGTTTGTTTGCCGACAAAAACAGTGCATCTTTTCACACCTATCTGTTCTTAGCGCACCAATAATGTACCTGATCATTAGTTATTTATTTGGCCAAGGTAACTTTAACAGGACTGTCACATGCATGTGGCATAGTCTAAATGGATATTTTTCTGAATATATGGCTTGAAAGGGTGCCTAACTGCTCTAAACATCTCGTTAGGGAAGGTCAACTGATTGTAAAATCATACAATTGCAATTGTGGTTGGATTTTTTTTTTATAAATGGTAGTAAATTTTGGATATTTTTGGAGGGTCAGAGTTAATCCCAGTGAATAAAAGATGTTTTTTTGCTTATTTTAAGTCAGATTGACCTGTAGACTGTTTTGTGTGTTAATCCTCAGCTTTGTGCTGGAATCATTTAGCCTTTGATAGTATTGTTATCCCAGCTGCCTCCATATGTGTGTGCACGCACGAGCACGTGTGCCAGCATAAGATCAGCAATGTCACGGTTTCCTGTGTCCATGCTGAAATAAATTGCTGAGGCCAGTATTCTAACCCAACTTTTGGTTGCACCAACCCAAACTAATTGAACAGAATAGCGCAATAACAGCCTTTGAATATTGTGAAAAATCTATTATTTATTGTTTATACCTTCACAAAATCCAGCCGTTGCCATTGACAGTCAAAGTGTTATCCCAAATCCTCCTTGGCACAGATATTGGAACTCTTAAGTCAGTGTTAGAGAAGTGTTTGCGTTCTCCTGTTACATTCCTGTCTCTTTCTCCACAAAGGCCTATCTCGGCTATGGGGCAGGATGCCAGTGTGATAATTTGATTAAGACTTGACCCTTTTGTCTTTCCATTTTCAGACTGTCTCATACTGCAAGCGCATGGAGACAAATCTGACAAAGCCAATGGCAACAAAGAGAGGTGGAGCGTCACTTTAGAGGACATCTGTGGCCTGGAGCCCGGCCTAGCCTACGAGGAAGTCCCCTACTCACTTTGTGTGGTTTGTCTGAGCCTGACTGTAGCACTGGGCTTCGACAGCAGGGAGGCGCTGTTGGAGTGGGAGATCCGCATCCGCCTCAGCTTGGGGGAAGGTGAGCTGTGATTGGCTCCTCTCCTTTCTCACTCTGGCTTTTCTGTTATGCGGCAGTGGGGCTCGTTTGCTTAGCTATGAGTGCCCCCCCCCCCATTGCTTTTGTGGAAAAGAACCTCTCTTGCGAATAAGTTTTTAACTTTGGTTTCTTATTTGAAAAATTCCCTCTGGCAGACACAGCTCCTATTATGCTAGTGTGAATAAGCCCTCAAATCAATGTTGAGATACTCTGCTATAGGTTTAACTTGTAGTGCTTTTCAGTATTTATTGCACTTAAAATTCCTCAGGCTGTTTTTCCTGTGCTATATTGTGTAAGAGTCCTGCAGGTCCAGATTCCCGCCATCATTTATTACCCATGCCCCACGAGGCGGCGTGGGTATACAGTTTAGCTCTGTCTGTCTGTCTGTCTGTCTGTCTGTCTGTCTGTCTGTGTGTGTGTGTGTGTGTGTGTGTGTGTGCGCGCGCGTGTCTGTCCACGCGACAGCTCGGCCACCACTGAAGCAAGGGTGACCAAACTTTGTGGGGTAGATGATCCTAGGGTACCCAGTCCAAATTTGCATTTTGAGGTCGAAAGGTCAAAGGTCAAGGTCAACGAGGCGTGGGTTAGCATCTCTATAGAGTGCGCATCATCTAGTTTTTTTTGTGCCATGTTACTTAGCTGTACAAATGTTCATTGAAAGCAACGCGTTGGTATTTTAAAGACGAACTCATTTGTTTTAATCCTGCTGTGCTCCACCTCACTTCATACTCTCTGCGCGTATATTTGAGTTTGTATGTGTACACACGTGTTTTTGCGTATGGTGCGCTTGTATTTTTGTATGTTTGTAAATGCGTGTTTGTGTATTTTGGTGTGTTGCATGTGTGCATGCTATGAAAGGTCTTCCCATGTTACCTGTTTATGTGTGTGTATTTGTACGTTGATGAGTGTGCGTTTGCATGGGTGTGAGAGAGGAAAATCACGATGAAGATCGTCTCCTTGGAGACTCTGTTCTGCATCGCTTGAGCTCAACTGAGTGGCTGGTGTCTGCACGTGATCTGGCATGCAGAAATGCCACCCACCTGTCACCGAGGGAATAAAGATTCCTCAGTGCCAGAGCTTTTGTTTTGAATTACAGGTCTCTGTGTATCATTCCCGCCCTGAGCGTTGACAGGAACTGGCTGGTATAAAAGTTTTCATTATAATTGATGCCATCAATCTTCTGCCTGGCGACAGAACATTTTTTTTTCGCCATTAATTTTCTCATGACTGATGATTTGTGAGCGATGATCACCTTCAGCAGAAACAACTTATTGAAAATTTTGAAAATGTAGTTTTGTGTCAGAAGAGTTCAGTTTGACAGTTCTATTCTCAGTTATTTGCCTCACACAGTCTCATGCAAATTGAACTGTCTGTCTTGCCATGCATGCTTGTTTTATTTTTGACAATGAATTTAAAATTGTTTTGATCTATTATCACTATTTTATTGGAATATTTCTTAGATATCATGTGATAATCGTTTTGCTTCAAATCTTCTTGGCCAGGGTTTTTCGTGAACTCTGAACCTCTCATTCTAATGGTCCTCTTGTGCAGTGGAAGTTAAATTATTGTCTGTTTTCAATTTGAAAAGTAGTGTTTTCTCCACATTAAAAAAAAAAAAAAACAAACAAAAAAAACCGCTGCAGCAGATGAAATCATGAATGTAGTCAAACTAACAAATGCAGTTATTTGACATTGCAGTGACCAAACGCATTAACCTGATTATACTTACAAAATTCAGGCATCTGATATTGCAGTCCCCAAATGCAGTAATCTCATATTGCAGGAACAAAATGGAGCTATCTGATATTGCAGTTGCCAAATGGAGTAATCTGATATTGCTGGTATGAAATGCCACTATCTGATTTTGCTTTGATCAAATATTTAACAAATGTTGCAGTTTGCGCATGCAGTTATCTGATATTGCAGTTACCAAATGTTGTTATTCGATATTTCACCCACCAATTGCGGTAATCTGACATTGCACATACCTTATACAGTTATCTGATATTGCTGTTACCAAATGTACGTAGCTCATACTGCAGTAGCCAACTGCAGTGACCTGATATTGCTATCAAATTTAGTTATTTGATTCAAAAAGCAGTTATCTAATATCGCAGTTATCAAATGCAATGTTCTGATATTGCAGTTAGCAAATGTAGTAATCTAAAATTGCGGTCACCAAATGTGGTTATCTAATACTTCAGTTACTAAATGCAGTTATCTAATATTTAAGTCAACGAGTGCAGTTATCTCATACTGCTGTTACCAAATGCAGTAATATAATACTGCAGTTTCCAAATGCAGTACCTGATATTGCGTTTAGCCAATACAACCGGTGATCTAATACTGCAGTTAATAAATTCAGTTTTTGAATATTGCAGTTACTAAGTGCTGATGTTTGATATTGCATCATGGGATCTCTCCTTCTAGTCCACAGGTTTCCTGTTCGAATTTTGCCGGGTACGAAGTTGGGAGCTGGGCCAGCGGCCCTGCACTTGTGTAATAACCTGCTGGCAATCACCAGGAACATCCCCCCCTCAGTGATTGGATGGTGGAACCTTCTAGACTTACGCAGATATGGGGCCGTTCCAAATGGGTTCATCTTTGAGGGGGGCACGCGTTGCGGCTACTGTGAGTTCATTTCTCGTTTTGTATATGTCAAAGTGCACCCTCGCTGTAAATGATCATCATGGGCTCTTTTCGAGTACAGGGTCTCATACCTTGAGCATACACTGATTTATTCTGGCTGTCATTTGTTCTGTTTCCTAGGGACATTGAAATAAGAACATTAGCAGGTTTGAGAGACATTACATTACATTACAGGTTCTTAGCAGACGCTCTTATCCAGAGCGACGTACAAAAGTGCAGACGATCGGTACGAAAGTGCAGAGCTCCTAGGAGACAAGTACAAGGGCAAACAGTAGGTGACAGAACACGTTCCATTGTTACTGAGATAAACCAATAACAAAAAGGGCAAGGGCAAGGTCAAGTGAACAAAATGGCAACAAGGTCAAAGGCAACAGAGGCAAGTGCAACAAAGGGGCAGAGTCAAGTGCAAGAAAAGGGCAATAAAATAAAATAAGTGCAACTAAAGGGCAAAAGGTCAAGTGTAACAAAGGGGCAGGAAAATCAAGTAAACTGACAAAATAAGGTGCAACAAAATGAAGGGAAACCAAATCAAGCGGTAACAATCAGGAAATAAGGTAAACAAAATTAAGTGCAACGAGATTGTGTAAGGGCAACAAATCAAGGGATGTAGGGACAGGATTCAGGGCAGTGGAGTAGGGGAAAGGTGGAGCCTAAAGAGGTGGGTTTTCAGGCAGCGCTTGAAGATGCTCAAGGATTCTGCTGTTCTGACCTCAATAGGTAGATCATTCCACCAGCGAGGTACCAGGACAGACAGCAGCCTTGAGCGGGAAGAGACCTGTGGGAAAAAAAATTTGCTGAGAAGGAAGTGACAGCTCAGTTTTTTCGCTCGGCTGGTTCATCATCTGAGAGGAAACATAGATGTTTTAGTCTGGTGTCTGCTTTTTGACTCAGAATACTGGGATGTGGTTTGGAGTGCCTTGCTTAAAAATTCGCATTGTATTTCAGCCAAAATCGAGGTTGTTAAGTGAGTTGTTATTTTGCTATGGAAAAACATCTAGGAAGGAATTCAGGTGATTTAAGTATCTAGGAGTCAAAGGACTCATGTCTTGACAGCTGTTTTAAATTGCAGAATCAAAAAAACGCACTTTGTTTACTATTCCAGGCACTGCGTAAACAGAGGAAAATACTTTCGCAAAGATTTTCTGACGTAAGAACTAGAAAAAATGTGACTGTTTAAGAGGAAATGTGCAGAGCATGGATTTAGCTGTTCACACGTTTAGAGACAGATTTGCACTATCAGTCGAAAGTCTTCAACAGGCAAATAAAGAACAAGCAACTCACAATTGCGGCATATCTGTGTTAATTTCCACTGTAGGGTTGTCTGTTAACTTCCAGGACCATATGGACTGTCCAAGGACTGCCCTTGTTAAAAAAAATGCAGTGGATCTGCTCCGAAGTTATTTGCAACAGGTGGTTATTTTGTTGAATCTAAGATGCATACAATCTGTAGCTGCTTGAATATTGCATATGTATATGTGCTTTTGACTGGTTTTGTACATGCTATGAATAATGTATTCATATATATATATATAACAAAACCTTTACAGCCATTTTCTCTGTGTCTAGCATTCCATCTTCCACTTTTAGCTGATGGCAGGAGTTGGCCTTACTGCTTGCCTGCTGTTCTTGGCAATGTAAACACTCGAAGATGAGGAAATCTGTTTTCTTGGGCAGCTGTCTCAACACTTGTAGGCACAAGATTAATAACAGAAATGTTATCAGCCTGTGATTTATGCATGAAGGCAGTTGGACTGTTCAGAAAAAAACAAATGAAACAATATTTATGAAAATCAGTTGATGCAACTGGGATGTGAAAACCAATAAGCACATGTATTTCTTCTGCCTCTTCCTCCGATTACGATGGCACTTTTCGGTGGATATTGCGAGGCATCATTTGGGCTGTTTCACAATCAGGGAGCAAAGTTTGTCTCACAGACCCCCAAAAATCAAATGTGGAATATAGAATCAAATTGATTTTTATTTTTTTACATATATTGTTGGAATTTTGGAGCGTTGGATTCACAGGTTCTCCTAAAATTCATATAAATGACAATTTGCCTATTTTCACCTTTTTAACCATGTTTTTGACGGACAAAGAACATACAGTATCTCACAAAAGTGAGTACACCCCTCACATTTTGACAATTAATTTATTATATCTTTTCAAGGGACAATGCTACAGAAGTGAAACTTCTATATATTCTAGAGTAGTTATGGTACAATATGTGTAGCAGTGTAGATTTACTGCACTGTCCAAATACCTGAACAAACAGTCACTATTTCCAAAATGGATGGCAACAAAAGTGAGTACACACCCCAATTGGTAATGGTCAACCAAGTAATGAAACGCGACTTGTTCATCATGTTCATGCTTGTGTCTGTTCGACTGGGCCATATGAGGTTGTGTAACATGTTGAAGGGTTAAATTGTAGTGCTTTAGGTGCAATGCTCTCATTCTGGTCACTGTAGGGTCAACATGGCACCTCATGGGAAAGAACTCTCTGAGGATCTGAAAAAGAGAATTGTTGCTCTCCACAAAGATGGTCTAAGCTACAAGAAGATCTGTGAAACCATGAAACTGAGCTACAGCACGGTTGCCAAGGTTATCCAGCGTATTGTTCATATCACGTTTGCCTGTAAGTTAGTTTACCTTAGTTTTCCAAACCTTCGGTTAAGTGAGTGTTGGAACACTGCTGCAGTTGGTTTTCCTCTTGGGGGAGAAAGGCTGTTTCCCTAACAGCTGGTATTCAAAACTATTTTATTGCCCACAAAAATCACTGAGTTAATCATAAACAAAGATATGCCCATAATTCATAATAAAAGCCAAAAGCTCTCAAAAAAAGTAAAATTGGACATAAAAGCTGATCACACAGCAATCTCGAGCTGGCCTTTTAACTGTTATGACCAGTAAGCTTGTGTTTTTGCTTGTCGTGTCATGAAATATCTTTCACCAAAACTGTCAATGCATCTGAACATCTGCTGATGATTATCTTCACTGCGACATGCTTTTTAGATTTTGTTATGAGGCAAGTCCTTTTGAATATAAATTTATTCATTGCAAAGCTTGGTTTCACCTGGCTGTATTGTTACTAAATTGTTTTGAAACAAAGGCCTGCGACATTGACATTCTAATGCCTATTTCCAATTCACAACAAGATTTTGCAGGGTGATTGACTTCCAGAATTGATTCCAGTCTTATTTTTTTTAGAAAAATGGGCCCATGTAATCCTATGTGCTATGTTTAACACCATAGGTAATTGCTGTGGAGCACCCACCACAGAAATAACCATTAAGCATGAAGGATCGCATTACATAACTCAGTCTATAAATATGTCGGGGAAAATCCTCAACATGGGCAGCGAGAATAGCAGTTTGTTTCCCTTTCAAATATGGAGAAGTTAATGAAATGCAGCTTAAGCTTTAATTTAACATGGCAACAGGGCAGAATGGATAAGCAATGTTCTATTAGCCTGAATATATAAGCTCAAGTTATGTGTTCTGTCACCACGATTTTGTTGCATTTGGCATAAAATCCTGGAGGAGTCACTCATGGGACAGTTTCCGCAACTTCTTGGAAACCTTGCTGCAGAGTGAAATTCAGAAGTCATATACAGTAAAAAAATTTCCAAAAAGCTGTGGCTAGGCACAGTGAGTGAAGTTAGCATATGCTTCTCAGTTGCTTTCCAGTGTAAAGGAGGGGTTCTGTTGCATTTGTACTCTGTGTGAAATGAACATTGTGAAGCAAGTTCTAAGAGAGTACATACTAAAGCTATATTTACTGTTCGGCTTTTATTAGTGCTATAATTTTCCTAAAAACACAATTGCATTGACCAACAAAAGCAACTATGAATTCAGAAAAACGGGCTACATTGAAATGAAATGTACAATAACCTATGTAGGACTTAAATCAAAAAATGAGGAACATATGATCACATGCTGTCTGGGCTGAAATAGGAATGGATATTTGTGCTTGTGTAACTGCTGCATGAGAAGTTTTTGTTTGAGGTGCCTGCGTGCCCAGAGGCAACCCAATGTCCCAACTCAAAATGTTCTCACAATAGCCGCATTCCGGCCAAAATCATCAGGAACTTGCAGTTCCTGGTAATTGTCTTCGAAGTTAAAGGTCACTGTGGCCCATCATCAGTTGCATTCTGTTCGCAAGCTGAAATCGGGGGTAGATTATGCAAATCAGGCCGATGACATATGGAAAAGCGATCAAAGTTACTGCAATAAACCGCCGCCTTATCGATTGCGATAAGAAGAAAACGAAGACCATAATCGGACAGGCAGGCATCATCATTTCTGTGAGTGGAGTATATCCATGGAGGATATTCAAGCTGTAATTTTGATGATTATGCTTTACTGTAAAAGTGTTTTTTACGCAGTTAATTTTTTGTATTCGAGCGAAGAAGATCATTTTAGCATGTTTTTAATTTTGAGTTTTATGTACGCGCACAAGAAAATCTACATGAGCAACAATTTACAAGCGTTTTTGTTTTCTCTCACGTTGCGGGTTGAGTGAAATGCGCAAAATTTTTCCAAACCGTGAAATATTCTGCGTTTAGTGTCATGTTGCTAATGGATTTATCAAACCCTCCCTGGCAAGGAGGCAAGTGCCTGCTGCAAAGTGGTTTCAAAATGCTGTGGGTACTCAACCAATCAGAAATGTTCAGCACTGCATGCCGCATCCCCAGAGCTCCTGGGCCATTGGAAAGTACTATTCTCCTCAGTAGGGACTATTTTGGGGGGAAAATCTAGGGTTGAGGAACTTAATTTTTACCCTGGTTCCCACAATGGGAACATGCAGGTTCCTCGAAGGGTTCCTAGTCCCTGGGGAAAGTTCCTGCTGTTGGAAAGTGGTTCATGTTACAGAAATGTTAAAACATTTTTGTCAAAACAATGTTGCTGCAATATTTTAAGAGTATATTTTTTGCGTACTGGGCCAGTGCAGTGAGGTTTTGCTTTAGCTTGGTGAAGATAGCGGTCTCAGCACATCTTTGCTTGAGGGGTTTTTGGTTGTATACCTAATTTACTTTCTCATAAAGAGAGGTGAAAAAGCTGGGCACAGCAGCGAGGTTAGCACTCTCTGTGATATCATATTTTCCTGCCCCTTTGTGCCTTTCTGCCCTTGGTGGGTATGAGGATGAGCCATTTGCTAAGACCAAACTTGGATACAGGAAGACAGAAAAAAAATGGATGCTAAAAAAAGACAATGCTACTCGAGTGTCTGAGATAATCTCTCAGCCCCTCTTTTACTGTCATGCAGAGAGCGGCTCAAGGCTCAGGTCCTACTGATCCCTTGGATGGAATGTGTGATTGCATTCATTTTCGAAAGATTTTCACCCATTTTTAGGTTATTTTTTTTTTTATTTTTTGCCCATGTCTATGAGTAGATTGTTGAGGTCAAGGAAGGATGGTTGAAATGAGCCATACTGATGATCTGGTAGTGAGAAATGGGCCAGTGATTCATAGTGTTAAAGTGATTAAGCGGCCTTTTGGATGTTTCCAGTCAGTGCATGCGTTGTTTTTCCTGTCAGACCTGGATTGGTATGAAAATACCGCATTGGGATTCTTCTGTCCACTCCCTCTGCCCATTTGGAGCCCAAATTAACGTTTCGCTTCTGTCTTTTTGCTGGAAGACAAACTAACATGTACGTTCAGTCAGGTGATGTTCTGTAAACTGATGGTGACCTTTTTCCTGTCCCATGATCTTGTGGGCGTGTGGAATGTGGAGGTTGTATTCGTATCATGGTGTGTGGCTTTACTAGGTTAGATAAGCAGCTCCTTGCGACAGCCGTTTGTGGATGCCGAATTTTTCTGTGTTCTTCTGTTTGCACTCACGCACGCAGGCACGCACGCACGCACAAACGCACCGTTTCATCTACTTTGTTGGTCTGAACTGGTTTATCATTGTTATGTTGTTGGAAAAGACAGCACACTCCTATAGCTGGAGTTATGGACCCATGCGAACGCATTACTAACCTAAAACGACTTTTTTTTTTTTTTTATCATCATCCATTTTTTGCATCTTTTTATCTTGCATGTTTTTCCATCAGCAGATCCGCAATTGTCACAAAGTGCAAAGACACTTTAGAACCGTGCAAGTAGTGCCAAGTCGTGCCTCGACCCCATGGGATTAGATTAGCTTCTGCTTGGAGCATACATGCTTTTGAACAAGTGCAGCTACCTAATCGCATCTCTGAATGCCAACCATACCACATATCCCGTCACATCTTCTTTTCTGGAAACTGTTGCAGTTGGATAAGAAAATGAGATCCAATGGTGAATGGAAAATTGCTCTGCGGTGGAGTTGTTTTGTAGGGGTGCAGCGTATCTCATCTGGTGTTTTGTTTTTTTCCCTTTGGATTGTTTTGGAGATGACATTTATGAGAGGACTGAGTATGTAGCCTCTGCTTGAAAAGCTGGGTCTGTGATACATTAACTCGGTGGAATGATGGCTGCTTGCCTTCTTGGCAGTTCTCCCCTGAAGGGCCTGCACTTTCAGTCAGAAATGAGCAGAGCTTGGCTGCTGAGGTTCGAACAGGTAAACTCGGGGGAGAACTGGCTGTTCGCCCAGCATCAGGCATTGATTTACCCTTACACTAACACGGAATCCTCGCTGGTTTCATTTCTGTGCATGCACGCTGGAACATGTGACTGGAACACAACAAGGGCCATTTAAATACTGTGGCTTTGAAACTCCTCATAAAAAAAAATTCAGCTACAGCAGGGACTCGACTGGTTTGAGATGGTTTACGCAGTACTTTAGATGGTCATAGCAGGTCTGTGGCTATATAGCTGGACAAATTCAATGCAGGAAAAGTTATTTGGTGGTGAAATTATAATGCAAACTATCTCTTATGGGCTGGATTGCTCATCGATCTTTTGCAGATGACAAAAGAAGTTAGCTGGGAGAAAAGTTATTCAATTGAGATAAAATACTTAAACTCTCTCTTACTCTGTTCTTTGCTAGGCAGGCAGTTGGACAGGCACACTACCCTTTGCTGTTAGAAATGACTGGAGGATTTCAACCGAAGTGTTGAAGATGGCGTGCTGCTGCTGCAGGCATTTCAGTGGAGTTGCATATTCCAGATTAATGTTATTGGGATGAGGTAGAGAAGAGTTCTGGGCAGCTGAGTTTGTGCTTGGCTAAGGAGCAGCATGCCTGCTGGAGATTAGTGGTTCCCAAACCCAGTCTTGGGAGCCCATTGTGAGCACTGGTTGTTCTTCCAACCACAATTGCTATTCCAGAATTTTAATTAGCCGCAAATGTTTACCCCTTCGGCAAACAATTTTCCCTAAAGGGTATTGTCGTTGTCATGTCTGTCCGTTTGTCTGTCTGTCTGTCTGTGCTCAGGTGTGTCTGTAACAAACTTTGAAATCAAAGTTTGTGCAATGCCTTTTTCCACCTCTGGGGGTGGGAGTGTTGTGTTTCAAATGTGCGTCAAAAGGATCTTAAGTGCCAAGGCATGATAGTGTTTTCATAATTGCGATACTTACTTTTGTATGATTTAAGGGAGTATTTACCCTTTTAAAATCAAATTATGTCAGAAATAGCCTTGCTAGACATGCCTTGAGGGCTTTATATTCAAATAGTACCATATTGCAAATTATATTTAATCGTAAGAAACGAGGGAGGAATTGTGGCTCTGTTGACATTAGGAAGGTGGTCATAAAACGGACCATTTTTGAGATGATTAAGAATTCAAAGACATAACGAGCACCCCGGGAGCGCATACCTCTATAAAGACATTTAGAACTTTACTACTATCCAGAGGATTTTGAAATGTATGACATTTATCACCACAATCCTCCAATCTCAGAATGGTGCCCACACAGAAAGAACCTATATAAACATACTAGCTGCTACCTGCTACCCGGAGTGAAATTGCCATTTTTTTTTTGTGTGCATGACCGTTTTTCAAAAATCGGGCAACGTCAAGTCCTTCCTGGTGTCCAAGTGGATATTCACACCAAATTTGGTGATAATCGGTTGAGAAATGTAGGAGAAAAACGTGTACATACACACAGACAGACAGACATCGACCTCAAATATATTATAGATAGGTTTTAATATAGGGCCACATATAGGTTTCGCATATATGCGACATACATAAAATCGGCCGTTTCATATATTAAAGGTAAAACCTAAATACATGTATTTTTTTTTTTTTTTTTGACATTTCCAATCCCACCCGAATCTAGGGTATCCAATTAGGGAACTATGTATAAGTTCTTAGGCTTACTCTAGGCGGCCCCCGTTGACAATTCAGGAGAATGTACACAGCCTGCGACCGATAGCTATTGTATTTTATACATTTGATGGGCGAGTCTTTGCAAGCTCACAATGAGGGCAGAGAATAGTCACCAGTGCATTTAGTCAGAATCTTACTTATGAGCACCAGTCTAACCAACAGGACGAGCCTAGGGGAACCCTAATCTACATAACCCTTCCCAGCAGGCCCTTCGCAATTTTCATCCCTGTAGCGCATTGGCCAATTGCGCGCTACTTCTAAAAAGAACTGCTGACCACTGCTGGTTGATACAAGGCGGGGATTAAAACTTATATGTTTATATGGGTTCTTCCCGTGCGGGAATTTAAGAATCCTTGTTATTTTTCCATCCTTGTAGGAAAAAGCCTGGGACCTTTAGTTGCTATACAAGCATCTCAGATAAAAGACAAGTGACTGTTCATTAAAACTGTGAACAGAAATGTGGACTTTGTCTTCAAATTCATTAAACACAGTGAAATGCTCTAATAGAAGTGGGGATAAAAATGACTTTTGAAAGGCATATTTACTTGAGTGTATGATGTTCTGTGTACTTTTATTTTTTTATTTTTGTTTTATTTTGCTACATTTAGACTAAGGACCTCTGAGCCATATTCATCTGGAAACTGCATTACAGACGATATTGAAAACATTGCATTTGGTGGATGTATAACCTTTCAGTGGATGTGTATGAGCTGTAATGATGTGAATCCAATACTATCTAATGCGGTGAATCCGGCAATGAATTAAACTTTAAAAAATGCTTAATTGATGAAATAAACATAATCAAACCATTTTGTTTTTATACATTTCCTTCTCTTCCACAGTACACAACTCAATCTTCATAGAATGGAAATAAGTAGGGTCAAGAAAGAATTGATGACCTTGTTATTGTTTATGTTTCAGGAAAAAAATGTAACAAATGGTATTAGATATTTGTGTTGGTATCATAGCTTTTTGTCTCCTCTCACTTGCCATAGTTGATAATGACTGGTTTGCACATAAAATGCCGTTTTCACATGTCAAGATGTATTTAGGATCAAATGTGATGCCAATTTCACATGTTCACTTGTGCTTAATAAGTTACTGCGTGAAATTCTTGATATTTCTGCAAGGGACTTTGGACTAATATCAAGATATTACCTTGAGAATAAAAATATGAGCTAGGCATCATGTATGACATTGCAAAAGTGAGATATGAGCTATACAATAGGTATGACAAACCGAACCTGCCACTGCGTATATGAGCTATATACGAGACATATACTTATATGTACATATAGGGCCTATATGTGGAAATAAATAAGTGATATAGGAGACCTATATGCCCTCTTTAAGCACATATACGTACCTGAATTTGGTATAAAGTTTGGCATATAGGTTGCATATATGCCCGTCTATGTTCATATAGATTCATTCCATTCCATTTGGGGAAAAAAACATTTGCCAAGAATTTAAACACCAGCATTCTTAAACCTCATTAACTGGTTGTTGATATACCACAGTCTTGAATTTGATGAATGGAAACAATGACTTCGCTTGCGTACTTGGATTATTGCAAAATAAACAATATGAACGTTGGGTTTTTAAACATCAAAAAATGCTTAGAATTTTTCTATATATTCATGGTTTAAGAGGGTGAAATGTGGCTTTAGCCTGATGAGTGACTAATTGAGAAAAATTAACAGCTTGCGAATTCTGGGGTTGTAATTGTGGTCAGAACAAAAACCAGCATACACAATGGGTCCCTTAGGCCAAGTTTAGGAACTACTGCTGAAGATGATCACAAGAGTTCAGGCTCTTTCAGCCCCACACAAATTCAAAATGACTGATTTTCTGTCCAGATGCTTAAAACGGTATAAATTTTATTGACTCAGCCCCAAAATAAGTCATTTCTCATCCAAAGAATTACCTCATGCTGTGCATCTGTAAATCAATGCTCAATTAGAGCAAATGGAATGCATGCAAACAGAACACTCTGAGTATTGATTTAAACTACATAATTTGAAAGACAAGAAGCAACATTTTACATCGGCATAGTGAATCTGAGTCATGATTGATTTTAGTTTGTGAGGTGAACTGTAGTTGTGACAAACCTGACTAAACACCTGGTTTAATTAATTGAAGTGCTTTTTGTCATGTGAATGTCTTGCAGTGTTACAGTCCCATTCCTGAAAAAGTTTGGATGCCATGTAAAAAATGTACTTAAAAACAGATTGCAAAGATTTTCAAATCATTTGAACTTTATATTCATTTGAAAATAGTACAAAGACAATGTATCAGATGTTTAAACTTAGATTTTATTCTTTTTGGAAAATATGTGCTCATTTTGAATTTGATACCAGCAACACTTTTGAAAAAAGTTGACACAGGGGCATGGTTACCACTGTGTGAGAGGGGGCTGTATCATTCTGTGTACTGTGCTGTCTTGTGGCACAAGCCATTGCAATAGTTGTCCTGCTCCACTGGGGGACTGGCCCGGGCCACTGTCCTGTGTTATGAATGTTATCGTTCAAAATATTTGTAGCCACTAAAACGAGCTAGTTACAGTCAATGTAGTATAGCAATACACAGGTTGCCGCTTTTTTACTGCACTAATCTGGCATTTTAACGAACTAGCTAGTTACACCCAACAAACCCCGATGAATGAAAAGTAAGAAATAACCAAGATTGCGTCATTCAATTCCAGAAAATATGAATGCTCTTAACAGATTATTTTCATCTAACCTAGCTGGAGAATGTTAAAAATGATCGGCAGGTTCGGAAAGTTATGTTAATAAATTGTAGCCCGTTCACTCGTTGTTGTCAGCTGTTAATCTCGGTTGATTATTGTGCTTTCTTTCTGGACTGTAGAAGCCTAATTTTAAATATAAGGCTATAGCTATACTATAGAGGGGTGTTTTAAAGCCAAATAATGTTATACTTGAAATGGAGTTGTAGTACAAAGACAATATATCAGGTTTTGAAACAAAAAAAAAATGTAATTGTTTTTGAAAAAAATATCTGCAAATTTTGAGCTCTTCTGCTCAGCAGTGATCACGCAATTATCTCATGCTTTAATGATCAAATTCAGTGTAAAGTGTACATTCATTTTTATATCGGAATGTCATTGCATTGCGTTGTTTGCGGAATTGTGATTTGACTGGGGAACTTCATCGGACTCAACACCGGATCAGAGTGGCTGCTGTTATCAGTCAGATTTTGAGATCAGGAAAAATATTGACATCACTGGAGGTTAGGAATTACTGTAATCACTGCTTAATAAAGCTTCAGTCAATAAGCCAATCCCAAATAGCTCTGGTCCCGAATCTACTCTCTTCTCATAAAACCGAGTTAATAAGCCCATCCTAAAAAGGGCGAAAAATTTTATGTAGAAAATGACTCGGAATGAAACTAAATCCATCCTCCATCACGAGACCTTGAGTAAATTCGTAAGTTTGGCCATGATGGCAAAGCCGGAACGAAGCCAGGAGCTGCAGTTGAAGAATGAGAAAAGGGTGAGCTGCAAGTCTGTTCAAGTCAATGGGATGAATAATTTGATAGCTTGCATACTAACACTTCTTGCCATTAAATTGACAAATTCAAGTTTCTATGACAACTGTTACACGCATAACTTTATACTTTAATCGGGAAAAGCTTAAGCATGCTTGCCAACCAGGGGCACGTTTCCCAAAATCATAGTTGCCAACTAAGTTAGCGACCTACATACACTGCCCGGCCAAAAAAAAAGTCGCTCACTCAAATATTTAGTTGGAACCCCTGTGGCTTTGATTACAGTGCATATTCGTCTCGTCATTGTTTTGACAGCTATATGCAATGCCAGAACATTTATCTTCTATCAGAAATGCCATAATTTTTGGCCGAGATCTTATCCTCTCGACATAATGGTTGAACCACTCGGTGGTCTTTCTTGAGCACATCCCAGTAACTTTTATGTGTTTAAGGTCAGGACTTTGTGGTGGCAAATTTGTTTGTGAAAATGATTCCTCATACTTGTTTTTGTCATTCATGGTTTTCTTTGCTAAATACAAGCCAATAACTTGCCGATTCTGAAATACTGTAACATCTTTTCCACCATCAAGGGATGTGTCTTCCGACATAATTTTTTAAGAAATGAGTAGCAACGCGCTTCATCAGTCAGGGTTAAAATGATTATTTCCAGCTGAAACATATTAATAACCACAATAATGATCCAATTATAGAATTTGTTCATTAGTTTCCAAAAGGTGACTTTTTTTTTTGGCCGGGCAGTGTAGTTCATCCATTCTCAGTCGGTGGTACCAACTACAGTATGTGAGTTGGCACGTGAAATATCAGGAAATGCACTTAGCTGTGTAAACAGGGCCTCATTTGACCTGTAAATGCTGTGTTGTTTGTCAGGTGTGCACTGTGGAATAAGAGTTAATGGACTCTGAAGGTCTTATGTTGTCATCCTGTACGTAGGCTACCTATTTTCGGACACCTTTCCTCATTGTGGCCTCATATAACTCTCATTGAGTAGTTTTGATGCACCATGCCTTCAGGCTGATTTTCGCGTTGTTCCTTTTCCCCCTCCTGTATGAAAGATATTTGTTTTCATCAATTAATAGAAACCATATTCTTAGACATCTTGTTTTAGTTCTGTTTTCAGCTTGACTTTGGCGTTTGGAACACCTCTGGTTACGCTACATCAGCTTATTTGCAAATTTGGGTCAATTCTTAGTTTGTTTTTGGAAATCTCTGCTCAGACCTTAATGAAAGGCTCATTTTCAAGAAAAAGTGGCTAATTGGGGGCATTTAATTGGCAGGATACTGTTCATGAACTGTTTGGTCAAACATACACAAGTTTAGTTTTTATTTGAGAAAATTTGATGAATTTGCACTCTAAGTCCAATTTTATTCAGTTGTTTATGAATTGGCATTTGACATTTGTTTTGTACTATAATTGCTTCATCTCTTAAATTAATCCCATCTGTCCTGTCATTTTGTGTGCAGAAAAAAATCATATTAACCATTCCCATAAAAACACCCTGGAAATGTCAAAGTTCACCTAAACAACAGAAAATTATTATACAGAGATAAAAAAAAATTCAGGGCACTCGTGGTAGTTAATAAAAGCCTTTTTTCCCCATGGGCTTAGATCAGGTTTAAAAGAAAACACTGAACAGATGCGCTTTGGCGAAAGAGCCTTCATCAGGGCGTATTATAAAAGTACTAAGTAGAATAGCCTCATACACTTGTGGCCACAGACCAGTAGATCAGCTGACTAATGAGTTTTCTGCAAGAAAACTGCAGCCAATTACAGGTAATTGCTAGCTAAGTGCACTTAGTATCAGAAAATATAAACAATGCCACATGATGTGTGAAAACCACAAGTTTTCTTTAAAACCTCTGTAAAACAGGGGTCTGGCATTTGCCAGCCATTGTGTGGTAGTCCATTGTATGTTTTGCTATTGTGCTTAGCAATCCTAATGATAGCTTAGAGGGATTTTCTGTGAAGCCAAGGCCCTCTTTTCTTCACCGCAAATGCGCACAAAGAAAAATGATCTGAAGAGCCAATTCTAATTCTGGGATGTTACATGGTGTGTTTTTTTTTTTTTTTTCTTTCTTTCTTTTTGTCATTGCCCTTTCAGTAGACTTGTGAAGCTTATTGTTTTCCTGGGGAATTTTTTATTACCTGTCTCACCTGTCATTTCTCATCAATTGTCTGAGAAAAATGTTCGCTTCAAGATGTGTAAGTTTTGGTCTTAGGGTTGTTTCTGTACTGGGTTATTTCTGTTTTTTTTTTTTTCTCTCTCTTCCTTGCAGGGGCTGGTGTTTTCTTCCTGTCCTGCGCAGAGGGGAAGCGTATCAGCTTTCTATTCGACTGCATTGTTCAGGGAATCTCGCCGACCAGAGCCCCGTTTGGACTGGGTTCATCCTTGCCAGGTTGGTGTGGGAAGTGTGGTTAGTCAGTGCTAGACAAAAAAGCTGTCTGGTCTACCACCATGCTCTCTCTCTCTCCTTACGGCTGGAGGGCCAATCCTGGACCTGTTTTCATTGTAGGAATGGGCTGTGCTATAGCATTCTACTAAATTGACCCAGTGAAGTGTAGGTATTGTGAAATTTTTTCACCCGAAAATTCCAAGTCTTGTTTTGGAACTCTGTTGCTTTCAGTTTCCCATAGTGATTGTGACAGCAGCATTGGAATATTCTGGAAAGAACATTGCAAACACACTTCTGTCATGTTGCACCATTCTCCCCCTTCATCTGTGACAATTAAAACCCATTCAGGCCCTTCTTCCATGGAGCCCTACTGCTTTTTTGTGTAATTCATGTAGCAGAGCAACAATATTTCTGCATTACATAAAATGTGACGTGTTCTATAACTTTGAGGCGGTGAGATCTGAGAACTTGGAATGGATCCAAGTTGTACACATGGTTTAGCTAACACCTTGGATTATTCCCAAAGCAGTTTAATCCATTGAGAAACTATTTGGGTCTTGTGTGGAAATTGATAGTGGGGTAGTGATCACCTTTGTAATGACCTCTGGGCAGTCTTTTTTCCATTGGGGCGGAGTTAGGGAACAGAAAAATGTTGTTTTATAAGCTCTATTCTCTTCAGATTACATCAGGGGTAAAAAAAAAAAAGAAAAAAAAAAGTTCTCTGAGGCAATGTGTTCTATTCCCACAGTGTTGAAGTGCATCTTTAAACTTCAGCCCAAACTTCAGCCCCTGTGCTCATTCATTGCGCCAAGAATTGCCTCATGGTACTGCTGCAGTTAAATGTACCCACCTCCCCTCTCCGCCTACTTCCAGAGTCATCAGTGTTCTTGTTTTTCACAAGGGAGTGAGGCTTTTGTGTGGGGGTGCTCGATAAAATCTATGGGTCCGGTCAGCTTGGGCCCAGCAGTGTGCTGAGTATTAAGCGCTGGTTGTCGAATAGTTGTTCCCAATCAGGCCTCGCATGATACGCCATGGATTATGGCGTAAACTGCAGATCAAAGGAGCTGATTTGTTATGTTGTTCCTCTGCGCATGCCTGCCAACTGTCCAGCCGCACTGACTGTGTACTGGACAGTTTATACTTGCTGTAGCTCAGAATGTGGTCGTGAGATTGGAGAGCGTGTGTCGCTGGGTCTGAGTCATGTGGTTGTGTTAATTTCCTTTTGCGCACGTCTTCTCAGCCCGAAAGCATCTGCCAAGTGTTTAAAGTGTGATTTGTTGCCGTGATTTGTTGTCCATGTTTTTTTTTTTTTCTCTTCCTGGGGTGCTCCATTTATTTAAAATCTACAGTACCAGTCAAAAGTTTGGACATACCCACATTTTTCTTACCATACATGTTAAATAAAGAATGACGCACCCTTCATTTTGCAAACAAGGATCTAATTCTTAAATCCATCAAACTAGCCAGCGTTTTTAGTCATATTTGTTGGGCACACTCACATTTTTATCCCCCCACAAGGACAGTCATATGGCTATAATGAGTTTGCTGCTGCACAGACTGTTGGAAAATGGAAGGAGATTGTTTTTCCTGTTTACTTTGCAAAGTATGGCTTCTTTGAGAATTCCAAAATTTTGGACTCTATTCAAACAAATAAATTATTCTCTTGTAACTTCTGACTGTTTACCTCTTACAAGACTATCCTTTTACTGGATATGTAGAGAAGTTAAGACATCTAAATTGCCCTAAAAACAGAATGCTGACGACATCAGCAAAGTATGTCCAAACTTTTGTACTGTATATATTGTTGATTTTGTGCTGAGTGCCCGGACTATAGATTATTCTTTTGCAGACGTTCATTAGGTATACACAATGCCTATTGCAATATGTGGTTGAAGTCAAGTTGGAGTTACTCACTTGGGAGTAAATGTAATTTTGACTGATTCTATTCATAAGTTTACCCAGCTCACTGAAGAATTTTAAACTCAATTCTTCAAGGCAAAACCACGCTCATTCAATTTGAAAACCAGCTGGGAAGATGCATTGATTATTCAAATTGAGTGCTTGAGGACATTATCATTTAGGACATATAGATATATTTGATTTTAGATTGCAGATTTGAAAACAAAAAAGTTTAAGCATAGTTTTTGCTATTGAAGTAATTGGGGAGAAGGATGTCTCAGAGATTAGACTGACAGTGTGCTCAAATTGTGTTTTTCTCCTCATTAGATAGCAATGAAATTAAAGGGACAAACTGCCGACAATGTTGAGAGAGTAATGAAAACTGATGGGATTTCAATATGTATTAGGGAATCAAAACTAGCTTTCCTACCGCAGTTCACATTTTATACTTTTTTTTCCATTTTGGTTTAATGAATTTGCCTTTTTTTTGCAAAAGTTCCATTGTTGGCACTAAGACTGGGACAAATAATCACCATGACGATATATCACCACCTTCAATCACGCTATGTAAAATTGATCCATTTGATTCAAATATCCATGTTTTTGTTAAATTCAATTTATTAACACTGCAGCCTGAGATTTTCCCGCATTTAGCCTGTTGACATTACCTTACTAGAATGTCATTACTTCATATCTCCTGGAGAGGGCACCAATCAAAAAGAGAACAGCAACCGTGTCAACTGCAGTATAATAATATTAAACGAGGTATGTGTGCAGTATCACATTGTTTCACATGAAAACTACATCTTATTTGAAGTCATGTTATTTCAGTGTACTTCAAAACATGGAGACACAAAGCAGTTGTACCTCACCGTTTGCAGCGTTAAACAGGCTAGACCTATGTGCACTTTTAATTGCTACCTCAGTGTTCAAGGTAAAGTTAAAAAAAAAAAAAAAAACCTTTTACCTTTTGAAACTTATCTGCTACACTGTGAGTTTTTTTCCCCCCTTTTTCCAAATCAGTCGTACAGATATCGTGATACATTATATTATAATTAGGAACTACCTCTATCGTGATATCATCATTATCGTGAGCAAAATATCTCGTTTATATCATATAGTGAATATGCTTGCGATTCTCATCACTAGAAGGTACGTAATTTGTCCTCAACTTTATCTTTCACTTAAAGCTTTATATACAAGCATATTGTGGTGATTATTTCGGTGATTGGTGAATGCAAAAAATG
Source organism: Gymnothorax reevesii (assembly GCA_029721435.1). Classification (NCBI taxonomy): domain Eukaryota; kingdom Metazoa; phylum Chordata; class Actinopteri; order Anguilliformes; family Muraenidae; genus Gymnothorax; species Gymnothorax reevesii. The sequence goes on along the minus strand of CM056579.1, from coordinate 96,203,448 downwards.
TAGTGAAGAAATTATATTCCTGCTCTGAATTCTTGGAAAAACTTAAGGACAAATGTTGTTTGAATCAGTTTTAGCATTAGTAAGGCAGTGTGCCACTGTGGATCGGACACACTTTGTTGAAGCCAGCCAGGTACGAGCTCACAATGCTGTTGTGTTCTTGAGAAAGATTTTTGCCCAGATGGCTTGGAATACGATGAATAGATAAAATAGAAAAGGTCTGAAAATATTTTCTGTTCTGTTGATAGAAAAAAATCATACTTGTTATTATCTGTATTATCTGTTACTAAGCCCTCCAGACAGTTAGACGCCTGTAGTTGGTATTTTGCTTGTGCAGAGTTATAGCATTTTTTATAGCAGTGGTCAAATATTCATGAGATATATATCTGACTCGGCTATAAAAATCAAAAAATATACGTTAAAATGGCAGCAGTATTTTCTCAAGCTTTAAGCCTTGAGGTTTAGTACTCCAAGGAGGGTGGTTCACAAATGCTGAGTATTGTAGTTTTTGGATGGTTACTCATCCAATCATAAAACTTCTGTCAATATCTATTTGGAAGCAATGGAGGATACTGGTTACTGTACTCAGCCACACTTCTCTCTGCTGAACCCTGCGTTTTTCTCATAAGCTTTACACTCATTTGGAGGAAATAATATCTGTTATATAATGTCATCTGAAGGTAATGATTTTCTTGTAGAAAAAGAACTGGGTCTCAGTTGAAGTGGGACTCCATATTCTCAAATGCGTCAATAAATAATGAGTGGAAAGTACAGTAGCTGATACTTGCAAAGCACATTCGAAACAAGCCAGTCAATGTTCAACATTCATTTCTTTTGAAGACTGGTAGTCTGAAGCTTACGGTAATACAATATGTCCCACAACACACTGCACCGTTTTAGGGAGGCAGGGAGACATAATACTTCTTGAAGCAATGGTTTATCATACTGACGTAGGACAAGTTACCAGAAAGGATTGTTTATCGTGGATTAAAAGTATAGCCTCAGGAATAATGGTGCTCGTGCGAGCTGTATCCACGCCAAAGGTGTATGTGAGTTCCAAACTCTACAAGAAAATTACTGAGCTCCAACTGTTTTCCTTTGTGGTATCTGGTTCTTATCCTAGGAATGAAAAGGAGGAAATGAACACCCATTAACTCCATATTGCCTCAGGTCGGTTACCATCATGGAGACCTGCTACTAACTTTGTTTCCCCATGATAGATACCCCCTGCAAAATGGCAGTTAATATGATAATACGGAGATTAGAAATTCAAAGTTAAAGTTCCTCCTTCATGCCAGGGTGCATCAGATGAAATGAATAAGTGTCTTCCATTCATATTACCTGCCAACAAATGGTTTGGTGGCTATCACCTCCCTAGATTCAGTGTTGAGCTTGTACAGTAATGCTCTACAATCATCTCCTTAAGTGTTCCCCGCTAGAACCTGGTATTTTATGTCCTGCGTCTGCTGCCGCAGATCCTACTTTTGATCGGCTGCTGCGGGCATTTTATGGACTCATCAGTTTCTGGATTTTATACCTGGTGTTTAGTTTTGTTTATTGCAGACCAAGTTTGTAGGAAGGCTTTGAAAATACAAATTGTGCCTCATTCTGTGATGTTACTGGGCACAAATAAATTAATGCTCTACATTTAACATATATTTACTGATCGGCCTCAAAATCAAAACCACCTGCCTATTGTTGTAATGGGAGGTGACAGGACGCCAGGCACTGTGACCAGTGAGAGAAAGAACTGAGAGCAGCCCAGATAAGAGACAAACACAGAAGAGGTACAAACCTCCAGTAAAAGCTTGCGCTTCCTAGGGCAAATAAAAGTCTGCAACACAGAAGCAGTGTGAGAGAGTAAACAACAAGAGAGATGAGAGAAAATTTCTAAAAGAAGTAATTCCTAACAATAAATAGAATATAACCAATCACTTGGAAATCTGACCAGAGATTTTCTCCGGCCGAAGTGCTAGAAACAAACCGATACTAGCGATAGGGTTGACGAACCCCCGGCCATATACTGTATATATAGAGTCCTGAAAACTCCGCCTGAGCTCAATCAGCCAGGTGAGCCAGGAATTCGATGGAAAAGAAATCTGATATTGTCCCGGACAATAGAACAACGAGAAATCCAATGAACAAACGCACGCTTAAACCATGACAATTGTGCCTAATATTGCGTAAGTCCCACTAATGCTGCCAACACAGCTCACCAAACTGATGTCCACTTGAATTCCAGGACTCAGGGCTTCACGACAGAACATTCCCCCTTGCATTACATTATCCTCCCAGCTGGTCTTCTGCCCACTGTGCATCCTGCTGCCATCTCTTCCACAGCATATGATCCCAGCTAATGCTCATGATGTTAACAAAATGGGACTGACTGGACCAGGCGACTTTTTTCAATCCAGTTCTAACGCTCATGTACCCAATCTAGTAGCGTTCAGCTGTGGACTGGGGTTAGAATGGGGACTCTGACTGGTCTGCAACTACAGAGCAGCATACATAGTTGGCGGCAATGCATTGTGTGTTGTGATACATTCCTCACAAAAGTGTCAATGAAATTTTCTGCTGATTTTGCAACACTAGCCCTTCGGTCGATTTGAACCAGATTGAATGGCCCTTATTGCCCTTGTGCATGGATGATTTGTGGGTGCCCAAGACCCAGTCACTGGTTCATGGTTTGTCCCTCCTTGGTCCACTGTTGGTAGATACTCACCACTGCTGACTGGGAGCACCCCAGAACCCTTACCACTTAGGATATGCTCTGACCTACTTTTCTGACTCCAACGATTCGGCCTTTGTCAAAGTCGCTCAGGTCCCATTCTTTTTAAATCCACGCATCAATTAAGGGAACAGACTGTTCTACCATCTAAAGTCTGTCTGCAGTCCTTGGCGTGCTCTGTTGTTTTGTGATAATCAATTTTATTTGCTTCACCTGTGTATGGTTTTGACGTTTTTGCTCATCGGTGTATTGCCAGCAGTAATTTTCGATATTGTCAGCAACAATTACAACATTTTCCATAATTGTAATACACTAACTACCTCACACAGTTCATGTGAGACTGCTCTAGGTCACAAAAGAAGAGTAACAGAGGCAGGCTTGTCCCGTAATCTGATATATACATCACATCTTGGCCTGGGTTGTAGTAACTAAAGAGCCGTTTTGGACTGGCTGTTGTACTGTGAGTGAGTGGAATGCTATTGCTCTGTCATAAGGGTGTGTGTTGCTCCTCTCCCGTGCAGACCCTGCTGCTGGTCTAGAGTGTCTGGCTGAGTGTCTTGACCTGAAAGCTCAGGAGCTGGAGAAACGACTCAGCCTCCACCCTCAGGAAGGCAAGCGGACCTGCATCAGTAAGCGTAACACAGATAAGAGCAGCACAGGTGAGAATAACATGGGTAAGAGCAGCACAAGTGAGAGTAACACAGGTAAGAGCAGCACAGGTGAGAATAACACGGGTAAGAGCAGCACAAGTGAGAGTAACACAGGTAAGAGCAGCACAGGTGTGTGTAACACTGGTGAGAGCAGCACAGGTGAGAGTAACACAGGTGAGACCAGTACAGGTGCAAGCAACACAGGTGAGAGCAGCTTAGATGAGTGCAACACTGGTGAGAGCAGGACAGGTGAGAGTAACACTGGTGAGAGCTGCACAGGTGAGAGCAACACAGGTGAGAGCACCGCAGGTTCAAGCAGCACAGGCGAGAGTAACACAGGTGAGAGAAGCACAGGTGTAAGCAATGCAGGTGAGAGTAACACGGGTGCATATAGCAAAGGTAAAAGCAGCAAATGTGATAACACAGGTGAGAACAGCACAGGTGAGAGTAACACAGGTGAGAGTAGCACAGGTAAGAATAAAGCAGGTGAGAGTCACACAACTGAGAGTAACACAGGTGAGAGTTACTCGGGTAAGAGCAGCACTGATTAGTACAACGCAGGTGAGAGCAACACAGGTAAGATTAAAGCAAGTGAGAGTCACACAACTGAGAGTAATACTGGTGAGAGCAGCACAGGTGAGAGTCACACTGGTTAGACTGACAGAGGTGTGAGTAACACTGGTGAGAATAGGACGAGTTAGTGCAGCGCTGGTGAGATTAAAATAGCTGAGCCCAGCTCAGATGAGCATAGCAGAGGTGAGAGCAATTCCTTTTGGTATCACTTTTTTCTGATTGTGTGAGATGCATATGCTTTAATCATTAAATAATACTGCACATTTGGCTGCCATGGTTGGGTCTCTGTTGGTTTTTAATATGTTAAAACAAGTCTGTGATGAAAACATTTTAGGCTATTTTTGACTGAGAGCATTGCAATGTCACATTTTATTCATGAAATATTGCATTTTGCCTCTTGCTGATTTTTTGATAGTCTCAATGGTTGGCGGAGATGACATAAGCATCTACAGCTCTTCAGACACCTCCTCTGACAGCCAATCAGACTACGGCATGAGCAGCCGATTAGCAGTATGGGCAGAGCCAGTGATAAACCCCACCCCTGCCATGCCATCAGCTGCAACACTAGGTGTGGACACACCGCATGGAGAGGGGAAGCCAATCGCTGTTAGTGGGGGCATGGCCCATCCCAAGGCCCGGAAGCCTTGCTCAAAGGACTTCCAAGAATTCAAGTGGCAGAGCTCTTTGGACAGCGGTATCGCTACAGGGAGCCACTCCTCTCACTCCGGAAGCTTCTCTTCTTACGCCTGCAGCCTGGGCCCAGACGTTGGGCATGGGGATGAGTTTGGGTTGCTGCCGAGCTTCCTCCCAAATCTGAACCTATGCACCTGCTTCCGGGTCCCTGATCCCAATTTGGACTATCAGGTGCCAAGCTCATATCAGCACCTCTACGACACACCTCGAAACCTGTTTATGGGCTCGCAAGGTTGTTCCAAAGTAATTCCATCAACGGATGACCAGACAGCCCCCTCGCTGTTTTCCCCTGAGCCTGTTGGGGGCAACAGAGAGCCAGCTAAGATGAATTCTACCCCTCTTACAGCTGTGCTGGAGCCAGAGCTGCTGGAGGGCACAGCTGAGTGCAGTAGTAGGGGTACCCCATCCTCCTCCGATGGGTGTGCCCCATCCCGAGAGCCCCCTGCCCCCCGCTGTGCTGCTTCAGGGGCCCTGTTTACAGCCTGCCCCACCTGCGGGGGACTGAGGGTAGGTTCCCCCTGTTTTGAGGCCCATCTCCTCCTAAGATCAACATTTATAGTATAACGATATCTATAAATGTACCATACCTCTGTTTGTTTGTTTTTTTTCATGTAAAGTTTGCAGTGTATATCTTTTCATTTTGACATGTTGAATATTTTCTTAACGACTTGTTGTTGAGTTTTAATTGTGTCTCTGAGCAGGCTTTTTGGGGAGTTTGGTCTGTTTTCCCTTTGATGGCAAGCGCTGCTAAAATGTTAAAAGTCTAAACTTAGGATTTTAAAATCTTTAGGGCTTGCTGGAGCTGCTAAAAGCCATATCAGAACTGCAGTCAGGCAGCCAGTAATGAAGGCAGAAATGTGTTCTGGAAACCTCACTCCTCACACTGCTGGCTGACTATGCATACTTTCTGCAGAATGTAACTTTATTAACAAAGTCATCAAAGTCTTCAGTTAAAAACTGACACACCGCTCAGGCTAAGTTTGGCCTTTTTTTTGGTTCGCTTTGTAGTGGCACTCTGATTTAAAGGGTTATTTTAGCAGCTGGTATCGGGTAGAAGCTCTCGTCTGGCGCTCCAGGTGTGTTATTTATTCATGTTTTTAGTGACATATGCTGCAGTTTAGGTTATTCGACTGGACAAAGTTCTGAAGCCTCTCTGGAGCGAACAGTGGACGCTTGCACTAGTTAAGGCTGGGATTGGTTTTCAGTTCCAGCGTGTCTCCGCTACAGGATGCAGGCAGCCATAGATTACGTTTTGTCTGCTTGCTGCCACCCAGCAGAGGCTGTCATCATCGTTCAAGGTGGGGAGTGCTAACATCGCTGCCTGTCTGTGTTTGGCATTTCACCCCCCCTCCCTGATTTCTTATCTCCTCGTCTCACCTTGTGCAGCGGGACTGCCTCTCTCTTCCAGACCTTTTCACTTAAAGAATATTTTTGTATGTCCAGCTTTCTCTTTCCTGGCATTTTATGCAAAATCTCTCAGCTCTCTTGGGCTCATCCTGGCAGCCATTCTGGCTGTACTTCTGGAGTGAAGGCCTCGCCTCGTTATTGTGAACCAGTTATGCTAACCACAGTGTCACTGCATCAACAGTGTTAGTGTTATGGGCACAGAGTGATTTTTCTGAGAAAAAATGAACTGAAACTTGTACATGGAGCCTCCTTTCACACAAATGCACTGATAAATAGTTTTTTAGGAGGTATTACCTCTCCAGCTACAGACAGTGCTGTTTGTCGATTATTTCTAGGCTTGCAGCCCATGAATACGGAAAGCTGGCATTCAAGACCAGAAGCACTCCTGGTTTTATATTCTATATGATAGTTAAATTTATTACAGCCTCTTGTTGGTTGGATAGAAATTTCACTCACTTGGTATCGCGGCTGAGATTAGTTTCAAATGGCACATAGAACGTAACAAAAGAAATGGGCGTTCTCGTCAGTGCTTCAGTGCACATAATCCATGCATTTGGGCAGATTTACTTTGAACATTCTGTTTCCAACACATGCAGTCCTGATGGCGTACCTCATCTCCTTGGACTAATGCAACCCCAATTCTGAATTAGTTGGGACACAGTGTAAATCAGGCCCGTCGCTAGTACAGGAAATTGGGGGGGGCTCAGACATGTCCCTTTATGACGATTAGGATAGTCCTGGCTAATTCTTCATTATTTTCCTTTACTGACGCATTTTTCCAGAAATTACAGTTGCCCATAAAAAAAATTATAATAATAGTAATAATTAAAAAGTAATAATAAATCTTTTAGCAATGTCCATTCTACTATATTGATAAAAGTAAGAGTGATCATAAATGTCGGACCTGTATTGTCCAGCACATCAAGTTGGACGTTGATGAACAACAGTTGTATTACAATCATATGCTGTGAATAATAACATGATAGTGCATCAATAGTCATGTAAAACTAGTATGTAGATAATAAACAAATCTATGCCTGTAACATTACTGACAACTATAAAGATCATCATCATCCAAATAACTTGTATTATGCTATATACCAATGATGTAGCTTGACAACTAATTTAACCCTTACCATACATATGCCCCGATCACTTCGACCATGCAGTGGGACGGTCATCATTGTTTATCATACTTGCCTATCAGTAAAGAAGACACTTTGCACCTTATCATACAGCAGAGTGCAGGACAATGCAAAAATAAACATCACATTATACAGTGAACTGTGCTATCACATGCAAACTCAGAGTTTCTTTATAAACTCTCATTCTAGTTTTTTTTTTTTTTTCAATTTTGTCTTTTTATAGCCCCATTTCTCTTGTTAAGACCTTTGCACAGATATGGACGCCAGTGCCTGTAAAATCTGAGATTTGAATCCTAAATAATTTTTAATTGAATTTCCAAGTCTCTTGCTTCACTGGAATAATTTTCCACAGTCTCTGTGAAACAAAAATTTAGTTATAAAGCCTAAATAGGCTCATGCACAACAGGAAAAATTGGCAGTATCCTGCGCCAAGGGGTCAAGGCAGGAACACTTCAAGTGTTGTACCTATTGTACACTTGTCCCCATGTATGTCATGCGCCATCTCTGCGCGGCTAACCATGAAGCAGTAGCGCTGTCCCCTGAAGGACGATGAAGCGGATTTTAGCCGAAATGTCAATGTCTCCTCCATATCTTTTCTCCCCTTCACGCTCTATGTGGGATGCCAGTTGTCGAGTTGCAGCACGCGAGAGAAACCGAGCCAGAGCAGACTGTGTGGGATGCCGGACACAAATCAGTCATCTCTCTGGAGACTTTACAGTCATTGTGGTGTTTCATTCCGCGGTCTGAATGCAAGTGGGGAAGCAGAGCGGTTGTGCCCAATAATGCCATGTTTTTCAGGAAAGTTCATATGAAAACGGACAGTGAAGTTTTTGCCTTATGGTTCTGAACCTCTAAGGCAGTGCAATTGAGAACACTATGAGGTTAAGGTCAGCCTTGATATGTGGGTATTTACATTTAGAGCAGGAGCTTATTGTGTAAAGTCACTTTCTGAACATTTATGGACTGCAGTGATAAAGTTCACCTCTCTGGGGTTTGTAAAAAAACAAGATATGGGGATTTTTACCTATAGCCCCTGCTGATATTAGGTCCAGTAAGAGTTGCTCTGGTATTTATGCTTTGAAATTCTTATTCATTATTCTTAACTGTTTTGATTACATTCTCTATTTTTTAAATTCATATTTCAAAATTTTTGTTTGGCCTCATCGATCTCATGCCAGAATCTGAGCACCATTTCATCACACTGCTATGAAGCAGTATTTTCAAAGATCATGATGATGGCTCCCTAAGGCTCCCACACCAGCAACCTCTTCGTGCTCAGCATTGTCATCCCGTAGGAGTACTTCTGAAACCATCAATCTGCTGAATATTTAACCTCCGCTTTCTATGTGCAGAGCAAGAGGCTTTGAGTTCAGTTGTTCATAGAAAATGTTCTATCAAAAACAAGTGTAGAAAGAATTGTCTTCCTAAAACATAACAAAATAAGTTTGGAATGTCTTTTGGGTCTCCAGATTTCTGATGTGCGTTTCATATTGTTATTATATTACGCAACTCTTCTGTGGTGTTATTTTGTATATTTCCTACACGATATAGGTGCAGTCAGTGTCAGAATGTGTCGTGGTGAATCAAACCCATCCCACAGAATTTACCATTGTGCGAAAGTAGCCTCAATAAATTGTCATTTTAGACTTTGCTGTCTCCACGGCATCTCTGTGCTCAAAAAGTGGACCAACTGCAGCACTGTAACACTTAAGGTTCATTGGAATTGACCATATTCACTGGCAATTTTGAAGAAGTTTGCTTGTTTACCAATAAAGATGAAGGTAGTCCATAACTGCTTTTGTTGAAAAGTGATGAAATTGTCCTGGCATTCTGGATGTCCTGGGTCACTTTTGAAAAAAAAAATTAAGGTTTTTTCACCAAGAAGGCTGTAGCCAGTCTTAATGTGAATAACACCTGACCCTGAACTACAGCGCCGTGAAAAAGTATTTTCCCCCTTCTGAGTTCTTATTTTTTGCATATTTGTCACACTTTAATGTTTCAGATCATCAAACTAATTTTAATATTTGACAAAGATAACCTGAGTGAATACAAAATGCAGTTTTTAAATAATGATTTCATTTATTGATGGAGAAAAAAAGCTCTCCAAACCTACTTTGCTCTATGTGGAAAAAGTAATTGCCCCCTAAACTTAATAACTTATTAAAATTTGTTTGATCTGAAACATTTGTGACATATATGCAAAAAAAAAAAGAAATCGGGAGGGGGGGAAATACTTTTTCACGGCATTGTATATTATCATTAGTTAAACATTTAAAACAAATCTAGATTTCTACCCCTCTTGTCATCTACTGTATGTTGCATTTTCATTGGAAGGTTTTGTCAGTGGAACCTGATTGACCGAAGGTGTCTGTCTTTTTACGATCTAGGGAACAATGGCGCTCCATTTGGGACTCCTTTCCACTTTGGTATCGACAGCAGGTAAGTACCACAGATCTCTGTAATCTGGATCTGTGCAAACGAGATGCTTCATGGGAATCTGAGTGCTATAAGCCTTAACTTTGTCTGTCAGAGCTGGAGTATAGCGGTTTCTGCCGGGTCATTCCATGTCAAATGTTCGAATGGCTCCCGCTTGACCATCTCAGATTTGGCTGAAAAAAATCCAATGGGTGCATTCACCTCCTAATAGGAGAAATCCACAATTTTAGCTTAACTCCAAACAATTTTGTCATGAAAAATTATTTTTGCAACTAAGTTCCGGGATTGTTGGAACAGCGATTTCTGAGGAGTCACTTCACACGGCTATATCTAGAAAAGTATTTCAGCGAAGTCCTTCAAATTTTCAGGGGTGAAAATATGAAAATATAACGTGAGGAATATTGACTCATAAAGGTTTCCCTTTATCATAAATTTCTGTATGCTTAAAGTAGCTCGAAAATTTTACTGTGTGCTCTGTGGTGGCATATTTGAAGGGTTGTAAAAGCCTAATTTCAAAGACAGGGATTTGGTATTGCACATACAGCTTCCCATATATGTTGTGTATTTTGTATTCAAATTCTGTCCCTTTCTTATTAATAATCTAGAACAGGGGTTCCCAAACTCGGTCCTGGGGCCTCCCTGTGTATGCTGGTTTTTGCTCCACCCTGGTTTGCAATCATAGGATTTTAGCAATCTGTTCATTTGTCTTAATTAGGTGCATTTTTTCTCAGAGTAGCAATTCATCCTCTCTTGACAAACAGTATTTTGACCGATATGCATACAAACAGTGAGGAATAAATTCTGCATCCACATTGCAATATATGAGGAACAACTGCATAAAAAGAGGCAAAAAATGTACCCAATCGAAGCAAAAAAAAATCAGTGGGTTCCTAATTGGTGAGCCTGTGGGCACATGGTTGCAAAAACTAACAATTTACTAAACCAGCAAATGACAGTCAAACCTGTTTTATGTTATGTTTTTGTGATTGAGTGTAAGCAAATTATTTTGAAAGAATTTTATCACCTGTCTTCAGCAACCTAATTTGGTGATTTCTGATTTTCTCAGTACATGATTTGATCTGTTTAAAAATGTTATTACCTGAAATTTCTTGCCACACAGGAAAAACAAAAAAAAAACTTTATATCTAAGGGTCTTTTATTCAGTCTTTTATTCTTCTTGGCAAAAATTGATATTTCCATTAAAAGTTGGCTTAAAACAGCAAATAACATATTTAAACACAAAATGCACCCAATTTGGACAAATTAAAAGCTGTTAAAGTCCTGTGATGGCAATTTTGTGTGATGAAATAGACTAGTGCCTAGAAGTTTCTGGCTGCTTCTTGCCTTGAGGGGCCTGGATCACCCAGGACTCCTGTAGATCTTACCAGAATGTTCTTACTCTATATTATTTGTTGTAGTTTTTTTTTTTTTAAATCAGTGAAGATTGAATTTAAGTTGTCATTGCTGGTTTTCTTTGTTTTGATTTTCAAGTCATAACATAATTAAATACAAAGTATATATATTTATGATAAATAATTTAATCTGTGATCAAATAAAATGGCATTCTTAACACATCCTCTAAAAGATGGCTGTATTGTATTCGATAATTGATTATTCTAACTGTTATCGGAATTCAGAATTCATAACAAACTTGAATTTTTGGCCTATTAAGGTTGTAATATTTCAATATCTAAACACTGCATATGGGTTATTCTTCAAGTGTAAGTTAACATTTATGAAATAAAGTATTTTGGTGAGTTTGAGCTTTCTTTCATTAACTATGTGCATTTTATAAAATAATGTTTGAATATGCATTTGATGCCATTAAATGCTACACTGCCCGTCCAAAAAAAAAGTCGCACACTCCAATATTTTTGTTGGAACCCCTGTAGCTTTGATTACAGTGCAAATTCATCTTTTCATTGCTTTGATGACCATATGCAACGCCAGAACATTTATTTTCGATCAGAAATGCCAAAAATTTTGGCCGAGATCTTGTCATCTCGACAAAATGGTTGAACCACTTGGTGGTCTTTCTTGAGCACATCCCAATAACTTTGAATGCGCTTAAGGTCAGGACTTTGTGGTGGCAAATTTGTCTGTGAAAATGACTCCTCCTACTTGTTTTTGTCATTCATGTTTTTCTTTGCTAGATACAGGCCAATAACTTGCCCGTTCTGAAATACTGTAGCATCTTTTCTACCATCAGGAGATGTGTCTTCCGCTGTGATTTTTTAAGAAATGAGTAGCGACACAATTCATCAGTCAGGGTTAAAATGATTACTGCCAGCTGAAACGTATTAATAACCACAATAATGATCCAATTATAGAATTTGTTCATTTATTTCCAAACGATGACTTTTTTTTTTTTGGATGGGCAGTGTATGTCCACAAAAAAACAATATTTCAAAAAAATTATTTTGAGAAAATAAAGCAGAACACCATCACAAATTTTGGATATGTTAATAACAGGCATCTAATCTTTCTGAAACAGTGTAATTTGACATTGGTGGATGGTGTAATTTTTGGTATAAAATGCTAAAAATGGCACAATTTTTTTTTTTTTCATTTTCCAGCCTTAATATTTTCTAGATTACTCATAAGTTGCTGCTCTGAACAAAATGCACCTAATCAAGACAAATTAACAGCTTGCTAAAATCCTATGATTGCAAACCAGGGTGGAGCAAAAACCAGCTTACATAGGGAGGCCCCAGGACCGAGTTTGCGAACCCCTGTTCTAGATTATCCATAGGAGAGGGGCAGAATTTGAATACAAAATTGAAATTAGGGATTTTACAGTCCTCCAAATATGCTACCGCAGAGTGCAGAGTAAACTTTTTGAGTAAGTTTTAGCACCCAGACATGTATGATGAACTAAAGGGATACCTTTATAAGTCCATATTCTGCATGTTAGAGTAGCAGATTTTCACCCCTGAAAATTTGAAGGACTTAGCTGAAATACTTTTCTAGATATAGCCAAGTGAAAGTAGCTACTCAGAAATCGCTGTTCAAAAAGGGCTGGAACTTAGTTGCAAAAATATTTTTTTTATGACAGAACTATTAGGAGTTGATAGCTAAAATTTTGGGTTTATCCTATTAGTATGCACCTGCTGGAATTTCTTCAGCCAAATCTGAGATGGTCAAGTGGGAAGTTTCTCTGAAATTCACACATTTGACATAGAATGACCCTGCAGCTAAAAACCTAGCATTACACTAATTACCAAAATGGCCGCGATTTGTCGTTGTATATGTTGCTTGGGCTCATTTGAAAGTAAGCTCGTCATTGATTGGTGTCGTGTTAATGCAGCATTTAACAAAATACTGTGCAGTCCATATGTATTTGGGCCGTGGCACGATTTTGGCACATTGCATTTTGAAGCTGAGGACAAAGTTAAGATTTTCAGCTTCATTTGGTAATCCAGGTAAAATCTCAAGTAGCTTTGCCAGCAAAGACCACGCTTTGTGCTTCTATCTGCCACACTAATTCTACCAAGTGGTATCTATGTTAGAGGGAAAACTGCTAAAAAATACGCAACCACCAGACCATTGTTCTTGGAACAGCACGCCGCCATCGAGTCACAGTTGTTGGGTTTTGGTGACGTTTTAGAGGCCTGCAAATTTGTCGGTCAACTGATGCGTGTTATTTTTCATTTGGAACTTTTCCACCCTGATACTCGCTGCAATATTCCAAATCCTGGGAACAAGCTGTATTTAGTGGGCACAAGATGACTATATTGCGGGAATAAGTTATATCTTTTGGTCACAAAATACAATTTTTTCATATCATTGCACTTGCCAGGCTTTGTACATTTCTGAAAGAGTTAAGGATTTTTTTTCAAACTCTTTAGGGATGAAATGCCTTCCCAGGACACTTTCCACCCCCGTTCGAGCCGCCGAGAGCTCAGCAAAACACTATTTTTCTGCGCGCTGTATGTGTGGATAGCGCATGGGTCAATTTGTTCACAGAAACGTCAGAACTACGCGGGCGAGTCTGTGTTCGAAGGGGAAACGTGTCCGCCTTCATATGGAGTAGGCAACGCCTCTGCTTGTGCTATATGGGTTCTACCTCCACAAGTCCTCTGGGAAGTTGGGCTTCATAGGTGGATTATAAATAAAATTCAAGTTCAAATTGTGCTCTTTTTGGGCAAATGTACTTGATGGGTTCCCCTTTAAATTTGGGAGGTTATTTTCATCCAGATAGTGAGAGCCATGTCCGAATTTCAGCCCGTCTTTACAGTGTCGCTTTCCACATACATACAGACTGTGCTGTAGATCACTGGAGTGCCTACCACAGCTGGAGTCTGTGTGTGTTTGCGTCCGTGTGTATGTATTGGGCTCAAAATTCATGGATTTTAAGCCCTGGGATTTAACACACCTAAGAAATCCCAGAGATGCTGGAGTGCCTGCTGATTGGGTCACATGGTGATGATCCTGTCACGAGGCTGAATCTTTTAACTGGTATAGATTCTTTTCAAGCGTAAACCTTTCTACCAATGTTTTTAATTGCCTGTAATTGCCACTGAGTTGTAAAACAGCCATATAAATCTGCATTATAATGAAGTTAATCTCGTTAAGTCAAATCAAAATGCAACATGGTTATATCCCTGACATTAATAGCGAGTGCTTGGTCATGGATGTTGAAGGGTCTTATCACTCACGTCCTTATTCTGACTCATGTGGTCATGGGTGGATGTATGCAGCAGATACAGCTTAAGCCTAGTCCAAGTCTTTTTAATGTTGATTCTCCAGGCAAAATTCAATTTAATCCAATATGTTTTATCTGTTTCAGTGAAACCTGCCTGTGCAGTATTATTTAAATAAGAATTTTTTGCGTGATTGTTTGACTAAGTGCATAAATGTGATAAATATGGTTGTGCCTCATCAGAGACTCGGACTTGTAACTTCAGTCTCCCAGCCATCACTCACAGTAGTTAACCCAATCTAAGCTCTGAAGATTGCAAAGGGTTCTAGTATAGAATAGAGCTCAATAGCGCTGTGCTTTGTAATTGACTGAAATCAATTGACGTCTATGCAGGATGTTACCCAGAATGGGAGGGAGAAAAGGACATAAATTGGTGCGGCCATTTCGCTCTCGCAAAATTCACCCTAAAAGCTATAAAAGCTTTGTGAGCTCACGCTGACAGATTGCGGTTAGGAATTTGAGTTCATGGTGTCTCTGATGAGCAGGGAGGGTGAGGTTTATGGGGATTGTTCTCAGTGTTTGGAGAGTGAAACTTTCCTGCCAGAGAACACATGCTACTCTTCCCCCCCCCCCCCCCCCCCCCCCAAGAGTGTCAGGGCACCCCCCGATGGTCGGTGTGAGTAGGTGCAAAGGGACTGGGTGGCCCTGCTTGTCATAGTGTTAGGGCTTATTTAACCCCCTAAAACTGACAGACCCATGTATTGGTTTGTCAAATTCAGCCGCCTTATTTAAACCTGTGGGACTTAACATTTTAAATGTCAGAGCAGATCTATAGGTTACCAAATATATGTTTTGCTGAAGTGTAGGGAAACGCACAACTTCAAACAGAAAAATGTTTAATTACAAAAAAAACTGAATCTAGTTATTTATAAACCATCTTTGACCTGCTTTATGTGGATAAAAAGACAACAGCAGTTGATGTTATACCGTTTTGATTTTTCAAAATCAACATTTATTACAGTTTTGATTCTTGCAACATATTTCAAAAACATTGGGACAGTAATGTATGTACCACTCAGTAATGTTGCCATTTCTTTTCACAATACCAAGTAAATGTTTAGGCACTAAAGAGTCCAAGTGAGTACATTTTTCAGGTGTAATTTTGTCCCCATTCTTCCTGCAAACAGGTATTGAAGTCTTCAATGGTATTTGATATTTGCTGTCGCATTTTTGGTGTCAAATTGTGCTGTTGGGAACATGTCAGTACTGCTGGCAGGCCAGTCCAGCTCCCTAACCCTCTTTTAATGCGGGCATGCATTTGTAATTTTGAAGTGGTTTTGTGTTGTCTTTTTTAAGTATGCTGCTTGTCCGCAGAAAAAAAAAATTGTCTTGCGGGCAGCATATGCTGCTCTAAAATCTCAGTGTACTTTTCGCCATTAATAGTGTACTCACAGAAGTGCAAGTGGACCTTGGAAAGGGCAGTGACTTGTGGTTGGTAATGGTCAGGATAATCCTCTCCCTCTTTGGTTCCAAGCACACGGCATCCATTTCTTCTGAAATTTTGATTAATCTGACCAGCAACACTAATACGTATGTGCATTTTCCGTACTGTACCAACTTCTTCTGTACATATTGTAGATATTTCCAAATGATTTCATGCTGCGGTTATGAAAACATGGCACCTTGGGTTTGAATATTTTACTCAATATAGGTGTGATGTGGTAGTTTCAGTGAAGATGCTTCAACTAGCAGACACGGAACATGTACATGGCATTGTCAGAAAATATGGAAATTAAAAAAAAAAAAAATTTTCTCACCTTGAACTTGTATTAGGGGCAAAATTCTGATGAAAATTGCAGTTAAAGGGGTTTAAGGGCACTCAGGTGATGTTACCTAGTCTACTCACATGGTGTCTGTCACTGACTGCTCCCATACTGAAAGGCGTAGTGAGGTCCGTGAGCGTGTGAACACTGGCACTGTATAAAAAGGCCATATTTCCTCCACAGTTTTCTTGGTATGGATGTACAAACACATACATTTAATTTGCGATAGCTTTTGTATGTACATTCATGGGGGGTGAACCTCAGAGGTATAACAGCCCTCTAAAATTGCTTTGAGAGCCATGTCTCTGAACACTGTATTGCTCAGTATTTTTGATGCTGTTGCTCAGTATATTCCCCTGCTGTCACACTCTGGGCTCACTCTCCCTAATTACAAGTATCTCTCTCTCTCTCGCTTTCTCTCCTGCCGACACTGACATTTATAACAGCAGTTCTGTCACCCTGCATTTCCTTTTTATCGCCTCCCCATGTCCCTCCTCTGCTCTCTAGTCCTGTGAAGAATCAGTTTGTGTTTTCCCCTGGCCATTATTGATTTTGTGTTTGCCGTGTTTTTGTCAGTCCCCAGGAGGATAGTATAGCCCCTCCAAACCACAGAGGGATATTCACTCTGTTATCCTCAGAATGCTGCCTCCACCTGGGCGACACATCATTAGTTTGGCTGACTTGAAAGATTTTTCGTGCTTTTATTATTCTGCCATTTTGATCTGGCAGTTTTTATCTCTTGCTGACACAAGTCGGCGGGAGCTGAGGGCTTATCCTGGCTGCCGATTGGCTGCCAAGGATGCAAGGCAATCAGTGTCTGAGCTTTTCTGTTTTTCAGTGGTGTGAGAGGGGGGGGAAGCTCCCATCTGAGTCCCCTTGATGAAAATTCCTACTGTGGTCTATTTAAATGTTTATTATCAGCGGATCAGGAGGAAGTATAAACACAAAGCAACCAAGGAGTTTCCATGGCAAAAACTGCAGAATCTTTGCGACAGACCAAGTAGGTTGTCCATCTTGAATCGAAGAAGTTGTGCGTTTCACTTGTTGAATGCAAGGAAGGAAGTGAAAATGTAGATCACTGGAGGTGAAATTGACTGCAGTGCTGGCAGACAGAGCATCACGTCGGAAGATTCCCAGCATCTGTCAATATCTATGCGTCAAGAGTCAATGCGGTCATTAGATATAAAGGACTTGCAACTAATGAAAAAATATGGTAATGTTTCGAATTATGCTCCTTTGTCCAATTACTTTTAGTTCCCTTTTACAAGTTATTATATTTGGTCACACTTTAGATGAAGTATTGCTCATAAAGGCTTTATACAGCGTGCATAATGCCTTCATAAATGAGACATAATGTCTTTACAAATCATGCATAAGCAAATGTCATGCTTTATAACGAGTGAAATAGCACATCTTTATTCAGTATCTGACGCCAGATGTGATATAACTGACAATGTCACGTAGCTAGTAGCTACATGTCATTAAGGGTGACATTGTCATGGTCACATCTGGCATCACATGCTGAATAAGAATAAATTATTTCACCTTTTACAAAGCATGACATTTGTTTCTGCATGATTTATGAAGACATTATGTCTCATTAATGAAGGCATTATACATACTGTATAAAGCCTTTATGAGCAATACTTCATCTAAAGTGTGACCTTATATTCTTGGAGGTCCAAAAGGGAGGTTTGTGAACTTCATAGAAAAAAGAAATAAAAAATTTCTATGATTAGAAGGCTGTTTGATTCCTGTCATTCTCAACTCTCTGAAAAACAGGCTTTTCTGTTCTGAGTGGCCAGCGAACAGAGCCACCTTGTCAACAGAGAATAACAATTTCAAAATCCCCCAGCTACTGACTGAAGTTGCTAAATACATCTATTAAACAACATAATGAGTATGGAAAGGTTAACGTCTGCAAAGTAAGCTAGGATGAATGTTACATTCACAAAAAAAGTGTGACATGCAGTCACCATGAAAGTTTAACTGAACTTTGAATCTAGTCTCTCACATAAGAATGATATGTACAGTAGCTGGCATCTGTGTAGAAGCAACCATTAGCCGACACTCTATTTATTGTGCTACTCAATTAAAAACAGAATAAATTCCATTAAACTAGTCACCCGTTCTATTTGTTCTCATCAAAGTGTCTCTTTGCCTCTTGCTAAAATAGTGACAGTTTCAAAATTCACAGTCAGTTTAGTCGCTAACCAGCAAACTGCAAAATGATCATTGAAAGGTAATTTGTGCATGCTAGCTAAGTAGTTTTGAGAGTGGCACTTAGCTAGTTTGCAAGCCAGCTAAATCCACAATGAAGCCATGCAAATTTAACTAGCTAATGTTACACTTGAAAATCAGTGTAAATATTAACAGAAACTGGAAACACAGCTAGCTACAGATTCTTCTTGAATGTAATTTAGGTCTGTGTGGATGTAAAGACCATCACATCTAATAGTCTACCTGATCTAATAGTCTATGTATTGCTTTTATTCAATTCCACTGCACTGGACTACTGCAACAGAACAGACATTGTCTCACTAGCCTAAAGGTAATGCATTTTCATTGTGAGTAATTCCACCTAATCTGATGATAATGGTGACAACTGACAAGGTAAACAGATGGTAGGCAGAGTTTTGTACCATGTCATCATTGTTCTGCGATAGCTTCCAAAATCACTGTTTTGAAATCATAGAGGGATGCACCTATGTTCACTTCTCACGGTACAGAATGTCTCAGCTGGAGTGTTTTGTACCTGCAGGTAAGAAAGCAAAGAGGAGGGAGGACAGACGAAAGGCAGATCTGCCCTATGAGGTCATGGAAGGGCAGGGGGCGGAGAAGTCGGTTCAGGTAAGGGCTGACAGCCCTGCAAAGATTCCCGTGTTTCATAATTTTCGAAGCAGGAGTGAGTGTTAATAGCTCCTTTTGTCTTTGTCATGAAGCAAATTTAGGCTGTTTAAAAAGTACTGTGCCATAAGGACACTGTGTAACGTGAGAAAATTATCCGCAAATTAGCCTTGCAGGTTCGGGGGGGAGAAGCGCTTCCTCTTTGTGGCGACAGACGGTAGTTTGCTGGACCGCACTCTGAAAAGTTGCACTGCTGGAGTCGTGGGCGGCACAGGGGGATTGTGTAATGCCTTTGCTTGTTCCTCGGCTGCGGATTCAAGCTCTCTCCTTGTTGGAAATATTGAGGAGCTGCCGCAAATCAGGCTTCGCCTTCCCCTGCCAGAGATAAGAAGGAAGGGGTACTTAGCCACCGTTCACAAAAACAATTGGAATTTACTTAAAACACTAAAAAATCATTAAAGAAGGATGAATTCATAAGCTGGAAAACCTTAATGTGGTGAGATCCTTGCCTCAAACAAAAGATGGGTTTTGTTTGACTTACGGGTTTGATGTGACTGTGATGAGCCAAACATTGGCGGTACCTCGCTTCGCTCGACGCGATTATCTTATCCTCATAAGACTCAGAAGACACACTGGGTTTAAAGTGCTTGAAAGTCTGAAAAAAGATACTAAAGCAAGACCTGTGTCATTTTGAAGGTCTTAGTGAGTTGATAAAAAAAATGCAAAAATGAAAAAATTTAGTTGGAAAGAAATCCATTTTTTATGTGGCAGTCATCTTAAATTGCAAAATCCAAAGAAAGGGGTTAATAATTGCAAGCCTTCATGTTTTTTTTTTTTTTTTTTGAAGGTTTGACTTATTAGATAATCATACCTCAGGGTCAGATTGGTGGAAATACAAAATAGTTACCATAGTAACCAAATTTATTGTCAAAAATATGAAAATATTAAATCCCTGAATATAACCCATCATGTTGCTCAAAATGTTGGTCAGCTTTAGTCCAAAACTCTCCTTTTGTGTGGTAGGACCAATTGGCAGCTGATTACATCATGTATAATAGGCCTTTTCATTCATTACCCCAGCTAGAGTGGAAGTAAAAACAAGATACCAAGAAGCAATCCAGTGGGCAAGGAAGCTACATCTGGTGAAGGAAGACTACCATAAACAGTTTGAGGGAAACAAATGCCTCACCTTACTATGCAGAACTGATGTCATAAGGCTCTCTTACATCCTGTCGTGCGTGGTACTACGAGTGGTTTGCGTGCCAAAAATGGGCCAAGTAGTGAGATGCACGCAGGTGGAAAGTACTTTTTTTGGTGGTCGCAAACACGACGCATACCACTGGCCGGCCAGTTTTTCGCTACGACCTGGCAGCGACAATTAGCTCGCCTGGAGCACGCTCGGAGTACGCAAGACGAAAGTACTGAGTAAGTTCGATAGCCGTGCGTGTAATGCAGGCAAAACATGCGGCAATTCCGGGGTATTTACCCACAAAGGCGTACTTACCACGCAAGAGGCTCCTACTTTCCACTTGCTTTCAATGTACGTTTTAAAAAAAAGGGGGGTGAGCGCACTTCCTCTGTGCGTATGACCTACTTCCAAAGTGCGTGGTTAGTACTACTACCGTACTTGTGAAGTACGTAACACTCTGACGCTCGTGAGCAGCACGATAAAAGTGCGCCTCCTTCTTCTTTTCCTCTCTTGCAGGCGATCCCGAGCAACTACTGCGAGCACTGCATCACGGTCTTCCGCTTCCTCTTGCAACGGCAGCTGTAGAAGACGATGGCGCATCCTTCTAGGTAGTGCCATATTGGATGCTGAAACAGTTAATGATGAAGAGACTCAGTGCACCCTTATATTATTGTGATTATCCGTGCGTTATTCCAATTTGACGCACGATTGTCTTGCTTAACACTTCCGTGCTCCTTGCGTTTCTCTTACGTTTCTCTTACTTTGTAAGTACGATTTCTGAAAACCTACGCTTCACTTGCAATTAACGTTAGATTATCCCACTCATTGTGTGCGACAGAAGTACAGATCTTACGTGCTCCTTACTACTTCCTACTTACAAAAAGGCGTACAGACCACTTGCGGGCCTCACTTTTAGAGCAAGACACACCCACTCATTAAGTACTTACTACATACTTCCCCCTCCGATTTAATTTTCACCCTGCGACAACGCCACGCCTGACAGGAACTCCAAGTCCGCATGATCTCTAACCACGCACGACAGGATGTAAGAGAGCCTTTAGTACAGCTCATAAGTTCAACGACGAAAACACCAGCAAGCCATCCAGCCACACCCACACCCTTTGCAAATGCATTTGCAGCAATGGGAAAAATGGTCACTTCCTGCTTCGGACAAAGCCTAAACAGTAGATGGGAAGACCATGTTGCCGATTTCTGTGAGGACTATGCGAAACTTGGCATCTCGATCACACCCAAATTCCACATCATCAGAGGTCATTTGCGTGAGTTCTGAAAGTGCCATGGTTGTGGATTGGCTAGATATTCTGAACAAGCTTTTGAAGCAGTTAATGCTGACTTCTCAACATTCTGGGAGAGGCATCAGATAAAGGATAGCAGCGACAAACTATTTGGTCTGCGCTTACAGCAAGCCGTCAAAGAGTACAATAGCTCCCATGTCCAAGCATTACATTTAGCTAGATAGAATATCTTTGCCACTTGAGGGTTAAAGAAAGGAGACGGACTACTATTACTATTTTTCACATTCTTTTGATTGACAACCCTGCAGAGGAAATATTTCAGAAATAAATCACCAAAGCATAGAAGTTTTTTAACCCTTTAATGCCAATTTGAACATTTCAAGTTGGGAGCTGATGAAAAAGCGGATTTTCTTCAAATTCCCAACAGATTTTTTATTTTTTATTTTTGCATTTTTTGTCTGCTCACTAAGACCTACAAAATGACATGGGTCTTGTTTCAGTATATTTTTTTTCAGAATTTCAAGCACTTTAAGCCCAGTGTGAAGAAAAAGGAAGCATAATTCTGAAGTCTCAAACCCCTCCCCGGATGATACTAATGTCACGGATGACAAAACAGGTCGCAGTGAAAACATTTCCAAAAATATTATTTATTACATTTTTTACTGGTGCTTTAGCTGTCTTTCTAATAAAATATATGCTTCTGGAGGCCAAGACCAGAGACCCCACTGGATGACAGAAATAAACAATGCCTGGTGTCAGAAAGAGAAAAATCTATTGACTCAGCCAACCCCGGTTTCTTCTTGCTTATACTCTGTTAAAGCTAACACTGTAATTACTTTTGCATTAGCCTCATAATGTTCGGCTCTGCAGTCATGGCTTTAAACCAGGACTGTGCTAGTGCTGACTGCCTCCCTGCAAGGTGCTGTACCTGGTTCCAGCATTGCTTGAGGATGGGAGAGTTTTATTTGGCTGAAATTGTGGGAGAGCGTATTGCACATCTTTGACCTCTGGTGGTTGGTTAGGTGCCCGCAAGGGTCGCGAAAAACTGAGCGCATTTCCACTGCTCAGAAAATCATATCCTCCTCTCCTTTCCTCATCAACCTACCCCCATTTTTTTGGGTAGGAGGCTATGTGTTATTCAAGGGAAGGACAACTTTTTATAATATTGAGTGGTATTTAATGCCTTTCTGCTTCAGTGTACGTCTGCCAGCGCAGTACTTTGAGCTCCGTTATCAATAGAAGTTGAGGTTGAATTGGAGGTGGGTATTTTTCTGTATTCGGTGTGAACATTGACTGCGAATGTCAGAAAATGATTTAGAAAAAAAAACATAATGAAAAGACTATTTTGCTGAGTTAAAATTGCTTCTATTTGTTGATCATTTACGAATATCGGAAAGGCAGGCATACGTCTCCTGTAAGTATTTACTCGGGTTATTTCAATTGGATGGGATGAATTGAATTAACTGCTCCCCTCGAACACTTTACGGATGAACACTACACTTTTGTCCCGCTCGAGCAATTTTTCCGCCCTGATTATTGCCAGATAATTGCCTCCCTAATCTTTTACAGTGTGGAGACGCTGACTACTACGAGTTAATGGGCCATTGTGGAGCGCAGAAGATTTCCGATGAGACAGAAGGTATTAAACAACAATATATACATCCTCTGTTCTTCTCCAGTAGCCCCACAGCCAGAGAACAGCTTATTTCCAGGAATTTTGACATAATCATGGCATTGAGTGATTTGGTGGAACTTAAACAATGTCTGTCGAGTTTCATTTCAGTTTTCTGTCTCTCCTCAGTCTTCTGCCCCCTGGAAATATCCAGCGGGGATCATATCTGTCTCTCTTTGAGTATGACAGAAATCCCCCCCCATACAATGGCTGTTACCACTGGCACTAAAGTAGGTGTATGAGAAGTAGGGTGTGTGGGTGAGTGCGAGAGAGGTGCAGGCCCGCTGTCATCAAGCGATATTTTGTTCAGGAGTTTATTCACTGGTCAACAGCTGAGGAAAATAAGACAGGGCTGCTATCAAGTAGGCCTACAGGTGAAGCACTCTAAAAATATTAGGTAACTTCCAATATCCCTGCAAAATTTACCAACATTTTCACAATCTATTATTGAGATTGAAAATACACATGCTGTGCAAGTACGAGTTTCCAAGTAATCATGTCCAGTTTAGTGAAGGGGTGTTAGTTTGTAATTTGAACGATTGTCAGACTCACTGTGGAGGTTTAACAATTATGGTAACATTTGCAGTGCCAGAGAGTGAGGAATGTTCACTCAATGTGTGCAATAATCACACACATCGAGAAAGGTACATGGACGTATGTGAATTCATGCCGGTTATCACTGCGTGTAATCCTTTTTTTTTTGTTTATTTATTTTCTTAAATTTGGCATCTCCAATCCCACCCGAATCTGGAATGCCCAATTTGGGAACTATGTACAACACTTGCTCATATGTGACCTCATGCTGCCAACTTAGGAGAGTGAAGACAGTTCTCTCCTCCGAAGTATGTGCCTGTCAGCCACTGCTTCTTATGCACTCATTGGTCGAATCCTCGCAAGTTCAGAACAAGAGCAGAGGATACCCGAACATGAACAAGCTTACAATCTTCCTTACAAGTGCCCGTCCAGCCGACAGGAGGCGCTTAAGCAATGAACAAAGCTACCATTTGTATATTAACCTTCCCGGCAGACCCTTCCCAATTTGCATCCCATTAGCGCAATGGCCAATTGTGCGCTACTCTGAAAAAGCTGCCAACCACTGCCGGTTGGTACGACCGGGGCTCGAACCCACGCCGTGACAGTCACTCCTGTTTCGCAGTGCGATACTTCAACCGAGTGAGCTATCCGGCAGCCCCCTCTGCATTTAATCCTATGCAGTTGCTGGAGTCGCCTTCTCATGTGCTTCCCCTATTTGCCTCTTACTCTACTCGTTGTCTGGCCGTTGTCTACACCTAGTGTTCTTGCTGCTTGATGACAATAGGTCTGTATGTGTGCGTATGTACAAGTGTGTGTGTATGTGTGAGGAAATGGCTGTGGTGTCCAGGAGTCAAAAACTGAAGTGTGTTTCTTTCAAAAAAACGAATCAAGCCCCATGGATCTCACCAAGTGAGTGATGCAGTCAGTTCAGTGGCGCCGCCAGAGATTTTCTTTTGCAGGTGCTATGGGGATGCTCGACTCTTTAAAGAGGGTGCTCTGAATCTTGGGGGTGTTTGTAATTGTGTCGGGTGCATCGGAACCTCCCTGGTGCACGTACACGTGTGCGTACACAGCAGCATTAATGAAACCCATTCCACGACTATTACTAGCCTATGTCACTCTGATATACAAAAATAATATAAAGTTCATAAGCCTGCCAACATAAACTTCTGAAAATAAGGTTTCACACAACGTTTCAGCCAAAATGTCGAGATCACAAAATCACACTGCCAGTCACCAACACTGCAGTAGTCTAATAATAAATCAACAGAGTTCCTATTGTTGAAGGAGCATCATATAAAGGTAACTATGAAGAGTCAGAAATTGTGCTTCAACCACCAAATTAAATAAATTTGTAATAGACAGCAGAGGGGGAAATCATGCACTTAGCATAGATGTCTTCACAACAAAACAAGTCTGTTGTTGTGGTTGAGTGCAAAGGCATCAATGATTTTGTCGGCGTCCAGGGTTCGCGGACGTTTAGGTTCCCTAATGGAAGTGGCTATTCACCCAGCACTGGGGTGAATTAGGGGAAAGGGATTGGCTATCTGCTCCGGCCGCAACGGGGCCGACGAGAAGCAGTTCTGCTATTTGCATCGCGGTGGGACGGATAAGAGAAGCACTTCTGCTATCTGTCCTCTAGTTGGGCCAATAAGAGATTTAATTTTATAATCCACCCCACTCTCTGAACTTTCGCACTGAACCGCCGCTGGCCGAATAGCTTCTTCCTATTTTTGTCTGCCAATGCTAACGTGCTCAACTTGCGGTCAAGAAGCCGACTCATGTGAAGGTCAGAAGTTAAACACGCGCTGCGTACATTGGCCGAAGCAGATTTTTCCTTTATGATTTTAGTCAAAAAATTATTTTTTCAATATTTTAATTTACTTTATTTTCAAGTTATGAATAAAATAATTCATGCAAAATTAAAATATATATACTGACGTAGGCAGTTTCCGATATTAAGATGCATTGCCATTTCCATCTTTTCCTGAACTCTAGTTTGCGATTTTGATTCCCTACTTTGGTCAGACTGACCCAGAATCGTCAGCAATGAAAACACTCAAATGTTCGCCATGAAGCTTCGAATGAAAGCAGAGATGCCAAGTCTCACGCATTCAGCGGGACTCTCTCGCCTCTAAGCGGCATTCGCGTTCCTGTGCCGTAGTCAGAAATTATTCAATCAACGTGCACTGAAGAAATTCACTCACGGAATTTAAGTCATTGTGCATTAACCCTAGAACACTATTGCTAAAATTAGTAACACCATCACTAATGCCGGGTGATTTTTCCCGATATAGTAAAATACCCAATAAAAAGTACTTGTCATCAAAATATGACAATACATGACACATTAGAGTAGTGTTCTTTTATTAACCTCCGCCGAGGAGGTTTATGTTTTCGGTGCCATTTGTTTGTTGGTTTGTTTGTTTGTGTACAAGATAACTCAAAAACTATTGGCTGGATTTCGATGAAATTTTTAGGGTAGGTGGGTATTAAGTCAAGGAAGAGGTGATTAAATTTTGGCATATCTAGGCCTAAGTACTGTTGAGATAGACTCCAAAGTTCAAGATTTCAAGTCTTTTCAATGGGCCGGAGTTCCAATCGCCGTGCTTTTGGCTTTGCTGACCCCTGGCGGCGGAGGTTCTGCGCTCTCATAGTGCTCTTCTAGTTTTCAACTGTGCCATGTCTAACAAAATGAAAAAAAGTACCCTGAGGTAAACAAAACACCCATGCCTTCAAAGATGTCAAAGACAATGCTGAAGCTACCCAGGGACCCATAACACTCAGACAAATGCAACATAATGAAAATCACGTTAATACGTTTGCTCGGGTGAAAATCACCCGGCGATAGTGTTCTAGGGTTAAGTTAATCAGTTTCACATGGATTACGGTGAATTTCCCCACTAATGACACGGAAATTGATTATGACTCAGGCATTCTCACGCCTGTCTTTACCGTGGGATTGAAAACAATTGAATTGCATAAAGACGTTTCAAATGGTCTTATTTCATTTAGCCTAGACAATAAACGATCATGAAACACATGCATTGTGTCCAATCCCTGAGTAAAGAGAAGCATAATCGCTTTCCTTGTTATTTGAGGCGAGGTCCACTTTTATACAAGTGAAACTTCAATGCACAAGGATTTTAATACCGCGTGAGAATCTCATTAATAGACCAGTTCGGTTTAAGGCTAAAGTCCACGCGCACATGCCCAATATTGCTGATGTGGGGCAAAAGGAAATATAGTGGCTATTTGTTGCGTAGAGGGGTGCATAAACCGGTATCATAAAGACGAGGACATAAGGTTTTTTCGTGTTCCCTGTGGCAAGAGACAACGACAGGCTTGGATTTGAGCTATAAATCGGAAGAACTTTGTCCCGAATGATCAGACTGGAGTCTGCAGTACTCATTTTGTCAGGGCTGGCCCGACATTGTTGCCCCAAATAATGTTGGCTTCACTCTGTGTTTCCCTACAAAGGAAAGGATCTCACACCGACGCAAGCTAAAAGGAAAGAGCGATCTGATCGGAGAAATATAGTTAAGGTACTGGTTGATATTATAAGATATTTAAGTTGGCCCACTGATCGTCAAATAATTGTTTAATATTTTGTTGTTTCAAGGTGTTATTGTTTTGCAGTGTCTAGTTTTTGTATCCACATTTTGAAAAGGGACTGGCGAACTGGGACTTTGTTCGATCCAATAGGCTATATACGACTTTAAGTAAATGTTAACGGGGACCTACTGTAATATGCTATTTTTCCAAGTTTATATTTTGGTCTTTGACTCCCTAGAGTACTCTTGATTGCGCAAAGTAAAAAAAGGGTACTTATTTCGCTCATACTGCCATCCTCAAAAAAAAACCCCATTCTTAGTCCATTGTAGTTTCTGCCTGAAACGCCTCATTGGGGTGGCTCTTCCGCTATGGCCCCCACTCCCCGTGTGCCCACTTTCTTCTGACTGGCTAGCTCTGTGGAGGGCGGATCTAGGCGGGATGAGGCAGCAGAACACCGTTTTCCTGGCCCGGCTCCAGTGTAAAACTGACGCGTCAATCGAAGGACTCGACGAGCATATTCTACAATCTAACGCAGTACATGTGAATAGATCTAATGAAATGAATATGTTCTTATAAACGCAACGGTGAAAGTGGAGGACGCAGTGCGAAAATCTGGCAGCTCAAGCACGAATTCGCTATCGGCTACAGTTTTCTACGGCAACAGTTGGCGAGTACAGTGGTTTTACTACTCTACCAATGAAGCGTGGAGCTACTTTGAGCCTTGTTAATTATGAAAAAAATAGAGATTTCATTGCATGGCAACACTATGCCCGATTCACTACCATTGTAAGCCTGTTGGGAGCTTCGGCTAAAAGCTATATATTCGAAATGTTGCATGCGTACGGAGGTGGGGTATTCGGCAAAGGTTAGTACTCGTTATCATGTTTCAACACACCCCAAGTCAATTTCACACCGGAATTCTCCTATAACGACAACCAACTGACACAAATAGCAACGACAACCAACTGACACGAATAGCAGCACTTAAAACTAAACTCTAAATTTCCTTAACTGGACGTACACTTGATGTGTTTCCATATCCTAATGTTTCTCTGGGTACCCAAACATCAATCGATATTTGGAGTAGGTTGAACACAGAATTCTTGATCTAGCCATCCAGACACAAAATGTACGCTGCGCACCCTAGAATGTTCTAGAACGAAAAATATTCCTGTTTATAGTCCGAATCAATGCTGTAAACTGCCTTATACAATGGGGAAAGCAAAAGAACTTATAATTCCCCACTTTTCTACTTTTTTTTTTTCTTCTGCCCCACGTAGTCTGCAAAGAGCATGCGCACTCCAAATCTCGCTTTTTCTCGTCCTTAAACCGACAGGGTCTATACGCGTTCATTGAATAATTGCGGACTATGGTGAATAAGCCTAAAAAAATGTGCCAGACTTGACGCCAAATGCGTGAGACTTGGCATATTCACGATTATGCGTAGAACATCTGCTGTCGGAGGACATAGTTGTTTCTACTCTGAAAGCAGATACGCTGCGATCTGCTTTGTTTTCATTTCATTATTGCCGGTTGGCACCGCGATCATGTCCAGTTTTAAAAGTACAGTTGGCCAATAAGTTTTTTTTTTTAGGGAAATAGAGGTTTGGGGTGAGATAATGAGTACACGGGCTTGCAGATTTCAGTGTTTTTGGTGGTTAGCTCGAAAACTTCTTGCTGTCTTAACATAGCTCAGTGGCTCATCGCGTGTGCAGACGATGTCAAACACTGGAGATTCTACCAATAAAGACGAGCACTACGGTGACAAAACTTACACAGTGTATTTGTATGAAGATTCGCTAAATATTGATTTCTTTTTTTAATTCAAGAAACTTTTTTGTGCTACAGTTTCCTTCCCTAAATTTGCCACAAATTGTTCAACCTCGAAAACTGCTGACACGAGTAATATGAAAATCACAGTAATTTCTCGGGGGTCCTGAAGGGGTGCTATAGCTATTCCTGGGGTAGCTACAACACCACCTAGCCCCTCCCTGGCACTGCCTATGAGTCAGTTGTAGATTATGCTAATGCTAGCCATTGAAACAAAATACATCCTGACCATCTGGACTAAATCAGTGAGTGTCTCCAATACTTCATTAATGTTTCTTCCCTTCCTCAAATCCCCCCGAACTTCAAGATGGTAAAAGATGATTAGAAATTGAAAGGGTGCTTTTTACAAATATTGGGATGCACTCACTGGCTCCTCACTGTGATGTGAAACCTGTTTTTGCACAGTTCATGTGATTTAATGAAACAGAAAGGCAACAGTGAATAAAATGGTAAAGTTGATGCGCCGTAATCTCACTTTTACCTGGGCCAAACCAGCTGTCAGTCAAATTGACGGACCTCCAGATGAACCAGCTTCTGTCTCACAGTATTTTTCAGCCCTGCCCCCTCGGGTCTGTGACTTGCTTGCCTCCTCTCCGCAGGGAGTCTGTGTATGCCCGTTCTGCCCTCCAGCCTGAAGTCCCGCAGGGATCACGGCGCTGCCGGTGGTAAGCCCTTCATCCACTGCTCACTGACTTAATACAGTGAGAGAAATGTTCAATTCCAGTCTTTTGCTCAGATTTGATTGCTTTGCTATGACTGTTCATGTTCATCTTTGCATTTTACCCATATTTGTCAGTGTGACTCCTCCCAGTGTGAGTCGCCTTGCGCATTTTGCACATGAAGCTACTGAAATTAAGGCGTCAAATATTTACAACTGCACACCTGCAGTAGTCCACTAAAAAGAAAAAAATCATAAAAGAAATCAAATCTGACTACTTTCACAGAGGATGCATGACCAAAGAGCAGATATGTATCCAATCAAGGACCCAGAATGGCAGTGTCCAAAATTCTGTCGAGTGTTTATATCTGATTTGGACTCTGAAACTCACCTGGGTTGCTCAATCAGGCTTTTGCATGCATCTAGATAATTGCAGTAGAGTGTGCTGGATAGCTCTCTCCTCACACTTTGTTTGGGGTGGATTCCTTGTTATAACTCTATAGAAACTGCCACTTCAGAGTCTATGCATCATGCCACATCTTGGTATAATCTCAGCCCCTCCCTTCCACAAACAGCCATTTGGCCCACTGTCAAGTTTGGAGGGTGTGAAAAACAAGGTGTTAAGCGATTACTTTGATGGATGCAGAAGCCATTAGATTTTTTATTATATTGCAGAGATTATCGTCCTTAGCAAATAACTTCTCCATATGTTTTTTAATGTGCCACACAAACATTGACTGTACGGCCGCCCCACCCCATTCTTGGATATCTAACACCCTCTACGTTTTTATTCCAACTATAATATATCACTCCTGATTTTCGCAATTGGCATCTCAATTAAATCTCTTGCAGTTGATTGAGTTGTGCTTTGCCGGGCTATTGAACAGTCCATCCCCAGTTACTGGGCTCTGCCACGGGGTGATTTAATTTGGAAGAGGGGTCGCAAAATGTCCGCCGCACTACTAAAACTTTTAATTAGATTGCTGCTCAGTTTAATCGCGGTGCAGCGGAGCTTAAGGGTTTAGAGCTTAATGCTTTAATTGAGTAGGAGGTATACGTGTGGTAAGAAGCTAGCATGAAATGGGAAAGCTTGACTGACTGGTTGCCTCATACGCCAAACGCCGCCCAGCTATGAGGTTCCTGCAAGCGCTCCACACATAATGAATCAGTGGAGAGTTGAGGAGACAGACCACTGATATTGCCATCGTAAAACACCAGAGAGACATTGGTTTTCCATTTACTGCCTGCCTAATTAAAATAGATGCTTAGCTTTATATGTGCTTTGGAATCTGCTGTCTAATCTGGCTCCGCTATAATGGCTGAAAACGTTTGAATGGTACAAGTGATGGAACGTTAATTGGACATTGGTGCGTCTGTAAGTGCAGAAGAACAGGCTGACTGACACCTGCTGTGTCCCGAGTGTCTTTGTACTGTATAACAGGGATGCGCGCAAAATTTCACAGGTCTGGGTGTCTGTGGTCTTGAGACTTGCAGACACTTGTGGCTCTTGTTAGAGGGAGAGATCAGCAGCAGGAAAATTGACAGTTGAATTTCTGGACTCAGTCATCCTGCAGTACGCTCAAGTGGAGGTTCTCAAGCTCATGTCAGTAATAACTCTTCTAATCAAATGTCATAACTAAGTGAGCTTTCATCTTTAGTAATACTGTTTATTGTGGCCGTTCACGTCCATGCTAGTCTGCATTATCTCTTTAATGATCAGCTGTGTATTGCCTATAGCAGGACTGCCGAACCCTGTTTTCGGGGACATACTGTCTGGTTGGTTTTCACTCCAAACATAGCAAAACACTCCGCATTCAGGTGCTTGAACAGGGGCTCCCAACCCTGTCTCTGAGGATCTACTGCAACAAAGAAAGCACACCACATTCAACAGCAGGATGTCTTGTTGAGCAGGAAATTAGCGGAATGAGGTGAGCTAATTTAAAGTTGAAATGGAAACCTCATAAGGCACAGTAAATCACCAGGAGCAGGTGTGGCTTCCTCTGACTATGTAATGCACAAAGTCACCACTAGAGGAAGTAAATGCAGGCTTAAGCTTCTCAGAAGTGGGGAACATATTAAATGCGCTTCCTGTCAATTTTGTTGATGGGTTTGAAATTTTCCTGCATTCAGTGGAACTGGCAGTGATGCCATTTCATTAGTCTATTCATTGTTGTTCCGTATAGTGACCAATATTGATCTTGATGGTCCGGTGACAGTCATTTTCACGAGTGGATTGTTTTTGTTTGGTTACTTTTTTCTGCTTTTGTTAGATCCTAAAGAAAGATATGAGTTCATGATCTCATCCCTTGATGGCCCAAAGAAATGTGATTTCATAGGAGAAAACTTTGGCAAGTTAAAGTTATTTTCAGTATTCTAATATTAAAAGGAGACATTAAATTCTAATGGAAAAAAAAAAATTAAAGCACATTTTTTTATTCAATATTAAATTAATTATTGATTAAATTAATATTAACTTGACATGCAAGATACCTGAAGTACTAGCTAATAACTTTTGACACACTTTAAAGGACAAAGACTGCCTGCAGTGTAAGAGATTTGTAGAACCTTATAATATGCTGTTGATAACCAAAATTATGACTGAATTAAACTGAAATATCAAAAAAAAAAAAAAAGTTCAGTTTCTTATGCACAATTTTCTTTGGACCGTACAAATCCTATTTGCAAACTTTAACATTCTGTTGTCTCTGTGTTGCTTTTAAACTAACCAGGACTTGTTTTGTGTCACTGGCTAATTGATCAGATAGTTTTCCTGGCTATAAAAAGCAAGCAACATCCACGCACATTTGAGTCATAATTATTTGTGCATCGCTAGGGGGAGGTGGTCTGTTCCCAGTAGTAACGGCTGCGACGGACAGGTTCCGTGGTGATGGCGTTACCTACGTTAATATTCCTGCCAGCCCCACGTCTAGCAGGCAGCTGCATTACCTGGAGCTGGGGTTTCAGGGGTCCATCTCTGGTGTCCGAGGTAATGCTCACCTCTACCAAGGCAGCATGGCTGCAGAAAGTCCTCAATCTCTGAATTACTATCCCCAGATTTGGTCATTTTGTTTGCTTTTACTGCCTTTCTTCATATAAGACCTGAAAACGTGTGTTTTATGTTGCATTTTAACTACTGTTAATACATTATCCATCCCAAGTCAGGTCAAGGCTACAGGTAGGCGGCAGTCTGTCCCAGGATGCAATGGGCCAGAGACTCCGGGATAACACACCATTCACTCGATTTTTTTATGTGCAATTTAGAGTCTCCAGTTGGATTAATATATAAATCATCAGGCAGTAGAAGAGCCCACAGTTCCACACAAACATAAGGAGTACATACTCCACACAGAAAGGCAGGATTCAAACTGCAACCTTTGTGCAGTTTGTTAATAGTGCTACCCACTGCCTCGCTGCAGTACACTCTCATTTATTTGGTAATATTATTTGGTAATTTCTTTTGTGGTGAAACCCTAAAACCATCATCTGATTAAAGCACCACTGTCACCTTCTTGGAGTCGGTAAATGTTACTTTTAGGTTTATATATGATCTTAGTATGGATTGTGAACCCAATGACTGTCAGCCTGGCTCTTGTCCTAAGCCATTGCATGTGTGCCTATGAGGGCTGTGGTTATTAACTGTTAGCTTAACCCTATAATGCACAGACACAGACCTCATTATAGGAAAAATAAGTTATATTGAAGGGTAGTATTCAGATCCACTGTTCATCATTAGGTTTTATGACAGAAAAATATACATTGCTGAACCAGAACTTCTTCTAATTCCAGGAGTGTCATATCTGATACAGCCAAAAATCAGCAACCCTCCAGAACTCAACACTCAAAATTTCACATTTTTTATGTGCTTTCTACTATCTATAGCTATCCCTTAACATGTATAAGAATACGTTTTTGTGTAATATTTACCTTGGAATGCTGAACTTCACTGCCAAAGTCCAAGGAAATTAATGGATTCCCATTCATATGGGAGCTACTACCTTGAAGTGAGTGACTAGGGGAGAGACTACTCCTGTAATCTCACTTCTTCCTTCTAGGTGGCAGAACTATGTATCAGATATGATACATTGAGCAGCAGTGGTTGTATTCCATCTTACCAGGTGGGCATGGTCCTTTTAATTTGGTTTATCATATTTGATACAGCAGGCGTTATAGGGTTAATGTCTAATATCTTATATAGCATTTGATCAAATTTGCATGCAAAATGCACTATATAAGTCATAAACATTATTCTTATAATTATTAGTAGTATTATCATAATCTTCATGTGATGTTGGCATGTTGTGTTTCTACCAAATCATTGTGCTTTTTTCAAAGGCTTACTTCATTGCCTGAGAATTAACTCATCACTTAGATGGCGCTGTCATTCACATTAATACTTAGTGGTCCTTATGATGGCAATTTTGTGAAGATTATTGTCTTCATAAAGACAATTATTGTAACTTAGCGACTGCGATTGCCCAAGACAAATTTCAGCAGTGTGTGGGATAGCGGATCGTTGATGTGGAAATTCTAGATTGAAAGACTGTGCATTAGAGTGTGTTATGCTTGTTTAATGAATTGAGTTTAGATTAGTATGAAAGCAGAAGTGATATTGGCTGTCATTACTGTAATTACATAATGAGGGCACGTAGAAGGGACTGGTTCGCAGGATCAGAGCTGGCGATGGACCCGGCAAACTTGTAATTATGTTTAATTGATTTGTAACCATGGGAACGCCTTTAAATCCATGGTGGCGATCGTCTTGTCTCGCCCTAGGGAGACACGGGATGCTGCATTACCAGTGTCATTAGGAATCTGAATTTGATTGTCTCGTTTATAATCAGTGGAAAATGACCCATTAACATCATAGCTTTTTCTGATTACGGCTCAAATTTGATGCTCAGCGTGCGAGGGGCAATAGCGATATGATGGTCTGCTTGTTTTATGGGGGCGCTTGCTGCATACGGTCGTGGCGAGGTGTCTTTTCTGATTAGGCGCCCGTTATATTCGCTTCATCTGGCTCGGCAGTTTATGTCGTTTGTGTATTAGCAGTGTCTGCGGATTACGCACGAAGCATTCTTGGAGTGCTGTTATGTTCGGCCCGATTTAATGTTTGAATCGCATTTCCCCAAAGAGCGCACAGTCAGCCTATTCAATCATAAGAGCGCCATGCTTTTAATGACATGTGCCTTCATTACTCTGGCACATGGCATTCAACACAGCCAGAGACGGTTAATTGTTTGCGAAGTTAATCTTTCTGAGTCTGAATTCTTCGGGGTGGTTCACACAAATTTAATTGAGCATGCTCATCTCTACTGCTCAGCTCTGAGGATGGGTCTTTTTTTAGAATAAATAAATGCTTATGTGCTCATTATAATCTAGGTCTTCTTTTGTTTTGGCCCAGAAGGAGCGGCTAAGTCTCGGTACGCTCTGATTGACATCGCAGCCACGGAAGTGGCGCACAGGGTGGGTACCCAGCATGCTTTGTGTCGAGAGGAGAGGCTGCAGGAGCTGCCGCAGAAAAAGAGGGGGACGCTGCAGTGACCCTCTCTCGCCCCCACCCCTACCCACCAATACTCAGCCTCCATCTGGGCCCCGGTGGCCAGGACCATAGACTGCTGACCCTGCAGCTGAGCGATGCATGAGGTCTTGCTCATGAGACAAGCCACACTACCTGACTGTTGGGTTGTGTTGTACTGCAAAACCAATGACTTTTACCAACCCATTGAGTGATGGATGAATTGATTTTTATTGGTAATCCCCAGAGCAAGAACAGGAAGACATTGGTCATGCAAGAATGTCATCCAGCACCAAATGTTAATCCAAAAAATGTGAAGGATGATTTGCAAAATCTGTATTGTCCTTTTTTGCCCAACCTTCTATCCATAATCTAACCTCTATATTCCTAGTCAGGGTCACAGGGAGGTGTTAATGCCTTTCCCAGAGTGCACAAGGTGTGAGGCAAGAACACATCTGAGACATTTCACCAATCCACCACAATCGACGATGTGGTTGCCCCTTCATTTTTCATGGTCGTATTGAAGGCTGAATTTACAGGCTACTATGTCATGACAGAGAACCACTGCTTCATGATCGGTCAGGTCCTGTCACATACTTTTCCTCTAAAAACTAAAGTAAAAATTTTGGGAGTTACCTTTAGCCGGACAAATTTTGGGGTCCGGAGCTGGACTGAGGCCCTCAACAGGGCATGTAGTGAAATTTAAGGTTGGAGAACCTGCTCACTGTCAACGACGGGGAAGACTCATCGTACAGACCATTATATACCCAATATCCGCCCACATAGGTAAGATGTTCCCCCAGACAAACAGATTAAACAAGTAAATAAGATTGTATTTAGGCTTATCTGGGGGAGTAGGCAGGAGAGGTTGAGAGGGATAATCTTGTGGAGAGGTGCTATGAATGGGGGTAAGGGTGTGCCAAACATTGCACAACTTATTGGGATACGGAGCCTTGCTAACCGCTTACACAAAACAAAACGAATGCGCAGCAAAACCAGTCCCGTGACCCATTTCTGTTTCACTACCAGTTAAAGACCCCTGGGCACCTGCAGCCTGACACACACACCAGGGACCCTCCAGAACCATGCAGACAGTTTTGACAGTTCATTTATAAAATCGGTGAACATACAGTCCAAATCAGAGAATAGTCATTTATAGAAATCAATAACACCATCAACTGTAAAGAAAATATACAGTGTCTAGAAATCGCCTCTCAAGATTCATCCAAAGAAATCTGGGAAAATGTTATGCACTTAGTCACTTCTCAACACACAGAAAGACCAAATGTGGCTGGTGATGCAAAAAATGCTCACCACATCAGGGTGTTTATCTTCAGGGGGAGTTTGGCCTTGGTTGAGACATGTTCCTATCCAAATTGTCCAGTAAAAACAAAAACAGATGTAAACCGCTTGTGGCACTGTCGTTGAATAACATCTGCCGAGGTGGAGTTGCCTTGAAGGTGATACGCTGGAAAACACAGCCTCTAGGTAGCCTGGAACTTTATACTTTTTCAAAATCAGGAACTGCAGGACAACATAGCCATCCACCTTGTCAATAATGACTTTGGACTATTGCCACCTTGACCACCGTAAAACTGGTCAAACATCCACCAATGCAAAATGGAAAGATAATGTCTCAGAAATACACCTTTCGGTTCACACTCTTCAGTTTTCATTCATTATCCAATCACTTGACCAACCCCAATCCTTTATATACTGTTTGATGTCCCATAATCCCAGATTTCTGTATACATTTGCTGTAATGATGTGACTTAATTTGTGTGTTACTGGATGTTCCCTCTGTTGTTTGTTTGGTTATTTGCGCTCACGCTGTAACTGCATCACTCATGTTAGCTCTTTTGTCC
This sequence comes from Gymnothorax reevesii, assembly GCA_029721435.1. Taxonomy (NCBI): domain Eukaryota; kingdom Metazoa; phylum Chordata; class Actinopteri; order Anguilliformes; family Muraenidae; genus Gymnothorax; species Gymnothorax reevesii. The sequence continues at coordinate 96,166,433 of CM056579.1, read as the reverse complement.
CCATTCTCGGATTTATGGTTCATAATTTAGTTAATCGATCAATTTTGTTTACGACTGTTGTTTTGTAAGGTCTGGCTGTTATATTTATTGCTTTTAAGACTTAAACGTGAATGTAAAACAGTAATGAGAAGAAAGGTTTACTGTCATTACAGACTGCTTCATTGTGAAGGTGCTTTCGAATAAACCCAAGAAATGCAGCCTGCACTTTGCCTGATCTCAGTTGGAATCGTCAGCTTGCTTACACTTCATTACCGTGTCACCATGTTGACAATTTTGTTCGAGATCAGGTGAGATGAAGGAAAATGTCTTCACAATGGAACAGACTGCAATGACGTAGAGGCCCAAAAATTCATCCCTTGTAGGATGCAGCCTACGCTTTGAGAAACGGCCCGTATTACAACCTTGGGCATTGTGTAATCTTTAGTAGCTTGTTGTGCGTGTCTTAACACTACAGGAGGAAAATTGAGTCCCTAGAGGATACTGGAGCACCTAGTGAGAAGGAATACTTTGAACTGATCTGCTGCGGGGTGCCAATGGTATTGCTGCTGTGTTTGTGAAAAACTGGATTCATTGTAGTGTATTGGTATGGAGGCTCTGAATGCTAAAAAGATATGGTGTCAGTCATGATTTTAAGTAGCGTTATCCATGTATGGTAAATTCATTGCAGATGCTATGCTGTGACTTGTAGTGATTCTTTTCTTACTGAAGGAACTGTCCATCTGTGTTGACAACCTCCATGAACAGCTTGTATCATTGCATTATCTGGCCCCTTACACAGGCATTCCCACAATAGCACTGTGTTTCCTGCTGTGAATTTGGTTACAGCTGATGTAAAATACTGAGGGACTGTAGCAATAACTGTCTCATGCCATAAATGCCAAAAATGATTAAATTGGAAAATGATTACGTTTTATTGTGCTTTCTCAGCAGTGAGGAGGTAATTGTTTAAAGCAGTACCAGTGAAATCATACTTCATATCCAAAGTTCCAAACTACCCTTACCCTTAGTGTGCTAGATTTTTTTTTGGAAATCCTTTTGTCGAAATGCCAATAAAGGTTGTGTCTGCATAAAGCGTTCCCCTCCCTAGCAATCACTCTATTAAAATGACTACAATCAGTAATTTAGTACTTACTATTTAGAGTGCTGGCATTTGTCAGGGTAAAATATTTGAAAATAATTTTTCTGAATTTAGCTATTGTAGCAAGCAATCCTCCAGTAATGTTTAAAAAGGTCTAACATGTTTAGCTTGATTCAAATGACTCATATCATTCACAAAGTCAGTAATTTAATGAGATGAAGTGAATAACCACATATTAAAGCTGGTGCTCTCTACTTTAAAATCATAATCATTGTTTTCAAAGCCAGTGAGCTGCAGCACTGATGAAACAAAACAAAACAAAAGATTGTGTCAAAGTCCACGTACACTGATCAGCCACAAGATTAAAACCACCTGCCAAATATAGTGAAGGTCACCCTTGTGCTGTCAAAACAGCTCAATCAAACTGATGTCACTTGGATTCCCAAAGTCAGTGTTTTTCAGCACATTTCCCAGAGTATCACGCTCCCTCCACAGAAGCTTGTCTTCTTCCCCCACAGTGTATCCTGATGCCATCTCTTCCCAGGTAAATGGTGCACACTAGTGATGCGCGGGTCGGCCCGGAACCCACGGGTCCCGCGGGTCGGGCGGGCCGGGTCAATATTTTAATAACATTTAGCGGGTGCGGGCGGGTTGGGCCAAACTGTGGCGACATTTAATTGCCATGAAATTGCGAATAAAAAGAACAATAGGCTATCGGCCACTTGAGGGCTCTAGACATACAGCCTAGATAATATGCTCTTGTCAAATGATGTAACGCTACCTTTGTGCGTGGCTTAATCCTCCACGGTTAGACTAAGGATCTAAAGGTTGAATGATCGCTCATCTTATAAATCGTTCTGCAATCAGCACCGAAATATTATATAGTAGTAGTCATTTTTTTGACCTGTGGGTCCAAACAACACATAGACAAAACATTTTTCCGCCACCTTACAGTGATAGGCATATCACGATTCTTATTCAAAAATAAAATCTACTTGTTGAGGTGCTTCCGTTTATCAGCTGCGCGTTCTCTAACAGCCGAGCATGTGCTGCCATCGGCAGTAAAGACACTTCTTAGATATACATTTCTATAACACCATTCTATTCACATATCACCCAAACGAATAGGTAACTTATCATTACTGGAGCATGTATGGTCATAAACTTAGTCTTGCTCTCATTAATTACCATACCATGAGACAAAGAATAATCGAGTAAAACTCCATGGTGGCCAAAGCAGTCCTCTGCATCCCAGCAACTAGCGCAATAAGCAAGCAAACCTTCAATACGGCTGGCCGTGTCCAGGAAGCGCGCCGTAATTGCTAAAACCCTGGCACTGTTGACGCAATTTTGTTTTTGCATAGTTATGGAAAAAATACGCCTAGGCCTACTTTATAAGCTGTGTTTAAAAAATTGCCTAAAAGCCCCCCCCCCCAAAATAATCTTGAAATAAATATATGTGGAATAAAATTTCCTCGTAGGCAGGATATCGCAACACTGGACAACACTGGACAACATGGAGCTTCCGAACTACCTCAGTGAATTCAGCTCGAGTGATGGATGAGTCAGCCTCTGAATCCCCAGCCTCTGCTTCCTCTACGGAAGGCGTATCAGTGGGATTGAGGAGGTCCTCGAAGTATTCCTTCCACCGGCCGACAATATCCCCAGTCGAAGTCAACAGCTCCCCACCTCCACTGTAAACAGTGTTGGCAGGGTACTGCTTTCCCCTCCTGAGGCGCCGAATAGTTTGCCAGAATCTCTCCGTGGCTGACCGATAGTCCTCCTCCATGGCCTCCCCGAACTTTTCCCATACCCAAGTTTTTGCTTCTGCCACCACCCGGGCCACAGCACGCTTAGCCTGCTGCTACCGGTCAGCTGCCTCAGGGGTCCCACAAGCCAACCAAGCTCGGTAAGATTCCTTCTTCAGCTTGACGGCATCCCTTACTTCCGGTGTGCACCATCGGGTTCGGGGATTGCCGCCACGACAGGCGCCGGAAACCTTACGGCCACAGCTCCGAACAGCCACGTCAACAATGGAGGTGGAGAACATGGTCCATTCAGACTCAATGTCTCCAGCCTCCCTTGGGACCCGGTCAAAGCTCTCCCGGAGGTGAGAGTTGAAAACCCCTCTGACAGAGGGTTCCGCCAGACGTTCCCAACAGACCCTCACAACACGTTTGGGCCTGCTAAGTCTGTCCAGCTTCCTCCTGCACCAGTGGATCCAACTCATCACCAGGTGGTGATCAGTGGACAGCTCAGCCCCTCTCTTCACCCGAGTGTCCAAGGCATACGGTCCAAGGTCAGATGACACGACCACTAAGTCGATCATTGACCTCCCCCAGTCCCCAGTCGGAGCACTTTCTAGTACCCTTCCTACGGACTCCAAGAAGGTGGGGTACTCTGCACTGCCATTTGGCCCGTAAGTCGAGATGACAGTGAGGCACCTGTCCCTAACCCGAAGGCGCAGGGCAGCGACCCTCTCGTTCACCGAGGAAAACTCAAACACATAACGGCTAAGCTGGAGGGCTATAAGCAAACCCACACCAGCCCGCCGCCTCTCACTTCAGGCAACTCCAGAGTAGAGGAGAGTCCAGCCCCTCTCAAGGAGTTGGGTTCCAGAGCCCAGACTGTGCGTGGAGGTGAGCCCGACTATCTCTAGCCGGTACCGCTCGACCTCCCACACAAGCTCAGGCTTCTTCCCCCCCCAACGAGGTGACATTCCATGTTTCGAGAACCAGATTCCGTGTCCAGGGATTAGGTTGTGGGTTCCCCGCCCACGACCGCCACCCAAAGCGCAATGCATCGGCCCCTTCTGAACCCTCCCGCGGGGAATGGGCCTACGGGAAGGTGGACTCACGTCGCTCATTCGGGCTGTGCCCAGCGGAGACCCGACCACCAGGCGCTCGCCTACTAACCTCAACCCCAGGCCGGCTCTAGGGTGGGATCCCGGCGACGCCAATACGGGCGACGTTAACGTCCTTGTCCTGTTTATATTCATCAGGGGTTTTGGAATCGCTCTTAGTCTGACCTGTCACCTAGGACCTGTTTGCCCTGGGAGACCCTACCAGGGGCAATAAGCCCCAGACAACATAGCTCCAAGGATCATCCAGGTACTCAAACTCTTCCACCATGATAAGGTGGCGATTCAAGGAGGAGGAAAATGAAAACTAACTCTTCAATTACAGTTCAAGATTTCTCTATAGACCTTGACGCGTGCCGATATGATATAATAAACATTATTTGCAGCATCTGTGCATAGTTATAATGTTTTGGCTCATTTGTTTTTATACAACGGGCGGTTCACCTCACCTTAATCACCAGTAGATGTCATACCTGAGTGCTGTTCATTTGTTTTCGTGTGAGATTCTACAGATTGCTTACTAAGCTCAGTTTTACCCCCCACCATAAAGTGGAGTGGGGTGTTCAGTGAGGAAGCTTGTCTGTCTGGATGAGTGGGGACAAATTTTCTGAAACTACTTTCACTAAATGAATGAAATTATTTGTGTGTATGTTACTAGTCATGATCTCGACCGGGTGCAAAAACATTATTGCCTGCAAATAGCATATTTTGTCTTCCAGTTACCTTCATTTGAAAGAATGTTATGTACAATTAAAATATTTTACGCCTACATTTTAAAATGACTTTACTCTTCCATTAAAAAAAAACTTTAATAAGGAGTTACTGATGCACAGGGGTTTAAGTGTATGTCCTTTAAAATACATAGAAAACACTTTAGCAAAGAGGTTTGAGAGACATAGTATGGTGCTGAGGATGAGAGCATCTTCTAACTGCCTGTGTAATTCAGAATAATTTCACTCACTGTACATATTCTTTCACTCTGTGTTGCCACTGCATGTGCCGTTCTTCCTCTCCTGAGTTTTGGTGACAGACAAGGGGACCTGCGACTCAGGCACACAGACAGGTGGTTAGTTTCACAAGCTTTACTGACAGTGGAGACGAAGATGTACAATCCAGCTCTTTACCAATCAGGCAGAAGGCAGTAAAAAAATGAATATCACAATTGAGGTCAGTGGACAGGCGGAGGGTTGTTAGCCAAATGGTGGAGAAACGAAGCCAGGGAGAAGACAGAATCAAGAACCAGCCAAAATAAAAAGCAGTAAACTCAAAACTAAGGGACTTGAAAACCATGAAGCACAAGAACAAAAAAAAAAAAAAAATCACGCCAAAAATACTCAGGAAACAAAAGTTTTGTCAATAACTATGAAAAGCAACAGACTGCCAAACTTTATGAGGAAATTGGGTACTGGCAAACCAATCAACAGAGTGTACTCCAATTCAGTGCGAGGAGAACAAAAAAGAATTAGGGGCGTGGTTACGAATGGGAAATGAATAACTAATTAATAAACAGAACAGGTTGGGCGGCTGTGGGAGTGAATGAAAACACAGACACGAGCTAAACAAGGGACTGACATTAACAAAGAAGACAAAAGAAATACAGAAATTACGACAAGGGGATAAACACATAAAACTCAAAAGGAAAAAAATAAACAGATAATGAAATGAGGACATATGGAGAGATTGTTCACAGCGGTCGACGCTAAATTTACTCCAGGACTAGCCTATAATGAGGTTATACCCAGTGACATGCAATCTGTTGTACATGGTTCCTGCCATCCTTAAGCACCCGGAAAGCTATCTACAGAGACTGATATCTGCAGTTTTGTGTAGTGTTTCATGAAAATGACTAAATCTGGCAGGTAGTTAGACTGGCTTATGTGATTAACTGCCATTACTGACTCACAAGATATTGCAAAATGCTCAATCAAGCTTGTATTTGACAGAACCTGCAGGCTTTTCCCTGCAATGTCTTCTGCTGACTTGGTGAAACTAAGATTAGTTTTCACTAAATTATTCATATTGTGAAATGAGAAGACCAGAGGCCTTGAACTTCTTAAATCGTCAATTGTTTTGGAAATTCTGATATGCTGTAATTTTTCCAAGTAAACGAATGCATTACTTTACCCAGAAATGTGGAGAAAGATAACAGTTATGGTGCATCTTAATGAGAAATTCAGCACACAGTTGTTTAGCGGAGGACCAGGATTGGCCTCTGCTTATGAAAGCAAAAATAACTCCCCAAGGCAGAGTCAATTCCGGTGGTTCCCAGACTCGGTTCTGGGGCATCCCTGTGCATGCTTGTCTTTGTTCCAACCATAATTGTAATCTAGGATTTATACAAGCTGTGAATTTCTGTTAATGAGATTTATTTATGTTTATGGCAGTAATTAAGCCTCATTTCGGAAGATATCCATGCATGCTATGAAGAAGAAAAAATTAACACCCATATCGTATTATAAGCAACTTCATCAAAAGAGAGAAAAAAAATGAGCCCATCAAAGTAAACAATCAGTAGGTTCCTAAATGATTAAACAGTGGACTCCTGGTCAAGACAAACTACCAACTTATTAGGCAAGCAAAACAATAGAGTCAAACCTGTTTTGAGTTAGGAGTTCAAGCTAATTATTTTGAAAGAACTCAAAACAACTGCCTTCAGTAACCTAATTTGGAGGTGACTGATTTTCTAAGTGTCTAATTTGAACTGTTCTTTCCTGAAATTGCTAGCAATATAGAAAAATAATCACAGAACATACAATAGTCTTTGATTCTTTTTGGCATACTTTTTTTATGTGACTTAAAATCTAAAGTAACCGCTTTAAACATGAAATGAACCAACAAAAACTATCATACACAGGGGTGCCCCAGGACAATATGTGGGAACCACTGGGCTATTCACACTGTTGATGATTAAATATATCGACAACAATTGTTACATTTAACTGGACTCAGTGTACTGTTTAGATAATTGGGGAACAAAATGGTGGACACTAGTTGAAATGTATGCTGAGGTACTGTACAATACACTATACGCTGAACTATGATATGCAGCATAAATATACTATACTAAACTACTCTGGACTAACACTACAAAGAATTCGAAAAAACCCACAAGACTTCCCCTTGTATAGTGTATCCTTTTATGAATTTACAAAAATGAGTGATGGTTTTTTGCACTAAGCAAAGGCTGATCGGTATCATCTCTGCTTGTTTAGATGAATTTGGTTTCCAGCTTATAATTTCAAGCCCAGCGTACGCCTGGAGTATCACGCCTGAGAAATGTTGACCTGGATTTTTTGTTGTTGTTGGTTTTTGGAACTTTGAGCTGTGCTCATTAAGCATTCCTCCTCGGGAATTTTAGACATCAAACTGGAGAAAAAAGAGAAAATAAATAGTTTGCTTTGCTTGGTTAGGCAACCATATTTATCTCTTTTGAAGAGCCACATTTTTTTAAATGCATTACCAGGTGAAAAAAGTGGCTCTCTAATTATGCTAGAGATCAGATGTACAACGGAGAATCCATGCAAAAAAAAAAAATGCTGAAAAAAGACAAGCTGAGACGCTGAGTTGGTTTAAGTCAGGTTTCAAACCGGCCCATAAAAGGGCCCAGGGGCTGCAGGTTTTCACTGAAACCAAGGAGAATCACACCTTATACAACTAATTGGATCAGCTGATCTCAGACTGCACAGTGGATAAGCTGTATCATGTGTGCTTCTCCTCATTTGCAATGAAAACCTGCAGCCTCTAGGCCATTTTATGGACTTGTTTGAGTTTAAAGGTTGATTATGGAGATTGCTTATTAAAAGCTATATTTTTTCAAAAATAATACATCCATGATGCGTTTAGAGGGGTGCAGAATAAAAGTATTTCTTTTCCATAAAAAATATATATTTAGTCTGAATTAAATAATTAAAAAATTGACGAGTTCGACAATGACTTCCTGCTCACATTGTACAAGCCAATAGCGGCCAGGGCATAGCGGGTTGTCAAATACGGTCTCTATGCTCGGCACAGCTAGGCTGGCACTGGGTAAAATGGTGGAGTCTGCAAGTCCTGCTGCAGTTGCCTCAGAGCCCTGGCGAATGGTGCGTTATCCGTCCCAGCAGCAAAGTGATCGAAGGGCAAAGATGAGAGTCAATATCAGTGAACCATGTACTCACTGGAGCATCACTTGACATTTTGTTGGCTGATCACTTGACACACTCGGTAACGAACCTGGCAAGCCGACTGCTGGAATTATTTTTTGTTGTCCACCAGTGAGTCCTCTGGTTGCCGCCATGACCAGCACCAACAACCGTCAGGCTACAACTCAAGGCAGCCGCTTCCACAATGGAGACTTAAAACAAGATCCCCTCAGACTCAGGGAAGATGTTTGAATTAGGGGGGGTTGCCAACTGAAAGTAAAAGAGTGACGTCATTTATTTATTTTTTTGTCCTAATAGCTCTGCATGAGGGCGTAATGACAATGTTGGTCTTGGCAACAGCGGTCATAGCAACTAAGGGTGCAAACGAGTACTGGAATAAAAGAATACTCGCCATAACTTAATTGGTTATAATTTATAATTGTTTAGTTGTCCTGGGGCCTGTATTTTTTTTCATTGTTTGATCCCAAATAAGTTATTTTGTTTTGAACATGTGTCATTTAAAAAGCTATCATGCTTTGTTGCCTTATTTGTTTCAACCTCTTCAACCACAACTCCTGGTAATGCTGCCGGGATTTGCATGTCTCACACAATGGCTCACAACCCCTCCCAGTTTGATTGCGCCTGATTCACAATCAAACAACTTATTATTTGAGTTAACAAGACCAATACATAATCGTATTATGATTTAGAAATTATTAATGAGGAAATGACCAAGAAACCACCGACATAAGACATTGAAAACGCACACGTAATTATAGGGATGATAAATACCCCCCTTCTCACAAATAAAACCCTCGAAGATATAATGGTGAGCCCCCTTTTAAAATTGTTCTGGAAAAAGCTTAAAAAAATTAAGATTGGATACAGAATTGTTTCCCTATTCCCTTTCTCTGAATTCCATCTCCCATTTCAGCATTTTTTTTTTTTTTACATTTAGCAGAGACATAAAGCAGAAACATCTTCCTGTCGCGCTCTATAAAACATTGGCGCAGAAGGACTTCACTTAAATTGTGAGCCTACCCAGATAACATAGCAGAGTTGGCAATGGTTGGCATCGTCAGAGTTGGAATTCCATCTTTGGGCCAACACTGAACCAACGTAAGGCAAACAACCAAATAAATATGTCGGGCAACTAACATTGGTTCAGTGTTGGCCCAACGTTGGAATTCTACCTGAGGTTGTTTGGTTGGCCTGCAAAACACAAATGAATACAAAACAAGCAGTATACAACATACAAAAAAAAACAAAAAAACAAAACAATGAGCACCGAAAACCACATACTGTTTATGTCAGTCCGAAATAAGTGAGTTTTTTTAGTGGGAGGTCCAAATGTTGGAGAACAAGCAGGTGTTCAGCTATTCGAAGGTTAGCCCCATTTAGCTAGCTATTATTACTATTATTAATATTACTATTATTTCATCATCATTTTTATTGTTATTGTAATTAAGTTGTGTAATTATTTGATTGCAATTACTTGATTATTAATTGTTGTGTAAATAAATATTATAACTGTTACTTGCAGACTACATCCATAGCAGACTCCTCTTTATATTCAGATTTTAATAATGACCCTAGGCCTAGGGTAAGTAGATGTACCATCAGCCATGCCACCATTTGATCAGCTCCAACTGTGTGGCTGATGCTAAGCAGGTGTGGGCCTGGTTAGTACTTGTATGGGAGACTAATCCCAGTTGGTGGGCCAGTAGGTTGCGATCTTTCCCTCCGGTAGAATATACCTGAAGGAGATGCCGTCTTTCAGATGAGACGTTGAACAGAGATCCTGACTCCCGTGGTCATTAAAGATTCTATGACACTCTGCAATAAGAGTAGGGGTTCCCTGGTGACTCTTTCGACCTGTCGCCCCCGGTCTAATTGGCTGTGCAAATTGCCCTCTCTCAGCCCCCTGGGCTCTCTTGAAAAAGAGATTTCAATCTCAATGGGACTTCCTTGGTTAAATAAAACAAAAGTGTATGGGCTAAATTTAAAAGGAAATTAGTTTTCAGTTGGTAATTGGATATAAGCCAACGTATTGCCAACCATTACACATACGTTGGCAACACAATGTTGGCCCAACGTGTCCCCAGCGCCCAAAATGACGTTGGCCCTTTGTTGGCGTGTGATGTAAGGTCAACGTCTATGACTACGTTGGGCCAACTCCGGCATGTTATCTGGGTAGCTATTATGCGGTGTTTTATGAGCTACATGAGTTCGTCGGCCCCAATAATAAACAAATAAGCCTTGGACAAATTCCTACCATTTCAATAAAGCAATTAATTGCATTAAATGACAAAATTTTTAATTCAATCAACTATCCTTAATGAATGTAGCTTGTTGAATGTAGTCAGTTTTGCCAACCACCAGGCAGCAGACTAATCCCATAAAAGGCGAAAATAATCGTTCCCTTAGGGATCATCATCAGCATTCTTAAAATTCTCCCAAAGCGGCGGGGTTTTTTTTTTTAAACATCTTTTTTACAGCGGGTACGTGAAAGCCATTCTCGGGTTTTCGGAAATGAGTGCATTCTGTCACACTGTCACTCTGTGTCGCGATGACTATGCCCTCTGAATGGTATTCCTTATTCCTGGAATTTAGCCGATCTGAATAAATTTTACAACACTGTCCTTGCAGAGTGTTAATTTCTAACTGCAGACTCACAAAACATAGCACTGACTGGAGTTACTTAAAGCATCGCTAACACACGTAATGAATCAGAGTGCAGGTCTGACAACTCATGCTGACCAAGTTGTTTCTTTTGCCTTTTCCCAGTTGCTAAATCCCCCTTCAGCAAACGAATTGTCACTGAGGTTGTGCTGATAAAGAATGAGGTTGGTTTCCTTAACACAATGCAATCCTCGCCATTTTCAAACAAACCTCATTGAAACGATCTGTCAAATCACACCATGATTCTCTTCTGCTACATTGTTTAGCCTCTCTGGCAACCGCCAAAATGCCCCTACATGCTGTCTGCACTCCAGATTTTGCACTTTGACCTGACGTGATGACGATTGTTGTCAGGTTAGAGAAATTAATTTATCTATATCGAATAAAATAATATTTAGGCTACGTTTCAATACCTTTTTACAGGAAATGTATTACAAATTGTTGTCAAGAAGCTGCATATTTAAAAGTTGTTAATGTTTACACATTGTCTGTGTGCTCATACTCTCTACCAACAGGGGCTGCTGTAGCATCCTCAGCACCCACCTTCTCGCACCCATGCTCAGACTCCAATGTCCCCATCCTCCCCCAGGCTGCGGGAAAAGCTTTTCTGGAGGTGCGAGTTGAAAATTGTTTGGACAGAGTCCTCTAATGAATGTTCCAAGTCAACCCTTGCAACATGTTAAGGTTTACAAAGTCTATCTGATAGTGTTCCTCGCCATCTGATTCAGCTCACAACCAGGTGGTGATCAATTGACAGCTCTGCTCCTCTCTTCACCCGAGAGTCCAAAACATATGGTCGCAGATCTGATGACACGATCACAAAATCAATTATTGACCTTTGGCTAAGGGGGCTCTGGTGCTAAGTACACTAATGAACACCCTTATGCTTGAACATGATGTTTGTTATGGATAATCCATGACCAACACAGAAATCCAATAACAAAACACCAAAGGGGTTCAGATCAGGAGGGCCGTTTCTCCCAATCACTCCCCTCTGCGTGCCTCCGTCATTGCCCATGTGAGCGTTGAAGCCCCCCAGTAGAACTATGGAATGCCCAGTTGAAGCCTTTTCCAGGACCCCGCCCAGAGACTCCCAGAAGGCTGGATACAATGAATTGCTGTCAGGTGTGTAAGCACAAACAACAGTCAGAGCATTCCCATAGCAGCCTGCAAGTGCACTGAGGAGACCCTCTCATTAACCCAGGTAAACTCCAATACACCTGCACTGAGCTGAAGAGATGTAAGGATCTCCATGCCTTCTCGCTGCCTCTCACCTTGGGCAACTCCAGAAAAGGAGAGATTCCAACCCCTATCAAGGAGTTTGGGTTCAGAGCCAGAGATGTGCATAGTCGAGAGTCCAACTATATCTAGCTAGTACTGCTAAACCTCCTGCACTAGCTCTGGCTCCTTCCTGCCAGTGAGGTGATATACCATGTCTAAAGATCCATTTTCCATAACGAGGGCCCAGAGCGCCAGGGCCTCCGGCTTTGTCTGCCTTCCGGTCTATAATTTGCACCTGTCCCCTACTCCTCGTGGCTGGTGGGGTCCACATGGACATGGAGCTGAGCCTTGCTGGTTCCTGGGAAAAAGCCGGCCACAGGGCGCTTGCTTACAAGGTCCTCTCCCAGGCCTGGCTCCAGGAGGGGGCCCCTTTGTCCCTCTTCCAGGCAAAGTTCTCGTAACTCGCAGTGAAGGCATCATAGTAGTCTAATGAATTGCATTTCGTCTGGCCCCACACCTAGGACTAATTTGCCATTGGAAACCCTACCAGGAGCTAATGCTCTAGGCAACATAACTTAAGATCCCTGAGGCATGTAATCTCCTCCACCATGATCGGGTAGTGATTCTCAGAGGAGGCACTTGCCAGCAGGGCTATTGATTTAACTGCCCGTTTTCTTTCCTAAGTACACTTTTTATGCGGAATTCATGCACGGTCCTGTAGAAAAGTGAATAATACATACATTTTTTTATGTTGTGCTGGCTCATTCAAAATTCAACATCTGTAAACACAAAATTTCAAAACTGCGTACAATGTCAGTCTTTCCCATCAACCAAAGAGGAGCAAGCTTAAAAATGTATGAGATATTTCCTTGGATTTTATTATTGCAGAATTTTTGCAGTGTATTTGTGCATCTGAGAGGTGGACTACTACTGCTGACTTGCATACAGCTTTTGACCGCCGTCCAATTAAAATATTAGGTCATTGTTTCCATTGCTCTTTGCATAGACCTTTACTGCTGACCACAGCTTCAGAGTTGTGCTCCCACTGTGGAATAATAAGGCTAACTCAGGGATTGTGTTTACCTTTTTGCTTTATAGCCTGCAGTGCAGTCTATTTACATTTTACTGAGACACACTTTTTAAAGGGTAGTAATCTGTGCAAGGCTCCCTCGAAAAGAAAGAACGTGATGCCTTCAAATTTAAGTTGACAGTCTGCACTCTTCCTACATGTTGCACCTATAATGAGATCCATGCACAAATGATTCCCATTTAAAACCATGCCACTGTCTAAATACTTACAGACCTCACTATACATCTTACCCTGTTCAGATGGACTTCTGCTTAACTGTCACTACACCCCGAACAGACCACACAGAATCTCCCGGCTCCACGCACGGCAATTACAACAAACCAAACTGTTACGATGTTGTAACTCCAGATGGCTAACAGGGTTAAAAAGCAATTCTGGATCCACCCACGAGGGATTATTCGAACGACTTATCATTTATGTCCAAATCCCCGGTTTATCAGGGTACTGCAGGCGGCTGTTTGCGCACACAGGAGTGCGAGTGGAAGAGCGGATAAGCGCTGAGAGAGGCTTTAAAAAACGTTTTTGGGATGGGGAGCGACGGGATTCCACCAGGCTCACTGCTCCTGTCTGTTGTCCTGCACCCCCCCTCGTTAAGCCCTTAACGATGGCCACAGACAGGTGTCTTGCCACTGGGGCTGCTGCTAACGCTGATAACTTACTGCCTGGTTCATACACGCATAAAACTGAAAATCAAGCTAATTAAACGGATACTAATTTAGTTTTATTACTTTTCAAGAGGGTCTGATGAGCTACTTGTAATTAAAGCAAACTCAACATTTTAAGGCTTTATTTTCATCTGTTTTGGGAGAAGTGTGGAGCAAACGAGAGCATTAAGCACCACATTTTCTCAGTTTTAATAACATCATTTAGCACCTATGGGATCACAGATCCACATTTTAACAAAGTAAACAAACAAACAATTCTCATCAAAGTCAGTTTATTTACCAAAGAAAAATAACTAATTTTCTCAGATGTGGTTTTTCTGATTGGGTCTGGTGCCACATCTATGGGGAAATAGATGTACAAGTGTACAAGTAGGACATGACTTTCATTGGCTCTGGTATAACTTCCTGAACAAGGAAAATCGATTCTGATAGGATTAGTAATTATTTGAAAACATGGCTTCTGTGTGAAGCCACAGACGTGGTGGATTTTCCCATACAGTGGAGCCTATTGCCCCTTGGTGCTTAACGCCCCTGTCTACCCTCATACCCACTAATAGTTTCATCTGTTTGTTGATTGAATCACACTGCACCAGTTGTGGGCCGTGTTGAATAAAAGTTTTTACATTAGTCAACTCTTTCATTGCTATCTTTCTGGGGACATTATGAAAAAGAATTAAGTTGGAGGAACAATAACTGATTCTAAAAAAATAGTATAAAAACTTGCAAAGCCACTTCATCCGCTTGGCCAAACATGGCCAAAATTGAATGTGGCCTCGATTTTCACCCCATATACATGCATATAAAATAAGAAAAGGATCCGTGAAAACCTGAAGACACTAGAGTGCTGACATGGCAAAAAGTTTACCGACGCAGGGACGCACGACTGACCCTCTGCAGCTGTCTTGCTACCCTTTTAAGAAAGAGATAATAGTATACCACATGATATCAAACCTGCTTTGTGTGACGTGATATGAGATTTTATTGTCTTAGTTTGCACCAGTGTGAGAGAGGGGTACGAGAACTACAGGATGTGAAACAGAACTACACTTCAGAAATGGTAATGTTATTTTTGCATTAAAACCCCAAGCCAGGCGGCACTGAACGGCACAGCTTAAAAAACAGTGTTCCAGGAGACACGTAGCGTTTCAGTTGTTAAAAGACGAGCTCCGATTTACAGAGCAGGTGGAGCAAATCTTCAGAAGCCACCAGTGGATTTGTTTGTGAGAAGAAGAACTCGGTGAAACTAAGCATTTTCAGGCACTTTCATTTCAAGGGCTGACAACTGTTTTTGCGTTGCTTAGATACCAGCCATCCAAATCACCGCCAACAGTCGTGCTCTCTCCCACTCTCCCTTTCTGCGGCTCTACCTCTATATCTCTCTCTTCCTCCCTCCTTCTCTCTCCCTCCTTTCTCAACACCCTCCCTCTCTCAGTCCCGCTATCTCTCTCTGTCTCTCTCTGTCTCTCTCTCTCTCACCCCCCTTTCATTTGCTCTCTTTCTGTGAGGGCATGAGTTGGGTTTTTTAATCATTGGTTGCTTCATTTTTATTTGAAGTTCCATACTGTTCTTCAATATTTTCCTAACACTCATTATTTGCCCTCCCCATCGAGCTCACTCATTCTCTCTTCTATCCCCCTTTGCTTTCTAATTAATGCCCTCGATCTCACTATACCCAGCCCTTTCTCTTTCTTTCATACTTGTTCTCTCCCCCTTTCTTTTTTGCCTTTGGCATCAGTACAGAACAGCAAAAGGCCCTACTCTCTGGCCCAAAGGATATGTAGCACAATGAGTGAGAGGGCATTCCTGACCTTCGCTTTCTTTATTTGAGTTAGAGGAGAGATCCTGAGAGTATCTTTCATGTCCAGGTTTTAACAGGGGGACCTTGGGGACCCCTGGGGGATAGGGTTGGGCGTAGTACTGTGCACTGCCTGAAGCATATTTTTACCCTGCACTGGGGTATAGATCCTCCATGGGCTGTTAGTTTACTAGTACATGCCGGCTTTGATGATAGAATTCTTTGGATGCTTGCAAGGGGACATTAACTGCACTTATTAATGAAGAACTCCACCCTCCTAATTGAATGCTATCATATTGCGTCCAAGGTATTTGAGAGCACTGGAGCCATATCGTATTGGTCGAGAAGCAGGTGTATACCCAGGACAGTTCTCTATTCCATGACAGGGCGGTGACATATTGTATAATGTCATTGAATGATTTCCATTGAATGTGCTGCAATGAGATCGATCTTTAGTAGTTGGTGATAAAATAACTACGAGAGGGTGCTGTTATTGCTATTGGCAAAATGAATAATGGGCTGTAACGAGGCACTGGTGCTCGTGACTCAATGCAACAGGAGATAGGAAAACAAATAAAAATTTGGCGGTCGCGACTCAGTTTTTAATCCAACACTCATTGTTTTGGAATGAATTTTATCCGAATGGGACGTTTTTGGCTGAATACCGTAGCATACGGTTTGAGTCCTATGCCTGGAATAATGACGTCTATTCTCCAGACTCCTCTGGCTGTGAGTCAACAAATATTATATCCGTCTTTGACTAAAATGTAAAAGCAGTAATAACATTTAATTCATAAAGGCAATTTGGCTGGCTCACTGGGAAAATGGCCTCAACAGACTCAAAGTTTATTTATGAGCCCGGCTTACAGACATGTATTGACTGAATATCAGCCACTTGCTTCACTGTCTTTAATTATCACTTTGCTTAGAGGGTGTTTTACAAATTGGAGAAACCTATTTATCTTCAGAAAGGCTAAAGGCATTCCAATATATTTCCATTTTGTCTAGTTTTATGTGTAAAGGGAGGTCCATATGTGACTGCATACCACTACTTGCTGGGGGTAAATATCCTTATCCTATAGGAGCTGCGTCACGATTACTGAGCATACTCAGAACTTTGAAAACTGTTCAGTCGAACAAGAACTCAAAAGAAGTGAACCCGCCCAATTGCTAGTCAAAATCTGATTCCATCATTGCTAATCCCTCATCATTTTGCATTGTATTTATATATTTTAGTTTCTCAGGCAATATGCTCTTCAATATGAAATTTGAGGATCACAGATGTCATAGAAAAAGAATATCTCTTTTTCTATGATGTTCATTGGCAGTTTTCAAACCATTTTATACTCTTCATATTCTTCAGCTAAAGTAGCCCTTTGAATCCTGAAATTTCCATAGAAAACGTAAGAATGCGAAAACCATAATGCCTGGGTCACTAAAACACCTAAATACAATGCAAAATGATAAGGGATTAGTGACGATGGAATTAGATTTTGACTGGTAGTCAAGTGCATTCACTTTGTTTGATTTCTTGTTAGTTTTCACAGTTCTGAGCATGCGCGGTAATCATGGCAGCTCCTTCCAAGCTTAGCGCCTGCATGTTATTTTGGGGTGTATTTACATTCACATTGATTTGGACCTACAGCCCTTTAAAACTTTGTAGCTGTTCAACTACTTAAGGAGATCACTGTATTTGATTGCGTTTGTTTGACTTGCAAATACATTTGTTATTGTGTAATTGTTTGCTACTATGCTTGTGGTTTTGAGATAGGCCATAATCAGTAAATGCCTGAAGGTTTGTATTGCATTTATAAAAACAAAACTCAATGTTCTACGTCCAGTGACCTTTATATTATTGTCCAATAGCTTTTACATTGGCCCTGTTTAATTCAATAAGAGCTCCTTATTTCCACAGACTCTCGCATTAATAGGTTTTATCTCCCCAGGGGATGGTATAAAATGTCCTAATCATGTTTAAACTATATTTCTCTTCCCTCTTCAGTCCTTTTGTGAATACACACACATACACTCTCACATGCATGCAGGCACACACATGCACACTCGCTGAAACAGGCAGATGCACATCCACTTATACAAGCGCATACACCGTCAGTCGCGCACATGTGCGCACACACACACACACACACACACACACGTGTACTGAAACGCTTATGGGTATTCTCACAAGCACAACGAAACACACAAAAATGAGTCAGGACCATGTCATATAAGTGAACATATCATCAACACCCAATCATTTTCTTCGTCTATGGCAAAATGATAGGTGGTTTACAATTTCAAAACCAGATGGGCAAAAGACAAGTATGTCAATCACAGTTGGAATTTGCATGACCTAGATCCTGTCTCTGATGATCATTAGTAAACTTTGAGCTGGTGTGATACTACAGCTAAATTTACCTCAAATAATTTTGAGGTAGTTTCATAGGACATTCCTGACACACAATAACTGCCACAGATTAACAAAAGAAATGTGTGTGTGTGTGTGTGTGTGTGTGTGTGTTTTTCAAAAAGAAGGAAAATGGGTTTATATTGTCAAACAGGGATTACCTGTTTTTTCCATGACACTCAAAATCGCCATCACTGTCTCTGGAAACATATCCTGGTACACTAAATAAATACTTTATGGCATAAGAATATTCAAAAAGAACAAATTAAATGAAAAAAAAAACAATCTGCTTGTTTATTACACCAATTACACAGCAAATTGCTTGTAATCAAATCAGTTTTTTCAGTGAATGTGACATTTCTTTGTATGCACTGAAGCACCCCTCAAGCAACTCAGCATGTGAGAGTAATTTGCGAAATGCTGTGTAATGATCTGAAAGATGATCTGTATGCTTGTCTCTTACCTCTTGAAGGTATCTTCTCTGACTGTAAAAATAAAGCCATGCAGCAATATTAGTGAGTGGAACCCAAGGCCATGTATGAACATATAAAGATTTATTCTCTGGTCTAAAGGCACAACTAGACCATTCCTTGTTTACATGGAGAAACTGTTGGTGCTGAGGGGATTTGTTTTCTAATTGTTTTGGAGAACAATAAATAAAATATGGAAAAACTCGGCCAGCCATTTTATAAAGAACCAACATCTGGCCTATTCTTTAAACAATAAACAAACAACCAAAAAAAAAAAAAAAACCTGAATAACAGGTTTGCATATTTACAATTCCCAGGAGGAGGAGGAGGATGTGTGTTCAGGGATCGGGCTGTGAATCGTCTGCATACTGAAGAAATGCTTAATTGCGTGGCTTCAGCATTGATTAAATGTCCTTCTATTCAGTGCATTTTTTTAAATCTCCTATTAGAGTACTGGGTCTGCCCTGACCGCCTTGGTGAGACAAGCCTTGGTGAGCTGGAGCTCTGGTTCTGACCTAACACAGTAAAGCAGGGGTTCTCAACCTCATCCAAAATGGCTGGTGTGGGTGCAGGCTTTAATTCTATCAATGCAGTTTTACAAATCAACTCAGGAGCAGGGATCCCCAAATCTGACCCTGAAAGCAATTCTTACCTTTCTGGCATTTTTACAATTTTCTTTTGTAATCTTAAAATGCTCCTACTTAGCGTATGGCACACTGAAAAGTAAGAGAAATCCACCAGGTGTTGAAACTCTTCAATATTCAATTGTCATATATTTCTGATAAAAGTCTGGCCAATCATTTTCTTCAGTCCGAATAAAATAATTTGCTGAGCTTCCTGTCTGTCATCCGTCGCTGCGTCCCTTCCAGTTGCCTTCCGCTGTCACCACTTGCGAGTCACGCACCACACTGGCAGAGCAGCAGAGCGGTAGAGACAAAACAGGTACTCAACAAAGTTAGCCTGCCAATAAAACAGCTGCAACTGCTCCTAATTTAATGACTAACATTCCCGGGATAATTCTGGGGAGGTAAGACGTTATGACAGCAGTTTTGCAATAAAATATGTTTGAATTCTGCCAAAAAACGACGCATCTGACTGTGAACAAACAGGTGCTGAAATGCTATAATTACTGCTAGCCTGTAATAACGTTCATGGTAGTTCGTCAGACGTTACGAGGGCATTTTATTTTATATCACGTATAGAATTGAATATTATTTAATTACTGTTGGTTACTTCTCACTAACCGGTGCCTCTGAATATAACTCCATTGCCCCGTTTCAAGATGCATTCACACCGGACACAAAACAAATTTTTCGCACAACAGATTACATTCAAAGTCAATGCAAAGACGCAAATACGCGCGAGATTCGCGTCATTGCATTGTCTTTGAATGTAATCTGTCGTGCGAAAAATTCGTTTCGCGTCCGGTGTGAAAGCAGCTTCATTCAAGCTGCTCTCTTTCTCACCGCGTGCGTCAGGGGAGGAGGGGAGCCTCTGAGGTCAGGCAGGGGGAAGAGGGAGGGACTTTGGAGAGAGCCAGAGATGTTCGTGTTCAAATTTTTTACTTAGTGCTGTGCCACATGCCAGGAAGGTAAGAATAGCTTTAAATCCAAATCTAGCCCTAGCCCTGTTGAATGCATCTGCCCCCTGAAATGGCGACCATGCACACACTGATACATTTTTGCATGAGTTATCTGCGTCATCAACAACAAAAATAATCACACTTATGGAAACACTTATGGCATTAAATCCTCATTCAAACCGAGAAAATGGATGCACATCTCACAAATGCATGGATGGGACTTTGCCCTGCGGATGGCAAATACTCTGTCAGCTGTACCTGATGAAGTGAAGAAGGCGGAAAGAGCCAAACGCCTAGCTTTTTAGATTTTTAACTGCGCTCAGTGCATGTACACAGGTAAAAAGCCTGATGGATTCAATCTGACCATTCTCGTTTATGTTGCATGGCCATGTATCAGATTTGTGTTCGATGTTGCACCGCGTATGAAAGTGGCTCAATTCTGATTCGAGGATCTGATATAAGATTGGATTTCTGTGTCCATACAGCCTTGTAAACATTAGATCTGTATCACAATAATGCAAAAAATCAGATTTGAGTCAATTCAGCCTAGTAATTTGAACATAGTCTTTTTAAGTCTTTGCTAAAGACTTAAATCTGTAGAATCAGGTGTGTGACTGCACGGCTAGAATGACAGCCTGCTTGGACACCAGCTCTTTCTGTGTAAGGTTGACTACTCCCTCTGCTGTACCAGTGTTCCTCAGTGCTTGTTTTTGGCTTGTTCGTTGATGCCAAACACACGGAAAAATGCAAACCGGAGAACTTCTCAGATTATGAAAAGATGAAATTTGGCTGCTCTAGCAATCTGTGATCACTCCCACTGCAGTCAAAGGACTAGGACCTTTGATATGCTGATTTTCTATGATCAAAAATAAACCCAGCTCATGGTCTTACTCTCTGGAGATGGTAATGACTGTTATTGACGTAGTGTGGCAGAGTGCAGTGAGGGTTTCTGAGGAAGTTTGGATTAATTGGTTAAATGGGTAAATGAGATTAAAGCCAGTCAGGTGTACTGGCTGGAGGACATTCAGTAGACAGTAGTGGTAACAACAACAATAATAATAATAATAATAATAATAATAATAATACATTTTATTTATAATGCACTTTACATTAAAGGAAATCTCATAGTGCTACAGGTTAAAAGCATAAAATCTACAGTAATTATATATTTTAAAAAAAGATTTGAGACAACTAATGGAAAGGAAAAAAAAAAAAAGTTTTGCTAAAAAGGAAAGTTTTTGTCCTTTTTTTAAACCTGTCTATGGACTGTGGTGCCCTCGGGGTGTCAGGAAGGGCATTCCACAGCCGAGAGGCAGCAGCACAGAAAGCTCCATCTCCCATGGTGCTGAGTCTTGTTCCGGGCGTGTGGAGGCAGTTTGAGCGAGTGGAGCAGAGGGAGCGTGTTGTGTTTGGTGTGGTGAGTAGTTCTTTGAGGTATGAGGGGGTATTTCCGTCGATACATTGGTGAGTAAGTAAGGGAACCTTATATTCAATTCTGGTGGAAACGGAAAGTCAATGAAGTGAGTGGAGAAAGGGGGTGATATGTTCATATTTCCCCACTCTCATCAGGATCATAGCTGCAGAGTTTTGGATGTATTGAAGCCTCTGTAGGCTCTTGCTAGGGATCCCGATGAGAAGTGCATTGCAGTAATCCAGTCTGGAGGAGATGAAGGGGTGGACCAGCTTTTCAGCATCTGGGAGGGAGAGAGTGGAGCGGAGTTTGGCAATGTTACAGAGGTGGAAAAGGAGATCTTACAGAGGTGAACAGGGCAGATGCTTGGAATTCTGGGCCCCCTTACAGAATATCAGTGTGGGCCCCACCCTCCACTTTTCATTGCCCTTTTTTTACAACTATGTATCATGATGTTATTCTTTATTTTTGTTTGTCAGTATTCTCGGCAGTGCCTGATGCAAGACACCCACTTTTTCCTTTTTTTTTTTAAGATGAACCACTCAATGGAGAGTCAGAGTATTATTATGTAAATTATGAATTATTAGTTCTCTTATTCACACTCACCACCAAAAACATCTTCAGACTGCTGGTGGTGAGGGTCTACTGCTGGGTCAGACTCACATGAAGCGGCCACGGCTGATTCTGGAGTAGCAGAGCATAAAAGTTTAATAATTCCATCTCATATTACTTTTGTAAACATTTAAAGTTTTGCTTTAAAGTGTTGCTTTATGGTACAACTGATGAAGAACTAACCTACCTAGTCTTGGAATAAACAAAATCTAAATGGGCTTCTCAGTACCATAGCTCTAAGCACACAGCTTCACTTTACTATTGTTAAGAGGAGGCCAAGCTTTGTAAAATTACCCCCTGTGTTAACAAGACTTATGCCAAAGTAAAGTAGCTAAAGTAGCAGTTTAGTTTTACAAAAGTAGTAAACACTCATGTAAGAAGACAAAAGTAATGTCAGCCCTGTCAAGCGATTATTTAAGTCTCACCTAAGGTTGACACACTGATTGCAGTCTGCATGTAGCTCGCTATCCAAAACTAGCCTGAACAGTCACTTACAGCTAGAGGGAGCAAAGTATACAGTAACCACTAACGTAAGGATGGAGGAACGTGTCCCACTGCTACCGGATTTTTTGATAGCATATTATAATGTCTGGCAAATGATAACGTTACCGATCTTTTGTGTGGATGATATAGTTAATAACTAAGTAATGTCATTATTGTCAGGTGATTATTTACACAGCTGACCGCATGTTACATTAATGTAACGTTAGCTGCTGAACAACCAGCCTGAACAGTTAACATGGCAAGCTAGTTTAATGCTTTCACCTTTCTTTGGAAAAGAATCTTGTTATGTTCTGGGCCCCTGCTCTGCTCCTGCTCGCCTCTCTCACCATTCTTTCCTTGTGTCCAGATTTGTGCGCGTGTGGTTTTTTTTGACATCATATTCTTAAGGTCTATACCCGCTATTTGCAGCTGTATTCTGTGAACCTTGCCAACAAAAAGGCACAGACAATTTTTCAAGAGAAGCACGAACCATGGACTGAACCATTTTTTAACAAGGGGGTTATTGAAATGTATTTTGTCAACATTTCATGCCTTTGTGGCTTTAACTCTGATGCATTAGTGTGAATATGACTTAGATCAATGCATAATAATTTAGTCATGGCGGCTACTGTGGGTTTTGTGGGCCCTGATGGACTATGGGCCCTTAGAATTGTCATCACCTTTCTCCCCTATACGACGGCGCTGGAGGTGGATGATGTGTGACTCAAAGGTGAGCTGAGGGCCCATTTTTACCCCAAGGTTGGTGATTGAGGAGGAGAAGGGGATTTTGTGACCAGAGAAAGAGATGCTTGTTATGAGTGATGACAGGGTCTGATGAGGAGTGCCAATCATAATGGCTTCAGTTTTTGAGCTGTTGAATTGGAGTAAGTTGTGCTCCATCCACATCTTTATCTCATCCAGACAGGTGGTGAGTTTTGATGGGGATGATGGTGATGATGATGAAGATGATGATGATGACAATGGTGATGTTGAAGGTGGGACTGCAGCTATGGCTTTGACATAGAGCTGTGTGTCATCAGCATAGCAATGGAAAGAAATTCCATGGCAGCTGATGACTTGTCCCAGGAGGATGAGGTACAGGATGAAGAGGAGGGGGCCAAGGACTGACCCATGGGGTACTCCGCAGATGACTGTATGTGGTTTGGATGTGGAGTGACCAAGGGAGATGTTTTCTCTTCATTTTGTGAGATGACTTGAACCAGTTCAGGGCAGTGCCAGTGAGTCCAATAGTGAGGTGAAGCCGGTTTAGCAGATTGTCATTGTCAACTGTATGAAATGCACAGAGCCGGCCCAAGGCATAAGCCAACTAAGCGACTGCTGACAATAAGATAATGTAAACAACGCTGCGAGAGCAGCAACGATTTCCAGAATCAAATTTTGCTGAGGGCCCCTTGGAGGCTTGGGCTGGCTCCGGAAATGCAGCAGATAGGTCCAGAAGAATGAGGAGGGAGAAAGAAACGGCATTGGATGCCATCAGTAAGTCATTAGTGACTCTGACGAGGGCCGTTTCTGTGCTGTGGGCAGACTGGAAACCGGAATGGAATTTTTCGAAGAGTTTTTAATGTTTGAAGTGGTTCTGTAGGTGGATAGTAACTGCTCTCTCCAGTATTTTGGACAGGAATGGTAGATTGGAGATGGGCCTATAGTTCAGTGTGGGTTGTTTTTTTTTTTTTAAGGAGTGGTCTGATTATGCCGTTTTTTTAAAACAGGGGGGACACCACCAGTCTGGAGGGAGTGGTTTATGACAAAGGTGATCAGGGGACCCAAGTCAGCAGTATGTGTTTTTACCAGGGAGGTTGGGAGAGGGTCCAGGGCACAGGCGGAGGGTTCCATTTCCTGAAATCACCTCTTCCTGGGTGATTTCAGGAAGGCAGTTTAGGGGGTGAGAGATGGTATATGTTGGAGGAGCAGTTTGGGTAGAAGGACCAGTGAGGGCAGAGCAAATATCTGTCATTTTTGACTTAAAGAAAGTCATGAAATTATTGCACTGTTCTTCTGTGGGGCTTGTCTGAGGGGGAGATTGTGGCTTGAGAAGATGGTTCACAGTGGATAAGAGCTGGAGTTTCCAGAACTGTGTCTGATGGCATCTGAGTAAAACTGTGACCAACGGTCTTTGAGGGCCTTTACATAGGCCTTTTGGTGCATTTTTTGATGCACAGTAAGGCTTTGTAGCGCCGCTCAAGGGCCTGCCCTGCTGCCTTTATCTTCCGAAGCTGACCTGTGAACCAGGGCGCTGAGTGGATGAAGGTAACTGTTCTGGTTTTAGAAGGGGTGTGAAGGTCCAGGAGGCTGCTCAGTTGGCTGTTGTAATAGTTTATGGCTTCCTTAGCTGAAGAAAATGTAATTGAAAGATGCTGAAGATCTGCTATTAAGAGTTCAGTGTTTATGTTTTTTATATTTCTGAAACTGATTTGGCGTTTAGGTTTAGTGGGGCCTCAATGGAGATGGCCTTATGATCGGGCACACCCAGGTCATAAACCTGCAGGTTGGTGAGTGGGGCAGAGTTTGTGATGAATAAGTCAGAGTGTGCCCCCTGGTGTGTGTAGGGAAATCTACAAGCTGCCTTAAATTGAAATAGTCCAATAGTTGAAGAATTTAGCTGAAAAGCGGCAGGAGGGGGTGTTCTTCTTCTTCTTCTTCTCATCTGAATTTCTAACAGGCTGTAGCCACACGGAGTAATGCTGCCCTTCCACAGTTCATTACAAGACATTATTCAAATTTTCTCACCATTCACTCTCATACTCATACCTATGGGCAATTTAGTGTCTCCAATTTACCTAACATGCATTTGGACTGTGGGAGGAAACCGGAGTACCCGAAGAAAACCCGCGTGAACTTGGGGAGAACATGCAAACTCCACCCATGATCTTCTTGCTGTGAGGCAACAGTGCTACCCACTTTGCCACCATGCCGCCCCTAGGAGGGGGTGTTGACATGGATGTTCATGTCTCCCAAAATTATGACATCAGCAGAGGATGTACAGAAGGTTGAGAGATTTGACATCTCTGGAATAAAGGAGGAGTTTGGTTTGGGTGGTCGGTAAATGAGAAAAACCAGCATAGGGGAGTGGGGCTTATATTTAAATGCAAGGCATTCAAATGAAGACAGTTCAGGTTGGGGCAACGGGGATAAATCCAGATCGCCGCGATAGATGACTGACAGGCCGCCACCACGACCTGTGCGGCGAGCTTTCTGGAGGTAGCTGTAGCCCGGGGGACAAGATTGTTTGTTTAAACAAAACTTGACATTTAGCTAGTATGAAAAAATACAGATAAGTTCGGCTGGGCTGGAGAAGCGGCGAACAGACAAACGCCAGCATCCTCTCTCAGTGTCTCCAATTCCCAAAAAGGGAAAATAAAGGAGAATAGAGTTCTGGAGTATCTTGACATAAGAATTTTGATGCAAAATTATTCTGGGTTTTCCTTCCATTCCCTAATTGAGAAGGTGCCATCTTTTATTCACTTGCACAGAAATGGCCAAAATGCAGACAGGAAGAAAGAAGTGGAAACACTAATGTCTATTGTCTATTTTCATAAAACCAATTTCACTACTGACCAGCTTTTCCTTGAAATGACTAAGGAGAGTGTATGCATGCTACATGCAGAAACTGATATAGTGATTTGATTGACAGTTTAGTTTAATGCCATTCACTGTTACATTCACAAAGTGATTGGGTGCCTGAGATACAGTATATGCAGATTTGATGATGGCAACAGCCAAAACCTCTTGTTTATTCCCAGAATAACACCGTTCATTTTCCTACTGCTGAGTGTTGCACCTCCTTGGCTTTCCCTGAGAGCTGATTTTTCTCTCACTTGATGTGCTCACTGATGTCCGTTTTAATCACAGCTGCTGTCATTCTTGCATTACCTCTGCTTCACTGACACCAGACCACCTGGCTCTGTGCTGACAAGCTGTTTAGAGCAGGTCAGTGCTCTTCTGCTGGCCCTTTAAATTAAAGGAATAAGCCCCGAGACGCAGTGGGTTACAGTGATTTTATAACAGCGGAGGGGCGTTCTAAGGCAGGACACACAGCTTTTATTAAACAGTTACCCTACATATAGCCCAGTAAATAAACATACAAGAAAAAATTCAACAATTTTTTGGTAATAATGCTTTAATAAAATTGAGAACTATTTGTTCTTCCACCAAGCAAGATCAAGTGGACAGAATGGTTGGCAAGCAACACAGATGCTAAGATTGCTTTTTCATTTTAGCGCCTTTACCATGTCACATCAAGCTATTTGGGCTCGTTAATGTGGATGTACTATGAAAGCAGGCTATTTGGAATGTCTCCTACGGTCTCCCGAAGGCCCCGTTAAATAATTTTACGTTCGTTTCGGTTTCGGTTTTAGAGTTTCCTTGTTCTCAACTCGCGCCGATCGGCACAACCAGCACCGAGAGTAGGGAACAAGATTGAATTTTGTCCTCCACACTTGCCTGTGTCCAGGAAAATATGTTGAATTGTGGATTAGTTTGCCTGCCGGCTTGTCAACTAGCTACCGTTCACTACAATGGATGTGGTTACCCAACATAGCCCATAAAATAAACACACAAGAAAAAAATCAACAATTTATCACTAATACTGAAATAGCGAGCTAGTTAGCAATGTAGCTAGCAAGCTAAAGTGATATCGAAGTATATAGCTAGGTAGATAGCCAATTGGTTGGCGGGTTAAAAGGCTATACTTCGCTAACACTGAAATAGCGAGTAAAAGTCCTGAAAGAAAGGTAACCTAATGAGTCAGTTGAGCGCAGAGTAGTTGGTTGCTAGGCCAGGCGTGCAGGGATATTTTGTGCTGCAGTCTGCCTCAGAGTACAGTGGGTTACACTAATTTTATACTGGCATGGAACGCGGCTCAACCAATCACATTTAAGGATGGGAAGCACCCATTTTATAAATGTAAATGACTCACACTGACTGCAATACTACTGGCCCAGCATGGAGAGAACCCATCAATCACTACCACTCATGCCCCAGGGTTGGCTGGTCTGTGAGTTATGTCTGATGGTAACCCTATTGGTGTTATGATTTGTCACTACAGATCATTATCTTGGAGACGCCGGCATCGTGTCTGCTTGCTAGCTGTTACACTAATGCCAAAGCAAGCCATTTGAGATCCATACCAAAGAATGTTCATGCACGCTGTAGATAGGCTCACCTATGCGTAATTGTTTGTCTAAAATTATGAACATATATTCACTAAATTCTTGTTATTGGGACTCAACCATAATTTTGAAGAGTAATTGACTAGACTCAGATTCGCTCCCGAAAACAGCGAATGGAACAGTGTGTAACCATTTGCATGCCAAGTTTGCATGAATCTATGCAGAATCAAGTGCACATGAGCAAGGCTTTCGCAAATATGGGATTGCCATCTAGACATGACCTTGGCTGTGATGGGGCAACACATTCTCGTCTAGACTCATCATATAGTGACGCTACCTGACCAAGCGTCAATATACGACAAAAAAAAGACTCCTTGCTGTTTTTCTTGCCGGAGATGGTTGTACTAAGTATCAAATAAAGGGTGCCAATAATTATGAAACCTTGATTTTGTTGAAATTTATTCTGAATAAAATGATTGTTATGACTTTGGTTGTTTCCATCAAAACAATGAACTTAAGTATTTCATTCATGTTGCTATATTCTGTTTCTCTACAATTATATTATTTACATTTTTTAATGTGTTATTTCTGCATTGCCAGTGAGGGGTGCCAGTAATTTTGGAGCCCACGGTATTAACGTTTGCTAACAAAAGGCTCCTCAGAGCCTATACTCGAGCCGGGTCTAGGCCTGGGCCAATCCATAGATATATGTATTTGGAACACTAGATTGCTGATGTCATATATTGTCCAAAGTGAAGCACCCGGACGCCATATTGAGGCCGCCACATTTCCAACGAGATTAAAGAAACGTGGCAAGGAAAAGAAACGTGGCAGCTAGCAGCGTCGATTCAGAGGATACACTGGAAGAATCTTTGCTCCTAAGGAACATTCTTGGGTGTGCAGTGTACATTAGATGTTGTTCCAATGCTGATTCATCTGGCTGTCTTGGGCCCTTGGTGATGGCGCCCACTACAGAGATCGCAGAGCTAAAAACTGAGCTCCAGTCCATCGAGTGGCTTATCAACAACCTCCTTCTACGACACCCGGTGTTATGTTCCCAGCTGACGTTGCTCGAGCCTGAGGGCAAACGGCGGCCTTTGGCTTCTGATGCAGCATCGGCTTCAGCTAATAAGCTCTAAGCTCCACTCCCACTTGGTCATCTGGGCGCAAAGAACAGCGTTTCGGGGATATTATGTTTTTAGTCCGATCTCCACCACCGCCGCCCTACGTGTTGACGCAATAACTTCAGTAATATTTCAATTAGAAATGTTATCTTTTGCATATAAGTAAGTATCTTAAAGAGGAAAAACTGATTCGATTTTGGACAATTTACAATTTCTAGATTGGCCACCGGGGCTAAAAACTGAAAAAAAATCACTGTTCCGCGATAACTTCAGTAATATTTCAATTACAAATTTCTAGTTTTGTACATAAGTAAGTATCATAAAGAGGAAGAACTGATTCAATTTTGGACAATACGATGTCTAGATTGGCCACCAGGGGCCAAAATCTGATTAACATGTTAACGCGATAACTGCAATAATATTTCAAATAGAAATTCCAAGGTTTGCATATAAGTAAGTATCATAAAGAGAAAGAACTGTTTCGATTTTGGACAATTTACAATTTCAAGATTGGCCACCAGGGGCCAAAAACTGAAAACAATCACTGTTTTTATCGTATCTCTGGAAATATTTGTCCGATTGACCTCAAATTAAGTGCAAATGAAAGGTCATGACCTGACGACACGATGAAATTATACCTGTTTGGTTCAAAATTTTGACCCAAGGTGGAGCTTTGTCACATAAAATTCACCATTTTTGCCATATCTTTGGAACAATTTGTCCAATTGACATGAAACTATGTGCAACTGCAAGGTCATGACCTCACAATGTGCCATATGATGACATCATACCTGTATGGTTCAATATTTTGCCACCAGGTGGAGCTTTGTGATGGAAAATTACCATTTTGGCCATATCTTCAGAACCATTTGTCCAATTGACCTGAAATTAAGTTCAAATGAAAGGTCATGACCTGAGGGGCTTTATATTGCATTGGGTCTATTCAAGGATTGGGGAATTGGAGGATTGGGGGCGTTCGGGGATATACCCCAAGCCATCGCCTCCGATGGCATAAGCCTAGTTTTATGTTATTATTGATTGCATTGCTTGACTGTTGTAATCAGGGCGTCATTGGAAAAGAGAGCTCGCTCTCCATTGGCCTTCCCTGAATAAGTAAAGGTGAAATGAAAATTGATACACCCAACTTCTTTATAAAAATGAATGGTTTCCTATGAGGCCAATTTCAAATAAGTCAATATAAGCATTAAAATGCTGAGGTGTGTGGCTGCCTTTTGCAGCCATAGTCATTGAAGGGCTGTGATAAAACGTTTTATGCATTAAGTTAACGTAGATACACAAATTTGTCACTTTAATAGAAAAAATTGCGTTCACTTGCTAGCTAGCTAATTAGCCGTCTCATTGACTTAAATTGACCGCTGACTAAAACAAATGCTAGCGATCGATAACGATCTCCAGTGAGTTACCTTGATACCCTTACCGTCGCAGGGACTGCATTGACTTAAAGTTAATAAAATGAACAAAGTGGTTAACTAGCTAGCTACTTGTAATTGACATTCAAGGATAATATTTCTTACCTGCATAATATTTAAAACAATGGACAAGTCGCTTTGCCTGTTTATACAGAGTTCCAAAAGACAAGGAGGGGAGAAAGGCTTGGCTGTTAGAAATCAGGAGAAAAAAAACCTTTCTCTATCTCCTCGATCCGTGCTGTGCAGTGATTATTTTTTGAGAGCAGTGTTATAATGGGACGGGCAAAGATGACGCCTAGTAAACGAGTAGCCAGAGTTAACTAGCGCTTCCTTTTAACACCACTGGCATTAGCCACATGATTCAGTATGAACAATTCGGTCAACGGCAGATGTGCTCAATCGGTACAATGACGTGAGAAAACCAGACAGTAATTTGATAACAGATATGGACATTCATCGACGTTGCTTATAACGGCGAAAACTTCAAAGCAATTATCTTATCAGAGGGTAATTAAAAGCTCCGGTCACCTTAACTGAACTTTTCAGCTCGCACTTGAACACCGAGTAACATTTTGATTTCCCCTGTAGTGTGCTGCTTTCCATTCTCTAAAAAAGCACATATTTAGGGAGAGAAAATTTTGCTCCGCACAGCGATACCAAAATCACCCCGAGTCGCTCGCAAGTGTTTTTGAAAATATAATTTTACAGTAGGCGAAAATGAAGGGGAGTGTACGTGCAAATTTAACTTCCTAGTGAATACGCTCCTGGAACAGATGCTTCATTTGAGCATGCCCTATCAGCAATGTAGTGTTCAATAAACATATCTCTATGGGCCAATTGCGAAACCGGGCGCGCATGAGCTGGAAAATCGTAACCCCCCCCCCAAAAAAAAAGATCTGGAGCGGAAACCTAGACTTGTGGCCTACTGGCCCGAGTAATTAGCTAAATGGATCTTTGGGACAACTTACGATGATATATACATACCACAAAACATTCTGCATTGATGCATTGATGTATAGGTTCACTGAGGGTGTAATGGTCTTGCTGAAAACTGAGCTAGCCCCAATAGCAGTCCGGTCTGGCCCAGACCCGCTTCAAGCCAGCATAGCTGGGTGACTGCTGGCATGGGAAGTGGTATGTTGACCGGATGTGGACCAGGTCTGGCAATGATGGCATCATTTATGTGATCGCATGCCACGTGTCGGCTTATTTTGTCCGCAGCCGGCCCTGCCATATATGCACTAGCTCCGGCAAACCGGATCTGGGCCACTAAAGGGCCATTCTTGCTGTATGTGGGCCAGAACTAGGCAGTGTAAAGTGCATAATGTGGGCCAGACTAATATTGCTGTATGGGTAATAAGCTAAAACAAAAAATATAGGCCAACTTGTGTTAGATCCCTCGTGTGACCTGAATGAGTTCCTCCCCTTTCCAGCAGCCTGCATGTATTTTGGTTTTTTCTCCTTTTATTGTTTCACTGTCTTGTTTCCCCCCTGACTCCACAGTGTTATGAATTGTATGGCCCACTGAATATGATTACTTTATATTCGGCAGGTAGCTGGATTGTTCCGACGCTTTATTCGCAACTAACCCTTCCAGTCAGTTTGTATCTTCTAGTTTTCAGCTTTATATTCTTTTTATGTGTGATGTTTTAGTCTTGAGCCGTGCTCTTCTTCCATGTGATCTTTTAGTTTTGAGCAATTGTCTTCTTCTTTGCACTTCGATGTTCCTTCGAGTCAGTTTATTTGGAACACCCCAAAACCTTCATTAGTCTCCTGGATTGGGACTATGTTCCTGCTCAACCAGAGCTATTCAACATTATCCTGCAAGGGCTGGTGTGGGCGCAGGCTTTCATTCCAGCACTTACACACCCGATACTACTAATCAAGCTCTTTAGCAAAGACTCTTGGGGTTGGTTAGTGGTGTCAAGTGTATAAGCACTTGACTGGAATGAAAGCCTGCACCCACACCGGCCCTTTCTGGATAAGGTGAATAGCCCCGTGCTAAACGCTTTGGTTCTATGGTCAAGCACTCTTGCCTCGGCGAGGGCTATTCACTACCTGGCTTCTCCATGGTGATGGCACTGACCTGGCACAGATATGCTCCAACCCCTCTCCTGTCATTACCTACTTAGCTGGACAGCCCCCTTCTCAGTTCTGGGCTATGGTCTTTCCCTCCATTATTACCATATTTATATAAATAAATACTCCCTTGTGGCTGTGGATTTTGCCCTAAATCGTCGAGTGGTTCCGTGTATCATTACAACGAGGACAAAACCTAATCTACTGGACTGTTTGGGGTCAACATGCAAAATTGAGGGCAATTTGTTATAGGGATAGTTAGTAGAAAGGCCTGTGTTAATTCCTGGATTTTAAATGTTCATTGAATTTTCTTCATTGGTTTTAGTCATTTTTTGCAATAGTGTGGATCCGTGTGGGTCTGTCATCAACCCCCTTTGATGATGAAATTGAAACTGTTTGCGCGCAATCAGATAGAGAGAGCAATGGCCAAGGGGTAAAGTACACTGGGCTGTCTGACTAACGGTGTAACTTCATCAATTTCTGACTGACTCACTCACTCAGCCACGGGCATCTGTGGATGTGGGGCCAGACCGTGCTGATTCAGCCAATGAGATAACAGAGTTATCTTGGGCAACACTCAAAGTTTCCGCAGTCTGGTCGAATATTGCATATACTTTCCCTGCTGATAATCTTTGGTTTCTTTTATAACTGATGACTGTAAGGTTAGATTTTATGGACCTATGGACTGTGCTTCCTGGTGTATGCTTGCCCCCATTTGTTTGGAGCAGGTGGGAAATTCTTTCATATTGTTCCTTTTAACTCAGATCAGATTTGAAAGTTTCACTGAAAACTTTTCTGACAGCGTAACATCTGATAATGTGTGCTAATTGTGATTTTCAAGCTCATTCGGAGGTAAATTTAAACTCTGAAATTTCTTTTTTTTTCCAAAACATAAACCTTTTCAAATCAGCAAAACAAACAAAAAAGACTTATAATGCCTGTCTGAAAGTGAATTTCACAAAATTATACGGAAATGTCAAACCAGTGTTATTTGCATAAAAATGGATCAAGCAAACAACTTTTGAATACACAGTGCAATTTTGCATAGCAGTCATCTGTCTCATTACCAACAATTAAGAAGCAAAATTGAAAGGTACAGGCAGGAACATGCTTCACCTGTACTTACAGATGTAATTAAATGCTTCAGTGATAGGCACAGTAATTACCAGCTAACGTATTCCTCACATCAGGCTACAACATTAGTTATAGGAGCACCTAACCTCATGATTTCTGAGTCAGAATTGAGAACACTTATATTTCTTTCACTTCAGTAGCATTTTTCTCTTAGACCGACCCGTTGTCCATCACAAGCTCCTTGTGACATGCACTAGCTTTGAAAAATAGTAAAGAAGTCTGGAGACACATCCTAAGGGACTGTATGTCGCTCAGAAATATGAGTCACAGTATAGCTTTACTGCGAATCGACATGCACTACTTTAGTAAAATAATCATTTTGATTATGGCACCAAGGGCTGTCAAAGATTTTAAAGCATTCAAAGACCTTCCAGGCAAAGCCATAAAGACACAATGACACGAAAATGAACTTTTCCATAAATTTATTTGCATCTTGATTCCATAGAAATAATAATAAAAAAAAATAGAAATAATATCTTCTTGCATTATCAAACTGAAAACAGTTCCGTTCTAGTTCCTGAAAAAGGTTTTGCTTTTAGTAAGTCATGTATCTGTGGGTGTGGTTGTCATTAAAAAAACCGTCAATTGGCAGTTCCTCTCCAATCGAGCATCCTTTCACGCCTGTTGAAATCCATTGCTGTTCTGAGTACAAGTCAACATTCAACATTTTACAGTCAATCAAACTAACTCTGTTCCCTTTGAAAACTGTCAGGAAATATGTTTTAATTGGATATATTTCAAATTGCTGAAGTTTATCCTAACTGAAATGGAATCCTTTTGTGTTTTTACACCCATTCTGTGGACTATTTGGCATATATTGAGTCTTCTAACCTTTTCTTTCATTCATTGCTTCAACACTTTGTGAAGGACAGAAACGGCATAATTAACATAATAAAAGTATGCTCCAAAATAATCAGAGTTGAGCAAAGTCTCTTGCAGTTTCTTTGGGAGACACGTTGCTCCAGAAGGCTAAAAATTATAAACCGACTAGACCATGTCCTGTCAAGTGAGATTATTTTATTACCTTCAGGAAGACGAGATCAGGCAGTCTGAAGGAAGTCCAAGTCTTTTATTCCTTCTGCCATTAAACTGTTGAATGTAGAGTACCCCTTTACTTTTTAACCTTTAACCTTTTATCTTCTTTGCTAAACCATAAAGATGGCTACATATTATTCAAATTTTAAATTTTTTTTTATTTTTACTTTTTATTTATTCATTTTTATTTTGTAAATTATACATACTGGGAATGTAATTTTAGCATATGTATGGCATTTATAATGTTTTATAATTTGCACCTTAGATCAGAATATGAAGAGTTTGTTTCCAAAATGCAATAAGTGCCAAAATGACAAAAAATTTAAATAATACAATAGAGCAATAAAGCCCTCAGCTTCTTACACATGGTGCAAAAATCTGTTTTTAGAAATTCATTCCATAAGGTGCATTATTTCATGGTCAAAGTTCGTGTTTTCCTTTAAAATGCTATTGGCACCAACACGGAAAAAACAAATTTACTCAAAATGAGTAAAATTGATATATTGTGTTTGGGAAACAAACTCTTCAATTCCTCTCCGATCGGCATCCTCTCACGCCTGTTGAAATCCATTGCTTTTCTGAGCATACGTCAACATTCAACATTTTACCGTCAATCAAATTGACTCTGTTCCCTTTGTAAATACCCAGGAGTGATGTTTTAATTGGATATATTTTACATTTCTGAAGCTTCTCCTAACTTCTGTTTCATATCTCACCTGTCTGAAACACATTTCCTTCGCCCTCCACTCTTCCTGTTTGTGCCTCTTATAGTAACAAATAAAAATCAGGGATGATTAAGGTTCATTGGTGAAAATAGATATGAAATTTTGGTATGCTCCAGCAGTATTATTTTATTTATTGATGTAAGTATTACGCATTGATCCCACATATATGACTAGACTCTGAAGACAATATAAATCCTTACAGTCCCACTTCTACCCCACATCTATCTTTTTTGGTCAGACAGAGACCATGGAACTTTTTGTCTGTTATTTTCTGCATCATTTATGCATTTTAAATTATTTTTCAGGAGTTATAAATGACTTGCTGAGAACTGCATATTTTTCACCATCCCTTGCTTCAGTAAAAAGGTCATTTTTAATGCATGTTTTAATAATTACTTCCTAGGAAATCATTTTAGTTAATGTAAGCGGCCCTGTTCACTGCTTAGACTAATTGATTAATATCTAAATTTAACTAAAATACTGTGTATGGCTATTAAAACTCCTGCCAGCAGAGACAACATATCAGATAGTTGGTGACCTCTAAATATGTTATGACCTCATGACTACACACAAAAAGGCCAAAGCATGTTCAGCAAACTACTAGAGGCCCCGGGGGTAACCACATTTTCAAGAGCCCCCCCCCCACACCCTCAACCACCCCGCTCCAAATACCATCACAATTACACTACTGCCCTGTACCACCTACACAACATCGTCCCTGCTTACTTTCCATACAATAATGCATCAACGTTCACTCATGACAGCAGTTTCATTGTATGAGTGTGATGGCACAAAATACTTTTTATGTCATGAAGAGGCTGACAAAATAACAATATAGAAATTGCATCATCGAAAAGTATAAAGACCGGCTTACTGTAGGACAACATACGGTACATCTCTCTTACACGTAACTCACACAGTTGTGCGCTTTTACACGCAAGTAAACACATACACTGCAACTGAGGGTGAGCGCCTTGCCTAATAATTCTGAACGGCCACAATAAAAGGGAGCATAAATTTTCAAAAAGACTCACACACAACACATACAACCTGCCTGTATGTATGTATGTATCTGTCAACTCACAAGTAAACACCATAAACTGCACTTCTGAAATTTGTGAACCACCACAGCAAGAATATAATTTTTTGATGGGCCAGATCAGGTCTTTCAATTTCGCTTATGTCACAATTATTGTTTTGGCTGCAAGCAGCTTGATAGCATTGTTCACAGCCAGTGTGCCTGTCAACGTTGCCGGTGGCGGCTCTTAGCAATCCCTGGATAGTCGCTGCTGCCGCCGGAGGGTTTTCAGTCTTGTCATCGGGCCTCGCAGCTTTGAAATATCCAGTCAGCTTGTGTATTTTTCTTAATAGCTCTGACTCCCGCAGCAATTTCTCTCATTTCATTTTCAATTCTGAGCTCCGCTTTCACATTTTTAGATCTTTTTCACTCCAGCAGCTGGGTAATAGCTGTGTGCGCAGTTCAAGGACTCCAGGACAATAGACACAGTTACGCACGTCATTCATTAACCAATCACAATGGCTTTAATTTATTCAAGATATTATTTCCCCCCCACTCTGCTCATGGCCTAAAACACGCACAACAGTCGTAGAACTGTATAAGCATAATTTTGTGTTTCTCCCAATGATTGTTTTGACCCCAAGCGTTGTGGTGGTCCCTTTCACGTCGTCGGCCCATGCATTAAAGCAGCACTGATCATGGACAGATGGATGTAAAGGATTCTTTGTGAAGTACCATTGAGAGTAAACCTGGATCTGTAAAGCTACACAACAAACTAGAACGGGCACTCGGTAGAGCGCATACCTTCGCCGACGCCACTGAATCCCTCGCCACTGGCGTTGGTTTCATGCCGATCGGATAAAAATTGACCGAGATATGGCCGAAAGTCGGTTTTGACCTTTTCGTGGCCTTGACCTTGACCTTTGACCCGATCACTTCCAAAATCTAATCGATTGATCCTCAGGTCATGCCAAATCAACCCACCAAATTTTATGAAATTCCGTTTGGTACTTTTTGAGTTATTCGATACACATACATACACACAGACAGACACACAAACAAACTAGAACGGGCACTCGGTAGAGCGCATACCTTCGCCGACGCCACTGAATCCCTCGCCACTGGCGTTGGTTTCATGCCGATCGGATAAAAATTGACCGAGATATGGCCGAAAGTCGGTTTTGACCTTTTCGTGGCCTTGACCTTGACCTTTGACCCGATCACTCCCAAAATCTAATCGATTGATCCTTAGGTCATACCAAATCAACCCACCAAATTTTATGAAATTCCGTTTGGTACTTTTTGAGTTATTCGATACACATACATACACACAGACAGACAGACAGACACACAAACAAATAAATACACGGGGATCAAAACATTACCTTCGTCAGCGAAGTCGCTGGCGAAGGTAATAAATACACGGGGATCAAAACATTACCTTCGTCAGCGAAGTCGCTGGCGAAGGTAACCAGGCATCAATTCACCAAGTGCCCTTGTTTTAGTTTTCCTGGCTTTTTCAAGATGCGGTATGAAAGGACACAATCTCGGACATTACCTGCAGTGAATTTTTTTAATTATGCAAGCTGTCTAATCCATAGTGAAGTCCTTAAGTATTTTGATGGTGACACAATTTTCAAGGTTCACTTCATATGAATGTGCACGGCCTCCAATTATTAAAGCTGACAGCCTTTGCTTAAATTCAAGGGCCTCAGCAACAATCTGAACTGTATATGACCTCGAGTCCTTTGCAATTCTGCCACCATTCAATAACTTATTGACCTCACAGCACATTGCTAGCATTTCTTCATACAAATGAGGCTTTGTGGCATTTTACTCTGCCAATAGACGCAGACAGATCTCCAAATTTCTCGAGCGGGAGGCTCTTACAGTAATTGAAAACTCTGAAATCTCTCACGAGTGAAACAGAGGCAAATATTCCGCAGCCACAGAAGCTTCTAACTCAAGACAACACAAAGTAATGGACAAGTAGTCACTGGAATGAATGATCTCATTCTTCCAAACCAGTAATGGAGAGACAGCCTAATTCATTCATGATGCCATTGACATGGGGGAAAGCTCGGATATGTGGATTAATTACCAGTTGGAAAGGAAAACAATGACGCATTCTTTTGGATCTTTAATGAATGAAAGAATATTCCCCATAATTAAACTATGATACTCCAAAATTCCTTTCATACTAGTTATTATGGAAAGAAAAAAAAAAACAAAATGAGACGATTGAATAACATGAATATGATTTTAATAGTGTTTCTGGTGTATGTAGATGTGTGATATTGGCTAAATGTTTATTTTTTGGAACTCCTTGCCAGAGAAAGATGAAGAATGTGCAGATAATCTTTGATTGAGATTCATTTTGTGATGGTATTTTTGGAAAAAAAATACCCCTTTGGTCTGCCAAATGTTCATTAGCAGTAATTATGGAAAAGCACCAACACTGACAGCAGACACATCTAATTCCAGCCTGAAAATATGATTCATAGATCATTGGCGCAATAACACAATTTTGTTCTAAAGCCATTTAATGGAAGATTCGCCGAACAACTTTGAAGATAAGCTGCCATAAAATCCAATAGAATTGAACAGAAAATACTGTCCAAACTAAGACTTGAAATTAAAATTCAAAGTGTATCAAGCATGGAACGATTTAAAACCCTAATGAAGCAGAATACCTCAATAGCTGGATGAGTTATGAGGTGAGGAAGAAAAACCCTTACACATTGGGGATAAAAACTCTTCAGTGGGAGGAAATCTCTAGAGGAAGCCTGGCCATAGTGGGGGAGTCCATCTTCCTCTGGCCCCGAGTTTTAGTAGTGATTAATTCCCATAGTCCCTGATAAGAGATCCAAGCAGGTGCATCTACAGCTCCTGGATGTGGCGATGCGTGGGCATGAATCAGAGCTAAAACGGGATCGGGGGGCAGCAGCTTGCGAGCTCGCCGTGAGGGACAAGGCTTTAGTGGCCCATGGACTCATGATAAGGGAGGGATGGGAGTCCCTGGAAAAAGACAAAAATACCACATGTACATGCATATAAGCTGATAGCTGTGAACTGACAAATTACTGACACAAAAGGTGCCAAGTGAAAGACACTGCTAGTTGCGCTGTTGAGGGATTGGATGGGGCTGGGGATAAACTACAACTGTTTGAATCCATTAAGTTCGGCAGCATCCACTGCGCATCTTTCAAAATCTTTGAGAGCTTTTCTGTGGAATTACAAACTTTCACAGAAGCATCTTCAAATATGCATTTGTCCAAATCTGTGTCGATGCAGGAGAAATTATAAATTTACATAGATATACAAAAATGGAGTATATATTCTAGATTCTGGGAACATAAATTATTTTTGATTATTTAGGCCGAACATATTTTTATTACAGTGCCGTGAAAAATTATTTGCCCCCTTCCTGATTTCTTATGTTTTTGCATATTTGTCAGACTAAAATGTTTCAGATCATCAAATAAATTTTTATATTATACCAAGATAATCTGAGTAAATAGAAAATGCAGCTTTTAAATAATGATTTAGGGAAAAAGCTATCCAAACTTACCTGGACCTCTGTGAAAAATTAATTGCCCCCTAAACCTAACTGATTAATAACCGATTTTGCCACCCTCGGCGACAGCAACGTTTGCCGGAACTGGCAATCAGTCAAATCAGGAATTTTGGCCCACTCTCCCTTGCAGAATTGTTTTAATTCAGCCATATTGAAGGGTTTTCTGGCATGAACGGCCTGTTTAAGGTCATGCCACAGCAAATGGATTTAAGTCTGGACTTGGACTAGGGCACTCCAAAACCTTCATTTTGTTTTTTTTAACCATTCAGAGGTGGACCTGCTGGTGTGTTTTGGATCATTGTCCTGCTGCATAATCCAAATATGCTTGAGCTTGAGGTCACAAACTGATGGTCGGACATTCTCCTTCAGGATTTTCTGGTAGAGAGCAGAATTCATGGTTCCATTAATTACGGCAAGTCATCCAGGTCCTGAAGCAACAAAGCAGCCCCAGACCATCACAATACCAGTGTTGGTATGATGTTCTTTTCATGAAATGCTGTGTTAGTTTTACACCAGATGTAACAGGGTGCACATCTTCCAAATAGTTCAACTTTTGTCTTGTCAGTCAACAGAAAAATTTTCCCAAAAGTCTTGGGGAATGTTAAAATGTTTTTTTGGCCAATGTGAGACGAGCCTTTGTGTTCTTTTCGGTCAGCAGTGGTTTTCGCCTTGGAACTCTCCCATGGATGCCATTTTCGCCCAGTCTCTTTCTTATTGTTGAATCATGAACACTGACTTTAACTAAGGCAAGTGAGGCCTGCAGTTCTTTAAATGTTGTTCTGGGTTCTTTTGTGCCCTCCCGGATGAGTGTTCTATGCGCTCTTGGAGTAATTTTGGTAGGCCAGCCACCCCTGGGAAGTTTCGCCACTGTTCCAAGCTTTCTCCATTTGTGGATAATGGCTCTCACCGTGGTTTGCTGGAGTCCCAAAGCCTTAGAAATAGCTTTGTAACCCTTTCCAGACTGATTGATGTCAATGATTTCGTTTTTCATCTGTTTTTGAATTTCTTTCGATAGCAGCATGATGTATTGTGCTTTGAGCGCTTTTAGCCAACTTCACTTTGTCAGACAGGTTCTATTTAAGTGATTTCTTGATTCAACAGGTCTCGCAGTAATCAGGCCTGGGTGTGGGTAGTGAAATTGAACTCAACAAATCTGGTTTATCACAGTTAATGGATGATTTAATAAGGGGGGCAATTACTTTTTCACATAGGGCCAGGTAGGTTAGGATTGCTTTTTCTCCCTCACTAAATAAAATCATCATTTAAAAACTGCATTTTCTATTTACTAAACTTGAGTTATCTTTGTCTTATGTTAAAATTAGTTTGATGATCTGAAACATTTAAGTGTGACAAATATGCAAAAACATAAGAAATTAGGAAGGGGGAAAATACTGTCTCACGATACGGACTTGCATACAGTTTGGTGTCAATGACAAAAAATCTGAACACTTTTTAAACAAATATAACAGGGGAGACCGGGCTTACTTTGATCACGGGGTTAGGTTTGTCACTCCAATTTTTTTTTCATTGCAAACACACTGACAGGAAAACGAAAATGTACACATTCAGAGATGCCACGTCTCACGCATTCGGCGTGGGTCTTACGCATTTTTTAGGCTAATTCACTGTTGTTCGTAATTATTCATTGAATGCTTAATGAGATTCTCATGCGGAATTAAAATCCTTGTGCACTGAAGTTTCCGTTTCACTTGCGTAAAGCTGCACCTCATCACAAGTAACATGAAAAGCGATTATGACTCCGGACTTCCCGTGCTTCTCTTAACTCAGGGAATGGAAACAATGCATGTGTTTCATGATCGTTTTGTTATGATTGTGTTCTGTTCTGTCATGTTTAGTCTTGTTTTGTATTATTTGTAATTATTTACTATGTTTTCTTTATTTTTTAATATCATGCTCATGTTTTCTTGCCATGCCATGTTTCCATAGTCCTGCAGTTTTATGTCTTGTTCCCATACACCGTCTTTGTTTTCTATGCCAGGATTATACCATTGGCATGCTTTGCACCTTGTCTCCCCTGTCTTGTCTGTGAGTTGGTCTAGTCCTGTTTCCCCTGTCTGAGTCTTGACCACATGTTCGGGTGATTTAGGTTTATGGTGATTAAAGCCACATGCTCATCTTTGATAGGATAACGATCGCCTAAATCACACAATAACTTTAAAATACCTTCTCTCCGCAATGCAGTGATGCCTTTGAAAAAAAATTCACTACATCGGGAAATGTTTGTATTTGACCGCCAAAGTGTGTAACCCTACTTCTTTTCGCTCGCCAAGAAAACACACACATTTCCGTGACGTAGTACACATGATAGCGATTATAGCGAATCGCTATTATAGCGAATAGCGATTTTTATGCAAATATGACACACATACATCAAGTCAACAACCATCCTCATTCAGTAGAGTCATCCAAACATCGCAATCATTTCTTCATGTCATATATGTTAGGCAATTTCCAAAAGACGACGACTTGGCTTCCTTGTTCGTTGCGCGACACGCTTATTTTTCCTTCCGGGTCTATTTTTATCAACTTGCCGACAAGGGAAACCTTCTCAATAGTTTTATCCATATCGCTGGACCTGGGGGTTCTGAAATCGTGCGATTGTTCGTATTTGTTATATCTAGCCACTACGAACATAGGAAAGTTCTCTAAAAAAAATTCTGAAAATTTAGTCTTAATTAGTGAATCCGTGAGTATGTGGCTTTAAGGCTTCTTTCTAGTCTCGTTTGCTTCCTTCACCACTCTTGATTTACTAACACTTTGTTATTATATCCCCGAACGCCGAATGGCGCTACGGGGATATTATGTTTTTGGTCCGACCGCAGCCGCCGCCACCGCAGTACCTGTTAACGCGATAACTTTAGTAATATTTCAATTACAAATTTCAAATTTTGCACATAAGTTAGTATCATAAAGAGGAAGAAATGATTCGATTTTGGACAATTTACAATTTCTAGATTGGCCACCAGGGGCCAAAAACGGGAAAAAATCTGTTTTTATCATATCTCTGGAAATATTTGTCCGAATGACCTCAAATCAAGTGAAAATGAAAGGTCATGACCTGAGGATGTTTCCCACGATGACATTATACCCGTTTGGTTCAGAATTTTGACACAAGGTGGAGCTTTGTCACATAAAATTCACCATTTTTGTTACATCTTTGGAACTATTTCTCCAATTGACATGAAACTATGTGCAACTGCAAGGCCATGACCTCACAACATGTCACATGATGACATCACACCTGTATGGTTCAATATTTTTCCACCAGGTGGCGCTTTGTAATGGAAAATGACCATTTTGGTCATATCTTCAGGACCATTTGTTCGATTGACCTGAAATTAAGTTCAAATGCAAGTCTATTTAAGGTCTATTCCAGGATTGGGGAATTGGAGGATTGGGGGCATTTAGGGATATACCCCCAGCCGTCGCCTCCGACGGCATAAGCCTAGTTTTGATAGCTCTTTTACTAACACCTTGTATATATTATTAATATTACTAATAGGGGTATCAACATCTACACGTGTAAATGGTTACACGGATAACAAATCATAACCGTTTTGAAAAATCAATAATCGTGTACACGTCATTTTTTTCCTCCTCGTTCATTTCTCACCAATACATATAGTCACCTATTTTTCGGGGTGCTAAAAAAACATTAAAAAAAACATGAAAGCTTCAGATAATAACATTAACTAACAATGCACTTAAATGTTCCCACTAGTGCAGTTATCCGCATACAGATGCATGGGGCGCAATGTTACCTTGGTAATGAAAAAAAAAAAAAAAAAAAACCCCGCAGCCACAGCCAGTGTCGCATCACATCAAGAATAGGCTGCGAAGGACTTGAAAAGAGCGCTGCGCTCATCATCTTCTTCATGTGCTAATGTCGTGCAGCTGGAAACAAAAACTGTTAATGGCTTGTTATTTTAGCCTATATTGTTGCGTGTTGTTGTACATTATATTGTTGGTTGATGTTCTGTCGGCTTTTCACGACCTGATCACACATTCTTGCGTCTAAAGAGGAGGAAGAAAACACATTTTTTTTGCCAATTTTAGTGACTAATTGCGAGAGTCCCCCTCTACTTTTTTAATTTTGTGGATATAAAGGTGAAGTTTTTTCCTCTCACTTCAACTTACTTTGGCTTCTTTTTGAGTTGCTT
Source organism: Gymnothorax reevesii (assembly GCA_029721435.1). Taxonomy (NCBI): domain Eukaryota; kingdom Metazoa; phylum Chordata; class Actinopteri; order Anguilliformes; family Muraenidae; genus Gymnothorax; species Gymnothorax reevesii. Next base: position 96,122,524 of record CM056579.1, on the reverse strand, counting down.
TCTCTCGCCAATTCCAGATTAATTTTACTATGAAATAATGAAATTCCAGATTACTTCCCGATTACTTTTCCCTTCAGAAATAAAGTCTCCATTTTTGCATTCCCTGGTTCTCGCTTGTGGTTCCTCTACATAATCCTGACACGTTTATATTGTTTTATTGAAATAAGACCATTCGAAAAGTTTTTATGCAATTCCATTGCTTTTTAATCCCTCAGTAAAGACAAGCCTGAGAATTCCCGAGTCATGATCGATTTCCGTGTCATTAGTGGGGAAATCCACCGTAATGCACGTGAAACTGTTTAACTTGATGCACAGTGACTTAAATTCCGCGAGTGAATTTCTTCAGTGGGCTTTGATTGAATAATCGCTGACTACGGCACAGAAACATGAGTGCCACTAAGAGGAGAGACTCAAGAAGGACTTGTAGTGTCATGTAAGTGTTTTCTGCCCAAATAACTGAATTTTGGCCCAAATTCCAAACTTTAAGTTTCTGAAAGAAATGCGTCTAGCTCCTTTGAAGACAAAGATTTCCATGGTGTTTTTACTGTTTCATAAACGTTCACTACCACTCAAAAGTTTGGGATCACTTGCAAATTTCTTTGTTTTCCAAAGAAAAATACATTTTCACGCATTTCACAAACATTTTTATCCATTTCACAAACGATTAAAATTAATCAGATGATTTCAAAGAATGATCTACATTTTTGCATAGAGGCCTATTATCAGCAGCTGTCAGTCCTCTGCATCAATCTCCTGGTGTGGCTGCTAATCCAAGTTAAGCATTTTATAAGGCTAATTGATTATTAGAAAACCCTTCTGCAAATGTGTTGCACAGCTGAAAACCGTTGAACTAATAAGGAAGTGCAGAAGGGGGCATTCTTGAGGTTGGTTTAGTACCTGAAGCATCAGCAATTGTTTGTTTGTTCACAGGCTCAAAATGGCCAGAACGAAAGAACTTCCTTTAGAGACCCATCAGTCTATTGTTGTGTTTAGAAAAGAAGGCTATTCAATGCGAGAAATTGAAAACTTAAAAACTCTTACCATGCTGTCTACTACTTCCTTCAGAGAGCAGCACAAACTGGCACTAACAAGGACAGAAAAAAGGAGTGGGAGGCCCCGATGCACAACTGTGCCAGAAGACAAATATCTGAGAGTGTGTAGTTTAAGACAAAGACGCCTCACAGGTTGTCAACTAGCAACTGCGCTAAATAGTTCCCGTCAAACACCAGTTTCAGTATCAACAGTGAAGGTGGTTTTTTGATGAAGGCAAAGTTTGAAGTACGTATTCATCATTTTCCATTAAAATCATTATTTCTTGCTCAGACAATGTCACCATGTTCTGTTCATTTGCTATATTTCCTATTCAGACTAATTTCATGAAAATTTTCATGAAAACAAGAAAATTTCCTAGTGATCCCAAACTTTTGAGCAGTAGTGTATGTAATAAAGGCCTGCTGCGATCACGAGATGAGAGATGCGGCCTGATTTCCAAAATGGGAGCACGGGGCAACACTGGCTATGCAGCATGGGGTTAGTTTGTCAGTGTGCTGAGACTCTATAGTCAAATATAGGAGCCGATTTATTGTTTTTCAGACACCTATAGTGTCTTAATAATTCTAATATTTGCCTTTATTTTATGTTTATGATAGGCCCTAATAGGTCCTCTTTGTTTGGAGGACACAGGTATGAGTTTGTAAGGGTTTGCTCCTCGCAACCCCTCCCCTTTCTCATTCTTTCACCTCCACCTTCATGGGCCACAGGTGGGGCCATTAAAGTGGAGGTGTTGGCAGAGTATTTTCGGCTGGCAGGTGCCAGCCTTGGGGCCTCTGCATTTCATTCCTTTTTCACTGGGAATGTTTGCTGCTCCTCTTTGGTGCCTCGGTCCTTACTGATCATCCAAAGGTGGAGAGAAGTGGGTCAAATGCTTTTCATGCAAAGGCTGGGCACGAGGACTGTGTAAATGTCAGTGTGCTCGCCTACATATGTCATAACCACTACTCTGATGGTGATTATGCATAAATCATAGCTTGTGTAGGTTTGTTGTAAAAATAAAACAGTTCTCACCATTTCTATTATGAAAATATTGGACTGTCTTTTTCAGCTTCAGCTGATTGCCAAATATGACAATTTAACCCCACCCATCTGACAAAGTAACCCTGGGTATGGGGTTACTTCGGCATGTTTGATATATCAAAAATTGAATATTTTGACGAAAATATACGTTATATTAAGATTATATCAATACAAATTTTGTAGGCGACATTCTGCACTACACATAGACCATAAAGGTATTCTCTACGTTTTAGCAACTAAAAGTTATGAAGCCAAATACAAAATCATGACAAGGTAACCCAGGTCTCCCCTCCAGAGTATAATGGTTTCCTGGAGATAATGCAAACCTTATTTGGCAAGATGCATACAAAAGAAAGTTTTACTGTATCATTATTTATTTATGCTCAAACCCACATTTTATAGTCTGTTTTTAATGCTGTGTGTGTTTTGGCTTTTTGTCAAAACTGATATTGATTCCAAACAGTTTCAGAGCTAATGCACTGTACACAGTAAGCACAGATGGCAGTTTCAGGGCTAAATAACCATGGCATCATTTTGCTGAATAAGAAGGCCAGAGTTTGTTAGTAGTGGAGACAGTTCATTAGATGAATAGTTCTTCAAGGCCTCTGAGATTTACCCAGCATGCATTTTTGCAGCCCACAGATTCAGATGCAAAAGAGGAGACCACTTTGATCGTGCCCTTCATAATAATTCATTATTTCTGCCCCAATAAACAAGGTTTACATTTCAAAGTCCACTGCTCTCATGCTCTGGGAATGGACAATGTTCCCATTCCTACATTTCATATTCAGTTGTACATTAAAGACTGCACATTATAGCGAGGGAACGAGAGAGAGAGAGAGAGAGAGAGTGTGTTTTCAGGCATGAGCTGGTATAGCGATAAATCTGGTCGTACGCAACAATAGCCACTCCATGGCCGGCTACAGAAGATAGAATTGGAGATGGATGATGTAGACTGACAGAGAAAGAAGATCATTCTCGGTGAAATCAGTTCAGATTCATCTTTTTCACCAATAGTCTTTTGTAGCTGAGCTCACACTGTCAATGACATCATGGCTACTATCAGATACTTTTAAGGTAAATGTCAACACCCCATTATTAACAGCTGGGTCTTTCCAAAAGTATAGTCATCCATGTTTTTTGCAAGATTTTTAAAGTTAAAGTTTTAAAGTGTACTTTTATTGTCCCCAAGGGGGACATTTAGCTTGGGCTGCAGTCATTGCATCAAAGACAAACAGGTGCACGAACATTGAACATGAAAACAACATGTTCCACGAGACCCATCATTCACATCACAGGTAACAGAACAGACAGCTCAGCCAAAAAAGAAAAAGTAAATAAAATCAATAAATAAGCGATAATAATTATAAAGCACTACACCGTACGTTATGGCTACACCATACACCATACACAGGGGTTGGAAGTAAACACCAGCAGAGTAAGGCAACAAGACCAATAAATACATATAATAAATAAAAAAATAAATAATTTAAAAAAGCATATGCATCCTCAGGCATCTGCCTGAGAGCAGTAGAGCAAACTAATGATTCAGTATGTGTGTGCACTCCAGAATCTTCAGTGCCTTCCTGAGCACTGACTTTTCATAAAGAGACTGCAAGTAACACTGGTCTGAATGTCCAACAATCCTTAAAGCTATTTCAACCAGACACCCCAGTTTTGACTTGCCAGAAACTTAAAGATTGCCAGACCAGGTTTGCAAACCATATCGTATCTCACTCTCAAGAATTGATTGAAAAAATAAAAGAAGGAGTTTACTGTTGACACCATACAGTCTAAGTCTTCTTAAGAAGTACATCCTCTGTTGGAGCCTCGCAACAAAGAATATCAGCATGAATGTGCAAAGTGAGTGAGCTGTCAATAAAAACACTTATATGAAGTGACCTGGCGTATGGGCGTGTTATGGATGCACACTGGACTGGAGTTGGAGATTGCCCTTGGGTCAAATATCATCTCCTCTGTTTTCTTAACATTAACAACTTCAAGTTAAACTACCCGTGGCGAGAATAATTTTAACTGTGCGAGCATCGAGATGGAAATACAGCAGTTACATTTGTAAAGGGCTATGCCACACCCTTATGTTTTGTTTTGTCTGGCATGGGGGTGGTAGAGTGTCCAAAGTAGAATGGTTTGGTTGGAGCTTACTGGTTAGTTGAGGATTTCTCTGTAGAGAATATTGTCTGTGTATGTGCCTTGTTTGTCAGGAAACTGTCCATTGACTTTTGACCCCAGTGACCTTGATTTCTCGTGACGACCTACGGTTTGAACTTTGACCCTCGTGACCTTGACCTTTGACGGAACGGACCTCTCGCGGTCATTTCTTGTGAAGACCTACGTCCACATACCAACTTTCATGAAAATCTGTCCAGGGAGATGGGAGATGCAAAAAAATTGACCTTTGACCCCAGTGACCTTGACCTTTCAAAAAACTAACCCCTCAAGGACAATTCCAGGGACAACCTACATAGACCCACCAAGTTTGGTGAAGATCCGTCCGAGGACCTCGGAGGAGTAGGGGAACAAACAGACAGACAGACAGACAAACGTTCCTCAAATTATAGTATGATGATATGATATGATATGATATGATATGCGGCTACGTCCTGATTCTTGTGTAGTAAGCCGAGGATGGCAGTATTATCTGAGAATTTAATAATGTAATTTTGATGGTGTTTACTCACACATTCGTGGGGCCCCTGTGCTAATGGATTTAGGGTGTGAGATGGCTTTGGTCTTTTTATATTTTGCATTCTATCAGTGAAAAAGGAATTATACCATTTAATAATGAAAGGGCTTACGCCCATCTTCTTCAGTGTCTCTAGTAGTAAAAAGGGCTGGACTTTGTTAAACACTGAACTAAAATCTTTATTAAAAAAAAAAAACGTGCATAAGCCTTAGCTTCGGTGATGCGACGAATGGCGTCATCCTAACTCCTGCCCTGTTTGTAGGCAAACTGCCAGGGGTCTAAGTTCTTGTCTACATCAGTTTTTAAAATAGATACCTTGTATTTATCAAAACATGGATATCAAGGCCACTGGCCTAAAATCATTATTCTCATTGGGACAGGGCTTTTTGGGGACTGGAATGAGAACAGTTTTTTTTCCATTGTGCTGGAACAGTGTGTGAGTCTACTGATCGCTGGAAGAGAGGGCACCAGGCCGGGACAAGCTCCTCCGCACACTTTTTAAGAAGGCGGGCAGAAATCCCATCTGGACCCATTGCTTTCCTGGTGCACACCTGCTGGAAAAGCGACTGTATCCTTAACCAGTGCACTTCATGCCCTACTCCCATATCCGCAAATAGTGAGTCCAAGACCGAGATACACTCATTTGAGAAGGCCTGGGTTTGAAACCTAAGATAAAAGTCATTTAGTTCATGAACCTTCAGGTGGTCATCTGAAGCAACTACATTGCTTGGTACCATATTAGCAATGGCCTTCATTGAATCCCAAAGTTTTATAGAGTTCATGGTTGTAAAATGGTTCTCAATTAAGTCCTTATGGCTTCTCCTAGCCTTTTTGTGCAACTGATTTAGTTCCTTTTGTACCACTTTTAATCCAGCCCTATCTTTATGTCTAAATGCTGCCTTTTCTCTCTTAATGCAGTCCTTTATATCCTTGGTAACATAGGGCTTGTTATTTGGGTAGACTACAATTTCTCTTTTGGTGAGAACACTATCTACGCAGAAGTTAATGTAGTCTGTGATTGTGTCTGTGGTCACATTAATGTCTATATCATAAAAGTCGTCCCAGTCGGTACAGAAAAGGCAGCATTTAAGTGTCTCTATTCCATTATCAGACCACAAAGTAACAGTTTTCACTTCAGGCTTGCTGCGTTTCAGCATGGTTTTGTATGGTGGAATTAAGTGGACAGTACTGTGGTCCGAGCTAGCTAGAGGGGCTTTGGGTTTGTCGATGTAGGCATTTCTGATGTTACCGTAACACTTACTGTCAAGAGTCCTGTTATCGTGTGTACTGCACTTAACGTATTGTTCGAAACCAGCGAGGGCTAGTTCGAGTTTGCAATGGTTGAAATCCCCTATAACAAACACGGGTTAGTTAGCAAAGGGGGACTTTTTGGAGGCAACACCTTTGAATCATGTGTTTTAGTATAAAAATTCTGAAATAGTTGGGACAAAGTGTAAATTGTGAATAAAATCAAAATGCAATGACATTCAGATCACATGAGCCAATATGTTATTTACAATTGAACATAGTTTCAACATTTGAAATGTTATCTGAGACATTTTACATTTTTATGCACAAAATGAGCTTATTTCAAATTTTCTGGCTGCTACAAGTCTCAAGAAAGTTGGGACACAGGCAAAAAAGGGCTGAAAAAGAAATTGAGGGCATCGCCAATAGACAAAAAATGCCCAGATGTTGCATTCGTGCTCTGTTTAAATGCATTATAGGATAGTTTCGGTAACTCAGTCGCTTCCGGTCTCTTTCGTGGCTGCAGGAAAAAATCGAACGCTGCCTAGGCGTGCGTGGTTCCGCCGACCGCATCGGGTACTTACTTGCATACTCGCCCGTACGCTCGTGAAAGTACACGGCGTAAACACGTCCGCCGTGCCATCCACAGATGCCACCTAAAACTCTATCCTGCAAAAAGGAAGCCATTGTTGAGCATGATCCAGAAGCGCCGCTGTGTTCTGTGGGCCAAGGCTCATTTAAAATGGGCTGTAGCAAAGTGGCAAAGTATTCTGTGGTCAGACGAGTCCACATTTGACATTCTTTTTGGAAATCATGGGTGTCGTGTCCTCCAGGCTGAAGAGGAGAAAGACCACCCCTCCTGTTATCAGCATTCAGTTCAAATGCCAGCATCTCTGATGGTATGGGGATGCATTAGTGCATATGGTGTGGGACACTTGCATGTTTAAAAAAGCACCATGAATGCTGAAAGGTATATAAAGGTTTTTTAGCAACATATGCTCCCTTCCTGATGACATCTATTCCAGGAAAGGCCTTGTGTATTTCAGCAGGACAATGCAAAACCAAATACGGCAGCTATTACAACAGCATGGCTTCGTAGTGGAAGAGTCCATGTGCTGAACTGGCCTGCCTGCAGCCCTGATCTTTCACCGAATGAGAACATTTGGCGCATAATTAACGAAATGTTAAAAACTCTCCAGCAGCTGGAAGCCTGTATTAAACAAGAGTGGGATCAAATTCCAACAGCTAAACTCAAGAAGCTTGTCTCCTCAATGCCCAGACGCCTCCACTCTGTGTTAAAAAGAAGAGGGGATGCCACACCGTGGTAAACAGGCCCCTGTCCCAACTTTTTTGAGACCTGTAGCAGCCATCAAGTTTGAAATAACCCAATTTTGTGGATAAAATTGTAAAATTTCTCAGTTTCAACATTCGCTATGTTATCTCTTTTCTATTGTGAATAAAATACTGGCTGATGTGATTTGAAGGTCAATTCGTTTTGATTTTATTCACAATTTACACTTTGTCCAAACTATTTTGGAATTGGGGCTATACAAGCACTGTAACTATACATCATTCTAGATAGATGGAATTGACTTATGATGTAAGCACAATGCATTCCATTAAGAATGTATGCCACGACATATAAGAAAAAAAAAAATTAATGGATCTAAAAGTATCCTAATGTAGGTAGAAACAGTATAAAATATGGGACTGAAACAGTTTAATGAATTACCTCATGGAAATGAAACAACGAACAGTACCACAGAGAGATTTTGCAAAATTGCAGATAACGATGAAGAAGTTCAATTAATTGAGTAGGGAAAAAAACTATCTCATCCTTTTAAACATAATTCCACCAAACGTGCATGGAGTACCGATGATTTCACATCTGAATTTCAGATTTTTAAATATGTATCGCTCAGAGGTTTATCAGAAGTACAACATATTATAAATACATAAGTGTTCAACTGATACAGCTGGACAGAATCCACAAAAATATCAAATTAAGTCAAATAAAAGTGCGCTTATTTACAGCATTTCGCAAAGAATGGCCACAACTCTCTACAATGCTCCGGGCTTTGAGACAGCCATCATTGCGTTGTTTGAAAGATTACCACAATGAAGGCTGCAATGATGAAATGTTCTCGATTTTCTCCAGATCTCTCTAGCAGTCCGTCCGCAGAATTTTGAATATCCCTGATCGGCGACAGCCTGACCGCCATACCGGTAACACACGCAGTGGTGAAAACAGAAGGCCAATCCGCTTCACTCAAACGATCATGCGTGACAGATCTCTCCTCATGCATAATCACCACAGGAGCCCAGACTCTCCGGCTGCTGGGGCTTTTCTCTGTTCTTTAACCTGCACACATTCCACCATTAGGTTTCTTTCCCTTTTAATATTGGGTGGATTCGTCCTTCACTGTCAGAATTCTTCTTCTCTCATCGAAAGAATACCATGTTCACTGCCTGCTCTGCCCACATGACTTCAAAATCGGGATGAAGAAGCAAAAATTCTCTGAATTTTTTATTGCACGCTCTAGGACTGGAAAATAAGCGTGATTGTTCAGCTGTCAAACACCGCTTATGAGTGGGCTGGATGAGATGGACTTTCTGAAGCCTGGGCTTAACACCTCTGTGCTCAAAGGTAGCTCATGTAATGTCTGAGCCATTACAGCTCTTAGCTTCCATCCTCGCGCATATATTTTGGCTGAATTCACTAGACTGTTGGCCGCAGTATTTAGATGCATGGTATGGGTTTTTGTTTTTAGTTGTTTATGAACATGATTCAACTCTCAAGAGGGTTTCCCCCCAAGAGAATTCTGTTTTAAAGCACACAATGCAAATTTGTTCTATAATTTTTGCTTTTCAGGCCATTGGGAAGAGCGGACAATGACTGGAAATGGACACATTCATCCCTTCATTTATCTGTAAACAGTTTATGCATAGTGCAGTATTTAAGATAGTTATAAGGAGGAAATCAATTTCTCTAATACATATATGAAAATACACAATCATATTTTGCTGTGCCACTATTTATTCATTTTATGTCACTGGATTATTGTTTGTCATCCCAGAATAACATACCAATGTCATTCAATTACATAGCATTCATTATGTCATCATTAAGTCCCTAGTCTTCTCCTCAAACGCAGTTGAGTAATGGTTGAAACATGAACTGGAATTGACTATCCCCCACTACATAATATTGTAGACACTGCTTTGGTTACATACAGGTCAGGTCGAGGGGTCAACTTTTATCTGACTAGAGCAAAATGGGTGCCAGGTTTTGTTTACCTAGTATTAATGCTGTATTTATGTGCTGTGTATTTACAATACCGGGGATGCAAAACAATAACTCTATTGTTGAAAGCAGAACAACTTCTCACTAGGCTACCCTGCAGCCCCAGTCAAGTAAAAGGTGAAATCACGTGTCATAGCACTGGGATATAACAAATCAGTGTACCCCAAGTTATTTTGTGAATTAGATCAGACACTGCTGATTTAAAGTAGTGCACCTATAGTCGGAGACTAAAGACTTTATTGTTTGACGAAGAAGTCTTCGACCGTACGACAAAGCTCGCCAATTCACATGAAACAAAACTGCCCTGTCAAGCCAGACGGCAGTATCTGCAAAATAGTCAAACTGAGAAAATTGGCCTTAAGGTTTAACTCTTGGTACTGGAAGGCAATTACATGGACCACAATGCCGTCAATGACATTGATTCCTATTAAACCCAGAATTTTTCGGTGAATTGAAATATTTTTGAGAAGTTGACCCAGATAGGACGTACTGCAGATACTGCCCTTTGGCTTGACCTCCCGCCCTAATTTTGGAGATACTGCCGTCTGACTTGACAGGGCAGAATACCCTTGTTGTAAATATATATTTTAATGCCAAGCCGTTTAGTACAGAATTTGTTTTACTTTCTATCCTTTTCTGCTCTTGAAAGCAGACGCTCATTAGTTGTGTCTGTGCAAAATCTGCTCAATTTCAACAGAAGATTAGAGATACATTGTGGTTCAGTGAGCAAAGTCTCACTAAAAAGAATCAAAATATTTTGTTTTCAAGGGATTTTATTACTACTTCACAACATGCATTCAACAACACTGCTGAAATGTCCTGTACCCAGTATCAAGGAACTTTAAAGTTGGGTTACACTTTTTTTAAGTTCAAGTTCTTGGCAAGAATAGAGGCTTTTAGAATTGAGAAAAATCTGTATTGCTTTGAAAACACTCCTCCATGCTAAGAATCTAACCTGTCAGCCTGTTGCTGTCTATTTATGATTCTTTAAATAAACTGATTTTATCAAATGTATCAAGAAAAAAAGGCAAGAATGAAAGATACTGCGGGAGAAGCTGTACTTGCTGGCGAACTGTGTTCTTACAACTGTGAACTACTAACTGCACCATTCACCAACCCACACACTGCATCTTATCGTGCTCTGTGGAGAAATGATTGACAAAGCTGAATAACGTTATGTATTGTAAGCACATGGTCACACACTCTCTGTGCGAGCCAGAGGGTGCCACAAGTCTGGCAAGAAAATCGCAGATATTTCAGAGAGAGATGTTTAGTGATAAATCAACACTTATGGAGTAAGTATGGTCATGATTGGACTCCGTTATGCTGTATATTCTGTGGGGTTAAGTTAACACTGGACTGTTTTACTGTGTTAAAATTTCTGAAACTTTAAGGCTGAGGGCTGTATTGCAGGCCACTTAGATATTTGGTACGTATAGAATGCGCATTTACAGACAGAGTTAAGTCTGACAAACATTCACTGTAAAATCTGCAGTATAAACTCTGCTGATACGTTTATCATAATTCACTTAGACGCAAAACTGCTTTTTAAAAAAAGCTGGGATGCTGCGTAAAATGTAAATGCAAACAGAAAGCAATGATTTTCAAATCATTTGAACTTTATATTTACAAGTATTTGGAAATAGTACAAAGACTATATATCAGATGTTGACACTGAGATATTTTATTGTCTTTGGAAGATATTTGCTCATTTTGAATTTGATGCCAGAAACACTTCTAAAAATTTGGCAGAGGGGCAGATTTACAGCAGTGTTGCATCACGTCTTCATCTAGCAACACTTTGTAAGCATTTGGGAATTAAGGAAGTCAAGTACTGTAGTTTTGAAAGCACGTTTCCCCATTCTTACTTTATGTAGGATTTCAGCAGCTCAATATTTTGCAGCCTCCTCTGTCATATTTTTCATATTATAATACAAATATTGTCAGTGGGTGACAGGTCTGGACTGCAAGCAGACCATTTCAGCACCCAGACTCTTTTACTACAGAGCCATGTTGTTGTAATATGTGCGGAGTATGGTGTTTGGCATGGTGTTGCTGAAATGAGCAAGTTATTTTTTAAAAAACAATGAAAATTGATCAGTTTCAACATTTTCTTCATTGTCTTAGTATTTTCAATTACAAACATAGGGTTTTAATTGAGTTGCAAATCATTGAATTCTGTTTAAGTCACATTTAACACTGTATCCACTGTATCCATTCTTTTTGGAAATGGGGTTGTATTTTGACCAAAGTAGGGCCAATCCCTGCTGTAGCAATATGGGGTTAAGGGCCTTGCACAAGGGCCCAACAAATTCTACGTCCCAGTGAAACACCTTAGCCATGGGGTAATCCCTTTCAGCTCCGATGAAGTGTATGTGGTTCTCGCTGGACTTGTAAAATTTCTTTACTCAAACTGGTTGGAACTGACTGTTTAAATGAGACAAAGCCTAATATTTTCTCAGGATTCTCCTGAAGTTTGCGAGAATATTGTCCCAGAAACAGTAGCACATGGGAGTATTTAACTGTTCAGCCTAGGTATTTCAGCATTCTGTACTTCAAAATCAGTGTTTCTGGAGTCATTTTATTATCTTTTGCTGGTTATATTTTGCAACGAAGACAATAAAAAAGCAATAATAAGGCAGGATAGAAACTAGTAGCAATAATAATGCCCAGCAATGAAAATTGATTTTTTCTTCTTGCTGCTGTGCCTTCAATTAAGTTTTCAATAGATTTATATGGTGGCAAAAGCACCTGTGGGTACTACTGTGACACCCAGGATGATTATTTCTGGGCTGAGGTCCAAGTTGCAGTTGTGGTTGATTTGCTTGGTTTTGACGGCCAACAGAACAGCACTTCCAGCGTAATTTGTTCAGGATTGATTCCATCTATCTCGCTGCTCTTCCCTTCTTAATGAAGGCTTTCGGCCCTCTCCATTCTTCATGTGCAATAAAGGTGTATTTCATAGAAAGACTGTGAGTAAAAATCATGTGGTGGGACAAGTTCAATGATATTGCTTGTCGCCTTCATAACACTCTCACAGATCCACATAGATCCTGCCTTTCACATGTGAACACAAAACAAACTAAATTAAATAAAATGTCACTGTGTGTGTTATAAAAAAATGAAAGCATGTGTTATTTGTGTCTGAAAACATAAAAACACACAGTATTGACCCTGGAGAAAAACAGTTGCTGTTTGAAAATATGAAAGATGCCATGAGAAGAAAATGAAATAAAATATTGCTGTCTGCAATATGGGCAAGTTCTAAACATTTTATATTCTCAGAGCTGTATAAGTCACTCTGGTTTTCAAAATACTTCTTACTCATACTACTTGCACAGGGGCCATTCACGGTAAAAAGCATATTTTTTTAGGAGTTGTGTCAGTTCCCGAATACTGATCCGATAATCAATGGACTTCATCAATGCTGAACTGAACAAAGGATAACAGGTTTTCTAGAATCAATGAATTCTCGAATCCCTCTATTTTCTCTGACCTTGCAGTAGCATGATATTACAGCTAAGATTTCGAGTGTTTATTTTGCTTAAAGAAACAGGCTTTATAAGCAGCTCCTGTGCCTTCCAGGTCCAACCTGTCTGTCTTCTTCAATAACCAGCAGTGGACTGTGGATCTTGTGAAAAATATAGAGACAGAGAGCAAAATCACAAAGAAAGGAGTGAAGAAAAAAAAAGAGAGGGCCAAGAAAATATGGTCTATAAAGCAATTCAGCCCACAGTAAACTTAAAAAAATACAAAACATTCTGTCAGCATTCACGCTGTCTAAAAAATAGTAATGGCATGGGAGTTCAACTAAGAAAATAAATTAAAGCAAATAAATGAATGCTTTATGTGGGTTTTGAAATTCGCAATGAGTCCGAGGGGCTAAACTGCGGACTGCCATTCCTGTAATTTGGAGTCCATAATAACTGGATTACAGTGTAGGTCTTTTGGAATATTTTTGTTCTTCTCAATACACCATCTGTGTGCATGTGTGAATGCATGAAATTCAGATGGGAAGTGCAATAATACAATTGCCCAAACTTATTATAGCTGTAATTATTGGCTTTGATCACATAAAGAATAATTTATCTCGGAGAAAACAAATCATTGCAACAATACAGTGTCAATTTCAGGCACTTATCATAAATACAACCCCAATACCTAAATAGTTGGGACAAAGTGTAAATTGTGAGTAAAATCAGGACACAATGATTTTAAAATCACACCAGCCAGTATTTTATTCACAGTCGAACAGAGATAACATAGAAAATGTAGAAACAGGAATTTTACAATTTTATCCACAAAATGAGCTCATTTCAAATTTGATGGCTGTTACAGGTCTCAAAAAAGTAAGGACAGGAGCCTTTTTACCACGGTGTGGCAACCCTTCTTCTTTTTAACACAGAGTGGAGGCATCTGGGCATTGAGGAGACAAGTTTCTTGAGTTTAACCATTGAAATTTGATCACATGCTTGTTAAATACAGGCTTCCAGCTTCTGGAGAGTTTTGGGTCTCCTTTGACAAACTTTTCGTTAATTATGCACCAAATGTTCTCATTCAGTGAAAGATCAGGACTGCAGGCAGGCCAGTTCAGCACATGGACTCTTCTACTACGAAGCCATGCTGTTGTAATAGCTGAAGTATTTGGTTTTGCATTGTCCTGCTGAAATACACAAGGCCTTCTCTGGAGGGGAGCATATGTTGCTCTAAAACCTTTATATACCTTTCAGCAGTTACAGTACTTTTTTAAACATGCAAGTGTCCCACACCATATGCACTAATGCATCCCCATACCATCAGAGATGCTGGCTTTTGAACTGAACACTGATAGCAGGAGGGGTGGTCTTTCTCCTCTTTAGCCCGGAGGACACAACACCCATGATTTCCAATAAGAGTGTCAAATTTGGACTCGTCTGACCACAGGACACTTTGCCACTTTGCTAAAGCCCATTTTAAATGAGCCCTGGCCCACAGAACATGGCGGCACAGAACATGGCCCACAGAACAATGGCTTCCTTTTTGCATGATAAAGTTTTAGGTGGCTTCTGTGGATGACATGGCGGACTGTGTTTACAGACAGTGGTTTCCTGAAGTATTCCTGGGCACATTTAGTAGTGTCAATGACAGAATCATGCCGGTGAGTGATGCAGTGTCGTCTAAGGGCCCAAAGATCACGGACAGTGGTGGAGCTACAGGGGGTGGCGAAGACACGTCCCTTTTAGTCCTGGCTAGATCTCAATCATTTTCCTTTATTGATGTCTTTTCCAAATATAGTAATTGGCAACTGAAGACACACTTTCTCTCCACATGCGATCTAACAGCGATTAAATCGCGGGATAAATTCAGTACAGTGGCGGAACAGAGAATTGGGTTGCACAAAACAGCCGTTTAAAACAATTATAAATCCTGACCTGTTCTCAGTCATCTTCATGATTAACAAAATGTTCACTCCGAGAGCGCAGCGCGCTTAACAGGTGCTGCTTGTTCTCCCCGATTAGGTAAGACGACAATAATTCATCTGAACGCGTATTTGCTGTATTATTTTGTACGTTATTCAAAATTGCATAGCCTACCTGTCGACTCTCACGCAAATGGGTTGAGCCGCTCGCTTTTCATAACCTAGGCTATTTAACAGCCAAGGGCCACTGTTTTTTTTTTTTTTCAATCAACCCACGAAATACCGAGAGTGAAAGTCAGTGTTTCATTGGAACACGGACCAGTTCAATCACACGAAGCATTGGCCAATTAATAAGTATAATATTTTTCTGCACTGAATTTAGCCCATGATTTCATCGCTTTTAGATCGGATATGGTGAAAAACCGTGTCTTCAGTTGCCAATTACGATAATTGGAAAGGACGTCAATAAAGGAAAATAATTGAGATCAAGCCAGGACTAAAAGGGATGTGTCTTTGCCCTCCCTGCAGCTCCGATACTGATCACGGGCATCTAGTAAAGGTCTTTGGCCTTGTCCCATATGCACAGAGATTTTTCCAGTTTCTCTGAAAATTTTGATGATGTTATGCACTGTCGATGATGAGACCTTCAAAGCCTTTGCAATTTGATGGTGAGGAACATTGTTTTTAAGGTATTCCACAATTTTTTTGCGCAGGCCTTCACGGGTTGTAGAGCTTCTGGCCATCTTTACTTCTGAGAAACTCAGCCTCTCTAAGACATCCCTTTTATTGCCAATCATTTTACATACCTGATGCCATTTAACTTAATTACTTGCTAAATGTTCTTTTAGCTGATTCTCTTGTATATTAATTGCTTTTTCAGCCCTTTTTTTTTTTGCCTGTGTCCCAACTTTTTTGAGACCTGTTGCCGCCAGAATATGAAATATGAAATGAGCTCAAATTGTGGATAAATATGTAAAATGTCTCAGTATCAACATTTGAAATGTTATCTATGTTCTGTTGTAATAACATATTGGCTCATATGCATTATCATTGCATTATAATTTTATTCACAATTTACACGTCATCCGTCATCACTATTTCGGAACTGGGGTTGTAAATAAATTAATAAATAAATAGTGACATCATAACGTCTTGAGACACATTACACACAAATATTTACAGTACAGTCAAAAAAACCAGATTGGGTGTCTGCTAAATGAATCTAAGTGTAACATGTTGCTTCTACCATATGTAGTCATGTTTTGTGGTTGAACATCATTAAGTAATGTTATTTTAGCATGATGTGCAATAACTTAACATTTACTAAATTCAGTTATGCTGACACCTGTCCTACCTACCCCATTAAGTTGGGTCAACCGCACTTGGGCACACCCACACTTGGGCGGCATGGTGGCACAGTGGTTAGCACTACTGCCTCGCAACAAGAAGGTTGTGGGTTTGAATCTGGTCTGTGGCCTTTCTGTGTGGAGTTGTTCTTCCTGTGGGTTTCCTCCAGGTACTCCGGTTTCCCCCACCCACAAAACATGCAATATAGGAACACCGCTGTGTGTGAATGCTTGGTGTTCAGAGGGGCTGTAGCTGCATACTGGCAGCCATGCTTCCATCAGCCTGCCCCAGACGCATTATGTTTATTCAGCATGTTTACATTAATTTCACTCAACAAAACTGTCTCTTGCTGAATGAGCGTATTATAAATACTTTCCATAAATTTAGTATGTTCACCCAACAAATGATTATTATGTTGGATGTACCCCTTGTAATTGAGTAATAGTAACACCAACACCTTATGTTGAACCAGCATAATTACATTTATGTCACTCAATAAAAGAATTTGTTGCTAAATTAGCGTATTATGATTGGGTGGAAATACTTTCCATAATTTTATTATGTTCACCCAACAAATTATTTTTTTGAGTGTAGAGGATTAGAACTGGTTGCATTATTAACCTGTAGCTTGGATTGGAGGAGCATTTGTGCTGTTCTTTGATTGTACCTGCTTAGCATAACATAATATGACATGGCATAGTATAAGATAGCATTGCGTAATGTAACATAAGACAAGCACAGGCCACTCAGCCTAACAATGCTGATAATTTCCTTTCCTCTGAAGTGAACCCAGTGTTCATCATTCTGAATTAAATCCCATCTCTATAGTTAATGCAGGTGTGAATTATTTTTCTCTCAAATACTATTTGGCAAGTTCAGGCATTGCTGAAATTTCCATGCTGAAATGTGTTTTTTTTTATAATAAAGCTCATTTTTGCTTTTATAGCCACTTAAGAACAAACTCATCGCTGATTTGAATTGCGGGACAGCATCAGAGCCAGGGCATATTATTGGCATATTCAGCTACTGAAATCTAATAATCAACTGCCCTATTTTCAATTTTTTTTCAGTGGATAATTCTATCCATCTGTAGGAATAATTTAGCAGATAATATAATACTATTTATACAAATGTCCGAGTGGTTTCTATCAGTGCACTTGAAATTGAGCCCATTTGTTCAGGCTGATTGGAACAATTTTATGGTGACTGGTAGCTGAAGCTAAAGGGCACTAACCCATTTCAAACACTGGAGGGGTAGAACACCTGACAGTGATGAAAAGGAGACAAGGGATGAATAGCTTTTAAGAAGAGGCACAAGAGCCAGTGAAATAACGCTCTTACCTACTACTCATGACATCTCTCTCTCTCTCTCTCTCTCTCTCTGTCCATCCCTGTTGTATCTGTTGTAGATATTTGATGGCTCAGTTGTCACCCCGGAGGGTATTTTACTAGCTGGATAATTGTGTTGACAAATAACCCAAAACAGCTCTTTCATTAGCTGTGGTCCATGTTCTCGATTTCTACAGTTCTCTGGGTTATAAGCAGAGCTGTAATCTGGCAATGGGATTGATCTTGCTTTGTGAAATAGGGCCCAGAACTCTGACAGTGGGCCACCAGCAGGGGCCAAGTTTGTGCTGTATTACAGTTCACTGGATTAGAATATGTAATTAAATGAGAGCAGGGGTAATAAATCTTATCCAGATAGGGCCAGTGTGTGTGCAGGTATGTGTTTCAGCCAAGCAGTTTCACATCTGATTCCGCCAATCAAGGTCTTTATGAAAACCTCAAGAGTCTGGCTAACAGACTGAGGTGCATAAATAGATGGTTGAGTGAAATCCAGCATCTACATTTGCTCCGGCTGGCTGAGGTTGAGACACCCCAAAGCAGAGACTGTCAGTTTAAATGTTCAGGGTCCTACATCCATATCATGCTCCCCATTTAGGAATGCAGCTCTTTTAGTCAATGTCACAGTGTAAGTACCGAGAGTGCATGATAAATACAGGGCAGAAACAGGTTGGCAAACCAAACTAGAATAGGACAGCTTGGCTTCACTCCTACTAATCACCGGGCTCGGTGCCAGTAGACTCAGTCCCGCCCTGTCCTCCCCAGATATCCATAGAGACAGAAAATTTGTGAAAACTGAGCGACTTTGATCACGGTGTAATGTCAGGGGGTCTTTCTCTTTGCAATATCATGCATGGAAAAATGCTGGGAGGAGCATATGAAGTCGAACAGTGACATTAAATGCTGAAAGACTGTAATTCCTACTTATATCACTCTGGATAAATGGTTGCACTCAAGGGTGTTAGCTGTTAGCTGCAAACTGAATGGCAGTCAGGTCCACATCAAATGAACCATGAAGAAATTACAGCTATTTAAGTTTGTAACCCTGCTCAAATATTTAGGAGCCTCACTATATATTGGCACTCGTTCCCGGACTCAGCCTCAGTCAACCCTTGTCAGCACCATCACTTGTGTTCCTAAGATAACATATCACTTTTTCACGCAAAACAGTGTTTGGTAGGCTGTAATCACATGAATTGTCGCGGTACTTCATTGTTGACAAGCCATTTCTGCAACATGAGTAGCTACGCTGAGTGCAATCGCTCTCTTGAATGCAAGCTAATTTATTGATTTAATTACTGAAGGGGAGCGGGTCGTTCATTTATATAACATCAGCAATATTGTTTGATTAATTGCTCCGGCAGTATATTACCTTGTGGAATTTTGTAACCCCAGTTAAGGATGTTTAATTACATTCATACGTTAAAAGGAAAGAGCATGTTTATCATTTTATGGAGGGAACTCACTTACAGGGTATATCTATAGACCCCCTGTGTTCAGTACGTTGTGGGTATAAGGCTGCACTCCATGATAATGAGGCAGAAAAGTTTAGAACCCATATCCATGGAGGCTGAAGCTTAGAGGTAGGATTACTGGAAAAATTACAAAAATGCTTACAAAGGTCATTTGGTATGGGAAGGTGACATTTTGTTTGTACATTAAGAAAGCATTCAAGTACATATAAAACTTCTGATTTTTGAGAACATTGCCGTGTTCGATTTTTATAGACATTTTCTATAGGCAAGGATGCTATTGGGATAACTGAACACAAATATAGCGAATGTTCAGCTGGATGGAGTGGAGAGGTGGAGGATATTCAGAATAAATGGCTGACTTTTCTCACTGGGTACAGCTGCCAAACACAGACAGCAGACACCAGAGGTGTCAATCTGATGCTGGGTGTGGGTGCAAATACCAATGGGACCCCTCTCATGTTCAGAGATCGGTGAGTGAACAGCTTCGCTCAGATAACACTACAAAATGCGCAGCCCTTTCAGAGGAAACTGTGCTCCTCCTCGCATTGCATTTTGTCGCAGTGTGATTATTTGAAGTGTCTGGCTCAAAAGCAAGACTCAGTGTATCCATTTATGGTAAAAATAAAAAAAACCTTTCCAAAAGTTCATTACACAATTTGTGATAAATGGTGTGGGTTCAATCTCCAAAAATACATATTTTTTTCTTGTCTGGAATTGGGCTGAGGATCGCTAATCTGTTTTCAATCCTGCCAAAAAGAGTTTGGAAGAGTTTTGTGTGACAGAAAAAAACAAAACAAAAAACCCAACTATTTTAGAAGATTGATTCTACTCCATTTTTCACAAATTGTGTCATGTACTATAACAAAGATTTTTTTTGTACCCTACATGAATGGTAGGTTCACTCTTCATCATTATGCAAGAAAGCTCTTTTTATGCTGACCACCAAATGTTTAATGAATCAGGAACTATAAACAAAATATGTAGAGTTAGAGTTCATGATTGACGCATTGTAATAAAGTTGTTCTTCTCAGAGGTTTGATTGACAGGCTGACAGATTTATGCTGTACTGGGGAGCCATTCTGTCTGGATGGGAGGAAAGCACTGGGCTGAGGGATCTTTTCCCTCCTTGGGGGATACTATTGGCCAATTACAGAATATATATATATATATATACTGCAATAAATAAAAATAATCTAGTCTCAGAATCTTAGTCAAAAATACTGGTTTAAAATTATGTTGTTATTACTTTTTCCCAAATAAGACTAATTTTTTTCAGTAATGCAACACTGCATTGCAAAATTGCAAAATTTTCAGATGGTGTAAGAACATTTCAGTCAACAAAACAAGCAGAAAGCTATTAATCTTTGCTTCAGAAAAAATAAGGGAATAGGTCTCAATACAAGATAAAAAATGTGTAAAGACTGACTACTCTTGCAGTGCACCATCCCTTTGTGGTTACCTGGCAACAGCTAACTCCAGCATTGTCATAATGTAGGCTCCAGGGCACAACTCGAAACAGTGCTTTAACTGAACTTCACTATAATTAATTTCTGTTTTCCCAACACATTTACTGATATGATTGATGGGACAGTCCAGTACCCATCTGTCTCAAATATAAATTTGTGGGCCTTTCACAGGCATTTTTTAAATCCTGGAAAATAACACTGTAAAATAATTTAACGCACACAAGAATATCTGTCAATGATGCAATTGGTTCCAGGCTGCAGCCTGAACCTGCTCCTACACTGCAGGGGCAGAGGGATTGATGGAGGCGCCAATAATGAACGCTACAGCTCAACCTGAGGTGTCTCAGCCTCGTCCAGTGCTGGTAATTATCATTATGTAGCATCATTGTGGACATAACTCAGTTCGAAAAGGGAGACAGAAATATGTCTGAAAGAGGACACAGGTTCAAGCTCATTTTTCAGTGTTTTTGCTCATAGTCCTGTCACTGTCCTGAAATGATTCATCAGCTAATTTGCCCTTTTGAGAGTTTGAATCGTCAAAAATGTAGGCGTGCGCGTGATTCACTCTCTATACTTTGTGGACTCACAATGTGCTTCGATTAGCAGATGGTAGGGAATTCGCTTTGAAGTGTGGTGCTGAAATAATGTGCCGTAATTGCATCAAGCCTACTGTTGTAAAGGGGTGCAAAGGGTCACAGCATTGTGTTACTTTGTTCAGAAACAGGCCATCATTTCCCCTCATTTCATCTGGTGTGTCAAAATACAGTATGGGGGCGAGCCTCGCTGAATTCAGGTGGTGTTGTCTGTATGAACTATTTATAAATTATAATAATTTGCCGTGTTTCTGACGACAGCGGACAATTACAGCGGGAACAAACTGAAAGGAGACCATTGTCAAGACAAAAAAAAGCACCAGACAGATAATCATTCAGATTTACAGTGAAGTAGAAACATTTTAGCCTATTTCAAGTCATCAAACAAATTCTGTCAATGTTGAATATCCAGACTGAAACATTTCACAGTGTACATTACGCTGTGCATTTTTGGCATCGTGCAGAGTATGTCTGCACTGTGAGTTTGCATGTCACTGAAAGTTCTGATGGAATAATGCCAGGCCTGTACATTGTGCAGCTTATGTGGAGCCAGAGCATTAGCTTGCTGGAACACACTAGGCAGAAATAAAATTTAACTTGAAAAAATTGTGACTCCGTATATTTACAGCTGAGCTCTGAGCTGTCGAAAACACATAATGTTTTAATAGGCGGGAAGCCTAAATTTGGAAATGACCCAAATGTGCTGGCCCAGTACCAAGCACTGCTGTTTTCTTTCTTTTGCCAGCCAATTGCTTTTCCAGAGCATTTCTCAAATTTGAAGGAGGCAGCGCGTATGCAGTGGAGGTGAGCTGCATGAATTCCATCAAAGAATTACTTGGAGAGACATTAAAAAACAAGCATGTTACCACTCAAAAGTTTGGGATCACTTGCAAATTTCTTTGTTTTCCAAAGAAAAATACATTTTCATGCATTTCACAAACATTTTTTTTCATTTCACAAACAATTTTATCCATTTCACAAACGATTAAAATTAATCAGATAATTTTCAAAGGATTTTCTACATTTTTGCATAGAGGCCTATTATCAGCAACTGTCAGTCCTCCGCATCAGTCTACAGGTATGGCTGCTAATCCAAGTTAAGCATTTTATAGGGCTAATTGATTATTAGAAAACCCTTCTGCAAATGTGTTGTACAGGTCAAAACAGTTGAACTGATTAAGGGAGCGCAAAAGGGGGCATTCTTGAGGTTGGTTTAGTACCTGAAGCATCAGCAGTTGTTTGTTTGTTTACAGGCTCAAAATGGCTAGAAAGAAAGAACTTCCTTTAAAGACCCGTCAGTCTATTGTTGTGCTCAGAAAAGAAGGCAATTAAATGCGAGAAATTGAAAACTTTAAATCTCTTACCATGCTGTCTACTACTCCCTTCAGAGAGCAGCACAAACTGGCACTAACAAGGACAGAAAAAGGAGTGGGAGGCCCCGATGCACAACTGTGCAAGAAGGCAAATATCTGAGAGTATGTAGTTTAACCAGTGGCCGCCCGAGGAAGCCAGAATGAACAACAAATTTAATTCGGTGTTTACGTGTTATTAGGAGACACTTCTTGTGACAGGACCCTACAACTGTCACACAAACAAATTAGCCTACTGTTACAGTACCTTCATTCTACCGACTTCTCATTCATTTTAGTAAAAAAAAAAAAGGTTAAAAAAAGAGGACCGCGTGTGTGAGAGAGAGTGAAAGCGCGAGGGAGAGCTGTGGATGCGCGCTTCGGGCTGTGCGCATGCTCAAGGCTCTGGCACACAGTAGTATGTGATCAGTTAGAGGAAGCCCATGCAAAGCTGGTAAACGCCTCGTGGCTTTATTACGGCAGAAAGCTTAACACATAGCAATCAGACGGCAATTATGACAAGATCTAGATATAACAAAAACATTTTAGCCATTGCTTTCACAGACAGTATTAATGAAGTTCTGTTTTGTGGACAATGCTTATCTCATATTTAATTAATTGGCAACAAAAGCATTTGCAAGAAAGCAGCGGACTATTGTACAGAAACACAGCCTTCCACCAACATTAGAAGTAACAATGTCATATGTGGCAGCCTCGCAACTGAAATGAACAAATCACAAGGATGCCCGATATTCATACATCCAAAAACACACTCAACATGAATGCACAACCCGTGCGCAACATCTGAATTACATAAACTAAATATAAAATGCATAGTTACAAAGGTTTACACAAAAATTGATATGAACCGTGCTGCAGCGCTATCAACTGTAAACCTTACAGCTGTCAGCTGATAGTGCAGCGGACCCAAAAGCAGTCTCGGTAAGGATTGAGAGTATAAAAAAACAGTACAGCTCAGCCATCATGCTCTGAAGTCCACTTGACACGACAAGAATAATCAAGAATAAAACACCACATTTTATGCAAAGAAAAATGTGACAACAACCCGGTCATCAAAAAGGCCACGGCGGGCCATAGGAGACATGACCAGCAGAAAAGCCGGTTAAGCTTAGCACTTCCTGTTAGCCACTCGTATCTAGCATAGTTAGCTACACAAAAAGAGCAAACTTTTCCATCATCTCTCCCCTTAGTTAAATTGAGCTTAGGAGTCGGTCTACCGTCCCGCTTGGCTTTTAGTTAAACTGCGAAGGGAAGTTTTGAGAAGTAATTTTTTACAAGAAACTCAAGGTCCCTGTCAGCATCTATTCTCTGACTTAATGGCAAAACGTTACTGTCTGTGTGGGCTGGCTGGCATCTGGCAGGACAGTTGAATCAGTGCGTGTATTTTCCGTAACAGTTCGTGATTGGTTGGAAGCCAGATTTGATCTGGCCCCCCTCATTTTTTTTTTTTATTGATGCATCGACCATTAAGCCATATGCCTTGCTTCAATCTGATTGGCTAATACGGGCTGTTTTTTTTTCTAAGGGAGGCAAAGTGAAGCTGGCCTCCGAGCTGACAGACAGGGCGGAGGGCATGAGACACGAAGTGTAAGACACAATGAGAGCTTGACAGGAGGGGCGCTGTTTTGCTCCTCACGCTCAGCCAAAGCAGAAGTGCGCTGATGTAGTGTTTTGACAAGGAAATGACAACAATATAAAACACATTGTGGTGAAGCTTATTTATATTTTTTCTTTCTTGCAATAATTTTTGGGGAAGCCAGGCTTCCCTTGGCCTCCGCGAAAAACCGCCACTGAGTTTAAGACAAAGACACCTCACAGGTTGTCAACTAGCAGCTGTGCTAAATAGTTCCCGTCAAACACCAGTTTCAGTATCAATAGTGAAGGTGGGTTTTTTTTATTAAGGCAAAGTTTGAAGTGCATATTCATCATTTTCTGTTAAAATCATTATTTCTAACTCAGACAATGTCGCATGTTCTGTTCATTTGCTCTATTTCCTCTTCAGACTAATTTCATGTCTGCTTCCACGGAAACAAGAAAAAGTGATCCCAAACTCCTGAGCGGTAGTGTATATCTGATTGACAGTGCATGAAATTCAAACCATTAGCCTTCAGTTCAATATCCCCCAAATGTTGATGCTGTACTGCAGTTCCTTAAGAAACCACACTTAGAGTTAATTATATGTAATGTGATTAGGGAGAAAACAATTAGGACTTCGGCCTTTTATATGTTTCCTCATTACCACCAGCACTTACCTCTAATGTTATGCTGCCGTGTCATCACAAGAACAGTACGCAATGTTTTTGCTGACTGTACAAATTTTCTGGCCCAAAGTGAATTTGTCCTGGCTACTTAAGATCACAGATATTGACTTCTTTGATACCATTGAAGATTAAATTTTTGGAATTTTTTCAAAAGATTCTTTAAGCAGTGTGCCAATTTTTTCCAATGGCGAGTGCAGATATATATTAGCAGATATACTACTGTTAGAATGTTTGGTTAAGAATGTTCCAACCACAAATTGTCCCACAATTGCAGCAACAGAGAGAATTCACTTAGGCTTTCTCATTTTACAGCTCATAACCTCTCTTTTTCCTTTAGGTAATACCCCTCTGCCAAAAAAGAATCCATCTTCTCACATCAGGATTCCTTTGTGCTCAGAGAACCAAGTTTCCCCTCTATATGCATATCACATCTACCATTACTGTAGAGGCAGCCATCAAGCTCCTAACTTTTTTTCATCATCCCTGCTGGTCATTCTCACATCGTCAAACACTGCTCCTATTCTTAAGAGTGTGCTTTTCACATTTTCCTTTTTTAGAGGCGTCATTGATTTCTGGCATTGATCACTCTGGAGTCTTCCAGTAAAAATAGCCGAGGCAATGACCAGGGGCCAATAAAGAAAGGAACAGAGAGGCACACATTGGTGCCTCATCCACCACTGATACAGTGCTTTGAAGAAGAATTTGCCCTCTTCCTGATATCTTGTATTTCTGCTTATTTGTTATACTTAGTTTTAGATCATCCTACTTACTTTAATATGCAATAAAGACAATGTACGTAAACTCAAAATTCAGTTTTTAAGCGATTGTTTCCCTTTTTTTGAAGGCGTAAAGTCAGTCAACACCCATATCACACATGTGAAAAATTAATAGCTCCCTTAAACCAAATGACTAATTGTGCCAATCTGGGTGGCAACAAGTGCAATCACATATGCAATAACTGACAGTGTGTCTTTTACATCACTAAGGGTGAATTTTTACATGCTCTTCTTTGCAGAATTGTTTAAATTCAGCCACATTCAAGAGATTTGGAGTAGTTTTTGGTAATGCTACTGCATCTCAATTGGATTCAAGTCAAGACATTGACTAAGCCACTCTAAAACCTTCATTTTGTTTCTTTTAAGCCATTCACTAGTGGACTTCTTTGTTTGCTTTGGATTGTTGTCTTGAGGCATAATCCTGCTGTGTTTAAGGTTTTGGTCACAAACTGATGGACAGAGTGTGATTTTATGGTGGAGAGCAGAATTCAGAATTGAGAATTGTATATTATTTATCATAATATACAACATATAATAATATTATATATTACCATAATATTTTGCATATTTTATATTTTTTACATATTTTTTCATTGCTTTGTTTCTTAGATCATTTTGAATTTTAATTCATCATTACTCCACAGTGTGAAAATGTCACTCTGATCATTTTTCCATTGTGGTCTTCATATGCAAAAATAGAAAAAAATGGAGAGGGGGGCAGATACTTTTTCATAGTACTGTAGTGCCTGTGGTTTTGCACAGGTTCCTTCAGGCCCTGCTTTGACCCATAACACAGCGGCCATCTTAGGTAGCCATGCCAGTCTCTATATCTGTAATGTACAGGACTGTGCAAAAGTCTTGGGCATGTTTAAGGCAATTTTGAAGGGCAAATATGCTCACAAAATGATGAAATCTAAAGTTTCTAATAACTGAGAAATGTACTAAACAGAGCTGTAAACTGTTAAAAACTATAACAAACCAATATTTGGTGTAATTACATTTTGCCAGAAAATCTGGAACACTGTCCTGTTGTGCTAAAGTTTATAGCAAAGCAGAAAATTTGTCACTGTTCTTCTGCAAACTGACAGTCTCACTTGCGTCTATCCTTCCAAGTAATTGCAGACTGCCATGATGATGTTGACATCAGGGCTCTGTCAAGGCTGTATTATCTGTATTGGCTGTGCTTTAATGGAACAGAAAGCATTTATTATTGAAACTTTCCTTGAAATTAGCATTTGGAATTTCAAATGTACTTCTTGAAAACAAAAGTAAACATCTAAAGCAGATTTAAATTGAAAAAAAGGAGCAGGGAGCCGAAGACTTTTGCATCGCACTGTCTATTTCTGCATGAGCCTGACACATATGCATTTAGACTGTGGATGGACATCAAATTACCAGAAAAAAAACCCTCGCAAATATGAGGAGAATATTCAACCCCCGTGCAGTAATATCCCTGGCCGGACTTTAGCCCACAACCCTCTTGAAATGTGGGGACAGCACTGCTCAGTGAGCCCATTCTCATTCCAATGCGTCATTTATTGACGCTACCTGACCAAGCTTTGATATACGAGGCAAAATGTCAGTTTTAGCGTCCTTTATCGACGGCAGTGTAAAACGAACCCCACCCCCTAACCCCTAATCCTGACCCCCTGACTCTTAACCTTTAACCCGAACCCTAACCCTGACCCTCAAATAAAGCTTCCTTCTGCCTTGTATATCGACGTTTGGGCAAGTAGCGTCAAGACGAGTCCGGGATGAGAATGTGTTGGGTCAGTGTGCCATCGTGCCGCCCGTTCAGGAAGCCAGTAATCCCTATGAGGTATGCAGGCACTCAGATCTCTGAGGCACACGTGCTACACGAGGGGTGAGCACATGATCTCACTCATTTTGGAAACTGCTGCAAGTTAGCTTGGGGAAAGAGCCAATCACCTGTTTCCACAACAGAAAACAAACTCGCTGGAGCCAGCCTGCACCCTCTTTCATTTCTGAAGCTGCCTCCCCTGCTGTGGTTCTTCTTAAAATGCAAGAGATACCTTCTCTCTCATGTCCTTCTGAACATCAGTAGCCAGATGCAGAAGACGGTCAAAAGGGCCTGTGTCTGTTCCTGGCTTTCACTCCAATTTCTGACTTTTCATAATTTAATCAGCTAAACCAAATGTGAAATGTTGCATCTCTGCTGCGTTTCTTAAAATGGCCACTGAGATGACCACTGACTTGTGTCTCAAAATGGAACATTTTGCTGTTGTATATTCTATGTTCATGTGCACAGCCAATCATTAGTCAAGGTAAAATTAATTTGTAGAAATAACTAGCCGTCCAGGACTGGAATTGCCCTCTGGCCAACTCGTTCAGGTGTATGACTTGGATCAAAGGTTTGCTGGCTGCTGTGCAGCCACAATTATTTCAGCACAGCTGTTTGGGCCCATGAGCTGGGCCCTGAACCCCCCATCGTAGCTCCGGCTCAGTCTAATCAGGTGGCTCCCAATCCTCTCCTCAGGGCACACCAGCAAGATCCAGGTTTTAGATGTGTTCCACCTTAAGCACACCTGATTCCACTGATCACAGGCTTGAGTTGTTATATCAGGTGAGCTTGACATTGAACCCAACCAATACCATGATCTGGCTAATACACCCCAAGGAGAATGTTGGAAGCCACTGGTGTTATCAATTGTACGTCACGTAATATGAATACGGCTAAATAAACAAGAAGCGACTATCACATGAATGGAAAGGAAGCAGACCAAGTACTTGGAGTTGCAATCCAACTGCATTTGTGCGAAATGGCATATTTTTGCTGCAGTTTTAAACGATTAACATATTTAGCTATCAAAAACAGAAATTCTGAACAATCAACAAAATAATCTCAAGTAGCCATTTAACTCAAAGTGTAGTTAGTGACTGGACAGATATTTGTAAAAAAAAAATGCATTTAAGAGACGTATCCTCCATGTCATTGAACATTTGTTTGGAGATTATTCACAGACATCATCAAACTTTCTAATACCCCCAATTCTTGTTAAATAAGGTGAGAAAATTAATTTGCGCACTTAGCAGTCACTTTCCCTATTTCTTTTTCTTTGGTTCCAGGAAGTTGAACAGCCAAAATGAAACAATGAGTCATGCCTGAAGGATAATGGATTGAATTAGAGGAAGAAGAGTGGCTTGTGTTTTTTAAAGGGGTGAGGACAAACATCCGCAAAACATTCACAGTGCACGGAGCTGGCTTCCTGCTCCACTAATCCATTACACTCCTGATAATGCCAGACCACAAGACTGAGGATGGCTTGCAGCTGCTTGTTCTAAGTTTTTTGCAGTCGCTCTGTAACTGTTTGTTTGCCAAAATAACTGCAAATAAATATGCAAAAACACAGAGAAAAACAATCATGCATGTACGTGCGCACCCATGCAGGAAAGGAAATGCATGAGCATACATGTACAAACACACACACACACACACACACACACATGCACTAAGGGAAGTGCATACACATATTTCCACACACACATTCCTGCACACATTTGTGCATGTATGCACACATATATGGCATGGTTCTGGTGTGGAATTTTGCAATAGTATTTTAGATTAATTATGCATCAGCCGTACTTTTAAATTCACAGGGAACAAAAAGAATTGTGTCAAAAGCCTTAACTGCAAGATGAAGAGACTTAAATAATCAAAATGAAACCATTGATGTGTCTCTTTTGGGAATGATGCCTCAAGCATTTATCTGGTTATAAAGGGGACAATAAAGGAAATTATGTATTACCCCATAGATTTTCCAGACAGAGTGACCGAGGCAACTTAATGAAGCAAAAAAGAGGAAATTAGATTAAAGTGTTTTTGAAAATATTTAGCAGATTAATTTCCATTCCAGATATGTAAATAAAGGCCAATATTCATATTAGCATTTGGCTACAATTAATACCATTGCCCTAATTTTTATGCATGAGCTAGATTGGATGATACTTGCAAAGATAAATCTCTTGCCACGTCTTCAAATTTTTCAGACACCAAGGTCATTTCCTACCAGTCTAACACAGAACTGGATAGAATGATCTCACGGGAATATTTTATATCAAAGGCAGGGTTTTCATGTAAGTTGTGGATGTGATTGTAAAGTGGTATTTTGACAAGTGCGATTGTCATTTAAATGAAGTCATGCATGGAAATATTTGGTGTTTTCCATCAAAATAAGGCCATTTGTGAATGATTTATGAGACCTCATCTGAACTGGAAAGCAACAAATTTCAATATTGCACTAACCCATTTTGTAATATGTGCCCATTCTGTAATAAAAAAGTTACCCATTTTGTAATACGTGCTCATTCTGTAATAACAGCAGGCCCATTTTGTAAAATATGTAGGTACCCATTGTGTAATAACAGTAGGCACATTTTGTAATAATGTCAGATGTGCCTATTTTGTAATAATAAGAGGACCATTTTATAATAACTACACATAGGGTCATCAACGTTGGCAGCAGAAACAAAAGTTTTATGACACTCTTTTGGCTGTCAAGCCACATGGAGAAAGAAATGACAACTCATTACCAGCCATTACAATGAACTTATAACAGTTTCTGTAGAGCAAGCAAGCTGAAATCAGCCTGTTGTCATAGCATGTTGCTTGCGAACTGACAGCAGTTGCAGATGCATTAAGTGGACACGTTAGCTTCCTTTGTAACCAGAGGTGAATGAAGTACTCAAAGAAAAAGTAAAATTAGAAGTAACATAACTAAATGTTACTTAGGTAAAAGTTGAAATCACCCGTAAGAAAATTACTTGAATGAAAGTGTTAAAGTAGCTCACATTAAATATAGGGTAGAGCAGGGTAAGATGCCCCCCTTTAGCAGGAATTTTCATAGCTGAAGGTAAACAACATGAATTCATAATTTTTTTTGCTTGAATGGATAGTATGTAAAGTTAGCTACCACATCTCGAAAGATTTATGACATAGCCACTATAGAAATATTTTATGTTTAATTATTATTATTATTACTATTTATTTATTTATTTTTTTTAAAAAGGTCATCTAACCCCACCCCTGGGAAAGAAATTCTCCTAAACTTAACTTTTTATTAACTGACTAAACACTAAGGCACAAGTGTTGGCAAGGTACTGTTGGCATTAAATGCATCAAGGAATAGATGGTTGTATCTTGTGGAATACTAAAACTTATGAGATGTATTTCACCCAATATATTTCTTTTTAGGCCCTCATTGATGCACATATGATTCATTATTGTGTAACTCCATATGGCCCTACTTGTAACATGTATGGATACATTTAACTTTCTATTCCTTAGCCCTTCATAAAAATAATCATGTCTGATATATACTTCCTATGAATAGGACATAATTTTTTAGAAAAAACCTCATAAAACAGAATGAATAAGAATCAAAATGTGGTAAGATGCCTTCCTGTGGGAGTAGGATGTGGGCCATCTTACCCCTAACCAAAAAGGGCATCTTATCCCCAGCACCACCATATTCGTTTTTTGCTCATTAACCCCAATTTCTCCTATTATTCCCACACAGGACCCCCTGTTTATACATAGAGAATTCATCAGAGAGTTACAGTGACATGTCCTGCAGTGTTGTGATTCTGCCCTTTCGTGTGTTGTCCCGTGCTTATTTGTGCTTGTGATTTACTTTAGTTTCTTTTATTTCCAGCTCTCAGTTCAGCCGTCTGACAATCGCTCCCAATCTGTTTCCAGTGGTGTCGCAAGACTGCCTTCAGCATGCCTGCGCCTCGTCGTCCAATCACGTTTCTACTTTTGGTTTGGCTTTGGTATTTCATTCATTGCTTCCAGCTGTGTTTAATTCTGGGTCTCGCGAAACTTTGAGTGAATGCGCTCCCTGATAGGACATTACTAACACGTACTAACCAGCACTTATTTAAGGGTGATTGTAAATAATTCGTCACGTAGAATTAACATTGATTAACTCATTTAGCGAGTGTGTGCGATTCTGGCTTCTCTGCATTCAGTCTAAGCTTTCTGATTAACTGCATTTAAAACCCCGTGCTTTCCTTTCGCTTTTCTTGTGGTGCTTTTTACTTGTCACGTTTAGATTGCCTTAATCTAAACCGTCTAGCTTGATTGCTCGTCTCAGCGTCTTGTCTCGAGTCATTAGTGTTAACCCGGTGCTCGTGTAATTGTTTACTAATCCCATGTGTTTCTGTTTCAGTCCGTGATTGCATTCCGAGTCCCCGCCTCCTCTCGTGATTATTAAAGTTCCTGTTTTCCACGCGATTGTCAGACGGATCCTCCGTATTGACTCATGGTCTACATGGTGAAGTCTCAGCTCCTCATGCCTTCTGAGTGTCTCCCGTGTATGGTTTCCGAGTTTTTCTGTTTGCTGCGCTTTAGTCTTGTCTGCCCTGTGTATAAGTCTCCCAGTGTGTCCGTCGGTTTAGTTAGGTTCAGTTTTTGCTTTCTCAGTGTATCCTCTCTTGGAGAGTGTATTTCTGTTTCCCCCTGCCTTTGGCAGTGTATCTGAGTTCTCCCATTTGTTCAGTGCTTGTGCACAGTGTTTTGTTGTTTTATATATATATAAATAAACTGATTTTCAGTACTACACATTTACTCATTATACTCCACATCATAGACACCTTCGGTATGTGTGTTCATGTATCTGTAGTTGTTTCAAAATAGGCCTCTTGTTATTACAAAATGGGCACCTCTAATGTTATTACAAAATGGGCCTATTGTTATTACACAATGGGTACCCACATTTTTTACAAAATGGGCCTACCGTCATTATAGAATGGGCATAGATTACAAAATGGGTAACTTTTCAATTACAGAATAGGCACATGTTACAAAATGGGTCAGTATTACAAAATGGGCCCCACCAGGGGGTGATCAAGAGGGCATATAAGACTGTAGCGTAAGAGTGAGCTGTGCTCTGAAACTGTGGGGACAGCAAGTCACTAAAAATACCTATTCTTGCATATTGGTGCTTTAGACCTGAGAGTTATAGCCATTTTATGGAGACAAAGATTTATCTCAGTCCTGGATTAAACTGCTCATTAACGGATGAATCTCCATCCAAAAATCTTGGAATGGGCTTATTCACAATAAATTCATAGCATAAATTCTGGAGCATAAATTCATCTACTGTATTTATGGGTCACTGTTTAGACAGTAAGCTCATTCAGGGCTGCTTGTAATTATTACACATAGATAAAGCCTGGATTTGTTAGGTACCAATGTTCAAACCACCTCTTATTAGGAGTTTAATGATTGGCCCATAACACCTAGCTATAGGTGTAGGTATATTCCTGACCATAAAATGAACACATGGAAGGAAGGTACAGGCTTTTTTATACATGATAGATGCATTGACTGTGGAAGAATATGACACCTTTCACTGACTTACCTCAGACATACCGAAAGTACAGTACAGCAATGAAAGAGAACTTTTTGAACGTCACCTTGAGTTTGTAAGATGCAGAGCCGTGACCGACAGCAGCTTAAAAAATTGGCCTCTAGGGACATTAGACACAAAGAGTGAACACATATTGAACATTCTTCCTATGATGTACCAGCCTCTGTATAATTCTTGCAACAAAGAAAGTTCAGAAGGCAGGAAAGTACTGTTGAGTGATGGAGCTCAGATTGTGACCTCACATTGCCTCTGAGTAAATCTGTGGGGATTTTGAAAAGCCAATCTGCATTAGTTTGATTTCAATCTCTTTTTCATTGAGCGGGCCTGAAAAAAGTTTAATTCACTCTCAGATTCACTATGTGCATTTATATATTAATGAAGTGCAATTTTCAATTTTCACTGCTATGCATTTTTTTATTTAAGTTATTCCATTATTAAAGTTTTAGAACCTGTGTTGAGAGGAGAAGTAAAATATGAAATTGTCAGGTTGTGGAGTGGTAGTACAGATAACAGGGCTGGCTCAGCAGAGGAACGCTTCATGGAGAAGATGGATGTTTCTTTCCTGAGAGAGAGAAAGCGAGGACAAACGAGCAGCGAGTGAATCAAATTTCAGCACCAAGGACAGTTCTCGGGGAGATCGAATACAGCCTCACCCCTTCAACAGGCCAAACGCATCCTTTCATGGATAAACAAACACTTCATGAAAAATGTTTAAATCAAATAATGTGTGAACACTGAATTATAACATTTAATGAAATATGCCTGCTCTCAGAATTAAACCTCTTCAGTAATAATAAGTGCCACCCAGTTTATTTTTACATTCATTAAAAAGTCAGAAGTGCAGTTTTCAGACTTGTTTACAATTGCATGTTCATTGTCACAACATAAACCATCCTTCCACTGGCTGGTCAGGGATGCGGGGCAGGGGGGAGGTGTGTGTGTGTGTGTGGGGGGTGAGGGGTGGGGTTTGGAGAGCTGAAGTCCGTTCCAATATCCCTCCCTCTAAATGCATAAGTGCATCCTGGACAGTGCTGGGCATAACAAAATAATGTTAATGTCTGCACATGATGTACAACAAACAGTGCCATCGTAAAATTCCTCAGTAATCAACTAATCAAGAGTTTGATATTTTTGACAAGACAAAATAACTACAATTTGCCATGTCTTTAATCACAATTTAACAAGGCCATTCATTTCCCATGTCGTCATCATGATACCATTTCACTCTCTGAAGAAAAAGGTTTGTTTACTGTGTTTCGTGACGTATGTGGTTGATTAAAAGAGGAGACAGCACCTCAGCAAAGTATATTTCTGTGGAAAGTAGAATTCTTGAAGTGCCTAAAACGCATAGTTTTATAAATTTTAATTTGGTAATGATCCAGTCTGACACATTTTCAAACCAGCATGTCTTCAAATTGGCATCAATACCAGGGAGCAGACATTTTTATTTGGGGAATCTAAGGCTGCGTTTGGACACACTTGCTCACTTACTCTCTGTATTGTTTTCAATGTAGAAGATTCACTACACAATGCCCTATATAGAGGGTGAGTGTGCATTTCGAAAGCATTATCCAATCAAACGCCAGTGGCGCGGTCCTTGTGCGTCAGTTATTCTCTTACGTGACATCAGTTGTTCTGAGTAGTTCAAAGGGCCTTCAGCAAGCTCTCCCTTTACGGCTTGGCTGCCCGCAAGCTGTTTTTATTTAAGCTGGCCTGATTAACAATCAAACAATTTATCGACTGAGCGACCAAGACCAATACATGACCTATAATTAGAAATGGTAATGAAAGGTGAATTTCCTTTGCTTACATTGATATAATTGATATGGCACTGTAAATCCAAAACTTTTGCTGACTTTGCTGTATTTATTTATGCCGTCCTTGGGATTGTCACACAGCTGTGCAACCTTACAGTGCCCTTTAGCCATGACAAAATTCAAAATAAAGAATGGATTCCCGCGGCCTCGCAATTAATTTCCGCAAGTCTGTGCTCCTTAACGAGTGGTGAAATTATGAAGACATATTGATATGTTACGTTGTCATTTATGCGCAGAAGACACCTCATAATTTAGTGGTGCAATGCATAACAATGCTATCAAAAGTAAATTAGACTGTCGTCGGTTTTTACCAATTAGTCTGAGTAACTGTGGCTACTCGGGAGATGTAAACTGCGAGAAGTTAAGGTTATTAAGCATTATTAAAGGTGAGGTCTCTGAAGATTAAATTCAAAATCAGAAGATTCCCCAAGTAAAAATGTCTGACCCCCACTATTGAAGCCAATTTGAAGACTCGCTGCTTTAAAAATGCGTTACACTGGATCATTACCGAATTAAAATTTATAAAACTATGCGTTTTAGACACTTCAAGTAATCTACTTTCTCCTGAAATATACTTTGTCGAGGTCCTCTCTCCTCCTTTAAGGGAAAAGGTGTTTAAGCATGCAGATTCACATTTGAATGGTGACCTTGAGAGCCATATGCTTGGTATAAATTAAAGCTGTATAAACTTGATGAGATCAATTTGAATTTAATCAGTGATAATCAGTGCAATTCATGAAGAGCTCCCTCATTTCCTGAAGCCCAATGAAACCCCTCTCAGGAGCTCTGAGTGCCTCTTCAAAAGATAGCAATTTACCTTCAACAATTCAGTGGCAGGATAACATGGTGGCTCTGCAGGTTGCGCTCTTAGTGTGTTTTCCCTGTTTTTGCATGAGGGGGGTCAATGGCGTTACATGCAGATTTTTGTGTCCGAGTGCACTACTTTGGTTTAAAATCATTTAAAATGATTCACAATAAGCATCATTTTATTCTATTAAACCTGTTAGGTTTGAAAATATTTTCAGTTTATCATAAAAATGAAATATATTTAATGTTTTGCCATCTTAAAAACTCAAAATGTCAGATGGCGTAACCGTCCGAGCAAGTTAACACTATGTGAAATGTATTAAATATGTAATTTAAAATATGAATTAATATAATATTAATATGGGGGCATAATTTTACATTGAAAACCTTTGAAATAAACAAAGTTTAATAGTTTAATTGTTCTTAAATTGTTTGGAATATTAAAAACAAATTTGTCGGGAAATCTGCATATCTGAAATGTCAGGATGGCGCAGCCGCATTCACACAACTTTTATTTTAAATTGAAGAGGGAGATGAGTAAACAGGATATTGCATGATCAAAAGGACCCCAAGTGACCTTGACTGATGAGTGAAAGGTATGTAGATCTCTCAAATACTGATAAAAAATTGCTACTTTCTCTTTATAGATAGACTTGTTCAGTTTACATGTCATGTCGTACAACCAATATAAAACAAAGAAAAAAATATTTTATTCTAAAGCTCTTTATTGTATTGTGAAAATGATTGATTGAACTAGCAAGCAAAGTCAAAAGGTTATATAGGTGCCCAATTATATGAATAATTGGGAATTGGTAGCAAATGTCAGGCGGCGCAACCGCATCGTCAGGTGGTGCAACCAGGTAAAATACTAATTTGAACCAGGAAATGGGAGATTGACAAGAACAAATGTTTGGAAATTGTGATATAAATAATCATTCTATACAACAATATACTTTTTACATTTGTAAAGTATTTATTCACATTTTAAATCTAAAGTTGGATGTTGGAAAACCAAAATACCCACCCTCTACAATAAAGAATCCATAAGTTACTTTTAATACCCTGCTCAACTACAAAATAGTAATGTTTTAGGCAAAGTAGACACTCTCAGGGATACTTACTAAAAAAAAAAAATTCAGTTAGAAAAAAAAGGGGGAAGTGTGTTTTTTTTTTCAAGAAACTTTTGGTTGCGCCACCTGACATTCTTTGGCTGGTTAAATTGCAAGTACCATCTAAAGATGTACTAAAACCCTGTAAATGTTGTGCAGCCATTAATTCTTGTTTAAACACACTCTTCCAACTTGAAATAAATGTGGGGGGAGGGCGAAACCTTCCCTTGAAACAGATGAGATTATTGTCCTGATTTCAATCATTGTTCTCGGGTAACACGTTTTCCAACAATATGAATAATCCATTAAGTACACAATTTCCCTTTCAATGAAACGTTAAGGCGAGTGAATAATAAAAATGTTTAATTCACTTGCCTTAATAGGAAACCCTTCACAAAAAAACTACTGTGGACTTTCTGTGTCAATTTTGTCAGATTCTGCTAAGCAAGCCATCAAACCTGAGCTTCATGACTGTTTAATTGAAAACAAGGATTGAAATCGGCACTTTTTTTTGCGTTCAGCCGACGGATTTTATTTCTTGTCTTAACAAAGAGAATTAGCTACACCTGAGAAGGGAGAGTGAAATTATCTTTAATCAAGGAAATTGACTGAAAACAGACCAAGACTGATAATCAATTTAAAGACGTGTTTATCGTCCTCCCAGCTCGCTGTCCACCAGCCACCACTGCTTGCGGTGCTCCGATTTCCTCCCACAGTCTCCAAATTTACCCATAGAGGGAAGCGGAGTGTGAGAATGAATGGTGTGTCCTGCAATGGATTGGCGAGCTGTCCAGGGTGTGTCCCTGCCTTTTACCCATAGTCAGCTGGGATAGGCTCCAGCTCCCCTGCAACCCTAGTGAAAAACAAGTGGTGTTGGAGCCAAAATACATTTTTGCCTTATCTTTAATATTTATTATTATTTGTTTGTTTAAATGAATGGTCTGACCCTGCCTTTACAAGTGACGGCGTCCAATTCAAGTGGTTGCCATGGTGCCTGTCATCTGTCAATCACACTTAGTTGCCATGGGAACTTACTTATTCACGTGATTGTACCAGGTGCGGGGAAATGGGGTTTGGAGGACAAACAGTTTTGGACCGTGTTCGTGTTCGTGTCGGTGTCCGGGGGATAGTCTGTGCTGTGCAGGTCGGCATTTGATTATTGTGTTAAAAAAAAAAAACAGTTTGCATTACGCAGTTTTGATGTCAATAAATGGATTGGCATATCCAAGGAGAATTACGATTCTGGACATTGAATTAATGAACACTGGTACACGCGTCAAACTTTGTTTAAAGCTTGTTACCCCTCGCAGTAGGGCGTCTAAAGGTAAAGCGCCCTACAAGTGGTTTAGATGATGGATGGAATACAGACGAAACTGGATACAGCTTGTCAATAAGCCTATTCTTACATTGTATTTCCCCAAAAGCCGATGGTAAATTGCGTCAAGTTGTTGAAACATGGAATAATACAAATATTGTCCTTTTTTGTTTTTTTACTCAAGTCAATAGATCATAGGTGAATTGACTAAAGTATGGCAAAAATTAATAGTTCCTCAAATGTGAATGTCTTTTGTCTCCCTCTTGCATATATGTAATTATAAAAATGTTTTTTCCGCTTTGCAGCCAGTTCATTTATATCCTAGAGATATTTATAAAACAACTGGCATGTTGTCAGCTTAAATGTGGATGTTGTCACCTTAAAAACAGTGAAACCAACAGGGACTGAGTGAAGGAGGTGTAATTTAAGGTGAAATTAATTTTTGGCAATCCACGGCCCACTCAAACTATATTTGAATTCATGATTCATTGGAAGCGGCATACTGCTGGAGGGCTGTTATTGTTGGTATTTGTTAGGGTGCTGTAGGAATGAACTTCCGTCCCTACAGCGGAGTCTTATGCCCTTGTGCTCTGCTGACTGATTTGAATCTTCAATTTTGGCTTATGCAACATACATTGCAGTGAGAAAATACAGTATTTGTGCAGACAGAGGATATAAAAATGGCTCCAATTACTTAACATGCTCAATCAATATGGATGACAATACCGTCAGATTAGTTCTGAAAATTTTCCGTTAGAATCATATTCATCATTTAATTTCAGTTTGCTGGAGTGGAGCCGAAATTAAGCAAAATTACATCATAATACTTAAAGCCTGTTATGAATCTCCACATTAAGTTTATTGGATGGAAGTTTAGTGCTATTTATACACAGACAGGACAGTTATAGTGCCACCTACACTCTGCGATCACACTTTCTTCCCGCCAGTTCATATTTCTCTTCCAATAACTGGCAACTGAGTTCAATTGTATTGTTATGCCTACAAGGATAGTATCCCAACATGCCTCGCATAAAATAAAACCCAGATGAGTTTATATCACATAAAATACAAGTGGTAAAAACCAATCACAAGAAAAAGCAAACTTTCTGAAAGGAAAATAATTTATTCAAAACATTAGGTTGAAATAATAATTTGGATATGTAACAGCCAGTAAATCACTCTGTGTCGAGAAGCGCTAAGGTTGCAAATTTTCAGGGAGCCAGCCAGTCCCGATTTCCCAGGACCTGTCCCCCATAATAGGAGTGTGTTGACCCTGGGTCAATCTGCAGGAGACACCCCATTTTAATTACTCAGGGTCAGCCAGGCTGGTGAGTTACGGAGCAAACATGTTCACTTGTGCATTATCCACGCTTATTCATGGGCCCATTGAGACAAGGGATTACCCAGGGGCACACAAGCAATCGCAATACCCATGTACTATAGCGTCAGACTGACAGAGCAATTGTGGAATCATTAACCGTGTGTGTGTGTGTGTGTGTGTGTGTGTGTGCGTGTGTGCGTTTGTTTTTTCCAATGTTGCGGCTCATAAATTCACTCCTGAACACCCAACATAAATCAGAGCGTCACATTCGTCTTTGTCAGGCTAAGGAAGGAGGAAATGGTGTTAGCTTTGATTACTTGACACAGCATGAGATGGGGTGAAAAGGGCAATGATACAGCATGCGGCAGAAAAAGGGACAGCATAGAGGAAAACGGGTTCTACGCATAAGCATTAGCGTTAGCGCTTTATTGGATTTTCACGCGACCAGATGGTGATTAAATGACTGTCATTAAAGCGCTGTCAAATGTCGTATTACGGATATTAGCATGGGTAGGCAGTTGGTGGCCTGTTCAGTTTATTTCCGCCTTTCGCCCAGAGGATGGTGGGACAGGCTCCTGACGCGCTGCTCCTCATCTACTCAGGATCCTACGGTGACGGAACAGGAAATAACCCATTCGCAAAAATGTGCCTTTTTCTGATGCAATATAAATTAGTCAGCATTCCTGTGGTAATAGCCAAGCATGAATGGCTTTCTCAGGAGAAACTACTTTTGTTTTTCTTTGGCAAGAAAAAAATCTAAGTTGGCCCAAATACAGAAAATGACTGAAAAATGATTGGGTGTCCAGACTATTTGTAATTTTAAAAAGGAAAAGTAAATCACTGCACAACATTAGAACACGTAAACCTTATTTACTGAGGTATTCAACTTATAGGTTACAACAAAGAAAATTACTGCAGGAAAGCAGGGAAGTGTAGTGGTCAGAGAACCAAACTCCAAAAGACTGCAGCCCCTGCCCATATAACATCTGGGAAGAAGAGCTTGGATCTTGGATCAGTAAGGCATTTTCTCCTTATAGTGGGTGTGGTAAAAAAAAAAATCTCATAAAAATCTGTCAAGACCCATAATGTTGCTGACAAACACACACACACACGCACACGCACAAACACACGCACACACACACACACACACGCACACACATAAACAAGCAAACACACACCTTGGCAGAGGTATGAGACATGGAGCCTCTTAATTATCTCCACAGAGACTCCATGACCAACATACCTATGTAACTATGACAATTGCAGTATATGCCCAAACATACATACTCATGGTGATGTGAATGGCGCCAAACGCTCAAAGTACAGGGAAACCAATACCTCTACATTCAAGAAAATAATTGGTTGCTTAAATTTATAGGACTTCACCCCCACCCAAAGTTTTCCGTCGAAGAATGCCAAACTTACCATAACTTCTAATTAATCCAGAAATACATCTGAAATGAAGGACGATGATAGAACTGACCAATTAGGGGTCACTTGCCTGGCTAATTTGTCAGATCAAATGATAGTGCAGTGATACGTGATGGCTTCATGCACACCAATAGGGTCATTATCATGCAATAGTGCAGGCCAACACTGCGATTAGCACACTGAAGAAACCAGTTCTGTGGGGGCAGAAAAACAAGAAAAAAAACATACTCACACGCGATGAAATGTGCCCGAGCATTCCTAAAAACCAAGCTGACAGCTCATTCCAAATCAAAGAGCGACACACGTACTGTACCTTCAGCTACAGCATATGCAGCTGCCTGTGAATGTTATGTAATTTTGTAGGTTGACTGATAATCTAGCGAGG
This sequence comes from Gymnothorax reevesii, assembly GCA_029721435.1. Taxonomy (NCBI): domain Eukaryota; kingdom Metazoa; phylum Chordata; class Actinopteri; order Anguilliformes; family Muraenidae; genus Gymnothorax; species Gymnothorax reevesii. Next base: position 96,081,589 of record CM056579.1, on the reverse strand, counting down.
GTAAAAGTAAACTTCTGCTAACTTAAAGTTCCAGGCAGAGAGCCAACAAAAAATGTGCTCCCAGTGGAAAAGACACAAATCACATCAGAGATGCTTCAGAACAAAAACCTGCATGGGAAGTTCTGCACTGCTCCAAGAGTAAGGTATAATTGGCATCATATTTCCTGAGCGAAAGGCTACAACCGTGGCCATAGTGCTCACATATGAATTACAGCAGGATGGATATTATATATATGAATAAGAACACCCAAATGACCTGTGTTACAGCAAGCAGAATCCACTATGTTTGGTACACACTAATTTATGATTCATGAATTCCACCTTCACTTTTTAATTTCTCTGAGGGTTTGAATGATCTTTTGTAATGTACTTTGAATAAGCAGATTGGAGAGATTGTAATTGTAAACATGATGACAGTCTGAGGGCTTTACTCGATGTTCCGAAAATTATAACGATAAAACCTTCTGCACCGAGGAAGCACTGGCATTTCTCTGATGTTTTCTCTTTATTTTGTGACAGAAAAAAAAACAGGTTATACAGTTTTCATGCAGAGGGAAAAAAAATGCTTGTGTTTTCATTATTTTAGGGGATGTGTCCACACAGCAGAATTGGCGACTCGGTCAGAATACAGCACATAGCAAAACCTGGAAAAGCTCTTTCCTTTTTATACTGTGTTGAGGGTTTGAGGCACTCTGGGTTTTATTTGATGTAATTATCCAGCCAACTTTTAGTAATCTTGCTTTGTGGAACATGTCACACTCTTCCCCACGAGGGGATACAAATCTTTTTGATTATTTAAATAATTACAGTATACACTGTGGATCCTTGTCCCAAATTATATGCAGTGTGAACTTTCCAAGCAAGTATTTAACACGAGTCTCTTCGCCTTAGTCAGGCCTCAAACCATCTGTATTCTCCAGTGGATTGAATTAAATATAACCAGCAAAACTCTGAGCCTCGAGAAAATTTGCAACTATGTCATCATTGTGGACAGGTGGCATATTCTATATTCCAGTGGATGTTGAATGGAATAAGTACTGAGGCAAATTCTTCCAGAGAGACTGTGACCGAAAGATGTCAGGATCAGTTGAACTATTGTTTTATATTTAAAAATATATTTCAATTTGACAGAATGAAAAACTATGCTTGACATTTTCAAACTCTGTAGAGTTGTATCGTAAATGAAGGCATGTTATTACATCAATTGGGAGTACTAAAATTTCACAGAGTGACCTTTCTCACTAACATGAATAACTCATTAAAATGTCTAGGTTACCTCATCCTTCCTTTCCTGATTAACAATTATAATAAAAAGTAGCGAGTTTTTAGTCACTCAAAGCTCAGTACGTTTATGATTGGCCTTGAAAACTGACCTAAGCTATTGTTTTGAGATATGTATTGTTATTATAAAACACCCTAACATTTCTTTTCTGGGAGCATTTCAACCTTTCCAAGAGTTTAACTTGTGGTTATTAAAATTGCAATTTCATTGGACTTCCTTACTTCCGCAAAGTTCCTCAGAAATGGTTTGGTTTCCTCAAGTCAAATTGACCCTGTCAAAGAAAGCTAATTTAATTTCCCAGACAAAAAAGTCATCCGGGCAAATGAAATACAGAAAACAGAAAACATACAATGGGGACAAAATGACAAATGAAACTCTTGGTTTGGAGGCGCGTACAGCCACACAGGCAGCAGCAGCAGTACAGCTAAGACATGGTTTACGAGGACACACAGAGAGGCTCATTATCAGGGGGACTCTGTAAATCTCAGATGGGAAATCACCACTTCGGTGACTTAAGGGGACACCACTGACCCGTGGAAACTGGATGTCCAATGACGGCCAGACAGTATCACTCCCACAACCCAGGGTGACAGATAGCACCCGTCAGGATTGGGGATTCGAGGGGAGGGGTTCAGACTGTGGAGCTCTCTTATATGAAGCAGGATTTACTGCGGCAAAGGGCCTTCACGCTGATGAACGACGTTTGGGTGAAGTGTTCTCGCAGTCCCGCACCTCAGCTGGTTCTCTTTGTATTTAGCTGAGACAGAGGCAGGGGGGACTGCAGTCACTGTCAGACAGAATGACACACCAGCTTACCTAGGGAGCCTTTCTCTCATGCAGAACAAGGGAGGAACTTGAGCAAACGCAGCCAGGGAGAGAACATCTCAATACGCTCGCGCCACTCTGGGGGGACGAGCCGCCACAGAGCTGAGCCGCAGGTGGCGTCAGAGACACTCTGAGAAATAAAATGTTGAATTGACTTAATAATGTCCTGTCAGCCAGTCTCCGGCAACTGTGTAAAAGAAACTTTCAGTGAACTTGATTTATCAACCAGGCTGAGAATCTCAGACATGACTTTGAGGTCAGTTCAATGCAGCTGCATGGGAAAAGTTGACATGACATCATTAAGTCAATCCGGAATTTCATTTCTAGAGCCATTTTTTTCCATACAAAGGTAGTCATTCAGTTTACAATATAAAAAACGACTGCTCTGAGAGCACAGCATCACCTGCCAGAGTCGCGACTGCAATATGCGTATCATCAGTTTATCTGCAGCATTGTACAAAGTTTCAGGGATGTCCTATTTAAACTGTAGGAGGAGTTGATTTCATCGGCTAAGTACCCTCTGGTATGGACAAACGGATGGACGGACAGGCTGCACCATGACGTAATCATCTTTTTGGGCATTTGCCTGACGGGGTATAACTAGCTGGAAAACCCAAATATGCCACAAGTCTGCTCACATTGCAGCCAAAAGGTAAATATTAGTTGTATTTCATAAGAATGAATTTAGACTCAGACAGACAGTACATTATAGAGTTAATAATGCACATATAACTTTGACTCATTCTCTTTTAATATCAATGACAGCAAATTGGCTTTTTAATCTGCAAGTGGGATATGATTAAGAGGAAGAAAGAAGGTACAATAATTCCTCATGGTTGGACAAGCAGTACTGGGTGTGAAACACTTAAAAGGAAACCAAGTTAGAGGAGAAAATGTTTCAGGTAACTGAAAGCACACCTCAAATTCAAGATTTGCTCTCTGCAAAGTGCAATGGCTTCGATTTTCTGAGCACGTTTTGAAGAATGATTGTAAGACCACGCCTCCAGCCTTCCACTTCACTGGTCTATTGAGAGCCGGACTGTATTCTTCAGCGCCGCAATAATTGCATGCACCTGCTGTTCATTTCCACTATGCGGTAGTGTTGGGCTATTCAAGACCGAACCTCACATTTAGTCATTGTGAAGTCTTGAAAAATTTGTACAAGTCTGTATTGAATCTCTAGTCTTGTATAGACTTATCTCCCGCAAATCGCGGGTAAATTTTACGCCTCTTGAACTAAGTGCAGTTCAATGTTTGTTTCTGCACTTTAGTATTATATATCCAGGAATCTTGCTTCCTATATTCTACTACCCCTATTTCAATGAAGTTGGGACGTTGTGTAAAACGTGAATAAAAACGTGAATCTCTTGCTGAGATAAGCATCGATGTCCCTGAAAAAGATGTTGCTTGGATGGCAGCATGTGTTGCTCCAAAACCTGTATCTACCTTTCGACATTAATAGTGCCTTCACAGGTGTGCAAGTTACCCATTCCATGGGCACTAACACACCCTCATACCATCACAGGTGCTGGCTTTTGAACTTAGCGCTGATAACAATCTGGATTGTCCTTTTCCTCTTTAGCCCAGAGGACAATGTTTAGGCCCCCAAAACCTTGAGGATACTGCAGAAGAGAAGAGATTAAAATAGCCTTGAGTGAAAATGATAAGCTGGCCAGCTAAGGATTTGTTACCTTCTGAAATAGATTTGGGGAAAACCAATCTGGAGTATTAACACAAGACTAAATACATAAGGTGGACCACCATATAATTGGAAAAAGTCGACTAATAACGTGATCACATTTTTTTCTTCCTTTTTCTCATTTCTGAATTTATTTTTGATTAAGTAAATCAAATAAAAGGTACTGACTGAGTTGACCTTTATGTGCTGGGAGCCCAACGAAAAAAATATTAGTTGAGTATTCAATATGAACCTATTTTTGTGAATAAAAAACTTTTTGCATATTCTAACATAGTTTAATGCAACTCCACCCAGTTTTGCTGATGACATGTGGAATTGTCACCATGACTGGGGCTAATAAGCCCTGACTGTGCATCTCCTCCATGCTCTTAGCAGAATTCTAGACTGAGGTGGATTGCTTAATCATAATTCATTGAAAGAAAAAAAAGGGGTATTCCCCATTGTTTTCAAGAAGTCCTATCTATTAATGCTCCATGTCCTGGATGCAAGGACATCCCTCTATCAAACACTGAGATTGAATCTGTATTGATTGTGGCCTCTGCACACCAAACATGTTGACCCAGTCAGTTTGGCTGACGCTTTTGCAGACAGAGAACAAGGGCAACAGCCAAACACACTCTTGTGGGGCTATTACACCAATCTGAGGATTCGATTTCATGTGACCTGCAGCGAGCAGAGCATGATGCTGCACCCACCACAAGATTAACGTTGATGGACATCACATAGAACACAACAAACTGATGACGGGTGGGTAGGACCCAATGGTAAACCTTTATTGCCGAAATCGCTCTTCCATACTGCTGCAGATTTGATACATGGGCAGTGCCATGTACCAAGAGGAGGGATCAAGGAGGTAATAGATCAGAGTTACTATACTCACTTATTTTATTGATATGACCTTTTTCTAAATGGGGTAGAAGCTATAGATGCAATCACAGTAGCAAAAATTTTGAGTAGAGAAATTATTCCTAGGTGGGGAATTCCAAAGGTGCTGTATAGTGACAGTGGGCCAGGATTTAGGAATGAAGTGTTGACCCACAAAGTAGGCAAAATTGGGAATAGGATGGAAAAATACAGTGCATATCATCCACAATCAGCAGGATTAGTGGAGAGAACTAACAGAACTCAGAAAGCAAAACTGCAAAAAGCCATGGCAGAAACTAAATGGAAATGGGTTGTGTGTCTGCCATTGGCACTAACCAGTATGAGAATAACACCACAGCGCGGATTGGGGTTGTCACCATGTGAAGTAGTACATGGGAAACCTTTTGAATTGCCACAGTTATTGCAGAGAACACAACTAGAAGAAGCAACCCTGGCAGAATATATGATTAGAATGTTAACTAACAAGAGTGAGATTGAAATGTGCTTCCTTCTACATCGCTAACTGAGCTGTCGCCAGGACAGATTAAGCCTGGAAATTGGTTCCTGGAGCAGACAGTGTCAGTAAAAAGCGAAAAGGGAGTGAACCGACGTGGAAGGGTTCATATCAAGTGCTCCTGACTATATCGACTGCAGTGAGGATACAGGAGAGGGAAACGTGGATACATCACTCACACTGCAAGGTAGTATCTCCTCCAGCTGGTGTGTAGGTGCATCTGGACTGATTGATTGATTGAAATACAAAACCCAAAACCAGTGAAGTTGGCACATTGTGTAAATCGTAAATAAAAACAGAATACAATGATTTGCAAATCCTTTTCAACCTATATTCAATTGAATACACTGCAAAGACAAGTTACTTAATGTTCTAACAGGTAAACTTTGTAATTTTTTGCAAATATTAGCTCATTTGGAATTTGATGCCTGCAACATGTTTCAAAAAAGCTGGCACAAGTGGCAAAAAAGACTGAGAGAGTTGAGAAATGCTCATCAAACACTTATTTGGAACATCCCACAGGTGAACGGGCTAATTGGGAACAGGTGGGTGCCATGATTGGGTATAAAAGCAGCTTTCCTGAAATGCTCAGTCATTCACAAACAAGGATGGGGCGAGGGTCACCACTTAGTGAACAAATGCGTGAGCTGATTGTCGAACAGTTTAAAAGCAACATTCCTCAATGAGCTATTGCAAGAAATTTAGGGATTTCATCATCTACGGTCCGTGATATTGTCAAAAGGTTCAGAGAATCTGGAGAAATCACTACACGTAAGTGACAAGGCCGAAAACCAACATTGAATGCCCGTGACCTTCGATCCCTCAGGCGGTACTGCATCAAAAACCGACATCAGTGTGTAGAGGACATCACCACATGGGCTCAGGAACACTTCAGAAAACCACTGTCACTAACTACAGTTCGTCGCTACATAAGTTAAAACTCTACAATGCAAAGCGAAAGCCATTTATCAACAGCTCCCAGACACGCCACCGGCTTCGCTGGGCCCAAGCTCATCTAAGATGGACTGATGCAAAGTGGAAAACTGTTCTGTGGTCTGACGAGTCCACATTTCAAATTGTTTTCGGAAACTGTGGACGTCGTGTCCTCCGGACCAGAGAGGAAAAGAACCATCCAGACTGTTATAGGCGCAAAGTTCAAAAGCCAGCATCTGTGATGATATGGGGGTGTATTAGTGCCCAAGGCATGGGCAACTTAAACATATGTGAAGGCACCATTAATGCTGAAAGGTACATACAGGTTTTGGAGCATCATATGTTGCCATCCAAACAACGTCTTTTTCATGGACGCCCCTGCTTATTTCAGCAAGACAGTGCCAAGCCACATTCTGCACGTGTTACAACAGCATGACTCCGTAGTAAAAGAGTGCGGGTACTAGCCTGGCCTGCCTGTAGTCCAGACCTGTCTTCCATTGAAAATGTGTGGCGCATTATGAAGCGTAAAATACGACAACGGAGACCCCGGACTGTTGAACAACTTAAGCTGTACATCAAGCAAGAATGGGAAAGAGTTCCACCTGAAAAGCTTCAAAAATTGGTCTCCTCAGTTCCCAAACGTTTACTGAGTGTCATTAAAAGGAAAGGTGATGTAACACAGTAGTAAAAAGGCCCCCGTGCCAACTTTTTTTGCAATGTGTTGCTGCCTTTAAATTCTAAGTTAATGATTATTTGCAAAAAAAAAAAAAAAGTTTCTCAGTTTGAACATTTAACATCTTGTCTTTGCAGTGCATTCAATTGAATATAAGTTGAAAAGGATTTGCAAATCATTGTATTCTGTTTTTATCTACGATTTACATAATGTGCCAACTTCACTGGTTTTGGGTTTTGTAAGTCAGGTTAGACTTGGAGGGGGTCCGGCAACAAAGGGGGGCGTGGCATATAAAGCTCACCTGTCTCAAACCCGGTGAAGAACTTATTTACGCTCCAAGTCAGTAGAAACTCCAGACTGATTCATAAAATGGCTCACTTCTCCCTGTGTCTGTTGCTCCTAGGAATTTGCATGGTAAGTGTAGGCCACAAGCCATCCTCGCCCAGGGCAAGAAGGTATGCGGGTGCGGATAACCATCTGTCTGAACCAGCAAACCCGACACACATATATGCTACTAATACATGGTGGAGATATGCAAACAGATCAGCACATTCTGTAAACCTCACTGAGAGTTATGTGAGCACACACCTACCAGCCTCCATATCTACACCTAGAGTAGAGGTGATACAAGTTGCAGCGCCCACAATAAGTGTGGATAGTACAATTAAGTGCGCTATGGCAGTGTTTCTGCTTGTAGTGGATTAATCTCAATGGATCCCAGTTTACCCCCTCTCAACATAGTAATGAACTCTGGGTTAAAGTACTGCACCGACAAAGATGGGTACCTGAAGTTGGGAAACGAGAGTTCTAACGTTCCGCTCATAGTAGTCCATTACAGTCTGGAGCAGAAGTTTTGGCGATGTGTCAAAGGAAATGGCACAGTATTGTGGGGTAACCCAGGGGTGTCAGGGGAAATGACTGATTTTGAAATGAATGAAATGACTGCACAAATAACCGAAACATCCTTTTTCACTAGGAGAGAAGACAGTCGAAATGGCACATTATGTCACCTGTGGGCACCTCACTGGAATGGGATGAGAGCTGTGGATGGTTGGTACTGGTTGTGTGGACATCGGATATATGTAGCATTAACACCACATTGGGGTTTATGCAGTTGAATGAGCACACGTACATTGTGAGTGCAGATAGGAACATCACACGACGGAGACAAGAAGCAGTACCCCATGACCCGGTCTGGGGAAACAATGTTCCAGATGAGGCAAAGCAGTGGTCAGTAGGGACCAAGGTCGCCCTTTCCCTGTTCCCACAGTTTGGAGTCGGAAAGGTAATAATGCGAATGGAAACTGTGAACTATAGCCTAAGTGCGCTTATAAATGAAACCCCTCATATCACTAGGAGTGTACAGCAAGAATTGACTGCCTTACGATTAATGACACTTCAAAATGGAATGATACTGGATTTGTTAACGGCTGCACAGGGAGGAGAGTGCCAAATTACAGGGCCTTCATGTTGCACCGACATTCCAGCAAGTGATGAGAAGGGGGGAGTGATAGATCAAGCCTTAGTATGTATAAAAGACCAATCAGATGCACAACAGGCTGATTTGGTGCCTGCTGGTACCTGGTGGCAGTGGCTCATGTCAAGGGGGTGGAAAGCAGCAATAGCATCTGTATTGAGCCTCACAGCAGCAGGATCCGCAGGTTGCTCTTTTGTAGTTGCTGTAGGATTCCAATGATTAAAAGTGTCATATCAAAAGTGTTGAATGCTAACCCAGAGTTTCAGATGTTTATGTTACAAAATATCGAGGAAGGACATGCTCTGCCCGAGGATTTGGAGGAGCCATACGGTTATGTCATAGAAAAAAGGGACCTGTTTAAAACAAGAGCATTTCCCATGAAATAAAGCACATGCTGAAAATAGAAAGAAGTGGCATGTTGGCGTATAATCAATTATAAAGAGGAGGGAAATGTTGGTGGAATTCAGTCATAAATTCCTTATTGTTACGGAAAACTTTTTTTTTTTTCTTCTGTAAATCGTTTTCCCTTTTGGATGTATTGTGTGTGCATTTCTGTTGCTGTTTGTTTGTTGCCAGGTTCGTCTCCGACTATCCCATTCTTCGTCCATCAAGCCGTCCATCATTTGCATCACTTATTCCTCCTCCGTCAGCTGATTCTCCGTCAGAGAACGGGGTGCTGCCCCGTTCGTGGAATAACGTTTAAATATTACGAAGTCCTGCCCGTGCCCCAGCTATGTTTGCTCGTTTGATGTTTTGTGGTCTGTCTGTTCAGTGTGTGTGTCGGGGAAATAACTTGGTCAAGGGTAGACGGGGGCCCTTATACACTCCACACGCACGTAGGTATTCTTTTTTTCGTTGTCTAGTCCACTAGTTTAGCGGCAGCTGCCACCCTCTGTATTTTGGTTTTCGGCGCATATGTTAGGGTAGTTAGTTATTTTATTTTGTTAATATTTTAGTTAGTACTGCACTTTTGTTTTTCTAGAAGAGTTTTGTTTTATTCCTTTCGTTTATTTGGCAGTGCTTTAGACCTTGTTATTTTCCCCTAACTTTGTTTTGTAAATACTTTTGTAAATAGATGAATTACTGTTCACCTGTCCTTCACCTTTGTATGGCTTATTGTAAATACACTTTTTGCACCCGATTTCCGTGTTCCCTGTCTTTTAATTCCACCGAGCGCTATATTAATAAATTAAAAGTACTACTTTTTTGAACATCATCCCAAGACGTAACACTTATTATTGCTTATTGTGTTATTGATTGCTTATCCTTCCAGTAGCCTAGGTCATGCATGATTACTAAACTTATATAATCTAGCTTTTACGTAGGTAGAAACGCCATTAATTGCGTTTATTGTGTATTCATTCCATCTGAAACCTTGAGGTCCAGCCGGACCGAGGAGTGTATTTTGAGTTGTGTGTGTTCCCAGGAGACAGTTCCTGCAAAGCCTGCAGAACCGCAAGATAAATAGCAGATAATTGGGGGAGAGAAAGACTCCTCTGGACTGTAGATATGGCTGCTAGGGTCAGCCATACATGGGATGCCTACTTCTGGCCGAGGAACAGCTGGAACCAACATGAAGATGTTTTTCAGACCCAAGGGGAGGACATTCTGACTTCGTGCTTTTACATATATCCAAAGCAAAGGAGACATTCCTTTGTCTTTGTTCTGCTGATGTAACTTGGACCCAAGGTGCGCACGTAGTAAAGACTATTATTATTATTACTCTCTTCTCTCTGAGCGTTTTCTTTCAGGAATACAATTTAAAATTCCCACAACAACACGATGTCCATGATTTCCAAAAACAATTTGACTTGTCAGAACACAGCACACATTTCCACTTCGCAAGTCCATCTCACCTGAGCTCTGGCCCAGAGAAACCAGCAGCATTTCTGGGTGTTGTTGATAAATGATATATGGTTTTCGCTTAGCACGGTAGAGTTTTAACTTGCATTTGTAGATGTAGCAACAAACTGTGTTAACTGACAATGATTTTCCGAAGCATTTCTGAGCCCACATGGTAATATCTTTCACAGAATGGTGTCAGTTTTTAATACAGTGCAACCTGAGGGACTGACGGTCACAGCCATTTAATGTTGGTTTTCGGCCTTGCCTCTTACGTGTCGAGATTTCTCTGGATTCTTTGAAACTTTTGATGATATTATGACCTGTAGATGATGAAATCCCTAAATTCCCTGCAAATGCATGTTGAGAAATGTTGTTCTTACACTGTTGGACTATTTGCTCACGCAGTTGTTCACAAAGGGGTCTATTCTCCCATTTGTGCGTAAGTACTTTTTACACGATTCGAGTGAAGCGCTTTTGAGTTACGGGTATTCTCCCCTACGCGCTTCGATCACGCCCACAGCGCTGAACTTCAGAATGTTGGCGGCCTTATGAAAGAGGTGTGACTAACGCAAAAGAGAGGCAGACTCTGTACAAAGCTCATTGATTATGGCTATCAGGAAAACAAGGAACAAGGATTTTCTGATTAACCATGAAAATGCAGTTGTGGTCCATGGAAAACGCAAACCAGACTTTAAATTTGAACATCGTGGGCCTGCTGATAAAACCTCGTATCTCCAATCTGATAAGGAACAAAAACTCGTATGTCCACTATTCTTACATGCAAAATTAAACATTTTTTATTTTAAACTATATTTATCCATTTATATCATTTTTTAATTTTATATTTCTTTTTTATTTTCCTGTGAAGTTTATCATTTTGAAGATAAGAGGTTTTATCAGCAGGCCGACGATATGCTGCTGTAATAGTATAGGCCTATGTATGTCTGTGCCAAAAACTCATGCAGACATCTTTTTTATTTCTTACTCTAGCCATTGTGGCATTAAAGCTATACAAACAAAGAAACTGCCGCGATAATGAAAGAAAAAATAAAGAATTTAGCGCTTCTCAACCAGAGCATTGAAAATGTGCCCCTCCTACACCAGCCTGTATGTTCCGTGGAGGACAGGGAAGAAGACAAATAATGGGATCATTCTAGTCACACAAAAAATGACAATCGACAGTTTATATGATCTCATTTAGAAATTGCTCACTTGAAATCTCAAACTACTACGATGTCAGGTTTGCAACTAAACGACATGGAAATGCTTTAACAAGGATTCTTACCCCGCACAAGATCATCTCCCCGCCCCGAAACCGCCTCAGCAATGATGGAATTCCATATCCATAGCCTATCATCCTATTTGATTTGAGCGACACATTCACTTGAACTTGTGCCTAATGCTTTACTATAATCAATTATCCCATTTACTGATAATGACACTTCCCATGTCGGCTATTCTTTATTGGCTAAAATTGATTAACAAATGGGTAGTGCTTTGGTATTGGCCAGGGTAGGGCTCAATCTAGAGTAGCCTATTTAATAATATCTTTATTCACACATTAAAATACACAGTATTATCAATGGTAAAAAAAAATTACAAAGACACGAGTTAGTTAATACAGATATCCTAAATTAGAAAATCAATCTCCTCACTCGTGAGAATATCACAACTTTTTAGATTATCACGAACATATAGGGCAGTCGCATTTGTTAATAGAACATGAAGACAATGATGGCGATGTCGAGCCAAAGCCGAAAACCAAATTTCACAGATGTTGGTGTTGTATGGCAAGCGAGCACTGAAGGCTGATGCGAGGAATTAAGTTGCGAATCGTTCTGGATGTGGCTTCGGTGGCGAGATGTAAGCTCAGTATCCCCGATTTAAAGCATAAATGGAGAGATCTGTGGGGCGCTGTAAAAGCCAGGCTCTCTGCACACCGGAGAAGTGTACACGCAACAGGTGGTGGGCAACCATCATCCACTGTGCATTTCACTGCACAGGAGGAGGGGATGGCATCCACTCTTTCTGCAGTGGAAGTGCATAGAGAAGAACTTGGAGCGTCAACGAACTGTGTCAGACACCTTGACACAGACGCCTTTGATATGTGTATGACATCACCAGCCACTCTCTGGAACGACCCAGATGCCAGGGGCAACAGCGCAGTTCTGACGTTGATGACCATGGGTATGTTTTGTGGATAATTGCTGCGGCTGGATAGCTGTCCATCCAGAAGTCGGCAAAGATAGATGATTGCCTCAGGCACAGTCCAGACGAAAGCGCAGGATGCACTCGATGTTTGTTTGTCCCAGGATGTCAAAATGAAGCCGATATATGCGTGTTGGTCTTCGAGCTCGGCGCGCTCCTCTTACTCTTTCCCAATCACGCAAGAGTGCAAGCAAATGCTGGACTGGCATTTTCGTTTTAGATTTTGAGGGCATGGTAGAATGGTGGTCTTATGTATACTCGTATTAATTAATTGCTATGCATTTGTAATTGAACTAATTGGAGAAGAGGCTGATGCGTAATATCATGTGATGATTTTGTTTGATAAATTATTATGGTTATGAGAAATGTAGTTTAGAAATAAGGAAGAACAATCAAATATTAAATGTCTCAACCTTTACCATGTTAAATAAAATACAATTAATGTTAAAATTCGGCCTATAACCGACATCAAACGCGCTTAACAGAAAATTGCATAAGCCAGGGGGAGAATACGCGTAAGTGTTATTTGCATGAGGAACTTGGGCCTTGCTCCGCCCCAAGCGCGTAACTGCCTTCGGGGCGCGTAATGCACAGACTTAAGTCGAGGGGAGAATACGCGTAGGGCTGAAAAGCGCGTAGCTACGTGCTTTTTTCGACTTGCACGCATGAAAGAATAGACCCAAAAGTGATGAACCTTGCCCCATCCTTGCTTGTGAACGACTGAGCCTTTCGGGAATGCTCCTTTTATAACTAATCATTACACTTACCTGTTTCCATTTAACCTGTTCACCTGTTGAATGTTCCAAACAGGTATTTTTTGAGCATTCCTCAACTTTCCCAGTCTTTTGTTGCCCCTGTCCCGGCTTTTTTGGAACTTGTTGCAGGCATCATGAAGGCAGGCAGCATGAGTGAATACTTCCAAAATATCAATAAAGCTTATCAGTTAGAACATTAAATATCTTGTCTTTGTAGTGTACTCAATTTAAATATAGGTCAAAGAGGATTTGCAAATCATTCTACTCTGTTTTTACTCACGTTTTACACAACGTCCCAACTTCATTGGAATTGGGGTTTTTATCTGCAATACATTGTTACTGTAGCTAAAGCTTAGTGTTTGTATTACTAATAGTATTATTCAAGAACCTCAATTCCTTGTTTGTTTTGTATTGCATCATATGCACCTTCTTGCTGTACCGAAGGCATAATAAATACAACCAAGTCCATCTTCACATCAGAGTCCTGTTCTCAACTTCATGTCCTCCGTGCACATCATCAGTGTCCAGAGCACAACCGTTACAATGATAAGGTCAATCTTATCCTCAAGCTGAATCCATGAGAAGTTGGAGACATCTGACACTAAGGTAAACATTCAGAGTGTGTGTGGATAAACACTGATGGTTGAGAGACAGTGTGCATTTGATGCCTTGTAAGATCTCTGTATACCAACACGGAACGTTGATGGCTGATTACCCATATTTATGTAAAAAATAAAAATGAGGTGCTTGGGAAAAAGAACAGCAATAATCCAAGAGGTAATTATACTTGAGGTAGAAAGGTGGTATTTTGGATGAGCATCCTGAGTACATGCAAGTTCACGTAATAAGCATAATTTCTGAAAACATTTCTGTTTATCATGCCAAAAATGGCAGCTAAAGTTCACTTCAAGCAATATTTAAAAAAATATGTAGACTACATCAATGGGATAAAGCTTGAACTTGATAGTGTTTATTATATATATATATCTCAATCAATAGGAATTTTCAGGAAATTTCACTCTCTATATGCTCTCAGTGAACTAACTGAATAGTGTGCCAACTATTGATGATTAAAAAGGTAAATATCTCTTAAATAGCATAGTTCAACAGCCTTCATCAGACTGATTTGTTTTCAATTCATCCACTGAAGGGCAACTGCGCATCTAAGATCCAACTTGAGATTTTAAAAAAGCAGTGAAGACAAAGAGTCTGTCTTCTGGAGTGGTTCATCTGTCAATGACACTAATCCACAGCCGGTCTGAATTAAGAAGAGCTCATTTATCTAATGATGTCAGCCACTGAGAGGAAAATGATGCATTTTATAGTACATTTATGCAGCCCTTAATGAATATCATTCACACAGACATGCATGATTACAGAGAAGAGTTACAGCTGGAAGGTACAGTCGAGTGCAGGTGCAGCATATGCTAACTGGCAGGTGATCATTTCTGCTTTTACCATGGAGGAAAAATCAGAAATCCAGCCCTTAAGAATTGGGACTCAATGCAAGCTTGAGATATAAATCTTTGTCTTGGGCATTTCACAGCTGAGGAGAGAAATATTGCAATCACATTGTAAAAAAATTATTCACTCATTCTCTGGCTCTGAACTTTTAGATGGAATGAAAAATGACCCCAACTTTGAATCATGCAAAAAGTGTAAAGTGTTCAGTCATGATTCAAGTTTATGGTTCTGATTATTTTTTCCCATGGTGCATTGGGAGCTGAAGTTCCAGTGCTCACCACTGCTGACCTGGGATGCTTACAATTTATGAAGCTGTCCTTGGAGGGCTGACCATTCTCTATCTTATTTTTAGTTTTATTTTCTTCTATTTTACTGGTATCCAGGGACCTTGTGCCAAGGTTTTTTTCTCTGTTAGAAATTCAACCCTGTGATATACTTTTTTCCTTCAAAAATGTTATTTAAAAACCTCCAGTCATGATCTCATGAAATCATGCGTCATATAATTCAGAGAAAGGCCTTTCTCTTTGAATAGAATTGCAGTAATATGAGATTGTTGAGGTACAATTTGCCACCCATATAAGTTGAAAGGTGACATAACTTTCAATAACAGAAGTTATCAGTAAGACCGCAGACATCCTGATGTGATCTGTTACAATATTAGCACTTTTCTTTGATACCATTGATATATTTGATGTATTCACTGTTGGTGAATACAAAAAGTTTTGGTGATGAATGCACGCACTCTGCTGAAAATAATTCATTGCCTCTCAAACGAGCATGATTGCTCTGTTGCTTCATTTGAATGAAAATTCAAAAGACAGCTGAATTATTTCAGGACTCAGTGGTAACCTTGGCCCACTCTAGTGCTCATGAACAAATTCTTGCTGAAACAGTGAATACAGTATAATGTCAACTTTCACACACAGTTCCCCACATCTCTCTCCAGTGAGCCCATTTTCGCCAAATGAACAGAAAACACGGAGAAATGGCCGGTATTTTGATAACTTGAGACACTTAAGACAATATGACATCACAACAAAAACGCAGCACTTTAGAATTTTACATTTAAACGCACACTTCCAAAAGCCCTAGTCGGTTAGAACGGATAAATAATATCATTGCACAGCTTGGATTCCCTGACACAATAAACAAACACTCTAATCCAGACATAACAGTCACTACTGGCATCTGGAAGCGATGTTGTTCGTGAGCATTGACTGGCAATTTAGGACAAATAAAATAAAATAAAAACAGTCCAGGGAGCCTCATCCATATTTTTGCAGTCCTCTGGCCCAGGACTGGGGTCTAGTACTACTAGTACATTGGCTGGAGGAAACAGAGAGAAGCCAGTATCCATTTCAGTTCCTAAAAGCAAAAGGTGGCCAATCTTCAAGGCTTCGTGCTTTTATGTGAGAGAGGCGATAACTTCGGTCTGATGCTGGGGTCTTATCTAGCCAGTGATAACATGCAACTGCCTTCTCAAAGTAGTTCCAGTGCACAAGCTATCGAGCGACAGGTGTGTATGCCATCAGAAGAAAAGTTTTTCACGGTTTTTTAGCACACCGTTCTCTAATGTAGAAGGTCTCAGAATACTGGCTTACACTGAAGCCATAGAGGCCAGCTTGGCCACACTTTGAAACTGTAGACACAAAACAATAACCATAATTTAAAAAATAAAGTAATTTTCTTGTTTTCCAAATGCATACCCACGTTTAAGTAATAAACTACACCACCAGACTGAGACAAGTCCTTAAAACCAGATGATTCTATCCAAACACAGAAAAGAAAACACAGTCCATTCAGAAGTTAGCTAATAGTGTTCTTATCTAAATAGTACAACTGGCGCATTGGCTTTCTGCGCTAGAATAGGAATGCTTTCTCATCTCGCCTCCTCCCCTAAGTAAACTACTGCAGTGCGTTCTCTTCATGACCGTTTCATTATATACAAGCGTAATGTGACTGCTCCCGCCGCACACGCGTGCAACGTCTGGCCTGAAGTGGAATTTGTGCGTGACTCTTAAGTTTCAGGAGAGTAAACCGCCAGCAACCGTGATGCATGCAAATGAGGTGCAATGTGTTGTGCAAACTCAATTTGGCAATCGTCTGTTAGCTTCTCAATTACACAGGAAAGAAGTAAAACCGTACAAAAAATATAATAACAATAATCATTTTAAAAATTACCATGTTACTATTGTTAAAAAATAAAAAAAGAAAATTTTAGACAGTCCAAAAGGACGGACTTTGGTTCAGAGTTTTTTTTCCTGGCAGAGCGAACAAGCAGCACAATGATGAACTTTGATAGAATGAAATTAAATGTCCATCTTCAGCAAAATTGTACCGTTACCTTTTCACTGGGAATTTTCAGAATTGTGAGGCCATTTTTCATTTTCACTGCACACAATTTCCAACACCCCTCTGAAGTGTGTCATGTTTGTTGTCATATATTATTACTCAAACGGGAATAAACTAAGAGTCAAAGCTCAGGGAAGGTTCCATTAATTCTCTTTCCTTCTCATCACACATACATAAAAACAAGGAGATGTCACATGGCATCTTCAAAGTTGCTCTACAATCCTTTAAAATGTGCCATCACAACCCTGGTGTGAATCCCTGTGTGTCTCCTCCCATCCAACAGCTTTTAGATACAATACATTCTTTCTTTTGATTGGTTTACATCCTGCGTGTTTTCCTCACCAGCTGTGCTGCATTTGTGTTTCCCAATTTCCTCACCTGTGTGTTGGTGTATATATTCCTTCCTTTGAGAGAGCAAGTCGCTGGTTTGTCACTTGCTATATCCCCTTTAGCAACCAGTGAGCATGTCCAAATAAGAGCTTATCGTCTTTGGAAATTATTTGTAATCTTGAATGACAGTAAAATACAGAGGTTCTCTTCCTCATTTTTTTTAACAAGAACAAGCTCCCAAGCCTTACTCTCGGTTTCCAGGATTGGGACCACGATTCGTATTAATCAAACCTCAGCCTGTTTAAAAACCTCAGTTTATTAGAAACAACCTCCCAAGCCTTCTCCTGTCATCAGGATTGGGGCTGCGTTCCTGCTAAACTCCACAGTCCTGCCACCTGACAGCTTGGTTCTGGCAAAGTGTACACTTTATCTGGCAGCTGATCCAGGTAGCCGCTGGGCAGGCATGGATGCACCGTAGCCTGTACCATCTGAACTGAACTGTATCATGCTGCTCTGGGCTCCATCCCTTCATCAATACCATACTACTATCAATAAACCCTCCTATTGCATTGTACTCTGCCTCAGCATATGGTTCCCCATCGGGATCATAACAACCTACATAAACTTACACACTGTACTAATGCCAAATATAAAATACCTGCCCATTTAATACCAACAACACACGCTGATTCATCGAAAGGTTGACTCAGCTGCCATAACGCAGAAAGCTCACACAATTACCGGGCCTATTTTTGTGGACACGGCAAAGATTTTCCCAGTACTCTGGACCCACTGTGCGAGAGGTGCGGTTGTAATGTAATAATCCCGCAGCTCCCAGGGCTAGGAACCTCAAAGCGAGCTGGATCTCAGCACAGAGCCTTTACTCAGCATGTCCCCTCGGCCTGGCACTGCTCCAGAAACATTGAAAGTGACTGATGACACACTGCCTTCATCACAGGAGAGAACTCACTCCAAACAACATTATCGCATCAGCTGGTGCTTTGCTGGCATACACTCCCAGTCTGGTTACCGCAGAGCATTCTGCAGTAATACCATACACCTCACCTCCGGAATCCCTCCTCCAGCATCAATCAGACAAGCAAGTCCTGACTCTTCTCTTACATATCTCTGTTCCACTCACTCACGGTCCACCACAAACAGTTTCCTTCCCCGTTAAAGAGAAGTAGTGAATTTTTTATCACTGTTTTTTTTTTAATGTGGTTTGTGCCAAACTGCCACCAATAATCAATTATTTTTAATGTTTTGTATGCTCTTTTGCTTTCACACATAGGCTACAATGTATTGTGACTTCTGTGAAGTGCATTTTAAATGGATAATGACCTGACTTGATTCCAGGTCGACACAGGAGTATAGAAGTTTCAGAAACAAGAATTAAGCAACTTGAAATTAAAACTCATAGAATGTAATGCACGCTCACTGGGATAATGAGACTGTAATTGTTTTGTTTGCAATCATCCATTTCACAAAGCACTTATGAAACTAAAGTATTTAATTGGTACTTAATTTATGGCATAAAATAAAAATAATGGCATGCAAGTTCTATGAGATATAGAGCCTGCAAAGGAAAGTAGAAAAACTGTTGTGTATATCTGAGTTAACTTTAAAGTAGTTTGTTCTTCAGCACTTCAACAACTCACATTGGGATGTATTTACAGTTATTATTGTACTTTTCAGTCTCTTAAGTCTCAACAGCCGTGAAAATTTAACTCTGAACACCAAAACCCCAATAAACCCCTGAACTGACTGATTGTAATGGCCTTTTGAGAGTAATTCATGATAATGTTGTCTTAATATACCTTGCCGGTGTCTGTTGTACAAGTATGCTGCCTCCCTAGACTTTTATCTGGCCAAGTTATAACTTCAGCTCAATCTCAAGCACCTTTTAGGGGACAACTTATTTCTCCACATTGACCTCATTATACCTCCACTCCAAGCAATATCAAGCTTGCCCGGCATGAGCCAATACAATCGACTCTGGCACCCATAGCAACCAAACTTCAAGGAGGAACAAGTTCTGTACGATGGAATGTATTACATTTCATACCGGAGTAATTTGAATTGGAAAAGTCTGAAAGCCAGATGGCGTCGCCTCAGGCCTCTTGAGTGTTAGCAACATCTTTTCTGCTATGCAGCTTGTTGCGCGAGCCTCTGAATTTACTGGACTGTAATATGAGTAAAATGCTAATGCAGAAAGGCTGTCAATGGCTGAGGGGCAGATCGACTGAGTGGCACAACAAACAAAATTCAATTGTATTTATTTCTAACTGTTTCACAAAGTAGTTTGGTACTTAACTGTGGCATTTTTTACACAGTTATGCAAAGAAACATGGTATTATTTTGTGGTAATTTCAAAGAGTAACACAAAGAAACAGTGTAGTCATTTGTTGGATTTTCATTATTTTTTCATTTTCATAATATAATTTTGCTGGATTCCAGTCATTCCTCGCAATCTGTGAAACAAGCATCTCCAGTTTTCACAAAATGCAAATAGTTTCCATACGCACATAAATTTCAGATTTTTTTCTTTGATGTAAGCATAGGAAAAATCACATGAACAAGGTTCATTAATTATTCCAATCTAATGTACGAAGGCCTGAACTAATTTTCACAGGGCAATTAATGAAAGCATAAATAGGAACAGTCATTAATTCATTGCTGAGCAAGAGAGCAGTGTAATTCTAAAGGCCTGGTGGGATCTCACCATTAATTATAGCACATGTAACTACCTCCAGAGGGAGGCATCATTAACCCACTATGTCTCAGAATATTCATGTAGCCTACTGTTGGCACTAACCCAGGAGGGACTCGGGCGGGGATCCTAAAATCCGGTCCTTGAATCCAAAATTATCCCAGGTTTTCTTCCCCCCGGGTAATTCCCTCAAAAATGGCACTGCTGATAGGCAAAATCTCACTCCGAGGTAAAGGGAGGGTGGGAAACCTTCAGCTTTCCACCAATGAAGACTGTGATTTTAGGAACAAGAAGTTAGATGGTCAGGGAACAATCTGCTGCGCAGTATTGCACTAGTCCAGTGCCTCCCAAACCTCTCCTGGAGGACTAACTGTCCTGCATGCTTTAGATTTCTCCCTGCTCCAGCACAGGTGATTCAGATGATCAGCTTGTTAATCACCCCCTAAAGCTGATTGAGGACAACCTGATCATTTTAATCACCTGTGCTGGAGCAGGGAGAGATCAAACACAACCAGGACAGGTGGGCCTCCAGGAGAGGGTTGGGAGGCACTGTGCTGATCAACTGGCGGTAAGACAGGAAACTAACAGAGAGCAGGTCAGGTTATTCCCATGCTGCTTTGGCTCATGCTAACATGAATTAGCCACATGCTATCACTACCCTTTAAAGAAAGCTATCAATATGAATAACAAAAAACAACAGTATTCTAGTTAAAGAACAATACAACAGCAATGTGTTACCAGAAAAGGGTGGCCATCTGTAGCCAATTTATGAAAGGAATTTGGTGAACCCAAAAAACACCTGTAAGGGCATAATAACCTTATTTAGCTCCATTTACAGGCCATTTTGTTCTCTCGGGCTCACCTAGCACTCTGCAATGCTTTTACAATGCAGTGCATTGAGGGATGTTTCTAACCAGAGAGCAGATGTCATGAGGTGATTTCTGTTCAGATATTCTCCATTATTTTTCTCTCTGCCATCCAGTGCCCCTCAAATTTCAATGCATTGCTGAGTCCTGAAATAACCTTACACATACGGTTCGCTACGTAGTTAATGGACAGCGGAATATTTTTAGGTGATTTGCATTTGCTGTCCATAATTTGTAATCAAACAATGACTTATGGTCACAGTGCACATTCACAGCTTTTATTTATGAGGATTTTGGTCTTATAAATGTACAACATACATTGTATTATGTACAAATGACTGCAATCCCAATTTCAGGGGGTTTCACAATGGTTGACTGAGAAAGAAAGAGAGAGATAGAGCGTGTGTGTGTGTGTGTGTGTGTGTGTGTGTGTGTGTGGGGGGGGGGGGTGTCTCTGTCCTCTAAAAAGAGGACAGGATGCATGAAACTACCATTGCACAGGATATGCTTTTAAGTGATCAGCGTGCAGCTGGCATAGGTATACACAGTCAAATCAAAAATAGCGCTGGTCGCGGCAGTTGAATGTTACACCGCATTTACCACAATCGAGAGGATGAATCCGAGGATAATGCTGCCAATATAGCATGATAAAAACGTGTTGGATTTGGTATATTTGAACGGCATGGGGGAGTTAACCTCAGGGAGGTGTTCATATGTAATGCTGCAATACTGACCCCCAGTGTGCATCATTTATGATCACCATTAAGTTAGGGGGAAAGCGCAGGTCAATGTCTGTTGCTAGAGTGAAGTACACACACAGCACCAACGGTTGGCCATGTATACACACACGCATGCAAACACACATGTTCGCAAGTGAGCACTTGCACACACGCGCGTTTGAACACCTTTTCTCACAAACAAATACATAAACGTACACATTTTCTAAATTAGTTAGTCCGTTTTTCTGAGAAGACGGTTAATTGCGTGTAGGCTTCTAATTTGATGCATGAAGTAATTTAACCTACTTTTACGCATCCCTCCTGCTTGTATATTTACGTTACAATTCTACCAGTGACCATAAGATCTCAGCATTTTCCCTGAAGAAGGGTGGTGCGGGGTTTATTTTGATCTGAACAGCACGTGGGCATCGCGATCCAGACAGGACATTGACGAACAGCTTGAGGAGAGACCAGTCTCTCGAAACAGAGCGTCGGCTGAAGACGCACAGGGATGCGCGCGTAAAGACTATCATTTCAGAAATTAATAGACTAAACATGAATGTTGGTGGATGTTTCACTTTTACATACGACCTGCAATCCTCACTACTAAAATGAGCAGGTAAAACGGACACTCAAGACTACGGGAGCGCCTCAGTCATGTGGAGTCCGGCGACTCCGGATAGTTCCATGATGATTCCTTCCTGAATCATCCCTACTACGTTTTGGGATTAATGTCAAGAAAAGAGTGAAAAGCATGGAATCATACAATTTCAGTGGAATTGACGGATCTCAGAATACAACTCAAAATTCCACTCATTCTGAGGAAGGTGTATACTCTCCGTCAACTGTGGCAGGTCTCGCCGCTCTTGTAAGCTTTCTTATTGTTTTCACGGTTGTCGGGAACGTCTTGGTTGTAATCGCTGTATTAACGAGCAGAGCGTTAAAAGCACCCCAGAACCTGTTTTTGGTTTCGTTGGCCAGTGCAGACATTCTGGTGGCTACACTGGTAATGCCATTTTCCCTGGCCAACGAACTTATGGGCTATTGGGTTTTCGGGAAAGTTTGGTGTGGTATTTATTTAGCTTTAGATGTGCTGTTTTGCACTTCGTCAATAGTGCACCTGTGCGCAATTAGTTTAGATCGATACTGGTCTGTGACACAGGCAGTTGAATATAACCTCAAAAGGACTCCGAAAAGAGTGAAGGGCATTATTGTTGTTGTCTGGTTGATATCCGCTGTCATATCTTCACCTCCCTTAATTTCAATCGACAGCAACAGTGACAGCACGGCCAGACCAAGGTGCGAACTGAACGACGATACGTGGTACATTCTCTCCTCCAGCATAGCGTCATTTTTTGCACCTTGCGTTATCATGATATTAGTTTATATTAGAATATACCAAGTAGCAAAAACCAGAACACGTCAAATGTCGGAGAAAAGGCCAGGATTGGATGGCTCTCCTCAAACTGAAAACGGACTAAGCAAAGGCACTTCAATAAAAGTTAACGGTGAGAGAGAAAATGGGCACTGTCCGTCTATGACAAATGAACAGAAACCACCAGAGAAGGACGAGATTGACCAGGACAGCAGCTCGTCTGATGGGCAAAAGGGAAAAAAGCGTCGGGATAAAGGCGCTAGGAAGGACAGGAGATTTAGCCGCAAAAGCAGCACCCTGTCCAAAAACTCCAGCCGGATCTCCCGGTCCAGCACCCGATCAATCGATTTCTTCGCCTCTCGCAGGAAAAGGAGATACATGTCATCTCGCAAGAAAGTATCCCAGGCCAGGGAAAAGCGCTTTACCTTTGTCTTGGCCGTGGTCATGGGAGTGTTCGTTGTCTGTTGGTTTCCATTCTTCTTCAGTTACAGCCTTTACGCCGTTTGCAGGAAAGCCTGTGAAATTCCTATCACCCTCTTCAAGTTCTTCTTTTGGATTGGTTACTGCAATAGCTCCCTAAACCCCGTTATCTACACGATATTCAACCAAGACTTTCGACGAGCCTTTCAGAGAATACTCTGCAAGTCCTGGAAAAAGTCTTTTTAAACATGTTTCGTTGTGATCACTGGTCCTTGATTTGCAGGTTATACCAATTAAAAATACATGCTGTTAATTTACACTTTCTTTAACACTGACGTAGGCCGATAATGATTCATAATAAAATAATGAACGTACAGTATGTTTCTTATGATTTGCTCATGATCTTTTATATTCACTTGCACAGCTGAGCCGACTTCCACAATGCCACAGAAATTCTCCCTGTAAATGACAAAATTATAATTAACACGACCAGGCAAATCTAAATTTCAGGAGGCATGCTCATATTGTCGGCCACACCCCTTTCTCACAACTGGCTTTGCTTGGTATGAAGACTGTCAATGTGCGATGCTCTTTATATTCTGACTGTAGGTTGAGATGTCAGGACCCACGGTCTAACCAAAGAAATGAAAGCCAGTTTAGTATTTTTCTATCGGAGGATTTGGCTTCTGTAGAGCATCATATGACGTGTTTGTTCTGTTACTGTATCTGTGAATTCTGCCTGTGTGACCACCAGGGACTGCAGCTCTGTAGCAGAACTCATGGAGGATTGGGGGAAGAAATGTTTTTACTGTGCCGTCAAACATGCTATTTCAGTAGCAAAAAAAAAAATCTTTATTTTGCACTGCAAATGCTACCATATTTGAAAGTATTTCACAGAGAAGTACTGGTATTGATATTTAAGCACTGCTGTTCTTAAGCACATAATATCCTGTCTGTAATCCTCAAGTAAAGACCATCATGCTACTAATATGCAGAAATTCATTTGTATTTAGTGCTGCCTTTACGTTTGCCATGAAAATACAAACTGAAGTTACCACACTGGCCAAGCCACAAAGCATGTAATAATAGCACAAAGGATGTAATAATAGTGCATCTGAAAAGGAAAAAGTCATCTACAGAAATGTGCTGTTTAGTTGAAAAATACTGCTCAGTTTTTTCATGTGTAGATTTATTCCAGCAGGTTTAGAGCTTTTTGAATGACTGAGAACTGGTGGTTTCCATTTTTGCCCCACCTCTGCTTGAAAACAATAGAACCAATCACCATACAGCAAACCAATGAATTTCAACTGCAGCACTAGTTCCAGGCAACAAATTTCTTCTCAATTTAGCGTTTTTTGTTTTGACGAGATGAGTACACGCCCACTCATGACACATATCTTGTCATGATTCCCATTTGTAATCTGGAATTCCCAAATGGCATCTGATACTTGCTGGGAACCAACATTTATGTTCTCAATCAAGCTAATTTTGGTCAAAATGCTCTGATCTCTGTTCATAAATGGGAGTCTGTTGGGCGAAAAAGCCCCAATATTGATCTTGAGATCCACTGAAAGAGATCTAATCATGCAGCATATCATGATATTGGTCATACTGCATCTCGTCAGGTCTTATTTTCTGGAGTGCGTTTCCCAAAAGCATAGTTGCTAACTAGTACAGTTCATCCATTCACAGTCTGTGGTTCCAACTATGTAAGTAAGCATCTGTGCTTTTGGGAAAAGCACTCCTGGACAATACTTTTGATTTGGTGCAGAGCTGGAGAGAGCGTCCTAAAAAATTCTGTCTTCTGTCAGGGAGCCCTCAGTTCCAGGCTAAACCCCCGCTTACAGTACTGCATTATAATATTTCTTTTTTTGCTCAATAAGACATAATCTGAGTGTTTTGATTTGTTTCAATATATACTGAGTCAAAAAAGAAACTTCACACTCATAAATTTGTAAATATTTTCTTGAAACTTTTAATAAAAGAGTTTTTATCATCACTTGGGGTAAATGCGTTGTCAAAGACATCATGACACACATCAACTTCGACGTGCACAGGTACATAGCACGTGCGAGTGTACTTTAAGCTAAAACCATGTTCCTCGTGTTTCTAGTCACATGACCGTATGAGAGATGTGCAACTGAGCTCACGTTAGCACGTTAGTATGACATCTCGAAAAAACGAGTTTTTAGAGTTAATTATTTGTTGATTTTCAATGCCATGGCTGTCAAACATTCAGCATGAACGTGTCATTGGCATGCTGAATACGGAAACGTCCATCACTGACGTTGCAAGAGTTATGGGGTGCAGTTGACGGGCTATCCATGATCTTCAGACACGTCTCCAACAAACTGGCACCACAGCTGACCGACCTCGTTCTGGTAGCCCACATGTGACATCAAAAGCAGAAGACCGACAAATTGTCTTACATCATTTGCATAATCGATTTGTCACTGCAACGTCCACTAGGAATGAATTGTTTAGAGGTCGTGTGACTGCCCAAACCATACGTAATCGCCTGCGCACTGCTCTTATTCAAGTTGTAACTTACCATTTTTTTTTAACCATTTTTACTCTTGGACATTTCCCTAGCATTTTTGGTGGAACTGGTAATATTATGGACATTATTTTTATGATACACCATTTTTAATGAGTACAGAATTAAATAAAATCATTATTTAAAACCTCATTTCTTGTATGTTCAACTTATCGACCTCCAAACGAGTGTGAAGTTTTTATTTTGGCTGAGTATATTTCACAATTTAAAGGGGCATTGTCACAGCCAAGATGTTTATTGGTTCTCAGAGAGATTGTTCAGGGTTCTGCAATCTTGGTTTTAGTGGCTGACTTTGATCTGCTGCAATGTAACTGGAATATCATGCCCTGAAATACCAGCAAATTTTAAAGTTTTAACCTCCCATTTGTTTATTTTCTGACATAGTGCATGTAATCCAATAGTATGGGCAATGAAGTCAGTAGAGATTCAAGGAGGGAAGGTTTCTTTCGAATATCCATTGCCAGATATAGCTGCACACAAACAAACATCTCAAAATTGGCTCTGGCAAAGAAAAAAACAGAACTGAAATACACTGTGAGTCCTGCTCTAAATCAATTAATTTGTGTTTGCAGCTATGACTGACAGCTGTGATTAACTGCAATATAATATTAAATTAGCCATTTCTACCAGTGGAAAAATTGACCAATTTTTTCAAGTTTACCACAAATGACAGTTCCCCTCTCAACACAGCATAACCTATGACAGTCAATGAGAGCAGGCCATTCAAACTAATGAGGCTCAGAATTTTGCCACAAGTAGAGTATAACAACAGCAATAATTTGTATAGCACTTCTCAAGTGAAGCGCAAAGTTCACCACTGGAGAAAGAAAATTTCACTTCTCACACTCAGTGTTACTAAAAGGCTAATATTTTCTACTTGTGAGTGAAACAATAGCATAAATAAGATTATAAAAAGTAATAAAGTCTCTAAATTAGGCTAAAACACTTACCAAAATGGATTGCTTTCTTTCGCTGAGCTTGTGTGGTTGTCTGCCAGTAAAAATCCCAATTGGACCACCCCCTCTGTGCCCTTGTGCTAGGTTTCCCATTATTGAGAGATTGCTTATGTGTAAGCTGCAAAAAATCAATCAAACAAATTAAACCTTAAAGGATGGGTCCAACTTTAAAGTGGAGGACGCCCTCCAATAAATCTTGAACATCACCATTGATTTATCTGAAATGGGTCATATTGGACAGGACTGGCTGCATGGGGGAAAATGCTGTAATGAGCTTGAGTGAGAGAGCCTGATGTGTCTCTGTGGGCTGGAGTTACGGCATAGAGGAAACAAAACAGCTGCTCAAGTTCAGAAGATCAGAAGGTACGGGAAGTGGACAGCAAGTAAGGCACACAGTAAAGCATGAAGCTCACAGTAGAAACATCACAGAAAAAAAGAGCATTATATCAGAGGTGTATAATCCAGGGGTCAGAGAGTAAAAATCCTCCCATGTTTTCATTCCGCCCGTAAACTCCTGTCAGCAGATTTTACTTGTTTGTTTTACCTCCCAGCTGAAGAATAGTGCGAACTGACAGGTCTTTTGTGGCTGGAACAATATCTTGGGATGGACTTTTACTTGCTGAACCTGGATTATAGACCTCTGCATAATATAGCTAAGTGTTTAACTGTTTTTGAGTTAGCTTCGATTTCTGTTTGGCTTTCGAAAATAATCATAGTTTTTGATTAGGCTTTTCTTCTTTGATTTTGGAAATATGAGCATGGAAATTAGTTCTGTACAATTTGTTAATTCATCTCACAGTAGGATGTGCTCGGTAGAGAGTGCATGGTGAACGGAAATTACGTAGTGAATAGAAAGCTCAGCAGAATGAAAAATGAATAAACAGAGCACAGTAAATAAAAACCTTGTAGTAGAGTGTGCACAGTCAGCAAAAGGTTTGTAATGAATTGAAACCCTGTGCTGTGTTCATACACCGCCCGTCCAAAAAAAGTCACTGTTTGGATTTAAATAAGCAAATATTCAAGGGCCTTTGATTGAATCATTATTGGAGTGATTAATATGTTTCAGCTGGCAATAATTCTTTTAATCCTGACTGATTGAGTGTGTAACTTCTCATTTCTTAAACAGTCATATCAGAAGACGTTACTTATGGTTGTTGAAAAAGTGTTACTGTGTTTCAAAAGGGGCAAATTATTGGTCAGTATCAAGCAATGAAAATAACTACGGATATTGCTAAAATCACTGGAAGTGGGTCAGGAACTGTCCGACTAATTACTTTCTTCCAAAAAATAAACTATACATTGTTTTTAGCATCAATTTATTATTCATGAAATGTTTTGACAAATGTGGAAAACATATTGAAATATACTCTTCCAAAAAGGAAACTATACAAATATTGAATTATTGATTACACTTTGTTTTCAATATGTTTTCCACATTTGTCAAAACATTTCATGTATAATAAATTGATGCTAAAAACAATGCATAGTTTCTTTTTTGGAAGAGTATATTAAAATCTGGAAGGATAGAGGTGAACTGGCAACTTCACAGAAGAAATGGGTTGGAGAAAACCCATGACTGATCCTGATCGGAGATCTCTAAATGCTCGATGAAGCCTCATCTTTAAAAAATGAACAGTAAAACTCATAGCTATTTTTAATTATGAAGGTCAGAGCATTTCCTCACATGATGCAACAAGAGCTTAAAGGACTGGGACTAAATAGCTGTGTGGCTACAAGAACGCCACTTATTAGTGAGGCTTATTGGGAAAAAATTAGTTCAATTTGCAAGGGAACAGGAAAGATCGGACTGAGAAGCAATGGAAAAAGGTCATGTGTTCTAATGAGTTCAGATTTAACCTGTTCCATAGAGAAGAGCACATAGGGAAAGACAGGGAGTCCATGAAGGGATGTACCCTTCATGCATTGTGCCGACTGAACGAGCATCTGGATCTGGAGCTACTGTAATGCTATGATCTGGGGTTGCTTCTATTCGTCAGGTCAAAGCTCAGCACTGTTTTGCAGCAAAAAAAAAAAAAAAAAGAATTCAGCAGGCTACCTGAATAAACTGAATGACCAGTAACCCATCAAGGGGCTTTTTATTCCATGATGGCACAGACATATTCCAGGATGACAATGCCAAGATTCACTGGGTTCAAATTGTGAAAGATCGGATCATCAAGCACGAGGAATGATGTTCACGCATGAATTGGTCACCTCAGAGTCTGGCCCTTGATCAATTGAAAGACTTTGGGATGTGCTAGAGAAGGCTAAACAGGGGAGCGTTTCCCGAAATCACAAATTTTAACTTACATAGTTGGGCCCATTGACTGTGAATGGACGAACTATGTAAGTCGCTAACTTGGTTAGCAACCATGCTTTTGGGAAACGCGCCCCAGAATGGTCTGACTCACTCAATGCACCTAGACCAAAAATGAGTGCAAATACGGTCGAAAATAAATATAAGATTGTATTGAGATTGTCGGAACAATGCCTCAACCATTGTGCACTGTGATCAAAGCTAATGCAGGCCCAACAATTTACGTTGTATTATAGTGTGTGACTTTTTCTGTTTGGACGGGAAGTGTAGAAAGCACACTGTTCATGCACTGACTTGGGGATAGGTGATTAAGGCATGCATCTGAACTGCAAATAAACTTGGCGGTTTGAAATCTTCATATGTTCTGTGGCTTGCATACATACTGTGTAGGAAAGTGAGTTCAGGTTTGGCTTATTTTAATGTACTGTGCTGAACATTCCATATTCATATTCATGTACAAGGGTGAAACGTTGAATGACAGAGTCCCTCATGGCTATTCATTGTTCGACCTTTGTAACTGAATATGAATAAGGAATGAATGCATGCACATGAGTGCACACGCACATGCATGCACGGGTATGGTGAGGTTGGCAATCACAAAACCAAGCTTTTTTGGGTTTATGCAAAGCGGTTATATCCCAAATGTTTCAATATTTAACTGCATTAATATTTTAATCTTTTCAATTCTTTTTTATGATCAGAGAAAGCTCAACCTTTGCTGTTCCAACAAGAAATTCATTTTTTAAAAGTGATTTTAGATGAAACAAAACCTTTAAGTGTATGCAGCAAATGATTTGGTCAGCGTTCCCGAGACAGCACATAATTATGAATAGCCTTCATTTCCAGCAAACTGGCTCATGAATGGGCTTGCAGCAGCGAAGCATGAGTTCTAGCCAACCTTAATGGAACAGATACATTCAGCTGATGACATGGTCACAGTCATTAGATATTAAAAGTGTACAGTGAGAGCTGCCAGTGGTGCATTATTGCTTTACTGCAACAAGGTTATGGGTTTGATACCTGCCTGTGGCCTTTCTTTATGATTTCACCATGCTCTTTACACTCCCACTTTTAGTGTGGTTACTTCTGGGTTCCTGGGTTTCCGGCTTAAAAAAGGAGGCATGCCAGGCTACTTAGGCTACGTTCAGACAGCAGGTCTTGATGCACAATTTGGATTTTTTGGAGAAATCTTATTTTTTTGTGTGCTTATTGATATTCCACATTATCTGCGACTTTGCCAGTTTTGAGTATGAACTGAATGCGACCCTGAAGTGACATGCGCAAAAGAGGTCCTGAGGTAATACCTGACCATGCAGGCACGTTTGTTGACGGAAGTAAATATGGAGGCATCTCCTTTCGGCATTTCAATGACGTTAGGGTCGGATAAATGCGACCTGGCCATTCAGACAGCAATTGCATTGCAAAATATGAGATACATATTGGATTTAGGACCACATATTAAAGTGGCCTGGGTCGGATTTAAAAAAATCGGACTTGTGCTGTTCAAAATGTCTTTAATAGATCGGATACAGGTCACATATGGGCAAAAAAATCGGATTTGGGCCACATTTGCCTGCTGTCTGAACGTAGCCTTAGACTCTATATTGCCCATAGGTATGAATGAGTGGTATGCATGATTGGATAAATTTCCAGGGAATATACTGGTGACAAGTCGTTATATGTTTAGAGGACCATTAGTAACCTCATCCTTTACCACACGATTGCTCGCAATCTTCCCATTTAAATTTGCCAGATTAACAATCAAACAATTTATATGTGACCAAGCAAGACTACATGTACAGTCCGTATTAGACATACAGAACCGGAAAAAGTCGTCCACGTTCTCGCCTCCAAACTTAAACAGTCAATGCATTCGATGTGCTACTAGTTGGCCGCCAGCTAGCTTGTTTGTCGAATGTTTGGTTTGTGACACAATACGCAATCAGTAAAAGATGCGACACAAACAAGCTGAAAAGGAGCATATCACCACCTATGGTAGCGGTGACAGACATGCTTCGGTCGATGAATCGAATTTCATTCTGTGCACGTACTGGGACAAAGACAGTAGTCGGATTGCATGGCCTTATCGAGCTATGACCGTGGCTGAGCATGTAAACGTACTGAGTGAAACAAAAGCCACTATTCAGTCTTCTCCCATGACAGTGCACGCTCTGTCTTGCATCACCAGAAAAATCCACATGACCAGTATAATAGGTAGCCTCCGTCTTATGTGGTTCGCTTCCTTCACACAGCAATGTCTGTACACTTGAGCTGGGCTTTGCGTTTAGTCAATCAGTGAGAAGCTCTAAAATTTCGAAGCTATAGGCACATACTAGTTATGGGAGGTAAGCGAAACACGTCTGCAACTGTGACAAATCAACATCAACCTGTTGAAAATGTTCAAAAAATTGAATTTCTCCAGGTTTATTCTGTGTTGAAGTTTTCCCGAACGCAGTTTCTTTAGCTGCAAAAAGCGCACTTCAATCGGCGCTTTGGTTGTTCGACGTTTGACATGGGACCAGTCACTAAATTTCATTATCAAGAAGACTATAGTAGTTTCTTTACCCGCCATTTTTGTCTATTAATGTTGGACAGTGGAATCCCAAAAGGACTGTCATTTAACAAGCATTCTGATTTGCTTAGTTCACTCAATGGCTTTACGTCACGGAACTCAAAACCTGGTTCGAGTGTGGAGACGTTGTGTGAGGGAAGCAAACCACTAAAGTCATCTGCAATGGAGGCTATGTAATACATAGGTTAGGTATCTACAGACAGGAAATCTCAAGGCTATTCCTTTTTTTATTGGTGAAAAGAAGTAAACACATAAAAGAGCAGAGAATGGACTGCAACAAACACACATTAACAGAAATAGAAGCAATTCTATGGGAAGAGGAGGGGAGAGGGGGGGAAAAAGTAAATAACGCAAAAGCAGGGCAGATGGAGTGTGGAATTGATGAGTCCTGAGTGCACAGTCCAATTAGGCTATTCCTATTAACTATGGCTGTTCCAATTGGCTGGTTTCAACTAACCAGACAAGGAACAGAACTTAAGTAATAATTAATATCATTAAAGATAAAATTTCAAACGAGGAGGAGTATTACTCGTAAATATTGACTGCTTGAAGAATAATATTCATGTACAGACAATTTTTCTGCTGAAACTGTTGCAATTGTACATTGGCCCTTGACTACACGTGAAATTAACCATTTGATAAGCAGTTTTTTTTTACGAAACAAGAAATCAGTGTTCAAGGATGCCACTATTTTCAGTCACAGTGATTTTAGCGTCAACTTTGTAATGATCAGCTGCATTCTTATTGCATTTTTTTTATCGCGTACCATAGCGTGTTCATGTTTACACAAACACAGTCCATCATTTTTATTTCTAGTTAAGTTGTTTTCTTCATTGAAACAAAGTTAGCCTTAGCGATAACTATCATTAAGCGATAACTATATTATTAATAATGATGCAGTAGGTCTGGAAATGTACGTTTTTTTCCAAATGTATATTAAAACCTCAAATAAACCATACTAAGTGTTCAGTACCTCCAGAGGTTATATAATCTCCCCTTTATCACACAACCACCCAATTATGAACTCTCAAGGGAGGGTGGTGATGATATTGGCAGACGATGGAAGCGTGGCATTTAGAACTTCACCAGGCAAGTGCTGCAATATTTATTAATGTTTTCCCACATTCCTCAAGAAAGCCATGACATGATAAGCCACTGAAAATGTCATTGTTATTATGGAGCTATTGCCTAGAATAGATGGCTCTATTTCTTCAGAATACTTTCCTCATTACTTTATCTTCCCACAATCTTGTACGCAATATCCGCTCCTTCCAAAGTTCATACTAGGAAACAGGGCTTTTGAAGGTGCACAGGCGCATGTCTTATTAATGGGGAATTGGGGATGCAACAAGGGTCAGTTATATCTGTGGTACACCATAACATCTGTTAGCATGCTACTAGGGAGCAATAATATTGTGCACAGAAGTCAAGCGCTGCTCAGCTTGGCCAAGGCATTAACTGGGGAACTCATATTCCAGATGACCACGTCAGCTCCAATCTTGGTCACTTTCACTGCCTGCTGATTTGCCTCTAAAATGAATCACAATCCCCTTGACAGTCATCATGGTGTTAGAGTGCGTAAGCAGGCATTACACTCAGCTATCCAGATAACCACATTTATCTCTAAATATTTATGGGGATACATCAAAATTATGTATATTTGCCCTTGAACGCAAACATGTCAGTCCGTTGGTATCAGAAATTATGTTAAAAGTGTATATTCTTTATATCGGAAATGCAGCATTTTCTCCAGGTTAAACCCTAGTCACACTAGCCGTCGGAATGAAAATTCCTTGTATATTCCTGGATATTCGAAGTGCGTTCTAAAAATTCTGACATTCTGAGTACATTCCAAATTTTGGGCCCATTCTTGTGGCTGGCCTGAATTTTTTGCTCATGCTCAAAACTTGCTAGGTGCATTCGAAGTGGAAAACTATCTAAAGACATTCAAAATATGTTCGAACTGCGCTCTTACTGCATTATAAATATTCTTACGGCATTCCAACAGCATTCAAAACATTCTGATTGCATTCGAGGGAGACTCGAAACGGCATGCCACGTCAAATCCTGCCAGAATGCGCCTGAAATGAGCCAGAATGCACCTCGAATGCGTCTCGATTGCTGCCAGAATCCATTCCGCATACGAGCAAGCCTTGTACATAGTTCACCAATTGGGCATTCCAGATTCGGGTGGGATTGGAGATGCCAAATTAAAAAAAAAAAAAAAAAGAAATAAGTAGCGATGGGCTTCATCAGTCGGGGTTAAAATGATTATTACCAGCTGAAACATATTAATAACCGCAATAATGATCCAATTATAGAATTTGCTCATTAATTTCCAAACTGTGGCTTTTTTTTGGCTGGGCAGTGTATCTTCTCATTACAGTTTCTAACAAGCAGATGTGAAGAACACATTCATTCGAAAGTCACTGAAAATTATGAGTGCCAGAAAAAACACGAATGAAAAGCTAACTTGTGGAGGAAAAAACAGGAAGAGTTTTTCGGTCTTTACCGACTGTAAGCACTATTATAACAGTGAAACCAATGTTGCATTATCAGACACCAGAGCCTAGACCCTTGCCACATTTTGCCTGCCTGCTCTGTCCTCTGTGGTTTGTACCAAAATTGACCAGTGGCTGAAATTGCTTGGTCATTGTGGGCCAGACAATTCGATCTCTGAATAGCTGAGAGAACAATCAACCTCCCTCTCTCTAAGGCCATCATGATTTATTTCTCTTCATAATATCCAGAGTCAATTAAATAGCAAGGATTAATGCATCCTCGATGTGATTTGCCCTCCTTAAGGGCTCCATGCTGGAATATCCTGAGTCTATTCCTCTGATTTTGAGAAGGAGAGAGACAATTCCTGATTAAGGGAAACTGATGTGCTTGCTGCCCTTATTGATCCCTGATTTGTAAACACAAAGCTTTCCGCTGGGAGAGTTTGCCTCAAAATATAATATCAGTAGCTCTATGACATGCGCTTGGAAACCATTGTTCACTGTTTGAAAAGTTTATTCTGGTTTTCTAAAAGCAGTCACTTTTGAGAAACTTTTTGGCTATATCGAAATGTGGATCGTAAATGCAAAAAGAAGATTGCGGTTTTGTTGTCATCAAGAAATCGAGGGCTTTATTTATTTTCTTTTTACATAACAGGTGGTAAAATGCCGATAACAGTCAAATCGCTCCTCCCTGGAATTCACACCGAAGGACTAAATTTAGGTCTGCCTTTAGTTCAAAGCAGAATCGCTTCTGCGCAACATGTAGGTCCCATTTTAACAGGACTTCAAAGGATTTTCATGCTGGGAAATCGGCACAACTGAGGTCTGATCTGTTGAAACAGATAGAACCATTATTAGGCCCATCTAATGTGTGAGAATACAGAAGGGTAAAGGTGCAATGAGAAAAATGCTTTCAGTTCTTTATTTTCTTTGTAACTGCTTGTTTTTTTTCTACCTCTATTTGCATTTCAAGTCACCAGGGGAAAAAAGCAGAATACAGAAGAGGCTTTGAGAACTTCAAAGTCTTTTATATAAATCACTAACTACAAGTAACAGTGGTCACAACTTTATTCCTCACGGTATACACTGCGGATTACAAAAATTTTAAATGATCTGCAGCAGTCAGAATAGCATGTGGGAGATTGGTAAGTAATCTGGTGATGGATTGCGCCCCCACTACACTGACACAAAGCAGCCGCTGAAGTTGGTAAGTAAATGTGCTGTTGGTGAATGTGGTGGATGAAGGCATTTCATTAGCTTGATGTAGCCACTATTAGAACATGGGTTTGCTACTAGCGATTATTTCCACACATTTGCATTTAATGACAACTCGGCATGGTGTCATTATGCAAGCTAACTTTGTTCTGAAAGCATGTCACACTTCCTCCAAGTGATTCATTTCTTGCAAATAGTTTCCTTGTCCAGTGTGGCCTGGTCTGCAAGTTGTTCCAAAACTCAAAAATATCAGAGGCAATCAGAATCAGACAGTTCAGCAATCAGAAATTCACATTTGTGGACTGAGGATGGGAAACCATCATGACCCTGTCATTTCAGGGGCAAAATCTGATTTCTTACAGATCACATCCACACAGCAAATCAGAGTAAAAGACCCCCTCTATAGTGAGCACCAAAGTTCATTGGACAGTGAAACATTTGCAGACTGTCTGCTTTAATGTGTGGGTGTTTTCTTCATAATAGATAAATGGTTTTATACATAGACACCTTTTTTTACATAGAAAACCCCCCAAGTTTATCACACTGTAGAAGTAATAATTTTGAATTCTGAACAGTTGGTTGAATATCCTTTCTATGCAGTACCAGCTTAAAGTCTGTGACATCACCAGATGCCGGGTATCTTCCCTGGTGATGCTCTGCCAGGCCTGTACTGCAGCCATCATCAGTTCTTGCCTGTTACAGGGATTTTTTGCCTTTACAGTCTCCTCTTCAGCATCTAAAGTGCAAATTTAATTTAATTTAGATCTGATGATTGACTCAGCACTCAGCAAACAGAACCAAAATAAATAAAAAAAATACAGGCCAGTGAATAATAGTATAATGCCCATTGTATAAAGCTGACCATAGTCAGAAGGCAATGGAAGAAAACTGTACAGCATTTTCTTCCCAGACAAAAATTGAGAAAATGTATTGACCCCCAGGCTTTATCAATGAATGAGCTTCTTATGTAATTTTAGACGTCATTGCTCAAGTAAACAGGGATACTGCTTACTGGAAAGCGGTCTCTGGAGTTCTGTGAATCTACTTTTCAAAAAAAATGATTTTTATTGAAATATCTCAGTGTTTACTTTATTGGGAAACCTGCAGAGCAATGTATGTGAGTACATTTGGAGAAGGTCAGATTTTTAATGCAATATTTTCATGTCTTAAAAGATGTCCCACCGCGTTATAAAAGATGTATGTTGTGCCACCTGTTCTCCCTGCTTCCACTGAATTGCATCTATTTAATTGCCTCTTAACCCTATTACATCAGGTATTTCTACTGAAGAGGCCTTAGATTAATCAATGTGATAATTGACATCTTTAATAGATGGTCTGAATTCAAACTGCTGACCTTGCTTTCTGAGAGCATTGCTCACCGTGACCCTTTGGTTTCAGAGACTGCCTCTCAATATCACGAGAGATATGTTACATAAGAGTGAGAGCCTTTACCCTCTTCATGTATAGAAGGGGGTCTGAATTTCACCAAAGGAATGTTTCCTCGATTTCATTTTTGTTTCAGGTCACTTCATTTATGCATTCCTGTCATATCTGTGAGAAGATAATTAGTGCTCGATTACTCTAGCATGAACTAGACTGTTTGTGAGTGGGCTATGAACTGTTTCATGAGGGGAAAAATTACCAAATAACATTGACAGATGAAAGTACAGTTTTTAAAAGTTTTAAATTAATCTTTCCCCAGAAATGACCACATATAGGGCATTTAAGCATGTCTATTCTTGAAAATACAAACTACTTACAGTCAAGGCCAGATTAAGACAGTGCTATGCCACAGTGTAACCGATCATGAAATGCTATAAAGTTACTTAACATGGCTTATAGAACGCAGAAATGGACCACTCTTCTCTTTGATAATACTAGCCTTTCCTTTATTAACAACTTCACTAGCATACAGCAATAATGACAGCTAAAGCACCAGCCGAACAAGCCTTCAAAAGAGGATTGCCAATGGTGATAGTAATAACGGTGCCTTCAAGGACAGTGTGACAACCCTGCTGCCTTCAGGGACAGTGCCCAAAATCTTAAGGGGTGATCTGGGGTTAAATGGGCAAAATTTGATTATTTTTCCAAAAATTTTTTTTTTGAAAAAACATATTCTATAATAACCCACCTTTAATAATCCCTAATTGCTACATGGATTAAAACCTGATCTCAACTTTTAAATGCGGTCTAATGCATTTTCCATTGATTTCCTAAGGTATTACTTTTTCCACATTTCTCATGTTTGTGGCAGCAATAACTTTTTTTATTTATCATCGAAAATCAATTAAATTTGGGCTGCAGATACTTTACTTCATTAAAAATGCAATGACATAGACAAAATTTCCCTATCTGTTACATACTTTGAACATTTTGAGTATTCGTCAGATTTTGCGCAAAACAATTTCAAAATGTGAGTAAAATGCCCCAAAATCACAAAACTGATAGCCATTCTTTTTCCAGTTTATGTCATTGCATTTGGATAAGCAATGGCTTTTAAATAATGAAAGAAAAACTGAATTATATCACAGAGTAAAAGAAGAATTGGTGGCAAAAGTTTTCTGCATATTTAATGAGCTTGCTCGGTTACCATGGCAACCGTATAAACAGAAAAATTCCAACTTGTATCTTTTTTGGTGGTTATTATATATACCTCTTTAGATTAATTCTGAGTTGTTTCTTGGTGTCATTTTTCATTTAACCCCAGATCACCCCTTAATTCCATCCGGTCACTAAAATGGAATTTATCTTGGGTATTGAAATTTATGGCAACAAAGGCCACACATTTACATTTACTAAATACTAAGAACTGAAATTCTATGGCAGAGGGTTTTAAAAAGGGAAAGGCTTCCTGCAGCGAACTCGCTATTGTCTGCTTCTGCGATCATGCTAACGTTCTCCGTCCCTGAGTTCAGCTGTTGCCGTCAGCCCACCTGCGACAGGCTCCCGTTAACGTCAGCAAATGTTACGAACTGCTGCATGTGACTCATTAGCATTAGCCTCTAACGTACTTTGATAACTTTTGTAACGTAAGCACTTGCTGCCCACGCTGGAGGAACGGAATTGACGGGCGGAACAGTTGCCTCTCTACCAACAGCTTCTTTGCCGCAAGTAATGTTAAAAAAGAATGATATTTCTGGTACTTTCGGTAGCGTGGATATCTTTCGAACTTTTTTCTTCTGCTATTTTCCGATTAACACAACCCCTCAGTCCCCCGCCACTCAGTGTGTTGTAGCACGTGACGTCAGAACGAAAGCACATCGTTGTGATCAACATCTGATTAGAGATCAAATGGCGGGATTCTAGCTCAGCTTGCAACACTGATCTGGGACCAGTTTGGCCTTTCTGTGACTTTGGCAGGGCAGTTCCAAATCGCAGTTTTTAAAATTTATATTCTTTTTTTAAATATTCTCTTTTGATATCAGCAGTTAAGTTTGAATTTGTTCATAATATACAAACGCATCTCTTCCGATTAAAATTAAAAAATAAAAAACTAAGGATTCGTAAATCATGTGATGCCCCTTCCAGCATGATGCCACTGTGTAAGCACACCAGTCATAATATGGATAGTCTGGCCTTGCTTACAGTTCAGACCACAAGCATCAGGACAGTGATGTTGCAGAAAATTCCCTCATGATTCTAATAATACAGATTGAAATGCCTGAATAATTGAAGTCGGTAGTTTTTCATTTAACCTCATATTCTTTGTTTTTCGATCAAATGTACTGGAGTTGAGAGCCAGAAAACAAAAATTGCACCACAATCCAAAGAAAAACATGGCATAATGTTCAGAATGAAAATAACTCGTCTGTTCAAATGGACTCTGAAGAGTTGAGTAAACTCTGAATATTTTTCTGGGCAATACAGACAGCACTGTATGTGAATCCCTCTACATGTGATAGACAGTATAGATACTGCAAAGCTTGGACAGAGCAGATGGTGTTCTCTCCTATAATGCTTATTAACACCTATTTAGTGAACTGTGTTCATTTCAGTGCCACCCTCCAACGCGCCACAAATGTCTCTGACAAAGATGAACAAGAAACGCTCACCGGCCAGCGCTGCCCTATGCAAAATGCAGAACATGAAATGAACCGACAGAATTTCATTCTACATGATCTTTGATACATGAGAAAGGCATTGTGTTGACCTCTCGCTAGTAGTCGCTCAGTTTTCAAAAAATTATATGATGAACAACAAATATTCAGAAGTATTATTATACTCGAGTAGACAGTATGACAGTTAATTTTCTCAAAGGGTGTTTCTAACACAAAAGTGACATTTTGTAGTAACGCTAGACTTACTTTTCACCTTATGAAAATTATTTATGTAGTAGAAACATCAGTATTTTGTAATACTACAAGACGCTTTTCAGTAATGATGCAGGACGCATTCAGGAGTGAGTGCTTGAACAGGGAATACTCGAGTGAATAGAAATAATGCCAATACTTACCAGAAATGATCAATGAGAAAAATGGATTCTATGTTAGTAGCGACATAGCAGCACATTTATTTCAGGAAAAGTCTTTATCGAGCAAGTGCAAAAACAACATAGACACCGTGTAAAAGCATTTTGTCTACCTATGAGAAAGCGCAATATCAATATAGTGCAATATATCTTCATCCATCTAATTCCTAATTTGCCATATGATCTGCACTGTGGCCACCCTGGCTGGCTCCAACATAGGTCAAAAATGCCCCATTCTCCATTCGAGCGGTAATTTTAACATACAAATACAATCCCAATTCCAATACATAAGTGAATAAAATTTTAGTTTATGAGATTTGCAAATCATTGCATTCTGTTTTTATTTACATTTTACACAATATCCCAACTTTTTTTTTGGAAGTGGGCTTGTACAAAACAGATCATTTTTTTCTGGCAAGTAAATGTTTGCTCAAGATATGTTTTTGCTTTGTCTCAGTGCCTCCGTGTGCCGATTTGCTGAGCTAATGTGCTATTAAGACAATGGAGATATGTTTGGTGGATGAATCGGGAGCAGATTACATCACTGCAATTTAAGACGCTTAGTGGACGACTCGCACTTGGTGGCTATAACGTACAGACTGTGACTTCAAACTGCACAACATGTCAGCACCTGAGAAATGAGCTTCATTGAGCCACCATGCTGTTCCTCAAGCAAGAGTCAGTGGCTGATGTCACTATAACTTACCCCATAGGTTTTATTCAGTCCATGGTTCTCTAGTCGGCATTACTGAATCCTGGAAGTTGGAGTCTAGAACAGGGATACTCATTCTTTTCCAGAATGAGCCACAGTGGGTGCTGGCTTTCGCTCTATCCAACCTGCCCCACACCTGATTCTACTGATGAACCCTTAAAGCTTTTGCCATTGACCCTTGATAAGTAGAATCAGGTGTGTAACTGCATGGTTAGAATGAAAGCCAGCACCCACTGCGGCTCATTCTGGAAAAGAGTGAGTATCCCTGGTCTAAAATGATAATGATTCACATTACTGATATGCAGGTTCATCCTGTTGTTGTGCTGGGTATCAATGTTGCAATGACACCCCACAGGCTGCTAACTGATCTTGACCACACTTGGCACCAATTGAAGCTGGCAGTCAAACAGGTTAAGGAAGGAAGAAAAAAAAAAAGAGAAAAACCACGAATCTTATTTGACTCAAAATGGCTGAAAAAAACCAAGCAGATGCCTCGTCTTAGTATTTACATTTTCGAAGTATTCTTTCTTAGGTGCCTGTGCTACAGACCACAAACCCTGGGGTGTACAAACAAAGGCTCCATACTGTAAACATTCAAGGTCACCTATATTGCTTTGTTTTGCACTTTTCTTTTTCAGGATGAGATCAGAAAACCAATGCGGGGGAGAGGAGCTTTGGTTTTTAGCGGCTCTGTATTGGAAAACAATGGACACTCTTGTCAAGCGCAGCCTTTCACAAATCCTCTCAAAATAGATTTGGCGCGACTAAATTAAATCAAGTGGGATCTCAGGAAGAGTAATGCGTTATTTACTATGGCGGCCGTGTCTAACGCTTTTCTGACCTTGGGGTGGGTTCCGATTGGTTATCGAGTTAACAGTCATTTATTTGCAGAGCCTAGAGACTTTGGACATTATGAAAATGGTAAGTATTGATTTGGGAAGGCAGGTACTGAATGATAGGTGGCAGGGGTAGAAAATGGCCATTGCTGTGAGAGTAAATAAGTAAATAAAGCTTGGTTTCAGTCCTACGAAAGAAAGTAAACAAGGTCCACATCTCATTGCTACTTTACAGTGGACACATGGACCAAAGGAGACCACTGTTGAGTCATGTGACCCACAATTTGTTATAAATGCAGCATGCTGAAAGAATCAGTATTTGTGAATTTTAACTGCTTAAATGATGCAGGGATGGTGAGCACAGAAATGTTGATGACTGAACAATTTGAAATGCACTGGGTGCCTTTAACACAAAATACGACAACAGTAATACAGAGACCGCTGCACTATATATAACCTTGGCCCCAGCTTAAAGTGGAATATGGACTTAAGTACGAACTGCTCTATATTTAACTCTTATTTGCCAATTTTCATTTTATACAGTAAAGTCAATTTGCTTGAGACCAAAGCGAACTTTATACTCTTAAGGTATTTTCCCAATTTACCTGTTTTGTGATACAATTTTGGATTATTCTTGCAGCCAACATAGGGTTAGTCAGATAAATCAATTGGCCCCTGGTCATAAAATTTCCTTTAAAAAAAAGCTACAAAAAGCACTGATCTAAGATCAGTTTAGTCCTTTTCTCTCATAATACATGTGGAGAGGCAACAGGTAAGTAAAAATGGTCTGAGATCAGTCAATGTTTACCAACATAACACATATTGAATTATTCTATATAGATCAGTGTCAATAACCGGAAGTGACTATTATATGATCAAAGGAATGTTTAGTCGAGATTAACACAGTCTCATCCTCACTTGTCATATATCGATGCTACCAGCCCAAACGACAATGTATGACAAAAAAGGAGGCTTTTGGGGTCCATATTTGATATTTACAGTCAAGGTTTGGGTTAAGAGTTAGAGGTTAGGGGGTATAGCTTGTTTTAACCCTGGCATGAAATAAGGGTGCTATAACCTTTTATTTTGTCCTATATTGACACTTGGTCAGGTTGCATCACTATATGATGAGTCAGGATGAGCCTGGGATCTCAAGACGCATGTAGACTCTTGCCTGAACTGAAGTGGGGCTTGTCGCACTGGCTATAAGGCTTACGTTCCTCGTGGCTCGATGATGTTGCATCTTCAAACAGAGATGCACAACCTGGATTACTTTAATAAAATACCCAGCAATATAAATAGATTGTATTTACAGAGCAGTTGCGATAAATGCTAATGCGCCATT
Source organism: Gymnothorax reevesii (assembly GCA_029721435.1). Lineage (NCBI taxonomy): Eukaryota > Metazoa > Chordata > Actinopteri > Anguilliformes > Muraenidae > Gymnothorax > Gymnothorax reevesii. Next base: position 96,038,799 of record CM056579.1, on the reverse strand, counting down.
TACAAAGGACGATACAAAGAACAAAAGGCTTTTATTATTCATACTCATTGAACTGCCACAATTAGCCTAGGTTTAGTCGCCAGAACATAATGGACATGCAGACAGGCCATGTATTGACTGTCTCCGAGGGTGCTGAGTCATTTTGCTCCAACTCGGTCGATCTGGCAAAAGTAGTCATGGTGTTTTTAGCCCTGCACTCTCAAAAAAGGTCTTTTTGGCTTTTCTTCAGAAGAACTCTTTTTAGTTACTGAAGGAGTCCTCTGTTAGAGGTGTAAGAATTGTGAGAGCTCTGGGATTTTATTAAATTTGCCTGACAAGGAACCCGAGAGATAAACAGGGATCTGAGTACAGCGTTTCTTTTGGATCCATTCTATTCTCAGAATTCTTGACATAAAGTTGCTTGTTAAGGGCTTTTAATCTCTCTTCATAAAAGACAACACAGAGCATTGGCCAGGAACCAAAGGTGTAACTGAAGAAAATTAGCCGGCATGCGCTAAAGGCTTTGATGCTGTCATAAATGGGAATTAAATAGTTTGATCAAAGTTGCATTGTGTTCAGGGTGCAGGTCAAATAATTGCATTTTTCAAGCATTTTCAGACTCAAATTCTCAAACTTTTCCATGCAATTGTGGGGAAGTACATATTTTTAAAACTATTCAGTGATTTATTAGGAAAGTAAAGCAATTAACATAAGAATTCCAAACAATTTCAAGGACTTTATTCAAAATCCAAGCACTTTTCAAGCCTTGAAAACACTGCATTAAAATTCAAGCATTTTCAAGGATTTCCAGCACCATGTGGGTAACACAGCAGGTGCCATGTTTCCAGGCGCAAGCCTCTGAGCTGAAGCCAGCAGTGAGGAGGGGGAATAAAGTCAGCTTTAATGCTGAGGGGACAGAGGGACTGCCTCTTCTCAACATGCTGCCTCAAATGTTCAAATAATTAGGATCAGTCCCCTTTTGAACAACCGTTTACTTTTCCATCCATCATCCATCCGTTCATCCGAACATTATTCATTCAACTGCTTGCATCCTTGCAGTGACACAATAATGAATATAATAATATCGAGCTCCAGCAAGAATTTAGCTATGCATTCTAATTTCAACAAAACTACCAGTATCATCCGCTTGCAGAAAACTGGCGCTATGTCTTTGAGCGAGCATGTGAGGACATGGTGTATTTTCAGACTCTTGTGAGGTCTGGCGCAGGAAGAGACCCCAGAGGTAGAGGGAGAGAAGACGCACTTGTCACATGCAAGAACTGCCATAATAAAGCATTCTGGGTGCAAGCTCGCATGTATCATCTCAGTACATAATGTTCCTGCAATCCATTAGATCCAACTCATGCGGGGGCATTTTGGTGTAATCTTTAAAACAAGAAGAAAATAGAAAAGCCTGCTCAATTATCCCCCGTTGTATCATGGCATTTACATATTTTAATACACATACATAATACATAATTTGTTGCTAAATTCGTGTCACAGTCCTTATATGTGCTGTATATTGATATAACTCATTGTCTCCTGGTTATCTAAGAACCAGTCTAGCTTTTAAAGATATACTGCACTGGGATGAAGGTGCAACACCTGGTTGGTTACACCTACGTTGACTTGAGTATAAAAATGCCATGACTTCTACCTTCGAAGAACGAAACGAAATTAGTCTGAATATATGCTTGACAATTAGCAAAAATTAAATTAAAATGCAAAGCCTATCAGTACGGTTATTTTGTGAACACATTTGCTACAAGCGACAGGCAGTTGATTAGACAAAGCAAGGGCCAATTTCCCCGTAGAAATGTGGGATTTGCAGCTGTGCTCAAGGGTTCAACAGTTCTTCTGTTTAATGTGACTTAAACCAATAAACATTTGAGTGACAGTCAAATCTTCTGACCACTATTCCCAATTCAAGCAGAAATTGATATTGAGACAACTTTTTTTTAACTCTTAATGGATGGACTGAAATAAGACTCTGTATCTGGCACATGGTGAACGGGCTGGATTTAGTTCTGCCTAGACTTTGATCCCTGATGAGCACCCTCTACACTGATTCAGTGATTCTCAAACTCTCCTCAAACTGATACATCTGCAACCCATTTTTTCTCCTTTCAGAGTCTTCATCCACTGCGCAAAAGAAATGTAGTTCAGCTCTGTGGGAGGCAGAATTTAATAAATGATGTTTAACTGCTTAAACTCAGATTTTTCTTTGAATTTCCCCTTGAGTAGGTTCAAATGCTTTTTTTGTCAATACTGTAAGGCAACATAAAATACATATTGTGCATCTGCCGGTTGCAGTGCTTCATTGAGGCTATATGACACTTCGATTGAGTGAAATAATCAAACCAGGACATATTTTGGATCTTAGGAAACCTTGGGAACTCCAATGAAATTTAAAATGACCATGAAGTGCCACAGCTTTGAATAAAGCAGCAGCATTAGATGAACCCACATATGGGTCTGTAGAGTTGAAAAGGTTATGATGTTCAGGTCAGATAAGCGCTGGCTCTAAGACCCTGGGAAGAATGGAGCTCCCTTAGGCTCATCAATCAATGTGTTATATTTACAATTTGAGTAACAATTCTGCTTGATACATTTACAATTTAACAGGTTCAACGTTCCGTAAATGAGCACTGTTTCCGCTAAAAAAGGAAACCCAATCAATCCAACAAATGCAACGTTGTGTTTGCACTGCGTGAATATGCAATATAACCCATGAAATGTGACGAGGGATGTAGCATCAGACACAATCCAATCCTTGAGTTACATCACTTCAAATAAGCTTGAAAAAAAGTCCCCTGCAAATAATTCTTAAAATATTTGCATTTTGCATTTAAAAAACCTTGCTTAAATCCTGTTTCAGGTCAAAACTGCAAAGAGTCATGAGGTGCAACTCAAGCAATCAACAACTGAGGAAAAAATAAAAAAACAGAAACAAAAAAATGTTCATGAGAAAACAGCAACATAATGTAATGGCGGCCAACAAGAGCTGCCAGATGGCTATGCCGGTCAAGGCGCCGTTTAGCTTGTTGATCGCGCGCCCACTCGTCTGGATCTTAAGCTGAGTACTCTGAAGGGCCCTCCTTTGACTCCTGACCACCATACTGTGACACGTCTGTCCTTCTGCAGCATGATAAAGCAGTGCTTTGAATCACGTCCTTCAGAGAGTGAGAAACAGTCTATGACATTGGTACAATATAATATTTAAAAAAAACCTAAAACCAAATGTCCCTGACTATGTACCATTTAAATGACCACTTTAAAATGAAAGCTGGTTAATGAAATGGCAGTTTCCATAACAACAAGCAGCCAGTCAGTTGAACTGATCTATCTGGACTGGTGACATGTTGAATCCAAGGGTCCACAGAAAGGGTCAGCAGCCCCGTTGAAACTTGCTAGCTCTTTTAAACGAGTTTTTCCTCAGACAGTGTTGTAATATGGTGTTTATAGGACCTCGTAAAGTTGATAAACGAAATATATCATATGAAAAAATATGAGAAAAAAAATCATCTGATTTCAAAGCATTTGCACAAAATAAATTCTTAAATGTATTTATGTTGCTCCCCACTGTATTGATGTAAAGATAATGATGATGGATTATTTGTTCAGAATGTGAAAATTTGTCATTGATTTATTGCAGAACAGTGTTTTATAGTATTAGATCCAAGAAATGCAATTATGAAAACAGGAAAAGAAACAGCTTAGTTCCCAAGAAAACATCTTTAAATCAAATCTTTTCAGTTGCACAGTTCCATGCTCTCTCACACACACACACACACACACACACACACGCACGCACACACACACACACACGCAAACCCAGAAACGCGCATGCAAATGACAATGCTATGTTTCCCCGAAAATAAAAAAAAACCGGCTCGGTAGAAGCTGCATTGTACCTCCATTATAGAAACTGCACCATAATCCAGTCTTACTTCAAAAGGAGGGTTTGGAGCACATGGGGCGTAAGTGACATTTTGGCCTAAAATAAGCTTTATAGATCATTTTAAAGGTCTTGATGAGCTCTATCAAATGGTAAAAAATGGCCCCAATAATAGTTACCTTTTAAAGTATAGATTGCTCAAATATGTTGTTTTTAATCAAGTAATTAAAATCAATTAATTTTTTATTTTAACTGTCCTGTAAAATTCTGAAAATGTCACTTACGCCCCTTGTACTCCAAACCCTCAAAAAGTGAAATGCAAGGCACAGGTAAAATAGGGAAGGCACAAGCTGAAAGCACAATTTTCCTTTCAAGTATCACTTTGCAAAAAAGCATAAACAAATAATGAACAGCAAACAAGCTGCAGATTAATTAAATATTCTGAAATAACTAAATGCATCACAATTATCAGTTTAGAACTTCTGAACACATAATCTGCTGAGAGTAAACAAGAAGAAATAAAGAAGAAAGGCTGCTCACCATAGCATTTGTGTCCTCAAAGGCCAATATCGACTGTATACTCTGACACTTACAGTACCAGTCAAAAGTTTGGACATAGCCACATTTTTCTTACAAGACATGTTAAATAAAGAAATAGATACCGTTTATTTTGCAAAAGAAGAGATCTAATTCTTAAATACATCAAACTAACCAGCACTTTCAGTCAGATTTACAGAGTATACTTACATTTTTTTTTTAAACTAGGACAGTTATATGGCCATATGAGTTTGCTGCTGAGTGGCCGACTAAGTTCCCAAAGATGTGCTGCACTTGTGGTTTGCTTTTCCTCAATGTTTTTTGCCCAATAAGTTCCAAAACAGCTTGTCTTTAATTTTACTGTTGGAAAATGGAAAGAGCTAGTTTGTCTGCTTACTTTGCAAAATACGGCTCCTTTGAGAATTCAAAAATTTTGGACACTATTCAAACAAGTAAATCATTCCCTTTTAACTTCTGACTGTTAACCTCTAACCAGATTCCATTTGAGATTAGAGTAGAGAAGTTAAGCCATTTAAATTTCTCTAAAAACAGAGCGCTGAGACATTAGCAAAGTGTGTCCAAACTTTTGACTGGCACTGTATACGTGTCAAAAATAGCTTCAACAAGACCACTATGCCGCTGAAGCATACGCAATGTACTGCACGGTCATTCTGAAGCATACTCAATGAGATGCACCATCACCTGTAGATTTACTCAGTATACAGTGAACAAGAATCTTGCAGCCCATGGATTGAGGAATTTAAAGGAGTGATAATGATGAACGTATTTTACACACTTATATCCATCAGTTTGGGGGCTTTGCTACATTAGGCATACATGTTTTGTGTGCTTTCCTTGCACACGTCTGGAAGGATGAATGAGGGAAAAGTTCTTCATGTCAATCCTCTGCATCAAGATATCTCCATATTTGCTTATGAAAGATTCTTACAATATTCTGCATACTGCATGCTTGAGCATAAATGTGACCGCACATTGATATTTTTAATGAAACAAATGCCTCGATTGAATAAATAAACAATAATGCATTATGGCTGAATTCTCAAATATTACCCCGCTCTATCTTAATACAAAAAAAGAAAAAACATTTGAAAATTTCCCAAAAAACGAGACAATAACAGTAAGGAGACCTTATAGGAATTGATGTCAGTGGCCAGTGAACCTACAAAGAGTAGAAAATTGTTGTTTTTGCCTCCTATGACAACTGTAATGACATTTGCATCATGCAAGGATGCCACACTGTGATTTCTCGGTGCCGAGAAAAGGAAGTGGGCTCTTGGGGAAAAAGAAATGGGCTCCAAGGGGAAAGTAAATGAGAACCTGGAAAATAGAGGTGGGGTCTTATGGAAAAGGTAGCGGGAAGGATTAAAAGCCAAATTAGGAAGCTCACCATCTTCTTCAGAAAGAGGCCTTACATTTAAAACCACGGCTTCCACCTACAGTTCTGTTATGTTCAAGACCAGGAATCATCAAGTGCAGAGGCAAAAAAGAATCCAATAGGTAGTTTTATTGACAGCTTTATACATTAATTTGGGGACAGAACCTCAGAAGAAGAAGTGGGGACAGAACCCTGGATAAGGATAACACAGTTCTGTACAGAGGTAATGCGCGAGGGTGGGCTGTCATTCACCGGTCAATGGCTTCTGAGATAACAGCCAGGTGGAGCGCACACTTTGCCAGCCCTGAATTGTCCCACAGGAGGATGGAGTAGCTTGGGCAGAACTTTATTTCAATCTTGATGACCGAAGGAGGACTGGGAGCTTGTTCCTAACAAACTGGACAGAAAAACAGACTTGGAAGGTTTAACAAAGACGTAGTCCCAATCCTGCATCCCAATTAGGCTTGGGAGCTTGTTCCTATTAAACTGGACAGACAACCTGACTTGAGCTGGGTTAATTTGAACGCAGTCTCAATCCTGGACCCTGAGCAGGCTTGAAAGCTTGCTTAATTAAATGTAGTGAGGAAGTAAGCTTCTGGAAATAGCTGTAATTAAGGTACACACGCTATACTTAATAAAGAGGAAACATTTCCTGTAGGAATACTGACTGGTTCTAAGCAAAAAAGACGAATTGCAATCCAACGACTTGCGATACAAAGCACGGGGCTGAAATACCCATCACATGGTCATTAGAAAATAACCATGAAATGAGACACAGCTGAGAAGGGGAAAATACGAAAGACGTAAACCAATCAAAGGAGACGTACTTCTAATAAACACGCAACTTGCTGAATAGGAAGTGACACAAAAGGCATTCACACAAAGGTTGTGACAGGTACAAAAAAAGGAGAGAAAAAAACAGGGATTCTTCATGAAATAGCATATCTCATGATTGATTTGTTTGCTCTGAAATCTGTTCTTAAGTTCAAGGTACTTTTTAAATAACAAATATTGAATTTATGTTTATGGATAGAGGGAGCCATCCTCTGTTCATATTTTCATCTTGTGTTTATCCTCTGGCATTTGGTCCCAGACTGACATTGTGTGTGAGTCGTTTTCTCTCCCCAGATGGCGGAGTATGGTCGGCTGATAGCTGAGATGGCCTGTCCTGAAGGAGGAACGCCAAGCAGCCGCACTGGACTCCAGAGGGGGAGGGTCTCGGCTTCTGATGCTCCTGTGAAATATTAATACCACTCTGAAGCATACCAGCTTCTGTGTGTGTGTAGGAAATGAAGAAAGAGAGACAGAGGGAGAGAGAGGCAGAAAGAGGAGGGTGTGTTCCTGGTTGAGATGGGAATGGTGTGCTCGAGGGAGAGCTTGCGTTTGAGGGAGAGAGAGATGGAGAAAGAGAGGGAGAGTGTGCACATTTGTGTGTGGGAGAGAGTGCAAGGGAGTTATGGCTTGTGTGTGACGGAGATGGTGTGATAGCTAGAGGGTGTTTATGCGTGTGTAAGGGAGAAAACGGGCATGTGCAATTTAGAGGACGAGCAAGTGTATGTGTCAGAGAGATAGCGTGAAAAATGGGTGTTTGTGAGAGTGTATGTGTGTGAGTGAGAGAGAGAGAAAGAGAGAGAGAGAGAGAGAGAGAGACGGAAAGTGCGTTTGTGTAAATGAGTTAGTGTGTGCTGGGATTAAAGCCAAACTCTGATACCCATACTTCACACCAGCTGTACAGTCTCTGTTTCTGTCTGTGGAAAACAAGCAGGATTCTATCCCAACACTGAGTACTTCTAATCCAGGTTATAGCTGGCCATCAACTTTAATTTGGAGGGTTTTGATGTCCATATTGAGCGAACCTTGCAAAAAAATTACAGCCCTATAACAGTGTTACTGTTCAAGTGCTTCAGGACTTCACCAAAAGTGCTCCCTTACTCCCTCTTCTGGTGATATATGCACACATCACCCCAATGCAGAACCACCAAAGAGATGACTGTAAAGCAGAGGTGGGCAATCACGGTCCTGGAGGGCCAGTGTGTATGCAGGTTTTTATTCCTATCAATTACCCTGACTAATTGAGTTAATTGATTGCATGCACAAATATAGATTTTTGCAATGATTCGATGAAAGGAAAATGTCTTATGAAGAGAGACAAGACTAGTCTTTGTAGTTTCATGATGATTTAAAGAAATGCACATGAAACGTCAGATTTCATAAATGGTTTGGGTAATTAAGACAATCAACTAATTAAAGACCAGACATTGGTGTGAAAACCAGGGACAGATACAGCCCTCGCTGCCCACCTCTGCTGTAAAGTGATGGTCTCTTGCCTTGTCGCTGGAGAGCTACCATCCTGCAGGTTTTTCCTCCAACCCTTAAGCAGCACACCTGATTCAGCTAATTAGCAGCTCATCAAGATCCCTTGCAAGGAAATGAGGTTTGCTTTGCTTTGGCTGGAGTGAAAACCTTCTGGCCGTTAGTGTCACAACATTTGTGTGAATGCCTTCCGTGTCTCCTCCCATTCAGCAGCTTGTATGTCTGTATCAGACGTATGGCTCCTTTGATTGGCTTACATCTCGCGCTCGCCCCTATCCCCGGCTGCTTCTTGTTTCATTGTTTCTTCCTGATGTACCATGTACGTGTATTTTAACCTCCTGCTTTGGGTTTTAAGTTGCTGGATTGTAATTTGTTATTTGTGCTTACAAAACAGTCAGTATTCATAGTGGAGAGGTTTTGTCTTTAGAAAGTTAAATGAAACCTTTCATGATGGTAATTTTCCAAAACCTTCTTCCTTGCCCAGTTATATGGAATAATCTGCCAAGCCAAATTCAGGGTCCAGGATTGGGACAGCAATCTCTTAATCCAGTTCAAATCCAGTTTGTGCAGTTTAATAGGAACAAGCTCCCAAGCCTAATTCAGGTCCAGGATTTGGACTGCATTGTTGTGAACTCAGCCCAAGTGCAACCCCAATTCCAAAATAGTTGGGACAAAGTGTAAATTGTGAATATTATGAATAAAATCAAAACGCAATGACTTTCAAATCTCACTAGCCAGTATTTTATTCACAATACAACAGAAATTACATAGCAAATGTTGAAACTGAGAAATTGTACAAGTTTATCCACAAAATAAGCTCAATTCAAATATTATGGCTGCTACAGGTCTCAAAAAAGTTGGGACAGGGCCCCACTTCTTTTTAACACAGAGTGGAGGCGTCTGGGCATTGAGGAGACAAGTTTCTTGAGTTTATACATTAGAATTTGATTCCACGCTTGTTAAACGCAGGCTTACAGCTGCTGGGGTGTTTTGGGTCTTCTTCAAGGGACTTTTCATTTAATTATGCGCCAAATGTTCTCAATCAGTGAAAGATCAGGACTGCAGGCAGGCCAGTTCAGCACACAGACTCTTCTACTATGAAGCCATGCTGTTGTACCAGCTGCAGTATGTGATTTTGCATTGTCCTGCTGAAATACACAAGGCCTTTCCTGGAATAGATGTCATCTGGAGAGGGGTGTATGTTGCTCTAAAACCTTTATATACCATTCATGGTGCTTTTTAAAACATGCAAGTGTCCCACACCATATGCATTAATGCATCCCCATACCATCAGAGAAGCTGGCTTTTGAACGGTACGCTGATAACAGGAGGGGTGGTCTTTCTCCTCTTTAGCCCGGAGGACACGACACCCATGAATTCCAACAAGAATGTCAAATTTGGACTTGTCTGACCACAGGACACTTTTCCACTTTGCTACAGTCCATTTTAAATGAGCCTTGGCCCACAGAACACGGCGGCGCTTCAGGATCTTGCTCAACAATGGCTTCCTTTTTGCATGATAGAATTTTAGGTAGCATCTGTGGTTGGCATGGCAGACTGTGTTTACAGACAGTCGTTTCTTGAAGTATTCCTGGGCCCATTTAGTAATGTCCATGACAGAATCATGCCGGTGAGTGATGCAGTGGCGTCTGAGGGCCCAAAGATCATGGGCATCCAGTAAAGGTCTTTGGCCTTGTCCCTTACGCACGGAGATTTTTCCAGTTTCTCTCAATCTTTTGAAGATGTTATGCTCTGTCAATGATGAGACCTTCAAAGCCTTTGCAATTTGATGTTGAGGAACATTGTTTTTCAAGTATTCCACAATTTTTTTACGAATGCGTTCACAGGTTGGAGAGCATCTGGCCATCTTTACTTCTGAGAGACTCAGCCTCTCTAAGACATTCCTTTTATAGCCAATCATGTAACACACCTAATGCCAGTTAACTTGATTACTTGCTAAATGTTCTTTCAGCTAATTTTCTTTTATATTCATTGGTTTTTCACCCCTTTTTTGCCTGTGTCCCAACTTGAGACCTGTAGCAGCCGAAAATTTGAAATGAGCTCATTTTGTGGATAAAAATGTGAAATGTCTCAGTTTCAACATTTGAATAAATGTTATCTATGTTCTATTGTAAATAACATTGGCTCATGTGATCTGACAGTCATTGCATTTTGATTTTATTCCCAATTAACACGTCCCAACTATTTCTGAATTGGGGTTGTATGTTCATCTGTTCAGTTTATTTGGAACAAGCTCTACATCTTTCTACGGTCATCAAGATAGGAACGAAGTTCCTCTTATGCTATTCCATCTTGCCTTCGGACAGTTCATCTCTCAAGACGTGTACATTCCATCTGCCCGTCATCTTGGAAAGCAACTGGCTGGAGATTGACAATGCCCAATCTCACCTGCAACATCTAAACTGAACTGTGCCTTCTTCTTCTGGTCTCCACCCCACTGTTGCTGTTTTACTATCAACAAACCTTACTATTGGATTGTACTCTGCTTCTAAACTTGATTCCTGGTTGGATCATGACAGGTAGCTCTCCAGGAAAAAGTTGGAGACCACTGCTGTAAAGCCATTTAGAGACCCTCTGTACTACCGCTGGATGCAGACACCATCAGGAATGAAGGCACAACAAAGTTAATTTACATTTATGTTTGCAAAACTTACTTTGAGAGATGCAATTATGTGTCACAACCCCTGTGTGAGGGTCCAGGACTGGGGCCACATTCTTGTGAACCCCTGCAAGTCTGTTTACTTTATCAAGTTTGTCAGGAACAACCCTACAGAACAAGAACTGAGTCCCTCCCATACATCAGCCTGACACTTCATGGCCAGTCTAGTGCTGGCGAGTACTTCAATGTCTGGTAGCACACCGGAGCCCACTGGCTGGTGACAGCAGCTAAGCAATGCCCAGTTGTTAATCTGTTCCTCATTCTCCCCCCATCCTCTCCGTGGTTCTGTCCCCAATAATCCACCAATTGTATTAGGAGCCTATCTCCGCACTTGATTCCTGGTCTAAATCATAACATAAATGTCCTCTTATTAGCCAAAAAAGAACAAATCAATAATTCATGGAAATTTACATGCTTCTAGGTTAGGCACTTTTCGATAAACACAACGCAAAGTCTAAAACACACAAACCTCAAAAACAATAAAAAAGAAAAATACTGCATATCCACGTCACCACAATGGAAGTGCTCCAAGCCGCTATGGGGAGAACCAACTAGGACAGCTTTTTATTTTTGAGCTGATTGTGATCAGCTGCCATATTTTGTTTTTAACCACAGTGAAGGGTTCACTCCGGATTGCAACCTTGTGAGTATGCACCAACTATAACTGTTAGCTACCTAGACTAGCGAACTAGCCTGCTAAGCCAGCAAACTAATGTTAGCTAGCTATCTTGCAAGCTAGAAAGCCTTTTTGCAGACTTAGCTAGTTATAGTTGGTGCATGTATTTGCTAGTCAGCAAACTAAATGGCCAAGTTATAACTATTCACTGCTCTCCATTAATTTGTATGCATCACAAATAAGGCCGTAAACATGAGCAAACCCTTCGTGTATATTCATAAGGTCGTAATCCTGAGCTAACCCTTCGCTTGGTATAAAAACAAAATACGCTAGCAGCTTAGAGCACTTTTGTTGTGTTGACGTGGATATTTCTTGCGTATGACAAGCCAACCCCCCCCAAAAAAAAACAGCATAGTAACTCCAGGGTGATATTCATAGCGCCAGTAGGTAAGAGATGAAAGTATCAAGATCCATAATTTCCAGACGCCTGCGTGAAAGTGGTCTGTCTGTTAGGTCAGGTTGCTGATAAGAGCTGGTCACATCAAAAAAAGACTTGAGTTTGCCACAAAATGAAAGGATTGGACACCAACGGACTGTGAACATGTTCTTTAGACTGATTAATCAAAATTCAAAATTTTCTCACCCAAATGCAGAACTTATGTATGCCGCAGAGCTGGAGAACTTTTAAAAAATGACTGTTTAACCCCTTCAGTAAAACATGGAGGAGGTAATATTATGGCTTGGCATTCCATCTGTTTGAAAGGAGCCGGTATCTCATAAAAATCGATGGAATCATGGAGCAAAACAAGTATTATAGCATCCTTGTGAGGCATGCATTGCCATCTAGAAAGACACAAATTGGTTTGGGATTTTATTTTCATTAACATAATGACCATAAACACACATCTAAGTAATGCAAGAATTATCTCAGTGGGGAAAAAAAAACACCTGGTGACATACAAGTTATGACTTGGTCTGCTAAAGACCTTATTCCAATTGAGCAAATCTGAAGTAACATCGAGAGAATCCCCTTGAAATGAACTTCAAACCTTATGGAATGGTTTAGCGAGTGAGGAAATAAAAACTATGTAAAAACTATGCCTGAAAGATTAAATGCTGTAATCATAGCAAAGGGTGAGCACACAAGTATCAAGTATCAACTATTTCCCTAAAAAAGACATTGTTATTTTTTTTATGATATATTGCTATCTGTTCACTTTGATTTATTTATATGATCCAATATTATATGAATAACAGACTTGAAATGCACTTGGTTTATGATTAATTTTCATTTTGTTATGTGTATAATCGTCACCGCACCCTGCTGTAGGTCAAAGGTAAGTTGTTGGGGGATTTTAAAGTTACCTTGGGACATATTTGAGAAAAATGGGAAGTCTTTTCCCTCGAGACATCATGAGCATGATGGTGAAGATAGCCTTTACAATAATTTATTAAACTTCAGCACACAAATTATATATTCACTCGCTACAGCTTTAAAGGATTGTGGTCCATATTCGATCACTCCTTTTCTCAAAGGTGTGTCCCACACTTTCTTGCTGGAAGGAATCAACGAAGGGGTTAATTGGCACTTGTCCTTTGTGAAACAGACTATTTGGACGCTTCTGGTACAGGTCCATTAACGAGGAAGATTCTTTGTTCCTTAGAAAATTCAGATGCACCCCAAGTCACCATGGATAAGAATAATCGCAATGTTACTGCAATGTGACAGCCTTCTTCCACAAGCACAGGGCATTCCCAGCAGTACTGACTTCTCATTCTGAGTCATTTATGTTAATGTGAGATGGAATCTCTTCTGCGAGCCCAAGTAAATGTTTGCATTATTCAGTTATCTAAAGGAACGATTTGTCTGATTTGTACTACATCATTCAGATCCTTTAAAGAGCAACAAAAGAGATTCAGTCAACAGTAATTACTCATAATTGCGCAGGGCTGAGATAGGAATCGAGCTCAACGAGAGGAATTATGCTAATTTGTCAGATAAATTTTACTTTGAAGAACAACAGATAAAGAAAAAAGTCAGAACAGGCTGTAAAAATGATGTTTATACAGCATAATCACTGTCAACGCAAGGTTTATAAAGTTTCTACTTAGGCAACTCAGATGTAGCCCTCAAATGTTTGGCACAAAGAGTATAAGTGTGTTTGCGCATGTTGAAGCATTGCAAATGTACTGAGAGCTCTTTTAATTTCCAGGCAATTGATTACTTTTTTTATACAAAAGTACCAACAACAGCATTTGCAATGAGGGTTGTGTAATAAAGTTGTCAAAAGACCTGAAGCTCATCTTTAGCATTTCAAACACTGATTCAATAGCATACTACATCACTGACACCCATTGATCTAAGGCTTTGGGGTCAGGAGAAGAGCTAACAATGGTCCTGCACTGACTATCCCTATTTTTAATGAGTGGATATTGGCACAAGCATCCTTTCTCTGGATAGGTCATCCCACTTCAAGACACCAGCAGAAAGGTCAGAGGTCTCCAGGATGAAGAGTCCTGGGAGAGGAACCAAAGTAATTGGCAGGATATTATAACTGCTGCTTTGATTTATAATAGATCTGAACCATGTAATGTAAAGTGACCCACGTACAGGGGGTGGGCAAAATATTGGAAGCACACCTGAAGAATGACTCTTAAACCACTTCCAAAGCACAGCAGAGGTGATTCACACAACTGAATCTGTGTTGTTTTATGAAAATTCAAAGTTCAGCATGCAATGAGTATACCACTTGGTCTTAGTAAATGAGCAGATCAATTGTTTCATTACTAATCAAATGATGTACATGGGAACTGGTTGAGAGTATTCCTAGGATAAAAGGTGAGGATTCTACCAACCCTAATGTATGATGTGGTACCATATCACTTCCAGAATTATACTGTACACTGAAATGTTTTTCATCACTTGTGTACTACTCTAACATCTCATTGGATGTGTCCCCTGTCATCAAGTGTTGATAGTGGTTGACAAATATTATTCAAATATAAAAGTATATTTTCCAACATGTTGACTATTAAATGAAGGCTTTGGTATTGTGAAACTATCAATCGTAACAAATTTGAGTAATGCTTGATAAACGTATTATGAAGGTAAAGTTATCATTAATTCATGAAAATCAAAAAAATATTACAATCAAATACAGCCTTATGAAAGCTTTTTAATATGTTTTACTTATCATCTCATGAATCATGTATGCAGTGGACTGTAGAGAATATTCACAAATGCACACTGAGTGATTCAAAATTCAAATTCACTGCAAATAAAGAAAGCAATAGGCTGTTGCTCCACTAAACATTCATAATTCTCCAAGTAACTGTAAAATGATGTTCTTCCAATGCCCATGACTTGAGAGAATAATGAGGACAGAGTTGATGAAAAGTTTCACCCCATCAGTCATTTGAAACAAGCGAAGATGAGGGTAGTGTTGAGAAGCCTAAGCTAAAATGCGGTTGCTGCAAGGCAGTGTAAATCTCCGGCCACAAGGTCATTGGTTCACCATGAAGTTGTATGATATCCACACCACAGCAAGGCTGGAAACATTGCTGCTCAGACTTACAGTATATAGGCAACAGGGAGCAAGATAAATGTATTAAAAATATACGATGACTGTCCAAAAAACAGGTCATCATTTAAATTTAAATTAGCAAATACTCGAGTGGGTATGATTGAATCATTACTACGGTGATAAATGTGTTTCAGCAGGAGATATTCTTTTAATCCTGATTCAGTGCATAACTTCTTATGTCTTAAACAACCATGTCAGAAAAGGTATCCCTTGATTGTTGTTAAGATGTTAATGTGTTTCAAGGGGGGCAAATTATTGTCCAGTTTCAAGGAAAGGAAACATAAAAAGAATGCTAAAATCAGTAGAATTGGGTTATGAATTGTCATTAAACTGTAGAGGGATAGTGGCGCACCGTCAAATT
Source organism: Gymnothorax reevesii (assembly GCA_029721435.1). NCBI lineage: Eukaryota > Metazoa > Chordata > Actinopteri > Anguilliformes > Muraenidae > Gymnothorax > Gymnothorax reevesii. The sequence continues at coordinate 96,023,435 of CM056579.1, read as the reverse complement.
CACAAATGGATCAGACAAAATCATGACTGATCCTAATCAGTGATCACTAAAATGTTTGGTGAAGTCCCATCATAAAAATGTATGTATTCTCAATATGAATACAATTCTAGGCACGGTGTGCACAGATTACCCATCAACATTTTTCCTCAATATGACTGGGGATGAGGTCTTAATTAGCTTATTCAGTGTATTGCTTCTTAAAAGCTCTCATTAGCCGAGCAAGCTCATTAAACACTCAGGTTCAAATGCACCGGTCATTGACCTTAACATTCTGTTTTCAGTTACCATTTCAGCTGAAAAGAAGCCCAAAGAATCACAGTTTTTAATGCGCAGTGTGTAGCACAGAGTCAACACCTGTTTCCTTGCCACATCTGCAGTACTCTTTCACTATGTTCAAGTCTGTTGCCCTGGCAACAACATAAAACCATATGCTCACCAGGAAAGCTACAATTTGCTTATGTGCTGTGGTGCCCAGATATAACATCACACAATCACCATGTTATGAACAATACAAACACAATTTAAGCTTAAACATACAGAAACAGTCAAAAGTTTGGACACACTTTACTGATGTCACAGCAGTCTGTTTTTAGAGAAATGTAAATGGCTTAACTTCTCTATATAAACTCAAACGGAATCTTGTGAGAGGTAAACGGTCAGAAGTTAAAAGCAATTCATTCACTTGTGTGAATAGTGGTCAAATTTTTGGAATTCTAACAGAAGCCATACTTTTCAAAGTAAACAGACATGCTGGTTAGCATGATGGATTTAAGAATTTGATCTTTTTTTGTGAAATAAAGGTTGCTCATTTCTAAATTTAACATGTATTTTAAGAAAAATGTGGCTAGGTCAAAACTTTTGACTGGTACTGTAGGCACCGTTCCTAGCCATAGAACTGACAAGGTGCCTGATTGTATGACATTGCTGTAAACTGGGCACTGCCTTGATACAATTAGTGAGAAACAATAGCCAAAGAATACACATGCAGTAGTTTAATTTAGCACGAACAATAGCCTTCCATATATAAAATCAGTACAATGGTGATGTTCCTGTTGCTTCGGAAAGGCAAAGGGATTGATTCTGAGGATTGTCTGTCTCTGATAGATCGATAGATATCATCCCATTTTCACAGCAGCACCCAGCACACATGATTGAACATGGCAGTGAAAACACAGGTAGCTGAAAGCTCAGCTCTGTTTGGTTTTGATTACTGTGCACCGTGACCCTGAGATAATCTCCAGTCAAAGCTCTACTCTCAGAAACATTGTGATTGTGTGTGGAAGAATAGGAGTTGCACAGTTGCACATGAAGCACACAACATGTACATGAAATGCAGCAAAAATATTAAGTAGGAGTTTAACCTTTTCATTCCCCGTTTACCAAATCTCATTTGGATGGGGTAGTGTCAAATTGGGCTTTGGGACCAAAGAATCAATGGCCTTGGCTTGCGGAACATGTGAAAGACAACATTTTTATTGGGTACACTTACCACCAAGCGGAGAAATTTATATTGAAAGAATGAAAAATAGAGTTTTGGAATACAACTGCAGCTTGATCAGTAACTGAATCAGAAACCGGTGGCGAGGAATTGTTATGGAAACTCGAATGCACTGCACATGAAACATCGTCTTTTCGGCAAAAAATTTCAGCGGTCCATAAAATTTATTTTCAAGTTAATATTGTAATTAGTTCTCAGATGGCTTTACTGTGATCTGGGACGGGGATTAAAAATTTATGCATTAATCTTCAATCTGATGATACATCAATCCAATCATTTGCAGATTAATTTACAAAAGTACTTGCTTGCCAGCATAAAACTACAAAATTCATTTCAGCTAAAAGCAATAGATAAATAAGTACTTTTTGTTTTGATTTCAAGTGAATAAATTACAAGAAGGGCACTTGGTTGGGCGTATACCTCCGCCTCGTCAGGTTAGTATTATTGGTTCTGGATCCACAAGAATATTATCCAGATCACCAACTACTATAATCAATTCTTCATTCGTTTAGATGCTATTCCATGCTTAAATTTTATGAAATTTGTTCAATTCGAGGATCCAAAATATCTTCTGGATCACTTCAAAATTAAATCATCTCATCCTTGGACTACCACCTACTCCAAATTTCATGCCAATCTGTTCATAACCTTTTCAGCTAGCTACAGACAAACAGAAAAGGAAATGAAATTGCTCATGGAGGGAGGACATGCAGAAATCTTCAAGGTCAAAGGTCATGCTGCCATTAATTGGTGACCTTGACCGCGCCCTTGAGGTTAGAGTTGCCATTTTTAATAGGCCTAAACTAAATTCCACTGCCAACAATATGAGCTAACATGGAGTGAAATGTGGCCGGTTATTATTGCTAGAAATGCAAACTATCAGGCAGACAATCTGACAGACTAAACCAATCAATAGAATAAAAAAATAATAATCTCCTTAGCGGAGGTAATTAGTTTTCAGTCGTAAACAAGGAGGAATTTATTTCAGTTATTGCATTGCAATATGAAACCCCATATTCTACAGCAGGGTAGTCCAATCTTATCAAGAAAGGGCTGGCGTGGAGTATTTCTTGTTATAGCCCAACACTAACACACCTGATTCTACCCACCAAGGTCCTGATTGAAACCCCTGATTAGTTCATTAGTGGAATCAGGTGCAGTTGCACTGCTGGCTAGCACAAAAACCTGCACCCACACCAGCCCTTGACGGATAAGATTGAACACCCCTGCTTTTCTGTATTCACAATTTTTTATCTTGCTTATTTCTGGTCAGAGTTGCGAGGGGAGCTGGAGCTTTCCTCAGCGCAAGACAACACCCTGTACTGTCTGCCAATCGAATGCAGGACACACACCATTCACTTACTGCACACACTCCTGCTTATGGACAATTTAAAGACTCCCATTAGCCTGAAATGCATGTCCTTGGACTGTGGGAGGGAACCAGAGGAAGCTAACTTGCACACATGAGGAGTGGACTGGACTGTATTTTGGACACATGTTTATGGATAAGAACACCGCAGTAACTTGTTCGTGCATTGGTGTATAGAGTACATATATTAGAGTACACACACGCACAACCAATACGGCAGGTTCTCCTGATCACATCTCAGTTAATTTATACAGAAAGCAGGCACTATGAAGCAGCCACCCTTCTCTGATTTGAAATTGTGGAGACACTGTACATAGAGCCAGCTGGAGATATGTTTTTCTTTCTCCGATATCATGGAAGGGTTTTTATTACCATGACAACAAGTGTCACATGCGCTAGTTTTATCTTGGAGTCATTATACTGCACTACTTTTAAACATTCACTTTTTGTTCAGAATTGTGTGATAAATCAAATAAAAAATGTATAGTATCCTTTATAGTAGGATACTATAGTATTAGTATTAGTATAGTATTATTGTCAGGATGAGGAATTTTAAAGTCATTTGATATTATGCGAGCTGAATTATATGTAAAATTAAGATTGATTTGGTACAATCAAAGCCTTTTTCGGGGTTAAACTGCGCCACACACCTCAATCCTCCAATTACTTTGATTAACACGATGGTGTCAGCCAAGTTATAAACAGAACTGTGCTTCATCCATGTCAATGCATGTCAACTCTATTTGAGATTTGTTTGAGGTGTTGCACTCTGAAGAGGTTGTTTGTGTGGGATGAATGAATCACGTTATTCTGGGGACAATGATAAGAATTGCAGGCAGATGGGTCTAATTCAAAAAGATGCAGACCGCGCATGTATCAAAAGCACGATGGTACAAACTCTAGGTTTAGAGGATAATTGAAATTAAATCCCCGCAATTCTAATCTGCTTTGAATTAAAAGTGTCTGCCTTACAGAAATTATTGGCAATGCGGGTCTGCTTCGAAGATTTCACTGACTATGCAGATTAATTGAGGATGCATAAACATGGAAATGAATGCATCCAAGCTATGGTTTGATGCATAGAGTCTTAAGCTCTGTCATTCTTTATTTAATCTCAAACGGCCCAGCAACATTCAGGGATAATTTCTATTTAAGTACATAGAACCAAGACCTCGGTGATCTTGAGTGAATTGCAAAAAAGAAGTTTCCACCATGATAATGCAGGAGAATTAGATGAGCTCTTGATTTTAGTCCTGCTGTGAAGGCTACCATAAAATAACCCAACCTGTGTTTGAGATGTCCAAAGTCCTACACAGTTGATTTTCCGCTCAACATTCAGAAGCAGCTTACAGCTAGTGCTAACGCAAATCACATTTTCATGCATAAAATCATTTGGAACGTGGATGCAAATGGTGCATGGCTTCAAAGTACATCTTCATTTCATTCTGTTGTAGTCCTCAAGTTTTGCTCTCACGTGCAACACGGAGGTGTTTGCAGTTTTGTGCAGACGAACTGTCACTCAACTGACAACTAGGAGTCACTATTGACCAACTTAAGCCCTCTCTCCCAAGCGAATCAAGCACGATTCATGCTTTACCCCTTCACTGACCGTCGACAGCGTTCACTTGTTTGGATGATATTCTGAGATTCTTGCCAGCAGGTGGTTGCTGTGTTTTGCATACCACAGACCTATAACCTCTGGATATAGTAAAGGACTTTCAAGGTTTGCTATATTTTAGGGGATAATCTAATTAACAATGAGGAATTTGGGTAACAAATCATAGCAGAGGAGAAAATAGTTTAGGATACTGCGGTTGAACTGAGGGATCAAGGAAAGGAAGAATTAGGATTGGACCTTGAAATAAATTATAAACCACTTACACACTTGACTGGCACTTGATTAAAAGTTTACATTTATTTGCTAAATGAATCACTTTGTATTAATCAAAGCACAATACATTCAGGGATTCATTAGACCACAATGGCTGCTAAACTACAATGTTCTAATATTCTTATGATGTCAACAATGAAAATGGTCTTATATTCTGAAGTGTCTGTTCATCTGGAATCTTCTCCCCCGGATAATCGTCATACAAGAGCTCTCTCCAGTGGTAGCAATGAGGAGTGCAGGGAAAGTAAGCCATGCCATGCACTTCGTCAGCATTTTGGTGCATGCTCTGTTCTGTCGAATCCTGTCAGCTCTGGTGACAGTGTAGAGTGACAGAGATGGTGGATGTTAGAGCCCTCCTACGGACTGTGCATCAGCGCTCCTGCTTGTGGCGCTTCTCCACTACAAACCAAACAGCATTGCCAAGGTGGCTGGCAAATTCCATGCAGAATACATTGGTGCTGTTTTGAGGATTTGCCAAATGTCTCTATCTAAATCAAATTCTACATGTAAATAATGTTACACCACCTGCTTGTAACATATATATTTAATATGGGAATATTCTATGTAATCTTAATGTTCGCTTTGGTCAATTCTAGTCTGATCTGTAATACAAAGTGTTGAAGGGCAAACTAAGGCACTATGCACCCATCCCTTACTTAACCTGCTTATTTCTGGTCAGGGTTGCAGGTGGTTTCGGGCCTAGGTATCGCAGCATTCAAAGCACGAGAGGCAGGCGTGCGTTTGTTTGTTGCACTTTTCTTTGTTCTATCGTCCGGGACAATATCGGATTTCTTTTCCATCGAATTCCTGGCCCAGCTGGCTGATTGAGCTGGGGCGGAGTTTTCCAGACTCCATATATTTGGCCGGGGGTTCGACCAGGCCTATCGCTAAAGTGTCTGTTTGTTTCTAGCACTTCAACCGGAGAAAATCTCTGGTCAGATTTCCTAGTGATTTGTTATATTCCATTTATTGTTAGGAATTACTTCTTTTAGAAATGTTCTCTCTTCTCTCGTTGTTTATTCTCTCCCGCACTACTACCATGTTGCAGACTTTTATTCGTCCTTGGAAGCACAAGCTTTTACTGGAGGTTTGTACCTCTTTTATGTTTGTCTCTAATCTGGGCTGCTCTCAGTTCTTTCTCTCACTGGTCGCGGCACCTGGCATCCAATCACCGCCCATTACAGTACACTCTAGCCAAACATGGAGTCGTCAGCCGTGGCTACGTTAGAGAAAGCTTCTGCTGATCAGCAAGCCACACTCTCAAGCTATGGCAAGGGCTTGTCTACCCTGGACAGTCGACAGGCTGAGTTGGCAGAGCGAGTCCGCCATCAGGACACGGCTTTACAAAAACGGGAGAGCGTCCTGTTAAGTCTCACTGAGACTATTCAAGCCTTGTCCACTCAAATTACACAGAATGTTGCACAAACACTACACTCCCCCCATGAGCCTAAGCTCCAGCTACCTACACGATATAGAGGCGAGGCAGGGAAATGTGAAGACTTCATCGCCCAGTATGAAATATTTTTCAAAGCTCAGCCTTAGCTTTTTGTAAATGAAGAGTCTCGGGTTTCATTTATTTTACCTCTGTTGACTGACACAGCCCTTACTTGGGTCGAGCCACTTATTCGATCTAATTCACTGGTCTTGAGATCAAGATGTGTGCGGGCAAGACTCGGCTACGAGTCTAATGCTTCTTAGGCAGAGTTCCGAGCGTTGCTGAGTTTTCTATAGCCTTTCGCTACCTAGCTACAGAGATGGGCTGGCGCCTCTAATGACTGTTTTTGTTCATGCCTTGGTGGAGGGGGTGAAGGACACTCTGGCTACATTAGAACCCTATAATTCTCTGGATTCGTTGGTTGGCACTGCCGTCCAAATTCATAATCGAATTTGTGAATGCAACAGAGAAAAAAGTACTGCTTTAGCTCTCGCTGACAATGGGGCTAATCTTCCTCATAGTCGGCATATAGCTCCTATTCTGTCCACCGAAATTTCCACTCCTGGGGACCCTATGCAGGTCAATGGCTCATATGTGAGCTGGGCTCGCAAGCCCGTTCGTAAACCAATTATTTGCTACAAAACGGGACATATTTGCCCACACTGCCCTGATCTTAACGGAAACAGGAAGGCCCCTCTAGCTGTATGGGGGGCGCTAGAAGGACAGACCCAAACTACCCTCTGAACCTTGATTCCTGTAGAATTAACTGTGGGTAGACAGATAATTCCTGCAGAGGTTTTTTTGGACTTGGAACCACCTGGTTGTTTGTTCCGCCTTCGGTACACGCCCAGGTTCTCCAGTGCGGGCACTCTTCCTGTCTGGCGGGTCACCCGGGGGTTGATCAGACAAAACAGTTCTTGGCCCGACGTTTTTGGTGGCCCAGCGTGATGGAAGATATCCAGGAGTTTGTCGCAGCATGCAGCGTCTGTGCTAGAAATAAGACTTCCCACCTCCCTCCCTCTGGTTTGTAGCGGTTATTACCCATCCCTAAACGAACATGGAGCCATATCACTCTTCATTTTATTATGGGTTTGCCTAATTCTGAGGGCAACGCTGTCATTTTGGTCGTGGTTGACTACTTCCCTAAGGCCGCCCATTTTATCGCCTTGCCGAAGTTGCCTTTGGCGCGGGAGACGGCGATTCTTGTTCTGAACATGTTTTCTGCCTGCATGGTCTCCCACAAGATGTGGTTTCGGACAGGGGCCCTCAATTCATGGCTAGGTCCTGGCGGGCCTTTTGCAGTCAGTTGGGGGCCACTGTGAGCCTTTCTTCTGGCTTTCATCCAGAGACTATTGATCAGACTGAGCGGAGTCTCTGGAGAATACCCTTCGATGTTTGGCAGCTGATAATCCATCATCATGGAGTCGGTTTTTAGCTTGGGCTGAATATTACCATAATTTTCTGGACAACTCCTCCACAGGCCTCTCACCATTTCAGGCTCAGTGGGGCTATCAACCCCCCTTTTTCCTGAGACTAAAAAGGATTTTGAAGTCCCCTCTATCAATCATTTTATTCGACGCTGACGCTCTGTCTGAGCCAGGGTGCGGTCATCTTTGTTGCGATCTAGGCAGAGACAGAAGACCACTGCCGATAGAAGGTGCCGGTTGGCCCCATCTTATTGGGTTGGCCGAAGAGTTTGGCTTTCTACTCAGGACCTCCCTTAAAGGTGAAGTCACGAAAGTTCGCTCCTCGCTTCATTAGCCCTTTGTAAATAGTGCGGAGGATCAACCCTGTTACTGTCAGATTAAAACTCACCGGGTCCTTGCGTATCCACCCCTCATTTCATGTCTCAAGGCTAAAACCGGTTAGTACTAGCATCCTGGCTCCGGTTGACAAACCTCTGCTGCCGCCACGGATAATTGAGGGGGGGCCAGTTTATACTGTCCATTGCATTCTGGTCGAGAGGGGTGTGGGCCGTGAAGCCCAATTGTTGGTGGACTGGGAGGGATATGGGCCTGAGGAGCTGGTGCTGGGTCCCTTCTCGGGATATCTTCGATCCCAGCCTCATCTCTGAGTTCTGTACACAGGGTTCTCGGGCAACTTCTGGTTCCTTCCCTTAGAGGGGGGGGGCCTGTCATGATCTAGGCGTGTGTTTGCTTGTTGGACCTTTCTTTGTTTTATCATCCAGGACGATATCGGATTTCTTTTCCATCTAATTCCTGGCCCAGCTAGCTGATTGAGCTGGGGCGGAGTTTTCCGGACTGTATATATATGGCTGGGGGTTTGCAATGCCTATCGATAGTGTCTGTTTGTTTCTAGCACTTCGGCCAAAGAAAATCTCTAGTCAGATTTCCTTGTGATTTATTATATTCCATTTATTGTTAGGAATTGCTTCTTTTAGAAATATTCTCTTCTCTCTTGTTGTTTATTCTCTCTGCTTACATGTCGCAGACTTTCATTCGCCCTTCGAAGCGCAAGCTTTTACTGGAGGTGTGTCCCTCTTCTCTGTTTGTCTCTTATCTGGGCTGCTCTCAGTTCTTTGTCTCACTGGTTAAAGAAATACAACCTGTACAATTTGTTAAGTCATCACGGAGATCACACAATACTAACTACAACCCCAATTCCAAAATATTTGGAACAAAGTGTAAATTGTGAATAAAATCAAAAAAGCAATGACTTTCAGATCACATGAGCCAATATGTTATTTACAATAGAACACAGATAACATTTCAAATGTTGAAACTGAGACATTTTACATTTTTATCCACAAAATGAGCTTATTTCAAACTTTCTGACTGCAACAAGTCTCAAAAAAGTTGCGACACAGGCAAAAAAAGGGCTGAAAAATAAATTAATATATAAGAGAATCAACTGAAAGAACATTTAGCAAATGATGAAGTTAACTGGCATCAGGTGTGCAACATGAATGGGTATAAAAGAGATGTCTTGGAGAGGCTGAGTCTCTAAGAAGTAAAGATGGCCTGAGGCTCTCCAACCTGTGAAGACTTGCATATAAAAATTGTGGAATACTTTAAAAACAATGTTCCTCAACGTCAAATTGCAAAGGCTTTGAAGCTCTCATCACTGACAATACATAACTTCATTAAAAGATTCAGAGAAACTGGAAAAATCTCTGTGCGTAAGGGACAAGGCCGAAGACCTTTACTGGATGCCCATGATTTTTGGGCCCTCATACGCCACTGCATCACTCACTGGCATGATTCTGTCATTGACATTACTTAATGGGCGCAGGAACACTTGAAAAAAGGACGGTCAGTAAACAGAGTCCACCATGCCATACACAGATGCCACCAAAAACTCTATCATGCAAAAAGAAAGCAATTGTTAAAGGAATATTCCTCCCAAAAATGAAATTCAGTCATTATCAACTTACCCTCATGCTGATGAGAAGTCTGGTGTAGTTTTTTATTCCTCAAAGTGCAGCCGGAGACTGGGGGGGGTTTTCCCCCTGCACCGCAAATCCTTATAACGAAAGTCTATGGTTACCGAAAAGAAAAGGTCCATAAAACTACGCAAAAACTTTGTAATATTCCTCCATACTGCTCATTTGCTGCAATCCGTGTTCTGACGGGGTAAATCCAGAGTTTACCCGAAACTACGTCATTTTGTACTGTTTTATAGCCTATTATTCTCTCTAGTATGTTTGCCTGGAGGCGTGCTCACGCGTTCACGCGGTTCTCCCGAGCAACTGTGGGCACTACAGTCTTGATATTGCAGCGAAGAGCTATCAGCCATAGCTGTAGTCTTTCAGGGTCCTGAACTGGTAGTTTGTGGTAAGTCACAGATCTCCTGAACGCACGCTTCATTTGGTTGAAGCAACCTGTTTCACTCAAGTCCGCTATCGTCGTAACCTTGAAGAGTGGACGGTTACAGCAGTATCGTTGCTCACTTGAACTTCATTATAACTTCTCCAGCAGGCACACACAAATTTCGTTCCAGCTAGGTTCAATTACACTTCGTGTCACACTTAAATCGGTCCTACTAGAAGATATGTAAAGCCAGGAACCTTTTCCCAATACAATCCTATTGTAACACAACCAGGAAAGGAACAAAGTTTTCATACTAATTTGTCAGTGCAGTTGAAAAAAAGTACATTTCTGAGTGACAAAAAACAAAAATGTCTTTTTATTTCCAACTCAGGGAGCAGTTGACTTCACTCTGCTTTATTGGTTGTCGTGTCGCTCTCAGCAGCATGTAAATACATGGTTGGGAGTCGCGGAAGACACGTTGGATGTTGTCTGGCGTGGCTACCGTAGTGCCCGCAGCTGCTCGGGAGAACCGCGTGAACGCGCGAGCGCGACTCCAGACAAACATACTAGAGAGAATAATAGGCTATAAAACTGTACAAAATGGCATTGTTTCGGGTAAACTCTGGATGTTACCCCTTCAGGACACTTGGATTGCAGCGGACGAGCAGTATGGAGGAATATTACAAAGTTTTTGCATAGTTTTATGGACCTTTTCTTTTCGGTAACCATAGACACTCGTTATATGGATTTGCGGTGCAGGAGGAAAACACCCCCAGTCTTCGGCTGCACTTTGGGGAATAAAAAACTACACCGGTCTTCTCAGCAGCATGAGGGTAAGTCAATAATGACTGAATTTAATTTTTGGGTGAACTATTCCTTTAAGCATGATCCAGAAGCACCACCGTGTTCTGTGGGCCAGGACTCTTTTAAAATGGCCTGTAGCAAGAGACAAAGTGTCCGGTGGTCAGACGAGTACAAATTTAACATTCTTGTTGGAAATCATGGGTGTCGTGTCCTCTGGGCAAAAGAGGAGAAAGACCACCCCTCCTGTTCTCAGCATTCAGTTCAAAAGCCAGCATCTCTGATGGTATGGGGATGCATTAATGCACTTTTTTGAGACCTGTTGCATCCATCAAATTTGAAACAAGATCATTTTGTGGATAAAATTGTAAAAATTCTCAGTTCAACATTTGCTATGTAATGTCTGTTCTATTGCGAATAAAATACTGGCTGGTGTGATTTGAAAGTCATTGCATTTTGATTTATTCACAATTTACGCTTTGTCCCAACTATTATGGAATTGGGGTTGTAAAACAGTCAAACCTATAGTGCCCTTGGTCTCCATTTAGTCTAACAAGCATGTCGTAGGACCTTAGCAAAAACAAAGGAATACAAAGTGAGCTGTCTGCCAGGAGTGTAAGTCTCGTGCATCTTTGTGGACAGGAATTGTGAGGAGTGTAGTGCACATCAACTTCACTGTAGAGGCTACATGTGTTTCTAAATTCACACAGAGAGTAAGCACCGGCACGAAACCAAATCAAAGCTTGAGATGCAGCAGTGTAGGTTGAAATGAAAATGACAAATAATTAAGCATTTGTTTTGTAACTAACACATGGCATGAACCATTGTCTATTAAATTAAAACCCTTTCGTTCATATGAGGAGCTGGTTGTTCACTTAAGTATGAATACTGTGAATGGAAAAGGAAAAAGTAATCAAAATGTATGCTCAATAGCGCCATCTATGGGAATAACTCATTTTGATTACCTTCATCATGATAATTCTTGTAATACAGTAACATGAGCCGACACTCAAACTCTTATTTGCAGTGCATGATGAAATGATGGAGCTATATGAGCTGGAGTAATGAGTGGAATATTAGGTTTATATCCTTAGGGGATAGTACACTACAGGCCAAAAGTTTGGGGCCACCCTCAGATTAAAAAAAAAATATATCACACATCAACTGTTCTTTCCTTAATTTTTGCACATGAAATAACTTCAGTGTATAAAATGAAGGAAGCCAATAGGTTTTGGGTGAATTCCAGATCTAAGACCACATTTTAAAGCTGTCTTGACTGATTGATCACTGACCACAATGTTTTATAATTGAGTTCCAATGCCTTTGTGTGACATAATTTTATGTCACTAGGACATGAACAATTTTATGTAACAAGAAGGCATGCTGTGTAAATGCCCTCCCCAAAACCAAGGGGTCACACTGCACTTAGTGCACCATTAAAAATCTGAGAGTGGCCCAAAACTTTTGGCCTGTCGTGTATATTAATCAGTGCGGACTGTACGGTGATACAACGTATAACCTGCACTCAATAAGCAATCTAATGCAGGGTCTTTTAATTAGTCATGCTTGTTGTACAAGACAAGTATGCCCAAGGAGGACACACTGCGATACTGGAAATGTGGTGGGCTTGAAAAAAGTTCGAGATTAACATGTCACAAGGTCGGTTTCGCCAAGTTCCCAAAAAAGTAATAAATCCAAGTGTAGAGGTACAAAAGAAAGAGATGGTGGTGACAGTGAAATTTCCATTTGACATTTCCTTTAATAAATAAATGAATAAATAGAGACAAGTTTCAAAAGTAACTACTTTTGTGATTAGGAGTGAACAAGAAGAATGTACCTCATCCCAAAAAAAAGACAAAGGATTAAAATGCCGATTCAAGGCGTAATTCCACAAAACACCTTAATCAAACTATAGCAGTACCATCGCTGAGTAAAGATGAGGAAAGTCAAGGCAGCTAACATAGACAAAGCAACATCATCATGCTGATGTTCTGGTCTGGCTCCATCTGGTGGTCATTGTAATGCGGACCGCACAAATATTTTGACCCGTTTTAACCCTTTCATGCATGGAGGTCACTACAGTGTACAGCTGTTAAAAAGTATTTTTTCCTCTATATATGCCTACAATTTTGGGCACTGCAGCATATTAGTAAAAAAAATCCTGACTGAGTTTATCATAATTCATGCATGAGAGGGCTAATATCCATAATTTCTGAATTAGCAGCAACACTCAGAGTAGGCCTATGAATTCAAGACTTCAAGATAATATCTAAATTGTAAGATATCTGCTCAGTGTTAAGTACATGCATGTTGTTTTATGGACAGCAGACAAACAGACTGCAACTGTTGCCAAAGATCTGTGCTGACCGGTGATGATGGAGAGCAGACTCATGTGAACTTTGGGGCTGATGACGGCCTTTAAGGGGTTTCCGCTAATGCAGACATTCCAGAATGTATCTTTTACTACTGCAGCAACAACAACAACAACTGCAACAGTAACTACCACTACTACAACTACTACTACTGCTAATACCAATAGGCTAAATAATAATAATAATAATAATTTTATTTTTATAAAATAGTTGATTAAACATATTCCTTAATGTTAAATAGTAAAAATAAGGATTTGCAAAGATGGCCAAGTGTAAATTACTCTCACATTCATTTTCGGCTCATTTTATGAATGGCCTGCGGATATAGTCACAATCTTAGCAGAAGTGGAGCTGGCACCTTTGTTTTTGATCACGCAGCATGAAAAGCGCATTTGGGCCTGGTAGGTGTGCGGGGGGGTTGGACATGACATTTGAATTCCCTGGAACGCCTTGGGCCCAGAAAGACAGGAACTTTTTACCAATAAATGACCACTCGCCAACATGCAACATTGACCACAGATCAACGGATTCATGTTCAATGTCTAATATAGCCCATATACGTATATAACCTTTCTGATGATTTTTTTATGTCTTCTGTGGACACGTACTACGACGCCATCAGGCCTGCCGCTTTGAACCACGCTTTGTGCATCTCGTGATTTTAGAGGGATGTATTCTGTTTATTCGCAACATCAGTGATACCGTGCAGTTGACGCAGTGAAGGTAAGATGACATCTTATTTCGGATTCAGTAGAAAAAAGAATATAAATAAATAAATTAAAGTTAGCGAAAAAGCAAATTCAGCACATTGGATTCATCAAGTCTGTATATATCTATAATGAAGATCGTTCAAAGGTCTGACTTGTTATTGAGGTTAATGATTCTCCTTTATTTATTTTATTCAAACATAATGAGGGAGTCAAATTTCTGAAGGCTTCTGCATACTTAATCCTCGAAACTTCTATAAAAGGAGCTGGACCTCCACCGCAGACAACAAACAAGCGTAGGCCTATTCTGTACCTGCGCTGTAGTTTGAAATAATCGACCAAATATTACTAAGCGACAAGAAAGTCGTCAAACGGATGGATCAATTTTTGTATTGACTGTAAAACCTCTAGCAATCTCAAAGACAGACTTTGTAGACTTTTCTAAGAAATTCTACCATGTAAAATGCTGTATTATTTTATATTTATATTTTCATGGTTTCATCCAACAATGCATCTACAATACGCACCCGTGCGAGAACACATTTTTATCTAAAAATCATTTTTGGGGGTAAAGAAAAATTTCCACTGTTGACGAACACGTTAAGATTATTTTCAAAAAAGAAATATGTAAGTTTGATCGAATGGTTTGAGTTTTTCAGCCTGAAGGACAAATAAAAACTACTGCTTGATTAAAAATTGTATAACGTATAGGCAGTAAGCAGATTTTTCCCGTAAAAATCCTTTTCATCTGCGTGCTCCCGGAAGACGGTGGCACAAGCAATGGAAAAGTTGTTGAGCATAATTTAAAGTCGCATTAATAATCAGGTGCTAGTCGGGGACAAATTCAAAACAACGACTTTCAAAATATTAGTGTAATAAATTTAAATTTTAAGATCCACTATAAAGTAAGCATAGTTAATTAAAGTGAATGTCACTCACCAATATTTACATACTTCTATAATGTAAAAAACACCTTAAAATAGTTTTTTTTTTTTTTTTACAAGGAAAAGTTAGTGTCCGAGCTGCCATAAAATTTAAATTAAACTGAATTTAAGATGGTCAGTTGAGAATTACCACAACTTGCCATCTTAAGTTCAGTTAGCTTATAATTTTAAGGCAGCCGGAACACTGTTTTAAGACAACTTTTTTTTTGCAATGATAGATCAATTATAGATTGCGCTTTTCTACTGAATCATTAACCAAACAAAAAAATTGAATATTAGTCCATACATTGTCCGTTTGACACTTAGCTCTATCTGAGAGCCGTTTTTCGCAAACTCATTTGAGAAAGAAAAATGCACACATTATGAACTTCCCTGCCATTGTCCCCAAGAGGCAATTAAGCAACAAATGGCACTCCTTCCGTTAGATGTCGACACTTAGAAATGTGACAGCTTTTGAGCGAACTGAACTGTGACGATCCGTTAACCTGATTTGGAAAATGAGTGCTTAAGCTTTTCAAGTGGAACAGGTAGATGGCCTGTTATACGAAAGGGTGGTTTAAGCGCGTATAGATCAGCTGCGTAAGAGAATCACCACGAATGAACACCCGCGCGTTTCCGCCAAAAAGTGTTCTACGTCGATTCTGCAACTTCTGAGTAAACCTGAGGCCCATGTAATTATTTTACAAAAGCAACTCTATTCTCTGTCTCATTCTCTCCCTCCCTCTCTGTTATAAGTATGTTGTATTTTCTTGTATCAAGATTTAAAATTCCTTTTCATAGGCGCAATTTCCTTGCAGTATAGTATCATCTTCTATATAATAGGTTTATTAGAAATCACTTCAGCTTCTACAAACTACCACTACCACAGGCACTACTACGACTACTACTGCTATACTGCTCCCACTACTTCTACTACTACTACTTATAGGCCATACAACGGAAACAACAAATTTATTTAAAAATAAATAAACAATAACGAATTCAAGAAACCTTACAAGGACTTTCAAAACTGTATTTATGTACAGTATAACTGTATTACTATACTGAGATAGGGCTAGCTCAATTCAAACATAGGCTAATTGATTATATCCAGTCTCAATACCCTACTTAACGCTGAACAGAAGACTTATCCAAACACATAAAGACCATATTTCCCACTGACACTCTGGAGTGCGTTTCCCAAAATCAAAGATGCTAACTTACATAGTTGGACCCATTGACTGAATGGACAAACTAAGTAAGCTGCTAACCAAGTTAGCAATACGCTTTAGGGAAACGCACCCCTGGGGAGTCCAGACGGTCTGACCCTCACCTGACAGCCAAATAGGAATTTAGTTGCACTTGTACAAAAGCATCATTATTCAACTACACAATGTTGAATGTTAAGAGTTCCTCACAGAGACCAAGAATTAAAGCCACTGCACCCTATATTTTTATCTTTAAAGAATTATGGATCCATTTTGTTTTCTGTGCAGAGCAGTTAATTTGAGCCATGAATTTGAGCCATGCAGTTCAAAAATGCATTTTATCTGTTCTATCTGTAAGGATATTTAATGAGTGAGCAACATGGATTACACAAAGGTCTTAATAAAACACAGGTTTTTGATTTACTTAATATTTTAATCGGGAATCAACTGTTTGAAAATTTACATAATAGTGCTTTATTTCCATTTTTAAATGGTTTAACTTAAACAAGAATTGACCATTAAATTGCAGGGCACATATGTTTGAACTAAATTCCAAAAAATATAGATTTGAAAAAGCCATTTTAGGTGTTATTACTTTTCAACCTGTTTGATTAATCTGTTTTTTTGGTGGTGGTGGTGGTATTGGGGGGGGGGGGTGGTTGGGAGAAAGTAATGGGCTATACTAAGAAAAGTTTGGCATTTATCAATTTAGGTTTTGTCTCATTTGAAATTCAGCTGCGTTTTCTGCAGATGGTTTACTTCCTTACGTGAAGGGGGAAAATGCTACAATTAGAATGATAAAAAAACTAATCTTTAAGTTATTAGCATCGGTGTGTACATTTCTCAGATAAAAACACAGATTGGCATCAAAAGAGGAAATATATTTAGGTCACAAACACAGAGGAGGCACTCAGAAGAGCTTGAATTGGGGGTTGAAAAATCCTTGCGTGCCAAGAAGAAGAACAGGGATCCCCTCTGCAGCTAGCTATCCTCCAGGCATCCATTAAACCTGAACTCTTTCATCTTTTATGAAGCTTTTTGGTCAACTACCCTTTCGCATTCGATCACATCAGGTCTACACTCTAGTGCCGCAGTGATATAGGGTATATATAGGGTATTCCTGAACCCTAAACAAAGTACCAATAATTAAACCTACAGCAAATAGCTACAGTTAGTTAGTTGAGTTCCACTGTTGTGTTAAACAAAATAGCAATATGATAAAAAATGCAAATAAAGAGCCTTTAGTCGCATATTTCAAATGCGGAAACATTACACATTCAAATCAAAGCATTAGCAAATTTGATCAAGCCTGAGTTATTCTTTAACAGGAAGCAAAGAAAGGGAATATTAATCTGTACAAAAAAATTGCAGTGTCAACAATTTTCTCTTCAAACGCAAACACTACAGTAAATTTAACTCAAGATTTAACTTTCTCTTTAGATTGCTGAACTAATTCAACTAATAGTTGAATAACCATTGTTTATGATAACTGCTGTGCATCCGCGTTGCATCGAGTCAACCGACTTCTGGCACCTGGAAACAGGTATTACAAACAACGTTCCACAGTTCCAGTGAATTTTTGGGGTTTGCTTCGGAAACTGCATTTAATAAGTCACCCCACAAATTTTCAAAGGAGTTGACCTCGGGGGATTGAGCTGGCCACTCCATTACCTTAATTCTGTTTGTCTGGAACCAAGTCGCTTCCTCATGTGTTTGGGGTCGTTGCCTTGTTGAAACACCCATTTCAGGGGCATTTGCTCTTCGACATATGGCAACGTAATCTGTTTGAGTATTTTGATGCATTCAAACTGATCCATAATCTCTGGTATTCAATAAATAGGCTCAGCACCACAGTATGAAAAACATCCCCACCATGATTTTTGCACCACCATGCTTCACCATCTTCACAGTGTACTGTGGCTTGAATTCTGTTCCCAGGGCTCATCTGATATACTGTCGATGACCACTACACCAGAAAAGGACAATTTTATTCTCATCAGTCCACAAAATGTTACGCCATTTCTGTTTGGGCCAATTGATCTGTTCCTTGGCAAATTTTAAACAATTCTGCATGTGCTGTTTTTTCAACATTGGTGCTTTACAAAGGCTTCTTGCTGATAGCTTATCTTCGATCAAATTTCATCTGACTGTAACAGCCCTTACAGGTGATTTTATATTATCTTTGTTTTTCCTGGAGGTGATGATTAACTGAATTTTTGCCTTTCTGACTATTCTTCAATCCGTTTTAACAGTAGTTGCTTGTTTCCTTCCTGCATGTTTCAGGTTTTTGTTGCCATTTTAAAACATTTGAGATCATTTTAGGTGGCCATCTTATACTTTGCTGCACTTCTTTATACATTTTCCCCTCATCAATCAACTTTTAAATCAAATTGCATTGTTCCTCCGAACAATGTTTGGAACGACCCATTTTACTTCACAATTCAGAAGACAATATCTTTTATAACAAAGTGTGAAACATTTGCTTCCCGTCTTCCTTGATAAAGGACAGTTGAAGCACCTATTACTAAAACCCCATAAGTCACACTTGACTTGACTTGACTTGACTTGTGGGGTTTTAGTAATCAGTGCTTCAATTATTGACAACTGTTTCTTCACTGAATTGAATGCGGTAATTTAACTGCAGACTGCCATTCTTTTCAACGTGCCCCTTTTAATGAATTAGTCAATTACTCAGAACAAGCAGCGTGCATGTCATGACAGCTGGGTCTGTTGTTTTTCAATTACACTACTACATCTACTGGTAAATTATTTGCCATGCAGAAATATCACTACTAGTAATAAAAGTCGTTCATCAGGTTATTGATGTTGTACTGCTATTTTTTTAATACAACTGTATTTTAGACAACACATTCAGTAGTTTTTTGACACATTCAAAAACTAAATATCCAGGTGTGAAATAATGTTGCAAATAATATGCAATGGTCAGATACAAAAATAAGCAGCATTTAAAATAAAATAAGATAAGATAAGATTAATTGAACCCCACAAGGTAAATCATCCTCTGCATTTGTCCAATGCTCTTTACTGAGGAGCAGTGGGCAGTTACACTGCAGCGCCTGGGGGCCAACTCTAGTTCTATGGCTAGAGCCTTGGTCAAGGGCAATGGTTCCCCTGAAGCATGTTTTTCAGGTTGGGGGAAACCAGAGTACCCAGAGCAAACCCATGTATACATGGGGTGGACATGTCTCATGCAGAGAGGTTCGTCCTGGACTCAAACCCAAAACCTCCTTACGGCGAGTGAACGGTGCAAACCACTGCCACATTGTGCTGTGATGTGCTGCTATCACACATTAACAGGCTGTTTAGTTGTTTAACTTTTCTGCACTTTACAATGCAAGAATTGCACATTTAAACTGTATCTGAAATGTCAAAGGTCATCCAAGAGAAAAACATTAAATTCTGCCTTTTCTTTCAATGCTATTTATCAAACATCAAAGAAATGTTGCCATGCATTATTGCTAATTCTCCATGGGTGGGCTAACTATTTAATGTAATGTTACTGTAAGCCTATCACTGCTCATTGTGTACCTTTGAGGGGTGGGGGGGGGGGGGGGGGGGGGGACTCTAAACATCTTGTCTTAAAAGGTATTCTGCAAAACAGATACTAAATATCCTTGTGGTCCATTACTAACTGTATGGAAGCCTGAATTTACACAGGATGAGAAATTATAGACTCAGCTTTTTGCACCTTCATGATCTAACAACCCTCCCCTCTGCATGGTTCCTGTTAGTGCATAAGGTGCATTAAAATGCATTGAATGCAGGGGCATTTTACTGGTCAGTGCATTGGAGATCCCTTGAGTTCAGTTTTGTTGTGCTTATGTGGATTTTAGCTTGCATCCATGAGTTAGGAGATGTCGGTGTGTTGCCATTATACAACTTTTACATTTTAAATATGTCTAGAATGTAGACTCTATGTCTAGAATGTAGACTACAAATACGCGATGTAAAATTTTCTGTTATTTTTCTTCGCCACTGATTCTAGGCTTGTGGTTCAGTCTTCTAAGTAAATTTGTGGTTCTCAAACACAGTCCTGCCCTCTCCCCGCATCCCCAAGTACGCTGGTTTTTGTTCCAAACAGTTGCAATCCCAGAATTTTTAAATTGCCATTAATTTATCTTCCTTATGCTATTAATTTCACATATTTAGAGGGCCTGTTAAATCTTTAAGGCCACATTATACCAGTATACCATGAAGAAAAAAAAATCCATATCCACATTGTAATTTAGGCTAATAGGAAACAACGGCATAAATATGGGCTGTCCTCCAAGAAAAATGACTAGATGGGTCGAAAAAGCAAGGGGCCAAAAACAATCTTGGTGAACGTTTAGCAGGGAATTTTGTAAGTATTAGTGATGTCACACACCATGAACCATGTTCTGACATTCACCCAGCCACATGATAGCTGTTGACTAAGAAGCATAAGCCGTGCAGTTTAACCGCAATCCTTATTCTGTTGTACTTATCGTTTAGAAAATGCATAAGGAATTTAATTTCCTCAAAATCCAATACCATAATTATTGCAAATGTATTCCAATAATCGTTGTTAGGTAGGCCAAAGTGTCAGACAAAATAAACATTGCTCGCTGACTAAATAAAGAGTCCGGTGTCAAGGGAGGGTGTTTGGTCACAATCAGTCGAAAGAAGGCTCTAATAGCCTGCATTAGAAGAACGTTGGCGTTTTATGGGCAAAATTTCCCACCCTGTAAGAAAAACAAAATTTCAATTATAGCTGCTGCGCAGCAATGGTCGGGGCCGGGCAATTTTAGGCAAAATTAGGCAATCCTGAGTAGGGGTGGGACTTGTAAACGTGTAGCCTACACCTGTACACGGCTAGTCAATGATAAACGTTTCTAAAAAAGACTCTAACCATGTACATGGCAGTCATCGGCTGCCTAAAAGTAAAAAATAAAAAAAAATTACATCCTATCGTCTAATACCGAGCCGCTTTTCTTTAACCTGTGTAAAACGTCATGAGGTAATGGAGAGGTGTAAAGGGGACTCTTTTACAGTTTAGGAAGAGAACCGCGCTAATAAGAGAATCCGAATGCACTTACACTAGTAGGTCTTTGGCTAGTATCAGAAACGATCGCATGGGTCTTGTCGGTTGGTGGGGACTGGCAGCAGGAAGGTACTGTTAGAGTTACAGTTTCACTACCAGATACAGCCTCAGTCATATTTACGATTAAAATAACGGTTTGGGTGTGGATTAGGGTTAGGGTTAGGATTAGGATTAGTGTTAGGATTGGGTTTAGGTCACGGATTTTCCGACGGCGATGCTAAAGATCGAAACCAGATTGTAGTTATCTAAATGACCGCTAGAGGTCGCTTAACTCCTAAACGTAACTTAACGTCGTAAAGCTGCTTGACAACCGACCTTTGCGGGCGTAGCAAAATTAATTTTCTCATCCACCAATATGGCCAGTGAATGTCCGCATTTTACCTCTCAATAGATTGTTATTTTGGCTGACGAGAGAGGCAAATCCAGGAAACTGCATATTTTACTTAAACATTTTTATGGTGACTGATGCTAATTTAGAGTTTATCTTGACTATTTATTTATTTATTTAATTATGTGTTTATTTATCGTAAAACGTCGAAGATATCAGTGAGCAATTCAAGAGAACATTAACAATAAAACGACTGGCAGCCCAGCTAGAGAGGGGGAAAAATAGTCGAACATGAGTGCAAGATGGTTTTTGGGATTATAACATCGATGGTATAAGGGAAGACCTATAAGAAGGCCAACTGTTTTACCTCATGCTGTGCGCACTATAAGAAACAAAAAATGGCGACAGTCAGCCTATTTTTTTCTACTTCTGTGATTCACAGCTATTCTCCTTCAACAACTTTATGAAAAAAAAGTCTGCACATCATGGTATGTCCGATGAAATGTCTTCAGAGAAGCTATCTGCAAACAAATTAGTAGGCCAAGTTAAAACATAAATCAATTAATAAAAAAGATTTTTTGCCAGGCTATGACTCACAGATCTAAAACAATTGCATAAGTATAACCATTGACACATTTTATCAAAACGAAAATGTTATTATATTTCAATGTAAATAACATAATTAATCTAAATCAAAGTTGATCAAAAAAAATCCTCAAGCCCTCCAGATTTAACTTCTTATTAATTTCTGCACACCAAATGCCCCGCCACAACTGCCGAATGACAAATAGTAGCTTACCTCATTATCTTCACCTTAAAATAGCCCACACCATCCGTTATCAAAGTTACAATTCAGTTTCGAAGAAATTAAATACGTTAATTGGCCCTCAGATACAAGGCTGTAAATTCACTAAATAGGCAGTGCGCCCAGTATTTACCTTAGAAATTTGGGTCTGGACATTTGCGATTGTCAGTTCAGGGATAACTGAAAACAGAATAACTTGGCCGAATTCTTAGACGCGACTACATCGTAACCTGAACTCAAATAGTTTTGGCAGTCCCTTAAAACTTGGGTGTGTGTGTGCATTCGCTCCAGAATCACACAATAAAATGTCGGTGAAGACACTGCATGAACTGATATTCTCAAATCCGCATTTAGGTTTGATAGGCTGGTGTTCCTTAACTTCAGTTGAACCAAACTTAAAATAATTTCCTTTATTTTCAACAACTTCATACTCACCGGAAAGCATGCGCTGTTTACAAAATAGGCCTGTGCAAAGTTTGGTTGGGAACCAAGAAAGATGATGTCGATTGAAGGCAGCAGATTCACTTTATCATCCTAGCGGTCAAATAAAATAAAATAAAATAAAACAAATACAATAAAAGTGATTCATGAGATCCCAAGACAAAAAGTAGGAAAAAGGTAGGGCTAAATATCAAACTGAATATTACACAAACTACTCCCGAGTCTATTTTTGAAGATACTGGCCTACTCACCTACTGGTGATTTTACTGTTCCAGCTCATCCGGGTTCCGAGAGAATGAACACAAATCTTGGTGGTGGGCCTATGGCATGGTTATAAAAATCTAAAATTTTTCTCCTCTTTCTCCAGTTGACAAGCCTGCACTGACAGAGGTTAAGCCGATATGACGGGGTTAAACAAGCAGTGACTTGCGCAATTCAAGGCATTTAAGAATGGATGATCATCAGCGCCAAATTCAAATTTACTTCAGATTTACTTGTATAAGCATCATGCTTGCTTTAATTAATCTTACAGGCTATTTCGGCAGCAATGGCAATAACACGTATTTCACGAATGGGTCAAACGAACAAAGGCAATTCGTAGCCGACTCAATCGGCAGTGACGGGAAAGTACAAATTGTTTTAAGTAGCTGAACGCGTCACTTTCGGTTACTGCGATTTACGGAGTCTGACAGCGAGACTCAAGGGGAAGCAATAATAACAGAGGGAAAACTTCTAAAACATGTGCATCAAGAAATCTAATTCAATATCTTGGTTGGCTTCATTAAAACACAAGTGAGGTGCCTGAAATTGAGGCGTTGCATACGTAAAATTTGCGGTCTGCAAGATGAATGAGAACACATATAAGCTTTTATCTTCTTGCCAGTGTGATGCCATTTTTGCAGAAGTTTGCAGAAGAGGGTCATTGTGGAACTGTCAAAGAATACCAGCAGTCCAGTTTTATTGGAAGAAAACGGAACGCATGATAGCTGCGGTTACAATAACTTGCAGCCCCTGCGCCATTTGATGAGAATGCTAAAAGGCCTTTTTCGATTAAAACAGCCTTTTCTTCAACAAGGTCAAATTCAGATGCCTATTCAATACTGAATGTACCTTAACACTTTTTGGAATGTAGTCTAAATGGCGAGCTGGAGTAACATCGTGTGGCCGCCGAGTATCACATGATATCTACGTTAATGTGCTTATGGCAATATCTCCTGATTAGTCACATGTAGGCCCACAGTAGAACCTTAAGATTGCGCAATGAGGTTAATTAAGTTAAATCCCACTTAAAGGATATGAGCCAGTAATTGGCAAGATTATATGCCTTGTGAGCCATTTTATTGCTCATAAGTGCATACATTTTTTTTCCCTTCAAAAATCCATCTCTCCTGATCTTAACTATTTAATCTTCAAAGCTGGCGTCTACGGCGTGCTGGCTTGTATGTAACTGCAAACAGATGTGTATTAAAAAACTATGTTAACCTGACTATACAAACCACGAGTGCGACCACAATGTAACGTCTCATATAGGATGCAAGTTTGGGTTTAGTCACATGGCTTGGGGAGAGATTTGCGTTTTTATTTTTTATGGACATCATAAAATGGTGAAGCGGTAAATTAGATAAAGTCATATACAATTCAAGCCATTATTTCTAACATGCCTGGTCATCTTGTGCATCATTGGGCTGTTTTGGAATCCAATTACGACACAATTGATGATTGGTTGAACGAAAATGCAGAATACGTGCTATCATATGAATGATGATAATACAATGCTATCATATGAAGTGTGATGACAAATAAATGGATAATTTAATTGTAATATAGGCCTAGTATATTAAATAATTTAATTATAAAGGGTAATTTGGCTTTGCTTTTTTCATTTCAACACAAAATTAATCAGGTGTAGACAACTCCTGTTTATAGTGATTTCAAAAATAAAAATGTTACCATAAGTAGTCTACATTTTGCTACTTATGTAGGCTGCGCCATAGAAACAGACAAAAGTCATCTGTATAGTTTCCCATTTGTTCCGAAGAACCATGCACAATATCCGGACAGTGCGTTGTATTTATGAAGATGCTTTGTATATTCCGTGTTAGGACAGTGCTAGATTTTATTTCCTGAAAGAGAAAGTTACATTTGTGCAATAGCTATATAAATAAAATGTCATTAAGCCTGAAGAAGCCGGAGGTAAACGAGACCGCAACGAAATACAGATATCAGGACATAGGCCATGTACTCAAGCCCTCTACTCTCGACTTAATTTTCAAAGACATTTTCTGCATATCCGGACCACTGTTGATCTGGGCTATGGCAGTGACCTTTGAACTGCTAAGCTGAGCACTGACCCACTATTTTAATATAGCGATAGTAATGACGAGAGAGGACAGATCCAGGAAATCCTTCATTATAGCGAGGCCATTCAAAGAGCGCAGGCTTGATGTTGTAAATCTGTGTAATCCTAATGATGCGGAACTGGGATGGTCATAAACATCTTTGTGAATACTTTCCATGGGGTCCCCGTCTTGACGAGCATCCAAAAATGTCATGAGCTTTGAGCGAATTATTAATGCATGCACAAATGGACCCGAATGCATTAACGGCACCGCTCAACGGAGGATACCGATTGAATATAATTGAAAAAAAAATGCTTTAGCTGCCTCCAGAAATACACCGATGCAATATGGGAATGAAACGATAGAAATCCAGCAAATAGCGATGTTAGGAAATAATGGTGCTTATTTCAAAGCTTGCATTCTCAAGATAGATTTTTTTTCCTCCTATTAACTCAGGAAATTCAAGAATGATTATTCTAAATGTCTTGGCAAAATATGGGCAGGAAAATGTTGTTTTTCAATTGTAGCATAAATGGACTACTTAAGTAAAAATTAACCAAAGCAGATTATTTTAATACGGAGAGTGCTCTAAAATACATCTTGGTCTGAGGTAGTTTTCCTTAAAAACCTTTTTCAGAAAGTTGATTCAAGGATTGCAATATTTACTAACTCAAAAAGGTTTATGCAGCTTTGCTATGGCTTCACAAATCAACAAGTACTGCACTGCACATTCAGGAACTTAAGAAAATATATCAACACATTACGAGCATAGGCCTACACAAGACACGAAAAAGTACCACTTTTAAATCTTTTTCAGTCAAAGACTGAACATCAGTTAATACGAATGACGTTATGCAGAAGGTGGCCAGCATGGCAATACCGTTGTGCGCGGCCCCAGAATCCACACTCAGTGTTTGCCAGCTGTTTCACATCACAATTCCAAGTTAGGGTTCCATATAGTGACATCAACAATGATAATAATGTTATTAAAATCTCTCTCTCTATATATATATATATATACATATGTGGGCTATTTTTTTTTTTGCTTACTTGGACCTATGGTCTGGTGGCCTGACTTGGTCAGTCATTGTCAGCATCTGTAAACATCTTCTCAGAGATTATCAAGTCTGTGAATCTGAAATTTTGGTGACAGCTGGCTACCAGTGAGGACACCAAATATCACCTAAATAATTCCAGTCTGATTTCAAAAATGGCTGCCATGGTCAAAAAAGTTGAATGTCCTGGTGAATTACAGTGCCCCGAAACTATTTTTATTTAATATTAGGAATTTCGTCTGTCGATTCAATATCATTGAATCTCCAAGAATTTCATCCAAAACAATCAATCCAATGAGATGGTCTCTCAAAGGTTTGTGTGTGTGTGCTCGCACGCGCCCGTACCTGTGTGTGTGTGTGTGTGTGTGTGTGTGTGAGTGAGGGTTTCCCATTCTGATCAGTCCACCAGGGGAGATAAATGGATTTCAGAGACTCCAACAGGTGAAAAGGTCTAATCAATGCCCATTCAACACAACACCTCTGGCCAGGAATGCTAACCTGTGCTAATGCCAGCTAATGCAGCACTGACCAATTGAAGCATTAGCAGCAAAAATTTTAGCTTGCTTCTCAGCTTAATTTTTTTACAAAACATAATCATATTCAAAAAGAGTAACCTTGAATTGAATTGAATTGAAATATTTCATTCATTGTTTTATGGAAGAGTTGAGCTACTTACCAGCTCAATAATACTTAAAAGGACCAGTTTTAAGGAAAATGTATTTGTTGAAGTGAACCACCATCAGTATGTTATAAACTGGCAATTGTCCTGGTACAATCTTATATTTATATGATAGTTGAAACACTCCAGCTTTTTTGACTGATGTCTGGCTTTAATGCATCTAAAAGTGGCTATTCAGGAGGATTACATTGAATAAAGTCCTACATTGAAGACGTTTTACATCTACCAGCCATAGTACGCTTGAAAATGACAGACATTACATGAATGAAAAATCTGTTCCATAGTTGAATACATTTCAGGAAGCATGATTTATTTCCAGTGAAAAAATGTTAACTTTATTTTATCAAATGACCATGTTATCTGTTGTTATTCCAGTGACTGTATGCAATAAGGCAGGTTTTCAATCCAACCAAGCAGAAGCACACCTAATACAACTAATTTAATCAACTGATCTCAGCCTGCACAATTAAGTAATTGTAGCAGGAGTGTCACTGCATGGATGGAATGAAAAGCTACAGCCCCCGGTCCTTTTACGGACTATTTGAGACCCCAGTTGTAGACTTTGAAAACGGTTGGGGCATTACAACGCAAATTGTTATTTGATAAGCAGCTGGATTAAAATTGCGAATATTTCACTCAAATAGGAAAAATATTCGCAGTGTTAAAAAGTAGAGAGTAAAGCCCCCACCACCACGAAAAGAATCGATTCTCTTGGCAAGGAAAACATCCAAGGATTGAAATCGCCAGACACTAATGACTATGCATTACCGCTATTCTGTCAGCAGAGGACGTGTAATGTCCAGGATAGCTCATTACAAAGACGCTCAAATATGCATGGACTAAAAAAATGCGAAGATGTTCCACTGCTATTGCCATATGTGGCATTTAGCATTTAAAGTTATAAACCAAGGTTATTTCACTAGCGACATAGTACTATGTGATGATACGATCATTAAAAAATGCTTAGCTTATTGAAGTGAATCTCATTAGGTTAACAATTAATAAACAGCATAAAAGTACAATGTTTACAGTGTTTTCCCACCAGGTACTGGACAGTTCATGCATTAGAGGTCACAGATTAAGATGAGTTTTAAGAAAAACACAATTTCCGGAAGGACACTTAAATAGTAGGTTACTTCCACGCAGGGTATTATTTTTAGGCCTACTACTACTATAATAATAATAATAATAATAATAATAATAATAATAATAATAATAACGATTATTATTATTATTATTATTTTATACCTATGTTTCTAACTTTTATAGTTCTCATGACAAAAACTAAAAACATAAAATACTGAATTATTAATGATTTTCAATAATAATAGCCTACTACTACTACTTCTACTACTACTACTGCTACTAATAGCCTAATAATAATAATAATACATTATTATCACTATTATTATTATTATAATTATTATACATTCCTCCCTACATAATATTTAATTACAACAGCTTATTCGAACTGATAATAACTGATAATATTGACAAATGAAAGACATTCAAAACTTGGAATTGCAAAAATTTCACTCCACTCTCACAAAATGCGAAGAAAGTAATGAGTGCATGTACACCCTATAAAGCGGCAGCCAACGAGAAAACTTTTTATTCTGGATAAAAAAAGATATATTCTAAAACTATTTTTAAAGCTGATGAGACCTATCCAGGAACACTTAATTATGAACTTCTTTTTTTTTTTTTACCTCATTAGCAACAAATTTGATTAATCAATGGTCACTATCTTGAGAATCAAAGAACTAGTATTAACAATATGCAGTTACAAAATTGTTTGTGCCGCCAGTCACCACAGTCTGAGTTACTTGAGGAATACCTCTACGCCATGATCTCAGAACATTTTCCTGAAAGACGTTCCCATTAATAAAGACAGGAAGTTGATCCCGTTTGAAATACAAGACTATTTAAGATTATGTACCAATCAACTCAAAACAAAGAGAAAGTAGACTACTCAATTCACAACACTACAAGCCAGTTTTAACCCCAATTAAAGATAGCTAATTTTGACGGATGGTGCCGTCTCATTCGTCTTTATGAAATTATCAACGTTCATTTCACTGCGGACAATAATCCGAAATGCCCTATTTTTGATGCTGCAGAAATGAAGACAGCGGTCGACTCATATTTTTACAAAAACGATTAAACCAAGAAACTCTCTATCACGCCATCTACCGTTATTTGCATCAGATAATGCTGTCATGTTGAAAAAATATAGGCAGCATAATATAAATGCGCAAAACACCGTAGGCTACTCAAGGGAAGGATGAAAACTTAGACAGATGAGGCACGGCAGCGGTAAGATAGTCTGCTTGTCATTTTAGTAACCGTAGCACGCGGGGACCCAAACAGCCAATAGGAGATAGCTTCCGTTGTATTCCGAGAAAATCCTTTCTTTAGTGATGGGGGTTCCGAGTCCAATACATCACCATCTCCACTTTGATTTGCTATCTAATTGACCTAAATATAAGGAATTCGACTGACAGGGTCCCTCAACCCCCACGAGACACGAACTGAGTGATGAACCCACTTAGTGTGTTTCCCCTTTTTTCCTCTGGAATCCCATGCGCTCTCCTGGTCGTCCAATCAGAGAATACAAGTCGTTGAAGTTGCTTTGCCTAGCTCTTTCCGTAGCCGATATCTCCCAGAATTTTAGGCACGGGATGACCCCGCTTTTCGAAGGGGTTAACCATAAGTAAATACAGATATGTTTTTTCAGAGCAGACAAGACTTTCGCAAGGATATTTGCGGCTGCATCTAAACATCGACGTGCAAGAGGTTCTTACATTTGGATTACACAGCAAAAAAAAACAAAAAAAGGAATGCTTGGTAAAGCTGAAGAAACCGAGATTGCAATGGCATCAAGAGGTTCGTCGTTTTTGATAGAAAATCTGCTTTGTTCCAGCAAAAGACATGTCAGGAATGAAAAACAAGATAATTCAGATAGCTACAGCCAAGCAACTGTTTTTCATGGCGGAGTTTCCTTCAACCATTGGGGTCAGATTCGCTGTCAAGTGACTCATGCTGTATCCAACTCGCAGGACTGTTCTGACACTCTGCGTCATCCGGAGCTGAGTGATGGAGAATCACCAAACCAACTCACAGGAAGAGACGGGAGTAAGTCAGTGATATTCATTGAGTTTCATTCTGTCGGAAACAGCCATACCCAGACATTAAATTAATAAATATCAAATTGCCAAATCATTTCAGTGGCGTCACTTTAAATACTTCCCGCCAATAAGACAATGCATGGCAAATTATAAAGGCGTGAAATTCACTTCTTCCTGGTAGAGGGTAAATGCACACCATGCGTGTGTAAACAGAACAAAAATTAACCTTTTCTACAAGTTTTGGAAGTATGGTTCATGAATACATATATTCGCCTGATTTCTTTCATTGATAAATCATACTGTTACAAATGCCACAAGCCTTCCATCCAGTAGTGTGGTTACAACTTAATTTTTGTAAAACTTAGGAGAATGATCGAGAGGCGGCTGCTCATACTCGACGCTTCTCCGAATCATGAAATTCATCTCTCGAACATGACAGTAGGGCACACAGCTATGGAATATATCATTTACAGCCACTCCTTATATTCTCCGCAAACGTTCGATTACGCTTAATCAAACCGTCACACATACCAGAAACTGTTCTTCCTGGTATTGCGGACATATGAGTACTAGCACAAATACTAATGAAACTATGGGCATGATGGACATTGCTATTGCCATGTTGTGCGTTTATTATTGCTAAACATGTTCAACCTTTTCAGGCCCGAAGCAGGATTGCGACAGTTCAGACACGGACCACAGCTGCAACAGGGATTCCCCTGTGGCTGCTGACTCAGTGGACTGTAACGGTGAAACGGACAGGAAAATGGAGGGCAGCTTTGCCGGTGAGAAGGACAACGATACTAGGCATTATTTCAATGAACAACTCGAGCCGGACACGCTCGACGCGTCGAATGGCCTAAGTGTCCGCAAGAAAAAGACAAGGACTGTATTCAGCAGAAGTCAAGTCTTTCAGCTGGAGTCTACCTTCGACATTAAACGATACCTGAGCAGCTCCGAAAGGGCTGGACTTGCGTCGTCGCTTCATCTGACTGAAACGCAAGTGAAGATTTGGTTCCAAAACAGACGCAATAAATGGAAAAGGCAATTGGCTGCGGACATGGAAGTGGCGAACCTGTCCTGTTCAACACAAAAGATAGTCAGGGTTCCGGTTATTTACCACCAGAGCTCGACACCGACGACTCTGGGTTTCAGCATCCCTCAAGTGTCGTCACCGTTGGTTGGATTTTCCGGCGCAGTGAATTACCCCATTTCACCACTCCCACCGTCTATGTCGTTTATAAGATCGCAAATGACAGGTCTTGTTTAAATGTTACGGATGCTATTTGGACTAGTAGGCTACCTGTTGCTTAACTGTCCAACGCGCAATAAATCACACGATGGCTTCAAGAAGGCACTCTCATGAAATAGTTTGGATGGATTGACTCCAAATTGTATCCTCAATACCAATAAAATATAGCCTGTACATTTGCAACACGAGAAACACAACCAAGAAGTGGATTGGCTATAATAAAAACTAAATACTCAAAAGATTGTTGGAATGTCACGCTCACGATATGATTGCACCTTTGCTAGCTACATCATCTATCTCAGTGACTTTAAATTAAGTCACATTGGCCTACATGACCCGTGATGGGTTTTTCAAAGTCCGCTTCTTAACCTGGTCTACTAGTAGCCCCACTGCAATATCCAGTTTCTAATTCCTACCTCAATTGGAATATGGATTTCAATTTGTATCCATGTACCCAGCGTTATGCAGAACACGTGAGCACTGGATTTGAAAACTGACTTTAACAACTGTACATGCACAAGTTTCCAAAGCACACATCTTTAAAAAAAACAGAAACGCGTGTTATTCACCCCCCGCAAAAAAAAAAAAAAAAAAAAAAAAAAAAATATATATATATATATATATATATATATATATATATATATATGTGTGTGTGTGTGTGTGTGTGTGTGTAAATAAACAATTAAATAAAATAAATAATAAAAAAAATAAAAAATCGGCCTTTATATGGTGTGATCATACTGACCGCTCAGCTGCTTAATTCTTAGGTCTATATACACTTACTGAAGGATGGGGAGGCACACTACCGCGTAATCGCACTGGCCGTATGGCTGCCGAAAATGGGGCATGTACAGACTTCACATTATTAAAACAACTATTTCAAATAAATACACCAATATAAAAAAAAACATAGGCCTATTTTTTTGGTGCCAAACTTTAATGACAGGCAAGGGCCATACTATATGAATACGGAGCATACATTGAATTTGATTTATCAAATATATCTTATCATGAATGGTATGATTATGAATAAAAAAGTGAAATGTGGCCTACTTGAAAAAAAGTGATAAAACCGAGCTTAGCAAATGGTCTCGTAATGAAGTAGTCGAAGTATCTTTCATGTTCAGACAACCGGGCTATAACATTACACATAGCCCACCTTTGAACAGTCCACATAATATATTTATTGAGTGGTTTTGCATATGTGTACTTGAACAGGTTAAATTTGTTATTATCGCCAGAAAATGTGAAATAATTTGCGCCCCATTGAAAGAATACAAAATGTGATGGAGCAATTATCTGGTTTTAAATCAATGCATAGCGTACAGATAACGCATGATCCCACTTAATGTCTAATCTTTTTTAGACATTATTACTTATTAGTGTTTCTTAACACTTTACATTTTATTGAGTGAAATTTCATTAACTGGCTACGGCCCTCAGCAGCGAGACATGTCGGCTACCACCTTATTTTATGTGGATAATATATGGATGCATTTCACGCCTTAGTTCTATAGAAATTTCAAAAAATAATGTATAAAGTCCAACCAACATTTCAAGGGTGCGATAAGAGACTCTCAGATAAAGGCACAGACTGTAACACGATGATAAATATCACAATAGCACGTTCTTACAACCATAGTACTCAATATAGGCTAATTATCAGAACGCTCGTATCCAAGTCAGTCTCCAGTAAAATCAGTAGATGATTAACATGTATTGTTCAGTGGTGAGACTATTGAGTGGGACATGTATTGGCTGTGCTCTGTAAAACATAAAAAATTGACCCGTAAACTTTAAAAAGTAAGGAAACTAGCTGCAATGAAGTTTTGTGTTTTCCTCAACTTCAAGTTCCAAGTTTTTCTCTAAGACCTGAATTTGAACAAACTCAAAAAATACTTCGCAGCTGGTTGACTAACGTTTTTAAGTTTATTGAACTTATTATTTTCACATTGTGGTAAGTCTTAATTCCATCTTAAAGGAGATACCAACGTGAGCATTGAAAAGAATGTTGCATAGACGATAAAAAATCATCAGGACCATGCTGTGCAACTTCAGGCTGTATAACACTTAATGTTAAGCTTTTACATTTTATTCCTGTTAAAAACGAGAGAATGACGGCTGTGTTTGGAGATTTGAAGATTCAACTCCCGCCCTTGTTTGTCATTGGTCACCAATCATGTTTAACAATTTGACCAATGGATGGCTGTAAAATCCAGGTTTTCCGGTTCACTGAATAACGGCCAGCCATCCACAATCTCAGTTGTAATCGTGAAGCGATGGTGGTTGAACAAGCAAGACGCTACACTTCCCTGGATACGCAGTGATAATTCAGAACGTAAGGGCTCTCGAACACTATATATCAGGGAATATGAGCAAGGGAGACATGTCATGCCGACCCGCTTCGCTGAAATTCACGATTGACAACATTCTGAACCTAAAGCAAAATAGCAATGAGTCTGACCGGCACTATGCCAAAGAGCTCGCAGAAGCCGGTGATAAAAATAATATTCAGCTTCGATTCGAGGACCAGGGTATTCATCGTAGGAACGGGACGGAGTATTCAGAGCGCGAGAAAGGTACAGTTTAACCTACCTGAATTGCAATATAAGTGTCAAAGTTATTTATAACAAGTAGCAAAAAAAAAAACAAAAAAAAAACAAATAGGTGTCTGTGATATGAAGGCCTATACGTTGGTCGAACGCATGTAATGGATTACCAACAAGTAGCTAATGGTGTTTCAAACAAATTGAACTTGATTGATTTCGATCAAGAAATACTGGTCAAATGTTGTCGCTTCCTTTCAGACGAAACCAGTTCGGACTGCTACAATCCCTCCGCTCACAGCATCGCAGACTGCGGGGAGGACGCTATAAAGAATATTAACTCATACCCACGGACGGACTATACGGGCAGCTCCAGCGATGATGCAGCGCACAGCAAACTCAACAAAAAGTGCAAAACTGCAACAAAAAAGAAAACGCGCACAATCTTTTCAAAAAGACAAATTTTCCAACTGGAATCCACGTTCGACATGAAACGATATCTCAGCAGCGCGGAACGGGCATGTCTGGCTAACTCCTTACAATTAACCGAAACGCAAGTAAAAATCTGGTTCCAGAATCGAAGGAATAAATTGAAACGTCAGTTATCGACTGAATTAGAAGGACCCAGCGCCGTTGACCACTTCGCTGATTCCGGGAAAACAGTGCCATTTCCATCCCTCTATAAAGAAAACAATCTACTGGGCAGATGTTTGGTACCAGTGCCTTTCCCGTTCATATACCCAGGAAACACCACCCCTTATCTGTGCTTTTCAAATGCCAGCAAATATTTTAGTCTTTTCGACGGGGATGTATGAATTTATATTTGCATCTTTCTGCGGAGTGAAATGCAGCGCCAATGCCAGCACGCTCTTGGCCTCTTTGTAAGCGTTTTGCTTAGATTGCACAGTGAAAATGGGTCGAACTTTAATTTAGGTAAACATTCTACAGACCTCTTTTGCATCGATTTGCAAATATGTGCAAATTTTTAAAACTGTAATCTAAACACGCTTTTGATATATTTGATAGATTATGTTCTATGATGTTTTTAACAGTTTATACGATATAACTGCATCATTTTTAAAACAGGAAGTTAGGGGTTACTATGTTACTGAGCAGTGAGGACGTTCACGTTTATGATAATTCTGTAGTTGCATAAAATATTTTACAT
Organism: Gymnothorax reevesii; assembly: GCA_029721435.1. NCBI lineage: Eukaryota > Metazoa > Chordata > Actinopteri > Anguilliformes > Muraenidae > Gymnothorax > Gymnothorax reevesii. Next base: position 95,988,637 of record CM056579.1, on the reverse strand, counting down.
TTGTGTCTTATTGCTGACATCACCTCTTTGTTTACAATAATTATTAATATTATTATTATTGTTGTTATTATTATTATTATAGCTAAGCCAAAGATATCATTTGATCTTTGCATGCATTTACAGTATTGATAATAAACAATTATTTTTCAATCCATGTCCTTTGATTGAATGTATAAACGTGTTTATTTTATTATGCATTTGGTTTAAGCATATGCTTCAAAATTTAACTTGTATACTTTCATTGTAATATTTTACTCATTTGTTGCTTGCATCTTATGCCTTTGCGGGGTAACACCATTAACACTCTGTCGTGAAACATAATTAAAATCTGTCATTTTAAACTCCAAAGCTATTTTTATAGTTTCTACAAATTTGTGTTCTACTGGTTCGTGTGGATAGCACTGAATTATAATATTATGATGTCATGTTATATTTTCATTTTATTGATCTGTTATCAAATTATGCTAGTTAATTCCAGTTTCTCCACTTTTCAAACTACCGATCTAATCCACCAAGATGTAAACGCGAGGCCGCAATAAATACTGTCATGACAGAATTCAAACGCTGAATTTTCAGAATGTGGTATGTAGTTTCAAACTACGGGGCCTACATTTAAAATACACTGGACGTAAACTGGGACGTGCAAAGGGCAATAGCCTACATGAAGTAATCTAAGCGGTAACCGCATCAGAGTCGCATATGCGGCCCGACTTTGAATTTTGAATTCAGTTGATTTATGCATTTTGTAACCGCAGTTTCAAAAGACTGAAAAAAAGATCATTTCGTTCTCTATAACAGGGTATAATGGCGTCCAGATCGTCGAAGAACCGAGGCAGTTTAGCAGCCTACATTGCCGTCTCTGTCAGCGTTTCTAAAATTGATCATCTTTCACTATTCCGACTTCTAGATTGGCCTCACCGAAGTAAACATTAGCTACTCTATTTGCATGGCCGAGTCGTGGATGGTCAAGCTTACAACGAATATACGGTTGAGCAGATATTTGTGTGAGATTTCCAGAAATGTAGGCTGCCCCACCGCCTGGCGCAAACGATTTATAGCCTATTATCAGAGGCTGCAAACCTATCAACGGCGTATATGTGATGTTTTGATGACAGAAGTAAATGCATAAAAAATACTGCACGAGGCCTCTCCCAATGGCATCTGAAGGGCGGAATATTATGATTAGCGCCACAAATTGACAAGGACTCTTCTGAATGTCTTGGCGATGGCCCAAATAGCACCGCACAACCAGTATTCAACAATCCTAGTGGGGCCGACTGATAACGCGCGGGCGCGTGAGTGATTGAATGCAAAATGTGCTCCTCACTCTGGCATTAATCTAAATAAGCAATATGGCTGTAAATACTATTTAATTCACACTAATACGCATTCGTCTTTATCACAATTAGGTTAAAAATTAAATAGAGAGGCTCATAAAAAAATTCTTAGTTAACTCAAGGAAGAACCATGCCTTTAAGCTGTAAATGGTTTGTTTGCGCGTGTGTTGGGCTGTCGACAGCTAGAGAGTTTGCTTTAGGCCTCTGCAATGCACTTTCCGGGTCAACAGTTCTATTGTAAGTGGAGTTGATCTTCATTCTTCTTCGTCAGCCTGCGTGACTATGTGTGTCCATTCAGCCCATTGTCAGTTTAGCTCACTAAAAATAACTACAATTTTAATTACATCCTTATGGCAGGCTACCAGAAAGTCAAATTACACTCAAAGTACTTATGGGAAGGGTGTTGTAAATGACAAAGAAGACCGTTTTATTATTCAGAATAATGATTCAAACAGCATAAAATTACATTTTCTCAAAAATTATTTTTGAGTTATTGAAACCAATGAAGATATAAATGGGTTATTGCAGAGGCAACATAAATACTACTACAATGATAATTTTACAGGCGAGCTTACACACATCTTTGAAGTCAACAATTAGCCTACCAGTCCAGTCTCGGATAAACTAAAATGTATAATCAGCAATCAGATGAAGACGAACTGTGAAACACAAACATAGCATGTCTAAAACAAAAATAACATTATTCTACAAGAACACTCAGCTACCTATAGCCTAATTTTTTAGTAGTAGCCTAATTTGATGTTGATATGTCATTTTATCGTTACCAGCCTTGATGAAAATAATAACCCAATGCTACCTGGCTACTGAGGTAATTTCAAACTTATTCCCCTCTCCAATAAGTTTCAGGTGGCCTAATAAATGTTTGCAGATGCTCATGTTATTATTTAAGCTATTTGTGACTATTGTTAGTCGACTATTGTTGTACTTAGCATCTTAATCCTCCAGATTTTTCTGACTGCTTCCTTCCTCACTTCTCAAGATGTTGTTAAACCACAGGTGCCTGGCCAAGTACATGGTTCACATACCAAACCACATCGAAGCTCTGCTTCTCTTTAGCAGCTCGGTTCTTATTTTAAGGAGAATGCAGGTCAGACATTGCTGTACAGCCAAGCAAACGTACTTGCCTTTTTTAGCAGAAATGCACGCCTCAAATTTTTGAGTTGGGCTAGAGAAAAAATGCAGAATCAAGACCAAAGACTCTCCCAGAAAGGCCCAGGTCTTAATTAAATGCATGGTTTTCAATTTGCACACAGGCATTAAAAGAGCTCAAGATGTACAACGTATCATCTTATTTCTCAAATTACAGACCTCAAGGACTGAGAGCAATTGGTTATCCATCCTCCCTTTATCTTAGAGTCTGGTGTTCAGGTAATCTGACTGACTGGAGGCACCTATTGTGCAAGTTTAACACCTATTAGGCAATACAATATTGGCCTGATTTAGATTTATGGGTTAAATTTGACCAGCTGTGTAGTACTGGATGCAGACGACTGAGTATCTCATTGGGAGGATTGCTTCTGTACTCGCTCGAGCAAATATCAATTGACCTTCAAACTTTATGGATGGGTAATTAAAAATATAGAGGCAACCTTACTAGTAAAGGGCATCTACTATGCACACAATGTACATACTGGCAGCGTACCATAGCTTTACCAGCACACTCTGTCAGAATTGAAGTGATGATTAATATTTTATTGTGCATGAATAATCTAGAAACACACTTGAGAGCATTTTTTCTGCTCACATTGGAGGTGCCGAGCCACCACTCACTGAACCTGACCCAAAATTCGGTCTGTGTACTCGACCCCATTTCAGGCCATTGTCAGTATGTCATCTCCCACGCTCAGAAATTACGGCCATTCAGAACCCACCAGATTCCAAAAACGTCTGCACCATGGCTTTAGTTCATGCACTGACCTTTCAAAATACTCAACCTACTGTTAATATTATAAATCAGGGGTTCCCAAACTTTTCCAAATCAGGGCCCACTTGAAAATCTAAAAAATGTCCGCGGCCCACCTTTGTCCTATAAACAGTACATAGACGAAATTATGCATTCTCAGAACACTTAACAACAATAATTGCTGTTGTTAAGAAAATAAAATAAATAAAAAACAACAACAATAATTGTTGTTGTTTTTTACTTATTATTATTATTATTATAAAGATTCAGGATTGAAATGAAAGCAGGGGCATAAAGGAAGCCCAAACTTTTAATCTGTGGTGTGGACACAAGACAGAATTAATTATCGCACACAGTACGTGCTCCTCCGATTATGACCCCTGGTCATGATGACCAGAAAGCTACGTTCCGATCATACTATATAAGGTTCCTAAGATATTGTGAGGTCAATAACACTCAATAGGTTATTACTTCTAAATATTTTTTTTAAATCGTGCAATAAATATTTTACAATAAAAATCACAAAAAATCATATTTGCAAAAATGAATCATATTTTTAATGACCTCTCACGGCCCACCTGCAGTACCACCACGGCCCACACTTTGGGAATCACTGTTATAAATGATGTCAAAAGTGGCAAGTGATCCATGCTTGTGTACAGGGTTCCATTTACCTTACACTAGCACTTCAGGATTGGGAAACACAGTGAAGCTATAATGCACCTCATAACACTGATCTCCATGTCAGTCGGACAACATGCTCACTGTTTTTCACATTTCGATATTTACCCATAAAATTCATTGTCAGCAGAGTGATGCATTAGTTGCTTATGCAGCTAGAAAGGTAACACCAAAACCTCAATCTATAAACACAGGCACATACTTGCGTCCTGAGCCAAATCCTAAACACACTCTCTCACACACACACACACACACACACACAGAGGCCATTCTTTGTAATGGGCCAAAATACACATATAAAATGTTTTACTGCTTACCTAAATTTGAAATCTATATTGGCATTGTCTGTTGATCTTGTGGCAGAAATCTTATGTCAGTTTAAGATGGAGGCAGCGTGTGTATTCCCCAAATTGCGACCAGTCAGCTGCCACAATGCCATCACTCTGCCTTCCACATCAACAATACAGCTGAGCAACTCTTGAGTTGAATAGTTCAGCAGATCTGCCCATCTTAAATCAGCCTGTCAGAATAATGAAAACTACTTGCTGTCCACTACAAGTTTTCCACCACTTAACTCCAAATTACAAACCGTAACATTAAGTTGAAACATCAAGATACGGTGAAGTACATAGAACACCTTATCTTCTGTACACACTCCAGGTAAAAGGGGAGATATCCCCGCTCACTCAAATACTGCATCTCCAACTGAAGATGATATGAACTGCACTAATGCGCTGGTCCGGTGTGTTCCAAACAAAGTTACTTGACTTCCTGGCAGATGTGGAAAATCCAGGTTCAGAAAGTAAAAGTCCTCCCCAGTATTTAGTTCCAACCTCCTGGATTTGCAAAATAAAACAGCCCTTCAGACCAGAGGTTGGACAAGTGAAGAAAATCAGCTGTTTGAGTTGATGGGAGGAAGTAAAACATGGTGGGACTTTTACTGTCTGACCCCTGGAATGTCCACCTCTGCTTCCTGGTGAAAAGGTGAACCGTCTTGATAGATGTAGCTACCAAGGCTGGATTACACACTGGGCCAGTGCCTCGAGGCCTCGAGCCTCAGGCCACGTATGACGTGAGGCTGGAGACTTCTGTGGGAAGTTGAATGCCAGGGTCCTCAGTACACAATACCTTGACTGACTTATGGCTACTTATAGCATGAGCTAACCACTGGGGGCCCCAATACACAGTCTTGGCAATGTCAGGCAACTGGGCCCCTTGGTGCTTACAGTATGAGGCCCCCTGGACCCCTGGAGCTTAGAACTTCCGCTGTCCCAGAGGGCCCTTGGTGCTTCAGCACTTAGTGTTAGGGTCCTAAAGGCCCGTCCAGTTGGGAGGGGGCTTCCATGGTCTGCAGGGGTGCAACTAAAGTATGAGGCAGGGTGTTTTATTAGATTGTCCCTTCCCCCTGGCTCATCATGCGTCCTCTCTCCATTATAAGTGGGACCCCAGTAGAACCCACCAAACTCTGTAGAGAGTGTGAATAGCTTGTTGGCTAACATTTTACATGGTCATTGATAAGCTAGTGGCATGCCTTGACCATTACTTGAATGCTTAGAAGCACCTGACTAGTCTCTTTGGAGTTCTGTTTATGTCAGGTCAGGTGTCTGACGCACATGTGAAAGTGGAAAAGGTAAATACACTTTCTGCTGCATATCCATCAGATCTGAAAATGAACATTGCCAATTGACTCATCCAATTTAAATCTTTCATGTCAGATTCTGCAAGTGAGAAGTGCCACGCTCAAATACTTGATACATTGCAGGCCCTTAAATTACAATCAGTGTTCCCCAGTGTTTACGTGGCATTGCAGATTTTTTATTTTTTTTTACATTGCCAGTGACAAACTGCCAGGGTAAGTGGACATTTTCCCTTTTAGGCAGAATAAAAAATGAGTTGCAGAGTAGTATATGCCGAACACAACTCAGATCTTTATCTGAGATCACTTCTGTCAATAGAGTCAGACCTTGTCAGACAGCAAGACTTTGATGATATATTTGATGATATATTTTGTGACAAAATGGCTGGACTTCGGTACTTTTGGTGGAAATATCTCAGACTTGAGTACTTTTAACACCAAAAACCCTTTATTGCTCAGTTTTCAATACAAACATGTTATTTTAGTGGAACTCCCTTGCTTTTATGCCTTTATGGTAGGCAAAACTACTTGTTTAACACTTGGTAAAATCCAAAGTCACTTAAACTAATCAGAAATGAACATTTGAAATTCAGAAAAACTTAATTTTGGAGAACCAGTTGTCTTTCAAACAACACCTCCCTTCTTCTTGAATGTTTACTTCAAAATCCTAACTTATGTACGTTAATAACAGCAAAATCTACTTCTGGGAGTATGAGCATGGTCACCAAGGGAATGTTAACACCTCAATCGCGGCATTTTGATTAGCCAGTTATAGACTTGGGAGGTTATTGCACAACTTTTATGGACTTGAGTACTTCTTGCAGAAAATTTTAGAGGATTCCAAAAACACCATAGAACAATAAACACGAATGGAGTACTTCTTTCTTCCTAATTTTGGTATCTAATAATTTTTTTATCATTACAGATTCTAAAACTGGTGCCAGCTTGATATTTTCAAAAATGTGACTTAGGTACTTCTTGCACGCAGGTGTTCAAGTGATTTTTTGAAGGTGGATTGGTGGGGATTGGTAGTGAATTTCACGCATTTCCAAGACACCTTCCTTAATGTTTAATTTCAAAGAAAGTTAAGTGGACAGAATTACATTTTGTATTTTGAGGCAGATTGGGGGTTTCCACCATTCACTACCCATCTGTTTGCTGACTGGATTTGACTTAATTTCCCTGTCACAACATCCATTCTGAAGACCCTGTAGAGATAAGAGGATTATGCCAACTCCACATACACTACTTTCATGATCATTACAGTTACGCACATGCAGATATCAGGTAAAATGGTGCTTTCTCTCTGAAGTGCAGATTTTCAGTTTCATGTGGATTCAAGGGTGTCTGTGTGCTTGCTGATAAATGGATGAAAATGTTCAATTGTAATAGTGGTGAATATATATAAAAAGGAATATATTTGTATTTTAAAAAAACAGTCCTCATGAAACTTGCCTCAAATATCTAGACTAAATTTATATGCAATGAAATGTTTTAGATTTGTTGAATAATGTATATGTACTGCATTAGTTTTCTACTATGATAAAAATGTTGGAAATTATTGTGCATATTAGCTATAAACACTCATCATTATGTGATGAAATTTCCTCAATCTCAACTTCATGGACTTCTAATTGCTCCATTAATACGATACCCACCTCCAATCGAGTGACACGACCTTGAGGCTCTGAATTGATCAAAGTATTGCTTGCTTTTTAGAGAATTGTCTTTTCAGGTTCCAGTTTGACAGCCACAACGATGACACTGTAGTGATGGTGGCAAGTTTTTTTACTGCCCCAATATAGAGTTTCCCCTGCAATCTACTTACCCCATTAAAAGCATGTTTCGGCTCAGCTAATGGCCAGGACCTGAGGAGTCGTCAGACTGCCTGACTCTACTGGTGACTGCCACACACGTATATCAGGCCATTTTATATCACCACACGCCATCTCTGCTCTCAAACCATGGGTCCCGAGCAGAGGCGGTCCGTCTGCTGTTACAAAGGCCTTCAGAAACCTCTCAAACCTTTCAATACTCAATAACATAAACCTCTCACAGTTTAATTTTCCTGATTTGCAAAAGTTGCTCAGACTAATTGCTTGAACGACAGTCAAATTTAATTTCGATAGCATTGTGACACAATACACCACAAAATTATTAGGAGTCTTCTTCCACATATAAATGCTGACTTAAAATATCAAGATGGCTTTATAAATTCTGCGCTCATGTAATTCATGAAATAGCTCAGATTAGTGTAAATGACATAGTATGCGAGTCTCATTAAGCAATAAGCTACGAGAATTTGTTCTATATTCGGAATGAAGTCACGGCTAAAGGGCGTTGTTAGGCACTGAGTGACAATTGTAAGGATGGCGAAAATAAATGCTGCGAAGTCAGCAAAAGTTTTGGATTTTTTGCATTTATTTTGCCATCCTTACAATGCCATATCAATTACATAAATATAAGCAATAGGCATTCACTTTTTCATTATCATTTCTTATTGTAGGTCATGTATTGGTCTTGGTTGTTCAGTCGATAAATTGTTTGATTATTAATCAGGCGAACTAAAAGGAGAACACCTTGAGATCAATCTGGCAGCATCTTTGCTCTTCGATCTTTTGCTCAAAACGCCACTGTGTTCCCTCAAAGTCAAGGAAAAAAAAATGCACTGCAGCTGGTGCGTTTTTGGATGGCGGTAGAATTTTTTGTTTTTTGGTCCTATATTGGGTTATCCGCACAATTGTCAGGTTCCAGCTGAGATTTCCACCCTTTGGGAGTTTAAGCATACTTTTTTGCCACTGGAGAAGTTCTGTTTTGTTTTTGCTCTTTTGCCATTTTGGAGTTTTCAGCCAGGCATTTGCCACTCTCCTATTCTTATAAAACTTCTTTGTGAAGGTTCTGTAAAAAGCTCTTCTCAGATACAAATGGAATTGAATTTGGTACTGCACCTTGGATTTGAAAATAATAAGTATTAGTTTTAAATTATGACAGTCTACTTTTACTTTGCAGGTATTTACATCTGTGTCGTGTGAACCTAGTAGGATTTGCTCATAGAGTTACCCTGCAAATACTGACAGACTGCACCATATATTGAATAATTTATCTGATCAATAGACTTGACAGCAATGCTGTATCTAAATGTATACAGCAATACCAATAACCAATAAACAAATTAAGGTTATCGATGTACAACAGACAAGCAAAATTTGCCTGTCACATCCCCCGGCCTGGTAGTTTCCCTGTCCAATGCCATGGTGCTGGAGCTCAGCTGTCCAATCCCAGAGTTCTTGACCAATCCAATAATTCTGTAAGTTTGGCTGTGCAATCCAACACTTCTTGAGGTTTTGCAGTGCAATTCAGCTTTTTTTCTTTTAATGGCTTTTATTTGATGTATAGCTTTGCTATGTAGCAACTTGATAGCTACATGTACCCTTTAATACAGAATGCACAGTAAGCTAAGGCTGCTTTTCATTAGCTAGCTAGTTAACTTGCTTGCTTGTAATTGGTTAAGATTAAAAATGAACGTGATGTCCCACTGCTATGTACACGGCTACTTTACTATCTCATGATAACATGTTTGAGATCTATCTAAACTGAGATATTTTTTTTTTTCAATGAACCCAATCTGAATATGTGAACATCAAATCACAACTCTCTGTAACATTATTCGTGTTATGCACAATATGCTAGCAAGCTGTATAAATGCATTTGAAACAAAATTTAAATGCAGCCTGCAGCACAGCAGCACTTTCATGTAGCTAACAATGGGGGCATGACACAAAAGTCACACAGCACATGTCCCCGTGGTTCTGAAAGAAAGTCCCCAGGTGCATGCTCAGCCATTGAGCACTTCCATCAAAAACAATCGGTGGCCATTTTTGGATAACGTCTCCAGTTCTTACAATACACCCTTGCATGCAGGTGCAGTATAGATATGTGGCCATTCTAAAACCGAGAGCGCTAAGGCAAGACAGATGAGACAGGTGAGACAGGGCAGCAGCTTAGTCTGTTATTAGTCTGTTCATCAGCCATCCATTAGTGGCATGTCAACAGTCTGTCAGATGGTGAAAAATTAATTTAGCACCGCAGATTGCCTGGCTGTCCGTTTTCATCACCAGAGAGGATAAAATGAGGGAACCCAGTCCTGGTCTCTCATCTTCAGACCCCGCTGTCCTGTTTTACCTGAATCTCAACTGTCACTCTGAGACAGACAACATCCCCCCTTCTTCAAGACATTACTGCTGGCGGCTAACATTTCAAAAGGCTACAGAGAGGTGAGTTCTCTTAGCTATGCTCCATAAATCTGCCAATCTTTCTGAAGCCATTTATCAGTGTACATCCACATATCACTTACACTTTAAATTCCCCAACTCGTTTCAGAATTAAGATAAGCAGAAAGCTAGTATCTCTGGATATTACACAAGGGGGTTTGGTCCTTTTGAGACTTGCTGTGGCAGGATTTTTGCTGAAATCCCTTTGAAACCCCAGCATACAAATGGTTAAAACATAAATTAGTATTTTATACAGCACGATCCATGTTAAAGATCTTCAAAAACATAAAATTGTCTAATTTTGGCATCAGGAAGTAATGGAAGAAGTGTATGGCTGGATAACTGAAGTTATCTTCAGGCAGTCTCCCAGTGCTCCCAATGTTCACTAGCACCTCAGAGTACGAACTCACGAATATGTCACTAGAATGTCCCAGACAGCATTTGGCCGCTGATGTAACGACCAATAATAGTAGCTAAAAGCAATGGTGTTCTAGAACACTAACTTGGCATTTTTAACATAAACAGTCTAAAAAAAACTTCTGCCAGCCATGAAGACCAGTAGTTCTGATCTCCTGACTAACGGGGAGATACACTCCACATTCAACAGCCTACCCCCATAGCACCTGAGACAGGAGGCAACAGGGTATGAGATCTTTTTCCTGTTAGCATTACGTTTCATCGACTGTTTTTCCTACACTTGTATTCCTGAGTTTTGAGACCATATTTCTGAGTCTGAGTCGCAAAGTCCGGTCTAAAGAATATCAATCTTTCAATCATTATGAGAGATTAGAGTCTTGCTCTGGGCCAATAAAAAGTAATCCCCCAATTTATTTTACCTAGTCAACCTCTCTTAGTCAAACTGCAGGGTTCAGCATCTCTATCGAGTTAAATAATTCCTTTGTGGCCCCCCCATGTAAATGGAGCAGAAATCGTCTCCCATTCAGAAATTCAAAATCATTTTTTTCCTATAGCATCCAGTGAACTTTTTTCTTAATTATTCCTATTCTGAGTATCCTCCTTGCAAGCTTTCATGAGTATTTTCAGAGATGGTTTGGAAACGTTAAATTCTCCTCATGACTTTTTATTCCTACAACTGCACTTCTCATACATGCCAAAGTGATTTGAGGTCATGAGAGAATTGGTCACTCCCAACAATCACAGCACAATTAACTACACTGGTAATATGACGCACAAATAGATTTCCGAGTGGAAAGGCAGTTGAGTTGAAACATTATAACAGGTGGGTGAACCCAGCCATTTATGATGCAAAACTGCATTTAACTATCAGTGTCCAATATCGGCTCCCCGTAGTCATGCTGTAAGCTACCTGTATGGATAGACTGAGAATCCGAGGTTTGAGCATTGAAAGTTTCTAACTAGGCCCTATCTTACAAAGCGGTATTACTAAGTTTGCTGCTCTACGTAAAACCCAGAACTATGTAAAATCAGGAAAATACTGAAGGAAAAAGAGCATTTTTGGGTTTTACACCAATAAACTAATACAGTAACACTAACAGAGTTATTCGATCCAGCTTTGTGAAATTCCCCCCTCAACTATGAAATTAGCTGAACAACTGCACTAATAACTTAGTTCCAGCACAAATCTGGAATTTGAACAGAAGAAAAATGTGGAGATCCAGGTTTTAATTAGTAATGTTGCTTGGTTTGTTCAAAGATCCAGCCTTGGTAATCCCGCCCCCGCCCACACACCTCTTGTGAGGCTGCAGCTTCACATGTAATGAAAAGCCCCACCAATATATTCTTTCACTTCTAGATATGTCATAAAAACCACTCATTATGGGATGATTTCTACCAAGTGGAACATGAGCTTAGAGGCCACCCCTAATCCACTTCTTAGCACTTCCACTTTGCTGAAACACATTTGTAAAAGCCCTCTGGCCCTCTGCAACAATCCATGCATATGATTCTTAATTACTGCTTGCTAGTTTTGCGTATGATTTAGCACGGTGTGAGGAATGTTCTCACTTGATCTGTATTCGTCTTGAATGAGGAGGCCCAGAGGAGATAGAACAGTCTGGTTGTTGAAAGGGACAAGACAGAGCGTCATTAAAGCCACTTGTGTCTAACAGGCCATGACCACTTAAACTGTAATTGTGGGCCCCGCCAACAGCAGTTATGCGTCAGTGCCAACACAAAGGCTTAGTGCATCTTCTCAGCAGAAGTGTAAGTTCACATGATCACTCATGCAATCAGCAAAATTACATTGTCAAGGGGAAGACAAAAAAGCAGGAGTGCCGCTCACTGAAACGTCAAAAGAAACAAAGCTTCAAATATACTGAGGTACGGCAGTAAGATATATTCAGGCTGACATTCACGTCATCAAAGCCAGGCAATAGGTTACAACCTCGCTCAAAAAGTCCGTTAACCCCATTTTCTCCGGAGATCCACCTCAGTAGGTGCAAAAAAAAGAAACATAGATGGGCCTTTTGTTGCCATGCATACAGAGGAGTGAAGTGATGACGTCATGCTGGTGTTGGAAGTAAAAGTTCCCATTCATTTTACACATAGTTTTTCAAATATTCACTTTTGAAGCACTTCTTTTTGTTTCAAGCGAGATTTTGCTTCATATTTCTGTGTAACAATAAATGTTGTTTTTCTTGGCTTGATTCAGCTATAATTCAAATCATTTTAATTTTTCGCCACCATACTAAGCCTCTTTGTAGCACAAAAACTACACGCCCCATGATCCTACTGATACCCAGGCAGAAGGAGTTCAGAGTACGTTAGAAATTTCCAGCACTTTACCATAGCGATTTGTTTACTTAGCTTGGTGAGACTATGCTGATATCGAAGGGAGTAAAAGTAGCAAAAGAAAATACGTAGAAAGCAGAGGTTACAGTACTACTGATGAAAATCAATGTGACAAAAGACATCATTACGTTGAACTAGAGAAGTTTTTTGGAGTTTATTGCAATGGTGGTTATTTGCTGAAGGGATATTGAACATAAAAACAAAAGAATCAAAGAAGTGCTAGGCGTGGCTAAAGAATTTTGGGGCCAGCCGACATAAAAAGAGAAGAGATTCAGGGAATTTTGGAACATGGATTTGGTGGGAGTCAGGCAATAGGAAGATAAGATTTGAGAAATGTGGAGTTAGGAGTTAGGAACACGGGGGGTTTCATTAATTAGTTGGTGTCTTTTTTTATATCAGGTTAAACAGCTTCAGTTGATTATGAAATATATGCTACCACAGTTGGTGGCATTATGCATCTTGTAAAATATGCTTGCAACCCACCATAAAATCCAAAGAAGAAGAAAAAGACTATGCATATCAGTTAGCCAATGTATGGTTACTTTGCAAGATATCAAGTTTTCCAACTAGCCCCAATTAACTTTAATAGCAAAGCATCTTTGGCCAATGTTTTTTCGCTTAAAAACTCAGTAGCCAGCGAACAAGCTAATCAGCCTTCTCTACACATAACTGACCCAGCTACGTCCCTACTTCATGTCTACCTGCTCATCTAATTCTAATTAAGTACCAACATCATTGCTGTTCACTGTTTCTAGTGATGTATATTCACCAAGTAAGGCTAGCTGAGCAAGTGAACTAACTGTTCACTGGCTAACATAGCCAGCGAGCCAGTTTACAGAATTTGGTAGTTGGCTAACCTCTGATCTGATGCATGTAAATGCCAGCTGGTGGAATGCTCGCAGCACAACGGTAGCTGAGTAACTTGCTAGCTATTTCACTCGCTTAGCTAGTTAAACGTTGTATTTGGTTAATGATCATGCTAACCAGCTTGCTAAATAACAGTGACAGAAAACTAACTATTTATCTTCCATCTATTTATCTTCCATTTTTAAAAACATAAGTATAAAAAGGAAAATCATTAAAATTGGTCCAGAAACTAAAATCTTATGATAAAAATATATGTTTTCTGTTTTGGAAACAGCGACCATATTGAAAGATGGTGGCCCAGGGCTGCACGCTAGCTTTTTCACTAGGAGCACAGAAAAAATTTGAGCACTGTGAATTTTCTTAAATAACACAATTTTATTATTAACATTCAAACAATGTCCACACACATGTGCATTGTAATGCATCATTGGGCCAACTGCTCGGTTATTTAAACAAAGAGAACATTTCCGTCCCACAGCTTTTTGTAGTCAAGTCGCATGGCACGCTTGGCTGAGTTCATCCAGCGGTCCACAGCAGGACTTGGATCAATTCTCGTGTAGCCTACTTTACCTAACTTGCGATCAAGCCATTTATTCAGCCAACTGATCAATCAAAACCAAAATCTAGCCAATAATGAGTTGGAAGAGATAATGAGAAGCAGACAAACTGAACCAGGCTACCGTGTTAGATTGAAATAATGTCATTAATCTGAGTAAATAGTAGTCCTCTGAATTCCACCTCTCATCAGAAAACTTTGATGTATTATTAAAAATGATTTCTTAAAAATAAAATCAGGATAAGATGGCTCTGGTTTTTAAGCGTCTAAAAATATATGCGAAGTAGAAACTGTGAAGTGCATCCAATGTGAATATGAGAGAGAAATTATTTTCGCAGTGTCTGGAGATAGTGCAATTTTATGGCTACAGCCGTTGATTTGAAGGGATTAGGATAACATGGGTACAAGTGGAAAAAATGTTTTTGACTGAAAATATTTTGGCATGGGCGAATTAACAAGCAACAAAGGCGCGAAGTCCCTATGGGCATCCTGGGGCATGCTTACCCAGAAAATTTTTGAAAAATGGTCAAATTTGGTGCATTCTCATGGCAGTTTGGCAAGAACTTGAGATTATAAAAAGGCTCTAAATTGTGCCAATGTTTAATGCTTACTTTTTAAAAAAAAATGTAAGGGTATTGAGGCAAATGGGCTGGATTTACACTGCTGGTCTTGTTGCCCAGATCGGATATAGATCGGATTTTGAGGCCCATATCCAATTTGTTCAACTGTGTGTTTACATCTTGTTTTGAGCGTTAATGATATCTGTTTCTTTTTGATTCTGCTTGTTTACACCACTCACAACCTGGCCATGGTCTTGGGCGATCCACAGGCGCACAGTTGAGAAGGCTACAAAAGCAACAAAAGCATGCAGGACGCAAAACGAATTAATTTGGTTACTGATTTACTGATGAATATGATGAGAAATATTGAAATATAATCCTCAACACATTCAAAGTCAATGCCACGTGTATTTGCATTTTTGCATTGACTTTGAATGTAATCTGTCGTGCGAAAAATTTGTTTTGCGTCCGGTGTGTGAAAGCACCTTGTTTACACCTATCACCTGCATCATTGCAAATGCGTATGATGCCTTAGTCTAGGCCTTTTTTTTAAACAAAATATCCGATCTGCATGTTGATATGCATTTACACAACGGGCACATTGACACATATCCGATTCATATCAGATACACATCCAAACAAAAACTACATGTGAATGAGGCCTGGATCCGATCTGACGGATCCAATCGAGGGCAGATTCAAAGTGTTTTTTTCTGTTTACACAGCCATGTGACAGATTGGCCGCATTTGAGCAAAAGATCCGATTTGTGTCACATTCGTCTCACATTTATCCGGCAGTGTAAATCCAGCCATGGTGTCTTGTGGGAAGACACAATGAACTCTTATCAAGTTACATGAATAAAAAGATAACATTTTTAAAAGGTACATTATGTTACAATACAGAGCTACAACAGTAAACAAAGTAATGTAAGCAATCAGTATATGTGAATTTGCTACACTTTGCTCTCTAATTTAGATTTTTTTTTCATTATATCAGAAAGAATATTATATAAGATATTCCACTCACTTGAGTTAATTCATGTACAAAATTAAAGAAAACTGTACTGTATGTGCAAGTGTGATTAAATGACTCTCTAGAAAAGCTCTGACAAGTTCTTAGGTAAATGGCCTTCTGTTTATATCAAGCAACAAATAATCTTCCACAATGATAATAATATGCTATCAGATTATGGTGATGGAAGTATCATTTTTAGTATCAGTCCATTAAATTAATTGATATTGCAGTGTATTGGCAATGATGCAGAGCAAGGGTGCCCAACCTTTTTTGAGCCAAGATTTACTTTTAAAGCTGGCTATGCATCGAAATCTACTGATCCGAATTGACTGTTTTCATGCGAGTTTCTGTGAACTTTGGTATAGAAGGCTGTCATAGATAAAAAATTGGGCTAATATCTCCCTGATATTTTCAATTTAATTATTTGCTGTCATTTACCCAAAAGTCTTGCTAGACCTGCCATGCTTAGTCTGGAAAAAGCCCAATGTGGAAGAGTGGCGTTGCCCCTTTAAGAAACTTGCTCCTTTAAGATTCGGGACTTCTTATACGTTTTTTATTTTGCACAAACACGTTGCCTAAAAAACGCGGGTGCATAACTGCTAGCTCTAGCTATTAGATTAAAACTATGCTACAGTCTGCTAACTAAAACTACAAACGTCTTCGAACATGTTGTTAATCCTCTACCGCATTCAAAATTCGATCCGAAATAAACATCACACCAATATTCACTTACAGGAGCACTTTTCATAAACGCAGATTTTTCTAAAAATCGGACGCCTCGGTGACGTTAACATTACTGTTTCATATCAATGCATAGCAACAATTTAGTAACGTAGTCAAAAATCCCCGTGCATATAAACTCTATGGTGATATGTGATTATATTCCTCACTGGTCCACATTTTTACTGACCTAAATGAGTCTTCGGCTTCCTCATTAGTGTCCACAAAGAAGAACCACTTCTAGCCGCGAAATACTGCCCCTAGTGGCGGCAACATAAATTAAGGCGTTCCAATGGGAAATCTGGGAAGTTCCATAGTGAGACGATTTTCTTCCACCACCACTGCACACCTGCACAACCCTGAATAACGGACTTTGACGGAGCCAAGAATTCACTATTGACGGAAACCCGTCTGGAGACGGTGGTCTTGCACTAGTGGGATAAGGATTAGGGATTATGGTTTGGGTTAGGTTAGGGCAGGGTTTGAAATAGGGACTGCCGTACCTCTCTACATTGAAATGCGTTGGAAAACTGCCGTACCCGTAGCAACTGCCAATTATTTTCGCATTGGAACCAATGGACAAATGCACCGGAGACTGGGCAAGCACGTTCAAGCAAATCTGTGCCGCAAATTTTTAGCTTTTTTTCCCCCCCTGCTGAAAATTCCAGCTTTGACCAGCTGTGGCTGGTCAGGCTGGTTTAAGCTGTGTTTTGGACAGCTTTAGTTCGTCAACCAGCCCTTCACCAGCTGACTCCAGCTGAAAATACCAGCTTTACCAGCTTTGACCACCTTCATCAAGCTATAGAGACCAGCTACACCAGCTATAACCAGCTAAGAACACAGCTCAGACCATCTTAAACCAGCTTAGAATTCTAGCAGCTAGAATAATAATTAAGCAAACACATTCAGGCAAATTACTTTCACCCCCTTCCCATTTACTTAGCTCAATTTGCAATCAAACAGTTGATTCGCTCAATGAACAATTTTAAATTGGTTGGTAGTCTTATTCATATCATTTTTGTTTGTCACACTTTGAAATTCAAATGACCATGAAACATGACAGAGCTTCCTGAATGTGTTGGCTACATCAGTTCTAGTTTCACATTTGGCCTCTGAGTGCAAATGCATGAACAATTTACATGTCACGTTCGATACGCCTAAACAAAATGTTTTCCACCTTCGCAGTAGGCTATTTAGACGCTCAAAAGTAATCAAAATGACTTTATTTCAAATGAGTCCCGTTCGATTATTAATTTGGTGCATTTGTCTGTTGCTTGCAATTCGAAAATAATTTCTCACATTCATGTTTGATATGCTTCACAAAATGTTTTCCACTTTGCATATATTTCTAAACCCTTAAAAACCAGGGCCATCTTAAAATGATTTTATTCTACAGAAATCTTTTTAATAATACTTTGTACGTCAAGATGCAATGATGAGAGGTGGAATTCAGAGGTCTGCCATTTATTCAGATTACTGACGTTCACTCAATGTAACACGGTAGCCTGGTTCGGTTTGTCCGCTTCCCATCATCTCATCATTATTGGCCAGATTTTGGTTTTGATTGGTCAGCTGGCTGAATAACTGGCTTTACTGCAAGTTAGGCAAAGTACACTGGAATTGATTTAAGGTTAGCTAATTATGCCATGGTGAAGGCAGCTGTCCAACGTCGCTGGTAATTAGCGGACTTCAAATTGCACTTTTCTTTCCAGAAGCATTCCAAAATGCGTAGTGGCTACATGGAGGTAAAATAATAGAACTGGAGATCGAGGAAGTCCCACCCCTATTACTTTCAATGGGAGATGGTAGGCTAGCTACTTCAGCCGAGGAAGTATGGAATTGACCGACGCCATCTATAAAAATAGCGCGCTATCGCTAGCAGGACCCCTCAGCTTTATTTGAGCATGTGCATCGTTTGTGCGTTGTCTCACTAGGAAGTGAGTGTGAGAATGTTGTAGTATTTTGCTGCTGACCTGCTATCAGTGCTTGTGAAGTACAAAACACTTTCTCCCTGTCGTGCTACTATTCCTATGTAAGTTAAGAACTTTTTCCAGCTGATGTGCGAGAGAAGTATCCACTTGTGACAAGACTCGACAAGCGAATGTCCGTGATCCGAGAGATGTGATGAAACCAGCTGCAAGTATGCACATTGTGACATGACTCGACTAATGTCCATGATTCGAGAGACGTGGCGGGAGCAGCTGTAAGTATCCACAGTGTGACATGACTCGACTAATGTCCTTGATTCGAGAGACGTGATGATGAACCAGCAGTAAGTATCCATACTGTGACATGACTGGACTCATGTCTGTGTGATCGGTTAAGTCATTTTGGAGTTATTGCGCAGAATGTGATTTCAAGATAGCGGCTGTGGCGGCCATATTGGATATCAGAGCGCGACCAAAGTCGATAGGCTTCTGTAGTTCCACACCCCCAACATGTAATCCGAAAACAAAAGTGATCGGTAAAGTGCTTATGGAGTTATTGCGCGGAATACGAAATTGTTGACAGGCAGACGGACGCCCTACGTGATGACGATACTCTTAGCCCTTTCGGGCTGAGGGGTAAAAATGGCATTCCATGAGTGCTTATTTCCGGAACCATTTCATTAGATTGCCAATCTGATTACACAGCACAAATGTCTCAGAAAATGTGTCGTCTGTGCAGTTTGGCGAATGTGTTTGAGGGGAAATGACGAGCAACGCTGTTGATCTGGGACGCGCACTCTCTATACACTCATTGGCTGAACTGCTGCAGGCAGAGCCACAGCTGGACAACCAAACTCCTGCACAAGCTGTCATTAAGCTCTAAGCAGCAGTTCTTACTTTACTGGCCCTCTTGAAAACATCGAACAGTTGCGTCAGACAAAGAGCATGAAGGATTACCGAATATGTTTTCTTTGGTTTTCGCTTTATTTGGAAAGAAAATAATACGCACTTTTCAATTGGTGTCTATGGAGCTTGCGCGTTTTTGGCCACAAAATTGCATCCTTGAGAAACACGGAAGCAGGAAGCTAACATGCTAACTGGCTAAAGCAAAGGTACTTCCTTGTTCTCTCTCTATGAGTGGCTTTTGCCCTGGACGCCGCCGGGTCATTAACAGGTAGAGGCTGAGTAATATAGCCGACGTCCGGTTCAATTGTCTCAAATGTCCAGTTATTCAGCCAGACGAAGTGGGGGCGCTCGTCCTAAATTAGAAGTTATGTCCGGGTCAAGAACAGGAAAAGCTTGAATAATAGAGCTGGCATCCGAGACAATAGGCCCCACCTTTCAAATGGCCTCAGATGTCAGTTCATCTCTAAATTAAAGGTGTGTCACATAGAGAAGGTAATAATCAAGCTTGTCTGTCTGGCCCATAGAGGAATTAACCTTTATTGCATTTAAAATTACCGCGATACATTTATGGCGCAGCCCAAACTTCTAGTTTGATCCATTTTGTATTGTTATGGCCCCAATCAGCTTAGACATATAAGACAGCAAGGTCTTATTAAGGTCAGACTGGATAACATGAAACTTGATCATTCAGTTCATTCTAATTCATGAAACATCGCGCTTATAGAATAGACAACCGTTCATGCATACCAAATTGCACGATAGGGGAGACCAGGGTTACCTAGTCATGATTTTGTATTTGGCTTCATAACTCTTTGATGCTAAAACTTAGAGGAATACTTTTATGGTCTGTGTGTAGTTCAGAATGTCGCCTACAAAAGTTGTATTGATACATTCTCAATATAACATGTATTTTCGTCACAATATTCAATTTTCGATTTGTCACAAACATGCCGAAGTAACCCTATACCAGGGGTTACTTTGTCAGATGGGTGGGGTAAAATTGTCATAGTTGGCAATCAGATGAAGCTGAAAAAGGCAGTCAATATTCTCATAACAGAAATGGTGAGAACTGTTTTGCTTTTACAATGAACCAACACAACCTATGATTTATGCATAATCACCATCAGAGTAGCAGTTATGACATATGTAGGCGAGCACACTGACATTTACACAGTCCTCATGTGCCCACCCTTTGCATGAGAAGCATTGGACCCACTCCTCTCCACCTTTGGATGATGAGTAAGGACCGAGGCACCAAAGAGGAGCAGCAAACCTTCCCACTGAAAAAGGAATGGAATGAAATGCAGAGGCCCTAAGGCTGGCACCTGGCCAACCCTAAATACTCTGCCAACACCTCCACTTTAATGGCCCCACCTGTGGCCCATGAAGGTAGAGGTGAAAGAATGAGAAAGTGGAGGTGATGCAAGAAGCAAACCCTTACAAACCCATACTTGCGTCCTCCAAACAAAAGCCCTAATAGGTCCTCTATCATAAACATAAAATAAATGCCAATATTAGAATTATAAAGACACTATAGGTATCTGAAAAACAATAAATTGGCTCCTATATTTGACTTTGGAATATTTTAATATAGGCCTAACGCAGGACCTACAAGTGGTGCAACATCAGCACCCTGACAAACTAACCCCATTCTGCTTGGCCAGTGTAGCCCCGTGCTGCCATTTTGGAAATCAGGCTGCATCTCTCATCTCTTGATCGCAGCAGGCCTCGGTCTTATGTGTTGTTAATAAATCTAGTTACATACTTTTATGAAACCGTAAAAACACCCTGGAAATCTTTGTCTTCAAAGAAGCTAGACACATTTCTTTCAGAAACTTTGGAAGTTTGGAAATTGGGCCAAAATTCAGTTATTTAGGCAGAAAACACTTACATGACACTACAAGTCCTTCTTCTTTCCAAGAGATGACATCCCTGGGATGTCATATAATTTGTACATTTTTGTTTTCCCGTCAGTGCGTTTGCAATGGAAAGAAACTGGGGTGACAAACCTAACCCCGTGACCGAAGAAACCTCGGTCTCCCCGATATAGCAATACTGATACGATGTCATTTAACATATCTGCGCACGTAGGAAGCTTACTTTTTCAGTTGAGCTGTTTATTATGCATAATTTCGCAGAACAGATAGCCTATTCAATTCATAAGGTTAAAGACATTCATTCATCCCGAACAAATATAAACAGTTACGCTGGCGATTTACCTTTCTGAAGTCAAGGAGCTTCATAACTGACCATTTAAATTTAAAATGGGCATTTAATTTCTTTTTAAATGAAATGCGTTCGCAAATGGGTGGGAGGACATGTCTTGAGATATGCCCCGGCAGTGAACACTATTGGTGTCTCCTTTTGAAATCGTTCTGGGAAATAAAAAGCAGATAAAGAGGTTGGCCACGGAATTCTTTCCACGTTGACAATATTTTATTAGACACTAGTAAAACTCCCACTGTACAGCCCTGTGGCCATATTGAAATTTTAAGTGGCTAATAGGAATTTTTTTTTAATAAAAAAAAATGGACCCAGAGGTGTAAACTCGCAAATTTTGGTGCTAGAATCCACATTTGAAAGGCTGTTACAGTTAGCTGCGGTGCTCATTCTTGTTAATTATGGTGCACTGTATTTACTGCTCAATTTCCCAAAAAGTTGGGATTCCATGTATAATGTACACAAAAAGAGAATGCAATGATTTACAACTCATTTAAACCCAGTATTTCATTGAAATTTGTAGAAAAATGGCAGCATATCAATCGTTGAGGCCCGACAGCTGACCAGTGGGAGGCCCTTTTGGGAAAGTTGGGTTGGTGTGGGGAGGGGGGCGGAAGAAGTCAAACTCTTCAACAAAGGTCAAGGCCTGAGGCTCTCCGTCTAATGACAGCACGAAGAGGCCCAGATGTCAACATGGTCTGAAGTGCAGAAACTAAATGGAAAATGAAGTACCAGTCACTTAAAATGTTTACCCCTAAACAGAGCAATACATGTCTTAATTTCTGTGTGAATGGCACCTTCAACTCATTGGGCACTATAACAGCTGGGCTTGTGGGGCAGTTTGCCAAATTCATGCACTCCTAGGCAGAAAAAGCATGGGCCAAGCCCAAAATGGCAAGATATGCAGCTTTCAATGGTCTTACCACAAATCATTAGTTTTGAAATTAGTGAGAATCAAATTAACAGACAAAGTAACTTAGCATGGGATAGTCTTTCCCTTTGGTGTCTTTAAATGTATATGCCCAGTGGGTTAGCTTGTGGACAGCTTTTAATAAAATTCAGATTTGAAAAATGACATCTGATCATTCCGCCTCAGAAAACAAATGTTCAATTGTAAGAATTAAGCCTTTCTGCAATGTTCCTCCCATGCTCCAAAGCAGTAATTGACTTCTCACAGTGAAGCTGCTCAGCTTCAAAGTGGAGCACTTTTAAGCTTTTTACCCAAACAGTAGTAAATGAGTATATGGTTGCACAGAGAGTTGCAAATGCATTTTCTTATGACCATTCACTCATTATTAAAAACTTAACATTTTGCCATATTGGGCTTGGCCTATATTTGCCCGGGAATGTATTTAAATGAGGTGTTTTACACTTGACGAAGCCTGAAAAAAAAATCTAAGGTTTTTGCCTAAATATACTGTAAATCAAATTTGATGATTACTGAGGACATGTTTAGAAGTCACTGGAAATTTTTACATAACAGAAGAAAAAGTTCGACTGGAAGTGATTACTTTCATTATATTTGTTACCATATAGTTCAAACGGATTCACATAACCACCTTATAAATCTTCATTCTTTCAAATGAAAACATTTGGTGCAACAGTTCAATAAGCAATGAGTTCAGTTTCTATGCACCAAATCAGGCATTCATACAGGCAAACCATCTCTATTTTTCAGTGGCCAACTCCAACAATAGGCACATTAAAAACATCCACACATAACACACACAATTCAAGACATGGTAAATTCAAATTTTAATCAAGCAATCAATCTTCCTCACAAATTAACAAACGTTGAGGCGATTAAAGTATTGAGTTATCGATAAAATAACTGCATGTGAGTTATGCGTCCAGCATGAAAATGCAATGCCTTTACCAAAAAAAATAACAAAAAAACACTTCATCTCCCTTTATATCCCTGGTACATGCACATAAAATAAAATCTGAAGAGACCCTCCAGGCATTTTCATAGTCTGTTGTAAAAAGAGTGCCCATTCCCAGGGGGCCTCGTGAGGTCGAGAGACAGGATTGTAATAGAACTCCATGACACAGCACATTACAACACAAACAACATCCTATTCGTTAGGCCCCTGAAACTGGAGATCAACTCCGGGCATTTTAGCAGTCTCCGAAGGCTTTCAGATAGCTTATTGATCCATTAATTTAGTAGACTTCTGAGGCTGGGATAATGCACAATGTGTCGGTAAATTGAAAGGGTGCTTGGGGATTATGATACCCTTCTCCATCGAGAGAAAAAGAGAGAAAAATAAAACAGAAATGTACAACTGATCAGCTCCACAGTTAGTTTTGTCTCCTTCATCAGAAGAGCAGCATCCAAGCTGTCCAGGTTTCTGATATACTTGATGTAAATACAAAACTGTGCAGGTGTGCAGAAATGGCCTTTTTTTTGTGTCCAGTTCAAAGTTGTTACAACATTATTTCTGTGGTCAGTGAACACGGAAATGCTTAATGAATTCTGTGCCTACATAGAAATTACAAGTTTAGCCATTTAGCCAATTTGCTGACAATTAATACTAGCCTGTATGTGATTGTGCTGCATGTTAGGAAAAGGATACATTCACACAAATAACCTGATTGTAAAATGGCAAGATGTGATTTAAATGGCTGTGTCGTAACTGGCAGTTAAACCAACCCACTTTCAAATTGTTCAAACAGCATCTTTTCCATAGGCTTTACAGTACATGACTGGCTTCTTTGCACTGTTAGCACTGAATAAAGAACAAAATACTAGACAAAAAGACAGAACACAATTGATCATTCTGTCAAAACGTTTTCCATCTCGGCCCGTCCCTCTCACACAACAAAATCACTGCCACTGGGGGAGGCAAAAGTGATGATTGTGACCTTTGACATCCAAAGAACAGTAGTCTCAACTGAGGAAGATGATGGTGGCAGGGGCTAATTCTGTTTGTTCAATACAGAGGAAATCCCTCTCCTCTTCGGCCACTCAGGAGCTGACCTCCAAAATCTATCTTCATCTGGCTGTGACTTTTCTGTTTCCCTGCGGCAGTCGCTACGTGAACAGACACATCTGTTGAGCGAGTGGCAAGGAGCGTCATTGGCTGGGGCTCAACAGCCATCTAAGGGCAGGAGCGTTGCAGGAACCTCCAAGTTACACTCAAAAGCCTCATTATGTCTCGCGACTGTACACAGAAGGGACTGCAAGGGACACAAAAAAAGACAAATCAATACTGCAAGCAGAGATGAGCAGAAACATCGCACTAATGGACACAGAATTATGATGAAAAGTCGACCTAAGGTCTAAGAGCCATATTAACATGGACATCAGAGTGCCAGTGAGTGCCAGGCCAGAGGTCGCAGGGGTCACTCGTGCCGCTTATGCATTCTTAATGGAGGGCTATCGACTGCCTATTGTGAAATCACTGTGGATATTATATGTCAGTTGGCGGCACGATGGCTCTCTGGGACTCCAGATCCCAGCTTCTACAGGCCTCTTGAACACGGGGATCCCTCTCTCTGTCTTTGATCAATAGTTTGTTTTTAGCACGAAGTTATCAGCACGCTGAGACAATGAGTAGAATGAAAGGACTTTCATTAATTAAGCCAGACACATGCAGAGTAAAGACAAGCCTAGTAGTACACTAGTCTGGTTCATTGATAAAATCAGGCACATGCATAGTATAAACTAGACATGTTGTTTACTGTTCTAGGTTATTGAGACAGCCTGACAAGTGCATAGTGTAGACTAGACTAGTAGTATATTTACTTTATTGATTAAGTTTGGCACATTATACTGTAAAACCTAGCAGTAGATAATTGATTCAGTCAGGCACATGCACTAGACAGGCAGTACACAAATCTTGTTCTTTAATAATGTTGGAATCTAACACAGCATTAAGTAGACCAGTATTATACCAATCTGGTTCAGTGATAAAGTCTTGCGCATACATAGTATAAACTAGACTCACATAACATAACGTATCATGAATGGCGAGAACAGGCCGTTCAGCCCAACTAGGCTCGCCAGTTTCTTTATACTATTGTGAATTTATCACTTCAGATACTCAATCACTCAGTGGTATCTAGCTTTAAGTCAAGCCTGCTCTTGAAAACCCTCAAGGTCTCTGCCGCAACAATATGGCCAGGCAAGCTGTTCCACATCGAAATTACTCTTTGGGTGAAGAAATATTTCTTAAGATCAGTGCTAAATTTACCTTTGGTCAACTTCCATTTGTGACCCCGAGTTCTACTAACAACACTTAGTCGAAGGAATTCTACATAATTCACTTTGTTAATCCCTTTAGCGTATTCAAAGACCTCAATCATATCTAACTAGTAGTGTACCAGTCTAGTTCATTAATAAAGTCGGACACTTGCATAGTATTGACAAGATCAGGAGTACACCAGTCTACAGTTTATTGCTGGAGTCCAGCACATGCTATAGACTTGGCGAGTTGTATACCAGCCTTGTTCATTGATAAAGTTTGTTTTTTTGCATGAGACTATCAGCACATGGAGACAACATGCAGCATAAATTGGCTTTCATTGATAAAGTCAGGCACAAGCATATAGTGTAGACAGGACTAGTATACATGATTTAATTCAAAGAGATGCATCATATAAGTGGGCAAAATTAGTGTCAGTGCAATCACTCATAATAATAAACTCTGGCTGGGAAGTTGGCAAGAACTGCATAAATTGCCAATTCACACCCTATGTGTGAAGCCAAGCATTAGAGTCCCCACCCTACTATTCTGGCTCAGCCTGCGCTGCAAACCCATCTCTTCCATTTCAGGCCATTTCACCCACTCGTTCTCTCTGAGAAAAAAGAAAATAAACACCTTCTGACCTCCATCCACACCAGTAACAAAAGGTGGTAAACAACTGCAGACCCTTCACAGGAAAGGGTGTAAAAATAGCACACTCTCTCAGATATACTCAGCATCTCCTATGCATACAGTGCCAAACCTGCATGACTCATACCATCACTTCAACTTGTGAAGAAACCATGCTTAAAAAGAGAAAAAGAAACAAGCATATCAACAACAGGCAGTTATATAGAAGAGGCATAAACAACTACAGAGAGAGAGAGATGAAATGGCTGATCAACCAAATAATAAAACTGGAGGAACTCTTTGGCCTCAAAAATTCTGAGTTCAGTGATCAGATAATCCTATTATCGCAAAGTGAGGTTTGCCCATGAAGTGGAATAAATAACTTGCTGTTTGTTGTTACCTCTGCCCAACGAAGTTGGAGGACGTTATGTGATCATTACTGTTTGTCTGTTGGTTGGTTTGTTTGTAAGAAACATTGTGCGCGAAAACCACAGGACTGCATAAACACAGGGGTTGCTAGCTAATACTGGCAAAAATAACATTGAGTATATTGGCGGAGGTACTTGCGCTCTCTGAGCGCAGCTCTAGTTTAACATGTCACGTCAAGAACTGCCCGAACCAGACCTGATGGAATCTGATAATTGTT
This sequence comes from Gymnothorax reevesii, assembly GCA_029721435.1. Classification (NCBI taxonomy): domain Eukaryota; kingdom Metazoa; phylum Chordata; class Actinopteri; order Anguilliformes; family Muraenidae; genus Gymnothorax; species Gymnothorax reevesii. The sequence goes on along the minus strand of CM056579.1, from coordinate 95,961,781 downwards.
GGCAAATTTCACCCAGTTAATGACGCGTTATGGCATTTTGAAGTTTCTCATCCTTTTCTTGAAGATTCCACTCTGTAATATTTTTTGTCAATTTAAGACAATTTTCTGGTGCTGTAAAACTTGGGTTTCATCTTATAGCGAAAAAAAAAAAAACACACACACATACACTGGGCTGTATTATGCAAATGAAACCTCATGTGATGTCATTAGGGGGTGCAGAATCAAGACGGGTCAATCGCCCTCATGGAGTTTTCAGGAGAACATAAAAGCAGGAACGCTGCAACAATCTGGTTTAAAGTTTAATCAGATGTCAGGCAACAGGAGGACCAAAGTATTATTTAAGAACAAGAAAAAATGATCTTTAAACTTATTTTTGCCTCGTTTTCAAACATTTCATTCTTGGTGGTTCAAGCAATGTAAAAAATCATATCCCCAAAAGTAGGATTACTGAGTTAACCAGATAAGTGCACTTAGTGAAACCCAGACCCTTCAAAATCCGAAACATGGACTGAAGCAAATTCGGCTATTCTGATCGAAGTCTGAGCAGTTATCTTGCTGACTCCTTGCCTTGATTAACATAGCCTTAGTTTTCCTGGATATTGTCTTCCCACACGTGAGATAATGTGACAGTAACTCCAATAATACGTAATCATGTGACATCAGACACACAGATACAGGAAGATACTGCTGGCTGGCCAATGCGGTGAGCTTCTCTCACACAGCTTGAGCCTCAGAGAGCATGTACTGGAGTGGATGGATCGACAAAGGCATAAGGCGTAAGCAGCAAGGTGACCTAAATGCTGAAAGCATGAAACATAATGGCTCTCAGGAGGCCTCGTGTAGTGCGGGATGTCACTGCGTACGGCACGGCTGCTACAGGTCCCTTCACGTCTCAGGGCCTCAAATGCAGGGGACAGATCGACATCAAGGGCATCCCTACAGATAAACCCACAGAGTCCGATTTAAAACCAGAGACCGGGGGAAAACGGAGATAATGTATGACAGGGCACAGAGTGCAAGAGCAGGCCAACTGGCCCTTTAATTGCTGTTACACTGCCCCCTTTTTTTCACATTGGCCAGTGACTACTGCAGCAGCTGGAAAAACGCTGTCCAATGAGGACCAAGCACACATTAGAATGTGCAACACAAGTGACATTGAGCACCTGCTCTGCAAGTGTCCGAGGTGAAAAAAATGCTAAACATTTTTACATTGCGCTACAAAAATGTAGAAATTGTTTTTGAAAAGAAAAGAGAATGGATTTTTTTTTTTTTTTAATTGCATGGTCTCCAATAATTTCAGAAGTAACGGCTTGGCTAATTCAGTATGACCACGGTGAAGTCTTAATCTAGATCAGTGAGGCTAAGTGGAAAGAGAGCACTGCAGTCTACTGGGTTAGGACTAGCTGTAAACTATCAGTTGACAAGTCCATCTGGGAGGTTTTGGACATGTACTATACACCGTTGGCAGGATGCTATTCCTAAAAGAGAACATTGGGATAAGAACATAGCCATTACATCTTCCAGCTGAAGTAATCGTGCAGAGACTGGGACATGAGGTGGTTTCTATTACTAATAAAAAAAAAATTACAACACCCACACAGATCAGTAAAACAAAGGATATTAGGCTTATATTAGGATTATAGTCTTATAAATAAGTTGTTTGGAAGAGCACTATGTCAAGGCCTTCGGCATAGACACAGCAAGTAATTTAATCACTGGCATTCCCATGGGAGTTCTCTTCATCAGTATTTGCATGCATTAGGTCATGTCCCTGCCTGAGCCTGTGTTTGTTTTCCATCTTTATCGTTAATGATGAAACAGGTTCCCTAAAGTGGCGCTGAATCGTTCATCAGTCCACTGGCTTGGAGTTTAATTCGAGCACAACCGCATTTGTGACACCCCAGCTCTTCCTTTGAGCCGCTAATCTAATGAGTGCAGGGGAATCAAAGTCGTTTAGACGCGATAAACGGATGATCGGCTGAGTCAACTGTAGTTCTGAATCGTGATGTAATGTTGGCGAAATGAACGAGGAGCTGGCGAAACAAAGGCGATTCAGACAGCTCCAAACCAAACGATCACACATGATGTGACACGGGGCTTACAGTTCAAATGGCTCAGGAAAATGGCTGAATATTTCATTGTTCTATTGAGAGACCAAAATGCACTGCAGTCCGTAAGTATGTGGAGAGATTTGCAATGTAAGTTGGACCGTATTGTTTATATAATATGGACATGAATACCTACAAATTAAAGCTGACAGCCTCTACTGCAAAAGGTAATTTTTTCTTTTCAAATCCAATGTAATGGAGAATGGAGCCAAACAGAAAAAAATGTGTAATTTGTTGATCAATTGTGCTGCAACAAACAATTGATTAGTTTCCGACCATTCAATTAATCACCGACTATTTTGATAATTGACTAATCTTTGAATCATTTTTACGAAGAAAATGTCCAAATTCCCTGATTCAACCTTTCCAAATATGAATATTTTCTGGTTTTTTGAGTCTTTTATGACAGGAAATCAAAGGGGACCTATTATGCTGATCCTTCTATTAATACATATTAGTAATGTTATAATGTTCGTTGTCCATACTCAACTTCTGAAAAGTTTCTAAACATAAGATTCAGGGGTTTTGCCGTAATCCAAGAACGTGATTTCCCCGCTGAACAGCTCCCGCCAAAATTTTCGCAAGATCTGGGCAAAAGCTGACGTCAGGTTGGGCTGTCCAATTAGTACAGACCTAGCCAGAGCCAATCGTGGCGCTGGACCTGGCCACATCGGAAACTATTCTAGCAGCTTTATTAAAAGACAGCTTTATAAATAAAGGATAATTTGACACAGGATAAGCATTTCAGCTGCTTCTGAAACCTGAAGCAGCGGCATCGATCAAGCGCTAAGAGCCACAAGCTGTAAGTAACAATATAACAGCAAATAATGTAAGTGAAGCTAACGTGTTGCGAGTGGCTAGCAGGAGCGCTAGCGATAGCATTAACAACTGGCCGCTAACGCAGGCTTTGTAGAATATCTGAAGATAAAGCCTGCATTGGTCACAACTGTCTGTGACTCACAGACACAGAAGCTGTAAGTTGCTTTTACTGCATAAGCCAACCTGCCCTGGTAGCCAGTGGATTGTGGCTGTAGCACTGCGGCTAACGTCGCCAAGTTACTGTTGCTAATGTTTGAGTCCTAAATATGCAAGAGTAATATCAGGGGAAATTCCACAGGAGGTGTGTGAACATAAACCTCATTTGAAGCTAACTTTTAATACTTGTTTGTAATTTGGGTGCTTGGTACAACTTTCCATGGTAACGGATCTTGCTGTCTGTAAAACTTGTATTGCAAGGGTTTGTCTCTGTGGTTATGACCGCTCGGTTACCAGCTACTGCATGTTAGTTTGCGTGCCGCCGTGCTAATTAAAAATGCTCCTGGTTAACTTATATGCTGTAATTATGATCGGTATACTTGTTATTTCGGTAAGCATCAATGTGGCAGTTTCGTCATAACATTGCCCGATTGTAGCCACTACAGTTGAAGTGGCTGCTTGTGATTGCTTCACTTATCCATGACCGGGATCAGCCCGATCCCTATCACAAATATCTGGGTTAGCTCTCTGATTCTACCGTGAAAGCAATCGCAAAACGTAGAAGCTCTAATGTGGCTGGTATTACAAAGGCTTTCTCTGCACTACTGTGACATAATTTCATCCCCCTTTACAAATTGTTGTGGGTAATAAAAAGCCGAAAAAGGAAGAGATTAAATAGGTAATTCTTTCCTGTAGAAATGATCGATTTGCTGTGTCCACATAAGCAACTTGTCAACGCTGACAGAACTTACGGTCTGTAAAACCTGTATTATGTTCATAACATAACCAAGCTATCTCTAGCTGTCACATACTATCCATAAAGCTGCTTTCACATCGTACGCAAAATAAATTTTTCGTGGGACAGATTACATTCAAAGTCAATGCAAAGACTTTAATACACAAGTTATGGGCGCCTTCAGCAGCTTTTACACCGGACGCAAAACAGATTACATTCAAAGTCAAAGCAAAGACTTGAATACGCAAGTTATGGGCGCGTTAAGCAGCTTTCACACCGGACACGAAACTAACAGCTTACATTCAAAGTCAATGCAAAGACTTGAATACACGAGTTAGGGGCATGTCAAGCCGCTTTCACGTCATATGCAAAAAGAATTTTTCGCTGGACAGATTACATTCAAAGTCAATGCAAGGACTTGAATACACGAGTTATGGGCGCGTTAAGCAGCTTTCATACCAGACGCAAAACTAAGAGATTACATACGAAATCAATGCAAAGACTCGAATACACACATCATGGGCATGTAAAGCCGCTTTCACATGGGACGCGAAACAAATTTTCTGCGCGAGAGATTCCATTCAATGTAAATGCAAAGACAATGCATTGACTTTTAAAGTAATCTGTCGTTTAAAAAATTAATTTTGCGTCCGGTGTGAAATCGGCTTCTCGTGCCCATGTTCTCCGAGCAAATGCTAGTCATTCTGACGCAATAAGTAAACCATTACCACGGGCAATTTCCAAAAAGGCCATTTAGCCTGGAGCTTTCGCCCCTTCGTCATATACCAGCGCAAAAGCTGTTCATTACTCCACGCTAACGACACACCACAGCTATGCACACGAACCAGCAGGTCCTCATACACACCAAAGCAGTCCATAAGTGATTGGTCCATTTTTAGCTGCTCTTCACTGTCCATGTTTCCCTCTAAACTCAGACCCACCGGATTTCTACGGTCTCCGGTCTACACTTGGGTTTGTCAACCCATTCTACAAATGTGTCTATATGGGGTAGATTTTAGCTTTCCCTCAATCCTAGCTAGAGTAGAAACACTGGTGCACTCATCATAGTAGCCATAGGTAGACCGCAAATTCGAGCTTGACCTGCCAGGACATTTGCACTGTGTCCTCCACTTTCAACATTGCGTTTATTAGAACAAGTTAATTTCATTAGATCTATATACATGTATTATGTTTGATTGCAGAATACTCTGTGGAGCCGGACCCCGAAAAATGCATTCTGCTGCCTCGTCCCGCCTAGATCCGCCCTCCACAGAGCTGGCCAGTCAGAAGAAAGTGAGCACACGGGGAGTGGGGGCCATAGCGGAAGATCCACACCAATGAGGCGTTTCAGGCAGAGACTACTATGGACTACAAATGGGGTTTTTTTGAGGATGGCAGTATGAGCAAAATAAGTACCCTTTTTTTACTTTGCGTGATCAGGAGTACTCTAGGGGAGTCAAAGACCAAAATATAAACTTGGAAAAGTTTAGGGTCTTTAGCAGGTCTGCTGAACCAGACGCATGCAGCTGATTTGGAGGCTGCTTCCAAATACTGAGCTAAAGTAGCAGATATCCACAATAATCTTTTTGTTCAAATGCAATATTTTTTACCAAGTATTCACTGACTTCATGTAAAGAACTTCATCAGACAACTTGCCGAGTAGCTAGCTAACGTTTGCTATGAAGCTATTGTGGCTACGTAAAATAGCTTGCTATGCAGATATCCATGATAACATTTTATTTTACATGCAAATCTTGGAAGCTAAGCATTTATTCACTTCAATTAAATGACAACAGACAACTAGCCGAATTGACAGCCAGCTAGATGGCTATGGAAGTATTTGCAGATATCCACATTAACCTTTTATTTCACATGAACATTTTGTTCGCCATCGTTACGCATTTCCCTCATTTATACAAAATCAGACAACTAGCTGAATAGCTATCTATGCATAGATATTGTATGGGACAACCCTACAGCTAGATCTGTGATTATCCTCCTCCCCATTGAGATTTGAAATTCCTGCGTCCTGTCCTCCCTTTGTGATGGTGATTGGACAGTGACCGGTCATCGCCGGTCATCTTCATTTGAATAAGATTCAAGTTATAGTGGCGTGTTTATCCTACTTAATGCTGCATTGTTCTGCTACCAGTCTCTTATTGCACTGTGCAAGGGCTCACTAGAAAATGAATAGGAATGTGACTCTGCTGCTGAAGATTTCTCGCCGTTGTAGTATGTTTGTATCGTTAGGCTGTGGGAAATTGTAATCAACATTTTTCACAATTTCCTGACATTTTATGGACCAAACAACTGATCAATTAATTGAGAAAAAAAATTATAAAAAAACATTGTTTTTGATTGATTGACAATGAAAATAATTAGTTGCAGCTCTATTGTCCAAATACTTCCAGACTGCACTGAATATATGTTCAGCATAGTTGTAAATTGTGGGTTTGCTGTTCAAGTCTTCATGATGAGACCATAATTGCTAAAGCAGTTGTTACAGTAAGACAGCTATTACAAAGTACAGATAGCGTAGCAATAACCAGGGGTACCCCACTTTATGACAAGTTCTTCAACCTGGAGAAACTTAATTGCATAAAATTTCCTTTACAAGGGTGACCTTGCCAAAATAAGCTTTTATTTATTTTTCAGAATTAGCAGATATGGAGGACAATCACTGTCATTTATGGTAATATACTGTATTATCTATGACCAACTTTACGATTCTCATAGGTTGTCGCAATATTATTTCATCTGGGGCGTGGGTGGGGGTATATGGAATATGAAATCTACCAAAACACTGGAAAATCCTCAAGGCACCCCTAGAGGACTGACTTGAATCTCTCCAGTTTCATCACAGCACTTTAAACTCCATCGCTTATGCTCCACTAGCCTTCCAGCACTGCTTTGCACAATGGTCCATCTGCAAACTGCTCTATGGTACTTTCATCATACTCCAATACCGCTCAATGCATTACTGCGTGCTCACTGCATTTATGTACAATTGTTCACCTGATGTCCTCCAAAATGAGAGTGGCCAAGAACTTTGTGGCGAAAGCGAATGGCTTGGACTCAGAAGATTGGCTGTTCTAGCCCCAATTTTGCTGCAGTAAAATCAGTGCAGCTGTTGGACCCTTGAATAAAGACCTGAGCCCCACATTGATCCTGGAAGGGCTTGGCCCCTGTTTCCTCTCAAACAGTAAGGCACTTTTCATTAGCTAATATAATGCTAAAATAATGTTCTAAATGCACAGTGTTGGCCAGTACTGGTTACCATCATTACTTCAAATGCTTCATTTAATGTCATACTTCTCATTGAAGTCGCCCAGTTGATTATTGGTCAGATATAATTGACTGATTACAAACAAAACTATTGGTTATTGGTTCCATGCAGTCGTGCATGAAACTTATTCTTATTACATGACAAAAATGTACATTAAATCAATGACAGAAGGGAAAATCTGCCTTGTGATTACAAGCAGGGTTTGTGAATCCAGTCCATTCATTTCTCTATAGCACTTACATAAGTGTTACGAAGCAGTTTTTAGGTCCACAGAGAAAGAATTCACGATGAGGCTCTTCTTCAGTCGGCAGCTTACCAACCAAAGGTGCTGTCAGCCATGCATTATTTATGATGCCAAAATAGCTACAATGGAGAAATTCTACGTATTTTTACGCTATATATAGAACCATGGGAAATGCACTTAGTTCTGAATCATTTATGCCTTTCATAACTTCAGGCTTACAATAAAGAAGTGTGTTTCAAAGATTGTGAATTGGTAGCTCAAGTCACTCTTAGAACTGAGGTCCAGGACTATACTGTGTGACAGTGATATAACTCCATCTTATGAGAAACTGTGAAATGACTCAATGAACTCTTTATTGCTTTATATCAAGCAGATCCAGGACCAAAGCTTTTGGTACTATAAAATGGACAGGTATCAGATGCAAGCCCTCTTGCCTTAATACGTTGTGAAGAATAATAATGGTGTGATTGCTCCTCGTAGGCAAAGTCAAAGATTAATCAATCCTGGCTTCACTGACTTCCTGGCTTCACTGTTTGAAGTATTTCAGCTATATTTTCACAAATCCGACAGACTACGTGCTATTCTTTAAAAAACATTACATGATGGAATGTTTGAATTGTTTAGAAATAAACAATTTCAATAAATTTTAATCAGAAACCAGCACCAGAGGCACCGGGTATTTATTTATTTTTTTTAAATACTGAACTCCTCAATTTTCAATGTTAAAAAAGAATGAAGTATTAGCTAATAAAAATGATGTCAATAATGTTAAAATGATAAGTCATTCTTCATTGCTCACACCTCGTCTACTACAAGTAAAAAGAGACACCAAAGCTCAACCCTCCAGAAGAGGACAACCAGTTCTAGATGGGGGTAGCAGGTTTCAGCGCTTCCAGCAAAAACTTACTGCTCACGCGAGTAAAATGAGAGGGTCCAGTTTCCATTAGGTGCATGGAATTGCCAGAATTCACAGTCTGCAAACAATATCCACCATAGGTCTACTGGTAAAAAGTTTCTCAGAATAACTTCATCTCGACTGCTGAAGTAGCTCCTCACTGTTGTTGTATGTGGCATGACAAACTCTTGGAACTTCATACAGTTTCTTGCCATTTCGAAGGTTCCTAACACAGACTGACAACAAATATCATACAAATGCCCTTCCTGCTATTTCATTTGAACTTTTGGTCTCTTCCCTAAATTACCTTAATATTGGTGGTTTTGAAGAACTGCTATTTGGATAACAGCCATATCTACATAACCAGTTAATCTATGGATGAAAAGTACCTTTATTTTTCCAAGTCTTGAGTGTGTGTGTGTGTGTCAGAGAGAGAGAGAGAGAGACTTACAAAACACTGAAAAACACAGGCAAATGGACAGTCAGATTCAGCATCATGATAGAAGTGGTTTTAATGGCTTGGTTTGGTTAAGTTTAAGTGTCTGTGAGCCTTTGCCATCTGAAAACTGCAGTGAAGTGGTATTTCTTATGCAATATGCATGACTCAAGGGTCTATTCCTTTCGCTTGTCTGTTCCCCTCACATCAATGGGAATTAAGTGGAGCAATTTTAAGCTTCAGGTCTTTGCTCAGTCTCTGTGCCACATAGCATACTATAGTCTCGCTGGAAGCCCATATTTTCTGGACAGCAATAACAGCAAATCAAACCTAAATAAATTAACTTTCATGGGTGATAGGTATGAGATGATTTTACGTTGTACATGTTATTGGGTACAAAGGACAGTTTGAATGCGTGCTAGCAGCACCTTATCATATGTGTGTGTGTGTGTGTGTGTGTGTGTGTGTGTGTGTGTGTGTGTGTGTGTGTGTGTGTGAAGCACGTTGTTTGATGTTCAAAATATTTGGCCATATATGACGGCAATTGTTACAGTAATGGTAAATTTGCTAAGAAATATGAGAAATATTGAAGCACCGCAACCATGAGCTCCAAATGAAATAAAACGGTTATTTAGCTTCTACAGAGAGAGCAATCGCTGGAGAAAAAAGGGTATCCCCATAGAATTGAATCACTCCCTATCTCAACCAGTTGCAACAAAAACAACTGTGAGATTCACAGAGCTGGTATTTATGGCAATGTTTCTGTTTTTTGACCCCTGACATTCCCCAAAAAATGAAGCTGAATGGTATTCCTATCATGAACATCAAACATCTTGACCCAATTTCATATGGCCTCATCCTTGCACTGCTGATTGAGTCACTTTATTTGCTAGGAGATTCATCATGACTTCGGCCAGAGGAGTACAATTTCTGTCAAATCAGTTAGAGTATGTACTGCTTTATCACCCAAAATGAAGTAGACAAGTACATTCTTTGGAAAAAGGTGTATTCAAAATATACAAAGAGCATTATTGACATAACCGTATAGAAATAAGTGCACAAATGGATCAAAAAATATGACCAATCATCACGGGAAAAGGCAATAGTCATCTGACTAAAATATCACATTCAGGAGCTATACTAAATTATTAAAAGACATTTGTCTCATTTTGTGAGTGAGTCACATCTTTTATTAGGTCTTGACCTTTGTCTCAAAGAGCCAGATTAATGAAGACGGTTTTCAGTCCCTTAAACAAGCCCAGCGGAAAAATACTGTCAGGCAGAAATATGACTTCAGGGACTTGACGTGATACTACTTGAACTACACAACTTAATAGCTTGTCTTCAGGCTTCTTCTTGTTTGCAGCATACTTGCTATTGCAGCATGCACGCAAAATTAATTATACAGCCCATAAATCTGTGTCGACTTATTCTCTAACCCAAGTATGAACTTTACCTGGTTTAAGCAGTGAAAATCTGACCACAGAAATGCAACCTTTTACATGGTCCCATACTCAACAAGACAATTATACAGTATATTTGCTATCCATTAGAAGAGCTGTGTCATGATTACTGCGCATGCTCGGGACTTACATCCCAAGAAAGTGAATCTGCTTGACTGAGAGTCATAATCTGATTCCATCCTCGCCAATATGACTTTGTTTTGCATTGTATTTACATATTTTAGCTACTCAGGCATCATGCTTTTTATATTAAGATATTTTCTATGCAACATCAAGGATTCAATGTGGTATTTTGGCGCTTTAGCTGAATGATATGAGGAGTGTAAACTGGTTTGCCAATAACCATAGAAAAAGAAAATAGAAAAGGAATTGCTTGGCTGTTTTTCATGGCATAGACCTACCTCCAGTATTCATAAGCAACGGACCAGACTTTACACAGTTGTTTATTTAAAGCACGAGGGACAGTCTCACTGATGGGGATGGGAGTCTTTCAATCAATTAGTGTCTGTGGGATGCATTAAATACTGAAGGGCACTTCATTGAAATGAGAAAAGGATGTTTCGGTTTATGCTTAATGTACTTTTAATGAGCCTTCACTCCACTGCCTGAAGCAACTTTGCAGGGAACTCCCATCACTCAGAGAGGTGGGCCATATAGCTGACTATGAATTATTAGTTATTGAAATAATTAATTACTCCTGCTGCTTTTGTGTGTAAGATGCATAGGACAAAGGCACTGACACTAAAATACTGCAAGGGAAAGTAAAACGTTTGACTTGACTAGCTACTGCATAAATTGACTTGGAATTCATATGCTGTAGATAATCTCAGCAGGGAAAGTAATCATATGAAAAGCTTTCGGATCAAGGTTTTCTGGTGTGTGATGAGTTCACACATTGCATTCATACATTTCGCCGCTTCTGTTGTCTGGATGGTTTTCAGAACCATGCGTCTGTCCGTTGCCGCTGATGTTTGCTGAGACAAATGACATAATGATTAGGTTCCACAAGTTTTCTGTGCAAATAAGTGTTACTTGACATTTTCTTAAATATTGGCTGCCAGGCCCATTTCAAAATATTTCAAGTGTCATGATAGCAGTTTCCATTTATCTTACATACTATTATTACTCAAAACAAGTTGTCGTAGTCAAACTAAATGCAAAGAGATGGAGTATTTATTTATTTGTGCTTTTGCCATTCTAATTTTTGAAAAAAATTACCCATTTCTTGCAACATGTTTATGAAAAGCTCATTGAAAAACCCACTGAGATCAGATAAATTATGGTAGATATTCATCCATTGCATTGCTCTTTCATCACGAAATAGCAGTTCAAAAGACTTAGCCATGTCTGAGTGCTCATCAATCGCAGTCAGGGCTAGTGTTCCATTGAAATCTCCTGTGTAAGAACGGGATGACTTTCTTCCACCAAATTCAGAGGTTTCAGTTGCAGAGGTCAACATCCGCAGAAACTTTTTCCTCCCTCTTGCTCTTGAAATTTTGGCATCATTTTTCTGTGGCTGTCCAGTGTTTCGCCGCTTGCAAATAAATCACACCAAACCCTGTCAACTTTCATTATCCAGGATGATTTTAACACACCCTTACACCCTTACACCTCTACATTAATTCAGTTGAAGTGCTTGAAAGGGATTTGTTAGAGCAGGGTGTTATCATATGTTTAAAATGTGTTTTTATTTTTAATTTTGTAACCAATAGTATTTTTCCATAGTCCCATGTGAAAATGCTTTATTCCACAGCAGACTTATAGAATGCCATTTTGGACTTGAAAATTTTTGAAATGCAATTAATGGTCATATCATATGCTTTATGTACCGTTTTTTCTTTTTGGGTTGGTATCACAAATAAGTGAAAAATAACACCAGTTCACTTTATTCACAATACCTCTTCCAGTTCCATTTTTCACCGGAGTTCCCTGTATCAGTTCAACATTCACAGCAATTATGAGAGACGTTTTTGTTATTGTCTTTACGTGACAGCTGCATTATATTCAGGATGGAAGGTCTTTGTCTGAAGGACTTGGATGAAATTGCCCTCCCTATCTTGGACTGGATAACATGACACTTGGTTGAGATGCAGATATGACCTCACAATGCACCTTCAGTCTTCTTTCGGCAAACACTATCCTGCTCCTTTTCACCTTAAAGCTGAGGCCACATTATCAGCCTTTACTATTGTCAGAAATATACTGAAGGACTTAAGCTCTGGATATTATATTTTCAGTGTGATTTCTGACCCAAGCATAGCATTACTTTGATAATGAAGGAATAATTGATTTTGTTTTGTTCATACGTGTTATTGAATGTGCAATAAAACCAACTTTTTGTTAAATCAATGTAGTTTGTTCTTAAACTATCACTTGGTCAGAAATCACACCTCAAATAATATATGCAGAACAAGAGTGCTTCAGTATATTTCATCGCTTTTAGATCACTAGAATTGCACTTTGCTGGCAATATGGTATTTCTATTACCATTTTGTCTTCTGTATGCATATGAGTTAATACCAAAATATGATAAGCAGCCATTATTGGTTCAAAAGTCCCAAACGTCCCAAAGAGTCACATTGTTTTTTTGTTGTTTTTACAACAGTCCCTTACCATTTATGTAAAATGACGAAACAATGAGATAAGTTTCATCATTAGGCCTATAAGTTATTGTTACAATAATACTTGTGAGTTTCAACGGATGATTCTCAAACTTGATCTGTTTGTGTCTTCAAGAAACTGGTTTCATTTCATGTCAAGAGGAAGCCAACATTATTCTTGAACAAAATGATTTTGTAATCCTTTAAAATGTCCTCTTATGTTTAAGGCTGTTTTTAATCAATCAAACACGAGGGAACTGAATGAGAATGGCTTTCGGGTGGTATGGGTAATTCTACCCCTGTCTCTTCAGTATTGTAAGTAACTGAAATCTCCACAGGGCATTCAAATTATTATGTCGGAATTTTTCATTGAGAGTGATAAAGGATGAAAGAAAAATTTCTGTTATCAGCTCTTCTCGATCTAAGATATTCAATACTGATCTTCTCCAAAGGGAAAAACACAGGACACGGATACAAACGGTACTCATGCAATAATAAGAGCGCACATGCTTCACTGTTGAAATGCTTCATGTGTTTGTGCTCACCTCTCTCTCTCTCTCTGTGTCACTACCAGTCCTCAGTTGTGCTTTTCAATGGCCTTCAATTGACACACACAGTTTATATTCATTGCAATATAATTACATAATTTCTCTTTCATTCTGGAATGAGAAATTGGAAACCTTTAAGATTATTGATATGAGAATTGGGAGATAATGAGTTTTTATTTTATTTTTTGAAACGACTCAAGAAAACATTTTTAATACATTTTTCCCTGCACAATCACCGTTCTCCCTCAAAAAATATGGGTACAAAAGAAGTGTTTCTTTATTGGAACCCTTGTTTAGTTCAAAGGTATTTGTCGGACAAAATGGTTCCATGTGTGTACTTTAATGCTTCTTAGACCTGTGCTACTGGGTTCCACAAAGAACTCCAAAGGGGCTCTCAGTGGATCCCAGCCAAATAACCTTTCATTTGGAGTGTGTGTGAAATACATGATACTGCTATCTCATACTGTAATCCCTGGGATTTAACAATGAAATGACATGTGCCATATCTATAACCCTGATCAGATTTCCAGTCTAGACAGACTGCAGACAGGAACAGGTATACCAAGAGCACAGGGCTGATGTTGGAACAGGTTATGCAGCTCCAGATTAGTGCATGAGGCACTGCTGTACACAAAATGCTGAGGAATTAAAATGTGAATGAATCTGAGTTGACCTCTCAGAGCAGGAAGCATAGCAGCCATCAGTGGATATGTTTCGGCTCCTCTTACAGAGAGACAGGGAGCCCTAGGGCCAGTGCAAGGCTTGTAAAGGAGGTGCATTTAAGTGCTCTACTTAAGCGTTTTCCACTCTTATACACTACATACCTGCAGGGCCACAAGTATACTTCAAACTCTAGCACACTGATCTTGAACACTTGTACCCCCTTTTATATTATTATGACTATGAACATCATGACTGTGGTGGTGGCGATAATGATGTTTATCCTCTTTTTCTTTGGATTTTTATCTTGAAAGTACAGTCTTTCCCTTTAATCGCGTTTCACTTACAAATTAAGTTTTTTTTTCATTTTTTTTTTCATTGGTACCAAGCATTGTGATGTACGCAGCATTGAATGTTGGTGACTGCAAATGCTGAAAAGGTAACCGTTAAGCATTATATTCCAGCACATATAACACGCATATAACGCACTCACACACACTTGAATGCATGCACATGTACACGAGCAAATGCATGCACACTTATGTGTTGTGCAAAGAGAGGGAGACCCCAAGCGCAGAGTGGCAGGCAAAATGACTGGTTTATTATTAGAGTTCATTGCACTAAGTCTTAACAAGCACACAAGCACAAAGAAACAATGGCTATGGAAAGGTAAAAATGCAAAAGGCAAACACGCTACAGAACTCCAGAAGGGAGAAATTAGGAAAGCTCAAAAATAGGAAGTAAACTCGCAGATATGAGGATACGCGAGCTCTGAAACGGAATTGAATTTAGATGAGGCAATTTAGAAGCGCGAATGCGCAAGCTCTCTAAGTAGAGAGAATTTAGTCTCCCAAAAGGGAGAAAACCAAACCAGCTTAGAGATATGGAAGTAAATGGTCTGAAAAACAAAGCAAAATGAACAAAGCAGGAAATAAATAGTGGCGACAGTGAAAACTAAGCCAATGGGAAGACTGAAATAGTGATTGAATAATTGGTTAGAGTGGTGGGAAACTAAGATGGCAGGCAGAGATGACGAGCTACTTCTGGCGATCGTCACACACGCAAGCACACACAAATGCGTAAAACACAGTATTCATGTTGTGAATGTATTACGCAGAAATTAAGAGGAACTTGTAAAAGCAACAGCAAATATTTACCTTTTACTGTTCATCTGAAACATTGTAATAGCTTACCCGCTATTGCTGTACGAGGAAACTTCGCTCTGCTCTAGTTGATTGCTGAAGATATCAGGTGAAGTTTAGCACTTTGAAATGGCCGTAATGCCCAGAGGCGGGCCTTCTGCAAGCGGCCCGGGCAGAGAGGCCAAGACATCATCGCTAACGTTTACAAGCCGGGCTTGTGATCAAAGCCAACGGGGCAGAGGCCAGACGCTCTAGGTGTTGACTTTCAAATGGAAGTCATCCCCTTCCTCTGCAGCCGTTGGTCTCAACCTACTCTTCTTCATGCCAGTCTGTGACTGATTTTAAACATGGTGCCCATGCCTGAGGAGTCATAAGATATGGCTTCTAAGATGTTGCAATGTAGGTCGCATTAGCTTAATCTGACACATTTATTAAACGCCAAGGGGATAAAAAAAAATATCCATACTTTGTATTCAAGTCACTAAAGCCTTTGGTTTGACATGATTTGTAAGCTAAGATACCCTTATTCTTTAAAATCTGGTTTCATGTTGCCCCGCACTATGATGTTTTTTAAAGCTTTTTCAATAATTGAATGGGGGGAAAATTGAATTTTTTATATATTTAGGACTAATCTAGTATTTGACAATTTTTTTGTCAAAAGAAATTGCATTGAAGACATTGAAAGTAAGTATCCACCTTCACTATCACTCTGTTTAATAAGCAATATACATATTGATTTCATTATAAAATATCGTATGGCATGGATAATACTTTTATCATCATTACTTATGAGAAAAGATTTACTGCACAATTGAAAGGGTTCAAAATCTGCCTGTATATACCATTAGAAGATATACATGTTACGTGTTCTGAAAATGAAGCAACATGTGGCCATTGAAAGGAAAAATACACAACAGTTTAATCAGATATGGAATGAAATAATTAATGCCCTGCAAAAATAAAATGTATTTTATTTTCTTTTTTTTTTTTTTTGATAGCCAAATTGGGGTGAATGATGTGGAGTCTTGATAGCTAGCTTTGAAGCAAAACAGGTTCACTGTGCTGATGCCATTAGTGCCAGGTTTGTCTGGAGGGCACTAGAGAAGTGTTGATGGATGAATGGGAGTGAATGGAGCTAGAAGGCTCAAAATCATTACTAACACTGGCTTATCAACAAAAAAACTGAACTGCTTATCAACAAAAAACTGAACTTTGGCGAATGTATTATTGATTGTATATCAGAACGGCAATGAAAAAATGCTAATGCCCTTTTGTCTATCAAGCATGGAGGGTGATTTTGACCGTAGAATGCTGGAATTCAGCTGATGTATTCCTTTATGGTTTTGGCAATGAAAACACAACACTCTAAATTTTGGTTTATTTTTGCTCAGGACCCGAGTAGTCCAGTTTGAGTTCTTAAGTGACCATTGGGGTCACAATGTGTACCTCGTTACACATGAATGATCATCATGTAACTCAACAGTGCGAGTTGGACTCTCATCGATCCATATTGAGTACAACATATGGGATTAAGAGTTGCGCAAGTACAGTGGTTGAAATGAAAGAGGGGCTGTCTTCCCTATATATAGGCATGATAAAAGACGCACAAAAAACATTTTTAAGTGTCATAATGCCACGTCTGTCGACTGAACAATGGAACAGGGCCCTGGGTATGCCAGAGGCGGGAGTAAGTGCCCGGCAAGTGGCTCACCGTTTTGGGCGTAGTATGTCCAGCATCAGCATGTTTTGGGTGTAGTACGTCCAACTGGGACGAGCTCTTTCATCAAGAGTACCGAGACCTCAAACCAGGCAGCAACTCCAGAATGCACTACAGGCAGAGTAGCGATAACTTCCCCAAGACAACCTAAGGCGCTTAGTCAGGTCCATGAGGAGTCATTTTACTGCCTGTGTGGATGTTCGAGGGGGTCACACCCGATACTGACTGTTGTTTTGAATTCATTTTAGAACGTGTGTTTCGTTCAGTCTTGTGATTTTTTATTTTCAGCTTGTGCTCGTTATGTTTATTGCATCTGTTTATTATTGTCCAAATCGGCCCCTTAACACATTTAATTCATCAAAGTCAACCCACCCAACATATTTGAATTGTTAAAATAAGAAAATAAATTTGAGTCACAAAATTATTTGAATCCAGACTGGTGTTGCATTTTTATTGCTTCTGAGTATATGTACAAAAATTCCATATAGTAGAAATTTTCATGAAGTAATACAGAATGCTATTAGGACTACCTAAATTGTAACTATTCAAGGAGAGTTAAATTTAATAAAATTTTGTCAATAGATACAAATCTCAGGGAATCATGGAGATTTTATTTTTTGCACTCTTGTTTGCTATTCTCTAAATACGTCTTGAAAACTCTCAAAAGTTTATTTGTGGCCTAATGGGTCACAAATTACCCAGTGAAAGTGTTCTCCATTCACAAAATTATTGTCTTCAAAGTACTTCCTCTGTGAGATTGGCTTTCTACTGACCACCTCTACCGCTGCTAAGAACTTCTACTGGGTTTTTTCATAATGCTGTGTAGCCCGAAGTGAAAATTAGCTGTAATGGCTGAGCAGGATGACTTCTTTGAAGAACATACAGACTAACACAGGGCCATGACACTGACGAATCCAAGGTTTTCTTTGACGTGTCATTGACAATAAAGTTTATATTGATATTTAAAAAGCAGATTTGTCCCTAAGGAGGAGCAGCCATCCTACTGACAATATATCATTACTATTACCACCATTAATATTATTTTTTTTCAGTAACAAAATGCAAAACATATCTAATATTAGCCTATTGGAGTTGTTATATAGAACTGATGAAATTCACTCACATTTCTGAGGTACAAAACAGACACTGACATAAATATACACAGTAAATCCCATATTTTTCTCACACGGTGTAAAAGGAACACATTTCCGAATGGCTGATGTTATCTGAAAAGGATTAAACCCATGAATGGCACTGGGCCTGATGCGCAAATCATAGTAGCCTGCATTATAAATCAAAATGTTGTTGTAAAAAGGGATAAAATCATCCCAGATGAAATGAATTAGCAAAGAGGGACCTAGCCTCCCACGGCCCTCCTCCTCTCTCCGTTTGATCTTGACGCCACAAAATTGATCCAAGGTGATGAATTTGTAATCAGTCATGATGAATGCAGGCGAGGGAAGGAAACGAAAGGTTTCTGTCAAGTTTACCCTCCCTGGGCAACAAAACGCGTTTAATTTGAGCCATTACAATACATGTGCCTCATAAGGCCCTGAATGAAGAAAATAAGTCAACTGCTATGTTTAACTTATATTGGAACAGATGCAGCTTCATGAACAGTACAAAGCGGAGGAAGTGTTGCAGTATAGCTTATGGCTACTTGAGCCCTATGGGTGGACAAAGGGCAGATCTTATGTTAAACTATTACGATAATGAAGAGGGGAGTAATGACTGAAAGAGAGATTTCCCAGGTTTGTGCCAATGGTCTGCACAGCAAACCAGAAACATGTGCAGGGTGTAAAGGTATGGAATATAACACCATAGCTTGCCTCTTCATCACATGTTTTGCACTAAATCATTAGCATGCTTTTGTAAAACATGGAGTATATCTGCTAACAGAGGGAAAAGAATATTGAGCTTCAGTTTGAAATTCCATGCCATTTACACACACCTTCCCTAACACACGTACATGCAGAAACATGCAAAACAGTCACAATCTCATATGGACATGAAAATACATGCACAAATGTATGCTTCCATGCAAAGAGGAAAAACTTCGCAATATGTTGAAAAACCCCAGTGATTTCTTGTAATTTTGCTAAACAGTGTCTTCTGGGTTTCAAAAAAGGTGAGTACAGTGTATGTCCTGTAATTTGGGTCAGAGGACATTATTGAGAGAACTAAATGGTAACGTAATGATTTTGCTTCATAAGTATGCCTTATTTTCCTTCATGATGACTGTTCCACCTCTGCACTTAAAACAGGATTCAGAAACTGTGATAATCGCTTTATAACGAATGGATGCAAAAACATTGTCAAGATTAACCATCTAGTTCATGGGTCCTTTTATACGACAGGAAGGGGAAAACTGTTGCCTACAAAAACTGGTAATGAGTACTGGCTGAAGTCAAGTGAAAAGTCTAATGTATATATTTTAAACTTCTGTAATGTAATAAATGACTGACCGAGTGCTTGTTAGAAAAAGTACACTTGACTGTGACAGGAGTCAACTTTTAAACCTCGACAAGTCAAGAAATTCTCATTCAAACTGTATATGTGCAATTATATAAATTATATAGTTTCATCTATGTTTTATGGTTTTAATTATAATGAATAATTGTTATGGAAAAATAGGAAGATTTTCAAGTTCTTTTTTCATCATTCATTTGGATTATTACAGCCGTTTTCTATACAATTACTTACACAATCAGTTTTTTTTTTCAAACTGTATAGTACTGGATTAAAATATGTTTAAATAACTTATTACAAGTGCGTGCTGAATATTTTTATAGCTTATAGACAAAAATCCTGAGAACGCATTGTTGACTACACAAATGTCCTGAAAGAGGATGTGACCTAAACACAATTGAAACTTATTGGCACAACTAGCAGTTAAATCTTACGTGAAGGCTCTTTTAAGAGACACATGGTGATCAGTGTTGGTTCGTCAAATTGACATCACACATTTAAGTTACTTCGTGTTAAAACTGGAGAATTCAGTGAAGTACAGTGTTATACATGTGCCTTACTGTGTCACTATGTATCAATGTATTCTGCAATTTAGTATTATCAGACCAAACCTTATCTGAGAAATTATATCACACCATGGTGGTTGACTTTTAAAGTACAAAAATGATAAAATCCCAGAAAAAGTCATTTCTTTGTGAACTTTAAAAACAAATGTTAATTTAATCCAGCCTGATATTTGAAAAAGTATAACAAATGAGAAACAGATAAACAAGCTATTGAATGATAGAATACATAGGTGACAAGATATGGAATTTCCTTTTGGGATATGGACATAGATTACAAGTTTTTTTTTTTTTTTTTTTTGGTATTTCATGCAATATTTTTTGAGAGGATCATTTTAAAACCTTTCAGAACCTGACCATGAAACCAACATCAGCAATGAAGTATTTTAGTGTTTGAAACATTTAGTAACCGTACACTTCTCAAGAGTAATTCTTTCCCAACCCACACCACAGGCATGATTGTACAATCTCTCAATTTTGAAATGTACCATTTACCATGTCATTTGAGTAGCCGATTTCCTCTTTGCATAGGAATGTGGAACATCGTTGCCTTTGTTTAGACGAAGCCTCAGGCCACAAACTTACAAAGAAATAAAGCAAAATTAATGTAGAAATACTTGTTTTATGTATGTAGATAGCAAGTTTTCATCAATCCTTACAACAGTCAGAATGTACACTAACCCTCATTGTTGGAGTGATTCAGATCAGTTTCGTCTTCTTGACAGAGATGCGAAGTAGGTTATGACAGGCCGTACTCACTGGACCCTAATTCAGCAGTTTAATCGAGTCAAATTGCCCGAAACAGTTTCATGTCTAATATTATGTGTTAGAATCAATGGAGCGTTCACTACAGTCACCACTAACATTTGGAATTCAAAACTGTTCCTGCACCATTTATTGTGGCACTCAGGGGTATTGGTAGGCCTGTTTGAGCCAAAATGGTCTTCAGCCCCTTGGTCTGATCCCCCAAATGATGTGCATTACCAATTTTAATCTGCAATAGCTGTGGAAGAACATGCCACTCCCCAAAAAAGCTTAGACCCCTATTTGTAAATTTCTAGTGATGCCGCCGATGAGATCATAATACAACTACAAACTACTAGCCATGATTCTGGAGGCAGTGTCGATAGAAACAAAGTGGTATAATCCATCTCATGTTATATAGCTTACATGTCATCAGCTGAGAATTAACTTGGTCTATCTGCATTTTTGTGAATATTTAAGATATTCTGTCATAATGATGTTTAAGTTTACTCGGTCTATTTTAGGTTATCACCTTGCTTAGATATGCACTCAGTTTATTTCAGAGGTCAATATTAGAAGGGTCTATTTTCAAATTTGCCACTTCAAGTTTTAAGTTGGTCTATCTGCAATTAACCAATGATATTAGAGGGATCACATCACGTGACCTCAGGCCTCAGAGACAAAATGGCTGCCAAGAAGAAATTTAGTGAAGCAGAGTTGAGAGAAATTGCAGCATTTCCTTATTTAGGTGAGTGCTTCGAGAAGTCAGATTGAACAGAGTTTTATTTACTGAAACTTAAATGACTTGCTGAAAAATTATGTTTTGTCAAGTTAGTCATGTAAATTGAGTTCAAGGTTACCTTTTCTATGCAAATCAAAGTGAAAAATAATGACCCTAAGGCTTCAATCAATCAGAGAAACTGGCACAGTCAAAAATGTACATTGTTTATATACTTAAAATTTGTTCACTGTTATAATGTTCATATTTTGTTGATGTGAGTTCATTCACACGTGAATGTTTTTATCATTACTAGGTCATGTTGAAAAAGGCCTAAGTATTCCTTTTTTACTGTGACAGTGTTTAAAAGTTGTTTCATAAGTATTATTAGTTAATAAACATTGGGGTTTCTTTAAAATGCAGTTTTAAGAGATTGTTAATTCATTTCCTTGTTTTTAAAAACCTGTAATCTGTATGGAGACCAAAGTTACACTGGTTTTTTTATGAGTTCTAAAGTTACAATAGTCTATCTGCAAAACTGGGTTCCCAGAATTCAATGTTGCCAGACGAATAGGGGGAATGTAAATTAGCCCAGTTTAGTCCTGTCAGATTCTAAATGTTTTGGGCAAAAAAAACTTTTAATTCGGAGAAACCCGGAGGTGATATTTCTAATACCAAATCTTTAATCGCAATTTTCTTGAAAACACAAAAATGGCAGATAGACTGAGTTAATCCTCGGCCGAAGATGTATTGATAACATTCTGGGACACAAGTCATTAATAAAGCTAAATAGGTGCTCGATTCAGGTGTTTCGCTTTGCCTAACAGGACAATGTCAGTAGCCAAGAAAAATGGACTAAAGGTTTTCATTTCTGCTAAAAGGCCATTTCTGTATACTGTTGCGCGAAATCATACAATTAGTCTAAATTGAATCTGTTTGTATGATTTTTGTTTACTGAGCTTGAATATGTGAAAATGGTGAATGAATGCGGGATGCTTTTATTATCTAATCAAGAGTACAGAAGAATAGAATGTATTGGATTCATTTGTTAAGCAGTTATTTTTCTTCCTTATACGTATGATCATTACAATCTACCTAATCTTGCATGCTTTCAGTAGCTGTGCATATGATGGCAACCAACTTTCTAAAAGTATACATATACAGTAAATATCTTTATCATCTCCCACTGGCATTTTGCTCAGCTTGTGTTCAAAGGCAAGGCACAGCATTACTTCCATTATGATCCAAAAACATTGAGCCTAGTTTTCATCATAAACATGTTCCAGCTTCATGCACTCTTGCAGCGAATTACTGTTAACATCAGACAGATGGTGCTCAGTCCACCATGTGCGTTTGAAGGAGCCAAAATGCAGACTTCTCCTCAAGACAATTATATTCAACGGATTCTTTAATTTGCATTAAAAACCCATTTTAAAATGTCAACTGCTTTTTGCACACATTATGCCATAATAAGCAGCCCAAACAACTCTGTTTAAATAAACAAAAAACAACAACAAAAAAAAAAACCACTGAAATAAAACTGTGATTCAGTGGAAACAATTGTGAGTTATTTAACAGAAAGTTGTCAAACCCAAAAGATAAACCATTCCAAAGATCTCTTTCTGTTCCAAGCTGTTGAAAATTGTAACATTAGTTCCTTGTGTTCTCTGCGAAGACCATGTTACACTATTTTCATTGTCATGTTTCATATTTTTGGAGAAGGAGAAATGGACATTGGATCTTCAACAAGCTTTAGCAGTAGTAAACACAGTCTGTGTCATAGGACTGCTCCAGGCAGATTTCTCTGCAATTATTTTCATGAACTTAGATATGGAGCAAGTCTATTTAACCTTATAGAGAACTGTGAAATGGCATGTGTGTGATTCTTGGATGTGAACATCTGTTACGACTCCAAGCACTCATCTTCAACTAATATTTACAGTTGTTTAAAAAAAAAAAAAGAAAATAATACTGTGTGTGCTACAGATTTATTGGAAGTTACTGCATCAAAAAGAGAAGGATTGTTTCAGAAATGTAATGGCGCATATACAGGAACATTACAACACAACAAATTCAATTCAATTTGCCCAGAATTATAATCTCTGCAGGTCAGATGAAGATAATCCTTTTTGTTGGAATTTTATTGCCTGGCTCATTAAATTACTTTTGTTTGGAAGAAAAAAAATGTTAAATAGTCACCACGGTTATGAGCTCTCTCTGTGATAGGAGGAGTAACCTAAAAAAACAGAAAGTGCATTGCATGTAGTGTCAAGGACAGCTCTTTCATAAGACCATAAATTCACATGGATAAATCATGTGCACACCCCTTTCTCAAAGCAATTTTTATATACTTATGCCAGAATTTATACTCGGAAAAATGAATATAATATTTTAGAATATTACTGACACCATTATAAAATCTTTCACAATTTGGGCTATTCTTTTTTTTACTATTCAGTTCCTTTAGAAGTGTTGTAATGGTGGTGCAGGAAGCAATTTGTTTCTCTGATTGTTTTCTTTTTTCTTTAATGATAATTATTGACAGAAATATTAACCTCTTAAACTCACCGCAGCAAAATACCTACAACGCCACGCTAATTAAGTAGCAATATAGTCATATTACACATCAAATGAAACAGGAGAGCCTCTGCTACAAGCACATAAGTCATTTTTACATACACCAAGCACAACTCAAACGCCAAGCATATTAATGTTCAAATATCAAAATCCGAGTAGCGTCAGAAAATCAACCCTCTCTCCACATTTCCATGTCTCCCTCTCTGATACTTCATGCAACACAAACAGAGATATACTCTATTCATTTTGGGTATGTCATTTTCAAACAGAAACCTAAAAAAGAGGCTGGGGCTTAAGAGGTCTCTGCACCCTCTTCTTCCCCCATAGTGAGACATCTCTCTTCATTTCCTACACACTGCATACTGCATGCTAAAATCCTAAGGGTATTGGTTGTCTACGTTCTCCCAACAAATACTCAGTGTGACCAACTTTGGTGTGACCTTTCAAAGAAATCTTGCTGAATTAAAATAAATGCATTCGGATCTCATTTCCCATTCAATCTATGTTGCCATGGCAATGACCAAATGCATATTATATGCATGCATAAGCTTCAGAACCTCGGAGCGGGAAACAGAAATGTGTTTGACTTAAAATGCTAATTTTACATTTTTAATATGAGGCTTTTCAGCATAGGCTGCAGTGTAAGTGACCTTGGAGAGTGAGCAGAAAATTCAGCCACTCTTTGCTAAAAAACCATCTCTGGTTCCACTTTATGATTTGATTTATTCATAGCGCAGTGATGCCCGGTGCTTCTGTTACAGAAGACATTTTGTGAATTTAAGCTTTTGAGTGCAGATTTGTGAAATGGTCCTTGCAAGGCTTTCCCTGCCTTTTCTATTTTTACCCTCCCAGTGAATATATAGGAAATATAATGCCCCAAATAAGTGCAAACTGTTAAAAAGAGCTGATATCTATCGAATGTAGCATCATGCGGTCTTCAAAAGATTTTGGATTAATATAGAAAGGGCTACTCAACAAATAGATTATAATACAGCTATATGAAAAAATTCAAAAAGATTTTGTAAACTAAAATAGGGGAGATGCCATTTTGTAGCAGTGACTTCCAATACTTTAGGAGGTTAATCAATTTCATGGTTGACTAGGACAAGTCTTGGGTTACCGCATGTTATTCTAGGTAAGATAATGGAAGATTAGGTCTAAATTGGATCTGTGAAGTCAGCTGGAAGACTCATGGTTTCTTTCTCATAGAAATATGTGGGACTGCAAAGCTGAGGCAGTGTGTTGTTTTAATTCTCAAGCTCTGATCTGGACCAGCTCCCCACTTTCTCTCTGAACCAATCAGAATGGTCTCACTGTCGACATGGAGGCTCACAGAGAATGGCACTTAACATAGTGCAGATTGTGCACATGATGAAATCATCATTGTTAAACACTACCAAAGGACATATTTTCCCATGGGACAAAACCAAAAACAAAAAAGTGTGTCTTAAAGAAAAACCACCATGGCACTCTTTGTCCAAGTGGAAAAGACATAAAAATTCTTTGATAAATGAGCTGGAAAGAGCCAACCAATTGAACTCATTTGTACTGTGTTAGAGTGGAATTAACTCTGGATTGAGTCAGAATAGCTTGAATCTTGCCAATATTTCTGTATTCTGGGGACTGGGGAAAGAAACAAATGAACAATAAATTTAGAAGTAGGACCTGCAGATTTGGCCTCCTAATGAAATCCCTGTTATTGATGGTCGTAGACACAGTAATGCCTTAATGTTTTTCATTTGACTACAAGACTCCCTTCTGACGGCGGTCAAACTGTTCAAAGTGTGGGACTGCTGATGAACGCATTCAAATTAAACCAAACCATGCCAGTGTAGAGGCGTGAACTGGCACCAGTGTAGGTAACAGGAGGAGTAAGGTTAGCCCACCAGCGAACCTAAAAGCCATTACTTCTAATGGGTCTTATGGTCTGCTCGATCAAGTTTTCCTTTGCTTGGGCGAGGGGTTTTGAGAGAGTTGTTCAATGGGGGGGAGGGAGGGGGTCAATGAATTCAACTTTGAAGTCAACCGCTGACTCCCTTGATTTAGCGTAATGCTTCGTCCCCCTGTCCTTCTGGAGGGCCAATCATGGGGAGTGTCGACACTGGTACCATTCCACAAGCCGCGAATGACTGCTCCCATCACCGACATCTCGGACCGGGGGGCTATGTTCTGAAGGGCTCTTTGTGAGGAGGATTGAAAGGTCAAGTTATCTTAACCTACGTTTGCTAGCCAAACACAGGGGAAGTGGGCTTTTAACGTCAAAAGTAGGGTGAGAGTTTTCTGTGAGAGAAACTTGTGAAGTCCGGGAAGTTCTTTGGCAGAGTAGGCATGTCACATAGACAAATTTATAAGGAATGCTACCAAACTCCCTTATGCTCTGACAAAAAAAGACATTACTTATTTCCTTCCAGACTGTCAGATGACACAGACATGGCCTATACCGAATTCAAATTTCATTAATGTTTTGCCAACTTCAGGAAATAATAAAAAAAAATCATTCTCGGATGCAAAGCTAAATACATTATAATAGTCATTTCAATACTTAAGTCTGCAGTTAGGCCCCTTGCACTTAAGGTAAAAGAGTTGCACATGTATTACATGCCTAGTACATGACCTCATATGAATCACGAAATTGAGGAAAATCAATATGAATCAAATTAGTCTAATAGGTCTGCTGAGAATGAGCAAAATCATTTTCCCATCAGAGTTCATTTTAGATTAATTACTACCTTTTTGTTGGACGTTGCTAAAGTTCTTGGCATTCAAAACTTCAGACATCCCTGGTATACATCATTTGCAAATTACGTCGTGCCTAATATAAGACATTAGGCCTAATCATTCCAACATGTTCAATTTGAAGAAAAATTGACAAGCCAAGCAAAGTGTACCCAATAGTCCCTTCATCTTTTTTAGGCCTGGTTTATTATTTGGTTATTTGTTTGACTGCTAATTTCAGCCAAAATACAGCATTGCATTACAAATACACATGTCCCTTTCGAAATACTCAGAAAAGAATGCATGTCAAGCTATGGCCCTCTTAACATTACAAAGTCATTGCATTACCATTATACTGGAATTATTTTCACTCTTTACAACTGTTTTTTTTTTGTTTTGTTTTTTCTTTTTGGAAATTTACATATGCTGGAACCATCAACCTTCTGATTCCCAAACAAACACCTGGGCCTGAGGTTAGCAGGCCATAAAATCAGTTACAACGCTTGGTGGTTAAGTTGTGCTTTCTCAGGCAAGTAAAAAATTAATATGGACCAAGCCTAAAATGTTAAGCTTTTACTGGTGTTAACAACAAATCATGAAATTAGCAAAAATTAAACAAGTAGATAAAGTAATTTAGTTTGGGATAGCTTTTACCTTTGATTTTTTTCATGTTTAAGCTTAGTCTGTAAACCTGCAGATAGATTTTTATAGAAAGTGGACAGTGTAGTTCCACTCAGTGTTGATGGCTTCACAAATTTGTTGAGCAATTGAAAAATATTTACTGGTTTGCTGTTGGACCAAATATTCTTTATCAGGTTCAAATATGGTCTCTGAAACCTCGTCCTACATGCTTTGCTGTGGTAGAGATGCGCATTTGGCTCATTTCATTTGCCCAGAAGTGTATGTGATATGATTCAGTAGAAGGACGGGATCTTGCAATCCCTAGTGTTTCTGCACCACAGCTGTCTTCCATGGGAGTTATTTGGAGATGACCACCAGGTGACGTTGCGACCATTAAGACACATCATCAGTTGTGTACCTCAGCATTACTGGGCGTTTCGGCCTTTCATCACAACACCTCCTCTCGCTGAGGCTGGCCCACCACAAGCTGATCTGACCTAGGTGTGTATCCTATGGTTAGCTGGTTGCCTTGGCAGCCCAAACAACGTCTTTCATTTTCATCCGCAGCTAGTGACTGCTCCTTTCAGTGGTGTTAGCCAGTTCTGTGATTGCTTCTATGCAGGCCTGCCCTCTGAATCCTACTTCCTTGAGGAGTTTTGCTATAGAACTGGCTACAAAACCCCCAGACCCCACCTCAACTGGATGTACTTACACATTTCGGCTTCAGTCCTCTGCTTCGGCAGGTAGGGTGGAGTACTGCAGCTTCTTATGCACCAAAGCTTTATCAGCATCATCCTTCCAAGGGACTGTCAGGTTGATGATGTGGGCATGTTGGCAGGAGTTGGACTAGAGGATCAGCTCTGGTCGCAGGGTGATCATTCTGATCTCCGATGGGAAGATGAGTTTCTGGCATAGGTCCAAAAATCGCATTTCCCAGTCCCTGCTGCATTAAGTGGGCCTAAATCGAGAGGTGAGGGGTTAGCCTTCAGTTTTCCCCTTCCTGTATGAGGGATGGGGATTGTCAGAACGCTGCCTGGTTGGAAGGCTATAGGGCATAGATAGCTACTCTCTTGCAGTCAAGTTTGGCAGCAGAGCACATCAAGCTCTTGATTGTGTTGCCAGGTGTACTGCATTGAGTTAGGCTGGTCGTGCAGCTGACTATAATGTGCTTGAGGGTTGCTGTAGCTGCACACTGGGGACAAACTGGATCCTCTTCAAACCAGGCATTACACCCTACTTTACTGAAAATTACAATACTGAGTGGAATGTCATAAACTTAACATTATAATGCAGATTAGAGGGGTTTTAACCTAGCATTATAATGCTGATGTATTAATCACTACATTATCCCATAAATGCTTAAAAATTGGAGAAAAACAGCCATGTCTACATGTTTGATATTACACACATATAATACAGCTTTCTAGCATTGTGATTGGTCAGATTCTGAGGGTTGCATTAGTAACATTGCCAATCCTGCTGGAAAATGTTAACCATCCCTAGCGTAAGCTTCTAGTTGGCGGTCTATTTTGGTCAAAGGAATAAATAGCTTGCTAGCTAGCATGCTAATGCTTTTTGTCATTAAAGTAAATATGCATAAATAGGATAAATGGGATCTCTAATTTTTGAGCCTGAGATATTGAAGTTCTGGAACTCGAGTACGAATTTACTGAAATTACTGCTCTGGTTTTAAAACATAAATTTGATATCTCGGGCTCACTCATTAGAGATCCTCTATTTAATACATTGGAGAAGTGAAGTTCTAGTACTAAAACTTAAACTCCCAAAACATGTACAACCTCCATTCTGAAATAGTTGGGATGAAGTGTAAATTGTGGATAAAATCAAAATGCAATGACTTTCAGATCACGAGTCAATAAGTTATTTACAATAGAGGATAGATGACATTTCAAATTTTTACATTTTTATCCATAAAATTAGCATATTTCAAATATTCTGTCTGCAATAGGTCTAAAAAAAGTTGGGACACAGGCAAAAAAGGACTGAAAAAGCTATTAATATATAACAGAATCAGCTGAAAGAACATTTAGCAAGTAATTGCATTAACTGGCATCAGGTGTGTAACATGATTTGCTATAAAAGGGATGTCTAAGAGAGGCTGAGTCTCTCAGCAGCAACGATGACCAGAGGCTCTCCAACCCGTGAAGCCTTGCATATAAAAAAAATGTGTACTACTTTAAAAACAATGTTCCTCAACATCAAATTACAAAGGCTTTGAAGGTCTCATCATCGACAGTGCATAATATCATCAAAAGATTCAGAGAAACTGGAAAAATCGCTGTGGGTAAGGGACAAGGCCAAAGACCTTTGCTGGATGCCTATGATCTTCGGGCCCTCAGACGCTGCTGCATCACTCACCGGCATGATTCTGTCATTTACATTACTAAATGGGCCCAGGAATACTTCAAGAAACCACTGTCTGTAAACACAGTTCACCGTGCCATCCACAGATGCCACCTAAAACTCTGTCATGCAAAAAGGAAGCCATTGTTGAGCATGATTCAGAAGCGCCGCCATGTTCTATGGGCTGAGGCTAATTTAAAATTGACTGTCGCAAAGTGGCAAAGTATCCCGTGGTCAGATGAGTCCAAATTTGACATTCTTGTTGGAAATCATGGGCGTTGTGTCCTCCGGGCTAAAGAGGAGAAAGACCACCCCTCCTGTTCTCTGCATTCAGTTTAAAAGCTAGCATCTCTGATGGTAAGGGGATGCATTAGTGCATATGGTGTGGGACACTTGCATGTTTTAAAATGCACCATGAATGCTGAAAGGTATATAAAGGTTTTAGAGCAGCATATGCTCCCATTCAGACAACATCTATTCCAGGGAAGACCTTGTGTATTTCAGCAGGACAATGCAAAACCACACAGAACAGCTATTACAACAGCATGGCTTAATAGTAGAAAAGTCTGTGTGCTGAACTGGCCTGCATGCAGTCCTGATTTCTCACCGATTGAGAATATTTGGCACATAATTAAATTAAAAGTCCGTCAAAGGAGACCCAAAACTCTATGAGCTGAAAGCCTGTATTAAATAAGGGTGGGATCAAATTCCAATGGCTAGACTCAAGAAACTTGTCTCCTCAATGCCGAGATGCCTCCACTCTGTGTTAAAAAGAAGAGGGGATGCTACACCATGGTAAACAGGCCCCTGTCCCAACTTTTTTGACGCCTGTAGCAGCCATCAAATTTGAAATGAGCTAATTTTGTGGATAAAATTGTAAAATTTCTCAGTTTCAACATTTGCTATGTTATCTCTGTTCAATTGTGTATAAAATACTGGCAGATGTGATTTGGAAGTCATTGCGTTTTGAGTTTATTCACAATTTACACTTTCGGAATTCATCAGTGTATAAGAGTGCTGAATAGAAGGCAGCTGGTAGAATTCACTTTCCAGCAAAAAAGCTACTCTAGATTTTAGACAAAAGTGATGGGATGACAGGCAAGTCATTCAGGAGAGTATGTTCACACTATTGGTCGGTGCTGATAAGGGCATTTCAAGAACATGATTTTTGAAAATCTCTTTTACCAAAGTGATTTTTATGTTTATTGCATTTTTATAATAAGGGATGCGCCCATTCAATAGCAAAAGGATAAAACCCATAACTGCCCCCTCCCCCCCCAAAAAAAAAGGCAAGGCAATGAAAGGGTCAGCAAACAGTCCTCTGGTCTGGCACCAGCTACTGAAAAGAAAAACAAAGTTCAACATCGCAGATCTTCACTAACTCATTTGACGCGCGGTCAAATCCCCTGTTGTTTTCAAAGGTAATTAGCTTTTTTTTCATGTCATTTCCAAAAGTGCAGTTATTCTTTTCATAAAATGAACTAGAATAACAAGATTTCCAGCTGCCCATGAGGTCATTGCTTGCAGAGGCCAGGATTACTGAGCTAAAGGAACCCTGGGAAGCATATATTGATCCAGTCTGACAGTAGCTGCCACATTAAGCTTCCTATTCAAAGGCTCAAAGCTGTTATCTTGCATATTTCCCACTATCTTTTAAGGGCATCAACATCGCTCTGCATTGTATGAGGTTTATTGTCACCTAATTAGCTCATTGCAGCCTAGCGCCAGATCACTTTAGGCTGCTAATATCAGCTTAAAGATCATATGTAGTGGATTTCAGGTTAATGCACTCACTCACAAGCCCTACAAAGACTGATCGCGCACATTTTGTACGCCATATTGGCGCCCATACAATCCTGTTTGAAATGCTTCAGGGCCGTTCACAAGCCATTCAGCGCAGCCTCGATGCAGCTAAAACTAGGGCACTTCACATCTTCACAGTATTGTGCAGTTCGAGCCTCTGACAAATGAATAATATCTTATTTGCTTGAAATGTTTGCAATCACAGCCACGCTATTTGCCAGATTTCATCCACTCTATTTGAAATCATAATAAATTGCAGCATCACAGACCATGTTTTTCAGCTGAATTAATGTTTGGCAAATGACAAGATCTGAGACTGTAAAATATTCACACGAGTGGACATGATTGCAATGTAGTGCAGCCTCCATGTTTGCATCCAACATGATAAACAATCACACCAGAGTGCTAATAAGACCGATGGAGTCACTGGAGTACAACAGGGCAGTGAGTGCCCACAGACTGGAAGTCCCCACCACCAACAGCTGGAATGACTCATTTAGACTGTAAAAAAAACTGGGACAAGTTTTGTGACACCTGCCATTGATTTTCTTCATGCTAAGTGAAAATTATGAAGAAAGAGTAGTTTTCAGGGGCTGCTATGTTTTACAGCGTGGAAACAGAGCCAGTATTTCATACAGCTATCATCAGCTTAGGTCAAGATCTGCAGGCAAAACCTTTCAGCGCATTCAGGATGATTGATATATTTGTTTTGCTCCAGTTATTGGCCATGCTATAGGTTTTGTGCTTACTGAAGATAAATCTCACCCTCGACATACTGAATGCAGTGATGTCACCTGCCCCTGTTTCTTACAGAAAATATTCTGTAAGCTAATTAAAATCTTAACACACAGAAAGACAATTGGATAGACAAAAGCTCCTACAGTATGTACGTTTCGAGGACGTATTATTGAATTTTGCAAAGTTCATCAGACTGCCACTGACTTGAATGTCTCTATGACTAACAGTGAACCAGATCTGATGGCATTG
Organism: Gymnothorax reevesii; assembly: GCA_029721435.1. Taxonomy (NCBI): domain Eukaryota; kingdom Metazoa; phylum Chordata; class Actinopteri; order Anguilliformes; family Muraenidae; genus Gymnothorax; species Gymnothorax reevesii. Next base: position 95,929,410 of record CM056579.1, on the reverse strand, counting down.
ATTAATTCTTTGTACGTTGTACATCGACAAAGGCTTCAATAAAAAAATGAAAACTTTGATTGTGACTAAAAACAACATAGCATATGCTTTGATTGCAACAGAACATCAAGCGAATCAGCGGCATAATATGTTTGCGCATAAATCGGAAAAGGGTGAACATTCCCCGATAAGCATGTTGAGGAAATTCAGACCCATTTCAAATCTATTTGTTCAAAAACTGCTCCATTTGCTGAACAGCTGTTCATGTGAAACAGCAAATTAAAACATGAAGGTTCACTTCAGACACTTAGATATACGAGCAATCAACAGAAGAATTATTCCTGTGATTGAGTGCGAACCCTTTAGAGTATAAACCCAGCGTAAATACTCTCACAGATTCTATGCGATGCCACTTCAAGGTACCTGCCTTGAATCATTACAAAAGGACAACAAATCAATAATACTTTACCAATAATTCATTGCAATATATTCAGCAAGTATTCAGCTGTCATAGCAGAACAACAAAGCAGAATCAAGTTTCAATGGGAGTAAATTGTGGGCATTCTTGTTCTCTCCAATCTTTAATAAAAATAAATATAAATTAGATCTAAATATAAATAAATATTTATTACGATCCTGAGCTTGGGGAGTGCAAGAACAGCCAAAAGTTTGTTGGATTCTTTGCTACCGATGGCCAGTCGGCTCAGTGCTGGATGTTCACCTTGGTAACAATAGTGCTAACATGAGTCAACAGCACATTACTCTCTGTGAGAGACCATTATGCTGCCATGCCTCCCAATACAGAGACAATCATCGAAATATATTAATTTTTCTTTGTATTTACTTTTTTAATCCCTCTGGGCAGCAATTATACAATCAAAGGGCATCTCCATGGTAGTCTATTAAGTGACAAATTGAATTAGCCTGCCATGCTACACTAAGAACACAAGGCAGCTTTTCCACTGCCAGGGGTGTTTCAGAGGATCTTGCCAGAATCAGTAGTTTTGTCAGATTAATTTCATGCAGCGTGGCTGAATAGCTAAGGCCAGGGCTCACTGCGTTTGCTCAAGTACAGATGCACGGCACTTTAAGTATCTATTCACAAAGCAGAAATATTAATGGATTCTACCCCCAGGCTTTTTTTTAACTGCTTACTGATATTTAAAGGGCTTCTCTGAGATCCACGCGGGCTAATTTACATTTAAAACCAAACCACTTAAAGGGCACTTGATGCTACATGCTAACCTTATGAAGACAATGAATATAAGTCGATGGAAAAGGTGCTGATTAGCTTTTTAGCCTTGGTCCATTGACTTATATTAATTTTCATCATAAAGTTAGCATGTAGCATGAAGTGTTCCTTTAATTTGATTGCTGTGAATGTTCCATTGTGCCCTTTATTTTATCACGGCCGAACAATATTAAGAAGAAAATAAGTCATGTGACAGAGGCTGATCTTGTGAAAGTGGGGTCTGCAATTTTTATCTATGTTAAGATGAAAAATTCTGGAGCAATAAAACTAAAAGTAAAGCATTTGGTTAATCTGTGAAATACGTAGCTTTTAATATAAGAGTCTCAAACTCCATTCCTGCTGGGCCATTGCATCTGGGGACTTCTGGCTTTCCCCAGCGCTTAAGTTATTAATTTAAGTAAATGATAAGCCAACGAGTCCCTATGCCTAATTTAAGTGGCACCAAATCGAGAACTGTTGACACTACAACCCTGGATGACTGAAGTTTGTGTCCTTTGTCCCAACAGAAAGAGTGTTGCTTTCAATAATGTCTGTAACAATATGCACACATGGGCTTGCATGGATAGATTCATATGGCCCATTCATAGTTTCCAGTTGAGCCTTTGAGGTATGAGATCACAAACATGTGACCAGAACATTCTTTACGCTGATGTAACAGTCTCTACTGGTAAATCAAAGCCACAGCGTTCTAAAGCGCTGACTTACAATTAAAAGAATAAATAAATGAATAACATTTCAAAAATCCTACTCTTCAAAGGCTTGCATATAAGGTGGCAGCACATTGAGTCCTGAGACTGTTTAAGCACTGCTGGCCGATTTGAGGCAGCTTGCTCTGTTTTCTTCTGGGCACAGATGGCTGTGCTTCACCCAGAGGAAATACAGGCGAACTGAGCTTTTTTTTTTTGCACAGGGTCATAGTTCCAGGCTGTCATGCTGGAAGCCTGGTCCATCAGTCCCACAGACCCAGAACTGACGCTGCTCACTTTCACACCAAATTTAACGAGATAAAAATCATACACGCACAATTAAAGCAGTCACTCATACGCTTACTGTACACAACACGCATACAAAAACAGATGCACACAAAGTCTTGCAAATGCCCACACATATACTGTCTGCACCCACACACACGCACATATACACAAAAATGCAAACAGGCGCACATACAAACATGTTCAAAGACACACACACACACACACACACACACACACATACATACACACACCCGTTCCTCAAGTCATCAAGTAAATTGTTCACATCCAATAACTTGTAGAACTTTGTAGAAGGTAAATGTCTTGAGCACAAAAATGTTGCAGTAAAATTATATCAAACTTTCAGAAAAGATTCCTGGACGACCTGATTAAATTTTGGTCCTAATTGGATCAACGTCAAGGTTATTAAAGTTACCGAGAAATAAAAATGTTTTAAAACGTCTCCCTTGGAGAAAGTGCTGGGCTCCATTTGTTTTATTTTGCTCGTCTTTGGTTTTATTTATTTCAGCAAACAAGAATTTTGAAATCACGAGTTAGCTATGAATGTTGGTGCAGATATCTGAATCAAACTCCAACACATACTTTAGCTTGTCATTTAGCCCTTCATGCGACAACACCCAACAAAAGCTGACAAATACCATGTATCATTCTGCAGACGAGCTTCTAAAATGATGTCGGATTAATCCAAAAGATTGCCTGAACATAATCCTCCCAGACGTCTGAACGTTCCATGGGGTGTAAGCTATCCAAACACAAAGAACAAAAAAGAGACAGTAGAGAGATGAGTTCAGTTAAAGTGTAGACATTTCCAGGTTTACCAGACGAGCCCCCTTTATCGTTATAGAGAACCTAATATGTGCCAACTGTAACCGAATACACTCTTAAGACATGCCTGGAAGTTTTTCGTCTGCTTATAATGAAAAGGTGCAATTCTACAGTGGGTTAACATTATTCTTGTCAGACACACACAAATAAACAGATGTGTTCAGTCTAAGATCCATGTGAAGATTCCTTCATGCTCAAAAGTCACATTATATCCCATCATCAGACTGCCATTTATCACATAATTAGTGACATTGGTTCCCTTTATCCACTCAATTTACTCAGTCATTAACCCAATGAGCAGGAGGGCAGGGATACAACCCGAATGGTTCACCACTCCATCGTAGGGATAGTGCACCATTTACTCACACCAATGGACCACTTAGTGTCAAGTTAGTGTAAGGCTTTGTACTGTGAGAGGAAATCTGAGTGCCACAGGAAACAAGCTGGCATCAGACTGGATTCGAAAGCACAAACTTTTGGTAGTAAAGTCACAGCGCAACACACTGGTCCATTGTTCTTTCCTTAGCACAAGGTCTTGGTTTGCAAATTGCAAAAACAGAATCAAGTTATAGGCTCACAGCACAATATCCAATAACTTTCCCGACAACAGCTAATTTATGAGCATTACTGATTGCTCTCGATTTAACAGCTTGAATTTATCCACATCTAAATCCAGTTTTGCTGATTGATACTGTGTTGTATTTGCTGCTGTTGGGCCTGAATTTTTATCCTAAGCTGCCAGCAGGAGGCAGTATGCAATCAGCTCCCATGGCAGTGCAGCCCTGATTGACTGGAACGCCAGAATTCGAACAAGGCCCATGATAAAATCTTCTCATCGAGTATGGAGAAGCACACAGCATCAATGTACCTCCCTTCAACTCAAAGCATAAAAAGCAATTGCTACAGGTGCTATATTTCTGATTCATACACTCTCGCATACTCAGTTGATATTCTGTTCACAAATCATGAGAACAATGCTACATGTATCCCATATGAAGCATATCTGGGAAACATCTGGAAGTTAGGAAGACAAACGGCGAGGAACCCTTGAGGACAGCAAGAAATATGGCTTTAAGTTAACGACCAGGGGCACCTTTCGTAAGCTTCACTGAATTTACTCAACTATCACTCAACATTTCTATTTATACCACACCAATTCTACTCTTAGTGTGGGTCTTGCTCTGATGTCCCGCCCCATTGAGATCCCCTTTTTCTTCCCCTATACGTTTTCTGTCCTGCTTCTCTACTGCCCTTTTGCCCCAAATCAAGACTCTCATGGGCTGAAGACTGCTGAGTTTCTTTACTGCTAATAAGTAAAGGCAGGGAAGTGCAATGACTATCTGGTCAATCAGAAGCTCTAATCGTTCAGCTAATGGACAGAAGGGGGAGGAAACTAGGGCTGGTTATGGATTTGGATTTGAGGGCAAATCATGATGTTCTACTGGAACCTCAAGAGGACTCAATGGCACCTTCATGGCTTCAAGGATAGATATCATAAACTACCCCACTATGGTATGTAAAGAAAAAATGCTTGCATACAATTCTAAAAAGCACTTGAAAGTACCTGGACCCAACTGTGGTTCATGCCAAAGACAGTCCTTAGCTATCTGTCAGACAACTGGATTTCATCCAGGGTGAATCTGTTGCATTCAGCATCCATTCCTGTGTTCCCTGAATTAATTTCAATCAGTTTTCGTAACAGTGTACATATTACAATAACAGCTCTATTCATCTCAATAAACCAATCTATGTTGTAGCTGAGGCATGGTCTTAGCTTGTTCATTGAATGTGAGCAGCAGAGTCAAAGCTGATGTCCACTGGCGAGCTCAAGCAAGTGGTCTTGACTTTGCAGGAGGGAAAGGAGTGTATTCGTCAAAGTGGAAACCCCTCCATTAAAAGTGCTGCATAAGGGCAATTGTTGTCATGATGACAGCATACTTCAACATCGCTCCCTCTGATACCGCCGGTTGGCTGAGACACCGACCTTTGCTGGTAAACAAAACCGGCCCAATTTAAGCTGTCTCCATGGAAGTGCCCCACACACAGCTACCCCACCCACCACTCACTCGCTGACCCACATGCCCAGTCTAAATTTGGGCAAGGGTCCAGAGTGTGCAATGGGCCATAAGAAAGAGGACTAGGATTAATTTGTTCAGGGCACTTTGTTTCATAAAGAAGGCAGGCCCCAGGTGGAACATTATTGTAGAGGTACCTATATAATTATTAAGTAATGCCCTTTTAGTTTATCTTGGCTATTTTGAGTGCCCAATCATTGTTTATAATCTCTGCCTTCAGTTTTATCTCTGAACTGTATAGAGTACGCAATGGAACTGCACAAATATGAAGGATCTGATAGCATATGGAATTACCTCGTTACGTATTTAAAGGAGAGACCAAAAGGATTCCACATTGACCCAAAAACCCACTCTAAGCAATGTTTTGTGCGCGTTTTGCCTCAAAGTAAATTCCAAATGAAGGCATATCCGATTGGAGGGGCAAACAGATTCACAAATATATCTACTTTACTTATACTTTAATTGTTTTCTGTCTGATTTCAGAGATGAGCTATAGAGATATAAACATTCTATGGGGCTATCCACACCAAATGAGTCAAGACCTCAAAAATGAATAATAAACACTTGCCCCCAGCTGGTAAAACACATTTGGTGTGAACAGCCCCTGATGGCGCATGATGTCATGCCACTTCTAGAAACTGGAAGAGTTCTTGAAAGTTGACCATTGTTTAAAAAAAAAAAAGTGGAGGTACATTAATTCATGTATGCACTGGTAAATATGCACTGAATTATAATAATCAGTGTCATAACAATGCTCAAGAAGAGTTCTTGAAAGTTGACTTTTGTTTAAAAAAGAAAAAAAGTGGAGGTACATTAATTCATGTATGCACTGGTAAATATGCACTGAATTATAATAAGTGTCATAACAATGCCCAATGTGGCTCTTTAGTGTCATTATGCAGAATATGTACTCTAAGGCAGGGGCTAAAATATACTGAAACCCCAATATTTCCATCTCAGCTTTTGTTCCTGTTATCCTCAGAAGGCCAAAAATAATTATATGATCCCCGTTTAAATGATGACATACATGGTTTTGTTTCACTGAAGTAAATCATCTAATTATGAATTTACTGCTTGTATCTGCACTCATTAATGTAGTTTATTCAGTGGCTCCTCTCATTTACAAGTATTATATTTAAATATATGAAGTAGCCACAACCTTTCCAAGTGTATTTTTGTTTGCGTTCACTGGACTACAATAGCTTCAGGGCATGCACTAATTAACAATTCAACAAAGAGGATTATGGGTGATCTATGCAAATTAATGCATTTAGGACAACATCCAAACCCCAAGTGTTTTAACCTAGTCGTATGCTATATTTTACCCTTTAAATATTTTTCTTCATCTGTGTTCTGTCAATCACAGCTGCCCAATTAAAACAAGGATTAGCAAAATAAATTAATTCCACTCCAATGGTGAAATCACATATCAAACTGATGGTTAGCATGTCCATGTTTTTTTGGGGATAGCCTGAGGGGCCTTGTTAAATAACAAGAGTCTTGCTTATACAAGTGGTAGCACAGCTTGTATAAGACTATTTTTAGTTTTGAAGTTTTAATGACGTAGATATTCTTCACATATAGTACAATTAAGGATGCATTTACAGAACCTTTTAGCATTGATAGCCAAAAATTACAGTCAGCAATTAAATGGATTGTGACTGAAAGTAAATAAAGCACTACGGAAACTTCCATCTGACAGATAAGTCGTGAAAATGTATATATTTGAATTTATTTCCAAATATCCATAATATATGTGAACTATACGTAAATATCATTCTGGTGCAAATATATTTTTAATATTGAGAACATAAAGAATATATATTGTTTTTAAAATATATTTAAACGAACAATTTTAATATTTGCTTATATGGTAAAAATATAATCAAATAAATATATTTAATAAATATATACATTTTGTGTATGGGTTACAAATATATTGCACTATTTCACAGGAAATTTTATATATTGCAAAATTTGCAAGTGGCTATAATGAATACAGTACAGCAGAGTTTGAGATTCCAGTCTAGATTGTTGGAAGTACGTAATAAGTTTTTGCTGTTCGAGACCAAATTTTTGATGCAATCACTGTCGTACCCTCGGTGCAGCTAACAAAAAACTAAGGGTAAAATTTAACATTTTTCACATTTATAGTTGAAACATTACGACTGCGATTCAATATATGGTGCACATCTCATAAAAAATAAGTATCTGATTGTTTACTCCTTAAACTGAATTGAGCAAAAACCTTAAATTTGGTAATATTGGTATGAAATGCTTTTTTTATTGTTTTGTTTTATATACTGTATTTTCCAATATTTGTAAATTTCATCTGAAAATAAAACACCTAGTGTTGTGTATGGTTCCATTGATTAACAATGATGTTGGCTCCATTTTCCATGAGTACAGAATTGAGAGATTTTGAGTAACAAACCGCAGAGTTGTGATCCCCATGCAGTCTCAAATTAACAGGTGTAGAACCACAATAGAAAGGCATCTTGGCAGTGAACAGGACAGCCAGAGTATTCAAGTGCAGCAAGGACACCGAGTTTTGATACCAGAGGTTATCATCAATGGCCACATTAAAAGAAAAGAAAAAAAAAACGATATTGTAAAATCTTGAGATTTCATAAGACGTGGCCTCAGTGAGACTCTGGTGATCTGCTTCAAATCCAGATCCGCTAATAGTCGCTTCTCCTGCTTGAAATGCGATAGGGAACCATGTCCCCCCAGGCCTCTGGAGCTTTTTACTTGACAGTCTTTGCTTTTATGCTTTCTGAAAGGGGGGGAACATAATGCGCTATATTTCAACAAGGCTTTTTCTACAAATGATGTCAGTTGCTTTGCTGAAACCGAACTCTCGGAACGCAGGTATCTACTTGGAGAAATAGTCCTTTCTTTTTCAGTTTTTTTTTTAATAAAAAAAGAGTAATCCTTGCCAAAGGGTCTTTGGGCATACAAAACTCTCTCTGTATGACAACACAAGTCCATTGGATGCAGTTCATTCACCCTCCCCCCCATCTGTTCACAAGACATTTATCATCAGCCAAATCATTTCTACTCATCAAAGAGCTACAAATTCCAGCTATATCACATTACTGCTCTCTCTTTATATAAACATGTTTTCAAATTAAATTGGGCTGCTGTGGTTAATAGGGACAAAGTGATAAGAGCTGGGTATTTCCACAATATGAAACCACTGCCATGCCCACAATGGTAATGTAACTGTCTCATTACACTTTTATTTTCTTATCACATCATGCATAAATATTTAAACACATTCATATATTCAACAAAAAAGTCAATTTAACAAAGCATTACAAAACACTGGCTACTAAGAACTGAAGTCAAAATAAATGCAGTGTCCACAGTTTAAAATGAGTGGTAACCATTTTTAGCATGACCACCTCATGTAAGTACTTTGAAGCAACCCAATTTTGCGGACATGTGGGTAGTCCAATGATTTTAGTGCCATTGATGTCCCACTGAAATGAGATTTTAAAATATCCCTGTAAAGTTAAAGGTCCAGTACTACATATTTTACAATAGTATTACAATAGTTTTGCACTTAAATGTCCAATACGACAGACTGAATACATTTCTAGATGAACAGCCAAAAGTATTTATTATTTGGACAGCATCTAAAAATTTGCATTTTGAGGCACAAAAAAAAGTTAAGTTCAACGTCAATGGAATATTGTGCACATATATGTTCCTGACCGTAACTTTTATGATAACCAAAGATTCCACATATGCCTGCATTTGATATGTTTGTATCATTTAAATAACTAACCCAAAGCCTTCCGCACCCTCAGCAGTCATCCTTATGGCAACTTCTCATGTTGATGTACCGCTGTAAGATTACTCTCCTGAAGTGGATGGATTAGGCCAGACCTGTGCCCGTCTATCCCCTGCTTGGTTACTCAACTCAGAAGCTCTTCAAGCGCTCCCATTGAAGTTGTCTCATTTGCCAGAGAATGCACAGGCTAATGTAACAAGGCTTATTGAGAAACATTTGTCATTGTTTTCAGATATCCCCTCGAGAACCACCATACTGGAACATGACATTGATGTGGGTGGTCATAAACCTATCAAACAGAATGCATATCGTGTTAACCCTTCAAAGCGGTCTGTTATGAAAAAGGAAGTTGAGTATCTTCTAGAAAATGGTCTTCCTGTTCTCCTTGTCTGTTGGTGCTCATGTCTGATGGCACCTCTCGCTTTTGTACTGACTATCGCAAACTTAATGGTGTGACAAAATCTGACTCCTTTCCCTCTTCCACGAGTGGAGGATTGCATTGATAGAATAGGAACTGTTAAGTTTGTCACAAAGCTTGTTTTATTAAAAGGCTACTGGCAGGTTCCTTTCACTGAACATGCTTAGGAGTTGTCGGCATTTGTCACTCCAGATACCTTTCTGCAGTACACAGTAATGCCATTCGGAATGAAGAATGCACCTGCTACATTTCAAAGGCTAATGAGCAAAGTTCTGGCTGGTATTGATAATTGTGAAGCTTCTCAATGATGTTTTAGTTTATTCTGCTACCTAGGAACATCATCTCAGCACATTAAAGAGTGTCTTTTTATGCCGCCAAGAAGCTTCTTTAACCCTGAACCTTGAGAAGTGCGAGTTTGGCCATGGAACCATTAAATATATAGGGAAAAAGGTGGGTTAGGGGTTTGTTTGTCCTGTGGATGGTAAGGTTGAAGCTATTAATGGCTTCCCTATCCCCAAGACCAGAAGGGAACTCAGTCATTTTCTTGGAATGCCTGGGTATTACAGAAGTTTCTGTTGAATTTTTTCGTCCGTCGTTTTGCCTCTCACTAACCTCCTACGCGCCTCTCAAAAATTCACATAGTCTCCTGACTGTTAGTATGCTTTTGATTCTGTCAAAAGTCTGCTATGTAATGCCCCAGTTTTGTCTGCTCTTGATTACATGAAGCCGTTTATGTTGGAGGTGGAGGCCAGTGGCACTAGAGCTGTATTATTTTAGGAGGACAAGTTTTGAATTGCCCACCCAATTTGTTAATTTTCAAAGAAATTAAATTGATATCAGTTCAATTACAGCACCATTGAAAAGGAAGCCCTGGTACTCTTATTAGCTCTACAGCATTTTGAAGTGTATCTAGGGTCTAGTCCAGGACCCATCCTAGTCTATACTGACCATAACCCAATTGTTTTCCTTCAAGGCATGTGCAATGCTAATCAGTGCCTCATGCGTTGGTCCTTAATCATTCAAGGATTTAACCTGAGGGTTGTCCACAAAAGTGGGTCCAAAAACATCGTAGCTGATGCACTATCACAATCGTACTCTTAGTAGAAAACCTGGGAGCACAGGTTTCTCTTAAGGGTGGGGGTGTTATGACCTCTGCCCTAGTATTAGTTTTGCCTGGGCCTTTATTGAATGTTTCCACTTCCGGGGGCAGGGTGATACTTTTATACGGTCGCCGCTTGCACTCCTGTGGGAGACTAGTTCTTCAGCCTTTTGCAATTAGCGTTCCTGTACTGTGAGTATCTTTGCTTCTGACCTATGATTCTTGCCTTGCCCTGTGTTTGGTTTGTTTGGATTGTTGTGGTTGACCCTTAGCTTGTTGCATTTTGACTTTGATTTTTGCTTTTGCCCTTCTATCTGGTTGTTTGGTTGATCCCCGGTTTTGACTTTGATTCGCTTGCCTGACTACTCGCTTGTCTCGCCCTTTCGGTTACTGGTGGTTCGGTTACTCTGGTTAGAGTGTTCTCTGCTGGATTTCATGATCCTTCCATGGGGAATCTTCTTTATTGTTTTGCTTTGTTATTTTCCCTTTGTTATTTTTGGAGGTGACTCTGGGTGGAAACTTTCCGTAGGGGGTACAGGATTCGCTCGCTCAGTCTTCACTTTTGGACTGAGTGTTCTGGAGTTACGTGCTTAAAAGCCGCCCCGTGCCTGGTAAGCCTTCAAAGACCAGCGGTCGGTTTAAGTTAGCTCTGGTTAGGCAGTGTAGAGACCGGGGTTCTGTTCAGCTGCAGTTTCTGTTTGTGTTTGTCTCAGTTTTCTCTTCCTGTGCTTCCCTCATTTATCTACCTGTAGCCGCCCTGCCTAGACCGGGTCGTAACACATATGTACACAATAGTTTTGCACTTAAATGTCCAATATGACAGTCTGAAAACATTTCAAGATGAACAGCCAAAAGTATTATTTGGACAGCATTTATAAATCTGCAATTTGAGGCACAAAACAGTTCATAAGTTCAATGTCCATGGGATGTTGTGCACATATGTTCCTGACAGTAACTTTTATAATAACCAAAGGTTCCATATCTGCCTACATTTGATATGTTTGTATCATTTAAATAACTATGGCTCAGGTTTTGTTTCCAACACATACACACGCGTGCGAGTGTACAAACAGTGCACACAAAAAGTATTCATGGACAACGGCAGTCAACGATCTGGAAGGCATGTACCCAAAGGTAATGATACTCTGACTCAGAGGTGATGCTTCAGAGTTTTAAAGTTTTGACTAGACAAATGCTGTCAGTAGACAACAAGAGGACATGTGCCCAAAATAAGGGCATTCCCTCATAGGCAAAATTCATAGTTACCCTCATGGTGGTATGACAGGGAAAGGCTTGAGCAGAGAATGAACTGGTGAATTACTCTGGGCTCCAGTAATGTTCACAGTGAATTTTACCCTATTTCCATAGGAATGGTTTACCTTGGCCTTTTGAATTTTTGATAAAGTGGAGTTTGGTCTTAAGGTGGTGCTACAGGAATGGTCATACTGTCACCCGAAAGATAGAATTGCTCTTTTATGCACCAAGACATTCACATTAAAGTTGATCTAATTCTCATTAGAACAATCTAACTGAGGCCATTGCATTTGTAAATGTAGTTCCGCCTATTTAAAATAAAATGTCTAGCCTGGTGGTGCGACAAGGAAGGTCCTCGGGACATCAACGCCACCTCTGGACATCAGTAACAATTATAGTAGGTTTGATATAATTTCAAACAATACTGTCTGAGTTACATTCGGTAATGTTACATTTGGCCAAATGGTGATGGCACAGAAAACAATAGAACCACCACAATCAATTATTTCCTTGTTTCTGCACCAGGAAAGCCGAAAGCAGACAAGTGAAAAGATTGGACTGGAGATGGCGCTACAGCAAGGGTTATAGAAAGACCAGCTGCAATAACATATTCACTGTGCATCACAAAAAAAAAAAAAAAAAAAATCATAACAAGTGTGACATGATTCCCAGCAAAAATTGGCCCTAATTGCTCATGGAAATGTAACGTTTAACCTGGTGGTGGTACTAGAGGAAAGGTCATAGGGTCGCACAAATCAGTAAGGTCCGTCCTCTATGATCTATCCTCTATGATGATAAATTAACAAAAAGTTTCATACAATTCGCATTACTATCAAGTTGTTGCAATAAAAAAAAGCATTTGGATTGGGTGCCGACATTGATAACAGCCTATCCCAGTGAAGCAGAGACAACCACAATAACTTTTTGAGTCATTGCACTCGGAAGTGTACAGTTTGAGGGTCCCAGAAAACAATGGAGCATGTCCTTTATGCACTAAGAATAAAGCAAAAAGTTTCCAGAGATTCCCGTGAAAGTTGTTTCAGTTATTGGGCCACCACGATGGATCAGAACCGCCGACAGAAGCGACAACGGCAAAAGCGTATATTTGAAGGATGTTGTTCCTCATGAAAAGTTTCACATATGTTGCACATCAATAGTATGGATCATACACACGGTAAATGGTCAAGGCCTAAAGGTGGCGAAACAGGCTTCCGACATGATGAGTTTTGCACCTCTTCTTCGCAAGTGGGCTGTACTCTGCCAAAAAAAAAAAAAAAATAAATAAATAAGCGAAAAACTGACGCTCATTCTATGTGTTGATGAAATTACTCATATAGGCTACATTTTTTGAAGATCCAGAAAATTTCAATTTCCCATGTTAACTTAAAGAGTGTCATTTTGACCCATATTGCGAGTAATCGTAGCCTATGTAATCCTCTTTTTTCTCCTGACGTTTCCGAGCAATAACTGAACTTACAGTTTATACGCGTTCTAAACAAGTTTCTTGAGAACAGCGTAGAATATTGTTACACAATACAACATAATAAAGCGATATAACATTGCCAGTGGGTTATTTCGACTCATGGTGCGTAATAAGAGTTAATCAAAAATACTTTTACAGCAATATTGATGAAGCGCATCTGTATATTCAAAGCCTTTCTAAAGAGACAGCTGACAGAACTTTGTCATTTTTCATGTGCTCATAATCTATGATTGTACACAGAGCAATAAGAATAGTTTTTTTTATTCTATGGGCGGTCTCAGAGTGCGGAAATTGGATTACTTGTAAGATCCTCAAAAAAATAAAATAAAATCTAAGATCACACCTTAATGATTCAAGGTTTTCGTGAATCAGGCCAAATTTTTTGGAGAATACAGTGAAACTTCGAGACCTAAACTGCTAAACACATGGCTCGCTGATGCCTAAGTCACTTTTCCTTTCGGTATGTCAAAGTGTGCTGGGCTTGACTGCTCAACGGGGATAGGATTGTCGTCTTTCCAATTTCGTCCCTCAAGCAGAAGTATAAGTGCCAGGATGTTCTATTGATCCGAATCTGTCGGGGAAATAAAGCGTTTAAAGACGAGTCAAAGCGAGTGGAAACAGAGCAAGATTTAAACAAACCCCAGCTCTCGAATCAATCCTTATAAAGCACTGGGCGTCTTAATTAGTTTCGGGGTCAGTCTTAAAGGATAATCTCTTTCTCCCCGTGATCCGTAATCATCATGCTTGTCGACAGTAAATCGAATAAAACAATACGCAGGTCACAAGAACATCATAGAAATTCGAAAACTTCCCAGATGCCCATCGTGATTTTTTAAGCGAGTATAGCCTCCAGAAATGGCTCTCACAAACTCCGCAGCATTTTCACCCGGGATAAGAAAAGAATTATCTAAACCTAGTTGGACTGGCTTTTTCATAGCAGGGGAGGTTTTTTTTTTAGACAACTATCTTCGGGTTTAGTGCAGAATGCATGTATGCTTCATTAATTTTGCTTGAGGGGTTTGCCCGAGTTTGCTCAAGGTCTGCAACAATGAAAGTGGCTTGTTATTGGCCGCTGAGGCAGTCGTCTGCTCATGTCCGGTAATTGCTGGCAGTGAACAACCAGACTCAATTGGAGATGACACTGAACCATTATTAGAAAATGAAATGCTGTTTTTGCAATTATGTTAGTTTAGCCGAGTGCATCGAATCGTCCCTGCGAATCTCATGAAAAAGTTAATCTGTCCATGGCAGCGTAACTTCTACAAAACTACCCTGCGAGGACCGTCTTTTGTTGGGGATAATTTCATTTTAACGAAATTAAACTGTGCATTTGTCGTCTTAAATTAGTTCTGAGCTGAGTGGTTGAAAGTTACAAACATCCGAACTATTTTGACTTTCAAGCAAACATTGATCAAGCAGGTAGGTTATTTAACCGACCAAATTCAATGTTCAAAACTGAGAATTTTACAATGTGATTACGAGGCCAATGACATGCTGCATTTATCAAATTATTTTTATGACATTAATAAAATTCTATGTTATCATCAAGGACAATGTAATTTCTTTCTTGAAACATATCAGTCAGAAATACGAAGCGCAAGGAATCCAAAACTAACACATCAGCAATGAGTGCGCATCCAGACAAAATAAAATCAGCTAAACGATTTTGCCTGGTTCAGAGGGTGATTGTCTCCTATATCAATGCAGTAATTCTGGAAAGCTCCACCAAATTCAACTTTCCGACTAAAAAAAAAGATAGAAAAAAAAGTGTTTCTGTGAAAATTTGTATTCGCATTGGAAGAAGTTGAGAGGTTCGGAAATAAAATCATTCTACGATTGTTATTTCTCGGGCGTTATAAAGTTGTCAAAGCCCATAAAGATAGCAGCGGCATGTTTTTGCCGCTAAAAATGTAAACGGAGCTGAGCCATTGAGCTGTAATAAAGCATTTCAATCAGCCGCCTACCTGCAAGAGGCTTGATGTTAATGCCAGACGGCAGTCGATAGCTGCCACAGAAAACTTTCTCAGCCTTTGCTGGTAATTGGTGACCTTGGACCTCCTCTCACATGTCCAAAGTGGGTGGAGAGCTAACCATTCAGCCCGTAGCCTTATCCCTCCAAACTTTGAAACTTGACCTATGCTCACATCATTCACACTCGCACCGAAGAGCAGAACATTCATTGAGCACCGTTCACTGTCTCAAGTATCACCCTCAGTATAAGTTCGATCATCTGCGATTGAACATTTGAAAAGGGAACGATTTGGAACATCTATGCCAAATAATTTTGTCGAAAGTTTCCTTAGCAGATTAGGCTACACATGCATGCTACTGGGAAATATGACATACCTCATTTGTAAATAAACGATGATTAAGGTTTTGAGTGACAATGTGCAGTATGGCAACTGTTCTGGTAGGCCTATATCAAAAATTTACCGCACATTTCATTGGGTAGCAAGTCCTTCAATCAACGACAAGCGTATATTTTATAGTTTGTGGGGGAGTCTTAATACAAATGGATTTGCCGATTAAGCGTCTGAAATGGCAGGCAGAAAAATCAATCAGCAAAAAAAGACAGTTGAACTTGAAGCTGAATATCCACTATATATATAATCCCAATCAACTGACAGCGGACATAGAAGACACATCAAGAGCCCGCATGCAATTCAGGAACAGTTGTTGGAGCTTGCCTGCTTCCTGCTCTCAGAGAAGCAAACCGCCTCCCTGTGACAGACAGTATTTGCCCAATGAGTCAATTTGTCTCCAGTGATGGAAAATAATCGCAAAGCAAACAAATTATCTCCGGGAGATTGAACTCAGCCCCGCCCCCTCGCGCGTTCTGCTGAGGCTGGAGCGTCAGATGGCCTCGCAGCCTGTTTCACCGCAGACCCTTGAAAATGGTATGGCAATGGAGAATCAAGGGAAGACAGGGTTTAAAATGGAAACTTCTAAATTATATATGAATGCACCTTATGAGAGGTTAGATATAGTGAACTCTTACAGTAAGTGACTTTACAGTGTAGGGAGTGTAAAATGCGGCTGATAGATCATTTCTCAAATAGACCTCCGGTCTAGCCATAAAACTAGTAGTGAATAAAATGGTATTTTCCTCTGGAGGCACAAAAATCCTCCTAAAATGTAATAAAAGCTGAAAAAGAACAAAGAACGAGATTTGCATTTCCTTAATTCAGTATCATTCTTCACTTGTCTCTAATCACAGTGTATGCGTTTGGCAAGCTAGTTTAGTTGAGGAAGAAAGTGACAGATATTATCTTCGCAGAACACTGAAACGTATTTCTAAGCATTTTTGAGAGTCTGAGAGCGAAGGCAACACAGGAAAATCAAACGTGACTCGCCATTAATAAGACGGCAGCCACCACTTCCATTAAAACAGCCTCACCAGCCACTCTAGCACATCCGATTTAACCTTATGAATTTCAGGTAAAATAGTTAAGTGCCGTTAGACTATATCACTCGGCCAGCTATGGCACAAAAAAAGACAAATAATGGTTTAAGATATAATAATGATGGAGAAGCAGAATTTGAAATCAATCGGATTTGCGCATTTCACACGCAATAATATTTAAAGCACACATCTGGAGGAGAAGCAATACGAAATTGAAGTGTAGAGGGCTTTATACTTCACACATCAGCACAAAAATCTCTGCTCGGGTAGTGGGTCAATTAATCCCATAGTGCTGTGTTCTTTGCCTGGCTGTGCAGTAACCAAGAACTTAAAATGATGCCCCCTGCCTCTGAACTTGGAAGTTCAATTCTGAAATGGAAAAGAATAATGGCTCCCCTATTGAAAGCTCCTGATTCTTGGGTAAAAGATGTTCTGCATTACAACAATCTCATGCAAGCCTGATCACATTCCCACTTGTTAAAGGATGAGTCATCATGAGTTAAATTTTTCTGCAACCTGCATGTATAAATTTGTTTCTGTCCCATGAGTGAGATAATAAATTAATTTCTCTCATGGTCTTAGTGAATTCTGGTGCAATCTTTTGGCCGCTTTCATTGCCTCAAAGCACTACATAACTTAGGTTTGACTTAGTGTGCAAAGTATTGCTTGTGAAAGTCCCTAACAATTCTCAAATTACTAAATAAAAATGGCGTTTCTTAGATTTCAGTCCTTGGACCCACTTCAGTCTTATTATGCCGAGGAGTGTTCTTTTGGATTGAGAAAGGTAAGAGCTGTCGGAAAGGTGACACAGAAAGCAAGAACTAGAAAGCTTGAGGAATTCTGTGAGGAGAAAAGAAAAAATGAAGAATTCCGCGGTTATAGAAGCGCACAGGAAAGTGAGGCTTTTGAGCCAAGAAATTGGAATAGGCTGAATTAACAGCTGGGAATGGTAAAGGGCTTGGTGCACAACACTTGTAAGTACAGTATTAGACCAACAGGGCCGCTGCTGACCAAACTGGGGCCCTGAGCAAGATTTTCTTGAGAATCGGTACTCATAATTGCACAGTAATAAAGAGACTGGGGAAAAATGGCATCCATGGGAGAGCTGAAAGGTGAAAACCACTGCTGACCAAAAAGAGAAAGACAAGAAGAGAAAAAAAAAATCATCTCTCATTTGCCAAATGACGTCTTGATGACTCCAAAAGACTTTTGGGATAATATTCTGTGGAAGGAGGAGTCAAAAGTGGAACTTTTTGGGAGACATGGGTCCTGTTACATATGGTATAACGCTAACATAACATTCCACAATAAGAACTTCATAACAACAGTCAAACACGATGGTGGTACCATGATGGTCTGGCGCTGCTCCAGGACTAGGGTGTTTTGCCATAATTCTTAATTGATAGAACTACGAATTTGCTCTCTATTATAAAATCCTTATGGAGAATGTCCAGCCATCCACTTGTGACCTTAAGATGATGCACAGTTGGGTTATACAGCAGGACAATGTTTTTGAGGCACATATGCAAGCCTACCTCTGAATGGCTCAAAGAACCAAATTCAAGGGTTTAGAGTGGCAAGTCCTTACTTGAATCCAGATAATATGTTGTGGCATGACCTCAAACAGGAAATTCATGCTCGATAACCCTCCAGTGTGGCTGAATTTAAACAATTCTGCGAAGAAATCCTCCAGCGCGATGTAAATAACTCATTGCCAGTTTTTGCAAATGTTTGATTGCAACAAGCAATTAGATTGAGAGGGGCAATTATTTTTCACATGGGCGATATTGAGTCTTAACTCTCTAACTTGAATAAATGAAATGACCATTTTAAGTTTGCATATTGTGTTTACTTGATGTTTATTCAGACTGTCTTTGTCTTAAATTGAAATTACCTGGGTGATCTGACACATTTAATTGGACAAAAAAGCGAAGATAGAAGAAATCAGGAATCAGGAAAATACAACCCCTATTCCGAAATAGTTGGGACCAAGTGGAAATTGTGAATAAAATCAGAAAGCAATGACTTTCAGATCACATGAGCCAATATGTTATTTACAGTAGAACATAGATGACATTTCAAACTTTGAAACTGAGACATTTCACATTTTTATCCACAAAATGAGCTCAATTTAAATGGCTGCAACAGGTCTCAAAAAAGTTGGGACACAGGCAAAAAAAGATCTGAAAAGGCAATTAATATATAAGGCTAAGAGAACATTTAGCAAGTGTTATGGCCCCAATTTGTTCTTACATCTATAACACAACAGCAACAGCAAGGGATGACAGACATAATTTAAAACTTAAACACATTTAATTAAACAGACAAAGACTAATAACAACTAACTAACTGACCAAGATTGAATACATAAAAAAAACCAGAAATAATTACAGTCCCTTTTTGTGGGGTGGCTTGGTGATGTCCTGGATGAAGAAAACAAAGGCAAAAATCCACAAAAGAAACTTCACAGGTCTTGAACTGAAATGACAGGTCTGGTCACATGTATCCTTCTTCTTGCAATTTCTCCTACTACTTTACTGTCTCAATTCTTTTCCTTATATACTCTTTTGCAGACCCCACCCACATTTAGACCTCTTTTTTTTACTTTTCGGGGACTTGCCCCAGACATGTCCAGGACATGTCTAAACATAGCTCCAGTCTGAGCTGAATAAAAAAAAAGGTAAATACTGCCATCCAGTGGCCTATATTCACATTACACAAGTAATTACATTAACTGTCATCAGGTGTGTAACATGATTGGCTATGAAAGGGATGTCTTAGGCTACATTCAGACAGCAGGCAAATGTGGCCCAAATCTGATTTTTTTCGTACGTAACTTGTAGGTGGCATGAACAGCAAGAAGGTTGTGGGTTCGAATCCGGCCTGGGGCCTTTCTGTTTGGAGTTTGTATGTTCTCCCCGTGTTTGCGTGGATTTTCTCCAGGTACTCCGGTTTCCTCCCACAGTCCAAAGACATGCAAAAACATTAAATTGCCCTATGAGTGTGAGAGTGACTGTTTTGTGCACCCTGCAATGGATTGGCAAGCTGTTCAGGGTGGGTCCTGCCTTTGCCCTTAGTCAGCTGGGATAGGCTCCAGCTCGCCCTGCAACCCTAGTGAGGAATAAGCGGGTATAGAAAATGGATGGATGTGACTTGTATCCGATCTGTTAAAGAAAGTTTGAACAGCACAAATCCGATTTTTTAAAATCCGACCCAGGCCACTTTAATTTGTGGTCCTAAATCTGATATGTATCTGATATTTGGCAATGCGATTGCTGTCTGAACGGCCAGGTCGCATTTATCCGACCTTTAGGTCTTTGAAATGTGACAAACGTCACAAATCTGCATCCCACAATTTGCATCCCAAATTGTGAATCATGACCTGCTGTTTGAACTTAGCCTTAGAGAGGCTGAGTCTCTCAGAAGTAAAGATGGCCAGAGGCTCTCCAACTCGTGGTGGCTTGCGTAAAAAAATAGTGGAATACTTTAAAAACAATGTTCCTCAACATCAAATTGCAAAGGCTTTGAAGGTCTCATCATCGACAGCGCATAACATCATCAAAAGATTCAGAGAAACTGGAAAAATCTCTGTGCATAAGGTCTAGGACCTTTACTGAATGCCTGTGATCTTTGGGCTCTCAGATGCCACTGCATCACGGACCGGCATGATTCTGTCATTGACATTACTAAATGGGCCAAGGAATACTTAAAGAAACCACTGTCTGTAAAAACAGTCCGCCGTGCCATCCACAGATGCCACCTAAAACTTTATTGTGCAAAAAGGAAGCCATTGTTGAGCATGATCCAGAAGCGCTGCCGTGTTTTGTGGGCAAAGGCTCATTTAAAATGGACTATAGCTAAGTGGAAAAGTGTCCTGTGGTCAGATGAGTCCAAATTTGACATTCTTTTTGGAAACCATGGGTGTTGTGTCCTCCGGGCTAAAGAGGGGAAAGACCACCCCTCCTGTTATCAGCATTCAGTTCAAAAGCCAGCATCTCTGATTGTATGGGGATGCATTATGGTGTGGGACACTTGCATGTTTTAAAAAGCACCATGAATGCTGAAAGGTATATAAAGGTTTTAGAGCAACATTTGCTCCCCCCCAAGACAACATCTATTCCAGGAAAGGCCTTGTGTATTTCAGCAGGACAATGCAAAACCACATACTGCAGCTATTACATCAGCATGTAAAAGTCCATGTGTTGAACTGGCCTGCCTGCAGTCCTGATCTATCACCGATTGAGCACATTTGGCGCATAATTAAATGAAAAGCCCATCAAGGGAGACCCAAAACTCTCCAGCAGCTGAAAGCCTGAATGGGATCAAATTCCAATGGCTAAACTCAAGAAACCTATCTTCTCAATGCCCATGCCTCCACTCTGTGTTAAAAAGAGGGGACGCTACACCATGGTAAACAGGCCTCTATCCCAACTTTTTTGAGACCTTTAGCAGCCATCAAATTTGAAATGAGCTCATTCTGTGGGTAAAATTGTGAAATTTCTCAGTTTCAACATTTGCTATGTTATTTCTGTTCTATTTTGAATAAAATACTGGCTGGTGTGATTTGAAAGTCATTGCGTTTAGATTTTTTTTTTTACAATTTACGCTTTGCCCCAGCTATTTCGAACTGGGGTTGTACTTCTTCTCAGCACTGTATCTTACCTAACTTTTCACTTAGGTTTTCCCTTAAGTAGGTTTATCGTCAGGAAATGCATGCTTTTCATATTGTTAGGCAATGTCATACATGCTGCTGGCTGCAGTACTTCACTGATGCTACATCACACCTATATTGAGAGAAATATTGAAACTCAAGGAGCCATGTTTGTGTGGCCACAGCATTAAATTAAATTGTAAATATCTAGATCTTCATTTTACTCACATTTCCCTGTAATTCTGCTGGAGGTATCTGGGATTGTCAGAAACCTTGAGATCTCCATAAGAATTTAAAATTGGCCTGACGTTTCACGTTTGAATATAGCAGCTCCATTTGACAGACCCGGTCAAAAGTTGGGGAACACTTTATTTGCATTATAAATTTTTTTTTTTTTTTTTTGTGAAATTTTGGAGAATTAAGTAGGGTAAGAAACCTAATTTAGCAAGGTAAGGATTAAATATCGAAGTTTAAAAGACGACTTTACTTCACAAAAGAGTGTATACAATTTTTTTAAATTTTTATAACAGTGACAAAATAAACAGATGAACAAATTATTTCCATTTTCTAAAAAGGGGATTAAAATCAAACTGGTTTGGGACTTAGTGGACAGAAAGGTGAAAGAGATGCAGTGCAGGATGCTTCTGCGAATTTCCGCAGTCATGCTGCATGGTTTGAACTTTCAGAATCATTTGGCTGCCATTGATGGGATAACAATACATACATGTGTGTTCTCCGCAAATTATTGCAAATGGTTGTTTTTAATATTAAGATTTTTTTTCTCAAACAAAAGGTGTTTATTTCTTTTTTTCATATATATATTTGGTTTCTAGAAAAATGTGGGTTTGTCCAAGCATTTGACTATAGCCCACATCAACAAAAAGAGGCAAATGGGTTTTCAAGATACGAACTAGTCAAGGGGAATCTATCCTGGAATATATTTCGTAAACCTGATTATACATTTTTTAAATTTGCCGACACAAATACGATCTCTGCATTCTGATCCCTTATGTCAGAATTATACGATACGTGAGTGATACTATAAGACCATTAGCAATGGTCACAATTTACAATTTCATTTGAAAAAGTCACTGATCCTGTTGCAATTTTTCAACTCCAGGCTAAAATTTCAAATTCAATAAAAATATTAACAATGCTGTATATTTTGGATTATGCCTTTTTGACATTTTACTCTCGTATTCAATCATATCTCTGTTTTGGGATTTAATCGTTTAAACTGTCCAGTGTACCCTTATGTGATCAGTCTGGCTTATTTATAAGAGCAAAGTTATTTTAATCTTCACATTGTTGTGAAGCCAAAATGTATCCCAGAGATATTTGTTTACAACTTTTACGAACTGCACTACGCTGCTAGCTGAATTAACCATGAAATGTATGCTGAGAGCGCCACAGAAATGGCAGACAATAAAAAATTAATAACTCCAGGCAATAACTTTACTTATTGTAGTCTAACGTATGAACACAGCGTTCCAGCTGCGTATTTAATGTAAAACGCAGTGTCTAGAGATACGGCAGGTTTTACTGGTACGGCAGTCCATTTGAAGCGATAAGGATTAGGGCAGGGTTTGCAACTGGGACTGCGGCACCTCTCTACATTGAAATGCACAGGAAAACTGCCGTAGCTACCCGTAGCAACTGCCAGAGTAAAACTGTGCGTGTATGTTTGCCAAATATGCTATTTTCATTCCTCAAACAGGTTTTACCGATGCTGCCCGTATGTGAAATCGCATGATCTGATAAGCAGCACTAAAAGGAAGTTTGAACCGTATGAAGAGTGCATGCCCCTCAACCCTCCATGTTTTTAAGCGGCGTTTTTTGTGTGTGTATGTTTCCACTGAGCGATAATGAAGCAGACGGATGGGGCTGTTGACGTTTCCGAATTACAGCAGTGCTGGTTCATACCATCGTGTTCAGTGGCCTGTGTCCTGTCAGGGATTAGTGCCTCGCGAGAGCCCACATCTGTCAACGTAGAAACACAATAATAGAAATGAAACCAGAATTCTGTTTGCACAACTCTTGGCATTTAACACCCGAGCTCGAGTTCGCAGCTGAAATCCGTAATTGGCGGGATTTCTTTAACTTTCTGATCTGATGGATGATCGCATAATCCAGTCTGGGCATTTAAAGGTCTGAACCTAGTCTTTTGGCAGCATAATAAATAGCTCAGTGTTCAGGTCTTGCGCAACTCTTCGATCACATAACTTTTCTCATTTTCTCTTTCCCTCTGAATGGGATCTGATGCATTAATATCCGATTAGGCAGGCTATGGAAAATAAAGTATCACGATGCGCGAGTATATCGGCCTCAAACTGCAAAGGGACATGCTCCTCAGATGGAGACCAGAGACATCAATCTGAACCAACACAGTGCTGAAGAATGCGAGCAGGTCTCGTGCTCTGTCGACGAAGGGCCATGTTATGTAGCCTACAATGACATTTCGGAAAGACACCCACAACCTGACCACCTGTAATAGCTTTGAGCGCTGTAACGGTATTTTCCTTTATTAAACTATGCAGCCATTTGGCATTAGGACCTCATCTGTTTTGTGTTAATACTGTGGGGAAAAAATAATTAGCCTACTTTAACCCATTCCCTACGGAATACTTTTATATAAAATTGTTGCGTTTGTACGGAATACTTTTCCCGAAAATTACTCAATATGAAGTATTGAAGTACAGGTGGCCCATGACCGCGATCGTCTACTGATTTCGTGTTTTCATCGGACTGCGAATGGTCATCCACGCCGCTGGCACCGGCTTACCGTAGGGAATGATAGAATTCGCCGCGCCGTTGGCAGCGGCTTGCCGTAGGGAATGAGTTAAACTTGTGTGCAGCAACCTCTGGGAGGTCATTATTTAACCTTCATCAGAAAATTTGTTAGACCTTGAGCAAAATACAGCATGACACAATATGGACATTGGGCTTTCTTTCTCCATGACAGGCACGGCTGTTTCTCACATAATGCGAAGCCAGAGGGTATATAAATGAAATTAAACTAATTAAGACAAATTAACAACTTAATAGAATTCTGGGATTGAAATTGTGGTGGCACTGAAAGCCTGCATTGTTCCCCAGGAGTGAATTTGAGAACCACTGGTGTAGCAAGACCAAGAAAACACACACACACACACACGCACACACACACACACACACACACACACATAATGATGTATAAATGACACTATGACAGCACTACCATCAATTATTGATTATAATTGCGCAAATTTAAGTGTGTTATGAAGTTTTATGGTGCTGTAATTTTTTAAATTTTTATTTATTTTATTTATCCTTTATTTAACCAGGTAAAAATCAGTTGAGATAAAAAAAAAATCTCTTTTACAGTAGTGACCTGGCCAAGAAGGCAGCAAATAATTGCACATCAGAACAAGCTGAATACATACAACGAACAGATTTGTAAGTATACAAAGGCACATATAAAATGCATCAAGATCAAACAGGTTATTTTGCACTAAAAGAAGAACAGTTTGTGGTGCAGATTTGGGTCAGCTTTTGTTAGAAGCTCCTAAGGGGAATCAGGGAGCTTAGGTTGAGTGTGGCCTGCAAGTTTTTCCAAGACCAGGGGCCAAAATAAAACAGACTCCTTTTCCCATCCTCAGTCCGTACAGGTGGCACCTTTAGACGTATTTGATTATTGGACCTAAGATTGTAGGTGTTTTGTACAAAGTCATACTTTGAACTTATGTAACTGGGTAACCTTCCCTAAATGGCTTTATACATTAGAATGCGCCAGTGCTGCAGCCTGCGTACAGCAAGAAAAGGCCAGCCTATCAGGTCATACAGTACACAGTGATGAGTCCGGTAGACAGAATTTGAAATGTATCTCAAGGCAGCATGGTATAATGAATCAAGTTTTGCTAGGGTAGTGGGGCTAGCAAATCTGTAAATGGTGTCACCATAGTCCAGCTGAGACAAAAACAGGGCAGTAACCAGTCTTTTACGTGCAACTGGTGAGAAACATGACTTTAGCCTATAGAGGAAACCCTGTGTAAGCTTGAGTTTCTTACATAGCATGCAAATGTGGTGTTTGAAGTTCAGGTTTTAGTTCAACCATATCTCCAAATATTTATAGGTGTCAACAAATTGAATACCAACACCTTCCACGGTGTTGATAGAGAGAGAGGAGACTATAGTATTGCTGGGGGCAAATAACATTGCCTTAGTTTTGTTTGCATGCAGAAACAGTTTTCGGTGACTGAGAGCCTGCTGCAATGAGTCAAAATCAGACCGCAACTTGTCAACCGCAGTTATAGGAGAGGGAGCAGAAGCCTATGAAACAGTATCAACAGCATACGTGTGGTACATTGAATATTTCAACTGATCACAAATGCTATTAATGTACAATAAAAACAGCCGTGGAGCCAGAATGGATGCTTGAGGGATTCCTCTTTCCAAAACAGTAGGATCAGAAATAATGTTACCCAATCTGACAAACTGAGTACGGTCAGTTAAAGAACCAACTGATCACTTTACGACCAATACCGGCTTTTGCGAGGGCACCAATTAATAAAAAATGATCGACAGTATCGAATGCCTCGGCTAAATCTATAAAAATAGCAACAATGTACTGTTTTTTTTCAATGGCACTCTTGATGTCATCGAAAACCTTCAGTGCAGCCGTCACAGTACTATGGCCAGCCCTGAATCCGGATTGCAAGGGGCTAAGGACATTGCAGGAGTCTGAAAATTTCAGCAGGATTTCAATATCTTGGCCAAAGCAGAGAGATTTGAAATAGGCCTATAATTATTCAGTTCATCAGGGTCACCAGCCATTAACAGCAGTATAACAAAGGCTTGTTTCCATAATACAGGCCATTTACAAGTAAGAATTGAGAGATTAAAAATGTCAGTGACTGGCTTAGCTATGATTGGAGCAGCCATTTTTAAAAAGAAAGGATCAAGCCCATCAGGCCCAGCTGCTTTCTTTGGATCTAAGGTTTGGAGGCAGGCAAAACTTGAGAGGCTGAAACGGGGGTCAAGTTGAAAACGGAGGCTGACTGGAGACTATCTGCTGTCAATTGGTTGCAAAGTGTGCTCTCATTTTTATGCAGGACGTGACTTTGTTCGTCAAACAAATTAGCTACATTTTTAAAATGACAATTGAAAGTATTGGAAATTTCATTTTTATCATAAATAGATGTGTTATTGACATTGACGTTACTGGGAAAAATGGAGACTTTCTTGATATGTAGGGGTCTAATTGATTTCCAGTGATCGTGGAGGCAATCAGAGGTTAGTGACAAATAAAATTCAGTCTAGATTTTTTAATGAGTGATGTGCATTTGTTCCTAAGGGAGCATAAAAGCGTCCAATCATCTAAGGCATGTGACCTTCTGGCTAAAGACCATTGCTTATTATGAGCATTAATCATACCAGCAATTTCTTTGGTGAACCAAGGATTGTCCCTAGTTTTGATCTTAAATTTTCGAATGGGAGCATGCTTGTTTACAATCTTTAAAAAGTGGTGTTGGAAAAAGGCAACTGCCTCTTCGACAATAGGAATCAAGGTTACTTGATGCCAATTCACCCCAAACAAGTCACGAGGAAAAGCTTGCTCTGATGAGTATTTAAAAATAGCACCCAAGTACAATTAAGCTCTTGGTTTTGGGCAGTTAGGTGCTCCTAACACAAGCAAGGGTGAGGTGATGATTTGTGAAATTTTGTAAAGTAATTATGTAACTATATTGTTTATCACCTTATTTTGTAATTTATTACTCCAATCTGGAGATTATAAATAAATGAATAAATTGCTGTTGCCATAATTTTGAAGGGTAATTGAATTTCCATAGCCCATGACTCCATACTTTTGTTCATTGCAAGAGACAAACATCAACATGCTATGAGCCTGTGATAATGTGCTTCACATTGGCACAGTAGGCCTGGTACCACACATGAAGGACAGTGCAAACAATCCTACATCTGGAATGTGGACTGCCTTGCTCCCCTTCCGGCAAAATATGCTTTATTTTAAAGTATCACAGTCTTCTTCTTTTTTTTTTGTAAAGCACATGCAAATGTATGTCTGCTTGGCATGTGATATACATTTAGTATGTCTGAGAGCCACGTCTGTTCCTGTGATACTGTTTGTCCTTATGAAGAATTCCTTTCATTTTGACTTGGCAATGCAATCTGTCTGAAAACCCAAGGTGGAAATAGCTGGGAATATGATGGCTGCATTAAAGGATAAAAATACATTTGGTTCAAGTCAAAATGTGTTTGTAGACAGCAACTCTAACTGGTGTTCTTTTTGAAGGCCTGGTTCTACATGAAAAAATAATAAGTAAACTGAAGCAGTTCCTTAGCCGACAGTCATTTTCACACAATACATCTGAGCATTGTGCGTAAAATCGGTGATGGTGCAACCATCTATGGGCAAATTCAAGCACTGTTTTGACGCAAGACTGAAAGATGCGCGTAAATCATAGATCCATTTTCTGTTATTGAGACTACAGCACCCTCATCTGGACATTATGAGACATTTCGGGATCGGTGCATAAAATACGAAAACACTTACATGGCTTCTTTCAAAATCTGTTCTCTCAGTGACAATGGTATTGAGTCCTCTCCTGTCTGTGTTTATGAGGCCTCATGCCTTTGTCATTGTACTTGCGAGTCTGATCAACTGATTGTCTTGTTACCTCATCAATTCCCCTGTGCATTCCGCACAAAAGTCCCCGCACCTGTTTCTATTTGTAGTTGTAGTCTCCATGTATATCTGTTCCCCAGTTTCTTATTCTGTTCATGGTTCTGTGCCTGGTTATGAGCTCTCCTGTCTCCAGTCATTCGTGCTCATCTCTCCTGCATCTTCAGGTGGTGACCTCTCCACTGTTTCTGTTTTCCCTGTTTTACCTTGTTTGCTGTTCAACTTCGGAATGTCAACCTCCTCAAATAAATATACAGTCTTTGCAATCTCTGGCTCCTACTATTGATTCCTTCTTCTCTGCCACTCATGATGGATGTGTTTCACTTTTAGATGTATTCTGCATGAAAATGCTACACAATGATTTACTATTATTATTATTATTATTATTTCGGCATTCTATTACTTCCATACATTACTACAACGTTGTAATAGATGTAATCCCAACCATCAACACTATCTAATAAATGCTTAAGTAGTCCAAGAAATCAAGCTAGAAAAGCCAGAGGCTTGAAAATCGTTAATCTGTCACCAACATAATTGTGTAATTGATTGAGTTTGGATAACAAGGTGATTTGCAATTGACAAGGAAGAGCATTGCTTCTGCTGATAAACAAGCACATGTCATGTCTTTTGCAGATGATTAACTCCTAGGTACAAGCAAAACGTCACTTTTGTTGCCTGTTCTGTTTTGCCCAAGTGGTAGCTGTGATTGGGGCACTCTACCTTTTGGTGGCCTTCCACAAATGGAAACCTGGAGAGCCACCACTGGACAGGGGGCACATCCCTTTGCTCAGATAAGTTGAACACCACAAGGGAGCTCTTTTAAACAAATTGCCACATGATAGGTTTTCAACAGCAAAAGATTCATATATTTATTTATATATATTTATAATTCTTTTGAAAATGTATTTCAGCGCTCTGCGCGTTGATTTTTTTGTACTCTGTCAACATGTCTTTATCACAAAATGCTGATATTGGAAAGCTGAGATGATGTTTCAATAATCTGAGGGCTGAACTCCAGCCATAAAATTTCCAATCTTCTTCCTAATTACATATGACAAATCACTGAAGTCTGGGGAGGTGCAGACTGTACAATCATGTGTAAATGGGCAAAAATAAATATTTCTTACCAGCAGGATCTCCAGGAAAACAAATGTCTCCAGGCATTGACACAGTTGACATTATGTCTTTTGATCGAATTGTGGTGTTTTGAGCAAAACACCTGATAATGTCTTTATGTCTTTACATCACCAATTTAGAGGCCTCGACCTGACCTGAATAGCTGAGGCCAGGTGGCGCAAGGCTGAGTCCGAGTCTGAATCTTAGCATTCCGAGGCCAAGGCCGAGGCCAAGACCGGGGAAACCCAACCTCATGGTTGAGGCCAGCCTCCAGTCCTCCAACACTGCATTCGAAATATCACAACAATTTTCAGGTGTTTAAGAAATTCTACTTTATTTTGCCATGACCAAATAAAACAGTCATTTTCCATCGTAAGAGAGACTGATTAGCCTGTAGCTAATTTTGCTTTTAAAGAATTCTGCAAAACATTTAAAAACTATTTGTTCCTCTCAGGGAAATTTACTATGAGCAAATTATTGTTTTTCTGTTAACAGTCAAATAGCCTGCCCTTTTTCCATCTTCATTTCAATCATCGGTTAAAAAGTAATAAATTAAATAATCATGGCAAATGTTATAGGTGTCGATTTGGCAGTACAAAAAAGTAGTGATATTTACAAAAGAGACAAACAAATCAAAAATAATACATTTATCCTCATCTAACACAGGTCTAAAGACTTTCAGCAGCACATTCTATAAATGACATGAATGAAAGGAAATATTTGATCTGGAACAAACAAAATGTGCACAGAGGTTTTTGGTATAAACAGACACAAAATAGGATCCTTACTGATCAAGAATTCACTTTAAACCCGTGGACTGAGCATCTCAGATGCACTTTATGTGGTCAGAAATACTGCAGGCCTTGGCCCAGAGATTATCGCCTCAAAGCTTATGTGCTGAATTTGGGCTGCCATAACCCAGCTGAAAAAATCCATCTGAGACCAAACACGGCTCTAAAGTGGTTTAAACTGGTTTCAGTACCAATGGATGAGATCCTTTCATAAGTTTTTGTACACTGGCAACATTTTGAAGGCCTGAAATTCCAAGATGGTCTGCATAATCTGCATGTAAATACAGTTTGTACACTCACATTAAAGTTGACAGTTTGACAGTGTTTCTGCAACATTTCCTCGTCATTTATGGTTATGTACAGCCATATGGGGGGTTTGGAACTCTATGAGTTTTAGCCCTTTAAAATTCAGTCACAGTCAAAATTCTCTCAAACAATAACTGGTCTATAGTCAGTTAAATCTGCTTTAGGGTGGTAGCCAAACATGCAGGAACAACCATTTGCTCAGCAAGTTAAACACTGATCAACCTGGTGATACCAGCAAGAAGTCTCTAAAACACCACAGTTCAAAACAGGCACTACATTAATAGTTCCTAAGGAGCCAGGTGGGCGCAGGGTTCCCTGACTGGGTGAAGTAGGCCCACCACCAGGGCTTTTCCTGCCTGTCTTCCCCATTTTCCCCCAGTTCGCTGAGGGTGTACCGCTCAAACTGGTTATAGGGGTCAAAGCGGTCATATGCGCCCATGCCGAGCAGGTCCAAGTCATACAGGTCAGGCTCCAGGACAGCCCTCTTTAGCACGAAGTCCACCCGGCCAGCCTTCCGCATGCGCGAGGGCAGATAAACCTTTTTCATGCTCTTCGTGTAACCACGTGCGGAAGCTGTCACGATGTGGACACCTGGGGTCAGGATTCTCCAATAGTCACCGCCCTTAGCTGGAGAAACAACAGAGCAAGAATGAATACATAGTAAAGCTGCTACAGAAAAAAATGAGATCTTCAACTGATGCTGACACTCGGTGCATTAATGAGATTACTCATGTGTGGAATGCTGCACCCGCTCCCTTTGAAATTAATAGATCTATTAATAAATGAATGAATGAATGACAAAATGAATGGATGGATGAACTGATGGTAGGAAACATAGGCTTTGCTTTCTATCTAGCAACTCAATTCCAACTTTGTTCTTAATTTATTCAAGTGTTTTCAAGTGCAAAACCTAATCGGTAAAAATTTAATTCTTCATTATTGAAGTCAATTTCTTGCATCTATTATGCACCAGACTTCTCTGATGCGTCCCTGGCAAGTTATGAGAACCTTGCCCGGAATAGGGACACAGAGGCCCCCTTCTGGAGCCAGGCCTGGGAGTCAAATTTTTCTTCCCACTTGACATCCGGACACCAACAGAAACTCATTTGCGTACAGCCAGTCAGCGATCTTGTTCCGGACCACTGAAGGAGTGTCTTGAGACAGTGAAATTTTTCTTTCTTAACGAGCCTTGCACTGAGGCGCAGTCTCGGAAACACTGACTGCACAGTCCATACCCAGAACACTGCAATTACATCGAAGATGCCTGCCTTGCTCTCAACAAAACTGTTGGCCAAATCATTCGTCTAGCCTGCCATTTAGATAAATGAATTGTTATGAATGTATTTGTTCAAATATTTGAAGCTGGTAAAATGAGCTGGTTACAATCAATGTAGTCTAGCAATACCCAGCTCACCACTTTTTAATCCTGCACTAAATCATATTAATAATAAACTAGTTAGTGACACCGAACAAAATCCAATGAATATAAAGTAGAAATAACCGAGATTGCGTCATCTTATTCTCAAAAGTATGAATGCTCTGTAGGCCTACAGATTATTTTTATCTAGCCCTTCTGTGGTGTAAGGGTCCAAACGGACCTGTTTCAACAATGTAAAATGCAATTAATGCCATCAAGTTTTTTTTTTTTATCAGAACAAAGCTTAGAGTATGTGTTCATGGCGGCTATTTAAACACAAAAACACTCATGTTTACCATGATAGCCAATTCTGAATTTCCTCTAGAAAAGAAGTTACATCGGTGGTGTCAGGGTCCAAATGGACTCAGTATACAAAGATGGCCATAGACATCAGTCTGCTTCACAGAAATGCTGCTAGCTCTGTGGATCACATGTGGCTCAATCAAAGTTTTACATTTGATCAGACATTTCACTCACACAAAGAGACGCGCACACACACACACACACACACACACACAGGGACATAGGCCAACAGTTCAGTACAGTGCATACCGTAATACAACATTCCCAAACAAACCCAGACATACATAGATACAGTGTGTCATCTTCACTTTGATCCTTCGAACCTCCCCTCCCAGGGCGCAGTTCCAGCCTAGATCCCGTTCCACAGAAATCTTCGCCCAGGCTCCCCCAGGTTGAAAAATCTGCCTTCTGCTTCCAGGTGTCTTCTTTTCAAAGCCCACCGATCACAGAAGCACCACTCACATACTGACGCATTCGCTTTTGGCTTATGGTGGCCTGACTGCACACTGAGCCGAGCGCGGTGGCCAACTTTGTGGTCTTACTGCCATCTGCGACCCGACCGGCCGGTGACCCAGTCGATAGCGACCCCCGAATCCCGTAATGGTTACCAGCCACCCAAGTGGGAACCGACGGTCTGATCCCTACCCCACTTTGCTATGGGTATAGAAACTTTGAGTGTTTTCACCAGCCTCGCCAGTTAACAAAGGTCATACCTGTGCTTAGGTGTGGGCTGTCACCCACGTACCATGTGTTGCCCTAAACTTACATGCGACAACACGCCGATTAAACAGTACCAAGGCAGTATGCCAATTCATACTTCAGTGGAGATGGGGGCCTTCAGTCTTCTCCCCTGCACTATACAGAATCTTTAATGTGCCCTCGGGACTTTCCAGTCTCGCTGCCGCCTGTTACCCCCCAGGATCAGGAGCACTAATCTCCTCCCTAATGGGGACTTTGGTTATGAGGAGCAAATAAATTAGTAATGAAGTACAAAACAAAACTGGACAATAATCCTTATTTTTTGGGGTGGTTGGCATTCAGTTACACACCGGGTCTATTCGGACCCAGAGTTTTTGTTAACACTAAGGTGAGATAAATAAATAAGTAGTGCACAAGGGCTAGCCTAGTTACTGAAGGTTATAAACATATCAGCAGGTTTGGCAAGTGCTGTTCATGAATTGTATTCGCACTTTGCTGTCGGCTGTTAATGTAGGTTGATCAAGGTGCTTTCTTTCTGCATCATAGAAACAAGATCTTAAGTAGACAGCCATAGCTATACTCAAGCAGAGGGGTGTGATACAAACAAATGATTTTATACTTTGAAAGAGGTTTTGAATAAATCTTCGTGTCCATGAAAATGCGGTGGCCGTTTTCAAACCTGCCAATCATTTTTAATGTTTCCAGCTAGGATTGAGCATTCATTTTTTCTAGAATAAGCTGACGCAACCTCAGTTATTTTTACCTGATTAGTGCAAGGCCAGCGAAGGGAGAAAAAATCTAACTGTCATGAGACACTCCTTCAGAGGAGTGGAACAAGATTGCTGATCTTGTTCCACACAAGAACTGAACACAGATGAGTTTTCTGGAACTCAAGTGGGAAAAAAAAAAAATTGCGGCCTGGGAGGGGAGCTCACAGGTGAGCACTTGGTGACCAGGTTTTTTCCAAGACCCGGCCGGGTTCAGCCCAAAGAGGCTGTGGGAAGCTGCTTCTGTGTGGACCCACCACTAACAAGGAGAGGAAACGGGGTTGGATGCAATGTAGACCGAGTGGCAGACAGGTATGGAGACCCTAGCGCTCAGAACCCTGGTTATAGAAACTGGCTTTCTGGACAGAATATCACCTAACTGGCAAGGAAGGAGCCAAAGCTTGTTGAGCTGTACCAGCAAGATATAATCGGACTCACTTCTGGTCATATCTCTGGTCCTGGACCAAAATTCCTTGATAGGGGTTGGACTCTCTCCTTTTCTGGAGTTGCCAAAGGTGAGAGGCAGCAAGCAGGCGTGGAGATACTTAAATCTCCATAGCTGAGTGCTGCTGTGTTGGAGTTTAACCCAGTGAATGAGAGGCTTTCCACAATGCAGTTGTTGGTTGTGGAGAGGAATGCTCTGACTTTTGTTTGTGCTTACGCACCTATCGGTAGTTCAGAGTACCCAGCCATCTTGGAGTCCTTGGGTGGGGTGGTGGAGAAGGCTCAAACTGGGGATACTTTAGTTCTGTTGGGGAAATTCAATGCTTATGTGGGCAATAATGGGGAGAGTGACTGGGAGGAACAGCCTCCCTATCTGAAACAGAGCGGTGTTTTTTTAATTGAATTTTTGAGCTATTCATGGATTATCCATAAGTGTACTCGGTACCAGAGCACTCTCAGCCAAAGGTTGATGACTGATTTTGTAATTGTGTCATCAGATGTATGGCTGTATGTGTTGGACACTCTGGTGAAGAGAAGTGCAGAGCTGTCAACTGATCACCACCTGGTGGTGAGCTGGAGCAGATACCAGGGAAGACTGCCAAATAGACTTAGTTAATCTAAATGTGTTGTGAGGGTTGATTAGGAAGATTTGATGCAGGACCCTGTCTGGACGATTTTCAACTCACATCTCCAGATGAGCTTTTCTCATATGCCTGGGGCAGCTGGGGGCATGGAGTTTGAGTGGACCCTGTCATTGTGGAGGCAGCTGCCTTGAGCTGTGGCCTGAAGGTTGTTAGTGCCAGCCATGGCAGCAACTCAAGGACCCGTTGGTGGACACATGCTGGAGGGAGACTATCAAGCTGAAGAAGGTAACCTTTCAGGCTTAGTTGTCCGGGGGACTCCTGACTCAGCAGAGCAGTAGCGACAGGCTAGAAGGATTGCAGCCGTGGTGGTTTCAGAAGCAGAAATTTGGGCTTGAGTGGAGTTCAGGGAACTTATGGAGCAGTACTTTCAGGCAGCCTCAAAGAGGTTCTAGCCAACTGTCAGATGACTCAGGATGGGGAGGCAGGGCTTCATCCAAGCTTTTTTCAGCAAGGGTGGGAAACTGCTGACTTCGAGTGTGGATATTGTTTGACGGTGGAAGGAGCAGTTTGAGGGACTCCTGAACATGGCACACACAACCTCCTTTGAGGAGCCAGGGACGGCACACTCGGGTGAATCTAAGTCCATATTCCTAGTGGAAGTCACTGAGATGGTTGAAAAGCTCCACAGTGGCAAGTCAACAGGTATGGATGAGATTCGTTCTGAGATTCTTAAAAGGCTCTAGATGTTGTTGGGCTGTCATGGTTGACACACCTGTTCAACATTGCATGAATGTTGTGTATAGTCCCCTTGACTGGCAGACTGGGTTAGTGGTCCCCAGTTGTAAAAAAGCGGACTGGAGGGCGTGCTCCAACTACAGGGGATCACACTGCTCAACCTCCCAGGGAATGCTTATGCTAGGGTGCTAAAAAGGAGACTTCACCCGATTGTCGAACCTTGGATCCAGGAGGAGCATTGCGGGTTCCCTTCTGACCGTGAAAGAGTAGACAAACTTTTTACCCTTACATGGATACTGGAGGGGTCATGGGCATTTGCCCATCCAGTGTACATGTGTTTCGTGGACTTGAAAAAGGCTTATGACTGTGTCTCATGAGGTGTCCTGTGAGAGGTGCTATGGGAGTATGGGCTCCAGGGCCGTTAGTTCCAGCCATTTGATCCCTGTACAACTAAAGCTGGAGTTGCGTCTGCTTTCTCAACATTAAGTCGAACTTGTTTCCAGTTGGTGTTGGACTATGCCAAAGATGTGTCTAGTCACCCATAATTCATAATTTTCAAGGACAGGATATCAAAGCGCAGCCAAGGTTTGGAGGGTGTCCAATTCAGTGACCTCAGGATTTCATTTCCCCTGTTTGTGGATGATTTGGTTCTGCTGGCTTCTTTGCGCTGTGCCAACATGCACTGGAGCAGTTCACAGTTGAGTGTGAAGCGGTTGGAATGAAGATCAGCACCTCCAAATCTGAGGCAGTGATTTTCTGCCAGAAAATGGTGGATTGTCCCCTCAAAGTGGGGGGTGAGTTGTTACCCAATGTAAAAGAGTTTAAGTATCTCGGGATCTTGTTCACGAGTGAGGGTAGGATTGAGCGTGAGATTGACAGGAGGATCAGTGCAGCATCTGCAGTGAAGCAGGTGTCTCATCGGGCTTTAGTGAAGAAGGAGCTGAGCTTAAAAGCAAAACTCTCGATTAACTGATCCATTTACGTTCCAACCCTCACCAATGGTCACTGGCTTTGGGTAGTGACCAAAAGAACAAGAATTGTGAACACAAGCGGCTGAAAAATAGCTTTATCCGCAGGTGGCTAGGCTGACCCTTAGGGATAGGGTGAGGAGCTTGGACATCCAGGAGAGGCTGAGAGTAGAACCGCTGCTTTGCCATGTTGAGAGGAGTCAGTTGAGGTGGTTCGGTCATCTGGTCCGGATGCATTCTGGATGCCTCCCTCCTGGAATGTCCAACTGGCAGGAGGCCTCGAGGCAGACCCAGGACACAATGAAAGGAATATATCTCCCGGCTGGCTAGGGGTCACCCAGGAAGAGTTGGATGAAGTAGAGGGGGAGGGGATGCCTGGGCTGCTCTACTTAGTCTGCTACCACTGCAGCCCAGCCCTGGATAAGTGCCGGACAATGGATGCATGGGCATCTATTATCAATTAATGTTGTTTATTAGTATTGTTTCCATTGAGTGACCATTTATAAGTTTACCTGGATTTACTTTATTCGGAAATGCCTTATGCTTTTGTATTCTTTCCTAAGCCTTTAAATTCAAATTATTATAAATTGTTTTGCACATTTGTTGAAAAAAGATGAACCAAATATAACAGAACTATGTCGTAAAAATAATGCTAATGTCCTGTGAATTTTCATTTCTTTCTCAAGGATCTGTCACAACCCACAAGTGAATCTTATTGTTCCTCTTCCCAATCAGCAACCAGCGTGTCTCACATCCAGTGTCTCCTTTAATTGGTTTAACGTCTTGTTTGCTTCTTGCTTCTTGTTTGCTCCTGTTGTAATGCATTGTGTTTCCCACTCCCCTGTGTTTTTATTACATATGCACAGGTATATGCTGTGCTTGCAGAGTCACTGGATTGTCCTTGCCGTAAGCTCTTAAGCAGCTAGTGTCCTTCATCGTGGTATAAGAGTTTATTGTTTTCTAAAATTATAGTAACCATTAATGATAGTAAAATACAAAAATGCTCTTCGTAATCTTATTAATTGAGACAAGTTCTCAGGCTTTTCCCCTGGTCTCCAGGACTACGAGCCTGCTTCTCCTACTATTCTCTGTCCAGATTATTAGGGACACCTCCCGAACCTTCAGCATTCTCCAGGATTGGGACTGCCTTCCTGCTAAACTCCCCAAACCTGCCATCTAACAGTTCTGCTCAGATGAGGCTGATCACCATCGGGCCTCTGCCTTAGGACGCCACTGGTCAGGTGTGGACACACCACTTACCCAAGCCCACCTACCATCTGAAATCAACAGTCCTCATTCTACTCTCGGCTCCGTCCCACTCTGTAGTGACCATATTCCTATCAATAAATCCCTTCTTCAGTTGTACTTTCACTCTGCATCTGGTTTGTTGTCTAGATCATGACAGGATCTTTCTCCCCATTGACCAATTTATCACATACTCAAGCCTTTACTAGCAGGCATGCATCTTATAAAACCAGGACTGATTCACACTTACCTACAGTATAGTATAGGTGGTGACCAATAGTGAATAACGGCAGGCCCATCATGAAAGACACCATTTACCTGTAATAATGCTGTGTCTGTTTCCTTTTACCGAAATACTTGCTCCTTTGATCCCATATCCATATTCATCCTTCACTATTCCCTTTATACCACGATGGACCTGCACAACAAAACAACAATAATATTTTGTATTATATATTATATACTAACATACAGTACTTTCAGACTTAATCTAATTCACTCATTCAGCCCGTCACTGATTCATGAACACTCTGATTCACTCAGAGTGCAGTTTTAATTTTCTTCAAAATTCTGGCCGCGATTAATACCCTGGTCTGATACTGTATCTTAATCAAACTGTCAAGAATTGTCATTATTCACTCAATTAACCAACCACAAACTCACCTAACCAGTGTGGCAGTGATTGACGGAATCAATGCATTGATTCACCCAACAAGTCCTTCTGCAATTCACCAAGCAACTAATTTAACCTTCTAGAAAAGTAGGCTAGAACATAACATGGAAATTTTTGTCATTATGGACTCTTGCCTTACTTTTAAATGTACTTTTGTATGTACAGGTTAGGGAAATAAACAGTGAAGCATTACACAGCAAATATTTACCAGAGATTTGCTATGGCAGTACATTTGATTCGATTCTGGTTTTCCAGTATCACACAGTCAAGTTTTACATGATTCAAATGCAGCTGCTTCATCTTGGATGTTATTAAGTCATTAGTATAGCTTCCATCACTAAGTGATCCCGTAGTCCTGTTGACCTACCGATTCCATGAATCTCAGGAGCGCCTCTTTGTTATCCTGCCAGCCTGGGTAGAGCTCGTCTTCCGCAGGAAACTTATCACAGCCCAGCTCCACCGTGATCTCAAAGCAGTTTGTGTGCAGATAGTTGAAATCAGCCATTCCTGTCAAATGAAGAGATGGAAAAAAAAAAAAAAACAATTCAAAAACAAACCAAGTGAAATAGGAACCCTATCTTGCACAATGGTTCTTTATCAAGCAAAATGGTTGAACCTGGGAACCATCACACTTCTCACCTGAGAGCAAAGAGTCATAAGAACTGAATTACTTTATGAAAGGAATCCTCAAATCTGGACCTCTAACCCAAATGAGGACCGCAATGGAAAAATGATCAGAGTCACATTTGCACATTATGGAGAAATGAGGAATTCAAAATTCAAAATGATCTTAGAAACAAAGCACAGAAAAATATAAAATATATGAAATGTTATAATAATATGTAATATTCGGCGTTCCGGGGATATTATGTTTTGGGTCCGACTGCCGCCGCCGCGCCACCCTACGTGTTAACGCGATAACTTCAGTAATGTTTCAATTAGAAATTTCATGTTTTGCATATAAGTAAGTATCATAAAGAGGAAGAACTGATTCGATTTTGGACAATTTACAATTCTAGATTGGCCACCAGGGGCCAAAAACTGAAAAATCACTGTTTTTATCATATCTCTGGAAATATTTGTCCGATTGACCTCAAATCAAGTGCAAATGAAAGGTCATGACCTGAGGATGTGTCCTACGATGACATTATACCTGCTTGATTCAAAATTTTGACACAAGGTGGAGCTTTGTCACATAAAATTCACCATTTTTGCCATATCTTTGGAACCATTCGTCCAATTGACATGAAACTATGTGCAACTGCAAGATCATGACCTCACAACGTGTCACGTGATGACATCATACCTATATGGTTCAATATTTTGCCACCAGGTGGAGCTTTGTGATGGAAAATTACCATTTTGGCCATATCATCAGAACCATTTGCCCAATTGACCTGAAATGAAGTTCAAATGAGAGGAAAGAAAGAATTGGAGGACTGGGGGCATTTGGGGATATACCCCAAGCCGTAGCCTCAGACGGCATAAGTCTAGTTATAAATGTTATAGTAATATATATTATATGCAATATACAAAAATGCAAAATTAGGATTCTGACCATTTTTCCTTTGTAGTCTACAAATCCAACCCCAGTTTTCTTTCCTCTCATGTTATTAACTAAAGAATTAGCACAAATACTTTGCAGGACTGGCTTTACACCTGCCTCCCAGATAAAGGGAGGGTAGAAAATCACTGGTTCTCAGCTGTTGAAACAGGCCATCACCTCCAGGAAAGCTGTACCACTCGGCGCCATTGATGATGCCGCCTTTACTAGCGAACGACGCGCCGCATCTGTCTGTGTCATTAGAGGACATGCTGGTGTGGGCATCTGCATACACTCTGGACAACTGCTTAAATACCTGCATTGTAACATCACATGGCTATCATCAATACCTGCACATACAAACAGATATGCTATATTCTGTCATTAGCACATATAGACATGCAATCATATGCTTTATCCTAACCATGATTAACGTTCGTATACATACACTCATATGAGAGGCCCTAACCTTCATTACTACACCTGCCCACAGCCCGAACACACACACACACACACACACACACACACACACACACACACACACACACACACACACACACACAGGCAGGTTTTTCTATCCCCCTGAGGATAAAAAAATTTATTTTTTGCTCCAAAATCCTAATTGCATCCCCCTAAACCTAACTCTAACCCTGACCCTACCCCTAACCCTAACCTCGACCTTAAAGCTAACCCTAATCCTAACCCACACAC
This sequence comes from Gymnothorax reevesii, assembly GCA_029721435.1. Classification (NCBI taxonomy): domain Eukaryota; kingdom Metazoa; phylum Chordata; class Actinopteri; order Anguilliformes; family Muraenidae; genus Gymnothorax; species Gymnothorax reevesii. Next base: position 95,889,193 of record CM056579.1, on the reverse strand, counting down.
CCCCCAAAACAGCCAAACCTTTAACCATAATTTATGGTCTTACCTTAATTAGAGCCTAATTTTAATAGCTAACCTTAAAACTAGACCTAAACCATACCATAATTCCAAAGGCAACCCTAGACCTAAACCTAACCCTAAGCTCAGAATTAAGATTTGTACCCATGGGGACCCAGAAAAGGAGGACGCATGGTTTCTCAGATTTTACTATCTTTAGGTATTTTGGTCCCCAGCAGGATATATAAAAACACACACACACACACAAATTTTTATGGTGCATTATATGTGTATGAACATGTCTGCTGTACATCGAGAAGGGTGGTCCCATTTGATATCTTGCAATTACTATCATTGCCACATAATACCACAGGCACGTAGCAGCACGGCAATAGATGAATATCACGTAATAATATACTTTTCAATTTTCATAAAAATATTACCATTACCATTACCATAAGTCTATCTAATCTATTTTTGTTGAACCAGGAAAATCTTGGATATATGGCCCTTTACAACCACCAATTTTCAGCAACTTTCACAAACTTCACAATATTGACAGCCTCTTAAATATGGTTTGCTAACCAATTCACTTGTTTTTATGTATTAATAGAACACCAGGAGGAGCATTTTTCATGGTGTTGATAAATTTCACAGGCGATTTTGAAGTTCATCAGTTATCGAACGTTACCTGCTCATCTGGAGTTGGGGAGAACATCTTGTGCTCCAGCGGGTGTATGGAGAGATCGAATGGATAGGACACCAGGAGCTCCCCCCCGTGCAGACTGGCGGAGATTACAAAGGGGATCGACCTGCTCCATTTCATCACAGCATAGGTTTCAGGTGCCACCTATATTACAGAAAGGAGTCAAGGCCTGCTGTGAGCTCTTGAGATGCTAATCACTTGTGCTGAGCATTATAGACAGTGACATACTTTATATTTACCTTTGCCGAGGAGGTTATGTTTTTGCCGGCATTGGTTTCTTTGTCTATCTGCCTGTCTGCCTGCCTGTCTGTCTGTCTGTCTGCCTGTCTGTGTACAAGATAACTGAAAAAGTAATGGATGGATATCTCTGAAATTTTGTGGGTGGGTTGCCATAAGATCAGGGTTGGACCCTATTGATTTTGACTGCGATCAGTAAAACAATATGGCCGCCACGGCAGCCACCTTGACATCGTCTGACATGCGATAACTGTACTTCGCTCCCAGTGATATCACTCAAATTTCGTAGGTTGATTGGTCTTACATCAGGAATGGAACCTATCAGTTTGGAATGCACTGTCTCAAACAATATGACTACCATGGGAGCCATCTTGAAATCCTATGTTGCAGATACCTTAAATTTCTTATGAGCCATGCATGTTCACTCAGCAAGATTTCAACCGTGCTGCCTTGTGGAGGTTCGCACTCTCTGAATGCCTCTAGTTACAAAAAGCAGCCCGGAAGCTTACAGAGAATTTGTGGCACATCAATTCTTCAGAGACAGATAGTAAGAATAAATCACAAATGTCTTAAGTTTGAAGGATGGAGCTCATACCTTACCCATCCAGTACGAGTCCGGGATGGGGATGTGGTTAGTGCGGAAACGTCTGCTTCTACGTCGGCTGTAAAGAATGGAGGTCAGGTCTGGAAAGTTCCGGTTCAGGTCGATGTTCTGGGAGTTTGCTCGACCGCTGATCCACCGGTTATACACAGGGGTCTGTGGACAAATCACAGTGCGGTTTGGGAAGGGAAAAAGTCATAAAATGTCATTCAGGAGACAGCTCAGTGACTGGGATGAAAGTCTGAAAGAATTATTCAGATGAATGGACAGAGAGGAGGGACTATCATGCTCAGACAACTCTTTGAGAAGATGGCTTTTAACTTTGTTTTTTTCTGAAGTCCCTGCCAGATATCAAGAACTCCTTTTTTACAGAACTTCTTGAAGTGATAAATGCTTTAACTGAAACTTCAGGGCCACTGTTATCACTGGTCCACAGAGGGAAGCTGTCTTTTTGTCTATGCGAGAAGAATAATCCTGTTTTTTGTTTGCGATTCATCTCTACTTTCTCGTATTGCGAACTGTTCTGCGAGACAGTGCGATCTAGGTTCACTAAGCACATCGTGCTTCACATTTAAGGGTGAACTTAAATTTGATGAATGTTTTAATTTCGCGCAACACGCATCAAATTATGCTGAGATTGTTGTAACTCATATGAAATAGGGCTCTGCTTTGTGAAATATCCCCTTGTTTCAGGTCTTACTCAATACATTTATTCAGCTTAGTTAGTAATTTGTCTTGGTGAAATATCCACTGTTCCAGGTTTAACTTAATGCAGTTGTCCAGCCCCGAAATAAACCTTGTTTTGCGGCATACGCTTCAGTTCAGAAGGGACCATGGCTTGAAGGAATGCTTACCTCTTCACCGTCAGGGTTGTTGCTGCCCTCCATCTCCGTGGAGATCAGCTCATAGCCATCAGGGTTCATGGAGGTGAGGATGTGGATGCGGGTGGTGTTGATGAGCGTCTGAATGCGCTGGTTCCCCAGCTGGTACTCCGAGCACAGGTATTGGGTTAGGTAGATCAGCAGCTGCCGACCCAGAACCTCGTTCCCATGCATGTTCCCTATCAACTTCACTTCTGGCTCCACTATAGACAGACAATATGGAACAGCAAATTTGGCCCACATTCGGAATACACAGAACAAGGTTTAGAGTTAAATCAATTCATATGGGGTATATTTTGAACCCTATCTGGTTCAAATGGACCCTGTAAATGGTCATTTGGCTGTATGAGAGTTGAACAAACTTTGAACATTTTACCCAGCAGTGTGCTGTTTTGTGAGTCAGCAAGCATTTGCACAAAAGTAAATGTAAACAAATGCACAATATATGAGGAGATGGACATCAAGAATGCCCAAAAATTAAACATCACAGTCTACTGTAATCTAATATTTAGTGAGTTCAAATCCAATGTACAATATCAAAGAGCCGAAAAGCAATAGCAGTGTCTATGTCCAGATTCTTGTAACAGGGACTAGATATTATTGAAAGAAATGACATTCGAAGGGTAGTTTGAATAAAACACTGTTTGAATCACTCTTTATGTGTTGATTTTGTTTCATTGTTCTTCATCTGCCTGATGCCTGCCAAAAAAGGTAACTAATGGTGTTTCAATAAAAAGAATGGGTTCAAATGCTGTACGCTCTTGAAAAATAATAAAGTACTAACAAATAAATATGCATAATAATAAACATGGAACAGGCCATTTACAAAGGATGAACAGCAGTGCAGTCCATAAGCATATCAATCAACACAGTGCATAATTAGAATGGTTTTTACACGTAAAAACAGATGTCTACCCCTTCCCCCATTTCACATTTTAGAGTTATGGTCTGGAAACGAGTCCCACCCTTCAATATGCCTAAGTCCAAATTGTTGCCATGGAAACAGAAAAAAATAAAATTCAAAAGCAGTTCAAACCCTCAAAAGGCACATCTACATGTTATGGAGAGACACTATATCAAATTTGGTGAGAATCGGTCAAACAGTTTCAGAGTTATGCTCCGGAAACTAATGGGAACGCCGACGCTGACGCCAATGGGAATTCAGGCAAAAACAATATGCCCCCCCCCCCCAGGAACGAGGAGACATAAATAGCGCTGCAATATTTTTGCATTTACAGCCATGTCAAGTGAACTAAAATGACGAGTTCGCAGAATCCAAATACTTATGATCCGTTCAATAGGCTAGAGTTTTTGCAACTGACAAAGCAAAGGCTTTTGTAGTAATCTTGGCGACTGATTTTTCTGTCTTTGGGCAAACAAAAAAGAAACAGACCAGCAGCCCCTGTCAGTGTACCTGCCATTCATGTGCATCTAATTTCAGTGCCAAATAAGGCGCAAAAAGGCACATACATACACCTTTCTTGGGAGTGGTCCCTTGTAGATACATAAAAATACAACTACTCTGTGACACATTTACCATAATGGCTTGTAAAACCAAATTACAATGACCTAAAAAGAACATAATTGTACCTTCTTGGCACAAATAGAAGACCCCTATGCTAAACGTACATAAGCCACATCTTGAACAATTCAATTTCAGGATAGAAACATGTTGTATTTGTCTAGCCAAGGCTATAAATGAGGACCACGGAGCTAGAAATACTTAAGTCACAAAATGTCTACTTTGAGGAAATTGAAAAAAAAAATCAGCTTACGGAACTAAAAAACACGTTTTTCCCCTCCTTACTTCACCGTATGTGAAACTGTGACTTCACTACCTCTAGTTTTAGGCTCAGCAATTGGAAAACTATGCGTCTAAAATGGACCCTGCGCTGTGGCTTAATATATGGGAGCGTACGCCAGCACTGACGGCTGCTACAGAGAGCATAGGGAGCTTACGCAGCTCGTGTTTCCCGGGGTTGCTGGAGAACTCGATCACCAGGAGATCCCTGCCCTCCACGCTCCGGCCGATGCTGTAGGTGCTGGTGATGTCGGGACACATGGCAGCCGTTTTCTTTAGCACACTTAGCATCTTTGCATTGGTGTGGTAGATAAACTGGATGATAGTGCCTGGCTGTTCAGGAGAACTGGTGGGCAAGATTACATCCTCTTTCTCTGGAGGCCACACAAAAGAGAATCAGAGACAGAATTTCAGAGCTGATTCCTCAGAAGCTAATACAATTTGAATATTAATTGTGAATCATTTGATGTCAATGATAAAAAATAAAGGATACATAATACATATGAAGGAGCCTCAAATGCCATGGGTATTGTCTCTATTACGTACACTTACCACATTAGAGGTTCAACTACTCTGATTCACTCAAGGTAAAAAAGATGCTCTTTAGAAGGGCTAAAGAAGAAAACTGCATTAATGGGCCCTTAACTGACCCAATCCCAATTTCCAGTGACATGCAGTTGGAGGTCAGTTAGGGTGGGCAGAATCCTCACCCTTAAACAAACGATAACTCTATTACTTTGCTTGATTAGCAATCTGAGGATTGATTAACTAATTTACAAGACTAAAGGGCAGAATGGCGTGCCAGTTCCTCTCGCGATATTATTGCTCAGTGCATCGAACTTAAAATGCTCACGAAACAGCAAGTTTGTTCATATTTGCTTAGAAGAAGCTGAAGCAATGCCATTAACAAATATTAAAACCTTTCTAATTGCTATGTTCAATGTGTGGTCAATATGTTTACGATAATATTTCCCCCCTTAAACACGTACTTTTTAATGCCATTTTTTTTAAAAAAGGGAGTTTATTTTCAGTCTTCTCTAATAATCCGATTGCTAAACAAAAGATCAAAACAATATATGGAATTATTAAGAGAGTTGAGAGTCTTTCCTAATTAATTATTAAGATTTAATTCCTTGCAGTCTCGAATCAAAGCATAAAGATAAATTCATCTTTTTGTCACTATCACCTCTTAATCATTACGGGCTTAATTGACCAGAAGAAAAGGTGAAATTGATTGACTGACAATCAGGCATAGTACGTGGAAACAGATTGACAAAATCAAGCAATAAAGAAGGAGAGGTCACTGCCTACCCTGACCGCACGTCCCTGCCAATATCATCCCGGTGTCACTCATAAATATGGAAGCCCAAAGTGGATAGTATTCAAATGAAAATGTAATCCCACTATTTCATTATAATTTTCCACTTATGAAAGAGTTATTTGAGACAATATTAAATTGAAAATGCATTAATCCAATTATCACTTTCATTTTCACATACACATATGGGAAATCTATGAATATATTCAAATGATAATGAAAAGCTGTTCGACATTTCATTTTCAAAGTCATGCTCTGCAATACAGTGGACAATATTCAAATGCAAAAAGCAAAACAGCACCCCCAGCCAATTGCATTTACATTTACATATCATCACGCTCTTATATAGTATAGTCATAGATTTCAAATAACTCATTCATAAGTGGAAAATTGTAATGCAATAGTGGGATTACATTTTCATTTGAATATTTTCCACTTTACGCTTCCATACATAAAGCCAGAAGGTCAGCGAAGACTTTTTGTGAAACTATTTTCTCCAGTTAACAAAGCCAGAGTCTGACAAGCTATCTGGAAGGGTTGAAGATCACAGACCAGCAGCAGTTTAGAATACAGGTTCAAAAAGGTATTTAGAGTCCTCCCAAGTATTTGATTCCAACCACCCAGATTCAGCCAACAGTACAACTCAGCCAGGAGGAAAAACTAGGACATGACCGAAACAACTCACTCGCGTACTCACTTATATTATCTGAGTGCACTGCATGGAAAGTTACGATGTTTATAGGCCTACTTATCAGAAGTAAGTAATCATCTGGCTTAGGGCAACATGAAAATGCCTGCAAATTAAATAAACAGCACCATCCTCCGCTTCCATGATCTCTCCGACCGTGATAGGACTGAAAGACAGCTCCACCCCGCTCATCACTAAAGTTTGAGCTACTTCTTGAAAAGGGTATTCCGAAATCAGCTATCCAAATCACGGAAATGTGCGCATAATCTGGGTATTTTAAGTAAACTAGGAACGTCTGCATACTTTTAACAACCTCTTCATACAGTTCACTGCAGCAAGAAACAAGTGGTACGTGCACTAGGCGCTGGCAGTATGTGTAATGGACAGTAAATGTTCCTAAGGCATAGCGGTTGAAAAGCGGTTCCTGAACAGGTGCAGGAAGAGTGTGCAGTACCTCTCAGGCCCTCTAGGGGGTCGTAGCAGCCCTCCTCCTCACTAACGAAGAAGCGGTCGCAGTCCAGAAAGTAGGGCCAGGCCATTTCGATGCGCTCGAAGGCGTGGCCGCAGTTTTTCTGTAGCGCCTCGCACGTGCTGCGGCAAGGCTTGAGAGCGCGGTCGTGTTCGCAACGCGGCGCCAGGACAGAACAGCCGAGAATGCGGATGTCTGGAGAGCATTCCCCGTTCAGCAGGGAGTGCAGCACACTCAGCAGCAGGTACTCCGTCCCCTGCTCCACGTCCTGCAGACTCCGATGGTCCACGATGTTGGGGAAGATCGTCCTGGAGTACGGCATGTCCTCGCAGTATCCCAGCCTAATGTCCGTACATCTGGCTGTTTGAATGGGCAGGTACGTCAGGGCAGGTCAATAGAGAAGTTCATATAGCTCCAACATGCAATGCCAGGCTCATCCATCATCAAACCCACTAATTCCCACTTTCGAGCTACCAGCACTTTTGTCCCAGGCCCCCCAGCCGAGTGCAATTTTTGTTGCATCTGTCTTTGCTTAGGACCGTCTGGTAAAGGTCCGCAAAATAACGGTATTCATTTCTGGTCAGAGGCCTAACCCTTGCATCCAAGGAAAGACCGGTAAATATACGCCTTGGATGGTCCGTCAATCCAACGCTGTGCGCGCACAAATCCGTGACGCAATGGCCAATTTATAGTCTTAAACCCTTAAGCAGGTAGCCAGTGGTTACCACACAGTTGGCCTTTTTTCTCTCATCAATTTATTGTAATGTAACTTATGCAAAATAGGCTAATTTCTTGATGTGCCTATTGAAGGGTTAATAACCCTAATATACAGGTCTTTGGATTGTGCGAGAAAACCAGAGTAATCGGAGGAAACCCCCACAATCACGAGGAGAACATGCGAAGTCATCGCAGTGAGACCCAAGACTATGCTATACCTTTCTTTTTTTCCCCAAGTGTCAGTACAGTATCAACAACGAGCAGTTAAAGAAACAAAAACAACTTCTCCATCTGTTGATTCTACGCAATATTTTACAACTGCGTTCAGGCGTGCGGCAAGATGCCTACCTTTGTCCTGATCTGAGGCTTTACATCTCCCTGGAAAAGAAAACCAGAGTCGCCGAATTGAGAGCTTAGAGTTAGTACACACATGTAACCACATGGTGGCAATGTAGTGCAAGTTTTCAGACCTCTTATTTTACCTTTGGAAAGCCCACAAAATGATTTTAGTCTAAGTAAAAAGATAATAATAATAATAATATAATAATATAACAACAACTACAACAATAATAATAATAATAATAATAAATCAATAAATAGTGTTCATAGTGCCAGTCTGCAATTAATCAGCCGATTATCAGCATCACCAAACACCTGTTTACCACTTTGCAGCCACAGTTTCATTTTTAAAAAAATCCGTACATGAGATTTAAAACACCGGAAAGTGTCTTTAATTTCAAACAATTAACCGATGATGCAGTGACACGCTTTGACGCCACACGAATGCAAACACAAGATACGTGTATATTCAGCAAGTTGGCATAGGCAATAAAGGAAGAGGGTAAACTTTTATCTTTAATAAAAAACGAACAGAAATCATAATTTAATCCTCCGCCCAATGTACACACAGAGGCTAATTTCCTTGAAGTAAAGTACACGTATTCTGCTTATAAATTCAAGAACTTATAAATTATAAATATAGATGGCATTTGAGAGATTGGAGTGACGTTGGTCTTTCATACTTCTGCACGTAAAATACGTCGTAAACAATCAACTGTGCCAAGAAAGTTTTGAAACTTTTACATCTCACCTAAAATTTCGTCTCCTGGTTCGCATCGTCGTGGTGGTGCACACCACACAACCGTGGCCGCTAAGTTTAATACAAAAACAACAAAGTTCATTTTGCTGCGTCTGTATTCCATATCCATTGTGATGTGGCAGCTTCGGATCCCCATCCGCTTTAATTGGATGGAAATTTTGTCCACTGCGCTCCGCTTGAAAAACAAGCGAATTTATTACACGTATTACGGTTGACTATCAAATTACATACGTCTTGGCGGGTGTCGGACGGATAAGACAAGACAGGCGGAGAGCCTCTTATTAAAATAGTACGTGTCATATCGCTTGGATTTTTTTTTTAATGCGAAGTCCTATATCTCATCTCATTTGCACCAGTTTGCTGTCTCTTAAGGTTGAGTGCGCACAGACGAGGCTATTGAGTCAATAATGATATATGCTTCGTGATTTGTCTGTAAAATATAAACCTGGGAAATATAACGTTTTGGGGGTCGACGTTTCGTGTGCGTGCATAGCTTGAGGGTCAGCCGTTTCAAGTTTAATTTATTTCAGCTTTCTTTAGATACCCTCAACCGCTGGTAGGAGCACTTCGTTGCCCTCTTGGTATCATCCCAGGTTTCTTTCTTATTCCGTTTTTTAGACGCAGAGAAGAGTTGCCACCTCGTAAAACCTGCCACTGGCCCTCAGAGCCTCTCGATCTGGTTTCATTGACACGTGCCCCAAGTCTGTCAGCTGATTTAGGGGATGAAATCCCTTCCTGATTAAACAGTGCTTGACGAGTTACGCTTCAGAGGAGTTACGACTTCTCAGCCAGTGCAGTTTTTTCCAGGCGCTCTGAAGAAATTACTTTTCAGCTCGGGTATCTTAATACTCCTACCTTATTGGGAAGTAAACAGACAGTGTAGAATGCAAACAGTCTCAAATTTATTGCACTATTATTTCACAGAATATTTCACTCACGCACAAATGCACAGACACTATTCTTCAGAATGATCCATGGTGAAGGAACTCTTCCGAACTATTGCTGCTACTGAGCTCTGAAAATATTTAAAGTAACTCAATAGGACACGGTATGTCCAGATATCAAATACTTCATCAGTAAAGCCTGGCACGGACACAATATACTGTATTTGTACATTAAAATGCTACCTCCAAATATATTATTTCTTTTCTGTTTCTATCAAATAAATGTACATTCTGACAAATATGGACAATAATTATTGAACAGTGCAAAATTGAGATCCTAAATGTTACTTATAAATATATGTTTATATATATAATTAAATATGTTACCTTTTAGGCTTAAATAAATAGTACAAATACATTTCAGTCAGAAGAATCTGGCAGTACATTCACTGACAACAGAAGTTTTAAGGTCACATTTGTTTGATTTTTAGAAATTGATATTTGCCTTTGGCATTTTTTAAAATAACTAATATCTCTGAAGCAATAAGAAAGTGCATGGATAACCAGTGAGTTAAAAGTAAATTATGAAAAAAGTAGCTCCACAATGTTGATGTTGAGCTGACCACCCTAAAATCAGATATGCCCCCCCCCCCGCCCCCCACCACCTTTGTGTTGTTTGGTCTGAGAACATATGCTTTATAGTTCCAGGTAAAGATGTAGTCTTAGTGCCATTATAAATCTCCAATGTTGTGTACTGGAATGGTTTCTAGTTTGGAAGCAGCTCTAGCAATTTCATTTCAATGGTAAAATCAGTCCCCAGTTCTGGAGGATCACATTGAACATTAACACGAGTCATGAGAATATGGTTAGAATGCTTCTGAGAGGTCTGAAGATATAATGCAGCTTTAGCCAATGTGCAGCAGATATTTAGCGGCTACTAGAACCTGGTGATTGGATGATGGATTTAGTTTCATTTCCAAGGGAAACTCTGGGCCTGTGAGCTGATATTATCCAGTCCGTATAATTTTTTTCCTTTTCTGTCTTCATCAAAAAGCTCCTTTCAGAAGACCAGTTTTGTTGTTCAGGTGTGGTCTGAGGCACAGGTGTGGGCCTTGGTCTTATCATTTGCTCATATGGCTTGGAGACGAGATCTCTGACACAGCTTTTGAATCAAAATCTCTGAAGGCCGCAACCCTGCTGTAATCCCCATTGTTGATTTTTGCCTCCGTGGGAAGCCTCGGTGGTCGAATTTGCTGTCTGTGCTCGATGTGTTAGCTGCCTCGCCGCAGGCAGTAGTCATTCTCTGTGTCTAAGGAGCTGTTGGGTCCAGATGAGGGATACAGGTCTTTCTTCAATACCCTGCTAGCAATGCTAATCAGGGCTTTCTTGTACTGCTTCCTAAGGAGGGAGTAAGCGAAGGGGTCGCAGGCAGCCTTGCCATACGTCAGACACTTGCTCATAATGCCCCAGTGCCGGTTAATCCCCACATGTGGGAGGAGCTCCGTCAGCCTGCGGGGAAGATGCGGTACAGGTTTTATGAAAGCTGATTGATAAGCTGATGTTTACTGTTAGCGTGACAGTCACTCTAATAGGTTCTACTGTGATTCCATAGAGGAGCCCTGTCTAGTTCAGAGACTCTTTGTCAGGCAAAATTGTACAAATTGTCAGCATTCACACTGCACACTAATGATTTGGGGTGCTGTTAAGAACTGAACATGCACGGTTCCTCTATGGACAGAACATAACAACCCCTTTCTCTATGACAGTGGGCTTTCCAACTTCTCTGAAAGAAACAATCCAAAGGAACAATCAGAACCAAATGGGGAATTATACATTGCTATTTTGACTCTCAGGGCAAGTGCCTTGGATAAATGGAAAGTTATTTTTTTAAAGAGCCTTTTAGGCTCAAGCCAACTTTGAATGTGAGATCTTCTGGAGTCTGTAAAGTTGTGAAGATGAAGGTAGAAGAAACAAATTAAGGCCAGAGCCGACTTATCCAGTATACTAGGTGGAAAACATGAATAAAACTAGCACCTCTGTTTATGTGGATGTTTATTTGAGGCCCCCAGATGTAGACTTCTAACGTAAGAGCACAGTAAAAGAGCACAGTACTCTTCAAAATATTGTGCATCACTGCTAGCGCTGAAGGGTTTAATGGTTCAACTTCAACTTTTTAAAAATTTTGTAGCATAATCTTATTCTTGAAAAAGTAAATGATGTATAAACCTTGAAGCATGGTACGTAATTTATTTGTATCATTGCCTGAAATAAATAAATGAATAAATAAATAAATACAAAGCAGATTTTAGGACATTAGGCTATTATTTTCAATAAAACGATAATGCATAGTCTACATACAGTTTTATTGTGCGCTTATCGTCATGAATTTCACATAAAAACGTATAAATTAATGTAGTTCGCAACTACTATTCTTTAGGATTTATTGATCCATTTATGAACACGTAAATCACGTTGGGACATTCATGGTGGACTATACTATCTAACTCATACTTGTCTGATGTTAGGGAATATTCTTACCTCGTGATAACATATGGGGCGAAGCAGAAAATGAACGATCCAATGAAAATGCTTATTTTCTTGGTAGCCCGTTGTTTCCTCCTTCTCTGTTCCGCGATACAACGTTGTTTAACACTGGGGATAAGAGATTAGATCACGCAAAAATCATTATCAGACACCTATATTTATATCCAGTACTTTTGTGTGATAGTGTACACACAGATGTCAGACCAACATATCCATAAAAAAAAATAAAATTCCATGTTTCTCGCGTCAACATGTTATCATCAACCCATTCTGATTTGGGTTGCACAATAAACTTATGCATGCCTTAAGATAGAAGACAGTATTGCAAGCATACAGCACATTAGCCGGTGAAGTTAGATGATCTGAAACATTTTTATCCATACATCTCAATATAAAATAATGATGGGGTATATACAACGTTTTTGTTTTTCGTGCAGTGATAGTAAATTTATATAAATACCTTGGGTGAATATCTACCAGCAAGAAAAGGGTCTGCATGGTTATAATGTCAATCCTCTTGCAGTGAAACCGCGCTACTTTTAAAACCTTTAAGTAGGTAAAACACAATATTAGGAGGGAAAGCGCGAAACTCGTCGCGTGGAACACGATGGTGAACACCGTGAACTTAGTCCTTTCGCTCTCCTCTTTCAAATGTAGAGTGCAGGACGCGTATATGCGGCTGTAGTCAACCCACGAAAAAAACAAAGAGGTGAAGGAAAATGTCAAGGAATGAAGCCAAGAGTAACACAGCATAATTATAGCGTCCTTGTATCTCATTTTGTTGGAGTAACTCAGCGGGAAGACTACTGCAATCCACCTGTCTATACTTAAAGCTGCCATGCTCAGCATCGTGTTGGCAGTCAAAAAAGTCTCCAGAAAGCTTATAGTGTGGCAAAGGCAATCTCCAAAGGGCTGTTTGTTTTTTATAATCCCCAGCAATGTCGATGGCATGTTTAAAATTGTAATAAATATATTGCAGACAGACAAATTCATGGTAAATATTCCCGGAACTTGCCTGCGGATCTCGGTGCTGTAAACGAAACATAGCAGCACCAGTAAGTTCGATAGCAAAGAAACAATAGCGATCACTCCGATAAACAACGCCAGGAGAATTTCCGTCAAGTACATCTCTCAATCCAAAATGTCACTGCCTGATATGTCGATATCTATGCATTATTTCCTGCATAATCCACTGTCAAACATCCTCAGTAGTTCATTCCTCGTCGGAAAATTTAACTCCTACAAGACTTCCAGCCTTCTAGGGGAGCTGTCCAGCGTTCTGAATTCGACAATCCCACGCATCCCTAATTGCCATGTTCAAACTTGGTCTATGTTCTTTCGCTTCCTCTTCTGTTTAACAAACCGATTCCTACTTTTATGGGTAATTGCTATTGATATTAAATGTATTGCTCCTCAGTTTAAAGCTTATTCATTTGTCCCTGTCACTGTGCTGCTATGACCACCTCATTTGAGAAGCCGAGGCAAGGCTTTCCCTCGCCCTCGCCTTTGGCACAGATCATGCGCACAGGAAAACAACTCGTGCGAGCAGCGCAACATTGATGGCTGTCTTCACGTGCAGCCTCATATTCAGAATATTCAAAGCTAATATCCCTGTTATTACCTAATGCAAAGACCGTTATGAATAATGGGAAATGTACAATTACTCATGAAGTATCAAGCAATGAAGCTGACGAGACTATCAGTGGAGAAGTACTTGCTGTAAAGGAGTTGGTGTATTAGCCCATTCTTTCAGTTTGTGCAACCGTACAGCCTCATGGACCAGTTACTCGTGTTAATTCCCAGAATATGTTGCATATGCATGATGCATTGTGTAGTTCTCTGGTGGCCTTTTAACACTGAGAAATTTGAAAAATAAATAAATGAGAGCGAGAGAGAGAGAGAGAGAGAACAGGCACTGTATTTATTTGCTGAGCTTCCTACTGATATCATCCTGTCCTAGTTGGAGATATGCCCCTTTAGAGAGCGATTAATTTTCTGAAAGGTAAAGTTACAGTGATCAAAGTCTAAATTAAATCAAGACTACCTAATTATTTACCTGTGAAATCTGTTCATACTTAACCTATACAAAGTACTGCAATAGTGCTATTTTCCTTGGTGTTGAATTGCGATGGGTCCTTGTGACTCATTGTCAATCATCCATTTCCCTCATGGTCGCTTCAGCATGTTGTACACGGTGCCTGGGCTTGAGGGATATCCTCGATAATTGAAAACAGACCTCAGTCAAGCCCCCCACAAGCACGGTAGGGACCCTGGGAGTTTATCATTGCGAGTGAAGAAAGCAAATGCAATGAACTGAACTTTACATGATTCAGTCTGACATCACCCTGCAGTATTTGTAGTTTATATGAATGTGATTCTTAAGAAATCTCTCAATTTGTTAAATATCATTGATAGGTGTGCTGCTGAAAATTAGTGTATGTACCTTAGTCAACGTAATTATATGACTGTATATCATGTGTGTGTGTGTGTGTGTGTGTGCGTGTGTGTGTGCGTGTGTGTGTGTGTGTGTGTGTGCGTGCGTGTGTGTGTGTGTGTGTGTGTGTGCGTGCGTGTGTGTGTGTGTGTGTATTCGTGTGTGTGTGTGTGTGTGTGTGTGCGTGTGTGTGTGCATGTGTGTATGCGTGTGTGCTTGCGTGTGTGTGTGTGTGTGTGTGCGTGTGCGTGTGTGTGTGTGTGTGTGTGTGTGTGTATGCGTGTGTGTGTGTGTGTGTGTGTGTATGCGTGTGTGTGTGTGTATAGGTGTGGGTAAGTCACATCAGAGGTAAAGGAGCAGAATTTGAATTTGCTAAAATAGCTATAAGGAGTCGGGGGTGTCCTCAGTTTCGTTTGTATGGGTCTCAGACTGTTTGCTATCACTGTAGTTGCTATGTGAAACTCAAATGAAGCAATTTGTAATGAGTAATATAACTGGAAGTCAGGAACGTATCCTTGGCTCAGAACTTCTCTGGTCAATCAGGCCTCCTCTGAACAGGAAATGGGGTTATTAAAAGCAGTAAAGGCATACGTCATTAGAGACTGCAAAGACTGTTAAAAAACAGATAAAAAAGGAGCTGACCAAGCTGACCAAGGGCAGTGTGATGTGCATTTCACCCTGAGCTGCTAAGCTAAGCAATGGCAACACATTGTTCCGCAGGCTGACGAGCCAATAAGTAGGACTTGGAAAATTGTGTGAAATAGTCAAAAATTTGTCAAAGAATAACTGGGAGATAAAGCTTCTCAGTCCAGCTAAAACAACATATAACTGCATTCATGGACGGTATTTAGTATCATCGTCAGAGATTGCGATCCATGGGCCCATATAGTTGCATGGGAAACCAGCACTGTATTACATAGAGAACACTGCCCGCACTGCAGTGAAATTAAATGACTTCTCAGAAGTTTCATTATTCCTTTGCTTTTCTATTGTACTGAGGCAGTCTTATTTTGTGGCTTCATTTCCTGTCAAATTTAATTTGGAGGTGCGCGTGTCATCTTCAGTACTTACGTGCCCCACAGGTTGGCTGCACCATGAAAAATTAATAATTCCCCTCTCAGCCCTGCGTAGCATGTAGGCTATAATAGCTACTGTTCAGGATTTCACATTTTTCATCATGCAGGAGAGCAGTTAAATCATGGGCTGTCAGATTTTGTAAGAATAACGTACTATATTTAGAGCTCATAAGAGACTGCTAATTTGTATCCTGATAGATGGTCCCTTCTAGCTTAGGGATAATGAGCTATTTTTAAAGTTTGGCATGTGGTATTTAGCAGTGACAGCGAGCTAATGCATATTCTATACACGTAGTCATTATGACAATAGTATGGTGGTAGCAATGGTGTATAGAACCTCAGGTGCTTAATGTGCATCAGTATGATTTGGATGTGTGTCATTTCTTGCTCACATTCTGAAATTTAGTCTTAATTGTGCTTATAAATGTACTTTGTACCCCACAAGTGTCCTCCAGATATGAAAGGCCTCATGCCAACATTTTTATTTATTTTTTATTTTCAGTGGAAATGCAGCCTGTAAGCACTTGGGTAGGGATAAATGCAGCGTTTTGGCAGCGTACTCCAGTCAGTTGGTCTTGAAAATGATGAACTTGAGGCGAAAGTGGAAACTGTCAGTTTTGGTTTGAGTCTGTTTACAATTGCACAGTATGAGGCTTGAGCCTTGCGTCTGACTGAGTCCCAATCTACACTGCAGCTTATGAGCAAATGCAAAGCATTACATCACATCATTATAACTTCAACTCATAGCCCTTATTCATCTGTCCAGTTATCTGAACATGTTTACTAATTCTGCATGGGCTTTTGGGCAAAGGTCTGCTTAAGATAAGCAACTAGACAGTGACCGTCTATTAGACAGTGAAGAGACTGATCATGAGCTGCTCAGATAAAGAACAGTATACTCACGGGAGACAAAATGAAAAACTTGGTGGAGGAACATAGCGAATGCAGGTACCTCTGTTCAATTTCTTGGCCTGGTTTAGGTGCACTCTTCCCCTTAAAGGAGGGAAGTCACTGCAAATCAATGCAGAGTTATTCTGTGTGATCACCATTATATCCTATGATGATTGGTCTGTATTTTAGGACAGACAGTGTCCGGAAAGCGCAAATGGAAAATGAGCCCTATAAACAGTGCAGAGCTGACATCTTTCAGTGCTATTGCATCCTCATCCCAGCCATTCTCTTTTATATAAAGGTTTGTATGGCCAGGTAATACGATCATCAGCATGAAAGACAACAGTGAGCTGCTCACCTCATCCTCAGGTCATACTGTGGTTCAGCTGAAGAAAGATGATCAGGTCAGTAATCTTCAGTTTATACAACAGAAAGCACATTATTTTGACAGGGGCGAGTGTCCAGAATATTTTATAGGCCGTCCACTGTGTTGTCACTGCCTGAATTGTTCTTAAAGTCAGCCACACATCGTGATGCAACTGTCCCAGTAATTTCCAAGATGCCATGGGACTGTGTTATAAATAAACAAGCTCTGGCATTTTGTTTCAGAAACTGTAGCTATCTTCCCACTGCATTTGTGATTAAATTAATTGCTTGAGATCCCTTTGTCAAGATTGCATGGCTTTATCTGGTGAGTTATAATTCATTCAGCTTGCTGCAAGCCTTATTTCTCTGGCTGAGGCAGATCGTGCTTCGTTCTCCGTGAGGAATATTTACCACCTGTTGATAGACACACGAGTGTGGATGTAAGATCTATCCTTGTTTACACCTTGTGCTGGGTGCCAGTAGTTTGTTTAGCTGGTCTGGAAATCCTCTGTTCAGCTCATTTAAATTCAGTATCCTGCATCACTTTTCATTGACATTATTAACTGTTTAAAGAGCAGGGTGTATATATATAAATAATATATATATATATATATATGTCACACATACTCACACTACAAGCCAAAAGTTTGGGGCCATCCTCAGATCAGTGCAGTGTGACCCCTTGGTTTTGGGGAAGGCATTTATGCAGCATGCCTTCTTGTTACATAAAACTGATCATGTCCAAGTGACATAAAATCATGTAACACAAAGGCATTGGAACTCAGTTATAAATGAATGTGGTCAGTGATCAATCAGTCAAGGCAGCTTTAGAATGTGGTCTGAGGTCTTGAATTCACCCACTACCTATTTGCTTCCTATATTTTATGCGCTGAAGTCATTTCATGTGCAAAAAATAAGGAAAAAAACAGTTGCTGTGTGATTTTTTTTTAAATCTGAGGGTGGCCCCAAACTTTTGGCCTGTAGTGTGTATATACAGTTGCAATCAAAATTATTCAACCCCCGCGGCAAATTAGGTTTTCTGGCAAAATTTACAAACTTTCAGCTGTTTGCAATGAACAAATCAAACAAGAACACTTTAAATAGCCCACCACAACAAATATTACAAGTGTCTTCTCCAAATTCAACATAAACACACCACTTTTAATGACTACTGCAGGCTCAAAATAATTTTCATGACAAGCATCTTTAATGCTAAGTAAAGCACCCTTTTGCTGCTATGACCTGCTGGAGATGTGATACATAGGCAGACAACAGCTTCTGGCAGCATTCCTAAGGAATCTTAGCCCAGTCCTCATGAACAATGGCCTCCACTTCACTAATATTCTAGGGTTTGTGTGCTGCAACTGCCTTCTTCAAATCCCAGCAGAGATTTTTTATGTGGTTCAAGTGAGGCAAATGTGATGGGCACTCTAGAATCTTCCCAGACTTCTTCTGAAACCAAGCTTTGGTGGATGTTGAGGTTTGCTTAGGATCATTGTCCATTTTGGAGGTCCAATGATGCCCAAGTGTCAGCTTCCCTATACAGACGGCACAACATTTTCTCCTCGGATATCCTGGTACTTGACTGAATCCATCTTGCCCTCCACAGGTTTCCAGTGCCAGAGGAAGCAAAGCAGCTTCAGAGCATCAAACAGCCCCCACAATTCTTCTCTGTAGGCAGGGTGTACTTTTCAGCAAATGCTTCTTTATTCCTCCTGCAGACATACCTCTGATTCACAAACCCGAAAAGTTCCAGTTTTGTTTCATCACTCCTCAGAACTGTATCCCCAAACTTCTGTGGCTTATTCATATGGTTTTGAGCATACTGGAGCTTGTGCTTTTGGATCAGTTGTGTGTGTGTGTGTGTGTGTGTGTGTGTGTGTGTGTATTGGAGACCTTCAATGTTTAGTATCCGCCCTACTGTGCAAACTGAAACCTCAGTGCCTCCTGCCTCCTAGCTTTGCTGCGGGTCTCCTGTAGTCACCCGAGGTTTTTTGACCACTCGTCTCCTCAGGAATAAGGTGACAGCCATCCATAACTTCCTCTTTGTGCCACATCCTGTTACTGTAGCCACTCTTCCTTCAACGCTGAACTTGTGAACTATGCTTCCATCTTTATATCTACGAACATTCAATGCCTGTGCTACCTTTCTGTATCCTTCACCTTGATTGTGCCAGGCAATGATCTCCTCTATTAGCTTTTTGGACAATTCTCTTGACAGCCATATTTCTGATATGCAATCAAATGTCACTGTCAACAAACCCCTGGCAAGTGCAAGTATTTCATGTGTTCTATCTCAAGCAAGCCTGAGGCAACTAATTCAGCTCTTGATTAGCTGCGTTAGGTGTGCTTGAGACAATCCTTGACTTGCGAATATGCTCTTATGACGGATTCTTTTCAGGTGGTTGAATAATTTTGACTCTGCAGTAGTCATTAACAGTGGCATTTTGAGATAAATTTGGAGAAACCACTTGTAATATTAGTTGTATTGAGCTATTTAAAATATTCCTGTTTAATCTGTTCATCAGAAATAGCTAAAAGTTTGTAAATTTTGCCAGTAAACCGTAGTATATATGTAAGTTTTAGGACAGCATTTTGGATCTGTATTGCTTATTGCTTGTCAGCTGTCAGTTGTAATTTTGACCTCAGCACTTTGAATGTTCAGCTCAGAACATCTAGTCTCATGGAACGGTTCCAGGCCATTCCATGTTTCATGCTAGAACCAACTGGGGCGTTCTATTCTCAGCTTGCTACCGTTACATCTGCTAATGAACTGGTACCGGTGAGCCACAGTCTTCTCCAGCTGCATTTTAGGATTCCCATGGGGCTGCGTGGGTGAATCACAGCCAAAGACTGTGACGTAAGACGAGCAGCCAGCCATCCGCATACGGCTATTCAAATGTGAAAAAAGTGCACTTTGACGACTGATGCAGCTGTGGGTCCACAGAGAGCGCATGTGGTTATTTTTAACCGTGTTCAGGTGCCTGCTCTGTGTGTGTGTGTGTGTCCATCTTGTTTGCAGCAGTTACAGGCTCTTTGATTGAGCCTGCACTGAAGGAGGCCACATTGACGGGTTCCAGTGCAAAATCACTGGGGACAGTTGTAAAGGTCCACATTTAATTGCACCCATAAATCATATTTGGGGAATTAATGCTGAGAAAGTCTTCGTCTTAACCCTTGTTGCCTATTTTTACCATATGATCATGTGATATGCCTGCTCTTGTAAGATTTAGACTGCATTGCTTTGAGCAGAAACAAATCACATCCTTATCTTGCTATATACTGTACAATATGTTTTAAGTTTTAACATAATTTTTCAGTTGCGTATTTATTATGGAATTTATTTCATGGTACAGATTCTCAGATCCAGATTAGACTTCTGTCAGAAGTAAACTAAGGTCTTGAGAGAATTCTCACCTCTTCTGAATATAATTTCAGATTAGTTGCTAATGGCTCCTAGTTGACTGTGGTTAACTGAGCCAATTTCTTATATTTTCAGTGTAAAGTCTAATTTTCTTATTCCACGTTCAAGTATTAAACAACAAGGCGTGTGAAAATATTTCTTGTCTGTAAAGCATGTCACATACCTTTCAGCACATTTAAATCTATAGATTGCTGGTCTATTTCCCGCTTCCTTGAGAAACAGTGAGGTCTCTGGTTTTGGTTTTCCTTTGAAAATCACCATTTATCTCAGAGTCAATGAACCAGATGAGGTGTCTTGCATTAAAGGGGACCTATATACATATTAGTAATGTTATAATGTTAGTTGTCCATACTCAACCTCTGAAATGTTTCTAAACATAAGATACAGGGGTTTTGCCGTAATCCAAGAACGTGATTTCGTGAATGTGATTTCCTTCCTGAACAGCTCCACCCGAGATCTTCGCGAGATCTGGGCAAAACCTGACATCAGGTTGTGCCGTCCAATTAGTACAGACCTAGCCAGAGCCAATCACGGCATTGGACCTGCCCCCACCGGAAACTATTCTAGCAGGCACCAACAACGGCAGATCATACTATGCCTTAGTAGTATGTACACTTTTGGAAATACAAAAGATAATTTGAAGTGCAGTTTTGTCAGTATCTCTCCCAAAGTTGCTTGTTCGTTCACTTTTGGATGCGAAGAAAAACACTTATTTCTCATCTAAAGAGGATGCCAGCTTTTTTTTTTTTGCTGGCAGCAAACAGCCATGGCCAAAGGTAACGTTAGCTGCTTGTGCTCATTATTTCACCAAAGACAGCTTTATCAATAAAGTATAATTCGACACAGGATAACCGTTTCAGCTGCTTCTCAGACCTAAAGCAGCTGCATCGATCAAGCGCTCGGAGCCACAAGCTGTAAGTAACGATATAACAGCAAATAATGTAAGTGAAGCTAACGTGTTACGGGTGGCTAGCAGGACCGCTAGCGATAGTTAACACTGACAAATGGCCTCAGACGCAGGCTTTTCCTAACAATTAGTTTTTCACGTCTTTTTCTCAATGATATGGAAGTTTTGTTTGACAATACCTTGAATCGCCTTCAACTCAAATGTTATGGGAAGACCATCGATGAAAAGCCAGTGACTCAAATAGGCATGATACATTCAGCTGGGAAATTTTCAAAATATATATGTTTCAGCTTGAAGTAATGGAAATTAGAGCGTCTTTTTACTCCTGAGATTTTGATCATGGATTCATTTGTCAAAAGAATCTCCTTCCAGAGGTGACCAGGCTTTAATACATTTTTTCTGGCAAAATCTAATTTTGCATGTCTGGTCTTCAGTGTTAGCAGTGGTTTGCACCTCGTGGTAAACCCTTTGTATTTACATTCATGAAGGAATCTCTGACTGTGGACTTTGATACATCTACCTCCTTGAGAGTGTTCTTCACCTGGCTAGATGTTGAAAAGGGGTTTTCAATCAGCTATTCTAAGTATTCTGTGATCATCCACTTTAGTTGTCTTCCATGTTCTTCCAGGCCCTCTGGCGTAGCTGAGCTCACCACTGAATTCCTTCTTTTTAAGAATAAACCAGATTGTCAGTTTAACCTCTCCTGAAGTTTCTGTAATCTGTCTGATAGTATTGTTTTTTTCAGCCTAATGATGTTCTCTTTCACCTGCATTGACACATCTTTGGACCACATATTGAGAGTTCCCATTAAGTTACCAAATGCAAATTCAACCCTTGGAATAAACTCCATACCTATATCTGCACAATTTATGATGAAATAATGAGGGCACAGACCACATCTGATGATGAAACTTACTGTCAGTCCATAGTCCAATCACTGTTGAGCCTCTGAAAATGGGGAACTGCACGTAAAAATGGATGGAATGCCTAAATGGTTAATGCCAGACTGTAGTGAAACCCCTTGAATTAAAGCTGAAATTCAACACTTCAATCACATATTAATTACTTTGTTTCAAATCCATTGTGGTTGCGTTCAAGTGCAAAATAATGAAAATTTTGTCACTGTCCAAACACATCTGGACCCAACTGCAATTTATTGATTTATGAATGCATGACCGGCTTTGTTCCATTTACGAATTTACACTTGCGATAACACTTAGGGCGCTATGCTCTCACACCTAAAATACAGCAAGCTGCCAATTCAGCCTCTTTATGTGTGTCACCCCTGGCAACCTGTGCTGTCTCTCTCAAGTCTTCTTAGTGCCTTTTGAGTTCTCTAAGGGAAAAAAAGAAAAAAAACATCGAAGACACACTGACACATTGTCTTGTCACGCAATGCTGGGGAAAGGCCTTGGGTGGAGGGGAGATTGCCTTGTCACAGACAAATTGGCTAGCGACAGGACCCAACTTCTTATTATTTGGGAAAGTTCAACATGCATTTAAGAGTATGGTCTTGTTTGCAATCTGTCATGATAAAGATGATAGATGACACCCAAATGACATGAAAATACTTTTCCTTTTTGCCAAAGCAGTGTTTCACTACGGGAAGCAGATTTGGCACCCACTACCACATTCACATTACCAAGCTGAAGTGACTCAAATCTGATTTTTTTTTTTTTTTTGCCTGAATGTGACAAAATCTGATGTTTCCAGGGCTGTGTGGGTGCAGAAATCCACCCTTATATCCGATCTTCAAATCAGAATTGAGTCACTTTTATATACGGTCCAAGACTGGATACAACTCTGATATGCAGAAATGGGACATGAATGAGAACAGTCAGATTGGAATCCATATGGCTTTTTGCCTGTACTCATGCAACCTTCAAAAGCTGGCCTTTTTAACCTTTTCAACCTCAACAGGCACAGCTGACAAACTATTTGCAGCCCTCCAGGGCATAATCCCATCCATACAATTGCAACAAGAATGTCCATTTTCTCGACTTTAATCAGGTTTTAATACCATTGGTGCTCTTGCATGACATTTTTTGTGGGTCATCATTTTGATGACTCATCAAAAATGCATCATCACTGTGTGCATTCCTGCTGTTTTTGACGGCAGATGCTTTCAAATTACACAGATCACTTGAAATCATGAATGTGAACCATCAAGATAGGCAAATGTGATCTGAGAAAAAACTGGAATTGTGAGGCTAGTAATGTTAATTTTTTCGCATAGTACTTGCCAAAATACACGAAGAAAAGATTTAGATAGCGGTGTGGGAAGCAGGCAGTGACGAGGAGAGTACAAAATGCTCATATCAAGTGTAGTGGCTTTTTTCCTATTAAAGAAGCATACTGTAACCCTCTTGGTT
Source organism: Gymnothorax reevesii (assembly GCA_029721435.1). Taxonomy (NCBI): domain Eukaryota; kingdom Metazoa; phylum Chordata; class Actinopteri; order Anguilliformes; family Muraenidae; genus Gymnothorax; species Gymnothorax reevesii. The sequence goes on along the minus strand of CM056579.1, from coordinate 95,865,784 downwards.
CCCAAATTAGTTCTTCCCTTATCTGTATGAGTTTTTCTGTTTATTGGTTGAATGTCACTTGAACTCTGTTCCCTTATTGTGATCAGCTGTCGCCTCTCTCCTCTGTTTGATTGTCCGGTGCATTAAGGCTCTTGTTTTAGTTGGGGCTGCATGGTCTTACTGGAAGTGGTTAGTCCAACCTCTTACCCTAAATTCTAAGTTTCCTCCAGGGAGCTAAATTATTACAAAGCAAATTATTAGGTACAGTGGGTTCTCTGAGTCTTCTTCCATCTCTCTTCATCTTCCTAATATAAATGTGTCCTAGGGGCTCATTGTTGATCCTGAAATTGGCTTTACCTACCCCCAGTTTGTGACACATCCTACATTTGTGTTGTGAACGGATTAATTTCTGGAAAATGCTTGCTGCATTATTACGCTCTGTGAAAAACAATGGATGCTTTGTACTAGCTTTAAATTCTGTGTCTGATTTGGAGATAATCTGCCTGCAAAAACTTTTACAGCTTGCTTTGCTCGTAGTGAATCCTCTCGCCTCAGCAAATGGGAATCCTCTGGATTTATTTTCTGACGTTGTTATGGAGTTATGGAGACACCCACGTCACAATGCAATTCATTTCTGCTGGACTTATTGGTGGGCAGCCAAAGGCCAACCAGTAATCTCAAAATATCATCTTCAGGTTTTGAATTTCTGTGATGGATTGAATATGTGTCCAGGGTGTGTTCCTTCCTCTCCTGCAATACATGGTTGGAGGCCATCCCCAGTGCCCACCCACTCTACTCACTCCTGACCCTGACAATAAATAAGCAGGATAGTTACTGGGTGGATTTATTTCCTTGCCAAAAGGCGGGGGAGTTTTGTTTTCAATGGCATTTGCTTATTTGTGTGCCTGTCAGCAGTCGAGTGCAAAAACTGGGTCATAGGTTATTCAGCACCAAAATTACAAAACCATCTCCCTTCAGTAAGATATGTTGTGCCTGGCACTAATTGTTTGGCATTTCTTTATTTGCCATATTTTGTGCATGGAACAAATATCTTTCCCTGTCTATTCTTAGATTCATAAAGGGCTCCTTCCTGGTGGAAAGTATTAAAACCATAGAAAAAAACCATAGAAAAAGAGCCGTATTCAATGTCAGTCAGCGACCAAGGAAGGCAACACTGCTGTGGTTTATTCTCCTGCACGAGCCAGCGTTTGCAGGGAAAGCGTTGATTGATGGGTCTTTCTCCGAGAAGGTTTTCCTCGTCACACCTCCAATGCCTGCCTGTCACGCTGAAGCAAATTGAAGCGGTGGCGGAAAATTCCCCGTAAACAGCTGCCAAGATGAAGAATTCTGTCCTGCGCTGACCTGACCACTTGTGACGTGTTCGGGCATGTTTTCGCGATAATGAAATTCACAGCGTGCATGCTGTGACGTTTCTTCATGCTAATTCCTTCCTCGAGATCCATCATTCAAAAATAGCATCCCACGCATGATACCTCATTAAAGTCTATTCAAGCCACTGCTCTGGCACAAAATCCATTCAAGCCCAATGCATTAGATAAGAGTATAGTCATTGAATTGTGTCATGGGTTTGAAAGCTCTGTGTGGAGTTTGCATGTTCTCCTCGTGTTCCTCTGGGTGTTACCACAGTACAAAGACATGTATGTCAAGGTATTTGGGGACTTTAAATTGTCCATAGGCAAATGGCATGTGATCCCTGAAGTTAATGTGAAGACTGCCCAAGGTATGTTCCTATTTCTGGCCGATTGCTTGCTGGGATAAGCTCCAACCCTCTTGCAAGCCCATACCCAGGAATAAGTGGGTGAGATAATGGGATGGGTGGATATATTGTTATATGTACTGTATAGGCCTACTATTGCACAAAATACTCCAGTTATGAAGACTGTGGAATTTGATGAACCTAACTCAGTCAAATAACTTGCAAGCTATAGTGTCATCTGTTGCAGGTAACAGCAGAGCAACATAACTGCATTGTATTGCTACACAAACTCATCTGTCTTGTGAGTTTGTATCATCATTGGTCTGTCTGGTATTTGTTTTGCATAATGAACTTGTTTTGGATCTAACATCGCACTCTGCCTTTAACCTGTTGTGGCTTAAATTACTCCTTAGAGCGCTAAATGCTGCTATTGTTGCTCAATGATGGAAGATATCAAAATCAAAGCTGTTGGGGGGTGCCCCGGTGGCAAATCAGTCCAATTTCTGCTCGGGTCATTTGCCACATGTCATCCCCATCCTTCTCCCCACCTTTCCCGACTCTCTCTGCTCTGTGACTGTCAAATAAAGGTGAAAATCCCAAAAAAATCATCTAAAAAAAATCTAAGCTGGTGAGAACCTATCAACAGCTGTTTTCAACAGCACAAGATAATTACATTTTTATATATATATATATATATATATATTTTTTTTTTTTTTGTTAGCTGCGACCAAGCAGCTCTATGAACGCTTCTGTCTGTCCGTCCGTCTGTGACACCTTTTTCACCATGTTCCTGTCCTCGTATCATCATGAAATTTTCATGAGTTATTGACCTCCACCAAAGTGATGTCCATGCACAAGTTCGAGGTCAAAGGTCAAGTTCACTGAGGTCACGACCTTGTTTGCAGGTTTTCGCGCTGTAACTCCAGTTAGAATTCATGGATCGCTATGAAATTTTGGAAATAGCTTCTAGGCATAGAGGAGGTGTTCCCTATTCTTTTTCAAGGTCATCCGTCAAATCCGAAGGTCACACAGGTAAAAAAGTGTCAATTTTGCCCGATTTCACGGTTTTCGCACTGTAACTCAAGTTTAATTCAATGAATGGCTATGAAATCTTAGAACAAGCTTCTTGGTATAGAGGAGGGGTTCCCTATTGTTTTTAAAGGTCATCTGTCGAATCCCAAGGTCACAGCGGTCAAAAAAGTGTCGATTTTGCCCCGATTTCACAGTTTTCGCACCGTAACTCGAGTTTAACTTGATGGATGGCTATAAAATCTTACAACAAGCTTCTTGGTACAGAGGAAGGGTTCCCTATTGATTTTCAAGGTCATTTGCCAATTTCGAGGTCACACTTGTACAAGAAACCACCAGTCATGGACACTAGGCCATGTGACGGATGCTTGGCCAGGTCGCAGCTATTAGATCCCTCTGATCTACTTGTTTTTTTTTTATTTCACTTTTCTAAGGGTTAAACAATGTCAAGTCTTACAAAAGTATCATGTTCTGAGGACATTTTGTGTAAACAGCACACATTCCACAAATCCCTGAATAAAATTTGTTTTCACATGAACTTCAGGGTGTTTGAGATAAGGACTTCAAAGCCCCAAAGCAGTCAAAGATTACTCTGTCCTGGCCACAAAAAGTGCTGAAGGTTTCACATTAATTAGGGTAAATTTTGAATGAATCAGTGTTCCCAAAATTCTGTGGAATTCTTGCAACTTACAGCCAAGACATGCAAGCTGATACAAGCATCAAACTGGTATGTCTTTGCTTCCTTTTTTTCCTCAGAAACTGGCTAAATGAAGCCAAAGAACACAGCCCAGTTCATCCTGCTGACAGGCTTATCACAGCAGTTGGAATAATAATAAAATTGGCTCCAAATAATGGAGATGTTGAAATATCTCCTGCTGCCTCAACTGACTGCAGTTCATGAGGCTGAAATTCAGCAGAAAGCCCACTTACTCTCAAAGAAGGCAGTTCCAAGGTCAGCCAGTGGTCTGTACAGTACAGAGAACAAAACTATTCATGCAAAACTATTCAGGACGGAGTGGGGGAGAGATACTTCATGAAAAATATCCTGGGCTCCTCTTAGGCCCATATATATACATATAGTGTATATATATATATATATATATATATATATATATGATAGATTTTTTTCAAATTTCAACTAGACTTTGATTATGATAATTGATTTACTCATATTAATACGTAACATGACAACCTCAATTTTTAAGACTGAAAGACTGACATCAACTGTGCTTGCTGTATCCCTGTATGACTTGCTGATGTGTTCATGCAAAGTCACAATCTTCTCGGGGGCACATCCATCGCATATAACGTCTGATTCACAATTAACTCACCAGGGAAACAGAGGACCACAAATAACCTAGAAACACATGGTTGAATATCGACTGATGTAATGTCTGCTCGTGCGCAATTTTTACATTGCACACCCCACAGATATTAAAAAATTTTTTATGCAGCATGATTTAATTTTGTCCTGCTTAAAGAAATAAAAAAATAAAGAAAAGAAGGTCAGTTTTTGTTTGAGAACACGAATTGGGATTAAAGACTGACAAAACTGCTGCTTGTCTCAATTAATTTGCACAAGGTTATAAGTGAACTTTTTCAACTTCCTCATGCAGTCTAAAGATATTCAGGCTTTGGGGGAGGGGGACGGAAATGAAATTACTGTCCTGGTTGAATAAATGGCACAGAAAAATAATTAAAATGTTAATGATGAAAGTTACACAACAAAACTGATGCTTGTCAGAGATTCAGGCCTGTATTTATTGCCCTTCAAAATCAGGAATACTGATCTCAGACCAGTTATCCTTGCTCACCTCCTCACCAGCATCCACTATGATTGGAAAAAGACAAACTGATTTCCGATCTGTGCTCCTGTTTTGAAAAAGTTCATCAATGGAGCTAAAGTGTCCTCCCTCACATTTTTGATGATGCGTCTCATTGTTTGAATAGGACCCACATTTTAGACCCTGCACTACTTGCCGACGATTCAGAGAGAACAAACTGTCCTCTGTCTTGGAGCTGACTCGGCTTTAGCTATACTTTTTAATGAGAGGCAGAAATGGGTTTCATCTCTCGTCCGAGCGGGAATAGCAAATGAAACACCTCAGCAGTCGTCCTGTTGTTCTTTTAGTAACGTTGCCGCTGGTTAAGCCCTTGTTCCAGTATGAGTGTGTTCTGTTTTCAGGAGGGTGTAAGGTGTTCCCTGCCATCTGTTAATGCATTCTTAATCCCTCTGTCCAGCCTGGTTGCTCATGAGTGAGGCAAAATGACTTTGGTGCCTGTATGACCTGATATTGCAGTGTGCAGTCCAGGGGCGAAGCTAGAACCGGGAATTGGGGTGGCACAGACACGTCCCTTTATGACAATTAGGATAGTCCTGGCTAGTTCTCAATTATTTTTCTTTATTGACGCGTTTTCCAATTATTGTAATGGGCAACTGAAGACACAGTTTCTCATGCGATCTAACAGCGATGAAGCCATGGGGTAAATACCGTAAAACTGAGAATTGGGGTAGACGTAACATCTGTTATTATTAATCCTGACCTGTTCGCAGTCATTTTCATGATTAACAAAATGTTCACTCCGAGAGCGCTCCGCACTTAACTGGTGCTGCTTGCTCTCCCCGATTAGGTAAGACGACAATCATTCATCTGGACGCGTTTGCATAAGTCAACGTCAAATAGAGCCGCATGCTTTTTATAGCCTATTTCACTGCCAAGTGCCACTTTTTTCACACTCAATACTGAGAGTAATTTTGAATAACGTTGATTTAAATTAAGCAAACGTTTCCAGATGAATGATTGTCGTCTTACCTAGTCGGGGAGAACAAGCAGCACCTGTTAAGTGCGGAGCGCTCTGGGAGTGAACATTTTGTTAATCATAGAAATGACTGCGAACAGGTCAGGACTAATAATTCTTTAAAACAGATGTTACGTCCACGCCAATTATCAGTTTTACGGAATTTACCCCATGACTTCATCGCTGTTAGATCGCATGAGAAACCGTGTCTTCAGTTGCCTATTACAATCATTGGAAAACGCGTCAATAAAGAAAAATAATTGAGAACTAGCCAGGACTATCCTAATTGTCATGAAGGGACGTGTCTGTGCCACCCCAATTCCCGGTTCTAGCTTCGCCCCTGGTGCAGTGCTCTACAGGTAACATCCATTTGAAGTCCGCAGGACAAGTGGCACCCGAGGGAGGGCTTTTGATGGAATTGTACCCTGTTTTTGTGCGCTTGTGTGCGAGAAAGAGTGGGACCATTAGAGAGAACTGTGTTTGTTTGTATTTTTGTCTTGATTTGAGTGTGAGTTTTATGTCTTTTCAGTATGCATGAAAGAGAGATAATTTCTGTCTCTGAGTGTATATATATGAATGTGCATATGTGTATGTATATGTTGTGAGACCATTTGGCGTTAAGAGGACATTTTGGGTGGTTCTCAACGCAGAGTATTACAGCTGCTTGGTCGAAGTAGGGGTTTTGGTTTTGGGTGGAGTTAGGTTCAGGTTGGGTTTGGGGTTCTGGAAAGGTTGTACAAAATGAATGTAAGTTAATACAATGTCCTTACAAGTTTAGCTACACAAAAATGTGTGTGTGTGTGTATGTGTGTGTGTGTTTGTGTGTGTGTGTGTGTGTGTGTGTGTGTATGGGTGCGCATGTGTTTTTGTGCGTCTATGGTCCGTGCATACATGCATATCTGAGAAAGAGAATTGCAGGCCTTTTAGATCTATTCCTATTAGTATATCTGTTTTGATTGTCTGAAAGGAGACTTCTTGGCGACTCAGGATGAGAAGTATCTTCCCCAAGCAGAGCTGCCGCTTAAAAACATCAAATAAAGTCGAGTGCTAGATTAGGGTGGAGTTGACCTGCTCTCCCTTCTCACAAATGAGGTGGGCACACTTCACATCAGCGGCGCATTCTGAGTGCACATCAAACCCGCGCGTCTTTGAAGGAAGCAGTGAAGACAAGAGCCAGTCGCAGCTCTTGACATTTCAGTGTCTGCATCGCCTTCCAACGATCCGGGTTTATTAGATTTCCTATGATGGTAGCAAAAACAGAAACACTCATCACAAGGTCTTTGTGCATCCTCTGTGACTGGAGAGATGGGTCTGGCAAGGACAGTGTTCACTCAATGAGCCCTATAAAGAGCTTCAGTGGCCATGCGACATAATGCTGCTTGAAAGATCGATACTACCTTGTAAAATATGTGCATCCAGCTGCAGCCTTTTTCAGTCACCATTACTCGACGTTCAATCAATCGAGACAATTGATTCTTGGTCACATCTTCAGGAAGCTCTGAAAATAATTTGTGTTCATTGGTTGAACTACACATCACAGTGTGAGGGGACACATTTGAACGTTCATGTCCTATTCCTCTTTGAATGCTTCATTAGCTCGTCTGTGAGAATGTCAGTATACGCTGATGCCAGAGCCGATTGTTGACACGGCCTAACGCATAAAAGTGAGCAACACGTGATTAATAAGTTTAACTAGTTTAGGCGGGAAACTCGAGTCATTGTACATCACCTGGTGCAGTTGTTTGCTTCACCGAGAGTACATCAATCGCGGAGCGGCAACAACAAACTTATTATGCTGGTCTATATAACCGCAGTGAAGCTCAATCACCTTTGCTGCTCAATTTGCTGCCTCATATGCAAGGTAAGAAGTGTTTTTTTCCTTGCCACCTCCACCCCAGCCTCTACCTGTTAGGCTCTGTTCTGTCTGACAGTGGGGAGATTCATAAGTCTTGCTCCCTACCTAATTTTTATCCCTCAGCCCTAAAGGCTGACGGGGTATTGGTATCCTTCGTGCGGGCGGGCGGGCGGGCATCCCCAAAAACTTCAACATTGGGCTGAGGGGTATTCCGTGCATTACACGCCTATTTTGTTGTTGTTTAGTATGTTCTTGCTATGACAGAGCAGAACCTTCCGTCGTACTAAAATTTCAATACATCTACATGTCAGTAAACATGTTCAATACAAATACATGAGTTTACCTGGTTGAATTAAGATTAAGCTTGGTTTTGCAGGGCTAGGGGCCATAAATAGTACTTAAGAAAACATAAGATTCGCATTATTAATAGGAAATGCTTCTCTCAGAATAGGCGAGGTCATGGTGCTGAATAGCTAGCTGGGTCAAGTTGCTGAGGCAGAAACTACTGACAGGGTTATTCTAGTTTTGGAGTGACCCGAGCGTTGAGTGCACTTAAGCGGCAGGAAAATGGGGAGCTCTGCTGGGCTGAAAGGCCTGTTATCACTGCTCTTATGTTCAGTGATTGGTCTTTGAATTGAAGAACTTGCAGTATTGCTGCCATTGCTGTTGGCAGCAGCGCCATTAAGATTGGACTAGGCTTTCAGTCTCGCGTATATCTGTCATCGCCTGGACATATATGAGCCAAATGGAAGTCAAAGACCTTTTAAACTACAAGTGAAGAGACCAAACTCTCTAGCCAGACATCAAAAAGTTCCTTTTCTTTGAACAAAGTAAGGTAAATGTGGACGGTGATTTGATGATTATGAGAATGGATGTAGACAGGTCCTTCAGAAGCAGTATTTATGAAAGACCCATTCAGACCAGATCTACTTTCTATCCTCTACATTTTGTAAGCACTGTGGACCAAAACATATTTTATTGATGTGTTCAAGCCATTGTTCGGCCTCAATGTACTATGGACCAACATTTTCACCACAGTGGAATTAGTCCGTTTTTTTTTTCGATTGATGAAGCAACAACAGAACCATCAGAGGAAAAACATGAGGCTGCCTCCCTGTTTGCTTAATTTAATATGTATTTAAAGTGTAAAATCACTGGTATCAATTGCAAATTGCATTCTTTCTGTTTTCTTGGCAAGTTTTTTTTTTTTACCATGGGTAGTTTTACAGGAAGTTCAATATTTGGTCACACACAATGAATAGTGAGCACAAAATAAGACTGTTTTAACAAGACATCTTGGGTCCACACAACACAGAAATATCTTTAACCCTCTGCCAAACAACTGTACATATTTCATGCGTATTAAACTGTTATAAAGCCTCTGCCTCAGGATAGGACAGAAAAAACCTTGACAGCACTGTGATTCAGTGTGAAAATGGAAGTGAATCAATGTGTTTGTTTAAAGAACTATGTCATTTTAGTCTAATTTTTTGTTCATTTAATTTATTACTCCTCATAATCCATCTGTAACGTATTTGTTTATAATTTAATTTGTTTTCCATCAAGAAAGAAAGCATTATGATGCATAAGCAGCTAACAAAAATTAAAATGTGCAGGTAAAGTAAGCAGTCCAAACTGGATACTATAAGCCCCTTCCCATGAAAAATTAACATATAAAACAATTCAAAACGGTCATATAAAAGCAACATAACATGAATAAGAATAATGAAGTGAAAAAATAGTGGCACTGAAAGATAATTGTGGAAGGGAGAATTAGTTGAAGTATGAAGGTGGAAGACTACAGGACATGGACTTTGGCCAGTATTGTATTGTGATTATTTCAAGTTTTTGAGATGCTGGGATATACAGAAGGGCCCCTGTTGTGTGAAACTGGAAAAATTAAATGTTTTTGTCAAACACAGCATTATACTACGAATTTCAACATCTTGGAGGTGTACCTGGAAGTTATTTTGAAATATGCCACAGAAACACTTGGGAAGCAGTTTGTTGTAAATTAAGCAGTTAAATTCTTAAACATAGAGGATCTGAAGTCTCTGCTGCAGAGGATCCGAGTTTGCAAAATGCTGAGAAGTGACAATGCTGACTTATGTTAAGCGACAGTTAACAGGCAGGGAGGGAGTAGCTTTCCTGTTATGGCAAATCATTCATATGTCTTACACTGATGCCACAGCTAATGAAATCACATATATCTTACACTGATGCCGCAGCTAATGAAATTGCATATACCTTATAATGATACTACAGCTAATGAGATCATCCGTATATCTTACACTGACGGCTGCATCTAATGAAATCATTCATCTATCTTACAATGATGGCCACAGCTAATTATCAAACCTTTATTTATTCTCAAAACATTAATCATTAAATCGTTAATATACTTTACAATGATGCCACAGCTCATAAAATTGCATGTATCTTACATTGATGCTACAGCTCATGTAATCATCTTGCACTGATACCACAGCTCAGAAAATCATTCTTATATCTTACACTGATGTTACAGTTAATGAAATCATTCATGTACTGTATCTTACGCTGATGGCCACAGTTAATGAAATCAGATATATCTAACACTGATGCCCATGAAATTATCCATATATCCTACACTGATGGCACTGCTAATGAGAACATTCATACAGAACTTTAGTTCTGCATATATCATTTACATCATGATTTCTGACCCAATGATATTGCATTTAAGTACTTCAATAATGATGTAATAATTGATCTTGTTTAGCTCAAGCTTGTTAATGAATATGCAATAAAACCAACTTTTTGTTCAAACAATTTACTCTGTTCATAAACTACTGTTGGGTCAGAGATCACACCATGAGTAATACAACGCAGAACTAAAGGCCTTCTGTATGTATGTTGCACTGATGCAGCAGCTCATGAAATCATATGTCTTACAATGATGTCACAGTTAGTGAAATCGTTCATACATCTGACACTGATGCCAAGCTAATTAAATTAATTAACTGATGCCAAAGCTAATTAAAACATTCATATATCTTACACCATACCTAATGCAATCATGGAGAGACAGGGTGCACTTTGATGGCAAGTAATGAATGTTTGGATGATACAAGTCAGATTAAAAAAAACCCTTCCTCACCAGAAACTAGAGTAATATATGCACACATCTGTGTAATTGGCCGACTGTCAACGGTTTCCTTCAGTTCGGGAGACTAATTAGGCTACCAGTACAATGCTAGACAGGTGATGAGCCAATCCTACACTATTATGATAACAGATAGCACAAATTAACAGTGGCCCTGAATTATTCATTGGGTGTTGGTGATCTTTGAAAACATTTTTAAAGGCAAGGGAAGCAGATTTAGCGAGTAGATTTAACATCCTATACCAGATCATTAAAGCAAACATGGAAATATTGAACCAGAGCCCAGGGACCAATTAAATAAGTCAACCAGGTTATTTTTACACATTGAAATTATATCTTGCATTGGTGGGAGCACATGCTTATTTTATGAAATATTTTCACTATATATACAGTATCTAAGCTCTCATGTATGCATTTATATGCATATCTACGAGTAGATTAGTTTTACGAATGCAAGCACCTCCCATGTAGTGCCATGAATATTGATGTCAAATCCCAACACTGTATCCCTACACAGCTGATCTGTGCGAACAGTCATTAAATAGATGGGTGTTTGTTCAATGTGACTTCAATACATCAGTACACTGGCTTTAATAATTCACTGAGACCAGTGTGAATGTGTTTGAGAACGTGTGAAAATGTAACAGCAAAGAACCCTTGAGCTTTTTTCACTTTTTCGCACAGAAATTTGCATGAAAATCATCTGTAACTTTCTTCGCCTTTTTAATGACCAAATAAAGACTTGCGGGTGTAAGGTACTGGCCTTTAAAAGTTGGCCTATAAAAATCACCTTAAGGTATTGTGTCAGAATAAAAATGTTGCATTAAAATGAAATCCTAAAAATGCTCACAGTTACTTAACCTATTACAGAGGGCTGATATTATGTAGTATCTGTTAGGATGGACCATGCATGTTAGGCTTGTAGTCGTGGCAATGTGGGGTGTGTTTGGCGTGCACACATACTTCCATGACAGGAAAAAAGTATTCTCTATCAGATTTTGAACATACACATGCAATATACTGCAGACAAGTCATTTATCTGACTGTGTTGCGGATTACTGTTCTCTTCCCTGGAATCCTGGCACAATAAGAGGAAATTTCACTTACTGACTGGAAGCCCTGCCTAGAAAATTTTTTTTTTCAATGCCGTGCCGTGCAGCAAATGCTATCGGTCATGCATCACTGTCATTATTTGCTATGGCCATCGCCATCATCAGCAAGAACCAGACATGAAAAATAAAAAAATGTTTAAGGCAGAGGCTGAGCCATTCTCAGCTCCATTTTTTATGAAGTATTCCTTGGAAAAGAGGAGTATACGACTAATTTTATGGTGAAAATATATGGCAATCTATTTGTGGTGCAGTGGGTTTCACAGATATCTTACAGCACAAAAGATGCGAGTTTGGACCCCAGCCTTTCTTTGTGGCATTTACATGTTCTTCCCGTGGGCTTTCAACGTTTAGTCCAATTTCCTATTACAGTTCAGACATAATGCATGTCAGTCTAACATTAGACCCTACCTTGCCAATAGGGGAGTGTGTATGTAAATGGTCCGGGATCTCTGTGATGAAATAGCAAATGTCCAGGCTGTGTTTTTGTCCATTAAATGAAAGAGTTATAGGCTCCAGTTCATCTGCAGTTTTCATTTGGAATAAGTGGGTCAGATCATTTGGACTGACCACACATTTTGAACGTGGTCAGAATATCAACAAATCATTCCTGAGCTTTTGGAGTTCAGAAAGTTTCCAAATGTGGTCAACCTTTCAGCCAAGCAGGTCATGGGGACTGGTTTCTCCATCTAAAAACAGCAGGACCAAATCCGTCGATGGCAATATGAGATCTTTGAACTGTCAAATACAGATACAAATATTGGCTTTGAATGCTTACAGCAAAACAGAGGATACTTGTGCACCCCCATATTAGCCTGATTTACTAAAACCTTTAACATGGACGAAGTCTTTTGCACATCCAAAACCAATAGTAAGGCCTATAATTGGCCAGCGTGTTTGTTTTGCACCATCAGAAGTCATGTTGTTCATTCTGCATGGGCTACAAAGGTTTAGCACATGAAGACAGGTATGAATAAATCAGATCTTATTTGTTTTACGGCATTGAGACCATTCCAAGTTTCAAAAGAGATTCTTTCAATTACCGGTAATATCAAATGTGACGTCTTTCTTCGTCAAACAGTTTAGCCCGTTCATTTCTCTGATAGTTGAACATGCCCAATAATCTTCACTGGTGGAAAAAAAAAGTCATTTGACTCTGTGTCAAAAATAGAAACAATCTTTGATTGAATCTGTTGCTGAATGTTACGAGGCTTACTTCTGAAATGTCAGAGAGAAAAGGTTGAAATTAATTTACTTTTCCTTTGTCCGTGCAATGTCTGGGTGCTTAAAATAATATTGCAAAAGATCAGCTTTTGTTTACATGATGCCATTTTTGACACAAGTGAGTATTGTCATGCTTTTAGGTGAGTCACCATGCTGCCTACTGAGTCTTAAGAAGCGAAGTTAAAATACAGTGCATGGTCAAGAGCGTGTGGATGTCCAGAGTCAGATACCCATTTGCAGCTCCGACTCCCCAGCTTTTACGGTAAATATTACTGTATAGCTGAATGGATTTGTTTCCATTCCAGCCAGAAGGGCATTACGTCAGGCAGTGATGTTGGACGATAAGACCTATAGCTTGAAGTCAGATTTCCATTTGATTTAAACAGTGTTTGATTGGGTTAAGGTCATGGATATCCCTTTACTCATGGTGCAATGGTTTAGGCGTGCGTATGTTTGTTGGACCTTTCTTTGTTCTATCATCCGGGACAATATTTTATTGAATTTTCGTGGTTATGGTGTTTGTGTTCATGTTTTATGTTCATGATTATGTCTTTTCTTTATTCTTTTGGTTATTGTATTTTCAGGTTTTCAGTTCTTGCCGTTTTTAGTTTCATTGCACTTGTCTCTCCAGTCTTGTGATCTTGTTGATTCAGTCCGTCTCCCCAGTCTGTGAGCTCACCTACTCAGGGTGATTTCAATGGTTTCTAGTGTTTCATATTATTACTTCAATTTGCGTTTACTTCCTTCGCCTTGCTGTACTTGATTACTAACAAGACTAAAATTTGTATATTGTATCATAGTCTACTAACCCAACTAGTCCATGTATATATTACTAACTCACTAACGAGCACTCTAGTTAGATCTGTAAAGTTGCACCGCTTCTAATTAGTACTAACTCAGTCTCAGCAATTGCCCTGTTCTAGTCTCCGCCTCTTGCTTGGCTTTCCCTGTTTCTCTCTGAGTTTCCGCGAGATCTCTCGCACGTGCTTAATTGCTTTCCTGCACTCATTGTCTGTGAACTTAGAACTCCCTGATCGGAGTTATTTTAATGTCATAGGATGTGTGTTTGATTCCCATCCGTGCCTTCCCTTTCGCCAATTGTTATGGTTAGGATTCCCCCATGTGTTCCTCCCATTGTAATTAGTTCTCATCCCATTCACCTGTTCCCTGCATAGCAAGTGACTTCCCCTCTGTCTATTTAGAGTCCTCACTGAACGTTGATCAATATTTCTTTGTGCAGAGCCTCGTGTATGGCATTGAGTATTGTTTCTCTTCGACTGTGTCGTCTGACCAAGATTCTTGCTGTTGCCCTTTTTGAATTGTTTTTTTCTTTCTGGATTTCGACCCATTTTTTATATGACCACGTTTTCTGTGTTTGGATGCCCCATGTTTGACTCACTGCTTTGGATGTCGACTACGACTTTTTGCCCCGGCCTGTCTCGTTCAAGGCTCAAAGTAGCTTCACGCATCATTGGTAGAATTCCAACGGCTCTGACATTTAAAAACGAGGCACTGAGAACTTTGAAAATGCACAGGTAGTTTATTAAAAAAGACTGTTTATGCAAACAGGACCTTGAGGTAGTTTCCAGTCGCCTCCATCTTGAAAGTCTTGATAAGTTGATTGACTAGCACAAACGAATAGATTGCAATCTGTTCCCCTATCCTTCCTATTTGTTTGTGCTCGTAAATTGACTTATCATGACTTTCAAGATGGAGGCGACTGGAAACTACCTCAAGGTACTGTTTGCATAAATATTCTTAAACTACCTGTGCATTTTCAAAGTTCTCAGTGCCTCATTTTAAATGTCAGGGCCCTCAGAATTCTACCAATCAAGTGTGGAGCTACTTTGAGCCTTGTTGATGATGAAAATAATAGCGATTTCTTTACATGACAATGCTATGCCCAATTCACTACCATTATAAGCCTGTTGGGAGCTTCGGCTTAAAAGCCATGTATTTCGAAGTGTTGCATGCGTACGGAGGTGGGGTATTCGACAAAAGTCAGTACTCTTTATCATGTTTCAATGCACCCCAAGTCAATTTTACACTGGAATTCTCCTTTAAGAAGCCTGTCTCAAACAGTCCCAGACTAAGTGCCCACAGACATTTGGCCATTGACAGTAGAGGTCTCTTTCAAGAGCCAAAAGGAGTCTGACTGAATCCCACCTTGACCCTTGTTTTCTTTCTTTTTAGACAAATTTCTCTGTGAGAAAGGGAGTTGCAGCGAGTCCCTATAATATTTAACCACACTCAAAAAAATGAAATGTTAGATTTACTTAATGTTATGTCAACTGGTTCCACAAAACTGAGTTAAGTACATTCCACTCAATGCAACTAATTAAACTGGCCAAAAATGTTAGAAGTCAAAGGTTAGTTGACTTAACATTTTTAAGTAAATGTAACATTTCACAACATCTTATTTTTTTGAGTGCATGTTTACCATTCCATAATATTACATTATGGTTATTTAGCAGACCTTTTTTATCCAATGTAACCTAAAGTTGGGCCTTGCTCAAGGGCCCAAGAGCTGCACTGATCTTATTAGGGCTACACTGAGGCTTGAACCAACAACCATCTGTGTCCCAGACTGATAGTGGCTGGGCTATAGATTTCAGGCTAAGGGGCAAACAAGACAACTTTTTTCAAACGGCTGTGTTATCACGTTCCCTCAAGTGTTGAATATTTTCTGACAGCTTTTTAACAACTTAAGTTCAACTGTGACTTCAGCCGAGCAGCAGTGATGATCTGATACTTTGAAATGTTCATTCTAATCACAGGCTTTCACAGAGCACCCAACCGAGCCTGAAGCAAAAGACAAAATAAACCAAAAATTTATTAGTGTTGATTTTAACAATCTAGAATTATCATTGACTTGTATAAGCCTTGTAGAATCCTATAATGTAATAATTTCTTGAAAATGTAATGACGCCTGAAAATGTAATAAAATTTGCACTTAACTTAATCAAAAATGTAATGAAACCCAATAATGTAATAACTTCACCAATAATGTAATAAAATATTCTGAGTGATATTGTAATAACATTTTTACCGATGTAATTCTTTATTACATTATTGGGAATTTATTATAAAATTTCATGTGGTTGGGTACTTCCTCTTGTTCATTCCTTTGTAAGTCTGATCCAGCTCACCTGTTCCCTGTATAGCATGTGACTTCCCTTCTGTCTATTTAGAGTCCTCACTGACTTTGTCTGAACGTTGATCATTTCCTTTTGTGCCGAGAGCCGTGCATGCCAATTGTGATTTGTGTCTTCTTCAACTCCCTTCCGTACGACCACGAGATTGCCTAGCCCCTGCCTGTTTGAGTACGATTCCTTCTACTGACGACCTGTGTATGACCATTGCCCGTTTTTGGATTTTGAATTTTTGCCTCACGTTTATGTACCGTGAGAACTCTGACCCTTTGGTTTTGACCCGTGCCTGGCCCTCTTCTATTGTTGATTATTCCTCCGGAACTGCAATCTCTGTGCCTTTTGGTCTCGATTTGCAACGAATAAAGTTTTACGAAGATTGGCATTTCGATTCTCGCGTGTGGTTCCTGAATTGTACCTCACATCTATAAAGGCAGGAATTTCTGACTGTCTGTATGTGGCTCAATTATCTTGAGAACCGGGCACTGCTGTATGAAGTTGAAATTCAGCAGGTGATTGTGCAGGAGAAACAATTCTAGTAATAGTCTAGTCACACAGTCAGGTGACCAGATTTCTTAAGTGCTGTGTTCATGACCCCATAGTATAAAATTGGAAGCCCAAACCAGGATATCTATTTGGCTGGTCCAGCCATGTCTACAGTGGTGCACATCAGGACACTGAATAGTTGTAGACCAGTGGCGGCTGATGAACTGGCGATAGGGGAGGCTCAAACCCATCCCTTGAAAATAATGATTGGCCATGACCTGTTTGCAATCATTCATTTAAAATTACCATTACAAAAGCTCTCAAAACTCTTAACATTATCAAGTGTGGTCAGATTTCAGTAATAACGCACACCTCTCAACCCTCACGCATTCCGCGTGAGTTTTAGTGGTATATTTATGTTCCCCTGCTGTAGTCCGCAACTATTCTATCAACGCATGTGAAAGAGATTCTCGCAGTCCTTGTGCATGGAGGTTTATCAGTTTCACCTGCGTTATGACTCAGGACTTCTGATGCTTTTCTTAACTCGGGAGCAAGGCATGTGTTTCATTATCGTTTGAATAGTTTAAATAAGATCATTTGAAACATCTTTATGCAATTCCATTGATTCCAATGATCTTATTTCATTTCAACAGTTTGAACAATCATGAAACATGCATTTCTTCCAAACCCTGAGCAAAGAAAAGCGTGAGAAGTCCGGAGTCATGACACAGGTAAAACTTGAAAATTTATGTAGCTATTTACATGGAAATGTCCATTATTATATTATGGTTACTTGTAACAAAGAATGTATTAACTGAATTAAAAACATTAAACGGCATTTCCAGTCAAAATTAATGTTTGTCTCATACATCAAGTCACCTATGATCAGTTCATCTCATACCATCCATACACCAAAGTGGAGCGGAGACCCCGCACAGGCCACTCTCCGCTAACAGTGGCTCTGCTTAGCCTCCGTTAGCTGAGAGGCTAACTGACCCGGATATGAACAACGCAGAGGGCGCGGTAAATCCGAGTTTGGTTAAATAGAATTTTAAAATTAAAATGAATGGTAAAATCATTTTTATATTAGCCTATATGTGTAATGTAAACAGAAAAATGTACATAACCCCACCACCCCCGGACTGTGGGTCACAGTAAAATTGTCCACCTGTGAACGGTCTGCAGTGATAAAAAGGTTGGGAAACCCTGTCTTAAGAAGTAGCCAAGCCTTGGCTTAGGTGTCAAGTTGTTAGCATCAGTGAGAACTAGCATGTAGCCACAAGGTCAGTAAAAACTAGTCTAAAGCCTACCACTCTCCGAGCATTATCAAACTTTTTCTGGTATCCTACAGAAATCTGAAGGTATTGATACAGAGACATTGCATACCCACTTTCCAAGTGATCACATATAGGGAGAAATGTCTCTGGCAGCCACCACTGAAAGAGACCTGATCGTGTTCTCCCTTGCAGGCCCTCTAGTGGCCAGGATGCCAGCGTCCGAGGTTAATTAACACAACAGGTAAATTTTATAATATTCTCAGTAGGACAGTATGTCAGCTGACCACTATGTCACTTAACATTGAGTATGATGTCAATTTGACATTGAAAGTCATATAATAACCATTTATGAGTGGATATGTTGGCCTATATTTATGTCAGGTGTCATGCAATGTGTATGCAGGTGTCATGAATACTTATGTATACCCTCTTCAAATGAATTGTTACTGAAAGTTGATTTGTTGGTTTGTGGTTGTTTTCATGGAGTAGTGATTTGTTGGAAACCTGTGAAGTGAAGAGGTACGTTAAGGGAAGCAATAGTCATTCTGTTGTATCAAATCCAGTGTATATAACATTCTTAGATTCTCAGAACACAAAATGTAGAACTCTGGACTGGAAATGAACTTATATATTACATTATCTGTCAAGTATTACATTACCAGTTTTGAAAAAAAGACCCACCTGAAAATGTAAAAAATTCCCAATAATGTAATAAGGCATTACATTATCGGTAAAAATGTTATTACAATATCAGTCAGAATGTTTTATTACATCATTGGTGAAGTTATTATATTATTGGGTTTTATTACATTTTCAATCAAGTTAAGTGAAAATTTTGTTACATCTTCAGGCGTTAATTCATTTTCAGGAAATTATTACATTATAAGGTGCTACAAGCCTTCTCAAAATTATTTCAGATTGCTTCACTAGACTCTTTTAAGCGTCGTTTAAAAACTCATCTCTTCAGGCTATACCTCTGTCCCACCTCCTAGACTTTGGTAGTTGGTATGTGCTTGATAATTTGTTTGTGGCTTATTTGCAGTGGTAGGATTACTATTGGATCCAAGTTTTTTGGCCATCATTGGAAAATAGACTGCTCCCATATTCTAGGATTTACAACACTTTTGGGTCTTCTAAAATGCACTTTGTACCCAGTCACTCTGGGTAAAAGCACTTGTTAAATGCCTGTTATGTAATGTAATGTAATGCAATGTAATATTGATTTCCATTCGGGAAAAATCCTTGAACCAATTTTGCAAATTCTTGTTAAAATGTGCATGGAAGCCCTGCAAATTGAGTGGCAGGGTAAAATTGGAAGCTTGTGTTCCCTGAAAAGACGCCGCCGGCTAGCCAGTCAACTCTGTGCGCTCAGTTGACGTCTGAAGCATTGGGTACTACTGTCTAATTCACTTTCCCCAACTCAAAGTAAAGGGAGCGCAAATAGCATTTGCTTGTTTTCCTCAGCCTCAGAGAGTGTTATGCAAGATCCCAACGGATGGGCACAGCACTTAAGATATCCGGGATGTTGAGTATGGCTGGGAACTGCTTCCCGGGAACACCAGCTCGAGTGTTGGGCAATGGTGTGTTTTATATAAGCACAAAGTGAAGTGTTGGGTGGGCTACGCCTGTCCATTCAGCTTTTGTCAAAATTTCTTGTCGCGAAACAAAAGCCACAGGAGACCAAGGGAGCATCCAAATGCAACCCATGAACGATGAACCTAGAACAAAGTGAACCTTTGACTGGTATCCTGGGCCTCTTGTACTGGAGGGATCAACAGTTCGTGGGATTATTGATGCACCTTGCTTTGGGAGGCTCCCATTGTTTTTATTTTGGTCAATTTGGCTCCAAAAACCTAGGAATGTATTAAAATGGTTATACTGCAGGTAATGAGGCTCCTTTTCAAATATTATGGCCTTAATTTATATTCTATTATTTCAATAAAATTTCTGGCAGAATATCCATCGCGGGACATGTACTAATAAGATCATTGTGTGACCATCACACTAATCCCTTCGTTAGTGCCGAAAGATACAGTGCCGCTGATTGTGGTGTATTTTTGTTGGAAATGCATGAATGCACTCTTAAAACAGATGGGGTTAAACAGCACAATTCCTGGTCTAGTTAAAGACTATATATTTTGCATTATTTTGAACACTGTCTATGTAAGGCTCTCTTAGACAAACTGTCATGTTCCTGTGTCTCCTTTCGTAACCATTTGCTGTTCCAGCAGTCTGTTTGAGTTCTGCGGTTTGTCCCTTCAATAGGAGTGATCTGATATAGTGCAAAACTGTCGTAAATCGGGAGATGAGATGGAGGAAGGGGATTTTCTGTCGACATCCATACTTCCTGTAATAAGACCAGCTTCGCCAAGCCAATGCATGGATGACAAAATGCAATGGGCATTGCGCAGCTTCGCAGTCGAATACCATCGTGGATACAAAGTTCAAATAAAGGCTACAAACGAGTCAAAGCCGGAGTTCCCGTTTTTGAACAAAATGTTATAAATCGCCATTATATTAGCTAGCGTTCGATCACGTGCGGTTATGAGCGGAAGTTCACTCGTCGAAATTTTGACATTCGACCCGTGATTTTCTGCAGTCATAGCCACCTGGCGATGTTCCGTATTGTATATCAGATCGCTCCAATTGATTTATTGGTCTTGCCTGTTCACACGGCCTCCATGTGTTCGTTGTAAACTCGGCCTTTCCTTGTGATTGTTTAGTCTATATAAGTTGCTTTAGTGTTTCTTTCAGTGCTGGATTATAATGGTTCATGCCTCACATGACCTTCCAGTCAGTTTTACCAACTATTATTGAGCAAAACTCTCTCCTTCCTCTGTGATCGGTAATGCCAAATGAAAGAAACATTTAAAACGCTTCAGAGTTTAAGTAAAAGGAACACCCCCCAAGCCCTCATCGGTCCATAGGACTGGGACCACATTTCTGTTAAATCCTTCATTACAGTTTGCAAGCAATCGTGCACCTGCGAGTGCGATTCTCTGCTCGGCTTCTGCTCCGGGACAGGTTCTGGATTTGGTGCAGACACGCCCTGACTTACTAAAGTGACATCACCTGCTTTACTGGACACCTATTCCTCTATTCCGGGCTTTGGCCTCCATCCTCAGATACCATATTTCTTTGAATAAATTCACCCTAGTGGCTTGAACTCTGAATCTTTGTTTGGTCCCCTGTCTGGATCATAACAAAAACATTGCATTTTTTACACAAAATTAGAAGTTGAAAAACGAAATATCTAGTCAGCAATACTAAAGTACTAGAATAAAATATGTTGGTAATAACAGAAATCTCTTGACTTATACTTGCCACAAGCATTGTTTGTTGCTAATGCCATCTTAACCATAAAAATACAGTTGGTATGTTTCAGATTTTCAGGTTACACTGAATGAAACTGACACTGATTGTCTACTTTCACATTGGTGGACTCACTGGGCTATTTTCCTGAAAAAAAAGCAAAAATAGAAACCAGAAAATAGAATAATACAGATTAGAAACCATAAAACCATACGTTTTGAGTTTAAATGGCGAGGTGGATCGTTGTGCTATGGTATGCGTCCAAGGTTCTTTTTGTGAGAAGCCAGCCCACCATCAGTTTTTCCCCTCACCATTGTCACCATTGTGCGTGAATGTCTTCCAAACCACACAAGGTTATGCACGTCGCCTTTCACCACTATGGCTTCAGCTTCTGCAGCTGACAGATTATATTATGTTGGCTGGGCCCTCCTGCAAGGCCAGCGTCGGTGACCTTTGGGAACAGTCATTCGCGGACGCAGTCGGTGTTTGTACTTCCACCCCATGACCTTCAAAAGCTCCCAGGCCTGCAACAAAGACCTCCGATGAGAAAGCAGGTTAAAGCGTCGCTTCGATTTTCCGATCGGACCGATTTGTGAAAAAGCAGCTGCCAGTGAGTGCTCTCCAGGTTCCCTCTGTACTATGTCCCTTCAATCTCATTCGCAGGCCAGCATGGTGTCTCTCCAGCACTGTTTCATAGCCCTTTACAGGCAGCTGCAACTACTGTGTGTCTTTTTCAATGCTCAGCATCTCTATTTACATCATATTTTTCTCTATGGCTTTATTCAGCATACCATGAGGTTTGTTTGTATTCGGACAGGAGTACAATTTTAAAGGGCTCAGATCGCTCCGTAAGTCACTACATCACATGTAAGTCTGATGAAGTTTTTTGTATTCTACAATATTTAGGCATAGAATGCTTATTTCTACCACTTTTTTCTTATAGCAAGACAAAAATTCTGCCAATTAGGTGATACAATTTGACTGTAGACTTCTAAAATGGGATGATTTGACTTGATTTCTAGAATGAGATTTCAATTTCATTTATCAGGCACATAACAACCAAAAATGAGCTATTACTTTACACTCAAGAGAAAAAAATATAGGATACCATGAGGTTAAAAACACAAGACAGACACTGGCGGTGAAGATGAAAATTAAAATGCAGGCTTTGATCAGGAAGCACTGGCATCCATTTTACGATGAACCGTGTGAGGCTCACAGCCTTCTGTAAATCATGCCAGTGTTCAGATACTTACTGGCGCACAAATCAGTTCATTGCAGACTGCTTCAGATTTCATGACTTTTTCAGTAGGCATTCAGTATTAACGAAGGTTACATAATTATAATCAGGCCAGTACGCTCTGCGAGACCCCGACTCTCGGGCTGATATTTCTTTAATCTTTAATTAACTACGAGGTGCAGAGTTGATTCATTTCTTCTCAGCGAGAGCTATTTTGAGCTGCTGTCATCCTCAATGCTGCTCCTGCAGAAGACACATGCTATTTAAATGTAGATGCAGTTTAACAATAGCCTCGGCCGGGAAAAAAATAAAAAAACTGTGGGCTCAGGAACAACATTTGTAATAAAATAAAACACGCAAAAACTCCTACTCCAGTCTGACATCATAATTGTCGTAAGTGATAAAAGCGCTTTGTTTGGCTACTTTCACATCTTCAGCAGTTTCCTTCATCAAAACGTTGAGTATGCATTATTGCCGCTGCTACTAAATCTGTCACAACCCACGTCTCCTTGATTATCTCCTTTCCTCTCCTTTTAGAGGTATTGAATGCTTAAAGGTGCAATATGCAAGTTTGTTTACTTTATGCGCGATTATATTTTTGTCTCAATTCGCTGACATCTCTCCACGATCCGTTAGCTGCCTGCCCCTAAATTCACTGTAAAAAAAATCCGGGCTCTGGAGACCACACAGGCGTCACAAACTGCAAATAAACACAAGACATAACAAACCGTCCCGGCCAAACATCGACCAGAGTTGACAGATATAGAAGCATGGGAAGGAGGGAACTATGGGAAGGAGGGGCGGGCTACCTCTGTTTTGTTTGAGTTTGAATGTCAACAGAAGTGAAAGTAAATAAACTTGCATAGTGCACCTTTAATTGGTTTGGCATCTTGCCTCCTTTTATCCAGGTATGATCTATTTGTTTGCCCCATTCCTTTGTGTTCTTGTGGTGGATATAAGCCTCATGTCTGTGTTGTTGAGCTGCTGGATTGTCCTGCTATTTTGCTATCATGCTACCAGTCAGTTTATATGTTCTAGCTTAGCTTTATCATCTTTGGAAAATATCATAACCTAACATAAACTATGATATAATAACCTCTGTAATAGTGAAATCTGTAACTTAATGGAAACATACTCCCAAGTCTTTCTATCGGCCTCCAGGATTGGGATCGCACTCCTGTTAACCTGCCTTCCCAGTTTGTTCCTCTGCTCTGTTTATTAGGAACACCTCCCAATCCTTTATCGGTCTCCACATTTAAGACTGCATTCCTGCTAAATCATATTGACTGTCTTGGCTGGGTTCAGACCACCAGGCTTCTGCCTAGGGATACCACTGGCTGGGCATGGACATGCCCTTTTCCCTCACCACTCTATACCACCAAAGTGGGACTCTTTTATGCTGTTCTGTTGTTAACATATTCCTATCATAAATACCCTCATTGAATTGTACCTTGTTTGGTTCCTTGTCTGGATCGTAATATAAATCATAGTGCAGTAATTTATACTTCTTGTTTTATCATTTTAAACTCTAGTTTTAATCTTGAGTTGTTTCCACTATTGCCTTCAATCTGAATCTAACTGCTTGGGAACATGGTTTGTGTTTTTGAGCTTGCAGTTTTGAGAAAAGGTTGTGCTCCCTAGAAGAGCTTGAACTGAAATTATATGAAAGATGTCTGTAAGGGGATGCATGCATTAAAAAAGACTGATAGCAGTATTGAGTCAATTATGAGAGTCAATGTTTTCAGCATATCAGCCGTAACACCATGCAAACAATGAGAAATAGTTGGCTGCTGAACTAGGCAGTTAGTGTACCAAGATGAGAGCCATCAAAAACAAGATTTACAAATGTCAGAACACTTTCATCTTGGAAGATATCATGGTTTATTCTTCTTTTTTTCCATACCAATTCGAGCAGCTTTTCAAAAATTTCTAAAAATTGCTCATTTCAGAAATCGCATCTAATTAAAATTGTCACTGCCTGGGTTCTCTTGAAATTTTTGAAAGAAGAGGTTGTCGGTCTACTTTTAGGTTAGAGGGAAAGAAATAACCCACAGGAAAAAAATCACACCATTGCCCACTGCCTTTGATGTGATATACAACTGTAATTGTTTGGCTCTTATCTCTGTGTTCCTGGTTGACAATCATGGGGTCAGTGCCTTGAGTGTTGATGGTTTGGTAAATGCCGTCTGGTCTAAGCCAGGGAGTGTCTGTAGTTGAAATTCAGTCATGCAAACATTTAACTTGCGACTGTGAAACAGTCAATCCGCTGATTGTATGTTATTACCTAACTTACCTGGGCATTGTTGTGTTCGTGCAATGAACAGTGTAAAAATCAACACTTAAGCAATTTAAGCCAAATTACACACATATTTTATGCTGTCAGAATGGGCAATCCTGTACAAAAAATGCCAGTAGAGATATAGGTTTTTGCATTTGACCAGTGGCAAAGCAGCCTTGATTCACTCATTGGAAACTTCTGAGTATTCAACAGTGGTAATTTTGGTATTTCAAGCATTAAACTGTGCTTCCTATAATTGTGCTTTCATGAAACACCTCTAAAATGGCACAACTAAGGGAGTTGGATCTATTTGAGTTTTCAAATACAATTAAGCAGGGCCGTTTATGTGCAGAACACTCAAAAGTACAATATTTCATCAGTACATAAGGTCAACATAAGGCACCTGATTCAACTGTTTACCTATTTCTGATCCTCAATCAAGACCAATCAAAAACAAACACGTTTGGCTGAAGTTTAAGCTGGCTTCCACACCCATCCTTTTCAGATAAGGTAGGATCGGATAAGATGCCCCTGGGGTAAGATGCTCTGCCTAGTGCATTTGCTCTCCTAAATGATAAATAGTGCTAAATATGTCACATCAATTCATTCATTGAACGGCTATATACTCTTATTACCTTCGCCAGCGACTTCGCTGATGAAGGTAATGTTTTGATCCCCGTGTATTTATTTGTTTGTGTGTCTGTCTGTGTGTATGTGTATCGAATAACTCAAAAAGTACCAAACGGAATTTCATAAAATTTGGTGGGTTGATTTGGCATGACCTGAGGATCAATCGATTAGATTTCGGGAGTGATCGGGTCAAAGGTCAAGGTCAAGGCCACGAAAAGGTCAAAACCGACTTTCGGCCATATCTCGGTCAATTTTTATCCGATCGGCATGAAACCAACACCAGTGGCGAGGGATTCAGTGGCGTCGGCGAAGGTATGCGCTCTACCGAGTGCCCGTTCTAGTTTGGAACCATGTCTTTAGGAGGTCAGATACTTCCAGCACTTCTTTGACACTCTACTACTCCACCTCCATTCGTTCCTTTGGAATTGAGCAGTTACTCATTCTAGTGCTTAAGCTGGAAAAAAGTGCAAATATTCACCTACCCACAGAAAAGGGTAGGTTACCCTTCAACCTTGAAAGCGGCCGCGGGGTATTGTCATCACGCACGGCACCCGTCTGTCCGTCCATCTGTCTGCCCTCCGATTATCGATTTTACCGATTTTTTTACCGATTATCACGATTTTTGGTGAGGAAATCGGGGTACAGTTACTACACAAGCCTAATGATTTTGGTCATGATCCAAAATCTAATATGGCTGCCACAGCTGCCATCTTGAATTACCATTCCGTGCGATAACTGAAAAACGTTTTCTGGTGAGGATAACTTTGCATGGGGCTAAGGTGTCCCGCCCATGTTAGCGCGGCTATTTAATTACCTTCGCCAGCGACTTCGCTGACGAAGGTAATGTTTTGATCCCCGTGTATTTATTACCTTCGCCAGCGACTTCGCTGACGAAGGTAATGTTTTGATCCCCGTGTATTTATTTGTTTGTGTGTCTGTCTGTCTGTCTGTGTGTATGTGTATCGAATAACTCAAAAAGTACCAAACGGAATTTCATAAAATTTGGTGGGTTGATTTGGCATGACCTGAGGATCAATCGATTAGATTTTGGGAGTGATCGGGTCAAGGTCAAGGCCACAAAAAGGTCAAAACCGACTTTCGGCCATATCTCGGTCAATTTTTATCCGATCGGCATGAAACCAACACCAGTGGCGAGGGATTCAGTGGCGTCGGCGAAGGTATGCGCTCTACCGAGTGCCCGTTCTAGTTTGTTTGTGTGTCTGTCTGTCTGTGTGTATGTGTATCGAATAACTCAAAAAGTACCAAACGGAATTTCATAAAATTTGGTGGGTTGATTTGGCATGACCTGAGGATCAATCGATTAGATTTTGGGAGTGATCGGGTCAAAGGTCAAGGTCAAGGCCACGAAAAGGTCAAAACCGACTTTCGGCCATATCTCAGTCAATTCTTATCCGATCGGCATGAAACCAACGGCAGTGGCGAGGGATTCAGTGGCGTCGGCGAAGGTATGCGCTCTACCGAGTGCCCATTCTAGTTTTTTATGTATTTACAATTGGATTTGGTCTGCATTTGTGAGATTCATTCATTCAAGACAGTTATGAGGTAAAGCTGAGCTAAATTTTATTGGTTTGATAGCAGTGGTTCTGACATGAATATTATATAGTATGTGACAAACTTTTATGCATATGTATTGTTTGGGTATTTGTGTGGAAAGTGAATAATTTGATATTGAGATATTCATTAATGCTTTACATCTTTATTTACTAATTTATTTCTTTATTTTTTAGATAAAAAGTTGAACTTAGACCCCGGGGAATACCAGGCTCCTGGAGTTCTCGTCCCAAAATTTTTTAGATTTTTTTAGTGCACAAAGCATGATGTGAGGATTGAGAGGTCCACACTTAGATGCTAAAGTAAACATTCATTGGTATTATAACACAAACAACTAAAATTTATACACTGGATGAAATTCACAGTCATAAAAACACAAAGCTGTTTAATGTCTTGAATATTAGCTGGCTACTTAATAATACTTTTGTAGGTTAGCTGATGAAGTGCGCAATAATATTGTCACAATAATATCATCAACATAGTATTTTAAACACACTGAGAGAAAACAAAGGTCTATTAATCTATAAATGGGTTTGGATTAAATTCCCTCCGGGGTTTTTTTTCCCCAAAGTATGGAGATATCTAATCCTCATAATGGGGTAAGATGTCCCTTTAAATGATTTTCAGTCTTGTGTGGTGACAACTAATTTTGCCACTGTAGCAATTTGTTATTGCATTTTGCATTATGTATCAACATTCTGTACATACAGTAGCAAATTAAAATCTATTTGTGTAATTTTTCTTATCGGGGCTGTCCTCAATCTATTTCAAAAATAGCCCAAATCCAATATATTCCCTATTGTAGCCATAACCACCAGGGGAGTAGATCGGACTCTCAGAGTGTATTTGTTTTATTTGTGCTGGATGCCCAATAGGGCACTAATGGCACAAGTGTAAAAGCCCAGCTGAAACATATTTGCAGCGGTCTCCCTGATAGCAGGTCAGGTTTCGCCCTAAAACTGCCCTCAGACTCGAGGGTGTCCCTCGATAGTGCTCCAGCACACGGATGGGTTCGGATCAGATCAAAGAACAGGTGCGCGCGAGCAGCCAGCCAGTCTGATAGATGGGCCTGTAAAGCAGCCTGCCAGGTGCACTACATGATGGCTTTCATGAAGCCTTATGAAGGAGGGACTTGCAGTGAGCAGGGCTTTTAGACAAGAGATTATATAAGCCATTCTTGGCAAGAGCTTCAGTATATAAAGCTCTCTTCATCAAAAACACTGAGATTCCTGAATGCTCAGAGCACAGGGATAAAAATATGGCCCTCAATATACTTTGTAGAATCTGATTTTCGATTGGTTTCCTTCCAGGTACTGTAATTAACAATTACACTGACAATTAGTGCGACTGATTGCCTTCACACCTGCCTGCAAGGTAAAGAAATCGTTGAAAATTAAACTAATACATGAGAACATATTTGTTCTGGATTTAGTTATTTTCGACCAACACAGATAATCTGCAAAAAGGATGAATGTAGTGACTGATCTCAAAGGCAAGAAAATAAGCATTATCTTCAGGTAGAATTTCAGCACAAATCTGTGAGCGTTTGCTACTTTGAACAAAACAACAAAACCGACATGTGGACAATGAGGCAAATAAATGAAATTAATGTGCGCAAGATTCAAAACAAAGGAATAGGTTTGAGACCATGGTCATAACGAAAAATATCTGAAGCAATAAGTGAAAGTGGGCTTCACCAGGTGGTGTCAATCCATTTCGCCTTTATTTTCCCTCTTAACTCACGGGCTTCATGTTACTTGCTTTTAATCATTGTCGTGCATTGTCGCAGTTGGACCCATATCCGCCAGTTTGGCAGCTATGATTGAGTTAGCTGCTCCCCCCCCCGGGACCCCGCTGGGTTTGAGTCACAGAGCGACTTTCATGACGTGTGACTTGGACTTGTCTACATTTTCCACCCCTCCTATGGTGCACCTCCCATGATGCTTTCAGTTTACCGCTCAGCACATCACCACCTCTACTTTACATACTGACAGTCTGGCACCTTCTTTTCTGATACACGGAGTACAGTATGTACAGGACATTTCCATGATGCCCCTGTATGAGGCAACTGAATAAGAGACAGGCCCAATTCTGTCTCCCCTCCTGAGACCTGAGCGTTTGACAGGTACAGAGGGAGAGGCAGAGAGAGAGAGAGAGAGAGAGAGGGAGAGAGAGAGAGAGAGATGAAAAAGACTAAGACTATGATTCACAAGGTTTTCAGGGTCAGGACTCGAAGAGGGCTGATGTGTAATGACGGAGCTGGAGTGTGTGTGTCCCTAGAGATGCAAAATAAAGTATACAACTACCTACATCTTAATTTTAAGGAACCGGTTAAAACAGTATTTTTCATGAAAGAACTAACTGTACCAGTCAGACTTTTGCATGCTGTCCTTTATAATCTCTGTACGGTACTGTTGTTGGCATGATACTCATCTGCTTCTGTTTTTTTTTATGTTTACACTCATTACTCCACAGATAAGAGCTAAATTAATTGCTTTTTTCCCCAGAGCTTAATTACCACCATGAATTCAACAGCTGGAAAATGGAATGAAAATCTGTTCTTCTCAGACAAAGCGCTACATACTCAAAAAGGGTAAAACAGGGCATGGGATTAATAGGCTACTCAGTATATTTTTTACATGATTCATAGGATCCCTCAGTCTTCTGATGTGTAGTTCTTCGAAGGTTCTAAGCAGTCAGTGCAGGTATGGGAACAGTACTACAACATATTATTCACTGATGAGCATTTTCTTACTCTCTGCTAATTCCAAAGATGTTCAAATGGATAAATGGATAATTCAAATGGATAATTTTGCAGAATTATGAAGATCGACCACAGTTTCCTGGCTTTGAAAACATTTCTACTTGGGATTAAATGCTTATACAGTATCATCTGCCATTCCTACTGAGTAATATAAAACTTTTCAGCATCCATGGCCATAGTCCTATAGTTTAAAAAGAGGTACGGTTATCCCTCATAAGTATACACAACTTGAACATTGTCACTTTAAATCCCATTTTGTACATTCAGTAGATGCAAAGACTGGTTAAAAAAAAAAAAAAAAGAGTGTATGCACCTCTAAATCTGCCAGAGGCATGGGCTTGACTTCCAGCCGCATGTATAAATCAGACAGATATGAGCCACTGAATTATTCATTTCTGAGTGTTCCTCCATCTAAGCCCTTTGTGTGGCAGGGCACCATGGCTAAACTAGCGTGGCTAAAAGCCCCCAATGGTGGCACACCATGGTGGGGACAGCAGGCTTTCACTGGACTATATCCTAATATACTTAGCTCCGTTAAAAATGCACGGATGAGGTATGCACTGCATTTGCGGCACATTGAAGAATCGATTGATTTTTATTGTTTTTCCAGTGAGGCAGGAGAGGAAATTAAGAAAAGTGCGTGGTCATGGCTGACCGGAAAACAACGCCAATCCAAGAGCTGAGTGTGTATCCCAGCCAATGTTACAAATGAAAGATTGTGACCTTGGCTGTAACTTTATCTGTGTTATCCCTGTCTCACATAGCTTTGTTCAGATGCCAAAAGTTAGCTATCTAACCTCAGTTCTGTCTCAGGTAAGCATGCAAATAAATACATTTTAAAAGATTGGTTAGTCTTGGGCAATATTGCCCTATGTATGCACTGAAAGTTTGCAACCTTGCAAACCTATCCCGGCAAGTTTGAATTCCATTGCCCAATGTGTATTATGAGCAATGCACATAATTTTGCCTTCACTGTTTTATTTGATTACATACACAACATATTCTGTGTATTTCAGTGTTCATATCCAATGTCACCATAAAGAGAACAACGCAAAGTCATATTTGTGTATAATCTTGTACTCTTACACCTTTCAGTAAGCATGGTTATCTGGCTTCTGATGTCGGCTTTTCCAATTTTAAATCTAGCTTGCCAACACATACACGCGCACTGCTTTTCATATGGGGCGGGAAGTGGGGGACTTGTATTTACGAAGATGGCATTATATTTAGAAAATGTGGGGTTTGTTGTTTTCCAATAAATGAAATAAAAATTCCTACTTAATGGCGCTTTGAAGCTTTTGGTGGTGCCCACTCACACAGGCATGTGCCAATGTTTCCCAGAAATAAGAAATAAATGAGCGCCGTCCTTTACATCTGTAGTGATCATCTAAATATACCTCGGCCGGATCCAACTACGTTGGCCGTTGTTGGAAATCAATCGAAAGCTGATCATATCACCATGTCGACATGACCAGAATGATCACCAATTTGCTTTACTAGCTTGACCTGCTTTGACCAGCCACAGACTCAAAAAAGACTAAGCTAGAAATGCAAAAAAAAAAAGAACCTTCACCAATGTTAGAAATCAACTGGTATTTACTAGATTTTTTATCAGGGCTGCAGCACTAGTGACATGAGGGAGTGGTCCAGGAACTGAATAAGGAACTGCGAAGGTGTGTCTTAATCCATGATTCAAGTCCTCTTATTAGTGGCCAGGTGTACTCACTAGCCCCTGTGATCAACGGCAACAAGGAAGGAAAAAATTACAGGTTTGAATATCAGCAGCTTGGAAACAAGGACTGGCTGGGACTTCTGACTGTATGTATATATTTTTTCTCCTCACATCCTGCAGGTCTGATTTACATTTCGGGAGGTTGGTTACAGATCAGATCAGAGAAAATTGGCAGTGAAATAAGACTTTTCTTCACTCCTGCCCGTAGGCTGTGTTCAAAATGCTAGCTTGAACTCCACAAATGTGCAGCTTTGGAGAGCATCACCTGTAACCCAAACATCATAATTTATTGATGAACCACACAGCTGCAGGGAGTAAATTAAAGTAGCTTTAACTGATGGGAATTTCAAATGTAAGTTTGGTTATTTAACGGTCACACAAAATAGAGTCACAAATATATTTCTCCCATGCCTTCAACAGCTGTATGTGATATGCAGTTGATTTTCATAGAAGAAACATAGCATAGTAAAATACGCCGGAAAAGGAGACTCAATCTTGCTGAAATTAGTCATTAGGCACTTAACCATCTAAAGTAAATAAATCAAGTATGAACAAAAAGCTGAAACCCATCATTGTTCATGAATTAAAATCATAATACAGCGCCCTCCATAATTATTGGTACCCCTGGTTAAGATGTGTTAAAAGCCTTCAAATACAGTAAATTCAATTTTTACTGCAGAAGCATAGTCTCACTCTGAGAATTGTAGAAAAATGTAACCTTCAACTCAAGTGAATTTTAAGGGAAAAAAAAATCCCTGACTAGGAAATAATTATTTTTTTATAAAATCAGCTGTTCCACAATTATTGGCACCCCAAACAATTCCTAGGAAATAAATGTAATTGAAGTATTTCTGTCATTTCTGCAGTAGTTTACAAAGTTGATCAGAGTATCTAGGAACATTTAATTAGTAATTCATCGCTTCCTGTTTCCCTGGCATATAAATATGACGTGACACAGAGGCCATTTCTCTTATCCACTCTTCAACATGAGAAAGACAAAGGAACACACCATTCAAGTAAGGCAGATGTGTCGACCTTCACAAGTCAGGAAATGGCTGCAAGAAAATAGCCACTCACCTGCACCTGCCCATATCTACCCATATCTAGGAATCATTTAGAAGTTTAAAACAACTGGAACAGTGGTAAACAAGCCTGGACGAGGACGCAAGGTTATTTTGCCACCAAGCACAGTGAGGAGGATGGTAAGAGAAATAAAAAGTTCTCCAAAGCTCACTGTTAAAGAATTGCAACAAATGGTAGCATCTTGGGGTCACAAAGTCTCCAAAAGAACCATCAGGCACTATCTACATGCCAACAAGCTGTTTGGAGGCATGCACGGAAAAAACCTTTTCTCACTCACAATCCTAAATGCAAACATCTGGAGTTCACTAAGTGGTACTGGGACTTCAACTGCGACCGTGTGCTTTGGTGATGAGACCAAGGTAGAGCTTTTTGGAAACAAACACAAGTGGGTCTGGCGGAACACAAAAGATGAGTATGCAGAAAAGTACCTCATGCCCACTGTGAAGTATGGGGGAGGATCGGTGATGCTGTGGGCCTGTTTCTCTCCCAGAGGCCCTGGGCACCTTGTTAGGGTGCATGGCATCATGAATGGTTTGAAATACCAGGACATTTTAAATCAAAATCTGGTGGCCTCTACCCGAAAGCTGAAGATTGGTCGTCACTGGGAATTTCAGCAAGATAATGACCCAAAACATGTGGCCAAATCGACACAGAAATGGTTCACCAGACACAGAATCAAGCTCCTCCCATGGCCATCTCAGTTCCCAGACCTCAACCCCATTGAAAACCAGTGGAGTGAGCTGAAGAGGAGCGTGCAAAGGAGAGGACCCAGGTTGCTGGATGACTTAGAGAGATTGTGCCAAGAGGAATGGTCGAAGATCCCTCTTTCTGTACTCTCCCATCTTGTGAAACATTATAGAAGAAGATTAGGTGCTGTTTTGTTGGCAAAAGGGGGTTATACAAAGTATTAACATCAGGGATGATAACAATTGTGGCACACATGATTTGATGTAAAAAAATTATTTCTTAATGCGGGATTTTTTTTCCCACTGAATAAATGCACTTGAATTAAAGGTTGGATTTTCCTCTTTTTTCCATTGTGGTCCTATATATTATATCGAAAAAAAACTGAATTTATTAAAAGCTAAAGAACACATCTTAACCAGGGGTGTCAATAATTATGGAGGGTGCTGTATTTCCAAAAATCAAAGAAAAATATACGAATTTAAAAAGTAACCGTTTAAGTCATAAGTGGACCAGAATGGGATGACAGCAAGTCCCAGCAGAGGAGTGCAGCAAACCGACAGCTATAGCCCGGGCCCTGTCAGTTCTGTAGAGTGATTCAGCTGGTTGCACTGGGCTAAAGTTCCTTTTCCTCATCCACTTAAGAAAATACAGTAACAGATGGATGTCTGGCCCCGACTACTGCTTAGTAATGACATTCCAATGCTGCTCTTCAGTTGTAAGTCTCGGTCAGTGGAAAACTTACGCTCGACCTTAAAGGAACTCAATATGGCCGTCAGGGAGATCTTCACAGCAAAAGCCACGTAAGTTAAGTTTGATCATGTTTGCATCTGTTTAAAGAAATAGTTCAAAACATTAAATAACTCATTAAGATGTGTAGCATCAAACAATAAGTTCAAGTATTGAAAATTTTGACTTATTTGATGTTATTTAATTTTCACGTCTGTGTGCTTACTGTTCCCCATAAAGAACAGTTTTTCAAGGCCATATTTTAGGCACTTGCAATAATTCTAAAATTCAGGAACAATGGAATAACAGATGAGTATACTGTTGATGCCAAATTTTCACAATGAACAAGATCAGCATGTTTAGTGATTGTAGACTGATAGGCAGTAAATGAAATTGAAAACCAAAACTGTATCGCGCAATTACTGGCTGAGGCGATGTTTTGAAGTAGGCTGGGGCTAAATTATTCTTTACTACCCCATGCACTGGAAAACAGCAAATTGAGCTGCTTTGAAAGTAGACATTGATTAATAATAACATCAAAAGATATATATATATATATATATATATATATATATATATATATATGGCTGTATGTTCAATCTCGGCAGCTTACACTGCAGAACATTCAAAATATGTGTCAACAAGTTTTTTGGTCATATATTTAGTTATATTCGATGCTATTATTTCATATATTCAGATGTGATTTCTATTTTTTTTTGTTGTTGTTGTTCAGTAAGACAGGAAAATCTGCCAAGAAGGTCAGAGTATTATGCTCATTTTTAGATTTGCCACTTTGAAGAAAATGCCTCTATCAAGTACAATAACAAGCTAACATTGTCCGTTTGAGGGAAAACGAACAAGATCAATTTTCATGCTATGACTAAAACCCTTATGACATTTTTGCCAGTTTATCCAGTGGACCTGATGGTGTGTTGGGATAAAGCTATGAGTGCTCTCCTCAAACAGAGAAAGCTTTTCCCCACCCCCTTACCCTACCCATTCACACACACAAACACACACACACACACACACACACACACTGTAAAGAATTCTCAGCACTTGGATGGACCGCCTTCAAAAGCCACTCAGCATCGGGGACAGACGAGCCCAAGGGGAAGAGCCAACTGCCCTCAATAATTCATCGCCGCACAAACCCTGGGCACAAGAAAAAAAGAGAAGAAAGATGAAGGGAGGGTGGAAGAGAGAAAGAATGAGTCACCAACAGTCCACAAGGACTGGCAAAGGACAGCGGCATCATCAGAGGAGCCGCCGAAGTCTCACGTGGCAAGGGCCCTTTGCCACTCGGAAGCACGTCAGAAGAAAACCCCAAATGTTCCCTAGTTTTTCCCCCGTGACATCTCCACATCTTCCATCCCACTTGAGCAAAAAGCCACAGCCTGGATGTCTGCGGGGAGTGGAAATCAGATTTTACCCACGTACATTGTGGTCACATTCCTAAACACTTGGAAAAGATTGACTTTTTGACCGAATGTACCAGGGAATAAGGCTAAGTGGCAAGATTTCACCGACTTTTCATCAAAAAAATTTTCACTAGGAAGGGTGATTATGTGGTCTTTCCTTTACATTCAGCATTGTTCTGTGATCTTCTACCCTTTACTGTGATGTTATCCTGAGCACTGCCGCAGAAATTGATATATATTCATGAACTGCTTTGTACCATTTACTTTGCTTTGACAGAGATCACTCTTTACCTCTAGTTGACCAATGTTCACAGTCTGGTCTATCCACCTTAATCACTGAACCTTATATCTCCCATGATTCATAGTGGTTCAACGGACTCTCCGGTCCCCTTCTTCCTGTCGAGCTGTTGCCAACATCCGTTTTCATCAAACCAAATAGTAGCTTGCAGCCAAAACATTCTTTACCTTGGTGAAGACATGATATCTATTTGGGTGGCTACACACATTCCTACAGCCAAGTTTAAAAAAAGCGTGACAAGACGGCGAGTTGCAATTCATATGCAGGAGCTGATTAGCAAGCCAACTGCGTATCAACATGCTTTTGATTCGGCAAATTTTCTGGCGAGCAGTTTGTTTTACAAAAGGGTTGAAATCCAGCCGTCACCCGCTCCACTACTGAATGATATCACATAAGCTGTGGGCAACAGTCACTATTCAGAGCACGAAAGTCCAGTCCCCAAGCTTCACTTCGCATGCTTGAAATCATCAATGCACGGAACAAAATCCTATCCTTCACAATTGCTGTAGCTAACAAGCCAAATATTTGCCACAGGAATATAGTCGGCTAAAGCTAAGGCTTTTAACAAAAGCCAGGATTACGATTATGCACCTTTCAATATTCACTAACGCTACTGGTAAACTGGTAAGACCCTCCGCGGCTCAATGTCAACTTGTTCAAAAGTGCTAACGTTAGCCTGTATAACAGCTAAATGTGTGACCGTAGATGGCCACTAATTACATGGCAAATACTGGTTATTTCACAGGAAAATTAAACTGACCACTGGCTGACAATATTGCTTTTTGACGGATTTCGAAAAGATACTTGTTGGATGGATCTTTGAATTAACGTATCAGGGGACTTTATAATGTATAATACAGTGGGAGCGGGATGATTATCCATCAGGCCTTTTTTACGAAATGGTGTGAGTATACGTATATCCTGTAGGGTGGATATTTCAGTCTTAGCGCGGCTGGCATTCTGTAGGGTGCTGGGCAAGGACAGTCTTTCGTAATCACCTTGAAAATAATGCTATCCGTTTCAATACAAACTGTTTTTTTTTTTTTGTTATTGGTACAACCAACAACGGAACACGTGAGCCTGAACGCATTCTTTCTGCCGATCTCTCTTCAGTACAGCGAGCAATGAAGACCCCTTTTTCCCTAAGGGTGTTACCGAGTGCGTTACTGCATCTGAGCCGTTCCATTCCTGGGGTTGGTACCCCCCTGGGCATTGCTCCCCGTGCCCGTGCACGCCTGACTCACAGACTTTGGCAGGAACAGAAACAGAGGCCCTGATCACATGCTTTGGGGGAGAGCGTGTGCTTTTCTGTGTGCTCCGGAATCACCGACAAAAGCACTGCAGGATGAACTCTCTCAGGTGTTCCAAAGGGAACAGTCACACCTTTCTGGATAGCGCTAACGGATGTCTGGCAGATATAAACTTTGCAAAAGAAAAATCACAAAAGGAAATAGACAAATGCCATTGTCCCAATCAATATTATCAGAAAATTTATGGGTTTGATGTTATGCTTTAGTCATTTCAACAGTGGTTTTATCCAAAGTGACTAATAGTTAAGTAGACAAAAATAGTGGAGCAATATGGAGATGAGGGCCTCGCTCAATACCCTAATAGTGATATTTTTTTTTTTTACTAAGACTTCGCTAGGGTTTGAACGACAAATGGTTTAGCCATAAGGTCGTTTACCACTCACAGTTAAACTACGATACCAACTCCACCGTTTTGGTGATGTATTAATGTCTCCATATTCTCTTTTCTACATGTTTGTAGCTGCAAACCCTGCTGCACTCATTCCCTTGGACTGCTTAGGTTTCATGCAGTACAAGAAGTCTGTAATAGAGCTAGAAAACAGGCTGCCATATTCTACCAGATCCAGTAGAAAACAACTTTCTCTGGTTTTGCATATTGTCTCCTACAAACATGCATAAGTTTCAAACTCAATGCTCCGTTCTTTAACTTGTGGCTGGGAAAAAATATTGAAAATTTCTGAGCCAACATAACTGTTAGTAATATATTATTTGTCTTCTTGTGTCAGCAAATCAAATTCAAGATACAAGCTGTTTGCTCATTCAACAGCCATTCCACCAAAAAAAAAAAAGTTTTGATTTTGCGACTCAGTCCAACAATTAGGGGAAGAAGAATTATCCTTTCTATGACTGAATGTGACGTGTGTAATCAGAGTCAGAAGTTAAAATGGACCTTAATTAGGCTGAACTGAAAAAGTAAAATACTACAGAGCCAAGTAAAGCAGGAGAGTCCCTCTCCAGCCAGCTTGTGAGGTCCAGGGTGCACACCCCTTGCACTGGAGCAGTGTTGTGATTGGTTCTCTTACCGCAAGGGTTCGGATCTAATGAGCCAAAGAAAATTACTCAGAGCCTCCTTCCAGATGGTGTGGGCCACGGATTTGAGACCTGGCACGTGGTTTTTCCTTCCCTCAGTCGCACAAGAGCAGGAAGCGCTAACCTCCTCACCCCACCCCCCAGCCGCACACATTCCGCAATAAGACAGCGCCAACGCCTGAGCAACGAACAGCCGGTAACAACTCCAGAATGTGGAGCTCTATCAGATGAAATCCGTAGCATTTCAGGACACAAGTAATGTGCAGTAGCCCCCGTTTGAGGATATGAGATATGGGAATAGCATTCAACAAATCAGTGCTCCTATGCCTCAGCCGCAACTTATACATACACAGTATGGACGTATACAGACGCAAAGCAACCTGTATTTCGCCAAGAAAAATGCATCTTTAGCTCATATCCATCAAAGAAATATTTTAATTCTTTATGAAACCCTGAACATGGTGGTTGTGATAAATGTGAGAGCTCCTGGTTCTCCTCTATGGCACACAGGGAATCGGTAAAGTGCACAGGGTTCCTTACTGGAGGGGACAAGGAGGAATAAAGAGGGTAAATTTTGGAATGCTTTGTTTGAAGAGCATACAGTAGCAAGATTGGGTGGCTGTATCGGTAGCCAGTGCTTCCAATTGTAAGCCTGCCATTCTCATTAGTATGTCAGCATCACTATTAGTCAACATTTGACCTTGCTGATCAGGACAACATAAAATCAAGGGGAAATGTTTTAGACCGGAAAAATTCACTCATGATATTTGGGAAGATTCCTCCAAGGGGCAAGAGCCAATTCCCAAATCTGTTTTTAGGTGTGCTCCTCCATTAAGTCTCAATATTTTGCTGGTGGGACACATTTCCAAATCCCACAGATTGAGAAGTTTTCTCTCTCTGCTGCGTGGGGAAATTGTGACTGTCCAGCAAAACCGGTACAGTTACACTGACACAGCACATCAGCTACTGCCTACGCCTGTCATTCACTTTCTATGGAGAAAGGTCCGAGAGTCCAAAGTGACTGTGCAATACATAATGGTCAGACCGCAACCAATTTTGAGCATGTAGGAAGTTGAATAAGTTCGGAAGGGCTCAGGTTTTAGCAAATGAATCCAGCAAGCAAACTGCATGCTACTCAATCGTAGCACCAAGGGAAGCATTGTAATAAATATGAAGACCACAAAGGAGAAACGATCAAAGTCCAAATTTTGCATTTTTGTATATTTCATATTTATAATATTATATATTTTTTATATTATTTATATATTTTATATTTTTTGCATAGTTTTCATTGCTTTGTTTCTAAGATTGTTTTGAATTTTTAATTCATCATTTCTCCACAGTGTGAAAATGTGACTGATCATTTTTCCACTGTGGTCTTCATAAGGTTTGCAGGATAAATGAAAAATATGCACTTGGGATAGGTGAGGTAAAGAACTACATGTCTTGTCTTAAGTTTTATGTAGTCATATTCTGCGGCTGACAGCTTGGTAAGGACATGACCATGGGTGGAGCTGCTGGTATTTTGTCTCCCTCAGGGAGTGTGCCGTGCTGCTGCCTGAGGCGCCCCCAATACCGCTACACTCTGTCCCAATGCGTTTACATTCGGGACGTGCATCAATGCCTGCTGACACTCGCCATAGAAAATGAATGAGAGGAGAAGCTCACAACTGAAGCGCTGCGCCAGTGTGAAGGAGTAGCGGATTTAATAAATTAGGTTACCAGGGAAACGCTAACAGGTAAAACAAGGTATCATTACAAAATGTACAAAAAGTACTCAGAATTTCTGGCCACCAATCCATTCAGTGTAACCTTTTTTGAGTATACTTATACATTTGATTTCCATGGGGAATGAGGTCTGTCCCTGATAGTAGGTCATATTCTCAGTCTTGACCCTTTTCAGCGACTCCAATTCAAAGGGCATATTTCCATTGGTAATTCCATTGACATTTCCCTTCAATTTCCACAAATCTCTTTGCTTGTATTTCAGTTTTCTGTTTTTTTTTTTTAATACACACACAAGCGTCTCAGATGATCTGGCCAAAATTGAATAGGATGAAGCTTTGTTTAAATCTAGTCAGCATGTCTGAAATAAAGCATTTACATTAAAAAAAAAATAATTATTTGGAGCTCTGACAAAGATGAAAATAAAAATGGGACAACCGTAACTGTAGCCACTTATATAATTCTGTGGTTCACCAAGATCCTAACTGCCAGAACAAAAGACCCTAGAAATCAAGGGCAAAACAAAAAATAACCTTACTCACAACATGCAACATTAAGTTCACAGACAAATTAAGTGAAACTTTCCAACAGCAATCTTTCTAATAAATTAATTGAAAGTAATGAAAACGTCATGAAAAGTGACTACCTGGGATCCTGAAATGTATTGATATAATTCACGTGGTACAAATTAATATTTAATCCCATATATTCACCAAGAGTTGGCTCTCGTTCAGACTCATGCATACTTAATCACATAGCACAATGGAATTGTTGTACAAAGTGCTTTGTTCTACAACAGAAGAAATTGCATGAAAATTGATATTCATACTGCATGATCTCACGTTAATATATCAAATAAGACAAATCCTGATCCTTTCTGTTATTTTATCATCTGAAAGAACATGGTTAAGCACAGTCAAATATAATTCAGATTCAGTCTAAGTCAGTGCAACATTATGATGGATTAGGAGGGCCTCACACAACTATTAACTAAAGTGCATGTTTGCCATTAGCACCAAATTGATTTGTTCTGCCAGAGCCCAGTGTCTCCAATTTCTCCAACATGGCTCTCCTGAAAAGCACCTCTGGGGGGGAAAGTTATTCAATGAATGGACTTGATGGACTCATTTGCCCTCAACCGAGCCCCAAGTTCTCAGGTGACCTGCCTGCTCAAATGAAGGTCAGATCAAAAAGGGAGAGGAGGACAAAGAATGGAAAACGGTACAATGATTTTTAGCTCTAGATATCAAAGATGATCGTCGCTCAATGCTAACATTTTGAATATCAACCCTTCTTGCAAACAAATGAGAAACTGCGTCCGGAAATGATAACATGCCGAATGGGAACACTCTTTAACCCTTAAATGCCCCCTGTGACAAATTTGTCACATGATTTTGGGGGTTGTCAAAACCACTGACCCCACATACATTTTGTAGCCTAATGCTCATCGTGACATATTTAGACCAT
The DNA here is from genome assembly GCA_029721435.1 of Gymnothorax reevesii. NCBI lineage: Eukaryota > Metazoa > Chordata > Actinopteri > Anguilliformes > Muraenidae > Gymnothorax > Gymnothorax reevesii. The sequence goes on along the minus strand of CM056579.1, from coordinate 95,824,741 downwards.
CAGTGCTGTCATATGATGCATAAAAGTGGAACTGACACTACACTGGCTACACCAGCAAACCTTTCCAATATGGCCGCCCCCATGGTGGAATCCGCACAATAGATCAGCACCCAGTCATCACTGGATAAAGTACACAAACAGGTAAGCTAATGTAAAATAAGCTATGCCTAATACTTCAGCTATATGTCAACAACCGAAACAATGATGGACAAAAGTTCTCTTTATATCCAAGAAACTTAGAGTGACATTTATCTCACACAACTAAAATGAGGTCAAAGGTCACCAAAAATTAAAAATTGCTATTGGGTTGTTATTAGCACCTCCCCAGGACATATTAACAGAATACAATTTTTCTTTCAACTTTTACTGTAGTTGGGCATTTAAGGGTTAAAGCACAATTGGGCAAGAGCAAGTTTGTATTCTCATTGTCCTCATATGGCACTTTGCTTCCAGTTAATTCGTGACTTTTCCTCATGGGAAAGAGTCTCCCACTGTGATAGAATGAACTATAACTGTATTAAAACCTGAGGTCAGGAATGAAGGAATGTAAGTGTTGTGCAATTGAAGTCTCAAGTACTGCCTAAGATATTCAACTGAGGCAGTAAGAATGTATCAAAGTTGAAAAAGAGAATGGTGATTAAGTAAGTTCAATTTAGTGAGCTTGTTAAACGTCAACAAGGTAATCTAATATAAATCCCTGCAAAACCAGACTTATAAGAGGATAATCTCTATAGTCTCCTAGGACATGAGAGCTCCATTTTATTCCAAAATCAACAAAATTCTTTGCCTTCTCACCAGAGCTCAAAGGAGTCCCATTGCAGTGAGACTTGAATAAATTCCCACAACTGTTAAGGGTGTAAAGTTTATCGTATATAGTATCTGTGCTGGGTGACTTCAGCATCATCTTGTTGACCAAGCCCCCTCTGGTCTCTTTTGCTTTCCAAGAGTCAGCCTGGCTAAAAATGACCTCACTTAACCTCGTCCCTTCACATTATGAAAATCAGGTTTTTGTTTGCCCTTACAGTTGTATACTGTGGTCGTCTGGCTTCAAAACATCAGACAAAATGTAAAAACCAGATTATTTCAGCATTGTTTCTGTTGTGCCCTTTCTTGAGATATGATGTGCCCAAAGGTCCCACTTTAATTCTGTGCCCTAATTGATGTCAGAAGGGGGAATCATTTGCATAGTATGGCCAAGTAAAGACAGGTTTCGGTGTCAGCCACTATTCTTCACTTTGTGTCATGATGAAGCAGCCATCATCTTGAAGTCATAATTACTCCACCATGAAGTTAAAAACCAAGAAGATCAAAAATGTTAAAACAGCAGAAATGAATTTCAGTCACCCTCCTCTTTTTCACCTTGGATTCCCAGACATAAACAGGCTTCAGATTTCCCAATAATTTTGTCTGCAGTCAAAACACAGCTGTATAACACATAAAAACACATCCACACCGCAGATAGACAGAGACACACCCTCCTGCCGCTGCCCACCATGAATGTGCATGTGCATAAACACACGCACAAACGCACACGAACCTGCCCTCTCTCTGGCCAAGGGGTAGTTTTCTATTCCAAATTAAGCATAACTCCATCCGCCTGAATCCATTTTTTCCTCAATCAGTCGTCCAATCAATCTGAAACTGCCCAGGCAGTGACAGAGTAGATTTTCTTCTTTCCCCAAATTTAAGGGGTCTTCAAGGTAAAATGTAGAAATAACCACAATACTGTTAAAACTAAGAAAAAAAAAACATACTCAACATGATTTTAGCCTCATTAAATGTAGTATTTTGATAAAAATTTACATGGTTGCCATGGAGACGGCACTTTAATGACGACATCTGAAAATATTTTGTGGCACTGATATTTCAATAACCCATGGTCAGATTTTACTCAAATTAGTCTCATATAAAAGGTTTAATATAGTTCTATGAAATGACATAGGATTTTTTTTTTATTTGGAACATTTATGACTATTTAATGAGCTCTGTTATGTAACCATAATGAAAATTGCCATCATCAATTCAAAATTAACCCCCTAGGGATGCATCTATCTAGAAAATCCTACGTCATTTCAAAGATCTCCAATAGATACATCAGTCCAAATTTCAAGTCAAATTTCAAATGAATATTAAAGATTTTATGAATGTCACAAGGTTGAAAAACAGTCAAAATTGTGATTTTTGGTAATTTGCATTTAAAGTCACAAGTAATAATTGAGGCACAGGAGAAACAGACTCTTGGTGTTTACTGGCATCTCACTGCATTCCTTTATTTATGTGAAAATAAAAAATATAGAAATTTTCCAAAAAAAAAATTAACTTTTTACCACAAAGACCCCTTAAACCGTTTACAGGAACATTGAAGGTGCTTACGAGCATTTCACAAAAGTCTGCAACTTGTTGTGGCATGCTGGGGGCGCTATCAGAGGTGGACTGAGTGGGCACTTTGACTGGTCTGCCAGCTAAAAAGTGCAATATACAGCAGGGTATGATGCTCTGTGCATGTTAAATAACTGAAATCACAGTACAGGACTCCCCAGTTCTGGCTGGTACTTTATAAATGTTCATTACAATGTTCCAGTCATGCACCATTTGAGTCTTACAAATACTGGGTGAGTTCATCAGTACACGCACTCAAAACAGGGAATCGCAATTGGTCATATTCAGTTGCTGCTTCTGTCTAAGGTCATGTGGTGATGGAGCAGAGGAAAAAGCAGGTCCAGGGGGGAGCAAGTGGGAGGTTAAAGGTCAAAAGCAAACAACAACCGATCATTTACTCTTCTACATATTCTTTCCCATGAAAAGGAAAGCAGGCATTGATTTTTTTAAAGCAATGAATCAGACCGTAACTAAAACACCCTAATTGCGATGAGTGCCTCAGCCACGCCTCATTACAGCATTGTTAATATAACCCATAGGCAATCAACTGAGGCCGTCACAGCTTCAAGGCCGTCTCATATCATCAGTCCAACTGTCGTACAACCCACCTGCTAGGTTAGTTCTTTAGAAAGAGAACACTTCACAGGCCCAAAATTACACCAACTAAGATTTTACAAGATTTGGCATTTATACCTCAATAGCACTGATAAATTTTAAGGTTTGCAAGATAGCAAGGATAAATGCATTCTGAGTCTCAAGGCAAGGTTCAATAAGAAGCCAGCCGGTCCTTTTAAAAATATGCTTGTATTCTTTTAAACAAGAGCAACGCAAGGCGTGGCATATGCCCCCGAATGAAAAAGTTGAACAACATGTACTGAAAGTGAGCGTTAGGCATCATCTGCTATGTATGACCACTCAGGTCACCAAAAATCATAAACCTCCATCGAGCGGTGCTCACGTTAGAGCGCGACAAAGGATTTCAAGATGGCTGCTGAGGCAGCCATATTGGCTGGTGGAGCGAGCTCAAAATCAATAGGAATCATTCCCTATGTATGACCATTCACCCCACCAAAAATCATAAACCTCCGTCGAGCGGTATTCACATTGGAACATCGGTGAAGCAAGCCGAAAATCTATAGGGATCATCTGCTATGTATGACCATTCACCCCATCTAAAATCATTAACTTCTGTTGAGCGGTGTTCACGTTACAGCGCAAGAAAGGAAAAGTTTACAACGGGACGCTCGGACAGACGGACGGAAGAAGTGAAAACATAATGCCCCCGACCGACTCTTTCGAGGTCGAGGGCATAAAAAATGAATCTGCATTATTGAACATACTGATAGTAGATAAACAGTGATTAGTCATTTGCCAGCGGAATTAGAAATGCCGGGGAAAAATGATATGCTGGGAAGGCTTACAAGTGCTTCCGCCTGGCCGCCAACTCCACAGCTGCGAGTCGAGCTCTTGTCAAACTATTATCTGCTCACATCTACACAGTTAAAAGAACAACGGCTCAAATGACTGGCTCAAATCTATCGCAATCTCTAATGTTAAAAGGCAGGCTCTTCAAACGGAATGCTGCCTTTTGCTGCTGCCTCATTTCTGCAAATTATTCAGTGAAAAAAAAAAACAAAACAAAAAAAAAAAATAAACATCAGTTTAAAGGGCAATTCATCGCATAATCAAAAACACATACTTGCAGCCTAGTGCTGGCTATCCATCGAGACCGTTTTAGAGCGAGTCGCCAAGTTTTGGAGATATCGGCCACAGAAATGCCTGCACTGTCGAATACAATGGAACTATACTGCATTCGTCTTGTGGTACTCAAAGCCCCCAAACAAAAAACACTTAAAAGCAGTGGCTGCATTCGAATTCTCTAAAATCCTTTTCCTTGAACTTGCTAGAAAACATCGTTGGGGTCCAGGGAAATTTGCAGGGAGATTTTAAAGGTACCTTGGCTGCATTCAAACAGTCTTTTGTGCTAAGGAAAGTTCCTCACTCCATAAAAATTACCCGGAAGCCATGTTGTGCGTTCAAATTCTCAAAATGTTCAAATGCCAGTGATGATGTGGCCACCTAGAAATGCAACCTACCTAGGCCGCAGCCTGCACTTTGAGAAATGGCCCATGTCATCACCCCCTGCTAATTTGGCATGCTCGACAGCACTTTGTGTTTTTGTGTCTTTGTATGGACAAAGATTTTTTTTAAATACATGTGGATTTTTGCCTTTAATCGCGGATGATTTCGTTCACGGAGAGAAAAGCAGCACTCTGATATAAAAGTACACTCTGTGGAGCACAATGATCATTGTTATAAATTATTTTATTAGTTTGATTTTAATGTATAGCGTGTTCTGATCAATTTAAATAATGACTTGACGTTAGCTAACCACCAAAGACCAAAGGAGGTACAAAATTAAAAGCAGAAACCCATTCAGCTGTTTCTCAAAGTGCTGTGTGGAGTGTGTGAGCATACAGTATGGTCCATTTTTCAGACAACCCCCCCAGCACCCGACCCCGTAGTGCATGCTCCCTGGCATTTCGGCAGACAGGCCTGGGGGCGCGAGAGCAGGAGGAACAAAGTCACCCCCTGATAGGCCAGCGCCCCACGCTCCTCTCCGAATTATTCATAAAGCTAACATTTTGATAAAAGAGCCCACAGAGCAGCTCTCTCGCTCTGGAAATGCGTTTCAAGTCGACTGTGGGAAGCACTTTCTAATTGGGGAGAAGAGAGGTGCCCTGGGGCTGTGCAGGTCAATTAAACCACCCCCCCTTCGCCTCAACCCTAGTACTAGTAATAGCCACTCTGACCTATTCAGTGTGTTAGCTCAGCATGTGCCTGAAATGCGCTTAAGATACAACAAAGTGATTGCCATTCTGTGGGTAAAGCAATAGTCCCAACTAAGTCTCAGTCTCTCCCACCCCCCCCTTTTTTTTTTATTTAAACCATCAGTTTAGCCATGAAAGAGGATCTGGTGGTTTGACTTGTGATTATCTTTGAGAATTTCACCATGGGTGGTGTTAGTTTGTTTACCCAGACAGCAGACACTGAAAACAACACTTAGTCTGAAATCTTTCACTAAACTGAGGAAAAAAGAGCTGAATAATTCTTGCTAAAAATGAAAATATTAAAAAAAGGAGAGAGAGAGAGAGAGAGAAAAGTGGTTTGTCTACCCGAGTGTAGGCTACACAGTCTCATACTGTATCAGTCTGCTATTAATTACTACCCTACTGTATGAAGTCGAGTTTTTCCAGAACGGCCACGGTGGCGATTTCGCCTGGGGAGAAGAGCACAAAACTACATAACATCTGACAGCAGCATTTATGATAATGATTCACTTTCTGTGGCTCGTCTGGGCAGATAGCACGGGCGAAAGGTCATCCAAAATGCAGCTCTGAAAGGCAAGATTTTAACTACTGGCTTCAAATCAGTTCCAGAAAGAGCCAAAAATAAAGAAAAACAAAAATCAAAACAAAAATTTCTTCAGCACCACCAATTCTCTTCAGTAAGATTCTGCAGTTGTTCAAAGACTTTACATCAGGCCATATTTTATTAGACCAGGGGAATAGACTGCTGTACAAATATGGTGAGTAAATATAGCCCAAAAAAAAAAAAAAAAATCAACCAACAAGGACTCACCAAAAAGCATTTATCAGAAGACAACAAAATCTCATGAAAAATAATTATGAAATCATAAGGTTTTACTTGTTTTTGTAATCATTCAACCAACAATCTCAAATGGTGTTCAATAATATGCAAAATAAAACTTCATTTGTAGCAGCCATAATTGACTATTCCCTGACACCCCTGCAGAGCAGTGTGAAGACATAAAGCTAAGTAGATTAAACTACAACTTCCCAATTGACCAGCAGGGGGCACACACATGCTATATGGTACTGCTGAGTAGGACCCTTCCTTGCTCAAATGATGCAGGAGCTGCTGTACTTTACCCTGGAAGGCTGCCGGCCACAATGAATTCTGCCAAGGCAGAACTCTGCAGACCTCCTGCTCTTTGCACCTGGAAAAGTAATTTTGGAGCATCGATTCTGATTAGGATGAATTGACATTTTCCAGTTGAAACTGGTTGGGAAAACTATTAGTATGGAGCCCTGCTACCAGGAGCCATCACACTTATGCTAAAATAAGGTTTCATCCATTAGCCCTGAATGCAATCTAACAGAGAAAAGCAAAATGTTCACACATTCCCATACGCGGAAGACACAGCCTCTGAGTTTTGGTCCTTGTGCCTCTTGTGGGGTGGGACGGAGGGCCGAAGTTCATGGGACCCGTGAGCGAATGGGCAGCGCTCGGCGGGGAGGGGGCAGGCCTGCGGATGGTGGGCGTGGAACCAGCAGAGGCGGGTCTTCTGGGCCCCTCCCATTGTCTTCCTCTTCTGGGGCGGGGCTCCAGGTTCCCCCACACTGGGCTCCGCCCTCCAGTCCCGAATCTGCACCCGGCCTCTGTCCACTGAGCAAACAAGGAGGGATTAGTTATTGGGCGGCAGTCATACTGAATATCTGTCATTCAAAGATGGGACACAACAATCCTCTTGAGCTCTTGGATGGAATGAAAACCAGGAACGCAGCAGCACTCCACAATCAGGGTTGCTATACCCCGACTTATCGTTAAAAGAAAAAATGCTTTGTCCTGCGCCATGTCACATATGAACACTAGAAAAAAGATACTCATATGGACTTTAGACATTCAATTCCACAAAGTGGAAACATCTGTTAGCATTGTTTTTTCATAGCATCCCATAATTAGTCTTCTGTGAAATACAGGATAAAAAAAAGTTAGTGTCTTTAGTACCATAAAGTTAACTGAACTTGAGGGCGATTTTTCCAAATTCTGAAGAAGCAAAAAAAAAAAAAAAAAAAAAAAAAAAACTTAATTTGGAGCAAGAATTTACTTAACCTTTATTTTACCAAGGAAATTCCATTAGGAACATATTTCTATTTTCCAAGGATACTACAGGAGAATATCTAAATAGAACAGTCGCAAGAGAGGAGGGACAAAGAGAGGAACAGGAAAAGCCCCTGGAGCAATTTTTGGAATGAAGGGCCTTGCTCAAGGGCCCAACAGCAGAGTTCTTTCCAACTTCATTTCTCCAGATCAAGTCAGAATCCCAAATCTCATCGGGGGCTTGAACCAGCAACCTTTTGGTTACTAGTTAAGCTACCTACCAAAAATAAATTTTTGTATTGTTGACCAGTGTAACGTAGGCTGAAAACGGCACAATTGCAAGTCCTGTTATTATTCTGCAGCTGCTTTTTTCAAAGGGGAGAGGTTTAGATAAAAATGCATTGTCACAATTTAACTGGTTAGGAACTACGATGTGACAACGGACTGACCGTAAGTTGTGAAAGAAAAAAGATAAAGAATCAAAAGGGATCAATGTGATGAGCTCAAACTACAAACTCAAAGAGTCAAAAAAACTTCATGGTTGAAATGGGGGGGGGGAATAGACCCATTGGTTGAGGACTCTTTTTTTTCTTATCACTTCCTGGAACAGAATAATCTTCCAAGAATTGAGAAAACAAATGACAAAAGCGAGGCAGATGTTGCTGCGAGTTCAGTTGTAACGATTCTGGCAGGACTGCAAACTGTTGACAAGTAAAGGCTGTCCAGACACACCATCATAGCAAAGACAAAGGAAATGGTCAAAATTCCTTACTTCACACAAGCTGGAACAGAGAACATACTGTTACCGAGTGCAGTCAATGAAAGAGAGACCAGGTGAAACTGTAAAACAAAAGCACTAGTGGCCATATTTACCGATTCCTTGAGCACATGCTAAAGCTTTCAGCACACGCACCATCAAAAACTCAACTGGTAGATCATTATCATTGGTCATGTTAATAGTTTTGCATGTGCTAGAAGGTTTTTTTATGCAAAGGCTCAGAGCAAAGCCAGTCGTTAGCATTTCACCTGGATTCCTGCAATTGGCTGGATGAGCCTTGCGTACCTTTAAACACCTGATGGTTGTTTTTCAGGAGCGTTTGCAGGCCCCCACACTCTTTCTTCAGGGTCTGAAGTGTCTCCTTATCCAACATATCGGCAACCTCTCTGAGTGACAGAGTGCCTGCGAGGGACAATAGGATGGAGGAGAGAGGGAATTTCTGAAAGTTATTTTCCTTAAGAACCCCGCGTGCAAATCCTTGCTGAAGAGTTTTCATGATACCAGGGCCAACACTAACATGCACAGAAGCCATTTTCTTAGTAAAATATACTTAATTGTTCACGTTATGGACTGATGCATTTCACTGTTCATACTATATATTTCTCTAATTAAATTAAGGGCCAGGTATTTAAACCAGGAGGAAACTGGATGAGGCGTTTCTCCCGGAACAAGTTAAGAATCATCTCGTCTTTAATTTTACGAACACTTTCGACAATCAGCGGCCCACTACATGCTGTGACACCTCAGTGGACTGAAGCTTGGCCACTACAATGTTTCGTCTTTTTATAATTTAAGACATGGCCTTCGCTTATTTTCTGAGAGGGGAAAAAAAAAAAGAAAAAACAACGCTTTCACTGATGACAGACACAACCCTTTTTAGACATAAGGACATTGTGGGCGCCCACAGTTAAAGAGGCAATACAAGCCTAGATTCCTTGATTAGCAGCAGTCACCTACACCAAATTTCTCCCGCATCTCTCACAGATGAAACTGTAGTGGGGGTTAATTTCAGCTTTGGAAAGCGAGACTGCTGTTCAGAAATCAAATCCAATTTGTTGTAATCACCAGGGTGCATAACCACAGAGAATCCCCCTCTCACACGCTCTCTCCCACAGAGCCATCAACATTTAATTCACCACTGAGAGAAAGTGCTTCAACCCTCTATAGAGTGAAGTTTCAAGTACCTGACCAGAGTGATTCTTAACATTACGGTAATGCCGATGGAAGAGTCACTACGAGTTTGAGAAAGTAGCTTCTCAAACACCGACAGCGTTTCTTTGTTTTTTAGGGGGTGGGGTGGGGTGGACATACAATTAATGAAAAAAAGAACGCATCTTCCACAATAAAGCAACCATTGAGCAAGGAAGATAACGTAATGTGCAAGCATGAGCAATGCTACAGCCGTTCCTCGTATCCAAAAATCTCACAATTATTTTTTTTTCCCCTGGAACCTCGTTCCAATGCAGGGAAAGAAACTGGGATCTCATGCGGTAGCTTTGCGACTCAGGAATTTATTCAAGGAATTTCCATGATTAAAGAATACTGGAACTAACAGAAATTGGGCAACGAAAATTTGGTAATGAACAAACATCCGGTATCTGCTTCCTCTCATCTACGCCAAATCAGCTGGAACAAATCAAATGATCAAGAATGGGGTTTCGGGATAATGTTGCTTTGGATCAAGAGTGGCATTTGAATCCAAGTTATATGAACACTCACTTAATTTGCAATTAAAATTCTTACATGGACATTAACTCTGCTGTGATTTATAATCCTTATGATATTTAATCATAACCAAACTGTTTTTTCTGGAAGCTGGGGGCGGGACTCTGATAAGCGATTTCGGTTCCCCCGTGACCCTTTCGGCCATGATACATGTTGTGTGTTGAAATTGTCATGAAATGATTTACAATCATGCCGAAATAAAATATATATATAAAAAAAAAATATATAAAAAAACATGCGCTTATATTTACACTTCTCAGTAGCCAGATAAAGGTAAATCAATGAACCGTGTGAAAGCGTGTTCTCTAAAGACATCTGACATGAAGAGGGATTTTGCAACAGAAACAGGTTCAATTATAACTTCAGACCACGAGAAAAATTGTCATGCATTTGATAACTCTAAAGTACCATTATTTCTCATAGTAACTTTTCCGAAATGTGGGCTGGGCTGCATAAATGAAATAGTTTGATGGCTCCGGCTACCAAACAAGCATTTATTATTTACATAATGTACATGAATTATAAATATGAAGTGTGTTGCATTATAAATGACCACAACTGCAGTTTTTACAATGAAGTACAATCTACTTGGCAAAGCTATTCAATTTCAGCATGCTGCATTTTATGTCATACAGGCCTAGTCTATGAATTAACTGCATCATCAATAAATCATTTTTGGCAATGTAATTACTTTCAGACGTCCAAAAGTAGATGTATTCACTCCTATTTAAATTAGACTGTTCGCAAGAATTTTCCTTTTTGGATATTTGGACATTCCATATCATTAGGATTATAAGACTCAGTGCCTGGACAAATGGATGTTTATTTTTTCTTTCTTTTGCAGCAGTCACGATGCTGAATCTCATTCCTAGCAAAGCCAGTGTTTTTGGTTTCAGGTCTTAATTTCAGGCACTGTATTCTGTTGGTAGTGGCATTATCAAAATTCCTGTATTCAGTAGATACAGGCAATGGAATTGAGTTATGAGACAATTATTTTCAGAGGCACAGTATTTTTTCACCAGTGTATTAAAAAATGCTGCCCCTCCCCCCAAACTGAGGTGTTTTTGCAAGTTCAAAATATGCCACAAGACATGACGCATTGGATAGTTTGCCAAACAGAACTGCATCTAGGCGCATATTATATCACATTTTTGCCTGCACTGTGACCGCTCATGAGCAGAGGTGTGAAGGTGTCCATATTCAGCGCTCTGTCGGGGAGAAAATGTCACAATCCCACCCGACTGTCAGACTCAAATAGAGAGATATTTTGACTCCAGCAAAAACCGTATTGTTTTCACGGGGGCAGACATGGAGTGACACCGATCTCCTGGTTGTGGCCACGTTACCATGGCGATAAGGCACTGATGAGTCACCCTTTCTGATGGCTGTGAAACCGGCGCGGTCATTAAAACCATCAGATGCGATCATGCCCTGATCAAAAACAACTGGTCGTGCAACTTGCACCGATGCAGAGTGTATCAACTACCATTAATGCTGAACCAAAATTAACACCACCTTCTTGTAAATGTCATTTCACTCGAAGCCGTTCTCCTTGCGCACCCACAAGCATTTGTGTAATAATTCATTTTAAGGCTCCCCCTGACTGCAACTGTTGGGCCAAGTACAAGATTGGTGTGTGTGTGTGTGGGGTTCGCAATGCACGTGTATAAGACACACACACAAACTAAACAGCCCGGCAACCGGCAACCGTATACATGTAGCCCCTAAGTGCCTGCTTGAGATATCTTAAAAAGTCTGATCTCTGGAGTGTTAATAAGCTATAAACTGAAACGGGCAAATTTTAAGCTAAAATTGTGCTTTATTCTGCCAATTCTGTGGCCATGGCAACCAAAATAAGTAGTTTTTGTGACCTAACCATAACCTAGGCCCACACCAAATATCAAAGAAATCGGTTGAAATTTGTGGCCAGTTGAGAGTCCATAAGAAAATCTCTATGGATGCGGTGGCGGCAAAGACGACGACCATGATTCCACAGTAGCACCCCCGACTTTGTCTGGGGACTACAAAAATCCACCCTTCAGTACTAAAGCCTCAACTTTACTTTAAGCATCACCACAAGAATTAGCCACGAGAGACAATATACTGCCAGAGAGATCCTGCAAAACAACAAATCAGTGTGCAGAGTTGTTATCACCTGTAGTCACCCAACCAACAAGAAAAACAACCACTGTGAAAATCAACACGTACAGCCTACTCACTTCACACAATCTGAGACCCTCATTACACAGACAGCCTATAGAACCAGCACTGCATGCCACAATCGTAATCAATAAAAAAAAGGTCTGCTTTTTCTGGTTCTGCAGAAGTACCCTATACTTAACTCACACATTGCATTGGCTTAGAATCTGAGGTTTGTTCACAGGTGTATGGGGTATTGCTTCCAGAAAAGTCTGCCCAGATTTATCAGCTGAAGTTTTTGATCTCCTCGGTAAACCTGTACATGGTCACATCATCCCCCATCTCCAAAAAATGCTACTATGCAAATTGGTCCACAGACAACCTCGCGCACGACTTATGTAGCCTTTAATATCAGTTTCACTGAAGAGCTCAGCAGCTACTTTCTCGCTCATGCTACCTCTCTCAATTTTCCCCTTGCCTGGCGGGATTCGATTTCAGCTCGACAGCTCTTATCAGCTGTGAGTTTAATAACCCAGAGAACTGCATTTATTTTGCTGCCCAATTGTGTTATGGTGAATTCTGTGGCAGGAAAAGGGTTTGTTGAATAATAGGCAGGGCACAGCATTGGATGGTCAGAATAAGGTCACCGGCAATGACTAAGGGGGTTTCAGCCATATTACATTCAGTCACAGGGCATTTGCATTTACTAATAGTGGCCCGCAGAGGGCGCATTTGAGTCCAGGCCACTGTGGTGTTTGTGGTGCGGGCTGGACTGGAGGGAATAATCTCCCTGGCATTACTTCTCATAATACCAGCCAGACAAGTCTCGAAAAGCGGGCGTTTATAAGTGACACTCCTGCCTTACCATCTGGTAGCGGATTTAGTGTAGTCACGATTGGCAAAGCAGACGATTAGACTATGGCAGCATAATCATCAATCACACATTCAAATGAAGTCATCAGGAAATGTGACGCATTACACACATGAAATCTCACCACCCCTCTTGGTCACAGTTTCCTAATGACTCAATGATAACCTTCTCTGAACTGATACGAGGGTAGGAATATTGGAATGAAGTCCTCCAAAGTGGGCATGTTTTTCCCTCATCATTACTGCTCACACCAGACTTAAACTGGAACTTGTCAGGATGTCCCCGCCAGCAGTGCACCCCAGGGGGTGAGCGTGAGCGCAGTTCACGACTGCATTAGTGACGTGAGTGGCACTTTTGAATCATATAGAGTTCTGTGACTAAAAGATTGGATAGAGTCATTTCAAATGTGGCTCCTTACAACGTAATTTTCCGAGGAATGACTAATACAACAGAAAGCTGTAGTCATTTGTGAAATGTCCAGAAAAAACACAACAGGGAACTCTCTTTTACGCATCACTGATGGGCAAAGCCAACAATAATCTGCTTCAAAGATAGCTGAAACATGTTATTCAGCCAAATTTTTCCCTCACAATGAATCTGACATTCTCAGCAAACAGAGGGATCTCCTACCACTGGCTCACAGAGAGCCGAAGGGTCTGATTTTCCACACAAAAATCAGATAATTAGGAACCAGCTTATACGCAAACTTATTCAAAAGGCACTATGTGAAGACTTTAATTTTTTTTTCTTTTTAACTTTGGCTTGGTCATTTAACCCCTTTAATGGGAAGCATTTTGGATTGCTTGCTTAATTTCTAGATCAGCATAATAAAACTACATTGCTATCAAGTACTGGTAGGGAACAGTGCATCACATTCTAATCACATGATAGTGATCTTTCATTCAGGAAGGGTTACCTGCTGAGAAACAACAACCATTAGTAATGTAATGCTCTCCAGGACCAGGAATGAGGACATTTGCCTGTGTTTATGATGTTTCTGTGATGGCCGGTTTCCCCCTCGGTTACCTCCTTGGTTCCATGAGTCTTTGTCCAGCCCGCTTTCAGGGTTCAGCTCCAGCAGGGCATGTCCCACATGTAGCACAACACGCTCAATGAAGTCTCGGGGGAGCTTGGCACAGTTTCGGGTGACCTGCGTCTTCTCCCGTGGCTGGAATCCCTCCCCCCAGATCCCCCCAGTTTCGACTGACCCCCCCTCTTCGGTCTCTCGGGGGTCAACTGCGGTGATCATAGGGTGGGACAACCGGGCCTGAATGTAGCGGGTCCTCTTCTCATCCACTTCAGCCTCACAAGATGGCTCATAGTTCCTGGTCTTCCCAATCAGACAGACCTGCAGGGGGTGCCAGAGGATATGAGTGCTTACTGAAAACCATTTAAAGGTGTGACATCAAAAAATTTGTCATTTGAATTTTGTTAAATCAGCATTCTGAAGTGACAGCGAAGGTGACGGAATCTAAGGTCAGACTTTATCTAGGACCAGAAAACCTTCCACAACAGCAAAATATTGAGGCAAATTTTCTTTTTTGCACATTTCATGATTTGCCCACAAAAGGCATCAAATCACTGTCCTGAAGAGCCAAGAACCGCTGGTTTTCCACCCTCCCTAAACCAAGGAGACAGGTGTAAAGACAGGCTGGCCAATCAAGATAATAATTGCTCAGTTAATTAATTACAAGGGAGAAAAAAAAAAAAAACAGGGCTAGGTTTGGATGCGACGTCCAGATTTGGTGATCCCAGGCCGAGACCTTAACAGAGATGCAGGCCTCCCTAAACACTCATCCACCTCTCTTACTGTTTGGCTCTGAAGTATGAAAGTCTTTAGATGGTAGAAATTGTCTAAGGACTTACTGCCCCACCCCCATGGCTGTTGCTAAATCTCTGTATATTTCATGCATTATGCCCACGTGCACTTTGCAGCAGCTTCATCTTTAACATTGGCAGTGTACGCTCTTATTATTAGGCTGATTTCAGCCATGATCCATAAAAAGATAGGGGAAAGTGTATCATGTTGTCACAAGCTCTCCAGACTGAACAAGATGTCAAGATGCCAAATAACAACTAAACCCAGAATCAATGTGTAACCGAAACTGGCCCTCCATTGTGGCTCGACCTTCTGAAGCTTGGCACTTGAGCCATTTCTGCAGTTAATCAGTATGAGACTCTATGCTGAGGTTCCCCATTACTGTTCACAAGCTTTGTTACAACTAATAATGTAAAAATGACATATAATGTGAAAAGAATTTTTGTTAACACATAATGAAAAAACTTTTGACGCATAATGTGAAAAATCAGTTCATTGTGATAAAAACAACTTATTATGTTAAATTCTTTTCTGACGCATAATGTAAAACATTTTAACGCATAATGTAAAAACATTTTCTCATGCATAATATAAAAACTTACCAATGCATAATGATAAACACACTGAATATTTCCGAGGCACCCTATCCCGTAGGTTAGAATTCAATCTTCTGTCCAGGACATATTTTGACTGAAGTCGCCCAAAATTTTGCTCGCTTTGGAGAGCACTGAAGTAGTTTCTTGGCCCTTTTTTGTGCTCAGTCAACCATTTCTAGGGACAATAATAGACCTTTGTTAATTATCCAATCAGCAAGGTCCAAGGACCTTGTGCTCACCTCAGTGCAATAATTTGATAAATGATAAGAGAGCACAAGTGGCCAGAAAGTACATGAAATATTGAAGTCAACTTGGTCAATGACATTAGACCTTCATACACTGGTTGACAAGGTCAAAATTTATATTTAGTCACCAGAGTAGTCCATTCAAATATACCCTCCTTAGTGATATTGTCTGATTGTCTCTAAAAAGTTCTAGAAAATATAGACATACATCAAGAAATTTCAGCGCACTCTTATACAGGAAGTAAGAGAACACTGGTCATTTTCAAGTCACGGCCCCTGGTAACCATACTGGACGTCAAATCATGCCGAACCTGCGTGGCCAGCACAGTTACAAACGATACCCAGATATCAAGTTTCAGGACTCTACCTTTTAGAGTAAGCAAGTAAAAGGACATAGGTCATTTTCAGGTCATGACTCCTGGTGGCCATGTTGCATGTCTGATCGAGCCGAAACTTGTGCATTGTCTCTACAGTTAGAGATGTATCCAAATATCCAGCTTCAGTACTTAAGCTTATACCATAAGTAGTAAGTAATAATACATTGGTTATTTTCAGGTCATGCTCCCTGGAGGCCATATTGGATGTCGTACTGCGCCAAAACTTGGTGTGGGGTCTCGACAGTTAGAGATGTATCTTCATCTCTAGTTTCATCACTTGCGCTCTCCCATTAAGGGAATAATTGGACATTGGTGATTTTTAAGTAATGCCCTCTGGCTGCCATATTGGAGGTTTGAGTGTACTGAAATTGAGCGTTAAGGTAGAGGTCCCCTTACGTGCGGTACCTTTCTACAAGGCTTGAAAGTCCTAGGTCAAGTAATAACTAAACTGGCATCGATCGTTAAAAAAAAAAAAAAAGGAAGATTGACCTCTGTGACCTTCAAAATAGGTCAAATCGAAAAGACGGGTATTGCATCATATATATGTCCTTTTGGTATGCCTCTTATATCCATTTGGTAACAGTCTAACCAGTATTTAAGGAGAAATCTGACTTTTTGTTGTGACAATTCACTTAAACCAAATAGATAAATCAACGGCTACAACACAAAAGGCAGCAGGTGGACCTGATAATGCAGAATTAGACTGCACTGACCCACCGACCAAAAAGTAACAAATAATGCCAAAATAAGGAGAAATTGTAACTTTTAAGTGGCTTAATTATTTAAATAAAACACACTAACGAAAAAAGGCGAGAGAAAGTTCAGTTTTCGAAAAAATATATTAATATAACAAGTAAACAACATGAAACGCCCGCATTTGAACACCCTCGGCCTGACTAATGAAGTGTCCCAGAACAATTACACCAAATAACCAAAGTAGAATTCCACAGAACATACATTTACAAATACAAAAATGCCCAAAGTTCCACAAAAATTTAGGAAAATTTAAAATTTTTTCACAAATCTAGAGCCCCGCATGTACATGATCGTTCCCCCAGGTATAAACCCCCTAGCTCAAATGCTTCATCAAAATCAGTCCATGACAAAGTTTTTTTAAAAAATGGCAAAAATGCAATTTTTTCCTCAAAAAATGGTCCGATCTGAAAAAGTCTTTCCTGGCCTGGATTCCCTACATTATTGCGAATGTTTTGGCATGGGTAACTAATTAATTGATGCTGACTTTAGAGGTGCACACATGGACAGACAGACAGTCAGACAGATGGACAGACAGACGACGAACTGATGACAATACCCTTCCGCCTGAAGTCGAGCCGAGGGTAAAAAATCATGTCCTAACTGGACGGAAAGCAAACAAAAGACATTGGGGCAATAGATGCGCGCTGGGACAAACAAAGGAAATAATAATCACAAACACAAATCAATTATCATCCGCAAAACCCAAGTCCATACCAAAAAAGTCCCAACGTTCCCAAAAGAAATCAGGCTGACCTTGATACACAGTTCACGTAGTATACGGAGTTCAGGTGAGGAGAGAAAGAGTCGCCGCGGCAGTAGATGACTCTGACTCCACCGTGGTATAGCTCACCCACTCCCGCATGCCGGGTAAAGGGGTTCCAGAACGGTCGCCACCAAATTTCATCCCAAAAAAAAGCAAAAAGCAAAAAAAAAAAAAAAAGAAATTCAAATCGTCAGGGATAATCCACAGAAAATGCCGGTTGGGATCCACAGACGCCGGCTCCTACATGGACGTGCATACCTCGCGAGGGACATCATTTCCCTCCTTTTACAAGTTCCAGTCAGTCAATAATAACAACAACAACAACAACAACAACAACAACTAGATGATGCGCACTCTATTGATATGCTAACCCATGCCAAGGTCTTGTTGACCTTGACCTTTTGACCTCAAAATGCAAATTTGGACAGTGTACCCTAGGATCATCTACCCCACGCACAGTGCTAAACTGTATACCCATGCTGCCCCGTCGGGCGTGGGTAATAATAATAATAATAATAAGACATAAATTGCAGGGGTCCATTACCTGAGTACAAAAGTTAATTGTAAGATAAACTCAAAGCTGATACAAACCTGACAAAAAATGACGACAGGCAATGAGCAGCTCATCTTAAAATATACAGGGTGTACTGCATGAGGGCATACGAGCCTTACTTTCCGTTCTCAGCTTTGGCCCCCTAGTGGCCAGAAAGTGGGTCAAATCGTGACAAATTTTGGTTGCCTAGATAAATCCACACCCCAAAATCCAAAGTTCTAGGTGCTAAGGTAACGAAACGTGCCCTCATTGCTGATGGATGACAGGTGGATTGTGATGACTCAGCCTCACTAAGGTGAGCCAAAAGTATATCTTTAAATCCCTCCGAATTTCAGTAAAGCCGCTAGTATAGGAGCACAGGGACTTAAATCGTGGTTGAAATTAGCTAAGCTCATGATCAGGAACGACAATTGGCCATCCTCTACTTTGCCACCACTGCGAATTACACTTATCAGAGAGGTGGGCATTTTTTTCCGAAATCTGATCGGCAAGATCTGAGGGTTTTTGAAATATTTTATAGGTTGATTTTTGGCATTTTCCACAGACTGACAATAAAGAATAATATACTTTATGCAAAGTACATTTAGCTTTAAATACATTGCTTTATACGCTGTGCTATTTTTCTCAATAAATTTATTGATAGATTCCATAATTTCCCGATCGGTTAAAAGGTTTCACTTTTCCTAAGAGATTTACAACCAACCCCAGTACGTGAAAGCCAATGAAGGGAATTGTTTTCACTTGGTCATTATAACACAGTGGTCTTCAGCCAAAGGTGCTACACCATTTTGTAAAGGATAATCAGACAAAAATTTAATAAAGAATTGTTTTGTAATTGAGAAAGGGATCCATCACAATAGATACTTTAAAGGTTTATGTTTGAGCCCTTCACTTTACGCAGTTTAGGTGTTTACAACTGGGTCACTGTAATACAGGCTGTACTTATCCCACGTCCTTTTCAGGGCAACATGCATCCAATATCACATATTGATCAAGAAGAACATTTGCACAATGGTAATAAGAGTTATGAACATAATCTGTCTTTTTGGGAAACACACGATGCTTGTCCACCCCCAAGCATAATGAATTCAAAGCAGTTTTTGCATCATTTCTTCATTTTTGTGAATTCCAACCTATGGGATAGGGTGCCCTGGAAATATTCAGTGCATTTAAGATTATGCGTTGGTAAGTTTTTATGTTATGCTTTAGAAAATTTATGCTTTAGAAAATGTTTTTACATTATGCCTCAAAATTTTTTACATTATACGTTACAAAAAACCTGACATTACGGTATGCGTTGTTTTTAACATTATGAGTTTATTGCATTAAAAATCTTCTCACATTATGCCTCCTTTTTACATTATGAGTTGTAACAAGGTTCACCAGGTGGCGTACTAGTAAATATATACTTTAGGCCACTATAAGAAAGAGTTATAGAGGTGAGACAAAGGCAATTCCAGACAGGGGTAATGACCCGTCACCTCACATTAAGCGCACCCGCTTTGTCGACGGGATTCTCAGACAGTCCTCCTCCACGTTAAAGCCACACACGGAGCCAACGTCAGCGATAAAGTCAATGTACTCCTTATACTGGGACTTCTTGCACTGCCGGCGCTGGTACTTTCCGCAGAAATCATAGAAGCAACATGGAAGAACGAAGTAGGAACAGGCGTAAGATGACCTGTGAGCACAGAAATGGTGTCAGGACATTGCAGCCAGTAGCTGAGTCCAAACACACACAGATTAGGCCAGTTGGGGGGGCATTCACTGGGTGTTACAGCAAAAGAAAATGCATCTTCAGTCATAAAAATGTATAAACTAACCCACTATCATCATCATTCTCAGCTGTCACTTTCATTCAAAGAGGCTTTGATGCTTTGACTCATGCAGGTGGCCAATCCCCCCAGATTAATATGAGGTTATGGGCCTTTTTCCAAAAGTAGTCTGGATTTTACTGAGGCTGCACTGGGTCATGAACACCAACACTCCATGTCCCAGTCAAGTGCCTGAACAATTAGGCTCCAAGCCAACCTTGAGAGCAGCTCAAGCAACCAGCTTTTTAAAACGCACATCACTTATGCCAAGTTCATGAACTTGAGGCTACAGCATATAATGTTAGTGAATAGGAATAACGGGGCAGGACAACAATTACTTTAAAGGAGAATTCTGGTGTGAAATTGACTTGGGGTGAATTGAAACATGATAACGAGTACTAACCTTTGTCGAATATCCCACCTCCATACCCAAGCAACATTTTGAAATGCATGGCTTTTTTGCCGAAGCTCCCAACAGGCTTACAATAGTAGTTAATCGGGCATACCTTTGCCATGCAAATAAATAGCAATTTTTTTCATCATTAACAAGGCTCAAAGTAGCTCCACACTTCATCGGTAGAATTCCACGGGCCCTGACATTTTAAACGAGGCACTGAGAACTTTGAAAATGCACCGGCAGTTTATTAAAAAATACTATTTATGCAAACAGTACCTTGAGGTAGTTTCCAGTTGCCTCCATCTTGAAAGTCATGATAAGTCGATTGACAAGCATGAACGAATAGGAAGGATAGGGGAACAGATTGCAATCTATTCGTTTGTGCTTGTCAATTGAATTATCATAAGTTTCAAGAGGGTGACCTTGTTAATGATAAAAAAAATAGCTATTTCTTGCATGGCAACGCTATGCCCGATTCATTACCATTGTAAGCCTGTTGGGAGATTCGGCTAGAAATCCAATTTTTTCGAAAAGTTGCGCGTGTACGGAAGTGGGGCATTCGACAAAAGTTAGTACTCATTATCATGTTTCAATACACCCCAAGTCAATTTCACACTGGAATTGTCCTTTAAGCAAAGCACCGAAGCACGGCACATTTCTTTGGAATGCAAGCCAAAGCAACTTCTGAGAATGAAATTAAACAACACTACCTAGTGGTCAACATTTGGAATTCTTTATGGTTGCCATGTTCCGTCAAATAAACGAAGAAGCGAGAAGATCAGGTGGCGATGCAGATTAGCAGCAGAAACACCTACTCATTACTTGCCTGGCGGCTATGACGGGTATCCAGGGTGTTAGCTCATCGGAGTGGTTTCCAATGATCCAGTCGAAGTCGGGGAACAGAAAGTCGTCGCTGGGTGTGATAGCGCTTTCCTTTAATGAGAGAGAGAAATCAGACTAGAGATAGCAGGGTGATTTTGTCACTATGAATCCACCAATCGAATTTTTGGACCCAGATACGCCTCAGTGGTCAGTTGTTCTCTGGCATGATGCAATCACAAGTGGTGACACTGAAGACAGGTGATGAGGAAGGGCAAATTTCAGTTATTACCAGTCGACAAATTTACCATAATTACCAAAACAAACGCTATTTGAATGACATAAACTAATTATTTTCAAAGCTTGGAAAGCAAGCATTGCACATCCATCAAAAGGCCACAAGGAATCAGAACCTAAGAAATTCCAACCCACAACAAAGCACATGATGAGCAACTGGAAATTCTTTGCACCCCCTTTAAAATACAAAATAGAAGTGTGAAACGCAAGCGCAATTCTCCACAAGCATTTGAGCTTCCTGAAGCCAAATGAGGCCCAGCATGCAGCAACAGCTTCAAACAATGGCATCACATTGAATTACAACCCGCCCTTGAAGCTTCTTTCTTACCTCCAAGCATGTCTGCGGACCATACATATCCCAGATTTTCCTTTTCCGAATGTCCATTCCCTTTCCTGAGTGCTACAGAAACACAGCACAGTGGACTGTTGGTCTGAGATTCAGCCTTAAAGCTCTCAAGCTCCACACACTTAGAATAATATCAATAATAACTAATGGGTCATTCCACCTCAATTCAACGGGTTTAGAAAAAAATCCCTGCTCAACCATCTTGGATTTGCTTAAAAATTTTACCATGTGAAGTTCAACCATGAAAACTAGCCCAGCCAAAATTTCAGACCGATATATCAAATATATCCAAAGAAAAAAACTCTTGAAGGTACCCCCCCTCCTTGCAGTTTTTGGTGCATTTCGTGATGGTCTTAAAATGCAGCAAAGTTTAAAGTTCATTATCTCAGTTTTTCAAGTTTTCTAGCTAAATTTTTGAAATTTTCAGAAAAGGAAGACTACCACATGTAGATTGCATATGTCTATTCTTAATAACATTGTCTTTATTGGGACTGTGGTATGACCTTGTGAAATCTGGAAAATAAACTTAAAACTTTTACGAACCCTTATATTTATTGGCCAATTAAACACAAACCAAATATGATATATTGCAAATAATTACACATCCTTTTAAATAAGTATATAGAGTCATCAGATCAGCATTTATTAATGGGTATGATCCTTTTTTGTTGTTGTTTTTGTCATCATAAAATTTCACTTTCAAATACCGCAGGTATGAAAAGGAGTACCAACTAAAAGAACTTATTTTCTGAAAGACCATCACATATGCTTACAAAATGTAAAATTTCATGATGGTTCTAGGACTCCAACCTACAAAAAAATATTTTTGAATAACCCAGCTATATCGCTCACGATTCTTATCATCATGATCATGAAATTTGAGATGCTTGAACTGTTTGACTTCGCAGAGTATCGTGATTTATTTACTAAACACCAAATGTAATAGAACAACCTGTTTGTAACATATTTCCAACAGTGAACATGACAATAGTTATAACATATAGAAAACATATAACATTTAGATAGAGAAGAAAGGCTCCAAATGGAACTACTAAAAATCAAAATGGAAGCTGAAAACAAATTTCATGCCAGCCAGGGGGTAAAGCTGGTACCTCCATTCTCAGAAAAGGAGGTGGATAAGCATTTCCAGTACTTCGAGAAGGTAGCTCAGAGATATCATGAAAATTCTGAAATTATGAAATTTTGTCAGAATTATGTCAGAATTATGAAATTCTGACAAAACCCAATGATCCCAATTACATTGTGAAGACTCCAGATAGGAGAAAGCAAAAACAGTTGTGTCACATTTACATGCTGAAGCCTTATCATGATAGGAATGCTAGGGCTGCAGTTGTCACTTCAGATCCTCCTATGGTCGAGACTTGAGAAGATATGGGGAAGTTTCAAGATGATGAACCTAGAATTAAAGCTGAAGCTCTTTCATGTAAATTGTCAAATTCTGAAATGTTGCAAAATCTTGACGTAAAACTCCAGCACTTAGAACCCTCACAGAAAGATCAGTTTGATCAAGAAATATAAAGATCTATTTCCTGATGTTCCAAAGAAAATTTCTATAGCCTCTCATGATGTAGATGTTGGTGATGCCAAATCAATAAAACAGCATCTGTACCGGATGAATCCTGAAAAGAGAAAGATTGCTGAGAAAAAGGTTGAGTGCATGTTAGAATATGATATTATCAGACCCTCTAACTCAGATTGGAGTTCAGCCTGTGTGCTAGTACCAAAACCTGATGGAAGTACTAGATTCTGTACAGATTATCGCAAAGTCAATGCTGTAACTATGCTGATGTGTTTCCAATACCTAGGATTGATGATTGTATCGACAGAGTAGGGCAAGCAAAGTTTCTGACTAAGATTGATATATTGAAGGGTTATTGGTGAGTGCTTTAACTGAGAGGGCCAAGAGCATCTCTGCTTTATAATCGCCAGATTGCCACACACAGGTGCGCACATCGATGACCTGATCACATGGAGTGATTCCTGGGAAGAACATCTGAAAGATGTAGAGACGTTGTTCCAGTGCTTGACCCAGGCTAACCTGACTGTTAACCTGAACAAGAGTGACTTTGGTTGTGCAACTGTCACATATCTTGGCTACGTCATAGGCCAGGGTAAGGTGGCACCCATAAATGCTTAAGTCCAAGCAATCGTGGACTTTCCAGTTCCTGACAACAGAAAAAGCTTTGCGTCACTTCCTTGGAATGATCGGGTACTACCGCAAGTTCTGCAAGAACTTTGCTGAGATTGCCATCAGTCTCACTAACCAACTGAAAAAAGGCTTAAAGTTCACTTGGGATGAGGCATGCCAGAGAGCCTTCGATCGCCCGAAGTCTCTGCTGTGTCACTTCCCGTGCTCAAATCTCCTGACTTCAATAAACCGTTCTCCATCGCGGTCGATGCTAGCGAACAAGCTTGTGGATCTGTGCTCCTACAGAGGAGTGACTCTGATGACATTGAGCATCCCGTGGCATACTTCTCCAGAAGTTCAATCGCCACCAAAAGAACTATTCCACAATTGGGGAGGAGCTGTTGGCTCTGATTCTATCCTTACAACACTCTGAGGTTTACGTTTGTACAGGGCAAAAACCAATGATTGTATATACTGAGCACAATCCGTTAATGTTTTTGAGTAAGATGAAAAACAAGAATTGGAGATTGTTGAATTATAGTTTGATTTTACAGGAGTTTGACTTGAAAACTAAGCATGTAAAGGGTAGTGAATGTAATTGCTGATTGTTTATCCTGTGTTTGAGTATGTGTATATATCATGTGTTTATTATTGTATTGTATATATATACATACACACACACACACACACACACACACGTGTCTACTTAACCATTTTTGTATTGAAAAGAAAAATTTTGCCTTTATAAGTCCAAATTTTTCCCTTTGGGAATGGAGGAATAATGTGGAAAAAAATAGCCACTAGATGGCAGTATTGACATTTTTTTTGTTTAGCCAGTCTGGAGCTAAGTTTTGGGCATGTCCTGGGCATGCCTCAGAGGGGAAAGCCCCCAAGAATTGAAAAAAAGTCTGGAAGGTGGGAGGGGAGTAAAAGGAGAAAAATTGAGAGAGTAAAGTCGTTGGAGAAATTGCAAGGGGAAATAGTGGAAGGATACATTTGACCAGACCTGTCACTCTTTACAAGACCTGCGTAGCTCTTTTTGTGGATTTTTGCCTGTGTTGGAGCATTTTCCTGTCCCAGGACATCGCAACATAGCAAACCCATCTCAATTACCAAGGGACTGTAACTATCTCATTTTTTTACCAAAAGCAATCTTGGTCAGTGCTTTGTTTAATTAAATCTGTTTAAGTTTTAAAATTTTGTCTGTCATCCCTTGCTGTCTGATATGTCATAACAAATTGGGGCCATAACAGAGATAACAGCAATGAAGGTTAATCTAATGCTGGTATGTACTCAGAGAACAGCCAGGAATCTACCCTGATCAACTCACCCCTTCACTGCTCAATATGTGAACAAGGAGGCCGTTTCCACAACCAAGATCCACGAAGGACTGCTTCGTGGTCAACCCTTTCTCTGCACGTTCCTCTGCCCACAGAACCTGGGAAAAGAAAGAACATGAATTGACATAGGAAAAGTGACTGTAACCAAAGTATTTTTTTTTTCTACAAAGACAGCACTGCACTTGAATTGCATAGGTAGTGCTGCTCAGCGTGCAGTAAGTCGATAAGAATTGTGCTTTGATTGACTGGTTCATCACGGCACAAAGTAAATAATGGCCAGAACTGAAACCTGTTCAGTCTGGGCTGTGCTCCTGTGACATCGCTGGTGGCTCCAAAATCAAAACGGATCGTTCAAACACATTATTTCCAAGGAAGGGCACAATGACAATAATGCTGCGACACATTGGTTTCATGCTCAGTCAGGTGTTGGGCAAAAAGAGGACTGAGGTATGCGTTTAAGGGCTAGTCAAATTTGATTTTCAAAATATGGCTCATTTAAAGAAGAAACATGTCAAACATACCAACAGATAGGTTGCAATTGCCACATCCTCATACACAAACTTCTCTGGATCTGTCACTTCAGGCCAAACCTTGGACAGAAGTTCCTGAATTAAGCCACTATTCAAAGAAACAGCAAACAGATATTTCATAGACAACAAATATGTTATGCTTAACTATTCACAGTCAACAAAAATACAATAGCACTCTATTTTTCAGCTCATAGAAGCTTATGAGAACAATCGCAAACCTGTTAAAATAATTGATAGATGCAAATGCTGTAGGCCAGTATGTGTGCTCTACAGTTATATCACACTGAAATGTAGGTGAACATAATTAACCAACACATTATTAATAGGAAAACTACTGGGATCAGGTAAGCAATCTAAGGCAGAGAGACACACCCTGACATCTTCAAGAATGTTAATACAGGTATCCAAAATAGCTAATCACACCATTGAATTATACAGTACCAGCTAACCTTCACCATTTCTTTGTATTTTTCCTTCAGTCTTTGGTACACACAGCTGTACTTCTCCACTGGAATTAGAGTCAGGGTGCTTTTAAACTCGCTCTGTCTGCTCTCCGTAGACCACTGAGCCAGTTTGGGAAGGAGCACCCTTACGAGCCAATGGAATTTGGGGTACAAGCCACCATCTGAAAACCAGTCATCCTGTTGGAAGGCCGACAGGGATAAAGCCCTGGACAAAACAGGGATTGGAAGTTGATATACACCGATTTCACCCCATCTCCATAACAAACAATCATCTTAGAAATACTGTGACTGCATATCAAAGCCAGTAGTTGCAACAGACAATGACCATTTCTCAAAACATTTTACAACGTAACAGTAAAGCTTTCAACACTTCTCTCGGAAAACAGGCACACAGAAATGGTTGCTTTGAAATTAATAGCAAATTAAGCATGAACGAGAAATACGTAAGCAAGTGCGCTTGACATCTGGAAGACAATGAGTCAAAATATGGACAGCAGCATGACAGATAAGAGACCAATGTGCAGTCTTGGTGCCATTTAGCACTTGGCAATATTGAC
Organism: Gymnothorax reevesii; assembly: GCA_029721435.1. NCBI lineage: Eukaryota > Metazoa > Chordata > Actinopteri > Anguilliformes > Muraenidae > Gymnothorax > Gymnothorax reevesii. Next base: position 95,798,122 of record CM056579.1, on the reverse strand, counting down.
AAATTCCGGTTGTTTATCCGACGTCCTTTGAAGAAAACGAAATTTTAAGATCATTCGCCAAGATGTATGATTGCCAAGACGCATTATCACCAGGCGTCGCTGTTTACTGCCACCAGCTGAATTCGGTAAATGTTGTTTTTCTTCGGCGCAACGTGTCCCTCCTCATTTTCTTCAAACGGTAAAAATATGGCACACAGTCTAGAAGTGTCTGTAAAGAAATCAAGTCATTGAAAAAGCGGCACTCCTTCTTGAATTGATGGGCATACCCCCATTTGCAAGAAAAGGATATTTTGTAGCATTCGTGCGGAAACATAACAAAATTAGATCCAGGAAAGCTAAATAACCATTTCTTTCGATTGTTTGTCGCAGACTGCAATTTCAAGCCGAAACATTCATTCATTTAACTATACATCAGATATCATTTTTTTTGTGCATGTCAGAGCTAAGAGACAAGTAAGTAGAGATAACTGCTCATTTTACAGCCGATCTTACCTTTTAGGATAACTTCTTTATGCAACTGGGTTCCATACGTGTTGACTTTAGGAATCATTGTCCTTACTCCAAAGCACCATTGCTCCTTCTGATTGGCGTGGCTCCGAGTCTTCGACTCAAAGCCGATGTTCAAGAAAGAGACTATATCACTTAGGTCTTCGGCTGTTCTTCCCCAAATGGCAGACAAGCTTTTTTCAAGTTTTAGGCTGTCTATCTCCTGACTGTCCTCAACTTTTACTCCACACAGTCGTTTATTCAGCACATGAGGCTTGTGTATCCACACATCAATTGCTGACCAAAACCCGCGGGGCATCAGATTTCGATTGGCCTTGAACGTAAATTCTAGGAGTTCAGACATTGTGTGGCATCATATTTCGCACAATTTTACTGAAAGTTACTTAACGAGACGTTTGCACATATTGGCAAGCGCTACATACAAAAGCCAGGTCGGCATGAGATTCCATCCACCAAGAGCACGAGTCTGAGGCAGATTTCTGAATAAATTATAACTCGTGACATGAGATTATCAAACATTTGACGGATCGCCTCACTTTAAACAGATTATGAAAATAATCCCCTAACTCAGTCGACAGAGGTTCTTTAGGGGCATGTCCACTGCCGCTAGCTAACGGCGCGTTCTAATGACGTAAACTGTACAACTGGAGTACATGTATCAGCGTCTCATGATTATGCTGTCGATTGTTTCGGTGTTGATAGAAGCAGAGGTCGACTGAAACAGAGGTATCGTATCCAGCGAGTGTGGATTTCATTTGTGTTTATTCATGGTCTTTGGTCTTGATTTGTTAGCTGTTGCGAAGGGTATTCTGTGAGTGAATGGCAAATTGTCCTCTGTGTTGCTCATTTCTGTTGGCCGTTGCTGCATGTACTGGCAAGTTTCCCACATTGATCCTACTTGCAGAACTTTAATGCGATGTAGGCATTATTGACCGACAGTCGTTTTCTCGTATTAAAATTGACAATTGATTAAAAATGGATGGGGATGGCATATTCCAACATATTAAACTGGTCAGTTTAGCTGAGTATATTCAAACACGATACTTAGTTCTCTTTGGCTGTGACCTGTAAATTGTGTCAGCGAGTGTGAACTCTGATTCCTTGTAGGGTTGTGCAATGACGGCGATGGCAGTCTGTCAAGTGCCTTGTATCGAACCTTGAGCACTTCAATTAGGCCAAAAGCTGAAATTTTCTTGCGTCTATTCTCTTCATATGGAGATGCGTTCATTTGGCGGTATGTACCACTGCAATATGTTAGATCACTCAGTACTTGACTCAGGAAATCTTGGCTTGACTGAACACATACAAGACCCTCCACTAATATTGGCAATTTGGCACTCGTGGTTAATACGAAGCGATGTTGTCTAAATGACAGCTGCTGCCCCACCTTCTGAAATGTAAATTTAGTTGCACGTCTGGCAGACTGCTACAAAATATAATTCAACTTCCAGTTCAGCTGCAAGTAATAAAATCACCATAAAACAATTAAAGTTAAGTCGCTGTCTTTTGCCTTGAGCTGGACTCCTGTTTGAATGCCATCTCGATTCAGCAAACCCTGCGCTGCTTCCATTTCTCTTGAGTCATATGGTCCTGCTGGACTGCTTATGATCTATTAACGGCATGCTGTTTCAGCAAACCATGGCTTTGCACCCACTAATAAAATTTTATGGAACGTTTAAGTGTTTTGATTGACCGCCATTGATTTGTGAAATTGGTAATTTGATGGGTAAAGTCTCTTGTCCCCGTCTAAACCACAATGTGCACACTTTGTTCATCGCTTTCTAGAGGTACCTCCTCTGGTGCAAAATTTGAACACAAGTAAACCCATCGGTCATTTCGATGGCCTCATGCATGAGGGGTGTAAGTGACATTTGGCATAAGGCCATTGATTGGTGAAAAGTAATGGAACAACGTGAACCCACCCGAAACACAAGTTTTTGTACTTCTTATCGCAGTTTTAACTTCGTGCAAACAAAAGTACTGAATTATAGGCATTAAAGAAAAATGCCTGTCACTCATGCACACCTCCAGTGTCAGGGGCAAGTGATCTTACCTGCCAAAAGAACAGATACAGTAGATCTCAAAATTCAGGGAATGGATGCAAGCACATTCGAGAACTTGGCCTCATATGTTCCCAACTTAAACACAGGGCAATTACCGAGGTAAACCAAAGAAATTCAGAATTTCCATTTGCCATCTGAATGTGATGGTATAGCTTCCAAATTAATAGCCAAAAACTGCTAATTACACATGAAAGACATAGACCTACAACAATGACTTGGCTACCTCTCTGAAGTTTTGATGAAAAAAGGGTCCTAAATGACCCCTTTTTTGGTCTGTGACCCTTTTTTTGGCCCTTTACCCCTGAAACTTCATAGTTGTTCCACCAAGTTAACTAAAGATTTAAATAAAGGTCCTTCCAACTAAAATATCACTGCAAAAAAATCTGCTGGTATGCCCTTGAAGTTTCAAGAAAATCCATGAAAGGTGGCGTTGTGTCAGTATGGGAAAATTGCCCATGGAAGCTTTTGATTCCTTACCATATTGACTGTGTGGGGAGGTGTATGTGGGCCTAGAAAATGCATTTGTTTTTTGTATCGTATATGCTAGGGCAGATGTGGGCCAAATCTAGATGAGCACCCCCCTAAAACTAACATATGGGTATACATCAATGAATAACTTCCAATGATCACAGCGCTAGTTCTAAAATGTATAACTGTTATTGTTGCTGCCATCCTAAGGAACAATTTTACACAAAACATGGCTTAATTGCTATGAAAATATGAGACCCAGGAGGAATTGAAGCCATAAAAGCATAATTTGGCTGTATTTTTCATCACAAATTGAAAGTTTAGCATTAAAATTTATATCGTTCCCAAAGTGATCCACCCTAAATATTTGGTAAAAAGTTGGTGCACTATGCCAAATTCATTTGCACAAAGTTTCATGAAATTCTTTCACCATTAACAATGTTGTAGGACGGCTGCATGAGGGTCAGTCCATCTCAGATCACCCCAAAAAAATGCATTTTTAAACCTCTCCCCCCCTATATATAGAGGTATATAGGGAACTCATGACCGGAAAAGCCAGAATTTCAAATTTCCTCTGTCTGGGACCCTGGGTTTTCGAGATATCGCAATTCAAATTTTTCACTTTTTTGCAAAAAAAGAGCATGGCTGCCAAATTTCAAATTGTTGTAACTCAGCAACCACTCGTCCAATTTGGAAACACAAGGTATTTCTGTAAAAGGGAGACCATAAGGAATCTAAACCTGGCATTTGTTAGTGCATATGGGTACTTTTGAGTTGGATGACCTTTTGACCTGTATTTTGACCTTGAAATTGACACTGTGGGACACGCCCAACCACTTTGACACCATCATGAAAAATGCAGCCCTTTGTGTCAACTACAACATATAAAAAAAATTGGAGGGGTTTTCTTTTTTTATACTCGAGCAAATTGGGATAGAATAGAGGCCTACCTCAAGACAAGTAAGTGTGTAGAATATGTATCAATGTTTACGCTGGAGTTCAGTTGTCTGATTACTTCTATCCTCTGGCTGGTAACTAAGTTAGTGTGGGCAATCTTGATTAGTTCCTTTTCTCGGTTACTATGCCTATATTGTGACAGCAATTTCCAGCAACAAGTCTGTTTGGCCACATGCTCTGAGCACCTTACATACAGACACTGGCCCCCTAACAGCCATTACAAGTTTTTAGTTTCTAAAAGAAAGGAAGAGCAGAATCATAATCCACTTGAATTATTGAGATTGTTAAACAAACTTCAGCAAGGGGTTCCATGGATGCAATTAAATCCTGCATTGGCTAACTTCAAAACTAAAAGTCACTGTAAATGTATAAGTATACTTCCTTTTTATCAATACTTCAAAGTTATAGATCAATCAAACTCAAAAATTTTAAGAAGCACTGGAGTATTTACATTTCTCTGAGGAATTACATGTAGAAAACATCCGAGGAAATACCCATTACGATTGGCTCCTCAGAAATCGCTGTTCAAAAAGGGCTGGAAGTTAGTTGCAAAACTTTTTTTTTTTTTTTTTAATGACAAAACAATTGGGAGTTGAGAGCTAAAATTTTGGATTTATCCTATTAGTAGGTGAGTGCACCTGCTGGAATTTTTTCAGCCAATTCTGAGAGGTTAAGTGGGAAGTCTCTCTGAAATTCGGACATTTGATATGGAATATATTCGGATCTCTTCTGGATCAGATCTCCCTTGAAAAGGTCCAGCATGTATGATGTGTATTATAAAGATGAAAGATTTATGGTCAGCAATATGTTGTGGTTCAATTAGGTGAATATCTAATCTTATGTTGACATCTAAGCCACTAATTATGTTTCTTTTCATTTGTTAAGAGCTTATCAAAATTTGTGTGTAAGGCTGAATGTTTTTGGTTTGAGAACTGAAATAACCCAGGTGGTATAATACACTTGAAACATGCGCACACATGCCATTTGTTCTTTTCCTTGCAGGGCATGTGCAATAACAGTCTGTAATAGAGTCATTAACTAGCATAATATCAAACTCAATCCATATGTTCTACTTAGTTTGACTCCTGTGATGTGAATGTATCTAACAACGTATAAGGCTATCAAGGTGTTTGTACACCCAAACTTTGTAGTCTCCCTCATCATTACAATGTTCAGCCATAATAATGATAATAATAATACATTTTATTTAGCAGAGCCTTTCTAAACACCCAAGGAAACTTTACAGAAGGATAAAAAACACAATAAAATAGATGATAACAACAGTCAAAGACACAACATTAAAAATGAAAGTGAGGTCACAAGTTGTATGCAGTTTTAAACAGATGTGTTTTGAGTCTGGATTTGAAAAGATAAATGAATCAATGTTATGGATGTCAGGTGGAAGTGAGTTCCAGAGTTGGAGAGCAGAGCGACTGAAAGCTCTGCTCCCCATGGTGCTGAGATGGGCAGAAGGCACAGTGAGGTGGAGAGAGGGGAGGACCTGAGGGAGCAAGAAAGGGTGGCGATTTGGATCAGATCAGAGAGATGGCGGGGGGCTTGTGAATGGCTTTGAAGGCATGGATATTAAAGGTGGATCTGAATTTTACTGGGAGCCAGTGGAGCTGCTGGAGAACGGGGGTGATATGGTGAAAGGAAGGGGTTCTGGTGATAATGCGGGCTGCTGAGTTCTGGACCAGTTGAAGTTTATGGAGGGATTTGTGGGGGACACCATAGAGAACTGAGTTGCAGTAATCAAGACGGGAGGTGACGAGGCTGTGGGCCCGGATGGCAGTGATGTCAGGGGCGAGAAAGGGGCGGAGGCGATTAATGGATAGAAGATGGAACTATGCAGACTGGGTTATGTTATTGACATGAGCGTTGAAATAAAGTGAGCTGTTAAGGATGACACCCTGACTCTTAACCTTAGGGGAGGGATAAACTGTGGAGCTGTCAATGGTAAGGGAAAAACTGTCAATTTTGGAAAGGGAGGCTGTGGTGCCAATGAGGAGAAGTTCAGTTTTATTGGCATTAAGATTGAGGTAGTTTGAGTTGAACCAGGATTTGATTTCTGTGAGGCAGTGGGTAAGGGAGGAGGGCGGAAGAGTAGAGTTAGGCTTCCTGGAAAGATAGAGGTGGGTGCCATTCGTGAAGTAGTGAAACTGGATACCATGTTTACGGAAGATTTTGCCAAGTGGTAGGAGATAAGTTATGAAGAGGAGGGGCCCCAGGACGGAGCCCTGGGGCACACCAGAAGTGACTGGGGTGGGTTGTAGGGTGAAGGATTTCAGCTGAATGAACTGAGTATGGCCAGTGAGGTAAGAGTAAAATCAGTGAAAGGGGGTGTGAGTGATGCCTAAAGACAAGAGTCCATTAAAGAGAATGGGGTGAGAGATGATGTTGAATGCCGCACTCAGATCGAGGAGGATGAGGATGGAGATCAAACCAGAGTCAGCAGCCAAGAGGAGGTCGTTAGTGATTTTGATGTGGGCTGTTTCAGTGCTATGGCGGGGACGGAAACCGGACTGGAATTATTCGTTCAGGTTGTTGTGGGTGAGATGGGAGCGGAGCTGAGAAGCGACGGTTTTCTCTAAAATTTTGGATATAAAGGGAAGGTGAGAAATGGGGCGGAGGTTATTGAAATCATTTGGGTCTGAACTAGGTTTTTTGAGTATGGGGCTGACTGCTGCAGATTTGAAAAGAGGAGGAACAATTCCTGTGGACAGTGAAGAGTGAATGATGGCTGATTTGACTAAGACTTTGGGGAGGGAATCCAGTTGACAAGTAGATGGCTTGGACTTGGTGATGAGAGTGGAGATTACTGAGGGAATTCAAAGGTGGAGAATGGTTGGCAGGGTGGGAAAAGTTCAGAGGAAGGGAGGAGTGAAATAGTGGAGCCTAGGTGCTGGTGGATTTTATTAACTTTCTCATTGAAAAACAGGAGAAGAGAATATCAGGTGTCTGAGGAGTAGAGGTGGGCGGGTAGGGAGTCAGGAGGTTGAGTGATGGTGTTCAATATGTAAAACAGTGTTTTGGTGTTGCCTGCATTGGAGCAGTTAAGTCCAGAGTAGTTTGTGATTTAGCGTGAGAGATGGAGTCCTCATAAAAAGATAATTGGGCGATATACATGTCTTTATGGATAGTGAGACCAGATTTTCTGTAGGGACTTTCGAGCTGTCGATTTTTGGATTTCGTGGAGCGGAGACCAGGGGTGAAACAGGGGGCCGAACGAGTGAAGGAAACAGAGCGAGATTTGACGGGAGGGAGTAAGTTGAGTATGTTAGTGAGACCATTATTGTAATGGGTGACAAGATCATTGGGGTTTGAAGAACAGCCTGGAGTCAGGGTTGCGATGCTGAAGAAGAGGGAATCTATATTAATGCCCTTAATATTGCGGAATGAGATGACACGGGAAGGCTTGGAGATGGAGAGACGGAGGGGGACATTAAATGAGAGGTAGAAATAGTCAGTGAAATGGAGCTGATCAGTAGCACAGTTGGAGGGGGTGAGATCGGAACAGCAAATTAAGTCCAGGGTGTGTCGTTTTGTGTGTTTGGGGAAATCAGCAAACTGATGAAAACTGAAATCTGTCCAGTGATGAGGAAAAGTCCTTGTTGAGGGGGAGAGCAGTTCTGTCCATGTGTATATTGAAATCTTCCAGCAGAATTACATCTGGGGAGAGAGTGGAGAGATGGGTGAGGAGAGCAGAGAATTCACTGAAAAAGTCACTGTGACTTGGGGGGACGGTAGACAATGGTAATGATGGTGGGAATGGGTCCGTAGACTTGCCTGGCAAGGCATTCGAGTGAGGATAGAGGAGGCACAGAAACTGGAAGGACCTTCCACTTCTTGCGGCCAAGAATCGCGTGGCCACCCCCGCGACCCGAGCCACGAGGTTTGCAATGGTAAACAAACCACGGAGGAGTAGAGTCAATGAGCTGGGAAAAGTCTCCAGGTAATTTCCAAGTCTCATTTAGACAAAGAGAGTCCAACTTATGTCCAAGTTACGAGGTCTTGGACGAGATGTTCTTTGCACATAAGGGAGCGGATGTTGAGCAGACTGAAGATGACGTTGGTGTTGTCACTGGTGAAAGAAGCAGTCGCCGATCTTGCTAGGTGGGCGAGCACACTGTGGTCCACAGGCCGGCCGGTGTTTATGGGTAGGTGGTGAGCGGAGGACCAAAAGGAAGGAATTCCTTTGGAGCCGTCGAAGTGGAAACCCCGCTGAGACCCATGGTGGATGTACCTCCGGCGAGGCTGGAAGGCGATGTCTGGATGGAGGCACAGAGCTGCTTGTGGAAATCCGGACTGCTGGGAACAGAGCCCGAGAAGCTTCGCCGCCGAATACTGGAGAAGCCCCTTCACAGGTTGATGGAGGAGCGACAGGACAGTCCAGGCCAGTATGGACCACTCAAAGACCCTGCTGATCCACATGATGAAGCGTGGCGGAGAGGCGATAACGTGGAGCCGAGCAGTGAGACAAGCAGGTAGGCTAAAGTTTGTGTGTTCTCATGGAAGCACAGAGCAATGGCAGCAGGAATGAAAACCATCAAGAAAAAGAGGAGGGTTACATTCCCAAATGACGGTAGCTGTGTGATCGGATTGTGGCTGGAAAACTGTGAAAACACTAAAAATTTGTTGGTGAGTAGCGGCAGCAAGATGCGCCAGTGTTCACTCAACCGGAACTCCCAATGTGATTGACCCAATGAATGGTGCTAAGCATTTTCAATGTTTTCTGGTGCCTGTTTGATCTGATTACATCCACATGCCATAGTTTGTAAGTATTCTAGAGAAAGTTCAGGAAACTCGACATCAGCACTTTCTGAGGATGGTGTACATTCAGCCGTCCTGCTGCATTGTTACCGGTTAAAGAATTTCATAAAAATTTTGATTTGATTTATTTGGCAATAAAAGTACATGTAAAATACATGAACAATAATTGCTGAGGATAACACTCAAAAGCAGAAAACTTATTTCCAGTGTGTCCTTTGCGCAAACAAACTTGGCATACTGCACCTACTTTTTACCATATCTTTAGGGTGGATCACTTTGGGAATTATATTCATTTTAATGTTAAACTTTCAATTTGCGATGAAAAATGTAGCCAAATTATGCTTTTTACGGCTTCAATTCCTCCTGGGTCTCATATTTTCAAAGCAAATAAGCCTTGTTTGGTGTCAAACTGTTCCTTGGGATGGCTGCAACAATAACAGTTATAAATTTTAGAACTAGCACTGTGATAATTGGGAGTTATTCATTGATTTATCCCCATATGTTGGTTTTAGGGGGATATTTATCTAAATTTGGCCCACATCTGTCCTAGCGCATATAATAAAAAATAAAGCATTTTCTAGGCCCACATACATCTTTCCACGCAGTCAATATAGGAATCAAAAGCTTTCATGGGATTTTCCCATACCGTGAGGTTTGTAGGGCTTATCGCGCAACTTCGGCAAGATTCTCGCGTAATTTTTCGGGACTCTCGTGCAGCCGGCTTACGTGCAGACCCGCTCGAACGCACCTTGGATTTATGGTTCTGCGTCGAACTGATGCCATCGCTACTCAGAGCCCCTGCGGCGATGTGAACCCCCAGCGCAGAGCCTCCGCGTCATCTGCTGTGCACCTCAAAAATGTTCTAACTGCACGTCAAAGCGACATAGACCGCAACGGCACTGATTGGTGCATTCTACTCGTCTCACGTGATTTCACGACAGGTCCTTCGGAAACCTAACGACACCTAGCGGTTTGTCCGTGAATTCGCAGCACAGCAGGACACAAAAAGTTTGTCAGAGGAGACCCAAAACTCTCCAGCTGCTGGAAGCCTGTATTAAACGAGTGGGAACAAATTCCCATGGCTAAACTCCAGAAACTTGTCTCCTCAATGCCCAGACACCTCCACTCTGTTAAAAAGAAGAGGGGATGCTACAGCAAGGTAAACAGACCCCTGTCCCAACTTTTTTGAGACCTGTAGCCACCATCAAATTTGAAATGAGCTAATTTTATGGATAAAATTGTACAATTTCTCAGACTCAACATTTGCTATGTTAACTCTGTTCTGTGGTGAATACAGTACTGGCTGGGGTGATTTGAAAGTCATTGCGTTTTGATTTTATTCTCAATTTACACTTTGTCCCAACTATTTCAGAATTGGGGATGTATTACACCCTTCTGCTGCTTAAGGTTTCGGTATTAACATGCATGGACAACAACACAAGATGAATAATACATTTATTTTCAATATGTGATCTTAACTCAGTACGAGATCATGGCAATCAGGCTGTATTCCTTTCCCCCACTAAAAACAATAAAACCTAAGTGACAATAATAGTATTACTCAGCAAAGAAAACAAGCAGCATTTCAGTTTTAAATTTTTATTTGTGGTTTCCCTAGTCCATACTGTATTTCTCTATTGCCAGATGTTACATGAGCGCTGCTGAGAGACACAGATCTCGAACAAAGTTCATTTTCTCTTGATCTGTTAAATTACAGTGACGTGATTGTGTAGAGTCGGGTCCTCAGCGATGGAAAAGCAAACAGGTTCTTAGGAGGTGCATGGGTTGAACCAACTAAGCACTGGCACTAGCATCAAGTTCTTTTTTGTGGAAAAGGGGTAAAAGTTCACCCCACAAGAGTCCACTCATTGAGATCTCCTGGCGAGATCTCAATCATTTTTCCTTTATGGACGCGTTTTCCAATTATCGTAATTGGCAATTTAAGACACGGTTTCTCTCCATATGTGATCTAACAGTGATGAAATCATGGGCCATGTTTTGTGCACCCCAATTCTCAGTTCTGGTTCCGCCACTGTACTGAATTTAGCCTATGATTTCATCGCTGTTAGGTTGCATATGGAGAATGTAACTTCAAGTAAAGAATTTTTTTTTACATCCAGTAACTTGCTTAGATTGGGTATCTTGTTATATCCACTAAGATTGAAAAATAATGACACGTACAGCTACATTGGCAATAATGTGCATAGGCCACTATAGACCTAGCCTAGTCCCTGCATCTAAGTCAATTAAGCATACTACAGAAAGATGAGTCCTGGAAAAATTGGTATTACGTGGCACTCTATCCAGCTATTTATGGTTTAAAATATGTTCTTATAGTTTATTACACAATCCACTAAGCCATTATCCAATTAAAATATATAGGGTATGTTCAGATAACGATCCATAAACAGGCCAAACGTATAAGGTGTAGATCTACAGCGCCCTCCATTACTATTGGCACCCCTGGTTAAGATGTGTTCTTTTGCTTCTAATAAATTCAGTTTTTTTCTAAATGATATTGGATCACAATGGAAAAAAAGAGGAAAATCCAACCTTTAATTGAAGTGCATTTATTCAGTGGGGAAAAAATCCCACATTAAGAAATAATTATTTTACATAGTATCATGTGTGCCACAATTATTAGCACCCCTGATGTTAATACTTTGTACATCCCACTTTTGCCAACAAAACAGCACCTAATCTTCTCCTATAATGTTTCACAAGATGAGAAAATACAAAAAGAGGGATCTTCGATCATTCCTCTTTGCACAATCTCTCTAAATCATCCAGCGACCTGGGGCCTCTCCTCTGCACTATCCTCTTCAGCTCACTCCACAGGTTTTCAATGGGGTTGAGGTCTGGGGACTGAGATGGCCGTGGGAAGAGCTTGATTCTGTGTCTAGTGAACCATTTCTGTGTAGTTTTGGCCACATGTTTTTTTTTTTTCTTTTCCTTTTTTTTTTTCTATCCCGCCACCACCCCCCCACTTTGGAGGACAACTTTATTAATTTAATCAGTTATATAATTAAGTATGAATCCTCCTACCATCACCCAACAAACACACACCCACAAAAAACAAAAAAAAAATAAATTAATTAAAATAAAATAAAAAAAACTAAAATAAAATACAATACAATAAGGATTACATTCACAGAGTTTTATATTTTTGGCATTTGTAACCATTAGCTCATCCATTCCATCTCTTTGTTATTCCCAACCTTCAGCCTCCCGAATTTTATCCCATCTTTTGGCATAAATTACAAGACCCGTCTCATAGGCCATCGCACACTCAATTCTACTGTAATACATGACAAAATTCTTGAATCTCTCAAGTCTTAACTCCCCAACAGATGTCAACCTGAAAATAAATATTTTTGCAAGATATACAATTATATTACATATTTGGTGTTTTTCTTTAGTTACATCACCCAGTAATACCTTAAATAAATCTAATTGTATACTATTATACGGAGATATCCAATTTTGCACCTTTATCCAAAAAAGGGCTGTTACAGGACAGTACCAAAACAAATGGACTACTGACTCCGCTTCCTCTTGACAGAATCGACAGAGGGGTGACGGCTCAATTCCCCAGATATTTAGCATCTTTTTTGTTGCTAGAAACTTATATATTAGCTTATATTGAAAATATCTTATCTTCGGATCAAGTGATGTATTGTAAAGAATTTTGAAGACTTTATTCCATGGAATTGGTGTGTCTAACAAATTTTCCCAACTATCTAGAATTCTATATGGTGTCGCAACTAAATTCTTTGTTCTTAAGTAAAATGTGTATATATGTTTATTAATCTTTATTTTCTTTAACCATTGTACCATTTTCATTTGAGGCAGACAGACTAAATGTCCTCCTGGTCTTTTAATAATTTTTGATTTCCAAGTATTTGGTAAAGCTCCAATAAGTTGATTATATTGTTGCAGTGTGCAGACAGTTCCATAAACACTAGTTAATTGTCTGTAGGACATAATTTTATTTTCCTCATTCACTATATCCTTTAAAAAAATAATTCCGTTATCGAACATGCGTTTCCAGAAAATCATTCTTCTATCAACAAGTATATTGGAATTTAACCATATTATTTGTTGTAGAACTTGTTCTGTATTTTCTGGTGGATGAAATTGAAATTGCAACCAACTCTGTAGAGCTTCTTCCAGAAAGGTGGAAACACTAAAAAACATGTCAGTAATTAACTTAATATGCACAGGTTTAATCTGCAGGAATGGGAAGAATCCTTTTTCAAACATAGGATGGACACTTTTAAGTAACTTACTGGAAAACCAGTTTGAATTGAAATAGAATTTTGGAATAAGGGAGGCCTTCAGTGAAAGATTTAAAGCTTTTAAATTTAATAATTTTAGGCCACCAGATACATAATCATTGTAGAAATACACACGTTTAATTTTATCAGGTTTGTCATTCCATATAAATTTAAATATCTTCTGTTCATAAATTTTGAAAAATGATTCTTTAGGAGTTGGTAATGCCATGAATAAATATGTAAACTGGGATACAATTAATGAATAATGAATAATGAATTAATGGCCACATGTTTAGGGTCGTTGTCTTGCTGAAAGACCCAGTGACGACCTATCTTCAGCTTTCGGGCAGAGGCCGTCAGATTTTGATTTAAAATGTCCTGGTATTTCAAAGCGTTCATGATGCCATGCACCCTAACAAGGCTCCGAGGGCCTCTGGAAGAGAAACAGGCCCACAGTCTCATCAATCCTCCCCCATACTTCACTGTGGGCATGAGGTGCTTTTCTGCATACTCATCTCTTGTGTTCCGCCAGACCCACTTAGAGTGTTTGTTGCCAAAAAGCTCTATCTTGGTCTCATCTGACCAAAGCACATGGTCCCAGTTGAAGTCCCAGTACCGCTTAGCGAACTCCAGACGTTTGCGTTTATGATTGTGAGTGCGAAAAGGTTTTTTCCTTGCATGCCACCAAACAGCTTGTTGGCATGTAGATTGGGCCTGATGGTTGTTTTGGAGACTTTATGACCCCAAGATGCTACCATTTGTAGCAATTCTTTAACAGTGAGCTTTGGAGAACTTTTTATTTCTCTTACCATCCTCCTCACTGTGTGTGGTGGCAAAATAACCTTGCGTCCTCAACCAGGCTTGTTTACCCCTGTTCCAGTTGTTTTAAACTTCTTAATGATTCCTCTGACAGTAGATATGGGCAGGTGCAGGCGAGTGGCTATTTTCTTGTAGCCATTGCCTGACTTGTGAAGGTCGACACACATCTGCCTTACTTGAATGGTGTGTTCCTTTGTCTTTCCCATGTTGAAGAGTGGATAAGAGAAATGGCCTCTGTGTCACGTCATATTTATACCCCAGGGAAATAGGAAGTGATGATTTACTAATTAAATGTTCCTAGATACTCTGATCAACTTTGTAAACTACTGTAGAAATGACAAATACTTCAATTACATTTAAGTCCTAGGAATTGTTAGGGGTGCCAATACTAGTGGAACAGGTGATTTTATGAAAAATAATTATTTCTTAGTCAGGGATTTTTTTCCCCTTAAAATTCACTTGAGTTGAAAGTTACATTTTCCTCCAATTGTCAATGTGAGAGTATGCTTCTGCAATAAAAATTGAATTTATTTGAAGGCTTTTAACACATCGTAACGAGGGGTGCCAATCATTATGGGGGGTGATGTATTTCCAAGTGGTCCGTTTTGTTTGTTTACGTTTATCGACCTCTCCAGTATGGTCGCCATCCCAGCAATGGCTGATGTATTACTACCCTCTACCCTCCCTATAAACTCACTCTCAACAAACTTTGACCTGGAACACCACTGAAATTCAGAATTATAGAGGTGGGAACTTGCAATTTTGGAAAGTTGGCCACAAAGGGACAAAAAAGGGGTAGCTGTAGATTAGGACCGACGGGGTCAACAGAGGAATGGTTCGGGCTTTGATGTTAGGATACCATACCTATATCAAAAAATAAAAATTTAGCCAAATCCGGGGGATCAACAATTCTACCTATCTGAACTTCTCAAAAATTGGCTGTTAAATATGTTTAACTATATGCACTATGTTTTTTTTTTCTTTGCTGCTAGACAGCAAATGTGTAACTTTAGCCAGCAACTATGAACTTTGATTTATTGAAGTTTTTTGTATTTCCATAAATAATTGCCAAAATTTTGAACGCAGGTTACCTTGCCCCTTAAAATTTAACAGTTAGCAGTGAAGAAAATCTCTGTTTAGTTTAGAAAGGTCAACATCACACACAGAACAATCACACGCAAGCAGTATATATGATGTGAGGTAGCACCTAGCCAGACAGTCACACCCAGTGTATTAGCCGAAACCACTTGGCTTTCACGGCTGACCATGTGTTCAGGAATATGAAAGAAAAACTCGGTGAACACGCTGAAAAACTCCGAAATCTTACAACAGGTTTAGCCAAGAGCTGAAATTAACATTGCGCTTTAGGGGGGTTGTTGGTCCATTCGGCAGGTAATATTACTTACTTCTGTCTTTACCTTAAGTAGGGTGGTGTCCGGTCCAGTCCTATCGAAATGGGACCAATGTGAGTGTATGTTTTTGTTTTACCACAGCACTTGGACAGCGGGTTTAGTAATTGACAAATTATACTCTTCATTCAAGGTCTTGATAAGTAGAATCAGATACAATAGTGCTGGTAAACGCCGACCAACACCCACATCTGCCCTTTTTTCATTGGACACTCCTACGATAAGGTGTGTACGGGCAGCAGAGGTATTGTTCTGCCGTAGCTCTTTTAGAGGGTGAGCTTCTAAGTCTATCATTCTTTGGCTTTTAATTGGATGACAAATACACATTCCAATATGTTTTTCTCTTCAACAGGAGGTGATTGGAAGATGAGTGTACCCAGCTACTCGCAAGACAAGCTTGATGTGCCTGAGAAAATGGACCCGGATATTCCAGATCTCCCAAGTGGACCTCTGGATGTATACAGAAAAAAAGCCTCCTTTTGCTGGAAGGATATGGTGCGGTTTCTGGACGATGAAGATACAATTACTTTCAAGGTAAAGAATTTTTTTTTTTTTTTTGGTAAATATTTGGTAAAGATCCCAGTGACTTGATATGTAGATTTAAAATGAGCTAGCCTCCATGTTGAATGTTGATGAATGGTGATAGGAAAGAATGGAAGGGTAATTTTATGCGAGCAAAATCATTGCTCCTGAGAACAAAATGAAGGAAAGATTTTATGGCTGGAAAACATCACTGTTTACATGGCATTGGGATGAATGCATCTTCATACAGTTCTTGGGTGCTCTTCCAAAAGCATTTGTGTGTTTTCACAATACTTGAGAGATTTCAGAAATAGTTGTTGTTCATTTTTTATTGTCTGCAGGTAATGATTGATGCATTTAATCCATGTTAATTTTGTTTAGCACATGTAAGAGATATAGTCAGGATAAAACTACCACTTGAACCTAAGTAGTTTTTTTTTTTTTAATTAAATTAATTCAAATGATTTTTGCCTCCAAAAAGGACACCAAAATGTGGCATCAAAAATAAGTTTAATCAGAAAGGATGTGGGGAATTAAAATGAGTAAGTATCATATAGATTTGCCCATGAGTTATTTACTCACTGTCCTTTGAATAAATTCCACTTTGTTACAAAACTTCCCTGGTCCGAACATAGGATGATATCAAACTGAAATGATCGGGTAATGGTCGCTGCCCATCTCGTCCGCTATGCTGATTTCCGAAATCGCCTGATTTCCACAACTATATGTTTTGTGTCCACAATTTTTTATGCCGCAACGACTGTTGTGTGAAAAGGGAATTATGATAAAAATCGTCTGAATCCATCCTTATTCTTGACCATTGTTCCGCATTCGGCCATCCTCCCGCTAGGTAAGACGTTACTGACTGTTAATTTCATGACTTTTCCTTAAAGTTTGCGTTATTGATTTAATATTTTTTGGATTATAATGTGATTTCTTATCATGCAGTGATGGGTTCATTCATACCCATTTCTTGTCTACCACGAGTCCACCGTGATCGTTACGCTTCAGAATAATGTTGTCCTCTAACATGCTGCTTGGCTCAATTATACAGTTGATGTTAGTGATGACAGGGTCATTCCATGTCAAGTCAACCAAAAAACTGGGATTCTACACCTCACTTGTTAATTCTAACTGGGATTCTTGCACCCCTGATGTTAATACTTTGTACAACCCCCTTTTGCCAACAAAACAGCACCTAATCTTCTCCTATAATGTTTCACAAGATGGGACCATTCCCATCATTCGACCATTCCTCTTTGCACAATCTCTCTAAATCATCCAGCGACCTGGGTCCTCTCCTCTGCACTCTCCTCTTCAGCTCACTCCACAGGTTTTCAATGGGGTTGAGGTCTGAGGACTGAGATGGCCATGGGAGGAGCTTGATTCTGTGTCTGGTGAACCATTTCTGTGTAGATTTGGCCACATGTTTAGGGTCATTATCTTGCTGAAAGACCCATCTTCAGCTTTCGGGCAGAGGCCGTCAGATTTTGAATTAAAATGTCCTGGTATTTCAAAGCGTTCATGATGCCATGCACCCTAACAAGGCTCCGAGGGCCTCTGGAAGAGAAACAGGCCCACAGTCTCATCAATCCTCCCCCATACTTCACTGTGGGCATGAGGTGCTTTTCTGCATACTCATCTCTTGTGTTCCGCCAGACCCACTTAGAGTGTTTGTTGCCAAAAAGCTCTATCTTGGTTTCATCTGACCAAAGCACATGGTCCCAGTTGAAGTCCCAGTACTACTTGGCGAACTCCAGATGTTTGCATTTAAGATAGTGAGTGCGAAAATGTTTTTTCAGTGCATGCCTCCCAAACAGCTTGTTGGCATGTAGATAGCGCCTGATGGATGTTTTGGAGACTTTGTGACCTTAAGATTCTACCATTTATTGCAATTCTTTAACAGTGAGCTCTGGAGAACTTTTTATTTCTCTTGCCGTCCTCCTCTCTGTGTGTGGTGGCAAAATAACCTTGCGTCCTCAACCAGGCTTGTTTACCTCTGTTCCAGTTGTTTTCAACTTCTTAATGATTCCTCTTACAGTAGATACGGGCAGGTGCAGGCGAGTGGCTATTTTTTTGACTCATGAAGGTTGACACACATCTGCCTTACTTGAATGGTGTGTTCCTTTGTCTTTCCCATGTTGAAGAGTGGATAAGAGAAATGGCCTCTGTGTCACATCATATTTATACCCCAGAGAAACAGGAAGCGATGAATTACTAATTAAATGTTCCTAGATACTCTGATCAACTTTGTAAACTACTGTAGAAATAACAGAAATTCTTCAATTACATTTATTTCCTAGGAATTGTTAGGGGTGCCAATAATTGTGGAACAGGTGATTTTATGAAAAATAATTATGCCTTAGTCAGGGATTTTTTCCCCCTTAAAATTCACTTGAGTTGAAAGTTACATTTTTCTCCAATTGTCAATGTGAGAGTATGCTTCTGCAATAAAAATTGAATTTATATGAAGGCTTTTAACACATCGTAACGAGGGGTGCCAATCATTATGGGGGTGCTGTATTTCCAAGTGGTCCGTTTTGTTTGTTTACGTTTATCGTGATTTTATGAAAAATAATGATTTCCTAGTCAGGGATTTTTTTCCTTAAAATTCTTTTGAGTTGAAGGGTACATTTTTCTACAATTTTCAGTGTGAGAGTATGCTTCTGCAATAAAAATTGAATTTATTTTAAGGCTTTTAACATATCTTAACCAGGGGTGCCAATAATTATGGAGGGCGCTGTATTTCTTAAAAATAAAATCATTTTAAGATTGTCCTGGTTTTTAAGTGTTTCAAAACATAGCCTACGCGAAGTGGAGAACATTTAGTGAAGCTTATCGAACATGAAAGTAAGAGAAATTATTTTCGCATTGCACGCAATGGATAAATTCAGCGGAGACTTTGCAAACATGTTCGAGCAAACGCAAATTTGTGGCATTTCTTATTTGATAAATGATTAAAGGTCTACTAAGTTAGAAAAAATAATCACTGTAGACATGTATTATTGCCTGTAATTCACGAATCCAGCATTTAACTTTCGTAATTGTATGTCATACTGGCAAAAAAAATGAAGAAACTAGACACTTTGAGACCTCTCCTTAAAACTCGCGAGCGATTGGCTAATCGGCTGCCACGTGTGAGAAGTAATTTGCACTGGAGCTAGTGCAGAAAATGACATGTTTTACTCCTTATTTCAGCAGCCAATTTGTGAAAGAAAGACAAGTTATAGATATCTTATTTGGGACAAATATTCTTATCGATACATTTTCTACATACCCAATGAAATTTTTTGACACAAACTGTCCAGATTTTGTGGGTTTTTAACTTTTCCGCGAACAAAGCTCTGATCTCATTTGGGATTTCAAAACGAAAAGTTTGCATTGGTCGTAAACAAGTGTACAATCGTTTTACGCTTTCTTGAATTGTATACTACTCAAAATGAGTGCTAATTTTGGACTTCGGACATAGTAAGCAACTGAACGGTCATTTCATGCTCGCATGGACCGGTCGCTTATGTTTATGTTTGGGTTTCGCTTTTGGATATGTGCTGTACCGAAGTCCTTGTAGTCGCCGGTGACTAAGATCACGATATGGCCAGTGTTTCAGAAAATCCATGTGCATCGAAGAAATGTGCGAAGTGCGCCATAACAGTGACAGACTTGACAAAACAAAGTACTAGAACCTAGTTATTTATTATTTTGTTTTATCATTAATCTCTTGCTCTGTAATTGTGAAAATAAGACTAATGACATCTTTATGGCGCACTTCGCACATGTAAACTAACACAGTATCTTTGATCGCAAAACGATCTGATCGCAAAAATATTCGCTTTTATGGCTGAAACTAGAGAGTCTAGTGACTCTACAAATAAAACCCTGAAGTTCTACAAAATGCGGGACGATTAGCGGTATAAACACGAGCGTTTAAATGGTAGTAAACATACCTGAGAACGCCGCAATCTTGGCGTGTCGCGTCCACTGAATGCAAAGCAGTCGGCCTCGATAACTCGCCTTCACTCGTTCTTTCGTCTCAAAAATTAGCTACAACTAATAATCAATGCCTCTTCCAGCTATATCTGGAAGGAGAAGTCGCGAACTTAAAGAATAATTACATAAACAGCCTCTATATTGTAGGTATTCCACTCTTGGTCAGTCAAGCACTTAGTGTTGTCAAGGAATTTCTGGTTTGCTTGCCCACCAGAGACCTGTTGCTATGGGAGAATGGTCAAGTGACCCGCTTACTGCAAAAGGCCTATTCCCAAGTGATAATCAATTTCCGTGACACTCGTGAGGAAATTCACCATAATGCACGTGAAACTGATTAACTTAATGCACAATAACTTCAATTCCGCGAGTGAATTTCTCCAGTGCGAGCTGATAGGAAAATTGTGAACTACAGCTCAAGACGGTGAATGCCCCTAAGAGGCGAGAGACTCTACCGAATGCCTGAGACTTGGCATCTCTTTTTTGGGAAGTGATGTAAACTCATAACATCGTTTGGAGTCTTGTTACAGCCTACCACTGCGCAACTATTTGGCATGTTGATGAATATGATCTCAAAATCAAGGATTGATCGAGGCAAAATCAATTATCAGTATAGAACAAACCACTGGTCAGTCAGCTTGGAACGTTTGCAACTTACTTTTCATACGATACAGGTCATATGACAGGTCCTTGTGTAATGACTTTTTTGAGGGCTGGGCCTTAGGAATGTAAAAACCAGCCAAATTTTTGTTTTAAAATAATGATAAAACATTATAGAAAGCATTTACAAATGTGTGATGCATATTAATTTGCTACATATGATCACTTTCTTCAAAAAATAGCCAAAAAATTTTCTGAGTGAACCTTTTAAGATTAATTTGAGAAAGTAATTCATAGCTTTTGATTTTGGTTACTTTTGAGCGACTAAATAGCCTACAGTGAAGGTGGAAAAAATTCTGTTTAAGCGTAGCCTATCGAACTGGACATGTTAATTGTTCGCAGGCAGCGCGGCCAAAAGTAAAACTAGAAATACGCTAACTAGCGAACATATTCAGGCAAATTACGTGCTGAACAACGCAAAGTTAAGGGGTGCGTTCGAGCGTGTCTACAAGTAAGCCGGCTGCGCGAGATTCCGGAAAAATTATGCGAGAATCTTGCTGAAGTTGTGCGCTTAGCCCTCCAAATCATGTGATAGCTGCAGGATCTTGCAGCTGGTTAGGTTTGTCTTCTTCTCATTATCTCTTAATCATTACAGGTCACATTTTGGTTATGATTGGTCAGTTGGCTGAATAAATGGCTTGACTGCAAGTGAGTACAAAGTACACGGGAATTGATTTAAGGTAAGTTAATTATGCCAAGGCGATGGAGGCTGTCCAACCTCGCTGGTAATTGGTGGACTTCAAATCACAGTTTTCTTCCTGGAAGCATTTCAAATGACTGCATTAAGTGTCATAGACGTGCTTGCTTATTACCTTTTCTATCTGCCTCATAGTGGCAGTTACTTTTATTTCGCTTAAAATAATCGCAATTAATTTATCATGACAGCCCTAATTGTAAATAACGTATTGGCTCATGTGATCTGGAAGTCATTGCATTTTGATTTTATTCACAATTTGCACTGTGTCCCAACTATTTCGGAATTGGGTTGTACACAAAATGTACAATGTGCATACTTATCCCTACTGTTGAGTTCTGTTAACTGTGGTCTTGTTCTATTTATGGTCGAGTAATGTTTTTTACCCTAATAGCTTGCACACTTTCTAGTAAAAATCAAATTCAAATCCCACTATCGAAGTTGCTCCTGGAAGTGTAGTCCTACTTGGTTCAGTTTTTTCAGAATCAATTTGCCAAACTGGGCAGACTTTTGAAATTTTCATCAAGTCACTGTGATTGAGAGTATAGTGCCTTGATGAGGATGATGTAAGTGATGGGGTGTCAATATCATGCAAAATATCCACCTCAGGTAGCCAACAAATGTCATTCCGGGATGGCCAGTGTTTTGATTGATTTGTCTCCTAATACAAACAAACTGTAAACAAGATTTATTGAAGGAAGGCATCCTGAATAAAATGAAGGTATACATGTACTTACATTTTTAATGCTCTCAGTTAAATAAATGGTAAAAATAAATGGTATAAATGGGAAAAATTGAAATTGAGAGTTGAAGTTCCTTTGTCTAACTTCTTAAGCATGCTGTGATGACTAATTATAGGGGACCACCACTTCCTAGTCCAGGGAGTGCCAGTGCATCGCTAATTGCACAAGAATTCTCAGAAAATGGCTGGACACATGAATTTTAATTTTGAATTACTCAAAAACTAAAAATAACATATTTCTAAGTTTTTGACATGTTGTAGATGCCTACAATTACAAGGTATAATTAGGCTGTTAAGAAAAATTCAAGGTCATGCGACCCTCTAGGTCAATTTTGAGGTCAAAATATATGTCAATAATTCCTCATACTCATTCCTCATTTACCAGAATGAGTTTACAAAATGTCAGATTTGGAATGCTTGTGTGATTGCCTTTCCAACAATACCTTGTTTGTCAACATTGGCCAAGTTGTTTTGGAGATATGACCATTTGAATTTTGGCGGCCACGGCCATTTTTTGCGAAATGTTGAGAAAAACAAAAGGCTGTAACTTTGCACTGGAAGGTCCAACTGAGCTGAAATTTGAGATTTGGGGGTTCAGGGTCACGCCCAATTCACACACAATTTTTGAGCAAAATTGGAGATGGTGAGGTTTCGCTCATTGGGTGATTTGACATGGAATGACCCTACAGCTTTTGAAATTTATTGTAAATTGGTATTTCCCTTTTTGTTTCACGGTCACACCCAGTATTGTGAAAACAGACATATTCAATGATTATTGCTGGCAATGTCTTTTTCTCTCTAGACTAAAGCTGTTCAGTGAGTGTGCTACAGCAAACTTGTGTATTTGGTTAGTTCCAATGGAACTGTTATCACAGTCAGTTTTGATTAATTCTGATTAAATGACAATGGCAGTGGGACATTAAACTATTGGCCCGTGCTTATGAACCGTCTCACCTATATGACTAAGGTGATGCAATGAAATTGATCGCCTCTGATGTTAGAGGTCAAGCTAATTCATCCCTGTGTTCGCTCTTTCATCAGAAACGAATATTCTGGGTTTTGGAGAATGACCCCGTCTTTGCCAGAATACCTGGCGATGATATTTCTGTGGAGCATGCTCGTAAGGCTGCCTTCCAGCAGTGTAAACAGCTCCTGAAATACAATTTGCTCCCCGACGAGGAATGGATGCAGAACCCACGCAAGGGCAGGGTGCTCACAGATTGTCTGACCAAGTATGACTCAGCCATGGGGAGCAAGTACTTCCTGAGTATGAACGTGAGTGTTTCTGTTGCTGGAGGGTCCCAAAATAGTATTTTGAAGAAAACCAGGATTTGTACCCAAAAACTTTGTCGATTTGCGAGTGTTTGCATTCATATGGGCTGAACCATATAGGAAATGCAGTTTAAAATTATTATCGTCCAAATAATGTATTAACTTCATTGTACTGGCAGTTTTGGAAGAGAAAATATTGATAACATTCATAACCCGAGCCTTGGCTTGTGAAGAATGTCAACTCACATGTTTGTTAATAAGTTGGAACTGAACACCAGCTGTTGAATTACATCAAAGAAACTTGCTAGCCATAAATAACGAATAATGAAAAAAAACTTCATTCCATTTAAAAAATGTCTGGACTCAAATCTGAAACTTTTATTCTCGTGGCCTTAAGGGAATGGCCGGATGATCTTCATCTTTTTGTGAACTGAACACCTGCAAACATTTTTTTTTTTTACCTCGAATTGAAAATGCACGATTTCAATTTAATCCCATAAAACTTAAGGACCCATATATTGGTCGGTCAAATGCTGCTGCTTGATTCCAACCTGTGGAACTCTGTGCCTATTTTCAATTCTAGTGGTGATCCTAAGGCTTCCAACAATCTGAAATATAAACTGCTGAATTACAGGGAAATGTTTATACTAAAATGAAGTATAAGATCCAAATATTGTCAATTTGATGCAATGCTGTGGCCATAAAAACATTGCGTCCTGAGTTTTAATGTTTTTCAAAATAGAAGTTTGATGTGGCTTCACTGAAGCACTTTGACCAGTTGATTCAGAATGTGTTTTTGAAATTAACTAAATGCATTTTCTGACTGTTAATTTGCTCAAGGGAAAAGTTAAAGTGGTTAAAAGCTTATCCATGGCATTGTATCTGATGTTTAATTTTTGTTTTTTAGGATATATCCGGATGGTCCAATGCCATTACATTTAAGGATACATTTTTAAATATGTGGTCTCCGCAGTTTTGTGAACAGGTTAAGGGTTTTATTGTCGAGTGCATGAACACACTTGGTCTGACTTTCTGTTTCAGATGTTTGGTGGGACAGTAATGAACAGTGGATCTAGCAGACATGGGAAGTTTGTTGAGGATGTGAAAAAGATGGAAGTAAGTTTGATTCAGGCCTGGGTGCTTTCTTCTTTGAAATGTTTTGATCATTTTCATGCATTGATCGTTTTTTGTGCTTATATGGAATGATCCCATCATTGAAAACCCTGCCATAAATAGCAGCTTTGTGAAGCTAACAACATGCTGTTCCTGTTGAGCCTGGTTCAGACAAGGACCACAGGGTTTCCGCTACATGTAATTGATCGTGGCGCACCGCCGCGGCAAAATAAAAGCCGCCACACCTATGTAAAATGACTTTACATGAATTATCCATAAAATGAGCTTATTTCAAATTTTCTGGCTGCAACAGGTCTCAAAAGTTGGGACACAGGCAAAAAAATGGCTGGAAAAGCAGTTAATATAAAAGAGAATCAACTGAAAGAACATTTAGCAAGTAATTAAGTTAACTAGCATCAGGTGTGTGACATGATTGGCCATAAAAGGGATGTCTTAGAGAGGCAGAGTCTCTCAAGTAAAGACTGCCAGAGGCTCCAACCTGTGAAGACTTGCGTAAAACAAAATTGTGAAATACTTTAAAAACAATGTTCCTCAACATCAAATTGCAAAGGCTTTGAAGGTCTCATCATCAACAGTGCATAACATCAAAAGATTCAGAGAAACTGGAAAAATCTCTGTGCGTAAGGAACAAAGCCAAAGACCTTTGCTGGATGCCCGTGATCTTCGGGCCCTCAGATGCCACTGCATCACTCAACGGCATGATTCTGTCATTGACATTACTAAATGGGCCCAGGAATACTTCAAGAAACCACTGCCTGTAGACACAGTCCACTGTGCCATCCACAGATGCCTCCTAAAACTCTATTATGCAAAAAGGAAGCCATTGTTGAGCATGATCTAGAAGCGCTGCCGTGTTCTGTGGGCCAAGGCTCATTTAAAATGGACTGTAGCAAAGTGGCAAAGTGTCCTGTGGTCAGACGAGTCCAAATTTGACATCCTTGTTGGAAATCATGGGCGTCGTGTCCCCCGGGCTGAAGAGGAGAAAGACCACCCCTCCTGTTATCAGCATTCAGTTCAAAAGCCAGCATCTATGGTGGTATGGGGATGTATTAGTGCCTATGGTGTGGGTCACTTGCATGTTTTAAAAGGCATAATGAATGCTGAGAGGTGTATATAAAGGTTTTAGAACAACATGTGCTCCCCTCCAGATGACATCTATTCCAGGGAGGCCCTTGTGTATTTCAGCAGGACAATGCAAAACAACATACTGCAGCTACTACAACAGCATGGCTTAGTGTAGAAGAGTCCGTGTGCTGAACTGGCCTGCCTGCAGTCCTGATCTTTCTCTGATTGAGAACATTTTGTGCATAATGAAACGAAAAGTCTGTCAAAGGAGACCCAAAACTCTCCAGCGGCTGGAAGCCTGTATTAACCAAGATTGGGATCAAATTCCAGTGGCTAAACTCAAGAAACTTGTCTCCTCAATGCCCAGAAGCCTCCACTCTGTGTTAAAAAGAAGAGGGGTTGCTACACCATGGAAAACAGGCCCCTGTCCCAACGTTTTTGAGACCTGTAGCAGCCATCAAATTTGAAATGAGCTCATTTTGTGGATAAATTGTAAAATTTCTCAGCATCAACATTTTCTATGTTATCTCTGTTCTATTGTGAATAAAATCCTGGTTGGTGTGATTTGAAAGTCATTGCGTTTTGATTTTATTCACAATTTACACTTTGTACAACCCCAATTCCGAAATAGTTGGAACAATCTGGCCACATTCCTACTCATGTTATTATCCTTATCGTGCTTTAGAGACATACCTGCTGGATAGACCTCTATTAAGCTAACACATACTGCAAAATACCATTCAATTGAATAGGAATCTGCTCTGTAGATGTTTTTGCAATGTGGTTTAGAGACTTTGAAGTTAAATCCCCTTTTCAGACTCAGACGTTTTTTTGCCATATGCTGTATAAAGGAGGAAAAATTGAGAAAGGATAAATAACAATAATAAAATAGTATTTGGTTGTATAATGGCAGGGTGTCCACCAGAAGATATGACCGCTATGAGGAGGACACCCTATTTGAAAAGATTATAGTTTACCTTTCAGTAACGGGAGAATAAACTGGAAAAATATGTATAGTGCCTAAAACAATATAAAATAAGCAGAATGTGATATGGGCACACACACAACGTTGCGTTACAAAAAAAGAAAAATCCAGTTTTGACAAATCCAGAATAGTAAAGGCTCTGCTAAAGATGTATAATAATAATATAACAATTTCCAAAACTTACAAACCTAGGTAAAGAATTTTATAAATAAATTTAACAGTTTTCAATAAAACAATGAGGGTCATAACTATGCAAGGTTACTATCTTAACGTATCTCTTAAATCCATCAAAGCTCAGTGTTTCCCACCGGCCAGGAGACAATATGTAGTGACAGACTGGGGGGGGCGGGGGTGTTCTTGGTTGCTGTAGGTCTGGGGGGGGAACAACATTACAATATTGTTACAAGAAAACTGTCAGACTACCACAGATACCACCGCGCCACTGTGCATACCTTCCCCTGATTGCGCCAAGTCTCTACCCTGTCAAATGACCCACCTCTTCGGGTAACCGTTTCATAGGCTGAACGCACAATGTGCAGAGACCAACCGGCCTCTGCCTTTGCGCAAGTGTGAATGCGTGCATGTCTGAGAACTGTGTGCATGGAGATAAGAATGCGATATTGAAAATCGCGGAATCAATTTGTTGCGGTCCGAGTTGATTTCGTGGCAGCCCGTCACACAATGGTCTGTGTGTGGGAAACCCTGAAGCTATGTGTATATATTTTATTTCTCAAATGAGGATTCATATTATTAAAAATAACCGGAAATCTGTACGACAAACTATGTCTGGCAAACTCGTGCTTAGCTAAAGGGAGTCGTAACTGGCCATTTTTTTTTGTGGAGTACCTCTGCCGATTAGGATCTTCTAGATTATTTTGAGAAGGAAATTGTTAAAAAAAATCATTCTCCACTCTATAACAAAACAGAAGTCATTCAAAACACATCATGAAAGTTTAACAAATGCAGTTCTTTAAATAATGGAATACTATGAGCATTTAATTAACTCATTACAATGATTCGTATTGTTTTCTTTTGCAATTTCAAAATCCGTTTACATTTCCATCCCCAGAGTAGCATTCCATAATTAAGATAGGATAATATCAAAGAATTGTAAATTTTCTGAAGTGCTGAAAGCGGAACAACATTTTTACCCCTCAGCCCTCAAGGCTGACGGGGTATTGCTATCCTTTGTGCGGTTGGGCGGGCGGCGGGCGTCTCCAAAAACTTTGACATCAGGCTGAGGGGTATTCCGTGCATTGCACGCCTATTTTTCAACTTGTTAAGGATACTGCTGGATTTATTCATTGTGCATCATATATTATTCATTGTGAGTTGACACAATCCACAAAATCAATTTTCATTTGGTTTTGTCTTTGTGCAATCTAGCTGGAGTTTATTAACCTTCATCCAATCTGATATATCCTCCAAATCTTTATTTAAAACTATTGAAGAATTGTTAATTTTGGACGCGTGGACTGAGGCACACAGGGTCGTGTCATCCGCATAAATAATAGGATAAAAAAGGTTAGAGACGCATGCCAAACCATACTGTTACAAATTCAGGCCGGTCCTCCCAAAACGCCGTGCACACCGCACGTCAAAGCGGAAAAAAACAAAAAGGACACTAATGCCATAAGATTTTACTACAACTAAATAATTACAAGTCTAGGAGATCCTAATACGTAGACCAGCTGGGGCCTGAATGTACCTATACCCTGCGTGTGGTGATAATAACTTGAACTGGATCTATATGGGGATGTTGGCAATATTGCATGTTACTAAACGGAGGCAGCAAGAGAACCAGCTTACCTGGGATTTCCCAATGAACTTCGCGTCGCTCCCGGCCAGCTCCGTCTATGGCTCTTCGTGAGCGACCAGCTCCCGCACCGTCTTCCAGTCCTTCAGGTTTTTTTAAAGTTAGTATAAAACTAAATTGTCCGCAAAAGAAATAAATCAACACAGTCCAGAAAGGGGGAATCTTTTACCAGCCACGTGCTTTCGGTCAGATCCAAGGCAAACAAAACCCAAGAACCACACTCTCTCCCAGGTAAGTCACCTGAATTCATTTAAATAATAATGGGTGAGACCCCCATCAGCTGGTAATCCCACTGCCTCCAAAATCAGTGTGTGTTCTCCTTATCAATCTGACTTCCTAACAATACATATATTATGAATAAAAGTGGTCCTAAAATTGAACCTTGTGGGATGCCAGTTGTAATATTCAGAAAATCAGGTATCACGTTATTCATGCAAATGTACTGCTTTCTACCTGTCAAGTAACTTTTCATCAAATTTATAGAGTTGTTGCAAAAACTGTAATGTTTCAACTTAATGATCAGAATTTCATGGTTTGACATATCAAAAGCTTTGGACAAATCCAGAAAGATATAGATACTGGATATTTATTGTCATCCAAAGCTAAGATAATTCTTTCAATTAACTCTAATGCGGCGAATTCGGTGGAATGTAATGTTCTGAAACCATACTGACCTTTGAAAAAGTTTCAGTTTAGTAAAATGCTTGTGATTTGACTGTGCGTTAACTTTTCAAAAACTTTCAAGGGCTTGGACGAATTGAAAGAGGCCGATAATTCTCAAAGAGATAATCCTTATCTTTTTTTAAAAAGGGGTACCACTTTGACTATCTTAAACAAATCAGGGAGAATCCCACTCATTACACACAGATTAAAGATTACTTTTAAAGGATGAGACCAGGGGTCACCAACCCTGTTCCTAGAGAGCTACCATCCTGTAGGTTTCTGCTCTACCTCCTATTCAGCACAACTGATTCAACTAATTATCTCCTTAACAAGATCATGATCTGTGCAGTTAAGTAGCTAATTAGCTGAATCAGGTGTGCTGAATAGGAGGTAGAGCAGAAACCTACAGGATGGTAGCTCTCCAGGAACAGGGTTGGTGATCCCTGGATTAGACAACTCACTCTTCACAAAAATAAGAAGCTTTTAAGTTATCCTGTCCATACCACAACTGGTTTTATGTTTCAAAGATTAGATTTTATCTGAAACATTTCGTTGAGTTACTGATTTAAATTTGAATGGGATAAGAACAGGATTCTTTCTGTAATCTCGGAATGATTTGCCTTCAGGAGAGGTAATGTGATTGGCTAAAGTCGGACCAATATTGGTAAAATATTTATGACATTTACAGGGCTCGAAATTGCGACCGTTTTAGTCGCATATGCGACCAAAATTAACTCTGTGCCACCTTAAAATGAAAATTGTCGCACTTGTGCGTCCGCTTTTCCCCCCAGCTAGATGCCTCTTATCCTGTACATTTGGTTGTCAGTAGGCATGCAAACCGCTGCAGCAGCTTAAATGGAGATGGGTGAATGTGTCAGAGCTGTGCATGCATCTACTGGACAAACAGCAGCTGGGCGGCAATTTTTTTTTTTTTTCTACCGAATCATTAGGGCCGATTTGGAGCCTCTGGTTGCTTGAAGCGCACCTCAACGAATTCTAAACCCACCCAACTATATTATTGGCTCTTAATTAGTTTATTTGTTTTAGCTCATAATATTAATCTTCAGCAGTTAACCCTGAGTTTGCCCAAGATCATCAGTAAATGCACTCACCAATTTCTGGTGTTTCTTCGGCGTGGTAAATAAAAACGCAGTGTCTAGAGGCACGGCAGTTTTTATTGGTACGGCAGTCAATTTCAGGAGATTAGGATAAGGATTCAGGATTATGGTTTGGGGAAGGGTTAGGGTTAGGGTTAGGTTTGGGCTGGGCTTGAAATGGAGACTGCGGTACCTCTCCACATTGAAATGCATTGAAAAACTGCAGTACCCATAGCAACTGCCAAATAATAATGCTAACGTTCCTGACGATTGAATCACCTTTTCTCCTAATCGGTATGTGTGAATGTATTTAGCTGGCGAGCCTACACGTTAAAGCTTGTGGACTTAAAATGTAACGTTATATTCAGTCAAAATCAAAATTATTAGCTAGATAGAGCTGTTCAGAACCTGTTCAGAACTTAAACTCACCTTCATATGGCTTAATGGTTCAGTATGCCTGGAGTCACAACATGATGACATACGTGCCAGGAGAATAGACTGCAATTAATCAAGTAGAGGTTACAGCTGAAACTGGTGCAAGAAAGGTTTGGAGTAGTACTTCATTTGCACACATGCAAATTCATTCATGAACGAAAATATGCAGTTAGAGTATGGGGATATTCTCTCTGCAGAAATACGGTGCCAACACGGATTTAGGTATTGTGTGCACATCAGAGCCGGCCCAAGGCATAAGGCAACTAAGCGACTGCTTAGGGCCCCGCGACCACTAGGGGGCCCCCAAGAGCAACTAACAAAAATATTGTTTAATTAAATTTTTTTTTTTAATTTATTTATTTATTTTGCATGCGTGAGTGATGATTCCTTTTTGATCAAAGGTATATTATCGTACAAAAACAAAATTTTATGTCAACAGAGTACTGCTGATGTAGGCCTAATGATTCCTTCTGCCTCTCGCTTTAAATCTATCTGTCAAAGTTCCGGTGCACCTGTAAATTGTGCATCCTGCCTTGCAGTGCGCACTGCGCATCCAAGGAGCAGCTGGGTGAAAGCTTACCAATGTCACAGAACATACATATAATTCAGGAGCAGATAAAAGAAAGAGGAAGAGGAGAAAAAACTCCATTATAAACAAATGTTTGTATGTCTTGGAAATGTAAGTTTCCTCTAGTTAGGAAAGTCCCTAAATATCCTTAACATTTTGATGCAACTCGTTGCGTGAAGCCGTAATGCCAAATTAGCGAACAAGTTAAAAACTAGAGACATTTCTCTTTAAACTGGCAGGCAGAGGTGTATAGTAACAAAGTACATGTACTTCGTTACAGAACTTAAGTCGTATTTTATTTTGAGGCTTTGTACTTTACTTGAGTTTTTTTTTACTGGGACTTTTACTCTACTACATTTAAAAGATATAAGTATAGTTTTACTTTATTACTTTGACACAGGCCACTTTGACACTCGTTACAAATTAATATATGAATGTAATTAATCATTTAAGGATTATGTGGATTTGGTGTGTTCAAGAAGAACAACGGTGCTCGGCATGGTATCTTTGTGCAGATATGTCTGCCAGCGGACACGGAGCAGCAAATTTATGCACACAGTTACAAAATTGTAACACTAGATGGCACACCCGGATCAGTTAGTGAATATTCACAAGCAAGCCGAGCTTATTATGTTTTTGGTCCGGCTGCCGCCGCGCCACCCTATGTGTTAACGCGATAACTTCAGTCATATTTTCCTCCGCCAAGGAGTTTATGTTTTTGCCTGGGTTTGTTTGTTTGTTTGTTTCCAAAATAACTGAAAAAGTAATAAACCGATTTTGATGAAATTTTCACCGAAGGTGGGTATTAAGTCAAGGAACAGGTGATAAAATTTTGGTTTATCTAGGCCAAAGTACTGCTGAGATATATGCCAAAGTTCAAGATTTCTAGTCTTTCCAATGGGCCGGAGTTCCAATCGCCGTGCTTTTGGCTTTTGCTGTCCCCTGGCTGAGCTCTGCACTCTGAGTGCTTTTCTAGTTCAGTTAGAAATGTCATGTTTTGCATATAAGTAAGTATCATAAAGAGGAAGAAGTGATACGATTTTGGACAATTTACAATTTCTAGATTGGCCACCAGGGGCCAAAAACTGAAAAATCACTGTTTTTATCATATCTTTGTAAATATTTGTCCGATTGACCTCAGATCAAGTGCAAATGAAAGCATGACCTGAGGATGTGTCCCACGATGACATTATACCCGTTTGGTTCAAAATTTTGACACAAGGTGGAGCTTTGTCACATAAAATTCACAATTTTTGCCATCTTTGGAACCATTTGTCCAATTGAAATGAAACTATGTCCAACTGCAAGGTCATGACCTCACAACGTGTCACATGATGACATCATACCTGTATGGCTCAATATTTTGCCACTTGGTGCCGCTTTGTGATGGAAAATTACCATTTTGGCCATATCTTCAGAACCATTTGTCCGATTGACCTGAAATTAAGTTCAAATGAATGGCTATTCAAGGATTGGGGAATTGGAGTATTGGGGGCGTTTGGGGATATACCCCAAGCCGTCGCCTCCGACGGCATAAGCCTAGTTTAATACTGTTTTATACTTGTACATTTGAAGTTATTTTTATGTATCTTAGTGATTTCGTTGGTTGTTGCACTTTATTGTTGTTCTTGCACTACAAATTATTTTTGCACATTGCTGTCGCAGTTTTTTGAAACCAAAAATAATAAACCAGAATACACTTTTACAGTAAATTCATTGTCTACTGGTTTATTTTTGTTACTTTTAGTTGGCCTAGATGATATTCAGTATCCCACATAGTGCTTTATCACTTGCAATCTTGTTTAAATCAACCACAGTCCGCTCGCAGCTGAATGTGCTCCCTTTTTGGAGATTAAAAACCATACAAGGTTAAAGACATGTCAGGCTGACAATAGGATAATGTAAACAGCACTGCCAGAGCTGCATAGTTAGTTCATAATAGGTGTATTCATGATCAATAATCAGTATCATTGGCAGAAATGCAGGGTCCCAAAATCAATTTTGCTTTGGGCCCCATGGAGGCTTGGGCCAGCTCTGGTGCACATGGTTCTGTAGTTGCATATTAAACGCTCCAGGTTCATTTATAGCTGGCTAGCTATATCTGGCAAATCATCTCCAGCATTCACCAGACACAGAATCAAGCTCCTCCCATGGCCAACTCATTCCCCAGACCTCTACCCCATTGAAAACCTGTGGGGAGAGCTGATGAGGAGAGTGCAGAGGAGTGGACCCAGGTCGCTGGATGATTTAGAGAGATTGTGCAAAGAGGAATGGTTGAAGATCCCTCTGTCTGTATTCTTCCATCTTGTGAAACATTATAGGAGAAGATTAGGTGCTGTTTTGTTGGCAAAAGGGGGTTATACAAAGTATTAACATCAGGGGTGCTTATAATTGTGGCACACATGATTTGATGAAAAGTAATTATTTCTTAATGTGGAATTTTTTTCCCACTGATTAAATGCACTTGAATTAAAGGTTGGATTTTCCTCTTTCTTTCATTGTGGTCTTTTTATTAGAATTATTAATTTATTAGAAGCTAAAGAACACATCTTAACCAAGGGTGCCAATAATTATTGAGGACGCTATACGTCGAACAATGTATACAGCTGATTTAGTGCAACAAACATGAGTCAGAAGCAATAAACGGAATATTACAAGAGCTTCTAATTACTGTTTACACCAGAGGCAGCCATTTTTAAATGATAACTCAGGGGTAGTGAAAATTCTTCGACTTTCCGAGTCGGAAATCCGACCTCGGGGGGGGGCGTTCCAGTTGAAACTTCTGTATATTTATATATATACAGTCCAGACTGTATATATACATTTCGGTTTCTTCACTCATATATTAAGAAGTCTATCTGCAAAAATCACAAAAACACATTTTTTTTCTGCGCGTCTTTCGACCTGTAAGCGTTTATACATTTACATGTACATGCTGGGTGTTCCTGAGAATGCAGAAGTTAAATGACAATGGCGTGTGACATATCTTAAAACAAACGCATCCAACTCATTGCAACATCTGCTTGTTATTATAAGCTAACAAATAACAAAGTTACCTCTGTAGACTGATTCATATTGCAATTTTATGACTTTACGACTTTACGTCAGATCTGCATTTAACCCTAACACCGTTGAAGATTTTATTCAGATCAGGGCGGAGGGTCCTCCTCTGGACATGTTTGATGCCACATGGGCAGTTGAAGAGGTGGATGGAAGGGCAGAGAGCCAGGAGACCCAATATTAAATCCTGGCCTCAGGAAATGGCAAAAAGCTAATGAAGTGGTAACTTTTGTTGATCAATGAACTCAAGACTGTCAGATTGTTTAAGAACTTTCATTAGTTGGAGACAGTTGTATTGTTATTTTGGAGTGTTATGTTGTAGTTTTTTAGACATTAAAAAATATTATATACATAGGGGCTGCTTAGATTTCGGTGTGTGTGCTTTTTGGCTTGCACTCCCAACTTTTTGAACTTGGGAGCGCAGCGCCACCTTGTAAAAAAAAAAAAAGTTAATTTCGAGCCCTGATTTATCTACAATAATTTTAGGATCTGCTTCATACTGACCTTCAATGAGGAAATCATGTCATGTTTTCTCTTAGTTTTGTTAACTACGTCATTAATTGTTGACCAGGTATTCTTAATGTCAGTTTTATATGTCAGAAAAATATGCTGATAGTAATCTCTTTTAGCAATCCTGATACTCTGTTTTAAAATTTGGTTGTAAGTCTTAAATTTGTAAAGTCTCATTAGTAATTGTCATCATATATCAAAAAAGATTTACGTTTCACATTAAGTTCATTCCTGTTAGAAATAGATCGTAAGATGCCTGAGGTAATCCATAGACATTTCCTGTGTTTGAAGTCATTGAACCATACTAAAAAAAAGTGTTTTCAGTTAAAGAACTCATAATTTCATCACATTTATGATGTATCTCATTTGGATTAGTACTGTATAATTTCTCAAAAATGCCTAGTTGCTGTAGATTCTTAGTACTATCCTTAAAGTTTTGGAAGGAATTTATCTCAGCCTTCATTACTCTTACAAAGTTGTTGATACTACTAGAACTGACTAAATAATCCAAAATGAAAAAATGAGGAAAGTGATCAGAAATCTGACTGAGGATGATGCCAGAGGTTGTCCTAGAATACTCATCAGCAACCTCAACTAAACTATTATCATTGAGAGTTCCATGTCGATTTGTCAGCCTAGTTGGAAGAATCATTTTGGGAATAAAACTATAAGATAGTACAATCTTTAAAACTGGTTTGCATGAGAAATATCTTTGTACTTTTTCAAATCAATGTTAAAATCACTGGTAATCATAACATGCTTATATTTTCTTAAATTATGGAAAATTCTTTTCAAATAAAAAACAAAGGTGCTTCTGATAATTTCGCCATCCCCTGTACATGGAATCTATATCTGCTGGTGTGGTCGGGCGGGTGAGTCTGGAAAAAGTCCCTCCATCATCCCAATTGAAATGACATCCATGTGCATGAATTTGCCAATACTTTTTCAATGCTGCATACAGGCTTTCTGGCCTGTTTGTTCCAAATGGTGCCCATTGTCAAGCATTTTATTTTTTTGTCGTGTGTCAAAAAAAAGAAAAAAATTGGCACCAAAGTTTGTGCTGCAAAAGTGATTGATTGTTTAGTTTTTGATCGACTGACCACTGTTGGTGGTCGGATCAAGAATGTTTCATGCTTCTATGGAACTTAAATTTGCCAACTTGCACATGTAGCACGCCACAACAGTGACATCTAATGGATGATCCCGACAATGCATTGGCCAAATGTCCGGAGTGTTTTGTTTTCACACCTCTCACCCATCACATGCTGTGATAAACTCCACCTCTCTCTGTGCCCATGACCAAGGGAAACAGGTTGAATGGATGAGTAAACTGGACAGAAGGTTTGAGAGTGGTTTATTCCCTGTCCTTGTTCCCATAGACCTTTGGGTGCTTTGCACTGACGGAACTGAGCCATGGAACAAACACGAGGGGAATGAGAACGACGGCCACGTATGACCCCGGTACTCAGGTTTGTGTGATACTGTAACACAACATGACCACAGAACTTGGGTTTCTCTGGTGTAGTTGCATCGTATGTCCCTACTACTCGGGTTAGTTTGGTGCAATCACACTGTTTGACCCCAGGACTCAGGTTAGTTTAGTACAGTCCCACCATATGACCCCAGTACTCGGCTTAGTATAGAACAGTCACACCGTGTGACCCCAGTACTCAGGTTAGTATAGTGCAGTCCCACCATATGACCCCAGTACTCGGCTTAGTATAGAACAGTCACACCGTGTGACCCCAGTACTCAGGTTAGTATAGTGCAGTCACACCATATGACCCCCATACTTGGGTTAGTATGGTGCAATCACTCCATGTGACCCCAGTACTCAGGTTAGTATAGTGCATTCACACCGTATGACCCCCATACTCAGGTTAAAATGGTGCAGTCACTCTGTGTGGCCCCAGTGCTCAGGTTGGTTTAGTGCATTCACTCAATATGAGCCCAATGCTCAGGTTAGTATGGTGCAGTCACACCGTATGACTCTTGTCATCATGTTAGTTTGGTGCAATCACACTGTATGACCAAGTAGTATGGTGGCCTTATGGTATATGACCCCAGTGCTCAGGTTAATTTGGCGAAGTCACGCCGTAACATATGCTGGGTGTGCCCTAGCCATTCGCTTCATTGCCATCGTTGAAAGAAATCTATTTGTGGTGAAAGATTTCTTATGGACCTTTGCTGCAATGGCAAAAGCTTTCTGCCAATGCTTTCAATGGAAATAATATTTGATCTGAGAGCATCACGCTGTTGCTAGATTCCCCTCTCTGAGCGGGGCACGAACTTGCGATTGCCACCCAAACCCCATAGCGATGGGGGAAGTTTTGACGACACTGATTGCTCACTTACAATAAAATCACACCCCCACGACCTCCGTCAGCCTTGATAGACAGGCTCTGTTCCGTGAACTGCTAGCACACAGTTAGGGCTGAGGCATATCACCTCATAGCTAATTTCAGCTGCGTTATATGTTCACATATGCGATTGCGTATATGGTTATTTTGCTTGCTAGCTAAGGCTATTTAAGAAAAGTCTTTGTAAATAATCATCATGTTTATCCCTTTTGCGCAGATATAGATGCCGGTGCCCGTAAATTCCTAAATTTAATTTCTAAATAATTCTGTAATTGAATTTCCAAATGTCTTGCTTCTCTAAAATAATTTTTCACAATCTTTGTGACACAAAAACTGAGTTATAAAGTCTTAACAGGATCGTGCATAACAGTAAAAATTGGCATTATTTGTATTCTGCACAAAAGGGTTCAGTGATATCATTTGGTTAAACGTACATCTGCCCTTAGATAAATGGTCTAGTCTTACATACAGGTTCAGAAATGATTGTGTGGATTACATGCAATACATTTGTATTTTGTATTTGCTGTTGATATTGCTTCGCAAGGCAAATGTGTATACTGAGCTAATGTTGTGAAGTTGCAGGTGCAACAAAGTGTTTCATTCAGGTTCTTTAGCCACAGTGGCTGAAGGCAAATCCTAGAGCACGTCCAGCATATGTATGGTGAA
This sequence comes from Gymnothorax reevesii, assembly GCA_029721435.1. Lineage (NCBI taxonomy): Eukaryota > Metazoa > Chordata > Actinopteri > Anguilliformes > Muraenidae > Gymnothorax > Gymnothorax reevesii. The sequence goes on along the minus strand of CM056579.1, from coordinate 95,760,619 downwards.
ATCACTCCGTATTACCCCAGCCAGGACCCATGATACTATGGTGGAGTCACACCCTATGACTCTAGAACTGGGGTTAGTTTAGTGCAGTCACATTATATGATCCGATTCCACAGGTTAGTTTGGTGGACTCATGCCATATGACTCCAGTGCTTGGGTTAGTTTGGCGAAGTCACACCATACGACCCTAGTACTTAGGTTAGTTTGGCTGAGTCACACCATATTACCCCAGTGCCCAATTAGTATGGTGGAGTCACACCGTATGACCCCAGAACTGGGGTTAGTTTGGTGCAGTCACACTGCATGACCCGATTACACAGGTTAGATTGGTGGACTCATGCCATATGACCCTAGTGCTTGAGTCACACCATAAGATATGTATGACCATGGTTTGGTGAATCAAGAAAACCATGCCCTGATGAAGACCACCCTTTGAGGTCGAAACATGTTGGCGTTTTCTGGTTGTTTTGCCATGCGGTAATAAAGGATTTTTTAACACGCACTATTTTGTGCAATTTGAGTGCCTGGATCTAGTTTGGTTTTCCAAATTGCTACTCAGATTAGTATGGTGGAGTCGCACCATAACCTTTGTATGACCCTAGTTCTCAGGTTGCTTTCCTTGAGTCACACCATATGACCCCAATACGCAGGTTAGTTTTGTGAAGTCACAACATAACCTACATATAATCCCTGTATTCAGGTTAGTTTAGTGCAATCACACCCTCCGCCCAGCCTACAGGACATGACATTGTACAAACTGTCAAGCGTATACCTGGCACTGGCATGTGATTTGCTCTTACTGCGGAGTACAAAGGCTTGTCTGTGAAATGTAGACATTGCTTGCATTTAAAAATCTAAATGGGAACTGTTCTTGCTTTCTATTAATGTGATCCTAATGTAGTCTAATGAGGATTAATTTACGGATGTCATGTGTTGACATGACTCGATCTTAAGATGATTTGAATACTGCAGGATACCTCAGTCAGTTTCTTTGAAGAAACACTCATTCATAGAAAATTAAGCTTGAATTTACCAAACCAATGTTACCCCACATCCATCAGCAAATTGTAATGTTCAACACAATGCATATTTTTAAAAGATGAGCCAAAATTGCCCATTGATGTAGACTGATGCTTGTTTCCTTATAATTACGGTACTCCTGAATTGCTTTCCTGATGTTCCTCTTTCTTACAAAGCTGTATTATGAGTGATTGAGCACAGACTTAATTTCTTTGCTGCAGGAGTTTGTGATAAACTCTCCAGACATTGAGGCTGCTAAGTTCTGGGTTGGGAACCTGGGTAAAACTGCCACACACGCGCTAGTCTTCGCTCAGCTCTATACTCCAGACGGGCACTGCCACGGACTCCACTCATTTGTTGTACCGGTACTAATTCTTAACATCATTAAAATTGGCCTATGATGGGGGGGGGGGGGGGGGGTCTCTTGGTTTACAGGATTTTGCTGTTTTTTTTTTCACCTAGGTCAGAGATCCAAAAACTTTGCTTGCCCTGCCAGGGGTGATGGTAGGCGATATGGGCAAGAAGATTGGTCTGAATGGCATTGACAATGGGTAAGTTACCTGGCACATGAATATAGTCAATGGGGGGGAACCTGGTTAAGATGCTGTAGACTTCATTAATTTGGCTGCCATCTCTGATGCTTGGTTTCAATGTTACATATTCGCTAGCTGTGCAGGTGTCATCGTATTGCTGTCCCCTGAACCTTATCGTCGTATCAGTGAAATCCGTTTAGCCAGCTTTAGTCTGGTTCATTCTTGTGTCAAATGCAACCAATGGCACTGCAGTTTGTCAGGCACATCAAGCTTTCAGTTGGCAGGGTGTTCTCTTTATCTGTCAATGGTTGCTTCAGCCAGCTCAGTCACTCAGTGCGCTGGCTGTAATATAACTAGCAGTGGCGTTGGCAGAATATTTTTTTTTTGGGTGGGCCTGAACAAATGTGGATGGGCAATTTTTTTTTCCCCCAGAAAATGTTGGCTTAGAATACGGATTAAAATGAAAAATATATCATGCTTTCTTTGGGCTTACAAAAACGGAGAAATGGGGACCAAACAAATAAAAATATTGGCAGGCAAACATTTTTATGTGAATTATGTCCCAGAAGATAGAACCAACAGTCAAAAACCCTTAATAACACAAGTGTTCATATAGCCTATACATCAGCACATGAGGTCATGGCCATGCAAACAGACAAATAGTAAACTTTGAAAAATGCCTGAGCCCAAATGACCTTTTAAAGGCTACAATGCCCTTCACACCTACCCTTACAGTGTTAGTTCAGAACCATCGTTAGCTCATTTGCCTGACAGCTAATGGAACCATTTGCGTCATATTCTCAGTAGTGAAAAAATAAATCAAGCAAATAGAAAGTCTAGTATCCTTTGAATAAATATACGCCTTGATGGCAACATTTACACAGATATAGAGGTAGTATAGTACAGTGGTAACTATGTCATCATAAATTTTATGACTCAAGAAATTCATGAAAGTTTTGAATGAAGAAATTTAATTTTTACAAGCTAAGTTGAAGTAAAGAAAAGCTGGCTAACCCTTTCACGAGCATCCCAGGGTGGGCGGCCTATTTGTGGTTTTATAGCCTGCCGACAGATACTGTGCTACATTAGAGAACTAGCTATATTGTGTTCGAAAATGTTGCTTCAGCACTATAACTGTCTTAGCCGCTTTATGATGCAAATACGATGGCGAAAATCATAACGACCCTGCACCTGTCAATGGAGTCCCATAAGTTCAGTTGTAAAGCATTTTATAGTTTTTTTTTTTTTTTTTTTTTGAGTGGGTGTCAACATTGGGGGTGTCACGGCCTCCGCGACCCTCGCCACTTCCTACGCACATGGGCAAGGGTTATTTTTTACTAGGAGGAATTATTGCAATGGTTTCTGACAAGGGGGAATTTTGTTAATGAAGCAAAGGAGTTTTGTTTCGGAAATTACTGAATCCTCCTTTGCAGATTTCTGTGTCTGATTAGCAACAATTGCTACGACTAATTGATAGGGGGATGTACAGCTTTGATTCCGAAATAGTTGGGACTGAGTGTAAATTGTGAATAAAATCAAAAGGCAATGACTTTCAGATCACATAAGCCAATATGTTATTTTCAATAGAACATGATAACATTTCAGATATTGAAACTGAGACATTTTACATTTTTATCCATAAAATGAGCTTATTTCATTTTATTTCGGGCCTCAAAAAAGACACAGGCAAAAAAGGGCTGAAAAAGCAATTAATATATAAGCGAATCAGCTGAAAGAACATTTAGCAAGTAATTAAGCTAACTGGCATCAGGTGTGTAACATGATTGGCTATAAAAGGGATGTCTTAGAGAGACTGCGTCTCTCAGAAGTAAAGATGGCCAGAGGCTCTCCAACCTGTGAAGGCTTGCATCAAAAAAATTATGGAATATTTTTAAAACAGTGGGTCTCATTCATGAAACGTTAGCAAATTTGTGCGTAGATTTGCTCATAAAAGCCTACGCTACTAAAAACATACTCCGGATTCATGAACACTGCGGGAACTCAGATCTGCTCGTAAACACGTGTGTATGTTGAATGCAATCCATCGTGAAGTCGTAAAGTGACTGCGCTCCCGGTAATCAGCTATTTGCATAAATCCCCACCTATGAATTGCCAATGATCAACATATAAGGAGGTGTAGATGCATTCAGTCGACGTATCAGTCATGGTGTAAACAAAGAAAGAGAGAGAAAAAATAATAATTTTTCCAAAGCGGAGATAGAAATAATTTTGGGTGAAGTGGAGTTAAGAAAAAACATGTTGTTTTCATCTGTTAGCAGTGGTATGACAGGGACAGGCAAAGCGAAGGCCCGGAGGGAGGTGACAGATGCTGTAAATGTTGTCTCTGTAGTCCAAAGAACCATGTCCAAGGTGAAGTGTAAATGGTTTGACATAAAACTGGAGGCAAAGAAACGCATAAGCACACACACAAAAAAAATACATCAGCTGCAGTAGGAGGAAGCAGACTGCAGACAAGCGCATCGTTGGCATAATTGGGGAGACCTCTCTGTCAGGAATTATACCTGACGGAGACAGCGACATGTCTCCACTGGAGTCAACATCAAACCCAGATGGTAAGGTGATAAGTGTATCATAATACATTCTGAAAACCATCACTGATAGCTTAGTGGTCAGTATAGTTTAACCTAGGTCGTACAGTCCCACCAAACAAACAGATTTTATTATTAGCCTATATTTTTATTATCATCATTCAACATGTAGAAAGAACGCATAATCTACTGAGTCGATTCACATAGATAATTCACAATCATGAACTTAATCTGGATCTTAAACCTGCCAACGGCCAACTGAATTAACTAAATGTGTCACATTTTTAATCGTTTGTCATGTTTAGGCTATATCACGTTTCAAAGGCATCTGTGTATTGTGTACATAACAGAGCACAATATGAATTAAAATTGTAATTTCAAATAGTGACAAGCATTATTTATGTGCATTCTTAAATTTACTCAAGCACTATGCATGGGCAGCAGCATGTGTAGATTTTGTTAGTAGCTACAAAAAGATTGGAGCTACTAACATATTGATGAATGCGGAAATGCACTAAATTTCCATCGGTGAACAGTTTACACACAAATTTGTTCTGCTCTTATTTCATGAATGAGACCCAATGTTCCTCAACGTCAAATTGCAAAGGCTTTGAAGGTCTCATCATCGACAGTACATAACATCATCAAAAGATTCAGAGAAACTGGAAAAATCTCTGTGCGAAAGGGACAAAGCCGAAGACCTTTACTGGATGCCCGTGATCTTCGGGCCCTCAGACGCCACTGCATCACTCATCGGCATGATTCTGTTATTGACATTACTAAATGGGTCCAGGAATACTTCAAGAAATGACTGTCTGTAAACACAGTCCGCCATGCCATCCACAAATGCCACCTAAAACTCATGCAAAAAATCAGGCAAAAAGGAAGCCATTGTTGAGCATGATCCAGAAGCGCCGCCGTGTTCTATGGGCTGAGGCTCATTTAAAATAGACTATCAAAGTGTCCTATGGTCAGATGAGTCAAAATTTGACATTCCTGTTGGAAATCATGGGCATCGTGTCCCCCGGGCAAAAGAGGAGAAAGACCACCCCTCCTGTTATCTGCGTTCAGTTCAATAGCCAGCATCTCTGATGGTATGGGGATGCATTACTGCTTATGGTGTGGGACACTTGTATGTTTTAAAAAACACCATGAATGCTGAAAGGTATATAAAAGTTTTAGAGCAACATTTGTTCCCCTCCAGACGACATCTATTCCAGAGAAGGCCTTGTGTATTTCAGCAGGATAATGCAAAACCGCAAACAACAGCATGGCTTCGTCTTAGAAGAGTCAGTGTGCTGAACTGGCCCGCCTGCAGTCCTGATCTTTCATCAATTGAGAACATTAGACGCATAATTAAACAAAAAGTCTGTCAAAGGAGACCCAAAACTCTCCAGCCACTGGAAGCCTGTATTAAACAAGAGTGGGATCAAATTCCAATGGCTAAACTCAAGAAACTTGTCTCCTCAATGCCCAGACGCCTCCACTCTGTGTTAAAAAGAAGAGGGGATGCTACACCATGGTAAACAGGCCCCTGTCCCAACTTTTATGAGACCCGTAGCAGCCATCAAATTTGAAATGAGCTCATTTTGTGGATAAATTGTAAAATTTCTGTTTCAACATTCGCTATCTTATTTCTGTTCTATTGTGAATAAAATACTGGCTGGTCTGATTTGAAAGTCATTGCGTTTTGATTGTATTCACAATTTACACTTTGTCCCAATTTTTTTGGAATTGGGGTTGTATTTTTGACAGCCTTGTTCATTCATCATAACATTATGACAAGGAGGATAGCAGGGGTCTGACCCAGAAAACCACAGAGCCTTTGTTCAACGTATTTTCTAAATGTCAGTTAACAAAACACCAATTACATTACTGCACACACAAAGATACAGTCCATGTTCATGGCGAATCACTCACACAACCAACCACTCAATCATTATACAATAAAAAGAACAAAAAAAAACATCAAGACCGGATGGGAGCCGGGAGCCAGTGCCGCCCAGGCCCATTAATGGCTTCGCACCTGATAAGTACGCTTTCAGTGCAGCTAAAATGAAATGGGGATGAGCAGCAGTTCTCAATCTGGCCACAAGATGGCAGTGTAGCCCCATTGGGTCAGCAGTCTCTTATTTGTGCCTCGCGCTTTCATGAAAAGTTGTTTTTGCAAGGCCGGTTGTCCTCCACTACTCGCAACCAGTTATTACTCTGGTATATGACCCCCGTTATAACAAAAAATGATGCTTCACTAATTAATGTATTGATGGAGAGGACATTCTGATATTCCCTTCAGTAATACAGAGGCACTGCAAATATTTATTGTGCACGTCTATATTCATATACTGAATCCTGTTGCTCTTCTTCAGTATCCACTAATCCTGTTCCTGGAGATCTACCATCTTGAGGGTCTTCATTGCAACTGCAATCTGATAAGCCAGGCTCCAATAATTAGCAGGTAATTAGGATAGCTTGCTTTTGTGTGCCGTTTGCTTTGAGTGAAAATCTTCCAGACGTTGATCTCAAGGAACAGACATGGTGACCAATGCACTACACGCTCTAAATTTAGTGTGTCTTGTAGAAGCTTTCATGTCCAGATGAAACAGGCTTTCTGGCTGATGCAGTGGAGTTTGAGACTTTCAATCCATATGTTACAGGAAACTATCACGAACTGTTATTATGAAAATATTGCTCGGCATCAATGCTAGCTTTTGTCAGTGTGTGTGAAGAGCTGGTGGCCTGGAGTGGCGTGGTTGTTTCACTGGAGAGTGACAGCCAGGAGCAGCAAGTGGAATTGGTGTTTTTCCCATCTGTCTGAAGAATCGTTTTCCTGGTTTATTGGGAATGACTTAAGCCATGGTAGCCTCTCGTCAAAATTCTGAAGGCGTTTTGCGGTTATGTCGTGTGCTCTGTAAATGCCTCGAATCACTTGGTGAATTATGTCAGTAGTGAAATGTAACACAAAATACACAACTGCTGCATTCTAGAATAATTGCTCACTTGTGTTACTTTTTGTTCTGATGAGAGCAGTGGCAAAATATTTGGTCAAATTTTTCATCTGTCTGGGCTGTATTGTTAATTGCTTCGACTTCATGTGCGATGTAGCTATTGTTGCCTGTAAAGCAATGAATGGTCCTCAAATAATACCAAATAATACCTAATATCTAATACCAAATCTCTGTGGGTGAGACTGTGGGTTGCATGTTGCATGTCAACTTTGTTGCTTGTGCATGTATGAAACTTAAGATTCAAAGTGGATGTTGCACTTTCTAACCTTTATTTAGTTGAGGAAGTTCCTTGGAGAACATGTTTCTGTCTTCCAAGGGGATCCTTTGAGAAATGTCAGAGGTAACAGTTGCAAGTAGGCAATGAGAGAGTGAAATGGGGTCCTTGAACAGTTTTGGGGTCAAGGGCATTGCTGTAGGGCCCAACAATGGAATTCTTCCCAAGTTCAATTTTCTAAATACAAATCAGAATCTCAAGCCCCACTCAGGGCTGGAATCAGCAACTTTACTGTCGGTAGTCAAGCTACCAATCACTTGGCTACCCTTTTAGAATTCATTTTTGTTGTTTAATATTTTAAACTTATTGTATTGGGCTACTATGGATTTGATCTCGTCATGCGTCCGCCGCCATTGCCATAGAGATGTCTCTGTTGACACTCTACAGGCCACAAATTCAAAGCTATTTCTTTTATATTTGGCATGTATATGGGCAGTGGCTTTACAGGGCACCTATTGATTTTGGTTGCCACGGTAACATAATTCACACAATGATGGACAATTTTGTGTTGAAAATAAGCAAAAATGAAAAATGTAGGCAATCGGGGGCTACACCAATTGGTCGCAGGCGACCGACCTGTCTAGTTTAACATGACCTAACTTTAAGAATTGCGTGTATAGGGTTGTAGGGATTGAGGAGGGGACAGTATGCATGTGTTGGCTTGTTCAGAGGAGCACTAATCATCATCATCATCTTTTATGGGAATATATTCAGTGAAATTGCAAAACATAGTCAAGGGTGCACCAATGCATACAATCAATGTATGTGGTCAATTACAGGTGAAATTGTGCTGTTTTATGCATGTATCTATGTAATGATATGTGAGTAAACCCCAAACATCATTTTCGCCTGTATTTACACCAGTGCTAAGGGGCTCATTCCAATTGTTTATTCACTCCATTCTTCAGTTTTTTTACCCCTCGGCCAACTCAGGCCGGAGGGGTATTGTCGTCACCTGCGTGTCCATCAGTCGTCCGTCCATGATTTTATCTGGGTCAGTACTGTCGCAGCTTCACCAAATTTGGTATGGTAATTCACTAAGACCCATAGATGTGCATCATCAGGTTTTTGCTGGATTTGACCTTTGACCTTAGCTCTCTGACCTTGACCCTGGAAATCTTTTCCGGGTCAGTACTCGGCAACTAATTCTCACAGCTTCAACAAATTTGGTATGGTGACTCACTATGACTCATAGATGTGCAGCGTCAGGTTTTTTTGCTGGATTTGACCTTAGCGCTGTGACCTTGAGGCAGGAAATCTGGTCTGGGTCAGTACTCAGCAACCACTGATCGCTGCTTCACCAAATTTGGTATGGTAACTCACTGTGACACATGAATGTGCAAGGTCATGTTTAGCGCTGTGACCTTGAGGCATGAAATCTTGTCCGGGCAGAGGGGTATTAAGCAATGTTTTGTGCTTGAAACTGAAATTTATGGAGGTCTATGCCATTACGAAGGTTCCTACATATCCGTTAAAATGAATCCGCATGACGTATGATGATAGACCCCTGAATCTACGTGATTGTCACATGCATATTTGTAACGGACAACACTGCATAAAGTTTTATAGAGCAAGGACATTCCATTTTGGCTATCGCCAGCGGTCTCTGTCCCCATGGCTGCGAAATAAATGAAACTGGCCGGATTAGAGCCGCTGGCTTTGTTTTGTTTTATGTTTTTTTTTTATTTTTTGAGTTTTCCAGCAATGCTTAATAATTAAGTTTGGAGTGCTTCTGTGAAAGATGCATGATACCAATCAGCCCTGGTCTCTTCCTGCAGGTTTGCACTGTTTCATAATGTGCGCATCCCTCGGGAGAACCTGTTGAACAAAACGGGTGACGTCACCCCAGAGGGACTGTACATCACTCCCTACAAGGTGAGCTCAAGCTCTACATCCAGGCGAGCTGTTCCACAAAGCATGATTTCAGAGTTAGCTGGATCGCTGCCCTGAGCAGAGCCTGGATTAATTCATCTTACCCCAGTCCATGTTCCAGGTTTTGAACGGTTTTTAGTTTTTCAGTTGCCAGTAGTCATACCTACTGTAGACTTGCTATGTGAAACAGCATCCAGGATTACGGAGTTAGCTTTATTACTGGCAACTAACTCAAACAAGGTCCATTACATATTTTACCCCCCAGGAACTTCAGGAATTTTTCCTGACGCTCAACATTTATTTCTTTGATATGGAAGAGAACATGCAATCTATTTTCTTGGTAGCATGGCAGTATATATTTTGGAAGTTGTACCTCATGCAAGACGGAGACAAAGAGACAAAACCACAGGGGTCCCCGAGAGTTTTGTGTGTTAAGTTACTTGTTTGACATAATAAAAATCAGTCCATTATCGGTAATTATTCACATTATCCTCTCAGACTTAAAAAGGATCAAATGTCTTAAAACTTGAGCTGAGTGATCCTAATTTTATTGACTGGCTTCCTTTGCTATTCTCCCCACCATCGCCCCCAGGACCCAAATAGGAGGTTCGGTGCTGCCTTGGGAGCCTTGTCGGGGGGGCGAGTGGGCATTGTAGGCATGGTTGTGGCTAACTTGAGTCTGGCAATGACTGTGGCAGTGCGCTTTTCTGCTACACGCCGGCAGTTTGGCCCCACCGAGCAAGAGGAGGTGCCCGTCCTGGAGTACCAGCTGCAGGTAACGGAGACCTGGAGACTTAAAGGGACAGGACACTTCTAAATTAACACCTTCACACGTCAACTGTTGTTGTGTCTTGGGCATCTCTGACGACGTGACACAGATCTATTGACTGACTGACCCATTTGGACTTGACTGGCTGAAATGACTTGACTGATCTCTTCATCATCAAATTCATGGACAGTTAAAGTCTTGTACTGAGAGACTCACTGTTATAAATTGACTGAATTTAACAGTTAAATTAACGCATTGTTTCCTTCTTATTTTAACTACAAGCAGAGTCCTGGTGCATTTTACTGTGGTTCACAGTTAACATATACAAAACCACGAAATTGGCACGTCATAGCAGTGGTGTAGGCTTTGCATGCAGCTGAGTATGATGGGGTATGGCCGCACCAGACTGGTCCGCAGCGTATTTAATCGACCCCTCTCAAGTTACACAAGTGATACGCGTAGGAGGAGCATGAGGATTTGAGTCGCCATTTGCACTCTGATTGTAAAATTACAGCTAAAATAACTGGCAAAAGAGTTGCCAGTTAAAATAGCTAGCTGAAAAGATTCCAGTTTATAACAATGCTGTCAGATTCATGGACGGCATGAGTGGAAATTCAGCTTCTGAGCATAGTTATGACCAGGTATTTGATCAGTAAGCATCTGCAAGTCTTTGAATTTTCAGATATTCATTAGAACTGTGCCTACTCAATTTATATCAATTCCTAGTCAGGGAGAGTACCTGTTTTAAACTGTTTTTTTTTTATTTTTTTTTTTCTCTTCATTTCAGCAATGGCGGCTGATTCCCTACTTAGCTGCTCTGTACGCCATGGATAATTTCGCCAAGTCATTCTTTATGAACTATGTGGAGTTCCAAATTGGACTTTTTTTGAAGGACACAAGCGTCAGACAGGTAAACAGCAGCCATCCTTGATCACAGAATATGTGCTCAGAAAAGTAGCATTTATTATTTTATTTTTTTTGTAATTCAAAAAAGACCTTATGCTGGAGGTGGCCTACTCTAAAATTTTTCAGTGAAGTTTTCAGCATCCTTAATCATTCAAAACACTCAGCAAAGTAATAAAGGTGTTCTTAATGATGCTCTAGTTTTTTTTTTATCACAGTAGACACTGTGGCCAGTTGTTACATTTGACTTTTTTTTGTAAAACATGCAATCTGAATTTTTTGATTTTTTGATGGCTTCAAATATTAATATGTGCTGTGCCTGCAGAGGTGTACAAGCCCTGCTGTTACCTCACCTCTTAACGCATGATTACACAGAACCTATTCTCATTACTTATCCTGATTCCCAGCCATTAGCAAACATTGATTTGTTCACTTGTGGAGACTAATTGTAGAATAATTGGCTTTATTGTGAGGGAGTGAATACATTTTAAAAAAATAATAATTCATTAATTAATGAATAAATGATCCTTCAGATATTAGCATTGTGAGGAGGTTCTCAACCCATTGCAGAAAGGGCTGGTGTTGGGTGCATTTTTAAATTTGAATTGTGCGGTGACTCACCAGATTCTTCAAATTCAGGTATTTTGCAAAAACCGTTGGGGAACCGTTGTGTTTTGACTACTGTTACAAGTTCTGTATTTTAAAAATTATAAATGTGGCCTTGAAAGGGTTAGCTAGCTAAATCATGATGATTGTGATTAAATTACACCCTGACGTGATGAATAAGTTATTCTGTGTATCATTATTTTGTATCAGAGTGTGATTTCAACCACCAAAACCATCAATACTGAGCTCATCAGAGTTGACCTATTTTCTGGACTAAGTTATTTTAAGAAAATGTGGGCCAAAGGGTCTATTTCTCAAAAAAATCAGTTCACACATAAGGAGCAGGATAAGCAAACTTTTTATTGGCCCGTAAGTTGGATAAGGTGCCCAAGTTGGTGATATTAAAAGCACATTGTCTCTCAAATGGAGACATGGTGAAATCATTTCCTAAAAATCTCAATTACCCAAACCCTCCAATATCCAAAAAATCATTATCGCATGAAACAAAATTCATTTTCAAAGATTTAATATATAGGGGAACTAGTTTCCCATTCGTAAAGCATTGATTCCAAGAGAGGAGGCAGTCAATGACCCCTTTATCAATTTTTTACCCCGTCGCGCATAGAGAAGAGAAGTCATTGGTCTCTAGATATGGTTACAAATTACAAATTAAGTGCAGGAAAAAACTGGGCATGGCACCCAAATTTCCCAGTGCCATAGTGCCAAAATGACTAAAGGTATGAAGCTGAAATTTGAGGTATCTTTCATTTGGGGTCAAATTTAGAATTTTTGAATTTTTTTCAGTCAAATCTGAGAGATGTCACTGGGTAGTCCATGCGAATTGACATGGAATGACCCAGTTTTAAATTGTACCTATGGTGCAATAGCAAAACTTTACCTGTTACTCCTTAGTTATAGTGGAATGTAATTTTCTAGATCATTAAGCTAGGTTTCCAAGGGTACACAGAAAATCTTCAATCGTCACTGAATTCCTGAAGTTTATGGCAAGTCCTGGATGACTCCAATTTTCGAGGTTGTGGCCCTCTCTGATGTTGAGTCGTAAGCTCGTTAATAGATTTCTCTGGGCCATCTGTAGACTGTACAGTCTATAGGGCCAATCCATAGGCCATCCAGATCAGCTGTTGTCATGGGCAATCTAGTACACCCAGGAAAATTGGTCCCCACACGTCAGTCTGCGTCATTTGAGTCATCTATTTACTTTACTTTACTTAGACAAACTCTATGATCATTACAGAAGTAGCGTTTGCAGAAGTTATATCATTGTTTGCTTGTTCTGCTGTAAGATTCCATTCCACTCAACAACAAAAATAACGCTGCCTACTTTTACCACCATAGTTATATCATGAACTTTACGATTGCCAATGTCACATTGTGTGTCAATTTGGCACGAAACGCAGCTGGCTTTTCTCCTCTTAAAATGTGATAACTGTAGTTAAGTCCTGCCATTCAAAAACCCAACACTCTCAACCTGAGGCAAGAAGAAGTAAAGGAACTGAACCATGAGTCATCTTCATCATATGAACATTTAGAAATTTTTTCAGCGCTGACGGACTTTTGAGGCACACAGTTACCACACCGGCACCACACTGAGCATTTTGCTAAGGCCCTTTCTACAGTTTGCCGCAGCATTTTTTGTTCCAGTGACCAAACAACTGGAGAGTCAGATTCATCACTGGTGCTTTTCCTAAAGCAATCAATTTCTGGTTAAAAAATGTACCCATATTGCCTGGGAGATTCCATAGCCTCTGAAAAATTTGCCATTTGAAGAACCGAGCCATGCAATCATGCAAATGCACTGAGTGACTTGCCAGCTGACCCAATCATCGACTTGATGTCAGGAGCAGTCAAATATGGCTGCCCCTTGGGTTCAGCTTGGGCCTTTAGCAGCATTGTTGTCTACAAGGAATTTGCCATTTCCGGTGCACCAAAAACATTTTAACCATGCAAAATGTTTATTCTATGGCTAAATATCAATAATTTTTCCATATGAAAGTGCTCCTTTGGTATGCTTTAAGCAAAGTCCAGTATTTGATACTTAATTTCAGCAATGCATGTCCATAAAATAAAATAAATATATAAATAAATAAGAACGGCTGCTTGCAATCAGTTTGTTGAATTTTCTGACATGATTCAGAATTTATGGACTGTTATGGCCCCAATTTGTTATTACATTAACAACACAATAGCAACAGCAACAGCAAGGGATGACAGACACAGTTTTAAAAACTTAACCACATTTAATTCACAGACAAAGACTAACACTAACCTACAACTAAAGACCAAGATTGATTACAAAAAAAAACAGAAATATTTACAGTTTCCTGGTGATGTGCTGGGTGAGGAAAAAAAAATAAAAATGCTCAAACAGGCAAAAATCCACAAAAGAAACTTCACAGGTCTTGAACAGAAATGACCGGTCTGGTCACACGTATCCTTCTTCTTGCAATATCTCCTACCACTTTACTGTCTCAATTCTACTCCTTATATACTCCTTTGCAGACCCCACCCACATATAGACCTTTTTTTTTTAATTTTCGGGGACTTGCCCCAGACATGTCCAGGACATGTCTAAACATAGCTCCAGTCTGAGCTGAATAAAAAAAAGGTAAATACTGCCATCCAGTGGCCTATATTCACATTACAGACACAATGACAATTTTTGGGGTTATATACTGACTACTTGTATATCCTGGCTTGTGAATGACTGAGCCTTTTGGAGATGCTCATTTTATACCTAATAATGACTCTCACCTGTTTCAAATTAATCTGTTCACCTGTGGAATGTTCCAAATAGGTGTTTTTTTTTTTTTTGAGCTAAATAAACTGATATTTACAGGTTCCTCTAAAATTGAATTCCATAAACGCATCCAACAAATAATCATGATGCAAAAAAAAAAAAAAACACATGACTATAACACAGATTTGTCTGTACAAAAGTAAAGGCAGATATTATACACTAATGAAACTGAAAATATTTGAAATAAGAACACAATCGCACATAGAAATAGAAAACTGATGCATAGATGGCCTCTCCAAGATATGTAAACGCAGCATGTTTTTTTAAAAACCAAACCCAGATGCCACATCGATTGTTCTGGGAGGAACTGTATGACACATGAAGGAAATGATTGACACATTGGTTACCCAATAAGGACACAAATGGGAAGACCCTTCATCTACCATAGATATAAAGGGATTGACCGATGTTCCTATCATTCAAGCAAGAAAAGCAAATATGCCATAGCTCTTCATGGAAATCGGCAGTTATGTTCTGCAACCTTTTTAGAGACAAAGTGAACCAATGAAGCTGTAGGATGAGGTAAAGTAGATTTGCATAATGCGGATCATTGATGCCTAATCTTGAGTGCGATTGGCCTTGCTTCGGCTGGTTAACTTCAGAAAATCATATGAAAAAAAAAAATAAAATTCAAATGGTTTTTCTTCAAATCCCAAGTGCTTGCAGATTTTTCAAAACCAAGTTTCGTGAATTATTATGATCCTGATACCAGGGCACTTATTAGGAATAGGCAGCGATCTCAATAATCGCTGCCTGGGGTGAAGACAGCAGTCAGTGTTATGATTAAGGCTATGACTTGATATTTTGACCAAAACAATGACTAGCTTAGCAAGAATGGATGTGTTCAAAGGATTCTGAATGATAATATTGATATGTTTTGCTTATTATATATCAGTAACTTTTTATTTGACAGACTTATATGAATCCTGTAGCATACCATTTTGGGGGCATTCAAGTTTAAGAGGTTAGAATCAACTGGCCCTTGTGGTTGAGAGTCTAGTGTTTTTGCTCAGGTACTTGACTGGGGCTCAGATGATTGGCGGTTCCTGTCCCAGGGTAGCTGCAATAAGCTCAGTAAAGCTAAACAAAGCCCTTAACCCTACATTGCTCCAGAGAAACTTTGGATTAAAGAATTGGGAATGAAAATCTGTCCTTGCCTTTAACCAGTCAGTGAGCTGCTCTTGTGTTTTCTGTCCAGGCGGAGCTCGGGCGAGAGATCCATGCAGTTTCCTGTTCCATCAAGCCCCTGGCCTCCTGGGCGGCTCAGCGGGGCATCCAAGAGTGCAGGGAGGCCTGTGGGGGGCACGGATACCTGGCGAGTGAGTCTTCGAGGTTCCTCCTGAGAAACATCCCTAAAAAATCGACTGTGCCGAGGGTGCTGGGGCTGGCTCTGTCCACCGTATGATTCAGGCTGATGCTTTTATATCCGTGTACATTCAGTTCACCCAAAGGTACACTATGGCCAAAAGTTTTTGTGTGCTTTTTTCATCTGTATTTTTTTTAGTGAATTATATACAGTTATAACTTGCGTAAGTAACCACAAATGGCACAGGGCGCCACCCCCCTCCCCCCGCCCATCTTTGACTGCTTGACAATTATTGATGGACTGAATGTTTCAGTTTAAAATTATTAGTTGCATAAAATTGGTTGTTGCAGTTTTGCATTTGATTTGTGCAATAATATGTAACCTCATACGTACAAAGGTTTTGGTTGATGAACAACACAAGAAGTTGAAGGGTTATTTTGAGAACAACCTTGACATTGGAGAATTTGGTGGCACTGGTATTGACTAAATTTTGAGTTTGAATAGCTAAATCTCATGGCTGAAGTAAATCCTGCGTGTGTAAAACATAGTGAAATCTTTCAGTGAGTCGACTCGGAGACCTCCGGAACGACAACGATCCAAACTGCACCTATGAAGGTGACAACAACGTCCTGCTACAGCAGACCAGCAACTACCTGCTCAGTTTCCTCAAACCCGAGCAGCAAGGTGAGTCCACTTGTCACATACCTTCCAACGACTAGGTGCGGGAAAGGCACCAGAGACTGCGTGGGTTATTTCTTTAAGCTGTTGAAAAGATTTTTTTTTTTTAATGCTTTTTCAGAACTTCACTTCAATGGTCTATAACTCTTTTACTGTCATGCTGCAGTATTTACTGACATCAGCATTAAAAATTACGATCAAGAACTGTTAATGTTTACCTGTGATTGGCAGTGATTGTGACATCAGTAATAGAACATACTTGTAACTTGGTGATATTCCTCATGATGTTTGCCATCTCACACCTTTAAGTGCTATTACTGTTGCATGACTGCTCAGTTAAGTGAATTGTTTTCTTGCAAATGAAGGTAGATTTGAGTCACCGCTTGGTTCGGTGAACTTCTTGGAGGACTCCAGCAACATCCTGAAGCAGAGGTTCACAGCCACTACAATGGAGGATTGTTTAGACTCTGCAGGTAGGGCGTACCAACATATTAAGTGTTACATCCTGCAATTTATAGCCCATAATGCATCTGTGCAGGAAATGCTATTCAACTGTTGCTTGTGTTAATGAGCTAAGCAGTCTGCCACACCACATCTCCACACTCCAGACCCAACAACTGGTCGTGTTAATAAGTTAATGAGGCCTATAAACTGAATTCACTGATACAAGGTGCAAAATCTACTCAGTGTGTGTTTTACTGGTGTAGTTATTTTGAAAGACATTGGCAAAGTTGTTCTTTATAAAATATGGTGAAGGGTAGACCTTAAATACTGTAAATGATCAGGTCCCTCTGTAAGCTTGAAAAAGGTTATAAATCGCTGCCGGATAGCTCACTCAGTTAAAGCACTGCATTGCAAAGCAGAAAGGACTATCACGGCGCAGGTTCGAGCCCCGGCTGTTCCAACTGGCAGTGATCTGCTGCTTTTTCAGAGTAGCGCATAATTGGCCATTGCGCTACAGGGATGCAAATTGGGAAGGGTCTGCCAGGAAAGGTTACATAAATAATGGTTGCTTTCTTCATTGCTTAAGCACCTCCTGTTGGCAGGATGGGCAGGATGGGCGCTCGTCAGGAAGATTCTAAGCTTGTTCATGTTTGGGTATCCTCCGCCCTTGTTCTAAAATTGCGAGGATTCAACCAATGAGTATACAAGAAGCAGCAACTGACAGGCGCGTGCTTCGGAGGAGAGTCGCGAACTGTCTTTGCTCTCCTGATTTGGCAACTAGGGGTTGCATACAAGCAAAGCCTTGTACATAGTTCCCCAATAGGGCATTCCAGATTCGGGTGGGATTGGGGATGCCAAATTAATTTTTTTTAAAAAAAGGTTATAAATACAATTCATTGGCATAACCCATGCATCCTTTTCAGAGTGCCGTTATTTAATTCACGATCATGGCAGTTACTGATTCACGCAATGAAGAGCACGGTCTAAGAAAATTGGCAAAGTGGCTTGGAAACTGCGCACACAGAGAGCAGGATGGCAAGGTGCATTAATGAAGAGTGTTCGGAACGTGGGTGTGCGCCTACGTGTGTGCTGGATCTGAATTATGACCTCATTTCAGGTGGGGGGTTGCCTTGTGTGTTTTTGGCTTAGAGGCGCCCAAAGAACAATTTTAATGTGTTTCTGGAGTCTCGATCCCATCTGCACACTGCGAGCCACTGTCTCTTCAACCGTCTACAGTCTCTGACTCTTACCTTCTCTCTGTTTCAGCTGGAGATGGGGTCAGAGCTTTTTTAAGGGGAAGGGCATAAGTTATTTCTTCTGTTATAAAGAGAAAAACAGCTTTTCCAGTAAAGAACTCGGGGAGGAACAGCGGGAATGTGGAGCTTTTTTCTTTTTTCCTCTTTTTTTTGGCAGATGTGAGTGTGCTCCTGACGTTTTGTGAGCGTTTGCCCAAACAGATGAGTGCAAAGCCTGACGACGCAGCTCCCCTTCCACACGTGTGAAACGGCTGTTGTGTTTGTCTCAGGCCCATATTCAGGAACGCCACTCACACTCACCCTCCACTCACCATATAGTGAGCACGATTGAAATGTAACTAGAGTGTGAGAAAGAGATTGACCGACCACTTACAAAGGGAGCGGTCCCACTCCTCGCCATTTGCTATTCACAAACGCCATTCGAGCATAACTGACAGTAGTGGGCACTGGGTACCAGAGGCGGTGCGTCGGCTGCTGCAAAGGGACCCTCAGTCCTCACCCTTCAGTGCTGAATGACCTAAACCTGTCGCAGTTTACTTTTCTTGATTAGAAAGTTTCTCAAGCTAATTGGTAAAACGACAATAAAATGTATTTTTGATAGCTTTGTTATACATTGCTTCACAAAATTGAGGCGTTTCTTTCACACATAAATGACAACGTAAAATATCAGCATGTCTTCATAAATTCTGTGGTCGGGTGGCTCGCGAAAGGCGCAGGACAGCCCGCGAGGCTTACGGAGCAACAAGCTGTGAAACCTGCCGGACATTTCCTTCTATATTCAGCAATTAAGAATGTAGAAAAGAATGGACTCGTGACTTATAGCTAAATGAGCCTCGCAGACCAATCCACACGCGCCCCACGAGCCACCTGAGCGCAGAATTTTCCAACCTGTGAGTTAAAGAAAAGCGCGAGAAATCCAAATGCGTTAGAGTTGACAGATATGTGTCATTAATGAAAATTGGCCGCACCTGATAATGTTGAGAGTTTTCTGAGTTTCTTCAATGGTAATTTAAATGAATTGAAAACGGGGCAATAATTACCAGTGCTCATTCTAACTTGACTAGTAGAACTGGCGACACATGATAAACTTTTGGATTTTTGGAGTTCAGGTCAATAAAATTTTACTAAATGATTCAAAACTTGTCCAATCATTATTTTTAAGGTATGGTTTTTAGCTTCCCTTATTGCCAGTTCACCAGTAGCCACTGGCGGGTACACAAATGCTAACCTCGAGTTCTCTACAGTGCCGTTATCGGCATCGTTATCATCAATATAGTTAAAATTTGCGTGGTTGCGCAAGTGGCTGTAAATGATCAAGAGTTTCCAATGTTTGTAACCACCTGAAGGCCATGACAATGAAATACCGGCGCAAGTTAGTGCGGCTCAAGGGAGTTGTTCCCTGCACTCAACGTTCACTCAGAAAGAGACACTATTTTCAATGCGAGTGAGGTCTCTGAAAGCAAATGAGTGTTAGGGCAACCTCTGACTCAGTTAGTGTCAGGTTATATTAAATAAGTTTTAGTGCTCACTCGCGCTCAATTAGTGTGTGTTGTTTCTGAATACGGGCCTCAGTCTACTCTCTGTACTGAAATTGTGACCCACTGACTCCCTCTGTTGGCTGAGAGTTGGAGGTCAGGCTAGCAGCCCGTGTCCCATTAAATTATGGAGCTTGGAAGGGTGGGCTCAAGTTCAAACACCCTCCCCTCTCACCCTTTTTGGAGTGCTTTCCAGGGCAGTGAGAGAAACGCCGCCTGCCTGACCAAGGGCGGGCCCCTCTGTCACTGGTGTATCTCTGGGTCAGTAAAGCAAGTTTAACAGGAAATGCTTGGAGTCCTTTTCCCTGAAGGGGAGGTAGCTGAAGCCATATAACAGAACATTAATGTCCTCTATGATCTGCTGCAGGGCTGTACTGGTGTTGGTATATTTCACTTTGTCCTCACGGCTGTAGTTAAAACCATGAAACTTTCTCAAATTGTGGTCCTCAGGACCGGGACATTTTCACTTTCTCTGTGAAAATATTGAATGGTAAAGCCGTGAAGCACGTTTATGTGCTGCATTTCCGTTTGACATTTTCATCCTGCCAATTGTAGGCCTGAGGAAGGAATTAAAAATTCCTTTTTAGGGCTCAAATTTGCTTTGTGGTTTCGATTTATCTGCCGTGTGACTAATGCATGATTTGCTGTGTGGAAACTGGCTCTTTACCTGGTGTTTATCAGGGGGTGCATTTAATGAGGACTTCGCTCCTAGTGTTTAGTTGTCTTTAATCACTGAGAAGTAAGATGCACCTCCTACCAATTAAAGTCTAATCTTGGTTTGTTTTAATCTTGTACGGTCAATCCTATTTGTGCACTGCGTTTGCATACCGCAGCGAGTAAGCCCTGCTGGATATACGTTATTTTAGAAACGGTATGTGGGAGACGTATCGGCCCATTTGGTGTGCACGGTCTACGTCCTGATCCTTCCCTTAGGGGGCAAAAACTGAAAATTTACAAGGAAAGCGAAGCCCCGCCTTCCATCTTTCTCTCTTCCTCTCTCTCTCTCTCAATCCTCCTTCCCTCTGTGCAGTGTCGTTGGCGGCCTACAAGTGGTTGGTGTGTTTCCTGCTGAGCGAGGCTTCGCAAAAAGTGGCTCGGGAGAGACTGTCTGGAAAATCAGACTTTGAGGCAAGGAATGACAGCCAGGTAAACTACACCGCCCCCTTCCCCCCTCTGTGAGTTGGCTGAGAACACGGAGGTCTTTGTTCCTTCCGTTTACTCCGAACTCATCTGGCTGTGACGGTCTGGAGAGAAGCGTTGCTAACACTTTATAATAACAGCACTTGAACTGGCACCTTAGGTAATTGTTAACATGAGGTAATGATGTGTAAACGACTAAGCGCTGGAATATAGTATCGTTAAATATTAACAAATATGTTGAGTAGCAAAATTATGATTTTGGCATTCGCTCAGCATTGGATAAATTTAGTTTGTTTGACATTATCAAACACATTCCCATCTTAATTTGCAGGAATTATTGTTGTTTTTAGCATAAATTAATGACGCACAAACTCACTTATCAGTGGTTAACGGCTACATTAGTTGTTGATGCCAGGCCACGTGAGCTTAATTGTAAATTGTCTCTGCTTTGCACTTATTGACACCCCCACCTTTATTTGGCCTCTTCAGTTAGTGTCTAAAAGACGGTGGCACCTTCTGTGATTTATTGCCACATACCACTGGTAATAGTGTGCAGCTGCAGCCATCTCTTAGCAGGTTGGCTTCTGATTCGTCTATGTGCACAGTCTAATAAATGCTCCTGTGTGAATGGTTTTATGGACTTTCTGTTCGCTGCATTGCCTCTGTTATCATCGAGAGTCAAAGGATCTGTCACTGACATGAACATGCACGCATATGTACACACCAGAATGACTTGTTTGAATTGGCTTTGTTTGTGAAGGTATTAGCATTTCAACATGACAATATTTTGACCAGAATTTTTTTTTCCGATATTTTTGGGTTGAGTGGATCAGGGCTGAACTTATTGCTAACACTATCACTACACCAGGGGCTTGGATTGCCCTATTCCACTTGCAGTTTTCAGTGCTGTGACATCAGAGGTATTAAAGGCCCTCAGTTGCCTCACCTTAAAATGCATGAAAACTCTAAACTGGTTCCCATTTACTTTTCCTAATTGGGAGAGAAAAGGAATGTTGCCACTATGAGATGATTTATTGAAGTATCAACGGTTTTAATGCAAGTCTTCTTCAGGATATTGAATCATCTTTCAATGCACTGAAGATTTGTGTTGAAACGCTAGTAATTTTATAGTTAAATATTGAATGGTGGCTGCGAGTTTGTGACTGCCTCTCTTCACTTCTAATCACCAACCATTCATTAATTTGCTTATTAGCAAAAACTAATGAGTAGAACAGCCAGCAAATGTGTTTGTAGCCGACACCATTGCTCAGGGCATCATAGTTATCAGGCATTTTCCTTTCCACATTAATGAATGTCTTTTGAAGATTCTGAATTCTTGTAGCTCATAAAATGGCACATATGTTAGCTACGATTGTAAGTCAAACCATTTTGTGCCAATGTTCGTGATTCAATGTGCTTAAGATAATGTTTCCCATTTTAAATGTATCCTTTTTCAATACTGAAAACGCTTTGAATAAATTAGAATAAATCACACTTCTGAAAAAATACTAAAATAAAAGATTGAGTAAGTTTTGGATTAATTAATTACAAGTTATATTATTGCCATTATTACAATGACACGCATATTGCATTTAAATTGTCAGTGTAGCTTATTGGTGATCTGTTATTTTGTCATAATTTCTTAATTAGAGGCTCATTTGTCAGTCTTGATTATTCTGTAAATAAATTGGTTGTTTATCATAAGATTTTAAATGGGAACAGGTTAAGGGCATTTATGCTTTAGAAGGTGAGCAGCTGTTATATCTCAGACTATGTGCTACAGGAAATCCATCTAAAAATCTGGGTGTGTTCCAGTTGAAGATGTTGAATATAGAGCAATCCCAGAATGTCCGGTTACTTCTTCAGACGGGAGAGAGATCTGAGTATGGAGGTACAGAGAGGCAGCTGGCTCTGGGTGTGAGGGAGAGGGAGAGACGGCACACTCGCATTTATTTCCACTGCTCGGTGTCTGTGTCAGACAGCTGCTCTCTCCTGGAGCAGAGGGTGGTTACAGGTCAGGTGAATTACGGAGGTGTACACCTGTCAAACTGCTGACAAAATGGCCGTTTTCTGTAGGGGGATAAGATTGAGAACCGGTGGTGTGAGCAGTTTCCTGACTCCCTATTTAATCTCCGACAAACTTTTCATCTCTTATTTCTGTGTGTGTGTGTATGTGTGTGTGTGTGCGCGTGCACGCAAGTGTATGAGCAGGCCAAAGCAGGGATGCTTTTTAATTTCCAGAGCAGATAAGCGCAACGGTGTCAGCGTGGCTCTCACAATGTCTGCTCTGTGCTCCTCATGTCAGGTATACTACTGTCGCTCACTGGCCATCGCCTTCATTGAGCACACGGTTCTGCAGCGCTTCCATGACCTCGTACACGCCGACAACACGCCCGTCAGCCTGAGACCCATCCTGCAGAGGCTCTGTGCTCTCTACGGGGTTTGGGCGCTTAGCAACCACATGGCTGTGCTGTACCAAGGTACCATACCTCTCAATTTGACAGACTATTGTAGTGTCCATCTTATCCTTAAATTACAATTTGCTGCTACAGGCTTTATTTCAGGTCTGTGATAGGGTTAAACAATCAGTCAGTGATTGTTTACTGTTTATTGTTTTATAGTGATAGACAGTGCTGCTCCCCCCAAAATTAAATTGAAGTACATTTCCACTATCTACCATCAATTCATTCAGAAAGTTTTCTGTTTTATGATTAGGCCACTTGATATATTTAACTGCTCTGGACCCAAACTTTTCTTTTGCTCAATATCCCAAAATTACTTTTTAAAAGAGTTTTGAAACGTGCCTTAGAAACCTCTTTTCCAGATTCAGGAGTTGATTCATAAACATCCATATATCCCCGACTGTGATCAAGTTTCTTCAAGACTTTAGTCTTACAAAGACTGCCATAAATGTTGGGGAAAAAATTCTCTGTATGGATAGTTGTGGATAACTGTAAATTCCTTTAACTTCAGTTTTGGCTGACAAGTCCGTATAAATGGCTGTAGAGTGATTAATTTGGAATGTGAAGGAATTACCCCTGTATTGAGTGTATTGTTTATGCTCACAGTGAAGACCTTATGTTGGTTGGTGCGTGTTTGTCTGAGTGAGTACATTTGCCTGTGCTTCGTTTACCCAGGTGGATACTTCAGTGGGAAAGAGCCAGTCGATTTCGTCCAGAATGCGATTGTCACGCTCTGCTCTCAGGTGGGAAATCTCCACCTTACCCTAACCCACTTTCCCGCAGACTTAGGGGATGGGGGATGGGTGGTTGCATCAGAGGGTCTTTTCCTTTGAGTTTATTCACCTCCGCCAAGGCGGTGTATGTTTTTGCCAGCGTGACTGATTTGTTTGTCCATCTGTCTGTCTGTCTGTTAGCAACATATCTCAAAAACGGTTGCATAGATTTTAACCAAACTTTGTAGGATGTTTAAATAGCACAAAAGGAACAAGTGATTAAATTTAGGAATGTCAAGGCCAAAGTACAGCTGAGATGTAGGCCAAAGTTCAAATCCAGCCATGCTGGCGGAGGTATGGACTCTAGAGAGTCCAGCTCAGAGAAGGTCAGAAATGACACAAGGACCAATTGATCAGATTTTGGGAGTGATCCAGGTTAGGGGTTAGGGTTAGTGTCCTGTGCGGAGGTGCTGTGCTCTCTGAGTGCTCGTTTGACTTTGTTATTATTAGATTTTGTTATTGTGTGATACTGATGCAAAGCAACTAAAACAACTCCCTTGATTACACCAAGCTAGGGTTAGTTCTCCTGAAGGGTCCAACAGCTGTGTTGATCCTATCGGGAGTACAGTGAAGCTAGAAGCACCAACCATCTGAGTCCTATTCAAATGTTCTAGCTCCTGGCTATCCCAATGCATCCACATCAGTTTCAATGTATTTTTGCTGGGGTTCCCTCATGAAATCTGCAGTTTGATTCCAGGGTCAAGTATGTTTTGGGAACCCCTGAACTGCTTAGACAGTGGTAATGTTTTAATAATTTCTCCACGTCCTTTAAATGTCAGGGTCAGAGGTCGCGTTACACTTTCTGATTGTCTGTCATTGTGACGGACAGGGGCATAAAAATTCCGTCATAATCAATTACTATCCATCATTGTAATTTTTATTTTTTCAATGATAATCGTTTTGTTTTTTTAAACAAAATAAACAGAATAATTTACAGATTACGCATGAGCTGATGCCAACAGCGATTCATGTAGACACACATTGCACACTGTGCGAAATACAGCACTGCATGGATTTTCTAACTTGCTGCTGTATGAACTTTATAAAACATCACACATGATTTCTCCCCCCAGACAGTAACAGTGCGCAAATGAACAATGCTTTCAGTTATTGCTGGGCTTCACTAAGCCTAACAACCGCAGTCTCTTTAAGAGGTTCTACGAAGCTGCTTATCAACTCGTTATGTCACCTATCGCCTACCGGCAGCAGGGTGGCATATTTTACAAATGAAGAGTGAATGATCATATTGCAAAAATATGAGGAATACAGGATCATACCAGAGATGCCAAGTCTCACGCATTCGCCAAGAGTCTTAGGCCGTGGGCCGAGTGGCTGAAAAAGGCTTCTAAGTGTGAGAGTGCTCCGACCTACTTGGTGAATAAAGAACAATGCACCAAAATTATCTTTATATTTCATGTATTAAAAATAAGCAAAGTTCTACCAAAAATGCGTGGACGTTTAGTGACTGTACCTGGATGAATATATCATACAGATTCACATGCAGTTCAAATTTCAGCTGGGCTCTCAACAATTCGTCTTCACAATACAAGAGTTTATAGAGAAGTATTATTTCTAAAAAGTACTCAGAACATCAAATTCCTTTCAATAAACAATATTCACATCTGCAAAACTGTCTACAACCCTGTCTCCAAAAAAGTTGGGACGCTGCGTAAACTAGAAATACAAGGACTGCAATCTCTTGAACACTAAATTTAATGGAAAATAGTACAAGCACAACATATCAAATGCTTGAACTACAAAATTTTATTGTTCTCTGAAAAATGTCTCCTGATTTTGACTTTGATTTCATTTATTCCAAGGAGTTGGGACAAGCGCAATAAAACACTGGAAAAGATGCAAGATGCAATATCATTAGCTTAATTGGCAACAGGTTAGTGACATGACTGGGGAAAAAAAATTCTTTCATTTATTTGGAAAAAATGGCAAGGGCCAAAATACTCTGAAAAACTGCAAGGGCAACGAGGTCAAGAATTTAAGGATAATGTTTCTCAGCATAAAAATGCAAAGAATATGGGGGTTTTATCCTCTGCAGTTCATAATACAGTTCATAACTGACAAAATTGTTCAGTTGAAATCATTTCATGGGCTTTGGACCACTTCTGTTAACCACTGTTATTGTACAGTTTGTTGTTGCATCCACAAATGCAAATTAAAACTGACATGTAAAGTTTGAACTGTATACAAATAAGATACAGAAATGCTGTCACCCTCGCTCGACCAAAGCTCATTTAAGATGGACAGAGGCAAAGTGGTAAACTGTCCTGTGGTCCGACCAATCAAATTGTGAATTTCTTTTTTTAGAAATCATGGATGCTGCAAGCTCCAGGCTAAGGGCGACAGGGACCATCAAACTTGATGAA
Source organism: Gymnothorax reevesii (assembly GCA_029721435.1). Lineage (NCBI taxonomy): Eukaryota > Metazoa > Chordata > Actinopteri > Anguilliformes > Muraenidae > Gymnothorax > Gymnothorax reevesii. The sequence goes on along the minus strand of CM056579.1, from coordinate 95,734,298 downwards.
TGTACAGTTCAAAAGGCAGCATCTGGGATGGTGTGCATTAGTCTGCATTGGGTGTGCATTAGTGCACGTAGCATGTTTAACTTCTACATCTGTGAACATACCACTAATGCTGAACAACATATGCAGGTTTTGTAGCAACATTTACTGCCACCAAACATTTTTTTCAGGGAAGGCTTAGCTTATTTATTAAATTATGGCCAAACACCACATTCTGGACACATAACAACAACATGGTTTCCTAGCAAGAGTCTGGGGGTTAAACTGCAACTTAATATTGGCTCAGTAATTTAAAGTGAAGTTAAATCTCACCCAAGTTAAATTTAGTGTTTGAGTTTGATGAGATGAATATTGACACTATTTTTTTGAGCAGATTAATGTTCGTTATCTTTCATGACGCATGATGCCTTACTTGGATAGATACTGGATCGGATTCTCCAAGTTGCAAAAGAATCCTGTACTCATTATGAAATGAAGCGGCTTTCTTCAGTTTATGCAACATCAGCTTTGCATGTTACCAGCCTGTCTAATTTCCTTTTCATTGTCATCGTATCTAGTATTTGCTTCTCTTTCCAGCATATGATGCACTCGTTCGGAAGAATATGTTTTTCGCCTGATTTAGTTGATGAAGACACAATGTCTGGCCCCAAAATTGGCTTTGAGCGCTTTGGAGAAGGTTCACTGCCCAGTGATGAAGAGGGATTCTGCCCTGAAGGTCGTAAACGACCCTTTTCCTTTCGTTTGACACCCTGCTCTATCTGCCTTTTATCAATGATCTTCTGGTAACATTTCATGTGAGCCTCTGCCATCATGCGATGTATTATCACATTTAAAAGCTCATTATTCCATCCAGTGATTTCCATGCTCTCATACGATGGCACAGTTTGGCCCAGGATGCCTCAGTGAATGGAACAATGGGGCCGTTTTCTGTCTCCAGTACATGACAAACACATTCAACCATAATGGGGTGCGTTTCCCAAAAGTTTCACAGTGAAAGAATCAAACTATGTACAACCTCAATCCCAAAATAGTTGGGACGAAGTGTAAATTGTGAATGAAATCAAAATGCAATGACTTGCAGATCACCTGAGCCAATGTTATTTACAATAGAACATAGATAACATTTCAAATGTTGAACTGAGACATTTTACATTTTTATTCATAAAATGAGCTCATTTCAAATTTTCTGGCTGCAACAGATCCCAAAAAGTTGGGACACAGGCAAAAAAGGGCTGAAAAAGCAATTAATATTTAAGAGAATTAGCTGAAAGAACATTTAGCAAGTAATTACGTTAACTGGCATCAGGTGTGTAACATGATTGGGTATGAAAGGGATGTCTTTGAGAGTCTCTCAGAAAAACTGATGGCCAGAGGCTCTCCAACCGGTGAAGCCTTGCATCAAAAAATTGAGGAATACTTTAAAAACAATGTTCCTCAACGTCAAATTGCGAAGGCGTTGAAGATCTCATCATCGACAGTGCATATCATCATCAAAGGATTTAGAGAAACTGGAAAAATCTCTGTGCGTAAGGGACAAGGCCGAAGACCTTTACTGGATGCCCGTGATCTTCGGCCCTCAGACTCCATTGCATCACTCAACGGCATGATTCTGTCATTGACATTACTAAATAGGCCCAGGAATACGTTAAGAAACCACTGTCTGTAAACACAGTCTGCTGTGCCATCCACAGATGCCACTTAAAACTCTATCATGCAAAAAGGAAGCCATTGTTGAGCATGATCCAGAAGCACCGCTGTGTTCTGTGAGCCAAGGCTTATTTAAAATGGACTGTAGCAAAGTGTCCTGTGGTCAGACAAGTCCAAATTTGACATTCTTGTTGGAAATCATTGGCGTCATGTCCTCCGGGCTAAAGAGGAGAAAGACCACCCCTCCTGTTATCTGCTTTCAGTTGAAATGCCAGCATCTCTGATGGTATGGGGATGCATTAGTGCATATGGTGTGGGACACTTGCATGTTTTAAAAAGCACAATGAATGCTGAAAGGTATATAAAGGATTTAGCGCAACATTTCCTCCCCTCCAGATGACATCTATTCCAAGGAAGGCCTTTTGTATTTCAGCAGGACAATGCAAAACCAAATACTGCAGCTATTACAACAGCATGGCTTCGGTGTAGAAGAGTCCATGTGCTGCACTGGCCTGCCTGTAGTCCTGATCTTTCACTGATTGAGAACATTTGGTGCATAATTAAACAAAAAGTCCATCAAAGGAGACCCAAAACTCTCCGGCAGCTGGAAGCCTATATTAAAGAAGAGTGGGATCAAACTCCAATGGCTAAACTCAAGAAACTTGTCTCCTCAATGCCCAGACACTTCCACTCTGTGTTAAAAAGAAGAGGGGATGTTACATGGTAAGCAGGCCCCTGTCCCAACTTTTTTGAGACCTGTAGCAGCCATCAAATTTGAAATTGGCCCATTTTGTGAATAAAATTGTAAAATTTCTCAGTTTCAACATTTGCGATGTTATCTCTGTTCAATTGTGAATAAAATACTGGCTGGTGTGATTTGAAAGTCATTGCATTTTGATTTTATTCACAATTTACGCTTTGTCCCAACTATGTCAGAATTGGGGTTATTACTTAGCATCTGTGCTTTTGGGAAGCGCTCGGCGTATTGGTTGTACGGAAGAAAACAGCCTTGGTGTTATCTGATAGGTTAATTTTACACTGCACCCATGGCAAGGAACAAAACAAATTTGCTGACTTAAAGTGCATTTTTCTGGTTAACGAGCATGTGTGCAAACTAGAACTACGGTGGATTTCCCCACCAGTGACACGGAAATTGATTATGACTCGGGAATTCTCACGCTTGTCTTTACTTAGGGATTGAAAGCAAGGGAATTGCATAAAGACGATTCAAATGGTCTTATTTCATTTAAACAGTTTAAACGATCATAAAACACACGCATTGTTTCCAATCCCTGAGTAAAGAGAAATATGAGAAGTCCGGAGTCATAATCGCTATCCATGGTGAGGTATACCTTCATGCAAGTGAAACTGAAACTTCAGTGCACAAGGATTTTAATTCTGCGTGAGAATCCCATTAATAAGCGTTCATTGAATAATTGCGGACTACGGTCAGAAAGCCTAAAAAATACTTGAGACCTACGCCGAATGCGTGAGACTTGGCATCTCTGTCATACAGATCAAAGATAATGCTCGAGACAATATGACACCCACCACCAATTGGACAGGGGTGTGAATTACATTCTGTCAAAATGACGGACGGCCTTCAAAATGTTCCGTCATAGTTACAAAAAATCCGTCAATGATGGAAAATATTCGGTTAGCGCGACCTCTGGTCAGGATCCTTTTCTATCCAAATTAATTATCAATAGATCAAAGGAATTCAGCAGATGCTGTTATCTCCAGCGATATGCGACAAAAAATGCATGAGTAGTTTCAGAAGTTTTGGAAAGCTTAAGAGGGGAGTAACAGTCTTACTGCCAGTAGTGAACACATAGATAAGGAATTGAGCCCTGTTGAGAAACCACGAGAACCTGTAAGCATCTTATGGAAGTTTGGTGCCCAGTATTAGTGGTAATTTTTAACCTGGAAATGCTCAACTGCCAGACTAGAAGACAGAGTTAAATGCCAATGTAGAGAATTGTGTTTCTTCCTGACAACATCAGGCTTTAGTTTGCAGAGACTTCACCTGTGTATGAAGAGTGAAAATGCCTCAAATGGAGAATCTGACTGATGTGTATGGTCCACACACTGCACTGCACGTCCAGTTCAGGCGGTTTAAAGTTCAAAATGGATCCTTTTGGGGCGAATCAGATTGGGAATGAGTCAGTGCTTGCACGTGCGTGCGTGCGTGCGTGCCTGCGTGCGTGCGTGCTTCTGTCTGTCTCTCTTTGTCTGTCTACGTCTACATCTACCTGTGTGTGTTTGAGGGCCTTCATTGAAAAGACAGTGTATTTATGGACATTTGGGGCTGTTTTTCATTTTTACCATTCTGAAGCCTCTGCTAATGTCGTGAGCCTGCGTGTTGTGTGAGGGTGCTCCCCTCACTTTCTGTCCCTGGAAGCTGCAGACGGTTAACCTCGCACTCCTGTCCTCTTTCCAATGCGGTCATGTGCGGTTGAAGTGCGAGTGCAATAACTACCCAGTCTGCATATAAATTGTGAGCAGCAGCGCTGCTATACTAAAGTTTTAACCTTGTCTTTCCCGTGTGTCTCAGCTAAAGGACGATGCCGTTTCTCTAATAGACGCCGTCGCACCACCGGACTTCATTTTGAATTCGTCCCTTGGAAAAGCAGATGGGCAGGTACACGTTTTGATAAGTTCCTCAATGTGTGGGGTACTGCAAAAAATGAGCACTTCATACACTTCAGCTTGGCAAAAATGAAGAGGAATAGACCGGACTTAAGCTGGTAAGGTGGCCACACGGTTAGGTCGATAAGCACTGATACAGACTGCATTCATACTTGCAATTTCTTGACGTTTCACTGTGAAAATCTACACTTAAATTTGAGTGCTTTTAGATTGATATTGCCCAAGCCATGTTGGACTTACAGCTTTTGAAACCATTCAAATACTTATCGGCCTAACTGTAGGTGACTACGATAGGGATTTGACCTGGCTAACTTCAGTAGTGACTAACCCCCAAGAAATAAGGATTTCTGGGGAACATAGCTTTGATTTTCTGACTTGAGATTATTCGTTCCCTGGAACAAATTAATTTGTAGAATTCTGAGACTTTTTATCCAAGTCCAAGAAACATTCATTGTTTGCAAGGCATTGAAATTTGGAAACTGATTAAGCTTGCAAGAAAACTCAGCCAGTGCTCAGCCAGTGCTCGTGTAAAAGCTTGTGTGTTTTGATGGTTCTGCCAAAGTTTAAAATTTAAGACACAAACCTGCTTGGTTCCCTGATGACAGCTATGGGTGGGAGAGAGATGGAAAACTCTAGAATAATTCTGCTGTTGGCTGAAATGTGTGGATCAGCTCAGAGCAGGGGTGAGTCCGCCGCTGACCCGTGTGCTGGTGATGAATTGTGGTACGGCTGGGACGGACAGGGGTGGAGACCTCCCCAAATTAACGATTCACGGTTTGGGCCAGAACAGAACCCGACTGTGCCTGGGGACTACTGGGGCCAGATCCTGCTTGGATTGCCTCATCGCGTGAGAATGCACTAGTTTGGCACCCGCTAACACCCTTGCACACTCTCCAGCCTGTGTCAGTGTTGCTGAAGTGCTCTGTACGCAAGCTGTTTCTATCTGGGGAGAAGGCCTTGAGCCGTTTTCATTAAAACCTTTCTCAGATGAAGTGCTGATCTCGGATCAGTGTTCAATGGTCCATTACATAACCTTATTCATTATGAGCTTAAGGACAGAACTGATTTCTGATCAGCACTCTTACTCTTAAATATTATATGAAATAAATATGGCTGAAGATTTATCATGTATTGTGATTTGGTTGATAGTTTTGGTTAGCCCTGAAGACTTGTTATTGATTTGTAACCCAGAAGAGTGTTTTGGAGGTGAAGAGTTTACCCTGAGGTCACAAGTGGCTAACGCAAGTTTGTAATGCTTTTGGGTTAACCCAGGCTGTTTTGAAATGTTCTCTTGCGCACAAAGCCCTTTGAATTCCTCTACAGCCAGACACGCCCGACTTGTTTATGGCTGTGTCACCGCCCCACATCTGACCACATTCTGTAGGGAACAATATCAAATTGTGCTGCTTTTACTTGTAATTTATATTGCTTTAATTTTTTTCATTTTCATTTGTTTCTCGCCCATAAAGAACATTGTATGTTGGCTTAAGAACTAAATTTTAAAATGGAAAACATGCAGTTTTATCGAGCAAATGGTTTTTACCCCTCAGCCCGACAAGGGCACGACTCGAGAGGTGTTGTCGTCCCTTCTACGGGCGGGCAGCTGCCAATTTCGTCCGAGCTATTTCTCTGTAACCACTTGGGTTAGGAAGTTCATATTGCATATGTGGACTCCCCATGGGGGGTAGGTGTGCCTTTTCAAGGTTTTGTCCCAGTTTGACCTTTGATCTTGCAGCAGTGACCTTCGGCGCTGAGGGGTATTGCCCGCTTCAGCGAGGCCCATTTTAAATTTTACTGTATAATGTATTCCTTATTCAAATTCATTCTCAGTCCACAAACAACTCTAATGGAATGGGGACTAGATGACCATTCTTGTTGATCCCCATTGTTTTTCACCATGTATAATATTAAGTTACGATGTATATTACTTTTAGTGATCAGTTAATAGTTTCCCCTTTGCAAGCTTAGTCTGTTACTGATGTAACTGGAGTTGGTGTGCATCATGGTTCAATACATGGCCCTTGACTATCAATCAACATTACAAGGGATATGAAAAGTAGAACAAGCTGAAAACCAGGATAAAGAAGTGAAAAGAACCAAAATCCTGCTCCAAGTTTTGTCTGAATTCCTTGGCATCATCATGGGTTTTCTGCTTAAGTTCCCGGATTCCAGACATTTTATGGAAGCTTATAGATTGAGTAAAGTGATAAACAGGACTTGAGGCAGAGTCTGCATGGACAATAAACACATGAATACCTTTTCCTGTTAACTTGATCATTGCTGATATGTGCTTCAGCTAGTTAGTATATGCTTAGATAATTTCTTATGCTTAATGTTTTTACACTGAAAAAATTTGCCCAGAAATAGTGTCTGCAAAAAATCAAGCAGTCTGTATACAGTCAATAAGGAGCTTATAGCTTATCTTGAAATATGCAGGATGTAAAACTGGGGATGACTGCACTGAATATTTTATTTGCATGCTGTGTTTCCCAGCTGTATAAGAATATTTGGTCCACCATGATGCAGCAGAGCAAAGTTTTGGAGCGCCCATCCTGGTGGGCGGAGTTCTGCTTCGACAAACCCGAATTGGGGTCCCTGCGGTCCAAACTGTAGCCCCTATCCCACAAGTCCACACAACTCAACGACTGGATCATGTGATGAAACCTCAGTGACCACCATGTGCTTGGGGAATAGGCCCATGCTAAAAGCTAACCAGAGGTAGACAATCCAGATTCAGAAAGTCAAGCCCTCCCCAGTATTTTGTTCCACATGCTGGATTTGCAAATTGAAGCTACCTTTCAGCCGGGAAGTTGAGCCAGTTACTGAAACTCAGCTGGGTGAGCTCATGATTGGAAGTGAAACATGGCAGGACTTCTCTTCTCTGATCCCTGGAATGTCCACCTTTGCTATTAACTGTTTAATTGACAATGATCTTCACTGAAAACAGCTGCTAGCACAATGACAGTGCACAGATTGCTGCTTATGGGAGCTGGCAATGTGAAGCAAGGCAGTGTGTGTTCATGACGTTAGTCAGAAAGGATTGCAGCACCAGGTTAAACGGAATGGAATTCCATAAGGAAACCATCATCTTTTTGTGAACACTTTGTACTTTGTTTCCAAGGTAACTTTGCAGTTGTTATTGTTATTTTTAACTTTGCAAACAGGGCCAGTCTGCTCTCAATTTGTGCATGCATCGGACTAGGTGGAAGAAGAGCGCGTGGTTGGATTACGGTGCACATGCTATGATTTCATTTCTGCTGTCGGCGTTCAGTGCAATAAAATGAGAAGCCTACTCAGTTCAACTTACAGGCGAAGATGAAAATCGGTGTTGATTAATTTCAGTTTGCCTTGCATAAGAATGGAAAAATATTTCAGTTTTGTGGTCTCACAGGCTGGAATGTGCTTCTAATAACAAATTATTGAAAATGTCATTTGTATATTTTTCAGAGGCGAGGCCTCTGCTGTTGACTATATTGACAATGACATTTCTCCCTCACACATGATGTAATTAGGCACAAAGACTGCATTCCGGTGGTTTGAAATTATTAGGCTTACTCTCACAGAAAAATTTCATCACTGGCAGCAGGGAGCTATCTTGGGACCTGAGACCCAATGCTGCCACTTCCTCGAAACGCAGCATTCAACAAGGCCCAAACATACTTTCATGTCTCATACAAATAAAAGCACTTAAGGCTGTGCCAAAATTCCTTTCATTTAAGACAACTGTCAAATCATAGGTGTCCAATGAGATCAAACTGTTAGTGCAATTAAAGTCTTCATGCAGCCTGATGTAATTTACTTGGTAAAATTACTATATGCTTTTTTGATGTTGTTCAATGAAAATTCCTTGTTGCTCTTTGGGCTTCAAGATTTCCAGTTGCCTTGTCTCATAATGGTAAAATAAAATACATTTCATTGCTACATTTTCATGTTCTCGGTTGTTGGTTGTATCGAAAATATATGAAGAATATTTAAATCTAAAGCTAAATGAACATGTCAGAACATTAGATTTAAGCGATTTGTAAATGATCATGATTTGTAAGATGATTTTGTATGAACTTGGTGCCTTGTCCTCAAGTAAAAATTAAGAACTGATACTGAACTGTACACAAAATGTGTATTTTGAAATTCTAATGAACTGAACTAAGGTGGACATCTAAATAGTCATTTCTCAGTCATTGTAAGGATTTGAGGTATTCTGCCTTAGAAATTAAATGCACTGCCTCACTCTTCCTTGTTTTGACAGGATTCCTTGGTGTAGCCATTGTTTTTTTTTTGCTAATGTTTCCACATTCTAGACATTTTTTTTAAACCTCTGGGCGCTATAGGCTAGACAGAATGTTATCGAAAACCTAAGGTTGAGTTGAGCCTGTATGAACAAATGTATGTTAACCCATCAACTTTAAGTTAGCTGCTTTTTGGTAGCATTTAGGCATCAGCTTGCTAATGTTTAATGTTTCTATCCCAGAAATTGAAGCTCTTTATACATTTTATACAGGTTTTCATACTGGTGGCTTCAGGAAAATAGCCTGAAAATTTTTTAAGAACTGTTTTGGCTGAATGGTTGCCCCCACCCTTAGCTGATAAATAGCCTTCTAGTCAAACCACACTAAAGGAAGCATGACTTACTCAAATGTAATAAATCAATTGAAATAAACAAACGTCTTCTCAATGAAAAAACTCTCTTTATTTCCCTACAGTTTCAGTTTAAAGTCTTTTATGCTGAATAATACATACTTCGTGGATTGAAGCATTTTTATTTTTATTATTATACGCCCGTCTTAAGACGGGACGTATTATGTCATCACCCCCGTCCGTCCGTTTGTCTGTCCGTCTGCCTGTTGACTGTTAGCAATTTCTTGTCCGGGGCATAACTCCTGAGCCGCTTGAGCTACATTCGTGATACTTCACATACACGTGCACCATCACTAGGCGCTGTGTCGCGCACCTTGATTTCGTTCACCCGGTCAAGGTCAAGGTCACTGGCAAAGGTCAAAGGTCACACGGGTCCCAGATGGGGCTTGTCCGGACCATAACTTCTCAACCGCTTCAGATACATCCATGATATTTCACACACATGTGTACCATCACTGAGCGGAGTGTCGCGTACCATGTTTACGGCCCTCCCTCCAAGGTCAAGGTCACGGACAAAGGTCAAAGCTCACATGGGGCTGTTGTCTGTTGGATATTGGTATCATGTTGTCTGTCCACTTCCTGATCCATGTTCATGACGGGCGTATTATGCACCGTTGGCGGTGCTCTTCTTGTTGAACATTGTTGCTTATTGAAAAACAAAACGGAGCCTGCTGGGCACATAACTGACCTGCGATGATTAACGATTGCTAGCTCAAACACATGACCCTGCATCGGTGCATTTGTTAACTCCTTGTAAGCTCAAGTTTTTGACTGTTCTAAAGTTTATCCTGCCCCAGTCTGTATACTGAAACCAATTTTAACCGAGGATACACCCCAGCTTGGATAAAAATGCCCTCATAAAGCATGGGGTTAAAAAAAACAACTACAATATTGATCAAAAGTCTTAACAGCCAGCAAAGTTCCAAGTTAAAAGTAAAAAAGCTGACATAGGAAGCGTGATTAAAAGACGGTAGAATGAAACAGGAAGTGCCTCTTCCTGCCTCTTGTCATTGACACACCCTCATTGGACAAGAGAAAATGCACCACTGCTGCTCTCAATCGCAAAATAGCCGCCAACTTCCTAAACCTTTGTCAACTGCTGATCTACATCTTGCTATTATCAAGAGCTGAGATGGAGGAATCTTGATTGAAGTTATGGAATCCAGAAGACAAAATTGGGAAAAACAAAGATGAAATTTGCACTGAATGCGACGAACAAGCACAATAAGATATGTTACTGCTACAGTGGAAACATAAGTTTCTGAAAATGTGTAATTAATAGCTTTTAATTCAGCTTGTCATTGCAAAGGCACAAAATTACTGACTTAGTGTGTCCGATAAACCTCTGAACGTATAATCAGTAAACCAAGTGACAAAATGATTGATGCGCAGATACAGGTAGATTGTGAGCGGCTTACAGTAACATTGAATTACTGAACCACTATCTACACCACAAAATAGATACAGTATTTTACAGAATTTTATGTCATGTTTGGTTCATTTTGGCCTTGAAGTGAGCATCCCTGTATTTCTGCCTTCTTTGCAAGAGGGTGGAATGAACAACCTCATCTTTTTATTTTCATGATACAGTGGATACAAAGCCGAAAATAGACTCGAACAGGGTGCTAATGACTGATTTCCCTGTTCCATTTTCATACGACAGTTTGAAAGTAGTTTATTGGAAACAAAAAGCACTTCCGGCATTAACAAGCACAAATGTGGTCCATAACTTGGCAACATTGATTGCCAATTACTAAACTGTTAGAAGGACTACATCACTATAGACTGGAGCATCATAGTGAATTTATAAGAAAAACTTCCTGGTTTCTCTACCCTTTACTTAACCAGGGTAGGTTTATTATGAAAATATCTCTCTCTTTCAAGGATGCCCTGGGAGAAATGCCATGTTGAGCAATTTCAAAGAGGACATTTTGGGGTTTATAGTCTTGCTCAAGAACCCAAATTCTTTCAACTTAAGCTGTAAGAGTGTAAACCAGAGTTCCAAGCTTCACCAGCAGCTCCAACTTGCAATACCACAACAGCCAGTCAAACAACCTACCTCCAGAATACACTGTCACCACTTCAAAAATATATTCTGTATATGTACATAAGCTCATGCAAGTGTGAGTCCAACAAGATAGAATGTGTTTATATACTGTTGAGTATAGAGTCTGTTGCTGGGCAGTGCTGTTACCTCGGAGTTGCAGGCAAACTCAAACACACCCAGCACACATGCTGAGGCATATAGCACCACCGTGTCCAGTGAAATGTCTCCGAATACATAAATATATGACATAGCCCAGACTCCCCAACAAATCATGTCAAGCGCATGACCCCCTGTCTTCACATGCTTGCTGGAGAGTTATTGGTGACTGTTTGGACTCAGTGGCCGAGTGGCAAGCGATCAGTCGGGGTATTTTTAACGCTTTACGGTTGAAAACCAACCATCAGTAGTTATGGAGTTGTTGAACACTTACCAGGAATAGTGAAATGTGTCTTGGCAAAAGAAAAACATACTGTTTAAATGAGTAAAGGGGTATTGTGTAAATACATGTAGAGGCAATATGCTATGCATTGCTCTGAAAAAGTACTTGCCTCAGTTAAGGTCAGCTTTTGCAATTCCACTATAAGGTTGAGACTGGGCAAAAATGGCTGCCCTGGGAGAGCTAAAAGGCAAACCATTGCTGACTAAGTACAACACAAAGGTTTGTCTCAAATTTGCCAAAAAACATCTTGATGAATTTTGGGATGATATTCCGTGGATGAATGAATTAGAAGTGGAACGCTTTGGAGGACATGGTCCTGCTACATCTGGCTTAACGCAAACACAACATTCCACTATAAGAACATCATACCGACAGCCAAACACAGTACTGGGCGTGTGATGGTCATGGGCTGCTTTACTGCTTCAGAAATGGGGGACTTGCCATAATTGATGGAACCATAAATTCTGCGAGCTCAAGCACAGTTGGTTATGCTGCATGACGATGATTTGAAGCACACAAGCAAGTCTACCTCTAAATGGTTCAAAATTAAGGTTTTGGAGTGGCCAATTGGCTTGAACGCGATTGAGATGGAGTAGCATGATATTCATGCTCAAAAATTCTCTGATGTGGCTGAATTAAAACAATTCTACAGAGAAGCACGGACCAAAATCCCTCTACTGCGATGTAAAATACTCACTGTCATATCTTGAAAATTTTTTATATCGATTGTGGACACCAGGTGTAGCACAACCACTTATGATTGAGGAGGGGGGGGGCAATTATTTTTTTCACACACGTGATTTAAGTTTTGGATAATTCTTTTCCTCTTTACCTTCAAAGAATGAAATGATCGTTTAAATGTTGATTTTTATTTTTACTCACATTGTCTTTGTCTCATTTTAAAATGGGATGATTCATAATATTTCAATATGACAAAAATAAAAGAAATTGGGAAGGGGCATATATTTTTCTCAGCATTATAGTCTAGAGATGGTTCAAACTTTCATTAGTCCATGTTTGATGTCAGCGTTTGTATTGGGCCATTGTTATTATTTTTACATCCAGAACATTCAAGCTTATCACCCTTTAATTTCTGTCATCACTTGTTGGCATTGCCCTTGGTAAAGGACCAATGAACAGACACAAGCAATGCACTGAAAAAGAGCAATCTGTGACTACTGATTACAGCTCTTCAGCCTAAAAACAGCAGCCTGCCATTGGAAGACAGGATGGCCAAGTCATGCTATGAAAATTTATTTGCAGCAGAGGGCTGAGTTCGGGCTAATACTGGTGATGGAATCTCGATGGCTGATAAGTTCTCAGCAGTCTTTGCCAAGAGAAACAGGCTTCAGGTAGCCAGAGCAATCATCGTTGGTGTAACCGACACTCCCCTGTAACTCCCATGGTCCCATAGAGAACTACAGTATGTGCAGGTTCAGCAAAATGCATCAATCTCTCCCCGAACTTAAGACAATATAGTCAAACAAGTTTCACTGTGTGCACACGCGCGTTGGTGTGTGTGTGTGTGTGTGTGTGTGTGTGTGTGTGTGTGTGCGCGCACACGAATGCGTGAGAGAGTGAGAGTATGTGAGTGGGAGCACAGTATTGTGTGCCTGTGTGTGAGAGTGTGCATGTACAACCACAATTCCAAAAAAGTTGGGATGCCATGTAAAATGTAAATGAAAACAGAATGCAATGATGTGCAAATCTCATAAACCCATATTATATTCACAATTGGAAGAAGACAACATATCAGATGTTAAAATTGACATGTTTTACCATTTCATGAAAAATATTAGCTCATTTTGAATTTGATGGCAGCAACACATCTCAAAAAAGTTGGGCAGTTTACCATGGTGTAGCATCCGCTCTTCTTTTAACAACAGTCTGTAAACGTCTGGGAAATGAGGAGACCAGTTGCAGGAGTTTTGGGAGAGGAATGTTGTTCCACTCTTGTCATATATAGGATTCTAGCTGCTCAACAGTCCTGGGTCTTCTTCGCCGGATTTTCCATTTTACGATGCGCCGAATGTTTTCTGTTAGTGAATGGTCTGGACTGCAGGCAGGCCATTTCAGCTCCTGGACTCTTCCACTGCGAAGGCATGCTGTTGTGATGGATGCAGTATGTGGTTTAGCATTGTCCTGCTGAAATATGCAAGACCTTCCCAGAAAGAGACGGTGTTTGGATGGGACAATATGTTGTTGTAAAACCTCTATGTACTTTTCAGCATTGATAGTGCCTTTCCAGATCTGTAAACTGCCCACACCATAAGCACTTATGCAACCCAATACTATCAGAGATGCGGGCTTTTGAACTGTGCACTGACGAGCTGGATGGTCCCTCTCCTCTTCAGTCCGCACAACAGCTTCCGTGGTTTCCAAAAATAATTTTAAATTTTGATTCATCTGACCACAGAACAGTTTTCTATTTTGCCTCAGTCCATTTTAAATTAGCTTTGGCCCAGAGGACACAGCAGTGTTTCTGGATCGTGTTCACATATGGCTTCTTCTTACATGATAGAGCTTTAACTTGCATTTGTGGATTGCACGGCAAACTGTATTCACAGACAATTATTTCTGGAAGTGCTCCCGAGCCCATGCAGTGAATTCCTGGGCAGTACCATGCCTGTTTTTAATGAAGAGCCCGAAGATCGCGATCATCCAGTATTGACCTTTGGCTTTGTCCCTTGTGCACAGAGATTTCTCCAGATTTTCTGCTTTTGATGATATTATGTGGGACATTCAAAGTCTTCGCAATTTTACATTTAGGAACATTTTTCTGAAATTGTTCCTCAATTTTTCGATGCAGTTTTTTCACAGATTGGTGAACATCTGCCAATCTTTACTTTTGTGACACTCTGCCTCTCTAAAATGGTCTTATTATACCCAGTCATGTTCCTGACCTGTTGCCAGTTACTCTAATTAGTTGCGAAATGCTCCTCCAGCTGTTTTTTATTCATACCACTTCCTTTTCAGCCGTTTATTGCCCTTATCCCAACTTTTAGCCACCATCAAATTCAAACTGAGCCAACATTTTGTCATGAAATGGTAAAATGTCTCACTTTCAACACCTGATATGTTGTCTATACTTTATTGTGAATAGAATGTGGGTTTACGAGATTTACAAATCATTGAATTCTATGTTTGTCTACATTTTACATGGCATCCCAACTTTTTTGGAATTGGGGTTATAAGTGATTGAGAGTGGTTATGAGTGTAAAGGTGTGTACATGATAGTCTATGTGTGTGAGTGACAGTCTGCAGCAGAGAATGTGAATGTGTTTGCATGTGAAAACATGTGCATGCGCGTGCATATATGAGAGAGTGCAGTATAAGTGTGTCTGTGAATGTGAGAGATTTTTATGCCTATAAAACACCAAACTTTTCCATTTTCCTTGCAAGAGACCTTTATACTTCTGACAGCTCAGTGAACCTGTGTTTTATCCTCGAATAATGTTAATCTTGTCTGTTTATTTTTATGAGAACTGGGTGACAGTCTTTCTGGTGAATGGTTTCCATTTGATTTAACTGCTGCTAATCGACGGAAATTAGTTTCACATGACCTTCTCTCAGTACTCAGGAAATTATTTTTTTCTTCTTTTTTTTTACCCAGAGAGCATTGTCTGCGCACTGAACCACATGCCAGGTGATGAAGTAGAAGCCGAATCATTCAGGGTGTTCGCGCACGGCCTCCGCACAGTCCTAGAGCATGTTTCTCAAAAGCAGGATTTAAGGGTGAGCCATCGAACTGTACTTAATACAATCTGTACCAAATCTACGTCATGGAATTAAGTACAAAAAGCTTTTCAGGGTTTATCTGTGCAGTTATCTGGCTCAGACATTAATCCAGCTCTGTGAAACAGCGTCCTGGCTTATCACTTTGCAGGTAAATTTACAGCTTGAACAGGCTGAAGGAATATGCTGATCTCATGCCTTTACTGATGCAAAAGCACAGATCATCTGTTCCATCGGAACGTCCTGAATAAACCTTCAGGAGGGTCATACTCTGCCCTCCTCTCTCCATAGTCTGCTGTCCGAGTAGTTCAGTCGGATACGCATCCTAGCTGCTCCTCATAATTTCTCATTATTTTCATAAAGAATACAGTTTGAATTAATTATGAAATAATTACATACTTTTTAACATAAGAATTTTCAGCTGCGAGGCATTTCTCATCAAACCTACACGTATTTACGGCATCTCATACAGTAAATGATTAAAACACACAAACATTACGCATTGCCTTTATTGCATATGGTTTGTTTGCACAATGTTATCGCTGAAACGGTCTGGATGTGATTTGCTGTAAAAAAAAGCAAGTTGAATTTGTAAAAGATTATTGTTCAGCATTAACCACTTGAAGGTCTAAAGAGGATGGAAAACCTTGCACTAAAGAAAACAGCAACAGATTGGCTGTGGGAAGACAGAATTAACAAGCAAAGCTAAAAGTACACTCATTCTGAATTCATCCACTGATTTCACTCAAGAGCAATAACCTGACCGGCAGCCATATATTTATATGCAGGAGTAAACATATTCGGTTTCCGGAACCAACGTCGCAGTTTTGTTTTTTTTTTTTTGTTTCTTGTTGTTTTGATATTATGTACACAGTACTTTTATCCATAGTATTGATATGCTTATCAAGGTGATGGAAAATATGTGCTTCACTTATTCACTGCAGCACAATGCCACATCTATCAATCAAAGTTTGCAAGTATTGATCCATTTGGAGTAAACATTATGACATGAAATAAAATTCATTCACAATTACAATGAGCTGCTGGATCTTGTTCAGCAGACCCACATACTGGCCGTGCGCACCCCAGCTATGGTAGATAAAAAGCCAGAACTAGGGGTTTTCCAGTAAACTGCAGAAAAAAAATGATACAGTTCATTTTTTCCTCTTCTGGAATATAGTTTCACGTCTCAAGGCTGCACCTCCCCCTGCCCAGTGTCCCTCTCACTGCATGATGATATCAGGCTCGATGTTGAAGAGCAGGTCGTCGTTCCCGCGCCGTACCTCCAGCAGCAGGGAGGTCTCCTCTAACAGCGCCTCCTGCAGGTCGGTGGTGGTCATGAGTGCCCGGCCGTTCAGCTTCACGATAATGTCACCATCTCTGATGCCGCCTCTGCTCAGAAAGACAAGGTCTTCAGCTTCAGCAGGGGAATATTTCAGCTCATCTCTGCTTGAGTTCAGAAAGACTTAACAGGCGTCCAAAAATTTCTGTATGGTAGTGAGAATGAAGCAGTTCCTATTGGCACTCATTCTAGCATTAACGTCCACAAATAATGAGATAGTTTTCCTCCAGGGACAATTATAAAACAGTTAGTTGCAAAGGTTTGTGAATGAAGATCGCAACAGAAAATCCTGTGGGAGGCTAGGCTGTGCTGAGGGTTATTTTAGGATCTCAGGGCTTGTGTGTTGCACAGATCATTTACTCAGAAATAGCATATTTATCGTGTAGTAAAGTATAGTAGATTGAAGTCCTTGGTTGTTCCCAAATTAAAATCATAACCTGACTGTCTGGTCGTCGTGACTGCATGGGTGTAGCCCCCAAAAGGCCGCTTCTCCCCTTTTTTGCGCATTATTCGGCCAATACTATCGCCATGGCCACCAAAATTGATAGGTGTCATTACTGAAGTGTTACACATGTCCCTACCAAATAAAGTAATCGGTCAAAAATTAAAGCCTGTACAGCGCCCACAAAGGAAGTGTTTACGGATGCAGTGGCAGCGGAGACGACAAGCACGAATCCATAGTAGCCACCCGACTTCCTCCGGGGACTACAATAATTCTGTTTGTTTAATAGTGCTGCCGTTGATTTTGTCAATCTATGTAGGGTACCCACAGGAAGATGTATGTGAACACTGCAGACATGGTTACCATGTCTAGAGATAAAGTCCCAGTTTCTAATGCATTATGCAATTTCCTTAATATTCAAGAATAATAGTCGTAATCACCTTCTTTTAATTGAAAGGTAATTTGTGCAGAAGTTGTTTCCGTTTTGATGTGGAAGTTTACTTTTTGTGGCACGATCCACAAACCTCTACCCCTGATGGACATGACGAGAAATTGAAGAATAGGCCTGAATCAAAATTTGTTCATGCGCCCTTTCCAGATTTTATATTCTGATTGCACATGGTTAAAAAAAAAACACAGTCTAAAGATCTTTGCCTACAATTCATTTGACTCTCCATAACCCATGCCTCTACAGGGCATACAAAGATTTAATTGTTTCTTGAGTCAGAGACGAGAACAAACATAAATAAATAGCCCTGTGTATTGAAAGCTCTTTTCCTTGTAACAACACATAAGCAGTTGAATGACCCTCTTGAATAATAAAAAGGCGAGCGAGTCAGACTGGATTGTACGCACTTCTGTGCTGGGGAGTTTGGCACCACCTCGTGTACATAGATGCCACTGTTGACGTTGGGGAATTCTGGGTTCTGTTGCTTCAGTTCTTCCACCAGACTGTGAACGACAGGACAACGTGAGCAGCAGAATCTATTTAACAGCACTGCTTCATTGAGACATGGGCTACAAGCACCAGATTGTGGGATATGACCCCATTCATCTCATTTTGACATGACATTCAGAGAAACACCATTACTGTGTGGTCGTCACTGGTCGTCTGTATTCTGTATTTATCCTTTGAAAAGTAGTTTCTCTTGGAATATTTGTTCAAAATTCTCTTGCAGGACTCTAGAATGTCAGACACTCGCCTCAAGCAGCAAATGGCTGTATTGTTAGCATTTGACCATTCATGTAGGAATACTCCAATCATATTTGTTAACAGGACTGCATGTACGAGCCAGTAAATTAGTAGCTTTTAAATTAATCCTTTCTGGTAAAATTAAACTCACGCTTGTGTTATGGTGAGCATTCGGATTCCAATGAAGCGTTTCTTCATCGACCTTACTTCTGCAAGAAAAATACACGCACAGAATCAAAGTTTACAAATGACATCAATAACATCCATGATAGGATGAAAAATTAACGAACGGATATGAGCATAAAAATGTAACTTCTCTCCATATTGGGTGTTTTGAGTCAATATTTGAGTCCGAGCCCGAGGGGATGAAAGGGTAGTGTCGAATCTACAGATCTGCTGTCTGCGTGTCAAATCAGAATACTGTCAGCATGAAACATACTGTGTGCATGCCAAATCAGAATACTGTCAGCATGAAACATACTGTGTGCATGCCAAATCAGAATACTATCGGCATGAAACATACTGTGTGCATGCCAAATCAGAATACTGTCAGCATGAAACATACTGTGTGCATGCCAAATCAGAATACTGTCAGCATGAAACATACTGTGTGCATGCCAAATCAGAATACCGTCTGAACATAGCAACTATGAGAGTGCCACATGGTTCTCTTAGAAATACGCAGGCAAATAAGGGAGTGCCATATAGCATTCCTGGGAGGGAAAGGGTTAAAAGAAAAACCTTGGCTAGGGCAGTTTAAAACATTGGCCCCTTGCCTTTGGTTTGTTTATCGATAGATTCGTTGAGGAAGAGCGTAATTCTGTCCGAGGGAATGGCGAAGGATATCCCGGCCGCCACTTTCAATGTGTTAATCCCGATCACCTCTCCATCCTGAGAAAAATAATAATAATTCCTTCATCAAACTTACGCCTCACTCATAGGTTTGCTACATCAATGGCAAAAAAATAAACAAACTTATAGGAACTGACTATGGAAATAAAAATGTACAGACATGATGAAATGATTTCCTTACCAGATTTACTAGAGGTCCCCCGGAGTTCCCATACTGTTGAGTGGAAAAAGGACGGTAGTCATAAACAGAATTTATACAACTATTCTGTAAACTTGTGTGTGGGCCAAATCTTCATTAAAGCTGAAGTATTCATTGTCATTATGAAGAACAGGTGTTTTTTTAGTTTTCCCACCAAATAGCCGGTGTTATTAAGCTAATCTGCTGTAGATGTGAAATCCATACCTTCTGTGGATTTCACAAAACTTCAGACGTCTGTTTCACACAGGAAAACAGGAACAGATTTTGGCTGTAATTTACTATTTTGACCTTCTTTGATTTACAAATAAGTTGTTTAATTTACCGTTTTAGCGGAATATTTTGTCAAATTACCTAAATTATAAAAAGAGAAAAAAAAAACTGAACTATAGTCCAAGGGAGGTTCAGGAGGTAACACAGACAGAACAGTCTGTGCTGGACTCACAAGGAATGATACATGAGTTCTATTTTAAAAACGTAACTGAGTCAGGTAAATATTGCTCTAGTGATGGAATAACAGACCAAGGCCTGTTCTTAAAGCCACAGCAGGAAGTTACTTCTGGCATTCATGACATGCTCTGTGCAAGGTTGTCAGGTCTAAAATTATTCAAACCTGGGGATTGAGGAAAATGCTGGAAACGGTATCGCAAATACAAGCATCCCAATAATGCTGTCTACCTGGCTGGTCTTGTTTCTTTGAATGAATGCAAATTATTTGGAAACCAACGATGAAATCTACAGGAGTCAATCAGTAAAATTCCATCCACGTGGTTCTTCCGTAAATTAACTTAGCCAGCTGAGTTCGCTAATTAGTTCTGACAGAAGACTTCTTCATTAGCTAATCAGTGTGATTGTCACCAGCCACAGAGAAAGATATTTACTTGCCGACCCCAGTTTTTTCACCTCGGTGTTTAAGACCGGACATTCTAGTGGCCCACGCTCAGGGAGTTAGCTTGCAAGCGTGCAGCCGGGCTCACGTTTATGATGGCGTCGGTCTGGATGTAGTCCATGTCCGAATCGCGCAGTCCCAGCTCTTTTCCATCCCGCTGCGCAGTGCTGACGATCCCAGTCGTTACGGTGTTCTGCAGGGCAAAGGGGCTGCCGATGGCCACCACAAACTCCCCCGGCCGGAGGTCTGCAGAGTGGCCCAGCAGAATCACCTGCAGCTTTTTCTGGGGGGAGGGGGGGGTTAGACACATCAGCAGAGATTCGGCAGCACAGGGAGCAAGTCCCTCGCGGGAGCTTCATCGCATTACATCACAGCAGAGGTCACAAACTCCAGTTCTGAAGGGCAACAGCGTCCACTGCTTTTTGGAATTTCCATTCAGCAGATAGTTTTAGGCCTCCAAAACAAATTTCACCCACTCTTTAGCCAATCAGTGGCTAAAATGACTAGCTTTAGTGCAGGAACACGTAAGAAAAAGCAGCAGACATAGCAGTGCTTCAGGATTCGAGTTTATGGTGCCTGCATTACAGGTTTTTAGCTGATGCTTTTGTCCTAAGCTACATACTGTTCATTAGACTAAACAGGGGTCATTCCCCCACCACTTCTATGGCAAACATCCCCTGGGCTTTATGGTATAGGCTGCCGGCACACTTGATCTAGTATCGGTTGTAAGGAAGACACAACACTGAAATCTCTTCGTAAGGTCTCAGAGATTAAAATGTGAAAATAAGAACCAGTTTGCTTCCTGCTGTTTGTCTTAAAGTGAGCTCCATGTTCTCCTTGACTCATTTTGGGAGTCCTCCAAGGATTCTTCAACTTTCAGAGTTCCATTTTGATCTGGTCTCTGTTCTGTCATAACTGCATCCTCTAGCATTCATGGTGCAGTTCAATCCAAAGTGCTTATCATGAATCACTTTAAGCAAAAACAGCATAGAATAACACCTAAATCCAGCATCGCCAAAATACTTTGTGCCTATGCATGCTTCAAATGGTGCTTATTAGTTTCCCATATGAAGCATTATTCTACCTTCAGGATGCAATTGGAAAATATGTTCCCATAAGAACAAATATGTACCTTCACGGTATTTTAACTGACAGTGCACATGTGAGCAAGGAGACAGACAGATATCGGTCTACTCCTGGCCTACAGAAGAGCGTAAAGTCCCGGGAGACTTGTCTGTGACAGTAGTCAACTTCTGCCCTCTCTCTCCAGACTCCCGAGAGGCTTAAAATCTCACGACACGACAAAAACATTTTTCAGAACACTCTTAAATTCTTCCTTTCAGTGACTCGATGTCGAGGTTCTCTTTCCACAGTTCTAAATAGGTCAGTGTGTTGCAGGGCTGGTGAGGTGCATTCCTGCACTCGGACGCAAACTAGGCCACGGCCCAGTCGGGGCAGGAAACATCAGGAGGCAATTAACGCGGGAGCCAAGTCTAAACACGAAGAGGAAACAGCATCTTACAACACAAAGGTTTCTCGTTTATAATGGTGTGGCAAGGACCATGGCAGTAGCTTCACGGCGCCATCATTGATCTGAATCCATTTATAACATATGAGTTTTACATGAGAGTTTAGGAGTAATTTAAATCAATTCTGTGCTGTTGGGTCAGCAAATAAAATGCAGTGTATGGGATTCAGGAAGACTTGAGGAAGACTTGATCTGTGATTATTGTAGATACATTTTAGAATACATTTCAGAAAATAATTACTTTTTAATTTACAACCCCAATTCCGAAATAGTTGGGATGAAGTGTAAATTGTGAATAAAGTCAAAATGCAATGACTTTCAGATCACGTGCCGATATGTTATTTACAATACAACATAAATAAGATCTCAAATGTTGAAACTGAGACATTTTACACTTTTATCCACAAAATGAGCTTATTTCAAATTTTCTGGCTGCAACAGGTCCCATAAAAGTTGGGACACAGGCAAAAAAGGGCTGAAAAAGCAATTAATATATTAGAGAATCGGCTGAAAGAACATTTTGCAAGTAATTAAGTCAACTGGCATCAGGTGTGTAACATGATTGGCTACAAAAGGGATGTCTAAGAGAGGCTGAGTCTCTCAGAATTAAAGATGGCCAGAGGCTCTCCAACCTGTGAAGGCTTGCGTAAAAAAATTGTGGAATGCTTTAAAAACAATGTTCCTCAATGTCAACTTGCAAAGGCTTCGAAGGTCTCATCATCGACAGTGCATAACATCATCAAAAGATTCAGAGAAACTGGAAAAATCTCTGTTTTTGTAAGGGACAAGGCCGAAGACCTTTACTGGATGCCCGTGATCTTCGGGCCCTCAGATGCCACTGCATCACTCATCGGCATGATTCTGTCATTGATATTACTAAATGGACCCAGGAGTACTTCAAGAAACCACAGTCAGTAAACACAGTCTGTCGTGCCATCCAAAGATGCCACCTAAACTCTATCATGCAAAAAGGAAGCCATTGTTGAGCATGATCCAGAAGCGCCGCTGTGTTCTGTGGGCCAAGGCTCATTTAAAATGGACTATAGCTAAGTGTCCTGTG
Source organism: Gymnothorax reevesii (assembly GCA_029721435.1). NCBI lineage: Eukaryota > Metazoa > Chordata > Actinopteri > Anguilliformes > Muraenidae > Gymnothorax > Gymnothorax reevesii. The sequence goes on along the minus strand of CM056579.1, from coordinate 95,711,648 downwards.
GTCAGACGAGCACAACTTTGACATTCTTGTTGGAAATCATGGGCATTGTGTCCTCCGGGCTACAGAAGAGAAAGTCCACCCCTCCTGTTATCAGCGTTCAGTTCAAAAACCAGCATCTCTGATGGTATGGGGATGCATTAGTGCATATGGTGTGGGACACTTGCATGTTTTAAAAAGCACCATGAATGCCGAAAGGTATGTAAAGTTTTTAGAGCAACATATGGTCCCCTCCAGACGACATCCATTCCAGGAAAGGCCTTGTGTATTTCAGCAGGACAATGCAAAACCACATACTGCAGCTATTACAACAGCATGGCTTCGTAGTAGGAGTCCGTGTGCTGAACTGGCCTGGCTGCAGTCGTGATCTTTCATCGATTGAGAAAATTTGGCGCATAATTAAATGAAAAGTCCCTCAAAGGAGACCCAAAACTCTCCAGCAGCTGGAAGCCTGTTTTAAACGAGTGGGATCAAATTCCAACAGCTAAACTCAAGAAACTCCCCTCACTGCCCCCACTCTGTGTTTACAAGAGGAAGGGACGCTACACCATGGTAGACAGGCCCCTGTCCCAACTTTGTTGAGACCTGTAGTAGCCATCAAATTTGAAATGAGCTCATTTTGTGGATAGAATTGTAAAAATTTCTTAGTTTCAACATTTGCTATGTTATCTCTGTTCTATTGTGAATAAAATACTGGCTGGTGTGATTTGAAAGTCATTGCATTTTGAATTTATTCACAATTTACAGTTTGTCCCAACTATTTCAGAATCGGGGTTGTAACTCTGGTGAATTATTTGTGGGGGCCAGCTGAATGCATTTGAGTTTGGGGGGAGGTTCCACGATGAGAGACATAAATCACTGAACTGCAGGATCCATCTATGTGCCTTGGAACAGGAAACACTGAGCTGTTTTTTTAACAGCCTTTGTACCTTTACTCCACAACTTCCTTTGTTTTAAGCTCCACCCATCAGGAAGACGAGAATGAAAAGTCAGAAAAAGAAGTGATGATGGAGGATCAAAGAAAGGTGAATTGGGGAAATGTAACATCCTCACTCCTTCAAACGTCCTCTCAAACTGCCTTCAATTACAGTTATAAAAAGTGATAGATGTATGACAGATGTGAAGAGGTCAACTCATAGATCTATCATTAATACGAAACACCTGCCGGAAATAGCAATAAATACTTCCATAATGGAAGGACGTGAAGTTATTCTCTTCAAACCCTTATTCCTTTTTCCTAACTCATTGAATAGATTTGGATCTCCTTCAGTGGGACCTGAATTGATTTCCTGGTCAGGGACAAAGATCAAAAAGTGCAAAAGTCAGGAACTGGAATGAGCACCATAGACAACAAAATCTGACTAATTTGAAGCAGTGCAACATGGGAAGGATGAGGTCACAGTGGCTGGTCACATACCAGTGGCGTAGCCAGCGGTGGTGCTGAGACACGTCCCTTTTTGACTGCAGTTAGTAGTTCTCAATCATTTTCATTTATTGACGCTTTTTCCAAATATCGTAATTGGCAACCGAGGACATGTTTTCTCTCCATATGCGATCTAACAGTGATTAAATCAAGGGCCAAATTCAGTACAGTTGTGGAACAAGAGCAGAAAATTGGGTTGCACAAAACTTCCGTTTAAAACAATTATCAGTCCTGGCCTGTTCCTAATCGGGGAGAACAAGCAGCACCTGTTAAGTTTGGAGCGCTCTCGGAGTGAACCTTCTGTTAATCATGAAGATGACTGAGAACAGGTCAGGACTAATAATTGTTTTAAACGGAAGTTTTGTGCAACCCAATTCTCTGTTATTGTTCAGCAACTGTACGGAATTTAGCCCATGATTTAATCGTTGTTAGATCGCATATGGAGAGAAACAGTGTCTTCAGTTGCCAATTACGATCATTGGAAAACGCATAAATAAAAGGAAAATGATTGAGAGCTACTAATTGCAGTCAAAAAGGGACGTGTCTTAGCACCCCCGCTGGCTACGCCACTGTCACATACACAAAGGTGTACTTTGTGGTCCATACCCTCAACTGTGGGTTGATTTTAAAAGTGGCAATGTTTATATGCTCACCTGTGGGTTGATCTTAATGGTGGCGATGTCCGACTTCTTGTCGATGTCTTTAATGGTCGCCTCATGGACGTCTCCATTGTGCATTTGCACTTTGAGCTGCTGACGACCGGAGACTGGCGTAGTGCTGGACACAACATGCGCGTTGGTGACTATAAGGCCCGTCTCTGAGATGATGAACCCGGAACCACTGGACAGAGGAACGTTCCGGCCAAAGAGGGGATGCCTAACAACAAAATCACAATGAACAACTGAACACACATCACTTGATAACCCTCTGTAAATGAAATGATCATAACCAACTCATGGGCACTCGAGAACATGACAGATTTTTATCTGTTAAGTGTTCAGTCTATCGAGCTGAGAACAACATACATTCATGTGAACTGAAATCATGAAAGACAAGTAGCTCACACTTAAGTCATCATTTACAGTGAGGTCTATGTAGTCACCAACAGGACTCTAATTCCTACATGAATCACCTGAAAATACCCCGAAATAAAAGTGCAGACAGATTAATTTTAGGGTACATGCATCTATATCAAGTGAACCACGTAGGATCTACAGGCCTTAAAAAATTTGTCTCTGTCAGAATATTTTCAGACCTCAAAATATTTGATTTCAAGATGAATAGTTTTAAATCAATGCTACCCTGAGGCCTTAAATTTAACTCCCTGTTTGGCATGGAAATCAGACACTGTGAGCGTGTAATTATTCTTGATCGATATTTGACGTTAATTGCTGTGACACACTCTCGTAAAAGAATGGACAATGAAGTTAACCTTGTATAGTTCAGTTTTAAATTAATCAAGGCTCTAAGGTACAAAGAAGAGCTCTGCTTCATAAAGTAGGATGAGAAAGTTTTGCGAATGACCTCACTACGTGAAACCACTGACCCCATCAAATGTGGAAAGTGGGCTGAAATACAGATCTGTTCTGGGTGGTGCATCTATCCAGCTAACTCTGTAATCCTGCTTTGTGAAACAGGCCCCAGGCTATGGCTATGCCAGGATGAAATATAAATGCCAACCTGAGAAAGAGCTCAATGTGCACCACTGCAGGGGCAATCTTCTCCACCACATCAGCAATGAAGTTAAACTTGTACCTTGGACTGTTAGGGTGAGAAGGACCTATACTAGCAGAAAGAATTACACATGTTAATATACTCATGACTGTACAGTCTAGATTGACTAAAACAAGAAGCCTAGACAAAATGGTGTCAGTTCAAATGAAAATTCTCACTGTCAAGTTAACGAAATTCCGCACAGTATTAAGGTGAAAACCAAGCTACATTTTATTGAACAATTAAAGTTTCCTTGGACATCTAGATTCCCACCTAGGACAAGTTATTCTCCAAATATTGCCCGCACATATTGACAGTTAGTATAAGCATTGACAAAACACTCCAGTAACTTTCTCTTAGAAGGCTGACTTGCTTTAGCTCAGCGTATTGGACCAGCATTGCAATTAAGAGTCACAGAGCATAGCGCCTCATTAATCCTTTCAGAACATTATAAAACAGTTTTCATTGCCAGGGTGAAAACATCCATCATGTACAATTCCATTCCATAAGAAAATGTACAAGCTGTATGAACATTGTGGACGGATCATGTCCACACATACCAACAACTGCTTTTCCATACACTTTGTCAAGTAGTCTCTTCAAATTAAAGCCTTCATAAATTCTTCAACAAAAAGTTATTTTATCTCAAAATAGCCATTTTGATAAACATTGGTTTTCCTTGCCCTCTTAGGAAATGAGTGTTGGCTGCAGACCAAAAGAGGTGAATTAACTGCTGTTTCCATCATTCCAGCAAAGATCCTGCAGTAGTGGGGTGGCTATGCTAACCATTACCCCCAGAGATTGTTCTGGACAGTTTTGTGGTACAGCCTCATTCCCAAATTTGATAGTGTAACCATCCATGCTCGCTTAAAATGTGTCCATTGCTGTACTGGGCGGGGACAAATAACCTACCCACAAAGAAACAGTCATAGTCTGGCGCTGGTCTTTATTGAGAACAAGGGTGCTTAGGTAATCGTTTAGCGCCGACCTCATAGAGCGTCTTATGCTGGACGGCGCGTGGGTTGCCCGGCTACAATACCCACTTTACGTAAAACCACTTTCTCGCTCTGTGTGACTCAGTGGTCAGTAAATGCCTCCACCCAAAACCAGCTGGCCTTGTTTTTGGCAGTGCTTTCACACTGTTCTGTTGTTGAAAAGACAAACACAGACAGTCGCTACACCGCAGAAGTGGGCCATTAAAGTGGCAGCTTCATTCCAGCAGCACTGAGGAAATTAGCAGCTAACTGCTTTATCTCTGCTCATACCATAGAATTACCAAGCCTCTGTTTACACCACAGTCCTAGAGGTGAATTGATTCAGTCCTCAATATGCTTAAAACAAGCTTAGAGAATGCAAAGATGTGCTGTCTGAGGAATGGGCCTCATGACACTGAGCAAACTCTCTCCTTAGCGCAAAACTTAAGTGGCACTACTTTTCAAGTGAGTATTAAAGCACCACTTTGATTCAACTTACGAATATCCACAAATTAAAACTGCAAGTGTTTTTCCTTTTGTCATCGCAGAACACGCCCTGAGATCCACAGTGACCTTCCTCATTCCAGGAAAAGCTTTGAGTTGCTGAATCAGAAATTGGATGGCAACACCCATGACCCTGAGCACACAGACAGAGCGCTTCCAATTATTACATGCTTCAGCACTTAAAATTATTTAATATCATTGCATATTTTTAAAAGATTTGCACAGTATATTAAAATACATTCAGATGCCCATCAGAATGTATACAAAGAGGTCTGTCCCAATTTAGAAACTTGCTAATCCACTATAAACCCACGGTGACTTACAGACATAAAGACTGCTATTTTGTACTTAGGGAAATTTGAAGTTGTTTAAGTAATGGATTAAAAGACTCTTAAATCATGGCGCCAGATGGTATTCAAACTGGTCATTTATAAATATATGTTGAGTAAATTGAAATAACCATGCTGAAAATCCAGGCCCCTTGATTCTAAAATTAAACATGCAGAGAACACCAGTTACTTGGCAGCTGTATGTGTTCTTCCACAACACAGTGCAGTTTCAAATGTCTACATTATTGTATATAATATTCCAATATTATATACTTGACCAAACACTGTATAATCTTGGCAGGAATGATGGAAAAAGGAACCGACGGAAACCTGAACCTGCATATAAACTTTACGGGAAACGATAATGATAACTTTGCTTTGAAAGTAATAAGTGGATATTGAACTGCCAAATACTGAGAGAGCTTTGGGATTACAAATGACTGGGTTTACCATTTCCATCATGCTGCATATTTACCAGCTTCGCGCTGAGTTGGCTACTTGAACTGATGTAATGGGCAAATCTGAAGTCGTCCGCGAGCACTCGGCTCATAGGGGTGAACCCAGAGGCTCGACCGCTGATTCGTGTGACCGGAGTTTTAGTTAATACTCGTGAGACTTCCAAGAATTTCCTTCTCAATTGCGGGAGAAAAATCGGCGGTTCAGTCCTCTTATCTGACATTTCCTCTCTTGCGTCCTCGAGGGCGCACCAGATCTCTTCATCGTTTTGTATTTGTTGCTTCGCCCCTCTCCCTCTTTTGCGCATCTCTTTATGGTGGAATGCTACAGTAGTATTCTCCTTCTTGCTCATAGCTAAAGGAGAAAGCTTAAAGGGGAGTTTCAATTAAGTTAATGGTCATGAAGTCAGCCTACTAACATCTCATTTTGACAATTTTGACTAAAAACAAACGATGAAAAGGAGCAACTTCTTAGTCTCAGCATGCGGGTCCGAGAGATTGTTATCATATAGATGAAACTGCTAATGCAGTTGCTGCTGGAGGCTAGTCTTTGAGATAAGAATTACTGCTTATTACGGAAAATTGTGGCCCGGTAGGGGTTAACCGCAATTGGCCTTCACGGAGTAAAGCACTCCACATTCTGAGTGATTTCACAGTTACAGAACATGTGTTTTCATTTAGAAAAGTACAGTGGATACAATCACATGCTGGCCAATGAAAAACATTCGTCTCACACATTAACATTTACAGGTCAGCACAAACAAAACTGAAAAATGACTTTTTATGAATACATTTACAAAGTCTACATGCTAGCACGCACTTGTATTTGCTCTGTTATCTTTATGAGGCATTAGCACTGTCAGTGTAAGTAATCTTCGGTAATAACTTTTAACACATTCCTTAAGCCATGGTAACAAGGATTTCCATTATTATTGTATTATGCACTATGTAATGCACCATATGACTGAAAGTACAATATATGGACACTCCTGGTTTTGAAGATGTTTTTTGTGGTTCTGACCAGACCTCTTAGTTCCACTGCAAGGGAATCTGAGGCCTTATTTATAAAAATGTGTGTGATTGTCATACCCAAATAATACATAAGCGCAATAAATAAATTTTAAAAATGGCATTTAGAAGAAAATAACAATTTATAAACCTAAGGGTAAAATAAACTGAAAGCAATTTTACTTTATTTAATCAGGATGAACAAGGAATGCATTGACATTGTGCATAATGTTAATAACGTCTCTTTTTTAATGTCAAGTTTGTTTTTATATATCAGAAATATGCAAATAACGTCTTTTTGTGCCTATACGCACCGTTTATATATGAGGCCCCTGACACTGTGGCATACAATAACATTCCAGATGATTCTGTGTTTACATTAGTTTGGAGAAGGCACTTTCCTGTTTCAGCGTGAGAATGCTCCCATGCTCACAATGAGGTCCATACTTGGTTTGTTGACATAGGAGTAAGACAACTTGACTGGACTTTGCAGAGCCCTGACCCCATGAAACACTGTTAAGATCAGCTGGAAAGTATATTTTTTGCCAGGCTTAACTGCACAACCTCACATAAGCTTTTCTGACAAGACTGGAGGCAAATCTCAGGCCCATAGTTCAAACATCATGTAAAAAACCCACCTCAGAGACATTGGTCCCCCCTTGCTGCTATCAATCATATGATAGTGTCTATGATAGCCATGGTGGGAGATTTTAGATAAGATCCCGTCCCATACTTTGGACAATGTATTTCAGGTAAATTTTAAACTGTATTATATTACAGTTTGAGAACAGTTTCATAGCCACATTAGTACTGAACATACAACCGTATAAAAAGCTCTATTGTGATTCACTTTAAATTCACTGTGCTTCAGTTACATTTCAGTGTAGGTTTGAAAGAGCAGAAGCAGGGTATTAATTTCAGGGGCAGTAAAAATTACAGCAGCATACAGGAAAGTAACTATGCGCCAATCTTTCATTGAGCGTTTACCATCATGTGAATAGCCGACGACTGAATCGAATATTGACGGGTCCGTTATGGTATGAGCCCAACAGCAGTGAAAAAGAAATGACTTACCTGCGGAGGGCTCACACGCTCCTTTCTGCACCTGGGTGATGGACGGCAGACCTTGTTGTAGCGACTTCCGGCTCGCCGCCTTCAGCTGACAGACATTGCCATATGTGTTCCCATCGCTGCCGCAGACCTTATAAGTCATCTTGCACTGGCAGACACCTTTTGACAGTCGCTTGCCGGCCGGATGCTTGCACTCGAGTCCGTCACCACACGGCAAGTCATCCTTGCGCCCGCACGCGTCTCCCTCGCCATTTGCGCAGACCAAGCAGCAGTTGCAGCGGTCTGGGACGTATCCGCTCGGACAACTGGGACTAGGACATCTACTTACGTCACAGCGCTCCGGGCATTTCGGTCTGGGCTCGGCTCCGATGCAATGTCGAACAGAAATCAAAACGGCAGCCGCCAAAAATAACTGCATCGTGTTGCTTACCCTTGGTTTGCAGAGAGAAGAGTTTAAGCCGTTTCTAATCGTCACGAAAGTGCAGACAATTGTGTCTTCACATACAAAGCATGCTCCTACTAAAAAAGTCTCAGTTGGGTTTGATTGGCTATAGGTGCAACTCTACAGTAGATGCATAGTTTGGCATATGCATTCCCACAAAATATGCAAAAAATTATGTCAGTAAACAGTAAATTTTCACACAGACAGCGGAAAGTTAAATAGTTTCACACATTCCCCAGACAAAAACAATAAATAAAGCATATAATTCCCCACGGATGCATTGCGAGATACTTCTTAAAACTGGCCGGTATCCGTTTCAGTGCGTGTGGTAGTCTGCCGAGCGCTAGCGGTCTTTGGAGACTGAAAGCAATCAAGAAAGTGCCCACGACGGTACAGATCCGTCCTGTCCTCTCGGCCATCTGAAGTTCATTGGTGGATCGGATTCTGGATCTGCCTCCTCTGTTGTCATCACTCGTTCTTGCACAGGGAAAAGTTCAATACTCTTCACACAAAAGAATGACATCAGTGCAGAGCATTCAGCAAAAAGTACGATGCCCAGATAATTACTTATAGCAGCGAAGGCACCCTCATCCCAATATGATTGATTGAACATTACTGGAATTATACAGAGCACACAAAACGTATTTAACCGACCTAATAGCACGCGATAAAATATTTCCGTTCCTGGAAAACAGTTTTTAAAACCCCCAAACGAATTTGTTTTTGATTCGTTTCAATCTGTCACAGTAGATCTTAAATTGCCGAAGCTGACAGCGTGAACTAACAGGAAAAAGTCCCTCTGAATTAGAAGCGGCAAAATGTTGAGACGTGAAAATGTGTTTATTTTGCCAGAGGTGAGGGGTTTCAGCCAAGTAGGCGGAGCAATTCAGTGGAAATAACATTACTAAATGTATTCGAGTACACGTCAATCACAGCCTCTGCATTCGAAGCGGATTCATAGCAGCTTGAGCGGCTCTTTTAATGAGCGATTTAGACGTTCTTGCATTCCACCGATGATTATGAGACTTAATAATGGAAAATCTTCATTACACGTCGGTGAAATCCACCAAAATACATTGCATTTCATCACCTTGATTTTAGTCACCAATCAATGCCCGAAGTACTTTGGTAAAAGGGACCATTCTACTTTTAATTAGTTTTATTCCAACTTAATTATGCTCACATGTATAATTTCTCTTCCCATTTAGGCCTACTGTGTAATTTCCGGAATTCCACTAGGTTCCTTAAATCTATGCGGCCAGGTCATTGTTACTGGGGCTAAGTTAAGAATGTAAATGAGGATAGCAGATCTCTGCGCACATACGTGCATTTTTCCTTTTTGACATTGGCTGCAGAAGGATAGCGTTAATCAGTCAGACAAGGACGGAAGTTTACATGTAATCATGCTCATAGCTTACACAAAGACACGCTTGCATACACACACACGCGCGCGCGCAAACTGTTCAGTCTCAAAACCCGAATTTGCAAATGAATTTCGTTTAAACTTTTTTCGGTCTCTTACTCCTTTGACCCCATCCATCGAGTCGAATGGAAATAATTTAGCAGCTTCACTCCACTGTCTCAGTAGATATTTATTGATTTGGAAAATGCATTTAAAATCGGCCATTGTAGTTGATAACCTTGGACCCTCTTCGTTCATGCTTGCATGTGCAGACTAGCAACCAATTTCAGAGAAATATTGCCCCCTACAGGATACTTAGTCCTAGCACATATAGTGCGTCTGTACACATTTCTCTCCACGGAGAATAACGTTTCACAGAGGCTTGTTCTCAGTGATCCCCTCTTACCATACCATCGTCGTGTGGCATGCTGAACACTTGGGAGTTTGAAAGCTACTTTGATGATCCGTATCATTTGCAGCTCCCGCTTCTGAGAAATCTGTCCGTGCAAATTCTATTCCTACTGGTCCTACTTATAAACTATTTTGAGCTAAAGATTTGACAGTGAAAGTGCAAGCATTAAAAAAATTCTATCTAGATTTTTGGTAATCTGTCAGAGATCATTTTAAAATACAAAATGAAAAAAATCATAAAAATCTTTTGCTGAATCTTGACATAGCATGAGCTGTTACAGTAGCCTATGCTCTTACCAAACATTCTCTAAACAAAGGATGTACTAGTGTTGATAATGAAAGAGGAATGATAAAATCACTCACACATTGGCACCAATTTAGTGTTTCTTAAAAGCTAAATGCTTAAGCACAGGAATAGGTACAAAAGTTTTCTATTCAAACATTTCATTCAAAACAGTGGTAATCTCAACTTTATAAAAGCTTGCCAAATGAAATGTAAAACAAAAAAATTCTCAGTGCTTGTCGTCAGTTTGTAAAATCCTGTCAATAGACAGGCAGGGAAAACCACTCAGCTGGCCATGGTCTCTAATGTAACATTCACAGAGCATACTTTTGGTCACTAGCTATCAACGTGACAATTAAAAACACATATGCAGCACATGATTCTAATTTGCACTTATTCCCTGAAAAGTAAAGACTGCTTTAATTCAGCCATCATAAAAATGCATAATTAGATGTTTTTCTGGCAAGTGATCTAATCCTCACGAAAATGGCCGCCAATGAGGCCCAAAAGCTAGATGTGTTAAATCTGCGGATCAGAAACAGACAGTCCTGCAAATTTTTTTGTAACAATCAAATACAGCTCAAGAATGCCAACAGTGTAGTCTCCATGCCATTTGGTCATGCCATGGCTTATTGATGAATTTAACCTTGTCTGATCTGTTATGCAGCTGCCTCAGTAATCATATTCTATCCATTTGCTGTACTTTGTTCTGGACAAAAGCTTCCGCTTAAGAAAAGTAGTGTAAAGTAATGTAATGCAATTTGCTTGCACCCATCATGAAGCCAGCCACGACATTTCACTGATTAGTCCCACCTCCCCACTGAATGACTGAACTGGTTAGCAAAGGTGATCGGAACAAAAAAATCCTGGGGAGGACTTCTCTGCCGTCGCGGCGCACGTGAAGACGTTTCCACAGCTACGGTGCAGCGGACTTGTAGTGGGCAGTGCTGTGGAAGCTCTGCTCCGCAGACAGGTTTATCCGTCGCACGTTGAGCTCGGTGGCGAAGGCCCGTGCCCTCTGATAGAAGAACAGCGAGAGCTCGCGATCCAGGAGGAAGTTGTGGTAGATGGTGGCCAGTGAGGTGCAGAGCTTCAGCTGGGACCTCTTATTCCCCAGGTCCATCGCTGCAGCCAGGGCCAGGTGATAATACCCTGCTGCGTCATAAGGGTCCTGCACAGAGACGAGGTGGAGGAGAGGGTGAGTGACCCTGTACCAGGGGGTCCAGTCCTCTCTGAAAAGGGCTGGTGTAAGTGCAGATGTTGGCATGAACCCAGGTGTATGACAAGTCCTGTCGCAACTAATTAACCAATCAAGGTTTTCAAGACTATTATACACTGCCTGGCCAGAAAAAAAAAGTCGCACACTCAAATATACTCAGCAACAAAAGTTTCTGTGACACCATTTATGTGTATGTTATAAATGACACGCAAAGATCTCAATGCAATCAATATGTTTATTTAACAGGAGAAACACTGACTTTTCAGTGCCAACGTCACTCAAAACGAAAAATGTCATTTTCATGCGTCATGAAGCACTTGTCTGACGTCTAACCAATTGTGACCTTCACACTTCAATACCGGGTGTGACTTCCTCGTGCCATGATACAAGCAACGCATCTCCGGCGCAAGGACCGAATCAGATGTGCCAGAAATTGCTGTGGGATGTCATTCCAAATCTGACGTAGACGTTGTCGCAATTCCTGGAGTGTAGCTGGCGGGTTATCCAACCGCCGCAAACGTCGATCCATCTCGTCCCAAAGATGCTCGATTGGGGACATGTCTGGGGATCTGGCTGGCCATGGGAGGACATTGACATGTTGTTGCATCAGATACTGCTGTACAATCCTTGCAACGTGTGGTCTGGCATTATCATGTTGCAGCGTTATTCCGGGACCATGTTGCATCAAAAATGGTACCACCAATGGCCGTAGCACTTCATCGCGATATCTTTGACCTGTCAGATTTCCATCAATAACAAGCAAATCTGTTCTGTTTCTAGCCGTGATCCCTCCCCAAATCATGACACTACCACCTCCAAAACGATCAAATTCCTGAACACAGTTGTTGGCATAACGTTCTCCACGTCGACGGTATACACGTAAACGACCATCACATCGGTTAAGCATGAATCTTGATTCATCAGTGAAGAGTACAAGATCCCACTGACGTTGGATCCACCGTCGATGTTGTTGTGCCCACTGTAGACGCAGTCGTCGGTGTTGTACTGTGAGTATTGGACGTCTTGCTGGCCGACGTGGGACAATGCCAAAATGACGGAGACGGCGACGGTTTGTCTGTGCAGACAGTCGCCTCAAACCAGGTATCGTTCTTGCAGTTATGGTTGCAGGTTGGAATCGATTTCGGAGATGGGTTGTTCGAATCCAGTTGTCCTGTCTGGGAGTGGTTACTCGTGGACGGCCGCTGCGAGGATGGTCTCTGACATGTCTTGTCTGCTGATGACGCTGCCATAAGTTCCAAATGGTGTTTCAGAGGACATTCAGGCGATGAGCAACTTCCCTCTGCGAGGTTCCGGATTCAATCATCCCAATGGCCCTCCACCGATCATTTTCAGACAGTCTTGGCATTTAGAGGGTAGAGTTCCTGATCCGAAATGGCTGTGTTTTCGATAAGTGATGCTTCCGTCGTTCATCAGGCACAATGTGAACATTCCAAAAATTCTCCTCTTTTATTGCCATCCACAAGCATGATTTACGCACATTTTCACGTGCAAAGTCATTTTCTCGCATTTTCATGATTTCCATTTCAATGTTGTGTTTACGTGTACTGTTTCAGTCTGATATCACCATGTATGACAATTTAATAATTGCGTTATGAAAAATAATTAACAATATTGGTGTCACAGAAACTTTTGTTGCTGAGTATATTTAGTTGGAACCCCTGTAGCTTTGATTACAGTGCATATTCGGCTTGTCAATGTTTTGACAACTATATGCAATGCCAGAACATTTATTTTCAATCAGAAATGCCATGATTTTTGTCCAAGATCTTGTCTTCTCGGCATAATGGTTGAACCAATGGTTGAATGGTGGTCTTGAGTACATCCCAATAACTTTTATTATGTTCAAGGTCAGGACTTTGTGGTGGAAAATTTGTTTGTGAAAATGATTCCTCCTGCTTGGTTTTGTCATTCATGGTTTTCTTAGCTAAATACAGGCCAATGACTTGCCTGTTCTGAAATACTGTAACATCTTTTCCATCATCAGGGAATGTGTTTTCCGACATGATTTTGTAAGAAATGAATAGTGACGCACTTCATCAGTCAGGGTTAAAATGATTATTGCCATCTGAAACATATTAATAACCGCAATAATGATCCAATTTTAGAATTTGTTCATTAACTTCCAAACGGTAACTTTTTTTTCGGCCGGGCAGTGCAGGTAGAATCAGGCATCATACTGCTGAGGTAAAACAAGCACCTACACTCACACTGGTAGTATGCAAAAAAGACTGAACACCCCTGCCCTTCACCATTGACCCTATCCTGCTGTAACAAGCTTACATGCCCTACACTGTTATTTTCAAGAAGATAAGTTCAGGGTTGTAGTCAGGAAGTCCATTTCTATTTTATTTATGTCTCACTTATCTGTTTATAAATCTCTTAATCTTCCCTGATCTTTCCACTCTTTCAAATCCTTTAATGCTTTGAGATTGGACACACAATGAAAAGGATGTCTCATTATGATGATGATGATGTTATTGTTATCATCACTACTGTCATTCATTTTAAGAATGTTAGTGAAATAAAAAATTAAAACACAATTTTAACATCAAGTGACAGGATTGTGAAAATTGGTAGAGTATTTGCTGATGCAGTGACATCTACTTTCCTCCCCCTTCAGTTGTAAACAGATGTCTGTGATGCAACGAGAGCACCAACGACATGCCCTGCACTGGGCTGAATCTCTGTTGCACCTTGAGGTCGTAGAAGATGATGTCGCCGAGCGTCTGGTAGACCCTGACGTAGTACAGTGTCTCCTCGTCGAACTGGAGGGGGGAGGGACAGAGGGATAGGGCCTTCAGGAAGTAGTGTTCGGCCAGCTCGAACTGTCCCAGGCAGTGGTATACCGTGGCTAGTCTGTGGAAGGCTACGCGCTCATTCAAGAGGTCACCTAGACACCGGACCCAAAACAGAAGACTGGTTACCTTTTGCCGGAGGTGTAAGAAAGTATTCAGGCTCAGAGAATAAAAGTTCAACACAGAATATTTGTTCCAACCGCAGAGCTTAAGAAAACACTAGAGTGGACAACGTCATTCGCTGAACCAAGCAGCAAACATGAGATGCATCCGCCATCTTGTGTAAGGAATCGGCAGGGGAATTGCGCAATCAAACAATGTATATGTGCATATGCGACTGGATAAAATCAAATTAAAAACACTGAATTTCTTTCACAGTAAAAATATTATGCATGATAAGTGATAAATCTGTTAATTGTAGTATTATCAGCGTCAAGTTCACTTTCATGTCTATTTTTCACATATACTCAAATACAAACTTCACCTAGGTTAATATTCCCTTAGAATCTTACTTCATGTAAAAATGATGAACATACTCTCTGTATTCCAACTCTATACTACCTTGGTTGAAGGGCTCTCACAGTTCCGCACAGTACACTATCCCTCAGTGAGATGGCGGACAGGAATCTCACCAAAACTGGTCTCGTGTCCACTCCAGTGTTTTCTTTAGCTCTGTGGTTTCAACCATCTGGATTTCTCATTAGCACTATTTTCTCAGCCAGAAGGTGGAACAAATTAGCAGGCTGGTTCATGGGGAGAAAATAAAATGGCTGTATTTTGATATGTGTCCCTCTGGACATTACACCTCTGCCTTGCAGTCTATTAAAGCTTCATGGCTTCCATCGAATATAAGTGACCTCAAATAACTCAGCCAGAGGTGAAGATTGAGAATCTCCATCAACCACCTGACATTATTATTTAATTTTTGTGAACAGTTACACATTCTGTCATTTGATGGAACTGTTATTATACTTTACTTCATGAGTGATTGCTGTCACTCCATGATGGATCCCTGTACGTTCATTGACATATACACAGTAATCTGGCGAGAGCTGACCCCCAGTTCCATAAGTTTTGTTATGATCTTTTAAACCCTTACAATATTAGCTCAAAAAGTGTGATTAGAATGTTCTTGACTAAAGATTGAAAAGGCTAATGTAACTACAATGTACAGCATCCTCAATTATTATTGGCACCCCTGGTTAAGATGTGTTAAAAGCCTTAAAATACTGTAAATTCAGTTTTTATTACAGAAGCATACTCTCACACTGAAAATTGTAGAAAGATGTAACCTTCAACTGAAGTGAATTTTAAGGGAAAGAAAATCCCTAAGAGATATTTTTCATAAAATCACCTGTTCCACAGTTATTGGCGCCCCTAACAATTCCTAGGAAATAAATGTATTTGAAGTATTTCTGTCATTTCTACAGTGGTTTACAAAGTTGATCAGAATATCTAGGAACATTTAATTAGTAATTCATCACTTCCTGTTTCCCTGGGGTATAAATACGACGTGACACAGAGGACATTTCTCTTATCCACTCTTCAACATGGGAAAGACAAAGGAACACACCATTCAAGGAAGGCAGATGTGTGTCGACCTTCACAAGTCAGGCAATGGCTACAAGAAAATAGCCACTCCCCTGCACCTGCCCATATCTACTGTCAGAGGAATCATTAAGAAGTTTAAAACAACTGGAACAGTGGTAAACGAGCCTGGACAAGGACGCAAGGCTATTTTGCCACCACGCACAGTGAGGAGGATGGTAAGGGAAATAAAAAGTTCTCCAAAGTTCACTGTTAAAGAATTGCAATAAATGGTAGCATCTCGGGGTCATAAAGTCTCCAAAACAACCACCAGGCGCTATCTACATGCAAACAAGCTGTTTGGGAGGCATGCACGGAAAAAACCTTTTCTCATTCACAATCATAGACGCAAACGTCTCACTAAGCGGTACTGGGACTTCAACTGGGACCGTGTGCTTTGGTCAGATGAGACCAAGATAGAGCTTTTTGGCAACAAACACTCTAAGCGGGTCTGGCAGAACACAAAAGATGAGTATGCAGAAAAGCAGCTCATGCCCACTGTGAAGTATGGAGGAGGATCGGTCATGCTGTGGGCCAGTTTCTCTTCCAGAGGACCTGGGAACCTTGTTAGGTTGCATGGCATCATGAATGCTTTAAAATACCAGGACATTTTAAATCAAAATCTGGTGGCCTCTGCCCGAAAGCTGAAGACAGGCCGTCACTGGGTCTTTCAGCAAGATAATGACCCTAAACATGCGGCCAAATCTACACAGAAATTGTTCACCAGACACAGAATCAAGCTCCTCTCATGGCCATCTCAGTCCCCAGACCTCAACCCCATTGAAAACCTGTGGAGTGAGCTGAAGAGGAGAGTGGACCCAGGTCGCTGGATGATTTAGAGAGATTCTCAAAAGAGGAATGTTCGAAGATCCCTCTTTCTGTATTCTCCCATCTTGCGAAACATTATAGGAGAAGATTAGGTGCTGTTTTGTTGGCAAAAGGGGGTTATACAAAGTATTAACATCAGGGTGCTACTAATTGTGGCACTCATGATTTGATGTAAAAAAAATTATTTCTTAATGTGGGATTTTTTTTTCCACCTGAATAAATGCATTCAATTAAATGTTGAATTTTCCTCTTTTTCATTGTGGTCCTGCATTATTTAGAACAAAACTGAATTTATTAGAAGCTAAAGAACACATCTCAACCATGTATGCCAATAATTATGGAGGGCGCTGTACCCAAAACAATGGACTTCTAGAACACTGGCCCTTGACTTGGAATAAATATGCTCCAAAAAACCCTTCTCCTCAGCATGTTGAAACGGAAGGTTGCGAGCGTACCCAATCGGGCGCTGATGTCGAGTGCAGCCTGCGCAAACTCCAGCGCCTCCCCGTACAGCTTGAGCTGCATCAGCAGTTCTGCCAGCTTATTGGACAGTCTCAGCTGGGATCTCACATCACTGGTCCTCATGGCGATGGGAAAGGCTCTGTCCTGAAACACGCGGCATGGCACAGAGCTGCTCAGCAGCATACTCTAGCACTTAAAGTCCCCCATGAAGTCCATCCATCATCAACAATGGTGGACCACCCAGTTTCAGAATGTAGAGGTCCTTCCCACAACTGAGTTCAGACTAACTGGATTTGCTAGCATGACTGTTTTCAGCCAGACTGTATATGTTTAATTAGCGTGGCTTAAGTATGTAGCTTAAGCGAAAATTCAAGCAGGAAGACTATACTGCACAAGCCTCTATGCTTCAAGCACTGATCTTGGCTGGTCCTTTAATTACACTGGTTAACGTACTCACCAATCAGAGTTCGACACAGCACCGCTGGACCAATCAGCTGCTTGCTGTCAAATTTTAAAAGTTCCCTCTCTCCCTGCAGTGTTCAGCTGTCAACCTGTTTGATGCGCTCCGCGACCCTCCTCCACCCCAAACACCATCCTCAAAGAACGCCCAGACTTTCCAGTCAGCTCTTCAATCAAGGCGGCTCTCAGGGATTATCTCAGCAGCCGTCCTCACCATCACCACCACCAGTGTTTAGATCCCGGGGGGATAATTTTCATCTCATAAACAGCATATAATCTTTAGAGTCACTAATGTCATTTATTTATTTAATGCCTGGGTCTAACAGCCAAAGATCATGTCTAACCGCAAAGATCATGTCTATGTGTTTTAATAAATCATTGTTAAATTTTCAAATCATTATATTATTTTAGTCTTTCCTGATTGAAATAAGGCAGGACTTGAACTTTCTGTCTGTCCAGCTCTTCATTATCAAGGAAAAGTCTGTAGTAAGTTCAAGCATCCAGACTAAAGGCCCAAGTGTGGTTTGTGGAACCATTTTTTTTGAAGTGGATCACCTCTGGGATGGCTAAAGCAAGTGCAGAAAGAAGTTGCCGGGAAATGGCAATCCTGGCCATAAAACCCAGCTGGGGCTCAGTACTGGTTTTAGATGCATTTCATGCCATTTTTCCATTGTTGCAGGTCAAACTAGGTCCTGTGGCTAGTCTAATCCAGCAAAAACTTGGTGAAGCAGCAAAAATATAGCCTAGGCTGATATATAAGATTGAAATTTCATCAGGGACTTTGTGAATAAATTCTATATTTATACAAGGTTACTGGCAGATAGAAAGTGCAGGAATCAGAAAGTATAAGCCCAGCCATTCTATTGTTCCAGCCCTGAACTCAGCCAGCTGAGTTGGACGGGGTCTACTTCTTGGATGAAGCACTGAGCTTTAAAAATATCCAAGTGGTTGGAGCAAAATGCTAAGGCGGAATTTTACATTCTGAACCGGGATTTTCTACTAGTGGTTATTTGCTCATGTCTGCAGAACTACACAACCAGTTTATGAAGACGATAACAGTATCACAGGCTCACAGGTTTCAGGACATTTTGGAAAAGGTTTAGCGATCCTGCATAACACCTACCCTGTAGAAGGACACTGCCTTTTCTCTCTCACAGTCGCTATTAAAGAAGATGTCCCCAGCAGCCTCAAACAACTCCAGGGCGAAGGAAGTATCTCCAGTGCTCAAACCAGAGTCTTGCGCAACCTGTGACCAGACCAGTGTTCTCAGTGTACGCAATGAAAATTTAGCATTTCTCAAGGAAAATTCTTCAACTGCTCTGATGATGATTTATAGATTGGTGTTTCCACACTGAAATACTTATAAAGAAAAGATCTGGGCCAAAAAAAACTGTGAAATAGTCTTCATAATGATATGTATTTGTATTTTTAATCATCTTATGACAGAGGATTCAGACCCCTGCTTCTGAAGATTTATCAGCCCATAAATTTTCATTTCAGCTCCATTCTGGCATAATGGATTTGAAAATTTGCAGCATGATGAGATTTCTGGCTGCTCAGCAATATTTGCTTTACAGGGCTTAACTCTAACTCTTAACTCTAACCATACAGGACAGCCCTGCTTTAGCTGTAGAATGAGGTCTGCTTTGTTAGGGTCAAAGTAAAACCTACAGGATGGTAGATCTCCAGGAAAAGGGGTGGGCTGCTCTGCTTTAGATGTTGAATGAGGTTTGTTTTGTTACGGAAACCCAACACGACAATTCCCCTTGAACAGTGGTAGGGATTCCTAGCTTTAAATTGTTGAAGTTTAACATTATTAGGCCCGTGTCAGATAAACACACAGTGAAGACATGCAGCAAGAAGCCCCCAGAGGATGAACCTGTATATAGAGATCCACCAGCTCATTCTGCCCAAGGATATGATAGATTTTTCCCGCCTGCAACCAGGCATAAGCCTCCTTCTCTTTCTCCCGAAGGTCGATGAAAATGCCCAAGCTGCGCTTGGTGTAGTCCAAAGCTGACCAGTACGCCCTGGAGAGGGAAGGAAGGAAGGAGATGCAGGCTTCTTAAAAAGTTCAAAGGTCAAGAGTGACTCACACTGACACATCAAGTTTTATTGTTATTCCATGGCTTCCTAAGATGAGCAAGGTTTTGTAATAAAATGCACATGGCACTTCGTTTCAGATCACAAGCAGTATTCAAAGCTATTTTCCCTTTCATTTACATTTAATTGTCAAGGTAGGTCAACTCAGAGCTCAATTCTGAAAAATATTTATTTATTCTTCTTAAAAATGTGGTGTCTCCAATCCCGCCTGAATCTGGAATGTCGAATCATCAAACTATATCCTGGCACGCTCATGTAAGCTCCAGGCTGCCTGCTTGGAAGAGCGGTGACAGTTTGCGGTTCCCCTACAGAGATTCACAAAACCCATGTAAACTGCTGCTTCCTTTTTTTGACACCAAGGAGACCTTTACATTTCTGGATCAGGATTTTCCATCGCTGCCCACCTCTCAGTTCCCAAACTCAGATACAGCTGGCTGATGGTCTGCAGAATCTCCCCTTCCCGGCTCTTATCTCCAGTCTTGCGAACCAGGGTGAGCTGGTGTTCGCTGTAGATGATGCACTGGGCTTCATCGGGGAAAACGGACCGGTACAGCTCACACAGACGATGAGTAGCCTGAAGTTGGCCTGCGGGACAAAGTGTCATAATCCCAGATACGACCCCAGAATACATTAAAACTTAATGCTGTCAGATCAAAAATATACTATAGAAATTCTCTTGAATGAATATTCTATGTCACATACACTACTGGTAAATGGAAAACTTTGGAACTTAAAAAAAATCCAAATAAACAACTCCTCAGAGTTTAAACAACTATAACATATCGCATCAATTCATCTGTTAAACAGTCATCCCCTCAAATTTACTAGCTATAACTTATGGTGCAGAATTGTCAATAAAAAACAGTTCTAAAAAACACCAAAAATAAAAAAATTGCAATCCAAATGTGCAATTTTTTACAGATGATTTTTCACCTCAAATGCACATTTTTCCCAACACGATCACATTCCAAGAGCCAAATTGGAAAGGAAATAAACACAGGGGAGAGGGGAAAATCCTCAATGTTTCCAAAAGCAACTAATTGGCAGCAGAGCGCCGCTGACACCCAAGCATCAGGTGACCTTGCTCATGAGGGCCAGCAGTTGGACTAAATACTCAAGAATATTGTGTCAGCTGCTGATCCAGAGAACCAGCGTCTTCAGCACTTTATATGCAGTACAGGACCAGATATAACCCTGTTACACATAGAAGAGTTCTTGTGCAAAGATAGCATTTTCAGTGCTTCATATATGGTACAGTGCCATAATGTACATCATTCTGTTACGCAAACGCAACAGCGATTATGCTCAAATAACATTCTTAGTACCTTATATGCCGAACAGTACCATACCGCTCATAACCCTGTCACACACGGGACAGTTATCGTGCTCAGGTTGCATTTTCAGTATTTTATATATGGTACAGCAACATACTGTACATCACTCTGTTACACAAACGCACGTGCACACACGCACACGCACACACTCAACAGCTATTATGCAAAGGTAGCATTATCAGTACTTTATAATATACGGTACAGTATCATACTGTATATAACTCTGCAACATACAGAGGTTATTGTGTTCAGGCACCATTTTCAGCACTTTATAATGGTAAAGTACCATATAGTGCATCACTCTGTTACATGCATACATAACATACATACATACATAACATTATGCTCAAATAGCATTTTCAGTACTTTACGGTATATACGGTATTGTACCACAATGTACATCGCTCTGTTACACATGGTACAGCTTTTATGCTCTGGTACTGGAAGTGAATCTTGGATTAGACAGAGGGATGATCATAGGAAACAGCTCATAGGAAGAGGTTGTGATGACAGCTGTTCCATAACATAACATAACATAACAAAACATAACATAACATAATTTGATAGAGAACAAATACTCCGCGATATATATTATAATAATACACTATTATTTACTTGAATCTCATCCAAAGTTATTTACAGTTGACAGACCAAGCAGGGCCCAATCTCCCAGGGACAATGTTAGGTTACAGGTGAAGTTCTACTGTATGTTGGGGCTTGAACCACCAGTCTTCTGAGACCTAGTCAAGCCATATTTTATTTATTTACTGAAAGGTAGTCCTCACATTTTTCTTTTATAAGTGTCTCAATGTGTATTTGCCCTAGAGTGCCATTATGTGCTCCCTGTTCTTCAGGGAAAGCGATACTAGCAAGACTCCCATTGAGCAGACAGTGAGAACAGATAATTATTCACACCTGCACCTAATCTAATTCTAAGACGTTACCCCATTCACACATCTATCCCAACTCTTGATGATCAATTAGAACTGCTGTCCTTTAGTGCTATTCAGGAAATTCATAATAAACTTTTCAGGCTAGCCAAACTGAGGCTTCCCTCCGGGAGAGTAGCTAGGAATTATTGGCTCTCTAAAAAGGACTATTGTTTGCGTCGCCCCATTGCTGTTGGAAGCGGCGAGCGGCGGTGTTCAATCATGAACACCCTTGACCTCACAAGCGACAGCCCTGCTACAATGTAGTACATCATAATTAGTCACTTACACTCAGCATGGTTGGACATGATGGCGATCAGCAGGGCCCACTCGAAGTAGATCTTCCCCCTCTCTAGCAGCCCCTGCTGGACGTAGAACCACCCGAGCTCCAGGAGCACGGCAACAAAGTTTACCTCATGGCCGTCGTCCGTCAGTTTGGAGAAAAACTCCACCGCTTGGACCAGGCTCCTCTCACCCAGCCGTCTAGCCTTTGCCTGCAGACAGAGCAGCCCAAAGTTGGCCAGCGCGATGGCCCAGTTGTGCTTGAAGTCAAACTCCTCACAGACATCTATGGCCTCCTGGTAGCTGAGCGCTGCCTGCCGGATGTCGCCGGAGTGGCGCAGGGATATGGCGCGAAGGTTGTAGACGACCCCCTCCTGGGGAGTGGTGTAGTTTTCTGGTGTGGAAGCCAGAAGAGAGTCTAGAACATTCAACGCCTGCTGGTGCTCCTTGCTACAAATATGGAGCCAGGCCAGGTATATGAGTATGTCAGTGGCTTCTGCCAGGCTTGTCCACGCACCTTGGTCCATCAGCGTGTGGATGTGCTGAATGGCCCTTCCCAGCATGCCCTGCTTCTGGTACAGCTGGGACAGGCACAAGGAGAGAGCATGGCAGAGAGAGTGGTCCTCCAGGCCAGATGCAAACAGCAGTGCGTGACTCAGGTAGGGGGCAGCCTGAGCTGGGACATCTACCCCCTGTTTTCCAACACTGTAAAGCCGGGGGGCATTCTCCAGCACCAAGCCGAGCCCAGTCAAGTTTTCGGCAAGAGCGGCAGCTGGCTGGAGACAGGCTCGCTTAACTGCGCTCAGAGCCAGGTGAGGGAGATACTTTTCCCCATAGAGTCTCCCCAAAGCCAGGTAACAGCGACTGAGCATTCTGCCACAAGCCCCTGGCAGCTCCTCGCTTAGAACCTGAAGTCTCTCCATGAACGGTACGGCATTCTGACTCTGGTCCAGCTTGCAGAAGACCTTCGACAACAGAAAACAGGTCCTGGCCTCGGCGGCCGTGTTGTGTGCCAGAATGGCCTTCTTCAGTATGTATTTAAACACTTCCGGCTCCTTCTCCGTACTGCAAATGTAGTCGGGTATCCCCATTACCAACGCGGCTACACGTTCTGAGACAGAAAAGTACTTCTCCATGTTCTTCTGCATGAGATAGATAGAGGCCAGGTTGGTGTAGACGGAGATGAGGAGCAGAGTGTCGGTAAAGAGGTCCCGGACCACATTTAGCGTCTCCTCAAAGTAGACCCGGGCCTGGGAGAACTTACACTTCCTGGCACACAGCTTGCCCAACAGGAAGCATATCCTGCTCTGAGCCCAGAGCATCCTCTTCTTACGGGCTGTCTCCCTGGCAACCCCCAGGAAGGTAACAAGCTCATCATCATCGGCGTGACCTGAGAACATGGAATCACAAAATGGCATGGAGTGCTCATAGAGAGTGGAAAACTCCGCCCTGTAGTCACTGCAGTTGAGGAAGTTGAGCAAAGGCAGGAGGTTTTCGGTATTTGGACTGTCTTCCTCTTTGATATTGACAATGAAACACGGAATCACATCACGCCCTGCAGGTTCGGAGGCGTCATCATCCAGACACGGCTCTCTCGGTTTGGCGGGTGATGAGCAGTTTTCTTTCAGCTCACTCAGAATCCGGTCCATTTTGCCTCTCAGTTCTTGTTGTTTTGTGGCATTTAAATCGTACAGCCTGTCTCCATGGACAATCGAGACAAACTTTACTGCTGCAGAGGAGGGAAAATGACATGTACAAAATGCACATTTTACAGTTTTTTTTTTACATGTTTGAATAAGAGTTCTCGAGTTGACAAAAATAAAATAAAAATTTATGAGAGACATACTTTCATTTGGCTCCCCGGCTCCCCCGGGACAATTATGCGGTTCAATGAAATCTGAGAAGTATAAAAGACAATCCATGCACTGAACTTGATTTAAATAACACAAATGGTACATATCAAATAAAAAATGTCAATAACTGTACTTTATACTCAGTCTGAAACATTTAGTAGATAGTCATTGCATCACAAAAACATAATTGGAAATCTAAATATGCTTAAAATAAATTACAGATGACTCAGAGGACCCAGAGTTAAATCTAATAAGTTTCAACATCAGTCGCACACAGAAAATGGAAATTGAGCTGTTGCGCTTCTCAGATGCATTAATACAATAAATAAATGTAAATGGTATGAATTCTACATCTCGGTAGTTCTGAGTCAGATCTAATAGGCTTAAGATTTTTTTTTTTTTGCGGTATAGTTGAATTCATTATCAGTTTCCTTACCTAGTTTGTAGACAGTGCCGACATCACTTTTGGACAATTTATTCAGCAAAGCAATCATTTCTGCCTTAGTATCCTTGTCATTTGTGTCAAAGAGGAGTTTGTCTTCTTTAGTCACGACAGTTTCTGTGGACCTACGATCCAGGATGCAGACCAGAAGTTTGTCTTTTTCATGAGAATAAAATACATAGCAAACTGAAATAAGATTGATTTTATTTGTGTCACTAGGTTATAATTCCATATGCAGAGCTATACAAAGACAATTCATTTAATTAATGTATAGTTTTTTGCAGTCAAAAAGTATTTGGACAGAAGCTATGCATAAAGATGGCCACAATTCCAAATGATAATTACTGGTTGCAAATACCCCCTATAAGATTAAAGACCACGGCTTTCTGTTCAACCTAAGATCCATTGTTTCATTTTTCATTTGCTGTAATACAGAAGCAACAAATTGTTACTGTCCAAATAATTATGAACATCTCTCTAAACCAAGATATAAGCTCTTTTGGGGGAGCCAAAGGAGAGATACTTACTCACACAGCGAATGAGCGGGTTTGACCAGACTGGTCTTCACCAGCCCAACGTCTCCAGTGGCCGCGTGTTTCCCCAGAAACCACTCGAAACAGGACACCAGCAGGCCCTCCGTGTGGATGACATCACCGCAATCAAAGCTGAGCTCATCCGGTCCACAAGCATCGTATTCTACCGTGGTCACACAGGAGCCCAGAGCTGGGGCATAAATATGGGATGGGAAATTAGTTAATACCAGACCTGAGGATGAAAGTCCAGGGGTCAGACAGTATATTCCTGTTGCGAATTTCTTTTGACTAGGAACAAGCGACTCCAGGCTGGATCTTTGCTAATTCTCGCTGCTTTTGAGTCTGAATTAGAACAGATCTCACTCAGAGTGGCATCTTTTCAGGGCAGCCATCTGATTTCACCATTCAGGTGCCCCTCTTGACAGATAAATCATGCGAAATATCAAATCCAAGTGATTGAAACAAAATACTCAAGGCAGACAACTTTCTTTTACTCAGATTTTATACTTCTGTCGATTTTTTTCACATTATCATTCCCGATTCGGGGTTTATTCATTTTGCCAACACATACAAGACAAATTCAACAGCAGATGGAAGAAATTCCTCTCTGCAAAAAGATGCTTCGATTTCTCTGGATAAGTCATTTGTCGTCTAGTTTGAAAGACAAATAGGCTCAATGGTTAAATAAACATCCTGCATAACACTGGCCAGTTCACAAGGCTGTTTATCTTTGCCTTCTCAGGGTGACAATGTCAATTCTTTTCAAAACCTGCTCTAGAAACAGGAATAAATCTCACTGGTTCTCGTTTTGAACCCACAAAACAGGTATTTCAATGCTCAAGCACACACATTCAATTCTTTATGTACTTGCAGCTAGTAACATAGTTTTGAAAGGCTATAATTCCTATATGGTAAGCTCCATATGGGTTTGTAAATTTTAAAATTAAAATACAGTCAGACGGCATTAATTTGAGGGTACTTACGTACATCTGTTTAGAAAGAATTGTGGAATACCAGCAGTTGTTATTATACATTCTTTCACTTCTCAAATACTCACTTTTTACTATTATGTTTTATTTATGTTTCCAGTCAGGATATAATATTTATCATTACATTTCCGATACAATTCTTTACTATGAAAGATTGAGCTGTGCTCACCATACTGAAAGGGGAAATCATATGCCAGCTTGCCACTTCCAACCAGGATGCTCTCTGGACATGTTTTCAGGAACCATCTGGTGAAATACATTTTGGGAAAACATTGACTTTTCCACTGTTACATCATCACTCACACATGGGACAGAGTACAAGATGACAGCAGTGAATATTCAACCTATTTTACACCAAGCTATCATTGGTCATTACAATAGCCTTAAAATAGTCTTTGATTCCTAAAATTACTATTTAACTCTGTCAACAAAGAAATACCAATACTATCATCCATTTGAAACCTGGAGCGGACTGAGCTGCTAAAATAAATGGTCTGCATAGAGCAGGCAAGAAAAATGTACTGCAGGCCCTGTTCGTGCAGGGGTCATCTATGGCTAAATCAGAACCACAGGTCTCACGTCTGTTCTGACCAGTAGAAACAGTACACACTCACTGATGGAACGGGTCGACCGACTCCAGCTCTGGTTTGTCTTTGGTACCCCTGGCCCCGTCTGCCAGGGACAGCACAGTCCAACCCGAGCCCAAAAAGGGGGGCTCAAACATGGCGATATCGCCCTGCTCCAGGTACAGATCGCTGCCGGACGTTGAGCTGTCGAACATCTGATAAGCAGTACAGCGCCCAAAAAAGGACCCTATGGAAGAATTGAGGTAATGCACGGTGGCACAGTGGTTAGCATTGCTGCCTCACAGCAAGAAGGTCGTGGGTTCGACTCAGGCCCGGGGCCTTTCTGTGTGGAGTTTGCATGTTCTCCCCGTGTTGCGTGGGTTTTCGCCGGGTACTCTGGTTTCCTCCCACAGTCCAAAGACATGCATATCAGGCTAATTGGAGATACCAAATTGCCCATAGGTATGAGTGTGAGAGTGAATGGTGTGTGAATGGTGTGTGCGCCCTGCGATAGATTGGCAAGCTGTTCAGGGTGGGTCCCTGCCTTTGCCCGTAGTCAGCTGGGATAGGCGCCAGCTCGCCCCGTGACCCTAGCGAGGAATAAGCGGGTATAGAAAATGGATGGATGGACAGTATAGGTTCTGTGATGGAGCAAGGGACGTTTTAGATTTTCTTCAAAGCCTGAATTGCAGTGGTGTGCCTTCAAGTGTTCTGAGGGCCTTCAGTAACCACACCCTTTACCGCTCGATTGCCCTCAAGCTGTTCTCGTTTAATTTTGCCTGATTAATAATCAAACAATTTATCGACTGAACAAACAAGACCAAAACATGACCTAGAATGAGAAATGATAATGAAAAGGTGAATGCCTGTTGCCTACATTTATATAATTGATATTGTAAGGATGGCAGCAACATAAATGCAAAAAATTTGAAACTTCCGCTGACTTCCGCAGCATTTATTTTCGCCATCACTCAGCTGTGCAGCGTGCCTAACAACGCCCTTTAGCGCCACCACATTCAGGATATAAAACAGAATCTTGTGGCTAGTTGCTTAATGAGCCTCGCAAACTAAGCAAATCTGCGCTGTTTCAAGAGCTAAAAGAGCACAGAAGTTATCAAGACATAATCATATTTTACATCGTCATTGTTGAACGGTGGAAAACGCCTCATAATTTTGTGAAGCAATGTATAACTATGCGATCAAAAATAAATGATACTGTCGCCAGTCGTACCAATTTGTCTGGTCAACTGTTACTGAGGTTTGGGTTAATGAACGTTTATGGGTGACGTTTCTGAAGGCCTTTGTTACCGCTGACGGACCGCCACTGTTATTGATAAAAATTCCCTTGTTTAGTGAGCATTCTTGGTTCAGGTGAATTGTACTGACATTGCACTGACATAGTCACAGCCTTCTCAATCACTAGATCTGTGCCCAGCTAAGCCGTTTATGGGAAATAATGTAATGAGCACTGCATTTCCCTCCAACAATCAGGAATGAATTAACTGAATTCATTGTGGAAGAGAATCGTATCATAAAGGGGAGATTTCAGACGCTGGTAAATATTTATGCTATGCGGGACAAATATGGTGGCCAAAAACCCCGAAAATTACATGGACGTTTTTGATATCTCTTCTAGTTACCTTCTTGCATTAAGATTCCTTTGTACATGAGGCTTAACGTCTCTTCTGAAAGTGAAACTTCTATTCCAGCGTCATCCTGCTGCAGGGCATTTAGCCAGAACTCTTGGTCCATCAGAAGATTCTCCAAGCACTGCCCAAGGAAGCCTAACATCAATGTCAGCAAAAGTCAGCAACCTCTGCACCCCAAAATCACGTCAGAAAAATTACATTATTAATATCACATTTTCATGGATTATCAAAGTTATTTATCCAAGACAATGTGCTTACATCAAAGAATTGTATTGCTTAATTAAGTATTTGCACACATACTATTGCAGAGGGAAACAAAGAACATACCCATCGTGTAGTATGTGCTGAATTTCCATATCTCCTCAAATGTTTTAAATGTAACAAATATGCTATCCTGTTCACTGTTGATTGAGAGTAACCGGGTAGAGAGTTCCTTGAGGGCATGACAAAAGGTGTTAATTAGGCAAATTAAATGTTCCGTTTACATGTATTGATTTATCAAACTGTGAACAAAATATTACAAATAGAAATAATAATCAAAGAAAATATAACTTGAGCTAAAGTCAAAATTATGCTACTGGAAATTAGCATTAGACAGCAGCAATATTCATTTTTAATGGAACTGAGTGGGTGTTTCATTATTTATCATAAGACCACATCAAAAACATTATTCCAGATCAGACTGCCATATTCACTGCCTTATAGGGGTGCCAATATTGCTAAAGGTGTAAAGGAGAGGGTAAAACAACAGGAGACCTGGAAAAAAAGAGCAAAAAAGCATTTCCTTTAGGATTCCTAAAGTTCCTCAGAGCTCTCCACATCAGGAAGAAGACCGTTAACTTCACAGAGATTAAAGGGTAGAGGCACGTGCATCCAAGTACATGCAAAACAATGCATCTCCCCTTCCTCAATTTGTCTCCACCAATATTTACAAACAGGAGAGGACGTGAGGGTGCAGGAAAAGGAGGGAAATATTTTTGAGTATTGGGATGCACCAGGGGTCTCCCCTCAGACCTCCAATAAATGCAGCTAAGGTCCATTTTCTGGATGCTTCCATCCTAAGTTACTGACAGTTGATCACACTAAACGGACCTAATCTTTCAACGAGGGACGTGGTGTTCAGGATCTTCCTCAAGGACCCTGGATTGATCTTGTTATAGCTAACTGGAGGCTGAAGCACTAACCTTCTGAGTCCCACTCAAACACCTTAAACGCTGTGATATAGGCTGCCCTGATTATGCCTAAAATTGCTGAAACCACAGATATCAGGCCTTCTTGCTGCACATTCGCATGGAACTTACTGAGAAGACAGCCGTGACCTCCCCGCTGTCCGCCTCCAGCACCCTCAACTTCCTCCGCAGGACTTCCTGTAGGCCCTCGTCAGGAAGTCTGTCCGGTCCTCTCACCATGGCCAGTCGCAGCGACAGTGCTGTGGAGAAAGTTGGGCGTGGAGAAAGTTGGGCTTAGTCAATAATACTAAATACACGACAGTGACAGTGTCCTAAGTGCTGGCTACATACCCATTACACAGACTCATGGAGCCTGGCACTAAAGTATATATCCACACTCTAGCATTCTTGCCTAGCACAAACATCTATGTCCACACTCCAGCATACTGAGGCCTAGCCCTAACATCTATTCTTCAGAGTCGCAAGAGCCAGATGCAAAATCTACATGCACACTCCAGAGTCCTGAGGTCCTGGACATTTCTGGACTCAATGAAAAATAGCCAATCACTTTTCAGCAACAGTAAGGATGTTCATCTGTGTCCAATCAAATTTATGATTCTTAGGACAGTTTCAGAACATTTCTGAAGAAAACAAGTTAGTGAACCAAACCTTGTTTTTGATTGCAATTATTGCAGCATAGAGATGGAAATTAACTTTGGTCATAAAGACAATTAATAATGCATACTGTACTTTATAAACACACCATCAACACTTTAAAAACATACAGCAAGGCCATTTCAAACACCAGCGGTTTCTTTAATCAAAGTGCTGTCAATAATTTCACAGCATCTGCTGAAGCCATTAACTGGTATCAATTCAGTTCCAATGGATTAATGCTATCAGCAGTAGATGAGGAACTGAGTGCCATCAAAGTCTTTATAGGCTGGTATCTTGCAGAACACCATTCACAACATTCAGAAGAAACATATCATAAAAAAGTAAACAAATATTGGCAATAATACATTGTGCATGGTCTGTTTTTTTTTTAATTATCCATTTGATGTGGTGACATATGCACAAATTGTCTTTAGACTACTACACAGTATTACAAGTAGTTCCTGTAGAAGAGATTCTTCAAACCTGCTTTGGCTTGGGATTAATAAATGACTAGAGTGTGTCAGTTTGAGGTCATGAGGACACAACTTAAAATAGTTCACAAGTTTACTAAGTGAATCATGAATTTTAATGCTCTGCTTTGAGGATATTTCTATGAGTGTAACTTTGCAGACAAATGAACAGAACTATAGGCTAAAATGCAGCTCTCTCTACTATTATGATGTTAAGCTGCAACATTCTCCATATGAAATAAAACTGTACTGAGTGAACAACTTCTGAATAGTCTTGTTATGAGAAGATTACATGATTACTGAATTAACTACTCCACCAGCACTGTCTAATATGTTTATATTCACAACACTATGGGTGGAGCAATGTAACCAGTGGGAATGAAAACAAACAAGTCTTTCCCCCAGTTTAGTGGCACAGTATTCATCACCATGAACAGGGTTTAACCACAGCCAGATTTCAACTGCCAGCCCCCCAAGTCCTTGATTACTGACGTTATCCTCAAATCAGGGGCCTTTAGCATGAAGCTCGTTCACAGAGTCCGTTGTTGCACTGTACAGTGAAGAATGGAGCCCTCCTAAACATGGAACTTTGACTTCAGTAAAACTAGCTATCATGGGTTCAACTTGGTGCAGTTTTCTAGCTAACTCAGTAATTCTGCATCATGACACAGTCCGTGGGTGCGGACATGGGAATCCGGTTTGAATTTCAGCGTCATTCCTGTAACTCTATCCACTTGTGCTGAAACACACTCAATAACAAAAGGGAGCTTGAAGAGTTACCTGTTGGAGTAGGATTTTCACTGATGGGTGACTGTCCCTTTAAATTACCTTCTTCTTGAGTAGAGTGAATCTCTGGAAAGGGAAGTTAAACTCAAGTTCCGTGGACAATAGTAAACAACCTTTGGCATACAAACATTAAAGGTATTTTCATCTTTTCTCCAATTTACCATCTCACAAGTACAGAACAGCATAAAATTCTTGACACAGCAGCTGTAGATATACTGCTTCAATTCTTTCCCCCATAATGACAAAAAACAGTACTATGAGGCCTATATGTATATCAATGGACCTTTTTCCGATCCTCCCCTAGGGTCGTCACCTGTAGTCATTATGGGGAAAGGGAGGGGGGAGTCTATGGGGAAAAGAGTTAAAGACAGAATTGTCACAGACAGAGTAATTCGTAATATATTTAAATTATGAGTAAATAGCATTTAATAAATAGGCTATGAATAACATTTAATGGCACAGTTAGACAATTAATTTTATGCATATCAATTTCTGCAGTTCTGTGAAAATGTATTTGCTCCCCTCCTGACTTCTTCAATTTTTTTCTTATTTGTCATATTTAAATGTTTCAGTTCATCTAATTTCAACAAAGACAAAGCCTATGTGAGTAAGCACAAAATGCAGCTTTTATATGACTATTTCATTTATTCAAGGTAAAGAGTCATTTAAAACTAAAATGAAAAAATAAAAAATAATAATTGCCCCTCTAAACTCTTGGTGGCAACAACTGCAATGAAATGCAAGCGATAACTGGCAATGAGTCTTCCATATCACTGTGAAGGAATTTTGGCCCACTCTACTATGCAGACTTGTGGTAATTCAGCCACATTGGAGGGTATTCAAGCATGAACTGCCTGTTTAAGGTCATGCCACAGCATCTTGATCGGATTCAAGACAGGACTTGACTAGGCCACTCCAAAACCTTGTTTATTTAGAGCCATTCAGAGGTGGATTTGCTTCTGTGCTTAGGATCATTGTCCTGCTGAATAACCCAACTGCACTTGAGCTTTAGATCACAAACTGATAGCCAGAGATTCTCCTTTTTCTGGTACAGAGAATTCACGGCTCCATCAATAATGACAAGTTTCCCAGGTCCTGAAGCAGCAGCGCAGCCCCAGACCTTCACACTACCATCAGCATGTTTGACTGGTGTTATAATATTCTTATAGTGGAATGCTGTGTTAGCTTGAAACCAGATGTAATGGGACCCATGCCTTCCAAAAAAGTTCCATGTTTGACTCATGCTGCCCCAGAATATAATACCAGAAGTCTTGAAAGTCATCAAGAAGTTATTTTTTTTGCAAGTGTGAGATGAGCCTTTGTGATCTGTGTGGTCAGCGATGGTTTTAGCCCAGGGGCCCCATGGATGCCATTTTTGCCCAGACTCTTTCTTCTCAATGAAAAATGATCTATGACTTGAACTGAGGCAAGCAAGGCCTCCAGTTCTTTAGATGTAAGGTTGGGTTCTTTTGTGATCGCCTGGATGTGTGATGGGTGGTGAGTTTGAGATGCCAAACGCAGTGGACAGAAGTAAAGGTGGACCTGCGGAAGGGAGAGAGACAAACAAACAAAACAGGAGAGCGAGAATCGCGCTTCCAATGGACCAAGATGTAGTCCGAGGCAAGGAAGCAAAGCGAGCTCGACAGGACGAACAGAAAGAGGAAAACACAGAAAGATTCCCTTACTAATTAGAACTCTTCCTCAAATATGCAGCTAAACCCTGAGAGAGACCTTGCCGGCTAAAGTGCAAAACGTAGCACTGACACTCTAGCAAGGGAACTGAGGCGGAACTAGGGCTTAAATAGAATCCGGGCGACGCCCCCAATTAATGCCAGCTGGCCAAAGAATTTGACTGAAAGCAAAACGATGTTGTGCTGGACGAGAGCAGCAAAGAAAGCTCCAAAAGCCACCAAACCACGACAGGATGAGTCGTCAATGCGCTCTTGGTGAAATTTTGGTAGGTCGGCCACTCCAACACAACTAGTTGAACCACTGTTCCAAGTTTTCTCCATTTGTAGTGACTGGCTGAGGCCGTGGTTTGCTGGAGTTCCGGAGCCAGAGTAACCTTTTCCAAACAGCTGAAGTTAAACCTCTTTTCTTGAATTCCTTTAGATCATGACATCATGTGCTACTATTGCCTTCTTCATATTGTCAGACAGGTTCTATTTAAGTGACGTTTAAATTCAACGCGGCTGGCAGTAATCATGCTTGGGCGTGTCTTGTGAAATTGAACCCAGTTATCAAATTTGTGGAATTGGTTGATTAAATAAGTTAGGGGACAATTGCTTTTTTTCTCACAGGGCCAGGGATCGCTGGATTGCTTTTTTCCTGCAATGAATGAAATCATCATTTAAAAACTGCATTCTGTGTTTACTTGAGGCATCTTTGTCTCATATTAAAAGTTTGACTATTGTAACTCTAAAAACAAATAAACATAAAAATGGAAAAAAATTCGGATGGAGGCAAATACTTTTTCCACAGCACTGCATGCAACACTACGTATCCCAGAAAAATTGGCCAACAGATTACACTCTGAAGCAGTGAAGGCCTGCAATAGGCTGACGTAGTATGTTTTTTGAGTTATGCAAAGAGACTATAAGGTCTTTACGGGGATTTCAATGCACTCAACGATTCCCAAAGGTTGAAACAGCAGGGTACAGTTTTCTGACCACAATTCGAATCAATGCGAGCATTTCGTGGGACTTACTATCGATAAAAACATTATGACAAGCCGTTCCATTCAGCCACGTAAGGCTCGCCATATCCAGTCGCAATAGCGGATCATAACTCAGCAGTTTTCCCTCTGACGCTATAGCGCGCGCGCGCGCACACACACACACACACACACACACACACACACACACACACACTCCTCTTTTCTATGTTTCAGTTAAAGTAGCCCTTTTAAAATTTAGTTAACAGCATTGCACCTTCATCGTCCTGTCCTATGTGTACCTTACATTCAAACGCAGTGACAGGATTTCGTCACGTCCTTATTCAAACAGCATTTGACGACCTCATATTCACACACCGCGCTTTACACCTGAAAATCGCAACACTGATTACTTTGTAAACAGGCCCATCGAAAACGTTCAGGGTTACATTTTAAACTTGAAACATTCTCTTACCCTCCTCTCCACTCTCACTGCTGCTGCTGCCCCCCTCATCCATATTATGGTCAGACTGACAGCACTCTCCAGCCGACTTCTCATTTTGTGTTGACCGGGGATCCCGAAAATCAGATTCGGCTCCATTCCCCACCTGGACGGGCTCGGGGCTCGCGCTGGTGGTCATCGTAGCCGGATTTAACTTTTGCTCCTTCGCGTGCAGTAAAGCTGCGTCGCTGCATCACGCGCTCTTCACATTATCCACCGAAAATGCAATAAAAACATTTCACATCCGCAGTAAGAGATCCTCTCTTGAGGTCACTGGTGTCCAGAGTGCGCCTTCAGAAATGCGGTCTCCTGACATTGTGGGCTCGGTTACTCTTTAAGCTAAATTCCACGCACAGACACATGAAAGCAGAACCTTCATCGGGGTGCTCTGATGGCAATAGTTCCCTCAGGAATCTCACCACTGAAACGATTTCCGTGACCGCAAGTCCCTCGGCTGTGGCTGTCCTGAAAGGTGGGTAATGTGACCGTAAGTCGCAGAAAAACACGCCCAAGGAATTCTTCAATGTAGCTTTACCTGGGTGTACAAAAAAAAAGTTAATAATCACTCCAAGAACAAACATTTTTAACCAGTAAATTTAGCACTGAGCGTGGATTCCCTGTTGAACTATGCAAATATTAACACAGAAATATATAGGGCCTACTACTGTCATTTAAATCAATAAACGAAAGTGATGGATTTCCATGCAATACACCACGATCGGACTACCCGGTCCATGTGAAATCGTCAAAGCATGAAAACCCTCTGAAAAATACATACAGAGCTCACCTTCCGCCAGAATAAACGCTGTTCTATTCACATTTTGGAGGAGAGCCCAATGGCACAAGATAAGTTCTAGACGTCACCAAACTGGCACTGTTACACACAACTTGTTTCTCCACTCGCAGAATAAACAAGGTCTCTGTTTGCACTTCTGAATTTGACTAGGGATCTAACCTTTCAAGGTCAGAATATAGGTAGTGTACAACACCCACTGATATTTTGAGTATACGAAGATATACAACCCTTATTCCGAAATAGTTGGGACGAAGTGTAAATTAAACGCAGTGACTTTCAGATCACATGAGCCAAAATGTTATCTACAGTAGAACACAGATAACATTTCAACTGTTGAAACTGAGACATTTTACTTTTTTTATCCATAAAATTAGTTTATTTCAAATTTTCTGGCTGCAACACATCTCAAAAAAAGTTGGGAAACAGGCAAAAAAGGGCTGAAAAAGCAATTATTATTATTCAAGAAAATCAGCTGAAAGAACATTTAGCAAGTAATTAAGTTAACTGTCATCAGGTGTGTAACATGATTGGCTAAAAAAGGGATGTCTTAGAGAGGCAGAGTCTCTCTGAAGTAAAGATGGCCAGAGGCAGTCCAACCTGTGAAGACTTGCGTAAAAAAATTTGAGGAATACCTTATAAATAATGTTCCTCAATATCAAATTTCAAAGGCTTTGAAGGTCTCATCATCGACAGTGCATAACATCATCAAAAGATTCAGAGAAACTGGAAAAATCTCTGTGTGTAAGGGTCAAAGCCAAAGACCTTTACTGGATGCCCGTAATCTTCGGGCCCTCAGACGCCACTGCATCACTCACTGGCATGATTCTGTCATTGACATTACTAAATGGGCCCAGGAATACTTCAAGAAACCACTGTCTGTAAACACAGTCCACCATGCCATCCACAGGTGCCACCTAAAACTCTTATGCAAGAAGGAAGCCATTATTGAGCATGATCCAGAAGCGCCGCCGTATTCTGCTCATTTAAAATGGACTATAGCAAAGTGGCGAAGTGTCCTGAGGTCAGACGAGTCCAAATTTGAAGGGATGGGATATATTCTTTATTTCGAACACGTTAGAAGATAAAACAGAGATAATCACCAAAACAAATGGCCACCATGCCAATACCAAAACAAAAACAAAAAGCAAACTGTTGATAACTGTCTTGCATGAGCAGCAAGATTGTATGCTCTAAAAGGAGTAGGAAGAAGTAAGAACTTATTTAATCCTACCCCTTGTATTACCATATTCTACAGTCAAGTTATTAAATTCTCTATTATTATATTTACAACATTCACCGTCTATTCAAGAACCAATGGTACTACCAATTTGTTGACTATAATATTCAATAAGCTACTTATATACAAATATACACAGAATATTGCACCTGTATATAATACTGAATTTATAATACTGAATTTGACATTCTTGTTAGAAATCATGGGCGTCGTGTCATCTGGGCTAAAGAGGAGAAAGACCACCCCTCTTGTTATCAGCGTTCAATTCAAAAGCCAGCATCTCTGATGGTGTGGGGATGCAATAGTGCATATGGTGTGGGACACTTGCATGTTTTAAAAAGCACCATGAATGCTGAAAGGTATACAAAGGTTTTAGAGCAACATATGCTCCCCTCCAGATGACATATATTCCAGGTGTGTATTTGTGTATGCCTTGTGTATTTCAGCAGGAGAATGCAAAACCACACACTGCACCTATTACAACAGCATGGCTTCGTAGTATAAGAGTCCGTGTGCTGAACTGGCCTGCCTGCGATCCTGATCTTTCACTGATTGAGAACATTTGGTGCATGATTAAATGAAAAGTCCATCGAAGGAGACCCAAAACTCTCCAGCAGCTGAAAGCCTGTATTAAACAAGAGTGGGATCAAATTCCTACGGCTAAACTCAATAGACTGGTGTCCTCAATGCCCAGACGCCTCCACTCTGTGTTAAGACGCGGGATGCTACACCATGGTAAACAGGCCCCTGTCCCAACTTTTTTGAGACCTGTAGCAGCCATCAAATTTGAGATGAGCTCATTTTGTGGATTAAATTGTTAAATTTCTCAGGTTTAACATTTGCCTTGTTATCTCTGTTCTATTGTGAATAAAATACTGGCTGGTGTGTTTTGAAAGTCATTGCGTTTTGATTTTATTCAAAAATTCCCCTTTTCGCAACTATTTCGGAATTGGGGTTGTATTACCATCTATTAGTTCAGAAGAACGAAAAGAAATTTACTTGTTGTTCTACAAAAATCTGATGTGGCAGGAAAAGTGCAATATTGTACCTAAGTTCTACCCATGTACTGCATTCACAGCTCGGGAACAAATGGTGACCAACACCATGCCGGCCATCTCAAATTTGCCTCTAACAGAAAACACACATTTTCTTCCTCTATTTGAATGAGAAAATCAGCCTGATGAATATCAAAAAGATACGCTAGTAGCAAAACTAGAAACCCATTTGCTTCATGAAATGTCTTGCACATTGTGTGCTTCTTGCAACCGATAAAGGCTGCTGTGGTCCCTCTGGTGAAGGAATTTTGATAAATATGTCACACTGTAGTTTTTTGAGTGCTGTTCTAGGACTGGCACAGGCTGAATTGGAAAGAGCGCTTTCACCTTTCCTCAACTAGTCTCCTCCTTATGTACTTCTAGAAGGGAAACAACTGAAGGAAAATTACTGAAATGCACCCCAAAACTTCTAATGCCTTTTAGCTATACAAACAAAAATGATTTCTTGAAAAGGAAAGCCACGTCTTCTTTTTCAAGAAAAGAAAGATAACCAAATTTTAGTTGAAGTACCACTTTGACACGCGTCTAAATCAAAACATTAGCCCATACAGGGGTAAACAAGTAGCCTCCAAGTTGCATACAATGCCGATAGTCAACTGTAAGCAAGTATGCCAGCTGGGACACGGTCCCAGTTATATCTTAGGAAGAGTGTCAGCATTTCTGTTTCCACCGCTGTGTCAGCTCTGACTGGAGTGCTGCTCTCTAAAATAGACCCTATTCTGAGGGAGGAGGAAGGATGAGGCAATTCTTGAGGGGTCAGTAGAATACTGCCGTATGAAGGCAGCACCCTTGAGGAGGACATGACAGAAACTCACTTTTTCTGTGCCTGTATACATACATTTCGGCATCAGGAGTGCCTACTAACCCACAAACTGATATATACCAACCCAGTCAGTCTTTTGGGGCCTGCCCTTTTCATAAAACATGACATTTGGCATGCCATTCAAATTTGGTTCCCCTTCCCACCTCACACGCAGGCTGGTGAGAATATTTCTGCCCCTCATTTGAATATCTCCAACCAAGGCATCTTTTTCATGGCAATGTCCCAGCTTCAAATGGCAAAAAACCTTATAACACTACATGCTATCCAATTTGGGTCCGACTGCTTTATACAACAGACCCAGGCTAGTACAATGCAGGACTGGCAACAAAATTTATATTAAAGGGTATCTATCATGCTTTTCGGAGGATACAAAAAAGTGATGGCCAGGATTTATTTTCAAGGATAATCTTTTGCTAGCTAGCTAGGAAAGCATTTCCCATTTTGGTTAATATTTAAACTGAGTGTGTGACTAGCTAGCTACTAAATTGACAAGGAGTTTAAAAACCGTTCAGCCAGAGGCAATGTAGGAGACATGTCAATAGGAATCGTTTTTTAAGAAGTCCAGTCCATTTTTCATGGGGTAGTGCAGCTGTTCAAAACAGACAAAATGTTAGGTTACGGTTGTGACTAAACAGACGCTATCCACGGATCATTCTTAATGGATTACCATTCAATACTCATTATGTAGCTAGCAAGCTAAATTGCATCATTGCATACAGCTTCTTATACAATCATCTGTTCTTAAACTTGCCTGTGCCAGGAGGATTTCGACATTGCCACTCTCCGTTGATGTGCTTTGGTCACAGGCTAATCAGAGCAGCACGCCTTTCATCGAGTCAGACACACACTCAGAACAGCTGATTTTTCAGGTGGTTATGTTAGGAATAGCTTGAATCAAATTGCCAAGTATTCATGGATTTGTTTTTTTTCTTTTGCTACAAAGTTTATAAACCTCCCTTCTTGACATCTCAGAAATAAACATTGTGATAGGTCCTCACTACATCTCCCATACATCATCTGATGACAATGGAAAGTGCAGCCCAAAGAATGACAAAATAGATGCTAACAAATGGTGATAAAAATGTATAAAACTGCCATATTTTTGACGAAGAGCTTAATATTGCATTTAAGTGCTTATTTACAGTGCATATGACTGGCCTATTTAAATGAACCAGCAAGCAAAGCCCTGGGTGAACCAGGATCACAGTTAGCCAGATTGCAGCACAGAGTAAAACCTGGCACACTCTCCAAATCTGGAATATGGACTGAAATGGAGAGTGCTTCCATTTTACCAAGAGCAATTACCCAGCTGACCCAGGAGTCCTGATTTAAGATGCATCATTCTGAAATTATACAAATTAGATGATGCAGAAAGGGAGGTTTTCCAGTGTTGGCAACTTTTTAAAGCCTTCGTGATATATTCGGTGTAAAACAACTTCAGCTTCATTCAAATACCTGATTTATGTACGTCATTCTGACTGAAATAAAAGGAGGCCTGCACTAAAGTAACCTTTTCCCTCATATTTATTCTCCCCTCCTCTGAAAAAACTATGTAATTGAAAAAGGCAAAAAAAAAAAAAAAAAAAAAAACAACCAGAATGTCTCTGTTACCTACTTTCTTCCCCATGGTGAATAAATAAGATCAAAAATTATTTGAGCGCAGACCTTGTTTTATTACAGTTAAGTTCATTAAACACTTAACATGCCAAACAAGAATTTTAAGCAGGACAGAAAAGTGGTTAACCAATCCTAGTTGTAATTCAAACTGAAGAATGAAAACAAGCTGGAATTCGTCCATTAAAATTGCAAAAACAATGGAAATTTGAGGCAGTTAATTTTACCCTAACCACTTGAAAAAGTCTGAATTTGTGATCCTTGATCAAAATTCAGAATTAAATTATTCTTAAACTTGCTTTTTTTCCTGGGTAATTGAGCCATGGTAAGGTCAAAATTTTATAGCAATGCACAACGGGCATACTATTCGTAAGAGGACTTAATATCCGGATATTAACATGGAACACTTATTCATGGAGCTGTGATTATTTTCATTTCGTATAAAAATAGCCTATTTTTACAGTGAAAAAGTCCACCGAGACAAGCCTATGTTGTGATGACTTTAATTACTTCACCGTACTTCTGTTTCAGAAAAGCTGGAAGACAAAACAGTGCCCCACCGTGGTAGGAAATATATTGCCGCCCATAACAAAATACATTCATCAACATTTCAAGTTCATTTTACGTACAAAAATAATTATTTGCATTGATGAGTTCAAAAAACTAGAATATTGCTTTTGAGCTGTATGCCTTCCAAAATTAACACTTTTTTTTTTTTTGCATTTAATGCAATGAAAACATCTTTTGGCATTTGAGCATCAACAGTGTCTGCTATTTGCATTGACTAATAACTACCAATGGCAGCAGTCTTGCTCTGTGGTTCTTTGCGAAATAATCGCAGGTAGGTCCCGAGAAGCCAGGGTCTCGTCTGAAATCGTGCCCCGCTACCAGGACGAGAAGAAGGGCATCTTATAGTGGAAGGTCTGGGTGAAGGCACTGCCCAGCTGCACTACCCGGCCCTGACTACCCCCATGACTGCGTTCCACCACCACACGGGGCATCTGTACCAGCTGGATAGGGCTCTTTCCATCCTTCAGGGCCTGAGTGAGGTTCAGAATCTGCGGGAAACAGACCAGCACCAGCTTTAAAATGAATGACATTCAGTGCCTGGAGATTTGCCGAAATGGGCCAATATTCAAATGCAGTCTTTAAGCCCAAGGAGCACAGTATCAAGTTCATGCTTCAGAAATAAATTTGAATATTTTTCAAAAATGTTATTTAAAATAGGTGCTTGGGACTTTAGACTAAAGAACATTTAGAAAGAACATGTCTTTCTCTTTTTTAGGAAAGGATTCACATTTAAAATTTGCCATGAAGCAATCTGAGTGGATTTCAAAGTCAAGAAGTAATCATAAACAGAAAACAAAAACACAAAGACAAGGATCAATTTTCTAAGAGGTGTAAAATATTTCAACATTCTGCCATAAAAGCCAGCAATCTGCTCTGAAAATTTAATAAAACAAAAAGAAAAAAGAAAAAACTAACCTGTCCTCTCATGACAGACATCTGCTGTTCAAAAGTGCCTTTGTCAAACCCTTTATCTGCCTGAAGAGTAAGAGGAGAGGCCCGTTTTAGTCATTCCGATCACCTTTTAGGTATTAAAATGGTATTCAGACAGAAATGTGTCATAAAATCAAGGAAGTAAAGCCACAGTGGCAGAAGCCGACCTCTTTAAAAGACGCAAAGATGTAAAATCTGGAGTCAGAATGGAAAAGTCCTCCACAGTATTTTACTCAACCCAGCATTTGCTGATCAGAGCAATTCTTCAGTCAGTGAACAGAAACAGCAAGTAGACATGGTCAACAACATCCCCCGCCAAAATTCCTTCTTTAAAAGATACTATGAACAGAGGCTCCGAAAAATGCCACAAGGGCAATAACTGTGAAAAATAATTGTGCGCTTCTTATTTTCAAACTCCATCAGGGTCTTTATGGTCTTAAGCTACACACCAAATGTGGTTATCCTATCTCAGAGTTTCTGAGAAAAGCTGTCCCCTTTAGAGATATCGTGGACAGTGCGCAAAAATACAGATCAAGAGCAATAACTGGGGGAAAAATAATCACGCGCATCTCATTTTCAAACTCCATGAAGGTCTTTATGGTCTGAAGCTACACAACAAATTTGGTTGTCCTATCTCTAAAAGATTCTGAGAAAAGCTGTCCCCATTATCTTGGACGGACGGACGGACGGACGGGGCTCAAACCTATATCCCCCTCTCATTTCGTGGCGGGGGATAATAAGAGTAAACCACGTGACTTCATGTATGGAAAAGAATATTTGGCAGGACTTTTACATTCTGGAGCCTGAACTACACATCTCATATTATTGTGCAAATTCTCCAAAAACAACTGTGGGCAAGGGCGTGGGAGACCAGATACAGAGCCACACATCCAGCACTGCTGCCCAAATATTCATTTTTGTGTTAGAGCCATTTTCTATTTTCATATTAATTGTGTTTATTTTGATTTTATTGCCGGTTACAGTCACGCTCAAAATTATTCATACCCCTACCAATTTTTTTTTTTCGACATTATTTTTTGACATATCAAATTTATTCTTGCGCAAATGACACAGTAAACAATTTTTCAAGAAGTACAATACTTTTTGGAATTTTATTTGACAGATTTACAAAAAATACCATGTCTCGAATTATTCATGCCCTTTTCTCAGTATTTGATGGCAAAGCCTTTATTCAAGATTACAGCCTCCAAACGCGTCCTGTGGTTGATCACAAGGTTTCTGCACATCTGCACGGGGATTTTGGCCCACTCCTCTTCGGCAAACTTCTCCAGGTCCTGAAGGTTTGAGGGTTTCCTTAACCTTGGTCTTCAGTCCCCTCCACAGATTCTCGATAGGATTGAGGTCGGTGGTCTGGTTTGGCCGCTCCAAAACGTTTACTTTATTGTCCACTAACCATTTCTTGACGGATTTGGCCGTGTGTTTAGGATCATTATCCTGTTGGAAAAACCATTCCTGCCCAAGACCAAGTTTTTCGTCAGATTGCTTAATGTTTTCACTGAGGATCTGGATATACTGGTCCTATTTCATAATGCCATTCACTTTAACAAGGTTTCCAGGCCCATTCGCTGAAAGGGACCCCAGAGCATGATACTCCTTCTGCTTTTTTCAGCTTGAACGCTTCACCTTTCTTACGCCAAACAAAAGCCCCATTTCTGTGCCTAAACAACTCCATCTTTGTTTCATCCGTACATAACATTTACAGCCAGAAACTTGTATCTTCATCCAGGTGAGTTTTGTGAAGGCTAGACGAGCTCTTGTAGGTTTGGGTTGGAGAAGTGTAAGTGGCGTAAGAAAGTTGAAGTGTTCAACCCGAGAAAAACTGTCCCAACGGTCAAACATGGTGGCGGGAGTATCATGCTCTGGGGTTGCTTTTAGCGATTGGGCCTGGAAACCTTGTAAAAGTGAATGGCATCATGAAACAGGAGCAGTATATCCAGATCCTCAGTGAAAACATTAAGCAATCCGCCGAAAAACTTGGTCTTGGGCAGAAATGGTTCTTGCAACGATATAATGATCCTAAACACATGGCCAAATCCGTCAAGAGGAGGTTAGTGGACAACAAAGTGAACGTTTTGGAGTGGCCAAGCCAGAGCTCCCACCTCAATCCTATCGAGAATCTGTGGAGGGAACTAAAAACCAAGGTCATGGCAAGGAAACCCTTAAACCATAAGGATCTGGAGAAGTTCACCAAAGAGGAGTGGGCCAAAATCCCCATGGGGAAAAACGTGTAGAAACCTTGTGATCAACTTCAGGATGCGTTTGGAGGCTGTAATCGTGAATAAAGGCTTTGCCATCAATTACTGAGAAAAGGGTATGAATAATTCTAGACATGGCATTTTTTGTAAATCTGTCAAATAAAATACCAAAAAGTATAGTACTTCTTGAAAAATTGTTTACTGTACTTCCTACAGCCTTATGTCAACTTACTGTGTCATTTGTGCAAGAATAAATTTGATATGTCAAAAAATAATATTGGGGGAAAAAAAAAGAAAATTGGTAGGGGATTGAATAATTTTGGGCATGACTGGATATGAAATCGGTATTTATTTGGGTATTTGAGTATGAATTGTGTGATGGGTTGATTAGA
The DNA here is from genome assembly GCA_029721435.1 of Gymnothorax reevesii. Lineage (NCBI taxonomy): Eukaryota > Metazoa > Chordata > Actinopteri > Anguilliformes > Muraenidae > Gymnothorax > Gymnothorax reevesii. Next base: position 95,667,715 of record CM056579.1, on the reverse strand, counting down.
GGCCACCTCCCCTCGTTCATTGAATGATTTGTGGGTGTGTAATGGGTGACTCCCTGATAGAAGAGAGAAGGCGAGACGGGGAAGCGGGATGTTTGTTGACCACACGGGCTCTTTTTTGTTTTATAGTGGAAAGTTTAAGTTTTATGTTACGTGAAGGAGTAATGCTGAACAAATATTGTTTAACTGATGCAACTTCGATCTCCGCAATTTGTCTGTAGCCTGAACAAGAAGAGATGCGAGTATTCATCAGCAATACACTGCAATACCAACCCCCGATCAACAGTGGCTTGATTTAGGAAGTCGTTTGAAAAGCCAGAATAGTTTGGTTATGGCATTAAGATGGTTTTTCTTTATAATCTATATGTGAAGAGAATGGAGTCATATGCCAGGCAGGTACTGAGGAAGAAGAGCAAGGTAGACCAGGTGAAGACCACACCTGGAACATCTCTTGGAGATCCTCACACAAATCCTGGACGAAGTTCATGTCTGCAATTCGGGGCAGCACCAGGTCCCGGGTCTCCTGTGAGAAAGGCAGTTTGGCCTGGGGGAGCCACGCCCAATGAAACGGATCTGTGGGAACAGCCACGCCCACACTTAAATACTGAACAACTGACTAAAGGAAGAAATCCTATGTGCAACTTCACGCACAACAGTCAAAAGCAGCACTCATCAGGATTAAATACCAAATCGGAATGTGGCCAACGGATGTCAAAATAAGCCCATTTCCATTTCCAATTATGAAGCAGCTAACCATAACCTTCCCTCTTCATACACTGGGATAAAAAAAGGAGAAAAAAAAAAAAAAAAAAACCTTCCTAAATGGTTCAGATAAGCTAATGCAAGATAATCCCGTCAGTCAAAACATTTCCTGCACGTGCACCAACGGTAGCCAGCCAGTTTCAGCAGATCTAAAAACTCAATCATTACAACTATTATTTGGCACACCAACAATGTGAACATTCAACTAGTCGTTCAACTTGATCTATAGCTATTAAATAAGATGTGTTCTATAAGGGTGGAGTAAAAACCATCCAGATGCTAGATCTCCAGGAACAAGGACGGGCAGATCTGCTCTGACTGTAGGATGAGATGAACCTTGCTACGGTTTGAGAGAAAACCTGGAAGACGGTAGATCTCAAAGAACGGGGTTGGACAGCCCTGCTCTGGCTGTAGTATGAAGAGTGCCTTGTTGGGTTAGGAGTGAAAACCTACTAGATCACCCACAACAGGAATGGACACCACTGGTGTACACCTTGTAAATCCTTAGAGGAAGAAAGGAGGAGCAGATCTGCCCTTACATGCCCTCCACTCATCAGGATGTTTGAAGGGAAAGGCCAATCCATTGTCGATGGCTGCTATTCTCACGGCAGGGTCCTCCTCTCCACACCAATCTACATCCTAGAAGACAACCAAACATCCATCCATCCATCATCTCATCCTTATATTATGGTCTGTGTGAATACTCAATTATGATTGGCAGCAGCGAGTACATGAATCCTGGATATCAACACCTAACTAAGTAGTTCTAGTAAAACTGTTCGCCATTCTAAATTAAATCACTGGCCACGTGGCATCAGCTAAATCTAGCAACCATAGCAAAAGAAACAATGTCAAAACTGTTGATAATTTACTGATACAAGATAACAAGCTAATTAAACGGCAACGTCAAACTTAATTTTAAATAAGACCTCTAGCTTACTGTGGCATACAGCACTAGTTTCCCTGCTGTGGGTCTTTGCTTTATCTGGTGTGAAATTACTTTGAATTCAGTTTTTTTCCCCCCATTCACTGTAGCTATAAAATTTCCATTTGTGCCAATCTGTGGAGCAGAATTAACTACTAACATGTTTCTTTGCTAACAAGCTAACTGTGCGTCAGACAGTCCTGGCCTCCACGTCTTCCATTAATTCCAGATTACGGACACCTCATCAGGCATTATCCCTAAAATATCCCTGGTCAGGTTTGCAGCAGGGCTGGAGCCAACCTCAGAATCCAATAGGTAAGAGGTAGGAACACACCTTGGACAGATCATAATTCCTTTCAGAGCACACCTTTCACTCATACCTCATGCACACTGAACTCACAGCCCAACATGCATCCAAAATCTTTGGACCTTGGGAGGACACCCCTGCTAACTCCACACAGACGGGCTGAATTCAAACCCATAATCCTCCCAGTATCAAGTAACGTCCACAACAACAGAACTTATCGATTCAGAATGAAATGTTTAACTCTACTGACAAGGGTTCGGTTTCCAAACAACCAATCTTCAACTGATGAGTCAATCAGGTTTCCAATTATTTGTCTGGGTTGGTTTGTAGTCCTAATAATATAAGGACTTTGCTAGTCTCCAGTTCGACAGGTCGGTACACAATTAAGATGTGGGCTCCACCACACTCAAGGTTACACTTCCAGCAATAATGTCTGGTTTTGAAGAGGGTAAATTTGGAAACTCCCATGTTCAGAGTACAATACAAGGGACATCAGCATACTCATCCTGTATCAAATGCTCTTGTTCAAAGACTAATTATAAATGCAAGATCGTCAAATTCAGTCCAGGGCCTTGGACTTGGGTTTCAGCTGAATTCTTCTCTGACAGTTCCGCTAGTGATGTTATAATCCATATGGAAACTAAGTCACTTTGAAACTCCCAATTTCCCCTTTTGAATACTGGTCACTCCAGAGTTCATTTGTTCCTTCGACGTGGTATTCTGCTGCAGACTGCAAGTACTCTCAGTTATTTACCTGTGAGGCAGAAGTCATCAATCACAGCTGCTCCCTCAATTTCAAAGGGAAAATATGGAGCAATGGATGCCAATTGAAAGCAAATTTCAGTAGACAAAGTGACATCTGAAGGGCCTCGCTGAGAGAGCCGATAATATAGTAAAGATCTGCCAAATGACAATCTAGTCCAACTTTATGTCACGCTATACCTTAACCCTTAAATGGCCCCTGTGATAAATTTGTCACATGATTTTGGGGGTTGTCAAAACCACAGACCCCACATAAATTTTGCAACCTAATGCCCATAGTGACATATTTATTCAATCAGTGCTGCCATCTTATGCATAAAAGTGGAACTGACACTACACTGGCTGCACCAGCTGACCTTTCCAATATGGCCGCCCCCATGGTGGAACCCTCACGATAGATCAGCACCCATTCATCACTGGATAAAATAGACAAACAGGTAAGCTAATGAAAAATAAGCTATGCCTAATACTTCAGCTACATGTCAACTGTTTTATCATTCAAGTCATTTTAGCAATAAGGCCCCAAAAATTCCCATCGTGACACAGGGCACAAACCTAAATGAGGTCAAAGGTCACCAAATATTAAAAATTGCTATTGGGTTGTTATTAGCCCCTCCCCTGGACCTATTAACAGAATACATAGATTTTTCTTTTAACTTTTATTATTGTTGGGCATTTAAGGGGTAACGAGAATCCACCCACGGGAAAACATGCTTATGTCACAGCACAAAAATCACTCAATTTAAATTAATTAACTTTATTAAATAAGGTTAATTTATATTAAATAGACACTCCTGTCATTGAACATACCCAACAAAACACTATACTTCAATGAAGTATCATTCTCTAAGCCTAGCATGAAAAAAAAAAATCAGTAACATCCACCCAGGCATTTTGATATCATGACATTTTTTCGCTGAACTGTCAAAGCTCTCCATGGAGGCCGCCATTATAACCATTTTCTGCGAGTCAAATGATCATAAATCGTGGCCCTGACGTCACATGTGCGTATAGCACATTCAGTCGCTTATCCTTCTCGTTCATTTGATGTTGCTGTCTTGAGTGTCCAGTCGACTGGATTCACTTAATAATCGCAAATAAACAACAGTTTTTTTTTCCCCATTTGTCTGTTGATAAAGTGATAATATGTGAGTGGGGATAATGAAACAGAAGACAGTAGCTACACATGCATGTATATATGTATGTATGCTCGGAACCTAATGAGCTGTCGGGAATTCTCGAGAGTCCCTGCAATAACAGAACATGTGAATGTCAAAGAAACTTGTTCAGAGAAACAAATGATATAGCTTGCTTTAAAAAGGCTGCAAACCCAGATTATTCTAACTAGAATGGTTTTTACACTTAAAAACAGATGTCTCCCCCTTCCCCCATTTCACATTTTAGAGTTATGGTCCAGAAACGAGTCCCACCCTACAATATGCCTAAGTTCAAATTGTTGCCATGGAAACAGAAAAAATAAAATTCAAAATAGGCGTGCAATGCACGGAATACCCCTCAGCCCGATGTCGAAGTTTTTGGAGATGCCCGCCTGCCCAACCGAACGAAGGATAGCAATACCCAGTTAGCCTTGAGGGCTGAGGGGTAAAAAGCAGTTCAAACCCTCAAAAGGCACATCTACATGTTATGGAGAGACACTATATCAAATTTGGTGAGAATCGGTCGAACAGTTTCAGAGTTATGCTCCGGAAACAAATTGTAACGCTGACGCCAATGCCAAGGGGAATTCAGGCAAAAACAATATGTCTCCCCCCCCCCCCCAGGAAGGGGGAGACATAATAACAGGCATGTTAGTTTTGTAGGGAGTGAAAGGATACATGAATCATGCTGCAAACCGCAAGATTTTATTAATCTTGGCTGGCAACTTGCGAAATCTAGCATTTCGCAGATTGTTTCTATCCGAAACAGCGTAGTGTTTAGCGACACAATATGGCATTTAACAATGAAATGTTGGACAAAGGAAACCAAACGAACACGAGGTACAACCACCGATCTATATAGAATAACTATATATTGTTATTCTATATAGATCAGTGGGTACAAAGCGGAGATTACTGCTGTCAATACGCACAACTGACGTGACTTCCGTTGAGATCAGTCGTGTGATTGGACAAAATTGCTGCGCCCTAGAGAGTATCAAAAAAATGTACTGAGTAATCGGCTCAAAACTATACAAAACACTATCGGATAGCACTGAAATTTTGTACGTACCTTCTATACATTATAAACTATCAATTGACATCATTTCATTTTTTAGCATGATGACAATAGTTTCCCTTTAAATTAGAATAAGGCCAGTAAAAGGAGGGCAAAAAAACAACAACCTCACCTTCACAGGGACTTCAGATTCGTCACATTTCTCATTTTTGATCAGCCAATTGTCATTTCCTCTGTCTACAAGAGCAATAAAAAGAAACAATAGCTCATACCCACAAGGAAAAATAAATGCTGAAAACAAGACATTATATTTACAATAATATTAATAACCATGGCAACAACTGACTGCAAGCAAAAATACTGGCAGGACTTCACTCAAAAGCCAACAAACAAGAGTCTAATATGACAGTCAAATGCATGACATAGATATGATCACTCGTGACAGCTTTTATGTCATACACATATAACGGTCATTAAATTTTCACCACTGATAAGGCAGTTACACATCAGTCATATTTGCTAATAAATGCATGGTGTTAAGAGGGCTCCTGACATGGCCTGACTTCATCTGCCATGACATCCAATGAAAACTCTCAATTTCATGTACGTATCATGTCATGACACAGTTATGCGTTCCTCATGTCCAGGGGTTATAACATGAAGCGTTAACTAAATGCTTCAGAGAATAAATACCAGTGTTTCTGATGATATAATCCAGCACTGCCAGTTTTTCAAACTGAGACTGCAGCTGCTTCCTAATGTTTTCAGGCGGGGGGTCAGTCTCGAATTTCCTCAGCCAGAAATCAGCTTCGTGATAGCCCTCCACAAAAAGCTGAAAAGAGCCCACCTGAACAAACAAGTAAGCACATCCATGCTACATTAAGATTTGAACCCAAGAGTTGAAATAATAATAAAAAAATAAATAAAATAGAGCCCCCCCAATCCAAAGCTATATGACCTTTGATATCCAAATACAAATTCAATAACCATTTCACACATGAAAGTGCACGTTCAACATATGATTTTTCCTTTGTTCAAATTTCTCCTTGCATGCCAGTTAATCAAACTAGCATGTTACTGTGAAACACATTTTCCAGAGGCATCAGAAACAGGTTACAATGCTGCATCAAACAGGCAAAGTGGATATCCTGTACTCAGCAGCTATAGGCTGCAGTGCAGACCAAATTATACAACATGGCAGCACCCGGAAACTGCTCCTCTGTGGGCCAAAACGCTTTTTGCCAAGCCCAAGGACAAATTAGTGGGTGACGGCAATTCCTTGGCCCGTATTCTTTTTGCAGTCTACAGTATTCACAGAGGAACCCAGTTTAGTACTTTTTTAAACCCAACACCACTGGTGGGATAAGTCTGAAATCTCCCACAAAGGTTAGAAAATGGTTCAAAGGACCTTTGAATTAGATTGTCAGAGTGTGTACTCAGGCAAATTAAGAGATGTCATAAATACTTAATTCAGAATAGTTACCACAATTGCAACAACAACAACAACACAAAAAACCTTAAAGTAAACTGACTGATCTAAGAAAACATTCGTGGGAAAAAAGTCAGATATCCAGCAGTCACTGCGCAGCTGTTAAGAGTCGCATTACCTTTGGAGGCAGACCAATGCGGTGAAACCTTCGACCAACTTGGGGAACCTTTTCCATAGCATATCGCTTCCCTCGTGACTTGGCACGATCGATCGCATTATAGTGAAATGTTTCGCTGACCAAATACACCACCTGCAAGGTAAAGTTTAATCGAACTGATCAGCGTATACTGCAGATAAGTCTTAGATTCAGATTAAGTACATTACACATATTACCACTCTGAGAAAATAAAAAAGAAATATTGCCTGAGACTGATGCGCTTTAACCCTTTCAAGATTTGTCATGGGATTAGCAACAGTCGCTTGTCGAGAAAAATGCAACCTAAAATAAGACAGTATCTTCTCCAGGAGAGAGAAAAATAATCTGAAAGTCTCATTAGTAGTAAGAAACCCTTGTTGAGAAAAGACCAACTCGCAAAGTGTTCATGGCCTCTAAAGAGTAATTTAGATTCTGAGAATAAAGCAGGATCTGTTTTTGAACAAATGCACATACTTGCAATGGACATCAATGAGTTGCGTGTTTTTTTAATAATATTAAGTGACCCAGGCCACATCCAATAGCCCAATGTCAAAGTCCCCACCTTAGTTTTCGGCACGACGTCGAGTCCCAGTTTCTGGTCGACGAGCGAAGCGGCGGCCTCAGAGAGGTAGCCCTGGTTTGGCACGAGGCAGCCCCTCCCGAAGCAGCACGGACAGCAAACCTTGTGGAAATACTTTGTCCATTTGGGGTTCAGGTGTCCGTACGGCTCCTCCGACTTGGGCTTGAACACCCCGATTATTTTCTACAGGCCGACAGAAGGGAGGAAAAAAGTTACGTACGTGTTCAAGAAAAGGAAAGGGGAGAACCATAGAACCGCACTGAAGGAAAACAAACATCTTTGTCCTTGTCTTCACAGAGCTGAAATGCTCCAAATCCGAACACACACAGGCATCAGGTGTAGTTGATGAGTCAGACAAATTTTGTTTGCAGCACATATTTGCAGTGTTCATACAGAAAAGAGGATTCTGGGTAATTTGGCAAGAAGTATTGATGATGGAGTGTTCCTCCCCACAAACACACACACACACAATTTAGCTGTCCTAAACAGCTGCAAATGTTATGCTAATGTTAATACAAACATTAGCCTGAACAGTTGAAATGAAAACCTCTGACCTGTCAACCAGTGCAAACAGGGCAATAAGTCAATGTGAACCTGCTATAAAGAACAGCGCAATAATCAGCTTAAAAATCTTCAGAAGTTTCACAATTGATGGAGAAATGCTCAGAAATGAGATGGAGAAAATGCAAAACACAGTGCATAATACGCTTGAAACAGAAATATATAACCAATATCCAATACAGACACTTGGAAAATGTAATGAGCCACAGCTTACATAGGAACTGTACCAAAAAAGGGAGAGGTCATTCAAGGACTCGGCTGCAGAATATAAGGAGCTTGCATAAAGTGGCATCTTAGAACAAGAGCACTGCTCTTTGATAGGTAGTACTCCATCCATATCTTAATCTCATTCATTGAGAGCAGGACAGAAAACCTGATCCCAGATCAGCATTCCTTGATGGGAAAACTTCATGACAACTGGCCCACAAGCACACTGTGGAAATGGACAGTGGCTTAAACACTCACCCCTTTCGGGTCCTTCACAAAGTAGCTGCCACTCGACCCCTGAGAAATTCTTTCCGGAAAAATCCCATTCTCAATGGCTAGCTCGGCCCTCCGGATCACTTCAGCAAAATCTGGGTCTTCAGGAAAAAAGTTCAATTCCCCAGTGCCACTAGCTGCAGACAAACACACGCAAAGGTATAAATAAATTAAAAACCCACACACAAATACTATTTTAACATTATCTAGAAACTTGGAATCAAGATGGCCCCTGGTGCCAAAAGAAGCACCTTAAATGACTTCCTCCCCGATTTTCAAAGCCGGAGTGCAAATATATTATTCAATATTAAATTATGCATGCATGAATTTAGCACTGAAGAACACAGGAGATTGCCTGTTGCAGCATTCTGTACGCCAACACTCAAGCTAATGACAGCAAAAATAAAAACAAGTATGAAACGCTCAGCTCTCCACCACAGAGGAAAAGAGGGAAAGTATTCATTACCTCATCGGTCAAAGAATCCCCCAGGGTAAGGCAAAATTTCACAAGCAAAATTGTGAGGAAGGAAATCAACAGTTTTTTTCCCTTTATTATAGCCCATGAAATCACCCACACACACACATAAAACAAACTAAGATTTTAAAATGCAACAGAACATTCACATAACCCTGCACTGATGCAGCATCACGTAGGTTTTAAACACCCTCAGTGTAAAAGTCTGAACATAGGAACTGCAGATTTATACTGTTGTGATGTGTCAGAGAGATGACTAAAATCACCTACCCATCACTCATTACTAGTAATGTCACAGAATGGCCCCCTTTCTTTAGTACAAGTGTTCCTGAATGAGGCACCTCAGGGCTCAATTTTAGGCCATCGTCTTAGCAGGCTGGCTAGCACTCTACATTCATTTTAGAACAATCCATAACTCAAAGTCAAGCGGATACCACACAATTGATAAGACAATAAATTATTCATTCTCTATACCAATCTTCAAACATCAATGTCAAATAGCCTGTAGATCTAGTTTAAGGACAGGCTTTTAACATGTGAAAAAGCTGATCGCATAGAATGTCACCTGTCAGTATGGAGGGAAGGAGGGGGGGACCTGTCAGTCTGCGATTGCGAGCGCCCGACGAACCGATCTCAAAATACCGCACCAGATATGTGGTGACCTAAAAGCGACCCCACACAAAATCTACCGTTCAGTATGAATAGACCAACTTGGAACAAAATTGCGAGGGAAAATATACGAGGCATTATAAGCACCCTTCGCAATGTCGGCACAGTGAAATAAATAGCGGACATTGCTGCTAGAATATTGAGTCCAACTTTTCCCGTCCACACAAAACGTGTAGGACACCCCGCTTTCCAATCCAGTAGACCGTGGCCCATCGCCTCATACCATCCTTTCCACTGAACTACGTTACATTCAACAGCTGGGCGGGCGAGATGATATTTGTCAGTTCTGCGAATACTAAATGTAAGCCAACCTATCGGCAGTACTCGTTACCTAAGTTTTTTTTCCCCCCATCGGTGTATCGTTGCGGAACCTAAAAAATGGCGTCTTTTATCTTCAGTGAATGACTATAACACCTCCCGGTCACTGGTGCCAACCTTCTTAAGCACAAAGTTTCAGTCAGGCTCTAGAGTCCAAACATCCTGCTTCAAAAGTCTAAAGAAGCGGAGGACAGAATCAAAGTAATAAAACATAGAAGAACTGTGGCCCGCAAGATTTGAGTTCGAGATCCCCAAATTAAGGAGTTCGCATGTCTAAAAGCAAGGGCCTCGGTACACAGATATTATTAATACCCATTAGGCATTTTAGCAGGCGGCCAGAACAGTCTTCAACCTCAGCCGCACACCATTTAATTTCATTGAATTTCATGGCTGCAAATGAGCCGTTTTCCAGACGGTGGCAAGATTTTTTAATTCAATCCATTGCTTACCAACTCCGAATTATTACCAAAAAATTACTAACCAAAAGAGATGCTCGATTTCTACAGCAGTAAATACGTTATGATGAAAAAAAAACCCCACACGGAGTGAGATAGTAATACAACACGGATCAATCAAACTGGTCTGCGTCCAGTAAGTTACAGTGTATAAGCCAGATCTCACCTGAAGACGCGAAGTTTTCGTGATCAAGTGATGACAGACGTCCATTTCTCCCGGTCCGCTTTACTTTCCTACGTCCAAAAGCTACTGACCGACTGGATCGTGGTTGCGGTAGCAACAAGTCTGATTCCTCGGAACCATCTGTTTCTCCGCCGAGGACACTATCTTCACTTGACTCTGAGACCCGTACCGCCCCTCCAGGATTCACCCTCACCGATTCTCTTGTTCGGTCAAAAAATACAGACGAGACCTGCTCCAACTGAAAGTCGGTCTTATCGGAATCTAAAATGTCCACCAGCACATTTTCGCTGGGGTCACATTCTGCCATCGCTGTCTCTTTGGTAGTTGGTGAGCCTTCTTAAAGCTCTTTCACATGGCCATGTTGATAAGTTCCTGGCCTTCCGCTGCCACTCGTCAGCTTTCTTCCTCTTTCTACTGAGTCTGCGTGCGCAAAGGTGTCATCTGTTCAGAGTTCATCGTTCTCACTTTTAAAGAAACAGGCATTAGTTCTATGTAGAGGTTCAACGAAATCTGACACGACAGTCATATACTTTCGTATTGCAATAAGTTTTCTTTGAATGAGTTACCGATACATTTCCACTTTTTATTATTATCTCTTCGAAGCGCAACGGTTTGGAGACATGACCGGTGGGCGTGTCTGTGGTGGAAGGCAGGGAGGTAAGGTCAAGACTACCCTTAAGACTCAGCTGACGGGTAGGGAAGGGGTAAGAGATAGGGTTAGGTTTAGGTTTAGGGGGAGGGTAATGGGATTTTGGAGCTAAAATAATTTTTTAGTCCCCACGAGGATAGAGAAACAAACATGTGTGTGTGAGTGTTCACATTTTTGTTACCTATTTGGGGCCTTTTCCAGTATAAACACTGACCTTGTCAGGACCAGTAGTCCTTATGGGGACCAAAGCCTACTCCTAATACGGCAAAGCACCATTTCTGAGGCCTTGGTTGAGGTTTGGGGTCGGGTGTGAATTAAGGTTTTGTTAAGGTTGAGGTCAGGTATGATTTGGATAAGGTTAGGGTTAGGCTGTCCATAATGAATATAAGTCAATGCAATGTCCTAACAAGGATAGCTGTGCGGACTTGCGCATATGTGTGGGTGTGGGTGTGGGTGTGGGTGGGGGTGGGGGGGGACTATATTATGGGAATAACGGGCACAAATTCATACTGCTGTGTCAGTGTAAAAACAAAACCACAAAATAATGGTTTGGTTCATGGTTTGCTGAAAGCAGCTTAGCAATTACTCAAGGCGTAGGTTACAGCTTAAGTAGGCAGCTACTGTATGTCTTCAAAGGCAGTTCCAATGTTAAGGTGCATTTGAGGACAGCCAAAAAGTGTCGCCATCATCTTGCCTGATTTCAGCAAGAGCTGTCAACTCACTACACTCCACTTCCATATTGACAGTCCCATCTGATATCAGGCAAGAGAAAGGCAGCATTTCTCGACAATATTCAAAGGCATTTTGACATCACAATCGAAAAACCAGCGAGGATATAGCTGCTTGGAAATGCAGCTGACCTACGCTACGCCCTTTACTTTGTGAGACGGCCCTGGTTGCGAATGTTTTTGCATGGTATTGTAAGAAGCAGAGGTCTATGGCAGCAACATGTCTATCTGTGTCAAGCCTGCCAGGCATAAACAGAATTAAAAAGTAGTAAGTGGGAGAAGCCCTAAGTATTTCACGAAACACTGGGAAAAGAAACATGACTTTGGACATCACATTAGAAAAGATTGGGAAGGAGGGAAAGAGAGGCCAGGAGCTCAGCTGGGAACAACTTTTATTTTGAGGAAAAAGTGAGAGTACTAAGTGATTGGATATTCAGTCTCATTGTCTAAATGCCAAGTTTAGAAACCGGACATGTATTTTCACCAAAAGTAAACTGCCAGTCTGTTGACATGGGGAGAGTGGATTATATAATGTGATCTAATGTGCAGTAGTGTTCTCTCTTCAAGTAACAATGAAGTTAAGCTGTTTTCTTACAGCTATCACATGGTTCAGTCACAATGCTCAACCATAAACACAAACACATGCACAAAATAATACTCTTTATCATACTTTATTCACAGGCACTGAGTCTTCACAGCAACAGTTTATCAGGCTTAATTTAGCCGTCATCACCTTCTAAAAAAAGCTGGACACTCAGCGAGTACAATGTTTGTTTTTCCAGTTCATTACAATTCAGATCCATAATGTAAGATGTAATGTAATGTAACGTAAGACAAAGAGAAGCACGTATTACTAAAACCCCATAAGTCACACTTGACTTGACTTGTGGGGTTTTAGTAAACAGTGCTTCAATTAGAAACAGCTTGTGCTGACACAAAAAGCTAATTCAAGAGGGCTGCTGTATTTGACTTGGGCGTCTAGCTTCTGAGCTGTCATGCCCACCTATATGGGAAAAATTGGAATGAAAAATGAATTTGAGTCTTCTTTTGTGAATTAAAAAAAAATCAATCTCAGGAGGATTGAGGTCAGTTCAAAAGAAATTTTAGAATTTAAAAGAATGGTCAATATAGAATAATTTCACCACAGTGAATTCATGGGCTGCGTCCAAATTGTCTTTTCTGCCTTGGAATGTTCCAAACTCTTAAAAAATGATCTGGAAATAATTACGTGGCAGCCATGATAAGTGGATTTGAATTCTTCAAATGTTAAGGAAAGGTGTCTCAGTGCTTCCTAATTTACTACCTTTAGCATAGGGTACACAGAACCATCCTTTTCTAAAAGAAAGGAAATAACGCCATCCTACAATTCTGCGCTGCTGAAATATTTAAAGCGGCGACCACTCATCCAACCAATCGCGTAAAGACGCGTATATGACGGGCAGGGGACTCATGATCACATTGCCTAGTGTAGGTGCATTCGGATTCTCTAATTAGCGCGGCTGTCTTCCTTAGCCGTTTTCTACACCTTTCCTTTCTCTTATGACGTTTTCCACAAAGGTTAAAGAAAGGGGGTTTGGGATTAGTGGATAGGCCAAAATGTTTTGACTATTCGGACGCAGCCATAGTTTCGAATTTACTTCACTTTGGACACGGGACTAAATAAGATGCAATACCACTGGTAACCACTGGAGTTTACAAGCGTCTAATCCGGTGGAATGTTATCTTCAATCTCTTTCTCAACTGGTTGACCGCTCGCTCCAGTAACATAACACTGACATCTTAAGCAATTATTTGAGTAAATAAACAGCCCAGAGCAAGCCATTTTAAATGCTCGAAATATAATGTTTTCACTTTCAATCACTGTCAGATGTATTTGCTCACTGAGAATAGGGAAAATGGCACAAATAACAATTTTTGCTTCAAAAATAAATGAAGATCACAACAGCGTTTCTTTTCTTTTTTGCTTCTATGGGGCTCAGAGTTTGGCCAACAGCATGGTTGCACGTACAGAGGGACACATAATGATGACATAGGTTATAAAGTCTCCTGTTGGGAGGGGTGCCCTAGAGCATTTTCGCTGGACACAGTCGGTATTTGGAGCAAAACAGTTGAGAACCACAGATCCATGACAAATACAAGCAGATTTAGCTTTAATTACATCCACGCTGTTTTAAGGCAAGTTAAAGAGAAAAGGGTGCAGTAGTTGTGAGTGCAAGGTAGCACACACTACATTTTTTTCCTCTCTTAAAAGAGATCTTGAAGGTAGAGCCACTATTTATCAACAGAAAGCCATGGATGTGTACATATGCAGCTACAAGAGTACCACTATAAGCCCAGAGGTCCAGTCAGAATTTTGAAAAAGTTGACAGGAACGAAAGGTTTTGGTAAACAGATTATCTTTATGCACATATTTGAACTTATCAGCTTCCCGAACAAATCTTTTCCTCTCTAATTTGACTACCATTGGATATATTGGAAAAAAAAAAAAACTATTCGGACATGAGTTCTCCTATCTTGATTTAATCAGATGTGTATAAGCTGTTTTACTTCAGCAATGTCCTCGGCATACCATTTATTACAAAGCAGGATTATTGAGTTAGCTGGATAACTGCTCTGAGTAAACCCCAGACAGTGTCCAAATCTGGAACATGGACTGAAGTAAAAAAAGGCAGTTTCTTTTAGTTTTGTTCAGCTAACTCAGTCTCCCTGCTCAATGTTATGGACCCCTGAAATGAGTCGCAAACACATTGATTGCTGTGAGGAATTATCGCCAACAGCTTGAATACAGGGGATTTGGAAGGGATCATAAAAATGAAGCTTTTGTTCATAATGGAGGCCAAGGTAGGCCCTAGGGCCTGAATAGACACACTTAAGCTCCATCAGTCAGTGAAGCATCCAGCCAATATCCAGCATTCAGCTGTACCCAGAGGTGGAGAGTTCAGGATTCAGAAATTAAAAGTCCAGCCATGCCTGTTATGCCCAAGAACTTAGCTAGCTAGCTCGCGAGATTTTACCAATTATTCCACTTTCTGGCTAAGCAGATGTGCTTATTAATTTAATCTTGCTGTTGAACCAAGAGTCTGAGGAGGAATTTTACTTTTTTTAACCTTACTTTTACACCTCTGGTTGCATGCCAATACAGGTCCATGGCTCCTCCCCCTCAGTTCCCTCACTGGCCAATCAGCTCTCAGATCTGCAAATGAGGGGGTGGAGCTACACTTCAAGTTCATGCTTGCTCACGCTTTCAACACCCGCCTGCAGCAGCGCTGGGTCCTCCTCTTGGAGTTGAAGGACAGCCTTGTCCTTGGCACAGCAGCTGCAGTCGATGAACTCATACAGGAAGGCGAACACGGTTAGCGACAGGACCGCCAGGATGAAGAGGAGGAGGATAACGAAGCAGGCAATGTTCCAGCCGTTGTGGAAGGGGTACGCTTTCTCGGCTTGTAGGAGCACCCCTGGTAGGGATGATGCTGGATCCAACAGCTGACTGCTATTCTGCCTGGACATGGTCGCTTCGTCGCTTCAGTGTAGCGTCTCTTCAGATTTTGCTGGGAGAGGACATATAAATAACATTATAAACATACAACCGACGCACATCCTGAACAATTTACACCACCAAGTGCATCACCAGGAACAAAACTGCTGGAAACCCCAGACGGAAGGAATGTTCCGGGCCAGACGTGACCACACACATACAAGTAGAAAAAGGGGAACAATAGGAGTCCATGTCTTTCACTCAAGGTACAATCTACACAAATGTTCCCCAAAAGCTAATTGTTGGACCTCAAAGTAACTCTGTGTGTACCCTATCAGAAGCTAAAAAGGCACATATACATTTTAAGGAGAACTATTGGTGTGTCTTAAAAGGGTACTGCCCCAGTGGCAAGCTATTGAACCCTTAAATGTACAATGATTTACTTCATTTTCTGAGGGTGTAAGACTTCGACCCTATAAAGCCCAGTTCCACAAATCACGGTACTCAAGAGCCGAGAACTGCTGATTTTCAACTCTCTGAAACTGTTGTGTGAAACCTGTTTGGCTTATCAGCAGTGTTAATTGTTTAAATAATAACCTGGGAGGAAAAAACCAAGCAGTGCCAGATTTTTGCCAGACTTCAGGATCTGGGCTGTACAGTGACCTGGTAAAAAATGTATCAATTAAACAATGCAAGCAGATAATGAAAATTTGTATGATGACATCACATTTAGCTACAGTAAACCTTCAAAAGGTATTAACTAATTACAAGTTACAAAGCCAGAGAGGGGGCAGGAGGTCGTGGTTGAGGGGTAGCTACAGGATAGAGAGGCGACTCTTCAGACTATGCTCAAAGGAGCTCAGAGTCTCTGCTGTTCTGATCTCTCTGGTTTTGGTCACCCTACTTGCTTTAATTTTAATTCTCTGACATTTCTATCAACTTGACTGACCCACTTATACTTCAGCACAGCAAACTCTCTCAGAGCATGTAGCTGGAACAGAATAATTAAGAGAACATATTGGTACAAAATCCTGAAATGAAACCTTGAATTAAAGCATTTTCTCTGAGATGGAAAGATGTAGTTTTAATATATATAATGTAAAATATATTCTACTGAACTATTATATATTTCCTTGAACAAAGAAGAATATTTGTCCATATATTTTGAGGTATAATGATATCTAAAAAGCATATTTTATTTCAATATATTCCAGGACATTCTTTCCTGTTAGTCTGTCACGACAAATGTTAGGAAAAGGTGGAGAGGGGGCTGTAACATTTTGTGTACTGTACTGTCCTGCAGCACGAGCCAGGAACAGGACAGTTACTGCAGTGGTCCGAGCCATAGGACAGTACGCAGGACAGTGGTCCTGACCAGCCCCCTAGTGGAGCAGGATAGTTACTGCACTGGTCAGAGCCATAGGACAGTACATAGGACAGTGGTCCAGACCAGCCCCCTAGTGGAGCAGGACAGTTACTGCAGTGGTCAAAGCCATAGGACAGTACATAGGACAGTGGTCCAGACCAGCCCCCTAATGGAGCAGGACTGTTACTGCAGTGGCTCGTGCTACAGAACAGGACAGTACATAATATGTAACATACAGCCCCAGCTGGAAAAGTGTTACTTGTGTCTGGCAAGCAAGCTTGTCTGACATTATCAACAGGAAACTATTTGGAATGAGAAACTGAAGCAATATCATTGAATTTGGCTTGTTTTGTGGCTTGTTATTCTGTATCTGAATCCCAGTGGTCATAATGTGAGCTTATAAACTCTCTCATATTACTCACAAACACACATTTACCAACTGCTTCCATCAGGCCGTGAGGTTTTTTCTTTAATGGCCTTGTTATCGGAAGAAGAGATTGCTTATTTATGGTTTAAACAAACCATCATACTGCTGCCACCCACATTTGTAAGCAGAAAGCTTTATCCATGGCTGTTGGGTTTGCATATCAAGGAAAAATCAATTGTGATACTATACCACATTAGATGTACCCTGGTTGTTCTGGCCTTAATAAATTGAGTTCCAGGAAAAAGCCTTTACTATAGGATTGGCATTGACATTTTGTGTGTGTGCGTGTGTGTGTGTGTGTGTGTTCTTATACTCACTACAAAATAAGAACCAAGAATGGTGTTTATTTTTTCTACAAAGTGGGAACATTATTGGGAAATGCGGACATTAGTAAGTTTGTGATTGATGTCTGTGAGTGGAGTCGCTCATGACCAAACATTTTTGGTGGTAGACTAGTTAACTAAAAGCCAATGAAATTAAGTCTAAAACTATTTTGCAAAAGCAGCCTCAATCTAGTTTGCTTGGTCAAAATAGTGTATAATGTATATAACCTATGGCTGTGTACATTACAAGTGCTATTATATGTCTTAAGAGCCAATAACTTAAGAACTTCCCCACGGTGGCCTTTATCTCACTCTCCTACCTGTTTTTTTTTTTTGTTCCCTTTTGATTTGTGTTTTTTTTTTCTCTCTGTTTTCTCTGTGCACTGCCTAGCATCTTTTTTATTTTTATTTTTTGTTTCGGGACGGGGATGGAATAGGTTGAGGGGAGGGGGTACTGCAACAGGGAACACGTCTCGAAGGCAACATGTCATTTGCCATGTAATGTAACATTCATTGTAACCCACGTGAAAAATTTCTCAATAAAAAACTGATTTATAAAAAAATTCATGATGTTTATTGATGCCATGTCTAAATATTGTGAGCTTGCTTGGGTACAATACAGCATGATCCGGCACGTGAATCTCTAAATTTTAAACTGCTCACCCTTTAAATTTCAAAAGGAATTTGCATATGTCATCCACACCTGTGGACATCCAATAAGTTTACTTGCAATATCATCAGAAATGTATTAGTGATTACATTCTGTGGTTTACTTACATTGCAAGCAAAAGCCGTTTGTTTTATCACAGACTTCATGTTTTGGTGTTGATAATCCCAGAGATACAGGCGTAAAGATGCTTTGTTGGCCTTACAGTGAGAAGGAAAAGTGAAAGTGGCGCATGCAGAAGATCGAACTCCCTGAACTCACCACACAGACAGCAACTCTAAAAGCGACATTCAGTAGCACTGTCTTTCCGCTATGTATTGATGTGGTTAAAATGTAAAATGGTGTCCAGCACGGTTAGTGGTCAGGCATTGCATACAACAGGTAAAATACAGCTTTACATGCAGATGATTTTAGGTCCTGCGTTTCGGCTTAGATAGATGTCCGAAAACTACAGTCCACACCACAGAGCGCAAAATCTCCATAACAAAATAATAAACAACACCACAATTATTTTACCAAACAAACATCGTTACGCATCCACTTCTATTTCGTCTTTAGTTTATGACATGCTTTGTCGGGTCCTCGTATTGCCTGAGGACATTTCTTTTTAATCAAGCCAGTGTACCCTTTACAGTACAGTATTTAGAATCTGCAGCAGCGTAGACCCGGTTCAGTCGGTGAACGTGCACTTTCACGGCCAATGAATTAAACTGTGCCTTATGTCAATCACCTGAAATTGTCCAAATAATAGCCAGATTGTCGCCAAACAGCACCGCCAAGTGCATTTGCATGTAAGGGCACGCAAACTAAAAGCTATACATTGCCTAAATAAGCGCACATTTTGCAAAATTCGCTGTTTGCATCTTAAGCGAGGGCAGATGCCGTCATACTTAAGATGCTCCATTCACCTCTGTGCGCCCGGCGGCTCCGCATCGAAAAGGAACAAATCGGGACGTACCTGTGCGTCCGATGACCGGGATGCTGGAGAGCGCGAGGTCCTCACCTCTTTTTTCCTTTCCCTTTCGGTGCTGGAGGCGCAGCGCAAATCCAAATCTTCCCGTCGCCACGATTGGCTGAGCTATGATCGAGTCGCGCGCACAAAGCGGAGCGCCGCGACAGCCATCCATCCCCGGCGCATTAGCACGGGCACGCGCTCCTCGCGACCGATTCAGTCATGACCGAGACAAAACGGAGGCGGACGCGGTCGCCAGTCTCGGTTCCCTTGGAGATTTCTGCCAGCTGCTCCTTTTTCCTGGGTGCGGCCCTGTCGCGGGAATAGAGGAGTCATCATCCTGGAGAGATAGTCGAACATCACTCAGCATACCTAATGCGTTAAGAAGATTGTTGAGAAATAAAAACAATTACAGACTTTGATCTCACGTCACGGACACTTGGCTTGTATAGGCCCATATTAAGGTGTAGGCGTGATGAATGAACATGTCGCTATTGTGCTCGAAGCAATCATTGCGTCCTGCGGCAGTCGACAAACAGTGGGCAAATTACAGCCCGGGAGACGAAAATAGTGAATGAGGTAAGCACTCCCGTGCGACGTCCCGAATTTAGCTAGGAAGCCAAACACAGCCATTTCGAGCGGCAGAGCCGACTTCCCCTCCACATTCTTACACCCCATGGGATTCGGTTCAGCCTACTCCCTGCAGGATATTCAGCCTCAAGCTACCTTTCCAAGATGAAGTGAGGATGATAAATAGAATAGCTATTCTCAGAAGCTGCCGTTGCACCTAATAGTGATTAATTGGGTTAAATAAACAAATAACGTACGCAATATCTTAAGGCTGGTCTATATGACTTCAGCTGATGACGTATTTGCTGAAAATAGATTTACTTTTCCTTTATTTACTTTATTAATGTTCATAATAATACCGAGCATTCATTTTTTGAAAGTATTGTATTCTCAAAGAATATTTTGCAATGCCATATCGCGCATTCAGTGAAGAAAATGTGTGTCTGATTTTCTTCAATCATTTCCCTGCGGTTGACTCATATAAAAGGGACTGTCATGAATGAAACGCCTATTTGTACTGATTTAACTTTTATGCCACATTTGGGATAGTTTCTACATTGGTCACTGGCAGGGCATTTTGAACTTGGAGCAAGAAAGCTGTGGGTTTGCATCCTGCTTGTGGCCTTTCTGTGGGGAGTTTGCATGTTCTCGCCATGTTATTGTGGGTCAAATCCAGGTACTCTGTTTTTCCATACAGTCCAAACGCATGCATGCCAGGCAAACTGGAGACTCCAAATTGCCCATTGCCACGAGAGTGTGAGCAAATGTCAAGCGATTCATGAGATGACTAGGCGGATTGGGTGTGTTCCTGGCTCTCACTCACTGTATGCTGGGAATGACTCCCACTCCCTTGACCAGGAACAGGCGAGTTGCATAATGGATGGATGGAAGCAATGTTTTAAACCTGCGGATTAATCTGAGGTAGAGAGAGAAGTCATGTCACTTTTTTGTCATCATACACAACCTGATGAAGTGAAATTTGCCAATATAAAATGTCCTTTGGTATCGCCGTTGCGTTAAGGAAACTGCAAAATAAATAGCTTAAATGAAAAAAAAAGCAGAAACCGTTGTTACTGTAATACCATATGTATAATATGCAGTGTTGGAGGGCTCGAGGCCGGCCTCGGAGGGTAGGGACTCGGACTCGGTCTTGGCCTCGGAAGTTGTGGACTCGACCACAACACTGATAACATGAAGAGGTTAATCCTCATCCAGCAATGAGCCCATTGTGGCAATGTATTCCGCCCAGCCTGAGATTTTATCAGACGTTCATGATGCCTGAATAGTCTTTGGCCACAAGAGGGAACCAAACCCAAGCAGAGCTGTTTTCAGGCTAGCATCCATTCTCGGTAATGTGGTAGTACTAAAATCACTCTGAAATACATTTCAGAGCATCTTCAAAGCCATTTAACTTATGATTCCTTATATTGGCTTGTATATTTAATTTAACAGGACTACTGATAAGGAAAAAAAATTGACAGAAAATGATGCTGCAAACACAGTAGTCATGGCCATATATTGGCAGAAGTTTAGCCGTTTTGTGTCTGGTCAATCGTCCTCTAATGACCTAGTTCCACTGATGACCTGGTGCTTTATCCGACAAATGGGAGCCAGTCAGGAAGTAGGAAGTGCACTGTCAAGGCCTACAGCTATAAATTTGCATTTGTGTGCTTTAAAGTCATTACAAGTTTGAAAGAAAAAGAGAAAAAAACTGATAATACAGGGTTAATACTTGTTTCATTGGGCAAAGTTACCAAGAGTAAAGCTGCCAAGGAGATTGGGTCAGAGTATTTATAATATCCACACAAATCTTCAGTCTCTGTTGTTTGTTAAAAAAGGATAATTCTGTAGTATTTTCAATATTCCAGAGATAATGACCTACTGTACATTTCCCATAATGATGGCATGTTACACCACTGCAGGGAAAAAAAAGCACAATTCTGTGAATGATTATGTCGATATATATTGCGCTCAATAAAGTTTTAACAAAAACCTTGCTCGATTAATTGCACTGTTGGACGTTTATTTTAAGTGCACTCTGCTGCTGTTTGGGTGAGCATCTGGGTACTAGAGATCCTGCTGCAGTGATTCTACAGGCCAGCAGAGGGCGCTTTCTTCACGGGAACAGGAGATCGTGAGAAGGAAACTGAGATGCATCCTGGACAAAAATTATGGAATCACCCCATTTAGAGGATGTTCATCCAGCGTCTTTTACCTCATTGCAAAGAAACAAATCGCCGATATGAGACAAAAAAGTTTTTGGTCATCAGCCTAACATACAGGCCTCACGAAACACGCCTCAAACGAATTAGATGAAATTATTTTAATCAATGGCATTTTTTTTTTCATAATCAAGTAGAGAAAAAAATATGGAATCACTCATTGTGAGGAAAAAAAAGTTTTGGCAAAAGCATTTGCAAATACCTGTATGCTAATATGGGCCTTCTATATGATAACATTATGGGATTATAAAAAAACTAACAAAATGGCAATACTTTCTCCCCTTCCACACAGGCTGCAGGTACATTTAGCCAATTACATTCTGACTGAAGTGTCGCAATACCTGATTAAAAACAAACAGATTTTTTGCAGAGCTGAACATTCTACCTCAGCTGCTGGGAATTGCGATAGTCGCATAAGAGCCATTCAGAGGAACGAACGCTTCTCTCCATTCTCCATTACTCAGAGACTCTCCAAATCAGAGGGTAAAAATAGAATTGGGAGTGAGACTGACATGAACTGCATCCCCTCGCTCTGGTTCTGTTAGTGGCATGA
The DNA here is from genome assembly GCA_029721435.1 of Gymnothorax reevesii. Taxonomy (NCBI): domain Eukaryota; kingdom Metazoa; phylum Chordata; class Actinopteri; order Anguilliformes; family Muraenidae; genus Gymnothorax; species Gymnothorax reevesii. The sequence continues at coordinate 95,645,508 of CM056579.1, read as the reverse complement.
CTTCACTCTGACCTCCTGGTAATCTTTGATTGCTGTTGGATTGCGACACGAGGGCCAGTGCAGTCAGGGGTATTATGTAGACACCCACCCACCCACCCCCCCTTCCTCGTTTACAATCCATCCAGCTCTGAACTTCTGCGCACTTAGGGTGATGATGCACAAACAAAGTGGTGGAGACGGTGGAAAACGGAGGGATTGATCACTCTCACTCTCTCTCTCTCTCTCTCTCTCTCTCTCAGATGTGCTTCATTGACATGACGAGACACATCATGTTGCCGAATTTAAGAACATATGAAGAACACAAGAATGTAGGAAGAGTTTGTTTCCAAAATGCAATAAGTGCCAAAATTACAAAAACTGAGATAATACCATCGAGCAATAGGCCTGTGCTTCTTGCACATGGCGCAAAATTCCGTTTTTACAAATTCATACAATAAGGTGTATTTTTTCATGGTCAAAATTTGTGCTTTTCTATAAAATGCAACAGGCACCAACATATAAAAACCTGATTTACTCAAAATAAGTAAAATGGATATACTGCGCTTTGGAAGCAAACTCTTCATGTAGCGACTACGTATGTAAATCTAACACAGTCTCTAAGCAGATCTATAACAGCATACAGATATAGTCTCGCATACAGACAGTACAGACAGTACCACAGGGTACAGACAGATGCCTACCTCATCCTAAATACACCCTCCTCTTTCCCTCACCCCCTTTCACCATCTCTCTCAGTGGTGATGGGCCTATTTCTGTCATTTTATGTGTGTATGTGTGTGTGTGTGTGTGTGTGTCAAGAGAGGAGTACATCAAGGCTGTGTTTTATTACCATGTCTATTCAGTTTTTATACTGAAGTAATCTTTAGAAGTATTGAGAATGTGACAGGAATTATCATTGGAGGACAAAACATAAATAATCTCAGATATGCTGACGATACAGTATTAGCAGCGACTGAAGAACAGCTAAAAGAGATCTTACACATGGTGAATGAGAAAGGTAAAGAATATGGAATGAAAATGAATGCCAAAAAGACCAAGACAATGGTAATATCAAGATCAATGCGTACATCTAATGTAAAAATAACAATAGATGATGAGGAAGTGAAACAAGTGGACAGGTTTATATGTCTTGGACACATGATAACTGAAGATGGGAAAAATGATCAGGAAATAATCAGCAGAATATCAATTGCAAGAAGTGTGTTCGATAAGATGAGAAGCACATTAAACAGCAAACTCTCAATCAACATCAGAGAACGAATTTTGAAATGCTACGTGTGGCCAAAACTACTATATGGACGTGAAACATGGACCCTCTCTGCCAACATCATTAAACGTTTAGATGCCTTTGAAATGTGGACCTATCTCAGAATGTTAAGGATTTCATGGACTGATAAGATCACAAATAAAACTGTCCTTGAAACAGTCAACAACAAAATGCAGATAACAGCAACCATAAAGAAAAAGACGACACAGTACTTTGGTCGTCTCATAAGACAAAACAACACCTGTAGAGCTATACTTAAAAGGACATATAAATGGTAAAAGATCAAGAGGGAGACCAAGAATTACATGGATAGACAACATCAGACAGTGGACTAAATATAATTATGAAGCAGCAGTTAGAACAGCTATGGATAGAGGAAAATGGAAATCTATCATGTCATCCTACCCTGTTGAACAGGATGGAACTTGAAGAAGTGTGTGTGTGTGTGTGTGTGTGTGTGTGTGTGTGTGTGTAGATGGCACTACTGGTGTCCTGAGAGACCGAGTACATCTCAAGAGAACTAGTGCACTTCCTATGGCTATCAGAGACAGAAGTCAGGCCTCTGCCACCAATTGCAGTCGGCTCGCTGCCTGGAGTCCCAGAGCGGCGGCTGCTATGCGATGGCGCCTCGGATGTGTGTGTGTGTATGTCGGGGGCGGGGGGGTGCTATTTGATGAAAGACAGCACAGACGTGGCAATTCACTGGAGCATCAATTCACTGGGGCGATCTAATGTTTTTTCATTTTGAGTTAAGTCACAATGGACATGTGCTCAGACAATGGTCAAGACTGCCAGAGTCCTGTCGCCTGCGATGTGTTACCACCTCGGAGACGCTCTTGGGAGCCCATGTCTGCTTGTTGATAACCGCTCGTGCAATCTGGTGACAACAGACATGCTAGGACATATTTTTTTACTTTACGCGGCAAAGAGAGTGGAGAATAGCAAGTGTGTGTTCACTCTTTCCTACCATATTCTGGCCCAGCTGATCTACAGCTGATCCTCACAAAATTAAAAATACAGTACTGTGCAAAGGTATTAGGCACCCTGCATTTTTTGAAATTTAAGTCTGGCTTTAAATGTTTACGTTTTGTTTTCAACATTAGTGTTGCTGAGGATTAAAAGTATATTTGAAATTCCACAAGCTAATTTAAAAAAGTTTTATGTGTATATATTTTTATATTTCATTACTAACAGTTGATAGAAATAATATAGTCTTGATATAGCCCTGATGCCAACACCATCATGGCTGTCTGCGGTCATTTGGAGGGATACGCGCAAGTGAGACAGTCAGTCTGCAGAAAAATGGTGGCAAGTTTTTCACTCTGCTTGGAGCAAGCAAACGCCAATCATCTTATAAAACTATAGCACAAAAGCATAGTGTCCCAAATTTTTTGGCAAAGGGTAGTTGCACCAAATACTGGTTTTATTTAGTTTTTAACAGTTTACAGCTCTGCATTGTGCATTTTTCAGTTATTCAAAACTTTTAATTTCTTAATTTTTGCAATCATATTCGCCCTGTAAAATTACTTAAAATGTGCCTAAGACTTTTGCATAGCACTGTATTTATTTTAAAAAAATCTCTCCTAATTAGTATATTTTAAAATTATTTTATAATATATTTTGTAAATCCATGGCGATGACTTGGATATCCTACAATAAAAGCACAGTATTAATCATCCAGATATCTAGCTGAGCTCCGCTCTGCAGTAAATGGAAAGATAAGTAGATGGAGGTCTACAGAGAGATGTTACCGAGATCCTGCTCTTTCTCCATTTAAGGACATACTGCATGCAATTACTGACAGAGGGAAATATTCTCTCAGCTGCCTGCAAAGGGTTGTGTTACCAGTAAGGGGTGAAAAGGCAAAGAAATCCGAAGTGGCTGAACGATAGTGTTCCACTGTTGTGCTTTGATATTTCCACCATCCCTCATCATGACACGCTCAGCTGTTTAACATGGAAAAGCCGACAGAAGACATACAATGGAAAGGAGCATAGCATTTGCGCTAATGTTTTTGTAATGAGGTAATAAGTTCCCAGAGAGGCTGTATGATTTACAATCCAATTTCAGAATTACACAAATACTGGAGAAGCCTAATACCGTTTGCGAAGCCCCAACAAAGACATCTTAATAATCACAGCTTACAGAGCAAATCACGACCTGACCGCGGAAAGGATATCTCGGGAGACAGATGTTATCGTGCTGACAAGGTAGCATGACTCAGTGCAGGTGAACTGTACAGCGCACCCCACCCTTCCCACAATGCACAGCAGCAGAAGAAAGAAAAATCCCCTCTGGAATATATGAAGTTGATGACCTCATCACGTTTGCCGAAGCTCCAGTCGAGCGATGAGTGCGGTTGTAGTCCTCCCTCAAGGGGAAGGCCCACATCCCTGCAGCACACAGGCCCTGCGAAGACCCCTTTATTTGGAGCTAAGACAGACATGGAAAAGGCCAGGCCTGAGAGCCCCATCACCTTACACATCTATCGACCCCCCACGATGGGTGGGTCCCCCTTGTGCAGAGTGATTAGGGGCCAGGTGGCAGAGGGGGCACCATCCAGTGTGACGTGGCCAAGTTTAAAAGTAGCAATGAAAAAAAAGAGAAACCACAACAGAGGTGTTGGATCAGATACCTAAGCAGACACGAAGGGGGCTGCCTCCATAGATACCTTGGGGAAATAGGCTTCAGATCACAACCTGTCACATCTTCAGACACCAGTCTCAACAGCCTTACCAGTATCATTCCTTTCCATGATTCATGCCCAGCTCTCTCTTACCCATTTTTCCCAGTATACGGTCTGGTGGTGGTGAAGGTGATAGTAGAAGAAGTAGCAATACTAATAACGGTAACAACAACATTAACAGAGACAACAGCAACAACAGAAACCGTAACTACAGTGACAACAGAAACAAGAGCAGTAACGACAACAACAACAGAAACAAAAACACTGACAGCAACAGCAGAAACAGTAAGAACAGACACAAGAACAGTAACTGCGCAGTCTGTGTAGCCCCTGAAAGCCGCTTCTCTCATTTTTTGGCGAATTATTCAGCCAATATTGTCGCCATGGCAAACAAAATCAATCGGTGTCATAAGTCAAGTATAACATGTCCACACCAAATATGAAAGTAATCAGCCAAAAACTGCAGCTTGTACTGCATCCACAAGGAAATCTCTATGTTTTGCCACTAATTTGCGTATTATTTCGCCAATACTGTCTCCATGGCAAGAAAAATCGATAGGTGTCATAAATGAGGTAGAGTATAACACAAGTCCATACCAAATATGAAAGTAATTGGTCAAAAATTGTAGCCTGTACTGCATCAACAAGGAAATCTCGATGTTTTGCCACTAATTTGCATAGTATGCAGCCAATCCTGTCGCCATGGCAACCAGAATTAATAAGTGTCAAGTATAATATATCCATACAAAACATGAAAGTAATCGGCCAAAAATGACAGCTTGTACAGTGTCCAGACGGAAGTGTCTACAGACACGGATATGACAGCAGCGGCAGTGGTGGAGACGACAAGTCTGAATCCATAGTAGCTGCCTGACTTCGTAGGGGGGCTACAATAACAAGAACAATAACAATGACAAAAAACCAATAACAACGATAGGAACAACATCTGCTGTGAGGGTTTATCCCGTAAAAGCATGTGTCAACATCTGTAGACTGAAGCGCTTGTGAGGAAGTAACTTAAAAATAATAGTTGTGAACTATTTTTTTTTTTTAAATTTGACTGATGCTTTACACTACCAACACAACAATATTGAACAGAAATAATCAATCAGCAATAACCTGAGAATGACTGCTTTGGAACCAAATTAATTCATCGAAGGGGCAAAGTCCAAAACCACATTTCAATGTGTTATGCAAGTTGGCTTTATTTTTCTCTAAGTCCAATTAAATTCCTTGTCTTTGCTTACTGTTTTAGCAAAATCACTAGAATGACCACTTTAATTCATTGAAATACTGCTTCTCCTTACAGTGGACACATCTTTACATACCTGTATACAAATGGGCACCCACTAAATCATACATACATTCCAAGATTAATTAATTAATTAATAGAACATGTTTAAGACAAGAGTTTCCCAGCAGACAAAATTTTCCATCATATCAGTTTTCATTCATGGAAATTCTGGTGACGTTTTGCTTTTACATGCGGGGGACACCTTTAACGTCCCGCACTTCTTTACAGCCTCGGTCCATATAACCATGTCACTGGTTTAGTTATTCAAATTATTGCTTTGGTAATCATTAAAAAGAAAATAACCTTTGGCAATAGTTAAAAATGATTCCACATGATTTTTACCTTCTGTTCTTTCACCTTCCATGGCAGTCGACAAGTGACCCAGTAATGATTCTCAATCTAGCCTGGATAAATGGCTCCAAAACATTCCTGTGAGCCAATTAATGAACGGATTTTTTCTTTTATCAACCAATAACTAAATTGCAGACCAACACTCATGCAAGCTCAAAAACATCAAAATAATTGCATTTATACTGTAACTATGGAGGGTCATGAACTATACTCAGTAAATTTAGCTAGTGTAGTATATAATCTGATATCTTCTAACTTCAGTTTTGTTTAGCTAGCCTCCACATTTAACACTCAATATATTTACGTCAGATGAAAAAGCCACCAAAGGTCAACAATTCGTAAATTAATATGCACAAAAAACAAAATGACAGTTACCCTGATGCCAAAGTGGAAAGCATGGTAAACAAGGCAGGGCTGATTTCAAAGATTTAACTCAGAAACAGATAGCAGGCGTTGTTACGTTATGACGAATATGAGAGAAGAGTAATTTAAAGTTAAAATGCAACTACATTAAAACTTCAGAGAAGCTTTGAGGCCAGGGTCCCCGATATATACCTTATCCAAAATTTGTCCAGGTCACGTGACTGAACAGTTTTTAAGCTGTAAAATTTATTAATAAGATTATATTTCTGGATTGTATTTGCAGATCCTTAACAAGATTATAAAGTTTCATGATGATAGGAGACTAAAAGTGAGTAAAAGGTCAACTGAAATATGATTGGATGATGTCAGCCATATTGTTTTATTTCTCACGTTGTACTTATATATTTTCATAGCAACCCTGACTAGAATGAAGCATGCAAAATTTCAAGTTGATTGGACCATTGGTTTAAGAGTCATGACCATTTGTTTGCAACAGCGCCACCTACCGACATATTTACGGCAAATTTGATATGCTCAAGTCAGATAGCCTATTGATGGAAGATCTGAAGTTTGGTGATGCTTGGACATTGTGTTCAGGAGTTACAGCTTATTATACCAATAGAGGCCACGCCCTCAAATTTAATTGGCTTACTGCAACTACATCTTTTAATGTAGCGACTTTTGTAACTCAAGATTTAAAGATCCTTGTCTGATGATCTCGTGTACCAATATGCATGCAAATTGGTTCCACCATCTAGGAGGAGGTACATTTTAACAGGTTTCCCAAAAAATTCAAACTGGCGAAAAATTTGCAATTACACAAATAGGTGTGGCTTATATGGATAGATTTGAAGTGAGCCACAAAATTTAACAAAAAAAAAATTTATTTCTACAACCTACCTTTCAGAAGTTCTAGCCCAAAAGAAGTTGACAAAAAAAAAGGAAAAAATTCAATTTGGCCACCTGCTCACGCCACTTAAAACTGGTAACTCTTACTCTCAGTGCTTGTTGCGCATCATAAAGACAAATTTAATGAGATTCTCTCATACCACTTTCATTTTATGTGCATTTAAAGAGAATTTCGGTCACGTGACAAAATAGACCATTAGTCATCTTGCACAACTCTGACCAGATGTTGAGGATTTTTGCAAACTTGATAGAACTCTGTTTTTTCTAGACCTGTGTCAAGTTTTAGCTTGATTGGTTCAATGGGTTCTGGAGAAGAATATTGAATATTTTGAACATAATTCTATGGCTGATGAACCTAGTGACAAATAAAGAATGTAAGAAAAGCAACATTGAAGAAGGACCTAGAGATTGCTCATGTTAAAAATGAGAGCTCAAGCTTGACCGCTGTCCAAAAAAGCTCACTCACAAAACCGCGAAAATAAAAATAAATAATAATAATAAAAATAAGAAGAAGAATTTGAACAAAACAATAGGTATCCCCTTATATATTATATTTCCTGATACCTGAGGGATATCCAGAGCCTAAACTGTCATCCATGTCTATTAGAACTCATACGCATTAAATCCTTTGATGGACAAAGTACAACAAACTATTATGGAAACCATTTAATCAGAGAGAACCATGTTTTAAGAGACACCTTAAAATGACAGCACAAAGGCACACTTTACAAAAGAAATTTAAGATGTTATTGGTTCCATAGACAGAGAAATGGCAAGTTTTCCAATAGCTTGGTTGTTTTTGCAGCGTTATACAAGCCAGGCTTTGGTTTGTCAATGCTAGCCTCGTGGCAGCATACAACCTTGAGTACCACAGTCCGGCTCCTCTGCAGGAGCACAAGGCTGAAATTGTCCATTCTTTAGAAGTTTCTACAGTAATACATTATTTGTTGTTGTTCATAAGTGACAGGAACTCGCATACTCGGAATGCGACATTGACAATCTTGCGAGATCTTGGCGAATTGGTGTAAATAAGGCTAAAGTCAGCTGATGCGGGGATCAATTCTGGATTTTAGAAAGGCTCAAGCAAATCCACAATCCAAAAAATATATGAGTGATATTCCTTGTCATTTTTCCAGTCCAAAGATATGGTTTGCTTCAGTCAGAGGTCTGATTTCTCAAACTTGATCTGGAATTGAGGCCGAGTCGGGAGAGCAGGCATCAGCAGTGAGGCACAGTTATGAAACTGCTCCTATACACTGTGTCTGCAGCCAGTTCCAGAAATGCTTCTTTTATCCTCGTGTGCGTTCTGTTTCACAACAGGCAACAACAAAACACTGAGGGAAATACAGCTCAGGAAACCAGAATAAAAGGAGAAACTCAACATTACTAATCTTGGATCTGGCAGTTTATGGGATACATTGACAGGACAGAGCAGCAGAATTATTATGTGGAACTCCTTCTGCAACTGTTGAGGCCTGTTCCGCAAAGCAGGATTAATCAGTTAGCAGGATAATTGTCTCAAGTAAAAACTAGAAGCCCCTCAAATCTGGAGCATGGACAGAAGTAAAAAGAGCTGTACTTGTTTTTACTGCCAACATTTATCAAACTAAGCAATCCTGGTTTGAGAAACAGGCCCCCAGATAACTGAGTAAACCAGAACAATGCTAGCTAACTGCACCAGTCCATGTTCCAGATATGGGCAAGGTCTCAGGGCTATCATCAGGCGAACTCTGTAATCCTGCTTTGTCGAATAGGCCCCAGGTGGGAGAACTAATTTAACTAACAGGAATATCATACTTCAGTCCATACAACAGAACAAACAAATGATTTAGAACATTTGCTTAATATAAAAATACTCATATTTTTACTCAAAATATCTAAAAAATTTACAGCATTTTTTTGGCAAGTCATGCTTCAACTTGTATTATAATAATCAATGATTGTAATAACAACAATAACAATATGAACACTAATAATAATAATAATAATAAACAAAAATAAGAGGGATAATAAGAACAAGTCTTTAGATGTAACAATAAAAAAGAAAGAATAAAGGAAAGAGGGAGAGATGGTGTGATGGGTAGATGTGTGATCGAGGCAGAGGTCTTGAAGTTCCTTAAGCCCAGAGGTGTGTTGTTGCCTGGAGGAATAACAGAAAGGTGTTACCATGGTCACAACAGTAGTCACCAATCAGAACCCAAGGGGCGGGAACCCTGGGGCAGTTAGGTCTGTGACTACACACTATGATACAAATTCTCACTTTACGCAGCCTTCTTTACTGCCTTTTCATCCTACATTATCTTTCTCTCAGATCCATCCATTGTGGATAGAAGAAATGAAAGTAAGAACAGGGGGACTGAAGAAATAGAAATGAGCAAATAGGAACTTCCTTGTTCCTTCAAACCTCAGTTCGAAGTGACTTCATTAACCGATAGTTACAGGGGTGGCAAACAGAGATAGTCGAATTCACAGGACAATCACTTATTAGTCTTAAAAAATATTCTTGCGAAACTTCTTATTACTCTTTTCTAACTCCTGCAGTAGATTGGAATCACTTTAAACCGGACAATTTGCCGATAATTAAATCATACAGTTTTGAAGTGTTGGCTCAATTTTGCGCACAAACCATGCACGTTTTTCCAAAGCAGCTCTAGATATTTGTGTCTTCATCACCTCCATGGCTTCACTACGCATTTGCTGTGAAGAATACTACCACAATGTATTGTGCTAGCTCAGTACTCCAGACATACCCTCAACTCCGAATGGATCGATACCATACTGTCGTCATTGATAGCACTGGTTCACTTTCTACAAAGAGGACAAGTTGTGATGATAATGCTGACTGTTTGTTCTATGCCTGGGATCACAGACTATAAAAAGGCCAAAGCTTGAGGTATAGTTTTCACTTTTTACCTGCAAATACCGAATCAGTGATGAAATAGCAACGGACTATTGCAAATATGGGATATAATAAAAGTAGACGTGCTGGCAAATAGGTACACAAACGTAAGAGTTTGCAGTGACTATTTTCTTCTATAGGACTATGAGAGCAATCTCCCATCAGAGTGACAGGATTGTCATACAAAATGAATTCTGAGTGATGTGGCCAAAACGCCAATTTATTGACCCAAACAATTAACGTCAATAAAGGCTCACTTTCACCAAAAAAAACCCCCGCTAGGGAAGAGAGGACAACCTACTAAGTTCGAGAGGAGTAAGCTAGCCAGATAACAGTTTTCTTACATAAATGCAAAGATTTGGTGAAAATTTCATGTTTCATTTCATATTCTACTTGCTAGCAAGCTCCACCCAACTAATGTTACAACCGTAACCCAACGTCAATGTTACCTGACATAACACTAAGCTGACCACGACAAAACAGTGAGCATATACAGCCGAACGGATGGCAAATTGTTCAGCTTGCTAGCTTGATCCAGTCCTCAACTACCAGAAACTAACAAAAACCTTTGCTAGCTGCTCGAAACATAATATTATAGAAGGCACGTTATTCAGCATGTTGTGATTCTGCTTTTTGCTCATGTTATGATTCTGCATTCTGCATGTCATGTTTAAGTTCTGTGCCTGGCTCAGCCATGTTTAGGATTTCTGCGTTTAGTGACCACTGCCTGCCCTCTGACCATTCTTAGGATTATGTATTGTGTTTTGGTAGTTTGGATTTCATTGTGTTATTATTTTTCATGTCTTAGTAATTTAGTTTCCATGCCTTGTTTTCATTTCCATGCTTTGCACTTTGTCTCCCCTGTCTTGTCATGTGTGTATCTTTGCTCACGGTCCCTTGTCTTGTGTGCACTCATTCGGGTGATTTATTGGTTTCTGGGTTTCAATCTTCTTTCATTATCTCGTGTTCTTCCTTCCTCTCTCTTTTACTGTCTTACTAACACATACTAACAGTTTATTGTTTTTGCTAATTACTAACCACACTAATCTTGTATATTTTTACTAACTTTCTAACATGCACTCAGGATTGTAAAGCTGCACATACTAATTGACTAACTACCTCTCAGCAGTCGCTCAATTCTAATCTCCGCCTCCTTGCCTATCTCTAATTATCTCTGCTGCAAGTTTCTGTGGATCTCCACTTATACTTTGTGCTTTCCTTTTCTTTTATCTTGGCACTTTAGTACTCCTTAACCGGAGCTGTTGTTTTGTACTTAGGTTTGTCTTGTGATCCCTGTCTGTGTTTTGGCTACAGCCTAATTCATGTAATTAGTTTATTCCTCATGTGTCTCTCCCTGATCATTGTTCCCACTGATTGCACCTTTCCCTGGCCATGTGTTTACCCCAGGTGTGTATATAAGATGTCTGTTTGGTACACTTTCTTGTCAGATCGTTCTCCCTAGTTTTCTCGTGCCACGTTTCTCGCCTTGATCTCTCAGTGTTTATCTTTCTGACTGGACCGTCCTTGATATCGAGCTTTGCCTACTCCCTGTACTTTTGCCGCATTCTTGTTTTTTGACCTCTTTTGTCTGACTACGATTTTTTGTGATTGGTGCCCTGTGTATGACTCTGGATTTCGCCCTTTGGATTCTGATTTTGGATTGCGGACATTGTACTGTTGCCAGCTCTGTTGGGGGGTTTCCCCCTTCAGAAATAAAGTCTCCTTTTTGCATTTTACTGGTGTTTGCTCTTGGTTCATTTCGTAAAACCTCACACAGCAAGCTTTCCGTAAAATGTATCCTCATCCATAACATTCTCTGGACTCATATTATGGGGTGCTATTTCCGTTGCTGGAAACATAGCTAGTTTGCAACACCAGTGAAGAGAGCAAGTTTTGTTTCTGAGCAAAGTCCAAGGGATGGTCCTCTGGTCACCCACCGCTGGGGTCTAGAGCTGCATTTAAGAGCAAGAAACCTCACTAACGAATAAGAACTGGAAATTGTTTGGCTAGTAGCCATGAAAAGGAGCACCAGATTGTCTACAATATGAAGGAAAAGAGGCAATTGGCTCTTTCTTTGCTTCCTTCCAGAAAGAAAACACAGGACCAACCTTGAAAAGATCAAATATGGACCACAATAACTGGCAACTGTAGCAAGTGAATATGTCATTCGTGTCCCAGGTTTTCTAATATATTGCAAAGGTCATCTTTGTGCTGAGTTCCCGATATATTGAAGGAAAGGGCATCTGTTTTTCTTAAAAATGCCCCAAGGTACCTTTAAAATCTCCAGGCAACTTACCCTTGACCTATGTGACGTCTTCCAGCGAGGGCGAGGAAAATTAGAGACAAAAGGAAAAATGCTGCTGAGAGGAGAATTTGGATGCCACCAATAGATCCAAAATGAAGAAGCTTGCTGTTCTTCCCTGTCTTCAACTATGCCATTGTACACATCAAATGATGGTGCTGGCGGTGGAGGGAGAACAGATTCTGAGCGGATTTCCAGAGATATACCAAAAAATAGCAAAAACTGAATGTTGTAGATCCCTAACTCGGATAGATGATAAGGTTGAAAATATGCAAAATGTCCCTTTAATGAGGGCCTACCAAGATCGAATGCTGGGTCACTAACAGGGAAGGAAGAAAGATTCCGTGAAAAAATTGGGGGAGGAGTGAGCCCACAAACATTACTCTTTGTACGGCTCATACGGCAGGCACATCACTTTAGCACTACATGAATGCTCCAACTGTAAACAAAAAGGAAAAATAAGGTTTATTTTCTTGGGGAAGGTATCCTTTAAAAATTGTGGGGCTGGTGCCGGAATAAGCTAAACGCAACAGGGAAACAAGCTTAAGGTTCAGGCTCAATACACACTTCCAAGCCTCATCCAGATTACATGTCAAAGCAAATGAAATTCAAAAAAGTCAATAATCCATGAATATATGAATGTGTCAGGGTTAATCCATCCTTTATCAAAACCACCAGGGTCACAGGGGATCTGGAGCCTATCCCAACTGGATATAGACAAAAGGCCGGGACACACCTTGGAAAACTTGCCAATCCATCACAGAATTCACGCACTATTCAATCACATCCACAGGCGATTTAGAGTCTCCAATTAGCCTAACATATGGGGGGGAGCACAGTATCCATAGGAAACCCACACAAACATGCAAACTCTTCACAGAGAGGCCCCAGGCTGGATTCAAAATCTCAGCCATCTTGCTGCAAGGCTACACTGCTATCCAATGTCCAATTCCAGGACATTGGAATTGAGAATAGTGAATATATAGGTAAAGGAGAGACAGGCAACATTATTTTTGTCTCTATTATTGTGTGAACCTTGTAGGAGTTTCAGGGCATTTTTGCCCTGTCAGAGTTCAAATACTGAGATTCTCTGTGGGACGGATGCTTACCAACGGTCCACAGTGTGATTAGCAAGGCTGGGAATCCTCCGACTTGGACTTCAGGATAGAGATTGACTATCAAGACCATCACTGGCCACCATCACACATCCCATACCTAAGAAGAGAGGAGCATGGTAGCATCTAAAAAACACTGAAGTGACAGCATTGAGGTGGCCATTAGCCTAGACGATAAAGTGTTATCTCAGACATAAGGTAGCCACAGAAAGATCATTAAAGCTGCTGGGCCTTTGAGAAAGGCCCTTAACCAAACATTCCTCCAGGGAGTGACTGCCACTTTGTCATCAAATGAACTTTTTTTTTCGCAAGCTTTAATTCTCATACAAAAAGGACCATAAACATTCTGCAGAATAGAGTAAACTTCAACACAATAGAACAATTATCAACGCTACTGGTATATAGCTTTTGGGGGGTGGTGGCAGTCATTGTTTTAATACCACCTTCCCATAATATGACAAGGCTTCACTTCTGATTATCCTGAAATAGGCATAAGAGAAAACTTGACTTATTGCATATAGTATAGTGGAGGAGGAAATCAATTCAGGGTACAAATGAACAGTTGCATTGCGAACCCCCAAGAACAGTTTACAATGAGGTCTGACAGTATTTTGGCAGTCATACAATTTTGAAGGACAGAAATTAATATAAATTTTACTTCAACAAAAGAAGAGAAAATGAAAGGCTATTCATTCATCAAGTGTATTTATTTACAGTGGTGCGAAAAAGTATTCATGATAACCACTTTCCAATTTTTTTTCGATTTTTTCTTATTTGTCATATTTAAATATTTCAGATCATCCAACTAATTTGTGCAAGACAATAATAATGTGAAGTAAACAAAAAATGCAGCTTTTAAATGATCATTCAGTTTACTAAGGTAAATTTATTCAAAACCTATAATCACCAATGTGAAAAAAGAATCCTCCCTAAACTTAATACCTGGTTGAGCTACCCTTGGCAGCAAGAACTACAATATTTTCAATGACTAACGATGAGTCATTCAGTACATCGCTGTGGAGGAATTTTGGGGCTTTCTTGCTCGCAGAAGTGTTTAAATTCAGCAACACTGGAGGGTTTCCAAGCATGGGCTGCTTGTAAAAGTTCATGCCACTTCTCCACTGGATTCAAGTCAGGACTTTGACTGGGCCATCCCAAAACAAAACTTTATTTCTTTTGAGCTTTCAAAGGTGGATGGGCTCAAGTGCTTTAGATCATTATCCTGCTGCAAAAACACAAATGAATTTCAGCTTTAGGTCACAAACTGATGGCTGGATAATTATTCTCCTGCAGGATTTTTCTGATAGAGAGCAGAATTCAAGGTTCCATCCATTATGGAAAGTCGCTCAGGTTCTGGGGCAGCAAAGCAGTCCCAAACCATCACACTCCCATGACAGTGTTTGACTGTTGGTGTGATGTACTTTCTGTGGAATGAAGTATTAATTTAATGCCAGATGCAATAAGACCCATGTCTTCAAAAAAAAATCCTACTTTTGACTCATCATCCAGAGAATATAATCTCAAAAGTCCAGGGGGTCAACATCAAGATGTTTTTTTTTTGAAAAATGTGAGACAAGCCTTTGTGTTCTTTTTGGTCTGCAGAGGTTTTCGTCTTGCAGCTCTCCCATGGATGCAGTTTTTGCCTAGTCTCTCCCTGATTGTGGAATCAGGAACACTGACCTTAACTGAAGCAAGTGAAGCTTTCAGTTCATTAGATCTTAGTCTGGATTCTTTCGAGGCCTCCTGGATGAGTCGTTGATCTGCTCTTGGAGGAATTTTGGTACCTTCCACTCCTGGGAAGGTTCACCTTTCTTCCAAGTCTTCTCAATTTGCAAATAATGGCTCTACTTGTGGTTTGCTGGAGTCCAAGAGTCTTAGAAATGGGAATGTAACCCTTTCCAAACTGACTGATGTCAACAACTTTGTTTTTTGTTCATTCATAAATTTTTTTTATAAATGTCACCATCATGTGCAGCCTTCTGCCTGCTTCACACTTCCGGACAGGGTCTATTTCAATGATGTTTAGATTCAACAGGGCTGGCAGATATAGTGTCAAGGTTTGTCTATTGAAAATGAACTAAATTATCAATTAAATATTTTAAATAGGTTGATTTGGTAACTACAGGGCAATTGCTTTTTCACATAGTGCCAGGTAGGATTGGATACCTCTTCTCCTCCAACAAATTAAATCATCGTTTACAAACTG
Source organism: Gymnothorax reevesii (assembly GCA_029721435.1). Taxonomy (NCBI): domain Eukaryota; kingdom Metazoa; phylum Chordata; class Actinopteri; order Anguilliformes; family Muraenidae; genus Gymnothorax; species Gymnothorax reevesii. The sequence continues at coordinate 95,630,116 of CM056579.1, read as the reverse complement.
CATTTTGGATTTACTCCAGTTCTCTTTGTCTAATATTAAATATGTTCTATGATCTGAAACATTTTTGTGAGACAAATAGGCAAAAAATAGGAAAATCGAGATGGGGAAAATATTTTTTTCCACAGTATTGTTCATTCAAATGAATTTAACGGAGTAGGAATTAATGCACTTTAAAATGGTATTACGGGCCGAATACCAATGGACCGCACAACGCATTCTCATTGGAGCAGTCCTAAATTCACAGCCTCTGCTGTTACCCAATGACATGATAAGACTGTTTCCATCTTGCACTCTCTTTCCTGTCATTGACCTACATATCAAAACCCAACTTCTGTTGCTTTCAACATGAAAGGGCCGTTTTAAGCCATTGATCCATTGGAAAGCCTTCAAGGCTTCAGCTGTACACATTGAAAGCCGACACACGGCGGAAAACTCCAGATCGCCCTACTGCAATGTGAAGAATCCATAGGGCTTTCGAAATTCACTTTGTTAGTGCTCTGAATCCAGCACCTTAACAAGCTGCTAAACCACGGTTCTGTGATATAAACTGCACTTCCTAAATAAATGGAACATAACCGGAATTGAATTGACTGTCACTCATAATTTAGATTCAGTTGGCTTATTCTGGGCCAATGGCAACATGCCCAAAAGATTAGCGGTTTGTGCAAGGAGATCATCGCTGATAGGCAAAGCTTTGTCTCTCATTATATTATGTTCCCAGCACATAAGGGGCTCACATATTACATTCCAGCATTTAGCCGCATCCAAAGCAACTTGCAGAGCAGAGCCTGATACTTCACTTAAGCAATGAATATTAAGGGCCACATCTTAAGCTCAAGAGTACAATTGTGGGCATTGAACTAAAACAATTCTGCAGATTACACTACCAGCACTTGAAGTTTTCCTGTTCAGGGACACAAAGAAAAGAATATGATAACAATAGGAAAACTAAAGTGCTCATTGTCACGGAATTTGAAGGCGTGTCTTCTAATCGCGCTAAATTTATTGGAGTCGACTCCTCTCTCCCTTCAACACTTCTCTTAAATTATTGGCCTTTTGACTGTGGAAGGGACCGCAATGGTCACTGGGCCTGGTGACTCACAAAGCTTGTTATCGCAGCATTTGAACTCCCCCGCTCTGCACGAAGCTGCAATCCTTCCCGTGAAATATCAGATTTCTGCCGTTAACTATGCAGCTCAGTATCCTCCAAGGACTCAATTTCCTGTCACAGAGACTCTGAGCTCGCGGAGTGAGAGCTCCTGCTGCCATTGGCCAGTATCAGGCATAACAATGAGGCATCATGGGTACCATGTCCTTCATCTTGCTCATGTTACGGCTCATGGAAAGTGTGGAAGCTATTTCCACAAATATTTGGAGTTTCACTTCACGATTAATTAATTGATACCACTGAATATTTCGGCCAAGTTCAAAGATGAATTCATTCATAACTGTGACTATCTATCTTACAGTATTCATAACCAAATAAAAACAGAATAATTATTATTACCAAAAAAAGTTATTATGGTATCATGACACTCAAGAGACACATCATAGCCAACCATTAAACTCACAGTATTAAAAGGTGTCTGAAATCGTATGAAAATAAATTGTTACACCAATACACAATACAAGAATTCCTTGTTAGCAGGTGGAATTTTTGCATATGATTGATATATTTAAAGTGTTTTTAGCCAGATGGTTCATGCACAAAGAAAGGAATAAAAATCTCTGCACAATCACTACATATGGAAAACTTCATTTCATTAAACCAATAAAAACAAATCTGTACCAGAAAAGGTCAGGGACAACGCAGGCTAAGCGAAAATCCACATCTACAGGCTGCCAGCCTGAGGGTAAAGGATAAACCCTAAGAAAAACTTCATGAGAATTAAATAAAAATGTCTGAACTCAAGATCATGGGATCATGAGAGGAGACAGAGGCTAACGAATGGACAAAGCTGGCTTTGTTTCATTGCCATGGAGACCAAAATGAAACAGCACTCAAAACCATGTCAGCTTCTCTCTGAATCATCAAAGTATGCGGTACATTAATACAGAGCCAGCTCACAAGATTAATGTGGTTTAGATGATGCTGCATCATACATGACCCTTTGCCTTACAGAAGAACCAATTTGCCAAAGCCGGGTGGCATTTTTTTTTCTTCAGAGGGACGAAGAACTAGCGATGTAGGACACAAAGCTAAACAAACTAGAGGCCCCAGGGACCACCTAACCAACTGATGACTTTAAATAAAATACCAGCCGCTGAAGGGGGCTGACCACAGGAATCATGGTGACCTTTCCAGAAAGAATTATAATTATTTGGGTGCGTTTATGCAGCTAAGGCCGGCCTTTGCCCCCCCAAACCCCTTAAGAAGATCTTAAAGAGAAAAGACAGATAAGAAGGACCGGGCCACTTGTTTACCCTCAATTTTCGTTTTTCCACTGCCGAAGCCCCCCTTGAGAATAGCCCACGCCTGAGCTGCCGGGCGTTTCTCGGATCGCACCAATCAACACCGCCTCCCCGCAGCTTTCTCTCCCCCCAGGAGATCATGTCTCTTCCTGCCCTCCCAGAGCCAGAGAAGAGCCGAGTGGCACCACAACGCCGCTCTGAATTAACCCTTATGTTCTGTTGGGGGTCCCCAACCACACGGCCTCATTAACATACCTAACACCGTTTTATCAGCTCGATACTCCTCAGGCATTCCCTAACTTAATGAGAACTTAATTATGAAAACATTATTTTTAACTTAATAACATCAACCAGAGTTGCTGTGCAAAAAATTATCCGAAACTTTTTCGTCGACACAGTTAAAGCAGCTTCCAACTGAGAACATGGGTTTAACGTCCTGAACTCGTAGTCCTCGGGTCCATAATGACCTGAATCTGACCACGACACCATTTAAACTCTCCTGAATCACACTTATTTTCCAGCACAAAAGTTTGTGACTTTTCTACAAGCGACCCTAAGTTTAGAAATAAGAGAATAATCATAATTTTTATGTCATTACTGGGGTATCTGACCAATGAGGAATGGGGTCCACTGCGAAAAACAAGGACATTCGGAGATCAAAATCCTCAACCTGCTGAGGTGAAACAAAGCCCTTCTCTCCGTTCCTCAACCCTGAAAAATTCAGGATTTTAAGCTGACTCCTGGGCCTCGACCAGCTAAGCCCCTCAGACAATGAAGGGCTGCTCGCAGATGAGTGTTTCCATCAGAATGATTAGAGATTGAGATATTGCCCAGGAGCTACAGTATTAATCCTCGACTGGCACTCTTTGGACTTGTGTCACAAAGTAGGGTAAAACTGGTGAAACCCTAAACAGGGGCAGGGAATGCTGCTTGTGGAGAGCCATAGCCCAGCTTGTTTTAGAAGTCTCACTTCTCAAACACACCTTATGAGATGATTGCCTCCTTATCAAGCCCCTGTCTCATTATAAAGCCCTTGACAAGCTACAGTCACCGGGTGTGTTGGAGCACAGAAATATCTGAAACAGACAGGGCTATGAGTCTCCAGGAGCCGGGTTCCATACCCCAGTTCTAGAACAAAGCTTTTCACGTCAGTCCGTGTCCTAGATTTGGCAGGATTCCACGTTTTTCTTGGAAGGCCACAGTTCAAGGCACGTCACAGGAGAAGTGTGTTTAATATTTGTCACCGATTGGCCAAAGATTCCGCACACCTTGTTTGCGAGGTGTAAACTGAGTGCTGATAGAACGCAAAAGCCCAAACAACTGACGCACCGCACCCACTGGGACTGGAATTTAGGGGCCCTATGATAAAAGCAGCCTGCAGAAGCGTGGCTTGTGTGCGACAAACAGCCCTGAGACGGATGACTTCATTCAGAGCTCGGCTGAGCTATGGGGACCTGGCCCTCTGTTCAGTCACGCACTGTGGACCAAGGGCGGTGTCAGGAGCAGGAAGCTATCTAGCGTGCCGAGGAGTTCAGCTGCAGTTCATATCGAACATCTCCCGACTGTAATTCATCGCCTTGGAGCTGGCTCACAATTTTATTTGATGCATTTCCTTTGATGCCACGAGTCAAAGAATACACACGGCAGCAAATCAGTCAAACTACTGTAAAAAAGAAAAAAACTAAAGCAGCAGTCGACTTTGAATGAACTTGCACCGTGACTGCCCTGCTGTGAGAGAACAATTTTTTTAGTCTCGATTTTTTTTGTTGGCTGAAATTCTGAAACAATTGAAATTCTAATGCCCCAAAAATCAGTTGCCCTCCATCACTAAGATATCCAATATACCAAGAATGTTTGCTCTAGTGCAAGTGGACTTGATATTTTATACTGTACAATTCACTCCATGGTGAGTTCCATGAATGCCTGTGACAAATTGGACCAAGACTGAAGGTGATAAATTATGTTACATCATAACAGTACTGCGCACCATTACAGGTGTAGCGCTATCGGCTCTGAGCCAAAATTAGAGTATTATATTACCACAAGCTAAAACAATATTTTTGTATTATTACAAGTTAAGACACAGGCTTTCAGTATTGCAGCTGATTCAAGTTCATGTACGTGTTTATTGTACTGCAGTACTATTGACTCGAACATTAAACTACAGTATTATTTTACCATGAGCCAGAGTTGAAAAATCCATGTTCGTAAAGTAGAAATCCTCTCCAGGATTCTGTTCCAGACTCTTGTATTCATTTATCAGAAGGTACAGTTTATAAATTAAATAGATGGCTGAGTAAACAGGTTTCCCAGCATTTCATGAAAACCAAATTCCCTGAGTTTTCCCTGAGTAAATCCTGAAATTCCAGGAGATATTTCTAACTCACGAAATGCTCAGAACTTAGGTGGCGGGCACAGGATTTACTGTAGCAGTGAGCGATGGAACACTTGAACAATGTTTTGGATGGGGTTAGAAATTGGGTGTCATTATATTTATAACTGATGGCACATTCAGAGATGACTTACAGAGAGAGAGTACTTAATCAGTATACTGTAGCAAACAATATGTGCATATGTCAATCATTCCTAATATACTGTATGACATCAGACACTAAAAAGCCACCAGAGCCAATCAGTAAGGATACATGTATGTACACTGTAGAAGCAGAACATGGACTCAGTGACACAAGATTAGAATTACTAGCAGTAATATGTATTAACATCAAAATCTCAGAAAGATAATTTTTAGTCAGTGTTCAAATTACCTGAGTTTTCCCAGATTTTTGCTGTTTTTCTCAAATTCCCTGGGTTTTCCCAGTCTGGAAAATAAGAAAGTAATTTTCCAAGATTTCCCCGATTTCCGGAGTTGCTGGGAATCCCGGTAAATGAGTTGAGTAAACAAATGGCAGGATTTCTACTTCCTGACCCCAGGATTTGACACATCTAATCCACCAGGGGTGTCCAATCTTATCTGAAAAGGGCTGGTGTTTGGTGTTGATTTTTGTCATTGGCCAAAACTAATACGCCTGATTCTACTTTTTACAGATCTTGATTTACCAACCTGATCACGAGTAGAGCTAAGGCAACTGCACAATACTACTATTACACTTAGAAAGGTTAGATGGCAGCAATAAAACACTGCAGACTCAGGCTCTTGATATGAAGCCTGGACTGAGGAGGTGCAGATGTCTTTACTCAAAGAGATGAAGTGCTAGCCGCACCTGGCGTAGGGGTCACTCACAGATATTTCAGCAGAACTGCCTGGCCTTCCATCCCTGGGGCGTCCCATCGGCGGGAGGGATCCAGCGAATCTGCGGTGGGGGGTAGGGGGGGGGGGGGGTTGTTGAAGGGAGGCAAACGGAAGGATAAGGGGCTTAGTCACTACGATTATGGAACACAATAACTTCCCCCCCTGCACACAGGACAGGGTTCGCACTGCGTGCCAATGTCCCTCACTCTCCACATGGACAAACTCAACAACAGGTGAGGTGTGGACTCTAGATTCAAGAAGTAAAATTCCCCCCCAGTACTTTCTCCCAACCACCTGGATTTACTCATGCATGCAATTCTTCACCTAACATGTACACCAAGGAGGAAAAACAACGTGACAGGACTTTAAGAGTCCACAGAAGAATAGGAGCACTGTAGCAATCCTCCCCCCACAACAAGATGAGCACAAAGTGGTAGCCTCCACCACACATTTACAGGAAGAACTTGAAACCCTGCTTGCTAATAGCGAAGGTAAGATAAAACAGGAAAAATGCACGCAGGCATTGGACACGTTTTCATTCACAAGGTACCAATATGCTTATCTGAGGAAATTAATTTACGAACTGAAAGGAAGGAGAGCTCTTCAAAACGAGGTTGGAGACAAAGCTGACCACCTGACATGGTGCACCACACAGAGACAAGTTCAACAAAAATAAACTACACTGAACAAAAATATAAAATGCCCCATGTCAAATATTGATGCCACATGGACTTAACAACTGTAAGTGAGCATATGCTGACTTTTACTCGTACAATAGGGATATTTCTCTTGATTTGTGTACCATTTTTTAACCTATCTCTCTGTCAGTGAGCATTTGCTCTGTGATGCAGTGATTTCACTCAGTACATGGGTGTAGCATTTCCAGAATGAGCAGTACCCAGACACTCCTTATACTGGGGACAATAAAAGGCCACCCCAAAATGTCAAATTTTGTCAAAGGTCATCATGCCTCAGATGTCTCAGGTCATGTGGGAACGTGCCATTGGCATGCTGGATGCAGGAATGTCCACCAGAGCGGTTGCTGTGCAGCTGAATATTAACTATCAGACGACAGGTTATTTGAGAGTTCGTTTCCGACAGGCTGGCAGTACTGTAAAATGACCTCATCCACGTCGGCCACGTGTGACCACACCAGCACAAGATCCCTATATCCGGCTCGTCCACCTGCGGGATCGGCTCAGATCAGCAACACGCACAGCGGATAAGACCGTTGGTCTGCACAACCGACGCATCACACCAAAGACAGTCTGTAACCGCCTGCAAGAAGCCAACTTGCACGCTAGGCGTCCCCACTGTGGTCTGGATCTCACCGGTGTCGGAACCGACTCGCATGGGCAAACGCACACGTTCGATGGCCCTTGGCACGCTGGAGATGAGTGCTATTCACCTACGAATACCGGTTCCAGTCTTTTGTTAATAAAAATTTGACATGGGGCATTTATATTTTTGTTCAGTGTAGAGCAAACTAAACAGAACATCTGATGAAATGGTTACTTTATATTAGGGTTAGCAAGAACTGTACAGGGGAAATAAATGCTGGATGATGAAGCAAACAAGGACTTCTCAGAGGAGAATTATGGTTTTGTATAATGGCCAAAGAGAGAAAATCACAGGCAAAATGCTGGTGCAATGATCTCTGAATTCTGGCTGATTGTGGTGAGCTGAAATACTCTGTCATCATACATACTGTATCCTGGGGCAAAAGTGAACAGGTGTAGCTTTTCTATGGGGAACATAGTGTACACCAGGGCTCCTCAAATCACGGTCCTCGAGGGCTGAGAACTGCTAGTTTTCCACCCTTCCTTTACCTGGGAGTCAGCTGAGATCACTATCTAGCCAATCAGCAGCATTAATTGTTCACTTAATTGCCTGGAAAGACGGAAAACCAGGACTGAATTTGGATTCGAGGGCCGAATTTGGAGAGCCCTGGTGTACACATTAGCTTGAGTTTCTCCTCTGGCTGCTAGAGTGACTGATTCCATAGTGACCCATTCCAACACGTAGTAGCGTACTGCAATTCTGCAGAGCAAGTCAAGAGAAGAGGAACCTCCAACAAACAAAGTATTGCGCAAAAAAATGAAAAGATATCTATGCATGTAAATGCAGGTGGCTGGAAGCCTGATCCAGGAGTCAGTGTAGACAGTGTACATGAACTAAAATGCTCCTAAATGAACCATTTATTCATTTATGCTATTTTGAGGAGGTCCTGTCGCAAAAAGTTCAGAACACATGGAACAATACAAGGTAGCTTCCCTGTTTACATTGATAAAACACTGAGAATATTCAGCATTGAACCAACTTTCAGCAGTTCAAACAATGGTCGCCCCAAAACTCAAAGGAGCAGGCTGCGATTAATGGTGGAAAATTGCCCTTGGCTGACAGACAAAATAGCCTACAGCTCCAATCGATAAGAAACAGGTTGATAGCCAAGTCAACACTGCAGAGCAGACCTGAGACTGGGCAAATAGTGTATCAACAGCTCAGGCTGTTGAGAACCTCTCATAAGAATTTGGAGCCTTCATCAAAATGCAATTAACTGTCCGTCCCAACACAAGATAAAGATTGCAAGGGCTGGGCTTCTAATGAAGAAAGAGGATTCTAAATGTCTTTGAGGAATATGCCTTTTGTAATGTATCTCATCTCAAAACTATATGTCAGTGTTAAAAATCATGTGATGTCAGGCATGGAGCGATTAATTAACTTAATCGCTAACTTAATCAAGTTAAGTTAAAATCCCATTAACTTAACTGGTTAACTTAACTTTTGAGAAGGGATATTAACTTAACTTGATTGATTTTCGTACATTAATTGATTTTTTTCAATTAATTTTCAATAACGTTTTGATTAACTTCATAATTTTTACTACAATGTTGACCTGATAATGCAGACTACTTATGTATTTTTTCTAAACATCTAACTACCGCAATGATGAGATTTTGTCCTCATAATAATTATTATGGTTTTACAATGACAAAGAATCTTCACTTATATGATGTTGTTCTACACACTTAACTAGCTAACTTGTCAAAATTAACTTAACTAGTTAATATCCAAATAGACAATAACTTAACTTAATTGATGAAATTTTAGTATTAACTTAACTAGTCAATCCAACACGTCAATCGCCCCATGCCTGAGTGTTGTAGAACTCCAGGTTTCAGGACGGTTAAGTCATCAGCATTTCAATGTCCTGTTCGGCACATTCCATTCACTGATAGAAGGGTTGTAGGGCTCCAAAACGATGAATACTGAAGGTGCAGAACTAATCAGCCTGAGGAACTCCGAAGGATACTTAAGTGTGAATGAAATTACAGCAAATAATAATTACTTGATCAGGACCAAGTGAAATATTTCCATGTATGAGTTAGAAATCCTGCCTGCATCAGAGCTCATTACAGGAAATGCAAACGTTTGCAGTAATATCCATGTCAGGCTGAACTAGGCCTCATTAGCAGTAGAAAGAATGAGACCTTCAGCAGAGAGGGTGCAGGGCGTGACCCAAGTTGGTGTCCAGGGAGGGAGCTGTGAGTCACCACGGAGACGGCGCAAAGTGGCAGCTGTGAGAGGGTGAAGTTAGCAGACTGCGGGTGAAGGGTTTGTGCTTCTGCAGGTTTATGGCCAGCAGATCTGGATTCTAATAATTATTTGTGCTCTACTGATCTTGCCTGGTACACTTAAGCCTGCAAGGAATGGGCAGATGGGCAGGCTTTGTATATTTACACTTTTTGCATAACTTAATTTGTCGTAATACTGTGGGCGAGCCTAGTAAAATGCAAAAAAAAAAAAAAATACGAGTCCATATTAAATATGATCTGAGCTCCGGTATGATGGATGCTCCCATTTGCTCTAATACACCAAGCAAGGCTAGTCAAATCCAGAAAAGTACCACAATTAGTAAGAAATGCTACGTGAGCCTAGGTGTGAGGGGCGGGTGTATTTGTTATAATAAACCAGGCAAGACAAATCGAAGGCAGAAAAGTGTACAAATCCCTAAAGAATAGGATGGGAGCCCAGGTGTGATGGGTGGGTGCGTGACAGGTGGGAGTGAGAAGGTAGTGGGCGGGGCTCAGTGCAGTTACCTGAGCATGCAGCGCAGAGGAGGGGTAGGTGAAAGTGGGGGTCAGGGCAGGGGGGAGCTCAGCAGGGTAGAGCGGAAATGGCGCCCACACGTCAGGGCTGCTGGGGTACAGAGCTGGGACCGTGAGCTCGTCTGTGGATAAAGACAACAAGGAGGAAGGGGAGTAAGGGTGTTCAGGGGGAGAGAGCACACATGTACACACACACACACACACACACACACATACACACCCGAACAAGCACATGTGTCTGCATACTTACACAGGACCCCACACCATCCACAAACGTGCATACACACACGTGAAAACAACACACACACACACACACATGGACACAACACAAATACCCACATACACAAACACACACAGAAAAACAGATGCACACTTACGCACAAAAACAAACGCACAATTGAGCACGTATGTACGCAAAAACATACAGACACACGTATACCCACAAATGTCCACCTACACTCGAGTTTTCATATCCTCAGATATTAGACAGTATGAGAGCCTGGTATTAAAATGGCACACTCCGTTGACCTGAATAGCTGATTCTCGTGACTCTTCCTGATTTGTAATGTTCAATACACACAAGAAGAATTCGAGGATGAGCAAGACTGGCAAAGGGAGAAGAAGAACTACAGGACCAAACTCATCTTAACATCTTCAATAAGCCGAGTTTCAGCAGAGGACGGGCGAGCTGGCTAGCACCAACCGATTAGCATTCAGTGCACTTCCCGCTGACACGCCAGCTTCTGTTTTTATCAGGCAGTAAAGACTCATGATCTCCCCAAAAGGCACATGAATCCACGGTGACAAGAGCTCTTCTGTGTTCTCTAGTCACCCAAATGAAGAGGGACAAATGCCGCCCAAAAGGCTTATTCTTATCATAGAGCGGGGACCACCGCGTAATTATCACTTAAACATACATGGAGCCAGCTCCGAGACCTCCAAATTAACAACATTCCAATTATGTCAATGGTGAGCACTTCTCCACTCAAGAGTATAGTGGCACCCCAGGCTTTATGTAGTGCGTTGTGTCTCATAAGGAACAAACAAGCCCAGGCAAGTGCATTTGTACACAAGCATGAACACATACCCGTGTGCACACACGCGCACACACACAAACACATGCACATACGCACACTCCAATCCATGTACTTCTTTCTGAAGACATTGCATTAACTTCCATTCATTATTTGCGTGTGTCTCTACAGCCTTTCCCTAATTATAACAATGAGAAACCCATGCCTTACCCAAACTCTTACCGAAACCTTAACATATCCCCAATTATAACCTTATGTCTAACCTTGACTAATAAGTCAACATTCACCTCTGTAGTTGTGAGGACACATGAAAATGTCTTCACTTCCCAAATATGCCACCACTCTATTGGGGAAAAAAAGGTTTTTTGGTTCTCACTTTGTAACATGTACAAGAACACACACAGACACATACGCATGCATGCGCGCACACACACACTCACTCGCGCGCACACACACACACAGATGCACGCGCACACACACACAAACACACGCACACAAACACATGCACACTCACACACACACACACGCAAACATACACACGCACGCATACATACATACACACAGACACAACCTTTTTAAACACTGCTTGTTCCCCATGGGGCCAGTTTCACAGACACAGATTGAGCTTAGTCCAGGACTAATTTGAGTTTTGTATGGAGAATGACAAAAAAAATTCATTTAGTCCATGGAGTAACTTTATCAATGACAGCAAATTTGGTTCCACAAATTATTGGAGCAAAATTTATGTCCCAGTTTTCAGCAACTGTAGCTTGTTTTCATACTGTTCCGGTTGGTGAGGTTAAAACAGTGCTGAGGAAATGAAACACGTTTACTGTGTTCGTTATATAGGGCACAGACAATCAAGAGTCGCTGGAGTTGGAATTGAGAGTCAAACAGAGCTAACAGTCATGGCAGAGAGTCATGAATTATGATGCTGAGTCAAGAGTCATCGTACAGGGAGTCAAGAGTCATGGCAAACAGAGACAAGAATCATGACACAGAGAGTCAAAAGACACGGAGTTGGAAGACATATCGCTGAGAGAACTGCACCGAGAGCGAAGATTCAAGACTCACAGTTTTGATTCAAGAGTTAATTTGCTCAAAGCCACTTAGCCAAGAGTCAAAGGCCATAGTAGACCCAGGGGTCAGGGTGGAGTGACCCATCAAACCAAGAGCAATGGTGGACAGAGACAAGGTTTCAAACAGAAACATAGATATGAGCCTGACCTAGCCATGTAGGGGCCACCACATAATGCCTGAACACAGGCTAAATATCTAAATACATCCTACAGTCCAAACGTTTCAATCAACAGCTTGTTTAGTTTGCGCTCAGCTGCTAGGAATGCAGATTGTCCTTATCAGATCAGTTTGGCCCCAAAAAAAGGTTGAGCTGTAAAAATATCCCCGCTGGTTCACATGATCAGTTGGCCATTGCGTCACCGTTTCAGTTAATCATTTCCTTCCATATTTATGGCGAGGGACCTGAGGGAATTCTCTCCGATTTCATGTGATATTCGGCATGCTAGTCATTTTGTAGGAATGCACGAGGACTAGCTCACACACAGCTGTCAGTGCTAGCGTCAGTGTTAGCTGAACACTTGGCTTAGCGTTTGTCAAAAGGGAAAACACTTAAGAAAGATAATACTGAATTAGCATGTCCCAAATGATAAGCAAATAAATAGATTTAAGCAATAGTAATGAAGGCCATATTGAACACAAGGACTTGGGCAGAGGGCAGGCTACAGCTGTAGCACGAGTGATATACATGAAATGCTGCTCGGTCTATTTGCGAATAAGTGTGCGGTCTTTGAGTGAGCCTTATCAGTCTTTGCCATGCATATACATATCCTAACAGGCCATAAATCATCCTTTGAAATCAATTTCCTGCAGTGGATGCAAAGTGAATTGTGCGTGTGCCCCATGTGTGCGCGCGCGTGTGTGTGTGTGTGTGTGTGTGTGTGTGTATGCGCGTGTGCTCACTCGTATAAATTTGTCAGCAGTTACCCACGTGGAGAAACGAGACAGGAACTCTGAATAATTCAGTCAACACTGAATCAGCCTTTGCAATCTGAAATTGGCAGTTGCATCAAGGAAGCCACAGACGTGCATGTCTCCGGGAGATCTTTCGGTTTGAAAGGGCACATCAATATTTTACGACCTGCAGGCTTTCACCCCGCATTTAAAAGGAAAAAGTCTGATATTTACGTAAAACTGAAACATTTTTTGAAGCATATTTTAACAGAATGCGTCGACTAGTACTTGTATTTACGTCTTCTTGGACGGAAGACCACGGTATCTGCATAGCCACATACTTTAAGGTTAAGAAGTAAATGCTGACGGCTGTTCTCTGGTTCAGATCTCACTGTGATTTGTATTTCTGCTCAGGATAGAAAGATCAGGAAAAAGGGTAGTCATGGCAGAAAGTCAAAGGGTGTTAAAAAAAAGGCCTAAAATGTCGATAGACACACAGCTTGTAGGAAAATAGTGAGCATAGGGAACTAAACATTGGTAGGAAACTTTGTGGGCAAAATAGATCAATACTTTGATATTTTAAGCTATATGTCATTGTGACTTATATTAGCAAGTGACATATTGCCGATTAGACTATTAAGGGGCCCAATTCTTTGAGGAGCAATATGGCTTAGGACCTCTCCTTAGGGTCAGTGACTGAACTGAAATTATTCTGGCAACACTGGGGTCAGAACCACTAACCTTTTTCTTTCCAGTCAAACAGGTTAGCCACAAAGCTACACGCTGCCCCACGATATTATGTCATGTGTTTGAGTCTATGGAGGACCAAAAATGACTAAAGTATAAATAAATAAATAAATGTAAAAATGTAGAAATAAATTTAAAGCATTAACTCATTTAAGTCATGTTTAAATATTATTTTTTATTCATTATATCCCCGAACGCCGAATGGCGTTTCTGGTCCGACCGCCGTTTTTTGGTCAGACCGCCGCCGCGCCGCCCTACGTGTTAATGTGATAACTTCAGTAATATTTCAATTAGAAATTTCATGTTTTGCATATAGGTAAGCATCATAAAGAGGAAGAACTGATTCGATTTTGGACGATTTAAAATTTCTAGATTGGCCACCAGGGGCCAAAAACTAAAAAATCACAGTTTTTATCATATCTCTGGACATATTTGTTCGATTGACTTCAAATCAAGTGCAAATGAAAGGTCATGACCTGAGGATATGTCCCACGATGACATTATACCTGTTTGGTTCAAAGTTTTGACGCAAGGTGGAGCTTTGTCACATAAAATTCACCATTTTTGCCATATCTTTGGAACCATTTGTCCGATTGATATGAAACTATGTGCAACTGCGAGGTCATGACCTCACAACTTGTCACATGATGACGTAATACCTGTATGGTTCAATATTTTGCCACCAGGTGGCACTTTGTGATGGAGAATTACCATTTTGGCCATATCTTCAAAACCATTTGGCCGATTGACCTGAAATTAAGTTCAAATGAAAGTCTATTCAAGGTTTATTCAAGGATTTGGGAATTGAAGGATTAGGGGTAGGAAGGATTATGATTATATTATATCAGGTCATATCGCCAAATCATGTCAAATGATGTTAGAATGTCATATTATATTGTTATGGCATGTCATGAGATGTTATTATGTAATGGTATCTCATGACATGTTGTAAATGTTACATTAAGTCACTCACATGGGTCTCTGCTGATGAAGGGGGGTCCGGGACTCTGCTGTGGGGGAGGGGGGTTGGGAGTGCCCACCAGCTTGTTCTTGGCCATCTTGGTGTTGGCTTTGGCGAACTCCAGCCGTAGGGTCTGGGGAATTTCCGGGTCGAAGCGGACCCCCTAAACCCCAGAGAAGAGGTGAAGAAAATGCTATGATAATCTCAACAGCCTCCAGGAACCCTAAACTTCCTGCCTGTCCTTGCTTTCATTGCTTTAACACAAGTCCATAACCCCATCTCATACTACCGAACACATATGAGGAGCCAGTACCATACAGCACTTTGGAGACAAAAAGGGTTCAATGATAATAAAAAACAAGTGTTTGTCACTAACATGGCAATATTCCCAGCCACCTCAATTTTATGTGTCCATACGGACGTACGGAGCCCAATGCTATATCCCACACTTCGCACTAATCGCGCGGCGGGGGATAACAAAGGCAATGACAAGATCATACATATTAACGGTAACCAAACCTAATAATGAAGATCTGCCATCCTGTAGGTTTCCACTGCATTCATAATTTGACGCAGCTGATTCTTCAAATCGGTACGTTCCACAGTACTTCTAGCAGCTGAACTAGTTATGTTTTGACAGGGTAAGTGTGAAAAGCATTAATTGTTCACTTAATTGCCTGGGTGGAACAAAAACCAGGGCTGGATTTGAATTTCAGGGCCAGATTTGGGGGATCACTCACCTACATGATGGCACATCTCCAGGAATTGGGCTGGTTAGTGCTATGTTAGATCACAAATCATAGGACATAAATTCAAGTGTCTGTATGAAAACCGTCTTTTACTTTATTGCGGGCATACAGCCGGAAAATCTTGTTGAGCTTTCACGCACTCATATAAATCTGGAGGATAACTTGTTCTATGATCAATATGTTGGATATTCATTATCTAAAAAATTCCCAAGATTTACTAAAACAGCAACATGCTGGAATATCTGTTGATTTACATTTGTTAAGTCATTCTTTCTGGTGCAAAAATAACTGTAGTACAACCACTCACACAGTCCTGTTTATTCAACCAAGTACTTTTTGCAGGAAGAAATATGTGCATCTCATCTGCAGCATGTCAATACAAGTGTTAGTTTATTCTATTACTGTTTTACAATCATGTTTATTCTCAAGATACCATATTTCATCACTACACTATAGGAGTTACATCGTTATGAGTAATTTTCAGTGCAAATAATAATCATGTTGTAATAAAACGAAACCCTTAATGTCGAAATTTGTTTTGACTTACAATGACTGTTGGAATACACCCATTTTATGTAAACACATCTCAAAAATCATTTGATGTGGCTTTCTCACACAGATAAGGTTTTGATCAACTTGATATTCAAGTTCACTACTATGGCAATATTTCTGGTCCCAAGTTTCTGGTTATATTTCATGGTTTCAAGTTTTACGCAAACTTGTTTAAAAATGTTGTGTTATTTTCTAGATGACCGTGGACTACAAAACAATCATTATATGAATAATTCTCTCAATGATTTATGAAATTTAACTGAGAGTCATGTTGAACTTGTTGAAAACAGGATTATGTACTCACTCTGTTGGTGAAGAAACTCCCTCACAAAACAGGAACAAGGAAAGTCAAAAGCTGTTTCTTTCATTAAAAAAAACTATTTTGGAAGAGATTATGAATTATGAAATATGATGAAACCCAACTCTCAACAAAATGATAGATAATAAGTTTAGCATGGACCGTAGTGTGGAACAAAAGGGTCTGAATGTGAACCTGTGTCCTATCATGACATCACTGACTGTGGCTTAATGTCCTGTTATGATATCACCGACTGTGGTAAAGTCAGCTGCAGCTGGGGCAAAGTTTCTACCCCGCAAGCACACAATGTTCCCACAATGTTAGTGAAATGTTATGTCAGTGTAACAAAGTTTGCAGCAGCTCTGTGAGAAGGTTCTCTGGCAGCTGGGTAGTGGCTTTTCTGGCTTGCCAGGTATGCAGAGAGCCCGGGACACTGAGCTAAATGCTCTATATAGTCAGTCATCACCATTCACTCTCAGTAAATTGCACAGCATGGTTTAGAACCATTGGCAGGGAATCCGTTACAAAGTAGCATGCAAGTAGTCTATAGTTAGACGTCTTTGTCCTCAGCAAATAAGTCTTAAATAAACCAGAGGTCATCCTGAGATGGGATCACACCAGTCGCTCTACCTAGACCCCAGCTTCAAGCACCTTGCCTTGGACCACACCTACCTTCGAAAACAGCCTTTATTTTGATCTCAGAAGTTTCACAAATGCATCTTGTACAGGTATGATGCTATCGCGGTGACGAAATTTGTCCGCAGCTAGGAAACCGACAGACAAACAGAATCCTGGCAAAGTGCTAAAACTCACATTTGTGATAATTCCCACTACAATTGCTGTCTACAGGACCAAATGCTGCCTTGATGGCACACACACACACACACACACACACACACGCATATACACACACAAGACAGTACCAGCCAACACTGCTGCAGCTGTCAGTCAGCCAAGTGACTTCTCTGAATTCTTAAGAGAACAGTGCGGCAGGATTAAGGGATTTTGGCACAAGTCAGCAAAATGCATGCGATCGATGAGAAAACCAGCACTTTTCTCCCTAATTACTGATTCCGTTAGGTACTCCCTAAGGTGGATCTAAAATATGCTAAGGCAGAAACATGATTCTCTTCATCTGCATCAAAGAAAGTGCCAGCCTGCCGAACTGAGAACCAAGATTAACGCCACTGGCAACACGCTTCCATGTCACGCCAATAAAAGCGGGTTCTTATTGTCTTAAAAACTGCAGAGGCCAGGAATTACAAAGGCTGCTGCTCATTCAGCTGGACTGAAAATATGCCCCAATGGGAACATCGCCTGTGGTTTTAAGAGCTGACGCAGTTTTCCCCGGAAGCAAGCGAGGATAATCAGGAGCAGGGAACACCTGTACAGTCCTTGTTTAACCCCTGAAAAACTCCATCACATCGCAAGAACAACATTAGAAGGTTCTGTCGACAACATTCTACACACATATATATTTGGAGGCAATACAGCTTTTGTATAACCTCCGCAAAACCAGAGCATGGAGTCCTACCACTTAATTTACTAGTTTCACACCTCCCATGTCTCTCTGTTTGGGACAGAGATGAAAAAATAAGAAACAGAAGATACGTTAAGACGAGAAGATGAGAACGCAGGTGATGTGGAAGAAAGAAAGAGGATTAGAGGGAAAATTATGAAAAGAAAAATAGAGAAAGTGAGAATCTCACTTTCAAGGCTAGGCCTGCATCTTGTCCTGCATACGTCTGCCAATGAGCTGGCCGAAATGGGTGAAACGCCAAAATTTGATACATTTCCATATTGGGAATGTCCAAGACCTTTACTATCTTTTTTCAGCAGCTAAATATAAAAAAAAGAAGCATGTTCATCTGCTTTCTGATCACTTTGCAGCATTGGCAGTGGAGAGCAGAGTGAAAAATTAAAATTTGTCTGCAAAACAACAGCTGAGACATAAAAATTCTACATAAATTTCCCGTTCTCAAACTCTCACCTCCGGAACATTCTCTCCTACGAACAGAGGTCCCGGGGAGGATATGCAAAAAAAAAGAGCCGCTTTCAATTTGCAGCTCCAATAAGTGTTTAATTTGAGGCATATCCTCCGAAGAGCACCGAAGAAACATCGAGCCTTTGAAGTATTTCCTCTATTATTACGCATTTGGATCCTGGGAGAAAACTTTCAACCAAAGCACAGAGCAATGGATCCTTGCCTGACAGACGCAGGCACACACAGACACACGGACACACACACACCCACACAAAAATTCAATAAAGTGTATTAAAACCTGATACTGACTTTATCACATAACAATGTGGGGAAGACTCTAAATCAAATTTCACCAAAAAAAAAATTGGAAAGAAAAACACTGATTTGTTATCCACTTTATTAAATATGAGATCATAGTGGCTTCTTTTAAGGTTTTCTTACCTAGAAAAGGCACTATATTAAAGATTCTTAACATCACCATGACTGAAAATAATAACTGGTGGGAACCTGGATGTGCGGAAATGGATGGATGAAGCAGGAGTGTAACTTTTTAGTGAGTAATGCAGCAGCATAACAATGCTCGACTCTCAATCGACTGTCAAACACATTCACCAACTCAGCTGAGGATGAGCTGCCGAGGCAGGCCAAACGGACTAGCGTGAATTAAGTGAGATTAGCGAAGATCCTAGATTCACGTCTTTGATTTCAGAGCAGGAATTCTTCTCGGCCTCCTCCATTCTGATAAACCTGACCTTGAGAGCTCCAAGGAGACTGTGGGCGATAGCCGATCATGCGAGAATTCCAGGCTTTTTTCCAGAAAAACCTGGCTAGTCCAACATAAGCGCCACAAGGTCTCCTAGACAAGTTTTTACTAAATATATACTGTCCAATTTGCACTGTGAAGCACATCTATAAATCCCATCACCCTGAACACAAATCCCCAGAAAGATCATTCCCAACCAGCCCCTGAAATGGGCTCTTTAACAAAGCAAATCACGTATGTAAAACTTTTACAGGGTATCCCAGGCAAAAATAGACAACAATGTTGCCTGTGATAACACATTTTTCTGATCCCAATTTAATGCGGTTTACATCATGTGCAATTTCGGGCCTGTTTCTCTGGGAAACAATGCACAACAAATAAAACCCGTCATTGAGAACCCAACATCTCTGAAGGAGAAATTCTCAACAGTGTTGTGTGGAGTGGCATACTGACTACATTCCACCAGATGGTGTGGCTCAGAATGTAGATGTAGCTCAGATACATGCTGGAGAATTTTTTGTGAGAATGCCATCAATCTGTCTTATCTCTTTTCCCTATAATGACCACATTTGACAGTTTAGCGCAAGTCAACTTTTAACTTCAATAGTACTATTCGGTTATTTCAGTTTTGCTTTGACAGCAGCTTTAAATTTTTTGCTCCATAATGACTACATATGACGCCTATATGTATACCAGTGGACCTTTTCCCCAGCCTCCCCTTGAGTCGTCATCTGTAGTCATCATGGAGAAAGGGAGGGAAAGTCTATGGGGAAAAGGACTTAGTTTCAAAAAATGAGAGAATGAGACTGAGGCAAATGGTAAGGCTCAAAAACTATGGTTACAAAATTACTATACACTTTTTAAAATCAAAACTTTGTGGCCAATACCGACTTATTTCATCTGAAGAATATAGGCTTATTTCACATACACAAAAACACATTTTAATCAAGCACACATGCTAGACCCTCCCTCATATCGACATCTGAGAAGAGCAGAACACCGGGTTATGGACAGCTGAAATGCAGTGAATTGTTGTGCAGTGTAGTGTAAATGTGGATGTGCACAGTGGGGTATGAGGCCTGGCCACTGCTGGGAGCGGCTGGGACTTGGTTTCTTACGTTTAAAGCATTCTTCGCAGCCTCTGCTTCTGACCGACTGTCAAAACTGACAAACCCCACCGGCTGGAGACACATAGAGGGAGGAGAGAGGAGACAGTGCATTACCCATCAATCTATCATCCAGCACGCTTATTCCTGCTAATACGGTAGGGGCTGGAACCTATGCTAACATCCAGTTGGTGAGACGCAGAAACAAAACCTGGAAAGTTTGTCAAGCCATCACTCAAGCAGTCACACCTCTGAGTTTTGTCAATAATGTACAGGAAAACCCACACAAACACATGCAATTCCCACAAAGAAAGCCCCCCCAGGCTGGCTTTGAACCCACAACCTGCTCTTTGTGTGGTGACCATTGCATCATCATATGTCCACCCTGACAGGGGTCTTTCGCACCCGAGGACTGTAACTGCTTTGAGGTGCAGGGCGAATCCTTCACATGTCAAAATGTACAAGATATTTTCTTTCCAAGGGCAATATTTTTGGAACCACTCAGTCAAAGAAGAGTGCTGATCTAGGATCAGTTTTAACAAGTCCATAATAACCCTATAGAGAAAAAAAAAGAAAACTAACCATATGTCAGCACACTCTCGTTCTCACTCTCTAGTTCATAGAATTAGCCAGCCTAAAAAGTTTATTCTCTTGAAGAGGTCATATTATGCCCATACCCCAGCTCATCTTTTCATTTTCATGGTTTACTTACAAACATATGCATATTTTATGGTCAGAAAGCACCTAGTTAGTCCATAAAAAAAAGTCCATAAAAAGGGAATTTGCCTTCTCACTGTTAAAAAAACAATCTTCTCAACGTGGCAACATGCACAAACTAAACTCTTCCCAGACTGCGCACTATCGGGGCATGCTATTCGAGCCACTAGCTGGGAATTATGCAAATAAGTTACATCATGGATTACACATGTTATGAAATAAAAAGACTGGACTAAAAATGAAGTGTATCGGGCAGTCCAGGATCTGTGTTTTCTCTTGAAGAGAGTAGCTCCCTTTGGCGTGGACTTCGGCCTTTGTAACTTTGCAGTTGTTTTACAGGCACAAAACACTACATAACACCCTCAGTGTAAGGCTAAATCCAAAGCAGCATAATGTGAGAACTTTGATGTTACAGTGTCTGGTAAGTGAAAATTTTTATGCCTTCAGCCAGAAAGGAATAAGAAATTAGGAATTACACCTAAATATTAAAGTAAAATGCCTGCAGAGACTGACTTTTATTTTGCCTTTGAGGGGTCAGTTAGCTGTTAGAGATAGCAGAGACATCACCAACTTCAACGGTGCCTAATACAGTATGCGCTGAAAAACCCTCATAACAGCTAATGGAGGGCAGAAAGTGTGCCACGAGGGGAATGGGAATGCTTTTTCGAATGGAGATTT
This sequence comes from Gymnothorax reevesii, assembly GCA_029721435.1. NCBI lineage: Eukaryota > Metazoa > Chordata > Actinopteri > Anguilliformes > Muraenidae > Gymnothorax > Gymnothorax reevesii. The sequence goes on along the minus strand of CM056579.1, from coordinate 95,608,785 downwards.
AGATGAGCTGGAAACACTCCGGGAGAGAGCCGCCAAACTGTACGGGACAAGACCTCTGCCCGCAGCTGCCCAAATAAAGGCACCAAACAAGACAGGCTGCTAGCAGGAAGGATCTCCCAGGAAACAGTCGCCTAGCAGAGGAAAACAACAGCCAATATATGACAGTAGCCAAAGTCTTCCGAGGGATTCCGAAACAATCAGAACGACCAGGTCCCAAGTAGTCTAAAGTATTTCTCCTTCTTCTGACAAGGTGGTAATGAGATCGGCCATCCAGAAAAATAAGCACTGAATTCTTTGATGAGCGGACAGCGAAGTCTTAGACAGGCACCTGAAAATTCTGTATGTATATAAATAAAGTTAAAGCAGAGAAACGAAACAGCAGGGGAAAAAAAAATCTGAAAGTGTGCGCCAGGAATATAAATAGAAGGCCGGCGGTCCGCTGCTATATATGGAGATGGTTGTGCTCCTTTCCCGAGGAGCTATGATCAATTGTTTATCGTTATTCCTTCACAGTGCATTAGTCAAGCTCAACATCACAAATCGGGGCCGATATCATTGGAATGCACGAGGATGTGGGAGTCGAAAACCAAATGACTGACTTTGGAATTTCCCCCTCTGACTTTCTTCTGACTTTTTTGCCACCGGTCATAAATCAAGGAGGATTCTGCTCGTCTCAAACAAACACTAAATTATGACGTCTGAGGAAAAGCTAATCTCTCGCTTTCTTTCTCTCTTTCTCTCTCTCCCTCCCAGCCCTCTTTTCTTCATTTTTTTACAAAGTTTTTTTTTTGTGCGTTACATTTTTATTCAACTAAATAATGAATACACAGGTTCTCAGCAATTCTTGCAGGACTACTGCATCTGCTGGCTTTTGCAATGACCACAATTTCAATCATAGAATTTAAACAAACGCTGAATTTTTCTTTTTCTTTTTTCTTGTTTTTTTTTAAATCAGTTTTACAGGTATAAACATTAATAAAACAAAACATCACAAAACATACAAAACAAACAAAAAAAATCTCACCCCAAACTAATGGTAAATGCTGCAATATATATCTCTATACATTGCATATATACATACACACATACATACATATATATACACACATTCAAAAATGCATATACAAACACAGTCAATAAAATGACAGGAGACAGGCAAATGAATAGCATAGATGAAATAAGTAGAATGAAATAAAATAAAATGGCAGGGCAGTTGGCCCTCCCCTTTTGAGGACAAATAAGGAATTATAGTTGTTTTTAATCGCATTTTTACAAGAAGATATTCAGCAGGAAATTGTCCAGATCGCTGCAAGAAACATCTGAGCAGCCACTTCTGCTTTCAAGCAAATCTCATTACCCCTGCCTGACCCAGGTCAAACGCCAGGGGAGGTGTGTGTGTGTGTGGGGGGGGGGGGGGGGGGGTTCACTTCTTAATCCTCTGTGACAGCTCATGTTAATTTGAACATATAAATTAACTCTCACGGCAAAGAAAAAGAAGAAGAAGAAATAGGACCCAAGACCTATATGGCAGCTAAGCATGTTCGCTGCATCAATTCCCGTGTGCTAATTAGCTTATGAGTGACAGGTTAGCTATAAGTCACACAAGCGCTACCAAGGTGATTTTATGTTAAGTTCAGAGCACAGTCGGCGACGGCTCTAATTGGTTGCCCTTAGATACAGTGCTCACCAACGTCTCAAACCGATTGGCAGCCGGTGTTCAGGGACTACCAAACCTCCAGACAGGAAGTAACTCCCAACCCGATAAAGAATGCTGCTTTCCCATTGGACTATGCTAGTATGTTCATTCAATCAGTCCCTAAAAAGTAAAACAATTTTAATTTGGTCCGTGATCTTCTTCAGATGTAACGAACAGATCTAAAATACATTTAACTTAACGTTAAAAGGATCCATAATCATGGGAGAGGCCCAGAAGAAAGAATAGTCGCATCTTTTGCGGCTGGTGACACAAACATGAATTTCAAGCCAAGCCCTCTTGTGTCTGCCAGGCTACCTTGTTAGTAGAATGAATTTAATGCAGCCTAAAAGCTAATATAACCTAATATGAAGCTAATGGACCTGCAGCAAATCATGTCCACAGTAGTAAATGCTGCATGGATGACATAAAACACTCCATATAAAGCAAACTGCATCAGGTGTCTTGTGACATAAGCTACATCTCTCTCGAGAACTGTGGCTCAGGACAACACATACTGTATGGCCAGGACACGTAAACATAAATAATCGAACAGCCAGCAGTTTTAAATTGCGCCAAATTCCCACAAGTTCACTCAATATGGATTATATATACTCAAATTAGAGCTGACAGTCTGCACTTGTGGACCAAATACTTACACCTCTCCCTAAGCTGCGTTTCCACAGAGATCTCCGTGACAACTCAAATTACTTTCCAGCACCCCTACAGGAGTCGTCGCGCCCGCCACTTTATCACAAGTGAGCCTTCCAAACAACAACAGCACATTTTTTTCCACACCTATCTACTTTCCCCCTCCTCACACACATAATGCATATTTATTGTCCTTAATCCTATAGACTGGCCCATGCAACTTCCCCCCTGTCAGGCATCGAGAAAAGCAGGATGTCGGTAGAACAAAGCCGAGCTGAGGGCAGAGCAGTGTAAAGCTAAGTCACACACCATTAACTTCCCCGATCCAGTGTGTTTGGGGCCCCTGCAAAGGGCTGGGGTCACACACCACTCCCTGTGCTAACACCAAACACTGCCCAGATAGCAAATACCACCGTGCTTACCTGTTTGGAGGTGAGTTTTATTAGAGAGCCTTCATAACCCTGAAAAACAGCAACAAAACAAAAGAAAAAAAAATCGTTATCTTAAATCAAAATCAAGAAATACTTTCCTACATGAAGAAAATAATGTATGCACAGTTAATGGTAAGGTCTCAATGCAGCATTGATTCCAGCCATGATGAGATATCAGCAGAAGCACCTGTAACCTCTTTGTTTAACTGATAATCACGACACAGATGTCCGCTGCACTGATCTTGTGTGTTTATTTGTCCATAAAGGAGCCATGCCAATAACAGTGAACAACTACCATACTACGTGCTTTTGTCCACATTCACAGCTTAAAGTAATCCGAGATAGACCACTTTCCAGATGAGGCATGATTCTACATGAAACAAGAGCTCTGGAGCAATGCCATTTGGGATGAAGTGGAGCATTTGTTCTCGAAATCAGCTTTCTGTGAGGTTAACACGCAGAAAACTAACTCGACCATCAACAGCCAGTCCTGAGAAAACACTATGTTGTGCAAAATTAAACTGGTGAGTACTGATTAACGCAAGGCTAATCATCCACAGACTAATTAAATATTGAAATGAATTATAAACACCATTAAGTTTGGTGGCAAGCAGAACAAAGGAAGCGCAAGCAGCATTGTAACAGCGCAGGTTCTGGCGGCTTGGCTTGAATACCCTTCAAACGACTTCATGACCTTTAATTGACTTTCCCTTGGGAGTGGTGTCGTATTCACTCAACAGAATTCCCTGGTAGACTCTGCGATGCCTTGCATATACAAGCCGTCCTGAACGAGCGTGGTGAATCAACACAAGTCATTCTGCAGCATTTGTATGACTTGCTCATTGAATGGGGCTTTTAACGCAAAACAGGATTACCAAGTTAGCTAGTTAACATCGCTGAGTAAAGCCAGATCATCTCTTTCTACTGTCAGTCCATGGTCCAGATCTGAGTTATTCCAGGTTTTACTGAGTGAATTTATCCTGTGTAGCTTTGCGACAAAGGCCTTTGTGCTTGGCATTTATGATCAATGTTTTGATTGACCGCTTATCCAGAAGTGGTAGACACGCCCTGGAAACAGGCAGCTTACCTTAAATGGTCTGAATAAGAGGTACAGCTCCCGAGGTTTGATGTCAAGCGGCAAACCGCTCACGAAAAGCGTCCGCACCTAAACGGAAATGAGAAACTGAAGGGTAATGACATTGCTTCCGCACCCACAGATTATGGAAATCTGCAGCAAAACTATTTAATATTTTTTCTAGACAGTTCTGCTAGATTTTGTGATAACTACGCTTTTGGCGTAAGAAATACAGAAACACCACAGAATATAGAGTCAGTGCAGAATAACAAAAATGGTGTATACATCAGACAAATCATTGTCAAGTTAAATTAATTGTTTCTAATCTATAAATCATACTCCTACATTGACTAGGCACTGACACAAAAGCAATCATATATGCAGTTAAATGCTGTATATTCTCTCCACATTTACGGAGGTCAACATAAGTAAAATTCTGTGAGTTCTTAAACATGCGACCGATTCGCACACCCCAGAGCCCATTTTTAAAGCAAATACTATTTGTAGACTATTTTCACAAATATGTTGCCATTGGAAAGTTCTCCTTATGAACCAGGTGAAGCCCAATAAAAACTTAAATGCAATCATATTCCAGGCATAAAGAATGGTTGAATCAGGGTTTATATTTATAAGGAATTCACAGCAACACATTTGGGCTGGAGATGTGTCTTGACAAACAAACTGTTCTCACCATACATTGTCAACAAACGAGTCCTATAGGACGCTTTCACAGACCGAGAGCAAAAGTTTTTCTCAGTAAGAACTGTTGGCTTACAGCTGGTGCACGGCAGATTCACAAATATTTGCATAATTTGGGTGGACATGTGCTCATCACTAGAGAAATATAAACTGCTAATCTGCATCACAACACAAACATTGGGCAGATCTTTGTTAATCTTTCTAATTTCCTTTTTAACAAACACCAGCGATTGCAGAGGAGTTTTCTTGTATCGATCAAGTCGGTCAGTTGGCATTTCCACAAAAAAGGCTTGAGATTTAATGCATAAAATTAGTAAACATGAACAATGTCTGTGGTGCACTGATCCCGACCTGGAGAAGTGGGTATACACAATTAGGTAGACGGGTAGATCACTGAAAACAAATAGGGTATACTCTGCTATGTACTTCAATGGCTGTTTAGCTGATAAGCAGGCATGACGTAACTTCACCAAAAAAGACACTCAGTATACCAGCATATATCCTCCACCAGACCACTGTATGCTGAATTTTATTTATTTATTTTTGTGCAAAGTTCTCGGCAAGATGAAATAAATGGGACTGATTTTAAAAAAGATTTTTTGGCCCAAACTACTCTCTGAACTGGGCTTGGGCAAATGAGGCATTAAGATTACAAAGATGAATAGATTTCGCATATGAAAAAAAAAGAAAATATGAACATGCTGTACAACGTGATATACATGCACACCTGTTATGATTTACCCATTTCTTCCTTTTTTTTTAGTGGTCATAACTTCAAAGTTTGTTTCGCAAGCCGTAATTTGCATTACCAGGCACGAGTTAATTTCAGAAACACCTACACTCTACTCTACATTTCACTCTTTATAACAGAATTCACTAACCGTTCAGTGCGCGCTAATCGTAAGTTGCTTTGGGTAAATGTCTCTGCCAAATTAATGCAATTTTACGTACATTTTGTGACTCAAGGTTCACGTCAAACTGATGCAAGCAGAGTTGCATTTGGCCCAGTCTGAACTGAGCCAGTGCTAATAAGGAATCGAGGAGACACAGATGGACAAAGAGGCCATTCAGCCTCAAATCATCCCTGAGCTCCTCCAGGAGCTGGAAGGTCGTCCATAACCTTCTCACCCGGGGTCTTATCTTATCACCTCAAACAGACAGATAGTGGCTGCAGCCGCCTCTAGCAAACAGAGGAAGGTGAACAAAGCCCTGCTCTCTTTCACTCACACATTTTTTTGGGAACTGGACGGCCCAGTGAACAAAGACCCTCTGAATCAAGCCGAGCCCAGTCCGAAAACACTTATTACCTGCTCGTGAGAAGAGAGAGAGAAGAGGGAAAAGAGGAATGGCTTTTGTCTATTTGTCCTTTGTTTCACTGCTCACAGGCTGCTCACCTGATTAGGTCACCTGTAAATTAGCAACACCAGAATCTTCATGAAAGACTTTTTGTTTTCATGGATGTGTTGAAACAAAGGTGTGGTGTGATGTAATGTCTCACAATTTCAGGATAATTGGGCGATCTGGAACTTGGTATACCCGAGCTAGACTCAACTGGAGTATTAGTCCAATCAAGAAAGCATTTGTGAATAGAGAGAAGTAGTATGTATCTGCATGGAATAAGTGATCTGATGAGCTAATTTCAAGTGTTGACGTAACCCTGCAATGTATATTAGGAAAGCCAATACAGTAGTTTCGTAACCATTAAAAATATTGACGAAAGATACGGTTACTAACCAGGAAAATAAATACGTTTCTGGCCTAGATATTTCAGTGCCCAATAATCTATTTCAAAAAAAAAAAAAAAAAAAAACTTGTCAGAAATGAGATTTCGATTGACGAATAAGAGTGAATAGGCCCTTGAAATGATGCGGTACGTATTTTTGAAAAATATTTTTAAAGAATGCTTCTAAAAACTTTTGTTATCAGGCAAGTCTTAAAAATATTTCAGACGCTTGACCTCTCAGATATGCAAGGAGTTTGATGTATAGCAGTTTCGCTGTACTGTGAAATGACTCATGAGCAATTGACCATATATGGAGTGGTGTTTTCTCTCGCCAAAGTAGAGCACCCCAAACTATGACAGGAGGCCCAACCAACACCAGCCAACTCAAGACTTCAAGGAGCACGGGGTAGTAACCTGGCAACCATTTTAAAGTTAACTGCCAAGGGCTACAAACATCAAATCCTATTAAGGAGAACTTCTCTCATCTTTGCAGCTTCAGTGGCATACAGAGAGAGGTCCGTAACTATTCAGAGTATTTTCAGACGCTGCACTTCATACTTGGTTCACTCAACGCGGATGTAAATAGCTTATCGGTGAGCAGATGGTCAGCTTCAATGTATGCATATTTACATCCGTAGATAGTAAACTCAGTAGGAATTACAGCCCTTCGAAATAGCACCACAAAAGATTATGGACCTCACTGTATGTGCGGACACGGCACGTAAAAATGTGGCTGCTTAGCAACTTTGCTCCTTTGCCATCACGCACGGTGCACTCCAGCACCTGGACTACAACCCTCTGTTGATACAGTAGAAAGTAATTACATATTACACCCACATACATATGCTATATTTCAGTGTTTTGTATTGCCATCCCACAGACTTAAATTCATTCCCAAAATTTGATATTAGTACTGATGTTCATACTTATAACACAAGGCAACAAAATGAAGTACATCTCCCACTGTATAAGTCGTATTCTGTTTTCATGAGTTTTCTGTATAAAGCCCCAATTCTTCGGTGTGAACTTCCCCAACATGCTAAAACTGCCCCATCCCGTGCATCGTTTGGTCCTCGAATATCAAACCATTTTATTCATCAATATTAGCCAAAACTTATATCATGCTACATAATCTCCCTGTCATCGATATGCATGTCGTGCGTGTATGTGTGAGTGTACTCTACACTAATCTTAACCCTTAGACTTAAAACAGCTGTCACCTTGAAGGGACTGGCCAATGTCTCCATAGGATTTTTTTTTTTAAATCATGTTTTCATCACTTGTAGGAAGATTTGGTCCCCTCTAGAGCAGAAATACCCCCCACACACACACACACACCACACACACAAACACTTGTGCGCGCACAAGCACACATCCCAACCAGGATGTGGAAATAAAATGGCGGATAGCACCCTCTTGGGATGCAGTCATTCACTCGTTCTGTCAACAGCTGTCAAGTCCTCCAACTCACAGTCAAAAAGCAGCCCAGGGTCTGACTGAGGCTGAGGAAATGGGAGAGAGACAAGAACATAGAGGCCTGTCACTCAGTAGCGGTCCCAGTATGAAGGGGGGTGCAGAGTGGGTCACGAATGGGGTTGGCATTTTCCACAGCAGGCTGACTGGTGATACTTCACAATAACGTCCACATGAACTAGCACTAACTACTGTTACTGTTAACTACTAACACCTGAAAATCTAGCCTGTACATCAGTCACATTAAAGTCACATTAACAGAGTGAGTAATGCCAAGAATAATAAAATATCCGATAAACGTGTTAATAGATAAGTGATAAATAAGTTTATCCAATGCAATGCTAATGAATAAACAATCACAGGTTAAAGCATCAATTATAATTTAATAGAAACATTAACTCATTATTAGTTATTTTCATGGCCAATAAAGTATTCACACATCATTAACTTAGATTAAGAAATGCTTAAGTAAAAGTCAGTTCATGTTACCTGACTGTAAAGTGCAACAGGCAGATTGAAGGATGCTCGCAGCAAGGGATTTTCGCTCGTCAGCTTCCAGAGTACACAAACCCATGATGCTCCAAAAACAATGCGGCCATACACCATTCGGCCAGGACATTGACCTTCTTTCGACTTCAAACTTTCAAAGTCACCAGGAGCACAGACATTAAAGGGAAACATTCACTCACAGTGAGGTCTGCCAGTATCCAGACAAACTATTCTCTTTGTGGCTCATTTACACTGAAAGCAAGGAATACGTGCTTAAATTTGAGACTGTCAGCTTTAATTTGTAGATATACTTTGCAAACTGTTATGTAGAATTGCAAAATTTTGTACAGCGTCACAGCAGAACTCTGTACTTGAAGACCAGGCTAGATTCATTATCTTCACCTCCAACCAACCTATACTGAAACTTGCTTCCTCATTATGTACCCTGTCCTCTGTAGGCTAATCTACTCAAGGTCTGGTCTGCACACAGAGGGGTGGCTACATAAACAGTTATCCCAGGCCCTGAGCAACAAATCAGATTCAGGCAGAAAATTTGAATTTTAAGAGAATTTTTAAGTTAATTATAAAGTTTGACTCACGCAAAAGGTTAGCCAGAAGTTTAGGGGAAAGGGCAAGGTTAAGCCTGAGAGCGAAGGATTATGGGAAGGATCCAAGTTATTGATGAAGTCATACATCACTAAGCAAGCAGTGTAAAATAAAATAAAAAAAAAACACTTGACTGTTTACTGCTGCTCTGTCTCAGCAGTGTTCTCATGTGAGCGGGTGATTTAGACGGGCAATCATTAGCCCAAAAATGCTTTCCGTCAATAACCGCTGCCGATGCGGACGGCTATTGAGAGCACGCAGAATGAAAACAAATGACCTCAGCGCAAATAAGGATCAATTTTAGGTTAGTGCACCGAGCTCCCCCACCAAGATAAACAGAAACTCATTAATGTCCTCAGGGCAACGTTTTCCTTTCTCCTTGAGTCTCAACTCGTGTTGTTAAAAAAAAAGCCTCAGCATCTGAAAAATGCTCTTTAAAAAGTCGCAAGCACTCCCTTTTCTCAACCAAAGAGCTCACATATACTAACAAAACCATGAGCGCTCTAAGTTTGGAGCCCATTAGCCATCAAAACCGAGGAGTTTGCCTGCTTGAGAGCATCGTAAATAAACCCCCGACGGCACGGCAAGGCAAGGAGGCCGTTAACACAGGATACGGCCTTGGCTTTTCTTTTTTCTGTTGCAGGGACTTTTCTTATCTCTCTTCGCTGGCCTCCCCCCGTAACTCATTGTCAGACGAGAAGGACCAGAGCGTCTCAGATTGTTCTGGAATAAGCAAAAGATTTTGGGGGCCCGACCTGTCCACCCCCACTCCAGCATCTAGAGCTTGGGACACAAGCTGAAGTCCATGGCTCTCCCCAAGGCTTTTCACACCCCATTCTGTCACGTCTGTTCACCAGAGAGTATCCCTCTCAGTGACAAACACACATAGACACATTTACAAGTCAAATCGGCATCAAAGTTGCCTTGGCAGACTATCTTTTGCTCCCAAAATAGACAACCACTTAAAGTCACTATCACACCAACACCTTGGATAAGTAGCTCTCAGTTAGAGCTGGTATCTAACATTCTGACTCAAAAATAGAGCAAAACCGGTTATCTCATTGAGTGTGTGTTACGTTCCGAGTGTTTCATCATGTGGATCTTCCGTCAGTCTAATATTCACGGTTCTTCCCTCAAACGCTTTTATTAGTTCTCAGTGGTCCGCATGCTTGTTGCATGCTGTTCTTTAACCTCGCCCCTTCTCCTCATAGCCAGTTCCCTATTTAAGCTCTCTGTGCCCAGTTGTTATTGCTCGGTTGTAAGACCATACCAGACCGTCTTCAGTCTGAGGCAACAGGTAGTCAGTTCTTCCTCCACGATTATCATGTACGACCCGAATTCCGAAATAGTTGGGACTAAATGTAAATTGCGAATAAAATCAAAATGCAATGACTTTCCAATCGCATGAACCAATATGTTATTTACAATAGAACATAGATAACATTTCACATGTTGAAACTGAAATTTTTACATTTCTGCAAAAAATGAGCTCATTTCAAATTTTCTGGCTGCAGTTCTCAAACAAGTTGGTACACGGGCAAAAAAGGACTGAAAAAGCAATTACTATATAAGAGAATGAGCTGAAAGAACATTCAGCAAGTAATTCAGTTAACTGGCATCAGTTGTGTAACATGATTGGCTATAAATGGGATGTCTTAGAGAGTCTCACTGAAGTAAAGATGGCCAGAGACTCTCCAACCTGTGATGACTTGGCTAAAAAAATTGTGGAATGCTTTAAAAACAATGTTCCTCAACATCAAATTGCAAAGGCTTTGAAGGTCTCATCATCGACAGTGCATAACATCATCAAAAGATTCAGAGAAACTGGAAAAATCTCTGTTTGTAAGGGACAAAGCCGAAGACCTTTACTGGATGCCCATGATCTTCGGGCCCTCAGACGCCACTGCATCACTCACCGGCATGATTCTGTCATCAACATTGCTAATTGGACCCAGGAATACTTCAAGAAACCACTGTCAGTAAACACAGTCCACCGTGCCATCCACAGATGCCACCTTAAACTTTATCATGCAAAAAGGAAGCCATTGTTGAGCATGATCCAGAAGCGCCGCCATGTTCTGTGGGCCAAGGCTAATTTAAAATGGACTGTAGCATAGTGACAAAGTGTCCTGTGGACAGACGAGTCCAAATTTGAAATTCTTGTGGGAAACATGGGCGTTGTGTCCTCCAGGCTAAAGAGGAGAAAGACCACCCCTCCTGTTATCAGTGTTCAGTTCAAAAACTAGCATCTCTGATGGTGTGGGGACGCACTAGTGCATATGGTGTGGGACACTTGCATGTTTTAAAAAGCACCATGAATGCTGAAAGGTATATAAAGGTTTTAGAGCAACATATGCTCTCCTCCAGACGACATCTATTCCATGGAAGGCCTTGTGTATTTCAGCAGGACAATGCAAAACCACATACTGCTGAACTGGCCTGCCTGAAGTCCTGATCTTTCACAGATTGAGAACATTTGGCGCATAATTAAATGAAAAGTCCATCAAAAGGAGACCCAAAACTCTCCAGCACCTGGAAGCCTTTATTAAACAAGATTGGGATCAAATTCCAATGGCTAAACTCAAGAAACTTGTCTCCTCAATGTCCAGACGCCTCCACTCAAAAGAAGAGGGGATGCTACACCGTGGTAAACAGGTCTCTGTCCCGACTTTTTTGAGACCTGTAGCAGCCATCAAATTTGAAAGGAGCTCATTTTGTGGATAAAATAGTGAAATTTCTCAGATTCAACATTTGCTATGTCATCTCTGTTCTATTGTGAATAAAATACTGGCTGGTGAGAATTGGAAGTCACTGCGTTTTGATTTTATTCACAATTTACATTTTGTCCCAACTATTTCAGAATTGGGGTTGTATGTTGTTCTACGATTATTGTGTAATGTCCCACTTGTTACGGCCTTCATCTAGTTCTGAGCATTCGTGCTCATGGTCTTAATTGTTACTTTATTGTAATCCTGAGAATAAACACGCCCCCTGCTTCTACGTTGGAGCCTGTGCTTGGTTCCTGCCCAGATCATGAGTGTGCAACACAGCAGTGCTGGAAAAAGACACTGCTGGTAATTGGATGATGGCTGTCTTTTTTTGGTCTAGAAGGAATTCAGAAACAATAGAAGAGGGTGCAGTTTTCGCCCAGTCACCTGAAAATCAGTGTAAACCGTGGAAACCATTTTTCAGTTTCGTTATTGGCCAACAACTCGGCAATGCAGTGAGTTCATGTTTAGACTGTCCGGCACGCCATCTTAATGACAAAAATACATGAAGTGCTTGATAGTATGAGTGTAGATATTCTGTATTACAGCTTGTGTTCATACGAAGAGGGAAGGAGGGGGGGCAGAGAACAAGGGAGACAGGAAAAGGGAGGCGGAAAAACTCAGGTGGGTTGAAGGTGAAGAAATTCAATGGTATCACACAGATATTCAAGAAAACAGAAAAGATTAAAGCCAACAATCAAAATAATATGCACTTGACATTTTGAGGCCAGCCCAAATAATGCAGGATGGCAGGTGTGGTGAGAAAGAAAGTTATTTTGAAATAGAATCCAGAGTAGATCAAGTATAAAGTTAAAGGTCACTAACAAACACAATGTGCAATTCAAAGTAAAAATATGATATGATGGTAGATGAAACGCTTTGATCATGAGAACCAAACATTGCAAAGATTTCTGGGGGAGAACTCATCATTGAAGAGATATTGTTCCATAAGTTTACAAGCTGATTTATCCCTGTGCCGCTAATACAATTTTTTGTTAAAGTAATAGTCATGCACACTGTTTATGTCAATACCACAGTCGCTCTGTTCGTAGACTCATGTTGAGCCATGTTTTTTTTTTTTTCATACAAAAGGCCTCTTGTCTCAAAGCCAACAAATGTTCAAGATAAGATGACAATTCCCCCAACAGTTTTATAAATAAACCTAACCATGGAGAGGATTGGTAGAGAGGGGCTGGGGGTGTACAATCATGTTCACATTATGAGCGCAACTGTGACTCCTTCACTTCCTGCCGGGACTGACATTCTCAGAAACCCCTTCCTATTGGCCGACCATCCCTCCTCCTTAACATATCAGCCCATCCCAACCACAGTGTTGCGGGCAAACATCAACTGCCATTATACTCCCCCCCCCCCCCTCCTTCCCCAATGGTTTCGTTCAAATTTGTCTTCATTTTCTTGTCTTCAGCTAACTTACCCGATTCATAAACAGGCCCTTTGAAAGGTCAACACGGCCATGTGACTTGCTGTTGGAAGGATAAGGTGCCAAAATAGCTCTAGAGTTCAAAATAAAATTCATCATGCCATATGAGGCCAAACCAATAGGCCTCCATCTTTTAAATGCTGGCTGAACTGAAAAATTTACAAGTTTCATAAGGATTCCCATGCTTTTTATCGAAACTTTGACCCTAATAAAGTGTAACCATTTACAGTAAGGATAAGGGAAAGCCAGCAGTAGTTCTGCTTGTATGCCTGTCTGTGTGCCTGAATGTATTCAGTTCTCTTCAATTCAGTGACCAATACTCACCCTGCAGTCACCCAAACTTGGGAATGCTAAACATTTGCACAGCCTGGTTATCCTACAGCCAAATCACCACAACCATTAACCTCAAGTGTGTAACTAAGATAAGGCAGTCTGCGTGATCCCTTCACTCAACCTTGGGTAAATATTGCAATGGTGACACATCAGTTACACCAAAGCATCTATATGTTCTTTTCACAACAGTGCATTCACATTGAGTTAAGAATAAAAATGGACTGTCAACCGACTAAACCTCTGCAGCCATGAAAATCAGACAGCATTTAACACTTCCTAAGCCCACTGTTCCCAGTTGTTGTTTAAGTCACTAACCGCAATGTTGTATTACCAAGATGTAAGTTCAAACTTTATAATGACAAATCAACATACTGATGCCACACTAGAAAGAAAGCAGCGTTAACGGTAACCAGGTGTACAGATAAACATGTTTTCTAACAAAATAAGGCCATTGTTTGAATAAATAGAGAAAATGTCAGGGCATGTCTCACGTTAGCAACAAAAAGAAAAAGAGCAAATATAAATATTTAAAATCTTATATGGATTGGCACAGTCCTACAACCAAAAACCTTGAGATAATACCAACATACGAGCAAGATGTATTCTAATGTTAATTTCTTGCCGCAGCGCATCACTTGGCTTCCAGAAACTAATAAAAAGTCCATTTATTATCACAAATTTTGATACTGATAAGTCAAAATAGACGACTTCAAGTGAGTGACACAACTATGTAGGAGTTTATTTATCAGAGGAAATTAGACACCAAGTTGTGCAACTTATACCAGCAGGGTTTGGCAAGAAAAACTAACTTGAGTCATCATTCTGCCACTCTAATTTCAGAGCTGATGAAGGTTGATTTATTACCTGTTGAAAGCATCAATGCCATTCTGCAGAAGGGATAAAATGCGATAATACTACTTAGAGGCTGCACCCAAACTCAACTGCGGCTTTTGTTTATAGTAACAGATTCTCCGAGGAAAAGGCCACACTTCCACTACAGTTGCACCCCGTTTGCTCGCTTTCGGCCATTGAATTGATGAATTTGTCCATGGAATTCTTGTTCCTCACTGCTTTCTCCACAACCTGAGATTCACACTAACAGTTAAATTAATGAATTAATTTATGAATTATTTTACATTAATTTTGCAGTGACAACACAGAAAACGATCGGCGTTTCAACACAAAATATTTAATGTATCCAAGATCTGTGATCTTACGGAGATAATAATCATGAAATATGTAAACTAAAAGAGGAAAATTGACCTCAGTCAAGAACCCATTGATGTTTGGTGATTTCAAAAATACATCTTTAGCCAATTAGGCAAATATGACTCTTCGTGACCAAAATCAGGGCAAATCAGCAATCCATGAATAAATAAATAAATAAATAAATAAATAATGGGGTACTCCATGTAACACGAACGGTGCTGTTATGTCGGTTCAAACAGTTTTACAATGACTAATTGTTATAATACAATGGGAAGCATACGGATTCCGAACACTGCACAAACCAACTCCGTAAGCATAACTGCGGATCAAGTTGCCTCCGAGCGGATTAATCATGACGGTCATCAAAACGGTAAGAAGACGATCCAGCATCTCTGGAGTAGTAAAAACACACGGTTGATGAGAAGTTACACTGAAGTCAGGAACAAACCATTGAGATTACAGAATTACCCATGTCGCGCATGTGGAGAAGAGCCAATTCTTTTGATTACCAAGTTATTCATGAACCTAAATGAAAAAGATTGAGCCTGGGAAAATATTCACGCATGCACTTACCTCTTCCTCGTGGTTTGTGTAGTCATTAGTTTCGTTCTCTTTTTCAATTGTGCTGTTATTCATTATTGTTCGCGTTCACCCTACCGCTTATCTGCGCACCTTTTTTAAAAATATATCCAGCTGTTCTCCGAGTCGGTATAAACCAGGAAGCTGATGATCCGAGAACGGCGCAATGTTAGTTTTCTCTGTTAGTCAAGATCAAATAAACTGCCATTGACAAAACAACGAAGATGAAATCAAAAGTAAAGTGGACAGCAACTGCAGCCGATCCAACCCTGCCCGTTATTTTGATTTTTAAATGTCATACGAAGTCATTCCGAGGTCGGGCGCAGACTGCTTTTCCAGGCTCTCTCTGCTCCTCCAGAATTAGAGTGCCGAGGAAAGAATTGTTATCATTTCTCATTAGTTGCTACATGCGCGTCAGAAGGACCCTGAAGAACTAAGCTCACCCATCCCTCTTATCGGGGGGTTGGGTATAGGGCGGGGGGTCGAAGGAACCACGGTGCTTCAGCCGTTTCAAGTGTAATTTTAAGACGATTAACGATGGCATGTGGGACTAACGAAATAACTCACGAAAGGAGGGAGAAGTCAGGGGCGTCTTCTGAAGGCTGATTTGTATTTTAGAGTGGGTTACAGAGAGGGAGACCGAGCATCAGCCTCAGCACGGGAGTACACACGTGGCTAATGTATGCAAGTATATAAATATAGCGCTAAACGAAAGTTTTTCCAGTACTGATACCATTGCTGTGGATAATGCTGCCATCAATAATAATAATAATAAAAATAATAGGAAGAAGACCAAGAATGGTTTATTTGTTCATTCATCCATTCTTTAGTTTTTGTTTGATTAGTCTACTTTTGTGTAAATATTTAAATGTTAAATAAATGTAAAACTTCTTGGCAAAGGGAAAGTTATAAGTAATGAGAGTCACGTCCTGAAATCTGATGAGTTCTTGTCAGTATGTTTGATCCACCATTATATTGGATTCATGGTTGTGCTGGCGTGAGTAGCCATCTCCTTGCTTACCTTGATTAGAGCTTATGTATTTCATTAGGAAAAAACTTTTAAAACTCTTTTTTTAAACAATTAATTGTTTCATTTACACACCACTGGAAGTTAAGTGTTCAAGTCATACCATAAAACATCATGGTGGTGAAGAAAATTCTGCTGGCCTTGAGCTTTCAAAGTACAGTATGACCTCTAAACTAATGTTTTTCCGGTGTTCTTGAGTGACGCCAATGTACACAAACCAAAAATGGATCATTACCTCCGTCAAGGAGGTTATGTTTGCACCTGTGTTTGTTTGTTTGTCTTTCTGTGAACTGGATGACTCAAAAAGTTAGGAACGGATTGGCATGAAATTTGGTAGGATGGTAGAATGGTAGGATGGTAGTCCAAGGATGAGTTGATTCAATTTTGAAAGTGATCTGGAACATATTTTGGATTCTGGATCTAGAAGAAGTTAAAATATATCTGAATAGAATGATTGTCCCTTGTGTAATGAACAGTTTTTCATAAAATTTCAGTGTTAAATAAAATCTACACTAATGTAGAATTGCTTATAGTAGTTGGTGATCTGGATAATATTCTTGTAGATACAGAACCAATTATCTTCACATATGGCTTGGCGGAGGATTGCCTACCTGTTTTAAATTTTGGGTTCTCCAACATAACAGGAAGCTCAATGAACATTTAATAAACTGCAAGTGGTTTGTTTTCCAAATGGCCTACTGAAAGGGTCCCGTTGCAAGGTAAACGAAAAAGTAATCTGAACTAGTTTCTTTTGAAAAAGAGGTACTCACATGTGTGAAACTTAGACTGAAGTTCCTGGGTATTAAATGATATCATTTGGTAGTATTCGTGGTGAATGGATGTTTAGGGTGGACTGTAGTGGTCAGCCTTCTCCCATTTGTCCACAATCCTGTTTAGAAATTAAGTCTAAAGCCATTAGGTGCTGCACCAAATCTGACAAATTAGAGATTTCGGTTTAAGAGAAATCAATTCAGCTGCATTGTACTGCATTAGCATTTGGTTCAGTCAATGTAATGTGTATTTTCTCCAACAGTGACAATAACACAGTGGTTGCTGCAGTGCATGTCATCATAGGAAATTAGATCCCCCTGCCTATTTCAAGAAACTATCAGTCTCCTTGCACGCTTGACAAAATTGTGAAACCTACTTCCATATTTAATCACAAACATGTAATTACATATCCCTTCAACTTTTGGATGAACTCCAATGAATGCCAAAGTTGAGCCACAGCTTCTTTGACATTGATGTTGACCAACTTTAACGTTGGGAACATTGGCTTCCCTCTTACCCCTTTCCAGGTTTTTTTTCTTTTTCTCCATGCATTCAGATTAACTTACATCATTGCCATTGTCATGTCGACTGAGTTTCCAAATAATGTGGCAGTGCAGAGTTGCAAGTGCTCTCTCGTTCTCCTGTCAGTCATGACTGATCAAATGGTCGTTCGTCAGCTCAATGATGTTGGGGCAAATATGTTTTTTACTTCATTTAGCTCTGTACTCTACAGCTATATACTCACAATAAAACAATTTACAGGTGATTACAATGCAGATTCTCAGCTGTCATGAACATGTGTTTTATAGGTCACCTTGAAAAAAGTACTGGACTTTTTGTAGCAACCTGAATATGAATTTAATGTGTATTTAAAACACTCTCAAAAAGAATTTCTCGATATGTTAAAAACGAATTCTGTATATAACTGAAATGTAAACAAAAATGCATAAAAAATGCATAAAAAACTGCACAAAATAATATATATATCACCTCACACTTACATTTCTTTTATTTGATTGATTATTGTAACGATTATGATTATTATAATCATTTTTTATTTAGTTGAATAGCAAGCAAGCCGTTTTAGCTGTTCTGTTCAGGTTACGGCAATGCTTATTTTATAGCTCCTCTTTTAACAATCATGGTAAAATTGAGCTGAGCAAACCATATTTTTAATTCAGCGACCTACCGCAGCACATTGCCTAACTGTTTCACAGGTGAATTCAGTATGCAAACTCTCTTTAATTAATATCTGATATTTTCTGCTATGTGCACCTCATTCTTCCTGCCCGTGTATGTTGGTGTGCACTCATTTGACAAAATTACTTGCTCACCTGCAATATTTTGCTTATATTTGCAAATATGATGAGAATTTTGATGATTAACCCTTTGGATGCTGTATTACATATAGGGGTTGTGACCCCCACCTATGCCAAAAATACAGTTCACTGTGATGGGGAAAATCACCTGATTGTAAACAAGGTCACATGACAACCAAAAGTCATGTGATCAAATTCACATTTGGAGACTGGTTCTCCAGCATTTCGGGTTATTGCGCACTCTCTATGCGGCCGCTAAACTGGCCTCCAGGGTTCAAAGGGTTAAAGATATAGCTGTTATTATTTAGAATCTGGTAATGCAATGAAGTAGACTTCTAGGAGTTAACAATTAACAAATTAATATTATTGGAAAAATAAATTTTCTTCAAGCAGAAAAGACAGAAGTCATCACATTGCTGAATATAACAAATGTGACAGTAGGGACTTTGGCCACTATCAGTTATATATTTGTGAACGTTTTCTCGCTTTAACTTTTTATGCGGTGGTCTCTGTTTTGATCCGCAAACTTGAAAAAACAAAAATGTGTGATACCTGTACTTTGAACTTGAAAGGGGAAAAAAATTGCCAAGTCTTCACAAAACTCCTTTTTGTGACAGACCCCTTCAGCTATTGCACTTGCGACTCTTCAGTCATGTGTTTTACAAAAATGCTTCAAGGAGTCAATTTAACACTTCAGTGATTTCAAGACTTGCCTTTAGAACCTCCTGCATGAACTGTTGGCCTGTTGCCAGGAATGCCACTGAAAGGCTGCTAAGCATTACTCTCTGTCCATCATAAAAGGCTTACAGGACAACCAATTTTAATGACAGACCATTTGTTTGCAGTCCTGCATGCCACAAATCTCACTCCCTTTTCCTCATTCTGTTCCATAATTAATGGATTGTTTAATCACACTTTCAGGGCATCGTTTTACTGTGATATTGTGTCATCTGTCGTAGCTACTCTTCTAAACGCCGGTAAGAATAAAATCGCTTACTTTTCACTGGGAGACTCCCAACTTTAGTCTCCACTCAGCCTAAAATGAAGCCAAATTCGAACCCATGACTTTCTTGCCAAGAGATAACAGTGCTATCCATTGCACCATCATGCCACCCCTTCTCCCATAAACTTCAGAGGTTGGAAGTGAACATTGAATGTGTCACAGCAACAGTTTCTGAGAGGGAGGGATTAATCAATATTTAACAGAGTGTCTGCTGTGAGGGAACCAACCTGGAGCGTGCCCAGTGGGGTATTTGCTGCAGATGGCTTTGTCCCAGTCGGCAGGGGCTGGAGAATCACAGCAGCACACGGAGGGAGGGGGGGATGGAGAAAGAGAGAGATAGAGACAGAGATCCAGTGTTAGGCTCTCTCGCCCCTCTCTCGTATCACCCGGTTTCAATGCAGCTCCACAAACGGCGAGCAACTCCAGTCCTGGTGGGCCACCTTCCGCTGGTCTTTTGGTGATTTTCTGCATAAGTGATTCATTGCAGTCAATGATTGGCTCATGAGACCACTCACCTTGCCCTCAAAGTTTTAATTAGGAGCTGACTTGATTGGAGACCACAGGTGACAGAAGGCACTGCCTGCCCTCTATGACCAGAGCTGCCCACCCTTGATCTGCTCCAAGAATGTAGACATAATAGCTCTCTGCAGTCACCGCTGTTACATACAACATTTTACATAGCGGATACTTTCATCTTTCATCCAAAAAAATTGACTACTGATCAGCAATCAGGGCGATGTGGATTAACAGCCAAGCTCAAGGTCTCGTTGATCTCATTGGGGATGTACAAAAGCTTGAACCACCAACCTTCAGAGATTCTCTGAAGTGCCTTCACCATAAGCACATTAGCTGGCCACTCCCATCCACATCATCTGAAAGATCAAAACATCATCTTCCTGTAGGAGGCAGTACATCTTTTCTGTCTTCACTGTAACAGCAATCAATGCAACTAATTTAAGTCTGGTACCATGAGGGTTTGTCCAGCTCACAGTGGTTATCAACCCTGCACCTGGAAATCTACCATCCTGTGGGTTTTTACGCCCACCCTGACATACCTCACTCAACAGCCAGGGCAGGGCTGCCCAACCCTGTTCCCTGAGAACTACTGCCCTGTAGGTTTTCACCCCAACCATAACGAAGCACACCTCACTCAACAGCCAGGGCAGGGCTGCCCAACCCTGTTCCCTGAGAACTACTGTGCTGTAGGTTTTCACCCCAACCTTAACGAAGCACCCTCATTCAACACCTAGTAAATTGCACTGTGCAGCTATTTACAGCGCTGTGAAAAGGTTTCATTTCATTTATTGACTGTAAAAAGTTATTCAAAACCTATATCACTCACATGAAGAAATACAATAGTAATTGCTCCCGTCACAGCGCTGCTGTTGAATCACATGTGTGACAGTTAAAGGGTCCTGTCACTGAAAATGTCTTCTAATAAGTACACGCCCTGGCTACCTTGCCAAGGAGCGATGTGGTCAGCGCGCATGACTCTTACCCGGGAGTCTGGAGGTTCAAGTCCCCGCCCGGGCCCTCCTCCGGCCTGCTACATTCTGGCATAATCGGCAGGATCTGGGGCATCCTAATGGATGGCAGCATGCGTAAAGCATGGAGTGTGAGGACACGCTCACGAAAGAGGGGGAGAGATGTGACAGTTGAAGGGTCCTGTCACTGGAAATGTCTCCTAATAAGTACACGCCCTGGCTACCTTGCCAAGGAGCCTGGCTCTTTGGCTCTTTGGTCAGCACGCATGACTCTTACCCTGGAGTCTGGAGGTTCAAGTCTCCGCCCGGGCCCTCCTTCGGCCTGCTACACATGCGCTGAATCTGAGTATGGATGAAAGCCAACAGGAAGGTAGATTTCTAGGAACAAGGTTAGGCAGCCATGCTCTTGCTGTTGAATGAGGTGAGCTGCGTTAGGATTGGAGTGAAAACCAACAGGATTGTAGATCTCCAGGGACACGGTTGTTAAACACAGGTTGGGCAGATTTGGTTGTGGCTTACCAACTTCCTTGGTCTGGCACCCTGAGCGGGCATAGTCCTGGTTCCATTGTGGCGCAAAATAACAGCTATCATGCTATATTTAGCAGTGGGCTGGCTGCCGTTATTCTTGCCACCTCGTGTGCCAGAATGTTTAAGCTGGGCCGTTTCCTCCTTCCTCGCGTCCACATTACAGCCCTGTCTGGCCCTCATACCAGGAGGCAGCGACACGGTCGCCATGCAGGCATCTGCCAAGCTTAGCATATCAGTTAACTCGCACTGTATCTGCGAGGCCACGAAATCCGAACGCACAGGACTTCATTATTCCCGATTTGGGGTGCATGAAATCTTGTGTATCGGTGCTCTTCGCTGCTACACTCGGTTCAGTGGAATGTCACGTGGAGCCTCCGTCAAATTCTTTTTTCATGGGACAATCCACCAGTCAAGATGGCACTGACCACAAGCTGAAGGGGGGCAGGTCATGTAACTCATGCTGGCCAGGGAGTGTGTGGGTGGCCCACAAACAAGACTGAATGGACTTCTATTCTGAAGATTTTATCAAGATGTTACTCACAGGCACAGAGACCTTGTGCATCAATTTCATGAATACATATTGAGTCCTGGACTAAATTTAATGCTGAATGAAGATTTTATGTGCAAATTTCAATTCAGGAAATTAGCTTAATTTATGTCGATGAAACTAGTTCTGTGTCCTGCGTGTTAAAAAAACAAAACAAAAAAAAACGTTGATCGAATCATAAAGGCCTGGCCTCACATCAAAAGATTAGGCTTCCAGTGCATTCAAAAATTGAGTTTTGAAGAATCTGAATCAAGGATTGAATTTCACCTGGGACTAGCCCATTCGATTTGAAACCACCTAAAAATGCATATTGGTGAACTCTCCTCCTTGAGCATGTCACTTCGACTCTGGTAAGTAATTAAATGCCAGGTTTGCACAGGCTAGCCAGGGCAGGAATGATATGACATCAACATCGACTGACTCAGAGCATAACTTTGCGCTGAGGCTATCTTCCCGTGTCAGTAGCCACCATCTCCTCTCCCCACATCCTCATAATTCTGCCCGTTGAGCGCTAATCTCAGTTCCACTGGAGCAGTATGAAGGACAAGCAGTCAAAGACAGGCTTCTGAACTCGATTTAAGAAATTAATTCCCTCCCCAGACCAACCCCCAGTAAAAAAGCTAAAATGGCTCCCAGTTCACCATGGACAGGACCTCAAAATGAGATAAAATGGAGTCAGCCTGTTACTCTCCAGAGCGATCCTAAGCCCTTATCAGTCCCACTCTTCCAGGAGGGGGTCCCTGTAAAGGGGCGGGTGTCAAATGGAGATGTCACAGCTGCTCTTGACAGCAACAGAAACCAAACTACATTCTCTTCTCTAAGGACAGGACCCTTTGTCAAAAAGAAACGCTGTACACTCAATCTATTAATCCAGCATAAAAAAGCCACTTATTTATTTTCATTAGAAGGAGGAAAAAATTACAGAGTAAAACCAGAGGCCAGAGTGCAGCGAGTACTGCAGTCATTTTTTGCACTTGTGATCCTGTGGGTTATGTAGTTACAGCCAACAGTAGCTCACTGAATCCTTTGGTAGTTTTAATCGGACTACACATTAAAAGAAAGCATTATACATTAGACCACAATGCAGAAACTCTCCTGCTTATTATACAGACACATGGAATATATGATAGAGAGCATACGGACGTACAAAAACAGACACATTCACACGGTGTGTCTGTCCTGCTGTCTTGTGTTTCTGGCAGACATTTTGTTGGACTCGCCTCCCCCGGGAAAATGTGATGTTCCCTGCTCGTCCGCACAAATATTTGCAAAATGTAAACACGACTTCAGCACCACCTGTGGCAGTTAATTTTACCGTCAACACGTTGGCTCGCCGAGCAATTTTGTGTAAGTGCATCCACCACGGCTACAGGCCAAACCATTCCATTCCTCTCCAAGTAATACTGCACACCCCCACCTCCCATCATGTCCAACAGACCGGTACAGAATGTTACATTTGTGATATGCCCTTATACGACTGTAGAACGTTGACTCAGAAAATCCCCCGGCCCACATAACTTTTCTAGAATAAGAGAAACAACTCCTACTCTTCTGGCTCCGGTCCAACTATCAATCGTGTATTTACAACATCTGAAAAAAGACACTTTAGTCAGCAATATCACATAACCACAGTTTAGAATGCAGAGGTGGAATCTGAGTTAACCTTTCACAACTAGATATGGCCATCAGGGTAAATGAGTTTGGAAAAATGAACAAAGAAGCCTTTTAATGACGAAAAGACGATCGCAATTGAGAAAATGGTGTGAGGTATCCATCAGGAACCAAATGTGAGAACACAGGATTGCAAAATAAACTGTTTTTATTGAGCGAGGGGGGCAACCCCCGCAGGAGCCGAAGGCAACAGTACAGAGTCCGCAATCCAAAAGTCAAAATCCAGTGAGACAGAACAGGAATCGCAACCAGGGCAGCCATCACAAAAATCGTAGACAGGCAAAACAGATTCGGTACACAGGCAATTTTTTGTGGGAGAAGCAAACTCATAAACCAGAAGGGCAGTCCGAGTCGTAACCAGGGCAGCAAACAAAGATTTCGTGGTCGGGCAGAAAAAGGTCAAAACTCACAGATGCAACAATAATCCAAAATCACAAAGGCAAAAATCGAAAAGTCGGGCGGTCCAGTCAGAAATATAAACACTGAGTAATCAAGGCGAAATGAAACGTGGTACAAGAAGACAAGGAAAACGATCTGACAGAGACTGGCTGTGAGAAGACACCTAATATACATTTTCAGGGAGATCACATGGTGAGAGACACAGGTGCAAACAGTCAGACTGATTACAAAGGAGCAACATACGAAGGACAACCTAATCACATGTATTTTGGCAGAAGCCAAAACGCGGACAGGGATCACGGGACAAACCTATACAAAGATAAACAGCTCCAGTTAAGGAGTTCTAACGTGCATAGATACTTGAAGAAGGACAGCGTGATAAGACGTGGAGCTTCCACAGAAAATGCAGCAAAGGTAATCAGGGAGAGCAAAGAGGCGGAGACTAGAACAGGGCGAGTGCTGAGAGCTTGTTAAACAATTAGTAAGTGCAACTATACAAATCCTTAGTGCTCGTTAGTAAGTTAGTATTATATACAAGGTTAGTCATTGTTAGTAGCTTCTAGAAAAAAATAACAAACTGTTAGTACTGTTAGTAAGATAGAAAAGAAAGGTGAAGTAAGCAAACGAGATCGGAAAGGAAGACTGAAATCCAGAATCCAATAAATCCCCCAAAGAGTGACACACAGGACTGGGGCTGCGAACCATGACCAGACTAGAGACCAGACGGGGGAGACAAAGTGCAATGCAAAATGGAAAACATGAACCGGAATATGACTATGGTAAAAAGTAAACTATGGAAAAGTACACAAAACATAATATACAATAAAACCAAGGCAAACAATACACAATACTAGATTCTAAGAATAGTCAGACATTGCAAAAATTCCAAAACCAAAAGAGCAGTCAAGATAATCAGGAAAGCATGGACAGGGCAGAGCGGAATCACAACAAATGGGCTCTAGTTAACACTCAGCGCAGAACGGTGCAAAGCGTGACGCAAGTGCCATTGCTAGTGTAAGACCAACGCAGTTGCCATTTTCCCCATCTAGCGCCTATGTTGCTAATATAGCCAATGCACTCGCGCCAAACTGAGTGCCCATAGACGTGTCAGACTTCAACTGAGGTTTGGTCTGGAGCATTGTTGGGGTATTGTTATCTTAGGGCAACAGAAAGCAATTGCGCAATTAACTAAAACCTGATCTGAAGTCAATAGTCAGTTCTTGACTGCTATTTTCAGGGTGCATTATTAAGATAGTATCATGCCCCTTCATAGGCCAGAGCAGAAACGCCCATACATGTCTTTTTTTCACCTAAGAAATATTGCCAAGATAAGACCAATCCTGTCTTTCAGGGATGCTGAGACTCTTATACATGCATTAATTTAATCAAGGTGGGGCTATTGTAATGTTCTTCTGTTCTTCTTCTGCCCAAGAAGAGTTTGCGAGGTCTGGAGGTGGTGCAGAATGCAGCGGCTCGTCTTCTGACCGGGTCAGACAGATATGAGCACATCACTCCAGTGCTCTCCTCTCTTCACTGGCTGCCTGTTAATGCCAGAGCAGATTTTAAAGTGCTACTGTTGACTTTAAAAATTGTAAATGGTCTGGCACCCTCTTACCTCATTGATCTGGTGGATCCATATGTGCCTGCTCCGGCACTTCGTTCTCAGGGGACTGGCCTTCTGAGTGTCCCTAAGGTCCGCAAAAAGACTATTGGTGAGCGGGCCTTTTCTTCCTGTGCTCCCACTCAATGGAACAGTCTCCCTGTCGACATTCGGTTGGCATGTTCGGTTGACGTCTTCAAAGCAAAGCTGAGCACCCACCTGTTTAATGTTGTTTACTGCTGATCTTATGGTGTGTTGTGTCTTTGATTGTCATTTGCTTTTAAGCTTTGTAAAGCACCTTGATTGAAAGCGCTCTATAAATAAAATTATTATTATTATTATTATTATTATTATTATACAATCTCCTTGTTACACGCACAGGAATGAGCAGCAGCACGCACACACCCAAACGAACAAGAATTAAAAAAAACTTCAATATGAAAGATAAGCATTGCGTAAATCAAAATGGAAACCCGTAACTATTTAACTCTCAAGTAACTGTTTAACTCTGTCGTAGACAATTCGCAGACATCGTAAGCGGTCTCATAGATGTTGTAACTCAATCGTATCTTGAAAAAATGCACAAAAAGCTGAAAATATTACGACAATGTTAGGGCAAAGATACAAATAAGTTACGACAGTTATTTGTAACTTATTCGAAGGCAATCGTTACATTCGTAAAAAATCGCACATATTCAGATGATTTTTGCATTCGCACACAATCTTAAGGATGTTTCGCACATATATGAGAGTAGCTTAAAGCTGTTATTAGGCCCCCTTTCCGAGACCTTGAAATAGTGAAATTACAGTACAACGTGGGTCTTTTTTTAAAAGAGAGAGATCCAAACTGGTGACGTATTTCCAACTGGTTCACATTGTCCTTCCCTCTTGGAATGCCTTTGAGAAATGTTTACAAGCGGGAAAACAATAAAGAAGGTGAGTAATTGACTGCCGACAAGATGAAGGTGCTGTTACACTTTCCTTTTTGGTTTTCTTTGCCTTGATTAACGACTTGAATGCATTTTCCTGTGAGGGCATCTTTACCCGTTGACAGGTTGGGCTTATGTGTCAAAACTGACCACACACAAAGGGAGGAAGGGAGAGATAGCACCCTGCCAATGTTAGAAAGAGTTAGAATAGGGAGAACCCCTGTGCCTTTTAGAGGTGTTGAAGAATCTTAAGTGCGAAGTACATTCATCGCAACCCTGTCAAATCGGTAGCCTCATAAGTCATATTTTTGCCAAATTGAGATATTAGCTGCTTGTTCTTTCATGCCCGCAAATAAATACATTTTTCCTTTTTTCTCAAAACCAAAAAAAAAAAAAACCCACTCTCTATAATTAAAAATAAATAAGTAAAAGAACAGCCTTAAAAATGAGGTAGGCCATTAAATATATGAGGCTAAGGATACTGAGGAAGGATCATCCTTTCATTTGAAAAAAAAAAAAAACTTTCATATTCTACTGCATTTCTCCAGTTATAGTTCAGTGGACCTTCCTTTCCAGGGAAAGCAACAGACAGCTGGAAGTCTCAACTTTGGATGGCGTACAAGGACAGTTTACATAATTGGGGATACCAACAGCTGGTTTGCAGACTGATCAATGCTTACACTAATAGAACAAAAAAACAAAAAGACAGCGACTTACCATGTATGATCCTGCACTTTTTCTCTTTGTTTTTTCATAACGCGAAGGCAGATACATCTTGACAGGTACTCTGTTAAACATTTCTGAACCCACGCTTGTACACACACACATATATATACAGCGCCCTCAATAATTATTGGCACCTCTGGTTAAGATGTGTTCTTTTGCATCTAATAAATTCAGTGTCTAAATAATATAGGACCATGAAAAAAAGAAGAAAATCCAACCTCTAATTCAAGTGCATTTATTCGGTGGGAAAAAAATCCCACATTAATAAATAATTATTTTACATCAAATCATGTGCGCCACAATTATTAGCACCCCTGATGTTAATACTTTGTACAACCCCCTTTTGCCTCCCAGACAGCTTGTTGGCATGTAGATAGTGCCTGATGGTTGGTTTGGAAACTTTGTGACCCCAAGATGCTACCATTTGTTGCAATTCTTTAACAGTGAGCTTTGGAGAACTTTTTATTTCTCTTACCATCTTCCTCACTGTGCGTAGTGGCAAAATAACCTTGCGTCCTCATCCAGGCTTGTTTACCACTGTTCCAGTTGTTTTAAACTTCTTAATGATTCCTCTGACAGTAGATATGGGCAGGTGCAGGCAAGTGGCTATTTTCTTGAAGCCATTGCCTGACTTGTGAAGGTCGACACACATCTGCCTTACTTGAATGGTGTGTTCCTTCGTCTTTCCCATGTTGAAGAGTGTATAAGAGAAATGGCTAGTGTGTCACGACATATTTATACCCCAGGGAAACAGGAAGTGATGATTTACTAATTAATTGTTCCTAGAAACTCTAATCAACTTTGTAAACCACTGTAGAAATGAAAGAAATACTTCAATTACATTTAATTCCTACGAATTGTTTGGGGTGCCAATAATTGTGGAACAGGTGATTTTATGAAAAAAAATTATTTCTTATTCAGGGTTTTTTTCCCCTTAAAATTCACTTGAGTTGAAGGTTACATTTCTCTACAATTTTCAGTGTGAGAGTATGCGTCTGCAATAAAAATTGAATTTATTTCAAGGCTTTTAACACATCTTAACCAGGGATATGACAAAAAATCTCAAGAAATGAAAGGCAGGCAGACTCCACTCATGAAATCAATTTCAACTAAACTAAAAAATTTTTTTTTCAGTGCACGACTGTTTGCCACAATTTACATCTTCAAATATCACAACCTGAACCCCATATGAATAAACCTTAAGTAACAGAAGCAGAAAGGGCATCAGATTTGATCATGAAACGGCTATTGTATAGCTAATAATATCTTCAATCAATCTGTTGTTTAACAAAAGCATATGTTCAATGGCTCTATAAACCACCTGTTTCGAAAAACCACAGTCCAGCAGCAATCTGCTCCTGCATTGGTCATTGAACTGATCACTGATCACTTTCTCAGCAATTAGAATTAAACATCTCGACTGATAAAGCTTAAAGAAGCTATTCCGTGAGGACTGATAAATGAACCGAATTAAAATAGAGCAAGATAAAACGCAGTCTCAATACATATTAGAATATAAAACAAGAGTAGATTTGTATCTGGCTGTTATGGGCTAATAGGCAATTTTGTCAATTGCTGAAAATCCTGGCTGATTCTCATTCAAATAAAAAGATACTGATTTATCTCACGCTCTCTGGAAAACATGTCTCACCAATATACTTCGGTGTTCAATAAATACAAGACATGTTTGGTGCAATTTAAAGAGGTACATAGATAACCCTACTCATGTGTTAAGATGAATAAATTGTTTCCGAGTGTATCCCCTTTATGCAATAACGCTAAATGTAAAATTACTGAGGCTTCCCTTATACATCAGATATTGGCATGTGTTAAAGTACGTATATTCTGGTCCTCAATTTTTTATTTTTTTTTCTAATGTCTTTGGAAAGAATTTGGAGTCTAACCCCCTTGTGGCAATACTCGGAATAACAGAAGGCACTTATTGGAATCATGGAAAATTTAAATGGGTACTGATGCTGGGTTTTGTCATCGCTAAGAAATTGATATTACAAAAATGGAAATCAGATTGTGCCCCTACTTTTGAAATTTTGTTTAGAGAATTGGGTGACACTTTGCATTTGGAGAAACTTAGATTTGAAATGTCTGATAGGTTGGTGACATTTGAAAGTATATGGGGTCCAGTTTTAGCCCATCTATGGGATTTGAGAGGTGTAAATGGTGATTGAATAGGTTATACTATACTTTGTATGGGACCTATATAATGGCTGTTTTTTTTCATGAATGCTGGGTTTGTTTTGTTATCTGTACTGATTGTTTTGGGGATTAGTGGAAGGGTTGGGTTGGTGAGGGGCCTCTTTTTTTTTTTTGGTTTATGAGGGTGGGTTGCCTTTTGCAGCGGGATTTTTACTTGCAATAAAAATTTCTGAGAATTAAAAAAAAAATAAATAAATAAATAGAAATTAAAAGATATATAGGACAGTCTGTAAGAATTAGGACACTTTTAACCCTTTTAGTGCAAGCGGGACATATACGTCCCACAATATTTCCAAATATCCTGTCGGGAGTCTCTGAAACCTTTGCACGTATTACACTCACAAAAATGGCATGTATCCAATGGGTAACTTTGATTCGTGCCACTGTGTTCAGTATTGAAAGGGTTAACTCAGCAATTTACGATTGTAATTCACCCCATAAAACTCACAGACCCACAGATGGGTCAGTCAAATGAAGCTACTGAACTCAAACCCGTGGAACTTCAGGTCCATTTTAAATTCAACCAGAGATCCCATGCATTCCAACAATCCCAAATATGTCCTGTTGAATTACAGGATAATATGTATAAAATCATGCACAATAACTAGATATTTTCCAAATGACAGAATTCTGTGGGCATAGAATCTCGGCGTCCTAGGTCTGAACATTTCTCTCAGTATAATGCAAGTGTATTGCAGCTTCAGTGAAGCGCTGCATCCAGCATGTACAGAATATGTATGTTACATTGTCCTGCAATATGAAAAAATACTTTTTTTATGTCCAATCTACTTAAGGGAAAACTGAAGAGAAAAAGTCAGAGTTTAAATGGTGAATGTTATTTCACCAGGCCTTGGATACAACCGAGCAAAAAAAATTTTCGAATGAGTGATTTTGGACAGTGATACAATTCAGCTCTTCATCACTGTACTGAAGTCCATGTAATTTGAGAACATAAACTTCGACTAGTCCAGAATGCCGCTGCCTGCATCATTTCCAGAATCCCGTCCACTCATCACATCACCCCTGTCCTACATCTCCATTGGCTGCCTATCCGCTACTGCATCAATTTTTAAATTCTTCTACTCGCTTTCAAAGCCATTCACAACCTCGCTCCCTCATATATCTCTGATCTGCCTGACATCGACACACCCTCTCGCACTCGCAGATCTTCTTCATCTCACTGTTCCCTCTGCCCACCTGTCAACCTTTGGTTCTCGAGCCTTCAGCTGCTCTGCCCTCCCGCCTCTGGAATTCCCTCGCTTTTGATCTCAGAAACATCAACTCAATCCAAATCTTCAAATCACGCTTAAAGACACATTGGTTTAGACTGGCATATTCTGTTTAACTGCTTTATTGTGTGGTTATTTGATTGTGATCTTATTTTCTTCTTACAATATCGTTGTACGGTGTCCTGAAAGGCAATACACTGTATAAATAAAATGTATTATTATTATTATTATTATTATTATTATTATTATTATTAAAACAATGTCTATAGAGTTAAAAATATAGACTGTCAGTTTTAATTTGCAGGTGCTCACGTGTGTGGTGTAAACTCTGTATGAACTGCAGCCTTTTAACACTGTGTCTCAGTCAATATACCTTTAGACTATGATGCACGCAATGCTTAATTTACGTGGTTTAGAAGAGCATGGTGAAACGTGGGCAGGTCTTCCTACAGACCTTTACTTTGACCTCTCGCGGAGATGAAATGAAATATTCCTGTTGAAATCCAGAGGCTCCCACAGAACCCTATAGGTCAGATTTCATAAATGAATTGGGGGAGTGCAAGACGTCACTCAAAGGTCAGCTGCCAGACTGGGTTTGTTGAGTCAGGGACCCCAGCGGTGGCCTTTCTAATGCGACAAGAGGTCATTCGGCTTTGGCGGTATGAGATGTGGCAGCTAAACGCAGGACGGACACGCATTTTTTCCTCTGAAGCAAATGCAGTATGCATCGTTCTTCCTATGAAGAGCAGGCTGTGTTTTACCAAAATCTTATGCACTAGTTGATGTGATATGCCTGTTTACCTCCCACCTCCCCCAAACTCTTCCTCTCTCTATTTGTGATTACAGCGGTGCCTCTCTATCCTCGCACTGACTTGGGCATAGCCTCAGTATTCTCAGGTCGAGAGGAAGCTTTCTGGCATGGCTAAATGCACTCAATATGAACCAGCTTTGCAGCGCAATCTCAGGACCAATTTTTACTTACAATGCTGAGTCTCCATACAAACACATCTGAGACTAATGCCGCTTTTCCATTACACAGTTTTAGCACTACTCCCTTCCACTCTACTAGGTTTTGGTCATTTTCCATTACGACAGAGCACCACCTCAACCTGGACGGGGTCATCATAGCAAGCATCATTCCCTGGCCAATCAGTGGCCTGCAGACTGTTGACGTCACATTTTGGCTCGACTCCGCTCGCTTGGAACCCCGGCCAAGTAGGTAATAAAAAAATCGCCTAATGGAAAACCCTAAATACAGAGTCGAGTAGAGCGGAGTAGGTGCTAATGGAAAAGCCCTACAAGGTTAATCAGTGTCTATGAAATAGTACCAATACAGCTGCTTTGATTAAATGTTGCTGATACAGTAAATACCTAAATTGTGAAACGAATCTGTAATATTCCTCCAATACACAATCAGATTCAAAATGACAATAAGAATTTTGTCTTTACAAACCAGCCAAGTCATCAGAGAAGCATTCTAAAAAAAAAGTGGGTAGAAAAAAGATGCTGTGTGTCTATAACATTGACATCTGTTTGACTCAACATTAGTCAATATTAGTCTTTCAAACTCAATACAGTGAGGACTCCATTCTGAGGACAGATCACAGTACACTTCACCCCATGTGCTATTATTTTTGATGATGCAATTCTATTCTGTTTTGTTATCCAGTATATTGACACTCAGTGCAGTGCATGAGGGAGAGCATATCTTTCAAACTCGATCGTGTTTCTTTGGAGGGTTTACTTTGACGGCATGAACACGACCTGAAAAAACATTGTAGCTTACTGTGAGTGCCAGCTTTCCCCACAGATCAGCAGGTTTACATGACCAAACCAAACAAGCCCGTTTCTCTCCACAGTACGGCTCCACTGAGTATCGCCCTGCATCACCATTACCGATTTACTTTTTTAACCTCTTGAAATTATATTAACACCTTCCGAGATATGACAGAAGAACTGTCACAAGACATGACATAACGTCTTCTTCGTTTATGTCAAATCGCAAAACATGGTCATGCCTTTATTGGTGTATGTTCAGACAGACGACGCCGACACGATATTCGCCAAAAAATATGACGCCAGTCAGACAATCTTAATTACTGATCCAATCTCGCAAAAGCACTCATGACATATATACAATGGTATAATCCCAAGGGATTTAATAGCAGTGTTCGTTAAAGAAGACGTGGAAAACAAATCGCTGGTCACTCCTGTTAGCCACCGCTATAATAATTAGCCTGCTGTCTATCAGTACTTCCTGGCTTCCAAAACTCCTCAGGGAGTTTAGATACACAAATCCTCTGTTGTGCATCTAAATGGGCATCTGCTGCTCCCAGCCAGCAGCTCCGCAGTCATGATGAGTGCGAATTTAGTCCTTAAACCTGGCATAGGACGTCTGCTCTAGTTTGTTCACGTTTTCATGGTGGTACCGTACATTTTTTTTTGACAGACAGGGGGTACGGCTACATTAGGAATATTACCTCACACTAGCATTTACCCAAAAAACCAAGTCTGCCTGCGGCAGAGATGACGTATGAAATCCTCATTCCCGCCCATGGTCCACCCATTCCTTCATTTCCTTTTCAGATTGTAATCTGTGCCTAACTTCCGAGTCAGGATGAATATCTGCTGCAGCAATTACATCTCACAAAAAAAAAAACACACAAAAAAAAAAAAAAACACTAACATCCGAGATTTGACTCCCTCTTGATAAGGAGAGCTGCATATAAAGAGCAGGCTTTCTGATCTAATTTGAATATAGCAGGATTTAGACAAACTCCCGATTTAAAATGTTCCGCGTCAAGCCATTGTAACCCGTGATGTCAGGCAGTCCTTGGCTTGTTATCATGGTCCTTCAGGCAACAGAGATGCGCGCGCGCGCGCGCACACACACACACACACACACACACACACACACACACACACACACAAACTCACACTCGCGCGTGAATACAGACATGCACCCTCACATCAAAATTTACTTGCACCAGTTGGAGAACCCAGACCCTCCAGAGGGTCACAGGGAGAGGTCCCCAAAGTTGGAGGTTGTCACCCCCATCCTGTGCTGATGCAGGAAGCAGCCATGACACAAAGCCCCCCCCCCCCTGAGGGGATGTGTCATGTGGGGCCCAAAGCAGCCAGGCTTGAGGTCTGTTCATTTCCTGGCCTTGTCAAGAGAGATGCTGCTCATGACTAAGACAGGCTCCAGTATCAGGCATGCAGACCCCGTGAAAAATTGAATATTCTTCCAATGAGACCGTATTGATTCTTTTCATACTTTCACCTATGCATCCCAGCAGTAATAAAATAACGTGCAGTCAAGCATAGAACTTTAGGCACTTACATCTGCTCAACTCAAATTCACTTAGGGAAGGAAAAATCGACAATGCACGCACCATGTAAATAGCGCTGCTCAATACCACCCCCGTGTGGGTTACAAGCGCATTACAGAAGACGTCGAATTAATAATCGGATGTCTGGTGTTCGGGAGCATCAATTATATTGGGTATTATGCCCAAATGATAATCAGGCTAAAAACAAAAAATACTCAAATAATAAAAACACTAATTTTGTTCTGAAAATTAGTGAAAATAGCGGGGTCAAAATTATTCAGAGTCCCCCCATTACACCATTTCAATAAGTGAGTTGTGCGGTAAATATTTTTCATTTTCGGGCAGTGCTTCCCAAAATTTTCACTCTTAGAAAGATAAAACACTCGTACCGCCTTTAAGGACAGCTCGTTACCATGCCATCAGTAATTTGAATTGCAACTGCAAATCAATAGCTGAGCATAAACAACCAGTTACTTTTTTTTGCCTTTTATTAATTATTTTAACAACCTTCATAATTACATAAATGCATTTTTGCTCGATGATACATAAATTAACATTTCAAAAAGCCAAACAGATTTCACAGTTTAAAAATAAATGACAGATATTTTTCAAAGGAATTATTTTGAACCTGGGCCAAAAACATTTTTGTTCCGGGTCCAGCTGGCAGAGAGACTTGTTGCTTACAGGCCCGCAGTGTTTTAGGTGAGTGTGTGGAGATGAATCAACTTTTGGCAGGAGTGGTGCTGGCTTTGACAGTCTTCTTTAGGTGATGGTAATTGGGCAGAATCTTCATGAGGAAGTCTAGCTGCAGCGTCTGAGGCTATGGAGGAGAGACACAGAGCACGACGTGCGTTCGCTGGTCAAACACAGAGCTGTCCGAAACTAGCCTGAGACTAACAGACCTTCAATCTACCTCCCAGGTAGGCAACTACTAAATGCAAACCTGCTTCCCCAGTGCGAGTTTCCAATCCAGGCCACAGACACATAAATACATTTATTGTAGCTTTAATCCACCAGGGGATACTGCATGTGTCTGAACACAATAACAGGGTAGCCTTACAGTTTCAGTCACTTTAATATTAGCTCTCTTCTACATGGAGATGGCAACTGGGGCCATGGCTCCCCTGCCCACAAGCTGGTGCAGCTATTACATGTAATTAGTTAAAGTCAGAGAGGGTTTTTCAGGTGTTGTACGTGTCATATACTTTGCCTGAAGGCTTTATGCATTTTTCACATTCGATTTGTGTAATGCTTTAATTTCTCAAATGTTTTAGTTTCTGGTGTATTTGTATTCTCCTCATTTTGGGGCTTTATAAATAAATAAATTAATTAATCAATTAATAACCAATACAGGTTTCTCATTCTTCCAAAGTGGACCCACTTTGGAAATGAGACAGTGCATCGCACAAGTATGTGAATGAGACGGTGCACAGCACAAGTACTTTGACGGTAACACAAATGTTGTTTTTTGACTCAGTATGTAACACAATACACAGCAAAATAAACAAGAGTTTGAAGTGGAAACTCTGCCAGCTTACTGACATCCATACACTGTGAACCACACAGGAAATTTCATTGTCCGAGTGCTAACAGAGTGTAGCATATTTATGTTCGCTTGTGTGCGTGCGTTTGTGGACATGCATGGGAACATCTCTACAAGTATCACAACCACTCCCAGGGCTAGGGGACAGTAAATGCTTAGGTGCATTTCTAGGTGTACTAGCGTACCTGTGGTCTCTCGGTCTGTACGCGACGCATGCACCCTGAACCGTAGATAACCGTGTTCTCCGGGATGACCTCACACGTGTTCACCTGGCAACAGGCCCCAATGATACAACCGCTGGTGAGAATTACGTTGCGACCAACATCAGCTGCAGGCAGAAGAGTATATATTTATTACTATCATAATAACAATAACAACTAGGCCTACGCTGTCGGCGACTGACAGCAAAAGGTATATCCCCGAAATTCCCCAATCCTCAAAGCCCCCTTTATTAGATTCCCCTTTACTAGACCTGCAATATGAGCCAAATTTGAGGTCTGTGAATACAAATAAATAAAATAAAATATCAGTTTTTTTCAATATATAGCACCACCTGCAGGCAAACCTAGGAGTGCATACTTGCCCAAAATAAAGTCAGTTCATCCCCTTCACTAGACCTACATTATGAACCAAATATGAGGTCTGCGTAAGTAATTGTTCCACAGATATCGTTAAAAAACTGATTTTTTTTTCAATATATAGCGCCACCTGGTGGCAAACCTAGGAGTGCTTACTTGCCCAAATCTAATCAGTTCATCCTCTCTACCATATCTACCCATATGCTAAAAATGAGAAGCCAATGTAAAGTATTAGTATGAGTTATCGTGCTAATGGCTAAAATCTGTGGATGACTACTAATACAACAACTACTACTAATAATAACAACAACAACAACAAGTTCATGAAATATTACGGCTGATATCTGGCCTGTAAACAAAACGCGGTGCAGGGAAGGACAGACAGAAAGGAGGATGGACAGAAGTACGAAAAGGAACAGCTGCAAAATAAGATGTCGCCATATTTATCATTTTGCAGAGAAATACTTAACCGTTCAAATTTTCTTGCCCAAAAGAGAATGGAATGGCTAATATGTGGTCTGGAAACAAACGGCGATGGACAGGCAGACAGATGGACATAAAGTATGAAAAGGCACATCTACACAAAACAATGAATCCATATATGAAATTTCGAGGAGACATCGTATCGAACAGTTTAGAAGATATAGTCCAGAAAAGAAGCATGGCGGACAGACGGACAACAGTCATTCCTATTTCCCCATCCACTTAGCGGCAGGGGATAATAATGATCCTGACATTTTTTTATTATTATCAATATCATCATCATCAGCATGCTATCCACCCATTAAGCAGTCAACCTCCACACCTGATAACTTAGTTGGATAAACTGCACAGTGTAAAACCTCTCACTTCAGCCGATGAACCAGATTTGGTTCTACTTGGGGGCATTTATCCAGGTAACATAGTAATCCTGCTTCATCGAGCAGGCCTTTAGGATGGCAGGACACTGAGTTAAGTGTAGACTAAACCCCAGAAACACTGATTCAAGTAAATAGATGACTTGGAAGATCCATCATTTCATCTGATCTCATAAGATGTTGAGAGCTATTCTTGTGACTTATGGAATAATGGAAGAGAATTCTAAGCATATACGTTATGACAACAAAATAATAAAAGCACTATTCTCTGCCCCCCACACAGTGGCAACACAAGTGGTAACTTCTTCCTCAAAACCTATATAAATGGTCGTATGCAAGCATGACTTGTTATATTGGTAAGTGGTAACCAATAAAAAGTGGATCTTACCTTTAGATTCGATGACGTTGTTATCCCCGATTTTCAAGGCCTGCGATACTAAGAATGTTTGGTCAAGGGATTTGTTCTCTCCATATCAGAAAAGCTAAATCACAGGAGCAAAACATTTGAGCGATGCATACCCCTACAAATATGCTATACGGAAGACTGTGACCAAAGACCCAAGCTGCGAAGATAGATAATTCACTCTGCGTTAATCTTACTCATCAGAAGGATACCGCATCCGACTTCAAATACGTTATTGGTTCCGATTGTCATGGTCTTGGGCTCGACTCCTTCTGTGTCCGGTAGGATGTTTTCAGGGTGACTGCAGTCATGTTAAAACATTAAACTCCACCCGAAAGATGCAGTTTATCCACTGCCGGTTTCTGTCAATTTTTGCTGCCTATCAAAATATAATACCTGAAAATCTTGGGCTCTGTTTATTGGCTCATATCTTAAGTATCGTCAAAAATCATTGATTTACTTTTTTTCAGTGCGCCTTTCGACTTCTAAGCGTAGATATACAGTATGTATTTGCATGTACAGGCTGGTTTTTCCTGAAAATGCAGAAATTAGATGATAATGGCGTGCGGGATATACCCTTTTTAAACTAACTTGTCCAACTAACAAGCTAACAGAGAACAAAGTTACTACAGTAGGCTGATTCATTTTGCAATATTAGGGCGAAAACAAGGACTTTACGATGGTTTTGCATTACGGTGGCACTTTTTCACAAGGCAGCACAAATTGTCAGAACACCAGTTTTCTGACAAATTTTTCTACCTATCAAAATATGCTACCTCGCGGTTCTGCGCTTGCGCAAACCTAAGATCTCGGGCTGCTTCCTCGCTTAAGAATCTTCAAAAATCATAAAAATAGGTTTATTTTCAGATCGCATTTCGACCTGTAAGCGAACATATATTTGCATGTACACGCTGGGTTTTCCTGAAAATGCAGAAATTAGATGATAATGGCGTATATGGGCATATATCTTTGAACAAACTTATCCAACTCGTTGTAAAATCTGCTTATGTTATAATAAGCTAACAAATAACAAGTTACTACTGTAATCTGATTCATATTGCAATATCAAGGCGAAAACAAAGACTTTACAATCGCTTTGCATGAAGGTAGCATTTTTTGACAAGGGAGCAAAATTTGTCAGACCACCGGCCGTGCCTAGACTGATTTGTTTTACATTACCTGTTAATAATGAGGGCCTGCTCCTCGATTAGATTGCCCTCTCCGATCACAATGGGACCTGCCTCGGCTATGATCCGCGCCTTCGGATGGACCACGGTTCGAGGACCTGCCGCAGGGGATAGACAGTAACGGAATACGCAAGAAGAAAAACAACTATAATAAAATCAGCGCAAGAACATGCGGGTGCTTAAATCCAATATCAGACAAAAATCTATTACGTTCCAACTGCAAGGCATAAACGTGGCCAAATTACATTTGCGTGCGCGAAGATAAAGTAGTCATCAAACACTGAAACACATCCCGATGACAGGCAACGTAGATGCAGTTTACTTTAACTTATCATATTGCAAATGCCCGATTCCACTTCGACTGGACTGAAATGAAACAGAAAAACATTACCTATTGTAACATCTCCCCGAATCTCGCATTCCACGCAGACCACTGCTCCGGCTGCGATTTTTGCGCTAGTTGGACATAAACACAAATCACTTTCTGACTTGAACAATTTGCGAAACGGCGATCAACTGAGTCAATGTGGCAACAGCTGCATTATATGCTTTCACTGTTTTACATACTGGAAGACAAACTGACCGCTATAACACTTCCACACTATTGCGTGACCAGAGTAAAGCTGCTTTCACACCGGACGCAAAACGAATTTATCGCAGGACAGATTACATTCAAAGTCAATGCAAAGACGCGCAATTTTTTTTCGCAGGACAGATTACATTCAAAGTCAATGCAAAGACGCGCATTTTTTTTTCGCAGGACAGATTACATTCAAAGTCAATGCAAAGACGCGCAATTTTTTTTCGCAGGACAGATTACATTCAAAGTAAATGCAAAGACGCGAATGCGCGTCTTTGCATTGACTTTGAATGTAATCTGTCCAGCGAAAAATTCGTTTCGCGGCCAGCGTGAAAGCGACTTAACTCAGACTCGGCTAACAACCTAAGTCACTAGCGACAAAGTACGAGATAAAGGAATGAGAAACTTCATGGGGAAATTAAGAAAATCTCCAATTTGAATAAGGTTTGCTAGCTACATGTTAATGCTTGTTTTCCTGGGTTAAGTCAACGTATCAAAGCGACGTATCATAACACATTCACGAAATTTCACTTCAATTACAACTTTAATCGGCAAACTAAAAAAAAACTCTTGTTGCCAAAATTACTTCACGAAATAAACATATTTTTCCACATTTGACATGCTACTGTTAGCCAATTAGCTAGCTAATAATGCTAAGTAACGCTAATCCAATAGGAGTTTTGCTGTCATCCTTTTTGCTAAGCTGGCTAACGTTAAGAAGCTAATGCACGCTAGCTGCCTAGCCTTCTGGGAAACATAAGACAACTCTACCCATAACTGACGCACTATTAATAAAAAATTTGAGATAAATAACGTATGGGTAAAAAAAAACTGTCACCCATGCTTTTACTAGCTAGTCACACTTATCTGCTCGGCGAGCTACCTTTTCTGAGCTATTTGTCTTGTGCTATCTGCCATCTTGAAGCGATCCGTAACCCGGTGATTGATAACAAGGCTTTCCATTGTTTTGGAAATTTTTCGATATTTGATTCCACTCGTCTGGACGAAAAGCAAACCCCCCTTAGCTTGTTATACTGCCATCTACTGTCCATTAAAGACATGGCAGTCTATGTGAAAGACAGCAAATGCTCTGAAGGCGACTCAAACTTACTATACTTCTAATGTCACTGAAAAAATAAATAGAGAAAATCGCTTTTCCACCTTTATTCATCATTAACGCCAGCCATTTGATACATTGATACAATTCTAAAATTAATTTGTTTAACTTCACGAAAACTACCTGATACATTTTGAAATGAGTATTAAGAGCAAAATTGTGATTATTTTTATTGGTTTGTTTGCTTATTTTTTATTTACGTATTCGTTTATTTAGTGAAGTTACCCTCACTGTGAATTGCAGTTTTTTTTTCTGAGGCCCTCACTATGGCTACATATTCATCGATATCTTACCAATCACTGAAGAGGGGAAAAATTTCTATTGATTGCAGTCAAAAAACGTTTCAATAAGCAATATGAAAGGCAGCTACGTCAGACACACATGCCCGCACACCACACGTTCATGGTCTATCCGCATGCTATTGCGATGGCTTCTCATGTTCACGCGTGATTCACTTGTCACAGTGCCGACAACCCGTATCAACGAAAGGCGGACGAAACCCATAATGAAACATGTCGAAATTGTACATATAACATTGGTAAAAATACCACGTCTCTTCTGAACAAAACTGTCTGTCTATTTAAATGACGAGTTCACACATTATTAACACTTTTACCGGTACAACTTCACTATTCCGGTTGTCTTGCATCATGGCAAATATATTTGGATCCAATTTGTTTTATGCGATAGAAATGAATGAGAAACTCTTTCTTGCAAATGAAAAATGATACATGGACTTAAGCTATGTACAATTTATTTTATTTTGTTGTTTTCGTCCTAAAGTTTTTGAAGGTATGCTTGCTGGGAAATTTATTCGACCAATGGCCTTGCTTGTCCCCTGTTGCGGTGAAAACGCGTTTCAATGTCTACAGACGAAAATGTCGGAAAGCAATGGAAAGGCGGGAAAGCTAAGAGAATAAAGTAAACGACATTTGACGCTCAGCCTCTCAAATAAAAACAATAAAAAAAATCACCAGCTGTTTGACCATGATGATCCTCGTAGCAAGCAGATTTCATTTGCAGGGGGACATGGAAGCTGTAAGACTGACTTTAATTTAATGGGCTATCGCAAGTGTGTTTGGTGAAATGTGTTTGGTGAAAATTTGCTTGAGCTTACAAAAGGACCCCACTGATGGACCAGTTGTTCATAGCCAGGGCTCTCAAGGCTCACGCATTGAGCGTGAGACACGCATTTCAATAAGTTCACACGTTCACACACCACACATGACATTTCTCACGCTGAGAAGTGATATAACTCCCAGCACATTAGTAACACAGACTGTATATAAAAGAGATTGGTAATCTATGAATGGATAAGGCGAAGGCAGACTACTCTGCTTGAATCAGCAACCTATCAGCCAATCAGAAAATAATATTTCTTGTTGCCAGGTGAAAGAGCAGCGCCGTAATCACGTCTTCCACACGCGCACAAATCTGCGTGCGATGCTGCTATTGTGTGCACACGTCAAAGAAGAGCTGGCCGTGGAAGCCCGACATCAGGTAATCACTTCATCACTTAATTTCTTTTTTTTACAATAGCTGCTTATTAAAGTCGGGAACTATGCAGGATATTTGCTTTTTGGATCATTTTTCACCTCAATTTAACAGATTTGGTCGGGTATGGTTGGATGAATTGACTTGTAACTTGTCATGGTGAGAGTGGGGGCTCTCTCCCCTCCATGTAGTGTATTTTGGCTGAAAAAAAACCCTGCTTCGATCCGGTGCCTGTCTACATGAGCTACCACTTCTGACAACAAGATGCGACGGACAACCCGGTCAGCATTCATTCTGCAAATTGACAGTAAAAGAAGTGGATGGCGGAATGGCCCTACTTTCAACGGGAGAGTGTGAAGCACAATTGAACGAGTTTTCAGTTGGCACCACGCCTACTGCGCAGGCTCAATGTCAGCTTGCTGACGTAAATCAACGTCCTGAGAAGCGGTAACTCTGGTAGATGTATCCTACACATAATTCCCAGCGAGCAAGCAATTGCGTCTGCCAGTATAGTCTGATTCCTTTCGCTGTTATGATGTTTTGCAAATTATTACTTCATTGGTACTTCACTTTGTTAGCGATGTGGCTCAATCGTCTTCTGTTTATGATTCGTTATGGGCTTCTGGTCTAAACAGTGCGGTTATTTACGTCCTGTGCGACAGAAAGTTGCCGGCATTTCAAATCACTTTTAGCCTAGCCCGGTGCCATCGGCTAAAAATGCTTACTATTAGACCATAATGTTACATATGAAGTAAAGACGTCTGCTACAAAATGCAGTTTCTCTGTAGAAAATATTATCGCTGACATGAAGGCTCATAATGTTTTTAGTGTAAAGTTATTTGAAGTCAAAAGTCAGGCAATATGAATGGGGGTGAATGGAGAAGCTACCGCTAGTTGATCATCTGCTATCCTCTACAGCGTTCAA
The DNA here is from genome assembly GCA_029721435.1 of Gymnothorax reevesii. Classification (NCBI taxonomy): domain Eukaryota; kingdom Metazoa; phylum Chordata; class Actinopteri; order Anguilliformes; family Muraenidae; genus Gymnothorax; species Gymnothorax reevesii. Next base: position 95,566,152 of record CM056579.1, on the reverse strand, counting down.
TTGAGCTTCAACTTCCGGGTGTATTCCTACCCCCTTGCAAATAGCCTACAACGCGTACAAACTTCAGCGACCGTGCCCACTTAGGAGACTGGCAGTTGTGAATATTCAATAACTGAACGTGATTTCGTGAATGTGATTTCCTCTCTGAACAGCTCCTCCTGAGATCTTCATGTGATCTGGGCAAAACTTGACGTCAGGTTGTGCCGTCGAATTAATAAAGACCTTGCCAGAGCCAATCACGGCACTGGACCTGCCCACTCCAGAAACCATTCTAGCAGGACCTAAGAATGGCAGATCATACCATGCCTTAGTAGCATCTACACTTTTGGAAATACAAAAGAAGAATCGCAGATCATTTGAGGTGCAGTTTTGTTAGTTTCTCTCCCAAAGCTGCTTGTCTCTTTACTTTTGGACGCGAAGAAAAAAATCTATTTCTCTTCCAAAAGACGATTCCACCAGAAATCAGTGGGTAGCTTTTTTTGTTTGCTGGCAGCAAACAGCCATGGCCAACGGGAATGTTAGCTGCTTGTGCTCAGCATTGTACCTAAGACAGCTTTGTTAATAAAGGATAATTCGACACAGGATAAGCGCTGCAGTTGCTTCTCAAACCTGAAGCAACAGCATTGATCAAGTGCTCAGAGCCACAAGCTGCAAGTAACAATATAACAGCAAATAACGTGTTACGGGTGACTACTGGCTAGCAGGACCGCTAATGATAGTTAGCACTAACAACTGGCCTCAAGCGCAGGCTTTCTAAAATATCTGAAGATAAATCCTGGATCGGTCGCGACTGTTCGATACTCACAGACACAGAAGCTGCAAGTTGCTTTTACTGCATAAGCCAACCTGATGTGATAGCCAGTTGATTGTGGCTGTAGCACTGCGGCTAACGTAACCAAGTTACTGTTGCTAATTTTGGTGTCCTAAATATGCAAGTGATATCAGGGGAAATTCTATAGAAGGTGTGTGAACAGAAACCTCATTTGAAGCTAACGTTTTATACTTGTTTGTTATTTGGATGCTTAGTACAACTGTCCACGGTAACGGAACTTGCTGTCTGTAAAACCTGCATTGCAAGGGTTTGTCTCTGTGGTTGTTATGACCGCTCGGTTACCAGCTACTGCATGTTAGCTCACGTGCCGTGCTAATTAAAAATGCTCCTGGTTAACTTATATGCAGTAATTCTGATCGGTATGCTTGTGTTACTTCGGTAAGCATCAATGTGGCAGTTTCATCATAACCTTGCCCAATTGTCGCCACCACAGTTGAAGCTAACTGGAGAGGTGCTGTATGTGTCTGCAAAGTTGGGCTGAAAAACACAGTTCGACCAGACATAGATTTTGCAGAGCTTGGGATACGTGTTTGGGTTTGTTTACGGCTGTTTGTGATCGCTTCACTTATCCATGCCCGGGATCAGCCGGATACTTCACAGATTTCTGGGCAAGCTCTCTGGTGCAACCGAGAAAGCAATGCGAAATGCAGAAGCTCTACCATGTCTGGTATAACAAATATTTCTCTGCGCTACCGTGACATAATTTCATCCCCCTTTAGAAGTTGTTGTGTCTAATAAAAAGCTGAAAAAGGTTGAGATTAAATAGGAAATTCTTTCCTGTATAAGTGATTCATTCGCTAGCGCCACATAAGCAACTTTTCCGCGCTAACGGAACTTACGGTCTGTAAAACCTGTATTATGTTCAGAACATAACATAAAGCTGCTTTCAGATCGGACGCGAAATGAATTTTTCGAGGGACAGATTAGCCTGCATTCAAAGTCAATGCTAAGACGCGAATACACGCGTTATGGGCGCATTAAACACCTTTCACACTGGACGCGAAACTAATTTTTCACGCGACAGGTTACATTCAAAGTCAATGCAAAGAGGCGAATACACGCATTATGGGCGTGTTAAGCAGCTTTCACGCCGGACGTGAAACTAATTTTTCGCATGACAGATTACGTTCAAGACAAGTCATGACCGCTTATCAGCTACTGCATGTTAGTTCGCGTGCTCTGCTAATTAAAAATGTTCCTGGTTAACTTATATGCAGCAATTATGATCGGTATGCTTGTGTTACTTCGGTAAGCATCAATGTGACAGTTTCATCATAACGTTGCCTGATTGTAGCCACTACAGTTAAAGCTAACCAGAGAGGTGCTGCATGTGTCTGCTGAGTTGGGCTCCAGTTAGACCAGACATAGGTTTTGCAGAGTTTGGGGTGTGTTTTTGGGTGTTTGTGAAACAATTGTTTACTTATCCATGACCAGGTTCTGCCAGATACTTCTCCAATATCTGGGTAAGCTATCTGATGCTACTGGTGAAAGCAATTGGGAAACACACAGGCTATTATGTGTGTGGTGTCACAAATGACTTCTCTGCATTGCTGTCGATTGAGTATTAAATTCTTTCATGTAAAAGTGATCAATTCGCCAGCTCCACATAAGCAACGGTTCACACAAATGGAACTTACGGTCTGTAAAACCTGTGTTATGCTCATAACATAACCGGAGATCTATCTAGTTCTTGCGCACTATCCATAAAGCGCCCATTCTCTGCGAGGAAATGCTGGTCATTCCGATGCAATGAGTAAACCATAACTCAGGGCATTTCCGAAAAGGCTGTTTAGCCCGGAGCTTTCGCCCCTCCATCATATACCAGTGCAGAAGCTGTTCGTTTCTCCACAGTAACGACACACCAAAGTTATGCACACAAACCAGCAGGTCCTTATAATACACACCGAAGCAGTCCATAAGCTGTTGGTCCACTTTTAGCTACTCCTGTCTATGTTTCCCTCGAAACTCAGACCCACCGGATTTCTACGGTCTCCGGTCAACGCGTGGGTATGTCCACCCATTTCACAAATGTGTCTGTATATAGTGGATTCTAGCTTTCCCTGCATCTTAGCTATAGAGTAGAAAACCCACTGTACTCACCACTGTTGCCGTAGCAAAGTGTAGCCGATAGCAAATTTGAACTTGAGCTGCCAGATTTTCGCACTGTGTCCTCCGCATGTGCCGCTGCGTTTATTAGAACAAGTTAATTTCATTAGATCTATATTCAAGTATAACGTTAGATTGCGGAATTTGCCGGCCGCTTCCTTGTCAGATGGCAGACGTGTCTCACGTTTCACTCTGGGGAGGTGGACCTGGAAAACTGCTTTCTGCAGCCTCGTTCGGCCCAACTCCACCCTCCACAGAGCTGGCCAGTCAGAAGAAAGTGGGCACACTGGGAGTGAGGGCCATAGCGGAAGAGCCACCCCAATGAGGCGTTTCAGGCAGAGACTACAATGGACTACAAAAGGAGTTTTTTGAGGATGGAAGTTTGAGCTAATAAATATAAGTATAACCTTGGAAATATCGCAAAATAGGTCCCCTTTAAGAAAAGTACAAATCCTCAAAAAAACTACTATGCATCTTTAAAACTGGGGGTATCACGCACTACTACTTCTGAAAAAAAAAACTTCTATGCCCCCCCCCGAAGAAAATCTCACGCTAGCCTGCATTCAAAACTCAAGAGCCTTGTTCTTAACCTACTATTTGATGTACAAAACCCAAAACCAGTGAAGTTGGCACGTTATGTAAATCGTAGATAAAAACAGAATACAATGATTTGCAAATCCTTTTCAACTTATATTCAGTTGAATACACTACAAAGACAAGATGTTTAATGTTCAAACTGAGAAACTTTATTTTTTTTTGCAAATAATCATTAACTTAGAATTTAAAGGCAGCAACACATTGCAAAGAAGTTGGCACAGGGGCCTTTTTACCACTGTGTTACATTGCCTTTCCTTTCAACGACACTCAGTAAACGTTTGGGAACTTTGAGGTCTTTGAGGTTTGAGACCAATTTTTGAAGGTCTTCAGGTGGAACTCTTTCCCATTCTTGCTTGATGTACAGCTTAAGTTGTTCAACAGTCCGGGGTCTCCGTTGTCGTATTTTACGCTTCATAATGCGACACACATTTTCAATGGGAGACAGGTCTGGACTACAGGCAGGCCAGTCTAGTACCCGCACTCTTTTACTACGGAGCCATGCTGTTGTAACACGTGCAGAATGTGGCTTGGCATTGTCTTGCTGAAATAAGCAGGGGCGTCCATGAAAAAGACGTTGCTTGGATGGCAACATATGTTGCTCCAAAACCTGTATGTACCTTTCAGCAATAATGGTGCCTACACATTTGTGTAAGTTGCACATGCCTTGGGCACTAATACACCCCCATACCATCACAGATGCTGGCTTTTGAACTTTGCGCCTATAACAGTCCGGATGGTTCTTTTCCTCTTTGGTCCGGAGGACACGACGTCCAAAGTTTCCAAAAACAATTTGAAATGTGGACTCGTCAGACCACAGAACACTTTTCCACTTTGCATCTGTCCATCTTAGATGAGCTTGGGCCCAGCGAAGCCGGCGGGGTTTCTGGGTGCTGTTGATAAATGGCTTTCGCTTTGCATTGTAGAGTTTTAACTTGCACTAGCAGATGTAGCGACAAACTGTAGTTACTGACAGTGGTTTCTGAAGTGTTCCTGAGCCCATGTGGTGATGTCCTTTACACTCTGAGGTCAGTTTATGATGCAGTACCGCCTGAGGGATCGAAGGTCACGGGCATTCAATGTTGGTTTTCGGCCTTGTCGCTTACGTGCAGTGATTTCTCCAGATTCTCTGAACCTTTTGACGATATTACGGACCGTAGATGATGAAATCCCTAAATTTTTTGCAACAGCTCGTTGAGGAATGTTATTTTAAACTGTTCGACAATCAGCTCACACATTTGTTCACTAAGTGGTGACCTTCGCCCCATCCTTGTTTGTGAATGACTGAGCATTTCAGGGAAGCTGCTTTGTTACCCAATCATGGCACCCACCTGTTCCCAATTAGCTCGTCCACCTGTGGCATGTTCCAAATAAGTGTTTGATGAGCATTCCTCAACTCTCTCAGCCTTTTTTGCCACTTGTGCCAGCTTTTTTGAAACATGTTGCAGGCATCAAATTCCAAATGAGCTAATATTTGCAAAAAATTACAAAGTTTACCTGTTCGAACATTAAGTAACTTGTCTTTGCAGTGTATTCAATTGAATATAGGTTGAAAAGGATTTGCAAACCATTGTATTCTGTTTTTATTTACGATTTATACAATGTGCCAACTTCACTGGTTTTGGGTTTTGTATATTGATTCATTGTTTTACGGTGCCAAATAAAATTTGTCCTGGAAAACCGGAAGACACTCCAAATTTCCCATTCCAATACCCCATCTTCACGTTCAGAATCAGCCGTCATAAAACTTGTAACCAGCGAGTACTGCGGTTCTGAAGCTAGTGAGCTATTCTATGCTCTTTAGAGTCTGTTAAGTAAGATATGTAACATTATTTTAAAAAGGTTATGTATGAGTCAATCCAAATAGTTCAATGGTCTGATTGAAAAAAATTCTAAATGGCCCCAATGTCATATTTCTTTTTCACATTCATTCATGTCAATATAATAATAATAATAATAATAATAATAATAATAATATTTCGATAAAAATAGTTTATATGCTGACAATGTTATGTTTTAATAATCATTGCATTAAATTTATTCCTGAGCATCTTTTGGATAAATAGGATCTTTAATATAAATAAGATGGACATTACCCACCCAACCACTGCCTCCAGATTAGTAAATTCACTCACGTGTAGAAATTAAACTTAATGATAACTCGGATTATGTGTATGACAACAGTTTCTACTCTCACAACACTTGGGAATGTTTTTTTCAAAGCATTAAAGCCTCATCTTTTAGAACCACTTTGAATAAAGGCAATCACAGCATTGTAATAACTTTTTACAAGCTGTTGAGGGTGGTATCTTTTACTATATCTGGTTTAGGGATTTGGTGGGGGAGGGGGAATTTGATGATCTGTTGACATCTGCTAAAATCACAGATGCATTTAGCCACTGGGTTTGCATGTTAGATATACACTACAATTATTTTGTTGGAGGCTATTTAGTGTTATATAAACTCAAAAACTAATAATATCAATGTCTTGTGTAAAATATGGTCAAACCCTTTCACTGCTTGTGCTGATTTTGTCAACATTTCTGAAACATAAAAAACCTTTGAAAATCGCTCGAATCACAGCACATTGGTATTCACTGGAAAGCTCTCATCAAGCACGTACCAATGAATACCAACACTGTGGGGTTTGACGATTTCTAAAAATTTTCTCCTCTTTGGAATTTTGACCAAGTCAACAACAGCAGTGAAAGGGCTAAGGTCACGAACTTTGACAGTAAAGTGAAAGTCTTAGGTAAAGGTAAAAGTTGTCACTTAATGTAAAACTGCGTTATGACAGCACTTTGAAAGTTTTTTTAGCTTAATTTTTGGAACCTTGGGAGGAAAATCATTGAACAGATAGGCCAGATTTTTTCTCCCAGGATTCCAGGAAAACGTGTTTTCTGCACATTAATTTTTCAAATTTTTCTGGGGGAGTTCTTCCAGACCTCCCTCCTTGCTGTGCCCCCCCTTTCAGCAATTCCTGAATCCGCCCCTGTCCAGTACAGTCCATCCTTCGATATAAAAACATCCAATTTTTTTGTGTTGATGTTACACCACTGTACCAAGCACTTATCATCAAATAACATAAGACGAAGTCTGGCCATGAATGTAGCCTAAATCACATAAATTGACGGTTCTATCTGCATTTCAAAAGAGAAAGAGTGATATTAGACTGCAATTTCTTGGACACAGTGATAACAGCTGGCAGCCAGGAACGCAAATTATTATTCTGACGTAATCCGCCATGTTGCTTACGCAAACTTGCGAGGAACGCCGTGCATCTAATGAAGTCATGCTGTGTTGTCTTTGCAACATCTGCTTCAGTGTTCCGAAAATTACCTGGTTACGGCAGCTTCACAGAAATTCAGTTGGGTCATATTTTGATACAGAGAGAGCAAGCAAGAGAGAACGGAGGTGTCCATTATAACCAGAATGAAAATTCTGAAAGGCATAAAGCATGAATACAGAGGAGGGCAGCGTAGGTTCTGAGGGAAAGAGAACATTTCCTTGCTGAATGAGTCTGTCCTTGAGTGTAGATTTATTATGGAAGAGAAATGAATTACCTTCAGGGGAAAAAAGTAAATACTTCTCTATAGTCGGGCTGCTAGTGTGTTTAATCTAAATCAAGTTCTTGGACACCTCAGTAAAATTAATGACAAAGCCGGTGAGGAAAAAAGTAATATCCCCTGGCTTAGGCCTTTCCTTATGTCGAAATTACTGGGCAGAGCTGTGACTGCACTGTATTCAGAGTGGCCATAATTCAAGACTGCTTCTTGATATCTGTGTTGGAAAGGTAATAAATCTGCAACCATTATGTTTTTACTCATATCTTCCCTCTGTCCAAACAGTCAATGGTGCTTCAGTCCTCAATTGACTCCTTTGCTCTGTGAAATTCTTCTGGGTTTATAAAAACAATATGATATAGTAAATTTAGCTTTTTTTTTCAAAACAGCAGGAAGAAAATAAGATGCAAATCTCAAGAACCAAAGGCTTTTGGCAAAAGCCTGAAATGAAGATGAATTTAGCCAATATATACGAAGTAACCTGGGGCATGGAAGTATTATGGCGTTGTGCCTGTCTATGTTTTATGTTTCTGTCAATTCCTTCACCATTTGTGAAAAGGTAAGTTTGAGGGGAAAAAAAACTTCTGCAATTTTAATCAACATTATATTTCCTACTACTTCTGCACTGTGGAAAAAAATGAAATGAAAAATCAAATCCCTAATGGAAGATCAGCAGACTTGGAGCACTTGTGAACACCATTAGCATTTTGAGGGTAATGATCATTTTCAGTAGCCCCGCTGACGTAAAATGAAAATGGCGGAGAGCAACACTGCAAATTGTGTGATTATCCTGCACGAGGCAGCGATTGGCAGCATGCAGCTTTGTTCGCAGATGTCCGCAGTTTCCCTCATTTTGAACAGACCAACTGGCTCAAGTCCTAGCCATACTCCCATTCCACGATTAAGCTGCCAAGGCAAATATGGAGTCCAGTAATTGCCCACAGCGCTTATTCCTGCTGTTATGCAGGCATAGCTGGGCATCGACTAAGCGTTTAGCCTTAGTGTGGTCCTGGCCTCCTAAAAGTAAAATGGAAATATACTGTATAATCTTACTCCAGTGATTTGAGAATTTAAAAAAACCCATATGATGTGATTACCCAATTCCATGGTCGGCATTCACACACCAATAAAATCCCAATTTAAACCATGCCAAGCAAACTAATATAATTGCTGCCTGTCTTAAAGGACTTTGATATAACTTGTTTTGGTGTTATTAGATGGCTTTCTTCCTCTCATCAATAGGCTAATTGAGTGTATTTGCATATCGCTGAGTCTACCTTGGAACTCATTGGTTTAGAACAAAAAGACTGCATGCGCTGAAGATTGAGTGGCATGTTTACAAGATAGCGTCTCAAGGTTGCAATTCACTGAAGTTTAGATGTGGTGTTTTTTAAGGCATTTGAAAGAGCTGTTTTGTCCTAATCTCTCAAGTGCCCTAGTATTTTGTGAAACTAGCTCAATAGTGTCTTTCCAATTGGTCGGTATTTACTGGCAGCAACGGCAGTGCTTGATGACACTGTCCTTACTGTCCTTCCATAAAACAGAGATGATCTGCTTATTACAGCAGTAAATTAAAAGCAGCTCTCAAAAAACAGTCCTGTCTGAATACAAATACCTCCAAACTACCCTCCACAATTTAGTTTTTCCCCTCTTCCTCTTCATTTTAGGTGAGTCAGGAATAGTTCCAAATGAACAAAAATCCTGGTTTACTCAAACAAAAAGCACTGACTTATTGAAGTTGACAGACCAAAAAGCATCAGAGCAATCCAGGCAGAGTGGGAGATAAGCACATATACAGCTACGAGAGAAAGAAAACCTTTGAGGAAAAATGAATGAGTTTGAAGCTCTCAAATGCAGCTATCTTAACGTGCAAGTATGTCAATATCTATCTTTAGTCTTAAAATCTTATTTCTGAAACCTTTTTGGCAGGATCAAAACTAATGCCATTGAAAATTTGGCTAATGTCAAACTTTGGAAATGATGTAAGACAATTTTGGTTCTCAAGCTGAAATAAATTTGAAATGTAAAAACAACTTGAGACAAACATCAAAGTTTAAGTCTCACCATGAGATAGTTTGGTATTTTTGTCCTGAGTACTTCCACATTGTCTTCATAAGGTCAGTAAAACTTCTGGCATTGTGGCTAAAAATCACCATCAGGGCCGCTTGATGGTTTCTGCTGCTGACTTGATGGCAACATCTCAGTATCAACTACCAAGTACACAACAAGATTAGGCGCATGCACCAGCCCAGGAATGGGCTGAAATTCCAACCCTCTCAGTAGAAAACCAGCCATCCTGTCACCTGTGTTATATATAGCAAGTGATTAGATAGCTGTGGTTTGTGGCGCGCCATTATACTCTTAATAAGGTATGCATACTCCCCTTCAGTGAAAGCCTTCGGCCCAGCGAGGCTATTTAGGATATTGCCTCTTTCGTTTTGTGGCCGCAGGACGGGTGGTAGGAGGACACAGTATCCACAGAGATACATAATCAGAGAGAGTAGCTGAGGGACGTCTTTAGCTTTATAGCTGGGACAGAGAGGCACGGGGAGATGTCGCCAGCCCAGCAGGAGCCTCGGCGTACGTTTCTCAGCTTCTCCCAGCTGCTACTGAAATGCCGCAGCTCCGAACAGCAGCCCCACCGGCCCAAGGTCAGCTATCTCCAGGTGCAGGTCCTGGACCAGGAGGCCGGAGTGCCGCTCTCCATCATAGACAAGGTACGACGAAAACAGTTTCTTGGCCAAAACGTCACTTGTTACAGCTGAGCAAGTGAGGATGAATCTCTCTCTTTGAGGAGTAAATTAAATCAGCAGCAATGAAGGATGGGATATACTGTGTGTGGCTGAGAGAAGGCAGAAGTACATAAACTGTAGAGAGAGAAAGTGCTTTATCTGTTGATGGAACAAATTTGCTCGAAACTCGAAAAATTTGCTCCTACTCCATATTTCCCTTTGCCTCTCTACCGACCGAAAAGCGAGCAGAGAGCCAATGGGACAGTTATGTTGAGTATTAATAGCTAGCACAGTGTATGTTGCTCATTTGCTAAAACTCATATGTTGCAAAACAATTATTGGCAGGATTAGTTACCCAAAAAGAGGCAGTGAGAGTGATATGTTTTGAAGAATTTCTAGTGGCGAGTGTCGATGACATTATCTGATATTTACTAACCTGGAAACTGGATAAAACAAGTTTTTGGCGGTTGCCAGGTCTGTCATCACACAAATGAGCCCATTGGCTGTGGGAGTTACGTGTGTTTCATCACTTATGAGTCTCAGCTTAGCAGAGTTTTCCCACTGCTTCATACTGCACCACTGTGTTTCACAGAGTGAGCTAAAAGATACAGTACATCTTTTACACCTGTTCTCCAACTATACACTCAAATAGGTTAATTATTTTCATTTTCAATGATTTACTACCCATAGGATCGTTTCCTAAAATCGCGCCCCTACTGGTAGCAGGAAGGTACTATTACAATTACAGTTTCAGTTCCAGATACTGTTTCAGTCATATTTACACTTAAAATAACAGTTTGAGTAAGGATTAGAGTCGGGGTTAGGGTTAGTATTAGGATTAGGGTTAGGATTAGGTTTTGGTTTGGGATTTACTGACGGTGACGCTGACAACTGAAAAACGATTGTAGTTATTTTAATAACCACTAGAGGTCGCTTAAGTCCTAAACGTAACTTTAGGTTATGATAAGCTGCTTTAAAAACAACCTTTTCGGGCGTGTTTTGTTGGAGGACAGGCTCCTTTTACCCATAAAATGAGCTCATTTCAAATTTGATGGCTGTTACTGGTCTCAAAAAAGTTAGGATGGGGCCTGTTTACCATGGTGTAGCATCCCCTCTTCTTTTTAACGCAGAATGAAGGCATCTGGGCATTGAGGAGACAAGTTTCTTGAGTTTAGCCATTGGAATTTGATCCCCCTCTTGTTTAATACAGGCTTCCAGTTGCTGGAGAGTTTTAAGGTCTCCTTTGACGGACTTTTCGTTTAATTATGCGCCAAATGTTCTCAATCGGTGAAAGATCAGGACTGCAGGCAGGCCAGTTCAGTACACTGACTCTTCTACTATGAAGCCATGCTGTTGTAATAGCTGCCGTATGTGGTTTTGCATTGTCCTGCTGAAAAACACAAGGCCTTCTATGGAATTGATGTGGTCTGGAGGGAAGCATATGTTGCTCTAAAACCTTTATATACCTTTCAGCATTCATGCTTTTTAAAACATGCAAGTGTCCCACACTATATGCACCAATGCATCCCCATACCATCAGAGATGCTGGCTTCTGAACTGAACGCTGATAACAGGAGGGGTGGTCTTTCTCCTCTTTAGCCCGGGGCCATGACGCCCATGATTTCCAACAAGAATGTCAAATTTGGACTCGTCTGACCAAAGGACACTTGCTACAGTCCATTTTATATGAGCCCTGGCCCACAGAACACGGTGGCGCTTCTGGATCATGCTCAACAATGGCTTCCTTTTTGCATGAAAGAGTTTTAAGTGGCATCTGTGGATGGCATGGTAGACTGTGTTTACAACTAGTGGTCTTGTGAAGTATTCCTGGGGTCACTTAGTTATGTCAATGACAGAATCATGCTGGTGAGTGATGCAGTGGCATCTGTGGGCCCAAAAATCGCAGGCATCCAGTAGAAGTCTTCGGCCTCGTCCGTTACGCACAGAGATTTTTCCATTTTCTCTGAATCTTTTGATGATGTTATGCACTGTCGATGATGAGACCTTCGAAGCCTTTGCAACATTGTTTTTAAAGTATTCCACAATTTTTTTACGCAAGCCTTCACAGGTTGGAGAGCCTCTGACCATCTTTACTTCTGAGAGACTCAGCCTCTCTAAGACATCCCTTTTTACAGCCAATCATGTTACACACTTGACGCCAGTCAACTTAAGTACTTGCTAAATGTTCTTTCAGCCGATTCTCTTATATATTAATTGCTTTTTCAGCCCTTTTTTTGCCTGTTTCCCAACTTTTTTGAGACCTGTTGCAGCCAGAAAATTTGAAATAAGCTCATTTTGTGGATAAAAATCTAAAATGTCTCAGTTTCATCATTTGAAATGTTATCTATGGTCTATTGTGAATAACATCCTGGCTCATGTGATCTGAAAGTCATTGCATTTTGATTTTACTTACAATTCACACTTCGTCCCAACTATTTCGGAATTGGCGTTGTAATATCAGTTGGTAGACATAAGCACAGGGCTCAGACTATGTGCATGAACAATTGTAGGTCTTGATCACATGATTTTTGGCTTCCTAATGGCTTTTTTTACCTTGGGCACTCAGACTCAGATTGAATAATGCATCAGAGAGCAGGAGCACTGATCCGGCATCAGTTCTGCCTGGTAGATTGAGGCACTGAGATCCTGATTCGTGATCAACAATCCTACTCTTTCACAGAGTATAACAGTTGTACTGAGTCTCATTGGGGTTCGAACACAAGACTCTAAAGTGACCTCAGAGTCCATTTTGACTGCAGTGCTTGTGTAGCTATCATATAAGTATGAGGAGAATTTTAACATGCGGCTCCCCACCTGTATGCTTGGTGGGATACTGGTGCTGCTGATAATTAATGACAGAGACCAGGCATTTGATCTGATTGGCCACAGGAGTGACCAATCAGACCAACCGATTAGAACAGAGATGTCAGGGAATCCATTCCCCTTTAACCTTTTAACTGTCACCTGCATTTTCTCACATTTGGCCCGGATTGGTATACCACATTTCATATGCTCAAATGAAGGATTCAAAATTTGTTTGAAAATTCTGCAGGTACCTAATTAGGGCCTAGAGACAATTAACAGGTCAATAGGAGCGAGCTGACCCTTACTGCATCTATTTCAGCATGTAGCAGTCAAGGTAATTTTGCTGCTTGTAGCAGAGACAATTTATTTATTCACTAAATCAAAGCTAAACCTAATGTCAAATAATAAATTTCTTTCTTTTGATAAAGATTGGTTTCCTCAGTGAATGGATAGTTCATGGTCATTTCACATGTAGATTTGAGCAGCCAATCCCTCCCTATCAATGTGCTAAATACAGTTACTGCAGGCTATAGCACGGGATAGTGTCATCATGAAGGGTCAGAATGTACTGTTATCTCGTCGCTCTCAGAGCATAAACGAGATGCCATCTTCATGTTGCATATTTTGTCCTCCTCCGCCCTGGCATGACACCAACCACTTCGCAGCTGGTTCATCCAGAGGTTAAAACTAAAATGCGAAGCCATCTCCGCTAATTAGGCTAGCCTGGTAATTATCCATGGGAGCGTGACTGGCTTAGTAATTGCACCCAAGCTGAGACTTTGCATTCTTAAGATGATGCCTTTTCTTCGGGAACCTCAGCTGGGATCCCATGCTGCATATGCTAGGGGCCTTCCATTTCCCCTTGGTTAAATGAAACAAACAAACAAAGAAATGAAGAAACAAAGAAACAAACCAACAAATCCAGAATTGGAGTGAGAATTTACAAGGGACCAGGGGTCTCATTTTCAAATGATCCTTAGGCACAGAAACGAAGCACGCGCCAATATCTTTGCAATTCCAGATTGATTGAAAAAAGCTTAACATTAAAAAATGCAAAATGTAAGAAATTTTGCTCTTGTGAAAAATTTAAAGTTAATCCTGATTAATTACGTATGATTGCAAGCAGTTCAGCTTGCCAATGGTTTTATAAATACATTTTTTTTGCAATGTGCCATTTTTTATTTTTGTGATCAAACCCTATTTTTAAGTTTGACATCTATGCATTTTTAAAAAAAATAAGACCCCTGGAGCTTTGGTGAAGAGAAAAGGCTAATGCTCTGAAGTCAGACGTCAGACCTGTCTGATAAACACATCTTACACCCTGACTAATCTCACAGGATCGTAGTATTTTATATACATATGCAGGCCCGCACACACACACACACACACTCACACACAAATATATATATATATATATATATATATATATATATATATATATATATATATATGTATCTATGTATCTATGTATATATATATTGTATATAATGTATCTAACTCCAACCCCGATTCCATGGTGCTTTTTAAAACATGCAAGTGTCCCACACCATATGCACTAATGCATCCCCATACCATCAGAGATGCTGGCTTTTTAATTGAACGCTGATAACAGGAGGGGTGGTCTTTCTCCTCTTTAGCCCGGGGCCATGACGCCCATGATATTTGTTCAATGTGTTTGCAGATTTTGCTAGGTTGACTCGTGGATGGGGCGTCCTCCTCTTGGTATGGAAGCTGTGCCAGAAGACACAGTTTAGGCTCAGGTTATTGATTTCTAGAGGGCCAGGGAGAGTTTAGACAGCCCAATTTGTTGGGGAACTGTCCGAACAACTACACACATGTCCATATGTAAATTCTGAGAGTGACAAGGTGGCTCAGTGGGTAACACTGTTGCCCCACAGCAATAAGGTAATAGACTCAAATCTGGGCCTGGGACCTCCCTGTGTGGAGTTGTAAGCAATGCCACTAGGAGGTTCTAAACTGTCCATTGGCACAAAATAAAATTTGCTTTGATTTCCTACATGTTTAAAAGAGAGTGGTGATTCACATAAGATAGCTGAAAAATTGCAGAAACTGATTTAAAAAAAAAATAGAAACAAACATGTATAAACTCACATTAATTTTGGTCAGAAAAATGTGAAAACAAAATTTCTGGTCGACAAATCAAGGCTTTTGAACCAAAAACGAAAATATATACAGCAACATGATAGGAATTTATTTATTTATTTATTTATTTATTGATGAGGGGCAGAGATAGGGAGAATCATAAATTGCACAAATTTCAGATTTACGATCTGACTGCAAAAAAAAAAAAAAAAAAACCGAGCTGTTTTTGACGTGACGTGTCTGAATGACTCTCGACGGCTCTCAAACACCTCATCTCGCCTTTCTGTCTCTCCGGCAGGAGATGACCTCGGCAAAGGCTGCTTGATGAAGGAAAGGTGTGATGAGAACACTGTGCATTTCATATCAGGGCCAGAGCAGAGAGGTTTGATCTTTACTCACACTCTTCTTATGCTGCTCATCTAATGCTCTTCAGTTTCTCATACTCACTCTGAGCTCAGGATCTGAGGCAAAATTCACTTTGAGTCTTTAATCAACGTGAATTATTTAGCGCGCTTACAAAGGAAATGCTTAGGTTAGTGCGAATGATTGGAAATGTTCCATCGTAATTTTGATGAATTAATTATGAGTGGCACTATGCATTGAGTGAAATTTTAAAAGCTTTCAAATTAAAAAATGAGGAAAATGATTATAAAGAGCAATGGATCCATTTCAATGACTGACTCTACTATTTAGCATCTTGATTCCTCATGAATTTAGCGGAGATGATTTTCTCTAACAATAACAAAATGAATATCAGTTAGAAATAAGAAAATAAGTGAATGTTTCTATTTACTCTAGATTTTAGAATATGACTTAGGAATAAAAAAATAAGTGAATGGTTCTATTTACTCTATATTTTAGTCCAAAGAGTATAACAGTAGTAAATAAATATTTGTAATCACTGTAGTATGTATATCATGCAGTGTGATGCTGGTATTTGGCTGAGGCTTGTGTGCCCTCATCAGCATGTGTGTTTTGAATGTGTGCAGTATGCGTAAGCACAGTCAGCCTCATCTATAAAGTATGTATTCACTCAGACCTGTGAATAATCTGTATTCAGTGTGTCTGTTTTCTCAAATTCTCAGTGAATAATTTCACTCTCTGCTCCCATAAATGAAAAGCTTACCTTACCTGCTACTGCAATACACACATTCTCACTGGAATGCAATCAACCTCATACTTCAGAAATAGATGATAGAAACTGTGGGGCATTGCACAGAAGGGGACCAGACGACTATTTTCATATTTGAATGAAAAACTGATCCCTGTTGCCACATTATGGTGCTTTAAACATGGCTCTGTTATACTGGCCCTTTCCCTTCTTAGGGGCTTAACAGTATGTTCTAGAATGCACCGTCATCTCTGAATGAGACACTAGGCAAAGACTCGGCATAGTTAAAATGCCATTAAGCAAAGCAGCACCAGGAAATAAATAAATAAGCACACTAACCCAGGCTGTGCTGTATAATAATGATTTATTATCCGACTCCGCGGCGGAGTCAAACCAAATGTGCCACCGGGTTTATTTTGGACCCTTATTGCATTTTTGTTGACAAAAAAAACCTCTGCAGAAAAGAAAGGCGTCAGTGGAATGAAAGGCAGACTTTGCTTGTGTGTGTTTTCAAGAAAAAAGAGCTTTTATCCTTGTTTATAGCCGAGGTTCTCGGCAGCATACACGCACAGCATTAGTCCACAGAGGCCCTGAATTTTATTAAGTCTTTTCTCCAGAGGATTTCAAATAGACTTCTTCTGCCTCCCCTTCAAGATTCATTTGCTGAATTTCCACTCCACGCATAGGCTCTGCGTGATGATGTAAAGATATTTTTGCCATCTGTATATTTAGTAGGTTTTATAAGTTAGTGAAGTAGTGCCAGTCTCTTTAATGGTGCTATATTGCCGTCAGACTGCCAACTTGTGCTTTGTTCTCAGCCAATCCCGTACCAAGCCATGAGTGTAAAGAAAGCGTGTTTGACAAACAACTGTGACACGCAGGCTGTCTTGTTCATTGGCAGGACGTAGCGCCTCAGAGCTGTCATGGCTTTGTTGTAAGATGAAACTCAAGAGTGAATTAGGGGAAAAAAGGAACTAACAAATAATATTGTGGTAGCAGCTAAGCTGGAGATTCAAACTCCTGGAAAGAAAGTATGATTGACTAGCAGGTAGCATTGAAACTTCGAGAGCACTACCCTCCTTACTACTTACATACCACCCCGCCGCACACACTCCCACATACATGCTTCAGTTTCTTGGGTTACTGAGTGGAGCAGTCAAAATGGGTAATACGGATCTGGTACTGTGTATTTTGGGATTTAGATACCTTCGTGTGGAGTGAATAATTTAAAAAATCAGTGGTGGAAGAAGACCAGAGATAGGACTTCTCCTCAGGGCAGAGTTAGTTGAGCCAGGCTTTTCTTGTGAGAAGCCTTCCCCATACAGCACATGCCCATGCAAAGTTCAGCCTACAAAAGCAGGAAGAATAATATCCGCGGGGCGTCTGGCGGTCTCCCCGGTTCACTGAAGCTAATACAAGCTCTCTCACCTTGAGCTCTAACCGTATTTACTACAAATACATCTTGCTATATCTATAAATCACAACACTTTATCATATAATGGTAGGCTGAAACAGATTGGTGCCACTTCAGTGTATAGTAATATTACTTCATCCTACAACAGTAAGGTTTTTGGTGCTCATCTGACTGATGGAGAAGGAAGCCTTCAATTTTAGCTCATCGTGGATTTTGGTTAGCATATCTGAGCGCATTCATTAGCACAAGTGGTACCACCACAATGACCCCCACCTTTTAAATCCATATGCACAGTTTTGCATCTAGAATCATCTTAGTGCTTATCATTTCTCGAGCCGAAATGTCATTGCTTTGTATGGATGCATATTTTATTTAGCTACAGGCAACATGATGTAACACATCTCTAAATTCTACGAGCTTCTATCATGCCTCAGCTCTATTTGCCCTTTGTAACAGCCTCTCCAATGCACACGCGTGTGCATATCAAATGCGAAATAAAAAAGAAATTATTTAGAAATATTAATTTTATCATATTGAAATAATAAATCCATCCTGTGTAGACATGGGAATACGTGAGAGCATTTAAAAAAAATATTTTCTGTAGGTGCCACAGAGTTAGTTCATTGGAAGTGCTGCCTGCCCGTCTATAGATGGCGCTGTTTAATAAATGAACAGAGATTGGGCTGTTTTCCTGAGAGCAGAATCTGCACTGATGAATCACAGTGTAAGGCAATGGTGGGCAATTCCGTCCTGGAGGGCCGGGGTGTATGCAGGTTTTTGTTTCTATCAATTACCCTGACTAATTGAGTTAACTGATTGCATACACAAATACAGATTTGTGCAAAGATTAGATGAAAGAAAAATGTTTTATGTAGGGAGACAAGAACAGTTTTTGGTGGTCGTTCATGATAATTTAAAGAAATGTGCCTGAAATGTAAGATTTCATCAATGGTTTGGCCAATTTAATCATCATAACCAACTAATCAACTAATAATCAACTAATTAAAGGCCAGAAGTTGGGGTGAAAACCAGGGACAGATACAGCCCTTTTTGCCCACCCCTGGTGTAAAGATTGTGCCGTGCTCAAGCTGAACCTCTGTCCTTGTCATATATTATCGTAAAAGGGCATGGCTGGTTTAGACAATGGCCCAGTTAATAAGTCACTGAAAGCATTTAAAATGTTGCCATTCTGAAAATAGCAGTAATACATCTCAGTTATTAAATCAACATTTTCATCCAAAGCGACTTACAGTTGATCAGACTGAGTTGGGACCACATCCCTCTGGAGACATGCGGGATTTGGGGCTTTAATAAAAATATTTCTTTGTTGAACAATGTAAGACAATTCCCCCCAGTTTCAATGAACATGGCTTTGAAGCTTGAAGCAAAAAGACCAAACCCACATTCAACTTGGGAACACAGATTTTGAGGGGGGGGCGGAATCAGAGGCACTGCAGCACAAAGTGACCAGTGGTGGCCGAAACAGCACAAAACCCTGTCAGTACTGGGCTGTATAATGCAAATTAATCCTTGTGTCACATCAATAGGGGCAGTGGCAGAAACTGGGAGGCATAAAACAGCTCTTTATAATGACAGTTATTGACCTGTTTTCAATGATTTTCTTTAATTAACACGTCCTCCAATGCTACAAATTACCCATTGGCAGTCCACGCAGCTTCCAATTCTAATGCATCATTGAGGGGATTAAATAATAAATTCAATAAAAAATGCTATATTCACCTCCCTAAGTAGGTTACGCTTTTTGAGAAAAGATAAAGTTCTCTGGATCTTCCTTGTTAACTTTTGGCACATTCTGCTCAGCAGGCTATCAAACGTGCTTCATGATTATTTAAATGAAAACAAAGAAAATGTAGACTGAAATACGCACAATTTCACATCCCAACGAAGCATTTTATTTCTCATTTTACCAGAACCAAGAGAAATGGCTACAGCTGAGCAAGTCGAATCTTCACAAAGTTAACGTTTCATTAATTGAGGTAAAATAACTGAAAACTGGTCGAAGCTAATCATCAATTTAAAGGGATGTTTTACGCCCCACTGTTTTGTGTTCAACAGCTGTCTCTGGAAAGTGGTGCCGATATCATGATATTTCAGGGAGGGAGCCACAGGAAAAACACTGAGACAATGGCCCTCATTTATCAAACGTGCGTACACCAAAAACATGGGCGTACGCCAAATCTCCCGCAAGAATCGGCATTTATCAATCTGAATGTGAGCGAACGGTCCGCAAAAATCTCATGCCAGGTCTGACCTGTCGTACGCAGATTTGAAACCTGCGAACAACATGCAGGAATGAGTGCAGCTGTCAAAATGAGTAATATGCATCGATGTGGACGTCATGCTTTGTTACTCTTATTAGTAAAATGAATAAATCGGCTAAATACATAAATAGGCTAAATTAATAAATGAATGAATGAATGAATAAATAAATAAATTAGACACCTGTGTTGAGAAATTAATTAAACTTATATTTTGAGACAACCTGCTTGTCAGGCCAGGACGGCTGACAATTACAATCAATTTGATTAAGCGCAATGCGTACGTGGCTTGGCAGATATGCAGTGTGGTATGTCAGATGCTCATCCAGTCAGATATACACTGAACAACAAAAGAAACGCAAGTTAATTAAAGGCAGACTGGAAAATACGTTTGCGCGTAATTATTTTAGAAAATCAAATTTATTACTTGCGTGTGGATATTTACCCTCGTTTCATCAGTTTTTTCTTTATTTTGCGGTCACTTTGACTGAGTAACCATAAGAGTCCATTTACTAACTAGCTAACTTGCGTTTCTTTTGTTGCTCAGTATATATAGGCCTAAGGACACTTTGACCATGATCACATTTTGACAACGGCAGATCTTCTAGCTATTGTTAGAGGAATAAGCTTCTGTCCGACGTGAGAGGAACTGTTGGCACAGAGGAGATCTCCTCCGGAAAAGTGATGAGTGGTTGCTCGTTTTGTGTGGCACACAATAAAATGTCATGGAGTGATACTAATAATAGTACAATGAAGAGTGATCTCTGCAGACTGTATTTTAACAATTACCCTCATGCAGCTCCGATCGAGGCGGTGGGGACTCATCCGCTCTTTGAACGGTGACAGTTGAAGTTTCGAGTCTGGTTGGCCTCCATCGGTCTGTGCGCTGCCGAGCCTGAGCGCCGCAACCTGTTTTTTTTTCTTAAAATCGGACCACTTTTTTTTTTACCTACACGTAAAGCATTTGGATTGTCAATTATGTAAGCTATATATCATGGAATATCATGGATCTATAAATTGAATTTATTAAGGCCGATGTTATTCGCACTTATACGTGTGGCCAATGCTGAATTTTTTTCTTGGCCACACTTAGCATAAGTGTGCCAGTTGATGACCATTCCAGTGCCGCTTATAGAAAGTACCGCTTAAAATAAGTTTGGCCAATAAAAATGTTTTAGCTTTGGACACACTTAAAATAAGTGTGGGCAATGGAGAAATGTGCATCTTGGCCACATTCGTATGTGCGTCTAATGCGAATTTTGATCAATGTGTGTGCTTGGACGCACTTAAATTAGTGCGAATAGTCAGTTCAATTTAGTAATGAATTAAATCAAATGTCTGCTGCACTCTAGTTTTCCACCCCAGTTGTGTTTACCACAGCAGCAATAGTTTTCCAAACTTCCTTTATGCAACTCTTAAGACTCCCAAATAAAATTATTTTGTTTTTCTCCACCTCGGACATGATAATTTACATTTCGTCCTCAGTGAAGTTCTTTCTTCTTTGCCGTCTTTCGAGAGTCCATGTCATAAAGTGGGCAGCACTATGCCTCCCGGAGCATGAATTTATAGGGGCGTGTCATGTAAATTACGATGGTTTCAGTCGCCAGATTTATCAACACCACGCCAGTTCTACACCGAAATCAGCGACGTACACACTTTTAGTAAATCAGACGTGACACCTGGCGAACGTTGATATTTACACCCAAATCTACACCAGATCCTACGTAAGTTTGATAAATGACGGCCATTATGAAGACCACAATGGAAAAATGATCAGAGTCACATTTTCACATTATGGAGAAATGATGAATAAAAAATTCAAAACGATCTTCGAAACAAAGCACTGAAGAAATATGCAAAAAATATAAAATATTATAATAATATATAAAATATAGAAAAATACTAAATTTGGACTAATTATTTTCCCTTTGTGGTCTGCATATGGTACCACATTTTGTCAGATGTCAGATAAAGGAAGGACCAAAGTATGTGCATAAGGGAGGACAAATGTGATTTTCATGAGGGACCAGGATCACTGATCCAATAAGAAGTGATGATATCCCTTCCCGAAGCTGGGCGGTGGTGGTGGTGGTGGGGGGGCTTGAGGGAGGGAGGAGTATTTTTCAGTGGCATGTGATTGTCTGTGTGTTTGGCGGCAGTTTAGTGCAAAAACAGTGCAATCAAATTAAAGGGTCCATCACCGGAAAATCTATTTTTTCTGGTTATTGCATATATGCCTCAATCTTCTCCATCACTGACAATAGCTGACATGTTTTCCGCGCTAAGAACTTCACTCTGGCCTCCTCCCCCATGAATTCAGTAGGAGGGGGAAAAACGTGATTTCAGATTGGGCTTCTTGTTGACGTCAGGAAGAAGCCGAGGAGGGGCTGCGGGGAAAACCACTCCCTCTGTTTTCTTGAGAGAAGGAAGTGAATCCGCCATTTGTATTTCTACCCGGCGCAACCCAAACAGAGGCAAGCATGTCGAAGAAAATAAGAGCTACGGGCAGCGGAGGACATATCTGTTTCGTTATTGACTGTCAAAACCTAGATAAAAATATTTTTATCATTCCATCTAGTGATGCTGCTTTGAGGAACAGCTGGATTACATTTATTTTCAATGGCAACGTTCCTGTTGCTCCAGCGAGCCACCTGTTTGTCTGCACCAAACACTTCTCCTCACACTGTTTTGCAAAATTTGGGACAGCATAATGCTGGATTAGCAAAAAACCAGCTAAAAAAAGGAGTTGTTCCAACACTACGGAACCCGCCACTTAAATAATGTCTGTAAATGTCAACTTTCGCATTAGCTGAAAACTTTATTCCCCCAATTTCAATGTTATCATTACATTACTGTTCGCTATTGGATGGAGTGTGGTGCAGTTCAAAAGAAACTTGGCAGTATACCCAATACGTAAATGTTACCCTCACAACCGAGGGTTCCCCCGACATGCCGTATTTCCATCGCTGTAGCGGGCTCACTTTCAGCTACAGTGAAGATACACACATCATATCGAGGGCTGACTGTAATAAACAGTTAACAGTAAAACAGATGTTTTACATTGGACATAACTGTTCATTGCAGTCAGCCCTCGATAAGAAACTAGACAACCTAAGGAATCTATAGATGGTAAAAACGCTATGCTATGATGTCGATAAGGAGACGAAATAACGCTCCAAACATACGCTGAATTTCCACTAGCAAAAAGCTAACGTTAGCTAGCTAAGTTAATTTAGGCCAGCAATAACCTTGGCTTGCACATTTTTAATTTTTTGATGGGTTGCTATAGCTATATTGTTGTCTTTTCATGCTGTCGAAACGCAGTGTGTTACTCTTGATTGTATGATCACGGAGCATAGATGTACTAACATTAGGGTGTACCCATTGCGTAAAAGTTACCCTCACAGCCCGTATTTCCATAGCTGTACCGGGCTCACTTTCAGCTACAGTGAAGATACACACAATAGAAACTATACAACCTAAGGAATCTATAGATGTCAGAAACGCTATGCTATGATGTCGGTAAGCAGGCAAAATAACAGTCCAAACATACACTAAATTTCCGCTAGCGAAAAGCTAACGCCAGCTAGCTCAGTTGGGATGGCTTTATATTATTGCCTTTTTATACTGTCAAAACGGAACGAGTTACCCTTGAGTATACGATCACGGAACTTAGATGTACTAATGTTAGCTTGCATGTGGCATTAATATTCCCCCTGTTTTTAGGCTATTTCGCTAGTACATCTCACACAGGGCTCAGTGCATCACACTCAGATGGAAGAAGCACATCAGAGCCACTCAGAATAGTCGATAGATTCAGCCATGGCGAGGTCACAAGTTGTGTTACTGTGCATGCGTTGCTATGGCTACACTTTCAAGCCACTCGTCCCTCCTCCCACCCCTCCGCACTGCCATGCCTCTATCTTCCGGCCTCGTCAAATCCCGAAATTTTATCGCAAGAGCAATATTAGCTTGATAAAAAGGGCAAAATGAATATAAATGTTGCATAATTTTTGCAAATTACCACAAAGCATTATGTTTTAGATCCATATCACTTATTTTTAATGGGTGTAAATACCAGGTAATGGATCCTTTAAACAAAATGTTCACGAGAGGTGTGCAATTTGTGTATTATCTGATAAAATTTTGGACCTATTTGGGTCAAGGTCAAAGTCATCAAAAGTCGATAATAATTTAAAATATCTCTCTCAGATGTTGTCCCTGGCACCACTTGTTTGCTGATCAGGAGCGCTTAATGCATGTGTTTGTTTAGGTTTTTGCAAACCTGGCCATCCTTGAACACCCTTTTGTCATTTGTTTGAAACAACTTTTCAGGATTCAAGTGCAGCTATAGACTCCCTCAACGGTTGTGCAGTTCTATTTGTCTGAATAGACAAATTAGTTTCAGTTCAGTGGAAAGCATGAAACAAAACTCATTCAACTGAACTGAGAAATTGAATTGAGCTGTGTTATTCTCCTGCCTGTCACCTAGGTGTTGTTTATACCTGGACTGTAGAGACCTGGAGAAGGGGTCCTTCAGCTGGAGGGGTCATGCAGAGAGTAACCCCAGATTTGCTAAAGTTTCACACATGTGCACTTCATTCAGATCATAATCATGCCATACTTGGCTTTTAAGTGGAAGTGGATGGTTCCATTAACTATTTTCTTCAGTGATTCTGAATCTGAATCTAGCCACTTATCCTGATGGTAGTGTAGTGATGACAAGAACAGTTACATGTAGGCTGGCCTATCCCCTTATATATTTTTTCGCGACAGTTCTCAGTTCTCCAATAGCGTGCTGCAGCACTGACGTTGAAACCACCAGACAATAGTGATACTACACATGCCTGCGTGGAATCGGCCCATGGCGACAATGTGTAATACAAATATTGTGAGTTTCACAAATTTAGGGGTACCATCGAAACATGACCAGCTGGAAGTACTGTTAGCAACCTAAGGGGAGTGACCAGTCCTTGTCCTCCATGACCAAATTAACAATCTAGCCCTTGCAGTTTGCCTCGTCACCTCCCACATATTTCATTACCTTCAAACTGTCTTGCTACCCGCTGTATAAATACAATCCATTTCATCTGTGCCTCCGCAGTATTTGCTGGTCAGTTCTTCTCTACTCCCCGTTCAGTGTGAGTCATTGTGAAGGATCTGTGAAGAGATCACATTGTGAGTCAGTTAACTCTGCGGGAGAGGAAAACATTCACAACCTGTTCAGGGCCAGCTTGGCACAAACAAACATTGCTGCCCTTTGTCAGTACAGTTGTGGAAATTGCTGGCTTTCTGGCCTCATGCAGGGCTGTATTCTTCTTCTTTGAGGGAAAAGAACATTCTGGCATCTTGCACACTAACAATTGTATTCATACTAGAGGCAACAGATCGTTTATTCGCTGATTTTTTTTTTCCATCCGAACCATCTCTCTCCTATCTTGAACTCATCAATCAGGTGAGGTCCCCAGGTGCAAGTCAACACTCCTCTGGTGGGTGTCTGGTGGCTTTTTGTATGCAAAAAAAAAGAAAACTGAATGGGAGTCGATGGGAGAGGTGAAAGTCCTACTGTGACTTTGTTCCAACCTTGAGCTCTACCAGCTGATCTCACTAAAGACTCCTACCTCCAGGGTGAGTTGTGCTCTCAAGCAATTACTGGCAGTTAGAATAAAAGACTGGGTAGGACTTTACCCTTCTTTATCTGAAAGTTTATAAAACCTGGTTAAATAGTAAAGAATGGTTAGAAGAGATTAAAACAATGCGTAATGTGCATGCGTCCCACTAAATGTCCTCATTAAACTTCCATGATTAAATGAGTGAGTGACCAACCACAATTCATAAAGCATATAGACTACAGCGGTAGTTGCCGTGCGCTGTGGGGACAACTACTTGGACTCATTGGGTAAAGGAGTGTCTACTATCAGAAAAGAAGGACAGGCAGCTCAATTAGTTCCACAACCACTCACAATGTTCTCTCAAAGTTACTGGAATGTTCTGCTAGGGTTACGACACGACAACCATCTTGTTTGCTGGGCCACGGGATCTAAATAACCACTTTGGTTCATGACCAGAAATGCTCTGCGTCAGTGCTGGTAAATCCCAAAAGTTACTGGATGCTTGCATTTGCGAGGAAAGAACTCTTGTATTCTGGCACCAGAGAGGGATCTTAGCTGTAAGGATCAGGGCACTCGAGACTCAGTCAAAGGAGTGGAAGTAAACATCCGAAATTCTTGAGGAAACAGCCTCATCCTCGATGATTTCATGCCGCTCACCTCGGGGGGCGAATAGCGCAACCTCTTAATCTGCATTTTCTGATCAAACCGCACCACTGGGATTCACTGTGTGCTGAAAAGCAAGTCGGTAGAAAAAAAAAGGAAAGGAACAGAAAATAAATGGAAAATAAACAGAAAAACAAACATGCAGGTGCTTGAGATGAATGCGTTTGGCGCAGATACAGTTTCCCGCTGCTGGTTTCATGCAAGAGGAGCAATTTCATGCGGAGTCTTTAGTACACAGACCCCACCGTGCTTATTATTGAATCATGAAGCGGTTGTAGATGGTAAGGCCTTCGTCTCGCGAGCACCCTGCCGCGTGTTGACTAAGAAATTTTACAAACAGAAGGGCTCTCATCGGCAAACAAGAAAACAGAAAGATGCAGTCGGAGGGATTAGTGTGCGACAGCCATCTCCTAGCTTCTTTATTATTGCTGCTAAGCAGCAACTCTCGTATTATGCTAACCATGCAGATGATACTCAATACGAGCGGTAGAGGTGCTGGGGCTGGCACAGTGGTGTAATGGGGGCCATCGCAAGGAAATTGTGGGTCCTAAGCTTGAAATGAGAAATTTTTTGGAGTATTCTCGCTGCATTGAGGTAGACTTGATCCAGGTACTCTGATTCTTCGCCGCTGTCCAAAGATATATGTGTTGGACTAATTGGAGACTCTTTATTTCACGCAGGTATGCGTGTGTGTGTGTGTGTGTGTGTGTGTGTGTGTGTGTGTGTGTGTGTTTGTGTCCTTATTTCTTGGCATGAACTGCCAAACTGTTCAGTTTGTGTTTCTTTTCTGCCTCTCAGCCACTGCATGCTGGGATAGGCTCAAGCCCGACCCCCTCCCAGCATGACCCTGACCAGAAGTGAGTGAGTTAGATAATGGATGGATGGATGGATGGATGGATGGATAGTAATGGGTTGGCTGGGAGATTATGAGCCTGGAATAATTGCGGGAACCCAGTTTGTACTGTTTTTGTCCTCTGATGGAGCACCACGAGGTGACCACCACAGAGTCGCGGGATGGCGGAGTCTCTGCTGTCACGGCCGTCAGAAGTGACACAGCCGGCCAAATCAGCAGCTTGGGACGGCTCAGACTTTTGACTTCGCAGTCTCCAATATTGATTGAACGACGTGCCCTCGAGCTTCGAGGTCTAAGCTGCTTGGCAACAGCAGCTCGTTAGTGCGTCCAAGGGTCCGTGAGAACCATCTGTCGGGAGGCAAGAGATCATAGCATACCTACTGCGTCCAATCCTCTTTTTTCACTCCAGGACGGATCTCAACTTTCCCTTCAAAAACAGAGCAAATATTGAATCACCCTCAACAAGCATTGCAGTTTTGCATATGCACTTAAATATCCTGTCTTGGTTGACACATTCACATGTAAAACAGTTTACCTTTCTTTTTTTCGTAAAGTGAACTTTTAAATACCAGTTTAGTCATTATAACTTGATATGTCTTCAAAAATTACACAATAAATCCAGTCTTCAAGCACTTTGCTGTGAAGTCCTGTACACCTGCTTCTCCTTACAATATTATCCAATCAGCCAATCATGTGTCAGCACTGCAGTGCATAGGATTACGCAGATACTGAACAGGTACTTAATTAATTAATTAATTTTCACCTCAAACATCAGTAATTTCAATGGCTTTAACCGTGGCACGGTTCTTAGTGCCAGACAGGCTGGTTTCAATATTTCTGAAACTGCTGATATCCTGGAATTTTCATGCACAGCGGTCTTTAGAGTTTATACAGAATGATGTGAAAAACAAAACTGATCCCATGAGCAGCAGTCTTGTGGAACGAAAGCTTTTTTGCTGAGAGTAGTTAGAGGGGAATGACCGGACTGGTTTGAGGAGATAGAAAGGTTTTGGTTATTTAAAAAACCACAACCCACAGCTGTAGTGAACAGAAAGGAATCTCAGAGCACACAACACGTTACACTTTGAGGCAGATGGGCTAAATCAGAGGAAAACCAGGTCTGGCTCGACTCCAGTCAGCCCAGAACAGACATGAAACTGTAGTGGACACAGACTCTCCAAAATTGAACGGCTGAAGATTGGAAAATGTAACCTGGTCTGATGCATTTTGAGTTTCGCTGTTACTGTGGGTGATAGTGTCAGAATTTTGCATCAACAGCATGATTCCATGGTCCCAACTTTCATTGTGTTATTTGCTCAGGCCAGTGATAGAGGTGTGATGCTATGGGAAATGTCTTTTTGCAGGCTTCGGGCCTTTTAATACCAAATTTACCAGTAAATGCTTGTTTGAATCCTTCAGCCTGAGCATTGTTGCTGACCGTTTGGACCCCTTTATAGACGCAATCTAACCCTCATCTAACAGCTACTTCCAGCACCATGATCCATGAAACAACATAGAGGCCAACTGTTTTCAGCAAACTATGTGCCCAGAATACTTTAATACTCTGTACTTACCCAGTAACCAGATATCAATCGAGCAGAGCTGTCACAAACATCCAAGAAGGAACCAGGCGCAGATCCACAAAGAGCCATACAGCACCTAATAGTGAAATACACAGCTGCAATAAGCACAAACAAAACTAAAAACAAAGGAAGGCTCAGGGGCTTGAGAATGGTGATTGACAGTCCATGTCAAGCACAGGGTTGCCAGGCTGTCAGAAGAGTAATGAAGGCGAGTCAGAAGCAGGTCCGAGGTACTGGGAAGGCAATCCATAAGTCGAAGGACCCAGTGGCTGTGCCCACTCTTGGACTCCAAGACTGGGAGACCAGGTGCAATCGCTCCTAAGGTAGCCGCTGAATACAGGCAGACAGTTTCTAATAAACTGATCACTAGATTTATTTTATAAATACTGAAGATTGAAGGATCCAGGTTGCTTCACTCGAAACAAGCTTTAAGCACAATGAAGAGGGCAAGGGAGATGAGAAAACAGGAATTGATATACATTCCATGCCAGTTAACAATTAGGAAACAGGAAGGGTGTAAACATGAAATGACACATAGAGGGGAGCGAAAAAAAACAAGACAATAATTGATCAGTGAAAGAAGACAGCACTAGAAACTGATTTGAACAGCTGCATTGCTGGGACACTATCAAAGGAAATAGTCAGGGCAAGATGAGCACCTTTGGGGCGCAGTCGAACTTCAGATTCACAGCATGAACGTGCAGCTGTCATATCTTCGGAAATGATGAAATGCAATCACGTGAACGTTAATCAGAATCTCAAAAAAATATATTCAGCACCTTGTGGAATCCATGCGATAAAGACCTGAGGCTGTTCTCGAAGCAAAATGAGGCCCTTCCCATATTAGTATGGTGTTCCTAATACCGTTTTTTTGTGAGTGGAAGTACTTGCATGCCTTTAGGATGCACATTAAAAGATAGATGGGTAGCAGGAGGGCAGGGTGGTGGTTAGGACTGTTGCCTTGCAAAAAGGGGATTGCGGGTTTGAATCTTAGCTGGCCAGGACCTGCTAAGGACCTGAGTTAGTGTGTTCTCTCTGTGCACGTATGGGTTTTCTCTGAGTTATCTGACTTCCCCCAACCTAAAAGACATGCTTTATAAAAACTTTCCTGCCTAGACCAAAGCTATGGATTTAGAACTGAAGTTGGTCCCCAAGCTTTGCACTGGGGCTGCCAATTACTCCTAAGTATATGAGAGGACAAAGTACCTCAAGCAGTTCGATACAGTCTATCTTTACCGTTCTATGCCTTTTTACAACAACGAGGATAGCCTCTGTGGTCATTGTCGGTCATTTTTCAAAATGTACAAGTTTTAGAGTTTTGGCAAAGATGGGTAACAAAAACACCAGGGGGAAAAATGAACAAGGAAACAATCATTTTCAAAAACAAGCTAATATATTCAGGGGATGGAAAAATTATAACGTAAGAATGCAGGTCTCATGCAAGATTCAAATGGTTGTTGAGACCAAAGCCTACTTTTCTCCACTGTGGAGAGTCTATACACCTCATACTCAAACTGCATTTTTTTAACACTAGATTTCGCACTGCCGCAAAAATACGGAACATAAAGGGCATGCTTGTAAGGGGAAAAAAGGTTTTGATCATGAGAGGAAATATCAAACGGATGATTCCTTTGGCAGAGTTTCTAGACGGCATCGGTGCTCTGTGGAGATCTGTGAGTCAGAAGAGTGACAGGCTTCTATCCGCTGCTTGACAGCCGAGGGAGGAATTCGGGGGAAGCTGCCCGAAGCAGGAGTGAAGCCGCGATATAATTAGGACGAGCTCGAGAGTCATAAATCAGATCTGCCATATTTCACGGCGATAATTGAAGGTCGCCGCTTAATCGCTCTTTGTTTTGTTCGTTCCGCAGGTGCATCCTTCGTCAACAGTGCTCGACTTGAAAAATCGCTTCCATAAAGCATGTGAGTATTGGCTTTCAGCAAACAGTATTTCTCTCTCTTTCCCTCCCCTCTATCCCGCTCCCCCAACCGCGCACAAGCTCACACACACACACACACACACACAGAATCTAGACATTACAGAACACAATAGCGGTGATTGGGCAGGGAGATTCCTTCTTGTCCTGTCTGATAAATGCCCCACAGTTATTATGGGTTATAATTCCCCCAACATGTCGCTGGGCGGGATGTAGCTATGAACGTCAGAAGAGGATGTTGGTGTAGACCACTGTGGTTGTTTTGTTTTTTGGGGGATGAGAGTTTTTAAATGATTATATTAGCTATTTTCTCCTGCCTCTGTTGGGGGAAAAACAGTACAAACAATTTTGATGTAAAATGGTCTAAACTTGGACACACATTCTGGATTTCATCTCCACGCAGCAAAAAAAAGGAAATTCTTTTCTGTCTCACGCTATTGTATTGTCTGGGAACCTATCCTTCAAAGCATGCAGAATGTGTGAACAGTGAACAACTGAAAAGTTATTTTTTTTTAAATGAGTGTTTTTTATTTCAGATATTTTCCTCAATGCTCTGAGGTGCTCTTCCTCAGGTGAATTTTCACTGGCACAAGATGAGAACATGCAAAAACAACGTCTTTGGTGTGGGGATTCACATCATCCACCAGGGGACAGTAACACTCTCTACACATATCATTTGCTGGGGAGGATTTTCAGGTTTAGGCCATGGATATTTGCTCTGTAAAAGCTAAACTTTCTATCTTTCATGAAATTATTTGTGAGATTTATTTAAAGTTTAATGAGAGAGAGAGAGAGAGAGAGAGAATTGTTCATTGCTAATCATTCAATTTCTTTGTTGAATGCCAGGGTATGCATATTATTAGTACGAACTGGGTAGTGGAACCAATTTAGGCTTGGAAACTGAACTTGGGACATATTTAGGAAATTGGAGGCCACTGAAAAACGTGTTAATTAACAGGGATCATTATTTTAACCCATGCTTATGCTTGCTCAGCATTATGGTTGTCATTACTGGGTTTAAATCTGAGGTACATCTCAATTCTCTAAAATCACATTCGCATCTCTCACCTGCATCTTTTCCTTGCGTCCTTGTCTGTCCCACTGGGGATGGATGAGAGATGCAGGGAAACTATACGCGAGGAGATAAGAAACAAGGGGCCCATCTCAATTCGCTTATTTCATATTTCCTCGCTCCTCGATCCTCACTTGAACTGGAAGTTGTCCCGGATTTTCCATCTTAAAGGTCATCTCAGAGCTCTTGTTTCTGCTGCGAGGAGTGAGGAGGGAGCTCTGAGGAGATTTGAGCAAGGATACGTGAGAGCTGCACACATGGAAGACTTTCAGTTGAAAGCCACGACGTCAGTCGATAAAGACAGATAACGGCCGCGAATCTAGCCGTGCACTACGATCAGAAGCCGACGTGGCCTTATGCGGCGCAGCAGACGAAAAGACGTCTCATTCCTCATGGAGACACCTTTCCTCCTCTCTTCTGTCTTTGCACTGTTTCCCTGCATCTCTCCATTCATCCCTGTCAGAGGGATTAACCCTTTGAGTGCTGAATAGATTTTCAAGGAATTAAAAATGTAATTATCCTGAGCTGATGAAAACCTATCATGTGGCAACTTGGTTAAAAAAGCTCCCCGTGCGGGGGCTCTTTTAAACAAGTTGCCACACGATAGGTTTTCAACAGCATCTGACTTTGATATCTTACATCATTGGGCAACTTTCGTTTCGGCTACGGCGCTGAAAGGGTTAAGAGACAAGGAAAGATGAGGGAACCGTGGATACAATTTAAGAGGACCCAGGTGCACCGAGGTCTGTGTTGCCAGAGAAGTGAGACGTTTCCTCGTTTGAAGTGTCTGAGTCTGTTTCCGATGACAGCCCACAGCGAGATCTGCTGCCAGCATCTGTGGTACCCAGCGGTTGTCACCACGTCATGCTTTTTCTGCTGAAAGTCAACCGGCACAGCTGCTCCCATGTATCCTGACTCATGACTCCTCAGAGCTCCCTCCTTGCCCCTCACAGCAGCAATAAGAGCTTTGGGACGGCCTGATAGATGACAAAAAGCGAGGATTAAGGAGCAAGAAAATTTCCCATAAAAAACTGAGATGTACCTCTGGTGAATCCATATGGGTTCCTTTGGATGGAAGGCCAGCATAGTGCCTTTGAGTTTCTTGGGGCTTGTGTAGCACTAATGATTTCACTCTGAGCAATCGTAGAGCTGGCACAAATTAAACCGCATTTTGAAGACAAAGGGCAGAAGAATTTGACGAGTAATGTTTCTATGGAAACCCACAGCTTGTATGGTAGGAACAAGTCAGATGATTTCCCTGTGGACTGTCCGCAGTTAGAGTAAGGGTTCTGCTGGATGAAACGGCAGTATCTTGTTTGGAGGCTGCTGTAGTCTAATTGTCTCCCGGACTGTGTCGCTCAGTGAGGAACACGAGGCCTGTTCTACCAACATTATTAGTATTCTGCCACTGGGTGCCCACTCATTGAAGTAATTCATAAACTTTATTTAAAATGCGGCTATGACTGCCGAGGCGCGGTTTAAAGGAGGGAGCCACGAACCCGGAGACAGCAGTGCAGTGTATATTTCTGCAAAACGAAACTAATGAAACGTGTTCGGGCACTGGAGCCTTTCCGAATAAAGAAGCCTTGAAGCTTAATGACCGGCAAGATAAACACTGCAGATCACCAATGACTGACTTTGAAGGCTAACAGATGTGAGATCCTATTGAAATTGTGTTATAGGAAGGAGAGAGAGAGGGCAGAGGGGGGGAGGAAGATATATATTCTAAAAACTGATCCGTTCAAAGGTTGATATGACAGTGCTGGTTCAGATAAAGATTGATCCAATTCTGTAGTGGTTTTTAAAGCTGTATTTCTGTGGTTACTGGTGATATTTTAACAGTACAGTTGAAATAGAAGTAATTTCAACAGAATGCGAGACTTGTTTTAGCACATTATTTGTGCTGCCCTACCATTCCTGAAGTCCTAGAAACAAACAAATTATACATACTGCAGTGAAAGACCTTGTTGCTGATGTTGACGCCGCAAGAGCACAGCTTAAGCCAGGTTTAACATTCAAAGCCCATCATTGACTGGCTGTCAGGGTGGCCATTCTCCAAGATTTTGGTCACCCATCGCTGTGTGAGCAGCCTTTAGAAATGCCACTGTGTGGATGCTTCCCCGAGGTGAATTACACTTCATAACCTACCAGACCAGCCAACCTTCAGTGAACCCTGAAATAGGCAGCTTTCACTCTCCAGGTAGGTGAGGCAGTATTCCTGTTTTATTCATGTATTTACTTTCGACACCCCACTAAAAAAAAAAAAAGCTATTAATCATTCTCAAGGTGCTGCTCAAGTCAGCCCTGCTCTGGAATTTCATAGGCAATAATATGGGTTCTGTATACCAAGGACTGGATGTGTGTATAATGTACTATGTGTGTATCCAATACATATGCGGAGAAGCACTTGGGTCACCAACTGTAGTCAGCCTGCTGGTGCGAGGCCTGTTATGTTGACTGCCAGTGAGGATAGTGGTGGGAATCGGTAACATGACATGAGTTTTACTGTCTTGGTTCCATTTTTTGACACAATGTCTTTCAAATGAAACAATACAACAAATGTGAGGTTAACGTGGGGGCTGTTGCCTTGTCAGATGACCATGTCGGAACAACAAGTCTTTTCCTGCGCAGTCCGCAACGTCTGTGGACCAGCAAAAGGGATTAATTTGCAGGTCTTTGGCCAAATGCATATTTGCATCATTAGTTTGCGCAGGAATAAAGTAACTACCATTTATTGAAGTGGTGGACTATGTTGTGCATTTGCCTGAGGGCCAAGTAAGCATTGATATTGCCAGGAAAGGACACAATATGACCTGAGGATGAGAACAGAACAAATCAGAGGCGGAGCCAAAATATCAGAGTGGTCAAAAAAAACTTAATTGATACATTATCTGGAAGCACGCAGCCACAAGTGAGCTCAGTATTACAAACAACCTGGTGAACCACAGAAGATCTGCACAGTGAAAGTTGAAGAGCACTCCAAATTATTATAAAGAAACCTTTTTTAAACTGTAAAAAGGATCGATGAAAACCATTGCAGGATGTTGACAGAGATGTGAAAAGACTCTTTAAAGCAAAGCACATACCAGCATGCAGGCGCAGGTTTTACAAGAAGATGCGAACCACTGGTAGGCCTGCAGCACAGTGGCCAGTGAAGAGGCTGTTGTGGAAGGGAAGAAATAAGAATAGATGCAATATGAAGCACTAAAAGCATCTCAGAGACAGGAAAAGATATTGCAGCATTGAACCAACAAAATATAAATACCCTGGTAATAGCATAATCACGGAGCCTCTTATCAAAGGGCAAAATAAATAAATAAACTGGCAGTTTACAAGAATTAAAGTGGGAACTATAACTACCATCGATTTGGTTCAGTAGAGCTTCACTGATGACAATAGTTAACGGTCCTCAATTGAAAATAACATTAGTAATTATTCACTGACTGCGTGCCAAGGCAGTTTAGTAAAACACAAGAAGCCCAAAGTGATAAAAGTAATTAACTATGAACTAATTGATTCTGGTATGGATGCCATACATATTCCACAGCACATTATACTTTATATTGATTTTTTTCACTGCTTTATGCCTTCGTATTACATCCTCAAAAATAAAGCTGCTGTAACCTGCAAGCCAAATCATAACTTTAATTGGGTATAGAAATATATAGTGCTGTGAAATAGCATTTGATCCCTTCTCGATTTCCTCTCTTTCTGCACATTTGTAGCCACTTAAGTGTTTCAAATCATCAAACTAATTTTGATATTAGACAAAGAAAGCCAGACAAAACAGACTAAAAGTGCTGGTTTTTTAAATGATTACTTCATTTATTGAAGAAAAGAGACATCCATCTCTATGAGAAATTTACATCCATCTCTACCTGGCTCTATGTGAAAATGTAATCGCCTTCTCAGTTATTAAATTTACAAATCTAAAGATTTTAATTCGTAGGATAAAACCCCTTGAGATGCAGCATCTCCTTTTCAAGGAGGTATTGCAACATAAATGCAATGTAAAAACACAATAATAAACAATAACAACAACAACAACAGAAAGCACTTAACATAAACAATGGCAGTTCATAATAATAATAATAATAATAATAATAATAGTAATATGTGTGTGTGTGTGTGTGTGTGTGTGAGTGAGTGTGTGTATATATATAGACGTAATACCAACACGAACATCCTCAGTACACGCTATTTATAATTTAATCAATGACTGTGTTCAATTTCATAAGACACACTAGACATACCGAAGCAAAATAACTGTCAGCCCTGTTGAACATAAACATCAATTAAATAGAACCAGTCTGGCAATGCGAAGACTGCAAAAAGCAGTACATGATGCCATGATCTAAAGAAATTTAATAAAACAGATGAAGAACAAAGTTCTTGACTTCTATCAGTCTAGAAAGGGTGATAAAGCAATTTTTAAGGCTCTGGAACTCCAGCAAACCAGAGGGATTGTCATTATCCACAAATGGAGTCAACTTGGATACAGTGGTTAATCTTCCCAGGAGTTGGTGGCCCATCAAAATTCCTCCAAGAGTGCATCAAAAACTCATCCAGGAGGGCACAAAAGAACCCAGACTAACAACTAATGAACTGCAGGCCTCAGTTGCCTCAGCTAAGGTCAGTGTTCTTGGCTCTGCAATGAAAAAGAGACAAGAAGAAAAGAGGCAAAAATGGCATCTATAGGAGAGCTCCTGAGTGAAAACCACTGCTGACCCAAAAGAACACCAAAGCTCATCTCACTTTAGCCGAAAAACATCTTGATGACCCCAAAGACTTTTGGAAAAATATTCTGTGGACTTATGAGTCATAAGTGGAACTTTTTTGAAGACGTGCCCTGTTACATCTGGTGTGGTGATTACTCACAACTCAGCAATAAGAGCACAGCAATGCACCAGACTCATCGCCAATTATTGCAAACATGATTGCAGTTGTTGGATTAATATCAACTATTAATAATAATAATAATAATAATAATATTATTATTATTATTATTATTATTATTATTATTATCTTTATTTATACAGATAAAAAATACATATCAAAACAAGAGATACAGTGGAAAAAAATATACACAAAACATACAAGGCGGCAATCATTTTATGCATGGATGATATTTGTATTGAATGGTTATTAACCTTCAATAAATAAAATTATGTGTCAAGTAAAATGGAACCCAATATTCAATGAAATTAGTTTAATTGGTTGATTTAGTAACAAAAGAGTCTTTTTCCACATAGGGCCAGGAAAGGTTGGATTGCTTTTCAATAAAGTAAATTATTATTTAAAGACTGCATTCAGCTTGATGATCTGAAACATTTAAATTTGATTGAAAGAGGAAATAGGAGAGGAGGCTAATTCTTTTTCACAGCACTGTATAATGTACAGAAAATACAACAAGCCGTGTTTTTAAGGATTCAGCTTAATGCCCAGTTCACTTTGACAGGGGACATCAAATCCTCAGTTTTCCGCCCTCCTTTACTTGGGAGTCAGGTTTAAGGGAAGTCTGGCCAGAAGCACTAGCTGTTCAGAAAATTTTTGGGTTGAATACAAAACCAGGGCTGAGTTGAGATTAAAGGGCCAGATTTGCGGATCCCTGCTCTAGCTGTTGAATGTGGTGTGCTTCGTTTAGGTTGGAGTGAAAACCAACAGGCTAGTAGATCTCCAGGAACACAGTTGGTGACTACTGAGGTACCAAAAAATCAGGGTCGGATTGAAAATCAACTGGGTGGTAGATTTACAGCAAGGGTGGGCAATTCCAGTCCTGGAGGGCCGGTGTGTATGCAGGTTTTTTTTTTTTTTCCTATCAATTACCCTGACTAATTGAGTTAACTGATTGCATACACAAATACAGATTTGTGCAAAGATTGGATCAAAGGAAAATGTTTTATGTAGGGAGACAAGAACAGTCTTTGGTGGTCATTCATGATAATTTAAAGAAATGCCCCTGAAATGTCAGATTTCATAAATGGTTTGGCTAATTTAGATAATCAACTAATTAAAGGCCAGAAGTTGGTGTGAAAACCAGGGACAGATACGGCCCTCGCTGCCCACCCCTGATCTACAGCAACAGGATCGGTGACTTCAGACCAAGTACAAACATTAATTCCTTTTTTCTACACCAACCGCGTGAAATCTCCTCAATAATGCCGGGATCATGGTCAATTTCTGTGTTAGGCACAGAGGAAAGAATTTAAGCAGTGAAAATTAGCGATCACAATGAGCCCCAAAACACACGGCTGAGCTTCTCATTCCTAAATTAAAGTCAGCTGAATTGGGTCTGAAATGAAAGGCCGCAGGAAGGTAGATCTCCTGGAAGAGGGTTGATTATGACTGAGGTTGGACAGGGATTATCAAATCACGGCCTACAAGGTCTCAGACCTGGCTTCTCCCACCCTCAGCATACATGAAATTCAGGAGTCAAGACAGCGTGGCCAATCAGAAGAATTAACTGTTCAGTTAATTTAGTCAATTGCTAGATGGAAAAGAAAACCAGGGCTGGATTTGCATTTTTGGGTCAGATTTGGTGACACCATAATGTAAAACATGTAATTGTACCATAGGGATACCTAAATCTGGTCCTTGAATGTAAATCCTGTCTGTTTTCTTTCCTTCTAGACAAATAAGTGAAGCATTACTGCCATTGATTGGCTAAAGTCTCATCACATGTGACTCCCAGGTAAAGGGAGGGTGGAGAACCAGCAGTCCTCAGCCCCTGTGGACTGTGATTTGGGAAACAGGAGGATATGAGAAGTATTGTTGCTAGTGGAAATTAACTGATGTTTTTGTATCTTTGTATTTTGTCTTTGGCCCAAAGGTCCAGGCTGGTGTCCATCGCGCACAGGACTTCGAGCCAACCCATGTGAGTAAATGCAATACACAGAACTCTCTCAAGGCTGAGAGCAGGGGTCATAAATCATGGTCCTCAAGAGCAGAGAACTGCTCGGCTGCATTTTAATAGTTGTTCAACTTGCTCTCATTCACTTCCCCTCAGCCCGTGGCATTACGTAGCATGTACGTCACACGGAAGCCACTTGGCGAGCAAGGACAGTAGGCGGGGGGTTGAAATGTAACGCACCTGCCCTTGCCTACTAACCCCAATCGACCACGAGATGTAGACTTCTTCTGCGAATAATCGCAATACATCAGCACTTAGTACCTACAGTACTTGCAGTAGCTGCATCAATTATTACATTTCTATTTTGAGAGCTATGTAATGCTTGATTACCTCCGCCAAGGAGGTTATGTTTTCACCCCTGTTTGTTTGTTAACAGAATAACACAAAGTTATGAAGGGATCCTAAAGTTTCTGAGACTTCTATCTCTAATTTTAGCATTTCGAGCACTGTATTTAATTATAAGTTGGCTCTTGATTTCATTATAATGTTACATGCATTTAAGCAAATACATCTTAGTAGGAGAAAATTTTAGGTGCATTGAACATTACTTTCAGGTAAAAGGCTATAATTACAATGAGCCTTACAAGCAAATCTGTGCTGTTTCATGAGCGACATTTGTTTAGAACAGGGGTCACCAGCCCTGCTCCTGGAGTGCTACCACCTTGTTGCTTTCTCCTCCATCTCCTATTCAGCACACCTGATTCAACTAATTACCTCCGCCAAGTAGGTTATGTTTTTGCCTGGGTTTGTTTGTTTGTTTGTTTGTTTGTCTTTCTGTTTGTTTGTTTGTCGGTTGGTTTCCAAAATAACTCAAGCACTTATGGACAAATTTTGATGAAATTTTCAGAGAAGGTGGGTATTAAGTTAAGAAACAGGTGATTAAATTTTGGCATATCTAGGCCAAAGCACTGCTGAGATATACGCCAAAGTTCAAGATTTCAAGTCTTTCCAATGGGCCGGAGTTCCAATCGCCGTGCTTTTGGGTTTAGCTGTCCCCTGGCGGAGGTCTGCGCTCTCTGAGTGCTTTTCTACTTGGCTACTTAATCGCCCAGATTATGATCTTGTTAAGTAGCTAATCAGCTGAATCCTGTAGAAAGCTACAGGATGGCAGCTCTCCAGGAACAGGGTTGGTGACCTCTGGATTAGAATCTTCGAAAGACATAACATTTTACGTTGTGATTTATATACATTAGGAAACGCCTCATAACTTTTGTGATGCAATGTACAATAAGGATATCAAAAATAAACTAGCTGTTCATTCTACCAATTAGTCTCAGCATCTGAGCAAATCCCGCATCACTTGCAACACTTGCAACACAATCCAGAAAGGAGCAGTCAATGGTATCAGACTATTCAAACAGGAGTGTTAGATCAATCACTTTATGTACTGCATGT
Organism: Gymnothorax reevesii; assembly: GCA_029721435.1. Classification (NCBI taxonomy): domain Eukaryota; kingdom Metazoa; phylum Chordata; class Actinopteri; order Anguilliformes; family Muraenidae; genus Gymnothorax; species Gymnothorax reevesii. The sequence continues at coordinate 95,526,591 of CM056579.1, read as the reverse complement.
TGAGAGACGCCATCTTGAATGATTTTGAAAGGCCCCGCTTTTGTTCAAGATCACATGAAAAGGCGCGCACAGGCACTAATGTGGGCACTAGCTATCTTGAGCACACCTCTGATTCTAATGATTAAGGTCTCTACTGAGCCCTATGAATACTTCACTGGATGAATCAAGCGTTGTGAAGCCTGGCTAAAACAAATCACAATCGATGGTGGGGTTTAAATAAAGTGTCATACAGTAGTTGAAACTTAGCAGACGATTGCCATTATTGCTACTCTTCACTGTGATTGAGAATGCCTCTGTATTTAATCAAGCAGGAGAGAAAAACCTAAGAAATTCTGTCGAGGATGATAACAAATCACGACACCATTTTTTCCCCTCATTTGTCAAAGGATGAAACAAAGCTGGAGATTTTGAAGCAGCAAAAAGTGTCTGCTTTGTGCAGTTAAATGGTGCAGCCACCTGCATTTGACAGACAATAAATTTTAAATGCAGGAAAGTGATAAAAGTGTTGGATCTTGGGAAACTGCTCAAAGGTTGCATGAAACTATAAAACCAGTTAAAGTTCAGACCTAAACTGTGAGACATACTTCTGACAACCATTGAGCATTCTTACACAGTCCATTTCAAAGTGATAGTTGACAGCATAAGTATCACTCTCTGATCTGCTGTTTGCATGCTCAAGCCACAAAAGGTGTTGCTTTGTTCCTTTATTCAAAATTCTTTTGCTTTTTAGAGATTTTGGTCTTTTCATCTCTGAATTGCATCAGATATTCTTTGTCATTTCTTTTCCTCTTCGAAGCATTACAGGACTCAGATGCTCCTACTGAACAAAATCTGAAATCACTCCGAAAACATCTCAATGGCTGATTAATTTTTTAGTCTGAACTGGTTTTAAGACTCACAGTGTTCAATTTTAAGTCAATTGTAAAAAATCGATGTGCAGGAGGGACTCTAAAGTTGGTGAAGATGCTTGACTCAACTGTAGGCTCTGCATTACCAGATATCTATCTCAGTTGAAGGGTTCAGTGCAATAATTTGATAAATACCAACCTCATGTTTTATAGCATTGCACGGAATATACTTTCACCATGTACCAATGTTGTGTACTGGTCAGAAATATGCTTATCTCATGATATATTGTTTCTGAATCAATCGATGGGGAAATTTCACAAAAATATATAATCTCTTCATCCCCCTCTTTCATATAAAATATGAAATTAGCATTTATTAAGTAAATTCGTTGGACCCTTCAGTTGTATGGCTATTTGTTGTTGTACACTGGTATTTTTATCCCCTTATGGTATCTTGGGATCTGAAAATGGCATTGATATGCAATTACATAAACAAGCATGTATGGCTCTTATAGTGCTGTGAAAAAGTATTTGCCCCTGCCTGATATCTTCTGACTAATTCTAATATTAAAGAAAGATAACTTGAGTGAACGCAAAATGCTGTTTTTTTAAGATGCTTTTGATGACCCTCAAAACTTTTGGGATAATAGTCTTGTTGACTGATCGGAAGACATGAGTCCTGGTACGTCTGGTGTAAAATTAACATGGCATTTCTCATGAAGAACATCATACTAACAGTCAAACATGGTGGTGGTAGTGTGATGGCCTGGGCCTGCTTTGCTGCTTCAGGTCCAGGCCAACTTACCATAGATGATGCAACTATGAATTCTGTTTTCTACCAGAAAATTCTGATGGAGAATATCAGGCCATCAGATTGTGACCTAAAGCTCAAGTGTGGTTGGGTTTTTCAGCCGGACAATGATCCAATGCACCCAAGCAAACACACTGTCAAATGGCTCAAAAGAAACAATGAGGGTTTTGGAGTGGCTCAACTAATGTCCTGGCATGCATCCGATTGAGATGCTATGTGACATTAAACAGGCTTGAAAACCCTTACAATGTCGCTGAAAACAATTCTGCTATGAGTAGCAGGCCAAAACTCTTCCACAGTGATGTAAAAGACTCATTGCCTGTTATCGCAAGTGTTTAATTGCAATTGATGCCACCAAGGGCAGCATAACCAGTTACAAGGTTTTGGGGGTAAATCATTTTGACACATTGGTGACGTACGTTATAAATTACTCTTTTCCTTCAATAATGTAATGATCATTAAAAGCTACGTTTTTATTTTGTGTTTACCCTCGTCTTTGTCATATATTGAAATTAGCTGGATGAGCTGAAACGTGTGTGTGTGTATATATATGAGACAAATAAGCACAAATAGAATAAACTGGGAAAGGGACACATATTTGTCTTGATTTATTTATGCATTTATTTATTTAGCATGGTGTGATTTCACGTGTCAGACAAATTATACATTATTTCAAATGGATATACTGTATTTTTGAATCATCATCTTGGTCATAACTGTGTGTGAGTAATCAGGTTCCTTTCGCTCAGGACCCCTCTTACCCCAAACTCAGTGCTGAGGCATTAAAATAATCTAGTTTAGAGAAGGATGACCTCTTCCCTGAGTTCACTTCTGCCTGGGGGAAAGTCAGTGAGCATTGTCTTTTCAGTCCATTCTCGGTTTTCAGGGAAAACTGCAAAATGTTGAGGCCATCAGTGAAAGTTTCCTGGTTGCATCAGAAACGAGATAGCAATGCATTTAATGAATAGCAAATCAACTTATCTCAGATCTGCTGGGGACTACGGAAAATCTGATCTGTGACCAGTGTGATTGTGTGGCAGTGGGAGAAATAGTATCTTCAAGAGAAAATTATTGAATATTTTCACATCCAAGGGAAATTTGATTTACACTTCAATTATGCTTTCCGTGAAATGTCAACGCGGCGCACGAAAAGACTAAAATACATTTTCTTTATGCAAGTGAATGGGAAAGATACCCAGGTGCATGCTGGGATGTTTTTTTTCCTTCATTTTACTCCTTTGAAAATTTCTGCAGGAGCACCTAGAAAGGTTCATGTGGGGTCCAGCCTTTAATGACGCTGTGCCGGGACCCTAGCGCTGCTTTTGTGACATCTCACGCGACTCTGTCATTTCCCTCCCCGTTAACATTGCTTCTTCATCCACCTGTCTTCCGTCAATCACCGCGGCTCTTGGTCAGCCCTCAATGAAGCCACAGCTCATATACCGCCGCAAACAGCCGTTCCTCTGAGCGACGGTAGCCGTCGCGCATCAAGACCTCTAAAGCTGGGATGGCCAAGTGTTTATAATGCAACGCTGGCAGATGTTTCTCCCGTCTCCCCAGCTGTCGCGCCCTGACAGTCGGCAATGTTGATGAACGGTGGCTTTCTGGAACTGTGTCCTATGAGGAAACAAGTTCAGGCGAGAGGGAATTATGTCTTGATCTTACGCATCTGTGTAGCAGCTGTGATATCAGGCTTCATCCATAAGGGTTGTATTGAGAACTAATGAGGGTTGTGCTTAAGAGTAGTAGCGGCTCCTACAAAGCCAGTGTGGTTAAATAATCAAATGGAACGTAAAGGAATGCTGTTGACCTTGCTTAGTTAAACATCACTCAGTGTACCAAAGACTGTATTTTATATTTCTCTTTAAATTGCTACCACCATTTGTGGTTCAGAAGAGAAGAATAATGCTGGGTCATAAGTTCAATGGGGATTTCTCATTTCAAGTGTACAACACACGTATATTTCAAATGGAAACATTCAACTTTTCATTTCTAAACGAGCATACCACAGCAGGCATATATCGCTTGATCAAAGCATCAAACGGGATATGTAATCATGCATACAAAGTTTCCCTTTTTCCTGATACTGTTTGTGACTCACTGACAAGCCCTTTAGTCAGTTTTACATTTTTCTATCCGCTATGCTACTTTTCCTTAAATTCTTCTTTGAACAATGCAGAATCAATCTTGATGTGAAAGATATCTCATTAAAAAAAGAAAACACAACTTTAATATTTAGAAACACCGCTTGGAGAGAATGATTTACTCAGGGGGTGCTCGGCAAACAGCTGTTGACGTGAAACTAGTGAATATTTTGTTGAAAAGAACATATCGGGACACATTTCAACTTCAGATTGATTGATGTAAAATCACTCGCAGTTAGCAAAATATACTGAGGAGTTTAAATGGGGTTAAACCGAAAAAAGTTTTTTAAAGAAACTTCGACAGCTTGTTTTGCACAAATCATGCCAAATTTTGATCCTCACTCCAGACTTTGAGATCCCATCGTGTGTGGATATTACATAAGCACACACTTGAGGTTTATATGGCAAAAAGGCCATATTCTTTTCCAGCGAAAATAAAACTAAGATTGTTGCACTCATTGCTGGGGTTTTGTCTGGTTTCTCGATCTGAATGCATTATAAATGATAGCTATTTAAACCCGGGCGAGCACTTCTCCCACTGAATGCAATATGCCAGACCGCCCTTTTGCCCTGGGGTTTGACCTTTTAAATGGGACGGGAAAAAATCCATCCATTTCAATGCTATCTATTTCCTACTTCAGTAGATGGCCACAAACTGCCTGATGCATCGCTGTGCTCATTCAAGCTGTTTGAAAGGCACTTTAGCCCCGTTTAGTGCCCCTATAAATAAAATTGATTTTTTTACATAAATGTTGCATTGGCTGTCATTTACCAATCTGCCATTGGCTCACTGCGGGGACAGCAGAGAGCACACAAGGCCTGTTCTTTTCCTTGCTGTCTTCTACCCAGGATTTGAAAATCTCATGTTATAACGTCAGTTTTTGAAAGTTGTCCCAAATTTTGACAGCTATGATTCCTATGTGGTATACCAGATGGCTGTTAATACTATCAAATTGAGACAGACAGTTTGCCATCAGTTTGATGTTATATAAATGTAAGTATGCATCAAATTAAACAGGCCTTTAATGATTCAGGGAGATCCATAAATATTTAGACGGTGATGCAATTATGGTCTGACCCAGGAGGCTGGCTATGGGATTGTTTGCATTTTGGCAGTATGGTGCATGCTGGGAGTCTGACAGCAGCAGAAAGAATCTTTATCGTTCACCTCACAGATGGGCCGATTCTGCCAGACACTTGTGTCATCGCGACCATTGGTACCTCCTCGCTGGTCTCCGTCTACCCCACGGACTTGGGTCGCCAGGTTGGCTGGACAGCGGTAAGGGTGCCAGTCACTTGAGTTCCCAACTTGACCTCTCTCATGTGGCAAATTCAAGAGACTGCGTTTAACAAGTCACCTAATCAATCGAGATGTACCCACTCACTAAGGTGCATTGGTATAATTCTATTTATATGTGCTTAACATTTGTAGTAATGACACTGTCTAGAGTTGTGGGCCCATTACTCCTCCCTCTCATGAGTACAAAACCAGGCAGCTGTTGCAGCCAGAGGGCATTTCATCATCATCATCGTAATGGATGATTATGACTTTCCTTAACTGAAGTTACCTTAGAAAATCTCTATTTCTCTTAACCCAAGTAATTTAATAGTTTAAATTCTCCTCAATGATGGTGGACCTAGATAAGGGTATTTGTCAGCCACAAGAAAGGGATAAAAGTGGTGAAAAATAAACATCAAGACTGAGCCCAGTGTCACCGAGATCCCGTTTTCTTTCCTTTTGCAGGTATTTGTAAGCCAGTATTTTGGACCTTTGCTCATATACCTGGTGTTTTATTTGCGCTTGTCAAGCGTGTATGACGACACCGCAAACAGCCAGCGACCCCTAGTAGTGCAGTAAGTACCAACAGATCAGCTTCCTCTGATTTGTAATTCATTTCATTCCAGGGGAATAGAGCAAAATCTGATCATGTTCTTACATTTTAATCCGAAAACCCCAGTGTGAGGATTTGTCGAAAGATTAAATATTTCTCCTTGAATTTCTGCAAATTGTTTTTAAGCTAGACACGTCAGGATTTCCGGAAATTTTATGTATTTTGTTTCTGTTCATGGAGAGCAGAAGCAATTCCTGTGAAACAGTGTTTTAACCTAAAAGACTCAGACTTATTCTGTGCTTTGCTGTGTTTATCCCTTAGCCGTTAAAACTACCACTTTGATGGCCACACAGGGACTACAAGGCTGTCAAGACCAAGCTGTTGATGGTCTTCAAAGTTGACCGCTTATGTTTAAAGGCAGGGTTTTTGTCGTGATCGTGTGTGTTGTGCTTTTCTTTCTTTTGGAAAGCCTGGCTTGTTTCTGCCACTCTCTCCACTACATCAAACATCTTCTGGAGACTCTGTTTGTTCACAAGCTGAGTGACGGATACACCCCCCTGCAAAACCTGTTTAAGGTAAAGTCAGAAGAGTTCATTTTTGTTGCAAAGCAGCTACCGCCACTGTAGTGTGAGCTTTGTTTGGCAAAATCCAGGCATTTTCCAAAACAAAATGTGTTACCCATTTGCTCTGAGGCTTACAGCGTTTAAATCATGGGCTGTGACTTATTATGCACTTTCTGTGATGGGCGCGGAGTATTAGACCCAAATGCAGTGGCCAGAATTAAAAGGCTGAGACAACAGAGAAAAGAGAGAGTCAAACGGAATAAAAATGCGAGACTCGCGCTACCAACAGACCTAGAAGTCGTCCGAGGTAGAAAGCAAGCGAGCTCGGAGGGACAAAAAGAAAAGAGAAAATAAAACAGAGTTTCCTTCGCTCACTACCACTTAACCTCAATTATGCAACTAACGTCCCTAACAATTCCCTTTCTAGAGACCTTACCGGCTAAAGCGCAAATGAAACACTGACACTCTAGCTACGGAAGCGAGGCGGAACTAGAGCTTAAATAGAGTCTGGGTGACGCCCCCAATTGATGCCAGCTGGCCAAGGAATCCGATTGGGAGCAAAACGATATCGTCCCAGACGAGAGCAACAAAAAGAGCTCTCAACGCTTCGGAACCACGACATTTTCTGCTGCTCTGAAACCTTTGATTTTTATTTGAAAGTTTAATATCCATGTCATCTTGATCTACTCTATTTTAAGTGTAATAGCAAATAATCGGATGCTTTTACTTTTGTGCATTATCTGAAAACCACAGATAATTCTTAAAATGATCTTCTGGGACCCAATCTAACCCACCCAATCTAGTTAATTGTTGTTAGTCAATCCTCTCATGTTGAATGCTAAACATTTGTGAACATCACCATATGTTCAAACCAGCTTACAAGATGAACAACCATTTCATAATGTTCTTGCTTCAAACTGACTACTCCTATTCCTCACTCTTTTACCTCAAATTGTCAATTGCGGAGTTGGATCTACTCCTTTCTCTCTCTTATTCCTGCCTCAAAATCCCATCATTCATAGCGGTCGTGTTTATACAATGTATACGATGAGCTAGAAAAATTATTTATGGAAATTGTAGTTCAACTGCCAACACTGGTTTTGCAGAACATGGCAGATTTAAAAAAGTAGTCTGTCAATAAAAGTGAATCAAGTGGTTCAGATTATCACCAAAATAACCTAAGAATTCCAATATGCATACAACCAAGCAGGAGTTTTTCTTTCTTCTTTTGAGTTTAGGAATGAACACAAAGCAGAACAAATAAAAGAATGGAAAGTAAAAGACAGATGTTCCTCCGGCGCCTGTGGTGAAAACGAAAAGCCTGTCTTTTCGAGACAGCTGGCTCTTTGCTCTGTTTATCACTCAGCTGCGCTTGTAGATATCGGAGGCTGTGGTTTGGAAGATGACACGGTCATGTTAGTCAGTCTCTCATTTGAGAATGCTAAGCTGCGAGCCTAAAGCTCGACCAGAAACGCTAAGATGAGCTCTTATATGCTCTTATTCAGATACCTTGAGTCACAACCAATCAACTGCCAGTAGTACCCACCTGGATCATCAAGACTCACTGCTGTACTGTTTAAAATTCAGGAAGTTAAGTTACCATTACTCCACTGGGCTTTGATTGTGACTTATTTTTCCTAAAAAATGCAGCATGGTGAAGTATTCTCTTTGGTGATTGCTGAGTTTCCTGAACTGTGCTCAGTTAGTATCACTATTTTTGATTCTGTTAATAAACAATTATAATTACATTTTGGCAAGAGTGGTAGCCTATAGTCCAGAGGCTAAGGGGCAGAATGAAACCCAGTGTTAACACGAGATCTGTGCAGCAGTTGGGCCCTTAAACTACATTGTTCTGGTTTGTCCCTGCTTATTCCAGTCAACTGTAAATCACCTTAGATAAATATATCAGATAAATAACTTCAATATAATGACAAGTTTGGCAATTAGGCAAAGCAATTTCAGAATTTATCCTGTTTTGTTGTGATACTGTAACAGGATTCACCAAAAACTGGTGCAATCCTACCTTTAAAAAAATATGAAGGATAACCGTATGACAAATATTTACTATATGATTGAAAAATAGCATACCAAGCTTGACTGATAAAAATGGGGTCGCTCTGTCACAGAGTGCCTATCGCTTCCATGTGTTTCAAATGTCTACGGCGCAATGTAATTTTTATTCAGTACATGAGTGAGCACTCGTTAATCACTTTCCATCCCTCTCCCTCATTTCCTCGCACCGTATGAAGAGCAGCGGGCTGCCTGTCGCCACCAGCTTCGCGGGAATAAAAGTTCAGGCGGCTTTTTGGGCGAGATGGACGGGCTCTCCGGGAGACTCCTTTGCATAAGCCTAAATCTGATTCCATCCTCGGCAAAATGAGGGACACTGCCGATAATGGCATTCTTGTCGGCAAACCCCCCGTGAATCCCCCAGTGTCCTGTTAAATGTCAAAAGGGCACATTTGCATTTTAAAGCAACATGGAAAATATCACATTCATCCATATTAAGCACCTGGTGTCGCTGAGGCATGCGTCTGTGCCCTGTACTTGAAACAATGATTGCGAAGCAGCTGATGTAAGAAAGGTTTGCATGCATACAGCGCAGGGGGAAATTTTGTGCTCTTTCCCAATTTCTTTTTATCCTTGTTTATTTGTCATATTTAAGTGTTTCTGATTATCCAATGTTTTTATCTAAGACAAAGACAAATACAAATGGAGCTTTGAAATATTCATTGCATTTGCTGAAGGGTTATTCAAAATCTATAACACTCACGTGAAAAAAATAATTTCTTCCCAAACCTAAAGACTGTTTGCGCCACCCTTGTCTGGAAGAACTGCAATCAAATGTTTGTGATAATTGGCAGTCTTTCACTTTTTTGTGGAGGAATTCTGGTCCACTTCTCTTTGCAGAATTGTTTTAATTCAGCCACACTAGAGGGTGTTCGGGCATGAAATTCTATCTCACAGCATCTCAACTGGATTGAATTCAGGAATTTGTCAAGACCACTCCAGCACATTCATTTTGTTTCTTTTTAGCCATTCAGATGGGGACTTGCTTGGCTCATGGTTCTGCTCCATAACCCATCTGCACCAGAGGTGTACTTGGAGTGGTTGACCGTGGCAGAGCCTGTGGTGGCTGCATCCGTGGTGCAGTGGTGGGCGGCCGTAGTGCAAATTTTGTGGATGCAGTGTGTCTGTGGAGTGATTTAGATTTTTTGGCGGATGTGGTTTGGCTGCGGAGTTCAGCCACGCGGAGGCAGCGGAGAAAAGTCCATTTTGGGTGGTTTTTCATCAAAATCTGCTATTTTTATTATTGTGTACTAGTAATGCAACGAGTCACGGACATCCGAAAGATGCAAAAGTAAATATAATGTGGAAACGATAAAGGTGGTGTAACATAATGGATAGGAGACCTGGGCTTATTTTTGAGAGGTTGTGGTTTCACCTCTTTGTTGGCGCCCTGCTATTGTATGCATGGGAAAGATATTTTACCCAAAGCTTTGCAATAGCTTAATATCCAGCTGTGTAAATAGATTGTAATGCTTATAAAACACTGATCAATGTGAGTGTTTCTGCAGTATAATCTTAACATACTCTTTGTGGCTCAATTTGCTCTTAAAAACATAAATACGCGTCCACTTAGTCAGAGGATGGGAGAAGACATCCTATGGCTTCCTGTGGTGAATAACAAAAGGAATTTTTATCATCGGACAAATCCTACATGGAGACCTTTATTCCTCAAGGGTCATAATTGTGGATTTCTATGTGCAGTTCAAGTGGGTTTGCATATGTTTGTGTGCATGTACTGTGGCATTGGACTGGAGTTAGCCATGGGACCACCTAATGAGCAAGACAAACAAACAAACAAAAAAGCAATAATGGGTCTCCCAGAAGGTGGCTGCAAGGCCTTCATTGCAGTCCTTTAAATATAAAATTAACAGGATAACTCAACCAAAATACCACTCTTTGCCTACGGAAACTCATTAAAAATAAACACAAAACTAGAGCCTTTCAATAACACAGTCTGTTCTCCCAGCTCCTCTCTTTTCTCAGGCGCAGGAGGTGGGCCTTTCATAAAAGCCTCTTAATGGGATGATTTATATGGCAATTGGCCACAGCTGTGGTGATTAAAAGTGCTTGCAGCTGTGGCCTAGCCTGTCTTTGGGCTGGGTGCTGCCCTCTGGTGGACAGCGCTCCTCACTGTTCCCTCTCTTCCACAGAGCACATTCATGTGAGGGGAAATGGCTGAATTGAACTGAATTGATCAAGAACCCGTTCCTTAATGCAGGATTGCAGAGCTAGCCGGATGACTGTGACAGTTATTTTTACATCTGGTCATGTTCAAGATTTGCTGGGGAGGGGGGGTGGGAGAAATATATGGGTTTTATTCAGCGCAGTTATCTGGCTAACTGAATTATCCTCTGTGTGTCTGTGTTTGTGTGTGTTCAGCATACAGAATATACTGTATATTACCACTTTTATAAAGGTCAGGCAGTTTTACACGTCATATTCATTCCGCATGATGCTGCAGACTTGATAAATAAGCACAAAAGGACAATTTTTTTTTCTGCTGTAGTGAAAAATAAATGTACTTATCAGCAAGTGTGCAGAATGCTGATATTGGCGACTTGAGAGTAGATTCGTGTAGGTGACAGAAATAAGTGAAGAGATTTTGGGAAATTGCCTCTGCTGTGTATAGAATCCAGAGTTCGGATGAAACAACAATTCTAAAGCCTGAAGCGTCAAGGGCAAAATGGAGGCAACACAACACCATTCCTCACTGAGAGCAACTGAACTTTTAGAGGGATGGAATATGTTCATAATCAGTCCTGTATCGCTTAATCAGGAATAACCTCCCGGAGCGGTCATTTTAAGCTCAGTCACAGCCTGGTATGGCCTAGAATGCTGTGGCTAACTTAATTCAGAAAATGCATATTAATGACCTTTCCTCTGCTGTGCAAATATGAGAAAAACAGTGTGACTGCTATCTTTCCCACAGGGCTGTGCCTTCTATGGTGGATTCAGCGCTTGGCTGGGATATTACATCAACCATCCTCTCTACACCCCCCCATGTGAGTACAGCAACCACCCTCCTCACCTCCAAAAAATTATTTTGGGGTACATTCTGCTTCCCCTCTCTGTAAAGTCTGATATTCTGTCTTTTGTCATTACGGCAGCAGTGGCCACACCGCCCACAGCTGGCGCCATCTTGAGAGCCAATCCAAGACTGAGTAGACATGGCACTGATTCCAACTGTCAAATTTTGACATTCATCTTTTGCTCGTGCCTGACCTAAAATTCAATTACTTCAAATTAGCCTCCAACTAGTGGTGCAACACAAAACATGCACCACCCGAGGGAGATATTTTAGTGCTTTGGGTGTTGAATAACCTGAGGCCCCCCTGACATTCGACCCCAAACACTCATGAGCCCAGTCATGTCATATAATAATGTAGCATATGGTTGGAAGCAGAATGGAAGAATGGAATCCAGACAGAGAATATTTAAGGAAGTAAAAGTGATTTTTGGTTTTTCAGTGACCTTAGCTTTGACTCATTTCGATCCAAAGTTTGCTCAGTTTATTCTTTGTCCCGTACACACTTGTAAATGTGAGCTAACTGTTGCGCTACACGGCTGACAGGCAAACAAATGCCACCAAAAAGAATACCCCAATCCTCCCCCCTCCCCGGGCTGGGTAAATTACTGACTCATTTCCCCAGCAAAAAATTGCGATAGCAAGATTCCAAATTTATCTAATATGTTTGGGAACAGATATAACGAGTCTCCCAAAGATGCCTTCAGCAAGGAAAAAGATGAGACCGTCCATCACAAATGTACATTTTCAGGAATTAACCTGTGGATGTACCACTCATATCTGCCAAGGCCGGGGTCTCAAACTGCTATGTGAAGGAGTCATTACCCTTTGTTTTACAAACTCCCCTTTCGCTGGTTTTGTCTTCACTTCACTGGGTGAAGCTAAGAGCTAGAAAGGAAGGAAGGAAGGAAGTAAATAATAAGCTAATTAGAATGAGCCAGGTTTCAAACAGTATTTTTGTAAGGATTAGAATACTTTTCACCATTTGACTAAGCTTGCCTAGCATAATGGAACATGGAAAACATCCCACATGAGTAGATTCTGCCAATCTGTCCCTCCAAACAGGTTCAAACATACTAGGCAAGAATAATAGAGCACAGAGAAGTGATTGAATTCGAAACGGACTGTATTTGGAACCAGTCCTGATGCTTTGGGCAGGTGTCCTCATCAAAGTGATGAATGAGGTAGAATGTGATGGTTTTGGAAGCCGACACGGGGGACCCCTCAGCACTGCCGAGAGGCTGGGAGCAGGAGGTGCCCCGAGAATAGAGCCTGCTTTTCAAAAAAGATGTGAAATCAGCGGGCTCTCTGACAGGTCTTATCAGCTGCCCACCCAAGTGGGACCCCACCTGGTGAGCAAGATGAAGGGCTGACTCCTGATATAGATGAAGGTTCACTGGCTGGGGCATGCTGGGAAGGCGGGGGGTTTGTTGGGGGGGGGGGGAGAGACAGTAGGGAATTGGAGGGGGGCCGACCTAACTCTAAACGCTCCGTCTACATTTGTCGCTGTTTGCAATCAGTCCCTAAGCTGTCTGCAGATGCTCACAAGTCCCGGCGATTTGTACGCTGTGCATCGCACATCAGTTCATAACCTCCCGCCCGCGTTGTCAAGCTTAACTGTGAGAAATATACTCCAGTTTGTGCACTATGACGGGCTGGCAGGCTGGGATGTATATTTGTCATTGGCTCTGCTACAGGGATTGTGAATTGTAGCATTCAGTGTAAACTAGCGATGGCAGACTTATCTATCTTCCCTCTTCCTGGTTGTATGCTCGGGTTTTTGAAACTTTAATTCTGTCAGGGTCATATATAATATGTGGCAGTAGCCTTGCCTCTGGAATTATGATATGATAAAAGAAATGAGAGAAAACAACACAGGGTTTGTGCATATGCATTGTCAGAAAATGACATTCTGATGTCAAGACTTCAGATACTCTGTGAAGTTTCACTTCAAACTGGTTTGCAATTCAATGAGCAACTTGCCTGGTAGAAAAGCATGAATAAGTGACATTTAAAATTTCTGAATGCATAGGATTCGTATAAGGGAACAGCTCCATAAAATGCCAATTCAATTGTTCATCCTTTTTCATATTCTGTGCGGTGAGAGTATTTTCTCAAGCAAATATTTCTGTTTGTATGTTGCCAAATCAGCCCAGTCGTAATTAAACTGCATAATTATGGACCATTTTTACGAGCATGTGTTCTGGTTCCTGACTACTGCCATTACTACCTGGCTGTTTCATTTACTTTGTAGTTATGCGGTTCATAGTCCTGTCAAGATTTCATAAATGGCTGTATTCTAAATATACTACATTTTAAAAGGATAAGGACAATTAATAAACTTAAAACATGTCGGATTTGGGTTATGAAACCCAACCAGCCTTATAAAAATACCTCTCTGAAAAACAGTTATATGATGAATACAAGGTAGCTCTTAAATAAATCATAAATGTGATAATTACTGTGTGAATATGAAGGGCAAAGAACGCAGAACTTTTTTCAAATTATTATTATTAATTCAGCTGAATGTTAATTGCAGTTTTGCCTGCAATCTGTTAAGAACACAGACCCTTGATGATGACATGATTTTTACTCTATTTTTAGAATCAGGCCTAATGCTTCAGTCCCTGAGCTCCATGTACATAATAATCTGTTATATTTCATTTCTATATATAGATGGCTCGGAAAATTCCTGTACCGGTGGAGCACAATTCTCCGGTGGTGCAATATCCTGCAATCTGTTTTCTTTCATGTAATTCATCATAACCGGCAGTGTGACTGCAAACTCACTGAACTTCAAAGCAGTTTGGCGCTGTCTAACATGTAGTGAAATGAGCTTAGTAATCACCCTGCCTTTCCCGGTACAGACAGGCCATTATTCCTGCAAGACACAACAGCATGAGTACACTTGAACACTTAACATGCTGTAATGAGAAAACTCCCAGGACACTCGTGTCATATTAACCCTTAGAGCGCCAAATGCAGCTGCTTTTGCTCAATGATGTAAGATATCGAAATCAAAGCTGTTGAAAACCTATCATGTGGCAACTAGTTTACAAGAGCTCCCCTGCGGGGTTTTCACCAGCACAAGATAATTAAATATACAGTACTGCGCAAAATTTTTAGGCACATATAATGCACTTCCTTGAGGCAAAGATGCTGCAAAAAGTCATTAAGTTAAAGGTTACTCGCTATTGAAAAATGCAGAATAAAGTGCTGTGAACTGTTAAAAACTAAGTAAAATCAATATTTGGTGTGACTACCCTTTGCCTAAAAAAAATTGGGACACATTGCTGCTGCTTCGTAATTTTATAAGATTATTGGCTGTTTGGTTGTTCTAAGAATAGTGAGGAACATACAATAGTTCTAGCTGTCTCCCCAGGTATTCCCTGCCAGCCTTGATGATGTTGAGATCAGGGCCCTGTCATGGCACGATATATATATATGTCAGTTTTTGTAGTTAACATTCAATGCTTCAAATGTGCTTTTTATTTACAGCACCAATAATATGGAAAAAAACATCCAGCATCAAATTTGATTAAAAAAAAAATCTCGGTTGCCTAAGAGATTTGCACAGTACTGTATATTTTTAAAAATTTACTTCAGGGCTGCACAGGTCACTTTCAATCTGCTTATGTAAACGCTTGTAAAATCACATCTTTTTTTCCTTTCTTTGTTTTAGACTATGCAAACAAACAAATTATTCCATCCCTCATCTGGTTTTTGGTAAGTTGACCCCAATGCCATCATTACTGCAATTACAATCATTGTCCTCTATAATGAAATATATTTTATGCTGTCGCCATTTGTCAACACAAGCAATAATCTGCAACCATATTGGCCATTCTTGCTTTATCCCCCAAAGAAAGTGTGACAAGACACCTGATAATGCTGTATATTCATTGACCTCTGGTCTGAAAATATAACAGTTGCTCAATCCATGAACTTTTCTAATGGATATTGTTGACAACCATTCCTTTTATGGGGTTTAAAAATTCTGCATCGAGGATGGAAGTTAGTAGGACAGGTAGCATCAACTTTCGAGAAATCTTCAAAATTTCAAAACAATCTGCATAAATTTTACAGTCTCCTTTCGTTCAAAAAGAAAAAATCAGTAGACGACACGGTTTGAAATGTCCAAAAAATAATCTCAGGCAAGCTTGGGCGCTGATAAAGATCTTTTGAATACATTAACAGAGTAGGCATGATTCTGTGATAAGAAATTAGGCTCATCCTCTGGCAAATCTAGTTTATAAAATGACTTTTCCATCAGTAGCAAAATAATCATCCTTTTTCATTTCTCATTAAAAACACAGATCTTTTCTGAAAATATTATTATCTCAGTGCAAGTCAAGTAAGTACATGAAAAGAGAAGTAATGAATTCCAAAGAACTAATTTAATTTCAACCAGCAAGGTGACTCTGGCAATACTGAATTAATAAAACCTGCATAATCACTCACTGTGACCGAAAATCACGTTATCGGGCTAAACTTGTAACGGACACCCGTGTTCTTCAGTAAAAAGAGAGGCAGCATGGTTTCTTCTTGAGAAGAGAGAAAAAAAAACAAACTATATCACTGCTGAAAGCTGCAAAAAAAAAAAAAAAGACGTCCGCATGAAAACTTTTTGCCACTGTAACCGTCTCTCTGCGGGAGCTTCTAAATGAACACAAATCAAAGAAAATGCTCACAACAAGGCGAGCTCAAACAGTCATCCACACTTTACTTGAAACAGCCCGACTGGAGCGGATGACCATGGGAGACTTTTATCCTGCGGCAGACCTCTACTCATTATAAAGCTGGCATGATTTAAACTTGTGATCATCGTCATTTTTCTGTTTGTGAGAAATGCACCGAGAGCCCATAATTAGACTGGGGAAGCATCAAATTATAGCACACTGCAGGAGCAGGGATATCACTGTGGGCAACGAGATGGCCAGCAGGAAAGAAAGAAAGAGAGAGAAAGAGTGTGTGTGTGTGTGTGTGTGTGAGTGTGAGAGAGAGAGAGAGAGAGAGAGAGAGAGAGATTATTCAGCTATACATAAAGTGAGGTCTGAAAGTATTAGGACAGGACAAGGGGCTGTAAAACCAACACAATTGACTCCATTTGGATGCAAATACATACAGAAAAATTAGCTTTGTCCCTAGGTTTGCATGTGCTTACATCCATTTGGAGTAATACATGTAGGCATTATAGGCATTTAAACCTGCACGTTTGTCCACATACTTATGGACCTCACTGTGCATACTGGTGTACTCATATAAATACAGTGCAGGGCAACAATGAACTCAATCACAGCTCCTCCTGTGCTCAACATTGAATGTAAATATTTCATATTCTAGGACATTCTTTCTATACTGTGATATGTATTCATTTTTATCATAAATGCAATTCAACGTTCAATGTATATCAATATTACACAAATACAGGTCTGATATTCCAGTGTTTGATACTCTAATAAAGTATTTTGATGATTTGAACAGTAGTTACATGTGCAGGCAGTGAAGTGTCTTGACTGCAAAGAAGTCGGACTGACCTGGATATGAACTGATTGATTGAAAGCATGTAAGGCAGCCGTTAGAACAATTTTATCACCCAAATTTCTCAGATGCTATAAACACGGCAACAAGATCATTACTGTTACTAGGTGGATTCTAAATGACGGGTAAAATGATAATGAAAATCTGAAACCATCATGGCACTCCCATTTGGTTTTACACAGTCAACTGATGCTGGGCACCGAAATTGCTGTGTATAAAATACGCTAGAGACCAAATTTAATCATAATTCTTTAACAACAATTGCAGAAGGAAATCGAGCATGTCTGGAGTTAGAGGTTTCACCACTGCACAGTGTGAGAAATCGTAAAACAAAAAATTGAAATAGGTCCTTAATCATAACAAATTCTCTCGTAATTTTACAAGCCTCATTGTTAAGCAAATGGCCATTAAGAATGAATTGTGTCATCTGCATGCTAACTCTGTAATTCTGCTTTGTGGACTAGGTCCATGCTACTGAGTTTAAAGTTTTTTTCTCCAACAGTTCTGTGAAGCTGGTCATTTCTGCATCAACATTGCATTAGCCCAGCACAATCATATGGGTAAGAAGGGGAAGTACAGTTTCACCATCACTGCAATTAAAGGAACTGTGTCACCATTTCTGCACTCGCTCACAGCTTTGAAGGAAGTAAATCCATTCAACTGATTGATTGATTGATTGTATTGTCTATTGTTTATGGTGTATTTATGTCTAATGCTGTATGTTATGTGTATGTTTGTCTGGACCCCAGGAAGACTAGCTTGTCACCTAGGTGGCAGCTAATGGGGATCCTTTCAATAAATAAATAAATATATAAATAAATAAATAAATAAAATAAAACTGCAAGTCAAAATCTGGAAGGTATTTTTCTTCGTTTGTGAATATTGGCAAAGGCAACAAGCTAACATTCTTGGCATTCCTTGGCTAAAGCTTGAAATAGCGCTTTGAATCCTCAATTTTCCATAGGCAGCTCCTCAATTTAATAAGTATTATGCTGGAGAAAGTAAAGTGTGTAAATACAATGCAAAATGAAGACAGATTGGTGAGAGTGTTATCAGATTATGACTTGCAGTCAAGCAGATTCAATTTCTTGGGATGTAAATACTGAGCAGGAGCAATAATTGTGACACAGCTCCTCTGACTAAAAGTACTGTCTTCTAGGAAACTGCACATTAAGATTTGAGATGCTCATTACTTCTCATTATTCTTATACTATATTTGAGTGTGTTCTTTAAGTATCATTTTTTTTGAAAGAGTGTGCACAAGAATGACCCTTCGGGCGGCAAAAACAACAAGCTTACACTTATTGCAGTGCTCAGGCATTTGATATCAGAAACTGTGGTAAATAATAGTGCTAAAGTAGTGGTAAAACTCTGACGATGAGAACATTTGGCCTTGAGGCAAAGGCACACAGCATGTTAAATATAAGGACAAACCCCAAACCAAGAACACTTCCGAGGAATTTCACAAAGACTTTTTCAGCTACTCTGTAAAAAAAACAATACTAAGCAGTAGCCTTAGCATTTGAAAAGAGCTCACATTTGCCCGACTGCAGCATCACAGCCATATGAGATAAGGGCTTCTGAGTGTTACAATAACCGTAGCCATCTGAGCAATATGTTACATTTTTCAGATATCAAATCAAACAGAAATCAAGCAGGGGTAATGTTGCAGAATGTTGACAACTCTGCACTCAGTTTAAAGCATTTCAGGTCCCGTAACATAGCTGTCTCCTCCTTGGAAAATCTGCTCTTAAATGTTAAGAGCCATTCTGTGAGAATATGGCACTTTTTGAAGAAGTTAAGGAGTTGACCCCCCCTGGAATTGAATGATACTTGGCAGGTAGGTAGATACGGTAGTCTCACAGAAAAAGCCAAATTTTTAGGTTTGTATCTCAAGAAATCTGCCAATGGCGCCACCGGAAAGCCACTGAAGTGGCTCAGTTTTGCTTTTGACCCCACATTTTACATCAATTATTATGACTTAAGGGTACACAGTACCGGATGTGTTCTACTGTTATCATGATCTGTCACACTTCAAGTCTGGATTGACATTAGCATCACATGAGCACCAAGCTGGGTAACTATGTTGTTGAGCCGGAATTATTTGAAAATCACAGTAAAGATTGAAAATGGGAATAGGAATAAAATAATATCCCAGACATATACCAAACTAGAAGGCTTCATTATGTGTTTACTCATTGCAAAACTGTCATTTTCTGTTAATATTCCCTTGGTGTCTTGCTGGGTTCCTGCAATGGATGGCTGGAAAGATGGTCGAAATTGATTTTTGTGCATGTTTGCAGTATATTTTCTCAGTAACCCAGATATGTTCCATGGTGATAAATGCTGTTTGTTGTGCTCTTGGAGCTCTGTTTTCAGGAATATTAAGAATTTCTTTGGTAGTATCTACACTTTCAAGCTAGAGGATAAGCTATCTACACTTTCAAGTTGGAGGATAACTCAAAATGAACCATTTCGTAGCAGATTGTGCCTATGTTTTGGTGGCATTATTTTGTTTACCCAGCAAGACGGAGATCTGAAATTCTCTGGATACATAGTCCTTTGGGGTGCATTACAGCATTAGTAAAATCTCAGTGGTAGTATTTTCAGTGTAGATGATTTTAAAAATCAAAATTTGCCTCCAGGGGGCATTGTAGGCTGAATACAAGTGCTGCCCATCCCCAGCAATGTGCCAAAGAAATTTAGAATTTTGATATTCACAGGTAGTTTTCTCAGAAAGTGAAGAGCTTGGTTTGGAGCTATGCTGGGTACATAGCTTTCTGACTAAATGTGGCGCACTAACTGTTCTACCAACTTAACATTCCATATTCTCAGACATATACCAAAGTTCTATCATTTGAAATATATGAAGTGTATACACAGTTATACATAAAATTTGTTGTCCCTTTGGTATAAAGCTTGTTTGGTTGTGAACTGGTGGTGACTGTGAGCATTGCAAAGGCACAATACATGGGTTATTACTAAGTACAGGTACAGTGCAGTCAGAAACACACAGCACATTATAAAACATGACCATTTTTAAATGCCAAAAAAGAACTAATGTAAACGGCGTAGCACCATAAGTACGTATGCTGACATGCGTCAACAGAACACATACACTTACATGAAATAGTCCATAATTTGAACTCTGAAAAAAAATCTTTGTCACACAACCGTGCACATGAAGACAGAATGTATAGTACAAAAGTTAAAACTGTTTTTTACTTTTCATGTTATCCAAAGCAAAATTATGTCAACACCGCATGTGACTAGCTCTATTCGTCTGTCTGTTTTTTTTTTGGAATTGCATTGTGGGTTGGCGGCGCCTGGTGGTGCGCACCAGAGGTGCCCTTTGGCCTTGGCCTTGAACAGCCATCCATGGCCTTCTTCATTGGATCCGGGTCGATGTTACCAATGGAGCTAGTCGAGCCCGAGGCAAACCCAACTACACTGCATCCTGGGTCTCTACTGGGCTGCTTACAGGCCGTTGATAGTGAGCATGTCTGTCTCTGAATTTAATAGAGGGCTGCAGCCTATATGGCACAATAGTTGCGTCAACACCCATGGCCTGGTACGCACGGAAATGGGAAGTGGGAAGGAAATGGGAAACGAAACCCCACCCTCCCACCCAGCAGGCATCCCGTAGGCTAGACATCATGGGCAGGTGTCAGGAATGAAGGCATGCAAGTTACCATTACAAATGAACTGCCCTTTTCTTGGCAGGCTGCTGCTTGCTTGCTAGGACCTCTGTGCCCTTTCTCAGGATATCCACTCGTTAGATGCGACTGCTGTGCCCTTTTTCATACCCAAGCACCATACCTTAGGGAAATCCTAGAATTAACACTGAAGCCTGCTTTCGAATAGTAATGCAAAAATGCAGAGAATTTGTTATTTTCTGAAACTCTCCAACAATACAAAACTGTACACTGTACTGGCTACTGGGAAAAGTCTTGCATGTTGACACAATGCTACAATCACCACCAATATTCTTTTCCAATATACAACCAACCTAGCTTTATACCAGAGAGATTACAAATTTTATGTTTAACTGTGCACGTTTTTTATATATGTGAAAAGACATAACTTTGGTTTATGTCTGGGAATATGGAATATTAGGTTGGTAAAATATTATGTCTTTAGAGCACCACTTTTGGTTAGATAGCTATCCAACCAAAGGTGCGTTTCCCAAAATCACAGATGCTAATGTACATAGTTGGGCATAGTTAATTGACGGTG
The DNA here is from genome assembly GCA_029721435.1 of Gymnothorax reevesii. Lineage (NCBI taxonomy): Eukaryota > Metazoa > Chordata > Actinopteri > Anguilliformes > Muraenidae > Gymnothorax > Gymnothorax reevesii. Next base: position 95,505,521 of record CM056579.1, on the reverse strand, counting down.
AATGGACAAACTATGTAAGTTGCTAGCTTAGTTAGCAACTACGCTTTTGGGAAACGCGCCCCAGAATTGTACCAAGCTAAACTTTTCATTTTCAGAGAAAACTAGCTGTGTGCATCACAATTCAAAAACAATTTCTTTGGTACTTCGCTGGGGATAGGCAGTACTTGCATCCAGCTTACAGTGCTCCCTGGAGGCGAATTTTTTCTGACTTTTGATTTTTAAAATCATCTACACTGAAAATACTACCATTGAGATTTTACTAATGCTGTAATTTACCTCAAAGGGACTTTGTATCCAAAGAATTTCAGATCTCGATCTTGCTGGGTAAACAAAATAATGCCACCTAAACATTGGCACAATCTGCCATGAAATGGTACATTTCGAGTTTTCCACCAACTTTGGCTCTGTCTAGCTTGAAAGCATAGATAGTAACAAAGAAATGCTTGGTATTCCTGAAAATGGAGTTCCAAAAGCACAGCAAACAGCATTCGCCCTCACAGGACAAATCTGGGTTACAGAGGAAACATACCGCAAACATCAGGGTTTTCCCTGCCTATCTAACGCCAAGGCGGGCCGCCTTGGTCATTTTGGCTGCCGCCTTAGTTGAAAGGGGGCTGAAAGGACGGTTCCGTTTCATCACTGGGATTCATATAACTGCACTATGCAATCTTTGTATCCAAGGCTCTTTGAGTAACACAGCTGTCAACAAAACACATGCCTCACATGCGTCAAATGTCACGAGCGTTTACGTTGCTTGCGTCCATGTCAGTCACTCCAAACGCGCAAAATGAACGAGGCGATATTCCAAACAAAAGGACAACTACAATGTCCATCACACCCGGTAACGCGCAATGGCGTGTCTAGAACTGGGAATTGTGGTACCACAGATGTGTCCCTTTTAGTCCTGGTAAGTTCTCAATCATTTTCTTTTATTGACGTGTTTTCCAATTAGCAGTTGCTACGGGTATGGCAGTTTTTCAATGCATTTCAATGTGGAGAGGTACGGCAGTTCCCATTTCAAGCCCTGCCCTAACCTCACCCTAACCCCTAACCCTTCCCTTAACCTTAATCCTGAATCCTTATCGTAATCCCTTGAAATCGACTGCCGTACCAATAAAAACTGCCGTATCCCTAGACACAAAGTTTCCAATTATCATAATTGGCAAATGAAGACACAGTTTCTTTCCATATGCGATCTAACAGCGATGAAATCATGGGCTAAATTCAGAATCAGTAGGCAGCTGTGGCGAAGCCAGAACTGAGAATTGGGTGCACAAAACATCCATTTAAAACAATTATTAGTTTTTTTTTTTTGATCAACCCACGCAATACCGAGAGTGATAGACGATATTTTATTGGAACGTGGACCATATCAATCAACGCGAAGCATTGGCCTATAAATAAGTAAATAATTTTTCTATACTGAATACTATACTATACTGAAGCCAATGATTTCATCGCTGTTAGATCGCATATGGAGAGAAACCGTGTCTTCAGTTGCCATTTACGATAATTGAAAAATGCGTCAATAAAGGAAAATGACTGAGAACTTGCCAGGACTAACAGGGACGCGTCTGTGCCACCCCAATTCCTTGTTCTAGACACGCCACTGGATAATTTTATTGCTAGTCAAATTATTCTCTGTTTTGTAAACGTCCTATCTGATCGGAGTCGGACTTTGCGTTCAGCGCATGCTCGAGCAGTGTTGCTGGATACATCGAGCGACACAAATGGCCTCCACCCGACCGAAAATACACTTTTGCACGGACAAAGAGATGTTTTATGCTTCGTCAGCCCCAAGAGTTAAATATTCTGAAATTTATAGCTGGGAGGAAAATACGGAACAGCGATTTTGTCGAAATGCCGGCTGAGCCGTTAGCTGCAAGTGGCTCTTTACGGCTAGTTATAAGGGCTACAGCACCACCGAGCGGAGCAGAGTCAGACTTTTTTAATCATTTAGCAGAAAAATACATACAGAAGAGTTAAGCGCAATGACAAAGACTGCACAATCTGCTGTTTTATTGTTTTTGTAAATTACTTTGTCTTGCTTGTTTGAAAAACTACTAGACAAATTTATTTTAAATAAATGTAATTATAATGTTTATTGATCAATTCGTGATTATTCACTTAACGCCCAACAATCCAAAGGTGTATTCATAAACTTTGCACATGCATATCACTCCCCGCCCGTCGCCACCTTGGTCTAAAAAAACCCAGGGAAAACCCTGAACATGCACCAAAAATGAATTTCAACCATCTTTCTGGCTGTCTAATGCACAAACACAGCAAGATACCAAGGTGCTATTCACTGAAAATGATAGTCTCGTTGTGTGTAAACAGATAAAGAAGCATTCTAGTTTGGTATATGTCTGGGATATTATTTTATTCCGATTTTCAATTTTTACTGTTATTTCTAAAATAATTCTGGCTCCAGAACGTAGTAACCCAGCTTGGCCCTGATGCGGTGCTAAAGACTAACTGGACTTGAAGTGTGACAGGTCATGATAAAAGTACAACATATTCCGTACCGTTTACCCTTAAGTCATGATAGTTGATGTAAAATGTGTCAAAAGCAAATCTGAGCCACTAAAGTGGATTCCAGATGGCGCTATCGGCAGGCACAGTGAAATACAGACCTAAAAATGTGGCTTTTTCTGTGAGACACTCATATCTACCTATGTGCCAAATTTCATTCAATTCCAGGGGGGTCAACTGCGCACTGAATGTCAATCTCTCGTGGAATGGCTTTTAACTTAGTTTGGTTAGTTCTGTTTTGGGCATGGTTTAACTCCTTCATTATTTCCAACCTTTCTTCAGGTGTCCTCTGTTTGCTTGTTTTTGCCATGTATGCTGTAGATGGAAATGTATCGATGTGAAATTTGTTCATTTCAGGCGGTTCTTTCTCTGGCAACCTATCTCAAAGCTCTTCCAGAGAGCTGGTGCAGATGATATGGGGCTTGACTGAGGGAGACTGAGGGTGCATGCGCAAAGGAGGGGGGCTGAACCGCATGCGCTCGAGAAGTGATTGATATTGCGTTGGATACTCCTCCTTGCTCTGATTGGTTGATTTTATTTGGGTGCAGTAGATTCTTGCAAATACCATTGGGAGTACCTTGAGAAGCCAAGTATACCTGATTTTTTTTTTTTTTTTTTCACAGATGACCTGTTTTATGTACTACTGTCAGTATAAAGTGACAGTTTCAGCAAATATGAAACAACGTTGTTACCTAATGCAGCTTTAAGTGTCATTCGAGTTGGGGTTAAAGACATTGACAGACTAGGTTGTCTTGATTCATGTCAAAAACAAACTAACCAACGTTAATCTTTCATTAAAATAACACAATTGACCAAATTACACTTAATGATCTCAGTCATAAACATTCATTAGGATTCCTTCATTTTCGTGGCAGGTGTAATGTCAGTTTTAACGCATCCCTTCAAAAAAGTGTTACTGCCTTAACCAACCAGCATTCTGTCGAATACAGGTAAAGGTAAACAGCTCAGGGCGTAATACTTTATCATTCTTCAATTCTATGTAGCAAAAGAAAGCATTCTTTGAATGAAAAGGAAGTTCGCATTAAGGAGAGCTTTAGGTTAGGCATTTGAAACACACAGAAAGCAATAAATGCTCTAAAGAGGCCATTAATTTCTCCAGTGCAACTTGAAAATTTAAAACTACTCTCGGCTGTACGGAGAAAAACACGCCAAAGCATGGCATTTGAAGTTAGGTATTCACTGCTAAAAGAAACCTTTACACTGGTGGCAAGCGATCTGCCTCCAATTCAGAAGATATGAACTGCGAAGTTCAAAGAGCCACAGAACACCTTTGTTAATTCCGTCAAACAATTTCACTGGGGTTATTTAACACCAATGAAATCGTGCCCTGTCAGAGCAACATTTGTATATTCATGAGTGATGAATATTCAAAGGAGCGCTTCATTGGACACTTTGAAATAAGCACATAACCCATGAAATAGGACCCCTGGAAGCCCTGGTATCTTTTCTTTTTTTTTTGGGAACCTGCCGGTGAAAGCTTATATGGCATAAGATTAAACCTTCATTTAAGGAAGAAGAAAACATCACAGTTGATTTCATGCATATGTCCAACAATGGGTCACTTGTCCCACAATGGTTTATGCTGCTATAGGCATACATTACAGTCATGTGAATGCTTGTTCCTTTCTACAGATTTCACTAAGTGCCAATGAATGTTTCATAGCACCGTCTGAATGCTATTCTGTATTAATGTGATTAAGGATGAAATTCTTCATTATGTCATCCTGAATAAGACTTTCTGCTAAGTGACTGTAATGTGATGCATTGACATTCTCTATTTAGTACTTCAAGATCCAGGCAATAACAGAAAACTGCTTCAGTCGCCAATTATTCTTTATTTTTCCCACATAGGAGCACATTATAATACAGTGTCACAGAACAGCCAAGTTCTGTTGCCCGCATGTAAAACAAGGTCTGTGTCGATAAATGGCGAAGTGAGTCAAGGCCAGAACATACCTGACTGGGTTAAATGTACTCAATATTTTTCCATTCCTCCGCTGATGAAATATTTATGTCATTTAATAAACACACATCTCTTGCGACTTATCACCCTCCGCTCTCTCTGATGATGCCGCAAATTTGCCATTGCCCCCGAAGGCAAACCGTTACAGCCGGTATCAGCGAGGTGAAGATGGGGACTGAGCTGTCACACATGAAGCTTCCGTTGCAGTCTCAACAATTTATCACTCATAAGTCCCCAGGACGTTTGGGGTCACAAACTTAAAAACATTCTGAACTGCGTGAACCTTGAATGTTTTTGCAACACAAATCCAGGGACAAACTTGCAGCAAACCTGCGTTATTTTTCCTAAAAATAGAACTCTGCTATTCAAAAGTCTCATTTGCATGTCCTTATTTTCGCACTCCAGATGACAAAAAAAAAAAAAAAACAGGAACTCTGAGTGAAGCTCAATTTGCGCCTATCTGAGTAGTCCTGTGGTAGAAACTTTTTTTGGGAATAATTATATCAAATCTCGACACTTCAACATCTGCCAAGACCCTCCAATACTGCAGCAGTGCCTTCAGAACTCATCATGCAGGTGTTATGACTCATTCCTTGCCATGATCTCATATATGGCTGTCTGAAGCACTTTAATGAAATCGCCTCTCAAAAACTAAGCATGAAAATCTCTCCCCCTTTTACGCCACTTATTCTAAGTGGTTGTATTTTAAGAATTCAAGAAAGATATGGGGATGGAATGGTAGGATGATGGTTAGCACTGTTGCCTCACTACATGAAGGTTGCGTGTCCAAATCTGACCTGGTCTTTTTCCCCATCAGCTCTGTGTTTGTGTGGCTTTTCTCCAGGAACTCCAGTTACCTCCCACAGTCCAAATTTATGCAAGATATGCTAAACAGAGATTCTGAATTGCAAATAGGCGTGAGTGGACAGTGTGTATGCCCTGCAATAGATAGACAAACTGTCTGTTTGAACTGTGTTGTTTCACAAAAGCAAAGATGATCATAGATTTTACCCTATGAAGCTTTTTACATATGTGGAGAATCCAAAAGGCATTTTATCTAAAGATGTTCTCAGAAACGATCATACAAAAGCAGATCCACAAGAGAAATTTAGCTACATGCATCTTAAGACCTGCAGAGCCTTTTTTTGTTGGGCAAGACGTTTTAGTATGACAACAATTACGTCTTAGTATGACAACAATTATAGATATGACTATTATAAATACATGAACAAATAAAGAAATGAAATGAACGAAAAAAACCTGAAATAAAAAACAGTTAATACCAAAATAAATAAATAGAATAAAAGCTATTGCCTGTACATGTATTCAAACAAATAAACCACGCTAGATTTGAGTCTGGTTCTTATTTTGTGCTTACTGTGTGACTCGTCTGAATCTAGACTCTTTCTAGAGCATTGTTCCCTGAATTAATTATATATGTTTTTTCCCACTAAAATTTTAGCCTCGTGCCTGGTGCCCACCCGTAACCCTTTCACTTGGCTCTGCAGGCTGGTTCACTGTCCACAGTACACATATGAGGTAAGGTCTGCGCTCACAAAGCCTTCACTGGATAAAAATAATCACAAATTTGACATACTAAATGTTTTGTGAAATGCATATTTTCATGTCTCAAAACAGTTGACTGGTGCCTTAAAAAAATCGAATAGCCTTGCTCATGAGTCCACCATTAAATACCTGTATTAAAACAATAAATAACTTCCTGCTTAGTTATTATACTTAGAATGGAAACCAAAATCATAATAATTGAAAATAATACCATAATGGTAAAAAAATTGTTAACTGTTACTGTGAATCTTTTTTGTTGTTGTTGTTGTTGTTGTTTTCTTTTTAATTTTTTTTTTTTAGAATTAATGAGCTGCAGGCTTGTTCTGAGTTGGTTTAATCTTATAGACTTCCCTAAAGTCACTCGGAAGACAAAACACGAGGCAAAATCCAATTTAGCCCAAACACAATTATTGCATTGAAAACCATTGAAACTGATATGGCTATATAATCACTTCATCCCCGCAACCAAGTAATTGGTTTATAATAAGACACATTAGATTTCAAAGAAAAAAGTCTTTCCACTTAACACTTACCGTGGAACCTTGTAAACAAGTTAATTACTGTTTAACTCACGTCTGCTGGTGTCACTTCATTTGAACCACATGTCATAAAGGTGACAGTCAATTATGCCTTTAGCATGGCAAGGCACCTGATGGAATAGTTTATTAAGGCACCAGCTTACAACATTAACATTAATTTTATTGCATTAATGTAATGGGTAACTCCTTTAAGGTCCACATGACTGGGTCTGAACTGTATAGTTATTAAGTGTTACTCTCACTTCACAATAAAGTTGGCCTATACATTAATGCACTGACGTTAATTATAGTGTTGCCATTTCATGTATGCTTACTCTCACTGCAGAAGTGATACTGAAATCTGCTCCGTAAAATCCATGCCTGTATTATGACAGTGAAAGGACACGTGAATCGTGAATTGTCATGTGGTGACACAGCCAGTCATCACAACATCTATAATATGACTCATTTATGGCAGTTTAATCAGATTCATGAGGTGTACTTCAAATATTCATGCTCCTAACAACCTCTTGATAGAAGATTATAACTGCAATTTTTACTTCTGGTAAAAAAAAAAAAAAAAAAAAACCTAGCTATGTATGGCCAACAGCATTAGGAATGTTGGGAAAAATCTCATGAAATCAATTATTGAGGGCCCAGTAATGAATTTCTGAACACTAGGTTAATAGGCTTGAATTGCGCCTGAATCCATGAGTGTTTCCTGTGTCTGATGTGCAGATTGGGGTCTGGCTGAGCTTTGCCATCATGACTCAAACAGTCCCTGGTAAGTTAGAAAAAAAAACAACAATAATGCCGTCTTCTTCTTCTGTCTTTTTCTTCTTCCTCCGTTCTTCCTCCTCTTCTTCCACCTCTAAAACTAAACACTCCTCAAATTCTACCTCTTTAAACATGATAAACACGTCTCCCTTTTTTGAACTAGAATTGCTGAAATATTAACGTACATCAAAAGAGATAAAACCTTGCTGCCGCCCTATTCATTAGCGGCGGTCTTTGCGGTGCTGATGTCGGCTCAGCTGGTGCTGCGGGGGCAGAGGAGGCACCGTAAATACCTCCGGCGGCGCTCCAGCGGGGAGGGTGGAGGGAGCTGCGGGAGGACCGCTGTGATCCCTTTCATACTGTAGCAGGCTGAGGCTGAGGCTGGCGGCCGACACGCTGCCCGCAGGACGGAGAATAATGCACGAGCTCGCCCGGCTACAGAGGCCGACCAGCCGCAGCGCTCGCTGAATGCTAATGACGGGGTCTAATAAGGAGGAAAGACCGGGGTTGCTGTGTGTGTGTGTGTGTGTGTGTGTGAGAGAAAGAGAGGCCCTGGTTCCACAGTGGAACTTCTCCTGGCTGGGGCTTATTGAGGTGGTGGTGGTGGGGGGTGGGATGGGGTTGAGTCATATACCTGAGGTGGGGGGTGGGGGTGGGGGTGGGGGAGGGGTGAATCAAATGAGAGGTAAAGTGGCATTAGCTGGGCAGGGACAGGGAACAATTTTCTTTCTGATTATTGTGTGAGAGTCACCGTAATTGTTTTAATTTTCAGTTTCTGTTAAGCTGGATGTGGAACTTATTCATTTTTTATACATTTCCTGACACTAAAGCAGTAGAAATGCGCCCTCATTATCCTCTGCCTGGTTTTTGCATAGAAAATTATTTTCTTTAGTTGCTTTTTTAAAATGAATGGCTGACCCTGGATTTGAAGGCAGGCACGGACGCACACGTGCTAGTACACAAAGAGCCAGATTTCCAAAGACGTTAAGCACATGCAATACCTTTCAGCCCCTCCAACATGAATATCATGACCAATGGTCGTTCATAGCATTTGCTTTTCAGCAATATTTTGTCATGTAATTGGTTTTGCTACTGTTAAAATATTTTGCACTTGCTAAATTACTTGGCTAATCAAACCCACAGAGTATAATGAGGTTTGTGATTATTAATATTATCTATATCATTATCATCAAATTTTGATTCATGAACTATTTGAAAGTGAGGAATGTGTAACTCAATTGATGCTGGTTTTAAAATGGCCCAAACTGCCCAGGCAGTCAGAACGCAAACACAAGATAGGATTTCAAAATTAAACTCAAATTCTTATTACAACATGTGCAAATGTTTAATCATCTGTTGTTGCATGATACAACATTCAGTACAAATAAGATTCATAATTCCTCTCCACAAACAAGTTTCTAAAGCAGAAATATTGGACAGCCTTTCAATTACATCAGAATCACAAAATAAACCAAAACATTTGAAATGCATACACAAAATGAAGCACTGCTTGCATCAGAAAAAGTGCCTAGTGCAAGACATTTAAAAACATAAATGTTTTACAAGGTACATTGGCTGTTTGTGTTTATAAACTGAGGTAAGCATAAAATCCCAGAATGATTACCACTTTTTCTATTCCTCCCAAAATTACAGTTCACATTTAACATAGTATGCAGAACTGATATTTTTAACCTCCACCCGCAGGTATCATCATCACTTGCGCGTACGCTTGTGTATGTGTGTGTGTGTGTGTGTGTGTGTGTGTGTGTGTCCATCTGTGAGTGCGCGCGTGTGTGTGTACGTGTGTTTGTCAGCAGGACCCCTCAAACTATTTGGATTACCTAGGGATTACCAAAATTTTATGGCAAATTGGACTGTACGAATGGGAAGAGGTGATATACATTTCCAGACCAATACAGATTCAGATCCAGATTCTGGAGCTGATCACAAATGCTACTGAATAAAAACCATGGACTGAATATAACAATGGAGGACCTAACATCTTGATCGCCATCTGGTGGCTGGTTGCAGTACAGGTTATAAGCCCACCCACTCCATGTTAGTGGATGGGATATGGACGGGCGATGATTCAAAGCGCAACAAAAGCAATACAGCTCTGCGTCTGCTCCGTGTCTACTCCTTCCGCCTTAACTGCGAGAGAAGTAGTTGCCTACTGATTTATTTCGGGGTTAGAGTGTGATCGTCAAAAAGAGATATAACGTTAACATTACACATAAATTTCTTACTTGATCCCAGTATGACTGAATATAACCCTTTTTTAGAAGTCTGACAAAAATTGACAGTAGGAAGGTCTTAGCTCTGAACATAGCATCCTGTAATGTAAGCAGCAGTGCTACTGCTGAAAAATAAAATCAGCCAGCTAACTAACAAGCTAGCTGGTTAAGCAAAATTCTGCCGCAGGTCATCATAGATAGCAACAGAAATTGATGGCTAAAATCCTTTTCTCTGAGCATAGCTTGATGTACTGCCAGCATATGCTATATTGAAAGCAAAGAGCTTTTTTTCCATCGATTTTTGTTACTAACGAAAGTCACTTATCACCAAATCTTGCTAGCTAGCTAAATAATGTTAGTACATCAAGTTTCAGAGACAGATCACTAAGTAGTTAGAACTAAACTTAAAATGCATGATAGTGGGGAGTCTGTTTACCCATAGACTGTATTTAGCTACTTTATTTTGACGTGCTGGGTTGGGTTTTTTGACATGAGGTTGTATGAAGTACTTAGTCAATGTATTAGCAGCCGAGCTGGCAGATGGCAGTCGGCACGAGTTTGTACAGGCAGATAGAGGCAGCAGACATCATCATAGGAGCGAAGCAACGAAAGTAGAAAATGTGTTTTAGCCTTATAGAACTCAACTTGGCAAAGATCCCAACTAGCAAACCCTTTAACCAGCTTTCAGTCATAGCAGAACCGGCCTTGTCTGATTACAACAAGTGGAGTTTCATGCAAACACATCAGAAGCAACGAGTTAGGTTATGGAAAAAGTTCAGGGGTTATGATTGCGAGTAATTAGGGCTGGGGTATGGACAGGACCTCGAGACCACAGCTGAACCCCACAACCACCGCTGTGCAGCCTCTAGCTCCAAATGTGCAAGACAGCAGCATATGTATTAAGGATATTTTGGCTCCATTTATTCAGTGTCAGGAAGTGGACATGCTTCGCTCATATTTATATACAGTCTGAGGTGTAAAATCCAGGGGTCAGAAAGTAAAAGTCCTGCCAAGTTTTTCTCCTTCTCACAGAATAAGCTGATCACTCATATTGGCTCCATCTCCCGTCAGAAGTAAATCCAGGTGGTTGGAAGTTCTGGGGAGGATTATTACTTTCCAAACCCGGACTTTACACCCCTTTTTACAGTCCATGATCAAAACCTGCTGGTGGAGGTCTGCGTTCTCTGAGTGCCGTCCAGTTTAAGATAATCACTATAAACAATGTTTAATAGTCCTCAGTAAAGAATAATATTTTGGTGTAAACCTTTTCCAACAGAAGAGTCAGTGCCTTCATACTGTGATTAACTTGTTTCAGAATTAAAATGTCTAAACCATTGTTTAAAAAACACTGGCCTACCAAAACTCAATTGAATTATACATTTAACACTCATCTTTTCAAGTCAAGACTAAAAGTTAATTTATTTATGTTTTTACAACACACCACTTCATGTGATGCAAAGTGCCCATTATTGACAGGTAAAAATGGAAGAAGTTTCAAACAATAGTTGTAATGTTGACAGGTTTTAACGCCGTACTTTGAGGCAGAAATGTGTGTTATTTGTCCCTGCGTGAACTAAAGAAATTGGAGTTCTTTGAAAGAATAGAAGGAAAAACTAAAGCTCTAATGAACAGGAGGCTGACCGCAGAGCAGCAATTGCCTGAAGCTCAACATCCACACATCATTTCTTGAGCTTTTTCTCAAGGGATTACATCCAATTCAATAAACCTTACGGGCTTTTAAAAATTATTTTGGCCCGCATATTTGAGAGAAATGGCAGAAAAAAAACTGTTCTTTTCAAATCCTTGTGAGCATCAGCGTTTCTGTAAATCTACTTGTACATGTTAGGCAAATATTTGTCTTACTTTTTTTACTGCTATGTGTAGATCTTTTAACTCTGGTAAGAAATATACATTTGGGCAAAAGCTAAGCATCACCCAATACATAAAACCAGTTCCACTTCACCAAAGGAATAAATTAGTAACATCAACAAACATTTCCCAGTTCTTTGATATAAACGTTTCCTGGCGTACTCGGTTTGAAAAGAATTTGATCCTTTCTTTATGCTTATTTAGCTTTTAAAGAAGGTGTACATTTTCAACACATTTAATTCTGTTAAACATATGGGCCTACTGTCATTTAAAGATGATAAGTAGACCTGCATTTGCCAAAAGAAAAACACAAAAAAAAAATCTGTCCTGTTCCCTGAAGTCCAGGCTTTGACTGGAAGAAACAGAATCAATACATGACAAAGATGAGACATTAGATGAAAAGTTTTCAGAAGCGCCACCCAAGTTGCTAACATTCAGCATGTGCTATTAAGCACAGATCATGCCAAAACCTTTTGAATGTGAAATGCAGGTGGAATGCATGCTAAAACCTTCATGCTAATGTACAAAGCTTTGAATTTGGTAGCGCTTTACTTTTGCCCAGATGTGTGTGAGAACATTTTGTAAGAACATTTTGGTTGTTTTTTTTTTTTTTTTTTGAACAAATTAAAATTTCTCAAAAGAGCTGATACATTAAGCACTCTCTTGGCTCATAACTTCAAAGTTCAGGATTAATATAAAAAATGATAATACATATCTTGCTTGTGTAAAGGTTATTTCAAATTCGGCCCCATCCTGGCTGGACCCAAAAAATTTTCCTCAGTGCCAGAGATGGGCCTTTCCTCCTGAATCGAGCTGCAGGCATTAGATGACCATTTCTAAAATCAAAGTCCTTGTGATTTAAGAACTGCTGGTTTCCCAGCCTCTCTTAACCAGGAAAGGCACCAAGTCAAGTTGGTTTGACCAATAAGTGGCGCTAATTATTCAGCTAATTCCTTTGGAGGAAAGAAAAATCAGGGCTGGATATTATTTTAGGGTCAGATTGATGTATTCCTTGTATCATAGCCTTACTCATCCCGATTTGAAATAACCCTGAGTTTTCAAAAACCCAGGGCAATGAAATAAGCTGTCACACCTGAAATGCTGGAACCATAATTACCTCCTGAGCAGGGCTAGTTTAGGCCAGGAACATTGCTGGCTCTAACCCACTATCACATGACCTGCTGTGAAACTAAAAACATAATCCTAAGGAATTAAGGCGCAAGATCACGTTAACCAAGTCTGAAACCAAAAGATTACCCTGAGAAATTGCAGTTTTAATGCCTGCGTTGCAGCAAAACCTGGTTCTGAAAAGGCCATTAGACCTTCTCCTTGTGGACCGGGTCCCCAAGGGCCTGCATGGGGACCTCATCTGACAGCACATCCACCGGATTCACCAGACCCCTGGAGTCTTCCTCTTCATGCTGGTGTCTTGCAAAACTGACGAAGACCTTTGAACACAGGAAAGATCTTGATGAACAGTCTGATCTCATCAAGAAAGCATGCATGCATGTGCATAATAGGGTCAGTACTGAAGGACAATTAGTGGCGGTCTTTGCGCCAAACCAAAACCAGCCCTTTTCGGATAAGATGGCATGGCCCTGGTGATGACAAACAGCAGGGGAGGAAGCTGCTCTGAACTTAATTTGCAAAAGAAAAAGGGCAGTCCGAACACTAATCGTAAAGTCCCTCTGTCCAAATGCTAGAAGTTCAAGTCAATATTAAAGTCCACAGATGCACCCTGTGAGAGCAAACTTCATTTCCTCACCCATTATGTTTTTTTAAGCGTCCTTCAAATGCTGGATTCCATTTTGAAGTTATGTGAACTTTTGTACCCCCTGTGAACTTCCGCCCATATTTTTTTCTAATTTCTCACTATTTTAAAATGCCCTGAGGACGTTTTTAAGTCAGTCCCTTCGGTCAACTATCCTTTTTTCAGTTTGAAAGCATGTCCTCTGAAATAGGCATAACCAATCGCACAGCTTTTATTCTCTTCGCAGTCAATCATTTGTGCTTCCTTGCCCCTTGGGAGTCTGCCACTTGTGCATTACAAGCAGGCAGGCTGTAAGTCCCAGAGTGACCAGAGGGGGCACTGTTGTACAACAACATAGAGCAGAGCTTTCTCATCCCGTTCCTGAAGACCAGTCTCTGGGCAGGTTTTCACTCCAACCCAAACCAAGCACACCTTGACAGCTAGAGATTTTGTTTAGCTGCTAATTAGAAGAATCATATGAGCAAATTTAGGAATTCAGTGCCAGTGTTCAGAAACAGGGTTTGAGGAACATGGCTGGATGGCCATGATGTTAAGGGAAACCACCTAGCCAAGTTCCCCCTTTAATAGTCCGGAACCAAGCAAAGCCATGCCCCTCTGGAATGAATAGTGCAGCCAATTCTGCAGTTCCTCCTAGTATGCCGGTAATGCAGGGCCAGGAAGTAAGACCATAAGGGAGACACTAGATGCTAAGACAGAGGTGGGCAGCGAGGGCCGTGTCTGGCCCTGGTTTTCAGACCAACATCTGGTCTTTAATTATTTGATTGTCTCAATTAGCCAAACCATTTATGAAATCTGACGTTTCATGCGCATTTCTTTAAATTATCATGAAACTACAAAGACTAGTCTTGTCTCCCTTCATGAAACATTTTCCTTTGATCGAATCATTGCGAAAATCTTTATTTGTGCATGCAATCAATTAACTCAATTAGTCCGGGTAATTGATTGGAATAAAAACCTGCATACACACCGGCCCTCCAGGACCGTGATTGCCCACCCCTGTGCTAAGACATACCAGGACTTTATTTGAACTTGCGTCGTTGAGTAGGGGCAAAACAAATCAGAGAAACATGATCAGGGTAAATTCTTTTAAATGTACATTTTTTATAGCGGACATTTATCGCCCTTAATCTGCTACCTTAAAATGGATACAGACTAAAGATTCAAAAGGTGATTTACCCAATTAACACTAAAAAAAGGACAATTCTGTGGTGTTCAGTGAGTACTCCGGTTATTTACTTGCTTTATTTCGTTACTTTTTTCTTTACATATTTTATCCTACTTTATTTCTCATAAAGACATCAGGGACAAGACAAACTGCGCCTCGCTAGCTTCACGCTGTCTTTATTCGCCCTCGTCCCACATAGACATCGATGTCTTTGGACCCAACTCATGACGTCTACATGAATGCTGCTGATTGTATTTTTTCCACTGCGGCAGTTCAAAAAAAAATGAAGAAAAAGAATGAAAATATCTGAAACAAAGATGAGACTGCGAAAATGTAGCACACTTTCAAAGGAGCCAGGTGTCAGTTCCATCCCATAACTTCACAGAGGAATGAAACCGTAGTGTTCAGAGCTGTCGACTGCTTTCACACTGATAAAACCCAGACCTGCAGCATCAAAAAGTTCTGCACGGAAGTGCACACATTTTCTACGTGACTAGAGCATTCTGAACTTCTGTGTCTGAAAATATGGAGTCTTCATATCGTCATTTCCCATCACACCTGAGTTTCCATTGTCTTCAAGCTCGTGCATGCCTTGTACTTCAAAGAAATCCAGCGGCACCAAGTACACTTCACACAGAATAGCACTATCCAATATATTGTATAAACCACACAGAAAACACTTTCAAGATGAATTTCTCAGTGTTATTCTCTGTGGCATACTCAAACCAAAAGCTGAATTTTACTTATTATCATATCTTGTTGGCATTTTGAATTTTTGTCACTTAAAGTCAAAAGGGAGTCCTGAATTCAGTACATACAGTTGCAATCAATATTACTCAGCCCCCATTGCAAATTAGGTTTAATAGCAAAATTTACGAACATTTAGCTGTTTTTGATAAACAGATTAAACAAGAACATTTTAAATAGCTCAACACAACTAATATTACAAGTGGTTTCTCCAAATGAAACACAAAATGCCATTTTTTATGACTACTGCAGTCTCAAAATGATTCAACCCCCCCAAATAGAGTCCGTCTTAAGAGCATATTGGCAAATCAGGTGTTGTCTAAAGCACACCTAATGCAGCTAATCAAGAGCTTAATTAGTTGCATCATTTTTGCTTGAGATAGAATATATCAAATACTTGCACTAGCTCGGGGTTTGTTGACAGTGACATTTGATTGCATATCAGAAATTTGGCTGTCAAAAGAATTGTCCAACCAGTAGCCTGGCTAATAGCCTGGCATAAACAGGGAAAAAGATACAACAAGATAGCACTGGCACTGAATTTTTGTAAAGATACAAATAGAAGCATAGTTCGCAAGTTGAGAGTTAAAGGAAGAGTGGCTACAGTACCAGGATGTGACAGAAAGACGAAGCTCTCAATGGCTGTCACCAGATTCCAGAGGATAGGTGGTCAAAAACAGTCGGGTGACTGCAGGAGACCCGCAACAAGACTTGGAGGCAGGAGGCACTGAGGTTTCAGTTTGCACAGTGGGTTGCACAATAAACATTGAAGGTCTCTAAGACATACACCACAACTGATCCAAAAACGCAAGCTCCAATATGCTCAAAACCGTAGAAATAAGCCACAGAAGTTTGGGGATATTATTCTGTGGAGTGATGAAACAAAACTGGAATATTTTGGGCTTATGAATCAGTGGTATGTCCACAGGAGGAATAAAGAATCATAGCTGAAAAGTGCACCCTGCCTACAGTGAAGAATTGTGGGGGCTTTTTGATGATCTGCGGCTGCCTTGCTTCCTCTGGCACTGGAAATCTGCAGAGTGTGGAGGGCAAGATGGATTCAGTCAAGTACCAGGATATCCAAGGAGAAAATGTCATGCCGTCTGAATGGAAGTTGATGCTTCGGCATCATTGGACCTTCCAAAAGGACAATGATCCTAAGCATACCTCAACATCAGTGGCGGTTCTAGACCCAGGAATTGGGGGGGCGCAGACACGTCCCTTTATGACAATTAGTCCTGGTTAGTTCTCAATTATTTTCCTTTACTGATGCGTTTTCCAATTATCATATTTGGCAACTGACGACACGGTTTCTCTCCATATGTGATGGAACAGTGATGAAATCATGGGCTTAATTCAGCACAGTAGCAGAACCTGAACTGAGAATTGTGACAAAACATCTTTTTTAAACATTTATTAGCCCTGACCTGTTCTCAGTCATTTTCGTGATTAACAAAAGGTTCACTCCGAGAGCACTTCGCACTTTACAGGTGCTGCTGGTTCTCCCCGATTATGTAAGAAGACAATCATTCATCTGGACGCTTATTTGCTGTATTAAAATCAACGTTATTTAAATTCGCATACCTGCCAACTTTCACGCAAATAGCTTGAACAGCACACTGCCTATTTAACTGCCAAGTGCCACTTTTTTTTTTTTTTTAATCAACCCACGCAATACCGAGAGTGAAAGGCGATATTTCATTGGAACACGGACCTGACCAATCAATGCGAAGCACTGGCCTATTAATAAGTTAATTATTTTTCTGTACTGAATTTAGCCCATGATTTCATCGCTGTTCGATCGCATATGGAGAGAAACCGTGTCTTAACTTGCCAAATACGATAATTGGAAAACGCGTCAGTAAAGGAAAATGATTGAGAACTAGCCAGGACTAATTGTCATAAAGGGACGTGTCTGCGCCCCCCCCCAATTCCCGGGTCTAGAACCGCCACTGCTCAACATCCACTAAGGTTTGGTTTCAGACGAAGTCTGGGAAGATTCTAGAGTGCCCATCACAGGCACCTCACTTGAACCCCATAAAAAATCTCTGGTAGGATTTGAAGAAGGCAGTTGCAGTAGGCAAACCCTAGAATATTAGTTAACTGGAGGCCATTGTCCATAAGGACTGGGCTAAGATTCCTTGGGAATGCTGCCAGAAGCTGTTGTCTGCCTATGTATCACATCTCCAGCAGGTCATAGCAGCAAAAGGGTGCTCATTTAGCATTAAAGCTGCTTCTCATGAAGGTGTTGAATATTTTTGGCATTTTGTGTTGAATTTGGAGAAGCCGCTCGTAAAATTTGTTGCGTCGAGCCATTTAAATTGTTCTTGTTTGATTTGTTCTTTGAAAATAGCTGAAAGTTTGTACATTTTGCCAGTAAACCTAATTTGCAACAGGGGTTGAATAATTTTTATTGCAACTAGATATGTATATTGGTTATATTCTGTCAAAAAGCGATCAGTAAGTCTGACAGAAGTACAACACTCATGACAATGTTTGAGCATTTGTTTTATATTCTTTATATTGAATGTGCATCAAGGTCCACAGTATGTCTTCTCCACCTTCTCCAGAAGGACTCTACACGATATTAGCAGGAGCTATAGTTGTACTAAGCAAGAACCTGGTAAGATACATATAGAAATTCTGCCACAAAAAGCTGAAAATTACATCAGAAACAGCTAAAAAAAAAACTGAGTGCTTTAAATTATATTGCAGCAATTCTCAAACGTGAAGTCAAGTTCCATCCTTTCATCAGTTTGGCAGAAACACTTTTTATTTGCAGGTCAAGATTTGGGCTGCTCAGCGGGACACAGTGCATACATAATTCATTTTCTTCATCTTTTCAGAGGCTTTTTCTGTCTCATAGAAATGGAAAAATACATTTTCTAAAGGACGAGAGGTTGAACAGCGTTAAGCAAAGTTCTGGGACTGATTGTTTTGTGTCCACAAAACCTCCTCTTCCTGCATCGGTTGGCAGATGCTTTGCTCGTAGGAGAACTGTTAAGTGGATAACTGCAGACTCCACAGTTCTCGGGTTTGCGGAGCTAAACAGATAAATAGTTACTAATGTGGTGAAAGAAATCAGAGCTTTCAATGTACCGCATATCAATCCTCCAGGCACTGAAAGAACCTTTTGTATTCCTACGGTGGGTCAGACCACAGCCAGGAAAAACTGTATGCACTGCAGGTTTAATGGATGGTGGATATTGCACATATATGATGTTCAAAGACATTGGTATCCTCTATAGAATGCGATATCAGTGCATTTATTTCTACTGGCCAGAGTCTCGGTCTTTAGCTGCGCATGCTAAGCCAGCCTCCCTTGTAGCATGGATGGTTGTGGTTAAATACTGACAGATGGCGTGTTTCAATCTCAGAGATGAAGTGTTCACAGCCAGCCAATTTGTTTGTTGTACTATTTATGGCATTATTCTTCACTCACTTAGTGTCAAAGTTCCTACTTTTTGTCACTAGTACACAATTTATGTGTTTCCAAAAGGAGACTTTTTAACTCAAACTATGCTGAATGTAACACAAAATGTGCTGCCTCTAACCAGGCAAAGTGATGCAAGAAACATTATCCCGTGTGTTCTTTCAGTGCACCTGTTTTGTAACAGTGCAGACTGTTTACATGACAAAGACCAATATCATTGTAAAGACATGGGGCGAAGGGTGTAAGATTTTCAGGGTTTTTTTTTTGGCATTTTAAGTACCTGGTCCAGCGTGGTTTGTGACACAGAGTAATCTTCAATGGCCAGCCTCTCTTGATGGGTTGTGAACTGGCTGAAGATGGTGGCGAGGGCGCCCTCGCTGGTCGGCAGCTGGTACTGCAAGGTGTTGTGGTGCTTCTCCTTCAGCACACACCCAGGGAATGTGTCCATCATGAAGGTTTCCACAGGAACGAGAGTGGGAGGGGACCCACCCACTCTCACAATCACCGTGTAACCTTCCCCGAACCTGTCAATAAGTAAGTGATGTTGAACCCGAGGAAGATATTCTCATGGTAGAACTGCCAAGAACAGCAGCAGTAGCAGTCACACAGCATGACCAAATGTATACCGACACCATCTCATCTAACTTCTTATTCCAAATTATGGGAATACATATGAAGGAGGTCCCCGCTTTCCTCTTACAACAGCCCCTACTCATCCTGAAAGGCTGCTCGCACTAAATATTAGAATCTCGCTGTGGGGATCTGCTTCCATTCCAGCCAGAAAAGCATGAATGAGGTCAGGCACTAATGTTGGGTGATTAGGTCTGGCTTTTAGACAGCTTTCCAGTTCTTCCCAACAGTGCTTAATGGGGTTAACGTCAGGGCTATTTGCAGGCCAGTCAGGTTCTTCTACACCGATCCCAACAAGCTGTCAAGATCTAATTCTGTGCAGGGGGCAATGCAGTGAGGAGAAAGGATAATATCCAAACTGTTGGTGTGTCCACATACTTTTGGCTATGTAGAATATCAAATAACAATCATGAATAATCATTTGTACAAGCTAATTACTTTACACAGAAACTGTCAATAGCAGAATTAGCAACTTTATGTTACAATGATTGACAATTAGGCAAGATTATTTTTTTTTCCCTGTAACAACTAAACATGTTTTATTCATTTCGAGACTCAAAAAAAATAGCTGTGAACTATATTAACGTTTGGCCAGAGTAAGACAAATCCACCATTAGTTCCCAAAAGGACCCCAAAGGAGACAATAAATACAATGGTGTCCAGTGGATTCATTAGTGAGCAAATTAATCCACAATTGACCCAAAAAGGTACTTACATTTTCTTTGGGTACAAATCAGTGCATCTTAAAAGAAACACAGATATAGAAAGATTACTCAGCCACTCGCTAGGGTTACAATCTCTTTGAACTTGTTGGTTGGGCTAGAACTTCTTTGCCTTTCTGAAAAAATACTCCCCCCCCCCAAAAAAAAAAAAAACCTCACCTTTCACCTGAACACCCTAGAGTAGCACCTGAGTGCTGCTCTACTACTACCTCAAGGCACTTTTTGTACATCTTTTTCTTAAAGTGCTTTCTGAAGGCAGGACGTGTTCACCGAAAGTCACCTGATCCAGGGTCTGGCCCTGACTTCATCGCTAAGGCTACTGCACAAAATCCAGCTACCATCCGGGAGCTGTGGCAAGTGCATCCTGCCCTGTTTTATGTACAGCATATTTGTTCATTAAATATGGATACTCGCAAACGCTTAATTCTTATTCCTGATTAGCATAAGCTATCAACCCCCAGCTGATATGCTAAGCAAACCTGGGAGGGGCAGGCTGACACGAGCTCCGCTGGAGATCACTGAGAGTTTGGCTGCAGAAGGTGCAGCAGATTGCCATGCAACGAGTGACATGATTAAAAAGTATTTCTCTCCATTGAGAAACAAAGCTGGAACATCAATAATCATTAAGAATCACCAGAAGAACATGTCCTTTTGTTTATGGTCATATCAATAAAAAGACAAAAAAAAATAAAAGATATGAAATACTTCCATTCTCAATTACTGCAGTTGAAAAAAAAAGCCGTCCAAGATTCCACAGGCTGGCAATGGTCTATTTGCATATAATTTCCATAACATTGAAAATGTATATGTTTTATGTACCTCACACTTGTGGTACATGAGCTATGGAACTGAGGGTAGGCATTTTCTCATACTGTGTATATTATTCAATGAAAATAAGCAATGTTCCCACAAGCCTACTTATACAATGCAAAATAAAATTATACATTTAAATACAACAAAATGTAGAGTAGGCGAGGTAAAAAGAGACTTGCATTCGGAGACAAACATTGTTCATTGCATTCATATACTCCAGTGAACTACGTAAAACACCATTTCATGTTTAATTCATACTATAACAAGATTACTATTGCGGTATTGAAATTGATTCATTATTATTGCAATAATGACAGTATGGCTGTTAGCCAGCGTTCAATATTATGACAGCCCATTATTTCATTTGATTAGACACCAATTTTGTGTACAGATGTGCATTGTCTCTGAAAATGAAAAGAATTTGCTCACACAAAGGACAGAGCAATTAAACCATACAACCTGGTACACTGAGAACTTGTCATGTAGCCAATTAGCATCACTCCAAACCTCCTAAACCTCGGTTTTCATTTGAATTTACGCTGGCATATTCAAAGTATTTATAGATTCTATAACAGCTCTCTTAAAACAAGAGGCACAAATGCTTGCATGCACGTACACACACACACATGCAGATGCACTCACACACACATATGCACGCGCACGCGCAGCAACTAACAGGCACACAAAGACAAACGCCCGCAGAATCTCTGAGTGCACAGCGACTCATCACAGCATGTCAGGTATCAGATCATCCTGAACTGATGCTAACACTGCTTAGCATACAGAGAAAGGCAGCAGCTATCCATGTAACTTTAACGATAGCGCTAACATTTACACTTTTTTTTAATGCTAAATTATATTCTTTACTACTATGTGCTAAAAGCAGTGCGCATTTTAGGCACTACATGCATAGGCAGGCTGGTAGCAGTGGCAGTGTCTCAGTTGAGGTGAAGGCCTGTAACCTTGAGAGTTATGGGGTTTGACTGGGACACAGTGGGTTGATATATCACGCCTCAATGTTCCCAACATAATATAAATGCTGCTGTTGGGCCTTTAAGCAAGTCCCTCGATCCCAAAATCACTCCAGGGATGATTTGCTCCAGCTCAGTCCAGTCAACTGCCTGCCATTATGTATAAAGGAACCAGCTATATAACTGTAATGTAATTTAACATTCAGTCAAAACTCTGTCTGCTTGGGTTTGCTCAGGAGCTAGAGGATGCTAGAGTGGACCCTGTATGCAAAAGGTCACAGATCACAGGGGTCAGTCATCTGACATACCTCACATGTCAGTTATTCTTGGTCACCACAGCAACCAGTCTCATCACCCTTTCTACCACGGCCACACAGTGGTTATTACATCAACTGCACAGTGGTGCACGCACATCAAATGAATACAGGTGCTAGATAAAACTGCACCAAAAGAATAGAGAGAGAGAAAATATCCGCACACTGTAACTGTTGCTTCCTTAGTGATTTATTCCACAACGTTTCGACCAGAATACCCGACGAAGACCATTCTGGTAGAAACGTTGTGGAATAAATGGCTGCGGGAGCAACTGCTGTGTTCTGGGGTCCTGGCCTTTGGCCAGGACAGCATTTATGGTTTTATCAGTTTCATGTTCAAGATTCCAAGTTTCGTAGTTCATGTTCATAGTTCATGTTCATAGTCACAGTTTTAACAGTTTCTTATATCTGGATCAAGTATTTAATTATTCATGTTTATTGTCCACGTTTTTACTTTTCCATGTTTTTGTTTTCGCCAGGTCTGCCAAGCCACTCCACCGCTTGTCTGCGTTCCGCCCCGTGCCTTCGTTGTTGCACATTTCAGAGCTCTGGTTGGCTTTGGTATTTCCCTCTTCCTTCTGTGCTGTGCTGGATTCGGGGCTCTCTATGCTTAATTGGCAATTAACTGTTTTTAAGTTACTAACATTTACTAACACTCACTGGGTGGTGTAATTCTTAGATAGGCACATTACTAATACTACTAATTTAGACAGGGAGTTTATTGTCATGATTCCTGCTTTGCTATTTCAAGATCTTGCTGTGGTTTTCTGTTCTGAACATTCATGCTGCTTTCAAACTGCATACTTAATTGGTACTTAAGCTGAGCACGCTCATTCTCTTAATGAGCAAGTCTTGTCATCCAATCTTAGTCCATGTCATGATCTTGCCATGCCTCTTGTTTCTCCTCCTCCAGGTGTTGCCCTTCATGTCTTGATTTCTCAGCCTTTATCTGGATGCGGTGGAAGTTGGCTGGCAGACAGAGTCTCAGTTCTGGTTCTATCAAGCGCATGTTCCCAAGTCTCGTTTTCATAGTCATTTTGTATATAGTGTAATGTGAATATAGGCCACTAGATGGCAGTATTTACCTTTTTTTTGTTAAGCTCAGACTGGAGTCATGTTTGGACATGTTTCCAGACATGTCTGGGGCAAGTCTCAGAAAATTAAAAAAAAGAGGTCTAAATGTGGGTGGGGTCTGCAAAAGAGTATATAAGGAAAAGAATTGAGACAGTAAAGTAGTAGGAGAAATTGCAAGAAGATGACCAGACCTGCCATTCTGTTCAAGACCTGTAACGTTTCTTTTGTGGATTTCTTTGCCTGTGTTTGAGCATTTTCATTATCCAGGACATCACCAAGCCACCCCACAAAAAGGGACAGTAATTATTTCTGTTTTTTTCTTATTTATCAATCTTGGTCTTTAGTTGTAGGTTGTTATTAGTCTTTGTCTTTGTTAAAAATTAAATGTGTTTTAGTTGTTAAAACTGTGTTTGTCATCCCTTGCTGTTGCTGTTGTGTTATAAATGTAATAACAAATTGGGGGCTCAAGGTCCGGGATAGACCATTGTGTGAGTAATTTATTGAAAATCTAACATTCCAAATTGTGAAATTGTTTTTGTGAATTTTCCTAGATATATATTGACAACAGCAATGGATGATTTCTTGGCATCACCAACCGTAGGGGTTTTGAAGTCTTTTAAAAAGACAGAACTGCTAGAAATTTGCAGACAGTTGGAGTTGACAGAGGTAAAACCAGCCATGCGAAAAGCAAGACTGGCTAGAGAGATAGTTGAATATTACATTGATGAAAATGTGTTTGCACCAGGAGATCTGGAACAGTTTCCAGTGGAAAATCCAAATATAGAAATGGAACTTAAATTAAAAATGCTAGAGATTGAAAGGGAGGAAAGAGAAAAAGAAAGGGAGGAAAAAGAGAAAGAAAGGGAAGAAAGAGAAAAAGAAAGGGAGGAAAAAGAAAAACAAAGAGAATTTGAGAGGGAAGAAAAAGAAAAACAAAGGCAGTGTGAGTTAGAAAAATTAGCAAGAGAAGAAAAACAAAGAGAATTTGAGTTAGAAAAATTTGCAAGACAGAGAGATTTTGAATTAGAGAAATTCGATAGAGAAGAAAGACTCCAAATGGAGCAACTAAAAATAAAAATTGCAACTGAAAATAAATTTCGGGCTAGCCAGGAGGTAAAACTGGTGCCTCCATTTTCGGAAAAGGATGTTGACAACTATTTCCAGTGTTTTGAAAAGGTAGCAAAGAGTTGCCAGTGGCCAAAGGAACACTGGCCTCTGATGTTGCAAACTGTCCTCAAGGGTAAAGCTCAACAAGCCTATTCGGCTTTGTCTGCAGATGATTCCTCTGATTATGAGATTGTCAAAAAGGTTATTATGAGAGCTTATGAGTTGGTTCCAGAGGCTTACCGACAGAAATTCAGAGGTTTGAAGAAATCTGAAAATCAGACTTATGTGGAATTTGCTAATGAGAAAAAGGTTTGCTTTGAGCGCTGGTGTACTTCTATGGAGGTCAAGGATGATTTCAACTCACTAAAAGAGATGGTGTTAGTTGAAGAATTCAAGAACTGTGTTAAGGATGATGTTAAGACCTACCTTAATGAGAAGCAAGCACTGAACTTGCAATCAGCTGCCAAATTTGCAGATGAATATGTTCTCACTCATAAGTCCAAATTTCAGTCTAGCAGTAACAATAAATGGTCCCAATTTCAGAAAAAGGGTTACGGTGATACCCAAGATTCCTCACCCAAAGACAAAGACAAATCTGGTGATGGTGCTCAGAAATCCAGTAACAGGTCTGATCAAAGTGTGAAAGCTGACAGTGACAAAAGTGGTCTAGTTTGCAGTTATTGCAAGAAATCTGGTCATGTTACAACTAACTGTTGGTTCCTTAAAGCTAAGAAAGAAAAAGAAAAGGATACCAAACCAAATGCCTTTGTGAAAACAAGGTTAGAAACCCCTGTAGTAGATAACCAATCTGCTAAATTGCCTGCTTCTTGTGGGGCTAAAAAGCCTAATACAGCTGACTTTGTGAGGGAGGAATTTCTTCCATTTGTGTCAGAGGGATTTGTGGCTCTGAATGAGCATACTACTCCTGTCCCCATATATATCCTAAGGGATACCGGAGCTTCTCAGTCACTTTTGTTGATGGACTCCTTGGAGTTACGTGATGAGACCGCTTCAGGGGATTTCATACTTGTACAAGGTATTGAAGGGAGGACTGTATCTGTACCCCTGCGCTCTATATTCTTGAAGTCAGATTTAGTTACAGGACAGGTAAAGGTGGGACTTATGTCAAGTCTACCTATAAAGGGTGTTTCTCTGTTGCTAGGCAATGACCTGGCTGGGGGCAAAGTAGTTCCCCCTGTACATCTTACTTCACAGCCGAGCACTGAAAATGGGGATGAGGACCCATCTCTGTATCCTTCTTGCGCAGTGACTCGTGCTATGGCCAAGAAGGCTAAAGAAGATGATGTTGTGGTGCCGTCCAGTACATTGAATAGTCAGGACTCAGGTGGTTCGCCTCATGACTCTGATTGGCCTACTATGGTTTCTCCGTTTGAGGACTTATCAGATACTTTTATCAGTTCTCTATTCAGCCAGCCGGATGGGTCTGGTGATTCTGATGTGTCTGGAGACTTGTCTCTGTCCAGAAAGCGGTTGATTGAGGAGCAAACTAATGATCCTGAAATTGGTGTACTAAAGAGGAGAGCCCTTCCTGAAAAAGAAATAGAGGCAGTTCCAGTTGGGTATTATCTCAAGGATGGTGTGTTGATGCGGAAGTGGCGCCCTCCTGATATCCCTGCCAATGCAGATTGGGCAGTGGTCAGGCAAATTGTTGTTCCGAAGGTCTATAGGAATGAGATCTTAACAATGGCTCATAGTTTACCTTTAGGAGGTCATCTTGGTGTTAACAAGACTGTTGATAAGATCATGAAACACTTCTTTTGGCCTGGGCTTCGGAAAGACGTTTCCAACTTTTGCAAAACCTGTCACACTTGTCAGGTAGTTGGAAAACACCAGTTAGACCCACCTGTAGCTCCATTGCAGCCTATCCCAGCATTTGGGGAGCCATTCTCTAGGGTCATTGTTGATTGCGTTGGTCCATTACCCAAGACTAGATCTGGAAATCAGTACTTGTTGACAATCATGTGTGCATCTACCAGATTCCCCGAAGCCATACCTCTACGTAACATCAAGGCAACTGCAATCTCGAAGGCTTTGATAAAGTTCTTCACGTTGTTTGGCCTTCCCAGGGAAATTCAGTCAGACCAAGGTAGCAATTTCACTTCAGGATTGTTTCAGCAGGTTGTGTATGAACTAGGTGCAAAACAGATTCTTTCTAGTGCCTATCATCCAGAAAGTCAGGGTGCCTTAGAGCGGTTTCATTCCACTCTCAAGACAATGATGAGGACTTATTGTTATGACCATGAGAAAGACTGGGATGAAGGGGTTCATTTGCTGTTGTTTGCAGCTAGAGAAGCAGTGCAGGAGTCTACTGGATTCAGTCCATTTGAGCTAGTGTTTGGTCATGAAGTGAGAAGACCTTTGCTATTATTGAGTGAACAATGGCAAGAGAAAGAGCCGCATATCAGTCTGTTAGACTATGTTAGCAAGTTCAAGGAAAGATTGCGTGCAGCTTGTGACCTTGCCAAAGAGAACTTGAAATCAAGTCAGGGAAAAATGAAAACTTGGTATGATCATAAGGCTAGAAGCCGTGAGTTTAAACCAGGAGAAAAGGTCCTTGTGTTGTTTCCCTTGCAGTCCAATCCATTGCAGGCTAGATTTCATGGTCCTTATAAAATTCTGACAAAACTCAATGATCTCAATTACATTGTGAAGACTCCAGATAGGAGAAAACCAAAACAATTGTGTCATATTAACATGCTAAAGCCTTATCATGACAGAAATGCTTGGGTTGCAGCTGTCACTTCAGATTCTCCAATGGTCGAAACGTGTGAAGATGAGGGGGAGTTTCAAGATGATGAACCAAGAATTAAAGCTGAAGTTCTTTCATGTAAATTGTCAAACACTGAAGTGTTGCAAAATCTTGATGTAAAACTCCAGCACTTAGAACCCTCACAGAGAGATCAGTTTGAAAGGTTGATCAAGAAATATGAGGATTTGTTTCCTGATGTTCCAAAGAGAGTTACTATAGCCTCTCATGATGTAGATGTTGGTGATGCCAAATCAATAAAACAGCATCCATACCGGATGAATCCTGAAAAGAGAAAGATTGCTGAGAAAGAGGTTGAGTACATGTTAAAACATGATATTATCAGACCCTCCAACTCCGATTGGAGTTCACCCTGTGTGCTAGTTCCAAAACCTGATGGAAGTACTAGATTCTGTACAGATTATCGCAAAGTCAATGCTGTAACTAGAACTGATGTGTTTCCAATACCTAGGATTGATGATTGTATTGATAGTGTAGGGCAAGCAAAGTTTCTGACCAAGATTGATTTATTGAAGGGTTATTGGTGTGTGCCTTTAACTGAGAGGGCCAAGAGCATCTCTGCTTTTGCCACACCATCTGGATTGTACCAGTATGAAGTCCTACCCTTTGGCATGAAAAATGCCCCAGCCACGTTCCAAAGGATGATACAGTCTACAATCGCCGGATTGCCACACACGGGTGCATACATCGATGACCTGATCACATGGAGTGACTCCTGGGAAGAACATCTAAAAGATGTAGAGACGTTGTTCCAGCGCCTGACCCAGGCTAACCTGACTGTTAACCTGAGCAAGAGTGACTTTGGTTGTGCTACTGTCACCTATCTTGGCTACGTCATAGGCCAGGGTAAGGTGGCACCCATAAATGCTAAAGTCCAAGCCATCATGGACTTTCCAGTTCCTGACAACAAAAAAGCTTTGCGCCGCTTCCTTGGAATGATCGGGTACTACCGCAAGTTCTGCAAGAACTTTGCTGAGATTGCTCTCAGTCTAACTAACCAACTGAAGAAAGGCGTAAAGTTCACTTGGGATGATGCATGCCAGAGAGCCTTCAATCACCTGAAGTCTCTGCTGTGTCACTTCCCCGTGCTCAAATCTCCTGACTTCAACCAACCGTTCACCATCGCGGTCGATGCTAGCGACCAAGCTTGTGGATCTGTGCTCCTACAGAGAAGTGACTCTGATGACATTGAGCATCCCGTGGCATACTTCTCCAGGAAGTTCAATCGCCACCAAAGGAACTATTCCACAATAGAGAAGGAACTGTTGGCTCTGGTCCTTTCTTTACAACACTTTGAGGTTTATGTTTGTACAGGACAAAAGCCAATGATTGTGTACACTGACCACAATCCGTTAATGTTTTTGAGTGAGATGAAAAACAAGAATCGGAGATTGTTGAATTGGAGTTTGATTTTACAGGAGTTTGACTTGGAAATTAAGCATGTGAAGGGTACAGACAATGTAATTGCTGATTGCTTATCCCGTGTTTGAATGTGTATATATATATCATGTGTTTGAATATTGTATGATATGTATATGTTGACAAGTGTTCACTTAACCATTTTGTATTGAAAAGAAAAATTTTGCCTTTATGAGTCAAAATTTTTCCCTTTTGGAATGGAGGTGTAATGTGAATATAGGCCACTAGATGGCAGTATTTACCTTTTTTTTGTTAAGCTCAGACTGGAGTCATGTTTGGACATGTTTCCAGACATGTCTGGGGCAAGTCTCAGAAAATTAAAAAAAAGAGGTCTAAATGTGGGTGGGGTCTGCAAAAGAGTATATAAGGAAAAGAATTGAGACAGTAAAGTAGTAGGAGAAATTGCAAGAAGATGACCAGACCTGCCATTCTGTTCAAGACCTGTAACGTTTCTTTTGTGGATTTCTTTGCCTGTGTTTGAGCATTTTCTTCATCCAGGACATCACCAAGCCACCCCACCAAAAAGGGACTGTAATAATTTCTGTTTTTTCTTATTTATCAATCTTGGTCTTTAGTTGTAGGTTGTTATTAGTCTTTGTCTTTGTTAAAAATTAAATGTGTTTTAGTTGTTAAAACTGTGTTTGTCATCCCTTGCTGTTGCTGTTGTGTTATAAATGTAATAACAAATTGGGGCCATAACAATAGCCTTCTGTATTAGCATCGTTGTTCTTTTCTGTTTATGAATTTTCTGCTTGGAGTTTCCAGTGGCCTTTTCATCGTTTTTGATCCTTTTGTTTATAGCTCTGTGTAGCTCTCTTTAGTTTGTTTTTTGGCAACCCTTTGGGTGAAGTTTTTTGTTGGGCCTCGTGCCTGGTTTTCTTTATTTTTCCAATAAAGCCTTTTCCCGCCATCCTCGCATTTGGTGTCTAACTGGTCCTGTATCAGCAACAGTTACAGTGTGAGGGTATCTTCTTTCTCTCTATTCTTTTATTACACCAAGTGTGACATCAGCCTGTGCATTTGTGGAGAATGTAACAGAAAGATGTTGTCACAATCCGTTCCCCAAGCAGAATTTAAAGCCCAGTAGAAGTTATGCTATTCAATCTTTGTGTTAAGGAGTTCACTTCCATTAAGATGGCCTCAGTGAAGTCAAGTCATGCAACACCCAAGAGACTGGGAGCAAAATCTGTTTTAATGTTGGCATTAAAAAAAAACAAGTCGACATGGTCTACAACATCCCCCGCCAATCGTGCGCTTCTCATTTTCGAACTCAATCAAGGCCTTAATGGTCTGAAGCTACACACCAAATTTGGTTTCTGTATCTGTAGTAGTTTCTGAGTAAAGCTGTCCCCTTTATCTCGGACGGACGGACGCACGGACGGAGGTCAAACCTATATCCCCCTCCCACTTCGTGTTGGCGGGGGATAATAAAAATCTGGTTTTACAAGCAGCTCAGTGTTGATGTGGATAGATATGCCCATGCATACAGCAGATTAGCAGAAGAAAAACTATCAGCAGAAAGAGTGAACGACCCAATGCTTCAAGTCAAGGCAGGAGAACTGAAAGCTGAGGTGACTGATTTCTAGAAAACAACATTTTCTTTGAAAGACAAAGCTCGTAAGTCACATTTTGGACATCTTGAGAAAAATGGGGAAAACATATCCAACCTCGTCAATAAGGCCATGCTTTTTGGCATTCCTTTGTTGTTTTTTGGAAACCTGCACATTATTTCTATCCAGTTCCAGTGTGTAATGATGCAGAAGAAATAATATTTATTAACTTTAGTCTTTGATCCATTTAAAACAGCTTGAATATAAATCTACTGAAACACATATCAGCTGTGCTGCGCTAAAAACTCAGAATTATATGAAGCAGAGAGTGTATACGGACAAATGTGGAGAGAGAGAAAAGATGAGAAAGATAATGAGAGAGCCATATTCAACCACATATGGTATCAAAAAAAAAACAATAGAAATACATTTTTCATCGGAAAGCTTGTTGATTAAATAAGTAGGGTGCTTGAACTTACAATTGGACACCATGGGATATGAATGTGATTTTAATGCCTTGTGCGTGGGTTTCATGATTGATTTCTGAACTGAATTAAGGTTCATATCTAAGAAAGCAAAAATGTTATTGATTTCATTAGTGCACTAATAATCTAAAGCAGTTTCATTGGAAACTATTTCAAGTACAAAACTACGACTCATTAATGTGGTTTTTATGTTGTCAATATGTAATGATATCCAGAGCACTTTTCAATACTAAACAATACAATCAACCTTTCAACAATGAAACAGAATGTTCAGAGTGTGTGCTGATATTATTATCAGTTATTACAGTACTGAAATAATGCAGCTCATTGCAGACAATAACTTAAGTGCATAAAGTTTCAGTTGAATGTTCGCAAAGCAAAATCTTTCTGAAGAAGTGCCACAAAGATCAAACTTTTACGAAGCACTGGGGAATGTGCCGACGGCTTAGAGCGATCCATTGTACAGCTGACCATTTCAAAGTTCACTCAATAGGCACAATTCAGTGAAACAAGCAGCATGGTGTAATATGGGAGAACAGAAGGCGACGGGGCTGGTTCGCAGCGGCGGCTCGTGAACTGGCAATAGGGGAAGCTCAAACAGTCCCTTAAAATTAATGATTGGTCATGACCAGTTTTCAATCATTCATTTAAATTACCATAACAGAAACTCCGAAAACTCTCTACATTATCCGATGTGGCCGGTTTTAATTTATAACGCATACTGCTTACGACTCTCACGATTTTATTTACTCAGGGGTTGGGGTTGGAAGCAATGCATTTGTTTCATGATTGTTTAAATGAAATAAGATAATTTGAAACGTCTTTATGCAATTCCATTGTTTCAAACTCCTCCATGCACAAGTAGGCCTACTTAAATTCCATGCAATAATCTCTTATACGCGTTGATAGAATAATTGCTGTCTACAGCAGAGGAACGTAAAAATGCCACTTAAACTCATGCCGAATGCGTGAGAGTTGACAGGTATGCGTTATTAATGAAAACTGGCCGCATCAGATAATGTTGAGTTTTCGGAGTTTCTGCTATTGTAATTTAAATGAATGATTGAAAACAGGTCATGAACAATCATTAACTTTAACGGATTGTTTGAGCTTCCCCTGTAGACAATTCACGAGCCGCCACTGGTGGTTCGTAACGGCAGAGCTCGGCAGAAAAAAAACAAAAACTGTTGCCGGGAGAGAAAATTACAGAAAGGTTTCCGAGTGAAATCAGACAGCCTTGTCAGACTGAGAATATGACTCAAATCAATTAGCTAGGATGCCACGAATAACGCCACCGAGCTTTTCGCCTCAGATGGAGAGAATGAATACAAATTGCGCTTCAGGTATCTGCCACCGAGCATATTTTATATTCCTGCTTCGCTGGCCATGTTCTCCCAGCACTTTTTAAAATCACAAGCAGGGGAAAATGAGGAAGTATACTGCCTCTTATTTATGCTTGCGCTGGGGGAGCACTCCGGAAGGCCCCACATGCAATTTAAAACAAATAAATGCTGAACTTTGATGGAGAGTGATGTGGGAAATGAATGGAATGACTCTCTCAGGTCAGACTTTGAAAAGGGCAAACAGAACCTTCTATTTGTCTCTGGGTGAGAATGAGTGGGGGGTTGGGGCTACTTTGAAGCTTCCAGTGCTGAATTCTGTCAGCCAGCCCAAGATTATGGTCCTGCATCTTTGATCTGGGGATATTTTACAGAGTAAGATTGCTCAGATGGATAACTGTATCTCACAGAGTAGGATTACTCCGATAGCTGGATAACTGTATTTCACAGAGCAGGATTCCTTAGTTACCTTGGAAACTGTATTTCACAGAATAGGGTTACTCAGTTAGCTGGATAACTGTATTTCACGGAGTAGGACTACTCATTTAGCTGGATAACTGTATGTCATAGAGTAGGATTACTGAGGTAGCTGGATAAATGCGCTGTCTAAATCAGTGAACTTCACTTTTTTTCTTTTAATTCAGGATTTCTAATCCCACCCAAATCTAGAATGTCCAATCAGTGAACAACACATGAGCATATTTGAGTGGCTCAGAACAAAAGCCTACCAACTGACATTTTCCCTGAAATAAGTTTGCATTCTCATACCATACAAAATTGGCAGAATTTTATTGTGTTACAGTCAACTAACTGAACTTGTTCCTAATGGAACCGTCAGAGGGCTTGTAATGGTCTTTCCCTCTTGATCGACGAATAGGTGTTCTGCGCAAGAGGCTACTATCTGCAAAATCCAACATGGCAGCGCCCAGGCAACTGAGCTTCCAAATGGTAGACAGTATTCTTGGTGAAGATATGGACAGTGACTTAGATGATGATGGCCATGACCATGACTATGAACCTGACAACGGTGCATATGACTGTGGTTAGCTGCAATACAATTTTGATGCTTTTACCCATCTATCAAGGTAGGCTGATGATAGATGCAAGGTGGGTGGGTGCGTAAGCGGGTAGGTACTAATGGGCACAACCACAGCCGCGGGGGTAACTGCCTGTGGGGATAAATGACCGGGGGGTAAACTTCATTTCAGTTAGTAATCATTAGATAGCAATGTCGTTGTGCAACAGGCTACTAACTAACAATTTAGGCCCTCGAATCTTTATTTCGGGGATAAATGACCTCCTTATTTTCACACAATTTTCTGGAGTCATTCCGGTTACTGTTCAAACAAAACTTCAAATCTTACTTTCTCAGAACTAGGAAAAAGTCAGATAGTAGACTTTTTCTCTCAGCCACTCATTTGCACTGCCATCTTTGGAGAGCATGAACAGTGCTGGGTTCTCCTCTTAAGCACACTTGCTTCGTCAAACCTCACCTGCTCAGAGTGAGAGACCTTTTCAGTTCCAAAGAACTAATGCAATTTTGATGATTTGATGCATCTATGATAGTGCACGGGTTGTCATTTTAGGCACCATGCGCATGTTCGTTAATTCAATTGCTCATGCAATCACCGAACCACGCCACTTTCTTTTCAATATCTGAATGCTGACACGTTACCACTGCAATGCTGCAAGTAATTGTGCTTTGCAAGTGCGTACCTAGATTTATGAAACTTTGCAACGCACCATTATGGTGAGTGATAGAAAGTTAAAATGCCCTTATAAAGCAATCCTTTGCATTAGTTTAATGCACTGTGACATATTACTGTCTTCACGCGAACTCTTAAATACAGAATGAATTCTGGGCTTGGGAAAGTTCATTCACTTAAACTGCCATCTCCTTACTCTTGAATGATGTCATTCAGCATAATCCATTATATTTCATGACAGACTTATGGGACTATGAGCTTTTATTGCTCACCTCCTCATTTCAGTTTACTTAACACCCGGAGCTGGCCACAGCCGGCTCGCCCAGTAAAATACGATTTACTGAGACGCACTTCGCCCAGTTCAATAAATAACTAGATAACTGAGTCAGAGCTCACTGGAAAGGAATGCATGTCCTCTTATTAAAAACGAGATCCAAATAATCAAAAACTTTTGTATGCCAGATCCAATTTTCTGGCTTTATTAAAATGCCTCCCTGGTTTGACGATCTGCATTCACCGCAATGCAGGCTTGATCCTGTGCTTGGTTCTCAGATGAAGACCTTGGATTTCAGTGCACAAAGACAGCAAGCTACAGTTCTGCAGTTGACAGCACCAGGAAAGCATTGTGCCAGGAGACCCACGATGACAGAGATGAAAAAAGACTAGAAATATAGAGGGAAGAAACAAAATGCTCACTAATTATGGATGGAGAATCGTCTCTCGTATCTTATTTCCCACCTAATCCACTCAGCAAAAACAAAATCGTACCAACCATTTTAATCTTGTATTTAGACTTAAAAGCTTATTTCTATAACCTGCCACTGATTGGAAGTAATTTTGACTCATTTCTAGATTTGTCCGTGGAGTAAGTGATATGATCTTACCCCATGCATAAATCTGTGGCAGAATTTCTATATCTAAAAAAAAAAAGGTAAAATAAGTGTTTACTGTAAGTGTAAATACAATATTAAAATGCTTGGCCAGATTTCTATTTGCAGTACACTACATGTATTTTTCCCTAATGATGACTGCTTTCTTCATTTAACATTGATACGAAAGAATGCAATTCAAGCTGGATTGGCAGCTGCTAT
Organism: Gymnothorax reevesii; assembly: GCA_029721435.1. Lineage (NCBI taxonomy): Eukaryota > Metazoa > Chordata > Actinopteri > Anguilliformes > Muraenidae > Gymnothorax > Gymnothorax reevesii. The sequence continues at coordinate 95,470,912 of CM056579.1, read as the reverse complement.
ATGCTAAAAAGGTTACCCTCTGGTCACCTTTGGCTCCAAATGTTTTGTGTCGACATGAATGGCGGATCGACTTAATAAATAGTATTCAAGTCACTTGTTGCACAGCCTACATCAACAAAGCCCGCCCGTGCCTCAAAGAGATAAGAGGGCCTTGGCAAGTCAAAAGTTATAAATGTAGCTTTGAAAAAAATTATCCCGCATCTGAAATTTGAGTGTGAATTATAATGTTGCTACTGAAATGTGTTGAATGCTGAGTGTATGATGCGGATGAAAAGCATGTTTAACACTGCGGTCGGCTGCTCTCAGTCAAGTTGCCCGTAAAGTCTTAGCTTAGCTGCATCCATTGATTGTTTTGCTTCTTGTTTTGTTTTTCTTCTTCATCTTTACTTGTTTCTGCCACAGCAGTTCCCAGTTTATTGTCACATTATTTTTCAAAGAAGGAATTTTTGTTTTAATGAGCTTGGGTTTCCAGATTTCCCTCCTCACCCAGCAAGTCTTCAGTCTACCCCTCATCAGAAGTCGAAACAGGCCATACCGGGAAAAAAAAGGTTTATATTTTTAAATATGACCCCATGATACATTGGCGGTTATAGCAGAATCAAGTGTTGACATGGACCCACGACATGATCTTCAAAAACCCATACTGATCCATGGAAAACCTCGGAATTAGACAAACACTTTGGTCCAGTTTCATAGACGCAGATTCATATTACTTTTGGAGTAGTTTGGGCTTTGTAAGGAGAACTCAAAATAGTATTTAGTGTAGAACTAGGCTTGATCTGGGTTAGAGAAATTAACTCCTATTGTGCCAGAGCAGGTCCACACTGTGAGATGAGCGCTCAGTATAATGACAGAGAGGGCAAACGAGAAATTTCGATATAAACTCTTTTACGCACCTGCACTGCATTATGGGTCAGAGCCTACAGAAAACTTTTTCAGCACTGCTCGCAAATGCCTTAGTCTCAGCTGGTGAGCAGAATGAAATTCCATTTCCCAGACCTTGACCCATAAATCCCAGCATGGCAAACACACCGTGCAGTTTACTGCATGCTGTCAGACCTGTTTGCATAATTGAGCATTTGAATTAGATCCTTGTTTCTCGGTAAATATGGTGAGATTGAATTCAAATAATTCAAGATAATTATGATAGAAGGCATGGTCCGCTGCTCAGAGTCCCTGAGCTGTCGTCGGAACGGTGAGTTTTGTTTTCAGAGAAAATAAAGGAAAGGGGGAAGGTTTTGCGGCTCTACCTTCATTGCATTTCCATTCATTGTAAAATACTCAGAAGTCCCTCAATATTAAAGGAAAACATGCTAAATTATGAATAATTGTTAGCGTTGTGATAATATAGAGGGCTCCTAGCCTGACTCTTTTCTGGTGCATTATTTTGAGACGAGGCCAATAACTGAGATTCTTCCGAGACCCCGCGGCCTGGCATCAAATCCAATCCCACTTTTATTCTGACAGGTGGATGCAGGACTGACTGTTGTGCTGTCTGGGTTGGAGCTGTTTTAGTTCAGCTCAGCTCTGCACTGTCTCCAGTCAACTGACTCGCATCAATCTGACTGTAAACTGCACATGACACACTAACCAGCCACACAAATTTGTTACATTTTCCAGCGAGTAAATTAAAATCCTGCTGGTTTGGGAAGTCTTGGACAGAAAAGACTAGGAGAAGCAAACAACAAGGACAGCCTATCGGTGGGACCAAAAATAAGTCGTTGACAATGCTCGACAGTTATTTGAAACTATTGCAATAACTGCTTTTTATCATAAATTGAAGTTATTTTTGTCTGAATTTAAGATTTAGATCATTTTGTTATATTTTATTATTACTTTTAAAATAAATCTCTGATTGCTTCAAAATAAAATAGCAGTGGGTGTGTCTTAAACTTTGACTGGCACACTGCTCCAAACCATTGGCTACACTGCGCAGCCAGGCCACAGCACAAATAAAGAACAACATGGTTACACGAAAACAAAACTTTGGTGACGCAGCCAGGAATTCACCTGAGTATTAAAAAAATTAAAATAAAAATCAATGCTTTTTGGGTGTATGTGAGCACATTGGATGGGGAAAACAATGAATGTGACATTGGTTTTAATTTGGAGATACTGTATTTACATTGATGTTTTGAACCCTTTTATAACTGCATCCAGTTTTATACACCGCCAATATCTATGTACATACAGACCTCACAGTAAAACTGTGCAAGTTACAAAAAATAATACTGTCAAAAGAAAAATGAGACCTTCAGCAGAGCATCTTCGGTCAAGAATGGTTAATAGTTACATATGAGAACCATGAACAGCATGCTACCTCCTATTAATTATTCATAGAGGACGTGCCTCTCAAAGACAAAGCGTAATTGACACACGAAATAAGTGGATTCATTAAACAGCTGTAAGGGACGGATTAACGCAGTGCGGCTGTCATGTCTTTGATTTAATAGCGAGCACATTACACTACGCAAGATCAGTGCCCCACGCCTGAAATACCCCTCATGCCTTTGTCTCAGCCCATCACATTCAAACAATCACCCACCATATTTCTGCAACAAACAGACCTGGGGAATGAGATTGCTCAATGGAACGCAAGCAGATTGACCGTGTTCAACTGAATTTAAGATCACATGCTACATTCGCTTGGGGTCAGCCCTCAAGGAGAGGACAGACAACTCTGTTGAGTGCAGATAAAGGCTAAGCTAGCTGGATACAGTTCAAGGTCAACAAACCGTCACATGAATACTTAAATTATGTCGCAGAAATTATGGACAAACACTACAGAGAAAATGAAAGCCCCATCGATGAGCACTTACTCTTTTGAGAGCAAAAGTGATTAACCTGTGAAGGACCGTGAGTATGGCCTCTTGTGCTCCAGGTAATATGGAACATGTTACATAACCCTGAAACAGATCTGCTAGGGAGACGTTTTGTTCAAAAACAGTAAGAAAGAAGACAAACTGGTCGGATAATGGGAGAAAAAAAGAAGAAAAATAACAAGAAAGAGTGAGAGAGAGAAAGATGGAGAGACATATGGCTTTATGACTTGAAATGACTGTAAAATAGACTTATCAGGGCAGCAATGGTGTTCTTTATCTGTTAATAATGTTGCCAGGATGCTGGAAATGGTGAAGAGATCTTGGAAGGTGTCAGGTACTCTACTAAAATGAAAATACATCATGGCTACTTTTTCAAGCCCCCACACAAATGAAGAGTGATAAGATATGATGACCAAACAAGGAAATGTACAGTATATAAATGCTTCTGATAAACCTTGTTTCTATTATAGGAATTTGGTTATTATCTATCAAAGCGAAAGGCAGCTCATAACAAAAAGTGCCCACACATACTTTTATATTTGTGCCACTGATTTAAAATTATGTCAGCTGTGTTATTTCCCATTCTATCACCATTCTCAGCAACCCACCAGGAGGACATATTACACTGCTGAAAGATGGATTTACAGTGGATTAGCTTTTCTGCGCTCATGCTAGGTGGGTGGTATATATGTAAGAATTCTCCTCAGCACAGCATTCTGCTGCTTGTAAGCCACCATAATTCCTGCCAGAAAGATCGGTTATTCATTGAGCTTGCACCGCCTTTGCTTCCTTATTGTGTCCAACCTGCCGTAATCTTAGACAGTACACATACTCTGAGGAAACAAATTGGAAAGAAGCGTTTTTATTTCATTGCATTTCTTTCAAGAAAAAAAAAAACATTTTCCAATTTGATTAAAAAAGGTTTTATGGATGGTGAAATGACACATTGCGCCGGCTGTCACTGTTTTCTCTCTCATTTCTTTGGTTAGCTGAAAAAAATGGAGGAGATTGAGCGGTAAACCTTGACAGTGTATTCTGCTACAAATTGCTGTCAAATAAGCTAATTTTGGCAGTTTTCAACAGATGTTCCTAGGAGATACAATTCTGATGCAGGATTAATCATCTGTTCCTTAAAATATCACAATTTAATGAGAGGAAACATATTGTTAGCTCATAATTGGAAAACTACTGCATTTCTTTTTGAGAAAAAAAAATCAGGTATGTGTAGCTTCATTATTAATAGAGCTATACTCTAATTGATTTAAATACTTTAATAATCACTGCATATTAATCACAGTATATACTCTTTCAGGATTAAATGACTTATTTTGCTGAAACTAACTCATTCCTCAGTATACAGTCTCACAAGAAAAAATCCTTCCATTTTCAGTCATACTGTCTTGTATCCTCTGAAGACCAATATGACATCGATCATGCAAAATTATTGAGCCTATTATTTTCCATCGCCAGCAGTCAAAAAAATTTGCTGTACAAAATTTATAACGCGTTTGTGTGCTGACACGTCTGTCTACTTTCAGATGAACCTCAATTTGACTGCATAAATGCATTATGCATACTGGATCAACATCTCTGCTGTCAGTCAGTATTGTTCTTCTTTAACATCCTTCTCCATTACAGCAGCATGGGCTCCAGGACTCTCCACTGCTGGCTGACTAACTTATCCCAGAGAAAAAATAAGCCATTTTGTGAAAAGCTTTCTCTAAGCTGATTAGGGAAAGAGAGCAGAAACCCAGTCTTTCCAGATATTGAATGGGACAGTCAAAGAGCCCCAGGCCTTAAGTTCCCCAGATTCTGATGGCCAAAGATTATTCCATTGAAACAGTATTAAGGTTCAGGGGGGAAAAAGAAATATATATATATATATATATATATATATATATATACAGAGATTTTTTACTAATAACTGCCCCTTCATTTATTATGCTGTTTCATTATGAAACTGTCTCTTACTTTTGGATTTTGTCGCATGTGTTTCTTCCAAAACAGTTGGAGTCTCTGTCTGGAGTTGCAAGGTTCAGGGGTGCAAAATGTGTGTCATGTCTTTGGGATACTGATGGTTACAACATGCCAAAGTTAAAGTCAAGCTAACATTCGGTCTATAAAATGACCTTGGGATGAATCAATGTCCTTCTAACCAGATTGAGTTAGACTAATTTATCTACTGGACAGTTGTTCCTGGGAGACTATAGAATAAATATATCTCTAATCATGAGTCATCCATATGATGCTGTCAACATTTCTCCAGCCAGTTAACATTGTTCATCTTTTCATCTCATACACTCTGCAAATAGGTTTTTGAATGTTTCACTGCAGGGATGAATAACAAGGTAGCACCTAGTACTCCCAAAAATGATCTTAAACTGCTCTCATGACCGAAATCGACTTAGGGGAGCAGCACTTGGTTCTGAATTTTTCTTGCAACCGCCCATTGAGCCAGTCGATGATGCTTTAGTATCGCAGATACACTTCATGCAAAGCTTGGACAGGTAATCTGCAGCAGCTTGTTTGTCCTGAGGGGGTCACTGTGTTGAGAAATTACAAAATCTCAACCTTTTCACTAAAACCCGCAACATAGTGGCTCCAGCACAGGCCGCAGACCTTGTTGTCACAGGCGCAGATATCATTTTATCATATTATAAACTGGCACCATTCCTGTGTGAGTCTCATTACAAGCAGCTGTTATTAGAAACTGTCACTCACTGAGGCACATTCTGTCATTTCATTACTTTTGCATTTGTTATTCAAAATTGACATGCAGAAACCCCTTCAGCTAATAAAATAATTCTGTGCTAAGAGATTGAGTTTACACAGCTTCTATAACTTATCTGATGTACTTCTGATGGAAAAATGGCAATATTTTGCTGGTGCGGTCCTACTTTGTAGGAAATATTCCGTGCGTCACTTTCAGTTGCGTCTCTCAAAGAACATTTGCGATCTAATATTTCAGTGAGCTAGAAAACACAAAATATTTTCCAGAACAGATTTTAAGACCTTCAATATCAAAACAGACATCCTCCTCAATTCTAATTTATGCCTCCCATTTCATTGCTTGGGTAGTACGATGGCACAGCTGGTAGCACTGTTGATTTACAGCAAGACTAATTAGAGACCCTAAATTGCCCGTGGGTATGAGTCTGTGAGTGAATACTGTGTGTACCTTGCGATGGATTGGCGAGCTGCCCAGGGTGTGTCCCTGCCGGATGCCCATAGTCAGCTGGGATAGGCTCCAGCTCCCCCACGACCCCAGTGAGGAGGAAGTAGTTTCAATAATGGATGGATGGTTTTCGTTATTTGGCAAGTGAATGCAGTTCTATTTTAGACATTCACAGGAGTGAGAGTATTATATACGGCCATAGCTACTTTACATGGCTGATTGCATATGGAATATCTAAAAGGAATTTCTTCTTTCTCATAGGACAGTATATATCAAACTCTTTCTGCTAAGACAGTCTTTGTGCTCTCTAGAGCAGGGATATTTGACTCAAACCCCAGAAAGCTACAGTATTGGGAGGTTTTTGGGTATTCCACTGTTTGGATGATTTACAGAAGTCACTGTTTGACTGAGGAGTCCAAATTTCAAGCGTCCCAGGCCAAAGCTGACCATTGATTGAAGGGAAACCAAAATAAATTCCATATCTTGCACACAGTTGATAAAAATGAGCATGTATCAACATGCTATGTTGGTAAACTGACAATTCCAGATTTGCTTGAGGGACTCCTCAAAATATCTCCACCAACTCCCTTTTCATTTATTTATTTACTTGTTACATATGGGTTCTCTAATCCCTTCGGAAATGTCAAATCAACAAACCATGCACAAGCATGCTGTAACGCTACTCTTGCTGCCATCTCAGACGAGTGTTGAAAGAACCAGCTCCCTTTTTTAAAGGTCACTTGAAATTTTTTGGTGATAAGTTTTAAAACCTGATGAACACAGCAGCTCAGTTGTGACTCTTGTTAGTTGACGGAGCTCCTGAAAATCAGCCCATTGACCCATGCATAAAGAGCGTTCCTATGCAAAGTGCCTGTGTGGCAGCACCACTGCACATTGTAAAACCCCACAAGACAACCAAAACCTCTGCAATTCACAATGCCAAAACACATTTTATTATTGTCAGGCGATTTTGTATATATGAGCCTATGTTCATATCCTATAGTGATATTCACTGTTTATAATCAATAACGTCAAAGCTGCAGTTTGTCGGTTGGCAGAAAGAGTCCTCAGAATATATGGGATATAATATGGGAAGTAGCGTCTTTGATTCTTCACTTAAAGTAGGGATTCAAAGGAAAAACTGATATATGGCAATTTCAACATAAATGGAAAGCTTAGAACGCAAAGAATGTAATGTAATGTCATTCCGTCACATTATCGATACAAGAAAATGGAAACACGCAGGAAACGACAGTACTTAATCGAGCGCGAATACTTCCATGATGCTAGGAATGACGCCCATTTTGAGTGACGACACACACGGGTTTTGAAAAGTTCTGCTGTGTGAATATGCGTGCAGTGTACGTCTCTCTCTTAGCTTTATATTTTGTTATTCAAGGTTCTAATTGTGTCGTACTTTACTTGAGATGGATAAAGTATAATGGAGAAACATTCATCTGTCGTTTTTTTTATTTTAACTCATATTTATCTATATAGTAGTAGTACATTGAAGATTAACATGGACATATAGGCTAAACGATACGACGGGAATCGTGTAAATACGGGGAAGGACTGATACCTTAATTTATGATAATATTTTTTCGATGATTAGACTTGATGAGAGCAACGAAAAAGCAAGAAAGGAAGATTTTTGGAATGTATTCTCTCTCATAACTCGCGCAGGAATATATATTGTTCACGCACTTGCAGCTGCCTGTCATCAGATCTTTCTACTGCGTATACTGTAACTATTTAACGTTGTTACATCTGTGATGTTTTGTTTTGTTTTGGCCATCATGGAAGAGGAAGGACCAGAAGTTGCAAAAAGAACCATGGGAAGAGATATAACAACTACAAAAAAGCGATTAAAATTGAATTTCAGTGCATGAGAAGTACAGGAGGACGATTAAGGCAGCATTTGAGGTATTGAGTGGAGATATTTGAGAGGTATGATTCTGTTCTAAATGGCATCGACCTCGTCACTCCATATTTCTATGTCGATTACTGTTATGAGAGTCCACTTGATTGTGTTCGTTAAATACTGTCTTTTTTGCAGCCCAGAGCATTGGCTTATCCAACCTTCTTGGAATGGTAGCATGACTTCAGTAAAAACACTATTTTCTTTCTAAATTAGACAACGTGTACGTGTAAAGCTTATAGCCAGCGCGGCGACCAGACTTTTTGCAGCACATAACGAACCAAAATAAGCAGCATAAATAATAGCCTATGCATCAATGAACGAAATCACTTTTATGCGACATCAGCTTAAAAAAAATAAAGATTTAAACATGGGATTTAAAACAATGAACTACTGGGAGTTCTGGAAGAAATTTATTAAGAGTTTTGACTCATCGGGCTTTGAAAACAAAATTGAGAACAATTTCCACACTGTTCACTGTAATATAACTATGGAGCATCTGGGTACGTTCAGAGGACACAACCCGTGTGTGACATCTCGGAAAATGAGGCTGGCGGCGGACTGGTTACAGTAAAAAAAAAAACATTTAGAAGGCGAATATCAAGTAGCATGAAACTTTTTTGTCTTGTTATATGAGTGAATACCTTCAACATATCATGAAATTGCCATAGTGGACCATACGGGTACTTATTTTCTTTGAATCCCTACTTAAAAGGATCAGTGTGTAAGATTTAGAGCCATCTAGTGGTCAGATTATAGATTGCAACCAACTGACCATTCATTTTCTCAAAAAACCTATGGTGCCTGCAAAACTTGCGAAAACGTGAAAGGCGCTCTCTTGTGTCAATGCTTTATTCATTTACTTTTTTCCCCGTTCTGGGCTAATGTAGAAAAAAGGGCGGAGCTTGTTTTCATGTGATCATACACTACTAAAAAAGTAGTAATGAATGTTATATTTCATTTCTGCCAAAAAATCAATCAAATTCTACACACTGCTCCTTTAAAGTCCTCAAAAATGTGATTCCTGAACCCTTAGCGAACCTGTAGGTGCAACCTATAACACAACAACTGCCTGGCATCGCTGTTTTAAATCTATTATTAAGTGCATATAAAGATGAAGATCTATGAGTAAACCTAGTGTAAGATGATGACCCTTTCTGCCAACCGCATATCAAAACATGTGACATCATCGTGAATATCGTTACAGGCTAACAATAACAGATACAGTATATTGTGTGTTGAAATGAATTTCAGCAAGTTTACTGAATCACCCAGTTTAGCTAAACATGTTAAAAAAACTAATATGGCCTTCCTGACTGACACTGAGAGTGCTGCCAGCAACTGAGTGGAGGAGAATGGATTTTTCAGCGCAGGGGTATACTGAGGCAAAATGTTGTTTTTAGGAAATATTTTGTTTTCTTTCACTATGTTGTTTCTGGCATTTGCTAGAGGCCATTTCCAGAGAAAGGTGTTTTTGGAAACAATCCTAGAATGTGCAACAGAGACATCTTTGGGTGAAGGACACATCTACATCTATATTTACATGAGTTTAGCAGATTACTATGCAGCATAGTTTTACACCATTGCTGTGCACACATATAAATGTAGAACTTTTGGCAAAATAAATAAATGGTTTGTAACTCATTGGTTTCATGAGTTTGCCTAATCCCTGTTGTGTAATCAAACAGCAGTATGCTACAAACAGTATGTACTACTTGTATTTCCAGCTGTTATGAAAAAGCACTAATAAAATATACTGTCTTTCCTGAAGTTATGCATTCATCATACAGTGCATCCAAAAACCATTTTTGAGTTAATTGGTTGATTTTTTTTTTTTTTTGTGCAAAAGCTGAGAACATATAGGTAAATTACTGGCATACACATCCTGTGAGCCAAAACTAAAGAAACAACAAGAGGCTCATGGGCCTTAACGGTCACCTGAGTCATATAAAAACTGATGCTATTGATGTCAATGAACCAAATACACCCAAAAGTATCATTTTCCTCTATAAAGTATAGTAAACTTTCCCCCCTCCCCATGGGCAAACATGGAGTCTGGGGGCCATTGAAATTAACTTTTGACGAAGCACCTCAAGACCCTTCCATCTATGAAAAGTATTGGTTTCCAGCCTATCTGGGTCTGGAGAAGATTGTTGAAATTTCAGCCAATTTGACTACTTTTAGCCCCGCCCCTCAGAGCACCTGGTGGTGGGCACCATGTAATTCACAATTTTGGTGCATATTTGACCAAGGAAGGTTCCTGCAATTTTATTGAAATCGGATCAGCGGTTTCTGAGAAGAAGTTGAAAATCTATTGACTACTTTTATCCCCGCCACTCAGAGCACCTTGGGTTGGGCACCATGTAATTCAAAATTTTGGTGCATATTTGACTACGGAAAGTTCCTGAAAAATTGTATTGAAATCAGATCAGCGGTTTGTGAGAAAAAGTAAAAAATGTATTGACCAGTTTTAGCCCCGCAAAGCCCCTGGGGGTGGGCACCATTTAATTCACAATTTTGGTGCACATTTGACCAAGGTAGGTTCCTGCGAAATTTTATTGAAATCGAATCAGCAGTTTCTGAGAAGAAGTTGAAAATGTAAATTGTTTACGAACACAACGCACGATGACGGACAAAAGGCGATGAGAATAGGTCACTTTCAGACTTCATCTCAGGTGACCTAAAAAAATAATTGCGTATGATTTATTTGCTGCAGATAATGAAATACAGTCAAGGCAAAACAAAAAACATAATAATCCATACATAATTTTTCTCTTCATCTCTGTAGCAAAAAACTCTCCAATACTCCTCTATAATGGAACAGAAAGAAAAATCAGTTTAAAACAGGAAATCTTAGTGGACAGAGTGTATGCAAGCAATGGAATACTGCACTGTACAGGAATTCCATCAGATGTCACCCCCATCAAGCCTGTTGGAGACGGGATTCAATTACAGAGAAAAATTGCCTGTGATGGGAGGTTTATCTGAGGACGAGGTTTGCTAGTCTCTGGTGGACTGTCAGTTATTTAAATGAGGAATTACAAATGTAACATAATTTCCTAATCATACTTGACTGAGAACCTATAGCGGAACAGTCAGTGTTCGGTATCAGAGATATAAAGCACATTAGGTCATGAATAAGGTGACAGATGGTATTTTTCTCAACCAGGAGGGGGTCGCACGGGGGGTGGGGGGGGTGGCGGGGGGGTGGAGGTGATTGTGCTAGGTGCATACTGATTGCACACACAAACGCGCGCACACAAACACACACACACACACGTGAAATGAAATACAAGAAACACACACATCAAATGCTCTGAGAGTTCTTCGTCCAGGGACTGTCACATGCCAGCTGATAAAATGCAGTACTTTCAAACACCATGTGTGATTCGTGCTGTCTAACTTAATCTTTAATTAGCGGTGAAACTGGTGACATAGATTGCACCTTTAACAGCATTAAGCTTACGTTAGTAGTCTCACTTTAACAATATTTTTGCTTATCTCTGTTGCATTGCTAATTAACGTGAAATCCTCTCATTTACTTCTGTAGTTTGACAGCTAACGTGAGCCCAGGCAAGAATGTAAGCTACTGTAGCACGATTATTTGGAAACTGGCTTTGTAACTCAAAGGTTTGTGGGTTTGTTGGCGTTATCCTGCATGTCTGACCAAAGTGTTTATTCTATTTTTTTTTATTATCCACCCATACAGTATAAATAGCTTGTATGAAACCACGAGTTGTGTAAATTGCTCAGGATCTGAGAGGTAACGGAGTTCAAAATTGTGGATCAGAGCATACAGTACTGTGCAAAAGTCGTACGCACCCTACGTTTATTTTTAAATTTTAATCTGGCTTTCGATGTTTACTTTTTGTTTTCCACATTAGTGTTGCTGAAGATAGAGTATATTTGAAATGAAAGTCTGTAGAAGAAAAGTGGGAAGTTTTCCACTCTGCTTGGAAAAATCAAAAAGATAATCATCTTACTAAACAGTAGCACAACAGGACAGTTTCTGAATTTTTTGGCAAGGGGTAGTCACAGCAAATATTGATTTAATTTAGTATTCAACAATTTACGGCTCAGCATAGTACATTTTTCAGTAATTAGAAATTAAAATTTTACTATATTTGCAAACTTATTTGCCAAATGAAATTTCTTTAAATGTGCCTAAGATATTTGCACAGACCTGTATTTATTTGACTGATTGACCTCGTAAATTAAGAAATCATGAATCACTGAATGCACTTTGGTCCAAGTCAATGAAAACCACGACTAATCATATATTTTGACCCATAGTTTTACATCGGACAATGCACATGTCCTTCAATATTTCAATAATAGACACTGCTTGTTAATTGCGCAGTAAACTGTTTTGTAAATATTTCATCATTTTTTACCTTCGCCAGCGACTTCGCTGACGAAGGTAATGTTTTGATCCCCGTGTATTTATTTGTTTGTGTGTCTGTCTGTCTGTCTGTCTGTCTGTGTGTATGTATGTGTATCGAATAACTCAAAAAGTACCAAACGGAATTTCATAAAATTTGGTGGGTTGATTTGGCATGACCTGAGGATCAATCGATTAGATTTTGGGAGTGATCGGGTCAAAGGTCAAGGTCAAGGCCACGAAAAGGTCAAAACCGACTTTCGGCCATATCTCGGTCAATTTTTATCCGATCGGCATGAAACCAACGCCAGTGGCGAGGGATTCAGTGGCGTCGGCGAAGGTATGCGCTCTACCGAGTGCCCGTTCTAGTTTGTTAAGGCTCATGTGCCAGTGTGACCAGAGTATGCTGGATTACTGATAAAAAAACATGTATACTTTTACTTCAGCTGATAAATCTTTAAGTATGGTCATGTTACGTAAGCTCTATTTCAGTTCGCAAACTCGCTTGCAAACCGCTAAATCGCTGTATCAAAAAATAGACATCATGACACTTTGGCTGTGACCATAACGCACCCTGTGGCCTTCTGAACTAGAAGAGAAGAGAGTGTGAGGGTGTACACCCTCTTGGGGAAATGTATAGTCCACAGGTGAATGCTGGGGTGGAGGTGGGATGTTAGCAAGCAGCAAGCAAAAGTGATGCAGCAAGCAGAGGCATGTTTATATAATGGAGAGCAGCTCAATTTGCCCGCTTTACAGAAGGGCACGGCAGTAGCAGATATGTAACCGAGTATCTATAAGAATGAGGGCACGTCTTACACTGTCTGCCTCAAGAAGCTCCACAAGCTGCACCCACATATAACTTAAAAACTACATTGAGTGTGCTTTTGAAACGCCAAAACATCATAAACCTAAAACTCATTCACATTTAAACTAGTTCCTGCAAGGATAAATAAGTCAACAAATGAATAACCCGAAGAGAAATAAGGGGGGACAAACAAAGCAAAAAGACAAAAAAAAAAACGGATTTGATGGTGCATAAGCATCGTGGGACCTTACCTGCTCTTTAAATGCTGAATGCTCCCTAAGCACTTAAACCTCCCGTTCACCATGATGGCCATCCGAGTGCACAGGGCCTCACACTCTTCCATGCTGCCGGGATGAAAAGGCAAGGGCAAAAAAATTAGAAAACAATAAGGGGAGAGAGAAGGGATGAGTGACCACAGTTTATTTTGATTCAAGTAGACAGACCTTCAAAAAGTTTAATTTCGCATGTGGGGATAATCCTAATAAACCCGATGTATAATGCAATAATGTCTTTGCTTAGGTTAGTTTAGAACACATACAGAGAGAGAGAGAGAGGGAGGGAGGGAGAGAGAGAGACTATCTGACGACACACTAAGACAGCAGACAGGCCTCAGGGCGGGGGTTGTAATTCCTCCCAGATACTAAGTGCTAACGGCTGCCTTGTGGGCAGGAAAACAAAATGGTGTAATGCTGGCCGAGAAATCTGTAACTCAGTGCAACACCGTCACCCATATTCCCTGCTTCATGGTAAGAGCTGCTCCTCTCCATCCTGCGATGAGTTGTGGATCACTTCCTGTTTGATCGAGATGGAGCAGGAAATTGACTTGCGATGAAAAGCAAAAGACTATAACGAGCCTCATGGACAGGTGCAATACTTTAATGCATGAGGTAGCGATAATTTCTAAATGTATAGCCTGTTAAAGTCAATCCAATTCCATGGCTAAAAGTTGCAGTGAGCGCAAAAAAACTCTTCACCACTACACAGAAAAGTTAATGGAGTGTATTCTGATGAATGCTTAAATGTTAAAGATATTCATAAAAGAAAAGCCAGATGCTCATGAAGAAGGTATCAATGAGTTGTCAGGAGGTAACCAATTTGTCCGTAATTGCTTGTTTGTCTTCATTAGCCAGGGATCTCATTGAGGTTTGCCCCTATTTTTGACAAACATAAACAAGAATGACTATTTTCCTTGAACAAAGTTCAGCAGTCATTAAAACAAACTTGCAAAACTACACCCATGTAGAAAACAAACCTTCCAAATGGAACCTTGCAAGTTAACACAGTAATGCAAGGCTGACATTTGCAGGACTTTTGGCCACGATTTTTGTCGTGGCAAGTCGTGCCATTTTGGGGCACGAACTGGAAGGCTCCCGCACTGTTCAGGACGAGTTCATGAATAGTTTACGAATGCGTGCCCATCAGTGTCCACATTGACACGAACTGGTACGACGAGTTCACACATAGGTTGCGCATAGTTTACGCACCTCCGGCATTGGCACGACGAGTTTGCGCACTTCGGACGGTGTCATGCCGACTTGGGCACGCCATATAAAAAGGGGGCCTCCCCAACCCCTGGTCATTTTTGGATTGGCTGTGGAAGAGACAACATGCTGAATTCCAGAGACACAATCACTGCAGAGAAGAGAGAGATGCCTATACCTGGCATGTTGTCTCTGTGATATAAGTTGTCCCTTCGCTGGCGATCTCTGGAATGGCGAGCAGTGTCCAGGAAGCCCTTTATAAACCCCCGCACCGACGCGAGCGCCACTGTCGCGCAGTGACGTGAACTGCTCGTGCTATGCGCAAACTGTTCGTGAAGTGCGTAAACTAGTCGTGAACTGCTCGTGCCATCAATGCGTGAAGTATACGTGACCATGTCAGTGGGAAGGCACGGCCACGCTGCGACGCGCACCAATTCGTGAACATGTTGTGAACTCGACGTGAGCTGTTCATGACAGGCGTGGCATGGCGCGCACTGCCACGCACTGGCAAGCATCCTCCCGCATCGTCACGACGAGTTCACGACGAGTCCACGAACAGTTTGCGCATAGTTCACGACCCGGTCGCGAAATTTTGACGTGACCAAAATTTTGAACATTTCAAAATTTTCATCCCGACATGGCACGCAGTCACGACGGGTTTACGCACACTTCACGCCAGTTTACGACTAGTTTGCGCACACTCGAGTTGTGCCAATGCGTGCCACAGAATCGTGCGAGTGTCAGCCTTGCATAACGCTTTCTATACCTCGACTGTTTTTGTCCAGGCACAATGGTTCTATTTGGGAACACACACACTATTCACCCCTATGATCGATGGTTCCATGAAGAACAATAAAAGCGGGTTTCTCAAGGTAGGCAAGACCAAAAACCTTTTTCTCTCCAAGTGTTGATTCTCTGAGCGTGAAATTTTGTGTTGTGGACTTCACAGTATCACAACCATGAATAAAGATGGGCAAACATATGATTACTTGAAACAATATACATCAGTCTCAGGAGACTTGCTTTCATCACCTGCAACTCGGATAAACCGCTAAATCAAAGAAAACAATGCAAATGCTAACAGCGTTTACAAATTAGGGTATGAAATTAATCAGTGCCTGCTCTTACACAGATGTAATTATTTATTCACAGCACATGGCAGTATTAATTAGAAGGATGTGTGTTTGAACTTAATTTAAACCCATCAATCTCTTTTGAAAATCTGCATTTATGAAAACACAGGTGGGATTTTCCCAGAATAAATAAGTCACAAAGCGCTCTGTATCTCCGTAAAGACAGGAAAATGTCTTTTTCTATGTTGAAATTATCCCTTTCAAGATGATTTTTTTTCTGAAGTGTTCAAAAGCTTACCAGCAGTATCTCTTAAATTAGAATGTTCATTAAAGTGAAAAACACCTTTTCACAAATCCAATATTAAATTAAAAAAAATTACCCATATGGAGTCCAGATATTATGACCTGTACTTTTCGCAAGTTTTTGGTAAAGTTGTACAATGCTTCAAATAATGAGAATGCAGCCAAACAATAAAAAAAGAAACTGAGAGTCGCCATCGTTCCATCCCTTAAAAAGTTTTAGCAAATGAGAGGCCACGGACATTGAATGACCACAGCCCATACAGGGTTAAACACAAGCTTCCCACTCCTTTGAGCTGTTTTGTTAGCTTTGATTGGTTAATATACAGGCTAGTGCTCCCCCTTCCTTTCTTTGTCGGTTGTCTGGCAACAGGACATTCGTCTATGTTCCATTTTTCTCTCTCATTGTTAGTTTCTTTCTTCCAAAGAATGCATGAATGAAATGTGATTTGTCTTTCATATTCAATATATTCAGCAGATATTTACATTACTGCAGGTATTACCGTTACTGTAACGAGGCTGCTGGCCCTTTCACAAACCGGGAATCTGGGAAATTCGCTACAGATTTGATAATTTCACACTGCTAGCCTGTTTTACAAACTAACATATGTTTTAGCTTGTAGCCTAGCTGGCATCATTGCTTGATTACAATGCATGTGCAATAGTTTCCGTATAAGTATCTCTAGTTGTTTTTGTAGAGCGTTAAATCATGTTTGTTTGGCTACACAGCTACATATTTGGTGTATTTGTGGACACCTTACTTTACAGATTGTTAAACTGGGGCTGCGTTTGGCTATTGGGTGTCAGAACATTCCCAGGAAAGCAGAAACTTTGGATTCTTCAGTGATAGCTTTTTGCCTATGGACATAGAAGAGCTGCCGGACATTTGGTGTCAATGAAGCCTCCTGTTAAGGCAAAAATGGTAGATTCCCTGAGTGTTTTGATCCGGATGTTTAACTATTCATGCTTCAGTTCATCTTAGTTTTAAAATTTCCAAAAAATATTTTGCAACACCTAAGGGGCACTTCTTTCATGTGCATCGCACTTCAGACACAGGGACTTCATTTCAAAGAATGAGAATAACCTCTGAGCCTACGAAGAATTGGTATTCATTGCTCACAGCATGTACCAGGGTAAACTGTCATACAGTAGAGCGGGCAGTATACTTCAAATGATGTAAGATGAAACAAGGTAAAAAACAAGGTAAACATGAACATGTCCTGGAACACCGCGTGCCATATACGCTGTGAGAACATCAGCCATGCAGTCATCAGAACCAATCATGGACAGTCGGAGGAATCAAAGTGGGAAAAGACACCACACAAAAGTTCAGCTGTGGTGTCATGCACTAAAAAAAATAAAACAAAACAGAAAACCCACATCTTGCAGGACTTCTTTTTGCCCTGAAAGTTCTACTGCTTATGAAACAGACTATCGGCTTAATGCTTGCATCATTTACATTGATATGTGAACATTTTTACACAACATCCACATATTTTCCATCATCCAAAATACTTGCACTAGGAAACACTTGCTTGCTTTGCTCTGGTGTGAATTGGTTTATAAGTGCTCATCATGCAGAGCGTTATTATCATCAGGTGTAATCTGAATGAGAGAACCGTTTTATTACACAGTGTGAAAAGGAGGTGATCATAATGCAAACAGCCATTGTCCAGCACTAAAAAGCTGTCTCGCTGTATCTCTAAAGGCATTAGTCCACACACTTAAGGAATATTACAGCAGAAAAGGGTTGGAAGTCATTGACTCAGATATGCATGCGAGGAGCATTTAAGATCTCAAAAAAAAAAAAAAAAAAAAATCATCAGACTTTTCAATCCAAGGAGGGGTCGTGACTGTGCAATTAGAAAGCTTGGCTAATTCAGCAAATCCGGCAGAGATTTCAGGTTCTAATCCAGAGGGAGAGCAGCCATTTCACCCCTGAGCAGACTATTAATTCTGATTTGCTTTTGTAAATATCTGGTTGTACCAAATGGACGGCATGCAAAAGCAAGCTGAAGGTGGAATGAACTCCCTCTAGATAAGAGCACCTGCCAAATGCCTGAAAAATATGGATGAATAATCGTACAACTGAGAAGGATCAAGTTACTCTCTGCTTTGTGACAGTCATACCCAAAGCACTGCACTCGTTCTGAATGAATACCTTTGAGCAAACTCGCAATGCTAATTCGGTTCTTTCTGCATTTTACCTCTTTGTATGGTTTCACTCTCTAAAATCATCATGCCTGGTCCTGGTGGACTTTTCCAGATTTAGTTTTATTCCTACACATCAGGAACAAATTCACTTCCAGGAAATCAGGTGAAGTGAGTAAATTGCCTACTCATCCGATTTAATTGATGAATTAAATGTGAGGAGACAACAAATACCAGCAGGCCCTGCATTTCATTTTAATTCATCGTACGCTTCTGTGACTGGCACGATGGTGCAAAGAACAGCACCACATTCTTGCCATTCCTGCTGTTGGCTACATCCATCCGTCCGTCCATCCATCCATCCATCCATCCTCCACTCAGGAGACAAGGAAGAAAAGTAAGAAGAGGATGTGACAAAGCGGAATCGATGAAGCACTAAAACGCAAAAACTCTGCTCTGTCAAATGTCATTTCACAGTGACATCAGTTACAGGCGTAGCAGACGTGTAACAGAAGAGCAGAGGTTGATTCACGAGTGAATCATTTACATGGATGCATTGTGGAAAACATTCCTCCACAAAGGTTGGTTTCTATGTTCCTGGCTCAGTGTACCCCCAGGGAAACATTATTGTTTTCCCAACTCATTTAACCGATTTCAATTTCCTTAATGGTGCCACATCATGATCGCCTTACAGATCCAGGGCAAGGAAGAAAGACCGATGAGAAAAATACGCAAATGGAAGAAGCCCAAATTTTAATAGTCAAGCTGGGTTTCAGGCTGGCACCCCACTGTCCTCCCTAATTCCAAACACACACAGGCTAGGCTAACTGAACACTCTAAAGCAGGGATACTCAGCCTTTTCCAGAATGATCCGCAGGGGGTGCAGGCTTTCATTCTAACCATGCAGTTACACACCTGATTCTACTTATCAAGGGTTTATGGCAAAAGCTTTAAGGGTTCATTAGTAGAATCAGGTGTGGGACAGGTTGGATAGAGCGAAAGCCAGCGCCCACTGTGGCTCATTCTGGAAAAGAATGAGTATCCCTGCTCCAAAGTGCAGGCAATTATGAATGGTATGTCAGCTCTGTGATGGCCTGGTGATCTGTATTCACTGTCTGAACCACTGCATGCTGGGATAGGCTCAGACCGACCCACACCCACACCCCCACAGCCACATCCCTCACCATCAAGTGGGTTCAGAAATTGGTTTGCCACAATACCCTTGACGTTGAGAAGTCTCCTAAATATTGAGTGTACAGTCTGTCCTCTCATCCTTAAATCTTATTTACAACAGCAATTATAAATATCAATCTTCACTTAAAATGTCAAGGAAGAAAAACAAATGCCTTATGATCCGTTCATAATTACACAAAGGTATTCCGCACAAATAAGCACTTAATTATATAACCGATTACCTGTCAACTTACTCCAAAACATGTCTTTGAGTTCAAGCAAAAAGAGTGCTTCAAAAAAAAAATTGATAAATGATCGATGCTAAAACTATTTTCCAGAGAGCACTCACATCGAAAAAGGGCTGCGAAAGATGCTGTTTATCTCAAGCTAAAAAATAAATAAATAAATAAATAAACACAGACAAAAAAACTGCTACATGCTAAATGCAAAGTTTTTATCACAGTATTGACACTAAAAAGTGGGATGTGGCATTTGATGTGTGCAGTTTTAAGGGTAAAATGAAAGACTGACCTGTGAGACGTCAGGATGACAGATCGCCCCTCCCTGATCACACTCAGTATGCATTCCCATAAGAAGCGGCGGGCTTTCGGGTCCATTCCAGTAGTGGGCTCATCCTGCAGGGAGCCCCGAGAAGATTAACTGACTTTAAAGATCCCCCAAGTTTAGCTACAAGACTCTGCCTTCTCCCGTTCAGCATTTGAAGCATTCAGTTTTAAAATTCTTGCTGTCCTCTATGTCACAAACAGACCTGCTTGGTAGAGTTCACGCCCACCAGCTTTATCTCTGCGCCCTGCTCCCTCTCGCAGCCTGGCTTAGCCTTCCTGCCTCTCTGTCCCTATTCCATGTGTGTTCAGGAAGTTAATCCACAGGTGCTTGCGAGTGCTTGTAAGTGTGCATCTGACTTCTTTTTGAATGAGGGCCTGTAAAATACCAGATTTATCAATAAGTTATTAATGAAGGATGGCACCATTCAAAAAGAAATTGCAAACCTGGGATCCATAGCTTCCGAGATCTGCTAGTATTCAAACTGACTTTCAAGTGTAGTTAAATTTGAATACAGCCTAAGAGTTTTGCGGTATTAGTCGCTAGTCACTGACGCACTCAGTAAAAAGCCGGTAGCTCAGTTCACCAGCCAAATAAAATGGACTCCATTCTCATAGAGGACATGCCAAATCAAAACAGTCTGTTCATCAAAAGGCAGTGAATGCCAGGCAGCAAAGGGCCTAAAAATGAAGGATTTCTTTTCAGCATTTTTTTTTTTTGTTGTTGAAAAAATAAACCTCCCTTTTGGACATCAAAAACCACAACTTGCCAAAAAAACTCCATGACATACAAAACATCTAAATAAAAGATCAAACATGCTCAATCTAGTCCTAGAAGGACCAGTGTGGTGCAGGCACCTGATTCTACTTTTCAAGGTCTAGATGGAAGACGATGATTAGTTTATGACTGCAATATGCAGCCAAAGCGCTGGGCTATAGCCTACACCTGCACTGGCACCGACCCTTGGACTGGACCCCCTACTGTAAGAAAATCTCCAGGCATCCTTCCAGAACATCAGAGATTTAAAGTGAAGCCTCAGAAAGTAAAAGTACATGAACTAAACTAGCTAATTTCACTGGTTAATCTGACCTCCAGGCTGAAGCAATTCACTAATTTGACTCTACAGGTGCTAGGAACATATCGTTTTTCTCTATATCTACATTAGATATATGTATATATACATTAAGCACAGTCCCAGCATGAATGCAGTTGATGGAAAATCTCCATTGAAAATTTAATTTAGTCTGTGGCGCTGGTGAGCCAAAAATAGAGCAGAGAAGAAACATCCCTCTAAACCAATGACAGGCCTTGACCTGTTTTCAATCATGTGTTTAAAATAGCATTACGTGAACTCAGAAAATACTCAACACTATCAGATGTGGCCACTTCTCCTTATGAAGGTAAGCGGTAAGACGATAAATAAAACTTTTGCTTCATTTCAGTACGAAATTGCATTTCAGTCAACTTTCTTCAAAATCGTGGACACTTGCCTCAAATCCTCATTTTCTTCATTGTAATTTATACAATCATGAAGCGCAGGATAGACAGCCAGCATTGCAGGATGTACTAGGAGCAAACGCATAGTCTATCTTTTTCATTTAACGGCAAAAACTGTTCTTAACTGCTGACGGATTTTTCCAATCACTGGAAAACTTGTTACTCAAGGAAAATTACTGAAAACAGGGCAAGACCACTCATGTTGTGCCTCCTGTAATGTCAGACGTGCAGTCGCCAATTAATTTAGTCTTGGGCTAGGCTTAATCAGTGCCTTAAACATATGTTGTATAACTCAAAGCATAAAAGAACCCTTTTAAAACGTCTCCAGTATTCTTTTTCCTTAGAGGGTTTTTTTTTCTTTTTTTTTTCTGGATTTCATTTTCGAGTTTGTCAGGACACCTGAGGACCAAGCGAAGGTGACAAAGCCTGTTCTTTTCACAGAAACAGGTCAAACTGAGTCCCAGGGGAAACACACATGCTATTCAAAGGTCATGTACTGTTACATCGAGGGCCTGACGCAAGCAGTGTAAGGAGAGCACAGAGTCAAGCTGTGAGATACTGCCCCAGTGTAAGACATAAGGTAGAAATGGTCAAGCCTTCAGGAGACAATCATCAACTCAGGTGTGGTAACCTCAGCATGTGGCAGATGCGTCCATCCTTTTCATCATCCTGAGAGTGCATTAGGGTTGCCAGATATAGAATCAGTTAAAAATAGACACTCAAAACAAACGCGCATAGGGCAGGTTGAAGCTTGATTGCACTCTCTGAAATAGGGGTACAGCAGGAGTCCATATCTGTTCCCCAAGGTAAATTGAGCACTTACGTTCCCTTTAGGACTAATGAAAGGACCTCAAGATACTAACAGAATTACCTTTGAGGGTACTGCCCCAGCTTGTCACTGGGGCAGTACCCTCAAAGGTACTGCTGTTGCACCTTAGAAGTGGGTTTTCATTTGTTTTGGGACATAAAAGTACCTTTTACACCCTAAAAAGGTTCACACAGGTACCTTGAGGTCCTATAATTAGCCCTAAAGGGTACATAATACCTTGGGGAACAGAAATGGACTCCTGCTGTACCCCTATTTCTGAAAGTGTGTGAAGTAGAGCAGACAGTGTTGTTTGAGTGACAGAGGAAGGGGGAGCTCTGCTGCATTTGTGTATTTAATAACTTTATTAACTGTGTCTTGCATATATAAAGCCTAAGTGCAGCTGTTGTATTCAAGCCTAAGGAACATCCAACCTATTTTAAATTTTAGAGGAGATCCCAAGGTTTCCGACATGTCCAAATGTGCTCAGCAGAATTTAGTTTCAATTAAAATACATTGAAATTAAAGGACGATTTGTGTAAAATGATGTACAAGATATACATGTAGATATTTTTGATTTGATGTTACCTTGTGGCCATATAAACACGGCTTCTTAGGTTTGAATATTATCAAAGCCCTCATGTGAATGCCCTCTGTCTCTCCTCCCATTCAGCAACGTGCATGTCTATTTCAGGTCATGTCTTCCTTGATTGGTTTGCATCTTGCGTGCTTTCTTATCCCCAGCTGTGTGTTGTTTCATAAATACCACACCTCTTTTATGAGTGATGCATTTATATCCCCTCTTTTGAGTTGCAAGTTTCTGGATTGTAATTTGCTGTGTCCATAGAACCAGTGCTTAGTGGCAAAACAATTCATCATTTGAAAGTAACGTAATCTTTAATTAAAGTAATTAACAGAAGCTTCCTTCCTACATCAGTTAATAGGAACTACCTCTCATCTATCAGATACAGATATGTATGTGATGTGGTCCTTCAATATGAAATAATGCTTTGAACCCACTTTGAATAATGCTTATATCCTAGAGTGCTCAGGGAAGTTGGTGAGATCATTTTTAAGCCGCTATCCGCTATCTTCAGACGGTCTTTAGAAACTAGAGAAATACCAAATGATTGGAAACAGGGCAATATAATACCAATATATAAGAAAGGGGACCGTGCCGAGCCAGGAAATTAAAGGCCAGTCAGTTTAACTTGCATTGCGTGCAAAATATTGGAATCTATCATAAAAGTTGAGCTGGACTTATTTCTTGAATGTAACAGTATCTTGAGGGATGGCCAACAAGGTTTCTGTAAGGGAAGGTCATGCCTGACAAACCTTCTGGAATTTTTTGAAGAGGCCACCAAGACTTATGACATCATATACTTGGATTTTCAGAAAGCATTTGATACAGTACCGCAAAAGAGACTAATTTTTAAAATGAGCTCCATTGGAGTTACAGGAGGTATTCAAAACTGGTTACAGTACAGACACAAAGAGTGGTGGTCAGTGGTATCTCATCTGAGCTAGGTATAGTGGGGAGTGGCGTCCCCCAGTAATCGGTGTTGGAACCCCTGCTGTTCCTCATCTACATTAATGACCTTGGTAGGAATATTGAGAGCAGATAAGTTAAATTTGCAGATGATACTAAATTGGGGGGTTTGGCAAATAGTTTAGAGTCCACTAAAGTGATTCAGGATAATTTGAATAGAATCCAGAATTGGGCAGAAATGTGGCAAATTTTAATGTAGCGAAATGTAAAGTTGTACATGTAGGTAATAAAAACATTAGAAGGGATTACTTCATGGGAGGTATAAAACTGGAATGTGCTCCAAACGAGAAAGATCTGGGAGTCATTGTTGACCAAACCCTCACAGGCTCTAGCCATTCTTCCGTAGCAGTTAAAAAAGCCAATCGGATGCTGGGATACATTGCCAAGAGGATTGAATAGAAATCTAAGGAGGTGATGCTTCTTTTGCACAACTCATTCATCAGACCACATCTGGAGCATTGTGTACAGTTCTGGGGACCGTACTTTAAGAAAGATATAAAGAGCCACTAAGCTAATTCCAGGTATAAAACATGAATGTTATGAGAAGAGGCTGAAGATCCTTAATCTCATTAGTCTTAGGAAAAGGAGACTAAGGGGTGATTTGGTTGAGGTCTTTAAATATGTTAAAGGGATTAACAAAGTGAATTATGTAGGATTCTTTCGACCAAGTGTTGTGAGTAGAACTCGGGGTCGCAAATGGAAGTTGGCCAAAGGTAAATTTAGCACTGATATTCGGAAATATTTCTTCACCCAAAAAGTAATTTCAATGTGGAAAAGCTTGCCTGACCAAACTGTTGAGGTAGAGACCTTGGGGGTTTTCAAGAGCAGGCTTGACTTAAGGCTAGATACCATTGAGTCATTAAGTATCTGAAGGGATATATTCACAATAGTATAAAGAAACTGGTGAGCGTAGTTGGGTTGAACGGCCTGTTCTCACCATTCATTATATGTTATGTTATGTTATGTTATGTTATCCCACTGAATATTAAGGGTAAAGTGACAGTTTATGGGGTTAATACTGAAGCTTGTTTGCATGAAAATACCTATTTGGGTTGTAACCTCAGTTACTTAGAATGAACTTTTCATTGGCTCAAAAGAATTAGAGTCTGTTATAGGCAAAAAAAAAAAAAAAACATTTCGGTCACACTTTAGATGAAATATTGCTCTTAAAGGCTTTATACAGCATGTATAATGCCTTCATAAATGAGACATAATGTCTTCATAAATCATGCAGAAGCAAATGTCATGCTTTGTAAAAGGAGAAATAATTAATCCTTATTCAGCATGCGATGCCAGATGTGACAATGACAATGCCACTTAGCTGACAATGTCACCCTTAATGTCATTTAGCCACTAGCTAAGTGACATTGTCAGTTAAATCACATTTGCCATCAGATTCTGAATAAGGATGTGTTATTTCACCAGTTACAAAGCATGACAGTTGCTTATGTATAATTTATAAAGACATTATGTCTCATTTATGAAGGCATTATACATGCTGTATAAAGCCTTTATGTGCGATACGTCATCTAAAGTGTGATCAAACTTTCTTTAGGTTGCATTAAAAGTTATTCAAGTTATTTGAGCTTGAGAATAGTACCTGTATTCACTAAACAAAAATTTGACTTGTCTTCTCAAGTTTGTTTAACTTACAATTGAGAAGAATTTTACATGTCCCTTATTCTGTTTTTTTGTTGTTGAGAGCTGCGGTTTATTTCATTGTGAAGCTCAAAAATTGAATGCGTGTTTTCTTACCAGGAAGACCACCGGAGGACAGCCAATCAGAGCTATGGCAGTGGAGAGCTTGCGCTTGTTTCCGCCGCTGTAGGTGCCGGCCGACTTGTTGGAGTACTTTACCAGACCCAGCTTCTGAACGCCCCACTCTGCCACCTAAAAACAAACCGCCTTGGCGTCACACAAAAGGCAGCCGTCTTTCTCTTCA
Organism: Gymnothorax reevesii; assembly: GCA_029721435.1. Lineage (NCBI taxonomy): Eukaryota > Metazoa > Chordata > Actinopteri > Anguilliformes > Muraenidae > Gymnothorax > Gymnothorax reevesii. The sequence goes on along the minus strand of CM056579.1, from coordinate 95,445,276 downwards.
TTAAAAAGGATGTCAAGACACTAGTGCTGCTGGGGTTCATACAGGTTGAATGGCGGCCATTTTGCCTTTCATTTAAAAATGACATCAAGACACCTGGGTCATTTGTGTCCACCCAGGCAAAATGGTGGCCAAGTTGGCCATCATTTAATGATGACATCTCCGCATTTGTGCCTCTCAGGTTCGCACAGCCCAAATGGGGGCCATGTCACCCCTCACTCAAAAATGACATCAGAAAAGAGGCCACGAGCAGGGAGCCAGGTTTTCTTTATATATTTTTTTCTTTTATGTTTTCTGATTGTTTCAGAAAGACAGCAGGTGGAAACAGTGAGCCCTGATACAGATGGGTCCATGAGCGCATGGACAATTAAAACCTGTAATCACAGGATGCCTCAGTTCATGCAGATGTTCATCCTTCTCAAAACAATACAGGCTGTTATTATGACCAAATTCAATTACCATTTAAAATGATCATATTTCCATCCAACTGGGGTGAACCTTGCATGAATCGCAGCACTTTAACCCTATAATGCCCCTTGTATGATATATGATACACCAAATTTGAAGGGCCATGCCCAACTGGTAAGATGCAACACAACCACGACTGCTCACTGTATCATATCTGGTACACAGTGCTGCCTCCTGGAAAGAAGAAGTGATATTACAGGAGTCCCTCCCCTAGTCACTCACTTCAAGGTAGTAGCTCCCATGTGAATGGGAATTCATGAATTTCCTTGGACTTTGGCAGTGAAGTTTGGCATTCCAAGGTAAATATTACACAAAAACTTATTCTTATACATTTAAGGGATAGCTATAGATAGTAGAGAGCAAATAAATAATTTGAAATTTCGAGTGTTGAGTTCTGGAGGTGCGCTGATATTTGGCTGTATCAGATAAGATACTCCTGGAATTAGAAGAAGTTCTGTTCAGCAATGTATACTTTGCTGTCACAAAACCTAATGATCAACAGTGGATCTGAATACTACCCTTCAATACTTCAAACATATTACTGGGTCATATTTTCCTATAATAATGTCTGTGTCTGGACATTATAGGGTTAAAATAGTATCACTGTCCGAAAACTTACGGCCTTGCCTGTGGCTGAAAACACAAGAAGACACCGAAGTTTTGCCTCAGAATGAATATCTCTGGAGCTGCCAAGGTAATCCTTTCACTGTGGCAACAGCGGTTTCCCCCCCATCTCTTTGTTTAACATTGTACCTCAGTTAATAATTTTTCCACATTGATGTTTGGCTGGCAAGGAAGTTGGCTTCCGGCTTTGAGGCTAACTCTTCTTTCTCAATGCCCAGGAAGAATTGTGATTTATTTTACTTCAAAACTGTGAGGAAACCAGCATCATTAGTTCTACTTTGAGCACTGCAGTGTGCAGTGTTGTTCCTTTTAAAATTCTAAATTAAGTGTCTCAACTGTTTACCTAGCCAGTGGCCACACAACACCAATGCATTCGTGGAATAGAATAAACAACATCTTCATGGATTTTAAAAGTATTGATTAAATAAGTTAATTAATCCCAAAGCAAACGCACCGCTTGATGGTAATTGTTATTTCTGTTTTGTTTTTCTATTATTTTTTTTTTTACCAATTTCTGACTTAACTGCACGTGGAAAGAAAAACCAAGAGAGCAAACCAAGTAAATTTATCTCCTTCCTGTTTCACCCCAGGACTTCGATCACACACAAAAAAATGAGTAAAATGCAACATAAACTCACTGCTTTCACTTCGTTCTCCGGCACCCCTCGAAGACGGGCGTACAGTTCGAGGTGCTCTCGCCCCGTCAGCAGGTCATTGATGGCGTCGAACTGGGGGCAGTACCCCATGTTCTGATGAACATCTCTCATCTGCGTACGAATGCTGCCCCGTTGAAGAAGTTCAATTTAGACTGGGCATTATCGTGAAAGCACATCACAGGAAAGTGTAATTTAAATCATATGCCATGCCCCCTGAATTAATACAAGGAGCGCTTATGAAGGCACACAAACCAGATACAAAATGAAAGAATGTGGTATGGACAGAAAAGGAACAAAAAGGGACTTCAGCAATCAATAAAATACTTTTTTTGCAGTAGAAATGGTGATCTCCTCAATGCACACAATGTTCCTGCCATTATAGCATTAGCTGTGTAATTACAATCAGCAGGCATCAAATCAGGCCCTCAAATCCAAATCCAGCCCTAGGTTTCTTTTATACTGGGATATGTTCTAAACCAGGGATCGTCAAATCAGGACCTCGTATCCATATTCAGTCCAGGTTTCGGTCACACTTTAGATGAAGTGTTGCTCATAAAGGCTTTATACAGCATGTATAATGCCTTCATTAATGAGACATAATGTCCTCATAAGTCAAACATAAGCAAATGTAATGCTTTGTAAAGAGTGAAATTGTCATGGTTAAGAAGCGTTGAGAGCTCTTTTTGTTGCTCTCGTCCGGGACGAAATCGTTTTGCTCCCAATCGGATTCCTGGGCCAGCTGACATCAATTAGGGGCGTCACCCGGGCGCTATTTAAGCTCTAGTTCCGCCTCGCGTCCGTTGCTAGAGTGTCAGTGTTTCATTTGCGCTTTAGCCAGTAAGGTGACTAGAAAGAGAATTATAAGGGACATTAGCTGCATAATTGAGGTTTAGTGGTATTGAGCAAGGGTATCTTTGTTTTATTTTCCCTTTTCTTTTGGTCTTTTTGAGCTCGCTTTGCTTTCTACCTCGGACGACTTTTAGGTCCGTTGGTAGCGCGAGTCTTGCATTTTATTCTTTTTGAGTCTCTCTCCTTTCTCTGCTGTTTTTGCCTTTTAATTCTGGCCACTGCATTTGGCGTCTAATACTCCACGTCCATCACAGAAATAACACATCCTTATTCAGTATGTGATGTCACAATGTCACTTAGCTAGTGGCTAAGTGCAATAAAGGTTGACATTGTCAGCTAAAGTATGATTTATGAAGACATTATATCTCATTTATGAAAGCATTATACATGCTGTATAAAGTCTTTATGAGCAACACTTCATTTAAAGTGTGATCCAGGTTTTCTTTTATCCCAGGTGAGTAAATGAACATTTAGCGCCTCTGACTCCCAGGTAAAGGGAGGGTGGAAAACCAGCAGTTCTTGGACCTCAAGGACTGAGATTTAAGGACCAGGGCTCTGAACAATTAATGTTACTGACCGGCCAGATGGCCTTTACGCCTGACGTCCAGGTAAAGAAAGGAATGCAAAGCAGCAGTTCTCATCCATTAAGGACCGTGATTTTGTGGCCTCAGGTGCTGTGACGTGCAGTCGGAGGTCAGTATGGTGAGGCAGAAACCGCCCCTTTGCTTGATTAGCAATCAGACAATTAACTAGTTTAGTAAGACTATTCAGCAGAATGACAGGCCAGTTTAAGTTTCCATGGCGTTATAACTCAGTAGGCTACATCAAACTTGAAATGCTCACAAAACTGCAGATTTGCGAGTATTTGCTTACAGGAAGCCAGAGACGTGCGATGAGGTGAGGCAGTGACCCAAACTTATCACAGGATTTTGTGAACCTGTTCCCACGTACTATTCCTGATTGACAATGAAAACAATTAAGACCAAGCCTGTAGGAAGCCTGATACTGATAGAGGAGATAAAGACAAAAAGATTCATTCACGTATACGCTGCAATTCGAGACTGCAAGGATGGAAATCTGAATAATGAATTAGGAAAAATTCTCCGCTCTCGGTAATTCTGTATATCGTTTAAACATTTTGTTAATCGGATTACGAAAGAAGACTGAAAATGAACACCCGCTTTTTGTTTGGGTGTAAAAGCGGGTATTTAAAGGAGAATACATTGTATAGGCTATTGATTAAGCATTGAACTCTGCATGAGTCGAACTGTGTAAATATTTGTTGATGACATTGCTTTGGCTTCCTGGAAGCAAGTATGCGCAAATCTGCTGTCTAGTGAACATTTCGGGTTCGATATACTGAGTAATATCGCCGCAGACACTTAATTGGCCCGTCATTCTGCCGAATAGTCTTACTAAACTAGTTAATCTAGTTAAGGGCAGGTTTCTGCCTCACTACCACCGCACGCCACCGCACGTCACTGCTCAGGCATACTGTATACAATATGCTTTATTGCCAAAATTGCAGCTACACAGAAGAAAAAAGCAATGCAAGTACAATAATGTACAGCAGCCACCAGTTTACCACTTCCCAGTTTTATTGCTCTATTATGGTCACTGCTATTTCACATAAAGAAAGGAACAAGACTTCATATGATAATAGATGAGGCCTGAAGATACTGAACTCCCAAGACACAAGGTGTTTTTTGCCGAGAGAGAGAGTATGTGTGTGTTTGTGTGCGTATGTGCGTGGGTTTGTGTGCCAATGCCCGTGTGTAAGCGTGTACAGCATGTAGGGTCAGGCTGCAAAAGCATGATTTAGTTCAGTCAATGTAGGCTAATGGCTCTTGGTCAGTGCTTAATTAAGATTAGTATGTTTTCCTGTAACCGAGCTGATCCACACACCTGTATCCATTGAGGAAGGCCTCCCCACTGGAGACTGTGATGTCTCCAGTAAGCATCTTAAAGGTTGTCGTCTTTCCTGCTCCATTTATTCCCAGAAGGCCGAAACACTGTTCAAAAGAAGTCACACGCTTAAAATACGAAATACAGAAATCCAAACAAGTGGGTCGAACAGACCAAATTTTTCAAGTCAATGACACAATGGGTTTATCAGAAACTTTCAGCTCCTCTCCACAGACCGTATTGCCAGGCGCCTTTTATTGCATTTCTAATCTCCACTCAGGGAAAACCTCACAAGGCTCCCCACATTTTCCTTGCAATCTTTCATAATAGCGTTCCACCATCGCTCCTGTGATCTTTCATAGCACTTTCAAGTAATCATCACAGACTCCTACGAGTCTCCTCACAAGGTAATGTAATTGCCGATTTGTTGTATGTGCTAACATTTATTGAATCGAACAGGAGCGTGCAATGCTAAGTGCAAGAAATAAAAACCTGAGAACCGTGTCTTTGCCCCGACAACCTAATTCATTAAAGCTATTAAACATCCTCTTATAGACGCAAATGTTGTGCACTTGTGACATATAGTCCGTATTCAGACTGTATATTATAAAGGGGAGAGAGAGCTAGCTCCTGTAATATAGGGAACTGATCTAAGGATGCTCACATCAGCATCATACTCTCAAGTCCTATTCGATATAATATCTTTTCAGTTTGTATATTTTCCTCATTGAATGTAAGAAAAATGAAACTCAGCATAATCTGAAGCCAATCTACATCCCTCATATGGATTAAGTCCAACCTATGGATTAAATTCCATTTTTTTCTATTTTTCTATATGACTTCAGAAAATGTGTTATGAATCCTGGAGCAGCGAAGAGCCAAATGCAAAATCATAGAATATGCTGCGATTTGCTCTTAATAACAAAATGGAAATGAACACGAATAGTGCTGTAATAAGCCAATGTCCGCAGCCAGGCTGAGGACTTGGGCTTGGATGAATGGAAGTGGCTGGACTGAGGTCAGGACCGGGGTGGGGAGCTGAAATGACGAAGGTAGTTAGTGCTCCTTCGCCCTGCACAGAAGGCCAGACAGGGAGATGCGAACAGCCAGGACTGCGGGACCCGAGAGGGTAATCCTTAAATGATAATAAGCCTTTAGTTTTAGCAGTATAATTTTAAAAGATGGTTCTATAATTTCCACATGCACCGTAAGGAGGGCCGATGTAATGAGAGTAACGAGAGTCAATTCACGAAAAGACAAAAAAGGACACAGGTGGCTGGGTTGCGAGGAAAACAATTTACATCAGGGGCAGGATGTGACAGTATCCCATCCCACTGCCATCTCAGACAAAACCGAGGAAGGAGGAGGGGGCAGGGGTGGAGAGAATAGGACAGGGGTAGACAAGATATGGGAGGAGGAGTAAGATGGGACTGGAGTCGGTGCAGAGACTGAATTGGGACAGGGGGTCAGACCACCGGTGACAGGATCAAGGCCAGAAAGAAGTGGATCATCCCCCTGGCCCCCATAGATCACATTAAAACAGCTAATAATACAATCACGTTTACAAAAAAGTTTTTACTCTGTCTAAAATGCCAAATGAAAACAGAATGCAAGGATTTGAAAATCATTTATGCTCAATATTTAATGGAGAATAGTACAAAGACAACGTATCAGATATTTAAACTGAGAAATTTTATTGCTTTTTGAAAAATGCACGCTCATTTTGAATTTGATGCCAGCAACACACTATAACCGAGGAGACTAACTGGTGTACTGAAAAGTGTTTTCCCATTCTAGCTCAATGTAGGACTTAAGCTGCTTTGCGGCCTCCTTTGTCATATTTTTTGCATCATAAAGCGTCAAATATTTTCAGTGAGTGACAGGTCTGGACTGCAGGCAGGCCAGTTTAGCAATCAGAATCTTTTATAACGAAACTATATTCCTGTGGTATGTGCAGAATGTGGCGTTTGGCATTGTCTTACTGAAACGAGCAAGGCCTTAGGCATCGTATTGCTGAAATAAGCAAGGACCTCCCTGAAACAGAAGTCTTGACGACAGTTTATGTTGCTTCAAAACCTGTGCATGTCATGAAGCATTAATGGTGTCTTCACAGATGTGCAAGTTACCCATGCCTCATACACTAATAGACTCCCACACTATGTTATTATCATTTTATATAGTGTCCCAACTTTTTTGGGAAGGGGGTTTTAGTTTGTACATAGTAAGCTGAAAAACAAAGGAATTATGAGTGGCTTAAACAGTAGCTCATGGACATGCTCTCAAACCAAAATGGAGGGAGTCCTGCAAGTGTGCTGAAAATTATGAGGGGTCTAAACTGGCAATGACCCCAATCAAAAACATAAGGGTTTCAATCAATGAAAGCTCACCTTCTATCACTGTGCATTTAGTTACCAACAGTCTCAGCTGACTGTTTTACTTCCACAGCAACCCCATAATTTACTTTAGTACCTGAAACATGGACTCAATGCTGCTACAATGTAAATAATATAATAATCACAATATTTAATCAACGTCACTTCCTTGACCCTTCCTGCTTTACCATGATTATTATTCTGTTTTGCATGGTAAACAAAGCAAGTTAAAAAAGACCCCTTTCATAAAACAACAAAGAAGACTGATTTTCTATAGCTACAATAAATGCTTAACGATGGAATGTACAATCAAATCCACAAAGGGTCAGTATGGGTGCTGGTTTTAATTTTAGCCCAGCTAACAGTGCCATATTCAAGTAATTAACTAATAATGGTGTCCCCTCAACTCATGGATCAGTACAGTTAGGTGTGTTAGTATTGTGCCATAGCAAAAACCAGCTCCCACACTCCCACACCAGCCCTAAAACTGGACATCCCTATAGAAGTAAATCCCTTCTCAGCTTGCGGTTGTGGTATTTAAACTTCATTTGAATTGTTTTTTAACAGGCCTCGCTTGGCACAGCAACTGGGTAGTTAATATCATACTACAGGTTGTTTCCAAAGAAAGTATACCCAACTTTAATCATCAATTATACGATACAAAAACCTGTGAAAATAAACGCCTGGTTAGGGTATCATTTAAAACAGTTAAACAGGTCTTTCTAATGACACATCACGCTTAAAATAAACTTCAGTAGTTTTTGTACAGTATAATCGATGATTAAAGTTGGGTATACTTTTTTTTTTAAACACCCTGTATACCAGGTTCACTGCAGATGGATGTATGAAAACATGCATATCAAATGGAGTGAGCAGTCTATGGGAATTACTGTCTTAATGCTGGAAGACCTCACTGTGGCCAGTAACACCAAATGACAAACTGGCCTCAAGCTGCTTTCAAACCGGACGCGAAACAAATTTTTCGCACAACAGATTATATTCATGTTTTGCGCGTATTCGCGTCTTTGCATTGACTTTGAATGAAATCTCTCGAGCGGAAAATTCATTTCACGTCCGGTGTGAAAGCAGCTTCAGAAAAGCGGCCTCGCCTAACAGTTGCTCTCCATGGTAACCCTTAATGAACCTCAGGAGAACGAAGAAAACAAATGGTAACTGCACAAACATTTTCCTGATCATTGTCTAAGCAACCTTGTATCTCAGAGGATAAGATTCCCGCATTGAGGTTTTGCTTGTATGCATATGTTGTAAATAATAAAAAGAAAACTTTGCAGCAGAATTAAAAGCTGAAGGTATGCCATTCAGCGGGCAAAGAAAAGGAAAAAAGGAGGGAAATTTATCTCTGTGGGGGAGTGTGAAGAGTTCTTTCCTGACTGCTAGAAATGGTAAGCTGCTACAGGCAACAGTTCTTACCTCACCTGCCCCTCTCTAATACAACCCTCTATCTCCATCTCACCCTTAGGGGCAGGGAATGTCTGGGTTTTAGTGATGTGAAGATAGAGCAGGGGTGTTCTGCCATTTTCTTGGGTCGCCAGCAGTACAGCTGGTCAGATTCATTACTGCATGGCCCCCCACCTGTACACTACGGCACCCTGTAGGCTCCCACTGACTCAAAGCCCCTCGACTCCTGAGGGATTACGCCTTTTCTTTCTCTTTCACAGTACTTAACAAATTTATTAGACCACCTATCATTAAAAAAAAAAAAAAAAACCGAGAAAACATGAATACTTAAGAAATTTCTCAAAAACTTGTTCAAAACTAAACATTTTTTAGTTAATTCTTTGGCAAACAAGTGATGCCAGGCCCCTCGCACATACTTTGACCGATTTTTCCTAAATTCAATAGGCATCAATTCTGGGTCACCGAAAATCCCTAAACTCAATTTGGGGTGAATCTGGCCATTAGTTTTGCTGCTAAAGTGTTAACAAACAAACAAACAAAGCAAACCAAAAACAATACCCCTTTCAGTCCCCCTTCAGGCAGGGCAGGGTAATAACAAATAGTTGTTATTCACACATTTTAAAAAAAAACTGCCATTATATTTTAGCATCAAAAACATCATTTCAGTTAAAGTGCTTGCGCATACTGGTGGAGTAACCATTACAGAAACATTAAAATTATTTTTTAATAATTATTTAATATTTTTTAATTATTAAAATTAATTTTTTAATTATTACCAAAACTGTTAATTTAGGGCAGCTATGGCATAAACCTTGCATTGGGTGGTGGTGTAATAAATTTTTTAGGCACTGTATATGTGTTCCTACTCTTTTACCTTCCTCTTCCTCCTGTCTCCTCATCCTTATCTTTCTTCTTCTTCTCCTTTGGCCTTTTCTCTTTATGCTCTTTCTCCCACTTCTACTCCATCTTCTGGTGCATTGTCTTTATCTTTAAACCGTATGGTTGCATTGATGAAGGCCTTCCTCATGTAATACACATTCACAGTAAAAGTCCCCCATGGATCAATACTCGGCTCTTATTTACTTCTCAAAAAAACACGGACAATTTTACTTCTGAATAATTTCATTCTTACTTTCACCTGGTAGTTGTATCCCCAAATTACTTTCAGGGGTATTATGGATTCCCCCTGTCCGCCACCACATCCGTTGCTGCCGCAGATCCTCAATGACAGGGCTATTCAACCTGATCCAGAATGAGCTGGTGTGGGTGTAGGCTTTCATTCCAGCCAAACACTTGCACACCTGACACCACTAATCAACCCAAAGAGTCCTTGCTAAAGAGGTTGATTCCTGGTATCAGGTGCGTAAGTGCTTGGTTGGAATAAAAGCCTGCGCCCACACCGGCCCTTGCAGGATAATGTTGACTAGCCCTAGGCCTACTCTATGACAACACGTCCTCTAGGTCATTGCAATAACTTTAACTGTTTTGGGTGAAATCCCTTAAAATTTGACATAAACATGCAGAACCACTTGAGAAAAAACACTGTCAATTTTGGTCAATTTGTAATTTAGCTAAAAGCAATTAATTCATGTTCATGTATTTCTTTAAACAAAAACTTTTTGTTTCAATTTGTGTCAAATTTGTCTTCCTCTGTGATTGAGGATTGGGGAATTCAGCGATATATCCTCGTTGTTGGGGCCGACAGCTTCCTCATGCATTTCAATATTCATTCTATTATTAGTGCAGATTACTGCTCAGAAAGGTGACATGGATTAAATTTTTAATTATATTTGGAAATGTATTATTAATTTTCTTTATTATTATGCAGTCAACAAACAGCTCTAAGTTAGCAATCACTCAGGACTTGTACAAACTTTCACATTTAAAGTGTTCTTGAACTCTCTAGTTTCCAAAGCCCACAGGTGTTTCACCCACACTTTAAACAAGTGTTTATCACCGGTGCTTGAACTGCGCTGAAATTCATACGTCCCTATTTGCTATCAGGCACATAACCTTTTCAGTCCAACAGTAGATACTGTATGAGCATGATATACAAACACTGAATGTACTCTTCAGTGCTGATGCAAAAATTTCCAGCCTGGCAATGTGAATTTTAAGAGGTGTTTAAGTGTGAGATATAATGTAAAATTGCACCGTTTCATGACAGCAACAGTCTGATAATTGTTTGACTTATTGCCAATTTTCTGTCTGTGGCAATTTGCATCTTTGCATGTAATAGGTGTTTAAGAAAAACACTCTGCTTAAGAAACAGCAATACAGTACAGCCCAATTAAGTGAAGTATTTATGAAAAAGGCATAAATTAGCCAATGCTTTACAAGTGTAAATAAATACTGTTCAAATAAAACAGCCTCGTCAATGCATTCAGCTTTTCCAAATTTCATGATACAATTTAACCTAACAAATAACATGCATCACGATACACCGTAACACGTAAAGGTACAGATTCCATCAAGAAGAATAATGACTAAATCGGAAAATATTATCAATAAACCTGCGCATGATACATTAATATATTTCTTTGGAATAAAAACCAGAGTCAGTATTTATCCTGAAGGAAAACAATATGAACCAGCAGGAGCACAATAAATATTTGATTAATTTTCGTTCATTGATCCGAGCCGGTTTGTTTATTTATTTAAGATGCTGTTTGTGCTAATGTTCCCTCAAAGGCGAATTAATCTGGGCCCAGCGCTTTAGCGGATCACTAAATAATGCATGAAACCTGGTGAGGAGCGACTAGCATGACATTATTCCCCTGACATTTATATCATGTTGGGGTTAAAAGGAATGAGGAATCTCAAAGCCGTGGCCAGTGCTAACACCGCTCATGTAGACATAAATCAAACACCTCTATTTGCATTAGAAAAAGAGAGATCCACATTAAAAAGACATTATTTGAAATCTAAGCAGTGCCACAGTCACCCATAATCAGGAACAGCATTTATCAATGGTTAAAAATGCCAAAAAAGGCATGTGCCTCAACAAAATATTGCCGATCCATACAATGCACCATTGGAGCAAATATTGGCCAAGACCTAGGCAAGGCAGACACACACACCCACCCATGCACAAACACAAACACACACACCCACTCACGCATGCATATACACACACAGGCATGCACGCGCACACACACACACCTACTCGCGCACGCACATACAGGCGCAAACACGCATGGACACACAGACATACACACACCCAGACACGTGGGCACGCACACATACATGCAAAACCACACACATAAGCACGCACAAACATACACACGCACCCTGTTTAAAGATGAACATGAAGGGAGGAGCAATGAGCAGATAGGGCGTGTCTCACTATGGCTCTCACAGATTTCGATTTAAAACTTAATTTTCTACAAAACAAGGACACTTTCATTGCAGCTTTTATAAAACGTAATGTCCAAAGTGCTTGGGAACGTATAATTCTTAAGGGAATCAGGAATGCCGAACTCAAAAAAGGGAAATAAACCAAAGAGCGACGTTGCTGAGGGAGGCTTAGGCGGAGCCGCGGACTTACGTGAGGGAGAGGTGAACTCATGTGACCTGAATGAGAATGTTGAGTTAGCCGCGATTAGCCGCATCCTTATGCTCTGAGCTGCACACAATCAAAACTGACATTTGTGAAGCGATAGATGAAAGGATGGCAGACGTGTCAGTTACACTGAGAGCTGAAACTGCCGCTCTAAAAACTGAAACTGATACTAGCATTACAACGCTAAAGGCCCAGGCCGAGATACAGGCTGAGACGCTGCACGGACTGGAGCAGTCAGCGTCACGTACAACGGACATCGTAGCTGAGCAGGAGGCGCAGGTGAAACATCAGACCGGGCAAGTTCACCGACTCAATGGAAAATGCCTGGACTTGGAGGGACACTCAAAGAGGCAGAATCTCAGGATTACAGGTCAAAAGAGGGTACAGAGCATGGACAGACCACCAGAGAATTCACAGGGGGTCTACTAAAAGAAGTTCTGGAGTTGGAGGAGAAACCTGTTATCGATCGGGTCCACAGAGCACTGAGGAAACGTCCAGGAGATAATGAACCTCCAAGGCACCGGATACTAAATATTCACCATGGTCATGTTTTTGAGGATATTTTCTGCAAGATTACCAGCAAAAGAGAAGTATCTTTTCCAGGGCAGCAGATTCAAATATTTAGGGACCTCCCTCAAGAAGTAGCCCGAGCCTGAGTGTTAGATGACAGTGTAGCATGCAGTTATGATACAGGATTATATGGGTGTACCTAAGGAGAGAACCGGAGAAATTATTTTTTTCAAAGGTATCCACAAGCTGGTAAAAAGGGGTAAGGTGTTGGCACATTTGAAGTCTCTTAACTCAGGGGTTATATTTTTGCAGGAAACACGTTTAAAGAAGGATTCACATCTCAGACTTCGATGTTAAAGGATGAGCCAAGTCTACCATTCTTGCTTTCCATGTAAGACCAAAGGAGTAGCCATTATGATCCGTAACGGAGTTCTTTTTAAGCATCACTCCAACATTTCTGATAAGGAGGGGAGATATGTCAGTGTGTTGGGAGAGTTGTATTCCAGGCTGGTGACACTGTTAAATATATATGGGCCAAACCAGGATAATCCTGAATTTTTCCGAAAGGTGCTCGGCTTGATATTAGATATTTTAAGTACTAATTTGATCATTGGGGGTAATTTTAATTGTATTTTGGATCAATATTTGGATAGGTCATCAGCACAAACCATAGCCCCCTCTAATTCAAGTTAACTGCTCAATACATACATTAAAAAATATGAATCTGTGTGACATATGGATGATCTCAAATCCAACGGGCAGGGAGTACTCTTTTCATTCCCATGTACACAATGTCTACACAAGAATAGACCAATTCTTGGTGGATGGAACATTACTGCAATACTCTAGCAATGCTATGTAACATAATATAATTATTTCTGACCACTGCCCAGTCACATTTTCTTTTAGACTATGTGAGACACCTCGGCAGCAAGGTAGCTGGAGGTTTAACGCACAGCTCCTTACTGATTCAGTTTTGTGAATAAATTAAACGCACATTAATATATTTCTCGAGACAAACAGTAAGCCAGAAACTGCTCTTCGCTGTGGGAGACGCTGAAGGCCAACTTAAGAGGATGCATTATTTCATTTCAGGCCGCTAAGCGGAAACATAGCAAAGAGGAACAATTAAAACTCGAAGATCAAATACATAAGCTTGATGCAGAAAATGCACAACACCCTTCTAAAGATTAAATTTATCAGATTTTAACACTCAATACCAACTTAATAAAATACTCTCAGAAAGAACCAGTATAGCCTTTATGTTTATAAAACAGAAATACTATGAGTTTGGTGATAAACCACATAAACTGCTTGCCAGACAAGTACGCAAACTAGAGAATGAGCATTAAATCCACAGGATTAAATCAGATACTTTTAACTTTGCACAAAGATATTAACAAACGGTTTCAACAGTTTTTTGAGAGGTTATACTCATCTCAAATGAAGGCAACACCAGGAGATATGGAAGCTTTCCTGGATCAGTGTCAGCTCCGAACTTTAAACCAAACTGATCGCGACTATTCAGGAGCTGAGATTACGTGCAAAGAAATTACAGAATCCATAAAATCTTTTTAAAATGGCAAAAGTCCAGGACCGGATGGATTTGCAATGAATTTTATAAGAAATTCAGCGGTTCCCCATTTTTGGTTCCCCATTTGAATAAAATGTTTGGGCAAACATTTGATAATGGAGAGCTTCCCCACACCCTGAATGAAGCAACTATCACTTTGATTCCAAAAACAGAGAAGGATCGGCAGAAAGTGGGTTCCTAAGACCTATATCTTTGTTAAACACAGATCAAAAAATTTTAACAAAAACTTTAGCCAAAAGGCTGAGCCTCTTGATAGAAAACCTGGTTCACCCAGACCAGACCGAATTTATTCCCCAAAGAAAGTCATAATTAAACTTGCGATGTTTATTTAATGTTATGTATTCCTCACGGCATTCCAAGGAGGACCTCTTGGTTCTGTCTTTAGATGCCAAAAAAGTATTAGACCTGGTTGAATGGCCCTACTTATTTGCAGTCCTTAATAAAATTGAAGCTGGCGACAGGTTTATTTCATGGAGAAAACTATTATATAATAACCCCTGTGCCAAAATATTGACCAATCATACACTTTCTCCTAATTTCAAGTTGCGCCGTGGAACTAGGCAGGGCAGTACTTTTAGCCCTTTGCTGTTCACGCTGGCAATAGAGCCCCTTGCCGAGAGAATTCGATCACACCAAGAAGTTTATGGATAAATTACAAAGTACACTGTTAACAAAATATCTTTGATGTGGATGATATTTTCCTTTTTATATCGTAACCTCAAACTTCAATACCACCAATTCTGCATCTGATCAATCAGTTTGCCTCTTTTGCAGGTTACTGGGTCAATTAGGATAAGAGCGAGCTCATACCAATTCATATTATAAATCATGAATGGCTCCATCAACTTCCCTTTAGGATAACCAGACAAAAGTTTAGGTACCTGGGAATAATTGTGACTAGAAATGATAATTTATGGTTTAAGGCTAACCAACTTTGATCCCCTGATGGATACACTCCGGAATAACATTCAGTTTGAGGACGCTTCCAATTTCTTTCCTAGGAAGAACAAATGCTGTTAAGGTGGCCTGTGACTAAAAACCAGGTACCTGGGTCCCGCCCGAAAGGCTTGGGTCCCGGCAAGAAAATAGAGATTTCCCGAAAATCAGTACATTGATTGTGCACAAGATAAAATGATGGGTAATCATTCATGGCATCACCCAGACATTTGCTCATGTACATTATTTATTCCTGTAGCTCACAACTGTTGTGCGCCTATGATTAGTTTATCAACTTACTTGAAGGCGAAACAGATGGAGAATCAATCAGTGGCAATTTGGAGATTTTATATATATAATAAAGAATGTATTAACCCCTACCTCCTTGGTCTAGTCAGCTGGCGCTCGCTAGCTGCCTTTCAATCTCATCGGCGTCATGTTTTTTTTTCTTTTTCTTTTCAACAGTTACGATGATGAATTTTGAAGATATTGATACAAATTACAAGATATATTTATTGTCATTGCGATGGATAGTCCCAGTTGATAGTAATAGTGATGATGAATATGGCGATTCGGTATTCGGTAACAATTGAAGTTGATGTAATAATTATCAAATTATGATGATAATGAGGAAATGGGAAATTCAGGGGTGCAGATATGATTTTGAGTTTTGACGATGGCATTGTTATGATGGTATAATGAAATACATATTAATGATTATAATGACATCGGTCGGACAACCATACACTTTGATATAGTAGATGAATTTGGAAAATACATTTGGAAAGTGAAATATCTTATTCGTAAAATACCTGATCAGTCCATCCAACGTTCGCGAGTTGGCAATGAAATACTTACCAGCAAGAACAAGCTTTTCGTTGTAAGTTATCTCTCTGTTTCTTGGTCTTTCTTTCTTTAGTGGACGAAAACAAGTAGTGTAGCCAGAACTTAAAATTGGATGGGCATTAAATATCTCTTTAAAACACTAATTCGTTCTGACTCAATCGCAGTCATTTTTTCTAATTAACCAAACAAAAAATCCGAAAACACTCCACACTATAAGGTATTGCTTGTTCACCTCATTCAGGCAAAAGACAATCATTCATTTGGATGCGCAATTTTGTGCTTCTCATATCAGTGGCATAGCCACACCTGAAAATTGAGCGGCCACACAGCATCGATCTATTACAATTACTAGCCAAACCATTTTCCTTTGTTAAAGCAATTTCCATTTATATGAATAATCAATTAGCAATTCAAGACATTGCTTCTTTTGTGGTGTGACCTAAGGGCCACTAATCAATAGACATAATTCAGTTCAGCAAAATTAGTTACTCATAAGTTTAGTTTTAGTGCTTAATTTTAACAGTAGGCAACATTTCGAGAAGTAAACCGCTCTGTAACCTCTGCGCAACCTTTTCGGCTCATCAGACGAACTAACCTGTGCTTCACGATCGATTGAATTATTCAAACCAAAGACAGAGATTTGAAATGCACAAAATTGCGCATCCAAATGAATGATTGTCGTTTTGCCCGAGCAAGGTGAACAAGCAACACCTGATAGTGCGGGGTGTTTTCGTACTGAAGGCATAGTTAACTAGGCTTATGCCGTCTGAGGTGACGGCTTGGGGTATATCCCCGAACGCCCCCAATCCTCTAATTCCCCAATCCTTGAATAGACCTTGAATAGACTTTCATTTCAACTTAATTTCAGGTCAATCGAACAAATGGTTCTGAAGATATGGCCAAAATGATAATTTTCCATCACAAAGCGCCACCTGGTGGCAAAATACTGAACCATACAGGTATGATGTCATCATGTGACACGTTGTGAGGCCATGACCTTGCAGTTGCACATAGTTTCATGTCAATTGGACAAATGGTTCCAAAGATATGGCAAACATGGTGAATTTTATGTGACAAAGCTCCACCTTGTGTCAAAATTTTGTACCAAACAGGTATAATGTCATCGTGGGACACATCCTCAGGTCATGACCTTTCATTTGCACTTGATTTGAGGTCAATCGGACAAATATTTCTAGAGATATGATAAAAACAGTGATTTTCAGTTTTTGGCCCCTGGTGGCCAATCTAGTCCAAAATCAAATTAGTTCTTTCTCTTTATAAAACTTACTTATATGCAAAACGTGAAATTTATAATTGAAATATTACTGAAGTTATCGAGTTAACACATAGGGCGGCGCAGCGGTCGGACCAGAAACATAATATCTAATAATATATTTAGAAAAACAAAAAGATTATGATCGAGTCAGAATTGTTATAAAGAGATGTTTATTGCCCACACAATTTAAAGTTCTTGCTGCGCTACCGACGTTAAAGTGCTTGAAACTTTGAGGTAAACAATGAACACGGACATGCAGGCCTCGTAGACGCAAGAGACTGGCATATTTTCTTCACTCGCTATCTCTACTCTATCTTGTTTCAACAGTTTCTTCTACCTCTTTATCTTTTCTGCCCATGGTTTATTTCAACTGTCAATCACGAAAGAAGTGTCCTATCGAGACTGCTTTTCATACAGGCTTTATTCTCAGGGCGGTGGGCTAGTAGAAGTAGGGTCTAGAACAAAAATACCAGATTTTTGTTAGTTTAAGTGATTTTCGGGTACCCGCCTGAAAAATCATCGAGTTCCAGTTTTGAAAAAATTCCTGAAATTCCCAGGCCTACTGTTAAGAAGAACAAATGCTCCCATAGCTGTTATATCTCTTACAGAACATACCTGTTTGTTTCTCTAAAACATTTTTCAAATGCTTAGACTCCATTATACTTTCTTTTGTGGGGGACTATAAAATACATAGACTGGGGAAAAGCTCAACTGTGTAAACCCAAGACAAGTGGAGGGGTGGCTGTGCCAAATTTTATTCATTATTATTGGGCCGCCAACATCCGCTCAATTGCCGATTTGTTGGATGACTCTGCTGTTTTGCCCGTTGGGTTAGAGATGGAATGAGAAGATAGTCTTCCTTTCTCTGCTGGTGCAGTTATTTTTTCACCAGTGCCATTGAGCAAAGCAAACTATAATAACAATCCCATCATTTATAACATCATACTCATATTGAAGCAACTTAAGAAACATTATACGCTCAGAAATGTCTTTCCTATTGCCCATAATAGCAAATCCTTCATTTGCTCCTTCTAGCTTAGGTGGCTCTTTTCTCACATAGAAGGATTTGGGAATTTGTTGTGTTGGTGATCTATACATGAAAGTGTTTGCATCCTTCCAACAGCTAAAGGAAAAATATGCTCTCCCACAGTGTGACTTCTTAAAATATCTGCAGGTTAGGAGTTGTGTGAGAACACATCTTCCTGACTTTGAGGGTGCGTTTTGCCGGACAAATTGGATAGCTGTCTAAAATATTCTACTTGGTCCAAAAATATAATCTCTTGCCTGTACAATATACTTCAGAATATAGCCCCAACTGCAACTAGCGCAATTAAAGCAGAATGGGAAACAGACCTGGGCGAACAGGAGTCAGAGGATATTTCGGAAAGAAGCCTGGAATATATACACACTTGCTCAGTTAATGCACAATATCGTTTAATGCAGTTTAAAGTATTGCATAGATTGCATTTTTCTAAGACAAAATTACACAAAATATTTCCAGAAATTTCACCTCAATGTGATAAGTGTGGCTCACCAGATGCAAATTTATTGCACAGCTATGCCTTATGTCCCAATCTGCATAACTTTTGATAAGGGGATATTTAGAACTCTTGAAGATGCTGGGGGTGGGGTTTGAACCAGAACCAGTACTAATCACCTTAGGAGTATCAGTAGGCACACGGAGACTGCAGGTAGCTCAGCAATGCCTGTTATCTCACGGACTTCTCACTGCTAAAAAGCTCATTCTTCTTTTTTGGAAGAGGAAAGAAGTGCCCACTGTTAAACATTGGCTCACTGAGTGAACAGAATCTCTCCATTTGGTAAGAAATAGATTTGCTCTGAGAAACAAACTCAGGGAATTTGACAAAATTTGGCACCCTTTAATTTCCTATCTGAAAAGCTAGACTAATTAAAATCCTGTACATCCTGAACTAAACTGTATGTAACATTAGGTAACACTCCAGGATGTTACCTAATGTGTGGATCTTTGTTTTTTTTGGTGGTGTTTTTGTTGTTGCTTTTCTTGAGTATGTTTTGGATTCGCTTTATGATGTGAGGACGATTTCTTTCTTTTCTTTCTTTAACAAATGGTGAGTAAGCTCTCCTCACTTTAGTTGTTCACACCGATAAAGAGATAGAGAAAATATGTTTTTTCCGATTGCCATGTATGATGATGCGACTCTTCACAATAAAAATATTTGAAACAAAAGCTGAACTTACTGATGCACTGTATGGATTTAGATAAAACTAAAATGACATATACTTTATTGAACCCTGTGGGGAAATTTGTCCTTTGCATTTGACCCATCATATTATTTAGGAGCAATGAGGAACTACAGTGCAGAACCCGGTGACAACTTCAGTTCTAAAGCCAGAGCTGTTTTGTCAGGGACAATGATTGCAGTGTTTATATAGTGTATGTTTTTCAGGGTGGTGGAAAAAGAAAGAACCCAGAAAAAAAAAAAAAAAAAAAACCCACACCTTGATGGGGAGATCCATGCGTACACGGGGCAAACTCCACGCAGAGAGGCCCCGGCCAGCCAAGACTCAAACCCACTTTTTCCTCGTTGCGAGGCAACAGCGCTAACCACTGAACCGCCATGCCACTGATAGTAGTTGTATTAATTATAATTATAATAGTAACCAAAGTCATCCACAAACACAACTATTATTCTACAGTGCTCACCCAACAACAGTTTTGACAACAGACTGTTTCAGCAAAAAACACAAAAATGCAAACAGTATTCCCTACTGCTTCAGATAAACATTTAGACAAATGAGTGGGAGTGTTAAATAACTGAACAAGGATCCAACCTGTTTGAAAGGGTCACTCTGGCTCACCTCAGCCTTTGGTATCCCCACGCAGATCCGGTCCACAGCAGGCGTCCTCTTCCTGCGGTACACCTGCACAGAACAAGCGTCCATAAGCTTCACATGCGGACTGAGGGAAACCATTTCAAATACATGGATACACTTCTGCAATACACATTTACTTGCACTGTAAAGCACAGATTCCCATCATAATGTACTAAAGTTCACAAGTACTTGAACAGAGATACATTTTTAAAGGGCTGCTGTTGCAAAACGACTCATAACCTGTGGATGCAAATACAAATTTAAGTGGGGTCAAATAAAATCTGACAGTCTGCACTTTTCAAATTGGTATGACAGCCCCCACAGTTACAGACCTCCTTTATCTTGTATGCAGGTTATTGTATCTTGGCAGATGTAATTCCCTCCCCTGTGACGCATTCCTGTTTTCCTGCCCACCTGCCTTTCTCCAATTATTCAATTATCCCCTAGCCCTCTCTCTCTCCGGTAATTATACACTTGGTTTTAATTAGATAATTATCGTCACCTCTATTTATACCTTCTCCCCTTCACAGGTGGGTAGTCTCATATAGTAACATTTTAGTTTGCAGCAACCCTGTTTAGTGCCTTAGTTTCATTCCCTTGTATAGATTATTTACGCATTTTGTTTATATAAGAAAATTCCACATCCTCCACTTGGGTCCTGTGATTTCATTTCACTTAACCGGCGTCCCATTCCATCCTGGGGCGCCGGGCGTTACAGCAGGAGATTTACGCATTTCATTAAAAGACATTAAATGTGCAAATTTGTCTTTTTTTATTGAAATGACCCCTTAAAATGATCAATTAATTTTCTCATGCCCAATGAGTGCGACAACAAGGACCAACAGGGGAGAAATTCATATTTTCAGACGTCTTCTCAAAACATTTACTGTGTTCCCCAAGGAAAACTGAGAGAGAGGAGGCAACAAAGGTTATAATATAAACCTAGTTCTTGCTTAGCTTCCTGTTCAGCATAGAGGTGCCAGCCAATCAAAAACATTACACTGGCGCAACAGCGAATCATGTCCTTCGCAAGCTTTAAAAAGGCACTTCATGAGGTCCACACACTTTTTACTGGGATAGGACCCAGAAGGTCCATGCAATTGTATCTCAAGCAGGCAATACATAATTCATTTGTATCTTTTTCTGCTTGAAGAAGAATACCATTCTGTATCGAAATAAAACATTAGTGTACCGCACATCTGGGAAAAGTGTTCCTTATGGAGTAAGAATGTGCGTCTATTGTTCCTTTATTTCTGAGAGTGGACAGGTTTTTAAATGTGCCTGACCTACCACTATGCCCTCTCCTCTACACCCACAGAAACAGAGAAAGGCGCCCAGCATTCGGCTTAAAAAGCCAATATCTAATTCCTCAAGGTTTCCCCTCCAGTCATGGTTGCCAGGCGCCGGCGAGCATTTGTATTCCTCACAAGGGCAGTAGCACCAACAGCGAAGGCTGTCACACAATATAGATTTTGTGGCATGGAAGCTAAAAACTTAAGACGGAGGGGAAATTTAAATAGGGCTCCAGGCTTTTTGAGACGATTGCGAGGTGTGTACCGACATGCAAATCGCCTCCTTCACCTTCATTGTGTGATGGGAGCGGGGAATCAGAGAGACTTTGTATTCGTAGTACACTTCGCCCTACGGCAGACAGTTTGTTTAATATACCAGATAGGAACAAGGCTCAAATTTCACGGCCGGTCCGACACAACCATCTTCGCGTCGCGAACAAACTGGAATTCTGAACCACATTTGTTGCTCGGAGGCCCTTATGAAAAATTGCGGGCGCGCATCGCATTTCAATGCCCGCGCAACAAAGTCTCACCGCTGCCTTCCCTCACTTCTTAAAAGAGCCTCCCTCTCTAAATATGAGCAGCTCGAGAGGTAAGTACACAAATCACCAGCCGAGAAGCTGCTGTTGAGTCTGACTTTTTCCGAGGCGATTTAGGGAGCGTAATCAGAGCTGAGCTTCGAGTGCGCCATTTCAGGAATAAGCAGCCGGGGTGAAAAAAAAAAGCAATAAAACCAGCTGATATGAAATATGTCACTCGACTTGATGAGAAAACGGAGAAGTACTCGAAATTGGGTTTTTAAATCATGCCACGTTTCTCTAACTGAAGGAAATGAACACTTCTACTTTCCTGGTAAAGATAATTGCGGATATGGTGTTAGCTACGTCTCTGCCACATAATTTTTTTTTCTCCTAAAAAAAGATATCGAACTGCAGCGCTGAAATTGCACTCCTTCAGAGATATTTGAGCATTGGACACTGGGAATGAAAGACATCTGCTCCGTTTCTCATTAGAGCATCACACCACTGCAGAGACTGTGCTGATTGTATGGCTTTGTAAGTGCAGTATACACACACACGGGGCGAATGAGGCATGTCACGGCATCTCGTCTCTGATGTGTGAAGAAGTCAGCAAACCCTGCCAACTCAAAATGTTCCTACGACATCACTGCGACGAATGTGGCAATGTAATATTCCCATTCATTTTCTAGTAGCATTGCGAGTATATTTTGACTTGGCTGATCTTCACTGCCGAGTGAGCATGTAGAATGATCATTATCTGAGTTTCAGTCCCATCCCCTAGGAAACACTAAGGTGGATTATCACGCCATCGGCCGCCCTGCCACAAACACAAAACGGCCGTTCTTTTGTGATTCGAGCTCTTTAACTGCTGTCAAGCCACGGGGATGGCGGGTAATTGATTTGAGACAGCTGGGAAAATGTGGAGAGTCTCGGTTTGGAGTAGGACTGCTGGCACCTCACAGATTACCGGGTACGAGGCATCTGCATTCAAACAGCCAGATCTCAATTCCACTGATAGGAACTCTGTCAAACAGGAAATAAGCCTCTCATTTAAGGGCCTTCAAAAGAGACGGTAAGAATATGATGTAACCACACTCCAAATCTCTCTTTGTTCTCTTATGAATGTTTGCACAGCATGACACAAATTGCGTGGATGACACAGTGGGGAAAAAAAAACTACCAAAATTATCGTTCATTTATCCTCCCAACTGCATCCTGCTATTGGTAGAGGTAAATTAACACTGACAGAGTAATTAATATTGTCCCCATTGCAATTATATGAATACAGTTAGAATTGAATTAATGCTGGAAACTACCCTGCACAGAACGTGGCCCACTTGACAAGCTGGCTGCTTTCTTCAAAAAAAAAATTGAAGACAGTTATTATTCCTGGTTCGTTACGATAGGACGGTTGATCCGCCAATCTTTTACATTCGTAGACAAGGGCCCAGTGGGTGCTGAGTTTGGTTAGAAGTGAAGTGATTCTGTCGAAGAGTGCTGCTTGCTGCAGGAAAACCTCCATCATACAGGTTTGCAATTACCTCTGCTGACAGTGGCACGACAGAAAATAAAACAACGAACGCTTCACAGTAGAAACATGTGGGCCACCAAAAATCTGACAGCCGTCCCTTCGAGTACCAAAGCAAATGTTACATCGCACGGTTCGCCCGGCGTGCCGAGAACACGAGTAAATAAAAATGACAGAAGCTACCTGCCTTTCTTCCGTGTTTGTCTTTGCGAAGTGCGGCGTTATTAACTCCCTACTGGCCTAGCCCGTGACAACAGCAAGCGACAGAATGAGAGAGGGGAAAAGTTGAGGAAAGTTTGCACAGATGTATATGGTTTTAGATAAGATGCATACTGCTGGCTGCCACACAGGCCGCAGCATCTGCTCTCGGCTGTTTGTTAATCTCAGCAGGGATCAGCTTCTCCGGTGCACTGCTTGCTTAGCTTTAGCCCTGCTAAACCCTCTGATCCCACTCTGGGACATCTGCATGGGACACCTAAGCAGGGATCTCAAACTTCAACCTGCAAAGTACTGTTAGTTTTGTTCTGAATATCTATGGAAGGGATCTCATACTTTAGGCTGAGAAACCTCAGTGTGCTGGGTTCTTAGCATAAAAGATCTATGGTAGGAACTAACTGCAGGTTTGGAAGGGTTTATTGAACTGGGTGTTGAAGCCTGTGGCTAGATGTGTGTGTATGATTGTGTGCATGCATGTGTGAGTACTGTATGTGTGTACTTGTGTGTGTATATGAGTGCATATGTTAATGTTTGCACATACATACAAGCAGACGTAGTGCGTGCCTTTGTTGCGTGAGTGTGCGCCTTTGTATGCATGTGAGTGTACTGAATGTGCCTGCGTGCACAGCATGGGCCCGGTAGTGCGTTTCAGAGTGTGTTTGCGTACTTTTGTTCGTGCGCCTTTGTACCTTTGTCAAATCGCAGATTCTCAGCAGGTCATGCTGCGCTCCGCCCTGCCGCACGCGGAAGCGCTCGCGAGCGACGTCTTCATCTTCTTCCTCCTCAGAATGCGAAGCCCTGCTCGCCGATCTGAAGCCCAGCCGGGGACCACAGATCACAGAGTTCAGAAAACATTCAAAATGAAACAAAAACTGTATATGATGCATCAGATCCTCCATAAAAAACCCACACTCTGAACATTTATTCTGGGTCGCTCACCGCTAGTTTAGCTAAATTTAGTACTACACCACTTCAACAACAAACCCATTTACTGCTTAGGCAACTACATCCTCTATCTCCCTTTCACACAGCGGCACTCAATGTTTTATGTTGTTCGTCTTAAACTGTGACTCTACCAGCATTGTCTCTGCCCTTTACTCAAGTATTTTGAGAACTTTAACAATTTCTCAGGGTTCTAACAAATACCTAAACTGAACTTAAAACATAAAAAACTACCCACCGGCAGAGGTCGGCAGCTTTTTCAGAGTAGCGCTAAATTGGCCATCGCACTACAGGGTTTCAAATTGGGAAGGGACTGCCGGATTTGGAATATATAATCAGCTTTGTTCGTTGCTCCAGCGCCTCCTGTTGGCCAGACAGGCGCTCGTCAGGAAGACTCTGGGTTTGTTCATGTCTCGGTATCCTCCGCCCTCGTTCTGAACTTACGAGTATTCGACCAATAAGTGTGTATAAGAATCAGTGGTTGACAGGCATGTGCTTCGGAGGAGAGCCGTGAACTGTCCTCACTATCCTGTGTTGGCAGCAAGGGGTCGCATACGAGCAAGCTTTGTACATAGTTCACCAATTGGGCATTCCAGATTCGGGTGGGATTGGAGAT
This sequence comes from Gymnothorax reevesii, assembly GCA_029721435.1. Lineage (NCBI taxonomy): Eukaryota > Metazoa > Chordata > Actinopteri > Anguilliformes > Muraenidae > Gymnothorax > Gymnothorax reevesii. The sequence continues at coordinate 95,420,291 of CM056579.1, read as the reverse complement.
GCCAAATTTATTAAAAAAAAAAAAAAACAAAGCACACAGTGAATGCTGCCCTCTGCCACGTGGCTAAAATCCATAAGCGCTATCTCTAAGCCCTCAGCAATGCCCTGTCCATGAAACTGCTCCAAAGGTAGTGGCGTCAGCTTCGTCAAATCAGTTGTGCATCAATTTGGATGCCAGCTAAATGACAGATGAAAAAAAAATGTCCGTTCCAACAATGATAGGCAGAGTAACTTAAATTAAAAATGTAGGTGAACACAAAACAAAATTGAACTCACAAGAACCTTAAGGAATGTATAATTATAAATAGACTATGCAAGAATCAACAAAGCCTATTGGCAAATCACAGTATAATTGCCAAAAAAAAAAAAAAAATCAGAATATGATTGACTGTTATATTACCCCAAATCAACGCACAGCAAATCATTGTCTGGGCGGATTATGCCACCACAGATTGCTAACTACAACTCTTTAAATGTTTGAGGAGTAACGTGACATCTACGCGGAAGTAGCTCACTATCTTCTCAAATACCGACGTCCCACAACCTCTGCGCAGACCCATTCCTATATATCTTCGATGGTGATTGGGGGATGTGCATAATCTTTTACCTGGACTTAAAGAAGAACTTGTACTGAATAAGCAGGGTGAACGTGAACATCACAAACCCCTGGATGGACATGGCACAGAGATTTTTCCCAACCATATCCCAGCTGAGCGGGTCCTTGAAGCGGTCTTCACCTACGAGCACAGGCGAGTTAGCCGAACAGTTAATGCTAAGCGGTTAGCATGTAATCACCTCCAAATAAAAAAAAAAAAACCACACAGACACAGTATATATATATATATATATATATACACACACACACAGTGCCCTCCATAATTATTAACACCCCTAGTTAAGATGTGTTAAAAGCCTGAAAATAAATTCAATTTTTATTGCAGAAGCATACTCCCACACTGAAAATTGTAGAAAAATGTAACCTTCAACTTGTGAATTTTAAGGGAAAAAAAAAATCCCTGACTAAGAAATAATAATTTTTCATAAAATCACCTGTAATTAAATGAATTATATATAATTGAAGTATTTCTGTCATTTCTACAGTAATTTACAAAGTTGATCAGAGTATCTAGGAAGATTTAATTAGTAAATCATCACTTCCCTGGGGTATAAATATGACGTGACACAAAGGCCATTTCTCTTATCCACTCTTCAACATGGGAAAGACAAAGGAACACACCATTCAAGTAAGGCAGATGTGTGTCGACCTTCACAAATCAGGCAATGGCTACAAGAAAATAGCCACTCGCCTGCACCTGCCCATATCTACTGTCAGATGAATCATTAAGAAGTTTAAAACAACTGGAACAGTGGTGAACAAGCCTGGACGAGGACACAAGGTTATTTTGCCACCACGCACAGTGAGGAGGATGGTAAGAGAAATAAAAAGTTCTCCAAAGCTCACTGTTAAAGAATTGCAACAAATGGTAGCATCTTGGGGTCACAAAGTCTCCAAAACAACTATCATGCGCTATCTACATACCAACATGCTGTTTGGGAGGCATGCACGGAAAAAACATTTTCTCACTCACAATCATAAAAGGAAATGTCTGGAGTTCGCTAAGCTGTACTGTGACTTCAACTGGGACCGTGTGCTTTGGTCAGATGAGACCAAGATAGAGCTTTTTGGCTTTTTGGGTCTGGCAGAACACAAAAGATAAGTATGCAGAAAAGCAGCTCATGCCCACTGTGAAGTATGGGGGAGGATCGGTGATGCTGTGGGCCTGTTTCTCTTCCAGAGGCCCCGGGAACCTTGTTAGGGTGCATGGCATCATGAACGCTTTGAAATACCAGGATATTTTAAATCAAAATCTAGTGGCCTCTGCCCGAAAGCTGATGATGGGTCGTCACTGGGTCTTTCACCAAGATAATGACCCTAAACATGTGGCCAAATCTACACAGAAATTGTTCACCAGACACAGAATCAAGCTCTTCCCATGGCCATCTCAGTCCCCAGACCTCAACCCCATTGAAAACCTGTGGAGTGAGCTGAAGAGGAGAGGGCAGAGGAGTGGACCCAGGTTGCTGGATGATTTAGAGAGATTGTGCAAAGAGGAATGATCGAAGATCCCTCTTTTTGTATTCTCCCATCTTGTGAAACATTACAGGAGAAGATTAGGTGCTGTTTTGTTGGCAAAAGGGAGTTGTACAAAGTATTAACATCAGGGGTGCTAATAATTGTGGCACACATGATTTGATGTAAAAGAATTATTTCTTAATGTGGGATTTTTTTCCCACTGAATAAATGCACTTGAATTAAAGGTTGGATTTTCCTCTATTTTTCATTGTGTTTCTATATTATTTTGAAAAAAACTGAATTTAATTAGAAGATACGAACACATCTTAACCAGGGGTGCCAATAATTATGGAGGTGGAGGGCGCTGTGTATATATATATATATATATACACACACACACACACACATACACACATTACAGGCCAAATGTTTGGAAGCAAGATCAAATTTGTGCAAGGAAGATCATAGTTTCTTTGGCATGCTTTGCATCAAAATAAACATGATTATTATATAAAGAGTTACTCATCAGAATACATTTTTACCCAAATTATCAGGCCCATATTACTACGCCCATGGTCCTAGTGCCAGGCCGCCTTTTTGCCATTGGCATCCGGTGGGCTGCAAACCATGACATTAAGTGAATAATGCAAACTGTGATTTGTTTTTTACTTTTTCACTGAAGTTGTGACTCTTGCAAATCTTCTCAACCCAAAAACTAAGCCCCTCCTTTCTTTTGATAACATTTATTTGGCAATGGTCTGGTAACATCAATGAATACAGTACTTAAAGGTAATTAGAAGAAAATGGTGCATCATGCAGTAAATACATCCCAAAATCCATAAATTTTATACCGGTTTTTTAAAAAGGCATTGTGAAGAGAAACTTGAAGTTGCTTCCAAATTTTTTACCTGTATTGGCCTATTATATATATATATATATATATATATATATATATTTGTGTATATATGGGTGTGCCAAATATATGGGTGTGTAAGGGTGTGCCAAATATATTTTGCCAATGCCTGTTATAGTTATTTTTATTTCACTAAGTAATACAAATAGTTCATCATTTTTTTTAATTTCAATAGTACGTAGTAGAACAGCCCTCGATTTTCACTAAAATGGTGATTACAGCAGTGGAATTATCATGTTTTTCAGCATGAGTAAACACTGTATTGGTATTTACAAAGAGACACAATCATATATTTTTTTTTTTGAGGAGGGGAGGACCCTTTCTACTTCTATAGTGAATCATGAAACTGGAACCCTTCCGGCAGACCATAATAAACACAAACTGTCGTACGGAAAAAATATTTCAGCAATCTAAGAATAATATACCAGTCTATGTGAATTTAAACTCATATTATTTCTGGCTTAAATAGCCTTCTCGCTCACAGAGAGAAACACTGAATTTTCCATCTTTCAGCCATTGCTGTCCTCGTCCTCCGTTAAATAGGCCACTTTCAGGCCAGCGTTTCATGCTGTGATTGCTTCTTAGAAATGGTGAGAGTTCCTGAAATGGCACTTTCCTATAGTATTGCTGCAACGCATTTGCCTCCATTTCCAATGATTTATCAGCACAATACTGTCTTTAGGGCACCAGTGATATTGCAAAATATGGTGTATGGGTGGTGATATCAGGATTTAGTCAGAATTCGTTTTGCACAGCCTTTATGATAGACAGGTAGGCAATGCAAAGCCAGGAAAAAAAAAAAATCATACATATTCTGTTAGTAATGTATTTGCCACATAAGCAGCAATTACCCACTATTATAACGCCCTCCAAGAAAGAGGTTGTCATGTCCTGGCGCCTTAAAGGTGTTAAACTGGGCGCCAGGAAAGTGATTAAGCCGGAGGAACCCATGCGCAGGAACAAAGATTTATTAAATGAAGAAGCGCACTGATAATTGGAACACAAAACTACAAAGGGGATAAAAGAAAAGCAGCACCCTGAATAAAAGTGACACAGACTGTGGCTACCTGCCCGTGTGGGGGGAAACCAAGGCTTCAATAGAGAAAAGGAAGCTAATTAACAAGGAAGAAACAGGTTTGACTAACTGACATTACAGAGGGGAAGACAAAATAATTGATTGAGTGCAGGTAGCCAGGATCTGGAATGCCAAAGGGGAGGGGCATAACAGAGGTCATGTGGGACTCACCAAAACTGCTGAACAACGTGGCCATGGCTTGGTTTTTGGCCATGTCAATCAAACCCCTTCCAAGGCAAAAATGAGGGAAGATCAGCAAAGCCTGCTTCACCATGTCATTGATACGAGAGACATTCTGCGAAGGAAGGGAAACTGTTTTTGCACATGTGTGCTATTTTTCCCATGAGCAGAAGCATAAATTATAGAGAAAGGTACAAATTTGTACCCAAAAAGATACAAATGGTTGTCAATGAACTATTGGAAATTCCTTTAACCCAAAATCAATAATTATTTTGTAAAATGCACTCATTAGTATGCACACACACCATTTATTGCATTTTAAGGGTACAGTAGGGGAGTTCGTTCTTTGAAGGTTAAAATTTGCCTCCACAACAACTCTATTTCTGTAAGCGTATAACTTGTAAATGCTAATGCCCTGTCAATCTATCTCAACTCAGGAGCATGTCCCACTGTTATGCAAATATCTTGGCATCTGAAGATAAAGCCTGGAACAAGCCAAGCACTGATTATGCTCCACTGGCTCACTCTGATACAAGTCTGATCATTAAAAAATAGAATATATCTTCATCAATGTCACAGCTGCATGGCATTGCATGCCTCAAACTGTTACTTACGGTCTAAATAGCGATGCCTCCTTCCGACCGATAAAGTCAAAGATAAGCCTAACCTGAGTTTTATTGTTCATTACAAACGAAACCTGGTACAGACATTAGCGTCTAGGAGCCACACACCGCAGAATACACTCCCCACAGCTTGTGCGAGTTCAATTAATTCCCACATCAACGCTGCTGTCCAGTGTTTTCCAGGCTGCTGCTACAATCAGGCAGTATACTGGAAACTTCCCCAGCCCCTCTAGCCGCAAATGACTGATGCTGTGCTCTAGAATACACCCGCTGTAATTAAACAGACGACAAGTGAAAAGCACTCTTTCGCCTCAGAGTGATGCCATGCTTTTCAAAGTTAATTTCACTGTCAAGAACACAGACTGTGGCTTTTTATGCTTAAAAAGGTCCTGCATGATATCGAATGTTGCATTTCTGAAGGGAGTTCAAAAGAAAAAGTTCTGAAGCTGTTAAATCTAAGCGCTCTTCTTTTATGGTTTTGGGTTAAGAGTTAAATGCATTACCTCAGGTCCCCTCAATAACTCAGTGATTTTCCATCTTTATCCTAGTGTCAGCCTCACATATAACATTTCAAATTTCCAATGAGGCATCCATAAGTTTTTGAAAAAGGAAGAAACATTTGAATTTAGCTCAAGAAAATGTCAGAGATCACAGAATGAAAGAAGACTTACCTTTTTCAGTGGCAATTATAATGTGACAATTCTTTCAATCAAAGTAAAATGTACTCAGATTTACGTTTTACCTTTTTATTGAATTTATATTCTCCATTTGAATATGATGGCATATCAATAGCCGCATTAATTAGAATTGTCTCTGTCTGGAGTAATGTTTTACAGTGTCACAGCATCCAGTGCCTTCAAGCGGCCGACACAACACAATGTAAGTGTTTCACGCTGATGCATGTACAATCCATGTAGCCACACCAGTTAATGCTCTATGAGTACAGCACTGATGAAATTTTTTCTTTCTTTTGCAGTTCTCTTCTAAACACAGAATGTAATCAAAAACCCAGCACTTATGTTGTACAAACGTGTTGCGATAAAGCAAGTTTTACGCACAATGAGCATTTTCAGCAAAAATCACAGATTTTTTTTTTCTCCAAAACATTTCCTCCAACTGGCCAGCGCAGCCACACAAAGGGCTTATCAGGCATTAGTTGATGCCTTTGACAAACTGCTTGGCATAAGCCGCCAGAATTCATAAAAGCCTTTCATTAAAATACCGCAATTATACGAATATAACAGTGGGGGGTTCGTTTGAAAGGAAACATCTTTCAACGGCCTTGCTTCAATAAAATGTAAAAAAATATTTGAAACAAGTGTTGCAGCGGTGAAGATCTGGAGGAGGTGAATCCAAAAGCAGTTGAAATGAAGGGTAAAGGGCCACTGTCACAGCCAAGCGGCATAGTAAACTTGAATATATCAGCTAGTTTTTTTTTTCCGAGCTCATGACCATTAGAAATATCTAGTCAAACTCTGCTTTGCGGGTAATTGTAGCGGTTCATCATAGCTGTTCTTTCAAAAAAAGAATTATTTACTTTAGAGCAGGACAGTATTTAAGTTCAGTTTTCCTTGAATATCTATTTTCCATCCATCCATCCATCCCTTTTCTTCCACTTATCCGGAGCCGCATCCCGGGGGTAGCAGACTAAGCAAAGTGGCTAAGACATCCCTCTCCCCAGCCACTTCCTCCAACTCCACCTGGGGGATCCCAAGACGTTCCAAAGGCCAGCCAGGAGACATAATCCCTCCAGCATTTCCTGGAGGGATGGACATTCAGATGGACATGCCCAGTACACCTCTTACGGGAGGCGTCCAGGAGACATCCGGACTAGATGCCTGAAGCACCTCAACTGACTCCTCTCGATGCGGAGGAGCAGCGGTTCTACTCTGAGCCTCTCCCAGATGTCCAAGCTCCTCACCCTATCCCTAAGGGTCAGCCCAGCCACCCTGAGAAGAAAGCTTACCTCAGCCCCTTGTATTCATTATCCTCTTCTTTCTGTCACTACCCTAAGTTCCTGACTATAGGTGACATATGGTCGAGATCCATTCTGCTTGTACAAACTTTGAGATGTTTGTTAATGTGCTGCTACATCTGGCCATGGATAAGCCAGTGGATGGAAGCATACCCTTGAGGAATCTGTACTGACCTCATTGTCCATAATATTGGACCACCAGCAGTATGTTAGAATATAAACAGTAGGAAAGCCAAATCATGGGTATTCCAGGGTGTTATAATCTCAGTGTTATTACAAGAGATCGAAGCCATGTAGCTACTAAAATGAAGATTGCAGACAGTTGAACAAATCCTCTGACAATCTCTGAGCATCCAATTTGCATTCTAGGCCATGACAAGCCCCGTTTAGATGGTTCTCTTGCCTCTTATATAGAAAGAACAAAACTGACGCTTAGTATGTCCCTGCAGTTCCTAAATACATCTAAGGGTCCGATTAAGGGAACATTAAGGAAATTCATATTCTTGGAGGACAGAAGAGGGATTTGGAGGAGCCCGGCTGCTGCTGCAGCCCATTTACCTGAAGGTTTGACGCATTGTGCAATCAGGGATAGCCCCCTGCAAAATGCTCCTGTTAACATGTGGTCTCAGTCGCCTTTCTGTCAGCTCGGACCAGTCTGCCCATTAACCTCTGACCTTTCCTATTTAGACTATGTTTTCACACCACAGAGCTGCCTCACACTGGATTTTTCGCACCCTCCTCAGAAAATTCTAGCAACAGGTCTGCGGCACTCCCATGAGAGCAGCATTGTCAGACCACCGAGTCTGAAACCGACGATCATTCTGCAGTCAAATTCACTTACGCGTTTTCCCCACTCTGATGTTTGATTTAACCGATAACTTAACCACTGAACCATGTCTGCATGCTTATGTGCATTAACTCTTTCACCCCCATCAGCGCCCAGTTCTCACTGCCATTTCTCCCCATGGCCTTTGTTGACATCCTAACTAAATTTCTGGCTGTCTGTTCTTATTCCTGATTGTTAAAATAAACAAAACAAAAATAGTGCAATATGGCACTATTGGGAAAAAATGGCAGTAAAGCAAGAGTGCCATATGGCACTACTGGGGGTGAAAGGGTTAATTGGCCGCCACATGATTGCCTGATTTGATATTTGCATTAATGACCAGGCTCACGGGGTAAGTTCATCGAATGACCACTGAGTGTAATAAGAACAACAATAAAGAGAATAATAAGATAATAATAATCATCATGCAAAGATTTTATGTATGGCATAATGAACAAACGGAATCAGAGACAGCAGTTATACTTTAGGTGATGCTCATAACCATAAAGCTAAAAGCAAAGCAGAGTTTCAATGGACATAAATCTCTTTAACACTTTCTCCCCCAGTGTCTTTCTTTCAGTTGCCAGGCACTGTCAGCGTTCATTGATCTTTCAATATCTATTCTTGTCAGAAGATCTGCAACTGCGCCCTCCGCCATATAACAGGGAAAACACTGACTGCTGGACAATCTCATCAATGGCGGAGGAAGCATTCTATCATAAGGAACAAAAAAATCTTGTTGGTGGTGGGTGATGGGTTAACGACAAGAGGTGCGGCCAGTGATAAGTTGCACATTAACAGGAAGTGCGGGGACGTGCGTGTAAATTTGACCATCTTGATGCGATTGCTGAATGAGCAGTTGTCTTTCAAATCACCGGTCCCTCGCTATCGACGCGAACCCTTCGAGACTCTACCCTCTCACCTCGTCGTCAAAAAGCTCCATCACGAATGTGGCCACACTGCCGTTTATCCCGATGAAGAGGTTGATACAGGTCAGGACAACATAGGCTGTGCTGGGAACGCTGAATATAAAGGAAGCTGGATACATCATTGGAGTGATTGCCCACCTGATGAGAAGTGAAGTAAAGCACAACTTATCATACGTGCTACTGTACCTGAACCCTGTCTCACACAGTGCAGGGTAGGTTTCCTCTATACAGCTCTATTTCAAAGGTCTTAAAAAAGGTATCAAACTGTTCTAATACAGAGAATGCCATTTTGTTTGATCAAAGTGTTTGTATAATACCTACTTAGATCAAAAAAACCCACCAAAAAGTATGAAGAGTTTGTTTCCAAAATGCAATAAGTGCCAAAATGACAAAAATTTTGATAATACCATAAAGCGATATCCCTGTGCTTCTTGTGAACGGTGGAAAAATCCATTTTTAGAAATTCATACTATAAGGTGTATTTTCTCATGGTCAAAGTTTGTGTTTTTCTGTAAAATACAATAGGCACCAACATAGAAAAAGCTGATTTAGTCAAAATGAGTAAAATGGATGTATTGTGCTAAGGAAACAAACTCTTAATCTTTGTATTTTAAGATTGATTCTCATTCAGAATTAGGGGAATACTACATGAAAGTATGCCCTAACATCACAAAACATCTAAATGCAGAACAAATTCTTAGGTCCATGAACTGAAAGTACCTCACTCTGCGTGTATTTTGTATTGTGCATAAATTCTGAACCCAAAAAGTGATACAGACCCGTAAAGCACTAAGAGCAGGACCAAAGCTGGCAGGTTGGCAGGGGAGGCGTATGCCTCTTGTTGGAAGGCAAGGAAGATGACGATCACTATCAGGCAGGGTATGACGTAGTTACACTGGAGAAGAGAAATGCAGACGTAGACACAAACACACTCTTCACGTCACTGGCTAATGTTCTGGGCTCACACATCCGATAAGCCCGCCAAATTCACTCACTCAGGGCACAAAAAATATGTTACATCAAAATAATATATGACACGGCATTTCCAAATGGATCACAGAAAAGTATTAATGGGTATTTAATTAGACAGCTAAGCTTGTTCTTTGAATTCCCCATTCATTACACACGCTTTGTACAAGTTCATTTCTGGAGATGCCAGAGTTTTGTCAGAGGCACTAAAAAATGATGCATTAATTAGCTGATGATAATTTAAGATAATTTACTTGTCAGAACTGTGTGAGTTACACACTGACTGATTTACAATGGCCTATTATAATAAGTAATCAGTTTAACATGTTTTGGGAATATCACTTTCAAAAATTCAAAGAATTTAAATTAAGGAAGAAGCCACATCAGCAGGTATTGCAAATGAATGACAGATAATCATAAACCCAAAGTAAAAGACACATCCGTGAAATGCTTTAAGTGGCAATCAAAGGATGAGCTAAAACCAGAGACATTTCAAATACAAGCAGACACTCCGACGCCATCTTCGAAATGCAATTGCGGCCAACACGACCAGAGCCTATCTCACTGAATGGGGAGATACCTATATTTACCATTCTGTTGCCATTTGATTTCCATATTTGTGGACATCATCAAACTGTTAACAACATCGAGACGTAAAATTTATTCTGTAAGATATTATGCCAGAGGAAAAGGTAATTTTTTTTACTCACAGAGGCAAGTATGCATGTGTTATCCACACCTCAGATCACAACATTGTAACCTGTCATTTGGGACTGAGGAGCTGTTAATATTATCTACCATAAATAAATATACTGAGTATAGATAAACAGCACTTCTTCGCAAGCTCAGTTTTAATGCAGAAATACAGTACATCAGACATCAAACAAAAGTTCTTTAATGTAATTATTTGATATCATAATCAGTGATATTCTTTTTTAGTGACAGTATGAATATACCTGAGTCGGAAGCAAGAAGCACTTTAATCAGAGCACGTATTGGTAATTCGCCAGTGACTGGTTGTACAAAAGGGATCAATGTCACTGACGCTAAAATGGTAAACAAAATTAAAATCTGTTTTATTTTGAAGCAAAAATTCCTTCTTGGTTTTTGGCATTAAGCCAAAATACTCCAATCACAGAGATGTGATTTACATTGTTGATCTCCCAACTCATACAGTCTATCAATCTTGTGCAGTTCAGCAAAATGTAAAGGTGTGATTGGCCAACAATAGGTGTAATGTTGACGTTCCACCATCTCTAGCATTTCACATTCTTCCATCGTAAAACGATTGAGCATTTTGAGAAAAAAGGACAAAAAATGCATTTTTTTTTTCTCCAGCATGAAAGGACAGGCAGCCAATATCTCAATTTGGCAAAAATACGACTAAGGCAATTATGCTATGAGGCTAATAATTCTTCTCATACAATATTTCAGGTTATTTATATGACTAAAAACGGCTTATATTCCACTAAAATATTGAACAAAAACACAAGTAAAGTGTCCTGATATTTGTGACAGATAGAGACGGATTAGGACCTGCACTAACTCCCCATTTTTTTCATTACCCCAAAAAGCATCCCAAGCCTTTTTCACCTCTCCAACTTCATCACACAAAATGTCAGCAGAGGAGCATAACAGGCAGAGGAGAGACAGCAAGGGACGGAGTCGCTGTGTTTACCGCCATCACTGTGTACCTCAGCCACTGTGTATTTGAAGAGCTGAATTCCACGCCCATTACTGCCCTGCTCTGTGCTTTCCACTTGTTCGAGGGAGCGAGTTGATATTTGAGCTCTCACCATATCCCAGGCGAAGTTGGCCACCCAGTAAACGGCTGGGTTCACGCCGCTGACGAACTGCAGGTGCTTGGCTTTGCTGACCCTCTCCTGGATGAGGAAGAGTATGAAACTGGCAGGGATGAAGGACATGGCGAAGATCACGCAGATGGACACCACTACATCTGTGGAGGTGGTGGCCCTGTCAGAGAAGACATTCAAGCAGCATTACAGTCTGACAGTTTACGGCAAAAGATCCTTTTTGAGGGAAAAGGAAAACTTAAAACATAAATGAAAGCATCTATTCTTTTACTTATGTTCTTGCACTGCAGGGATGAAAATTATAACGCTATAATTATGATATTTTCGCCAAGTTTGTCAGTCTATCTTGCTGTCATCAGTATATCTAATAAAGTAATGAAGGGATTTACTTGAAACTTGAAAGGTTGATCCTGAGCCAAGGAACAGTTGATTAAATTCTCTCACCAATCACCCGGAGGACAAAAACAGCACACACACAAACGTGACTGAACTGTGCTGCGGTCTCCTCAGCGCCCTGTTTGGATCACTGCCGTTACATGGAGGATTAGATGCAGAAGTGCTGCAGACTACAATGTTAAAACTCAGCAATAAAATTACTATTTCAAAGTAGGATTGAAGGAAATGACATACAAATCACACTTTCTTTACTTCAAAACTCCAAAAAAATATTGAATGCGCGCAAAAGTCCTGCTTTTTACGGTATGAAATAAAATATATTGGAGATGAACGGCTGCTCTGCTGATTGACTTTCATTTATCCTAAAGCAATAAAACAATGATAGTGGAAAAAAAAAACGCTCAGCTCTGGGAAATGCTTTATTGTAGCCACACAGATCATTTCTACGTGTCAGTTCGACAAATTTTTTTCGTGAAATGGTGTTTCAGTAGCAGAGTTTTAACTCTGGCAATCAAGGCAACTTGCATCTAGTCCCCTGTTGACATAATTTATACCAATATGTCGGCAAAGGTATTGTGTCATATAACTCATCTGCATCCTTCACACATTTCCTTGTTATTACTATTATGAGCTATAAAGTCTTGTATTCTACGTATTCCCTCAAGCAAAAATAATTAGTTTGAGTTGGTCTGCCAAGCAAATGCAATGTTCCTACCCACTAACAAAGCTTGACGTTAGTTGTGGTTTTTTCTTTAACTTTAGCAATATCATTATGCTATTGGACAAAAAAGCAATACCATTATCCAACATATAAGACTACAATACTTGTTGAGGCTGAATTATAATTGTTTTTTGCAGAATGTTTATTCAGCTGTTCGTTCGTTCGTCCATCCCTTTGGTCACTCATTCGTTGGAGGTTTAATGCCCAACTTTGTCCGACATTTCCAGCGCATTTTGAAACTCAGCTGACAGGACGGCAGAGGGAGTCGCTCTATGTGACCGACTATCCTGCATGAGATTTTTCTCATCAAGTCAGGGTCATCAGTCATTTATATCATTCAAGCAATCAATTCCTGTAGATTTGCAACAATTTTCAAGAGGGACGCTTTCAAAAGGTGAGATCAATAAGATTCCAGAAGCACGTAGCACGGGGGGAAATGTCAACACAAGTATAATCAATATGAAATTACTCTGCAAATATAATGCGCCAGATTCAATACTAATGGACATTAAGCCAAGCTTATAAGTTAAACGTACTGAAGGGGTGTATTATACGATGGGTCCCGAGGGTGTTTACACTGCATTACAGAGGACCACAGATGCAGGGCCAGGCAGTGCAAGCAAATGAGGCAGATCACAGAACAAACCTTTCAATGCAGCATTATACTCAGATCACAAGTCTATGTGTTTACTGAAACACATCTTCCTCTTACAGTCTTAGGCTGTTTTTAGAATCACATACTATACTAGCAGTACGAACTGATTTGACTAAAATGTACTATGTCGTATGTACTAGACAACAAAAGTAAAATCTGCAGTATGCCAACAATGCCCAGATGTATTTTGCTTCGAGGAGAATCTGGCAGTATGCAGCCGACCAGTCTACCTTGCATACAATATCCCACAATGCAAAGCGCTGGGCCGGCACAAAAAAGACATCTGAGGAGTGGCAGTGCGAAAGTTGAATAAGGTGGGAATTTTTTAGTAAATTTTGTACATTATTTCTTCAATAAAATTGCTTTTGATATTTCTTGAGGTGAAAAATCAACTGCGCAGGTGTCAAAAATGAGCAGTTTCACGAAGCTAGGTGGCGATTTTGAAAATTTGCCCCTTTCGTCTCGGATTTGAGAAGCTGCTTAAACGGCCGTGATGGCTAGCAAGCAGTAGCACCTGAGGGGGTAACGTCGGCTGACAGCTGACGCATGAGCCGACCGGCGGCCATGTCTGTTAACGTTAGCCGAGCCGCAGGCGGTGTGTAGGCCATGCAGTTTTACATATGATTCGTAGCGAATCGAAATATATGGTGCTTTTCCACTAAGTGATACCGGCTCTACTCTACTCGGTCAGCTTTTTTTGGAACTGCAGTGGAGCAGGTACGCGAATAGCTGGTACTAAGTTCCAGGTACTTTTTCCCAATGCAAAAGCTAAAAATGCGAGTACAGTAGAGTAGTGCCGGTACCATGTAGAGGAAAAGGGGCATTAGTTAGGTTTTTGGAGTTGAAAAAGCTTCATATACTGGCATGACAGCTCGCTATCGCCATGGGGGTACCTAGCTGTAGCAAGCATAAGCAGCAATTAAAACTAACAATAAAATTTTCTTGTCAAAATAAAATGCAAACAATGAATGTGTTCACAAAAGTACGTCAAATGCAACTATTGAACTGACTGATCAGCGATCAAAATATTAGGCTAGGCCTAAAATTCTCATAAAATAATTTAATAACGTACATTAGAGAATAGCCGTAGGCTACACTTTTGCTACAGTATGTGTAAAATAACACCAGTGGAGGTTCGTCGACAACAAAGTGAAGCCAAAACCTTGCTCTTCAAAGCTTAATGACTTAAACCTTTCGCAGTTTTCTTGCTCAGCAGTTGCTCACACAAATTGGTAGGACAGTCAAATTTATTTTCGATAGCACTGTTATACATTGCACCATGAAATTATGTAGGGTTTTCTTTCATACATAAATTACAACATAAATTACAATAGGCCCATGTCTTTATAAATTCCGTGCTCAAGTAGCTTGTGTAATGGCAAAGATTCACAAATTGATTACTGAGGCTCATTAAGCAAAAAGCTGTGCAACATCGCATTCTTTACTTCTATATTAAAATTGTAGAAAATGGATTCTCATGTCTTCTTGCGAAAGAAGCCTCGCAAACTAATTTATAAAGACGTATTGATAATTTGCGACATCATTTATGTGCAAAAGAAAATCCCCCAAAATTTTGTGGTGCTATTTATTCTATCGAACATAAAATTGTCTGTCATTCTAGCAATTCGTCTTAGCGACTGCTTATTCATTAAAAGTAAACAGCAACAGGTTTACGTCATGAAGTTTTGAAGGGCAACTGAATGGCACACAGATGAAGTGTGATCATTTTTGACGTTATTTATGATGCAGAAATTGCCATTGGATAAATGTTAGCCATATGAGTAAACCAGCTTGGGCCGCAAAAAAAACAAAAATCAATCGGCAAGCATAAAAAGTAACCAGTTTGGATTGAAGAACGAATTAAGCGTCCAAAAAAACAAATGAATTACTTTTGTACAGGAACGAAACAAGCTCCAACACACTTTACATTTAACTTAACAGTGAAGTAATTCAGCGCAGTTAAATCTGGTTTCTTTCAAATGTCAGACAGGCGTTACACATCCCTCAAAATTATCGTTGGAAAAATAATAAAAACCAACATTTATAACTTTTTTTAATATAGTAAAAGGAGCTGCTGCACTATGTGGTGCTTTGTTATTTTCTTTGTCAACTGTTTACTTCCGCCAGCTTTCTTCTTCTTCTATGGCGGTTCACATCCAGTAATTCCCCCACCTTGCATACTGCAAATTAAATAGATTCTAACTGTCATACTACATACTGCTGTGGAATTCAGCATATAGTATGTTGTATATACTCATAGGCGCCATTTTCGGGGGGCATTGGATCTCCTGCACCTCCAAAGTTAACCCATTAAGACCTAGGCTCCAGTACCGGGGGCTGGTTGTTACGCATTATAAATACAGCATGTTTCCAAATCGCGACATTGTCATGCGACATATCCGTATTTTGCGAAAAAACTCGGCCTAAAGCTTATGTAGACCATTTTTACCTCAACTGAACACAATTCAAGCACCAATCAAGTAAATAAGCACTTCCATATGAGCGCAGGCACGAAACAACGATACAATTTCAATTTTCCAGAAATGTGGAAAAATAAATAGGGGGCCTTGGTTTTTCAGCATGATCATTTAGACGTGCTTTATATGAAGAACGTATGGTCTAGACTACTTGTAAAGTAAATTTTGGTGGGATTCATTGGTTTTTGGCAGTGAATTAGACAAATTAAATGAAAAAAACTGGCTATTTTTTAACATAAATGTATAAAAAGTAAGTAGGCTAAACAGTTCTTTAATTGGCGATAATAAAATACACACCCTAATTTTTTACAGAAGTGTTCCGATTCCGTGACTTTGCTCAAATAGTTTTCATTGAGGGACAGCGCTCTATTGCCAAGTAGGATTCTTCCTTCTGGACCTGATTTTCATCGTCCAGCTGGATACATATTGGAAATGAATTGTGACGTTGGCCTCAGAATTTCCCTTGCTGAGATTAAACGCAGTAAAATATGAAATACTGTAGTGAATTAACATAATTTTATATTTCCGGAAAATGACATGCAGGCTATATCATGCAATTATATTTCTTAAACTACTGTAGTTCATTCAAAAGAGCCCATTGATATTGACATGTCTTTAGCTGCTCTGTCTGTATTATGTTTATGAAGCCATAGCCGATTTAATGAATAAGCCTACTCCCAGAATTCGTGAAATTTTCTGGACTTGAATATTAATTCCGATAGATTCTGCAGCTTCTAAACCTGCAATTGCAATTGTAGACAGCTTGCATTAGTGTTATTTAAAAAGGTCCCGCATTCCCTTAATCAGTCGCTTAAGCTTCAGTTTGGTGCTGAAGTTATATCGGCTTTTAACTTGCAGCATGGGATTTCATTTTCATAGTGGAGATAGTGTATACTATTAACCATGTGTCTGCAGCATGCGGCACTATTTAAACACAGAGGATACGTGGATGATGGAAGATATGTAGCCTATAGCGTTGTAGTTGGAGTAGTGTTAAGTGACAGTGGCCTTGGCTGATGAACCACGTGTTGCTTGCATAATTATCGTGTGGGCATGTTTCGTGCTTCGTGAAGCAGGCTGAAAAAAAAATGCGAGACGAGTATCCTATAGGCTAACACAATGTCGAGGGTCCCATTTGCAATTTCAAATCCTACGCTAAATAAATGACTGAAAAGAGTTTAGCCTGCGTCCATGAATGCAGGGATAGAAAATGGATGCTCCCTCCAACATTCAATTCAATAGCCTACTGCTATTTTCAAAATAAACCTTTTTTAACATTCTAAAAAGCTGGACTTTGGACAAGGCAACCTACCCTTGGAAATACAGCAGCCTGAAAAAAAATATTGTGACCCCTCAATGTTGACCTGCAGTTGGCGCCACTACATATACTGCATACTAGATCCGTTGGTAGTACGTAGTAGGCTGTTCCGAAAACAGCCTTAGTCTCGCTCAAACACACGCTTGCATGCCCACACATACGATAATGCCATGAAACTTGAAAATGCAGGAAAACTGTTGTGTCCTTGGACAAACGAAGGAGCACACACACACACACGTGTATACACACAGACACGCACACGCACACACATGCACACGTTCACACAGCACGCACACATACACACAGCGTACACACACACGCAGACACCCAGCACGCACACACATGCACACATCCACGCCAACAGCACAGCATGTGCGCGCACACACACAAATCCATAGCAATGACGGTTGGATGCAAACTCTGCAGATCAGTGGTTACCCAGGCATCTTTTGTCAGTTGTGAAATAATAAAAGATAAAAATGACTTTTTTCCCTCCCTGTTACGTTGCGGATGTTTTCTAATGAGGAATCACAAGAGGTGACGGTGAAAAGTGAGAACACAGCTCTGTGAATTTGATCTTTTCACCTCATTCATTGACGCATTCCCGCACTCTTCTTACGACATCACCTAACGAGCAAAATATTCATCTTTTTAGGGTGTTTCTTAGCGTGAAAATCAAAACTAGTAGGACATTGCTGTCCTCATAAATCTGTGAAACGGTGTCTCTTAGCTGAAGCGATATTTTAGGCGAAACAGCCCAGGGACGTCTAAGATAATGCACTCCACCATTGCACCCTGGAGAGGCTCCGCAGTGTCAAAGTCTGGAGAGGTCGTGTTGTGGAGGATTTACCGCCAGCGTTTAGACAGCTGTAAATGTGATTTTTCGTCGGATGGCAGTTTGTAATTTGTCTGGTTTGTGGTGGGAATTCGCGAGCAGGGGCCAAATCACCTCTATCATTTCTCGCAAAGCATCTAATCTTTCAATTTGTTTATTTTTTTAAATCTGAAAACTAGCTCAAATGCAAGATGATTTCAAACAAGTTGCTAAGGGCACTTAATTAGCCGAAAATAAATTGGCTCTGTGCTCTGGAGGCGAAGATATCCCCTGAACCCATTCAGTTTACCTGCCGAGTAATTAACATTTTTTTTTCTTTAAAGAAGCCAATATGGGCTTGGATGTGAATTTATCATTGCAAGCTGGATGCAATTAAAGCACATAAATATTAAATCACCTCACACAGTATGGAGCTCCAGATTCCAACAGACCTATTTAAACTACATCTCCACATGAAGGCTGATTTCAGACAACTAATTACTATTAGATCACCTTGAACACAGGAAACCAGAAAATGGCTGGAGTTATCAAAGTTCCCTGCCAGCTTACAACTAAAAACCACGGTGAATAATAAACACATGAAGAAGAGTAACAAATGAGTCATTTGTGAGTGTTTCACTGAGGGAACACGATAACTTTGCCAATAATGCATTTTCTCTGTTGTTTTTATTTAAAGGAAGTTACTGATGGTGAAATAAAATGGACCATCTGCATTTTTCATGTTTTCTTTTGTTTTTTTTTTTTTGTCCTCTCGCGCGCCCACTTAAAGCCGGCCTCATTTACAGTGCTTTGACCCAGGCGAGCCTTGGACAGAGTTCAGTAGACTTAAGCAGAATGTCAGGTTCCTGAACACCAGAGGGAGACATTAAAGACCTCAAAAGCCAGGCTTCATTTAGGAACAGAGAGGCAAGATGTCCGACCATTGAATTATGACTATAAGTCAGGGATTACTTATTCTCTCTCTCTCTTCATCTCTTTCTCTCTCTCCCTCCCTCCCTCTCTCTCTCCCTCCCTCCCTCCCTGCGTCTGTTCTCCATCTCTCCACTCTGTCTCCCTCTCCTTCCTCTCCTGAATGTCTTTTTCGACCTCCCTCTCATTCCATCTTACCTTTCACTTGACATCTCTCCCAATATCCTCTCTCTCGCTCCCTCTCTCTGCTCTCTGTTTCTTCCTTTCAATCTCTGTCCTCTCTGGCATGCACACACTGACACACCAATCAGATAGCACAGACAACAGATAAAGAGGGCAGTAACAAAGTGGGCCATCATTACCACACTGACAACAAAACCTCAGCATCTGAAACAGAAAGGGTTTAGCTTAGTGTACTGACAGGACTCATTGTTCCTTGGATTATGGCTGTGGAAAGGTACTGAGCTGCCGAGTGTCATGTTCCCTCCTCTCTCCTACGGGGAATAGCCGTCAGTCGACCTCTGAGAGAGTTTTAAAATGAAAGCAAAACCAAAATGCCTCTCGCTCTTTGCTCTTTCTATCTCTTCCCTTGTTCAGCAGCAGTTCAGTAGTTCCATGCTGGAAGCGAGGGTTGTATTACCGGCTAGTGAGTTCAATCAAATTAATACTTATCACTGACATGGACATCAGGCGGTTCTTTGGAAGAAAGGTCAAGGCAAGGGAGCCAGGAGTGGTAGAGGAGTTATCGTCCCCCGACTTCCCCGAACCATAGATAGTGCTTCAACTAGCTCAGATTTGTGAAAATCACATGGTCAGCTAGGAAGCTTGTGACATGCTGGACTGGCTTGTAGTAAGCCTCAGTCATACAGCGTGATTATGAGTGCTTAATGATGTAATCCCCAGCTTCCAACGTTAGTACTTCTGTCCAACTAATCATGTGGAAGTGATCAATACAAGCCATTGCTTGTTCAAACGCGAAAATAATGGCTTGACGACTGTGCAAGTTAGCAGAGTGATGGCGTCAGGTCTGTGATAGCATATATCGGGAATTACTTAGCGGGTACTTACAGAAATTACATTTGTTTTATAATAAATTGTGCAATTCAGTTATGTGATAAACAGAATCTTATACTCTCAGTCGTGACCTGATCAAGCCACTGCTAATGCCTCGATAAATAAAATCATTGGAAATGTGTATCCCAATCAGAAAACCTCTGCAGTTACGGCCCTTCATCTCTCCTTATCTGGTTCAACAATTTTGTTCGACGAAGATAATCTTTCGGAAAACGATGAACAAAAAAGACCAGCGCGCAATCTAACATCCCCATTACACTGCGAGAAACAACAGAAGCGCTGCGTTTAAGAGTGGTCCGTAATCACCGCATCTCTGCATGGTATGTATAAATTCAGTTTTATATTATGAAATACTGAAGAAGTGTCACTTGTAATGTAAAAAAAATGCCACTAGATGGCAGTATGGACCCTATTTTGTTAAGCCCAGTCTGGAGCTAGGTTTGGGCATGTCTGGGAGGGGAAAGTCCCAGAGAATAAAAAAAAGTCTAAAAGGTGGGAGGGGGCTGCAAAAGAGTATATAAGGAGAAAAATTGAGAGAGTAAAGCAGTAGGAGAAATTGCAAGGAGAAGGATACATTTGACCAGACCTAAGTCACATGCTTAACAAAACACAGGTGCAGGAAGTCAGGTTGATTACAACAGAAGCAAAGATGAGGAAGAACCTAATCACATGAAATAGGCAAAGGTCAAAACGCGGAGAGGGATCACAAGACAGCATATAGACAGAACAAACAGGTCTGGTAAGGGATTTCTACGTGCACTGAGTGAGTGGCAGAACAGAGATTAGAGAGGTGCAGAGAATCTGCTAGAAGCACAACAAAGTAAATTGAGCGAAGGCAAGAGGCGGAGACTAGAACAGGGCGAATGCTGAGAGATCGTTAGTCAATTAGTGGAGTGCAGCTATACAATCCCTAGCGCTTGTTAGTAAGTTATGTACAGTGTACAGTGTACAGTGTTAGACTTGGTTAGTAATTTAATAAAAACAACAAACTGTTAGTACTGGTTAGTAATCTAGAAAAGCAAGGTGAAGGAAGTAAACGAGACTGAAAGGAATGGTTGAAATCCAGAAACCATTAAATCACCCGAAAGAGTGGTACGCAATACCGGGGCTGTGGGCAATGGCAAGACAAGAGACCAGACAGGGGGAGACAAAGTGCAATGCATGGCAAAAACAAAAACATAGACTGGAATGTAACTGAAGGAATGGAATATGGCAAAATACAAAACATGGCAAAACTAAACTAGACAAAACATGAACATAATCAGGTATCCAAATCACAATACACAATTCAAGACATGGTCAGGCAAGGCAAAAGTCAAAATCCAAACAAGACAGAATGGCAGACAGCAGAATCACATCAACTGAAGTTTTAGGAGTCTGAGAATGTTGAGAATGCAGCGATCAGATCAACGACATTGAGATTTTAAGATGTAGTACGGTGTATGATGTTACCATTACATTTATTTCTCTCCCTTCCAAATTGCTTGGGCTGGCATAGGGAATCTGACGACAATGGATTGGGATATTGACACTACTGCATTTATAGACACACTCACACAGCAATGTGAAACACCTGTTTAACTTAGCTATAAAATATGCACCATGGATATTTGTGTCTAATAAAATTTACAAAATTCTGATACCATGGGATTGTTTTGTTTTGCACTGGAAAGGTTTTTGAAACAGGTGGCACACTTAACCGATAGAAAATGTGTATTGCATTTCGATACAATTCAATGAGAATAAAAACAAGTAAAATTAAGAATGAAAATGAAAATTTGGATAATTCAGTATAATTACTGATATTAACCAAGTATACATTATAATTCCCCCCTCCCCCCAGACTAATTGTTAATCCTCTCTGTGCCACCCCACTTTAAAAATCCTGCAACCACCCCCGCTCGTAAGTGAGGTTGTCCTCTTGAAATTGCCTGCATTAGTGATCCGAACATTATGCCTCATTATGATGAACCAAGGAAGTCAATTAAAGCACAGCAAAGGTCATGAAGCAACAAAGAAGTGGTATTAGGCTGCGACTGAACGCAAAGTGTCGACTCATCGTCCAACATAAAAATAACTTTTCAACTAAACAATGTCATGACTCAACATTTTCAGTGAAGGGAAGGTTGAGGAGAGCACTCATTCACTCCAATTCCATAAGCGGATATAAAGTTCACTTTTCTTACGGCAGCATGGGCACTGTTGTTTACACTGCAAAGTTCATGGTTTTGAGTCTTGGAAAATTGAGCCTACCCCTGAATTGCTGTTATTTATCATTCATTGTGTTCACTGTTCAACATCGGGCTGTTTATGAGCCAACTTACAAGCAGTGCTTGAGTTCATGCACGGCGCTTTCCTAAAGAGTTCACGTCTGACGAAAAAGTAATGAACGGCCTAGTCAGGATGGAAGCTAGTCTAGCTAAGCTAGTGATGTATAGGCGTGCTCTTTATCCTTGTCCTACTACTTCAAAAATTGCATCTTTAATGGCGAGATTTTCACAATTTTCCCGGGGGACAAACCCCCGGACCCCCAAAAATGGTTGGGTTAAGGGGGCTGAAGCCCCCAATGTTTTCAAGTCCTACCAACGCCCCTGCCCATGATGGGCAATTTGTTGTACAGCCAGCAGAGAAACAGCACAGCAAAAC
This sequence comes from Gymnothorax reevesii, assembly GCA_029721435.1. NCBI lineage: Eukaryota > Metazoa > Chordata > Actinopteri > Anguilliformes > Muraenidae > Gymnothorax > Gymnothorax reevesii. Next base: position 95,397,883 of record CM056579.1, on the reverse strand, counting down.
AAACGGACAGAAACAATAACATTCACTGCAAAAGTAATAAATACAGTGCACTAATATTTAGGGGACCGATCGACACAACATATTAATGAGGCCAATTGTTATTGGTTCAAATGAGTTTTGAATCTGTTCGTTCTATCCTTTGCTACCATGTACCTGCAACCAGAAGGCAGCTGCCTGTATTGGCAGGCCAGCGGGTGACTGGGGTCACTCAGGATGCGTTCTGTTTTTCTGGTAGCCCTGGATCTATACAGGACAGACAGCTCCTCAAAATTTGTCCCCGCAATTCTGCCACACATCCTCACTATACCGTCAAGCCTATTCTTGTCTTTCACAGTGAGGGACCCAAACCAGCAAATAAAAGAGAAGGTTAAAACAAGAATAAAACACCCTCATAAAAGAAGGGTCTACATTATAACCTCTCAATTTGCGATAAAAATACCTATGCTGGTGTGTCTTTGCACAAATTGCATCTTTATTGGCCTCGAATGTAAGACTGTTGTCAATGACGGTACCCAAGTATTTGTACTGTTGTACAGTTTCAACCGCTTGACCATGAATAAAAACAGGGGACTTTGGTGGAGGCTTCTTCCTAAAATAAATTACCTGTTCTTTGGTTTTAAGAACGTTAATCTTTAAAAATGAGCTCTAATGCCAATCAATAAAACTGTTCATCACTGGACCGTGATTGTACATTACACCACAAAATTATGAAGCGTTTTCTTCCACACATAAATGGCAATGTAAAATATGAATGTGTTTATAAATTCTGCATTTGTGTAGCTCGTGATACTGCACAGATTTGTGTAAATTAGTTTGCGAGGCTCATTAAGCAATATGCCAGGAGAATCCTATCTATTTTCTGAGAAAGAATATTGTACAATGCACAGCAGAGTGACAATGCAAAGGATGGCGAAACTAAATGCAGCGAAGTCAGCGAAAGTTTTGGATTTTTTGCATTTACAGTTGTAATCAAAATTATCGAACCCCCATTGCAAATTAGGTTTACTAGCAAAATTTACAATTTAAAATTTACTTTCTTACTTTCAGCGGTTCCCAATGAACAAATCAAACAAGAACGGTTTAAATAGCTCAACAGAAGAAATATAACTAGTGGCTCCTCCAAATTCAAAACAAAATTCCACTTTTAATGACTGCTGCAGGCTCAAAATTATTCATCCACTTCATGACAAGTATCTTTAATACTTTTGCCGCTATGACCTGCTGGAAATGTGATGCATAGTCAGATGTCAGCTTTTGGCAGCATTCCCAAGGAATCTTAGCCCTGTCCTCATGGACAATGGCCTCCAGTTCACTAATATTCTAAGGTTTGCGTGCAGCAACTGTGTTCTTCAAATCCTATCAGAGATTTTTTCATGGGGTTCAAGTGAGGTGACTGTGATGGGCACTCGAGAATCTTCCCAGACTTCTTCAGAAACAAAGCCTTGGTGGATGTTGAGATATGCTTAGGATCATTGTCCTTTTGGAAGAACCAATGATGCCCAAGCGTCAGATTCCCTACTGAAGGCATGAGATTTTATCCTTGGATATCCTGGTACTTTCAATCTTGCCCTCCTCACTTTGCAGGTTTCCACTGCCAGAGAAAGCAAGGCAGCTGCAGAGCATCAAAAAGCCCCCACAATTCCTCATTGTACGCAGGGTGTACTTTTCAGTATATTCTTCTTTATTCCTCCTGCGGACATGCCACTGATGCATAAGCTCGAAATATTCCAGTTTTGTTTCATCACTCCACAGAATAATATCCCCAAACTTCTGTGGCTTATTTATATGGTTTTGAGCATATTGGAGCTTGTGCTTTTGGATCAGTTGTGGTGCATGTTTTGGATATTTAGTATGTGCCCTACTGTGCAAACTGAAACCTCAGTGCCTCCTCCTCCAAGTCTTGCTGCGGGTGTCCTGCAGTAATTTGAGAGTTTTTGACTACCCGTCTCTTCAGGAATCTGGTGACAGCCATTGATAGCTTCCTCTTTCTGCCACATACTGGTACTGTTGCCACTCTTCCTTTAACTCTGAACTTGCAAATTATGCTTCCAACTGTATCTCTATGAAAATTCAGTGCTTCTTTTTGCATCCTTTATCTTGTTTGTGCCAGGAAATGATCTCCTCGATTAGCTTTTTGGACAATTTTTTTGACGGCCATATTTCTTATATGCAATCAAATGTCACTGCCAATAAACCCCTAACGAGTCCAAGTATTTGATGTATTCCACCTCAAGCAAACCTGATGCAACTAATTAAGCTCTTGATTAGCTGCATTAGGTGTGCTTGAGACAACACCTGATTTGCAAATATGCTCTTATGAGTGATTCTATTCGGAGGGTTGAATACTTCTTAGACTGCAGCAGTCATTAAAAATGGCATTTCGCGTTAAATTTGAAGAAACCACTTGTAATATTAGCTCTGTTGAGCTATTTAAAAGTTTCTTGATTAATCTGTTTATCACAAACAGATAAAAGTTTGTAAATTTTGCTATCAAACCCAATTTGCAAAGGGGGTTGAAAAATTTTGATTGCAACTGTATATGGCCATCCTTAGATTGCCATATCAATTATATAAATGTGCCAATAGGCAGTCACTTTTTCATTATCGTTTCTTATTCACAACAGGTCATATATTGGTCTTGGTTGTTCAGTCAATAAATTGTTTTATTGTTAATCAGGCGAACTTAACCACGAACAGCTTGAAGGCAATCAAGCGGCAAAGGATGAGGTTAATGATGGCCCTCTGAACATCTGACGGCACAACACTACAATAATCACTGTAATAGTGCCATTTACAGAAAAAAGCAGCATATCAATATACCACACTCTCCTCTCATATCCTTGTGGTTTCATTGTCAGATAAAAACACCAGGGCCCGGTTGTTCAAAACTCTGTTATTTTTTAACCATCCCTTAAGTACACTTAACTGACTGTTAACTTTAACAGAGCTGCTATCTTGTTGTTCAAAACTTGGTTAACTTTAACAGGGTGTTAACTTGTTGTAAAGTTAATGCACCGAAGGACCACTGCTAACTTTTTAACTGTGTGGTTAACTCTCAAGATGGCATTCATTGCTAACGCTGCTTTCATGATGCCAGTTCAGCAAAGGAAGGATGGGGGGTATCATTGGCTGGACTTTGATATTGGAGATTACGCTAATGAACAGTTACGTACCCGCCATCGATTTAGTAGTGCATCTATTGCTTACCTTTGCAATATTTTACAAGGTGATTTGCAGTGTCCAACAAGCAGGGGTCACGCATTGAATTAAACAATTTCATTGATTTTGCTTTAGTAATTAATTAATAAATATTGGCAAAACATAATATAAGATGTATGTGAAGCAATCTTAAATCCCATAATTTTGTCTGATTTCCATTTCCCATCGTATCAATACAGTTTAAAGTGCTAAGTATGCAATAAATAAATAAATAGATGTAACAATTATAAAACAAACAGCCCAATTATTTCCAAATAATTTAAATAGTTATTTATGAGATAATAATACAAAGACATCATTGAAATTTCCTCAATCAATACAAAATAAATAAATAAATATATGTTAACTCTCCTTTTTTCCTGTTTTCCTGGTTTAATGAAACATTAGGCCTACACCTAATTGGATTCAGTCATAAATCTTGGTTTGACATTTTTACAGTTTACACATCTGAAGCGCCCATAAAATATTAACAACAATTTGACTGATGTCCCCCTCTCTGTGTGTTTATCCTTGAACCACATTAGAGTACCATATTTGCGTTCATATAAGGTTTATATTAAAACATAATATTATGCTGACAGCAAAATATGACGACTTTCATCACGACTGACATAAAATATAATGTTGTCAAACGCTTTATAAGATTTTGTATTTATGTAATCTGCGCACAGGGGTCATTCTTTGGTCGAGTTTCAGGCATGCGCAGTTCAGACGTTCTCCAAGCTTCGCAGTAGTGCGAGTGCGAATTTGCCTTGTGTGCGAATGTGCGTAAAAAAATGTGATTTTTCGGTTAACACGGACCAGTTTGCCTCCTCCATGAATTTCCTCGTCAGCAGAGAAATTTCTGCTTCTCTTTTTCCTTGGGGTTCCATTTTTGATAAAAACGGAAGTAAACAAATCTTGGAATTTTGGGATAGATGAAAGCTTACCAGTGACGCTGTTAACTTTGACGGTAGCTTACGGCATGACTAACCATTTTTTTGAACAACACATATTTACAGTTCGGTTAGCTAACGGTCGGTTAAGGATTAGGAGTTAACCGGCGGTTAAAATAACTGAGTTTTGAACAACCGGGCCCAGATTGATTGGCAAGTCAGGTGGGCATATACCAGCAAATCTCCACAGTGGATGGCCCTGGCATGTAGGAGCCACACTTACAAAGTGATTATGACAGTCCTGTGTTAAAGGTATGATGAAAATACCACAAAGTAAGAAGCCACCTCGATGGCTACCGTGTCCGCACACACTACCCTATTTCTTTGTCTTTCTTTTTCTCTTATTTAACAGCTGACATTAATTTCACACAGCAGAAGTATTGCAAGTTAATCCTGAGATCATAATTAATATATTGTTAGGAGACCGCAGGTCCAGGGGAGGGATAGAGGGGCTTATGCAGAATATATGGAAAGTTCAGTTCATTAATTATACTTGAGATGGCCTGATTTGCCTCTCTCACAATCCACTGCTGTCATTCTCTCAAAATGACGACATAAATGCAGTACTCATGCAAGACCCGCTGTAGTGCAGTCTTCTTCCAAATCAGTGACATTAGGCTGTAATGCATCAAAGCAAGGAAATTATTTCAAATAACTCCACTTTAAGTCTACTTTCATACCTTTAGCATCTGATGATGGTTCAATCTCTAATAGAAGAAAATGAACGGATTACAAAGATGACGGATGAAAAATGCATGTAGATCAAAGATATTAATATACGCTATATATAGGACACGAACTTATCTTGCACAGGCCAGAGCACACCGAAATTTGCCCGTTATTTTGAATCACTCTCGAATGCAAGATTTGATAGACTGGTTTTGTAGCAGAAACCAAACTGAATACATGAATGAATTTTAAAAATCACCCACGTTTTCCCATACTACAGCTCATCTGGAGACTATGCCAATCTCAGGCGGTAAACACGCCTGGTTGTTTTCAGTGCTGGTTCCAAAGCGGCAGAAAGCACGTTTGTTTCTTTCACAAGTTTGTTAGCAAGTGGCGCCTGCCAATTCCCCACTTCCTCCTCTCTATCTGGCGCCTCTTCATTCCTTCCTTGCATCCAGGCACAAAACATAAATTGAGATATCATCCTTACTATTTTTTACCTGATGATACTTGCAGTTAATTAGACAAAGCGGTGATCTGTTCACCCTTGAGCAATATAAGGTTAAGTGTGAAGTGCCCATAAGCTACAATGTCATTGGTCATATCCACCGTCCTACCACATTTCTATCAAGCCCTGCAGTCACAAAGCCAGAGGTCCCAACATGGGCCAATCTCATTCACAACTTTCTACCAACTTCTGCTTCCACTTCTTTAATTAACATAATCATGTTTTAATTTGAAATTGGCATGCCAGCTACCGCTGCTGGGGCATCGTAAAGATGTTCCTGCACTTAAGCTCAGGAGGAGAACCTGCACAGTTAATGGAGGTGACAGAAAACTGAAACTCAGGCCTCCAGTTGAAACAAAAACCATTATAAAGATTGACTGACCTGGCCTGGAGCTATGTATATACCAACTCGAGGCTACAGGTAAGGAACGTTAAACTCCAGCCCCGCAGGGCCACAGGCGTCATGGTTCTTGTGCTTTTGTGGTGTTTCTGAACTTGAGCTGCTAATTTGCCAAAGGGTTGACCCTACACCCTGGCTGCTGACTGAGAACAGACTCTAGAGCCCTCCAAGGACTGGTGTTTGACGGCTCTGCTTTAGGCCATAGAAGCTCACTCACAGAGCCGCGTAGGACAGCTGCTCCTTGGTGAGGTTGAGAGGGTGATTGGCAGTTGAGATCCCGTATTCACGCAGATTGTACCCGACGGGCAAGTTTCCCCTCATGATGGCATTGCTAGCTACTCCTAGGAAAGATACCATGGAGTGCCAGCCCATGTTGTAGAACCACACCTATAAAAACACAAAGTGCAGAACATCAGAGAAAGAAGAGCCTTCCTTCTGTCCTTCGCAGTAGTTTGTCTCAGTCATGTGGCTCTGCTGATTGGTTCTTAAGCCTGAAGTCAGAAAAAGTAGCACACGGCAGGAGTTAAACATTCCATCACCGAAGAACACACTGTTAATTCTTATGGATCGCGCGGAACTTTCCGGAAAGAAGACCCCCCCCCCCTCCGTACTGTCATCGCTAAGCTCATTAGAATCAGAATTAATTTCAGCAGTCATTCTAAACAGTTACTCTAATATCGTACGGAATTATCCCTCAAAGATGTTTGTGTTTGCCATAAAAATTATCAACACAATCGAAAAGTGGAGTCATACTGTTAAAACCCCATTGTTGCAATTAGTCTGCAAACTCGTTTTTGATAAGTTAAATCACTTTATTTAATGCTTATGTATACTTTCACAGATCTGATTTTGCATTATACTGAGAGTAAATGAACAAAACGATCCTGCTCCCACCAATCAATTTAAATTAACTTAATCGAGGGAATAAAGATTCATAGATAGGAAGGGTATGAATGTAATTCATAAAGAAAGGCAGAAAAACATAAAAACAGCAAAAAAAAGAAAGAATTTTTTTAACAAGGATCTGAGATAGCATGATTCATAATCAAGCTGTATACAGTATGTCACGGTGACTGGTTGTATCTTGGAAACACAAACATTCTGAATCCACAGAATCAGCAGTTGAGAGAACAGTGCAGGCAACTGGAGGTATATTTCACCTGTCAACTGCTGAACATGTGGTGAATCAGTCACTGGTTATATTCTATCGCTCACTGTGTTTCAGGGCCTGGTGGACACCCCAGAAGAGTGTAATCACTGAGGCACCATGTCTATGTGACACACCACACATACACATCGAAATATCACATCTGGCAACCACACACAAATGCATGCACTGATTTTGTTACACAATAACCAAGGCCATCTTCAGAAAGGTATTCTAAATGTAAAAATCTGAATTGAAATCCTTAAACAGCAGTGAAAAGTAATCATGTTCAAAAAAAGAAAAGCAGACTGTGAAATGAAGATTGTTTAACTTTGAGACAAAGCTGAAACAACCATACTGTAGTTCATAATGAGTGCAATTAACACCTTTACATATGCGCACTGAAATTGCTATAAATCGCAAGTCATCTAAGGCTGTGATAAATCAGCTTTGCTTCTCCAGCTTTTCAATACATGTACCTAATGTATAGTACACTTTACCATAGTTTAGCAGCTTTGATTGCAAACTTGGTTGTCCTGAACAGAGGCACAGAGTTGGTACTTAAATCCAAAGTTCAATCACTGCTCGTATGCCCTAGAGCAAATTACTTAATTGAAATTGATTCAGTAAAGTATGGAATTTGGCCGCCTGGATACGTTATTAAGAGTCTCATGAAGGTCTTTGCTCTCCATTATGGGGTTTAGGGAGCTAAATCTGTGACTTTTGGGTTATGGGGTCAAAATAGTTGAGCATTAATTGCTGCCAGTGAGCCCGTATGCAGAGAAACTTAACAAGAGTTTCTCTGGCTTGATAAATGAAAATGAAATGATCTCTGCTGAGTTCACCTAAACTGGAATGTCTGCTTACTGCATAAATTACAACACAGGACCACAAAAAATTTCAATTACCATAAGGCGGCATCTAAATACTGTTACCCACATTCAGAGCAAAGTAAACAGTGCCGCCAGAAAGTATTCAAACCCCTTCACTTTACCCACATTTTGTTATGTTACTGACTTATTCTAAAACTGATTTGAGTACAGGTTTCTTTTCAAAAATCTACACAAAATATCCCATAATGACAAAGTAAAAACATATTTTCAGACATTTGTGTAAATTTATTGAAAATGTAAACATTTAAACAAAATAGGCACATAAGTCTTCACACCCTTGGCTTAATATCTTGTTGAAGCACCTCAGGCAGCGTGTAAGTCTCTACGAGCTTGGCAAACCTGTTTTGGGGCATTTTCTCCCAATCATCTCTGCAGATCTTTTCAAGCTCAGTTAGGTTGGATTGGCAGCGTTTATGGACAGTCAATTTTAAGTCTTTCCGGAGATGTTTTGATTGGATTTAAGTCCGGGCTCTGGCTGGGCCACACACTGCTCCTGAAGCCACTCCTTTGTTATCTTGGCTGTGTGCTTTGGGTCATTGTCGTGTTGGAAGATGTATCGACGCCCTATTCTTAGTTCCAGAGCACTCTGGTGCAAATTTTCTTGAAGAATCTCTCTATATTTGGCGGCTGTCATCTAATCCTCTATGCGGACTCGTCGCCCAGCACCTGCAGCAGAAAAGCATCCCCACAGCATGATGCTGCCACCACCATGCTTCACAGAAGGGATGGTGTTAGCCAAGTGATGAGCAGTGCCTCTTTTCCAGGTATGATGCTTGCAGTTCAGGCCAAAAAGTTCTATTTTGGTTTCATCAGACAAGGCAAACTCCAAGCGGGCTGCCATGTGCCTTTTAGTGAGAAATGGCTTCCGTCTGGCCATTCTACCATAAAGACCTGATTGATGGAGTGCGTTAGCAATGGTTGACCTTCTGGATGGTTTTCCTATGCCCGCAAGGGAACACTGGTGCTCTGCCTCAGTGTCCATTGGGTTCTTGTTCACCTCTCTGACCAAGGCCCTTCTTTCTCGGTTACTCAGCTTGGTCAGGCGGCCATATTTAGGGTGGGTCCCGGTGGTTCCAAACTTCTTCCATTTCCGAATAATCGAGACCACGGCGCTTTTCGGGACCTACAATGCTGCTGTTTAAGTTTTAGTGTCATAGCAAAGGGTGCAAATACTTATGTACCTATTATGTTTGAATGTTTACATTTTTTATACATTTACAAAAATGTCTGAAAAGATGTTTTCACTAAATCATTATGGACTATATTGTGTGGATTTCTTAAAAGAAAACTATGCTCAAATCAGTTTTAGAATAACTGCAACATAACAAAATGTGGAATAAGTGAATGGGTGTGGATACTTTCTGGTGGCACTGTATATACACACACACACACACACATACACACACAATTATTATTATTATTTTTTAATTCAGTCATCAGATATGCATCTAGCCAGTCAAGGCACTGAGCTACTTACTGTATCTGTATGCTAAAACTGTCGAGACAAACAAACATTTGTCGAAAAATAAGTTCATCCTCTCATTTTTTGTCTTTCCAATCCAAATGTTTAAGTTTCCCGCCAGTTTTGAATGCCCAAAAGAACACCTCTCAAGTGAGCACTGCAATGTACCCCATGAAGTGAACATCACGATTACTATGGGTAAATAGTTTTCTCCAAGCAAATATATTCGACCTACAGGCCATATACTGTCATAGCAGGGCAATGAGCGATTGTAGGATGGGTCTATCCCCGCATTGACCACAATTTTAAAATGGCTTAGCAGTATGAATGTTACCAAATCAATGAAAAACCAAACTTTTGGTGAGAACCATTGTTTTGGTGCTTTCATTCACTTTATGATTTTACCATCCTCACTGGCCCTTACAAATATTTGTCATATTTGGAGAAGTTGGGAGTTGTCCAACATTCGACTTGAGGCTTAAATCTCAAAGGCTGGGGTGTTAAACTTCAGCACAGAAGGACCACAGCACATGCCGTGGTTTCTGCCGTGTTTTTGCTGAGTGATTCATTCAAGTCGCAGATTGGCTAAACAGTCACCACACTTTTTTCTCAAGGCACTAATTGGCAGATGATGTAAAGGAGACCAAAAAAAGACTGCAGACACTGTCCGTTTCTCAAAGCGTAGGCTGAATTTCTAGGCTGCGACGTCATCAAAGTCTGTTTCAATGTGAAAGCGCCTTTGAATACAGTTGAGAAATGCAGCTTTCATCTCGTCTGAGATCAGACAGAATTGTCAACTTGTTTACACTCCATTTCCATGTAGATAATTCTGTGTGATATCAGGCAAGAAGCAGGCTGCATATCTCCGCTGTATTCGAAAGCGCCTTCGCGTTGAAAGAGGCTTCGATGACGTAGCAGCCAAGAATCACAGCCTACCTGTGCTGCAGCCTATGCTTTGAGAAACAGCCACTGTGACCCTCCAAGAATGGAGAGTTCCATTGCTACCTTTAGACTCAATACTGCTCCTTCTGGTCAAACTCAACCACTGCATTATATTATTTATACATATGATAGGGAGCTCTGTGGCCTGTGAGATATTTTGGTGGATTGAGTGGGAAACTTGAAGAGGATTTTAATTCTCAGGTGGGAGAAGCATTCCTGTTAACACAAGGGAGATCAATTTTCAGGATGAAAGCAGCCCAGCAAACCAGCAGAGCAGCTGTGGTGTCCATGTAAGACACTAATGACAATGCAGATCCTTTATCCGGAAACTTCCGAAGGGTGCTCAGAGGTAACCGTGCAGCGCGTAATTGTCTCGTACCTTGACATTATCCCTCGTTCCGAGAGCCTTCATGAGCGTCTCTGCGTTCAGCCAAATCTGATCGGTTTCACTGTCCTGAAAGAAAAGAAGATAAAAGAGGCAGAGAAGGCGGGAAAAAAAATGCTTTTTAATTGGTCACACTCCAAAAAACCCTCGGAAAAAATGTCTTGGCTATCTCTCGGTCTAATCACCTGTTTTTTCATGTGTTCCTGTGATGTGGTCCGTGTTATCTCGACCTCACAGTAGCTAAGCCGAACACATTTATTTGCTCTTAGAAATGTCTCGTTAAGGCATGAATAGTTGGCGGAATCGTTCCACGCTTTAAAGAAAACCCTGGTGACATGATCGAAATGAGCTGCTCCAAGAGGAATCCAATTAACCCTTTGAAGAGTAGAATTTTTTTTTCAATATTCTAAGTCGGTCCTTAAACTCCTTCGCTTTAAATTGCCAGTAACTGCAGTTATATGAGCACATAAATGTTTAATTCTAATCGTTGCAATTTCTCACTTCACAGGATTTTGGCGGATTGTTTAAAGTGGAGACGATGGGTTAGTTCCACAGGAAACGATGCCTGAGGTAACTTCTGACCGCAATGACATAACAAGCCTGTCTTAAATAATAGAACCGTCATTTTCTGGTTATTTTCTGCTCTGCTGAGAAAAACCTGAATAATGTACCAGTGTCCATTACTGCCACCAAGCATAGAAAACACCACTTTTAATTACGTTCAGTTTTACGATTTCAGGATGCTGCGTATTTGTATGCTTGTCTCAGCCACTCGCTGTAAGGGAGGGATAAAATAAAGGCACTTCGGCCTGGCATTGAAGCTGGCTCCCTGGCATGTCGTCTGTTTCAGGATTAACTGCAGAAGTGGCTCCCTTTCTAAGCCAGACACGCCGTTACGAGAAATAACAAGAGCGGTAACACGATCTCATCCATTCCCCGGAGGGCAGCAAACCCCTCAAAGACAACGGTGCTCCCACAAACGAACAACGAGTGGTTGAAAAGGAGGGAATCTCAAAGAAACTGAATAACAGAAGGATGAGTGTTAAAGAGCTACACACGGTTCTCAAATCATCGAATCGCCGGTTTACATTAAAGTCCAAAAACCCTTTGTCTTTGCATGAAATCTGACACACCCACACATATACAGTGGGAAAGGAAAGGCCTGCCCTTTCAGATTTTTCCAGTTTAATTATCTCCATTCAGCCACAGAGCAGAGAGAATTGGGAATAAAATAGGCATAAAGACCCTTCTAGCTCTCAAAGAATGTTCTTCATTATTTTCAATAACCGCTGAACTTATGGAGAGATTAAATGACACAGGGGGACAAAACCTGTACATATCTGACTTGTTACTGGAGGGTACGACATAATAACGCATTATTAATCTAAAGTGCAGAAGGATTGATGTGATCCATAAGCTACTGCAAAATCACCAGCATTGTTGAAATGAAATCAAAATATGATGAAATTATTGGATTTTTTTTTTTCTTGAAATAAAAACCATTTTGTTGATTTAATGGGCAATCACCTTATTTATTTTCAAACCACACTATTGTCCAGCCTCGGGTGCTGAATCAATCAGCATGCGAGACCAGAATGTAAACGGTGAAAAACACTACTGTACCCTGATAATTAAACCCTTTTAAGTTGTGAGTTCACCGCATGAATTGGGATAATGGCTTTGAAGCTGGAATAAAGGCAATCTAACGCAAGGTAAAAGGCAAACTTTTTTGTTCAAAAATCCTGTGTTCTATACTCCAGTCCAATAAGGTAATGGCAAAGTGCCTTTAAGCTCATTTTAACTGACAAGATTACAACTAGGACGAAGGCTTTGTCCCAATACCCAATACTTTCGGCCTTCAGTGCACACTCATGCAGCACCAAGTCTGAGAAACTCCCCCATTTCTGAAAATGCCCGAACTCAAGTGCATTTAATCCACACTTTATGGATTATTATGTACTATTATCACTTTGAAATGCTAGTAAGGGCTAGGCGTATCCCACTATGCATCAGGATTTTGGAAAAGGAAAGGAGAGCAAATCAAGATGATGGGCAAGATAATATCCCAAAGTAAATACAGCTATGTCAGGTTACTGAAGCTTCTGTCATTAGACAATTTGCCCAGTGTAAATTAAGTAACTGTGATCTAAATGGTTGCTTATTTGTTGACACCGTTACTGGCTAATTTATCACAAAGTATACACGCTCCACACGCCTGCTCATCACATTGCCACACCATCTCATATCCATGCCACCGTCCACACAGAAATTATAATTCAGCCTCCATAAATCTAAAAGATAGAAGGGAAGAGAGAAAATCCGTCCTTTAAACATTTTTGATTTGTAGCATTGAATTGATTAGACTGCTTTGGTTGTCTCAAATTTGTAAAAAAAAAATTTTAATACTTCTTTGAAACTTGAGATCAACTAAAATATATGGCTATTAATTTAAAAAAAAATCTGTTTTCATTTCAAGTATCTCAAGAAAATTTCACGGCCAGCCCACAGTCAGCATGGAAGTTTTTTTTTCTATTTGAGATGTCAAGGCTTGTCATGGTGCCCACTCATAGCCATTTCAAGTCCTCAGGACTCTTCCCAGCGGCTTACCTGGGAAGAATTGAAAAGGCTTCTCAGCTCCATGAAAAAGTCAGAAATGTCCGTCTCGTTCATTCTGACTTGTGAGTTCAATCCACCGACAGAAATTCCTCCATATCTGACAGCGTGAAAGAACAGCCAAATGAGACATCGCCTATTAAAGAAAACAGAATACTGCACAGAAAATTATGTGTATGGTTTCAGGCTGGAGTTACAGTGATCTTCAGTGATTCGACTTCACTTTTCCCTCAAACATGGCAAGAAGCAATGAATTTCTGGAGATATATACGTCATATGTGAGAAACAAAGGAATGAAGAGCACAAGAGAGAGAAAGGTAGAAGAAGAGGGCTTTAAACAAAATTTTATTCATCAGTTTTTAACACAAAAATCAACCGTCAGCAGGATAACTCAATTACACTAACCAGTCAGTTCCGCAAAACCAGTATTTGACATTTCAAACACAAAAATCAACTATCAGCAGGTTAATTCAATTCCACTATTCAGTCTGTTCGGCATAACCTTTTATCATCTCACAACAGATAAGGTTCACATTCATTTCGTGTTGTATGAGAGAGAAAAACTACACGCCAATTGCATGCTTGTACCACAAAAAACAACTGTACATTCAGCGTAAGGGCTGTGGCTAATTCATGGAAATATTAATGCAAAGTAGGTTTGTAAAGACCATTGATTAGCACTTACATGTCTGTTTTAGCAGTCACATCTGATCAGTACCTGTTTTTGCCTGAATGCTTGTAGGTCTTCAGCAGGAAGTCAGTCATATTCCTCCCGGTCAAATCTTGGAGGGTGTCCGTTGTGTTCTGTACCCTCTGTGGAAGAAGTACACAATCAGAAAAGCAATAAAACAGTACCCCATGTCTCACAGTTGAGAAGAGTCACAGAGGGGAATAGACCTGCAACCAGTGGAATACTAACAGAAAGCTGGATACTAATGCCCACATTAAAATCTCATTTCCACTAGGCACAGGGCTTTGACACTGTCTTTCATTATTCATAACCTAATACTGCAATTTTGAGATCTGATTCAAAATTGAGGCATGAAGAGACTTATCATTCTAGCATCTCACTTTATCTGGCCCTAATATTGCAGTGTAATGGGAAGGACAGCTGATACAAAGGTAGAAATGGAATTTTGCTGGTTTTCAAATCATCATTGCTTTACTGTAACCCAATGCCAATTAGACCGAAAGAGGCTCAAAAATAACGCGATGGCCCCATCATGCCTGCCTCACAGCTGAAATTCTCTTGCAAAGAATTTCTGGTTTTAAACTTAACATGACATAACATGCTAAGATTAAAATGAGCGTTTCTCACTCAATGTGCGTCATTCCATCTAGTCAAGCATTGTGCACATGCATTATGATATCGAGAATATTGTTACCCCTGTTTGTGAAACAGGCCATTCTATATCTGAATATAACATTTGTATACACCTCACAGCTATACCAATGACGGAAATAGCCAGTGGGGAAGGCATAGTGCGTTCTTCCTCAGTTGGTGTGAATCGAAATAAAACAGATATTAATTGATAAACCTTCTTTGTTCATAAGAACAGGGCGCATATTATAGTCGTTACAGCGTATCTGACTCCATATTAAATTTAGAACAAAAAATTTAGTTTTAATCAATCGCAGTTAAACCATGCGTTTTATTATACTCAGCAACAAAAGTTTCTGTGACACCATTTATGTGTATGTTATAAATGACACGCAAAGATCTCAATGCAATCAGTATGTTTATTTAACAGGAGAAACACTGACTTTTCAGTGCCAACGTCACTCAAAACGAAAAATGTCATTTTCATGCGTCATGAAGCACTTGTCTGACGTCTAACCAATTGTGACCTTCACACTTCAATACCGGGTGTGACTTCCTCGTGCCATGATGCAAGCAACGCATCTCCGGCGCATGGACCGAATCAGATGTGCCAGAAATTGCTGTGGGATGTCATTCCAAATCTGACGTAGACGTTGTCGCAATTCCTGGAGTGTAGCTGGCGGGTTATCCAACCGCCGCAAACGTCGATCCATCTCGTCCCAAAGATGCTCGATTGGGGACATGTCTGGGGATCTGGCTGGCCATGGCAGGACATTGACATGTTTTTGCATCAGATACTGCTGTACAATCCTTGCAACGTGTGGTCTGGCGTTATCATGTTGCAGCGTTATTCCGGGACCATGTTGCATCAAAAACGGTACCACCAATGGCCGTAGCACTTCATCGCGATATCTTTGACCTGTCAGATTTCCATCAATAACAAGCAAATCTGTTCTGTTTCTAGCCGTGATCCCTCCCCAAATCATGACACTACCACCTCCAAAACGATCAAATTCCTGAACACAGTTGTTGGCATAACGTTCTCCACGTCGACGGTATACACGTAAACGACCATCACATCGGTTAAGCATGAATCTTGATTCATCAGTGAAGAGTACAAGATCCCACTGACGTTGGATCCACCGTCGATGTTGTTGTGCCCACTGTAGACGCAGTCGTCGGTGTTGTACTGTGAGTATTGGACGTCTTGCTGGCCGACGTGGGACAATGCCAAAATGACGGAGACGGCGACGGATTGTCTGTGCAGACAGTCGCCTCAAACCAGGTATCGTTCTTGCAGTTATGGTTGCAGGTTGGAATCGATTTCGGAGATGGCTTGTTCGAATCCAGTTGTCCTGTCTGGGAGTGGTTACTCGTGGACGGCCGCTGCGAGGACGGTCTCTGACATGTCTTGTCTGCTGATGACGCTGACATAAGTTCCAAATGGTGTTTCGGTGGACATTCAGGCGATGAGCAACTTCCCTCTGCGAAGTTCCGGATTCAATCATCCCAATGGCCCTCCACCGATCATTTTCAGACAGTCTTGGCATTTAGAGGGTAGAGTTCCTGATCCGAAATGGCTGTGTTTTCGATAAGTGATGCTTCCGTCGTTCATCAGGCACAATGTGAACATTCCAAAAATTCTCCTCTTTTATTGCCATCCACAAGCATGATTTACGCACATTTTCACGTGCAGAGTCATTTTCTCGCATTTTCATGATTTCCATTTCAATGTTGTGTTTACGTGTACTGTTTCAGTCTGATATCACCATGTATGACAATTTCATAATTGCGTTATGAAAAATAATTAACAATATTGGTGTCACAGAAACTTTTGTTGCTGAGTATAGTTTGATCTGACTCCAATTTATGAATTTAGAGTTATTTTGTGCGTCGGACTCATAACTGGTCTATGCCTTACGTCCGCCAGACCAAAAACATCTGGACAGCCCAACTTGGTCGAGAACTCAGAGGCTGGCAGTCCTATTCTACCCGCCGGTTTGACGAAGAGAATAGCTATGACTAGTGACCATGGGGCCCCGGAATTAATGAACAATTAAAACTTTCAAAGTGTACCGAAAAGAGGCGTTCAGTGACGATATAAAAGTACAACGCAATAAAACATACAAACAAAAAAAAGATGGCATGTAGGGACTTTCAAGTTTAACAACACTTTCTTGAAGCCAATCAAAATAACATAAATCGCAGCAGGGAACACCACCGTGTACATAGCAAGAAGGCCTGGTGATCAGGCAGGCCTTATAACCCTACATTATTTCCCATTGGGTGACAGGACTCCGGGCTGAAAGAATATTAGTTTGTTAGAATCAGAAAACCACAACAGAGTACAATTAACAATTTATTTTGCCAGGCGGGCACAGGATAACAAACCATACCGTTACAAGTATTGTAAAGAAACAATAAAGTCGTACCTGGTGCAACTTGTAGCTATGCATAACCACAACGTGTACAATGTGGGAAGGTTGAATACAAGCTTCCATAACAAATATTGGCTACACACACATGGAGATGCACGCGTGGGAAGTCGGTTACGGTCTTCCCCGAATCCTTTGTTTCCCTACCTTGTATGACCACACTTTAGGAAGCGCTTCCGGAATTTGGTCTAGCGGACAGTGGCGTGCGCAGACATTTTGGGGGGCAGGTGCTCAGTGAGACCAGTTATGAGTCCAACGCACAACATAGCTCTAAATTCATTAATTGGAGTCAGATCAAACTAATTAAATGCATGGTTTAATAGTAACCACAATTGATTAAAACTAAATTTTATGTTTGAAATTTAATCAGAGTCAGATACGCTGTAACCGCTATGCTATGCGCCCCGTTCTTACAAACAGCGAAAGTTGAGCAATTAATATCTGTTTTATCCCAATTCACACCAAGTGAGGAAGAATGTACTATGCTTTCCCCTCTGGCTATTTCTGTCATTGGTATAGCTGTGAGGTGTTTACACATTGGATCAGACTTTTTTTTTCCTGTATCATATGAACTCACACTTCTGGTGTCTTGGAAAGTATTGTTATTTCTGTCTACTTAATGTTTAGACTCAGATTCACTGCCAGTTAAGACCTCTCAGATCCATCCAAACAACACTGAGCCCACAGCAACAGCGATTTCAATCCCCTAAAATGACCCTCCACTAACCACTGCAAGAAAATCTTTTTTTTTCATGAGTGAAAAGCCAAGCAAACCTGAATACAAAGCAACTCTCCTTATGCCTCTTGAAAATACCTATCAGTCATAGGTGAGCCATTGGAGGTGAAATAGGGTTGGCAATATGATTACCTTTAAATGTTTTATCATTGTGTACATGCACACATTTCTACTTCACCTGATTAACAATGAAACTATTTATTTACTGGAATAATCAAAAACAATAGGCAACTCACAATGAGTGTGAAGTTATATGGATAGCTAGATAGCTAAGCAGCAATGTGAGGTTTAAAGGGTGGCAATAATGTGAATTATTAATAAGAAAAACCAGCAAGCTTTACTGACAAAGCTAGCAAAAAAATGTATGCAAAAGTTTGCTGCTTCATGACCATTCTCAAGTTCAGAATCATCAAAAGATGTGGTCACGTTTTATGTCATCATTATTGCGGATAGCATGGCATACTGGTTGCGCTGTTGTCGGGATTTCTGTGCGGAGTCTAAATAGTCTTACTGTGTTTGCATTGGTTTCCTCCAACAATTCCCCCCTTTGTCCCCACCCTGAACACAGCCAAGCCGTTTAGTCCACCGCAGTGCCCAACTGAACGCACATGGAAGACTTTGGCTGGAGGAATCTTTTCACGATACAGTTGCTTTGCTGGGATTTGAACATCTGAATACACAGCTCTGAAATGAACATCTTAGCTGTTTCTGACTGGAGATTCTTAACTGCCCATAGGCAAGAGCTTGTGTGAGTGGTGCGTATTCCCTGTGATAGATTAATGAGCTGTGCAGGGTATATACACTACCGCTCAAAAGTTTGGGATCACTTGCAAATTTCTTTGTTTTCCAAAGAAAAATACATTTTCATGCATTTCACAAACATTTTTTTCCATTTCACAAATTATTAAAATTAATCAGATGATTTTCAAAGAATGATCCACATTTTTGCATTGAGGCATATTATCAGCAACTGTCAGTCCTCTGCAGCAATCTCCTGGTATGGCTGCTAATCCAAGTTAAGCATTTTATAAAGCTAATTGATTATTAGAAAACCCATCTGTAAATGTGTTGCACAGCTGAAAACCGTTGAACTTATAAGGAAGCGCAAAAGGGAGCATGGCATTCGTGAGGTTGGTTTAATACCTGAAACATCAGCAGTTGTTTGTTTGTTTACGTGCTCAAAATGGCCAGAAAGAAAGAACTTCCTTTAGAGACCTGTCGTCTATTGTTGTGCTTAGAAAAGAAGGCAATTCAATGTGAGAAATTGAAAACTTAAAATGTCTTACCATGCAGTCAACTACTCCCTTCAGAGAGCAGCACAAACTGGCTCTAAGGACATAAAAGGAGTTTGAGGCCCCGATGCGCAACTGTGCAGGAGGACAAATATCTGCAAGTGTGTGGACGCCTCACAGGTTGTCAACTAGCAGCAGCGCTAAATAGTTCCCGTCAAACATCAGTTTCAGTATCAACAGTGAAGGTGTTTTTTTATTTTTGATGAAGGCAAAGTTTGAAGTACATATTCATCATTTTCTATTAAAATCATTATTTCTAACTCAGACAATGTCAGCATGTTCTGTTCATTTGCTATATTTCCTATTCAGACTAATTTTGTGTGTTTCCATGGAAAACAAGAAAATTTCCAAGTGATCCAAAACTTTTGAGCGGTAGTGTATCTGCCTCTCTCCCATTCTACATTACGTTGGAATTGGCTCCAGCCCCTCTGTGACCCTGCCCAGCGGTAAGCGGGTTTGATAATGGATGGGTGGATTAGGGTGCGTAGGGGTGTAGGGTGTAAAATGCTTCACATGCCTTTGAAAAACATTCATGTTTCATGTCTTCATAATCATGGATAGAAAAATACTTCACAACTTAATGTACAGTCATTCACAGGTGAGAATTCTGCCAACTCTAACTAAGCTGAATTATCTGTGCTTATGCACGGTAAGCATTAGATATCAAATACCTGAAAAACAGGCACCAATTAATGGTTACTTTAACGTCTCCCCTTCAGTAGTCATGGCTACAAGTGTCTGCATTGGCAAATCTGCATTCCAATAGTGTTTCTTGCTTAGGAGAGTTCCTGACTCCCAGAAAATGACCCAGAAGTATTCACATGGCAGCTATGACAAGTATCTGTATTCTCTAAATGTTAAGGAAAGGTGCTTCGGTGCTTCCTAACTTAGCTTGTTTAGCATATGCCACGCTGAAAACAGAAAGATTACGTCATCCGACAACACCATCTGAGCAGTTGCAATATTTAAAACGACAATCATCCTTCCAGGCAATCACGAAAACAAACGGTCATGACGAGCAAGAGACGCATGATGATGTTGCCCATCGTAAGTCCATTCGGATTCTCTAAGCAGCCTGGTCCTCTTTCTAAGCCCATATGAATTTGCCTTCACACATTTCCTTGATGATATGATGTTTTCCATCCAGGTTTCAGTAAAATGGTTTGGAATTAGACAATAGGACAAAATTTCTTGACTATTCGAAGGCAGCCTTGGACTAGAGGGCACTTGGTAGAGCACATACCTCTGCCATCTCATATTTCTGTTCTTTTGGTTACAGAATATGTTACGGGTCACTTCCAAAATTAAGTCAATTCTTCCATCGACTACTACCCATCATCACGCCAAATTTCCTGCCAAACCATTCATAACGTTTTGAGTTTTCCGGTCAGAAATGTCATACAGACCGACGTTTCACAGATATATTTTAATTCTGGATCCAGAATCCAGAATATGTTCTGGACCACTTCTAAAATTAAATCAACTAATCCATGGACTATCAGCTATCCTCCTACCAAATTTGTGCCAAACTGTCCCTAACTTTTTTTTAGTTATCTTGTTTACAGACAGAAGAACGAACAGACAAAAAAACAAACAAACAGGTGAAAACATAATAAAAATGACCCTTACTAAACAGCCGTCTGAACATAAATTAATATACAAAAGTACGACCATACGCATGCTGTCATGTCATTAAAAGATAGAAGCATGTTGAATGGGCCAGGTGAGAATATAAGTCACCAATTTAAAACTGAAGGCAAATTCATAGGACTAAGAATAGTTTCAACTCGCCAACTGAAATGCATTTTCTACAGACCATTCTTGACAGCTGGGAATACTGAAATAATGGAATGTAAATTCCACCTCTCTTTAACTGTATTTGGAAGCACTATCGCGGCACTTAATTCATGGCACATGCATTCATATTACTAACTCTGAATAGAGTGGGCTATTCATGATACATGACATACATATGTTAATTAATGGGGGCGCTAATTAATTTTTTTTCTCAACTTTGAAGAGTCAATGAGATATTCTAAAAAAGTAATCCCAGGTTGTCTGAGTAGCTTTGACCTGGAATGTTGACAGACACAGAAACCTCACAGATGACCTCAATCATCACTGACGGATCATCACCTCTTCCTACATGCCTGATTAGTTTGTGCTCTCAAATCAAGTTTTTTAATGTGTTGTGTTTAGTGACAGAAAATCTGTTGCATCCCCTCTCCCCCCACAAACACATTTAATTGAGAAAAAGTGTATAATGCGGTAGCATCTCAAACTGGAAGTGACAAACAGAGTGACTTTCTCAAAACCCAGTTTTCTCAGGACAAGAAGACAGGGAAATTTTAAATGACAATACACAGCCATAGATTTCATAGTAGAACTGCTGACATTGTGTGTGTCAGAATATGACACCGTTAAGCTTACTGTGCTGTGAGCACACAGTCTCTTGCTTTTATTTCATTTGGAGAATGCATTTATTTCAAAAATAAAGGAGGTTTTTTGCTGTCTGCCCAAGTTGGCTTCCAGTTTCAAAAGGTCTAAAGCCGTTTGCTCCTATAATGCAACATGCTAATTTGTCTTATGCAGAAAGATATGGTTTATTCCGCTGGACAAAAAATGTAATTCACCTTTAGCACCGGCAATATGTTTCTCCGGCCGGCTCACCAAACAGCACACAGCAAAAAAATTATCGTTGTGACCCCTGCTCAAGCCAAGGGGAGTTCTCATTATATTCATCCCTCAGTGAGGTAAATTGATATGCGCAATTCTTTCATGCAGCATTTATCACATGTAATTACTTTAGGGCATAGGTCAACAAAGTAAAAGTGCTCTGAAATCTTTGATTTATTATGAAGCTGAAACGGCTTGACCCATGTTTAATTGTGTAGTCATGAACGACATCCTGCCCACACAAACGCACAGACACACACACGCACACACTCCTGTGTATATAAGCATGCACGCACACACAAAGAGGATAAATGCACAAACAAACAAAGACACACACATACAGACACACCCCTTCACAATATGCAAAGCAACAAACAGGCATATACACAAAAGGACAAACACACTGACGGTCATGAGACTGCACTCGTGCACAGAAATGCATGCACAAATGCACTCACAATATACAACGCAAAATTAAAAATGTTGCTTGTAAAAGCGCACATGTAACAAATGAGGAAAACAAACCAATAAATATCATACATTTGGTTTTCTTGCTGTGAACAAATTATACACAAAACTCGCTTGAAAAACATGTTGAATCAATAGGAATACTGTGCAAATAAAGAATATTTAAAGCTTACAGATCATATAATCCCAGCAAAGGCTCAGAGGTTAATTTAATATATATATATATATATATATATATATATATATATATATATATTTTTTTTTTTTTTGGTATTCATTCTTAAATCAAAACAAAACAGAAGACATTTGGGCCATTGATATTAAATAATAGTCGCAATGTATTTATTATACAGTTCAATGCTTAGCAAGAAACATGCCTTGGATTGTAGATAAATTAATTCCTAATAATCAACAATCAACTGGGTGACTAAGAATAATTTTTCGCTAAGGTAAAACATTTATCAATGTTGTCCCAACGACCAAAAGTAGGTTTTATATTTTTGGCATCAAAATAAAGCTAGACAGAATAATATAATGATATAATGGGATGAGCAGCATTTATCATTACCCAATTTATTCTGTGCAGAGAGAAACTGCACCATGTCCTGGTGTTCCGCAGGAGTGTAATTAGAAACATCAGCCTGTTCACATAGGAGCATTAGTGAGCATTTTTAAGCCGTTTCAGAAACAGGACTAACAACAAACAGGAATTTCATGCCAGTTGTATAATCTGAAGACACTTGGCTCCGATTCAGTCTTGCCAAAAAGCAATAAAATTCCATCAATTCAGTTCACATTTAAAAATATCCGCATGTGGTAGGATGCAGTGAACCCATTGAGTTTAGATTTGTTTATGTTTTATTTTGGAGGGTTGGTGTTTTCCTGTAAGAAAGCACTACTTAAAGAATTGGGGGATGCATCTCCCTATTTTCCTTTTTTTTAATCTCTTTAAGCGCTTGCTCCCTTTCTGTCAAGCACAGTTTGAGTCGCTGTATTAAATTGAAAGATGTGTTGAACTTAGCCTGATGAAGCCTTCTCCAATAATCATTTGCAGTCTGTAATGTTGAAAAAAAAATCTGATCTGTTAAGTTCAACATGTCTTTCAATGAGAAATAGTGACTCAAAATGAGATCTGCCAAAAGGTTGGGCAGGCAGTTAAAGGGTTAAGGAATAAAGTGTAATATAGGCATTACATACTGTAGTACAACCCATCCATTGTCAAACAAACTTATTCCACAGGAAAGTCCGCCATCTATTGAAGGGATCACAAACTCATCCCTATGGGCAATTTACAGAATAGTCTCCCAGAAATGGAGCCAGGCACAGCAAGGAAGAGATTTCAGTGTTAAATAACCTGGGACCCCCTGACAAGTGACTGCTACTGCTAACGAGCCTAATGATATCATACCACAGTGAAGCATATGGTTCGAAGCAGAATTGACATATCCACGCATTGAATCCAGCGAGAAATTGATTGCAGCAGATTTAATAATGCTATTGTGGGGGGTTAATGGTGACCTTTATTTGACCTTGACCCAATTATGTCCAAAATTTAATCAGGTGATGCATGTCTTTGAAATGTGAGAGAAAATTGAAGGGCCCTGGATAAGACTGCATAAATACAAAAAGAACATGCAAACTACACACTGAATGGCCCCAAACCAGTATCAAACCCACAATATTGTTACTGAGAGGCAGTAGTGCTATTCATTGTTTCACCTCATAAGGAATGCATTTGACATATTTAAAAATTACAACAAAGCTGGTCAGTAGAAAGCTAGGAAAAGCCACATTGCTTAGCAATTAAAGAAGACCTTGGTAAAACATAGCTGTTCGCTGTCAACTAACAAACAACTGCAGTGATGCAAAAGGTAGTAATTAGCATTTTGCACAACTCTAAGTGCCCTTGCTCCCATTAGTCTTCCGAGTTATTTGTGTTGTTTATAAAAGAGCTTGCTGACCGGTAAAGATACTGCTGACTTTAGCACGTCAAGCTGAGATTAGCACTGTGAGTATAATCAACGAGTTAAAAAATTAAGAGGAATGTCTCATTCGTTTGAACACTCCTCTGTGAATTATTGCACAATTTTATCATCATTTTAGTCATTACTAACTCAACAACTCATTGGACCTAGTTTGTCATGTGTGCTGTTTTTTCTCCCGTGCCTCACCCTCTCGCTTTATTTTTCAGCTTTCATTCCGCCGTCTGACGATTGATTCACTCTTGCCCAAAATCCTGTGATGTCGTGTGACAGCCTTCAGCATGCCTGCGTCTCGTTGACCAATCGCGTTCCCTCTTTCAGAATAGGTTGTGGTATTTCATTCATTGCTTCCACCTGTGCTTAACGGACACCTTGCCAGATGCATACACCTCGATCGCCTGATGGCGCTAAATTTGTATCCAGGGCGGTTCGGACCCGTGCGACAGATACAGACACATAGAGGAGCACTGTCGATGAGGAAACCTCCCAGGATTTCTTGGATAGTTTGGATAATTTCGAATGCACAGCATGGTAAAATCCCCAAGTATACATTACAAATAACAGCTGTCAATGTGAAGTGACTAGGATTCTTATCTATATGCCCGGTTTTAATGCTGAAAGCTCCCAAAGGCTATTGTGCCTCTGCATATTCGTTACCCGGGGGTTAGCCCACTTGGACTGTCATCATATTGACAGTCCACGCACGATGAGCGGACAAAAAGCTTAGAACTTTTTAGGAAAGTGATAGCGCCTTCTGTATACAGATGACTGCAAAAACATTGTCACCGCCCAATAGTTCTAATGGTCCTCTAGTAATTAGTCAACAAATTAAGACGATTAGCTGCTTTACTCACTGAATAAATCCAGGTTTTCTCCATGAATCCAATAATCTTCTCAATCTTTTGGTATCCCAATCGAAAGACATATTTATTTCAAAATGTAGCTAATCGAAGGATAACAATCTGGAGTACCAGGAGAACAAGAATTTATAGGAAGGTAGGGACGATTTATATATTTTATGAGACGTTTTCGCAAGTCTAAGCTTGATAAACCCATTACGATCCTGGGCTACCCTGGGTGTTTATTGACGGAGAAATGCATTTAATACTCCAAAATACCCATTTTTCTGCCCAAAAGTTGATAGTGGGAGTCTTTATCCATGTATTTATCACTTACCAGATGTCTCTGTAACATGAACTATGATAGAAAAGCCGATGAAAGGTAAAAACAAAATTTCACGCTGTGATATGTAATGGCGGTTCATACAAGCAGGTTGGCCTACCGTCTCGGATATCATGATGGAAAGTGCGGACACCTAGCAGCAGAAAACTGAACCGCGCATCTGGCAAGGCCCCCATTGTGGGTCTTGCGAAACTCTGAGTGAATGCGTTCTCTGATAGGATCATTACTAACCCGTACTAACCAGCACTTATTTGAGGGTGATTGTATATATTTCGTCATGTAGTATTAACCTTATTTAACGCATTAGCGAGCGCGAGTGTTTCTAGCTTTTGTAATTCCTTCCAAAGCTTTCCCTGATTAACTGCGTTTAAAGCTATGCTTTTCTTTGTTTCTCTCGCGGTGCTTTTCTTGTCCAGTTTAGATTACCTTTATCTAAACCGTCTAGCTTGATTGATTGTCTCAGCGTCTTGTCTCGAGTCATTATTGTTTACCCGGTTCTCGTGAAATTGTTTATTAATCCCATGTGCTTCTGTTCCCACCTGAGATTGCCTTTCGAGTCCCCGCCTCCTCCTGTGCATATATCAGTGGGCAGAGTGAAGCAGGTGGAACTTTGTATTGGCTATTCTCTGCATTGTGAAATCTCCACTCTTGAGCCTTCTCGAGTATTTCCTTTGTATGATTCCCGAGCCTCGTGTTCTGCTGCGCCCACGTCTCGTCTGCCCTTTGTCTAAGTCTCCCAGTCTTTTCATGAGTCTAGTTAGGTCCAGTTTTTGTTTTTCTAGTTTATCCACTCTTGGAGTATGTACTTCTGTTTACCCCTGCCTTGGGCAGTGTACCTTAGTTTTCCTATTGGTTCAGTGCATGTGCATGGTGTTTTATTTCTGGCTTGTCTCCTACCTTTCTCATTTAGTGTTTTGTGTTTTCAGTAAACACTTTTGGATCCTGCAACTGGTGTTCCCCTGACCTCTTAACATAATTTGAAGAAAATATATTCCCATGTTTTACTAAATTACACTATGTCCAGTATTCAGGCATCGCTTGTCCTTTACTACATTAGTAAAGGCAGATGTCATTCATAAATGCAGTTTTGGAAGTGCTTTTCAGAGGTTCCTGAACTTGTGCTCATGAACAGAAACAAGTTTTACTGTTAAAGGTCAGCTACAATGTCATTCGGTGCGCAGCCCATAAGCCATTTCATGTGATTTCAAAATCCGTCCCTTTGTGACATCAGTGCCATGAAGGAGGGATTGATGAACCTCAGTCAAACATTTAATCAGGTCTTTCATTATTCTGAGTTTTATCTCCCCCTTGTGAAGTCAGGAAGGAAAGATTTTTAAATGGCTTGTATGGCTAACTGGCTGTCCATGACGTGGTATGATATGGGAACTTTAATTTACCCAAACGGCAAATTTTATGTTTGTTACCTAGCAGCAGTGCTAAAGCCAGTATGTCGGTCAAGGATAATTGCATTTTCAATTTCATTTGTTAGCCTAATGAAACAAACACACGATGGTTCATAGCTATAGCACTCACAACTACATTAAATTATTTATATAACCGATATAGTAAAGAGTTAACCCTCTATTAACCAGCGTAGCATATCTGCTACATGAAGTAAAAGGGTTAACAGCCTGGACACCTTGTTGGCTTTGTTTCTTATTGCGAAATAAACATTTGAGAATAACCTGGATGGTGCGTCACTTTAACTTTTTCGTTAGCATTATTACCCAATGTAGCAGATCTGTTACAATTTGGAAAGGTGGGCCAAATGTGCCAAAATTTTTTGTCTACTGTTTTTCAAATAATGGCCCAAAATAAACATTTTTGCATAGGGAAATAATTTTAACACGATTGGAAATAGGTTTGGTTAATAGTGGGTTAAATATTTTGTAACTAGGAGATGGACGAGAAATATATCCAAGTCTGAGACATAGATCGTTATTTTTTACAAGTTAATGCATTCTCTCTGTGTTCAGGCAGTCCTCAGTATATTCCTCCAGTCTCTTCCTCCTTTTTTAATAAAAAAAAAAGATATTCCTCACCTGACCCCCATGACTAGGCCAAAACCCAGCTTCTGTCCAGTGTCCATCATCACTTAACGTGCTAATGTCGGAACTGAGGTGCGGAAAGGTAAACCGGAACAACAAGACAAATAATGCCGCACTTCAGATTGCTAATGGGCAGAAATGAAGGCTCCATCAGAGTCGAGCGATGCAGATGAACTTGACACAGCTGGCCTTCACAGCTGTTGACCAGCTCATAAGTGACAGTCACAGAATTTTGTCACTCAGATAAACTTCTTTTCAAGCAGTAGGGCAGAGTGGTGTAATATTGTGACGAAAATTTGATTTTGACGTAATTAGTTTTGAATGAGGCCACAGGTGCACAGGTTGTTTACCAGGACAAAACACAGAGCTAATTTCACAACAGTCAAACAGTCCATCCACCCATTAGGAGCTAAATCAGCTTATTTCAGTTTCATAGTCAGACTCAGCAGTCCGCAAATGCATCGCAGGGAACAAAAACGCAGAGGTATGTGCCCGGCTCACACATTCTTACTTTAGAGAGATTTAGAGTCTTCAAGCACAGAGATTACTCAAAAAGTGAAAAATCTTGCCCAGTATTTTTTTCAAACCACTGCCAGTTATCCCAATCCTTCAGCTAGGAGGCAGACCAAATCAGCGATTTCTGCTGGCCGAGTTTATGTGTAGGAGAAAAATATGGTTGGACTCGAACTTTCAGTCCCCTGGACTTTCCTCCTCCATCCAATTTAGATGAATATGTCTGTGTGTCAGTGGGGGCAGGTGGGCAGAAAATAGAGGTGGCTCAGAACATCACAACATCACGTTCATCTAATGATTGCTCTTGACCTGTTTTGAATTATTTTATTTAAATCAACATTATATGAACTTTAAAATCAATCAACCCTATCAGATGTAGCCAGTTCTCCTAATTAAGGTGAGGTGAAAAATATAAAGCATCATTTCGACTACAACACTGCATAGAGACAAAAGCTCTGTGTTTATCTGTCAGTGAATCCTCAAACTTAGCCTGGAATCCATCCGTATAAAGCTTTGGTCGCTCCCAACGGTCACTTGCTGATATATCTGGCCTCAGTCGGTAGGCCAGCGTTTGACTTTCGAATATTCGCACAAAATCCATGTGAGATCTGCTATTGGCTCACAGTTTCAAGGGTGCCCCGCCCCTTTAGATGGACTTAAAAATAAATAAAACACCACAGTTCTGCATTCAACGAAAGTCCCGCCTCCCGGCTCGTGTTTATATGAGTATTTATCTGAGTGGCAGCAGAGTCTCTGGGCGACAAACGAGCCAGGAGGCGGGACTTCCTTTGAATGCGCGAGCTTACTTGAAGCATAACTGTGGTATTTTATTATTTTTAGCAAAAAATAACTACGTTTCTAGAGTTCTGAGGATACAAGTGGACAAAGCAGACTTGGATTATACTGGACGATGCGTTGGACGATGGTTTGAAAGTTTGTCAATGGTTTTGAGGAGTTTTGAGGAGTTTTCCCATTGCTTCTGGGTGACCCCATTTGCTTCCGGTAAAAAAGGAATTTGGATAATTTTTCAAAACTCTCCAGTGGCCACAAAGTGGCGCCAGGTGAAAAACAACTTCATCCGTTCAAGACTTCTAATTATGAGTAATTGATAGACAAATTATAGTTTTTGGGTGGAGTATCACTTTAATCTAGCTGATGTAATCAGCCCTTTGAGCTATAGCTAATGCCAATTACAGAGAAATACGTTATGTAATTTGACTATTATTATGCATCGGCGCATATGCGCAAGCGGGGCATACGGTAGTTCGTTTGTGTGTCTGTCTGTTATAGGGATAGCCGCTACGCTAGTCAAAATCAAGTCCTAGAGTATGGCTCTATGGGTTAAATGCCATGATATCTTGGATTCAAATTTGCCAGATTTTTGAGATAGAACTTTGTTTTCGACTTAAAGCACTATTTGAAACTTCCATAGACTCCAGTAGGAATCGAGGAATTCGGAGTCATGGGGAAAGCAATTGTTCCAAACAATGTGTATTTCCAGCCCTGACCTCGATTCATTTTCATTGGAACAGGCTTGCAGGTAAGTTTATCAAATGACTGCATGTTTGGGAAATTTGTCACATGAGCTGACCCCTAATGAATTTTCTTGTTAGTGTCATTTTCTGTACCCAGCTTTAGTTTATGTTGAATTAACAGCCTGTTAAATTCGTATTGAAGTTAAAGTAGATGACGTGAGCAACTCTTTACGATCTAGCATAACCAGATGTCATTTGTTGTTCATTTAGCTACCTTAAAATAATTGCAGTTATTCATGTTTATTTGAGTACAAAGTTTATATTTGCTTATTAGATTCGCTGATAATTTCAACCGCAATAGCGTACCTGATTTCAGGACATACTTTCCATTGCTGTAAGCACCGGGGCATCAGCACCTTCAGTGCTTTCATTTAATTTGTTTTTTATTATTCCGGGGAATCCCACTGAAATAAACAAAATGCAGAAATGGCCAAACATTATCCTGTTCAAAACCTAACAACCACTCCAAGAGTAAATGCAAGCAAGCCACAATCTAATTTTTAAGCTCATGTCAAATAACATTCATAAATGCCGTTGCTGGCCAGCTAAATCATATTCGTTGAGTACAGCCGTTAGTTGTGTTGTAAAATGCCTGATGTGACAAAGTAACACACAACATGCAGATATAAGATAGATACTTGTATATCCCAACGTTAAAATGCTTGCCTGCTTAGCTACCACTTCTGACAACAAGATGCGATGGAAATCCCGTCAGCTTTCATTCTGCAAATGGCGCCACGCATTCTCGACCAAAGGTCACACCAATCAGCCAAGAGCAGAAAACATCAATATTCATAAGTGACGTAAGGACTAAACACTGGCTATATGACTGAGGCCAGACATATCAGTCAGTGACTGTTGGGAGCGACCAGCACTTGATATGTATGGATTCCAGGCTACTTCTAATCACTGAAAAAATTTTCAATCAAGGAAAAAGATTGAAAGCAGGTCAGAGCTCCTTATTAGCGCAACAGGACTTTTTTTTGTGCCCTCTCTATTTTAAGTCAGCCGGCTATCACTGATGTAGGTAGACAGTGAAAGGAAACCGTAGTATCATGACTAAACTCTCAAAGAGAAAAGCATGCAAACTCCACAAAGAATGACCATTGCTGAGATTCAAACCCTGGACCTTCTCACCATTAGGCTGTACTGTAGCCCATTCCTCCACCTTTTTTTGTTTTCTATCCAAATCATTCTCATCACCACTTAAATACTAGCATGGGACAGGCCATTTCACACTTGAACTGATCGCAGGCAGAAGCCAAGAAAGGTCAGATCGGCAGACCAAGAGTAAAAGCATGTCGTTTCTTGTTAGTATCTGGTGCTTCCAGGAGCCTCGGTAGAGCTTCATGACCTGTGACAGCATAATCTCTCATATTTATGTGACAACAGGGTCAGCATAAAGATGGAATTCATCCAAATGCATTTCCTCTGCCTGAATATTTCAGCCCATTCTTATCATTCTCAGTGTAAGAACACTGCCTCCTTCATGCATAGATTTTGAGGCTGCACATTTTGGCAACGTCGACAGCAGACAGTTAAACGCATATCTGAACAGTGGGAAATCTTTGGTTCAGTGAGTCCAACCTGCTACAGTGGAATGCTGAGAGGTGGATGGCACATAAATCTCCAGGGAGCTCATTTTCACATCTATCTTCTCCTCATCCCTGTTCCTCACTGCCAGCCCCACCCATTGGAAGAGCAAAAAAGAAGCAAGAAATGGTGTAGAGAGTGAATACAAAGGAACGGAGTAAACGTGAATCAGGAGAACGGAAACTCCGTCCTCCAAACGTCAGATACTAGTGTGGCGGACACATCACAGATGGGGAGAGGTGGATCAACAGATCAATCATTCATACGTCACACAATTCAGAGGAATATTCCCACAAAGCAAGGTTACATCATCTTTGGGAAAAAAATCATAATCACTCCATCAAACATTTATCCTCTATGATGACCCTCTCAACGGACTGGAATCATAATGATAGCAGACTTTAAGTGAGGAAGGATGCGAATAATATTGGAATTATTGTTTAGATCCAGCATTGATATAATTGATATTATTATAAAAAATAATAATAATAATCATCAGTAAAATTAGTATTATTATACAGCAGATGGTTTTATATACGTGACTCCTCCAACAGCTTTGATGCTGTGAGCTCAGAAATTGGACGGCTGCTTCGGTGTATGGGTCATTCCATACTAAACTGTACAAATATGTTACAAAGGTGATGAAAATTCAAATACAGTTTTTCCAAAGTTTTTCAGTGCAGTGGTGAAACCCCATCCATGGGCATCACAAAGAAGCAAGCAAGAAGATAAACCGAGTGATCACTTCTTTTCAGTGGCCCCATAATGTGCAAAGTTGGCAGGCGTTGTGGGTTTAACGAGGACACAAAACAGATTTTGAATTCCTGAAAATCAGATACATTTCAAAGTCAATTCTTTTGTATAATAAATGGCCTCAGTCTATCAGTAACATTATGGACAATTACAGTCAGTCAATGTTTTTCATGTCTATTGTCTTCAATGTTTTTATTCTGTTCACCTGGTTTCAGTGCAAAGCATTGGTAAAATTTTGTAACTGGTTACCTGTTGCTCTAAATCACCAAAGGAATATATATTTTTTTATTCATGAGAAGGCATTTCAAAGAAAAAGAATGAAATAATAAATCAGGTGGCAAAGTAGGGTAATTTTTTCATAAACTTCAGTAGCATTGAACGTCTTTCTGCAACCACCGATGTCGCCATCTGCTGGCCATTAAATATAATGCAATTTTTCGAGATTTCCACATCGGCCTCAGTCTTTAGATTCAAGTGCTGTGTCCATCTTTTTATACAGTCTATGCACAGGACACGATCTACGCATAGTTCTTGATGTTGTTTGGTCGTAACACGATGTTAGGACACTGAAAAAAAATTTTTTTCAATCATTATTTTTTAAAGCATGGAATACATGATTGTCCGACGCCTTGTAAAATTTTGATGCAGGAAGTGAGTACCTTAGTTTGCCGCAGTCATCTTTACACCATTTGCTTACATTATGCAAATTAAACCGCAGGTCTGGACGTAACATGTAAGGACGTGACTGGTTACGCCCACGACGGTAATTTCAAATTGCATTTCTGATCAGATATGTCCCGGTAATTTAGTGCAGACAATTGAAACCGTTATTATGGGTATTTCTCTGCAATATTTAATTTTACTTTGTTTCGTTGTATCAACAGACATGCCATGAGCATTTCATGAAGTTGGCTGCCAAATTTTGTGACAAAATATAGCTTTCAGAATGCCTTAGCTGACATCAGTACACCACTTTTTCAGCTGTGTAGTTGGACCGATGACTCTGTTTTTCTTATATATATAACTTCAATCTGGGAGTAAAAAAATATTAAAAATGCAAATAATTTAATTCTCTCAGAAAAAATTTTGTAGACCATTCTTATACAACACAGTGAATTGTACAGTTTAGTGTGGAGTGACCCATATACCAAGTCACATTTCATGAGTTTTTTGAATGGATAGCTCACTTCTTTCTTTTACTAATTTTTGATCTCTTTTCCCCCATAGACTTATAATGGGCCATTCAATAAAACTGCACAAATTTCAACATGAGAAACATCAAACTTGCTGAGTAGCTTCAAGTTAGGTAAGATTTGTCATCTTCAAGTTCGCTTGATGATCTCCCTCTTCCATCCCTACAATTTAACATCTTCTTTTTCACCTCAATACACTTCAATTCATTTCCAAAAACCCTTATATTCCCACAATTGTGTGGCTGAAGAGGGGGATCCTGCAGGGGAGCTCTTTGGAACAAGTTGCCACATGATAGGTTTTCAACAGTT
Source organism: Gymnothorax reevesii (assembly GCA_029721435.1). NCBI lineage: Eukaryota > Metazoa > Chordata > Actinopteri > Anguilliformes > Muraenidae > Gymnothorax > Gymnothorax reevesii. The sequence continues at coordinate 95,364,674 of CM056579.1, read as the reverse complement.
CAGGATAACTACATTTTTAATTCCTTGAAAGTGTATTCGGCGCTCAAAGGGTTAAACTCCATTCATTTACCAGTGTTGCAACTTTCCAACTGGAGCCTTCTAATTTGCTTTTTCCATCTTAAGACAGAATTTTATGACTAACGCCTTCAAACTTTCTATACAGCCCCAAAATTCCCTAAAGGATGGATGCTGATGTTTCTTTATGCCTGCCTCCCTCATTTTCATCACTCCATCCTCCAATAAACCCCATTCATTTACCAAGACCTGCAACTTTCCAGCTAGAGGCTTCAAACTTACTTCACATAGATGTTCATGTCCCTGCTACTCCGTCCCCCACACCACACACATACACACAGACGCACTGCGCATTCTTATCCTTGCTTCATAGCTCCATCCCTCATATTACCGTAATGGACGATCTTTGATCTTTCTCAACTTTTGAAACGTTTGTCACACAGCGATCAGGATTGGGTCATTAGATGCAGGACAGGCACCTTTCCTGATTGGTCAATACTTAATCCACCCAGTCCAACCAAGCAGCCTCCTGGAATTAGCTTAGCAACTCCCATAATATCTACAAGTACTATCTACAATCCATTTACTCTCTGTCTATCTATACTATCACCTGCCATTTCCATACCACCCAGATCTAAAGTTTTTTTTTTTTTTTTTTGTGAGCTTTCTTTGCTAGTTATTAGTTAATATACTATACTATATACTATACAGGGTCGGTCAGTGACAGTGCCTGTGTTCCATTCTCGGATAGACAGCCGACTGACTGTTGAACAGTGACAGTGCAAATGACGCCCCACCTCTCGGCGGCTGAGATCTGCCTGTAACAAGCCAAAGGCTCTTTTTCTCTCTCCTCTGTCACAAGCCATTTTCTTGATGCAGTAGCATTTTTCTTTTTTTTTTTTGTTGGCTTTATGTAGGCTATTGACCACATCTAAAAGAACAAGTCAAGTGTCACAGTACACATCACGAACAGCTCAATGTTTGTTATTACTGAAGTGCTCGGCGTGTGCACGTGGTGCGCGTCAGGATTACTATACCGCTCGCTTTTCTTTATTTCCTCTCGTGCCTCATTGGAAAAGCAATACAAATCAAACGATTCTTCAATTTGCAGAAAATACAGAACATACCTCACCTGTGCGTTTTTAATGGCGCTGAGTATATTATGTTATGTGATATATAGTATATCATTTTGGTACACTCAACATAACTACCAGCAATTGCCTTGTAACCTAAAATGGTAGGGCATATAGGGAAAACTGAAAGTAGAATAAATAAAACAAAGCAAAAAAATATGGCAAGCAGTAAGTCACCAGAGACCTCCCAGAGGAAAACAACACCTTCCTATAATTCCTCCCCTGCTGTGGTCCTGTTACTGACACTATGACACGAGAGGACAGGGAGCTGAAAAACGTATCAGGCTGGCAGTTTCATCGAAAATGAGGCAAGGATAGCGCCTCTAACACCTCCCGAGGTTTCTCCGCTCTGTTGCCTAAATCCACAAAAAGTGTAACGGAGGAAAAACAATAATGGGAGTCCGTTCCATGCCACTCAACCGATTTCATGCACTGAAATATTTTATTTTAGGATTGTTTTTTTCTCTCTGGATCCAATTCCCAGTTCCAATTAATGGTCTTCAGCTGAAACAAACAACAAGGTACTGAGGAGGATTTTGTCAACATAAACAAATATGTAATGGATCTGTTAAAATGCTAAATCTTATAATGAGCAGAGTTTATTAATTAGTCCAATGCAGAAAACATACACAGTACAGTCTTAACGACTGATAGTTTCTCATTCGTTATGTTTACTGCAGTAGAAGGTCGAAGGAGGTTAGAGGGTGGTGTAAAGCACGTATGTGCATGGAGTTAGTAGAACTTTGTCTCCTCTCATTTCAAAGATAACAAACAGCTACCACTATTCAGGTTTGATCTACTTTGTGCAACAACAAGCAAACACTGGCGCCCGATAGGAAGAATCTGAACGCACACCTTCAAACACACATCCGTGTAATTTCGAGGCAATCAGGCATAAAGAGCCTTTAACGATACGGCTTCTGAAGAGTGGAAGAAGCGATCAACTTTTCTTAAATCGATACAGCATTGCAGTGCCTTTCAAAATGTTTTTATTTCTCATTTTACCGTACAATAGGCTGTTCCCGTTAAATTTTAATCTTCGCTCTTGTTCCAGCACAGTTATGATATTGAAATTTTTCAGCATCTATTCGGTGTACGCATGTTCGTTTCTGTCTGCTACATTATGACTGTACACATGGTTAGATATTGTGTCGTAGGCCTATGTTATGTTGTGTAATTTAAATAAACAAAACCTCCAAAAAGTGCCATGCAAAAGATCACATTACATGATTAGCGTGTTGAAGCTAAAGTGGTGGTAACTGCTGTATATGATGCATTACCCACTGGCAAAAATATATGAGACCCATCCGCCTTTGGCAGCAGGTAGCCATTTCCACTCGGCAGCAAAGAGCTGTCACTCCTAATAAAGGAAGTGGAGGCTATTCTGCGCTCCTATACAAATTATAAAAAACATTTCAGCAATGAAGGTTAAATGTTAGAACATAATTGAATCAGTCAGTAATAAAGATTTGATAATAAGGGTAATGATCCTCACAGTTTCCATGGAAACAATGTTTTGTCGAGTTCTTATTTTTTTATTTGCTACTTTTTTCCCTCTCTCCACATTTTGAAGGGCACATTGCAAGAAGTCATGGCCTCCTAGATAAAAGACTTGGCTCTGCCAATGCCAAGCAATGTCATGGTTTATTCAATATAGGCCCTTCTTGAGTTCAAGGAAATAGACTTCGGAAGCAGTCACAGATGGCTTGCCTTACATCAATTTTAAGGCTGGCTGGAAAGACCATTTTGTACATGTAGGCTATCGCCTGTTCATCACTGGACAAATGGATGCTGCATCTTGTGTCGGTGAAAAGAGGCTCGCTCTAAATTTCCAGCTCACGGCAATGCCATTTCTTTTTCTCCACACACCACCATATCACCTGCTCACCTCGACCGTCGGGGAAATTTATTTTACACTGTAACGCACTGGAGCATGATTCAGGCAAGCCGGCATTCCGCAATCTCGGAAGAGGGCATAATACTCGTAATGACGACAAATGACTGCTGCCATCACTTTCATATTGCAAAGCCCGTTTTATATGCTTATGCGAACATGCCATTTTCTCCAAAAGCTAAAATTCCTGCGTCATTTGCCGTTTGGCATTCTCTCTTCTTGGAGCCGTTTTGTGGAATGGCTTTGGCACGGACGAAAGTTGCAGTTAACATTTGAATCTGTGACAAAAACAGCAATGTTCCCTTTAAACTGCAGTGACAACAAAATCACAAGTTTTTCCAGATTAATTACCAGATAGAGGCTGAGCTGTGATCGCAGCCATAAAACGACGTTGGTATCGTTTACCATTCTATCTAATGACTAGATATTTATATTCTCAACTTTGCATGCATTCTTTTTTTTTTTTTTTTTTGCCTGTTATTAAGTGACTGGAAATATAATCATTTTTCTGTGACCTAATGCTATGAATAAAAACAGTTCCTTTGAGAGAAAGCAGAGGGAGAGTTTAAATAGCACTACATCAGTCACCGGAGCAGCACAAATGATCAATGTGGGTGGAGGAAGGGCTCGGGATGTGAAGGCAGAAGCCTTAGAGAAAAGGAAGGTTTTCATCCACAGGCGTTAAAAATAAGGTCTGAAAGAAGGCCAGTCAAAAAAATTGATCATGCACCCGTATATAGGGAAATGCTCTTTCTTGAATACTTGCATAGAAGAGGCGTATTGAGAGCACCGCCGAAGTGGCCAATCGCGTCTCGCACAGTAGACGACACTTTTTTTTTTTTCTGTCAGATCATTTTGACAACCAACCTGCTTTGATTGGAATCTAGCCCCTCCCCCTCTTGACAACCCAATCGCTGTCACTTCAGTGTGCTGAGAAATGCTGCAATGTGCTCAAAGAGTCAATGTAAGCTCTAAACATGCATTGCTTTAGAGTGATGGCTTCTTTTCTTTGGAAATCAGCCAGGATACTTCTGCTTGCTGTCCGCACTGAAACTAAAAATGCGGCTATTATTTCTGGCCGGGGGATTCATTTATTAGATCGCTCTATCTCCTGGTCTTGGTCCGATTTGATACCGTTGGAGAAATATCACCTCCATTCCCTCGTGGCGTCACAGTCACATCCCCATTAGAGTCACGCGGCCCCCCGGCTTCACCCGCGCCTCCACCGCCATCGAGCGCTAACGAGCAGTCTCACCTCCATGAACAAGGGGGCGCACGGCGCTGGGGCCAGAAGGCATTTACTGTTGTTTTCAACCATTTTGCCGTGTTGGGGTTTTGTCCATCTGTTTCCTTTTCATAACCTTGTTACGAAGGAATGAATGGGCACCCTTTCTTGTATTATTACAGATCATCTAGGTAGGCCCCAGCAATGACCAACCATGCAGAGAATTCCCTGGTATCACTGAAGTGCAAAACTCAGGATGAATCCAAATGACTCATCTCGGTTTAGTGTCAGTTTACTTCAGTGAATTTTGCCTCATGCAGTTCAATAGCACATTTAATTGGTGCTATTGGTATCGCAAAACTGGTATCGCATAAGAGTCCCAAAGACTGGAACATCATTCATCATTTGATTGATTTACTGCTTGAGAGCTTCTGTTATGAGAGGCTCAAATCTATTTCAAAACATAGCTGTAATATTATGTAAGAGTTAGCCAGAGCCTGTGAGGTTTCAAGAAGTTTAACAGACCAGAGTAAGAGAGTAATAGAGTAAAAAGTTTTACAAAGCCATCCCAGTTTCTGGGCACCAAGTGTAATGTGGGCAGACGAATCTAAGACTCTGCTTCAGTGAAGTAAACGATGAATGTATGTCTTATCATCAAAAAATGTATATTTTTTAAATTATTTTTCATTGTATTCTTTATTGTATATTAAGAAAGTCATAATATGATTTTTTTTTTACTTTTCTGAACCATTTTAGATATTTAGTTGAGATAGTTACATGTAATTAGAGGTACATCACTAAACCCAGAAACTGGAGTAAGATGATTGAGAATTTGAAACAATAAATGAAGCCTTGGCGAAATGCCAGTCAAAAAGACTTCTTTTGCATACCTTGATCTGCAGTTCATTTCTCATTTCCTCTACCTTTCACTCCACTCATGCATATTTGCTCATAAATCCTGCTGTCATTACCTGATTCTGTCAATTGGGACATCAGCTGATCATATTTATCCAATAGGACAGCGGCACACTTACATTGTCAGCCTATTATTTTCTTGATGCGTTTTTACATTTTCAAGAAAATGACAGTAACCATTAAGACAAAAGCAATAATTCCCTATGAAACCCGAAGGTCAAAGCTCTCAAAAGATTTTTACTTCGTGCTTTTATCTGCGACTGAGGCATAGAAATAAAGGTTTTGTTGAACATTGACAATTCTGTCAAGTTTTTCAAAAAAACCCTCAGGGTGAGGAGGTTTTAAAACAATGCCTTAGGTTTTAGAATGCTTTTTAGAGGGCGCCTTTGGTCTTAATGGGTTAAAAGGTTCCAACGCAGTTTAAAATGGAAGAATCTTATTATTTTAGCAGTGAGTCAGGAAATTACCAAAATAGAGTCAGACATGCCCAGTTTTGATCTGCAATCGCGCAAGGTCTTGCGTTTGCCAACTCCATTTTGGTAGTCAAAATTGGGCTCTTTATCTTCATCTTGGCAACAATAGAATACCGCCCAGTAAATTTAGAAATCTGGTGCTTTTTGTTTTTATGTTCATTTTCCATACTGTCGCAACTTTTAACGAGTTGGTGTTGTAACTCTAAGACACAGCTTAGCATATAGAGAATTTGTTTTGTGGGATATCCTAAAGGACTTATTTGCTAAATTGCAAGTGTACACTTCCAGACTTCCTGATCCATAACTATTTGAATTGAACTTTACACATTGGCAAAGAATGCTTCCCACTGTGCTTTTATGGGCTTCAGCAGCCAGATGAGAGTAGTCTCCTAATGAGGAACATTCGCTTTAAATTAGCTTGGAAGAACTCCATTTCCCAAGAGACTGCAGGGCTTTCGAGCTACTTTGAAGCATTAACTCTTGACTTCCAAAATAATTACCATACAAAGATGCAGCCTTGGGATAATATTCCCTTCTCAGAACAGCTTGTTCTTGACTGACTGATTGATTGATTGATTGATGGACTAATCAACAGTGAAATGGGGCTTGGAGGTGAAGGAAGCAAAATAAATTTTAGATTTGATGTTGGGTGTGTGATTAAGTGGACCTTAAAAAAATCTTTGAACAAATGACAGGCACAAGAGAAATCAATCTCAATGTCCATAATTATCCCAATTACAAAGACATCAATTCGGTAAGAAAGAAGAAAGTAATCAGATTTCATGTCTGTTAACATCAATGTTCAATAGAAAGGTAATCTAGCATGGCCTTATAAAACAGACAAAAGCAATGAGACATTTAAAACCGAACAGCAGTGCAACAATCAATAAGAATAACTAATAGAAGAAAAAATATATATAATTTCATATGCAATATCCAAAATCCATTGAATGTTTACTTATTCCAGTTTTTAAGTGAAGTAAAATAATCAAAATTTTTCTATCCAACTTTCATCATCAATTTTCAAACAAGCTGACAATGTTGATATGTACATAATGGAGAGTCATGGGCCTCTCATCATTTCATCGGCTGCCTCGCTAGTAATTTTTAACTTCCTATCCCATTGTTTCAGTGTCTATGTGCAAAATTAATGGGGTTTTCAAAAGTCGGTGGAAAAAAAGTCCACGGGCTCTAATTTCGTAGACCAGGCGCAGGCTCGGCGAATGGAGGGTGCGCCGCGCCAACGGGGTGTGTCCAGGCGTATGTTGCAATTTCATGCCCGGCGTAGCCTGGCGCAAGTACTCCTCTGTCCTGCCACTGCCCCTCCTTCCAGCGCAAGTTGGCAAAGAAGGTGTGTTTGGGTATAACACAGCCGAGTCAAATATTGCTCATTGGCAAGAGAAACGATGGATAGCGTGTTCCTATTATTACAACCTGTTGCTGCTTAAAATTTTTGGATAAACATGCATGGACAACAAAGCAAGATACGTTACACATTTATTTTCAATATGTGAGCTTAACTCAATACGAGATCATAGCAATCAGGCTGTATTCCTTTCCCCCACTAAAAACGATGAAACCTGAGTGACAATAATAGTACCCTAGTATTAAGCCGCTTGCACAATGAACGCGAAACAAATTTTTCGCTCGACGGATTGCGTTGAAAGCAGTGTCTTATGTCCAAAAGTTTGACAGGGTTTTAATACATCTCCGTGTCCGACAGTCTATTATTGTTTTTAATTTCTTCAAATCTACATGAATGTTTTGATCAGAGGGCTCAGTTCTTCAAGATGAGTACCGAGAATTTCAATCAATGTTTCTGTTTAAGCTCTGCTCAATAAAGTGGTCGACATTGGCGCGAGACAATGTACAATGCCTCCGTGTCTGACAGCCAAAAACAAAAAAAAGAGGACAATTAGAACAGATTGATAACGAAACAAAGAATAAAAAGAAACATTTTAACAACAGAACATCCAGCGAACACTGCGAATAATTTATTTGCGGGTCATCTTTTTTGGATGCTCTGTTGGTTGGTGATGTATATGTATTTTTATTCTGTTATAAATCTGTTCTCACATCAATACTTTTATTTTTTGCTGGGTGCCGGACATGGAGTATTTTGCATTTCGCGTCGGACAGTCTTGATCATGCATGCGATAACTTATTCACACTGTCAATGGTCATGGATTTGATTTGCTCTCTGATTACAAGCACTATTTTATCTCTGCTGTGGAAATAAAGCGTAAATCTGTTCGATCCATCTGATTAATTTTCAAAAAAAGGACCGAATAAAGACTGTTTTCTATCTTCAAAGGAAGAAAACAGACGAATAAAAAGACCAAGAAAAGTCGATAGCTCTTTGCATTGACTGACCGTAATCAGTCGTGCGAAAAATTTGTTTCGCGTCCAGTGTGCAGGCGGCTTTACCGAGCATAGAACGCAAGCATTATATACGCACTGTCTGATGCCGAGGCAGTTTGTGGTTGGCTGAGAAAGATGTGAAGTCGTTAATTTGCATCATTGATTCAGTTTCGTTGATTAAGTCAGGTCGAGTTTCCATCACGCGTGCCAACCGCCTTTAATCTGACATCAGGACAATCGATATAGATACTATAATTTATGCGCTGATTCAGATTGTTACATTAAACAGTGGTTGCTGTAATTATTTACTGTATTGAAATGTGCCTGACATTCTGGAAACCTGCCTGTGAGGTTTCGGTAACGTGTGCGCACTGTGTGCCGGTCAGCCAAATTACCACTGCACAGAAAGTGAACCAGGTTGGAGCTGGCGAGCTTTCTGCACAACTGCAGCGAAGAGTTTTCTACGAAATTGTCACTGCGTCTTGATGAATAAGTGACACCTCCCCCTACTACGCCGCCACACTCATCTCGGCGTACGTTCATCTGTGCACTGTGTTGCACCTCACGAAATTACCACTGCGCGGGCTGCGCCGGACGAAATTACCACTGCGTGGGCTGCGCCACACTACGCCACCTGTGCTGCGCCAGGAAATTAGAGCCCCACGAGTGAACGTGTCACCCAAGATAGTGTTCAGTGAGTTCTGATTTGTGATATGATATGCACGTTCCCTTACAACTAAATGAAAATAAAATACTCCGAGTCCATAAAGTACAATGCTGTTAAAAATGTGCTCACAATCAAGCTAACTACAACCACATGCCAACTTCAGATTGGGACCACTATCCTATTATTCATTTTTCAGTCTGTTCCTCTGCTCAGTTTATTAGGAACCAGTGGCGGTCTGTCGGCAGAAACACAGGGCCAGCAATAACCTCGCCTTTCACTACTTAATGACCTACACCTCTCGCAGTTTACCTGTCTCAATTAGCAACAGTTGCTCAGACTGATAGGTAGAACCGACGAGAGTGTAATTTATTTTTGAAAGCCTTGTTAAGCATTGCACTAAGAAATTGTACTGAATTTTCTTCCGCACATCAATTACTACAAAAAATATCAATTCATCTTTATAACTGCTGCGCTCATGTAGCACGTGAAACCACAGATTTGCGTATATTAGTTTGCGAGGCTCACTGAGCAATAAGCCATGCGAAACCGTTCAATTGTCTGAATGCAGTGACAACTAAAGTGCATAGTTAGGTACGATGTACAGCTGAGTGATGCTGCGAAATGATTGCTGCGAAGTCCACGAATGTTACTGATTTAGCCTACTGGCAGATTGTCATCCTTGCGTAGTCACATCAATTATATCAACATAACCAACAGGCAGTTGCTTTGTAATTGGCATTTCTTTATCATTATGTGTCATGCATTGGTGGTGGTTGTTCAGTTAATATATTGCTTGACTGTTAATCAGGCAAACTTGATCACAAACAGTTTTAGAGCTATTATGCGGGAAAGGGTGATGTTACTGAAGGCCTTCCTGACATCCGACGGCACGCCACTGTTAGAAACATCGCTTAAGCCTTTTGCTGTCACCAGGATTGGGACTTAGTTACTTTTTAACTCGTCAGTTCTGCAATCTGACAGTTCTGCTCTGGCAAGGGTGCACTCCATCTGGCTACTGTCCCGAATTCCTGATAGCCAGGTCACTGCACGCAGCCCATACCACCTGAACTGAACTGAGTCATTCTGCTCTGGGCTCCGTCCCTCTGTCGTTACCATACACCTACCAATAAACCCTACTACTGGATTGTACTATGAGTCCTCGTTTGGTTCCTGGTCTAAATCATAACACCAGATATTATATGAATATATGAGCCTAATATTGATTTACACATAGATATACAGTATCCCCCCCAAGATTCAGAGGTCAATTATCACCTCAACCCATCTCTTATGAATATACTGAATGTTGACATTGTACGGCCTGACAGCAGTTGTATTTCAGGCCCACATTACACTATTAAGGAATAGCCAAAAAAGTGTGTAAATTATAAAGGGAAAAATATGAGATCTGCCAACTGAGAAGTGTGACTTCAAATTTCCATTTGGTGCCTCACTATTAAAACAGCTGTCAACATTCTCAAATATCAAACCTCAGAAGTCAGTAACAAATCCTTTCAACACCACACAAATCCATAGAATACCCTGCATGGAATCCATTGGAGAATTATGTATGGTGCTGAACTAACTCTCTGGTGAAACCCCACAGCAAGGCTGTGCAAGACAATCCTCCCTCTGCAGTAAAACATAAAGAAAGAAAACGGGACAAAATGAAACCGTATCTGTCAACTGAAATGGAGAGAAAGTTAATATGTGACGACAGATCTACAGGCTGGTGTACTAAAGCGATTGCGTTGCTTGTTCGTTCTGGGATTGTATCCTCAACAACTGTAGACAGAAGTTCTGTCAAAACAAGGGGCGAGGTAAGGGAATGAGGGGAACTAGAGGCAGGGCTGAGTTCTCTTTGGTCATCAATACCTCCTTTACAGTGAGTGATGCTCTCGCAGTCCATTATGGACACTATCCCGTAGCAGCAGGCTGGTCCTACACTCATGCCGATCAGACAAAATCAGGAAAACATGAAACCCATCCCTGTATCGATTGGTAACATGTGCCATGACTTGCTGTTGAATAAAATATTACCCTTACTCCCTAACTCAGGTACGGAAGCCCTGAACCGCACCGTGAAAAAAAAAATTTTTGTGGTGAAGTAAAAGTGTAATTTTTTTCCTTTTGTTATTTTGCGATATTATCTCGTTATTTCGAGATAAGATCTCGTTATTACGAGATATTATCTCGTTATTTCGAGATAAGATCTCGTTATTACGAGATATTATCTCGTTATTTCGAGATAATATCTCGTTATTACGAGATATTATCTCGTTATTTCGAGATAAGATCTCGTTATTACGAGATATTATCTCGTTATTTCGAGATAACATTACGCCCTGTCTGGGCTTGAATCAATATAATCGCCCATTTTTCCGAGGATGCATCGGCTGGTAACTTGTGTGAACATGACAGCAGGCATATCACAGAATTCCTTTCGGCATCTAAGCGGGAGCGGGACGCTCCTGAGAGAGAAGGGCAGGGTTACGTTTCCCAAAAGCATAGATGCCAACTAAACAAGTTACACTAACATGCCAATATTCCCCCCCGCTCAATGTTTTGTGTCCGTAGGGACGGACGGACGGAGCTCAATGCTATATCCCCCGCTTCGCGCTAATCGGGGGATACTTAGCAATGTACATCGTTCGTCCATTCACAGTCAGTGACTGCGTTTACGCACCATGTTCCTGTATTTGATTGCGTACCTGTCATGTAAACGAGTTCAATAACCCGATTAAGGTCATTTTCCGATTCGAAATATTCCGAATAAGACCCCTGGCATATGCCTGCTTTAATCGGAATATTGGCTCATGTATACACCTTAATCAGAATATGCCCTCGAACTGAATATTCAACCACGTCTGCGCCTGTTCACTTCGCAAGGAATTAGTATTTTTGGAGCAAAGAGGAGACGACTGTATGCATAATGAAAGACATGAATATATTGTAATATATCGATGGGCGAAAGCACCGTAACAACGATATAATTATGGTGGGCGAAAAGTGGAGAGAGACTTGTTTTGTGTTGACTGACTAGCGCCAACCCGATTCAGCATCGCTGGAAAACTCTGAAGGCAGCATATTCCAAAGCGAAAAAATAAAGGCAATGACTTTTTTTTACGCCAGTCGTAATCTTGCTCCAATTACCCATTCTTAAGATCTTCCGTATGTTCATGCACAATGTAGGAAATCCGGACTTGGAGCCATAGACTGATTTATACAGTCTGCTTATACAACGGCATTAAGGATAACGCACAATTAATGCATCTTGTATGTTACCATGTATCTTAAAAGAATGAAACAACACCAGCATTACGTTTTAACAAGTTTAATAATACATGTATGAATATTTTGGTAATAAAATTATGTATAATTAACATGAATTAAGCTGCTTTCACACCGGACGCGAAACGAATATTTCGCAAGACAGGTTACATTCAAATTCAATTCAAAGACGCAAATACGCGTGGATTCGCGTCTTTGCATTGACTTTTGAAAGTGATCTGTCGTACGAAAAATTCATTCGAGTCCAGTGTGAAAGTGGCTTTATTGTAAACATTCACAACGATATTTTTGAGTAAAGAAATACAGATTCAGACCGACAAAAACAATTAAAAACATCTATTTTGATTAATGCACATTCGGATTCAACATTTATAGCCTAACAACATAACCATATGGAATATCTTATTTATTATGAAATAATTAATCGGAACAATGACACGGATTAGAAAACAATAGGAAGGTGCTGAACTTTTTTTTTCTGATTACCTTTTTATTTACGCAATGTCCATGTGTCCGAAAGTCGGACAGCGTTTTAATATAACTCCGTGTCCGACAGTCGGATAGCGTCTGACGGACAGAGATCCTAAGATACTCCGTGTCCGAAAGTTATAAGAGTTTTAATTTTTCGAGTATTCCAGCAATCATTGGACGTAGAAACTTGGCCATGTTTGTGTTCGACCTTCACAAAATGCAAATTGATATCTATCCACTTTTCTTGATCTTTTTATTCGTCTGTTTTCTTTCGTTGAAGATAGACAACAGTTTTTATTCGGTCTTTCTTTTGAAAATTAGTCAGATCGATCAAACAGATTCACACTTCATTTCCACACCAGAGATAAAATAGTACTTGTAGTCATTGAGCAAATCAATTCCATGACCATTGACAGTGTGAATTAAATATTGCATGCACGATCAAGACTGTCGGACGCGAAATGCAAAATACTCCATGTCTGGTAGACAACAGAAAGTAAAAGTTTTGATATGAGAGCAGATTTATAACGAAATAAAGAATAAAAATATATCACCAACAAACAGAACATCCAAACAAGATGGCCCGCAAATAAATAAATTGCAGTGTTCATTGGTTGTTCTGTTTGTTGTAAAAATGTTTTTTATTCTTTATTTCGTTATCAATCTGTTCTAATCGTCCTCTTTTTTTAGGCTGTCGGACACGGAGTATTTTGCATTTAGGCCTAATATCCGACAGGCATTGTACGGAATTGTATTTATAAAAATTGCCCAAATAAATTGATTGCAGAGCACATTGGATGTTCTGATTGTTTTTGATTGAAATTTTCGGTACACATCTTGAAGAAATGAGCCCTCTGATCAAAAAATTCACGTTTAATATCTAAAAGATTCAGCAGATTTTAAGAGATTAAAAACAATAATCGACTGTCGGACACGGAGTTATATTAAAACGCTGTCCGACTTTCGGACACATGGACATTGCGTGAATAAAAAGGTAATCAGAAAAAAAAGTTCAGCACCTTCCTATTGTTTTCTAATCCGTGTCATTGTTCCGATTAATTATTTCATAATAAATAAGATATTCCATATGGTTATGTTGTTAGGCTATAAATGTTGAATCCGAATGTGCATTAATCAAAATAGATGTTTTTAATTGTTTTTGTCGGTCTGAATCTGTATTTCTTTACTCAAAAATATCGTTGTGAATGTTTACAATAAAGCCACTTTCACACTGGACTCGAATGAATTTTTCGTACGACAGATCACTTTCAAAAGTCAATGCAAAGACGCGAATCCACGCGTATTTGCGTCTTTGCATTGAATTTGAATGTAACCTGTCTTGCGAAAAATTCGTTTCGCGTCCGGTGTGAAAGCAGCTTAATTCATGTTAATTATACATAATTCTATGACCTAAATATTCATACATGTATTATTAAACTTGTTAAAACGTAATGCTGGTGTTGTTTCATTCTTTTAAGATACATGGTAACATACAAGATGCATTAATTGTGCTTTATCCTTAATGCCGTTGTATAAGCAGACTGTATAAATCAGTCTATGGCTCCAAGTCCGGATTTCCTACATTGTGCATGAACATACGGAAGATCTTAAGAATGGGTAATTGGAGCAAGATTAGACTGACGTAAAAAAAAAAGTCATTGCCTTTATTTTTTCGCTTTGGAATATGCTGCCTGCAGAGTTTTCCAGCGATGCTGAATCGGGTTGGCGCTAGTCAGTCAACACAAAACAAGTCTCTCTCCACTTTTCGCCCACCATAATTATATCGTTGTTACGGTGCTTTCGCCCATCGATATATTACAATATATTCATGTCTTTCATTATGCATACAGTCGTCTCCTCTTTGCTCCAAAAATACTAATTCCTTGCGAAGTGAACAGGCGCAGACGTGGTTGAATATTCAGTTCGAGGGCATATTCTGATTAAGGTGTATACATGAGCCAATATTCCGATTAAAGCAGGCATATGCCAGGGGTCTTATTCGGAATATTTCGAATCGGAAAATGACCTTAATCGGGTTATTGAACTCGTTTACATGACAGGTACGCAATCAAATACAGGAACATGGTGCGTAAACGCAGTCACTGACTGTGAATGGACGAACGATGTACATTGCTAAGTATCCCCCGATTAGCGCGAAGCGGGGGATATAGCATTGAGCTCCGTCCGTCCGTCCCTACGGACACAAAACATTGAGCGGGGGGGAATATTGGCATGTTAGTGTAACTTGTTTAGTTGGCATCTATGCTTTTGGGAAACGTAACCCTGCCCTTCTCTCTCAGGAGCGTCCCGCTCCCGCTTAGATGCCGAAAGGAATTCTGTGATATGCCTGCTGTCATGTTCACACAAGTTACCAGCCGATGCATCCTCGGAAAAATGGGCGATATTGATTCAAGCCCAGACAGGGCGTAATGTTATCTCGAAATAACGAGATAATATCTCGTAATAACGAGATAATATCTCGAAATAACGAGATCTTATCTCGAAATAACGAGATAATATCTCGTAATAACGAGATATTATCTCGAAATAACGAGATAATATCTCGAAATAACGACTTATTATCTCGAAATAACGAGATAATATCGCAAAATAACAAAAGGAAAAAAATTACACTTTTACTTCACCACAAAAATTTTTTTTTTCACGGTGCGGTTCAGGGCTTCCGTACTCAGGAACTGCAGCACATTGAAAAAAAAAAAAAAAAAAAAAAAAAAAAAATATATATATATATATATATATATATATAAAACCAATCCACGTGTCCGTTAATTAGACCTCTGACATGACGATATGAGCACTGTGCAAATGCAGCCTTTCTAAACCACTTTTTTGGGTCATATGTTATTAGCTTTTGCAACTTTTATTACATCCAGACAGATTAAAAAAAAACTCTCATTCAGGAGGGAATTTTTATGATTTGATAAATTATGCCAGGCAAGCTAATCAGGTGAGACTTTATACTTAAAAGAAGCATGACAATTAGAGGAATAACTATACAAGTGAACTCAATACGTCGGAAAAACACAGTACTAGTTTTTATCCATGATTTATTCTGCCTCGGGCTCAGACTATGGTCAGGGATCTCAGTGGAGAGAATGCTTTAGGGCAGTGTACTTAACGTACATGGCGGGGACAGACTTGCCGGGGGCAGTATGGAGGATTAACCTCAGTGCTTTAACTTATTCTCTCTGTGCTCCTCCATAGAATACAATGGACAAGTTCTTTCAGGATTTAGCGGGCTTCATTTCAACACAAAATGCTATGCCCTCTACGCACCAAATTAGTTGTACAATATTTATTGTAGCGCTACACCTGAACTAATAATGGGATGTGGTTTAGATATCGGAGTGTCGATTGCCAATGTCGGAGAAAAAAAATTCTCTGCAAATGAGCAGCCGCTGCCTGTAACCTTCAGCCAAGGTCCTTAACCTGAATAGACTCAGGAAAAAAATATACAGCCATACACATTGATTGTTTGTATGTAAAAACATGCAATTCCCGGTGGATAAATAAAAGCATCTGCTAAATGAAAAAAATGATTTAATGTATTGCAATGTTTCAATCCATCCACCTAGTCAGTTTTTTATGTAGGAGGGATGACTCTTAAAGTTAATTGTGAGACAAGGCAATGGATCAATTTCAATTGAAATTGGGCCAAGGTCAAGCCCTTGCAGCACTAACACACCTGAGGAGGGGGCAGACCCCCAGCCCCTGGGGGGCAGTCAGGGAGCATGATGGTCCGGCGGGGAGTGCTGCACTGGCAGTTAGGGGAGGGGTTGGCCATTGTCCAGTTTCCATTGAGAAAGATGTCAGCAATGGATGGATGAACTGGAGGAGTAATCCAATCTGACCATTTTGGAGAACATGGCAACTTCCTGTAAAAAAATTAAGACAAGAAAAATGCAGCCTCGCATTTTATGTTGCTTGAACCTTGCATTTCAGGTTATGGTGCAATTTTAAACTCATAATATCAAATTTTGCATTTTGTAACAACTACAGTATTGAAGCTGACATTGAAATGGAAAGAAGATTTTAAAATGGCAGGGGAATTAGAAATTAACCATGATGTAAATTAATTATTTTCACACAGTAAGACTTCTTAATTACAGTATAAAAATACACTTACATTGGCTATTCAGTACTTAACGATTAATTAATTTATGGCAGTATGTCTCACTTACGGTATTGGGTTGTTCACCATGCACCGTGTCCCAAATCCAGGATTGTTCACCAGTGAATCTACCACATGAAACACTTCCATCTTATCAGGGGCATCATTGCTGTAATGGGATACAGCCATTTTAGATACAAGAGCTATTAACTTAGTAACCCAAATTGCCAAATTGTGTGCTTAATCCAATTCAGCAGCCTAATCTTTTAATTACAGCCTTTCTCTGACCAACAAATATCCAAGAAACGCAACCGTATGGCCGAATGTCAGAAGATTTAGCTTCTTCTCTAAGCATAGCAAGGTAAATTCATCACAAGGTAGATTAAAGGCATATGCTTTGTGAAGCAGAGGAATATAATTTATACACTGAGAGTCTAAATTAAAGTTTTGTGTGCAGATAAAGCTGATTTATCAACTGCAATAATGGCAAACAAGTAAAATAGCTAAGATATGGCCTGCCTCATGATGTTTACAACTTACAAACTTTATTTTGAAAAAAATTCAGTCCAGCCAATTTTGCGTTATTTGTTGTTACATGGACTTTATCAATCCTTGATAACAAAACTAATTGGTATGGATCTGGCTTGCAATTACTTTTTGTTAAATAACACTGGTATTTGTCAAATGTTCTTGCCAAACAACTCGCATAACAAACTCCACCTTAGCAAACAGCGGGACCACACAGCATCTGACATTATCGTCCATCCTTTATATAACCTGATTATACTTAGTAAGGGTTGCGGGGATGCTGGAGCCTATTCTGGCATGCAACAAGCAAAAAGAAGGAACACTCTCTACTCAGTCTGTCAATCCAGTGCAAGACAAACACCGTTCACTCGTACACTTATCACCATGGACAATTTAGAGTCTCCAGTTAGTCTGGGATGCACATCTTCTGATCTTTTAAGTGCCCAGAGGAAACCCTCTAACAAGAGAAGACCACGGCACCACTCTTCACAGAGAGGCCCCAGGACAGATTCGAGTCCAAGCGCTTCTTGCTGTGAGGCACTGTATCACCTTATCGCCCAAAGACATTATCATTATCAGAGTATATCAGTACCCCTTCAGTACAGTATTGGTAAGCATGGATTATGCGCATTCCATCTCTATAATATGCGAACATCATCATGTGGCATTACTTTATACATTCTCAACAAGTAAAGAGAATGGTGTTTTTTTTTGATCAATTGAAAACACAGTGACGTCAGTGGGGCAGTTCTCTGTTTTACCATGCTTGTTTCATTACCATTTGACTGTTAACAAGCCTGTTCTAAGTGAATTAGCTTCACTGTAAATGTAAGAAAGCAAGTCATTCCTACAACTTGTAAGTCCCTTTCTCTATGGTAGTACAAGACCAGCATTTCCTGTATTTTTATTTCAGTAAATTATTGGGGTTTTTTTTTTGTTAATGTGCTGGTTCAGCCTGACATAATTTTGGTCGTCAAGTGGTCCGTAATGCAGTTAGCAATCCAGCTATACTCAGTAAATAAATAACTTTGTTACAGCTGAACCAGTCACATTGGTGGGAAAGGTAAAATAAATTTTAAAACAGCAAATACGATTCATAAAATTTCCTGAACACCCTGAGCAGTACATTTCTCTGCACTAATTCATTGACAGGTGAAAAAAATGACACCATGATACGATGAGATAAATGATAAGCAGATAATTAGACTCCAGCAATAGCTGGAGAGCTAAAGTACATTGGGTCCCGCTAAGGCAGTCACAGAAATGTCCAGCATTCATATGTAGGTCAGAAACCATCTGTTGTAGTGTCCTGTATAGATGAGTTCACAGAAATAAATTGAGTTAGCTGGCCTCAGCCCACTCTTTCTTTCGCACCAATTACTTGTGATTAATTTATCAGCCAATCGCTGTCCTCTCCGGGTCATTACCGCCCAAAATCTCAGCTTTCCCTCTCAAAACAATGGCCCGTAAATTAATTCAATACAGCGAGGGCACTCCGTCTAATAAGATGAGGGGGAATCGATCCTGACTTCGTCCACTGCAGGGCGTCTGGAATAATTTCTCATTTATGGCATCAATTCCGAGGCTCTTTCATAAAGGTCAGGCTGTAATTTCCCACGAGATGAGCAGGAGACCATCTTTCGCCAACTTTAAGCAGTTGATTGTAAGCACTGGTGATGCTCGATACAGCCATCTGTTTCCCAGCTAGGGGCAGTTTATCTCCTGTTCCGAGCATTGAACCGGCTTGTCACCGGTTTTCGTCTCTCTGTCAAGAAAGGACATTTACAAAGTGAGAGCACCGGAGCTACTTCCTCAGGGATGTTTGCAAACTTCTCCTCCAACTGGGTCCAAAACTTTTAAACACAAAACGCATGTAAAGCGTACCCATAAATATTAATAGCAAAGGCCGAATTCCTCCAACAAGAGCTATGGAAACCCATTTAACCTTTCATTGCTTTCCTCCTGCAAATATAATCCTTTTTAAGCTCTCGGAGGATTTGCCCCCATTTTCTGAGTAAATACGGAGTTTCTTATATATTCTGTAGAGGAGCATGTACTTCTGGCTGAAAGCTTCTCTGTTGAGGTTGAAGTCCACACTTTCCTCCATAGAATTCGATATCATCTATTTCTTCGGCTCACGCTACAGTACATTTCTCGAGGTCCCACAGACATTAATCACAACATATCAAGTGTGGTGTGACAAGCACATGCTCAGACGCCAACAAACCAGCATGACTAGTGAGTGAAGATGCTGTCATCGATGTAGTCTGATCCACTTCATTACAGGGTGACTCATGAAGCCAGTAGCACCAGTATCCTAATTGTTGGTTACACAATAACATATCCAGTGTTAATTCCAATCTAACAGAGCCGCAAGTATGATGACAGCAGAGAATTGGTTCAGCACTGATCCTTGTATTGTGCTGTAACCCCACCAGTATTATCTTACCAACTGCTCAACAAACGTTCAGTCTGGGGCAATACTATAATGATTCCTGAGAATGCGCATCTGTTCTGACATGTTAGGTTAATACTCAGCTGTGATCGAGAGAAAAAAAATCCATACAAGATGGCAAGGAATAATAAACACAGACTTGTGCACTGCCCGGTCAAAATGTGCCTGCTCCGAACAGGTCAGTTGATTAGCCTCCAGTTTTGCTCCTTGCAGCTTTCTCAAGAACAGGTAAACTAAATAATTTCGCGCTCGACAGTGCTGTACCTTGGGTCCTCGACAATACACCCACCAAGAGTGAAGTCGATCTGATGAGCAGTTGTCGATAAAATCGAGGGTCAGATATATATACAGAAAGTGCATTCTCCAACAGATCAGATATACATACAGAAAGTACATGCTCTAACAGATGGAGACTCCTATTTCAGTTTGATTAGAAATACCATCCGTGACATTACACAATAGTCATTCGGCTGATGCTTTAGCAAACATGTAGTTGATTAGACTAAGCGTGTGCTGATACCCTGAGGAACTATGTGGAGTTGTGAGTCCAACTCATGGGGCTAACAACTGCATTGATCTTCTTGTGATCCAATTGTATCCAATTGCGTATTTACCTCCAGTCAATGATGTGAATTAGCATGCTGAGAGAAGGGCACAAGCCAACGGTATTCACGTTTACTGAAAACCAAATTTCATTCAGATAGCTCTGGTGCAGTTCCCTGTGACGGAAGAACACGCTACACCGATATCACATATCTAATACATATCTGCACCACAACACCAGCGTTCAAATTTCAAAATGAATGATATTTTTCAGTGGACACAAGTAAGGACAATGTACTTCAGTAAAAAAAAGGTGAAAAAAAAACTTTCCGCATCCTCTGCAAATCAGCAATATATGGAGACCAATGCTCCATTAATGCAAAAGTAGGATGTATTGCTCCGCAGAAAATGCAGTGAAAGCCTCGAAAAGATCAGATAGGTCGATACGTACACAACAGCATTGAGGCTATTGAGCTGTAGAGAGAGGTTGTGCAGCAGTGGTTTACTGGAATGGGAAGCCACTTGATGAATATTTAATTCTAAGTATCCCCACTGTGTACAACAACATAGGCATTTAGATGGTGATTATACTTTGGGGGATGTGTCAAATCCATGGAGAAGGACCAAGTGAGAGTTCAATCACCCTGGCATAGTGCTCTTTCCCTTACTTTGATTAGCACTTTCTTGCAAGCCTTTAATATGTCCTATTTTTTCCCCCCATTTATTGCGAAACTGTTGATGAGGTGCTAATGTCGGCCACCACATTAGCAAGAGCATGGGGAGTATTATGCAGCACATTTCAGTATGGCTAAAGTACCCCAGCAAACAAAGCACAGCATTAATGTCCTGTTCACTCCGTGCCAACCGATCCAGAGTCTTCGGCGAAGCAAATTAATCAATTTAAAAAGCTCTGCATGAGTCATTCCTGAAAATTATGTGAGAATGAAGGCATGAAACTTGTTTATTTTTTATTTTTTGTTTCGTTTTAAACAGCACCTGATGCTTCATTTTACCAGAAAATCAGATGCAACTCATTATCAAGTTGTCGAACAAGTGTGAAACACTTCTATATACAATTTTTTCTATAGAAATGCAAGCCTAGGAAGGGAATTATCAATAAACCGACTAAACTTTGATTATCAGCACACACTCTACTGCACAGGGGAGATACCCAGAGCCAAGTTTTGGAAGCTATACTCCACTGTATCACAGAGAGAGAGAGAGAGAGAGAGAGATAGAGAGAGAGAGAGAGAGAGAGAGAGAGGAGTACACATGCCACAAGATGCAGTTAAATATTGGATCAGATGACTGACATGGTTTACACAGGACATTTCCACAGAACCACTCTCGCTATGTATTTTTGACTCATCTGTCATGAAAACGGACAGTCAGATCACACGGTTCCACGGTATTGCAAGTATACTGAGTAGCATCAGTGCAGAGTTGTCACATTCCAATAATTATGAAATACTGGTACAAATGAGAAAAATAATGCATGGCACAGTTTGACGTGTCTCAATGAATATGGATTACAGTCCTACCTATGAGGCCAGTGTGGGAATGGATTTGGAGACAGTATTTTCCCATTGCTCTGTATGAGAGCCTTGGTGTTCCTTACTAATAAGCATAAGCTATATCAGTCAGCAGGGGGTCTACTGTCAGTTCTGGGCTAGCAAAGACAGACGCTAGAGAAGCGAAATCTGAAGGTGTCTATTACTGTAAATACTTACTTGAAAGTTGACATCAAAATAATCGTTTAAGCATATAAATAAACAGACTGGTGCTCCACGTTTCAAGGAAATCCACAAATGCATATTGTCACTGTTGTAAGAAAACCTTTTACCTTCTTTTTCTGGTTTGCTCTTTCATTACATGCTTCAAAAATGCCTTTCAGCATTTGCATCCAATGGAAAAATTGTGAAAAAAATCTTCAGAGAAAGATTCCCAATTGCATTGGCTTTGAAATCTGTCCATCAAAACTCTTCTTCACCTGTTAAGTTTGAAGATGCAATGTTCATGACGACAACAGTATGTGTTAAAGAGCTCTTCTGGCTATCATAATCTACCGGGAGCGGTGTTCTTTAGCTGTGGCCATTTACCTGAAGAATGTATTCTGAGACGTTCCGTACATCCAGGGCTGCAACTCCAGACTGGGGTACTCAGAAAATGGTGGTAGTATCAAGGAGAAGATGAGAGACAGGCACACGAAAACTGCAGGTAACACCACCTGGAGAACGAAAATGAGACATTATATCACAGTTAGTGACGTTTCTCTCTGAAGGAACCTTGCCATACAGAGGATTCCAGCTAATTAAGACCAGCTAGCATTTAAAGCTAGTTTAAGGTAGTCTAAGCAGTGTTTTCAACACCTCTAGCTGGACATTGCTGGTCTACAGCTGGTCTCTGACAGAAGAAAAGTGGTCAAAGCTGGTTAAACTGGTAGAGTATGCTGGTGGCAGCTGGTTAAAGGTTGGTTGACCAGCTAAAACCAGCTTAGTCTGGTTGAAGCTGGAATTCTCAGCAGAGTTGATTAGGTAAAGTAGAAGGTGGTCCCCCCTGGAGCAATATAAGAGGTTGAGGTTGGTGTTCAATGGCCCTGCACTTATCTTATTGTGTTGCTGATTGTGTTACTTCATTACTGATCCTATAATGCTGGTATTAGGGTTACAGCCACCAACATTCTGAGTGCCCCACTGAGCAATGGGCCTATAAATGTCTTTCAAGGAGCCAGAAGCTTGAAGTTTCCAAGAGATACCCTGAGATAAAGAAAAGCATGATGTGTGAAATGCTTAACCTGTGGACTGCCCACTTCCCATCTGCGAGGAGGCATCTACCATTCCCTAAAACTGATGTGGCTTCAAACCAACATTTGAAGGAGAACGGACATCTTGTTAGCCTTATTTGCCTTCCTCCTATTTCTATTAATTTCCTTGCATCCCCAATGGCTGTAACTAGGAGCAGCGAAAGGAGGCAAGGAAATGAAGAAACAGGTGACAAGATAAGTGAGCCCGCTGCTTCCTAATATGCAGAAAATGAACTTGCTCCTCAGCACCTGGAGGGAGCTTTAGGCGAATGCGAAAACCTATTCATTTGCACTGCAGATTATTTATTGCAGCAACCTCAGCTTCTTCATCAGGACTGCAAACCTTACACATAAACTGCAAGCACTCTGAGTCCACAGATATGCAAAGGTAAAATAATCGCTCGGCGCAATGCACATTCAGGTGCGTCGAGAATTACAGCAACTGTCACAAAACAAGTCATGAGTACAGAATGTACGTTATCAAAATGGTGCCTGACATTAATGCCTATAGGGAAAATGCACAGAAAAACACAGTTTTGCATTACAATACAGCACGCCAAAGGAAATAGCTGCTACATGAATACAGCCATTGCCGTGAAAGAGAACATTATATTGGACTTCTTGTCTGCATTGTTTGCTGTATCAAATGCCTACTATATGACAGAGGACCGTGCACACACATTTGAGGAGGAAAACGAGCCCACCCTCGCAGAGGAACACTCTTTGAAATCTGGCGGTCACGACAGAATGATGAATCATGTAAGTAGCACCTGGACCACCTTCCTTTCTGAAAAAGCACTGCCTTCAATCCCGAATCCCAGCACACAAAAACCTGGCGGGTATCAAAGGCTCATTTCCTGCGGGCACGCAGAGCAAGCAACAATCGCCGAGATGAGCCGTTTTCGAGAGCAGACATCCTTGGCAATTTCAACTTTTCCTCATAAATCAGGGTTTGCCAAGTCGGATGCTATAATCTGCTTTGTACTCTCTGTGCCACTCTGCTTGAGGAGAATACTTTGGCGCAATCATATCTACTGACAATAGGAGTTGTTTACAAGATGGTAAGGCTTTCTGTCATCGCATCACTAGCGGATAGAGACAAGAAAGCATATCGTGCACAGTACACAAAAATCCCCACCATTACCCCAGGCTAAAAGATGTGAGGAACTAACATTACCTTACGAGAATTATCATATCAGTTCACCAGTCCTGGCGGGGCAATATTGCAATCGTGCAAACTATACTTTCGGTGCAAGAACTGACAAACAATTCCAGTGTCACTTTGGGGGATGAAATATGATCTCGATTGCATGCAAGTGAAATTCATCACGCTCAAAAAAATTACCCCCAAGAAAACTGTCAGAATAACATTATACCTTATCATACGGGACTGATGAAGAACAAAAGTGCAACAAAACATCATTAGAAAACAAAAGTTAGCCAAGTGCCGCGAGCCTTAGATTTTATCACCTTGAATGGGACATTTTTGTATGTGTATGCTTCTGGGCTGACTGCACCCACCCACCCCCCAATTTCATGCACATGAAAGAAAGGTGGAAGAGACTCTAGAGATACTTATCTCAAAAATAAAGAAAGAAAAAAAAAAAACAAACTCACCTAGTCTCATTAACATGATCCATTATTACGTAGTAACCAGACAAATGATATTAGAAACGCTGATACTCAGTCAGCCTTCCTCAGATTAGAATGAAGGTTAATAGAACTGAAAAATATTAGCTGTCACTCACTGCCAACAATGAACAGGTATGCTAATGGCTAAGCTTGTGCAACGAGCTCCAGAGTTTGCACCACTGGTCTCCTTGGCAACAGAGGGTTGCTAAAGATAAGACAGGTAATTCAGTGCAGTTACAGATCACGTAATCGATTACAAATCTATTGCAATCTGTTGCATTTTCTCAAGAAATTCAGACAATTGGGGCTTTTAGAAATCTTCAGATGTTATCAGGCTTGTGCAAAATAAATAATCTCACTCTCCTAGTCATATACAGCTTTAGCGTTGATTGCACTGATCAATAATTGGTCTCGTTCTGTGTATTTCTTTTGAGATGACCCTGAATATATCCCCACATTTTTTACTCACAAAATCTTTCAACATAGTAAAACCAGTCACATGAACTCATAGAAAGCATATTTCACCACAATAATAATTTCGTCCTTCCCCGCCAAAAGATAAACTTTGTTAGTGCTCAATTAATTAAATTAAAAAATTTTATAAGGTGATCAAAAAAGCTGTTGTAAAGCAGCCTGACTCAGACTTATCTCCTTGGCTATAAAAGGAAAATTACATGGGCATGAATATAAGAGCCATGGGAATAATTCAGTAATCACACAGCGTTTATGTTTATTTCCCATATAGAGCTATTTTATGACTGCACTGATCAAAAAATCATGCAAGCCACTCCCCTCTCAACAGAAATACTTTACAAAATAAGAAAGAGAAAAAAGCAGCTCTGAATCTAGACCAGGGGTGGGCAATCACGGTCCTGGAGGGCCGGTGTGTATGCAGGTTTTTATTCCTATCAATTACCCTGACTAATTGAGTTAATTGATTGCATGCACAAATATAGATTTTTGCAATGATACGATCAAAGGAAAATGTTTTATGAAGGGAGACAAGACTAGTCTTTGTAGTTTCATGATAATTTAAAGAAATCCACATGTAACGTCAGATTTCATAAATGGTTTTGCTAATTGAGACAATCAACTAATTAAAGGCCAGACGTTGGTGTGAAAACCAGGGACAGATACGGCCCTCGCTGCCCACCTCTGATCTAGACGTTCAATCATCAGAGGAGTACTGATTCATAATAATGGACAAGGAAATTCCCTAAAACTACTTTTAAAAGAAAAGAAGTCTGAAAATAAATAAAATAAACATGGTTTAGGGTTCAGACTAATTCGTGCTCAGGGAACCATACTGAGTCGTAGGAAAAATGTGTTGCTCAATCCCGTCTCTTGAGATGAATTTGAGCTTCTCATATTTGTATCATTCTGTGATCATTTGTTTCAGAGTTACTTCTCCTAAAGGTCCCTTAGGAGCAAGAGATAAGCTAAAAAGAGACAAGACATCACTGAAACAAAGGAGGTTGAGTTGAGATAACCATTTGAGCAATATTTGAGAAGTGGGATAAATTGAGGAGATCTCATAACTGTATGCCCCTGATCTCATTCATGTCTTGGTTATTTTGAAGGAGAATATAAGAGAACAACTAAAAAAAAAAAAACCTTCAAAATCCTCCAAGCAGTGGGATGCAAAATTATGTTTTTTGGGGAAACTTTTATTCGGCTTTGCCTGTGATTACCGTAGAAATCTTTTTTTTTTTGACTGTTCTCTTTAATTCTCCTTCAAAATAACCAAGACATAATTGAGATCAGGGCCATACAATTATGAGTACCCCTGTTTATTTCACTTCTCAACTATAGCTCAAATGGTTATCTCAAATGAACTTCCTCTGTTTCAGTGATGTGTCCACACATAGCTGGGTATCTACAAAATCGAAGATATTTTCCTACGTTTTGACCTGTCATCCACATGACATCGCATCAAAAACGAATGTTTAAAAAAACTCCGGGCAAAGTGAAGATTTTTGAAAACTCCGTTTATGCATTTGCGTGTAGACAGAGATAACCGGAGTTTTGGGTTTTCGAACGTCACAACCTACGCCAAAATGACAACAAATCTGCTCTGATGTCAAACGTGCGACTTTTGTTTACTGCAGAAGCCAGAGTAGAAGCATGGACAAAGAGTAATGGATCGGAGTAGTGCCTTGAAAGCTGTGATTGCGCTAATTATTGTGCAGGCGCTTTATACATGTTTAATTTTAGAAGCCCAACTACTGCTCCAAGAGCACAGGCGACAGACAACATTGCGGTCGGTGTGACGCCAACAGAGGGCTATTCTGATGTGATTGGGTAGGATTTGGGGAAATAATGCCATCTACAGATTTGGAGGCTTATTGAAAACGCAGATGTTCGGTTATGTGTGGAAGGAATTTTTTTCGGAGACAGGGTCGTGTGGATGAAATTTTTTTTATAAACAGAGGGAGGGGGGGGTATTCATTTTTAAAAATACCCGGCTACGTGTGTACCTGGTCTCAGTGATGTCTTGTCTCTTTTTAGCTTATCTCTTGCTCCTAAGGGACCTTTAGGAGAAGTAACTCAGAAACAAATGATCACAGAATGATACAAATATGAGAAGCTCAAATTCATCTCAAGAGACGGGATTGAGCAACAGATCAGCAAGACACTTTTCCTTTCTGACCGTTAGTCTTTTAGACTTCAATTGGATTTTATTTAATGTTACAAACTGACAACAGATACCATAAGTTGGCTTCTCTGAAAGGCTCTCTCGTTCTTTGAATTTAGAGAGTGTAGTCAAGCCTGTAAATGCTGATGTCTTTCTCAAGGGGAACAAGTGCATCAGTTTAGTACCTGTGCTATCAGGCCCTTGCGACTCCGACGAGCGTGGTGGAATCGTTTGATGAAGAGGGCCAAAAACTGTCTCCGGATCAGTTCCACTCCAGTGATCACTCTTGAGCCCTTCCCGTTCCTGCTTGCAATGCTCTCAAATGCTGAAATACACAGGACTTTATCAGGGCTTTATCAGAGGAGCTAAAGGTGCTGAATACGATGTGTGAAATGTATAGGGTGTACACTATCTGCTGCAATGTATGTGCTATCAGTAAGTTGTAGCCTAGTGGCTAAGGTGTTTGGATGGTCTCAAGGGCTTGTGGGACAAGCTCCAATTTAGCCACAACAAGGTCAGTGCAGCAGGATGACCCCTTGAGCAAGGCCCTTAACCCGACATTTCTCCAGTGCGGACTGGCCTCTACTCAGTTCAATAAACTTTAGATCTTTAAGTCCCAAACCCAATCTGAAGTTGCCCCACCCAATTACGGTGCGGCTGCCATTTGGTAGCTCCTGCTGAGGGCATTTGAAGTATTTGGATGTAGCTTTGAATAGTAGTAACAGCTAAACAACTACAAACTGTATAGTGTAATGTAAATATATCAATCAGGCCACCAGTTGCTCTATTCTGGAAGCTGGTCAGTGAATCAGAGGTAGGCAAGCAATGACTGAAAACACTTACCTTCAACTCGGTTTGAGGCTTTCCTTTTTTGCTCTAATCAAAAGTTAGCAAGGGAAAGACGGGGGAAAAAGACCGTCAGTGTGATTCGTTAACAAAGAAAGATGAAACAGAATAAAGGGAGCGGGATGGCAGGAGGCTTTAGAGTTACATAACATCCTATTTCCAACAGTCAATTTGTAATGAGATAATGAATAATCCATACCACTTTTGGAAATTAGGTTCTCGGTACTGGAACCGGCATTGGCGATACTACGCCTTTTGGATTCTCTTGAACTTCTCTTCCAGTCCCTCACTAATGAATCCTTGTCATCTATAAATAAAATGACATATTTAGCATGAATCATGATGGTATAGTAAACATCAGACAAAAAATTACACAACAGGGGGTACAACATAGCAGAGCAGTTTTAAGCTGTGCCATTTTGTAATTATAGACCTTTTTTGACTTTCAGAGAACAGTCTTGACAAAAAAACTGACTTAAAAACTATATTTTACTGAGGACATGGGTGTGAAACACCTATTCTGTAGAGCAGGGGTCACCAATTCTGTTCCTGGAGGGCCACTATCCTGTAGGTTTCTGCTCTACCTGCTGTTCAGCACACCTGATTCAACTAATTAGCTACTTAACAAGATCACAAGCTTTGCAATTGAGTGGCTAATGAGTTGAATCAGGTGTGCTGAACAGCAGGTAGAGCAGAAACCTACAGGATAGTGGCCCTCCAGGAACGGAGTTGGTGACCACTGCTGTAGAGTCACAGAGACACGATGTTGGTCAGTTTCTGCATATGCGGTTCATTTAAATCACAGATTGGCTAATGAGCCTAAACACCTCGTTCGCAAGGCATGAAATGCCTGCCGGAAAAAAGACTGCAAGAGCTTACAGGCCCATCGGCCCTCTAAAACCGCACTCAGCCATCCCTAATCTAGAGCTTTAAGTGAAAGCATCTCGTCTGATTGGAGCTTTCTGTGAGTTCCCCAATGAAACAAGGGTTATATCCCCCACTGATCTTTGGTTCTCCTTGTTCAATACTATTGCAGTTTTTTAAAATCTATTAGATTGCAGAAGTTTTGTTCCCTAATTTGGCTATGCTATGCAATATTACCTGCCATATCTACATCCACTCCGGTGTCTTCAGCCACTTTCAAGAAGATCTGATGAATAAGAAGGTAAGTGCAAATATGCAGTAAACAATTATGTTTAAGTATATATATATATATATATATATATATATATATATGTATATAGACGTATGCTTAAGTTAGGTATTATATGACATTCAAAAAAAAAAAAAAACACATTCAGCGTATATGTGATACATTAATTTTCATAAACATCAAAAATTGTGACTGAAGTGAAGTGCATTCATTTGTTGAAGTCAACAAATGAATGCTGGAATTAACAGATTAGCCTTAATCCTGTACTAAATGGAGTTTTGTATGGCAAATCTCCTTTCAGAACTAAATCAAGACCAGGAATAATTTTGTCCTGGAGTAAGATTAAGCTGTGTTTGTGAAACAGACTGTTTATCATTTAGTTGTAGGCAATCGAAAAACTTATTAAAAGTATTGTACATTCATAATAGATAATACCCACAAATGAATCATGGAGCAAATTATAACAGAGTAACTGAAAATGACAAAATGCACCAGTGCTCCAAATCTCAATCTCATTTGCATAATTTCTCTCCTCAGAAACACGTTTATATCATAACTCAATGTCAAACACTCTTATGGGGTTTCAAATACAAATTTATTTCAAGTTTACTTATCTAATTTCAGATGTTGGGGGTTCTTAAACAACAAACTTTATGCTTGCCATGGGGAACATCCATAAAAAAGTAATTTAATTTAATACAATTTAATCAGCTCAATAACTTTCATTTCATTGGGTTGCGCCCACAAGAATCAGATATCATCCCTGGCGGCAAATGTTTGAGGAATTTTCAGTTTGAAAAACAAAACGCAACCATCTGTTACCTCCTCCAGAGTAGTGTCTGAAATCCCATAGCTCGCTATGCCCAAATTCTCCATTTCTAGATCCAGCTGTTTGAATAGATGGGCAAAGGTGCCATCTTGAGCACCCGTGTAGGGGAGAATGTAGGTGATTTCCTGTCCAATACTTTCGAGAAACACTGCCTCCGGCACATGTTTCCACAGGAGAAGGCTGACGGCTTTCACTCCTGATGGGAGACCAACATGAAGGCTTTACTTCAGGAAATGGGGATGGAGGGATGAAAAATATTTTGAAAACATAACATGTCACCATGTCTGGTGCCTTGCTAGGTTAATTATAGTCACTTGCGTGATCAATTATTAAAACACTTGGGAGCGCAAACTGTACCACTGTGCCATTGCAATATTTATTGGTTCTTTTTATTCTGAACTGAAGTACAGATATCATTTCCTTTAGCACCCCTTTAAAGAAGGACGGTCAGAGCTTGTATTTTTATCAAAATTTTTACCTTTTAATGCAAGAGACAACAAGTAACATCATGCAAAGTTTTCAGACAATGTTCAAATGGTGATGTGACAAACAATGTAAGAGTCTTAAAAACAGTGGAGATCTGGAACACTGGGACTCAATTTATCCCCAAGATCAAAATGCAAAAGCACAAAAAGCTAGTCTAAAACGTCCGCATATTATGCTGTTTTTTTCCGAGCCATTATAATCCTGGATGTCGAAAGGGAACACTATAAATATTTCAGCTAACAACCCCATAAAAAACGCACAATTTCAGGGCCATTTGATGCCCGTAATTTTGTCCCCGCAAAACAACACACCGTTTTGAGTGGGCATATCCTCTATGATGATGAAATCTGCTCTAATAGGGAAATATAAAAAAGTAAATATTAGAGTTACGAGGGAGAGGTGAGGAGCAATATAATGGCAGTGGGAGAGTAGCAATAGCTAAAACAGTAAACAGCGCGACGATGGAAAGAGAGGTGGGGAGGTATATAAGGCTGTGAGAGAGCAATAAAAGCTAAAAACTAAGCGTTATCGCTATGAGGGAAAGAGAGGTGGGGAGGTACATAAGGCTGTGAGAGAGCAACAGTAGCTAAAAACTAAGCATTGGCGCTATGAGGGAAAGAGAGGTGGGGAGATATATAATGGCCGTGAGAGAGCAACAATAGCCAAAAATTAAGCGTTAGCTCTGTGAGGGAAAGAGAGGTGGGGAGGTATTTAAAGGCTGCGAGAGAGCAGCAATAGCTAAAAACTAAGCATTGGCACTATGAGGGAAAGAGAGGTGGGGAGGTATATAAGGCTGTGAGAGAGCAACAATAGCCAAAAACTAAGCGTTAGCGCTATGAGGGAAAGAGAGGTAGGGAGGTATATAAGGTGGTGAGAGAGCAACAATAGCCAAAAACTAAGCATTAGCGCTATGAGGGAAAGAGAGGTGGGGAGGTATATAAGGTTGTGAGAGAGCAACAATAGCCAAAAACTAAGCGTTAGCGCTATGAGGGAAAGAGAGGTAGGGAGGTATATAAGGTTGTGAGAGAGCAACAATAGCCAAAAACTAAGCGTTAGCGCTATGAGGGAAAGAGAGGTAGGGAGGTATATAAGGTGGTGAGAGAGCAACAATAGCCAAAAACTAAGCGTTAGCGTTATGAGGGAAAGAGAGGTGGGGAGGTATATAAGGTTGTGAGCGAGCAACAATAGCTAAAAACTAAGCGTTAGTGCTATGAGGGAAAGAGAGGTAGGGAGGTATATAAGGCTGTGAGAGCAACAATAGCCAAAAACTAAGCGTTAGCGCTATGAGGGAAAGAGAGGAGGGGAGGTATATAAGGTTGTGAGCGAGCAACAATAGCTAAAAACTAAGCGTTAGTGCTATGAGGGAAAGAGAGGTGGGGAGGTATATAAGGTTGTGAGAGAGCAACAATAGCCAAAAACTAAGCGTTAGCGCTATGAGGGAAAGAGAGGAGGGAGATATATAAGGTTGTGAGAGAGCAACAATAGCCAAAAACTAAGCGTTAGCGCTATGGGGGAAAGAGAGGTAGGGAGGTATATAAGGTTGTGAGAGAGCAACAATAGCCAAAAACTAAGCGTTAGCGTTATGAGGGAAAGAGAGGTGGGGAGGTTTATAAGGTTGTGAGAGAGCAACAATAGCTAAAAACTAAGCGTTAGTGCTATGAGGGAAAGAGAGGTAGGGAGGTATATAAGGCTGTGAGAGCAACAATAGCCAAAAACTAAGCGTTACCGCTATGAAGGAAAGAGAGGTAGGGAGGTATACAAGGCTGTGAGAGCAACAATAGCTAAAAACTAAGCATAAACGCTATGAGTGAAAGAGAGCTAGGGAGGTATATAAAGTGGTGAGAGAGCAACAAAATCCAAAAAATAAGAGTTAGCTCTATGAGGGAAAGAGAGGTGGGGAGGTATATAAGGTTGTGAGAGAGCAACAATAGCCAAAAACTAAGCGTTAGCGCTATGAGGGAAAGAGAGGTAGGGAGGTATATAAGGTTGTGAGAGAGCAACAATAGCCAAAAACTAAGCGTTAGCGCTATGAGGGAAAGAGAGGTAGGGAGGTATATAAGGTGGTGAGAGAGCAACAATAGCCAAAAACTAAGCGTTAGCGTTATGAGGGAAAGAGAGGTGGGGAGGTATATAAGGTTGTGAGCGAGCAACAATAGCCAAAAACTAAGCGTTAGCGCTATGAGGGAAAGAGAGGTGGGGAGGTATATAAGGTTGTGAGAGAGCAACAATAGCCAAAAACTAAGCGTTAGCGCTATGAGGGAAAGAGAGGTAGGGAGGTATATAAGGTTGTGAGAGAGCAACAATAGCCAAAAACTAAGCGTTAGCGCTATGAGGGAAAGAGAGGTAGGGAGGTATATAAGGTGGTGAGAGAGCAACAATAGCCAAAAACTAAGCGTTAGCGTTATGAGGGAAAGAGAGGTGGGGAGGTATATAAGGTTGTGAGCGAGCAACAATAGCTAAAAACTAAGCGTTAGTGCTATGAGGGAAAGAGAGGTAGGGAGGTATATAAGGCTGTGAGAGCAACAATAGCCAAAAACTAAGCGTTAGCGCTATGAGGGAAAGAGAGGAGGGGAGGTATATAAGGTTGTGAGCGAGCAACAATAGCTAAAAACTAAGCGTTAGTGCTATGAGGGAAAGAGAGGTGGGGAGGTATATAAGGTTGTGAGAGAGCAACAATAGCCAAAAACTAAGCATTAGCGCTATGAGGGAAAGAGAGGTGGGAGATATATAAGGTTGTGAGAGAGCAACAATAGCCAAAAACTAAGCGTTAGCGCTATGAGGGAAAGAGAGGTGGGGAGGTATATAAGGTTGTGAGAGAGCAACAATAGCCAAAAACTAAGCGTTAGCGTTATGAGGGAAAGAGAGGTGGGGAGGTTTATAAGGTTGTGAGAGAGCAACAATAGCTAAAAACTAAGCGTTAGTGCTATGAGGGAAAGAGAGGTAGGGAGGTATGTAAGGCTGTGAGAGCAACAATAGCCAAAAACTAAGCGTTAGCGCTATGAAGGAAAGAGAGGTAGGGAGGTATACAAGGCTGTGAGAGCAACAATAGCTAAAAACTAAGCATAAGCGCTATGAGTGAAAGAGAGGTAGGGAGATATATAAGGCTGTGAGAGAGCAGCAATAGCTAAAAACTAAGCGTTAGCGTTATGAGGGAAAGAGAAGTGGGGAGGTATATAAGGTTGTGAGAGAGCAACAATAGCCAAAATCTAAGCATTAGTGCTATGAGGGAAAGAGAGGTAGGGAGATATATAAGGCTGTGAGAGAGCAACAATAGCTAAAAACTAAGTATAACCACTATGAGGGA
This sequence comes from Gymnothorax reevesii, assembly GCA_029721435.1. Classification (NCBI taxonomy): domain Eukaryota; kingdom Metazoa; phylum Chordata; class Actinopteri; order Anguilliformes; family Muraenidae; genus Gymnothorax; species Gymnothorax reevesii. Next base: position 95,330,883 of record CM056579.1, on the reverse strand, counting down.
AAGAGAGGTGGGAGATAAATAAAGGCCGAGAGAGAGCAGCAATAGCTATAAAAAGTAAATGTTACCGCTACAAGTCGGAGAGGTGGAGAGGTCAATAAAGGCTGCAGACGTGCGGCAATAGCTAAAAAACTTAACATTACTGCTATGAGGAAAAGAGAGGTGGAGAGGTATAAAGGCTCTGGGAGTGAGGAGGGCACATAGACTGAACTGGCAGGTGTAAACTATGCAGAGCAGATCTATTTGTGTCCTAGAAAACAGCAGGAAGTTGAAACCATGCACTTCAAACACTGATGTGGAAATGGGGGGCAGGGGGTCCTAATGGCAAAACAGAGGTCTTCAAAGTCCATTTTCTCTGGGCTGATTGATAGTGTGGGGACCACAGTATAAGTGAACTGAAGAGGGAAAAGTATTTTATGGGCCTTTTACAGTGTTCAATGTTTCAATGAACAATACTGTCAATTTTTTTGGAGTGGCAGTAAATGGGACCCAATCTGTACAGTTTTATCCCACCTGAGAGTTCGGACTCACTCCCACTGGGACTACCAATGCCTTCATCTGGGCTGCAACTTCCAGATGATTCGCAGCTGTCACACTGGCAAGGGAAGGTTGCACACATTGGAGCGCCATTATTAATTCTTTATTTCATACTCTGAGTACAATTACAACATGACATAATATGATGACATTACATCATACAAATATTATAAAACATATCTTCCAACATATGCAAATCGAAAACACGAATAAAACCATCACCAGCTAAACAATCAAACAGACAAATAGCACCATTAATTTTTCAGCTTGTTTTTTACAGTAATATTCATGATTGACTTGAAAAGGAGTTCATTGAAATCAGTTCCGTATACATATCTGAAGGAGGCAAAATTTTTTTCAAGAGGTGACATAGCACTCAGCGAAGCATTTCGGCCAATATAGTTAAAAACTAGAACGGGCACTCGGTAGAGCGCATACCTTCGCCGACGCCACTGAATTCCTCGCCACTGGCGTTGGTTTCATGCCGATCGGATAAAAATTGACCGAGATATGGCCGAAAGTCGGTTTTGACGTTTTCGTGGCCTTGACCTTGACCTTTGACCCGATCACTCCCAAAATCTAATTGATTGATCCTCAGGTCATGCCAAATCAACCCACCAAATTTTATGAAATTCCGTTTGGTACTTTTTGAGTTATTCGATACACATACATACACACAGACAGACAGACAGACAGACAGACACACAAACAAATAAATACACGGGGATCAAAACATTACCTTCGTCAGCGAAGTCGCTGGCGAAGGTAATAACATTATTATGGTTGTACATTTTGTGCAGAAATTTTCACGTTTTAACGTGAAGTTGAAAAGATATATGAGTCTGATGTCCTAATAACCAAGTATGAGTACAGCGAGGTAAATGCAGCAATCTACATACAAGATAAGATGTACTTTATTGAACCCCGTGGGGTAATTTTTCCTCTGCATTTGACCCATCCTATAGTTAGGAGCAGTGGGCAGCTACGGAGCGGCACCCAGGGACCAACTCCAGTTCTAAAGCCAGTTCCTTGGTCAGGGGTACTGGTTGGAGTGTTCCTATGATGCATGTTTTTGTGGGTGGGGGAAACCGGAGTACCCGAAGGAAACCCATTCGAACATGGGGAGAACATGCAGGTCATAGGTCAGATTCGAACCTATGACCTTCTTGCTGAGAGACAGCAGTGCTAACCACTAAATGCTTAACTCGATCAACCCAATCCAGAAATTTATCAGAAACACCTTATCACTTTACTTTGTAATTGACTTCCGAGTGGTTGAACTGCTCATTTTTTCAATGAGCACAATAACAGACTGGCATTGAAAAATGGGAATCCATTTACCCGATTGAGTAGATTGCGATTGATTCACCTTATAGTGTAATACACAAATTGCATTACAGCTAGGCTTGGAATTATTGGCAGATTGGACAAAAATAAGCAAAAAAGGCTGCACATCACAAACATTCAATTATCCATCTATACAATTTAAAATAAGTATTTAATTTCTATATATTTAGTCTGAAGCTTACCTGAAGTAATATTTTTTGAAAGCCATGGGAGACAAAGTTATTGACGCCCAAAGATTAACCCCTTTGTGCAGAATACAAAATAATGCAAAATTTTCCTGTTATGCATGAGCCTATTAAGAGGCTTTATAACTCAGTATTTTTGTCACTGAGACTCTATAAAATTCTTCCAGTGAAACAAGACATTTGGAAATTCAATTACAGAATTGTTTAGGACTTAAATTCAGGAATTTACGATCTATATCGGCGAAAAGGGGTTAATATTTTATTCAATAAACACCTGTAATACATGACTGGCATGTTCTTACCAATAATTTGTGGTACAAACTGGAGAACACATCTGCAAACTTTGAAGCAAATCATTGATATCTTTGACTCTTATGAACAATTATTTTCAGTGTAGTCCAAGTCCGAAGTTTGAGCGAGCCTTTGCCAATAATTCTGCACCTTACCACATGTGATTTTTCACCTCATATTAAAAAATTAAAGCGGACTGCTTTAAGATTAGCATTAGGCAGTGTACTCTGCATTGTGACTCTTTTTTGCAAGAATTCATAACTCTTTAAACTCTAATGTATTTTCAGTAAGCATTAATAACTGTAAAATTAGGTCAAAAGTGCACAAAATAAATCAAAATGTTTTAGTGAGATTTTTAAAATAAGATTTATGGGTCGTGACAGAATGCAATCACTTAAACTCACAGAAAACATACTTTAAATCAAAAGAGTTGAGGTTTTAAACTCAAATCTAATCAAATGCAGTGTAAAAATAAGGTTGCTGCTCTCTGATGACTCAAATCTGCAGACTCATTCATGAACATATACTTAAAAGTGAAGTGGCTGTTCCAATGCATAAATGTGGGGAAATTAAGAATTTTAAACAGTGCCTAAACTTAGTCAAAGAAATCCACCAAATGTGTTCTGACAGTATTGGCATAACTGACATCTCAGAAAGTGTTATATAAGTATCTAAGAATTCACTACGGAGGACAAGGACAGCTAAACTCCCAACAAGCCTTAAAAACGAATGGATAATTGCTGCAGTCCCGCTGGCTCCCTGCACTGTGATAATTAGATTTTATTAATTACAGTTGACCATGGAGAGCTTTACAAGTAGTTTCAATGCAATCAGGTATAAGCATCATCAGAAGAAAAAAGCAGTGTCCGAGTAAGCATGCTGGGAAATGAAGTCAAATTTAAATAATGCAGCACCTGTATATATTTTCTTAAGATGACTTCACTTTGGACACTGACTGTATTCGTAACGAGGTTAATACACTCATTTGTACAACATAGAATCCATTGAATAAAAAAAATACTACATTAGATAAAATACTTTAAATGAAAATTGCCTCAGATAGAGACACATTTTCATTTGATATAGCCTGCTTTTTAGATGAATAGGCGCACATGATATAAGTAGAACAAAATGAAGTAAAACCATAGGATTATGCGACTAATTAATTTTTAAATATGCCTCAATTTTTTCATTGCCTTGATATATTTCAGGCTAAAAGGACTAAATGCCTGGCAGCCGTAATTCCCACGAAACCGATTATTGGTTTGTAATGGCAGCTGCATGTGTGAATAAAGGGAGAAGCAAGCGCAGATTCACCTCTGAGGCCAGGCCCTGTGTGATGCCCTTACGTTGCTGGGTCATTTTTTCAGTTCCGGAGCTGACCAGCGTGAGGTAGTATCCGCTGCCAAAACACTTCTTCAGGAACAGGGAGGAACCGCAGCAGCACATTCGCCCGTGGGAGATGATGGCGATGCGATCGCCCAGGATGTCCGCCTCGTCCATGTGGTGAGTGGACAGAATAATAGTGCATCCTGCAGCACAGAAAAGAGCAGAGGTGGAGATCCAGGTTCAGTCAGTTATACTCCTCCACAGTTTTTACTCCCAACCCCCCAAATGAACCAATTAGCACAAATCTTCAGTTTGAAGGTTCATCGACAGAGTGCAATCAGCTCCTCGAGCTCACTGTGGACGGAACATAGAGCAGGGCATCTATTTTTAATCTCCCAAACTTTCTACCTCTGGGGAAAGAGGCAGTACTACTACTAGTACTACTACTACTAATAATAATAATAATGCTACTAACGTAAGTGGACATTAGTAATTCTTTACTATACTGAGCAAAAAACAGATGGGCAGAGGGAGTACTGCATGTTTCGTCACCCTGAAGTCCAGCAAAGACTGTGCTTGGGCAGTAACTCAGAACCTGACAGTACTGCTGCTTAACTTAATTTCTAATCAATTGCTCTGAAAAGCAAAGGAGGAGAAGAAGAAGAAGAAGATGAAGAAGAAGGACTGCAGCAAAGCTTGGAGATAGGGGACCATTAACACAGCCTTCGTGAAGGTCTCTGAAGGAAGCAGATTGATATTAAATTAAAATTAATACGGCATGCTAAGGACAAACATTTCGATTTGTATTCCTCGTTTGCGGAGCTATTATACACAGAGGTCCCGGTAAACATCAATGCTCTGTTTGCATCAATGGACGAGCACTGTATGCTCCTTCTGCCTGAATTGTTCTCTTAGTCAGCTTCCAGCTGGTTGTGGAGCTATTATTGTGAAAAGGGCACCGTTCTTCGCCGAAGCGAGTGTTTTTCTCAGAGATAGTTAGTCTTCCATCCCCTCCAGTTACATTATCGGCCAAACACGGGCACACACAGGGGTCATTAGTGCTGGTGTCATGCAGTCTCCTGCCTTTCAGACTGGAGTTCTCAACCCTCTCTCCCAGCCTTTAACCCTATTATCCACTGGCTGAATATACGCCCGCTACACGGCTATTGTGGCAATCTTCTTTTCAATGCTCTTAATATGGGATATAAAGCCTGCATCAGCCCACAGTACAATGGGCAGAAAAGGTTTATTTTTCATTCTCTGAAGGTGCTGGAGTCTCAGTAGTACCGAATGAATTATTTAGACCAGGGCAAGAGTAAAATTCTCTCTAAATTGATTCCGTCGATATACTGTGCACAATGAACTAGAAATGGTCAATCAGTCCAGATGGCTGTTATCCAGCACAATAAAAGGAAATAGCTGAAAATTTTCCAGAGAAGAAGGGATGTGTTCAGCATTAGTTTAGCTGCCTCGAAGCGCAGTTCTGCGGTGGAGGACTGGGTTTTATTTTATTATTGTGCCTCCTTCTGTATGAACTTTCGTCCTCTGGAACAACTCTGACATATATTTCGGTCTATTAGTGTTTAGACAGTGACACAAATTGAAAAGGTTGTAATTAAACCATGGTCCAGTCCGTGGGTTTAATGGTTGTCAGCAGGCATTGTGAGATCATTTAAAGTGTGTAACCTTTAATTTCAGGGTATTTACATCCATTTTTGGAAAATCTGTACGCATTACATCAGCGGTATTTGGCAGCATTCTCAAATACTCACGGACCTCACCGTGCAACACACGCAAACGGTCAACAAACAAAATTTAAATATGTTGTTGTCAATATCTCTTCAACCTGTAATTTGATCATTATGGGGAAAAAATGGCTTAGCAGGTTTATAATTCAGAGTGAAGGGAGAAAATAGCAGGGAGGAGCTGAGTTGAATGGCCAAATGATTGGGCACGATGCTATGAATCTGAAGATTAATCACAGCCCGCTCTAAAGGTTAGGCCATCGAAGGCTCTGCAATCATTTCCTGCCTCTCATTAGAGCTGTTTATTTCTTTCTGTTTTTAAACAGTCAGAGATTCTGGCCGAATGCTAACCGCAGTGGAGACAATAATCAGAGTGTTTGGAAAACATCTGATTTAAGACACACGAATGTTCAACAATAAAAATGAAAAGAACTTTGTGTGGGATGATTGTGCGTATCTACATTTCCTCTGAATGTTACCTCTGGGAAGACTAAAAAACTGGTGTGGTGTTACGGGCAATCATACAACATCATGAGGGACTTCACATTCCTCTGAAAAAGCTCACCCTAGCAACAGCCATTATGCCTACTGACACTCTATGATGTACGGAAAACAAACATAATGCACTTGTGAATGTGGTAAAAAAAGCAAAAATGTATTACTAGTTGACAGCTACCAGCTACCAGTCATTATTTATAAAATATAAACTTGGTCAGGTGATTAACCAAGACATTTGATGACTCGACATGCTACATGTAGGAAGTTTAACTGAGCTGCTAATTTTTGTATTATTCCGTAAATTGCATCTAAGTGGTTCAATGTTATTTGAATTCAGCAAAGTAATTGTAGGAGCAAAAGTAAGTGTAGGATCAGTTTTTCCACCAAAGAAGAAGCTCCACACTGCAACGAAAAGTTTATTGCCCCATAAACGTTTTATAGAGCGTCTTCAAAAGAAATGTGAAGGAGAGGATGCAGCTTTTACATCCTATAAACATTTGGAAGAAGAAGTTAGCCACACCACCTTTTAATGCGATGAACTTTCACAAATCTTGATGAATTTGGTTGGCTCATTGGATGCTCCTCTGCACGGAAGGAGGAACCACCACGGCGCTGAACTGAATCCACGCCGTGCTAATACAGGCTTTGGCCAAAAACCTTTTAACCCTCCTACTGTGTTCGGTCAAATCTGACCGATTTACAAGTTTTCTCTCCAAAAGAATGCAGTAAATGTCCTCTGTGTGTCATAAGGTTCCATGACTTTGTTCACACATGGAATCTGAGTACATAAAATAAATTTTTATTAAATTTTGTGTGTTTTATTGAACTTGTATACACCTGTGGTGTTCCCGGTCAAAAATGACCGGTCATTAGAAATGAATGGGTAAGACCACAATTAGTCTATATAATTGAATTCAAGCACATTGCCACACTCCTTTCCCACACTCCAACATGCAGGTAGCTTTCAGCATACACACACACACGCGCACACACACACACACACACACAGCTTCCATGGCAACTCCCACGGGAACCTCTCCCCGATAGAATTTTTATGGCCATGGTGGAACCTCTCATGCAAAGGCGGCAGCACCTTCCCCAAACACCATCCTCTGCTGCATTGGTGAGAGACATGCAGGCATCAGCACCAACATCTACACCAACAGGAGGAGGACACAAAAGGAAGAGGCGTCAACTGTGTGCACCACAAGATAGAAAAACAAGCTTGGCGTGCCAGAAACGCAGAGTATGCATTTACCATGAACAAAATGTAAGTGATCTAAGTGATTGACCAGTGATCTACATATTGTGAAGATTTTGTTTTTGTTGTTATGATCGACAGATTGTGAAGATTTTGTTTTTGTTATCAGTAGTGTTATTTTTGATCTTCAAAAAGAATGAAAACAGTTGTAGAGCAAAGGAGGTGAAGAGCAAAGATGAATTATGATGCACCACTGAGGAACACTGGAATAATACTTTGGTGCTGCCTGTTGTTTGTTTTAAGGGATGATGGGAAAATAGTTGTTAATATGTACATTCAGTCTAAGGTCCAGACATTACTTTTATAACATGGTTAAGTTTTCCTGTGTAGATTTGGGCTTTTGTTTTACGAAATAAATCATACTGGTCAGCTTTGACCGGAAACACAAAAGATGCTTCAAAACAGCTTCCTTGGTAATCATTGAAATGAGGAACTCTGTGATAAATACTACAATATGTTTCATCTAAGTATTTGGTATCGTCAACATAATATCTACATAATGTTTTTTTTCCTAAAAAATGAGTTGTATGACCTCAGGTAAAATAGGCCTACAGCACATACATAGCAAATAGAAGTTAAAAACTTGTAATGCTCACAAGAACTGAAGTTGAGAAAAAGATCTAACACAACATTAGGTGATAATATTTGTATCATTGTTGATTTTTAATCTAATACAATGTGACATGTGACCGGAAACATTATGAGTGTTACCCTAAATTAACAGAACAGGAGCACCCATAACTGGCTTTGTGCTGCTCAGGGATATGGGAGGGAAACAGACGGTTTGGGCAAGCATTATTTGTTGCTTGTGGGCCTCGTAATGCTCAGGTAGGTGCTCTTCGGTTGCTTTCTGGGAAGGCGCATGTTTGGGTTTCCTGTGCCCTTAATGGAAATTTGCAAGGCTTGAAACAGTGGGTGTAAAGCCGCGGGAGCAGACAGGCGCGTGTTTCAGAGAAGAACCCTGAACTCGTTCTCGTTCTCGCTGACTGGACATTCCCGATTTGGGTGGGATTAGAGATTTCAAATTTAAAATAAACTAGAATGTGTTTTTACTCGTAAAAACGTACATCTCCTCCCCCGGCCCCCTTCCCTGCCTAACCCACTGGACGGACAGACAGATAGACAGGCACATACCAAAATGCACCATGGCAGGACCTGAGTAATAAGTTTGCAAAGTTTCGTGAACATCATACAAACGGTTTAGGAGTTATGCGCCGGAAAGAAATTAATCACATCCGGACAGATGGACAGATGGATGGACAGACAGGCACATACGAAAAGGCACCACTTCAGGACCTGAGTAGTAAGTACGCAAAGTTTTGTGAACATCTAATAACCTGAACTGTTTTGGAGTTACGCTCCGGAAACAAAGTGGGAACGCCGACGTGAACGCAAACGGGAATTGAGCCGAAAACAATATGTCTCCCCTCTCCCTCCGGGGGGAGACATAATGAATAAATAAGTAGAGAAAAAACAATGTCAATCTAGACGCGTCTAAACTCAGGAAATTTCTGTCAATTGTCTGGTTTGACAAGGTTCTCATAAATAAGAGGGCTGGTGATTGCTGATAAGTCAGTATTTGTCAGGGAGGCAAAGACAGTTTTGTTAGTGGAGCAGTGCAGATGAGAAGCTAATTATTCCAAAGGGCCACAGTAAGATTCAGCTTACCCCATAATGAGCCAGGCAGAGTAACAACAGCGAAACAGTCATCACCAACCGCCAATTTGAGTGCTCAACTACTCAATTAGCAACATTATTTTTTCCACAAAATGTTTCCCGTGTGGAGTAGCTGACCAGGTCATACAGTGGCGGGAGAAACTTTCTAGGTTTGTAAAACCAACCTTGATATTTTGCAACATACGGTCGAGTTCTGAAGTATGCTAAGTGTTGGGTCGACCCAGTTGAGGAAGGAAAACAAGCTCTAGTGGGCTTGTTCATGCCACTTTGCCTGTTCAATGAGGCCACTCTACAGTGCACTCTCATGCTATGCTATTAGAATATTCAGTCAAAAAGACCAATTGCATATTTGTAACCTCACATCTTAAAGGTTAAAGGTCAAACCCTGGGGCAAAGTGCTGCTGGAAGAGAGCAAAAGTGGCCCAAACAAAGAAGGGAATGGAAGCATTATCACTTTTGAGAAACAAAATGGACAATATGGCTTGGCTTTGACAGGCAGGGTACAGTAGAAGTAATGATAACAAGTCAGATTACTTACTATTTATATGATGATTCTATCCAAGCAAAACTTCTTACAAGCTACTCGGTGATTTCGGCCCAACTCTTGTTATCTGATAAGACTGTTATGCAATGATGGCTATGGTGAGACCATTTATTTCTTTGGCCATTGTGAATGGCCATTTATATCCATTTCATAGTCAGGCATTTATTATTTTGCCTACAAATTTTTAGGCAAAAAAAAAGCTACATGGATTCATGTTGATAGTTTGTTTCTACTTCCGTTCTCGGCACAACTTTATTTCCTAAATTAAAATGGTTCTTTCAACCACTTATTTTATCTCCCTCGCCAGCCTCCCACGTCCCCAAGCCAATTACCTTCATGACAAACATAAACACTGTACCCAAGCGTTCAGGTACCATTATTTGGCTTAATGAAGGACTTTCATGTTTATCATTTTCCACTGATTAGCACATTAAACCTGAAATAATGGGTTAAGATAAAGCCCAGGTTTTGGTCTTTGTTAGGCCTTAGCCATCAGCTGGCACATAATTTGAGATTATTTCATTTTTTTCATGATGTTCTTTACATGTGTTCATTATAAACTAGCCTTAGTGATCATTCTTGTGGAAAGCCCCTGTAAAGAAGTTATTCATTGCACAAACAGCTTACTGAAATACACCCTGAGTTGACACTGTTGGTTGAAAAATTGTAAGAGGTAAACATGAAGGACATAACTGCAACAAACACCATGATGCAAACTGAGATGTGCATTTCATCAGCACGTCTCAAACTTACCTTTATTACACCCGCCCCACCGAAGGGTGAGGGAAGGGGTATTTTTTCAGTTCGGTTTGTCTCTGTGTTTGTGTGTTTGTTTGTTAATATACTCTAGCGGCAAAACGAATGGCCAGATTCACCCCAAATTCGGTATAGTGATTGCCACTGACCCAGAATAGATCCCTATTGAATTTCGTTCAAGTAGGTGAAATTATGTGCGAGGGGCGGGGTTTATTGTGCCTGGCACCACTTGTTTCGGGTTAATAGCAAGCATGAGAAGTCACACAAAACTTTTAAACCTCAAATAGTTTGAAACCAATGTATTCTAAAACAAACCTTTAAATTCATACCTAAAATTCTCAGATGCTGAATTACTACAAACTCTTGCCCAGCCGAGTTTGGGAATTTTTTGCAGTAATATTTGTGGTAAATGAATGTTTGGAAATGAACGATAGATGCGTTCATGTGCAAACACACGAACACACACACACGCACACTCACACAAACAGATGCATGCACACGCGCACACACACGGGCATCAGCTAAACTTGGAAAGTCTTAACCCTTTCAGCGCCGTGGGCAACTATATTTGCCCGATGATGTAAGATATCAAAATCAGACACTGTGGAAAACCTATCATGAGGCAATTTGCTTAAAAATTGAGCTCTTTTAAACAAGTTGCTGCATGATAGGTTTTCAACAGCTCAGAATAACTGCATTTTTAATTCCTTGAAAATTTATTCAGCGCTCTAAGGGTTAACAAGCTGCTGACTTCAATGGAAGCCTGAATTAGAGCATTGAGAGACTCACATGATGTGATTGCCATATTAGAGTGAATATACAGGCCATATAATCAAAAAATCATCTCAAGCATGAAACATGGTCCCAGGCACCTACTATTTAAACTAAAAGAGAAAAGCAAATTGAGATGAAATGTTGTCTCATAAATAACACCCTTATGAAGAACTTTACAAAATTAAATAGCAGGATTGATATTGTTCATTCACCGCAAATCATAAACAGATCAAATGACGTACTTCAAAGTGACAAGCTACTGAAATGCTTAGAAGAAATTAATATGATAACGTATTTTTTTCTATGAAATGTGAAGAGGTGTGTAATTATTTCTGACATCTCAACCACAGGTTTTTCGTAGTGAACAGACGCAAAAAGACGCTGTCCCAAACCATTTTCGAGATACTGCACTGGACCCCGACATTACATGAATGTCATCTTTAAAACATATCAAACATATCAAATTAGTAAATAAGTCAATTAAACAAAGTTCAAAATATCTTGACTTATATGAGGAAAATGGCTACACTTTTATAAATAAAATTAATGTGGTAGGCCGAAGGTGGCCCGCGCGGGGAGTTTGAACAACAGACTCCTGGGTAGGAGTCAAACGCAGCGACCACATCGCCGAAGATCCAGGCTTTTTCACAAGGTAGCCAGGGCGCCTACTTATTAGGCATAAGTTTAATATGTTTTTCAATAAAGGTAAAAAAAAAAAAAATCAACTGAAAATCGACAAAGTTGTTGACCTTTTGAAGGCTGAAATCTAAAGTTTCACTTCAAATACTGTGCGCCTTGCGTGACTGTAGCATTGATTAGTAAAGACCTATTTGGCAGGTTTGTTGTCCAGATACGACATCAGAACACAGCTGCTTCATTGATTTCGCTAGCATTTTGCTCATTTTAGCCCCTTTCATCTGCCCAGTTACTTGTAAAATCCCTATCGATGCCGGAATACCTCACCTTGTTTGTATTTTAACAGCAGTTCCCAAATTCCCCTCCGAGCGTAGGGGTCCACGCCTGCCGTGGGCTCGTCCAGTATGACTATTTTTGATCCCCCCACGAAAGCAATGGCCACTGATAACTTCCTCTGCATTCCCCCTGCCAAAGCGAAATAAATCAAAAATGGATGTTTAATGCTTTCTGGCAACAGTGTGGGCAAACATCATTCACATCAAGCCATACAGTGCATCTGAGTTATGTATAAACAAAAAATTAATTGCACATTAAATAAACCCTAGCACTTACACAAATTTAAAAGGTGTCAAATTACATACCAATTGAATTCAAAGTTGAATTTACTGACTTAAACCATCCGTCATTTTCAGTGGCTTTACAAATTAAATTATTTTCTATTTTCTTGATGTTGAAGCTTGGTGAAAGTAGAAAATACCCCTGCTGTCATTTCTACTGAGCCACGAGGGCCTGTCACTTCATCTTAATGTCAACATCAGCAGAGCCACCTGGGCAGCCCAGATTACATAAACACACATGTTCTCCCTGGAGAGGCCAGAGACCAGCCAGCTATTCCTTCCAAGCAACATGAGAATTGCCACAGATTAACCCTAAAAGTGCTTAATTTTTACTCACCCTACCCCTCCAAAAGATAATCATTCATTGTTTAGTTGACAAATCATCTTCAGAAGATCTCACAGGTACCTGTGAACCTTTAGAGGGTCACTGCTTACTGATTTGCCAACTGAAAATTGACAAAATTGTTGACCTTTTGAAGGCTGAAAATCTGAGGTTTTACTTCAAATATTTTGCGCCTTGCGTGACTGTTGCATTGATTAGCACTTTCAGGGTTAATAAAGAGTAAAAATAAGTTATGCTGATTAACAACTCTTTTTTTTTGTTCCACACAAAGAAACATGCAGTTTCTATTGCTTCTATGATTACAGATGACGATGGAAAACAAATTTAGTACACTAGAGTGACGGCGCACTTCTGAGTTTTGAAAGAGCATGTACATTTTGTCCAGTTAATTCAGCATGAATGGCAGGGCAGATCATCCATAACACAACTTGCTTGTGTAATTCAACTTCAAGAAATTTCACACATTGTGACTGTTTGAATCCAATCACTTTAACTGCTCCCTTTTTATCAGATGTGCAAGAGTGAATATTCTCCCAGCAGGGGTTAGTTGTTGAATGTAAAAATGCATTAACCCTTAAAGCACTAAATACAAATGAAGCAGTTGTTTCCAAAACGCAACACAGTATTTTGAGTAAATCCGCTTTTTTTCTATGGAAGCACCTATTGCATTTTATCGAAAAATACAAACTTTGTCCATGAAAAAGTACACCCTATAGTATGAATTTCTAAAAATGGATTTTTGCACCATAGGTAAGAAGCACAGGGCTATCGCCCCATGGTGTTATCTAAATTTTTGCAATTTTGCCATTCATTGCATTTTGGAAACAAACTATACAAATAGTGCTGCTCAATGATGGAACGATATAAAATTCAAAGGACAATTTAATTTTTTTTTTATTTTTTATTTATTTTAGCGTTCTGAGGGTTAATGTATCACAACGCACTAGGAAGTACCATTGAAGCGCAAGCTGAAGTCACCTGACAGATTTTTGGCCAGGTCCTTGCGTTTGTGCGGCAAGCCGACATCGTTGATCATGCGGTCCATCTCGCTCTCGACTTCCTTTGAGCTCCTTCCTTTCAACCGCGCGTAGAAATAAATGTGCTCCTCTACTGTCAGCCTTCACGGACAAGAGGACAGAAACGGCAGCATCATGTAAAATGCAGAATTCGCAGCCTTCAAGGTGACCGTGTGCTACCGGTAGGTAGGTGACCTATCACACATGTACTAGTGTGAGCCACAGCTGCTTGGCCAAGCAACAGAGATGACAGCAGCTGGTTAAGGTATTCACCTTTACAACTACGGTTTTTTACATTGTTATGCTCCATTTACTGCTGAAGGTCTACAGCAAATATTTCAAGGCGACATTAAAAAAAAAACAAAACTTGAATTCTTGGTCTTTATTTACGTGTTTCAGTCATTCACAAAATTCTTTTGGCTACTTTGACTCATTTTCTAAAACTACTCACACGCCTGTAGCAAGTGTTAGCCCTGAATCAAAAATAAAAAAGAAATACTGATTTGTTCCAACAAAAACTCCCCGCAAAGGAGTTTTGAACTTCCAGAAATTGCTTTTCTGCTCCGCCGTGGGGATGCATTTATCTGTTTTCTGTACAATCTATTCAGACAGCGAAAACAACAAACATGGTGAAAAATCTAACCTGAACAGAGAACAAATAATTCCAGTCGGATTCTTTAAAAACGCAGTGATTGTTGCCTCCACACAATTTGGATTTATTTAACAGCAAGTATTTGCAGAGAAACGGTAAAAAAAAAAATTGCAAACAGAAGGCAGCATTTATGGAGAAATGCTGAAGAATCATACGCATGTGCGATCACCTGCAGTGCATTCATATCACAGGCCGAGCGACTCATGAGAAAGACCTGCTCTCAGCCCCTTCAAATGATAAAAAAGATCTATAGCTTACATATATCATAACCTTTCATGTATTAATCCATGCCAAATCATATATGACAGTTATGACTTTGAGATATATTATTTTCACAAGTCCAATCATTATGGCCATCACGAGAATACATTCTAAAATTTTATATTAAACTGACAACCTTATTTATGCGCAGTCTGTCAATATGAAACCATTATGTAATGACAGCTGACATTTACTAAATCTGTCTTGTGAAATGACGAGGTTACTTGGGGGGCATTTTCACAAGCACGAACAGAGGTGCAATCCCGTGCACAGAGAGCAAATCTTAGATACAAAGAGGTAATATAAATGCCCAAGCATGCAAATGCTTGGCTCTTTCTCATTATGCAAGCAGTATAAAATGGCCTTTGCGAGGCTGATCATTCTTTTATAAGAACAAAACACACAGTTCAAGGTTGTGATACAGACAGAAATTCAATTCCTGTCTTTATATTAAGAGAATGAGGAAAAGAAACATATTTATGTGAGAATCAGAAATGACAGGCACTGCTGATTTCAATATTGTATTTGTATAGTGTGGCTGAGAAATTGCAAGAGGATTCAATTTACATTTGTCATAAAATCTGGCGGATAGATAACAGGCTGTCTGTTGAAGCAGAGCTTCTCATGATAGATTTACATTTTTTTTCCTGCAATACAACAAATGACTCACATTTCATTAATATTTTCAGAAAACTTACAAAAATTGCTTTAAAAAATTTTAGAAGTGATTTTAACCCCAACCGCGCTAAATGCAACTATTGATACTCTGTGATGTAAGATATCCAAATCTAAGCTCCTGAAAACCAATCATGTGGCACCTCTGATAGGAATGATAGCACAAGATCATTTAATTTATAATTTAAAAAAAAATTCAGCACTCTATGGTAATCTATTTGGAATATTAAAAAATAGTTTAGCTGTGAAATCGAGCCAAAGTTCCTATTATGAAATGTAAATATGAGAAGGTAAATGGGAATTGTATTTACTCGTCAAATAAAACATTGTGCTGTGGACACATCCCCAAGTGTTTCCTGATGGAATCCATGTCTGTGCGGATGTCTTTCCCATCTATGAACGCTGTTCCTGATGTTGGCGCGAAAAGTCCCGTCAGAATTGACCTGGGAGAAAAATATCTATAAATTAGCCCACTGTAAATGTGAAATAAACCAGGGGTTTGTTCTGTAAAGCAGAATAACTTGAGACTGTTCGATTACTGCACTGAGTTATGCATACAACAGCCAAATTTACTTCAGTCTATGTTCCATATTTGGGAGAGATCCAGGTTTTATTCAGTGCAGTTATCCAGCTAACTCAGTAATCCTGCTTTGTGAAACAGGCTCCAGGTTGAGGTAAAAAAAAAAAAAAAAACAATATTCCATCCAACTCTGTTCTGTAATCCCTTCCCAGTCAGTTCAGTGTATGTATTTATTGTTTTAGTGACACTCAGCAGTTTTGTGATTATTTTGCAGTCGCCACTCATACTCTTTGAAAAACGTGGGAAATTGAATCATATAACATTTACTCAGATACTCAAGTCTATGGGAAATTTAGAGTCTCCAATTTGCGAAGCATGTCTTCAGACTGCGGGAGGAAACTTGACTACCCATTGTAAAGAAATGTAAACACGTGGAGAACATGCAAACTCCACACGGAGATGACTCAGGCCAGATTCAAACCCATAAACTTCCAACTGCGAAGCAACAGCACAGGCTGATCACCTCAATGCATGCAACATAGTCAATACAATGTAATGTGTTTATTAAAATAAATTTAATATGATGTAATTATCTTGATTTATCCCATTTGGCCCTCATTCAGCTTTGGATTGAAACAGCCCTGATTTCTGCCTGATTGCTTCTGACAGTACCTGCCCCCCATATCAACATCTTCATTCCACTTCGCCACTTCACTTCCCTTAGTCATTTCGAGACTTGGGAACTGGATCATAATGTTAGTTGCTGCTTAGCCATATAAAATTATATGAACAGACATTAAATAAATATTGGGATCGATTGCCATTCTAAACAGGTTTGAATACTTCAGAAACAGACTGGGCAAATAAAAAAGTATATATATAAAATAATAGAAAAACAGTGGAGGAGCACATCTGATGAACTTCAAGACCTTTCACTGCAATGCTGCAAGTTCTATATTTTTGTAGAAATGCAGCAAATGTAAGCCGGACAACACCTCTCATTTAAGCATGTCGGAATGTCATTTCTCGCATCGCTCTACAACGTTTATAGTTGCATACACATGGTATATGCCTGTGGTAATGTGAGGATGCTTTACACGCTCACTCTTCTCTAGAATCATTCCTTGACAGTGTTGCCCATATGCACCATGAAGGTCCACCATCGTGTCTGAGGTGGTTACAGCATGAATGGCTAAGGTGTTTCACGAGGAACAGGAAAACTAGCGGCTCAATCCCCAGTCTAGTGATAAAACTAGCCCACCCCAACAAGTACTGTCAGCCGCCTTTGATTAAAGTGTCAGCGAAACAAAATTTTAACCGATAAACATGAAAAATGTAGCTTACATTGTGGTTGTTTTTCCTGCTCCATTATGGCCCAAGAAGGATGTTATCTGATCCTCGTAGAAGTCCACACTGAGGCCATCCACTGCCAGCTTATTTCCAGTCTTGTAAATCTTCACCAGGTTACGGATGGATACACCTGCTTTCATGTTAGGAGGTGCTGGTTCCATGTAATCTAAATATATATAGGACAGGAATTATAACTCGTGGTTATCAAAACAAATTGCACTGACATGATTTCTGTGTGGGAGTTCTTTTAACTATACACTATATTAAAAATACAGTAAATTCATTGCATACAAAGGCTCTTGAACACAAGCAATTACCAATACCTCTGAGAAGTTTTTATTAGGCATCCATATAAAAAAGAAAAGCCTCAGTACTTTTCCTTTCAAAGGTTGGTTCATATTTTTCTGCTTTTCAGACATATTTTCAAACAATTTTATGAACCACATCTTCAATAACACGAGAAGTATCTATTTTAAAAAACAACTGAATTTACTGCTGGTCCTGTGCAATTACTGAACTTCATCGCCACTTTTTATTCTTGCTTAGCCTGTTCTTTTCTCTTCTCCCGCCTGATAAAAGCTCATTATTTTTCCTGCAGCAGATTCTGTAGCCGCTGAAACACCAAACCAATTTGTTTTTCAGACGCCGAGGTACATTATTTTTACACTTTAGATTTGGTTCCATGCGCATATCAGATTCATAAATCGTACACAGCGAGATTTTAGTCAGCAAGTGTTCACAACATCCAGCAGGATGTTTTTTTTCCAGCAGTGTTATTAAAATAGCACTAAAGCAGGCAAAATATTGAGTTATATACACCAGGTGGATGTACTAAATGGATCAATCAATATTCTGTTTCGGTCTCATCCCCATCCTAATAATGATAATTTCATGCTTTTTAAGTTTCCATTGGGTAACTTGCAGTTATAACTGAAAACACAATCTCTGAATGCTAATTTCCAATCAAAATATTTTATAAGAACAATTTATCTAATATTACAGATAGTGATGTGGGCCTCTGTTAGGTCATTCTGTTTGTACTAATTAGAGTGAACCCGAATTCACCTCTCGACGGTTTGTTGTGCCTTTGTAATTGATGCCTTTTCCATAAGACTGAGCTTCCTTGGTGTTTTCTCTCACATCATGCCACAATAATGAAAGTAACGAGCAAGGATGACCCGTTAATTAACCCAAGTTTATCAATGTTATGCTTCCTAGGCTGAAGAAACAACCTACATAAATGGAGCCAATAAATCACTCCCGTGCGTTAGCCGCTGGAAATAATTAAAAATAGTTCTTACGATTCAGTTCTCCTGAGACTTTCAGCGGATCTAGGCCAGCATCGGCGGTTACAGCCGCCCCACACCAATAGGAGGCCGTGAAAGGGAAGTACCATGGTTTGGCGATCCCAAACTGTCCTGTGATGCGACAGACAGATCTGCTGTAACAGGAACTATGTGATCATGATAGAAGGATAAGACTCATTCGCTCTCATGCCTTTTTGAAAAGCTCAACTGTAAATTACTGATACGCACCAGTGCATACAAGAATACATACGGACACACACATACACCCGTCTATATGCGTATGCCCTGCACACACACATAAGCAGACACTGCCCCACACACACCCATATGCTCCCCAGACTCACACGTATACAGACATACACACACACATACACAAAAATTTGCGCACATATAAGCAATGCCCATTGTAAAAACACATGGAAACACACACATGCGGCTAAAATAGTGTTACTGCTATTTATCCCAACGGCAAAATTCGAAAGCACTGTGTCCTGACCTGACTCTACGGTACAGTTAAACTCATGAAAGCTCAAACAGGCATTTTGAGGTGCGTACCTGGGAACACATTCTCGATGTACCAGGTAAGCAGCCAGTACAAGAGGGCGTCGATGAGCATCATGAAGATAGAGACAGCGAAGGTGTAGCGCTCCCCTTCCTCCGGGCTCCGGGCGATGTTACTCCACTGAATGCCGATGCCCTGCTCCTCGTAATGCGAGAAGTTCTCACAGCCGTACCCGAAAGCCACACAGGACAAGAGGCTCTACGTCAAAAGACAGGTTTGGAACAAATGCATTGGCCAGCACAAAGTACATAGAGAGGCATCGGAAAGTATTTGGTCAGTGAGACTGAATAATACAGAAACATATGTGTTAAACACACCAACCAGGGCAAAGTATCATGAAGAGTGGAGTTTGTGTATTTGGACAGTTAGACCAAATAAAAAGGACCATAAAACATATGACTAAAATGCATCAACCTGTGCTAAGTGTTACATAGAGATGAGTCTGTAAGTATTCGGACAGTAAAACCGAAAAGTTACAAAAACTTTAAACACATTGATAGATGCAAATACTTGTGAATTAAAGCTGACTGGCTGCATTTTTACTCATGTTTGTTTTCACATACTCTGAGATTGAGTGGTGTGCCAAAAAGCAAAAAATGTTAAAATGCAAAAAAAAAAGTAAAAATGTGTCATGGTCCAGTGTGTGTGTGTGTGTGTGTGCGCATGTGTGTGTGTGTGTGTGTGTGTGCGTGCATCTGTCTGAGCACATGAAAGCTTACTTTTCTCCACTCTTTTTCTGTCAGACCTAATACCACTGTCAGTGCCACAGAATTTCAAAATAAAACCAAAAATAAAATTTAAAAAAATTTGAACTTAAATGCCAGAATGTCAGAATAATTTTTAGATCAGCGATTCCTCTGCTGACTCACTATATGCCTCCCGAGAGCTGCTCACAAATAACAGGGTGCCACTGAGCATTAAAGCCCATCCAGGTCAATGCACCAAATTACAGCCATCAGTGTATATATACCGCGAGGTATGAATGATATTGCATTTCAATCAAGACTGCTTCATTACATTCCATCATCATCTCTTTTTAACTTTAAAAACTGAAAAAAAAAACAAGTCAAGGTGGTCTTGTGCTTTATTTTCCTGTTAGCTTACCAAAAAAAACTCTTGATAGATTAGCCTAGTAATTTATCACAACAGAGCCGCAGAACAACACATCTGATGAGAACTGCTTGTGCAATTTAGCTTTTTTAATAGTTCCTCTTCAAATTCATGGGCTGCCAATATATTTGACATCATCACCATCCCTCTTCTGCCACCTTTTTCCTTCTTTTTTAAAAAATAGTTTTTCAGAGAAATTTGTGACACAACAATGCGCAGGCTACACCAATGGCAAAAGTAGCATGCTCGAACACCAAACAACCTCCAAAATATTATGACAATTTTTACAGATCTATTAACTGAAAAAATAACGGCTTCGATATAAATTACATTCAGCATATGTCAATTAACTGCAGGCTAATTTCAGTGAAAATAAAGCTCTTTTGAAGGACAGCGACAATGACATGCCAGCTATGCGAGGGAATTACGAAAGTTCTAGAACACCTCATGCGCACTCATTGTCTATCCATCAAATGGATGCCTCCCACCAATGGCCGAAGGCAGTGCCAAACACCCCATAGTCGCCTGCCAACTGTTCTTTGTCCAATCGGCACACCAGAATCAGCAGGCCTTGCCCCGCCCTGCGGCCATGTCATTACCTCTGAGTGACGGACAGGCTGTAATCGCCAGGAGGCGGCCGTCCTGACTTTCAGAAAGGACGTAAATGGATTAAAAACAACCTGCCTGAAATGAGGCGTTTGAATTTGAGGAGTATGGCCAAGCATGCAGTAGAGCAGCGCACACAACCTTGAGTTAAGACTCACTGAGTATTTCAGGGACAATGAGAGTTTGAACAAACTGTGCTGGTTGTGGGGAGGGAATGGAGGGTCATGGCGAAGATTATGGAAGCTGAATGACCATCCAGGATGGGCTGCTGATGACATTTTCACCCTGTTGTCTGTCTGGCAAACAGGCAGTGAATCACCAAAACGTGGTGAATAGATGAGAATCGAGCTCAGATGCTATCACTTTACACTCAAATGCAATAAGCCTTAGAATGCAAACAAGGACATTAGAAACATCTGAAATGAGGTGAAGTACAGCGTCAAGCCGGTAATAACAAAGCATGAATATCGCCTAAATATTTATATTCATGTACAACAAGTTATCTAGATTTGCAGAATGGATGCTTGTAAAAAAGTTTCTCATATTTAAAAAAAAAAACAAAAACAAATTGAAATATGAATGGAGAAATGCGGATCGATGAGAAATCTGAGGGATTCAATTACACATATCGGGCACAGTGTACAACTGTTCGACCATATCGTTTGAAAGTTGATTAGAGAGAACAAAATCGAAAACGAAAGTGTCTAGAATTCAGTGATTTCCAGAGGGACAAATAAATATGTTTTTTTTATCAAACAAGAAGATATATTTCAGTGCACTCACCTCTAAAAAAAAAAAAAAACCCTCACAGAAGGTTCAGTGATATGAAATGAATGTGTTTCCATCAAAAGGCTGACCGCAGGTGGCCAGAATAGTCAGAAATGAGCGTATTAAACTAGTGCGAGGAAAACACAGTGTGCTATTTCCCCCAGCATCTCAGCTGCTCTCCTCCTCCGTATCCCAGCCCTGTAATAGACCCGTCGTTTGTTTGTTGAACATTCTCTGCCAAGGAGGTTCTGTTTGGTCGAAAAGGGTCGAAGCGCGAGGACTCACCACCATGATTTTCGCCGTGAAGGGCATGACATCCCGCCAGGCGAAGCACAGCACGTGGGGGAGGTAGAGGACAAAATAGAGCAGGCCGCCGCAGGCCGCCGCCAGGTTAGCTTTGGAGAAGAAGACGCTGATGAAGAAGCACTGGGTGATGGTGGCGATGCAGAACACCAGCAGGAAGACAAAGATCACCGAAGGGTCGCTGTAGCGGAGAACTTTCCCGTACTGCGTGTGGAACAAGATGCCAAACACATTACAGCAAAACGCCCCACCACTCACACCCACCCAACAGACAACACTCACAAAAAGCATGCCGATGCCCAATCAATGAATGATTATAACCTTCAGTCGCAGATTGGTTTAATCAGGAATGTGTACCGATTGGCCCCAGGGTCATGCCAGGCACAAAACAAATTTGCAGCCAGCACTGATATTTTCTTTTTTTTTTCCTTTGTTTTGGGAAGTTCGTGCAGCAGGGAGAAGAGAAACTGCTCTGGATGCAAGCCAGCTAGTCCCTGCAGTGCCCTTTCGATAATGCTCACAAATCATGGCATTGCACTGCAAATGTTTTTTTTTTTTTTTTTGGATATTTATGCACACCACTTTCTGCAAGTGCCCGGCCAGTATCTCACAGTCCGTAGTTTTGCACAGGGAAGGGAATTAAATGGGCCAGGGGGGTCAAATCATTTTCAGTCAATTCCAAATTGTACTCTGAATTCTAAAACTGAATTCACCCAAGGTGATTGCTTGACTTCCATTTCCAGATCTATTATTATTATTATTATTACTGAATAGAAACATAATACTCAATGGTGAGCTAAGTGTGCCCAGTTACTCCCGTAATTTGTGATAACTCAGCAGCCACAGCCAATTTGTAGCAATTAAATATGGACTCATGACTAACTGAACCTTCTTATACCCTAGGCGGCACCATCAAAAAATCTTCACCAAACTGTAGGGCACAGTCCTTGCCCATGGGATTCATCTATACTCCCTAGTGTATTGACTTTCCACAGTGAGCCACCCAGCACCCCGAGACCTGTACATAAATATAAAGTAAGCCAATGTTACTGAGCAGCCACTGCACTACCAGACGTGTGATTTAAAGGCCTGATCATAGCTAGGTGATGATTGGAAGTTGTTGAAAACCTCAACACAAGGGATCCAGTCAATGGCATTTCACCAATGACTGATACAGAGCATGAGAGTTCCACAATAATGCTGTCATGGAAACTGAGCCTGTTATTTTTGTTGCTGTCTAACTCAAACAAGTGTCAACTGAAGGCGTAAAGATGATCGCGGTGACGCACAGTTCTTCTGTGCTCTGGTAAAACGAAAAGTAGCAGCAACCAACCATTAAATGCACAGCAAAATGGCCAAAGTTCATGACAGTCTTAAGTAGTACAAGTCGGTCCATTTTGAACTACATGCGCATTGTAACCCTGAGGCGTGACATTCACGGGTGGTTGACGATCATATGCGCCCAGCAATAAACTGGCCTGGGATCAGCGGAATCACCTTGAGAGTGAAAGTGAGGAGCAGGGCGCTAATGCTGAGGGGGAGGACGCAGCTGGCGAACCAGCTGAGCCAGTAGGTGGCGTGTTTGAGGCCCATCATCTTCACAGTCTCCTTCAGCCGAGCCTCTTTCTCCTGCACGATGCCCTTCACTATCATGGCCACGGAGTAAATCCAGGACAGGGTCATGTACAGCGGCATGGAGCTCGACAGGGAGCGCAGGAACCTGGGACGACCAGAGGCGAGAGCCGGGCAGTGTACCCACCCAACAACACACCAACGCACCCAAACAAAGCCACCATTTTGATTTTTTCGAAAGTAGACCGCATGCAGAAATCGCTCAAATCAGGCGTCTTTAACTCGACGGCTGCATTGTGCCCTGGTTTTTGTGATTTCCATTTTATCTACAGCTCAGTGAGGCCTCATAGCCAAGGTGTGCAAACTCTTTAGCCAATCAGACACTCTGAGTGCATATGAGCACTCAGTGCATATATCACATGTCCAAAGGCAGCAGATACAGCTGCCCTTCTGGACTTGAGTTTGAGACCCCTGATTTAAATCATTATGTTAAGGCAGAATAGCAAAATAGTATTACTCACACAATCACACAATCAGCACAGCCAGCCTTTTCCACTTTTAAACAATGCATATGCAGTTGAATAAATACTCAAAGGTGAACATTGCAGTTGATCATTGATGATGATTGCAGTGTTTTTTTTGTTTTTTTTTAAAGCCCAGATATGCTTGAAAATAACACAAACAAAATTTGACACATCTGGGATCATGGTACTTATGTCATGAAGTAGAGAGGTGAATTATTTTCTTAATCGTTTGTTTATAAAATACTTCACAAGTGTAAATGGTGCTTAATAGTGAAGTGTTTATGTAGAATTCAAATTTGAATCTGACTATGAATAAAATATACATATTGGCTACAACATTAAAACACTACTAATTATTACTTTTACGGGGAGAGCAACTGTTTTCATGCTGCCTAACAATTCAATCCTTCATGAATATAAATTTTTTAATGATAGGAGGTCATTATATAACTATAAAAGCATGACAGTTTCTATTCAACTAAAATTGGAAAAGGACCACATGACTGTTTAACAAAATGGAAAAAGACAGGAGTATAGTCAATACGTGCAATAAAAATGGAGCACTTCCTCATTTTGACTCATCTTATCACAGAAAAAGAGCAGCATAATAACAGTGTCACAGTAATATGCAGTTATCTGTTCCACCTTTCCCCAATCCCACTTAAATGAGAATAAAGCGAGGAGTGTCTATTCCTCCCATAATTACTCTATCTGTAACGAACAGCGGACTTCATGTCTTCAGTGGATAATTACAACCAAGAAAATGAAATATAATCTGGATGGGACAATTAACATCATATCTTTCCTCCACCCAGGCTAAAATTAGAACAAAAAAATACGAGATATATAAGACAAGAGTAAAAAAATCTAATGCTTTCCATAACTCCAAAATGAAAATTATACCAATTCCCAATAAATACATAAATTAATCAACAAATAAATAAATAAATAAAGTGTTTAGTATCCATTTATTTCAAACTGAAATACATACTTCTAAAGTAAGGGCACGTTTGATGTATACCATGCAATCCCTTAAAAAGCTTCAATCAAAACCTTTAATTAGATTTTTCCTGCCCTCAAGTGAGGTTATGATGATTGCAATGTTTTCACTTTTGCAACAGACATGCTATTCTCAGTAATAGGACTTTCCAGTTTCTAATATTCCATTTGCCAGGGCACATCCACCACTGGATAAAAATGGATTTGGAACACTCAGCAAAAAACAGAAAATATTTATTTCCAGAGTGATAACACTCAAAACGTGCTACTGCCAAAAATAAAATGAAGAAGAGCATGAGTTTGGATTTTGGAAAATAAAAAATACCTTGAAGTCAATTTTTTTTAGGTAACCAACAAAGCATAATGCCTGTTTCCATTGTTACTAAGCACAGGCTTGATTAAACCAGCAAAATTAATTTATTTTGCATGTTGACAGCCCATTCTATAGCCTCGACCAATAGTACACATTTAGTACTATTTGAATTTGTATTCAGATATGCTTATTTGTGTTTACACTTGCACATATATAAGGGGTGTAGGAATTCATCAGTATGCTTGCATTTAAAATGATTTAGGTAGTGATTAATACATTTACATTAATTATCGTGAATTTCAAATAATGATTCTGATTTTTTCGCTTATTGAATTTGGTGATTGTCTTGATTTTGAAAAACAAGGTCTTCAAACCACAATGTGCAAACTTCTTTTAGCTCAACAACGGTTCAAAAGGAGGAATTTATCTGGACCAGAATATTACCAGAACACATAGAAGTAATTTGAGAAGCCAATGAATTCATTTACTTCGTTACAAATTTACAAATATGTAATAAAGAGTCTATAAAGCAGTCAATAACAAATGATAAAATTTTACCAGAAATTTTGCAACATCTGACTGAATTTTATGGTTTATAGCCAATGAAAAGTCTCTGAGATTGGACGTGAGACTGAAGCGCTGAGTGGTTTGCAGAACGATAAAGTCCTTTTCCTGACCGCGCTGCCACGTCATTGCACCAACCTTGACCATCACACTTATAAGTGCACACGGTACAGCGAGCAGGATGAGGTTTTCGATGAAACGCGAGAGCCAGAGGGCGCCGTTCCCCACGCCCCCTGCCTTCAGCACCTCCTTCAGCCGCAGCTCTTTCTCTAGGACGAGCCCCTTGATGGTCAGGCAGACGGTGAACATGAAGGCCAGCACTAGAAACATGGGCAGCATGCCCGAGATGCCCCGGATGAAGCTGGGACCAGAGGCAATCGGAGAGGTCAGTAAACATCCTGTGCCCGCGTATGTAGGGCCAAGACTTGGCCGTGTCAGTGCAGCAGTGCCAGCGGGATAAAACTGAACCTATCATCACTCCAGTGGACTTCGCCTGAATGCACTGAGGTGCGCTTCTATGTCCGCATATAAGCGGTTTCATAAACTCTGAGAGGAAATTAAAACTTATAAACTTAGGAGTACTTCAGCCACTGAAATCAGGGCTGTCAAACTGCAGTCCTGGAGGGCCACTGCACCTGTAGGCTTTTGCTGTCTCTTTTCAATGAGCAGCCAATTAATGTTTTGAGACCAGATGAATCACTTCAAAAACCAGCAAATACTGTGACCCCAACAGGACTGAAATTTCATGCCCCGGACCTCAATGAACGAGCATAAAGAGAACATACACTCATCATCTCATTAAAAAAGCCTAACGTTGGTGGCGAGCCACTCTCGGTCTGTGATACGTAAGGTTGTTAGCTTTAGAAAATATTGTACTTGCCTTAAAATTTTTTAATTGAAGCATGTTTTTACTCTGAGCTCCAAAAAAGATACACTTCCACATAACTGAGTTAAATACTGTAACTTTGAATTAACTTAAAAATACTTGAATTTATCTGGGAGTTGCTAAAAACAGTGGTGTGGAGCTGTGCCAGTTTTTGAAGTGTACAAGGACAGTATGTCTGTATAATAATTCTGAGAAGGAAAAACCTGTGGTTGACAAAAGCAGCTCCATTGAGATATTAATAATGAGAAGATGGCCTGTGCACAGCCTGTCCTCCCCAGACTCTTCATATATCAGCATTAGAGTGGAAGCCCTAGGCACACACTATACCATGAAAAAGGAGACTTTTTACATTATTTTTGGCTGCCATAGGTATCCCCAGGAACTTCAACATAAATCTGAAAGCAACATTATCTCACAACAATGGTGATTTCATGGTATTACAGAACCTTTGTTAGCACCCGTCTCTCATCTCAAATACTGGTGTAATCATTCAATGTAATTATGATGACATTCCCCCAACCCCATTAAATAAAGCAATGATTTAAAACAAATATTCCTTTTCCACTATCATGTACCCTCCATCTAATATTGCACCATTAATTTCAGAAAATTGTGCATTGTTAATTTGTTGGCTATCCTTTAATGCACAGACTGAAAAGATATACAAGTACATTATCCCCATCCCACTCGGATCAACGCAATATATTCATTAAATTAGGATTCTCTTTCCCCATTCCATTTTCCAGAGGTGTAAATTAATGGCACCTTTCTAAATTTTTGTTATATGAAGGCTATATCGAAGATCAGGCAGTGCGTCACTCTGTGAGGAAGGTTGATACCTTGTTGCTGTGCAAGACCTTGTGCAGCATTTTTTTGTAGGTCTGGGAACATCGTGCCATAGTGTTTTGGTGAAAACACTATAAACGCAAAAAAACTTATAACAGGATATAAAACATCTATAGCAGCGGCGTGCACAGATAGACTCTCTAGCACCTGCTCTTTGCCCTCTAGACCAAACAAGTGCCCTTTTGAAAGTTCTTTTTTTATTTTACAGTGTACTGTACGTGGCCAAAGTTGGCATGATCATCAATAAATTCTCGATGAAGAAAAGCGTGTGATAATAATAATAATAATAATGTACTGAGCAGACACAAACAAGGCACGTTGCAGCATCCGCCACATAATCAACTCAGACTGTAGAACGCAGAATCTGCGCAATGGTGACCCCCCTCCCTCTCAACAAAATAAGAAGCAGCAACCCCCCTCAGTCTGCCATCACATTGCTTCCTTGTCTGTGGGAAACACTGAAGTGCCCTTATTGTTTTCACAGAGCACCTGCCTCCCAAAATGTCTGTGCACGCCACTGATCTATCATAAGAAGCTCTGTATCCGATGACAGATAATCTAAACCTCCACAGTTAAAAGTTTTTAAGATAATTAAAGACTGTGAAATCTCTCCCAGCCAAGGCGAGGCCTTCACGCAAATGCATCTACAAAAGTACAAACTGAAGGGCCCAGCATTAATTCAACACCAACAAAGTAACATTGATGCAAATGTACAGTGAAAGAGTTTAAATAAGTCAGGACACTGTTAGCACAGAAGGCCCTGGCCGATTACCGTTGACTCAGGATTAGCACCTTTGGTAGTGTAAGGTCACCACAGAGAAGCCGCATGCCATTTGAATCTTTTCTCGGATGAGGAGAGACTTCTATGATGGCTAACAGACTGCGATTACCGAGGCAGCTTGTCAATCGAAGACACAATATAACACTCTGCGACAGGACGAGGCGTTTCTGGCTTTGGCAAGCGTTTGAGCACTGCTCAACACGGTCAGTGTGAAAATGAGATTGTGCCTCGAGCGTCTCGCAGCGCGCAGACGGATGGGGTTTGCAGACATTTTCATGTCTTGGGGGTTTCTTCATCGACTGCCAGATCAGCAGGGTGGCTGTATATCCACACAGCCGTTGGAGACGCAATATACAACACATTCACCAGCAACTCTGGCAACCGCGCACCTAAAAACAAGCACGGGCAAACAGACATATGGACTGTCATTCCCTGAGACGAGGAAAGTCATAAATGTGTTTGGGGATGCAAAAAAAAAAATTGCCTCTCAGCTAAAATGTCAATATTTCTCCTGATTCAATTTAAATCAATTCACCACATGAGGCTAAAATAATCAGCTTTGCATTGATTCAACAACCTAGATGATATTGTGAAGACAACTAGCCTGTTGGAGGATTATATTTCCTTACTGAAGTCAACAGTAATACAGAACAAAACAGGCTATAAATATTTAAAAGTTTTTCACCACCCCCTCTATCCCACTACCTCACTCTAAGACCAAAGTACGTGGGAGATAAATCCATCTCCACCAAAACAAACAAACAAACAAACAAACAAACAAACAAAAAACATAAATGTGAGCAAATTCAGTTTCAAAATGTAAATATCTTCCCTTTCATGCAGTCAAAAAGTTGAAAAATGATTTCTGCAAATGCCTGCAGGATCATTAGTGCAATTGGAAAACTAAGTTAAGTGATGACTTCAACAGAAGGTCAGAAAGACAGCTTGTTAGCTCTGTATCTTTTTTTTTTTTTTTAACCTCGTCGCATAACTTTAAGTGTATTTAAATTTTGGGGGTCAGCTCCGCAATGTGTTTCTCTCATCCAATATGAATTCAGCCAGCTGATTTCACTGATGAGTCCAATATTTCAGTGGAGGGAGTGTTCCAATTTACAAAGCCTGGATATTAAATATTAGGGACTGGTTTCCACTTCCTGATCCTGGAATTTATGGCTTTGATGAGATGCTTTCTTTTTTTTTTTTGCAGCAATGGACATGAAAATCTTCATCTCACAATTGCTGTGCTGAACAGTCATGCAATATTTACAGTCTGTTTGTGCCTTGTTCAGCTCCATTACTTCTATCTCATGGGTAGTTTTTTTCCCCCCAGAGGGAGGCATAAACCTCAGTTGCATGTGGTTTTCTCCTTGTCTGCTCTGCTTGAAGACTGCTGTTCTGTTCCAAAGTCCATTAGCTTTGCTAGCGCTCGGGCTTCTGTCGTCTCAGGGAACATGGCCCATCACACCACAAAATGTCCTGACAGGACGTGGCCAATAATGTAAGTTTTCTTTCCCTCTTTGTGTAAAGCACAGTGAGAGAGACAGAGAGATCGGCAGAGAGGGAAAGGATAGATAGATAGATAGATAGATAGATAGATAGATAGATAGATAGATGAGCAGAACAGAGAAAGCAACATTGAAAAAAACAAGGAATTGAGATAAAAATTCATAAAGAGAAGGAGAGAAAGGAGATACTGTATACCGATGAAGAGGATGGGTAGAAAGATATAGATATATATGGTCCAATGGGGGTGATGTTTGTGGTGTTTACTATTGGTCGAATTCTCCTCACTTCCAGGGTTGACATGCATATTATCCCCAAAGCTACTCAAAAATGCCCAGTGCTAATTCCGCATTTAGTCCGTTAGAGATCAAGGTAAATTTACGGTAAGATCAGGGACTACGGTAAGACTGATGTCTTCATTCCTGCGGTGTCCAGCATCAGAGGTATCCACACAACCAGTCTGATGGAGATGCCAAAAGTGACAGCCAGGCTAATTGCTGAACCCCTCTGGCCTTCAGCAATGACATCAGCTGCCCTTCAGAGCAGTTTCGCTGCACGCCCTTAACACGGCACCTAACCTTACCGCCTGCAGATGTTCCCGCTGGTTGCGTCGGAAATGTCTGCATGAATTCAACGTTTCCGCCCTGACAATTAACCTGACGTAATTACCATGGAATGTAATTTTGTTATCGCGCAATGCACCGATTTTTACAACAATTCATCACAACCTTTTCATAACTGCCGCTTCAGCAATGCTTTGCATTCTCTCTGTTTTCAGGGTACAGCTGCTCCCTGACACAAGGAAAAAGTTCAGCACAATTCCAGCACAGGAAATGTTTTTACCACTCCCAAAAGAATAAAAGCCCACAGCAAAATTGAAGTTGAACACTTTCATTTTACCATGTCCTGAGGTGGAAGCAGCCCCAGTATTGTAAATGCTATGCTATTCTTGTTTGTGCTCTCAATACAGTTTTTTTGGCATTTTTCTTTTGCTCTCTTTTTGTAAATGCTGCTGCTGCTAATGGTAATGGATAGTTGACGGCTATAGTTGTAGGCTAATGGTTAGTGGTTCCAGCTCTGTGGAGTGGGAGTTGCGTTTTCTGGACCCTTAGAATGACTTTGACATCACGGGTGATCTCAACCAATCACTAGCGATGATAATGAAGGGGTTATGTTACCTCTTGATGTGGTGGTGACCACAGAATGTTCAAATTTATGCATTCTCAGCTGATGTCTTCATAGAGTATTTACCACTTTGATGGTTGGGTGGTAGGTATCAAACTAAATTCAGTACATACAGATGTAGCATGGGGTAGTCAGATGGGCCCAAACGTTTGAAGTTTTTGCATAGATTTCCTGCTCAATCATCCTTCACCTTTCTATCCAATCAGAGGATTAAGCATTAAGTATATCACTAGCCCTTGTTATATACTCCAGTCAAAACCACAGTGGACTGAGTCCAAAGCAAGGCTAGCCTCAGATTTTCTGCTAGATGTGCTGATAATGAGACAGTAGGCGGCAGTGCCGACGAGAAAGGGACACCCGTTTCAAGACATCAGCTAAAGATTAAATTTTTAATCCAACACCTCACTGGTGGACAATAAATGTCCCATATCACTCATTGCATAGAATTAGAGACCTGATCAATTTCACCAGCTGGTTCTGGCCATGTCATTATCCTCTAATGACCCCCACAGGTTACACGGCTTCATAAATTCATCCTATCTGTTTATACCTTGCCTGATGCGGTATATATGGTGCTAAAGGGCCACGCTGGGTAACCGTGAGAGGGAATATTGGTCACAGTTCAGGTATGATTCCTGCCTTATCAAAAATAAAAATAACACTGGGAACACAGCACAACTTCCGAATTAGTATGTTCAGACTGAAATGATTAAGTGGTGATTAAGATATAGTGATTATGTGGCAGTGGAATTAGTAGCCTCATGTATGCTAGTAACTGAAGTAGTAAATGTAGTCCTGGCAGCAGAATTAGTGGTAATAGAAGCAGTATTAGTGACAGCTGCAGCATTATTGTAGTTATAATAGTATTAGCTGCTGCAGCAGTGACAGTAACAGTATCAACAACAGCAGTATTAGTATTAGAAGTACTGTAGTAGTAATTACCAAGGTTGAATTATTATTAGTAGTAGTAGCCGCAGTAGTGGTAGCAGCAGTAGTAGTGATAATAGGGACTTCAAGCAAAGGCAGATTTTTGGATTTTGAATCGTCGTCAGATGAAAGTGACATTTCCACGGCATTTTGGATTTTCCTTCAGTATCGCACATCGATCTGTATATATATATACTGAGTCAAAAAAGAAACTTCACACTCATAAATTTGTAAATATTTTCTTGAAACTTTTAATAAAAGAGTTTTTATGATCACTAGGGGTAAATGCGTTGTCAAAGACATCATGACACACATCAACTCCGACGTGCAAAGTTACGCAGCACATGCAAGCATACTTTAAGCTAAAACCATGATTTCTCGTGTTCCTAGTGACGTGACCATATGAGAGATGTGCAACTGAGCTCACGTTAGTACATTAGAGTGACATCTCGGAAAAACAAGTTTTTACAGCTAATTATTCATTGATTTTCAATGCCATGGCTGTCAAACATTCAGCGTGAGCGTGTCATCTGCATGCTGAATACGGAAACGTCCGTCGCTGACGTTGCAAGGGTTATGGGATGCAGTCGACGGACTATCCACAATCTTCGGACACGTCTCCAACAAACTGGCACCACAGCTGACCGACCTTGTTCTGGTAGCCCACATGTGACATCAAAAGCAGAAGACCGACAAATTGTCTTACGTCATTTGCATAATCGATTTGTCACTGCAACGTCCACTGGGAATGACTTGTTTAGAGGTCGTGTGACTGCCCAAACCATACGTAATCGCCTGCGCACTGCTCTTATTCAAGTTATAACTTACCATTTTTACTCTTGGACATTTCCGTAGCATTACATTATGGACATTATTTTATGATACACCATTTTTAATGAGTACGAAATTAAATAAAATCATTATTTAAAACCTCATTTCTTGTGTGTTCAACTTATCGACCACCAAACGAGTGTGAAGTTTTTATTTTGGCTGAGTATATGTGTAGCATATGTGTGCTTTATGCATGGGAGTATAAAGACACTAATGTACATTGGAATAAATATAGATATGTATAGGGTAAACAGAGAAATTGTATACCATATGTAATGCAACGATGAGGGGAGAATATAGGCCAGAGCAAAAGATAGTTGACAATGGTTTTATACAGTGAAATATACACACAGTATAGGTACGTCACAATAGGCGCCAGGCTGGCCGGCTGTTTACGTCAGATACCTAAAATTCTGGGTTGATTGCAGTGCAGTGCTCACTGAGGATCGCGGTCTTTTTCAGCGTGTTTTGGTGACCTGGACGCGTGGTTGAAACTGTGCACTTACACTGATGTTATAGAGCACATTTCCCTCATTAGCCTCATCTCTGAAATTTCTAAATTTGAAAATTTTCTGGAATGGTTCGCTGAAACATGTAATGCATAGTGTGTCACTATCAATTGTAGAACACATTTCATCTCAAAAATACAATGAAAACATTTTAATGCAATCACCTAAACCACGCAGTGTCGCGACTACATGAGATTGGCTTTTCTCCCGTGGTAGATCAGCCTGCTATGGCAAGGCAACGGCGGCACAAGTCTCGATCAGTGGAGCGCAGATGTATTTCCACGTGCCGTAGGCGTCTCAAAATCCGCCGTTGCTTAAAGTCCCTAGTAACAGTAGT
The DNA here is from genome assembly GCA_029721435.1 of Gymnothorax reevesii. NCBI lineage: Eukaryota > Metazoa > Chordata > Actinopteri > Anguilliformes > Muraenidae > Gymnothorax > Gymnothorax reevesii. The sequence continues at coordinate 95,297,439 of CM056579.1, read as the reverse complement.
AGCAGCAGTGGTAGCAGTAATAGCCTGCAGGTGTACAGCGTGTGTGCGAGTGTGTAGGCACACTTAAACACCTCCATTCATTCCAAGAGTTCATAGAACCACAGTGCTGAAACCTGCCTTTCAAAGTTCCCCACACAAGGGGCACCAGGTCACTCACTATCACCTAAACCGCGATGGGTCTTAAATTAAGTATGTAGAGGGCACAGTTTTATCAGTAGAGGAATCCCCAGTGAAAACACCCCAACAAATCCAGTTTGACCCCGGCGATTGTATCTGCTAGCTGCAGCCAATTCTCATCCAAACAAAGCCAGCCATTCAGTTATTATGCCGATATGCAGCAGTTAACTATGAAAAGCATGTTTTTGCTTGTCTGTGTGTGTGTGTGAGTGATTGGTCTCAAGAGGAAAGAGGCTCTCATACAACTGAACTGGGGGGGGGGGAATATTTGCCTGTGGAGAGACCCAGGAAATGATTGGAGATACTGGAAAAACACTTCCTGTAAATGTCGGAAGGGAGCGGACTCACTCATCCTCGAGATAACCTTTCAAACAGCACTGCCTTCACAGCCAAATGCACCAGGTTCTGAGGGTTCCATTACTAATGTCTGTTTTATTGTTTTGGAAGTAGCGGATGCTGCGTTTCAGGTAAAAGCACCTGGGGTCCCCAGGCCAAGTTTAAATGAGCTGACAGTTATTGTGTGAGACGAGGAGAGGTAAAAAAATCAAATGTGCACTGCTTGTGTGGGGATCTATAATGCTTGTCTATGGGGAAGAGTGTGCAACACAACCAGAAGCAACACAACCCCAACTGCATTCAGAGCACTGCACTGTCTCACTGAAATATATCCGCGTAAATGAACGGACTGTAACAGCGACACCTACCTCTGATTATTCACTCAAATTTTGAGACTACCCAAGCTATAACAGTAAAATTCTCTACTAACTGTTCATGTAAAGACACACACACACACACACACACACACACGCACACACACACACACATCCTTAAACTTATATTTTTGTGAGGACATTACATTGACTTCCATTCATTCCTCCTGTGTCTCTACAGCCTTTCCCTAATCTTAGGAATAAGCAGTGTATGCCTAACCCAATCCCTTACCCTAACCTTAACCTATCCCTAATTCTAACCTTACCCCTAACCTTAACTAAATCACAATTTGCCTTTGTAGTTATGAGGACCGGCCAAAATGTCCTCACTTCCCAAAAAAGACTTCACTTTGTTGGTTAAAAACCTCATTCCGGTCCTCAGTACGTAGCAAGTTCAAGAACACAAACACATACACACACAAACACACGCACGCACACACACGCACACACACACAGAGTGAGGCCTGCAGTGGATTGGTGGCCTGTCCAGAGTGTGTTCATGCCTGTAGCTGAATTCATGCTGGGATAGACTACAGAAAATCCCCACAAACCGCCCCCATCCACCAGACCCAGACTCTACCCAGGAAAAAAAGGTGGTTGATAAAGGATGGATGGGCGCACGGGCACAGGGGGTGTTCTGCAGAGCGGAGAAAAATGAATTAAATGTTGCTTCTAAAATGCGTGAATTTGGAATATCAGGTTCTTTGTTAGTGATGCAATAAGAGCGTTTTGTTGGGGTAACATTCCACAAACATGCACCTCTTTCCTCCCACTGAAATATACTGCAAATTTTCAAATTGTTAATGAGCCAGGATTTAACCTCAGGTTTGTAAATTACATTTTAAATTCAGATAAGATTTTTTTCTTTCTTTTCTATTTTTTTTAAAACACGACAAATGTGCATGACGAAGGGAGCATCTGAATGCACAATGCTTAGCTATCTCTTGGATGGTTTTTGAACAAAATGCCTTGATCAAAATAATTACCGGAGAGGTCCTCACCATCTCGCCTCCGCGCATCCGTGAGAACGGTTCCCAGTTCCACTTTCAATTATTTACAAATGAAATAACAGTTTTCGAGTGTTAATAATTTACCGCGAGGCCCAAACGGCTACATAGGGAGCTGAACAAATACAGAGAGAACCATAGGGTTTTGTGGTTTTTATAGCTCTCATTCATCTTCAGCGCTTATTAATCTGTTGCTTTCAGACAGGGGATACCATTTGCAGCATGCAGTCAACTTGTGTCCGCGTCGGCTGTAGAACCTTCTTTGAATTTCTGTGTAATATTGGCGCTTCTTCCATGGGCCCTATTATTTTGGAATGAAATATAATTTATTGTTGGCGCCTGTCAAGCTTTAACAAGTTTTCACTCTGAACTCTGATTGCTGAAGGACGCCGTTTTAGCAGGAATGATTTCTAGCTTTGTGGTCGCAGAAATGAATAGGAAAAATAAATGGTGCTACATTTTTCATAAATGCCCTAGAAGTCTGATGAGATGATGATGGTAAAGCATTTTTTTTTTGCATTTGGATTGACTTTTGAAAAAAAAGTAGTAGTAGTAGTAGAAGAATCACAATGCAGTTGATTTTGTCTTTTATCCATAAATTTCTTTTTTTCTGGTTAATATTAGCATCTAATTTAACTGAAAGGTTTGATTTGTTGTTTGATGCCTCAATGCATCATTTTTCGGCAATGAGAAAGCATACGTAAATTGAGAATTCATTCAGAGGCATTTTTTTTCTGTCACTTGATGTCTTTGCACAAACAATCGCATAAATCCAAAGAACAAATTCAGTCCTTCTTAAAAAGGAAAATAAATAAACAAAATTGCATAATTACCCTCATCAGTCATCTCATTAATCAATAGAACATTTTGTTCATTATACAAAACACATAATAATAATAATAATTATTATTTGAAATAAAGAGAAATACACATTGAATAAAAATAATTAAGTGCCTGGGTGAAGAGAAGATATCAGATTTTTTGACACACCCTGCTCTTTTAATAGGCAGTTGGAAAAAAAAAAAATCATAACTGCGTTGGTATGCCATTTATACTTACCTATCATCTACATAACAGGGATAGGGCATTTGTTGGAGAAACACGCCCAGTGGACGGGAAGCGGTTGAATGTGTTCGTATGATCCCGTGGTCAATCATGTCCTGTAGATATGCGAATCCTCCCCATATGTATCGCAAGTCATTAAAGGAGTGGTCCCTGGCACCTGGAGACCATGACCTGGTTAAGTAAACATAAATCAAATTTGAGTTTATTTGTACAGCACATTTCACAAAGTTTTCTCACAACATCATTCACAGAGAACCCTGGTCTTACATCTCACATGAGCAAACTGTAGGCAACAGTGACAAGAAAAAGTCCCAGACAGGAACACACAGGTAGAAACCTATGGAGGATTCAGACTCTTGTGCTGTTAAAACCATCTTTCTGGGCTGCGGGATAGCTCACTGTGTTAAAGCACTGCATTGCAGAGCAGGAGTGACTATCACAGCCCGGGTTCGAGCCCCGGTCGTACCAACCAGTAGTGGTCAGCAGGTTTTCCTGAGTAGCGTTCAATTGGCTATTGCATTACAACAATGCAAATCTGGAAGAGGTTGTCGGGAGAGGTAATATAATAAAAATGGTTGCTTTGTTCGCTCCTCATGTGTTACGACCCCTGTTGTACATTTGTGAATCTGTGCTTTGAAATCTGTTATCTTTGTTTTTTTTTTTTTGGTTCACCTAATGTCTGATACTTCCGTTTCCGGTTTACCCCTTGAAAAGGCGCCGTCTAGTGTCGGTGTCTAGCTCTTCCGATCCGTTACTAGCGTTCATGATCTGTGAGTATCTTACTGCCTTCTTTGTTGACTCAGATTGCCTTTGGATTTACGATTCTCGCTATGCCCTTTATTTGGCTTGTTTGAATTGTGGTGGTTGACCCTTGGCCTGTCCCATTTGACCAGAATTCTAGCCCTTGCATTTTGGTCTGGTTGCTTGGTGAATTCCCCGTGATTGACCTCGGTTTCTGTATTTGACTACCCCTCTTATCTTGCCCTTTTTGTACGCTGTTAGGTTTACTCTGGTCAGTCAGCGTGCTCCCAGCTGAATCTCACAGTCTTTCCATCGGGGCACTTCTTTGTTATTTTGCTTATTATTTTGTTTTCGTAGGGGGTACACTATTCGTTGCCTCAGTCTTTATTTGCGGACTGAGAGTTTGGGAGCTCAGTGTTTAAAAGCCGCCCGGAGTCCGGCGAACCTTCAAAGATTAGCCGTAGGAATAGTTTAGCTCTGGTTAGGCAGATAGGGACCAGAGTAACTGAGCAGCGTGCTATTCGTGCCTTTTACAGTTCTTCCCGCCCGTCCTTCCCTTACTGTCTTTACCTGTTGCTACCTGCCATAGACCGGGTCGTAAAATCAAGCACCTCCTGTCAGGAGGTCAGTCAGGAAGATTTTAAGCTTTCTCATGTTCGGCTATCCTCCGCCACTGTTCTGAACTTGCGAGGATTCAACCAATGAGTGTGAAGAAGCAGTGGCTGATAGGGGCGTGCTTCGGAGGAGAGCAACAAACTGTCTTCGCTCTCCCAAGTTGGTAACATGGGGTCGCACACGAGCAAGCCTTGTACATAGTTCCCCAATTGGGCATTCCAGATTCGGAGATGGATTGGAGATGCCAAATAAAAAAAAACAAAAAAAGAACAAACCACATTTCTATAGCCGGCTCAGGTGTCAGTATGACCAGCATGGTCAATCAGTGCTCATATTAATCGTGATAATGATATTAACTGAAGCAGGTGGCTGTCCTGTGGGCGCAGGCTCAGAGGGTAGGTAAGGCCAAATGACAAAGGCAGGGGGCAAAGTGCACACAAATCTCAGTTGGCAGTTCAAAAGCATGCATCCTCTGGAACGCACTCGTCCAGCTACATCACCAGCCTCCGGTTCAAGTTTTGAAGCCCAACAGGGCATCAGTAACAAAGGTGTTTTCTGAGAGAAAACTCATTCACACATCCGAAACCATGAAAATGTACAACACCAATGTAAAGTTCAAAACACAGAATTTACCAGAATTAAAGGGATAGTTCAATTTTTTTGAAGTGGGGTTGTATGAGCAACAAATTGCTTTCCAATTGCAGTAGAAAGCTCTCTGATCTCCTCCAGGTATCCGCACCAGCGCATAGTGCTGGGTGGAGATTTAGGCGATACACTGTTGTGAATGGGACCACTGAAACAACGTATTTTCACCTAAAATTTTCACCTAAAAGAGGTAGTACCTGAAAACAATACAACATTTCAATTTTACGCTATATTTAAAAAAATTACAGCACTTCAACTGCTCGGAAAAAAACACAGTTGCTCTTCAACTAACCAACTGACTTGTTCCTCTGCGCGTGCATCGTATTAAACCATGCGTTGTAGTGATCAGCTGTTTGGACAGGCAAATTAGTTTTGAAGGTGGCAGTAATGCAACTTGTTGGATGCTGACTGCCGTAAAGCCTCAACGAAGGTGTTTAGGTCACAGTAACTGCAGTTGCGAAGTCGGACGGTCGTTAAACTTGTGCTGACATTTCAAAAATGCCCCATGCGTGTTGCTTTCCTAGATGTGAAAGCAATTTCTGCATTCTGGTGCACTTACAGTTTTCACCGCATTCCTCTGCGGGATATTGGACATCGGCAGCTGTGGCTAGTTGCGTTCGATATGGATATTGATATGCCTCCTGGATCCCTAAAAACGCTCCGTGTTTCCAGTATTCATTTTTCCAAGGAGGCTTTCATGAGGCCACATTCAGGGAAATCTGAACAGGGCACGTTGAAGAACACTGCAGTTCCCATGCATCAGGTAAGAGAGTGAAACACCTGTGAAAAAGTCTAATGTAACATTCAGAATGCAGGGCTGCCAACTCTCACGCATTTGACATGAGAAATGCGTGAGATTGAGTGGCATATTCACATTCTCGTGCTGTAGTCAGCAATTACTCATTCAACGCAATGCACGTGTTTCGCGGTCGTTCAAATCGTTTCAGTGAAATAATACCATTTGAAACGTTTTTATGTAATTCCATTGCAGTCTAAAGTGAATGGCACTGCATCATCACTATCATAATCACTCATTTTTCACTCTTTTATACTCTCTGCCAAAAACACCTCAGAGTCTGACCTAAGCAGCTGATCGCTACTGCGCACAGTACTACGATGAGCGCGCGGAGGAATACGTCAGTTGGTTTGTTGAAGCGCTGTGATTTATTAAAATATAGTGTACAATAAAAATGGTGCAGTATTTTCAGGCAGGACCTCTATTAAGCCGTGAAAATATGCTGTTTCTGTGGTCCCATTCACAACTGTGTATTGCCTAAATCCACCCAGCACTATGCGCTGCTGCGGCTACCTGAAGGAGATCAGAGAGCTTTCTACTGCAACTAATGTAAGTAGTGACTATTTGTAGCTCATACAACCCCACTTCAAAGAAGTGAACTATCCCTTTAACCAACCACTGCATATTTTCCATTATAATTCTATACAATTAATAAAACTGCTTTACATAAGCAATATCCACCAGGTCTCTTTAACTCTTCAACCCCTAAAACCCCGAGAGGTAATGCCAGCATTACGGCAGTACGTGGAATTGGGTTGAAGAGGTTAAAATTTATTTGAGATTACTGTACACAAAGCTGTGACAAATGCAGAGGTTTGCAGTGTATTGGGGGCGAAAACAGAATACTATGCCCCCAGTCTCACCTGTCTTTGCCTTTGTTTGATCGCTCAACTTCATCGATATCCATCCTGATTTTATATTTCACCAGAGGAGGCAGGTGGCTCGCTTGTGTTTCAATGTCTTTGAAAATGACTCCAGCCCAGAACTTCTCCTCTTTCAGGAGCTTTTGAGATTCTACCACCAGGTTATCTTCCGTGGGGATAGCTTCAAACTTATTGAGATCCATGCACTGAAACATACAGAAAGATCCAGTATAACCATCTGAATGCTGAGAGTCACAGTCCAAAATGAACTGGCAGTCTGTTCAGGATGTATTCTGGGCTCTGTCACACTGCACGCTGGGATATGATCCAGTACTCACTGTCAATGTGACTAGGACCTTAAACAGGTTTGAAAATAAATGCATGGACTGATGGATGGATGGATAGTCACTCATTTGGAAATGATGCTATCCATAGCAGAAGAAGTAAAGTATCAGCAAATATCGACATAATGCTCCAATTGCAATATGAGAGAGTGGTAACTGATTGGAATAGCTTAGCAGGACATGTTCTTCAGAGGAGGCACGAAGGGGGGTTTCAAAGCAATATTTTAATGACTTTGAATATAGGGCTTAATTTGGAGTTTATAATGTGTTGTGTGATGACAACGCCCCTTTAAGATCTGCCAGGAACTGGGTGCTTGACAGGGCATGTATGGAGGAGGTAGGCTGCACGATGTATGCACAAGAAATGATTGACACTACGTCAGAAAGTACTCCTGGCTCTGATTGGTTAATTTTGCTTGTGAGCATTTTGAAGCACTGGGAGGAGCCAAATTTCAGTAAATTCAGTAAATATGAAGAAAGTTATTTTAGTAAAAAGTTACTGACTGCACCTTAGACAGACCAATATGAGGGAATTTTTTTTTTTATAAAAACCAGGTCTAGGCTAGGTTCTTTAAAGTATACAAATCATATATTCCTTGGCGCAATGCAAGTGAATGGTGAGGTAAATATCAAACACCACCTCTTTGTCACTGTGGCATGAAATCTCATGGAAAAATGTATTGTACACATTTGTAACTGCTTATTAAGCCCTTTATTCAAAATTGCAAAAATATTGCTTTAAGATCATGTTTAATGTGCTGCCAGATACGAATTCATTTTAGGGAAAATCAGCGTGAAGAGCACCATAATGAACAGAAAAATACAAGCATTGTTCGGCTGAATGGTAAACTGTCATCAGTGTAATGTTATAATTATAAATAAGCTATGTTTGGCATCCGGAAATCAAAATGGCAGCTTTGCACATTACGAGCACTCATTATTGTATATGGAAAACAGTCAGCTGCCAATGTTCCCTGTATAATTTTGCAGCTGTCGGTCAAATATTGACAGTTCTTTCAGTTTTGAGACAGCTACAGCTTTTGGGAAATTGACCAATTATACAAAGAACATCACTGAGAGTTATAATTGGAATTCTTTTGAAAAGAAAAGAAAAAAAAAATCTCAGCAAAAGTCAGCCTTCACTTAATCTACCTGGCTGTCATACTTACCCACATGGAAAGAACCTATATAAACATATAGGTTTTAATATAGGACCAAATATAGGTTTCACATATACAGCGCCCTCCATAATTATTGGCACCTCTGGTTAAGATGTGTTCTTTAGCTTATAATAAATTCAGTTTTTTTCTAAATAATATAGGACCATAATGGAAAAAAGAGGAAAATCCAACCTTTATTTCAAGTGCATTTATTCAGAAGGAAAAAATCCCACATTAAGAAATAATTTGTTTACATCAAATCATGTGTGCCACAATTATTAGCACCCCTGATGTTCATACTTTGTACAACCCCCTTTTGCCAACAAAACAGCACCTAATCTTCTCCTATAATGTTTCACAAGATGGGAGAATACAGAAAGAGGGATCTTCGACCATTCTTTTTTGCACAATCTCTCTAAATCATCCAGCGACCTGGGTCCTGTCCTCTGCAATCTCCTCTTCTACTCACTCCACAGGTTTTCAATGTGGTTGAGTTCTGGGGACTGAGATGGCCATGGGAGGAGCTTGATTGTGTGTCTGGTGAACCATTTCTGTGAAGATTGGGCCACATGTTTAGGGTCAATATCTTGCTGAAAGACCCGGTGACGACCCATCTTCAGCTTTCGGGCAGAGGCCACCAGATTTTGATTTAAAATGTCCTGGTATTTCAAAGCGTTCATGATGCCATGCACCCTAACAAGGTTCCTAGGGACTCTGGAAGAGAAACAGGCCCACAGCATCACTGATCCTCCCCCATACTTCACAATGGGCATGAGGTGCTTTTCTGCATACTCATCTTTTGTGTTCTGCCAGACCCACTTAGAGTGTTTGTTGCCAAAAACCTCTATCTTGGTCTCATCTGACCAAAGTACATGGTCCCAGTTGAAGTCCCAGCACCACTTAGCGAACTCCAGATGTTTGCACTGATGATAGTGAGTGAGAAAAGGTTTTTTCTGAGCATGCCTCCCAAACAGCTTGTTGGCATGTAGATAGCGCATGATGGTTGTTTTGGAGACTTTGTGACCCCAAGATGCTACCATTTGTTGCAATTCTTTAACAGTGAGCTTTGGAGAACTTTTAATTTCTCTTACCATCCTCCTCTCTGTGCGTGGTGGCAAAATAACCTTGCGTTCTCGTCCAGGCTTGTTTACCACTGTTCCAGTTGTTTTAAACTTCTTAATGATTCCTCTGACAGTAGATATTGGCAGGTGCAGGCGAGTGGCTATTTTCTTGTACCCATTGCCTGACTTGTGAAGGTCGACACGCATCTGCCTTACTTGAATGGTGTGTTCCTTTGTCATCCCCATGTTGAAGAGTGGATAAGAGAAATGGCCTCTGTGTCACATAATATTTATACCCCAGGGAAACAGGAAGTGATGATTTACTCATTAAATGTTCCTAGATACTCTGATCAACTTTGTAAACTACTGTAGAAATGACAGAAATACTTCAATTACTTTTAACTCCTAGGAATTGTTAGGGGTGCCAATAATTGTGGAACAGGTGATTTTATGAGCAATAATTATTTCTTAGTCAGGTATTTTTTTCCCCTTAAAATTAACTTGAGTTGAAGCTTACACTTTTCTACAATTTCCAGTGTGAGAGTATGCTTCTGCAATAAAAATTGAATTTATTTTAAGGCTTTTAACACATCTTAACCAGGGGTGCCAATAATTATTGAGGGCGCTGTATGCGACATACAGAAAATTGGCCGTTTTCATATATTTTAGTAACATATATGTACCTATATGTATGTCACATATATGCGAAACCTATATGTGGCCCTATATTAAAGCTGTTCTTACCTTTCTTGTTTGCGGCACAGCATTTAGTAGAAATTTGAACATGAACAACTCCGCCTCCATCCAAAGGCCCACCCTCTTCCCCCTGCCTGACCTCTGAGGCTCCCCTCCTCCCCTGACGTGTGCGGTTAGAAAGTGAGCAGCGCGAATGAAGCTGCTTTCACACCGGACTTGAAACAATCTTTTCGCATGACAGATTACATTCAAAGTCAATGCAAAGATGCGAATCTCGCACGTATTTGTCTCTTTGCATTAACTTTGAATATAATCTGTCGTACGAAAAATTTGTTTCGCGTCAGGTGTAAAAGCATCTTGAAACGGGGCAGAGTCAGATTCAGAGGCACCGGTTAGTGAAAACTAACCAACAGTAATTACATAATATTCAATTTTATATGTGGTATAAAATAAAATGCCCTCGTAACGTCTGATGAACTACCATTAACCTTAGTATTATAGCATTTCATGGCCTGTTTGTTTACAGTCAGATGCCTCGTGTTTCGGCAGAATTCACACATATTTTCTTGCAAAACTGCTGTCATAACGTCTTACCTCACCAGAATTGTCCCAGTAACGTTAATCATTAAATCAAGAGCAGTTGCAGCCATTTTATTTGCAGGCTAACTTCGTTGAGTAGCTACCTGCTTTGTCTCTACCGTTCTGCTGCTCTGCCAGAGAGGTGCATGACTCGCAAGAGGTAACAGCGGTAGGCAACTGGAAGGGGCACAGCAACGGATGACAGGAAGCTCGGCAAATCATTTTATTCGGACCGAAGAAAATGATTGGTCAGACTTTTATCAGAAATATATGAGAATTGAATATCAATGAGTTTCAGCACTTGGTGGATTTATTTTACATTTTAGTGTGCCGTACGCTTATTAGGAGCATTTTAAGATTACAAAAGAAAAGTGTAAAAATTCCTGAAAGGTAAGAATAGCTTTAATACTTTAATGTCTTTTTTCGCGAATTTGAGATTTCCTATTAGAGACGCGTTTTCACACGTGGCCTCATGCTTATACTTCAGAAATATATATTTACATTTTGCAATTTTCTTTCGACACTTTCACCCGGTGACAAGAACTTTATTATTTATTAGTGATTTATTGAGCGAACTCGGCACATGGGCGGAGGAAAGATAGATCAACAATATCTCAGAAAGTATTTTATCAGCGTCCATCTGGCCAACAGGACGGGCCTAGAGGAACTCTAATCTACATAACCCTTCCCAGCAGGCCCTTCGGAATTTGCATCCCTGTAGCGCATTAGCCAATTGCGCGCTACTTCTGATGGAGCTGCACTGCTGGATGATACGAGGAGGGGATTAAAACCTATATGTTAATAAAGGTTCTTTCCATGTGAGAATTTATGAATCCTTGTTATTGTATCCCCCGAACAAAGTTCGAGGATACTTTGGATTTGGCCTCGTCCCGCGTCCACATCCGCAGAAATTTTCTTGTGAACGCTCTACAGCTCATGGAAGCGCACGATTCTTTTCAAATTTTGCAGGGACATGTATATGGTAAGTTCACGACACCTATTGATTTTGGGTACTCTGGGACCATCTGGGCCCAACTGGGGGGCCTTTGGGGGATACATGTGCTCGGTTACCTAGTGCTCTAGTTTCATCCCTGCCGGAAAAAGTCTGGGACCTTTAGTTGCTATACAAGCATCTAAAATGAAAGACAAGTGTCTGTTCATTAAAACTGTGAACAGAAATATAGACTTTGACTTCAAATTAATTAACCACAGTGAAATGCTCAAATAAATGTGGGGATGAAAATGACTTTTGAAAGGCATCTTTACTTGAATGTATGTTCTTCTGTGTACTTTTATTTTGTTATTTTTGTTTTATTTTGCTTCATTTAGACTAAGGACCTCTGAGCCATATTCATCTAGAAACTGCATTACAGACAAGATAGAAAACAATGCATTTGGCAGATGTTACAGTGGAGTGTATAACCTTTCAGTGGATGTGTATGAGCTGTAATGATGTGAATTCAGTTTTATCAAATGTGGTGAATCTGGCAGTCACTTAAACTTGAAAAAATGCTTAACTGATGAAATAAACATAATCAAACTATTTTTTTTATACATTTCCTTCTCTTCCACAATAAACAACTCAATCTTCATAGAATGGAAATAAGTATGGTCAAGAAATAATTGATGACCTTGTTATTGTTAATGTTTCAGGAAAAAAATGTAACAAAGAGTATTAGATATTTGCGTTGATATCGTAGCTTTTTGTCTCCTCTCACTTGCCATACATAATAATGATTGGTTTACACATAACGTGCTGTTGTCACATGTCAACATGTATTTAGGATCAAATGTAATGCCAATTTCACGTGTTCACATGCGATAAATAAGTTATTGCATGAAATTCTTATTATTTCTGTAAGGGACTTTGGACTAATATGCAGATACTACCTTGAGAATAAAAATATAAGCCAGGCGTCATGTATGACAGTTGCAAAAGTGAGATATGAGCTATACAATAAGTATGACAAACAGAACCTGCCACTGGGTCTATGAGCTATATAGGAGACATATACCTTGTATGTACATATAAGGCCTATATGTGGAAATAAAGAAGCAATATAGGAGACCTATGTGCCCTCAATAAGCACATATATGTACTTGAATTTGGCCTATATGTGGGATATATGCACATATATGCACACATATGTTCATATATTTGTAGATTCTTTCCATGTGGGTACAGGAAGTTAAAATTTTTAAAACCTTGTAAGAACTTAATTTCCAAACTTAACAAGGACTTTTACTGAAACACTCTTCCAGGCTGTTTTACCTTGACCTTTCATTCAATTACATATCAAAACCTCCACGTTCCATGATAAGTTTATCGGAACTAAGTGATGTAACCTTTGCTACAGTGAATGTGAAGTGTAATGGTCTTACACGTAGACAGCAGTTTGCATGTGCACTTCCACAGTGGTGCCTTCATAGCTACTGCATAATTACTCAGGTTTGGGGCCATTTAATTATGCATAAATAATAGGGCAATGCTCAGCATGTTACTGAGAAGGCACAAAGTTAGAACTCTTGCTGTAACAGATATATGAAATGGCTAACATGCTAATTGTACACTGTGGTTTTTCTGCATTTGTGCTGCATTCCAAGGGGTCCCTCTTAACTTTCTTGAATAGTAAAATGAATGCTTTTTTTTGGTAAGCTTATTGCTCTCAAGACCTGGAAATTTCCAAACATTAAATCTTGCAAGCCCAGGACAGACGCTTACACAGGGCCAGATAATATTTTGGTTCCTAATCAGGGGCGTTAAAAGAGATTTTCTTAGGATCAGTGTGGTCAGTGCATGCAGATTGTTTGCATTAGCTACACTGCACATACTATATATTTAGATAACAAAGGAATGTGCTAATGGAAGCAGTACTCTACAATTGATTTTTTTTTTTTTTATAATTTTGTCAGGAAAACTTTCCAACTAATATGTTTTATTTGTTTGTTTGTGGTCATTCAAAGATCCAACACTAATAAATAATGATAACTAGATAAATAAATCTTTACCGCAGTCCGCAGGTCTTGCTGAACCATGGCTTAGCATCAGTAGTTCTTTGGGGGAAGATGTTCTTCTTACATAACATCCTTGATAAATAAATCTCCAGGCTTCACAGGTTTATTCCCTGCAAGTGGCTTTACAACGGTGCTATAATTTAGAATGCACTGGCACAAGCCTAGATAGCCCACAGATCTCATTTATTGGCATTGAACCCTTAAAGTATTGATGCTAGATCTCATCTCACATGTTAAACAGTGAACCAGAGGGTTAGAATACTCTAGACACAGGGAGCAATATTCTGCCTATTGGATCCTCCTTCGCGCTGGTTACACATAGACAAATCAACCTGTATAGCATGCATTTTGTTCTAATACAGTGCACTTTATCCCAGGTGGACAATTTTAGAGCTGAACAGACACAGAACAATTTACTGTGGTAATTATGCTCAGAAATCATAATGCAGACGTGGAAGGGGAAATATTGCTTCAGAAAGCACATGCAAATCCCATGCAATTCCATCGCCAAGCAAATTCCAAACCTGCAAAATATATCCCAAGAAGAGAACAAAAGGGTACCTGTCAGGTCAGTGTAGTTCGGTGACAAGCTGAAATAAATCCCCTGGCAATGTAGTAAAATCCAGGATCATAAAGCAAAAATTCTCTGCAGTATTCGGTTTCAGCTGCCAGGATTTTCTAAATTTGCACAACGCCTCAGTCAGCAGGTACAAACAATTAGTTAAATTTGCTGGCTGACTTCATGGATGGAAGAGAAACATAGCAGGACGAAATTTCTGACTGCCGAATTTTACATTTCTGTCTCCCCAATACCTGTTTACATGACACATTCAATGTTTGTTCCTCAGTTATCCAGAATCTGATCATCAGGAGGTTTGTATCTTTTTGTCCCATCCACCTGCATCATGGTGACATTATTTCTATGGCCAATGTCATCTACGCCATAATCAACACATTGCACACATATCCAACCCGTCAACAATTTCGTATGGACTTATAAAATAAGAAGCATTTTTACTGGCATTGGCTACCCTTAGGATTAGCAAAATCTGGTACTACATTACCAATTTAATGAAGGTCAGGGATGCTTGAGTATATTTCTTCCCTCCACTCAAAAGATCCAGAAAAATCTGAACACACATTGGGTTTCTAATCTTACTCTGTTCGTATTTGCCTCAGCCATAACATTCAGGGCACAGAAATAAAGAAAGAAGGTAATAAAAGTACTGCGATATAGAGAAAGGACATCAATGACGGGCACATAATTAGGAGTGAAAAATTGCAATCCATCCCCCAATATTAGGCTGCGTACTATTATACATTCTGATATTTCATTGGTGATGTAAAATGAAATTTGACATGGTGGAGTCCCATCTGGAGAGGAAATGGCTGATTCCAGACTGATGTGAGCGGGTAATGAGATTAACATGGGACAGCATTTTATGGGGATCGTTTTTTAACTCAAATGTCGTGCACATAAGGAATGAATCAGGTATTGCACTCCTAGAGAGCATAGATTCCTTTGTTGCATACACTTTCACACAAAACAAGTTCACCTCTGCTCTCTGACAAATTATAACCACAGGACTGAATAAAAGTAGTCATACAGTTATGTTTTTTTGGCTCAGTACACAAGCATGTTAGATAAAATGACAATGAGGTTTCAGAACATACCATCTGCTTTAATTTGCAGATATTCCAATCCATGCTATTTGACCCATCGAGACATCATAGTTGTATCGCTATACTAGTGAGATCCAATGACAGATTACGTTAAATTGTTTGAAGTAAGGGTTAGGGTTACTGTAGCGATGAGGTAATGACTTGGGTTAGACAGTTTGGGCTTGAGGAAGGTGGGGCAGAATGAGTGTAAATCAATACAATGTCCTCACAAGTACAGCTATACAAATGTGTGTGTGTGTGTGTGTGTGTGCAAATGCGATTATGCGTGCCTGCAAACGCATGTATGATTGCTGGAGTGTCATTTGGAGCCACTGTCTTTTGATAATTATCAGTCAAGCAAGGATGTTTTTGGTAATAAGTAGGGTTTAATCATAGGAAACGGGATTCCAGGGATTTGACCTCCAAACCATTTCCTGTTTCCTGGGAAATAGAAAAACGGGAAATGAGGAAAAAACATTTATAAGATAATGGAATATATTTAGGAAATATGTAGGCCTATTTTACTTTCTTAAAACATATTCAACAGCTGTGTGTGTGCGCAGGCGGAACAGCTGTGTGTGTCTGCCTGCAGGGAAAGAGAGTACTTTAATTAATTGATTAACAATCACAAGACACCCTGAATTCAAACACTTCTGACTTTTTATGCAGTCAGTTAAGTAACTTGTGGCTCTGTCATCTGAATTAGACAAACACAACACAATTTTTGACATCAGCTGTGAGTGGATATAGTTCATAACAGCCTACGACAAAATATGAAATAATGTGGACATGCTGCGCTGTCTGAGGGAGGGATCAAATGCGCACTGAGGTTCAACAGTAGACTCACTGCAACATAAAAAATCTCAGACAAAATTCCAGGTGAAAGCTCAAAACTACAAGAACACTGGATTCATACTTTATGCAAAACACTTCAGACAGAGATACAGCTGGCTTTGGTGAAATGTGGCTCTCACTGAATAAAGTAAAATCTCCTGAAGAATCCATCTGAAATCTCAGACCCAGTGAGTGGCATTTTATAGTTTTGCCTTTTAACTTTGAGTGATCGCTGACTTTATTAAGCCAACAGTCTGACAACATGGCACACACCGTGCCGGCCTACCGCAGACACACCCTGAATGCAAGCACATTATGGAATCTATCTGAACTCAAAACCATGACTTTGAAAACTACTTAGCTTAACAAATGTAATAAGTTTATAATATGAAGAATTGTAAAATATCATTTCCATGAGGCTGTTCAGTCAGACAGCGACAGATCACAAGCGTTTTCTCCCTCTCATCTGCAGCGAACTTCAAGCTGCATGCGGCTTGCGCAGTTGATATTCTTATAATATTGATTAATGATGAAATTACATTTTTTGCCTCAATAATTATATATACCACCAGATAATACATTAAATCAGTCATGTTTGGGACCCACGTGTCTCTTTGTTAAGTGTGCTGTTGCCTGAACTATGATCATTGTTATATAACGGTAGCCAAAATTATACCTTAAAAATAAGTTAATTTCCCAGGATTCCCGGGAAAATGTGCTTCGTTACCCTCATTTTCACTTTCGGGAAAAATAGTAATCCCTTGTAATAAGCGTTCATAAAATCTATTAATCATTTTTAAGCTTTGCTGCCCATGAAACCCACTATTCTGCTGAAAAATCATTTGTTGGTATCGTATTATATGCACACAGCATATTGGTCAGGTTTATTTAGTCCAGCATTCTATTAAACCTTGTGACAGGGATGATTCCCGCAAGATCTTAAACTAAACATAGCAGGTCTCAAACAATGTGTTAATATCTAATTATAGTATCAAAGTATTGAGTTCCCTGTCACCAGGTCTGCCATCTCTCATGAAATCTAAAATTCCAAGGAATGGCAAAAATGATATATCAAATCCTGCAGAGCGACAGGAGAGTAAAAGTCTTTGAACTGATGTTACAGCATATAAGATAAAGTACAATGACTCAGTTGCTAAGATTTTCCATCATTTAAATTGCTAAGGGAAAGAATGGAGACCAACCCCGATAAATTGGCTGAGCGTGGCAAGGATTTCACTGGTGGTGTTGAAAGCATCTCTCCAGTCATTTGCTGGCATTCCCGGGGGTCGTTCCTCAGGGGGCCCATTATACAAGAAATTGGCAAACCTTTCAGCAGTCCAGGCCGTCTCCGCTAGTTGCAGATTCAGGGCGGCCGCGAACACTGGGTTGTTCAACAGGGTCTGCACGAAAGGCAAAGAGACGAGTGCGGTTGAAGCTATCTTGCCAACACGCCAGCCATCAGTGTGCACAGGAATGACGAGGGTGGGGATGTGTGAAGTCTGACATTGTTAGACTCATTTCCCTGGCACTATGTTCACAACAAATCATTTTTTTTCCCCACTGCAGACATGGTTCCCCCAAAATATGACCAATTAAAGGCTCCAAGCTAGATGGCACTGTTGTACTTCAGCATCATGGGTAATGTTTAACCCCAAACTGGCCTGACTTTATTGCATTCTATGACGCAGGTTTTTTTTTTCTCCCTCCCTCCCTCTCTCTCTATCTCTCTCTCTCTTAATACCTTTATTACTTTTCTCTTGTTATCCCTTTATCTCTCATTACCCCTCCCTCTAAGTTTCCTCTCTTCTCTCCTACAGGGACAAAAGTAATGGCTGCATTATGTGCTTGTAACCTAAGACAACAAGCACACATGAACAAGCGCAGCCATTTTGAGTGGAGTGTCAAGCACTAATGGAAGGATACATGAATATAAATGCAAATGTGCTAACAACTGCAGCACTCAAAGTGAGCCATTAGAAAGTGAATGGAGACCAGTCCTACTGAGAAAATTAATGGGGGAAAAATATGTGAATGATGCACACTTCCCTTACTAGTTGCTGACAAACAGGTGCACCCCGACATGTATAGACTTAATGCAGTTTCTGAATAATGCCACTGAACATTTGTCTGTTTTTGGTGTCCTTTTAAAGCAGAGTTTACTAGCGTAGCATCACTCTGTATTGTGTCTCAATCTAAATGTATAAAACAGTAGATGCGTCATTGCATGATGCTATTGTTTACATTTTAACTTTTGAACACATGCCAGAATTAATTAAAGGTTATCACCTGTTTTAATGAATCTCGAGTTATTAAGAACAATTATACAAATATGAACATTCCATCGAGTCTGAATCTGCAACCTTTATTTATTCACGGCCTACTCATTCCATCACATACTGATCAAACTGTATTTTTCACGGGTACAAAATCAAGGAGTTAACAGTATTTTGCATGCAATTCTGAATGTTGCATGCATGCCATACTTCACACACCAAATATTGTAATATCGAGGCATGAGTCTGATGCAAACATTAGCAATAGTACGTCTCTGAAAAAAAAAAATAAATAAAAATTAAAGCTGAACAAAAAATTTGACAGCTCTGGGAGTGATATATTGAAAAATATACCAAGACCTCATCATGGGAGAGCTGAAATATTAACTACCGGTGAGATTTGTTGTATCATACCTGCTCTGGAGAATGTTGCTCATGTTTCCAAACAGGCGAGAAGCTGCCAGTTTTGTTTATTTTTTAAAATTTATTTTAAATCTTCCTTGTAAATGTATCTGCAGAGGCTACTGGGATACCAGCCAGCAAAGTTAAAGACTGAATACCAGGAAACTGATGCTGAAGGGCCGTGAATGTGGACGGAAGACGAACAGTAGGTGTGAAGTTTAATCTTCATTGTGCAATGGATACGCATTAATGAATCAAGCACAGCTCTCAGACAATTAAAGATTTGATGCCCTTCGCCTGTTAAGACTTGACTACCTGCACTGAGGCCAAATCAACAGTCTGATCATGGGGAACAGAGGCTATTGGAAGAAGAGGAAGTGAGGCATAGGAAATAGTGGCAAATGGAAGAACTGTAAGTTAAAAACAGCAGGAAAGAATGTTGTCTCATTGAATGGGAATCAAATTTGACCTCAGCATTGGCGCACTTTTGCTTGAACGGTGAATAAAGTAAATTCACCTTGGTCACCAAAGCTCATGTTGAAATGAAAAGCCATTCAGGGATTATTATGTAGTACATTTGGTTTGTCACTGAATAGGTCTGCTTTGGTTACTAGGTGCCAACCTCGTGCGTTACCCTGAATGCAGGGGAAATGGCATCTGCCTCATGAACTCCATCCCTCCAGCCTTCCTCCGCCCTAAGTAGATCTGAATAACAGGTGGAAGCTGGTGTAATGGTGGGTGAGCAGCAAAGCAAAACAGCAGGAAAGAATCAACAAATCAACAATGGCAGCAATCAGGTACACATAGCAAACAGTGTGCAGCAATAAGCAGCAGCAAGTATGCAAGTCAAATAAAGTGTGAATAGTTGCAAAGCCCTAGTTTGAGTAGCAGTTTTTAAAAAAGGGTGCTCCATCGGTCATGTGATGAGCAAATACGTGTTTGGTAGGAGAAAGGTCACCTGGTCTCAAAATTCAGCTGCATAGCTGCGGCAGCAGTTAACCAAAAGAGCTCTGTTAAGGCACCGCATTGCGGTGCAGTAGTGACTACCACAGTCTGGGTTCGAAATCAAGCCCTGCCAATGCCGGCTGTGGTGGGTAGTCTTTTCAGAACAGCGACTAATTGGCTTTGCACTGCCGGAAAACGGTAGGGATGCAGCTAATCCGGATTATAGCATTGCTCATTACTCAATAGCCTCCTATTGGCCAGCTAGTCACTCATCACTAAAATTCTAAGATAGGAAGTTTGTGTTGCCTTCAGCCTTGTTTTGAGCTTGTGATGTTTTGAGCTATGAGTGTAAAAAAGCGGCGGTTGACAGGCACGTGCTCCGGAGGAGCGCCACAAACTGTCCTCTCTCTCCTGAGATGGCAGCATTAGTCGCATACAAGCATGGTTGTGCACAAAGTTCAACGATTACACATTCCAGATTAGCATGGGATTGGAGATGCCAATTTTTGTTGTTGTTCTTTGCATAGTTTGATCATTCTATTTATCATGAGCATGCCATAAAAACACTTCCATTCAACTTAGACAAAGCTGAGGATGGACGTTTTCCTAGCGCTAGCTTTAAAAGAAATATGTGACTCCACTGCAAAGTTTCCTGAATTATGGGTCTGAGCCCAATCGGTCGTTGGATGAAGGCGGGCGGGCACCAGACTGAGTCCTGGAATTGACAGGTCCTTGATATTAAAAAGGGTCCTGACATTAAAAAGCCTTTGTAATTTGGGTCCGGATATTAAAAAGGTTTAAGACCCTGAGCTCTAATGCATCAATCTCTTCATAATGTCTTCATGATGAATGGGCAGTGAATGCAGTAAACCATAATAGGCAGAAGAATGGTGGTGTTTTGAATGCAAATGATCAAAATGTGTCTCCTTCAATGGAGTCAATGAAGCATAGCAACAGTATCATTTCAATGCAAGCAGACTTTTCTTTTTTCAAATTGATATGAATTACACAATTTTATTCAACAATCAGACTTTTTTAAAGCACGGCATTTTGTTTGCAAGCCTACAACAATATAAAGCACATCGCTTAATCATGTTACCGCGACTCAGTAGCTACACTAATCAGATAGCAAGAACACTTTTATGATGAGGCAAGTACATTGCTTTGGTCCATTGAACTAATCTAATGCTTGTTTTTTTGTGTTCAAAGCGATAAGCAATATAGGACTGTTCAGTAGCTGGTGTGTATTTTGCAGTTGGCATGATTTTGTGCGAGATTATTCCGAGCGTCAATTTATTTTCATCTTTGAAGCAATGTCTAGCCATGATATTCCAAATAAGAATGAAGGGACAGTTTCACAGAGATAGATTAGGCTCAGCTGAGGGCTAATCTGATTTCTTTTCCATTTAAAGTGCAATTTACTCTAGGACTATCTATCATCTTTATTTGTGAAGCTGACTCACAGAACTGGTTATCTGTTTGGTTTTGTCCTGTGTGACGGCCCTCTGGCCTTTTAAGTGTTAATTGTGGTGTTTTGTGTTTGTCTGCACTTGTCTTGGTTCTGTTGATTGTGATTGTTAATGTCTTTTCTGTTTGCCTTTTCACATGTGTGCCGGCGGTTTAGTGCCGACTTAATTATTGAGAGTGCGCTGTCTATATGAACCAGCTCTAGGCTGTGCTCGGGGGGCACACACTAATTCGCCTTGTTACGTGCCACCGGCACATTTGTTCGACGATCTAGTGTTAGGCCTTGCTTGTAGGCCGGCACCTGATCTCTTTTTGTCTTTTATTCTGTCGCGTTTGTGCTGCCTCGAAAAATGATTCATTTTTGAACTCTTGAAAAAAACTCTTGTTTTCTGATGTGCCTACCTAAACTGACTTGCGTAAGCGTGATATTGATGTTGGAAATGTGGATCCCATCCGTTGTCATTTCTATCGTGTTCTATTAGATAAAGGCGAAGTGCAGGATAAAGATATTTGTGGGAAAATAATTTGGCTGAGCCTTCGTTTGCCCGTTGGTCCTCGCCGTGTTTATTAGCTAAGAAGGCTGACGGATCGTTTCATTTTTATACTGATTACAGGAAGCTTAACGCTGTAACTAAACCAGATTCATTCCCTCTTCCCCAATTAGAGGATTGCTTTGACCAGGTTGGGGCTGCCAAATTCATCACCAAACTTGACCTTTTAAAAGGTTATTTGCACGTCTCCCTAACTGAACGGGCGTGTGAAGTCTCTGTCTTCATAACACCTAAGGGCTTATTTTCTTAGTGGGTGATGCCTTTCGGTTTGCGGAATGCTCCATCCAGTTTTCAACAATTGATGAATCGAGTTGTGGCTGGTTTGGATGGCGTTACAGTATATCTAGAGGATGTGGTTACTGTAAGTGACACCTGGCAGTCTCCTCTCGAACGCTTGAGTCTGCTTCTTGCATGTCTTGCACAGGCACGGCTCATGGTCAATCTACCGAAGTGTGAGTTCGCTGGTGCGACCGAGACCTACCTGTGCAAGGATCTAGTGTTAGGCCTTGCTCGTAGGCCAGCACCTGATCTCTTTTTGTCTTTTGTTTTGTCACGTTTGTGCTGCCACGAAAAATGATTCATTTTTGAACTCATGAAATGGAAAATAAATCTAAATGATTTGGAACTCGTGATTGTTGTCCTCCTCTGCTTTTTTGCATATGTGAAGCTCGTTGGGCGTCACACCTGTCAAAGTTTAATGTTCAAATTTCCAACGCTCCATCTAGTCTTGCAGGCACCCATACACAGTGCAATCTTGAAGGGAAATGCCTTGAAAATGCAAATTATGTTTTCAGCCAACATTGCTCAAAAAGGAGTGCAGGAATGCCAGATTCATAGTGTTTCTCACTGCGTGATAAAAATAAACATGTAACCTGATTAACTGGAGTAAAGCCATTACTTGCAACTTGGGTGCAACAACTTTAAAACTGAAATTCAAGGGACGTACAGGGGGAAGGAAATGTATGAGATGGACTTGCTTACCCACAGATTACAGAAATGTTTTTAGTACTGGCTTTTAAATTTCTTGAGCAGATCGGCAATGGATAAATTCAAAATTTGGTTAAACAAACAAAATAACCTCAGTTTGCAACACTTGGACTGCTGAAAAGTCTTGGTGTTTCAGACAGGAATCGGGTACGGGATACGAAGGACAAGTAAAACGGCCAGGATCATTTTTGCATAATGTTAGCGCCAGGCTAATGAATGCTCAGACTATGTGACGGTGGTCCTCCAGAAGCCAAAGAGCTCATTTGAGCTGACACAGGAACGATGTTGTCGTGGAGGCGAGGCGTAGCGGCAAGAGTCGCGTGCCCTCTCACTTCAGGCTAGTCCTTTCCTGGGTGACTGGGTGAAAATGAGCCTGTACTTCAAGCTAATTACATTTTTTCTAATTACTTCTGCCTCTTTTGGAGGAGAGAGCAACAGGCTGAAAATAAGAACATTTTTCAGGGGAAAGTTTGCTGATTAGCACATGTAAGAGAGGATTGATTCTGGTGTTGGGAGGGGAGCATGATTCATTGTCAATAGGGAATAGTAAAAAGTTCTTTGTCCTGTGTTTATGTCAAGATGTCTGTGTATTTCTATGCATAAACAGTGTGTGTGTGTGTATGTATGTGTGTGTGCAAGGACTTGTGTGCGTGCATTTGTGTGTGTTTATGAGTGTGTTTTTTTTCTCAAAGAAGTACAAAATGTCCTTGATCTGATGTTTGCATTAATCTGACCTGATCACCACTTATAATGTGTCAGTTTTCATTTACTGCCCAAACAAGCAGATGGAAGTACCTCTCCCGACCTGTTCTACTTCTATGAATCTCACAAAAGCACACACATACGCAAGCATATTTTTGGTCACCCGCACATAACCCCCACCCTAACACACACACACACACACACACACACACACACGCACACGCACGGACACACGCGCACGCACGGGCCACGAGGGTGCAACATAGTAGCATTCGAAACATTGAGAACACCCAACCCCCGGTGCAGCCTCACACACAGCATCTGAGATAAATAGCTCCCAAGCACCAGGGACAGTCACACACCCAGTATCTGGGGTAGATACACACTGAGCACCAGGGATAGTCACACACCCAGTATCTGGGGTAGATACACACTGAGCACCAGGGACAGTCACACACCCAGTATCTGGGGTAGATACACACTGAGCACCAGGGACAGTCACACACCCAGTATCTGGGGTAGATACACACTGAGCACCAGGGACAGTCACACACCCAGTATCTGGGGTAGATACACACTGAGCACCAGGGATAGTCACACACCCAGTATCTGGGGTCGATACACACCCAGCCCCAGCGGCAGATATACACCCAGCCCCAGGAAGTACATGTACGAACAAGAACAGAAGGCAGCAGGGTCATGTATTTGTGTCATGTGAGTTATGTGAGATATTTTTGTCGTGCTGCTCTAATGAACGTGATTTTTGTTCAAAAATAAATTAATTACAATTTTAATACGAAGACCAAAAGCCAATTTTACCAGTATTCATTATCAAGCACAGGGAAATGTCAAACACAAAACTAATTTTTTATTCATATTGTTTTAGAATTAAACTAGAAACAATAATTTCTCTGTATTTTACGTGAGCTTGAATCTCCATTTTGGTTTAAAATCCTAATGATACGGAGGGATATTTTGACAGAATCATTGGGTTTAAAATATGAACACCACACAAGAGTTAACAAGGTTTGACAGCAGAAATGAATTTTTTCATACTGTGGGACAATATCACATGCTGTGCATATTCTGTATCTGCTAGTTGCCGTTCTCTACTGAAGCTACTTCGCACTTATATTGAAAGAAATAATATTCAGACCTTGGACGCCATGTTTTTGTGACCACAGCATGACATTAAATGGAAAATATTTTATTCTTTAGCATTTCATACACATTTCCCTGCAATTCAGCAGGACATATTTGGGATTGTGGCAAACCTTGGGATCTGTACTAGAAATAAAATAGCTCTAAAGCTCCGCAGGTTTCAATTCAGCTGCTTCATCTAACATTTGGGTTTTTGGGGTTACTGTTAATGTCATGTAAATATGTTTAATTTTCCTGATAAAATGGGTCTTCACCTGTGAGATGAACATGAGGAGTATTTAAGCCTCCATAAATACATAATGCAGTGTTTTCTGGCAGGATATCATGCAGATATGTTTCAATATATATCATTCAAATCACCGGAGGCAACACTGCGTTGTACAGCCCTAAGTCTGCTCGACCCAATGTCAGACATTCATTTACAGTCCTTTACACATACAGTATCATCAATACAATGCAGATGCAGAATATGAACTATGGTTGCTCTTAATCTCATAACAAAAAAAAACTCTGACATCTTCATTAATTTTATTGCGAAGGATTTTACTCGGCAGCCTTGCAATTGATTGTCTCTTACTCACATCACGGATCATGCTCACAGCTTTTTGTTTATATTTTCGGTCAAAGATTGTAATACAACACTACTGTCTTAACAAGGCATTGGTTTGGATTCAGTCAACATCAGCTGTTTGACTTGGAATTCAACTCAGGCATCCCCATCTCTCAACAACCCTAGTTTGATCTCTCTACCAGTAGTGAAGATAGATACGCATAAATTAATTTCAACGAATATATTGCTTATTATTAGCCACTGGCGATCTACCTTAACGGCAGATAATGTGTCAATGTTAGCCCAGCTAATGGTTATTATTGGTACAATTCAAATTAATGTTCGCTCATGTGAGCCATTAGGTTAGCCTAAAGCTACCTAGATTACCGAACTGAATTTAACCAGATCAATCACTGTCACATGGCATAAATGAGATAATCCAGTAAAATGGGCCTCGCTGAAGCGGGCAATAACCCTCAGCCCCGAAGCTCACTGCTGCAAGGTCAAAGGTCAAACTGGGACGAAACCTCAAAAAGGCACACCTACCCCCCATGAGAAGTCCACATATGCAATATGAACGTCCTAACCCAGGTGGTTACAGAGAAATAGCCCAGACAAAATTGCAGCCGCCCGCCCGCCAAAAGGACGACAATACCCCTCGTGCCCTTGTCGGGCTGAGGGGTAAAAACTGCTGTGTAACGCTGTCTATAATATTAGACCAGACTAACTAGACAACAAAACCAGGTACTGACTGGTCTAATCATGAAGGCAAATTTATGCCAGTGTAGCAGGCCGAAGGAGGGCCCGGGCGGGGACTTGAACCTCCTGACTCCCAGGTAAGAGTCATGCGCGCTGACCACATCGTCAAAGAGCCAGGCTCGTTGGCAAGGTAGCCAGGGCATGTACTTATTAGGAGACACTTCCAGTGACCGGACCCTTCAACTGTCACATCAGCACTAAAAAAGGATAATGTTCTGCTGACACTCAATTACTGTTGATGGACAAATTTAATTCTGCCAGGTTATCAATTGAGGATGTAACGTTAGAGCTACTTAAATAGATAATGTGATTTACACTTGACAGAATGGCAGGCCGTTTTACATACATCTCCACAACTCACTTCACTTCTCATGTGAACGCTGATTTAGCGACCTTTTTAAGTTTACATTGCGTTCTCTTCAGCGAACCCACTTTCGCTTCGTAGGAAAATTAGCCTTGCTTCATGGCAGCTACTGAGTGAAGACAGCGCAAGTGAAAACTCAATACAAGACATCCGTTGGGAGTTACATATGCGTTATGCGCGAGTGAATCTCACACTCACTGTTTCTAAAATAAAGACAACGGTTGAGAAGATGCGAACTTACGGCTACTTTATTTTTTAATGAAGCTTTTAAATCCCCCTACACGGAATAATGATAATACGTGCAGGATTGACGTCTTGTCTTCTTCAGTCTCAATGACATTGGAATTTCGTTGTACCACTGCCCCACTAAGGCGAGATGTAGAAAAATATGTGTGGATTTCGTATGGTACGGACTCATTGGTCGTACTGTCAAATGCTGATATTGTCCATTGAAAATGTTAAAGGCACATACAACTGCTGCCTACTTTAGTTAAATCTGCGGTCCTAGAGGCATTTTTCGTACAGTCAGGTCGATCTGAGGAGGAAACATAAAATACCGCCTCTTCCATGTCTGTGAAAAGATATCTTCTCAATTAATTATATCTTTGGCTGCAACGTGTTCAATATGAGTCATTTTCTGAGAGATTATAGTTGGGCATACCAATATGGCGGCACGGTTACTTCAAAATTATGATGTCATCAGCTATCCAGTTCTTATATATAGATCAGTGGTCCCCACTAATCCGGTCAGAAGGACAGATGGGTAAAAGGATGGAGGGAGATACAAACAAGATCGGTTACCATATCCCCTGCTCTGCTCCACGTCATGGCAGGGAATAATACAGAGGGTTACTCATGTTTATTTTGGGACCAGTAACTGATATGTTGATCTACTCCTGACGCAAATTGTGTTTAGTCACACATGAGCACAAAAAACGTATCAGCAAGCAAGTGCTTTGAATAGTACACTGGCATTATTTCAATGAAGCGTTTTTCCAAAGCGACTCACAGCTGTAAGACCAAGCAGGAGGAATGGTGGGCTAATCTGATCAGAGATGTAGTTTTGCAGGGAACACAAAAACAGGAAACAAACATATGGATAGCGCATCATAGTCCAAGGTAAAAAACACAGTCATTTTAGTGTTACGGTTCACTATAATTAATGCATTCACGTGAATACAATGTGAAGATTAAAATTACCCGCAATGCATTCGTCTGTGGGCTGTCTTGAAAGAAATTCCAGATTTTGTCGCTATTTGTTTCCCAGGCTCCAGCAAGTTCTTTCAGCATGGCTATGGCATGGAAGGTATTGTTTGCCTGTACAAAGAAACGCATGAAATACACATTCGTAAAAGCAGTTGGCTATGACAGCTTGCAAGGACAAATTCATGAGATGGAGAACAACAATGTAAAAAGGATAAGAGACTGTTACTCAGCCCTACATTTATAATTAGTACACTCACTCTGTTAGTTAAGACAAAACTGTACAGAACCTCTTTCTGATTTCTTGCTGATTTGCATTTGGAATGTGACAGCATAATATTAACACATCGGTATCACATATGTGCAAAATAATTCACTAAACATTAACATATTTGTCATTTTGGTTCTGTACTCTAGCACTTTGAATATTAAAAGATACAAGTACAATGACAATGACTGAAACAGGATGGTGTTTTTATCCATATATTAAACAAACCAATTTGAAATGACGGCACATTTTGACCACAGTCTGCCTAGTTTCAGTCACATTTAAAATTTTTGGAAGTTTAACATAATTTAGAATAAAGTTATAGTGTTTAAAATTTGTTGCAAATCCGTTGTATGAAATGACTGTATGAAGTCAGTGAGGCATAGACGTCAGTGAATGCCGAATGATGCTCTGCCAGGCCTGTGCTGGAGCCAACTTCAGCATTCTGTCTGTTTTCTGGACTTCAGTCTCTTCTTTAGCATTTAAAATGCATGTTCAAATGGATTCAGATATGGTGAATGACTCAGCCAACAGAACCAAAAAATAACAAATGTGTTACTGCTCAGTGAATTACAGTCCTCAGTGAGTAAATGAAAACACATTCTTCAAATTAAAAACATTCTTAAATGATTAACAGGCGAGTCTGTCTTAGAACTATAATAAATACCCACCAAGAAGACAAATATGGCGGCAAACGGTCGGTGAAATAGTGCCTGTTATTGCCAGTATTATGAAGTACTTTTGTAGAACACAATTTAAAATTTCAGCACAAGACATCATGGCTAAGCTGACAAGCAATGCAAAGCTATTGCCAAGTAAAAATCATAACAGCGAAATTAAGCAAAAAGCTTTAGGATTTGTATCCCATGTTTGCCAGCTTTATGCTTTGGGCCTGCGTAGAGATACAGACATAGAAGCATCATAAGAGAAACTAAATTCCATAATTCGAACATCCGCTAGGAAGGCTGAACAGCCAAACTACTAAGTATACAAAATGTTTAACATGGGTCCTGAAACCTTTAGACAAAAACTCGTCATGGGCCACACATAAGTATTTAAACAGTGGCACAAATTTTGCAATTTTCTTTTACATCCAAGCACACTATATCTTAAAACAACTAATGTGAAGCATAAAGACAGCACCAAGACTATGAACATGCGGTGATTACGATACATGAAGCAAATACTTGGAACTACTTTGAGTAACCTGCAGGGTAGATTAATACAGAGCACACCTCAGACGTTGCGAGTAGTTGCAGTAAACATACGCTTTTGAAATCACTCCGCCCAGCAGGTATGTCTGGAATGTAGTTCTGGTTATGCATTTGCCTTGAAAATAACTCTGTCTTGTAATTATATATTATAATTTTATAACATGGTGAATGTGCAGGTCACAAATTGTCCATGAGAGCATTTTGGAGCTGCTGGATTACGTGTTTGATGAGTTCTGAAGGAGGGAGGGACCTGTACCGTTCACTTTCATAATGTTCGCTGAGCAGCTCGCGTCGTTCCCTCCCCCCAAATCTCAAAACAACAGGCACGGATAACTAAAGGTAATGGTCCTACTCTTTGACTATTGGGATCATCCAAATGGGCCAATTTGCCAAAATGTTGAAATATCCCTTTAATTACGGCGGACCCTGACTCATTAATTTTTAGGGGAAAATAAAATAAATATTTTGTGAATTTTATGCTCAGGCTCTCTGCTGTTGCTCTCATTAATACTGAGAATTTCTCATACTTGATGATTGCACATGATTAAGCCAAGGACAAAATAAGATATTGGTGTATGACTGGCTGGGGCTAATATTAAGGAGAAAAAATACTGAGAATTCACATCTAAATGCTTTTTTTTCTCCCAAAGAAGTGACCACTGGTTTGGCCTACACACCATTTTAAAGGTTCAAAAGCATTGACCCCCCCGACAATGAGAAAATGGTTAATGGCAGTTCTTCACCTCTTTCACCAAGCGTCTGGTGGCCACTGTGTCAGGAGTAAAGAGAATCTTCCCCTGTAGCAGAGGTCTAAATGTGCTCCACACATAGCGTAGTCCTGGTGTATTTTCCAGAGTGTCGATAAGTGCTGCACAAAAGACACCTGAAGGGAAGGGAAATTAAATGACAGATATTTAGAGTCCATCAAGCTGGGCACCAAATTACAGTCAAACCCCTGGTTAGAAAATCACCTGTGACGGCAGTTGTGAGGCGACACGGATTGGTCTGTCAGGTCTGGGCAGGCATCCCAACATGAAATACTACATTCCCAGCTACCTATTGGTAGCATTTAGCAATGTTATATGCCAGCATTGTAACTTGTGAAAAGTCTACACTCTAGCATTTCAGTAAATCTGTGGTCGTATAAGCCGACTGCATTTAAAAATGTAGCATTCATGGCTAACTCTTTGGTCATTGTGAACTCTAAGTTATGCTAAATAATAAGTCTTGCCAAATACTAAATCATGCAAAACAATAAATCTTGCAAAATCCTAAAAAAAAAAAAAAAAACTGGTCGGTAACGGATTTACAAATTTGTAAATCCGTTACCAACCAGTTTTTTAAATATTTTCACCCAAAATAAATCCAATAAAAAAAATTTGTTATTTTGTTATTTTAATTATTAGGGAAAACCTACACAAACCCATTTAAACTGCTACTCTACCCTACTTAATTTTGGAGCTATGATACAAAATACACCAATTTAGTGACTCCGTTATTGTGTGACCTGCCCCTGGAGTCCCTGAGCCTTAGAAATGCCATTGTAATTACCCCCTTCTAAACAGACAGATGTCAACAACTTTGCGTCTCTTTGTTCTTGAATTTCTTTACGTTGTGGAATCAAGTGCTGCTTTTTACCTACTTGACATTTCCAGACAGGTTCTGTATAATCGATGTTCACATTCAACAAGGCTTTCAGTAATCATGACTGGGCCTGTCTCGTGAAATTGAACCCAATTACCAATTAAATTTGTTTGTTTCTTTAATTGGTTGATTTTGTATCTAAGAGGGCATTTACTTTTTTCACATAGGACCAGGTAGGGGAGGATATCTTTGTTCCTTTGATAAATTAAATTTTTATTTGTGTTAACTCAGGAAATCATCATTACCTCTGTCAAGGAGGTTATGTTTTCATTTGTGCTTGATTGTGCAGATTTTCATAACATTTCTGAATTATATAGAATCTACACTAATGTGGACTTGATTACAGTTGTTTGTTGATCTTGATAATATTCTCATGGATCCCGAACCAATAATACTGACATACGGTGTGGTGGAAGTATGCGCTCTACCCAGTGCCCTTCCAGTCTGATACTAAAATTAGTTTGATGGTCTGAAGCAAAAGTGTGACAAATATGAACAAACAGAAGAAATAGGGAAGGGGGCAAATAGTTTTTCACAGCGCTGCACTCTTGTATGCATTAAAACTAGAGGTGTTTCAAATGGCTGTATCCTCAAAAGGTTAGGGCTGTCAAAACTCAAATTATGCAGTGTGCCCTGAGGGTATGACAGCAAAGCCCGTGCGGATACATGCTTTAATATACGATTTTAAAAAAATAGGAACATAAGACACAGGCCTATAGGAGAGAGTGGTTTTCACAAAATACGAAATGACAGCCTTTACAATGATCAGCACTATTGTTGTCATCCAGTAATTCAATTTATTGATGCAGAGCTGAATCATCCACAAGAGGTGTGTACAAGGAGAGAGACCAGGAAGAGAAAAATAAACAGTGTGTTTAACCACCAAGGCACCCCATCCCCTAACCGCTTTTGCATTTAATCCATTTCAGGGCTATCGGACGCATTTTCAAGAAGCACGAAGGTTTTATGATTGTAAAACTCTGAAAGCAGAAGTGGGCCAGTCAGCCCACCAAGCTTGCCTGATTAACATCTCATCTTGAGTATTAAAAACATAAAATGATTATTAAAAGGAATTATGTAAAGAAAAGATAACAGCAGCGCTCAAACATAAAAATAGAAAATGATCAGAGGAATTACATGATTATCTAAGAAATCATCCAATAATGTACAATCTTGCTTCCAGAAAAGTAAGTGTGCTGCGTAAAATGTAAATAAAAACAGAATGCAATGATTTTCAGATGATTTAAACTCGAAGATAACATTTCAAAAGTTGAAACTGGAAAATATTATTGTTTTTTTTTTTTAATTTGATGTAGCAACACTCTTTCAAAAGAGTAAGGACACGGGCAACGAAAGACAGGAAAAGTTGTATATTGCTAAAAAAAATACATTTCATAAAACATCTCACGGGTAATTAGATTAATTGGCAACAATTAATTGACAGGCTGGAGTATTAAAAGGCCATCCCACAGAGGCTGAGTCTTTCCAGGGGCTTCACGACTCCGCAAAAGACTGCACGGGAAAATAGCTCAGTAATTTAATAATACAATTTTTCAGCATTAAATTGTAAAGAATATGGCAATTTAATCATCTACGGTACATAATATATATCTAAAAAATGGGAGTAACCAGATAAAAATTTCTGTTCACAAGCCACAAGGCCAAAAACCAACATTGATTGGCCGTGATCTCCAGGTCCTCAGGCAGCACTGCATTAACAGAGAGGATTCTGCAGTGATATCGGAGCATTGGCTCAGGGAAACTTCAGAAACCACTGTCAGAGAGCACAGTTCTTCGCTGCATTCACAAATCCCAAAATTTAAATGTCAGAATCCGTGATGGTATGGGGGTGCATTAGTGCATATGGAATATGAAACCTCCACATCTATGAAGACACCATTAAAGCTGAAAGATATGAGCAGGTTTTGAAGCAATAGATGCTGCCATCCAGACAACGCCTTTTCCAGGAAAGGCCTTGCTTATTACAACAAGACAATGCCAAACCACATTTTGCTTGTCTTACAACGACACGGCTTTGTAGTGAAAGAGTCCAGGTGCTAAACTGGCCTGCCTACTGTCAAGACCAGTCACTTTGTGAAAACATTTGGTGAATTATGAAACAAAAAATATGACGAAGGTCACAAAGTGTTGTGCAGCTGAAAATTAACATCAAGCAGGGAAGGGAAAACATTTGCTCTCAATACTACAATACTCGCTCTGCTTAGTTCCCGTATACTCTCAGACTGTTTTTAAAACTAGAGATGATGCAATTCAGAGGTAAGCATGCCTTTGTCCCAACTTTTTGAAACGTCTTGCAGCATCAAATTTAAAACACAAATATATTTTTTCAAAAAATAATAATATTTCTTAGTTTCAACATTTAATACATTGTCTTTGTACCATTTTCAATTAAATATAGGCCTTAATGATTTGGAAATCATTGCATTGTTGTTATTTATATGTTACACAGCATCCCAGCTTTTCTGCATATGGGGTTTGAGCAGTGCAAAAATAGGTTAACTTTTAAGACTACAAGACATAATTAAAGGAAATACATTTTATTTATATTGGACTGAATTCACTGTGGCAGGAGTCATGTTGATTGACAGAATGAAATCTTTTACAACTGTTCTAGCAACCCACCTCAAACACAACTGCAAATGAACCTAGAACATTATATTCTCATATTGTTGTAAAATATTTTGCTATTTTATATTACAGAAATCGTGTCAGTCCACGTTCTTATTCTTTTGGTGTATCTCTTCAGGAAACCTCTGCACTTGCACTTTTCAAAGCCCCTTTATCATTTTTATGAGTAGAATTCATTCAGATCTTTTTCTGTCTTGCTAACAACTGCTAACCGGAGAATTGCCTCAATGTGTGTCATTATCAACAAAACTGCACGTAGAGGTAATGTAACCGAAAATATTTTGAAGATTGCTTGTGTGTTAGCGTCTGCAACTAAGCGTGTGAGTGTGTGTCAGACAAAGAGAGAGAGAGAGAGAGAGTGAGTGTGTGCGTATATGTGGAGTGTGGATGTGTATTCGTGTGTGTATGTGTGTATCTGCATACTTGTGTATATGTGCGTGTGTATGCTTGTGTCTGCCCCATGCCTGTATATATGGGTGTGTATCAGTGTGTGTGAGTATATATATATATATATATATATATATATATGTGTGTGTGTGTGTGTGTGTGTGTGTGTGTGTGTGTTTCTGCGTGCACGTATGTATGCGCGTCTAAGTATGTGTGCATGCATGCGAGTAGTTCAGTATATTTTCAAACTGAAAACAGTCAGTTGAGCAAAGAACTTGATGCAACCTTGTGTAAGTATCTTCAGTGTTCCTGCAGCCTTAATTCCAGTTTAGATCTGGATGTCATCTTGTTACCAGTGGGAACATGACCTGGACTTTTCAGATAGGTTTCTTCAGCTAGAAACTAGTGCAACTAGGGATTAACTCTGTGGCCAACTCAATAGACCATTCAGAAAAAGCACAGCCAAAATACCGCGCCAAAGAAGGACAGCATATTGTAAGATCCAGCCCAGCAAGTGATTAGGCAGTTGCATCATGCAGTCTGACAGCTGTGGAATCATTTTTGTATTGATTCATTTAATTATTATTCGATCCATTTAAGTATTATTAATTGTTTATCCTTGCTTGCTCTTATTTAGCTTCTCTTCGGCCTCAGTGTGGACTCTTGCATGTTTCTGGGCCTGCATAACTGTAGTTACCATAAATCTGACCAATGCGTCATGGCATATAGCTTATCTGGAGCCATGCGGACCTGATGGGCCCATAACGAGGGCAAGATGCTCTTTCTCTCTCTCTTAGTTTGTGTGTTTACAGAAGACGGAGTGCTAGGGAGAGCCTCTGAATGTGAACAAGACGACTTGCAGATATGATAGGGAGGAATCACCTGTCTTCTCTACGAGATGTGAACGCATAACTCAGGGGCAGCTTGACGTGGGTTGCGTGCGACTGCAAGAGTCTTCCAGATTACATCATGATGTGTAAATCAGCACGGGGGGAGAGGAACATCACAATGTTTTCCTACATAAGCCGCAGAATCTGAAACTGTCTTTATCCTTGTTTGACTGGACT
Organism: Gymnothorax reevesii; assembly: GCA_029721435.1. Lineage (NCBI taxonomy): Eukaryota > Metazoa > Chordata > Actinopteri > Anguilliformes > Muraenidae > Gymnothorax > Gymnothorax reevesii. The sequence goes on along the minus strand of CM056579.1, from coordinate 95,262,876 downwards.
TGTTGTGTGCAAGGATCCTTCTCTGCAGATGAAGTAAACTGACCTTGATTTGATTTGGATATTGCACTCTCTGCCTCATTTCTTTTGGAGTCATCTGAGTTCTATTCTGAGGTTAATACCAGGGGTATTATACAAAAAAATTCTACAACATTGGGGACTCGTCCAGGATTCCAATATCTCACCTGCACTCCCCAGAGAATCGGCGCCGACTGGTTTGGACACGCCGAATCCTTGGGTTAACAATGGTCCGTATGCCCAACAATTGAAATTTTGAAATTAGTGAAACGAATGTAATTTTTGTTGACTTGGCAAACGGGGGCATTCCAACCTGTTAAAGATCACACCCTGCATTTTGAGACGGAGTTACGTGAACACAAGGTGGAAACGCCATTATACTACAGTGGGGACACGCACAATGTGGGGCATGGCCACAGCAAAGGCCGAGGGAACGAGCGTGGTCGCGGGGGACGCAGGGGGGAGAACGGGACACCTGGCGATAGTAGAGCTTGTAATGCGTGCGGAAAAGAAGGTCGTTTCGCTTGGAGTTGCCAAAACAAAGCTTGTTGTGTTTGTGGGAAGCCGGGTCATCCTGCCCGAAGTTGCCGAGAGCGGGCCAAACCACAAAACCAAGGGAACGATTCGGAATGACTAACCGCCCTAGTCGTCTGAGTTCTATTCTGAGGTTAATACCAGGGGTATTATACCAAAAAATTCATACAACAGCTGCCCTCATTATTTTAGCGTAAGCGCAGACAGTGTTTTCCTGAGAATCACAAATCATGGGCCATTGTTATCAGGCCTGTCCCCCGACACCACCTCAGACCAGTGGCAACACACTTTAGCATTTGTTCCTCATGCATAATGCAAACTAATGTAAATAATTTGTCACTTTTCTCATGCTTAGCGTTCATTACACCCTTACAGTGTCACGGACAAATCTTTTTTTTTTCTTCTTTTGTTAATACATCATCAGATGATGAGAGATTTTACACATGTCCAGACATCAAAGTAAGAACAGAAAATTTTGATAGAGGTATTTGCTTGATATCACTGTCAGTAAAGTATCCCGAGAGATATTGGTTGACCACAACCTTTTCCGGGATATTGTTTTATATCCGCTTTTGTTGTAATTCTGATTCTGCCTTGCCATGTTCCTGATCTGATTGCCATGTGTATATTTAGATTTTTGCTATATCTGACTATTCTTTGAAATGTGTATTGTGATTTGGTTACTCAGATTTATTCATGCATTGTGTTAGTTTTGTTTTTTCATGTTTTACTTTTTGCCATAGTTTTACTCCGGTCCATATTTTTGTTTATACCATACTTTGCACTTTGTCGCCCCCCTGTCTGGTCTTTGGTCTTGTCATTGCTTACAGCCCCAGTACTGCGTGCCACTCCGACGGGTGATTTAATGGTTTCTGGATTTCAACCTTCCTTCCAATCTCGTTTGCTTCCTTCAACTTGCTTTTTTTTTGTTTTTGTTAAATTACTAATCAAGACTAACATTGTATATAATACAAACTTACTAACTAGGGATTGTATAGTTGCACTTACTAATTGATTAACAAGCTCTCAGCATTCGCCCTGTTCTAGTCTCCGCCTCTTGTCTTTCCCTAATCTTCTCTACTGCGTTTCTGTGGGTTCTCCACACTTGCTCACGCTATCCTTTCTCTTAATATCTAAGCACATTAGCACTCCTGGACTGGAGCTGTGTATTTGTCTATAGGATTGTCCCGTGATCCCTGTCTGCGTTTTGGTTTCTGCCAATTTCATGTGAACAGGTTCTCCCTAATGTGTTGCTCCCTTGTAATCAGTCTGACTGCCTGAGTTCTGTTATCATGTGATCTCCCAGAAGTGTATATTAGGTGTCTCTTCACAGCACTTCCTCGTCTGATCGTTCTCTCTTGTGCCACGTTCATTTTTGCCTAGTTCTCATTGTAATTATCTTTCTGACTGGACCATCCTTGATTATCGATTTTTGCCAACTCCCTGTACTTTGCAGCCATCTTGTTACCAAACCCTTTTTTGTACGACTCTGATTTTTGTGATTGGTGCCCTGGTTACGATTTTGGATTTCGCCCTTTGGTTTCTGACTTTGTACCGTTGCCTGCTGTTTTGGGGGTTTCCCCACTTCAGAAGTAAAGCCTCCTTTTTGTATTTTACTGGTTCTCGCTTGAGGTTCCTTTTTCGTAATCCTTACAGCTTTACCTTCTCTAGGCTTTGTGAAGAACCTATATTTTCCCTTGTACTGCAACAAAGTCATCTATAATTGCCAATGAAAGAAAAGGTGGCCTTTGTCCATTATTATTATCATTATAATCACTATTTCCTCTGCAAAACGGAGTTAGCAGGAGGTTATGTGATCAGTGTTGTTTATTTGTTTGTCTGTTTGTTTGTGAACAAGATAACTCAAAAAGTAATGAATGGATACCTCTGAAATTTTGCAGGTGGGTCGCTATAACATCAGGGATGGATCCTATCGATTTTCACCGCGATCTGTCAAACAATATGGCCGCCACAGCAGCCATCTTGAAATCCTATGATACGCAATAACTGAACTTTGCTCCTACTCACCAAGATTTGGACTGTGCTGCCTTGGCGGAGGTTTGCACTCAAGAGTGCCTCTAGTTATTATCATTATTATTAAGAGTTGTGTTTTTGGATAGGTTTTTCTAAATTAGTGTTCTAGAACTCCATTTATTTCACTTCCTGGAAGAATTGATGACATCAGCATTGAGAATGTTAAGTTATGAACATTCTAATCACATACTTGTGATCTTTCCCTTGTCATGCTTAAATGTACGCATGCAGGATAAATGCTGAACCTACATGCACGTTCTTTGTACCATTTTTGAACAATTTTTTAAAAAGTAAAACCATGGGAGGCATCATTCAGAACTTTTTAGTATGTCTGGGACATGCTAAAAAGTGATTTTTGTTGTTTGTGTAGGTTTTCTTGGTTCTGAATTATTTAGGCTATTCCCATGTCAGCTAGCTGAGAAAATTGTTTTGGCCGTATGAGAGAGTCATGCATTATATATTGCAGCTTAATTGGAACTGAAGAAAGCAAACAAGTGCTTTGCCTTTTGTGGTGAAAGTAACTGAGGAAGTTAAGAATTGAAATGATTTTTCACCATCAGCATTTGGGGATCATTTTACTTACATCCTACAGGATGTGACTCTAGGACAGATAGGCAAGGCTTTTGGGCCCCATATTAAGGTAAGACAAAGGGCTCCACTAGCACCGGCTGACCTGCTCCATTCAGAAAGAGGCTACTTATTCATCCTTTCCATCCATCAATTCCATTCAATTAAATCCTTGAGTTTCCAAAGGGCCCAACTCCAAGGAAAACTGTTTTCCAGCAAAAGATGTTTTTTTTACCTGTATATTATAACCCATATATTTCTGCTTTATTTCCTTTCAAGAGGGTGTCATTTGGACACTTTTGGCTGAAATTACAAGAGAATTACCATCTTTATTATATGATATGCAGACCTCTCAGGCATCGGAGTTGGGCCCTCTGGAAACTCAATAATTCATATGTCTCAACAGAATATTTGGAAATATTGTGGGACATAAAGCCCGTTTCCACCGCAGGAACTTCGGGGTGATTTTACGGTGCTGGGGCCATTGTTGCGTGTCTCCACCGCCAGAATCACCCGCGAAAGACAGAGTACTGAAACTTTTACAGGGGCTAAAAAAGTCCCTGCCTTGGAGTAGGTACTCTGAACGGCCCAGATAAACTCCTGGGTGGGGCTTGGGGTTTACTTGGCGCTGATTGAATTTACTCAAGGCGGGATGTAATGTCTACAGAAAGCGACAAAATAGCCGGCATTTTTAAAACTCAGCAGACGACGAAGGGAAGCATTTTCAAAAAGAGTTCTCCTACTTCGCCCTCTCGATGGAGACACGGCAGTAGAGAGGGCCGAGTGAGAGGACGTCCCTGTTGAAGTTCCTGCCCCCCAAATACTACCAGGAACTTCTTCGGTGGAAACGGGCCTGTACTGTTTGTGTCCCATTAGAACTGAAAGGGTTTAGCAAGAACATGGAGCATCAAAGAAGATGACAGTCGCTACAGTAATCCCAGGGTAAGAAAATGTATGCAGTAAGGTGAGCTATTGTAGGGCAGTCTCATTTACAGAGAGAGAGAGAGAGAGAGAGAACTACACAGACAGACTGCAAAATCTAAATGTCACGATTCAGGAGAGAGGCCACGGCTGTGCTGGCATTTGGGTTGGAGAAAGACGGGAGCCATTTCAAAGAAAAGCAGAATTTAAAAAGTACTCACAATTACTGGAGTTGTGGGGCTGACATATTTTTGACTTAACGGTTTCATTTCGACTGGAGCAGTGACATTTGCAGTTTTCACAACTCTTGCTTACTCGTCAGATATACGGCAGACTATATAACATAATTTTGGCCCTAAGATCTTATTTATTATTTTTTCAAAAGATGAACAGTCTATTCAAATTCAAATATTATACATTGGCAATTAATATCCAATCAAATCCTTACTTCCAAAAAACGGACATCATAAAAGCACCCAACAGCTTCAACCAACACTGGGTCAAAAATCCAGCAAATGAATTTAACTCCAATGTGCGGCATTCTCAAGAAATGTCCGAACCTTTGCCCGACTCCGTTCTCAAATCATAAGACAAAAAGCTCATTAATTTCAAATGCCCTTTAACTCAGAGCCATCCCTGACAGCTGTTAATATGCATTATTAATCGGGGGAGCAACAACAGAATCCATCTATAGCAGAGCACTTAGGCGAAGGGAAAAATCAGCCGTGCATGTCCCTGAGGACTCCATATGTTTCTGTGCATTATCCTCCGTGTTCATTAATCATCGGCGGTGTTCGGTGAACCTTCCTCTCCTCCTGCAGGTGTGGTTTTAAACATCGGTCTCTCCTCATGAAACTGCGCTCTGGAGTGCAGCCGGCTAAGATCTCCTGACAAGCTAATGAACGTTCATTAGCTGCAGCCTTACCCGGGATTATTAAGAATCCGACAGTGCTGGAAACCATCAAAGCCCATTCCACTGAGTATTCCAAGGAAAAAAATATTTTAAAAATCATAGCTCTCTTACTGTGTTTCAATTCTCTTTCTTCCTCACACACACACGCGCGCACACACACACACACAACATACACAGACCTACATGTGAATCTCTAATTATCCCTTGGCCTTGCTCTCTCCGGCACAGACACTCATCTCGGTCAGACAATGTCTCTTGATGTCTCCTTCTTTTACAAGAACACACCACACTCACACCACACACACACACACACACACACACACACACACACACAGTCACACATTCACCTACATGTTCACTCACACTCACAAACACACGCTTGCACTCACAAACGCACACTGACGCAAATTCACCAACATGCTTGCACACACTCAAAAACACGCGCTTGCACACGCACACACACACACACACACAAACACGAGCATACATAAGGTTTTCTCCAGAATTTTTTGAAACTGTGGCAGAGGGCTTCAGCGTCGGGTCAAAACTCAACATTATCAGGTGTGGCCAGTTTGCATTAATCAGCATGTAGGCCATGTAATAATTGAAGTCTATGTGCACTGAGGTTTATCAGTTTCACATGCGTCACGGTGGATTTCACATATAATATGAAAACCGATTATAACTCCGGACGTGGAATTAAATAATCATGAAGATACAGTTAGGTACAGCAGGATGTGCTCACAGCAAACCAGAAGTTAACATCATAGTTTATCGTTTTGCAAAGTGAACAAAATATTTTTTCTCTAATCGTTGCGCACATTGCATTAAGAAAGAAGCATGTTTTACAGCCGATGGCTAATTTTTATTCATTTGAAAACATGTTCATTAAGCAAAATGATTGACAACTGAACAAGGAGAACTAGCAACACCCGATTGTCCTTAGGATTTTTGGAGTTTACATAAAGCCATTTTACATGGGCGTGGCAGCTTTTATTTCTCTGTGGCGGTGCGCAACGATCAATTAAATGAAGTGGAAACCCTGATATCTATTTATTTAACCTTTATTTTACCAGGAATAAATCCCATTGAGATACAAGTCTGGTTTCCAAGGGAGTCCTGGCCAAGACAGCTGCATAAAAGTTTCACACAGAAAACAACAACAGACAATGACAAGGTAAAAAATACATTAACCGGTTTTAGCAGTAAAGCATGTACATGCCACTGGATAAATAAGCCTTAATTCTGGTTTTAAAAATATGTAAACTTATGCGATGATCCAGTTTAAGATAATTCTGTAGCCCGGACTAAGAGGAGGGAGCAAAAACAGAGAAAGCTTGATTTCCAAAAAAGAGCGATACATCTCCCATACACACTCTTTCTCAAGGTCACTCACAAACACATGCATGCATCGACATTTAAGCACACCCACACACAATGGGACTCATACTGGCCTGCAATGTATGTAAAAGTACACCGTACTATATTGAGACCAAATTAGCTTTCAAATTCACCTTCAATAAAAGGAGGAAAATTCTTCACTCCAAAGTATCCACAAAAACAGGACTGTAACTCATTCATGAAAAAGTGTAACACACCAGCCCTCTCTCCTTTGCTCGTTTATCAGAGCAAAGCTACTGTGCATCTGCATACATTTACTGCGGAGGTGTCATCGTAAATATATAAATATCATGCATGATTCATTCAGAACACAAAAACTGACGAAAAAGGCTGAGTAGAGGTTTCACCGTCATTTATCCCACACAAAAAATACTGTCCGGCAGCTCCTTTTGGTGAAAAACATTATTGCTGCAGCAGGGTAGTATTTAACCATTCTCCAAGTGTCAGTGTAATGCAGTCATGCACTCAAACATTTGTGAAAACGTGCTTATAAAGGTCATATTTTCAGCATTGTAAGTGTTCTTAACTGAGGAAGTGGTCGAGTTCAGGCACATTTATATTCTGTCCCTTTCCTTAACACAGAAATAAGTGGTAAAGAGTAGATGATCATTTTATAAACTTTTACTGTCAACAAGGAGCGCAATTTTCAGGGATATAACTACTCTTTAGGAGTGATGCTTGTTAAGGACCTTTTGCACGCTCTCAAAGAGAAAGCAATCAGTTGTGCAGGCTAGCATGGCTTTTAATTTAAGTTTTCCCTTAAGAGTGCATGTGAGAAATGTTCTGTGGTGAGTTTTGTTGCCAACTTGTTTGAAAAATCAAAATGGCAGGCTATAAATTGAAATTGTTTACTTTGGGAGATTCACTGTCTTCAACGAGCCAAATCTACTTTAACTTGACTTGAATTTTCCGAAGGAGGGATGACACTCACCATACCTCCCAATATATTATGGTTATATTGGGGTGGCTGGAGTGCCAACTTTAGCTACCCTATGCAGCACAGTTTACTCAAACAGAATTAACAGACATAAGTTATTCAGGTAACGCTTCTATCAGAGGTGACTTACATTCGATTTGAGTAAACCAGGGCCAATACCTCTGGTGTGATGCGGAATTGAGGGTCACACTTTAGATGAAGTTTTGCTTATAAAGGCTTTATACAGAAGGGTTCGTGCTGCTGCTTGTCATTGAGAAAATAATTGATCGGTGATGAGGAGAAAATTATGAGCAGTCACAGTGGCAAATGAATTTGTTTAATGACAAATAAAAATTAAGTGGCAAATAGTGGCTTTGTCTGCCCAGAGCATTCGAGGCTGTAGCCCCAAAGATGTTCTTTAGTTTATATGAAAGCATAAATAAAATAAATCTTCACTTTGGGCAGTTTACTACGTTACTGAAAGTCCGTAAAACAGGACAGTACTTTCATATTGTTTCATCTTCAATGAACAGAGCAAAGAAAGACCAGAGGGGTTTTAGGGAAAATACGTCCAAATGCTGTCTTATTGGTGACAGGTTTCCATGGGGTTGAAAAGCCGAATGATATTGTCAGGCAGTCAGTCTTTAGCCTGGAATCCATCCGTATCAAGCTTTGGTCGCTCCCAACGGTCACTTGCTGATATGTCTAGCCTCAGTCGGTAAGCTAGCATTTGACTTTCAAATTTGCACAAAATCCATGCGAGATCTGTGATTGGCTCACAGTCGCAAGGGTTCCCCGTCCCTTTAGATAGACTTGCAGCGGTTCCTGAATTAATTGATTCCAATGGGGAGAAGTGAACACGAGCACAGTGTTGAGCTGCGATCAGGAACCAGATGCGAGAACTAGGAAATGCAGTAGAGCTTGTTTTATTGGTAAAGGGGGGTGACCCCAGCAGGGCGAAAAACAGTACAAAGTTCACAATCCAAAAGTCGAAATCCAGTTGGGCAAAAATGGTATCAAAAAACCAGGACAGCAATCACAGTAATCGTAGTCGGACAGAAATGGGTCTGGTACACAGGAATAGTACTATCCGAGAGACAAGCCAGAATCCACAGGACGTAATCCGAATCGTTACCAGGGCAGCAAACAGAGATCTCGTAGTCGGGCAGAAAAATGGTCAAAACACTCAGATGCAACAGTAATCCAAAATCACAAAGGCAAAAATCAAAAGTCGGGCAATCCAGTCAGAAAGATAAACACTGAGAAATCAAGGCGAGAAACGTGGCACGAGAAAACTAGGAAGAACGATCTGACAAGAGTGTGAACCAAACAGACATCTTATATACACATCCGGGGTAAACACATGACCAGGGAGAACAGGTGCAATCAATGGTAACAATGATCAGGGAGAGACACAATAGGAATAAACTAATTACATGAATTTGGCTGTAGCCAAAACGCAGACAGGGATCACAAGACAAACCTAAGTACAAAACAGCTCCGGTTAAGGAGTGCTAAAGTGCCAAGATAAAAGAAAAGGAAAGCACAAAGTATAAGTGGAAATCCACAGAAACTTGCAGCAGAGATAATTAGGGATAGGCAAGGAGGCGGAGATTAGAATTGAGCGACTGCTGGGAGATCGTTAGTCAATTAGTATGTGCAGCTATACAATCCCGAGTGAATGTTAGAAAGCTAGTAAAAATACACAAGATAAGTGTGGTTAGTAATTAGCAAAAACAATAAACTGTTAGTATGTGTTAGTAAGACAGTAAAAGAGAGAGGAAGGAAGAACACAAGATAATGAAAGAAGATTTTAACCCAGAAACCAATAAATCACCCGAATGAGTGGCACTTACTAATTGACTAACTATCCCTCAGCAGTAGCTTTCTAATTTTGGGATGCCAAAAATGGCTGCATTGAAATGAAATGTTATGGAATAAAATAAAGAAATTAAGGGTTTAAAGGGATTTCTATTACCAGTCTTTTGAATAAATTCCATGCTAAATGCTCGAGAGGTTTTAATTTAGCTTTTATGGTCCACAGGGTTTAGTGGTTGGACTTGATTGGACCCAAGATTATATATACAATCGAAAGTATGGAGATGACCTGTTAGAACACAAATATTTGAGGTTTGACCTTGTTCATGCTACATGCACTTTGTCTGCTTTGAAAGCTTTTCAAAGTTCTATAATATCCATCAGTCACTTATAAAAAATGACAACTGTAAGACGGGAATTCCAGCTGGGACTGTGTCTGTGGAGGACTGGGTGGGGGTTTATGACAGCCCAGGACAATCAGCTGAACTCTGGCAACGTGAGGGGGGTAGCTATCACAGTTCCCCTACTTAACCTCATCCCCGGCCTTGACTATGTGCTTGATGAAACTGGACCTAAACTCATCTGCTTACATTTTCTGACGCTAAACTAATGACAAACCCTTCTCATATATTCCACATACTACTGTGCAATACTTATGTGCTCATAACTAAAATTGGCTTATACCATAATCCAGTTTAAGAGCTTTTCATAACAACTGCATCATATTAGTACCGGTACATATTCCTATCATGTTTGGTCTTGTTATTCTCAGGGGAATCCAAGGAGTTGAGTGGAGTATGTTTCATTCCCATTGAAATTATGGTTCATTCCAATTTGGAAACTCTTAAAAATTGGTCAGAATCCTCAGGGGTAATCATCCTGTTCTTCTCTCTCAGCTAAACTGTTTTATTCCCAGAAATCAATTCTTGTCCATATCCGGCCCACATCTGACACGTTCATCCGGCCCACATGCCGCATGGAATGATTGCACTTGGGCGCTTCGCTCCTGTTAGCCAGAACTTGGCCATAACCAAGCCATCACAATGCCAGATGTCAGTCAAGAACATATGATACAGTAAATGTGGGCCAGTTTTGGTTCACTTACAGACTGACCATTGCCACTCTGCAAAATATTTTCCAATTGTGGGCCATATTTGTCTTGTGATGTTCGGGCCAAATTCAGCATTTACCACATGAGCCACTTTAGGCTCACATCTATTTTGTCCAGGTCAAAAGAATGCCAAAAGTGCCAGATCGTTGTCTGATGTGGCCCACATCCGTATGCTATCTGGGATTACATCCTCCAAATGGTGGAAACCCGAAAAACCAGATTCAACGCCCCTTCCAGGTCGTTTATGGCCATGACACCTGGATCAAAGACGTGATTTGGCTTAAAGCAAAGAGAAACAATCCATTCTAGGAAGATCGTAGTCGACTTCCCACACGTGCATCTCTATACCATGTGTAGCCAATCTTTATAGTCAGGGAAGATCGTATCCAATCTCTCCCCGCGCATGTCAGTGCGTGTGGAGCAGCCTCTTTAATTATGGAAGATCGTAAACGACTTCCAAAACGTTGGTCCGTGCGTTATTTCTAGCTTAGTGAAGTTGGTAATCGACTTCCCGCACTCCTGCCCGTGTGTAGCCTTTCACCAGGTATGTCTTTACTCTCTGTCTCTTAATTTATTGTAATTGTAACTTGCGTTGTGGTGCCTTAAGTATCTGCCTACCTGGTGAATAAATTGTTATCCCTGTACGCATGCATGGTGTCTGTGACTCATAATCCTTTTATTCTTTCTAGCCACGTTACGACCGGTACTTAGGGGGCGATTCCTTATCATTCCAGACTAGCTAGCTGATGTTTATAGGTAGTGATGGGTTGTAAGTTGGATTGTTAATTATGGTCTACTTATATAAAGAGTTTATGTAGTACCTGCTCTGGGGATTTGGCTTTAAGGGCACCCCTGGGATTATAAGCCGGTGTCTGCCCGATCCACCTTAAGGAACCCTGGGGTGTACATAAATCTGGGTTCATGATATGTTTACGCCAAGATGCCACTATCATGGTAATTTCTTCCATCCTCAATAACTATCACCAAACTAAGACCCGGCCATTATGCTAAGATCCGGGGGCATGTATTGAGTGACGCAGGCCTTCACCTACAGGTCCGAGGTAGGTCCATGGATGTTTCCCCTAAATTATACATTCTAATTCAAATTTGGAGTCAGATATTTAACAAGAGTATAACTAAATTTGGTATTCTAAATTTACTATGGAGTCATATTAATTGTAACCGTTGTACTTTTGTGCCACGTTCTTCAAACTGAGAAACCATATCCATTGTATTGTGATGTGCACCAGCCAAAGGATTGCGCTCCTTTACACCAGCCCAAGGAGCATGTTGAGCCCTCGCCCCCTGCAATTTCCATCATTAGTATTGTTTGCTGAGGTTTTACGCAACTATGATAAAGTGAAGAATATTTTTTTATTTTACTTCTCGAGGGAGAAAGTGAAAATATTTTTCAGAACCCAGGGGGAACCCTGATACACCATGTATTATGCCTTCATGAATGAGACATAGGGCTCTAATTTCTTGGCGCAGCGCCGGGTGGCGCAGCTCACTCAGTGGTAATTTTGTCCGGTGCAGTTCGCGCAGTAGTAATTTCATGCGATGCAACACCGTGCGCGGCCACTTTGGCAATTTAGTAGACGGACGTGCGCCGAGATGGGCATGGCGGCCTTGTAGGGGGAGGTGTCACATATTCATCATGAAGAAGTGACAATTTTGTTGCAAAAGGCTCCACCGAAAGTGCGCAGAGAGCTCGCCAGCTCCAACCTGGTTTCCTTTCTGTGCAGTGGTAATTTGGCTGACCAGCGCACAGTGCGCACACGTCACCGAAACCTCACAGGCAGGTTTCCACAATGTCAGGCACATTTCAATGCAATAGATAATTACAGTAACTACCTGAATCAGGACATAAATTACGGTATCTATGTTGATTGTCCTGATGTCAGATCAAAGGCGGTTGACATGCATAATGGAAACTTGACCTGGCTAAATCAACGCAACTGAATCTGTGTTGCAAACTAAGGACTTCACGTCTTTCTCAGCTAACCACAAACTGTCGGCATCAGGTAGTGTGTATGCGTTTATATATATAATATATATATATATATATATATATATATATATATATAAAATGCTTGCATTCTGTGCTCAGTAAAGCTGCTTTCACACTGGACGCGAAACAAATTTTTTGCACTACTGATTACATTCAAAGTCAATGCAAAGAGGCAAATACACTTGTGTATTCGTGTCTTTGCATTGACTTTGAATGTAATCTGTTGTGCGAAAAATTCGACCAGTGTGCAAGCGGCTTAATACTATTATAGTCATTTTTAATGGAGGAAAGGAATACAGCCTGATTGCTATGATCTTGTACTGAGTTAAGATCCCATTTTGAAAATATGTGTAACGTATCTTGCATTTTTGTCAATGTATGTTAATCCCAAAATTTTAAACAGCTACAGGATGTAATAATAGGAACGCGCTATGCATCATTTCTCTTCCCAACGATGCAGGCAGAAGAAATAAATGAGCATCCATTGTATTTCATTCCAACTTCACAAGTTTGAATGATCTGATGTTTCGTAATGGTAATAATTCGCGAATTCCCTAGCTAGCCAGCTAACTCTTATTCGTGATGCTTAATATAGATGTAAGCGGTGCAGAAAACATGCCCGAAGCAGCAAAGTAAAATGCAACATTAACGCGTCATGCAGATATAGGACAGAGGCTTCTTTATTCCAGCAATTTAAAGGTGAGTAGAGGAACTCATTTGATTGGTGAAGATTTAACTCGGCTGTGTTAAACCCACTCACACCTTCTCTCCTCCCTCTTTGCCACTTGCGCTGGCAGGAGGGACAGAGGCGGGACAGAGGAGTACTTGCGCTGGGCAAGAAATTGCAAAATATTCCTGGATACATCCCGTTGGCGCGGCACTCCCCCCATTTGTCGCGCCTGCGTCAGGTCAATAAATATAGAGCCCATAATGTCTTAATCATACATAAGCAAAGGTCATGCTTTGTAAAGGGTGAAATAACACATCCTTATTCAGCATGTAATGCAAGATGTGACAATGACAATTTCACTTAGCTGACAATGTCACCCTTTACAGCATTTAGTCACATGCTAAGTGGCAGTTATATCACATCTGGTATTGCATGCTGAACAAGCATATGTTATTTCACCCTTTACAAAGCATGACGTTTGCTTATGTATGATTTATGAAGACATTATGTCTCATTAATGAAGGCATTATACATGCTGTATAAAGCCTTTATGAGCAACACTTCATCTGAAGTGTGGCCAAATTGAGAAATACTGATGTTTTTGTGGAGATCTGAGTCATCAATCCTCTAAGTTCCAGTCAAACAGCTTGACCACAAGGCTGTAGGCTACCCTGACTATTTACAGGACACTGCTGAACTATGCAAGGAATGTAATCACAAGAACAGAGTAAAGTTACACCAATGACAGAGTACTTTAGTAGTATTACTTTTGCAAAGGAATAACACAGTTTGAGATTGGTGGATACCCTCGGGGTCCACTTCTAGGTATTAGCAGGTATGGAAAATTGCCATCAGTCACTATTTAATCCCATGAAGTTGAAGTCGTGGCTTCCTTTTCCTAGTTTTTTTAATCCTTGCACTATCATCATTAATTGATTAATTTATTGATTTACTGATGGATTCATTCATTAATTCATAACTTTTCTGGCTGGCTTCTGGATGATGAACAACGAAGGCTAAAGTGTCAAGCACTCGTAGTTCTCTTCCATACAGTCAGCAGCTAAGGATAGCAGGAACAGCTCATTATACACCTGTGAGGGATTCCCCAGTACTCCCCTAGGAAGCTGTGTAGCCTACAGTACAGAACACACAGAGCACTGCTCTCACGGAGGCTGTCAACTGAATCGCATGCCTTCCTCATCAGGGTGGCACTCATTTAGCTGGGAGTCATAATAAACAGCTGAATTGCATACCTGGGTAATATGTTCAGGGCTATAGTCTCCCCCATGGCGAGCAAGTGCATACTCATGTCTGGACTATGCATATCAAAAAGAGTCCAATCAATCGATTCCCGGAGACTTTTAGAAAATCACTGCCGCATCCATCACAATCCCGGAAGCCACCTGCCACTCTTGACCCAGGAAAGAATTCAGCCTTATGGCTAATTAGCTTTGCTATCTCTCAAGCTAAAGACAGATTCACTTACAAACTGGAGATGTGACACCAGTCGTATTTGTTGCATAGCAAAGTAAATTTGTGACACAGGAAATACAGAAGCTGTTGGAGTAGCATTAGAGGTAGTTTATGATAAAAGAGCTTGGGTTAAGCTGCCAGATGGTCGCTTTTTCATTGAAATGTCCGGCTTTACTCACACATTTTCAGTTTTCATTCCAAACCAGTGTACACAATGTATGTCCTGTGCCAGCTGCGGTGGAAATTTAATTGGAGTTTGAGATGAATTTACACCTCTGTAACTCCCACCACTCCATGATAGGTTCCAATGAACTTGCATATCCCAGCCCCAGCAGTGACCAGGTTTTCAGGTTCAGACAAATTCAAAATTAGCAGACCAACCTCAGGTTTGGCTCGATAACTGAGACATCACTGGACCAGCTATGACCAGAACGTGGCCGAGGCAGGACTTTATTAGATTCATCCTTCCAGGGTTACTGCGGCGTCTTTGGACTGAATTTTTCCACAGGGTGTTAGGAGTTCTCTCCACTCAAATGTGATCTAACTCTTCCTAATGTTCTGTTTGGGCTGATGTGGGGGAAATAGACCGTGACTCATTCAGTGGAGGGAAGCAAAGTAGCACTCCAGGGCCCCTAAGTTGCTAACTTTGACTGCGCTAATTCAACAGCATGAGCAATTCTACATTAGAGGTAAAATTCCTAAAATACCCTGTTTCACGAGGCACGTTTTTTTCAGAGCTGGTTGTTCAGTGTCATGTAATTATAAACTGGAAGGCCATTGACATTGATTGCAGCAAATTCGACATGATTGCGTGGTTCTTCCGAAGATAATATCACTGCAGTTTCCCAGCGAAAGAGGAGATGGCTAATGCTGTTGATCAGTCTCTGTTCAGAACCAAATTACATTTTATGAATTAGAAAATTGTTATGATCTTGGAATAATAAAAGAATGATGAACGAAAAGAAAAACTGATTCAGTAGCGCAAAATGAAAAAAAAAAATCAGTTGAATTGAATACACCGTTTATGATTTGAGAACGTGCTCAAGAAATTTTCCCTGAAAACAATATAACTTCAAAACCTTATTAAAACAAGAGCCACAAATGGGGCATGATATAGACAGAATATGTAATAGCAGTCATACTGTCAATAGCAGTCAAAGATTGGAGAAATGTTATTATTGGCAGGAGTCACTGACTGACAAATCGTTGTTCCTGAATGCAAAAGGCGAGCGACACCATTTCTAAGAGCAAAAACCGAATTTCCACTATATTGCCTATGACCTTCAGGCACTTACTGGAGTTGTTGCTTGTGGAGTTCATCTGTATATCGTTGTATGAGATGTTTGTCATGAATTCTCTGGTAGATATGTTAGCGGGTTTCCTCAAGTTCATCTCTGGCTCTTTACCACAGAGAAGCAGATTTATACTGCCAGTCATGTCGGATCTAAAGTCCACTGTATTGGCTGCAGTAAACAGTGTTGAGTTTTGCAGCTTGGAAATCTGTTGAAATAAACCAAAATAGGAAATGTGACAAGAGGTCTCTTTCTTTTGAAGATCATCTTTGGTGACAGTCAATGGACCAAATGAAGACTGTCATCATTTTAACATATTGTGTAAGACATTTGTCATAGATCACAAATTAGTAGACTTTCTTTTTCCCAGTTATTTTTTTTTTCAAAGCATTTTTGCTTTTCATTCCAAATAATATTCAATATAACATATCACCATGATTCTCAGAAATATGCTCTGAGGCTGTCTATGCCACTCTTTGGCTGTATCAATAATGCATGAATTGATTTTCTCAAAACAACCCTGATAAATAAAAAACAAGCATTACACCATTTTAATTTGCCATTAAATGGTTCACTGATAAATTCAAACATTAATCTTGTTTTATGGAAGTTACATTTTGATAGTATTGACTCTGAGCTTTCGAAAAATTAAATTATAAAACAGTGCCAAATAGCACTTGCAACCCGGTGGGATAGCATTAAATTGTGCTTGGATGTCAAAGGGAGGTGCACTAAACTGTATTACTACTCAGCCATTTACATGTTTTGAACAACTGGATTTCAAACACCAGAAAACATACAAACCTCCTGGAGCACTGGTGCCGCATCTGTGGCTGTTTTTTCAACCAATCCGAAGGTTTCATCTTGATTCACATCCAAAGCAGCTGGAAGCTGAATGAATTAAAAGTTTGTTCATTTTCTCAGCATTCTTATATTTCTCTTGGTGCAGCACAGCGGGCCATTTTGTGCAATCTACTTAATTCTCAGGACATAAAAATGTGTTAATTTCCCATATCCTTAAGCCTGTGCGTGCATATCATCGTAGCTACTTTTGGAGCAGTGGCAGCGACGTGTGGTCGGAGGTTAGTTTGGTGAGGCAGAATCCTCCCCTTTGCATGATTAGCAATCAGATGATTAACTAGTTTAGTAAGACTATTCGGCAGAATGACGGGCCAGTTTAAGTTTCCGCAGCATTATTACTCAGTACATCAAACCTGAAATGGTCACTAGACAGCAGATTTGCACATACTTGCTTCTAGGAAGTCAAAGCAATGTCATCAGCAAATATTAAAACGATTTGACTTATGCGGATTTCAATGCTCGATCAATATAAAATGTATTCTTTTTTTCAGTCCTCTTATATTATCTGATTAACAAAATGTTTAAACGATATACAGAATTTCAGAGATTGGAGAATTTTTCCTGATTGATTATTCAGATTTCCATCCTTCTTGAATTTAAGCGTATACGTGAATTAATCTTTTTATCATTATCTCCTCTATCAGTATACGGACTTCCAAGAGGCTTGGTCTAAATTGTTGTGATTGCCAATCAGGAATAGTACGTGGGAACAGGTTAGCAAAATCCGGTGATAAACCTTTGGGTCACTGCCTCCCTGCACGTCTCAGAGCGGTGGGCAGCCACAGTGCAGTGCCTGGGGAGTGGCTCCAGTCCTTAGACTAGTGTCTTATTAATGACTGACGGAACAAGCCAAGCTGCATGTTTTTCACCGCAGGAGAGCGCAAGAGTACCTGGCGGAAATCCACCTAGACATGAGGACACCTCACTATCTCAGTGCTCAAAGTGAAAAGTAGAACACCCCTTTCTGGGAGGCATTAGTGCTAACATGCAACACGCATGTGCAACCCAAAATCAGAATAAGTTGGGAGAGTCCCTTAAATTAATATTAAAATAGAAAACAGTTATTTGTTAATTGTCTTTGACTTGAATTTTGTCAAAAACAATACAACAGGGCATCATTTGACATTTCAGCGCTTAAGTTTGAGTAATTTTAACTATTTCAAAATATTTAAAAAAGTTGGGGCAGTAAATAACTTTTTGTAATTACCAGTGTGTCTTACTTCTCAATAAGCACGTGTCTCAGTATCACTAACACTGATGGACTGAAGCCATGAACAAGCATGAATGGCTTAGAGCGAGGGTCTACAGGAGGAAGAGAAGGAACTCTGGGGGAGGGGCGGTGATGTTTATGATCTAAATCTCTCTCTTGCTCTTTTTTCCAAAGTTACAGGCCGGAGCTTTGATGTGTGCAAAAGTACGGAGTCTTCATTGTCGCATTTTGCATTCTATTTATTCAGGCAAAGACAGGACTGCTGGCAGACCAGTCCAGCATCCGCACGCAGCCATGCCTTTGTAATGCGTGAAGAACGTGGTCTTGAAAACTTTGACCTCCAAAAAAACAAAAGTGTTAGTTACTTATGTTCTTCTTACACACAGGTCTTCATGTGTGCCTTCTGCAGAGCAGCATGAATTCGCATGGGTTTGTCAAATTAAATCGTAGTCTATATTCTTTGCTGACTGCAACCACACCTTTACTCCTCCCACATCATAATGCAACCATAAAAAACACTTTACAAATAATTTGAAAATTATTTCAGTCCCTTCGGCATACATGAGGAGCAACCCAATATAATTTCAGAGTGGCAACTATTGCAGTTGCCGGACTTCAACTAAGTCTTTTGTGCACTGATGCATCTTAGGTAAGACTTTCACAGGAGGATGACACGCAAGCAGAATAAAAGGAAATTGTGAATAAACAAAAAAAGGTTGCGACGCCTAATTTGAATGAGGAGCTGAAGCAGAAACTTTGAAAACATCACCTCTGCATTTCTAGAGTCCAAAGGAAATACCTCGTAAGTCACATTTTGATAGCTTGGAGAAAAATGGGGTACAGGATTTCATGCGTTCATCTTCTTTTTTGGAGGAAAAGAATGAAGAATAAATTAATAAAGAACAAATCATCGAAATGTTTTAATATTTCATTGGAAACATTGACGGAATAGAACTATCATCATTTTATCAGTCGAAAATATCGAGTCAGAGCCAAGACTGATCGAGTTCTTCCAAGCAGCATCAACCAGTAAATAACTAAACATATAAATTACATTTCCAAGAAAAAGCTATTCGAAGCTTTGATCATACATGTAATCAGTGGTCTCATCTCATCATCATAGCAAATCTCAGTGGGTTTTACCTTCGGATACTTGACTAAGTTGTGTTCTTGCTATGTTTTACCTCTGTGGTTTTTATGCACTGGTATACATTTTGCCAGTGAAAACACTTATGATGCGAATAGACCCAGTAATTTCAATTTTGACCTTCACTCATTTTCGGCCAAAATGTGACGAACTAGGCATTTCCATTGAACAGTAGATGATCTTCTGTTTTGTATTTTTTTTTCCATTATGATTAGAATAAGAATCGAAGAGTTTTATGGCCTTTTCCCATCTCTGTTGCACACAACTATGTAAATTTAATGCAAGGAATAGCATCTCTGGAACTTATAATACAAGGGAATATGGTAGGTAAAGCAAGATACAGAGTCTCTCTGTCACTATTGCATTGCATGTGGAGGAGAAAATCAGGTTAACCAGACCAGGGCTGCCTGAGGGAATCAGATGCTCAGTAAAGACAAGTCACCTAAAGTTACAATAGAGAATAAAAATGATCTATATTAGGTTGAAAACTGGGGGGAAGCCAATCAAATTCCAATGGTATGCAGTGTCCCCCCAGGGCACTTCATTAGACACATCATTGCATATACGCTCAAATAAGGGGAAGATTACACAAGTCATGTGCATGGATTGGTTATTATAAGCACTTACAGCAGAGGCAAGCTTTCTTGGATCCATGTTTTGTCGGAAGGCGTTCCTGGTGTCTGCCACTTGCTTCAATGTCAGGGAGCAGCTGATATTCTGGAAAGTCTCCTCATCGGCTTTTGAGTCGAACTGCAGTCCTGACCCATTGCAAAGGGCGTCCTGTAAATCTTCAGGCCTCCATAGACCCATTACCTTCACAACATACAGTTAAAATAAGCTGCATTAGATGTGACAGGGCAACCTGCCTTACGCTGTTGTGATTTTTTTCCCCCATAACATTAATTTTTTAGACTTTATATTTATCCAAAGTGACGAATATTTGACAATACAAAGCAAGGGCCCATCCCAAATGATTGTTATTTTCTGAAGCATGCACCACTTAGTGAAATTAAAGTAATATATTTCATAATGTAATTTTGGAATGAAAACCGGAAACGTGTACATCAGCAGACAGCAGCTCTTAATACTTTTGTAGATGGTTTGTACTCAGAATGCAAACTTTCCTCAGGATTCAGAGGGGACCAATTACGCTGGATTTTTTATTTTAAATTCCAAGTTATTATTCCCTTGAACGTCCAAAAAGGAAGCTTATGAACTTTTAGGGAAAAAAAAAAGAAAATTCCACAATTTCTAGACAATTTCAGTCGTTATTCCTAACCCTCTGAAAAACAGGCTCTTCTGAGCGGGAGACCCGTCTACTGAATGAGCTCTGTTAACGGGCCAGCGGACAGAGCCACCATGTCAACAGGAAGCGACAATGTCAAAATCCCCCTTGCAAGTCTCTATTTACAGATGAATGAATTAGAGTCCTGCTAACAAGTTTTTGAACCACACAATGAGTATGGAAAGGTAACATATGTAGGCTAAGAAAGCATGGATGTTATATTCACAAAGAAGTGTGGCATGCAGACACTCTAAAAATTTTACTAAACTAGTAGGTCAGTCGCTAACCTTCAGAATGATTCGTAGCAAGCTGGTATCTGTATGATAGCCACCATTGGCTAACATTCCATAGCTGCTGCTCTACTCCATTATCAACTGACAGAATTCCATTATAAACCGTCACCCATTCTATCTGCTCCCAAAAACATGTCTCCAACATGCCTCAACCTGAACTAGCAACAGTTTATACATTCACCTTCAGTTTCGTGGCTAGCTGACTCGCTAGCTAATAAACCAAACTGTGATCATGGCGAGCTAGAAAGCGGCATTTAGCTAGCAACCAACATCAACAGCCTAACCAAACAGAGTTAACAATGTTTATTGGATATTGGAAAAATTTACCCAGCAAGCTAGCTACGGATTCTCCTTGAAAAAATTTGAAGCCACTGCTTCTTTGTATCCTCCAAAAAGCATGATAAGTCCACTTTAATATAAATTTCCTGGCCAGTCATGCACTGTACTGATCCAGATTAGTAAAATACAGCAATACGATAAAAAGTGGATTGCATACATAAATAGGCTTTTGCTGATTGAATAAGCCATGGGTAGAGATATTCAGATGATGAGCACAACAATTCTCACAAGCGTCCATGTGATGTAATGAGGGGAGCCAAATCAGAATGGGACACCCAATGCCATGTTTTATGAAAAAAGGCAGCTCACAATAAACGTGCTGTCGTATTTCAGTTTGTGGGGTCGGAGGCACAACAGATACCAAAATGTATGTGGACGAAAACTGAAAGAGTGAGGTTTTTTTTTTAACATAGTATTTTGCCTTGAAATGTTTTATTAGCTATCCAGTTCTCCTAGGTCCAAACCCATCCATATTTATACACTCCTGATCAAAATCTTAAGATTTTAAGATCTTAAGATCTTTAAGACCAGTTAAAAAATTGCAAGAATTTGCATTTTGCACTGTTGTATCTTAAGAAGGTTCTAAGTAGAGTTTCAAAATGCAAAAAGAAGAAATGGGAACAAGAGACCAAATGTTTTGAGCAGGCAATTTATTGAAAAGAACAATTTAACTGAAATAGGCTGTTCATCAGCTGATCAAAAGTTTAAGACCACATCCTTTAAAAGCCCAAATCTGTGGAAAAAATTTGGATTCCATGTCATTTTCTGTCAAGTAATCACACTGTCAAGACCTCTTGATGGGGAAAGCAAAAAAACTCACTGCCTTCGAACGTGGCAGGATTGTTGAGCTGCATAGACAAGGCCTCTCACAGCGTGCCATCGCTGCTGAGGTTGGACGCAGTAAGACAGTCATTTTGCATTTCTTAAAAGATCCTGAGGTTTATGGAACAAAAAAATCAAGTGGTAGACCCAAAAAAATCTCACCGGCTCTGAGCCGGAGGATCCGAATGGCTGTCCGTCAAGACACGGGATGATCCTCATCCCAAATTAAGGCCACTACTGGTGCTGACTGCAACCCAATAACCATCAAACAGCATCTGCAAAGGAACGGCTTCAAAAACAAAAAACTTCTTCAAAGGCCACGTCTCCTTCAACGCCACAAAATTGCCCGTTTGGCCTTTGCAAGGGAGCACCAAACATGGGACGTTCAAAGTTGGAAGAAAGTTTTATTCTCTGATGAGAAAAAATTTAACCTTGATGGTCCTGATGGCTTCCAAAGCTACTTGCATGACAAGGAGATGCCACCTGAGATTTTTTCAACACGGCACAGCGGAGGGGGCGCCATCATGATCTGGGGTGCTTTTTCCTTCAATGGAACAATGGAGCTCCAGGTTGTGCAGGGGCGTCAAACAGCAGCTGGCTACGTGGAGATTTTGCAGCGGGCATCCCTCATGACTGAGGGCCCTCGTCTGTGTGGTGATGACTGGGTCTTTCAGCAGGACAATGCTGCAATTCACAATGCCCGTCTGACAAAGGATTTTTTTCAGGAGAATAACATCACTCTTTTGGATCATCCTGCATGTTCCCCTGATCTAAATCCAATTGAGAACATTTGGGGATGGATGGCAAGGGAAGTTTACAAAAATGGACATCAGTTCCAGACAGTGGATGCCCTTCGTGAAGCCATCTTCACCACTTGGAGCAACAGTCCTACAAGCCTTCTGGAAACACTCGCATCAAGCATGCCAACACAAATTTTTGAAGTGATCAACAATAATGGTGGAGCTACTCATTACTGAGTCTGTTTTTGAGACTTTAATTTCTGTTTTAGGGGTTTTTTTGAGCTATGGTCTTAAACTTTTGATCAGCTGATGAACAGCCTATTTTAGTTAAATTGTTCTTTTCAATAAATTGCCTGATCAAAACATTTAGTCTCTTGCTCACATTTCTTCTTTTTGCATTTTGAAACTCTACTTAGAACCTTCTTATGATACAACAGTACAAAACGTAAATCCTTGCAATTTTTTAACTGGTCTTAAGATTTTGATCAGGAGTGTATTAGTTCATTTACAGATAAAAGAATTACTGAAAAATCAAGCAGATGGGCAGCGGCACTCCGGCAGACACAAGCCTCTGGGGCACCGGGTGATGACAGATCTTAGAAACGGATTGTCGAGTAAATATTGGGCAGCCTTATGGATTGGCTCTAGCCCTCATAACATTCAACCATTCATATCTCGCCTCCGCAGCTTATTAGCATATGCCGTGCTTGGATGAAATCATTTTCTTTTGATGCACAACTATGACTCATTTCAATTCCTAAAAATGTTGGGCCTAATTTATAAACGGTGCATAGGCACAAAGAAGATAAGTACATCATTTTCTTTGCAGATTTCTGATTTATAAAAACAAGCTTGTCATTAAAAAAAGGGAATTTATTAAGATTATGCACAATGTCAATAAATTCCAAGTCTATCCTGATAAAATAAATTAAAATTCCATGCAGTTTATTTTACCCATAAATTATGTTATTTTCCACAAAATGTCATTTTTATTTTTTTTTTGTCCAAACGCATTATTCAGGTGTGAAAGATGCAGGGCAACATGCATAAAATAGGAGTATGGAACATGGAAAATGGAATTTAAATCAAATCGTTGACTCCAAACTTCCAGAATGTGAATTCATATTTAGATTTAAGTTCTTTTCTGATTTTTTTTCTCCATTTCAGACAAGCAGTATAATCGAGTGTGGGACAAGTTATACATCATTTGAATCCTTTACGTCTCTACGACAAATGGTCGCAAAAATATTTTGCGACACAATGAAGATAAACATTTATTTAAAAGTTGCTGGAAGTCAGATATGCCATTTTGAAAAAGTGACATCACACTAATCCCAAACATACAATGTGGTCTACACTCTGCTGGGTGAAATCATGAGAAATCGAACCAAGTAGTCCCTTTGCACTCTAGGAACGTTACTTTCCTCTCAGGTTTTAAGCATCTATGAGCCTACTAAGGCGTGTCTACTAAATGACTGTGTACAGTTTTCTTTTATGTTATTTGATACTGTTATCTCACAGAATTTGACAAGACTGAAAAAAAATATTAGCCCAGCTTTTGACATTTTTGATATTACCCAAGGGTAATATCTCTCTTGTGAAAATCTAAATCCAAACTGAATACCAAGTGTGATGTTGGATAAATTGGTGTGACGCAATAGTGAGCCTGCTAAGTTCCAGACCCATACCTCAGTTATTGTTACAGAGCTAGCTAGCTAGTGTGCATGGAGTACCTTTCCATAACCATTATGTAACATTTGTTTGTTAACTTACTAGTTACTAATCTGAATTCGAATTTAAAAACCATGGCTATTTCAACAGCAAATGTCTGTAACTCAGTGACTTACGGAGTATCAGAGTGATGGTGTTAGCTCAGTGCCAAAATAATAGCAATTAGCTGCCATTACGGCACTAAGGAAAATACAGTATGTTTTCTATTAAATTGCACAATTCAGTTATGTGATGAACAGAATCTTAAAATTTCGGTCATGTTATATGAGTCATGAAACTCGTGTAAATTTTGCGTTTCGTGCTCGCTTAGGTTTTCTCAACTCGCATCATAACTTTCATATGAAACGCCCATGTAGAACCTAAATGTTTGGTTGATTTTGCCCATAGCAGATATGTCACATGTCAAAAATAATATTGTTGGAACACATGCTCATGACGCATGTAAAATCTGAATGTTTGGTGCATCTAGCTCAATTCAGAGCCAGCAGTAAAATTTTATAACCTAAGTGGTTCTTGCAGTTTGCCTGTTGGGGTAGCATCCCTTGTTCTCAGCAGGAGGCCAGAGACTGCTTAGCTTCTCCTCTGAAACTTGCACCACTGTCCTCATTGAAGTTAAATACCAGTTACATTTATCTGTCTAAAACAATCTAAATCTCGGTGAAATTCATAATATATTCATGCTCAATATTCTGTAAAGGAATCATTTATATATTTACAACGCAATATACTATAATACTCCATTTAAAGGCTTTTCCATGACAACTGCATCATATTAGCACATAGTCCTGTCATGTTTGGTCTTTTTATTCTTGGGGGAATCCAAGGAGTTGAGTGGAGCATGTTTCATTTCCCTTGAAATTATGTTTCACTCTCTGTGTGGGAAGCTTCTGAAAGATTGGTCAGACTCCGCTCACCTCTCTATGCAAAATAATCTTAACACCTCAATGGGGGAAAGCCCACCTTGATCGGAGGGGTGGTTAAGGGTGTTTAAGAGACAGAGATTCGAGCCAGCGGGCTCTCTTCTTCTTTTCTCTTCTATCAAGATCTGACGTGTGAAGGGTGAGTGGGGGACAGTCACATGCCGCCTCGCTCCGCGGACCTTGGTAGGCAGATCGAGGTGGCATCTGAATTTCTTCCCAGCACGTGGTGCGGCCTCTTACCGCGTGGCCTCCATCTTTTCCAGGTATGAATGCATTCTCTCTTTCTAAATCATGTGTTGTGCCAAGTTTGTGCCTACCTGGTAATTAAATTATTGTTATTCCTTTTTCAGCTTGCGTGGTCTCCATGACTCTTTACACTTGTATATTCTTTCTAGCCTTGTTGCGACCGGGACTTAAGGGGAAATGTGTAGTTAACGATATTTTAAGTTAGATTTGATATTACGTTCTACCCCTTAAGGGTTTGTGTAATACCGGTCCTGGGGATGTAGCTCTTAAAAGGTACCCTTGGGCGCATAAGCCAGTACCCGGTTAAATCTCCTTAAGGGGCCCTTGGGTGTACATAAACCTGGGCTCGTGATACGTTCATGCTCAGTGCGACTTTGTTTATGCCTCGATGCTGCTATCATGGTAATATCTTCTATTCAATGGATTTATCATCGAATAGAGTTAGGACAGTGAAGTTTATTAACCCTGGGGGCGTTTTTGGGCGCTGAGCAACGATGGGTTCCACTGCCAAGTCTGACGGCATAATTGCCTCGAGATTCACGCATGCTGTCCCAAAACTATCAATTCTAATTCTAATTTGGAATCAGATATTTAACGAGAATACAACTAAATTTGGTATTCTAACTGTTTTATGGAGTCAGATTAATAATAACCATTGTGTTTCTATGCCCTGTCTTTGGACGGAGAAAAATATCTATTATATTGTGATTCACACCAGCCAGGAAAATGCTTGAATGAAAGTTAGTCAAAACGAACACGCGAATCCTTCACCCCACGGCAATGTCCGTCCTTGGCATTGTTTTGTGGGGCTTTACACCCACTTATGTACGATACTCTCTCATATCATCAAAGAAGGTCTAAATGGATTTTCATACATAATACATGATGAAATACAGAGGAAAAAAAGCAAACAAAAGTTCAACATGTCAGCGTGGTCCATCCCAGTCATACTACTTTGGGATTCATACACTGTTCACCTAAATGCACTTCATGAATAAACTTAATACTGTATGGCTGGGCAAAGACAACACGCAGAACATTATGGAATTGAATTGGAGTATAAGAGGTTGGCTCACCTTATTGAGCATAATTTGTGCTGACATTACAGTTTCCGCATCAGATGCCGAAAGTGAAAGGTTCTCCTTCAAAAAACTGGTGAAAGTCTCATTGTCTTTCAAAATGCGTCTCAGTGGAATGGGCTGGCCTTGAATAAGGAATGAAAAGAAGTAAAGAATGCTTGAATGGAAGAATGGATTACCCTCAGACAGCACATCTTCAGAGCATTTTGTTTGAAATATCCCATACACAGATTCTGCATAATCTTCTCATAAATAATTATGAATATATGTGTGCGCATGACTGGGCATTCAATTCTGTCACAAGTTTAGTGTGGTTATTGGCTCATGTCCTACCCAGTGCTTCCCTGTAAGAAAACTCTGACTCCTAGCAACAGTTCTTTCTACTGCCACTGTTTTTTTTTTTTGTTTGTTTGGTATATGCTGTCCTCATTTTTGACACCGTTCTCCTTACAATTGGCTATTTCATGTGGCCAATAGTCATAAAATTATGACATTAGCTTCGCTGGAAATCTGGCTTTGGAGACCTACCTGGGCCATTTGCCAAGGGATAGGCTGCCTCCTTCAAAAGCAACATTTTTAGACTGCTACGTCATCCCAGGCTGTTCCATTGTGGAGGCATTTTTGAATAAAGCCGAGAAATGCAGCCTCCTTCTCACCTGATATCAGACGGAATTGTCGACATGGAAACAGAGAGTAAAGAAGCAGGCAATTCCATCTGATGTCATGCAAGATGAAGGCTGCATTTCACGGTCATATTCAAAAGCACCAACAGCCTGCGATGACGTATCAGCCTAAAAATGCAGCCTTTGAAGGATGCAGCCAATGCTTTAAGAAACGGCCGTGGTATAGTGCAGCTGGCCAAACCTCGTTTAAACAAACACTTACTGCTAATTAGCATTCACATAAACAGTAAACCTATTTAGATGATTTTGTAATTGAGAATTATATACTTTAAAAACAAAGCCATATGTCTGGGATGCTTACCGGTATTTAGCTTTGATAATAAATATTGCAAATGATAGCTGTTTAAAATGCCCCAGAGATAACCAATATTATTTTCCGTTTGATCCAAATAATATGAAATGCTTTCAGGAAAGTCAATTTTGCTGTATGACTGAGATTTATCTTCAATTTCAACTTTGTATGGATATTTTTTGTTCTTAGTAACGGGCAATTTTTGAAGGTTGTCCAAAAAAATTACTAAGGCAATAAGTTTTCATGCAGGTCTGGCAATTTAAAATAATGAGCAACCTACTAAAACAATAAATTAATAACCTTAGGCATCATAATATTTTATGTCCTTATTTATCTGTTTTGCATAAAAACTTTATGAGGCTGTATTTCTCATTAATTATACTTTAGCACTGAGATTTTGAAGGATTTTAATTTTATAAACTACAACAGCAATGACCTCAGTATGCAAATTGGCAGGGAGTGCTGTCAGGTTTCTCAATCACGGAATCCTATTGCCTATTTGCAAATGAGGTTGCTTATGAAAAGTAGGATATCATCGTACTAAATGAGCTCACTGTTGAACAGCGACCTGTGAAGATAAATAGCCTGCCACTCCTTAATGCAAATGAAGCTGTAAATAATCAAGCGCTTTGGTCCTTGGGCAGAGCGGAAAAATGAAACCAAAGACATTTACCATTAACTTAGCTCCACTGTGCTTAAGTTGGGGGAGACTTCAACTATCATCCATTGTGTTTATAGATTTGATCAATATGCTTGCCACTGAACAAAGCTAACCTATCTTGCACAGAGGATTAATTGCTTGGCTCTGTTCGTGTATGATCAAACAGGGAAAGAGAGAGAGGGGAGAAGGATGGATAGTAATAAATACGTACCATTTTCTGGTTTTGAATTCTGCAAAATTGAAGCCCATCGATCAAGATCATCGGAAAACTGCCGGAAATTGGAAAGGGTGGACTTGTTGGATATCACTGATTGCACGTCAATCAACATTCCAGCAATTCTAGAAGTAAAAGCAGAGGACATTATTAAGTTGGAAGTGCAGTACAATAAGGAAACAATGTGGTTACAGGATGATAACTCTGACAGTGGGACCTTCAGAAGGGATCAGAGCTATGCTACAGAAATTAAGAATGTATAGCAGACCACTGAGTCATTCAACTGGAACTAATTTTGTTAATAGAAATAGCATACGCTCCAAAAGTATTGGCTACTGGTACTTAAAACAGTGAGTAGGTTATAGTATACAATGGTGGCTTTTATTTGCAAGGGTCCATTTCAGCCATTTTTCTACAGTGTCACTGTCCAAATGCTTATGAATTGAACGGTGTTTTAAATATGAATACATGCAAAGAGTTACTCTTCTAACTCTGGCATATTTAGAGGTAAGGAGTTGCAATGATTGAAATATCAACAGTTGATCTAACGTTAGAAGAAAATTGATAAAATTATGTGTAGAAGGATCTGCATTATGTGATATGGATGATACCAGTGCTCTTACATGGATGAGTTGAAATTGTTGACTTGTCCCGGTGTTTCGCCAGGAGTGGGAGAGTTTACACAGGGGTTGTCAATGTTGCATATCAAGCCTTGTAACCATGGCAACACACCAGCTGATGGCATGGCTTTATTGGGATAATGACCTGCAGAGAAAATACAAAATCCATTAATAAGAATAATAATAATAATTATAGTAATTAGGGCTAAAATTATTTGACTAAATGCATGGTGTATTTGCCACTCTGTTAACAGATTTCTTGATGGGAGTTGTGCCATAACTACGTTTGCTTTGTGACTTGTTACTTTGTTGCAAGATTCAGTGAAGTCACTTTAACCCTTTGAGCGCTGAATAAATTTTCAAGGAATCAAAAATGTAGTTATCCTGAGCTGTTTAGAACCTATCATGTGGCAACTCGTTTAAAAGAGCTCCCCTCCGCAGGGGAGCTCTTTTAAACAAGTTGCCACATGATAGGCTTTCTACAGTATCCAATTTTGATGTCTTACATCAGTGGGAAACTATAGTTTCCTATGGCGCTGAAAGGGTTGAAGGAATTTCTGCAATTTCCATAGGGAACAGTTTCTGCATGCACTCAAAATTTCTCAATACAAAGCAGGACATCTCTGCTAAAACATGGTGCTGTTTGAGAGGGACCCTTCCTTCTCATTTGTCCTTACATTGTCCTTTGTAGAAGGGCGGGTTTGTCGAACGGACCCAGACGAGTATGAAGAATAGGAATAGTGGCCATATCAACTCTACAACCAGCCGGACCTGCAAAGCAAAGTTCCCACGATTGAAGCCGCTTTCACACCGGACGCGAAACGAATTTTTGGCACGACAGATTAGATTCAAAGACAATGCAAAGATGCGAATATACGTGTTTTATTCGTGTCTTTGCATTGACTTTGAAAGTAATCTGTCGTGCCAAAAATTTGTCTTACGTCTGGTGAGAAAGCAGCGCAAGTTTTTGAAAACAGAATTATTTGTCATTACAGCAAGTGGATTTTTGTGCACAAAGTGACACAGATTACACTTTACATGTGGTCTCTTCGTAGTACTCCTCAATTAATGAATCAATTGAGGTAAAGTGCCCCACTCGCTGATACAATTGGGAATTGAACCTGCAACCGCTGTGAATAGAATTGAGCTCTCAAATCATTATGTTACTCTGCTGTACAGTGATTATCCCTGCTACACTAATATACAGCGATGGAAGAGATTATCCCTGCTAGATGTGTAGTCTGCCGTGAGTCACTGGTGCCCACAGCGTGTCCAATTACCATATTTAGAGAGAAAAGTGGGGTTTAGTAGCTCGATTTAAAAAAAAAAAAGGCAACTTAACATGTCTTGTAATACCTAAATCAAGGCCAAAGACGATTTGCTGTGTTCCACTTGAATAAAGTAATCTCATATAGATTTCAGTTCGTAATTCAGAAGAGTACATACTCACAAAGGCCAAATTTAAGCTGCAAAATAAGTAAAGATTTTACAACCAGCTGTCTTGTAGCTAGTAGGGCCTGATTTGTGACATGTAAAATAATCCAAGTGCATGCCTATCATATATTTTTAGCTTGCTGCCGCATAGTATGTGGAACTAATAACCATAATAGCCCATAACAGAATTTTGTTGTGCACTGGTAAGCATGTAAGAAATTTGTCTTCACCAGCTTTAAATTTTCATGATTGTTTTACAATAATCACACAGTGATTTTTTTCAGCTTTAAAAATGACAATTATTATTACAATTATAATCATAATAGTTTCTTTTTTTAAAATCTGAAATTCCATGCTCTATTGGCTTATTTTTCATGACTTATTTTCTGTGATAATATGCAAATAAAAAAACGAAATGTTCACGGACAACACGTACTACAAATGACGAAACCCCCCCGTCCCCCAACATATTTACAGAACACATTTACAGGGATAGAACATGCAGCCTATAGCTTATGGCGTTGTTCTCCTCTGAAAATAACCTATAAATAGACCTGTAAAATATAGGGGTCAGAAAGTAAAAGTCCTGCCAGGTTTTTCTCCCTCTCACAGAATGGGTTGATCACTCATATTGTTTCTCCTGTCCAAAGTAAATCCAGGTGGTTGGAATAATGTTTTGGGGAGGATTTTTACCTTCTGAACCCAAACCTTACACTTCTGCCTATAAATGGAATTAAGGGAATACAAAAACAGGAAAACAGTTGGCCAATGCTAAAAAATAAGTTGAAGTGCCTCTTAAAATTTAGGTTTCAAAGATGCTTTCCCTGTCAGATCTTGCCTGTAACACTGACGTCCAGACTAAGGTGAAGGTTGGCAACCTAAGGCAGTGATACCCAAATCTGGCCCTCATATCAAAACATCTTTCCTTCTTGGCAATTGAGTGAACAATATTTGCTTCTGATTAGCCAGACCGTCATCTCACCAGACTCCCATGTAAGGACTCCCATCCCTTGAGGAGCATGATTTGGGGAAAAGGGGTCTGTGGCATGTCTGAATGATCTTGAGTGAGCCAGTGGCAGGTTCATTAACGCCTGACCCTTCATACTGACTGCCTCTCTCATAAAGTCCGACATTAAGGTCATCACTGACGCATTTTTAATTTAGCCAGTAATGCAGAGTCCCTTTGCCGCCATCAGAACACTTCCCCCCACCTTCTAATGGACGACTTTAAGTGCCATCCAGACCCTTGAAATATAACTATGAGCAATAACAATATAAGAATTTACAACAAGTGAAAATGCACTGTAATTTGCGCCTTTCTAAATTTAACATTCGTTTACATTTTATTTTCAATGGCTGGCAGCTTTTATCATACAAAAAACAAATCTTTCTGAAAGCAATCAGAAACAAGATCATTATGCCTGCCATTAGAGATACAGTTTTGGTATGGACTGCGCTATCCACTGAGTTGAAAAAACTCACAGAAAAAAAAAAAGAATAATAATTGTTATTGCTATAGTTATCATTGCAGGTGTGGATGAGACCTTACGGCACTGGTTCCTAACTACATTGGAAAGCTCTAACACTCATTTCGAATGATCCTGATGAGAATGTGCCCAGGACTCAGGTGCGGACTGTAGTAGGAGTTCACACAGTCAATTAGATCCAAGAAACAGGGTTGAACAATCCGGGCCAGAAAGCAGAGGTCGGGTAGCGGCACAAAATCACTGGGCAAAAAAATCAAAGTCGATAACTGCAGATTACCAATAACCAGCTGGGCAGACTGCTGTACAGAAACCGAGAAAATATTCATAACTAGTGATCAGGCAGAATCATAATCTGAAGACAACAAAACACTGAGGGCGACCCGAAACCCGTGAACCGGGACAAGATGGAAGTCAAAATACTGGAAATCAAACTCAGGAGAGGGCTTGTATGAAACAGCAGAAGCAGCTGAGACAAACTTGTAAAGAATTGAGGAGTACAGAGGGACTAAGTAGAGGGAGAGGTGATTGGGACAATGAGGGACAGTTAGGGTGGGAAACAGGAGAGAGCAGAGAGGGGCGGGGCAACAAAAAAGGTAATGGAACAATCAGGAAAACACAACAGGCAGAGCAAGACAAGAGGAACAGGGAAAATAAACACAGATGTAGAAACACAGGGAAGAGGAGAAAAGAAACAAGGGAACAGAATAAGCAGAGAAGTTCAAAAGCTAATTATTAAAATAAAAATAGCCAAAGTAATATAAAAAAAAACGAAATGACTGCAGCGAGTGACTGGACATGAGAGGCAGTGGAAATGGTGTGCATCAGACAAGTTTTTCTGCCCTTCTAAAGCAAAGCTTATTTTGAATTTTTGTTTCCCCATTCGGCTGTCACTCGACAGAGAAGGCCACTCTGAGTCCTTATCCTACTGTGGGGGAGAAAAATGACAGAATCTCTCATCTGTTTCTCCTTCTATCTCCTTTCCTCTCTTTATCCCTTTCTTATACGCGAAGACAATCACATGCGCATCTCTATCTCCCTCACAAGCCTGTGGACTAACAGCCAATGTTGCTTCCTATCTTTCTCTCTCTCTCTCTTTTCTCTCTCATTCTTGCTCTCTCTCTCTCTCCCTGTCCACCACGCAGACATGACTCAATCTGTCTCGTGTAATTCTCTCTCTCCATCACTGTATTTCTCTCATACACACACATACAATTGATCTGTCTCATATTCATATGCGCTCAATGTCTCTCCCTCTCTCTCCCTGCACCACAGCCAGTATTCCTCAGTAGTTTTCTGTTGCTTGGACAAACTGTCGTCTCCTGGCATTGATCTTACCCTTCTTCCTCATCCAGTACTGGGATCAGAATTGTTCAAGTCCCTGCCTTGGCAGCAGTGTCGTAACAACAAGACACAACAGCAGTCTACTTAGCAACGCACATCGCTGACAAGCGTCCCTTTTCCCTGGAAAGCTTACACAAGGGCTGCCATAACTACAGGCACATCATGCTATTCACAAATCTACCCTAAATACTCATGATTTTAAAATGTTACCCATTTCCCATGGAACTCTTCATTTGACACAACAGAGTGTGCTGATGTTCACGGCGACTGACAATACAAGACTCAACCAATTACATTTTCTCTACACCAAAACAAAGAAAGCAATCTTACTCTAGACACAGGCTATCAAAAAAAAAAACCAATCAGTCGGAAACATATTTCTATGTATCAAAAACAGTCTGAGGGTAAGAAAACAAAGTTTCAAAGGTTCAACAGTTCAATTTGCTGGCTAAAAAGTTTTTTTTCGAAGGACAACTTTGTTTGGAGCAGCTTTAAATGTTTTCACTCAACTGAATTGCCATTAACTGTTATGAGCACTGTGCTGCTAGAGACCCTTATAACTTTCTGTAGGTCATTTCATTGATCGATTGCATTGACCAGTGATAAAATCACTGTAAATGGAAAAGTTGTAACTATTATTATTATTTTATTTACTTTTCAAGCTAAATTTTTGCTTCTTGAAAGCGTCACGAGGGTCAGGGTCAAGCCCGATCCTTACGCACTAATGTGTTCATTTCATGGATCGAAACCCCGCAAAATTTGAGCGGCACCATGCAACATTATCTTCTGCAGCTCACTGATGTTGATAGAGCCTGAGATTATTTCTGTTTGTTCCTCTAGACCTTTTCTGATGACTCCAAATACTCCTATCACAACTGGGACAGTCTCTGTACCCATCCCCCACACCTAGTTACTTTCATTTCTACATCTTTGAACTTCAACAGTTTCTCAATTACCTTCACAGAGGTATTCCAATATGATGGCACTACCATATCTGCTAACTTGCACATCATGGTTTTACATTCTTTCATTTCTATGTTAGACTTGTAAGCAGCTATCTCTGGGTCTGTGTGTATCTGTATATCCCATGGCCTGGTCGCAAATTAACTTTCTGGCATCTTAACTGTTTCCAGGGTGTGGTGATACAATTTTTTTCTGACGTTTTCATACTGTACTTCTGGCTCACCTTCCAGTTTCTGCTCCTGCTTTATTATCCCCCCTGTATAGAATGTGGGGGATATAGGCATCGCCTCGTCTGGCCGTCCGTCAGAGGTGTATAATCCAGGTTTGGAAAGTATAATTCCATCCCAGGATTATTGTTCCAGCCACAAAAGACCTGTCAGTTGACCATATTCTTCAGCTGGGAGGTAAAACTAACAAGTGAAATCTGCTGACAGGAGTTTACAAGTGGAATGGTAGGATTTTTACTTTCTGACCCCTGGATTATACACCTCTGCCGTCCGTAATCATTTTGTTTCTGGAGCAGAACTATGCAAGATATCTGCACCAAACTCAGTGCATGTATTCTATGTATATTCCAGATGTGCCTTTTGCTTCTTTGGAAATTTTGGAAGCCCTATTTTTGTTGTTTCCATGGAAACAAATCTGGACCTAGTTCGTTTCCGGAGCAGAACTCAAAAACCGTTAAATATATCTTACTGAAACTTTGCATGTGTATTACTCACCTACTGAAGTGGTGCCTTTTGATATTTTCAGATTTATGAAAATCGTATTTTTTTAGTTTCCGTGGAAACTAGTTGCATTTGGACTCTGTACAGAGATAGGTTTGTTTCAGGAGCACAATTCAAAAACCGTTCATTATATCTTTTTGAATCTTTGCATGTGTATTGCCCACATACTGAAGTGGTGCCTTTTGATATTTTCAGATTTCTGAAAATGTTTTTTTTTTTTTGTTTCCATGGAAACAAGTTTGATTTGGACTCTGTACAGAGATGGGTTTGTCTCCAAAGCACAACTCAAAAACCGTTCATTATGTCTTTCTGAAATTGTGCATGTGTATTACCCACGTACTGAAGTGGTGCCTTTTGATATTTTCAGATTTCTGAATTTTTTATTTTTTTTCGTTTCCATGGGAACAATTTGGATTTGGACTCTGTACAGAGATGGGATCATTTCCGGAGCAGAACTCAAAAACCGTTCATTATTTTTTTCTGAAACTTTGTATGCGCATTACTCAAGTACTGTAGTGATGCCTTTTCATAGTTTCACATTTCTGAAATTTTTTTTGCTTTCCATGGAAGCGACATGGATTTGGACTCATTCACAGGGCTGGGTTTGTTTCCGGAGCAGAACTAAAAAACTGTTCATTAATGACCCTTGTTTTTTTATTGCCTTGGCCAACGTGTGCTTCTTAGTCTTTGCTAGATCACCTCAACATTCCTTTTTGAATTTCTTTGAAGGTGTAGGATTGGCATGACTTTTGCAAATATTCAGGGGCCAGGGGGATATGTCAACTTCTGATGAATCTTGTTGGGTTTGTGACAATAACCTGTTTTTGTAAGTTTGAGACAGCCAGATGTGGTTAACTGTCTCCTTATGCTTGCAACACATTCTGTACATGGAGTTACTGTTATCATTGATAATACTTGCATGATATGATCTAGTGGCTAGTCTAGGCCTGGGCTGAAGTTCCTAACCCTCCTGTTTCCACTTTTAATCCACTGCTCTTTAGCCACTGGTTGGTCTTATATTGGCCCACATCAGCTTCCTGTATCTCTTTAGGTATTTGCCATGGAGTGCCACTGCTTCTCTGGCATATAATATTATTATTATTATTATTATTATTATTATTATTACATAATTATAATTATTCATATAAAGTCATAAAGGCATACTCACAGTCATCTTCCCTGAAGCAAGTAACTTCCGTAGTTGGAACCCCCGTCCAACAGGCCAACGTTATAAATCAGTGATAACAATCCACTCCCTTTACTAGTAGGATGACTAACCTCTACAAGCCCATATGTATGGTGCCGATAACAGCCTATAAGACCCATTCAATCGAGTGATAAGAGTTGAAGCATGTTGTGTTACCATGGTGGTCGAGGATATCTCTCAGGTGTATTCATGCCCCTTTTTGAAAGGTTTGGTGCAGATTTGCACAAATCATCCACTTTTTACAAAGAACAGCACAAAAAAAGTAGTTTTGCTAAGAAAGTTTCTCATCAAATAGATAAATATCAAAGTTTCAAATTCGCTTCTCTCAAAGGTCAGGTCATTGGCCTTCCTTCTCTCCTTGTTGGAGACACTCCCTATGGAGACACTCTGTGGGTAGCGTTCACTGTTCAGTGGACATCTGCGGACCCGCTCAAATGATACCCAGGTTGGGATTCAATCAAAACCGTGGCTCATCCTCCACCGATGAGAAAGTGCATTAGCCAGTCGACAGGTGGCAATGCATGCTTTATTTGTTTCCGTGAGTGCTATGATTTTTATTTTTAAATCACTGAGCCCTGTCACCTTATTTCTACACTTAATTACCCTAGTCTATCACCCTAGCTCCTGGTGACATCACGCACAATTAATGCAGCTTGGCTCATTAGCGGGCGCGATATGCGAGACAGTGAGAGGTGATTATTGATAATGAGAGACAGGTGAGGAGATAAGGACAGAATCCATGGGAATTGTGCTCCGATACGTGCTAATGAAAACACGACTGATCCCAGGGTCAAATGCAAATTGGATGATGACCGTATATCTGAGGCGCAATATCAAGGGCAAAGGATTTGTTTGTTTTTTTTTTTTAACTCTGCGGAAAGGCCGAATTGTTATTTATTTAATTTTGCGATCTCAGACACCACTGGCATAATCCCTAACAGTGCATGCAAGGATTCCACATTATATTTAAGGATCCGGGCTGCATTGATTCATGTGAAAGACGAGCCTGGCAGGTCATCCTCACTGATGACCACAGACTGACCACTACAGTCTGACCACAGACTGTAGTCAACTGTTACATCCGGAGTTTTCTGTTTCTTCCCTCTAGTTCATGTTACTGGCCGCCTGACATATAATCAATGCGAAGGCTCATTCAGACCGACTCCAATCACCTTCATTAAGTGAAATCTTCATTTGAGACCACTGGGGAATTTCATATTACACTCGTACAACACCCAGACTTATTATCTGTCCACAGAGATGGTGAGTTGTTTGTATGTTCGGGGTTATAGGGGGATGAGAGAAGTTCAGAGAACGTGTTTTATTCATGAAGCGGCAGTATTCCTTCGCAGTGTCCAGACTTCCGAGCTGCAGTCTGGGCGGCAGCTAAATTATCCCTTGGAGATGACTATATAGAACAGTAACAAACTGAACATTGCTGTATTTAGATGGTTCAAATTTAACTGCCCTTTAAAGTGCAAGGAAACAGTTCAGCCTGTGAAACTGTGCGGTCAAACAGCAAACCTAGCCATTTAAAAGGTGAGTATTCTGGCATCTTGGAGGAGATGGGAAATGTAGTTGTAAGAACAGAAAGAAGAGCTTGTTTACACAGAAACCAAATCCCTGAGGCCCCCCCCCCCCCCCCCCCCTGCAGGCATTAAGCTGTCGCAGGTCAGCTTACCCCTTACCCTCCTTCATAAACAGCACATCTCGCCAAACAGCACCTCTCAAATGCACATCTCTGTCCCAAATCCACCGGGCAAACAGTATATGCCCATTCTTTGTCCTTCCTCGGCGAAATTACACATCTCTCCTGGTTTAGAAAGTTAGGAAGAGATGGAGAGAGAGAAAGAAAAAGATAGGGAGAGCTATTGACATGGAAAGAGAGAGAGGGAGAGAGTATGGTACCTTTTGCCTCTTTCGTAGAAGAAAGTTCTTCCACAGAAGCAGCCCCAGCTGCGGCAGAAAATTCATCGTAAGTCACCCAGAGATATTCCACCGCCACATATATCCTGAGGGAAAGAAATGTATTTTATTATTATTATTATTATTATTTGTAGTAGTAGTAGTATTAAACCATCAGGAATAATGTCTACTGACGAATAATATTGTCCGCCTTCATTAAAAATGACTAACGCAATTATTTAGTCATGAATATTGCACATTTAACTTATAGTTCATGTTATGTTCAGCAGGTTTGTCAATACTGCTGCTCACAATGAATATGATGGTAAAGTGGATTTGATTACTATTTTGTGCGATGCTCAGCAGATGCCTCTCTATTTTCTTAGGTAATCCCACGCAACTGTGTCCTGGATGTGGATGCACTGATTCTTTTTAATTCATTTTCATTATTTAACGTGGCATCATCAATGTTTTATGGCTTAAACGGAAAAAGCATGACTGCTTTCCCAATCCACTTACAGCGGTTACAACTGGAAATAGAATTCTTTTACGTGCAACATAATGGATTTCACTTCAGGAATGAGAAGAAAAAAAAATCCTGAAAATTCTCGCAAACTCCCGTGCAAAAATAAACAGTATCCTTTTGGATTCTACTTTTATATCACATATGTACTAGAGAAAAGAGAACTAAATGGATTTCCTACAACCTTACTGTATTACTTTATTTTTTTACACTGTAAAAAGCCTTTTTTTTAAAAATTGAAATGAGTTTTATTGAAAATTCAAAACTTTCTGAAGTTGAGTTGATCTGTAATAAAAATTATACACTATAAAATTATTTTATTAAAACACTATAAAAGGTGCCACTATTTTTTACAGTGTATTTTCTCATTGAAGGATGGGGAATGAGGTTTGAAAAGGCAGAATGAGGCTGAAGTGTTTGTGAATGAGGATATACTGTACTGCATGTGAATTTGTTTCCACTAATTGAACTCATGATGTGTTATAGGACATAATGGATCTGATCTGGCCATCCCCATGGTTTTGCCTTGTTTCTGTCTCCTATGGCATGATTACAAGTAGCCCCTTAAGACAGATAATGAGTCCTCTCAGATATAAGTACCCATAATGCCCCAGTCACCTGGGAACACCTTGTGTAAGTTGTTGCTGCAGAACACGTTTAACAAAAACACATAGCCGGGGGCTGATTACCAGGAACCTGAGTTAGTATTGACGTAATAGCAATGAGGCATCCTGTCAAGTTAGCACATTTACAGAAAATTGCCTTGTGCTACATACAACATGCAATGCTCTGAAAAAGCACCCGCTCCCTGGCCAATTTCTTCCATTTTTTCTTGTTTCTCACCCTTTAATGATTCAGATAAAGACCAATTTTAATATTTGACAAAAATAACCTGAATAAACACATAATGCAGTTTTGAAAACCTACGTCTCCCATGTGAAACAATAATTTCCCGCCTAAACCTAATAATTGGCTGTGGCATCCTTGGCAGCAACAACTGCAGTCAAATGTTTACAATAATTAGTTAACAGTCCTTTACATTGCTGTGGAGGAATTTTCGCCCTTACTTCCTTAGAGAATTGTTTTTATTCAGCCTCATTGGATAGTTTTTGAGCATGAACTGCATGTTTAAGGTGATGCCACAAAATATGTCAAAAAAAAAAAAAAATCAGGACTTTGACAAGGCCACTCCATAACTTTCATTTGATTTCTTTTGAGCCATTCAAAGGTGGACTTGTTTATGTGCTTTAAATTGTCGTCTTGCACCATAACCCCACTGCTTTTGAGCTTTAGGTCTTGAATTGGTGGCCAGACATTCTCAGTCAAGATATCCTAGAACAGAGCAGAATTCATGGTTGCGTCAATCATAGCAAGTCGCTCAGGTCTTGAAACAGCAAAAGTGGCTGGTTTGAACCATGGTTTGATGGAGTCCCACAGCCTTAGAAATGGCTTTGTTAACCTTTCCAGACTGGTAGATATCAATGATTTTGTTTCTCATCTATTCAATTTCTTTAGATCATGGCGTCATGTCGGCTTTTTGCCAACATCACATTGCCGGAAAGATTCTGTCTATGTGATGTTTACATTTAACAGAGTTGGCAGAAATCATGCCTAAGTAGATCTAGTGAAATGGTACCCAATTCTCAATTAAATTAGCTGAAGTGATTTCTATTTAGAAATTAAGGGGACTAATCCTTTTGCACACTGGGCCAAGTAGGGTTGGATAGCATCTTTCCTTCAGTTAATGAAATAATTATATAAAAACTGCATTTCGTGTTACCTCGGATTAATTTGTCGCATAGTAAAATGAATTGATACTCTGGAACATTTTAGTGTGAAAACACAGAATAATAAAATACTAATACTTTTTACACAATTCTATAATTCAATGAAATGCATGTACTGCCCTGAACATTAGACACAGAAAAATTTGTGTTGTTTCCAATAAAACTGAGCTGACTGAGCATCAACATTGAGATTGCATTCTGATATTATATTGATGGGAATTGAAGCACTGATTACTAAAACCCCACAAGTCAAGTCAAGTCAAGTGTGACTTATGCGGTTTTAGTAATAGTTGCTTCAATTACCTGTGGTGGTTGAGTGTCCAATAAAGAGTTTAATTCCAAATCCAGAGACCACTCAGTCCTTACATACTGAGCAGCCATATTGTAATGTAATCGTCCATTCAGCGGTACTCAGACTCAATCCTGGGGACCCACTGTGTATACTGGTTTTTGTTCCAACCACAGTTGGAATGGATATGATTTGAACAAGCTGTTAATTTGTCTCAATTCAGTGCATTTCATGTTTCGAGCAGTAATTTACTTCCTTGGCCTACATTTTGACAGATGTTTTCAAGCCATAACAAATAAACAACTCTTGAATATATTGTGCTTTTTTCTGCACAGTAAGTAATTTCAAGTCATAGTATCCTTAAAAAGACTAAATTAAACATTCAAAAAACTGGTAAGCTCCAAATCTGCTGTGCAAAAGCAGTTAAAGCTCATTCAAAATACTTTATTTGAACTTACTTGCATAAACATGACATAAAACTGGCTTGACTCGTTATCATTTGCTTGCGGTTGTCCATGGAACAAAAATGAGCATACACCACGGGCCCTCAGGGCCAAACTTGAGAACCACTGTGCTAATTGAAAAAAGGGAAGGAGGATGCTGTGGCAATGACTGGCTCTTCACATATGAAGAAGTATGTTCACATGGTAAGCACTTAAGTTTTAAAGGAGACCTATTTTGCTATATTTCCAAATTTATATTTTGATCTTGGACTCCCCCAGAGTACTCCTGATCGTTCAAAAAAGTCCAAAACAGGGTCCTTATTTAGCTCATCCTACCATCGTTTGTATTCCATTGTAGTCTCTGACTGAAATGATTCATTGGGGTGGCTCTTCTGCTATGGCCCCCACTCCCCGTGTGCCCAGTTTCTTCTAACTGGCCATCTGTGGTTCTTCTTTTGTATTTCCAAAAGTGACGATGCTACTAAGGCATAATATGAGCTGCCACTGTTAGTGCCTGCTAGAGTAGTTTCCGGTATGGGCAGGTCCAGCGCCGTGATTGGCACTGGCTGGGTCTGTATTAATTGGACGGCACAACCTGATGTCAGGTTTTGCCCAGATCTCGTAAAGATCCCGGGAGGAGCTGTTCAGAGAGGAAATCACATTCACGAAGTCACGTTCTTGGACTATGGTAAAACCCCTGTGTCAAATGTTTAGAAACTTTTCAGAGGTTGATTATGGACAACTAACATTATAACATTACTAATATGTATTAAACGAAGGAGCAGCATAATAGGTCCCCTTCAAGAAACCTTTCATGTCCAGTTCCTCTAAAAGGTTCTTAAAACATATTATCTACTGGCCTACTTTGGAAAACCTAGATTTTCTGGCCAGAAAAAAAAGTAAAAACGCATATTTTATATTTTGTTGGACTGCCTTTAGTATTATTCACAGCTTGCATTTGTCCTGGCGTTGTTTTGACAATCCTGTGCAATGTTACTACATTTATTTCCATCCAGAGTTTTTGGCCAAGATCTTGAACTGATGATGAGAGAATCAAACCTCTCTGGAAAGCCATCTCTGGAACATCCCAAAGACTTTTAAATGGTTAAGGTTAGGACTCTGTTGTGGCCAACTGATGTGTGAAAATGATTCCTCGTACTTCCTCGTAAAATCAGTCTTTCATAATTTTTTTTTTCTTTCTTATAAATTTGGCATCTCCAATCCCACCCGAATCTGGAATGCCCAATTGGTGAACTATGTACAAAGCTTGCTTGTATGCAACCCCTTGCTGCTAACTCAGGATAGTGAAGACAGTTCACAGCTCTCCTCTGAAGCACATGCCCGTCAGCCACTGCTTCTTATACACTCATTGGTTGAACCTTCGCAAGTTCAGAACAAGGGCGGAGGATACCAGGACATGAACAGACTTTGAATCTTGCTGACGAGCGCCTGTCTGGCCAACAGGAGGTGCTTGAACAACGAACAAAGCTGTTAATTTATTTTCCCTTACCCGGCAGTCCCTTCCCAATTTGAATCCCTGTAACGCGATGGCCAATTGTGCACTACGCTGAAAAAGCTGGTGACCACTGCCGGCTAGTATGACCGCGGCTACCCCAGATCATGACACTGTCAGGGGTGTTCTCAGGATTCAGGTAAAGACAGTAGTATAAGATTCACGCAGTTTATAGAAGCCAAAATCAAGATTGCTATAAAGAATCACGGGACGAGAATCAGGGCCATTAACAGGCAGAAATCCAATAATCAGCCAGGCTGAATTCAGAACAGAGATAAAGGCAATATCCCAAACCACACAGCAGGGCCACAAGTGAACAATACATAAAAGGCAATCTAAACTCATAAACCAAGAAAAAAAAAGAAATCATAACGGTTGAACTCTAACTCAGAAAAAAAGAATTGTAAGCAACATAGCAAAAGCAGCTGAAATGAACTGAAGAAAACAGAGAGACTAATGAGAAGTGGCCATTGTCACAGGGCTCCTTTGACCTTTGACCTCAAGATATCTAAATTAAAATGGGTTTCCTAAACCTATGATTCTCTCCCGAACAGACATGCTCTTTTTATAATAATCACATTCAGTTCTGAGCAGAAAAAACAACATGCCATTTTTTTCCATGTGGTATCAGTGTGTTATTTTCACCCCAAAGTAGCCATTTCATTGCGGTGTGACCAGTTTTTATCCCCTGCTGGGCAAACGCCCAAAAGGGGGATTATGCTGTGGGGCAGCCCGTCTGTCCGTCCTTCTGTCCATATCAGAAGGTACTTGGCGGATGAAATCAACTCCTCCTACAGCTTACATAGGACATCCCTGAAACCTTGCACATACTGTATGCTCCAAATAAAAATGATACACATATCGCAGTCGCTCCTCCGGAGGGGTATGATGTGCTCTCAGAGCACCCCTGTTAAAACTTGACCTCACTGAACAAAAATATCAAATACGATACAAAATTTATTTCAGATATGCAAATTATGTTTTCTAAATATTCTTTTACATTTGATTGAAAGGTGGCATAATTTTCAAGAGTTTCAAAAATTTTGAATTCTCCGGCTATTGTTTTATGGTTCAGGCTTTTCAGGGCTAACAGAGATTTTGCTCTCAAATACTGCAAACCTTCAATATAAGGTTTGCTGGGAATTCTGAGCAAGCTCTCATGTTTTTTGACTGGTGGTTCTCGAGTTTCAAGTAACACGGTGTATAAGCAATTAGAAAATTGCAGGTCCTTATCCATACATAGGTCACATCCAACATGCTCCACTACTTTTTGATGCTACATCTGCGTGGACTTTCATCTGAACCAGTAATGTAGGGTATTCATAATTCATGGTTCATCACCTCCTGCCCTCGATCTGAATTTCTGGCATCATGTAATTTCAAGCAAGCTATTATGAACGTTGCCAGGTTCAAAGCTGAAATCTTAGCAATTATCACAATAAACACTGGGGTGCATTTGAAGACTTTTGGGTTTTGATAACAAACATAGTACACTATGTTTCTTTTATTTTCAATTTTTTAAAACTTTATTTTTGCACATTGTCAATGTTTTTTTTTTTTCTTTCTATAGTTATCACTCTGAGCAGAACTTCCACACTTTTTCAAGACTTCCACCCAAATTTCCATACTTTGCCAGGTCTGGAAAACAGTAACTCCTAATTCTATACTTTACAAAGTTACCTGACTGCGCAAGCGCCCTGTAATTAATATCATTGCAAGGATTGAGTCATTTCATCCCTTCAAGCTGACATTATTAAAACACACAGGAAAACACACATGCACACACAAATGCATATAAATCCACCTTCTGCCCCTGGGCCTTCACCAATGGCACCACCTATTCTAGAGGAGGAAAGGTTCACAAATTACAGCACTCTCCACCATCTCTGTGATGTCTCGTCCTTTAC
Organism: Gymnothorax reevesii; assembly: GCA_029721435.1. Lineage (NCBI taxonomy): Eukaryota > Metazoa > Chordata > Actinopteri > Anguilliformes > Muraenidae > Gymnothorax > Gymnothorax reevesii. Next base: position 95,218,530 of record CM056579.1, on the reverse strand, counting down.
CAGGTGCTGGGCTTTGGTTAGCTCCAAAAGTAACACCAACTCTTTCCTGCCAAGCTTTTATCTATTGTCTCCAAGAAAATATTTGCACAAAATATTTAGGAAACTCCTGTTTGCGTACTCTGCCTGTATTCCCGGTCTAGGTTAACTGACGCTGGATCACTGTCAGAGTAAGAGTCGTTCTCCCTCTGACAGGGGACTCATCCTGCTGAATACTAATCACACAGGGATAAGTGTCCCCTGAACAATAGTTTTCGTAACATTAAGCTGATACTTGTGTTCAGCCTACTTGGACCTGGCTGAGAAACAATAACTGTAGAAAAGAGGCGAGCATTTATGCCTATTTCTGAGACATAACCACTCCCATCTGCGTGAGAGAGTGGGTGAGTATCCTTTACAATTTTGGGTTAATTGGAATTCTGACTTCATAGAGAATGGTATGCTCTCCAATCAATCAATGATAAATGCCACAATTATTGGTCAACAAATGCAATGATGTTAATTGTTTCTAAAAGGCAAGTTCAGAATGTATGCACTTTGGCAAAATAAATAAATAAATAAAAATTAGCTGAGCCCTGTCGCAAAATATGAAGTTTATAATGGTCTCAACAGGTAATCATTGGTCAGGAAATAAGCAAGAATTAAACAAACTGATAAACAACTTAGAAAGCAGTAGCTTTTCCCATTGGTTTCCTTTTATGTTTAAGCCTTGTGAGTAAACTTGCAAACAGTTTTTTACAGAAAAAATAAGAGTCAGTGTCATTCTACTCAATGTTGATGGCTTCAAACAGTTGACTTTCCTGGCATGAGCAGACCGATTCGCAAATGCAATTTAGTCTGGAACCTCTAAGTTCATTCATGATTTCCAAGGGGCGTTATCAATGAGCTCAGGCCAAAATGACTTTGGGTGCAACTGGGTAGACCTACGACTAATCAGAGCAACAAAACGAGGACAGCTCAGTATAGTCAGGGGCTTGTTCAAGACTAAAGGGTCTCAGCCCCTGTTATCGCGGGGGATGACCCCAGAGTTTTCAACAACTTGCCAGTTCTTGCACATTTTCAACATGGCTTCCAACTACAATCTGCATTAAATTCCATTCAACAAGCTGTGACAATACTGGATGCCATCCTGATAAGCAAGACGAGACTGATCGCAGATGTTTGTCTTCCTAAACCCAAATGTAGTTATTGTTCAAGAGGCAAGAACTTTTGGCTCCTTGCTTGATCTTGTGATCTTGACCATGCCCCTGGTGGCCTAACCCAAAACATGCAGGCAATTTGGGTCAAGAAGGAGCCGTCACCATCTTCTATGTTGAAATCACATGACTGCATGTCCAGCAGTAAGTGGTAACACACTTGAACAAATTTTAGTTGCCAGTATCCCAACTTGTGAGCTATTTTCAGAGCGCACAGGATCTGCTTGTTTCATCCAAATACATTATAATTATGTCATGAATTACCCAGCGAAGTAAACCTGCGTGACACCATCATTTCTGAGGAAGACACTTTGAGTTGCTTATTTTTCGAGATTTTGTGCTTCTACCACGGAAAAGTAACCTATTTATTAATTAATGCACTCGATTTCCTGTTTGTGTTGGGTTTATCATTTGTTTGGAAAGTGTTCTGTCGATAAAGTTTAGCCTACATATTTTCTTACTTTGTCTGCTGTCCTAGCCTACAATAACAACTGGCGCCAACACGGATTTTGAAAATTAACCGTATGTTATGTTTGCGTACCCACCTATCTGCTGCGCTGAAGTGCTACGCTTTTGCTGCGGCATCGGGCAAAAATAAAGGTCTTGCGTATCTGCTGTGCTCGACTGCGGTTTGCCGGAGCTGGGACGGAAGAGAAATGCAACGCAGCAGATCCAGTGTCAGCACTCACATTGAGCAAAGTGAATCCTATTGGTTGCGCTGCTGTGGTGCAGCGCAGACGGACCAAACACGCATCTGGTGTAATTTGGGGGTAAGCATTTAGCCATCACACTATATTTGCTGTCTATCTCCGACTTGGGCTGCTGTAAAACGAGCTTCTGTGCAAGCAGGGGAACACACATGGCACTCAGCCATTTTTTCTGTCGCCCATATAATTGTCTCTCATTACTTTTAATATTTCAATCAGCATTGTGCTGAGCAGTACAGTGGAAAAAATCTCAGGATAGGAGTCCCATATAAAATATGCAAAATTCAATTTCCGTTTTATATGTCATATTTAAGTCTAACATGCGGACACACTCTGCCAAACACACGCACACTTCTATCAAAGCCTTTGAAATGAATTGGAATGCTTCATGAGCAAATAGCCCGCTGTATTTCAAAGTCATTCATCCATGTCAAACCCAGTCAGTGATGGAGAACTCAAATAAAAAATTTAAAAAGTGTATGTTCACACTGCAGTTGTAAGACCAGTCTAATTACTATGAAGGTACGTTGAATATGAGAACATGGCAGACACAACATTTTAATATATTTGATTTTGGTAGCAATTGATTCAATTCGACTCACTGCTTCACGAAACTGTAAAATGCTGCAGGACATTTGGCAAATAGTTACCAAAGTCCAGAGTCATTAAAGGACTTTCCGGCACATTCCTGAAGGACACCAGTGAATAAGGATGAACCAACTCAGAAACCAGGAAGCATAATCTGCCAATTACTGTAAAACAATGTCCTATGAAAGTTCAACATGTTCAAACATAATGTACACATGATTGAATGGGTACTTCAGGGTTTGACTGTAATATTCTTGGAGAAGCGATTTCTCAGGCATGGGTAAATCATTTAAAACCTTAGATTTTGCAACTGAGGACTTCCTGGTCAAGGTCCAAATCCATTTTCACCGGCCTCTATCGTGGCATGGGCTACTCTATTGCAAACTCATTTTCCATGCAGTGTGTTAAGCAGAAATGTGATTGCCATGCCAGTTCAAAATTGATAATTTTGTCCCCATTCACCCACATGCACACGCACGCACATGCACACACACACACACACGCACACACACACCCTCCAAAATCCATTTTGAATTCTCACAGTCAGGTTAAGCCCAATCCTAAACCAGAACCAAAGCACTCCAGTAAGGTGATATCCAACAACAAACAAAGCTAGACTGAAGTTTGTTTACTTACTTGTGAGTAGTGTGTATGGGCTGGCTAGGGCGTAGGAGGGCCTTCATCTGATCTTCATTGTTCCTAATGAAACAGAAGCATCGGGTGCAAGTGGATTCCACTCTGAATCTCACTATAACCTCTCCCTCTGCCTCTCTCTCGCTGTATGCATTTGTCCTTGTTCACGGCAATAAAATATGCATATTAGGCCACTAGGGACTGCCATGGAGACAGAGCCCCAGGTAATAAACTCAGGTAATGAGCTCAGGTGGTATACATTACACAAAAGGTAATCGCCGCATGACCAGGAGCACGTGCTTCGAGTTATGTAATACCTTCTATAAATGCTCTTTCCTCACTTCCGATAACCAGAACAAATTCTGATCCAAGAGCATTTTTCTGATTGTGCAATTAGCCAGGTACTGTATGTAACTTAGATATAGCCATGAAGATGTTGATACTGCCACAACTGTGATAATGATGCACATTAGTAAATATAATATAAAAGCATTAACCATTCAGGGCAATTTTACTTATTTATTTCTTCTCTATGGATGGCCACTAAAATGTTCTGAATCTTTACCATCATAATTCTTCAACCATATATAGGAGCCATTCAGTCTGCTGTCTTCCAGTTGATTAGGTCAGATTGTAGAAACCATTGATCGCATTTTGATATCTGCAGGTTTTGAGACTTAGCAGAGATGGAAAATTTAGCTCGACGATAGAGTAGAGTTTACTGGATTTTGTATTGATCTGTATTAATTAATTGCATTGTATTGAAGGTGAAGCTTTTTTGTGCGATCAGCTGGTCGAGTCCATATTCTGAAGAAACACATGGCAGGACTTACACTTCCTGTCTTCTGGACTTCACCTCCGTGGATTTAGTTTTCATAATGTCATCATCTATAAGTCTGAAAAGAAGAACTCTAACACATGGAAGTCTTTCAGGTGAGAAAAATATCCAATACATATGTTTGGGTAGCAAAGGGGTGGGGGCGGGGGGGTATTCAACAACAAAAAAAAAGTTTTTCAAATTTCTGTCTGGCTTGAGACACTAGAATAGACTTTAATTCCACCCAATTCAGTTATGTCCTCAGCAATAAGGAAATGCTATACTCCAAAGTCCAATATTCACATGCTCTAAAGCTTCATTTATTTGTGCTGGTGTTACTTGTTCAGAGACATTATTATTGCCTTAGGCATGGTAGTTTAAGAGCTGGATGCAGAAAAGATTCTCTGCCAACATTTTGTTAAAAAAAGAAAAAAAAGATGCACTTTTAATCACTGACAGTCCCATTGGTGACTCCATAACCTGTTTTATGTTTGTTTCTTAACCCAAAGTACACTGTTCCAGCCAGCCTTGAGACTCTCTGCACTTACACAAGCAGTCAAAAGTTTTTGCACGCCTCAATAGTTTCTGTAATTGTTACAATTTTTCATATTTTGTTCTTGTGCAATAGTCTCATATTGGTTGTATAACAGAAAGGTAGGAAAACTGAGGCCCAATGTACATGTATATAACTGTAAGGGTTGAGCTTCGCTCACTGATGATGTGCATGGATGACAGGGAGAGGACTGGACTCAGGTGCAAGAATACAATTTGGTTGTATTTTTCATGCCTACTGCGCAGCAGGAAGGCCCACAAGAAGCAATACAAAACAAAATAGGATATGAGGTTCCTGAATTGTACTATAAGTAATACAGTGACTGGACTTTCGCTACAGTAAGAATGTATTACAAATACAAAAAAAAAAAAAACATAAATAGAGGTTCCTTGAATAATAATGATAAATTGCTGATATAAACTATGAACAGCACTAAATTCAAGAGTTATAATATATACACACGATATGCGGGGAATAAGTCCATACAAGACAAGAGATACAGCACACATTGCGAAGAATATGTGAGAATCTCGGTCTTAAATAGCACAACATCGCATAAAGCAGTGGTTCCCAAAGTGGGGGGCGCGCAGAGCAATTGCAGGGGGGGCGCGGGGTGCGGGAAGCGAGCCCCCCCCCCACTAGAGTCCCGGACACCAACAGAAAATTATTTGCATGCAGTCCTTTCGCTGCCCAGAATTCTGCGATTACATCGTAAATGCCCGCCTTACTCTCAACTGTTCGCCAAATCATTCATCTAGCCTGCCATTTTCATAAATAATTTGTTACGCATGTAGTTGTTCAAATATTTGAAGCCGGTAATGTAGTCTCGCGATACCCAACTCGCCGCTTCTTATCCTGCACTGATCTGGCATATTGATAAAATGGTAAGTGACACCGAACAAAATCCGATGAATACAAAGCAGAAATAACCGAGATGGCGTCATCTTATTCTCGATAATATGAATGCTCTGTATGCCGACTGGTTATTTTTATCTTGCCCTGCAACTAAACGTTACAAACATTTCGGCAGGTTCGGCAAGTGGTGTTCATGAATTTTTTTCGTAGGCCTACTTCGCTGTCGGCTGTTAATATAGGTTGATTATGGTGCTTTCTTTCTGCATCATAGAAACATTATTTTAAGTAGACGGCTATACTCAGGCTGAGGGGTGTGATACAGCCTAATGATTTTATACTTTAAAAGAGGTTTTGCATTATGAAATTTTCGTGTCCTTAATTGGAAAATAACGGTGGCCGTTTCCAAACCTGCCAATCATTTTTAATGTTTCCAGCTAGGCTGGACAAAATCATCTGTGCAGTGCATTCATATTTTCTAGAATAAGCTGACGCGATCTCGGTTAACGTATTTCAACTTAAAAGTGCGAGGCCAGTGAAGAGAGAAAAATGTAACTGTCTCGAGACACTTCTTCAGCGGTCCGCACAAGGTCGCTGATTGGCTGTATGCAAGTAAGTTTCTGTTAGTGTCCGGAAAATGCATAAATAGCAATGTTGTTGAATATTAAAAAAAATAAACCTGTTACACTGAACATAATTACACAGTTAAGGTGCTTGAAACAGTTACACTTAAAATAATTACACCGTGGTTGTTTGTTATTTTGCTATTTCCAATTCTAAAAGTAGCCTAGTTGTAGTTAATGACAATCTACAGTTTATGACCGTTTACTTATATTTTTTCCAAAATGTTTGAGGTTTATATAAATTACAATGCGTGAAATAAACTGCAATGGTCTCTGAAAACAAAATGTGCGTATGTATTACCTATTGGGGGGGGGCTCAAAAATTTTCTTATGTACCAAAGGGGGGCCCAGCAGACAAAGTTTGGGAACCACTGGCATAAAGGAAATGAAGAACAGGTGCAGGAGATGATTATGGAGCTTTATAGACCAGTGAGCTTCACTGCTATAGGCGAGACCTTACAATAACAAAACAAATTAAGAAAAACCAGGATCAGTAATTTTGTCAATATTTAAGCAGATCAGTGATGAAGGTCTAATCCAGTGCTTCTCAAACCTCTCCTGGTGGCCCACCTGTTCTGCATGTGTTAGACTTCTCCCTGCTCCAGCACAGGTGATTTAAATGATCTACTCATTATCAAGCATCTTCAGGGGGTTGATAGTGATCTGATCATTTCAATCACCTGTGCTGAATTCCTCGTGGATTTTTCTTGTAAACAAATATTGGGTTCCAGTGATTTCTTTGTCGCAAACATACATGTAACAAAAAGACTTGACAAGATCTTTTTGGGCGTGCAAAAACTTTTGACTGGTAGTGTATGTGAGGTTCAAATTTTCCTCCCTGCCATACAATGTATTGGCAAAGGTGTTTAACTGAAAGTTTGAAAGTTAGGAGCTTGGTGGTACAAGTCCCAGTATCGGGCGCTTGAGCAAGGCCTTTAACCCCTGGCTGCTTTGGGGAACTGGCCACAGTTAGTCAGATTAACTCTAATTCACTTTGGATAAATGCGCCAGCTAAATATCAGTAACATGTTCCTGTTTACAAGCCTTGTATCAGGGTGCCTTGCATTGCTCACTCCACGACCGCCCATTGTGAAAGGAACAATACTGGCATTTCCAGAACTCACTGAGGCAATCTAATGCAATAAAGGTGCTTTAAAAAAAAATAAAAATACAATGCAGTAATGAAGTTTAGTGGCATGAAAAACGTTTAACTATTGAAATGTTGAAATCCCTTTCCAGTCAAAACAAACTGACTATATAATTGGTTTTCTAGTAGATGCAGAAATTACAATTCATTGTTGACAGTAATCGCTGGTTGTTCATTCATTTATTTATTTACTTACTATGTATTAATGAGTCACTGCCAAACTCTTAGATAAAAACGACGTGCTGCTTTAAATAACAGAGCTGAAGAATGGTCTTCAAGCGTCTGTTCGATGCTTTCTGAGCAGCCTACGTAAATGCACTCAGTACGAGTACTGCGACATTGTGGTACAATGAAAAGTACTGCAGTGATGGAGGATTAACAGTGTGAATATTGTGATCTGCAAATTTGTTTAAAAGGTTATTTATTTTGCGGCCCAAGTTGAATGTGCTGGGACTCAGTTACATGAAATGGCAAGGTATCATAAAGCAATTGGGGTTTTGGAAAAATCACAAGGAAGTACAACTGATTCTCTCAAAGACAACACAATTTCAAATAAATAAATAAATAAACTAAATGAAGCATGACCATATCCTTAAAAAACAAACAAACAGTTCATTGTTTTATAAATGCCCAAATGCATGCATTATCATGGGAGGAATAAGTCATTTACAGTAGACTATGAGCCTTTTGGGTAATTTTTGGGTCCTAGTAAATGTGTTTACAAATAACTGGCATGTAGCAGCAATTAAAATAATGTAAACATGAATAAAAACTCTAACTTTGGGAACCACAAACAGCTCAGACTCGCCAGCATGACCTTGTAACACTTTTGCCCTTTAAATAAAAATATAGGGGCTTGTGATTTTTAATGAATAGGATAGTCCACAAAGAGCCAACATCAAATCCCAAAACAAGTTTATTCTGAAAATATCTGGGGTGTTTCAGAAAATGCAGAGTAATTAGCAGAATTCTCCGATTCTTGACATCCTGATCGTTATTCAAAGCCATGAAACAAACGACAGATACGCTGAGATCTGTCACGTCTTTTAAAATGGATTCTGGGTAATTAGGCTCATCTAGCAGAAGGGGAATCACACTTGGTGTAATTGCAGCAACAACGAAGTCTAGACAGTAAAAGGGAGGAACCGGCTCTTTTTCCGAGGAGTCACATTCCTCTGACATCTGCCTCTGCTTGATATTTTTTATTTTTTATTTTATAATTATTCGGCGCAAGGGCAAGTATTGAAATCATGCCCACAAGATAGCCTGTGAGCGTCTTATCGGAACTGCTAGAAGAGCTGATGGTCTGATGTATAGAAACAGAAGCGCCGCACCGTCTGTCTACCTAAGCCCGTGATGTCAGCACTCGAGGACAGGGGGGATTGACAGGAGTGAACACTTGGGAGCCCCTCAATGCTGGAGGTCAGATTCCGCCTCTTCCTCATATCAGCAGGTTCGGCGTCGAAAGAGCGGATAGCATGCACAGGAGTGCTTGTTATCTGGCTTATAAAAAAAAAAGGAGAAGACAGTTGATGGCTGCACGGCAGGGTATAAATTGGCGCACGCCAGTCGTTTGTAATTCCCCAGATTTCTTTTTCTTGTAATATATTTTTTATAGTAGGAAAGACAGGAAAATAAAGGAAAGAACAATTCGTTGCAGATCCCTCATTACTTTTTATTTAGTGCTCTTATGTCAGTTTATTAGAAGTCCTTGTGTTTTCTGCGGTTCCTCTGCAGATTTCGCTGAGGGGGAATGGCCATTACAAATCTGAATAGTCACTCCAGTGCCTGACATTGACAACAATTATGTAGGTGGTAATTGAATTTGTCAAAGGACAGACCAATCATAATGTCCTTGGAGCAATCAAACAAATGGTTGCATTAGTAACATGAAAATCAGAAGAATTCAATGACAATGAATGAACAAATGGAATCTAAAATCCATTGCTTCGACAACACATGCTGAAAAACCCAGTTGTGCATTGTTATGATAATTGTAAAGCTATTGTGTTTGCCTAATGGTGTTGCCTATTAGATTTGTTTCACCCCAACGACTATCTACCTCATAAGTGGGATCAATAAATTCCTTTGCAGGTCATTGGTCAATCAGTTAATGAGAGCAATTCATACAAATACCGTGAGTGTGTGTGTGTGTGTGTGTGCGTGCGTGTGTGCGTGTGTGTGTGTGTGTGTGTGCATGCGCACGCGTATGCATTTGCGGAAAATGAAGCCTATTAAGCTACAATAATGAGAAATTAAATAAATAAATAAAACATCTACATTTTGAAGCTTTAGAATAAGTTCTGTCATTAAGAAATGCAATATAAAAATGATATGGAATGATATCTACATAATAGTGTTTCAGCTTTGGTTAGCGTTCACCCTTCAGCGATAAGTGGGAACTGATGCACTGAGCCGGCAACAAACTCAGCTGGTCTACTGGTTGAGACTGCAGTGTGTGCAGTGCTTAGAATTACTTTGTCCACAGACTCCCAGGTTTGAATCCTTTTGCAGATGGTAATGTAATGTCTAACTTAACATGTAAACCTTTGTTCACAGCTTCATCAATAGAGAGAAATATTTAACACCAAAAAAAAGGACATAGGAGGAATTATACAGAAGTAATGGTTGTGTGTGGTGCTCTTACCCTTCTTTATGCTATCATGTTGTCCCAACACAACGTTGTCACAACCACGGCTGGATTAATACCCCCAGGGGCCCCTGAGCACTGAAGCCCCTCCCCCCCCCCCCCCCCCCCCCCCCAGTGGCAAAGCTACTGACACCCAGAATACAGCAGGCTCCTGATGGAGCTACACTTTGTCAATGTCTGTGACCTGGAGTATAGCTTTTACTGTTCACATTACATCTGAGCACACTTTAAGGAATTGAATGAGGATATATAGGACTGATAACTCTAACAAAGTATAATGTATGTTTATAGAGAATCCTTTCTCAAAACAGAATTTATTCAGTAACTAAATTTGATCTATGACTTTGAAACAACAATATACCTTAGGGTAAATTTCATAAATTTTCTCTCATAAAACCCCATTAATAAATCAAACAGCCAGGGTAGACAAAAGGATAGAAAATACAGGAGGAATGAGAGAATGGCAAAGACAGATGACCCAACGCAAAGACAAACTTTGCAGCCACCAGACACTCAAAAACAAGCAAACATGATCAGACTGGGATTTGGTTAGACTGTTCAACCACAGTAATTCCCACGTACTTGATGTATATCTTACACAAGATATTAATTTGATCACATTCTGTGGTTATTTGTATTTCACTGAATGCAACAATGCGCCAACATGTGCGTTGACTTGATTTATGAGGAAACATTGAAAATAAGAAGTTGTTTCAGCTTAAAAAGTAAGACAACCAGCTGCAAAGAATTTTTGAGTTGTATGTAAACAGTGTATAAATTGAGTCCATGCAAATATAAATCACAGCCAACCGGCAAAGCAAGACAAGCACAGACAAACGGACCGCCGCATTCAAGTAGTGTTTTTCAGAGAAAACCTCAGGGCCTGAAAAACATTTCTTGGGGAAACACTGCGCACAACTGTTTGAAGAATTTTGAATCCCTGTGATGGATTTGCTCACTGTTCAGGGTTTGTTACAATGGAAAGCCAAGTGTGGCACAATTCGTCCACTTTTGATGTGTTTTTTTTTTCAGTCAAGGCGTTTATTTTGTGCCTAGGGGCATTTAATACGTCCAGGTGATTAATAAACACAACCACATGTTCAATCACCTGACTTCTTACCATATTCCCTCCAGCACTTTTCATTCGACTAGCCAAATGGCCAGGACCCATTTGCACCCTGCAAATGCATGGTGCTCGCATTAAAGGAAATGGAATGGAATCAAATGAGGGTCACTAATATTTTGAGCTTGTAAAAAAAAAGTAATAACTTCAGGATTGCATTTGCACATAGGTCATTTGTACTATGTCCATCACCCAAATTTAAAAGAGGAGACCTCACCTCGGCAAAGTATATTTCAGCGAGAAGTAGAATTCTTGAAGCGTCTAAAACGCATATTTTAATTCGGTAATAACTCAGTGCGACACATTTTAAAGCCAGCGAGTCTTCAAATTGGCTTCGATATCACAATGCAGACATTTTTACATGGGGAATCTAATTTTATCATATCAAATGCCAGTTCACTCGACTGTGCCACGGTGCTTGTGACATCAGTTATACTCATTCCTTTCATGAAGGCGTTTGATTGGATAAAATATACTTTTCCGAGGCGAGATCTCCTCCTTTAATAAAACCTCACTGCTTAAATAGTCTTGCAGAAATTCTACACATTCACAAAATGTTTCTACAACTACTAACACTTTTTCACGTATGCAAATTATATCTCTGTGTGCAAAATGTTTTCACCCATGCACGAAACCTCTCTACGACTACAAAACTTTTTTTTTCGTATGCAAATTATATCCGCATGCAAAAAAAAATTTTCACAGATGCACAAAATATGTCTTCACCTACAAAACTTTTTCCACTTGTGAAAATTACTTTTTTTTTACACATGCTACACATTTTTTTACAAGCTCAAAATATTACCCTTATTTCATTCCATAAAATATTCGATGCTCAAAGGTCTGAACATATCTAGTTATGTTTTATATGTATTTTGCCATTGTGTTAATTGTTCATAAAGTTGCATTGTTTTTGCAGTTTTTTGTATTAATTGAGCATTCCCAGTTCTTTCTCACTCACCGTCTGCTTTCTGTTTTCCCACTCATTCACGTGCCCTGCCCTTCTCTCATTGGTAATTGCTTGATTACAAGAATCAGAGAACAAGCAGCACCTGTTAAGTGCGGAGCGCTCTCGGAGTGAACCTTTTATTAATCATGAAAATGACTGAGAACAGGTCAGGACTAATAATTGTGTAAAACGAATGTTTTTTCCAGCCCAATTCTCAGTTCTACTGAATTTAGCCCATGATTTCATCGCTGTCAGATTGCGTATGGAGAGAAACCGTGTCTTCAGTTGCCAATTACGATAATTGGAAAACGCGTCAATAAAAAAAAAAAATTTAGAACTAGCCAGGACTTTCCTAATTGTCATAAAGGGACGTGTTGGTGCCACCCAAATTCCCATTTCTAGCTCCGCCACTGTCTGAAACGTCTTTATTGAAATTCCGTTGCTTTCAATCTCTTAGTAGAGACAAGTGTGAGAATTCCCGAGTCATCATCGATTCCATGACACTAGTGGGGAAATCCACCGTCATGCACGTGAAACTGATTAACTTAATCCACAATGACTTCAATTCCGCGAGTGAATTTCTCCAATGCGCGCTGATTGGTAAATTGCAAACTACGGCACAGGAAGGTGAATGCCACTAAGAGGCGAGAGACTCTACAAAATGCGTGAGACTTGGCATCTCTTTTTTGGGAAGTGATGTAAACTCATACCATCGTTTGGAGTCTTGGTACAGCCTACCACTACACACCGATTTGGCATGTTGATGAAAGTTATCTCAAAATCAATGAAATCAAGGACTGATCAAGGTGAAATTAATTATCAGTATAGAAAAAACCACTGGTTGATCAGCTTGGAACGTTTGCAGCTTACTTCTCACACGTCACAGGTCATATGACTATGAGGGCCGTGTGCAACCACTTTTTTGAGGGGTGGGGCTTAGGACCGTACAAACCAGCCTAATCTTAGTTTTCAAATAACAATAAAAAGTTATAGAAAGCATTTACAAATGTGTAATGCATAATAATTTGCTACATATGATCCATTTCTTCAAAAAATAGCCAAAGAATTTTCGAACTGAGTGAACCTTTAAAGGTGACATGCTGTATGCTTTTGTCATCCAATGTCTACGTTTCACAACTAAGCCAGCATGTACATACTGTACATATATTTATGTGCTTATGGGTAGACAGGTGCAATGCAAAAGTACAAATTTTCAGATCTTTGAGTATATTGATGATGAAAGTGTGGAAACTGCCCCAAGAAAAATGACTGCTTTGAACGCCATTACTATCATGGCATCCGCACCATCCGCCATTCTAGTTTATCCTTCACTCTCATCAAGTGGAGATACCTTTACTGGGGTGTCGACAGAAGTGACATTTGTCAAAGGTAAAATCCATGAACACCAGGAGACGCATGGTTTAGGGAGGTTCAGCAGAAATACAGTTTGCTGCCTTTGCGGTATACAGCTAGATGGTACGCCAGCACATTTCACCATTGACGGAAAATGTACCGACTACACATTCTTGCGGTAGCAATGGATAGTCCTGTCACCGCAATTTTTAATGGCTTAAAATCATTGGCATGTGACTGATTTGCCGTTTATCGTTTATAGTTGAAAAATGTTGAAGTTACAAAGACGCCTTCAGATTTGCGTGCCAAAACTGAAGAACTGCAGTCCAATAATCGATTTTTTCCTAACCTTCTGTTGGGATGTACAAAAACATTGACACATTTTCAGCTTCTTCAAGTTGCAGTGGGTGGACTTGGATCAAACTCACAAAAAAAAATGTTCAAACTATAGGTCCACAGTTGAAAAGTGAATTACCACTCAATCTGATATGTAACTCTCAAGACACATTTTTTATAGTGACTTTACACCAAGTTAATGGTGCAAGTATTTCTACATCTGATCGTTTATGGTTTAATACCACCCCAGTACTTGCTGTAGATGATAATATTACTATATCAGCATTTTGTTCAAAACTAATGTATACAGTGCTACACAGTACTGGATAATGGACAGAATTGTTACAGTGTCAAACCCAGAGAGCAATACAGGCCCCATGGGCCTCTTGTATTAGTCTATCATTTTTATAATGGACAGTCCGCAATATAATTGTTCAAAGAGAAAGGCAGTTGGCACTTCAGCAAATCACTGCCAGGGAGTCATTATTATTTTTATAGTATGTCATCTCTCTCTTAGATTTACAGACTATTCAAGGTTGATAATGGAGAAATAGGTTAATTACGGGCAGTGAATGACTGGCTGGCTTGGCTACATTTTATTTTCAACACATTCAATAAAGATTAATAACAATAGGATGCACGTATGGTCAACACAAAAAATAAAAACGAATCAGTGAACTTGAACTTTTTTGCTGTAGAACACCCTTTTAGTGTCGCCACATCAATCAATATCCTACAATAATTACCAAAATTTTTTAAGTGCGTATCATTTTTTATTTTGTGATAGGCCTAATTTACAACTGCACATTAAATGCAATATCAGTTTCCGCTGCTGCGATTGGCACAAGCCACCAAAACAATCAGCTTAAAACAATTATATTGCATCTCCTATTTCCCGTAATGCGAGCACTACACAGTTGCATTGTGGAAATGGATCCAGGACATTTGGCCAGCCATTTTAGACAAACTGGACCCAGTCAGAGTCCGTAGGAGCGGAGGGACTGGGGTGGGGGCTAAAGGGATGGTTGCATTTCTTAATCGCCAGGCAGTTATAAACTTAAATTGGCACCACCAGGTGCTTAATAAACACTACCATGCACTTAATAAATGCATATACTGCAAAAAGCTACTCATCAAATGCAGTTAAACTGTGCCAAACTTGGCCTTCCAAATGTTGCTGCCTCTATATGCTGGGTTTGGCTCCACGTCAACAGCCAATTCCGGTGGACATCCACCGCAGGTTTGGCATCAGATCCTGGTTTGCTTTACGCCAGTGCATCTGATGCGGTAATTCATACCCCAAAGAGCTACAGGAGGTTGTTAATGGCCTCTTCCACAAATCTGAGTCATCTTCTTAGCATCGGGGCCTTTCTCTCGATTTGGTTTATTGTCCCTGCCAGCTTGTCCTCCTGCTGCCTGTGATATCAATCCCCTTTTTTTTAGGGGATGGCTAATGATTTGGACTGCTACAAAGCGGCAGAGGGGAGGGAGTTATTTGGGGCTGGGTTAATACTTGAATGTGCTCAGCAGCCAGTCAACCAAAGCGCAGTTGCTCTGCTTCCACAGATTTATCACCCTGCTGGATTTTATTTAAATCTGAAGTTCAGTGCACAAAATTCTACTAATTAGGAATTACCCCTGATCTCTTGTAGTTCAGTGAGATGTGCTTTTCAGGACTGGACTGGAAGCCTACAGGACAGTGGACCCTCAGGGACAAATTTGAGCAATCCTGTTTGAAACAAATAATCATCAGGCAGTGGTCCAATCAATGTTAAATGCGATGAATAATATGATACCTGGCTGCAGAGAAGGGGATCACCTATGTGACTTTCTGCATGAAGTGAATGATTTTTATGCAGTAATACATAAACATGAATATGTAGCTTTTTTCCTTTTTTAACCATGCATATACCTTGGGATAGATTTATGAAGAAGCACAATACTCAGTCGGCGGCATAGTGGTTAGCACTGTTGCCGCACAGCGAGAAGGTTGTGGGTTTAAATTCAGCTTGGGGTCTTTCTGTGCGGAGTTTGCTTGTTCTCCCTGTTTTTGCGTGAGTTTCCTCTGGGTACTCCGGTTTCCCCCACCTAGTACCCCTGACCAAGGTACTGGAGTTGATCCCTGGGCGTTGCTCTGTGGCTGCCCCCTCCTCCTAAATAGAGGATGAGTTAAATGCGGAGGGCATATTTCCCCACGGGGTTCCATAATAAAGTATATCTTAATCTTAATATTGACAGTAAATAAACTTATTTTGTTTATCTGGAAGTTCGTTTCACTACATTTTATGTGATAAAAAATCCAAATATTGACTCATTAAATATTGTTTGAGTAATGACTTTGAGACATGCAGTATCTATATTTTATTAGTGAACTTCTTTTGTCTCCACAACAAAGTTGATTGCACACATATTTATATGATATTTTCATTAAGAAACACATTAAAGTGAGGTCACAAACTGACATTTAAGAAGGATTTTCGACTTGTATTAACTGCAATGAAGTCCACTAGCAGCCCCCTCAAGTATTTCCACAAGATAATTAGTCCTTTCCTCGTAATTGACGATAGTTTCCCATAATTTCCATGAGAAAATCCAAAACAGAGGCTGCCATTGTTTTGAAGTCAAGCCACGCGAGACAGTTTCAGCCCGAGAAAACACGGGATTGTGACGTGAACGCGGCAGCTGAGAGTTGCAAACAAAGCATCCCTGATCAGTGATACGCATTTTGCCGTGGTGCGAGTTTATAACACAACCGCGAATAAAATCCCTGTCCTTTGGGAAGGTGTGCATTGTCACACCGGCCATCTTCTGTTTAGTGTTGTTGACACAACCGTATGCCTGACAATGCAGCATTTTCAAAGCGATTTTGGATCTATTCACTAATGAGAAAATCTTGGAAATCGAGTGCATCGGCCATGATGCCTGGAAGCGCAAGACCGCCGTGCTGACGTCACGACAGGAGCGTGGCCACCCGGGTGGCTGAGGGTGGCACCAGCTACTGCTGGAATATGATTGACCACCCTGCTTGGCCACCCCACCAGAGCTGCCAATCAGTTTGCCCGAGTCGACATTCAAAAAATATGCAGAATGCACTCTGGTTGCACTTCAACTCTCTCATGCAGACTTGCACTATTTTGGCTAAAAAGGAGAAAAAAAGTGTCAGTAAACTGTCACTCACAATGTGTAGTGTTAAATGATGTACAAATGTTTAAATTAAGTTGATAAGTAAGTCGTGTCTAGAGTTAGCACCGTGCGCTAGCTTAGCATAATGAATTGAAGTCTATGGGAATCGTTAGCATGCGCTAGTAAAAGTGAAAAAAAAACCAAAGCAAACGTCACAGGGAGCTCACTATTTGTGCTTGCCCCTACTGCATTAGCCAGTCATATACTCAGTTGACACAGGAGGAATCAGTGGCGGTTCGTCGGCCATAACAGAGGGAAGCTAAAACTTTACCCTTCAAAGCTTAATGACTTAAACCTTATGCAGTTTACCTTTCTTGATCAGCAGTTGCTCATACGAATTGGTAGAAGGACAGTCAAATTAATGTTCGATAGCAAATGACGACGCTAATTATTAATGTCTTCATAAATTAGTTTGCGAGGCTTCTTTCGCAAGAAGCCATGAGAATCCATTTTCTAAATTCTTAATATAGAAGAATGCGATGTTGCACAGCTTATTGCTTAATGAGCCTCACTAATCAATTTGTGAATCAATGCCGTTTCACGTGCTACTTAAGCACGGAATTAATAAAGATGTAGGCCCATGGTAATTTATGTGTGAAAGAAAACCCCTCTTAAGTTCATGTTGCAACACATAACTGTGCTATCGAAAATAAATTTGACTGCGGATCAAGAAAAGTAAACAAAAGGTTTAAGTCATTAAGCTTTGAAGGGCGAGGTTTTGGCTTCCCTTTGTTACCGCCGACGAACCGTCACCGAATGTCTGAATATCAAATATCAATCTAACATGACCTTAGTGAGGAATACCGTGATTTGGCATTGGTTCCGGATTTTTCTCTCACATAGCTATCTTACATTAGCTTGTTGGGCAATGTGAGACATACTAATGATGTGGAAGTTATCGAGGCAAACCGTTGCTAGTTCAAACGTGAATCAGCTACCCAGATAACATAGCATACGTTGGCCCAACGTTGGCAATGGTTGGCAGCATCAGAGTTGGAATTCCAACGTTGGGCTAACGTTGTACCAACGTAAGGCAAGCGACTAAATAAATAGGTTAGGCAACTAACATTGGTTCAGTGTTGGCCCAGCGTTGGAATTCTACATGAGGTTGGTTGAAGGACTGAGGTTATAGTCTGAAATAAAAGTGAGCTTTAAAGTGGGAGGTTGGAGAACAAGCGGGTGTTCAGCTATTTGAAGGATGGGTTGTTGGTCGTCTGAGGTTGGCCCCATTTAGCTTGCTATTATTACGATTAATATTATTTTTATCATCATCATTATTGTTCTTGATAGTGTAATTAAGTTGTGAAATCATTTGATTTTAAGTACTTGATTATTAATTGTTGTGTAAATAAATATTACTGTTACTTGCAGACTACATCCATATCAGGCTCCTATTCATATCCATCCATAGCCAGGCCACTATTTAATCTGCTCCAGCCGCGTAGCAGAAGCTAAGTAGGTGTGGGCCTGGTTGGTACTTGGATGGGAGACCGATCCCAGTCGCTGCACCAGGGGGCTGCGATTTGTCCCTTGGGTGGAATATGCCTGAAGGAGATGCCATCTTTCGGATGAGATGTTAAACCTAGATCCTGACTTGCCGTGGTCATTAAAGATTCTATGACACTCTGCAATAAGAGTAGGTGGTTCCCCGTGTCATGGCTTAAAGTTCCAATCTGCCACCTAATCATCCCCTGATCTAATTTGCTGTGCCCTCTCAGCCCCCAGCCCCCTTGGAAAAGAGATCTCAATCTCAACGGGACCTCCCTGGTTAAATAAAATAAAAAGTTTGTGGGCTAAATTTAAAAGGAAATTAGTTTTAAGTTGGTAATTGGATATAAGCCGATGTATTGCCAGTCTTTACACATACATTGGCAACGCAATGTTGGACCAACGTGTCCCCAGCGGCCAAAATGATGTTGGCCCATTGTTGGCGTGTGACGTAAGGCCAACATCTATGACTACGTTGGGCCAACATTGGGCCAACACCGGCATGTTATCTGGGTGAGTGGTGACATATATTGGGAGAATTACTATCCAGGCGCTTACGGAAATTTTATTTGTTTTCTATTAAATTTTGTAATTTAGTTGTGTGATAAACATAATTTTATACTGTCAGTCGTGACCTGATCAGGCCACCGCTTATGCCTTGATGAATAAAACCGCTATAGTTCCAGCATTAATCTCTCCTTATCAATTCAACCATTTCCTTCAACGAAGATGGTTTTTCGGAAGACGATAATAAATAAGATCAGCATGCAATCTATCATCCCCATTACACTGCGGGACACAACAGAGGAGCACTGCATTTTGGCATAGGAATGCATGCGATCCATAGAATTTAAGAGTGGTCTATAATCACTGCGTCTCTCTGCATGGTATGTATAAACTCACTTCCATACAGTATTTTGAAACATTGAAGAAGCGTCTCTTCAAAGTAAAATGCTACTCGCAAATTAATGCTGGTCGGTATTGCGCTGTGGTCAACTCAACTGCGGCAAGCACTTAACCAAAAGCGACCGCAGATTTTTGGCGATACAAAGATACTTTCCCAGTAAGCTATAATTACATGCTTGGTGTCTACTTTCCCTAAATTGAAATTTTACAATTATCTTGAAGCAGTCTGTCATGTTTGATTAAAGACTAAAATCACAATCAATTTCTCCAAAATAATGCAGTTAAATGAACACTGAAGTTTTAGGAGTCTGAGAATGTTGAGAATGTTGTGATCAGTTGAACGTCATTGAAATTTTAAGATGTAGCACGGTGTATGCCACTGTCATAAAATTTATTTCTCTCTCTTCTAAATTGCTTGGGCTGGCATGGGGAATTTGACTACAGTGGACTGGGATATTGACACTACTGCATTTATAGGCACACTGATACTGCAATGTGAAACAGCTGTTTACTTTTGTTAAAATATGTACCGTGGATATTTGTGTGTAATAGAAGTTCCAAAATACTGATACCACGGAAATGTTTTTGAAATGAGTGGCACGCAACAGAGAATGTGTATTGTATCTGGATACACTTTATTCAAAATAAAAACAATTAAATTAAAGAAAATTGTGTTGACTTTAGCAGAATTACATTGCGTTGTATCCTATAATATACTTCCTATATTTCTGAGCAGATTTTCAATGCTGTATTCTGATAAAAAATGCTCCCCCCCAACTGATTGTTGGTCCTCCCTGTGCCACCCCACTTAAAAAATCCTGGAACCGCCCCTGTGTCACGATCTCGAGCCCGAGAATCAGACGAGGCAGGCGCAACGGAAAATAATGGTGCTGCTCAATGGGCTCAATTAAATTTGGCATTTTTTTGTCAATTAGCCAACTGAGCCATATGAATGCAGTTTAACTAGTACGTGATTAACAAATTGAAATAAAAAGAGGGCAGAAATTTCCTGATGATAGTCCTCCTTTAAAAAGTTTAGCCATTATAGTGAGTTAATGATGCAAAAATGCCTCAATTAAGCATGGAAATACTTAATCTTTGTTTCCTGAATTTGGTAAGTAATAATTAGTGTATTAATGAATAATTATTTACAAGTTTACAAAGTATAGAATAAAATATAACTGCCATTCATTAAGAAATACAGTATCAGATTTTACATTCCTGTATAAATTGATAGTACCTAATGTAGTTGTGATATAATGATGAATTTTCCATTGTTAGTAGTTAGGTAATGTTGCATTTTTTTTGTTAAAGTCTTAAACATATTTTGTATTGTAAGCGTTATATAATTTTGCCAATGAGCAAGAACAGTTGTTTGCGGCCAGACATTTCAGTGAACATGATTTTCTGAAAGTGACTTGGAGCTCATTTGTTCCGTGTTCTCTAGTAACAAAAGAGTTAAATGAAAAATATGATTATGTGCGCGTGTGTGCGCGAGTGCGTGTCTGATTGTACATGTCAGTGCAAATGTGTACATCTGTGTCTCTGTGGGTATGTGTTTTTGTGTGTTTGCAGGCGTGTGTGTGTGTGTTTGTATGCACTAGATGATTTTCAATTGATTAATGCCATTTTTTTTTTTGCAGACAGCTTTAGGACACATTCCTACACTGATTTGCATTCAAGTTAGGGTAGCTTGTTGCTAGTTTTTTTCTCATGGTGGGATGTCTTTTTTCTATATAAGGTATATTTTGGATATTTGTCAATGAGTTATACATGCTGCTCATAGAGAGTGGAAAGTGTGTACACACTATTATGGTGCTCTAATGTGCTTGGTGAATACTAGCAGGTCATCTGTACTGGTCCAATGACACTTCGTTTGACCATCTGTGAAAGGAAGCGAGAGGGTAGATTGGCCATTTCTAAGATCCGGTTTTTTTGTTTCTGGCCCTTATTCTGTACAAAAAGTATGAAAATAAACTGAAATGAGATGGTATTCAAAATACTACATGTGTCATTCATTCATTTAAGGCATTTCCCCTCCCTCTGTGGAGCTCAGATCTTGAAATATAAAGCCTTAAATAGGGGAACACATAAATTGCTAGATTTGGCTTTTGCACCAAGGGGTTAAGTAACTTCTCATTAAATTTTCAGATTCATGGACATTACATCTTGGGGCTAGAGCTTCCCAGGCCTGCATTCACTCTGGTTGATCTTGTGAGTGCCCCCATGTACTCAAAAAAATGAAACCCTATGAAATGTTAGATTTAATTAATAATGTCATGTCAACTGGTTCCACAAAACTGAGTTAAGAACATTCCACTGGATGCAATTAATTAAACTGGCCAAAAATGTTAGAAGTCGAATAAAGGTTACGCAAAGCTATTGCGTGGAACCAGTTGACATTACATTATTAAGTAAATCTAACATTTCATAGGGTTTCACTTTTTTGAGTGTGAAATGGCAAGTTTTTCCCTAATAAGAAATTCTCTGGGATTACCCATTTGTTTATTGTGGTTATTGGCTGGTATTGTCTGTCAGCCAATCACAATGTGCCATTGTTGAAATTAATTGTGCATATTGCAATTGTTGTAACCATTTTTTCCCCCTGATTGACGAGTTAGTTCCACGTTGCTGTTGCTCCCATAAATTGCTACAGACAACAGGATGGATCACAGGTTTCTTAATTGCGAAAACATAAGACACGGTGGCATTTTTTTTAATATAAGAAAATGCAAAAGTAAAAAATGCATTTACTACACAGCAAGAACATTAAGAACTCTGCAGACTTGTCCATAATATGACTAATTTAACAACCGCCGGCAACCGCACTTTCTGATGAGCTAGCCAATAGCTGCATAGCCATCGAAGCAGCTTGCACAGATGGAAGCAATATGGCTAGTATGGAAACTAGCAAAGGGATAATATCGTCTGAAGCATGGCATGACGTGGCATGACGTCTGTATGTAAAGTAAGACAAAGGAAGACTTATTACAACTGGGTGTGATCGTTTAGTCTTTGGCTATCTGGAGTACTCTAGAACTTTACAATACTTTTGGCTGCACTATAATCATATGAGAATAACGTACCAAACATTTCAACTCACATTACACAGGTGAAACCATGTAATCCATCATCTTTTAAGATATAAAAATATGAAAGTAAAGACTGTTTTTACTATTCAGTGCGAACATTAAGAACTCAGCACATTCAGACAAAATATGATTCCTCTAGCAACGTTGTTGCCTCACAGCAAAGAAGGTAATTGGTACCATTCAGGCCTGGGGCCTTTCTGTGTGGAGTTCCCATGCTCTCCACGTGCTTGAGTGGATTTCATACTTTTTCATCCCACAGACCCAAGGCATACATTTCAAACTAAATTGAGACCCTAAATTGTCCATAGGTATGAGTGTGTGAATGAATGGTCTAATCCCTGTTGTAGATTGGTATACAGTCCAGGTTATTCTGTCCCTCACAATTTGCATACTGAAATGGGACCCTACCCCCCCAGCGACCCTGAACTAAAATAGGCAGGTTTGAGAATGAAGGGATAGATGAATGTTAGTGAGTCCAGTGTCAGTCAATACATGAAATTTGACCAGTTGCAGTGAACGGTAATTGCCCAATTTGTTGAAAATCATATTTGTGAATAATTTGTGGAAGTATAAAGTTCCATTTTTTTCTTTATTTATTTCTAATTATATTTTACATTTCAGTTTGGTAAATTATATCCATTGACTTCTCTCAATATAAATATCTGGAATTATCGTAGGAGAATTTAACAACAAGTTTCATTTGGATGGATAATAAACCCAACAATCACAAACGATAAAATGTACCAGAATAATAACATTTATTTGTTTGCTTCTGTTCTTTGCACTCCCTTTTGAAAGGACACAACGCTGGTCTTGAGGAATACGTGCTGTTAATCATGAGAAAATATATGATGAAGCATTTATTTACTGAACCATGTATGTACTATTTCTGCCTATGTCTTACATTCCCTGTCAGTTTTGAATAAACCATTTTTTAAACAAGTTTGCATCACAGCTTAGACTGGACATGGTTGTGACACTTCATTTCATGCAAATTTCTCAGTTTCTGTGCGAGGCTTAATAGTTGCCATACAAAGTCCAGCAAATGAACACATATACTTTACAAGACGAAAACAAATAAGCAAGACACTCAGGTGTAGCTGCCTGCATGCGCGCACACGTGCACACACACAAACACACACACACACACACACACGCACACACACACATAGCACACGCACACTGTACATGCACACACGCACACGTCATATCGAAACTACCTCATCAGAAAATGTGCCAATTTAATCATAATCTCCCAAATGTGGATTGCCTTACAGCATATCAGTACTATTATGACTGCTATAGAAAGCAATCTTATCCCGGCTCACCTGGGACCATTAACTTACCTGGGCATAATGGACTGCGATCACGCAACCAATACAGGGCAAATTTTACTCCTCCATTCCACAATTTTGAGAGAGGGGGGCTGACAAATTGCCCATGACAGCAAAGCTGCCAAGAAACCGACAGCCGGAATAAGATGTGGCACTTTCCGATATCGCCGATGTCACTCAACAAGCGCCATGCAGACTTTTCAAATGAGGGTACTCCAGGAGAGGCTAACTGGCCGACTGCAGCACTTTGCTTTAGGTGACCTTAAATTTAGCTGTAAAATAAGAACAAGACTTTAAAACTTTATGAACTCAAAGGGGGCAAATTTCACACCACTTAATCCATATCTTTTGCTCACATTATTTGAGGAAATCACATCACAAACTCTTTCATACCAACTTGATGTAACTAAAAAAAGCAAATGGGTACTTTCCCCCCTTCTGATTTTATAATATGCTCACAATTGGTCGATATTCAATTATATCTGAAATACTCATTTAGAGATGAAGAGAATCACAGTATATCTTTTAAGGAATATATTTTATTTTCAGTCTGAGCGACAGCCACAAAAAAGCTTGTTGGCTTTTTGTTTAACAGAGTTAGGAATTGCCGATTTGATCAATGGTTGGCATTCAATAAATGTACATCTGATAACAATGAACAAACAAGAAGTGTGTCTTTTGCAACCTGAATGTAATCATTTTAATTCAGATGAACCAGTGGAGCAAAAGATAATGGCAAATAAACTGACTGTCTTCGCTTTGTTTCAGGAGCATTACTTGCTTTACACTGAAGTATACAACTGCCAAAACTGCACACATGATTTTCTACATGGTGATAAATGTTCTGAAAATGATCATGATGTAGGTGGTTTGAGTTTCAATGCACTGGTTGCACCGGTGGAGGAGGTGGCAGTGTTATTCATTTGCAGAAAGAAAAATGCATGGAATATCACATCTGCCCACGCACCTACACATACTCACACATACTTATTCTGCATATACATGCGTCAAATATAACTAGCTAAGTCAACAAAAAGACTTTCTTGCTAGCTTGCTGGCTAACATTAGTTGTTTTGCTTAGCTTCCTAGTTCACTAGCCTAGCTAGCTAACTGTTATATTTTGTGCATGCAAGTCAATAGAAAATAAGTGAATGGCCATTATTTTGCTAACTAGCTTAGCAAGAGTTGAACCTCGAGCAATTACAATAATACATAAAAATATATGTGAAAACTATGCCTGAAAGATTAAATTCTGTAATCAAAGCAAAGTGTGGCCTCACTAGATATTGACTTTTTCTCTCAAAAAGACATTCTTATATTTGTTTTTAATATACATTGTTATCTGTTTACTTATTTTCATCTACATGATCCAAAATAACACTTAGGAAATACTTTATTACTTCTTGGTGTCTGATTTATCTTCATTTTGTTAAGTAAGTTAAGAATAATCATCACTGCACACTACTGTTATGTTGAGGGAAAAACAAAAGTTTGCATATAACTCCTCATTCATTGCTAGGCATTTGCAGTTGAGACTGAATAGTTACATCCGAATGGTGCTACAAGTTTGCCCTTCATTCACCTGGCTTTGGAATAAAGCCTTTGGCCAGACAAAATATTTAACTCTGCCAATCTCAAGATATTGGATGTGTCACTCTCCATTCCTTCAGCTCTTGGCTAGTGACACTCATTTCATCAAAGTTTCTCAAAAAAAAAAACCCAAAAGCCGATGTAATGAGTACTCTAGAGAGTGCGTATCATTGTGAGGATATCACTACTTTTATGCATCGCAAGCATGCACACACTTGTGTAAGACGGGAAATCCAGCTGGGACACGGTAAAAGGCAGGAACCAGGAACTGAGGCTAACCCTAAACGTCAAAGGACTGGTGTTGCCTGCAGTATGACAATAAACTGTTAGGTTTTCCTTAGGGTGCGCGGGTCGTTGACTTTCCAGGACATTTGCTGAGTGGTGTCGAAGGAAGTGGAGTGTTGGTGGTTGTGTCTGTGGAAGACTCGGGGGGGTTTATAACGGCCTGGGACAATAAGCAGGTCTCTGGCGATGCAAGGGGGGTGACCTTGACAGTTCTCCCCCCTGCCCTGGTCATTCCTTTTATGGAACTGGACCTTAATTCATCTGTTTAAATTTTAGATTAATGTCACTATAGTAATGTCAATCCTTTTTCATATATTCTATATATTACTGTGGAATAACTTATGTGCTTGCAACCGAAATTGCCTATACAATAATCCGGTTTAAGAGCTTTTCATGACAACTGCATCATATTAATACATATTCGTGTCATGTTCAGGAGAATTCCAGGAGTTGAATGGAATGTTTCTTTTGAATTGAAATTATGGTTCATTCCCTTTTAGAAACTCCTGAAAATTGATCAGAATCCTCTTGGATAATCATTTAGTTGTTCCCTCACTGCTAAATTGTTTTATCACCTCCTACAAATGGTCCGACACCCCCTTCCAGATAATTTATGGCCATGCCGCCTGGATCAAAGACGTGATCTGGCTTAAAGCAAAGGGAGAAAATCCGTTCGGTGAAGATCGTATCCGATCTCTCCCCGCGTATGTCAGTGCATGTGTAATCAATAGTTACGGAAGATCGCAAATGACTTCCCGCACGTGCATCTCTGTGTGTCGTGTGTAGCCAAAACAGGTTTAGTAAGAGACTCTAGCAAACAATTACTCTTTTCTAAATTAAGTTATGGACTAATTAAATTTACTTTGTGGACCTACCTTCCTGTGTAAAAAAATTCATTTCGTATTAATAATTTGACTTGTAATTTGTGTGGTTTTTGTGATTTTAAATCCATCTTGGTTCCTTTAGCCAAAATGACAGTTAAATATACTCAGCAAAAATAAAAACTTCACACTCGTTTGGAGGTCGATAAGTTGAACATACAAGAAATGAGGTTTTATATAATGATTTTATTTAATTCTGTACTCATTAAAGATGGTGTATCATAGAAATAATGTCCATAATGTAACCAGTTCCACCGGAAATGCTACGGAAATGTCCAAGAGTAAAAATGGTAAGTTACAACTTGAATAAGAGCAGTGCGCAAGCGATTATATATGGCTTGGGCAGTCACACGACCTCAAAACAATTCATTCTTAGTGAATTCCTAGACGTTGACAAATCGATTTGCAGTGACAAATCGATTATGCAAATGACGTAAGACAATTTGTCGCTCATCTGCTTTTGACGTCACACGTGGGCTACCAGAACGAGGTCGGTCAGCTGTGGTGCCAGTTTGTTGGAGACGTGTCTGAAGATCATGGATAGTCCGACGACTGCATCCCATAACCCTTGCAACGTCAGTGACAGACGTTTCCGTATTCAGCATGCCAATGGCACGGTCACGCTGAATGTTTGACAGCCATGGCATTGAAAATCAACTAATAATTAATTGTAAAAACTTGTTTTTCCGAGATGTCACTCTAACGTGCTAACGTGAGCTCATTGCACATCTCTCATATGGTCTCGTGACTAGGAACACGAGAAAACATGGTTTTAGCTTAAAGTACGCTCGCACGTGCTGCGTACCTGTGCACGTCAGAGTTGATGTGTGTCATGATGTCTTTGACAATGCATTTATCCCTAGTGATGATAAAAACTCTTTTATTAAACGTTTCGAGAAAATATTTATAAATTTATGACTGTGAAGTTTCTTTTTTGACTCAGTATACTTAGGGGAAACGGGTGCTGACTGAGACCTACAGTCAGAGGCCAGTTGCAGACAAGGTTTTTAGGGAGCTCTGGTAAGTTGGAACGGGGGCCACGTTCGACTGCCGTGATGCCCACACCTAATCCCCTCCCTACGGCTGAACAGGTGGCGGCGGGACTGCAAAGTTCCGAGGACATGTTAATGTGGAGATATAGCGCAGGGGAGTAAACTGAAGGCCCTCGTGTCCAGTGACGTATGAATTAACATACTGCCATGGTACCGTCTAGTCGGCATGTTGTCGCATGTAAGTGTGTGGGCATCACGTGGTATGTGGGTGACAGCCCACACCTAAGCATAGGGACACGAAGTACGACCTCTGTGAACAGGCAAAGCTGGTGAAAACGGTCAAAGTTTCTATTCCCATAGCAAAGTGGGGTAGGGATCAGACTGTTGGTTCCCACCTGGGTGGCTGGTAACCACTACGGGATTCGGGGATCGCTATCGACTGGGTCACTAGACAGTCGGGTCGCAGATGGCAGTAAGACCACAAAGTTGGCCGCCGCGCTCAACTCAATGTACAGTCAGGCCACCATAAGCCAAAAGCGAATGCGTCAGTAGGTGAGTGGTGCGTCTGTGATCGATGGGCTTCGAAAAGAAGACATCGGGAAGCAGAATTTTTCAACCTGGGGAAGCCTGGGCAGAACGGGATCCAGCCTGGAATTGCGCCCTGGGAGGGGAGGTTTGAAGGATCAAAGTGAGGACTGTAAAACCTCACAGCAATACCTACAACCGAAATCGCCAAAGGCGAAGGGTCAGCGCGTTCTTCTGGGTGGTGCGTAAACTTTTGGGTTGGTGTAAATCATAATAAGAATGAATCAATTTTCTCTGTTTATAGAACAGGGCACAAAAGCACAACAGTTATCATTAATCTGACTCCATATTATTAATTATGAATATAAAATTTAGTTGTAAATGTGTTGCGTTTAGAATAATAATACCATACTTGGTCTTTTGCCAATTTAACAAGATTGCGCTTCCGGACCCACACAATCGCAAAACCTTACTTCGAGGAGCTC
Source organism: Gymnothorax reevesii (assembly GCA_029721435.1). Taxonomy (NCBI): domain Eukaryota; kingdom Metazoa; phylum Chordata; class Actinopteri; order Anguilliformes; family Muraenidae; genus Gymnothorax; species Gymnothorax reevesii. The sequence goes on along the minus strand of CM056579.1, from coordinate 95,190,245 downwards.
TGCATTGGTTTTCCAGCTGCCACCGTAATACGCGAGTACCTTTCCCTCGCGACAGTTATGGACCCCAGTCAGCTAGTATCATACTCGTTGTACCTACCGCGCTCCTGAAGGAGAATTTGACAAGAACCGGCGTATTGCGACCATGGATCCCTGTAACAGAGGATTTTATCGAAAAGTTGACCCGAACATCTGTTTGTCACTTTTTGAAAAATGCACACGCGCAAGGCCATCCTACCAGCTTTACTGCTCCACCACAGGAAACACCTATTGCCTGAATGTCGGGAGCGAGCGTGCGCACTCACGCCCGCGCACAATTCTACTTACAGTCTCTGCAATCTGCCTTCTTTTATACAAGATTTACACTTTCACCATTTCAGACTCGCCATTGTTAGGTAAAAAATATTTGCAACAGCCAATATATTGTGAAATAAACAACTAGTAAAGCGTCTGAGTGAAACGCAAACCATTATGAGCCTCTTCTGACTGCATTCAGTTCATTTCTATGCGCGACTCACCTTTTTCCACACGCTGCATGGGGTTTAGGTACAATTCTGTTCTAAATGAGCTGCGTGTGCTTGTCGACTCTCTTGCTGTGTGAGACAGCTCCTGTGCCCAGAGGGAGAAGGGGCAGGGGGGCGGGTAGACTGGTGCTGGCAGGATCTAATCATATCAGCCAGAATTCTCACAAAAATAAAACTAAGAAAAGTGACCCCGCACAAAGTGTGGATGGGTAAATGTAAAATCCATGACATTTCGGGGAAGACAAGTTTTGTTTTTGGGTGTACAAATTAGGAAATGTCCGAATTCGGTGGAGCGACTATCAATGGTTCAAACCAGAGCCATTCGCTCTGGTTCAAATGGAGGCTCACGGGATACATGAACGCTCGAAGCGTGCGTGTTCAGCTAGTGGAAACGAGCGAGGGACGAGCACGCATGATGGCGTTACGTGAGCATTTCTCCAAAATGACTGACATGTTGGAGGACGAATAGTTAAGATGATCCACCCGGAAGTCGCAGCCAAAAAACATCCTCTGTTACAACCCTCCTGTTGTGTTCGGTCAAATCTGACCGATTTACGAGTTTTCTCTCCAAAAAAATCCAGTTAATTTCGTCTGTTTGTCATAAGGTTCCATGACTTTTTATTCCGACATGGCATCTGAACGCATAAAATAAATTTGGATAATTTTGATTAAATTTTGTGTGTTTAATTGAACTTGTATACACCTGTGGTGTTCCCGGTCAAAAATGACCGGTCATTAGAAATGAATGGGTAAGACCACAATTAGTCTATAAAATAGAGTTCAAGCACATTCCCACACCCCAACATGCAGGTGTCTTTGAGCATACACACACTCACACACACACACACGCGCACACAGGCAAACACACACACACACACACACACACACACACACACACACTCTCAAACGCACACACACACACACACACACACACACACGCACACACACACAAACACATACTCACAAACACACACACACACACACAGGCACACACACACACACACAGCTTCCATGGCAACTCCCACGGGAACCTATCTCTGATATAATTTTTATGGCCATGGTGGAACCTCTCATGCAAAGGCGGCAGCACCTTCCCCAAACACCATCCTCTGCTGCATTGGTGAGACACATGCAAGCATCAGCACCAACATCTACACCAACCACAGGAGGAGGGACAAAAGGAAGAGGCGTCAACTGTATGCACCACAAGGTAGAAAAACAAGCTTGGTGTGCCACAAACGCAGTGTATACATTTACCAGGAACATGCAACAGCCACAATCCATTGCATAACATGTTCATGAGAAGACAAAATATGAGTGATGTAAGTGATTGACATATTGTGAAGATTTTGTTTTTGTTATCAGTAGTGTTATTGTTGATCTTCAAAAAGAATGAAAACAGTTGTAGAGCGAAAGAGCTGAAGAGCAAAGATGAATTATGATGCACCGCTGAGGAACACTGGAATAACACTTTGGTGCAGAGGTGTATAATCCAGGTTCAGAAAGTAAAATTCCATCCCAGGATATTGTTCCAGCCACAAAAGACCTGTCAGTTGGCCCTATTCTTCAGCTGGGAGGTAAAACTAAAAAGTGAAATCTGCTGGCAGGAGTTTATGGGTGGAATGAAAACATGGTAGGATTTTTACGTTCTGACCCCTGGATTATACACCTCTGCTTTGGTGCTGCCTGTTGTTTGTTTTAAGGGATGATGGGAAAATAGTTGTTCATGTGTACATTCAGTTTAGGGTTCAGACATTACTTTTATACCATGGTTAAGTTTTTCTGTGCTGATTAGGGCTTTTGTTTTACTGAATAAATCATACCGGTCAGTTTTTACCTGGAGCACAAAAGATGTTTTTTGTGACACAATTTAGAACATTGAAATGGTTTCAAAACAATGTCTTTGGTAAACATTGAAATTAAGTACTCTGTGATACATACTACAATATGTTTCATCTAAGTATTTGTTATAGTCAAAATCTATATAATGTTTTTTAACGAGTTGTATGACCTCAGGTAAATTAGGCCTACAGCACATACATAGCGAATAGAAGTTCAAAACTTGTAATGTTCACAAGAGCTGAAGTTCATAAAAATATCTAACGCAACATTAAGTGATAATATATGCATCATTATGGATTTACAATCAACTACAATGTTACCGGTCACATGTGACCGGGAACATAATGAGTGTTAGCCTAAACGAACAGAACAGGAGGGTTAAGCCAAACCTTCATAGCCAATAACCCGCCAATTCCGTTGGCAGTCGAACGTGGCCCCCGTTCTAACTTACCAGAGCTCCTTAAAAACTTTGTCTGCAACTGGCCTCTGATAGTAGGTTTCAGTCAGCACCTGTTTCCCTCAAGTATTTCACCGTAATTTTGACTAAAGGAACCAAAATGGATTTAAAATCATAAAAACCACACAAATTAGCCTACAGCAAAATTTTATATTCATAATTAATAATATGGAGTCAGATTCATCCTAACTGTTGTGCTTTTGTGCCCTGTGCTACAAACAGAAAAAATTGATTAATTCTTATTATGATTTACACCAACCCAAAAGTTAACGCACCAGCCAGAAAAACGCTCTGAGCCTTCGCCTTCGGCAATTTCTATCATTGGTATTGCAGTGAGGTTTTACACACGCTCAAACACACACACTGGACTAAAAGAATTATTGCCAGTTGAAACATATTCATCACTGCAATAAAGAGTCAATCATAGGCTCTCGAGTATTTGCTTATTTAAATCCAAATGGTGATTTTTTTTTGGACGGGCAGTATATTTTCATGTTTTGAGGAGACATCCAGCAGACTTGCATTCATTCCCTTACACATTGTCCTGACCTTAACTTCACCCTAACCTTAACTTAACCTTAACCCCTGACCCAAAAATAGCTTGGTTACCTTTTTGGGATAGGCAAATGTTCCCCTAAGGATAAAATATATTGTTTTCACCATTTTTAGGGAAATTCGTTCCCACAAAGGTAGGAATACACAAAGGTAAGTGTTTCCTGTATTTATTAAAAAACTGTCATTTGCTTTCAGTTCGTTGCTCTATTCGTTACACTATTTGTTATGGCACAGATATGTGATCTGCCTCGACTGGTTTTGCACATTTATGTCTTGACCTAAATTACCAATACATTTACAATATATGAATAAACGCGCTAATCTACCCACGTACTGCTCCATAGCAGGCTTTTGCCTGTTCTTAATCGGAGAACAGTGGGAAGAAAGAGGGATTACCATGAGATTAGTTTCTTCTGTGGACTGTACAGACCCCCTTCCCCCCCCAGGTGTTATGCTGATATTGACAGCTTTCAAAAGCTGGCGTGAAATCCAGTAAACATTGTCTATCAGTGTGGATATGGAAACAGTGAGGAACCTGGGTGAAGCTGGCAGTTTGTGTGTTTTTGTTCCATCACTTAATTCATTTGATACAGTATGCTTATGACGTGTACTCCACATCAAGACCCAGAGCATTTTGGGTTTCAAATCCTGTTTTCCTCAATACATACCCATGGTTTCATTTTTCAATGAGGAAATCAGATTATTTTCCAACCAAAAATAGCATACTTACCAGATACAAGAAAGACAAACATTTGAAGCATGTGTAAGAAATAAGCTTATCATACGGTATATTTAAAAGATAAAACGTATCTTATGGTGTAGACAGCATTAATAGCTGGGCACACGCACGCACACACACATACAAACACACGCACACGCACACGCACACAGACCCAAGACACTATCAGGCTTTTTTCCCCAAGATCATAATTTATTTTTTGTCAATTTTATGTCAATCTCCTCTTGCTTTTGGCTATTTAGAGAGCTGATAGCTGCCAAACTGACTCTCACCCATTAAAATCATACAGTACCTGGAGGAAGAAGGATGACAGTTGTATTCAAGTTCGGCATCTCCTCATCCAAGTAACCGTGATGTCATTTACTTACTCAAATCTGAAGTATGACAATGATTTCTTTTTCTTTATTTTTTTTGTGGTTACGTAGCTGGAGGGGGCCAAAAGCAGATCCTGATCATAAGAGAGCAAAATTGGATCGTCCCCAGTAACCTCGTTAGAATAAACCAGCTCCCCTTTGTCGAAATTTTCCACTGCAACTCTCAACACAGAGAGGTTATTTTACCACAACAGAAAAAAAGATAAAATTAAGAAAGAAGGTTACAAAAACTGGAGCCTCAGTTATGTTGTAGCCAAAAGGCAGAGCTCATCCACAGCTCACAAGCAGTGCCTACCTATGCATAGGCTGAACGCTAATGGGAAGCTGTAGGGGAATCAACGAAGGAGGTTTTCTTAGAGATCAGAGAGCCATTAGCCCAAGATTTACAAAGGAAAATATACAAAGGTTAAAACATATGTTGCCCGATGGATGCCGGGAGTCCTTTCTGCAGCACAGCAATATTTTATTATTCGTAATAAGTGCATTAGCTTAATAACCATGACCACCCATTCTAATGAAAGGTCCCGCGAGATCATGTTAGCATGTAAAGGCAACCCCCTGGAATTTTTCTATTACAGCATACTACATGCTCAGTGGTACCCAATGCCCATATTGTGGAGGTCACTGGATACACCACAAAGATACAGGTTGCGCAACCTTTGAGTGATATGATTCAAAAGTACAGCTGGATTAAACTGAATTTGTTTTGTGCTTATTGCACATTATACTCTTTCTTTTTTTTTTTTTAAAGATTTTTACCTTTATTTGACAGTGGCAGAGAGGGGAAAGCTGGGGAGAAGAATGGGGAAGACAAGTGGCAAACAACCCGAGCCAGAAGGTCGCCTTTAGAAGGACACCACTTCTATGGTGCGTGCGCCTAGACCGATGTGCCACCAGGGCTGTAATGACAGTGGAAATTTGGAAACCAAATGCGGTGAACTGGCGAGCAAAAGGCCGGCAACAGTGAGCACTAAAACCCACTAAAAAGAAGAAGGGAGGGAAGACAGAAAATAAACTCTCGAGCTGCCTGTAACATAAACTCAGCAAACAGGAATCGGAAGCGAAGCGAAGCGAGAGTAAACTGGCAGGAACAAAGGAAAGGCCCCACACGGCAACAAAATAAACGTCTCAAGGGACGAGAAATCCTAAGCACCAAAACCGGTGCAGACAGGAAGAGGAACAGGGAGGAACTCAAAAGGAAATCTCCGTAAAAATGTACTCCAAAATAAATCCGAATGAGTTCGTTAAATTCCTATTCTGGAAAAATCTTCTGGCTGAAGTGCTAGCTAACATCAGACACTCTAGCAAAGGAAGTGTGATAGAATTCCAGGTTATATAGAGTTAGGGTAGGGCGCCGCCCATGTCCAATCAGCCAGCTGGAGTAAAAAATCTGAAGGTGAAGGAATCCGATGTTGTCCCAGGACGAGACACAGCGAAAGCCCTTTGCACAACACAGCCTCCAAACTATGACAGGGGCACCCCGCGCATTATACTCTTAAACCTGGCTGTGTAGGCTGTAAACTTTCTTTAAAGCCTTAAAGCATTACTTGCAAAATAAAAATGACAGCAAACTGCATGTGGTCTTGAGAAACTTTGCACTTAACAGCATATAGAGGAAGTAATGTCTTCCTGAATATGTCTAGTCAATTCAAAAGATACCTGTAGTTACTGATAATAAAAGGCTAGAAGTAGGTAAGTTGGCTTAATATAAAAATGCATTTTGCTCCCATTTGCCTCTCATTTATTGTCAAATGCTATGAATTGTATAATTTTCCATGTCCATATTATTGGTCAGAAATGAAAAGCACAATGGGGAATACACAAAGCTAAATAAACTGAAAGGTATACTCACTGTGAACTATGTTCCAAGGACATACCTTAAATCTTTTACGAAGGAAAATGGCATTACATAAACCATCTCAACGACTTTTATCAGTTTCCAAAAGAAAACATCCCTTGTGCTCAAATGACAGACTATGTACAGGTGACACGTTAAGTAAGCAACAGACTGTTCTCTGTTCAATAGCTGCAAAACATTTACAACAGCTAGTGCCATCAAAGTCAGCCCAAGAATCAGAACTGTTATATCAAACTTTCAGGCTAGTTATGTATCAGTGAAAATGCTATCTTGTACATATGTCTGGTGTAAGACAAAACAGCAGGGCCGGCGCTAGAACGGGGAATTGGGGGGGCACAGACATGCCCCTTTATGACAAGAATTAGTCCTGGCGAGTTCTCAATCATTTTCCTTTATTGACACGTTTTCCAAATATAGTAACTGGAAACTGAAGACACGGTTTCTCACCTTATGCGATCTAAAAGCGATGAAATCATGGGCTAAATTCAGTACAGAAAAATAATTTACTTAGTAATAGGCCAGTGCTTTGCGTTGATTGAACTGGTCTGCATTCCAATGAAATATCGCCTTTCACTCTCGGTATTGCGTCAGTTGATTAAAATAAACTTGATTGATTGACTTGATCGAATAGGCTATGAAAAGCAATGCGGCTCAAACTGTTTGCACAGGTATACAATATTGAATAACATTAATTCAAATATAGCAAATATGCGTCCAGATGAATGACTGTCGTCTTACCTAATCGAGGACAACAAGCAGCACCTGTTAAGTGCGGAGCGCTCTCGGAGTGAACCTTTTGTTAATCATGAAGATGACTGAGAACAGGTCAGGACTAATATTAGTTTTGTACGGATGTTTTGTGCATCCCAATTATCAGTTCTGGTTCTGCCACTGTGCAGAATTTAGCTGTTAAAAACAGCACCCTGTCAACTGAAAAATCACAAAGAACTAATGAAAAACCTGGGATCCTGCATTAAACAATTTGAACATGTATGACGTAAAGTGTCTGTTAAAAGGAATTATTTTCACCCATTTAGAAACTAAAAACAAACACATTTTAATGAAAATACCCGACATTTGCAGCAAGCATACTGAAAGGTGTATAAGTTTCCCTTCAATGGGAGTCATTTGATTGTAAGAGTTTGAGTTAGCGTGACTGTACAAGCTAGCGCAGATGTACTGCTCTGGTGGTTCTCCTCATTGACCTTTCTGTCCAGTAAATCCCAGGCAGATTGTAGATTGATTTTAACTCATTTCACACATCCATTTATTTGATCATTCTTTTGTGACTTTGACAATGCTGGATGCTGTCTTGCACAGTTGACTATTCCATTTTAACTTCTATTTACTTCTTACATTTGAAGTTATTTGAAGTCAAACCACTCTAAAGTCCTTAAAAGGGATCACTCTAAGAACAGTGAAGGTCTAACTTTTGTGCAAAGATAGGCTCCATTCTTTGATTTCCATCCAATATTTCCAACGTGCACCTTTGCCAGAATGGAAGCACATAGTGCATTTTCATTTTAACATTGATAGCTATCAGAAATACTTTTTCTTTTGCAAGAAGCAAATTGCACCATGATTGTCTTCAGCTTGTTTAACAAAAGAGGTTTCACCCAAATTGATATCCAGTGAGATCACATTGTATTATGATGGACGTCCTGCCCTCTCACAGAATAATTGACATGTCATAGTTGGATTCAGAAGCTAAAATGAAAAAGGGAAATGCATGTTCTTCTTTTGATGTGACTGTAAAAGTTCATCAGAACATGCAATCATCACAAAGATCCACCACAGAGGGCGGATAGTATTTTAATATTCATTATGAGACAAATAATGCGTTTAACGTCCTGAAAAAAGAAACAAATTTTTTCATAGCAATATAGTGAGACACTTTTTGAAAATTAAATGGCCAGTAAGGAATGCTATTTAATTTTTAATTTGTTGTTAAAAAGCACATTAGTGGACTTGAAAATGAAACAGTAAAGTGGAGAATTCCAATTCAATTGGTATTATGAGATAATTTAATTGCTTGTTAATAAAGAAAAGAGCATTTATAATAATACACTCTCATTTTAATATTGAGAGCATTATGGTCCCATACTCCAGTGGTCAATGACAACGGAATTGTGCAAAATACTTGCACCATAAAAATATGTAGCCTCTGCTGGTTATTCTAAAATTATACCTAAAAGCCTTTTTTTTTTAATCCTGGTCTTTTATCACCTCCAAACTATTTCTCCTCACTGCACCCTCGATGTCCTGTGCGGGGTCTGTTCCACAATTCCTATCCCATGATGACTGTGGAGTTCCGGAGCTTAATTGATTTCCCCTCCTTTTGGTTGATCATCCTATCTTAGTTCTCCTCTACGCTTATACCTGGGGGTCTGTTTTGGACTTATGCAACTAAATAATATCCTAAAAAAAATACATTGCTCAGTATTTACATATTTTATTTAGTGCTTTCACATGAAGAGGCTTTGTCAGTTGGCTGATTGCGCGGGTCGAAGGCCAATTCATCCAATTTGAGCAATTAGTCCCGGGGCAATGCATTAAAAAAACGCAAAAAATATATGATGTTGAGCCACAGAACATGAGCAGCATATACAATAAACACTGCACACTGTCAACTGAAAACTCTGGAGAGTTCCGGGGCACGCATAGTTGATTTCCCCTACGTTTGGTCGATCCATCCTTGAGTTTTTATTATTTTTTTTTCGTAGAAAGTCTGTGGCTTTATGCTAGGTATCACCTAACAGCGCCTATCTTATGCCTCCACTATGCTCACCTGAGGGTCTCTGTTCATTGTTCCAGAGAATTCCCCCAGAGCATGACACTCTTCTCTTGCATATGCAGATCTTAACCCAAACCTCTACATCTCCATCTTTCTGACATCGCCTCTCTACTTTCCTCTCAATGATTCAAGGTGAAACTTAGCAGGTTAGACTCCCCTATTTTGCATTTCAGTTGCTGGGCCACAGCCTGCGTAGGATATTACCACGTCTCTGGAGAAATCGCAACTCAGACAAGCAACAATGTCGACGTTCAGGCGGAGGTTAAGCCAATTCCATTTCAATTGCACCGTTTCCAAAAAAGAGTTTAAATTCAATTCATGAACTGAAAAAAAAAAAAAAAACTCAGAATGGATTTCACTGTTGAAATTATATGGCAATTTATTTTTGGAATTAACTGAAATTAAATGGATTTGGCATTAACTATTGTTGTGGAAATTGACAGCTCAATTATGATCCTTCTGCAAATGAAAAGACAGAAAAAGAGTTTCACATTACTGGAAACAAGTTAAATTTGAAAAAATTCTGTTCTCCAGGGCACCAGGGAGAAAATATGGCTTTTACTCCTAACTTCTATGATTGGCTCATGTATTAGGCTCTCAGCAATGGGAGTAAGGATTGATTGAGGGAGTTTGTAATTTCTAACCCATGTATGTGAACCATCTGTATTATACTGTGAGGAGTAAGTTATTTTGATTGGCTGAAATAAATTTCTGAAGTTCCTGAAACCTCACTCTTCCATCTTCATCTTACATCGCCGAGCGGTGTCCTATCCCACTGCTCATCAACTAACTCCCTCTAAACGATGTTCCCCAAACCGCATGAACCTAACTGATTTTTTTTTATTTTTTCATTTATTATTTTTTTTTATTGAGTATTTTACCTAAAAAGCATAAATGTATATATAAGTATAGCATAAATAAGCAACATGAGTTACGTTACTGGATATTGAATTGATATGTAATGGAATAATATTCCACCCTCACAAAATGCTACTGTTCTGGACATTTTAGTCATTTTGACTTGGGAATTGAATCAGGTCTAACATACGCTGTGATGAATTTATCATTTTATGCTTGGCCTCTCTGGAAAGTGTGCCATCTTCAGTTTAGTTCCTGCGGCATGTAAAGGTCCCCTATTATGTCACCAGGTGCATAGCTAATCAGCCATTATAAGCCAGTTCAAAATTTCCCCTTCGTGACATCACAGGGGGGAGTGACCACTCAGAATAATGAAATCTGATTAACTGCTTGGCTGAAATTGATCAGTTCTTCTTGCTTCTGCTTGGTTTCTTCCCTACATGATGTCAAGATGGGAAAAATTTTGAAATCGCTTGTAATATCTACAACCCTAATTCTGAAAGAATTGGGACGCAGTGTAAATTGTGTATAAAATCAAAACTTCCAGATCACAGGAGCCAATGTGTTATTTACAATAGAACATAGATAATATTGCAAATGTTGAAACTGAGATATTTTACATTTTTATCCACAAAATAACCTCATTTCAAATGTTATGGCTGTAACGGCTGTCAAAAAAGTTGGGGCACAGGCAAAAAAGGGCTGAAAAAGCAATTAATATGTAAGAGAATCAGCTGAAGGAACATTTAGCGAGTAATTAAGTTAACTGGCATCAGGTGTGTAACATGATTGGCTATAAATGGGATTTCTTAGAGAGGCAGAGTCTCTCTGAAGTAAAGATGGCCAGAGGCTCTCCAACCTGCAAAGGCTTGCTAAAAAAAAATTGTTGAATACGTTAAAAACAATGTTCCTCAAAGTCAAATTGCAAAGGCTTTGAAGGTCTCATCAAGGACAGTGCATAACATTATCAAAAGATTCAGAGAAACTGGAAAAATCTCTGTGCGTAAGCGACAAGGCCGAAGACCTTTACTGGATGCCCGTGATCTTTGGGCCCTCAGACGCCACTGCATCACTCACCGGCATGATTCTGTCATTGACATTACTAAATGGCCCCAGGAATACTTCAAGAAACTACTGTCTGTAAACACAGTCCGCCGTGCCATCCACAGATGCCACCTACAACTATCATGCAAAAACGAAGCCATTGTAGAGCCTGATTCAGAAGCGACGCCGTGTTCTGTGGGCCAAGGCTCATTTAAAATGGACTGTAGCAAAGTGGCAGAATGTCCTGTGGTCAGATGAGTCTAAATTTGACATTCTTGTCGAAAATCACGGGCGTCATGTCCTCTGAGCTAAAGAAAAGAAAGACCACCCTTCCTGTTATCAGCGTTCAGTTCAAACGCCAGCATCTCTGATGGTATGGGGATGCATTAGTGCATATGGTGTGGGACACTTGCATGTTTTAAAAAGCACCATGAATGCTAAAAGGTATATAAAGGTTTTAGAGCAACATATGCTCCCCTTCAGACAACATCTATTTCAGAGAAGGCCTTGTGTATTTCAGCAGGACAATGCACAACCACATACTGTGGCTATCACAACAGCATGACTTTGTAGTCGAACTGGCCTGCCTGCAGTCCTGATCTTTCACTGATTGAGAACATTGGGCACATAATTATACAAAAAGTTTGTCAAAGGAGACCCAAAACTCTCCAGCAGCTGGAAGCCTGTATCAAACAAGAGTGGAATCAAATTCATATGGCTAAACTCAAGAAACTTGTCTCCTCAATGCCCAGACGCCTCCACTCTGTGTTAAAAAGAAGAGGGGATGCTACCCCATCGTAAACAGGCCCCTGTTATCTATGTTATCTCTGTTCTATTGTGAATAAAATACTGGCTGGTGTGATTTGAAAGTCATTGTGTTTTGATTTTATTCACAATTTACAGTTTGTCCCAACTATTTCAGAATTTGGTTAGTAATTGGTTGTGGACCTGGTGACATAATAAGGGGCCTTTAAATCTTGTTTGTCCTTGACTTTCTGCAACATGTGTAGTAATAAATGATTAACTTGCATTTTTTTCAGATACAGTGTGGGTTAAATATTAATATTAATGATAGGAAGGAAGGAAGGAAAGGAAAGGAAAGGAAAGGAAATTATCCAGCACTGTGGTCCTTCTAAAGGTTGATTGACTAGCGAGTGCGGGAGAAGATAACAATCAATCAAACAAATAGAAAAGCTGCAATAAATAGAGGTTTCATTGTGAGTAAATAAAAAACAAAACATTTCTGATCTGAACTTTTCAATGAAGCGATATTTCTGAACATATTTAGCTGTTGTCATGATCGATAGTGGCATAAGCAGCAGTGAGGTAATTGCTAATTCAGTATTCAAAACTAACCATGATAGTTATTTATTTAATTAATTGCTGTTGAATATTAAGCTGAAATGTCATGAATTGTTTAAGACTACCCCCATGGCTTTTAAAAAATCAAACAAAAATAGTGAATTGATTGCTTTTGAAAAACAAAGCTCAGCGGTGAGAGATATTCAATAGTAAGATGAAATACAAATGCTGTTAAAAATATTGATTCCAATTATTGATTTGTCCGGGTCATTTTTTATTTTATTTCCACAGTATTTCCTTTTAATCTTAAGACATGAAGCACACAATGTAAATATTATCCTTGTTTAGAAAGGCAGCTTGTTCTTCACCTACCTGTTGAAAGCCTACATTATCCTGAAGTTTTTAAAAAAATATCAGAAAAAAAAAAATTAAGCGGCAACATGAACGGGGCAGGCATTGCAGTTGTGGTTCTGGCAGGGTATGCTGTCAACTGCACCAAGATGCGGATTCTAAGCCAATCATACCGCACAATACTCAGCTGATGACTTAGCTGACAATGCCCTGCTAAATTCAGGCTGCCTAATCACTCATGACCAAATCATTTATTTCAGTTTATTTCAGCTCCAAATGTTAGGGACCATTTTTCTTCAGCTCTCTTAGTGCAACACCACCGCCACCCCAGTTTCATCTCAGTTTCATCTGCCGTACTTTACTCATTACTCGCTTTATTCTGTCATCGAATTTTAAAATCAGTTGCCTTGTCTCGTTGTACTACAGCAAAGTGATAATCCCCAAGGGAATTTGTGCAGCACTCTCTGCATTCTGCTCCCGGCCCTAAGTTCCCAAGAATACATGTATGCTGCTAATCATGGAATTGTATTGCATGTATTGTGTTGATCACTTATTGTGTATTCACTTTGATGAAAGTTAAAATGCCTATCAAGGCAAACTCATTAGGCTTCTATATGGGCTACTCAAAAAGGATGTTATGAAAGACTCAGTTGTTTTGATGCAAGATGGACAGACAGATTCATTTAAATGAGGATCATAAAGTTTTCATGCCATTCTGGTCAGTAGGGCATCTGTCACGTCCAATTTCTGGGAAAAGAAAGAGAGACATCAATACTAAATAAGCTACCTGTTGTTAATGGCTAAAGACTAATGACTATTTCGCATCTTTTATCACAGAGTTTGCAGTGGGTGGTGCTCCATTTTATCCTGTTTGCCTGTTGAAATGAATATGTGTTCCAGAAGCCAGCCTGTCTTACCACTGCATGGATTTTACATGCATGCTTTTATTCTTCTGTCATTTTATTAAATTATCAGTTATTTAGAATGGATCTTTGACAGGTTAATCAAAAACCATTTGTTTTGGTTTTTTATATTTCTTTATTTATTCATTGTTATTATTTTTTATTATTTATTTATTTAACTGAGACAGTTTTTTCATAACAATGACTAAAAGAATGCTAATGGGGAATCTATTACAGGTCAGTCCACACTGTAAACCCTGATAGTGCGGTGAACTCAAATGTTTTGTGAAAGCCGAATACCTCAAAAATTGTGTAGGCCAACTTCATTGCATTGTGTGGTAGGAAATTAAAGAAAATACGTTTTTTTTTTTTTTTTTTTTTGTTTTTTACAAGTTTTAAGTGCTGTGAACACAAGATCATTAAGTTGGCATACTCAATTTTTTTTAGGTAATCAGTTTCCATAAAATATTTGAGTTCACCACACTAGGGTTTACAGTACATGTTGTAACTTACCTAAAATAGCCGTGACGCTCATCATGTAGCTACTTCCTATGGACTGTGTGTCATTGCATGGGTAGACCATGCAAAGGATGATAACCCGGGGTCAGCAGATTTTGCCAGTATTATACTCATGCACCTTGCCAAGTTATTAATGAACCTACAATATGAGCGTCATCCATTTGGTTTTGTTGGAGTAATCACCAAAAAATGAATTTTGGGCCATTTTTGAAGGATTTTCAAGGGGTTAATTTGGGTCATCCTCCACGTAAAATGGCTGAACTTTCAACATTGTGTGAATGTTGCCCATAGGATGGCCTACCAAACTGATGACAATGATCAAAAAATATTTCCAAATGTGCCAGTTATGTGTCAACATGTTTCCCCCACCCCAAAATCTGGAATAATGTGTAGGCCTATTCCACAGCTGATAAGTCATCTGCCACAGGGGTTGAAACTACAAATCATGGTGGAAATGGTGGTCAATTACTTGCTCTTTCATAATCAGAAATAAAAAATCTGGGTGCTCAACTCCATACTTTGTAGTAGCACCAGCAATGAGGACAATATTTCATTGTTTTTCAGTGCTGCCACCTACTATGATGTATCTGAAACTACAAACTTATACACAAAACAAGTATCACAACCAATGTAATTTTGTCTGCCCTGGCCTAATTTATTCAATTATAATGCCAACACATGAAAGCTAAGGGTATTCTACCATATGGCCATTTCCTTGGGAATGGGGTGTGTCAGGCATTTTTCTATGCACAATCCAATATTCCATAAATCTTTCATATGGCACAGACTGTCTTTGACTAATTACTTTCTCTATGAACAGATTGGCAACAAGCCAATATAGACCTGAACACTTCGTTTTTGCTTGTTTCAAACTTTAGATCTTGTCAAAATAGAGTCAAGAGAGTCCAGTAATGAGGCAGTTTTGGACTTAACCATGTTAACAGGAGTGGTGCCACTATTACCCAGCAGTTCAAGAATGACTGGTCATGAATGACAGCAACTACCAGAGCACCAGAGGAGCCAGCATTAGGAAGTGAAGAACAAAAAGACAAAACAACCTGCTGAAATGTATCTGCATTTCAAAATATTAGGATCAAATATATAAAGCAGTGTTGGACCCGACAGATCCTGTAATTCCACAAAAAAAGATGATGGTAGTATGCCCAGGTTCAGCCAATAATCATAATGCTAGCGTAGACAATCACATCAAGAATGAACGAAACTTTACTAGACAACTGAAGTATGCACGTTGTCTGCCAATATGACACATGATACAGAATCCATGTGAACACTTTCAGAATTACTAAGAGTTCACACATCCACCGGTTCGATGGCCTTTGCCCGCAGTCGCTATCTTGCTGTCACGGAGGAGGCTAACAGGTGCTGGTCATCTAGAGTATCAGTATTATCTTTGGTCAAGTGGCCACACTTCTGTTGGACAGAGATGAGAGAAGTAGCTTGAAGCTGCTGGGCAATTAGCCAGTCCTATTTCCCAAAACGGGCTTTGATTTTCTTAGCCACCGCACCAGCCTTTTCCTTCCTTCCAGTCTCTACTCTTCTCATTGACCTTGTGGTTGATCAGGCTACTTTGTGCCTATGGGATAACAATATGGCTGCATCAATGCATTGACGCGGCTGACGACTTGAATGGAGGAGGGGGTGCTGGCACTTCCGTGAGGCCAAGGCCAAGTTTGTATCTATGTGCTGGTCAGATAGTGATGTCCTTGTCAACAGCATGGAATAGCCCAGCACACAGCGCACTGTCGTCACACTCCTCCTCCGGTGGCAGTCGTGAGCCCCTCTCTCCATGTTCTCCTCGAAGAGGAACTTTTAGCCCCGAACAATGGCTTTGAATAAAGTTGTCACACTTTCTCAAAGCAATACATTACACTGCATGCAATGGCAGGAGAGACATTGAAAAACCTGCATTTTATCACATAGTGACCTGGGATTTATCACTCCCCTCTGCCATTTTGAAACTATATGTTCGGAATGTGTGTCAAGTGTCAATAGCAGGGCTCTAGGACTCTTCCTCCCCGGACTTTTTGTCCCAGAATTTTTCATCCCAGACTTTTTGTCCCCGGACTTTGGATGCCCTAGGAATTTTTGTCCCCGTGGACTTTTCGTCCCCATAAACTTTTCATCCCTGGACTCTTCATCCCTGGATGGTTCATCCCCAGTAATGTTTTGCCCTCTTCCTGCATTATAGAAATATCTCTATCCCTATCTCTAACCCTAACCTTGTCCCACGTCCGTTCGTCCATCCATCTGTCAGCAATGGTGGCACTTTTTTTATCATTAGTCGATGAAAAATCTGGGAGTCCTGTAACCCAATGGGAGGGGCAGTCCACACCAAGCAGGTGTAAAGTGGTGCTGGGGCAGTTTAGATGGGGGATGACCTCGACTTGCCTGCTTATGGGCTAGAAGGCATTTTTAAGTAATCTACAGTCATATCCGGCCACAAAACATGGTATTATAGCTTGTGGACAAGTATAAGGACATGTGGTCAATCAAAGTGCTTGAAATCAAAACCTAAATGAGCGCCCAGAAATTTTTTTTTGGAATGATCAAATGACACTTGGACTTGCTCCTCTGGGAGAACCATTGCCCAACTCCCCGTTGCAGTTGGGTGATATGGAATCAGGTAGACACCAGATGCGGGGAGATGGGAACGAGGATTTTATTAAACAAAAAAATAAAACAGGCACGAGGGCCAACGAAAAACTTGGCCCAAAGGGTTGCAAAAAGACAACTAAGGTACGCTACACAGAGCGGGGAAACTAAACAGCAAAAATGGCAAGAACAAAAAACCACTGGAAACTCCAGGCAGAAATCCAAGAAGGAAAATAAACAACAAGACTAGGGCTATATACACGGGGACTATGAACAAGACTTGGAACCATGAACATGGACTTTAAAGCATGAGCATGAGCATGAGCATGAGCATGAGCATGAGCATGAGCATGAGCGACAAAACTTGCAAACATGAACAAGAACTTGGCAACAAGACTTGAGACACTGTCTGCCAGCCAACTTCCACCGCATCCAGATAAAGGCTAGAAATCAAGACACATGAGGGGCAACACCTGGAGAAGGAGAAACAAGAGGCAGGGCAAGATCATGAGACATGGACTAAGATTGGTTGACAAGACTTGCTCATTAAGAGAATGAGCGTGCTCAGCTTAAGTACCAATTAAGTATGCAGTTTGGAAGCAAGCATGAATGTTAAGAACAGAAAAGCACAGCAAGATCTGAAATAGTAAAGCAGGAATCATGACAATAAACTCCCTGTCTATATTAGTAATATTAGTAATGTGCCTATCTAAGAATTACACCACCCAGTGAGCGTTAGTAAATGTTAGTAACTTAAAAACAGTTAATTGTGAATTAAGCTAAGAGAGCCCCGAATCAGCACAGCATGGAAGGAAGGGGAAATACCAAAGCCGACCAGAGCTCTGAAATGTGCAACAACGAAGGCACGGGGCGGAACGCAGACAAGCCGTGGAGTGGCTTGGCAGACCTGGCGAAAACAAAAACATGGGGAGGGGCGTGGCGCTCATGAACGAGAAAGACGTGTAGTTTTCGGCTCCGGCTCAATCGGCCAGAAATCATCTCCCAAACTGAGAATTTCAACTCACTAACTACCTAACAGGAAACATGAGCGGGAGTAAGCCACAGAGAGGCCAGAAGAGCTCGAAAAATCAACCGACTGGACAATCTACAACGAAAAAAGACCAATCGGACACCTCCGACGAAGGTAATGGCGGCGGGCTAATTAGCTTAGAAGCTAGGGAACCCGGGGACGAGCTACTTCGTGAAATCCACTCCATCTCCAAAGACATCCGCGATTTCAAAACTGACATATATTCAGCTATCTCCGATCTTAAGGGAGATTTAAGGAAGGACCTGAAAGATGAGATGACAACGCTAAAACACGAGCTCCACCACAAGCTAGCGGAAATGGGGACGACACTGCAAGCTCAAGGCCAGGCTATAGCGGAAGCAGAGGAGCGAATATCCGAAGTTGAAGCAAGTGGCCCGGTAACCAGAGATACACTGCTCTGTCTGCTAAAAGAACAACGCAAACTGCAGCAAAAGGTGACCGACTTGGAAAGCAGGTCCAGAAGAAACAACATTCGGATGTATGGTGTGCCTGAGGACACTGAGGGCGAGTCCATGATACAGTTTGTGGAAAACTTATTAACCAAAGAGCTTCCCTTACCCGAAGGTATGTCTCTCGGAGTTCAACGTGCACACCGAGCTTTAGCTCAGAAGGCGGGACCTGATGCTAATCCACGATCCATTGTCATAAACTTCCTCCAGTTTGATGTTAAAGAAACTGTCCTCAAGCTAGCTTGGAAAAAGAAAGTCCTCATTGGTAACAAACAGGTTTTTTTTGATCACGATTATGCCTACGAAGTCATGGAGAAGCGCAGAGCTTACGGAGGAATTAAAAAAGCACTCAAAGAGCAGGGAATTCGCTTCCAAACTCCGTTCACGAGGATCCGCATCCATTGGAGCACCGGCCCGAAGACTTACGAGGATGCACGGGCAGCTGCTGCGGAGCTGAGGGCGCGCGGGATCTCCGTGGGCAGCGTCGGAGAAAAGTCGGATTCCAGCATGGAAGAGCGCATACTGGAGGCGTTTCCATGGCAACAAGCCGACGCAGGAGGCAAAGCAGGACGAATGGAGACGCGAGTGAGAGACAGGCTTCAGGAGTATAGGAGGGTATCCAGTCATTAGACAACTGGTGTTCACACGGTAAAATGACTGAATACAACGGGCATAACAAGGTACTGTACGTGTTCTTCTGCCCTCTCATTTAAAAGTAATTTAAAGCACCGATTGAGCAGGTAAACGCCTTAAATTTATGTTGGACTCATCTAGGAGTTGTGGAATGTACATGCTGGTCAGTCATTCCTCTACTAGGGAGGGCCCCATCCACTACGAGGGCATTAACCCTCCTCCTTCCAACAGGGACTTCAGAGGGGCAACGGCCCCTCTAACCAGGGAATTCTACACTTCTGTTCTGATGTTCTTGAATTTATGTTATTGTTCTGTGTTACAAGCAGGGGAGATCTGTTTTTCTATGTCTACTTTGAGTGATACGTACCTGAGGAGTTTATTACTTCATGCATACAACATTGTGCTCCAGCCTAATCATTGGATGACTGTCATAATATGGTAAAGTTAATTTCACTTAATGTTAATGGGCTCCGTAGTCCAATTAAACAGTCCAAAATTCTTTCAAAATTAAAGAGAGAGAATATAGACATAGCCTTCTTACAGGAAACCCATATGACCATAAAAGAACATGAAAAACTCAAAAGACGGGGATTTAAACATGTGTTTGCCTCATCGAATGAACTAAGACATACTAGAGGGGTTGCCATACTGATTTCTGGGAGAATAATTTATGAGCATATACTCACAACTAGGGACAAAGAAGGCAGATTCATTATGATAAAAGGGAGAGTTGATGGGAATTTATTTACCTTCTACAATGTATATATACCTCCGGGGTCAGAGCCTGATTTTTACATACAAATATTGGATAAAATTGCCATTGAAGCCCAAGGGACCCTCATATGTGGAGGAGATTTTAATATCACTCTAAACCCCCGTCTTGATTGTTCAGGAACAAGAACATCCCAAACCCAGAGAATAACAAAAAAAATAAACTCAATGATGATAGAAATAGGCCTAATAGACGTCTGGAGACAGCTGAATCCATCAAGCAGGGACTACACCTTCTTTTCAGCTTCACATTCAACATATTCAAGAATTGATTATTTTCTACTATTTAGCGCAGATCTCGGTAAAGTACAACACTGCCATATTGGAACGATGGATTTCTCCGATCACTGCCCACTATATGTATCCCTAACAACTATATACAGACAGAAACTTACTCAATGGAGACTTAACTCTAGTATATTGACCAGACATAGAATTGAACAGTTTGCAAAGGACATATCTGAATACCTAGAACATAATGACAATGATGAGGTGTCTCCACTTGTGGTCTGGGATGCTTGTAAAGCAGTGATGAGAGGTAAAGTGACTGGTGTAACATCCTTCCTTAAGAAACAAAGAATGGAAAAACTCAATTGCCTGCAACAAGAGTTGAAAGAACTAGAATCAAAACATAAAAACTCAAGGGACCCCAAAATTAAACTAGATTTGACAATCAAAAGAAATCAGATTGAGGAAATAAGCGATCAAGAAATTCAGAAGAAATTAATATACACTAAACAAAATTATTACGAAGGCGGTAGCAAATATACTAAATTACTGTCCTATAAATTACGAAAACAACGGGCAGATAATACAATATATAAAATAAGAGACCCTGAATCTAAGGAAATTTACCATCAAATGCAGGATATTAAAAAATGCTTTAGGAACTATTATAAGGACCTTTACTCCCAACCCCACACTGATAATGATCAGGGTATGGAGTCACTATTCGAATTACTAAAGTTACCAACCCTTACTGAGGACCAAAATAACAGACTAGTTTCACCTATAACAAAAGAGGAAATCTATTCGGCCATAGCCAGGCTAAAAAATAACAAGTCCCCAGGACCGGATGGATTCACCTCGGAGTGGTACAAAAATCTAAAAGACACTCTGATACCTATTTTGCTAAAAACATTCAATTGGGCTCTGACAAAGGGGGAAATTCCTGACTCATGGAATGAGGCAACCATATCGGTAATACCTAAGGGTGAGAAGGATAAACTAGACTGCGCAAATTATAGACCAATTAGTGTTCTGAACCTTGATTACAAATTATTTACTTCAATTATTGCTAAAAGACTTGAAAGAATTCTACCTGGACTAATCAATTTAGATCAAACAGGATTTGTCTCATCTCGTCAGACACATGATAACATCAGAAGGTCTTTACACATTATTAGATATATAAATCAAAATAAAGTAGAGGCTATGCTGTTAAGCTTAGATGCCCAAAAGGCCTTTGACTCAGTTCGGTGGAAATTCTTATTTAAAGTTATGGAAAAGTTTGGATTCGATAAAATAATTATCAAGACAATAGAGGCTCTGTACAACAAACCATCAGCAAAATTGAAAATCAACGGTGAGTTGACTGATTCTTTTGGACTTGGGAGATCTTCGAGACAAGGCTGCCCATTAAGTCCACTTTTATTTGCAATTTTTATTGAACCGTTGGCACAGTGGATTAGGCAGAATAATATGATCAAAGGTATAAAAATGGCAACAGGAGAACAAAAGCTGGCCTTGTTCGCGGACGATGTCTTTGTGTACCTCTCAAGCCCAACAGATTCACTGCCTGAACTGATGTCTGTACTAGAGCAATACGGGTCATATTCGGGCTATAAACTAAATGAACAAAAAACACAGGTCATGAACATTCATTACAACCCCCCACAGTATCTTCGCCTAAGGTATCAACTAAACTGGGACAAGAAATATGTGAAATATTTGGGAATCTACATGCCAACTGACCTATCTAAATTAGAAAAAATGAATTACGATCCCCTGAAAAAGCAAATTATTTTTGATATTAACAGATGGAATCTCATCCCTTACTTAAGTATAAGTTCCCGCATCGACTCAGTTAGGATGAATATTTTGCCAAGACTTTTATACCTATTTCAATCAGTGCCTATTGAAAAACCAGATCAGTACTTCTCAGAGTGGGATAGAATAATTTCACGGTTTATATGGGCTGGGAAAAAGCCAAGAGTAAGATATAAAATTTTGCAACTACCCAAAGAGAGAGGGGGATTGGCCCTTCCATGTCTATTGGATTATTATAGAGCTGCTCAATTGAGGTCTCTGATTGGCTGGTGTATACCCAGTTACAGATCTAGATGGAAAGAGATAGAGAGCTCACTGGGGAAAGGAATCCCAGTTAATGCATTAATAGGAGACCCTTCATTAACTAGTCAACTGACTGACTCTGATAATCCATATATTACTAGCTCATTAAAGACCTGGAAGGGACTAATTACAAAGTATCAGTTGGAGAGGAAGGTTGTTATCTTAAAGTGGTTTGCCTATGACCCGGAATTCTTACCCAGTAAATACGACATGAGGTTCAAAGGTTGGTCTGTAAAGGGTCTTACAACATACTCCACACTCCTGAAAAAAGGTACATTAATGAGCTTCCAGGACCTTAAGGACAACTATAATTTACAAAACCAGGAACTTTTTCGGTACCTACAAATCAGAGATTTTATTAGGGGAAAAAAAATTGAGGATGACAGGACAATTGGAGACGAAATCCTGGATATTTTCCAAAAAGCCTACAATGATGGCACTTACCAAAAAATAATTTCCAGATTATATCGTGCTCTTCAAAATTTAAAGGGAGACCATACTCTGGACATTAAATCAAGATGGGAAGCAGAGGGCAATATCACGATATCAATGGAAGAATGGGACAGAATCTGCAGACAGCAACGCCTGACAACAAGCTCTCCTTTATGGAGGGAATACAGTTGGAAGAACATGACTCGATTCTTTTGTACCCCAGCACAGAAAACTAAATACTCTGACCAGACTGCATGCTGGAGGTCCTGTGGAAGTACTGTGGCAAACCACTTTCATATTTTTTGGGATTGCTCCTCTGTGGCTCCATTCTGGAGACGTGTCCATGGTGTCCTGGAGGCAGTTTTTAAGTTTAAGCTATGCTTTAATTTTAAAATTATGTACCTGAACGATTTTGAAGAATTTAAATGTACAAAGAGAGATAAATGTCTATTGAGAATACTATTAGTGGCAAGTAAGAAGGCTTTGACCAGAAAATGGTTGAAAAGAGACATACCTACTATAAATGACTGGATTGATGTTGTGTACAGCATTTACATTATGGAGAGAATCACATCCAAACTGAGATGTAAAATTGACACCTTCGTTGAAATTTGGTCAAAATGGATCACCTATGTTTTAATCGTAAGGCCTGATTTTATTTAGTAACACTTCTAACAAAAATATCATCAAACATTATTGTAAAAGAGATAATTATTATGGTTATATGAACATATGGAAGTATGTGTGTAAATGGTACTCGATTGTTGGATCCTTCCTCTGCTGTTTTTTCTATTACTGTTTGTATTTGTACTATCCCTTCATAAAAACAACAATAAAAAGTAAATTAAAAAAAAAAAAAAAAAAAACAAAAACATGGAAAAGTAAAAACATGGAAAAGTAAAAACATGGACAATAAACATGAATATGAAATGTAAAATCCTGAGACAAGAAACTGTTAAAACTATGACATGAACCATGAACATGAACTATGAAACTATGAAATCTTGAACATGAAACTGTTAAAACCATAAATGCTGTCCTGGCCAAAGGCCAGGACCCCAGAACACAACATTGGGATATTGGCATGCGAATATGGCATTATTTTATGATTCTGAGGGGTTAACCTTTTTTAAGGAATTATTGTACCCATAATGCCATGCAGTATGCAACATTTTACAGTATATTTTTTTATAGAAAGCCTAGGATGTCTGCTTCAGTTTACCTATAAGCAAAGTCTATCTTGATTGTCAGATATTTTGCCAATAATTGGCAAGGTCGGTCAATTTCATAAACATTTTGCATTGGAAATGCATTGGAAGGGTTAATTACCCCTTACCCCTGAACAGAATGATTATTCACCGAAAGGTTTTACCTGCCCTCACTCTAGCCCAAGACCAGTCTATGGTAGGAATTTGAAGAAAATCCATTGACTTGCAGGTTATCACTTTTTGCAGATTTTGCATGGTCTATCCATGCAATGACACTTAAGAGGCTCAGCTCTTCACACAAGGGCAGTCATTATCAGGAATGCAGTGCTGTGAGACCCTACCTTAGGTCAGCAGTAAAAGTTTCCTGGGGCAGTGGCAGGTGCTGAAGGGACAGGGGGTGGGGTCTGTGTTTTCATAGACTTTCAAACTCTCGATGAGAACTGTCTACGAAAAAGATGCAAATTCATCCATCTGGGAAATTGATTACTGATGAATAAAACAGTTCAGAAAGGCTGGAAACTTACCTGGGAGACCAAAGACATAACACCAGTTTACAGAGGCACAGAGGACTTTGTTATAGCTAGGAATCAGGCTTTATTTAAAATGTTTTGGCAGTGTAATTGATGTTATAGCAAAAGCAAGAGAGCTGAAGCACTCTGTTTTCTTAATTGAAGTGATGATAGTGAAGGGAGAACCGCTATACTGCTGAAATAATGAGAGCGGTAGTGACTGATGCTGATTCATCAGGGGCCTGTAACACTGAATGCACAGCACATGGCTCAGTGGTTTATGTTGACGCCTTTTGCAAGAGGAAAGCACTGGGTCTGGTCTCAGTCAGCCGAGATTCTTCTTCTCCTAGCGTTTCTCCTTGGTTTCACTCTCCGTGGGTCTCGACCACCTGCAGTTTTAAAGACATGCTGCTCAAGGTCATCAGGGTGAAAATTGAATCCATCCAGTGGCTAAAGCACTCCTTCCACATTAGGGTTGCAAGAAAGCTGGTGCCTATCCCAGCTGACTATGGTAGGTAGGCAGGAATACACTGCGGCGAGTTTGCCAACCCATCACAGACAGGACACACACGTTTGACTTACACACTCACGCCGACAAGCAATTTAGAGTCTTTGATTCACCCAACATGCATGTCTTTAGACTGTGGGTGGAAATCACAGAAACGTCCTCGGTTGGACTTGAACCCCAGGCCTTCTTGTTGTGCTGCAACCGCAATACCCACTGCCCCACTATGCCATGTTTGAAAAATTACATTTACAGAGCTTAAGTGGGAATCAGTTCAGACTGATGTGGCATGCAAAATAAATGAACCAAATCAATGAGTGACATTATTATCTGTATAATCAACCATTTATTTGTTTATCATTTATGTAGTATATGTGATCTCCCAATTGATGGCATTAACAGTGAGAATACACCACCCCTCAGACTCATGAATCGCACTTTCATAAATTTCCATGAGCATCTGCATTCATTTGCCAGACGGTTGTGGAAAAGTGATGCCGCGCTGCACATTTTAATGCTGAGCTTCCAGCATAAGCAGGTTTTTTGTGGCGCATGTAATTCTTCTATGATCAAACCCAAGCTAATGATTCAGAACTTTCATTATTTAAAATCAAGTAATGATAATTACACGCACACTTCAAATTATGTTTCATGTAAAACAGTATTTGAACTAATTAAATATCTTCAGTGCCTTAACTGTTACAGTCATTTATGACCATAATTACATAACATCTTAGATAGATAATCAGGCTTCCTATGAATTTCTTGTACCCATAACCGATGTGCATAAACTAATGAGACTGCAGGGCTGTTTTATTCAGAAGAGGCCTCAAATGCGCAAATTCTCCAATCCTACAATAACCAACATGAGGAATTTAAAAAAGTCATGTCAAGAGTAAGTTCATTTATTAGCACGGCTTTCATACTGTATTATAAACCAATCAGTGCTGAGAACATTTAGTTGGCTGCCAATCAAAAGTTAATATGAAGAGCATATCAGTGCAAAAATATGCATTCAGGCACAGGTTTATACAAGATGTACCTCATTATTGCAGAATTCATATATGTACATATTTTCATTACCATGTTGTATTTCTGTGCATTAAAAGCAGAGACCCTACTATTGCTTTTAAATTTATTTGCTATGTGATGTCATGACTCATGAATAAATCAACCTTTTCGAGTAGTTCCAACAAGCTCCCCCCCCCCCCCAGTTACTGTTGCTATGGACCCCATGCGATGCAGTTCCAAAATGAGGAAATGAGGTAACACTTTACTTGAAGGTATTGTTATAAGAGTGACATGGCTCTGTCATGACTGTTACATGACACAGTCATGAACATGTCATGAACATTATGTCAATGTCATAAACATTTATGACTCCAGACAACCCAAACAATGGCAACTTCATTACAAAAACCGAATGATACTTAATGACAACAGTCTTAAACGTTTATTACATTGACATAATGTTTATGACACGTTCATGACTGTGTCATGTAACAGTTATGACAGTGCCATGTCACTCTTAGGATGATGCCTTCAAGTAAAGTGTTACCCAAAATGATCACCGCACAGCAGAAGTTTGAGTACCACTCTCTCGCAGGTATTCCTGATAATACTGCCATTTGTTTCTTGCCGAATGCATCCAAAGTTGTCCTGAGGTGCCTTCACTATTTTACACAAGGATATATCCATGATAAAAACATTTTAAACAGAATGAGTGGAGATACAAGAGTCAAAGCAAAGTGGTGGCAATCGATGCAGAAAAGCCAAACACCCCATAAACTAAACACTAAGATCAAACCAGACAAAAAAGTGGATTCGTATAGCATGTGTTAAGCTGGGTAAGTAGTTTTCATAAGAATAGAATCGTATTTGTATCGTATGAGTTTTCATTTTGGGTATGTACGTACATGCATTTGTCAGCTACAACTTCATCTGAGCCAGAAAGCTCATTTTTCTTTTGCGCCGGTCAAATCATGTAATTTCATACCACTGAAATCATCAGTGCTGTAATAATGCCACATGTGTTTTGTTATTTGGGCTGTATTGACTCCTGATCTTATCAGTCTTTAAGCACCGTTTCATTCTCACTGCTGTAACGTGATATTTAACAACAGCCATTTAGAACTTGTTTGTTTCCTTTCAGGGTAAGTGGGCACTATTGTAAGCCTGGTTAAGTCTCCGCAAACGTTGAAATTGCACAACTTCTATGAAATACTGACGGCGAAGTTTGAGTTTGAGTTTCTCAAAAGTAAAGATGGCCAGAGGCTCTCCAACCCGTGAAGGTTTGTGTAAAAATATTGTGGAATAATTTAAAAACAATGTTCCTCAACGTCAAACTGCAAAGGCTTTGAAGGTCTCATCATCGACAGTGCATAATATTATCAAAAGATTCAGAGAAACAGAAAAGTTCTCTGTGCGTAAGGGACAAGGCCAAAGACCTTTACTGGATGCTCGTGATCTTTAGGCCCTCAGACATCATTACATCTCTCACCGGCATGATTCTGTCATTGACATTACTAAATGGGCCCAGTAATAATTCAAGAAACCACTGTCTGTAAACACAGTGTGCCTTGCCATCCACAGATGCCACCTACAACTCTATCGTGCAAAAAGGAAGCCATTGTAGAGCATGATCCAGAAGCGCCACCATGTTTTGTGGGCCAAGACTCATTTAAAATGGAATGTAGCAAAGTGGCAAAGTGTCCTTTGGTCAGACGAGTCCAAATTTGACACTCTTGTTGGAAATCATGGGCGTCGTGTCCTCTGGGCTAAATAGGAGATAAACCACCCCTCCTGTTATCAGCATTCAGTTCAAAAGCCAGCATCTCTGATGGTATGGGGATGCATTAGTGCATATGGTGTGGGACACTTGAATGTTTTAATAAGCACTATGAATGCTGAAAGGTATATAAAAGTTTTAGAGCAACATATGCTCCCCTCCAGATGACATCTATTCCAGGGAAGACCTTGTGTATTTTAGCAGGACAATGCAAAACCACATACTGCAGCTATTATAACAGCATAGCATCGTAGTAGAAGAGTCTGTGCTGAACTGGCCTGCCTGCAGTCCTGATCTTTCACCGACTGAAAACATTTGGTGCACAATTAAACGAAAAGTCCACCAAAGGAGACCAAAAACTCTTCAGCAAATGTAAGCCTGTATTAAACAAGAGTGGGATCAAATTTCAATGGCTAAACTCGAGAAACTTGTCTCCTCAATGCCCAGATGCCTGCACTCAGTGTTAAAAAGAGGAGGGGATGCTACACCATATGGTAAATAGGTCCCTGTCCCAACTTTTTCGAGAACTGTAGCAGTCATCAAATTTGAAATGAGCTCATTTTGTGGATAACATTGTAAAATTTATCAGTTTCAACATTTGCTGTTATCTCTGTTCTATTGTGAATAAAATACTGGCTGGTGTGATTTTAAAGGAGAATTCCTGTGTGAAATTGACTTGGGGTGTATTAAAACATGATAACGAGTACTAACCTTTGTCGAATACCCCACCTCTGTATGCACGCAACATTTCAAAATATATAGCTTTTTAGTCGAAGTTCCCAGCGGGCTTACAATAGTAGTGAATCGGGCACAGTTTTGTCTTTTTTTCATCATTAACAGGGTTCAAAGTAGCTCCGCATTTCATCGGTAGAATTCCGAGGGCCCTGACATTTAAAACGAGGCACTGAGAACTTTGAAAATGCAAGGGTATTTTATTTAAAAAGACTATTAATGCAAACAGTGCCTTGAGCTAGTTTCCAGTCGCTTCCATCTTGAAAGTAACAAAAAGTCGATTTACGAGCATGAACAAATAGATTGCAATCTCTTCCCCTATCCTTCCTATTTGTTTGTGCTCGTCAATCGACTTATCGTAACTTTCAAGATGGAGGCGACTGGAAACTAGCTCAAGGTAATGTTTGCATAAATAGTATTTTTTTTTTGATTACTTTTTTATTGTTTCTGACATAAAACAACAGAACAATCAACCACATAACATACCAGCCCTCCCCCAACCCACCAAAGACAGCAGTCATCACATAAAAAAAAAAAGAATAAATAAAATAAAATTAAATATAGTAAACTAAAAGGGGAGCTAAACAGCCTTTGTCCTTTTTTCAATTTCATCCCTTCTTACATCACAAGAAAGAGGGTAAATAAATAAAATAAGTACATACAATATGCACATTAAGTCTGATATTTAAAAAAAAAAAGTCCACAGTGAAAATGTTCCAGTGCAAAGTTTCATGTCTAGTCCATACAGCCATAGAAGTTTGGGGAAATGAATATACAATGAAGCATGAAATAGAATTGAGAGATGGCTAGTCCATTGAAATTAAGATGGTGATCTGGTCTGAGACCAGAAACTACTTAATTCCCCTAAAAGTCTTTTTTTAATAAACTACCTGTGCATTTTCAAAGTTCTCAGTGCCTTGCTTTAAATGTCAGGGCCCTCAGAATTCTCAACTCAGACTCAAGGTAAAGTTTATGCAGGGCACAGAAACAAACGGAAGAGGGGAAACACAAATGCATTACAGCAGCTGGGGGAGGCACACAAGATACTGAACTAATCAAAGCAGACTATACTTTTGAAAGACATGCAAATTTCTGGATGGGAGGGGGAACACCAGAGATTCACCTGAGGGTTGAAACACTACGAGCTATAGACTCAACCATAATTATGTTGCAAATAAATAAATAAATAAATAACATGATTATGTTCCTAAATGTCCTTCAGCAAGCAAGCATAAATATTCTCTATTTTTGTTTTTTAGCCTTTGATCTTGGCTGTGGTGACACTGTAAATAGCAGATTGGACAAATTAACATTCATTCCCCTGGTAGATTAAACTCTCTGCTTAAGAAATCATGAATGCTAAAATACTAATGAGCGAGGTCGCTGCTTCTTTATCCAACTATATTTAAAACAAAAAAAGGATTTGAAATATGCGGAAGAAACAACAAACACAAGTTTGGTAAATTATACCCGCATTTCCCTTTAGGAATCCCTCAATAGAATAATTTTGGTTCTGTGCCGGTAAAAAAACAAATAGATAAAAAAAATTAAATAAAAAAAATTCATTTATTGTGGGTAAATTACAAGTTTGTAACAACAGCAGGAGACCTGCTGTATTACTTACAAGCTGTCAGCGGTGGACCTGTGGAGTGGACTCAAATGATAGCATATTGGAGTTGATGTTTCCTTTTCCTTAACTAGAGATTCTCCCTCCTGAAACTTCAGCCAAGGGTGCCTCTCTGTTTCTCTGTTAATCAAGTAAAGTTTTTGCCCATGTGTTCTGAATGGTTCATGAATAGAGTGTGATGTGAAAACTCCAGTCTGTTCAGTTTGGGGGGGCTTATATCAAAGAGCTTGGGATCCACAGTCATAAACTTGAGATTGATGGAAAACCAGCATTAGACCTTAAAGTCTGCTTTGAATTCCCAACGCAAATATGAATATCACTGCATGGCTCACTGGCCCCTGTTGGATTATGGTAATGATTCTGCATCTACTGGCTGCCATTTGCTATCCTAGAATTAGATTTATTACAGCTAAGGGGTCTCAGGAAATGGAGGCTTGCTTGATCAATCAAGATCCATGCCACCGCCTGACGGTCTGTTACAACCATTCGTTTGGAAAGCTTTGTCAATTAAAATGAAGCAACTGCCTGCAATGCCTGTGATTAATGCATGGTCTGTGTAGCGTATAGATTGTGACTGTGGGATTTTTGAAAGCATTGCGCTGAAAAGGAATTTGCTTGGACAAAATTGAGATCTCTCAGGAGATTGGGTGAGGACAGGGCTGGATATTTTCTCATTTGTGATGGTAAAATCTGTTGCAGTGCTCACTAACACAAGGGTCATATTTTCAGCACTGGACGCTAGATTCTGAGCATTTCAGAAAGTTAAGATCTTTCTCATAGTTCTCTACATCTCTTTCAGAACAGGGAGGGACTTTGTCTTGTTAATTTTGCCATGAAAGTGAGTTTATGTTTGCACAGCATATACCCTGCTAAACCATGAATTTTAAAAGGGCCCTCAATAGTGGTTTGATGAATAATTGGGATTCTATTGGCTCATCGCTGGAATGGCCCACAATAAAATCCACCAGGGTTTTAAAAGGGGGACCCAGGAACATATTACTCCAGGATGCCAAGAATTATGAGCTGCGACCGGTCTGAACTGTCTGGTATGCCGCATCCATTAAATCTACAACTATTTCTACATAGTAAGCCAAAGTGGTTTCTATCTACACTGCCCGGCTTAAAAAAAAGTCACTGTTTGGAAATTAATGAACAAATTCTATAATAGGATCATTACTGTGGTTATTAATACGTTTCAGCTGGCAATAATCATTTTAACCCTGACTGATGAAGTGCGTCGTTACTCATTTCTGAAAAAATCATGTCGGAAGACACATCCCTTGATGGTGGAAAAGATGTTACAGTATCTCAGAACGGGCAAGTTATTGGCCTGTATTAGGCAAAGAAAACCATGAATGACAAAAACAAGTATGAGGAATCATTTTCACTCACAAATTTGCCACCACAAAGTCCTGACCTGAAACACATTAAAAGTTATTGGGATGTGCTCAAGAAAGACCACTGAGTGGTTCAACCATTATGTCGAGAAGACAAGATGTCGGCCAAAAATTATGGCATTTCTGATCGAAAATAAATGTTCTGGCATAGCATAAAGTTGTCAAAACAATGACAAGAGGAATATGCACTGTAATCAAAGCTACAGGGATTCCAACTAAATATTTGAGTGTGCGACTTTTTTTTTGGCCGGGCAGTGTATTTAAGGTAAGGGGAAAATGACAGTATTTCTGCTTTGCACTCTTTGTGAGAAGCAATAGGACTAGTACAGAAATCATTACCACAACCAAAAGTCTCTTCCCATATAGTTCATGACAGATAAAAATCCCGGTTCATTACAGATTCATGAAGGTGAAGTAAAACATTGCAGGTACATCTGATCAATCAGTTAATAAATCAACATGGTCTCGATACTGCTACTCACTGTGTGAAACCCAGCCTAAGACGGACAATTAAAACCCACTCCTGGTGCGTTTCAGCTCAGATAACTGCAGGCTTACATGCCCTTCTCCCTCCCAATCTGCATTATGTGGGTCATTTTCCAATTGCTGCTCTTGAATGCCTCCTAGTGGGAGCCAAGAAGGCCCGACCGGCTGCAGTTGACCCGTGAAAGATCATTTGAAGAAGGCGAAGATGATTGGCAATAATACGTTCAAGTGGATAGGTGAGGGCGGGCTGCCGCGGATTAGGTTCGCTGATCGAGAGACAGACCGGGATTTCTTGGTCTTTGCCAACATGGGCCTCCACAAATGAACATGTTCTGTGAAATACCCCTTTCCAGGCCAGAACACTGCAATAATGGTCCTTCTTAACCCTTTGAAGAGTAGAATGGTTGTTCAGAATTTATTATTCCTCTACACCAAGTCAGAATTGTTTTCAGTTACACGTAGTCATTGTTAAATCAGCAATAAAATCATCAGATAAAAAATAATATTACATTTTTAATGAATAATTCCAGTCAGGTAATAGAATCCATGGTGAAGAATGTCTTGTGTATTTGTGATCTCACTCCTTAAAGGGTTAATGGCCATCCACGTATTGTGATTGGCTGAAGAGAGTTTGGAGATCTTACCTCCAGTCTCACCCCACATGAAGTGTCTAGTGGCCATTAAAGAGCAATTAAGGGCAAGTGAAAATAAAGCTCAGAGTTTTTTTTTATTTTATTTTAAATGAGTCTGAAGGATACGCTTTGTTTTTTTTGAGAACTCTGCAGCGCAGGATTTTCAAAGCATAGCAAATTTGGGCAAACTTCTTGCACTTTTTCATGCTTTGAAAAGTTAATGTCGCTGATATTTTGAAAACCACAAAAAATTCCCTGCGTCTGACTGTCTCTTTTTCTTCTTCCTCTTTCAGTCAGAGCTTTGTATCCAATTATCCAGTTTCATCAACTGACAAGCATTAAAGTATTCCCTCTGTTCCTACCATGGCAGATTTGAACCATCTCCCATCTATTTCACACAGGATACCAGCGCATACAAAAAAAAAAAAAAAAAACATGTTACAGTAGAGGATTCAGCAGTGCAGTGATATGGGGCCATTTGTTTCCTTGCCCAGGGAGTTATGGGTAGACATTATTATGAGCCCATAGCCATTACCATCAGAGCTCTGCTAAGCTATACTCTGTCACTTCTCAGATAAAGCTGCCCATTAGGAGAAATTGATTGCTATTTAATTGTCCTGGAGAGGCTATAATTCACAGAACATTCTGGCAGTTTCCGACAGCACTGACTGAGGTTTCCCTGTCGAGTTTTCTGTTCATCTCTGAACCAAAATTTTATATGAAAAGGTTTTTGGGGTGTTGGGACGCAATGTGAAATCTTTTCATGTCCAAAATCCTTAATGGTGCCCCCAGACACTGAAAGGACATATTGTCCCTCGCAAATATATTTCAGCTCTGGGGGGCCACAGTCTCTAAGTTATTTGAGGTCTATTTTCAATCAGCAGCCAATTAAGGCTGTGAGAACAATATATGCACATGTTTTACAACGCTCATTAAATTAAATTATTTAACCTTGCTGTAATGCTGAAAACCAGTGAGATCATCTAGGACTGAATTTTGACTCCCTGATATAAACAGTGATTATTTCCATAACAGAGTTTCTTTCTTTAAAAAAGCATAACATGCTATTTGATCAAATCTTTATGGCCTGGTCCCAGACTCGTTGTCATATAGATGTGACTGATACTGCCCAAAACATGATAGACGCATCGTAAAATGGGAGCCATGTGTCCACCCTACTGATTGGCTTACTCAAAAACCAATGGATAACAGCAGTGAAAAAATACCTGCCTGGAGAAATTAAATTTTCAAAGTTTGGAGGTTAACCCCCTGCTGCAGAGGAGCAGTAGCCTCAGAGGCAGGTGTCCAAATGATGCTGTAATTGTATTTGTACCTGGAACACATAATTATATATTGAATATTCATGAGGTGGTGGTGCCCTAGAACTATTCAAAACATGGGAGTTCTTAAGTCTGAGATGGAGGGATAGACATTAATGAATCATATCTCCCCATAAGACCTGATCTGCTGCCAGCCTGGCTTGTCTGACTACAGAAGCTACTGGGGAATACTTCATAATATACTGTTTATTGATTGTAAAAAATTTGTCTAACCTCATGGAACTGTATAAAGCTGTTCTACACACACAAATGAATGTGAATTCAGTGGTTAAACTGCCTAGGGAATGAGACTATATACTCAATAAATTCTAGCATTAGTCAGTTATCAAAATCTAAATGTAAATACACAATGTTACTGTAGCTTACTTGTGGGGAGGTCCCTTTCAAAATTCAGCATTCGTTTTTCACGCAGTCATGTGCCCTATTGGAAAAAAAAATCATGAAACAGAAAGCTCTATCAGCATGTATTGTCCCATTAAATCTTTCTCATGGCTCTGGTAAGAGAAATAGCTATTTAATCCAAAAGGACAAGACATTTGCCTTCAAAATTCTTATTGTCAGCAGTCTTTTCAAGTCAGTACTAGACTTTACTCGGCCATCAGGATAAGTGGCATGATTGTATTCGCATAAACAGACCCTGACTCTAACAGTTGTCTTGAGGATGCATTACTAAGCATTCTAGTTTCCTGCATGGTTGCAGCGAGGACATTTATATGAAGAATTTATTTGCAAAACGCAATATATCCATTTGAAGCATTTTTAGAAAAATGCTACTTTTTTCATGGGAAAAATAAGTACAGAACAGCTTTGTTGAAATGTATTGCTAAACAAGTTGAAACACCATACCATGATGCAATTAAATCTAAATATAATAAAATTTGTGATAAAGTGAACTTTGTTGTGATTATTTGGCAAAAAATAATATATCCACAGAAGTGTGATTTGAAGTCAAATGCCTGTCAGTCAATACCTTAGAAGTAAACATGTTTCTGTAATAATTTGTAACACTCCTCCAGGTTTAGTACACTGTCCTTTTTGCTAATCTGCTGCTCAATACGACCAAAAACTCATTCAGGGAGGAAACTATGTCAATTAATGAAAACGCTTTCTTGAATAGGGAATCTTTTGACTGCAGAGCTTGAAGTATAGAAATCACACTCATAATTTTGTTTTATTCAGTAACAAGAGTTGCTAAAAATAATTAAATAATAAAGACATCACTGATTGCAGCTTGGATATATCGCAGTCAGCAGAAAAACTGATTTGGCATTTATTGTGCCTTTGAATGAAAGCTGAAATTCAAGCATTTTAAACTCTGGCATATAGAGTGTTTTTCTCAAGGCTGGCCTTGGCATGACTACCAGCCTGGCAATGATGATCTTCTTGCAGCGGAGGTTCAAAAATTTTGAAAGTGGCGTTTATTGCATTCCATGTACATCCTAATGGTGAAAGGGCAAAGGGCTTTTAATTCAGGATTTGAGAGACACAGAGACTAGAATAATGATTTGAATGAAGCAAGATATTTGTACCTTATGGAATGAAAACTTATTACCATTTATTGATATACAACATATTTTATGGACATAAAAAAGAGCCACAAATACTAAGAAACCTGAAGAAAATTCAACATTGAAGTTGTTTTGCTATTGAATACAAAACTCAAAAAGAAAAAAAAAAGGACACCTGCAGGGAAGCTCTTTTAAACAAGTTGCCACATGATCGGTTTTCAACAGCTCAGGATAATTGCATTCTTAATTTCTTGAAAATGCACTGGGCGCTCAAAGGGTTAACCCTCCCTCCCCGGGTGATGTTACTGCTCAATTTACACACAGCTGTCCATGAGCACTTGCGACAGCGATGCAATTTATTTATTTATTCATTTATCTATTGTCTCTATACAACAGCACATTAGATTATTAAACAATGAATGCGAATTGGTCAACTTTGATTGTGTGGACCGAATGTGCATGAGGCAGCAGTGATGCTGTCCGAGTACTTATGGACTGCACTGATTTGCCCCAGAGAATTCCAGGCTTGATTAAACACCGCCAATGTCAGATTCTATTCCAGGCTAGCTGAGGGGAGTTCCTCTATCCCCAGCCAGACCTGCTGCCTGTGCGGACTGAAAGCCATTGGTAGACGAATTCACATCATTGGGCTGTACAGAGAATTCCAACAGACCCTGTATCTCTCTCTCTTCAGGCAGTTTCATCATCATTTGGTCCTTTCTTATTCTGCCAAGGTACTGGCTGGTGCTAACGGCAGCCCTGTTTTTATTTCCCAAAACAGAAGGAAAGACAAAAAAATGACAACATTAGACAATTACAAAATAAAAGGAGTAACAGAAAAATAACTGCTGAGTGTAATATTTCATATCTCATTCCATGCTTTAATCTGAAGTGCCACACTACTGCATATTTAATTATATCAGTTAACATTATTATTGTAGCCCCCGGACAAAGTCAGGATTATTATGGATTTGGACTCATCACACGTCCGTTACTGCCACCGTAGAGATTTCCTTATGGACGCTCTACAGGCCGCAGATTTAAAGCCATTTCTCTTATACTTGGTATGTTCATGGGCAGTGGCTAGGACACAGCGCTTATTAATTTTGGTTGCCATGGTAACATACTCACTAAATAATAAAAAAATTCTCTGTCAAAAATAAGCCAAAATGAAAAAAAATTGGGAGGCTACATCCACTGGTTGCAGGCAACCGACCTGCCGAGTTGACTATATAATTCTCTATGGTGATTCTGCTTGTAAAATAAACATCATACAGCATATCAATGCTCACATTATTTAAAGGACTTATAAACAGAGCTCTGCCAGGGTAAAATATCAGTCACACCCAGTTCTAGACTGCTTTGATTTGGGGGACAGTGATACTTCTTGCCACCTCACAGTGAAAAGGTTGTGGGTTTGAATATG
This sequence comes from Gymnothorax reevesii, assembly GCA_029721435.1. NCBI lineage: Eukaryota > Metazoa > Chordata > Actinopteri > Anguilliformes > Muraenidae > Gymnothorax > Gymnothorax reevesii. The sequence continues at coordinate 95,153,670 of CM056579.1, read as the reverse complement.
GCCTGGGGACTTTCTGTTTGGAGTACCCACTGTATGACCATGCCACCCACCTGCTAGATAATGTTAGCTAATGGGTAACGGTAAATAAAACGGGAAAATTTCACTCACTGGGTTCAAGTTTAATTACTTGTATTAGCTTGGCTGAGGTGATGCCCCACAAACAGCTAGCAGCTAGCAAACTGTGACCAGAACCAAAAGGCTCTGCCAATGACCACATCCATCTGTCAATTAAAGTGGCCACGCCCTTAAATGGGATAACTTTATGCCTTGATATAATGTAAGCAGGTGAATTACATAAAAATTCACCCCCTGCACTATTTTCATGAACGGGAAAATGAACTAAAATTGTTTTTTGAACCAGGCTGTAAACATGTTTATTTCCACTGTAAAGCTGGGAGTTTTTAACTTGAAGAACTATCGGAGTTGACTCACTTTTTACAACCAGCCTCTAGTGGCCATTCAGGAACTGCAGTTTTTGGAACTTTCATGCTGGCCTTGCTTTTTAGCCTCAGTGGATGCTCGGGCTCAACACACCTTGCTAATCTGCTAATCTCACTTTGTAGTGCACCTCTAAGCAATAATAATAATAGTAATAATAATAATAATCGTAATTGCAGTCTATTCTCGTTAAACCTCTATATCTCAAACAGCTGAATTTCAACTAGAAGGCTTATTTGTGCCAATACACTGAGGATCCTCCCTGCCTTTTCACACCACAACTGCAGAGTGCAGGAGAATATTGTAGCTCATTAGTGGCTTAAATCAAAATAGGGAAATGAGTTTTCTTCAGGTGATTAATGAGGTCAATGTGCTGCCAACTTGAGGTGTTAGATCTTGTCAGTTTAATCATGTGAAATACTTCCATGAGGTTGTGAATTGCATCATTATCAGGAATGCAGTTCAGCTGGGCTCCATGATGGAATCACAGCCCTTTGCCTCTCGAGGTTTTGCGCATGCTATGCATGCAGGATGGGATATTGATTTCTTCAAAGATGGCGGCATGAATAAATGTAAGCGAGTGCCGAAGGTCCTATTCCTTAGAAAAAGGAAGAAATAAAGGAAATTGCATATTGTGTCCAAGATTGAGTGGGGTGCCGGGGTTGTACGCGGTGAACTTTACATTCTTTATTGGGTATTTTCGGCAATACAGGGAAACTCATTGATTCGGAATTTATGGCCAGTATTATTGCCTCTGAAAATGTTTTTGTTTCCAGGCTACATGGCAGAAATATCAGTTCATCTAACTGCTGTTGTATTTGTCACAAGTAATTAATTTTTTGCCATAAAAGAACTCACCATCGCAACGGAATATCGGCTTCATTAACCCCGATGCAATGGTTCCTGGGATATTGTGCAGTGTTGTAATGATGTTTAGACCCAGACAGCATGGGATGGAAACGTGCTGAAACGTAGTTGCTCACACTCCGACTGTCATGCTGCTGGAGGAATACAATATGGATGGAAAAGAGAAGTATGTAAAGTCCATCCATCCATCCATCCATCCATCCATCTTTATCTTACTGCTTATGCCTGGTCAGGGTGGCAGACGCGCTTGAGCCTATCCCACCATCCATTTGATGAGGGGATGGCACGCACCCTGAACAGTTTGCTGGTTCATCACAGGCCAATCTCAGTGGCTGGCTTTCAGTGAATAATTTCCCCCCCCGTTTTTTTCTTCCTGATTTGGAATAAGCTGTATAATTTATCAGCGCTCATGGAAACAGCCTGCACTATTGATTCAGGAGCATGCAGAATACCGTGTCTTCCCCGCCCCCTGGGGCAGGTGAAATCAGCCATTGCTTATTGTCCTTCCCACAAAATCATGGGGGGGAAGACTGCAGTTCACGTGCAGGCACCCAAGCGGCCAGCAGGTGTCACTGTTTTGCGAAGAGACATTAGGGCTCCTTCCAATCCCTAATCAATCGCATCCTACCTGCATCTCCACCAATCGGTTGAGGTCCATCGGCGTGAAGAATTCATGTCAGTTATGAAATAGGACTTAGGAATTTCCCAAAGACATCTTGAGCAAAAAAAAACCCATAAGTATTCATGTGGGGAGATTTTTTTAATTTTTAATTAAATTGCATGCAATTTCAATGATTGACTGGTGGATCCACCTGTCCCCATCAGTGGTGGTTTTACACGGGGGCCTACAGGGGCCTGTGCCCCCCTGCCGATGTCCCGTGCCTCCGTACTGGCCCCTGTGCTGACTGAATAATAAAAGTATATTGTATATTTTTTACGATGATATGCCCTAGTGCTAAAACCAGACTGAATGTCTCTCAACATTCTATACGGACTGATTAGAGCGACGCACCAATGTGTGTCGCTACCTACGTTTGCTTTCACTGACCTCAGTACGTTGGCTGGGATTTGAATGAGCGCGGCAACCAGCAAGAACAACCAGTTGCAAACAGACGAAGGTTAGCTAAACGACTGCATCTTATAAAGTAATTTGTTTTTGACGTGGCCGTGCTACTTTTGTACCCCATTCTGGCAACAAAAGCTTGTTGTCAAGTTTGTAAATGTCTCTATGAGTTACATACCGATTCACACTCGGCAAAGTTCTAATGAAAAGTTCCACACGATGGTGTGATGTTAAGCACTAACCTCATCTGACTAGGCTGTTCCATTATGAAAAATAATAGTCTGCGAAGCAAAGTAATCAACAGTAGCCTATCTGCCCATGCTACATAGGGATGTTTATTAGTGAGATGAGATGTTTGCATCGCTGTACTTTTTTTTTTTCTTCTAAGTCATGAAACGAGGAAGTGATATCGCCTCTAAAACAGAACATTTTGAATTACAGGAAATCAAATAAATCGCTTTAATAGCAATATTTGCCAAGTATTGGTGCAATTCACAAGCCTTTGATTATATTTCAGTTGATCGCAGCATTTTTCCAATTCATATTTTTAATCAATCACTCCACAGTAATATTGGCTTCCATAAATGGAAATGGCACATTGTGTCTGAGACAGTAGAGGGTATATATATGTATGTTTTATGATTATGTTGATTACTTATTTCATTGTGATTACAGTAACTAGAACCAGTTGTTTTGTAAGTACTATTTTGTTACATTTGTATGACTAAACACCTTTTCAAATCTAGCTTCAATCCACAGATAGCCTACTGTATACTGTATATTCGTAATTTTGATTCATGTTTGAAGAACTAACACTATTTATTTATATATTTATATATATAATATATAATATATATATTATACTATTATATATATACTATTTATATATATATTATATTATGATTTTATTTGTAGGCGTTTTCTATGGAAATTTGAGGATTCAAAATACTGTTTTTGCACTTTTGCCGAAGGATATGAATAATGTAAACTGGTTTGCAAACCACCAATAATCATAGAGCAGGAGGTGTAGGTTTTTTTTCCCCATCATGATTACTGGCAATGGATAACCAGCGTACAGTCTTTGTATCCTTAAGTGCTTTGAATCCTCAAATTTCCATAGAAAACTCCTAAATATGAAAAGCGAAAATCCTGAGAGAGTAAAATAAATAAATACAATGGAAAACGAAGATAGAAAGGTCAATGTCAATCAATGCAGAAATTCTGTGCAATTACCTTAATATTCTATGATGAGGCATTCCAACAATGGTGGGAGTGGTTTCTTTCAGGATGACAATAGCCCAAGCCCCGCAGAGCTACAGGGGGTCTCTGAATAGATTCATGAGCATGAAAATGATCCACTGCATATGCCACCACCTTCATAGTTACCAGATCTCAAATCAACTGAACTAATATGTGAGATTTTGGAACAAAGTGTTTGAATGTGGAATATGTCGCTATCATTAAAAACACCACATGAGGGAATACTATTTTAAAAAAAGAAAACTGTTTCTCCATCTCTCCAGTGAAGTTAGTCTATGCCAAGCATACTGATCTGTCACCTAGCGGAAGCCCAACATCTTACTAAGACAATTGATTTTTTTTTTTTAATTTGTGACCCATCAGTTTATATCATGTGTGCAAAATATTGAGGTTGTCAGAGTTTTATTGTGACGTTTGTTATTTCACTTTGCAAGTTGAACGAGGAGGTGTTTTCATACAAATTCGTAAGCTGTCACCATATCAGTTTTATCTTTTTACTTGACGTCTAAGCTTAAAGCTTAGCTAATATGTTAATAGTGCCCAGTGTTGTGGTGCTTAACCAGTAAAATGGTTTTATTAGTTTATTGCTTTGTGAATTTGGACTGGAAGGGATTAATTCAATGCAATATTGGTGAGAAAAGTCACGATTTATTACTAAATTATTCAGCCCTAGGTTGGAATGAACCCACGATCAACCAATCCAGGCCCGCTGAAATCTGCCCATTCCCAGCAGATGCTGCAGCTCGGCCAACTCCTCTCAGCTGGGTTGTCTGCGTCCAGCATCACGGGCCAGCGCTAAATTTCATCTTCTGCCACTCTTTATTGATATAAGAATGGCAGCTCAATTTTCCTTGCCTTGCGCTTTTCCCCTTCTACCTAAGAGAAAAAAAAACTTGCATAATTTGCCTTGGCTGGACTGGAACTATTGCATTTGCAGTTCCAAATTGGCATTTAATACACTTTGATCTCTCTGGCACATTCAGATGCCATATTCCATCTCTGTCCGCGAAGCAATCGGAAGTCTGAGCCCCCCTGAATGAATAGGAAAATCGTTCTGGAGTGACCTTGTCCAAATGAAATGGCGGTCGTCCTTGAGAACTGCGCTTTGAGCGTCATTCGCGATTCTCCTATCGAAATGAGGGGCAGCTTCATATTCACCTGGAGAGTTTATCTGAAAAATAATATCTGGAAATTCGCTGGGGTCAACATCCTGGACTGGCGAGGAAGGTTCTTACAGTATGCATCTTTCATCGCATTTGTCAGTCTAGCTGTGTCTATCTTTGAAGAGGATGTAGATTTCCATTTTGTTTGAGAAATGCAGAGGGAGAGACGGCATTTCGGTGATCAAATACCCACCTCTCTTTGAAAAAAGTGAGCGAATCTATGAGTCATCTCATGTAATTTCAATGCCTTCTGTCGATGAACAACCATCAACCTTAGGTGATATTGTTATGTAGGTTTTTGTTGTGTCTATTATTGTGCAATGGATTCTCAAGTCAGAAAAAAAATTAGTTTCAATGAAATATGAACAACTCTGAATTGTGTTTTATTTTTAAGGCCAGGTGCATATTCCAGTAGAGGGCCACTGTTTCTTACTTACTGTACTTTTGAATCTGGGCCGTTTCACAGTCTTGAGCATATTTCACGTATACATGTGTTCTGTTGATTTGTTAAATTGTGGTGCACTTAACATGAATGTATGAATTCATATTACATGATGTACTTTTGGAGGAGATTAAATCTGAAAACAGATTGAAAATACTTGCCCCAAATATGGAATAATATAATTATACCTCTTACAATGTCTAATTTTACTGTCTCATTTTCCTTGTTTTAATTTTGCAGTCGAGGTAGGTCCATTATTGTGGTCAAATGAGTGAAGGCATACAAATGAACTATTGCCATGATGCAACACCCACCCTTCAGTCTGTCATTTTTTCCTTTAAAGGACTTTTTTCTCAATTTATATCAATTTATATTACCTGAGTTAGTGAATGTCTGCCAGACAGACAATACCATGAACATAAAACTTCTCAGGATACTTTTTTCAACAAATAATAATGACAGAGAAGGCTATATTTCTTTACTCCTACTCAACAGAAAAAGAATGATAAAGCTGAAGGAATTATTGGGGTCATTAATATAAAAAATGTAATGAAGATGTTGCCGAACCCCGTTGGATATGCAGATCTCAGTTGTTATCCTCATGTACTGACCAAGCCTTCAGTTTCATATTATTTTCACTCCATCAGCGACGTGATTACTGAAGTTCATACTGCTGATGGATATTGATCTTTCAAATTTTAAAGATTGGAGAGGCAGCATCTAAACAGCGCTATCGGCAAGAACTAGAAATAAATTGTAGAAGTCAGGTCATGATATGACATCTCAAAAAAATGTTATGGGTGTAGATACCAGTGAGTTACAGTAAATCAAGCTTTTCTATGCTCATTAGTTGAAGAATAAGGAGTAACAGGTTTTTTTTTAAAGCAAGACTGAACTGTAAGTTTACAATTGCATGCTGGGCTAAAGCCAAGACTCTGAGAATCAGGAGAAACTAGAACAATCTCCATGCATAAAAGATTAAGCTGAATACATGCTGGACGTGCAAAACAATCTGCTACATGCATGCGTGCGTAACTCTAATGTGGCTTTTATAGCTTTAGCCTATCATTACTCCAATTTATGCGGCATTTCTCTGAATTGATGAATGAAAATGATTGTTCTTTGAGTGCATGTGGTGGTTAACCAAACGTGATCGCATAAATGAAGAAAAAAAAAATTAAAACAAAAAAAAGTTACTGAAGGTTGAGTAATACTTTACTAAACCCCTTTACGCTGATATACACCGTAATTTCTTAAATTTAATTCCTAGATAATTCTTTGGTTGAATTTCCAAATGTTTTCTTCATTGAAATAATTTTCCAGAGTCTCTGTGATACAAATACTGAGTTATAAAGCCTAAATAGGCTCATGCATAATGGGAAAAAACTGGCATGATTTGTATTCTGCGCAAAGGGGTTAAAATAGTCATTTGATACAATAAATATTGCCCAGACAATATGAATAATATGACCAAAATGTTAATATTAGCAAGTTATATTACTTAGGTATTCTGAAGTAAAAATATTACAGTAATAAGTCACCCAGGTATATATTATCCCCAACTGGTTACAACAGTGTGGTTTTGTGATGACAAAATGTGGCTACTGCCCACAGCCCAGATCTGTCTCTCAATAAAAAAGTAGAAAGGTGAAGTTACTCAGTGGTGAACATGGAACTTTCCCAACTATATTACAAAGTTTTTCTGTCATCACATTTCAAATTTGGTAATATTTTGAAAAAAAAACCAATAAAAGTTAACTAGTTGAAACATTGCTTATTTTGTTTTAAATTCAGCATAAGTTGAAAGGGATTAACAAATTACTCTAGCTGTAATTATTTGCAATTTACACATTGTCCAATTTTTTTGGAATTGAGGATATTCATAGTTGCCCTGCATGATACAGGTTCCCAGGTCCTCATGTATCAAAGATTTAAAATATCTCTGCAAATTCACGTGCAGAGTACACATATAATAATTTCCCAAGCAGAAAGATGAATGATATTTGGCATGTAGACATACCTGTACAATACAGTTGACTATCCATATCCATATATTGTAGCTAAACCATATTTCTGCTCAGTGTCGTGTGGCTGAGGTTGATATTGATTTTGCTTGCTGAGTGCCAGTAAATCACTTCCATATATTTTTCATATTTCCTTATTTCAGAATTTGTGGTGTGGTCGTGAATGTCAATAAATAAATATCAGGTAAGGATGAAAGGATATGAAATTGTTAGTTGATGCCAGCCTACCTCTTCAAACCGGTACCTCTCTCTAGAGTTGCAGAGCTGCGGGAAACAGTCATCAACATACTTTTACATGACTGGATAATGATCATGTGAATAATTCAATGTTAGAGGCAGGGAAAGATATGAATCAGAGCGACAGAGTAAGTGGCCCCCACTGCATAGTGGGGAATTTGCTTGGAGATGCTAATGCTTTCTCAAGGTGCTGTCAAATGTCAGAAATGCTCTCAGGCGGCTTTTATTCGGTCCTTTTCCCTCCTAGGCATATATATTGCATCCAGTTTTGTATAAATACAGTTTTCTTCCTTAAACAGCCAAAGCAAATCTATGCGTGGCTACATGTCTGTGTGTCTCTTTGGATTTTTTGAGTTTGTCTTCATGCATCCCCTGTGCCTCAAAGACAATTTCATGGTTTGTATTTAAGCGGCAAATTTGCTGTACTTGTGGGCGTGACGCAGCCTTTTTCAGTATGGAGAGTGCAAGCAAGTAAAACCACCTGGGTGATTCAGGGTATGTTTGTGGGATGAAGATCTGGGCAGGTGATGGGCATTTCATAATCAATTATCACTCATAGCCCACACCCGGGGGTTTACTGAGACAGCCATACCTCTGTATGTGGAGAGAGAGAGAGAGAGAGAGAGAGAAAGAACGAGAGAGATGCCATGACATAAATGGTCAAAAAATAAAGGCGAAAAATCCAGGCGCCAGAAAACAAAAGTCCTGCCATGTTTTTCTTCTAGCCATGAAGTGAGTCAGCTGATTTGGAACTGAGAAGATTGTGCTCAGTAGAACATTATCTCTTTAGAGCTCCACCTTTAGTCAGATAGCCATGCACCCTGCATAGTACCAAATGAAACTCTTCATTTTCAGAGAAACCAGCTCTGTGTATCACAATTCAAAAACAATTTCCTCTACAGTGCCCCCTGGGGGTGCAATTTTTTGTCTTTTGAATTTGAATATGATCTGCTCAGAAAATACTACTATTGAGATTTCACTAATGCTGTAATGATCCCCAGAAGAAGTAGGTATCCAGAGAATCTCTATCTTGCTTGGTAAACAAAATAATGCCACCTAAACATAGGCACAATCTACTATGAAATGCTTTGTTTTGAGTTTTCCACCAAAATTGGCTCCGTCTAGCTTGAAAAGGGTAGATGCTACCAAAGAAATGCTTGGTATACCTGAAAATTGCGTTGCAAAGGCACAACAAACAGCATTTACCACCACAGTACATATCTGGGTTATTGAGAAAATATGCCGCAAAAATGCATCAAAAATCAATTTCGACCTTCTTTCCGGCCGTCCGTTGCACTAAAGCAGCAAGATACCAAAGTACTATTCACTGAAAATGATAGTCCTGTTGTGAGTGAACACATAATAAAGAATTATAGATTGGTACATGTTTGGGATATCATTTTATTCCCATTCCCATTTTTAATTTTAATTGTTATTTCTCAAATAAACCCGACTCAATAACGTAGTTACCCAGCTTGGCCACAAAATAGTGCTGATGCCTAACCAGACTTGAAGTGTCATGATAAATGTATTACATTTTTGGTACTTTGTACCCTTAAGTCATGATAGTTGATAGTAACAATAAATTCAGACGTAGCTGTTACATCGCCAGATTTAGCGAGAAAGTCGCCAAGTTGGCAACACTAAGACTATAGCGAAATCGACAGTGCACATTTCATCGTTCATATTCGGTGGTGACATGCTAAAATAAGTGAATTTACGAGAATGTGGATGTAACAGCTACGTCTTACAATTAATTGTTATACATTTGCCTTAACAATAACGTCATATTTGGAAGTTTTACTTACTAACCGAAAGAGACACTCCTGATTCCGCCATCTCTGAAAGAAGCCTGGGCCTGTACGCGCAAGCGCAGTAAATGGCAAAGACGGATGCGATAGAAAATGTTGCAGTTTCATAGTCTTATGCTACCGAGTCAACAGTTTATGTTGCTGTTTTTACAGTTTCGGTAGCTGAGTTAAATTATTCTGTTGCTATTTCCGTGATTATTGTGTGCATTTCAAAGTTTTTGGGTGCTGAGACTACGTTTTCTTTGGTAGGCCTGTGAAATAAGGAGTGAAACAAGTCATTTTCTGCACTAGCTCCGGTGTAACTTACTTCTCATACGTGGCAGCCGATTAGCCAATCGCTCGCAAGTTTTAAGGAGAGGTCTCAAAGTGTCTAGTTTCTTCATTTTTTTGCCAATATAACATACAATTATGAAAGTTAATTGCTGGATTTGTGAATTACAGGCAATAAGACTTGTCTACACCGTTTATTTTTTTTTTCTAACTTAGTAGACCTTTAAAGAGGAGTCTAGCAGCTTTGATTGAAGGAATTGCCATTCATATCATGTAGCCATGCAGGGATTGCAGCCCTTGTTATGCAGTTTGACTGTTCAAGTTCAGTACTTACAGACTGTACTCAGCGTGCCTTTGATTATACTGTACGTGTGTGCATTTGATAATGCTGTACGTTTCTATAAAACATCTAAAGCCAGATTTAAATTTTTAAAAATGTAGGGTGCGAAAGACTTTTGCTCAATGCTGTACATACACATAGACAGACTCACATGCTCGTATACTCATGCGTGCACACGCACACATGCACATACACACACGCTAAACACACACTCATGTTTAATACAAAGAGTCTGCCTTTAAAAGTAAGTAAAAAAGTAAACCTTATAGAAAGACCATACTTACCATTTTTCTCTCTCAGGTAGAGATTATTTGCTTCTAAGTTGCAATGCGGTTAAAAATTTACAATTCCGACCCCACAGAAAAACGTAGAGATGATTCAAAATTATCTCAGAATCTTTACCCTGATCTTAAGCTCTAACTCTAACTTTAACTCTTGTTTCTATCAATTGTGGGGATATTTGGCCCCCACATACGTAGGAACACACACACACACACGCGCGTGTGCGCGCACACACACGCACACACACACACACAAACACACAGCAGATTCACCACTTTTATCTGTCAGACAGAAAAGGCAGAATCACTCCACTGCCTGAAGATCAGGAATTCTTTTTGTCTCTGGATTTTTCACATTTTTTTCAGCATCGCCTTGTGTTTCCTGGGTTTAAAGGCTCCCTGTGACTCTCCTCTTTTCAAACGGCTGGTGGCAGAAACCATCGCCTGGTACGGTAAATGAATGGGTGTGCTGCGGTGTGAGTCATTTGAGATTATAGTGTGATTTTGTCACACAGCGAGTTCTGCGGAGGACGTGCCGTGCGCTTTAGGGGCGAGCACATTGTTGTGCACCAAAATATATTTGCCTTGAGGACAGGCAGAGAATACCTGGTGAGTAGCCTGTGAAAAACAGGACAGGCTTTGAGCCTCCAAGCAGAGAGGAGTAAAGTCATATTAAATGGGACAATCATCCAGGTTGGCTATAACATGAAGAGGAGCGAACAACATGCCAGTGCCTGTGCTTATACTTCATACACTGCCCGGCCAAAAAAAAAAGTCGCACGCTCAAATATTTAGTTGAAACCCCTGTAGCTTTGATTACAGGGCATATTCGTCTTGTCATTGTTTTGACAACTGTATCCAATGCCAGAACATTTTTTTTTTTTCAATCAGAAATGCCATAATTTTTGGCCAACATCTTGTCTTCTCGACATAATGGTTGAACCACTTGGTGGTCTTTCTTGAGCACTGCCCAATAACATTTAATGTGTTTAAGGTCAGGACTTAGTGGTGGCAAATTTGTTTGTGAAAATGATTCCTCATACTTGTTTTTGTCATTCATGTTTTGCTTTGCTAAATACAGGCCAATAACTTGCCCGTTCTGAAATACTCATCTTTCCCACCATCAGGGGATGTGTCTTCCAACATGATTTTTTAAGAAATGAGCAGCGACGCGCTTCATTAGTCGGGTCAAAAATGTTTATTGCCAGCTGAAACATATTAACCGCAATAATGATCCAATTGTAGAATTTATTCATTCATTTCCAAACCATGACTTTTTTTTTGGCCGGGCAATATTATTTATGTATGTATATATATATATATATATATATATATATATATAATATATATATTATGCAGTGGCAGCTCATGAACTGGCAACAGGGGAGGCTCAAACAATCCCTTAAAATGAATGATCGGTCATGATCAGTTTTTAATCATGACTCCAGGCTTCTCACGTTTTTCTTTACTCAGGGGTTGGAAGCAATGCATGTGTCATGACGTTGCAAAGTGACCGCCAGAGAATTCCATTGCAAATTGTACACCCATTCCAGCTAATTTTGCTGCAAAATATCCGCCAAAAATTCATTGTTGCAAAGTATCCGCCCATTTCAACAAAATTAATTGCAAAATGTCCGCCTGTTGCAAAGTCTCTGACCATTTCAGGAGTAATCGTTGCAGTGTCCACCCAAAATTCACCGTTGCATTGTGTCCGCCTATCTCTGTCAAATTCGTTGCAAAGTGTTCGCCCATGTCGTTGCAATGAGTCCAGCTATCAGTTCACAAAGTGTCCCCATGTCATGCATCAAAAATTATTTATTGATAGTTAGAGTGGGTATAATTGTTACATTTTTGAGTTGAGTTATATTTCATGTCTTTAAGTGCAGCTAAAAATGAATTTCCATCGTGTTATATGAGTCGTAATCAATCTTTCACCACTAACCAGATTAGCGTAACTTCTATCATTCGTAAATCATTTGTAAATACAGGCCCTTAGTAAGGATACTTTATTACTCATTTTCAGCAACACTGATGATACTAAAGAAGCACCTAACTCAAAATTTCCTGGTTTTTTTGCATTTCTTTGGCCACATTTTACACAAAAATAAATATATACAATATTGTTACATAAACATACATATGTACAATAAATGAATAATGAGAATAGAAATAAGATACAAAAGATATAAATGCCACTGAGATATTTAGGAGTTCAAGCCCGTAGTGCTGAAACCCTATTGTTTTTGTGCTGGTTTATTTTTTTTTTTTCTTTTTTCTTTTTCAGAGATGTTTGTCGCAAATTCCCTTGAGAGGGTGAATGGTAGAAACCTGAAATTTTGCACATTGGTTGAAAATTGTGCGCAAATGCTGCCAAAGCCATTTTCAACTCAATCGCTATAATTCAAGAGAAACAGTTTTTCACTTTAAAGGTCATAACTCCCACACTGTTAATCTGACTTTCACAAAACTTGGTACAGACATTCCTTGGTCCAAACTCCACAACTTTTCGATAAGGACTCCTAAGGACCGCCATATTGCATTTTCCGCCATTGTGAATTTTTTGAAAAACACAATTTTAACATCAGCTCCTGGGCCGTAGGTCCGATTCCTTCAAAATTCGCTGTGGATCATTATTGGACCAAGCTAATCAAAACTTGTTTTAAAGCCTTAAAACTCACAGGATATATTCATATAAATACCTGAAACATACCCTGAAAATTTATTTCAAATTGATTGATAGGGGGCGCCACAAATGCAAAAAAAGGTGCGTGGCATTACACAAATCAGATTATAAATCAGAAATTGTTTGTCCTATCGCCACAAAACTTGCAGGACATGTCCACCTAAATACCTGAAACATACCTGAACAGTTTCATAGCAATCAACCGCAAGGTTGGAGCTATAAATGCACAAAATAGCCTAACATAACACAAATCAGACTATACATCATTGTTGTGATTCTGCCCTTTCGTGTGTTGTCCCGTGCTTATTTGTGCTTGTGCTTACTTTCGTTTTGTATTTCCAGCTTCAGTTCAGCCATCTGACAATCCGCTCCCGATCTGTCTGCAGTGATGTCGCGTGACCGCCTTCAGCATGCCTGCGTCTTGTCGGTTGTCGTCAAATCACGTTTCCTCTTTTGGTTTCGGCTTGGGTATTTTATACATTGCTTCCAGCTGTGTTTAGTAATTCTGGGTCTCACGAAACTCTGAATGAATGCGCTCTCTGATAGGATATTACTAACCCGTACTAACCAACACTTATTTAAGGGTGATTGTAAGTAATTCGTCACGTAGTATTAACCTTGATTAACTCATTTAGCGATCGTGTGTGTTTCTGGCTTTTGTATTTCAGTCTGAGCTGTATCTGATTAACTACATTTCAAACTATGCTTCCCTTTGCTTTTCTTGTGGTGTTTTTTACTTGTCACGTTTAGATTACCTTAATCTGTATATTTATGTTTTCGTTCACATAGATTGCTACACCCCCTCCTCGCCTATTACATCTATGCTTCCTAAAGAGCTTATAACCTTCTATATTATATTCATCTCCATCCTCTTCACTAAGCCATGTCTCTTTAATCCCAACTATGTCATAGCCCTCACTAATCATAGAGGCCTCAAGCTCTGGAAATTAATTTTGTTATGCTTCTTGCATTTAAATAAAAACATTTCAGGTTATTACTAATACTCTTCCCCCTTTATTTCCCATGTGGCCGCTGCTTCAAGCCCCCCACTACACTTTGTTGCTTTAAAAGTATTTAATCAATGGTGCATGTAACGCCATCAGCTGCCATCCGGGCAGTCTGCATCTCCCTATGTGTAACACTCACTAACCTCCCAGCCCCCCAAGTCCCTAGTTTAACCCTGGAGAACCCACAGGCTCAAATTTGACCTCACCTAATTAGCCACTACCCTACATTAGCAGATGTCAATTTTTATGCCAAGATAATATTTTTCTTGAGGAAAAAAGATGTCTTGGGTTCTCCAGGGTTAAATAATCCTGTGCTACCCTCAACATACGCTGGCCCAGTGCAAAGGTACCCCTCCGGTTCAGGTGCAGTCCATTAGGCTCGAACAGGTCACCCCTGTCCCAGAAAAAGTACCAGTGCCCCATAAATCTGTACCCCTCTTTCCTACACCAGGTGTGTAGCCACGTGTTAAACCTCCAGATTAAATTCTGCTTTCCTCTGCTTGCATGTGGTACCGGTAGAATCCCGGAGAACTCTACCGTTTAGGATCTGCTCCTAAGCTTTTCAGCTAATTCCACAAATTTGCCTTGCAGAACCTCAAACCTACCCTTACCTATGTCATTTTTCCCAACATGGACCATGACAACTGGATCGCTCTGGCCAGGAGCTTGTCCGCATGCTCTAGGAGATCTCCTACCTGGGCACCAGGCAGGCAACGCACCGTACGAGACTCCTTGTCGCGAGAACAGACTAAGCTATCTATTCCTCTTAGTATTGAGTCCCCCGCTATCACTAACTCTCTTTTCTGAGGGGTAGAGGCCAACAGGGTGCCCTGCTGTTCATCAGGGTCACGGGCCAATTCGAGTTCCTGCAAGGGCCAGAATCGGTTGGACACCTCAACCACTGGAGGAGCTGTCACTGTACGGCATGCACGCTGTTTCCTGCGCTGTCATCCTACAGTCACCCAACTTTCTCTCCCTGCCTGCTCTGGGATCCCAGTGCCACCCTGCTTCGGCGTACACACCATTTCTCTAAACAACATACTACGTAGTTCCTCTAGGAACTCTACTGATTGCGAACTACGTCGTGCCACCGACTGGCCCTGAAGATCAAGGATCTTGCTCTCCAGATGTTCAATTAGCTGGCACTGGTGGCATCAAACCCACCCTGGAAATCTCTTTCCAAAAGTGCGATCATCCTGCAACTGACACATATTTTTGGCAACATTTTGAACCCCCTACCTAATGACCTCACTCACCCTAGATAAAAGAAAATTACTAATGCCGGCCGAACCACAGTCACAGTAGAAACCGTGGGGAAACTATGTGAATGGATTATAAGCCTCTTTTAACAGGGGCTTTGTTTCAGTTAACAGAAATGAAATACCAAATTGAGCCAAACTCTATATGGAATAAGCACTCCTAATAAGCCAGCTTGAGTTTATCTAGTCCCAGTACTATTAATATTTTAACCTAAAAAATATCACATGGCTTAGCTGAGAATGCAGATAAAACAGACTGGATACAACGCCCAGGAGAAACTGAAGGAGGCGGAGCACTCGGGTAAAACTTACTGTTTTAATTCCAACCTAACCGATTGGACGACTCAATGACTGCTGCCCTACTAACTAAATACTAAATCTCAGATCCCCACCCAAAAATGCAAACAGTACTTATCAAGCTAGCTAGCCGCAAATACAACCAAGGGTAGCCGAGAAAAGAGTAAAGCCCCGGATCCCTTTAATTAAAACGAACCGAAAAAAAGTAGTTTACAATGTGAGCAAACTAAACACGGTACCTCCCCCAACAAGCTGTCCTCAGCACTCAAACAAGCAGTTAAAAGTTTAATCAGCTGATCAAGGCACAGCAACCGAAGGAAAATACAAAAATAGGGTATTTACAATGTGTTTAATCAGAGGAGCCCTTCGGTAATAATGAAATGCGAATACAAAAATACAAAAACCCTGGTTCGCGTTAATATTCGAGCTTGGCAATGCGTTTATGCGGTAATGCAGTCAGGATAGAAAATGAAGGGGACTAAAAAACCCGGTGAACATCAGTATATATTGGCTAGAAGACTGTATGAAAGGCAAGCCACCCAGTATGAAACCAAGCCGGGTTATAGTTAGATATCCAGGTAATTTGATAATATTCTTGGCGTTGAGAGCTTGCTGGGGTTCATTAGCTAAATCAGCTACAGAAAAAACCAGGCGACAGTGCCTCAGTCCTTAAAAACAACTGTGTTCCTTGGTATATCGCACAATTCACTTAGTTAGAAAATTATTTAGCATTTAATTTATTCTCTAAATTTAGCGTTTATTTCACTTCACCTTACTTTGCTCCCGGAAGACTGAAACTCCCCTCCAAAAAACTCCCATCGCCTTTGTTTGACCAGATTAGCGACTTAATTTGGCTGTTTCCTAGCCGAGTTGTTATGGGGGGAAAAAAAACGAGGGGAAGATTCTCCCTGCCCCTACTGCGACAAAGGTTATACCTCAGGAGCAAATCATCTAATCTCTATTATTGTTTGAGCCTTAACACTCAAATTAATTTCAGCAAACCCCGTTCACACAAGAGTAAATCTTCAGCTTCAATCCAACACGTCTTCTTCTCTCAACTCAGGCAGAATGATCACCAACGAACAGCGCTACAGCACAGCCAAGAGGTCAGCAACAGCAAGGTTTCATGCACCTTTTAACATGCACCTTTTTAGTCCACGGTAAAATAAGGGCACTTAACGCTTCAATTACGCGTAAGTTTCTTTGTAAACGCCTGCATTATTAGTTATGCAACTGTTTATGGGGTTCTTCGTTCATTAACATGTTTGACAACCTAATGAGCAAGCAGACTTGGTTATAAAACAGGCCCTAGATTTATCCATATCTGCATTCAAACCACAGTTGAAGTCCCTTCCTATAATTTTATCTACTTTATCCTGAATGTTTATTTTCTCCAGCCCAGTGCTTCCCCAACATCTCCTGGAGGACCACCTGTCCGGCATGTTTTAGATTTCCTCTTGCTTCAGCACAGGTGATTCAAATGATTAGCTCGATATTAACCCTATAAAGCCAGTTGATAATGTCCTGATCATTTGACTCACCTGTTCAGGAGCAAGGAAATATCTAAAACAGGCCGGACAGGTGGGCCTACAGGAAAGGTTTGAGATACTTGTATACAAGTATAGAACTATTCAATTGTAATTGAAAAAATAAGCAAAAACATGCAATTCGTATCAAAGAATTTGTCATAAAACTCCAGTAAAGGGCAACTTTACGAGTTATGAAACAGACCCTATGTAACAAAACGTATTTTTTACATGCTAACCTCGAGTTCAAACAACGCCAAAACCTCCAAAAAACACCTGCCCGTGTTTGCACATATCAAACAGGTTTCGAACAAAAGAATGACCTATTTTTTTTTTCGATTAAACTTGATAATATAGCAAGGAGACACGTGATGCAAACGCGCAAGCTGTTATTGACGCAGTGACGTTGCGCAAACTTTATTGAAGGTGTTTTTGACTCCATGCTATATTATGTCATTAATCTGCTTAATCCCCAGATCTCACTTACTGTTCATGACACCTTGCTCCAGTCGAAATCAAGCAATCAACACAGTGTATTAACCTCACTATTCAAATCGTTAGATGGGTCATTTGTGCGCAGTCAGATAATTATCAATGTTCCACTGTATTTTCCCTGGTTGATCATACAGTAGGCCTAAATTTTAACACAGACTTGCATTTATGTAACCCTTAAGAATCATTCGCTATTTTGGCCGTTTTGTGAACTTGTGACTTTTCCGTCCAATACCACAATAAAAAATTTGAACCATGAACCAAAATACACATAAAACATAAAATTGGATCTGAAAAATGATGTTTTTTTTTAAATTAATTATACATTTTTTTACTGTCAAAGATATTTAACTACTAAATGCAACAAAGATATCCAAACAAGTGCAACACTGGCTTCATCCCAAGTTGCATAATTTTACGCATGTAAAAAATCAAACTGCGTACAGAAAGTTTTATAACAAGTTTATATGATCTCTCTTTGTACTTGGTCTATCAACATGAAAAGAAAAACTAGCATGAAACTACAAGTCGGAGCTGACGGCAATGGTCAACACAGCTTCGTTTTCATGCTATGACCGCACTAAAAGGTCTTGCGATTTGACCACGGGGGCGTGATCATGGATTTCTGAGAGTTAATCATTCTTCTAATGTGGAATTTAAAAAAAGAATAAATAAATAATAATTTAAAAAAAAACAGAAAAATGTCATTATTTTGAAATGTGTTGCATAGTAAATAATGATTGGTTCTGGACATCACTTATTGCTTGTTTTTTAAAAACACACAGTGGCTGCCACGCTTTTTGTTGATTTTTCAAATCACTTGCTTTTGGTCACTTGACAGACACATTGCAAGGAATTAAGCGGGAACGGGCGGACACAATACAACAATGAATTCTGAGCGGACAATCTGCAACGAATTTTGCTGAAATGGGCAGATACTTTGCAACGATGATATTTTGGCGGACATTTAGCGACAAAATTTGATAAAATGGGTAGACAGTTTGCAGCAAAATTTTCTGGTGGACACTTTGCAACAGGTGGACACTTTGCACTGTCTTGTGTTAAATGATTGTTCAAATGAAATAAGATCATTTGAAACGTCTTAATGCAATTCCATTGCTTCCAACCCCCCCATGCACAAGGACTTCAATTCCGTGCAAAAATCTCTTACATTCGTGTTGATTGAATAATTGCTGACTACAGCAGAGGAACAAAAATATGCTACTTGAACTCATGCCGAATGCGTGCGAGTTAAGAGGTATGTGTTATTAATGAAAACTGGCCACACCTGATATTATTGAGGGTTTTCTGAGTTTCTGAAATGGTATTTCAAATTAATGATTGAAAACAAGTCGTGATCAATCATTAATTTTAAGGGATGGTTTGAGCCTCCCCTGTCGCCAGTTCACGAGACGCCACTGATATATATATATATATATATATATATATATATATATATATATAAGTTACCACTAATATGTCATGGTTCTGGATTTTGATCATGTTTTATGCGCTGGTTTTGTGTTCATGATTATTGTCTTTTATTTATTCTTTTTGGTTTTTTGTAACATTCCATGTTTCAGTTCCATTGCACTTGTCTCCCCTGTCTTGTGATCTAGTTGGTTCAGTCCGTCTTCCCTGTCTGCGTGCTCACTGACTTCGGGTGATTTAAAGGAAGTCTGGTGTTTAAAACATTCCTTCGTGTCTCGTTTACTCCCTTCACTCTTCTGTTCTGACTAGTAACAAGACTAACATTTGTATTGTAGTATACTAACACAACTAACCATGTGTATATATAGATTCGATTACTAAATTACTGATAAGCACTCAAGTTTAAGTTATAAAACCGCACCGCTACTAATAGAGTAATTCCCTCTTCGCAATCGCCCTGTTCTATTCTCCGCCCCTTTGCTTTCCGCCGTCCTCTTCAGCGAGAATGTTCAGCGAGAATCTCTCACACGTGCTTAATTACTTTCCTGCTCTTGTTATCGGTGCACGTAGAATTCCTGGACCGGAGCTGTTTAAATGTCATAGGCTGTTTGTGTGATTCCTGTCCGTATTTCGTATCTCGCCAATTTCTGTGGTTAGGGTTTCCCTCATGCGATTCTCCCGATGTAATTAGTCTCATTCCCCACAGCTGATCTCTGTATAGCATGTGACCTTTCCTGTGTGTATATTAGGAGTCTTTTCACTCATAGCTCTTGTCAGAACGTTGATCAATATTTCTTTGTGCAGAGCTCCTCGTATGCCATTGATTATTGTTTTACTTCTACTGGATAGTCCGACCTTGATTCTTGCCATTGCCCTTTTTGTACTGTTTTTGTCTTTCTGGATTTCAACCTATTTTTGTATGACCACGAGTTCTGTGTTTGGATGCCCTGTGTATGACCATTGGCTTTGCCCATCGACTACGACTTTTTGCCTATCGTTTTTGTACCTCTGCCCATCTGTCTTGCTGGTTCTGACCCCTGCCTGTCTAGTCGATACTGTTTTTGGATTTCGTATTGTGGCTTGGCAATTCCTGTGTTTTTTGGCTTTGACTCGGACTTCATTAAAGGCATACGTTTTTTGGATTTCTGTCTCTCGCGTGTGGTTCCTGAACTGTACGTCACATAATAAAGAAACAGGGCTCCCTCTCAATAGCTTGTTGTAACTTATATATATATCAGTGCTGCTGAGATAGAACTCTTGAGTAAAAATCTCACGACCCCCTGAGATTTTTACTCAATGGTTCTATCTCAGCAGCATTTATGGATTTTCTTCCCCTCGAGGCAGTTATTTATTTATTTTTTTAACTATTTTTCTTCAAGCCTTCTGTTACCCGTCTGTTACACTGGAAAGTGTGTCAATTAAGGCAGGTCTTTTTCAAAAGCTCCTTTCAAAAGAAATTCATTTGGTTTGACTTTCTATGAATGGGCCTCCATTACAGTTATCCTGAAATTTGAAAAAAACCTTTACCAGCTCTCACTAAATTGTTTCTTTCAAGAACTGTAAATAGAAATATGGCGTTTTACATCACCAATTCATACTCAAACTAGCACTTGAAATGATAAACATCATTTTTACTTCTGTTAGATTATCATTTGTATACCTACTGTATTTGTAAGCACCAATCAGCTAAGCATGATGAATGCGCAATAGAGTGTCAAAAATGGTAGAAAAGACACATCTCCTCAGTAGTGGAGGGTTACCATAT
This sequence comes from Gymnothorax reevesii, assembly GCA_029721435.1. Taxonomy (NCBI): domain Eukaryota; kingdom Metazoa; phylum Chordata; class Actinopteri; order Anguilliformes; family Muraenidae; genus Gymnothorax; species Gymnothorax reevesii. The sequence goes on along the minus strand of CM056579.1, from coordinate 95,133,014 downwards.
GATCAGAAGAAAGATTTTCCAATGACAGCAATAACCTGCCTGCCTCGTCCTATAAATGGCTAATGAGATATTGACTTCAAATGTACAGGGACTGAAATTAATACAGGACACATTTGCGTCCCGCTGGGCAGACGAAAATCCTCACTGTACGGAATAAACACACGGCTCCTGTTAAAGGGACACAACACTAATTTAACAACCAAGTCTTTCACCTCCTGCTGCAGTCCAATGTAAAATAAATCCTCGCCTTCTGATGTTAGATATGTGGGAACAGTGGAATAATGCAACATAAAAACCTTTTTTCACCAGTTTGTGGTCTAAAAGCATCACTGAATGGGTATGAACAAAGAAAAACACAATTTTGCGGCATTGTTATGTTCTTGAACTTTGATGTTGTTTTCTCTTACAAAGCAGTTTGTGAGATCACCAAATGCTACCATTGATCTGATGCTCCTGGCTTATTCAAAAATCCAATTTGGTCACTTGAGGCACTTTTATCAATTAGGCAAAAAAAAAAGTAAGATAGAAAGGTGAAAAAGGCTGCTTAACATGAAAGGTGTACTTAACTACACAGCCATAGGTTGGGAAATCAACTCCAAAGGGGAGGTCTCAGTTCAGCCAATTCCTCTGTTTCCTGAAATACTATCAGCCTCAAAGAAGCGCAAGAACAATAAATTGGTTCAATTAAGCCCTGCGATGAGTGGATTTCGGCTGTTAAGATCCTGGGCAGAGTAAAATCCAACAGATGCTATAGTCCACCTGGAAGAGGGCTTAACTTCTCTGAATTGCAGTGCGTACCCATTACTGAGCGCAATTAGCCAAATATCAGTGCGATACATTACCCTGCTGGAAAGCCCTCTCAGTGCAATCATCCCTTAGTATCGTTTGTGATGGAGTCCTCCAATATTGGGGTAGAGGTTAAGCAAACACAAGATCCATGAACAGAAAAGGGATGTTTTTGCATATTTGAAACCATAGTGCCATCTGGACACTGCTATAAAAATAATTCTCTTTAAAAACACCTCTATAATAGCTTTATTGTCAGATTTTTTATTTCATTTTGTACCAGGTTTGGAGCAGATTTTCCTCCATTAAAACCATTGAAAAGAAAAAAAAATTAATGAGGGAAAAAAAATCTAACACCTGTTAGAGCTACCACAAACAGAAAAAATAGAAATGCAAATGAGAGGTGTATTAAACAAAAAAAATATAAATACAGTAGTGTGAAGTGATGATTATACACCACCACTTTTGTTTAAAAGGGGTCCCGATTACTTCTTAGTAATTGTTTGATGAAAATATACTAAAATATGCTGCTGTTGGCAATGAGAACAAAAAAAAAAAATTCCCACAAGTATGTTGAGGTAAAAATAAGGGTCATAAACAAAAACACTGAAAAAATTAATTTTTTATAAAAATTGAGAGGTGTCGTAAATTTAATTTTTTGACCCTTGCATAGCCTGAATGCATGAGTTAAGGCTAATTTCATGATTGTTGATGCTAAAAAATCACTTTAAACTGGTTTAAAGCAACGTTTTTCTGCAAAATTACCTCTGATATTCAATTATTCCAGTAAATGAGGTGACATGAACTTTGAGCAGTGTCAACGTGTTAAACACGATGGTACAAAGTGAGGAGCTCTCTGAGATTGTTCATAGCTGCGTTGAGGCCTTAAATAATACTGAAGATGTTAAATACTGCCATGGTACTGTAACAAACACCATCAAGTGTTTTAGAGAGACTGATTTTCTGATAGATTTGTTTTACTCTTCTATTGCCACCAAAGTGTCTCTGGCGCTCGTCATCTGTGTATGAAAAAAAAAAAGGCAGTTGACGGCACAGAAACTCAGTGATGATATTAGAAGTGCCAGAAGTGAAGAGATGAAAGTCTGAAGATTTACTATTTCCAGACACCTGTGTGAAAATGGTCTGATGATCTTGTTGTTGCTAAGAGCTGGCAACATCAAAAAAAGACTTGAGTTTGCCAAGAAATTGAAGGATTGGGCACCTGTGGACTGGGAACAAGCCCTTTGGACTGATGAATCAAAATTCAAAATTTTCTCACCCAAACACAGAATTTACGTGTGCTGTAAAGTCGTAGCAAGTTTCAAAAATGACTGTTAAACCCCTTCAGTAAAACATGGGGATGGTAATATTATGGTTTGGGGTTCAGTCTGCTCGAAAGGAGCCAGTGATCACATGAAAATCGATGGGAGTATGGATCAAAAGAAGTATCACAGCATCCTTGTTAGGCATGCATTGCCATCTGGAAAGGGACTGATCTTTTCAACAAGATAATGACCCTAAACACACTTCTAAGTTGCGCAAGAAGCATCTCAGTTGGAAAGAAACATCTGATGACATAAAAGTTATGACTTCACCTGCTCAAAGTCCAGACCTTAATTCGATTGAGCAAATCTGCTGTAATATTGAAAGAATCTCTTTGGAATAAACTTAAAATCTTATGGAATGGTTTAGCGAGCGAGGAAATAAAAAAATTTATGAATGTGAAAATTCTGCCTGAAGGATGAAATGCTGTAATCAAAGCAAAGGTTGGCCACACTAGATATTGACCTTTTTCTCTGAAAATTTCATTATTTTTGTTTTTACTGCATGTTTTTATGTTTACTTATTTTCATTTATATGATCCAATATAACATGAAATAAATATCAGAATAGTTTTTGGTTTCTGATTTTTCTTCATTTTGTTTCGTGTATAATCATCACAGCACACTACTGTACTTGAATGCCAATAGTGACATGAATTAAGTGATCGTGCTGTACGACACATTGTGCCGTGAATAGTGCAGATTCAAAAAAAAAAAAAAAAGCATGTTGCACACCTAACTTCTGAGGGAAGCTCTAGACCTCCTCCGCACAAAAACACATTCTGTCTCGTCGATGCGTGCAATAAATCACACATAATAAATTAACTTCAGAGGCATAGTTTAAAACACGAAAGCCTGAAGCATAATTATGTGGAGCGGCGTCACTCTCTCTCTCTCTCACTCTTTCCTCTCTCTTTACTGTTGCAGGTATGTCTGATAGGTAAATTGGTGACAGCTGCACAGGTGGCTGCCTAAATATAGCACTCGGGGCGGGAGGGCGAGAGTTCAGTCCTGTCTGTAATTGTTGACACTTCGGTTTTTAAGCCGTCACTCCCTCCTTTTTTTGCAACAGGCACAGGGAATCAGTCTTACTTTCCATATTGTTGTCTGTAAGATTGAGCGCATTTTCCTTTTGTTTTGTCAGTTTAGGAGTTGGCATTGGCTCTCTCGGACTGTTGCGTGATGGGCTTAGTGCATCCCATTATTTTAACTTTCTTGGCCAAAGCTTTTCTGTGTGGCCATTGCTTACTATTTTGACTATTTTTGGCTTAGTGAAGCCACAATGGGTCATATTATTCTTGCAGTCCTTTCCTTTGTGCGTTGGTTTCCACTAAGGCAACAAGGTCATAATATAAATAAAAACAAGATTCTCAGTATGGCAGACTCACTATAGAAATTTTCAATTATACTATCATATAGCAGCTGTGACAGAACTGTCTATTCTGCTTTCGTTTCTTCTTCTGAAGTGTATATACAGACATTGCTTATCCTGTCTTTAAGAACTTGCTGTACTTTGTAGAAAGAAGTTCAGAAGTGTTTATCTGCTGACCGCCAAATGCTGGGATATGGATGAGAGTGCAGCTGAATAGCCAACTGGTCAATTATGCATAGGTAAGCAATAGACTGCCATTCCCTGGCTGGTTAAATCGGACATAAAGCTCAAAGGGTGAGCATCAGTTGAACAAGTTAAAAGTATTTAACTTTGTCAGTCTAATCGAAGGCCACGGTCAACAGTGTTCCAGAGATAATGAGGTGACTGCAGTGCAAATCTGGGATTTACTCTGATTGGCTGAGAGGCATGTATTATTTTTCTTGAACATATTGCCAAAGCTTGGACCACTCTATCTGTATTATGGGTCATCAGAGTACCTACCACCCAAAGTACATGGTCAGTGTATCCATCCATCCAAAAATATATCGAGGAAAACTCTTGTAATGAACTGTAACTCCAGCACCAAGAGATGTCAGAGTTATGTGCCTTGAAAGTAGTGCTTAGGATGTGCCTTCAAGGGCAGAGCAAACCCAGTTTTTTCAAATGGCGGCCTCCCACTGGGGAACAAGGCACCACAGAGTTTGTCGGAGCGATGGCTTGTAGTTACATTTTGGTGAGAGGCAGGAAGGAATGCACTCTGGGCTCAGCAGACTGTCTAGAGTAACACGCAATCGTATCTACTTTTCTCATATCAATCACCATCAGTTACTTATTTTTCCTTTGTAACCATCATGTGGGTTGGTCAGCTAAACTTATTTTGACTCTAAAGAGGATCTCCGCTGAAGAATATGGGCATTCTCTTCCTCCAGTTAGAGTGGTTGAGATGACAAATGTGCCCTATTTAATCATGGTTACACGGTCCCTCAAATGTCACGATGGCAGAATAAAATTTCAAGAAACAAATGAACAATGTTATTGCAAATCTATTAATCACTGTGTTAGGGATTAGTCATCAATTATTTAAAATTACGTTGCACCGGAATCTAGCTCCCGACCAGTTTGAAGCCACTGTATACTGTCACTGCTCCGGAGGTCAGCGTTACTAAGTAAACTGCACTGATAACAGCATGCAAAAGGCTTACCTTAGAAATCATTAGCGCAGATAGTTAAACTGAATTGCTATGCTGGCATGTGGATGGGACTGGCATTCAGTACACTTGAGAAGGACAGCATGTAATTGGCCAGGAAAAGATGTCTACTGGTTGGAAGGCTGTATGCAAAAAGACAACACTCTATCACCTCCTACCTCTTCTCTTTCTGACTCAGTGTAGTACCTGTGCATGCTTAGCTTGGTCATAACATGTAACAGTACTGCTCTTAGACTGTCATGTTAACTCTTTGTTCTTTTCTCCCCAGAAGGAAAGGTGCCATTATTCAGCCTTCAGTGTCACAGTATGGGCAACTGTTGACTCATTGTACTGTAGGTATGGCTCAAATTTAGAACAACGTTGAGCCCCACTTATATAATGGATTTATATTAGGTGTATATGTGGTAAAAACTATCCTGAAATGACTTTCGGTGTCAGCTGAGGCCAAATGAACATCGCTGACTTAGAAGTACAAACTCTGCGTCAAAGTAATTATGCTTTTTTTTCTTTCTTTTATATGAACAAAGCTCTTCCTCCAGCCACAAGTGCTTCCAGGTACATTAGCATTGTGAAATTACAACTCGTTCTTATTTTGGAAGAGAACTATCCTAATTAAAATGTGATAAAACGTGTCAAATATTTGTTCAAACTGTGCCGCAGTAGCCCAGACTATGACTGCTCTCCTCTGGGAGGAGATATAAGCCAGAGATCTAGCAGGCAAACGCTATTTTTTTTTTTTCATCCCAGATTGCTCCTCGATTAAATTAATCGTGCATAAAGAATAGCCTTTTAGGTTATAACAGGGTTATTTGGGCACGGATTGTATTAACTTAATGTAACCTAAAACTAAAACAAAGAAATGAATTAAGTTTTAAATCCCTTGAATGGAGGATTATTTTCCTTGAAAAGCAAACCATGTCTTTTTCTGTTGAGTATTTTTCAGCAAAATACAATGCATTATCAGCTGGATTTTTAGCAATACTGCTTTGGTTGCACACTTGAGAGGGATTTTGGGCCCTATCTTACGCCAGAGTCCCTACACCCCTTATTTGGGGATTTAGCATTGCGTAAGAGGCTATCCCTCGCTGAAGTTGCTATCTTGCACACCTGCCTATATCCCTAAAACACCTGCGCTACCCGTTATATTTTGCATAGGCGTGGTTTGGGCGTTACTCCAGTTAAACCAATCAGTGTGCCAGGTGCCATGGCCATTAAGAGCAGGCTGCGCTATCCCGAATCCTCAAACCGAAACTCGTGATGGAGAAAGGAGGGTCGCCATGTTTCTCCGAAAGACGAAGTTAAGTTGCTCGTGCATGAGGTCAAATCCAGACAGGGGAGGATCAAAATCCCATTTTAGGAAATACCCACAGCCAAATAAATTCCTACATTGACTGCAACCATTTAAACTTTTTTCTTTATAACTTAAGTATTTAATAAAACGCTATATGAATTACATGTATTATTACACAGTGGCGGGCGGTGGACAGAGAACAAGAAGGACGATGAACATGTCTTTAAACTGCTATTTAGTCCTGATCTGTTTTCAGTCAAATTCCCTGGGAAAAGACACTTGAACTCTCCCCTCTCAGGTGTAATTATCTTTGTTAAGACGAGAAATCAAACGCACCAGTTGAACGCAAAAAAGAGCGCATTTCAATCTATTTCAATTAAACCATTGTTACGCACAGGTTTGACGACTTGCTTAGGATGTGACAAAATTAAACGTGGAAATTCCACAGTGGTTTTTTCGTGAAGAATTGCCTATTAAAACATGTGAATTAAACATTTCATAGAATTTACTATTCACTCGCCTAAACATTTCATTAAAAGGGAAACTAACATGTTGACCAAGTACAATGATTGAAATAGGGTCACTAACCTCATCCGTTTCAAGGGATGTTTTCCGCACCCCCAGTTTTCCGTCTACTGCCTGCCACTGCTAGTGGTGTCGCAGCTCCGCTGCCAGCTGGTCCCTCATTGCCCCTGCTACTGCTGGCACTATATCAGCATTTGGAGTCGGCACCTGCACTTCAGCTGCCGCCTTCTATAGTCCGGTAATAATCTATCCTCAAACTCCAGCATCATTCCATGGCGGAGGACAATGTTGTGCAGCACACAATATGCCACAAAGAAAGATGCTACTTTCTGAGGACCAAACTGTAAGACCCCACCTGACCTGTGCAAGCAGCAGAACCGCATTTTGAGCACGCCAAATGTTCGCTCAATGACAAATGGTGCGTGTGAGTGTTTTCTATTGAAAGCGAACTCACGCTCACTTGTTGGCTTAAAGTATGGCACCATGCACCACGTCTTTAATGAACAGCCATTGTCACCCAATAGCCACCCATCCAGAGGGGGGTTCCTCTGGAAGACTGCAGGAATGACCGACTGTTCCATTATAAAAGCGTCGTGATTTGCATAGGCTATACATGCAAGATGTAACCCCATGCATTGAAAATCACCTGGACGTTGATCGAATGGGTTCCCTTACGATTCACATAGGCGCCACTGTTTAGAACCTGAGCCCGAATCAGAACGTGTGTGCAGTCAACGGCACCCACAACCCTATGGAACCCATATCTTGCCAAAAAATCTGGCTTTACCCTGTTTTGTCTCTCGGGTGTCACAGGGATGCCAGAGATGTGCCAACAGGCATGTAGCACTATGCTGGCAGTGACTGCAGTTACGGCAGATTGGATCACGCCTCCAATTGAGTGGGTGTTGGAATTACCCACTAGCATAGAAAAATAGTGCCACAGTAACCGTAACAGCAACGGGCAAGGCATACGGACAGCTGGCAGTGGTGTCTACATCATCTGCAACTAGGTGACATAATTCCCTCACTGCCTGGGAGAGGCGCAGTTTTGTCATGCATTCTCGTTCTGTGGGAAATAATACTTGTATTGCATTATTATAATTTTAGAATATTATATATATAATATATATCATTCATATATATTATATATAATAATTAATTATTATGATAAAAGTGGAAAAATGATTGATACAAAACACAAACAATATCAACTTACCTGAAACGACCAGGTAGCTGGTGCGCTGGCAGTACACGCGTGCTGGGAGTCTTCTATTATTTAACCGGCAATCAAGGCGATTTAGTACTATCTCTGCCATTTTCTCAGGGGTTCAACTGAGGCTAAAGCAAGGTGGCTTTTAGGTGAGTTGACTCGGGAAGTGGAGCCGCATGTGCACGTCCGCATGTATCCAAGTAGACGCGCATTGAAGCCACCTGGGCGCGCTCTTGTGAAAGCCCAAATGAGTAGCGGGTGGTTTGAGGACCTGCTATATGCTTTCCCAAACGTGCGTGGTCCAGATAGCAATTGTAGGGAAAGCACATAAACACGCCCAGGGGCACACCTCCAGGCGCAAATAACGTAGTCGGCATAATGTATAGCGGGTAGCGTGGCCGCAAGATGCCGTTTGGTGAAGTTCTGCAGTTTACTTGACCGCATCTAACCACATCAATATTCCTGCTTTGTGGTGTATATATATACCCTTGCTGTCATATATCCTAGCGATGACTGGACGGAGGTTGCGCTTGCCGAGATGTTAGTCACTGATTTCCAGTATTTTTTATGAACTAACATTAGGGTTTTCTGTCCTCTGCAGAGTGCAGTTACAGCCCATTCAGGGGCTGGTGGACTGCTCCTCAGTCGTTGCTTTAGCACAGATAGCTCTTGTAATTGCACAGATCCTGGTTGTGGGGCTGGCCAGAGCAGCTCCTGCACACACCAGGCTCTGAGCTGCGTGTGCTGATTACCGATGAGCCGCGGCAAAGTGCAGCTCTTTGTGCCGCAACTGCTACTCTCTCTCTCGCATTACAGCTCTGCGAGTTTTTGGGCTTGGCACAAATGCCCACAAAGACGGCGTGATGACGTTGGTCGAAACTTATCTCTGGCTGGAACAATGTGGAGCCCTGTTCTCCCAAAATGCTGCATGGCCCCACTAATATCCCCTGCTGCCCTCAATAGGGCACTGGGCCTTCTTTACATAAAAAAAACTCTTTGTACTCCGACTGTAGGGTCCGGGGCTCATTTTCACCCTTCGAATGATTTTTACACGCTCTTGTGGGCACTTTCATTCGTACGGTCCTATCAGTAACGGCCTGTGCGTTTGGGAGAAAAGATAGCTCTGGCGGTACATGAAAATGAGATAGAGCCGGAATATTCCAGGCATTGCAAAACAGTCCCACTACTCCAGTGGAGCAGTAACCTATGCAGCCTGCTGATATTTAATTAACCTCTTGCAAACAAAGGGGAGACAGCAGATTAGAAAATGCAGGCAACTGGAGCTTTGTGGCTTTTTTCTGCCCCTCTATAAAATTATTTCAAAAAACATTTCTTACACTGGTTATTTTCTCTATATCCCATTTGTTTATTTCTTTGGGGGAGAAATATTTTGGGTGAATTAAAAATTTGATTTCCCATATTATGGACAAGTGTTAAAAAGTGGTTGGTCCCACAAATAAACAAAGCTTTCTCATTCAACACACTATATGAAGGATGCTATTTCTGAAACCTAATGCCTTGGCAGAGTATATTTTCCTTTGCGAGGCAGAAAAATTATTTTAAGGACTATCTGATTGCCAATGCAGTTTGAGTGGAATGCAGGAGCGTTCATAGAAGTGCAGTGATGTACATTTTTGGAGGAAAATGCAAACTGATTGCTCAATTTAACTTTTGATGCAAATGCTTTTTCTCGCTGTGTGGCCGCTTGAGCGTTAATGCATGCATGGTTGCTAAGGTACTAACATTCGGTGGCTGTCACATTTCTTGTTCTCAAGGGTGGTTCAGGAGTTAGTGGGTGGTTTCCTTCATATACTGATCAGTGGCGTGCCGTTATATGTTCAGAGAGCCTTCAGTAACCTCACCCTATACCACATGATTGCTCAAAAGCTGTTCCCGTTTAAGTTCACCTGATTAACAATCAAACAATTTATTGACTGAAAAACCAAAACCAATGCATGACCTGTAATGATTAAAAAAATGATAAAAACAAAGTTATCGTCCATTGGTTTTATGTTGTATAATTGATGTGACATTGTTAGGATGAATGAAAAAATCCAAAACTTTCACTTTCTTGGATTTTTTTTTTGTGTGTTTATTCAGATTATCACCATCCTTACAATGTCACTTCTCCATGCGTTGTGCCAAATGATGCCCCTTAGCCGCGACTATATCAATAATATTGAATGGATTCTCATACCATATTGCTTTATGAGCCTCACAAATTAATTTGCGTAAATCTGTGCCTTTCAATGAGCTAATTTAATTCAGAATTTATAAAGACCTAAAGACATTTTAAATCATCATTATATGCAGAAGACAACACCTCGTAACTCTGAGATGGAATGTACAATAATGCTAAAAAAATACATTGATCAGCCATGACAATTTGACAACCTGCTTAATATTGTGTAGGTCCCTCTTTTTGCCACCAAAACAGCCCAGACTCTTTGCGACATGGACCTTACTAGACCTTTGAAGGTGAGCTGTCGTATCTGGTACCAAGACGTTAGCAACAGATCCTTTAAGTCCTGTAAGTTGCAAGGTGGAGCCTCCATGCATGGAACTTGTTTGTCCAGCACACCCTACAGATGCTCAATTGGTCTGAGATCTGGGGAATTTGGAGGCCAAGTCAACACCTGGAACTCATTGTTGTGTTCCTCAGACCAGAATGATGGCCCTGGTGTGGCCCAGATCTGGTTTCCCAGAGCGGGTCCACGTATGGGCCAGCACAGGGCCAGCTTGCATACAGTCGGCCCACATGCGGCATGCCATCACAGAAACGGTGCCATTTATTGTCAGACCTGGCCCACATTCGGTCAATATACCACTTGCCATGCCAGCAGTCGCCCAGCAGTGGGTTACAGGGGTTAGCATGGGCATCCTGACCAGTCCACAGCTAAGCGGCCCCATATGCAACAAACTGCAGTGCACTGTCTGTTCTGACACCTTTCTTTCAAAATCAGCAATTACTTTTTCAGCAGCTCCAGCTTCAGTAGTTCTTCTGTGGGATTGTACTACATGGGCCAGCCTTCGCTCTCAACGCGAATGAATGAGTCTTGGCTGCCCATGGCCCTACGAGTAGTGCTTGGTTTTCCTTCCTTAGACCACTTTCAGTAGGTACTGACCACTGCAGACTGGGAACACACCAAAAGATCTGTAGTTTTGGAAATGCTCTGACCCAGTCTTCTGGGTATTACAAGTTGGACCTTGTCAAAGTTGCTCACATCCTTAGACGTTCCCATTTTTCCTGCACATAAACCTCAAAGACAAAATGTTAATTTGCTGCTTAATATATCCCACCCACTGTCAGTCGCCTTGAAACAAAATTATCAGTCTGTGGTCATAATGCTATGGCTGACTGGTGTAAATTTGATAGTCATTCCACCAATTGAAGAGCCTAATGCTCAATATACTTAAAGGTCCCCTATTATGTCACCAGGCGCACAGCCAATTAGTTATTACAAGCCATTTCAAAATCTTTCCCCTTTTGACATCACATCTGGAAGTAACCAACCAGAGGCAAGAAGAACTGTTCAACTTCAGCAAAGCAGTCAATCAGATTTCATTATTCTGGGTGGTCACTCCCCCTTGTGATGTCAGGAAGGTGAGATTTTGAACTTCTTCATATTGGCCAATCAGTTGTGCACCTGGTGGCATAATAGGGGACCTTTAAGTCACATTTTCACCGACCGTTAGGTAAGGCTGGGAAAACATTTTTTATAGTTACCAAAGTTGATTTTCTCAATTTTCTCATTATGAACATTTTGTGACAGAAGTACTTTCTGCACTGGGGTCTTCAATTAGCAAATTGAGAATATATACATTCTGACCCTTTTGTTCTCAAAATGACTGAGTTACTTTTAGCATCGGGGTCTTCAATTTGTTTTGGCAACTGTTGCTAACAAGGCGAAGTAAACTGTGAGCAGGTAAGGTAATTAAGCGTTGAAAGACAATGATTTGTTACTGCCGCTGCACTCCTACTGATAGTGATATACTGAGTGGTTACTAGGGAATTAGTTGGTGGTTGTTTAGCAGTTACTACACGGTTTAAAAAGTGTTACAATGTGGTTGCCAGGGTTAGGGTCTGCAGGAGTAGAATTACAGGACAGAATGAAATACCTGCAGTACAAAATGGGTCCTATTGTCTATGAGGGAGACAGGACTTTATGTTGTAAGACATTCTCACAACAGCAATTGGAAAAATCCATCTTTGCGCTGAAGAGCTTGGCACTTGTTCTGATCTCTTGAGAAGAATGAATTTTTGTTTGATAAGACTTCCTACTTGCAGATAGGAAGCTAAACTCAATTAAGACCACTGATAGAGCCTGGGAATTCAGCTTTTATGCTTTCATATTTGTACCATGCAATCCTGTTTGAATACTTACATCTGCATCTGCTTCAGAATAGAGGCATGTGACTCTATGCTTTCATTCCCTTTTGAGAGAAAGACCTCACATCAAACATTTTTTTAAAATTCAATTCCTCAGGCTGCAGTCACTGGACCACACTCAAACATTCTAACCTCCATGTTAGTGCATGGAAACAACCACCTAAGTGAAAAAAAAAAGAAATTAAAAAAAAAAAAAAATATATATATATATATATATATATATATATAAACTGACCTAAAAAAGAAACGCAATTACGTAATCCGGTGCCAAATTTTGACAAACCCATTGAGAAAGATGTTTTTGCTCTGAGTTATTTTTGGAGGTGAGTACTTCTACCATACAAATTTTTGCGGTCACAGCGCGTATTCTGGAGTCGCCGTTCGTCCGGAACCAAACAATCGGCAGTGCTTGGGTTCGAGTACTACCATTGTCCTAACACTCCCATTTTTGTTTTGAGTTCCTCGTGGACACCAGGACTTATTAAAGTCCGACTGAAAATGAGTAAAAATCAGAGGGGTAATAATTCCATGACTAATGGAAGTTAAAAGAGAACGCGCGATTTGGATGCTACAGGCCGGAAGTCGGGTAGATAGAGTTGCTCGTCAATTTGACGTGCATTCTGGGACAATCAGTCGCCTCAGAACCAGGTTTAATGCCACTGGATACATGGCCAATCGCTCCCGATCCGGTGGGCCACATGTTACGACCCCAGCGTCTGACCATCCTATCACGACTGGCTGTCTGTTTCACACTGAACAAACCTTCATTTTGTTGAAGGAAATCTCAACGCCATCCATTACCGCAATGAATTTCTCTATCCAGTCGTCCCTCTGTTTGTCTGATGTCACCGACTGACTTTCCAACAGGACAACGCGTGTCCGCTCGTGGCACGTATCTGTATGGAGTTCCTTTGGGCCAAAAACGTGCAAATCCTTCCCTGGCCAGCGTTTTCTCCAGATTTTTCACCTATAGAACACTTGTGGGACATTCTGGATAGAGCAGTCCGGCGATGTCAACCGCTGCCAGCTACAATACGTCAGCTGAGACAAGCATTGACCAAAGAGTGGAACAACGTTCTACAAGCAACAATCAGCCGTCTGGTGATGTCTATGAGATGCAGGTGTACCGCCGTGCACTCTGCTAACAGGGGACATACGAAATACAGATAATGTAATGTGTGTGCCACTTTGTTAAATAAAAGCCAACATGGCAATATTTCAACACGATTTTTTTGTGTAAAATCTATTGTCTGAGATTCCCTCTTTCATTTAATACCAATGAAGTGTTGATTAATAAAATCAAGAAATATAAAACTGCATTTCTTTTTTTGGTCAGTATATATTATGCTGCGCTCTTCTCCAAGCTTGTTTTGAAATGTGGCATTTTTCAACTTTGTAAATACACAAGAATGTCCGCAGCACATTTCACTCTGAAGAAATGTTGGCCCCTTTCAAGGTTCCACAATGCCACAAGGGTAACCCAGTCTCGCACCTCTGCAGCTGCAATGCTATCGACAGATGCAATCTTCAATATGCTGATTCTATCATAAAGAAAATTGGCTAAGTCCCTCTGGAAATTCATAATAGAAAATAATTCCGCCCTTGAACCAATCTTGGCTCTCTTTTGATTAGACGATGTTATCTATGTTTAGAATTCAGCATCTGGGTCAGGGACATGCTCATATATTTAATTAAAATAGCATTGCCCAGCTTACAAAGGGCACTTATCTTCCTCAGTACTTTTGATTTAAAGATTATCAGCCTTGACTGGCACATGAAATGAAGTAGGGGGCTTAGAAAGTAAATTGGCCCCTGAGTATGAAAAAGCTGTCATGGAAAAATCCATACATACTGAAGGACTTTAGTCCCACATATGTTATTGACAGCGCGATTTCTGACCCAAACATAGTTTACGAACAAAATTAATTGATTTTACAACAATGTTGGTTTTATTGCACATTCAGTATCAATTGTCAGCTAAACAACATGAATTTTTCCATCATTATCAAAGGACCAAAGTGCACTATCATTGGGTCAGAAATCACAAGTAAATAAAGTATGCGGAATATGTCTGAATATGTGCGGCCCAAACAATCACAAAAATCAGCATTAAATGTTCGGTACTGTGCAGTAGTCTTGGGCATCCCGCAGTTTTAAACATTTAGGTCTGGCTTAAAATGTTTACTTTTTGTTTTCCACATTGGTGTTGCTGGAGATAAAAAAGTATTTTTAAAATTACAAATGCTGAAAAAAAAAATCATTTTAATCTATAAATGTTTGTATTCCATTAGAAAGAGTTGATACAGATAATACAGTCTTGAAAGAGCCCTGATGTCAACGTCATCATGGCTGTCTATGATTACTTGGAGGGATAGACCCAAGTCAGTCTGTCGGTTGGCAGAAGAACGGGGGAAAGTTTTCCAATCAACTTGGAACAAGAGAAAGCCAACCATCTTACAAAACTGTAGCGCAGCCGGACTCCCAATTTTTTAGGTAAATTGAAGTCACACAAACTATTGGTTTGATTTAGTTTTTTTTTTTTTTTTTTTTTTACAAATTACTGCTCTGTATGGTACATTTCTCATTCATTTGAAACTTTTAATTTCATTATTTTAGCAAACATATTTGGCCCACAGAATTGCTCTAAATGTGTATAGGATTTTTGCACAGTACTGTATATTGTAAAATCTAGGGATAATGCATTGCCTTTTAGCTGTGGCTTAAAAAAATAATTACTACGAGAATTCATTCTTACTAGCATATCTGCTGCTATTGGGCAAATTTACGCATAGTCCTTAATGAAGAGCCTCCAGCCCCTTTTGAATCAATATGAGAATTTTATCTGCCCAGTGAAGTTTTTGTTTTACTTGCCATTATAGAAGCTTCAAGTATGCCTGACCTATACCACTCATTATTAATGAAATGATACAAATAAATGCTGTCAAGCTCACGGCAAGTTTACTTGATGAGAGAGAAATTCACTCAACTTTTATTCTATCCTGATAGTTTCTAGCCCCCCAGATATGTCTGGCAATACTTTTAAGATCCCCAAATCCTTGCTTTTCCATAACAACCTCAAAAATAACGATTATTTGTGTCATTTAGTGGTTTTGAATCATACTTTTACTTTGCCTGTAGTAGCTGTTGTGTTATGTTGATGAAGAACCCAGGCAAAAAAAATATGGAATCACTACTCTTAGAGGATGTTTATTCAGCTTTTTTACTTCATATCCAATAAATAATTCACAGACATGACACAAAAGCATTTTGATTTATTTGCTTAATATTTAGGCTTCATGAACCGTACCTCAAACAAATTTAATTAAATTATTTCCATCAATGGTGTATTTTTTCATAATCAAGAAATGGAAAAAATTATGGAATCTCTCAATACTAAGAAAATAAATGAATGAGGATTTTTCCCTGTCCTCTTCAAGCATTCATCTTTATACTTTCATTGGAACAATACCAGACATCCCAGCACCATTGCCTAGGCCAGTGCAAATTTGTGATTCATGACTGAATACAACTTTCATCCTATCATCCACTCACTATGATCACTTTATTCCACGGTAGCCTTGCTTTCTTTGGTTTAGGTTTCATTGCTGGTTTCGTTTGGCTTTTCTGTATGTAAATCCTATTTCATTTGGCTGATTTCTTACAGTTTTGTCAGACATTGACTCCTGTTTTTGCCCTTTTTTTTGTTCATTTTCTATGTTCAAGGTACAGTATATTGCTTTGAGTTTTCTGTCATGATGATTTGACTTCTTTTGTGGTCTACTCATATGTTTTCCTTCTATAACGTCCTCATTTTGTTCATACTTGCATCAAATTTTAGACATAGCTGACTAGGATCGTTTGCAGCTTTCTATTTTGAATTTTCTTGTAGGAGCAATTTATAATTATTTTCATTATTTCAATTGCAAGTTCTCTTGTTGGTACCATGCTTCCTCTCAATTAGCCAAGTCCAACACTTCGTTAATATCAGGACTCTCTTATAACTGTAGACTAATTTGCATATTTAGATTTGTGCTAGTATTTCTTTTAGAAATGCCAATTACAAGGCGATTCCATCGTTGCAATTGCAATTCCTGTAATTTTTTTCCTCAACATCAAGAGACTCAATACTTTTTTCCTTTACTTGAGTATGAAAAAAATGCTATTTATTAAAATTATTTAATAAATGATTGTACTGCTTAAAGTGTGTTTCATGAAGCCTGAATGTCAAGCTATTAATAAAGAAGCTCTACTGCAATGACTCTAGGGGTTCTTTTATAAGAATCGGGTGTGCAACTGCAGGATACTACTGCATAGCTGGAACACAGTGCGTAGCATCATATGGAAAATTGCCCACATGGCATTTGAACTGGCTTGGTTGGCGGTCATTGGGAGTCAATACAAATTTTCAAGTTTCTGACAGGAATGCAGAATTTGTGGCTATTTTAAAAAGCAGAAATAGTGAAAAAACGCGGCCTCGGGCTGACACTAGTCCAAACACATTTCTAAGACGTACAAATTCATGCTCCTCCCTCTGCTGGTCTCCAATCTACTGCCATGGATGCAGTGTCCACAGTCGAAGATTTCCAACTGAAGGAAAATATGTGGATGGGTAGCCCAGTGGTGAGTTGCTATGGTTGGCCCTATAGCAACAACACCAACATTTGCACATACAGAAATGTGAGAATCAATTGCCAGTTGTGCTCAAGCTTACAACATGGATCTTTAAAATATATGTTTCACAATCTGTAATGTTCAGATTCTGGTTTAGCACTCCGATGGAGTAGGTACTTCCTCTCTTAAGATCCTGAAGAAGACTGAGATACTCCAGAGCAGTGGACTTCAACTCATATCAAGGATATATAAATTATTGGTCTTCTTAATCACGTGACATCACAGAGGAAAATCAGAGACATATTATGTTTTTGGTTTTATTCAGATTAGCATGTGTTGACTTATGTATGTACGCATGTGCGTGAGTTTGTGTGTTTGTGCTTGTGTTTGTATGTGAAAGCAGGAAAGTGAGATGGGGAGATATAATAATTCATAATAACCAATAAAAATAACTGACAATAACTGCCATGGTGCAGGCTAAACATGAACAATTAGGTACCCAAGAAATTATTTTTATTTTCAAGCAATACCATTGGAATAAAATCAAGCAAAAGTAAGATTAAAAGCCCAGACTTACAGATTCAATTTAATTTTTGTTCTGATGCCCCACGCATTTTATCTGAATTCCAGATGCTTTTTCCAATCTGTGCCACACCACGGCAGAGCGCAAACACGGGCCAAATCCCATCTACCTTAAATCAATGTTATCTCTGCAGAAATAGGCATAGAGGCAGTTTCTTTTATTTGCAAGCCTGTCTAGTTGTCCTGGCACATAAAGCCTGGGATAGCATTGATTCACCTTTCATTTTGTATTCTGCTGGGATTTTTCCATTGATTCTGTGGTGCGGCAAAAAAATACATTTTTCAACTACATTGGCCTTTATCGGAACTTACTCAAATATAGGTACATGCACAAATGCATGCATTCATGCGTGCACACACAGGTTAGTTCACAAGGTCACGTGCTACACAGTTCTTTTTGAGAGTGGTTTTCATTTTCTATGACCACAGAAATCATTTTTATTTAAATGTTGTGTCTCACTCATGTCTATGACCTTCGCTGTCATCACAAAACATAAATCTGCATTGATTTGCAATTTATTTGAATTTAAAATTCTAAAGCACTTATGTTAATTACATTAGAGTAGCCTACCTATTTGGTAAATCAGTATTTTAGGGCACAAAATAACAGACTTATCTTTATGCAAATATATAGTTAAATTCCATGTCTCAGTGGCGGAAGACAGACACTGTGCTAAAGATGAGCTTATTCTTGTTGCTTTTGACGTATCCCTCAACAGTTCAACAAATACTTATTACTAGCAGGAAACAGAATCATTTAAGATAATGCATTACATACATTTAGCCCTGTAAGATAATTCATTTATGTTAGCCATATTGTGAATGTCTCTGAATGTCAATGCACTGCAGTGACGTGAGCGGCTTCAAGCTTTGCCCCTGCTCTAAAGAGGCAGTGAAGAACTTTGCAGCTGTACCGTCAGTTCTGCATTAATAATGCATGCTAATGTTTGAAGTGCGCCAGCTAATTCAGTTCTGCTATTTCAGGCGACGGATATCAAAAATCAGACAGAAATTTCCGGGCTGAATTGAATAACAAAGGAGGCGAAGGCAGAAAACAAAAGCGGCGTGTGCAGTTGTCACTGCCATGAAATTTTGTTGATAAAATATTCCAGGAAGAGCAGGCACGCAAGCTAACTGAAATCACATACGGTCATAAATGTGCAGGCTTAGTCTTCAACTGGCAAGGCGTAAATCAGCTTTCTCTGTTGTAGGGGAAAATGAAGGAGGTAATGGGTGTCGAGGAGGCGGCATTATGTTCAACACTCGCTGAAAATGGATGCCAGACTCTCCTAACTGTGCTATGAATTAAATAACAGATTATATATATTCAATATCATTTGCAAAATGCTCCCACAACAACATTTTTGTCACACAGTTGTGATGTGGGTGTGACATGGTGGGAAGCATATTGCCTGATAGCTAGAGAGTTGCAGATTTAAATCCAGGCAGGGGCATTTCTGTTTGGAGTTTGTTTGTTGTCCTTGTGTCTTTGTGTTGGCTCTGTCCAAGGCATGCATGTTGGGCAAATTTTTAGGCTCCAGTCCGTGTATGACCCTAATCAGGATCAAGGTGGTTTGATAAAGGCTGGGTGAATCTTGTGATGTGAATCAAATGTTACTCTTGCAACTGATTGTGTCAAGTGATTTGATATCCATCAAGGTTCTTCATTGCATCATGTTTTAAACGATGTACAGTACGGTGCAAAAGTCCTTGGCACATTACAAGCAATTCTGTGCAGCAAATATGCATGCAAAAATAATGAAATTAAAAGTTTATAAACACTGAGAAATGTTCTATACAGATCTGTAAACTGCTAAAAAATGAAATCTTACAAATATTTGAAGTGACTTAGCTTTGCATAAAAGTTTGGGGCACTGTCCTGTTGTGCTTTAGTTTTATAATAAGCTTCTTCCGAGAAGAGTGGGAAAACTTGCCTCTATTCTTTTGCAGATAGACTGTCTCACTTGAGTCTATCCCTCCAAGAAATTGCAGATTGCCATGATGATGTTGACATCAGGGCTCTGTCATGGCCATATTATCTGTATCAACTGTTTATAATGAAATACAAATATTTATTTATAAAACCATCTTTAAATTAGCATTTGGAATTTCTAATATCCTTATCTTCAGCAATTCCAAGGTGGAAAACAAAAAGTAAACATCTAAAGCCAGATAGAAACTTTTAAAGATGCAGGGTGACTAAGATTTTTGTACATTATTGTACAGTTGTACATCTCTCTCATAAAGATTAGAGCAGATTTTATAATGATGAAATATCAAATATCATTTGGTTTAAAATAAGCTGATTTGAAATTGATTCTGAAAAGATCAAGTGAAATGGTGTGGTATCTGTTCATACCACCAAGGAAACACTGTTCACTCTAGCCTGACTCACAGACAGCTCACTTAATCGGACCACAAGGTAAACAGAAAGTTCCAAGTTTCTTCATTGTTTAGTTGCTGATTGTCCACTGTGTCAAAAACTAGTTATTGAGTAATGGCGCAACCATACTGATGCTCTTTCAAAACAATCGAGAAAACGAGAATTATAACCATCTGTCCATAGCATACTACAGTGCACCTCCTGCTGTTACAACACATTAGCTACCGTGTACTCTGTCAGAGCACTTGCATCAATGCTCACTAAACTGCGGCTGTCTGCAAACTACAGTGGAGGCAGAGCCATGCAGCAATCCTGCATGATTTGTAGGTCATTCATATTTGTCTTGCAGAGAGAAACATTCAGTTCTGAACCTGTTGAGTTGAAGTATATTTAAAATTTCTGCTTTCAAACCTATTTGTTAAATGTAAGCCACAAAGCCTGTTCACTCTTCTTTATTCAGTGAAGATGGATCTTCCCCAGAGCAAATTGCTTTTGTTTCCTGTTCTCAGTTTCTCAAAAAAAAAAAAAAAAATGAAAGTGCATGCATCACGACATAATCTTTTCCACTGGTACTTCTAAATTCAGCAGGAGGTGAGTATTGTGTACGCTTTTGTTTCAGTGCCAAAGGTGGGCGGTATTAGATTTTAAAGGATGTTTTCTGAGCATTAATATGCCAAGTCATATTGATGAATATCATAATCAACATTCCTGTACACCCGAAAACATCCAGAGCTCACAAAGTCGATTTATGCTAGATGTCTTATAGTGTGCAAGGCTAATGAATTGGGAGGTATCTTTGTGGGTTTTGTTTTGTTGTGGCTGAAGTTGGGTTTATAATCAGCCTGTCCTCCGCATTTTTATCAGCAAAGAAAGGGCAGGGGGAGGCTTAGAGAAACAATGTCCTCTCCTGTCACCGGGAAGGATATCTCTTGTCACTTCAGTTGTCAGGGGGAAATTGCCTGTGAGGATTTTCCAAAGGGATTTAAACGTGGCAAATGTATTTTATCTCAAGTATGTTACGCGGGAAAACGAAAACTTCCTGTCCTAAAAATAAATGAGAATTTTTTTTTGGGAAGCTGTAGACAAAATGGCCCAACTATAGCTGGCTACATTACTTTGTGTGCATGACGCTATATGAGTAAGGTTGATTCAAAAACATTTCAACCACAGTTAACAAAAATGTAGCTCCTGTTTGCTTGTCTATTTTAATGACTGATACAAATATGTTCATATCTGAACTGTAGAATTCTACACTGCCTCGTTGGACTGCCTTTAGCTTCGATAATGGCATGCATTCACCATGGCATCATTTTGATAAGCTTGCACAATGTCACAACATTTATTTCTGTCCAGAGTTGCATTCAAATTTTGCCGAAATCTTATTTTGATGATGAGAGAGTCAATGGGTCGTAGGTCTGGACTCCATGGTGGCAAATTTATGTCTGAAAATGATGTCTCATGCTCCTTGAACCACTCTTTGACAATTTGAGCTTTATTAATCCTGGGGTTGTCATCTTGGAATATGCAGGTGACATCAGGAGAGAAAAAATCCATTGAAGGAAAAACCTGGTCATTCAGTATATTCAGGTTGTCAGGTGACCTAATTTTTTGGGCATATACTGTTGCTGAACCTAGACCTGACCAACTGACGCAACCCCAGATTATAACGCTGCCCCCACAGGCTTGTACAGTGGGCACTGGGCATGATGGGTGCATCTCTTCATTTCATCTTTTCTTACCCTGATGTGCCCATCACTCTGGAACAGGGTAAATTTGGACACATCAGACCACACGACCTTTATCCACTGCAACAGAGTCCAAGCTTTATGCTTCCTAGCAAATTGAAGCCTTTTTCTTTTCTTTTTTTTGACCGATTAGCCTCACAGCTAAGTGGTTTTAAGGCTACACTGCTATTAAGTACCAATCCATTGAGTTCTCTTTCCATTGTGTGGGTGGAAATGCTCTTGCTTTCACTATTAAACATAGCTGTGACATCCACTGTTGATTTTTTTACAACTTGATTTCACCTAACATTTAAGAGACCTTCGCTCACTATCATTCAAGATTTTTTTCCCCAATCACATTTCTTCCTCAAAGATGATGGCTCACCAATATCCTTCCAGGTTTTAATAATGTGCTGGACAATTCTTAGCCCAATTTTGGTAGAACCGGGAATCTCCTTAGTTGTTCTCTTTGTTTTGCTCAGGCCAGCAATTTCACCCTCCTGAAACAGAGCAACATCTTTTCCACGACCTCAGGATATGTCCTCCGATGTGGTTGTTTAAGAAATGCTAAGCTACTCACTGCACATTCAGGGTTAAATAACTTGTTGCCAGCTGAAACATATTATTCACTGGTATAAATACCCAATGGCAGGTGCTTACCTATTTGCTTAGTGAAATCCAGGTGGTGACTTTTTTTTTTTTTTTTGGTCAGGCAGTGTATAAAGGTCACCCTTATAACCCTTTTTGTAGTCTTTAATGATGACATCTTTCCTGTTAGGATGTTGGGCTGGAAAGAGTATCCTTATTAAGGGATTATTAGTGCATAACATAGGCCTTAATAAACAGCATTTTTCCTTTTCTCAGAAAATGGGAGAAAGAATAGCCCGGCCATGTGTTTTTCTGTCATGTAAAGTCACAGGTAATTATGGCTGATGGTCATAATCGGTATCCAAGTGACAGCACACCACTAAAGCTTCCATTAAAGCAACAGAATATAAACTTTTCCAGTTCATCGTCTTGTGACTAGGGACTCAATGATGGAATAAAAAATTATATACCATCACAGTATGGTCTGAGCTTAATTTCTCCATGTTTGTTCATACTGTAGATTTGATAAGAGGTCCATTGGTGCAGTAAATTCTATAGTGTTCACGGGGCTATTAATGTATCTGTACCAACCTTGGCAGACTCCTTTTCATTTAAACTAGTTTTTAATCTGTGTTAGGGTTGAATAAGTGAGGAATGAATACCTGTAATCCGTTAGAGGAACCGCAGTTCTAATCTTAAAAAACAAACCAGTGAAGAAGTGTTGACACAATAGTGCAACCAAGGTCACATTATTTCATAAAGATAGCCACATGACGTGTGGTCATACACCCACATGGCAGCGTTTTTCAATTTGACTGAAAATTTACCAATCATCACCAAAATCAATAGGGATCCTTTTCAATTAAAACAAAAAAAAGACAAGAATCCGACAAAAATTATGTCCTGTTGAATGAGATTAACCAGCTGTACATACTGTAAAAGCCAAGTAAAGGAATGAATACGTTCAGTGCCACAGCTCATTGAAAAAAAAATTCCAATCATCATATTCATCATCAACAGGGATCCTCTTCATGTCACCATTGACCCACAAAACAAAAATGAAAAGAATCCAATTAAAATTGCTACTACTTTATCTGTAGAGTGAGAACAAAAAAAATTGTGGACCGACCGGCAGGATGGTTAGACGGTACGATCGCAATATACGCCCATCTTGTGGAGTGTTCAATTCTTATTTGATAGTAAAACTTAAGAAAATTTTTTAAATGGTGATTCAGTGGGCTGATCATGCCTCATTCACTCACACGGGAAAACCAATTGGCAATTAGCTGAATGGGTCTTTCAACCTTGGGAGGAAATTGAAGAGCCCTTAAAAACCCACATGAGCACAGCAAAAATGAGCAAACTCCACAGAGAAAGGTTTCCAGCCGGATGCAAACCCCTGACCGTCTTGGGACTCACTGCACCATCCTTCTTCCCAGAAGAAGAATGCAAAATGTTGCTTAACAACTGCATCAGTTTTGCAGCCTAAAAGTGAAGTTTTTGAAAACCTGGGGCAGTCAGTTGCTGGTAATCGATATGAAGCCTGGCTGCCGTTAGACTTGACTGGATCCTGGAGCAGTGAAGCGTAATCCTGTCTAGCACTGACAGATCTGCCTTTAACTGTCATCAGCTCCGAAATCGACGGCCGAGAACCATGAGCAAATAGGTCAAATGATAAAACCCGTCCAAAAATATCAAATTTAACTTGCCGTGCTTTAGCAGGCACTGCTTTGAGCTGTTCCTATGCATGAGTCACAGAGGACAGAATTGAGGAATGAGCTCTGACAAACATTTCTTAGTGAAATCCTGGCTCTTGGACAAATAAATTAAATGTTAAAAATGTGTGGATGGTTTTTTCTTTCATTTCTCTTAATCTGTACGGGAGATTATGCTCTCTCCTGCCATTACACAAAGCAGTATTTTCACTTTTTAAGTATTTTAAATTAATGCATGTATTTTTAAACATATTTTTTGATGTACTAGAATGAATTATAAAAGAAAACTACGATTAATTACAAAAATTACCAGTGCACGATCTGTAATGTACATTATTAACTTGAAATCAAGCACAAGGAAAATACAAACCATCTAAAAGAAATCGAAAAGAAATTAAAAATAGAACATTTTGCACTGTGGCATTACCAGCTGTAAATTTATTTTTCAAAATTGTTTTGGAATGAAAAGATGGTATTGTCCCAATCAGTGATAGAGCATATGTAAACATGTATAGAATAGATTTGACATCTTACAGTGATACAAGCCTTTGAAATTTCATTATGTCAACTGACCTTCCAAGGTCAAGATCAAGGTCACCAAATGATTATTCATATATTACTTTATATATGTCTCCATACAAACCAAAGCTCTATCTGCAAGAGTTTATGCCCTAAAAACCATTGAAATTTCACTATCAAATGTCACCTTCCGAGGTCATTGATGGCCAAATTCATTCACCATGTATATCTTTCTATAAGTGTCCAGTTCATACCTATACTCTCTTCAATATTTCAAGCCTACAAGCTTATCAAAAATTGAATATTTTGCTTGACCACTGGTTTGACCTTTCAAGGTAGTCTGAGGTCAAATTTAAAATGCCAAAATAAAGATGATATGACTTTTATATGTCCATAATACAAGCTTCAGCTCTATCTGCAACCCTTTGGCCTCCGCATG
Source organism: Gymnothorax reevesii (assembly GCA_029721435.1). NCBI lineage: Eukaryota > Metazoa > Chordata > Actinopteri > Anguilliformes > Muraenidae > Gymnothorax > Gymnothorax reevesii. The sequence continues at coordinate 95,108,349 of CM056579.1, read as the reverse complement.
TCACTTTGCTTATTCTTCATAAGACCCAATGGTAAAGTACAACACGCCCATGGAGCCACGTCTGTCCACTCAGTCGTACTCTACATCGACAATGCCAAGCCAAGCTGATTGCCTGATTTAGAAAAAAAAAGCTATCAAACAGTTTTTGAGAAATTTTTTTTTTTTGAAATTCCAAGTCTTTTACAGTGAGATTGGACCAAAATTTCGAAAGCCCATAAAACGGACAAAAATGATTATTTCAAATAGATAAATAAAAAAGTCTGATGATATGGTCTGATAGTAGGTCATGGCAAATTTACGGGAGAATTCATGAGGCTAAAGGAAAAGATTAAAAAAAAATGTTCCAGACAACCGATGATCGACAAAAAAACAAAAAGCAATAGCTGAATGACCCATACGGCTGGTAAGCCAACAAGCAACAAATCACTCAAAAAGTACACTGCACTGTGGTGAATTTTACAAAATCCTCTACAAAGTCTGGAATGTACCTCAACACACACTAGGTCGAAGGCAGAAATTCACTCTGAGCAGTTCACCAACCCACAAGCCCATTCATCAATCACACATTCACACTCCAAGGACAACTTAGGCTCCCCAATTAACCTTACCTGCATGCACTTGAACTGTAGATAGAAACCGAAAGAACCCAGGGGAACCCACCACGGACACAGAACATGCACACTCCACAGAAAGACCCTTTGAGTTATTTCAGTGATATCACAGCACTTATAATAGTGCCACCCTGGTTTAACATCATTTAAAACCAAAATACATAGTAGGTGTTCCACTGGGGCAAATAACGGTGCTGATAAAAACGTATTCAAACTTGTGTTATGTTGAAGGTCAACACACAGCAACAAATGGCCAGCTATCTAAAGTCAGCAGATGGCTTTGCAATGGTACACTGGAAGTTGCCCCTGGACAAAGTCAACTGGAATTTAGTTACTGGCTGGAATAGGTAACTCCCAGGTTTTTAGCAATATATCACCTGCTGGTCCACTGTGTATTGTACATCACTCTGGATAGAAGTATCTACTCAATGTCACTAATGTAAAGTAATGAAATGGCTGCAATGTCAATATTAAGTCTAAATTGTAAAGATGCTCCATATCTTAGGCAGGGAGACAAATAACCAGCTGAAGAAGGCCATGAAGGAGAATCAGGTCACTTACAGACAGGAATAAGCTTACCATCAAAAAACAGGGGCAAAGCCACTGCGCCCGCTTGGCTAAACATGGCCAAAATCGAACGCCCCCTATTGGCCACAGTATTGATCTGATTCTGCTAAAAATCGAACTTGGTCTAGACCTTACGGCCATATATACACAAATGAAATGTGAATAGAATCAAAAACTGGACGCTGGAGCGCAGACAAAAGTGTGCGCGTGCACAGACGCACACACGTACAACAAACCACTAAAGACCCCGAGCATAGCATAAGCCTCTTGGGCCTTTCGGCCAAGTGGGCTAAAAAATAAAGCCTGAATCCATTTAATATGGCATTTTGTTTCACCAACAACATGCCTACACATTAGAAGCGCCAGTACAGTATCTTCGGATATCACAGTTGCACAGGAAGTGGGTATTCCCAGATCTGTAAAGACATAAAATGTGCATATCTCTGAACTCGCAAGCAAAACTGAACTATGAAAATAATTAAAATAAATATATGTATGCAGCAGTGGCATTGGATCACAAAGACTACATGTTTGTTTACCATCTTGAAGAATATTGGATAAAAGCTTTCGTTTTTAAGTCAATTTCACACTGATGATTTCAGACAGAAATCTGCCCTTATTTTTCAAATGGAGTAATCACAACACACTTGATACTATAAGTCTGAGATTGCAAAGGCTGCGAGGAGAAAAGTATGAGGATAGCCCGAAGTCCGGGGCCATTTTTCATGGTAAGGCCCAGGGCTCCTGGTTCTTGATGCTCATCAAGCATGCAATGACATCAAGCATTCAAAGATCTTCAAGAAGAAAATAAGTTTTTTTTTTGAGGCCGATGGAAGAACTGCCATCAAAAATTCATTGAGATCACCAGCAAGGGTATCAAGCCAGGCCTAATCGCCCAACATTACTGTTCAAACTAATGGTCATCCTCCTGATGGAACCTGATATTCCCATTTTCGGGCAAAACGTGATTATGCATGGATATGATGTAGAATAGTCCCACAGATCTCAGGCAAAAAGCTGCAGGGTGTGTTGTTGATAGATCTCGGAGGCCAAATGGCAAACCTTCAGGAACTAAAATCAGTCATTCCTGTTCATTACCACCCTTTTTAATGACAATCATCTTAACTGAACTTACAATCTGGTGTAAAAGCAAAGCAATAGACTGACTCAAGGAGAAACAGTTGGCACAGGGCAAATGGCCATGACAATTTTCCACAATAATTCTACATATTGTTCGAAATTCTATCAAATTTGGTGTTTTTCTGGTATGTACGTAATTGGGAATAAATTGACGTTATAATGCTGTAAGTTGTACTGTTAAATTTCGATCAAAACCTTGTTAACTCTTTACTCCCAAGTGGCTATCTTAGACTGCTGCCCTAGCAGCCACTGACCCCTGGTGCCCTAAGACAATATGGCTGGTGTAACTTTCTTAATTCTTAATATTTATATACCAAATTTTCATTATTATTCAAGGTACTCAAGGTTTTCCTCTGGAATGTCACATCTCGGCCAAGCATGCATTGTTTCAGAACAGGTAAATACCACGACTGTAGTCGGGACTCGCCGGCAGAAGCAATGTGTTTATCGCGCCTGTAGTTGGGACTCGCCTGCACAGCGACCAAAATTATCACGACTGTAGGCGGTATCAGGGAATAAAGGGTTAAATGCCAACCCTAGCCTTATGTTGTCGTTACGTAAACCGGTTATCTCCATAAAATGCAAAAACCTGCTATATCCAGTATTTTCCATGAAAGTACGGTGTTTTTTAAATGAAAACCCATTTATCCCCGACCTCAACGTACGATATTTCCAACTGAAGTAAATAACTATTGGAACACTAGTTCATCTTTGAATAAGCTTTTTGTCTTTCCAGAAAAAAGCCCGAAAAGGAGAGCGAGTTTCGCCCAGAGGCTGACGTAATGCTTTTACACTGCAATGGATGAAAATCCTGACATAAGTGAGGAGAACTTCTGCGAGGAGTATGAGTGGCAAAAGGCAGACCAACTCCATATTAATTCCCATCATGTTTGAATGATTCATTGATCAGCACACCTCCGCATAATTTTATGTTTGACAAAAGCGCTGTGTGCAACATGAGATAAAATTACAATGCCATCTTCCCTTGTGTAGAGCACCATGTTGCTAATGAGGAGAAAGAGCAAAGTTTACTTCTTTGTGGCAGTTTGACTTTTTTTAATATCAAAGACAGGAAAACCCTTTGTTCATGTTGTCATGTGATTGAAGCCATTCCAAGTGATTTACATTATATATAATGGACAGAAGAACACAAACCCTTAATGACAGTTATGTTGTAAATCTTAATTAGGAATTTATTTGTTGGCAAACAAGTTTCACTGTTACAGCAAGTATTAGTTATGAGGTCATTTTGATTTGAAACCTATATAAAATGAATAAATACAACTCATAATCATAAAACTATATCCGTTGCTATATTCTTTGCCACCGGGGGGGAGGGGGCGGGGGGGGATAAAATCAATGTTTTCAATGTTTTTTTTCAATTACTGAATCTAAAAAAAGGGGAAAAAACAAATAAATAAATATTCTTCTAGTCAGGGAAAGCAGTCTATCAGACACTTCCTGTTTACTCACTCCAGACAGCACTTTTAATAAGTATAATATTTTGAATGTGGTCTTCTCCTTCTGTATTTTATTTTTTTTGTTACAAGTGCCTGGCGCTTAGCAAACTAAGTTTTCTGACAAGCACAGGTTCACCTGCCATCTGTCCATCTGTCTCTTCGTAAATAAGCCCCATTTAACCCAGCTTTGTTACCTTAAAATGACCTCAGGGCACATATTTAATCAACACACTTAACCTTTACTTTCTTGGTTTGTGTGACTGTATATCCTTTTATTTATTTACAGAGTAAGAAAAAGTAAACAGAAAACTTTTGAAAACATCGGTGGTTACATTGGCTAGAAAATGATCCTCATATGGTGTTTTTGTTCAGAGATTCTGAAGAATAAAAAATCTGAAAAGAAAGAGAAGAAATAATGTCTCTACTGGTAGAATAATCCGGAAAGACCAGTACAACAGAGAGGAAAAGCTCCAATTACTGCACTTACAAAGACAAACGTTCTCAAGGAACAAAAAGAGCAGACTATTGTGTGCAATGCTAGTATCTGTACATTTACATAGAAATTTTATATAATTCTCTGTTATTAGTTTTTCCCCCTTTTTCATAATTGGAATTATTACAGCAAGAACAAAAAATATGCTCTCTAGCATAAATGACGATAAAAGAGTTCCTTCCTTGGTTTGTTCAAAAAAACGCAATTCTTCCGAATCGACAGGGACAGTCACAAGAAAGTGTGCTGTAGCTCAACAGACAGGAAGAGGCCATAAAAAAGTGAGTATGGATGGAGGCGTTTATTAAAATATCGTTCGATTTTGTTTTTTCTTCTATTTTTTTTTTTACTTTACACACTCTGATAAAGAAGGAGCGTTATGGTACTTGTTTGTGTAATTCCTTTGGAATATGTCAAAAAACATAGCAGATATGGGATCAAAACGGCTGTTCCTGGATTGGCGTCTCAACAAAAACAAAATATAAAAAAAAAACAAAAACACCAAACCTCTCAATGTTTGAAGCATGGTGTTCTCGTCCGCGAACACTCGTCAACATATATCCTCTTTTGCAGTCAGCACTGGAACGGTGTCCAAACAACAATTTTTTTTTTGCATTTATTCATATCCCAGAACACAAAAAACAGAAAAACAACGTCTACCACTGTTGACAGTTGACCAGTAACAGGGACACCAGAGACAGCAGAAGCAGCGTCTTATAGGCTAGTGACCAGATGCGGTGGCGGGTCTTGGGCGGGCTCTTCGGGGGAAAGGTCGTCTTTGTTTGGCGGTACGATGAAACCGTCGCTGCTGCCTCGCCCCAGCTGGTAGTAGGAGTGCAGCTGGTGGAGGTGATTTCTGGAGCCCAGGTTTGGCATGCTCTTATAATACACGTCGTCCGGGTCCGTGGCACTTTTGCCGCCTGCAGAAGGGGACTCTGCGCTGGTGGGTTTGGCACCAGAAGTTTCGGCGCTGGGCGAGCCAGCAAGCGTGGGCATGCTGGTGTAGAGGGAGTCCCGGTGGGGCGATGGCGCCTCGTCCGTGTGCTCATTGCTGAGCAGAGGGAAGAAGCTCTCGCTGGTCTCCTGCGGGATTCTCCTCCTTGCGTAGTGGTGGTGACCATCGTTAGACGGTGCTCGCTGGGGTAAGAGCGGGGCGTTGGACTCCTCCCGAATCAGCTCCAGCCCCAAGCCCTCCTCGTGGCCGAAAGACGCCACGTCGTCCAGAACGATGCCGTCGTCCTTGCTGCCGTTGTTGACGCTGTTGACCAGCTTGTTCATCAGGTTGCGGTTCTGCTCAGCCGACCGCTGCTGCTGCTGGTTGAGGTTGTGGTTGTTCAGGTATGAGGGGATGTAGTTGGAGGCCAACTCTTTGAGGATCTTCTTCTCCAGTGTGGTCTCCTTGTGGTTGTAGCCGCTGCGATCGATGATCTGCACGCAGTCGCTCATGTAGTCACCGCCTGCAATGCTGTAGCTGTTGCCGTGGTTACCATTCAGTGGTAGAGTATCCATGACACTTGAATCCCGGGCATTGTTCAGGATTCCCTCTAGAAGGCAGAGGAGACGTACATCAGATTGAACCAAACCAGGCCCAGAGCTTAGAGAAACAAGGACTAGCTAGTCGCAGAAAAGCAGCTGAAAGTAAAATAAATGATGCTAATCTTTGCAAGCAACATCATTCTAAACGATGCGAATCTCAAGTCATGACATCTCAAGTCATCACAAAAGTGGCTCAGAAATGTCCAGGGTTCGAATTAAGGGGCCCATAGGATGGGTTTGACCTCCCATAATCATTTAAGCACTAATCAGAACCTCCATCTTCCCGATAAACCCCCCCAGGATTATGCTGTGATTTGAACCCCCTTTTATTGGAAAAAATCAAATAATTCCATGCTAATGTTTATATTTGCGATCAAATTGAACTATATATACAATCACAAATAGAGATTTGTTTCAAATACAAACTTATCAACTGGAAAAACTCTTGTACCAAACATAACCTGTAATTTTACAGAAAAATTTTAAATTGTTTCAACAAACAAATAGGAAGATACACCACAACAAATGATACACAGAAGTACAGTGTACACATTTACAACAAAGAAACAACACGTACTACATATGAGAATACAAAATTATATCTCGACTGTAGCTGCACTGGCCCCTATTTAACAAAGCTTTTTGCAATGATTACTGTAAAAAATTTGCATTTCTTGAAACAAATACAATTGCAAATTGCAGCAAAAGTGAATTTGTATTTATAACTATAAGCCATATTGATTGCATTGCTTGATAAATATGGGCCGTTTAACCAGCATAATGACTTAAAACATTCAAAAAACTTTCTGTTCTCACTCATGCAGAGAAAGTATGGAATTATGATGCCTGAAATTTGACATAAGCTTTCATCAAAGTTTTAACGTAATACCAGAATAATCACTGAATAGATGCACTCTTTAACCAATATTTCAATACGATAAATATTAACTTGTATTGAATATGCATTTTTACTGACAATATTCATGACGCACTCTACACACGTTATTGATGAGCTGATTAGTGTTGCATGTCAGTCTGACAATAACATGATTAGCATTAAATTATTTTCATCTGATTAACATACAAAAACATGCTCCCTCTCTCACACATACTAAATACAGACACACATGCACAGTGATGTTGATAGGTTTTCAATTTAGTAAGTCCCTGGGACCTACAGGTGGTGATTTGAGTGGATGCCTGGGAAATTCAATGGGTCCCCAGTGAAAAAAAAAAATTCTTTCCATTTCTTATATTCTTCTATTTCTTAAATTGTAATGTTAAACTCCTTTGATGCTTTGATGTATGGTATGATATGGTTATAATTATTGGATATATTCATGTACAAAGTATGTTCAAAATGTATCTGAAATTAAACAAATAAAATTCTAAATCTGAAAAGTTTATTGCAAAACAACTGTCACAGTGGCATGACATACAAAATTCAAATAAAATAGCGTTTTTGTAGCAACATAAATGGCAACAAAATAAAGTACTAAAATTCAAATGAAAACAAAATGGTGTCTGTAGTACCAAAATAAATATCAATAAAAGTGCTGATTTTAACACAGTGCAAGCCAGTTTAACAGCCAGTCAGGAGCTGGAGCCAGTCACACCACCTCGTTGATATTTTTCGCGGTAATGATGACGGAGAGTTTGATTTCACAAGAAAGCACTGGTTCAGAAACATTGGCGGCTGGTTTGAGAGTTGACAGGTATGCGTTATTAATGAAAACTGACCACACCTGATAATGAGAGTTTTCAGAGTTTCTGTAATGGTAATTTAAATGAATGATTGAAAACAGGTCATGACCAATCATTATTTTTAAGGGATGGTTTGAGCTTCCCCTATCGCCAGTTCACCAGCGGCCACTGTTTCTGAACCAGAGCTTTCTTGTGAAATCGAACTCTACCCCATCATTACCGTGAAAAAAATATCAACGAGGTGGTGTGACTCCAGCTCCTGACTGGCTGTTAATCAGACATGCACTGTGCACGCCCTGCACAAAAATGTAGCAGTTTCACGTCAGTGAGTCGTCTCTGCAGTATAGCGTGTTGGTAGCCACCTGTTATACATTGCACACACTGACAGTGGGTATATCTTGACGTGACTTTTTTAACATTCCATAATTACTTTTCATGTTTTTTGGTTCCTTTTATTGATAGTAAATCGATATGTATTCAAATATGCAATATTCATGACAGCCCTACTTGTTACAGTGATTTTAAAAACGAGTTGATGTTCAAAATGTGTCGTTTTTCATGGGAAAAATGAGATGCGTCCCTGGGACGCATGGATAGTGAGTTTACTGCTCCCTTTCAGATTTTGATGCGTCGGGGACGCAGGACGCATACCTAGCAACATCACTGCATGCATTCACACAAGCATGCATACATATGTGCACACATGCACACACAAACTCGCGCACACAGACGCACAATCACACACACATGCACACGCACACGCACGCACACAAACAATGATTATTTACATCTGGTGTCAGTTGAAGCATTACTGCATTTCTAGTTAGCTTAATTAAGAAAAGACAATACAGTGTTGAATTGCAGTGATGAAATGAAGCTGATTGCAGTTTGGATTGATGATGCTCGGGAGCAGATCATTCCACTCCATATCCAGACTGTAATAAATGCACGGAACACAGCCAATTGGCCTTTTTCCAGTAGATACCGGGATAATATATGAAGGCCATATCTCACATTTATTGGCAAATGTATCAATTTTCCACCTCGCACATAAAATATATGTATGTATTTTTTTTTCATAAACATACTGTACAGTTGTTTGCCTATTTATCAGCATAGAGTGAAAAGAAAGTTGAGGGTAAATTACATTTGGTGTGCAATGTCTAGTTTTACTCCCATACTTGTCTCTCGGTAGGACCCTAAACGACAGCGTGCAGAGAAAGGAAAGAAAAGCACAGGTGAGCTGACAAAGAACAAAAACTTACAAGTATAAAAACATGAGGAACTGCACAGGCTGATGGCTTGTGGAACCAGGGGCGCGAGACAAACTCCTAATTTCACCTCAGCCGCAAAGGCAGGCCAAACACACCCGCGCTCGGCGAAAAACGGTAATATTTACCGCCGAAACACAAAGAGGCTGTGTGCCGCATGGCGATTGGCGTTCCAGTCGTTGGCTGGTTTGACAGAAAGACGTCGGTATTTCCAACATCAAATCAATTCCCTCCCACAAATGAGAATTATTGGACTTCAAAATATATTGCTGCCTTGTGAAAGTAACCCTAATAATATGGAATTTGACCTTTAGTGTTCCCCCATTGCTTACTAAAATGCTGTACTTTGGCACTGTGTCTAAATCCATTCCTGTAAATGCAGTGCAGGAACAGGTTTATAGTGTTATTACAGACAGTGTGATTCAGTACATACCTTAGCCTTTTATGAAATCAAATTTTTAAGATCAATTCTATAATCCATAATACTGTATTTTAATAATAAGTACATATATTGCAATAATAAATTACCCTAACAGCCTTATTTAGCTTTTAGAAATGAAATTTCACATAGAACACAAAGAAAATACTGATGTTAGCAGTTATGATGACGTAGTCCCTGTTCTATGTGGTTTTTATGATAAATTGACTTCATCCAAACATAACAGTGATTTTCATTTTCCTTGATTTTTATTATCTGCTGAAAGTGGTTATGAATTAATATTTAACATGAATTCAGTCAAAAATATGTTGACAAATCCTCTTTGAAAACCGCACCACCAGACAAGGTTTGAACTGGGAAATGTGAACCAGGTATTTATATACAGTATTTACGAGAGCAGAGCTGTTGTTAAGCAATTTATCAATGGCCAGCTGATCAATCTTTGCATGTTAGCAGACAGCAAAACAGCCAGTAATTCAGGGTTTAAGAAGCTGGGTATATTGGCAGTGGAGAGAATTCAGCGGACTTAAATCACCAAAAGACGTCACCGATGATAAGTGCGTCCTAAGCTCACCCCACTGACCAAATCAGCACAAATCTTGCAGATAGAGACAACATCTTTGCGAGATAATGCTTTATCACTTTAAGCCATAAAAGCTCAGTGGGCAAGGCCAAACGAGGCCGGCGTTTTTTCCGCTGTCCGTTAAGATGGCCCTCTAATGCCTCTGAGCATCGGCGAGCGCAGATCGAGCTGCCGTGGCGTTAGACTGACCGTGATAACACAAATCCATCATTTTTATGACAGCTGTATTTCAAGTTTTAGAACTCTGCTCATACCTGGCTCACCTTGTTTTTTGGGGTCATGATATTTACAGCCAGGTTCTCAGTCAGCCTTCGCCGAACTAAGCCCTCCGGCCACAGCATTAGAGAACAGGTAGGGCAATAACCCGGCAAAAAAAAAAAAAATCCCTCTCCGCTTCCGCAATGTAATTTGCAATTTTAAAGCCACCGAAATTCATGAGGTGTTTTTTCACCCCCCCCCCCTGCAAATAGCATTCCCCAAACATACTTTTTTAAAATAGACTTCAAAATAGCTTAGAGTGCTTACTCCCCATTAGAGCGCCACAATCCATAGTTAATTTTAAGTCGCACAAATTTAAACACTTCAATTAAATGGTGCTTTTTCCAGTACAAAACAATAAAACGAGTAATAGGCAGAGTACAAAAAAGCCTCGGTATGACCCAGTCCTCTCTCCAGCAGATGTAAGGAAAAAGTTGCAACACAAGAGGGACTGACTAGAGCGACAAAATGACGCAGTACGTATGTACTACAAATCAGGCAGTTGCGATGCAAAAATGACTATCAACGAAAAAGTAAAAAAAAAAAAAAAAAAGCAAAGCGTTCTGGCGAATGATTTAAAATGAATATTTCATTGTATTTAAATGCCATGTACTGTGCTAGATGTGACTAGCTCCAAAAAAAAGAGAGAAAAAGATACCAGCAGACTGTTGTAGTAAGCCTCTGAGGATGCATATTTTATGACGCTAATCACACAGATCAATGAATAACCATTCACAGACAGACAAACATAAAGCACAGCACAGATGCTTGACAACAAAACTTTTGGCAGGTGAATTCAGGTATATTTGGTTCCCAGAAGGCACAAGAGTTTCTTTTTGCGCATCGCTCAGAAGCACCGTCTTTAAAAGCACTTGTTTTCAAAGTTGTCACGCTAGTTGGCTAAATCAAATTGAAAATTTAATTTTTTTTCTTTAATTAATGTGACAGATAGCCTTGCTTCGAACCAAAGATACACATCTCACCCAGTCACCTACATACAAACTCATGCACTATAGTATCAATACTTTATATCAGATACTCTCGAAAAGTAAATGTCAGATTTAATTAAGAATGTCGGGCAATCCCTCGCAATTTTGTAGAATATCCTCAAGGATTCTAAGCCCAGGTAATAAACCAATTTTCCTGTTTACTGTCCCACAACTGCCTGAGACTGTATGACATAAAATTATTAAGCAAATCCAACATTTGATTTCCAGGAGTGAACAAATATTGATATTTTCAAAGTGAAAGAAGAAGAGGCAGGAAAGAAGCCAGCGCACCTTGTGCATTGTACATGCTCACAGACGGGTTGTTATAGATGGCCGGCTCCCCAAGCAATGTGTTATAGGGATTGTTAGTGCCATGAGGTCGGAGGAGAGCATTAGTTATAAGATGGTTAGCCATGGCTCCTGAAGTAGCCCCAGAGAGACAGAGAGAAGAAACAGACAGATCAATCAGGCAAATATGGTCAATGAGAATCGGAAAAAAAACATGACAACAAACACATTGTTTTGTGTTTTTTTCTCCCTCTCTCGAGAGCAGCAGCAGCGAGCAGTGTGTAGCAAAGCTGAAAGGCATAAGAGCTGGGAGTGAGTGCGGGGCAGGAAATGGCTGAGAGTTTAATGACCGCCGATGCCTTTACAAAAGCAAGGCACTGTCGCCTCAGCGGCTCTGCATACCAATAAAATCTTGGAGGGATGAAGCATTGTAAACAGAAAGCGATGCAGACAAAGCAAAATATCTGACGACTCCTCCTTCAGGGAAAACTCTCTCAAGTCCATCTTACATCTCAGCAGAACAGTTGGTACATTATTGTGGTAATAAACTGTTGAGTAGTAAACTGTGTCAATACATAGACTGTCGGTGAAGTCAAGCTTATTTCATTGGTCCACGAAGCCATCTTTGCAAAATTGTCCAAACAATACAGATTTTCAGTTATTTGGGAGCCTTATTCAAACACAGACATGCAGAAAAATAGCAATTCGGAATTCTAAATCATTGAACACCAGTGTTAACACCACAACCTCACATGAAAAAAGTATATTCAGGTTCTTTGATAGGCAAAATAACTGCATACAGTGCGCATACAAATTAATTGTCAGATGAAAAACAAATAAAATGATTTGTGACATACAAAATGACATTAAAAAATGATTTAGCTTATATTATATTTATATAATTTGTGATTATAGAGGCGCATACATCACTGGATGTTTCTACACTGACGAGGAATGCACTTTTGCACTTTTAAGTCACCACTTCGAGCCTATCATTTCACATGGACTGTATTTCTAAAATCTGAGTCACGAACACTGCAAGATTCTATTTTTAAGTTTTTTCATGAGTACATTTATTATAGCGTTCCCCTCAAGGTTAAAGAGTCCTTTCTCAGGTATTAGAATAATATCTAGTGAAACACACAAAATGGAGTTCCTCTGTAGCTGACACGCCCTGACACCCCAGGAAGTTATGGAGGGTGTCAGGTCAAGGAATGGAGGGGAGGACCCAGTTACAGGAATGTGAAATTTATTAAATAACAGGTGAAGGGATAACTATACGAATACAAACTTCAGCAGAACATAAAGGGGGAGCACTAAACACAGGAGGGGGAATCCAGACTGAGGCTACCTGCCTGAAAAGCTAAGCTATAAATACTTGAGGTAATCAAATAAACTAAAAGGGAAACAGGTGGGTATACTGTAATTATGATTGCGGACAACATATAATTGAATAATTAGGGCGGGGCGGGGAGTCAGGGGAAAGAGGTGCCACAGGGGAGGGGCATTACAGTATAGTGTTTGCTGCTGTTCTCCAAATCTGTTAAAGAGTTGAACAAAAACATCTGATGCAATGAAAAGCTGCTTTTTAAAGGAACTTCTGTGCTGTGCCTTTGATAAACAATCCTGAATAATAAACAAGTAAATGCTTTTAATACTTAAACAGGCATGTTTAGAAGAAAATATCCTCGTGCTGACGTACGATTGTCAGTAAAAGAGGTTCCTCAATTTTTTGGCAACCGTAGCACACCGGTCCACAATTTTTCTAATTTGTACAAACTCATCAAAAACCTTCTACTTTAAATCCATCCCATTAATACCTGAAAATGATTAACTTTTGTCGTGCAAGTAGGTCCTAAATCAGAAAAAAATGTTTGACTGGTTTCAGCTGATTAACCCCTTAAAGGATAACTTTTCACTTAAGTTTTCCTTAAGTTGGTTCAAAGTCCAAAAAACCATTTATTCCATGTTTTCGGACAACGTCACATAATCTTTCTTTATCCTCTAGTTGCAGCTTGAGGCTTGAGGTTTCACAGGTTTCAATACAGCTGCTGCATTTGATGGATCCTTATATAGGTGTATAAGGTTCATGGGGTTGAACACATTTTGACAGCTCCCAGGAGAACCATACTTTACTAAATTGAAGTCCTTGTTCTTATTGTTGTTGTTGTTGTTATTCTTCTTCTTCTTCTTCTTCTTCTCTTCTTCTTCTTCCTCTCCTTCTACTTATTATTATTCATCCATTCTGTAACCCACTTATTCCGGGTCAGGGTTGTAGCGGGGCTAGAAAGTATCCCATAATGCATCCGCCAAGAGACACGAATACACCCTGGACAGATTACCAATCCGTCACAAGACACCCATATTCTTCACTCAGAGTCATACCTAAGGGAAATTCAGAGTCTCTAGTCATTGAACTCTGGGGGGAAATCTGCACAAAACAAAACACATTCAATCTCCCCACAGTTTGGTCCCAACCTGGGATCTCAATCAAGGAGCATTATTATTATTCTTATTTTATTTTTTTTTAAATTATTGTTATTATTATTTTTGTTGTCTAAGTTGACAATAACAGCATCACTGAAAACGTACCAAATCTACCTGACCTCTAGTTCTGACACCAAGAGCCCTTGCTCGTACCAACACAACATCTGTAAGCACTTAAGGGAGGGGAATATAGCTCAGCGTTTAAGATGGGACCAGGCTAAGCTGAGAACTTGTGAATTTCCGCACATTCAGTGTGTAAAGTGAGATGATGGTGGAAACCCTGAGTGAGTGTCTGCCCATGTACTGCTAATGCAGTGCTGCCCACTTTCAATTTATGAAAACAAATCCGGTAAAATACTGCAAAATACATATGTCTTCATGTAACTGCCATGCACTTATCTTTATTCCACTTCTAAAGCACAATTTTTCAGTGCCTTAATGTATAATTTTACATGCCATATGCTAAAAATGTCTCATTCCATATTCACAAGTCGTCCGTACTTGCAGAGAAATACCGCAAAATCGATTTGCATTGATTTACTGGCCGTGCACTTTGCATTTGGCCACTTCTATGCTGCATTATTTCTCATTCCGTAAATGTTAAAAACTTCTATAAAATAATTTAAACACACAGTGCTCTGTATTCTCAAGACATCCTCACCTGTAGTAAAAAAGGAAAAGGAATCCTTCGATGGCCTCCCTAAGAGCATAATTATTGAGATGTTGACACATGGCTTCCCGGTAAAACACCCATTTGTCATCATAAGGGGGTATTAGTGTCAGAGTGAATCTTAGCTGCTCGCGGACTTAGAGAGCTGGGGGACAGGCCGCAGGCATCCATTAAGAGACCTTAGTCCTTATCATACTACATGTGAAATGGACAACCAATCAGTCTTCAGCATTACATTGTGCCATCAAATTCAGTATAAGCTTTAAAAAACGGAATTCTTGTAACACCTTCCCACTTTAGACATGCCCACACCATATATTTAAGTGCTGTCTGTATTTGATAGAAAAAAAAAATATGGATACACACACGCACACGCACACACACACGCACACATGCACACACACACACACAGTTCCGTGGTCAAGTTTTAGGCAAATTTAAATACATTTAAGAGATGCTTTCAAAAACTAAGAGGAGGAAGGTTTCTGTACATCGAAAAATGTACCACAAATACCTGTGAACTGTTAAAAGCTAATATTTGGAGAAACTACCATTTGCCTAAAAATTGGGAACACTGCCCTGCAATTAGTTTTATTAGAAAATTGGTTTTTGCTTGTTCCCTGCCTATTAGGGAACTTGCCGGACTTTTCCAGGTCAACTCAGATAGTAGTGATGATATTGAGACCAAGGCTGTATCATCCATATCAACTATCTGTGCAATACAAACTATATATATATATATATATATATATATATGTATATTTATAAAACTGCTCAAAAAAATAAAGGGAACGCTTAAACAACACAATATAACTCCAAGTGTTCCCTTTTTTTTTTTGAGCAGTATATATATATATATATATATATATATATATATATATATATATATATATAATATTCACATTTTGTGTCTTTTCATCAACAGAAACATTAATGATGAAAACAAAAAATAAATGTCTACGTCTAAATTTTAGTTCAATAATACTGCTTTCCTAAATTAATTCATTTATTTTCTATGTTTAACTTGGCTCTGGATTCCAGCACAGTCAAACAGTGGACATAAAAACAGCACATATATTGTTAAAGTAGAGACTGTCAGCTCTAAATTATGGGCATTTAAATCCACATCCCATCAACCTTGTTTGAACTGCAACTATTTTTATTCAGTGTCATTTTCCTTGTATAAATGGACAGCGCTGTATCTTGTCTGAATATATACACTTTTTAAAAATACGAATTGCATAAAAAAAGTCACACAATGGTTTAAAGGCCCGTTGAGATCTCATTAATTCTACATTCTCTCATTCATAAATTCTCCTGACATCAGATGTAGCTAATAAACTCAAGTTCACAATCTTAGTAGCAGTCAAACTTTAGTGCCATAAAACTGACTTTGCAATTTCTCTCTGGATTTTTCTTCATAAGAAGAATAAAAGGCCACTTGCTCAGTCAAATAGCCCCCCCCGCCCCCTCCAAAAAAAGTGACTCAAAGCAACATTTCAAAAGCACCCCTTGGGAAAAGCGCAAATATTCACTGCTGCCAAAGTCATTGCCAAAATGAAAATGCCAATGCGAAACAAAGAGCCGATGTAACACCTTGCTACATGTACCAATGATGCAGCGCACCAATATGGTCAGAGTGAGGAGAGAACAATCGGTAGCAGAATAATTTCGGAGATAACAGGCTTCTCACTGCAATGCTCTGAGCACTCATTAGATCCAGAGGAGTGAGCGGAGGGTATTGTCGCTTCGTTGATGAACAGAGAGAGATACAGAGAGTGAGAGAGAGAGAGAGAGGTGTGTGATATTTAATTATTACCTCTGTTCAGTGACGCTGAGCTGTTGATGTCTCCTGTAATGAAGGATGACTCTGACTGTTTCCTGACTGTGTCGTTCCACATCCGACGGATCCGGCTCTGTAGATGGGAGGTGGAATAATGGAAATGAATCAATAAAGGGGGCGGACAAAATTTTGAAAGCATCCCTGAACAATGGGTTTAAATTTGCAGTCCCAAACCACTGTTACATGGGTCATTCCTATTGATTTGCACACAAATAAGCAACATGAGTCTGCATAAGAGATCCAACCGGCAGCAATTTGAGATGTCTCCAGGGCTAGAGGCTAACTGAGATGCAAAGAAGTCAGTCATGAAAATGGCTAAATTAAGGAGGTGAGGGGAACTCAAACATATGCAAAACACCAAACAAAATCCCCTGAAGCCTGCATTGTTTACCTGGTTTGATATCGTTGCAATTCTTTTCAGCTATGCAATGCAATGAAATAAACATCAGTCTACTGTGCAGCAGACCAATATAGTCACGTTATCATCTACAGCAAGTGCTGACTTGCGGCTCTAATTTCTTGGCGCAGCGCAGGTGGCGAAGCATGGCGCAGCCCACGCAGTGGTAATCTAGTCCAGCGCAGCCTGCGCATTGGTAATTTTGTGAGGTGCAACACCGTGCGCAGACGAACGTGCGCCGAGATGGGTGTGGCGGCGTAGTAGGGGGAGATGTCACTTATTCATCAAGACGCAGTGACAATTTCGTAGAAAAAGTCTTCGCTGCATTTGCGCAGAAAGCTCGCCAGCTCCAACCTGGTTCACTTTCTGTGCAGTGGTAATTTGGCTGACCGGCACGCAGTGCGCACACGTCACCAAAACCTCACAGGCAGGTTTCCAGAATGTCAGGCACATTTCAATACAGTAAATAATTACAGCAACCACTGTTTAATGTAACTATCTGAATCAGCACGTAAATTATAGTATCTATAGCGATTGTCCTGATGTCAGATCAAGGGCGGTTGGCTTGCGTGATGGAAACTTGACCTGACTTAATCAACGCAACTGAATCAATGATGCAAATTAACGACTTCACATCTTTCTCAGCCAACCAGAAACTGCCTCGGCATCAGGCAGTGTGTATATAATGCTTGCGTTCTATGCTCGGTAAAGCCGCTTGCACACTGGACGCGAAACAAATTTTTTGCATTACTGATTACAGTCAAAGTCAATGCAAAGAGCTATTGACTTTTCTTGGTGTTTGTATTTGTCTGTTTTCTTCCTTTGAAGATAGACAACAGTCTT
Source organism: Gymnothorax reevesii (assembly GCA_029721435.1). Lineage (NCBI taxonomy): Eukaryota > Metazoa > Chordata > Actinopteri > Anguilliformes > Muraenidae > Gymnothorax > Gymnothorax reevesii. The sequence continues at coordinate 95,090,773 of CM056579.1, read as the reverse complement.
TATTCGGTCTTTCTTTTGAAAATTAGTTAGATGGATCGAACAGATTCGCGCTTTATTTCCACAGCAGAGATAAAATAGTGCTTGCAATCAGAGAGCAAATCAATTCCATGACCATTGACAGTGTGAATAAATTATCGCATACACGATCAAGACTGTCTGACGCGAAATGCAAAATACTCCATGTCCGGCACCCAGCAAAAAATAAAAGTATTGATATGAGAACAGATTTATAACGGAATAAAGAATAAAAATGCATATACATCACCAACCAACAGAACATCCAAAAAAGATGACCCGCATATAAATTAATTGCAGTGTTTGTTGAATGTTCTGTTGTTAAAATGTTTCTTTTTATTCTTTATTTCATTATCAATCTGTTCTAATCGTCCTTTTTTTTTTTTTTTGGCTGTCAGACACGGAGGCATTGTACATTGTCTCGCGCCAATGTCGACTCACTTTATTGAGCAGCGCTTAAACAGAAACATTGATTGAAATTCTCGGTACTTATCTTGAAGAACTGTGCCCTCTTATCAAAAAATTCACGTTTAATATCTCAAAGAGTCAGTAGATTTGAAGAAATTAAAAACAATAATAGACTGTTGGACACGGAGATATTAAAACCCTGTCAGACTTTCGGACACAAGACACTGCTTTCAACGCAATCTGTCGAGCGAAAATTTTTTTCGCGTCCAGTGTGCAAGCGGCTTTATACTAGGCTACTATTATTGTCACTTAGGTTTTATCGTTTTTAGTGGGGGAAAGGAATACAGCCTGATTGCTATGATCTCGTACTGAGTTAAGATCACATATTGAACATAAATGTGTAACGTATCTTGCATTGTTGTCCATGCATGTTAATCCCAAAATTTTAAGCAGTAACAGGCTGTAATAATAGGAACACGCTATCCATCGTTTCTCTTGCCAATGAGCAATATTTGACTCGGCTGTGTTATACCCAAACACACCTTCTTTGCCAACTTGCGCTGGAAGAAGGGACAGAGGCGGGACAGAGGAGTACTTGCGCCAGGCTACGCCGGGCACAACATTGCAACATAGACCTGGACACACCCCGTTGGCGCGGCGCAACCCCCATTCGCCGCGCCTGCGCCTGGTCTACGAAATTAGAGCCCTTGATGTTAATTTGTGAATAATTAGTTGATGCATGAATGGCACTAACTTAGAGTGAAGTCACTGTTATACGCAAAAATGTGGGTTAGCGAGTCAGCCAAGAGAGTTCTGTGCTAAACTGAATTTTCACCCGTGTACGCAAAAAAAAAAAAAAAATCTACATTTCAACAACATCTGGACTCTTATCAAGACACTGAACACTTCTACCTAGCTTGATCCAAATCAACAAACTGCAACTGAGAATAATTTGAAAATGGGTCAGCCAATCCGATACCAGGCCAACCATACTGAATTCTAAATTAACCCAATATATCACAACACTTAGTCAGGGCACAGAAGTGAACATCTGTATTAAATTTGATCAAAAGCTACGAAGTGGCGAGAAGTTGAAAATCAGTCAGCCAATCAGAGGTCAGGGCAGTAACATTGGATTCCAAGTTGACCTGATAATAACAGTACTTGGTCAAGTCTATGAGTGAACCTGGAAAACAAGTCCAAAATGCTTCAGCCAATCAGAGACCTGGGGAGCCACACTGAATCCCAAATCGAGCTGAAAAGTAACAGCAGTTGGTCAGGCCAATGAGACAAATAAGAACACCAGGTCCATTCAAAATCTGACCTGCAGAACTGGAGAAGTCATCGCAAATGTGACCGCCAGAGCCCAGGGCAGCTATATTGGATTCTGAATTGAGCCAAAAAATTACAGCTGTTGGTCAGGGCCATGAGACAAAAAATGTACCAATTTTGACCAAATCAGACCAGTGGAACTGTAAAAAAAAAAAAAAAAAAAATCAAGATGTGCCTGCCAATCAGTGGCCAGGGTGGCCATATTGGACTCCAATTTGAGCTCAAGTCCTATCAAATTCTGACTGGTGAAACTGGAAAAAGAAGTAAAAAATGCACCAGCCAATCAGAGACCAAGGTAGCCATACTGGATTTAAAATTGAGCTGAAAAACACTTGGTCGGGGCCATGAATCAAATAAACACATCAGGTTTGATCCCAATGTGATCAGAGCAACTGAAGAAATGCCCAAAAATGTGTCAGCCAATCAGAGACCATGGCAGCCATATCGGATTCTGAATTGAGCCGAAAAATAACAGCACCTGGTAAGGGCCATGAAAAGAACATTTGTACTCGGTCTGATCCAAATCTGCCCCGTTGAACTTGAGAAGAAGTCATTTAACAAGACAGTTTACAGATGGACAACGAACACTGCACCATGGCAATAGGCTCACTTGATTCTTTGCACCACAAGGTCACTAAATACTGCAACAGAGGAAAAGGACTGTGGCTGCAGGTCAAAGCTCACTGACTGGGTCAATTGCTGTTCTAGAAATCTCCACAAAATTGAGTCAATTCATGTCTGAACCATTTTCAACAAAAACAATACGCCGTGAGTTTCACAAAACTGGCACGCTTGGCTGTGATCCAATGATACAATCACCCCCTACAGATAACCTGAGTCCTGGAGCAAAAGACAATTGAGAGGCCCAGGCAACTGGTCAACAGAGTCTGCAACAATGACAGAACAAAACAGTAAAATCTACTGGCCCACAGCCTAGATCTGGGGCTTCACAACCAAAGACTCGCTGCTCACACCGGGGACCCATTCATCAAACTGCCACATGACATCCTCTTCTGATTGGCTGCCAAGGTAGAATCTCAGGACTTCAAAGGTGGATGCAGTGCTTGAGTGTTTCTTCTCATTTTAGCAAAAGCCAAATTAATGACTACAGGATGTTGTCCCAATATTTCTGCAGTGCATTAATTACTTCAGAAGCTATTTTTTTAGTGTTCATTCATGAAACTAATTCACTGAGTAATTCTGACAAAAAACAAAAAACTGGACTGATTTTCACTGTGAATTAAGAGCGAGCTTTCAAGTAAAATTAGCTATTAATATTCAAATTAACATTTCTCAAAAAAATATCAAAGAACACACGTTTTTGTAATTATACAAAGGAATAAAGGATAGTCATATCCAAAAACAGAGAAGGCCAGAAAGCACTTTCCAAACAACAATAAAAACCACAAAACAATAAAAATGTCTGGTCAGAGGGAATGTTAAGTGCCTTAACTGTGTTTTGACAAGCCGTCTTTCCCCTTTGGCTGACCCACCTACTAAAATGGCACGCACTTTATAAGGATTTTAACCTCGCTGTCAGCCATGATAACACCTGCCTGCAGAAATATCAAATCTGCCCCTCTAACGACGTTAGAAAACATTTTTTGTTGTTGTTAGTTTCACTCCTTTACTTGAGAAGTTTAGGTCAAGGACAATAACAAATTGGACATGTGGTACGGTTTTGTTCCTAAAACATATATTCTGACATCTTGCTGTCCACAGTCACATGCATTTACTCTTTCACAGCAGATAACCTTGAACTCTCCTGCTTAATTAGATTTACATTCACTTCTCAATGGCAATGTCAACATGACATCTCACAAACTGCTCAGCGCAATAAAACATATTTCAAAGACACGCGCACAGTGACATCTTTCTTACGCCTTCAATCGATAATGAAGACAGAACTGTACAGCGAATGGTACATTTCCGCTGTTAGAAATATTGAAATTGATTTTAATGTTCTCACCCGTCCAGTATTCTTCAAAGTTGAATTAATACCCCTAATTTAGGATCCACAGACTTTCAAAAATGAAGCCAATTTTGAGTCTTTGTCAGGCAGATAATTAGGGATTACATATTTAATTAAAAATAAAGATAATGAGGAAATTACAGTAATTTGTCATTTATAACAGTTCACATTGAAACAATGACAGAAAATGGGATATGGAGTCCTTCTGGGTAGTGATCAATACTCAGGAAATCTACACCCTGGTGATGTGCGGTAACTTTCAAAGCTAATTGTGGAGATCAGTTCTTAATACATAGTGTCTTCTGGCATGCTTTCATTTATACTTTTTGTGAATTAAAAATAAAATCTTTTAATTATGTATTTTTTCACTTATGTATGGTTTGTGAGTTTTTGAATAAGAATGTGATCTTTTAATTAATTATTGTAAATATTTTTAAGTAAAACTAATGATCATGGCATTGATTGATTTGAAATACAGTACTGTGCAAAGTGCATTTAAAGCAATTTTGTACGGCAAATATTCATGCAAAAATAATAAAATTGAATGTTTATAATAACTGAGAAATACAGCTGTAAATTGTTGAAAACTAAATCAAACCAGTATTTTGCGTGACTTCATTTCGCATACAAGTTTTGGACATTGGACTGTTGTGCTATAGTTTTATAAAATGATTGGCTTTATGCTTACTCCAAGCAGAGAAGAAAACGTGCCTTCGTTCCTCTGCAGACTGACTGTCTGACTTGGGTCTTCCAAGTAAGTGCAAGACTATATTGTCTGTGTCAACTGTTTTTAATGAAATACAAACATTTGTTTATAAAACATTGAAGCACCTATCACTAAAACCCCATAAGTCACACTTGACTTGACTTGTGGGGTTTTAGTAATCAGTGCTTCATTTTTTAAAATTAGCATTTGGAATTTCAAATATACTTTTAATCTTCAGCTACACCAATGTGGAGAACAAAAAGTAAACATCTGAAGCCAGATTTAAATTTAAAAAGTGTAAGGTGCCTAAGACTTTTGCACAGTAGCGTATAGGATGACATTATATTTCAAAGTACATGTGCATTTCAGAGCACCTCCTGTTAGATGTTAGATATTTCTCATTAGCTACAACGCCAGTTTGGTCTTCGGCCTCCATTGCAGAGGTCAGGGAAATGTTAATCAACCTCTGTTTTGTGATATGTGTGCTAATGTTTCACATTAAAAGTATTTGAACTGGGACAGTTGGCCTGTCAGTAACGTTTAGAATACAGTACACTAAAGTTTACTTAATGCATTTCAGGGAAAATTCCCGGCCTACATTTTCTGAGCGCAGAAATATTTGGGCTGTCAGACAGGACAGTATTTTTTCTGTGTTAAAAAGGGTAATTTCGACTGAAGGCTTAAATACAGTATGTCCTGGCCGTCAGAGATCGTGTCATTTTGCCTGTCCAGCTCAGTTAAATTCAACCAAAGGCTATCAAATGGAGGTGCACTGGTGTCAAAACACATATATTCCAGCAAATATTCACCAGGCATAGTGTCAAATTGAAGACCTGTGAGCAAGAAGTACCAAACTCACATTTTGCAAAAAAATTAGCTGACAGCAGTATTAAAAGCCACAATGGCCAGAGCATCATCTGATACCAAAGATTTTTGCAAGGAAGCACTCAAGTCTTGTGTACTGGTACGTTTCCATTGCCCATTGTCATGACCTGCAACATGTTTTGAAAACTTTGACCCCCAAAATCTCAGAAGAATTATTTTGTGACTTGGTAACTTCTTGCATGGAAGTCTTTCAACCTGAGTAACTCACATACAAGTCATCCAAAATCACACGCGATTACAAGATGTATTTGGAAAAATGGCGCAAAGAGTGTTCAGCATGCCTATTGATCAGGAATGCCTCGTCCACACAGCTCATGCATTCTAATTTAGCACGTGTGAAAAGCTTCATTTGCCTCTTCTGACTGACGGTGCTGTAATTACCAAAAAGATGTGTAGGTGTCTAATGGGAGTGCCTAATTCAGCACACAAGTCCCACATTGCCATAACACTTGCGTGTTCTTGTGGTTTCCTTTCAGTCAGCAGCCAATTGAGGCATTGGAAACAAGATTCATGAAGTCAGTAGTCAATTGGAAGATTATGTTGGGCTCTCGAGAATTAGAATGACTGAATAATTAAAAGGCCCAAAAGTTTGCCGATATAAGGTCTATACGGCAACAAACCTGCTGGGTAATAAAAACAACAACAAATACAACAATAATAGTAAATATTCACATTTTTAAAGCTCCTTTTCTACAAACCAAAATCTTATCAATGAGGGAATCCAGCCTCAACAATTATCAATGGGCGATGCACGGCAGCCATTTTGTTCCAGAACATACAGCAGTAATCAGTTGAAGTGATGATAAGTTGTAACGCAGATGAAAAGCACTCAGATGTCAACCAGGTAATACTGCTCTGGCTTGTATGTTTGGCCAATATTCCAACCATAATCCTTTTCTCATGTTATTCAAAACAGAGAAAGCTGCTCATTGAAAGCTTGTTTGAGGAGTTCAATTAAAATATTGAGACCTGCTCGTTAATTAGAGGTGTTCATGTGGTGTGTGTGCATGCGTGTGTGTGTTAAGATATGGATGGGAGGGCAGGCTCCAGTGTTCTGGATATAATTTCATTGACTTACTATTCATGCAATATGCTCACACCAGAGAGGCGGGTCCAGAAGAAATGGAATGGGTGTTTATTTCAGAAAAGTACCGGCCATTTCACGGTATTTATAAGCAAACACTAAAACTGGCACACTGTTAACCTGCTGAGGTAATCTGATTTCTAGACCAAAAAATTTATACTTCAGGCAAGGCAACAAAGAGTACTCACTTATTTGAAAGTAATTTGCTCAAGTAGGAATAAGTAAATGGATGAAAAAATGAATTAAGTCAAGAAAAGCCATGAGACAGCGCAATCGACTACCTTCTGTGCTCTCAACTGGAGTCACACATTTATCTTTGGTCGTTGCTGCACAAATGCACCTTGGGGACAGTAAAGACTGCATTTTACACTATTTTAACTTTGTTCCCCACAATGACAACATATGGTGCCTAGGTGTATATCAATGGACCTTTGCCCTAGCCTCCCCACTGATTGAAAACAGGGGTATCCCTATTGCGTCAAATGTCATCTTCATTGATATAGCCAGGGTCATCGTTTGTGGTCATTATGGGGAAAGGGAGGGAGGAGTCTGAAGGGAAAAGAGTTAATGTCACTTTGACAGGAAATGACCTAAGTCAAAATTGATTGGCCGTTTATGAAGGGTTTAAAGTCAATAGCACAGCCAATCAACATAAAATATTTGAACAGAAAATCTGAAGTCCCTTTCAAGATGTGTGTTGGTCTCCTTCATAACCTTTTTGAGGGGTAAGGTAATAAAATGGTTCATTTCATCTGAAAAAATATGATATTTTCTTCTAAATATCTAGAAGAAATTGCTACGCTTCAGACAATTGCACAAGACAATGTACACTTAAGAGTGTGAAATGTCATAGTTGTTTATCTTCAGCCATAAGTTTGTCCTTCCACAGGCATATTGATGAAAGACGGCTTGAACAAGGTTCAAGGTTTTGGAGCAGATTTAGAAATCACTTAGTAAGGCCAACAGTTTACAATGTACTTTGCTAATTAAACGGTTATTTTAAAAACCTTTGAGCTGGAAATCAATTAGCACCTTTTAATGGCCGGCACTTAACTTCTCCGCAGCGTACACGATTTGTGTCAGAAACAATCAATCAGAAAACCCTTTACATACACAATGGTTCTTAGCTCTTATTTCAACAGTGTGGACATGAGATGGAGCAGGATAATATGCTGCTAACACATGCAACCTTTCTGCCGAATGCAACGTTTATATTCTACATTTTACCATGTAAGCTATGACAAACCATGGCCGTGCTCATTAATCACACCTCAAAGTTCACCTACTATTCTAAAAATTTTTTAAATTTTCTGGACAGGAAGTTCCTCAACAACTACTGGTGCCCAATTCGATGCTAAATGCAACATGGCACCTTTTACAATCCACAATTTTTTACCCCAGGAAAAAAAATTGCTGGATGAAGCTGTACCTGAGATCCAGAAGAGTAGCGCCCGGGTGTTCGAGAAGCCGAGCTCTTCACTGAGCCGATGGAGGACTCCACGCTCTTCCCACTGCAGCATCGGGTTCGCAGGCATTTCCCATACTCCTTCCGCACCTACGAAACAGCACACTTCAGCCACCAGGTACAGGCCAACGAAACTCAACCTATACATTAGGGCAAGAACTTTGTACAATTCTGTGAGAATCAACGTAGATTCTCGAGAATCTGTTTTTTTGCGAGAATCAGGAGAATCAACCAATTTTTTTGCAAGAATCACGAGATCACTCTTTGGCTCACTTGCTTTGCATATCAACCATACTAGAACTGCTGTTTCACTTTCGTATGAATGTCTACCATCGCGACTGTGGAATAACAATAATAAATTGCAGTGTGCTGTATATTCCTTTGCTCTCTTGGTGATTTTGGTATTTGAAATCTTCTCAATATCTCCTCTTCAATGGATAAATATTCACCCTCAAATGTATCCTACCAGTAATCCATATTATCTTCCTTCTTTTGTGTTCCAAACTTTTGATTTCATTATTATGCATTAGCCATACGCATCTGCTAACCCTTAATCACCCTCTCTAGTGTGCTGTCTGGCTTGTAATACAACTGCATGTTGAGCAGCTTCGTACACTGATGAGTAAGTTATAACTGCACTCTATGTACAGTGAAAATCTGGAAATATGCAGATTTACACTCGCTGGATCCAAGACAGGCCAGACTGATGCATTTCTAATGCTGTAAAGGTGTATATTTAAAAAAAATGTAATTGAATAAAGTCTAAAATGTTACTTAATTTCCATGTGTGTCTGCGTGTGCGCGCAAACATTAACACGGATGTAAAAAAACATTATGTTAATCAAATGAGGGTCCTCAAGTGTATCACTTAGAGTATAAAATGTAAAGGAACTGTTCGAAGTAATCTTAAATTTGTTTTTAATTGTTGTTAGTTAATCACTGTAACATGAATGCGTCTAAAGTCAATGGTGTTGACTTGCTATTACAACGTTATTTATCACGGACTTCATTTATTTATTTTTTATTTCACTTTGTTCAGGACGTTTTTGGGTGTCAGGCTTTGGTCAATGGGTGTGTAGCCCCCAGCCAACTCGGCAGTCGGTTGCCCGCAGGTCGATGTGTATCCCTTGACGCCCTCAAGCAATCACTCCTGAAATCGAGAGGCTTTGTGACCTTACTGCATGCAAGGTCCATGCCAAATATGAAGCAAATCCATACAGAACTGTGACCTGTCGAGCGTTCACAAAAAAATTTCTATGGAAGCAGCGGCAACAGAAGCGGCGTAACAGTCGCTGATCCATAGTATCCCCGACTCGTTGTCCGGGGATACAATAACAGAGCGCCGAGTATGAGGGGGGGACATTGCATTGCGCTGCTGGGTAGTGCTTCTCCTGCTGTTGAGCTGGGGAGGAGGGGCCAACTTTGAATGTTGTGTTTCCAAGCTGCAACCGTCACATTGAACTCGGTATACCGAGTTCTCATAGAAAGTTCTCTTACTTCTCATAGAAAGCTGCGGAGACTTAAAATTAAAATGTACTAAAATACTTTGAGGTCATACTCGCCGGTCAAAATCTGGCCATTTCTCGATGAAACAACTCAAGGTAAGAAGGATTATAAAAAACACAAACACTGTGGCACAGCCAGCTTTTTAAATGTGTTATTTTTTATTATTTATCAGGATTCTCAACTTTATCGCATGATATATTGAGCTGTCACATTTCATTTTCTGCGCGCTGCATTTTAGTAGCACATCTATAAGTTCCAACCGCGCCTTGCGATTTTGGCTGCCGAGCAGGAACCTTGCATGCTATTTAAGCATCTGATTTCGTCCAGCCTATAAAAACAGTGCAAGTCATTAAACTTTATGGCAGACAACAGAGTACCTCTGTCCACAGAGGTGGTGTCTATACCAAACAACACTTTCATTGAGCATTTCATTGTGATTTTAACATGGGGGAAAAGAAGTAGGTACCACCATGGCGGCCACAATCATTTCTCCAGGTGTGAAAATGCAACACATTCAGGCAGTGATAAATTAAACCTTGATAACAAGATACTATCATCTAAAATACATGAAACACGTAAAAATGGTTTCTAGTGCTCTTACTTAGAATGGCATTTTAAAAAAGCATAATACAAATAATGGATTTAAATGTCTGGGATTATCTAAAATGCGTACACCTCAAGTAATCTAGAGACACCGGTCAAGATTAAATCCAAATGTTGAAAATAACACGGCAAACGTTTTTCAATTCAAGCTCTCCTAAGTAATTTTTGGGGATCACCTTAGTAATAGTATCACTCAACTAAGCATAACCCCAGACTAAATTGCATGTTGCGCAATTTAGTTCATACTGTTTTGAAAGTCATTTATAAATTGAACTCAGCCAAGGACTTGGTTTCAACTGAGCGAAATCATGCCCCGAAGCAAAATGAACTGAATTGATGTCGGAAATTTAGCTTAAGCAAAATCTGAACGGCAGTTTACGGCTATTTGTCATTAACTTTGACTTTGATGAAGTGCAAGTGCCACGGTTATTCTTCACGGACACGGCTCAGTGTTCAAACAACATCAACATTAAGCTGCCAAATAATGTTTGCAATGAAAAGGAGAATGAAAACTTGCATTAATCTGCTAAGTCAAAGTCAGGGGAACTTGATTGATTGAACTCAGCTCCATGGCTCTGAGATATTCATTAAAAAATAAAGAAAAAGTCAGGCAAAGATAAATGCAATCATCAACAATAAAACAATAACGTCATTATAAGATGAAAGTTAAGCATATTTATTAGTATTTCAACATTGAGTGACTATGCAGCTTGAATCAACACCACATAAAGCAGATCATGGCTTCATAACAGACTCCCCCCACTGCATTTCAAATGAAGCAAATGCGCTTAATTCAAGTGTCAGTTAGAAAAAGTATGCAGTGGGATCAGGCTGATTTTCCTTGATGCTCATTGCTGGTGTTTGGTGAACAACAGAAGCTCAACTGAAATTGGATGAATGTAATCTCAGCTCTGAATAAATATTTACTTCTTAAATGGAGCTGTACTGTACCGAAGCCATGCAATCCTGGTTCCCACTCGAGTTCCCAGCCAACTTTATCATGTACTCTGAAGCACTGAATACAGTCAGCTCATTTTTTTAAAATTCTGCTGATCCCAATAAAACACAGCATAACAAGATAATCCACATACAGCATTCAGTTTTTGATAAATGCATTGGAATCAAATACACTTCGAAATGAACTGCAGTGTTCAACCACAATATAACCACAGAGAATTTAGTTTTGTTTTTGTTTTTTTTTACTTCAATGCTCGCCCGTAAGTCATCACTAAATGTGTCGACAATGTCAAATTCAACCTGCAATTCAAATGAGCTTTAGAAGCAATACAAAATGTGGTTAATTATATTGCGAGATCAGAAAGCGTTTGGACAGAGGCGGTAATAAGGGCTATAATCCCTACATGGTCTACACCGTATGGAAGTAAATAACTGCATTATGATTGTGACTATGAGCTTCAATTGGAGTGCAACTTTATCCATATCTGTCATGTCTCAGCCAAGGCCCTGTCATCCATTTGACAGTGATCCTGGCTTTTCTTCTATTCTCTGTGCCATTTTGGATTTTCAGCTGATTAATCCACAAACTCTAACTTTTCAATTAAGTAGGTTTGAAGTCCGAAAAACCATTTGTTCCACAGTCAGACAATGTCAGATACGTATTCTTTATCTTCTAATGGCAGTGCTTTACTGGCGCTACACTACACTTACATTGAGAGAAAAATTCAAACCCAGGCAGGAAGACTTGTTTTTATAGCCACCGCATTACATGTAACAGAAAAGATCTTTTTCGTCATTTAATTCAATTCCCCGGTCAATCAGCAGGACATACTAAGGATTGTTGGAAATCTTGAGATATCCACTAGAATTTAAAATGGGCCAGATGTTCCACAGGTTTGAATACAACAGCCGTTTTTAACCGACTCATGTATGGGTCTGTAAGTTTTGTGGGGTTAATTACATTTTCTGGTGACCTCGTTAGCCCTCTGTGCATTCCTCATTTCTTTTCCCACACCTATTTCTTGTCTTGCTTGTTTTCTCTGTGTATTTAGCTGCCCCTGTTTTTTCGTTTTGAGCCGGATTGTCTTGCCCGTCTCAGGCGGTATTGCTGACTCGTGTTTGTCACAAGCCCCGGTCTCGTGTTCGCCTCATCCTCCCCGTCTTCTCCACGCCTGCTTTCTCCAAAACTGATCATTTGGCTTCGACCTCTTGACTTGGCTCTTTCCCACCCCCCCCGGGATCCTGACTGCCGACACCCAACTCCACCCTGTCCCCTGGGTATGTCCTGTCTGTCCTGAGCTGTGTCCTGGCTACCGGTTCCCGACCGTGGACTCTGAACGTTAAATTCGCGTTAAATTAAAATCTTTTTTTTTTTTTCTTGTTATCTCCAGGTCTTGCCGACGATTTCTTCTACCACACCACTGCATGACACATAATCAGTGAACCTTGTGGGAATTACAGCCTTTTAAAGTTGTACTGTCCAAATACTTATGAACATCGCTCCATCTACAGCAGGTGTCGTCAAAACCCAGTCCAGAAGAGGCATCTTATCTTTGCTGTAGCATTTCTGTACAGGTATATGACATTCATCCCAGTCAATGATTGGATAAAGGGCCTGTATCTTGCTCACCAGGCATTAATTAACTGCAGACTGAAAAAAGACCACAAAAGCCCGCAGGGACTGTGGCCATCCAGGATTGCAGTTTGACACCCCTGATCTTCTGGACGGCAAGCTCAAGAGCTCTGGGGTGAGAAAGTGGGTAAAACTTTATTTTTGGGAACTAAACTTTACCTTCTTCTGGAGAACGCAGTGGAATATGAATATGAACATCCCTTGCAGTGAGTTGAATATGGTAAAGAGGTAGGCCATGACAACGGTGCTCTCGTTGATGTACATCAGCCCAAAGGCCCAAGTCAGACCCAAAAGACACAGGAGCGCAATCGCCCCGATCACCCAGGATCTGGGAAGGAGAGAGAGAAAAAAAAATCAGAACCCGAGGGTCGTAGAAAGCAAAATGCGCGAATAACACAGTGGAATTGGTTGTTAGCACTCCAGCAACTTTTAGCGTGATATACAGCATTGCATCATAACAACCACTCTATTTGGAGATGCTGCCAGTCTTTAAACGCAGGGGAGTTCATACTCGGCTCTGCTAACAGTCTCCTGACTTTTGTGAAACAATTATGAAAAATTAAAGAACAGATGATATTCAGCGAAAACTTGCCAACAGGTCCAAGAGGGGTTTTAATTTCTTTCAAAAATGTAATTTTCTTCAAAAGGTCATTTTCTCACACAAGACTCATTGCAAAGGGAAGTAATTTCATTGGTTAACTGAGGGGTGAAGTGCTGCTGCACAAGAGAAATAGATCAAAAGACGATATGCAGATGAGATTCCCCTTTTCAATTAAACGCAGGTAGAAGGTTAATGCCCCCTACCTTCAGGCAAAAAAAAAAGAGACTACTTTGAGCAAAATTTCCGTTCATTCAATGCATGGATTAACATAAATGTATAAATTCAAAAATTTCAATTTTGTTTTTTTATATTACATCTGCAAACATATTACATAGCAACATGTGCAAACATACATACACCCACACCCACACACACACACACACACATGTAAACAAGAGCACTCATAGATGCTCCCGAACTTACACACATCCAACAGAATTCAGCTTCACCTGCCTTAATTTTTCCTTCATTTTGCAAAGACTAAATAAAAAAAGCACAGACGCCCAGGGGCTAATAATGTATGGCCTTATTTAACTGCATTTTAAACATGTTTAAAAGGATGAACTGTAAGATCAGGGGCCCACTTATCCTCGCTTGACTCCGATTAGCACGGTAGGTATACAATAACTCACAGACTGACAGCCATAGTACAGACAAAGAGAGATGAATGCAGAGACGACAGAGACACAGGCAGATAGACAGATACAGACACACATAGATAGCTGGATAGATTTAAAACTTTTACCCTCATTTCAGTGTATGGTTTGAGAATAGAACGAGAGCTTAGAATGATGGAGCTACAGCACTGACAGCAGTTCTTAAAGCAGTGGACGTTTTGCTAAGTTTCCTGTAGACAAAGTATAATGACTGGGCTCGACGGAATGAGAGGGAAACTCATTACCGGTTTCTCTTTTACTTGAAAAAGCAGAGAGTGCGGTGACCTCACATTTTGCCTTTTTCTTTGACTACCCTGTCATTTGAGACTTTCATCTCAAATCTGTCATCCATCACACCCATTTTCAGAGAGCATTCTGAGCTCTTAAGAAAGCAACGCTGAAAAAAAAAAAAATTACTTAAGAAGTAATGCGGTCCAATTGAACCTCGGCAATTAAGCCTCATGAAGATATTATCACTTCAAAATTGCGCACTTATTATCACAGTGTCTTTCCTGCCTTGAAAAACAACATCATCACGGAACTGAAAACAATGTCAAAACGTAGCAGAATTAATGACATATTGCTTTAATTGCTGGCTCAGTTTAAACCCAAGACGCGACTCTGCAAACACAAAGAATGACAGTTCAATGCTGTATGCAAACAATAATAAAAAGAATCATTGAAAATCTAGAGATTTATTTTTCATTGAAGAACACTGGGAGTCCACCTCGGCTTCATTTGATTGGCAGTTAGTACATGAGGAAAACTGGGAAGATTTACGTACGCGGCGTAGGTAAGTTCAGGTCTCTTACATTTTCCATTATAAATCACAAACAGGCTCGACCTGCAGTTTGCACACACTGTAAACCCAGATAGTGTGGCATAATATACATTATTATAATATAATAAGAATAACATAAGGTTGAGTTATGTGAGTTAGTAAGTTATTCTTGTATTGTAGTAAGTTGTTCTTACCACATTAAAGTGCTTTTTTTGCAGTTATCAGTTTCCACAAAACAATTGAGTGCATCACACTATCTGGGTTTACAGTGTATGCCTGCGCTACTGTATATAAGTCTGTCCAATCCTCACAATTGCCTTTAGTTTTACCACAAATAATAACAAAGAATAATACATAGTAATCTATTCATTTCTAATATTCCTTTTCACTGTACAATGCCTGGCCTGCTTTAAACATTTGCTTTTGTGGCGAGAAATAACTTGGACATCCAGGAGCTCATGTAGGTTTACAAGATAGACCCCTGTTAGAAATTAAAGATGATAAATAGCACAATCGCGAGCACTAGAAATCTAATAAAACCTTGCAGTCTGATATAGCCTCTTTAATAACACTAATTTTATAATTGATCCATTAAATGATTCATTTTTATCTGCTTCATGTATCATAATTACAGAGACACTGATGCTTGTGAGCGGCCATTTTGATTCATAGCACAAAACCTCTTAGCCAGAGCAGACAGGCATCTCATCTGGGGATGAGGCGGGACAGTTACCATTTTGCAGAGCTCGATTCAGGGAAAACAGTTTCTTAATCACAGAGACAGGGAACATAGCAAGGAAAGAATGACAATTTACAGTGGAGGCATATCAGAAAATCAGCAAAGGAAATCAACACTGAAAAATGTAAGACTTTTAAATCAATGTAAAAACATTTCATCAATTCATATAAATATTGCATCATAATTGTTTGAAGTTCTCTAAGCTGAATTTTTTTCCTTTCAACAAATTGACCTTTTTTTAAGAAAGCACAGGAGCCCACTTTCAATAAGTTAGATGGTAACACTTTACAGTAAGAGTATGATAATTAACATTATTAATGCAGTAATAAGCATTTACTAACAGCTAATTAGCATTTTACTAATGCATATGATAAACATTTACAAATGATGTTCACATCAACTAAGGTATTAATTTATACATTCTGGTCTAACAGTTTGAAGTGCTGCATATGGGATACTTACAGGACTAATGTCAATTAATGTTAATTATTTTACCGGTATTGTAAAGTGTTACCAGTTAGATTAAGTAGAATTTTCTTGTCAGAATAATAACAACCCATAGTCCCTATTTCAGTGTAAGGCAAGGGGTTAGAGCAGAAGTCAAAACCAGAAACCAGAACAAAAGCTGTACACTTATGCTCTGTTAACCCAAATACTCAAATTTATTGTGGGAACCTATTACCTCAAACAAACAAACAAGCAAAAAAAAACTGTGAAAGCCAACTTAATTATACTAAGTGGATGGAACTTAACGAAAATAAAGACAAAAAATTATTTAATAATTATATAAAAACTTAAAAAAATAAGTTCTTTTTACCTTTAAGTGCAGTGAACACAAGATCAATAAGTTGACACAATACAATTTTTTTTGAGACAATCAAAATCCTCAAAATGATTGAGTAAACCGCACCCTCTGGGTTCACAGTGTGGGGTGGAAATTATTCAGGATGACAAAATACCCAAAGAAAGTATGACAGCAGTTGGCCCAGCAGCCCCCCTCCATATAAATATAATACTAGGACTGCTTGCTCCTATGCTGCAGTGTGTGATTGGAGGATCGCTCTCGGTCATCAGTAGAAGGGCTCAGTGCCACCATTCGCTGATCTCTGCCCTGCGGTGTACCAGCTGAGCCACTAGGTTACGGTGCTGCAGGAGGGCGTTCAGAGAACAGCTGGGACAGAAACACTCACGGCGGCAGAAAACGCAGCTTGTGCGCACGCAGTGCGATTAAGGCAAAGACTGCAGCTGAAATCAGCCGCTAATCCTTATTCTTCAGTGCATCCGATGTGCCACCATCTTCAATAATGAAGTCCGATGCCTCTATCTCAATGACCCCAAATCTTCCAACATAAATACTCAATTTGCGATTGAATATGACATCACTTCTCCAGTCTGTTAACCTTGATTCCTCCTTCCAGAGTTTTACTACGTCTGCTAAGAGTATTTCTAAACCCCATAATAAATAATAATAATAAAATCTGGCAAATGGAGTAGGCTTTACTGCTATTGGCCAGTTCAGCAGGTAGGAGGTATAAACCAGCAACAAGCTTTGATAAAAAAATAAGTCATCAGAGGTTATGGACAAAATGACTTCATTGACCTTATTGGTCATCAGTAGTTCCAATGCTTCACCCTAATAGGATCAAGAATATAACGTGCTTATAATGTTCTGCTATGAAAATTATAGTGCTGAAGTCAAAGTCATTATAGGTCATCGAATGCAGCAGAGTTGTACAATATTGCCGGGGGCGCTCATTGCAAACAAACCAACTCATCAGTAGATTAATGTGGACGAACAAGGATGCATTAACCAGAGCCGATTGCACCTTCTGAAAGCTTGCGTACACGGACGCCTCCACTGTTTCAAAGCGAAGTGATAAAGTAGGTCGGCAATACCAGATCAGTTGTTCTTGACAGGTAGAAACTTTTAAGCCACATACATGAATAATGATGAAACCACAATGTTTTGCATAAAAAATAACAAAGCATCATCCAAACGCTGGCGTATTCAAAACTAGTAAACATCACATTATTATCAGCATTCAAAATTCATAAGCAACCAAAAATGTGCATGCACACACACGCGCACAAACACACACACACACACACATACGCACACACACACACACACACACACACACACATACATACTCAAGCACGAGCACACACAAACATCCTTTTACTTCTATCCCTGTGAGGACATTACATTGACTTCAGTTCATTCCTTCTGTGTCTCGACAGCCTTTCCCTAATCTTAACAATAAGCAACGCATGCCTAACTCAAACCCTTACTCTAACCTTAACCTATCCCTAATTCTAATCTTACCTCTTAGCTTAGCTTATAATCACAATTTGCCTTTGTAGTCATGAGGACACATGAAAATGCCCTCACACTCCAAAAATTTTCCCACTCTCGAGGACAGAAATTTTTTTTTTTGGTTCTCAATTTGTAGCAAGTACAACACACACACACACACACACACACACACGCTTGCACACAATTAACAGGGAAAAAAGCATGGTATCTTCCTAAAAAGCGTATGCTAATTAGCCAGTTAAGGACTTGATGGACAGAATTAATTTAAGTGTAATTCGGTTGCTGTTAAGACTATGTTAACACTATGTGATACTATATGGCAGCAGCTCAATTAACAGGAATGAAGAACTGATGACACAAGTGAGACACTGATAAAGTAAGTCATCCTTACTTGATCTCGGGCCGGTAATCCTCATAGCTAAAGAATGCATAAAAAAAGGAAAAATAAAATTGATAATAAAAAAAAGATAAGAAAAAAACAGAAAAAAACTGAGGCACACATTTAACATGACACAAAGATAACACAAAAATGAAATGATAAGAGAGTAAAATTAATTACACAAGCTGGTGCAAACGGCAGCAGCCGAGACCACATGGGTGGGTGGGGGGTGCTGGGGAGGTGGAGGAGGGACAGTGAGGTCAGAGGGTAGTGCCAGCAGCCGTACCATTATTTTGAATTGCATTACATCGACACATATGAAAGCATGGTTAAAGTGTCAATGTCAAAGAGCCGGGACCTATTGCCCAGACTCCCATTCTCTGCTGGTTTCATACTGCCAATGAGTGCGTGCGCTATTGATCTCAGAAGACAAGAGGGACGATAAAGCTGAAATTCAGCGCTCTTACGCGCTACGGTCACAGCGGTCACAGATTGATTTCATTTTCATTACACCATTATGTCCTTGTCCAAGCTGTGAATGTCAGAGACAACTTTAACACAAAACATGGCTATAGTCAGGCAGACTCTTCAGAATGCAAGAAGGGACCTGAATGTAAGTTTTAAGCAAAGCCATACACTGGCATAACCTGATACTCTGGGCCACATTCATCTCTGGGGCCACGGTCACCTCTGAGGGCAGACTATTTAGCAGCGTGATTTAAGCTGGAGAACTTAGGGGCCACGAAAAGAAGACTCTTATCTCAAGGGCCAGCTCTGGTATGGGGCCTTAAACGTTCCCCAACACATCATGAGCAGCTTAGCAACGGCACATAAGAAATGTTCCGCCCCTTCTCCAGAGATATGTTCAGTTTTCTCTGAGAAACAAATAAATAGAAAACAGCAAGCAAGCTGAAACCCCTTCAAAATCAAAAGCATAATTTATTCGACGTGCTCGGCAAAACGACAGCCCTGTTTTCCGTCCAGCGATTCATTACACGGCGATGCTGTCTCATAGCTTTGAGCCTTCCCAACATTACTACAGGACTATGTCAGCCGCAGATCACCACTCGGCACTACGTAATACACTCTGCTATTCTGAATATATTTTGATGCGAACATCATCTTACTCTTGACTACAATTTACAATGTAAGCTTGGGTGTGGCCTGAAATGTACATAACTCAGCTCAGAGATAAATACAGTATATTTGCAACCACTGTAGCTTAATAAATTCCAGGTGCAGAGAACTTGAATGATTCATAATATGAACATGGAGCCTATTTAACACAATGGCTCATGGGTGGCTGTTGCCAGGGTGTTAAGACTTCATAGAGGTGACCGTATCCTGAATGGTCAGGGAGCAGAAAACACACACACGCACACACACACACACACACATACACGCACTCTTTCTCTCACACACACGCGTACACACATGTGCACACACACACACACACACACACACACATGTATAGGAGGAATTTTATGCCAGCGAACTATACTAAAACGCCTTAACTGCTTTGCCTACGCCTGCATAAAGACTGATAAATACACGTGCGTATAGGCACGCGTATTGCGAGTACACCAAAAAATGAAGGGGTGACGAGTGACAAGTGTCATGCCACGTGCAAACGCAGCGGACGCCGGTGTGCACGCTCATCTCAATGTACAGAAAATTATTTAATTTATGACAAAGAATTTTGAGTTTAACAGCTGCTTCGCTTGACCGATGACACAGTTAAGGCTATTTCAGTCTACACGTGCACACGTTAAGGTGTCTGAAGCCTTGGCTTTAGTACAACAGTGACACACGCGTTAACGCCTATAACGTGTGCACGCCTATAACGGGATGCTGAGGTATACCAGGGACTGTACCATTGCTCAGGCGCGAAACTGAGGAAGAGTCTGTGGGCATTTACGCATGAGGTACACTGGATCATCAGGACCTGACAGTTATTCATTTTCTATTTTCTGCAGCATATCTACACAGATCAGCTGTTTCACATAGTCTCAGGTTCATACGGGTCGTTTATAAGAAAGCATAACTTACAGATGAACCCCAAGCCCCATCAGAGCTGTCAGGATATTTTAATTTTTAAGTAGCTAAAATAATTTTAATTATCCCTGTCACCCTTGCCATCATTAAATATCAATTTGTATATCAATTACGTAGTGAGGCGTAATTCACCCGTCACGCACCCATCGCGTACACTGTAAAAAAAAAAAAAAGTTGTCTCAACTAAAAAAAGTTAGTGTCCAGGCTGCCTTAAAATTTTAAGCTTATTGAACTTGAGATTACCTCAGTTTATCATCTTAAAATTAGATAACTGGAAATTTTACGGCAGCCTGGACACTAACTTTTTTTCAGTTGAGACAACTTTTTTTTTTTTTTTTTTTACAGTGTAGGCGTATGTGCAACAACACGTGTGCAGCACCTGCGCGACACCTACGTGACGCTCGTCTGTCCAGTGAAAGTGAATGTAATTTACACGCGCACGCTAGAGGTTTGATGTCACCGCATAGGCGCTGTACACGCGTTTTAGTATAGTTCGCTGGAATAAAATGCCCCCCATACACATGCGCACATCCACGCACACACACACGCACGCACACACACACACACACACACACACACACGCACAAACACACACACACACAGTAGATCAATTTAAACTTAATGTTTGAAATTTTAAGCTTTTCAAATAAAGAAAAACATGATAGCCAGCCATAAAAATGATTCAACCTTTCAAAGAAAATGGTTAAGATATTGGTGTATGAGTGTCTTCTTCATCATTGACCCGTATCATATAAATGAAGTTTTCAGAAAGTTATCAGTGCTCCTCTCACAATATTTGATCTGCAATGCTACATGCATAAAAGCAGAAACGAAAGCAGCTTCTATTTAAATAAATGAAAGGTCAGGACGGTCATTAAAGCTTGATCAGAGCACGTTTACGGTCTATGGCCTGTATTCAGTCTTCTCATGATCCAGACTTAAAATTCAATCCAAACATTGCTTTTCTATTCAAAAACATAACTCACAATGCCCAGTGTCACTGAAATGTGTGCTGTGAACTGGGCTTGTGAAATAAAAATAAAAAAGAACTCAACAAACTCTTCCATTTACATTGAACTCAGAGATAAGGACAAAAAAGGAAAAAGTCCAATTCAGACCATCTGTTTATGTTAATAACAGAAATGCGACAGCCTTGTGCAACCTCAAAGATCTTGTTTTGGTGTTGAAAGCTCTAAGACTCTAGCTCAGTTGGAGTTCATTTGAATTACCGCAGATGAGAGTAATACCACGCAGCAGCTAAGGAATACAGACCCATTGAAATGCGATCTGAGGGTTTTACGTGATATTGTGTGCGAGAACTGTGCGTGAGAATCATCCACATTGAGAGCTGCATACTCCGGAATATGTAGTAAAAGAGCTGACATCCAAGGTAAATTTATCTGGCCTTTTCTTCCATTGCATGAGGACAAATGTACTCACTCGTCAAAGCCTCTATAATACTGCTGTTTACAATGCCCCATTTGAATAAACTTGAATAAATAAATACACTTTTAAAAAAAGTCAACTAAATTGAGACACTAATGTGTTCTTGAAGGAAACAGGAACACATTTGAAACTAAACATTAAAATATTTTGCGCACACACACTCTTTCAAAGACAAGTCTGTTGTCTATTAATGATTCGAAAGAGCCAAATGAAAACTCTGAGTTAAAACAAAAAGGATCATCGATGTCAGCTCCACTGACAATGAATATAAACACGATGAAAATACTCACGCACTGCACAAGTGATGGACTTCAAATGCGCTAGCTGAAGGGCACTCATATTAAATGTGTCACAGGGATCAAATTTGATTTAATTACAAGGATGGCACACTCTTACACTGACTGATGTACAGAGTATTTTAGTATGGAGAAGTCAGGGGATAAAAACTCAGGTTAAGTAGGGAAACAGTAGGCATATTTAATAATAAAAAAACTCTTAAGAGACAAAAGGTAATTTTTTGGTGCGATTCACATGGGATGGGGGGTGTATACCAACTGCTTATGCACAAGGTAACAGGAAACCAATCAGAGACAGTAAGGTTTGACTGGAAATGCCCAAAACAGAAACAATATGCCTTACCGATGCCATTCCACCACTACACAGCCATCATAATAACGATAGCTAAAAATAAAGAGAAACCAATGAGGAAAAGGTAAAATGAAAGAGGATGCATGAAGTGCAAATATTGTGAAGGTAGAGCAATCAATCTGGTGTGCAGCAGGAGGTTAATATTGTCTCAAGGAAAAATGAATGTTTTATTTGGGGGCAAAGCTTTCTTGGGAAAATATATGCGTAACCCTTAGAGCGCTATGGTGATGTAAGATATCAAAATCAGATGGTGGTTGAAACCTATCATGTGGCAACTTGTTTCAAAGAGCTCCCCTGCGAGATGGATTTTCAACAATTTAGGATAATGACATTTTTAATTCTTTGAAAATTTATTCAGCACTCTAAGGCTTCATGTAAGGACTAAGGCATTATACTTATTCATTAAAATGCAACCCAACATTGATCAATAACCCATTTTGTGAATTTCAACTGTCACGAAGAGAACGTGAACAGAGAACAGAAACCAATTTTATGCAATTACTACAATTATAAATCCAATTTAGGAAGAGAATGAATTGCAAAAGAGCAGATTACCAGAATACAAAACGTGCCATTATTATTAGAAGGATAGAGATCTGGGGAGAGTTCTTTTAACAAATCGTAAAAGAAAAAGCACGATGTCAGGCCGATGTGGTGAGTGCTAATTCGCCCCGCAGTAAAAATCTCAAGCGTGTTCATCCTTTTTCCTCGCTGCCCATATCTCTGCATCTGCGGCCAAGGCCCTCCAAGCAAAGACACTGGCTGTTTTCCCATCTTTCCCGGCGTACAGCTCTGCAGAAGGCAAGCAGCCAACGAACTGGAGGTGAGTCGCTCACGACCAACAGCTGCTGTCCTGCAGGTGCCTGGCAAATCGTCCGGGAGAGTCTAATGCAGCAGGAGCCCGCCGGAGCCAACGACCGCAGGCGCGTCATTGTAAAATGTCATCTTCAATTTATTGCCACGTTAGGAAAGGGCCAGCGCGGCGTAGCGTCAGGAATGCGAAGATGGAGGGGCATTGTAGTGCAGGGGTCGGGGCACAGAGACTAATGCAGCGTCCACATGGATCAGGCTAAACGGCAGATGGTAAAACCGCAATTCAGGACGGTACGAGCAGAAAAAAAAAATGAAACGACGGCGAGCGAACAGAACGTCAAATTCCAGGATAAAGGAGAGAAATGAGTGCACTTGGTGCAGCCTTTTGTCCATATCTGAAAGTTAACTTCTCATTTTCCATATTGTGTTCTTTTGACCTATTGTTGCACATCCGCTTTAAAATGCCGTTGATCATAATCAGAAAAAGATACTAAAAAAATTCATGAAATTCAACAGAAAGCGCCATCTGCCATTGGAAGCCGCAAATTGGTTTGGTCCTCTGGTCACACTTTGCCATTATGCTCTTTTCCACCATAATGACAAATAGTTTTCTGTCTGTTGTTTATCGTTACACATATGCACACCAATTAGGGGTCAGTGCGGTGTGGTGATCAGTGTAAAACGAAATAGATACAACTCCAGAAGCAGTAGAGTCGGGCAGTTTGGTGTGAAAAAATGTTTTACTCTTGAATACTTTTGGGTTCGACAGAGACCACATGAACATACAACAGCAACTGAGGATTTAACACCGAAGCCTTTCCTAGACAACAGGAAATATTATGATTAATTTGTTCTGCTGTTTCTGACGGTGACTTGAATATCCTACCATGCTCGGGTAGTTCTAATTCCACAAATGTAGCACAAGTAAAAGCCAAAAAAAAGGAAAAAAATAAATAAAACAAAACAAAATAAAAAGAGGCAATTTTGGAAGAACTGTCCTCTGCCCTTTTCAGCAAATCCAACAATTTAGATAATGGCAATACCTCCCTGAATTACTTCCTCATCAGTATTTCAAGCTAAAAGATGCAAACAGAGCAGGATAATGAGGATAATAAACTACACTGCCACTTCCTGTTGTGCTGCCAGGATTATTTAGTCCAAACTGCTTTAAGTGGGGACTAGTGGGTATAAAAACCTCAGATCATTATACTGAAGCCAGGCCTGTGCTAAATATGCACACCTTTTTCTCATCCAGAGCAGAGGAAGCAAATGTGTGAGAAACTGTGAAAGAGAGGGTCAAAGAGTAATAGCAAGAGAGTGAGAGAGAGATAGAGATAGAAAGAGAGCGAGTGAGAGAGAAAGCATGACGGAGAGGGTCAAAGAGGGATAGTAAAAGATAGAGAAAGAGAGTGTGTGCTTACAAACAGACTACACATACAGTAGATCAATGTGGTTTCGTTAAACAAAAATATTACACATCCAAAATTGTAGCAGCAACGACAGCGACTGCCAATAATAACAATAATAATAATGACAATCATACAATAACAATTATCATTACAGCCATTTACAAGGCAAGTGAGCGAATGTTTCAGGGGGACTCTTACTTGATGTTGTCCAGGCAGCCAGAGTCAGGTTTGAGAATGGCGGTGTGGTGGAACATTTTGTACAGCGCTATCCCAAGGAAGACTACATTGAGCTGGAACACAGAATTAAATTTGTCTTACAGAATATCTGGGATGCACAAGGATGTTCATATTGTCATTACACATCATTAATAATTTCCCTACAAACCAGTGACGGTTCTAGAGCCAGGAATTGGGGGGGGGGGCAGACACGTCCCTTTATGACAATTAGTCCTGGCTAGTTCTCAATCATTTTCCTTTACTGACGCGTTTTCCAATTATCGTAATTGGCAACTGAAGACACGGTTTCACTCCATATGCGATGGAACAGCGATGAAATCATGGGCGAAATTCAGTACAGTGGCGGAACCAGAACTGAGAATTGCGAAAAAACATCTGTTTAAAATATCCGTTCATTCGTCCTGACCAGTTCTCAGTCATTTCTATGATTAACAAAAGGTTCACTTCGAGAGCACCCCACACTTAACAGGTGCTGGTTATTCTCCCCCCGATTACGTAAGAAGACAATCATTCATCTGGATGCGCAATTGCTGTATTTAAATCAACGTTATTCAAATTTGCATACCTGCCGACTCTGAAATAGCTTGAGCAGCACGCTGCCTATTTAACTACCCACTGGCACTTTTTTTTTTTAATCAACCGATGCAATACCGAGAGTGAAAGGCGATATTTCATTGGAACTCGGACCTGATCAATCAACGCAAAGCACCGGCCTCTTAATAAGTAAATTATTTTTTCTGTCCTGAATTTTGCCCATGATTTCCTCGCTGTTCGATCGCATATGGAGAGATACTGTGTCTTCTGTTGCCAATTACAATAATTGGAAAACACATCAGTAAAGGAAAATGATTGAGAACTAGCCAGGACTAATTGTCTTAAAGGGACGCGTCTGCGCCCTTCCGATTCCCGGTCCTAGAAGTGCCACTGCTACAAACTAAGTAAGCAATTGTGCCAATCCAGAGTACATTTCATAACCCAACTTCACAATTTACCAGTAATTTTGGAGGGTAGGGCAGTCAGCCATATAAGGGTAGTGGTGTGCTACAGCAAATAAAAAATGAATTTTATTATTCAGAGATGCTAATTTCTCTGAAAGTTGTATTCTATTACAAGCACTAGGCCGAGGTTCTGAAAATGAAATGCGTCAAAATACTTTGTCATACACAGTAAGGGATAAGATTGTGAGCTTCTGAAAAGCACAATACCGGGAAAACAGTACTGTACAGAGAAATCAGATATTCTATTTTTAGTCCCTCAAAAATAGAACCAAGGGTCCCGTAGCTTACCGACAATCATATGGTGACAATATGAAGTTATGAAAAATTTAATGTTAAGTTTGACCTTTGAATCATTCAATGTCAAGGTCACTAAATTATAGTTCTTTATAAGACCTCTAATATGTCTGTAATACAATCATAAGTTCTGAAGCAGTTTTAGTGATACAAGTAACTGAAAATTCAATATGTCAATTGTGAACTTTAAAGGGCACAAAAAGGTCAAGTTGAGGATACCAAATAGAACTTCATATATGACTTTATTTATGTCTCTAATGTAGACCTTGGCTCTCTCTCCGACCATTTTGGTGATACAAGTCATTGTAATTTCACTATGTCATGTTTGACCTTCAGAGTTCAAGTTGAATGTCACCAGATGAAAGTTCATGTGACTTCCTAGATGTCAGAAACACTAATCTAGGCTCCATGTGTGAGTCATTGAATTTTCTCCAGGTCACGTTCGACCTTCAAAGGTCAATATGAAGGTCACTAAATGAAATTTCATATAAAACTTCCTGTATGTCTCTAATACAAACCTAGACTCCATCTGTGACCGTTTTGGCTATACAAGTTATTGCAATTATATTATGTCAATATTGACCTTCAAAGGTCACCGACAATAAAGTTGAATGTCACAAAATGAAAATTCATGCATGACTACCTGTAATCCTGTCGTACAAACTTAGGCTATCTTTGACCTTTTTAGTGATAGAAGTCACTGAATTTTCCCAAGTTCAAGTTTGACCTTTGAAGGTCAATATGAAGGTCACCAAATGAAAGTTCATTTGTCAGTAATACAAACCTAGTCTTTATCTGTAATGATTTTGGAGATACAAGTCCTTGAAATTTCACTGTACATTTAGGTCTTTGAGGGTCACCAAAGGTCAGGTTCAAAGTTACCAAATGAAAGTTCATATATGAGTTCCTATAAGGCCCTACTCCTCAAATCGCATCCTACGAGGTCAGTAAACAGCTGGTCTTCCACCCTTCCTTTACCTGGGAGTCAGGTGTTAACACAGTCTTGCCAATCAGAAGCACTAACTCAGAGGTCCCCAATCTTTCCCAGAAAGGGCCAGTGTGGGTGCAGGTCTTCATTGCAACAGCTACACACCTGATACTACTAATCAACCCCTGGACTCTCTGATAATAAGCTTGATTAGTAGTATCAGGTGTGTAGCTGCTTGGTTGCAATGAAAGCCTGCACCCACACCGGCGCTTTCGGGGAAAGACTGGGGACCCCTGCACTAACTGTTCATTTACTTTCCTGGAATAACAGAAAACGTGGGCTGGATTTAGATTCGAGGTCCAGATTTGAGGATCCCTGCTATAAGTTTTCAATACACATACATTCTCTACCTTCAATATTTTCAAGCATCGAAGCTTTGGAAAATTTGAACAGTTTGGTAGACCTCAAATCTGACCTTTCAAGGTACTCTGAGGTCAACTTTTAAACTGCCAAACTATAGGTCATATATGACTTTCAGTATGTCTTTAATACAAACTTAATCTCTACGTGCATTCAATGAGCTTTCACAGGTCATTTCGCCTATTCGCTGTAAGACCCCTTGTCCAGATACAACTGATCGTGAGTTTGATGGAGTCTTGAACATTTACCACCTCCAAAAGGTATTTTGAATGTGCTAATTTTGTGCACATACTAAAGGTCACCCGAGTTGACTGTGGAAATCTCAAGGTACATCAATTACAAGCGCAGTCGCTATGATGCAACTGCTGAGGTTACTTTGCCGTCATGAACAGGCATCATGAAGCCCCCACCATAACATTGAGCAAATTGGGGACATTTTGAACTCATGCAATTGTCTCCATAAGCTTATAGTCCTTAGTGCAAGAAAGTCGAGTTGCTAACTGTTATGCATGCTTTCATTTTCTTTGTGTCATTGCCATGTAGAGTGGAAAAATTTCTGTATTGATTCGCACGGTACCCAAAAATAAGAGTTACTATATTTCCAAATTGCTCTTTGTGCCATATAGAAGTGTAAAATCAAATCAGGAGTAGCAACCAAATCTTTCAAATCTGAAAGCAGAAAAACGTACTTAGATAGAAGTATGCACGTTATGAGTTGCTTGCCTTCTGCAGTGCAGTGCATTTGAGCAGCGCATTTGAGAGGACGCAGGGCAGAGACAGAACAAGGAAAGCCGAGGTAGAGTAATGCATGCAAATTAATCATAATCCGGAAATGGAAAACAAAGCAACATTCTTCTATGGAAGTACAGAAGACGCTCATTCACCTTTTAAGGTAAAAACAGTGATTAGGCCATTCTTAACTGCATTTAATTACTAACAGCTAATGCCCCTGTCACACTGTGGCGACTATTGTGGCGAATCCCCGCGAACTGAGGGGATTATTTTTGTCGTCGTCATTCGCCTGTCTGGGGCCCTGTCTGGACCTATATACACGAATGCCCAAAGATTGTGGTACACATGCTGTAGGTATTTTGTAAGATTGCTGTAGGCAATGTCGGCGACAGGAGTAAGATTGCAGTGAGAATGAACAAGAATCATTATGAACGTAGTACGAATCACGTACGAACTTTGTCCAAAGCTAGAAGACTGAAGTAGGAATCATGAAGAATCACCACAAATGTATACGATCGCAGTACGTACTCACTATGCTTGAGTACGAACGCAGTAAAATTGACCGAGAATGCAGTACGAACGCAGTAGGATTGAGTACGAATGTAGGAAATGTGGGCGCGCTGAAATGTACAACTTTTTTATGGGATCATGACGTCACAGGGATCAATTTCTGGAGAGAGCCAGGGTGCGACCCCCTACAAATGTTCGAGAATATATGCGAATCGCCACGACTGGCTCGAAGAATGCAGTAGTAATGCAGTTCGATGAAAAATAAATCGCGCTTGGACTGCGAATGTTTTGGACATTTCAAAACAGTTGTAGCTCCTCTGAGACTGGCCAAGAATGCCGGCGAATGAGGGAGAATTCACCATAAGCCCGTTACAAATTGCCAAGATTTTTTTACTTTTTCTAGTTTGCGGGGATTCGCCCTCCTAAGTCGCCACAGTGTGACAGGGGCTTAACACTAACGAGAGGTAACGGTAAGCAGTTGGACCTTCCAAATGTTTTGTTCCAACCACCAGGATTTTCAAACAATTCTTTAACATGATAGTACTAGCTAGCAGTAAATAGCCAAATCTCCTGTGATCTGGAAAAACCTAGTATGTGTGTCATTTTTGGTAGAAACTGAGTTCAACCTTCATTTGCAGTAATTAAACGTGGTAAAAATCTTAAAACACGAGCTGAAAGTGTCATTTGAATTTTCAAAATCAAGTTTTTATCATTTTTTTTTCTGTTAGGAAGTCCAAAACCTAAAAGTTTTTGTTGAAATTGCGAGATCTTTGCCACTGATAAACTTACTAGGTTTTTCCAGATCACAGGAGAAATGACTGTTCAGAGATGGCAGTGTCTGTGTGGTGGAGACGTAAAGGAGACCTTATCTCGCGGTTTGACCCACTGGACATCCCCACTCTCCAAATAAAGATTTGAAGCAGTGAATTTAGGAATAAAAAATGTAAAAAATGGGGTGATGTAGAGCCTGGCGAAGGCGGGAGAGTGATGAGCAGTTTGTTGGTCCGACCAGGCAGTGCCCCAGGAGACAGGGAAGGTTAATTAGGAGGCCGCTTACCATAATTATCAGGGTTGCCGGGCCAATGAAACTCCAGATGAAGTAGGTATCGAGCCTGAGCCAACACCTGTAAGGAAACATAGAGAGACGTTCGGCCTTTTCCAGCACCGTCGAGCAGGACATACATCAACACCCGAAGCACGGCGGAGAGGAATAGAAGCCTCGGAACGTTCTGCCGGGAGGCAAGAAATATAATACAGCGCTTTGTTCATATGAATCCTGAATTATGGGGACGATCTCTGGCTGCATAGCGGAGCCAGGTAACCATATCACCATGACTGCAGGGAACAGGACAGGGGGAATGGGCAGCAACTCATGCCCGACAGCTAAATGATGTCACCAAGTGGCTCTGTGGTTTTGTACTATCTTCCACCCAACATGCACATTCACGCTCCGCTTAAACATACACACACGTATATAGCATGCACCCGTATATGGCACACACACATACATAGACCTTTTCTTCATTGTCTCTCATGAGGCACTGACCTGCAGTGAAGAGGGTCAGTAATTGGGCAGATACCCAGTTCTTAAAGACTGTACTTCCGATATAAGGATGCAGATGCCCTCATATTAAAGAGTGGACTGTCAACCTCAATCATTGTGAGCTATCCAAGTCAAAAATGCACATTCCCATTTGTAATTACTTTATGAAAAATTCTAAAATATATATATATTTTTTTTTAAACAGCAACTCAAGCTATGCCTTCCACATATCTAAGGGTACTTCAGATCCACACAAAAATAGCTGAGAAAGAATCACAGTCCTTAAAAATGGTTACTGTCCCGATACTAATGAACCTCATTGTATATGGATAACTCATGACTGTCACTTCAGCGACTTAAAACATTTCAACTTTTCTTAGGGCACAAGAGCCGTCTCCAGCCCAGGAACTCTAATATGGAGTCTGTAAGGCAGCCAGAGTAGCAAATGTCCTAGGAAACCAGAAATGAAGTTGATTCATGACCTGTGACTAAATTATTAATCATTTAATTTCCAGCACATTAAACACGACTCCACTTTTGGCCCCCAGAAGATTACTGCTTTTTTATTTTCTTATTCAGGTCATGGTAGAGACAAAAAGGAAGGGACAGAACATAACCTGCACCATATTTAACCAATTTCAATAAAAAGCAAAAGGAGCAAGTTTTATTTTTTTTATTTTTGACAGTACCTTTCATTTCCTTATTTCTGTTATTCAGAGAAGTTTTATATGGTCTTCAGACAGCTGAAACCTTGATCATGCAGGCAATCACACATTCTTCTGATTTCCTCATAAACATGTCGCAGACATATATAATTAATATTTCCATCCTAAACGGCATGGGCATACCATCATTACCATTTATTACATGGTTGTTATATGAATATACCTGTAGGCTAATTCACATAAACAATGGGAGAAGTTCGACAGCATCTAATTATGTGAAGGTTATCAGCATGCCAAGAAAATATATTTATGAACATGTGGTTGGGAACATTAAATGCTTCAGTGTATTGAGAGAACCCATGAGCGCAACACTAGATCTAATTCTCATTATCATAATTGTCATTATCATTTTAAAAGTAGCTAGGGAGTCTGGCCACTAGCACACTGTCAGCTAATACTGCTATGAGGCATATCGGCTGAAAATGAACTGATGGCCGATGAGCTCTTATTCGTAACAAACAGGAAATCAATCATATATTTCCAACAACACACCTTAGGATGCTTCCAGTGTTTTCCATAAAAAAATAAATATCATTCGAAAAGGACAAGTTGGGATGCTTGGTTGTTGCACGTTCCAAGAGATCAAAAATCAACCCACGCAGTGCTGAAAAGGCTGCCCGATTTCCAATACTAGTCTATAATTCAGCCCCTGAGAACTAAAGTGGTCTAACTCCATATCTGCTCCTAACCCCATTTGGAGAGGCAAATTTGTAAAAGTTTCCGATATTTCACATAAAGAAATATAATGTGTTACAGCAGGTCTTACATCAATGCTGTATGCTGACTGCTAATTATTTACAACTTCTGTACTTTGAGGTTGTTTCTAAAAGTGAATAAAAAGAAAATGAGACGACCACTCCTGTTCTAAGGGGCTCAATTAAATATTATGTTCCGGATGTGTCATGATGACAGCCAGTTTGCATGCTTTCGGCCAGCCCCCTACCCCCTGCCACCACCCAGTCATTGGGCCCACTTTGATTATCAGCATGATGGCATGCCAAGGCTCTGCAAGATATCGCCTCATCTATCACATGCAAACTATAGCCTTCACACTTCAAGTCATGCCTAATTGGCATTTCAAAGGTGGAGTGACACACCGTATAAGCCAAGGAAACAAAAACCTCTGATGTTGGTAAATGGTCTCTTCACTCGTTCTGTACTGAAGATCTTGGCATAGAATGAATGATATTTATTCTCCTGCACTGGCAACTGGCACCTAATTTCTAGTGTACTCATTACGATACAGCTGCAAACAGAAATTATCATTTGATGTTATCCCTGAAGGGGAAAGATTATTCCAAGAAATCTGAAAATAAATTAAAAAAAAAACAAATTTACTTCTCAATCTCAGACATTTTATGTGGTGGTTACTAAATGAAAGTAATAATAAGACGACAAAATTATTCTACATTTCTTCTCCTCGTGACAACTTTCATCTGAAACACAGCCATAACACCATCTTTCTGTCAGACTTCCGTAA
The DNA here is from genome assembly GCA_029721435.1 of Gymnothorax reevesii. Lineage (NCBI taxonomy): Eukaryota > Metazoa > Chordata > Actinopteri > Anguilliformes > Muraenidae > Gymnothorax > Gymnothorax reevesii. The sequence continues at coordinate 95,058,496 of CM056579.1, read as the reverse complement.
GTTAAAGCTTTTGATGTTTTGTTTTTATTGAGACCGGTACAGGAAAAGACTGATTAAATTTTGTGGTGATTTTCAGAGCTTTATTCTGTGTTTATTAGCAACTACCCTGCCGAGTGACCGCCTGTCCTATTCCGAGAGCTTTGTCTTTAAATGCCCACCTCTCTTTGACATTTGCTGTAAGACATATGATATGTTGCCATAATTTTTGATACACTTCCCCTCGCAACCTTAAACGATTTAGCTACTTTTATAACGAAGGTACCACATAATCAGGCGCCACCTACTTGGCCCCTTTGGAACTTTGTAAATATCCTCATCTAGCCTAGCAAAATGCTGCTGTTAAGTCCTCTTTTAAGGAGAAAAATGCAGCTAATTAGCATTCTAATGTGCAGGAATGCCACTAATGCTTTTGTAATGGTGGTTTAGAAACCTCAAAGTTAAAACAATTTTTCAGGGGTGCTTCAATTTTGTCCAGTGTCCGTTTTCACCCAACAGATTTATGTGTTTGCGAGTGTATTCATCCATTGTCTCCATACCAAGAAAATAAGCAGGTCATGCAGTCACTCAGAAAGGTGAGAGGAAAGTTCTTGCTTAGATGTCCGCAGTATGTTTGACAGGAAGGATAGCACACGTTTAATTCTGCTGCTAGCAGTCAAAATGACGCTAATGTCAACATCACTGACACAAACTAAGCTGAAATTATGGACACTTAAACACAGAAAAGAGAATGGCAGATTTTCGGACAAAAACCCAGCCGCTGAACCAAGAGAGCAAATTCGTTTGAAATAAACACAACTTTATAGCAGGCCTGTCAAGAGAACAGGGAATTGGGGGGGGACAGATCGCATATGGACAGAAACCGTGTCTTCAGATGCCAATTACGATAATTGGCAAATGCGTCAATAAAGGAAAATGATTGAGAACTCGCCAGGACTAATTCTTGTTATAAAGGGACGTGTCTGTGCCCCCCCAATTCCCTGTTCTAGCGCTGGGCCTGCTTGCTAGCATGCGACACACCATACGGTAAGATAAAAAGCATGGCTAAGGCCACTGAACACAAGCCACTAGAGAACAGTAACTTTGCAACCTGACTGAATAGTAACCCTGGCTCAGTGTGCAGCGAGGGCTCAAGCATGCAAAATCGTTATAGAAATCAATAAAACATAAATATCTCATACTGGATGCAGCCAGATGAACACAATAAGATTAAATGTCTTAGCCAGGCCATGTTAGACACAAGGCTTCTATTTAATTTGAGATACCGTAACCCTTTTGAACTCAATATGTTCCCACATTTTTATATTAATGTATGATTAATGTGTATTCATGTTTTGTTTTTATTTTTTTTTTGATCTCGCAGCAAACATAACCTTTTCCTTTCATATATCAAAAAAATATCTACAATTATTAAAAGTATCCTCAGTACTGCACAATTTGTTATCATACTTAACAGATTAAATAGTCCAAAGGCATTAAGTATTTGTACCGTCAATAGCTGACAATTTTAACATCTAACAGAGACATCTAAAAGAAGCTTACAGTGGTTGTTATTGACGCCCTAGCAAAACTCAAGCCATTGGCTGATTGAGCAGACCCTTCACTCCAAAATCGATCCAGCGTCTTCATTTCTCCCCCTGGCTCCCTCATTGCAAAATCTTCTCCCAGGACACCATTGAAAAAGCAGCCTCTTGACAGTACTGACTCAGTTTAACACGGGGAAAAACATTACTAAGAGAAGAAACTCTTGGAGCGGGGTACTCACACTCTGTCCGTCCCGTAGCTCCGGTAGTCTATGGCAGCTGACACAGCCACGATGAGCGCGGGAATGCCGTAGCCAATCATGTAGAAGTGCTTTTTTCGAGAGTGCTCGCTCTCGAACACCTCCACCAGCATGATGTAGAGCTGGACGCCTTCCAGAAACATCCATGTGAAGGCAGCGAGAAAGAAGAAATGCAGAAGTGCCGCGAAGACAGCGCAGGCAATCTGGAGGCAAGGGTGAACAGCGTCATCATTTTACAACATCAAGCGGCTTAGCACAGCGGTCACAGTCAGCTAAGCAAACCCATAATTTGCTTCATATTCAAGGTTGTTAACCCTCAGAACCCAAGTACCCCCGATCAGTGATGTAGCTGCACGATGGGCTGTTTTATTTCAAGTTTCATGACCAGGGCTGCTCACTGCTGCTCAAGAAGGAACTAGGATTAAGTAGTTTTTCACTGCATCTGTAACTAAGTGCACCTCATTCAACAGCTGAAGCAGAGTGGCCTAACTCCAATCCTGAAGGTCTTTGATCCAGCAGGTTTTCATTCAACAGCTAGAGAGCTTGTTGAGCTGCAACAGCAATTCATTAATAGGTTGTGCAAAATTATGGTTGAAATAAAAACCTGCGGGAAAATAAAATCTCCACGAGCAAGGCTAGGCAGTCTGTTATGAGACTTTCTTTTTTATTTTCAAAACAAGGAAATGCATAAACTTTACATTTACCAGAGGATTAAAATATGCACTAGAATATGTACTAATAAAACTTTTTTTTATAGCTGCCATCAAGCAGAGACAGACCAGGACACAAACAAAAGTCTGGTCTGTTATACCTTGTACATTTCCTATTGCACTCCATTGCTTATTAGTAATGACTCATGTACAGCACTTGAAGTCATGTGACTCCTACTTCTCCACTATGGGATAAGAACACGGCTGCTTTGACTGTAATTAATGAAATCGCCGGCTCCCGGCATCCTGAGGACTGCTAAGCCCCATGGTACTCCTGGCGGAAAACCCCCGAACCGTGACTGCCCTTAAGCTCCCGCCACAGCTGAGGTGGCCATTTTACAATAAAAAAAAAAGCACATATTGATCTCTTAAGCCAGATCATCCTCTGTTCAGGGTAGACCACTGCACCCACTCTCCGCTAGGCCTGTGAACAAATACTTCGGGGAACATGATGGGCGGGGGAACGAGGGCGCGGGGGAGGGTGGGTAGCCCTGGAGCGAGGCCACCTGGCTTTGAAGCCGAGAACAGAGACGAGGCTGGGGGCCCAGCTGGGGCCGGAGGAGGCCGCTGTAAACTGGGCCGTATCTGCATAACTCCCGGGGAGAACGAGGGCCGCCCCCGAGCTCCTTCAAACTGTTTCTGTCAGCCTCTTTTTACTGCAAATCAGACCCCCGACCGCGTGCGGACCTTCAATTCTTCAAGTCCATCCGTTTTCCCCTCAATTTTATTCGCCAATGGCATCTTCATGGTCGTCATTACCATTATTATTAACCTCGCCAGGAGTCATTGTGTTCATTTGCGTGTTTGTCAGCAGGATTACTCAAAAACCTTTCAACCGAATACAACAAAATTTTATGGGAAGTTGGACTGTATGACTGGGAAGAGGTGATTAAATTTCCAGACCAATACGGACACAGATCTGTAGTTGATTGAAAAGTGCAAGTAGATCAAAACCTGCTGGCAGAGGTATGCACTCTCTGAGAGCCCTCTAGTTATCATTATTATCATTATTATTATTTTTGTATTTTACTTGTACTAACTCTTGCCAAATTTTTGGGAATTACTGTAGGTTTAACAAATTTTTAATCTCAGTATCAGAGTGAATACTTACATTTCTTATATAATTCCTTCCCAACCACGTCTGACAAATACATGTACATGAGCAAACACACACACACACACACACACACACACACACACACACGGACAAATTTCCACTGACGGACATACACACGTACCTACAGGCATGTGGACATACAAAGACACACATACCATAACACAAACACGCACTAAGTCAGAAGCTGAATGCATAATGCTTAACTGAGATGGGGATTCTGAAGTGAGCTCTTTAATGGGGAGGTTGAAAATGTTCTGGGCTTTTAAGAGAGGATAACATTAAAACACACTCCGTTAAATCTCTGCTCCCTTTTCATAATACACTTTCCACACAGAGCTACACTCACCCTGGGAAAACCAAAGAACATTATGCTACGTAGCGTGAGACATCCCTGAAGCCCAGACATTCGCCCTTCAAGCAGAGTCAGAGCCATGGAAAGTGTGCATAGTGTCTTCAAACATTGCTATTCTCACAGGTTAGCAATATAATTTCCATTCTCTTACACCAAAAATGAGCCCAAAGAAGAGTAAGTGCATAAAAATGAGAGCTATATGTGTTGTTTAATATTATTTATCTGAAGGAAAATAGCTTATACTGGAGGGCACATGCCCGATATAGTGCTACCTGATTCCCTGCACACAGTATTCATGCGTTTAAATTTTAAAGGAGCTTCTCATTCTAGCGTGAAAAAGCCTGGTGAAGGGGAGAGGAGGTTTGATGCATTATAATGCTTGGTTTCTGGAACTCTCCTGAAAAATTTATGACACCCAAAATCGATTTAAAGGGGGAGGCTTTATGTTGATTTCTGCACTAACCCGTACCGCCACCGTCTCCACTCAGTGGACGACTTCTATTTCTCTTCCTTCGTTTGCTCTTTTATCAGAGCAGAATGAGTCACTCAGAAAGGTGCTGATGTTCTGACGTTTCGACACAATACACATACAACAGTCCCAATCAGACACATAGGGTGCGTTAGTATTTGAACAATCGCTATGTCAAAAAATAGCTGTAATTACTAAAAAGTTTGGCAAATATGATAATACACATTAAAGAAAACAATTTGCACTTAAAACACATATTCATGATATCGGTCCAACTTGCAGTAGCATAGAGGGAGAAAAAAAAACACCCGGATCACAATCCAAAAGCTTTTATATTGTTTTATCACTGATGTTACACTGGACAGTCCGACAGTTGCACTTACTGGCTGGTCTGCGCGGTTGATGCCCACAAGGAAGAGGGACTCGGCGATGAAAAGGCTGATGCACAGGTTCTTGTGGATGGTGTTACGGTCGCTCTGAAGGCCTCGGAAAAAGCAGAAGGTGAAGATGCAGACTAGCAGACAGACCAGCGACAGCAGGATGCCCACGCAGGTGATTACATCCAGCAGCATGCTGTGGATTGGGTCCACGTTCTGAAAACAGACACATGAAAAAAATGTCACTGATCACACAATCGGCATCTGAAAGTCCCTCACCTCACTCAGTAGCTAGAGCAGAGCTGCCCAACGCTGTTCCTGGAGATGCACCATCCTGGGGTGCGTTTCTCAAAAGCACAGATTCTAACTTACATAGTTGGGACTACTGACTGTGAATGGACAAACTATGTAAAGTGCTAAATTTGTTACCAATTACGCTCTTGGGAATCGCACCTCTGTATGTTTCCATACCAACACTGACGAAACACACCTCAACGGCTTGAGCAGGGCCACCCAATCCTGTTCTTGGAGGTGTACCATCCTGTATGTTTTCACTCCAAACCTAACAAAGCACACCTCACTGAACAGCAAGAGCAGGGCTGTCCAACCCTATTCCAGGAGATATACTGTCTTCTAGGTTTTCATTCCAGCTCTAACAAAGCAAACCTCATTCAGCAGCAAGAGCTGAGCCTGTAGATTCCAATTTTCGACTTCAGGTGCACTCACGAGGGGAAGTATACAAGCGAGATTCAATAACACCTCCCAATAGTTACAGCAAGGACAGTAAATACGGAGCACTGGGAGGAGCTGAGAAGTCGCGCATTGCCGTTAATTAAAGTGGATTTATTGTTCGCCGTAATGAACGGGACACGAAGCCCCATTAAAAGCGATGAGCGAAAAATCCTTAATTAAAACCCTTACTATTCTCACAACACGCAAGCGAATGAAATCGGAGGGGGCTGCTGTGTTTTTAAGTGCGGTAATAAACACGGTTAAGAAAGCCCGCTGCGTCACGTACGCACATTGTACACACATTACCTCCTGATACAGCTTTAAAAAAATTTGTTATCGTTTATAATAACAAAAGCTTATGCCATGTGTGATCAGATGCAGGATAGCAAGTTGACCAGACCAGGATTTATTCCTGTTTCTCGTCCAAATGTATGCTGGGATATGTTTGATACAGCAACCCACACTACTGTCCTGATCAGGAAAAAGTAGGATGATTGGATGGAAAAAAGAAGCATACGAAACAAAGGTAGAAGAAGATTTTCTTCTTCTTGTTTTTTTTCCCAAATCAGAAAGTGCAGAACAGCCTTACCAATAATTTATTTCTTTGTAATAATCAGACCACCAGTAGGCAGGATCTCGTTGAAAACTAAACATAGTTATACCAGACACATTCTGTGGGCTTGAGAATTGGATGTCAATGAATATACTGACGTATGGCACATCACATCCATGAAAATGACACCAAAGAAAAACTACACATATGCTGACAAAAAAAAAAAAAAATGAAAGATTTAAAGCCATTTTGAAGACAAAATTCCAAACGTTATCAACATCATCTAATCATCGTGCTAATTTGCTTGAGTTGTCCTCATATTCAGATAAATTTTCCAGTGGAAATCCTCCACAATTTCATCTTTGTTGGGGCTGCAGAATGATATCGGACGGGTCCACGTCCCAGATGGGCTAAAATGCAAAGCTCTTGTGTGCATGTCATCAGCAGAGCTGAGGAATCTTTTCATTCAATAACTTCAGAAACATAGGCCTGTGTCTCTTTGGCGAGGCTGGTGAATAAGCACTTTGTACGTTTTCTTAATGCCTTTATTTTCTCACACAATGCAAGCGCAACTAATCACATCAAGCAAGTTCATTGGACATGTATTGTAGATTGAATTTCCAAGCCTTGTTGTTTCAGATTTGATTACTTGAACACAACACTCTCTTCAGAAAGAATGGACTCATACCATAAGTGTCGTTTTGGCATCAGCGCGATCTGAAATTTCCCAGACAGCCCACAGTGATCTCACTTTAAACCTGGCAGGCATATATTATTTCAACAGGCCCACTGTGAGGGGCTCCAAGTCTAACTTTGAATCTTCTGTCAGCAGGATATGCTACTATCATAGCATGGAGCACTGCAGAATGTTATATTTTATGCATTCTGTGATGAAAAAAATGTTGCAGTGATGTCAACACTTTTTTACCAAGAGCTCAGCGTGCTAAAACCGCTTTAGCGCGTTAGCAGTAGATGCTATCGCAATGAAATTTTACAAAGCCCTCAGAACACAAAAATCATCTTAGCACGTTAGCAGTGGATGTCATCGCAAATAAACGGCGCCCGCCTGGCACCGAAGGACAAAGCTCTTCGTCGCCGATCAGGAAAAACGTTTCAGCGCCCACCGATGCGTCATCACACCCCCCCACCCCTCGCAGTCGGCCGTCTCCCGTTTCAAAGCCCAGTCGTGACGACGATCACTGCGGCGTGTTCGCTGGCGCGTTACTGTACCTGCGCGCGTGCATCGCGGCTCAATCCATCACCGTCTTTCCCTCCAGCCAGGTTTTAGCGCTCCCATTCAAGTGATGGATTTACTGCGGGACGACTCCTCTGTTCTTGGGCGGAGAGAGATTGCCAAGGCACGGCCAAGCATGACCCCTTTAAAGCCGGGGAGTTTTGGGCCCTGAGGTGTTCTACAGAGGACTAAAAAGCACTCTGTCCCGACTCGAGTTTTCCTTTTTTTTGACATGTCTCTGCGGAGGGAGCTTTGTAGAGCTGCAGACTTAATTTAGTTCCACATATAGTCTGTGTGTCACAGGGATATGGGGTCAGAGCTCGACAAGAGGGACACGGGGGACAACGTATACTGTAAAAAACTGCAGGACTTCCACACTGTTCCTTACAATGTCAGACACACATGAAAGCGCATATAAATACGCATGAGCACCGTCAACCACACAATGCACAGCTACGCACATACATGAGTGGATTCATATATTCAGATAACATAAGCGGTATGAGAGGCCGTTCGAGAGAGAATTCATACTTGCTTTCACATGTAATATCATTCTGTCATCATCATTTTCTCATGCACACGCTACAGTATTATACTCTCACACACACCACCATTGTCACGCACACACCATCAATCTCTCCCACACACACACACCATCATTCTCTCATGCACACTATCATTGTCTCACACGCACACAAGATTATACTCTCACGCATAAACCATCATTCTCTCTCACACATAGACACACCATCATTCTCTCTCACACACCATTATACTCTCACACAAACTTAAACTTGTTAAAGTGACAAAATGACAGTGAATGTAAAACAGAATGATAGAGCATGTGAATGAGAATAGGTGATTGTGAGAGAGTTTGTTTGAAACGGAAGTTAGTTTGATTGAAATGGATGTAGCATTAAATTCTCAGTTCCTGATTTGTTATAATTAAAATCTTTGAAAATTTAGTAAGAAGCGAGATTTCACGGACAAACCCCTCCCTCCCGTTCGACACGGAAGCATGGTGAAAAAACTGCATGCTCGTCGCGGGAGCAGCACGTCATTCCAAATCCATTTGAAACGTGAAGTGTGGCTCGTTATTCATCCCAATTCCATCTGGAAAGTGGAGTATAGCACCAAAGTGAAGTATATCATACAATAAAATTGTAGTATAGCTCGTTATTTTTTCCAATTCCATTGGAAAAGCAGAGTATAGCACCAGAAGTGAAGTAGACCTATATGTGATTCCACCAAAAGCGAAGTGTTGCTCGTCTATCATCCTAATTCAGAGGTTGGCAACGAGGGCCATATCTGTTTCACATTCATTGTCATTTTGTCACTTAAGTAAGTTTCAGTTTGTGGAGTGTACGTGAGAGTGTGCGCATGAGGGAATGATAGTGTGTGTGTGAGAGAATGATGGTGTGTGCGTGAGAGAATGATAGAGTGTGTGTGACAATGGTGTGTGTGTGTGTGTGAGAATGATGGTGTGTGTGAGAGTGTAATAGCGTGTACGTGAGAGAATGATGGTGTGGGTATGAGAGAATGATGGTGTTTGTGTGACAGTATGATGTTACATATGAAAGCAAGTACGAATTCTCTCTCAAACGGCCTCTCATATAAGCGCACACAGACTCTTGCGTGCGCACTCACACGAGCATGCGCACGCGTGCATGCACACACAGACACACACACGAACAGTGTAGTACATCTTATATTGAGGCCTTCAAAAATTGAACTTAATTGGGACCACTTGACATTATGCACAATCTATGGCTGCAATCTCTTGGCATAAACTTCAGAAAGAACAGCTCCCAGGTTAGACACAATGTATTCAAATATATCCTTCCTGACCCTGGTTTCTCCAATAAACCTGGCATGATGGAAAATACAACACACAAAATAAGCATTCTGGGACTTTGCAGTGGCAACCATCAGCCCCCGCATTGGATTCTGCATACATTAGAGGCCAAACATGGAACGAAATGCAAGCACTATGCTGATACAATGCAAAAAGCCTATCAGCTCATGGATTTTCGATGATGTCAGCAGAGTGTAGCCAAATGAAAATGCATAGATCTGCCACAGATCTCAACAAAGGAATAATTTCAGAAAGCAGAAGAGGGCGGATGGCTCTTTTGGCGACAGCTGACGCCGTTGTGCGGTGTACTGTGGGTTCTTCACTGCTTTGTCAGAGGATTTATGGGTAGCCCGAAGTGAGAGCCACAGTGAAGACACCGCATGCATCACAAACCCTGTTAAATTCATCACGTTACAAGTTTCGGGCCCGTCCTCAGACCTAAGCCAGAGGAAACAGCTCTGGCGACATCCATCATAAAATACTGAGCAAACGGTAAGGATCAGGCGATATGGCCTAAAATTTATATCATCATATATTTAAAACTTTGGATGAAAAGGATAAATCCATCCATCCATTATCTAAACCACTGCTTCCTCACAAGGTTGCAGAGGAGCTGAAGCCCATATCAGCTAACGATGGGTGAAAGCCAGGGACCCATCCTGGGGTGCGTCTCCCGAAATCACAGATGCCAACTAAACAAGTTGGGCCCATTGACAGTGAATGGACAAACTATGTAAGTTGCTAACTTAGTTAGCAACTACGGTTTTGGCAAATGCGCCCCTGGACAGCTCGCCAAACCATCGCACTTACGAGCAATTTAAGAGGACCCAGTTAGCCTCAGAGGTGTCTTTAGACTGTGGGAGGAAACCAGAGTACCTGGAGGAAACCCATGCAAATACAGGGAGAACATGCAAACTCCACACAGAAAGGCCCCAGATCAGCCCGCTAGCCCACAACTTTCTTGCTGTGGATTAATAGTGCTACCCACTGTGCTACCAAGCTACCCATCATGTATTGCAGTATATTCATTTCTCCTAATTGCAGCAGAACAGGCTTTAAAGTGTGCAGTATATGAAACATTTTTTGCCTGTTTATGGTTGTTTGAAATGTGCAATAAACAAAAACGTTTTTTGAAATGACCAATAAAAATGTTGTTGTTACTTTCCGCCACCGATTTTTCCCTCCCATCCCAGAGACTGGGTCCAAGAATGCCTACTCGTGAGATGGCAGTTTCAGCACGGTTCAGCTTTGAGTCATTTCACTTACATTTGCATGTCGAAATCAACAAGGAGCCACTGAACAGATTCAATCCATTTTGCCCTCAAAGTGGGCTTTAAGGGAAACAAATGCATCGATATAATAATGCATCAATTTTATATAGCGCTTTTTTGGACACTCAAAGACGCTTTACAATGGAGGCATTATTCATTCACTCACACATTCACGCTCTGATGGTAGTAAACTACGTTTTTGTAGCCACAGCTGCCCTGGGGCAGACTGACGGAAGCGTGGCTGCCAGTATGCGCCTACGGCCCCTCCGACCACCACCAAACATTCACACACAGCCATACGGGAGGGAGGGTTCCTATATTGCATGTTTTGTGGGTGGGGGAAACCGGAGTACCCGGAGGAAACCCACGCGAACACGGGGAGAACATGCAAACTCCACACAGAAAGGCCCCAGGCCGGATTCGAACCCACGACCTTCTTGCTGTGAGGCAGTAGTGCTAACCACTATGCCACCGGGCCGCCCAGATATGCCTGATGTTTAAAACATCTTCGTACAACTCTGGTTTTTTGGTGCGTCAGCCTCCTTTCTTCACTGCCCTCCTCTCGCTTTCTGCCAAATCAACTGACATCACAACAGAAAATTACGTGACACACATCCTTGCGACAAATTTCAAGTCAAGATGGCGGTATTTACTGTATGAATGCAAAAAACTGGTAAAATAAAATTTTGCTTTTTCGTCGAAATGAACACATATCAAAGAGCCATATACAGGAAATAAATAAATAAACAAAATGTGTTCGTAAACACTTTAAAAGGAAAAAATGCAAAAATCAGAGTGTCTATTGTTCAATGGAGCCCTGTTTATTGATTTGTCAAGTGCCCAATCAGGCCAGGCTCAAGGAACCGGCATAACTTGACAAATCAGTCAAAGGGTCTGAACCAATCTTGTTGGTGCAGGCAATGAGTATCCCTTATTGCCCTGCATATCCTAACAGTTGTTATACGAGCTGAAAATTATACACTCATATTGAAGAAAACACGGCAACAAAGATGGGTGAAGTCAGCCTTAGTGGCGTCTGAGATGACATCCCTGAATGGCTGCTTTAAAAATATAACTTAAAAGCTGCGCTGAACACTAACATTTAGGTGAGCTTAGTGCCCTGTCATTCTGAAAGGCTGCATTGATTTATATTTTCCAGTCCGAAGGTAATGGTGCTACTTACTGGCTGCCCGATACCACCCCAGCTATTTTCATGACACCTCTCCCATCTCAGTAATGACCAAAGTGTGTGTGTGAGAGAGAGTTTGGAGGAGTGAGCCATCAGCTAGAGGTCTGTCAGCCAAGTTTCATGTTGCTAGTCTTGTCAGAAAACTGCCTGAACTGCTGAGCTGCTCAGCAGCCCTCCAGCTCCTGTCCACAAAGGAGAGTCCATGAGTGCCTCACTTCACCACTAGTATGCCTGAAAAACTGTCTCAGTCTCGACTGGTCCCTTTCCAAATGACAATAAAAATTACATCAGACTTTTAGCAAAAGGCTAACTGTAATTTGGTTATCTGACGCTCTATCCAGAGCTCATTGGTAAATGATTAAAGTGCCCATTCCACACATATCGCAACATTTTGTGTTAATCCCCAATGCCCTGCCATTGTATTCATACCATTATTTGTGTGAAAAGTGCCTCGGATCGCTTATTTGATTTAGCATCACTGAAAGGCAGTCTGAGAAGACGGGTGAGTTCCCTCATGAATATCTGGCATTTAAGTAAGTTTTGAGCTGTTTGGATAGTTCAGCTACATTCTAGAATATTCAATATGTAAACAGCCTCGACGCCCTACTGGCCCAGAGCCTAGCTAGCTACAACCATAGACGGTGAAAGACAACAGATTTTACAGGTAGCATAGTAAGACTTCAGCGAAGCAATGGCTACACAAAGTTCACAAATATTGCCTTATATACATGACCCCAAATCTGAAGAGGAGGGCGATGCAATGCAGGAAATGCCACCGACACGTCTAACAATGGACGTTTCAGAGTGGTAATTTTACTAGTCTAACAAATCAGATGAAATGTCTTGCAGCCCTCTCAATTACAGAGCAGCCAACTCTCACGGATTCAGCGCGAGTGTCACGCCTCTTAGTGGCAATCACTTTTCTGTGCTGTAGTCAGCAATTATTCAATTAATGCACATTTAAGAGATTCTCTTGCAGAATTGAAATCGTTGTGCATGAAAGTTTATCAGTTTCACGTGCATTACGGTTTATTTCCCCACTAGTGACATGGAAATCGATTATGACTCTGGAATTCTCATGCTTGTCTTTACTCAGGAATTGGTAGCAACGAAATTGCTTTAAGACATTTCAAATTGCCTTATTCCATTTGAACAATCAAAACGATCATGAAAAACATGCATTGCTGTCTATCTCCGAGTAAAAAAGCGTAAGAGCTCCAGTCTCAGAATCGCTTTCCGTGTTACTAGTGGCGAAATCCACCGTTATGCAAGTGAAACTTGCGCTGGGGGGGGGACAGGGGACAGAAGTTGTGGAAATTCGCTTTCACAGCGCGTTTCACGTGTATTCGCGTCTTTGCATTGACTTTGAATGTAATCTGTCGTGCAAAACATTTGTTCCGCATCCGGTGTGAAAGCAGCTTAATATGAACATTGTATTGCAGTGATTGTTCCACTGGCATAAGCACATGACGACAAATCATCGAACCAGATCGGTAGTTCTAGCAATGTATAGCATACATTGCCCATTTAATTTGCAGCTTTACAACAAAGTCGCAAGACATCAACAAGTTTACAACGCACACATTAGAGATTAAATCCGGACAGCTGCCTATCGAATCTTTATGTGGGCAGTTACACTCCAGAGTGGACGAGAAACGGCGTGAACATTGATATTCAATTTGTGGCGTTATGAAACACGGCAACACGTTTCTTATTGGCGTAAATTCTCTGCCTATTTCCTTTAATTTGCAAAAACCAATACTTCAAGTGGTGTTGGAGTTCAAGAACCACAACATGCCACAAACTGATTATGGACCTACCACATTCAAATACTAACAGATAAGGCCATTTTCTAGCAGAATGGGCACTTTAATCTTCCAACGACTAGGTACCTCAAAACGCTTATGGGGTGTGACGTTTTGAATCTTAAACCTATTTTATTTGATTTCAAGGCATACATAGGTCAAAACTTTTTTTGTAAAGGAGTGTAAATCACAACAGTATGTTCAGAAAGTTCATGACTGCACATTTTAATGGTGACCAAACAATCAAGCTGGGTAACTGAGAGCTGGAATTCAAGAACAGTGAAAATAAACCACTCCCGATACTCCCAACACAGAATCACACTGATGTGTAAGCAGCTTTGTTAGCATTATTTTAGATCCGGTTCTATCGGTCCAGGATTAATGAGAAAAATGAATTGGGTTTTCAAAATTTTGCAAAAATAAGGCCCATGAGTAAATTACCATGAGGAAAGCATAATTGTTTTGTTAACTGATAATGTGATAATGTGGTTGAATGCACCAAAACTTAAAAAAATGAAAGGCTCCAGGACCATAAAAGGTAAATGGTGCTATTGACATGCTAATGTTGATATATAACAGAACTACATCACCCATTGGTCTCAGATCATCAGCACATTTAAATGTCGCCCATTCTTGTAGTTCAGATATTGTTCATGAAGTGCATTTTAATGGACACAAAGTGTTTCATATTTTTGTGGTAGCATGGCAAAGCGTCTTATCTCACTAAGGTAAACGTATACCATCTCAGGCGACAAATTTACTCATTGACTTCAGTTTCGCCAATTTTTGAAAAAGTCCCACACGTTTGTCTTATAGACACTGAACCAGAAGTGGAAAAATGCTAACAAAGCAGCGTACAAAAAGACGACAGGGCACTGAGACAGGGCCCTTTATTAACCCATAAATGGCCATGGCACATTTTAACCTCTGGAATTCAAGAGAATGCATTACTGTGACTAAGCTGCTTTAGGTTAATCAAGGGAAGTGACCGGAATCCTGGGAAAGAGCTTTTGAGAGTAGTCTCTCTTTACAGCAGTGGTGGGAGCTGCCATTTGCATGAATTTCTTGAATCTGTAACCGTACTATGCAAGGCTCTAAAAGATGAGTGCACAATTTTTTTCCTGAAACACATTTTTATACAACACTAATAAAAAAAATTGCATTATCTAAACATGTTTTTCTCAGAATACTTACAAGTGAAAGCTTTCAGAGTGCAACCATTATGATCGAAATCAGGTGAACTGATAGTTCAAAAAACTCCAATATTTATCCACAAATGTCAGTAAAACTAGTTTTAGAGAGAATAAAGAAAGCATGTTTCCGTACGGTCTGGTCCCCATGGTTTTCACAGCCAACACCGCAACAGGAACTGACCATTTTGACACACAGATCATATACATCCAAACTGGTTAAAGCACTACATGCTTTGTTTTTCCAAGACTGGATGCTGAAGCCAACTTACCAAAAGAGAGGGCTTTTCGCGGTCTAGTTTTTTCTCTTCGTCAATAATTAAGCAAGATTTCAAAGACTTACCTGAGTGAAAAGAGACGGTAACCCTGTGTGGAACCCTAGCAGTTAATGATACACGCTAGCGAGTGCCCATCTTTAGGCATGAATGAATATCGACTGGTTGACAGAGAACCGGAAACAAAACAATGCCGAAATCTTGCCTGTAAACAAATCAGTGCTCTCCATCAATTTTCATTTCACCTTTCTTGATTAACTATCAGCGGAATAATTCACATGGGCAACCCTGTCTAAAACTAATCCTCCGTACACAGATGGTGGACTCAGCGTGCTGTGTTTAGAGGCTGCGGATCTCTGGCACAATCTTAAATATTAAATATAACTTTTTTCCAACAGAAAAGCAGCTTGTGATCTTCTGGTTAAAATGGCTCAATCAGAGATTTATCACTGAGCCATCAGGGACGAGGGTTGTTTTGTATTTAGCACAATGCAACCACACAGTGCTACACGGATTACACTAGGAGCTAATTAAGTGACATTTATTGGTATGGAAGAACATACAGCAAGCCACGTCCTGTCTAGGAAGCATAAGTTACAGTGATGTACAGTCATGCTGATGATAAAGTTGTCATGCATTATTACTGACTGCTGAGCACTCCGTGCTTCTGGCATTTTAGTACCCACTAAAAACATGCATTTATAGGCTTCAAACTTTTCTGAGCTACATTCAGGAAAAAAGGAATACACAACCAGGCAATCACACATTTATAACTCAATCCACGGTTTAAGGTTCTGTATTCATTTTAGTCCAGCTCAGTATCCAGTATGTTTATGGATTACACAGCTCATTAAATACACTTTTCTGTGTTTTCTCACATTTTTATCACGTTCACAATGATTGCAATTTTTATTTTATTCGCGGGCAAGCTCTCATATCATATGGAATTAATTCATAAAACTACAAAAGTATTTTGAGTATTAATATTAGATCTGACACAAGCATTTCAAAAAATGGCCACCATCAGGCAATCAAAATTCATTACTCACTAGATTGCTCTATCAAGATCTAGTAATACTAAATTACAATTATTGGAGTAGAGTAAATATAATATGGGGCAACTACGGGGAATCACAATTCTGATTAAACCAATGACCGTGTTTTAAATAAAATAACATATCATGAGGCAAATAATACAAAATGACCTTTGAAGGCAATCCCATCCTCTGCTGAATATTTATATGTTCATACATGTAACATATACTCAACTCAGCGGCAGTTTGTCATCTTGCCATGTATACTTTCGACAGATCCAATTATTGTTTCATTTACACAAAGGCAGTGCAAACTGTTATCCATGAACAATGATAAAGTAAATGATAGCTAAGCCAGATTTAGTTCTAAAGAGAAAAAAAGTAATACAATTCACCCCCATTAAATTCCACATGTTTGACTTTTCGGTAATGAATAAAGCATTTTTTTTGTAGTTGCAGAGATTAAAGGTAAAAGTTCACTTACAGAACTAATTAGATTAAAGTGTAAGAATTAAGCGGGAGTGTAATTAATTCCTAAGTGAGACAATGCCTTTGGCTAAAGAGCCCAATCCTTCTGAGCATTACTCATGAAACCACATTTTCTGAAAATTCACTCAGTTCCATAAATCTCCCTACAATATTGTCTGGGGTACGCAGTGCATGTACCCCCATGCATGGTGTTCCGGGCCAAACATGATTAATCTCGTTACGCTTTCTCCGTAATTCGACAGATTATCATAACAGAATGTTGCATGACCCGCTGGGATGGAAGCAATCCCTTTTTCATGCAGATTCATAAATCACTAAATAGCCACACGTGACGTTTTCCACATTTCTGTGGTTTCATGGTGCAGACAGAGAGTCACCAGAGAGGAAAGACTATAACAAAAAGCCAGGAATTTACTTCTTCACTGCTTCAACACTGCAAATCAAAGAATTTAAACCGTCGTTCAACTTCTTTTCCAAATCCCAACCTATCCATCCATTATCAAGCCAGCTTACTGTTGAGCGAGGTGATGGGGGATGCTGGCATCTATCCCAACCAGTACTGGGAGAGGCTTGCGTCCACCACTGATAGGCCGTCAATCCTCTTTACTCAAATTACTGAAATCAAACAGACTAATGTACAGGATCCCATTGTAATTGCATCTAGCCATTTGAGTGATTCATTTTACAAACCACCTGACATGAGTGCGATATCAGAAAGCTATGAGTCATTTTCCTATCCACATCATGATGACATCGAAAGGACAAAATGTCATTGGATGATTCTGTACTCCTGTAGCTTGTGAAATGGCACACTTTGCTAAGAACTGCACTTCATCATTTTATCTTTAACATTTCTTAGTCATTATAACCTGCGTACTAGTCTTGACTATTTCAATAATAAGCTACTTGATTGTTAGTTAGGTGATCATAAACAGACGCAAGCTGGGATTGATGACAAGCTAAAAGGTGAGGTGTCAGCAGGCTTTTTATACACCCTATTTCCACACTTACACATATGTATCATTGTGCAATGAATGAATGGGAGAGCACTTACTGAAGTAATGAACAACTAGACGATCAGTCGCCCACAAGCTGAAGTGTATCCCGGGACGTCTTACAGCAATCACTTCCAAAAATGACAGATTTCGTGATCTTACCCCATACAAGGTCAATGCCAAATATGAAATGAATCCATGAAGTATTATAACCTGTAGAGCGTTCATAAGATACTTCAGCTGCAGCAGCAGTAGTCGACGCAGTGGTGGATGTGGCGTAATGATCGCCGATCCGTAGTATCCCTTACTCATTGTCAGGGGATACAATGATGCTAACTAAAAGTGCATTGTCATTCTATCGATTGCTCTCAGGAACTGAGTAAACTTGAACATGTTTCAGCCAATAATGTCTTAAAAGATGAGGTCACTGCAAGGCTTTCATACCTCCGACATCATGCCCTGAAGTGCTGCAAAAGCATTTTCACTGCTCCAAAAATGAATAGGACCACTAGCTGCTCTAAAGATATGCTTTCCCTAGACCAGCAAGGTCAAAAAAGCTTCCATTCATTGGGTGTTTACCTATAAACCCCTCTTTTTTGAAATGCCCCTGCATTTTGCAAAACCCACCTCCTATTTAGGACCAGCGGTGTGTGACTAACGTCTACTCGCAGAGTGCTCCTTGGCTTTCCTGAATACTCAATGCCGGCGGCTTATAAAACGGCGTGACTCATCGGGGACTTTCAAAAATTCTCCCCCTCAGTCATCTTTTCAAGGGCCGAAACCTCGCTGATTCACCATGTTCGCCTCAGACTCCATTCTGATTGAGCACAGCCAAATGGAGGAATATCACTGCCTCTGGATCCAAATGCAGCAGACTGGCACGAGGCTACAGCGAAGGCAACCAACTGTCGGGCACCACAGTCAGGCCATAGATCACTGGGATCGACTAGAAGCCAATGACCCTTGTGACTGCACTCTCATCAACAGTCATAGACATGCTAGACCGTAAGTTCAGTCCTGGTTCAATCCGGCTCTGGCTCTCTGTGGTCCTGGTTTGCCATGATCCTGGTTTCCTGTATCCCTGGGTAACCATTTTGCTTATTGTTCAAGGTCCTGATTCCCAGCACCCCTTATCCCCCATGGGTCCGGTTTGTTTATATCCTTGTTTCCATGGTCTCAATACCCTTCGCCGGTCCTAGTTCCTCATATTTCTGGTTCCCCATGTTCCTAGTTCTACATGGCCCTATTTTCTAATGTTCCAGGTTCCTCATATTCTTGGTTCCCTGTGACCCTATTCTCCCATTTTCCCGGTTCCCCATAGTCCTGATTTGACCCTGGTTCCCCAAAGTTTTTTTCCCCTTGTCACAGGGGGCGCTCAAAATCCTCAGTGACACAATAATCAAACTGTCTGTCACACTGGGTAAGGACCCAAATGCTGCGCTCTCGGGAGATTTACCCACGATAAAGTCTCCCAGCGCACTGGGTGAAGCAAAGCCAAGGCTGTTTCATGTTATTCCCGTTTTTTTTTCCTGTGGGGCTGACAAATCCTATTTTTCATGAATCCAAAATGCAGCAAAAGTGCCCAGTCGAGCCACACCGGGTTAGAAGCTTCCGAGAATAAATAGTCCCAATACAGCCTGAGATCCAGATTTGTGAATAAAGCAATTTTATAGGAGGGGAGCTTTTGGGTAGCATTTTGTTGCGCAGGCCCTCTATTCTGTGCTGAGACACAGGGGATGCCGCATGGCAATTATAAGACACTGGAAGCATTCTACATCTAATACAATGAGAAAGCTATATTTTTGACCTAGCATAATTCAAAGAGAATTATATGAAATTCAGAGGTCGGGGCCTCTTCACTGCATTTTAATCAAGGTGCTTTGTAAATTTTGTCCGTCCATCGGTCATTCAACCGACGCATAAACATCGAAGGATTGTGCTTGTATTGTAAAAAAAAAGAACAATTTCATTTCAATTCTTCATGGGACATGCAGAGGGAACATCAATGGTTTTCCATTATGAGAGTTTCTTGATTTTATCTCATTTTTTAAATTGTGCATAAGACGGTCTGGTAGATGCTTAAGGCCTGTCAATCACTTCATATCAGCAGGGAGCCCAAGGCTCATTTTTCTGACAGCCATCAACAGCGGAGGTCCTTCCAGCGACTGTCACAGAGAGTGACAGCATCGGGGCCACAAGAGGAGCTTGGTGACCTTTAAAAACTGTGAATAAACTCGCATATAAAACACTCACCAATCACCTGCATTTCAAACACTTACGAATCTGCCGTACAGCTCTGGGGTTCGAACGAGGCCACTCCTCAACTGGGTCACGTTGCATTGAAATCTGCCTGATAACGCAATCGATATTCCAACCAGCATGCAATACGCAAATCACAGAGACCCCTCGCGTCACTTTAATTTCCGCATAAAATAGTGCTAACAAGTGCGCCGCAGCGTGTGAGCAACCACACCACGAGAAAAACAGACACTTTTTTTGCAGGGCCAAATCAAAATCCACTCGACTCGCCCTAACAATATTAACCCTAGTCCTGCCGGTCGCTGATGTATAGAGGATCCACACTCGGTACCTTGTGTGCCTGTCGTCAGTATATCATTCCCCGATAGCTATTTCCCTGTATGCAGGTCTTCGATAAGCATTAGCCTTGAGGCAGGACTAGGGTTAACCCTAATACTCCATTCCTGTTCTAAGCTGTGTCATCGGGTCAAAAAAAAACAAAAAAAAAAAAAAACATAAAGCTTGCTTAATATTTTTCCTTCAGCTCCATGGTTTATTTAAGTGTTCCAAACCTGATGATAACTGCTTATTAACATGGTTTCAGAAGTTATTACATACTGATCCTCTGGACTGTCCACCTCTGACAGAGCCGGAGGGTAACCTCATAAAACCTACAGACCCATATATGGACCCGTCAAATGCAGCTGCTGTATTCAAGCCAGAGGAACATCGGGCCTATTTTAAATTCTACTGGAGAACCCAAGGTTTCCAAAATCCCAAATATGTCCTGCTGAGTTACAGGAAAACGCACATGAAATGATGTGCAAGATCTAGATATTTTCCATTTGATGTGATGCTGTTTGGCCATGAAAAAACATGACGTCCTGGGTTTGAATATTTCCCTCAATGAAGGTCTGATGTAGCTTCAGTGAAGGGCTGCAAAACTCACCGAATATGCCTGTGATAATGTTCTACTGCCTCTGACATTGAACCTATACTCAAGGGAAAACTTTCGTGAAAATTAAGAGTTAAAGGGGATGATGCAATCTGCATTTCAACACGGAATCGGATTTAACTCCTGTAGAAGAGAAATGGAGCTCACCTTGACCTCCACGTGGGCCATCAGAACAGCGAAGTTAGTCAGGTGTGTGCAGGAGCAGGTGGTGTGTGTGCGGTTGGTGTGCAGCAATCGGCAGTCCTGCGTCGACCAGTATCCCGTCATCGTCCGCTTGGAGTAACTCCAGAAAGAGCAGTTGGGGTTAAAGTACTCTTCGGATTGCTGAGAGGAAACAAGAAAACAAAAGCCACCCAGTTCGTGAAAATTCGGACTCTGCTGCAAATTTATTGGGCAAGATTGGAGGCAGGTACATCTGTAACAAGCAAACCATGCACAAATCGCGGCCGTTTAAAATTCTGTCACGGTCCAAACGCTTATGGACCTACATTCCAGCATCTTAAAACAATGAATATGAAGTTGAAGTCAAGGCCGTCAGCTTTTATTTACTGGCACAGATTTACAGATTTAAATCCATACTAAATAAATCACGTATGTATTGCATCTCTTCTTATAAGAGCATAACAGTCTATCTACATAATGTACTGTATTGTATTTTAAATATATACCACGCACGCTGTGTGCCATGCATTCAAGACTCCCTTATTATACAGAGCAACTAAGACCTGATCGCATTCGATCGACCCACACAGCTTTATGGATATTTACTGAAGCAGATTACTGCGGAATTAGTGTATGACTCAAAGACACAATAAGAGAGACAGAAACCTGATCCAGATCTCTGGGCGCAAAGCCCAGTTCCTGAACCATTATCCCTCGGTGCTGATCCAAACACTCAGCTAATGCAGGTAAACAAAAAAACTGAAACGCACAGAATTAATACAGCACTTCAAAACAATAATGTATTCTCAAAATACCCTCTATTAGACAGAAAAAAAGCCTGGGGCTCAGGAGACTTATGAGTGAACGATTTAAGATGTAATTTTAGAAATAAAAAAAGAAACCCCCTGCCCTCACATACTTTGTTGTAAATTTCTTCGCAGATAGAGTTGAAAAACCCAATAACCCTGTATGAGCAGGAGAGTGGACCAGAATTACCTTCAGTGGTAACTCCACGCTCATTTTAATTTTATATCTTGGGAGCATCACCGCTCTGTTTCTCTGATGAAGTTCCCAAAGGATCTTAACATTGTTTACTGTACGACACATAAGGGCGACTAGTCACACAGGCTGTCATTTGCAGCTCGGCATCCCATGAAATCAATGAATAGCAATTTCTTTTCAGCAATAATTAAGGATTTCATTATCACGGCCACGGTTTCAGCAACCTAGATGTTTCTAACCTCTTCCCTATTTGCAGAGTTCTAGACAGAAAGAAATGTTAACGAGTTAAATCAACTCTTATTCTGCGTTTCCACCAGACAAAAAATGTATCATTGCTCTACTGGCGCGAGTTTGATAGCAAGATCAAGTTTATCTTCTCGCTTTGAAGATTTGCAGCCCTGTTCACGACTCATGGCAATCACTTCTTTAGGGAGTCAACTTGGTGGAGGTTTGACATGTGATTTCAAACCGCCGACCAACAGCAATGCGAGTTGAGCCTTGTTTACCCCTCACTGGCAGGTACTTCCAAGGAATCTCCAGGAAATCAACAATAAAAGGGTGAGGGTAGTGTTGCCATGCTAACTTCACAAACATTTTACTTTATGAACATTGCACTGCAGTTTCAGAAATGTAGGAAGCGCAGCTAGCCAGTGTTGCTGCCAGTAGAAATGAAGTCATTCTGAATACCACAACACTCAAGAAAATTTTTTGCAAAAGTAAAAGTTTCAGGTCGAAAATATTATGCGAGTTTTGTGAGTTCGCGCCATTCGTGCTCTTCATCTGCGTCACGTCCCGCATGCGATGAGCGTTAACCAGCGCAAGCTCTCGTCTTCTTGCGTGTAATTTTTATTGTTTTTTTGTTTTAATAATCAGTCAGCGCTGTATTGAACAAAATTTCACAATGTGAGTCTGCCTGATTGACGCTTTCCTCCAATGCGATATGCCAACAACAGCATTCAGAATTTTGATTGGCGGACAACAGGAGGACTGCAAAAAATTGCAGTCAAGGTTCAACTCGTTCATGTTTCTGTGATGCAATATGCAAAAATATGCTAAATCTCCTTGCCTTTCGCACAAATTTGAATGGCAGTCAATGACGGAGTGAAATTTCGCCATTTTAAAAGCTAGTGTGACCTGGCCTTTACAGTTCATGCCATTTGCTCCTAAATGAACTCACATGCACAATGTGGCATTGAATTAACCCCTGGACATTTTGATGCATACTTTTTACTGCATTATGGACAACACAGTGGCTGTCATTAAGGTGCATGCCTTCTTGCTTAAATAACCATGTCTTAATTGTGATTGAGAGTTCACAACTTGTTCTACGGTGTTAGCAGTTCACAGTAAGTGTTAGGCCCTCAGAAAAGAAAAAGCCCCCAACACTGTATCCATGGCGACGCACCGCGCATTTAAGTCATAGTAGTCACAGTGCGTATCAGCGAATTACGACAGCACCGACGAACAAGGGCTCATGGACAGGAATGGAAGCAAGACAATAAGTAACAATTGAGCGCTTGTCATGAATAGGCACACCTGCACTATAACTACGGAAAGCTCTTTTTTAGAGGGAAATTAAGTGAAAAACTTCACAAGAGCTAGGTTTGCCATTTTCCACAGTAATAAGGAACAACTTTGCATTTTGTAACCTTCCAATTCAAGAGAAAACATGCATCTTCTCCATAGTTATTAAGGAAGTGAGAATAGCATAGCACTTAGTTTAAACTGCAAAAGAACAGGTGGTATTTTATTTCATTGTGTGAATCACTAAAACGGAATTCAAATCAAGCAGTGACACCCCATCAGAGACACAGGTAGTTATCTAAACAAAAAAATAACTCTGTGAGGGTAGAGAAGACCCCGGTAAGGCAGAGTGATAGCCCTGGTTCCACTGTAACCT
This sequence comes from Gymnothorax reevesii, assembly GCA_029721435.1. Lineage (NCBI taxonomy): Eukaryota > Metazoa > Chordata > Actinopteri > Anguilliformes > Muraenidae > Gymnothorax > Gymnothorax reevesii. The sequence continues at coordinate 95,034,812 of CM056579.1, read as the reverse complement.
CATAAACATCGATGGTAACTGTCAAGAATTGCCTCCATTCATCATATTTGAAGAATGGATAGACACTAAATGAACAAGCACAGACGGATGAGCTAAAATTAAAAGGCCCCTTTAAAGGACTGTAAAAATTCAAGATTCGATCAAAAATTTTCTGAGGCGACACACTCACACGCACGTGCCAGAGATCAGACACAGAAATAGCCCTCAAAATAACCCAGAACAATGTCACTGGGCATATTTTACATCTACTGAACCCACTATTATTTCTACTGAGTTTCAGCAGAAACAAAGCGACGCCCCTCCTCAGCTATGAGTTTATGTAAGCTAGCGGAGTTGTGCACATATGGGCGAGTTATAGACATCAGCCTGCGCCGACAGCAGGTTAAAAACAGCACGGCTCAGGATAAACTGGTGGAGGTATTGCAGAAAAGCCATTTGCTGGCCCGAGGATTGAGACTGGGGGCCAGGTGTTCTGATGCAATAACAGCCCTGATCCCACCGTCTGACATTTCCCATTTCATTTTGAAAGCCATAAGCTATATCTCACTCTCTCTCTCTCTCTTTCCGCCCCCCTCCCTCCTCCCTCCATCCAGTTTTCTCCTCACGGAAGCGCCTGAATGCCGGGTCTCCTGGCCAGAGTAATAAAACCTCGGAGGCCTAACTCGGAGGCGAGCCGAGATGTTTTGACAGAGATGCTCGGATGAAGCAGGTTCTGACTCCCAGACCTCAGGGGACCAGATCTCATATGTGCCACTGTCAGGGTTATACCATATTCACCTGTCTGCTCAGCTCGATAGCCCACAATAAATTAAATGGCATGTTCCACTGCCTATTGCACTAGTGCATGAATCTCAGTCTGATGAAATAAAAATTGTTGGCTTCTTTCTATCTGTCTGTCGACCAGTCTATCTTTCCGTCCATTCATCCCTTCACTGGCATATGTGTGTGTAAGCAAATTAACAATACAGTACTGCTTGAGTATCAAGAGCTAATCAATTATGGTGAGATTAGCCCCGTAACAAATATCTACCAATCGTCAATGGTCCTTGGTTTGAAAAACGTAAAATAAGCAAGCATGTCACTTTTAACTGCTTAAAAATGAAGTTTGTTAAAGGGGTGGAGGAGGTCGTTTTTCTGAGCTAGAGTGCGAATGAAGTCGTGCATCACATACCTGCAGGTGCTTGAGTGTGAAGTAGACAGGGTCAGTCAGATAGACTTTGTTGCTCTCCTTGTTGATAGAGGCTGTGATGACAGGGGAATTGACCACGACAGTGTAGTTGGTCGCCAGAGCGTCAGGGCCCAGCTTCATGCTGGCGTTCTCAGTGGACAGGTATGCTCCCAAATGCTTGTACAAAATAAAAGCCATCCTGATCTCTCCTGTGGTCAAGAGACGCCAAGAAAATGGAAGGATTAATGTCATTTTACACATCAAAATCGGAAACCAAGCGATCAATCTAATTTTATTTCCATTGGTAATTTCACAGAGAAGTGTCACAATACTCGTCACAGTAAACCATGGCCCAACCTTCCACAAGAGACTGGGGTTAGAAACCCCGGGAGGAACCAGACTCAAATGGGACTGTCCATTCTACAATGGCCGGCTCAGGGTATGAGTTTATATAAGCAGTGCGGTCAGTCAGTCAGAGTTCAAATAAAAGCTAAAGTCTCATTACAGCTTAGAGGCAGGCCAGATACACCGGGACGGGGGTGTGTAATCCAATCCACAAAGGGTCTGTATGGGAGCAGATTTTTCTTTTAACTTTTAACAGTGCTTCAATACCTGATTCAAATATTAACACTAGAACTGCCATGACGGTCATTTTGACCGTTTTGAAATTTGTTTGCGTCATAACTTTTCAAAATAAAAGAATACAACCTTGAGGGTCCCTGACTTTTCCTAAAAGTGTCAATATTTTAACGTGCAATTGATTTGAAATAGATTACACCTACGAAGCATAAAATACCACCAAATCTACCTATTACAGCCATTAGCGGTCTCACTGACCGTATAGTTTTGCGGCTCTTATTTTTTTCGAAAAAATTATCTTTTGGGTGCCTAGCAACTAACCGATGCCACTGTCAGGAGTTGGTAGAGTCGAGCCATCTAGAATTAATTTATTGGGCAGCACTGGCAAAAAGTTTGAGCCAGCAATAGCGGGAGACACTGGCACCAAAACGGAGGCAGTGCCAGGTGCGCAGAAGCTGCTCACAAATTAAGACGCTCGTCACCTGCTGAAGATGCGTCAGACCCGTCTGTGGGAATTGCTCCAGGAGAATGGAGGTTACCTACGCAGACAATTACGAGTAGGCTAAATGCTACGCCTGGCCATGTTTGTGTTCGACCTTCACAAAATGCAAATTGATAGCTATCCGCTTTTCTTGATCTTTTTATTCGTCTGTTTTCTTTCGTTGAAGATAGACAACAGTTTTTATTCGGTCTCTCTTTTGAAAATTAGTCAGATGGATCAAACAGATTCACGCTTCATTTCCACACCAGAGATAAAATAGTGCTTGTAGTCAGTGAGCAAATCAATTCCATGACCATTGACAGTGTGAATTAAATATTGCATGCACGATCAAGACTGTCCGACACGAAATGCAAAATACTCCATGTCCGGTAGACAACAGAAAGTAAAAGTATTGATATGAGAGCAGATTTATAACGAAATAAAGAATAAAAATATATCACCAACAAACAGAACGTCCAAACAAGATGGCCCGCAAATAAATAAATTGCAGTGTTCATTGGTTGTTTTGTTTGTTGTAAATTTTTTTTTTATTCTTTACTTCGTTATCAATCTGTTCTAATCGTCCTCTTTTTTTAGGCTGTCGGACACGGAGTATTTTGCATTTAGGCCTAATATCCGACAGGCATTGTACGGACTTCATTGTATTTATAAAAATTGCCCAAATAAATTGATTGCAGAGCACATTGGTTGTTCTGATTGTCTTTGATTGAAATTTTCGGTACACATCTTGAAGAAATGAGCCCTCTGATCAAAACATTCACGTTTAATATCTAAAAGATTCAGCAGATTTTATGAGATTAAAAACAATAATCGACTGTCGGACACGAAGTTATATTGAAACTATCCGACTGTCGGACTCGGAGTTATATGAAAACCCTGTCCGACTTTCGGACACATGGACATTGCGTAAATAAAAAGGTAATCGGAAAAAAAAAGTTCAGCACCTACCTATTGTTTTCTAATCCGTGTGATTGTTCCGATTAATTATTTCATAATAAATAAGATATTCCATATAAATGTTGAATCCGAATGTGTATTAATCAATATAGATGTTTTTAATTGTTGTTTTTGTCGTTCTGAATTGTTTAATTATTTCTTTACACAAAAATATCGTTGTGAATGTTTACAATAAACCCCCTTTCACATTGGACTCGAACGAATTTTTCGTAGACAGATCACTTTCAAAAGTCAATGCAAAGACGCGAATCCGCGCGAAACACGCGTATTTGCGTCTCTGCATTGAATCTGAATGTAACCTGTCTTGCCAAAAATTCGTTTCGCGTCCGGTGTGAAAGCAGCATAATTCATGTTAATTATACATAATTCTATTACCTAAATATTCATACATGTATTATTAAACTTGTTAAAACGTAATGCTGGTGTTGTTTCATTCTTTTAAGATACATGGTAACATACAAGATGCATTAATTGCTTAATTAGGTGCTCAGAGAGACGGATTAGAATGCTTTGAACCTAACGGTCCAAATGACCGTTCATGGTAGTTCTAGTAGTGATAAAATTTCGGCGCTTCTAGTGTTAATCAACAGTTATTAATATCAATTAACTTTTCAAAAGGTTAAATCAAGATCTGTGTTGGTAGAATTAGCTCTTGTTAGCACCCAGATCAATACACAATCACATCATTTTTTACCGCATAGAATTGTACTAGCCCAAGATACAAACTCTTAGCCACTGAACGTGCATTTATGATTGAAGTTCTGCTCAAAAATACTTGTTTAAATAGTTTTTGGTAAAGGCCCAGTCACACAGCCGATCACGCACGAATCACTCACAAATCACGCACAGATTGGGTTTGTGCGTGCTTGTGCGTTGAGAAATTGACCAATTTTTCGGAGTGTCGGGGGTAGAAATCTCGGACGAATCACGCATGAATCGCGGATGAACCACGCATGTATCACTTACAATCACTGACATATCGCGTACGTCGACGCATAATAGCAAACACGGTGCAGTATTCCACGAACATTCGACGCACGCCCGACGCATGAATCACCGGCGGAGCACGTCCAAACACGAACGCTTCACGTATTGTCAGTGAATGTCAGTGGAATGAACGTGATACATGCGCATTTCATGCGTGATATGAACGTGGGCATCAGTGGACGGACGTGGACGTGCGCGGATTCAAACCAGTTCTGACGCATAAGCACTGACGGCCGACGAGTGTCCCGCGCATAGTTACGCATACTCGACGCATAAACTACGCATGCCGACTCATGAATTACGCACACCAACGCACAGTTGTGCGTCGGAAAATTTTTGAACCGTTCAAAACTCAAAATCACGCACAAACCGCCTTCGACGCACATCCACTTACAATCACTGACAGTCCACGTTCGTTCCACCTACGAATTACGCATACGACGTACGCTCCGAGCAGAAACGAAAATCTGTGCGTAATTCATGCGTAATTCATGCGTTTTCGCTGTGTGACTGGGCCTTAAGTCTGTGATGAAACATATAATCCCAATTTCAAAAAAACTGGCGCACTATGTGCTGTTCTCAATACAGGTCAGGGTGAATGAACATCTGATTTGCTATGCATTTTCCATGATGTGCTAACTGTTTCAAATTTGGGGTTGTAAATGATACACAATAGAATATGTGCACCTGTGAGTGTGTTTGTGCTGCAAACTAAAAAAAAAAGAAAATTAGCTCCCATGATATAGCACTTCAAGCGGTGACATTGACACCAAGATCACAGTTTCTGAGAGAGTCTCTGAGGAGAACGATTTCCAACGGCAAAGTCGCATGCGTTTAAGATGGCTCTGTGAAGGTCTCATCATCGTTCTGCTATTGGCTTCCTGCAAAAGCCAGAATGTTAGCTGGATTTTACCCCGGAGTTTGTATGAAAGAGGCTCCCCTGCCAAGGCAAGCTGCCCTGCTCCAGATAAAAAGAAATCAGTTTGTGGGGAAACGTTTGAAGTGCCTCCCTAGGCCTGAGGAGGGAGAGACGCGGTACGCTAATTTGGTCAAATCCACTTCATCAGCGTTAGCTCCCAGACACGCGCTAATTCAGCTAATCATTTTGGGACACCCATCCAAATGCAGCCAACGTCAACTTGCATGCTGCGTGCAAAAGAGGCATTATCTACCGGCAGTTATTTTCGAAGCTGTCACGCCTGACCCTGACGAAGCCACCTGTTTGCTGAAATGTTGACTTTATAACAAATAATGAAAAATATTTGAAGCCTGAGAGTGCAATTGCTTCTCTTTAAGAAAAAAACATGATGACAGAACTCAACCTGTTCTTATTATTAAGTGAACTTCCTGCCACTTGGTGAATAACACACCCAGGCTGTTGAAGCTTAGCAGTGTCAGGTCTGAGATCCCTTCTGAGATCAAGATGTTCTTAACTGCATATTCCACTGCTGATGTAACAAAAACTCTGAGTAACGGAAAAGGAAATCAGAAACAGTCAATGAAAGTCAGAACTTCTTCAAGAAGTGAAACTGATTGGCTAGCACCGATATTGTGCATAATATAATACACAAATCCACTTCATCAGCGCTAGCTCCCAGACACGCGCTAATTCAGCTAATCATTTTGGGACACCCGTCCAAATGCAGCCAACGTCAACTTGCATGCTGCGTGCAAAAGAGGCATTATCTACCGGCAGTTATTTTCGAAGCTGTCACGCCTGACCCTGACGAAGCCACCTGTTTGCTGAAATGTTGACTTTATAACAAATAATGAAAAATATTTGAAGCCTGAGAGTTCAATTGCTTCTCTTTAAGAAATAAACATGATGACAGAACTCAACCTGTTCTTATTATTAAGTGAACTTCCTGCCACTTGGTGAATAACACACCCAGGCTGTTGAAGCTTAGCAGTGTCAGGTCTGAGATCCCTTCTGAGATCAAAATGTTCTTAACTGCATATTCCACTGCTGATGTAACAAAAACTCTGAGTAACGGAAAAGGAAATCAGAAACAGTCAATGAAAGTCAGAACTTCTTCAAGAAGTGAAACTGATTGGCTGGCACCGATATTGTGCATAATATAATACACAATTATGAGTGTCAACTCAAATGTTTCTCTTTGTTGGTCTCTGTCACTAATTCTATTGACCCCCCCCCCCCACCCAACCACTTCTCGACATGGTGGATTATGGAGAACTTTGTGAGTCCGCTTATGATTTTCGGTGAAAAAACAATTTAAAGTTGAGTACAATACTAAATGAGGGCAAACTGGAGAAGCGCACCATTCCTCCCATGTTGTTTCAAGGTGTTCCCAGACAGCCTGATGGAGTTCCCATGGCCACCACTTTGAGGAAAATTCACAGCCTCCAGGTTCCCATCCGTGCTCAATCTGGCCACTTCCATTTCTAAAAATAACACAAAAATAACAACAAATTTCAATCAATTATTTTGTCATGCCTGATGATGACATACATGATTACCTCTTTCACTGTGAGACAAAACATGCGGAGCGGACGACTCAAATGCAGATCAAGCCATTCGCTCAACTTTATCAGTTTAGCTTTAGAACTTCATTCCTATCAACTGAGTGCTCAATCACACTAAAATATGAATGCCACAATTGGAACCAAAATGCAAAGCAATTTAAAAAAAATAAAGTAGGGGGTTCCCCGGTATCATGGCTAAAGTCCCAACCTCGCTCTTTCCACCTGCCACCTAATCATCCCCTGATCCGAATGGCTGTGCAAATCCCCCCCCACCTCAACCCCCAGGGCTCCCTGGAAAAAGAGATTTCAATCTCAACGAGACTTCCCTGGTCAAATAAGGGTAAAAAAATTAATAAATAAAACACGGAAATGAGGTGCAGAAAGAGGATGTGGCTTAACGGCAGATTTGAGTTCAGGGTGCTAAAATCACAGCGCTGGTAGAGAGGGCCAGGTTGGTTTTTAAAGGTCACAGAAAATACTAGAGTAAATGAAAACCTGGCTGAAAAGACTGAAGGTATGAATGCAGAGCCGCTATATTTGATAGCCGTACCACTATTACCCAGAAGCGGAAAGGGATGAGCACGTTCTTACTGCTGGGGCCTGTGCTAATCCATAATGCTAAACACAGCTACCGAGCAACCGAGAACCTTAGCAGTGCACTTCACCCCTATCTGTCTTTACTTCCACTCCCGCATCCCCATTCCCAAGCCTGGTTTAACCTCATTTAAAAGAGACGGGAGTGAACAGCATCTATCTCATTGCTCGACTAATCTAATACAGGTAATAAGCCCATTCAATTTTTTTTTAAAAGCACCAATTATAATGAAGCTTGAGAACGAAGATGGTCTTCTCCAGGGTGAGGCATGCAAGCTGAAGAAAAAGGGGATCTTCATTTCAGACATTTCCTGCGATGGATAACTGACAATTCTGCACTGGGACCAGAGAGGCCTCCGTCAGAAGCGTATATTTAGCTCTAATCTCCATGCTGGAGTTCGCTGAGCAGCTTAAGCCAGGCTTTTAGCTGGGAGCCACTGCCTCGCCTGCAGGCTGATTGCAAGCTGCTTGAAATAACAAGATAATCAGGGAAAATCTGTCCGTGAGTGAGATTAGAGGTGAGGTAAGGATTCAAAACACAGGATGTGCAATGCATGACATATACACATGCACAACCACAGGGCACACATACACACACACGCACACACACACACACACAGACACGCACACACACACACACACACACATACTTGTTGTGAGTTGTGCTTGGAAAATAAAGCAACAGAGAATCCATCACTGCATACATGGCACAGCCGTGTACGGGAGGATTAGGGGAGCGTACAGACTGAGTTCTGCTCGAGAGCCCATTACACAAACCCATCACGCGGCAAATCAGACGGAGCGAACGGCACAGAAGAAACAGAAACCTGTCAGCGATGCATGATTTACCTGTGCAGTGAGATAAATAAAAAATAAAGACGGCATGAGGCTCGCACAGACCAGCTCTTGTGCAGATGCACGGACGGACACACACACACACACGCGCAGGATAGAAAACATGGGCTTCAGAGCATTTTACCGTGAAGGCCCACTTTTTAACTCAACAAGAAGCATGTGAGCTGGGTATGAATCTCTTAATGCCAAGATAAATTGAATGCCAGATGCAATAAAGTCGACTTTATTAGCTCTGTGGGCAGGCTGCTCCTGCAGTGTTGGGCCCACATTAATGTTCTCATTGCAGTCTTTGCTCCCCTCCACCCCCTTTGACAAAAATAAATGCATCACACTGTCTTTCCTGTGGATCCCTAGATAAACAGCATAGCCAAAAACATGTGGACGCTCCTTGCTACTCATAGGATTGAGTGCCCAGAGCAGTAAGGGGACCCTTTCCTGTTTCAGCTTGACGATGCCCCCATGATTTCCCCTATCATACTTCCTCCATCTTCACAACATCATGCTTCTTCCATTGTCACATCATTACTCTTTCCATTACCACAACATCATACTTCTTCCATTATCACAACATCATACTTTTTCCATTATCACAACATCATACTTCTTCCATTATCACAACATCACACTTCCTCCATTATCTCAACATCACACTTCACCTATTATCACAACATCATGCTTACTGCATTATTGCAAAATCTCCAACACATCACCACCTAAATGACTGATCACAGGCAAAGCAGCCACTCAGTAATAATTACAGTTCAGAGACAAGAAGCAAGCGTCAACATAACTGCAAGAATAACTTAAAGAAACCATCCACATAACTGCAACAATAAATTGAAGACTAGTGTTAATTCTTTTCTTTAATGCCAAAACCATACATTTCACAAAAAATATACATTTCACTGTCTGAAAAGGCACAGAGGAGAAAGTATATCTTTTCATCTAAATGTCAAAAGCTGTTTCAATCTGACTGAATCTTCAGATACGCTCTGCACTAACTCAAATGCACCAGTGATAGATTTAGCTACCTGCAGCGAAATAAGGCAGTAAATTGCCAGGTGATCACCCACAGGAAGTGGCGGATGAACAAAGAGAGTGTACAACAAAGCACGATGCAAGACATCTCACTCAGATAAAGCCTCAGGAATAGCTTCAAGCGAGTGAGCTATTGGTGAGTAGCACTGCAGTCCATAAATATCTGGTCAGTGGTGCAGAACAAAACCAGAAACGCCCGCGTTTGAACACCCTCGGCCTGACGGTGCACGCACGGACAGGCAGACAGACGGACAGACAGAAGACGAACTGATGACAATACCCTTCGGCCTGAAGTCGGGCCGAGGGTAAAAAGTGCAATTCCAAAATGCTTCAAGCAATGTGGATGTAACGAGTTGAAGTCTCTAACCACGTGTTGATTGCTTTCAAAACCAACATTCTGGAGCAGAAATAAGAAGGAAATATTGTGCCACTGTCTGAATACTTACAAACTGTATCATAGAACAATTAATGCACATACACTAGCTTAAAAATTTAGCATATCTATGTGCACTGAATATGACATAGTAACAGATTCTGATTATTAACATCCAATTATGTTTGCATTTGGATGCAGATATATTTATTTGGATAGTTGTAAAAGGAACTTGAAAACGGCTTTTTCGACTGTTAGCCAAAAATAGTAGAGGTGTAACTTCACTGTGATTGTTTCCATTTTCCCCAATTTTCAATAAACAGCAGAAAAAAAAAGATCCATATCACTCCAAAGATAAAATCACTTCTAAATTGGGCCAGGACCTGCCTCTGGTAACAATTTCATAAAACTGCGCCTGTAACTTTTTTTCTTAATGGTGCTAACAAAAAAAAAAAAAAAAACACATACTTACCCACAAAGGTAAGTATGAAAGTCAAGCATAACCTTCTTGGCAGAGGACACATATATTAAGAACCGCTTTCAAAATTTAACCAACTTTTTGTGGCAAATTAGTCAAAGTTATTCTGTTAGGTGATGATGTTATTGGCTCTCATACAGTATCCAAAAATTGACAGAGTACAATAATTAGAGCATTGTTAAAAAAAAAAAAAAAATTCATGAAAAAGATTGCTGTTTAAATGTACCAATATTTTTTTAACCTGACATTGAAACAACATAGAACTAGACAGTCACCCGCAACTGCATGGGTGTAGCCCCCAAAAGCCCGTTTCTCCCCTTTTTTGCGCATTATTCTCCAATACTGTCACCATAACAACCAAAATCAATAGGTGTCATAAGTGAAGTATAACACATGTCTATACCAAATATGAAAGTAGTCGGTGAAAAATTGCAGCCTGTACTTCGTCCACAAGACAATCTCTATTTTTTGCCACTAAATTGAGTATTATTCGGCCAATACTGTCGCCATGGCAACCAAAATCTATAGGTTTTGTTAGTGAAGTATATCACATGTCAATACCAAGTATGAAAATAATAATCAGTCAAAAATTACAGCCTGTAGAGCGTCCACAAGAAAGTGTCTATGGACGCGGACGTGGCGGCAGCGGAGACGACGCGTGAATCTATAGTAGCCCCCCGATTTCGTCCGGGGGCCACAACTAGAGCTCATCCACAATCAAACTAGCCGCGATGCCAGCCTATGCCTGAAGCGGGGCTCGATTAAAACATATATGATGATGACGAACATAATCTATCACACTTATCATACCCACCTTCAAACTCCATGTTTCTTTTTATCCCAGTGAGTGACTTGCAATGCCTGAAGGTTGTATCCAAAAATAATTCCAATGCTGTTGTGTAAACACGGAGAGACAGACAGAATTTATGACTGCAATACCAGCTACGCTTCACATAGGCTTCGCCGCTGGTAACTATGCTTCGCATACGCTTCATGGCTGGTCATTAAATTACCCAAACCAAGAGCTAAAAATTAATTCAACATAAAAGCGAAACCAAACATGCAAATAAACCAGCAGTAATAGCTCCATGTATCATGTTCTCACATTATAACTAGGCTAACTTGGTAGTCAATCTCCAGTGAGGCAGGTGATAAACCTAAGATGGAGGGATAGCTTTATCAGTAACACAAAGAAGATCAGAAATGATACTTGGACAAATGCAGCACACCAAAGAGTAATGTGAACTATTCAGGATCCAACTAAATTGTTTTAGTATTACAGTGGCTGGTGGGAACAAATATGCTTTTTATCACCAGCAGTAAACCAACTGTTAACTGTAAAGTGTTTCCTTCAGTGTGAGCTACAGACAGAGCTACAAGTGAATAATGGCAGTGAAATTGAAGTTTATCTGAGGAGAGTGACAAACAATTTACAGGCCTGTCAGCACCAAATCGCAGAAGAGCAAAGAAGTACAAGTTTTTGAGCAAAAAAGTAAAAAAAAAAAAATCATATGTAAGATTGCCTTAAATATTTCAAATGGCCTCAATTACCCCAAGGTTCATTTCACAGGGACCCTCAAATTAAAGTATGGACTACCAGCTTTAATATAAGGGTACTGAAAACCATATGGAGAGAAGTGTTGAATTTACATCACAGTCCAAATACTTACAGATCTCACAGGAAGCAAAACTGGTTGTTCTGAACTGTGATTAATGCATTGACTACCCGTAGCTGATGTTCATGCTGACTGGAGGAATAGTTTTTCACCTGTCTGTCTGTCTATCTGTCTGTCTGTCAGCAGCGGAAAAAACTTTAATCTGCAATACTTTAACCTGCGCCTGGGGGCATCATTGTTCCACAAACACAGCTTGTTTTGATATACAAATGAAGGTATGGCTACAAATGAATGTGCCTGGCTACTAATTCATTTCATGCACGGTTTGATATTGTTTGTGCTTTATTGTATCTGAACAAATCTACAGTACAGAAAAATGTACAACCTATTAAATTTGAGGATAGAATCTCTAACAAAAATCACAACCACTTGCAGCATTGATAATCAATATCATAGCCACAAGGACCAGCGAATTTGTCCAAAGTGATTTCCTTAAATCACTAAAGTAATCTTATCATGGCAGCTAATGAGGCTTTTTTTTTTCATTGAGAAGGGATTTTTTTTTGTACTGCAAAGGGATGTGGGGAGCAGCCTACAGTTTCATGAAATTACTTCCACATATTCACAATCATTCACTCAATTACTGTTTGAAGCATGTCATAATTTAGCGTAGAACAAAGGTGCAGCAAATCCAAGGACGCACAGAAAATGAGATTTGTCCAATAGATGGAAAATAACAACGGAAAACGCATATTTAACTTGCTGCTCCTCTAAAATATTATGCTACGGTACAAATATAAACATGAAGAAAGTATTGTGACTCCATCGCTCACACAAATGGGCACTCACACAAACACTCTGACTAAATGAAAAGCTCAGTCCTTTGACAGTCAATGTTCCCATCCTTCCCATCTATCAAACCCCCATCTCAGTCATCGCAAACCATTCTTCCCAGAATCCTCTGCTCTTGGGTCGATTCCACCTGAGCTTCAGCGCTTCAGCTCAATAACTAGCGCTTAATGCACATAATAGGACATCATAGCCACTGTCACTTTGACTCCTGAACAGAATTTGAAGACCCTGCATTGATTGAACTGAATACAGCACTCACGTCTAACAAAGCGAATCGTATTGTTGGGACTCACGTATGTTGTCTATGTCGGTCCTCACGATGTCTGTGTTCAGCAGATTTTCGGCCATAACGAAGGCTCCTTCCTCCACCGTATCAAGCAGCATGGTGGCGGCACGGAGTTGGTCCACGGTGTTCAGTTTGCTCCAGGCTGCGTGGGCTTGTGGCTGTAGGAGGTTGTTTGCTGTCTCCAGCATGGCCTGTTGTGAGAGAGAACAGAGATTTACCCAAAAAACAGAAACTAGGAGTCTACACTCAACATGGCCTATGTGCGTGAGAACAGAGATTTACCCTATACATAGACACCACAGGTCTACACTCAATGCAGGCTGTGAAAAAGAAATCCAAAAATGGCCGACAAAACAGAAAAAGCTAAAACAGATAAGGGAGATCACACACCTACACCCAACCAGCTGGTGAGAGAAACAGCATCATCAGATGTCCACACCCATTATGGTCAACAAAAGAAAAACAGCTTCAACATTCATCGGTAGACCGTGTAACAACACCCAAAATGATCTATGAGAGAAACAATCATCACCTGATTGGGCAGACCCCACGCCAATACCCACCATGAGCGAAAGAGTGAAACAGCCATGAATAGAATGGGTTGACCACCAGCCAACACCCAAAATAGTCTACAAGGTAAAGAACAGCTTCAAGTGGAATAGGTAGACAGCAGGACCATGTTCAAAATGACCAAAATCGTAAAAGCAGCCCTAACCCGATCAGAGAGACCACACATATAAACTCAATGTGGCTTGCAAGAGTGAAACCGGCCAAAACTGGAATGGGTTGACCTCTAGCTCACACCCAACATGGCCGACAAGATGAAAACAACTCCAGCTGGGGAGCGCAGTCTGGCCGATTGCCCCTTTCTCATAAGTAGACAAGCCACTGTGTTCTATCTGTTATTTCGCTGGCTCAACCATAAGGGCATGACGTAATATAAAATTAAGCAGATAAAGGAACAATGTGTACAATCTGCACACACAATAGAGCCCTCGGCTAAGTGAACGCGGGGGAATGACATCATGCTGGCCAGCAGACAGATGCAGAGCTGTGTCCGTCTGTAGGCAGTCTGGTCTTGGCCCCCTGTCTAACGCGGAGAGCAACATGAAAGAGAACTGCAGATCCTAACAGCTGTTTCTCAGCAGCAGATCTTCATGCCTAATGTAGAACACTTTTTTATGCATTCTATGCAAAATACTTCTAATTAAAGCCATTGAAAACGGCTCAGAACATTTCGCTGTACTTGGAGCATGTGGCATAATCTGAAGTGGAAAAACAGCCACACAAATATACACACACACACACACACACACACACACACACACGCACACACATTCACAATCACAAATGAAACCACAAAAATAATTGCCTGGACTGTACTGAGCTGCATAATGTGTTACCCAGAATATGCCACATAGAGACAGACAGACAGATTGAATGATAGACAAGTAGATAGTAGATTGATAGACAGATAGGCAGGCATAAAAAAATACAAAGTGACAGCTAGATACAAGCTCAGCTCAGAAAAAGTTGGGACGGTATGACAAATTCACATCAAGAACCTTAATCCTAGTCCTGCCTCTAGGCTAACGTTCATCGAGGACCGGCAAACAGGATAATAGCTACCAGGGAACGATATACCAATGACCGACACACAGAGAAATGAGCGTGGATCCTGTATATATGTGACTGGCAGGGCTAGGGCTAATATGTCTATAAGTTATATGACCACATCTGCATGGTATTACTTTGGCAAGCCTTTGTTAAGTGCTACAATATGAAGAATCATCCACAAATGCCAGTTAAAACTTACAGTGCAAAAAAGAAACCTTTTGTTAAGTGTCTTGAAGCACCATCAACTTATCTGGCTTCAGCGGCATCTGCAATGGACCATCACACAGCGGAAATGGGTATTGCAGTCAGATGAATCAATTTTTCAGGTCTTTTTTGGAAACAGTGGATGCCGTGTGCTCCATTACAAAGACGAAAAAGCATATCCAGACTGTTTCCAGCAACAAGTCCATTAGCCATGCTCTGTCATGGTATGGGGTTGTGCCAGAGCCCTTAGCAAGGGTGACTTGCACTTCCATGAGAGCACCATTAATTCTGAAATGTGCACTGAGATGTGATGCCGCTTTCAAGACAATACCTTTTCAAGGTACGCCCATGCATACTTCGATACGATAATGCAAAAATGCATTCTGCACGGATTACTAAGGTATGGCTGCGTTAGAGGAGTGAGTGGGCGCTAAATTGACCTGCCAGCAGTCCCAACTTGTCCCTAACAAAGTACGTGAGGCAAATTTTGAAACCCAAGCGACAATAACAAAGACTGCATAGTGTTGGATGCCTTAAGACCTATTAGCAGGAAGAGTTGGAGAAAAAAAATATAATTATCAAATACGTTGCAAGAAACAAAACTGAAATCTGTGTTTATTTTGAAAAACTAATCAAATTATAGTGGTAAATCATTACATAAGGTGCTGTTGTATTGTTTCCGAGTCCAATAGAGATAACAGATCATTTACAAATCAGTGCTTACAGCTTTAATTATAATTTGATATACTGTCCCAACCTTTTCTGATTTGTGGTTGCAGGAAAACACAAAGACAAACAGACAGACAGACAGACAGACAGACAGATTACAGTGTGGCTGTATGTGAAAGTGAAGCATTGGCTCACATACAATGCAACATGTATGTACACTACCACACACACACACACGCACAAACACACAAGTAACACATACATACACGGACAAGCACATGCTCATGCTTGCACGCAAACGCGCGCACACACACACACACACACACACACACACACACAGGGCGGTTTTAAATTTATGCTATGCACAGTATAATAAAACCCACACTGTGAATAAAGTACCACAGATTCCACCAATTATATTCATTTACAACAATTAAATGCTTGATTAACACCATTGTCTTACCGTTGTGCTATTTTTTACAGCCAGAGGTGGTTAGTGCTTTTATTTAACAGAAAAAGGTGGCATCTCTAAAAAAGGAATGAATATATTTAACCTGGAATACACGGTTATCCATGCAGTGCTCTTTCTCGTTAGTGCAAGTCTGTACATCAGTCTCGAAACAAAGGAAAGACAATGCGCAGGAGCCACTTTTAAAACGCAATGGGAAGCAGACAACACGACAGGAAAACTAATTCGACAGCCACGACATTACCTCTCGCGTCCCTCCGCAAAAAAACGAACACAAAAGCTGACTGCATTGGATGTGTGAATGGGTGTACGATTGTCACGTTTAATTTTATTTACATTTCCTCCACTGAACGGGTGACATGGGGGCCCAGTTTTGATGACTCAAAAAGCCCAGTGCCAGCAGAGTTATTGCCTGGCATTTCAGAGCAGCACAAGGGCATGAAATGACATTTGCTCCACGCTCCGTATATCACTCTACTCCTGCTTTTATAGCACCAGCACTGTGCTTCTTGAAAGGGAGAAGATTTCCTCATTGGGGATGTGGGTCATTACCATGTACTTTTCAAATGTACAACATGTAAGTATAAACTCCACCAGCAACAAAAAAAGCACGATAATCAAATAACAATTATTATAATGACTCGTGGAAGTAGTATTAGAGGAATATGTCTATAAGTGGTAGTATTAGCAGCACCGGTAGGGATAACAACAATAGTAGCAGTAGCAACATATAATATTATAAGGGCTAGCACTCGCCGCCGTAGTAATAGTAGTTGTATTAGTAGTAGCAGAAGGATCAGTGGTAGAAATCACACAACGTATCACTGATTTGTTCCTGTCTTTTTTACAAATGAATTTTCATCATCAACAATACTTTTGTTCCAAAAAAAGAGCATATTATCATATAAAGGAACATGCGACATATTCATAATTCTCTTTTTATCTTCTTTCACACATTCACCTGTTTCAAAAGCACTGCAGTGTTATACATTTTACATAAGGACAATTGCTGGGATAGCAGAGCAGAAACACATTGTGGAGTGCTAAAACCAGCTTTCGGGCACAAACGGAGAAAGAAATCTTTATCCTCCCCAAACAGCCTCTCATAATAGCGATCCTTACAGCTACACTCCATTCTCACGGACGAAGTACGAAAGGGATTCGGGTATAAAAATTCTTTCTGACCAACAGTGCGGCAAACCCTAGGCTAACGGATAGAGTCTGTTCAACCCACCCCACAAGAATCAGGTTTATTTAGATATGAAAAAGAGAAAAATAAAGCTGATTTCTGCCACCGCGCTCCACAGTGGCAGGAGAAATGCTTTTGCTGATCACCATAGAACATTATTGATAAATCCTTTAGTCGAAGTTTGGGACAAACTGCGATTTTGGGAAGCAGAAATTGACATACAATTAGGAGAAATAAGCTTGAACAAATTATAATGTTAAATATTTTTCAGAGGGAAAACACATGAATAATTGAAAAGTGATGACAGTCTTTCCCCATGCATGACTTGGGCCAATGAACACCGCCTATCCAAGAGGGTGAAAAACTAGGCTTATGCCGTCGGAGGTGATGGCTTGGGGTATATCCCCAAACGCCCCAATCCCCCAATTCCCAAATCATTGAATAGACCTTGAATAGACTTTTATTTGAACTTAATTTCAGGTCAATTGGACAAATGGTTCTGAAGATATGGCCTAAATGGTAATTTTCCATCACAAATCGCCACCTGGTGGCAAAATATTGAACCATGCAGGTATGATGTCATCATGTAACATCTTGTGAGGTCATGACCTTGCAGTTGCACATAGTTTCATGTCAATTGGGCAAATAGTTCCAAAAATATGGCAAAAATGGTGAATTTTATGTGACAAAGCTCTACCTTGTGTCAAAATCTTGAATCAAACAGGTATAATGTCATCATAGGACACATCCCTCAGGTCATGACCTTTTATTTGCACTTGATTTGAGGTCAATAGGACAAATATTTCCAGAGATATGATAAAAACGGTGTTTTTTTCAGTTTTTGGCCCCTGGTGGCCAATCTAGAAATTGTAAATTGTCCAAAATCGAATCAGTTCTTCCTCTTTATGATACTTACATATATGCAAAACATGAAATTTCTAATTGAAATATTACTGAAGTTATCGCGTTAACACGTAAGGCGGCGCGGCAGCAGTCGGACCAAAAACATAATATCCCCGAAACGCCATTCGGCGTTCGGGGATATAAAAATGCAACAAGAAACTTTCCTCTCTGGACCATTGATTTAATTATCTATGAAGTACATTTAGAAAGTCTCAAAATATGCCCTTCAACACAAATATGTAAATTAATTTTATTGCACTTAATTTAAAATTAACATAATCAATTGATTAATATAGAATATAAAGTGGGATGCTATAAAAGCGAGCAACTGAAACTGAATTGGCTCATTATGAACACTGCTCAGAGCAGAAATTACAGAATATCAATAAAAACTGTGTTAACAACAATTTTTTGATGAGGCCGCTGCTTTTTTGACACCAGAGCCAAGCAGCTTCTGGTGGAGCAGAGTCTAAGGACAACACCTCACCATGAGTTGAAGAGGAGGAGCCTGTAACCTAGTGACTACAATGTCAGTCATCAGGGACAAACCCATTTGCAAAGTAAACATGATATAGAGGGCTGACTGCAATAAACAGTTATGTCCAGATGTTATATATTGCAGTCAGCCCTCGATATACAGTCATTGAGGAGTTGCAGGTGCCTAAATGGCCACTAGGGGCTGCTGAAGAGTGATGAGTCACAGCTACCCCAGCCGCCTCGAACAGCCCTATCTCTGCGAGATGTTCAGTCAGAGGGCTTAAACTCCAGCCATGGACAAACACAGTTTCCTCAAGTTTGTATAGTTTCCTTTCAATCATCCACCAATTTTGGCCAATGAGACAATGTGAACTCTTTAACCAAACAGTGAGGTCAACCGAGTGCAGTGATGAAAGGCAGCAGACACAGCTCCCCTCTCGGATCTGAGTTTGAATTCACTGCGATACAACCAAACTGCCTGCATTCAAAATCAGACTATACACTGCAAAATGTTTGGTGTTATATGAACTCAGCCTAATATTGAACTCGGCATTCTGGACGTCCATGCGAATATCCCATGGGCGAGAGTTAGGAATACACCTCCTACAGTTCACCAATCCACCACAGGGCACACACAACATTCACCAATGGGCAATTTACTGTCTCCAATTAACCTTGTATACTTGTTTTGAACCAAGAGAGGAAAGCAGGCCTGTTCCATGTCAACTGGGTACGGGGTAGGACATTGCGTTGCCCTGATTCAATTCCAATTTTAATCCTGTGTGGGTGGAACTAAAAAATACACACATGCAAAATTTTAGGACCATCAGCAAATTGCTTAAGATTTTATGGCCTTCCAGATTTCAAACTTGTAGGGCAATTTTTGACCCTGAAGTTGAGCAAACCATTTCTTTCATTCAATATCTCAGCGGCTATTCAAGCTACAAGGCTGAAATTTCTAGCACATTACAAAATATACCCAAGTGATTTTATCAAGCAGAAGAATGAGCCATTAACTCTTTACTTTCTGAATAGTATGGCCGCAAAAGTTGCCAAAATTTTTTCACATATTTTGGCAATTTGCCAACCTCATAAATCGGCAAAAGGTCAGAATTTTTTTATGGTGTCTGTTTTGTTTGATAGTGACCAGAGTGCTTGACTGATCCATTGTAAAAGAACATTTGATACCTGCTCTGATATTCTTATAAGAGGGCCCAAAGACAGTCACAACCACTGATCTATATAGAATAACTGGATTGCTGACGTGATAGAGAACTGTGTTGGGAGGTTGAAGCAAGCGGAAATGGTCGAGCGGCCATTTTACTATGCCTGGTAGTAAGCAATCGTTATATAGTATTCTATGGCAGAGAAGCGCTGATGTGCAGCCTTACAATGCAGAGCGACATTTTTTGGGGGATGTAGCGAGACAATGCACTGGCTGTAGTGAAGACAGATACGCATAACTGAATTTCAACGAATATATTGCTTATTATTAACCACCGGTGATTTACCTTAACGGCAGATAATGAGTCAATGTTAGCCCAGCTAATGGTATTGGAACAATTCAAATGAACGTTCGCTAACGTGATCCATCAGGTTAGCCTAAAGCTACCTAGATTACCGAACTGAAGTTAACCAGATCAATCAATGTCACACGGCGTAAATTAGATAATCCAGTAAAACTGCTGCGTAGCGCAGTATAATATTGACGCAGTGTAGTTGACTGGTCTAATCATGATGGCAAATTGGCAAATTTAAGCCAGCACTAAAAAAGGCTAATGTTCCGCTGACACTCAATTACTGTTGACGGACAAAATTAATCCTGCCTAGTTATCAATGAGGATGTAACGTTAGAGCTACTTAAATAGATAAAGTGATTCACACTCAACAGTGAATGGCAGGCAGTTTTACATACATCTCCATAACGCACAACTCGCTTCAAAAATTAAGTGGGGATTATTCCAAATTTGAATTTGATAACCCAAACTGAAGGCTTATGGCCTTGTCTTGACAGGGGGAAATGGTAGAAATGTGTTTGAAGCCTCCTTTTATGTGTATTTTCATCAAAAAGATTGCACATGTTGGGGTTCTGACCCACTTACATATTGCACATAAGCAAAGTACACAAATGTACAGCAAGTATACAGGAGTGGAGACAATTCCAGCAATCTATCAGAACTAAAAGAAAATCTTATTTGTTTTATCCCTAGAGAGCCACTCTGAACTGAATGGTCTTGGGCATAGACTGTACAGTGATGGGGCTAGGCCTTTCCATGAGTAGGGGTTGGACAGTTCAGCCTCTGAGACTTTGCAATCACTCACAAATCACAACTTTTGAGGCCATATTATTCAGGAAGTAAAGGGTTAATGGCCCACTCTTCTGGTTGATAAAAACACTTGGGTTTAGCTTGTTATGTGCTAGAAATTTGAGCTATGTGTCATAAATAGCAGGTGAGATATTAAATGAAAGAAATGGTATGCCCCACTCCGGGTTCCGAAACTGCCACACGATGGGTAGAACTTTAGAAGGCCATAAAATCCTAGGGAATTTGCTGATGGTCCTAATATTTGACTTTGGGGAAATGCTCATATGTCTAAACAAATAGTTACAAGGACAAGGAAATTAAGAGCCACCAATGTCCAAAGGTTCATTTTTCATACCCAGGTGACATGGAACAGGTCAGCAGAGAACCTGAAGGGAACTCAGGCGAACTCGTAGTGAACAGAAACTCCACACAGAAAGGCCCCAGGCCAGATTCAAACCCACAATCTTCTTAATATGAAGCAACATTGCAACCCAATGTACCACCCTTAAGTAAACTCTTACAGAGTAAACGTGGTGTTGTTTGAACTCTTAGAGTTGGATTTAAACTGGATAATTTGCTGCACTGAAACAGAATCAGTTGCCAGCGACCTGGCACTCCTTTCTGTTGGCTATATCCATGTCCATCCATAACAATGAGTCATAAATGAATGATCACATAATTCAACAGCAGACTCATATACACAGTTATCAATATATCCTTCTTAAGAAATCTAACAAATCGAATGTAAAACTGAATCACAGTGATTCGTTATGACCTCCGGGAGCAATAAAATGATCAAGTGCAAAACACCAAATAATTCACTGCCTTTAGTGCCTGAATAAGCAAAACTTTGCCGAACTCCAGTGCATTCCAAGGCCCTGCCAGGAAAGTACCGAAATTCATTTTTTATCAATTTTTTTCATCATGACTGGTAGTCAATATCCATTCATGTAGAAAATTGACAGTCACAAAACTTCTTGTCTTTTTTTGCATTAAAAAACAGAACTTGACGCATCTTTGCAAAGGCATCTATTTTCAGTCCAGAGAGCCACTGGCTGTCGAATGCCACAGAATCAATTAATCAGTGGCTTAAAACACCATACATATACATGTACAGCATTAACTCAGCATTTACAGAAGTGAACAATACAACAAAGCAAGTGATGAGCAAGTAATTTCTGTGCCCCGTATATTATTATGTTCTATATTCATAAGGCATCTCAGCGCAGAACTTTGAATCGAATTTCCCCTGTCCCAATGTTATGCATTTCAAAGCAAAACTGATCCTAGATCAGAGCACCGTGAAAATGAACCAGAGAGTTCATGCATATATGGAATAATTATTATTATTAGTATTATCTTCAAAGCAGGCGATTATTCAGCATGCGGTACTTATTTTCTGTGCTCATAGTGAATGACTACCACTGGGAGACCTCTGTACATTTCCCCAAAGGCCTATTTAGAAATAGCACTTCCACACATGCAAAAAAAACGTTGCAACCAGGAAATCAAAGGACAATTCTGGATATGTCAGGCATGGGAATTTCATCAATTGTAATCTTGTTCTCTTGTGTGAACAGGTGAGTGCCCCCCCACCCCAAAAAAAAAAAAGAAGAAAAAAATCAGCTAGTCAACAAGCTAGATCATGATCCATGCACGCACAAACTATAGCTTTAGCAACAATAAACCATGCTGCTGATGAAATTCAGTTCAATTACAATTAACTACTGGAGAGATGCCTAATGTGATACTCAACATAAAAATGTATCCTTTTTTGCCCGCAACAAGAAATTCAGTAAAACAGACTGTAACAGGTTAAATTTTCATCTGACCCACTAATGAAACTGAAATTCACAGAAACAATAACAGGGAGATGCGGTACCTATATGATCTGTTCATTATCCAACGTCCCAATTCCCGCTAATTTGTTGTTGTCTTATTTTTACTGTATTGTTGAATTTTCATTGTTTTGTATATCACTTTGTATTGTAATTTTGCATGAAAGGTGATACATAAATAAAGTTTGATTTGATTTGATTTGATTTGATTTGATTTTAATTTTCAAAAGCAGCAAGGCAGCCAGAGCCTGTCCCAGAATCCAATGGGTGAAAGAGAGGAATACTTCCTGGACAGTTTGCCAATGTATCGCAGGATTCACAAATCAAAACACCAAGGGCTATGGACATTGAGTCTCCAGTAACCATGACGTGTAACAGGAGGGCCAGAAGAAAAGCTCAAAAACTCAGGTAAAAAAATACAAACTCCATACAGAAAGGCCCCATGCAGACCTCGAACCCACAATTCACTTGCAGCAAACCGAAAGTGCTACCTACTGCATCCCTGCACACCAGATACTGCACGAGACATATATTCAACGCTACATTACATACAAGGTCGCCCAGATATTTAAGCTGAGGGAAAAATTTTTGCAGTGCTCCGACAGGATACAAGTGTGCGTAGGTGTCTGTCCGTGCCTTTTTGTGTCATTCCATTGCTACGTAATCTACATTTACACAAAGTGAACAGGCCAAACTTGGAACAGGAAAAAAAAAAAAAAACTTGACAGTCAGTTGCCCGCTGGTAAACATGTATCCTCAGACCTACTCGAGCAATCACTCCCAAAATCTGTAGGCTTCATGACCTTACCACACATAAGGCCCGCTCCAAATATGAAACAAATTGGTTGAAATTTGTGGCCTGTGGTTCAGAAGAAAATCTCTAGGGGCGCAGTGTAATGGGTGGTGAGTTTGAGATGCCAAACGCAGTGGACAGAAGTAAAGGAGGACATGCAGAAGGGAGAGAAACAAACAAACAAAACAGGAGAGCGAGAATCGCGCTGCCAACGGACCAAGATGTAGTCCGAGGCAAGGAAGCAAAGCGAGCTCGACAGGACGAACAGAAAGAGGAAAACACAGAAAGATTCCCTTACTAACTAGAACTTTTCCTCAAATATGCAGCTAAACCCTAAGAGAGACCTTGCCGGCTAAAGTGCGAAACGTAGCACTGACACTCCAGCAAGGAAATAAAGGCGGAACTAGGGCTTAAATAGAATCCGGGCAACGCCCCCAATTAATGCCAGCTGGCCCAAGAATTCGATTGAGAAACGATGTCGTTCCGGACGAGAGCAGCAAAGAAAGCTCCCAAAGCCACCAAACCATGACACGCGGGGGACTCGACAGCGGACACGGTGTGATGATCGCTAATCCACAGTATCCCCAACTCGTCGTACGGGGATACCGACGGGTGTTTGTTGTGCTGCAAAAGAAATGCAGCATTGATTTTGGCTGTAACGCCACCCTCCTGAGCAGCACCACTGAATACAATAAGAGAACTATATCAAATCATCTTCGTCTCTCCGAATAACTTTGTTTTGCAGCTGCAATGCAAATTCTTGTACATTTATTTCATTCTTTTCTTACTCGTACATTTTGAAAGTTGTTTCACCCAGCTCTGAAAATGTGACAACCAGCATTTGTTCAACTGTGTATTAGTCTCTCTCTCTCCCCCCAAATCTTTACTCTTTTCAGTGAGCTTGGCTCGAAAATCTCTGACAGCAATTGAATCACAGATTTTTGCAAGCACAGCAGGGCTCCTGTCTGAATGGACAGCACTTAAAAAAAAAAAAAAAAAAACATGCTCATATCTTTCCCAAGCCAGTCCCCAAGCTCACCTTATTCAAAATGGCTGACTGGGGAGAAGCGTTACAGCACGTCCAGACAGGCACATTTAACACGCGGCTTTAATAATCACCGCTGATAATGTCGACTGTCAGACTTATAAAAGGCCCAGTTTCGTCCAAGCAATTGCAATTGACGAAGCCGGGCTGCTGCCAGTGAAATCTGGCGTCGCATTAATAAACCAAAATTCAATATTCCGCATGTCACTAAAAGAAAAAGGTGCATTCAAAGAAGAGAGGTAAGTCATCATTTGGGACCCAAGAGCTTGGTATTTCGCTTTTCCAAAAGCCGGTGAAGAATGTGTCTGGGTCGTGGACAGGGAACGACATTTTATTTTAGAGTACGATGCACTAACGAGGCCGGAACAGTCGATTAATAAAATACTCCTTCGTCTCCCCGGTCTATTTTACCGGCTTCATTTTCATTTCATTATTGGCTGTGAGATATGATTTGGATTTATTACAATAAGATAGATGGTTTTACACAAAGGCACACTGCTACAGACAAACACTTTCACAAAACTGAGAATATTTAACTTCCCGGGTGACAAGCAAGTGTTGAAATAAACAGGGATGGGGGAGGAGAGAGATTATATTCAAATATTATTCAAAACATATTGAGATAAAGTTCTTTGGCATTCATGATGCCTCTGGAAGTTATTGTTCAAACTTTTATAAAGTAGAGGCTTTACCTCCAGCAATTTTAATGCACTGTATCCTTCCTGAAGAATAACACTGCAAGATATTAGCAGTGAATTTGCCCAAGCTCACTCTAAACTGCAAGGGCTGGGTCCATAGCCAAGACTGCGCTGAGGAGGCCTTTGTTGTGACAAAACAATAAAGCCACTTTTATTTATATTGAAATGATCACAAGAAAAAGGGCAGTGATAAAAAAATATCCAAAACAGCACTAGTTCTAAAAGCTGTACACATTCCTGAAGCCAGCCAAGTCACATTGTGGGGTACTTAACTGAAAATAAAGGAAAATTTAAGCTATTTTAACACCGCTTGTGTTTTCCGTTTGAAAGGTTAAAAGTGAGAAAAATCATTTTTTAATATATTTTAGGACAATTTAACATGCATTTTCAGTATCTGTTGGCTGCAGTGCTCCACTGATATTGCATCACACTTATAGTGAGTGAAATATTCCAACCCAGGATGCCAAGTAATTATGGCAGCAGGATTACATCAAATAGAAAATATCTGATCTTGTAAATTTTATACACTGTGATTCACCAAGAAGTATTATATCTCATATGAACCTCTGGGATCTTCACTAGCCAACCAAAAAGTTCCTCGTGTTTTAATCAACCATACGGGATTGCAGAGTTGGAGTTTAAGGTATGAATGTATTTCAATGGTCATGCATGGAGTCTGATGCACAATTTGCTTAAATATAATTACAACCATGCAGTTACCCATTGTAATATTCAAAATAACACCAAATATTGTGTACATTTCATAAAGTACTTCATCAATTGTGCACTAAGTATAAATTTATGGAAGTACTATTCCTCTGTGGGGTTACATGATATAAATGTAAATACAACAAATTAAAGCCAACAGTCCCTATTGCCACTTAATATTTATCATTTTCAAAACACGTGCCGAGGAAAAATTGTCACACTGTCCTAACAAAAAGACTGGCATTGTGTAAGGTGTGAAAAATCCAGAAAATAACATTCCTCCCTCGCGGTCCGCAAATTAGACGAACATGAAAAAGCTTTGTGGTTGGACTATGAGGGCTGTGGTAACTGAGCAGTATATTTCAATAAATCATTGTGCTCATTGTGCACTAAAGAAGTCTACAGGCCACTGGCAGTGCTGGGTTTTGAACAAATGCAGTAGTTGTTGCTAAGTGTCATTTGAGGCTAATGTAATGTAATTACTATAATTGCTCAGAAGAGATTCCAGACACAGATGCAGTAGACATTCTAGTGAAGTTCTGATGCAGACATGCAGAACAGAAAATCTGAGGAGTTGGGGGGGGGGGGTCTTTCACTCAAGAGAGACAAACAGATTTTTGGGCCAGATAAGGCCATGTGGGAAGTTCACAATAGGTCACAGAATAGCTCTGAACCTTTATGTAATGAAGTACAAGAAACAGATTATTATGGAGGTATAATAATCTTCAAAAACATGTCATAAAGCTGCCGGGTGGCTCACACGGTTAAGGCAAGTACAGAGGTGATCACCACGTCGCGAGTTCGAGCCCCGGCGTATCCATCGGCAGGGGTCGGCAGCTTTTTCAGAGTAGCGCACAATTGGCTATCGCGCTACAGGGTTTCAAATTGGGAAGGGACTGCCGGATATACTTATATTTGGGTAGACACTAACAGCTTTGTTCGTTGCTCCAGCGCCTCCAGTTGGCCAGACGGGCGCTAGTCAGGAAGACTCCGGGTTGGTTCATGTCTGGGTATCCTCCGCCCTAGTTCTGAAGTTGAGAAGATTCAACCAATGAGTGTATAAGAATCAGTGGCAGACAGGCACATGCTTCTAAGGAGAGCCGTGAACTGTCTCACTATCCTGAGTAGGCAGCAAGGGGTCGCATACGAGCAAGTTTTGTACATAGTTCACCAATTGGGCATTCCAGATTCGGGTGGGATTGGAGATGCCAAATTTAAAGAAAAAAAATAAAAATAAAAAAACACGTCATAGTTTTAGGAGAGATGTGACTATGCAAACATACTGTATTTCAGATAGACTGAGCTCTCCAGGCATTTGGACCAGCAAAAGTTCCCTCAAATCAATGTTCATGAAACTTTAGCATGCCATCATTCCGGACAGGGGAAATAATCTCCCTAAAAGATGGCTGAAAACCCATTGGCCTGTTAGCAGAATGTGCGTTGAGTTTGTGCTTGGACAGTAACACCTATCAGAAGGTCTGTACGTCCAGTATTGCACACTCAATCAGGGTACACAGGCCACACCCTCAAGACAGCCAACTCTAATTTTCAGGTATGCAGTTCTAAAGAAGTGAATCATGCATGAAATACAGCCCTTTGTTTCACTGTTCAAATACTTGCGGACCTAAAATTATGAGCTCTGAGGTTAAAAGAGGGCATAGACTTCAACACCTAATAAATGAACACTTTATTAGCAGGTTCTTGGGCTAACTGTGAAGCAGTTACCATATGACGGAAATTAAAGGGTACCTTAAGTCATCATTCAATAAAGGCATTTGTAATGTCCGAAGTTTCAGAGATGACCAATCAAGCGTACCCGACTTGTTAATTGCATGTGATACTGAGCTTTAAGCTCTAAAATTTCTCAAGTCTGGTCAGGCTTCGGATGACAGGAGTTTGAAAGCGTCGCCGATGCTGTGTCATCAGGTCATTGCGAGCTCAAACGGAAACCCATATTAACAATCTATTAAGGAAATTTTGCTTGGTTATTTGTACTGACCTCTAAAAAGAAAGCGGACTCTGATATTACAAGAGAGCCTACGCAAGCACTTACTGACAGGAATAAAGACAAACAAGCAACCAATTGTGTGTTGTTTTCTGAGATCTTTTAGCCTACTTCACTTCGTCAGACAGGTTCTATTTAAGTGATTTCTTGATTCAACATGTCTGGCAATAATCAGGCCTGGATGTGGCTACTGAAATTGAACTAGAAAAATGTGGTTTAAGAGGGGGGGGGGGGGGGGATTGCTTCTTCCACATAGGGCTAGGTAAGTTATAGCTTTTTTCCCTAAATAAATGAAATCATCATCTAAGAACTGGATTTTGTATTACGGGTTGTCTTTGTCTAGTATTAAAATTAGTTTGATGATCTGAAAAATTTAATTATGACAAATAGGCCTATGCAAAAAAAAAAAGAGAAATCAGGAAGGAGGAAAATACTTTTTCATAGCAATGAATATGGGAAGTGTGTAAGGCAATAAACCACGACAACTTTTTTTTTTTTTGCACAGAACTCAAATTATTAGCAGATATTCTCCATGAGCAAAACATTTCTTGCATAACAAACAAGCCTGGTCTGGAAAATTATGTAGAAGCCTGCATTAGAAACAGCATTCAAAGATGTAATGATAGCTGGGCTCTTCTGGGCCAGCACCAGAGGGGGAACTATCAAATGTTTACACATGGTGTTGTCTGCTACAAGCTTTGAATGATTGGTTGTAATCTGGGATTAATGCAGTGTTACACCATTTAAAATGTCACAAATTCTAATCTTATCGAATATCATCCGAGACTTCGTGGCGGCTCATGAACTGGCAATAGGGGAAGCTCAAACAATCCCTTAAAATTAATGATTGGTCATGACCTGTTTTCAATCATTCCTATACATTACCACAAAAACTCCAAAAACTCTCAACATTACCACAAGAGGCCAGATATTATTTATAACGCAGACCGATTATGACTGCGGACTTCTCACGCTTTTCTTTACTCCGGGATTGGAAGCGATGCATGTGTTTCACGATCGTTTAAATGAGGTAAAATCATTTGAAATGTCTCTATGCAATTCCATTGCTTCCAACCCCTCCAGTGCACAAGGATTTCGGTTCCGTGCGAGAATCTCTTACACATGCGTTGATTGAATAATTGCTGACTACAGCAGGGGAACACAAATATGCCAATAAAACACACACCGAATGCGTGAGAGTTGCCAGGTATGCGTTGTTAATGAAAAATGGCCACAGCTGATAGAGTTGAAAGTTTTTGGAGTTTCTGTAAAAGTAATTTAAATGAATGATTGAAAACAGGTCATGACCAATCATTAATTTGAAGGGATTGATTGAGCTTCCCCTGTTGCCAGGTCAGGAGCTGCCACTAATTTTGAATTTAAATGTCCCAGCAAAGCTAAAATCATGTTTGGTTAATGTTTGGCTCAATCCCCATGGTGACTTGACGTCACTGTGACCTTTTACCCGTATGAGTGTTTGCCGACATATTGATGCACTAAAGCGGTACTAGATTAATTAATTCATGAAAATAACTTCAAATCTGCCAAAATACATCATTTATTTTCTTTTTGACTGTGCATATAATTTTTCTACCGATATAATGAGCATTTCTAAGTTGATGTTCATTTTGGGTGTAGGAACCCTTTAAGGGCTTGAACTGCAGTTTTTTTAAAAAAGGGTCAAAGACTCATTTCAATAAAAAAAAACTTATTGGGAAATGTTCATAATGCTAGCTGTTTTTTGGTTACATGACCAGACCTGACAGCATACTATCAAGGGCTGACTATAATAAACAGTTATGTCCAATATATAACATCTGGACATAACTGTTTATTGCAGTCAGCCCTCGCTATAATCTTAAGAAATACTGATGTAATGTCAGACTAAGAAGAAAAAAAAAGAATGATGGTTCTGTGCTGTAGTGAATGAGAGTTATCAAAATGAGGAATCAATGGGTTCACTTTGGAACAATTTCATTCCCGTGTGCATATATGCCAACAGTCCACAAGATTGACGATTTCCTGAAGAATAGAATACCTCAACTCTCCTTAAATTGACCTCATTTGCTGAGGTCTTGACGATTGACTTTTCATGCTGACAACTTAGCTGGCACTAAAGGAATGAAAGCATCGTATAATTGGAGGTGCAGTGGCTACAGTATCTGTGCTAAAATACACCTGTTTACAAAGTTATAACTAACACAAAATGATCCCATCTGCAAAAAATAAATAAATCATGAAAAACATAACAAAAAGGAAGTTCAACACAACTTTATATAAATTAGTGTAGCCCCACTAACAGGCACACAATGAAGCTCGCTAACAGATGTCGAAATGAACACCCCCACACACACGTGCACGCATGTTTTGCATCTCTTCCACTCCCTCTCTCTATTCCCTTCCATTATGAAGCAATTCCAACCTGTCGTCAACAGTTATCTTGCATGTTATTCCTGCAGTGCTTAAGCATTAAAAGTCAAGGCCTGACACTTTCCCATCCTCTCTGGAAGTAGGAAAGTCAGGCTGCTTATTCCCGAAAGTGCTCTTTGAAAAACCGCCAATCAAGAACCAGGAAGTACACAGGAATTGCACATAGGCCCTCCCTTAGCTTTCAGCATGGTAACAACGCTCAGGAAACCATGGGTCAGCAGCTCTTCTAAACATCTCCGCACCTGCAGTGAAAGTGCACGTCCACGAAGGAAGGCAAATTACAGCCCATTATAACACTGCGAGAGTATCTCCGCTCATAATGCATTTGAAAATGCCCGTCCTGTGCAGCTAAGGCAGTGAAGAGATCCTGACAGTCTCCATAAACGCAGAGAAAAAAAAAGAGCGAGAGAGAGATGGAGGGAGGGAGAAAAATGTCTGTTCTAACATGTTCTTCCCACGTCCCATACAGAGATCTAGCCCTGCTTTATTGTTAATATTCTTTTTTCCAATTTGTCCACAATTGTCATCTTTTTCCTTTATTGCATATATTTTTTTTCACCCGCCGAGCCTCTGCAATACAAGTGCACAAATCTGTCGTGCCAGTGCAGTCAATACCGGCACACTGAATTAAACGGAGCGAGAAAGAGGGAGTGAGCATTTGAACTGGGAAGAGAGAGGGAGACTAAAAAAGACAGAGTGAGAGAGCAAGAAAGATAGAGACAGAGAGAGTGAGCATGTCAGTGCGTCTCAGTAACCACACCGAAGAAAGATAAAACTTTCATTGCTTCGCATGCATGTTGACACGAGCATGCCGAATAAAGACTGACATGTTTGCAACTCCAGTGCGCTTATCGACGCCGCGGTTCCTGCTTTTTTGACAGTTTCTCTTGCCAAAGATTGTCGAGACGACACGACGGTGCGTGTCAGAGAGATGGAGGCCCGTGCATCAGAGTTCTCATTGTGAGCATGAGCGACATTTCATACTTTCCTGTCCAAAAGTATCGGGATTTGGCATTTTGTGCTGCGATTTGGTATATTATGACTTTTTTTTTGAAGGGGGGGGTGGGTCGGTGCGCAGTGCCAAGCGTGTTCTTTTCTTTTTCTACTGACAAGCAATAGTCATGAAAATATTTTTTTGGATAAATCTATGGGTGTTGCTGCAGTTCCACTCCACACATTTAACAACAGGAGTGGTATTTGAGTTATAAATTTCAATAGAGAGGCATGGATAATGCATATTTGCCAATGTTATTTTCAAATGAGAGGAAAAACGCTGGCCTGTTCACCCTTTCAAGGGTAGTTTTTTTTAATTTATATTGAATTTTTAATTCTTCACTCTTGCAGAACTATCTGTCAGAAGAGTTTTGGGATATGCCAATATGGTTGAGGAAGTGAAGTTAAATTGAAGAGCCTAGTGCTAAAAGTGCTTAAGTCACATTTTCACACCCTTGAGTTACGGACAGAAAAAAAATGTTTTTAAAAGTTACCAAATTCAATTTAAAGACCCGAGTGCTAAAAGTACTGAATTCACGAATAGCCATTTTTGAAAAATTGAGAAAACTGACTTCGGTTACAATTAAAAACATTTTTTCTGTCCTTAACTAAAGAGGTGTGAAAATGAGACTTAGGTACTTTTAGCAAAAGGCTCTTCAATTGAATTAAGAGGTGTCTCCAAATCTAGCAGTTTTAACAGTTACGCGCCCTCGCTTAATGTCTGCCACTTACCAAACACAGGTAGATAAACTGTTAAAAACCCTCACTTTTTAACTAACTTTCTATTAAATCTAATTGATTAATTACCATCAAAGAAATCCATTAAAAATGTAATTACAAGAATTTTTGACAAACACAGCAACCTGTTGGATCAAACTCCATCAAAAATAACTCAGAATCAACTTTAAAGTTAGGAAAGTTAGTAAGAACAGAATATACTGAACAACATCTATGACTAAAGAGGAGGGTTGGCTACTTTAAACAACAATAAAAAGACATGAACTATCACAGAAGAACAGGAAGAAATAAAACACCTCAACCTAGCTTGTATCTCCTGAATAGTCCCAAGGAAGGCCAAAATCATTGTTTCAGGGTCAAAAGACAGCCATATCTTCTGATGAAAAAGGCCAATATCAACCTCCAAATCCGCCACACAGATGTAAAAAAAAAATCCATGTTGGCTGTAAAAAACTCCTTGTTAGCCCCCAATAGAAAAAGGCACACATTTTATGTGGGTTACAGTGAAAGAGGGAAGGGCACCCCCTTCCTCAGTAATCAAAAGAGGTTGAGCTTATTGGCGGACCAGTGGATGCCCGAAGGAATGAGAAATGGATAATGGTTTTCACAGAAAACTGGGTATTTATGCATTAAGCTGAATTCTTATAAGGGATTAATAGATTTTGTCTCTTTCTAATGAGACTTAACATGAATTTTGTAGAAAGTAATGAAGCTCAGTTAACAAATACCTCTAAAAAGTTAACTATTGCCTCTAAAAACATAAGTGGCATGGGCAAATCTTGGGCAGCATTCAGGCATACCAAAATAGCACTAATGCTACTGTTACTACTGCTACAGCACTAGTAATAATAATAATAGTTATTATTATAATAATAAAGGGAAATTATTGTGTCTCATTGGAGATCACAAGGTTGTAGCAATGATGTTCTCTGTTCTCTAGGGAATTGGAGGGGTTTAAACTCATTATTGGCGACTCTCTACTTGACTTAAATGGCCCTGAAAGGTTTTGTATTGGAAAGTCTGCAGGAGTGCATGGATGGCAGAGATAATACAAACAAACTTTAACTCCAGTTTAAGGGGGAAATGCACAAGTCATTACCAATTAAACTCTGTTATGCCTCTCTAAGGTCGGGTCAAAATCACCAAAATCATTGGTTGGACAACAATATTCTGTTGTTGTAGTAGACCGCTGTGAGCTAACATAGTGATTTTTACATCAGCATTTGAATGTTGTATTTGCATATTTGTGATTGCGCTCTTGAAAGGATTCATTCACAAATGCATGGCTACCACTACTGAACACTTTCAAGGTGTTCTGTCTGATTACTTGACCGAATTTACATGTTAAATCCAGACCAAACTCATGTCAAAAGTCAGGGAAAAATAAGTTTCTTGATTTTAATCAGTTTTATTTCCCAAATTCAGCTGTTCTCCCTCATACTTTCAGGCTAAGGATACAGCACCTCACCACTGCTAGCAACACATCAACACCACATACTGCATTTTTTATGAAGTTGAAAATGAAGAATTTAATTACTGTCAAGTTGACTTTGAATTTACTTGGCGCACAATAGAAAATGTAAACATCATGAACACAGGCAAGACAAAATGAATAATGCAGAAGTGTTATTCATTTAACTAATCTGAGCCTGCCTTTGATGGCAGTAGGAGTGTAGCCCAGGAATGCAGCTCTATATGTGGCCACCTGCTGAGAGATAATAATGTATAACAGCACACACCACAGCTCTATGGCATATTTTCTCCTTCATGTTCTTTTAATAAAAGCGCAAATCAGAAGAAAAAGTCCATCTCTCCATTCCTTTCTTTTTCCCTCCACGGGGTTATACATCAACAGTCAAAAAATTGCAATGCAAGTGGCATACCACTTAAAACCTACACAAGTCAAAACAAAATCAAGATTTTACAATGCAATAAAAAGGCAATGATGCATGACAAAAACAGGGAACTTAAATTTAGGATAGGGCAATCAGCTTATGATCATATTTTATAATTGGTGTATTGCTATTGTAGTAACGCCGTGATTAAAAATGTAGCACAAAAAAATACTTTTTAAAAGGCATTGGGCATTTTTTTGCTTTCCGTAGGCTTCTATATATAAACCATGTGCAATATTTCACAGCATTATACCTTATTCTGATTTTCATCAAATTGATACAGTATATATAAATAACCCATAAACGAAGTCTCTACTAAGCTGATGGATAGTTTTGCAAATATTCCTAAAATACACTACATGTCCATCCTCGATCGTCCCAGCTAATCCGATCCACACAAGCAAGGCCATTCAATAGTGACTGCAGAGACTGCATGGGTGCAGCATTCCCATTGCTTTGAATAGGAATGTACCTGTATGTTTGACATACTTGAAGATCCATTTCCCTAGATTAAGAGACTACGCCTCTGCAAATGAATAGCATAATGTTCAACTGATCCATACTCACTTCAGAATGCCTGAATCCTGTAAATAAAAATCTTAACAAGAGTTGTCAGAAAGACAACAAAGCTCGCCGGGGCAAGGTTAAAGTTTTTCTGCACGCGGACGGACGCGGACGCTGGGGGTACGACAATAGCTCTCCGGACTCTCCGGTCTCTCTTTGTTGTGTCAATAAAGGCATCTTTAACCATTGCATCTTCAATGAATTCACTACTGTTCTACACTGCACTCCGAGGCAACTTAAAAATTGTAAGACCATACCAAGGTTAACCCAATGAATATTAGTCATAATTCTCGATGACACCTGATGAACAGCCTTCAATTCGATTCAATAACAGGGCCACATGTGCCACAAGGACACGTTCACTGCTAGAGCTTCATTATGCAAACTCACTAACACCCTTCACTGTTTCACAGTCACGTTAAATGTTCATGAACAGACCATGTTTAACAAAATGTTGTCACATAACAGGAGGGGGTAATTTTCGTGTGAGTAACCCAAGTCAAGGAGAAGTAGGCTTTGGCCGAGAATGGAAGGAAGCAGCACGATGGATGACGTCCAAATATAACCACAAGGTATCAAGAAAAGACGAATACAAAATGAATGCATAATCACATGATGCATGCCATGCTGGACTTCAAATTACTTCAAACACAACCAGCAGACGACAAAAATGAACGACGAAAATGATAAAAATTGAAAAAAAAAAACAAGCATTACGCCAGTCCAGGCCCAAATACGACCAGGTCGTATTATTCACAGACATGCAGAAGCGCGACACAGTTTGTTCGGACTGCACTTATAGCATGCAAGCATGGGTGCCGCGCATTCGCTCTGATGCGCCATGCCACGGCGGAGGGCGTAAGGTTAGCTGGGGGTAGGATAAAGTCACTGTACCTGCACATAGACCCGGCATATTCTCTCTCGCTTCTGCAGCTGAAAGCCCAAAACAGTTCATTAGTACAGGTACGAAGGACACCGCCGTTAAATCAACATCACTTTGCAACTTCTGAATTCATCCTCGGGACCTCCCTCGCACATAAACTCAAAGAAAAACTGCTTTGCGCGTTAATTACGCCCCGTCTCAGGGAAACGTCGGAACAATCAAAAAGGAACTTAATTGGAGGAGCAAAATCAGCAGGACAACTCAACTGGGGATTGAACTCAGGCATCAGCTTGTGTCATCCAAGGTTGTCCCAAAGATCAGCCTTTTCCCCCCAATTTGTTAAGGAAAAAATGTAAAACATCGAGGGTAAATTCAGGATATAACCAAGCCCATGAGACTGTTCAGGGCAGTGTGTTAAATAAGGACTCTCTTTGTTGCATGTTCTGGAAAGTTCTAAGTATTTGTTCTTTCTATACAAAGTCTATGAGTGCGTGACTGAGCGGTTGTGTGATATATCATCAGAACACGACGCTGCGTTAGGCTCAGGCACAGCGCACACATCGGATTGCAGAGTCTCCTCTGCACCTGGATTGAGCTCCAATTGCTGATTGGCTGCTTGTCTTGCCACGTGAATACTTCCCTAGACAACGAAAATTGTTAAACCATGTGCTTGTCAGACAATTAAATTCTAAAAAGGTGTTCTTGGCTGCGTGAGGTGTTTTATTTGCTTTCACAGATCGCATTCGAGCGTTGACAATCCCTGGCTGTCCAAGACGCCTCACCATATTTACATGTGAGCTCCTGCTTAAAATCACAGCTCGCTACATTGGCTACGGTCCCGTACGCACTATCAATCACGGAATAGCCACCAATTTCGCTATTCGGCATATAAAGCCAGGCTTAGAAGAATGCATTGAAATGACTAAGTCACAAGTACGCGCTTCATTACTGACCTTTGTCTCAAAACTAAATAATGGAATTTGAGGCGATGACCTTGTTATCTCATGTGAAAAGAATGAGAGGAAATTGATCACCAAACCTCATCTGAATAGCATATGTAATATTTCTGGCTAGGAAAATTAATCCATAACAATGACGAATGAAGGTTTCTAGTAACTAAAGGCTCGCAAATATAAGAACTGAGAAAGAATAATTATGGCAACATAATTAGCAAGATATTGCAGTGTTCAAATTCCTGCTTTGAGCAGAAAATGAGACCATTTGTTCCTTATTACATATCAGATGTTTTTGTTATCACAAATGTGAAGCTATAACGACACTTAGCACCTGTTCATAAAGATTTAGAAACATAATATGCTCATGTATTTGCATAAGAATTTATGTCTATAATTGACTACCTGAGGAAAATAGACATAATCCAGGATTAAACTTTCGACAAACCAGCAAGCACTTATTGACTATCAAAAGAATCATGGTGCTTTAAGCTAACAGCGAGACAGCACTGGAATATATATATATTTTTTTTTTTCTTTGGCGTTTTTAATGGGATCTACTGCTCCTGATCCACAAATGTGCACTTACCTATGAGACTCCCCAATATAACAATTAAAAACAAAGCTGGATGGTTCTCAATGAAGGCCACCAGGGTTAGCTCATTCTACATACTTCCTGAATCTCCAAACAGACAAGCATATGGCAAATGGCATATTTTCAGTTTAGGGAAACCACGCGCATCAGTGTATTTTCCGTATCATGTCTCTGCTTGACTGATCCCAGACAACACTGACCACAGACGGTATCCTTCACAATTTATTTCCAGAGAAAAAATGATTCAACCCATTGTGCTTTAGGACGTCCTGGTCATTTGCAGCCCCGGGACAAATACTGTAATAACATTTTTCGTCATTGTATGGACACTTGTAAAGCACTCACACATTAGATTTTATGCTTTGTGCAGTTTATTTGATAGAAAAGGCAATGGGGGCAATGTGAAATCCAAGCAAGTAAAAATGGTGCCAGTTGTATTACTGTGCCATGCCATTAGATCCCTTAAGATGTTCCACACAGATTCAAGTTTTTGAACGTCAATATCCAGTGTGTGGATGCGTTTGTGTATTCAGCAGCGTGCGTGTTATTTCTTTTGAAAAGACAGTTGTTTCAACAGTATCACATAATTAATGATGGAAAAGCACAGCCCTTTGTGCCCGTCACTCCTACACAGCGGAATCGAACAGAGGACATAAATGAACTACCTCGACCTCATGTTCTTGCGAATGAAAACTTCATTTTCCCATATTACGAGACTACACTGACTATGGTCACAGGTTGTCGCAGACTCAAAAATTGCTCCCCCAACAAACTAGTATTAGAGAGGACAGGCTAGAGAGTTCCCTTTAACCCAGAGTGTTCACTACGACAGTCCTGAGGGGCCATTTAGTACAGGGGAGTTTTATGAGCTTCAGCTCATTGTTGATTTTAAAGTCATTGATTGGCTGATATGTTCCTCACAACTGGATTCTGAGGCTTTGATTGGGTGCTGATAAGAATTGGAAGCGACACAATTGGATCCAACAGGATAGGAGTTCTACACCTTAGTCTTATACTGACAAAGCGGCTGAGAAAAGCAGCTCAAGATGGACTCAGAAGCAATAGAGCTGTTGCTACTACAGGCATCTTGACAGAAGCTTTAATGGAGCGCACAGTGGGGACGGAAAATTCCGGAAAGCGCGCGGGGGCTTGCGATCCGTCACATGCGATCTGTGCCGCAGGAACGCTCGGCCACCGTCGCAGCCAGTGCGCCTCTTCGACGGAACAACTTTAGAAATCTCAACGGGAACATCTGGCTACGGAAACCAAATAAAGCTTGAAAAGCAATTTAAAAGCAGGTGTTCCAACGCTCCTCTGCAATCAAAGCCACTCAGTCAAATTAACAGCTGACATTTTAGATTTCGCCCACGCTTGTTTTCGTCCATTGGCTGCTTTGTTGACAGAAAGTATTATTTCAACACAACCGACCCGCTGCCTGTAGTCAAGAGCTGACTGCTGAGAAACACACCGAATAGTCATTCACTCTCTGCCGTCATGGAGCTAGCATACAATAGCAGCTTATACATTTCAAATTAAGTATACGGTTAGTATCTTCTGAAATATAAAACTTCTTCTCCAACTTTCGAGTAATATTCGCGCAAGCACCCTTCGAACAAAGAGAGCGTCGCCATATCAGGCACTAATGTCCAGTTCTGTTTGTAGAGGAGACCAGGAGATCACAGCTCTTTTCATGTGTGATATAACTAGAGGTGGATTTAGGGCCTGGCTGACAAGTGAAGTAGATCCTTCTACCTCATCAGACAGTAGAGACAGCTGAAGTAGAACACTCTGTCTGACAGGAGCACACTGAAACATAAGCCCACTAAAAGCACTGATACGGTTCAGGCTGGGCAACACATTTGACTTTGACAAAAATAAACTCCG
The DNA here is from genome assembly GCA_029721435.1 of Gymnothorax reevesii. Classification (NCBI taxonomy): domain Eukaryota; kingdom Metazoa; phylum Chordata; class Actinopteri; order Anguilliformes; family Muraenidae; genus Gymnothorax; species Gymnothorax reevesii. The sequence continues at coordinate 94,996,187 of CM056579.1, read as the reverse complement.
AGTCAGGAGTATGCGATGATACATATGAACTGCAATTATAAAATGTGTACATTTTAGATCGAGATGAAAGCAATAAAAGAGGCAGGCGCACATCTGTACATGTTTACTGTAGATGCTGCATAAATAAGAATTATGCAAGACTGAAATATAATGCCCGTATCCAACAGCTCCAGCACTTCAGTATTTCAAAAATTCAGTACAGACATTATGAGCAAATGATCCCTTATGAAAAATTACCACAAAATATTACAGTAAAAATACTATAGTTTTCTACAGTAACTATGGTATGTTTTACGGAGTTACTATAGTTTCCTATAGTGATGTTAAAGTAAATCACAAAAGTCAAACCGAACAATAGTAAACTATAGCAATGATTTTCAATTACAATAGTATATTTGCAACAAACTATAGTTAACTGTAGTAAAGTGTAGTTTACTATAGTTAACTATAGTTTACTACAGTAAAATTGATGTAAACTATATAAAATTTTTATAAGGAATACTCAGATTAAAATCAATAACCACTGACTAAGTTTAATAATGATGCATAAAAATGTATTGGTGCACTTTTGTATTTCATAATCAGATAAGGACCATGGTATTACTGTATCTCATGAATGTGAAGGCCAGCGTTGCAGTGTTGAGAGGGACAGGCCTTACCTTACTTAAGCTCCGGGCTGCACTATCTTTACCCCCAGGGGTGAAGCCTTTCAGCTGCATATCCAGCAGGTCCACAAGCTGGCCCATGGTTCTCACTGTGTATGTGATGTCCCCCGCATGGATGTGACTCTTGGTTTGCTCCGAGAGATCCCTGGCAATAATGACTGCATTCTCTCCAGACTTTAACTGAAGATAGACACAGAAATACAGATGAATTGATGAAATAATTAACTAATTAATTAATTCATCCATCCATCCATTATCTACAGGCCTACCGCTTCTTCCTAACCAGGAGTGCGTTTCCCAAAAGTGTAGTTGCTAACTAAGTCAGCAACTAACATAGTTCATCCATTCGCAATCAATGGTTGAAACTTTGTGAGCTAGCCTCTGTGATTTTGGGAAATGCTCCCCAGGATGATGGTGGAGAAGGAGCCACTTGCAGCTGAATGTGGGTGAAGCGCAGGGACACACCCCGGACAGCTTGCAAGTCCATTGCAGGACGCACATTCACTAACACACTCATATCAATAAGCCCGATGTGCATGCCTTCAAACTGTGGGAAGAAACCGAAGTACTCAGAGAACATGCAAACTCCGCACAGAAAGGCCCCAGGCCAGATTCAAACTCAAAACATTCTTGCTGCGAGGCGGTACAAGTGCTGATCTGGGATGTATTTTGCAGTTCTTCCAAAAGAAACAAAAAGGCCAAACTGATCCCAGATCAGCACTCTGCCTGAGGATCAGAGATATTGTTTTAAGAAATCATTACAACAATTTACTATAAAGGAATAAAGGTGTTTCAGTGCTTCCCAACCCTGGTCCTGGAGGTCGACTGCCTTGTTTGTTTTCATCCCAATCCTAACGATTTATAACTGTCTCAACAGCTAGAAATGCTAATGGGCTGCTGATTATTAAAATATGGCACTCCAAATTAGGGTTAGACAAATTAGATGAAAACCGACGGGACAGAACACCTCCAGGAACAGGGTTTAGCAGACCTGCAGTCAGTATATAACCCTAAGAGCGCTGTAGGCAACTATAGTTGCCCAATGATGTAAGATATCAAAAAAATCAGATGCTGTTGATCCTATCATGCGGCAACTTATTTAAAAGAGCTCCCGCAGGGGAGCTTTTTAACACATGTTGCCACATGATAGTTTTTCAACAGCTCAGGATAATTATATTTTTGATTCCTCGAAAATTTATTCAGCACTTTCAGGGTTAATAGTAATAATAGTACTGTCTTTCAGCTGATAGCTTTATCCGAGTGACTTGCAGTTGATAAGGCCAAGCAGGGGGCCAATCCCCCCCCCCCCCCCGAAAGTGGCCACACTATCTGAAAGTGGCCACACTGGGCCTGATCATCCTATTCAAGCAACCTAACCAGAAGGCAACTCTCTCTTTGTAGGCTAACACAGTTCAAATGGCAAATGGTGATGAATTCCACGCTAGTTTCAGAGGTAAAATATTGGGAACAAAAAATGAAGAGGCAATGAAATGAATGAGCTCTTCAGGAAAGCAGAATGAGCCCAACACTGTGTGTCTTCCGGTGCTAATTCAACTAAAATGGAGTACGTGTTACTCTGATACAGCCCATAAAATCCATCTTTAACTCAACTGTATCTCGACAAATTTTTGGAAAATAACAAACAAAACAATTGACTCTTCAGGTCATTCAACCGACGGGCCAATGGAAGCAAGCAAACACCGACGCGACGGCCTATTTTTATTTAGAGGGAGGTGTAATTAAAAATCTTCTTTGGCGAAGGATAGAGCCGTTATTTGTTAATGAGCCTTGCTGCATGCTTCAAGCTCCCTCTTTTTGTGGCAGCTAATTCTGTCTCCTTTATTTTAAATTACAACGTATATCAGCACAAACCAGAGAGCCTGAAGGGCCTGAGTTCACAGCTTCCAGGCCGTAATTTGTCAGAGGGTTTCATTTACGGCGCTTCATTTTAAAGAAGCGTCGCCGTCAAGCATGTTTCAGAATTACCTAAAGAATTATGAATTGCCTTGTCATTTCATTAAAACAAATCTAATCAATGAGCATGCACCTGCTTCGAGAAGCTGACGGTGCAGCACAGTTACAGACTCTTTTAGGTAATCTTACAAACCTTGAGGGAAGGAATGCAGCATTTAGACCAAGACATCAACGCGCTTTGTGCCCATCGCTTAGTATCATTACCTCAGTGTCTATTAGGAAATCCAATTATTCAGGATTGCTGAATATGTCTAACAAAATAAAGTCATCCAGACAGCTGAGAGAATTCCACCTTCAGTACATGCCAATGGAGAAACAGTCGGCAGTGAGAGCAGTAACTATTTGGACAACCAGCTATAATAGGAGGGCACTTAAACTCCTGAATGGACCAAATCATATGGGGACTAAAGCTGGAATCGCGAGAACCCATACCTCCACCAGCATCGCTGGATTTGAACTTTGGCCTATATCTCAGCTACACTTTGGCCTAAATAAAGTTTGGTTAAGTTTGGTTAAAATCTATGCAACCGATTTTGAGATATCCTGCTAAGAGACAGGCCAACAAATAAATGACTCCCGCCTAGCAGGACCGTTGTTGAAATCGTCTAGTGTCTGACTCGAGACTTCAAATCAGTGGCGTAGCCAGTGGAGGGGGGGGGGGGGGGGTCAAAGACATGTCCCCAATTAGTCCTGGCTAGATCTCAATCATTTTCTTTTATTGACCCGTTTTCCAATTATCATAATTGGCAACTGAAGACACGGTTTCTCTCCATATGCGATCTAACAACGATAAAATCATAGGCTAAATTCAGAACAGCAAAATAATTTACTTATTAATAGGCCAATGCTTTAAATGTTGATTTAAATACAGCAAATACGCGTCCAGAGGAATTATTGTCGTCTTACCGAATCAGGGAGAACAAGCAGCACCTGTTAAGTGTGGAGCGCTCGCGGAGTGAACCTTTTGTCATGAAAATGACTGACAACAGGTGAGGACTAATAATTGTTTTAAACGGATGTTTTGTGCAACCCAATTCTCTTTTCTTGTTCCGCAACTGTACTGAATTTTGCCCATGATTTAATTACTGTTAGATCGCATATGGAGAAAAACAGTGTCTTCGGTTGCCAATTACGATAATTGGAAAATAAGTCAATAAAGGAAAATGATTGAGAACTAGCCAGGACTAATTATTGTCGTAAAGTGACGTGTCTGTGTCCCCCAATTGGCTACGCCTCTGCTTCAAATCACCGCCAGCATAGCTGGATTTGTGCTTTGGCCTATATCTCACTTGTACTTTGGCCTAGATATGCCTAAATTCAATCACTTTTTCTTCTTGTGCTATCGAACCGTCCTGCAAAGTTTGGTTGAAATTGATGGAGCCGTTTTTGAGATATCCTGCTAACAAACTGACAGACAGACAGACAGACGACTAACGGAACAAAGTGACACAATGACTCCCGCCTAGTGAGATCGTTGTCGAAATTGCCTGGTGTCTGACTCGAGACTTCAAATCTCCGCCAGCATAGCTGGATTTGTACTACGGCCATTATCTCAGCTGTACTTAATCTCCGCCATTATACCTGGATTTGTACTTTGGCCTAGATATGCCTAAATTTAATCACTTGTTCCTCTTGTGCAACTGTAACATCCTGCAAAGTTCGGTTGAAATCTATGCGGCCGTTTTTGAGATATCCTGCAAACAAACAGAAAAACAGACAGACAGACAAACAGATAGACAGACAGACGACAAACGAAACGAAGTGACACGGTTGTCGATTTCGACAACCAACAAACAGACAGTCAGAGACGACTAAGGGAACGAGTAAATAAACAAACGGAAGCAAAAATATAACCTCCTCAGCACAGGTAACAAACAGAAGCAAACAAAACCTCCTTCGCAGAGGTAACACACTGAAGCAAAAACATAGGCTCCTTGGTGGAGGTAATTAGTGCCCTTTACTGCAAGTTGCCGTATGGGAGCCAGATTTGGGATTTGGAGAGTAAATATGTCCATATTTGTTATACTGCTTGGCGTAAATGCATTCATCACATATTTTATATTCCTAAGAGAACTCACTCTAAATTTCTCCATCATATATGAAATGAGGCATCTATATCTGATCAACCAATTCAACATTTTAAGAAGTTTATTAAAGCAGCGTATCAGAGTGAGAATGAACTGGTAAAGTTTTGTTGCCTGTTAGCCATGAATGGGATTCGGTCAGCTGCTTGTAATAATATTATAGTTTGCCCCGGAAGGAATAAAAGGGAAGATAGTCACTAAGCAATAATTTCCGGCATAATATCTGATTTTATTGATTTTAGAGACAGTCATCGTGATGAGAGCTAAGTCAGATTTATTATTGAATATTTGTGTACATTATGAATCTTAACAGTAAGTGCGAACGTGTGTGCGCTGGAATTGACCTTGAGTACAAAATAAGGATTATTATTGAACCTGAGTTACTGTCCAAATACTTACGGACCTCTCTGTAGGAAAACACAGAAATCTATGCTGTATGGATGCGTTGGTGCTCTTTTAGCTCCACGTCACCAAGGCAACGAAAAGAGCTGACAGGCACATTAGTCATTTGTAATCTCCCTAATATAGATTAATTATGCTTTTGTTAATATTTAATCCATACACAATAAATCACTTTCATCGTTAATGGGGTATTTACAGCCAGACCACCCTCTTGCACAGCCCCCAGTGGTCAGTCATTGTTTTGCATCTATGGACAGACTTTATAAAAGTCATCTTTGGTTTGGTTTTAGATGAAGAGTTGCCATCGTAAGAAGCCAAATTTGCTAAAAAAAAAAAAAACCGTTCCTTCACACAACTACAAACATTAAATTCCTTATGATATGGACACAAACTCACATTAATTAACGCAGTTGTTAACAGGAGTTGATGATGTACAATTAAGCAAAACACAAATGTTACTTAACGTATTTGTTGACGAATAATTGATAAATTCATGAAAGATTACTCATGTTTTAGAATTAATTTATAAGTGGTTTTCCATCTATAAATAAATGAGATGTTTTTTTTTATATAACTGGCATTAAGAACTGTAATTGTTAACACAAATTACTGGTGTACAGACTGACTTTTCATTAGCTAGTCCCTCTCAACCTAAGGAGGTTTTGCAGGGTATAGGCAAATTTGCCAAAAGCCCAATTTGAACCATCCACTGGTTATAGGTACCTACTTGTCTGACTGTCCAGAAAATAGATTTGAAATGTGAAATTTGCATACAGGAAGTGAACTGTGACCTATTTAGTGATTTCAAGATTTTTGTGGGGCAAGGCCTCAAGAGGTCCATATTAAAACACATAAATGATTCTGAAAAACCAGATGATTTTAATAGCTACACAAGAACATAACGGACATTTTGGTACCAAACATAAGTATATATGTGAAACATTGAACAAGTTTCAGACAATGTTCCATTGAAAAATGTATCTGTCTTGATGCAAATCGTAATGTTCACCTTGAAAAACAACCAGGTTCCTATGAAAGATATTTTCATAAAAGTTGCCTCATATAGTTGGCTAAATAATGTGCGAGTGTTGTTTAAATTGCGAGACCTGTCACATGGTATATTCAAGCCATTTTTATTATAAACTACATATTTCTTTAGATGTTTTCAGAAACATAGGTTGTATACAGGCCTTGCGGATTTTAGGATGTAATTATAGACTCTGAGAATTTTCGAGAAGCCATTGGTATTGTTAAGCATTGGTCATAGAATTGTTTACAAATGGAACACCTTCGATGTGATGATGTTCCACACATTAAATCAACAGTTGGACTGGATACATTGAGAGGATTTCCTTGGATAAGGTCTACCTCATCTGCCAAGATTTCCTGAAGAAACAGTCTCTGTTAAGTCAATGTCATTGTTTGATGTAATAACATCATCTGTTGCGTCATTGGCTTTGTCTGTGTCTGGTTTTGGTCATTTTTTGACATATCTGAAATAACATTTGCTACATATCTTGTCACCATCTTCATTTGTTATCCCCTCATTGACCAAAAATGAGTGTAGCCATTGATTTTGTTGTCCATTAACGTTACGAGCACCCTTACTACACTTTTCACTATCTTTGAACCTCATAGAACAATTGTTTATCACACATTTCTTTGGCATAATTGTGTTTTTGCAATCTGAATGCACTGAATCTGAATCTACGATTTATAAAATATATCACATGAAACAGCAGCAGTATGTAAAGCATGAGCATACAATAAGGGTAGCGAACCTTTTCCAGAAAGAGCCGCTATGGGTGCAGCTTTCATACCAACCAAGCTGCTACACGCTTGATTCTGCTAATCAACCTCTGGAATGTTTGTTAAGTGCCTTGATTAATAGAATCAGGTGTGTAGCAACTTGGTTGGTATGAAAGCCTGCGCCACAGTGGCTCTTTCTGGAGAAGGTTCCCAATGTCATGGTTTGGGAGCTTTGAGAGCCGGTTGTTGCTCTCGTCCGGGACGATATCGTTTGCTCCCTATTGGATTCCTGGGCCAGCTGGCATTAATTGGGGAACATGGACCGGGCTCTATTTAAGCTCCTATTTCGCCTCGCTCCCATTGCTAGAGTGTCAGTCCTTCTTTGGCGCTTTAGCCGGTAAGGTCTCTAGAGAGATATTGTCAGGCACTTAGTTGTTTATCAGGAATAGTGTTAGTGAGTAAGGGAATCTTTGGTTTATTTACCTTTTCTTTTGTTTTCCTCGAGCTCGCTTGTTTGCTACCATGGGCGGCGTCAGGTCCCTTGGTAGCGCGAGTCTCATTATTTTTATCTGTTTTTAGTCTCTCAGTGCGTAGTGAGTGTTGCCTTTTATTTCCGGCCACTGCTCTTGGCGTCCAATTCCAGCAGCCATCACACCCTACCCCTGGCATACAACAATGTTGAATGCTTTGTGGTTCACAAAATCATTGAAGTGCGACCAAAAGCACAAACTACGCTTTGCTCAGTGGAGTAAAAACAAGGCCTGGGAGATATAGAACATATACAATGTACAACAGTTTATGAAAACATCTAAATGGCTTTTCTGAGAAATATGTAGAACATAATAAAAATGGCTTGAACACACCATGTTACCGGTCTCGCAATTTAAGGAAACTCGCACATTATTGAGCCAACTACATTTGGTAACTTTTGTGAAAATATCTTAGGTGTGATTTCATAGGAATCTGGTTGTTTTTCAAGATGAACTTGACATTTTGCATCAAGACAGATGCATTTTTCAATGGAAAATTGTCTGAAACTTCCTCAGTTTGTCACAACTTATGTTTGGTATCAAAATGTCCATCATGTTGATGTGTAGCCATTAAACATCTGGTTGTTCAGAACAGCCATTTATGGGTTTAAATATGGACTTTCTGAGGCCTTGCCCCAGAAAAATCTTGAAATCACTAAATTAAATATGTCACAGTTTACTTCCTTTATGCAAATTTCACATTTCAAATCTATTTTCTGGACAGTCCCACAAGTGGGTAAATATAACCAGAAGATGGTTCAAATTGGGCAGTGGGAAAATTTGCACATACCCTGCAAAACCTCCTTTGCCAACTTACCTGAGCCACATTGTATCTTATATCATTAAATCAAACACTTAAGGAACATTGTAGTACTGCTGCCTAATATGTCTGCAGTATTAGCCAAAAACATCCAATTACCTGTAACCCCAATGATTTCCAAACAAAAAGATGACGCTAACCACATGCTAGCCCAGTGTCATCATCAAGTGTCCATACTCATAACCCTCTCTAGGCCTCTAATAACTGAGCAAACAATGCAGTAAAAGTCAGCGATGGCTGAGGGTGTGGCCTCAGTCTATACCGTGGCCTCATTGGCCATCAAACAGGAGACTTACTTTCCTTGTCACATGTCCAACCCAGGGAGAGGTGCAGTTGCTCAGGTCCGGCCCCTGGGGGTCCCAGTAAGCGTCTGGGGCCAAGCACATGTATGTAGCAGCCCCTGCGAAACACATGCGACAGCTGACATTACTGCAAGGTGCCTTGTCTCCTGCAGGAGCCTAACCCCATCCCAGGCCATGACAGGGCAAACTTAAGAAACAAAATGGCAGATTTTTCCAAAGGCACGAGCAGCAGAGAGCACGCTCCAGTTATTTATGGGCCTGAGGGAATGGTCGCTCTATCTAGAGAATTTTGGCCTCCACAACATTTTTGTTCGGTATTACAGTGCTAGCATTTGTCATACACAGAGCTACAGTGCCCAGAGCATGGTCTAGTAAATGGTCTCTGCTCTTAGAAATACTCCTCCATATTTTGTCCCAGTCCAGTCACCAGAATTTCCTATTTTGCACAATTCTTCACCCAGGGTTGTAGAAGTAATGAGTCAAATCAGCTGGCTGGGCTGGCTGATAGCAGCACATGGCAGAACATCTACTTTCTAGCCATTGGACTTTCTACCTCTAATCTAGAAAGAGCTCCGCAATTGAAAATCTGGTGTAAGGGAATGTTTTCCCTCCTTCTCCATTAAATTTATGAACAAAGAAGGGACAAATTCAGATTTAGATCAACTCCTAGCAAAAACATACAGTCCCAGTAGGACAGTGTGCCATTTTCTGCATTTCTGAGCTAAACTATTCATTGCAAACAGTGAAAGACCACTCTCCATTTAATTCAGGACCACCCCACAGCGCCCAATTAAAGTCTGCACATGGAGCTGAGATTCAATTAAGGTGCACAACCTGTACTTTGTCATAAGAGGTCAATTATTGCTTCCCAATGGGTGATCTCAGCTCTACCATTAAAATGTTTTTTTTCAAATGTTATGTTGAAAAAGCAGCACAATTTAAATAAAAAGGGAATTAAAAGGTTGGACTTTACCAGCACCTGAAAATTCATTGTTTTCCACCATATTTTTTCCAGAGTAAAAAAAGAAAAAACGAAACGATAGGCTCTTAAAAGATCACACAAAGTAACAGTAAATCCTTCCAGTTATGAGCAGGTATAACTGAGGCTGATCAGCTATGCCTTCTATGGGCCAGAAAAATCCATGCAGGAGGCATTTCCACTTCCATAAAAAATATCTTTCAAAGTTTGAATGCCAGTACAAAACAGTACCTTCTACAGTCAAATATATGGCCAGATTGGCCTCTCTGGTATGACTTGAATCCAAGTTTTATGAATCATTTATGCCCAATGGTGCACTGTACATTCAATGTTTTGCCTGCAACTTGAATGGTTAAAAAAAAAAAAAAACTACTGGCATAGCGACAAATAATATAAGCACAAATGCAATAAGCATTGGACAAATTTGCATTTCTCAGTCAGCATAATGTTTATGTGCACTTTTTCTAAAGCATGGATGTTTTGAAGAGTGGTTTTGGGGAGTGCCTTTGTGCTGTTATCTAGAGGAATGCTAGGTTGGCATTCATGCCCTTTCCGCAGATCTACAGTCGCCAGTTGATAAGCCAGTGAGGGTGATGCCTTAATGCGGGACCAAAACACTCGCTTTGCCCACCATCAGGCCTGGGCAAGCCTGCCACTCATTCCAAGGAAAGGCTCCTCCATTGAAACCACCACAAACACTGCCAGTAACACAGTACTGATAGTAAATGGAAATTACGTGGTTGACCTGCTTTACTGTAAACAGGGCCCTTACGAGAGAGGGTGAACGATGGGGACAATTCTGGGAGTCACAATTTTGGTAAGCCATATCTAGAGAGGGCATTTTGATGATAGCATTTAAGTTGCAAGAGGGGCCAGCACAATACTCTTATAGGTGTCCCATGATTTCTAGCTGTTCCCTTGGCACTGGAGCCACTTCCTTCATCAAATTAGCTGCGAATACTATAGTGTACAATAGCATCCTATGCTGCCATTAAGAAGAAATTAATCGGCCCACCGGAATACAAGTCTTCATGCAAAGGCAACAAGATCGTTTTCCCATTTTAGTCATGCTGCTCGCCAACAGTACCAGCAAAGCGCTGGAGTCACTTAGTACAAAATACTTGTAATTCCTTATAAGTTCACCCAATATGGATTCAAATACCATCACATCAAAGGAAACGGTTCTCTATTTAGCCTCAAGCACATTGTTTCTCGCCAATTTTCTGGAGCGCAAAGAACAGAATGTAAAATTGTCTCATTGTAAAAATACTTGTTCCGCAATGAATTGAAAGAAAAGTGCAGGTATATTTATTAGCAAATGAATTTATTGTTGTTATACCTATAGTCCCAGCAGGACAAGGTTGAATAGCCAAGTGCCCTTGCTGAGTTTGTGGCCAGGACAGATCAGAGTCCTCCAGCGCGGTGCAGTGGTCCACGCCGATGTTGGGCAGCTGGGAAGAGGGAGCCGGTGGAGAGGCTACTTCGGGGGCAGAGGTGGTGGTGGTGTGGACCTTTTGGCTTGGGCTGGAGGTGGTTGAGGTTCTGGTGGTGGTGCTACTGGAGGTTGAGGTCGTGACTGGAACGGGTCGGGCGGTGGTCCTGGTAGTCGTGGTGTCCATGTTGGCCATGACTGATGAAGACAGCTCTGCAAGAAGGAGCAAAATAGATAATAAATGTATGTACAATGGATTGTGGCATTTTTTTAAAATTTTATGTCCATATCTGTGGCATATTGCTGTTTGATGAAACTGGAAATTGTATATTTTAATTACTTTGTACATGTACAAGCCCACCTAAAGACAAGAGTTGAAAATTAGCAATAGCTATAGACTCTATGTGCAGCACATCAGCTTCATGCTCTGTTTTGGAACTGTATTTTAAATTGCATCATCGTATCAAATAAACACCTAAATAAAACAAAATATTATACATTAGACAGAATAAATAGCACAATAAGTTAGGAGGCTGTAGGGACAATATTTTCAGGGATTTCTCTCTGGATGAATGGCTGAAGTAACGTTACTTTAAAGAAAATCATTATTATCAACAAACAGGGGTAAGAACAACCACCAAACCCTCCTTTGTGAAAGCCACATACATTCCAGACAGCTAAGAATTAGCTCGGCTCGTCCTTTGTTAACCTCTTCTGGGTTTAAGAACAAATAGTTCACTCTGGATCGATTACACTTGGCAGGTATCGCTTCAATTTCCAGGCTCAATTTTCAGCGGTGTCGGGTGTCGCACACCTACAGATAAAAAAAATGCACATCCCCGCTACCTGTCAGTCGCCCCAGCTCTGTTCTGCCTTGCGTCAACTCTGCCAGTACAGTTATGAATTCAGTATTTTTTTATTTTCTGATCTTGTTTGCAGTTTAATAGGCCGACGCCGAGCTCACGATTGACTTGCAGAATATATCTCCTGAAAACAAACACGAGACCTCGCGTCCTCGATGGACATGATGTGCCTGCAGAATTCAAGTTGCGTTTCGCATGCCTCGTCTGCCTCGCATCCCGGAGCAGCATCCAAATGAAATGAATCGCATCACCAGTCATTTTCAAGGAGACATCCAAACCCCTTGAGTTACTGATTGGGAAGTAAGCTACCAAATGAGATTTGTTTCAAGGGCATGACAGATCGAGTCTCAGACAGCACCGTGCCGCGTAGCCGATGCTCAGCTCCGGGTGGGGGGCTGGTATCGAAGGGAAAGCAAGAAGGGTTCACAACAATGACAGGGAAAGCGAAGGTCGCGGCAGGAGGTCGGACCGAAAAGCAAAGAAATTAAGAGATCTCGTCCCAACGGACCTTCCTTTATAAAGGAGGAAATCATAAGTTACTATTGCGGTGGAAGTTCATAACCCCTTCAATGACCCAAAAGAACAGAATTCTCATCTTTGGTATTCAATACATGTTAAAGTTTTGCATTACTGTTCCTGCATATAATATATTGCTACCATGCTTTGATAGAAGCAACATCTCTTCAAATGAATGCCTGACGCATTATACAGTCATCGTCGGACGAAATACAAGGCAAGATCAGAGGGAGTTCATAATTAACAAAGATAAAGAACAAAAAAAGGAAAAGAACGGGCTGTGTTTCTCGTACAAAGGAGATCGGTCTCTGAAATGAAACACAAAACAGACACTCTGGCCCTTAGCAAATGGCTTCATCAAGTGCCACAATCGCCTGATTTTACTCAGCTCCAGAGAGAAAGAAATCACTGTTTCCTCGCTAACCCTCTCTAATTAGTCAGCTCCGCTCACGCCGCGTCCGCTATATAAAGCAACTGTATTCTTCATCGCCCACCTACTCTGTGTGATTCTGTCTCTCTGGTGACTAACAGTGCTGCTAGAGCCTTGACCAAGCCGCCATGCCCAGGACAATTCATAGATAACCACACCCAGTTTCTCCTCATATGAAAACCTAACAGAACTCATTCCCCCCGTTAGTTGTCAATACCACCTGTTCCTAACACAGATTCTCACTCCACATTTCCTGTTTATCATAGGAAGTGACTATGGGCGAGATCAGCACCAATTCTGGTCCAAAGGCAGCTGGAACCAGAGTAGTTTCAGACATTTACTCTTCTCATGTCATCCATTTTTTTAGTCCACTTTCCTTATGGTTTTCCTCTTACTTTTGCCATCCTAATGAATTTAATCAACTCTAAAATCATACATTAACATGTGGTTTTTGTACAACGCAAAGACAGTTCACATCACAATACATGGGCTGCGCACAGGAAAGTATCAGCACAGCAACATGGGTTTGAGCCACTTTAAATATCGTTGTTCACATTCTTCTTGTTTATAATCTACTCCATTGAGTCACAAGGTTTGCAAATAGCGCCACCTCCTGTATTTTTCATGGGGGATGACACTCAGACAAGCAATGATGACAAAGCCATTAGTATCATTACAATGGGCATATTTAGAACAGTCTACCTCTTACATTTGGGCTCGGCCAAGGAGTAACGGATGCACAGAGCCACTACTTTTTTGCCCATAACTTAAGAAAGAAGAGTCATCAGAAGATGACACATCCCCTGGCCCCCGCAATCTAATCTCATAAATCCCAAAATATCAAAAGACACCAGTCTAGGACAGGACAGCAAGCTTCGTCAAAAAATACTGAACGGTAATCGAGTTCTGCTCCAGATACAAAATGTCCAAGGACGGACAGACGGACGGACAGATGACCACACTGAGAGCTATATCCCCCAGTATTATTTGCCGGGGCAATCATAATAATTACAGCAAAGTTATCAGCGATGCATCAAAGGGTACTGTAGGTAATAGTCCCCTTTAAAACATATTTTAAAACGAACACTTTCAAAAAAAACATCAGACGCATATGTTTACCAAAAACTCCTCGATAAAGGATGCACTCAAAATTAACACTCCCTTGACCAAACCCATTTGTACGTCATAAAAGGCTATTCATAAACCTCACAGCACAATTGTAAATACAGAAGGCAGTTGTCTGCCAGTCAGACTATTATTCCTGTTTTATTAATTAATATGAGAGCGAGAGCCTTAGTACAGCTGGATGGACAGAGAGTAAATAGATTAAGCATGCGCCCTCTCAGTTCCAAACCCAATTCTACACCTGTTTCGCAAACAGACACACATTATTCTCAGAGTAATGCATAGTGGCTGTAATATTCTACGATTACGATAAACCATACATTCAAGATGGAGGCTCATGTATATATTCATTCATTAATTCCATCTATTCTGTCACATTATTCTGCAGTAGAGAAATTTGGCTCTCTTATAAAACAACTTTAATGACGCAATTGTCACAATCCATTGTACTGCACCCACCCAGAGAAAACATTATTTTTAGAGAAGAAAGTGTCTGCGATTCACGCCACAGCTTTCTCTAGGGGAAGTGTCAGGGATAAGGAATAAACATCACTGTGGTTTCTGACAGTAGGGGAAGTATGTACGAAGTGAATGAGGAGATACAGGCACAGTATTCCCCCTCAGGAAGAAAGGTAGGTCTGTTTTCAATATGAAGAAACACATATTGCAAGATACTCTGCCCCCCCCCCCCCTCTTACTCTCTCACTACCTTTTCCTTCTCTATCACCCCACAGACATATCCAAGCATAAAGTAAAGTATTCCTGCACCATTCTCACATTATTCCCACAGTACTCACACTGTATTCCCACAGTATTCCCGTACCATTCTCACATTATTCCCACAGTACTCACACTGTATTCCCACAGTATTACTGTACCATTCCCAAATTATTCTCACAGTATTCCTGTACCATTCCCACATTATTCCTACAGTACTCACACAGTACTCCAAAATATTCCTGTACCATTCACACTACACTCCCACAGTATTCTTGTACCATTCCCACATTATTCCCACAGTACTCACACAGTACTCCACAGTATTCCCGTACCATTCCCATATTATTCCTATAGTACTCACACAGTACTCCACAATATTCCTGTACCATTCCCATATTATTCCCAGAGTACTCACATAGCACTCCCACAGTATCCCAATACCATTCCCACATTATTACTCCCACATTATTACCACATTATTTTCACAGCATTCAGCAGCATCCCTGCAATATTCCCACAACATGCCCACAGTTTTCATGCAATATTCTCACATTATTCTTTTAGTATTACCACAGAATACATGCAATACTCCCACAGTACTCCCACACTATTCCAAAAGTACTCCAAGTGTATTCAGAAAACATTTCTACAGTACTTTCCCTGTGTTACTACAATACTTCAACATTATTCCCACCATACTCTTGTATTACTCTTACAGTTTTTCCCACTGACTACCATTCCTGCAATACTCCCACAGCATCCCCGCACAACTCCAACAGTTCAGCAAGAGTGTGCCTACAGTATTCCCACAGTATTCCCACTGTATTACAACAGTAATTACATAAAATTCCAAAGGTTTTAATCTTATAATACGCACATGATACACCTACAATACTCCCACAGTATCTGACCAGTTTAATGCTTGACTGACTGAGGAACTGGCTTCATATTGTCCAACAGGCCTTATGCGTTTTTAATCTGGCATCCTCAGCTTCTGTCACAGATATTCCCTGGCATTTCACCAACAAGGTTTTATATGAAGTAAAAGACACTTCAGGCAAAGTGGACACATGAGGTTTGTCCTTTTGCACCAAGCCAAGCTGTAGCCATTAGCTCTACATGCAGACACAATCAGAGCATAAATTACCATTAAAAGTCATTTTCAATTAGATTAGCAGAATAAACTCCCACAAACACAAGCCCGCTAGACCTCTATTGGATTGTGAGACAGCACACAGCCTAAATACAATACACAGGGAACCAAGTTGGAGCACATACCCATGCATCGCATTTCATAAATCAAAGGCCTTTTTAATCTAACCCAAATCAAAATCCCTAAAGAGCTGCTTTATGAGCTTTATGTACAAACAAATTAACCCTCGTCACCCTTACAGTAATATAACTCTCCCCTTATAATCCCATCTAGGGCAGATAAATTGAGGAGGTAGCACAGTTCGCATCACAAATATCAACGAGACATATACCACAAACAGAAAAAACAAGGGATGTGATTGTATTACGAATGTCAATAGTTCTCTCCCTTTTGCTGCCAGGCTAATGATTACTGCAAATGAACATCATATTAATAAAGTGAGCTGAGGTTATGTACAGAGAGTGCAGCATTTAGCTTACGCTCTGAGAATTTAACATAGCTGGATGTTAATGCAGCATATACAGGAGTGGCTCCCAAAAGAACTGATATGCAAATACACCAGTTCGTACAAGAATATAAAAACACACAGCAATCATAGGTCAGACCAGTCATCAATCTGATTTGAAATAATTTGCCGGCAAAAAGACAACAGTGATGAAAAAAGAGAAAACAGTCAATGGCACAATTAATATGCTGCCATTTGAAAATAATAAAAGCGAAATCTTGTACACTCTTTGGCGCTAGAAATGTTGACGATTCGGCTGCCTCTATGTCGGGAGTTGCCGATTACCATCAGTTATGCATGCCTAGATTCACTCTCACAACAAGCCAGGGTTCAAATGAAAGATTATTTTTGCAACAGCTTGTAGAAATACATGCACTTACTGAATAATTTATTTGACTGTTCTCAAATGGGATTTTTTTTTATCGCCAGTTGACATCACAGACAGACAGGTATAATAAAATAGGAATATGGCAGTTGTGACACCATTAAAGAAAATAAGCAACAAATCACAGCATATTGAAACAACAAAGTAGGGCAAAGACAGTGGGGATTGTTGATTCAAACTTCCAGGATACCAGAAGTCTCCAGTAGTACAGTCAGTAAGTATCAACCAATCAGACTCTGGTAAAATCCAGAGCACTGCTAACACCTGCAGGGGGTGGTTGTACGCCTGCCTGACCTCTGTCTGACCCCTTAGCAGTCTGCAGTAGTCCTAGGTCCACCTTTATCTGCACAGTACAGTTTGCTTGGAACCTCAACAGAGGATGAGTGAAAAAGTAGCATATCTGGCTTCGGTTCATGTGGGTGCCAACCACAAATTTTGCTCATGGAAAACTACAACTGTCACATACGTACCATACTGAACTACACCACAAAATGGGAGACTGGGAAATGATTGCTGGTAATTTACTCCCTCTTGAGGCAAGGAATATACTTATTCCACCATACTGGCAGGTCTAAGGACCGCATGATAGTCTTCCTACAGAGGATAGCACTTGAGAAAAATGGGTCCCTAGGATGCAGTATATACTGTGCAAATTGCTAACGGTTCCATAAGGTAAAGATGCTTCCAAAAATAATGAAGGTAAAAGTTTCTAAGTGTTTAATAATGAAATTCAAAGAGCTGAGAACTGTTGAAAACTAAATCAAATCAAATATTTTGTGTGACTAGCCATTGCCTAAGAAGGAGGCACTGTGGTATTATAGTTTAATCAGATAATTCCATGTTTGGTTCTTCAAAGTGTCTGAGAGTGTGTCACAGTTCTTCTGCAAAATGTCTCTCCAGGACCCGCAGAGCCTTGATGGTGCTGAGATCATAGCTCAGTTCAGGCTATATAATCTGTATCAGTTGTCTTTAATGAAAAATAAACATTCTTTTGTCAAATTATTCTCAAACATGCATTTTATCTACGAGAACACTAATGTATTAAACAAAAAGTAAAATTCTCAGGCTGGATAAAAAAATTTAGGGTGTCTAAGACTTTCCCATGGTAATTGCATACAGTTTTCTAAAGATATCATGCAAAGTGATGCTTAAAGCACCATGTATAAGAATTTAATGCACTGATAATGCAACGATCAAAGGCTGGTCAAACATATCAGAACAGATTTTTGATACTGTCTAACAATTGCGTGTCTCTGTGAATCTGGAATGTCATGTTCATAATAGTGGTGAGGAAAAAAAAATGCAACACCAAAACCCAAAATCTATAAATAGCTAATAATGTTTTTTCCAATTATACCTTTATTAATTCATCATTTTTTAATTTTGCTAGTGCAAATGCCAAAGGCTTCATTTAAAAGGCAACATCCTCTAGTTTCTGGAAATGCGCTAATGTAAAATGTGGCAAAAATACAAGCTTCGCTACATCAGCTCAAACATGAGAGATTTTTTTTTAATGTTTGTTTATGTTTTTATTTTTTACTGGGCGTACTGGCAATAAGGTGGGTTCTATCAGGTAAACAGAATAGGGGGACGTTTTTTCAGAGCTCATTTTTGTTTGCATGTTAACTCTCTAAACCACACGCCATTAATGGCAATGGCCTTAATGTACCCATTCCCAAATCACTGCTAATCTGCAGCTTTGCAATGAGTCATCCATGGCCTTTCCAAGCAATAAATATCCATCCCTGTATCAGACGGCGAGTTGTTTTGGACAGAAAATAAAAAACCATCCCCCTCTTCCCAAACATGGAGGTTCAAATGAACCAAATATACCATCCCTCCTCATTTAGCAGCTGACCTTTCCTTTTTGGGATAAAGCTCTATTATTTACACCCTCTGCTCTGTTATTCACAGCTAACACATTCTCAGTGATTCCATGGGGCCAAACAAGGAGTAATATATATATAACATTGTTTTCCAGTCTATGATTTGAATTGGCCAAACTCGCCAACATAATTAAGACTTGAGGAATAATGAAGGCGTTTGGTTGGTGGTGGGTGGACGTGTGGTGTCGTGTGCATGTGTGGTGTGATGTAATTAAAGAAGCCTATGTGCTACTTCCTCCGCAGGATGATGCTAATAGATTAGCATCCACAGGCTGCTCAACACCTGTTCAAGCGCACACAGTAATTATGGCAGCCCACAGTGCCTGGCCATTCTTAAAACTTCCATAGTCCTTTTTGTTTAATTCAATTTTATTTTTTGTGACAAAGCCAGTTCCTGTGATTTCGCTCCAGCAAGTAAACAACTAATATATCTGTCTTCTTTTCAAGGGAAAAAAAAAAACACAAAACAAATCTCCAACAATGCAGGCTAATTATGTATTGGGTATTTTTGCTTCAACAGGAGGTGATTAAGTTGATAAATCCATTTCATAGCGAATTCATCGTGGGATTATTTCATTATCGCTACTGCAAGATACACGCCATTCGTATACGCAAAGAAAGGACAAGAGAGGCAAAAGAACAAACACCATAGTGAAAACCGCTCAGTCTGTATGAAATAATTAGATATCAACTGGCAAAGAACCGCAAAAAATGACTAAACCACACAGGCAAATTAACAGACCTATGAATGCAAGAACCTAAAATACCTTGAAATCACCATCAAATTGTTTTTACCTCTACTTAACTTTTAAAATTGAAATAGCAAATTATGGATAAGAACACATTCTGCAGCAAGATGTAACTATCGGATCAGCTCAAAGACCATCCAAAACAACCATTCATAGCGCTCCAGGAAGCGAAACCCCATGCCCAGGAATACTATCCAGACACTGTGCTTTGCATGCTAATCGCTAACAAGAGTGTGACAAAGAAAAAAACCCGATATCAAAATGATGAAATAGCCATGAATTACACAAAAGGCACGCACAGATCACTGACAAGCAACATAAATTGAAGATAGGTGTTTCAAGAGCAGCAACAAAGAGGATAATCGAAAGATGGTCCGAGGTCAGGCAGGAGTGAACTGGAACACTGGAGGTAAGGATTCGCTCAAAAGAGACTGGTCCAGGGTCAGTGGCCAGGGTGTCAAGCTGAATGAATCAGGGTCCGCAAGGCAGATACACGCTCTCAGACCTGGATGAACAAGGAACTGGAAGAAGTACCACTTGCCAGGACTGCAGGCGCTGGGAACAGTTTAATCTGTGAAAAGCCACTTGCTTTCTTGAGTTTAAACACTGGAGATGGAAGACAGCAGTCAAGCAAAGGGAAGACAAAATCCAGGAATTTAAATACACAAGGACGACAATCAACAAAGTGCAAAGGAGTGAGCAATCACTGGGATGAACCACAAGGGGAGGGCTGTAGAACAAGGCGATTGTTAAATAAAGAGAAACCGTCAACAAAACTAAACCGCAACTGACATTGATGGCTACAGTGCAAGGAAAAACAGTTAAGAAAAAAACATCCAGGTTTCTTCATCTTGGGAATACTATGATTTTGTGGCCAAACGATGAGACGGTGAGGTGGATAATCCAACCGAGGGAGACAGACTAAGGAAAAAACTGCACAATTAAAGTGCATTATGGACTTCAGAGCATGATCGGTGTGGCCGAGAGACAGCTGCAGCCTTAAAGACCAGCAGGAGGGTGTTTGTACCGGCAGAGTCCCCTATGAGAGAAATGGGCATGTCCAATCTCCACTGAAAGCAATTTATCACTGCCAGTTCACTCATTGAATCTAAATTGATATTTAGTGGACAACTGGCTCCTTCAACAGAGTATATGAATTACAAGGGTTATAATTTTACCCAGTGATGATGCTGTATTGTGTCCATGCCGCACTGCTCTGATAAAATGAACTCACTGTTCAGAAACCATATTACAAGGCCGTGGAATATCAAGTCAATACCAGTCTCTTCAAGGTAGTATTCTTTATCCATTAACAATGAAAAATCTCTGAGAAACATATAAAGTTTCATTTACAGCAATCCGTCTAGATTACTCATTCGAGCTGACAGGTAAAAACTGATATGGTTATATCGTTGGAAAGAAGACAATTGTTTTTTTTTTTTTTTCCCCTGCTATGTAAGATCAGGTATGAAGATAATGAACAAAATAAAACAAATAAGAAATCCAATCATTCCACTGAACTGTGCTTGTTACCTAATTGCATTTGTTGATAAAGCAGCTTATGAGCTCTTTTCAACCTACCGATTCAATCTGCGATAGATTTAATAATTCAAACCTCGGTGCTGTTTCATGCTTGCTTGCACAGCAACAATTCTTGAATTTCATTTAATCAATTTTGCTCCAATTTTGAAGTTATACATTGTGGCTATCCAAGGCTGACAAGCAGTGGTCGTTGAAGCGCACAAATCTTGTACTTGAATTAGAGTAGAAGTCTTTAAATAAAATTTTTACTCACATCTAAATGGGGAAGTACTGGCTTTTATATGCCCTTTTGTTTCAAAATTAAAAAAAAAAAAAATATCATTCATTAAAAATAAGTTCAAATTCAAATAAAGGACTTCTACTTTCACTTGAGTAAAGTTTTATCCGGGCATCTTAACTTCCACTTAAATGCACGATTTGAGGGCTGCGTCCACTACACTGACAGGCCTGTGCCCATTTTATTTTTCTCTTGACTTCGTCTGAACCTACTTGCAGTCTTTCAAAATGGCCGTCAGTCTTGAGGCTGTTTCTCTGCTGCCCCGCATGGCCCTTGGCTGAATGTTGAGTTTTGAATGACAGCCTAATCCAGGCAGAGTCCAGGTAGCGAGAGATGCTCGGCAACTTCGTAATGACCGACCTGATCTTTCTCAAAGGGACATTCAACTGCCTGGACTGCTATCTGCTGATCCGCAAATATTACCCAAAAATTTTTTTCTGAACCTTTCTGGCAAACATCCTTGAACCCATGCTTTCAACTCTGCCACTGAAGAGAAGGACTGCAGGGAGTAGAGGTGTTTCATCCCAGTTGTTTATTTCTTTTTAAGAATGGTTTACTTACACATCTGCTCACTGGCATATTCCGAGATGATCAATGATTTGTTTGCTTTGACGCTGTGCGGCAAGTTGCACAGATTAGACGTATACATATTCCTGAAAAAAGTGCAATTATTTCCCACTGAGCTCAATGATGGGTGAATAATTCACATGGGCACTGCATTGCATCTGCAAAATAAATAAATAAATAAAATGCACAAACAAATTTGCAAGATATGGAATTAATTTCTGCCTGGCTGTTCCATACATTCTTACAGGTCTGTGAACCATAACAAATGCCTGGCGATATTACCTATATCAGATCAAAGCACTGACAGTATGCTTTCCTGAGTCTTTCTGGTTAAGAGGGCCAGCAATATGAAGCAATGCAATGTAAAGCAATATTCCTATTCAGTAAAATTGTATTCATGGGTAACCTACTCGAACGCTTACATACCCCTTCAACAGAACCTGCAACCAAACAACAGTGTATGGACAGGACTCCAGAGTTATAATGTGGATGAAGTGTGTAATAAATTACCATTAAGATTCCTCAGATGTAATAGCCCATTCCGCGGTGACAGGCTAGCAATCTGTCGGACAACACGGTTGTAAATTACGCGTCAAGACGAACCGTAATGCGGCCATATCGTCTGACACGCCGTACCTCTAATGGACGGAGGGTGCGCGCTGCATTATTTGGCTCTTAATTACCCATTTCGTGTCCGTGTGCCAAGAGCGTGAGAGGAGGAGACGACAAATCACCTTAAAACGGAGCCTAAAGCTGCACTATGAGCCAGAAAACCTCCTCAAATCACAGGCCCATGAGAGACTGACAGGTACGCCAAGGGCTGAGCACTGGTAAACTGTATACCATGCACTCATAGCTGTATGTGTGCGCGCGCGCCTGTGTGTGTGAGTGTGTGTGTGTGTGCGTGGGAGTGTGTGCGTGCGTGCGTGTGTGTGTGTGTGTGTGAGAGTGTATGGGTGGGTGTGTGTGTGTGTGTAAATGTATTATTACGTTTCTGTGTACAAGTGTGTGTGAGAGAGAGAGAGGAATGAGAGAGAGAGAGAGAGAGAGAGAATGAGGGCCAGACAGGAGAAGAAAAGATACAAAATGGAGTAA
Source organism: Gymnothorax reevesii (assembly GCA_029721435.1). Lineage (NCBI taxonomy): Eukaryota > Metazoa > Chordata > Actinopteri > Anguilliformes > Muraenidae > Gymnothorax > Gymnothorax reevesii. The sequence goes on along the minus strand of CM056579.1, from coordinate 94,973,437 downwards.
CACTGAGAGTGAGAAAAAAGGTTGGCAGAAACAGACAGATGTTTGCATGCGTGTGAGTGTGAGTGAGTTTGTGTGTGTGTGCATGTGATATAGAGAGGGAGGGCGAGAGAGAGAAAGAGAGAGAGAGAGAGATGCAGCTGCTCTCAGGGCAAAGCCCCGAGGTCTGGATTTGAACCCAGGCAGCCAGATGATGTGATGCTACCCAGCATCCAGGCACAGAGCTCTAATGACTCTGATAAGGGCAAATTCAAACCTTCAAAGCAACCCACAGTGGCTTAGATCGCTCCCAGCAGATAAAACCTAATCTCCAGTTACCACAGGTCAAGAGAGGTCACACGAGCAATCTTAATTCAAGGGACCGGATGGCAGCAACATAAAGCTCAAACATGGAAAAACAGAAGCAGAAGTGTCAAGTTAAAAAAAAGGACTGAGTAATTAAAAGTTCCGCTGTGCAGATGTAAACCTATAGACACGTTCTGAGCCGAGTGTCAATGAAGGTGTGCCGGTGAGATATGGCATCACAATCACGGCATTTCTTAGCCAAAGGATTTCTCCCTTCTCAGTGTCTGGAGTATCACCCTGTAGTCAGAATCTGATAAACTCTCAGCCACTCGAGGCAGTCAGCCGAGTGTAATTCCTAGAGCAAGCTCTCCTTGTCTTCAGACCGTGCTCTGATGAACGACAATTCACACGCGGTCGATATTAATGGGTGCGCCATTTGAATAACATCAACAACAGCCATTCCCAGCCAATGAAGGGGATTCAAGCACTGTGCTTCCTTAATTCCGACTAAAATTGAAATCAAGCATACATTTTATTTGTAACTTAACAAAACATGCTCGCCAAACTGAGGAAGCTTATGGATAAAATTCATGTCAAGCTACAGAACACCACGAAACACCATGTGAGAATGGAGCATGACTTCATGAGTCATCTGAACAAATAGCTAAATAAAATATGTTAAAGGGAATAATAGCGTGAATTATGTAGGATTCCTTCGGCCAAGTTTTGTTAGTAGAACTTGGGGTCACAAATGGAAGTTGACCGAAGGTAAATTTTGCACTCATATTAGGAAATATTTTTTCACCCAAAGAGTAATTTCAATGTGGAATAGCTTACCTGACCATATTGTTGAGGCAGAATCCTTGGGAATTTTCAAGAGCAGGCTTGACTGAAAGCGAGATACCATTGAGTCATTGAGTATCTGAAGGGATATATTCACAATAGTAAAAAGAAACTGGCGAGCTAGTTGGGCTTAACGGCCTGTTCTCGCCACTTATGTTATGTTATGTTAAAACAAAGTAGCCCTGTGTGTCTGTGTGAGTGTGCGCATTAAGAATGGGACGAACAATATTTCCAAGATTGAATACTTCTTTAACCCTAAGAGCGCTACATGCAGCTATTGTTGCTCAATGATGAAAGATGTCATCAAAATCCCGGGAGCTCGTTTAAACAAGTTGCCGCATGATAGTTTTTCACCAGCACAAGATAAAATTTAATATTATTAAAAAAATTATTTCAGCGCTGTAAGGGTTAAAAAAAAGACAATTAACAGGCGAAAGTAGAGAGCAGTGTCGAATAGCATCAATGCGAAATCCTGCACCCCTCATTCTATTCTACTCTGGCTGAATAACTAGCCTCATTCTTTAATTCAGAATCAGAGCTCCCCTTTCATGGCCGACAATTTGAATAATGCCAGAGCAGCGGTAGCCTTGATCTTTCGCAATGACACTTCGCCACACATTTTAAACCCAGGGGCAGGATTACTCATGAGCCTTCTACCCGGAGGACTGGACGGAATTCAATTTTAAGGAGCAGAAATGAATCCAAAAATGCTCGGCTGTTGGAGGTGGTTACAGTTGACCTTTCCACTGACACCGTGTACCTGTGCTGACTTTGGAGCTGAAATAAAATTTGATGTTTTGGTCCATTTCCTCTGCGCTCATGGATGTCTTTGACTTACCTCAGCTAATATATCATGTTCACCGGATCGTGCCAACTGGGGGCTTGAAGACGGAGGATAGGACTCTAAGACCAAGAATTCATTAACCCTCACATCCCCGTGTCATCCGAAAAGAGCGCTTTCAAACCAGGGTTCAGGAGATCCACCATTCTGCGGATGTTAATTTAATTTAACTTAATTCACAGTAGCACATGTTTGGCCTAGCACAGTCACATTAAGCTGGTTTGGATATGGCCTGAGGCCCTCCTGGGCAGAGTTTGCTTGTTCTCCCTGATGGGATTCCTTTGGGTACTCCGATTTCCTCCTGCAGTTCAACAACATGCATATTAGGCTAATTGTAGACTCTGAATTTATTGTAGGTGGGAGTGTGTGATTGACTGGTGTGTGTGACCAGCAATGGATCGGTAGGCTGTCTGAGGCGCGTCCCTGCGTTTCGCCCATTGGATGCTGGGATAGGCTGCCGCCCACCTGTGACCCCGACGAGGAATAAGCACGTTTGATATTGTGTGGATAATGTGCTACAGATAATTCAGCTATTCACCGAGATATCCAGCTGCTGAATGAGGCTTGCTTTGTAAGGGATGTTGCAGGAAGAGGTCAGGGCAGGATTGACCCGCGGAAAAATGTCAACATTGTTTTACCACATGTCTGCGCTCGCACTTGGCGTGACTAGGGCCAATAAATGCAGCCAATGAAATGTGAGGAATTTCTCGTCCTAATACAGAGGCATTTGCAATGCCAGGCAGTAAAGCTCTGCTCTGTGTCCACTCTCACATATTGGATTCTCGGCTGGATTTGAGCCAAGGTCAAAACTGGTGTCAGCCGCACATCTGCCTTTCAATTCATACACACCACACTGAGACGCAGTGCTGGCACCATCTCCGGGAGGCATTCCTGCAAAGGCGATTTAAAATTAATCTTGAATATATTTCTGCGAGAGACTATTGCTTTTCACAACAGAAGGGACGTGCAAGACCAAAAGTGCTAAAGAAGCTGTTGTGAGAATTTTTTAAATCATTATGTTATATTTTAGGTAGCTTTCAAAATTATAGTATATCTCTGTCTCGAAAAACACATGGAATGTGTTGCATGGCAACCGCAAACACATGGAGAGGTTTGAAATCAGACATTTTTTTTCATTCTAGAGATTGTATAGAAAATCAAAAGAATTAGACAGAGCATAAGCTAGGTTTCTCTTGCATGGCCGGAACTATCCAGACAACCCCAAATAGCTTTATTGACTGCATTTCCCAGGATCACCAACGCTGTTTATTGAAATACATACGCAGCAAAATATCAAGTGCTGCTTGATGCAAAAACCAGGACCGTGGTATCTCCGAGGGCGTGCCTCTCCAGGGGCGTGGCATCTTTAGGGAAGTGGCATCTCCAGGAGTGTGGATTTGTGACGCATCGCTCTGGGGTTGTGGCATCCTCAGGAGCGAGGATTTATGAGTCATCAACCTGGACAACCAGAGAAATGCCCAGGTGCTGCTGGCCCAGTTACGATTTATGAGGAAGTGAATCCCCATCAAAGCCTTTGGGGGCAACGTCTCGGTTCCATGCCCCTGGAGATACCAAACCCCTGGAGCAGGGGTGGGCAATCAATCTCCAGAAATTAAAAGTCCTTCCACCTGGATCAAATAACAGCAGCAACCCTTCAGCCAAGAGGTTGAACTCATTAGGGAAATCAGCTGCCTGAGCTCATGACAGGAAGTAAAACATGGTTGGACTTTTACTTCCTGATCTCTGGAATGCCCACCTGGAGTAATCCATCGAGCAGCGTCCCATAATCTTGAGCCTATAAGCAAATCTCTAGTCCTGTTGACAAACTCAGGTCATTTTTTGCGTTACACGCAATCTGAATTGATTACGGAGTTCAACATCCGCGGGCTGCTGGTGCGTCATGCCAATCAGCTGTGCACCGCCCCGGGCAGATGGCAATATGTGGCACGGCTACGGTGGCACCAAGGAGATCAGACAATGCTGAGTCCTTCCAACGCACAAACGCTGCTCACACACTGATTGAGGTACCATGGCAACCACACCACCACAGCTCATGTACTGAAATTTATGACAGCCACGCATACCCTGGTCATAAACTCATCTTTAAAATATGGCAACCACACGCACTAAATGTACACTCATCTTGAAGATATCTTGCCCAAACAGGATTCTCGTACACTGATCTCTAAAACTTGATTAACACACTAACGCTGCTCGTGTTCTGATCTTTAAACTATGTCAACCAAGCATACACTGCTCAAACACTGATCATCATTACACTGCAACCACAAATGCAGTGCTCGTATACTGATATTTGAAATATCGCAACCACACATTCGGTGCTCAGACGCTAATTGTCAAAACACAGTAATCGCAGAGATACTGTTCCTCCACTGATCTTGAAAACATGGCAAGTAGATATACTCTGCCGGTCCAAGTATAAAGCACGTCAGGACACTAACTACCTTTTCCGGAGGCTTGTTCCACACTCCATGACCGTTATAACAGCAAGCCTGAGAGATAAGCCAACCTCTGAGCCACACAGTTCAGAAAATCATTATGACGGCATTTGCATGGATCTAATTGCCAGCTCAGTGATTTCTGTTTCAGCAGACACTAACACAACATTATCTGTCAACAGATTTATGCTACAGATTTATCCATGCTTTCCTGTTTCCAATTCCTGGCACAGAATACATTGCGCTCTGTGCGCACACTGTGATATTGATCAGATATTATCAGGGAACGCTAATCATCGACTAGATAACGCTTGTTCAAAAAAAAAAAAAAAAATCATCACAAAATGATAAAATGATACAAGGCTTCCATTTTGTATCTACTTGACACACCATCTTTCTAGCTCTAGACCTGAGGCCAATCTGAGGACAAGGCAATAGATAAATTCATCCCACAAGTTGCCTTTTGAGCACAACAAATAATTTCTCTTTAGATTAAATAATCAATGTGGTTCTACAAAGAAAAATGACAACATCAAGGCAAAGGGAGTTACATCGATACCAGTGCAGAACTCTGATCTTTACGGAGCAAAATTAACATTAAAAAGGCACACAAGGCCATTTTAGGGCATCGACGAGCCGGCAATTTGTCCTTTGTCTTTATTATCCCTGTGCTTGTTACTGGAGGTTTCTAGACTGAGTTCATTTGCCAGAATTTGCAGTGATTGCTGGTCTTATGCTTGAAGAAGTCCCAACTATTCAATATATACACAGTGAGGCACTAAATAATATACAGTCCTGACCGATACAGATGGCTTCCTGTATACATTCCAGCAGTTTTCACATTTTATTGTTTATTTTTTTGCCTTCTTGTGTCCAGTCATCCTAAATGCACTGTAAAAATCCCTGTTAAATCAACTCCTTAAGACTAAAATGGACTCTCATAGAGTTAAATTAACACTAAATGTCAGCATTTTCTGAATCGTTAAACAAACAGGGTGAACAACATTAGCCATTTAATCAGAATGTTACATAAACATTACAAACCTTTTTTGCGCAAAGCCTATGAACTGCTTTTTACAAAATCAGCACTGTTTTCTCTTTTTTTTTCAGTTTCAAAATGTGTCTCTCTGGGGTATTGAAAAGCTTGACAGCTCACTAAATCCACAATACATAGGCATCGTTTTCACTCTTTAGCACATCAGCGCTAATGCTAACCTCCTGAACTAGGCCTGGTACTCCACACTGCAAGCCCTGTAATAGTATTGTAGTACCACTCACTTGTCTGGACATGACCAATACTTCATGAGAACTCATCCCAACACTGTGAAGAGGGCCTAAATTGAAGACTGTGGCTCAAACTGGCAATGTATTCCAAAAAAAAAGAGAGAAAAAGGTAAAATGCTCACTGACAATTTGATTAATATCACAGCTGGCATATCTGTGAGGCAGCTATCACTGTCACAGCAAGTGCTCTTCCGAGAGGGATCTGAGAGAGTCTTGAAATCTCCTTTCTAAGACTAAAACATTGTGAGTCAGTTTCCCAAGCAGTGCCTGGGATACAGTAAGAGCCAAGAATTGCTTCAAATTTCGATTGGAGGCATCTCACATTACTTTTTGAGCCCTGAATTTATCGCAAATAATGAGAAAATGGTGTCAAATGAGTTCACTGAGTACATTATTAAGTAGCCTAATGTGTAATTTTGAGTTATAGGCTAACAAAGAAGTCATTCTCAGCTCACTTTAGCCATTTAGGCATAATTTGAAGCCATTCTGCATTCTCAACAAGATTATTAAAATGCAAAATTGAAAGAAAAAGAATTCACACAATCAACCTGCCCACTTAGGGTAATTGAGGAAAAAGGATATCACAAGGTAATTAGGGCTGCCTCTCAAAATGCAATGAAATTGAGGGCTAAAGTTAGCCGGCAAGCTCGCAGAAGAAAGAATTTGAAAGTGAACAGGTTAAAACTTACATCCACATCAAACATAAAATTTATGAAGCACTGCGAGTGTGCTGAAATACTGTAAACTCACGCTACATATTCAGGAGACAATGGGAATGAAGTCAAAGCAGAAACTGACGACAGAATATGGCTACGAGAGTAGTTCGTTACTCAAGCACTTCTGCTAACCAGACGGGCACTTGTTGGCTGCATTGTGAACAAACGCGTATTTAGGTCTCCTCTGCCCTTGCAAGGTTTTTGGCTTAGAGAGAAGAAAGGTGGTGGATGACAGGCTGTATGCAGTTCACTGATTGGACACTCAGGATTAGACATGCCAATTTTACAAAAATAATAATAATAAAATAAATAATAACATTAAACAGCCCCTGTTCAATGATGAATTCAGTCAATACAAGGATATTAACTACAAAGACAGGAAAACATGAACCATTTCACTGTATATCTGGATTTGCACTTAGTTTCGTAACATTTCCAAGGCTTAGAGGACTCAGTGAATGGAAGTGCTATTTAATTAAATTCACACATCGGTTTTTCCGATTTCAAAACCGCAGGAATTTAAGATGAGGCCATACATGAATAGTTTCCTTGAGACACTAATGGCATCGAATGAATGGAAAGCACTCTATAGGCCCCTGCGTTCATGACATTTAAATGACGTGCGGTCGAGCTTTGCGGTAACTCAGAATGTGTGAAATCAGTCCATTGTTTCAAGGCTGTTCGATCAAAATAACCAGACGAGGGAAAATAACAAATTAATGGAGAAAAAAAATCTAAGAGAACAAAGGGCAATCGTGCAGTCACTACTCCTATTTTATGGACTACATAGACCAAAAGTGGGCGGACAAAATGTTGATTGTCTAAAGCTGGCAACGAATTTGCAGTCTCCAGAGCACAACAAGTGAGTCAGTATCAACACGTCATTCTTATTGTAATTTGATGACTAATTAGCGGCATGTGTCTGCTGAAAGGTGGTCTAAATAGCAGCACTCCGCTGAGCTAATCTCAAAAACAAAATGAGGATGCTGACACAATTCCAAAGGGTCGAATTGTTGGTGCCCAAATTGTAGGTAGGTCGGTCGGTCAGAAAAACAGCAGAATTATTAATGGTGGCCAGGGCAGCTGTTTCAAAAATGATGACAACACACGCCAAACACAAAACACACACACAAAAAAAAACTGTGGGCACAAGTCAAAGGACTCTGACGGGAGCAGATGTAAACAGCGACAGAACTGCAGCTATAAACAGTCCATTGTGAGCTTCACAAAGCTAGTACTTATGGCATTATTTCTGATAAGTTGCCAACCCCTGTACATCCTAATGTTAACGTCCAGGATTTGGTATCTGTGAGAGAACAGAATAAATGTCTAACCTCAACCTATTGGCCCATAAACAACCAACATCACAAACAGATTTTTCTGAGAGGCTTCAAAAAAAAAAAAAAAAGCATTCCCACAATTTAAAAACATTTTTGTGCACCTTTTGATACAAATGTAAACAACGTACAATGTACAATGTACAAACAATGTACAAAGTTATATCATCAAAGCAAAATATTGTAATTTCTGATAAGTTGCATCAGTATATTTAGGAAGCGATAGCTATTGATTTACCGAGGAGTATATTGAAATAACTGATGGGTGAATGTTCAAATCTGGTAGCATTTGCTGAGAAAGCATTCTCACATAAAAAGGTAAATTATTTGATCTATATAGATTGACAAAGCCAGCCCTTTAATGGATTCATGTGCAACATTGAAATCATCATACAGATCGCGCAGGCCATGTAACAGCACAGGTAACCACAGCTTCGTCAGAGAAGCACAAAACCTGATCAGTTTTCTTCTTCACTCAACCTCTCCCACATTTCAAAAGCTCCATCCTGATCCTACACTTTGGGACTTGAGGCATCCGGTACTTCATTAGTAGCTGAATAAAGACACATCTGGTGACAGCGTAACGGGACCTTGGTCCATTGCTCATATCCTACGCTCCATTGCTAAGGCAGATGTGTGTGTTTCTAGCCTTCAGAAACAGATGAGCGACATCAGCGCTCAGTAGACATCAGTAGACACGTTCTTACACGTCACCTCTCCTGGATACGTAAACCGTGCTTACATTATAGGCACATATCTAAACATGCTGAATAAACAGACTACACTACCCAGTAGGCCTTTCCCTCTCATTCATTTACTTAATTGCTTGATCATCAACAGAATTCAGAAACTAACAATCAAGAATGATTCATAGTGAATAGTCTAAGTGTTAATGGAAAACTGCTGATTATCTCAAACACATAGTCACCGGTATTCATTGAGTCCATAAATCAACATAATTATGGAGGTCTGGTTATTATCTTGTAGAAAAATCAGGACCATCTTTGGCTACAATGGATAGAAGTTCCCAAGCCTTGAATTTATTACGCAGAATTCATTAACAGGGACAAAGCATTATTTTTTTGCCTTCCTTGTCAGGAACCTCTTTGTAATAGGGCAGAAGGGGTCATTACATTGAATGGAGGTTAGATGGAACTCTCCAAGGCCCAAAAAGTCCATTTATGCTTCGGTGGTCAATAATAAACAAAGTTCAATGAATATCACCCAGATAATTTTGTCTAGGGCAGCTTCCAAATTTATGGAAGAAGCTTAAGCTAATATGCCGCTGTTTCATAAAGCATGGCTCACAACACATCCATTCTTTAAGCAAGCGCTCCCAACAAATAGCTTTGTGCTCAGAAGAACGCACTTTTCATCTCCAGAATGGGCCAAGCTAATTGCCTCTCCTTTTTACGTGAGCTGTCTCTCCTGCTTATGTGATCATGATACATGGGGATAGAGAACACTATCTCTTTAATATTTTGCCACCGTGAAACATGTCATTTTATGGATGTCATCGTACTATGCCATGCAATACAGCGAGTAGTGGTAAGGATTTTCCAAAAATTTATCTCCGGAATGCAAACAAAACAAAAATGAAATACTTAGATCTCTCACTATGGGATAGCTGATATCAGGTCTGGAAACAAATCACGGTGGACGGATGAATAGACTGATGAACAGGAAGACTGACAGTCGTATGAAGCGGCACATTCACAAAATAACATCCATGCAAATACTAAATATCGTTGAGAAATATTGAATAGAAAGCGCAAAACATACACTGTCAACTACATTCAACCAAAACACAATGCAAGATAACTGCTCCAAAGTACAACCGCAATGTAAAATTACGCCAGAATACAGAGGTGCCTTTATACTTTTGGTCTGAAAAATAGGCTGAAAAAGATTTAAATTTCAAAACTGTCTCATGATTTCTATCAGTGTTTGATCTGACTATGATTCAGAATATCAAGGGAAAACAACCTATTCAGTTAACGTGCGGTCGTAATTAAGAAACACATGAATTAGCCGTGAGTTTGCTTTGAGAAAGGTTCCAAATGGCAGCGCTACATAAATGGTTAAAATAATTCTAATTCTGCTGTCGCAACAATTCTACACGACAGTCAGCAGTTCATTTTCTTTTTTAAAGCCAAATGTATTAACTGAATAACTGAGTTACACCTTGAACAACATCCAATACTCAGTCATATCCATCCAGAATATTTTGCAAGATGCTGAGTTTCAACTTTCATCAGTTATGAATTAATGTATAATTCAAAAGAATAAATGTATTAATGTATAAACTGGCACACAAACAAATTTTCCCTTCAGCCTGACTTTATATAATATGAAGTATACACATTAATATTCATAGAGAAGAAACACTCAATTTCACACCCCATTTCAAGAAGACATCTCACATTTGAAAAGTAGACTGACATTTTGAAAAGAACTGATAAACACCTACCTGGCCTATTGTCCAGCACACCAAAATCCAGAGAGTACTTCACCACGTGGTAGTTGTTCCACACATAAAGAAGATTGTCTCTGGGATTATAATCCACAGCAGCAATGTACTGGTAGGAGTTGGGGAAGGGAATGTCCAGGAAGCCATCTTTGCTGAGGTCCGTGTTGTAGATATAGTCGATCTTATTCCCCGTGGCCTCGTTGTCATCATCCTCGTAGACCGACTTGACAACGTAGAGGACGCCGCAGATCATGAAGGCGTTCGAGGCGGATCTCTTGTCGTAGGCCGTTTCCCACGTCCCTGCCAACCGAAGCGTGTAGGGGTTGAGCTTGCTGATGACGATCTTCCCGTTGTTCTGCTCGGTGGCGTAGATGACCCAGAGCCCGTTCTCGTCCACCGCCAGGTCGATGTCCGACTTGCCGCCCCAGCGGTACGGCGAGGTGTCGTGGTAATTAGCGCTGGCGATGATGGCCTCGCCGCTCTTGATGCGGGTGCGAAGGTCGAACTTGACGATGTTGCGCGTGCGCTCCTTGTTGTAGAAGAGCGCCCCGTCGTACACCACGAAGCCCGTCCCGTCCACCCGATTTGGCAGTTTGTAGGTGGTGGTGGGCCTCCCAGCGATGAAGTCTTCTTTGGACGAGTACTCTGTTAGCGTGTCTGTTCTGTATGGTGTCCATGGCATGTAGTAGATCTTGTCTGAGGCTTGAAGAGGATCTTTACACCAGGCCCCAGACTGGTGGTCTGACTCGAAGAGGTGCTCACTCTGGTACACTCCCCTCAACAGGCCCGGGCACAGGAATACTGGGAGTCAGGACGAAAGACAGAGAGAGAGAGAGCGAAGATACAAAATGGAGTAACAAGGAGAAGGGTAACAGATAGAGGGAGCAAGAAAACAGTGAAAGAGTGCGACAGAGAAAGACACAGGGAGAAAGAGATTTACTAAACAGGAATGATACAAATCTATAAGTAAAGCAGTTATCCGTTCATTGAATTCTTTTCTAAAATTCTCCTCATTTATCAACAATCGTGAACCGCACGTTTGCATGACCTCCCACCCTACCACACCAATCCTTAAGCCTCACGCAATTCACTAACATCAGTGATTGTGTCTCAACAATATTTCAAGTGCAGCAAATCTCCATTGCTTCCCTTTAGTTTTCTTGTTGGCGGTCATACATCAGCGAGCAAGGCAGTAAACCAATGTTTTTAATGCAAATTATAACCACTCCATGGGAGTAGCAAGCTATACGCAATTCGTTCGTGTTGGGAAGTCATCCCTGACAAATAATTTCAGTTCATTTAGGCCCTCGTTATTGGGTTTCAATTACAAATAAGCTTTTCTCCCTTGTTTATGACTGTTTGGGAAAAAAATTAACTTCATGGCATGATGCCTTGCAAGCTCTTATTCAATGGCGGCATCTTCTGACAAATGAATAAAAGTAGAAAATGAGAATATATTCACTGACATGAATAGAAAGAAAGTCAATATTTACAAAGAATACAAATAAGAATTCTACTACTGCTAATTGCTTGAAATGGCCTTTTCTATGGAATTTCAATCCATGGGTCAAAAACAATGGAGGCCTTATTAAATGAACTTCTTACATGAACAGATGACCATTGCTGTAAAGCCAAATGATGAAAAGTTTATAATTTAGAGAAAGAAGTAAATAAAGACGACCACGCAAATCCATCTTGGTCAATGGTCAGCCGTATAATGACATATAGTATTTCTTTGGCCATGAAACAGATAGTTGTAGAGTCCAAGGGTGCGAAAATCAAATCCAGCCGACTAGCAGGAACACGGCTTGATGGTAATGGCTCGGCATCTTCCTCAGAGGCCTTCCTCCGCGAATCAGGTGAGGGGACACTTCCCCACCCGGACAGCAGAACATTAGAGAGGAAATGAGGCTTTCATCTCCTTCCAATTTATGATACAGTTAAAAAAAAAAAACACGAGGAGGTGATATTCTGTATGGGAAGGAAAGACTAGTATCCTGTAACCATTTCATTATGAGCGTGTCCACCACACACAAACACAAAGACACACACGGACACACACACACACAAATACACACACGTACGCAAACTCAGAGCAGGCCGACAATTATTTGCCGTTGACAGAATTGCGGAGCAGATCCTCAGCTGAAGGAGCAGCCGGAGCTGAAGCCGCGCACATTTATGAAAAGCCATCAGCTGAGCAATCGCGTTTTAATGGCAGGCGATTTGCAGAGACATTTAAGAAATGAATTCAGAAATGGGCAAAGGAGAAAGTGACAGAAAAGGTTATTAGCAAGAAGAAAAAAATATTATAGCTGGGGATATTTTTTTCTGCGGGGAAACAGGGAGGGAGGGGAGGGGAGGGTTGAAATTATAAATGTTAATGGCTTTTTTCGGCGAGACAGTTTTGCCGCGTGGTGTATCACTTAGCGAAATGACAAGGGCTGCCGGAGTAACGGCAACATCGCGAGTGTAACTGACATGATGAGTAGGGCTTGGGACATAGTAAGACCTTCGTTTTTCATGCCATCGAGGGGGGCTATGTCTGTGTGAAGTGCAGTGCTGATTGGACAGAATATACTGTACGAGCCCTCATGACAGGGAGTACCAGAAAGTTGTCACCATCACTGAGGATATGATGTCACTCAAAATCCTGTCTGCTCATTAGACGGGCTACTGGAAGAGTCAAATGTAGCCTCATTTTTAATATCAAAGCCAATAATCACAAAAAAACACACTTTAAGTATTAATAAATATCTTCCCTTCTTTTTTGGTTGCCAGATTTGTCATATGGAACCAACAGTGAAGTAAACAAGTATTTACACAATGAGGCTATCTTTACGGGCAGCAAATCCTCCAGGGTTTACTCAATATGAATGTAAACACCCTGAAATTAAAGCTGTCTGTTTGCTCACTACCTATTGAGAAATATTTATGATAATTAGCATGAATTATGTGCATTTATAACATTTACATTTACACTTAAAAAGTGCCTCAACTGCAATGACTAGCAATTGCCAAATTGATTAGGGAATTGACACTTGAAGCGTTTGTGTGAGAACATATGCGCTCGATCGCTAGAGGCAGCACGATGCGCACAAAGCGAAAGCAGACAGCTGTTTCGCTGAAAGGCGTCAGCGCGAATGAGGCACACGTTACGCAAGCCGTGGCGGAGACACCGTGTATCTTTCTCATTCTTATTAAGAGCACTGTAGTCGTTGATGTTGTCACGTGGGTGGGTTATTTACATAATGTTAAGGGCAAATCTAGCCAGTGTTCACAGATGGGAAATCCAGATGCGGAAAGTAAAATTCCATCCCAGTATTTTGTAAAAGTTACCTGCATTACGTACACTGTAAGTCCTGACAAGTGAAGTGAACTCAAATGTTTTCTGGAAACCGATTACCTCAAAAAAATTGAGTATGCCAACTTAATGATCTTGTGTTCACAGCACTTAAAACACATAAAAACTAGAGCTGCGCTCAGAGAGCGCAAGTACCTCCGCCAATGTATTCAATGTTATTTTTGCCAATATTAGCTAGCAACCGCTGTGTTTATGTAGTCCCATATTCTTCAAGCAAAAATGTTTTTTAACCTTTTGCATGCCATTGACCTTGACCTTTGACCTTGACCTCCCAAAATCAAATCACCTTTTCCTTGAACAATACTTAATCATTCCGCCAAATTTGAGGGAAATCCATCCATAAAGTTTTGCATAATCTTGCTTATAAACAAACCAACAAACCAACCAACAGACCAACGCTAATGATCACATAACCTCCTCACACGTAACCACAACCTCCACATAACTTCACCTTATTTTCTTTCAGTTTCTTGCACACAATGAAATTAAGTTGGCCTACACAATTTCTTTGAGGTAATCAGTTTCCAAAAAACACCACACTATGAGGGTTTACAGTGTAATTAGCTCAATTCTGCAGCCGAAGGATAGAAAATAGCAGGCTGCCCTCACAGTTGAAATAAATACAAGACTTCCACTTTCTGACTTTCCACCTTAGTTAAGGTTCGACCTCAGGGGCCTTAATGAACTTAGGTTTCAACAAAAAAAGGGAACAGTGCAGACTCAGCAGTGCAAGCAGAAAGAAAGAAAGCAGACGTTATAAAAACAAATGGTCTGACAGAAGTAAAAAGGAGCTCCATTATTATCGGATAAAGCATAAAGCAACCACGAATAAAAAGCAAGGCATAATTTCAAAGGCATTTAGTTACCTTTTTGTTCCACTTCTATAATAGGCATTGTGGAGAGATAGGAGGAGGAAAGAGAAAAGAGAGTAGATTAATGACGTGGTCGATGTCAAGCACTTTTACCCGACATACTCAGCAGATATGGCTCAGCAATACATCAGCTGCGGGTGACGTAAGTCTGTTATTAATCCTTAGAGCGCGACAGGCAACTATAGTAACCGAATGACAGAAGATATCAAAATCAGATGCTGTTGAAAGCCTATCATGTGGCAACTTGTTTTTAACCTAGTTGCCACATGACAGATTTTCAACTGCTCCGGATAATTACATTTTTAATTCCTTGAAAATTTATTCGGCGCTCTAAGGGTTAATTAATTTATTCATTTTTTTTGGAGAGAAAGTCGATGCAGTGAGAAGTATCTGCCATCACATCCTGGAGAGTAAACAATGCAAATGAAACAATTCCCTGCAGCACGGCTGGATTCTTTCATTTGATGCTGATCCAACAAATACTAGAGAAGCTCACTGGCACAGACTAGCAAAACTTCTGCTGTATCCTCTGAATCTCGGCCAAAGGAAAATTGAACACAAACATTTCATGCCAGAGAAATGCATTTTATGCCAATTACACTACACACATAAACATATTTCAGAGGACAAGAGTCAATTTGGGAACATGGTCATGAAGAGTGAACAGTACAACGAATGAAGGAATGGATAAAGCGATAGATGGATGGATTCAATAAAGTAGAGAAAAAAAAATAGAGACTGCGGGACATACAAGTAAGTGAAGACTTTCAGGATATAAGCAATACAATCAAAATCGGGAAATCTGAGAGTCAAAAAACTCAAATATTTATCCGTCAATATCGGGAAAACAATAGTTTTAGAGAGAATTAAAAAGAAACATATTTCTGCGCGGTCTGTTTGGTTTTCACAGCCAACAGCACAACGGGAACTATCCATTTTGGCACATAAATCATACACTTCCAGACTGATTAAAGCACTACTTGCTTTGTTTTACCATGACTTAAGGCCTGTTTCCACCGAAGAAGTTCCTGGTAGTGTTTGGGGGGCAGGAACTACTACAGGGACTTCCTCTCACTCGGCCCTCTCAACCGCCGTGTCTCCACCGAGAGGGCAAAGTAGGAGAACTCCTTTTAAAAATGCTTCCCTTCGTCGTCTGCTGAGTTTTAAAGATGCCGGCTATTTTGTCGCTTTCTGTTGATGTCACAGCCCGCCCTGAGTATATCCAATCAGCGCCAAGTAAACCCAAAGCCCCACCCAGGCATTTTTCGGGGCCGTTAAGAGTACCTACTCCAAGCAGGGACTTTTTTAGCCCCTGTAAAAGTTCCGGTACTCTGTCCTTCGGGGGTGGTTCCAGCGGTGGAGACGCGCAACAACGGCCCCGGCCCCGGCCCCGTAAAATTACCCCGAAGTTCCTGCGGTGGAAACGGGACTTTAGCTTACCATGAGAAAGGGGACTTTGTGCAGTCAAGTTTTTTTCTCTGCTTCATTGGATGGATTGGAAGATTTATTAATGATTGGACCACCAGTCAGTATCACAGAGTCATGAGTTCAGTATTTCAAATAGGCATCACTCAAGTAAGAATATTTAATAAAAAATAAACCAGCTTTCACAATTTATGCAGTATAAGTGCAAAAACACCACAAGCGTTCATACAGGTTCAAAAGTGAACCTCATCTCTCTGAGGCATTCATAAAGAGCCAATAGTTCACTCGAAGCTAAGCAACACTTTATATGCACAGCGAATGCAGGCGCAGTATGGATGAAGCCGTGCCGAACCTAGCCGGCCCGTTATATGACCAATGGAATTTGCATATAAATTTGAAACTCCAAGCCCTACACTTGCATGTAAAAAAAAAAAAAGACCAGCAAAGGACAGAACAATAAAAGCAGAGTCGTCATTTGCATGATCCATCTTGTGACTTTTATTTCCATACTGATGGAATGGACCAACAAAATGCTGAACTGGTGTATTTCACAAAATAATCAAAGGAGTATATAGACAAGCCATGTTCTGGGTGCAAGAGAAGTACAGAGCACTGTAATTAAAGTTTTACTGTTCTGGAAAAAATAAAAGAAGAAAAGAAAGTTGGCAGAGAAGTAACTTTTGTGATTAGAGAAGCGACACAGGGGACGTGCAAGCTCGTCTCCTCCATCATCCACTGTCTGTCTTATTCAACGACATCAGCTACAGTCGCCCATACGAAAAAAAACTTCAGCTAAGGCTCCGCCACCCCACCTAAATCAAGCTTGCCGCAAACTGCACAGTGGACATCTGCCTGCGCCAGTAATCCTTCATTCAATAAAAGAGGATTAATCAGAGTTACTGAGGCTTACAGTGAATATTGATGCATAAATATGCCAATATTTCTTGAGCAAAAAAAAAAAAAAAAACTTCTACAAACTTGGCCAGGCCTGTCGCCAAAAAAATTGAGGGATGCGGGGGGGGACACACGCGCGCACACACACACACACACACACACACACAAGAAAAGAGTGACACGCTGACATGCAATAATGATGCAGCAGAATTGAATAGAGAATATATCTCCTGTTCGGCATTCAAAATGTAATTTAAATTGAAGATCCTTCATGGAGGAGAAGCCTGTAAATAATAAATATTAATGCTATTATAAATAAATGTATATGAAACCACATGAATCAATATTGCTGGTATCTCTACCAGAAAAAAAAAGGATCATTCAAAAGTCAATTCAATAATCTGAAGCTAACAGCTTTGATTATAACCATGATAAATAATATATCAGCTAATATTGGCTGATATATTATTCCATAGAGCAGTGCACTAATATTTCAATCTGCATTACAGAAAAACTGGATTATTTTATAGGATAAAATGACATACATACTTTGAAGTAGAAAAACTGAGGAAGATTGTGTTTGATTATTTGACATGAATCATATTTATTTCTGTATGAAGATACTGATTTTTAAACTTCATTTTTAGGAAGCTTTATTGAAAAAGTAATTAATTGTGTTTCAGTTGGGTATAAAAATGAAGTAACATACACAAGGTCATTCTTGACACGAAATAGTATTCCAAACTTCATGCCAACACTTGTTTAAATCAAATTGTAAAGTTTAGGATCAAGGAAAGGTCCAGTGAAATAATTTCTTTCTTGCAAAATCAAAATTATCAAAAAAAAAGAAAGCTATTGCCGACAAAGAATCTGTTTTATCTGTTGCTTCAGTCACTCAGTGTCCCAGGGGCATCTTAATGCTATCCAAGTTTTCGAAGTTTTTCCTCTTACTTATTTATTTTTTAATTCCATACTTTAGATTGCATTGATTGGTTTAGCGTGAAATACACCTATTTCCAGCTGGTTCCCCTTGAGTCCCATCTCGCAGTTTAAACTTGTTATCACTAGAAAAGAACACCTCACAAAATGCAAATGAGATCCACACTATATTAGTACAGAACAGCGCAAATATATCTCAGGCACGTGTAAAGCAATTCTGTGAGGTGAAGATGCAGTATTTTCAGAAGTTAATGAGATAACAATTTATACATAACCAATACATATACTATAAAGAGCCAGGGACAAATAAAAAGAAAATAAAATCCAAATTTCATGTGCCCATCCATGAAAATTGAATTAATACACTTCAGCACACTGTCCCGCGGTATTCTAAGAGGAGTGGCTGATAGGTTGTCCCAAGTTTTTGGAGAACTCAGCACAATTTTTCTGCAGACAGAGAGTCTCTCTTGCCTTAACCTCACAAACTTCCATGAGGCCGGGAACAGGGCTGCGTGGAGGCCATACCATCGGTGCTCTTCAGTTAAATACAACAAATTCTCCTATTATTCATTCATTCATTCATTCATTTTCGATACCCGCTTTTTCCTCACTAGGGTCACAGGGCGAGCTGGAGCCTATCCCAGCTGACTACGGGCAAAGGCAGGGACCCACCCTGGACAGGTTGCCAATCCACTGCAGGGCGCACACACCATTAGATCTATTATTTATTTATTTATTTATTCATGTTAAAATGAAAATCTGCACCCTTTTTCTCACGACATAGCACACACATATGCAGAAAAAAAACTGACATTGAGGATCAAATTTACATTTCATAAATCCACGGTGCCTATTATGTTTGGCCAAAACTGTTTCTCCAATGGCTTCAAGCTCCCTCTTTTCTACTGATCTCCCACAATGCACTACTCTCCTCAATACAATTCCACAGTCCACAAAGCAAACATTCTGAAAGTAGCATGAAGCACACTTCTGCCGAGGTATTGTAAACAGAAAAAGATTCACGTAGCCTGACATGCCCACAGACAGGGCACATCACACACAAATAAAGACGGTGCTAACCTGGCTAACTTCAGGGCAGAGTTATCAGCACAAAATAATGGAGCAAACGAAGCTTTTGAGATTTAATAAAAAATGAACAGGGCATTGCGAGATGACAAAGCCTACAATGCCTTCCACAGAGTCAGTCAGAGTCAACACCAGAATGGTTGTATTCTCCACACAAACACACAATGGTCCTGGCTGATATTTGTAATTTACTATTGAGCTTTTTTTACACTCAGTCATCGGAGGTTTGCAAACCCTAATATTCCACATGCAATTACAAGACTTGTGAAGACTGTTTTGTATTTAAATATAATTTAAAATTACAGTTTGTAATGATATATGCTCCATGCAGTGGTCAAAAACGCACTTTTATTTTTTCACTTTGAATTCCAGAATATTCCCGAAAGATACATGACGCAGGATTTCCAACTACTGGGAATTCAGAACAATCACCACCATTTAATCTGCCATTTGTAGTAAAGGGATGAAAATCTCTCATATTTTTCTCAAATTAAGCTTACCCAAAATAAATAAATAATAATGAAAAAGACGGTCCACATAAGGACTAATACACAATGGACAGTGATCCAGGCATGACGTCTGTGTTAGGTCTAGCTGCATGGACATGAATTTAAAAATTAATATTCCATTTTATCACAGTGACTGCAAGGTAACGTTAAACAAAATGAGGTCATTCAGGCCATATGAGCCTGAAAGAGATTCACGGCTGAATGAGACACATTTTCACCTCAAACAGCATGGAAAACTGGGAATAGGATCCTTATTAATTACTGAAAGTGTTGCAGAGCTTGAGCTTAAAAACAGGGGAGGTCGCAACTGTGTCTTCGGGGAAGGTTATGCTTTGGCAGAAGTTTCATTGGCAGCCTTGAGTTGATGACCACAGGTAACCAATCGTCCAAGAGCATCAAGGAAACACCAGTGCAAAAAACAAAAAAAAAAAAAAAACCTGATAGCCCTATCGAAATTGGGCTGAAACAACTTCCTTTTTATTTTCTAATTGGGCTTTGATCTCTACCACTTTGTAAATGAAAATAAATAAGGGATGAAAAACCCCTTCATTAATTTCTGAGCCTTATTACCGATGCAAAACACATAGAGCATTAGCTTAGGTGGCCAGACGAGAGCCCAGATGCGGCTGAGCAGCAGTTAAACCCCGCAGTCTCGGAGTTTACCACCCAAACAAGTGTGGCACAGCCCGGGGCCCAGAGAACGAGGCCTGATCGATTATTATTGCAGACAAGGCTATTAGCGAAACACTTTCCCCATCCCCTACTTCACCTCCAACACCCTGATTTATACAACAGCGCTAATCATGCTCTTCCCCTGCAATTATGCATTCAATTTGCTATAAAAACATTTTTGCTGGCAATGACTTTTGCTGCCTTATGATGCGTCTCAAATGAGTTTTTAACTACGTCACACATCATATCCTCTGATAAGATGGTCATCTTTTGGAAGGGAGAGAAATCTGCTACTCACGAATTTGCTGATATACATATAAAGTACCTCATATTCCTACCGCCAATACTCAGCTAAGTTGCTTTGAGTTATGACGATAGCTTTAGGTGATTAGCAAATTGGTTTTCAAAACAAAAACAAAAATAGAGGTATGAGATCAATCCTTCCACTGTAGATTCACCTTCAGGTATTCTCTATAACTGTCGACTCAGTTTACATTAAGGAATAATAAAGTCGATTTTTTCTCAGAAAAAAAGAAAAGCAGTAACAGGGCTTATTACTAAAAATCCATCTGACACTATCGAGTCACTTCAGACCAATCCAATAGCTGACCCCTAGATTCTGCTGCAAAGGCTGTTCCCCTTGCTGATTTGCGGCCCATCGACCCTTATTTAACCCTTCCCAGGCAACACGCCATCTGCTGCATGTCTCCTAAGATACAGCACGCTTCACAAGGCCTACGTGGTCTGAGAATGAATGAACAAAGTGTGAAGTGATTAGAAACTGGGAACGTTTCGAGTTCGGGAATTTTCACCTTGAAAATAATATAAAACAGCGATGCTCTGTCACAGCAGCGATATGCTGGCTACCTGTGTTTCTGTTTGATTCTGGCCTGCGCTAATGCTAATCTTCTAGTACTCATAATTTAAAAGAGTCCTGACCCTTCTGTATCAGTGTATTCAATATGAAAAGTAAGCAGCCTGTGGAAGAAGGTGATCAAGAGGGACATGGATGAACTGACTACTATGCTAGCAGGAGTTTGGCTGGGCATAGCATACCATTAGCCTGAAAAAAAAAAAAAAACCCAGAGAGTATACCTTCAAGGAGTCTGAATTACAGACATCACATAAAAATCACTCTCTGCTGCCAGAAATGATTTCCAGAACACCTATTTTGAGGGGGAAAATAATCCCCTAACTGCAGATGGCAGGGTTTCTCGCCCACTTTCGAGGCCTTATTTTTAGCGTTTAACCGCGCGCCCGGCCTATAACGGGATTAAGAGGATGTCGTCTGCTTACTACTTGCTTCGATACAGGAACGGAACGGTCAAAACTGTCACACAACTTTTGAAAGTGGTCACACGTAATCCCAGTTGACAAGATAACAAACGCAAAGTACGGCCCGCATGCTATCATCACACGATGTGAATGCACAGCACACACCATGAACAGAAGTGGGGCAAATTGTCCTATTATTGGTCTTTTTTGCCCACTGTCTTTGTGACGATAAATCCCCACAGTGGGAGCAGGAGCAGAAATGGCTGCAGAAACATGGTTTTATTTACTCAATTGTGCACAAATCATTTGGACTGAGGAGACGATGGTTAAAATAATAATAATTTAAAAGAGCTAAGAGCTAAATGTACTAAGGTCATATTTTCACATACCATGAGGTAAGGATGGTACAAAGTGTCAAAGTTACCGTGGTCGATTTTTTTCCATTTTCTCACCATGGACATTTTGTAAGTTACGTACTTTTAGCGCTGGGGTCTTCAATCGGCACTGCATAATTTCTGGCTGCTGTGTGGGTCAAATCACTACAGAGACTCCAGTCCAAGGTAAGGACTTATGCTCAACTGAGCATGTAATAAATAAATAAATAAATACAAAAATAACTGAATAAATAAAATTGTAGTAGTCAGTCCAGAAAATGAGGTCATGATGTGCTGAACGTTCACTGCAAAAAAACATGAAATCCTCATGCAAGCAAGACAATACACAAATAAAACAGAGGCTTTAGTGAAATTAGATTGATGGTAATTAATGTCTTAGCCTGCACTGGGTGTCCATCTCCAGCGCCTCTAGTGCCTCGTTCTCTCTCCAGTAGAGCCTGGTGAAGTTAGACCGGCTCATTACAGGCAGAAACCAAGATGGTGTCTGACCCATCATTACTATTTATGCGCAGCAGCAAGACTCCTAATGCACTGGTTCTGCACTGACACAAACACACCTATAAATACACCCCCAGCACAAAATTCTCAGCTGAAATGAACAAAACTGCATGAATGTCAGACTGAAAAACTGTCCAAAAAAAAAAAGATTTTAAAAATCACAGTAATTAGTCACATCAGTCAAGGTCAACGATGCTTCCCATGGCAAAGACGTGAAAAAATATTTGAAGAGTTTGATCGCAAAACGAGGTAACCACCAAATCCACATGTTGGTTGTTTATTACCTCAAACAATAGAGAAAAGTTAGTCTTACGTTGATGTGAAATCAGATTTTTGACAGATGAAATAAATTCAGAGCTTTTAATCTGCAAAATGTATGTTTTTTTGCAAAATGGCTTAATTGCCACCTCCATTTGTTTGCTAAACGAGTTATATCCACCTTTAGAGTAAAAGTTTCACAACTAAACAACAAGGAATTAGTGTTTTATGTGCATGAGTGTATAATATACTCAGCAACAAAAGTTTCTGTGACACCATTTATGTGTATGTTATAAATGACACGCAAAGATCTCAATGCAATCAATATGTTTATTTAACAGGAGAAACACTGACTTTTCAGTGCCAACGTCA